>CM060192.1:19844156-25666656 GCA_030549335.1 Pontederia crassipes | reverse complement strand
CGGATGAGATCGAGACTCTTAAAAGGCTTTCGGTCATGCCCATGACACCTTTGTCATGACCATGACAAGGCCAAGCATGGCCATGATCAACTTAGTCACGACCGTGAGAGAGAGCAGTGCAACCAAATTTTGGCTAAGGTTGACAATAGCTGTGAAAAGGCTGAGCATGGCCATGACAAGTCTAGGCATGACCATGACAAGGCTCGACATGGCTGTGACATGGATGGGCATGGCCGTGATAATGTTGGACACGGCCATGATATTGATCATGACGTTGGAAAAGACATTTTGTGATGCTTTAAACTTATTTTCTAATGTTTATAGGTCATGTATGGATATGTATTGATTGTATATGACACATAAATACACGTAATGCAAGCTCAGTCGTAATTAGGCTAAAAGATGAAGAAAGATCGATGTCAATGTTTGATATATTGATGACCCTAATAAAATATGAAATTGAAGGAAATGCATCGACACTCATTATGTTAAAAAGTTTGAGATTTCCTAGGGGCACTGGGTTGTAATGGCGTTGTCTTGAGCCTTCAATTAAGTAGAGCTGAAAGATGAGGTAAGAAGGAAATGCCTTTAACTTCACGGTGATTGAGACTCCTTTTGGAAATAATACCATTACCCAAATGGTATTTGAGATTTTTCAGTGTCCTATGAACTAATGTAATGATGTGGTAAAAATGAAAGATGGACTAAGAAGTAAATGCCTTCCACTTTATGTCGATTGAGATTTCTTTGGAAAATAAAGTCATCACCCAAAAGGTATTTGGTATTTCCCAAAAGTAAACGCCTTTAACTTTATGGTGGTTGAGACTTATTTAGAAATTAATGCCATTGGTCAAAAGGTGTTTGAGATTTTTTAGTGTCCTCTTAACTAATATAATGATGCCATCTTGTATACTATTATGAAAGATGAAGCATATTATATATATGATGAATGTAATGAAAGTAAGCAATGAATGTAAAGGTGAGAAATAAATGCCTTTCACCCTTTCACCTTATGGTGGTTGAGACTTCTCGGGAAATAATGGCATCACCTAAAAGATGTTTGAAATTTTCCAATCTAAAGATGAAAGATAGCATAAGATAAGGTAAGAAGGAAAGAGAAGTTTAACTTCAAAGTATTTTTATTTATAACAAAAAGGTTAAGATGATGATGAAATAAAATTCTACACTTATGTATGTACTTCAATGAGATTTAAGCTTGAGAAGTAAAGTCTTGTATCTGTGTATATTCTTTAAATCAAAATGTCCCTCATCATAAAGTACGTGTATTCCTAAAGATGACTAGGAATAAAGTCCCTCACTATTATGATGTGTGTTCCTAAGATATGATTTATGACATGGAATGAAAGTAAAGATGATGTTATGTGATAAAGATGAAAGATGAAGATGGCATTACAAGTATCACATAATAAAGAAAGAAAGTAGAATAAAATAAGATCCAAAGGTTATAAAGAAACTCTAAGGAAACATAGGTAATGTATGAAAGATGTTAAGCTACAAGTAAGGATTAAGAAGTTATATAGAAACTCCTAAAATGCACATGACTATGAAAATGAAATGCAATGATATGATATGTCATGTATGTTATGAAATATGAATGCATATTCTTATGATATGTGACTTGTAGATAATGACTCTAAAGTGAAGCAGATATGTCAAGATAATTATGTTTCAAAAATGTCATGTTAAGAATGAATGATAAGCATGATGTAATGTTGTGTAAGGATTATGATATAGTTCATGGCATGCAAGTTTATATGCTATTGTTGTTATGATGATGATGCATCACATATAGTATCATGTAATAGGACATCATGGCATGAATGTCCTTTACATACTCTAACTAGAAAACTCTGTACTCTGAATTCGTGCGGATAACCAAGATTAAGTGATGGATAGTTGCTCAAGCTCATGATGAAGCGTTGCACATGCTTAGGATTAAATAAGTCCTATGGTTCTAGATGAAGGCTAATAATGTAATGAAGAATTTAGGCATTTATTGGAATAGTATTCTATTTGATTAATAGAAAGTTTATATTTATTATGATTCTCTCTAAATTATCAAGTCTTTCATAGTTAATCATTGTATGGCGAACAAGCTAACCGCTCGAAATTTCCCCAAATGACAAAACTTTTAGGGTGGATTTCGGGTCATTACAATTGGTATCAAAGCATAAGTCTTACTTAAGAAGTCTAAGTCCGTGTGCAACTATCATGAGCAGCCATCAAAGATTAAGAGTATGCAATGTTTAAGTTATATTATATGTGTTTATAATTGATCAACTAATGGTGGTTAATTATTGTTATGTCAATGATGGAAGCAGGATGCTCATCTAGAGGTCGTGCTTTGAAAGGTCAGATGGAGCTGATCGAAAGCATGACCCGTATGGCTCATGCTATGGAAAGAAATGCAGACTCAAGAGGCACTCTCACCACACAAGCTCAAGGAATGAAAGCATCCTGAAGTTACAACCCCCAACTTTCAATAGGGATAGGGATCCAAACAAAGCTGAACCTTGGCTGGATGTTATCATGGAGAAATTCAGGGTAATGGATTGCTCAGAAAGATATAGAGTCAATCTAGCTACCCATCAGGTAGTTGACTAGGCTTGTCACTTGTCGAAGTTAGTGACTAGGAGCCAAATTGAATATGAAGATGAGATTATCTGGAGGGACTTCAAGAATCATTATCTCCCCTACATGTAAGAGGGAACAAATAAGTTGAATTCATGAATCTACAAGCAATATGATAGTTGAGGAATACCTCACAAGTTTCATGAACTTGCGAGGTATAGTCCTCTAAAAGAGAATGAAGAATTAAGAGTCAACCACTTTATCGAAGAGTTGAATCCTCGTCTCAAGATGAATGTTAAGTGTGGTGATCCTGAAACGATGACCAGGGCAATCTCCTTAGTATCCAAATTGTCCAAGGAGATGACACTATAAAGAAATCCTAAAACAAGACAAGGAGAATCCAAGAAGAAACAAAGGCAAAAGCGAAGAGCTATAAGTAGAGTCCATGCTATGGAGGTTGATGAGACTCAAAACATGAATAATGAAGACTAAAGTAAGCCTTTAACTAATGTCCATTATGTTAATGCTATAAATCTTTATACGATTGCTCATGCACCAATACCTTTTTGCATTGATAATGTTTGAGCAAAATATAATGAAGAAAATTTTATGAGTGCATAAGATTGAAATTCGAGGATGAATTTCTTTTAAAGGAGGATGGATGTAACAACTCTAATTTTTAAATAAGGGTATTTAAGTCATTTGGATTAAACCCAGGTTAGACTCTATAAAAAGCCCCCAAACCCTCCCTCTCCTATCCTTTCTTATTTCTCCAATGTGACGACTGCAGCCATTGAGGAGGAAAAAAAATAGAAGAACAAAGAGGAAGAGGACAAGGGAAAGGGGAGCAAGGTATGTAACGGGGATCCAACCCTTTCTCCTCTCTCAATGATTTACATGTGATGGATTGGGAGTTTGAGGGCACCTTGTCCTCATAATGGATTGTGGTTGAGAGTTGTATGAACATATTAATTAGATCAATAAGCTCTAGATGATGAATTATTGTTTTATTATGTTTGATGACCTAAATGTAGAATTTCATATGATTTTAGGGAAAACCCTAAAAGATGTACTTCCATGATAAATTGATATTGTTAGCATGTTTTCATGATTTATGCCCTAGAAGTGTTCTAAATTATTTATATGTTTTTACCTTGATTCTACAACAAAATAATGCATTTTCGGGTTAGAAATCGGGACTTCAAGATGCAAGCATGTCCGTGCCAACCCTAAGAACGGTCGTGACTAAGCCGATGAGATCGAGGATCTTAAAGGATCTCGGTCACACCCGTGACACCTCTATCACGATCGTGATCAACTTGGTCACGACCATGAGCGAGAGCAGCATAGCAAAAATTTTAGCCAAGGCTAGGAATGGTTGTAAAAAGGTTAAGCACGATCATGACAACTCTAGGAACGACCATGACAAGGCTCGGCATGGCCGTGACATAGATGGGTACAGCCATGATAAAGTTGGACATGGACATGATATTTTTGGCATGGCCGTGATGCTGAAAAATATATTTTATGATGTTTTAAACCTATTTTCTAATGTATATAGGTCATGTATGGATATGTATGGATTGTATATGACACATCTATACACGTAATGCATGCTCAACCGTAATTAGGCTAAAAGATAAAGCAAGATCGATGTGAATGTTTGACATATTGATGACCATAAAAAATTATGAAATTGAAGGAAATGCATCGACACTTGTTATGTCAAAGAAGTAAATGTCTTTCACCTTATAATGATTAAAATTTCGCACGAAATAATGCCATCACATGAAATGGTGTTTGAGATTTCCAACCAATGGGTCGTTGTCCTAGTTCTAATGATGTTGCCCTGAGCCTTCAATTAAGTAAAGATGAAAGATATGATAAGAAGTAAATACCTTTCACCTCATGGTGATTGAGACTTCTTTCGAAAATAATGCAATCACCTAAATGGTATTTGACATTTTTCAATTCCCTATGAACTAATGTAATGATGTGGTAAAAATGAAAGATGGGGCAAGAAATAAATGTCTTTCACTTTATGGTGATTGAGAATTCTTTGAAAAATAAAGTCATCGCCCAAAAGGTGTTTGAGATTTCTCAAAAGTAAACGTCTTTCACTTTGTAGTGACTGAGGCTTATTTAGAAAATAATGTTATCACCCAAAAGGTGTTTGAGATTTTTCAGTGTCCTATTAACTAACATAATGATGTCATCATGTATTGACTATTATGAAATATGAAGCATATTATATGATGAATGTAATGAAAGTAAGTAATAGATGTAAAGGTGAGAAGTAAATATCTTTCATCTTATGATGATTGAGACTTCTTGGAAAATAATGTCATCACTTAAAAGGTTTTTAATATTTCTCAATGTAAAGATGAAAGATAGCATAAGATAAGGTAAGAAGGAAAGCGAAGTTTGACTTCAAAGTATTTTATAACAAAAAAAGATAAGATAATGATGAAATAAAGTTCTACAGTTATGTATGTACTTAAAGGAGACTTAAGCGCGAAAAGTAAAGTCTTGCATCTGTGTATATTCTTTTCAAAGAACAATGTCCCTCATCATAAAATGTGTGTATTCTTACTAAGAATAGAGTCCTCAAAAAAAAGAAGAGAATAATGTCCCTCACTATTATGATGTGTGTGTTCCTAAGATATGACTTATGATATGTAATAAAAGTAAAGATGATGTTATGTGATAATAATAAAGATGAAGATGACATTACAAGTATCACATAATAATGAAAAAAAGTAAAATGAAAGAAGATCCAAAGGATTATAAAGTAATCTTGAGAAAATGTAGTTAAAGTATGAAAGGTGTTAAGCTATAAGTAAGGATTAAGGAGTTATATAGAAACTCCTAAGATACACATGACAATGAAAAATGAATTGTAATGATATGATATGTCATGTATGTTATGAATGATATGAATACATATTCCTATGGTATGAGTTTTACATATGACGACTTTAAAATGGAGCAGGTACATCAAGATGATTATGTTTCAAGAATAACATGTCAAGAATGAATGTTAAGTATGATGTAATGTCATATATGAATTATGATATAGTTCATGGTATGCAAGTTTATATGTTATTGCTATTATGATGATGATGCATCGCATATCATGGCATGCATGACTTTTACATATTCCAACTATGAAACCCTACACTCTAGATCCGTGCCGGTAACTAAGATTAAGTGATGAATGGAAGCTCAAGCTCATGACGAATTATTCCACATGCTTAAAGTTAAATAAATCCTATGGTTCTAGATGAACAATGAGGCTAATAATGTAACGAAGATTTTAGACAATTAATGTCTAATGGAATATTAATCTATTTGATTAATAGAAAGTTTATTTTTATTATGATTCTCTCTAAATTATCAAGTCTTCCACAATAATCGATGTAAGGCGAACGGGCTAACAGCGCGAAATTGCCCTAAATGACCAAATTTTTTAGGATCGATTTTGGAATGTTACAGGTGATGCTTCGAACAAGAATTTTTAAACTCGAACTCGAGATCTTACTTAAACTATAGAAGGACTCACTTACCACTCCACCCCAACCCTTTGGTGGTAATTGTAGCATACCTTTTGAACTATCCCCTCGCACAAAAACTTATTTCCTGACAAGTAAATTTGGATAACAAAGTTCTACGCACTCAGACAAATTCATATGCATATGCACAACTCTTTATAATTTTTATCAATTGGTGATCAAAATTTGTCACTCATATGAGATTTTTTCATGATCACTTATTAAGATTTCTTCCACCGATAAAAACATGTTTTTAAATATGCTCGGATACAACTTCAACATGGTAGCTATGTTTTCATGATGATATAATTATGAGATAATTATAATTTCAATATGTAATCAAACTTCAGTTTTAAATTAAACCGTCCTCCAACTTTAATTAGTTAGCACACATTAAAATTCTCTCTCATTCGTGATATCGTTAAAGTTTAGCAATGACCTTTCAGTTACATGATCTATAATTTATCAATTAAAATGGTGATATAATTTTATGTGCATTATTTTCAACTTTTGAAATGCATATATCAATTATGTAATGGAAATTTTATTCACTTCAAATGAATTACTTTATTATGAAAATTTGTCCTCATCAACAAACAATATATTAAATTAATAATAATTATGTTTAAGATTATTACATGTGTTGAATTCTATGTTTTGATGATAACAAATTAAATTGGACATAAAAGTTACTAATTTATGCTCAAGTGATGATAATGCAGGTGTAAGATTGATATGACTTCAATTGTAGAAGAAATCACCAAGTTAAATGATGGAAATAAACATTTTATGCACAACCGGTCCACCAACCGATGGACCAGCCATGCTGATCGGTCCATGGACATCAAGTAGAAAAAACATCAAGACTACGACGGTCGATGGATCGGTCATTACACTGGTCGACCAGCCAACAAAAGAACGAATTCAACGAATGTCACGACTTTGACAGTCAACGATTCAATCGATGAAATGATCGATAGATCAGCACAAAGATGAATTCCAAAAATGTCGAGACCATGACGGTCGAGGAATCGGTCGACTGATCTGCCGATACAATAGACGAAAATGCTCAATGATCATATTGACCGGTCGATCAGCCCATTAATGCGATCAATCGATCACCGACTAAAATGAACAGTAACGGCTATTTTTTAAGGAGAAGATTATGCAAGATTTCTAGGACAAAATAAACACTTGTAGAAAGCTACAAAAGGAGTGTCAAAGCCTGGAGGAAGATCATCCAAGCAAGTAAGATCATTCAAAAGCTCCTTTTAAGTTCTTGAGCCCAAAAGTTGCAAATTCATTCCTTTCTCTTCTAAGCTTTGAGTGTGAGAATATTTTGTAAAAGAAGAGAGTTAGAGAAAATCATTGTTTCTGATGTAGTGAAGTTGAGAGTTCTTTGTAATAAGAGGTATGCTTTGACCCTTGAGCGGAAAAGAAGGCGTGTGGTATAAAGAGGGTTGTTCTCAAGTTTGCCAAGTGATGCAAGAATTGATAACAATTAAATGCTACAAAGTGTACTAGTTGCTCAAGTAATAAAGTGTAAGAGTAGAGTGTCGAACCCACGAGAAATTAATTTACTTAACTAAACTAATTTTAGAGACTAATAGGAGACAACATGGTTTTGAGTAAAAAGGAGTTGCATAAAATAAAATTACAGAAAAATAAAGATTAAAACTAAACTAATCTACTGATGTCTAGGATCTTAGGATGATTATGTTGATTAAGAACAAATTTGTTTAACTTCTATAGAGATTGATATAATCAAAGATAATCAGGTTCAACTTTTAGATGGATTAGAAACACCTAACGTATGATCTCCCTAACTGGGTAAACCAATTATTCTTAATCCTAATAAGATGAGAATACTCCGCACGGCTTTACTCTTAATCCTACTCAGATTAGAGTGCTATGAGTTGTGATTCCTACATTACCAAACCGCTCGCACGAGTCAACTTGGCAGACCATGCAATCTAATACTCTGCACGGCTCTATTAGATTATGACATGAATTGCATAACATAAATTATGAATTAAAAAATTGATCCTAAAGAAAAGTTCACAAGTTTTTAAAGTCAATAATCAATAATACAATTAAAAATAATGATTAAACAGAGCAAGTTCTTAAAAGCTAAAAAAATTATAATCGATCCTAAAGAAAAGTTCACAAGTTTTTTCTAACAATAATTCTCTTGCAGAAATAAAACTAAATGATCTAGATCACAAAGATTAAAAAGATAAAACATTAAAGCAACGATGCATCCTAACAAGATGTAGAACAAGAAGTACTCTTTAGAAACAATGATAAATCGCTGTGCAATCCTCGCATGAGTCTACCACGCAGAAATCTTCTCCTTTGTTCTTTAGAAGTTTTCCTTCGTTCTTGGCTTGAAAGCTTCGGTTGCAGGCCCTCGAATGTCTCCCCAGGTGGTAGAAAGGCTTTATTTATAGAGGTTTAGGTTTCCATGTGATCGGAGAAAAAACAAAAATCTTTTCTATGTGAAATAAGGAAAATTCGGATCTTAATTAGTTATGAAATTTTGACCTTGTCAAACTCCAAAATTTGAACCACAATATGTTTCCAAATCATCTTGGTATCATATAGTATGAGTAGGAATCCTTGTGCACTTGAAATCTTTCAAAAATCTCTCCAAAACTTAAATCTGCACTTCATTTACGGCTATTTAACGACCTAAATAGGGTCCGAATCGAATTAAAAATAGGATTTCACAGCCTACGACTATGTTTTCACAGCCCTTACAGTGTGAAAAATATGAATTTCATGGCCCATGAAACCTTCTTCATGGCCCGTGTCTCAGGTACCTTTCTTGGCGTAAGAAAATACATTTTAACAAACCACTATTGAGTTTTACGGGCCTCTTCACGGCCCATGAAAAGCTCTTCATGGCCCGTGACAGTACATTTTCAGCGTTTCACATCTCTCTTGTTTCCCACTTTCTGACGTCGTTTAATCTTCGATTTGAGCGCAGCTTTCTCCGTTGGCTTCGTAATTCAATTTTCTTACTTTCTAAAAAATAAATACAACATTTTGATACATTTTTATTTTTGTAAAATTAATGTAAATAAACTCATAAAATGATGCATGCGATAAGAAAATGGTTCGAAATAAGATTAAGTGCATGGCTACATATATGTTGGATTTTTCATGCATCACCAAGCAAAGGAAGAAGAATGGTTTCACCAAGAGAAAATCGTTATCAAGCAAGAATCAAATAACTTACTTTGAATGTAAGAAGATTGGACATTACAAAAATGAGCGTCCAAATTTGGTCAAAAAGAAGAAAAATGGAGAAAGTTCAAGAAGGAAGAAAAAGACTCTTCAAGCCACTTGGGATGAAAGCGAAGATGAACAAAATGACTCCAACACCTCCTCTAGTGATAATGAAGAAGCCTACATATGTCTAATGGCTAATAACCATGAGGTATCATCTAACTCATTCGATTCTAGTGATAATGAATCTTTTGATGTGCATAATGAGTTTAGAATCCCTATAAGTAAATATGAATGGCTAAAAAAGAAATACGATAGTTTAAAAATAGAGTTTGCAAATTTCCAAAACAAAAATGTGAGTATTAATTCTAAAGTTATTGAAAAGTGTGATTTATTAAATGAGGAAACTCTAGCTTGGAATTTTTAATTGAAGAATTGAAAATGAAAAATAGTACACTAAAATCATCCTGTGAAATACAAAATATATAAAGTGCATGCTTGAACAAAGAAGTTGAGTTTGAAAAATTTTCAAATGAAAGTAAGATGTTAGATATCATGCTTAGTGAATCTAGAATATCTTCGAATAAAAAGGGACTTGGCTTTAATTCTTTTTAAAAGAAAAATGACAAAAGAATTTTATTTGTTAGAGCATCGCATGATTATGAAAGATCACATATCACTTGTTTTCATTGTGGATATGAAGGACATTATTCTTACAATAGAAGAATTAGAAAAAAAAAATAAAGGGACGAAGAAAATTTGGGTCCCGAAAGGAACCAATTCTAACCAAAATGGACAAAGCAAGTTTGGGAACAAAAAAGATGAGAATCTCAATTTCTTTCTAGTAGGGATCTCCAAAGTACAATGAAGGTAAATGGTATTTGAATAGTGTATGCTCAAGACATATGAACGATGATGCATCAAACTTCATCACTTTAATAAAGAAAAATGGAGAAAAAGTCACATTTGAAGACAATAGCAAAGGAAGAGTAATTGGTATGGGTAATGTTGGTAAGAATGACAAAGTGTATTTGAAAAATATTTGGCTAATGGAAAACTTAAAACATAACCTAGTTAGCATATCAATTATGTGATAAAGACTATTTAGCCAAATTTGAAAAGGACAAATATTTGATACTAGATGAAAATAATGAAGTTATACACATGGGTTTTAGATATAATAATGTTTACAAAATTGATGTTGATAACTTAAACAATGAAAAATGTTTTAGTGCTATGCATGATGAAATAAGCTTGTGGCATAGAAGATTAGGACATGCAAACTATAAATTACTAAATAAGCTTTCAAATCATGAATTGGTTAGAGGTTTGTCTAAAATTAAATTTGAGATAAATGGTGATTCATGTCTAAAAGGTAAACAAACCAAGAGCTCGTTTAAATTAAAGGGAGTCATTAGTACACACAGGTCTTTGAAACTTTTACATCTTGATTTTTTTGGACCTATTAATGTGATAAGCTTAGGAGGAAAAAGATATGTATTTGTGATTGTTGATGATTTCTTTCGTTTCACTTTGACTATTTTTCTTGCTACTAAAGATGAAACGATTAACATGTTTTCCAAATTTGTAAAAAGAATTCAAAATGAATTTGAACAAAAAATTTCAAAAATTAGAAGTAACCATGGGGGAGAATTTGAAAATTATAAATTTAAATTATTTTGTGAGGAAAATGGAATTATTCATAACTTTTCCACTTCTAGGACACCTCAACAAAATGAAGTAGTAGAAAGAAAAAAATAGAACTATATAAGAAATGGCAGAACAATTTTAAATGAAAGTAAATTGCCAAAGTATTTTTCGACGAATGTCATAAACACATCATGCTATATTCTTAATGGAATTCTAGTTAGACATTTTGAGAAGAAAACAAGTTTTGAAGTTTTATATGAAACTCAATATTTTTTATTTCAAAGTTTTTTTTGTAAATGCTATATTTTGAATATAGAGAAGACCATTAGATGCGCCAGTAAGAAGAGTAGATCAAATAATTTGGAGTCCGATTAAAAGAGGGAGAGGGAGGCCAAGGCGGACACTTGGCGAACTAATAGAGCAAGATCTATTGGTGAATAATATACCGAAAGGTTTGGTTACTAATAGAGCGGAATGGCGTCGTATGATCCATGTAGCCGACCCCACCTAGTGGGATAAGGCTTTGTTGTTGTTGTTGTTGTTGTTGCTATATTTTGAATGTCAAAGATAAACTAGGTAAATTTGATGCTAATTGTGATGATAGTATTTTTCTTGATTATTTTGGTACAAGTAAAGCTTATAGAGTGTATAACAAAAGAACATTAGTTGTTGAAGAGTATATTAATGTTAAATTAAATTATACTAATGACTTTTATGAACATGCAAGTGCATGATGATTAAGAAGAAATAGTTGAAATGCAAAGACAACTTAATGATGTGCAAACTTCGAATAGAGGAGAACAAACTCATTCCAAGAAATTGTAGACATGCCTCATCACATCCACTTGATCAAGTTATAAGTAATATAAATGAAGGTATAAAAAATAGAAACTCTTTAAAAAATCAATGTGTTTTTTTTTGCATTTCTTGTGAATTTTGAGTCCAGCAATATAGATGAAGCACTTAAAAATTCACATTGGATAAATGCAATGCATGATGAATTAAATAATTTTGAAAGAAATCAAGTGCGAAAACTTGTGGAAAGACCCAAGGACTATCCTATTATAGGAAGCAAATGGATCTTTCGAAATAAGTTAGATAAAAAGGTGTCATTGTGAGGAAAAAGTCATATTAATGCCAAGGATTACTCACAAATTGAAGGGGTTGATTTTGACAAAATTTTTTCTCCAGTTGCTAGACTTGAGGCAATTCGAATGCTTTTGGCTTTTGCAAGTTATAAATGTTTTAAACTTTTTCAAATGGATGTAAAATCGACTTTTCTAAATAGTTTTATAAATGAGAAAGTTTATGTTGAACAACCTCAAGGTTTTGAAAATCTTAATTTTTCTAATCATGTTATTAAACTTTCAAAAGCTCTTTATGGATTGAAACAAGCTTCTTGAGCTCAGTATGAAAGATTGAGTTCATTTTTAATTGAAATGATTTTCAAAAAGTGAAAGTTGACACTACATTATTTTTAAAACATATGAAAATGACATTTTAATAGTTCACATCTATGTTCACGATATGATGGTGCTACTAATGAATGCTTGTGCAAAGAGTTAGAAGCTCTTATGCAAAAATAATTTGAGATGATTCTTATAGGAGACCTCACTTTCTTTCTAGACTTACAAGCGAAATAATCCAAGGATGGAATTTTTCTCAATCAAGAAAAGTATACAAAAGAGTTGCGTAAAAGATTCGGAATGAATGATGCAAGCCGAGCACAACTCTTATGAGAATCACTACAAAATGGATAAAGATGAAAGGCAAGTCCATTGATCAATAAAGGTACAGAGGTATGATTGGTAGCTTGTTCTATTTAACAACATCTAGGTCAGCTATCATGTTTAGTGTATGCTTGTGTGCTAGGTTTTAATTTGTTCCCAAAGAATCACATGTAATCATTGTTAAAAGGATAATGTGCTATTTAAAGCATACATGTGAATTAGGCATTTAGTATGATAGAAAATTTCCTATTTGAATTACATGTCCACACCGATGCAGATTTTATCGAGTGTAAAGTTGATAAGAAAAGCACTAGTGGGATGTGTTACTTTCTTATTAGCCCCCTCATCTCATGGGCTAGCAAGAAACAAAACTCCATCGCACTTACTATCGCCGAGGATGAATATATAGCCGCCAATAATTATTGTGCACAAATATTATGAGTAAAATAATAATTACTTGATTATGGTGTAAGTTATTCCAATGTACCCATGAAATTCGATAACACAAGTGCCATAGAAATGACCAAAAATCCAATTCAATATTTTAGGACTAAACACATTGACTTGCAATATCATTTCATTAGAGAGCATGTGATCCTTAAGGGCATTATCATTCAATGTGTCAACTGAAGTCCAACTTGTAGACATATTTACAAAACTCTTGAGTGAAGAATTGTTTTGCATGCTTAGAAGGGAATTATGAATGATTGAATCTTGATTGCATATCAATTCTAAGTAAAAGTGACTTGGTTATTCAATATCACTTTTGACATGAATTGAACATTAAAAATGTTGCACAACATCACATTCATGTGAAATATGCCTTTGAAACAAGAATTTCATGGTTAAAATTTGGAAAATGGTGAAAAATCAATTTTCAGACCTCGATCAGTCAACAACTAGGCTCTACCGGTCGAACGGTGTATGTCTTTTAAAATTGCAAACCAATCTATTGTCGGTCGATCGCATGTACTACCGATCGACCAGTATATTCAGATCGCCGACATATAATAGTCGACCGATCGACCTTCCTTTTTAGTTTTCACTCGACCGCTGCTCTAGCTACCGTTCGTCCATCTCTCCATGACGTCACCGCCGACTTCCGGCCATCACCATCGCGCTCCCTCCTCACCCCATCTCTGTGACACCGTCAACCTCCCGGCCATCGACGTCATCATCGTCCTCTCTATCCGCATCTCTGTGCTCGCCGCCGTTGTCGCTCTCTCTCCTTCCTGTCTCCATTGTCATCCTTCTGACCGTCATCATTCCCCCTCTCTTCCTCCTCTTTGCCGGTGACCCATGTCATCATCGTCGACCTCCCACTCGCCAATGCCACCACCGCTGACCTCCGCCGTGGTCATCGTCACACTTTCTCTCCTTCTCTTCACTCGACCGCCCTATTTTCTCCCTGTCACCGGAGTCATCGCCTTCATGTCCCTCTGTCCTCTGTCGACGTGGTTCTGTACCTTCTTTCCGGCAGCCCCCTCTGACCAAGCCTTCCTCTTCTCATCCGACATCTTTTTGTCCGACATGTGTGTTCCTTCCGGCCACCATTGTTGAATCCATGGCGGATGGCATTCGTACGATTTTTGGTCGATAGGATGTTCACTATACCGTCGAATCGACCTATCGACACCTTCATCCGACCATGAAAATGGCTAACCACATTTTGAGTCACATAATTACTCCTCGAGTCAGGCACTATACAGAGATCACCCACTTTGATTTATTCTTTCTCTATTGTCTCTATATCCATGATGCCTCATTTCTTCATTTTGGCCATTATGTTTTCTATCATATGGATTATATATTCTAGAAGGCCTCCCCCGGTGCTTGTGGTTGTTATCACCTACATTTTGGCATTTGGATCACTAGAATTCTACTTCATTTTTTGTATCAGCGTTCTCGTGGGAGAGGAGTACATTCGACCCCGCCGTACAAATGTTATCGATTCTGTGACTTTACACTAGAAACATCTTAGGTTGAGAGAGCCAACACCGATAGATACTGACGATGGAGATGATGACATTGATGAAGAGCCAGCGCTGATGGATACTCAAGACGTACCGACAGCTAGCCCTAGCTTCCCTCCGCCTTCAGCGTCCACTGAGCATCTTGGATCTTTCCTACATGCAGCTTCGGCTTCCTATGGTGCCTATGACTTCACTTCCCTTTCACAGCAAGTGGATACCATAGATCGTTGTTTGACTCAGATGGACATCATGCAAAAAAAATGTCAAGACTATGACGGCCGACGGATCGATCGATCGATCAGCCAACAGAAGAACGAATTCAACAAATGTCACGACTTTGATGGTTGACGGTTCGGTCAATGGAACGATCGACTGATCAACACAAAAATGAATTCCAAAAATGTCGAGACCATGACGGTCGAGGAACCGGTTGATTGAACGGTCAACCAATCAACCGATACAACAGATGAAAATTCTCAACGATCATATTGACCGGTTGACCGACCCATTAATGCGATCAATTGATCACCGGCTGAAATGAAAAGTAACAACTATTTTTTTAGGAGAAGACTATGCAAGATTTTTTGGACGAAAATAAACACTTGTCAAAAGCTATAAAATGAATGTCAAAGCCTAAAGGAAGATCATTCAAGTAAGCAAGATCATTCAAAAGCTCATTTTAGGTTCTTGAGCCCAAAAGTTACAAATTCATTCCTTTCTCTTATAAGCTTTGAGTGTAAGAATATTTTGTAAAAGAAGAGAGTTAGAGTAATTCATTGTTCCCGATCTAGTGAAGTTGAAAGTTCTTTATAATAAGAGGTGTGCCTTGACTCTTGAGCGGAGAAGAAATCGTGTGGTATAAAGAGGGTTGTTCTCTCCCTACAAGAAAAGAGAAAGATAGCGGATCTCCGACGGTCTAGAGGACGAGAAGTCGGAGTGAGGACGAGGCCAAAGAGTTGGTGCTGAATCTCGTCAACATATAGTGTCTCTTTTTGTTTGCTCCTTATCTCTCACTTACTCGTTATCAATATTTGTTTGTGATCGGTTTTTAATTTTTCGAAATTGATTTCACGAAAAAAAATTTAAATATCAATTCACCCCCTTGGTGCTTTTGATCCTAAAACATGTTTATTTTTTTATTATGTCTGATCTTATTTTTAACATCATAGTCATAATAATTTATGTTCAGATCACTTCAAGCGAACCAACAATTCTCAAATCATTTTGCTGAAATCTAATAAAATAGTTTGTTGATGGTGTGTTTCATGGTAGCAAGTAACAGAAAGTCTGTCCTAATGAATTTCTGGTATGTATGCTTTCCTTGGGCAACCGGTATATGTATACTAGATACAAGTATATGAAGATCAAATTCCTTATTTCAAAAATGTAAAATAAGTCTTAATTAGAGCCCAGTTGTTAGTTCCTGGTATTAGTTTCCTTCGACTCTAGCAAAAAACTCATCTCAATTGTTAGTTCCTGGTGTCTTGTTGTTGACGACCTGTTCCGTCCAACATCCAATTATGATGATTAACAGTAACTTTTTCAATCAACCAGTATCCATATTCTTGGTTCTTGCTCATGAATGTGTCGCCTACAAGTTTTAATTAAAGTCCAACTACACTTCTCAAGTCGAAAGTATACAACCGTCGTCGATGTATAGCTTGGAGTCGAACCCCAAGAAGAGGAATGAACGTGCCTCGATATACGTGTTAAAAGGGCTTTGAATGTAAATGTGAATAACAAGTAAACGTAAATGTCTGAAAGTAATTATATATAGTTGGAATTCTGGATTTTGTATTTTCTTTGAGGTTTTCATGTTTCACTTTGATAAATGTAAACTAACTACGAAGTTAAGAGTTGTGTCACTAAGCGATATGATAAAATGGAGGCACGAGGGATAATTTTTGGATGAACTGGGCAAATAAATGTTGGTTCACTATAATATGCATTCGGACGTTAACATTAAAACATGAATCTTTTTCACTCTCATAACAAGGATTTTAGGTTCTCCCACTCTCGAGTTTGAACCGAGTCAAATTGTTACTTAGATGAAATCACAGTGATACATCTCGATTCACCTCTAGAAGACTTAACAATCATACCCAAAAGGTCTCCCCCAATATGATCAACTAGCCTTTCATCTCATCGTTGTATCATTTGCAGCATATGACCCTTCTCAGGGGATGGTTACATAAAAAGGTAGACTTATAATACAATATTTGAAGAATAAACAAATAAAATCAATTGTGCTAAATAAAACATCTGAAATCCATAAAAGCTTTAAAAGTCAAGTTCGAATCCATCAAACGATCCCTCAACTTCACTTGGCTGATTATCTAGGCATACTAAGTTCAAATTTCAAACTGTGTAAACTTATTACAGTAAGGCATAATGCAGAAACTAAAGCGAAGGTTAAAGCAGAAGCAAATGGCATCGGGTGAGCTGCTCGAAGATGATCCAGCCTTCCTCATCGATTTGATTGCTCCTCTCTATCCTCTCTAATGGTTGCACTCTGTGTCCAGTCCCCCCCCCCCCAATTCCTTCATCCTCCTTGCCCTTTTGTATGTCTCCTCCATTTTGGGTCCTCCCTTTGATGTGTGACACCTGTCCTGCATGTAGGATAGGTGTCTCGTTAGTATTATGCCTCCTGATTCCTTGTTGATTTCATGAGCCGGGCAGTGTGCTCGGATGAGCAACACATGTCCTTGTTGGGTCAAAGTTTAATGCCATATAAAATTATATTTTGATGATACAAATCTCGAATGGTTAAAGTAAAAATGCTAAAAAAGTTTAAAGAAAAATAAATAACTTTATGCACTACACTTTGATTAAATAATTGGCATTGATCTCATTAGTTTGGATGATTGTAGAGAATTCTTGTTAGCTTTTTATAGACTCTAAGATCATCTAATTTGGATAACTGTACAAAATGTTATGCTCAAAATAGTGCAGAGCAGTTAACCTGCTAGTTGAAGCTATGAAGGCCGGTCGAACGTTCAGAGATATCGGTCGACCGGTCAATGCATAAATTGCCCAAATCCATGTTGAGACTACACAAGTCGATGCACTGGCCGACCGATCAACTCAACGGGCAAAAATCAAAACTGCGAGACTATGTTGGTCGATTGACCGATCGATAGTCCGGTCGACCGACTAGCTACGGTAACTCGAGAAATCAGCGCAACGATCATATAAACCGGTCGACCAATCCATAAATGCGGTCGATCGATTCATTAATGAAATGAACAATAATGGCTATATTTCAAGGAGAAAAATGTGGAATTAATTTTGGACGAATTTTTCACATGCCAGAGCCTATAAAAGAAGTGCCAAAGCCAGAAGCAAATGCATCCCATTCATGCATTGAAGCAAAACTTCAAGTTATCAAAAGAAGATAATTTTCTTAAAATTATCATTTAGATATTTCTTTCTTTCTCTCTTCCACTATTGTGAGCATAGAATTATAAAAGAGAGAAACATTCTTATTCAAAAATAAAAAATAAAGAAAGCTCGTGTATAAAAGAGGTTCTAAATCTTGCTTCTTGAGCAAGAGGAATATATTAGCTTCTTAGGAGGAGAGGTTACATTGTCTCTCGAAGCGGAGAAAAGATGATTGATGTAAAGGGCTTTCTTCATTGTCCCATTTGAAACAAAGAAAGATATTAGTGGAATCTCCGGCGGTCTCGAGGTTGAAAATTCGGAGCAAGGACGTAGGCTAAGATGTGACCGAATCTCGTCAACAACCACTTTTCTTTGCGTTTGATTTCTCTCACTCTCTCTCCCTCTAATATTATGTTTATGATCTGAATTGCTTTGGTTTAAAAGGATTAACGAATCGGTTTTGTGCTTTCGCGATGATTTTCGTAAAATTGATATTTTTGAATAAACACCAATTCACCCCCCTTTCATTCAGGATCATACAATTGGTATCAGAGCGGGTTGCCTTTGTTTTTATTTTTTTAATCATCTTGTTTGAAGATTTAATCATTTTTAAATCTAATCTTTTTAAGTTTCAATTATCTTGTTTTAAGATTTAACAATCTTTAGAGCGATGACATCAAGTGAATTTGATTTCGCCGAAGGATAATCGATTAGTCGTTCTCCTCTTTTAAATGCATCAAATTTTCAATATTGAAAAATTAGAATCCAAGCATACATTTGTTCTATTGATATTAACATGTGGGATATTGTTGAAAAAGATTATTATCTTCATGAAAATTACCTACCGAACATGACGAAAGACAAATTTTTTTCGAAAATGAATTGGAAAGCAAAGAATATTTTTTATTGTGCTTTTGATTCAACGGATTTCAATCAGATTTCTAATTGTGAAAGTGCAACCAAAATTTGAAAGAAACTCATTACTACTTATGAAGGAATGGATAAAGTCAAAGAATCTAGATTAAATATTTTGAATCATCAATATGATTTCTTCAAGATGCATGAAAATGAATCCATAAATAATATGGTTGTGCGGTTTAATGATATTGTTAATGGCTTAACCTCTTTGGGCGAGCCTAGAACTAATCCCAAAAAGTGAAAAAGATTTTCAGGTCTCTCTCCTCCCAATGACATACAAAAAGGACGGTGATCGAAAAAAAGAATCTAAACGAATTGAATTTTGATGATCTTATTAGTTCATTTCTAACCTATGAGATCGGAATCCAAGAACAAGAATAATTCAATGCTCCTAAAAAGAAGACATTGGCCTTGAAAGCAAGCGAAAATAAAAATAACTCAGGTGAAGAAGAAGTGGACGAAAAGAAACTCGCCCGCTATACAAGAATACTTGACAAATATCTTAAGTTGGTGAAATTAAAAAAAAGAGTAAAAAGCCGAAAAGAAGATTATGTAAACATCACTCAAAAGACAAAAAGAAAACATCTCAGAAGGAGAAGAAGAAGAAATATAAAGAGCCAAGTGAAGATAAATCAAATGACTCATCAAGCTCTTCTAGTGAGAATGCATATTTGTGCCTAATGGTACACAACGATGAGACAAGTACAAACTCTTCAATTTCAAATAATGACTCATCAAAATTTTTCGAAGAAAATGTTACTTTAGATGTAAATGAAGAACTCTCCTTTCTCATAAAAAGATATTTTTCAACTAAAGAGAAAAATGAAAAATTACTATATGAGATTGAAAAACTCAAAAATGAAATTGAAACTTTGAAAATTACACATGCTTGTGAAATTGTAAAACTAACATGTTCTTTAGAAAAGGTAAAAAAAGAAAATGACCTTTTGAAAAACTCACGAAATAAGATTATTTTTCATGTAACGACAAATAATCTTAAGAATCATTTTGGCCATGAAAATTCATATTGGAAATCCAATCATATGGTAGAAAATCACATCTCAAATGTTTTACATGAGGATTTTATGGTCATTATGCATACCAATGCAAAATAAAAAAATCTTCACAACGTGGGATGATATGAGTTCCAAAAGGAACATTATTTAACAAAAACGGACCCAAAGAAGTTTGAGTACCAAAAGTTAGTTGATTATTTTTCAGGTGTACCTCACATGCAAAGGACGTATGAAATTGAAAATGTGAAGGCCCAAAGGTTATGGTAAAAGTATCATCTATTTTTTTATGTCACTCAAAAATTCAAAACTACTATTTTTAAAAAAAAAGGAACATATAAATGAAAATTAGTAATAGTGATAGGGGAGCATGATTAAAACTTTATTTTGACATATCATGGACATCATTGTTGAATCAAAGTTTTATGCCATATTTTGATTCTTAATATATTTTTGTTTTGGCTTTCATAAATTGGTTTTCATTATAAAATAGCCATAAATTTAGGGGGAGTTATCTTTATGATGCAATATTTTACATGTCTATTATATGATAAAAGGGGGAAGAATATTTTGTTTATTAAGGGAGATTTACACATGGTCTCTTATATGCTTTATATATATATTATTCTTTTTTATGAAACAAACGGAGAAGAAGTATAGGAAAAATATGATCAGAATATTACTTTATACGAAGAGTACCTTATTAGTTGTGAATATCTACCATTGTAAGGAAAGCTATGTGCTAAGAGGAGTAAAATTGATTTATCAAGAATTTTACAATTTTTTCGCAACTTACACATTTTTCATATTTCTCGTTTTGTCTTCATCAAAAAGGGGGAGATTGTTGGATAAAAATTTTAATGTCATATAAAATTATATTTTGATGATACAAACCTCAAATGATCAACGTTAAAATGTTGAAAAAGTTTAAAGAAAAATGAATAACTTTATGCACTACACTTTGATTTAATAATTGACACTGTTCTCATTAGTTTTGGATGATTGTAGATACATTGATCTTTGTTTGTACTTATGTCAAAAACCTCTATAAATTAGTGTAGTTTATTTGATGCAATTTAGTATTTCACTTCCTCACTTCAAATGAATTTCATGAACTTAAGCTTTTCCTTCTAAATGGTTTCGATCGAGTGTGAACTTTTCAACTTTATCCCTGTGGATTGACTCTTAAGTACTACATTGACTGTTGTGTTCTTGTAGTCTCGTGGTGTGTGTAAAGGATTTATAAATTTTAAAGTTTATTCGAGATTATTGTCTGAAGTGGGAGTACCACTCATGTCATACATCAAATATCATCGAGTTGAAGACATTTCCATCATCCTGCACAGGTTGGTCAAGTCCTTGAACATGGACATGTACTATGGGTTGTTGCTCTCGTGCGATAACATTGATCCATTCTCTTTCTCCATATACCATTGAATCCTTATGTCTGAGAACTTTGATCTCCATGATTCTTTTTAAGCTTGCAAATTAACGATATGGAGCCGTTTTGCCAAGATGAGATTGTTATGTATCAAAAATATGCTGAGAAAATAGTTTAGTATTTATTCTTTTCTTTTTCATCATCACCTGCATCTAGTCTCTCAAGTAGACTTTTGTTTATATTTTGTTAGTTCACATGACAAAGAGCAGAGACAAAGGCTCCAAGGTTGGGTTCATCAATGCCACTAGAAGAAGAAAAGGGAAGAATTTTCAATGAGAAGTTGCATCTCTCGAGAGGTGTGCATCAATATTTACTTCTTCTAATGGTCCAACCATATCAATTTGCCATTGTGTTGTGATATTAAGTGAAATTGAAAGCATGGAAGGATTCCGTCAGAGATGGAGTCTTCATGGATGCCATGAAGATACCAAGTATTATTTCCCCTAAATTTAGGGGAAGTTTATGCAAAGATAGGGTTATTTGCATGAACTTTCCTTGAATTATTGTGATTTTTTGCATTTAACCATAAACTACGAACTTTTTTTATCCCTAAATTATCATAAGTTTTTCACTTTAGTCCTTCCGTCTACTTCTATTACGTTTTCCATTACTTTTGATTTTTTTCCCATTTATGAAAAGATTAAATTACCCCTCCCTCCATAACACATCAAATAATAAATATAAAAAAGGAAAAAGAAAAAAATCTGGAGAGGGTAATTTAGTCTTTTTCATAAATGATAATTTTTTTGTTTACCACTTTAATCCTTCCAATGATTTTTACTTTGTTATTTCATGTTTTTTAGGGAGGGGTAATTTAGTCTTTTCACAAATGGAAAAAGTAAAAGTAACAGAAAACATAATAGAAGTGGACGAGGAGGACTAAAGTGAAAAAATCGCGATAGTTTAGAGATAAAAAAATAAGTTTATAATTTGAGGTTAGACGTGAAAAATTGTGATAGTTTAGTGGAGATTTATAGAAATAACCCTTTTTTTATAACTTGTGTGGTTCAACTATGATGCCTTGTATTTTTATACTTCCTTTAGTATGGAAAAAGGCATTATTTTATCCCCTTATATCATATAAACATGATATGAACTATATATATTTAATTTCTTCCAACTTTTTAGAATACTAAGACATCTCTTAGACATTTTAGCTGATAATTCTCTCTCCGCCAAATGGCGATTCTACATACCGGCTCGTGCAGATGGAGGAAGAGTAACCAACACAACATGACAAAGGTGTACAAACCATATCAAGGAAAAATGGTTTGTGGCACAGGACTAAAGGATCCCAAAGGACACTAAGATGGGAGGGGGGGTGTGAATTGGTGTTTATTTGAAAATATCGATTTTACGAAAATTCGAAAATATCAATTTTACGAAAATCATCATGGAAGCACAAAACTAATTCGTTAATCCTTTTAAACCAAAGCAATTCAGATCATAAACATAATATTAGAGGGAGAGAGTGAGAGAAATCAAATGCAAAAATACGGTGATTGTTGATGAGGTTCGGCCACATCTTGACCTATTGTTCATTCCAGCAATGGACCGATCGACCGCATTTATGGATCGATCGACCGGTCTATATGACCGTTGCACTGATTTCTCCAGTTATCGCAGTTGGACGATCGACCGATATAGTCTCGTAGTTTTGATTTTTGTCCGTTGAGTTGATCGATCGGTCGGTGCATCGACCGGTGTGTCGACCAGTATAGTCTCGACATGAATTTGGGCAGTTTATGCATTGATCGGCATCTGCGATCGGTCGGCCGGACTATCTCGACCAGCCTTCATAGCTTCGGCCGACAGGTTGACCGTCCCGCACTATTTTGAACATAACTTTTTGCACAGTTGTCCAAATTAAATGATCATGAAGTCTATGAAAAAATACTGACTTAGGGCACTCTTTAAAGATTATGTTTCATAACTCGATGTAAAATCATAAAGTGCAGCAGATTGCCAAATACCTAAATGGGGGCATACACCTGCATACCCTCATCTCTTGACTTAAAAGAGATCATGAGACATAAGTTAAAACTCATCTAACTCATCTGACCTCTTAGCCTATAGTGAATGTCGACAATTGGTAATCGCTCTCGGGTGAATTCTCTTAAATCCGACTCGAAAAAGTAAAAAAAGCTCCGAACAGACCTCTAGGCCCTACCCCACCCTAGTCATCAGTGCTAGTCATCAATGACTCTTTAGACAACTCGAACACCACCCCACCTCTTGGCACGCATAAAACAATCAAGGAATAGATTACCCTCTCGGGAAAGAGTCACTGACATTAAGAAGCTACAAACAGTTTGGACTGAGATAGAATGTTGACAAACTAATATCACGAAATGACAAACTAGAAAATGCCTCGAGCTTTCCACTCGGACCTACTCGATACTTATCGTTGATGACTCCTTAATGTAGCCCAATGACCACCCTTGCAACCGCTTGGGGAATCCCCGAACCCTCTCGGACGAGAGTCGTCAATGTCAAAAACTCAAATCAAGAAGGGTAAAGAGCCCCTCAGCACTTTTGTTAAGGAGGCTGCTTAGCTTCCATCTACACCATTCGTCACCATCTAAGGGTTCTCTTTTTTCTTTTTTTCCCTCTGTCTATTTAAACTTAAAGTTATCTTATCGCAGCCATCCATTTCATTCAACGGTCATGATCGGTCCTCTACTAAGATTAAAACTACAGCCCAAGCTGTCACCTCGTCCATTAGATGCCCTAACTTTCTCTCTCCCTCATTTCTGCTTCTGCAACCTCTCTGCAACTTGAAACACCATATACTCGGATCCCACACTTCCGTGCTGCACCAGAGACTTCTCATATCTTCAAGGTTTGCCTCCTTCGAAGCAGCGATCAAAGTAATTCCAGTTGTTCATTTAGGGTTTTATTCAATTTTATGGAACCCTCTCAGGATCAGTTGTGGGAGATGGTGAACGAACTGTGGATGGAGTGCCAGAGCCCGTGAGGAATCTTCTCGAACGACCTTCCGGATTCTTCCAGGTAAATTAAGACGGATTTTTAACAGTTGTTTTCTTAAGTTCCTGTACGATCATTCTTGGATTTTGTTAGATTGTCTTTTAGAACAGTGAACTTTTAAATTTATTGTTATTGCCATCACTTCTATAAGTCGTAGTGTGAAGTTTAATTCAATTTTTCTGATTTAAACGTTTGTTGGTGCGCTAGTCACATCATTTAGTATTTCTTATTGTTTCAGATGCTCATTTAGTATGATCCCAGATTTATGCTTGTTTACTTTTTTTATTATTTTAGATTATACCATTTTCCTTATTATGCCTTTTAAATTACTAAGTATATGAGCTTGGTTTACCTGTAAAACTTTTCGAAGATGAAGATAACATCAAACAGCTAGAATACATTTTAATATGTTGAATGGTGAAAGGGATATTTATGTCCGAAGCGTAGAATCAAACAACTCAAAACGTTACAGTTTTTTTTTGAGAACAAAACGTTACAGTTTTATTAATGCATAATCATTCTTGCATTGTTTGTAACATAATCTTTCTTAGATGATGACATAGGGCAGATAGGATAGAAACAGTTTTTATTATTTTAAATTGTCATCTACATATTGTTATCATTTTAATTTTTAGTTTTTAGGTTAGTTGGGATTTGGTTACAAAAGTGTATAAATAGGCCTCATGTTTATTTGTTATTCAGTTCATTTGTATTTATTTTATTTCAGAAACCTGTGTTATTTTTTCTGCAGTGAATTCCAGTTTAATGTCCCATCATGCTATAAACCATTCAATAAAACTTTTTTATTGTGACTTTGAATTATCGACCTTTTTAAGAATTCGTTCAAAAGCTGTAATCTTCTTTCTTTATTTATTTTTTTAAGAGGATCTTCTTTACTAATGATTCTCCAATACGTCAAGTGGTATAAGAGCCTTTGAGAAGATTTACTTATTTGTCTCGGTGCTCGTCTCCCCTGACTGCAATTATTTTCCTAATATTTTTTGGCTAAACATTTAGAAAAAAAATGTTCTTATTTTTTTTTTCCAGTTGCTACTGCAGTATTTGGGGTGGTGGGATGGAGATCCAAATCTATTATCATCCGACTAATATGTGTCACTCCGAGTCACATGCCTGAATATTTTGCATATGACAGGTTTCAAACTCGAGACTTCCTTAAGCGAGGACCACTTGACTCCAACCCCTATTGGTAAAATGTTCATATTTTCATTAACCCATGGTGGTGTGATGTAGAATGTCCCATAAATCCTGGTACAACTTTTGTTGTTGATTATCAAGAAATCATCTCAGACACTAATTAGTTGGAGCTAATTATTTGATTGATTTGTTTGCTCATTAGTTATTTTCAATATTTTTTGTTATCTTAATTTCTGTTTCTTTTTTTTGTGTTTGTTTTCCTAAATTAGAGATTGTTGATATTCGTCAATAAAATGGGCCAATGAATAGAGAAATGCACCTTTGCTTGATAAATAAACACTTATTTATATCGTGGATTCACAAGTTTCAAGCACTTGAATTTGGTTCGGTGCTTTCTTGCATAGTACTTTGGTACATCCTATTTTTTTGTCTTCTTTATTCTCAATTGATCCTGGTGCCATGCCAATTGGTATAAAAGCTTTGAGAATCATTGAAGACAACCCTACTCGTGCTGAGTTCAATGAGATGGAGGAAACTCTACAATGCCTCAATGAATCTCTTGAGTTACTCTTGCGCGACCGTAAGAGCGAAGACCCTCTCGTCGGGCCCAAGCCCTTCGGCGCCCAACTGATAGTGACGATGATGTCGAGGACACACTAGTTCAGAATTGTGCAGCATGCCATCCATATTTCAAAATGAGGATTGACCTTTCATCCTTCAATGGCCAATTTTTTTTTTTTTTTGAGAAGATAAAGGATGTGAACCAGGTGCTCACATCCATTTTTTATTCATTATAAAAACTTGTATCTATTACAACATATCTTATAATCTCGCCCACTCACTCGCCAAGTTTTTAGTTGCTATTAGAATGTTATCAACATAACACTTTTCTCCCTTGAAAATGCAATCATTGCGTTGCTGCCATATCGCCCATAAAACCACAATTGTTCTAATTCGTTGTCTTTTTGATACATATACGTGTAAATTGTTACCATGTCCTCGTCTAAATGATCGCCAAAATGCTATCACAGGGCTCACATCCAAAATCCTGCCATGTCTTTCGTGCTATTGGGCAGATGAAGAAAAGGTGATCTATATCCTCCATGTTGTCATCGCAGAAGGCACAAGCAGTGTTCATTCTTGTGGCCCATTTCATTCTGTACTTTTGAGTAATAAGCTTGTTTCTCCTCAATAGCCATGCAACTACTTGAATACGCATAGGAACTTTAATGCCTCAAAGGAGCCGACAATCTCTTTTCAGCTCTTCATATGTGGTGGAGCTCTCTAGATCTAGAGTTTTATAAACTGTTCGAACAGAGAAATGACCAGCTCTCCAAATCCAAGAGTCTTCCCTTGTGTCATTGATCCTATATCCTTGGAGACGCTCCATTAGTGCAAGAAAATCCTCAAGCCGATTATTAGACAGGTGGGATGCTAACCGTGGGGTCCATTCACCGTTGTTGAGGAAGTTGCCTGACCAATATTGAGTGACTACTGCCTGTTTATCCTCAGCTATCGCATAAAGTCTTGGAAAAGAGATTGATAGTGATTCCCCGGATGGCCAAGGATCCATCCAGAATAGAAAATCCTTTCCATCTCCTAGTGTTGCCTCAAAGAATGGCCTAACTTGTGGCATAACTGTCATAATGCTTCTCCAAAACGTTGAAGCCCCTTGAGTAATTTCCTGCCTTTGTTCCCATGAAAGCATTCTGCCATAACATGCAGTAATAACTGCTAGCCAAATATCTTGCCTTGAATCAATCCGTTGGATGACACCTTGAGGCATCTAGAAAATTGACATATAATAAATAGGGATGGACGATAGGACTGGCCGCACCAGGGTTAGCCTTCCTCCACGTGATAATAGTCGTGAGCACAATCTTTCAAGTCTTCTTTCTACTTTGTCAATCACTAGACTCCAATCTCGAGAGAGTAGTCGACCATCAGCGAGTGGTAGGCCCAAATATGTGATGGGAAGTGAGCAGATGGCTATCCTGAGTTCCATTGAGCATCTTTTGGCCTCTCCATCCATCATGCTGAAAGCGATGAAAGATAATTTGGGGTGATTTATTTGGAGCCCGAAGAAATCACCAAAGATGTTAATGAGCATTGCAAGCCTCCTTGTCGCGGTGATCGATTTTTCTATAAAAAATAATGTATCATCAGCATACTGCAATATAGGTGTGAATGTGTGATTGTACTTTGCTCTGGGCTTGAAGAAAAGCCTTTGAAGATGTTGGCTTCGCATGTCAAAAATGTGCATCTTGCTAGTGCATCTGCTGCGAGAACAAAGAGCATAGGTGCTAGGGGGCATCCTTGGCGAACCCCTCGTTGTGGTTGGATCCATCCCCCAATCGGGCCTCTATTAATTAGGACTGAGAACGAGATGGTGTAGATGCATCATTTCATCCAAGCTATCCGTGTATGTGGGAAATCTCGAAGGAGAAGGGATCTCCACAAAAAAGACCAATCTAGCGATGTCATACGTCTTGGAGAAATCAACTTTCCAGAGGAAGCCACTTGTATTTGTCCTTCTCCAATGTGATATAATTTCAGATGCCATAGTGAAACCATCCATAATTGATCGCCCTACTAAGAATGCAGTTTGTACTGGATGCACGAGAGGACCCAGCACACTCGAAGACGATTCGCTAGGACCCTTGCCACAAGCAAGTAAATAGCATTTGATAGCGCGATAGGTCTGAAATCCTCCGTCCGCTCTGCTGTTGGTTTCTTGGGGATGAGAAAGAGGAAGAATTTATTGATTCTCTCAAAACCCATGTTTGTTGCTGCGAATTCTTGCATTGTTTCCATGACATATGAGCCTACTTCGTTCCAAAATTCTTTGAAGAAAAAAACTAGAATTCCATATGGACCTTGCGCCCCATCACTATTAAGGTCCTTCAACGCTTGAGTGACTTCTTCCTCACTGAAATCTTGCTCCAAGGCAGCTGCTTGGTCAGCTGAAACTCGAGGCAACAGCCCGCCATCCCACAACCACTCCCCCGGGGCCCTCCTATGTGTGAACTCTTTGAAGTAATCTGCCATGGCAGCGCCGACATTGTTTCTCCCTACGACTTCATTCTCTCCCACTATGAGTCGATCTATATAGTTACTTCTGCGACGACCACTTGCGTACATGTGGAAGAACCGTGTGTTTGAGTTTCCTTCCCTTAGCCAATTTTGCATTGACCTCTGTCTCCATTCCACTTCTGTTTTGCGATCTTCTGCTGCCACCTCCTCCTGGAGACTTCTTCGTTGTGCAAGTTCCATGGTTGTGAGTTCTCTATTATCTTCAATCTGATCCAGTTGTGAGATGCCATTAAGTGATGGCCGTTTTTGTTCTTTTTTTTTCTTTCAGTTGGTTTTTAAACTTTCGAAGCCTAGCTCTCAATTTATTTAACCGATCATATAACATCCTAGTTGCTGAGCTAGAGGTTGGGACACTAATTCACTGGGCAGCGACCAATTCTGTAAAACTTTCCTCCATGAGCCAGGCCCTCTCAAACTTGAAATAAGAGCCGAAAGCTCCTCCTTCATTGGATTGCCATAAGATTGGTGTGTGGTATGAGAAAGGCCTGTCCATGGCCTTGACATTCGCCAAGGGAAATTCTTCTAGAATTTCTACAGATCCGAGGAACCTATCCAATTTAGATTTTGCGTTTGGTGTAGGGGATAAGGCTGAGTTTCTCCAAGTTTATCTGCAGTTAGGAGTCGGGTAGTCGGCTAATCCCTGTTCATTCATAAAGTCCCTAAACCCCTTAGAGCCTCTATCTCTGTCGCTTCTTTTGTTTGGTCTTTGTTACTTCCAAGGTGACATTAAAATCCGCTCCTAATAGCCATGGGATATCCACAACCAAAGATCGTAGTTGGCGCAATTCTTCCCACATCTCTTGATGTCGAACTTTTATTTGTGACCCGTAGATGCAAGACACAAGGAAGCTCTTTCCACCTGTCCTTGATAGAACCACTGAGATTGCTGCTGTTCCAATATGTTCTTTCAACTCAAACTTCTCGTCCCTTCAACCAATCTGCATCCTCCTTATCTCTCTTCTGCATTCAAGGTGCTGAAACAGTCAACATTGTCCCACCTATCTACTACCACATAGTGGAGTCACAGTGCGTTAGCTTTGTTTCCTGCAAACATACCACATCAACTCCCCACTTCACCTGGTATCTTTCGTGTTGCTCGCCTGCCACCATTGTTCAGCCCTTGCACATTCCATGTGAGAATTTTCATTTGTGAACTGTCTGGGTGCCAGTTGACATGAACCTTGTACTAACCCCCAATGGTCCTTGCGTTCTCGTCTTGGATCTTCCTGGGCGCCGCTTTGCATGAATTGCTTCTGCAACCAGGTCCATCTCTTGTAAATTGATGGCGTCCCTTGTTCTCAAGGTGTCACAAGACTCTTGCCACTTTGTCAATTGTAGGGTTGTTGATGATGATTCATTCTGAACTGCTCCCTCTTCAAAGTTGGGTCTCTCCACCTCGTCATCAAATGAATTAGAACAAATCCTTGCTCTCACTTCTGAAGCGCCCCAGATGCTTCTCATGGTGGGTGTGTTGAGTCTGTACTTACCCTCAACACTCTGGTTCGAGTGCGGTGTGGCTAGCCCAATTCCACCTTCAGGTGTGTTTCTGAAATGCTCCCATACGTGTCAATCACCACCAACACCTCCTTTCCTTTTTTATTTTTGCGATGCAGATCCTCCTTTCCCTTTTTATTTTTGCGATGCAGATCCTCCTTTCCTTTTTGATTTTCTGCTTGTATCACATGAGGCAGATCCTCTACCTTTTGATTTTTGTGATGCGGATCCTCCTTTCCTTTTTTGTTTTCCTTTGCTTGATGATATCTCACCTGATTTCATGCCCTTTCCTTCCATCCGTGTATTGCTCTTCTCATCTGATTGGTGTGCTGGCAGATGTTTGTTAGGGGAGTGGACAATTAATTGGATGGGATTGACCTCATTATTGCTTGCCAGGATTCGTGGGATCACAATCGCATCATCAGCGCGATTTTTCTGCAGCATAGATTGTGTCGTTGGCCTTCTCTCCGTCGCCGTCCGGAAGCTTCCAGCCACGATTTCGCTCCAGGACCTACTGTTGTTCTTCAGCATTTCCAGCCGGACCTCATAGGTGTGGCCTCCATCCTTGAGGTGTATCGCCACTGGAATGGTCTTCTCTGTTGTTACAGAAATCAACACATGTATCTTGCTCAGGTCTCCAGTGTCCAGAGAGGAAAATATGACATCGTATAGGGTGGCAAATGGAGCGACCATCGCTGCTATTGTTTTAGTGCACCAGAGATGTAGCGGAACACCACGGAGAAGGATGTTGATTCTCTGCCTCGTCACCTCTGTCCTTCCGCCTTCCTCCCTGGACCATCGGCGAAGGTGCACGACAGTTTCATTGGCATCTTCATTAGGCTCTCCAGTTGACCTGCTGAGAGTAGGAAGGAGGATTCTGACAGCCTAGACAATTGGAAGGTCTCTACTTGTGGCATCTTTTCTGTGATGGCTAATCGCACTACGTCCATGGTAAGATGCCCTTTCTCCACCAGTTGTCCTATTGCGCAGTTCATATCTCCAAGTTATGGCTGATCATGGGGCTCCACGGCGCCTTGATTTCAGCTATCTGATTGTGCAGTGATGTCCTCTGTTGTGCTACGTGTGCGACTGGATTCGCACTGTCGTCGATTTTCTGATGGGCAGAGGGGCATCTAGCACGGATGTGGCCTATGCCACCACATAGCTTCACCGCCACCCGATCACAAATGGGCTATTGGGTAGCAACTTGTTATCTTGAAATCCATTCACACTTTAAGCAGAAAGGAGTGATTCGCGAGAGTGGGGTCAGGAGATCACATTCACCATTAGTGAATCAAGGTAGGCCTCACTGGGCACATATTCACATAAGACGTAACTTTCATGAAGGCAGGATCTCTGCAGTCCCTTTGGATGTGTCCCCAACATCTGCGATGTTAACATTGTACCTTTCTCCTCTCTCTCTGGTGCTGCAAGTTGGGTGATCCTCGGCGTCTCACCCTCTGCCACTCACCTCTGATGTCCGCTGTGTTACCGTTCGTCGGTATGTTTTGGTGGTTCTTGGGGAATGGGATCTTCCCTAGGCTGTTATGGGTGGAGCCATCCAGAGGAAGTCTTTGGACGACTTTCATTCTCTAAGATCTCAATGGCCAATTTTACATCGAAGGCTTCCTCGACTAGTTGGTTGAAGTTGAGAGATTCTTTGAGCACGTGGAGATCCTTGAACACAATCAAGTAAAGCTTGTCGTGTATCGCATGAAGAAGGTGCTTCAGTGTGGTTGCAACAAATTCAACTCACGCATTAGGCAAGACGAACAACTTGTGCAGTGCTGAACCAACAATGAAGAGGTTGCTACAAGCCCAATTGTCACGACCTCGATTTAAACTGTGGTTTAATTCGGAGTTCATGTCTCATTAAGGTCGATCAAATAAAATTGAGAAAGTTTGCAAAAAATATTAGATGATTTTTTATAACGAGAATAAAAATATCATTAAACAATTATACAATTTATGATGATCCTTAGTGGTGGCCCATACGGATTTTAGTAGTGGCTCCTATTAAAATTTCTCACGATATAGCACTTAGTTCCTCATAACACTTAGCTCCATCATTCTATTTTTGTGGAACAAAATAATAAATTGTACTCTAGAGGTGACTCTCATCGTGATCAACGATGTAGCAATGAATTGGACTCTAGAGGTGATTCTCATCGTGATCAACGATGTAGCACTTAGCTCTAATCACCATACACGCAAATGCATGATATAGATAGATGCGGATAAATGATTCACATTTACAATCATATCTCAAATATTAGAAGATGAATCATATCAAATATTTATTTAAACGAGATAGGAGTGCACATTATAATATCAATTCATAACATATCAAACATATTCAGTACCTATCCCAATCAATGTCACACCGAATTAAAAAAAGGTGAAGACATAGGATAGGAGAAACCAACTTACCTTGTGTGAGTACTAATCAAAAGATTTTCTCCTTTCTTTTCTTACTTTACTCTTCTAATCTTATAACCATAATAATAACAATCATATTACTATGTTGCATGAACTTAAATGATTACAAAAGTTACATGACACTCATGCTTTTAATCTTATCACCTAAGTAGTTATTTATCACAATAGCTAGATCTTATATTATGACAGGTTGCATATATGGTAAAGAAAAATTCATAACTTCTTGTATCCATAATCAAATCTTGTCATTCTGATTTTTATTATTCCCAGATTATGAAACCACTAAGTTGTAAAAGTTTTAGATTTTATCTCACTATTGATGGGTATCAGAAAAATCAATATTCAATCTAATTTTCATATTGTTCTTGTGTTGTAACAAACTGAGTGACCATACTTTTATTATTTAGATCAATTAATATACAACTTCTTATGAACATGGATCTTATGAACAGGATCAACGAATATGGCGTCGTATGATCCATGTAGCCGACCCCACCTAGTGGGATAAGGCTTTGTTGTTGTTGTTGTTGTAATATACAACTTCTATTCTACTACTTCCAAATTTTCCTAAACTTAGACTTCTTGAGACGTAACTCATAAAATTTTTGGAATTTATAATTTTCTGAATTGAGCATAATAAATTTCACAAGTACTAACATGATCTACCCTAAATTTTGACAGACTTGAGGGTTCGGTTAATCCTTTATAACTTTTTTTAGAAACATTCTTTTCAAGTGATTACACTTGGATATGAAATCCGATATCCTCTTGACCCTAAATTATCAAATATTTATGTAAGATATTCTATTTAGAGGTTAAGTACTGTGTAACCACAAAAAATTGTTACAACTTGTAACCATCCGATCTCAACCGTTAGATCAATGATCAACGGTCCAGATCTAGGCGCTGATAAATAAGTAAAAAAAATATCAAAAGAATAACTAGTTCACAGTGTCCAAATCTAATCCATTGATCATCGATCCAAATCTAATCATCGATCCAACGATTGAGATTGGATGGTTACAAGGTGTAACCACCAGTGATTACACAGTACTTAAAACTCTTCTATTTAATATCTAATTTACAAACTTCGGTAATAGTTTTGGTGGACAGTTCGACCACAACTCAAAGACGAGAACATAACTTTTTCTATAGACATCTGATTAACTTGATTTCAGAGCTTAATGAAAGTAGACTCAAAGGGAATCAGACCAAGTTTCATATTTTTTGGACAACCCGAAGGTATGCAAAACTGTAACTTAAATTTTAGAAATTGACCATTCCTTGTATTTATTCTTTCTTATGAACAAGTTGGGTTTTACCCCATAATTAATAAAACCAGAGAAGGTAAGATAGAAAAGTCCAGAGGAACCTAATTTCAGAAATTATGTAATTAAAATCATTAAAAGAATCAAATTCAAACTTACCACAAGCTGAAAACCCTAATTCCTATCTCCTTTCTCCAACAAATAGTAGTTGCTCTTTTTTTCCTTTTGGATTGGGTGGTGAAAGGGCAGAAGGAGGTAGTTAAACATGCAGGTGGTAGAAGATAAGGTATGAAGAAACCGACTTAAAGTCGGCCAAAGTGGGTGTAGCAAAATGGCCTTCATGTTCTCATTATTTTATTTATTTACTTAAGACATTGCATGTAAATAAGAAATCATTCCCTATTTGGATTCAAATAAAATAGTTATAGTTGTTAAATTTAGTTGGCTTCTATGTAGAAGACGTCACCAACGGCTTCCTATTGTGCTCGATGGCTCATTGGGATGACACCCATTTGTAGGATGTGTAACAGCAACTCCCTGGAAGACACGAATCACCTATTTTTCAGATGTGATGTCTCAAGAGAGGTTTGGACCAAAGCCAGATTTAATTGGATTTCCAGTAGGTCTGAGCTTGATTTTTGGAATGCATTCCGGCGTGGTGGCACTTCTGGCTCAACTATTACTTAATCCAGAAGCAGGGCTCTTCTCTTCGCATTACTCTGGGCTCTATGGCTACAACGAAATAAGAACGAGATACCTCTTGTTGTATTAATCACTCGATGTCTTCATACGCTCATGTCACGTCGAGGTACTGCAATTCTTAGTCATGCCTTTTTCATGTACGAGTGGCGCTCTCTATGAAGTACTTGTGACACAACTATTGTAAACTCTGAGCTGTTATTGGCTATTCAATAAAGGTTTTGGCCATGTTGATCTTCTGTCACGTTTGACGTCATTCTGAGGATTAAGCTGCATGTCTACACTATAAGAGATAAACAACAACAACAACAAAGTCTTATCCCACTAGGTGGGGTCGGCTACATGGATCATACGACGCCATTCCGCTCTATTAGTAACTATAAGAGATAAACATTGTAAATATTTCACTATGCATGCAAACAAATTCAACAGTAAGCCCGAAAGCAAAAAGGGATAACAGTTTTATGTAAAAAAAAGAAAGAACTATAGCTAAAGATCAGGAGAAGATTTGAGATTACCTATGACTGGAGAGGTCAAAGGCCCAACAATGCAATCTCCCATCCCACAGTGCCTGCAGCAGAGGATGTAGCACATGCCCTCTCCCTCTCGCTCTCGTGTTCCACAGTGCATGCTTACAGAGCGCAGTGGAGCTCCCGTCCTGTTCTCAAGGACAGAACTTGCTCACTATTGTACTTGGGTCAAAATAACATTTTAATGCAACATTTGTTCAGTATGAAACAACAACAACAACAACAATAAAGCCTTATCCCACTAGGTGGGGTCGGCTACATGGATCATACGACGTCATTCCGCTCTATTCGTTGATCCATGTTCATGAGATTCGACAGGGTTTTACGCTGGCTGTCGGGGCTTAACACAACCCTCCTCCTTTATCCGGGCTTGGGACCGGCTATAAAACATAGGCGGAGTTTTGTTCAGTATGAAGCAAAGAAAAAAAAACACCATATATAATTGCAGATGCTCTGAAGAAAGAAACACATGATTGATCGAAGAAAGGAAAAAAAATAGAATTATATAAGCTCTGTTGTGCGAAAAAAAGAAATAAAGGAACATGATAGGGAGAAGGAGATTACCTAGTGTTGATCGAAGAGAGCAGACTTGCAGCAGAGAACCGGCAGCATAAGAGAGAACATAGGTGGGATCGATTGATTGATCGTGCTTGCAATAGATTGTGGTGGAGGAATCACGATGGGGAGAGGGGACATATGATCGGATGGAGGAATTGGAGGAGGTGCATCTGCAGTTCTATGCTCATGTTGCCTGCAGAGAACAATGGAGCATTCATCGCGCTCACGTCCCGCAGGCATTTGCAGCTGCAAGATGATGGGATGTGAGGAACAATTTATCTGCCGTTTTTTGCCATCCCTTCATTGACTTTTGTTCTTAAATAACCCACAGTAAGTTATTTGTCACTGAAAGTACTGAAACAATCTTTGATGCCAAACGTGATGATATATAATTGTGATATTGTTCTGTTTTTTTTTTGGTGGCAATTTCTTATACTTGATCATTATGCATTTGTCTTTCATAGAATTCTAAAGACAATACAGACAATTTACATTATCTTATGAATGAAGGCCTTTCTTCCAAAAGAAAATCATTATCTACAATTGAGAAGAATATCAGAATGTCTTTGTGCATAATTTAGAGACCAATTGGTGTTTTCCTATGTTCCTTTTCATGATCGCTGCAGGTTCTTTCTAAATACTTTCCTGATATCTTAGAATCAAACTTATCAATTGATCTACAAGGCGAAGCTCTTAGCCATTAAAAATTTAAGAGAAGTTTAGCAACTCAACTCAGACAGAACGGAGGGCAATTAATGGTTCATGTGCTTCCAAGGAGCAACATATTATCTATCGTTGTGCATCAGTAACAAAATTTTATGGTGTTAAAGTGACTGGATGCTGCAATTATGCTCCTAAAGGTTTCAAAATTCTTTATTATTCTTGCATGAGTCCTAGAATAGTATGGATCTTCATACAATACATTCTTTTGGGGCCAAATCTGATAATTTCATGATGCACTCTTACTATATTTCAATTGACCAATCTAGAATTTATTATGTCATTTTGGATGAGCATGAATACTCAATCTTAGTTAATTGTTTGTTAGACCAAGAGGCTCTTGTTAAAAAAATCCAAAAAATTCATTTGTTTTTTCAGAAATTTTGAATTCTGGACTGGGTCGTCATGACTACAGTATTACAGACGATACTGATCTTCACGAAATATGGGAGGAAAGCCTTGTGCTATACTACAAATTTTCTCATTCTTTCAGTTTAATATTTTTTAAGAAGGCTTTTAATCGGATATAAAACTTAGCTGCATGGGATGCATCATAATTTAATGAACATTCTATTCTGAATTGCATGAGTGAGCTTTATTTTTTCAAAACTTTCTACAAGAAGTATATAAATGCGATGGTTCAATTGTTTACTGTCCCGTTTCAAAAAAAAAAAATGTTAACTGTTTCATGAAGTGTTGATTTTTGTTGGGACAATGTGGTGATTTTTGTTGTCATGTATCAGATTATTGTTGTGCGATTCCGGACGCCGACTCCTGAGTCGCGACGCCGCCGGTTTTCTCTGGGGGGAAGCGCCTGGTTCTCACTTCTCTGCGTTGCTGTGAAACTCCATGTTCTTTTGTCTGCCGGTAGCGACTGCATCTTGCTGAGTGGCGACTCTCCCTTTTCTCTCCCGAACCGTTGAGGTAAAGGCAAATTTATGAACTTTCCATGTCATTTGATTTCGCTAGATACATGATGTTGTTTTTATCTGCTCCGTACTGCTTAAAAGTTCCAATTTTGACTTCGGGGACTCATAAAAAAATGGTCTTTTGCCATTTATAAAAGAAAGCAATTGACGGTTGTTAATCTTATCACGTTGTTTATTCGGAGTGTCTCCAAATCTGAATTCCTTCCCAATCTTTTGCGTATTTTCAGTCTTCTATTATTTCTGAAGAGAATAAAAGGATATATATATTTCTTTCTGAAAGATCATAAATCGTGTCAGCTTAATTTACTGCTTTACTGAATCTTCTGAAGTTGTTAGTTTGAGTAATCCCGTGTTAAAAGTTACTTCATTCTGCATTTCACTTTTGTTTGCGAATGATTAATGTAGTCAGGCGAAAACGTTATTTCTGAATTGATAAGGAGCCATAGGCACCCTAGACAAAAAGAGCATAAAGTATCTAATTCCATCCTCTCAAAAAAATTCCAGTAGAGCTAAAATAAATTGCAGGTATACTCAGAAGCACTACCTCTTGAGTTTCATTGCATGTGCACACATCATCAGTTAATTATTTGTTAGGACTAAATGATCCATATTTTTGAAGTAACTTCGTTGAAACTTTAAGAACTAAAAAACTATAAGTGAAGTAAAATAATTAATCGATGAACATTATATTTCTCATTGGATTGCTCCTCCGAGGGTTGTGTTAGGCCCCGACAGCCAACGTAAAATCCTGTCGAATCTTATGAACATGGATCAACGAATGGCGTCGTATGATCCATGTAGCCGACTCCACCTAGTGGGATAAGGCTTTGTTGTTGTTGTTGTTGTATCAGATTATTGTTTCATGAAGTGTTGATGTAGGACGAAGAAGCATATGGGCCTTGTGCCATAAAATTATCGATCTCTAGTTATGGGCCTTTAGCATGAGCCCTTTAGTTTATGCTTTAATTAGTTATTTTCCTTAAACTTGATTTCTTAGTTATCTGGCATAGGTATATAAAACCCATATAAATAATCTTATATTGTTTTTCTTGGAATACACGCTTTGATGAATAAAAATCTATTATTATTTTTTGTGGATTAGTTAATTCCTGTATGGAATATTAGGGTTTAAGAGTAGACTAACTTAAAGGAACTTTTTGTGTGGACTGGATTCGCATCTTGATGCATGTTCTTGACATGAAATGAAAACCCCTTTTGCATAATCTTGGTTCTATGCTGTGTAAAATTTCTGGCACAAACTCTCTTCTGCCTCGTACTTTGTTGATTGATTTGCAACTTTGATCTGTGCTGACTGTACGAAAACGTTGTGTTATGTTTGACTAATGTAGTTACTGATTTCAATACATTTTCTTCTTCTTACAGGAACTAATTGGCCTTTTTTGGTCTCTTCATGCTGCTCTAGGACCAGTTGTGGAAACTTACATCTCTTTTTTTTTATCCTTCTCTATCATCAAGAAATGTGGCAATAATAGCTCGGAAAAAAATAATAGAATGATAGTTTTACGGTTCCTTTTCCTTTCTTTAGAACTAAAAAAAAGGATGCCTCTATTGTCACCTCAAAAGATACTGTTGCAATTTCATTTTATTAATGGTGGACAGTTTTCTCCTTGTTTAATAGAATGGAATGAATATTATTGTACGGAGTGGCAATAGGTTCACATCATATAATACTTATGTTATTGTCTTAGGTTATGCAGCTTGAAGGTGATCGACATAATGTCATTCTGATGCTATTGATCTATGTATGCCTTGTGATTTCCACATTCAATGTACATTGACATTATCGCTCAATGTACATTAACATAACGACCATAGAACAAACTCTGCCTTCTGTTTTCCGTTTGCATTCACTCTGTTTCTTTTATCATATACATCCATCCATGATCAATCTTTGTAGAATATTGTGCACATTTTTTTAGGAAAAAAATGTTTGTGCCATCTCTTTTAACTTTTAAGGGATAGCATCTATTAATCATCGTCCGATTCATGATGGACGATGGATAAAAAAATTGACCGATTAGTGAATCCATCATCCATCGTGAATTTGGGAATGATGCCTCTTAAAAGGAGCGGCATAAACATTAAACCAATTTTTTAATTGTCACACACCTTAGCAGCACCGTTGAATTATGTTGTGTGGTGATTTGACTCTTTCATGGATCTTTGGAATAGTTAACTGGGAAGAGATTATTTAGGTTAAATGTTTATTGCTACTGCCAGTGTAAACAATTTAATTAGCTACTCATGTCATAGTTCTAATAGTATTGAAGCTTCCAAGTTAATATTGAACCTTAAAGTGGTGGCTTGGTAAGTTGCTGATTATTTCTTAAAAATTTATGTTGACCTTTTTTCTTATCCTCCAAGGATTTAATAGATGCATCTTCCCTATTCAGTTATGTAGAAAAAAAAAACATAATAAGTTGAAATAGCAAAAGAATGCAAATCACATGGTGCATTGGACTTGAGTTTTAAAATTAGTTCTCCCTAGAGAAATATTCAATCATATTTTAGAAGTTTGCTTCTGAAGTGCCTGTTGGGATGTTACTGTGGACTTAAAATCTCGGAATGTTTGCCGTATGATCGTACAAAATGCTCATCGAGATGCTAAAGGATCTCAATCAAGATGCTGCTTGATTAAGGATCTAAATAAGTAATTGTGTTAAAAGATCGTAAATAATATGAGATCATTGAACTGGCAAGCTCACTTAGACATTTCCTTCTTCGTTGCATGGCCTTGTGGTTTAGATATACGTTCAAAATGCATTGTAAATCTGAGACTTGGAAGGAAATAAACCACTTCGGTCTCTCAAGTTGCACGATGATCCTACAGTTGTACATCTGAACGAAAATCTGCAATTTCTCATCATATAATATATACATGAATGATTGCTGGATTATTTGCACACTTATATTTCTGGTGCTTTCCTGATTTCGAGGGTCCTGAAAGATCACAATTGCGTGTTTTACATGTAACTAACTACTTACTGGAGCATTTAAAATTTAAGCGAATATTCAAAATTTTAGCCTAGTTTTGTTCAAGATTTCTTGTTTTTTTTTATCGCAGTATTTCCTCTGGAATTAGGTGTACTACTACTGTGAGATGTATATTTATCCTCTGAGCTGGCTCGTTCTAGCCTCCTTATGTCACATAAATATCCCCTAAGTTTGCTTATCCGATCATCATTGTAAAGTCAATGGTCCACTCGCATAAACCACTTTGAGAACAGTCACTTTGATGTTAATAGTAACCTGATGTTGACTGTCAATGGTGACCTGGATGGCAATTAGTTGTATATGTACATTTTAGAAAGTCAAAGAGGAACTTTTCGTGGTTGTATAATCGTGCCGAATCTCTTTTATCCTCATGCTTATCTGTAAGTCTATAAGCACTAGTACTTCCACCGACTAATCTCAGACGATCCCCCAGATGATGAAACTTGCAATCCCTGGGGTAATTACTCTGAACTCAAACTTTTCATATTGATTAATGTAAAAATTTATTATGATAATTCATGATCGATATTGGAACTCTATTTATCTTTATTCCAAAAAATCTTTTCTTACAGACTTTTCGGTTTAGCATCTGAGAATTAAGGTTGTTTAAGTATTGATCGATAGCTCTATTGGAATGGAAAGTGCTTTGAACTTTTCTACATTAAAATTTTAAACGTCTAGTTACCTAACCACGTTGACTCTTCTTCACAGGTACTAAATCAATCGCAGAATACCAAATGAGAAGAACACCAACTGCAAATCACATGCTGTCTTGTCCGTTGAGGAATTTGCAGTTCTGATTTAATTCCCAATGGTTTATTTTATGCCCACTGTTGTGACCTTTACTTTATATGGCATAGTAATATGATGGCAAAATAATTGATTAACATCCGCAGCTATAATTCATTCCTTCCCTTGGAATTAATTTGTTTGGCACATCGCACCATCCCGATTCGTTGCCCTTGACTGACACTTGTTGTATCATTTAAGGGGCCACTTCAATGATCAGTTCTTGCGGCAGGCTTTAATAACTCCGTCCGATGCCTTTTTATCTGCAATTTGACTCTTTATATTGCATGCTTTTGTAGCGGAGGAGAGAGCCAGGTGCGTGGACGTACTAGCAGTTGCAAGAACGTTTGGAACTCTTTGCTTGATTATGTCAAAAGTTGGAAGGAGATCAAATTCGTGGAATGGAGATTGCAGTCCGATGTCTTGTTGCCTTGACCTGTCCTCCTCCTCCTCCTCCTCTTCAGCGCCACGTGCCGCCTCTCGGTATGAGCAGATTTACTGACAGTCGCCTGGCCGGTGCATTGCACCGGGATTCCTCTTTGGCAGTTTTGCGTTGGTGGTTTCTGCATCACATGACCTTCCAATTTTGGCCGCATTATATCTTTTCTCTTGGACATTATGCGGAGCGTACGTAGCTGTCAAGGAGTTGGGAGAAAACGACGGAGACATGCTCTTGTCTTGGCATGGAGAATGCACCCGAGCAGCAGGCTGCAAATTGATTAAACACTGCAAAGCCAAAGGAAAGACGTTGGATTCCCACAAAAAACTTCCTTCCTCGCCGGAAATTGCAGCTTCGTATCATCTTTCCAGATGTGTTTTTTTTTATTTCTTTTTTTTTTTTCATTAATGAAACATACATCACAACAAGGTGCATGTTTTCGTCTTTGTGAATTCACCCTGGCGTTCGGCTGCTATCATCAAAAGAGTTCTGAACCTGTCCATGGAAGTGCACGGAATCCAATGATTCGATGCTTAATACTGATTCAGGAGCCGAGATGATGTGTCACTGCAACTATGTACGTGTTCTGATCCTTTCGACCCTCCCTTGAGCCGCCACGCCACGCCACGCCACACCAGGGGTCCTCCTCTTGTCATCGTAATTGAATGGTGGCCTGGCCAGTCATGACAGGGACCGGCGGGGATGAGCGGCCGAGCCGCGTGGAGGAGGATCAGAGCAGAGCCGTGGAGCGCCCGCCCGTCCGTCCGTCCGTCCGTCCCTTTACAACTTTTGCAGGTGGCGTTTCGCATCCACACGCCTGTTTTGGATTTGGCCATCGTCATGTTTTCTTTTGCTATTGCTAGTGCTGCTGCGCAGATGGCAGAGAGAGGAGAGCCGTGTCCGACTCGAGCCTTGGTCCGCACTGCGGATTACGCATGTAATGTAATGTAAGCGAGGAGCCATCCAAATCCAATCTATCAGCACAGCCATGTCATAAATGAAGCTTTGGACTTGTTACTTTTAGAGATCGATCGGAAGTAGGAGAATGAATGAGGGCCGAGGTTGCCATCCATCTTCCAAGTGAAATCTGGACCAGGTCAAGGCCATGTGGGGACAACAAGTCATCTCACTTGCTAGCAATCTTTTTACTTGTGTGTGTATGTGTGTGGCATCATCTCATTCAAAGTATTACAACTTTACAAGTGACAACTCCGAGAGGAGGGACGCATGGTAGCAAACAGTTTGGGCCTAGTAATTATACATGCATGCATGTATAATCAGCCGCGGAGCAAAAAATATTTTTAGTGGGTTCACATTCGCATGTATCTAGTCAAAGAGTTCGTTTATTCTTTTCGTAATTTTTTTTTACTTATATATATAAAGATATTAATTTTAGAATTCAAAATTAATTAAAAAATATTATATTATGATATTAAAACATAAATAATAATTTATAGTATTATTTATAAAACTAAAGCTAGAAAGAGATCATGGGTATAATTTCTCTTGCACCGAAAAGTATGTTTCTATATTTATTTAATTGATTTATTAAAAAATAATTTTAACACTTAACAAATAATTTGTAAGTGTAATATAAGATAGTAAACATAAGTATTTAATTATACTAATATATCAACAAAACAATATTGCATTACTATTTATGTATATGAATTATATATAATAATTATGAATCAAATGAGTATACATGATATCATAACCACCTAATTATACATTGATTAAAGGTAATATATAAATAAAATAATTAAAATTAAAATATAAAATAGTAAAGCATAATGTCTAAAGAGAAAGAATGCACTAATTGAATGAAAATAGAGAACAAAAATATTATAAAAAATTATAAAACTTGGAAGATCAACTATAAAAATAAGTGCTAAAAAATTATGGACTTGGACCACGTAATTAAGAAAAAAATGATTAAAGGCAATATATAAATAAAATAATTAAGGAAAAAAATATAATGCCCAGAAGAGAAAGAATTAATTATTAGATAAAAATATAACGTAAAAAAATTATAAAAGAAATTTGAAAAATTAGGTGTAAGTTATTAGATATAATCATATATGATTGTAGAAAACCAGTGTAAAAAAGAACAGTGTAAAAAAGAAATGAAAATTGTCTTTGGAGATTCGAACCTGGCCACAATTTGTAAGCAGCTAAGCATTTCTTCCAGCAAGTCAGTAGTAGATATATGATTTGGTTAATGAATGTAAATACTAATACATAATTTCAGTGCCTGCCTCCGCCCTTGTGTATAATATATGTATTCGCATCATGATGATAAATAACAACAAAGTATCCTGCACAAAAGTGCTTGCAAAATATATGAGAATTATACACTACGACCGAAAGGACGGCCGTGCATGTTTTTCCTTTATATATATATATATATATATATATATATAATCGTTAGAAATTGTTGACATATTTTAGCTAGGGGGAGGGGGTTATTGTATAATTTGTTGTGTGGCCTTAGCCAGCTCGAACCCGCGTGGGTCCCTGACTTTTCATCCATAAGGATGCGTCCACATCAGCCATCGTACTCCTTGGGCATCGTGACCGATGGATCCCCATCCTCAAGACACGTAGGAAGGATTATTTGTCCGCACTCTACCAATCTATTCTTTCCAATGTATATAATTAATTAATTCAATTCAATTGGCCAATTGCGTCTTTAATCTTTTACATTAATTGTCTGCAGTTAAACTAGTCGAAACTTACGTTACATTAAATATTGATTTTGATGTATTCAAAGTTTAATTATTCTCGTCTCTCTGGCATTAATTAAGCATTTAAAAATTAATTAGAGGGGATAATTAACCGGAACCCACGGCATTATCCCACCAAACTCCATCCATGATTCCCCTCTCCTTGAAAAAAAAAATTGACTTTGTGGCGTCCCTTATTAATATGCCATCTAATCCCTCCCTTTCCCCGTCCCTTGTTCCGGATACCCCTCTCTCTCTCTCTCTCTCTCTCTCTCGTCATTCCAGTTGTCCCGTGCGCCTTGACGACGACCGGCCACCATGAGCTTCTTGAGCATGGTGGAGACCAAGCTGCCTCCCGGGTTCAGGTTCCACCCGAGGGACGACGAGCTCGTCTGCGATTACCTCGCCGTTAAGGTCTCCAGCGCCGGCGACGGCGGCGCCACCACCATCTACGGCTGCCCCATGATGGTCGACGTCGACCTCAACAAGTGCGAGCCCTGGGAGCTCCCCGGTAAGCCGCTTGCATCTCCCAACACCACCGAGCCATATATATATGCTTCATTTCCAAGCGCTCCGGTGTAATTATATATATGTGTATTCATCGTGCAAGTGTTTTAACTCTCTCTCTCTCTCTCTCTCTCTCTCTCTCTCTCTCTCTCTCTCCATTTTCTTCAAGATCTTTTCATAATTAGCTTGTGAATTTGTTTTTACAACACGAAGTATGCATTTCTTTGTGGAAGAACACACACACACACACAACAACAAGGCACAACTCGAAGAAGAGATCTTTATGTAATATCTCTGTTGATATTTTTTCTCTTCTTTGTTAATTTACTACACTGCAGCTGATTAATTAATCGATAGAGGAGGCAAATAATTCGCGTGAAATCCTTGCGCCTCAAGGCACATGAGCACTAGGGATTAAGAACAAGCACCCGCTAAATTAATTAGCCTTAATTTATGTTTGCTTTTGATAAACTGCATGCCACTTGATTCGATGCTAATACTATCACCAAACAGCATAAAGTTCCATCTAAATCTGAATTAATTAAGCTAAATGGGTATTCCACAGTACATAATTAGCTTCTAGATAAATAATAAAGCATAAGAATATTTCATTTTTTCCCTTTTGTCAAAACAGTCTTGACCTTTAGCTCGATATATACATCCACCCCCCATACGTTGTCTCTTTTGGCGTTCATCTCCTCCCAATAACAGAAATAATTCCTGCGCCAAACTCTCTCCACTTCGTAACCTCTTCATGCTCTTTATTCGTTCCATCATCACATACCTACTTTTCATTGGTCATCTCATCTTCTATTATGCCAATATGGCAATATCTATCTCCCTATTTATATATATAGCTTTGAAAGATAATTAAGTTGAGAACCTACAGGAAAAAAAAAAGAACACAAAAGAAGGTTAGCATCTTCCAAGCTCGCTCATAACCACTTAAAAATGTAGTACTTTTCTAGATAATATATTTGTTATTATTCAATATGTAATTATTAGGTATAGATTGTCAAGTACTAGAGTATAAAAGGGATAATTCATCATTTTACATCTTACATTTTTTTACTATTATCGGATTATTCTATTTTTTCCCTTCTCTTTGTCGAATAAGGCAAGGGGAGAAGGGGGACAAATAGAGGAATATAAATCAAAAGGAAGCATTTGCTTGGGCCACACACGTGTTGGAGCAGCCATGCATGGCACCATAACTATCACAACTAGTCTTGTAGTGCCCATCCAGCTAACTTGACACAATTGAACCATGGCGCAATCAACCCTAAGGGAAAGCCACAATAAATTCCATTGACGCTGACACACCTCATGGCGCTGCGCTGCGATAAGGAAACCATGCATGCATCATCGGGGCAGTGACTAAGATGTTGATGTGCCACCGCACTGCGCCATGCATCGACACACCTCACAGATCGTTATCGATATATCAAGCACACAAAGCAAAATCTCCAGCAAAGTGTTAGGTCACAGTGGTCATCATGCCAAAGCCAAATCCGTCAAGCTCAGAGAGCGAGATTTTTTCTTTTCTTTTCCTTTCCTTTCCCCTCTATGCCATCATCATATCTTTTTTACACTATTTCAGATCATCCAATGTACCTAACTCCCACTTTCCTGCATTAATTACATGCGTCCAAGTCCAAGAAGAACATGTATATTTACAGTACACTATTCGTTTCAGTAAATCTGAAGAAACACTTGCATTATAAGATGGATAGTTCATGCATGCATAGCTTACAGTAGTCAAGCGTGTTTTTGTACTGCACAAGTGTACGCATGGTGAAAACTTGTATGCCTTTGGGTTGGTTTTTCAGCGACGGCGTGCGTGGGGGCCAAGGAGTGGTACTTCTTCAGCCTGCGGGATCGCAAATACGCGACGGGGCAGCGGACGAACCGAGCCACGGTGTCGGGGTACTGGAAGGCCACGGGGAAGGACCGGGCCATCTCGAGGAAGGGTGTGCTTGTGGGCATGAGGAAGACCTTGGTGTTCTATCAAGGAAGAGCCCCCAAGGGGAAGAAGACGGAGTGGGTCATGCACGAGTTCCGCATGGAGGGAGCGAACACTAACAACAACAACAACAACAGCAGCACCACCACCACCAACTTGCCCTTCAAGGTGATCATTTCATCCATAGTTAAACATACCTTTCACTGTCCAAATATCTTTTGCATCTTCTGGCGTCGTGAGGAGATATCTATAGAGAGAAAATATCAAGGATGTAGTTGCATGAACTTGACGAGCTACTCATTTATTATATATGAAGACTTGACCTTCTTATGAATAAGATACGATGTGCAGTAGGTCAATCATATACGTACTTAATGGAAAAATTCAATGTTAGATTGTCTTCATTTTTGTACAGTATACCACTACACCAGTTGCATGTAGAACAGTTGAAATATGCATCTACGCGTTTTAAAAAATAAAATAAAAGCAAAATCACAGGAACAAAGTTGAGTTGAGCTTGGGGATTAATTAAAATGACCAGGAAGATAATAGTTTCCACTTTGAGTTTGGAAGATATGAGTGGATTTTAATATTTTTAGACGTTCGACTGCATTAGTGGAGTAATGCTAACAGTTTTAGACATGGAAGATTAAAAAATTGGTAATTGTTAACGACAGCACGAATGCCCATGGTGGACTAACCTATTTGTACTTTTACATTCGCAGCAATTTATGCTTTCCAAATCTTGAGGAGATCATGTAACATTTTTATGGTGTTCTTTAATCATCCATTTTGCAAAAGTTAGCACCACTTGGCTTTACGCTCTCGTCATTACTGTTGGGGTATCAAAAGGATCTGAAATATCTTATATAATTAATTGATTACTAGATTCATGGTGTCGGCAGTTGTATTTTAGTGTTCTTGTAAGCTATCTCACTTTCTCAACTGTTATGAGATGACTGCTTCCGATGACAAACTTTAACTTTATCGTACAGCTCTAGAAATAAAACTTTCACGCATGATGTAATCAGTATTCTCATAATGTGGACTGTGACACCTTCTTGTCCTTCATGTTCAAGCAGGAAGACTGGGTCCTCTGCAGAGTATTCTATAAGAGCAGGGCAATCTCCAGCAAGCCTAGCAATAGCATGGAGACAAGCTATGATGAGTCAGGCCCCAAGTCCCTCCCACCTCCCACGGAAAACAACTACATCACCTTTGACCAAACCCCAATGAACTTGGAGGGGTTTGAGCAGGTGCCCTGCTTCTCCAGCTTAGCTCCGAGCCATGCACACCAGGGTCCCAGCAAGCACCTGCTCCCTGCAGAAAGGAGCTTGCAATTGCCCAAAAGTCCACATCAATTTGGGGAGTTGTCTGACTTGGGTTCTGGCTTGAACCAGCACACATGTGATAAAAAGGTCCTACAGACAGTTTTGAGCCATTTCACAAAGATGGAGCCCGATCCAAAGAGGGAGGTGGTGGCATCGGATTTAGCTGAAGCAAGTTTGCATGGCTATTTGACACAGAGCAGCAGTGTCTGGCATCAGCATGGTGTGCCTTTTGATATGTGAGGTTTGTGATAATTGTGTGCTGGAAAGTTAAATTTTATCTTCGAAGAATTCCGCATGCATGTAGGTGAGTCGCTCATTTAAGACTGTACATAAAAAAACATATGTGGTCTGGTGCACAAGAGTGCGAGGATTGGAGGATATATATCTGTGACATGGTAAAAGTTGCTACTTGTTTTAAGAGGATGACCATTTGATTCCTTCAAGTGGATGAGCTCCACAGAAACTTTAAAAATTGCTATCGTTTGAGATCATTGGTGACAGAAGCTGCGGCTGGCTGGTTTGTTGAAACAGTTTGATAGTTACAGATACAGAATGGATTACTCTCATGACATATGCAGTTTGTTTCTGGACTAGCAAGCATTAGATCTGCATTCTGTTCACCTGAATTTTTACTGTGATCAGCAAAGCTAGCTAGCTAATTTGCTTTCCACAGTAAAGGCCTAAGCTTATCTGTTCTTTATTAATTTTCTCTGAATTTGTAACTTTCTCAATTATACTGACAAATCCTCTCCACCAGTTTTCAACTCGATTATATATTAAAACCTGTGAAACTCCAAACAGTGGTTTCTTGTTTGCCAAGAATCTGAAAGCTGGAACTTAAAAATATACATAGCTTTTTTCAGTGAAATAAGAATGCATATACTTAGCTAGCTTTGCTATGTGTTAGTTTTAGCACTAAACGACTTGCGATTGTACACTTTCTGATGCTGCATGCCTGATATGGAAACCCTTGCCAACGTGACAGCAAAGTCTAAAGCCTTCAAGAAATACCGCTAATTAGTAGAATGTATCAATGCTTTATGTCATCGAAGATTACACGAGGGACCTTCCATCATTTAATTATGCCTTGCAGATAAATGATTAAATTAAGGACTGAAGTTTCGGTTCCAGTTACATTAGATGGAGTATATACATATATATATATTCTCCAATAGAATGACAAGGATAGTTTTGCATTTCATACTTGAAAACTTTCAAAGTCCATATATCATATAATTAGCAGTGGCACTCCGGCCGTCTCATGTGCAGTCCTTTTCAGCCATCCATCACTTGGTTACATTATATCAAAATTTACTATATGATGAGGTAGATTTGCTGACATAAAGTTGAAGATAAAATGATACTCTTCAATTTGCTTCCCGTACTATCTTCCTCATTCATCCATTTGGTCCAACTTGTTCGTTTAATAAAACATGCGCATGAGGTTCCTCTTCAACCACATAGCCCCAAAGTTAGGTTTATGTGTCGAAGAAATGACAAGAAAATCCTACTTGCCATATATCTAAATCCACTGGGATTCTTGACAACAACTTGGTGCCAATCTTTAAGTTGTAGACTCCTCTTTGTTTACCCATAGAATAATACGAGCCATTGCATTGTCGCACTATGAAACTCATATCACAAGAAGGACAGTAAATCCACTATGCTAAAACTGACAAATTAAACAATAATCAAAGTGAGATGACAGAGCTACGGAACTATGATTCAAACTACTTCCGTTGTTGCAGAAGGGAGAGATGTTAATCATGGTGGAGATTCCATAGCTTTCTAGTTTTGTTTCAAACCATGACCAGGTTGTTTGTATTCTACAAATCTTAGTCCCCACACATCCTAAAGTATACTGCCTCATGTTATATGCACCTTTTAAGTAAGATACAATACTAGGAATCTTATATGAGGAAACTCAAGTCAACTTTGCATCAGCAATAATTAATAAGCTATGTTGCTTTTAACAACTTCTGGGATAGGCAAGGACTGTGATTTAACTATGTTGGAATCTCGTAATGCAAAGAGAGCGAAGGAAGCAATCATCTGTGTTCTACGTACAGACTGCATTACGGCTTAAAAATTATTCAAGTTATTGTCTTGCATAACTTTTACTTGCACTCCATCATCGACTGGTACCAGATTATTGCAGAACTATTGCATGTGCTTATACAATCCAATAGGAGACTGGAAGGAGTCGTGGCACTGTCCATCTCACGCAAACGCCTACCTTGGCACAGGAGAAGACAGGAAATTACTATCGTAGGTGGCTACTAGCTGTCACCACCCCAAGGTCTGCTTAGTTAATCCTGGTTTGCTACATGGTTATGGAGAGTGATAGCCGAGATGCCAATAATGAGCAGTTGGAGGAGAGCTCCCACGAAGGATGAGGCCAGAGCCAGACCTCCATGGAAGCAGAAGGCTTCGTATCTGTCGCATATGGGGTTCCATCTTGCGTGCAAGTTGCCGTGCTTCCCCAACTCCGCCATGGAAGCTGCTGCAGCCGCACCAGTTGCAATTACAGACAGTATCACCTGCCAAACCGCGCCACGCATTACATGCTATTTAATTAATTTCAACACTGCTTCTTGGATTGTTTCTTAGATTGTGCAAGTAAGCCCTTGCGCTGGCTTTGAGATTTGTCTAACTCGATTAATTAATGGTCTCGAAGGTTATATATATATATATATATATATATATATATATATACACACATATGATGGATTCATGCTCTGAAACTTAGTTTAACACAAAATTGGTTTGCGAAATATGATCGTTACCATATCCATTAGGTGAAGTGGAATATCAGCAGTTTTGGTTTTGAAGTGTGGTCTGAACAAGAGTGCCACTGTGTTGTAGAAGCTGGCCACAGCATTCGCTATAACAAAGTACCTGCAACGACTCATGACAATATTTTGTGACAGAATGCAAGACACACATGGAGGGAGCGTCGTCGTAAATGTGTAAGAGTCCCCTAAAGATGTATGTAAGTGAGCTGATGTTGAGTTAAGAGTCAAAGCGTCAACTTTTCAGTATTTAAGATAATAATGTCAGCAGAGACAGAGATCAAATTAGAAGGGTGAGAAACATGAGATCTTGATCTCACTGAAAGCTGTTGAATCGTTGTTCAGAATTAAAATATCAAATAAGGAAAACTAATTAAGTACAGATTCAGGTCCGAAACAAACTGAAATGAGATCTCACACAAAAGCAGGGGTCTGCTGAAACTTGGCAGTGAAGGTCTTGTAGATGGGAGTGGTGCCCAGAGTGGCGACTGCAACCACCCTCGTCTGCCGGTTCAGCCCCATCAGCACAGCAGCTGCGGCCGCGGCCAAAGCAACTGCCACTCTCAGCAACACAAGCAGACGGATCAGCATCTTAGCCTTGGTCTGCCGGACTGCGACCTTGCCGTCCTCGTCCTCGTCGGCCATGGCAGCAGCTGGAGGCATGCAGAAGGGCCGATGCAGGCAGCACATTGCGTGCATCATGACGCATATATCTATCGGTCAGGTCAAAACGGTAGATCATGATTTTGGGCATTTTTGGTTGAAGACATCAACGTTCACGATTTCTTGTGAGGCTGGAACATCTCCATGAACTGGGTTTTCTCATATTTTCTCGCCAAACTTGACATCTCATCTCATGCATCCTCTGTTGAATACGTCCTCGCTCTGCTCAGTGCTAATTAATTAACACGCTCTGCGTTCCTACTAAATTCTGGTGATGAAAGAAAACAAACAAAAAAAAAAGTAATAGACAGAGAGATGGAGAAGTGTCACCTAATCGATTTGCCCGTCCAGCGAAAAGGGAAAAAGGAAATGTGTAAATCTGTTTCCACGGTAGATACAACTGCCAAGGAAAATTACATGATAACTTCTTTTTTCTTTCAAAGATCAATAAAATTAATATAAAGTTGTGTTTGATTTCTCTTAATAAACTTGTGCTGTCAGTATATATGCATCTGATTGATTGACGTATTATAATTGCGATGGTTAATTCCGAGTCGTATTAACTTTTGAACAATTTCATCTTCTGCGTTGCTCACTTAATTAAGTAGCCATTTTTATGTTCTTGATGTTTAAAATTTTCAAAATCTCCGTCGTTCAACTACCTCCGATTCTATTTAAATCTCGGCAAATTACAACAAGATAGCAGATAAAAAATATCAGCATCAAGGGGTGGTGGCGCAGTTGGCTAGCGCGTAGGTCTCATAGCTTTTAACCGAGTTATCCTGAGGTCGAGAGTTCGAGCCTATCTCACCCCATCATCAGTTCAGTTGTTGATGGTGGCCATGACGAATTGTGCCGTTGTGATGGTGGGTCCATCACTGAAATCATCTCGAATATATAAATAAATGATCCGTTTTTTTTTTACTATATATGTATATATTTATCATATTTCGTTTCCTGTTTTTTTTTATCAAACATTTAAACTAAACTAGAAAAATAAATATTATTACTTTTTTTTTAACTTATGTTACACGTCATCGTCCTGAGCTACTTTTTTACTAATAAATATTATTACTTTTTTTAACTTAAAATAACACCGGAGGTTCCTAATATAGTGAAGATGAACATAGTGACACATAATGATAACATGCGATTACTAAATAGAAAAAAAAGGTTAGAAATACTATAACATCTTACATTGTCTAAAATTACTTTAATCTAACGACTACTGCTATCATTCCAGCTATTAGGTCACGTAGAAGATCTCCTCGAATTCTCTCATCGCGGCTGGCGTCAATGCATGGAACTCTATCATCTGGACGAAACTCAGCAGGATGAAGTTATGGATTATGCAACATGCCAAAACAATGAGACGTTGCCTCGTGAATGGATGTCGAATTGGCAGATTCAGAATTTTGAAGTGAGCTTTAAGAATGAAAAATGTTTTCGTTTTCTCCACACAATTCCTTAGTTGTTAGTGATGATGATTGTACATGTCTTTGGCAAGCGGTACCTACCAGTCGGATACATGTCTTTGGCAAGCGGTACCTGCCAGTCGGAGTGCGATGGTTGAATGTTCCCATGTGGTACCTATCACCCTTGTATGGTGTTAGGAACTTATCGGTGTTTGCATAACCTAAATCCACAAGATAAGACTTCCCTACATAAATGTCAATAAGTGGAATAAAAAAATATCTGATATTTTATCCGAATATACTTCTGCTTATGTACCTTTTGGTACGACAAAGTTCCCTTCTTCCGCACACTATTTCAAGACCCGCATGTCCTCCGCCGAACCTTCCTATCCAGTACAGACATAAATGAGATGGCAGTCATGACATTTTGCGAGAGAAAGCCCTTACCATTATGATGTGGAATCTACCTCACCTTCCTAATATGCATGTGCCGAAATGTGTGTTCCGTCGATAGCACCTAATGCATTCTGTGACAAGAAAATGGTAGCCAATATTAGATAAGCATAAGACAAAATGTTAGATACATATAGAAAAATAAATTTTACTCACCACAAAGTATGAGTAGATTTGTTTGTCGTTGTGCACACGTGGATGAGCATCCACATTACCGCAAGGTAATTGAATGAATTACTTGCTTAGAGCACATATTGCCTTTAACACTATATTAAAATGATGAGATATTGTCTCGCCGAAGTGTTGGTATGCCTCTTGCAAATCTCTGTTGCCTTTAGTCCTACTACGGCCAAGAAGAAGGCGAGTTGCTCGCACACACTCACCTGCCTCGAGTGTGTTAGTAGCCCATTGTCGACCAGCATCTCCTCCAACTTGAAGAACACTAATTGTGCAGCCCAAAGTTTTCATAGCCTCGGATCAAGTGCCCCACTAACATTTCATGAATGGCTTCATGTCCGCTGAATGGTCAAGTCCTACACATCCTCTTTGGAACTTTGGCCGGGGTCTGGCTCGTCAATTGCATGATTTTCCAATATTGCATCGTTGGTCGACGAGTTCATCATCAACTAATAGCGGGATGAACTCATCTTCACTATCAGACATGGTTTTAGTAATAGGGAGATGGCCTATAATACGATAATCCACACATGAAATATCAAGGAGAACGAGTAACCATCACATACTTATAACACAAGCAATGATAAGCAACATAATGAAAATACAAGCAATGATAAGCAGCATAATGACAACGCTTAATGGGAAAGTAGATAGTCACACATAATAGTCTTAGTACAATACACATGTAAGGGCTGACACTCGGCAATACAAGTTCCAATGACAAATGACAAGCTAGAAAGGGATACATAGTAGTCTTACAAGTTCCAACATAAGTAATATAAGTTGGTACACAACATACGACAACATAGATGACTACCAACTATCACATGAAGTTCGCATCATAGCTCTATGACTCTTCCACCTGTGGACTCCTCGATCGTGGTCGCAGGAGAACGAAAGGTCGAGATGGAGTAGCCATGGGAGGACAATTGCTTTCAGGGGCAGGAATGTTCGGCTATTGCATGGGTGGGAAGCTAGATGGGGAGCCTTGTACGCTTCCAAAAGCTGCCAGGAACTATTGGACATTTTGATATGTGATCGATATAGTAGAGTACCTGCCAATGCCAATAGTCGAGATTCCTGCCACAAGAGGATATGCACTCGGGCCGGTAGGGTTTCCGTGGAGACCACCCACCATGTTGAAATCAGCCATTGCCCTGAAATTCATGCACGCAAGGCTGAGTCATCTTCACATTATTCAAATAGAAACCTATTATATAGATTTAGTAGCGTTGTTGCACATGCGAGTCTGGTCTCACTTACAATATTTGGAACACGTAATAACAACTTTGACATGTAGCTCGAAGCATCCATGATTTCGTTCTGCCATTTATTATCTCTACAATCTGCAATGCTCTTAATAAGTTGTAACCTCTTCCTATAGCTGACAGCAAGCTCCTCCATGTACCCATCGCCCTTTCCTTTCTTTGATCGTGCATTGGATGGTGTCGACCCTCAACAGGTTCTCTTGTCAGTTGACGTGATTTGTTGTGTTTGGGAACTTGGGGTATTCGTAGGTGGATTTTGACTCCCTTCATATAATTTTATATTTTGTAATCCTTGATCTAATGAGATGTCTGACTACTCTAGAGTTGCATCAGTCCTTGGTCATGTTTATGATATCATCGGAGCTGCCCGATCCTTCTTGTAGTGGATTCTATGAATGACATGCTCTCCTTCCAGTTGCAATTGTATTCACGAAAAACATGTCAAAGGAGTCATAGTATGGGAACTTCTTATACTTAATTTTAGCGAACTCTACGTCAGCTTGTTAAGACAATGCTATATTGTTAGTGAAAGACTTTGTTGTTAACGTGTAATGCTGGGGTTTGAGTCAATAGATAGCAACTCACCGCAATCACCCTGTCCCACATTAATGGGTCAGGCGACAAAGGTACACTATTCACACAATCCCAGCCCCATCCACTTTTGTTTATCAGAGTTTGCATGAGTTTGTAATTTCTCCTTAACACCTTCAGATGGTTTTTCAAGTGTACAAGTTCCATTTCCTTCCCGGCCATCTTATTGAAATTTGTTCTCATCCTAGCCCATGATTCTTGTGAATTTTCCATCGTGCATGAAACCATCCACTTGTTCTTGCATCATCAAACCGACGAGTGTGGTTGACATGACAAGGCTCCATGTGTTTGATCTAGGCAAGTGATCCTAGCACCTTTTCAGTCGTCCCCTAACAGATGTCGCAACTACCTTGCCTTTCCTTTTATCCATAGTCCATGGCAAGTCAGTGATGTTTCCTGAGGTCAGACAAGTATCTTACATATTCTTGGAACTTACAATTATCAATATACTACAATGAATATTTCAATTGAAGTAAATCATGTCACAAATTCTATGAAATGCCCAATGGCTGCGGCTACATGTAATCGTGAATGGATTTTCAACAAAATGACACACTAGATGCGGCTACATATAACAACATATATATACCGTGAACAACACACATAGATCCGGCTATATTTAAATTGACAAAACCTTGAAGAAGATAACACATAAATCGGACAATATTTAAATTTACACACTAACACAATAATTAAACCGAGTAGAAGTGCATTCAAATGTCAAATGATGCGGCTACATGTACATAATATAACTATAATCCCTAATCAGCCACATGTAGATAACACATAAATGAAGGCAAATTTAAATACCACAGTTCCACCCCTAATCAGGCGTCTACAAAACCTAACATAGATTCGACGATATTTAAATTGACACACTAACACAATAATTAGACTGAAAAAGTGCATTCGTTGGTCAAATTCTTCGGCTACATGTAGATAAGACAACTATATTCCCTAATAAGCCGCATGTAGATAACACATAAATGAATGAAAATTAAATTGCCACTGTTTCACCCCTAATCAGCCGTATACAAACCCTAACAATATTTTTTTGCGCTAGATTAAGATGTACCTATTGTCTGGTGGGTGCTCGAGTTGCAGCTTCAAGTAATCACAGGTCACCATGTAGCAGGTTTGCTTCACAGAGAGGGAAGATACTAGCAAGTTCAAAAACACACGACCCGTCACAGGTGAAACCGACGATCAAGAAAGTGCAGGACAAAGAGGTTGTTTGTCACATAGCGTGCAAAGATCTCTGAAGTGACCGCGACATCGTCCTAATTTGTGGAAGACGGGGATCGCAAGGACGACTGACCGACCAAATCCAAACCCTAGTTGATGACGAGGTTGTTCACGGAGAGGTTACGGGGCAAGAGGGATGTTGACGGAGGAGAAAGAAAGGTGGAGGAGGCCCGACCAGAGGTGGGGTAGCATGAATCATTGTTTCACTACGGTGGAATCACGCAGAGGAAGGAAAAGGGCTAGGGCAATGAGAGGGGCAGCGCAAGAAAAAATGCATCACATGCGAAATTGACAATCAAGAAAGTGCAGGACAGAGAGGTTGTTTGTCACATAACCGTGCAAAGATCTCCGAAGCAGCCGCGACGTCGTCCTACTTTGTCAGAGCTGGGGATCGCAGGGATAGTCGACCGGCCAGATCAAAACCCTAGTTGGCAGCGAGGTTGTTCATGGCGAGGTTACGAGACAAGAGGGTTGTCGATGGAGGAGGAAGAAAGGCGAAGAAGGCCAGGCCAGAGGTGGTGCATCATGAATCATTGCGGGATAAATCGTCGTCGATGGAATCACGTGGAGGAAGGAAAAGGGCTAGGGCAAGGGACAGTCACAGTGCGGGAAAAAAAGAAAATAACTCAGGCGAAGAGGAAAAATTCCATTCGATGGAAACAACACCCCTCGGTTCCACCATTTCGGTGGAACCACGATGTTGGAACCAGGTCACGTGCGCACCTGTGCGTTCCACTCACGTTTGATGGAACTAGGTGGAACTAGGCGCTGGTTCCACCTAGTTCCACCCGCCAAACGATACCGTAATGAATGAATGGTTCTACTACTTTTACTTGATGATTCGAATGATTTACATGTCAGCACACAATCCTGCCATGTGCTAACAGAAATGAGCCAAGCTAGGATCAATCATGTAAAGGTTTTTTAAACACTTCAGCACGATTATAATATAGTCCATGATACCACTCGTTTGTACATTTTGCAATATTTATTTTTTCTTGGCTTATCGAATATAATGTTGACAATTTTACATGCCATCATATGGAATGTCATGTATGTAAACACTATAATTACACGATTAGTCTTCCAACTTTGAATCGTTTTCAAACTAGTCCCCCAACTTTAATTTGTAACCAGAATGTCCTTCATCTTTTATTTTCTTGCACGATTAGTCCTCTTGACCGGTGATAGCGGATTTTTTTGCATGCGTGGATGTCATGTGAGTCGTTTCTCTTTCATCCACATCATTCAAGTCATCCACGTCATTTAATGCTAACAAATCGGATAAATTACACGGATCGTCCTCCAACTTTGAGTCGATTTTTAAACGGTCCCCCAACTTTGATATTATTACACGATTCATCACTTGGCCGATAAGAGACAGTTTTCCAATTACCTTACTGATGTGACATAATAAAATATAATAAAAAATTAACTTGTTGACATGGCACAATAAAAAATAATATACTATTATAAAAATATTATAAAAATTAATAAAAAATGATAAAGACGCCGACGAGCTCATGAGGAGACGTTGGTGCCCCTTGTGCGAAGCTCGCCAGTGGACGAGTTGGAGAGGGGGGTCAGCGCCCCTTATGCCAGCTCGCCAAAGGACGAGCTTGGAGAGGAGGGTCGGCACCCCCTCTGCCAGCTCGCCCGCGCCCTTAAAATTTTATAATAATCTTTATTGTGTGATGTCAACTAATTAAATTTTTTTATTATATTTTATTATGCCACATTAGCAAGATAATCAGAAGACTATTTTTTACCGGTCAAGTTAATGAATCGTACAATAATATCAAAATTGGAGGACTATTTAAAAATCGACTCAAAGTTAGGAACAATCCGTATAATTTACCCGATTTGAAGCGTTAAATGACGTGGATGAAAAAAAATGGCTCACGTGTCGATCACGTACGTAAAACAACCAGAAAACCCACTATCACGTCAAAATGATTAATCGTGCAAGAAAATAAAAGATAAGAGACATTCTGATTACAAATTAAAATTGAAAAACCAATTTAAAAATGTCTCAAAGTTAAAGAACCATTCATATAATTTACTCAAGATTTTAGATATAGTACACCAGTCTGAATATTTTGGAGATGTCAATAACTATAAGATGTCATCAAAGTTCCGAAAGAAGAGGGCTCACAATATCCTTCCCAAATATGGAAATCAGAAAGGCAGAAAACACGCAGAAGTATAAATCTTTATGTTATATTCCCTTAATACCTTATGCATATCAGTGGACGCAGAAAAGTTGCAGTCCAATGCAACTCATTTACAGATGAAAAGAATACAGGCATGTGCATTACATCAACTGTTCGGCAAAAACCAATTATATCTGACGCTCTTTGTCCAACTTTGGACCCCAGGATGACATTCAGTTCAGAGTTCAAGCTTTACAATATTGATATGTCACGTAGGCTAGCGTTTGAAGTTACGTCTTTCATCACTTCTTCCCAGTTGTCACTCCAACCACAACGTTGCTGACCTGCACCACCGGAAAAGTAACATAGTTCAGCTATTTAAACTTTTACATCTAAAAAAGTTCAGTTTTAATTGGTATAGATGACAGAATCAAACATCACCAGCTTGCCACTTTCATCCACCGACATCGGGTTCTCGACAACTACAGTCAGGTTCTGGGACTGCGTAGTGGGCTGGAAAGAGCAAATGAAATAAAATAAACGAATTTGTCGCAATAAAATGCACTTAGCCAAATGGCCTGTCTAATTAAATGAGAATTGGGTAAGCAGACATACAACTGAAGTTGATGGAGGAGGCATATTTGTGTTCTCATTAGGCCTATGAGTAGCAGGAATAGGAACTCTCATATTATTGATCTGCAATCATCAGCGAAAATACATGTAAGAAAAGTGCAATGAACAAAATTAGTGAAGGGAAGCTCCTTGCAGAAATAAAAGAACCCATTTAAAAGGTCAAAATTTACCCCAACAGTAGTAACATAATGGCATATGGCACATTTCACAGAAGGTGCTCCATAAGGATACATCAGAGTTGTACGGCACTGACCACAATTCACATGTGCAACTTGATTTGCTGTAAATTTCATCCATCAAAAGAGATTGATCAGTGAATATTAACCGAACACTATGAAGTGCTAAACCAACAACCATTACGATATAACATATTTCTTGGTATGAAATTAATGAAATCATAACAAGAGGATCAAAGGTATACAATGCCAACTTAGAAGTGCTACTAAAGTTTGAAGTTTTGTGTGTTCATTAACTTTCGGCAGAACATTTTGAGTTGTCTATAACGTTCGCACACTGAGATACATCACACACCACTATAATCCCAAGTGCACATCAGTGCTGCATTCCAATAAGATCCCAGGCAAACATTTGAATTCAGATTTATCTGGGGACCAGACACCTTAAAAGAGTCATAACGAGAAGGACACAGCCTAGTGGAGTAATAGAATAGTTGCACCATTCAGATTGACACCTCAACATCTAATTCACCAACCAGACAATGCACATAATGTGATGTATGTAAAAGATAGCTAATTACAAGATGGTGGCATCTTGAACCTACGACAAGAATGCATCAACATGTAGGTGCAAAAAGGATAACAAATAGGAGCTATTAACTCAATATTCAAAATGCCAAGTGATCCTAACAGGTCAAAAAGATAATTGCACTAGTTAGAATTTCTTTCAGAAGGTGGTACAAACTCCCTCTAAAAAAAGGTTGCACAAATTGGAAGCAGGTGTGCTGTACATCCTCTCATTTTCAGTTTCACAAACTTCTGTATTTAGAAGTTGTTTGGGAACATTGTAAAAGTGGGAACAGAGGATTACAGTGGTCTTTTCTTCTACTTTGTAGAAAATCACATTCTTCTGTTCGGATACTAATTTTAGCACTGTCACAGTTTAAGATAATTGTGTTGGAAAATAAAAAGGAGGTCTGTGCTACATAATCTCTGTTTAGAAGAAAAGCGGCTCTAAGCAAAAAATGTCTTGAACATGTCCTGAAAACGAACAGAGTGCGAAATAGTATAACCTTTTTTTTTGTTTGGATGTAGAACTTAAAAAAAAAATTGCTAGATGGTTCGACTAGGCAAGTGTCCGTTACCCAAAATTCTTTTTTTTTGTGTTTATCAGATGTTTTTTGTTTTCAGAGACATCAGATGTAATTACCAAAAATAAACACGACGCCTTATACACATTCTCCAAACAAAATAATAAATTAAAATACTATGACAAGATAAAAACATGAGATATATATTATGTGATTTTCAAAGTTTATTATTTTGTTTAGAAAATGTCATGATACTTCATGAAGTTGTGTTGAAAAAAATCCAAAGGCATCAAAACACCTATTTGGATAATTTTCATCAGGAGTCATATGATGATTTTTATAAAACTCACAAAAAAAACCTTACCACACCAGAACATACTCTTACAAAGGAAAAATACTGAGCAACAATTGGTATAAAGGACTTTAGCGCAGGTGATCATCTCTATTATACTCATTGAAATTTTAATGGATATGAAAAAAGTTATTCAACAACTTCCAAGTTTTTCAGAGAGATGCATCCGCAAAAACTTGAATAATGTAAACAACATAATGGACAAAATATACAAGCCTATGTGGGGGTGATTGCAGTATGTAAAGCCAGAAGATTGCAACTGCAATGTGATAATTTAATGTGGTGTTCATACAACATGTGGGTCTTCCAAACTTCCAAACGGATGATGACTAAAAGATTGCCAAAGACTCAAAATAGACAGAGTACACATACCTGATCTTGCTATATTGATTGTGTTACAACAGGAGCATCTAACACTTGTTGCACCACGAGAATACATCAACAGTGTTCGGCAACCTCCACAAACAAGCTGTGCCATCTCCATGGCTGCATGCATCATAGTTCATTTCCATAAACAAATATATCAGAAGCAGTTACATGGAGGCATGTACATGCATCTTTTCCATTCATTCTCAAGACCATGTTAACAATGATGAAGCACATCCCCGTAATGGCAATATGCAAATGACACTAAGATAACAACTTAGTTTTTGTAGCAACATCTTCCTACAGAAGACAATTTCTAGTATCAACTACAAAATATGCACGCATGATGGCTTTAAGTTTTCTGGTTCACAAATATGGAAAAGCAATGCATAAATAAAATTTGTAATGGTCAACAAACTGGAACTTAGAGACAAATTTACAGTGTTAATGAGCACCTGGAGACGTCACTTGTGTGATTGTATTGCATATTGCACAACATACATTAGTGGCTCCTCGAGGATAAAGAAGAATGCTCCTACATCCGTTGCACACAAGTTGGCTCTGCATACCTGAATTTCACAATGTCCATCGATCAATAGGTGATTGCTCACAACTAAAGCATAAATGTTAGGCAGAAAACTAAACAATTAAAGATATTCTAACTGTAATATCTTAAACATGGCATTTGAACATCTTTTTAGATGCAAATAGCATGACAAATTTGAGGAAGAAAGAATATTTCGATTTATTAGCTATTTATAACGTTCATTCATGCAACAAGAGTAAAAATTTTCTTTAAATAATTACACTGTCTACAAAGATCAAAGTTCCTTGTTTTCCGAGGTGAAACAGCAGGAAAACTTCACCGCTCCATTAAACAGACCTTCATCATCGAGAAAGGATGCAAATGACCGTCCAGATACATTGCGAAGAATCACCAAAACGAAAGCACAAAACTAGAATCGATCGATGTCGCAGAGGAAAGACCAAAATGCTAACAGAACATGCGATTCAACGTGATTCCATGATTATTTCGTCCTACAACTCATATAGTCGTATGTTTTCAAGCATAAAATAACAAACAAAACCAATACTATTGACAAATAAAATATTTTTTAAAAAAACTGTCATTGGTAACCAAAATGGAGAAATCTAAAGATCTGAATCCCAAAACAAGGGCGCGCCGCATAAGAAGAACCGGCAGTTACCTCTGTAGGAATCAAAAGGAACCAGGGGAGAATAATCAAAAGGGGCCAAGCAGACAACAGAATCGTCGAATATATCAACCAATTCCGGTCGAACAAAAGGGAACAGAAGCGATCTCAGGGTGAACAGTCTGCTGATGGCAATAACGAAGCTGGCAATCGATTGCTTCAAGAGACGAAATGGTGGAATTTTGGAGTGGATTGGGAACTTCGAGAGGGTTCTTTCTTCAGGGCAGGACACGGAGAGAGAGGAGGAGGACGAGGAGGAAGACCAAAACACCAACGCCCTCTGGAATGGATTACTTTTCTCTTCCTTTATAGGGGTGTAAGAAAAATTCGAACAATCCGAAAAATTCATTAGATTCGAAAAAAAAATCGAACAAAAAAAAATAAAAAATTAAAGTTCAAATATGATTTAGAATGATTTTTAATAAATTAAATTCATCCGTTAAAATTAGGATCCCATCCAAAAAAATCATAGAGTCCGTGGAGCCCGATTTTTATTTATGAATTTTTATTTTATATAATTAATACATGTGTTAATAATTCTTTTATTATAGATATAACATTTTTTTATAGAAAATTTCATACTTTTCTATCACATTATCAAACTCTAATTTAATAATTTTAAAATTTTAGTAGTATATTTTATATTTAATATAAAATTAAATATTTTTATATTAATTTTAAGTTATTAAATATATTTTTAAAATATAATTATATAAAAGTAGGGCTCCGAAAAAACCACTCGAAAAAACTGATGTGCTAAAGGGTGATTTTTATTTTTTCAAAATAATTTTAGGATGGTCTTTCTAATTTTAAAAACCGACCCGAAAAATAACGGTTGATTTTTTTAGACCGAAAATTCGAACTAACCCGAATTACTTTCACCCCTACTCCTCTCCAAACATAATATAATTAAATATGGATTTCTTGTTTCTATAATTCTATTTGCTAAAATATAATTGCCTTGTGTATTTTTTACAAATAAAACTATGCAGTCAATTTAGTAGTTTTAGTAATTGTTTTATTATTTATTAAATTATTGAAAACGGATCTGAAAATATTCTTTATGTGAATTAACAACTCAGAGATTATATTTTTTATTAGTATGAACCGTTTTCGAATTATATATGTTAGATAATAAAATTTGATCATTATTGTAGTAAAACTAATTAGATAACTAGAGTACTTAGTGCTATTTTTAATTTTAGTAAAAATTTAAGCAAAACACTCTAAAGATTGATGTATGCACCTTCTAGAATTTTTAGTGTATAATTAGAGTTAAATATAACACATTTAATTCTAATTGCGTCCAACGAATAATTTAGATGTTACAATCGCAATATGTTTATTACTGTATTAATTACATGAATGTCTATGAAGATTACAAATGTTTATGGTCGTATCAAAGGTAGATGCCGATGTAACGTAAAAAGAAAGTAGTCGTTGATCTGCATCTAACTGTCCACGTTCTTATATATATATATATATATATATATATATATATATATATATATGCCACATGCAAAGTGTTACATTTTATCCTTTCAATATTTTCAGTTTCTTATTGTTTAATATTATAAAAAAAGATAAATCAGAGCCTATTATAAATTAAAAATGGTCATAACTCGTAAGTCAAATATAACAGAGCAGAATTAAACTCTAGTTTCATTTTTTTTTTGGAAAAAAAAAATTCTTAGCATGGGCCATAGAGTTATATATATTAATGTGACAGGACAGTAAACTAGGTGCACCGTGCGACCATACATCTCCACTGTACGATCGTGTATCAAGTACTTGATCAACTTCTTCCCCCGTTGCGCGCATCCACTCTGCTTGGGCCGGTCGGGTTGATCTGCGTCTTCATCCAACGATGCATCGCACCGCCCCTCCCCCTCACACGCGAGTTCGATGCCTCGCTGCTCCCCCCTCCTTCCTTGCCACTGTCTTCCTCGCACCTTCGCCCCCCACACACCTCACAGTGCCTTCCTTCCTTTGTCCTTCCTCCGGCGGCAAGCGCCTTCCTTCCTTCGTTCTTCCTCCGGCGGCAGGCGCCAAAAGAAGAGCGGTCGTCAATCCCGGCCATGGCCCTCCCGGTCGTCAATTGGAGACACAAATGAGAGAGGGAGGCACTTGTGGATCAGCGCAAGAAGCAGGGGAGAAGACACGCATGAGGAAAGGAGAAGGATCAACAGTTGATTTGCGAGGAAGGATAATTAACCATTGATACATGATCTTACGGTAGAGACGTGTGGTCGCATGGTGCACCCACATATATATATATATATATAATATATGGGGTTAACGAGTACGTAGAGCACTCTGCCTTTCTTATCATTTAATTAATTTAATAATTTTAATTTATCATCAAATTGATTATATACTTCTTAGATGAAATAATATATATTTATTTGGGTAATTTGCTAATGAAAATATATCATCTAAGGCTAAATAAATTACAATTGTTGAATTAGTCATATTTGTTAATATGACTTGATCATGATGATCGGATCGGATAATCCGATAATCTTGATCTTAATTATTTTTACTATTTAACATATATTAAAAATTAATATATAATTATTTTATTAGTTTAATAAGAAAAATTAGTGCTCTACATTCGTTCTACATCAAATGCTCTACATATATATTTTTCTCTCTCTCTCTATATATATATAATGTGAGGTAAAATGGGAGTGCTGAGCAGGTTTTGCTTCACACCGGGCGAAGGAGACCACGGTGCCGACGATCAACGGTGAGGGCAGCTGATATAAAGCCCTCTCCTCTCTCTCACGCAAAACTCTCCTTTCCTCCTCCTTTCTCTCCGATCAACGACGAGGGTGGCGAGAGGGGCCATTTGACGAGGGCGACGAACCTGAAGGTCGCGGCGCCAGCAATCGATGGCGATGGCGAACCCTCCTCTCTCCCTTTCTCTCTCGCGATCTAAAGGTCAGCCGAGACAAAGACACTAAGATCTTGGAGTCGACGACCCTCTCGAGATCTGGAGGCCGTGGTGACAAGACGAGATGAGATGGAGGTCGGAGTGGCGAGGTGACTTGGGCACAATCTCGGAGTTGAACTCTCCGTATCTGGCTAGAGAGAGGGTCAGATCTGTGAGGGAAGGGATATGAATTCGTCAGATCTGGTCGGGGAGCTGAACTCGTTGAATCTAGCAGGGGAGAGAGAGGGTCAGATATGAGAGGGGAGAGGGATGAGAGATCGAATGCGAGAAATTCGCGACCACATGGACCGTCGGATCTCGCAAGTCAGCACACCCATTTACGCCCATTCTATCTATATATATACATATATATTAATGTATATGTGAAGCACTTGACGCATGTCAAGCGGTTTTACACATATTTTTCTTTATTTTTTATATATTTCTTCATTAATAATTTAGATGATCATTGATAATAATAAAAATATGATTCAGATAATTAATAATAATTATATTAATCATTTTTAAAATTTTATGAACCTATGCACATCATTATCCTTCATAATAGATATAATATTTTTTTATAACTTTTTACGTTATAAAATTATTTTTGTTATCATATCTTTTAAACTATTGATGAATAAAAATATAAAAATATGCGTAAAACTACTTAACACGTGGTTGAAGCCCTCGACACTCATATATATAAAACGTAACGTTTTGTGCGCGACACGGAAAAGGAAAAATGAATGAATTGTATTATAATATGACATCATAATAAAATGCTTACATAAATGCGATTCTTTTTTGCGATAATACAGACCACTGATAAAGTAAATCAGAATGCTAATTACACAAATACATTTGCTAAATACACTTAAATTATTTCCAAATGGCTATTGTCTTATATTTATGATAATTCGTAAACGAGCATGTGAATTATTTCGAAATAACTCGTAAATAATAAATTAAAAGTACAGAATGTAAGAAAAGGCACAAACTGGTTGCTCAGGTCCGACTCAGGTTGACGACCAATTCTATATTATATGGTTAATTATTTTATATGCTAAGTATTAATTGGGGTAGTTGGCTAGTTATAATCAATTGTAATCGTCAGAGCAATCCAAATTAATGACTGACAACCAATGTTTTAAAAATCGGAGCAGAGATCGGATCGACGTGACAGTCGAGGTTCAATCGGGAGTATCGGATTTTTATATAATAATATTATTTTATAATTATTTGTGATTAATTTATATATAAAGTATTATAAAAATGATTAATCTAATTAAATAATAATTATTTTTTACTGGATGTTAATTTAGATATTTTATTTTTATTATTACTGATATAATAATCTAAATTTAATGTCAATTCAAATTTATTACTGACATATTTAGGCCTAAGCACGGTCCGGGTCGACCCGGTCGATCCGGACCGCCACGACTCGACAATTCGAAAAAATAACTCGGCCCGGATTAGTCCGGGTCTAATACATGAAAACCCGCCGGGTACCCGGTCAGGACCGGGTTTGCAATCCAGATACCCGACCCGGCCCCGACCCAAATGATTAGTATATAAAAGCCCAATCTCCCATTTCATCTCCTCATTTCACGTTTGCTTTTCTGTCTCTCCTATCTCTGTCTCCGTCTCTCGCCCTCTCCCTCTCTCTTACCCCTCTCCCTCTCTCTCACTGCAGCGGCGGGCCGGCGGCGAGTCGGCGACTTCAACGGTTGCGACCTCTCTCCCCTCTCTCTCTACTCGGCCTCTAGGCGTCGGGATCCGGCACCTGACGGCCGATTCGGTCGTCAGACGCCGAATCTGGTGCCTAACGGCCGATCCAGTCGCCAGGCGTCGTGATCCGACGCCTAGCGGCCAAATTCGGCGCCTAGCGGTTGACACATGGCGGCCGGATCGGTCGTCAGGCGACGGATCTGACGCCTGGCGGCCGATTCGGTCGTCAGGCGTCGGATCCGGCCTCCAGAAGCCACGATCCGGCACCTGGCGGCCGGATCGGCCGTCAAGAGTCGGATTTGGCCATTGGCGATCGATCCGCCTGAATTGGCAGCCGATCCGATCACCAGGTGCCTGATACGACCACCAGGCGCCACGATCCGGCACCTGGCGATCGGATCGGCCGCCAAGCCCCCACTTTTGTGATTTTAGATTCTCGGACGCAAACCCGGTCCGATTCCCGGTCTATCGAGTCTGACCCGGTCCCGAAACCGGCCGGGTCCGGGTCCGGTACCGGGTCGAAAAATTTTTGACCCGGCTAAGGTCGGGCCAGGACAGGGTCCACCTAGACCCGGACCCGGCCCCGGGTTTGCTCTGCCCTAGACATATTATTATCGGATTTTATTTTCCTTCTTAATATAAATCTATTTTATTTGGTTTGATTAATAATCTATTTCTATTTTAGCAATTTTATTTTTATTATTACTTAATATAATAATCTAAATTTAATTTCAATCTAAATTTATTAGTAATATATTATTACTAGATTTTATTCTCTTTCCATATATAATTATCTTTTATTTTTTTAATTAATATTTTGTTTCTATTTTGATTCATTTCCTCCGATTAAGGATTCAAAAACTTTTCTTTCATTTTTTTTATTTGAATTTGAATTTTTTTTATGTATCGCATAACTTTCCAATTTTAATATAAAATCACTTAAACATACAATTCCTTAATAAAATCTTTCCATATTTTAATTTTTTTAAAAAAAATTAAAACCGGATTGAACCCGATTTATCGGTTCAATTCAATTTTTTCGATGTTTTTTGAGCCAACCTGATTTTTTATCATTTCTTATTTTACTATTAAACTGGATCGATTTTGTTATTGGTTCGCGATCCGCCCGTCCGAATCTGTTTTTAAAACATTGGTGACAACAAACAAAAACCCACTAATTATGTCCGTGGTGGTTAATTTGGTCACAATGATTAATTCTGAAATTTATCTGTTCTGGTTAGGTGATGTTATTAGGTATTGGGAAAAGATATTTACCAAATCCTGAATGCACTTTTCTTAACTTAACAGAAATAAAGTGATAAGTTTTAGTAACGTTATTTTTTCTTAGTAAATAAATACCTTAATTATTAGTTGTTAGTAAAATGAAGAAAGAAATTGAGAAAAACAAAATTGAACTATTTAATAGTTAAAAAAAATGACACAAAAATAGTTTACGTTCACGTATAGAATATAGATTATATAGATCATTTGTTAATTTTTTTCTACATAGTATTAGTTTTAACCTTGAAATATTGTTATCATGAAAATGAAGGAAAGAAACAACTAACTTTAAACAAAGAAATAATAAAATATTGGGTTGATAAATCAACTTGAAGAAATGATTAATCTCCTAGAAGAACTATCCTTGTCCCGTCAATAATTATCCCTGAACCATTACAAAAAGCAAAAATAAATAAAGATGGAATAAGTGACTGGAAGGCCAAAAGCTTCGCATATTCTCCTGCACAGATGCTCCAAATTGGCATCTGCTCCTCTATTGCTTGGCTTCTTGTACATCTTCTAGTTAACACCCCCAATTTGAAGGGACGAATATATTCCAATCCGCGTCGTTGATCTTATACATAATCTCTTCTGCAAAGAAGAGATGCTCTTAAATTGACTTTTGATAAATTACAAGTCCTTTTTCATAAGCTTCCATAAAGATTCTATTTTTACACTTAATTCAGTTGGTTATAAATTGAGTTGTAATAATACTTAGTTCACTTAGTTCAGTTGGTTATAAGAACCAATTCAAGATAATGATACAAATGACTATCATATACACAATTAATCATCATAATCAATTCTTCTTTAGTTATTCCCTTCATAAATAAATACAACTTTAGTCATGAGAAAAGTATACACATTTATCTTTGTGACTCGAGGGTGCAATGTCTGTTAGGATGTGATATAAGAGCTCTCGTTTATTAAAATAACATCATGTCACTTTCATACATGCTAGTGAGGGATCGATCCACTGTTGGTCTCAATTCAATTCAATATTTTTCTGTATGATTAGAAAAGAGTGATCATATATAAGAAGTCCCTATGGGCCTGTTTGGTATCATAATAAAATGAGAACTAGACTTTTGTTCTGATCCATGCATCCAAACAATATCAGAACAAGGTTTAACAAGTCAAATGCAATTATTTACATCTTGTTCTTTGTGGGCGCATTGAAATTTGAAAAAGCAGAAATAAAATGTTCTGGCTCATGCCAAGAACAGCTGAAGAATTTCAAAAAATGTAAACTGTACACAAATGTTCTTGTTCTAGGAGTCCATTAACTCCATACCAAATAAACCATATGTACCAATTATTTACTCCATTCAATTCAATTATCTATAAGCAACGAAGACATAATCAATCTCGAAGCACAATTTTCAATCTTTATCTTATTTATCTATGATGTCTATCTTTATTATTACCAATTTAGGCCACAATAAATAATTAAACAATAATCATTAATCCATAACTATTTTGCATCAATAATCATATTTAATTTCTTTATTATCAATTATTAATAATGAATAATAAGTAACAATAAATAATATGATCATGATAGCCAAGTAGAACACTAATTCAACCATCAAGCAAAATGAATATAATAATAATAATAATAAACATTGTAAATAATAAATATTTAACTATTCAACTATAAATAATTTTTCAATTAACTCTCAGTTTGGTCTCATTATTGAAATATTGGGTCGGGCTATCTGGAACTCGGTCCGAATTGCTCATCCGATAAAACCTCTTTTCTTTTTCCTTATGCCAACTGGATGGGAATTAAAAACAAATCACTATTATTCCTTATACAATAATTTGCGACCAACATTACTTCTTGGCAAGATGATTACACAGCCAAACTTTTGTCCATCCTCCCTTTTCTTTTTCCCTTCTCTATGCAGTTGGAAATCTTGGCACCAAAAGCCCATTCTTTGTTTTTTTTTTTGTATTTTTGTTTCTTCTCCTCTCTCTAAAATCTTGGGGCAAATTTTTTGTCACTATAATTTCGCGATTGGGATGTATTTGTTTTCTTTTTTTTATCTATTGTTGGTTGGAATTCAAAAGCTCCTTATTTTCTTGTCGTGAACAGTTGTCGTAGCCCTAATCTATTAACATAAGTTGGAACATTCATCTGTGTAACATTTCAAAATTCACCCTAAAAGTTAGAAGCAATTAGGAGAATTTCGATTGTGTTAGTCCGTTCGTCATTATATAATCATAGTTAAATTATTCATAATCAATTCAACGACAATTCATAAAACATTTATAACAATATGTTATAGAACGTAAGGCATAAACTAATATTCATTATTCAAGATCATCTATAGTATTAGTATCAATAATCTACTAGACTCAACAACGACAACATGATTTTATTAAACATTATTACGTCATGTGAAACTATGCCATTATGAGTTGATATCCATCCAAAATCTTTAGTTGTCTGCATGGATCTGGGGTGTAAGATTTCTCAGCTAAAGTATATAAAAGCTATGCAATGAATGATTCTAAACAGAACATTATATGATACGCATATTCAATTTCATATATAAGAAAAGAAAGGTATGTATGTACTTAACATATCTACATGTCACACACAACAATATATCATCGTTCATTTAACATAAATAGCATGGCATGACATATAAAAAATTATCAACATACTAGTAGTATGGAAACAATCATCATCAATAATTAATCATCAATGGGCATATAAGTGGCTTACACTTAGCCTCAACAAAATTTTCAGGATTGCTTTATAATCCTTTCGAACTCCACTTTCGCTTTAATCTATCAATTCAATTTTTTGATTTTACAATAGTTGAGAATTATGTCATTGCTTTCACAATAGGCTACCTAAGCCTTGGAAACAATGTTTCCTTCGCCTGAAGGCGACTAGGAATACATATACCATTGTCGGTATGATAATAATTATTCTTGAAGAAAATACATACACCGAGGTGTAAGAAAAATTATTTTCTGACAATTCGATAAAGACCATAGAGGGGCGACATGTAATGATCCTCATCAACTGGGTGCATTATATTTTACATTCAACAATCATTATTACAGTGCTTAATTTTCGTATTTTAACCTAGTTACTGAACGACATGCAATTTGTCTATGTAGGTGTAATATACAATCAACAATAATTAGTATATAATAAATTCTTTGAAAATAAGATTTAAAATAGCATATGGAACTTTTCAGCCTTGGTCACGCTCATGACACCTTGATCACGCTCGTGATCAACCGTCATGACCTTTCATGTTCACGAGCATAGTAGAGCCATTATTTCTGTATTAAATTTCTTTAAGTATTAGTTAAGTTCGTGATTGATATATCACAACGGTGCTGGACCATCGTCACGATCATTCTATTTTGGTCATGACTATTACAAAGAGGCTATTTATGAACCCTATCTTATAGCTTACGTGAACAGGTTGGTCACGATTGTGTTTGGTTAGAGTCATCACAGGCATTACAAAAATGTTTCATCAGCCTGTTTCTTGTCCCTCGATCACGGTTGTTCCTAAAATTGGCACGACCCTGCCAGCGTCTTATAGACCCGATGTTTAGTCCGAAAATACATGTTTTGACATAAAAGTAAAGGGAAACTATATACATCATAAAAAATATAATTAATGCATGATTCATAGGCATAAGATTCTGTTTCTAGCATGGTTTAAACAATATAAGATCATGAAGATACAAGTTCTAGAGTTTTCCTTTAGAATCATCAAACATCAAAACTAGGACATGGAATATGGATTCCCTCAACTCATGACGACATGATTATACATGACATAACATGGATTCCCTTAAGGTCATGCAACTCTCAATCACAATCCTTAGAGGGACAAGGTGTCCCTATCACTCTCAATAAAATCGTGCAAATATTGAAAGAGGAGAAATGTGTTTGATTCCCCTTATATACCTTAATCAACCCTAATTTGTCCTTCTCCTCTTTTTTCATATCTTTCCTCTTCTTCCTCCTTGTACTCTTTCTTGATCGTCTTCCAACCCTGGCCGTCAAGTGGACATGAGAAAAAAAGTCTTTTAAGAGGAGGTTTGGAGGCTTTAAATAGGGGAAGTCATGAAGGTTTTGATCCAAAGATCAAATTGCTCCTGATTAAAAAATCAAGTTCTTACATATTTCATAATTAATCACACATATTACACTACAAGAAATAGCATGATTAGAAACACAACATTGCGTCTTAAAATGATGCTAACGAGATGTTATAACACATAGCCACACATTAGCGTCACCTTCGTGCTACAAGAGATGTGACACTATCAATCCAACTCAACTTCCCTCAATCATGCTACAATATAGGTATATATATGTGTGTGTATTTGTATTTATGTACATATATTTATATTTCTATTTATATATAAGATTACATTTATAACTAATATTCAATTGATTTATAATTAATAACTAATATATGTAGGAATATTCATTTTAATAAACGTTTGCACCACAATAGATTCGCCATAGCGTCGCAAAAATATAGCGACACATTAGACTCATAATAGCATCACAAAAATATTAGCAATGCTAGTAACCGATGGCACCATGGCATTGCCATCAGGCCAGTATAGCGTCTAAATGGCGTCGACAACACGTGCAACACATTTCAGCCACTTTAGCATCACAAAGGATGACACTAATCTAGCGCTATAATTTATCACGCATTTGCCTTTTCCTACGCATAACAATAATTACTCCATAGCGTCGAGAAGGCACCACGTATGGCATCGAGGTGTTGTAATTCAAAGGCGACGCTAATGAGAGACTACTGGGAGGCAACTAGCGTTGCCTTCTTGTCGACCCAAAGTCGTCGTTGTTTTGACCATGTTGGCGTCACAATCTTTGTGTTGCTAATCTGATTGTCGAAGAAGTTGCGCCTTATACCTTCACCCATTGAGAAGCACCCACCTAGTTGTCATGCTCGCTAGTTGCCGAATGTCACCTGTTGCACTTTTCGTATATCGCGCCTTGCCTTCCCACACAATGTCGCATGTCACCTTGAGCCTTGGTCTGCCAAGTGCACCTCGATTGTAGCCGCCATAGGAGGAACACATGAGTCGAGATAGAGAAACAAGAGTGGACACTTTTGTACGGTGGAGGACGGTCGACCCCTTAGGTCATATTTATAGAGTGATAATCACAAATTAGTTATAATTAAAACTTCAATTTTAATTTAATGTAATCCATGCAACTTTTAACTTTTAGTAATATTTTGATCTATCTATTAAATCAATTTTGATTTAATTTATTAAATCCAACCCAACTGAACTTCACATCTATTATTTTAAACCCATAATTTATCTTTAATGAACCTATTTTTCAAATTAATAAAAATAATTAATATTTGTATCTATTAATTTTTTGTAATTAAATATTACATATTATTAAAATATTGTATTGCACAAAACTTCTAGGAGGCGTTTATTGTATTATCTTTTCATATTACCTAGTAATCTGCATTGCCTAATAGAAAGATTGCTACTTATTAAATTACCAGCAATATGCATTACCTTATTTATTACGTACAAATAATATTTTTAGCAATTTAAATGACACTATACGACTTTTAATAAAATACTCTTTATCACTAATATTAAGATAAATATTATATAATCCAACTAAAAACTCAAATAAAATTAATAAATTAAATAAATATATTTATAAATATTTCATATCTTTTTTTAAATGAAAATAATGGTAATGTATATAATATTTAAAATAATAACTAAATGCAATTCATATGAATAAAAATATTAAAAAATAATTTTAAAATAAATTAATATAATTAATTATGATGGTAATAATATTATTTGATGAATTTTTATATATTTTTTATGTTTTATTTGTTAGGCAATTTAGATTAATTGAAAATTAAAATAAATAAATAAGACAATGTGGTGGATCCAAATAATTTAACTTGTAAAGAAGCGCCCCCTAATTTTATCATACCCGAGAATCTTTTGTCCATCCAACTTATCCTTGGGCCCTAGTTTAAATTTAAATCCTAATTTCAAATTAATTATAATTTTTACACCTATTAAAAATTTTAGTTTCTTTTTTTCCTTTTTCTCTAATCATATACTTTAAGTCTTTTCCAAATTCTCCTTTACTCTTTGGATCTTTCAATCAAACATATTATATGAATTTATTTATTCTTGCATACACATGAAAGCATAGATGTAGTGTAACACCATAGTCCAATCAAGATATTATTCGTTTTGGATCGCTTGCACGAATTTAAAACACGTTTTGATAGGTGAAGGGAGTAGCTATACATAAGACCATGACAACCTCTCTGTTTTGTTCATGTGGAACTATGGTGAATGGGGTAGTTACATATAAGACCATAACCACACCTCTGTATTTTGTCCATGTGGAATTATTCATCAAACCATCTTGGTTCTTAGATCTCGTTACAATCTCCCCCTATAAAGGGCTCCACGTCTTCGTTGAGCAAGGTTCGTATTAGCCCATGACTACATGTTTCCCACATGACTCAAGTGAGCACGTGATGTTGGCTCTGATATCATTCTATAACACTCCCAATCTAATCAAAATATTATTCGCTCTGAGTCATTGGCCTGTACGAATTTAAAACACATTTTAATAGATGAAAGGGATAGCTACATATAAACCCATGATCATTTCCGTATTTTGTCCATATAAAACTATTTATCAAACCATCTTGATTCTTAAACCTCGATCGTTACATGTGGGAATTACCATTTCTTACTCGTTTATGCAATGGCTAAGGACTTATACGTTGGTTCGCTTGGTGTTGCGACTAATTTATAACCAATACATATACATATATTGAAAAATTTTGACCTAATAATTTTTCTAACACTAACCTCTGTGAGATGATTTAGGAGGATATAGCATTATTCATTGAAAAAAAAAGTATAATAATAATTAAAACTCTCGTTAGAGGGGCAAACTCACATATAGTATAGGAGGGTCCCAGCCTCTCATACTTTTAAAATTTTAGATATATATATATATTAATTTTGCTTATAAATGAAAATTTTGATTTTTTTATTATCCCCAAAAGTATTCATCGTGGAGTCTAATTAATTTGATTAGACTGCTCGGCGTAACTGATAGGAACAAATGAAACTTCTAATAAAATTTTTTAGATTCGCATTAGTTCGTACAAAATCGAAATTTTATTTAAACTAGGAGAAGAAGTGGCTTATTAATCTGCTCCAACCCTTTATTTTTTTATTAACGAAGAAAACAATGCTACAAAAATATATGTCGTAGTATATAACTGAAAAAAAGAGAAACCTCTCTAAACTCCTCTCACAGGCCGCAATCCTTTTCACTCCAAAATTTCGTCTCTTTGTTACTCGCGTTCTACCGCTTCTTCTCCTCACCGGTGATGGGCGTCATGATCTGTTCTCCCACAAGACTAACTCCTTCTCCTTCCATGCTTCCATCCCTCCTTTCCTCGTCGTCGTCGTCGTCCTCCGTCGCCTCCTCGTGGCTCCCAATCTCGTCGTCCTCTCTGCCCAGGAGGAGGAGGAGAGCAGTGAAGCTTCGATGCGAGTTCGAGATGAAGGGAAATGGCGCCCTCTCAGGGGACACTGACCCTCGTCTCATAGACCGGGTAAGAGTTATTACTTGGGGTTCCATTATTAGTTTGACATTTGGAGCCGGAACCCCTTATAGGTGGTTTTCGGTTTTTATTCATGCGAACATGGACACCATTCATTGCGAATTCCTTCTGGGGGGAAATACTTTTGGGGGTATAATCTTTGTCGGAAAGATGGTATCTTTACTTCCAGATAGTTTCATGTCGTTATAATGTGTTGGGCCCTTAAATATTTTTAAGCAACAGTGAAAAATTTGTGCCTTTTATTCTTAGTGGCATGCACACCATGTGCCTGTATGAAGCTCACATGTTATATGCTACGGAACAACTTCTCAAGAGAAATTGTCATAACTCCTGCCACTTCTAGTGCTTGTGCTAAACTGTTAGTGATGTATATATTTCATACGAGATTTTTGCTGCTCAGGAAGAAAAAATGTTGGCTTCGTCTGAGCTGTGTACAGAGAATATCAGATGATTCATTTTTACTCGAGCTTCTTGAGTTAAACCTTGTGTCCATGGCAAAATAAAATGATCGAGAAGTGTGCACACAGTAAATACCATTTGAACACAGTTCCATGCTTTTGAAATACTTTTGAGCATACACTCACTTGGTTCGAAACCTTATCTACCTTTAGCACATACCTGATAACTAGCACAGTCATTGGTCAGCACGGATATTTAAGGATATCAAACTGCAGTTTGAAAGGATTTTCCCATATTTTTGGTTTAGTACTCGACTAGTTCATTCTAAGTGTTAACGTCAAAGTGGTGTACTCCTTCATTCTCCCTTGATTCTGTCTAAATCAGTATTGACCATTTGCAGCAAAAGGCACTTGAAGCAGCAATGAATGACATAAATAGTTCATTTGGGAAAGGAAGTGTTACTAGACTAGGCAGTACTGGTGGTGCTCTGGTGTATGTATTTTCCTGAAAGAAAAAGCAATCTTGTTCTTTTGATCTTTCAGTTTTAAGCATTTAATCAGTTTGCAAATGCAGTGAGACCTTTCCGAGTGGTTGTTTGACGTTGGATTTTGCATTAGGTGGGGGGCTTCCCAAAGGAAGAATTGTAGAGGTATTGTGTTTTGCATTAATTTTAAATCTCAGGATGACTTGATATTACAAGTTTAATATTTTACAAAGCTGCCCTTTACTCCAAAGAAAATTACTGGATGAAAAATGGCAATTACCACTGTTATCTGATAGACTTATGGATTATCTTTTTCTGGTTGTAAAAAAAAAAAGATTTCTGGCTAAGGGCTAAATTTCCACAGATATTTGGTCCAGAAAGCAGCGGAAAGACCACTCTTGCTCTACATGCAATTGCAGAAGTGCAGGTACGCATTTTCCATTCAGCGTTAGACTATATGAGGATGCAATATAGAGATTTCTTTTGGATTTGTTCAGGATGTCGAAAATACTAGAACTTGATATTTCTTCAAGGAAAAAAAAAGATATATGATGTTGACAAACTTATTGGAAAAACACTTGCAGAAACTAGGAGGCAACGCCATGCTTGTCGATGCGGAGCATGCTTTCGATCCAGCTTATTCCAGGGCATTGGGGGTAGACATTGAAAATTTGATTGTTTGCCAACCTGATAACGGTGAAATGGCACTAGAAAGTAACTTTCTCTCTAGCTTATTTCACTTCAACTTCTTATAGTTGTATATCATATGCATGTGGTTACGTGGCTTGAAATTCCTTTATGAGATCACTCCTCAAATCTAATCTAATGGTTGCTACGATAAGCTGTTTACTTTTCTGGAATACATGCAGATGTTGTACTGATAGTGGAGAGAGAAGATCATTAAAACTCTTATTCTTGATTATCTGATATTTGTATCATCTCAGTTGCAGATCGTATGTGCAGATCTGGAGCTATAGATCTCATATGCGTGGATTCAGTCTCAGCTCTTACTCCACGGGCAGAAATTGAAGTGAGTTTTTTGTTATATGCCTGGTAGTCCTTATAATAATGGTATTGCATGAGCAAAGTTGAAAAGTAAATCTTTTTTGTAGGGTGAGATAGGCATGCAGCAAATTGGTCTGCAGGCTCGTCTAATGAGTCAAGCATTGCGTAAAATGTCAGGCAATGCCTCAAAAGCTGGTTGTACTCTTATCTTCCTAAATCAGATTAGATACAAGGTTTGGAATTTGTGTTTAGCTAATTTCTGTACCTCGTTATCTTCATTAATTTCCAGTTTATTTTGCTCAGATTGGCGTATTTTATGGAAACCCTGAAGTCACTAGTGGAGGGATTGCTTTGAAGTTTTTTGCATCTCTTCGACTTGAAATACGCCCTATGGGAAAAATAAAATCTGTAATCTGAACAGCTTGCAAATTTTTTTGTTTTTCTGGATCAAATTGCTCATCTTTGTTCGTACTTTCTAAAATAGTAGTACTCATCTATTCTTTAATATATTGATGATTCCCTTTTTCCTTTTGGAGGTAAAAGGAGATGAAGATATCGGAATAAGGGTGCGTGTAAGAGTGCAAAAGAGCAAAGTATGACAAACAAAATTTTTGTTTATGCATTTATTGTCATACTCTTTTCCAGTTATGTATGTCACTAGATCTTACATGTGAATTTCTGTAGGTCTTTTTATTGAATTTTACGTAACAATAGTTACACGTCTTTCTCTCCACCTTCCTTGATCATTATTACTTTCTATATATGTGTTTTGTCTGGTTCTCTTCTTGTTTCTCTTTTTCTGTTTCTGCAGTTATAGGCATATTGTTATATCTATATCTATATATATATGGATGACAACTGCAATCCCGGTGATGATCCTTTATCCTCTCAAAAATTAAAAAAGTTATAGGCATATTTGTTATGGTTTCCATCCATCTGCCACTCACTATAAAGAGCCTATGGATGAATGGTTGGATTGTGCGACTAAACAAAACAATCTATCAAGATGATGACCTAAAGGTGGAAGCTGCTGAGAACTTAGTTTGACTTAGCTTCTAACCTACGGAACCTCTATAAATACTGATGATGTTTGCCAAACTTGATTTTCACTTCATGATTGATGATTTGATGCAGGAATTTCTGAACTTTGTTCTCATAGTATAGCAGCAGTTTGAAGCTAATTAACTTTTGATGGAACAGATCACGAATTTGTTATCTGGTATCTCTAATGTGGATCCTTTGATGGACGGATTAGTTCACCAATTTGTTGCCTTGCATTTTCTAATGCAGATCCACCCTCTGCATCATGATATTCCTGCATACATACAGATATAATTTTTTCATAGTATATTTATGTGGGTCTGTAGTCATATGTGTTATTTCTCCAGGTTTCTAGGCCTTACAAACAAGCTGAGTTTGAGATCATATTTGGGGAGGGAGTTAGTAAGTTGGTAAGCTTATAAAAAAGCTACTCTCTAGCTTATTATGCTCAAGTACAACATTTTATACCATGGATTGGTGTGCAGGGTTGTGTTCTGGATTGTGCTGAGGTAATGGATGTTGTGGCCAAGAAGGGATCATGGTACAGTTATGGAGAACAAAGGTTTGTCAATTGCATTATGATCATGTTGCCTTAGGTTCCTTGTTTAAATTAGCAGCTGCAGATTCTGCTTGAAAGAATCAGTGTTTAGCTTCTTCGTAATGTTTCTCCATGTTTCTAAATCGATATTAACTTGCTTGTAACTTGTATCATGTTACTTATTATAAACTTCGTTGGTATGACTGACTTACTATCAACTGATTTGAACAATTAATTCTTGAAATCAATCTTTAGCAAAGTTCCATTTGAAGATGGCCTTTGCATGCTTAAGCTTCAACAGTCCAGTTCTGAGTATTAGTATGTAGCTGAGCAACCAAGTTTTGTTGGCACAACTGCGTAGCAAAGTTGTGTTCCAGGGTCGACGAGAACTAGTAGCCCCAGATTCAATTTCTGAGTCACCACTAGATCAAGAGGATACCGTTCTGTTTTTATCTCGATTTCGAATTGCTAGGTGCTAGTAGTCTTGGACATCATCGACATTGAATTGGTTAGGTGCTAATAGTCCTGCACATGGTTCACAACCTCTCGAGTTTGAGTTGTAAACTCGTATGAGTTTAGCCATGAAATCGAGTTAACTCGTTGTCGAATCAGACTTAATGCTAAACTCAATTAGACCATAGTGGACTCGGGTGCACTTGAGTTTATCGGCTGAGTCTACAAGTGGAATCGTCATATGCAAAAGTTAGGCATTTAACTAAGATTTGAGGTCAAAATTGAAATTAAAGTAGCACTGAACCTTCATGATTTAGCAACTAAGAATACTTCATATTTCAATTTGCGTGACTCATGGACTACTTTGGTAATTTGATGTATAAACTATGAATTCTTTACGTTTTAACTTGTGTTTCATCTATTTGTAGGTTGTGATGAATTGTTATACAATTCATATATGAATGAGTTGAAATATGACCAACAAACTCATTACATTTGAAACTAGCATATAGAAATTATTTTTCGCAAATATTTTTATAACATATAATATTAAATGTATATATGTATATATATATATATATATATATATATATATAGTCATGTATATAAACTCTATGAGTTTATGATTCGAGTTTACATCTCGAGTTTTTTTTTTCAAAAGAAGTGCTTATCTGATATATTTCATTCCCAAATTGTCGTTAGACAAGTGCTGGATCAACCCCAAAGTGGGGTTGTGATCCCAAAAAATACCAGGCGCATCAGCACGTCCCTGGTTAGCCAAAATATCCACACAGCGGTTGCATTCACGATAGCAGTGTGTAAACTTGATATCCAAAAAAACATGTAAAAGCTCCAAAATATCGTTAATCATCCCATGTATCCACCAAGGCCTCAACAATGCATGCTGAATAAGGAAATCAGGTTGTGTGAGTCAGACTCCGCCCAAATATTCTCGTAACCCAGGTCCCGACAGGCTCAAAGACCAAGCAGCAATGCCGTCGCCTCGAGCTCGGGCACAAAGGATAGCGGAAGCCAGAAGGACCCTGCATGCAATAAAACACCATTAGAGGAATGGATGATAAAACCAGCACCTCCTTCCCCCGGGGAGCCATCAAAATTGAGCTTAACCAATCGGGGGGAGGAGGATCCCATGCAACATCAATAAAAGTTTGAGGGGGGAAGTTAACGTAAACTTTCGAGTTTACTGGATGTAATCAGTCATTGTAAACTCGCGAGTTTGAAAACCTTGGTCATGTACTGTGGGTCCCGAGTGGGTAGAAAAAAAGTCTGTACCTGAGAATTTTGGGTCCACGTAAAAGTTCAACTAATTTCATTCTGTTGCCCATATTACTAATGCCAATATAATGAAAAGAATTTCTACTACCTGAAGTTGTGATTATTTTCGGTTTGGAAGGTATGCCCGTCGTAGGTAATAAAGAATCTAGAAAGTTAATTTGTGTATTTTTCATTCTGCATGTTTATTATCTCTTTATATTCTGCTTATCTCGTGTAAAGAATTTAGCATAATAGGTAAATTTGTTAATATTGTCAGCTCTTTTTAGAGAACATTTCTCAAATTGGAGTGTGCATGTTGAATGAACAGAATTTTGTGCTTCTGACCTCATATCTCACAAATGGTAAAAGAGATTTTGTTTTGTTACCCCTATGGAATGTATCGTAACAGCTAATGTATGGGTTAGCACTTGCAGAACCTTTTGCTCCACCATTATATTCATGTTAGTGATGGCATGTCATGGACCACTTTCATCTAATAATATATTGGACAGGTTGGGACAAGGCAGAGAGAAGGCACTTCAATTTCTAAGAGAAAACACTATTATCTGCAGTGAAATTGAAAAGGTATGCTTGGGATATCTTTCCTCAGGTGTCATGTTATATAGCATGAACATTTTGGACTTATAGATCCACCCATTAATATTCTTTACATACTTTGTTCTATAATTCCTTCATTAGCATGAACACACTATTATCTGCGGTGAAATTGAAAAGGTATGCGTGGGGTATCTTTCCTCAGGTGTCATGTTATATAGCATGAACATTTTGGACTCATAGATCACCCATTAATATTCTTTACATACTTTGTTCTATAGTTCCTTCATTAGCATTTCTTTCTATTTCCTGGCATTTCCCTTGTTTTTTTGTAATTATTTTCTTCTTGCCTGACATCTTCATGGAGAAATATTTGCCTTGCTCCAAAGGTACATGTGCAGGCCCTAAGTTGACACTTAAATACTCTGCTTATATTGCTTATGTGATTCTTGTTCATAAATATCATCAACGATTTCCCTAAAAAAATATCAACAATTTCCCCTAAAAATATATCGTCAACAATTACTTAAGTTGCAACACTTACATCAGTTGCTCTAAATATTGGTCACAATTATCAGCCTGTTTTCAAGACCCTCTCATTCTACTTTGCTTCACTGCAGGCTGTTCGAGCTATGATGATGGAAGGAACAAGACACATGAGTCTCCTGGCATTTGGGCAATTGCCCGTTGCCGAAGATGAGCGAGCATATGATGAGACATGAAAGTTCTGATGATATACAAAACGCAGTTCATCGCACTTCTGAAGTTTTGCCGAACATTTCAGAGGTCGCGAATGCATGCAAACAGAGGATAAAAAATGGATGTTAGTTGTCGCAGGAACCCCGATAAGATGAGAAACAGCTAATTTCACTGAAAGCAACACGCGCAGTTGTTTCGTGGCAATTTTTTTCGTTGTATGATATAGAGTTCTTTTTTTCTGGACGAAAAGCCAAAAGGGAAGTCCATTTGTTATACTTATTATTATTATTATAATTGCTGTTATCAAGGTGTTTTAAAGACGATTATTTTTAAAAGACTCTTGGATCGCTCAAACCTTAAGGAACAAGATCCAAGTATCAAGACATCGAAATTTGTGGAACAAAAGTATTAACTAAACACAACGGTATCGCTCACATGAGCAGCAGCAGACAACAATAGAAGTAATCACCATTGTGGCATGATAATTTTATATCGCATATACATCATAATCCAGCATTGATAGGAGCTCCAAGATCCTTACAAGTAGGTACATAAACTACCCGATTCACCTGTATTGTTTAGGTAACCATATGACGACTTATCAACATTACATAATGTTTCCAATTGCGCTAACTTTCTTTACACACAAGAAAACAAGTTCAATATTATTATGGTTGTTTAGGTCGTCGACATAAGCATGATAGCATTTGGATGCTCAGTTGCGTCGGAGTGAAGCCAGCCTCTTCTCCAGCTCATCAACTTCGGGATTTTCAGGAGCTACATTCCTGCAAATGCAACAAGATAAGTTTTACTTATTATACTCAAATAATGAGTCAATGGTTTTGTAAAGAAATTAGGACATCAATTTATGTAAACATTATCACCATGATGGGTAGTTTGTACCTTGCAGTAGTATCAAGTTTCTTGTTATTGACTGCAATGTGACCCTTTGGTGCTGAAGATAACTGTAACAAATCATAAGAAAATAAAGCAACATCCATGGTTCCATTCTATTAGCCACAACAAAAAATAAATGGTATTTACCTGGGATGCCACATCGACACCAATTTCATCAAGCACCTACAAAAATAAAGGAATTTGGTCAATAATTCACAATATACACATATACATACATAAAATAAAGCTCCATAAAACAGATTTCATGCAACACTGTTAGCTAACCTGGTTTGTAAGTTCTTCTGTTTCCTCTTCTGCCTCATCTTTATCCAGTGTTTCATCGATTGCTTCTGACATCATTTCCATCTGCAGAAGACTATGAATTAGTTTCTTAAAGAATAATTACCAAGTTTCACATTGATAAGTCATCCTTTTTCAACCACTTAAGAAACACATGAGGTTTGCCAAATGTTAGGATTCTGTGTTTGCCAAATGTTAGGATTCTTGAACTTCCGTGAGAAAGTCTGACGTTTCTTCCCTTTTTCTGATGGTGGGAAGAAATTCATTGTAAATGGAGAACTCATGAGGTTATAAAGTTAGTAAGCAAAATGAACCAATATGATTTACAGTCCCATCTTCATGTTGAACATAAATCTTCATAAAATTATTCACTTTTCTGTGGCAGAAGATTAGAAAGGGTGCAACAAGCACTGCATTTTACAAGAAGGAAGATATAAGGCATGCAACAACAAGAAACACTAACTTCGCTAGGCATGTGCAAACAAGTTTCATGAGGCTAAAATCATCAAGATTAATGAGCTAGGGAAAATTTCAAATAGTTAACGTGTTGCATTCACATGTCAAACAAATACTACATTTTACAAGAAAGGAAGATAAAAGGCATGCAACAACAAGAAACATTAACTTCACGAGGCATGCACAAACAAGTTTCGTGGGGCTAAAATCATCAAGATATACGATAAATGAGCTAGAGAAATGTTCAAATAGTTAACGTGTTACTTGCATTCACGTGTCAAACAAAATGACAAAGAAGTTCATGGATCAGAGTAGGATGTCAGGATAATTCTTCAAAGAAATGGCTGCCAAAAGTTACTAATTTTACTATCAAAGCTAGTCAAGCTGAAAAAAATAGGATAACAAACATCACAAAAAACATAAAAGAAAAAAGAATGAGCAGATCTATACAAATAACAATCTGGAATAAGAAGATTTGATTCTCTAATGATTTATGGGAAAGGACATCGAAGATTAAGGGACTATTAATTACCGTCATGTCCATTTGTGCTGATTGCTTTTGAAACTCTTTCATAATTTTCATTTGCTTCGCTGGCTCCATTTGCTGAAATATACAAAAGTTTCTGTTATTCCATAGTAAAAGAAGATCAAAGGTTTGTGTGCTTTCAATGTTACCTTATTCATGGCTGCCATTGCTTTACTTGCACCCTTCATTCCAGCAGAAATTGAAGTATTTGCATACATTGCCTGAGAATATTCAAATATGCACATTATATATAAAAGTTTGGCAACAAACATCCACATTTTAGTCTCCTAGAGATAGCTGCCTCACAGCCCTCACCTGTGTATGAGTTGCAATTCCCCGTATCTGTGCACGAGTTCCCTGCAAATTTGTAATTTGCTGCCTCAAACGAACAAGTTGGCGAGCTAAAATCTTAGTTGCTGCCTGCATTGAGAGGAATGCATATAATATTATAAGCAGATAAATTACTGAAAATATTCATATATTTTAACATATGATGTTGAGAAACTTGCCTCATTCCCAGTTTTTGCAGTCTGCTTTATCTCTGCCACCAGCTTCTTCTCCTGTCACGGCGAATTGGCAAATATGAAAATGAAACCTAAATCTGAATGTTGTGTCTAAATTAATTTGTTTGCACAATCAAACCTCTAACTGTAAGGTAGCTATCTCCCTCTCAACATCTGAGTACAACAGAACAATATTAACATTAGTCTTTACTGAGATTCTGAAAATATCATCGATTTCAGGAAGACGAGACAAATCAGGCATGCAATTGAATGATCAGGCACAGAGAAGTGTCTTTAAGTTTCAAAATCCACAAGAAAAAAGTCAAATGTTTCACCATTATCTTAAGGAGGGCAGACTCGTTTATGATATAAGCATAAACTAAAAAGACGAACTTGCATGTTTCTTTATGAAAGGACTACTTACTTCTGGTTGCAACTCCCATGTCTCTTTTGCTTGTCCTGAGAGCCTCTGAGAAATTGGACAATATGAGATTCATACAGCAGACAAACATGGAACTAAGAACAATAAATATAACTCAGTATTACAAAAGCAGTTAAGCTTTTCTCCAGTGCTTTAAAATGCAGCCTGGCCTGGCTGGTCCGAAGGCATTAAAGGGCCCCCAAGTCGCTTAAAACCTGCCCATGAGGTTAACCAGCTTTGCATGGTTAAAATCCGGGTTCAACTGGATTTGAGTGACTCGGTTGGATCAAGTGGTAAAATAAGAAAAAAATTGGAACATAAATTTTTTTTTTGGGCATATTATTTATATATATCTTTGCTTGAAGTTTATGCTCTCGTGTTTTTTTTCTTTCGTTTTCCGTCACATATATATAAGATTTTGTCGATATTTTTTTATTTATAATTACATCACAAACTTTCTTTCTTTAACAAATATTTGATTTGTGACTTAATTATGCATACTTTATATTTTTTTATTTAAATTATTTTATTATATTTTATATAATGGGTTATTTCCTCTAACCTCCCCTGAACTATCACGAAATACCACATCTAACCCCAAACTACGAACTTCGTTTTTTGGGTACCTAAACTATCGCGACTTTTTCAATTTGGTCCTCCCGTTCAATTCCGTGAAGTTTTTTGATAATTTTGATTTTTTTATTTGTGAAAAGACCATTGTAGCCCTTCCTTAAGAGTTAGTCTATTTTTACATCAAATAATACACAATAATAAATATAGGGGGCGTCGCCCCCCGTGTCGCCGGAGCGAAAGGGGGGCGCCGGCCCCCTGCGTGAGGGAGAAAGGGGGGCCGGCGCCCCCCTGAGCGAGCTCGCCGGCCCCCCCCCCCCTCTGAGCGAGCTCGCCGGCGCCGGCCCCCAGAGAAAGGGGAGCCGGCGCCCCCTGGCAAGCTCGCCAGGGGCGCCGGCCCCCCCTGGCAAGCTCGCCAGGGGGCGCCGGCCCCCCCTTTCTCCCTTGCCGCGTGTGAGGGAGAAAGGGGGGGCCGGTGCCCCCCCCCGAGCGAGCTCGCCGCAGGGGGGCCGCCGGCGCGCTCAGGGGGGCGCCGGCCCCCCTGTTTGTCCCTCACGCAGGGGGGCCGGCGCCCCCCTTTCGCTCCGGCGACACGGGGGGCGACGCCCCCCATGCAGTCTTTTTTGTTTTTTAATTATTTATTATTGTATATTATTTGATGTAAAAATAGAGTAACTCTTGAGGAAGGGTTACAATGGTCTTTTCACAAATGAAAAAATCGAAATTAACAGAAAACTTTACGGAATTGAACGAAAGGACCAAACTGGAAAAGTTTCGATAGTTTAGGTACCCAAAAAACGAAGTTCGTAGTTTGGGGTTAGATGTGGTATTTCGCGATAGTTCAGGGGAGGTTAGAGGAAATAACCCTTATATAATATTATTTGTGTTTGTTATGTAAGACATTACATATTGATAATATTACAACAAATTTTCTAACTAATTTTATTTTTTCATTAACTCGGTCCGACCATTTCGGTTCGACTTGGTCTGACCCGCGGGTATTACAACATTGCTTTTCTCTTTTGAAAAAAAGTTATGAAACACATAGGTCTGCCTCTAAAGATCAAGCGAAACAAATAAAAGTTCAATCTTCAAGAAAGTGAAAAAACTAAATGAATCAAATTCAATTGCCAATCGACTAACATAGTCACAACAAGTCGAAACTTAAGGATTTCACTACATCATAGATGTTCCTCGAGAATTCAACACTACGAATCAAATATTCGAGCGTAAGCACCTAAATCCACACAAAAATTCGGGATCACAATCATCAAATTGACCGCTCACCAGCAAACAAATCTAGCAGCATTTCCCCGAAAATCCGAAATGTCATAGCTAATAAATAAAGCTCTCCACGAACACATAAAAAGGAACAAAATCTCCAGCCTTCCGACCAAACCGCCCCAAAGTTCTGTATTCACCAAAACATGATGAGACCAACTAAAGCCCAAATTGAATGAATCCCTGGCAAGCGACTCACAAATATAACAATGTGGATTCACCGGAGGTGAACAAGAAGCGAGGCAAAAGTCTGACCTTTGGCGGATGTTTTCTTCCTGAAAATATTCATGGCAGCCTCCACCGATCGTCCGTGCAAGGCGAGATCTGGAGAAGAGAGAAAGAGGGAGCTGCGATGAACCCTTGATCCCAAGTGCGGAAGATCTGCGGAAGGCTATCTATTAGGGTTTTGTGACTCCGAAAATGGAAGCTTTTGCGCTCTCTTTTTTGGTTTCAGCAGGACGCGCTCGCTCGAGTGCGCAAACGAGACTCCACTAGGCAACTGCACCACGCGACAAACAACAAAAGTAGCCGTTGCTCGGTTCCAATGGGAAAACATTTAAAAGAAAAAGAAAACGCATTTTTTTTTGTTTGTGTCCGTTCTTTTTTTCTGTGGTTGAAAATTGAAATGAAGGTTGGAATAACTATAAAACAAAGATCAAAATTTTTAAATATGAATATTTTTTGTTTGAACAAATTTAGGGGTATTGTGAACAAAAAGTGGACAAATAATTTGCCAAACATAGGTATTAATAGGGCCTTAAGTTAAATAAAAAAGAAAACTTTACTCTAAAATAAAAATGAATTGGGGAGGCTGAAAAATAAAGCAGTTGAGGCATAGGACATGATAAAGCAACTTGAACACAAGGATGAACACTCTAGGATGAACACTCTGGTCTATCTACACAAGAACTTCTAACCTTAAGAGTCATGTACAATAAGCATTTGGCATATTTAAGACACATAAATATTAAATAGTGGAGTAAATCACGAACATATTGACTGCAACATGAGGATAAAAATATAAAATTCTTTCATCTATTAAATGTAACTAGAGCTAAAACTAACAATATTTCCACCATAATTGACAATGATGGCCATATGATAACCGAGGAGTCCCAAATTAGAGGTGCCTTTAGACAACACTATATGGGCTTATGGGGAACAAAAACACCTAATAATAATCCTATTACCTGGCCTTCCCTTCCCAAGCTTCATCCCAGTTGGCATGACCATCTGCCCCTATATCCGAGAAAGAAATAAAAGATAACCTATGGGGACTGGGATTAGGGAAAGCTCCAGGTCCCGATGGATTTACAATTGAATTCTATAAAAATTATCGGAAGATTGTGGGAACTAAAATTAGCAAACAGATTATGGATGTATTTAAAAACAATTATCCACATACTGAATGGTCAAATACCTCCCTTGTGTTCATGCCTAAAAAGGAACATCCTACAAAAATTAGTGACTTTAGACCAATTTCTCTGTACAATGTTTTATATCGTGTAATATCTAGAATTCTTGTTCAAAGACTCAAGCCCACTCTTGAAAATCTTATTGATCATATTCAATAAGCTTTTATTTCCAATAGATCTATACAAGATAACATTATGTTAGCTCAAGAAATAGCACATTCTATGGCCAAGGGTAGAAAAAAAACATTTACTATTAAAAATTTATACGGAGAAAGCATTTGATGGGATCTCTTGGTCTGGAGTTGAAAAAATCCTAACTCTAATGGAATTTCCAACATAATTCATTTCTTGGATCCTCACTTGTATCTTATCACAAATTTTCTCATGTAATATTAATGGCACACAATCACAGAAGTTCACTAGTTACAGGTATTAAGCAAAGGGATCATATTTCCCCCATCTCTTCATTCTAGTCTGACAGGTTTTCACATGATAAACAATCAAGTACACCAAGGAACTACTACCTTGTGTAAACAACCAGGTTTCCCCCATCTCTCCTTAAATGATTTTAATATTAGTCATCTTATGTATGCTGATGATTTACTGATCTATCTTGCTGCTACCAAAAAAAAATTGCATCAACCTTAAGAAGCTTTTAATCGACTATGAATCCTTAACTAATCAAAGGGTAAATCACTCTAAATCTGAGATATATTTTTCACCAAAAATGGCTAGCAACATAAAACACTTGTAAAACATTCTTAATTTTACTAAGGGCACTTACCCCTTTACTTATCTTGGAGTTCAAATATCATACAAGTACATATCAACTACAGTTCAGAGAAAGATTATGAACAAGATAATTAGTAAAATCTCTGGGTGAAAACAAAATCTTTTAAACCAAGCAGGAAAAGCAATACTAATCAATTCTATCCTAACATCCATACCAATATACATTAGGATCCTCCTACCTTGCAAATGGGATTATTGAAGCAATTGAAAAACACAACAGCTGGGATGTGGAGGAAAAAGAGGTGCCCACCTACTGAACTGGAAACTATACAACTGCCTAAATTAAATGGGGATTTGGGTATTAAAAAACTAAAATATACCAGGCATTCCCTCCTTGCTAAAAGAATTCTAGATGTGTTAAATAATAAGGCAACTCCATGGGTACAGATGGTTACTAACAAATATGGTAAGTTGCAACACCTTGGCTTGGAGCTGGAAAATAATTCTACAATCTTTACAGACCATTAGGTTTGGTTTGCAAAAACAAATTGGTAAGAACATTAGTGCTTCATGATCCATGGATTTCACCTATACCATTAGCTTGGAAGCCGACATATATTAATGATAGTATGCTACATAACCTGCAAACATGTGGTTACTGTTTGGAAATAATTGATCATCTTTTTTTTTCTATTGTCCTTTCTCCATGCAACTGTGGCAAACCTTAAAGCTAGAGCTCAACTTTAATCTTGAACTCATCTCGACTTGGCATTGTGGGTCTTGGTTATCATAAGGACAAAATCTGATGCATAACTCAAGGTCAAGATTGTTATAAATTCTTGCCTTCTGTTTATGAGGAATATGGTGGGCTAGAAACGATGCATTTTTTAGGTCAAGGTCGGCAACCGCCTTGGATTGGCAGCTTGGTAGAGGGCGCTTGCAAGTTTCTATGAATTTGATGATAGGCAGACTCTAAGGCATCTTGTAATGTCTTATCATTTTTAAAAAAAAGGGTAAATACTTAAAAAAGGTGTAAATATATCTAAAAGGAAGGGCTTTTTGGTCTTGAGTAGGACAAAAAAAAGTGATGTGACAAAAAAGTGTCTTCTTCTTCTCCATTTCCGACTGCTACAGTGCCCACCCGTCCAACCACTTGAGCTTCAGCCACCGCCACCACTTCCAGCGCTCGGTCCTTCATCGTTCGATTACCATGTTTTGCGTATGAGGTGTTGTTGGAAAGAGGATGACGAGATGAACATTTTGACATGAATTAGGAAAAAATTGGTCCATTGTGGATGATGCAGTGAGGGCCGAACGCGAGAAAGGGGGAAATTTCTCTGGCGACTCATTTCGACTCCGATTCACGTCGGTCTTTCTTCTGGTGAGTTGTGTATCATCCTCATGTTGATTAGGTTCATTTTAATAGGTTCTAAACATGTTTATGCTCTCAATATTGTAGATGGCTGAGATTGAGATTTTTTGGCAACCTTTTTCCGGTGACATTTTCGACGAGCCGACGGGGCTCCGACGATCGACGTTATGGTAGGTGCTCATAGGAGGGAGAAATGTATTAGGTTGCTATCCGTATGAAAATTAATCACAAATGACTTGTAGGTTCGTTGATTTCGATTTCCAACCGTCCTCCGATGTTTCCGATGATTCATCTTCATATTTTGTTGGTAAAGGAAAGGGAGATGTGCATATTATATTTAATTACAGTTGTGAATTGATTTTAAATAATAATATTTATTATTGATGAAAAGGATACGATGATTGTGTTCGATGTTTTGACGGGTGCGGCTTTGGTTTCGAGAGTGTGATTTCATTGTTGTGGTAAGGATAATTGGTGGCCGAAACTATTTATAAGATTTAATTCTATAATTAATAAGAATTGGTTATAGGGTCTAATTCTAATTAGGGTTATTTCCATAAACCTCTTCTAAACTATTACGATTTTTTCACATCTAATCCATAACTACGAACTTATTTTTTTGGATCCCTAAACTATCGCGACTTTTCTACTTTAGTCCTCCCATCCACTTATGTCACGTTTTTCATTACTTTTACTTTTTTCATTTATGAAAAGACTAAATTGACCCTCCTCCAGGAAAACATAAAATAACAAATATAAAAAATAAAAAATCATTGGAAAGATTAATGTGGTAAACAAAAAAATTTGTCATTTATGAAAAAGATTAAATTACCCTCCCCCGATTTTTTTTCATTTTATTTATTATTTGATGTGTTATGGTGGGAGGAGTAATTTAGTCTTTTCATAAATGGAAAAAAAAATAAAAAGTAACAGAAGTAGACGGAAGGACTAAAGTGGAAAAATTGTGATAGTTTAGGGATATAAAAAAATAAGTCCGTAATTTGGAGTTAGACGCGGAAAATTCTGATAGTTTAGGGGAGGTTTAAGAAAATAACGCTTCTAATTATTATGTGCTTAATTGGATATGATAAGTGGATGTTCGTTGAGGTTTGAGTAGAGTGCTATTAGTGACAATTTCTTTTCCCCTACTGGTAAGCATATTAAAAGCCCATAGTGTTGATCAATTTATGAAATTAGTTTATAGGTATGTTATAATGCGTTAATTATGAGCTTAGGTGAAATATTTATAAATTTTAATTTTAAGTACCAAAATGTCATTAAAAAGATTACTATGAGGTGATTAATGAGTTAAAAGATAAATGATACGTACAAGTGATAAATATTCTAAATGATAAGCTTATATTTTTAAATAAAGTTTAAATGAATATAATAGATATTTCTCTTTTTGATCAGATTCGGGCAAGAGGTAGTTGAGACTCGTAATCCAAGGTGAGTGGGTTTATCCATAAAGATAGTGACGATGGCCTTCGGGCGATTACATGTTTCTTTTATGATATGGAGTGGATTTTATTGGCTTGATATGCGTAAAATTTTGAATGTACGAATGTTTCCATATACCTTGATGCTCGATACGTTGCCTTGCTAAATGATGAATTCTTTATGATATGAAGTATGATGTTGGTTTTATGTATGACTTTATTGGATTATTTGAAATCAGTTGGATTATGATCAAGTTAAATATGTGCTATGTTGCATTCATGCATCGCACATCAAAAATGATTTTTGCATGTTCTACCAACACCGATATGACCGTTTGGGGCGGTAATGCTCTTGGCATGAAATAGGGCATGAGGGGTGATATTATTAGCTGATAGACAACTTAGTAAAGATATCCCTCGGCATGAAATAGGGCCTGGAGGGAAGATAATAACATTTAACTCTTGACATGAAATAGGGCCTGATGAGTAAATGTCATAGCTCTTGGCATGAAATAGGGCTCAAGGAGCGAGTACGCGCGCATGACCCCATAGATTATGATTGTGAAAGATGGTGGAGCATGAAAACAATTTTTCTTGCATGCATGACATACATATGCACCATTTTTTTCGAGTTACATTGATTCATACAAAAAGATTTGATTTCTGAGTTTTAAAATTTATGAATCTCCATTACTCACTGAGCTTATTGACATTCACCCCTCGTATTTACATTTTATGATTGTGAAAGATGGTGGAGCATGAAAACAATTTTTCTTGCATGCATGACATACATATGCACCATTTCTTTCGAGTTACATTGATTCATACAAAAAGATTTGATTTCTGAGTTTTAAAATTTATGAATCTCCATTACTCACTGAGCTTATTGACATTCACCCCTCGTATTTACATTTTTTTGCAGGTATTGAATGAAAGTCTTATTTGATTGACATGAAATACGAAATGTGATTGACTTTGTGTGAGAGTTTGTGATTGTGATTTTTGGTTACATCTTGTATTTCACTCGCTTTTTTATACAAATTATTAACTGGAAGAATGTTGTGAATAGTTTGGAGTTATTGGATTAGTAATGTAGAGCCATGGACGCTCATGCTATATGATTCACGAGTATCTGGCTCGTAGTTTTGATTTGAGAGTGAGTTTGAGACTCACTGATTTGGGCTTGAGTCCTACCTTTTGATTCCTACTATAAAATGTTAGAAATGTTTCTTATAATTGCCTGTGATGGTTAATCTTTTGACATTGAAATGCTTGTGACGGATCATATTAAATATTGTGTTTGACGCATGAACGAATTTACGCATACATCATGCCGAAATTTTAGGAAAATTTTGAAGTTAGTTGATTTTTGGAACGTTGATGTTTCATTGCATATTTGAATTTAAAATTAAACATTTGGTTTTGCGATTTCACCCCCTTGTGGCACGTAACAGGCAATTGGGCATTACAAGTTATGGTATCATAGCACTGGGGATTAGATCCAATTCACGGAGTGTGGGTAGGAATGGATAGTTGCATGTTATGTTCATGCATGTGTTGATTTATGCATACAATCATGTTGTGAAGGTAGTTGTGAATGAAATGCTATGTGAATATGTGTTCAAAACACAAAAGCCGGAATAGGGCTAAAAAAAAGGGAATGGTTATATGAAACATTATGATCTCCATGAGAAAATAAATTTTTATGATAGTGTAAAATTGAAAGTAATATGTTGCTTAGCATTCGGATGTCTCATGAGATGCCTTGATGTGCATCATGGAATGATTGCAAACTTGCTTAATAATTAAATGCCTCCGATAGATTATATGGTTAATTGAATGCCTAATGATAGGCCATGGATTGCATTGTGATAATTTTTTTAAAACATTTCTATTTGATTGATATGAGCTATGAGATGCTTAGGTGCATATGTAGCTATGCTATTTTTCTCATCCGAATATAATAGCATACTGTAATGAAATAAAGAACTTATTTACTATGTATGCAAACTTTGAAAACTTCAACCCAAGAAATATGTTAGGCGTAGAAAATATTAATCTTAGCATGAATCTCATGACAACATGGGTATTTGTATTGATGTATGCTGATAGAGCACATGAGTGTATAGTTGTGTATAGATACATTGTTAATGTAAAAAAAACACATAATCAAACGATGCTTGTCACGTCATAGAGCAAAGTAATGTTGAAGTTGGTTGGTTAGAGAATCGACTACAGTTATAAGGTTACATCATGTTGGGTGAAGTCAATTAGCCAAATCCGACCCATATAAGAATCCTTCAATAAAAAAAAATTTCATCTTCTTTAGGATGGTAGTCAAGTGAAAAAGGCACTAATGAATAATAAGATTTAAAGAAAATTAAGGGAACGTTTGAATTGGGTATTCAAAAGGAGGCATTTGCACAAAAAAAGGATACGTTAAGATCCCATCAATTGGCATTATTTTAGATTTAAGGGAGAATTTGAATGAGATGCATATGTAGTTAAAAGTATGTACAAAATATTAAATGAAAATTTAAATGGATTGATGTCTTTTAGAGATAATTAATCCCATGTTAGAAATAAGCATATTTCTATGGATGTTGTATTTGGAGTTTTGAGTAAAAATAAAAGATACAATGAGTTATTTGGGAAGGATTTGTTGAATTAACTTTACACGATTGCATTGAGGATGACAACAATGTTTTAGGTTAATTGAGAATTCTGCAGTTGATTCAATCCATATTGAGTTAGTTGTTGATTGTTCATATCAACGTCTTTGATTATCAACTAGAGTATGCTAGGTGGGAGTTCTTCAAAAGATTGATTGGACTGGGAGGCCCTCTAGTCATCGATCGAGAACTTGAACCTAGTCGTAAATTACATCATATATGATGTATTGATGAAAAACTTATCGGTAGAGCGATTGGAGTCGGCCGCCATCCAATTCTCAAATGTAAGCTTGAATGACACATCATGTTGTCATAGTTGGTGGATGATTAGTTGTTTCACTAGCTAATTTCAAGTTGAGGGTTTAATCAATTTATGCTTTAGGATTGATGAGAGAATACAAGATTATGAATTTTCTTCATTTGGATGTAAAGAAGACCAGAAGAGAGAGTTTTAAATGGAAGAAAATTTTAAATACTTTTAAGATTGATGGACAACAAGATTAAAACCATTAGATTCTTATATTAAAGTTTGTGGGATTTAGTCAATGAAGAGATTTTTCGTTGATGGGTAGATCATATTTTTAGTTTAGAGTGTAAAGTAGAATTCTAATAACATTGTTGTACCAAGAGAGTCATTGGTTCTAGGTTTCACCAACGAAAGCAATAAAAAGAGGAAATTGTGGCTTTGTGTTAGAATGACTCTTTAAAACAATTTTCGGTGGAAGTGAAGGATAATCCTCATATTTGGAGATTTTGTGTCATCGTTATAAATTTGAAGATATGGGTGCTATAGATATTAGTTGATTGAGTTTCAAGGATAATAAAACTTGTTGGAGGACAAATTCAATATGATGAACTTTGATTTGTAATTGCAACCAATCTTCCTTAAGAAGCTTGACTAATTGTGGTATATAAAATTTTGGAAAAAAAATTATTATGCCAAATTTTACGATAGTTTGATCAAAATTTGCTTGTGTAAATTTTTAGCTTGAATTTGAATCCGATTAGATTTTACTTTTAAAGGAAAGAATTATTTTTTAAAAATTTAAATACAAGCATAATAATAATAATTAGTAGTTAAAATTTATTGATTCCTTTTAGATGATGATTAGGAGAGTAAGGCAAATAATATATATATATTCATATTCTAATCTAATTAATTCCTAGAAATTTCGAGGATGAAATTATTTTATGGATGTTGTAATTGTAACGTCTTCCCCACGCGGCCATTTGCTTGCTCGATGGAGCCCCCTATTGTGGGTGGATGAAAATTAACACTGATGGATCTTTTAGTGCAAGATGCGAAAAAGGAGGTGCGAGTTATGTTATTCGCTTTCACAACTCTTCTTTTGTTGCTATAGGTGCATTGATCAGGCACGCACACTCGATTTTGGACTTGGAAGCTTGGGGCATCCTTGAAGAGCTGAAGAAGGCAACACTACTTGGAATCTGCATGGTGGTTCTTAACATCAGAACCTGCCCCCCATGGTGTACCAAGATGCTGATTGATGATATTTGCTCTTTAGTTTCTCTTTTTGATGATGGGCAAATTGTACACTGCTATAGAAAAGCAAATCTTGTAGCCAATTTTTTTGCAAAATTCACCCGTCATTCGGAATACGACATTTTTTTTGGGAGAATACCCCTCCTCCAGAAGTTCTCTATCTCTTATACTTGGACATTCTATCTTAATATTTAACTAACCATCTTTAAAAAAAGGCTATAAGGTCCTATCTGCATTAAAAAATATTAAAGGAAATTAAATGGACAAAAAATTATGGGATGTGGTTTCCCTAATTAAATCACCAATTAAACATAATATCATAAGAAAAACATATAGTAGATGGATGTCAATTGACAAATAAACCGCCCTTAACAATTTGTCTGCACATATAGACAGACATGTTTCACTTTGACTGCCTAATCTCTAGACATTATCTTTAGTAAGAAGTTGTAGTCTTTTCGTCCATGCTAATCGAAGATGGATCATTATGCCCTACAATTCTACAATAAGCACTGGGGCAATCCCAACTCGATGTTCTTCCATAACCATGAATCATTTGTTGATTCCAAGAGTTCGAATCCCCATGGAAATCCATAATAAATTTTGTTGAGTTAGGAATCTCCATCCCAGCTTGGATAACAAGGCATCATCCATAGCATCCAATCTTCCGAGTCCCAGTCCTCATATTTCACAGGTTGTGTGATAGAATCCTAGTCAACCAAATGAATTCTTATTGTCCCCCTGATGACCCCAAACAAAATTTCCGATATACTTCTCCTAATTCCAAACATACACATCTTGGAAATTTCATAACTTGCATTTGATAAATTATAATTGATTGAAGAGTTGATTGTGATGGTGTGACTCGCCCTGCCAATGACAATGACAATGTGGATGCTGCCAAACCGTTTAATCGATCTTGTGCTGATCACCTGAGTGAATGCATGTCGACCCACTTGCTCATGCATCGGTGGAATGCCAAGATTATTGGTGTGTTGATAACCACTTAATTGCACCAAAGAATCATGCTCAAGTGCCGAAAAATTTTTAGAGAAAAAGATTCATGTCTTGCTATTTATAGTTCACCCGCTCTCGATATTTGATTTTTTGTTGCTTTCGCAAACATAAGATGTGACATGCAAGGACCAAATTTCTCCACTTTTATATGTTTCAATGTTTCGGCATTGCAAGCTACATTGATCACATGAGCTAATCATTCAATAAATGATACAAAAATTTAGAGAGACAAAGGACATCCTCACCTTGACTTAAAATTCTCTGGCATCTCACCATTCCAAAAAGACTTGCGTTGTGGAGGTAGTGATGAAATCCATTATTCTCGTTGTAAACTATGTGAAACTTGGTCTGTTTCAGAGTATCAACCACAAGATTCCAATTCAACCTCTCATATGCTTTCTCGATATCTACCTTGATGACCATAAATCTCTTCTTTCCTTTCATGCGTCTCATCATGTGAATAAGTTCTTTTGTCCATCCCCTTTTTTCGTTGGACTTGTGGCTCACTTGTTATCACACTTCAAGTTCAATCACCCGAAGTTGGCCGGCACCTTGTCTCCGTCCTGAGGCTCAATATGTTTTTTTAAGGAAGAAGAGTAACCGGTCGCACTAGTTCACTCCCCAAGTTCAAGTCATGCTTATGATTTAAGGAAGGCAATAGGAATAATCTCGCACTTGGAGGGAATTAGTATGTGTCAAATGTCCCAAGAATTCTTCACTTCTTGCGCAAGATAGACCGAAATGGACTTATATAGATGCCAATGGAGTAGTTTCCATACCTCCCCAAGTTGGTAACCCCCATCTAACTTCCCTCTTTTCAACCCAATCCCGTGTTGGGCCTGGATTACTTATAATTCGGCACATTAATTTTCTTAGCCATCTTGGTTCTCCATTGGTCACACCTCCTCATGTTTTGGCACCTTTAGGTATGGTATTCTTTCACAAAAGACACTAAGTGTGAATGCACCATTCAGGTGTTGGTGTGAACGTGCCTATTCATACCCACCACTTGGACAAGGCATCCTTTTGGTCCAATTCGAATTGAGCTATCAACACCCATCGGTTCTGGACACGACTACTCAACACTTATCATAATTGCCGCCCACACTTGTCAACGTGTACCCATAGCATCCCAAACTTGATTTGCCTACACTGCCTTAATGTTAGACTTTCGAATTTAGGCATCCCGACAAGGTAAGGACGTTACAACACTCCCCCTTCAAATCATTGTCGTTCTCTATAACTTCTCAAGTTAGGACCAACTCGAGTCTATGTCCTAAATCCTGCGCTTATTCACAAGTTTCCCGTACTTGGAGAACTTCCTAGACTTAAATTTTGTTTCCCCATACAGCCTTCATGCCACAAACTTAGTTACTTTCGAAGACGACCTATCTAAGGTCCCAAGTTAGCCAACAAGTCTCAAACTTTCTAGTTTCTTTCAAGAGTTCTGCCAACTCTTCAGATATAGTTTTACCAACTAATATCCTAGACCTTAAATGCATATGCTAGACATCTTGTCTAAGGTCTACCAACTAATAAGCGTATACATTTTCACCTATGACAATCATGCATATAACTCTTATATGACACAATTTTGGCCTTAAATGCATGAACATTACATATGTGCAGTAATTTTTAGTATTATCCACATCAACACTTATTTATTTGTAAAGGGCTTGATTTTTGTCTATTCTCTACTGTTTCACCCATTGTAGGATGCTGATAGATGGAACGAAGGCAGCTAAGTCTCACAACTTGTTCTCTGCACTGGAGGGAGGCCAACTTAACCAACAATAGACACCCTTTTGAGCACCAAGGACCAACCAATCACTCCAAGCTAATGATAGAAGGAAGCTTCCTGAGGGGACCAGGGACCAACCGATCACTCCAAGCTAATGATAGAAGGAAGCTTCCTGAGGGGACCAGGGACCAACCGATCACTCCAAGCTAATGATAGAAGGAAGCTTCCTGAGGGGACCACTGGAGCAAGACGGAGCAAAAGCTACAGCAATTGGTAGCCGACAGTAGATGGAAAAATATAAGTAGGAAACAAAAGTAAACAAAGAAATCGATTATGACAATAATCTTTAACTTTTGTTTTTTTAATTAAAATATTTGCAACACAACATAAATTTAATCTTTCTCACAATAAGTAGTTAGATTAGAAAAAATTAAGTCATTATTCCACGAGGAATTATCATCTTACTTCACTTTGTTACTTTATTCGACCTAGTATAATTGCTAATATTCTGTGCATGCAAGTCTCACATTAGTAGGATTCAAACAAAGAGACATGAATATCCATAAACAATGTCCGTACATGAGCTACTACAAATGAATGAATGAAATAACTTAAATAGAAGCAATTTAGCTTTTAAACTATTATCATACTGTAAATATAAAATCGTGAAACAAATCTTTCAATTCTTCTTTTAATGGGTGTACTAGGTCATAGGTGAGCTGGACTTATTTGATTACGGATCACATCTAGTGACTTTCATTTGACTATAAGGGACTAGTTGGATAAAACCAAGACCAATTGAACAATTAAGGACCAAAAATAAATCTTGAGATCTAGTCCTCTTCATTTTTTTTATTATTTTGTTTTCGACAATTTTGGGGTTTTCCGTGTTGACGTCGCCGCCAACGATTGCCATGGATGGGTGGCGGGATGAACGACTACGAGGGCGGCGAGTTCTTCGACCGCGAGCGGGACGACAACGACCCTACTGGCCGGAGCCGGGGCCTGGGTTCTGGTCTGAGGTTCCAGGCGGAGAAGAAGGAAGCCGAAGGTAGCGATGCCGAAGAGGACAATGAGGACAGTTTCCTCTGGACGTCGTTTGTGGCGGAAAATTAAAGAGGGTGCACAACGGTGGGAGAGGGAGAAGGAGAAGGAGAAGGAGAAAGGTCGGTCAAAGTTGTCTAAGAAACCGTTTGGAGGCAGTGATGTCGCGGGAACTAGCGGATTGGCAGGTTTGAGGCCTCAGATTATGAATATGATGAAATCCATGGGGTACAAGGAAGGACATGGATTGGGGAAGAATAAACAAGGTATTGTTATAGCAATTGAGGCAATGCAGCGTCCAAAGAGCGCTGGATTGGGTTTCAACAACTACCAGGAACAGACGATGTTTGTGCTGACAGAAGTGCAAAAAAAAAAAAAAAAGACTGCAGTACCTTCTGCCGCTGCCGGGCGTTCCAGGGAGAAGAGGTGGGCAAAGCAAAAGCAGGGAAAGAACAAGTTAGAGATTCTGACTGCAGCTGAGTTGTTGGCTAAGAAGCAGGAACGAGGAATTGATGTTGTACAGAAGGTACTCGACATGAGGGGTCCTCAAGTCAAAGTTTTATCAACTTTGGAGAACTTGAATGCAGAGGAAGAGATGAAGGAAAATGAGGTTCCAATGCCTGCGCTCCAGTATAATGTTGGGTTGATTGTGCAAACTACTGAGATTGACATCCAGAAAGTGGATAGAGAACTAAGGTTGGAACGGGAGAAGGTGGCTAGTTTGCAAAGAGAGAAAGAGAAGATTGTGAAGGAAGAGGCCAGACAAAGACAACAGCTGCAAGTGATGGATCGCCATTGTCTTGGAAAAGGTTAAAGAGATCTTTGTTAATTAATGCCTTGAATCTTACTTTAATTGGAAATCTGTTTGGATCCAAAGAAGTAAAAGGAAATTTGTCTGACGTATTCTGTATATTTCCTTATCATGATATTATTAAGGAATTGATTTATTTTCGTATTACAAGGTAGGTGTCCTATTTTTGAGATTAATATAGAGTCCTAGTTGGTCTCTAATTCCTATCATCTGTTAAAGGGAGAGTCTATATAAACTCCCTAGGGGGTCCAAAGAAAAATCAATCTGATCTTATAATCTTCTTCTGTTTCTTCCATCTAATATATTTCTGCGTCGCCTTAAATTTTTTTGGGGTTTTTTCCTCGCGGTGCATAATTTTTCTCATGCAAAAATCCCAACAAACTGAGGTACGGTCAGGAAATCCTACTGATTATACTAATCTGAAAGTGTTTGGCTGTCCAGTATATTATCATGTCAGCGAAAGAAAGCTGAAATCAAGGGCCAAAGAAGGAGTCTTTGTGGATATGGTGTAGGTGTAAAAGGCTTCAGAATTTGGTCTCCTTCAGAGCAGAAGGTTATTCACAGTAGAAATATATCCTTTGATGAGATGTCTATGCTCAAGCAGAAATTAGATGTTGTCTCAGCAGAGGAGGGTGTCAACAAACAGGTGGAGTTTGAATTAACTCGAATTCAGAATGAGCCAGAAAAATCTCATCAGGTTGAACAACCAGAGTCTGAGGAGCAAGCAGAAGAAGCAATGATAAGTCTAGCTGCAGGACGTGCTCACAGGCAAGTAGGTCCTCCTAAGCATTATGCCTTTGAGGATATTGTTACATATGCATTCCAAATAGTTGAAGAGGTGGAATCACCAGATCAAGCTACAAGGATGTTATCGTATGTGCAAAATCAGAATATGTACTGAGGACGGCATAATTGTAGGATTCAATTCAAAGTGAAGATTTGTTAATTAATGCCTTGAATCCTACTTATTACAAAGAAGTAAAAGAAAATCTGTCTGACATATTCTGTATATTTCCTTATTATGATATTATTAAGGAATTGATTTATTTCTTTATTACAAGGTATGTGTCCTATTTTTGCGATTAATATAAAGTCCTAGTTGACCTCTAATTCCTATTAAAAGGAGAGTTTATATAAACTCCCTATGGGTCCAAAGAAAAATCTGATCTTGTAATTCTCTTCTGTTTCTTCCATCTAATACAATTCTGCGTCGCCTTAAATTTCTCAAATTTTCTCGGAGTGCATAAATTCTCTCGTGCAAAAATTTTAACAATCTTAAAGAACGATTTGGAGAGGACTACAAACTTTGCAATATCTCATCAATTGCACGTGCATTTGCATACCCATTGCTGATCAGAGTGTTTCAGGGATGGGAGCCATTGCAGAATCCGATGCATGGTCTGAACCTTATGTCTGCATGGAAGGATTTGTTGCAAGGGGATCAACCTTATGATTTCTCAGAAAATAACTTTGTGGCTTCTCCTTACGCCCGACTGGTTAACGAGGTTATTTTTCCTGCAGTAAGGATATCAGGAACTAATACTTGGCAGGCTCGGGATCCTGAGCCAATGCTTCGGTTCTTGGAGTCATGGGAGAAGCTCTTACCTCCGCTCGTACTTCAGTCAATTTTGGAGAATATAGTTATGCCGAAGCTGACATCAGCGGTTCAATCTTGGGATCCTCGAAGAGAAACCATTTCTATTCATGTATGGGTTCATCCATGGCTTCCATTACTAGGGCAGCGACTAGAGGTCCTATACCACACAATTCGATACAAGCTAGGTACTGTTCTTCATGCTTGGCATGCAAGTGATGCTTCAGATCTCCATGGAGGGATGTATTTGATGCAGCCAGCTGGGAGGACCTCATGGTTCGTCATATAATTCCAAAGTTAAGGCTTGCGCTACAAGAGTTTCAGGTCAATCCTGCTAATCAGAAGCTGGATCAGTTTAATTGGGTGATGATGTGGGCTTCTATGATCCCAATCCATCACATGGTTTACATTCTAGAGGTTGATTTCTTTAGTAAATGGCAACAGGTGTTGTACCACTGGTTGTGCTCAAATCCCAACTTCCCTGAAGTTACCCAGTGGTATATGGGCTGGAAGGGTCTTTTCCCTGCAGAATTACTTGCTAATGAACGGATCAGAATGCTATTCACAGCTGGTTTAGATATGATGAACAAGGCTGCTGAAGGCATTGAGGTGGTGCAGCCTGGAATCAGAGAGAATATCAGTTATCTGCGAGCTTCTGAGAAACGCCAGTTTGAATTTCAACAAGCGGCTCCCTATTCTTCTGGCCATGCCAATGATGTAGGAGATATCAGTCAAATGAGTTTGAAAGAAGCTATCGAGGAGTATGCCATGGAGCAGGGTTTATTATTTTTGCCGAAAGTTGGAAAGTCTTATAATGGTCTCCCAGTTTATGGATTTGGCAGCGTAAACATTTGCATTGACTCCGTGAAACAGATCTCTATGCGCAAGTTCTTGAGGAAAGAGATAGATGGAATGAAGTTTCTCTCACAGGGTTGATGGAAATGCATCGGAATGCTGTTCGTCGATGAAAGAACATACACAATCTATTCAAACATTTTCTGCTAGTTTATTGTTTCTTTTATCAGTGATATATCTGTGCTGACACATATCTGGAGAAATTGAGCTGTTGTTTTTACTTTTTTATCTTGTACATTTTGTTGGTTTTTGGAGCTTGTGAGAGGATTTCTTATAAAGTTTTAAGAAATTGTCATAATACTTGTTGAATTTTGCTACGTGGGAATTTATTGTACCCTTGGTTGTGTGTGATATATTACTTTATTTTGTCTCTCAAAAATATGTCTTATTTTGTTTAAATTGTCTGGATGGGTTTCAGTAGGCCTACACGTTTTTCATGTTGTAATATCAAGGAATGCAGATGATTTGTTTTACCGACAACTGTTCTACTTTTCGGGGTACTTTGTTTACTTTAATATTTATTAAGTCAGTAGATTGAATTTTTGGTTAACTGGTTGTACTGTAATGTGGGCCAAATCACTTTATGATGCTTAAGTTAAATCTTGACAACATTTCAAAAAAAGAGTTGAACTTTGACAAGGCTAATGTGTTCATGATCTTTTGTTAGCCATTAACTTAGAAAGCTGCCTATTTGCATCTTATTTAAGATATGGAGATGCCATTGAAAACTTGTTGTATTTACATTTTTTTAAAAAAAAGCATCTTATTTACGATTTTGAATCGTGATTGAAGAAATGTGGTTATGATTTTTAGATATTAGCTCCCTCACTTCTTGGTTTCTCAATTTTTATTCATAATTTGTATTAAGATGAATATTCTACTTCACTTCTCTTTTGTCTTTTTCTTCCTTTGCTCATTTTGGTGAATTGGTGTTTTGCTCTTCCTCCATTTCCACTTCCTACCATTGAAAAACTGAGTTCTCATCTATTTATTAATTGTCTCTTAAGAAACTTGTTTCCATTTTCTTTGTGACATTTTTAAGTTCTCATTGATGTTACTGGTCCCAATGCACAACAGCATGAATTTTATTTGAAAAGTAAATTTTAAATTCGCTCTTGACTGGCTTTTAACCATAACAACAGAATCACATATATTTAAGTAGGACTAGATTTTCAGTATTGAGCCTTGCAATTATTATTATTCAATAAGGTATTTTCTTTTGGTGAGTATCTGGCACTCGACAGAGGTTAGTATGCTCACACCTCATCATGAAAGCTGCCTCTAATGGTAAGGTCACACCAGTGTTGCCTCTAAGGGTATTTGATATATGATGGAACACCTGGATGACATGTGATTTACACCGATCTTGGTTGGAAAGTTGACGATGACAGTGAGGACTTATGTAACAACTGGCGAATTCATAAGAATCAAAACATGGAAAGGAAGCAAAAACAAAACATGGAAGGACCAAACATGAAAAGAAATTCGAAATCAAATCAGAAACAAAAAAGAAAATGAAGAACTCAAAATCGAGGGAGAGATTTCCTCCCCCGATTCGCCCCCTCCGATTACTTCTCGAATCCTCCTCTGATTTGGCCAGAGAGGGGCTATAAGAGGGCAGGAGGAGAAGCCCTCGCACCCTCTTGGATCTCCTCCGATCGGCCGCCATCATAGCCCTCCGTTATTCCTCTGCTCCGGCGGACTGTGCGCGCACGCAGGGTGACAGGGACAAACCGGTTGACGTCCGTTGCTCGGCAACCCTCCTTCGATGCACGCGTGAGATCGGCCGTACCTCATCGTCGGCCAAGAGCGATCGAAGTCGGAGAGGATGACGACAGATTCGCCGACGAACCAAAAAGCGATCGAAAGGTACTCTAGACGTTAAATCCCCTTAGGCCATAAATCGTTAATCATATAATGCGTGTAATGATTCCATATTGATCTAGAGATCATAAGATCTAATTTTTGTATTGTGATCGTCGCGATCCGACGGCCGAAAGATGGCCGAAAAAGAGGAAGAAGATGGACGCAGATTCTCACCCTGTTTTGGTCGCAATGGCACGGCCGTGCTAGGTGAGCGGCACGGCCGTGCCCGATTATGTGATGTGACCGAGTCATGGCACAAGCGTGCCGGATGTGTTGCACGGGCGTGCCCTGTTATGAGAACGGTCGACTGATTCGATGGGAACGATCGACCGGTTGGGATGACGACGGCACGGGCGTGCCAGAGAGTGGCACGACCGTGACAACAACACGGACGTGCCGGAGAGAGGCACAATTGTGACGACGACATGGGCGTGCTAGAGAGTGGCACGATCGTGACGATGGCACAGATGCGCCAATGGCCGAACGATGCTAGCACGGGCGTGCCAGAAGGTGGCATGACCGTGACAAAGAAGTTTCGAACCGATTTCAATGTGCGAAAGCTGATCTGGCCCGAGTCGAATTTCGTAAATGGAAGATCGATATGGATGGCATCGTAAAAATGATGCCCCATTATTGTGCAGTTTATAAAGAAAGTCTTCCAACAAAGACGGGCGATCTTGACAGTTTTACCATTCCTTGCACAATTAGAGACTATTATTGTACAAAGGCTCTTTGTGATCTCGGAGCAAGCATAAATCTAATTCCTTATTCTATTTTTCTAAAGCTAGGTTATGGAGAACTTGTTCCTACTTTTGTGTTACTTCAGATGATCAATCAGTGAAGAAACCAAAGGGATTGCTGGAAGATGTATTGCTAAAAGTAGATAAATTCATCTTTCCAGTAGTTTTCGTAGTAATAGATATGAAAGCTAAACCAGAAGCCCTTATCATATTGGGATGCCCATTCTTGGCTACAGGCAACATTCTTATCGACGTCCAACAAGGAAGACTTACGCTTCGAGTTGATAATTAGGATCTCAGTTTTGAAATGAAGACCTCACTTCAAAACTTTATGTCTTATTCTTCATGTTCATCATGTTTCGCTGTGGAGAGTTTAGAAGACGAAAATCATGATGAAATTGATGACATGGTCTCTAACGTTGTTAATGACCCTTATATAGGTGTAGAAGATGCAGATGTTGGAGATACAACAATCGAGATACGGAATCCAGATAAAGAAGAGCTCGCAATACAATAAGAGAAGAATACTCTTTCATCACCAAAACTTGAACTTAAAGACTTACCTTCACATTTGAAATATGCTTTTCTCGAGAATGATGCATATTCTATTATTATCTCCTCTGCTCTTACAGATGATATGGAACAACGACTTCTGGAGGTGCTACAGACTCACAAGAAAGTCATAGCATAGTCTATCTCAGACATTAAAGGTATTTGTCCTACCATTTGTCAACATAAAATCTTGATAGAGGAAGATGGACATCCAGTTGCTCAGTTTCAACGAAGGCTCAATCCCGCGTTAAAAGAGGTCATTAGAAAGGAAATTATCAAACTCCTTGATGCCGAGATCATCTATGCCATCTCAGATAGTCGTTGGGTGAGTCCAGTTCAGGTAGTACCAAAGAAAGGAGGTTGGCAATAGTTAAAAATAAAAATAACTACGATCGGTTGGCGTGTATGCATTGACTATCGTATGTTGAATGACGCCACACGCAAGCATCACTTTCCTTTACCCTTTATTGATCAAATGTTAGAGCGTATCTCAGGTCACAAATTCTATTGCTTTTTAGATGGATATTCGAGGTATAATCAAATTGCAGTTGCACCCGAAGACCAGGACAAAACGACATTCACATGCCCATATGGAACATTTTCGTATCGAAGGATGCCATTCGGACTTTGCAATGCTCCAGCAACCTTTCAACGTTGCATGATGTCGATTTTCACTGATATGAACGAGCAAATCCTTGGAATTTTCATGGATGATTTCATTGTCTTCGGGAATTCTCTTGATAATTGTTTATATAACTTATCCTTAGTCTTGCAGATATGTGAGGAGACTAATCTCGTCCTGAATTGGGAAAATGTCATTTCATTGTGAAGGAAGGAATAGTTCTGAGTCACAAAATTTCTGAGAAAGGAATTCAAGGCCAAGATTGATGTCATCGCGAACCTTCCTCCTCCTACAAATGTCAAGGCCATCAGAAGTTTCCTCGGACATGTTGGTTTCTATCATCGGTTCATAAAAGATTTTTCGAAGATCTCGAAACCACTTACTGCCTTCCTTATGAAAGATGCCAAATTTGATTTCAACTCGGATTGTCTAGAGGCATATAATCTGTTAAAAGAGAAATTGATCTATGCTCTTGTTGTTGTCGCCCTAGATTGGAATCTCCCTTTCGAACTTATGTGCGATGCAAGTGATGAAGCGATTGGAGTAGTATTGGGACAACGACACGAGAAGATCTTTTGTGTCATCTATTACGCCAGCTGCACACTCACTTCCGCACAAATCAACTATGCGACCACATAGAAAGAATTTCTTGCTGTGATTTACACATTTGACAAACTTTGACCTTATCTAATTTGTTCTAAAGTTGTTGTCTACATCGACCATGCAGCCATGCGACATTTGATGACGAAGACGAATGACAAGCCCAGGTTAATTCGTTGGATATTATTGTTACAGGAATTTGACGTCGATATCAAAGACAAAAAGAGGATAGAGAATTTAGCTACGGATCACCTCTCTCATTTGGACCCAGCCCCTGAAGAAGACATTGACATCTGGGAAGAGTTCACCGAAGAGAAGATTCTGACCGTATTTGTAGTAAACCATAAGTCTGAACTAATACCTTGGTTTGCAGATTTCACCAATTATCTTGCTAGCAAGTGGATCTCCAAAGGATGGACTACGCATCAAAGAAATAAGTTTTTCTTTGACGTAAAACATTATCATTGGGAGGATCCTTATTTGTTCAAAGTGTGTACAGATCAGGTGATCCGAAGATGTGTACGAGAGGATGAGATGCCCAACATTCTACAACATTATCACGATGGCATTGCGGGACACTTTGAGCCTAACCGAACTACTGCTAAAGTTTTGGAATGCGGATTTTACTGGCCCACACTCTAAAAGGATGCCCGAGAATACTGTAAGTCTTGCGATCATTGTCAACGGGCAGGTAACATCTCATGCCAAAATGAAATGCTTTTAAATAGCATCTTGCAATGCAATTTATTTGATGTTTGGGGGCATCAATTTCGTGGATCCATTTCCTAAAACCTTCGATCATGAATATATATTAGTTGCTGTCAATTATGTTTCCATGTGGGTAGAAGCCATTGCCTCTCCCACCAATGATGCTAAGGTGGTGGTTAAGTTTTTACGGACTAATATTTTCACAAGGTTTGGTACACCTAGAGTCATCGTCAACGAAAATGGCACACATTTCTACAATAAAACCGTAGCTAATCTCATGCACCAGTTTAAGATTCACCATAGGCTTAGTACACCTTATCATGTACAAACCTGTGGGCAAGTAGAGCTGTCCAATAGGAAACTTACGAGAATTTTGGAAAAGACTGTTAATGCTTCTAGGAAGGATTGGTCACTCAAGCTCAATGATGCTCTTTGGGCCTATAGGACAGCCTACAAAACTCCTATTGGTACAACACCCTGTCGCCTAGTCTTTGGCAAAGCCTGTCATCTTCCTATCGAGTTAAAACATAAAGCATATTGGACCACAAAATTTCTAAATTTTAACTTAGATACTGTTGGGAATGAGAGATTATTTACTTTAAACAAACTTGATGAATTTACACAACAAGTATATGAAAACAACAAACTTTATAAAGAACGAACCAAACGACTTCATGACAAACACATTAAGCAAAAAGAATTCTTACCAGGACAAAAGGTTCTTCTTTATAATAGTCGGCTACGATTATTTCCCGGAAAGCTTAAATCTAGATGGACTAACCAGTAATTAGTGCATCACCCTTCGAAGTAGTTGAACTAGTAACAAGGGATGGCCACAAAAGTTTTAAAGTTAATGGACATCGCGTAAAGCCTTATTTTGGGGGCGATGTTCCATCCATTGTTCAATTTCTAGACCTACAGGAACTTAGCACAAGCTAAGGGGAGAGTCAAGCTAGCGACTATAACTTAGAACTATTCTGCCTTCACTCGTTATGAGTAGTTTTCAAATTTTTAATAAATTATATTTTTGCCTTTACGTTTAGTCTACTTTATTTTCTGTTCGCATATTTTTTATTTTATCATTTCTTCATATCTAATTTTGTTTGGTAAAGTTACATTCGATACTCGTCATTCCACTAATAGGTTGTAGGCACACCATAATTTTATTTGTAAATTTTTGGGTGCTTCACGGTCTGTCATAAGATGCGTAACGAGCCTATCTCTCAAATCACGGGCCGTCAAACGTGTCTCACGGGTCTCAGAGCGTGTTAGACACAACTACACCTTTCCATCATGGGGCGTATTCTTAAGTTCACGGTCACACAGTGCCTAGGTCGTTAAGCACACGCTTCGTCACGGGTCGTCAACAAAGAATCACGGGTCTCACAGTAAGGTTAGACTATTTCACGGGTTGTTAAATATCTGTCACCGTTCGGAAGTAACTTTGCGAGTCCCATCGGAGGCTCCCATTTTCCCAGATTCACGACCCTGCCATTTTCCTCACGAGTCGTCACCAGTTTTCATGGGTCATTAGACCAATTTCACTGGTCTCACAGAGTCTAGATCAAAACACACAAAGTTCTTCATGGGGCGTCAGCATGGATTCACGGGTCCTAAAGAGAGTTTTCGCTATTATATGTTATTTAACGGGTCATTAAATATCTGTCATGGACTGGAAGTGATTTAGTCACTCGTTTAGATCTTCGTTCCACATGATTTATGGCCCTGCTCGTCTTCACGATCTGTCACTGTCTCTCACATGGCATTAAATTATTTTCACGGGTCGTCAGCCCAGCCACCTACATTCAGCCGACCACGTGGCATCCTTTCACTGGTCAGAATGTCGCACCACGTATTGCGCCACATGGCTTCCACCTCGACATTCGATTAACGCCTCGTAACGTGCACCATCGCCCCATGAATCATCCCAACTAACACCCACCCTCATTTATTCCTCACGGGTCGTTAAGAGCTTTTCACGGCCCCCCTATCCCGGTTTATTTGTACCTAGGTCCGTGAAAGCTAGGTTTCATGCCCCCTTTTTTCGTTCCCACGCCGGACTTCCATTCATCTTCTCCAACATTGGCCATACTGTGCCACCATCCCCAACGGATCTAATTGGCTGAAGACACTAAGGTGCCAAAGATAACACATTTTATTTTATTCAACTTTTTTGTAAGTTTTTTTTGCTCAACATATATTTAGAAATTTCAAGAAGAATACTACTTTTGTCAAAATCGAGAAGAGACTAACATATAAATATCGTTAAAGCAAAATAATTCGAATCAGCTCCAACTTCTTTTTCAAAAATCCTATACTAAGGCGATAAATGAAAAAAAATGCTTTGATAAAGAATTTCATAAGCAAAGAGATGTTCTTGAAACCTTCGATTAAGAACAAGGAAATATGAAAAAAAAATTGAGAATAGTGAGGAAAAAGGATTTTTTTTCAAAGTTTCTGAAAATAGATGATTATTATTATGCAAGAAACATGAAATGCATGCAACCCCCGAACTTAAAAGAAACATTGTCGCAGTGTTTAGTCAATCGGACGAGTTTGCATACATCAAAATAGCAAAAGGACACAACAAAAGAGTAAGAGTGAAATACACAACCCTGCTAATCAAACTCAGGTGGAGGTGGCGGAGGTGGAGGTCCAACAACGCTATCATCCGGATCTGTATGACTCTAGTGCTATTGGACTATCTGACGAACATCTCGATCTATCCTGGCGACGTCCTCTACCATGCGATTAAGTAGTGCTCGATCCTCTTGGGCAGCAACTTGCATATGGTTCAATTGATCCATCACTAATAGATGGTATCGTGCCTGATCAGTTCGTATAGCTTCCAAGGAGAAAAGTCAAAAGCCACAGAAGATGTAGGAGGCTGTGAGGGTTCTGCACCGTCCTGTGATGGCTGGGGTATTGGCTCATCCTCAAGTGGCTCATTAGCGTCAAGTGGAATGGCCAAAGGTGGAAAATGTAACCAGTTAGCTCTGTCCAAAGGTGTAATTTTAGCCCGATTTGCACATGGTCTTGTCAGATCTACCTCTAAAAGTGAAGAAAAATCTGTTATTTCTTATTGTGACGAGCCTCATATGAACTGCTTTGCCCCAACCAAGGAATGAAGCATTTTTAATCACATTGCATTCTAAGTATAAATTAAAGTGGCATGCAATGAATGTGACCAAACCTTCGATGACAATGCACCCTTTCTTTTTCCTGGAATGCTTCTCGAAGTTATGAGTCAAATATGCTCCATCATTGATTTGCACATTTTCAATCATGGCCCATAAAAAGAGAAGTTTTGTTTTGTTAACAGCTTCTTCCAGTGTTAGATAAAATTCGATGTACATAATGAAACATTGAATTCTGAATCTGACTGGCTTTAATACGAGCTAAATTTAAATTATTCTCACCAGTGATGACATACCAAAAGGATGTAACATCAAAAGCTGAGGTGTGAGGGGTGTTTTCAATTATTGGCAAACTATAAAATTTATAGAATTCAGACATACCAATGGTGTAGTCATCATTGTATGTGTAAATCTAAAAAATATTTGTTCAGGTGCTTCTCCTGCAAACTTGTATGTATCTTTTGAAATGAACTAAAAAATTGCAAAGCAACTCGATCATTTGTTGGCCAACCTTTCAGTACAAATTATGTCATCCCTATATGCATCCAAAAAAAACTAAAACATCATCAGTAATGTTAGTATCATGCATAAAACAAGAGCAAGCAAATTTAGTGGCCGCTGATCCCATTAGACGGAGCCTCATTAAGGCTCGAGCATGATCCCCTTCTCTGTAATCAACATACGGAGGTCTTGGAACCATGGTAGGTTCGGGTGCATTCAATCCAACTTCCACAAAATCCATGTCCACGGTGCAAGGTGCTGCCATGGTGAGAAAATGGCTCGCATCAGTGAGAAATGACGCGTTTTATGACCGCCAGAGAAAATGGACCAGGTTTAGAGAACACAGTTCGTGTTAACTTGTAGAAAATGGCTTGTGTGTCATGAACTTTGGCAAAGAAGTCGATGTTGAAGTCGACACCGAAGGATTCGTCGGGTCTCATCTCATCTGAGGAAGATGGTTGTCGAGATGGTCAATGTGATGGAGTTGGTGGCAACGGCAGCGGCAGCAGGTGCCAGCGGTACTGTGAGAGGTGGGAGAAGGGTGTTCTCCAAAGATGGCCGGACTAGTTGACAACAGCTGATGGAGTTGACTCAGCAAAAGTGGCCAGAGGTTGACGTGCGGCATCACAGACGGTGGTTCACCAGAGAAATGGAAGACGACCAGAGTTGATGTGGGTCGATCCGATGTGGGGCGTCTTATAGGCAACTCGGCCCGCGTCGTAAATGCGGGTAGGTAGTAGGTGCATGAAATATGGAGCAACACGGCCGTTTCAATGGTGACACGATCCGTGTTTAACTACCGTATGATATCTCCGTCAGCTCTACAAAGCAACACAGATCGTGTCTACAACAACACAGGACGCGTTCTATTGGAGTGCTGGATAGCTGTTCGCCACGAGATTTTGAAAACAACATGGTCCGTGTTGTTTAGCACGGTCCGTGTGTACCTAGAATTTTCAACTCCTGTGCATAAAACATACATGGTCAGTAAAGAAAACACAGCTCGCAGGCCGTGTTGAATTTTTTCCTTTTCCCGTTACTTTTTTTAAAATAGCAAGTAAGAAGTAAATAAATAATAAAAAAATTGAGATTAAAGTTTTAGGTAGGGTAGTTCTGATTTATAGTCATCAGATTGACTTAGTCATACAATATAATGGATCAATAAGGATAACAAATTCAACTTCCTCGTGATGAACACTACCTAGATAGTGTTTGAGACGATGTTCATTCACTTTGAATTGATGCTTTTTTGTTCATGGTGCAAATTTCAACAGCTCCGAAAGGTGATGAGGTAACTACAAGAAAAGGGACTGCCCATCTAGACTTGAGTCTACCTAAAAATAGCGTAAGTCTACTATCATATAGAGGACTTGTTGACTAGGTTGAAAATCCTTAGTTTGTATGCGTTGGTCATGACAATATTTTGTGCACTCCTTATATATTTTGTTGTTTTCATAGGAATTATTTTGAAACTCTTAAAGCTCGTTCAGCTTGAGTAGCCTTTCCTTACTTATTTTTTAAGGCTCAAAATTAAGAAATTTAGGCCCAATAAAATAGATAAATGACATGTCTTACCAAACACAAGTCTATATGGAGACGTTCGAATAGGAGTTTTAAAAGTAGTGTGATAGGCCTACAAAGCATTATCTAATTCTAAAGACCAATCCTTCCTACATGAATTCATAATTTTTTTTTCTAAAATGCATTTTATTTCCCTATTAGATACTTCAACTTGGCCACATGTTTGAGCATGATATGGGTGCTGAGTTTATGTGTAACTCCAAATTTTGTCAAAAGCCCTGCAAATAATTTGTTATAAAAATGGGTGTCATTATCATTGATTATAGTTCTAGACGTGCCAAATCTAGTAAAAATATTCTTTTTCAAAAACTAGACTACCACCTTTGCATCATTAGTAGGAGTGGTCATGACCTCTACCCACTTAGATACATAATCTATAGCAACCAAAATGTATTCGTTATGAAATGACTTAAGGAAAGGTCCCATGAAATGACTTAAGGAAATGTCCCACGAAGTCAATTCCCCACATATCAAAGATATCACAATCGAGCATGCTATTTTGAAGCATTTCATGAAGTTTCCTTTGGTATTGATCACATGACTTACAAAATGTTTGTGCATCTTTGAAAATAGCGGGCCAATAAAACCCACTTTCCAAAATCTTTGCAGCTATCCAATTAGGCTCGAAGTGGCCTCCTGCCTATCTTGTGTGGCAATGTGTGAAAATGCTTTTGAATTCAAATGATTACTTGATATGCACAAACGCAAACTTTAAAGAGATATGGATCTTCCCACAAGTAATGTTTCACATCCAAAAAGATTTTTTTCTTTTGTTGTGATGTCCATCCCGTGGGAAGCCAATTTCCTGCAAGAAAATTTGCAAGTCAGCAAACCAAGGTGAATCTCTGTCAGTTTTACCACATCACAAGAGTTGATGGAAAAAAATTTTCTCACCCGAAAAATCTTCAAGTATTTCAGTCTCTTTGCTTGGAGCAAATTTCAAACGAGACAACCAATGGCGACATTCTTAGTCCCCTTCTTATCTTTAACTTCCACATCAAATTCCTGTAAAAGAAGGATCCACCTGAGAGTAGTCGAGGTGTGGCTTTCTTTTTCGACATGAGATGTCTTATAGCTGCATGATTATTGTAAATCACAACTTGTGATTGAACTAAATAAGATCTAAATTTGTCAAAAGCAAAAATGACAGCCAAAAACCCTTTTTCCGTAGTGGCATAGTTGATCTATGTTGGAGTTAGAGTTCGGTTGGCATAGTAGATGATTAAAAAAAATTTGTCTCGCCTCTGTCCTAGTACCACACCGATGGTTCCATCATTGGCATCGCACATGAGTTCGAATGGAAGACTCCAATATGGTGCTATAACAATGAGAGAATAGATAAGTTTTTCTTTTAATGTAGTAAATGCAAAAAACAATCAGAATAAAAAAGAAACTTAGTGTCCTTGGCGAGTAAATTAGTGAGTGGTTTGGTTATTTTGGAAAAATCCTTGATAATCTGTCTATAAAATCCAGCGTGGCCTAAAAAGCTTCGGACAACTTTTACGGATGTGGGAGGAGATTGATTTGCGATTACGTCCATCTTAGTCTTGTCTACCACGATCCCTTTTTCAGAATTTGTGTCCCAAGACAATGCCTTCCTTCATCATGAAGTGACATTTATTCCAATTTAGTACTAAATTTGTTTCTTCACAATGTTGCAAAACAAAGGTTAAATTTTCAAGACAATTATTGAATGAGTTGCCAAATAAAGTGAAATCGTCCATAAAAACTTGAAGAATGATTTCATTCATATTGGCAAATATTGCCATCATGCATAGTTGTAATGTTGCCAGTGAATTGTAGAGGCTGAAGGGCATCCTTCGATATGCGAAAGTTCTGTACGGACAAGTGAAAGTTGTTTTCTCCTAATCTTCAAGTGCCACGACAATCTGCTCGTATCTTGAATAATCATCCAAAAAATAATAAAAATTGTGTCCTACTACTCATTCCAACATTTGGTCCATGAATAGGAGAGGGAAGTGATCCTTGCATGTTGCTTCGTCGAGTTTGCGGTAGTCGACATACACACGCCAACTTGTAACTGAATGCTATGCACCTAGCACCAATTCATTTTCCTTGTTAGTAATAACGGTAATGCCCCCCTTTTTAGGTACCACCTGCACAAGGCTAATCCAAGGATTATCAGAGATAGGGTAAATGATATCTGCATCTAGAAGTTTGATAACTTCTTTCTTAACTACTTCTTTGAGAGTTGGGTTTAACCTACGCTGAAGTGCTTGGTTTGTTTTTTCTTTTCCATCAAGATCTTATGCATACAGATTAAGGGAAGTTTTAAGACGGATTAAGGACACTGAAGATATAATCTCCCGCACGGGTAAATCAACTATCTTAAGACACTAATAATCTACAATGTTGTCAGGACCGGACCGGACAAGGACCCGGATAGGTGTCCATTTCAGGTCGAATCGGTCGAACTGATCAGACCGGTCGGTTGGACCGGATAATAATAAAATATTATATTTAATATGGTATATTAAATTAAGCTATTATATTTTGAATATATACCTATAACAAAATGTAATTATACAAAAAATAACAATCATAAATCATAAATTTTAAATTTAAGATTTGATGTTAAAATTATTACACACTTAATAAATGAAAATCTTATTGAATCTCATTATTATATACAAATTTTCTATTCTTTAAATTTTTTATAAATATTTTTTCCAATATATTATGAAAAGATTTTATATTCTATAGATAAATATATAGTATAATTAGTGATTTATTAAATTTCAACCTATTAAATATTTGTTAAAGACATTTTAAATTTGTGTATATATATTTATATATATAATACTATACTATATTGAGTATGTTATAGTTTTATTGTATATTATACATATATTAAGTATGTTATAGTTTGCACCATTCATTTCTAACTAATTTATCTAATATAACAAATATTATATATAATATAATAAATATATAATTAACTTATATTATAATATATATTTATTATATTAAAATTTTGAATAAAATAATAATCCATAAGTTAAAGTTCAAAGCTCAGTAAATTATAAACTAAATGAAGGAAAAAAGAGCAAGCAAGGTGTACCAACATAGTCCCACATTCATAATACTAACAATATATGATCAATGGGACAACTATAAATAAAGGATGACACTAGTGGGCTAATGTGTTATTTTGTGGAAAAAGTCCATTGTTGGATATTTTTCATATTTATTATAGTAAACTTTATAAAATTATTTCTTAACAAAAGAAATAATAAAAAAAATAGTTGGCCATGAATCGTGGTTGAACTTGGTTTTTTTCGATTTTGACCGGTTTTAGCTAGTTTTGACCGGTCTTGACTGGTTCAATTCGGTCCAACTATGAGTCCGGTGTTAGGGCTCATAGTAGACCGTCTTAGTGGCCGGTTGACGGTCGGACCGGTTCGACTAGCTGGTCCGGTCCGGCCTTAATAATATTGATAATCTGAAATTATTCCACACGAATATGCCTTCAGTTATTAAGAACACAAGACGCAATACGTTATAATCCCTATACTACAGAATCACCCGCACGGGTCAATTAATGCAGACCGCATAATCTAATATGCAGCATGGTTTCTACTAGATTACGACATAGATTGCTTCAACATAAAGTTAAGAATCGACTCAAACAAAAAATGATGAATTAAGGATTGATCACACTACACATTCAATAATCATCTTAGAAATCATTAAATCCTGAAGAAAAGCATTACGCACAGCAATCATGTTCATAAAAACTAAACTAATTATTTGATTAACCAAAAATAAGAAATTGTTCATATAGTAGAACTTTGCAACTAAAACAGAAAAGTAAAACTATAACTAATAATCTAAGAAACTACAAAAGATAAATCAAATAGGGAATCCAAAGTATCATCCCAACATAATGTAGAACAAGAAGTACTCTGCAGAAATGATGAAAAGCCGCTGCACAGTCCTCGCATGAGTCTACTGCACAGAAGTCTTCTCCTTCGTTCTTCAGAAGTGTTTCTTCATTTCTGGCTTGAAGGATTCGGTTGTAGGCCCTAGCATGATTAAAATTCTGTCTGCGAGATGTATGTTTTTATATGGTCTTCGATTTTTAAGTGGCTTAGGAACAAACAGAAATATTTTCCATATGAAATAAGGTAAATTCAGAGTCTCATTGGGTCTGAGAGTTTTGCCTTGTAAAATTCTAAGATTTATGGCTTAATTAGTTTCCAATTGATCCTTAGGACATAAGGTAGTTTCCAATTAATTATTCTTCCAAAAATATATTTTTGTGTTGAAAACAATGTTTGTCACGCCCCTGCAGCAGATTTAATGATCAAATCAGAGTTGGAGTCAGACTTTTCCTTGTCTTTACGGGGCGTGAAACAGAGTTCACGACCCATGAATCGAGCGATTTTTTCTTTGCTCACGTGACTTATGAGCTTTCATGGCTCGTAACAAAATGTTAACGGCCCGTGAATCTTAAGTCTGAAATCGTTGATCATTCTCTGATGTCCGTGAGATCAATTTAATGCCCCGTAATCTTATTTGTATTGGAAGAGCTTGTATACTTCACGATCCATTAGTCCGATCTCTCGGCCCGTAATACTTTTCCCGTATCTGACTCGTTGTAGGAGTTGTGAGATTGCATGGTCCGTTAAACATTCACTATAACAGTTGTGAGAAAGTTGTCACGACCCATAGGTTAGGGTAAACTAATTGATAGTTTGATCTGTGAAACGCAGTGCATGGCGTGATATTTGATCTTCATGACCCGTTATGAAGGCTTAACGTCCCATGAAATTACATTCCTTCATTGCCAGAGCCATGAAGACGGGTCTTTGAAGCGCTAATTAGTGTCTCATGGCCCGTGATATAGATGTCATGACTCGTGAAATTTATTTTTGCACCTTCTGTGAGCGTCGTGAATGGCAGAATGTGGGGCATGAGCGAACTTTTAACGACCGTGATGATTCTATAACGGCTCATGACGAGGGCTATTTGAGAAGTTGTTTGGATTTTATTTTGCGTTATTCTTCTTTTTCTTTCATTCCTCCGCCATTTTTTATTCATAATTCCTGCAAAATCACACCAACTAAAGGTAGATGGCTACTTCAAAGGAATAAATGTAAAATAGATGCATGCTATGAGCAAATTACACGAAATAAGCCTAAATGCAAGTCTAATTATATGTTGTAAAATGCATGCATCAGATTCTTTCATGATGACCTAAAGCCAACTAGTCTGGGATCCGTCGATTGAACTGTTACATGAACCACTTTGAACAAGATGGAGGGACACGCAAAAAAAAAGAGGAAGAAGCTCATCTTATAGTTATAATTTCGACTTAAAAGCTTCTTTTATCTATATAGCGAGACTAACTCTTTATTCATTTAAAAATGTCTTAGCATCATATATTCTTTGAAGCAGAGATCAATTGGAAAGAGAAGAGATACTTTAGCGATATATGAAAAATAAACAATGAGAAGAGAAAAGTATTAGTAATTTGATGAAAATCATATCTTATCTTGAATCTTACTTGAGGACAAGTAAATATTCAAACTTGGGGATTGTGATGCATGCTCATTTCTACATATTATTTTACACTTTAATAAGTTCCGTGTCAGCTGACACAGGTCGTGTTTGCCGAAGTCGCGTCATCGTTAACACAGAATGTGGGAAGTCATTTGAACCCTGCACAACATAGATCGCGTCATCTAGAAAATGGCCCGTGTCCGATGGAGATTATACGTCGGTGGTGCCACGATTTCACTATCTAACACGGCCCGTGTCATCTATTACACGGTTTGTGTTATTAATATCACTAGGTTTGGCGCACCGAAATGAGGATTGTGTAATCAAAGCACTAAACAACACGGGCCGTGTCCCCCTACAAAATGTTTCGTGGTAGTTATATAGGAGGATTCATCGCGTCAAGATGGGGCCATGTAATTAGAACATTAATCAAAGCCCGTGTCATTAATGACACGATACATGTTGAGCCCCGAATTTTTGGTGACCGACGATTATAAAGAGACCCCCTTTTCCACCCCTGGGAGGCATCAAATATTGACACAAAATATCCACTTTCAAATGTGGCTACTTTGTTTAGAGTCACATTTCAAGTTTTAAAGTTCTTTTTATTATTAATCTTTTGTACTCTAATTTTGACATTATGATGTTTAACTCTCCAGTGATGGAGTAGTCTTTTCAATTGATTTTACTTTGTTGAACTTCACTATCATTTTCAAATAAAAGATCATTTTTCTTATTTGAACATGGATGCTATGTTTTACTTGATAATTTAATCATTTGCAATATCTCATATCTCTCCTCTATCTACTCAGAGAGATTTAGAGGGGTGTGGACTTGAATTATATAGTGTTTTATTCATTAATATTTGGAGAATGATTTGGTTAAACTTTTTTATAAAACATATAGCACATCTAGTGAGAGTCCTAAATTATATTTCAATTATTTTCATCAGATATAATTTTCTTACTTAATTCAAATAACAATGGAGGAATGTTTAGTAAACCTAACATTTTTCCTATTTGATATTCTTCTCCTTGAACTTCTTATTTCTCTCTTTAGTTAATTTCTACAATTCATTTCTCTTAAAAAATTTCATCTAGTAAGAATAAGAGATAAAAATTCTCGTGAAATCGATATCTTTTCACTATTTTACTACTTCTGCGACTGGTACACTTCCCATCTTTTTCTACTCTATAAAAATAAAAAAATCACATCAACTTAGACCAAACCTTCCGTTGCCATTTCTCCTAAGGAGACTGACAGATGATATAATAAAATAAATGGCTAAAATTTTCATGCAATGGGGCCAAAATACACAAAGATCAACAACCTGAGAAACAGAAGCATGAGTTCACATGCATAAGAATGATTCTACTTTTTGTTCTACTTTCTAACTCTAAATAATTATCACCAAGTACACTGTTCTACTGTTTGTACTTCTTGTTTGCGAAGAAAGATATTGTCCTAAATTTTAGACGAAAAAGAAAAGAACTGTTATGAAAATGTTCGTTTCCCATTTATAAATACAGTGCCATGATGTCATCCATCACAAATTAGGACAGACACTGTTGTTTGGCTCTGTGAAGAAGATATTTGGTTTGATGGTGAATATCTTATTAATGTAACGAAACAGGAAATCTGCATACAACCAACAAGGAAAGAAAGCATAAGATGTTTCGTGCAAGAATGCATACCTCTTTTCACATGTACAATGTCAACAATATATATTACAATGCATCCAGAAAATGTTTAAACCATTTTTTTTCAGAGGCACAAAAGCTTGATACATAAAATGTTTGAAACATTTGTTGCATCAGTTGTTACCTCATAGCCGGTAAAGGCCACATCAGCAGTAAATGGAAATGAAATCAACTAATGGATAATTTCTAGATTAAGCAGTCAATTCACCAGCCATGAAAAAAGAATAATACCAACAGTCACGTATGCATACTGAAGCTCTGACGCAACTTAACTTGCCCACCATCTTAGACATAATATCAAACTATGCTATATGCCTTAGCTAAGTTGTATTACATAATGCGAAGTATAAAACTGCAAATGCCAAGCCAACCATTTTGAGAAAAAAATTATATTTAAGGCAATGTGACATCAGGAGGGATGAATAAGATTTACTCAAACCATTTGTCAGTTTGGCGTGCACGAGCTCTCTAAGTTGTAATGCCCTCAAAATCGATCCTCTTACCACGTAGATAATCAGGTTGACTCCGGGGACGCTACACTGCATGCTATGCTCTTGACCATACTATGACTTTGACCATTCAACTAGTGTACTACATGCCAATGAATATAATAGTAAAATAATGAGAACTTTATTGAGTAAGAGGGAAACGTTGGAATGGAAAAAGACGCCAACATCTAATGAAATCCATACGGAAAAAAGAAAATGACAACCATGTCCAACGAATCCAAGTAAACGACCATAATATCCTTCTAATGCAGAGATCAATTATTCAACTAATGCAACTAAAAGAACTGAATGCTATTGAGTTCGATAAGTCATGTGCAGCAATCTCCAAGCTCTGTCCTCCATTACTTCTCTCTAGATAGGATTCTCACCTGCAAAATCTCAAATGCAGGGGCATCGAATATCCATGAGCGAAAACGTCTAGTACAATAGAATTATAGGCTATAAATTGATAATCAAAACATGCTTGGATTAATAACGGATAAGCAATAAGATAACATACTTTATTATGAACAGGTGATCTCTTCTTTTCTTATCATAATTAGTACTTTGGTTGCACAAGGGCAATGAACCATTCTTTATCATATCTATACTTTATTATTTATCATGTTCATACTCTATTATTTTTTGTAACAATACTTTGTCTTTACTATACTATGCTTTGTGTTTAACCATGTCATGCTTTACTTTACTTTACTTTACCATGTTTTACTATGTTTTACTTTACCATGAGTTGTACTACATCTTTTACATTAGCTATAGCGTCTTGAAGTTCGTTGTCCTATGCGAGCTTGACTTTATTAGGTTGGGAAGCCAGATGTGCCTCTATAACATCTATAAAACCAGGGATACCCACTTTGGGGAAGATGTAATGTCAATGTATATCCTTTTCGGAATACAGGTGGGAGATGACCTGTACCTCAGTATCAGTGGTCGTTAAGGGCCTATAGGTTCACTGTCTCCTCAGCTTAGCTACCTATCTCTCTGGCGTTGTATAATCAATATAATGCCCTCTTTGGAGAAGGAGAGATGCCAATGCATAACTCTCTTCGGAATACAGGTGAGAGAGAACCTGTATCTCAGGAGCAGTGATCGTTAAGGACCTGTAGGTTCACTGTCTCCTCAGCTTAGCTACCTGCTCTTCTTCTTTACTTTAACCATGATCTTTAATCTTTATTTTTGTGCGGCACATGGCAATCCCGTGGTTTCATCTTTTCTTTGCTTAAACTTGTTTACTATATGTGGAATGTAAGAATTATATATCAAAGAAAAATTAGAGTCGGATCCCTTTACTCTGAGGCAATTAAATCATGCTCTATTTTCTTTATTTTTTATGCCAAATTTTGAGCCATCCTTTTAGGTGGGGGAGGGCCCATTAAACTCTTTACAATGTTGGACATGTTCTCAAGTGGGCCTATCGAAAGTGGGGCCCAACTATGAAAGATCGGGTCTAAAAAAAGGATAGTTAAGTCTTCTATCACAGAATCCGAGCCGGGTTAGGGTGAACTCGACCCGAGTCTTCTGTTGAGGGTCCATGCACATGACTCGGGCCGAGTCGAAATTTGACTCAGGCCGAGTCAGAATTTGACTCGGGCAGGATCAGCTTTCGCGCATTGAAATCGGTTCGAAACTTCTCATGAGAATCTGTAAAAGTGTACTTTCCATTACATCACTTAACTCAGAGGAAATGATAATAGGAAATGAATCTTTTTCGAGAAAAAAACATATTTGAGATGAGTAGGTAGGCTCTTGAGTTCTGAGTTTGGTGGTGGTGGAGATGTGTCTATCTTCTCCAAGATGGGTTCCTTGAGAGGGATTGACTCCCTTTGATTTGAGTCAATTTCTTCTTCTGTGTTGTATATTGACTCTTCAACAATTGTGTAGAGTCCATTATCACCTCTCGTACTACCTGTTCAAATTCATCATAGACATCATCCTCAAAGCATCAATAAAATAATGATAAGTTAGAGGTTGTTTGAGGGAGTCAGAAATATTAAAACACAATTCTTCATTTTTCACTTTTGGAGCGAGATGTCCTTTCTTGACATATATCAACGTGTTGCCAGTAGTGAGAAATCTTCTACCTAGGATGATGAGTGCTTCGACTTTAGAATCTATATCCATAATGTTGAAATCTGTTGGGAATGCAAATTAATCAACTTTTACAATAACATCTTCTAAAATGCCCTTAGACTTCTTAATGAATTGATCTGCAAATTGGAGCATCACTGATCACTAGTTGATCATACTATAATTTTGCTCCTTTTCACTCTAATTCATGTGCACATAAGCCTTGAAATGTTAATATGCTGATGATTATGATTAATATAACTGCATTTAGCTTTTCAGCATAATACTAATGTTACACTTGCACATTTAAGCTGTTTGATGTGTTGTTTTAGTTCTTATTTGTTTAATTTTCAATTGAAGAATTGATGCTTGCTGTCCTTACTAATCCAACAACTAAATCAAGCATATAAGACACATCTTTTTTGCTGGAAAAGAAGGGAAGATCACAATGTAGGTTGCCAAAAGCAAGTAAGGAATGTTTTTGAAAAGGAGAGGGGACCAGGACAGATGGCATAAATCAGAAGGAATAGAAGTTTCTGACTAGAATCAAAGGGTGATGAAATGCCATATAAAAGAGGGGATTCCAAGAGAAGAAAGGGTCTTCCACCATTCTTCACATTTTGGATCGTGGAGCTAAAGGAAGAAGGAGAAGAAGCCAAGAGGAGACTTCAAGCTCAATCTGCTATTTCTATATTTCAGAAAGTTTTTTATTTTATTCCTCCTTTGTTTTATATTGATTTCAACAGCTATAAGGAGCTAAATCTTAGTTCTCTTAGGATAAGGTAGTAGTCTAATTTCTGTTATGGATGGATGATGGAACAATACTTATTTTATCACTGATGTTAGTATAGATCTTAATGTTTTGGAATATGTTCTTATCAATGTGAATCTATTTTATAATGGAAACTGAGAAGTTGATTTCAGGTTATTTCCTTACTCAGAAATGAGTTAATAACATTGATATTATTTCCTGATTCCAATCTATTGTTGTGAGTTTTGATGTATCCATTTAGCTTTTGTTAATGTGAATCTCATATTGAAATGGCAACCGAGAGGTTGAATATAGATTCCCTTGATGTTTAGAGATAAATCAAGAGCATTGACATTAGTGTTTGGATCTGATTATGTTATGTAATGTGAGCTGAATGGTTATGTTATCTTTGTAATCGTTGCTACTTGTGATTTCTGACTTTACTTGTTATGCTTATATTTGAAAGGAATGTTAGCATACTAGTATTTGTCATAAGTTCCATGATTTGAAACACTTTTAAATCAACCTAACTAACATTCATATGAAAGCATGATATTAGTTCTTATTTTAATGCACTATGAGAGCAGTTTGTATAGGTTGAAATTGTCATGATTTAATTGTTGAATTGTTCTAATCCATCCATAACAGAATTAGATGAATCCCATTCATAAGAGAATCTATCATTAATTGTTAATCAACTTTAAGGCTTTAAGCTAAGTAGTTAGTTTTCATTCTATATTCATCACTTTAAACATAAAAAAGAGTTAATTTAGTTGTAGTTTGATTCTGTGTCTTTATCATTCCCTTTTGCTTGTTACTTTAGTCTTTTTAGTCTAAGATTAATTTAGATTTGTTAGTGAATCTTTAGATCTCAAATCACAATGGATACGACATTCGGGTCTACTACTCTGATCTATGCACTTGCAATTTAGTGACGTAAGGAGTTTACACCATATATCATTTAGTTGCATTTTCAATTCTGTGCAATTTCAGTTTTCAATCTGCATATTGTGCATAATCTACGCCTAGACCTTAGTCTTTTGCATTTGAGCATAGAGTCCAATAAATCAACAAGTTAATCACACTCCCTAAATTTCACACCAAGTTTTTGGCACTGTTGTCGAGGATTTGAGGTTTATTAGATTTACTTTCGATAGTTTAGATTAGTTATCACATTTTCCAGCTTAGTTTTCTTTTACTTCTACAATCATTCTGAACTTTCAATTCTGTTTGATTTTTCTTGTTTGAACTTGATACTTCTGATTTCAATTTATGCAGGATTCAAATAGTCAAGAAGACCTATACTTGTTTGATCCTGAACCTGAGACAAGATTCAATAGAAGAAGATTGCAAATAGAAGAAAGAAGAAGAAGGATATTTGAAGAAGAGATAAACAATCAAGACACTGAAAACAATTGAGTCATGACTGCTTCAAGAACATTGAAAGACTATTATTCACCAAGCAATGTTAGAGGACAACCAGTTGATGGAGTCATTGCACCTCTTGCTACATTTGAGTTGAATCTAGCTCTAGTCACCATGATTAGGCAACATGAAGATCCAGCTTTGCATATTGACAATTTCAAGAAGATGTGCAGTACTATTCACTTTCACAACACTCCTATAAATGACGTATACATGAGATTGTTTCCATTTTCACTCAAGGATAGAGCCAACATTTGGTACAAGTCTCTCACTCTTGAAGAAATTGCAACTTGGGATTCAATTGTGCAATTATTTCTATCTGAATTTTTTCCTCCCAGCAAGACTGACAACTATAAAGATCAAATTACTAAATTCTATCAATTAGATCAGGAGAACATTAGTAATGCTTGGCAAAGACTTCAAAGTTTGTTGAGGACATGTCCACACCATGGATTTGAGAAATGGCAATTGGTGAACTACTTTCACAAGGTACTAAATTATCGTTTTAAAGTAGCTTTGGACATTGCTGTTGGTGGAATTTTTGCTTCCAAGAACATTGGTGAAGCATATATAGAAAACATAGCCAAGAACCATCATTTCTTAACTCATGATAGAGCAAGGAGGCCACAATTTGAAAATCAAGTTAACAATATTTCTGCCCAAGTTGATGAAGCTCTACAAAAAGCTTTGGAGAATCTTAACCTATCATCCAATGTGAACAAGATAGCCACCACTAAGAGTAGATGTGATGTTTGTGGAAACCAGGAGAATGCAATAGAAAGTTGCAACTTGATTATGCAACAACATGAGCAAACTATTGATCAAGTCAATGCAGTGGTGAATTATGGTGTGAAGCCTCCTCTTGAGTATTACACTCTTGAGAATAGATTTCATCCTTATCTTTCATACAAGCAAATCACTATCAAGCCCCACCAATTCAGAATTCCAATTGGCAACCCAAGATTGTGCCCAAGAATCAATCACCTCCATATAATCAATCAAATGTCCAATTACAAAGGCCACCATATGAGCAAACAACTCAAGCTCCATAGATATCTAAGATGAAAGAGTTGTTGGAAGCAATGTGGAAGAAGTAAGAAAAGTATGATGAATATAGACAAAGACAAACTGAAGTGATGCTGAAATTATCTTCTCAAATTGAAAGTTTAAGTGCTCATACTAAAATACTTGAGAATCAAATAGCCCAACAAGGTAGTACTTCAACTAGAACTCTAGAAATTTTTGCAGGACAACTAAAAATCAATCCTAAAGAGGAAGTGCAAGTTGTTCAACGCAGAAGTTGTAGAGTTATTGAAAAACCAATGAAGCCTGTTGAAGGCAATTCAAATCCAACATCAACAACTCCAGAAGAGATTGTTGAAGAAATTATAGTTGAGAATAAGACTAAAAACACTCAAGATGAAGTCAAGGCAAGGATTTTTGAGCCCGTACCTTTCCCACAGAGGCTACACAAAGCTAGACAAGATCAACAATATGGTAAAAATTCTGAAGAAGTTTTACATTAATGTACTATTTGTGGAAGCCATTCAGAAAATGCCTTCATATGCCAAGTTTCTTAAGGAAATCCTGACTAAGAAAAGAAGGATTATGGAGCATGAGAATATAGCCTTAACTGAAGAAGCCTCATCTATAATTCAAAACAAGCTCCCTCCAAAATTGAAGGATGCAGGAAGCCTTTCAATTCCTTGTGAGATTGGAAACAGAAAGATTCAGAGGGTTATGTGTGATTTACGAGCTTCTGTTAGTGTGATTCCCTTGTCAATATGTAGAAAATTAGAAGTTGGAGATTTAAAGCTCACTAATGTCTTTGCAGCTAGCTGTCAATCAAGGACCCACATGGAATCTTGGAAGACATACCATTGAAGGTTGGAAAGTTCTACATTCCTGTAGATTTTGTTGTTCTTGATATGGGTGAAGATTTGAATACTCCAATTTTGTTGGATAGACAATTCTTAGCTACTGCAGGAGCTATAATTGATGTTAAAGAAAGTAGATTGGCATTTCAGATTGAAGAAAACAAGATAGAATTCAATCTAGCTCAAGTTATCAGTAGTCCTAATTTTCAACATGAAGACCTTGAAGATAGGCAAATCAATCAGCTAGTAGAACAAGTCTTTACAATAATTCCAATTGAAGATCCTTTACAAAGATGTCTTATGTTTGATCATTTGAAGGAATTAGATGATCCTGAAGCTAAGGCTTGTAATTCTATTATGGTTTCAACTAAATCAGTAGAGAAATCAGAGATTCAGAATGTAATCCAATAAGTTTTCACTACTGAAGTTAAGATAGACTCTGGTAAGGAGAATTTTCCAAGGTTGGAGTTGAAACCACTTCCTAGCAATTTGAAGTATGAGTTTTTAGAGGAAAACTCCACATATCCAGTGATAATTAATGCCAAATTACATGAAAATCAAGTTCAAGAGCTATTGAAAAAAAATGAAGCTATATAGGGAAGTAATTGGGTATTCAATTGATGATATCAAAGGAATTAACCCCTCAATTTGTATGCACAAAATTCCTATGGAAGACAACTATAAGCTCACAATTGAATGCCAAAAAAGATTGAATCCAGTTACGAAAGAAGTTATGAAGAAAGAAGTGTTAAAGCTTTTGAATGCTAGAATCATATATTCAATTTCAGATAGTGAATGGGTTATTCCAGTTCAAGTGGTGCCAAAGAAAAGTGGAATCACAATTGTGAAATCTGGTTCTAATGAGTTGATTTCTACTAGGACAGTAACTGAATGGAGAATGTGCATTGATTTTAGAAAATTAAACAAGGCAACTAGGAAGAACCATTTCTCACTTCCTTTCATTGACCAAATGTTAGAGAAACTAATCAAGCATTCTCATTTCTGTTACTTAGATGGCTATTCAGGGTTCTTGCAGGTTCTAATTCATCCTCAAGATCATCTGCATATAGAAGAATGTCATTTGGTTATGTAATGCCCCAGCTACATTCCAGAGGTGTATGTCAATTTTCTCAGATTTCATTGAAAATATTATGGAAGTTTTCATGGATGACTTTTTAGTATATGGAGATTCTTTTGAAAGTTGTTTAGAGAATTTGACAAAGATACTACAAAGATGCAAGGAGTGATTCTTAATTGGGAGAAATGCCACTTTATGATTCAAGAAGGAGTTGTTCTAGGACACATTGTCTCTAACAGAGGAAATGAAATGGATAAAGCCAAGATTGAAGCTATTAAGAAGCTACCACCACCTAAAAATGCCAAGACAGTGAAAAGTTTCTTAGGTCAAGCAGACTTCTATAGAAGATTCATAAGGAACTTCTCAATGATAGCTAGACCCCTCACAAAGATGTTAGCAAAGGATTCTGAATTCAACTTTGATGAAGAATGTTTGAAGTCTTTCAACCAACTGAAACAAGCTCTAACATCAGCCCCAATTGTAGAACTATCAGATTGCCCTTTGCCATTTAAAGTGATGTGTGATGCTTCTGATCAAGCAGTGGGGGCAGTCCTAGGCCAAATCCAAGATAAAAGGCATCATGTTATTTGCTATGCTAGCAAGACTCTTGATGAAGCTCAAGTTAATTATGCTACTATTGAAAAAGAGCTATTGGCTGTGGTATTTACTTTTGATAAGTTCAGATCATACCTTGTTGGAGACAAAGTTATTATATACACTAATCATCAAGCTGTGAGACATCTTATTAACAAGAAGGAATCAAAGCCAAGATTGATAAGATGAATTCTATTACTTCAGAAATTTGATGTGAAAATCAGAGATAAGAGAGGCACTGAAAACTTAGTAGCTAATCATTTGTCTAGACTTGAAAGAGGTTATGAATCTCCCAAAATTCCTATTAATGACTCTTTTCCAGATGATTTTCTAATGGCCATTTCAGCTAATCAAGCTCTATGGTATGCTGATATTGTCAACTATTTAGCTTGTAGAATCATTCTAATTGATTACTCATATTAGCAAAAGCAAAAGTTCTTTCATGACATCAATGATTACTATTAGGATGATCCATTTCTATTCAAGAAGTTCCTTAATGGAATGTTTAGAAGATGTGTACCAGAATCTGAATTCCAGGACATTGTACACTAATGCCACTCTTCACCTTATGGAGGACATGAAGCTATTCAAAAGATAGCTACCAAGGTACTTCAATCAGGATTTTATTGGTCTTCCTTATTTAAAGATGCTCATCTGTTTATTAAGAGATTGACAGTTCAATCTCTTTAGTAGATTTGAAAATCCCTGAAACTCAAATTAGTTATTCTTAGTACTTCTTTCATGGCTTAAATTTACTTTAGCCTATGTGATTCCTCAGCTAGAATTTGGAAATTGGAAAGAATGACAGGGAGTGTTAGCAAAGTGAAAAACTCATTTGATTCTAAAAAGATGATTTTGAATTCATTTGTTCAATCCCTATTCTTAATATCTGAATGTTTTGTTTGAGGACAAGCAAAAGACTAAGCTTGAGGGAGTTTGATCACTAGCTGATCATATTATAATTTTGCTTCTTTTCACTCTAATTCATGTGCATATAAGCCCTGAAATGTTAATATGCTGATGATTATGATTAATATACCTGCATTTAGCTTTTCAGCATAATACTATGTTACACTTGCACATTTAAGTTGTTTGATGTGTTATTTTATTCCTTATTTATTTAACTTTCAATTGAAGAACTTATGCTTGTTGTCCTTACTAATCCAGCAATTAAATCAAGCATATAAGACACATCATTTTTTGCTGGAAAAGAAGGGGGGACCACAATGCAGTCTGCCAAAAGCAAGTAAGGAATGTTTTTGAAAAGGAGAGGGGACCAGGACAGATGGCATAAATCAGAAGGAATAGAAGTTTCTGATTGGAATCAAAGGGTGATGAAATGCCATATAAAAGAGGGGATTCCAAGAGAAGAAAGGGTCTTCCACCATTCTTCACATTTTGGACCTTGGAGCTAAAGGAAGAAGGAGAAGAAGCCAAGAGGAGACTTCAAGCTGAATCTGCTATTTCTATATTTTAGAAAGTTTTTTATTTTGTTCCTCCTTTGTTTTATATTGACTTCAATAGCTATGAGGAGCTAAATCTTAGTTCTCTTAGGATAAGGTAGTAGTCTAATTTTTGTTATGGATGGATGATGGAACAATACTTATTTTATCACTGATGTTAGTATAGATCTTAATGTTTTGGAATATGTTCTTATCAATGTGAATCTATAATGGCAACTAAGAAGTTGATTTCAGGTTCTTTCCTTACTCGGAAATGAGTTAATAACATTGATATTATTTCCTGATTCCAATATACTGTTGTGAGTTTTGATGTACCCATTTAGCTTTTTTTAATGTGAATCTCATATTAAAATGACAGTCGAGAGGTTGAATATAGATTCCCTTGATGTTTAGAAATAAATCAAGAGCATTGGCATTAGTGTTTGGATCTGATTATGTTCTGTGCTATGAGCTAAATTGTTATGTTATCTTTGTAATTGTTGCTACTTGTGATTTTTGACTTTACTTGTTATGCTTATATCTGAAAGGAATGTTAGCATACTAGTCGTTGTCATAAGTTTCATGATTTGAAACACTTTTAAATCAACCTAACTAACATTCATATGAAAGTATGATTAGTTCTTATTTTAATGCACTCTGAGAGCAGTGTGTATAGGTTGAAATTGGAATGATTTGATTGTCGAGTTGTTCTAATCCATCCATAGTAGAATTAGATGAACCCCATTACTAAGAGAATTTGTCATTAATTGTTAATCCACTTTCGGGCTTTAAGCTAATTAGTTAGTTTTCATTCTATATTCATCACTTTAAATATAAAAAAGAGTTAACTTGGGTGTAGTTTGATTATGTGTCTTTATCTTTCTCTTTTGCTTACTTGTTACTTTAGCATTTTTAGTATAAAATTAATTTAGATTTGTTAGTGAATCTTTAGATCTCAAATCACTGTGGATACGACATTCGGGTTTACTACTCTGATATGTACACTTGCAGTTTAATGAAGTGAGGAGTTTAGACCATATATCATTTAGTTGGATTTTCAATTCTATGTAATTTCTATTTTCAATCTGCATATTGCACATAGTCTACACCTAGACCTTAGTCTTTTGCATTTGAGCATAGAGTCCAATAAATCAGTAAGTTAATCACACTCCCTAAATTTCATACCAATAACCGAGGTATCGTTAAGTTCGCCATAATCTAATTTCGAAAAAATAGAGAAAGGCATCATATTAATGCTAGCACCCAAATCACATAGTGCTTTAGAATAGTAACAAATTCCAATAGTGCAGGGGATAGTAAAACTCCCTGGATCCTTTTCTTTTGTTGGCAAGTCTCTTTTGCAGACTGAACAACATTGGGTGATCAATTTGATCAGGCTTGTCTCCTGGATCTTACTTGTTTGAGAGCACATCCTTCTTGAATTTAACATATACAGGCATTTGTTTAAGAGCTTCGTGAAATGGAATGTTAATATGAATTTATTTAAAAATTTCTAAAAAGTGAGAGAATTGCTTATTGAATTGTTCTTGTCGATATTTTTTAAAATATGTCAGTTTTCAGATTTTGCAGGAATCTGGTGTTTTGTAATATCTTTTTTTGGCTGGTGAAGTAGGGGGTAGGGGGTTGATCTGAAGATGGTTCATCTGGGGTCTGGGTTTGCACTGGTTTTGATAATGCTTTGCCACTTCTCAGCTTGATTGTCTTTGCTTCTTCCCTTGGGTTCTTTTCTGTATTGCTAAGGAGGGAATCCGGTTGTTTACCTGCAATCATGTTAGCCAATTGCCCCACCTAATTTTCTTTGTTTCGAATTGAGGCTTCGTGATTTGCAAATTTTGTGTGCATCATTTTGATGAATTTGGCCAACACATCCTCTAGGTTGGATTTTGATTCAACAGTGATTTCTCATCATTACGAGGTTGACAGTCTGGTGATGGAGCACCTTGATGGTGTACCCAAGAGTAGTTGGGTTGATTTTTCAACCCAAAACCATAGGTGCCATAATTGTCTGCCTCCTTGGTTGTTCCTAAAATTATTGTTTGATACATAATTAGCATTTTCAAAAGAAGTGGAAGAAGAACGGTTAGGGTTTGAGAACATTGGGCATTCATAAGTAGAGTGTCCTTCATTACAAAAATCACAAATTTGTTGTACAGTCTTAATGAGGGCCTTTTCATTGATGCTACTAATCAATGTCTCCATTTTTTGGTTCATAACTTCAGCTGTGCCGTAAGTTGAGTGGTGTCATCTACTTGATAAAAACTCATGTTTCGTGGTGGCTCCTATTTCTGTTATTTTGCCAATGATTCATAGAAAGATTTTCAATAATATTATAAATCTCCTTGAGAGACTTATCATTCATGGAGCTTCCTACAGAAGTGTCAATTTTATCACGTACTGTGAAAGTAGCACCATTATAAAAGAATTGAATTTGTTCATGAAATGATACATTATGAGGGATACGAGATACAAGTTACTTAAACCTTTCCCATGCTTCATGCATTGTTTCTAAGTCTTGTCGATAGAATGCTTTGACGTCGGAGATTCGTCGAGTGAGGCGGGCAATATTTGTTGATAATTTTTTGTCGCATCTCTCTCCAATCTGCGATGGTTCCTTTGGGTAGAGTATGGAGCCAAGTGGTTGCTTTTCCTCTCAAGGAGAAAAGGAAGAGCCTCAACCTAACTGCATCATTAGAAACATTATGAAATTTTAAAGTATAGCAATGAAGATACATTATGAGGGATACGAGATACAAGTTACTTAAACCTTTCCCATGCTTCATGCATTGTTTCTAAGTCTTGTCGATAGAATGCTTTGACGTCGGAGATTCGTCGAGTGAGGCGGGCAATATTTGTTGATAATTTTTTGTCGCATCTCTCTCCAATCTGCGATGGTTCCTTTGGGTAGAGTATGGAGCCAAGTGGCTGCTTTTCCTCTCAAGGAGAAAAGGAAGAGCCTCAACCTAACTGCATCATTAGAAACATTATGAAATTTTAAAGTATAGCAATGAAGAAATTTTCTAACATGCCCAAAACTATCTTCATCTTGATTGCGACTAAATTGGTCATTTTGCACCATTTAAAGGGTGCCATGTTGTATCTAAAAACTGGCGTTGATGCCTGGAAGAGTTATGCTCCAAGGGTCATGATTCATTTGACCAATAGTGCAATCGCTCATCATCCCATACTTCGGATTTGGATTTTTGATTTCCTGGTTGTTTTGTTGCTGTTGAATTTCCGCCATCTCTTTGATCCTTATTGATTTTCTTTGTTATTTAGCATTTTTTTCTATTTCAGGATCAAAGAGAAGTGGTTCCTTCGAGCTTCTGGTGTTATATCATTTTGTCGTATTGCTCGAGGATTCCAGAGTGTGATTAAATCAACAATAGTTTCAAAAAAGTATTAAGGAAATAAAAAAGGAGAAGAAAAAATGATTCTTTGGAAAAATCGACACTTGTCTCCCTCAAAAAATCGCAGAAGTAAACACGGGCTGTGCATAGAGGAACCATGGATCGTATCCAAGAAGGCGCAGGAAAACTATGCGGGTAGTGTACTATGAACGCGGACCGTGTTAGCTTCAACACAGTGCAAACCAGAGCAAGTAAAACCACGAGTCATGTATCAAACACGTAGACCATTTCAGAAGTGTTTCTAAAAACAGTCCGTGTAGAAGTGGAAAATAGAAAAAAAGGAAGCACGAATCGTGACAGTGTGACGCGGCCCATTTTGAATGCAAAATAAATCCGAAAAAAGAAATCAAAAGAAATATCAGAATATTCAAGTAAAAAAAGATAGAAAAAGTTTCCGACAACAACGCCAAAAACTTGATGCGATTTTTCTATAGAGTAGAAAAAGATGACAAGTGTACCGATCGCACAAGTAGTAAAATAGTGAAAAGATCGATCCCACGAGGACTTTTATCTTGTATTCTTACTAGATGAAAATTTATAAGAGAAATTAATTGTAGAAATTAACCAAAGAGAGAAATAAGATGCAGATCCGACCAGAAAAATATCAAATAGGAGAAATGTTGGCTTTACTAAGCATTCCTCCGTTGTTATTTGAATTAAGTAAGAAAATTATATCGGATGGAAATAATTGAAATATAATTTAGGAATCTCACAAGATGTCCTATATGTTTTATCAATTGAATATTTGAATAAAGTTTAACCAAATCATTCTCCAAATATTAATGAATAAAATTCAATATAATTAATCTCAAAGACTCCTCAACCAAGTAAGTCTGAATCCACACCCCTATAAATCTCATTGAGTAAATAGGGGAGAGATATGAGATGCTGAAAATGATTAAATTATCAAGTAGAACATAGCATCCATATTCAGATAAGAAAAATGATCTTTTATTTCAAAATGACAGTGGAGTTCAACAAAGTAAAACCAACTGAAAACACTATTCCATCACAGGAGAGTTAAACATGACAATGTCATGATTAGAATACAAAAGATGAATAAAAAAAGAACTTTAAGACTTGAAATGTGACTCTAAACAAAGTAGCCACAAGACTCTCTTCTTGATTTAAAAGTGGATCCTCATTTTGGTGCGCCAAATCTAGTGATATTAATAACACAGACCATGTAATGGATAACACAGATCGTGTTAGATGGTGAAATCGCGACACCACCGATGTATAATCTCCATCGGACACGGGCCATTTTCTAGATGACGCGATCCGTGTTATGCAGGGTTCATACGACTTCCCACACTCCGTGTTAACGATGACGCAACTTCGGCAAACATGGCCCGTGTCAACTGACGTGGGCCATTTTCTTCTCCTGCCAAGTAAATTCCATGAAAATCGCATAATTAAAAGGAAAATAAAGTTTTCATAAAAATATCAAAAAAAATATGCATGCTTTATTCAATTTAACTTATTAAAGTGCAAAATAATATGTAGAAATGAGCATGCATCACATCTCCTAGGGGGTCATTTGGCAACTGGAACTTGAGTTCCTTCGTGTTCCAAGTGAATAGTTGTTTTATTGGCATATTAGTTCAGGGTGTGATCGGATGTAGTGAAATTTGATGACGAGGAATAAGATAGTTAATGTGATAGGAAACAGTAGGTGTAATGGGTTAATTTTAGTGGGTGTTTGAATTAAAAATATGTATTATAAATGTAGGTTATAAATTTGTTAAAAAAATAAATATATATTAAAATAATTATGCCAAAAAGCATATTAAAAAATATATTATTTAAATATAAAAATTCATTTTTTAAAATAATTTATGTTTAATTAAATATTAAAATCTTTTAATGAAATAATAAGTAATAAATAATATTACATTAATTGTTTTTATAACAAATATATTTTATTTAATATATATTATTAAAAGAGAAAATAGTAATATAAAGAAAAAAAGAAAAAAAGAAAAAACATTAAAAACAAAAAACAACTAGTGGTCTAGTTCCACCTTTTTGGTGGAATTAGACCATTCTATGTAATGGAACTAGGCCTTTGTTCCGATTGCCAAACAGGTTCTCGATGGCTCCGCTGATTAGAAGTTAGACCACACCAGAGCTCGTGAAGGTCATGCTCTTTCCGGTCTTTGTTATTTGATGGTACACAAATAGCTTTCAGTTGTCATTGGCAAGTGAGTTTTGTTGTAGCATTGGAGCTCTTCAACTTGCATGTTATATTTTGGTGGAATTGGACCATCCTGTTTGGCAGAACCAGGTGGAACTAGGCCCCAGTTGCCAAACAGGCCTGGATGGCTCCGCTGATTAGAAGTTAGGGCACACTGGAGCTCATGAAGGAGGTCATACTCATTCCTGTCTTTGTTATTTGATGGTGCACAAATAGCTTTCGGTTGTCATTGGCAAGTGAGTTTTGTTGTAGAATTGGAGCTCTTTGACTTGCATGTTATATCTTGTATGAGACCTTTCTTTTAGGCAGCTGATATTGATCCATTGAGAACAATAAACACTGCTTTGTGCAGAGTACCTCCTGAGTGAGACAGTGCTCAAACCGAGGGAGCATTTGTCCTTAGATGATGCTCGCAAAGCATAAGATTGTCATAAAATAGTTTATCTCTAGCTATATAAAATCGATGCAACATCCCAAGTGCTCTAGATTGAGATTCAATAACAACTAAATCAGTAAGAGTTATTGAACAAGTAGAGATGTGACATTTATATATTTTCTTGGCTGAACGAGATTAAGTAATATCTTCACTTTAGAAGTTGAAATTTTAGAGTTGACAATGCATGAGAATTGATTTGTGATTTCTCCACATTCTGCTCCCACAACTCTATCCGATTGGGAGCAATTCGTAGCCAACTCATGATTAATGTTCATTTACTTAAACATATGAGTAGTGTTTCACGTTGTTAATGCCGAATGATTATATGAAATGAACATGAGCCTAAGACAAATGTTGGAGGCTCTCTTGGCCTAGATAAAAAATGAATTAATGCAAAGAGTTAGAGTCTAAATAAGAAAATCAAGTGAGGGACTTGTTAAATCATCTGTATTGATGAAAGGCAATAATAAAAAGAAGTGTTCAAAATTATTTGATGCGAATGATAAGATATTTAAAGTGACAAAAAATAATAGTCGCAAGAGGAGTGTTGACTATAGAAAATTATTACTTTCTCATGTTTGCCAAAAGTCTAGCTATTATTTTCACATATGTATTAGATGAAAATTACATAGAGTCCAATGTAAAAGTAGTGAGCGCAATATGTAGTTTGCGACAATCCATTTATGGATTCAATATTCATCTAAATAATAGTATGCGTACCATTATGTATATATCCTTTTTGTTATAAATAAAGATGTCATCATGTCATTATATGTGAAATAGTATTATAAATGGCTAGAAGTAATAAGGGACTTCTTTTATTAATGAAGAAATTAATGTCTTTCTATAGAAATGGATTGGATTGGTAGAAGTGCAACAAGAAAAGACTACAATACCTTCTGCCACAATGGGGCATTCCAGGGAGAAGAGGTGGGTGAAGCAAAAAAGAACAAGTTGGAGATTCTGACTGCAAATAAATTGTTGGCTAAGAAGCAGGACAATAGGGAAAGAACAAGTTGCAGATTTAGACTTCACATAAGTTGTTGACTAAGAAGCAGGAGCAAGGAATCGATGTTGTACCGATATCAACTTTTGAGATAAGGGATCCTAAAAATCAAAGTTTTATCACCTTTCTCGAAGTTGGATGCAGAGCAAGAGATGGAGAATGAGATTCCAATGCCTAAGCTCCATTATCATGTTATGCTGATTGTGCAAACTACTGAGATTGACATCCAACACTGGATATAGAAAAAGGATTGGAATGGGAGAAGGTGGCTAGTGTTTTTTTTTCTTTCGAGGAGAAAAAGAAATAACCATCAAAATTGTGATTGTTATATATATATGTGTATGTGCGAGTGTGTATAGATAAGCTCTTTAGGAGAGAACGATAGAGAAAGAGAGATGTACAATTTGTATCCCAAACCCTATTCCCAAAAAAGAAAAGAGATGTAGCGTACAATGTCTCTACTTGACATCTCTCTCTTTACAAAAAAATGACTCGATGGCCCATGAAACAGTTAGAAAGGTCAATAGTGTCCCTCGTTAGTTCTGACGCTGCCAAGCAAAGGTGCAGAGTGGCTGCCAAAAGGACTTCAATGCTGAATGAAAAGTACCCACAATAGTCTCACACGCGTCGGAAGGGTCAACTATTTGGCTCAGAGGACACTCTCATGTACTAAGAGGGAATGGGTGAATGAGTTTCTCTTAACGAAGATTGAGCTTTTGCCTCGTGCATTCGCTGCCTCAAAGATTCTCAAGACCAAGATGGAATTTCCAACCAACCTCTTGGCTATATTGGATTCCCATCGACTAAGATAACCCTCTCGGGTGAGAAATCTCTGTGGCAAAACTTGCAAGGTCTACATTCAGGCATGACATGTTCCAGATAGAACTGAGGAGCATGATTCTCGATGGCATCCCAAAATGTAACTGTGAATTAGTGTGTCCTCTCGTTGCATCCACGAAAACAAGGGTGATAATCCATCTCGGGTTTGACATCATCAAATTAATAAAGCTGTAAAAGGGGAATCAATGAAGGATGGATGACCGTCAAAACTAAGGAGAGAAATAGGTCCACCAAATGCAACTCACAAACAAGTGATTAGGATTTTGTCCCACCTCTCGACGTTGCATATAGAACCTAATCTAATAGCTTCCCTCTTAGATGAGGAATCGAATGAACATGCACCACATAAACAAAAGAACTATTGACCACCATCACAAAAACAAAGACATCACATCCAAAGAACTTGTTCGAATGCATAATGATACCTCTGTTCAGCTCACTACTTCTCGACGTTTAGCTAAACATAGGGTGAGATGTCCCTCTCGGGTTGCATTGGAACAGGTTCCTCACCTCAATCATATCTAAAGCTCATTTCATTGTATCAATCAAAGGAAGAACATGCAATGGAATATAAAACAAAGCATAGAAACTGATCAGTTTGTTTAGCAAGAAAACCAGAAATCAAGCAGAGAGCATAAACATCCCAGGATCAAACATCCCCTACATTAGTTGGCTGGTTTAGTTACACATTAACAAGAAGAAAAGATGAAAAGAAAATAAAATGGAAAGAAAAAGAAGAACGGAAGTTGCAGCCTCCACTTTAGCTTCCTTGAGCAGCCGCAAAAAATGGCCTCCCTCGAAGGTCCCTCTTCATGGGCAGCCACCATATCCTTTTATAGTCTAAGGGGTTTGTGCCACCTGTCCACACTTTTCTAGCTATTTTCTAGTCTTCTTGTTCCAACTTTTTAAGCCAAAGAATCTGTTTGTCGTCCCCCCCTTAGTTGTATGCCTCTTGGTTTGCCACCTGTCCAATTTTTATTTTATATCTATCCATTTTTTCAGCCAAAGGAATTTACTTGTGGTCCCTCCTTGGCTATCACCTTTACAGCTTTTTCAGCCACTATTTTGTTTTCATTTGTCTATTTCAAAGAAATCTGTCAGGCTAACATGGAAAGGTGGAAAGGTTCCTTCTTCTAATGCAAGGAAATCTGTCAGGCTAACGTCGAAAGGTGTCTTCTTCAATTTGTTTGCTGCTTTGGACAAGATGCCTTCTTGAACTGTGTGGTATGCTCTTGAATTCGCGTAAGTGTCTAGGTGGAGATATCCACTTGTATGCCCCTATGTGGTGTGTAAGTGGGGGGGGGGGCATATATCTGCATGCTCTCATGTATTGTCGATTTAGATTTCTATATGAAAAATTATTAAAACAAGTAATGCAATTCTAGGAATGCAGATCAATAGATGTGGAAAAATCATAAAAGTTACATTCATAAGGCATGTGTTCGAGCATGAAAATATAGAAAAACATGGAATAAATACATGCTGAACATCAATGAAAAGTAAATATAATTTCTCCTCATCATACTCTTCCAAATTTAAGCCTTTGCTTATTCCTCAAACAAAATTAGAAACCTAGGATCTAGAGTTGTGGGGTTGACCACATTATGTCTCCTCGGCTTTAGACTCATTCTATCCGAACATCATTTACACATTTACGACCATTTAAATCCTGACTTAGTAATAACTGAAGCAAGTGCTCCATAGGTGCCAAATGAGACCACCCTGCCGGCTGAATATTCACATAATCTCCTCTAAAAATGTGCACATTTTTCTGACTTGTATTAATGTTAAAAGATGACATGCACATGTATGGGACACTTACTTATCCCTGGATTAAACTAATTTTCTTTTTCATCCGCCTCTTTGTTTTTTTCTTTGTTTTTATTTTTCTTGTTGTTGCGACCTCCTCTTCAGTCGTACATTAGGAAATTGAAAAGAAAGAGAAAGTTTTCACTCAATATTTTCTTGCCTTTCTTTTGAGAATACTCGACTCGGGTGCTAACGGAGTCATGCATAACACACTCTTGTCTTGCTCAAATGAGGAGATAGGTGAGTAGTTATTCAAGAGTAAGATAATCTTCCCACATTCTTCCCCACCTTTTCTTTTTAAAATAGTCATGTGAGGTACTTGAGACTTTTATTAAAGAAAGAGCAAAAGTATTTCCTAATACATAAAAGAAGAGAAGTGCAGGAGTGAGAGCATGCAAACTATAAAATTTATTATTATTACACTACAATATATCATAGTTTAATGTCATACAAATAAGTACAAGTGCAAGAGATGGGATTATGTGTAAAGTCATATGTTTTGATTATAGGCCAGGGTCATTTATATCATTATTTTTTACTTCAGCAATGTTCAAGACAGATTAATCATGAATGATATATGGTCAATAATGTCATGCATAATGTTTCCTAGTTATTGCTTTATGACATAGTAAAAGTCTAAATGGGGGTTTTAAAAGCTACAATAAACTTATTTTCAGAAAAAAAATTGAAAAAGGTTTCCAAAATTTAGCAACAATGATAGATTTCTAAACTTTAGCAACAATGGTATTTACTATGATAGATAATGATAATTGAGTTTATAGGAAATATCGGCTCCCCCAAATTTAAAATCAACACTGTCATCGGTGTTTGTTTAGTTGGGAGATACTTATCAGAGAGAGCATTTGGTTGATCCTCCATTTTTTTTCTTTTGCTTAGTGGCTTCAGCACATCTGCGTGAAATGTAAACAGTGAATTTGCTCTCCTCACCTGCACAAAAACAAAAAAATAGATAATTGTCAGGTTTCATGTAACAGTCATTAAAATTGAAAAGCAAGAGAGTATGTAGTGAGGAGCATCTCTATAGATAGGGGCAGGTTTAGTAGTTTTTTAGTTTTTGCAAAGATGCGGACTCCCTAGCAATGAGGTGGGTTGCTTGGTTCCTGCAAACACAAAATAAAGTCATTAGATTGGGTGACCTCCCAACAAGCGTCATTGTTTCTTGCCCTAGACTAGACTTGGTGCCTGTAAATCTATGTCTTTAGTTTTGCGAGTCTTAATATCCAGCATATTTGGTCTTGTTTCCTCCGTCAAATACAAATGTTCTTAGCCCATGTTTTACTCTAAATAGATTGGACCAAACAAAATTTAGTTTTTTTTTAAATCAACTTGAACCTTGTGTTGAGTAGTTGACTTTCAGCTTCAGCATACTCTCTTCTTTCAAGTTATTATTTTATGGCAGAATTTGATTGCTATACTTTGTTGTGAAGTATTAGCATGAAACAAGTCTCCTAATTCCAGAAATTCTTCCTCTTGATACGAGAGTTCAACTTCTCCATGATCTCCATATTATTTCAGCAATCATTTCTTGATTTTTCTCTTTAAAAGTGTGGTTGCTCCCATCTCTTGAAGTACTCTTCAAGTACTTGATCCTGAACTTTGTCTTCATTCATAGGATAACTTTCTTCAATTTATGAATTCTACATTTTTTTCAAGGAAGTGTGTCTTGTGTCTTGATATGCTAGCATCCTTGATCTCACATGGTCTCTTGTTGGTTTGTGTAGATGTCTGATCACTATAGTCTTTTATCCCATTCTAGATGTATTTCACTCATATCGAGCCCCTAGATTGCTCAACTTTTGGCCAATTATATTTGGAATGCATAGATTGTGATAACTAGTTGATCTTCCTCATTCTATACTTAATTCCATGTGCATAGAGGTTCTGAATTGCTAAAATTCATAAATATTTCAATTCTATGCCAACTTATCATTTTTAGGATAAGTTATCACTCCCATATGCCAAGTTATCATTATTTTGAGTGAACTGATTTTCAATAATTTTTTTGCCCTAAATCCATTACTATCATGAATAAATCATATTTGGATGATCATATTTCAACTTGTACAAAATTATCAATCCATTAGAACAAGTCATCACTCCCATATGCCAAGTTATCGTTTAAGGGCAAAACTATCATTTCGATATGCAAAACTATCAAATCTGCACAAAGGCATTAAGCAATTATTATATTATTGTCCTAACTCATTGATGTTCAAATTTGATCACATTTGGATAACCACAACCAAAGTTATGATAAGTTATCATTTTCAAGACATCAAGTTATCATTTTTGGCACCCAAGTTATCATTCTTATGAAATCTTATCCATATTTGATTTCTGGCCTCATTCACTTGTCACCCTAATCCATTTGATGTCTTCAATGCTTTAAACTACTCATATTTGAATATTTTTCATGAAATATGAAAAGTTATCATTCCGGGTCCCTAGAACTATTATTTTTTATATGGATTTTCATTCCTGCACAACACCAAATCCCATTTGATGTTTGAGCTGACAACTATCATTATCCTAATCCTTATTTGTTGGAATCCCATTTAAGGATTTTGATGCTTGCTGTTTTGAGTTTTGTAGTACGGAAAATAGGTTATAAAAAGGTAAAAAAAGGTGGGGGGACCACTCATTTTGCTGTCCAAAAAGCTGTTGTAGCAGCTGGAATTTCAGGGTCATCTGGATAGGTGGCTTACATCAAGGCTAAGGAACATTTTGATGCTGATCTAAGGGTGTTTTAAAGGCCATATATAAGCTGAAGAAACCCTGGAATGGGGGCAGGTCGGCCATTGAAGGGAAGAACAGATTGGAGCTGGATTGAGCTGAGGGAGTTGAAGGAGAGCAAACTGCTATCGACAGCCCTGAAGCCAATATGATTTGCATTTGTTCTTCACTCTATTTTGTGTCTATGTTTGTAAACATGAGGAGCTAAATCCCATGCCTCTTAGGATAGGATAGTACTCTAATATATGTTGTGGATGGATTAGGGATAAGTCAAATTTCCTGCACTGAATCAATTAACCTTCTAAGTTCTGAAATCTATATTGGTCTGAATTTGTTCTTTTCATTGGTAGATCCTATTTGTATTTACAACTGAGAAGTTTTCATTTGATCAAATCTTTGTTCAGAAATGAACAAAGAACCCATGCCAAGTTTCTGGATTCCATTTTGATTGAAAATCTTAATTCTATTTTCCTGAATTCTGAACTTCCTGAATTCTGATTTTCTGAGTTGATTGAATCTGATTGTTATTTGGGAACTGAATTAATTGAACAACTGAGAGGTTATCATTTGTCCCAATCTTGTTCAGAAATGAATTAGGAAACTTTGACATTTCATGATTCAATTCTAAAATCACCATTAGCTTTTCTGATTTTAATGAGTTGTTGATCACTGATTTCCTGAAAGTTGAGGAACCTGCCTTGCTATTGTTAAACCTCTGAATCCACTAATCAATGAGAAGTAAATTTTAAGGCTTCCTTGCTGTTCAGAGATGAACCAATGAGCAATTGCATGTGCTGAATTCCCATATATGAATTAAGTGCTGATTTCTATCCAATTCATTAATGGAAATGTAGATTTCATTTGAATTTGCAGTTGAGAGACTGATTTAAAATCCTCTTGTAGTTTAGAGATAAACCAATGAGCATTGGCACTAATATTGGATTGATTTCATCCCTGTTTAGTTGATTAAAGCATTCCCTTCATTTTCAAAGTGCAATTTAGAAGTTATCATTTCAGATTTTATTGAATTGTCAAAAAAATCAGCAAGTGACTTGAATTGAACTTAATGATAACTTAATTTTCAGTGAGGATCCTTTTCTAATTCAACTTGGCTAACAATTATATGACAATATATTATTTAGTTCTGGTCTAATTGAGCTGTGAAAATAGCCATATTAAAGGTTGAATCAAATTTGACTAAAAATGAATAACTTGTCCCATTCCATCCATAATTAAATTAGATTAACCCAAATTTCTAGGAGGACCTTCCTCATTGATAAATAACCCTTTTAGCCTCTAGATTAGTATTTATAATTCAGTTTAGTCAACTTTCCCTTATTACATTAATTGTTTTTATAACAAATATATTTTATTTAATATATATATTATTAAAAGAGAAAATAGTAATATAAAGAAAAAAAGAAAAAAAGAAAAAAAGAAAAAACATTAAAAACAAAAAACAACTAGTGGTCTAGTTCCACCTTTTTGGTGGAATTAGACCATTCTATGTAATGGAACTAGGCCTTTGTTCCGATTGCCAAACAGGTTCTCGATGGCTCCGCTGATTAGAAGTTAGACCACACCAGAGCTCGTGAAGGTCATGCTCTTTCCGGTCTTTGTTATTTGATGGTACACAAATAGCTTTCAGTTGTCATTGGCAAGTGAGTTTTGTTGTAGCATTGGAGCTCTTCAACTTGCATGTTATATTTTGGTGGAATTGGACCATCCTGTTTGGCAGAACCAGGTGGAACTAGGCCCCAGTTGCCAAACAGGCCTGGATGGCTCCGCTGATTAGAAGTTAGGGCACACTGGAGCTCATGAAGGAGGTCATACTCATTCCTGTCTTTGTTATTTGATGGTGCACAAATAGCTTTCGGTTGTCATTGGCAAGTGAGTTTTGTTGTAGAATTGGAGCTCTTTGACTTGCATGTTATATCTTGTATGAGACCTTTCTTTTAGGCAGCTGATATTGATCCATTGAGAACAATAAACACTGCTTTGTGCAGAGTACCTCCTGAGTGAGACAGTGCTCAAACCGAGGGAGCATTTGTCCTTAGATGATGCTCGCAAAGCATAAGATTGTCATAAAATAGTTTATCTCTAGCTATATAAAATCGATGCAACATCCCAAGTGCTCTAGATTGAGATTCAATAACAACTAAATCAGTAAGAGTTATTGAACAAGTAGAGATGTGACATTTATATATTTTCTTGGCTGAACGAGATTAAGTAATATCTTCACTTTAGAAGTTGAAATTTTAGAGTTGACAATGCATGAGAATTGATTTGTGATTTCTCCACATTCTGCTCCCACAACTCTATCCGATTGGGAGCAATTCGTAGCCAACTCATGATTAATGTTCATTTACTTAAACATATGAGTAGTGTTTCACGTTGTTAATGCCGAATGATTATATGAAATGAACATGAGCCTAAGACAAATGTTGGAGGCTCTCTTGGCCTAGATAAAAAATGAATTAATGCAAAGAGTTAGAGTCTAAATAAGAAAATCAAGTGAGGGACTTGTTAAATCATCTGTATTGATGAAAGGCAATAATAAAAAGAAGTGTTCAAAATTATTTGATGCGAATGATAAGATATTTAAAGTGACAAAAAATAATAGTCGCAAGAGGAGTGTTGACTATAGAAAATTATTACTTTCTCATGTTTGCCAAAAGTCTAGCTATTATTTTCACATATGTATTAGATGAAAATTACATAGAGTCCAATGTAAAAGTAGTGAGCGCAATATGTAGTTTGCGACAATCCATTTATGGATTCAATATTCATCTAAATAATAGTATGCGTACCATTATGTATATATCCTTTTTGTTATAAATAAAGATGTCATCATGTCATTATATGTGAAATAGTATTATAAATGGCTAGAAGTAATAAGGGACTTCTTTTATTAATGAAGAAATTAATGTCTTTCTATAGAAATGGATTGGATTGGTAGAAGTGCAACAAGAAAAGACTACAATACCTTCTGCCACAATGGGGCATTCCAGGGAGAAGAGGTGGGTGAAGCAAAAAAGAACAAGTTGGAGATTCTGACTGCAAATAAATTGTTGGCTAAGAAGCAGGACAATAGGGAAAGAACAAGTTGCAGATTTAGACTTCACATAAGTTGTTGACTAAGAAGCAGGAGCAAGGAATCGATGTTGTACCGATATCAACTTTTGAGATAAGGGATCCTAAAAATCAAAGTTTTATCACCTTTCTCGAAGTTGGATGCAGAGCAAGAGATGGAGAATGAGATTCCAATGCCTAAGCTCCATTATCATGTTATGCTGATTGTGCAAACTACTGAGATTGACATCCAACACTGGATATAGAAAAAGGATTGGAATGGGAGAAGGTGGCTAGTGTTTTTTTTTCTTTCGAGGAGAAAAAGAAATAACCATCAAAATTGTGATTGTTATATATATATGTGTATGTGCGAGTGTGTATAGATAAGCTCTTTAGGAGAGAACGATAGAGAAAGAGAGATGTACAATTTGTATCCCAAACCCTATTCCCAAAAAAGAAAAGAGATGTAGCGTACAATGTCTCTACTTGACATCTCTCTCTTTACAAAAAAATGACTCGATGGCCCATGAAACAGTTAGAAAGGTCAATAGTGTCCCTCGTTAGTTCTGACGCTGCCAAGCAAAGGTGCAGAGTGGCTGCCAAAAGGACTTCAATGCTGAATGAAAAGTACCCACAATAGTCTCACACGCGTCGGAAGGGTCAACTATTTGGCTCAGAGGACACTCTCATGTACTAAGAGGGAATGGGTGAATGAGTTTCTCTTAACGAAGATTGAGCTTTTGCCTCGTGCATTCGCTGCCTCAAAGATTCTCAAGACCAAGATGGAATTTCCAACCAACCTCTTGGCTATATTGGATTCCCATCGACTAAGATAACCCTCTCGGGTGAGAAATCTCTGTGGCAAAACTTGCAAGGTCTACATTCAGGCATGACATGTTCCAGATAGAACTGAGGAGCATGATTCTCGATGGCATCCCAAAATGTAACTGTGAATTAGTGTGTCCTCTCGTTGCATCCACGAAAACAAGGGTGATAATCCATCTCGGGTTTGACATCATCAAATTAATAAAGCTGTAAAAGGGGAATCAATGAAGGATGGATGACCGTCAAAACTAAGGAGAGAAATAGGTCCACCAAATGCAACTCACGAACAAGTGATTAGGATTTTGTCCCACCTCTCGACGTTGCATATAGAACCTAATCTAATAGCTTCCCTCTTAGATGAGGAATCGAATGAACATGCACCACATAAACAAAAGAACTATTGACCACCATCACAAAAACAAAGACATCACATCCAAAGAACTTGTTCGAATGCATAATGATACCTCTGTTCAGCTCACTACTTCTCGACGTTTAGCTAAACATAGGGTGAGATGTCCCTCTCGGGTTGCATTGGAACAGGTTCCTCACCTCAATCATATCTAAAGCTCATTTCATTGTATCAATCAAAGGAAGAACATGCAATGGAATATAAAACAAAGCATAGAAACTGATCAGTTTGTTTAGCAAGAAAACCAGAAATCAAGCAGAGAGCATAAACATCCCAGGATCAAACATCCCCTACATTAGTTGGCTGGTTTAGTTACACATTAACAAGAAGAAAAGATGAAAAGAAAATAAAATGGAAAGAAAAAGAAGAACGGAAGTTGCAGCCTCCACTTTAGCTTCCTTGAGCAGCCGCAAAAAATGGCCTCCCTCGAAGGTCCCTCTTCATGGGCAGCCACCATATCCTTTTATAGTCTAAGGGGTTTGTGCCACCTGTCCACACTTTTCTAGCTATTTTCTAGTCTTCTTGTTCCAACTTTTTAAGCCAAAGAATCTGTTTGTCGTCCCCCCCTTAGTTGTATGCCTCTTGGTTTGCCACCTGTCCAATTTTTATTTTATATCTATCCATTTTTTCAGCCAAAGGAATTTACTTGTGGTCCCTCCTTGGCTATCACCTTTACAGCTTTTTCAGCCACTATTTTGTTTTCATTTGTCTATTTCAAAGAAATCTGTCAGGCTAACATGGAAAGGTGGAAAGGTTCCTTCTTCTAATGCAAGGAAATCTGTCAGGCTAACGTCGAAAGGTGTCTTCTTCAATTTGTTTGCTGCTTTGGACAAGATGCCTTCTTGAACTGTGTGGTATGCTCTTGAATTCGCGTAAGTGTCTAGGTGGAGATATCCACTTGTATGCCCCTATGTGGTGTGTAAGTGGGGGGGGGGCATATATCTGCATGCTCTCATGTATTGTCGATTTAGATTTCTATATGAAAAATTATTAAAACAAGTAATGCAATTCTAGGAATGCAGATCAATAGATGTGGAAAAATCATAAAAGTTACATTCATAAGGCATGTGTTCGAGCATGAAAATATAGAAAAACATGGAATAAATACATGCTGAACATCAATGAAAAGTAAATATAATTTCTCCTCATCATACTCTTCCAAATTTAAGCCTTTGCTTATTCCTCAAACAAAATTAGAAACCTAGGATCTAGAGTTGTGGGGTTGACCACATTATGTCTCCTCGGCTTTAGACTCATTCTATCCGAACATCATTTACACATTTACGACCATTTAAATCCTGACTTAGTAATAACTGAAGCAAGTGCTCCATAGGTGCCAAATGAGACCACCCTGCCGGCTGAATATTCACATAATCTCCTCTAAAAATGTGCACATTTTTCTGACTTGTATTAATGTTAAAAGATGACATGCACATGTATGGGACACTTACTTATCCCTGGATTAAACTAATTTTCTTTTTCATCCGCCTCTTTGTTTTTTTTCTTTGTTTTTATTTTTCTTGTTGTTGCGACCTCCTCTTCAGTCGTACATTAGGAAATTGAAAAGAAAGAGAAAGTTTTCACTCAATATTTTCTTGCCTTTCTTTTGAGAATACTCGACTCGGGTGCTAACGGAGTCATGCATAACACACTCTTGTCTTGCTCAAATGAGGAGATAGGTGAGTAGTTATTCAAGAGTAAGATAATCTTCCCACATTCTTCCCCACCTTTTCTTTTTAAAATAGTCATGTGAGGTACTTGAGACTTTTATTAAAGAAAGAGCAAAAGTATTTCCTAATACATAAAAGAAGAGAAGTGCAGGAGTGAGAGCATGCAAACTATAAAATTTATTATTATTACACTACAATATATCATAGTTTAATGTCATACAAATAAGTACAAGTGCAAGAGATGGGATTATGTGTAAAGTCATATGTTTTGATTATAGGCCAGGGTCATTTATATCATTATTTTTTACTTCAGCAATGTTCAAGACAGATTAATCATGAATGATATATGGTCAATAATGTCATGCATAATGTTTCCTAGTTATTGCTTTATGACATAGTAAAAGTCTAAATGGGGGTTTTAAAAGCTACAATAAACTTATTTTCAGAAAAAAAATTGAAAAAGGTTTCCAAAATTTAGCAACAATGATAGATTTCTAAACTTTAGCAACAATGGTATTTACTATGATAGATAATGATAATTGAGTTTATAGGAAATATCGGCTCCCCCAAATTTAAAATCAACACTGTCATCGGTGTTTGTTTAGTTGGGAGATACTTATCAGAGAGAGCATTTGGTTGATCCTCCATTTTTTTTCTTTTGCTTAGTGGCTTCAGCACATCTGCGTGAAATGTAAACAGTGAATTTGCTCTCCTCACCTGCACAAAAACAAAAAAATAGATAATTGTCAGGTTTCATGTAACAGTCATTAAAATTGAAAAGCAAGAGAGTATGTAGTGAGGAGCATCTCTATAGATAGGGGCAGGTTTAGTAGTTTTTTAGTTTTTGCAAAGATGCGGACTCCCTAGCAATGAGGTGGGTTGCTTGGTTCCTGCAAACACAAAATAAAGTCATTAGATTGGGTGACCTCCCAACAAGCGTCATTGTTTCTTGCCCTAGACTAGACTTGGTGCCTGTAAATCTATGTCTTTAGTTTTGCGAGTCTTAATATCCAGCATATTTGGTCTTGTTTCCTCCGTCAAATACAAATGTTCTTAGCCCATGTTTTACTCTAAATAGATTGGACCAAACAAAATTTAGTTTTTTTTTAAATCAACTTGAACCTTGTGTTGAGTAGTTGACTTTCAGCTTCAGCATACTCTCTTCTTTCAAGTTATTATTTTATGGCAGAATTTGATTGCTATACTTTGTTGTGAAGTATTAGCATGAAACAAGTCTCCTAATTCCAGAAATTCTTCCTCTTGATACGAGAGTTCAACTTCTCCATGATCTCCATATTATTTCAGCAATCATTTCTTGATTTTTCTCTTTAAAAGTGTGGTTGCTCCCATCTCTTGAAGTACTCTTCAAGTACTTGATCCTGAACTTTGTCTTCATTCATAGGATAACTTTCTTCAATTTATGAATTCTACATTTTTTTCAAGGAAGTGTGTCTTGTGTCTTGATATGCTAGCATCCTTGATCTCACATGGTCTCTTGTTGGTTTGTGTAGATGTCTGATCACTATAGTCTTTTATCCCATTCTAGATGTATTTCACTCATATCGAGCCCCTAGATTGCTCAACTTTTGGCCAATTATATTTGGAATGCATAGATTGTGATAACTAGTTGATCTTCCTCATTCTATACTTAATTCCATGTGCATAGAGGTTCTGAATTGCTAAAATTCATAAATATTTCAATTCTATGCCAACTTATCATTTTTAGGATAAGTTATCACTCCCATATGCCAAGTTATCATTATTTTGAGTGAACTGATTTTCAATAATTTTTTTGCCCTAAATCCATTACTATCATGAATAAATCATATTTGGATGATCATATTTCAACTTGTACAAAATTATCAATCCATTAGAACAAGTCATCACTCCCATATGCCAAGTTATCGTTTAAGGGCAAAACTATCATTTCGATATGCAAAACTATCAAATCTGCACAAAGGCATTAAGCAATTATTATATTATTGTCCTAACTCATTGATGTTCAAATTTGATCACATTTGGATAACCACAACCAAAGTTATGATAAGTTATCATTTTCAAGACATCAAGTTATCATTTTTGGCACCCAAGTTATCATTCTTATGAAATCTTATCCATATTTGATTTCTGGCCTCATTCACTTGTCACCCTAATCCATTTGATGTCTTCAATGCTTTAAACTACTCATATTTGAATATTTTTCATGAAATATGAAAAGTTATCATTCCGGGTCCCTAGAACTATTATTTTTTATATGGATTTTCATTCCTGCACAACACCAAATCCCATTTGATGTTTGAGCTGACAACTATCATTATCCTAATCCTTATTTGTTGGAATCCCATTTAAGGATTTTGATGCTTGCTGTTTTGAGTTTTGTAGTACGGAAAATAGGTTATAAAAAGGTAAAAAAAGGTGGGGGGACCACTCATTTTGCTGTCCAAAAAGCTGTTGTAGCAGCTGGAATTTCAGGGTCATCTGGATAGGTGGCTTACATCAAGGCTAAGGAACATTTTGATGCTGATCTAAGGGTGTTTTAAAGGCCATATATAAGCTGAAGAAACCCTGGAATGGGGGCAGGTCGGCCATTGAAGGGAAGAACAGATTGGAGCTAGATTGAGCTGAGGGAGTTGAAGGAGAGCAAACTGCTATCGACAGCCCTGAAGCCAATATGATTTGCATTTGTTCTTCACTCTATTTTGTGTCTATGTTTGTAAACATGAGGAGCTAAATCCCATGCCTCTTAGGATAGGGTAGTACTCTAATATATGTTGTGGATGGATTAGGGATAAGTCAAATTTCCTGCACTGAATCAATTAACCTTCTAAGTTCTGAAATCTATATTGGTCTGAATTTGTTCTTTTCATTGGTAGATCCTATTTGTATTTACAACTGAGAAGTTTTCATTTGATCAAATCTTTGTTCAGAAATGAACAAAGAACCCATGCCAAGTTTCTGGATTCCATTTTGATTGAAAATCTTAATTCTATTTTCCTGAATTCTGAACTTCCTGAATTCTGATTTTCTGAGTTGATTGAATCTGATTGTTATTTGGGAACTGAATTAATTGAACAACTGAGAGGTTATCATTTGTCCCAATCTTGTTCAGAAATGAATTAGGAAACTTTGACATTTCATGATTCAATTCTAAAATCACCATTAGCTTTTCTGATTTTAATGAGTTGTTGATCACTGATTTCCTGAAAGTTGAGGAACCTGCCTTGCTATTGTTAAACCTCTGAATCCACTAATCAATGAGAAGTAAATTTTAAGGCTTCCTTGCTGTTCAGAGATGAACCAATGAGCAATTGCATGTGCTGAATTCCCATATATGAATTAAGTGCTGATTTCTATCCAATTCATTAATAGAAATGTAGATTTCATTTGAATTTGCAGTTGAGAGACTGATTTAAAATCCTCTTGTAGTTTAGAGATAAACCAATGAGCATTGGCACTAATATTGGATTGATTTCATCCCTGTTTAGTTGATTAAAGCATTCCCTTCATTTTCAAAGTGCAATTTAGAAGTTATCATTTCAGATTTTATTGAATTGTCAAAAAAATCAGCAAGTGACTTGAATTGAACTTAATGATAACTTAATTTTCAGTGAGGATCCTTTTCTAATTCAACTTGGCTAACAATTATATGACAATATATTATTTAGTTCTGGTCTAATTGAGCTGTGAAAATAGCCATATTAAAGGTTGAATCAAATTTGACTAAAAATGAATAACTTGTCCCATTCCATCCATAATTAAATTAGATTAACCCAAATTTCTAGGAGGACCTTCCTCATTGATAAATAACCCTTTTAGCCTCTAGATTAGTATTTATAATTCAGTTTAGTCAACTTTCCAGAAATCTAAAAAGTAGTTATCATTCTACATTCCTGAAAAAAATCTGTTTTCATTTCCATTTGAATTCTTAGTTTTTCCACTTTAAATTAAATTAGTCTAAATTATTTTTAGGTAGTCTAGGACTTCAAATCACTGTGGATACAACATTAGGGTTACTACAATTGACCTGTGCACTGCAGTAGAGAGTGAGTTAGGGAGTTGAAACAAAAATTGAAAGAATTGACTTTTGACACAAAAATCAGCAAGTTATCACTACACTTCTCAATTTCACTAACAATGTCTTCAGTTTTTGGGCATGTGTGATTAGTTGTGGAGTTGATCTCGACGGCTGGGCATTCCTAATTCCTTGCTTCAATCTCAGCTTTGTTCTTCTTTGGAATAATTTTCATGTGTTGAGCTACGATCTTCTTTTCAGCATTCTTCTCTTTATTGTCAAAGTAGATACTTTCAGCATCTTCAATACGAAATTCAGCAAAATGTTCATTCATGTTCTTCAATTTGTCTTGCACTTTCATGTGATATGACTTGACTTTGATCCTTAGGCCTAACTTCAATTTGTCCAGAATAAGTATCACGTGAGTTTAGATAGAGAGTAGGTTCGTTGGATAATTTGTTCTTCTATGATTCTGCTCTCAATTGCTAGGTTTTCAACCTTATCAAACAATTCTCTCATTTATTAATTCTGTCTTTCTTGTTGCTTGATTAGCTTATCCAATATCAGCTCCATGTTTGAATTCTCTTTAGGTGGGGTTATGTGATATGAGGACTCCATTGGTTGTGCTGGCAGATTCTGAAATGTAGCTTGCTAAAATTAAACCTCTAACATCATTGATGGTGTATGAAGATCTTCCACTTTGGTAGTTAGCTCCTCCATCATCTTACATTGCTTCATTTGTTGATCTACCAATTTTTTGCATTATAATTTTCAGATCGTGGTCTTCCACAGGTGTTGTTGGCTGGTATTGTTGCTGAAATTCAAGTGAAGTTGACATTGGTAGATTCAGTTGGAAGAAGTGATTCCAAGTGTACAACTGAGAGTGTGCACCTAGCATTTGATTTTGATCATAAGTTGCAAGATGATAGTGATGTCCATTGTGAAACATATTGTATGCATGGATTTGAATATTGGGCGTGTGAATTAAAAAAATAATTTCTCCTTTTACTGCTATGATTATCCATATGAAACTGCCCATATGATTCAAGTTGAATATAAGGGTGCACTTAGCGGCAATAAACCTAAGAAAAATAAGGGATTTTAGTTTGAATTTTGCAATTGCATTTTCTATTATGTCTTCAACTCTAGAGTCTTGTCTCATTTATTAGATTTTGGCACTTCACTAGCTTGATAAAGATTCTGCTCATCTTCTAAGCAACTTGGATATTTCTAATCCATCACAATGTCAATCTTACCAAATGTTTGCTAAATTCACACTTATCACCACTTTTTGAAATCTGAAATATTTTCTGCGCAATAGAAACTAAAGAGAAAATTTATAGAGTAGGTGCAAAAATTCAAAATCTGAATTTGGAAATCTAAAATTAAACTTGAAATCTAATATTTGAAATATGAAATTTAAAATTTGAAATCTGAATTTTGAAATCTCAAATCTGATATGAGCATTCAAGGATCAAAAGAAAACATGCATGTTCAAATATGTTTTAGCACAATAGGGGTTTAGGATCATATGATAAGTGCAAAAAATTGAAATAGGAAATTAGAAATCAGAAATATGAAATCCAGAATCTAAAATTTAGAATCAAATATTTGAAATATGAAGTCTAATATAAACATTCAAAGATCAAAAGAAGCCATGTTCAATTATATTTCTTCACAATAGGATTATAGAATAAGTGCAGAAATTCGAAATTTGAAATAAAAAATGCTAAATCTAAAACTTGAAATTAGAAATCTCATATGTCATTCAAAGATAAAAAAATTGCTATGTTTAAGATATAGGTATAAACAGAAATATTTTTGCAATTTCAGCAATGTGTATAATGCATGTTCAGAACATAACTATTTGCAATTTTAGTAATAAAAAATCAGGAATCTGATAATGCAATGCATGTTCAGAAAGGTAGTTCAACAATGTTCAGATATAGGTTAACATAAGAATACATGTTCGGCAATGTTTCAGCACAATAAAGGCTCAGAATATAAATTTTAGGATATGTGCATAAATATGAATCAAGGTTATTAAAACCGAACTGGACCGGCCAGTTCAATCGGTTCAACCACGAACCGGTGACAAGTTCGGTTCAGTTCAATATTAAAATCGAAATCAGCTTTGAATCGGCCAATAACCGGTTGAATCGGAAAAGCCGATGAACCGGCTAAAAAATTGGTTCAACTTCAAAACTTAAGAAATTGAGAAAAGATAGGGAAATAAAGCCAAAAAAAGAAAAGATAAAATGGAAAAGAAAGGAAAGTTGTTTGGCCGATTTAACCATACATAAATAAAGTTTCACCTTTAAATCGGTCAAAAAATTTGCTTACACTTTTAACCATATCTATTTCAATATTTATGGCAAGATTTACGGGGAAAGATACTTTAATGGAAATAGATATGGTAAGATTTATGGGTAAAGAGAATTTAATGAAATAAAAGGGAAAGTGTTAAAAAAATAAAGAGAATATGAGTAATTTATGGTAGAAAGATTTAATATTTTATCAAATACAATATGAAAAATGACCAGATATTAGCTAATGAAAATAAAAAAAAATGATTAAAGATAAAGAGATCAAAATTACAGGAATCAATAAAATTAATATCAATATTTCAATATCAATAATGTTAGAGTCAATCTTTTATGAATGTTAATTCTTAAGTAATATCTTTATGTTGTTATATTATTATTACTAAGTTATTATTATATTTTTATAAATTATATAATATTAATTCATGTTATAATTTCTTTTTTTATAAATAATATTATTTTAATAAAATCCGGTTCAACTCGATCGAACCTGATTCGACCGATCCAACCACGACCCAATTGACAATCCGGTTCGATCTCTGGTCCGGTTATGAAAACATTGATATGAATTTTAAAATTCTGTCACCTAAAATATGAAATCTGACATGTGTATTCAGCAATGTTTCTACACTACAAAAATTTAATAGGTACTTTGTAACTTAAGTGCAGAGTATGAAGTTTGAGAATCTCAAAATTAGAAATGCAAAATCAAAAGATTGAAGATGATAACTTCAAGATATAAGTAAGAACTACTATAAATAGCTAGAGAAAAGAAAAATGGCATAAAGTTAAAATCTACTTTAAGCAAAAATAAAAAAAAATCAACTAAACTATAAGTAACCAAGTATTCACAGCATGATGATCTATAAACAATGAATGTATAAACAATTATTAGCTAGAGCAAAACAATAAATCAAGTGTGCAAATCAAAATCTCATTGTCCCCGGCAACAATGCAAAAAATTTGACTATACGGTGTTTGATATGTGACTTGAGTACTTCATAGAAAAACCTCAAATAAGCATAAAATTTATAAATCCTTAACACACATGATGAGATTACAAGCGCACTGTAGTACTTAAATGTCGATCCATAGGGACAAAGCTTGAAAAGTTCATACTTGATTGAAAACTATTTAGAAGGAAAAGCTTAAGTAATGTTGTTCAAGATGAGAAAAATAAAATACTACAAATAAAAAATCACAACTATAAAGCTACACTAATTTTTATAGTTCTTTTTATTTGGATGAGAAGTCCAGAGAACAAGAAGCAAGAGTGAAAGCTTTAACTAACAGTATGATTTGACACCAAGGACTTATAGGGGATGTTTTCACTTGGTATTAGTGTTCTTCGAGCCTTAAATTATAAATGAAATGATAGAAGACCTTTTGACTTATGCATAAAATACATTTCATGATGAACCATACCCGACTTATCACATGATGCTCTCGCATTCGTTAATGATCGAGCTCACATGCGTCAGAAGGGTGGGATGTCCCTCTCATGTTGCATCGGAATAGGTTCCTCACCTCAATCATATCTAAAGATCATTGCATTGAATCAACCAAAGGAAGAACAAGCAATGGAACATGAAACAAAGCATAGAAATCGATCAATCTGTTTACAAAGAAACCATAAATCAAACAGAGAACATAAACATCCCAAGATCAAACATCCCCCAGCCTTAGCTAGCTGGCTTAGTTATACATTAACAACAAGAAAATATGAAAAGATGAAAAGGGAAGGAAAAGAAGAAGGGGACTGTTGTTGCAGCCTCCTCTTTACAATCCTTCAACAACGGTAGAAAATGGCCTCCCCGATTCAGATTTGAAGGTCCCTCTTCATGGGCAGACACCATATCTTTTTATAGTCTAAGGGGTTTGTGCCACATGTCCACGCTTTTCTAGTTATTTTCTTGTCTTCTTGTTCCAACTTTTCCAGCCAAAGAATCTGTTTATGGTCCTCCCTTAGCTATTTGCCTCTTGGTTTGCCATCTGTCCAGCTTTTATCTTATATCTGTCCACTTTTCCAGTCAAAGAAATTTACTTGTGGTCCCTCCTCGACTATTTCCCTCTTAGCTATCACCTTTACAGCTTTTTTAGCCATTTTTTCCATTTGCCTATAAAGTTTAGAGAAAGCTTCCTTCTTCTAATGCAAGAGGCTAACATGGAAAGTTGTCTTCCTCAAGTTCTTTGCTGCTTTGGTCAAGATGCCTTCTTGAACCATGCGATCTGCTCTCAAATTCGCCTAAGTGTCCAAGTGGGATATCCACCTATATGCCCCTATGTGATGCGTAAGTGTGAACATGTATCTGCATACCCCCATGTGTTCTCGATTGGGATTTCTACGTGAAAAATAACTAAAACAAATAATGAAATCCTAGGAATGCATATCACAATAAGATAGTGTGGAAAAATTATAGAAGTTACAATTTAGTCATAAAGCATGTGTTCGAGATGAAAATATAGCAAATCATGGAATAAATACATGCTAACATTAATGAAAAGTAAATATAATCTATTCACATCACTTGATGAGTAGTGTTTGCCGAAAATGGGAAAAGAAAAACATAAGTTGAAAGAACTTTGAAGTAACCTGTAACACTAATTTTTAATAAATTTTTGAATGAAACAACAAAGTCGAGAGTAGAGGGTGAAAATAATGACAATTAAATATTGATTCGATTAAACACTAGGACTCCGGGGAAGTTGTTTCAAGACTATCATTCCTTAAAATAATAGATGCCATGTACATTCTCACTCTCGTGATGGATGCCATCCAAAGACAGTGCTCACTAGTTGCTGGATTTACGTACATGGGCCATCTCTCAAAACATGACCGCCACATTCTCACAAAAAATAGGCCAGTCTAAGATATTGATTGGGTATGTCACCATACTCTCTATCTCCTGACTTAGGGGAATCCAAAGACTTAAAGCAAGATCCGGCTAATCTCTCGGCCCGTACTAAATACCAACCGATGATAGCCCTCTCGGGCGGAGTTCCTTAAATCAGATGCAACAAGAATAACAAAGAAACTCTGGACAAATTCCTCATGCCAATCGAGCACTAACAGTTAGTGACTCCTTAGAGATAATCAGCCACCGCCTGGCTCGTGGCGTGCTTGCAGTGGTATGAGAAATAGATTCCTCTCTCAGATCAAATGTCATCGATTTTATGTAACCGAAAATAGCTCGTACATAAAATGGATTATTAGCAAAGAAAATTCATGGAATAACTTGAGATCGCCTCTCAAGTATTCTCAGAAACTGGCAGCTTAAAACCCTTAAAACTGTCTAAACTATCACCCTACCTTTTGACATGCATATGATGATCAAGATATAAGCACCCTCCCGAGCAAGGGTCATCAGTACTACAAGAAAGTTTAAATAAAAAGAATACCAGAAATCAAAGTGGGGAAAATTGAATCCCTTCACACCTTGATGAACAAACTTCGCTAGAGCTCCTTACTTCTCAATATGGAAGCTAAAGCAGAGGAATGGATTTTTCTCTTGGGCCAGGGTGTGATGGATTCCTCGGATCAATAAAAATGTATTAAGAAATTCTCGGTAATATCAATAGAAGACAACAATGCAATCGAAACAAGAACAAGGAAATTGATTGTTGCATATTAGGAATCCAAGAGATAAATGAACTAAATATCCCTAACAATTCTCCCATCTCTAACTGACTGGTTTAGTTAAACCTCAAAAGGAGGAGCAACGCAGAGCCCAAATTCATCAACAGATCCGTCATTTTGGAAAGAGAAGAACGTCATCTCTGTCTTTCTTCTTCCTCTCTCTCCCTTTCCATTCACCACTCAAACCCTCTACATCCTGATCATCCCTTATCATGCTCATGATTATTATAGTTAAATCCACTAGATTAATATAAAATTTAATCATATTTAAAACACTTTTTACCTACTATTAGTGGTGGAGTTGAACGAGTAAAAGGTGATTAACTACTTTTTAAATTTTGAATGCTGAATAGGGGGACAGAAAGAGGGAGGCGAGAACAACAAGAAAAAGAGGACGGAAGAAAAGGAGCGAGGGGAGAAGAGAAGAAGAAGAATGTGGAGAGGAAGATTATTGATTTTCTACTCATGTTGAACTAAAAGGATTTCTTGTTCCCTTGTGATGATACTTTGTTAATGCTACTTTTCTAGTTCTCTAATGCTGTGCATTTGACCTCTAGTTTTTATTTACTTGATACAATGCGACTTTATTATTTGCATTCGAATTCAATCAGATCGAGAGATCTGTTGTTTTTGTTAAAACTCGTTCCATTCGAGAGAAGGAATTGGTTACATTTACTTGTTGTGTTTCCAGTAATATTCATTTAACATTTTTATAGAGACTAAGAGGTCCATCGTTGTAGTTATTGTGAGGCGAGTGCTCATAACAGTAACTAGCAATGTCATATGCATTTCAATTGCTTCAATTAGGATAGAAGGATGGGTAATTAAAAGATTGAGAAATCTCCCTTTTCTTCTGGTCAGGACGAGAGATCGACTAATCAATCAGTTCTTATCTAATATTTAACGACTATTCCTCTCTCGGCTCAAGGAGAGATCGGCGAGTTTAAAGGAAGGAAAATTGATTCGCATAGTAAGATTGAGAGATCATTTGATTCATAAAGTGAGAACTAAGATGCAATAGTTTTAACGAGTTCATCACAAGGGAATCTCTTCCATTACAATTGGATCCTTTTTTTACTCTCTCTTGTTTTTCCTATAAATCGTGTTTCTGTGGTATCCGATTTACTCTTAATCGTTTTATGACAACTTTTGAGATATAAGTAGATGGATAACTGATCTAAATCAATGGGGTTATGACACTCAAGATTTTTACTCGACCTATACACTTGCAGCTGTGTGAACTCTAGAGTAAAATTTAAACACGACTAGAATTACTTTTAGTGCGAGAAGATCATATCCACATAAAGTTTGCGTCAAGTTTTTGGTGCCGTTGCCAGGGATTTTAGATCATTACTCTTTATTTATATCTTTTGTTATTTAATCTCTTAATATTCATTGTTGAATTCTTTCCTTTGATTTTAGGAATTAGTATATGCCCAAAACTACTCGCAGACAATTACTTGAATTAGACCCTGAAATCGATCGAACTTTCAAAAGAAGAGTGTGAGAACATAAGAATAGAACACCTTTGATTAAAGGAACAAGTAGCACTCAAATCAACAGAAATCGAGGTGAATTCTGATTTAGAAACAGAGATGATGGCTCAACAAAAAGAACAATCTCAACCACCAGTTCCCTCACTAGAAGAACTCTATACCCCCACTGTAGATGGGTTAGAGTATGCTATTTTGAAGCCAGCTATTCAAGCTAACAATTTCGAGTTGAAATCCTCCTTGATCTCCACGATTCAACAGAACCAATTTGGAGGAACTCCAACCCGAATCAACATCTCAAAGACTTTCTGAAAATATGTGAGACAACAAAGCTGAATAGAGTCTCACCAAAAGCATTGAGATTAAGAATCTTTTCCTTTTCACTAAGAGGCAAAGTCAAACATTGGCTACAGTCACTGAAACCACGAGAATTAACCACCTGAGAATAATTGGTAATGGCTTTTCTGTCAGAATATTTTTCTCCAAGTAAGATAATTAAAATCAGAAACCAAGTCATCGGTTTTGTTCAAAAAGATCAGGAAACATTGTATGAAGCTTGGCAAAGGTTTAAGACATTGCTAAGATCATGTCCCCATCATGGCTTGAGCAACTGGATTTTAGTCCAATCTTTCCACAATGAGCTTAATTATGCTTAAAAAATGGCACTCAATAATGTTGTCGATGGTGTGTTTATAAAGAAAAACGTAGATGAAGCATACCAACTTATAGAAGAAATAGCAAGAAATCAATATTTCTTAACTCACTCAAGGTCCAACGAGTCAATTGTTTTCACTCAAACACAATTGGATGGTGAGGATTTCTCTTCTAAGGTGGAATATATTATTTAGAAGGCAATTAGTAGACTAGGACTCAATGAAGCTACCCCTATTGTTAATATGATAATAAGATGCTGTGAAATATGCGATTCATCTGATCATATTTCCATGCACTATGAATTACTAAAACAACAAGGACATTCACATCAGGAAAATGCGATAGGTCCATATCCTTCCAATAATGATTCATACTCCAACACTTTTAATCCTGGATGGAAGAATAACCCGAAGTTTTCATATAGGGAGAACCCTCAGCAAGCTCAAGTTCTTGTCTGGCAAAGCAGATTCAATCAAGGAACACAACCTCAAAACTCTTCACCTGATCAGGGATCATCTTCTATGAGTAAGCTTGAATCAATGATGGAAAAGTACGTGTCGAAACAAGACATCCTGATGCAAAAGATGTTTGAGAAAATTGAAAGCCTCACCATTCATAACAAAATATTGGAAACACAGATAGCCCAACAAGCAGCATCTTCTTTAAGACAACTAGGAATACTACCTGGACAACCAGAGAAGAATCCAAAAGAACAAGTTCAAGTTGTAACCTTGAGAAGTGGGAAAAAAATTGAAAACACCAAGAGAACAAGATTAGAGGTTGCAACATCAGGAAATGCGGAAACTTCAAAACAAGATAAATCAGCTCAACTAGAGGCTAAGCTAAAGGAGTAGAATGAAGCCAAGCAACATACGTCAGAAAGATCTCTTAGCTATTCTACTGGGATACCGTTTCCTAAAGCCCTTGAGAAATCTTAAAGAAACTCTATATTAATGTACCCTTCATTGAAGCCATACAAGAGATGTCGGCCTATGCAAAATTTCTCAAAGATATCTTATTAAAGAAAATGAAATAGTTGCGTTAAATGCTGAAGCCAGTGACGTAATTCAAAATAAACTACCTCCGAAACTTAAGGACCCTAGGAGTTTTTTTTATACCATATGAAATTGGAAATCGAATGATACAAAGAGCTTTATGTGATCTAGGTGCTTCTGTAAATGCTATTCCCCTTTCATTATGCAGGAAACTTGAAATGGGCAATATTAAGCCCATAAATATGTTTCTCCAATTGGCGGACCGATCCACAAAAATTCCACAAGGAATTTTGGAAGATATACCAATTAAAGTAGGAAATTTCTACATAACGGCTGACTTCGTGGTCCTAGATATGGATGAAGACAATCAAACTCTCATTCTGTTGGGAAGACCTTTTCTAAACACTGCAGGAGCAGTAATAAATGTCAAATAAGGCCGTCTTACTTTTCAAATAGGTGATGATACGGTCGAATTTTGGTTGAATCATATCATCAACTATCCAGATATAGAAGATTATCACCTCCAACCTGAGCAGGTGGATCCACTAATACAGAAGGTAGCATTAGTTGTTCATATATCTGATCCTTTAGAAGTATCCCTCGAGGCTCAAGAACCATCATTATGGACAGAAGAAGCCAAGACTCTTACAAGTCATATGCTCTCAACACAGATACAACACTCAGATAACTCACTGGAGAATCAATCTACTAAGCTCTTGCAATAGTTTAGCTCAAAGAAACCACTGAAACCCGAGTTGAAAAAACTTTCTCAAAACCTTAGATATAAATTTTTAAGAGAATACTTCACCCACCCAGTGATGGTGAGCGCAAATTTAAAGTCGAATGAACTTCAACAGTTACTAGACAAGTTAAAAACCTACAAACATGTTATTCGGCTATACCCTGGATGATCTCAAAGGAATCAATCCTTCTATTTGTATGCATCGCATTCACATGGAAAATGATTTTAAACCATCCATTAAGGGACAAAGAAGACTTAATCCAGCAATGAAAGAAGTAGTGAAAAAGGAAGTGATTAAACTTTTGGATGTTGGAATCATCTACCCCATATCAGATAGTCAATTGGTGAGTCTCATGTAGGTTGTGCCAAAAAAGAGTGGAATGATCGTAATAAAAACAGAATCAAACAAGCTCATTTTCATACAAATTGTCACAGGATGGAGGATGTGTATTGATTTCAGAAAGCTAAACAAAGCTACCCGAAAGGACCATTTTTCCTTACCTTTCATCGATAAGATGTTAAAAAGGCTTGCAAACCACTCCTATTTGTGCTATCTAGATGGATTTTCTGGATTCCATCAAATCCCTATTCACCCAGATGATCAAGAAAAGATCACCTTTACATGTCCATATGGAACCTTTGCATACAAGAGAATGCCCTTTGGGCTATGCAATGCTCCAGCAAGCTTCCAAAGGTGCATGATGTCAATTTTTTCCTGACTATATTGAAGAAATAATGGAAGTGTTCATGGATGACTTCTCAGTGTATGACACTACCTTCGAAGTTTGCCTGCACAACCACGGAAAGGTACTACAAAGATGTGCCAAATCTAACCTAGTGTTGAAATGAGAGAAATGCCATTTTATGGTACAAGAAGGGGTAGTCCTAGGTGTCAGGCAGGGGCATTGAAGTTAATAAAGCCAAGACAGAAGTTATTGAAAAATTACCTCCACCCACTAACATCAAAGGAATCAGAAGTTTCCTTGGACATGTAGGATTTTATCAAAGATTCATCAAGGACTTCTCTCTCATTGCGAGGCCATTAACGAAACTCTTATCCAAAGAAGCAGAATTTATATTTGATGAAGACTGCTTAAAAGCTTTCGACACTTTGAAAAGAGCTCTCATGACAGCCCCAATCATCCAACTGCCAGATTGGTCTCTGTCCTTTGAAATCATGTGTGATGCAAGTGATCAAGCCATTGGAGCAGTATTAGGACAAAGGAAGGACAAGAAATAACACGCGATTTACTATGCCAGCAAAACTTTAGATGTGCCACATATCAATTATGCCACAAATGAATTTCTAGCAATTGTATTTGCAATGGATAAATTTATATCCTACTTAGTTGGTTCTAAAGTCATCGTATACACTGACCATCAAGCCATTCGATACTTGATTTCTAAAAAAAGATGTCAAACCTAGACTGATTAGGTGGATCCTTTTGCTACAAGAGTTCGATCTAGAAATTAAAGACAGAAAGGGAGCAGAAAATCAAGTAGCTGATCACCTCTCTCGAATCCAACTATCAGAATAGGAAAATAATCCTTGCAATTGTAAAGCTATTAATGATTCCTCCCTTGATGATCAATTGTTTTCAATCCAGGAAGCACAATTTCCATGGTTCGCTGACTATGCCAACTATTTAGCTTCAGGGGTTTTACGACCTGATTTATCCTATCAACAAAAGAAGAAATTCTTCTCAGACATTAAATATTATTTTTGCAATGAACCAATTCTCTTCAAAAAAATGTGCTGATGAAATATATCGAATGTGTATACCAAAAGAAGAACAATTTGTCATACTATGAGAGTGTCATTCATTTTCTTATGGTGGTCGTGGAAGATATCAAAAGACAGCTTCTAAAGTTCTTCAAACAAATTTTTATTGGCCTACTCTGTTCAAGGATGCAACCAATTTTGTGAAATCCTACGATGTTTGTCAAAGAACCGGAAATATAGGTAGAAGGAATGAAGCTCCCCAGCAACCTATACTCGAAATAGAAATATTTGATGTGTGAGGAGTCAACTACATGGGACTCTTCCCTCCCTCATGCGGGTATAAGTTCATACTTCTAACAGTTGATTATGTTTCAAAATGGATTAAAGCAATTCCTACAATCTCAGCAGACACAAAGTCAGTTATTAAGCTCTTTAAAAATATTATCTTCTCAAGATTCAGGTTCTAGATTGGTTATCAGTAATGGAGGTTCACATTTTATTGAACGAAGTTTTGAAAAATTATTGTTAAAATATGAAGTCAACCATCGGGTTTCTACCGCATATCACCCTCAAACTAATGGACAAGCAGAGGTTTTGAATAGAGAAATTAAAGTGATCCTTGAGAAGATGATCTCAATAATGAGAAAAGATTGGAGTAGGAAACTCAATGAAACATTATGGGCATACCAGACTGCATACAAAACACCGATAGGAACAACACCATTCAAGTTGATTTACGGGAAGCATTGTTACCTACCTGTGGAATTAGAACACAAAGCTTTCTGGGCGATCAAAGCACTTAACTACAACTTTCAAGCAGCCTCCGACAAATGATTACTGCAGCTCAACGAGTTAGATGAATTAAGACTATATGCCTACAACAACTCCCGCCTTAACAAAGAACGAGCAAAGAAATGGCATGATATGCATATACTGAGAAAGGATTTTTAGGAGGGCGACTAAGTTCTGTTATTCAACTCTTGATTATGACTTTTTCCAGGAAAGCTGCGGATGAAATGGTCGGGACCATTCACAGTTGAAAGAGTATACCCTCATGGAGCGGTGGACACTTTTTCCAATCTCACACATTTTCCACTTTTTCCAATCTCACACGAACACCCCAGCGACGCCTCGATTCTCTGCGTAACCCACTACTTCTTTTCCAACATCTATTGCACATCAACCAAATGGCATACCCAAAATCCCTAATCATCCCCTACCCTTCTCGGCGCGTCCCACAATCGCCCTAAGCCCGCAAATATCCTCGAGACGACTGGCAACATGAAGCGGACATGAACATCGTTGGACTCCTACACCAATAGCTCATCAGAATCCACCAGACGTCATTTACGTCCGGATGGCCTCCTACAACGAACCTCCAACATGCGACAACCGGAGAATAGCGAGGAAGTTCAACGCCTACTAAACACCGGGTGAACAAATTTCTCCTCCACCAGGCTTTTAGATTTTCCAACTCTCAAGCCTCTTGGTTTCTTTGAGGACATCAGAACTCTTCTCCATCGATCTCTCCTTCTACCTTTCTTCATGAAACGTTGGGACCTCTACAAAGAGATAGCGATAGAGTTCATCAGAATAGTATACTCCACTAGCATTGACGACGACGGTGTTCCTGACCATATCGAATTCCGTTTGTACAACCAAGATTTCTCCATGAGCCTCGACACCTTCGCTCATTTTCTAAACCTCCCTAACATAGGACACAGAACCCCTCCACCTATTTTTCCCATCTTTGAAGTCTGGTATCAACTCACCGGACACTGTACCGACAATCTCCTCCACTTGGTCGGCCAACATCTCAAAAACATAATTTTCTGATACCTCCACATTCTCCTCACCAATAGTATATTAATTCGCCCGAATGACTCTGAGATGGACTTCATCTTTGCCGATGAACTCTTCATTATCTGGTGTCTCCTCTCTAACACAGAGATTAACTTTGCATCTTTTCTTATGCAAAGTATACTCAAAGAATCCACCCGCGAGTGTAACCAGATTATTTGTGAAAATTTCATCACGCCCATAGCCGAACACTATATTTTCTTAGGAGACACCAACCCAATAGCATCAACTCTGCTCGACCTGATCTTTCTGACTCAAGAAGGAGTCCTTCTTACAGTTAACGGCCAGTACTTTTAGAGACAATCCAACCTTTCAGCTTTATTCCAGTTTCCCAATCCCCAACAATATTCTATTTTAGAAGGTCGGAACAGGTGGATGAATGAGTTCATCCAAGTCACATGATCAATTCCAACACTTCCTCCACTACTCATAGAATACATTGTATCTCCACGAGTCCCATTTGGCCCGAGAACAACTAGAAGACATGTTGTCACTTCTTCCTATTCATCTGCACCAGATGCTTTCCAATCTCTGCCTCTTACCCCCTCTGCTAAATTGAGTCTCATTCTGGAACAAGTATCCAAACTTGTAGAAGCTACAACCCGTCAACGTGAAGACATCCAGAATTAAAGGACCAACTTCACACCTTGGAACAACAAGGCCTCGCGCATCAAGAAAAAAATTAAGGAATTGAAGTAGTACAAAACTATGTTCTCACGACCCTCAGTGATATACAACAAGTCACTGACCGTCTGCTTGAGTTGCAACCCACTCCTGGTCCCTCTTCCTGGCATGATTGACACTGAGGGCAGGGTCGATTTTAAGCTTGGGGGAGAGGGCAACATGGTACATTTCTACTCCTTTCTTATTACATTCTTCTTTACATTTTCAATAAACAAATTCACTGTTTTATGAAACTACATTGCAACAACATTTCACTTCTAGGCAGTAAAGTAAGAGATGTCTGTATTGCCCCATAGCTATGGTCTCTTTTGCGACCTTCTGAAACTATGTTCAAGAAGACCTTGCTAAACCTGGAAAAATTTGCAGCATCTCATGATCTAATTCAATGCTCTAACTGTAGGGCTATGGCTAGAAGAAAGTGGCTATATTGAAACCTTAAAAGCTTGACGATCAATCCTACTCATGCTCAACTATTAGTTATAAGTCTATTGATAATTATGCTAATTTTAACCATTTCAGTGCAGTGTTAAGTTTAGTAAAAATGAAAAAGTGAAAGTTAAAAGCAAAAGAAAAGAGGGCTGGTGTAGCCCCAGAAGGTAAAAAAAGGGTGTAGTCCGAAACCTGGGTGAATCTAGGTGATTAGATCCGTAGGGGTTCATACCTAGCAACCTGCCCTGGGATGTTCTGATCAAAAACCCATTATACAGATCACCCAGCGCACTATAGATAATCACATGAGTACTGGATCAATAAAAAAGAATAAGAATAAAAGAAAGTCCATACTACACTAGAATATTCAGCATTAACATTCTTGTTATCAGTCCATCTTATTTCAGTTCTTTGACTATGAGCTGAGTAGGAGGAAGTTAAAAATGTCTTACTTCTAATACCTTCACTAAAGTCTGGGTGTGTGAAAATGAGAGAAGGCACTTGAGCAAAGAAAATAAGGTCTGAATATCAAAAGAGTAGTTAGAAAGAAAGGTGGGCTTAAACCTTTTGTTTTGAACATTGCTTGATGACAAGCAAAAAGCTAAGCTTGGGGGAATTTGATCACCCTTATTATGCTCATGATTATTATAGTTAAATCCACTAGATTAATATAAAATCTAATCATATTTAAAACACTTTTTACCTACTATTAGTGATGGAGTTGAACGAGTAAAAGGTGACTAACTACTTTTCAAATTTTGAATGCTGAACAGAGGCACAGAAAGAGGGAGGCGAGAACAACAAGAAAAAGAGGACGGAAGAAAAGAAGAAGAAGAATGTGGAGAGGAAGATTATTGATTTTATCTAAACTCATGTCGAGCTAAAAGGATTTCTGGTTCCCTTCTTATGATACTTTGTTAATGCTACTTTTCTAGTCCTCTGATGTTGTGCATTTGATCTCTAGTTTTTATTTACTTGATACACTGCAACTTTATTATTTGCATTCGAATTCAATCAGATCGAGAGATCTGTTGTTTTTGTTAAAACTCATTCCATTCGAGAGAAGGAACTAGTTACGTTTACTTGCTGTGTTTCCAGTAATATTCATTTAACATTCTTATAGAGACTAAGAGGTCCATCGTTCTAGTTATTGTGAGGTGAGAGCTCATAACAGTAACTAGCGGTGTCAGATTTGTTCCAATTGCTTCGATTAGGATAGAAGGATGGGTAATTAAAAGATTGAGAAATCTCCCTTTTCTTCTGGTCAGGACGAGAGATCGACTAATCAATCAGTTCGAACTTAATATTTAACGATTATTCTTCTCTCAGCTCAAGGAGAGATCGGCGAGTTTAAGGGAAGGGAAATTGATTCGCATAGTAAGATTGAGAGATCATTCGTTTCATAAAGTGAGAACTACGATGCAATAGTTTTAACGAGTTCATCACAAGGGAATCTCTTCCATTACAATTTGATCTTTTTTTTTACTCTCTCTTGTTTTTCCTATAAATCATGTTTCTGTGGTATCTAATTTACTCTTAATCATTTTGTGACAACTTTTGAGATATAAGTAGATGGATAACTGATCTAAATCAATGGGGTTACGGCACTCAGGATTTTTACTCAACCTGTGCACTTGCAGCTATGTGAACTCTAGAGTAAAATTTAAACATGACTAGAATTACTTTTAGTGCGAGAAATTCATATCCACATAAAGTTCACGTCACATCCCAGCCTCCTTTTTCTCTACCTCTGGTCGTCTTTATACCTTCAACCTCCAATCGTCGTCTGTGTCCTCTCCTTTTTTGTCTTTTTTGTCCTCTACCATCTTTCTTAAGCGTCTGTCGGCTCAGCCCTAAAGGAGCTTCTCCTGTATGCTATTTTGGACTGGTTTGTGTGATGATCTGGTTGCTATTTTTTATTTAATGGCCCAAGAAGTTGGTGAAGGTAGTTATTGTACAGATACCCCCATATGTCTCCGAATAGATTGTCTTCCTCCTCCTTTGGCTGGTACGAAGTTTTGTAGGAAACTTTAAGCAACAATAGATAAAGATGAAAACTTCGAGGATAAATAGTTAATAGATGCAAAGAAATAGTGAAAACCATAATCTAGGAATAAAACATGCATTTTAAGTCGAGATCACAACAAATATAAGATGAATGCATACTGGAAATGGATGAAAAATAGATTAATGATAATTTCTCCACATCAGAATCCGATGCACAATCTGAATCCTATGTCTTCGTGGAAGGATTTGTTGTTACGATTTCTCAAAAATGCTTTGTGGCTTCTACGGACGCCCGACCGTTAATGAGTTTATTTTTCTGCAGTAAGGATGCCAAGGAATTGGTCACTACAAGAAAACTGACGAATAGCGACCCAAAGATAGAGATGTTGTTGCGACGCTATTGCGTCTCTAGAAAATATAGCATTTCTTTTGTGTCTACTTAGTGCCGATAATATGAGACGCTTGAAATCAGTGTCTAATAGCGTCACAATAGAGCCAAAGAAGAGGGAGATGCTACTAGCGTCAACAGGAGATGCTATCTCGATGTTAAGATGATGTATAATATATCATTGCGAGCAGTCTATTGATGTCGCTAACGCGACGCGAAAGTGGCATAGAAATGGGAGACGCTATTTCGGTGCTCAAGGGACGCTAAGTTTATGCATTAGTTGACGTTATTCTGACGCTCAAGGAACGGTTTATGTATAAGTTTGCGCTACTGTGAGGCCAACATCATGTCATTGGGGTCGCCAAGGCAATGCTAAGGTACTGCTCAATAGGGAGACACTAATGTGACGTTCAAGGGATGCGAAGGATGATATATTTAATGTAGCTTCGACTATGCATGCGACGCTATTGTGACGCTACAGAGGCGCTAATGTCAAATATTTTTGCCTCATTACAATCATATTTTCTTCCCTTTCCATACCATACAATTATATAATGCATATAAATGCATTCATCATTCATTACAGGCATCAAAGTTAAGAATATGAAAAGTAGTAAACTGAATTAACAAAAGTATAACTACTATACGTATATCTAATAACAAGGGTATAAGTAACATAAGTATAGTTGTAAAAATTTCTATCCTAAGTTTGGGAGTTGTTGTTGTCATTCCGGATGTTCGATCTCGACGTGCTCGGTCCTTGGCCTCGCGAGGATTGATTCTGCAGTGGGATCAATCCTTGAATTGTCTGCAATAAAGGAGCCAACTATTGCGATAGCTACTGCGACACCTACTTCAATATTTGCTGCGATATGTGCTGTGATAGTTTATGCATTATAAGTTTATATATTATATTATAAGTTTATATATTATATTATAAGTTTATATTATATTATAAGTTTATATATTATATTATAAGTTTATATTATATTATAAGTTTATGTTGTAGGATCAAAAGCACCAAGAGGGGGGTGAATTGATGTCTAAAAATCTTTTCGCCAAATCACTTTCAAAAAATCAATAAAATCGATCACAAACAAATAATAATAAAGCGTGAGTGAAAGATAAGAACAAATGTAAAGAGACACGATATGTTGACGAGGTTTGACCTCAACTTTTTGGCCCATGCCCCCACTCCGACTTCTCAACCTCGAGCCCGTCGGACATCCACTATCTTTCTCTTTTCTTATAAGGAGAGAACAACCCTCTTTACACACACGCCTTCTTCTCTGCTCAGGAGGCAAGGCACACCTCTTTTACAATGAGCTTTCAATCTCACTAGATTAAAGAACAATGATTCCCTCCAACTCTCTTCTTTTACAAAATATTCTCACACTCAAGGCTCAGAAGATAAAAGGAAAGAATTTGCAACTTTGGGCTCAAGAACTTGAAAGGAGCTATAGAATGATCTTGCTTGCTTGGATAACTTTTTTTCATGCTTTGACACTCCTTTTATAGGTTTCTACAGGTGAAAATTTTGTTCAAAAATTCTTTTACAATTTTCTCCTTAAAAATAGTCATTATTGTTCATCTAGCACTATGACCAGTCGACTGCTTTAATGGGCCGATCGATCGGTCAATATGACCATTGCACGAAATCTGTGATTTTATCCGTTGTCCAATCGACTGATGTAGCGACCGGACAATCGACCAGTATAGTCTCGCCATTTCTTGAAAGCGCCCTTCTGTTGGTTGGACGACCGATTTAATGATCGAAATGTCGATCGGTACAGTCTCGTCATCCCTGTGAAGATCGATCGACCGGTGCAGCGACCGAACCATCGACCAGTATAGTCTCAACATTTCTTCCGCTTGATATCAATCGATCGGTATCCATGGGCGATCGATCGGTGTCGATCGATCGTGTGCTGAATCTTTATTTTTAATGTTTAATTTGGTGATTTCTTCTGCGAATGAGGTCATATCAATTTTACACCTGTTTATCATCACTTGAGCATAGATTAGTAATTTTATGTCCAATTTAATTTGTTATCATCAAAACATAGGATTCAACAATCTCCCCATTTTTTATGATGACAAACTAATTGGACGATATAGAGAAAAAGAATGAATTGTAAGTATAAAGAGTAACTAGTGAGCAAGCTCCCCCTACATTCATGCATATTTCATATTTTTCTCCCCCTAAATAAGTGGTCTTTATATTGTCATAATAATATAAAACAATATGAACATATGACATCAAATAAGGCACCAAATAGTTGTGAAATCAAATGTTTAACATATTCATCACATTACATCCATAGTCGATACATCATGTGTTCATGCACTAAAAAATGTGTCTGTAGTCACTACAAAATGGTGCACGACACTAGTACAAACATATAGCAACTAAGGGATATCGAACTAAAAGAAACTAAGAACACATAGCATCATCCCAAACTTCTCCCCTTTCGACATCATCAAAGAGGGAGGTAACCTGACTACATCACATCGGGACTATCATCCTCTCGATCTACGGGTGGAATAAATCTCTGCGATGCATAGTAGACTTATAGCGAACCAACAAGGTATCAAGAGTCATGCTCCATCCGTCGAACACGACGATCCATTTAGGTCACACGATGATCTATGGCATCGGCCTGCTGTGAAATGGCCGTGAAATCATAGGCGCCATAGGAAGCCGAGACTGCATGCTGGGAAGAACCAAAAGGCTCAGTGGGTGTCGAAGGGGGAGGGAAGCCAGGGCCAGCCTCCGGTGCGTCTTGAGTGTCCATCGACGTTGGTTCTCCATCTGTGGCATCATCCCATCGTAAGAATCTATCGGTGTCTGCTCGCCAAACCTAAAATGTTTCCGGTGCAAATTCTTAGAACCGATGATGTCAGTGGGGCGGGGTCGGATGTACTCCTCGCCTATAGGGATGTCGACACCAAAATGGAGTAAGATCTTAGTGATCCAAGCTCCAAAATATAAGTAGTACCGACCACAAACACTACAGGAGACCTTTCGGAAGGTGTAATCCATGTGATAAAAAAGAAAATGGCCAAAATGGAGAAATGAGACATCACGGATATAGAGACAGGAAGAAAGAAAAAATAAAAGTGAGTGACATCTGTATAGTGCCCGACTCGAGGAGTAATCATGTGACTAAGAATGTGATGAGCCATTTTCATAGTTAGATGAAGATGTCGATGATTCGTTTTGATGGTATAGTGGATATCCTATCCAACAAAAATCATAGGAATGTCATCTGCGATCGGAAGATAATCGAAACGCCAACCGTGGGTGACAAATGGATAGAAACTAGGTAATGGGCACGGAACGCCAAAAGATGTGATAGAGATGGTCAGGATCAAAGCGAATGGGTACTCCAAGGACATATGTGATGATGGCCTCTCGAGTGATCGTTATGTTCACATAGAAATGATGAACAAGACGGGGATACACACGGAAATGACAGCCAACCGATGGTTGCGAACATTTCCTGAACATCGGAAATGATCAGAGCGCCCCAATCAACAGTGTAGGCACGCCGGATTTCACGAGAGGCGTACAAGGTATCAAAACTAGTAGAGATGTCCCTAGTGACAAAGAAGTGACTGTCAAAATCAGTAGGGTCAGTGGAAGGAGACTGATGAGCACGTCCACAGGATCGTCCTTATCCATGACCTCGTCCACATTGGAAAAGCGCGAGTTCCGATTCTGGGTCAAGTTTAGGCTCATTTGGAATTATACGAACGTGACCACCTGAGCCATAGAAATGATGACGGCGCTGAAAGACTAGCTGAATACATGGATACCCTTCATCATCGGTCATGTATTCAACAATGGTGGCCGAAAGAAATGGAAGCACTTTTTTCGATGGTCAAAAGGGTTGTCGAAAGAAAATTGACTGAGGGAAGGCGTCAGGGAGATGACAACTGTGATAGAGAGATGGAGACCGCGGTGGCGACTAGAGATAAGAGGATGTGACGAGAGGGCTGGAAGAAGGATGTGACAAGAGGGTCGGAAGAGGGCGGCAGAGAGAAGGATGTGACGGTGACAGTTGAGAAGAGGACGGAAGGAGGAGCTGTGACGGTGGTGACGGTGACTAGAGGGAGGTCGACGAGGGGGGACGGCCGACGGAGAAGAGGGCGACAGTGGTGGCGGTCGACGAAGAAAAGAGAGGGTGGTGTGGATGAAGGAGAGAGAGTGACGACGGATGAAAGAGGTCGATGGTGATGGCTGAACGATCGACGGTGGCATCACAGACGAGGTGGACGGGCGATGGCTAGGTGAGAGGAGGTTGACCGATCGAATTCTTATATGTGCAATTTTGCATATACCGATCGATCGGTCATGTCCAGCGATCGACCGGATATTGTTTTGCAATAAACAATCCATCAGTCGATGGATGTCAATCAGATGGTCATATATTGGTCGACCAATGGAGAATATCGATCGATCGATCCTAGTCTAACAGACATTTTTCACTAATTTTTGAAATTATAACCATTGAGATTTTGTTCCAAAGATTTATTTCACATAATGTAAGTGTTGTGCATCACTTTTAATGTTCAATTCATGTTAAAAATGATATTGCATAACCAAGTCACTTTTACTTAGAATTGATATTCAATTAAGATTCAATCATTCCTAATTCCCTTCTCAGCATGCAAAAATGTTCTTCACTCAGGGGTTTTGAAAATATGTCTGTAAGTTGAACTTCAGTGGACACATGTTCAATGGCAATATCCTTAAGATCACATGTTCTCTAATAAAATGATATCGCAAGTCAATGTGTTTAGTCCTAAAATGGTGAATTAGATTTTTGGTCATTTCTATAGCACTCATGTTATCGCACTTCATGAGTACAAAAGAACAATTGACACCATAATCACGCAATTATTGTTTACCCATAATATTTGTGCATAACACTACCGCGGCTATATATTCGGCCTCGGCGGTAGAAAGTGTGATGGAGTTTTATTTCTTGTTAGCCAATGAAATGATAGAGCTACCAAGAAAGCAATACATCCCACCAGTGCTTTTCCTATCAACATTACACCCGACGAAATTTGCGTCGGTGTAAGCATGTAATTCAAATGAGGAGCTTCTATCATACCAAATGCTTAATTCATATGTATGTTTTATGTAGCGCATTATCCTTTTAACAACGATTAAATGTGATTCTCTTGGAGCGGATTGAAACCTAGCACACAAGCATACACTAAGCATTATATTGGCCTAGATGTCATTAAATACAACAAGCTACCAATCATACATCTTCCCTTTTTTTATCAATGGTCTTGTCTTTTTCATCTTTAACCAATTTTGTAGTAGTGCTCATAGGGGATGATGCTCGACTTGCATTCGTTCATTCCTGAATCTTTTAAGCAACTCTTTTGTATACTTTTATTGATTGAGAAAAATGTCATCATTGGATTAGAAAGAAGGTGAGCTCTTCTATAAGAATCATCTCAAATTCTTGTTACATAAAAATTTCAAACTCTTTGCATAGACATTTATTAATAGCACCATAAATAATATCATCAACATAAATGTGAACTATTAAAATATCATTTTTAACATGTTTTAAAAATAATGTGGTATCAACTTTCCCTTTTTTAAAACCATTTTCAATTAAAAATAAACTCAATCTTTCATACCAAGCTCGAGGAGCTTGTTTCAATCCATAAAAAGCTTTTGAAAGTTTAAAAACATGATTAGGGAAATTTGAATTTTCAAAACCTTGAGGTTGTTCAACATAAACTTCTTCATTTATAAAATTATTTAAAAAAGCCGATTTTACATTCATTTGAAAAAGTTTAAAACCTTTATAACATTCAAAGGCCAAAAGCATTCCAATTGTCTCAAGTCTAGCAATAGGAGCAAAAGTTTCATCAAAAGCAATCTCTTCAATTTGTGAGTAACCCTTGGTCACTAATCTAGGCTTCTTCCTCATAATGACACTATTTTCGTCTAACTTATTTCGAAAAATTCATTTGGTTCCAATAATAAGATGGTCCTTGTGTCTTTTCACAAGTTTCTACACTTGATTTTTTTCAAAATTATTTAATTCCTCATGTATTGCATTTATCCAATTTGAATCTTCAAGTGCTTCATCTATATTACTGGCTTTAAAATTAGCAAGAAATACCGAAAAAACACATAGATTTTTCAAAGATTTTCTAATTTTTATACCTTCATTTATATTACCTATAACTTGTTCAATTGGATGTGACGAGACATGTCTTCAATTTCATGGTATGATTTGGTTCTCCTCAATTCGAGGTTCTTCCATTTCTTCCACATTTGAAGTGTCAACTTTAGCTTCTTCCAAGTTCTCATTTTGCATATCATCAAGTTGTCTTTGCACTTCAACTATTTCTTCCTCATCATCATGTGCTTGCTTGTTCATAAAAAAATTATTAGTCTCCATGAATCTAACATTAATAGACTCTTCAACAACTAATGTTCTTTTATTATACACTTTATAAGCTTTATTTGTACTTGAATAACCAAGAAAAATATCATCATCACATTTGACATTAAATTTACCTAGTTTATCTTTGACATTTAAAATATAGCATTTACAACAAAAAACTTTGAAATAAGAAATATTTGATTTTTTCCATACAAAACTTCAAAACACATTTTCTTCTCAAAAGGCCTAAGTAGAATCCTATTAAGACCTGTTTACGGCCTCGGCCCAAACATACTTTGGCAATTTGCTTTCATTTAAAATTGCTCTAGTCATTTCTTGTATAGTTCTATTTTTCCTTTTTACTACATTATGTTGAGCTGTCATAGGAGTGGAAAAGTTATGAAATTTTTTTCACAAAACAATTCAAATTTATGATTTTCAAATTCTCCTCCATGATCACTTCTAATTTTTGAAATTTTTTGTTCAATTTCATTTTGAATCCTTTTTGTAAATTTCGAAAACATGTTTATTATTTCATCTTTACTAACAAGAAATATAATTCAATTGAAATGAGAGAAATCATCTACAATTACAAATACATATCTTTTTCCTCTTAAGCTTACTACATCAATTGGTCCAAATAAATCAAGATGTAAAAGTTCCAAGGACCTATGTGTACTAATGACTCCCTTCAATTTAAAAGAACTTTTGTTTGTTTACATTTAAGACATGAATCACTGATATTATTTTTTCTTAAATTTAACATTAGGCAAACTTCTAACCAATTCATATTTTGAAAGTTTATTTAGTAATTTGTAGTTTCCATGTCCTAATCTTCTATGTCACGAATTTATATCATCATGCATAGCACTAAGAAATTTTTCATTTTTCAAAGTATCAAAGTCAATTTAACAAATTATTGTATCTAAAGCCTATGTGTAAAACTTTATTATTTTCATTTGGCACTGTGATCGGTCGACCACTTTAATGGGCCGGTCGATCGGTCAATATGACTATTGCATGAAATATATGATTTTATCCGCTATACGATCGACCGATGTAGCAATGATCACTAGCTGATCAATATAGTTTTTTATCCCATTTTAGATGCATTTCACCCCTATCGAATTCCTAAATTGCCCAACTTTTGGCAAATTATGTTTGGAATGCATGGATTGTGATAACTAGTTGATCTTCCTCATTTTATACTTAATTACATGTGCATAGAGGTTCTGAAATGCTAAAATCCATAAATATTTTAATTCTATGCCAAGTTATCAGTTTTAGGACAAGTTGTCGCTCCAATAGGCCAAGTTATCATTATTTTGAGAACTGATTTTCAATGATTTTCTTGCCCTAAATCCATTACTATCATGAATGAATCATATTTGGATGGTCATATATCAACTTGTGCAAAATTTTAAGTCCATTTGAACAAGTTATCATTTTTTCAATGCCAAGTTATCGTTAAAGGGCAAAACTATCATTTCGACATGCAAAGCTGTCAATTCTGCACAAAGGCCTTAGGCAACAATTTATTATTGTCCTAACTCATTCCTGTTCAAATTTGATCACATTTGGATAACCACAACAAAAGTTATGACAAGTTATCATTTTTAAGGCAATCAAGTTATCGTTTTGACACACAAGTTATCATTTCTATGAAATCTTATTCATATTTGATTTCTGACTTCACTCACTTGCCACCCTAATCCATTTGATGCCTCTAATGCCTTGAACCACTTGTATTTGGATAATTTCCATGATTAGTGCAAAGTTATCATTTTCGGGTTCCAAAACCATTAGTTTTTTATATCGATTTCCATTCTTGTACAACACCAAACTCCTTTTGATTATTGAGCTGAGTTTACTTGTTGTCATAATCCTTATTTATTTATTTCTTAATAGAGGACTTTGATGTTTGCTGTTGTAGATTTTCTAGCAGGGAAAACAGATTGCAAAAAGGTGGAAAAGGGTGGGGGGACCACTACTTTTGCTGTCCAGAAAAGCTGTCTTCTGCAACTGCAAGCAAGACCAGGACACATGGCAATATCACATCACCATGGAACATTCTGATCTGATCAAAGGGTGCACATGACACATATATAAGCTGGAGAAATTCTAGAGGAAAGGGGGCTAGCCATTACAGGGTTGCTGAGCAGAAGGAAGAAGAAGAAGTTGGAGAAGAAGGCTGCTGAATTTCTTATGGACAGAATATATTTCAGGATGTTTTGTATCTATTTGGCCTTCTATCTTGTATCAATCTTTGTAATTATGAGGAGCTAAACTTCATTTCTCCTAGGATAGAGTAGTAGTCTAATTAGTTATGGATGGGATATGAACAAATCTGATTTCCTGCACTGAAATCTGATTTCTGGTTTGCAATTCTGATTTCTGTTTTCTACAATCCTGAATTCATTGGATTCTAATCTTGACATTGTGAGATCTTATTTTTATTTACAACTGAGAGGTTGTTTTTGATCCATTCTTATTCAGAAATGAATCAAGAACCAGTGACATGTTTTAGATCCAATTTTCAATTAGGAATCTGATTTTCTGATTTCTGAAATATGTTTTCCCATTTTTTATTTCTGAATTGTCAAATTTGTTTTCATCATTGTGGAGCCCTCATTTCTTAGTAGCTGAGAAGCTAATCTTTAGGTTCCTTCTTGTTCAGAAATGAATCAAGAGACAATGGTAATTTCAAGGTTTTAATCCTTGAAATATTGCAAACTATCCATTGCTGATTTCTAATTTTCAAATCTGATTTCCAAATCTATTTTCCGAATTTGGGGAACCTGCCATGTCATTGTTAAACCTCTGCTTTAACCTACCACTGAGAGGTGGTCGTGTGGCTTCCTTGATGTTCAGAGATGAACCAAGGAGCAATTGCATGTGCTGAATTCCCTTACATGAATTAAGTGTTGATTTATATCCAATTCATAAATGGAAATGTGGATTTCATTTGAATTTGCAGCTGAGAGGCTAATTTTAAATCCTCTTGTAGTTTAGAGATAAACCAAGGAGCATTTGCATTAATATTAGATTGATTTCATCCCTGTTTAGTTGCTTGAAGCATTACCTTCACTTTCAAAGTGCAATTTAGAAGTTATCATTGTTAGAGCTGGTGAATACTTCAGGGCCCCTTGTTTCTCACACCGGGTTCGCCCACGTGAGCTTAGGGGAATCTGAGTATTACCCAATTAACAGTATTGCTGGCGTACGAACGAAAGGGGGGGTTCGGGGGGCCCCGCCCCCCGACGGTGGTCGCCGGTGAGCGGGCGAGGGTTCGGGGGCAGCGCCCCCGAAACCTAGACGGGTTTTGGGCTTTTGTTTAGCCGGCCCGTGTAGTTTGGATTAGATTTTTTCTCTATTTTGTTCGGGTTTTGAACCCGTTTGGAGAAGCTATTTATAGCTTATTTTCAGATGTAATCTGTGTGGCGGCTGTAAACCTAAACGATATAGTGGAACCTCTTTGTAGGACGTAGCCCTTATCTCAAGGGTAAACCTGGGTAAATTCGTGTGTCTCATCTATTTTTCTGCGATCTTCTCTCCTTGTTCTCGGATTTTCCCATCAATAATTTCATATTTGATTGAATTGCCAAAAATCAGCAATGAGTTGGATTGAACTTAATGATAACTTAATTTTCAGTGGGGATACTCTTCTAATTCAACTTGGCTAACAATTATATGACAATATATTGTTTACTTCTGGTCTAATTGAGCTGTGAAAATAGCCATATTGAAGGTTGAATTAGATTTGACTATAAAGTGATAATTTGTCCATTTCCATCCATAATTAAATTAGATGAACCCCAATTCCTAGGAGGACCTTCCTCATTGATAGATAAACCCTTTTAGCCTCTAGATTAGCATTTCTAATTCAGTTTAGTTAACTTTTCAAAAACTTCAAAACAATTATCATTCTGCATACTTTTAAAAATTTGTTTTCCAAACTCTTTAAAAATATGTTTTTGCCACTTTAAGTAGGATTAATCTAAATTATTTTTAGGCAGTCTAGAACTTCAAATCACTATGGATATGACATTTAGGGTTACTACAATTGACTTGTGCACTGCAGTAGAGAGTGAGTTAGGAGATTAAAACAAAAATTGAAAAAATTGACTTTTGACCCAAAAATAAGCAAGTTATCATTCAACCCCTCAATTTCACTATCAAGCAACCGGACAATCGACTGGTATAGTCTCGTCAGTTCTTGAAAGCACTCTTCTGTTGGTCGATCGACCGATTTAATGATTGGAATGTCGACCAGTATAGTCTCGTCATTTCTGGAATTGATCCCTATGCTGATCGGTCGATCGGTGTAGCGACCAGACCATCGACCGTTATAGTCTCGACATTTCTTTCGCTTGATATCAATCGACCGATCTCCATTGATGGTCGATCGGTCGTGTGCTAAATCTTTATTTTTAATATTTAATTTGACGATTTCTTTTACGAATGAGGTCATATCAATCTTACACCTGCATTATCATCACTCGAGCATAGATTAGTAACTTGTATGTCCAATTTAATTCTTTATCATCAAAACATAGAATTCAACATATGCATTATAAGTTTATGCATTATAATTTTATATTATATTAAGATTATATTGAAATAGCTTCCATTGTCAAAATTGTGTATATATATATCTAATATACATGTATGTATATGTCTATCTGTGCGAGATTAAGTCACAATAATGTGTATATCTATATGTATTATAAGTATATACATGTATGTATATGTCTATATATGTGCGAGATTAAGTGACAATAACATGTATATGTATATGTATTATAAGTATATATGTATGTATATGTTTATATGTGCGAGATTAAATGATAATAATATGTATATGCGTACGTGTTATACATAAGTATAAGTATATATGTGTATTTATATGTCTATATGTGCCCGATTAAGCGAGGGTAATAAAAAGTCTGGTAATGCGACGCTATAGAGACACTAATGAGTCGCTAAAATATATTAGCAACACCCTAGCATCGTAGTAGCGTCTCAATCATCTTAGCGTCTCAATGTGAGGAAGACATCAATAGTGACTATCATTGTGGCTCTATTGTGGCACTCAGTCGACACTATTAAGTCTTCACGGTAGCGCTAAAATGTGATATTTTATAACAAATCATGTCACTTAATTTAACCATCATAATTCCATGATTAAGAATATAAAAATAATATATGTATAATTAAGATATGATATATATTGTATGCATAAGTAACATATATAATATAGGTAACAAATATATATTTAGGAACACACATATGATGTAGGCATATATAAGTAATTATATAAGAATACATATATATATGTTGAAGGTACAAATGTAATATTTAATTTATTTATTCATAAAAGTATAGTATAGATAATATATATTAACATATATGGGGTTGCGTCAAAATAGATAACATATAATTATATAAATATAGATATCGTATAGTTAATCTATTTCTTAATTAACATATATGTTCCTCAAACCGATCGACGAAGGAGTAGTGTTAAAATAGTGCCAATTAAGGGTTGTATGTGTTACATGGGTAGGCAACTATATGAATAAATTTTTATATTGGCATCTACTTAGCGTCGCACAATATGAGATGTCAGGTAGCGTCGCATAGCTCGGCGCCAAAATTATGCAAAGATACGATGCTCATATAGACTCCGATGTAGCTTCGACAAAGCGTCTCATAACCTGCGACACTAGGTTCATGTCGAGAGAAGTCGACGCTACAATAGCTTTAAGATCTGCCACGCATTCTCGCTTTGTTGCGTGCAATAATAGCGGCTAATTAGCGTCTTCACGATGCCTCCTATAGCGTCCATATCACGAAACGCTATGGAAACGCTAACGTGACGCTATTGGGAGGCAAGTAGTCTCTTTTTTGTGACTCAACTTAGATGCTATAACGACGCTCGTGGCATCAACTTAGCGTCATTGGATATTGCGACGCTATTGTGCGTTGCTACTCGGCAATTTTCTTGTAGTGGGTAATAATAAATAAGAGGGTATTATCGAAATACCTCACAACGAAAGAAGGATCACAAGAGAATTTTCTATGTTGTTTCGAAATTTTGAACTCTTTATCAGGAACTCGATCACGTAATAGAAGTAAGACACATTTCACAATCAAAGTGCCTTGAATGTCGAAATCTTTGCATGGGTGGATTTCTTCGAACAGAAGCAATCCTTGGAATGCTTCTAATGCATTTCTGACATGCCCACACTCGTATATATAGTAGCAATTATAACTACCCAAAATGAAGTTAACTAGACTTTTTTTAGTTAATCAAACCTCTTTATGCACTTTACATAACTACATGTGGGCCAAAGGCCCATTTGGGCACAAGATCCAACAATCTCTCACTCGCACTAATGGACCATTACTCATATTTGATTTCAGTAAATGTCTGATATGTCGGGCAATTCACGAGTACACCCACCTAAAGTGAACTATGACAAATACATAACCATTCGACCACTTGAAAGCTTATACTATGACTTATTAGGGATCCATAGTTGCTCGATTAGTTTGAGAGCTTATGCATATCTTGTCAATGTTGTATAGTTGCTCAACTATTATATGCACCGATACTATGATTTATCAATAACATATAGTCATTCAAATATTCATGTTACTCGCTTCGCTCTAGAAACACTTACATGCATAGTCCAGATGATACACATCTTCTCATGCATAATTTTGACTTCTTCATATTTGTATGCTTACGGATTTGGCCAATCTCACATCATATTTCTTGGTTATAAGTCAGTTACTTTCCTACTCATGGTTCGACGGATCACATACACTTTTAGCTTTTGATTACTTCGCTAAAGTAGCAACACTAACTCATTATCTTGAAGTATAGTTAAGAGTCTAAGGACAATCATCGGACTTGTTCAATTCTTATAGACTTACACTTTCACAAATATTATAATTTATTCATCAAGTCTTAAGGTTGACTTATCATACTAGGTATAAAACCAAATATTGCAGTGGAGACTCTCATCAAAGAAGCATATATCATAAACTCACAATACCGTACAGACTAGAGTCCAAATGCCTACCCATGACGTTTGACCTAAGTCGTCCCACTTGTCCCCCAAGAATTGATTGCATAAAGTCTCCCATCTGACTTCCCTTGTGTCTATCCATCCTGAACACATCAGGGTGATTTTAGATCATAGATTTGTATCTAAATCATTTCATCTTTGCTCGTCTTAAGTATAAATGAAAATGCTTGCGCAATTAAGTTCCCCCTTTTCTATCATAAGTTCCAAAATCTACTTACATATGAAATTATCATAGGTGTATATGAAATCATCATCAATATTGTCAGCATCATATCCTGGCTCGTAGAATCGAACAATTCTATGAGTCTACCTTAGAAAAATGTGCTCGATTCCACTTACAGATGAAATTTTGTGTAGGCCGTCCAGCCTGACCTGTGTTCCATACAAAATTCTATCAAGCAATTCAGCCCGACGTGGGCTCAGCTAAGGCATGATGGCTAGGTTGGGTTCGGGGCCAATCATGCTAAGCACGACCCGACACAAGTTCGACGATTTTGAGCTCGATGAACACATTTTTTATATTTAATTTATTATTAAAATTTAAAAATTTAATCATATATTAATACCTATATTATATTTTTTATTATATATCTAATATTCATATATTGTAATATTTTATTATTTGTACAAATAATCTTTGAAAAAAGGAAAAATAGACTGCCAAGTGCACGGACTTTGTCGAATTGACGTTCACGTTTATGTATGACCTGCGGTCTGATCAAATACCATGTTTGTCATCTTTAATCCCACTCATTTTTGTTTTTGACCAATACGCGGTTGGCATGCCCGTGCTCATTGATCCTTTTTTTAGGATTCGATGGGGTGCTTTTGTCATCGGGGTCATTTTTTGCTCGACCGACCCATGCGGTGTCTAGACGTGCCCAACGTCTAGGCAAGCTCTTTTGAGCGCTTTGCGGAAGTTTGCTTATGCCACTTTTCGTATGCCATAATTTTTGGGATGCACGGTCCCGAGCGGACGCTTCTTCCGTGGAGGCGTTTGTGGACAAACGGGCACCTCGGCGTAACGCTCGATCGCTTGGGACACTTTGGGACGTTTTTTGTGGATTGCCACCCCACGCTCGAGGCACGGTGCTAGATTTTGAGAAGCTTGAAATCTTTGTTGAGAAAATAGGGATGATTACAACGCTTCGAGGGAGCACTTGCGGGTCTCCACTACTATACCGCAGGTCCGGGAGGCCACTATACGACGTATGATGTGGAGGACAAGCTAGAGGGGTGCACTTTTCAGGAGTGCAGAATTTACAAAACTGCCACTATCACACTCGAAAATAAAACTAAGTACAAAAGTGGGTTGAAAAAGGGAAAATTAAGTAAGATAACTCGACGTGTGATCACTTGCTGATCACTATATGATTCTAACCCATTTTAGATGAAATTCATACATATCGAGTCCCACTTTTGCCTATTTTTGGGCCAATTATACTTGGAATGCAAACATTGTGATAACTAGTTGATATTCCTCATTTCATACTTAATTCCATGTGCATAGAGGTTCTGAAATGCCAAAATCCATTAATATTTAAATTCTATGCCAAGTTATCATTTTGAGGACAAGTTATCATTCCTAAGTGTCAAGTTATCATTATTTTGAATGAACTTATTTTCAATGGTTTTCTTGCCTAAATCCATCATTATCATGTATAAATCATATTTGGATAGTTATATCTCAACTTGTGCAAAGTTTTAAGTCAATTTGAACAAGTTATCATTTTTCAAATGCCAAGTTATCGTTAAAGGGCAATTATGTCATTTTGACATGCAAAACCATTAATTCTGCATAAGGACCTTAAGCAATCATCTTATTATTGTTCTAACTCATTGCTGATCAAATTTCATCACATTTGGATAATCAAAACTCAAGTTATCATAAGTTATCGTTTTTAAGTCATATAAGTTATCGTTTTTGGGGCACTCAAGTTATCACTCCTTAGGAATCTCATTCATATTTGATTTCTGACCTCACTCACTTGTCACTCTAATCAAATTGATGCCTGAAATGCTTTGAACCACTCATATTAGGACATTTTCCAAGATTTCCATAAAGTTATCATTCCGGGCCCTTGAATTCATTCATATCGATATCGGTTTTCATTCTTGCAACACACCAATTCCCTTTTTGCTATAGATCTGATTTTAACTGCTGTCCTAATCCTTAGTTGTTTAAATATTATTAGAAGACTTTCATGCTTGATGTTTTGGCCCTTGTAGCAAGTGGAATAGGACTGAAAAAAGGAAGAAAAAGGAGGGCGGACCACTAGCTTTTTGGCTATCCAAAAAGCTGTCACTGCTGGAATTTCAGGACCAGAGGACAGGTGGCTCACATCAAAGCTAAGGAACATTTGGATGCTGATCTAAGGGTGCACAAGACTCATATAAAATCTGGAATTTCTGGAGGAGGAAGGGGGCTGGTCATTCAGGGGTTTGAGCAAGGGTTTTGGAGCTGCTACTGACCGAGAGTCTTCAAGCATCCATGATTTGTATCTGTTTCTTATCCCATTTGATGTCAAATCTTGTAAATATGAGGAGCTAAACTCCATTTCTTCTAGAATAGGGTAGTAGTTTAGATTAGTTTTGGATGGATATGGAATGATTTATAATCCTGCACTGAATTCTATCCTGATTTCATATTTCAGATTTCAGAAATGTTCTATATTGATTTATGCTATGTTGTCATTAGACCCATTTGTAATTGATGCCTGAGAGGTCTTATTTGATCTAAACATCCTTCAGGAATGATTTATGAGATAATATCAGTTTTTTGGATTCAATTTTATTGCAAACTTGATTTCTGAATTCTGATTTCCTAGTTTCCTAAATTTCTGAATCTGAATCTGATTCCTATGAATGTTGAATATGTTCTTCATTTCTAACCTGATTAATTGAGTCCTTGGGATGTTGCTATTGTCCCTATCTTGTTCAGAAATGAATCAAGATTGTTTGGACAATCATTTGACTCAAATCAGATTTTTCCACTGATTTCTGTTTCTGTTTTTTCTGGTTATCTGATTTCTGAACTGTTTGAACCTATTTGACATTCTGGACTTGATTAATTGAGCAATTGGAAGGTTGTCTTCATCCTAATCTTGTTCAGAAATGAGTTATGAATATTTGGGCATTCCATGATTCAAATCTATTCTCAACATTACCTTAAGTTTGATTTGGAATATGAAATTCCTGAATTTCAGAATCTGGTTTCCTGAATTTAAAAATCTGATTTCCTGGGCTTTTGAATCTGATTGTCATCAAGGATTAGATTATTTGAATAGCTGAGAGGCTAATATTTGTCCTGATCTTATTCAGAAATGAATCAAGATGTTTGACAATTCAGGATTCAAATCTGATTTTTTTCCAAAATCTTATTTCACAATTTTAATTCTGAAATCTGTTTTCTAATTTCTTTTGGAATCTGATTTTGCCAATTGTTAATCCTTATTTCATCTAATCACTAAGAGGTGTACTTTAGGAACTTCTTGCAGTCCAGAGATGGGTCAAGAAGCAATTGGCAGGGCTGAATTCCATTGATCAATATTGCTGATTTCCCAAATTGCAGATTTCTATTTTCTAATTTCATTTGAATTCTGATTTCCATTGTTAAGTCTCATTTTAATCCACTACTGAGAGGTAGTTTTAAGGCCATTCTTGAGAGTCAGAGATGACCCAAGGAGCATTGGATAATCACTGAATTTCTCATTAAAGTTTGAATGTCTTTTAACCCCAAACAAATAGAACTTTGTGTGGATTTCAATTTACTTTGCAACCGAGAGGTTGATTTTAAATCTCCCTTGAATTCAGAGATGAATCATGGAACACAAGTGCTATTATTGGGTATATTTTTATCCTGGTTTGGTTGATTGGAATGATTCCATCTTTTTATGATTGCAATTGCAAGTTATCATTCCAAACTTCCTTGAATTGCAAAAAAAAATCAGCATTGAACTTTTTTTTGAGCCCAATGATAACTTGATTTTCAGTGAGGACCCTCTTTTGATTCAACCTAGCTAACAACTATATAATCATATATTGCTTAGTTAGAGGCCAATTGAGCTGTGGGAACAGCCATTTTCAAGTTGAATCAAAACTTGGACATTTAGTGATAACTTGTTCCATTCCATCCTTAATTAATTTAGATGAACCCCAAATCCTAGAAGAACCTTGCTCATAGATAGTTAAACCTTTTTAGACTTCAATTTAGCATTTATAATTCTATTTTGCAAGAATTTCCAAAACCCAAAAACTAGTTATCATTTCACTTTCCATTAAAAATCTGTTTTCACTATTCATTAAAAATATGTTTTTAGCCACTTAAGTAGACCTAATCTAAATTATTTTAGGGTGTCTTAGACTTCAAATTCTTGTGGATACGACAACCTGAGTCTACTACAACTTACCTGTGCACTTGCAGCTAGTGAGTTGGGAGACCAAAAAAAAGAAAATTTGACTTTTTCTTTAATTTCATCAAGTTATCACTAGAAAACCCAAATATCACTATCAAGTTTTTGGTGCTGTTGCCGGGAATTTGAGATCAATTAGGCTAACTTAGATAGTTTAGATTAGTTTTAGATTAGTTTTTAGTTTATTTGTTAGGCTAATTTTTAGTTTTTGCAAGTTATCATTTCTTACTTTTCACTTTTGTCTAGTTTTCATTTCTTTCTTGGATTTGATACTTCTGAATCTCTTTATGCAGGACTTGGACCATCAAGAGGAACATTACCAATCAGATCCTGAACCTGAAAGAAGATTTTTAAGAAGAAGGAGATTGCAAAGGCTTGAGGCAAGGAGAAGGATATTTGAAGAAGAAGAAGAGGAAGAGGCATACATCCCTGAATTTGAAAGAGTTATGAATCAAAATATGGCAGCTCCTAGAACTCTTAGGGACTGTTATTCACCAAGCAATGCAAGGAATTAACAAGGGGGAGGAGCCTTAGCACCTGTGGCAAATTTTGAAGTTAATCCAGCCTTGATTTCTATGATTAGGCAAAGTCAGTTTTCTGAACTTGGGATTGAAGATCTAGCATCTCATTTGAACAATTTCAAGGAGATATGCAGCACTGTGAACTTCAATAATATCCCCATGAATGCAGTGTATATGAGATTATTTCCCTTCTCACTCAAGGACAAGGCCAAGACATGGTTTAAAGGATTGAATCCTGAAGAGGTAGCCACTTGGGAATCAATTGTTCAATTGTTCTTTTCAGAATTCTTTCCCCCTTCAAAAACTGATAACTTCAGGGATCAAATAGTGAGGTTCTATCAGTTGGACCAAGAAAACATTTGTGAGGTTTGGCAAAAGCTTCAAGGATTATTAAGGGCATGTCCCCATCATGATTTTGAGAAGTGGCAGCTAGTCAACTATTTTCATAAGGGATTGAACTACCCTAGCAAGGTGGCATTGGATACTACTGCAGGAGGCATCTTTGCATCTAAAAACATTGATGAAGCTTATCAACTCATTGAAAACATAGCCAAGAATCACCACTTCCTTACCCATGACAGAACCAGAAGGCCACCCATGGATAATTCAGTGAATCAATTGTCAACTCAACTTGAAGAAGTGTTGTACAAGACTTTGGAGAGGTTGAACTTGACTCCCAATGGCAATAGGGCTTCCAATTCTGAAACAAGGTGTTGTGTATGTGGGAATCAAGGCCATATGTCAGAGAATTGCAACTTAATTATGCAGCAAGTGGACCAAACTGTGGATCAAATCAATGCTGTGGGCAATTATGGAATCAAACCTCATGCTGAATTTTATACTCCAGAAAATAGGAATCATCCATACTTTTCTTACAAGGGCAACAACTATCAAGAAGCTCCTATGCAAAATTCAAATTGGCAGCCCAAAATTCTGCCAAGGAATCAGCCACCAACTTATGGAAATCAAGGCCAAAGTGCATCAATTCAAAGAAATCTGTATGAACCACCACCTCAAGTCCAAGCACCACAATTCCAGAATGAAATGAAGGAGATGCTTCAACAAATTCTGAAGAAGCAGGACAGCCAAGGAGAGGAGATATTGAAGATCAATTCTAGATTGGATGCCATGAATGCAAATCAAAAATTGTTGGAAAGCCAAATTGCTCAACAAGCCAGTACATCCACTAGACCTCCCTTATTCTTTCCTTGACAGCCAGAAGTAAATCCAAAGGAGCAAGCAAAGGCCATCCAGCTCATAAGTGGAAAAATGGTGGAGGAACCAATGAAGAAAGTGGATGATAATCAAGCCAATTCAGACTCAAGAGTTGCTTAAAAGCCAAGTGAACAATCAAGTAAGGAAATCAGGAATTCAAGCCCTCAAATTGAAACAAATCCAAGGGTTTTTGACAAAGTACCTTTCCCTCAAAGGTTAATCAAGGCAAGACAAGACCAGCAATATGGAAAGTTCTTGAAAATCCTGAAGAAGCTATACATAAATGTTCCTTTTGTTGAAGCCATCCAGGAAATGCCATCATATGCCAAGTTCCTAAAGGAAATCCTAACCAAGAAGAGAAGGGTATTGGAGCATGAGACTATAGCATTGACTGAAGAAGCTTTTGCAATTATCCAGAATAAGTTGCCTCCAAAGCTCAAGGATCCAGGAAGCTTCTCAATTCCATGTGAGATAGGCAATAGAAAAATTCAAAGAGCTATGTGTGACTTGGGAGCTTCTGTGAGTGTCATACCTTTATCATTGTGTAGGAAACTTGAAGTTGGAGATTTGAAGCCAACAAATATGTCCCTTCAGCTGGCAGACAGATCCATAAAATATTCACATGGGATTATTGAGGACATACCCCTCAAAGTTGGTAAATTCTATATTCCAGTTGATTTTGTTGTATTGGATATGGATGAAGATGTGAACACCCCCATTCTCCTTAGGAGGCCCTTTCTAGTCACTGCAGAGGCTGTAATTAATGTTAAGGAAGGGAGATTGACCTTCCAAATTGGAGAGGAGAAGATTGAATTCAATTTGGCCCAAGTTATCAGTAGGCCAAGTTTTCTAGAAAATGATTTTAAAGATGGGCAATTGGATCAAGTGGTGGAGCAAGTTTCAGCTATAATCCCTATTGAAGATCCATTGCAAAGGTGTCTAATTTTTTACCATTTGAGAGAATTGGAAGATCCAAAGGCTATGGCATATAAATCAGTACCGAACTCTTCAATATCAGTAGAAAATGTAGGAATTCAAGGCGAGGTACAACAGGTTATCATTGCTGAATGCCAAGGCAATCCAGTTCAAGCTAATTCCAAGTTGGAACTCAAGCCTCTTCCTAGCAATTTGAATTATGAATTCTTGGGGGGGAATTCAACTTTTCTTGTTATTATTAATGCTAGTTTGCCTCAGGATCAGGTGGAAGAGCTGCTGAAGAGGTTGAAATTGTATAGGGAGGTGATAGGCTACTCAATTGAAGATATCAAGGGTATTAATCCCTCCATTTGCATGCATAGGATCCCTATGGAGGACAGCTACGAGCCCTCCATTGAATGTCAAAGGAGACTCAACCCAACCATGAAAGAAGTGATAAAGAAAGAAGTATTGAAGTTGCTGAATGCAGGAATCATATACTCCATTTTGGATAGTGAATGGGTCAGTCCAGTGCAGGTGGTGCCAAAGAAGGGAGGAATTACAGTGGTGAAGTCAGATTCTGATGAATTGATATCCACAAGAATAATTACAGGTTGGAGGATGTGCATTGACTTCAGGAAGTTAAACAAGGCCACAAGAAAGGACCATTTTCCATTGCCATTCATTGATCAGATGTTGGAAAGGTTGGCTAGGCATTCCCATTTCTGTTATCTTGATGGGTACTCAGGTTTCTTGCAAATTCCAATTCACCCCCAAGATCAATACAAGACTACATTCACTTGTCCATATGGACTTTTGCCTATAGGAGAATGCCCTTTGGCTTATGCAATGCCCCTGCAACTTTCCAAAGGTGTATGATGTCTATATTTTCAGACTTCATTGAAGAAATTATGGAAGTCTTCATGGATGATTTTTCAGTATATGAAGACTCATTTGATGTTTGCTTAGACAATTTAACAAAAGTGCTACAAAGATGTAGGGAATCCAATTTGATACTCAATTGGGAGAAATGCCATTTTATGGTCCAAGAAGGAGTTGTCTTAGGACATGTGGTCTCAAGCAAAGGCATTGAAGTGGATAAGGCAAAAATTGAAGTGATTGAAAAGCTACCACCACCCACAAGTGTCAAGGCAATTAGGAGTTTTTTGGGGCATGCAGGCTTCTACAGGAGGTTTATTAAAGATTTCTCCATGATAACTAGGCCCCTCACCAAGTTGCTGGCCAAGGATGTTGAGTTTCACTTTGATGAAGAGTGTATGAAGGCAACTTTGATGAAGAGTGTATGAAGGCATTCAATAAGTTGAAGGAAGCCCTCATCTCAGCCCCTATAGTGCAATCACCTGACTGGACTCTCCATTTTGAGATTATGTGTGATGCTTCCGACCAGACAGTAGGAGCTGTGCTGGGGCAAACCAAGGAGAAGAAGCACCATATCATATGCTATGCAAGCAAGACTCTAGATGAAGCACAAATTAATTATGCAACTACTGAGAAAGAACTTCTTGCTGTGGTGTATGCATTTAATCAACAAATTCAGGCCATACCTGGTGGGATCCAAGGTCATTGTATTCACAGACCACCAAGCTGTGAGGCACTTAATCAACAAGAAAGAATCCAAGCCAAGGCTAATCAAGTGGATCTTATTGCTTCAAGAATTTGATGTTGAAATCAGGGACAAAAGGGGAAGTGAAAATCTAGTAGCTGACCACCTATCAAGAATGGAAGGGATACAGGAATCATCTACACTTCCTATCAATGATGCATTTCCTGATGATAGTTTGATGGCTGTGGCAATTAATCAAGTTCCCTGGTATGCTGACTTGGTCAATTATCTTGCATGTGGAATTACCCCTCCTGATTACACATATCAGCAAAGAAAGAAATTCTTTCATGACTTGAAAGATTATTATTGGGATGATCCCTTTCTATTCAGAAAATCTCCTGATGGCATGTATAGAAGATGTGTACCCCAATTTGAATTTCAAGAAATCTTGGAGGCATGCCATTCATCCCCTTATGGAGGTCATGGAGCCACACACAAGACTACTGCCAAAGTCCTCCAATCTGAATTTTATTGGCCAAGTTTATTCAAGGATGCACATATCTTTGTGAAGGGTTGTGATCAATGCCAAAGAGCTGGTTCCATTTCAAGAAGGAATGAAATGCCACAATAAGGAATTCTAGAAGTGGAAATATTTGATGTTTGGGGAATTGACTACATGGTGCCTTTCCCTAGTTCATGTGGTTACAAGTTTATTCTTCTAGCTGTGGACTATGTGTCCAAATGGATTGAAGCCATTCCCACCATTGCAGCTGATTCCAGGGCAGTAATCAAGTTGTTCAAGGAAATTATCTTTCCAAGGTTTGGAATTCCTAGAGTGGTCATAAGTGATGGGGGTAGCCACTTTATTGAAAGGTGTTTTGAAAACCTCCTAATTAAATATGGAGTGAGGCACAAAGTTTCCACTTCATATCACCCTCAAACAAATGGCCAAGCAGAAGTGTCAAATAGGGAGGTAAAAACCATATTGGAGAAAACAGTTTCTTTGACAAGAAAAGATTGGAGTTTGAAGTTGAATGAAGCTCTTTGGGCATATAGGACAGCATACAAGACTCCAATTAGTACTTCTCCCTACAAGCTTGTCTATGAAAACACCTATCATTTGCCAATTGAGTTGAAGCATAAGGCATATTGGGCAGTCAAGGCACTCAATTATGATATGCATGCATGTGGGCAAAAGAGGCTTCTCCAAATTGATGAACTTGATGAAATTAGGCTAAATGCCTACCATAATTCAGAATTCTACAAGGAAAGGACTAAAAGCTGGCATGATTGAAGGATTCTGAAAAAGGATTTCAAGGTTGGAGACCTTGTACTACTCTTCAACTCAAGATTAAAGATTTTTTCAGGAAAGTTGAAGTCAAGGTGGAGTGGACCATTCAAAATTCACAAAGTACATCCATTTGGTGCCGTGGACCTTCTGAATGACAAAGATGACATATTTAAGGTAAATGGACAGAGGTTAAAGCTTTACAATCTCACAGCCATGGATTCTGCAAAGGAGGAGCTGATTCTAGCTGATTTACCACTAGCTCCTAGCTGATTTCACATTGTAACAATGTCTAGCCAAAGACATTAAAGAAAGACACTTCTTGGGAGGTAACCCAAGCCACTTTACACTTAATCTTTCTGTTTTTGCAGGAATAAGAGATGAGGAATATGTTCAATTCACAAGTCTCAAATTCAGGGAGTACCCATACCCCCTTATTTTTTATTTTCCACTGAAAACTTAATGATAACTGATAATATTTTTCTCATTATGCTACATTGATCATATTATCATCTGAATTAACATTCATTTCAGTTATCCCAATCTATTATAGCCTAATTTCAGTGAATTTCAGAAATTCCCAATGCAATGTTGAAATTTGCACTCAAAAATTTGATTAGTTGCAAATCTGCCATACCAATTGATATCATTTGTTTCTCTGCAGGATTAGTTGCAACTAATGAAGGTTAGACCACCCAAAGTTTCTGGATGAAGTGCCAAGAGAATTCAAATGCCGAATTTAATGCATTTCAATCCCATCCACCCCTCTCCCTTGCCTTTATTTTTCAACCCTGAGGACAGTGTTGAGAATAAGCTTTGGGGAGGAAACCTGGTGCTTTTCTAACCTTTACACTATGTTTTCAATTGATTTTAATGTTCATATATCAGTTATCATCAAGTTATTAGTAGATTTTGCAAGTTATCATTGGTTTTCACAAGTTATCACTAGTTATCACTCGGTTATCAATTTTTGGACCCAACTCAATTTTGAATTCATTTTAACTCTGAAATTGGTAGAATACTTCATTATGACAGTGGGTGCACTCAATTATGATATGCATGTGGGCAAAAGAGGCTTCTCCAAATTGATGAACTTGATGAAATTAGGCTAAATGCCTACCATAATTCAGAATTCTACAAGGAAAGGACTAAAAGATGGCATGATGGAAGGATTTTGAAAAGGGATTTCAAGGTTGGAGACCTCGTACTAATCTTCAACTCAAGATTAAAGATTTTTCCAGGAAAGTTGAAGTCAAGGTGGAGTGGACCATTCAAAATTCACAAAGTACATCCATTTGGTTCCGTGGACCTTCTGAATGACAAAGATGACATATTTAAGGTAAATGGACCTTCTGCTCCGTGGACCTTCCGCTCCATTGAACAAGATACTCCTTCCGATTCTTCGTGCGGACGATGAATACTTCTTCAACTTGATCAGTGAACTGCTGACGGATGGTCGGCGGGGCGCGTTCTGAAACCCCACGCTCGGGATCTTCATGGTCTTCAACGAAAGGCTTGAGCAAGTTGACATGGAAGACGGGGTATTGTTGCATCTGCGGTGGGAGCTCTAACTTGTAGGCCACCTTGCCTACCTTCTTTAGGATATTGAACGGGCCCTTGTAACGTCTAACGAGGCCTTCGTGCAGATTCTTCCCAATTGGCTGAAGATGTTGGACCAGCTTCACCAGGACCAAGTCTCCAACTTCAAAGTTGACGTCCCATCGAGCGGTGTCCACCCACTTCTTCATGTGCTTCGATGCTTTGTGTAAACATGCTCTCGCCATGTCGTTCTGCTCAAGCAATTCCCTCGCCATGCGGTGAGCGGCGAAGACTTTGCCACCATAAGAAGTGGCGACGGCTTGGGGCCTAAGACGTTGCTACCCCGTCACTATCTCGAAGGGATTCCGATTAGTCGACTCGCTTCGTTGTAGGTTGTAGAAGAATTCCGCGATGTCGAGTAGCTTCACACAGTCTTTCTGATTGGCATTCACATAGTGTCGCAAGTAGATTTCTAAAATACAATTCACTCTCTCAGTTTGGCCATTGGTTTGAGGATGAAGTGATGTTGAGAAATGCAGGTTGGAGCCCATCATTTTGAACAATTCCTTTCAGAAGTTGCCAACGAATCGCCCATCCCGATCACTAACGATGCTTTGTGGTAGGCCCAACACTTCATTACATGCTTCATGAATAACTCCGCAGCTTCAGTAGTAAGACAACTTGTAGAGCCGACGATGAAGATGGCATACTTGGAGAACCGATCGACGACCACCATGATGGTACCTGCCCCTTCAGACTTGGGCAGGTCTGTGATGAAGTTCATGGAGACATCTTTCCATGGATGCTCTGGGATAGGCAGGTGTTCCAGAAGTCCGCCGGGCGCTTGATTGAGGTTCTTGTCTTGCTGGCAAATAAGGTATGTCTTTACGAAAGCTTCAATGTCGTCCTCCATCCTTGGCCAGAAGTAGTTGTCTTCGATGAGTGCCAAGGTGCGGCGGATGGCCAGATGTCCCACCCACTTGGAGTCATGGCACTCTTGCATGATAGTGCGCCGCAAGTTGTCGAAGAGTGGAATGTAGATGCGACGTTTCTTGGTGAACATTAGCCCATCTTCCACCCAAAAGTGGCGTGTCTTTCCCTCCTTTGCTTGCTCGAACAAGTTCTTCTCCGTAGGATCCGACTCCAATCTCTTCTTGATCCTCTCGATGAGGTCGGCCTGAGAGGAGCTCATGGCCACCAATTCCGCGCTTCGGCTGAGGGCGTCGACAACGACATTCGTCTTATCAGGTTTGAACTCTAGGACGTAGTCGAATTCCGCCACAAAATCTTACCATTTTGCTTGCTTCGACGAGAGCTTCTTCTGTGTCTCGAGGTAACTTGTCACGACATTGTTCGTCTTAATGTGGAATTGCGACCCGAGAAGGTAGTGCTGCCATATTTTGAAGCAATGAATCACTGCGGTCATCTCCTTCTCCTGAACGGCGTAACGTCACTCCGTGTCATTGAGTTTGCGACTCTTGAACGCCACGGAATGCCCCTCCTGCATAAGAACTCCTCCAATGGCATAGTCAGAAGCATCTATCTGTACCTCGTAGGGCTTGGTGTGGTCTGGCAGGACGAGCACCGGTTCCTCCATCATGGCTCTCTTGAGGGTGTCAAACGCTTCCTGGCATGTCGGCGTCTACTCCCACTTCACATTCTTCCGGAGGAGATTCGTCAAAGGGGTCATCACATGTGAATACCCCTTGACGAACTATCTATAGTAGTTCGTTAGGCCAAGGAACGAACGCATGTTGGGGACCCGCTTGGGCGGCTCCCACTCCATGATGTCTCGAATCTTCACTCCATGATGGCCCGAATCTTCGCGCCATCCATCTTCAGCTTTCCATTTCCGACGACATGTCCCAAGAAGTGCACTTCCGGTTGAGCGAAGGCACACTTATCTCGCTTGACGTAGAGCTCATTTTGTCGCAACACCTTGTTCATGAGGGTGCAGAAGGTCGCCGGGGCGTTGGTGAGGCTGAAAGGCATCATGAGGAACTCGTAGGAGCCATATCTTGTGATGCATGTCATCTTCTGCACATCATCTTCCACGATCCGGACTTGCCAATAGTCCGAACAAAGATCCAACTTGGTAAACTATCTTGCACTGCCAAGTTGGTTGAACAAGTCCGCCACCAAGGGAATGGGGTAGTTGTTCTTCACCGTAAGCTTGTTGAGCGCCCGGTAGTCGATGCACATCCGGAGGGAACCGTCATGCTTCTTCTGAAAGAGAACCGGGGCGCCATATAGAGACTTCGAAGGCCGAACATATCCTGCATCCAATAGTTCAGTGAGTTGCTTACGAAGTTCTGCGAGTTCCAGAGGGACTAGCCAATAGGGGACTCCATGCAGGGCTTTTGATCCAGGGACCAAGTCGATGACATGGTCTGCTTCACGCTTCGGAGGCAACCGCTTTGGAATTCTGGGGGCATGACGTCCGTAAAGTCCTCAAGGGTTTCAAGAATTTTGGGAGGTGTAGGAGCGGAGGGCCTCGGATCTTCCAAGATGGCGGTCGCCATGAATGTGTCTCCTGTTTACGCAACCCCTTCGCCACTTGAATGGCGGAGAGGGTCTTTTGCTTGAGTTCTCCGTCTGACCTCACGGGAATGTTGTAAGGTCCCTTGGGGTCGAAGATGACCATCGAGTTGGTGAGCGGGATGACACATGCAACAATGTGTCACAGAAAAGAGATGCCCGCCACCACTTCGTAGTCGTCCACTAGTGTCACCATCACGTCGAAGCTTCCCGATCACTTGCCGATGCGAACCTTGACTCCAGGAGAAATCCCCGTGGTCAAGATAGATTTCGCGTTCACCGTCTTGAACGTGGCGTTAGTCTTCTGTAGTGGCAGTTTTAGCTTCTTGGCGGCCACTTCTGACACGAACAACTCCGATGCTCCCGTGTCGATGAGGGTGTTGAAGACTTGCCCGTTCAACTCGATGTTCGCATAAAGTCGAGCAGCCGATGAAGGACCTTCGAGGCATTGATGGCGCTGAGGATGTGCATCGAACGGAGACACGCCTCCTCCTCCTTCTCATCGGGGCAATACATGGCATTGACTGTCGCCTTTTGCGGACAATCGCTTGTCCAATGTATACCCTTGCAAATGTAACATGGCTTTGGCGACTTTTCCGTCCCTCCTGAATCGGTCATTGTTGGGCCTCCTGTCCTGGTGTCCCTTACCTTTGTTTTGATAGTGCGGCTTGCCTCCTTGCGACTTTGGCTTCTCTCCCCCACCATTGCCCTTGCCCGAGGGCTTTGGTGGTGGAGCGCTCGCTTTGGCGTACTCCACGAGCGACTCAGCAGCGGTGACTAGCGAGCGGAGGTTGGAGCAATCTCATCGCTCCAATTCCGTCCTAGCCCATTGCTTCAAACCCTTCACGAAGATCACCAACAACGAGTCTTCGTCCACCTGGAAATTCTGTAGGCGGAGCTCGGTGAACTCTTTCACGTTCTCCTTCAATGTGCCCTTCTGGCAAATGTTGAACAACGCAATCTTGGCCTCCAGTCCCGACTTGGCAGGGCAGAAGTAGTTGGTAAGCTACCTTTTGAAGTCCTCCCACCTCTCATTGGGATCAACATTGCCACGCTCCACGTCATCGCAATGACACCGCCACCATAGACTCGCCACATCTTGCAAGTAGAAGGATGCGGTCTTCATCATCCTCGCTTTAGACGTCACGTCCAAGGCCTCCATGTACCTTCGGACGTTTCATAGGAAATCGTTGATCTCCTTTGCCGACCACTCACCTTTGTAGGGCCTCAGCTTTGGTACATCAATTATTGCCTCATGCGGGGTGGGCGTCTCGGGACGCCGCCCATCTTCATAGCTTCGCTTGAGCTCTTCCCGAATGGTCTTGAACTCTTGCTCCATCTCGAACCGCATATTTGAGAGACCATTGTCCAAGGTCACCCGCATGTCCATGATCATCGCCTCCATGGACTCGAGCAGTATACACAATGGTGCCATCTCTTCCCGCACCGTTGTGAGATCCACGGTCTTCTCCAACTCCCGCTCGTGCGTTGCGAGTTGGTCTTGCATCTCGCCCACGTCCAATTAGAATTGGCCGAGGCATTGCTTGAATGTGGACATGGCGTCCTTCGAGCGGGCGCGCCCTTGCTCCTGGCGGCCCTTCTCCAGTGCGACGGGTTCATTTATCATCTCTGAGTTCGACGTCATTTCACCTTGATCGTCGAACACTAACTTGAGCGGTCCCAAAAAGTCGCTCTGATACCAACTTGTCACGGGGTCATTTTTTGCTCGATCGACCCGTGCGGTGCCTAAACGTGTCCAACGTCTAGGCAAGCTCTTTTGAGCGCTTTACAGAAGCTTGCTTATGCCACTTTTCATATGCCAAAAACTTTGAGACGCACGGTCCCGAGCGAACGCTTCTTCGGTGGAGGCGTTTGTGAACAAACGGGCACCTCGGCGTAATGCTCGATCACTTGAGACATTTTGGGACGCTCTTTTGTGGGTTGCCACCCCACGCTCGAGGCACGGTGCTAGATTTTGTGAAGCTTGCAATCATTGTTGAGAAAATAGGGATGATTACGACGCTTCGAGGGAACACTAGCGGGTCTTCCCTACTATACCGTATGATGTGTGATGTGGAGGACAAGCTAGGGGGTGCACTTTTTAGGAGTGCAAAATTTACAAAACTTCCATTATCACACTTGAAAATAAAACTAAGTACAAAAGTGGGTTGAAAAAGGGAAAATACATGAAGTAAAATAACTCGACGTGTCCTGGAAAAAGCTCCCGGGACACTTTCATCCATTACATCTATTATCTATGGTTGGAACTATGCATGATTTCACAACCGTTGGATTTGTGCGTGACTGTTGCAAATCACTCTCTCACCTGGCGTTGCTTCTGCCCTAAACCTTCCTCTGCGCCCATCCTCCTCCTTTCCTGTCGATCCCAATCCTCCTCCTTTTCGATCTCCTTTACTCTGCGCGATCCTCACGACTGATCATCTTCCCCGGTCTCCGTCTCCCCTTCACGAGTCATCACCGCCTACCCTTCGTGAGTTGCCGCCTATCCTTTGCGAATCGCCGCCTCCTCCGCCTTCATGAGTCGCCACCGTCTTCAATCCTCTCAGGTCACCGCTGCTTCGCAGGTCGTTGCCACCTCGGCCCGCTGCCTTCGCGGGTGGTCGCCGCCTCCTCCTTTGCGAGTTGCGCTGCATTCGTGGGTGGTCGTCGCCTCCGCCTTCGTGGGTGGTCGTCGCCTCTGCCATCGCGAATTGCTGCCCTCCGCCTTCGCAGGTCGTCACGACCTTCAATCCTCGCAGGTCACCCCCCCTTGCTGAATCCTTTGCGAGGATGAGTGGTTGCCGCCACCTTCTATGGTTCTCACCACCACATTCTCTACCATCCCTCGCTGCCGCCTTCATGAGGAATGAGCGGCCGCCGCTACCTTCTGTGGTCACCGCCTTCTTCAATTCGCGCCGCGAGGTAGAGCTTCAAGGCATGTGCCAGTTAATCTCGTGAAGACCAAGGATGAACAAAGTAAAATTTGTAATTCAATTTAGTGATCTTTATTGCTTGAGAGGAAAGATGTATCCATTGATTTTCAAGATGAATGTAAGACTTTATTGTATCTGAATCCTTTCAAGTTGAATGTAGTTCTTATTTGTTTCCAATAATTTCTTTTGTTGGCATATTCATGGTGTGTTAAAAATTTCCACAAGTATTATATATCAACTCTGGATCTCTAGTGTAAAGGCAATTATTTGATCTCCGGTGTAAAAGTGAACGGGATGGCGGCGAAAGCTCGAAGCGAACGGGGCAGTCGTGGCGAAAGCTCAAAGCAAACATGGTCAAGCGGCGAGGTCTCGGTTGTGAAATCGCGCATGACTTTGGCCATAAATGATGAATCCAATGGATGAAAAATTGGGAGCCTCCTTAGAGCACCCGTTAATTTTTTTTTACCAACCCTAACGGACTGTTGGTTTATAGATATTCTGAATAATATAGACAAATGCAATGTAGAATAGATTTAAGTGGGTAAAACGTTGATTTTTGAAAACCATCAAAAAAAGCATGAATCACTATGTAAAATCTCATCTGAAGAATATATTTATTCTTCTAAAACTATGGAATAGAGATATTCTACAATTTCTTTTATTTTTTAATTATTTTTTTTTATTTTTCATTATTTAACTATGTATTATTATATTATAATTTTTATAATAATAATAAATATAACTGTTTATAGTAAAATATTTTAATTATAAAATTTGAAAATTCTTTTTTTAATCAAATAATAAATAGATTAAAATATAGTCATAATATTATTTTCTTTCAAATAAAAGTTATTATTCTTAAAATATATTCTATAGTCAAACAGCCCTAACGAGCACGATTAATTTTTTTTTTTACCCGATCCTATTTTTTTTTACCCAAGAAAGTGTGTGGTCACGTGAGAGCTCAAAACCCTCTCGATGCCCTAGCTGACGCCGTTACCTTTTTTTACGCTATCTTCGCCGGTCGTTCTTGCTGCCTTCCGCCGTGCGTTGCTGCCGCCGTGGGTTCCTCCCTCCCTCAATCTCTCCTTCAATTTCTCTCTCGTTCTGCTGCCTGCCGCCGTGCGTTGCTGCCGCCTGCCGCCTGCCGCCTGCCGCCGTGCGTTGCGCGTTGCTGCTGTCATCGTGCGTTGCCGCTGTTTTCGCTCGCCGTGAGTTGCTGCCGCCTACCATCGCGCTCTGCCCGGTACTCGGTCCCGTCCTCCCTCCCACAATCTCTCTCCCCCTCCCTTCTTTTCTGTCGCACGCTCCTGTACTCCCTCCCTTCTGGCTCCCATCTCGCACAGGATCCCCATCTGATCCCTGCGCTGTCGCGAGAGCTGAGCTCTGCTTACTGCACACGCTATCATCGATTTTCGTTTTTACAATTTCAGGGTTTTCCCTGTTGACGTCGCCGCCGGCGATCGCCATGGACGAAGATGAGTACGAAGGACGGGAGCGTTTCGGGATGGAGAACGACTACGAGGGCGGCGAGTGGATCGGCGGCGAGTTCTTCTACCGCCGGAAGAAGGAGCGAGCTATACAAACGAAGGATGACGCAATCTACGGTTCCTTCGCCGTCGCCTCCAGCGACTCTGACTCCGAAGGCGGGCGTTCGTCCCAGAAGCGCCGCAAGGGGGACCTGATCTCCAAGCCGGATTTGTCCAAGCCCGTGAACTTCGTCTCCGGCTCCGTCATGACTAACCAGGACCCCGATCGCGAGCGGGACGACAGAGAGACTGCTGGCCGGAGCCAGGGCCTGGGCTTTGGTCTGGGGTTCCAGGAGGAGAAGAAGGAAGCCGAAGGTAGCGATGCTGCTGGCGAGGATGAGGACAGTTTCCTTCCGACGTCATTTGGGCGGAAAATTAAAGAGGGTGCACAGCGGCGGGAGAGGGAGAGGGAGAAGGAGAAGGAGAAAGGTCGGTCAAAGTTGGCTAAGAAACCTTTTGGAGGCAGTGATGTCGCGGGAAATAGCGGATTGACAGGTTTGAGGCCTCAGATTATGAATATGATGAAATCCATGGGGTACAAGGAAGGACATGGATTGGGGAAAAATAAACAAGGTATTGTTACAGCAATTGAGGCAATGCAGCGTCCAAAAAGCGCTGGATTGGGTTTCAACAACTACCAGGAACAGAAAATGCCTGTGTTGGCAGAAGTGCAACAAGAAAAGACTGCAGTACCTTCTGCCGCTGCGGGGCGTTCCAGGGAGAAGAGGTGGACAAAGCAAAAGCAGGGAAAGAACAAGTTAGAGATTCTGACTGCAGATGAGTTGTTGGCTAAGAAGCAGGAACAAGGAATTGATGTTGTACGGAAGGTACTCGACATGAGGGGTCCTCAAGTCAAAGTTTTATCAACTTTGGAGAACTTGAATGCAGAGGAAGAGATGAAGGAAAATGAGGTTCCAATGCCTGAGCTCCAGTATAATGTTAGGTTGATTGTGCAAACTACTGAGATTGACATCCAGAAAGTGGATAGAGAACTAAGGTTGGAACGGGAGAAGGTGGTTAGTTTGCAAAGAGAGAAAGAGAAGATTGTGAAGGAGGAGGCCAGACAGAGACAACAGCTGCAAGTGATGGAGAGGATCGCCACTGTCTTGGAAAAGGTTAAAGAGGATAACTCATCAGGAACCTTGACACTTGATTCATTGCTGATGACCTTCAGAGATCTTAAAGAGCGGTTTGCAGAGGACTACAAACTTTGCAATATCTCATCAATTGCATGTGCATTTGCATACCCATTGCTGATCAGAGTGTTTCAGGGATGGGAGCCATTGCAGAATCCAATGCATGGTCTGAACCTTATGTCTGCATGGAAGGATTTGTTGCAAGGGGATCAACCTTATGATTTCTCAGAAAATAACTTTGTGGCTTCTCCTTACGCCCGACTGGTTAACGAGGTTATTTTTCCTGCAGTAAGGATATCAGGAACTAATACTTGGCAGGCTAGGGATCCTGAGCCAATGCTTCGGTTCTTGGAGTCATGGGAGAAGCTCTTACCTCCGCTCGTACTTCAGTCAATTTTGGAGAATATAGTTATGCCGAAGCTGACATCAGCGGTTCAATCTTGGGATCCTCGAAGAGAAACCATTTCTATTCATGTATGGGTTCATCCATGGCTTCCATTACTAGGGCAGCGACTAGAGGTCCTATACCACACAATCCGACACAAGTTAGGTACTGTTCTTCATGCTTGGCATGCAAGTGATGCTTCAGCTTATGCTATTTTATCTCCATGGAGGGATGTATTTGATGCAGCCAGCTGGGAGGACCTCATGATTCGTCATATAATTCCAAAATTAAGGCTTGCGCTACAAGAGTTTCAGGTCAATCCTGCTAATCAGAAGCTGGATCAGTTTAATTGGGTGATGATGTGGGCTTCTATGATCCCAATCCATCACATGGTTCACATTCTAGAGGTTGATTTCTTTAGTAAATGGCAACATGTGTTGTACCACTGGTTGTGCTCAAATCCCAACTTCCCTGAAGTTACCCAGTGGTATATGGGCTGGAAGGGTTTTTTCCCTGCAGAATTACTTGCTAATGAACGGATCAGAATGCTATTCACAGCTGGTTTAGATATGATGAACAAGGCTGCTGAAGGCATTGAGGTGGTGCAGCCTGGAATCAGAGAGAATATTAGTTATCTGCGAGCTTCTGAGAAACGTCAGTTTGAATTTCAACAAGCGGCTCCCTATTCTTCTGGCCATGCCAATGATGTAGGAAATATCAGTCAAATGAGTTTGAAAGAAGCTATCGAGGAGTATGCCATGGAGCAGGGTTTATTATTTTTGCCGAAAGTTGGAAAGTCTTATAATGGTCTCCCAGTTTATGGATTTGGCAGCGTAAACATTTGCATTGACTCCGTGAAACAGACTCTCTATGCGCAAGTTCTTGAGGAAAGAGATAGATGGAATGAAGTTTCTCTTACAGGGTTGATGGAAATGCATCGTAATGCTGTTCGTCGGTGAAAGAACATACACAATCTATTCAAACCTTTTCTGCTAGTTTATTGTTTCTTTTGTCAGTGATATATCTGTGTTGACACATATCTTCAGATATTGAGCTGTTGTTTTTACTTTTTTATCTTGTAGATTTTGTTGGTTTGTTTAAGGTTGTGAGAGGATTTCTTATAAAGTTCTAAGAAATTGTCACAATACTTGTTGAATTATGGTACCTGGGAATTTACCTTGTACCTTTGGTTGTGCGTGTTATATTACTTTATTTTGCCTCTCAAAAATATGTCTTATTTTGTTTAAATTGTCTGGATGGGTTTCACTAGGCCTAGATGTTTTTCATGTTGTAATATCACGGAATGCTGATGATTTGTTTTGCCGACAACTGTTCTACCTTTCGGGGTACTTTGTTTACTTTAATATTTATTAAGTCAGTAGATTGAATTTTGGTTTACTGGTTGTATTGTAATGTGGAACTCCGCCTATATTTTATAGCCGGTCTCAAGCCCGGATAAAGGAGGAGGGTTGTGTTAGGCCCCGACAGTCAGCATAAAATCATGTCGAATCTTATGAACATGGATCAACGAATATGAGCGGAATGGCGTCGTATGATCCATGTAGCCGACCCACCTAGTGGGATAAGGCTTTGTTGTTGTTGTTGTTGTTGTTGAAGTCTTTGTTTCGCGTAGTTGATTTAAATTCTCAAGTTCAAGTTTACTTAACTGTAAAGATTATAAAGAAGCATCAATTGATCGATTAGTCAATTTGCTTTGAATCATTCTTATGCATGTTGACTCATGCTTCTGTTTTTCAGGTTGATCTTTGTGTATTTTGGCCCCATTGCATGATAATTTTAGCCATTTGTTTTATCATATCATCTGTCAGTCTCCTTAGGAGAAATAACAGCTGAATGTTTGGTCTCTGTTGCAGCCAGATTGTCTCCTAGATGATGCTGGCTCCGCTGATTAGTAGGTAGGCTACACCAGAGCTCGTGAAGGTCATACTTGTTCCTGTCTTTGTTATCTGGTGGTGCACAAATAGCTTTGAGTTGTCATTGGCCAGTGAGTTTTGTTGTAGCATTGGAGCTCTTCGACTTGCATGTTGTAGCTTGTATGAGACCTTTTGAATGCTCACGATGAAGTTTCCTTTTAGTAGCTGCTTTGTGCTGATTACCTCATGAGTGGGACAGTGCTTGGATCCCGAGGGAGCATTTGTTCTTAGATGATGCTAGCAAAGCATAAGATTTGTCATAAAACAGTTTATCTCTAGCTATATTATAAGAGTGACGTAGCATCCAAAGAGCGCTGAATTGAGATTCAACAACTAGCAGGAACAGAAAATGCCTGTGTTGGCAGAAGTGCTACAAGAAAAAACTACAATACCTTCTGCCGCAACTAGTCATTCCAGGGAGAAGAGGTGGGCAAAGCAAAAGTAGGAAAGAACAAGTTGGAGATTCTGACTACAGATAAGTTGTTGGCTAAGAAGCAGGAACAAGGAATCTATGTTGTACAGAAGGCACTTGATATGAGGGATTCTCAAATCAAAGTTTTATCAACTTTCGAGAACTTGAATGCAGAGGAGGAGATGAAGGAGAATGAGATTCCAATGCCTGAGATCCAATATAATGTTAGGTTGATTGTTGAAATTACTGAGATTGACATCCAGAAACTGGATGTATAAGGTTGGAATGGGAGAAGGTAGCTAGTTTGCGAAGAGAGAAAGAGAAGATTGTGAAGGAGGAGGCCAGACAGACAACTGCTGCAAGTGATGGAGAGGATCACTGCTATCTTGGTAATGGTTAAATAGTGATAACTCATCAGGAACCTTGACACTTGATTCATTGTTGACAACCTTCGGAGATCTTAAAGAGCGGTTTGTGGAGGACTACATACTGTGTAATGTCTCATCAATTGCATGTGCATTTGCTTACCCATTGCTGATTAAAAGTGTTTTAGGGATGGGATCCATTGCAGAATCAGTCATGAGTTTGAAAGAAGCAATGAGGAATTTTCCTTGGAGCAAGGTTTATTATTTTTGCCAAAAGTTTGACATAGTGGATTGCGTTTTGAGGAGACAATTCCAGCCTTGCATGCATGAAAGACGAGGTTTTTAAAAGGTCATCAAGAAATTTACTTCCCTTCTCTATCCTTTCCATGGTTCATAGTGTGCAAATATCAGGTTTTTCCTGTTCAATAACTATTGGACCCTCAAAAAAAAAAAAAAACTATTGGACCCTTAAAGTACCATTTGCATCACAAAATTCTTTTGACAATTACTGATCCAACAACACTTAACATGATAATGCTGCAACTTCTTTTGTGGACCTTTTGTTGTCTAGTCAGTACTTGGTAGATTTCTAGGCTTATCTTGAAACTTTATTCAGACCTTCTAAAAGTGAACCTTGATTGCTAAGTATGATTAAGTATAGATGAAAATACTAATGCAGTTAAGTTCCACCTTTTCTTTTCTTTTTTTTTTTTTGAAAGTTCCCCCATTTCTATGGTAGGTTCCAAAGTCTACTACATATGAAATCATCGTAGATGTTGATATAAAAGAAGCAAAAAATAAGACAACTGATGCAACATAATATTAAATGACTCTTTGTGATGATCTAAGATGCTTACGTTGTAATTTTTTCTTCTCATTTCTGTGTCTTGCTAGTGACTAAATACAAGTCTGTTCTATGATGTGTTATGCCCGAGTTGCATCAGATCCAAATATGCTCTTAAACCAGAAGTTAAACTTTGAAGATAGATTTTGTGTTCTAGTCCTGCTTGACTACCATTACTGAATACTAGTTATTCTTCTTTGTGCTCAAAGATTTTGATTGTGAAGTTTACTTCTTGGTATTGTTGAGATACTTGAATAGTTAAGTGTGAAATTTATGTGATAATTTTGTTATATGTGGCTAGACGCCTTCTTTTTGCCCTGACATGCATCTTACAGAGCTCATCCCGCCTTTGATTCATAGTTTGTTGGGTCCAATTTCATCATGCTTTCGTTTTTCCCCGACATGCATCTTACATAACTTTCTGTTAAATGTGTGATCCATCATTTTTCTTTTTGGAAGTGATCTTCCGTTTGACTTTGTTTTACCATGCCTTTTAGTGGGTCTACGGATATGAACACTGAAGTTATGAGTTTGATGAGTTTATTATCTCATCTAAATTCCTAATTTTGTAAGAAAAAGAAGAATTTTGTGGTATACGTATTTTTTTTTTATATTTGTATCTATGATAAGATGAACTGATACTGACTAACATGTTCAAATAAATATTATCACAACAATACTTGAATCAAAGTTAATGGTTGACCTAAAAGTAGACCCTTAAACATATGATTCATCAGTTCAACATAACAATATAAAGAAAATTGACAATGCAAAATCAAATCATTAACAATTTGAGGGTACAGATAACACTATAATATATATATATATGTATGTATATATAATTTGAGGGTACAGAGAACACTATATATATATGTATATATATATCCTCAAAGTTTCATTTCTATTTATCTATTTTCTTAACTTTTCAAACATTTTTTTTATATATTTTCTTATTGTAACTGAATATCAACAATTATAAGTGAAGAGCAGCAATTAATCACTCTATTTTTTTTGTAATTGAATAATAATATTTATTATCCACTTTCTAATTGTAACGGAATGAGAATTAATCACTTGTGGACTGTTTGATTGCTGGATATGGATGGAAGGATAAGTGATGGAAGGATATGTGAATTTTTTCTTTTATGAGGAGGTTATGTGATATTCCTTTTCCCATTTGGTTAGCATGTGAGATATTCGTAGTTGTATTCTTGCTACCCTATGATTAAAAAACGTAGACAATGAATGCAAATTGCCAATTCGCCCTCATGTGCTATTTACACACACCATTCCCCTTTCCTTTCTAATGCCCTAGTTCGCCGAATCTCTTCACTAATCATGAGAGCACCCTTGGCCCAAATCAACTCATAAATGGTGAGTTTTTCTTAGCATATGAAAGCTTTCGCATTTTTTCAACCTGTGTTGTTCGGATAATTGCATGCATTTGTTTGTGCACAACGTAAATCGAGAATAGATGAAGTACTTGGATGTTTAACGAAGTCGCTCAACAATTGTTGTATTCGATCTCATGGCTCGATGTGCTCCAATCGTCGACGAACATACAGTGAGAGGGGTGATGGCTCGGAGAGGAGAGTAAGATGCCGAGGATTTTGAAGGAGCAAACAAAAAAAGAGCTGAGGGTTTTGCTATCAAACTCATGAATATAATGCCGTCCAAGCCCTTCGTTCAAAATGTTGAATATCTTGTATTCCATCACTAACCCAAGAAATGCAAGGCCAATAAGATTAAACATACTTCATATAATGGTCGTTATTCTTAATTTGCAGACTGTTTGGCATTATTACAATGAATAACCACTTAGTCCACCTTATAACCCACAACCAAACGACCCTTTTGTATTTTCACTCACTTCGTCCTCTATGTAGTGTTCCTAACTCAATTACAACCAAGGTGTTGTAGCTGCAGCCCTATGTGACCAACTGCCGCACCAGCATGGCTGCTCAATTCCTCAACCCTGACCATGGTAAAGCCCCACTTCTGCCTTCTGAAGGGCGTTCGTGATGTGCGGGCCTCTATGATCGTCGCCACCTCCTCCGCTTTATCTACTCCTAGGTAGCCAACATCAGCGCCGCCATCTCTGCTTGCCCAAGTCCACGTCCGCTTCTGTAACCTCACCATGGAGGATCAACGTGCATTGATAGCCCTCGAGATAATATGCGCTACGCCGACATTATAATCCTGAATTGCATCGAGAACATGAATGAAGACAAGACCTACGCCTACTTCGCCGCTCTTCCAAAACTCTACGACGACAAGGTAGTCGACATCCAGGATGTGAAAAAATTTTATATACTTTTTATTTATGTTCAACATACATTAATTTTATATTTTGATATATTCTTATGCCCGAACACATGCTTTATTGTCGAAATACAACTTTTATGATTTCTCCACACTTATAATAATTTGTATTCCTAGGATATTATTACTTGTTATGATTATTTTTTATGTAGAAATTCGGCAACACATGGGGCATGCAGGTATATGCCCTTACCTACGGATCGCATAGGGGCACACAAGAGAATACCCCCACTTGGACACTTAGACGAATTTAGAAGAATTGTAACACACCAGACAATCTGTCCAAAGCAGCAAACAACTTAAGGAAGCTTCCTCTACACTTTATGGGTAGACGGGGGCAAAAAAAGTAGTTGAAAAACTGGAGAGCACAAATAAGAGAGTGGCTGGAAAAGTTGGCAGCCAAGGAGAGACCACTTCTTTTGGCTGGAAAAGTGAGCAGATAAAGACAAAAAATAGCTACATGAGTGGACATGTGGCACTAAACATTGAGGCTATAAAAGGACATGAGGCTACCCATGGAGGGAGACTTTTGGACTTGGGATCGGAAGCCGAGAGGCCATATTTTGCTGCTGAAAGGAGCAATTGAAGGGGAGGCTGCGGCCAGTAGCCTCTCTTCATCTTTTCTTTTATTTTTCCTTTTCTTGTTTTTTTGTTTCTTATATGTAGTTAAACAGCTAGTTAGGGCTAGAGATTTGTGATGGATGTTTATCTTTCTAAACATTTCTTTCTGAGTTCATGTTAAGTAGCAGCCGATTACTCTTAAGTCTTATATCTATTGTTTCATTTCTTGTTTCGACTTGTGTGTTGTTTCTATGAAATACCGAATGTGTTTTTACAGATTGGTTTATCCATTGCATCTTGGCCCGAGAGGGTTACATTTTTCTCCGACTCAAGCTTTAAGATCGAGAGGCAGGGAGCTTGAAGTTGGATTCATTTAGCAAGGTAAAATGTGATTCAACATATCTTCTACTTGTTTCTTGTTTTTGATTGAAACCAGTGGGCAGTAGACAATTACTTCATGTTTTCGAGTCTCCTGCTCTATTCTTCCTTGATTATTGTTCTATTGGTGTTGTCATTTTCATGATGAAGTTCTGATTGCCGAATCTATTTTGTTTGATTGTTCATCCATCGTGCCTTGATATGAGAGGACGATATCTTCCTCGGATCAACTTCAAGGTCAGGAGCTTGAGATGAATTCATTTCGAAAGGCACAATGTGATTTCACATTTTACTCTTCGTTTCATGTTTTCTTCTAAAACCTACGGGTTCAATGAAAGTGATTTCCGCTTGAGAGGGTGTTCTGTGAGTCGAGAGGTTGGACCTGTGCTAGAAAATGTCGAGGAATCACTGTCGCCAAGGTCCACCTGAGGGGAGTGTGTTCGGGCTTCTTCTATTTTCTAATTTCGAGAGATGATGCTATGTTTTTGGGACTTCAACCATTCATTTCGATGCTGACATCTTTCGCTTGAGAGGGTGCTCTATCCACCGATGGAAGCATGTGCGCCGAGAGGCGGAGTAGCAGTTGGGTTGTTTCTAAGGAGGTGCCAGTGGTTAGTCCGTAGTGAGACTGAGAGGTGAACCCGGAGTATTCCTTCATTTGTTTTTATTGAAATTCCCCTTTAATGAGACGTATTGTCGGAGTTCCTTTGTTTCTTGATCGGGTAAAAAGCCTCTCCTTAGCACTAGCTTCCATCTGCACCGTTCGCCACCATCTAATGGTTCTCTCTTTTTCATTTTTTCCTCTGCTTGTTTAAACTTAAAGTCACCTTATCGCAGCCATCCATTTCATTCAATGGTCACGATTATCCCTCTGCTAAGGATACGACCTAACTTTCCTTTGTCCTACGACGGCTGTGTTGCATGTGCTCCATTGCCCTACCTTTTCTCTGATCTGAAGTCGTTCGCTGAGGACGCGTGCTCCGGCTGTGATGATCACGCTTGCTCGTTCCCCTACTCTAGCTCCTCTGGTCTAATATCATTGGGTCGTTCACCTGCTCCGGCTGTGAAGATCATGCTCGCACCTTCCCCTGCTCCAGCTACTCTGATCTAATATCGTTGGTCCTACTTTGACTACTTTGCAGGTTGTTTTGATTTGCTCTACAGGTTTGAGCCCTCACTCTTTCTCTCTCATACGTCCATGTAGATGCTCGCTCATCCACCTTCTTCAGGGCCCTATCTGATTCTATGTCGTCTCAGTTCTCGTGCTGGCAGCTTTGATCTCGCTTGCTCAGTTCACATACTGTCTGCTTTGATCTCGCTTGCTCGTTCCCCCTATCCGGCAACTCTAATTTGATGTCTTTGGTTGCTCGTGCGCCTACAAGTTGGAGCCCCAAGCCTAGTGCACTTGATTTTCTTTATCAGTTCTTATATGTAAAATCTAAGGGTAGACCATTGATATATGGACATGCTGACTTGAGCCCTCCACTCCAGCTGGTAATGTAAAATTTGACATGCTGATATCCGAGTATTTAGCAATTACATTGAATGCTTACATGTCATTCTAGTTATGTTTCAGCTATTACATTGAACACATATGAAAATGATCAGGACATGTTGACTTGCTGACTTGAGCCCTCCACTCCATTCAGTCATCCTAGTTCTTTTGTATTCCATGCAATTCAGCTACTTTTTTAAGTCATGCAACTCAGCTTTTTTTTTTAACTCATCTTGATACGTTCAGGTTCTAGCTTTTCTATTGATAGTTTGCAATTATTTATTTTCTTACAATTGTCCAACATTCCCGTAGTTTTTTATAAGTGGAGAATTGCTAAGAAGATAGAGCAAGAAATGGACTTGGCAAAAGATAGAGGCATCAATGTTATTTATATGATTCTCACGCTAAGAATGTTACAAGTATAGAATGTCATTATGTTGAAGGAATGCTAAATTTTCCCCATGGGTTGATTATAATAATTTATATTTACCTGACAGTTGTTTGCTTATAAATCATTTATATTTGTTTGTAGTGGTATTATTATAGCTTGAAGTGTCATGTTTCCTTATTTCTAAACATTTAGTCCTACATCCTTTTACCTCCATATACATCTACCATCGACGGCCAAGAATTTTTTAGTTCTACACAGTTCCCATATCAAAGCATTAACTGACAATCCGTTCGCCCGATTTGCATACTCTCCATAAGTTCTAAAGATTTAATCAAATTCTAGATGCATCACAGATTTAAGACTATAAATGAGTCAAAACTAGTGTTATTATCATTTCAACATGTAGACAAACAACAATAGAAAAAATTTCAATGAATACGACTACAATATGGTGCCTTGATTTATGCTACATCACAAAGACAGAACAAATCTTGAGTCGTGGCTAGCGTCATTACTTGACAAGCAAGCGCTTAAGACCTTACCCTCCCGGACAATCTTCGCAACCAGCTGGTGCCATCATGCTACTGCCAATTGTGCTCTTGTTCACCTGCAAAGTTAATTGTGTTTCTATGTAAACCGATATCTCACGAGTGGCATATGTAGTCAACTATCGCATCGAGATGGCTTTGATGATGATACATTTTACTCATCTTAATCAAACATCGAGCTTTAAGGGTCACTAAACATTGTCTCAATATTACAAACCAAAGTTCTTAATCAAACATGGGATCAGAGACAAGTGCTTAATCAAACATGAGAACAATGTTCGAATGCATCTCTTCTTTTGAAGATGCTTTTAAACAAAGTGATTAAAATTACAACCATAAGAACAATGTTCATTCAACTGATAATTTAAGCATTCTTTGTTGTTGTTACTTTTCCGCTTCATGTTCCTCCACTAATTTATGCAACCAGCGGGCTTGCTTCCTTGCAAAAGTACATAAAAAGACACCGTCAAAGGAACCAGCATGTTCTTCCCTGAAAGAAACAAATGCACAAATACAATGACTATGAAAGAACAACAAACTTGGAGATTCAAAAAAATGAACAGGAAAGCAGTATATGAAGAATGAAAATGACGGCAGGGAAGGTGGGGAAAATCGAGCTCATCTTGGGGCTGAGTAGAGAGGTTGCCGAGGTGGCGGCCGCAGACTGGATGCGGGTTAGGCTCTCGCTGCCATCGTCGCCGGAGACAGAGGGAGTAGGAGCCATTCAGCCAACATCACCCAACGAAGGCCTTTAGTTTGGTACATATTATTGGGCTAGTGTGGCCGTAAAGAGTCGACCCAATTGAATATGTTGTTTCTTTTGCATTTTTCTTTCAACTTTAGTTCTTTTTATTCATTATTTTTTAACATTTTGGCGTGCATTAGCATTCGAAACTTTTAAATGTGTGGTGTGGTTTCTTTTCCCTTCTTCTCTGTGAACTGTGATGGATTAAACAATTTATAAACTTGGAATCCCGTTGATCTTGATTGCTTGTGATTTAATTATCTAGTTCGATCCATTTAGAGTTGGGTCGAATCCATATCCATCCCGAGTTATTATTATTTTTTATTGTCATGGTTATAATAAGTATAAAGGTGGAATGGTTTCAAGCTTTAAAGATGAAACCAATTTGTCCTTTAATTTTCTTTAAAAAAAAAGAAAAATATGCCTTTGGGAAATCTGCGTTTTAGTCGATCTTCATTAGATTTGGGACACAATAAACATTTTTTTTAGAAGGGCTTATGGTAAACCTGCAGCTCTTCAGCTATGAAACTATTTTATGTTGATGATGGAGTTCTAGAGTTGAATATTTAATGGCAATACCTTTTTTAAAAAATTGGGACGCGTCTTTTTTTTTTAAAGAAAGATCACTTAGTCATTAATATAGCGACACGAATTGTCAAAGTACAAAAATTTGAAGGGCCTCCGAATGTGGATGGTCCTCCCAAAAGACGTCATGCAACAGACGATGAGCATATTGAGCAAAAAATGCGCTATGAAGTTAGCCTTCCTATTATAATGTGAGATCTTGTAATGCGCAAAAAATGAAAGTAAACTTGTAATGTCCCTGGAGATGTGCTCTGATAGTCCAAGGCGCAAGTTTGGAGCCGGCAATAGTGTTCATCAGGATTCGCGAATTAGTTTCAATGTGAAGGGTAGCGATGCCCATCCTAATACAGCTTCTTATTCCCTCAAGTATAGTCCAAGCCTCAACCTCAAGCGCCCCCCTACATCTTCGCATGAACGCACCTGCGGCCAAAAACAAGAAATCATGAGATCGACATATAAAACCAATATCTCCAAACTCATCAGAAATAGTGAAAGCGCCATCAATGTTAAGTTTAGTCCATCCCGCTGTCAGGGGCTCCTATCGGGCCGGGGGAAGGCCATGGTGCCTCAGGAACCTGGCAACTGAAACAATCATCATAAATAGACAAGACCCTCTGTCAGACCGACTCTGCGATTGCCATCTTGGAATTAAAAATTACCTCATTTCTAGCACACCACAGCTCCCACAGACAGATACCAATAAAAGATTTCAATTTTAGTTTTGAACTAGAATTCAAAGTAAACCCTTCAACCAACCAAGAGTCATTAGCCCAATGAGATAAAAGTTCAAAATTAAACTTGAGCTCCGCTTGGGCAATGGACCAGAACCGAACAAAAAAAGGGCAAGCAAGAAATACATGATCTACCATTTCAATATTTGCTCCTCAAATCTTGTAAAAAGGATTTATAGAAGGAATAAAGCGTATTAGAATATCATCAGTGGGGAGCCTTTTACGCAATAACTTTCAAAGAAAAATTTTAATTTTAGGCAAGACACAAAGTTTCCAGAGAAAATTCCAAGAAGGCATATTAGGCAGATTATGCATCCCAAATGGCCGTCCAAGCAGAGCCGATGGTAAAGAGTTGTCCATCATGAATTTGTAAATAGAATTTGCTTTAGCCACACCATGGATATCCATTACCCAATGCCAGGAATCATCATTGGCAGCGAGAGGCAAATACACTGAAAGAATGTAGTTAATTAATTCAGGACCAAACAGTTCAAAGAGTACAACATGATTCCAGCAATTGTTACTAATAAGATATTTAACTAATAAACCTGGAGAAATGCAGTTGACATTTATGTATGAAGGTTTCAAAGCAAGAGGTACACTAAAAATCCAAGGATCATTTAAAACAGATGTATCATTCCCATTACCAATCATCTTCATAAAATCAAGCTTGGTGCAATTCATAGTATTCATAATAGCTCTCCAACACCAAGAAGCAGATATGAGAGGATTAGGCTGTGTCCACGGATGAGAAATACAATATTTATGCCTGATAAGTTGCACCCAAGGAACATTTTTTATTGTTTAATAGGTCGAGGACTCTTTTAGGCAATAAAGATGTGCAAATATGCTTGAGACTCTTAATTCCCAGCCCACCACTAATTTGGGCAACTGGATAGTCTCACAATGGACAAGATGGGTACCCCTCTTCCCACTACCTGAGCTCTAAAAGAATGTTCTATTATGTTTCTCAATGGCATCAATGATTCCATTAGCAATATAGGAGGAGCTCGAGGCATACACATGATGGAATTAATGATAGAATTAATAAGGACAGCTTTGCCAGCTTGATTAAGAAGGAGTTGCTTCCAACCAGTCAACCTTTTAGTGATCTTATCAATAATAGTTCTTTGAGTATTAACAGAGATATACTTGTAGGAAATGTGAATTCCAAGATAATAGAATGGGAAAGAACCAACTCTAAAATTTAGAATGTTCTGTATGGCATTTCGCCTGATAGCAGCCAATTTAGGGGGGGGGGGGGGGTAGAAGATTTCAGATTTATTATGATTTACCCTTTGATTAGTGAGACCCACATAGACTTTGAAAGCTTTATTCAAGACAAAACAATTTGACTTGGTCAGCAATACAAAATGGGAAGGTCGTCAGCATACATAAAATGGCTAAGCTTGAAAGAATTAATGGAGTAAGACCCATGTGGACTTGGTGATTAATCAGTGAGATAAGAACCTACGATACCAGAATAAATAAATAAGGGGACAGGGGGTCACCCTGTCTAATCCCCTTATGATTGATGAAAGAGGGAGAAAAGGATCCATTTATGATGCAGGTAAAAGTAGGAGACTTGATACAGGTAAGAATCCAGAAGATAAAGAGAGGAGGAAAATTCATTTTTATGAGTATAGTTTCAACAGCATACCAAGAAACTCTATCAAAAACTCTTTCCATATCTACTTTAAGCATAAAGAACTTCTTCCTACCCTTAGTAATAGAGTGGGTAATCTCTTGAGTAACAATGATATTGTCCTGAATTGATCTATGGGATATGAAGGCAGATTGGCATTGGTCAATCAAGGTGTCCAGGGTAAGTTTGAGCCTAAGAGCCAAGACCTTGGAAGTGATCTTGTAAAGCACTTGCATAGAGAGATAGGTCTGAAATCAAATACCCTGGTAGGAAACTTCTTCTTAGGAATGAAGATGAGAGAAGTGCAAGCCCAATTAGAGGAGAGGAAAAAGGAAGTAAGGGCCTTCCTAATGTGCATGCAGATATCAGGTCCCACAATATCCTAATAGTTCCTATAGAATTCAACAGTGAAAACCATCAGGGCCATGAGCCTTCCCAGAGCCCATGCTCCAAAGGCAGACCCTAATTTCATTATCAGTAATTGGTGAGGTCAAGCTATTCCACCAGATGTGGTTAAGCTTAGGGAGGTCAGGCCAAGTAGAAGGGTTAGGATTGAGAGATTCAGGTTTCCAGAGATCTTGATAGTGTTTAATAAAATAATTAGTTATCTGAGTGTCCTCCCCAAGGGTAAGACCCTCATCAGATATAATTGAATCTATATGGTTGGTTTTTGACCTAATTATGGTAGACATATGAAAGAACTTGATGTTCTTATCCCCATGAGTTAATCAGTTGACTCTGGACTTAGTCCACCCCTGTCTAAGGTAAGCCAAATGCTTGTTGTAAGAGGCCCTAAGGGTAAGCAATTCATAGTCAGTAAGACCAGAAGTCTCATTCTTGTGCTCCAAGAAGGAGATAATTTTCTGAACCTCCAAGGCCTTGTCTTCTAGTCTACCGAGGTCATGCCTATTCCAATGTGTAGTCTTCTGTTTGATATTAGCTAAGGTGTTGCTTAGGTTATCTGTGGTGGGTGGTTGGCCCACACACATTTAACAATTTCTCTAGGTTTATCATATTCAAACCAAAAAGTCTCATACTTGAAAGATTTGGGCTTACGAAGGAGGTTATCAGTAGTCATAAGCAAAGGAGAGTGATCAGAAGCCGTGCGGGGGCAATTAAGAAGATTGGTAGCAAGGAAGGACATGAGCCAGCAATTATTAACAAGAAGACAGTCAAGCCTACATAAGATTCTAGCATTGCCAGTACGGTTGTTGCACCAAGAAAATTTATTCCCATGAGATTTTATATCAATGAGACCTTGATTGTCAATGAGGTTTCTGAGAGACAGAATAGATTTAGTTAATTTGAAAGGAGAACCTCCTCTTTTATCATAATGATCTATTGATGAATTTAAGTTCCCAATAATGACCCAAGGAATATGAGAGACATTCATGTTACATAGTTGCGACCAGAGGTTCATGCGAATAAGTGGAAGCGTACTAGCATAGATACACGATAGAATGAAAGAAATGTTATTGTGAGTTACTACAACATGCATTACTTGAGACAAGACGAGGAAGGGTGTCACCTGGATATTAGAACCGTGCCAAGCAACGATAATGTCGCCCGAGGCGCCTGTACCAGTCAGAGAGTGACCAGTCCAAGCGCGGCCTAATCGCCGGATGACCCGCTCAGAATCACGCTGATTTGTATGCATCTCCAGTAGAACCAAAACATCAAGGTTGTGCTTCTTGATCATTTCCGAGAGACGGTCCCTGACTTGCTTCTTCCCGCCCCTCGACAGTTCCAGCTTATAACCCTCATTTGACCCCCGTCGGGGAAGACAGAGCAGCCACCTGCGAAGGCAGAGGAACAAGTAAGTCCATAGACGAAGTTGTGGTAATTTTCTTACCTCGAGGAGGCTTCCTAGGCACAGCCTTCCTTGATTGAATATTAGGAGGTCGAACCGGCATGGCGCGATGCCTCCGGGGCAAGGGCAAACGCTCCAGCTACTGGCGCGCAAGAAGGTCGCCGTCCGGGGCTTCCTCATCAAAGGTTGCCTCGGAAGTTTCCCCAAGCTCATGAGCCGGCAAGTTAAAACGCGAGAGCACTTGCTGGACCATATGTTGGTGCTGAGCTTCCGGATCTCGCTAATCAGATGTGGCTGTCATGGATGGGTTGCTGCAACAGGAGTGGAGCCTAGGCGATAGGGGCGACCGCGGCGGAGATGTCCGCGGAAACCCTAAAGGAGGGTCACAAGAGATACTGATTGGATTAGTGGGAGATGAGGCACGCGGTGCATGTGCCACCATACCCGAATCCACGTGAGCGATGGTGGAACCGTCCACGCGTGATAGATGAGCGAGATCGCCGTCCACATGGGAGCCGATCCGGCCATTAGGATGAGCCTCATCCGACCGTGGGACCTTGGGAGCAGCAAACGTCGTGGAGCCGTCAGTGTACGACCCCGCAGTCGCTGCCGTCACATCGGGACCAAGACCATTGAGATCGGGAATCGTTGCCTTCACCGGCGCCGGCGATGGTTTGGACGTCTGCCACGGAGCGGCCGACGCTTCCCTCCTTGGCAGAGTGGGGACCTACGACCATGGGACGAATAGAAGCACCGCCCTGGCTTGCGACGGAGCAGGGGCACCGGAAGACGCGAGACACTCCTCCAAACGATGGCCGGGAGTACCACACCTGAAACATAGAACCGGTAAGCCCTCATACATAATTCTTTGAAAAAAGTGCTTACCGTCAGGGTTTCAGACCAAACCCCCTATTTCACCGGATCGATCTGTCGAGATCAATACAGATACGTGCGTAGTTACATTCATCTTTAAGATCATCAATGCGCAGCGGATTGCCAAACTGCTTGGCGATGCGGATCACGACACTCGTGCTCCGCAACTCGAACGGGAGGTCAGGGAGCCTGATCCAACATGGAGCAGAAGAGATGAGCTCCTCTTCCGACCAAAAAAATGGATGCGGGATGGAGACATTGATGATGTGGCCGACCGCCAACCATGGACCATCGGTTAGTACCTGCATACGATCTTCGTTGGATGCAAATCTAAACATGAGGTGGAAGTTACCGATTTGGATGATGCGCAAAGGGGCCGAGAGCCGCCAAAGGCTGGGAGCTCGCGACGAAGATTATCCACCGATTGGCCATCACCAGCGAATCTAGCGATGAGGCAGAGCTGCAGATCCTCCGATTGGATACGAACATCATCGATCGAGATTTCCACCCCCTCAGTGTTGGTTTCTCGGATGGTATGCATTTGATTAGGCGACATTGACATCGGCACCCGGTCGCGTGAGCTTCGTCGGATGACATTCATCCACGAGGATTTGTGCATACCGACAGAGGCAACACCCGGGACAGGGGCATCAGCAGGAAGCGAGGAAGGCGCTGACTGCTGCAGATCAGATCCAACGTCCAAGGGATCATCTGGCATAGCAACTCCATCACGAACATGGGAAGAAGAGGGAAGAGGAGGAGGGGGAGGAGAGGAGCAACGATGGGGAGAGGGAGGAAGGGGAGGGGAAGGGGAAGGCTGTGAGAGGGGAGGAGGGTCTGGAGGTTTCGCCATTGTTCGCATCATTCCCACATTTTTTGTGTAACATAAATCTTCCTGGGTTACAACTACTGACTCAATATCCAAACTCAAATTAGTAGTATCAAATCATCCGATTTTATCAAAATAGAATCTACAGCAACCCTAACTAATCTACATTCCATTAATGCAGGGCACATTCTTTTCTTATCCAATGACTGTTTGCTTTATTCATTCCCACCTTTCCTTCTGCACAGGCATATTACAAGTGCTTTTCATAGCTGCTACTATTTTGTCGATTCATAAAGCCCATACTTCTTTCTCTCCTTCTATCCTCTTTTTTTTTTTTATTATTATTATTCACCCACTGATATGCAAAAGTTGTTGTAACAACTTATTCAATTCAATATGTAATGCTACTAAATCATATTAGAATAGTTAATGGTCATGTGTTATATTCTTAAAAATGATTATTAATTCGTCTAAAATCTATCTCGATCTACTGTCACCTTTTTTTATCATAGCAAGTTTAGTTAGCTTAGATGAGAGATATTGATTCCCATTAATGAATAATAAAATGCTTGACACATGCAGCCTAGCAAGGGAGGGAATGAAAAACAGCATGGCTCCAATTGATGCAACTTGGAACTTTCCCCCCCTTTTTTTTTCAAGTTAAAAGATCTACAACTTTGACGCTACGCTGCAGGCTCATCACAAAATCACACTTTTCCTCCCTTTTTTTTTTTTTTTTGTTGTTGTTGTTGTTTTTTGTACTTGACGGTTCAAACTGCTGTAGCCGAGAAAGTGGGCTTCAATCCGCCCCGTGGTTCGTGCCGACTTTGACTGCGTCGTGCCAAGTCCCAGACTCCCAACTGAAGAGTTGCGTTGCAGTGCGCTCCCCAAAAATACATTCATTACGCCACGCTTCCGCACGAGACTCCATGGACTGCGTTCAAAGACCATAATTTTTAAAGAAAGGTTTAATTATTGATTACTTCCTAAAATTGCATTTTGATATAAGACATGGAGAAAGTCATAAGAAAAATTCTCCTCATAAAAATGTTAGAACTCTGAGATCTGCTCATATTAGCGAGAAACTCCACAGCTCTATTATATATTCTATACAAATATTGGAAACGAATAGCATCGAAAGTATTAAGTAGGTTCCAGATATAATTTATAACATTTTGAATCTGTCAAGGACAACCACGCGTTCTGTTTATGATGTTCATCCGTTCTTCCGAGTCCACTTCAACACTTCATTCGAATGTTACTACTAGTTTCTGAGATCTGTTCGTCACGTGATTAGAAGTATTAAATCATCGCATTAATTAGAAGTATTAAATTTGTTTCACTCTTATTTCGATATTAAATTAGTTGCTAATAATCCTGAGACGAAAAAAAATATATCTTACTAATCAGATGCCAGTAGCATACACATCTTACTAAATTCGGGACGAAAAAAATTATGATGTACATTACAATTGTGATATTTTAAATATTTTGTTATTTTTATATTTATTTCTTATGGATTTTGATTAATTGAAATAATAATACTATTATTTTTGAAAGGCGGGTGAGTTAAAAGCCTGAGGTCGCGCGAGTTTTAAAGTATAAAAAATTTAAAATTTGTTGGATATCTTTTCTTATTTTTTTCGTGCTATTGGTTTTATGCTTTTTATTTGTATTTCGTAATTTTAAATTTTACTTAATAAATGTGTCCATCTTTTAAATAAAAAATATGATGTCTCTCCTCTTATTATTCATCAGATTAAAAATTTATGATTTAAATTTAAAATTTCAAAATAAAAATAAATAAAATAAGATTCATAGATTTCTAATTTAATGTCTCTTTTTCACCTTCGTAGATTTGTATGAGTTTTCTTTTACATATTCTAAACCGCCTTACTTTTTTTACTTAATAAAGAAATATTTTACTATAACATAATTGATTTTTTTTTTCAATTTATTACTTATCCTTAGGGGAATTTTTTAAAGATAATATTCGTACATATCAAGTAATATTATATTAAATTATTTGAACCTCATCATATGATCATATTAACTTAAAATAAATAATCAATAATTTGAATTATTTAAGTAATTCACAATATTTATGAAGAAACAATTTAAATTGTCTATGAGAGTCGAATGATAGTGGATAGGTTTTCTATTCGATCACTTCAAATAGCGTCGTGGCAATAAAAAATTGCATACGAAAGGAATGGCAATTCAAATTATCACTCAAGTTATAATATTTTTAATTTTACTTTTTGTATTTATCCTTTAAAATTATAAAACTAATTATGTAAATTATAAAATTAATTGCAAAAATTATAAAATTAATCAAATAAATATTAATTACTTATTATGAATATATTATTAACATGTTTATAAAAGATATACCAATCATTTTATAATTTTAATTTTATGGGTACACAATATGAGTTTGAGATTTAATTTTACAGAATTCAAAATAAAATATATATTATAGATATAATTATTTTGATTAAGGGTATATTAGAACAAATTATGTATTTTCTCATAATTTTTTATTTAATTGTAAAAAAATTAATACGAATTATAAAATAAATTATTTATGCATACAATGTTTATTGTTCACAATTTAATATGTGTCCATGACGACTAATATTCAATGATAATACAATGAATACAACCTTAATTTCTTGTATTCTCCCTTCTAGAGAAAAAGAAGGATATGTTAAATGTTCTTAATGATCAATTATAAATTGTGTGATTAGATTATCTGTGTGATTAAATTGGGGGGAGGGCGCTCTACAACCTCGCCGCAAAGGGGTCGCCCTCCTCTTTGCGACCTCCGGCGTGGTCACAGAGTGGGGGCAACATCCCTCCTTTCCTGTGCTCGTTGACGCAGCACGAGAAGGAGGGGGGTGGGGTGGGTTGCCTCCCACTTTGCGACCTCGCATAGAGGGGGGCAACCTTCCCTACATTCATAGGGTCGCCCCTCTATTTGTGACCTCCGACGAGGTCGCAGAGGGGGGTGACCCCTCTCCCTTCTTGTGTCACACCGGCAATCACAGGGAGGGCCGACGAATGTAGGGAGGGGGATTCACCCCTGCTCTACGACCTCTTGAGAGGTCACAGAGTGGGGGGAGACCCCCCCCCCCCCCCCCCTCCTTGCGCTCGCCGACCTCTGTGCTGCGCCAGGAAGGAGGGGTCAACCCTCGGAGGTCGCCCCTTGTCATGCCGATTTGTTGATGTGGAGTTGGCATGGCGATGTCAGATGCTCTCCTACGTGATGGAGAGAGAGCATTGCCACGTCAGTGGACAGATCAAAAATTGGGTATTTCCGGTCGGAAGGGCATTCCATAAAACAAATTATAAATTGGAGAGCATTCGTGTTATAAAGTAAAGTTGGAGGGTATCACTGAGTAAACGTCAAAGTCGAAGAGCATTTGATATAATTTTTTCTTAATAATATTAATTATTTAAACATGGCTAATTATTATCTAATTTACACCAATAACATAGACTTATAAGCTTATAAAATAACATAGCTAAAAATAAATAGAATAAATAATAAAAAGATAAAACCATTTTTAAAATTTTGGTGAAAAATAATGATGCCTTGCTTATTATATTGTTTTATTAATGTCTCATGAGAAAAAATATATAAAAATAAAAAAACACATAAAATAGTACTAAACTTGTGAAATAATATTAAAAATGTTTTTAGAAAAATATTAACGAGTTTGGATGGAGGGTTAAGAGGGATATGTGAGGTTTAATTGGGTGAAGTGTGTTTAAAATTCTTAAATCATGTTTGTATATTAATTATAAAATCTTAACTAAGATTAGATTAATGTTTATTAGCTTATCACATGACTTAAAATTAAACTCATCAAATTGGTGGCCTTTTAGGGGTTAAAAATTATTATTCCTATTCTACCCCTTTTTTCTTATTAAAATAAAAAAGGAATAAATTTTTATTAAAAATAATAAAGACTTTTATCTATTTTAACATTTCTTAACGCATGTATTAAAATTTGTATCCAAATAATTAATGAACTAGATTAACTCACACTATTTTATTAATTCATATCCAAACATGATTTCATATAAATCGTCACCACATTCAATCTTTTTTTAAAAAAAAAAGGAAAATCTTTTTTATTGATGCATAAAGAAGGTTTTGATACATGATATTGAGGGACCCTAGTGGGGGGTAATCTTCCCAAAAAACGTCCAGATGAAATAAAAAGTCGACGGCTTGGTTACATTCGCGATATATGTGTTTACATTTGAAGTCATTGAGCGTCGAAGTATGGTTCCAGATGTTCTGCATAGTGTTAAGGATACGCCACGAACAAGGGAAGGTCTTGGTGATGATCTTCACTAATATCTTGGAGTTGATTTGAAAGTCCACCATCTTATAACCTCACTGCACACAATGACGGATGCCAGCAAGAAGCGCCAACGCCTCCATCTCCTAGGCTGATCTTCCATGATTTTTGTTGGCACCTACAAAAAGAAGTTGGCCAGAACGAATAATAAAGCCAACACCCCTAAAGGTCACAAATCCAATGTAGGATCCGTTTGAGTTAAGACAAACCCAACTCGACGCAGATGGACTCCCATTGCACTCAGGCCGGGTCGCGGAGGAAGGAAGGAGGGGTGATGCATGCCTCAGATCAATTGATTCTAGCATATTCACTATGACCAACGAGGGTCCTCTCTCACACAACTGAAGCGATAGCAATGAGCATCATTACGCGGAGGCCAAATATTTCAAAAGTGGAAACAAAAAGTGATCTCATAGAGGATATCGAGCATTACCTTCCTCAACTCCCAGTTGCTCATGAGTCCCGCATTGTAAATTGGTATAAAATAGTATGCAAAAAAATAGTAAAAAAATATATGAGCAACAATGATCAGTTTACCTGTAACGCCTCCAAAATGAGTCCTCCAGCCACGCTGGCAATCAGATTGACCAAGGGAGCGCTACACTGCCTACTACTACTTTGACTCTGACCGGTCAACATATGACACACGTAGCTATAGAAATGATAGAGAAATAATAATGAAATGGGAATGCGGAAAAAATATCATTGAAAATCAAAGGATGTCACATGACATGATATAATTCAAGGAAATAGGAAAATGCAGATAATTCAAATAGTTTTAGAGAATATCAACATACGCAGGGCTAAAAAGGGAAATTAGAGTATCTTATATATATACAAAGTCAGATAATTCAAAATGCAGAATTAAAAGGCGGAAAATTATGATTTTGTTGCAAGTCATGTGCCGCCATCCTAGAGCTCTGCATGATCCACTTTCTCTCTAAGTAGGGTTCCCACCTGCAAAATTCCAAAGTAGGGGCATGCAATGCCCATGAACTAACGCCCAGTACACATAGACATATAGATGATGAAATAATAATCTGATGAATTCATGCTGATGAAAGATAATAAATGATCAGTTATTTTATTCATTGGTTCTATTACCTTGATTTCTATAGGTTATGGACCATACATATACAGTCCTGTACTTTATCCTCACTTTAACAATACCTTATACAATACCATACCTTACTATACTTTACTCTGTTCATTACTATACTCTGTTATTCATTACTATACTATATTTTGCTCTCTGTGGTACTACGTCTTTTACATTACTATAAGGTCCTTGATGTTCATTATCTTATGCGAGCTCGACTTGATTAGGTTGAGAAGATAGATGTGCCTCTATACAATATGCTGTCAGGATGCCCATGAATAACAGAGGACTTGCACCCCAGGAACAATGATCGTTGCGCATCTGTAGGTTTATTGTCTCCTCAGCTGAGCTATCTGTTCCTCTGGCATAAAGTAATAAAATTCATATATGCCCATGTGGGGAAAGAGTGCGTCAATACGTCACCCTTATTTGGAGCACAGGTGGGAGAGGGCCTGTGGTCCAGAAATAGTGGTAGTTGATACCAGTAGCTACACTGTCTCCTCAGTGCAGCTACCTGCCCCTCCACTATACCATACCTTGATCTATATCTTGAACAATACATAGCTATCACATTCTTTTATCTTTACTTTACTTATCTTCTTTAACAAGTGTGGGGTTCGAAATCATGATTCAGAGAAGGAGGTGAGGTCTGGTCTCCTTCTTGCGGATGAAGGGTTCGTTACTTGTTTCTCTATATTGGACATGGCCTAGGATGGGCCAGTCGAAGGTTTAGAATTGACTATAGATGTTCTGGCCACTCAAGGGCATTTTGATCATTTCACATTGAGATTCAAGATCCTTCCTCTCTGGACCGGTCGACCGACATTGTCAAATCGGTCGGCCGGTTGTTATTGCAGGATCGGTCGACCGTTCTAAAAATCGATCGACCGATCTTATGTGAATGGGCTCGGCGACTTTCGTTGGATCGGTCGATCGGTTAATTGAGATCGGTCAACCGGCTATGAGTCGTGACATCAGATGTCGATGATCGGTCAACCGATATGGGGAAATCGATCGATCGATTCTTCATGCGAACAGAGTCGTCAATCGAATTTTCCATTTTTGGCCGACCTCTGATCATCCGATCGCAATACATATAATACGAAAAACATTTCTACATGCCTCTAAGTCATAATGGAATATAAATTTATGACATTTGATCTACATTTCTTCATCTATGGATTTTACACCTATGGTACCTCTTTTGGTTGGAATTCGGTCGATGCGGTCGCCGTTGACAATCGATCGGTCGCCAGTCATCCTCAGCCGGTGGGAGTGTGCGCGGACACCTCGCAGAAGGGTCATGGGGTGTGGGATTATCCTATGTGCGTCGTCCGTGCTCGTGTGGTTCGCCGGCGTGCTTGTCGTGCGTTAGTCGCTGGAGGGGAAGCAGGGGAAGGGAGAGAGAGTGCGACAGTGTGTGGGGAGTCCAAAGGACGAGCAGAGTCCCCCTTCAACCTTCATATAGCCACTGCCACCTCTCTCCGGTGAGGAGTTCGTGGGGGGAGTGGGGAGTCGTGGGCGAGAGAATTGGGAGGGAGGGCCGACTGATTCTCTCGTCCAATTTTTTTTATATTTCAAATTTTAAGTTTGGAATAAGAGAGAGAGGTGAGTAATGAGCTGGTCATTACATTACTACCCCCTTAAAAATAAATTCATCCTCGAATTTAGATGAAAGTCAAGGCTTACCGAATAGTTTAGGAAACTTTCCTCGCATCTCTGACTCTAATTCTCACGTAGCCTCTTTGCCATGATGGTGCTTCCACGCCACCTTGACCAATGTCACTGTCATCTTTTCTTTTTAGACCCCTTAGTACTCTAGTATCTCTGTGGGTTGCTCCTCGTATGTTAAATCCTCCTTGAGGTTCGGCTCATAAATTTGAATTACATTGGCATAGTCATGCTTGTATTTTTTGTAGCAACGAGACGTGAAAGACGTTATGCACTCTGGCGTATGCCGGGGGTAACGCCAACCTGTATGCGGAATCACCAACCATATCTAAAATTTCGAAAGGACCCACGTACATTGGACTCAATTTTCCTTTCTTGCTAAATCTCATTACGTCCTTGGTTGGTGAGACTTTGAGCAGAACCTATTCACCAATCTTGAATGTGTGCTCTCATCTTTTCTTGTCGGCATAGACCTTCTGTCGATCTTGAGCAGACTTCATCTTTTTCTTTATCAGTTCAATTCGGTCAGTGTATTCTTGTGTTTGCTTGCGGAGCTCAGTGCTCAGTAGCTTCCTTTCTCCTACTTCTCCCCAGCATGCTGGGGAACGACATGGTCGGCCATACAGAGCTTCAAATGGGGACATCTCTATGCTTGCGTGGTAGCTATTGTTGTACGAGAACTCAATAAGAGGTAGATGGTTGTCCCAATTACCATGCCGGTCCAAGGCACATGCTCGAAGCATGTTTCTAGTGTTTGGATCGTTCGTTCTGATTGGTCGTCCGTCTGTGGGTGAAACGTCGTACTATATCGTAGCCTTGTGCCGAAGGCATTCTGTAAACTTTTCCAAAACCTGGTGGTGAATCTTGGATCTTTGTCGGACACGATGACTAAGGGGATTCCATGGAGTCTTACGATCTCCTGCATGTACAGATCCATTAAGCTATCCAATGACTGCTTTACCTTGATGGACAAGAAGTAGGTCGATTTGGTGAGTCGATCCACTACTACCCAAATAGCATCATGTCCCTTCTGTGTTCGAGGGAGGCCTGTGATGAAATCCATAGCGATTTCCTCCCACTTCCACTGGGTATACCAAAACTTTTTAATGTACCTTGAGGTTTCTGGTGTTCCACCTTCACTTACTGGCAGACTATACATCTGGATACATACTCTATTTCTTTCTTCATATCTGGCCAGCAGAAACTTTTTTGCACATCCTTGTACATCTTTATACTCCCATGATGGATCACGAACTTGGACTTGTGGCATTCATCCAAAACTTTTCATTATAGCACTGAGTTGTTTAGTCGGTCACGGTACCGAATGCCACCATACGATGAGATGTTGAAATCCTTGCCCTCCAAACTTGTCTGAATCATCATAAACTGATAATCGGGGTCTTCGGCTTAGGCCGCAGTGATCCGTCCAATAAGATCGGGCTTAATCCGTTGTATCATCATGAGCGAGCCATTAGGTGTTACCTACGGAGCCCAATTGAAGAGTTCCTCTATCATCTCATATTGACGAAGACGCATGAAGGCCACCGAGCCTTCCCACTTTCGACTAAGGGCATCAATTACTGAGTTCATCTTCTCTGGATGATAGTTGATGGCGAACTCGTAGTCTTTTAGGAACTCCATCCATCGTCTCTGGCGCATGTTCAGATCTTTCCGTGTAAACACATACTTCAAACTTTTATGATCCGTATACACTACGAACTGTTTACCATACAGACAGATAATGTCGCCAGAGCTTGAGAGCAAAGACTACAACTGCTAGCTCAAGGTCATGAGTCAGATAGTTGACCTCATGTTTTCTTCAGCTGTCTTGATGCGTAAGCACCACCTTCTCGTGTTGCATCAAGACATATCCCAGTCCGGTGCTGCTTGCATCACTGTAAATCACATATGCCTTATGGTAATGTGAGTATGGGTGCGGAAGTCATCCGCTTCTTCAGCTCCTGAAAGTTTTCCTCACACTTTGTGGACCAAATAAATTTTTTTCCCTTCCTTGTGAGCCTGGTCAATGGTAGTGTCAGTTTGGAAAAATCTTTGATGAATCTTCTATAATACCCTGCCAGACCGAGGAAACTTCTAATCTTTGAAACATTTTTCGGCTGAGTCCAATTTGACATTGCCTCGACCTTGGCCGGGTCCACTGAAATCCCAACTTTGAAAATAATATGCCCAAGGAATATCATTTGGTCCATCCAAAATTCACATTTGGAGAACTTTACATACAACTTCTTCTCACGTAATGTTTCCAAAATAATCCGTAGATGTTTCTTGTGTTGTTCTACACTGGATGAATAGATGAGTATGTCATCCACAAAAATAATCACGAACTTGTCGAGGTGTTCGTTAAACGTCCGGTTCATAAATGTTGTTGGAGCGTTAGTCAATCCAAATGGCATAACTAGAAATTCGTAATGCTCATACCGTGATCTGAAAGTCATCTTCGAGATTTCCTCCTCTGCTGCTCTGAGCTGATGATACCCGCTCCGCAGATCAATTTTGGAAAATACTTTGACATTGGCGAGCTGATCAAACAAGTCGTCGATGCGAAGAAGGGGATACTTGTTCTTTATCATGACCTTGTTGAACATCTGGTAGTCTATACAGAATTTCATGGAGCCGTCCTTTTTGACAAAAAAGATCGGAGCGTCCCATGGCGAGACATTGGGTCTGATGAAGCCCTTATCTAATAACTTTTGAATCTGAGTCTTCAACTCTTTCATCTCTGCGGGTGCCATACGATACGGAGTCTTGAAAATTGGAGCTGTGCCTGGTACTAGCTCGATGTAGAAGTCAATGTTTCTCTTTAGCGGTAGACCACTGACATCTTCAGGGAACACGTCTGAAAATTTCCTTACAATGTCTATGTCTTGCGGGGTCTTGGTGGGATCTTCAACCTTAGTCATGCTTGCTAGAAATTCTCTACAGTCTTGCTTAACTAACTTTTGAGCTTTCATTGCTGATATCATAATTTTTGGTTCCTTCTAGTGAACTCCTCTAATTGTGACTTTTTCTTTAATATTTGCTCCTATCACCACTTTCTTTTGCTTGCACAGAATGGAAGCATCATGGCGAGCCAGCCAATCCATGCCCAGTATGACGTCATAATCCCTCATTATGATTAAGCCAGCAGAGAAATTCTTTTTGTCAATTTCTAATGATACCTCAGGTAGATATCTAGTAGTCCGTAGTGTTCCTTGTGGATTAAGAATTATCATGCTGGATTCTAGATTCATAGTAGGTAATCCCGGGGTTATAACACACTCTTCTGATATGAAAGAATGAGTGGCTCCAAAATCAAATAATACTGTAGTAGGTAGCTTGGCAATGCAGAGTGTACCTCGAATGACGTCAGCATCATTCTGCGAGACATCCTCTTCCAGGTTGAAGAGTCTTCCTTGCATAGGGGCTTGCACCGCGGGCAGTCAATGGAGAAGTGGCTCACCACGCCGTAGTGGAAGCAGACACCGGTCTTCACGCGACATTCTCCAGCATGAGTTTTGCCGCAAGTGTTACATAAGACCTTCTCACCTTGAGCAGGTTGCGCTTGAGAGGCTCTGGACTGCTGGGGTCTCTGTGATGCCGGTCGCCTTGCCGGTTGTGGGGGTTGCCTCTGCTGAGGTTGTTGTTGTGATGGCACTTGCTGGGGCTGACGTGGTGGTGATAGAGGCGATCGGGCTGTTGCTCATAACGGGTTCGATCGTACTGTTGTGGAGCAGGATACGATCGAGGACGATTATCCTATCGCTAGTCCCGCCGCTAGTGGTGGTGGTCATTCCTTCTGAGCTGTGGCTACTAGACCCTTGACCCATCTCTAGCCATCATCTTTTAGTTCGTTGTAGCTCCTGCTGGTCCCTTTCCATCATGGTGGCTAGCTGAATCGCGTTTATGAACGTCTTACAATTGTCGGGTCATGTTTGAGCTCTCAGGCCCGGGCTCAATCCTTCAATGAAACGGTTGGTTTTCTCCAGCTCGTTCATAGTCAGTTTTGAATATGTTTGGAGGCGAACATATTTGATTTGGTACTAGAACACAGTCATTGTCCCCTGGGTCATGTTGAGAAATTCTTATTGTTTCATCCTCCTCTGGAAGGCAGGAAAGAAACAAACTTTAAGCAACCGTCGGAAATCTGCCTATGGTATCGCCTTAACGCCCGCGAACTCAGTCGCCTTGGTCACCTTCCACCAATTTTTGGCATCCTTGGTGAGAATGTCGGCGGCGAATATCACTTGCTTGTGGTCAGGACAGTCAAGAAGTTCAAATTTGTCTTTCATGGGATCGATCCATTACTCGGCCACGTCTATATCTCCTTCGCCGCTATAGGTAGGCGGCATCAACCTCCAGAATTCTTGTATGATGCACGGGGGAGGAAGTTGTCGTTCCTGATGTCCCGATTGAGGTGGGGGATTCTGGACGCCTTCATCATTACGGCCTTCGACCTTATCCATTGGCTGTTGCATCATGCTTGGAGGAAGGATCTCAGAGAGATAACACAATTGATGATAAGTTATCATGAAAGATGTTCTTTAAATTCAAATAAGTTTTGTTCTTTTATTGGCTTTGCCAAACCAATGAATAAAAGTGTCTCACACAATGACAAATCCATCATAATGAGGTCTTATTTCAAAAGAAAAAAAATTAAATATCTAAAAGTGCCCCTGGTCCCATACTACTCCTCGCGTCGTGAGGTCTCCCCAGGTTCATTCTTGAATATCCTTCTACGCTTAGTAATACTTGGGCACTCCCCGGAGTAATGCCCGAATTGTATATAGATTATGCAATAAGGGACTTCTTCTTCTATGTGCTATCGCACCTTCCTATTCTAGACTTTACAATTATCTTCCTTGTTCGTGTTCTTCAGGCACTTCAGATGGTGGCGGAGACATCGCTGGGTAGTTGCTCCCCACGCTTTCCAAATCAGATTGCTTCTGTACCTCTGAAGCTGGCGGTGGTGGGATCGCGCTGTCACGGTCATGTCTACGGCCCCATGGCTCTACTTGCACCTATTTTTGTGTCAGCGGAGTTGGGGGGGTGCATAATGGATTCAACTACCCAAAAAACTCTACTTCCGTCACATACTACTCTAGAAGTTATGCGGCGGGAAGTTATCTATAAAAATAAGTTATCTCAATATAAAATAATTTATACGAATAATTCAAGCAGTACTTATTTGAGGAGTGGAGCTGCAGTTGCTCAGGAAGCTTGCACATGACTTTACCATGACTATGAGACTAATGGACAATAAAGACAATACAACGACTTGTACTCTACTATGAATAACAATGACACAAGTCTATACTCTACTATGAACACTGAGAGCCAAGAACTTAGGCTCTGATACCAAACTGTAACGCCCCCAAAATTAGCCCTCCTGTCACGCTGGTAGTCTTATTGACCAAGGGAGCGCTACACTGCCTACTACTACTTTGACTCTGACCGGTCAACATATGACACGTGGCTATAGAAATGATAAAGAAATAATAATGAAATGGGAATGCGGAAGAAATATCATTGAAAATCAAATGATGTCACATGACATGAGATAATTCAAGAAAATAGAGAAATGCAGATAATTCAAATAGTTTTAGGGAATATCAACATATGTAGGGCTAAAAAGGGAAATTCGAGTATCTCATATATATATAAAGTCAGATAATTCAAAATGCAGAATTAAAATGCGAAAAATTGTGGTTTTGTTGCAAGTCATGTGCCGCCATCCTAGAGCTCTGCATGATCCACTTCCTCCCTAAACACGATTCCCACCTGCAAAATCCCAAAGTAGGGACATGCAATGCCCGTGAGCTAACGCCCAGTACACATAGACATATAGATGATGAAATAATAATCTGATGAATTCATATTGATGAAAGATAATAAATGATCAGTTACTTTATTCATTGGTTCTAATACCTTGATTTTTATAGGTTATGGACCATACATATACAGTCCTGTATTTTATCCTTTACTTTAACAATATCTTATATAATACCATACCTTACTATATTTTACTCTGTTCATTATCATACTCTGTTATTCATTACTATACTCTATTTTGCTCTGTGTGGTACTACATCTTTTACATTACTATAAAGTTCTTGATGTTCGTTATCCTATGCGAGCTCGACTTGATTAGGTTGGGAAGCTAGAGGTGCCTCTATACAATATGCTGTCAGAATGCCCATGAAAGGAAATGTGTATGCTCAGACATACCCTTTCCGAAATACAGGTGGGAGAGGACCTGCATCCTAGAAACAGTGGTCGTTGCGGACTTGTAGGTTCACTGTCTCCTCAGCTGAGCTATTTGTCCCTCTGACATAAAACAATGAAGTTCATATATGCCCTCGTGGGGGAAGAGTGCGTCAATACGTCACCCTTATTCGAAGCACAGGTGGAAGAGGGCCTGTGGTCCAGGAACAGTGATAGTTGATACCAATAGGTACATTGTCTCCTCAGTGCAGCTACTTGCCCATCCACTATACCATACCTTGATCTGTACCTTGAACAACACATAACTATCTCATTCTTTTATTTTTACTTTACTTATCTTCTTTAACAAGTGTGGGGTTCGAAATCATGATTCAGAGAAGGGGGTGAGGTCAGGTCCCCTTCCTGCGGACGAAGGGTCCGTTACTTGTTCAACTATGTCGGACATGACCTACGATGGGCCAGTCGAAGGTTTAAAATTGACTATAGGTGTTCTGGCCACTCAAAGACATTTTGATCATTTCACATTGAGATTCACGATCCTTTCTCTCTAGACCGGTCAACCGTCCTAGTGGACCGGTCGATCGATATTGCCGAATCGGTTGTCCGTCAGGGGGCCGGTCGACTAGTTATATCCTTGGTAGTTTGCTTCTTCTTGATGGACCGATCGACCATTCAATGTCAATCGATCGGCGTCATTGTTGTAGGATCGGTCGACCGTTCTAGAAATTGGTTGACCGATCTTATGTGAATGGGCTCGACGGCTTCCGCCGGATCGATCGACAGATTAATTGAGATCGATCGACCGACCTTGAGTCATGACATCAGATGTCGAAGATCGGTCGACCGATATGGGAAAATCGGTCGATTGATTCTTCACGCGAACAGAGTCGCCGGTCGGATTTTTCATTTTCGGCCGACCTCTGATCTTCCGATCGCAATACATATAATACGAAAAATATTTCTACATGCTTCTAGGTCATATTGGAATAGAAATTTGCGACATTTGATCTACATTACTTCATCTAGGGATTTTTACACCTATGGTACCTCTTTTGGTCGAATTTCGGTCGTTGCGATCGCCGTTGACAATCTGGTCGGTCGTCGGTCGTCCTCAGCCGGTGGGAGTGCACGCGGACACCTCGCAGAAGGGTCGCGGGGCGTGGTATCATCCTACGTGCGTTGTCCGTGCTCGTGTGGTTCGCCGACATGCTCATCGTGCGTTAGTCGCCGGAGGGGAAGCATGGGAAGGGAGAGAGAGTGCGGCAGTGTGCGTGGAGTCCAAAGGACGAGCAAGAGTCCCCCTTCACCCTTCATATAGCCGCTGCCACCTCTCTCCGGTGAGGAGTTTGTGGGGAGGAGTGGGGAGTCGTGGGCGAGAGAATCGGGAGGGAGGGTCGTCCAATTTTTTTTTTTTATATATTTCGAATTTTAAATTTGAAATAAAGGAGAGAGGTGAGTAATGACCTGGTCATTACATTACCACCTTATTCTACTATCCCCTTCTCTTATCTAGTTAAATCTTAAATTACCAAACAAAACCTAACTCAAACAAACTGATTATAAGTTGACCCCATCCGAGTCGGTAGAGAATGCAAACTTTGCCAACGCACTCGGGACTGGCATGAGATACTGAACATGTTACGTTATCCCGGTCAGTCACTTTACAAAAGAAATTATTATATTATATTATTAGATCATAAATATTACAATGATTATGGGGAGAGGGAACATGGCACGTGTTCTCTGATGCGTGGCACTCCGAAGTGGATCCTGACCGCTGGGGACCATCCGTTGTTTTGCCCTAATAGAGGATTGATCATTGATGAGCCACTTTACTTTTATTCCCAATGATAAAAATAAGAAATCAAGGAGAAATGAGTAGACACACTTTACTATCATACAATAATAAAACTTTTCTCACAGAACTAGCATCAATGTTAGTATTAATTATCACATATTGTTTTAAATAGGGTTAAAAATATATGTCGTTATTATAAATGCCACAATTCTCGAACAAGAAGTCATGATTTTTTAGCTTGTCTATTACCAATTTAATTAATTAATATTTTAAATAATCATTTAAATAAATTATCGTTATTTAAATTAACATTAATATCACATTATAGTAGTGTTGGATAAGTACCGATAATATAACAATAGTTAAAATAAATAAGAAGCAAACAATTAAAATACTCCTAAAAAATATTGTAGATTTTGATCTCATATTATTATAAATTAACAAAGCAAAATATATATAAAGCAGTTAATATAAAAGAAGATAGAGAAAAAATTAAGAGTTATTCATAAAAAAATTCAAATAATAAAGAAGATGAAGTTTGAATGACATTTGTTTCTTAACAAAATATTGAAAATAAAAAATTTAATTAAGTGAATATTTTCGTCAAAATACATTTCAATCAATTAGTAATATAAAAAGGCACTTTTGTTGTCTATTATATAAATTATCAGTGATATTATAATTAAAATTACTAGAGAAATTAAAATAAAATAATACGATGAGACTTAAAAAATTTAAATAGATAATTGATAATTTATTTGTATTATCTCATATCAAACAACGACCCCTAAGCGATCTAAATTCCAATTGAAAGTTGAAATAATTATTCTTTTTATTCAATCATTGGTCAATAAATAGTTTTTTTTAAAACATCTCTAGTGGATCTCTCAATAGGAGAATAAGTAGTTTTGATTGATAAGATTTATTACTTTGAATTCAATAGAGCCTCTGTTTTCTTCTTGAGAAATATGTCTAATAAATGATTTTTTATATAAAAAATATATCTTTCCTTCCTTTCCAAAGATGTTAATAATAATAATAATAATAATAATAATAATAATAATAATAATAATAATAATATGATTATGCCACTTTTTTTAATATACTATACGGAATAATCTAGTTTTTTTTCGTATAATGTACATTTTTTCTTTTCCTATTCAAACCAATTAAATTTATTTCTTTTCTGAATTAGTTGCACGAGGGAGTGGATCATTTTATAAGTTTTGTTCATCAAACGAAGGCTTCTGTTTGGATCATGATCATATTTTAAGTGCGAGTAAAATTCCCAGCAATGTTTTCCCGTATACCAAATTTATTGAATGTGTGCAAGAAATATATAGAGCGGCTGAGGACTCACATATTGAATTGAATTTGATCAATAGGAAAATCAATGCAACAAATTTGAATATGTTCAGTTAAAACAAAAATAATTATTTCAAATTGCCAAAGACTATATATATCATTAACACTTGCCAAAAAAATAATAAGAAAAATAATGGCAAACATGTTGCAAATCTCTCCTTATTGACACTTTGCAAAATATGTCGTAGCAATTCTTCTAAAAGCTAAGAATATTTCTTAACAATGCGTGTAGAAGCATTTATTTTCAAACATATCATGAAGCATTTGAATGTGGGGGAGATCATTCCAAAATATCATAGCAACATAATGATCTTGTAATATTAGGAATAAAGAACGAGATTTATACTCCGCCTCTCGTATACGAAGGTCATGGATTCTACTTAGAAACTAAAAATGAAGTAAGAGAACGATGCTACCCGATTGTATAAAACAATACATTATACAATATTAAGAAGCTTCATCAAGAGTTAATTTTATTGTTTATAATTATAATGAATAGTATTGGAGGATCGATTATGTTTATCAAGATAATCCAAGTTTTGTTATTTAAATGATTATTTTCATAAATCACTCATAAACTATTACGATTTTTCATATTTAATCTCAAAATATGAACTTATTTTTTTGAATCCTTAAACTATCACGATTTTTTTAATCTGATCATTTCTTCGACTTTTATCAACTTTTTCATTATCTTCAATTTTTCCATTTATGTAAAGTAAAAAATATCTTCTCTTGGATTTTATTTTTTTGTTTCGACCTCTACAACTCTGAGAGGTATTTTTGACTTTTTGTAAATAGGAAAAATCAAAGATAACGAAAAAATGAATAGAAGACGATGGGAGGATTAAATTAAAAAAAATATGATAATTTAGATATCTAAAAAAATAAGTTTATAATTTGAGATTAAATGTAAAAAATCATAATAATTTAGGAGATGTTTTATGAAAATAATCCTTAAAACAAATACTCTAACTATTTTTTTTAAATTATAAACAAATAAAAAATATACTGAACAATGACATGTCCGTTTCTCGTCACTCTATAGCAATAAGGGTATCATGCCCTCCGTGTCTCTTTCTTCCTCTTTGTTTATAATTAATGATTAATGAAATGACATTCTTTTGGAAGGACATTACGTGTAAGAAAATTGTCGTTATAGATAATACTTGTAAGCTAACAGATAATATCAGATTAGAATAACACATAATAAATAATTTGGATTGCTTAATTATGCAACACATTTCCTGTTAAATATATGGATTGCACACAAAGGGTGACAATCCAAATTATCATTCCAGTAACAATTTCTAATTCTTTTTCTGTATATATCATTTACAATTTTATTCAAATAAATTATAAAACTAATAAGATAATTTTTAAGCTAAATAAATAAATATCAAAAGATTTTATTATCATCATCATCTTACGAGAGAAAATGTATATGTAAAGCATTTGAAGTAGAGCATTAAATTTGCTTATTAAATTAATAAATAATTATATATTAATTTAAAGTATATGTTAGATAATAAAAATGAATAAAATCAAGATCAATGGTATTATCCGATGGTTGTACATGTGATCATAACTAATTCAATGTTTTTAATTTCTTTAGCCTTAAATAATATATATTTTAATTACCAAATTATTCAAATAAATAGATGTTACTTTCATCTAAAAAGTACATAATCAATTTAATCATGGACGATAATTATTAAATCAGTTAAATGAGAAGAAATAAACGTTCTATACTGAAATATAGAATGTGTTGTTGTACGTACTCATTAATTTTTAAATTGTTTACTACTTAATAGATCTTTATTATTTATATTTAGTTGCATTATTAATTTATTCATTAATACGTACCAACTTTTTCTTATTAATTATCGTAATTTAATAGCAATGCATAGTAATTATTTTGTATATATTATTATCATATTGTTATAAAGTATACTATCTTTTTTTTTATATGATTTAAGTTTAATAGATCTAGAATATGTGTTTTAAACTTACAAAATGTAAAAAAACTTGTATGAATATTTAAACTTAATCATTATAGAAAATGGTATATTGATAAAAAATTATATTAATTAGTAAATATTTGTATTATTATAAATAACTAATATGGTAATCCATATTTTCGATAACTTTATAAGTGATACTATTTTTAAAATATAATTTACATTATCAAATAATTTTTAATGATGATGCAACGAATGTCTTATTAGTATTGAGTTTAATTGATATTGAGTCCACCGTTTTTCAAGGAGAAGGTGAAGGAGAAATCCCCTTCTCTCGTTGATATTATGTGATGTTGTTCCGTCGTCTACTTTTTTTCCCCCAAGATTTGTTCCTTCCCGTATTGGACATTTTTTCCAATTACGTAATTTAATATAATGGATTATTTTTTAAATCCCCTCTTATTTATAATAATTTTTCATGTCTAACAATAAAATACAAACGTCCCAAAATTTTATGGTGATTTCCACGTTAACTTTTAGATTATTTTCGAATTTTCTATTTATGAAAAGAATAAAATATTTTTTTCACAAATTTTCTCTCTTTTAATGTTTAAATAAAGTGAAATCAAATATTTTAGCAAATTGATAATGCCAAACACTCTATTTTATTTTAGAAAATAAAATTTTTATAATTTAATTAAAAAAATAAAGTGGGAGATTAATTCCTAAAACAACGACTGTATTTTATGCTTCGAATATAAACATAAATTTTACTTTGAATGGTATCACAGGAAACAATTATAGATTTGTAGAAAAAAAATCAAATTATCTTTTAATAATAATAATTATTTTGTTCTTCTTTTTGTTTAAAGAATAATATTTTTGCAGTGCTGACAGAAGGTACCCCGTTCCGTCCTGGTTGTACGGGTCAAGTTCCCGCATACCGCCATGTATCAGTTTCCTGTCCTAGGCAGCGATTAGTTTAAGGCCTTTTAAGTCATTTTGCAATCTTTTTCGTCCGGACTCCGCAACGAAGAATAACGAGTCATCGTGCCCGTCCAATCGCCGTCTCGATCTGAAATCTGACGGCCGGCACGCCACCTCCAAAAAGGGCGTCGTAGCCCGTAGGACGCCCTACGGAGGCCAAGCCCTTCGGACGGCGCGACCGCGTCTGAGGTCGCAGCGGTTGGCGGACAGCTGTCGGCCAGATAAGCCGCGAAGTGCCGAGTCGTCGGATGGAATCGCCGCGAAGATCCGTCGGCTGCGAGGGCGTCAGAAGAGAGGCACGTGATGCGAGGGGGCGGCGGGGCCCCCGAGGCGGTCAAGGTTCGTCGATGGTGGGAGAAGTAACGAGTAAAAGTACGTTCGGGAAAAGGGACGAGAAGAGTGTGGAGCACATCGAATTTATTTGCCTGTGGCCTTTGGGAGAAGGTTTGATGAGAGAGAAAGAGGAGGAGGAGGAGGAGGAGGAGGAGGAGGAGAGAGAAATATATAAATAGGACGAGGCGATCGATAACTAACGATATGTATCGAAAATTCGTAATGTAATGGTATGGGATGAACACACGTTGCAAGGTGTTCGCCAGCACTGGGCTGTTTGCAGTTCTGATGGCTCTTTAAGATCGGTTGGGGAGGGGTATTAGATATTTAATTCTCTTAAATTATGATTTTTTTTATTTTTGTAGGCATTGGTACCATACTGATAGATTTTGTGCTGGAGATTGAGGCTCGAGTTATACTCACCGATATTTGAAAGTGTAGAAAGGTTGGACTTTTTCATATTCAAATTTTCTCGAATTCAGAATCTCTCGTCAAAATTATCACCAACAAATAAAATTGTCCATAAAAAATGAAGGATATCATCATCGACATCCAGACAGTCATTACCGCTATTAGTTGCATCGCAATCGCAATGCTAATCAATTGATTATCTTATGTATTTTGATCGCACAAATCACGATGATAATTTTTAATCGGACTGATCACCAATATACTTTGCTAATTTTTGTACCCGCATTTGGTTAATACTAATGAATTTTTTTTTAAAAAAGGTGTTCGCTATATGTGTGTTTGTGTGCTCTGCGACGGAGGTCGGGTGGAGAAAAATGTGATGGAAAATGACACAACGTTGGACAAGTTGGTGAATCCATCCCTTGTCGTCGGCTTAATGCGGCGTCACTGGGTCCCTAGATGTGCTTTCATGACTCCATCAAAGGTGATTTGGCTGACAATGATGCTCATAAGGTCTTTTATACCCCTGATCCATTCATGTACTATCAATACCTAATTAATTCCATATATATATTCAAGATCCATTTAAATGATAATTTAAAGAGGAACTCATGATATAATTCCTTATCTAGTTGTGCCGATCAAATATAATTTATTAGCGACTTTTAAATTATTTGATTCGTATATTCTTAATTTTAAGTTATCAGGTACACAACATTATATTTAGTTAAAATTTTCGAGCAATCATTTTTTTTTAAAACAACTGACTTCGGTATTCGGTCGAGCAAATGCGAAAAGGGGGAAAAGTATTTTCTCCCCAAAAAAACAAATATAATACTTATTTGCTTAAAAAACGAGTTAGTTGGTGGAAAGCACAACTTAATTACCTACCGAAAGTAGTGTTGTGAAATGTAACGTGACGAGCGCCATGGGGCTGCGGATGATACCTCGATCTCGTTAACCGAAGAGCATGCATGTACGCGGCAGGGCTCCCGACAAATTATGTAATTAATTATTTTGATGTATAATCGTATTTTATAAGATTTATGTGAAGAGCATTAACAATGCTAATGGAGTTGTGTTTGATCGCTCGGACACGACTTATATTGAGTTGACAACAACAAAATGCGTATTGTATTAGTATATATATCATTTATTTACCTACTAACCATCAAAAACATTTTTTTCCTCCAAAATGGAATATATGACAAATCAAACTGTTGTATAAAAATGTATCCACTTTTATGTATCACGAAAAAAATAATTTTCCAGGGATAAATAACGACATGTTCTTAGCCAAAAATGATGCTATGACCAAAAGTATAATGGTCAAAATGTAGTCGTCAATTTTATTATCCATTTGGCGGATTCCGCAGGCGTTTATGCCACCTTATCTGGTATGGCTCAAGGAAGACTAACAAGGGGACGAGACTTGTTGATTTGGACGTTTAAAAGACGGCCATCCACTTGTACGAAACACCACCCGTTATAAATACCTTAACTGATTTATTTATTTATTTAATATCCCCATTTATTTATACTTCTTCTTCGGCTTAAACTCCGTCTCCGATCCGTAGACCCAACGTTAAATTCCTCGGTAACGTGGCGCCTTTTCCCGTTATTCTAATTAAACCGCATCCCATCCACTGGCCGCTAAATATTATTCGTCGCTATCCAAAACCAGCCTTATTAATACGACCGCCGGTACACACAACACTAAACCACTTCACTGCCTTCGCTTCCTTCCATCTCCAGGAAAACTTCCCACGTCTCGCTGCCCGAACTTCGCGTTTCCGGCGAGCGTGTCGCCAAGTGTTCCGCTGATCGTGCCGCCAGACTTCGCCCGTTCCGCTCGTCATTTGATGCGCCGCGATGGCTTCTGCATGCGTCAATAGCGTCGCTGCCGTACCGCTGCCAGAGTCCGCGTTCCTCGACATCCCGACGGCGTGCCCGCCCTACGGATGGACCGGTCCCCGAATCTCCTTCAGCCGCGACGTCGATGGACCATCGTTGGCCGTTGCCCCGGGGGGCTTCGCTGGCGAGATGCACAGGGCTTCCACCTCCGCCGTGGCGACGGCGATGCTGGGTGGGAGCTCGGACCCGGACGGTGGTCACATGGACTTGCCCGACTTCGAGTTCCTCCGCCTCGGGGATCCCGTGAATATGCTACCGGCCGACGAGCTATTCTCCGACGGGAAGCTTGTGCCCCTCCAGCTCGCTGTCGCTCGGCCGCAGGCTGAAGCGACACCGGCGGGTGGAGCTGAGATCCAGCCTATGGAGGCCGAGAAATCGCAGCGAGTGGCCGAGATACTTAGATCTGACGCCGTCGCACCGTCTCCGAGGGTGCCTCGGTGCTCGAGTCGGTGGAGGGAGCTGCTGGGCCTTAAGAAGCAGCAGAACCCAAAACAGGAGGGCGAGAAGGTGTCCTCGTTGTCCCTCGACTCATACAAGAATCCAAACCCCAAGCCCAGATCCTTCCGGCAGCTTCTCAACCGTCATGGGAAGTCGTCCGACTCTGGCGATGCCTCCCTCAACCTCCCACTCCTTCGTGAATCGGACTCGGAATCCTTCTCCATCTCGTCCCGCCGCTCTCTCTCCTCATCATCCTCCTCATCCGGAACTGACCACGAAGACTTCCCTCGTTTCTCCCTGGACTCGGACAGACCTAACGAGCTCCCTATTCTGCTTGTACGAGCGCCTCCGCGCGTCAAGGTCGCCCGTCCCCGTTCATCCGTCTCCAACGTTGCCGAAGGCCGGGCGAGGATCGCCAGAGGCACGGTCTCTCGACAAATCGGCGAACATCCACCGATAGCGTCGCCACCGCCACCGCTAGCAGCACCAGCTGACAGCCCGCGGATGAACGCATCCGGCAAGGTGGTATTCCAGGGCCTAGAGCGTAGCTCCAGTAGTCCCGGGAGCTTTACCGGTGGGCCGCGTCTCAAGTACCGGGCGATGGAGCGATCTTACTCCGCCGGCGTTCGGGTACCGTCCGTGCTCAACGTGGTCCCAGTCCGCTCGCTCCGCGGGTCGACCAAAGCAGGATCAATTTTCGGGTTCGGCCAGATCTTTACGCCCCAGAAGAAGGAATCTGAGGCGTCGGCGAGGACGGCCAAGTCGTTCATCCAAACTGCAGTGAAAACTACTGCCAATGCTGAGAAGTAGAGGAATGCCAAGAGGTTGTTCAAGATAACAAGGGAAGAAATGCTAGGAGAGATCAAATTGACTGAGTAGCTTGATTTGCTTTGTCTTTTGGCTAAGAAAAAAAATATAACGTAGGATGGTTAAATTTTTCCTGTACATGTATATAATTGCTGAGGTAGTTTCCATTTTGTTTGGCCATTTCCTGCTTAATTTGTTTTTTCAATCGTTTTTAATCCGTGTTCTTGGTTTGGGATGTGTAACTGGAAAAGTTTTTCTTCTGATATCAAATGCATTTCCATTTATGTCTGGTCTTCGAGCATCTCTGTTTTGTACTGTTGAATAGCCTACAAACACTTGGAGACCATGTCATGTTGTTTAGTTACCCGTCGCCATCGAATTATTGTACCAGTGCCGGATACAGATAACGTATTAAATGTATTTGGCTGTGTTTTATAGCGACATTTCAATGTCCAAATAAGTTTCTCAGAATTTGTACAATGTTTGTTCGGATGGTAATTTTTTTTTTGCTGCAGTATATACGGTTGGGAACTGCTGCCCCTTCTGTTCCCAGATGTTTGTTTGGTGTACTTAAAAACGCTTTGTAATACGGCTCTGTGGGCAATTTGACAAACACATTTGGATCCCCCTCTGCTTCTGTAGCCTGGAACACAAAGCTAACATTACTCTTCCTTCAACTGTTGGATGCTTTGAAGTGAAATGTATCAGAGGCCTTGACAGAGAGGAGAGAGATCTTGTGATTCAAAGTTTTGCACGTCAGTCTCTGTTCCCATACACGCCACTGCTCCCCTCAGTGTGTGCGTTTTTTCTGCAGTCCATGCTCTTTATCAAAGTGGACACAGAAGAGGGGCGCGGGGGGAGAGAGAGAGAAAGAAATAGAAAGGTGGGTAGGTGCTGCACATAACGAAATTTAAGTAGGTCATGATGGGGTCACTTTTTCTCTCCATATTGATGTGATATATTTACTGGTCTGGTGCTAAAGGTGCAGGCTTTTCAGAGAGCGCTGTGGTTCTGTTGCTGCTGCCGCAGCGTTTCAGGCCGCAAGATTCCCTTGCCTTTTCTCTTCCCTCTGCCTTTTGTAATGCACATCTTTTTTTTCTTTCTTTCTTTCTTTTCCTGTTGCGCCTTGAACTCGAGGTTTTGATGAACCTTTTGTTGCCTTTTCTTTTTTTCGGGCCTTTTCGCGGAACCGGACGGGGTTTTGTGCTTTGCTCTCCCTTTTGGTCGCGTCGCTGCGACGGGGTTTGTTTTGTTCTGTAAAAAGCTTGAATTGAACATGATGCCTACGGCAATGTCCGGAGTGCAAACACCACTTTACAAAGATGGTTCAGAAGGATCTGTTCCGCGGTGCATCTCTGGAATCGTTGATGTTGGATAACGGCTGCAAACAGTAACGTAGCCTCACACTCAACAATGACAATTTTAATAAAAGAAAAAAAAACTGATAAAAGTATTCTCTACTCTCCAACTAATGGAAGCATTCCTTTTTTTTTTCAATAAAGAAGATGGAAGCATTTCAGATGCATGACGAATTGGAAGCGTAGAAGTAATCATCTTTAGAAGTCATTCTTTTTTTTTTTTCGGTAGACAATATCGTCCCCTTTGATAAGAGGACTCATACTATACCCTTTGTCACATGAAAAAGACTCCTCTTTTAATCATTAATTTCTCTCACCACTCATGAATAAAAAAATGTACACGGATGATCCACTGCATAGTATTATCGTTAAAATTTGAGGAATGATTTCCTCCAACACTTTCTCAATTATATATATATGTATATATATTTTGCATTTTAACCTGAATTATAAATTTATAAATCTCAATAATTGATTTATAAATTGATAAATTTTATATTTTTCATCCAAACTTTTATGTTTTAATATTTTCTCACTACCAATTTTACCATTATTTCTTTGATATAAGAAAAAAACATAAAACAAAATATTATCATGAGCATAATATTGTATAAAATATAGTTATTAAATAATACATTTACCCATATTGATTATTATTTATTGTTTAAATAATTTTACTTTAATATGGAATTAAGGACAAAAAATAATATTTCATAATTATTAAAATGTTATAAAAATGTTGATGGGGGTTAACGAAAAGATTTAAATGTTAAAAGTGGATAAAATTCATGGACTACAAGTTATAAATTTATAATTCAAAATTGGACGTGGAATAATTAAAGAAAATAATCAAATAGGCGATCCGTATTGTTGTTTTCATTTGTATTTATTTATTTATTTCCATGGGGCATGTAAGTTGGGTGGACTGGATCCTATTGGCAGAGAGTACTCTTTGGCACTGTGCTCTGCCTGCGTAACGCATGCAGCTCGGCCCGGTCAAAATTTCCAATCAACCTTGGTCCTTCCCATGGCTACTTCCTGTCTCATCTTTCGCATGTTCATGATCCTGCAACACCACCACCTTCGAGCTAAAGAATCAATCAAGCACAACACATGGCCGCACTGGGCAGCTTGTCTCTTCTTTTCTCGAAGACAACTTGGCCTTTCTCACTGCCTTGGTAAGTTCTCTTGAGCCATCGCATGGTTAAATTCTTTTGACTACTTACTTAATTACTCCACACCACATCCATAACTGGGGGCAGACTAGAAGAAGAAAAAAATGGCGATCCATTGAGAATAAAGATGTTGTGAGCCAGAGACAGCTAAATTAGCAGGCGTGTTGCTGCATGCACAAGGGACAAGTGCAGGGGTCCAAATACAGTTTTCTTGACGCAGTAGCTCAATCATTGATGAGGTTTTTGTACAGAAATAAAAATAATTCGAATCTAAATAAATAGTAGCCCTCCTTGCAATCACGCTTGTAAACGTTATTGTGTGCCGAATTTGGGACAGAAAGTATGAGGCATAATCCTTGATTTTCTTGCTTGTGCAGCAGCACTTGGAGAAGATATCTCAGCACCCTGGTCAAAGAATGGTCTGGGGATTTTGCACTAGTCCCGTCCAACGTAACGGTCTTCGTACTTTTCATCTCTTACTAACGATGGGAAATTTTTTTTTTCATTCTTCTTCGTCTTATTATTTTTCTTTCTTTTATATTTTTTTTCTTTTAAATTGAAATTAGGATTTCCCTGTGTCAATATTTATTAAGAAAACATGTTGGGCCGAACTCCGTTTCTTCGATGCGTGGACATTTGTTGGGCTGTTGAGCGTCATGACAATGGTCCAACGGAGGAAGACATCAGTCGAATCATTCTATTCTTGTTGAATAAAAAAAAAAAAATAATCATTTAATTTTTTACGAAAATTCTCCTTTTGGCACAACAAGATTCTAGAGATGGAAAAATGATTTATGACTTTGCGGGTAGGAAAAAAAAAGGGATTTATGAAGGGATGGTGGTTTAATTGAGGATTGTAAAGGAATAAATGTGGTTCTGGATTTGCATACCGTCTTGTTTTTGGATGTGCAAAAGTTAATATGAACTGATGATATTCATTCCCACAATATACATGGACAACTTAGTAATTTGGATCTCAGCCTTGAGCAGAGGCCGTGCATGTGGTCCATGGGCTTTAAATTTATTATACTGAGAGTAGAGGCCATGACATGACATTTTTTTACATTAATAATTATATGTTTACTACGCATAAAAGTATAGTCAAGATCAAAATATTAGGTAAAATCGAAAGAAAATTATATATATATTAAAGAGTAATTTAATATATATATATAGTTTTAAATAAATTTATAACAAATTAGATTATAAATATTAATCATCCACTCTCTTGGGTTGGTCTCCTACAAATGCGTAACTATATTACATATATAAAAGTAATTTATTATGAATTGACAAAAAAAATGATAATAATGTGATTACTATGAAATATCATTATATAAACAATTTTTAATATACAGTAGTACTAAAGTTATTTTGTGAAAAAAATATTTTAAAATTTTAATCATAATCAATGATCTTCCTCTTAATTTTATTTTCCATATGTTGTAGTTGTTGAAAAAATTAAAATAGAAAAATTAGAACAACATTGGTGGCTCTTATTGATACCATCGAACCAAATCTTATGACTCTATTGATCGTAAAAGAAAGTTCTCAAATTTAAAATTGGGATCACAAATTTCATATGATCAAGATCAATCTTGATAATCTTGGAGGAGATATATAAAAGATTGAACAAGTCATGGTGAAGCTTATGATCACAATTTAAAATTTAGAAACTATCCATATAAAAATTTACATGGAAATCCAGATCTAACATCCGTGTGAAATCGGATTAGATCGGATCAATTAACTAAAAGTAAAAAAAGATTATAATCAATTATATATATTTGTCAATAATAAATATACATGTACATATTAAAATATAATAACATGTTTAATGGATTATAATAATTAACATACCAAGAGAACTCTAGAAGTTTCTTTAAGTTTTGGTTAAAATGTATAAAAATAATTTATAAACTCACAATTTATGGAATCAATTGATAATATCAATTAGGTATACAAAATTATAAGAAAAGTTGTAACGATTCAAAAATCCATCCTAAAAGTTTTTGGGCATTTAGAGTAATTTCACGTCGTTAGCCCGTTCGTCATACATTCTTTAACAGCGGAAGAGTTTAACATTTTACTGAAAGTCATAATAAATAAAACTTTATTTGAACCATATAAAATCTTTTTCAACTAATAAATCATGGATCTCAAATGACTAAAGACTTCAGTACATAGCATCAATATTCATCTAGAACTTATTAGGTTTAAGTATGTGCAATATTCATCATGAGTTTGAGTTGCCATCCACCAGTTAATCTTGATTATTTGCACGAATTCAAAGTGCAGGATTTTTCAATTAGAGCATATAAAGATCATGCATGTTATGATATCTTATCACATGACACTACATGTGATGCATCATTTATCATAATAATAATATAACATGTAAACATAAATGTCATGAACTATATCATGGGATTTACATGACATACATAACACTTACATCATTCTTCATATAACATTCATAAAACATAACATTATGTCATACCTGCTTAACTTCAAGTCTATTATTTGCATGTACCATACATTAGAAATATGAATTCATATAATTCATTGAACACATGGCATACCATATCATTTTATTTCATTTTCATAATCATGTACATCTTAGGAGTTTCTTCATAAGTCAGTGATCCTTCTTAATTTCTTTCATACTTTACATCTCCTCAGAATTACTTCATAACCCTTTGGATCCTTCATGCGTCATCTTCATTCTTCATCTTTATCACATAATAACATCTCGACTTTCATTCCATAACATAAGTCATACTTAGAAACACACATCATAATAGTGAGGAACCTTATTTCTAATCATCTTTAAGAATACATACACTTTATGATGGGAGACATTGTTCCTTTAAAAGTACATACACAGATGCATGACTTTATTTCTTAAGCTTAGGTTCCCTTGAGGTACATACATAAGTGTAGGACTTTACTTTCCATCTTTATTTTATCATCATCATCCTAACATTCTTTCTTTGTCATAAGTTACTTTAACTTCCTTTCGTTCTTACTTTATCTTATAACATCTTCGGTCTTAACATAATTGAAAGAATCATATCACATCATCATATGCCACATTTTTGAACACACACATCATAATAGTGAGGAACTTTGTTTCAAGGAATACACACACTATAATAGTGATGGACTTTATTCCGAAGAATACGTACACTATAATAGTGAGAGACTTTATTCCAGGAAATACGCACACTTTCTGATGAGGGACTTTGTTCCTTTAAGAAGCACATACACAAATGCAGAATTTTACTTCGCGAGCTTAGGTCCCCTTGAACATAGGTGCATGACTTTGCTTCTCAACATTGATGAGTGAGATATTCTTCTTCAACTTTAGATGCATTATGTTTTTCAATATATCAACCATTCTTCATATTTTAGCCTAATTATGGCTGAACATATATTTCGTATATCTAGATGTCATATACATTCATCAAGCATCAATCCATAGCATAAATACTTTGAAAATAAATTAGAAATATCATATATTCAATATTTTAGTCGGTCACGACTGTGACAGAGTGGTCATGCTCATGACCGTATTGTGAGACGACTCTGTTTTGCTTTTAAGTGTTGGTCACGACCGTGTCCAATAGTGTCACGGCCGTTCCCATCAGTGTCACAGTCGTGCCCATTAGTGTCACGACTGTGAGATGAGATTTTTGCCCATCTGCGAGTTCAATATGGCCTGATTGTATTTTTCCCTTCCAGATCATATTTTTGACCTCCAGGTTGTATTGACCTCACATTAGAAAATACTGGTAGCCCATATTAAAGGCCTCTTGCCCGTATTAACACCTCTAGCCCCTATTGAGCTCGTGTCTTGTATGTTTTTCAATGAAACTCTAGGAAAATGCAATACAAAGCATCCCAAAGACTTTAGGCTTGATCTATATATCAATAGGCATCAAAACCACACAAAAAATATACGAAATCATCCATTTTTTCAAATTTACGATTCATCCTAGATCTCACAACATGGAACCCTAGCATAAGAATTTAACATGGGATTTCAAGAACATGAATCATATATGAGAATTCTTTAGATCTAATGCATGTGTGACCCTCAATCACAATCCCTACCAAGGACTAGAGTGTCCTTTGATTTCTCAATCCAAACATCCACATTGAGAGGGGAGAGAGGGGTTGGATCCCCTTTACATACTTATGATCTTGTTCTTCCTCAATGTCAATCCTCTTTTCTTTGTCCATGTCCTCCTTCTTTGCTCACTTCTTCTTCCTTGGTCTCTTTCTTTTTCCTTCTCCTAGGTTGTATCCGCCACGTGGGAGAAATAAGAAAACAGAGGAGATGGAGGATTTGAGTGTTTTTATAGTGTTTAGCCCGGGTTTTTTAGGGTTTCCTCCAAATGACTTAAATACCCATATTCAAAAGTTGGGGTTGTTACAAAAGTAAATAAAATATTTAATATTACATTCATTAATATGTTATATTATTTTTTTCTATGATCCAAGATGAAAAAGATACGTTCTTGAAGAGCTAGAAAGAAAAAAAATAGAGAATGTATTTAGCAGCTAACATTTTCATATATCACAGGTATTCATCTAAAAATGTCTTTGATGGCGAGGGTTCAACTCATCATTATTGTCATTTCCTTCCTATGTTTTGATAGTAAAATAAGTGTTAAATTGGACGGATAAAACCAAATGTTTTGAATGGTCGTAACTTGATTTTGATTGGTCCAAATCGATCGACCCTCAAGGACCCAACAAAGCGATTTCACTGTCAGTAATTCAAATCTTACAACATTGGTTATAATAATAATACTAAACCGATTTCAGTATTTATAAATGACTATATGAAGTTATCTTTTAATAAAGAGGAAAATTAGGGTGAGATTAAAGAAATGGATCTCACCCTCAAATATTTTAATATTGACCGTTATAATATTCAGATCTTGCTTCAAAACTCCAGATCACAATGTCTGCAAGTTGAACCAGCCAATTGGAAAAAACCCACCGGTTCAATGGGCGAGGTCGTGCATCCAGCGGACGGGTGAATAATGGAAAGAAGAGAGATTGCTGGGGATGCGCTAGCGGCGCCGGCCACATCCTTCGCCTAGTCCTCGATGCCTCCTCCTGAGCTCCTCGCACCGGCAACGACGAGGTCACATTCCTTGCTGGCGAAATAGAATGGCTGCGCCGATCGGAGTACGCAGTCGAGGGTCATCATGGGGAGATCACCGAGGGTCGACAGCCAGATCGCCGGATGTGAAAGGGGAGATCGGATTGGAAAGAGGGGAGATTGGAGCCGAGACTGCGGCCCTGGCCTTTGAGAAGCTCGCCTAGGTCTGCCTCAAGTACAACGGCTTGACTAGAAGGTCGAGTAGTGTAGGGCCTACGTTTTGACCTCCTGCTCGAGATCGCCTGACAACCTCTCCCACTTGAGATCGCCCGACGACCTCTCCCACTCGACGCCCGACGGCTCGCTCGACAGTCGACGAGCTCACCCACTCGAGATCGCTTGGAGACCTCGCCCGGTTGACGTCTGTCAACCTCGCTCGATGCCCAACAATCGTGCCCGCTTGAGAGCCCCTGGCAACCTCGCCCAATGCCCGATAGCCATGCCCGCTTGAGAGCCCCCGGAAACCTCGCCCGCTTGACACCTAGCGACCTCGCCTGACGCCCGACAACCGTGCCCTCTCGAGAGCGCATGGCGACCTTGCCCGCTCGACACTTGATGACCTCGCCCGACTCTGGCAACCTCGACCTCACCTGCTCAACGCCCGGCAACCTCGCCTGCTCGACGCCCGGTGGCCTCGTCTGCTCGACGCCCAGCTACCTACCCCTCGACGCCCGACGACCCACTTCTCCGATAGATTGGGTTCCCTCTTTCCTTCAGCTTCAGTCGTTCTACCGATCTCCATCTGGCTCATCCAATTTTTTTAATGGCGGTTCAACTTACAACTAGATGATGCAATACGAAGTATTGAACCAAGATCTAAATAATGGTTGCGATTGAAAGATTTGAGGGTGAGATCCATTTCTTTGATCTCACCCTAATTTTCCTCTTTAATAAAATATGGTTTCATACTTTTTAGTTTAAGTTGAATTATTTGTCTTATGATAAAACTTCATTTAGAATATATGAATGCACGAGTTATATGTAATTACTAGTTCACATATCTCGATAACTAGTCTCCAATTATGTTTATTCGCCAAAATATTAGGGTTAATTCCTTAAACCTCCTATGAACTGTAGTGATTTTTTTTGCGTCTAACCATAATATATGAACTTACCATAGGACATCTCTAAATTATATCGCGATTTTTACTTTAGTCCATCCGTCTAATTCTGTCAACTTTTCATTTTAAAAATATTTTTATTTATGAAATGACTAATATGCCCTCCTCCTCTATTTTAATGTTTTACAAATATAAAAATAAAAAAAAACTCTTAAAAAAAATTTGGGGGGGGGGGGTGGTGGCGCTCCCTTCTGCGGCCTCGTCAGGCCGCAGACGGAAAAGGAGCAACAAGCAACACGAACTTATTGTCAGAGGAGCAACAACCAACACAAACATCGGCGTGGAGAAACAAAACTATAAAACAATAAAAGTTCGGAGGAGTTTGGGGGTGTCGTCTGCTCTAGTGAAGCTCTCCAAGTACAACAGGTTGTTTTGCTCCAACCCATTGCCGCGACAATAGAAGAATAGATGAAGGACATCGAGGTCATCGGGGAGGAAGAAAAATGAGGGCTCGATCACTAAAAATAGACCTGGTCGCCAACAACGATGACACATATGATCATCTCGTTACCCCACAGAATCACCTCGGATCGATCAGCAGAGGCATCCTTTGGTGAGATCTTCTGGTTGTGAAGTTTGCTCGACAAAGGGGGCTCCGATCTACTCCATTGCGCAATGCTTGTTGCTACTCTTTCGTCAACGCTCGACAAGGCCATCAGAGACATAGAAGGAGGAGGGCAACACCCCCTTTTTTTAAAGTAATATTTAATATTTATATTATTTATTATTACATATCATTATATTCTTTTTAAACATTAAAAGAGAGAAGGAGGCCACTTTAGTCTTTTCATAAATAGAAAAAAATAAAAAAATAGGTAGATGGATGGACTAAAGTGGAAATCAAGGTATAATTTAGGGACATCGTATGGTAAGTTCATATATTAAAATTAGACGCGAAAAATTACTACAGTTTAGAGAAGATTTAAGGAATTAACCCAAAGTATTATACATACTTTACAAGAATCATACTTCCCCATCGACCTCCTCCATAATGAGACACATCATAAACATATTATCTGCTCCACAACACCACTGAAGACTTGTTCCTGGACTACATTCACCTTCTAATTATTATCCCATAATCCTATTATCTTGGCTCAAATGTAATTGTTGTGTGTGTATATATATATATATATATATATATATATATATGTATATGTGTGTGTGTGTGTGTGTCATTCATCTGTAATCAAAGTATTATTCATATGCATAACTACTTGAGCTAAGTTGGTATAAAAGCTAGCCACACCATATCCATGTCTTCCTCTGTTTCTTCTAATGCAACCAACAAAGTCATACCTCATCAACTTCCTCTTCCTTTTCTCAGCCAAGCGAACAATGTTATCGTCACTAAGCCCACTCCATCAAATTACCTTCTTTGGCTTACCCCACTTATTAATATAATTGAATTAGAAGGTTTGATTGACAATGCACTTTCTCCTCCCCACCAAATTCAGAGACAACCCCATCGACATTGGCTTCACCATAGTACATTGCATGGAAGATTCGCTTCCACATGCCTACAACACACCAAGTGAAATGAGGCTGTTGCAACTTCCTATGAAACTTAACAATATGACACAAGGTGATAAATCTTTTGAACATATCTCTAACATGCGAAATTGATTACAGGCGAGCTTGCCTCAACAAGACACCCTTTGTCTACTTCAACATGTAACGCTATCATTTTCAACAATCTTATGAAGATTATTCGTTGTCTCATTATCATCTTGCAATGCTCCAATACTGTTATCGGAGATCCACATTCTATTTACAAGCCATGAAATCATGTTATCAAACAACATTGCAACAATTGTTGATCCATTTAAACCCTTAGGAAATTTAACTCGATAGGAGCCACTCATGGTTACTCTTGATTTCATCTCACTGCAAGCATCTCACAATGACGTCGGTAGCAAGCAAGTCCAATCGCTTAATTGCCATTTCATCACACTAGTAAAATTTGCATTCTTTGCTACATTTGTCCACTTAAACTATCCAAAGCTTTGCATATCCAATTACTATCTATTAGAGAAATTATTTATGAAAATGACTATTTTTTTAGTTCCATTCAAAAAATTATTGTAAAGGAACAAACACATGAAGCCTCTTCTTCTCGGGCAAATTGAAGATTGTCTCTTGATGTGAAGAAATTATATTTACTTTTCATTTATTTTCAACATGCATTTATTCTATGTTTTGTTATATTCTCATGCTCGAACACATGCTTTATTATCGAAATACAATTTTTATTATTTATTCACATCCATTTTTTAAATATTATGCATTCCTAAATTAGGTACTTGTTTTAATTATTTTTTATGTAAAAATTTCAGCCGACTATACATGGGGACATGCAAGTATACGCCCCCACGTACGCAATACATAGGGGCATATATGTGGATATCCGCACTTGGACATTTAGACGAATTCAAGAACATACAACACAATTCAAGAAGACAACCTATTCAAAGTAGCAAATAGCTAGAGCAAGACACATTTCCACATCAACCTCCAAGATTCCTTTGTATAAGAGGAAGGAACCTGATTACTAGCTGATCATATTATAATTATGCACCTTTTGACTCTAATTCATGTGCATATAAGTCCTAAAATGTTTATATGCTGATGATTATGATTAATATACTTGCATTTATCTTTCCAGCATAATAGTATGTTACACTTGCATATTTGAGCTGTTTGATGTGTTGTTTTAGTCCTTATTTGTTTAATTTTCACTTGAAGAACTGATGCTTGCTATTCTTACTAATCTAGCAACTAAATCAAGCACATAAGACACATCTTTGCTAGAAAAGAAGGGGGCCACAATTTAGGTTGTCAAAAGTAAGAAAAGAATCTTTTTTAAAAGAAGAGGGGACGTATAAATCGAAAGGAATAGAAGCTTCTGATTGGACCAAAGGGTGATAAAATGCCATCTAAAAGAGGGGATTCTAGGAAAAGAAAAGTGTCTTCCACCATTCTCCACATTATGCACCTTGGAGCTGAAGGAAGGAGGAGTCAAGAAGAGATTTCAAGCTGATTCTGCTATTTTTATATTTCAGAATATTTTTGATTATATTCCTCATCTATTTTGTATTGATTTTATTATTTATGAGGAGCTAAATCTTAGCTCTCTTAGGATAGGGTAGTAGTCTAATTTTTGTTATGAATGAATGATGAACAACACTAATTTTTTCACTGATATTAGTATAGTTTTGAATGTTTTGAAATATGTTCTTATTGATGTGAATCCTATTTTTTAATGACAACTGAGAAGTTGATTTTAGATTCTTTTCTTACTAAAAAATGAGTTAAAAATATTGATATTGTTTCCTGATTCCAATCTATCCATGTTGAGTTTTGATACATCCATTTACTTCTTATTAATGTGAATCCCATATTGAAATGACAATCGATAGGTTGATTCTAAATTCATTTAATGTTTAGAAATAAACCAAGAGTATTAGCATTAGTTTATGGATTTGATTGTGCCTATGCAGTGAGGTGAATGCTTATGATATTCTGATATCAGTTGTAATCCTTTTTAAATCAATCTGACTAACATTCATATGGAAGTATGATATTTAGTTCTACTTTAATGTACTGTGAGAACAATTTTTATAGAATGAATCTGGCATGATTTATATTGCTAAGTTGTTCTAATGAATTTCATAACAGAATATTTGATGAACCCCAATCCTAAGAGAACATTTCATTATATGTTATATCATCTTATATTAGCCACTTAAAAACATAAAAAAGAGTTAACTTAGTTTATGATTAATTTAGATTAGTTAGTGAATCTTAAGTTTTAAATCAATATGGATACGACATTCGGGTCTACTACTTTGATTTGTGCACTTGCAGTTTAGTGAAGTGAGGAGTATAGACCATACATCATTCTGTTGGATTTTCAATTCTGTTCAATTTCTAGTTGTACATAGTTTACACCTGCACCTTGTTCAGTTTTTACTTATACATAATTTACGCCTAGACCTTATTTAGTTTTACACAGTCTATGCCTAGACCTTGCTCAATTTTCACTTCTATATAGTCTACGCTTAAACTTGTCTATGCCTAGACCTTGCTCAATTTTCACTTCTATATAGTCTACGCCTAAACCTTAGTCTTTTGCATTTTGTGTTTAGACCAATAAATCAGTCAACTAAATCATACTCTCTAATATTCACATCAAGTTTTTGGCGCCGTTGCCGGGGATTTGAGGCTGATTAGATTCACTTTCTGAAGTTTAGATTAGTTATAGATTTTTCTAGTCATCACATTTTTCAGTTTAGTTTTCTCTTACTTTCACAATTACTCTGAACTTTCAATTCTGTTTGATTTTTTTTTGTTTGAACCTAATACTTCTGATTTCAATTTATGCAGGATTTAGATAGTCAAGAAGAATTATACTTGTCTGATCTTGAACTTGAGAGAAGATTCAGTAGAAGAAGATTGCAAAGAAAAGAAAGAAGAGGAAGAATATTTGAAGAAGAGATAAACAATCAAGACATTGAAAACAATCGCGTCATGGTTGCTCCAAGAATATTAAAAGACTATTATTCACCCAACCAGTTGATGGAGTTATTGCACCTGTTGCTACATTTGAGTTGAATCCAGCTCTAGTCACCATGATTAGGCAACATCAGTTTGCAGGACTAGGCACTAAAGATCTAACTTTGAATATTGACAGTTTCAAGGAGATGTGCGGTACTGTTCACTTTCACAACACTTCTATGAATGCTGTCTACGCGAGATTGTTTTCATTTTCACTCAAGGATAGAGCTGAGATTTGGTACAAGTCTCTCACTCATGAAGAAATTGCAACTTAGGATTCAATTATGTAATTATTTCTATCTGAATTCTTTCCTCCTAGAAAGACCAACAAGTATAGAGATCAAATTACTAAATTCTATCAATTAGATCAGGAGAACATCTGTGATGCTTGACAAAGACTTCAAAGTTTATTAAGGACATGTCCACACCATGGATTTGACAAATGACAATAGGTGAACTATTTTCACAAGGGACTAAATTATCCTTCTAAAGTAGTTTTGGGCACTGCTGTTGGTGGAATTTTTGCTTCCAAGAACATTGATAAGGCATATCAATTGAGAGAAAATATAGTAAAAAATCATCACTTTCTAACTCATGATAGAGCAAGGAGGCCATAATTTGAAAATCAAGTTAACAATATTTTTGCCTAAGTTGAGGAAGCTCTACAAAAAGCTTTGGAGAAGCTTAACCTATCATCCAATGTGAACAAGATAACCACTACTGAGAGTAGGTGTAATGTTTGTGGAAACCAGGGGCATGTAATAGAAAGTTACAATTTGATTATGCAACAATATGAGCAAACTATTGATTAAGTCAATGCAGTGGTAAATTATGGTGTAAACCCTCCTCCTGAATATTACACTCTTGAGAATAGAAATCATCCTTATGTTTCATACAAGGCAAATCACTATCAAGCCCCACCAATCCACAATTTCAATTGGCAACCTAAGATTGTTCCCAAAATCAACCACCTCCATATAATCAATCAAATGTCTAGTTACAAAGGCTATATGAGGAAACAACTCAAACTCCACAGATATCTAAGATGGAAGAGTTGCTAGAAGCAATGTGAAAGAAGCAAGAAAAATCTGATGAAGATAAACAAATAGAAGAGAAAGAGAGACAGTAAGATAGACAAAGATAAGCTGAAGTGATGCTGAAATTATCTTCTAAAATTGAAAATTTAAGTGCTCATACTAAGATGCCGAAGAATTAGATAGCCCAACAAGCTAGTACTTCAATTAGAACTTCAAGATTTTTCCAAGACAATTAGAAATTAACCCTAAAGAGCAAGTGCAAACTATTTAACTCAGAAGTGGTAGAGTTATTGAAGAACCAATGAAGCCTGTGGAAGATAATTCAGCTAGAATCAATCCACTATCAACATCTCCAGAAGAGGTTGTGGAAGAAATTATAGTTGAGAACAAGTCTTAAGACACTCAAGAGGAAGTCAATGCAAGGATTTATCAACCTATACCATTCCCACAGAGGCTAATCAAGGCTAAACAAGATCAACAAAATAACAGATTTTTGAAAATTATAAAGAAGTTATATATTAATGTGCCATTTATGAAAGCCATTTAGGAAATGCCATCCTATGCCAAGTTTCTTAAAGAGATATTGACTAAGAAGAAAAGGATTATGGAGCATGAGACTATATCCTTAACTGAAGAAGCCTCAGCTATAATTCAGAATAAGCTTCTTTCAAAATTGAAGGATCCAGGAAGCTTTTCTATTCCTTGTGAGATTGGAAATAGAAATATTCAAAGGGTCATGTGTGATTTAGGGACTTCTGTTAGTGTAAATCCCTTGTCACTATGTAGAAAATTAGAAGTTGGAGATTTGAAGCCCACTAATATGTCTTTGCAGCTAGCTGATAGATCAATCAAATACCCACATGGAATCCTTTAAGACATACCATTGAAGGTTGGAAAGTTCTACATTCATGTAGATTTTGTTGTTCTTGATATGGATGAAGATTTGAATACTTCAAGCCTGTTGGATAGACCTTTCTTAGCTACTGCAGAAGCTGTAATTGATTTTAAAGAAGGTCGATTGACACTTCAGATTGGAGAAGATAAGATAGAGTTCAATCTAGCTCAAGTTATCAGTAGTCCTAATTTTCAACATGAAGACCTTGAAGGTAGGCAAATTAACCAACTAGTAGAACAAGTCTCTGCAATAATTCCAATTGAAGATCTTTTATAAAGATGTCTTATGTTTGATCATTTGAAGGAATTAGATGATCCTGAAGCCAAGACTTGTCATTCTATTATGGATTCAACTAAATTAGTAGAGAAATAAAAAATTTAGAATATAGTCTAAGAAGTTTTCACTATTGAAGTAGAGATAGGCTCTACTAAGGAGAATTTTCTCAAGTTAGAGTTGAAGTCACTTCCCAGTAACCTAAAGTATGAGTTTCTAGAGGAGAACTCTACATATCTAGTGATAATCAATGTCAAGTTATCCCAAAATCAAGTTCAAGAGCTACTGAAAAACTGAAGCTATATAGGGAAGTAATTGGGTATTCAATTGAAGATGTCAAAGGAATTAATCCCTCAATTTGTATGCACATAATTCCTATGGAAGACAACTACAAGTCCACAATTGAAGGCCAAAGAAGATTGAATCCAGTTATGAAAGAAGTTGTGAAGAAAGAAGTGCTAAAATTTTTGAATGCTGGAATCATATATTCAATTTCAGATAGTGAATGAGTTAGTCTAGTTCAAGTGGTGCCAAAGAAAGGTGGAATCACAGTTGTGAAATCTGATTCTCATGAGTTGATTTCTACTAGAACAATAACTGGATGGAGAATGTACATTCATTTCAGAAAATTAAACAATGCAACTAGGAAAGACCATTTTCCACTTCCTTTCATTGACCAAATGTTAAAGAGACTAGCCAAACATTCTCATTTCTGCTACTTAGATGGCTATTCAGGATTCTTTTAGATTCTAATTCACCTTTAAGATCAGGACAAGAGAACTTTTATATGTTCATATGGGACATTTGCTTATAGAAGAATGTTATTTGGTTTATGCAATGCCCCAACTACATTTCAGAAGTGTATGATGTCAATTTTCTCAGATTTCATTGAAGACATTATGAAAGTTTTCGTGGATGACTTTTCTATATATGAAGATTCTTTTGAAAACTGTTTATAGAATTTGACAAAGGTACTACAAAGATGCAGGGAGTCTAACCTGATTCTTAATTGGAAGAAATGCCACTTTATGATTCAAGGAGTTGTTCTAGGACACATTGTCTCTAGCAGAGGAATTGAAATGGATAAAGCGAAGATTGAAGCTATTGAGAAGCTACCACCACCAAAAAATGTCAAGATAGCGAGAAGTTTCTTAGGTCATGCAGGCTTCTATAGAAGATTCATAAAGAACTTCTCAATGATAGCTAGACCCCTCACAAAGTTGTCAGCAAAGGGTTCTGAATTCAACTTTGATGAAGAATGTTTGAAGGCTTTCAACCAGCTGAAACAAGCTCTAATATCAGCCCCAATTGTACAACCACCAGATTGGTCTTTGCCATTTGAAGTGATGTATGATGCTTTTGATCAAGCACTAGGGGCAGTCTAGGCTAAACCAAAGATAAAAGGTATCATGTTATTTGCTATGCTAGCAAGACTCTTCATGAAACTCAAGTTAATTATGCTACTACTGAAAAAGAGCTATTGGATGTGGTATTTGTTTTTGATAAGTTCAGATCATACTTAGTTGGAGCCAAAGTGATTATATACACTGATCACCAAGCAATGATGCATCTTACTAAAAAGAAGGAATCAAAGCCAAGATTGATAAGATGGATTTTTCTGCTTCAGGAATTTGATGTGGAAATCAAAGACAAGAGAGGCACTGAAAACTTAGTAGTTTATCATTTGTGTAGATTGGAAAGAAGTCATGGATCTCCCACAATTCCTATTAATGATTCTTTTCCTGATGATTTTTTATGGCCATTTCAACTAATCAAGCTCCATGGTATGTTGATATTGTCAACTATTTGGCTTGTGGAATCATTTCAATTGATTACTCATATCAACAAAAGAAAAAGTTCTTTCATGACATCAAGAATTATTATTGGGATGATCCATTTCTATTCAAGAATTCCCCTGATGGAATGTTTAGAAGATGTGTGTCAGAATCTGAATTCCAGGACATTCTACATCAATGCCACTCTTCACCTTATGGAGGACATGGAGCTACTCAAAAGTCAGTTGCCAAGGTACTTCAATCAGGATTTTGTTGGCCTTCCTTATTTAAAGATGCTCATTTTTATGTGATGAGATGTGATATATGTCAAAGAGCAGAGACAATTTCCAGAAGAAATGAAATATCTCAAAATGGAATTCTGGAAGTTGAAATCTTTGATATATGGAGAATTGATTACATGAGATCTTTCCCTAGCTCATTCGGATACAAGTTCATCTTATTAGCTGTTGATTATGTGTCCAAGTGGATTGAAACAATCCCAACAGTTGTTGCTGACTGTAAACTATGATTAGATTGCCCAAAGATACCATTTTTACAAGATTTGGAGTTCCAAGAGTGATTATCAGTGATGGAGGAAGCTGTAGGATCCCAAAGGGCACCAAGAGGGGGGAGGGAGGAGGGTGAATTGGTGTTTAATCGAAAATACCGATTTCACAAAATTCATCGCGGAAGCATAAAACCGATTCTTAAGACCTTTGCAATTCAGATCATAAATACAATATGAGAGGGAGATAGAGTGAGAGAAATCAAACACAATGAATACGGGTGGTTGTTGACGAGGTTCGACCACACTTTGACCTACGTCCAGCTCCGACTTCTCGACCTCGAGACCATCGGAATTTCAATAGCACTTCCTTTGTTTCAAATGGGGCAAGGAAGAAAGCTCTTTACACCACAGTCTTGTCCGCTTCGAGAGGCAAGGCAACCTCTCCTCTTAGAAAGCTAATCTATTTCTCTCGCTCAAGAGGTAAGATTTTGAACCTCTTTTACACAGGAGCTCTCTCAATTTTTTTCAAACAAAAGTGTTTATCTCTTTTACAGTCCTATGCTCACAAGAAGAGAAGAGAGAAAGAAGAGAAAGCTATAAAATGAAAACTTCAATAAAATGATCTCTCTTTGATAACTTGAAGCTTTTCTTCAATGAGTAATGGGTGCTTTTGCCTTTGGCCTTGACACTCCTTTTATAGCCTTCATTGCGTGGAAAATTCGTTTAGAAATTATTCCATAAATTTCTCCTTCAAATTTGACCGTTACTGTTCATTTGATTCGGAGGCCGGTCGACCGCACTTCTGGACCGGTCGACCGATCTATGTGACCGTTGCGCGTTTTCTTCAATTTTTGCGCTTGATCGGTCAACCGATACATCGATCGGTATCGGCTCGACATCGTCTGGAACATGCTCAGTAGTTATCGGTCGACCGGCATCTTCTGTTCGGTCGACCGGTATCTTCTCGACTGGCCTTTTTTGCATCGACCGGCAGGTTGAGCGACCTGTACTCTTTTGATCATAACTTTCTGCAAGGTTATCTAAATTAGATGATCTTGGAGTCTATGAAAAGCTAACAGAATTCTCTACAATTCTGATATTCTACATTCATCCAAAACTAATAAGATCAATGATAATTATTTAACAAAGCGTAGTGCATAAAGTTATCCATTTTTCTTTAAACTTTTTCAACATTTCAATTTTATTCATTCGAGGTTTGTTTCATCAAAATATAATTTTATATGTCATTAAAACTTTGACCCAACAGAAGCCACTTTATTGAGAGGAGTTTTGAAAATGTTCTGAGCAAGTATGGAGTCAAGCACAAGGTCTCAACATCTTATCATCCATAAACAAATGGCAAAGCTAAAATTTTAAATAGGGAAATTAAAACCATCTTGGAGAAGACTATCTCATTGATTATAAAGGATTGGAGTAGTAAACTGAATGATGCATTTTGGGCTTATAGAATAGCTTATAAATCTCCAATTGGTGAGTTGATCTGTAAAAAAACTTCTCATTTGCCAATTGAGCTTAAACACAAGGCATATTGGGTTGTTAAAGTTCTAAACTATGATATGAAATCTTGTAGACAGAAGAGATTACTTCAGCTGGATGAATTAGATGAAATCAGTCTCAATGCATATCACAACTCTGAATTTATAAAGAGAGAACAAAGAGGTGGCATGATAACAGAATTTTGAAGAAGGATTTCAACGAAAGAGACTTGGTTTTATTGTACAATTCAAGACTAAAATTGTTTCCTGAAAAATTGAAATTCATATGGTGTGGACCATTTAAAGTTCACAAAATTTATCATTTTGGAGCTATGGATCTTGAGAGTGACAATTCAGATATTTTCAAAGGCTAAAATTGTACAATCCCACAACAGAGAATCCAACTAAGGTGCTCATGCTATCAAATCCACATGAATTACCTAGTTGACACTGAGTTACAATAATGTCTAAACTAAGACCTTAAAGTAGGGTGCTTCTTGAGAGGCAACCCAAGCATTTTATATCTAAGTTCCCTTTGTTTTGCAGGAATAAATAAGAGAGGTACTTGATCTACCACTTAATTTAATTCAGCTTAGGGAGTATTCTTTACTGACAACTTCAAATTTTCGCTAAAATGTAATTGATAACTAATTACCATAATTATCCTTACTTATCTCACATTATGATCATCATAATGAAAACCTTGATTTCTTGTTCATATCAATTGTCCATATCTAATTTTTCTAGATTTCAGTGAGTTTATTCCTTATTGAATTTTATTGATTGCGAAATGGATCATTCCTCGTTAGTTCAGTTCCAATCAATTGTAGGTTTAATTCAACAAATGCTGAAAATGATGGACCAAAAAGAAGAAGTGGAGCCGGATTTTCCAACTTCTCATTTTAGAAAATGAACACCCACCTAACTCTTTCCCTTGCTTGGACGATTCGTCACTGAGGACAATGCTGATGATAAGCTTGGGGGAGGTACCTGATACATTTTTGAATCTATTAGCATGCTCTAATTTCATTTTAAAAGTTAATATTATGTCTATAGCCAGATTATCACTATTATCATTATAATTTAGCTCAAGTCATGTTATCATTTGTGCTCAACATTGTTAAGCTGAATTTTTAGTAAAACAACTAGTACACTCCAACGCCAAGTAGTCATTAATTTGGTTATTAATCTTTTTGCTTCAATCCCCTCATATTCTGATGCATTTGAAATCAATTCAGTTGAAATTTTTCTTTTTGTGAGTAACACTAACTAATGCTCATGGATTGGTCAGAAATTAGAAGATGTCTAGAACAGAATCAAGGCTTTTGTGACTATGTTAAATAGGAAAACTTGACTCTTTGTATTAAGGAATCTAAACCTTACTTGAGTTTGAACTGCTGCTCACTTCATGAACGAAAAAGAAAAAAATGAAGAAAAAAAAGAAAACCAAAACTTGCATTTTGCATTGCATGCATGCATGAATAAAGAGAGCCAAATCCAAAAAGGAAGCTCTCCTGAATAAAGGCAGGATTTTTATCATGTTGATCAACATGAATAAAAATTAGGTTTCAAACTTATTTATTTGCATAATCACGAATAAAAGTTAGGTTTATCCTATTTAAGCAATACCAAAATGTGTTCATCAAGAGATTGACAGTTCAATCTTTTTATTAAAGTTAAAAATCCCTAAAATTCAAATCAGTTGTTGTTAGTACTTCTTTCATGCTTTAAATTTGCTTTGGCCTTGTGATTCCTCAGCTAGAAATTGGGAATTGGAAAGAATGATAGGGAGTGTTAGCAAAGTGGGAAACTCATTTGATTCGAAGTAGCTGAATGTGAATTCATTTGTGAACTATTTGATTCAATCCTTGTTCTTAATATCTGAATGTTTTGCTTGAGGACAAGCAAATGACTAAGCTTGGGGGAGTTTGATCACTAGATGATCATACTATAATTCTACACCTTTTCACTTTAATTCATGTGCATATAAGCCCTGAAATGTTCATATGCTGATGATTATGATTAATATACTTGTATTTATTTTTTCAGCATAATATTATGTTACACTTGCACATTTGAGCCGTTTGATGTATTGCTTTAGTCCTTATTTGTTTAATTTTCACTTGAAAAACTGATGCTTGCTATTCTTACTAATCCAGCATCAACCATATAAGACACATATCTTTTCTGGAAAAGAGGGGAGGGGAGGGGGACCACAATGCAGGCTGCCAAGAGTAAGACCTTGTTCAGTTTTCACTTATACATAGTCTACGCCTAGACCTTGTTCAGTTTTCACTTCTACATAGTCTTACGCTTAAACCTTAGTATTTTGCATTTTGTGCTTAGACCAATAAATTAGTCAACTAAATCACACTCCCTAATATTCACATCATAAGCTTCATCTACACTTTATGGTCAAATGAGGACAAAATAGTAGCTCGAAAAATTGTAAAGATGCTAGTTAAGAGGGAGGTAGCCAAGGAAGAGCCACAAACATATTTCTTTGATTGGAAAGGTGAGCACAACAAGACAAAAAATAGCTACATGAATGGAAACCAAACATTAAATGTATAAAAGCACAAGGAGACTGCCCATGAAGGGGGTTACGAATATATCCAATCTTCCTATCCTTCATTCTTGAAGCCATTGCAGGAGGAGTCTGAAGGGGAGGCTAGCAACCTCCCCTTCTTCTTCATTTCTTTTCCTTTTCTTCTTTCTAATACGTAGTTGAATAACTAGTTAGGGCTAAGGATCTTTGATGGATGTTTATGCTTCTAAACCTATCTTTTTTAAGCTTATGATATGCAATCACATTTTATCTCATGATTGTTCCTGATTTACAGTTCCATTGTGTTGTTGTGGATTTCTTGATGTCTCTTTGAATTGCCTGATATGTTCTTATTGATTGGTTCACCCATTGCGCCTTGGCCTGAGAGAGTTATATTCTTCTCCAGCTCAGGTTTCAAGGCCAAGAGGTAAGAAGCTTGAAGCTGGATTCTTTCAGCAAGGCATAATATTGGTCAAGTCCCTATCAATTTGTTTCCTATTTTCACTTAACCCATGGATGTAGTTCGGATAGCCTTCCGTGAAGGTAATTCACACTCGAGAGGGTGTTCACAGTCCCTAGCTAAGGCATGTGAGCCAAGATGTTGGGCCGGTGTTAGGATATGCCAAGGAATCATGACGCGCACAAAGTTATAGCAAAATAAATCCACTAGCAAGTGCACTAGTCGCTCAAGTAATATAGAAAGTAGGAGTAAAGAGTATCGAACTCACAAGGAACTATCTAAATCAATTCTATCCTAGAAAGCTACTAGGAGAAGAAAACAGTTTTGTGTTCTATAGAAATATAAAAATAGCATAAGATAAATGATTTAATAATTAAAAGATAAAGTGGTGAAAAGCCCTAAGAATTTTGGATGATCAAAAGTAAGGTCAACTTACATGCAATCAGAAAGGATTGAACTTTTTAACAAGAAGAATCAAAATTATGTCCACACAAAGTAACGATTTATCCGCTGATCAAATTGAACTATCTTGTAGACTCGACTTGTTTATGTTAAAAACCCATAAAAAATATTGTAGTTACATTTTCTATTATTTCTAGTTTGTAATATTTCACTTTCTCACTGTTGATGATTTTTGTAGACTCAACTTTTCCTTCGAAACAGTTTCGGTCAAGTGTTAACTCTTTCAACTTTGTCCTTGTGGATCCCCTTAAATACTACACTAACTACTGTACGGTTGCAATCTCATCGTGTGCATTAAGGATTTATAAGTTTTAAAGTTTATTCGAGGGTTTTCTGTGAAGTACTCAAGTCACACATCAAACACCATCGAGTCATGTTTTTGGTGCCATTGCTGGGGGAGATTTTGATTTGCACACTTGATTTTTGCTTTGGTCTAGCTAAGTCTTATTTATAAGATCATTGTTTATATCTCATCATGTTGTGAATTTTTTGCTTACTTATAGTGTAGTTGATTTTTTTATTTTTTCTTAAAGTAGATTTAACTTTCTGCATATTTTTCTTTAATTGTTTATAGTAGTTTTCACTTAGATCATGAAGTTATCATCTTCAATCCTTGTTTTCTGCATTTATGATTTTGACTTTTTCAAACTTCATATTCTGCACTTAAGTTACAAAATACTTATTGGCCGCGTTTGGCAGCACGGAACATATCAAATGTTCCGATTGTTCTGCCAAACGCCTCCATGTGAATGTTCCCATCACGTGACTTCGGCCGGAACATTTGGCCAAATGTTCTAGCCGAAAGTTCTTGCAAAGTTCTTGCCGAAGGCAAGAACAATTGTTATTTTTTTCAATTTCATGTCATTTCAGCCATCTTTTTTGACTTTTTTTCTTTTCAAATTTCATCTATTTTTTAATTGTTTTATAATGTTTGGGTTATATATTTTAGAATATATTAATACATTATTAGGGATATTATAAAATAATTTCTTAAATGTTATTAATTAAAAATTATAAAATAATTAGTTCTAATAATTAATAAAATTTTTATTAATTAAACTATTCAATTATTTTTTAAAAAATTATATTATATTTGCATCTTAAAATGTACGTAAATTGTAATATTAATAATATTTAAAAGATTTAATCAAAATAAATAAAAATAATATTAATAATATAATGATTTACGTAAAATATAATATTAATAACATATTCTTATTTATTATACTTTTATACCTAATAAAATAATAAATTATATTCTTAGTTCTCATTTTTTATCCAAACACCCACTAAAACTTATCCATCACATCGATTTTTTAAATCTTCATCATTACACTTTTTCATCCAAACATCAACCCAAACTTTGCTATCAAATCAATTAGTTCTCGAGAACTAATCCTCTCTCAATATTTCTGTACCAAACACAGCAATTAAGTTTTCATAGTGCTGAAACTTTGCTGAATACATGTCATATTTCATATCTTAGGTTTCAAATTTCAGATTTCAGATTTTTGCATGTATCCTAAAAATTATATTTTAAGTCGTTATTGTGCAGAAATGTTTTTGAACATGCATCATTATACTAACGTATATCTTGAACATTGTTGAACATACCTTACTGAACATACAGATTTTTGATTGCTGAAATTGCAAATAATTATATCCTAAACATGCATTCTTATACACATTGCTAAAATTGTTGAACATATTTTGCAAAAACATTTCTTTTTATACATATATCCTGAATTTTTGATTTCAGATTTCAATTTTTTTGCACTTATTCTATAATCCAAAATTGCTATCATGAGGAAATATTATTGAATACACATTCTAGATTTCATATTGCTATCAGATATCATATTTCATATGTCAGGTTTCAAATTTCAAATTCTAGATTTCTTATTTCTGATTTCAAATTTCTGCACTTATTTTATAATCCTAAGCTCTTATTGTGCAAAAACATTATTGAACATGCCTTATTTTGATTTTTGATTGTTTATATCAGATTTCAGATTTCATAATTCCATTTTCAAGTTTTAGATTTTTGCACTTACTTTATAAATTGCATTCTAAGTTTCAAATGTGTAGAAACATTTCAATTTTTGAATAGTGTTGTTTCATAAGAATCCAACAATATGAATTTTTCAAGTTGGTTGTATGATGTGCAAAATTCTTATCAAGTGAAATGCCAAAATTTAAAAATTGGAACAACTTGATTTCTAGAGTTGAAGACATAAAAGAAAATGCAATTGCAAAGTTCAAGTTAAAATATCCTATAACTTCTCAAGCTTATTGCAACCTAGTACATTTCTACATCCAAGATGAATCATATGGGTAGTTTCACATGGATAATCATAACAACGAATGGAGATACTAAATTTCTAGTTCATATGCCAAAGATTAAAACCCATGGAATTATCAAGACAATATGTTTCACAGTGGACAACACTATCATCTTGCAACTTATGAATCAAAATCAAATGTTAGGTGAACACCCTCAACTGTACACTCAACTGAAATCATTTATTCCAACTAAATCTACCAATGTCACTCCACTTGAATTTCAGCAACAATACCAACTAGTAGCTCATATGGAAAATCTCAAGCTGAAAATTATGATGCAAAAATTGATATACCAACAAACAAAATAATGCAAGATGATGGCACTGACTTAAGGTGGAAGACACAATCAAGGATGTTAGAGGCTCAATAGCTCCAACTGAAGAGAATTCAAACATGGAGCTGATGGAGAAGTTAATCAAGCAACAAGAAAGACAAAATGAAACAATAAGGGAATTCTTTAATAAGATTAAAAACCTATCAACTAAGAGCATAGTCATAGAAGAACAAATTGTTCAGCAAGTCTACTCTCTACTTAGGTCACTTGACACTTATTTTGGACAAGTTGATGTTAGGCCTAAGGATCAAAATTAAGTCATGCCACCTAAAAGTGAAAGACATATTGAAGGACATGAACTCATGCTGAAACTTGTGCAAAACTTTAGATTAAAGAAGCAGAAAATATTAGCTTTGATGATGAAGTGAAAGAGGTTGAAAAGAAGGTTGCAACTCAACACATAAGACCAATTCCAAAGGATAACCATGAAGCTGAATTTAAAGCAAGCAATCATACATGCTCAGCTGCCGAGATCAACTCCACATCTTACCCCACATGTCCAAAAGCTGAACGAACTTTCTACACTAGCCAAGACATGACTCCACCAATTGAAGGATGTCAGCCCATCAAGATACTACATGAAAACTGCACAAAAGAAACGTACAAACTTGAATATGAAGGTAGCTACCCTATTATGGGAGACAAGGTTCGGGATCAAGTACTTCAAAAGATTACAACATCAACACTTCAAAAGAAAATCAAGAAATAGTTGCTGAAGCAAGATGGAGATCTTAGAGAATCTAAAGTCTCATTCAAGATGAAGAGTTTCTGAATCTAAAGATAGAAGACTCATTTTCTAATATTTCACATCAAGATTTTTATGTAGAACTTAAAACAGCTAAAGTCTTGCATGAAGAGATTCAAGCTGAAAATGGAAATTAATCATTCAACCAAAGGCTCAAACTACTTTTGAAGAAGTTGAAGGTTAATTGTTCCAATGTCTTCATATTCAAACATGACCTAAAGACTTTTGTATTTGACAGTGGAAAAATGTTCAAATTGAAGCATATGAATTAGAGACACCAATTCTAGTCTAGGACTAGAAACAATGGCACTTGTTGGAAGGCAACCCAACCTGATAAGTTCATTTTATTTTCTTTGTTCTTGCAAGACTCAATAGCCCCAACTAATTGCTAGGGAGTTTCACAATTGTGCTGAAACTACCAAACATGCCCTATCTATAGAGATGCCCCTGATTGCACACTCTTGCTTTTCAATTTTAAAGACTTTTACTTATTATGCAAATATGAGAAGTGATCTAATAATTTTTTGTGCAAAGGAGAGAAATATTCACTATTTACATTTCATAAAGATGTGTTGGAGCCACTAAAGAAAAAAAAAACTGGTGGATCCATCAAATGCTCTCATTTCATTACCTCCCCCTCTTATAATTTAGTCTCTCCTATATTAATCAACATTGAAGATAGTATTGAGTTTAAGTTTGTGGAAGCCAATGGTATTTCTTCTAAATTCAATTGTTATCATATCTCATAGTAAATACCATTATTGCTAAAGTTTTGAAATTTTTTCTTTTTTTTCTAAAAATCTATTTATTGTAGCTTTTTCAATCTCAACACAGTCCATTACTATGTCATCAAGCATTAATTAGGAAACATTATACATGGCCATATTGACTCTTTAGCCTACCGACAAATTTGTCTTGAACATTTTTAAAGTAAAACATAATCACTTGATTGAAACCAAAGCATATGACATGTCGGGTGATACCTCCACATAACCTCATCAAGGATCTTGCACTTGTACTTATTTGTATCACTAAACTATGATATGCTACAGTGTAATAATAATAAATTGTATAGTTTGCATGCCCTCACTTCTGCACTTCTCTTCTTTTGTGTATCGAAAAATATTTTTGCTCTTTTTTTAAAAAAAAGCTCAAGTGTCTCAGACGAGCATTCTAGGAAGAAAAGACGTGGAAGACTATGGGCAATCTCTCTTTCTCTTGAATAACTATTCCTCTGTCTCCTCATTTGAGGAAGACAAGAGTATGCCACACATGACACCACTAGCACCCAAATCGAGTATTCTCGAAAGAAAGACAAGGAACATGTTGAGTGGAAACATTCTTTTTTTTTTTTTAAATTTCCCAATGTACAATGAAGAGGAGGATGCAACAACAAGAAAAATAAAAAGAAAAAAATAAGGACAAATGAAATAAAGTTAATTTAATCTAGGAATAATAAGTGTTCCCAACATGTCCAGATCATCTTTTAGTGTTAGTACAAGTCGGGAGATTTGCAAGTTTTTGGGGGAGGTTATGTGAATGTTCAGCCAACAGGATGGTCACATTTGACACCATGAAGCACTTGCTTAAATGTTTCCTAAGTCAGGAATTAAAGATCCTATGCTGACCGGTCGACTGGTGCAATGACCAGACCATCGACCGGTACAATCTCTAGATTTCTTCTACTTGGTGTCAAACCGGTCATGTACTATATCTTTATTTTTAAGATTTAATTTGGCGATTTCTTTTGTGAATGAGGTCATATCAAACCTACACCTGCATTATCATCACTTGAGCATACATTAGTAACTTTTATGTCCAATTTAATTTGTTACCATCAAAACATAAGATTCAACAATCTCCCCCTTTTTTATGATGACAAACTAATTAGACGATAAAGAGAGGAAGGTAACTTGTAAGGATAGAGAATGAGTAGTAAGTAAGCTCCCTCTACATTCATGCATATTTCACTTTTCTCCCCCTAAATAAGTGGTCTTTATATTTTCATAATATGAAACCATATGAGCATATAATGTCAACAAGGCACAAAACATGAAATCAAATGTTTAACGCATTTAACATGAAGCAAAAATCATCACATTGCATCCATAGTTGACACGTACATCATGCGTTCATGCACTAACAATTGTGACTAGTCACTACAAAATGATGCACAACACTAGTACAAACCACATAGCAACTAAGGAAAACATTAATAAGAACCTCAAAACATAGAACGTAAGAACATATAATATCATCCCAAAACTTCTCCCCCTTTTGACATCATCAAAGAGAGGGAGTTAATCCAACTCATTGGGACTATCATCATCACGAGCTATGGGTGGAATAAACTCCTGCGATGCATAGTAAGCTTGTCGCGAGCCAACAAGGTATCAGGAGTCACGCTCCATTTATCGAACACGACGATCCATCTGAGTCACATGATGATCCAACTGTTGTGAAATGGTCGTGAAATCATGGCGCCATAGGAAGCCAAAGCTACATGCTAGGAAGATCCAAAAGGCTTGGTGGGTGCCGAAGGCGGAGGGAAGCTAGGGCCAGCCTTCGGTGTGTCCTGAGTGTCCATCAGCGCTGGCTCTCCATCGGTGGTATCATCGCCATCGTCAGGATCTATTGGTGCTGACTCACCAAACCTAAGATGTTTCCAATGCAAAGTCCCGAAACCGATGACGTTAGTGGGGCAGGGTCGAATGTACTCCTCGCCTACAGGGATGTCGACATCAAACTGGAATAAGATCTTAGTGGTCCAAGCTCCAAAATATAAGTGATACCGACCACGAGTATCGGAGGAGACCTTCTGAAAAGTGTAATCCATGTAATAGGAAAGAAAATGACCAAAATGGAGAAATGAGGCATCGCGGATATAGAGACAATGAAGAAAAAATAGATCAAAGTGAGTGACCTCTATATAGTGCCCGACTTGAGGAGTAATCTTACGACTTAGAATGTGATGAGCCATTTTCATGGTTGGATGAAGATGCCGATAGGCCGTTTCGATGGTATAGTGAATATCCTATCCATAAAAAATCGCATGAGTGCCATTTGTAATCGGAAGATAATTAGAAGGCCAACCATGGGTGACAAATGAATAGAAACCAGGTAATGGGCACGGAACGCCAAAGATGCGACAGAAATGGTTAGGATCAAAGCGAATGAGTACGCCAAGGATATAAGTGTTGATCGCCTCTCGAGTGATCATCATGTTCGCATAGAAATGATGAACAAGACGGGGATACACACGCTCTGTGTGAGAGACAAGTGGCAGCCAACCGATGATTGCGAACATCTCCTGAACATTTGGAATGTTCAGAGCATCCCAATCAACGTGTAGGCACGCCAGACTTCGCGAGAGGCATATAAAGCATCAAAACTAGTAGAGATGACCCTGGTGATAAAAAATGACTATCAAAATCAGTAGGGTCAGTGGAAGGTGGCTGACGGGCACATCCATGGAACTGTCCTCATCCACGTTAGACATACATGGATTTGAGTTCCAATTTAGGGTTCAGGCTCATTTTTGATTATACGAATGCGACCACCTGAACCATAATAATGATGATGACGACGCTGAAAAACTAGCCTTAGGGGTGGAATCCCTTCATTGTCGGCCATTGATTCAACAATGGTGGTCGAAAGGAATGAAAGGGGCCAATTCCGATGGTCGGAAGGAGGCATTGGAAGAAACCAATGACTGCGAGGGAAGGCTTTAGGGAGATGACAATTGTGACAGAGAGATGGAGACTGCAGCGGTGACCGAATGGAAGAGGATGTGATGAGAGCGTGGCCAGAAGAAGGATGTGACGGCATCAGCGGCGGCGGGTGTTAAGAGAGGGAGAGAGTGGTGTTGGTGAGTGATGGCGGCTGACGGTGGATAGGGAAGGTGGTGATGGCGACAGGGGTCATCGACGAAGGGGGCGGCTGGCGGAGAAAGGGGCGGCAACGGTGATGATTGACTGAGAAATGGAGAGGGTCGACGTGATGGTATGGATGAAGGAGAGAGAGTAATGACGGACGCGAGAGGTCGATGACGGCGTCACGGATGAGGTGGACGGGCGGTGGCTAGGGCACGATCGAGGGAAAGATTAAGGCCGATCGATCGGTCGATTTCTTATACGTGCATGATTGTGGCATATACTGATTGATCGATCATGTCCAGCGGTCGATCAGATAGTTGTTTTGCAATAAACAATCCATATGGATGTCAATCGGATGCAGTTATATACTGGTCGATCAGTGGAGCATATCGATTGATCGATCCTAGTGTGACAACCACTTTTTTACTAATTTTCAAAATTTTAACCATTGAGATTTTGTTCTAGGGATTTATTTCACATAAATGTAAGTGTTGTGGGTAAGAGGTAGGGACAACAGAAAGAGTCACCATTGTTCAAGTCATCTTGGCGTGAAAGCATATTAGATGGTTTCATTCCGGAAGTGGGTGCATGGCTGTCGTCAGCTCGTGCCGTAAGGTGTTGGGTTAAGTCCCGCAACGAGCGCAACCCTCGTGTTTAGTTGCCACCATTGAGTGTGGAACCCTGAACAGACTGCCAGTGATAAGCCGGAGGAAGGTGAGGATGACGTCAAGTCATCATGCCCCTTATGCCCTGGGCGACACACGTGCTACAATGGCCGGGACAAAGGGTCGCGATCCCGCGAGGGTGAGCTAACTCCAAAAACCCGTCCTCAGTTCGGATTGCAGGTTGCAACTCGCCGTTGTCCATTGACCCTGCTCTGAATAATCCCCCTTTTGCTGGGTTATTACCAATGTAATCATAAAAAGCTCATTTTTTGGTTGTGCAATACTTTTAATGTTCAATTCATGTGAAAAGTGATATTGCATAGCCAAATCACTTTTACTTAGAATTGATATGCAATCAAGATTCAATCATTCCTAATTCTCTTCTCAGCATACAAAAACATTCTTCAGTTAGGGGTTTTGTAAATATGTCTGTAACTTGAACTTCAGTGGACACATGTTCAATGGCAATGTCCTTAAGAATCACATGTTCTCTAATATAATGATATCGCAAGTCAATGTGTTTAGTCCTAGAATGTTGAATTGAATTTTTGGACATTTTATAGCACTCGTGTTATCACACTTCATGGGTACATTAGAATAATTCACACCATAATTAAACAATTATTATTTTACCCATAATATTTGTGCACAATATCTACCAGCGGTTATATATTCAGCCTCGATGGTAGAAAGTGCGATGGAGTTTTATTTCTTGCTAGCCTATGAAATGAGAAAGCTACTGATGCATGCATATTTATATATATTTTACATGCATAATTTAAGTTATTTTTCATAATTTTATCATGGCATGCATCTCTTTTCTTAATTTATTTTCTGAAGTTTGTTAGAGTCAAAAGCTACCAACTTTTGGTTTATTTTGATCTCAGGATTATCAATTTGGAGATGCGGAGCGATTGGGCCGAAAGAGGGTGGAAATCGGAGCATAAAATGCCATCCTATAGAAGAACCCGGTCCGGGTCATCATTACACATGGGTCAGGCCGATCGTGAGACCAACCCCGAATGAGACTTTGCACGAAAATGGACCCGGGCCGAGTACCTTGTAACCCGGGCCGGGTTGGCCTATTAGACGTATATTGTTAGACGACTCAGATTTTCACCTTGTTTAAACACGAAGTTAACATCTTAAAATGGCGTGCAACCCTAGGGGGATGTTATTCCCTATAAATACTACAATTTGGGGGCGTTGTCCGCATCCCTTACTCGTGAATTCTTGTGCCCTATATGCCTGATTTTTGAGAGAAGTTTTTGCATTGCTGTGATGAATTATGAAGCAACTTGGAGTCTTTCCAGTGAACCTATGAGACGATGACACGGCCAAGGCTCGTGACAAAGGCATCACCGAACTCCTGGAAACAAACTTTAGTAATACTTCTAATGAATATCATGTTTATCATTATTGATTTGATGTCAAAACAATTTCATATGGAGTAGTTTTATAGTTAGGGGGAAAATTGAGTTGAACCCTATTTATCTTTCAATTTATTTGGATATTAGGCTTTTGTTAAATTGCAATTCGTGCATGGTTAATGTTAGAATATCATATGATCTTCATGTCATGTTATTCTACAAGTTTTTTGCATGATTAGCCGTTAAATTTTCTTCCGAAATTCTATTTGATTCACGAATTCTGCAATCACAGAACCCGTACCGGGTACCCCTAAACCCGTGCGTGTTCCTGACTCAGATTGAATCACTGCTTTGTTCTTTTCAGCGGAGCCCGGACTGAGCTATTTGTACCCGGGCCGAGTTTATCAGAACCCGGGTTACTTCTTCTTTGCTCAAGCCGTGTTGATTGCGAGTGTGAGATCGAAGTTTCTGTGTGATCTGGGCCGAGTTCTGCAGGATCTGGGCCGTGTTAGAGTGTTTTCTTGTCCGAACCGATTTTTATTTTACAGACCCAGGCCGAGTTCTGGAGAACCCGGGCTGTCATTAAATAGGGATTTTAATCACTATATTTCGGACTTGATTGTTACTAATTGTGGATCTGGAAGGATCTATACTCTATGCATTCTGATCATGGTTATGTGCAGTTTGCTTGAGTTTTCAACTAGTTGGACTTAATCTTGTTTAGAATAGTTAGGTTCTTAAGATTTTGAGTCCTTTATATTTAATGATCCTCGTTCGTGCTTAATGCATCTCAATTAAGATTGGATTATTGTGGATTGAGTTTTTTGAAATCATAATATTATTTTAATTTGAGATAATTAGTTTCTCAAGTTTTTGAGCACTATATTTATGTTTATAAGTTGCATCTTAATGCATTTCGGTTCAAAGTAAAATTATAGTTGATTGAGGTTTCAACGGCTTTAATAGCACTTTTATCGGATTAGTTTGATTCTCAAGTTTTTGAGATCAATATTGATGAGCAACTCCTTTCCATTAGAAGTTTAATTGGTGATTTATTGATTAATTGAGAGATAACGGGGAATACGAAATTGGACCCCAACTCATCATTATTATTGATTGTTCCTCTATTGGGCACCATTTTCATTTGTTTTCTCACCTCCTTTTTCTTAATTGATAATTTAAAATTTGATTCCTCGATTGTTTTTTTAACAATAACTTTTAGAGAAGAAGATTATTAATCTCTAGTCCTCGTGGGTTCGACACTCCTATTCACACTTTATTACTTGATACGATCTAGTATACTTACTAGTATATTTGCACTTATTTTGCATGCATCAAATTTTTGGTGCCGTTGCCGGGGGATTAGTTTAGATTTTTACTCTTCTTACTTTATTAGTTATTTTTAGTTTTACTACTTTTTTTGTTTTACTTTGTTATCTCGTAGGGGATTGAAAATTTCGAATAGGTCATGTCCTAGATTCTTCCAACGAGCTTCCCTCTGTAGTAAGGCAATATAATACCAAGAGCTCGAAAGGACCTTTACTTTTCGATCCAAAAATTGAAAAATCATTGCAACTGTCCAACAAAATTCAAAAGAGTGAAGAAATGATAGATCAACGTCAAAATCAAGAGCTCAATGTGAATCTTAATCCGAATCTCAATATGAATCAACCACCGCCATATAGAACGATGCGAGACTATATGTTAGGTCAAATTCACGATGGGCCAAATATCATTATTCTGCCTGATATAGCTGCTAACCATTTTCAGATTCAACATGGTACCCTTCAAATGGTACAAAATGATCAATTTAGTGGGAACAAAGATGAAGACCCCTTTGGCCACGTTCACAAAATTTTAAAATTATGTACCACCTTTAAATTTCATGATGTTATTGATGATGCCATGAGGGTACGTTTATTTCCTTTTTCTCTCAGGGGTCGAGCTTTGACTTGGTTGACTACATTACCTCCTGGAACTGTTACCACTGGGGAGGATATGAAATAAAAATTTTATAATAAATACTATCCTCAACAAAAGGCAGTGATTGTTGACGTGAAGTCTTTTATCAACAGGATGCAGAAACAATGTATGGAGCTTGGGAGCGGTTCAAGGAGCTGATAAGCCGAATTCCACATAATCGCATGCCACTTTATGAATAGATCCAATACTTTTACAATGGTGCTACTCTACAAGTTAGCGATAAGATTGATACTTCTATAGGTAGATCGATGTCGGACAAGTCACCCGAAGACATTTACACGATCATAAAAAATCTGTCTACCAATAATTGGCAAAATGATGGAGATCAAGCATTCGACAAGACAACTCTTCATATCTTTTTGAACAAGTAGAAGTGCTCAACAAAAAGATGGAACAACTTCTGGTGAATAAAAACAATGCTCCAGTCAAAGCAGCTCATAACATTATCAGATGTGATTTTTGTGGTGAAGGGCACCCCAATCACGAATGCCCAATTGGTAACACTTCATCAACTCAATTTGAGAACGCGAATTATGTTACTAACAACTCTTACAGGGATGATCAGGATCCATACAAATATGGATTTGGTTTGAACCCAATTACTCTTGGGTACAAAATAGGGGGATGGCTCCCCCTGGTTTCCATTCACGCAATGAAGAAAGGCCTCGACCTGAACCTAAATCGAACTTAGAAGATATTCTTGCAAAATTTAATTTTGTTTCTAATTCTAAGTTTAATAACGTTGAGGCATCCATCAAGAATTTGAAAAACCAAGTAGGACAATTGGCTAACATGATTGTAGGTCGTCAGCCTGGTTCACTCCCTAGTGAGAGAAGAACCCTCGAGAAGATGCAAAGGCAATCAACTTGAGAAGTGGCAAGGAAATTCAAGAACCACAACAACCTCAATCTGAACCAATGGTTGAAGAGGAAATGGTAGAATCATTGTAAAAGCAACATGAAGTAGTTCCAACACTACCACCACCAAAGGCAGACAAGCAAGTTGAGAAATTTTCTACTCCGACAAAACTAGGAAATCTACCATAGCAACTTGATAAAGAATTTTCTCATTTCCTTAATATTTTTAAGCAGATTCATATTAATATTCCTCTGCATGAAGCTCTTAAACAGATGCCTATCTATGCCAAGTTCATGAAGGAAATCCTGACCAACAAGAGAAAGATCGAAGAGACTGGTCTGGTTAAGCTTTCACCACAATGTTGTTCGGTGTGCAAACAAGACATTCCATCAAAAGCAAGAGATCTAGAGAGTTTTACTATACCATGTGTTATAGGAGATTTTTATTGCTCTAAGGCTTTATGTGATATAGGTGCCAGTATCAATTTAATGCCTTATTGTATTTTCCTAAAACTTGGTTATGGGGAACGCAGTGAAACTTCAATTATGTTACAATTTGCTGATCAATCTGTGAAAAAACCTAGAGGCATGTTGGAAGACGTACTTGTTAAAGTTGATAAATTTATTTTTCATATAGATTTTCTCATTTTAGATATGGATTCTGAGCCTGAAACTCCAATCAGACTAGGCTGACCTTTTCTAGCGACAAGCAATGCATTGATTGATGTCCAAAAGGGCCAATTGACTTTGATTCAACAATGAAGAATTATGTTTTAAAATTTCAGATTCTTTAAAATATCTAGTGTCTTCATGTTACTCTATTGACACTTTAGATGATTATACATCTGATGAGCTTGATGTAGTTATTCCTGAAGTGGTGATGAATCTGTATGCTCATGATGAAGATTTGATGGATAATTCTGAGGTGGTCAAAGAACTTGAGATGGTGGAAAAACTCCCTCGAAAAGCCTCCATAGCAAAAGAATTGTAAAACTCTTCCTCATGCCCTGAACTTAAAGCATTACCTTCTCATTTAAAGTATGCATATCTTGACACTGATTCTTTTCCTATTATTATTTCTACAGATTTCACCGAAGATATGGAAGCCCAATTGCTGACTGTCCTTAGAAAGCACAAGAAAATCATTGCGTGGTCAATTTTTGACATCAAGGGCATCTCGCCCTCTATATGCATGCACAAGATCCTTATGGAGGATATCTATAAGCCAACTGCCCAATGCCAACGCCGTCTTAACCCTCAACTCAAAGAGATAGTAAAGAAGGAGGTGATTAAACTCTTTGATGCAGGTATTATTTATGCTATTTCTGATAGTCCATGGATTAGTCCTGTTCATGTTGTCCCTAAAAAGAGGGGTATTACTGTTATTAAAAATGCAAGCAATGAATTAGTTCCTACCAGGACTGTTACAGGTTGGCGTGTATGCATAGAATATCACAAACTAAATGAAGCTACACGAAAAAATCATTTTCCATTGCCCTTTATTGACCAAATGCTTGAGTGTGTTGCAGGGCATAGTTTCTATTGCTTCTTAGATAGTTATTAAGGATATAACCAAATTGCCGTGGCACTTTAAGACCAAGAAAAGACAACCTTCACATGTCCTTATGGGACATTCGCTTACTGAAGGATGCCTTTTGGCTTGTGCAACGCTCCAGTCACATTTCAAAGAGGCTTGATGGCGATCTTTTCAGACATGAATGAGAAGATTCTTAAAATTTTTATGGATGATTTTACTCTATTTGAAAGTTCTTTTGAAAACTGCTTGACTAATCTCTCTGTTGTATTATAGCGATGCGAGGAGACGAACCTAGTTCTTAATTGGGAAAAGTGTCACTTCATGGTAAAGGAGGGCATAGTTTTGGGTCACAAAATCTTTGAAAAAGAGATTAAAGTTGATCAAGCTAAAATTGATGTCATTGAAAGGTTGCCTCCCCCCACATCTGTGAAGACAGTGCGAAGTTTCCTTGATCATGCTGGTTTTTATATGAGATTCATAAAAGATTTTTCAAAAATTGCCAATCCACTCACTAAGCTCCTCTCTAAAGATGTCAAATTCTCATTTGATTCTGATTGTCTATTTGCTTTTGAAACTTTGAAGGAGAAACTAATATCTGCCCCGATGGTAGTGACACTGGATTGGAGCTCGCCTTTTGAACTAATGTGTGATGCTAGTGATGGCTTAGTAGGAGCAGTTCTCGGGCAAAGGAGGGACAAGGTGTTCAGAGTCATTAACTATGCCAGTCGCACTCTCACGCCCACTCAGATGAACTATGCAGCTACAGAGAAAGAATATTTGGCTTTATATATGAATTTGATAAATTTTGATCATATTTGATTTGCTCTAAGGTTATTGTTTTCACAGATCATGCGGCAATTCAACATTTGATGGCAAAGAAGGAAGCAAAACCAAGACTATTGAGATGGATACTTTTTCTTCAGGAGTTTTGATGTCGAAGTGAAGGACAAGAAGGGAATAGAGAATATTATTACAGACCACCTTTCCCGACTTGAGTCAACACCCACTGACAGAAACGCTATCTTAGAAGAATTTACATATGAACAAATTTTATCAGTCTCCCTTTTGGAGGAGGCAAAGGCAAGTGATGAACTTCCATGGTTTACTGATTATGCCAATTTCCTTGTATAAAAATGGATTCCCTCTGTATGGACCACGCAGAAAAAGAGAAAATTCTTCGCTGACATCTCCCATTATCTTTGGGAGGACCCATACTTGTTTAAGATTTGTGCAGATCAGATTATTCGCAGGTGCATTCCCGAAAGTGAATTTCAAAGCATTCTACAATATTTCCATAACGGAGAGGCCAGAGGACACTTTTGCCCTAATCACACTGTGACCAAGGTCCTAGAAAGTGGTTTGTATTGGCCAACCCTATTCAAATATGCACAGGTATTTTGTAAATCTTGCGATCAGTGCCAGAGGACAGGTAATATATCTAAACATGACGAAATGCCTCTGAACAATATTCTTTATTGTGATATATTTGATGTTTGGAGCATTGACTTTATGGGGCCCTTCCCTAAGTCAATAAACAATGAGTACATTTTAGTTGTTGTAGACTATGTGTCTAAGTGGGTTGAGGCGATTGCCACTCACACTAATGATGCTAAGGTCATTGTTAATTTTTTATGGAAGAATATTTTTACTCAATTTGGTACACCTAGAGCTGTCATTAGTGACAATGACACACACTTTTGTAATCAATTGTTTGCAGGATTAGTGGCTATGTTTGGAGTCACCCACAAGTTGAGTACCCCTTACCATGCCCAATCATGTGGCCAAGTAGAGGTGTCAAATCGAGAAATTAAGCGAATCCTTGAAAAAGCAATTAACTCCTCCAGAAAAGATTGGTCTCTCAGGCTAGACGACGCACTGTGGGCTTATCGAACGACATTTAAAATACCCATAGGTATGTCACCATATAGATTAGTTTATGGGAAGGCGTGTCATCTACTCGAAGAATTGGGACACAAGGCTTACTTAGCTACAAAATTTTTAAATCTAGACTCAACCTTGTCGGCCAATGAGCGACTACTTAAAGTTAACGAGCTCGAAGAGTTCCAAAACAATGCTTACGAGAATAGTAATATCTATAAGGAGCGAACAAAAAAATGGCATGACCAAAATATTCAAACTAAGGACTTTCAATCTGGTCAAAAAGTCCTCCTTTATGAAAGCAAACTTAGATTGTTTCTGGGTAAATTCAAGTCAAGATGGACGGGGCCATATATAGTTTTCAGTTCTTCTCCTTTTAGAGCTGTAGAGATACGAACATTGGAAGGAAAACACACATTTACAGTCAATGGACATAGGCTTAAGCATTATTTGAGTGGTATCAAACCTACAAAAGTTAACTACATGATTCTGCATGAGCCCTAGCTAAGGCTAGCAAAGTCAAGCTAATGACTAAAACTTAGAACTTTTCTGCCTAAACCCATATCCTTTAATATAGATTTTTATTTATATTGAGTCTTATTTGTTTTTCTTATCTTTTCAATTTCATTTCATTGAGTCCAGTCTTCTGGTCTTTGAGTCATTTGACATCAATTTATGCATTTCTTTAATTACTACTCATCTTTTTCAACTTCCAAACCCGGCTCATGCTACATTGAACCCAGGCTGCGCCTTCTTTCCATGAACTTATGAAAAGGATTTTGGCCATTGAACTGCCACCTACTTGACACTAATGCAGCTTTATTGCTGCCTGGTCTTCAAGGCATTCACGCGGCCCGAGTTTGGCTATAAAATTTGCTCGAACTGGCCTTTCGGGACCGCATCACCGCTTTTCATCTTCATCTTCGACGCCGGCATCTTTTCACCCCATCCACCTCCTTCGACGTCGGCTACCAAGCATTCATGCCGCCCTCTTCTTCCCAAATTCGCTGCACCTGGCCGCGTCCCTAATCCGCCACCGCCGCCTCTCTACTTCATCTCCGGTGGCCAGATTTGTCGCCCAGTAACACCGCCTCGACCGACCGCGATCAGATTTGCCGCCTTTGCTCCGGATCTGCCGTCTCTGCTTCACGCCGCTGCCGCAATCTTCTTGTTGTCACACTGCAACGCCGCCGCCGTCCCCTCTTTCAAAGATCTGCAAGCCTGATGCTCAAGCCGAACACCAAATCTTCTGTAAACGCTGGCCGGGCTCCATTTCGCACTGCGCCCGACTCGTGCCACTGCCAGTACCTGGGCCACGCTCCGTGTAACTCGGCCCATGGTCAGCTCTTCTTCAACCCGGCCAGCGACCACGCTCCTCTATAACCCGTACCACGCCCTCTGTATACACGGATGCGAGGGTGCCATTAATACTATAGAACTAGAGATATTGTGGGCTATGGTGGAAGGAAGGCAGATTAATTTTTAGAGACAGACCACCAAAACTTCATGCAAAGTTATCAATGGTGGCCTGATTACTTCTATAGCACTCTACTTGGGACTTGACCTGTCCGCTCTGATGAACCTTGTGAAGAGGACTTCAGGTGGTCTGGTCTTCAAGTTTCGCAATAGAGTTGACACTACCGTACTCTGATTCTGATCGCTTCACTATCTTTGATCGTGTGAACTAGATATACTTTCCTTCTTTGAGACAAGTGGAGCCTCGCCACATAGCATACCCTCATGCACATCTAGATCCAAATGATGAGGATCCAGTACCTCTGTAGGACAAGGGGCCTTGACAGAACCCACAACTATCCTTTATGGCTCCGAGTCCACATCTTAGCTGACTTATGCATCTACCCCTGCCAGTTTCGATGTCTCGGCTTTGCAGGATACATTAGCCGCACATCTTGTGGGCCAGGAGTGACAGTACCAGCTAATGCAGTAGCACCATCAGGAGAATCAGGCTCAGTTTCAGTAGCTTAGTCACCGCCAGATCACCTTGAGCAGTTGGTTCGAGATTTCTTTGGGTCGAATCCGCCACCTCCACCGCCTCCAGAGATGGGCTAGCTGGTCGTGTCTTTTCCTTTCTTCTTTTTTATATTTTCGAGTCTTTCATCTTGTACTTCTTACCTTGTCTGGCTAACACTAAGGATAGTGTTTAGTTCAAACTTGGGGGAGGTCGCATTTCATGCATCATATTTGCTTATTATACTGCATCAGCATGTTTGCTTTCTTTTAGTTTATTTCAGTATTGCATATTTGTGTTATCTTTTGCATCTTATCAAAATCCATAAAAAATTAAAAATTTCAAAAATCACAAAAATACCATTCACCATCATTTTCCCTTATTGCTTATTCTTCTTAATCGCACTTAAGTGAAATTCAAGGACACCATGTGCACTTATGAAATTCTCTTGCCATAATTTTACCTATTCCATCACCTTAGTATTGGGTAATTTGGAAAGTGTATGTTGCCAAGTATAATTATGGATACTTAGACCACTGATTCTTGTTCATGCTCGTATTTCATTTCTTATTTTGATTTTAAGTCTTGATGGTAGTAGCCTTTTTATTGAATGCATAAAGTATTTTGTGACCTGAAAATAAATAAATTTGAAAGAGGGTTAGGTGAACCCCAAAAGTTATAAGAAGGTATAATTGTGTTATCCGCAACCTGGGTGTGTTCGGATGATTAGACCCGTAGGAGATTCTTGCCTGGCGACCTAAGGACAATTACTCTTGGATTCGTTATTCGAAAGTCTGTTACATGAACCACCTTGCGCAATATGAAAAAGCATAAGAGTACCAAATCAGTAAAAGGGACAAGTTTTAAACGATGCATAAATGTGTTATCTAGAATCTTGGTGTGTTCAGGCAATTAGATTTGTAAGGGATTCTTGTCTGGCAACCTAAGGCCAACTGATCTGGGATCCGTCGGTCGAAAGCCTATTACATGGACCACCTTGAGTAACATGGAGAAGCACATGAGTAATTAATTCTTTATAAAAATAAAAGGGTGAATAAAGTAAAATTAAGCTCACTCTTTACTTTTTTCATTCAACATTAATGCTATTATTTGATAGGCTATATGTTTTCTTGCACGGAGAATTAGAATAAGTTTAAACTGTTTAAGATGTAAAAATTTTATGAGGCTGGGTTATAGAATGTGGATGATACTTTGGCGATGGACTTGTAAAACGATGGTAGTGGAAAAATATTAGTCATGAGGTGGAGATTATGATGGTTCATTTATGATTCTTGAGTCTTGCTTTGGAGCTTGCTTGAGGAAGCAAGAGTTCAAGCTTGGGGAAATTTGATGCATGCATATTTATACATATTTTACATGCATAATTTAGGTTATTTTTCATAATTTTATCATGGCATGCATCTCTTTTCTTAATTTATTTTCTAAAGTTTGTTAGAGTCAAAAGCTACCAACTTTTGGGTTATTTTGATCTCAGGATTATCAATTTGAAGACGTGGAGCGATCGGGCCGAAAGAGCGCGAAAATCAAAGCATAAAATGCCATCCTGTAGAAGAACCCGGGTTGGGTCATAATTACACCCAGGCCGGGCCGATCATGAGACCAACCCCGAATTGGACTTTGCATGACAAACGGAATCGGGCCGGTTACCTTGTAACTCAGGCCGGTTTGGCCTATCAGATGTATATTGTTAGATGGCTCGGATTTTCACCTTGTTTAAACACGAAGTTAACATCTTAAAATGGCATTCAATCCTAAGGGGAGGTTCTCCCCTATAAATACTATAGTTTTAGGGGTTTTGTCCGCATCCCTTACTCGTGAATTCTCGTGCCCTAGCCGTCTGATTTCTGAGAGAAGTTTCTGCATTGCTGTGCTAAATTTTGAAGCAATTTGGAGTCTTTTCGGCGAACCCCTGAGACGACCACACGGCCGAGGCTCGTGACAGAGGCATCACCGGACTCCTGGAAGCAAACTTTAGTAATACTTCTGATGAATTTCATGTTTATCATTATTGATTTGATGTCAAAACAATTCTGTATGGAGTAGTTTTATAGTTAGGAGAAAACTGAGTTGAACCCTGTTTATCTTTCAATTAATTTGGATATTAGACTTCTGTTAAATTGCAATTCGTGCATGGTTAATGTTAGAATATCATATGATCTTCATGTCGTGTTATTCTGCAAGTTTTTTGCATGATTAGCTGTTAAATGTTCTTCTGAATTTCTATTTATTTCACTAATTCTACAATCCTCGGGTACCCCTGAATTCGGGCCACGTTCCTGACTCCGAACTAAATTTTATTTTACAGACCTGGGTCGAGTTCTGGAGAACCCGGGCTGGGCATTAAATAGGGATTTCTAATCACTATATTTCGAACTTGGTTGTTATTAATTGTGGATATGCATTCTATGCATTCTGATAATAGTTATGTGCAATTTGATTGAGTTTTCAACTGGTTGGACTTAATCTTGATTAGAATAGTTAGGTTTTCGAGATTTTAGTCCTTTATATCTAACAATTCTCCTTCGTGCTTAATGCATTTCAGTTAAGATTGGATTATTGTGGATTGAATTTTCAGAAATCATAATCTTATTTTAATCCGAGATAATTAGCTTCTCAAGTTTTTTAGCACTATATTTATGTTTATAAGTTGCATCTTAATGCATTTCAGTTCAAAGTAAAATTATAGTTGATTGAGGTTTCAACGACTTTAATGGAATTTTTATCGAATTAGTTTGATTCTCAAGTTTTTGAGATCAATATTGATAAGCAACACCTTTCCATTAAAAGTTTAATTGGTTATTTATTGATTAATTGAGAGATAACAGGGGGATACGAAGTTGGACCCTAACTCATCATTATTATTGATTTTTCCTTGCTGGGCATCATTTTCATTTGTTTTCTCACTTCCTTTACTTAATTGATAATTTGAAATTTGATTCCTTGATTGTTTTGTTTTCACAATAACTTTTAGAGAAGAAGATTATTAAAGTCCTCTTGGATTCGATAATCCTTGTAACATTCTCCACCAACGTGTGATATTGTCCGCTCTAGGCCTTGGCCCGCACGGTTTTACCCAAAACGTGTCACCTGGTGAAGGACAAGTTCCCATATATACCCAGCATCTCTCCCGTGACTTATACATGTGGGACTAATCCAAGGCATGCCTCATGCATCCTTCCCCTCTTAGGGGACTCAACGCCCTCGTTGAGTGACCGGACCCCACAATGCACAGAGGTCCACGCGGAGTGGCTCTGATGCATGAGGCATGCCTTGGATTAGTCTCACATGCATAAGTCACGTGAGAGATGCTGGGTATATATGGGAACATGTCCTTCACCAGGTGTGACGCATTTTGGGTAAAACCGTGCGGGCCGAGGCCCAGAGCGGACAATATCACACGCTGGTGGAAAATGTTACATATGGTATCAGAGCCACTCCGCGTGAGTCTCTGTGCATGGTGGGGTGCGATCACTCAACGAGGGCGTTGAGTCCCCTAAGGGGGGAAGGATGCATGGACATGCTTGGATTAGTCCCACATACATAAGTCACGGGAGAAATGCTAGGTATATATGGGAACATGTCCTTCATCAGGTGTGACGCGTTTTGATAAAACCGTGCAGGCCGAGGCCCAGAGCGAACAATATCACACGCTGGTGGGGAATGTTACACTCCTATTCACATTTTACTTGATACGATCTAGTATACTTGCTACTATATTTGCAACTATATTTGCACTTATTTTGCACGCATCAGCTACCAAGAAAGCAACACATTTCACTAGTGCTTTTTCTATCAACTTTACATGGAAAAATATGCGTCGGTGTAGCCATGTAATTTAAATGGGGAGTTTCTATTATACCAAATGCCTAATTCACATGTATGCTTTAAGTAGCGCATAATCTTTTTAACAATAATTAAATGTGATTCTTTGGGAGCGAATTGAAGTGTAGCACACAAGCATACACTAAATATGATATTCGGCCTAAATGCCATTAAATAGAGCAAACTACCAATCATACCTCTGTACCTTTTTTGATCAATAGACTTGTCTTTTTCATCTTTATCCAATTTTGTAGTAGTGCTCATAGGGGTTGTGCTTGGTTTGCATTCATTTATCTTGAACCTTTTAAACAACTCCCTTGTATACTTTTTTTTTATTGAGAAAAATGTCATGCTTGAATTGTTTCACTTGTAGGCCTGGAAAGAAGGTGAGTTCTCATACAACACTCATCTCAAATTCTTGTTGCATAAGAGTTTAAAACTCTTTGCATATACATTCATTAGTAACACCATAAAAATGTGAATTATTAAAATGTCATTTTCAACATGTTTTAAAAATAATATGGTGTCAACTTTCTTTTTTTAAAAAAATCATTTTCAATTTAAAATGAACTCAATCATTCATACCAAGCTCTTGTTTCAATACATAAAATGCTTTTGAAAGTTTAAAAACATGATGAGAGAAATATGATTTTTCAAAATCTTGAGGTTGTTCAAAATAAACTTCCTTATTTATAAAACCATTTAAAAAGGCTGATTTAACATCCATTTGAAAAAGTTTAAAACTTTTATAATATGCAAAAATCAAAAGCATTCGAATTGCTTCAAGTCTAGAAACGGGAGAAAAAGTTTCATCAAAATCAATCCCTTCAATTTGCGAGTAACCCTTGAGCAGTAATCTAGCCTTGTTTCTCAAAATGACATCATTTTCATCTAACTTTTTCGAAATACCCATTTGGTTTCAATGATAGGATGATTCTTAGGTCTTTCCACAAGTTTCCACACTTGATTTCTTTCAAAATGATTTAATTCCTCATGCATTGCATTTATCTAATTTGGATCTTCAATTGCTTCATCTATATACTCGAGCCTTAGTAGAGCATTTTTTATGCTGGGCTCAAAGTTCGCAAGAAAAGTTGAAAAGGCACATAGATCTTTAAAGAGTTTCTAGCTTTTATATCTTCATTTATATTACCTATAACTTGATCAAGTGAGTGTGATGAGGCATGTCTCCAATTTCTTGGAATGATTTGGTTCTCCTCAATTCGAGGTTCTTCAATTTCTTCCACATTTGAAGTGTCAACTTTAGCTTCTTCTAAGTCCTCAATTTGCACATCATTAAATTGCAATTCAACTCTTTCTTCCTCATCATAATGTGCTTGCTTTTTCATAAAAAAATCATTAGTCTTATTGAATTTAACATTAATTGACTCTTCAACAACTAATGTTCTTTTATTATATACTCTATAAATTTTACTTGTACTTGAATAACCAAGAAAAATACCATCATCACATTTGACATCAAATTTTCCTAGTTTATCTTTGACATTCAAAGTATAGCATTTACATCCGAAAACTTTGAAATAAAAAATATTTGGTTTTTTTGCATACAAAACTTCAAAACATGTTTTATTCTCAAGAGACCTAAAGAGAATCCTATTAAGAACATAGCATGATGTGTTCACGGTCTCAACCCAAAAATACTTCGGTAATTTGCTTTCATTTAAAATTATTCAAGCCATTTCTTGTATATTTCTATTTTTCCTTTCTACTACTCCATTTTTTTGAGGTGTCATAAGAGTGAAAAAGTTATGAGTAATTCCATTTTCTTCACAAAACAATTCAAATTTATGATTTTTAAATTTTCCTCCATGATCACTTTTAATTTTTGAAATTTTTTGTTCAAATTCATTTTGAATTCTTTTTGCAAAATTGAAAAATCTATTTATTATTTTATCTTTACTAGCAAGGAAAATAGTCCAAGTAAAATGAGAGAAATCATTAGCAATAACAAATACATATCTTTTTCCTCCTAAGCTTACTACATCAATTGGTCTAAATAAATCAAGATGTAAAAGTTTCAAAGACCTATGCGTACTAATGACTCCATTTAATTTAAATGAACTTATGGTTTGATTACCAGGCATGAATTACAAACATTGTTTTTCTCAAATTTAATCTTAGGCAAACCTCTAACCAATTCATGATTTGAAAGTTTATTTAGTAATTTCTAGTTTGCATGTCCTAATCTTCTATGCCACAAGTTATCATTATGCATAGCACTAATACATTTTTTATTTTTCATATTATCAAAGTCAATTTTGTACACATTATTGTATCTAAAACTCATGTGTAAAACTTCATTATTTTTATCTAATATTAAACACTTATCCTTTTCAAATTTGATTAAATAATTTTTATCACACAGTTGACTTATGCTAATTAGATTATGCTTTTAGTTTTCAAGTAGCCACACATTTTTCAAATACACTTTGTTATTCTTACCAACATTACCCATACCAATTACTCTTCCTTTGGTATTGTCTTCAAAAGTGACTTTTTCTCCATTTTTCTTTTCAAAAGTGATAAAGTTTGATGTATCACCGGTCATGTCTTGAGCATCCACTATTCAAATATCATTTACTTTCATTGTACTTTGGGAATCCCTACAAGAAAGAAATTAAGAGTCTAATCTTTTTTGTACCCAAACTTTCTTGAGTCCATCTTGATTAGAAATGGTCCTTTTCGAGACCCAAATTTTCTTCATCCCTTTACTTACTCCTTTCCTAATTTCACAATTATAAGAATAATGCCCTTTATATCCACAATGAAAATAAGCAATATGTGATCTTGTGTAATAATGCGATTCTTTAACAAATAAAGTTCTTTTGTTATTTTTCTCTAAAAAAGAGTTGAAAATAAGTTCCTTTTTTATTTAAAGATATTCTAAATCTACTAAGCATGACATCTAACATCTTACTTCCATTTGAGAATTTTTCAAGTTCAACTTTTAAATTCTTAATTTCTTTGTTCAAGCATTCCCTTTCTACATTTTATTTTTCACATAATGATTTTAATTTTCCATTTTCAATTCTTCAATTAAGAATTGAAGGCTAGAATTTTCTTCATTCAATACATCAGACTTTTTACATGCTTTAACATTCTTATTTTTCTTTTGCAAATTTTCAACTTCTATTTTTAGGCTATCATGTTTCTTTTTTAGGCATTCATATTTATTAATAAGAATTCTAAACTCATTATACACATTAAATGATTTACTATCACTAGAGTCAGATGAATCAGATGATACCTAGTGGCTATTAGCCATTAGACATATGTATGCTTCTTCATCATCACTTGAGGAGGTGTTGAAATCATTTTCTTCATCTTCGCTTTCATACCAAGTTGCTTGAAGAGCCATTTTCTTCCTTCTTAAATTTTCTCCATCTTTTTTTCCTTTTTGATTAAATTTGGACACTCATTTTTATAATGTCCAACATTTTTACATTCAAAACAAGTTATTTGATTTTTCTTGATACAAACATGAGATACTTGTCAAGCTTTTTCGCATATAAGGCAAGCTTCGTTTTATCAAGATCCTCATTTTTTTCACTTGTGCCTTCCTCATCTTTATTTATTTTCAATACCAAAGTTTTTTTCTTTGGAGCATTTGCATCTTCATCCTCTTTGATTCCGATCTCATATGTTAAGAGTGAACCTATAAGATCGTCAAAATCTAACTTGTTCAAATTCTTCTCTTCGATCACGGTCTTCTTTGTATGCCATCCGGAGAAGAGAGATTTGAGAAACTTTTTTACCTTTTGAGAGTTAGTTCTTGGCTCGTCCAAGGAGGCTAAACCATTCACAATGCCATTAAACCGTACATTCATTTCATTTATTGATTCATTTTCTTGCATCTTAAATGAATCATATTGATGATTTAAGATATTTGATCTCGATTCCTTGACTGTAACTGTTCTTTCATGTGTAATAATAAGTTTTTTTCCAAATATCATTAGCACTTTGACAATTTGAAATCTAATTAAACTCAGTAGGATCCAAAGTACAATAAATATTTTTTTGCTTTCCAATCATTTTACCAAAAATCTTTCTCCTTCGGTATATTCTAAAAGAGATTTTTCATGTAAATCAAAACGTTTTTGAACGACATCCAACATGTCAATATCAATGGAACATATATATGCTTTCATCCTAATTTTCCAATATGCAAAATTTCATGTATTAAAAAGTGGAGGACAATTAATCGATTGACCTTCGAAAAAACTTAATTCACTTGATGCCATAGCTGTAAATAAGTTTAAATCTTAAAAAATGAGAGCAACCTTCTCGGATACCAATTGTAGGATCGAAAGTAACGAAGAGGTGGTGGGGGGGGGGGTGAATTGGTGTTTTAAAAATCTTTTCGTAAAGACACTTTTAGAAAATCAATAAAACCGACCACAAGGAAATAATGATAAAGAGTGACCAAGAGAGCAAACACAGAGAGACACGATATGTTGATGAGGCTCGACCTCAACTCTTTGCCTTACGTCCCCGCTCCGACTTCTCGACCTTGAGTCTGCCGAAGATCCACTATTTTTCTTTTTTCTTGTGAGGAGAGAACAACCATATTTACACCACACGTCTTCTTCTCCGCTCAAGAGGCAAGGCACACCTCTTCTTACAAAGAGCTCTCAACTTCACTAGATCAGAAATGATGCTTCCCTCTAACTCTCTTCTTTTACAAAATTTTCCTCACACTCAAAAGCTTAGAAGAGAAAAGGGAAGAATTTGCAACTTTGGGCTCAAGAACTTGAAAGGAGTTTTTGAATGATCTTGCTTGTTTGGATGAGTTTTCTTCAGGCTTTGGCACTCCTTTTATAGGCTTTTACATGTAGAAATTTCGTCCAAAAATTCTTCCATAATTTTCTCCTTAAAAAATAGTCATTACTATTCATCTGTCACTATGACCGGTCGACCGCTTTAATGGGCCGGTCGATCGGTCAATATGATCGTTGCGCCATATTTACGATTTCATCCGTTGTCCGGTCGACTGGTGTAACGATTGAATAATTGACCGGTATAGTCTCGACATTTCTTGAATGCACTCTTCCATTGGTCGGTCAACTAATGTAGCGATCAGAACATCGACCGATATATTTTCATAATTTTTTGAATTCATCCCTGTGCTGACCGGTCGACCAGTGCACCGATCAGACCATCGACCGGTACAGTCTCAACATTGCTTCTGCTTGATATCAAGCGTCCGATCTCCATGATCGACCGATGGGTCGATCGGTCATGTGCTGAATCTTTATTTTTAAGATTTAATTTGGCGATTTCTTCTGTGAATGAGATCATGTCAATCCTACACCTGCGCACATGAACATAGATTAGTAACTTTTATGTCAAATTTAATTTGTTATCATCAAAACATAAGATTCAATAGTGACATTATTTTTTTGAGTGCTTTTTAGCAAGAGCCTTTTCGTCTCAGTCACACACAACTTAAAATGAGCACCACATACCAACCTCAATCTCATGGAAAAAGAGAAGTAGTGAATCGTTGCTTGGAAACTTATCTTCACTATTTGCACAGGATAAACCTCACTAATGGTATTCCTTCCTCTCTTGGGCTTAATATTCCTTCAACATAGGCTATCATTCTACAAGCAAAACTACACATTTTCATGCATATGATCAAGATCCTCGTTCATTACACCCTTTTGTTCTTGGAGAAACTAAACTTGCTGAGTTGGAGGCTCAATTATTAGCTACTGATGACATGATAAAGTTGTTATGATCTGATCTCTCATGAGCACAAGCAAAGATGAAATCTCAAGCTAATGCCAAGCAATGTGATATATCTTTTAATGAGGGAAATATAGTTTTCCTTCGCCTACAATCTTACTGCCAAAGGAGTAATGAGAAGCTTTCTCTTCGTTTCTTTGGTCCTTATTCCATCATCCATAAAATATGAATTACAACTAGCACCTGATTTTAAAGTTCATCCAGCTTTTCATGTCTCCTTATTGCGTCCTGCACATGGTCTAACTCGACCTTCAACACCTCCACCATTGCCACTATCAGCTGAGATGAAATTTTTGGTTGAACCAGATAGGGTGCTTGCACATCATTGGCAAAATATTTTAGAAGCTCTTGTGTTTGAATTACTCATTCAGTGGCAGCATCATCTTGCAAAAAGAAGCAAGTTAGGAAGGGTATCATCTTCTTCGTTGTCAATTCTCTTCTTTCCGCCTTGAGAATAAGGTGTACTTTCAAGAGGGGAATAATGGTATGAACCTAGCACCTCTCATAACTTATTTTATAAAGAAATGTGCCAATATGGTAACGGGAAAAGTAGTGGAGAAGACATCCTTGCAGCCACCTCCTAGTTGGCTGTTACATATATTAGCTAATGAGCACCTTGTATTTATAACTAGTTAATACTTTATTTAGACAACTGATATTTTTATTCTATTTCTCAAGTTTAGCTTTCTCCATATAGGCTCTAGATATTTTAAGACTGTTAAGATCGTTGCACTTTCCTTTATAATACATTTTCTTTATTTCCTTTTTGAATTGGTGTTTTAACATTTTTGGTATTAGATATCTTGCACTCATTTTCACAATACATTTCCTTGTATTTCCTTACATATACATATACATATACATACATACGTATATATATATATGCGTATGTATAAAAATGAATAACAAATACAAATAAAAAATTACATAAAGGTAACAAACAAAATAATGATGAAGACAATGATTAGGACTGATAATCAATTCAATACAGATGATACAATACAGGGTTATTTTCATAAACTATCCTGAAACTATCACGATTTTTCATATTTAATCTCAAACTACGAGCTTATTTTTTTCGTCCCTAAACTATTGTGATTTATTTTCCAATTTGATCCTTCCGTCCAACTTCTATCATTTTTTTTGTTAAAATCAATTTTTCTATTTATGAAATATCGAAAATACCCCTTCTCTCATCTCTTCTAATATTGAAAAATTTAAAATAAAAAATAAAAAAGAAAACACACAGGCCGACAGGGGGGTGACACCCCTGGGCGCGCCGACCCCCTTACGCGTGCCGGCAGAGGGGGGTGACGCCCTGTGCATGCTAACAGAGGGGGTGACTCCCTGTGCACGCCGACAGAGGGGGGCGACCCACCCCCTGCGCGCGCCGGGCTAGCAGGGGGGGGGGGGGGTGACCCCGCGCGCGTGCTGGCAGCATGGGGGGCGACCCTCCCTGCCCGTGCCGACGGTAGGGGCGACCCCTGCATGCACCAGGCCGTCCGTAGGGGGTCGACTCCACTGCGCACGTCGGCTGTAGAGGGGGCAACCCCCTGCATGCGCCGGCAGTAGGGGTGCGAACAACAGGGGTGACCCCCTGCGCGCACCAGGGGTCGCCCCTGCTGTGATTGGTGACGTCCGGTTTGCTACGATCGGCACGACAATCCCCCTCCTTCCTCCTACACACGCTGGTTACGATCGTCGCCGTCGTAGGGGGGTGCCGCCCCAGCTTCGATTGGCGGCCTTAGCTTAGCCGGTCGCTCCTCGAGTCTGCTTGCGTGAAACCTATTTTTAATAGATGAAGAATAATTTTGACTTTTCATAATAAAGTTAACGAAAAATTTAACGAAAGTCGATGAAAGGATCAAATTGAAAAAAATGCAATAGTTTAGGGAAAAAAGTTTGTAGTTTAGAGTTAGACGTGGAAAATCGTGATAATTTAAGGATGGTTTATGAAAATAAACCTACAATATATATATAATTCCAGTTAACGTTCACAAATTGTTATATTTTCTGTAACCACTAGAATTGTCTTAAAAAATAAATAAATGTACAAATAACACAATTGATTTACCGGGTAAAGTGGAAATAAGTTCTATGGAAATTTAAAAAAAATTGACGGACTCCCAAAGAAATATCATTAGTTTTAAGAATATGTAATGATGAATATTATTAAAAATATGGCACTTTCATACAATCAATTTGACCGAAATTTTGAAATAGGATGGTATTTTGTGTCATATAATAATAAAGATATTATGCAATCTTAATCATAGGACAACTAATACAACAATAGAAGTTTTATTATTATTGATTTTACGTATTCACAAAAAAAATGATCACAAATAACAATGATAATTTAACTGCAGAAAAAGATAACTTAAAGTTGAAATAACACTGTGGCATTTAAAGTGATTGCACAAGCACTGATTGAAAAAAAAAATCGGAAGGAAATGAAAATAATTGGAAATAGGCATATGTAGATTTTTAAGCAAGATAAGTAAGAAAGGAATTACACAATTTTTTGATAACTATAAAAAATTTCACGCTTGCATGTAATTAATTTTAATTTTGATGGATAATTAAGAAAAAAATTATTCAAGAAAAATCCACGAAAGCAAAGAAAATGGTAGTTCACATATCTAAATGTGGACACTACGTAAAATAAAAAAAAAGATTTTATGGCAATTAAACTTTAACAGATTATCTATAATTTGATCTGATAATAACTTCGCATGTACCAACAGACATAAAGAGTTACAAAGAAAAAGTTAATTAGGTTTAATATTTCAGATTGTTAAGTAAGTATTCACAGAATTTTGTATTACATTATTCACAGATTTTATTGAATTTGATAAGAACGTAATGAAGGTTAGAAAATAGAGATTACTCAATAATACTACTAATAATTTATTGCACAATGTTAGAAATTATTGCACGAATGAATAAAAGTAAAGGTTAAGAAATGTAAATGGTTCCGCAATACATATTCTGTTAGAAGGAAATCATTAAGAGTCTGTTTAGCAATCAATTGATGGAAGGGTGTGAGTGGTGCAGTGCGGCGTGTTATTAAAAAATTCAGTTATAAATAATGATGGTATGAGAAATGAAAATTTTATTTGCCTATTTTTTTCTATTTTTATTATATTCTTTATTTTTTATCCATTTTTCATCTATTTTAAAAAATAAAAAATTATAGATAAATATATTCGTATGAGAGAAAAAAGATAATTTATCGTAGAGAGAAATAGAGAGAGGATTTAATTTGATAATAAGATAAATGATTTTATTTGATAATAAAATATAAATTAATTTGGTGTAAAATCATTTATTCTTTTTTATTCTACCAATTTAGTGGAATAAAAAATATGATGTTCGAAGGACTTAACTATTATATCACATCCCTCTTAACTTAAATAATAAATATAATCAAATATTATTTAACTAATATCATTCTTCCATATTTCACTCAATTCTTTCAAATTCTTTAATCCAAATGAATCCTAATAAAATAAATAAAAAAATTGCAACTATCACAGCAGTATAAATTTAACAAGGGTAATTAAGAATTTGCAAGGATATGAACATGGCCGAAGATTTGAATGAATAAATAAAATGAGTTATATGCAAATCTATTGACGCAGGTAGGTGGGCCTTATAAATAGAACAATCCAATATGTAATTTCCTACTAATAATAAAATCAAACGATCAAGATGTAATTTGTAGATCGATCGGGTGATAATTAACATGAAAAGCAGCGATCAATAACTAAAAATAATGAATGCATTTTTATGGAGCCATTTCATTATCTTAAGCGCACAATTTGCCTACCTCTTGAATGAGTTGTAGAACGATCAAATTTAAAAGAAAATGTGTAACACCCGGACATATTTAAAAAAAATAGTTATCAAATCAAATTAAACAAATTAGAACCAATTAGTTAAAATCAAATCCTAGTGAGAGTTGGAGACTTACCAATTTAAGAGAATATAACAAACTTTACCCTCCCTATATAGACCACTTCTTATCTACCTTGATTATGTTTACCCTAGTCATCAAAGACCTCTCACGTCCTCCCTCTTGTACCCATATCCAGGAATCCAAGAATGCACCGCCGGACATTGGAGAGATCGCCGAAGATGAGCCCGAGCGAATCAAGGTGAACAATAATAGTTGGTCCTCTCATTCATGTTTTCGGCTGCTATTGTCCTAACTCGTTTTCTCTCCATTTTCTCCATCAAACCGTGCGACCAATGGATGAACGAAAGGAGAGAAGGAAAACTCGTAGAAACATAGGAAACCCACAGGGAAAGTGAATAGAGGTGGATCAAGTTTTGGATCAATTTTAATAATAAATTTGCACGTTTAAGGACCCACTTAGAGCCATAGTGTTTTCTCCTATCTACCATGCATCGTTTCATGTATGTATGATCGTTTCGAGGTTTATTCTGGTGAAATCGTGTGGAAAACCATTAAGCCGCGATCATGATTTCGTCGGAATCACAGAACCCGGCCCGAGTATGACCACCATCGGGCGGATCGAACACAGAGCCCATCCTGTGCTCCCCATTGCCCGACTTGCACCGTTGCAGACGTGCATACAGACATTGGAACCCTGCCCGGGTTCCATTGAACCCGGCCCAATTTTTGGCATAGACAAGTCGCATGCAATCCAAGTTCGAGTTATTCTCGGCCAGGGTTGGGCCGAAATATCGATCATTGATGAACCCAGCCCGGGTCAGAGCTGGCCCGGGTTCTGTCAAGATGAATGATGTGATTATTTTATTGATTCATGATATCTTTCATTCGATTTCATTGACATATTGATTCATGATATTGCCCGGGTAGTATACAACTCGGCCCGGGTTCCTTTATTATTTCTATCGAATAGAAAGTTTTGAGTCAGTCCGGGCCGAGTTCCTTTTGACCCGGGCTGAGTTCTATTAGTTTGATATTTTTGTTAGTAAATTAGTTTTAATTGCTAATAATTATATCATTAAATGGAGGTTTGCAACTTAAAGCATCTTAGATAAAGTAGATTAGAGTTGATTGAGTTTTCGACGTCTTTAATTTTACTTCTATTTAAGATAGTTATGTTCTCAAGTTTTTGAGTAATTTACTTTAAGCAACCTTTCATATTAACGCATCTTAATGTAGAGTATATTAAAGTGGATTGAGTTTTCAACGTGCTTTGATTATATTCTTTACTAGGGTAGTTAGGTTCTCAAGCTTTTGAGTCCTATACCTTTTATCCGTTTATTTTCTACAAGAAGTCTATATTTAATTATTGATCATTAAGAGAATACGATAGGGATACGAAGTCTGAGTTCTAACTTTCTCTCATATTAATTAAAGGCATCATTATCTCTGATTATCATCAATTCGGATTATTTTTATCACAAATAAATTCTTGTTACTTTCTTAATTAATAAACTTAAGTTAAAAGGATAAGAATCTAGATTAGTCATCGTGGGTTCGACACTCTATTCACTCTTTATTACTTGATACGATTCTAGTATACTTGCTAGTATATTTGCGCTTAATTTGCACGCATCAAATTTTTGACGCCGTTGCCGGGGACTATTTCTAAATTCTATTTTTCTACTTTTGTTTGTTAACTTGATTTTATTTTTATTCTTGCATTGGAAGATTTTTATTGTATATTTTTATTTTGAATTCTTCACTTCATATACTTTCACGAGTTTCTATCTGTGTGTTTTAGGAAATTATTCTAAAGACAAATTGTTTAATCTTCAATGGCGAAGAAGAATAAATCCAGACAACAACCCAAGCCGATTGAAGGTAGCAAGATTATCAAAGCTCCTGGAGAAGAACAACTTGAAGCTTTATCTAGCCCTCAACACGAAGGCGTATCTGCATCTAAAATTATACAAGTTGGTGTAAACTTTCCAGGACAAAATACAGTCACGCCACCCCATGCATGTGTAAAGAAAAGTAATACATCGCAGGACCCACTTGTATTGCTTACTCACATGATGGGGACGTTGCTGACGAAGATCTCCACACAAGATGAATTCATACAGAGTATGAAGGTTCAAATTTCAAATCTGAAGCAACATGGCCAAGATATGGATGATGCCCTCTCATCTTTACAAGAAGAAAAGTCCTCGCCTGAATCAAGGACCAATCTGGAGGAGATGCTGTGTCAATTTATTTCAACCATTGAGAACAAGATTAACCTTCAGGATCAACTTATTAAATCTTTAAAAACACACTTGATTCAGTTGAAGTCTCAAGTTAAAGTCAATAATGATATTCCTCCTTCTCCACAATCATTCGAGATTCAGAATAAATTCGAGGAGATGGAGGCAAAGATTAAAGCATTGGAGAAGCAGGTTGCAGATTTCTCATTTCAAATTGACTCATCTCAAAAGCCTTGCTCAGAAAATTTTCCTCCAACTATTGTATGCCCATGCCACTACCAAAATTCTTATCAAAGATGGAGACCACGAAGAAATTATAAACGAAGAACATGGACTACAGAGTGGAGGATAAAGGAGACAAGTGAGAATGTAATTAAAGATGGAATAGTTCGAAGGAGGAGCTGGCCTTCGGAAGTCCTAACCCCAACTACAAACTTGCCTCCAATTATACCTCAACAAATGGTGAGAGCCGCATCATTCATAGCATCAACATCAAAAGCACCAACCACATCCCAACAATGGCGTCCAAGGAGTCCAAAAGCAATTCAAAATGGAGAAAAATCATAAATTAACTTAAAAGGTAAAGCCAAAATCTCTGATGAAGGTTACCGAAAGTTGGAGTCGGTTGGTTGCATATTCACTCGCATCTACTCAGGTCACCGCATTGAACGTTCATGAGCACATCAACTAATCGCGGTGAGATTGTTCTTTATTGCACATTTTTATTTTGATAATATTTTTTTTATCTAGGTTATCGAGTCTTAGATGAATTGTTACTTTTCTTTTAGTTCTCTTTATTAGAATTGGTTTCTTTAGATCAGTCCTAAGTCATAATTTAGTATGTTTTAGTCCATTAATTACCTTATTTTAAAGTCTCGTCTTTAGACCTTAATCGGATGATTTAACCTCACAATTTAACTGATTAACTCACCTTTTTCTATTGCTTACCCGGGCCATGCAGTTCCTTTTGACTTCATGACAGTTACATCTAACCCGGGCCGCGTTGCATTAAACCCGGGCCGGGTAGTCGCCGCTGCACAAAACACACCTCGACGCGATCATATAATAAACCCGGCCAACGTCAGTTCAACCCGGACCGGGTTGTGTTCCACGATTGAGTCGTCAGATATTCACACGACAAATCCGGCCAAATTTGAAATTTAGACGCTGGTTTTGGCTGTTGAGCTACCACCTACCTGCCATTATTGCAGCTTTATTGCTGCCCGATCTTCAAGACATTCACCCAGGCCGAGTTTGGCTATAAAAGTTGCTCAAAAATTAGCCTTCCGGGACCACATCACCGCTTCTCATCTTCTTCTCCGACATCGGCATCTTCGCACCCAGCCACCTCCCCCGACACCGGCTATCAAGAGTTCACCGCCACCCTCTCCTTGTCTCGGGCGCGTCGGGCCGTATCCTTGATCTGCCGCACTGCCGCTTCTCTGTTTCAAACTCCGGCGACTAGATCTGTCGCGCCCAGCCACACACAGGGCGGCTGCCTTCCTCTTCATCGACGACAATCTTCAGCGACCAAGCCTCGTCCACCACATCCTGTCTAAGTTCTGACGGCACCGTCTCCTTCTAGCGCTAGATCCCGCCATGTCCGCCTCACGCCGCCACGCCGGATCTCCAAACGCTACGCCGGATCGCCAAACGCTACGCCGCAGCCGCGACAGCCTGGGTCGCGCCTCTGCATACACGGCCCGGATTCCTTCCCAGAATCATCGACGGCCGAACATCCAGACCCGGATCGCGCATCGGGTAGTCCGGCCCGCGGTCGACTCTTTTTCAGCCCGGGCCAGGTCGACAATATACCCGGGCCGGGTCTGTCGTTCAGCAATATCTTCTATGACAGCTCAGACCCGGGCCGAGCTCCTCTCAACCCGGGCCAGGTTCCTTGCACAGAGGGTTTCACTTGTTACTATTCAACATGCAACCTTGCCGGAAGGCTGTTGTTCGTCGTTCTTCTGACACTGACGCTCCACGACAGGAGGAACGACCCACCAGTCTGGAGTTCAGGGATTCTACCCAATGCAAACGCTACCGACAGACGTTCTTCTTCACTATTACTCCTACCCGGTATGCATGCTTCAAAACAATGGCAGAGTTGAATATTGATGCTGATATTATGTTACTCTTTGAGAGGGTGGGGATGCGGAACGGTGGCCGACGTACGAGAAGTTGTGCCATGAATTCTTCAATTCATATTGTAACGACCTGAATTTTTAGGGAATAGATAAATAATATTTATCTTTATTTAATGAATATGAAAATCCCAATGTTAATATTTTGGAATTAACTAATTCCGAAATTGATAGAAATTATGAGATAAGATGGTTAAAGAGATAAGAAGGAATTTGAGAGAGATTGGATTTAATTGAGTTGTTATGAAAGAAAAATTAATTAGTCTCGGATTTAATTAAATCTGAGATATTATGATGTGGTAAATCATTAATGGATGATCAAGATTGATTTTAAAAGAGTCCAAGGTCTAATAGAATTGATATTGCAAATCTGCACCTATAAATAGGCATTAAAGGGTGGTTGGAAATCTCTTTTCTGCCAAACAGAATTCTGCCCTCTTCTTCCTCTTATTTGCACGCAAAACAAGGCACTCCCAAGAACGTGTGGTGGCTGGTTTCGAAGCCTGCATATAGGAGAAGAAGTTCCAGGTGGTGGCCGTGAGTTTCGGAGCGAGGATAGAGAGCAATCGTTAGCCAAAGTTCGGCGTTCGTACAGATTTCTAGAGAAGGAATTACAATTGGTTGTTCAGCCAACTTTAGGTATGTAGGAGGAATCCCTATGTCATCGGTTTTCCATGACATGGAACCCTAATCCCTTCTCCTTTGTACCAGAATTCTATTGATATATTGTATGCATAGTTTGAATATCGTAGGGCAAAGTTATGATGGTCGGAAAGTCGCGTCGAAATGCACTTTTCCGTCGGCGGTAGAACCCGGCCCGGGTTCTGCTGTGCCCGGCCCGGATTTAGTTGAATTCAGATCGAGTTGGAATCAGAACCGGATCGGGTTGTCCAACTCAGCCCGGATTCCTATTGACCCGACCCGGGCTCGGGCCTCGGCTCGACTCGGGTCGCGACGTGATGGATTTGTGAGTGAACCGACCGACCCGGCATGAGTTCACCATACACCCAGCCCGGGTTTGCCCGGACCGAGGAGAGTTTTGACGTTTCCGAACACGGCCCGAGTTTCACCCGACGCGGGCCGGGTTCTGGGGTCAGAAAATGTAAAATTGTGATATTTTAGCATAGATAATTGAATAGTTATTATATTTGTTCCTAAATTATATTGTTAACAGATCTGACCTCATCAAACTTTTATTAGATTTAATTTGAGATTTTCTTCATCGTTATCATATCAGATCCTATTATTCATTATATTATTGATCCAGTAGTCCCTGATTGGGTCCTTGTCTAACCTAAAGTAAATTGCTAAAGATAGGTCTTTAGGTTAAACAAGATAAAAGATGGAAACTGCTGGGTCTGCATATTCTTCGATTGTCTCTAAGCCCCCTGGGCCATTATTGTTATAGTATTGTATGGGGCAGATAGTGTACCTAAAGGTTTGAGACGTCATCCTTTAGGGAAGCTATGGCTGTCCTGTGATGGCCATGGTCCCCCGCCATAACGAATATATTGTTAGCGCTATTGTTGGAGGGCGGCTTGCCGTGGTTTGATCTCCCACTGAACTACATGAAAGAGACAGAGACAGAGAGTTTTCCATAATTGGTTGAGCGCTCCCTAACTGAATTAAATTGAACAACATTGAAATTGAATCAATTGAAATTGAATAGAATTGAATTGAAATTGATTAGATGCCATAGTAATCAGGCATAATTGCTAATTGATAATTCATTGATTGATCCCTTGATCTCTTACATGATCTCATCATTGATTTACGCTCTGATTGATTATTGAGCTTTTTCATATTGACATATCCTGTGCTCTATTGATTATTATTCCTAATTGATTAATGATTATTGTTTTTATTATTGAGCACTATTAATCTATTTATCATTATGGTTAAACCGTACGTACTGAGTATTTTATACTCATGGGTTTTCCCCTGCATCTGAATTCATGCAGGTGAGATGATAGAGGATGGTGATGCAGGTGGTCAGGCTAAGTGACAGAGATGTTGCACATGGTGTAGAATTTAGTCCTACTAGATTATTGTATTGGCTTTCATTTTCTGCATACTTAGCATGATGGAGTTATGGACATTTCCAGCTCCTTGATATTATATTGTTAGGCGATCTAATTTCTGCAATAATTAAGTTTATTTTCCGTAAAATTTATTTACATAGAATTGTGTAGCGCCTTTGGGACGACTCTGAGCACATGATAGTCACGTGGGTCTCGGGGCGTTACAAAAGGTATCAGAGCCTATGGAGAGACACTTCTTAGCTATCTCTAATAGATAGAATTGAGTCCATGTGCAACTGTCACGAGCAACCACTACAACCATCAAGTAGAGTCAAGTAAGTATTGTATTGTTATATGAATTATGGAGCTCACACTAATAGAATTGTTATTGCTATTGTTATGTTGGAGCAGCTGCTATGGCCTTTCCGGATCATGTCCCATGGGCTTTGAGGAGTGGATGGATCGCAACGGGCTCTTCAGCAGGCCCAAGCCTCCCAAGCTAGTGAACTGCAGATCCAAGGCCCTCAGGTCAATGGACGTCAGGAGGAACAGTTGAGGCAGGGGTCTGTGCCTCATGGACCTCACTCTGCACACTCTGCGTACTCTCACCCCGGGAGTTACGCATGGCAGCCTGGTTAGGATCGGAAGGATACGGTTGAAAGATTCCTGAAGTTGCAGCCCCCTCAGTTTGACGGGAAGGGCGACTTCGAGGACGCAGAGGGCTAGATCGAGGAGATTGAGCAGATTTTCCTCGAAATGGACTGCGGTGAGGACCGCAAATTGCTCTACGCCAATCGTAAGCTGAAGGGTGAAGCCAGAGAATGATGGAAGGCCGCTAAGTTGACAATGTTCATGGGCCAAAATCATGTCACCTGGGAGGATTTCAAGAAGGCCTTGCGAAATAGATTCATCCCTACCTATGAGAGGGGCAAGAGGCAAAAGGAATATCTCATGCTGTAGTATGGTAACTTGACAATTAAGCAGTACCTGACCAAGTTCCTAAGCTTGGAAAATACTCTACTATGCAACAGACTGAATTGGATCGCGTGAAGCGCTGGGTGGATGTCTTGAAGCCCAGCCTCAGGGAAAGAGTTAAGAAAGGGAACTGTCAGACCCTCCAATTTGCTGAAGAGTTCGCCATATATCTGGAGGATGGCGACCAGGCAGGAACCCAATTGCAACATCAGGCACCTGCAAATCAGCTGCAGCACTAGAATCGTAATAGGGATCGCAGACATGGCGGCAGACCTGACAATCGTCGTCGCAATGATCGGAATAGGGGCAGACCCTATCCCGAGAGGAGGGAGCAGCAGAAGGCCTGTGACTTCTGCCATCGATTTTATCCCGGTGAGTGCTACCGAAAGACGGGCGCGTGTAAGGAACCAAGGCGCGCTGCACCACCTCCTCAGCGCAATGATGGGCCACCGAAGATGGTGCAAGGCCGAGTCTACAATGCGCGGCCTACTGACGAGCAGAGAGCAAATGACACCATCCAAGGTACGCTTAAAATTGATGGCGTTCATGCTAACATATTATTTGACTCAGGAGCTACACACTCCTTTATTTCGGAGCAATTTGCTCCACCATTGAGTATGAAGCCACAAGCAACAGGATTCCCACTCGACATCGGCACACCTTTGGGGTCCATTGTCACCAGAAGTATATACCTCAGGTGTCAGTCGAAGTGGACGACAAGAACTTCTCGGTAGATCTAATCGTCATTCCGATCAGGGATTACGACGTGGTGTTGGGCATGGACTGGTTGTCCTACCATGATGCCTATCTACACCGTCGAGCAAAGAAGATCATGATCGGAGCACCAGGAGGACCTCAGAGTATTGTCAGAGGAGTGCCACTAAAGCTGGGTAAGGTCCTGGTATCAGCTATCAAAGCCCAAAAGCTACTGAAGAAAGGATGCCAAGGATTCTTGGCAAGTGTAGTCCAGACGGACCGGGCTGAGATAGACCGAGATAGCATTAAAGTGGGGAAGGAATTTTCGGACATTTTTCCGGATGATGTTTCGGGACTACCACCACGACAGGAGATCGACTTCCGCATCGACTTGGTGCCGGGTACTGCACCTATCTCAAAGGCATGATATAGAATGGCTCCAGCAGAAATGCTGGAATTGAAGACCCAAATCCAAGAGTTGTTGGATAAGGGATTCATCCGACCGAGTGTCTCCCCATGGGGCGCTCCGGTATTATTCGTGAAGAAGAATGACGGATCTATGTGACTATGCATAGACTATCAGATGTTGAACAAGGTCACAATAAAGAACAAGTACCCACTACCGAGAATTGATGACCTATTCGACCAATTGTCTTCAGCAAAAGTGTTCTCGAAGATCGACTTGAGAAGTGGTTACCATCAGCTTAGGATAGCTGATGATGATGTGCCGAAGACAGCATTCAGGACGAGATATGGCCACTACGAATTCTTGGTGATGCCGTTCGGGCTGACCAATGCCCCGGCAGCCTTTATGGATTTGATGAACCGGATGTTCAGGCCATATCTGGACAAATTTGTGATCGTATTCGTCGACGATATCTTGATTTATTCGTCGAGTCCGGAGGAACATGAGGAACATCTTCGAGTTTGCTACAGACTCTCCGAGAGCACAAGCTATATGCCAAATTTTCAAAGCGCGAATTTTGGCTGGAAGAGATTATGTTCCTTGGACATATCATCAGCAAGGATGGGATATCAGTGGATATTGCGAAAGTGGAAGCAGTTGCCAACGGGGAGCAACCAAAGAACGTATCTGAAATTAGGAGCTTCCTCGGACTGGCAGGATACTACCGGAGATTCATACAAGATTTCTCCAAAATCGCGTCGCCACTGACGAATCTCACAAAGAAAGGCGTCAAATATGAGTGGTCACGGAAGTGTGAAGACAACTTCCAGGAATTGAAGAAAAGATTGACGATGGCGCCGATTCTAACCATACCTTAAGGCCAAGGAGGTTATGTGATATATAGCGACACATGTGGCACCGGCTTGGGGTGCGTCTTGATGCAGCATGGGAAGGTCATCGCTTACGCATCAAGGCAATTGAAGAAACACGAGAAGAACTACCTGACGCACGATCTCGAATTGGCAGCGGTAGTCTTTGCCCTCAAGATTTGGAGGCACTACCTCTATGGTGAAGAGTTCGAGATTTTCACAGATCACAAAAGCCTGAAGTACATCTTTTCTTAACGTGATCTGAACATGCGTCAGAGGAGATGGATAGAATTCCTAAAAGATTATGAGTTTGCCATCAGCTACCACCCGGGAAAGGCAAACTCAATCGCGGACGCACTGAGCAGGAAGTGGGTTAGATCACTCGCATGCCTAAGAGTGAGTCGTTGGAATATGATTGACTGTATCATACAGTACATCCCAGTGACCAGTGGTGATGGTGTACGGATTATGGGACACCTCGGCATGCAACCCGAATTGATGATAAAGATTGGGAAGGCACAACCGAATGACAATGAGTACGATCACCTACTCAAGTTGTGCGAAAAGATTCTTGCCGACTTTTCAGTCTCAAATGGAGTCGTCCGATACAAGGGATGTTTGTGGGTCCCTGACTATGATGGATTAAGGAGACGGGTGCTTGATGAATGCCATAAATCGGAATTCGCCATTCATCCCATAAGCACAAAAATGTATAAAGATTTGCAACGGACATTCTGGTGGAACAATATGAAGAAGGATATAGCAGAGTACGTTGCAAAGTGCATAGTATGCCACCAAGTGAAGGTTGAGCATCAAAGGCCATATGGAGTACTGCAGGAACTTGGAATCCCACAATGGAAATGGGAAAAGATAACGATGGATTTTGTTACAGGGCTTCCAAGAACACAGCAGGGCCACGATGTGATATGGGTAGTGGTGGACCGATTTAGCAAAATAGCCCACTTTATTCCCATCAAATGGAAGCAGTCCGTCGAAAGCCTGATGGACATTTATATTAAGGAGGTTATCCGACTACATGGAGTGCCAGTCTCCATTGTATCGGATAGAGATCCACGATTTACGGCCAAATTTTGGTGGAGTATCCAGAGTGCCTTTGGAACGAAATTGAACTTCAGCACAGCGTTCCATCCTCAGACAGACGGATAGTCTGAGCGCACCATACAGACATTGGAAGATATGCTCCGAGCATGTGCTTTGGACTGGAGTGGCAGTTGGGACACTCACCTCCCACTGATTGAATTTGCATATAATAACAGCCACCACTCCAGTATTGGCATGGCACCCTTTGCAGCCATGTACGGAAGACCATGCCGCTCCCCTATCTGTTGGAGTGAGGTAGGGGGATGACAATTCTTGTCAGAGGAAATGTTGAAGCAAACTATGGAGGATGCTGAAAAGGTTCATCTCATTAGAGAAAGATTGAAAGCAACATTCACCAGACAGAAGACTTATGCTGACAAGAAACGAAGAGAACAGATCTTCAAGGTTGGAGATCGTGTGATGTTGAAAGTCTCCCCGATGAAGGGAGTAATGAGATTCAGCAAGAAGGGCAAACTAAGCCCTAGGTATGTTGGTCCATTCGAGATACTTGCATTGATTGGAGATGTAGCCTGTAGATTGGCACTACCGCCATCATATGGACACGTGCATAATGTCTTCCACGTGTCGATGCTGCGCAAGTATCAACATGATGATGCTAATATAGTGAATATGAAAGAACCAAACTTGAATGTGGACCTGACATACGCAAAACAACCTATAGAGATATTGGAGTACCAGACTAAGCATCTGAAGAATAAGATGGTACCTATGGTGAAGGTGGCATGGACACACCATAGAGATGAAGATGCTACATGGGAATTAGAAGATGAAATGAGGAAGGATTTTCCAGAATTGTTTAAATAGATTGATATAATTCCCCTTAAGCAAATTCGAGGACGAATTTATTTTTAAGGAGGTTATGATGTAACGACCTAGATTTTCAGGGAATAGATAAATAATATTTATCTTTATTTAATGAATATGAAAATCCCAATGTTAATATTCTGAAATTAATTAATTCCGAAATTGATAGAAATTATGAGATAAGATGGTTAAAGAGATAAGAAGGAATTTGAGAGAGATTGAATTTAATTGAGTTGTTATGAAAGGAAAATTAATTAATCTCGGATTTAATAAAATATGAGATATTATGATGTGGTAAATCATTAATGGATGGCCAAGATTTATTTTAAAAGAGTCCAAGGCCTAATAGAATTGATATTGCAAATCTGCACTTATAAATAGGCATTAAAGGGTGGCTGAAAATCCCTTTTCTGTCAAACAGAATTCTGCCCTCTTTTTTCTCTCATTTGCACGTGAAAGAGGCACCCCGAGAACGTGTGGCGGCTGGTTTCGAAGTCTGCACATAGAAGAAGAAGTTCTAGGTGGTGACCATGAGTTTCGGAGCGAGGACAAAGAGCAATCATCGGTCAAAGTTCGGCGTTCGTGCAGATTTCTAGAGAAGAAATTACAGTTGGTTGTTTAGCAAACTTTAGGTACGTAGGGGGAATCCCTATGTCGTCAATTTTCCATGACATGGAACCCTAATCCCTTCTCCTTTGTACCAAAATTCTATTGATATATTGTATGCATAGTTTGAATATAGTAGGGCAAAGTTATGATGGTCGGAAAGTCACGCCGAAACACACTTTTTCGTCGATGGTAGAACCTGGCCCGGGTTCTGCTGTGCTCGGCCCGGATTTAGTTAAATCCGGACCGAGTTGGAATCGAAATCAGATCGGGTTGTCCAACCCGGCCCGAGTTCCTGTTGACTCGACCCGGGCTCTAGCCTCGGCTCGACTCGGGTCGCGGCGTGATGGATTTGGGAGTGAACCGGTCGATCCGACCCGAGTTCACCATACACCCAGCCCGGGTTTGCCCGGACCGAGGTGAGTTTTGACATTTTCGAACACGGCCCGGGTTTCACCCGACGCGGGCAGGGTTCTGGGGACAGAAAATATAAAATTGTGATATTTTAGCATAGATAATTGAATAGTTATTATATTTGTTCCTAAATTATATTGTTAACAGATCTGACCTCATCAAACTTTTATTAGATTTGATTTGAGATTTTTTTCATCGTTATCATATCAGATCCTATTATTCATTATATTATTGATCCAGTAGTTTTTCCCTAATTGAGTCCTTGTCTAACCTAAAGTAAATTACTAAAGATAGGTCTTTAGGTTAAACAAGATAAAAGATGGAAACTGCTGGGTCTCCATGTTCTTCGATTGTCTCTAAGCCCCATGGGCCATTATTGTTATAGTATTGTATGGGGCAGATAGTGTACCTAGAGGTTTGAGACGTCATCCTTTAGGAAAGTTATGGCTGTCCTGTGATGGACATGGTCCCCCGTCATCACGAATATATTGTTAGCGTTATTATTGGAGGGCGGCTTGCCGTGGTTTGATCTCTCACTGGCTTACATGAAAGAGACATGGATTTTGCCATAATTAGTTGAGCGCTCCCTAACTGAATTGAATTGAATAGAATTGAAATTGAATAGAATTGAATTGAATTGAAATTGATTAGATTCCATAGTGATCAGGCATAATTGCTAATTGCTAATTGATTGATTGATCCCTTGATCTCTTACCTGATCTCATCATTGATTAATGCTCTCATTGATTGTTGAGCTCTTTCATATTGACATATCCTGTGCTCTATTGATTATTGTTCCTAATTGACTACTGATTATTATTTTATTATTGAGCACTATTGATCTATTTATCATTATGGTTAGACCCTACGTACTGAGTATTTACTCATGGGTTTTCCCCTGCATCTGGATTCATGCAGGTGAGATGATAGAGGATGGTGATGCCAGTGGTCAGGCTCAGTGACAAAGATGTTGCACATGGTGTAGGATTTAGTCCTACTAGATTATTGTATTGGCTTTCATTTTTCGCATACTTAGCATGATGGAGTTATGGACATTTCCAACTCCTTGATATTATATTGTTAGGTGATCTAATTTTCGCATTAATAGAGTTTATTTTTCGCAAAATTTATTTACATAGAATTGTGTAGTGCCTTTGGGTCGACTCTGAGCACGTGATAGTCACGTGGGTCTCAGGGCGTTACACATATGCTTATGAGTGCTCTGCTCGACGCCATCGAGTTAGCTTTTGACTTTTTAATAATGAATATGGCTTTTCTATGCCGGAGTTTAACTCTATCTATGGAGTTTAACTCTTGAGTTTCAGGGTGCTGCCTTCTGGAAGGCAATAACAAATGATGAGCCCTTCCTTGCTTCTCGAACAAAGGCAAGTCTTATTCAGAATCCAGTATTTCGATATGTCCACAGGATCATCTCTTATACCATCTATGGTAGAGGAGAGAGCGAGGGTGCTATTAATACTAAAGAGCTGGAGATGTTGTGGGCTATGGTGAAAGGAAGTCAACTTAACATCGGCGCCATCTTAACTGATAATTTTCAGAGACAGGCATTCAGGTCTTCATGCAAAGTTATTAATGGTGGCCTAATTACTCCTATAGCCCTTTATTTGGGACCACAGTTCTTCAGATGAACCTTTTCGAGAGGACTTCAGTGGTGTAGTCTTCAAGTTTCACAATAGGATCGAGACATTACCGTGCACTGATGCTGATCGCTTCACTGTCTTCGATCATGCGAATTGGACATACTTTCCTTCTTTGAGACAGGTGGAGCCTCGCCACATAGCAGATCCTCATGCACAGCCAGATTCAGATGATGAGGATCCAGTACCACTGCAGGACAAGGGGCCTTCACAGCACCCACATCCATCCTTTATGGCTCCGAGTCCACCATCGCAGCCCGAGTCCACATCTCAGCCGACTCATGCATCTACCTCTGTTAGTTTCGATGTCTCGGCCTTGCACGATACATTAGCCGCACTTCTTGCGGGCCAGGAGCGACAGTACCAGTTGATGCAGTAGCACCATCAAGAGACTCAGGCTCAGTTTCGATAGCTTAGCGACCGACATGATCACCTTGAGCAGCTGGTCCAAGACTACTTCGGGCAGTATCCACCACCTCCACCGCCTCCAGAGATGGGCTAGCTGGTCGTGTCTTTTCATTTCTTCATTTCTATCTTTTTGTCTTTCATCTTGTACTCCTTACCTTGTTTGGCTAACACTAAGGACAGTGTTTAGTTCAAGCTTGGGGGAGATTGCATTTCATGCATCATATTTACTCTACTGCATCATCATGTTTGCTTTCTTTTAGTTTATTTCAGTATTGCATGTTTGATTTATCTTTGCATCTTATGAAAATCCATAAAAATTTAAAAATTTCAAAAATCACAAAAATACCATTCACCATCATTTTGCCTTATTGTTTGCTCTTCTTATTTGCACTTAAGTGAAATTCAAGGTACCCTGTGCACTTATGAAATTCTATTGACATAATTTTATTTGTTCCATCACCTTAATATTGGGAAAGTTGGAAAGTGTATGTTGCCAAGTAAAGTTATGGATACTTAGACCACTGATTCTTGTTCATGCTCGCATTTTATTTCTTATTTTTTTATTTTTAGTCTTGATGGTAGTAGCCTTTTATTGAACGCATAAAAGTATTTTGTGAGCTTAAAATAAATAAATTTGAAAGAGGGTTAGTTGAACCCCAAAAGTTATAATAAAGTACAATTATGTTATCCGGAACCTAGGTGTGTTCGGGTGATTAGACCCGTAGGGGATTATTGCCTAGCGACCTAAGGCCAACTGGTCTGGGAGTCGAAAGCATGTTACATGGACCACCTTGAGCAATATGGAGAAGCACAAGTAATTAATTCTGTATGAAAATAATAAGGTAAATGAAGAAAAAAATTAAGCTCACTCTATACTTTTGCATTCAACATTAATGCTATTATTTGATAGACTATATGTTTTCTTGCACGGAGCTGAACTAGAATAAGTTTAAACTGTTTAAGATCCAGAAATTTTATAAGGCGGGGCTATGGATTCTGGTTAGATACTTTGGTGATGGACTTGTAAAACAATGGTAGTGGAAAAATATTAGTCATTGGGTGGAGACTATGATGGTTCATTTATGATTCTTGAGTCTTGCCTTGGAGCTTGCTTGAGGACAAGTAAGAGTTCAAGCTTGGGAGAATTTGATGCATGCATTTTCATACATGTTTTACATGCATCATTTAGGTTATTTTTCGTAGTTTTTACCATTGCATGGATCTATTTTCTTATTTATTTTCTTAATTTATTTTAAGTCCAAAGCTACCCACTTTTGGTTTATTTTGTTCTCAGGATCATCATTTTGGAGGTGCAAAGTGAACGGATTGGAAAAGGATGCAAAACGGAGCACAAAGAGCACATATGATTGAGTTCAAAAGAAACCCGGGCCGGGCTGGCATCCGGACCGGGTTGACGTTAAAAATTGAATCCGAATCGATTTCTGTCCGAAAATAAAATCTTAACTGAACCCGGCCAGAGTTGGATCAGACCCGGCCCGAGTTAGTACAAATTAGCCAAACCGGCAGATCGCGTGGTTTTTCGGTCGACTTTAACTTGGATTTAAATCGCGAACTCAACTCGGAACCCTAAAAGGCAGTCACCCCTATAAATATGGATGTACCACAAAGCCAAGGAGCATGCAATCTCAGATTTTGAAGCCCTAGCCGCACCAGAAACGAGAGACGAAGTTCTACTGCGCGCCACTGCAAATCAATCGAAGAAGTAGAGATTTCGATATTTCAGGCGATCGTTTGGAGCATAGTTTCGGCCAAAGCTTATTCCAGAGACGTCCACCACTTCTTGGGAGTTTTATTTACAATTTATAATCTTTATTTTATATTTTCTCCCTCGAATTTGATTTTAATTCTTTCGATTATGGATTCTTGTAGTTGTTAGAGGAAGACTACGTTGAACTTCAATTTTCTCTTAATATATTTTATTGTTTAGACTTCTGAGAACATGATTATGATATGGATTTCATGCTTAATATGAGTTTATTAGTTTCTTGCATTAATTTCATATAAATTCTGCAAGAAAAATCTATCGGAATTCTTCTCTGTGAAGAACCCGGGCCGAGTTGTATACTACCCGGGCCGGGTTCCTTCATTATTTCTATCGAATAGAAAGTTTTGAGTCAGCCCGGGCCAAGTTCCTTTTGACCCGGGGAGTTCTGTTAGTTTGATATTTTTGTTAGTAAATTAGTTTTAATTGCTAACAATTATATCATTAAACGAAGGTTTGCAACTTAAAGCATCTTAGATAAAGTAGATTAGAGTTGATCGAGTTTTTGACGTCTTTAATTTTACTTCTATTTAAGATAGTTATGTTCTCAAGTTTTTGAGTCGTTTACTTTAAGCAACCTTTCATATTAACGCATCTTAGTGTAGAGTATATTAAAGTGGATTGAGTTTTCAACGTGCTTTGATTATATTCTTTACTAGGGTAGTTAGGTCCTCAAGCTTTTGAGTCCTATACCTTTTATCCGTTTATTTTCTACAAGAAGTCTATATTTAATTATTGATAATTAAGAGAATACGATAGGGATGCGAAGTCTGAGTTCTAACTTTCTCTCACATTAATTAAAGGCATCATTATCTCTGATTGTCATCAATTCGGATTATTTTTATCACAAATCAATTCTTGTTACTTTCTCAATTAATAAGCTTAAGTTAGAAGGATAAGAATCTAGATTAGTCCTCGTGGGTTTGACACTCTATTCACTCTTTATTACTTGATATGATTCTAGTATACTTGCTAGTATATTTGCGCTTAATTTGCACGCATCAACCACATCAAGTTTGTTCAGCTGGAAAGGTACAATGCTTTGCATATGAGTGGGAGCTAGAGGGCTGAACAGTTCGCATAAGGTGTGAACCTCACCATCAGGAAGAATACGTTATCTAGACATTGCAAGACTTTGAAGGGCACAATGGAGTTGGCCACGAAGGTGGAAAGGGATTATCAGAGAGAACAAAAGGAGCTCAAGGAACTCAGAGGCAAAGCACTAGTACGCCCCACTGAGCAGTACCAGCAAAGGTGGGATGATCATCGACCAGCCAGAGGACCAGAGCGACGTGATGATCGTCGCAATAATCGACAAAGGCCCTATACTCCACGCAGTGCTCCTCCACCAATGCAGCAACAATCATAGAAATCTCCTCAGCAAAGGAATCAACCACCACTAGAGAATTGCCCTCCACAGGTGGGAAACAAGACATTGTGCCATATAATTGCATTGAATAATGAAAGAATATCAGAGAATGCTAATCAATTGTTATGCGACAAATGTCGCCTCCACAAAAACCACCTGCTCAAAATGAAGGTGCTTGCGATTTCTGTGGGCTGAACCATCCTGGGGAGTGCAGGAGGAAGTCTAGTGCATGCATACATTGCTTCAGATTCGACCACTATATTCACGACTGCCAAATTGTCAGAGGGGTGGTAGAGATCGGAGAGGACCAAGAGGCGGGAATGCACTGGTCCAAGGCCGCATCTACAATATGCAAAATGACATATAGTACAACGACGCTGACATCAGATGTACCCTTTTATCGATGGACTAGGCTAGTTACTATTTTGTTTGACTCGGGTGCTGTGCACTCTTTTATGTTTGTTAACTACACCAATACATTGAACCTTCCACTCACTGATATGATGTGTCACATGAATGTGATCACACCGATGGGCACTCTTTATGCTATGAAATATATTGCTAATGCTCTGGTCACCATGGAAGGTAATGAATTTTTCTGTAAATTTGGTGGTTATACCCATGGTGGATTATGATGTCATCTTGAACATGGATGTAGTTATCCCATCATGATGTCTCACTGCTACGCAAAAGAACAACTGATTATAAATGCACAGAATGTCCCTGAGTTACACTCAGAGGTACTCCCCAGAGAGCGCAAGGTACTTATCATTGCAATACAAGCAAAGAAGATGCTCAAAAAGGGGTCTAGAGGGTACCTAGCTAGTGTGATCAGCATAAAGTCCACTGTAAAAGATTTGCATTAGTTGGACGTTGTCCGTGATTTCCCCAATGTCTTTCCATAAGACATCTTTGAACTATCACCTCGGAGAGAAATTGACTTCAACATCGAGCTAATGCTAGGGACAACTCCCATATCAAAACCATCGTATCACATGGCACTGATAGAGATGCATGAGTCCAAAAAATAGATATACAAATTGCTGGACAAAGACTTCATTCGACCAAGTGTTTTACCCTGGGGTGCACCGATCCTATTTGTAAAGAAGAAAGATGACACACTCAGATTGTGCATTGATTAAAGCCACCGTCAAGAACAAATACTCGCTCCCGTGCATTGATGATATCTTTGATCAGTTATCTAGAGCATCAATTTTCTCAAAAATATATTTATGGAACGGCTATCATCAACTCCGGGTAGTAGAAAAACATGTACCGGAAATTGCCTTTCGGTTAAGGTATTGCCACTATGAGTTTCTCGTCATGTCTTTCGGACTAACAAATGCCCCTGCGGCATTTATGGATCTCATGAATAGGGTATTCAGATCTTACCTTAGCTGTTCATCATTGTCTTTGTTGATGACATTCCGATCTACTCATTGAACCCAGAGGAACATCAACAGCACCTACGAATTGTATTGGAGACATTGAGGCAGCATAAATTATATGCTAAACTGTCAAAGTGCGAATTCGGGTTGAAAGAGATAATGTTCCTCGTCCATATTATATCGATGCAAAGCATATTAATGGATCCTGCCAAAGTTGAGGCAATATCAAAATGATCGCAGCCGAAAAATTGTCATAGAGATCCATCACTTCATGTGACAAGTGGGCTATTATCGTCAATTCATTAGAGATTTCTCAAAGATAATAGCGCCACTGACGAATATGACAAAGAAGGGTGTGAAATATGTATGGTCCTAGAGGTGCGAGGAGACTTTTCAGGAGTTGAAGACTCGATTGATCACGACACCGATACTTACGATTCCATCTGGTTGTGGTGGGTATGCGGTGTATAGTGACGCGTGTGGTACAGTATTCGACTGTGTACTTATGCAGCATGACAAGGTGGTTGCTTATGCTTCTATGCAACTTAAGAAGCATGAAGTCAACTACCCTACACACGACTTGGATCTAGCTGCATGGTATTTGCCCTAAAGTTATGGCGCCACTATTTCTATGACGAGACATTTCAGGTCTTCATTGATCAAAAGAGCTTGAATCACATCTTTGATCAGCGAGATATGAACATGAGGCAATGTAGGTGGCTGGAATTTTTAAAGGATTACGAGTTTGTAATTAATTACCATCCAGGTAAAGCGAACTCTATAGCAGATGCTCTGAGCTGCAAGTGGTAAGGATAATTGACCTACACGAGACTACGAGAACACGAGTTGTTAGAAGAATTCAACTAGTGGAACTCAAGGATTGGGCATAATGGGGCATTGTGGATGGTACATCACTTCACCCAGCCTGATAGATAGAATCATTGTAGCTCAACACTGAGTACCCCCATTTAATCGAGAGATGCTAGCATGAGCAAGACAACTTCAAAGTTGCCATTGATGGAGGACTTAGATACTGAGGATGATTATGGGTCCCAAATGATGCAGCTCTCAAGCGAGAAGTCATGGACGAGTGTCATAAATCAGATTTTGCCATCCATCCTCGTAGTGCAAAGATGTACAAGGACGTACGGCATAGCTTCTGGTGGAATGATATAAAAAGCAAGATAGTTGATTATGTCTCTAGATACATAGTGTGTCAGCAAATAAAGATAGAACTAGAGGCCTTATGGATCGCTGAAGTCCTTGGGAATTTCAGAATGAAAGTGGGAGAAGATTACTATGGACTTTGTGCCCAACCTACCACGAACGCAGAAGGGTTACGGTGTTGTTTGAATAATCGTAGATCGATTGACGAAGACCGCTCACTTACTCTCCATCAAGTGGAAGCAATCAGTTCAGAACTTGTTGGATATATATGTTCAGGAGATCACTCGACTCCATGGAATTCCAAAGTCCATCATTTTAGATCGTGATCCTAGATTTATGGCCAAATTTTGTAGAAATTTATAGAGGGCTTTCGGCACAAGGCTAAACTTCCACTACATTCTACCCACAGACAAATGACAGTTAGAGCGCACCATTCAGACACTCGAGGATATGTTGAGAGCTTGCGCATTGGATTGGCATGAAAGTTGGGATGAGAATCTTCCCCTCGTTGAGTTCTCCTATAATAATAGCTTCCACTCGATTCATTGTCATGGCACCATTTGAGATGTTGTATAGGAGACAATGTCGCTCACCAACTCATTGAAATGATGTTGGATAAAGAAAAGTAATGGAAAAGGAAGAAGTGCTAGAAACACAAGAGTACGTCGACAAAGTGAAGCTGATTAAAGAAAGGATGAAGGTTGCTCAGTCCCGACAAAAGAGTTATGCAGACAGAGGTAGAAGTGAACAAATCTTCCAAGTTGGAGATCAGGTAATAGTGAAGGTTTCTCCTATGAAAGATGTTATGGAATTCAGCAAGAAGGGCACTATGTAAGTCCTTTTGAGGTACTTCAGCTTAACGGTGACGCAACATGTAGATTGGCACCGTCCCTTTCCTATGGGTGTGTGCATAATATTTTCCATATATCCATGCTGAAGAGATATAAGCACGATGATGCCAACATAATAAGATATGAAGAGCCGAACCTAAAAAAACTATGAAGAGCTACTAGTGGAGATATTGGAGTATAAGATTCAATGACAAAAGAATAGAGATGTACCAATGGTTAGAGTTGCATGGAGCCACCATCGATATGTTGAAGCTACATGGGAACTTGAGTCATAAATGCACGAGCAGTTCTGAACTCTTTTTGGTAAGCTTCTAACTCATTCATAAATTCGAGAACGAATTTTATTTTAAGAGGTTTATAATGTAACACTTGGACATATTTAAAAAATAGTTATCAAATCAAATTAAAGAAATGAAAATCAATTAATTAAAATCAAATCTTGGTGGGAGTTGGAGACTTACCAACTTAAGAGGATATATGAAACTTTACCCTCCCTATATAAACCACCTTTTATCTACCTTAACTACATTTACCCTAGACATCAAACACCCCCCATGACTCCCTCCTGTACCCACGTTCAAGAATCCAAGAACATGTTGTCGGACATCAGAGAGATCGCCAGAGACGAGCCCGAGCGAACCAAGGTGAACAATAGAAATAGTTGGCCTTCTCTTTCAATTTTCGACTATTGTTTTTGTAACTTATTTTCTCCATCAATCCTCGCAACCATTGGACGAACGGGAGCAAAGGAGAAAGACCTACAATGATACAATACTCAAGAACAATGTCTTGAGTGACCGAAACAATATATGATAATCAAAGAAACGAGATCAAATAAATTTTCAAGACAGCGGAATATCAACCTCAAGATTATAATGAACCAAGCAATCGATATTATAAATAGATGGATTTAATCATAAGATAGCCAACCTTGTAATTAACGGCAGAAGTTCCCGAAGAACGGGTTGCAGGAGTTCCCTCATAGCAAAAGCAATTAAGCCAAATTGTTTATTGGTTCAAAAATATCTTGAGGACCAGTATTTGTAGACCTTAGAAATAGACTTTGGGCTTAAAGAAAATAACCTAACTTAGCCCACAAGTAACCAAACTAATTTAGTAAAGTAACAAACTCAATTTCCTCTTACAAATCTTAGCAAAATTTTTATATATAATTAATTTCAAAAATTCCAAATAAATAGGGTTAAACCATAATTTATTTGGCCCAAGTCATGTTGACTCTTCATGTGTCCCGATCCATAACACATCGAGAAGTTGGATCTGATCTAACTGGATCTTGTAATGGATCAATTGTAAATTCCAAACATTCTTGTTTATCTTTAATTTTCTTATGCCTGAGATCCACACCATTATCTTGATCATTCAACTTTGCTAGAGCATTCTTCTATTGCCGGCTGCAATTGTTAGCATTTCTTGTTTCATATCATTCTTCTCCTCTTCAAAAGGATTCGTCGTCGAATCTGCATTCACAATAAGGAGAGTATATCCATATTCATATCATTTACCTTCTCTTCAAAAGGTTTCGTCCTCAAATCTACATTCACAATAAGGAGAATATAACCTATCACATATATGAATTTATTAAATAATTTAGGACACGCATAATGGAGATATTGAAACTTCCCTTTCATGTGTCAGATGGGATGATGTATCTCTTTCAGAATTGCAACAATTTCTCATTTTTATCATTCTGTTAAGATCCTGCATGTGTAGAGGAAAAACAACATAAATAATATAAAAAGTAATGTATCTATTATACTCACCTAGATGAAATATCTTATGACCATGTGACAATGATATTTTAAGAAACAAAGTGCGAAACTTTGGGAACCTTCCTTTGCGCACTGTCAAATAAAGTGTGCAATACATTCCAAAGAACTAGCAATTCTATATGGAGGTTGTCAAATGGTACCAAAATAAAAATGTTAGTTTCCATGAAATAAAATGAATCCTTAACATCTGAAAGTGAAATATTGTAAGATTCATAACCAAGCAAATATCTTGGCTCATGAAATGAATAATGCAAGTCCCTGCAACTAATCAGAACATCACCAAAATGATCACACAAATGATTATTATAAATCAAAATATCTCAAAAGAAATTACTCTTAAATCTTCGATGAAAAATGCACAAAAGTCCAACTACTGCAAATGCAATAAATTTTTGAATCATGATGTAAAAATTATATAAAAGATTGCAACCATCATCCGCAGAAATGATCTTAGGAAAGCACAAAGATGGATTTAAATAAATGAATAAGATTCTAGGCTCATAAAATCTTGAAATCAAAATCAACCAATCAAAAGTGTTCAGGACTAGAAAATATTCATTCCAAAATTTCAACATATGGCTCAAATAAAGTGTTTCAGCACTCAATGAAGAACAAGTGGAATAGAAAATTCAGATCTAATGTTTGCTTGTCATTCAATTCTTCTCTCAATTAAGACCTGTAAGTTAGTCACATCAAACAAATATAAAGTTTCAAAGGTAAGAGATGAACTTTTCAAACTAGTCATCATAAATCTAATACAATCTCTTTCAATTTCATGCACGATAGAATTTGTATCTTCATATATTCCACTCCTACGTATCTGCATGGATAAATCAAAATCAAAAGACAAAAGATGATTAGTGTTAGGAGAAAAATTACTGAATTCTTTTTCTTTTGCCTCAACACTCAAGTTTTTTTCTCATATCTCTCTGGAGGTGGCCTTTCTAAACACTCAAGATCCAATCTTCTCTTATTCTCACAGCTCTTGTAACGTTCAACATCTAAATGTTGTATCTCAATACTTTCAGAAGGTGGCTTTTCTAAGCACTAAAAAATTGTGTGGCTATCATTTTCATCACTCAAATTGTGGCACTCATATTCTTCATCTTTGTCTTTCTCACAACTCTCAAAATTACTTTGAGTTGCTGTACAATCAGCTTCATCTTCCTTCAAATGATGTTGTGCAACCAAACTTTTCCCAACTTTTTTAATTTCTTTCTCACTTTCTTCTCTTGAGAAAGCTGCACTCTCTTGTGAGAACTCTTCTTCACATGCAATATCATCATTGTCCATCATCTCCATAGCACATTTATTTGAACATTGTGAAGTAATATGACCCTTATCCCTTGAGTTGAAAATTTCAGTTTTATTTTCCTCCTTCAATTTTTGAGTTGGCATAACAATTAACTTGGAATTTGCACTCCATTTTGATTTCCAAACAGAAGTTGAACTATCAAATTTGCTATGTGGACAGATATCTTTCTTCAATTGCTTCTTAAACTTTATAGCCTTATGCAGAACTTCATCCAACTCCAAATACTCTTGCAATTCCACAACTTTAGAAATCTCTCGGTTCAGCCCACATATGAATCTTGCAATTTTCCCTTCAGGATCATCCTTTATGTTGGCGCAGATGAATGTCATTTTCATCTCTTTATAGTACTCCGCAACGGTCTTTCATCCCTGTCTCATAGTCTGCAATTTCATACGTAAATCACGACAATATGATGGAGGAACAAATCTTTTCCTCAATATGGTTTTCATCTCATCCCAATTTTCAATTGGAGGTTCTCGATTTCTGTGCCTATTAATGGTTAATTGATTCCACCAAGTAATAGCATAATCAACAAAAAATATAATAGCAAGTTTAACCTTTTCTCAGCAGAATAATTATAACGATGAAATATGCTTTCTACCCTTTGTTCCCATTCAATATAGGCATCATGATCACTTTTACCTTGAAAGGTAGGGAGAGATAATTTAATTGAACCTGTGTTTCGATCAGTGATATCTCTATCTTGTTCCCTTTCTCGTTCATTTCTTTTACCTCCAATCTGAACACGTCTCTGCCTTCTCCAATTTATAACAAAGGCTTCATCAACTTACTCTTCCATCTCTTCATCATTAACAACACAGTGTCTTTAGCGATCTCTTCTTTGATTTGGTTGTATAACTTGTTGTAGTTGTACAATTTGATCGTTCTGCACATCTACTTCATTATGAAGTTCAGTAATCATATTGCCAAGATGTTGAAAATGTTGTGTCATGACCTCCATCATTCTTCTCTGATCAATTGATTCTCTTCTAGGATTATATTCTTTGTCCTTTCCTATTGACATTGTAGAAAATTTCTACCACAAAAGTTAGTAAAAACAATCTCACTACCTCACGTGGTGACACTCAGTGGTGACACTCGTATCTTACGTCAACTCTATTTGGTTTTTCCCTCAATTGTACTTACCACTTAGCCTTTTTCCTGAACCCTCCAACAAGTTCTAGGAGAACTAATGCAAGTCAATACAAAAGCAATGTATGATTGAATCAATCTAATTTATTAATATGATTGCAAGATCAAAAGAATACTTGAAGTTGATTTGGAATATAAATCAGGAAAAAGATTGTAAAAAAGGATAGATATAAAAAATTCAGAATTGGAAAGAATTCAAAGTTCACCATTCTCAAAATTTTGTTTGCACCTTTCTCTCCAAAATAATTGTCAAAAAAAGGATAGATATAAAAAATTCAGAATTGGAAAGAATTCAAAGTTCACCCTTCTCAAAATTTTCTTTGCACCTTTCTATCCAAAAATAATCTTTCCTTCTATTTTCTTTCCTCTTTCTTTTGAATCCTTTCTTTCAGCCTTTTTTTCATATTTATTTCGAATTTTTTTCCAGAATTTTTCTTTCCTGCTCTTCCCTTCTCCTTTCTTACACTTTCCTTTTCAATCTTTTTTTTTCTCAAATTTTTTTTCAAATTTTTTTTTCAGATATATTTTTTTTCTTTTCTTTCCTTCTCCTTTCTTACACTTTCCTTTTTTTTCTATTTTCGGATTTTTTTTGAAATGCAGCAGACTTTGAAGAATAGAAAGGGATGACGGCTAGGGTTTCAAGAATAAATGAGCAGCTTTTTTTGTGGTTTTATTTTTTTTAAACTGCCGTAGATTTTGAAGAAAACAAGGATGACGACTAGGGTTTGAAGAACAAAAGAAAGCAAATAAGAAAGATGGCTAGGATTTGAAGAACTAACAAACTAGATTTTTTTGTGTTGTTTTTTTTTTCAAAAACAAAAATAGGGGAGCAACAAAATAAGGAAAGATAACTAGAAAACCGAATAAAAAATGTGGCTCTGATACCAACTGATACGATACTCAAGAATAATGCCTTGAGTGACCGAAACAATATATGATAATCAAAGAAATGAGATCAAATAAATTTTCAAGACAGGGGAATATCAACTTCAAGATTACAATGAACCAAGCAATCGATATTATAAATAGATGAATTTAATCATAAGACAACCAACCTTATAATTAACGACGGAAGTTCCCGAAGAACGAGTTGCAAAAGTTTTCTCATAGCAAAAGCAATTAAGCCAAATTGTTTATTGATTAAAAAATGTCTCAAATAACAATGAGGACCAGTATTTATAGACCTTAGAAATAGACTTTGGGCTTAAAAAAATAACTTAACTTAGCCCACAAGTAACCTAACTAATTTAGTAAAATAACAAACTCAATTTCCTCTTACAAATCTCAGCAAAATTTTTATGTATAATTAATTCCAAAAATTCCAAATAAATAGGGTTAAATCATGATTTATTTGGCCCAAGTCATGTTGACTGTTCATGTGTCCCGATCCGTAACACATTGAGAAGTTGGATCTGATCTAACTCGATCTTGTAATGGATCAATTGTAAATTCCAAACATTCTTGATTATCTTTAATTTCCTTATGCCTGAGATCCACACCATTATCTTGGTCATCCAACTTTGCTAGAGCATTCTTCTATTATCGGCTGCAATTGTAAGCATTTCCTAGTTCATGTCATACAAGGTTGGGGGTCCATCTGAAATGAACGGTGATGAGGACGAACAAAACGAACCCGAAGAAACAAAGGAAAACTGTAGGAAAAGTGAATAGAGGTAGGATTGGTTCAACCTTTAGATTAGTTTTAACAATAGATTTGCACATTTAAGGACCCATTTAGAAGCATCGTGTTTTCTCATATCTACCATGCATCCTTCCATGTATGTATGATCGTTCCTAAGAGATTTATTCAAGAAAAATCGTGTGGAACACCACGAAGTTGCGGCCACGATTTTGTCAAAATCACAGAACTCGGCCCAGATTTAGCCTGAGTATAACCACCATCGGGTAGATCTGACGCAGAGCCAGACCTGCGCCATCATCGACGTGTGTAGACACCGAAACCCAAGCTGAGTTCCACTAAACTCAGCCCGAGTTTCGACAGAGACATGTCACATACTCGCATGTAATCTGAGTTCGAGTTATACTCGGCACGGGTTGGGTCGAAACATGAACCTCATTCTTTATCACTCCTGGAATACCCCCCCCCTTTGTCCCGGATTTTTTGTGAATCGATTTGTGTTGCAATCTGTGGCATTTTTATTTCCCGTTCTGCCTGTGATGATGTATGAGTTTGGGCGACCGTTGATCATGGGCAGCCAAATGCTAGCTCTGTCTATAAATTCTTGATCCGGTAGTCTTTGTCGTCACATGTGGTTGGACGACATTCTTGGAGTGCGATTTGGAATATTAGTGTTCCTCCTAAGATTCACTTCTTTTTTTGGAAGTTGCTCCACCGGTGACTGCCTACCTTGGGTTATATCATCACTTTCAACCACCACTTTAAATCCTACCCGTCCCATTTGCGATACTGTGCCTGAAACCATTTCTCATCTCTTCTTTTCATGCTCTCTTGCCCTTCAGCTCTGGGACCTCTTCCAGCTCAATCTCCATTACTCCTTTTGTTACTTTCCCTCGTGGGATTCGGGCTCCTGGCTCCTCGAGGGTGCGAATCTTGACTCTCGGTCCCGGAAGCAGCTTCTCTCATTCTCGCTTTTTACTTCTGCTCTATCTGAAATCTTAGGAATGATATTCATTTTCGCTCCGAATATGCAACCGCCAAGATGATCTGGGAGAAGGTTCTTGCTGCGTTTCATGAATTTTCTTCTAGCACTACCCACGCCCCTAGGCAACTCTTCCCCGGGATCCTGTGCCGATCCACTAGGAGCTCCCCACCCCGAATTGAGTCTCTCTCAATTCGGATGACTCGTATGTTCGGGCCGGCGGTTGGGGGGATACGACTTTTTGCTCCGCCTTTATTCTCAGTCTTTTATTTTTGCAGGTACCGGTGCTGCTCACGTCAATTCCGCCATTCATTCTGAAGCCTGGGCGCTCCTCTGCGGTGTTCATCTGGTCATGCGGCGCCGGCCTTGGCCTTGGCCTTGGCGATTACGATTTTTTCTCTCCGATATTATGGATTATCTTGAGCGAATAGTGCCATATAATATTGTTTTCTGCCCCAGAATGTATAACTCTATCGCAGATCACTTAACGAATTTTGGCCGTCAAAATGACGAGTATTTTTGGATGGATGGTCCTCCTCCTGACCTCCACCAGCTTTTGTATCAGGACTCTATGAGCCTCACTTAATTTAATATAATCTTCTTTTTTTATAAAAAAATTAGCAACTACTTGATAAGAAAATTTTATAGATATTATCCTATGATTCATTTACAATACAATATTGTTATGATATATAAGTAATGTGTATAATTTATCTCATTTATTGTTAACATTTAGAAATAATATAATTAATCATTTGGAGTAGGAGATGCCAGTTTTTGACTTGAACTTCATATTATAACACAATATTTTCAATCTTTCATTATATATGAGTTATAATAATTAATATTTTTATTAGGCAAAGAGAAATTATAGATAAGTATCTTTTTGTCACACACAAACTTATATTCATAAGGTCGCACATAGTCTTTGCGTTTAAGAGAGCGTTGAGTATGCAAATAAAAACTAAGGTCCTGTTTGGTATGGGAATGATGCATAAGAACAATGTCTTGTTCTCATTTTTATTGTCAAACATTAATTTTATAAACATATGGATCCTCCATTAATTATTGCAGAATAAGTAAAAAAAGTAGAGATGATTTTGTTCTTTCCCCACCTAAGAACATTATTGTTCTCATCACAGGAATAAAGTGAAAATAAATGCATATTATTTTAAAACTCATTATTCTATCAAATAGGGTCTAAACGTCTCGCTATTTATAGTTATAAATATATAATTTAAAAATAAAAATAAATAAAGTTATATATTTTAATAACTAATTATTGAGTATACATAGCTATATAAATAAAATATTATCATTTTATCCATTCAATTTATGAGAGAGATAGGTAACAAACTAATAATATAGTAAAATAATAAAAAAATGGTGAAAAATATAAAAGAATGAGAATATACATATTATAGTATTTTGAAAGAATATAAATATTCTACATTTGGGGATAAAAAAGTGGCTTCACACTTTTGAGATAATTTTTAAGAACCAAGTTTATCCTATTCTACATCGTGTTTGATTATAACGACATCGTAATAAGAGAAATAAAGAGATATTTTGTTAATATAATTAAATAAAATACAGAATAAAGTTAACTTGGTCAAATCTCATTTTCTTAAAAAACATTTGAAAAAGAGCGAAATCACCTGTTTCGACCTTATATGAAGACTGTTTGTATTTTTTAAAACATCAGAACATCTATATTCTTACTTTTTTTCCATCTTTTCACTTTTTTATTTTTAATATTTAACTACATGTTATCATATTATTAATTTTTATTATAATTACAATATCAAATATTAATTATATATAATAAAACTATTATTTATAAAATATTATATTTAAAAATTTAATTCTCTTCAAAATAAATAAAAAGTGGAATAAGAATACCTTCACTTTTTCAAAAATATTTTATTCCACCCAAATTTATTTTCCTACCAAATGACTCTAGAACATATTCACTCTAGAATATCTTAACCCCCTAGAGCATTTGATGATTGAACAGTTGGCTTCATTTTTTTTTTCTTACTCCAACAATGATTATCTATGTGACCCATGCATCTATGATTGTCTGGTGAGAAGATTCCTTTACTCCCAGACGTTAGCTTAATAAATGAACTATGTAAAACTGAATTATGAGAAGGCCATAAGCTTAATAAATAAAAAAAATATATATATATATTTTACATCTCGTTATCGCAAATTAGGATTTAGATCATATCCCTATGCAGGTCTGGCCCAATTGAGACTTGCGGACCAAGTTCTCACCGCAGCTAATGAGGCCTATTTCGATGAGCCCAGTTTGAAGGTTGCATAACACTTTTCATGTCTAATTTAATTTTTATTGGCGGAGAAAAGAGAAGGGAAAATAAGCTTATGATATGTAACTCTATCAATAGAGATCACGTGGTTGACGATTTTATTTTTAATGATTTTGTCAAGAGGACATGAATACATCTAGTAATATATGAGAATTTTTTTGGGTTAAAATAAACGTAGGTCAAACCACTTTTCAGTTACACACACTTTTTTTTTTGTTGAAAAGAAAATCATATCTGCTATTAGATCATTGATTGCTCTCCAAATAAACGTGTTTCTTTTCCTTAACTAATGATATCACGACTTTGGGAACTCTCATTTTGGGGAGAAGTAATATGTTTATTATATTATATAACATTTGAAAATACTTATCAATGAAATTACTAAAAGGGAGTTTCTGAATTGTAAAGAAAATTGTTTGGGAAGTGTTAAGTAGATATTTCATACTTTACTTTAGATAAGAAAATACAAAGCAAACCCCAAAAAAAAAACAGACATATTTTCTTAAAAAAATATCTTTACAACTCTCCCCAAATAATATTTTCTGTGCGTGAGATATAAGTCACTTTTTTTAAAAGAAAATATATCTTTTATTTTCCTAAGTAGTCTATAGAAAATTGGCTAACACTACGAGAAAAATAACTATTTTTCACGGCTCTGGCCGTCGAAAATAATCCAAAAATCATCACAAAGTTAGTTTTACGAAGATAGAGAATCGTGAGAAAATTGTTCATCGCAAATAATTTATCACAGCTTGAACCATGGAAAATATTTTTCACGTCTTTGTCCCACGGCTCATTCCCACGTCGAGCCATGGGAATGAGCCGTGGGACAAATTTCCCACGGTCCTAATCATAGGAAGTTTTTGCGATCTGGGTCATGGATAAAATTATCTACTGCTCAGATTCTGAGAAAGTTCCCACGATCTGAGCCGTGGATAATTTTTTTCACGGCTATAGCCGTGGGTACGTTCCCATGACCTGGGCCATGGATAATGTTTCCACATCTACATCCTTGGGTATGTTCCCACCAATGTTTTAGGATCGGACCGGACAATGACCTGGTTAGATGTCTGTTTTAGATTGAACCGATCGAATCGACAAGTCGGACATGATAGTAATAAAATATTATATTTAATATGGTATATTAAATTAAGTTATTATATTTTTGAATATATACCTATATCAAAATGTAATTATACAAAAAATAACAATCATAAACTTTAAATTTAAGATTTGATGTTAAAATTATTACATATTTAATAAATGAAAATATTATTGAATCTCATTATTATGTATACATTTTATATTCTTTAAAATTTTTTATAAATATTTTTCTAAGATATTATGAAAAGATTATATTTTCTATAAATAAATATATTGAACTTATTAAATATTAATTAAAGAAAATTTAAATTTGTGTATATATATTTTTATATATAATACTATACTATATTAAGTATGTTATAGTTTCATTGTATATTATACATATATCAAAGAAGTTTGCACCATTCATTTCTAACTAATTTATCTAATATAACAAATATTATATATAATATAACAAATATATAATTAACTTATATTATAATATGCATTTATGATATTAAAATTTTGAATAAAAGAATAATCCATAAGTTAAAGTCCAAAGCTTAATAAATTATAGACTAAATGAAAAAAAAAAGAACAAGTAAGATGTACAAACATAATCCCATATTCATAATACTAGCAACATATGAGCACGGGGACAACTATAAATAAAGGAGGACACTAGTGGGTAAATCTGAATCTTTATGGAGAAAATTTATTTTTAAATATTTTTTAAATTTATAATAATAAATTTTATAAAATTATTTCTTAACAAAACAAATAATAAAAAAATTAGTTGGCTCAAGAACCACGGTTCAACTTATTTTTTTTGGTTTGGGCCGATTTTGACCGGTTCTTGATCGGTCTTGACCGGTTCAATTCGATTCAACTATGAGTTCGGCTTTTGGGCTCATACCACGCCGTCTTAGTGTCCGATCGATGGTCGGAGCGGTCCGGCCCTAATAATATTGGTTCCCATGGCTTGGGCCGCTAGAAACCTTTCCAATGACTAGAGCCGTGGGAGCATTCCCATAGTCAAAGCCATATAAAAAATCCATCGACGACTACAGCCATTGCAAATCTATTTTGTATTATTATAAAATGCCTATTGTCTCATAGCTAGATCCAGTCGCTGATCGGTCGAATCCGGCCGCAGGAGGCCACATGTGGCCGCCGATTGCTAGATTCGGCCCTAGCAGCCAGATCTGGCCACGGGAGGTTAGTTCCGGTCACGGGTGGTTAGATTCGGCTGCTCGCAGTTAGATCGGACAATCCACATCCGGATCGACAACCAGAGGGTCAGATTCGATCGCCCATAGTCGGATCGGTTGCCTGTAGCCAGATCTATCGTCGGGCGGCCACTTTCGACCGCGGGAGACCATATTCGACAGTCTGAGCATCAAGATCTGACCGACATTAGCGAAATCGACCATCGGGTGAACGGGAGAGGACGAAAGGGAACGGGGAGGGAGCCGGCGCGTTTGGAGAGACCACGACGGAGGAAGAATGCAAAGGCGAAGATCTGTCGGAGGGAGACACCGTCGCCGGAGAGAGCGTCGTGAGGGAGAGAGCGCCGAGAGGGATAGAGCCGCGCGAAGGAGAGAGCACTCGATGAGCAGAGATGGATCCGACATATAACAGTGTTGTCGGACGGGAGATTGATGCGAGAATGAAATTAGAATTTCCCACAGTTGGAGCCATGGGAAAGTTTCCTACGACTTGAGCCGAGGGACATTTTTCTGCGGTTCGAGCCATGGGAAATACTATTTTTTACAAAAAAAATGAAAATAAAGAATAAAGAATAAAATCCATTAGTTGGAAACTAAAAAGAAAATTAAAATAAATTCTATTTTAGTGCATCAGTTTTCAAACCGAAAAAGGAAATTAAAAATCCATTGATCCAAATATGGTAACTGTCATACAAATAAAATCCATGAATACGCTAATCTTCGTCTTCTCTTCATCGTCGAGATCCCTAAAAAATTGATTCAACTCAGTAAGCGGCTTCCATATCTTTTTCGGCAGGTGTGAAAATGCAATAGGAAGCAATGACTACATAAAGATATGAGACTCTTCACGCCGAGCAAACACAAATTGTTCATGTCTACACATGGTGTCAGGTTTGAAGCATCACCATTCGGTAGTCTTAGCTCACTAATCCATCGAAGCACTTGCATTTTCCCATCTTTTGTAAGTGTGTAACAAACTTTGGGTTTTGATAATCTATCATTGGCCGAGGTAACAAGGTGTAACTTGGGACGTCGATAATATTTCTTCAAATCCAATCTTGCGTTAATATTATCTTTCGTCTTTCCATTTATGTCCATAATAGTGTGAAAGATATTATCAAATACATTTTTCTCAATGTGCACGACATCCAATTTATGACGAATCAAATGATCTTTCCAATATGGTAGATCCCAAAAGATACTACATTTCGTCCGATTGCGCGAATCACCATAAACAATATATTTGAGATTTGGATTGTCAGTAATCCTACTTAGACAACCAATCATGTCACATAATTCATCTCCCAATAACATGACAGAGGCATTTCATGCACTATTTTTTCCCTCCGAAAGACATTTTTATTACTTTGAAATAGATGATTTTGAGGCAAAAATTGTCTATGACAATCAAACCAACATTTTTTACCTCCATTTTTTTAATGTGAAAGCATTTGAATTATCCATGCAAACGGACATCCTAACTTACTTGCAATCATCCAACCACTTAATATCCCATAAGTCGAAAAATAATTGATTATCCATAGTAGGACAACTTTCAGGGTGAAGTTCTGTGTGGTCGAGATGCATAAGCTATGACACCATTCCATAACTCTTTCAGTTCGTCGATCAAAGACTGTAAGTATACATCTATCTTCTACTGAAGACTGTGTGGACCAGGAATAATGCACAAGCATATATACATACTCCAAGAGGAAAATTGTATGGTGTGACTATGACTGGCCAACAAGAATAAGGAACAGTCGTCGGATCATACGGTGTAAACCCATCTGCACTTAACCCTAGTCTTATATTTCTTTCATCATTTGTCAATTTTGGATGCAAACGATCAAAATGTTGCCATGCTTCACTATCAGACGGGTGGAGCATAACACCTTCAGTTGTCTTATGCCATGCATGTCATTTCATTTGTGACGTGGATCCTACGGACGAATATAATATTTTAAGACTTGGAATAAGAGGCAAGTAGTGCATTATCTTCGTTGGAACTTCATTCTTTGTGTTTGATTTGTATCACTTAGCACCACAAAATTTGCACTCCCTCTTATTGATGTCATCACCATAAAATATCATACAATCATTTCGACAACAAACTATTTTAGTGGAGCCAAGACCATGTTTTGAAACTAATCTTTTGGTCTTGTAATAATTCTCATGTATTCGAGTCCTGGATAGTGTGATTTCTTGTAGTATCTCCATAAATGCATCGAAGCGAGCATGTAAAATATTATGGCCAGTCTTCAAATTTAGTATTCTAACTGCTAGTGATAATTTAGAATGATTTTCACAACTGGTTCACAAGGGTTCACTCGAGGCTGCTAGTAACTTGAAAAAATTAGCTCCTTCGGAATGTAGTGACTCATCCTTATGCTCTTGTTGAAATCTGATGTCTCTATATTCGGTTGTAGCAACATCGTAAATCAAGTTTTAATATCTAGAAATAAAATTATCCTCGATATTAGTAGGATCTTGTGCAATATCAAAGTTTGATGATGGTTCAATCTCACAAAGGTCGCTCCGATACCAATAATTCAACAGTCCGGATCCAGTCATTCATGCCGGAATCGGGCGTCAATGGCTTGGCTCCGATCGTTCATGCTCGGAACTGGGCATCAACAGCCCGGATCCGGCCGTTCACGCCCGGAATCGGGCATCAATGGCCCGGATCCAATCGTTCACTCCCGGAATCGGGCGTCAATGGCCCGGATCCAACTATTCTCGCCCAGATTTGACCGTGCATAGCGGGATCCGCCTACCAATGGTCGGATCCAGGTGTCAATGGCAGTTCACGGCCAGACGTCCGTGAGCGGCGAGATCTAGCCATTCGTGGCCGTCGGCCCACAGCGTCGAACCCAATTGAGCTCGCATTAGCCGACGACCAGGCTTGCAAGGGCCGAGGAAGGGCTCACAGTGATCGATGAAGGGCGCAGCGGCCGATCAGGCCCGCAGCGACTGGCAGTAAGACTGTCCGGTCTCGCATCGACCAGCAAGGGCTGTGGAAGGCCCGCCCGAGCTTGCAATGGCCTACGAGGGCCGCAACAAGCCCGACCGACCTCGTAGAGTCATGGGAGATATGCGGCGAGCATCGGATCCATCGGGTGTCGGAGTCGGGGTTCAGATGGGGAGGACGAAAATGAATCGCCGGAGTGTACCTTTAAGTGAATCGTCGGAGCGTCTTCTGAGGGGTTCGCCGGAATCGGAGCAGATCGTCGAAACTGACGGACCTGAAAATGGCTGTGGCACCAGATACGGCGTGAGCGAAGAGAACCGATGAGCGTCGGAGTCGGAGCTCATCGTCGAAGCCGACTGATCGGGAACAGAGGAAGAAACGACCTGAGGTAGAGGGGGTCAGGCTATTTATAGGAGGACCTATGACGAATTTTTCAGCGATTGTACCCGTCGGAAACGTTTAAAATATATTTCCCAACGCCACTTTCTTCGCCATATTATATTATTTTTTTGAATTTCCACGACTTCAACCATGATATATATATATATGTGTGTGTGTGTGTCGAGAGCCATGGGAACATTAACATATAAGTTTATTACTAAATCTTGAAAAATATTTATTTTATTGGAATATGAGAAAAAAAATTAAATTATGTTTTCCATGACTTAAGTCGCGAGAAACTTCACAATTGCCGGTACTTATGACGATTCAAATCGTGAAAAATGATTGCGTCTTAACTTTTGAAAGGTAGCACGAATCGTCAGAAATTACGTCGGAACTTGCGAGGAATATGTAGCCGTCGATGATTCAAACAAATGTTCTTGTAGTATAATTTGTTTGTTATAATTGATTCTTCTATCCGAACGGGAGGAACCCATTTTCATTTATTAAGAAAACGACTTAACCATGGGGCTCCGGTACACTTCTTCTGTGGACTGTTCATGCATGACTTACTACGACATGCTTCCTGTTCCTTGTCCCATCTTCCTGGGCGCACAACACAGATCTTTGTCACTTCCGTTAGCTACAAACTTTCTCTCCCCTTAACGTAGTGCCTTGTGAGTTGTGAACTCCATCCTGCTCACGGGTTCTCTCTCTTTTTCTCTCTCCCACACACCCCAGTATTCAACACAGCAAACGGCTAGTGAACCGAGACAAAAACACCCGTGGGCACCATAAATAAAGCAATAAAAAGAAATGTCAAAAGTTGGCGCTGCCCTTATTCCTTCACGACATCTCTGCGACTGCGAGTAGTCCACTGCAGGATTTGCATCCATTTCACCATTTCGGCAATCAGTAAAGAGCGCCACTACACAGCTCAAAGGCTGGTCCGGATCACACTCGTCTCAGCTTTCTCCCTCTCTTTCTTTCACCAAAGCTTCCACCAATGAGAACACATCTTAAAGGCAAAAATAATCACTAATATAAGGCTTTATAAGTTCTATTTCCAACAACTTATGTGCTGGGGAGCTGGCTCCTGGCTCCTCGAGGGGTCCAACTAGGTTGGTAGCTAGAAGTTAAAACTGTTGTCTCTCTTCTCCTTCTCCTTCAGTCTTTAGAATTTTTGAGGTCTTATGAATGATATTCACTTTAATGGTAAACAGTCAATCATTCCTGTGATTTGAGAAAAAGCAATTGCAGAATACTATGATCATGCTTGAATTCACATTCCTGAGGTGACTTCCTCCGGAGACCCGATTCGGTCCGGTGGGTGCCCTCACTCTCGGATGGGTTAAACATAACTCTAATGGATCCCTTATTATAAGTGAACGGTCAGGGGAGGGGTTGGATACTTACTTAGATCCACTCATCGTTTCTTTCTTTTTGCGGACACTTTTAGGAGGCAAGTGGAGTCTATTTTGAAACTTGAAGCTTGGAGTCTTCTCATGGAAATCAAGTCGGCATCTCTGAACCGTTATAGAATGATCAACATTAATGACATTGATTCGACATCCCTTGCTATGATTCTCAACAATCCTAGCCATCTCTCTTGGCGCATACGGAATTTAGTTATTGACATTCAAGTTATTTGGTCTCCTTTTGATGTTTGGGCTATTAATCATGTTTTTAGGGAGATCAATTGACCAGTCGATTATCTAGCTAACTTTGGCCGATCGATTACGACCAACATTAATTTTTTTTTTGGAAAGTACCCCACCTCATGAGCTCGTTCATCATGATTTCTCTTAACTTCTCAATGAATAATTAAATTGACAGATAATTCAATGTGTGTTTGGATGGACTTGAACGTAATGATGAGGAACCGTGAAGTTGATTTGATGGGAGAAAGTTGATGTGATGAATGAATTTTTTATTATTTTTGAATTAAAAATAATTATTATAATTATAAAGTATAATTTTATTATAATTTAAAATAAATTTATAAACTAATTTTTTATGAAAATTTTAAAAAGTATTCAAATATAAAAAATAATTATAATTAACAAAATATACATTTTAAATAAATAATAAGTAATAAAATAATATTATATTAATTCTTTATTATAAATATTTTATATATAATAAATTAATTATTTTATAGGGGTAAAGTGTGTGAGAGAGAAAATAAGAAAAGAAAAAAAAGAAAAACTAAATACCCAAAAAAGTGCCGTAAAAAAAAGAAAATAGCTGAAGTGCTATGGCCACAAAAAGGTGGAACGGAGTGCTAAAATCGGGATCAAGTGTGTCCCGATTCCAACTCCTAATTTCACCTCTTTTGATGAAATCAGACGTCTCATTTCAAAAAAATCAGAGCGCGATTCTATCTCGATTCCTAATCCAAACACGATCCTAATGTACCAAGACGTTTGTCTTACCTTCAATGAATAATGATCCATGAAGTTTTCTAAAAAAAAATATGTGCATGGAAATTTCAATGCTTCTTCTACCACTAACAAAATGCAGCAGTTTACTACTTGAATGATCATTAATGGGGAATAAAGGGGGGAGAAAAAGGAGCTCTTGCAGTGTTCAATAACTCCTTTTCCCTTTTGTTTTAAATCAATATAATAGGGTAAATTATACGAATGCTCCCTTAACTTTGAGTCATTTTCAAATCGGTCTCCCAATTTTAATTTGTAATAAAAACGTCTATCATCTTTTATTTTTTTGCACGATTAGTCATCTTGATCGGTGATAGTGAATTTCTCGATTGCCTATTGCGTACGTGGTCGACACGTGAGCCATTTCTCTCTCATCCATGTCATTCAAGTCATCCACATCATTTAACGCTCTAAATCAAGTAAATTACATGGATCGTCTCCCAACTTTGAGTTGATTTCTAAACAATCCCCCCAACTTTAATATTATTGTACGATTCATCCACTTGACCGATAAACAACAGTCTCCTGATGATCTTGATGATGTGACGTAATAAAATATAATAAAAAATTTTAACTAACTGATATCACATAATATAAAATATTATAAAAATTTAAGCGTGCGAACGAGCTAGGGAGGGGGGAGGGGGTGTGCCGGCCCACCTCTCCAAGCTCGCCCTTTGACAAGCTGGCATAGGGGGCGCCAGCCCCCCTCTCCAAGCTCGCCCATTGGCGAGTTTCGCACAAGGGACGTCAACACTCTCTCGTGAGCTCGTCGGCGTCCTTATTATTTTTTATTATTTTTTATCATATTTTATTAATATTATATTTTTTTTGTATTGTGCCATATCAATAAGTTAATTTTTTATTATATTTTATTACACAACGTCAGCAAAGTAACTGAGAGACTATTTCTTACCGATCAAGTGAATGAATTGTGCAATAATATCAAATTTTTTTTATTAAAGTTAGGGGACTAATCATGTAAGTTATTATACTTTCAAAACGACAAATTGACGCCAACGATACTTCTAAACTTTGCTGTTTTAAAAAAGAGCCGAGATTGGATAAAGTTCTTTTATTATCATCAGTCAGTATAGTTTCGGATCGTATATTTATGAATGAAAATATTTTACGTACGACATTTTTCAAATTTGAAATATCAACAGGTTGTTGAACTCATCCGATATTATTCCTAGAGGTGATCCTTCTTTTTTTTTTTTTGAAAAAAATCCATGTGCAATGTACTGCTCTGAAAACCATCGTCCACCTTCTTAAATTGCATTAACTGCTCAGCAACGTTTAGTGATGTGGTGGTGCTACCGCCCCTGGAAAATATCCGAATCATGGCACAAAGAAACTTAAAACATGGGGAAGATGGCCAAAGTTTGTGGACGGATACATGGTTTTTATTATTTTCGATGCATATGACCTCGACATATGGGATCCAATTACAGGCAGATATGTCCATTCAACCCACCTAATTGGAGTAAATTTGAAGAATGGCATGTCTTCTCAGTAAGATCATCCAACTTTATTTTATAATAAAAAAATCATTCAACTTTGTGAATCTTTCACTCATGGTCATCATGACCGGCTATTGCCCGTATACGATAGATTACCTATGTGGATGCCATGTGGACGCCCCACCATCAGATGACAAATCTGCCATGTCGGAAAACGTTGGAAATAGGAAGCATGAAAGTTTGATATAAGCTTGCGACAGATAAATTCGTCGAAAAGTTTTTTAAAAATATTAAAAGAATAGATCGTCGATTGATTGGCAACGTCGATTCGAGGCAGTGGCCGAAATCGAGATAGAGAGAGGAAGGAGGATGGCCGAAAGGGTGAGGGAGAAGGAGGGCGGTCGAAGTACTTGCCAGGTGCCCAAATCCGGGTGCAATTGGAGCTAGGTGGCCATATCCGATCGCGATCGACCGGAAGACGGCAAGATCCGGCCACCACGACCGCGACGACCAATAAGATCCGGTCGGATCGACCGCCAGACGCTTGATCATGATTGAGAAAACACCGATCGGGGGTGCGCGACAGGAGTTGTGGGAGATCATCGGAGTCGTGGGAGATCATCGGAGTCGTGGGAGTCCCCTAGATCTAGCCTCCAAAACTGCGATCGGCCGTCGGACGACAAAATTCGGTCGCCATGACCGTGACCGCGATAGGTAAGCAAGATCCTGCTGGATCAGCCGCTAGGCGCCGGATCACGGATGAGAAACGCCGATCGGGGGTGGGCAACAGTAGCCGTGGGAGATAGTCGAAGCCATGTCGCTGCCGTGGGAGTCGCCAGGTGTTCAGATCTAGCTGCCACGGCCATGATCGGCCATCGGGCGACAAGATTCGGCAGCCATGACCGCGATCGACCAGTTAGCAAGATCTTGCTAGATCGGTCGCCAGACGCCGAATCACGGGCGAGAAGCATCAATTAGGGGGTGGGTGGCAGGAGTCGTGGGAGATCGTCGGAGCGAGTTGCCACTGCCGTGTCATTAGGCATTCAGATCTGGCCGCCAAGACCGCGATCGACCATCGAGCGGCAAGATCCGGCCACCACGATCATGATCGACCATCGGGGGACAAGATTCAGCTGCCACGATCACGATCGGCCTTTGGGCGGCAAGATCCGGCCGCCACGGCCGCGATCGGCCATCCGACGATAAGATCCGGCCGCCACGACCGCGATCAATCATCGGGCAGCAAGATCCGACCGCCACGATCGCGATTGGCCATCGGGCGACAAGATCCTGCCGCCACGACTGAGACCGATCAGCAAGATCCGGCCGGATCACGCCCGAAAGGCGCATATTAGGGAGTGGGCAGTAGGAGTCGTTGGAGGTCGTCGAAGTCGTGGGAGTCGCTGCCGCCGTGGGAGTCGTCGCCGCCATGGAAGAAAGAGGGAGAGGGATAGAGAGATATCGGGAGAGGAATGGGGGAGGAGGTATAAGGAGAGAGAGGAGATGATAGTTTTAAGTGCTTTTAGACGTGGCAGATGATAGGTCGATAGTGTGGTGTAAATGGACAGCAGTCGATCATGATAATCGTGAGTGAAAGATTCATAAAGATGAATAACCTTTCAATTACAAAATAAAGTTGGATGACTTTACTTGAACTATCTTATAAGTTAGGTGACCATCCTTAAAATTTACTCAACCCTATTGCATCCTTAAATATCACACTTTCAGTTTTAATGAGAACATTCATTAGTGAACCTCTGGATTCTCCAGTCAAAATTTTCTTCTTTTTTTTTTGTTTTGTGTTTAAATTTTAAATAAATCTGGACGACTGACGATTTCAACTACAGGTTAAAGATTTAGAATATGACTTCTTCAACCAATCTGTCACCTCCTAAGTGGTCGACGTGCTGGTGGTCTAAGATTGATTTTTGAAGCCGTCGCGTTAGCTAGAAGTATTATCATAACTGTTTAAATTTCGAATTATTTTTTTATTAATACGGATTGCTATCGAAAAAGGAGAGAGTTATTTAACAGGAAGCTTGTATTTAGAGGCAGAAAGGTGAATTAGAGCGCTCTCCAAGTTTATGAAGCACACGTATTCCAACGTGCTATACGTTCGAACGTCAGATCCGAGAAAAATATTTTGATTTTGTAGGAAAAAAATTTAAAAGGAAAGTTCATGGTGAGGTGATTATTGTTGAAGAAAAATGCTCTGGCGGTGCATCATTTAACACCCTCGAAAAAAAAACTTGGTTATGTTAAATTATCACAATTTTACATATAAACATAAATTTTATGATATTCCTAAATTTTATTATATTTCCCACTTTAATTGTTTCGTCTAATTATGTTAACATTTATATTATTTTTACTTTTTTTTCATTTGTGAAAAGATTAAGTTGCTATGTACAGTCCTTTCTTTTAATATTTTTTAAGAAATAAAATAATACAATGATAATAAATAATAAAAAATATTAAAAATCTAGAGCAACAACAAACGCCGAGGCCCTGTTCTTCTCCGTCAACGCCCACGACGTATTCATCTTTGCCAACATCCGTCCACATCCAACCATTCATCCAATTATGCCCTCACCCCTTCGTCTCTCCTTGGTTTCTGGCGATGATGCCATTGTCACTTTCGAGCTGGTCGCTGCCCCTAGAACTGTTGGCCTCAAGGACTTCGACCTCCTCCCTACCAACCTCCGGCACATAACCATTGTCAATTTCCCCCGGCTCTCCTCGAGAGAAATGCAACACATCAATTTTGACGCATCACCTTTTGTGCTCGAACGCATCGGAACCTTTAAGGAAAGCATAGGCTTAGGAATCCACATCCGCCGTTGCCGCCGGCGAGGACAATGATGATGACGACATGGAGGTGGAGGACAGAGACATCCTTAGACTACAGTACAAGAGATCGACGGCGTCGGCCAGTTGACTGGAGAAACAATGATTTCTTATTGCTCATTTCAGTAAAGTGCACATGCTCATCAATCGTTCGGACGACAACTTAGAAATGGGGGGAGGGGGTCGAGCCTGTGTGTCAAAATCAGATCGTCAAAGGAGCAATTGGCCTCCTGTTTCATCTTCTCCCCAAAGAAGGTGGTGGCGCAGAGTCGGAAGGCGAAGAGAGGCAAGGTTTGTACGTGGGAATGATACTTTAGTCTTTTTACATCCAAGAGAAAAAATAACAAAAGCAAATAGAAGGACTAAAGTGAAAAATACTATAAAGTTTATATCATAAGATAACTTCATACTTTGTAGTTAAATGTAAAAAATCATGATATTTTAAAAAATGTTTAAGGAAATACCACCTGCCAATTATGAGAAATCATTACGGACCATAGATCTTTCAAAGTAACAGCAATTGCTACTAAAGCCCCCATGGCATTTAGAAATCATTTACTTGGATTACACTGTCAACTCTATCCAACCTCTTTTTCACACTTCGTCATTCGAATGCAGATCCCAATAGTCTAGAGATCAATCACTCGCCATCAAATAAACCTTTTTTTTTAAATATTAATAATTTTGGTTCGAAATTTTGAGTGCTCAAACATGCACATTACAAAGTATTATATAATTTTAAGAAAAAAATGATTATGCAAATTTAAAAAGATTAAAGTTAGCAATTCTAGAAATATAGCATTTTACAAATTAAAATTATTTATATTTTTGGATATATGTATAAATTAAAATTAAAATTATACCCTTTAAGCACTATATTGAAGACCTTGTAGGTCTCCCACATGTTAAAGTGTTGTTGGAGAAGAAAGACTATATACTGATAAGGTAGATTTAGTAAAGGAAAAAATGTTGACAGCTTAAAGTCATCAAAAGAGCTATGCCGATAAGAAAAGAAAAGAACAAATTTATCAAGTTGGAGACCATGTATTGTTAAAAGTTTCTCCTACCAAAGAAGTCATGAGATTCAGCAGGAAAGACAAATTGACTTACAGATACATAGACCCATTTGAAATTCTAGAAAGGTGGGAGAATGCGCATACAAATTGACATTGCCTCTTTCATATGCCAAAATTCATAACGTTTTTCATGTGTCAATGCTATAGCTTTCATGTACTGGTGATTGAAGAGCCAACCATAAGACCTAATATATGAAGAGTACCCTACAAAATACTTGAGTATGGTGGGCGTCGTCTAAGGAACAAGGTGGTAAATATTGCATGGAAGCACCACAATGGAACTGAAGAAACATGGGAACTGAAGGAAAAAAATGAAAGAACAGTTTTCAAAATTATCTGAGAAACGTTCTATTTCATAGTGTAAATTCGAGGACAATTTTTTTTTTTGGTTCGGGGGGAGGGAAGGAGGGGGGGGGGGATTTAACACTCAGATTTTGATCAAGGAAAATTTGATCTTCGGTCCAAAATCCTCGTGATCTCCCCTATTTAAAGACCCCCAACTTCCCTTATTTTTTTTCCCTCATTGTGCACCTGACGCTGGGGCTTGAGGAAAGAGGACTTGAGGAAAAGAAGAGGAACAAAGGGAAGAAGAATATAAGAGTAAGATATCTAAAGGGGATTCTAACTTCTCTCTTCTCTCTCAATTATTTTTTCATATTGGATTAAGAGCATGATGGCACCATGTTATCATATAAGATTGTGATTGAGGGATTGTTATATTGAAATAACTAGATCTACTCCATGCTTGATCTGTCATTGCTTAGATCTAATTGTTAGGGTTTATATGTTCATAATCATTTTAATTATTTGGGGATGAACCTTATATTTTGAATTGGGATGGTTTCGCATGATTTAAATCATATTTTATGACACTCAAATGTCTAGGAAACATGCATGTATCGTCCTTAATGATTAGTATTGTGTTTCACAACGTTTTGGGATTGAAATCTTGTAAAAATCATGCTAGATGACAAGTCTGGACTACGTCACAACTGTGATTGCCCTCAGAATGGCCGTGAGCGAGAGTCACTACAAGAAAAATGCGGATTACCGACGGTCCGAACCGTCGGTAATCAGCTCGAAAACCGTCGGTAACGCAATTACCGACGGTTTTTCAGTCGGAATCGATCCGTCCGAAAAACGCTCGTCGCAAACGGATTTGCGACGATTGAAAAAAATTCGTCGAAAATATCGACGGTTCTGGCCGTCGGAACAGTCCCCGACGGTTCGACCTGTCGAAATTTTCCGACGGTTGCAACCGCCGGAAAAGTCCCCGACGGTTCGAACTGTCGATATTTCCGACGGTTGCAACCGCCGAAAAAGGCCGGCGGTCCGAGCCGTCGATATTTTTCGACGGTTGCAACCGCCGGAAAAGTCCCTAGCGGTTCGAACCGTCGATATTTCCGACGGTTCCAACCGTCGGAAAAGGCCGACGGTCTGAGCCGTCGAAATTTCCGACGGTTCCAACCGTCGGAAAAGGCCGGCGGTCCGAGCCGTCGCAACTTTTCGACGGTCCCAACTGTCGAAACTTTAGACGGTTGTAGCAACCGTCGATCTTTTGACGGTCGCGACCGTCGGCCGGATCCGAACGCTAGGCGGCCGGATCCGAACGCCAGGCGGCCGGATCCGGCCCGCCTGGCGGCCGATCCGGCGCCAGGCGGCCGGATCCGCCGCTAGGAGGCGGATCCGGCCCGCCTGGCGGCCGATCCAGCGCCAGACGGCCGGATCCAGCCGACAGCAGAGAGAGAGATGCCGACGCGGAGTGGGAGAGAGAGAGATATGCCGGCGCGGGAGAGGGTCGCCGGCGTCCGGCGTGGGAGGGTCGCCGGCGTCTGGCGCGCGGGAGAGGCCGATCTCGCGGCGTAACCGGCGTCCGTGCTCGCGGCGTAACCGGTGTCCATGCTCGCGGCCGGGAGAGGGAGAGAGGAGAGGAGGGAGAGAGAGAGGAGTGGAGGGAGGAGGGAGAGAGAAGAGGGAGGAGGGAAAATATATAAAGGAAAAAAAGTGGAAAGAAAGCGAGAAAAAGGGAAAAAAAGCGGGATAACGAAATTTTAATTACCGACGGTTTCGACCGTCGAAAATATAAATAATAAATAATTTTATTTTATTTAGTTATATATAATATTTATTTTTTTATTTTACCGATGGTTTGAACCGACGGTAATCTTTACCGACGGTCAAAACCGTCGGTAATTGCGACAGTTTGGATATCCGTCGGAAATTGCGGCGGATTTATCGACGGTTACGACCTTCAGAAATTGCGGCAGATTTTGCGACGGATGGATATCCGTCGAAAATATCGACATTCCTAACCGTCAAAAAATTAAATAATAATATAACAAATTATATAATTAATTTTTTATTTCCGACGGTCACAGCCGTCGAAAAATCCGTCGAAAAGATTTAATAATAATATTAAAAATATATAATTTATTTTTTTATTTCCGACGGTCCTAACCGTCGGAAAAGTCATCGGAAATTACGACGGATGGATATCCGTCGAAAATATCGACGTTCCTAATCGTCGAAAAATTAAATAATAATATAATAAATTATATAATTAATTTTTTTAATTTCTGACGGTCACAACCGTCGGAAAATCCGTCGAAAAGATTTAATAATAATATTAAAAATATATAATTTATTTTTTTTATTTCCGACGGCCCTAACCGTCGGAAAAGTCGTCGGAAATTGCGACGGATGGATATCCGTCGAAAATATCGACGTTCCTAATCGTCGAAAAATTAAATAATAATATAATAAATTATATAATTAATTTTTTAATTTCCGACGATCGTGACCGTCGGAAAATCCGTCGAAAAAATTTAATAATAATATTAAAAATATATAATTTAATTTTTTTATTTCCGACGATCGTAACCGTCGGAAAAGTCATCGGAAATTACGACGGATGGATATCCGTCGAAAATATCGACGTTCCTAATCATCAAAAAATTAAATAATAATATAAATTATTTCCGACGGTCATAACCGTCGAAAAATCCGTCGAAAACGGAACCGTCGAAAAATCCGTCGGAAACGGAACCGTCGAAAAATCCGTCGCAAATAGCGACGGATTTAGAATCGTCGAAAATTATCCGTCGAAAAATCGCGATTTTCTTGTAGTGAGTCAAGAACCCGACCAAGCAAATAGGCTTGTGCTCACGCCAGGTGACAGACATTGTCACGCTTGTGACAAGACAGGCATGGCCGTGACCACCCTGGTCACGACCATGAGTGAGAGGCTTTCAAGATTGAATCCAAAATTGGGCTCGCTCGTGATCATGTGCATGGGAGAACGACCATGACAAATGATATGTCATGACTGTGACCATGACCAACAAGTGGAGAAAAGGAGCTTTTCCAAGTCACGGTCATGGGGGTGAAGACACCTATCACGGTCGTGACCGACCAATTTAGGCTCCTATAATATTTTAAAAATTATTTTCAAAGTATTAATAGTATTGATTGATGATTATTGACTGTATATGAACCTAGATACATGAAGTGCATGTTTTCACATAACTAAGTTAAAATATAAAGATTAAATAACGTAATTGATTGTTATTTGAAAAGCAAATCAATCCAGTTGTGGATGATGCTACATGTCGCTCCTCAATGATCCTTATCGGATTTTTAGAAAATAATCATTCTTATACTTCGGTGTATGTATTTCCTTCATGAATAATTGTTCTCACATCGACAAGGTGTATGTATTCGTAAGTCATATTCGGATGAGAGGGGAACATTATTTCCAAGACTGAGGCGAGGGCACAACATAAATTCAAACTATCGAAAGATATAGCGTTACAAGGGCCAATGATAGAATCGATGGATTGATGCCCATGAAAGTGGAGGTTCGAAAGGATTATAAAGCAATTAAAAGTTATAATAAGTGCAAGTCACTTATGTGCCTATAGAATTGTATGATTATTATGATTGCCCTATAATATTTATATGATGTTGGATAAACACATGTCTTACCATGCCTTTTTAGTAATGCATGATGATAAATCGTTATGATTGTTTGACATGTAATTCATATATTAAGTACATGTCATGTATATTTTTATTTTTCTATTATATGAAAATGAATATGTAAAACATGTAGTATCCTGTTTAGGATCATCGCATCACATAGCATAGCATGATCTTTACATACTTTAACTAGAAAATCTTGTTCCCTAAATCCGTGCAAGAAGCTAATGTATCAATGGATGGTGGCTCAGCTCATGATGAGAAGATTGCACATTAGTCTAAGCTTAAATAGTGTCATGATGTCATAGAGTCCATTATATTATAAATTATAAATATGCTTTTGAAGATTGCATATTAGATTTGGTTTACATTCTATAACACTTCTTTAGATGTTTAAATAAAATCTTCCACTTGAAAGATTATGTCATTTCATTTTATTGATTTAAGTTTCCGGTGCAATAGAATAAAATCATATTTTTTATGATTATGTGATGACGAAAGAAATAATATAATCATTCTAATTGTCCTAATTATTATAATTAATAAAAATGGATGGATGATTATGGGTGACATCTCGCAACACACAATAAATAGAATGGCGGGTAATAACTTTTAGTCGATTTTGTCTTCATTTTCTTTTTTTTTTTATATTTTTGTACCAGGGTTTCTAATCTAGTCCTTGATACCTCTACTGGGTTTTCTTTTTTGCATGAACCTGCCACAAAATCTCAGGAGCTATTTAATCATTAACGTAACATTATCTAACCAACATTTGGGGATATGTGCCAACTTTAATTTATTTTATCTCTATAAGCAATAGTTACATTTAGATGTTGTTCAATTATCTCTAAAGTAATGACTATATATGCACTTTGTTCTATCTGCTATTGAGGAAGATATACGCCTAGATTTTGATCCCGACAAAACGCCTACAAAAGTTTACATCTAGATTATAGTCTTCTGACATTTGTGCTTTGGACCAACAAAATTTTTTAGGACATACATTTTTTAATATGATTCTTTTTTTTTAAATTAAGGAAAAATTTTTTTTTGAATAAAACTCTCTCTCCCAATATCATCATTTTATTTTCCTATTCAAATAAGAAGAGCAATATTTTATCTCATTTTTTCTATTCAAACATATGATTTACTATCATTCCCCTTTCTTTCCTTTTCATGCCTTCCTACCCTTTTCATCAATTAGGTAGTATCCAAATGGATTATGGTTGATTGAAAGGAGGTGAAATGTGGGAAATCGGTGAGAATAGAAAGAGGAGAATTGATTGTCACTCTTTGTTTGAATTTAAATTGAAGGAAAATAAAAAAGTTCCTTCCTTTGTCTTCCAATCTCATTCAATATATTATTTTTCTTTTCACCCCATGTTGGGATGAAAAGGTTAATTTGTTTCTATCATTAATCATATAAATTAAACATACAAATATATACTTAAAAAAATTGTCCAATTACATCTTAACATTCTTTTTCTTTTCTTATCTTTAATGATATCAATTAAAGAGAGTAACTATTCATTTTTACTTTTCATACTTTTTTTTTGTCATTTTTTTTTCACTCTTTACCTTTTCTTCCACTATCTTCATAGAAAGGAAAGATAATAAATATTTCATAATAATTTTATTTTTATTCACTACATATGTATTTATATATTAAGTTTATAAGAGTAATACGAAAATGTATTTTAATTATACTTTTTCCTTACTTTCACATTTATTTGGAGATAAAAAAGAGATATTGAAAAAGAATAGAGAAGAAAGAAGGAGACTTTAACCAGACTAAATTCCTTCGTCCTCTTACTTTCTTTCACCCTCAAGTACTAATATAAGCATCTTTTACCGAAAAAAAAAACTCATATAAACATCTCCACTCTTCACAGCACCCCACCCGAAAGTAGAGAGAGAGAGGAAAAAAGCTCTCCATCTCTTTGTTCTCTTCTTTAAAACGTTCTGTAAACTCCCCCTTCCCTGGCACGCCAGAGGGGGGAGAGGACCTCTGCTCTTGCCATTTACTTAATCCTCTGCTCCATGAATGGAAGAAAGAGTACCAGAACGTTTAAAAGGAAATTTTTGATGCTCCCAGCGGTACCAGGCTATATGATAAAGTGAAGAGGAGTTGCTTGCTTGTGTTTCCGCGTGGAGGATACTACTGTCTCGGCTGTGATCAAGTATACTTTGTGTGAGGGAGTGAAGGATAACTTCGTCGAACGTTTGAAGAGCTTCTGGTTTTATTGGGAGAGTTCCAGAGCAATGAAAGGCCTTTCTGCGATTTACTTGCTAGTGGCTTCTCTCTTGAGTCTCTGGTTGATATGTCTGTGCCAAGAGGACACTGCTGTATACATTGTGACCATGAAGCAACCCCCTGCTACTCATTATTATGGAGGGCTGAAGAGGTTTGGAAGCAGCAGAGTTAGTAAAGGGGCATCTGATGCATTCACTACACTCAACAAGCCAAGGCAATATATCTTTCTCTCTTTTTGTTAAGTTAACGATTTAGGTTATCAAATGACTAATCAAATCCTCCAAGGAAATTTCATCTTTTATTTCAGTTGCAGGTTCTAGGTTTCATTTTTTAACGAGTTTTAGCTTTTTGGGTTTTGTATATGTGCTATTCTTTATCACCTGCTCCCTTAGTTTTTCTGGGTAAAATCAACCTCTTACCTTTCTTAAAATATGAATGGTTGCCACTGCAGTTAAATACTTTACCTCAATTGTCTTAAGAATTGTCTGAATACCTTTTGCAGTTCATGTTAGTTACTTCCATCTCCTGTGATAAGTAAAAATTATGTTCTTCTCCTAATAATATTGATATTTTGACTTAGAAGTTAGAACTAAGCATTTATCCTTTGGGATTTACCTTCCTAAACTTGTTTTTCTGTTTCACTTTTATGGATGTTTCAATAGGAGCTCCATTTCTTCTGCAAACTGTGTAGGGTTCCTACAACAACAACAACAAAGCCTTATCCCACTAGGTGGGGTCGGCTACATGGATCATACGACGCCTTCGTTGATCCATGTTCATGAGATTCGACAGGGTTTTACGTTGGCTGTCGGGACCTAACACAACCCTCTTCCTTTATCCGGGCAGGGTTCCTACATGAAGAAGAAATTTTAATTTGGCTTGGAGTCTAATTACTGACTTTACTATTATGTCACTAAGCAAAGATTCCACATTTTGTGCATGATTGAGAGTTTGACCTCTGCATGATTGATATCTTAAATTGCTCCAATTTCCTCTTCAGATTGAAATTACCAAGCCATGTCTTCGCTTGTTATTTGTTGGGGATGCTGTAGCCCCTTAATTCTCTTGATTCATCTTGCTGCTGCAGAACATCTTGGTGCATTCACATACTCTCCAGACTAACTCTGTACTCAATCTTGTTTACCATTATTGCAGGAATGCTTCAAAGTCTAATGCCAGTTACAGTTCATATTTTGTTAGGCTTCAGAATTCACTGTTGAGGAGGACATTAAGAAGAGAGACTTATCTGAAACTCTATAGCTACCATTACTTAGTTAATGGATTTGCCGTACTTATTACTCCTGTTCAGGTATTCAACTATGTTATTCATCGATTTGCTTTAACCTTTTCTTCCATTTGCACCAGTTCATCGATTTTGGCATCTACGTAAAATATGTGTTCATCATATCTAGCAATGATCTGATAAGGCCCTCATGTTGACTGTCTTTTTCACAATAAGTTACATACACAAAGTATGTCTATTCTGTTTCAAACTGTGAAATCCATAGCATATTGAACATCGTTGAATGAACAACTACATTAAAAGGCACCCTTTTGGTGGTTTAGAACTTTCAATGACAAGTTTCTTTAACCAACTTGTTGATCATGCCCTTCACAAAGTTGTAATCTTTATGATGTCTGAAGTTGTGTTGTAATTTTGAATCATAAAGCTGGTCACATGCTTCAGACACAAACAATCGAACTTTCTCATAATGTCTTCATTCCTTCAATTTTTTGTCTAATAAAAAACTTTCTCAAAATGTGGCTTATTATATAATTAAATTAAATTAAAACTTTATTTTGTCTTGTTTCAACATCATTTAAAAGCTTGTTTTGTTTTGCTCATTTTGGATCTTTACCTGCATATATGTTTAGATAATTTGCTATTTTTCCGTAATTAATTAATTATATCTTGCTGTATTAATTTAGTTCCAGATGTTATTTACATTTAAGATGCCTTCTCTGGTCTCTTTCGTATTATAAAGGCAAACGAACTTTCTATTTTGGCTTGTTTACCTGATTAAATGTTTAGATAATTTGCTTTGTTTCAAATAATTATTCGTGCGCTCACTATAATTTTAGTTTGAGATGCTATTTACCTTTAAGATAGTCTTATCTGACATCTTTTTGTATGATAAAGGCAGACAAACTTTCTATGAGGCCTGAGGTAGCAAACATAGTCTTGGATTTTTCTGTTAGGACAGCAACTACATACACACCTAAATTTTTGGGTCTGCCTCAAGGAGCATGGGTTCAGGAAGGAGGACCTGAAGTTGCTGGAGGAGTTGTTATTGGTTTTATTGATACAGGAATTGACCCAACTCATCCCAGCTTCTCAGGCAATCTTTCCATAAATAGTTATCCAATACCTGCTCACTTTTCTGGCATTTGTGAAGTTACTAAGGATTTCCCATCCGGATCATGTAACAGGAAGCTTGTTGGAGCTCGTCATTTCGCTTCTTCCGCTATAACTAAGGGAATCTTCAATGCTAGTCAGGATTATGCATCACCGTTTGATGGTGATGGACATGGAACGTATGTGCTTGTGCATTCACAATACCGTACTTGGAAAATAAGTTCATCTTCCAAATTGCATTTTATTTTGGGCATATCCTTAAAATGCGTCAGCAAGCAATCTTATTTTTTCTTAGAGAAACTTTTAGGTTGATCAGATGTGGTAATTTGGTAGTTTCAGCTGACTAGGAGGATTGCTTGGCTTGTCTGCAATTGCATTCAATATGTATTATCCTTTTTCTTCTCTTTTGTACTATTGCTAAAACAGAAAGCCCATTGCAGTTTGCTCTTCATTCAACTCCTACATTTGTTGATTAGCTGTCTTTTGCATTTAGACATACAGCTTCGGTTGCAGCTGGTAACCATGGGATTCCAGTCATGTGTCTGGGCATCACTTTGGAAATGCAAGTGGAATGGCCCCTCATGCACAGTAAGTGATATTTCTTTCTGACCTTGATGAGTTATTGTATAATTTTTGGTTCAAAACTGATCTGGAACATATGAATTTCAGCATTGCTGTTTACAAAGCTCTCTACAAAGGTTTTGGAGGTTTTGCTGCTGATGTTGTTGCTGCTATAGATCAGGTAAGTAGTCATAATCACTTCAGGTCATTAGACTGTACATTGATCTATATCCAGCACATACAAGGTACAATCGTACTGGTTGGATTTCTTCTTTTTTTTTGAGAAGATGATTGGATTTCTTTGTGCCTTATTGCCTTTTCTTATTTCCTTTTATTGACTTGTTGATATTATGTTAGGTAACCTTTTACTAAAATAGCTGTGAAAAATAAAACAAAAATGTTGTTCTTCCTAATGATTTAAGTTTTTAGAATTGTTGGTAATGAATCTAATTTAGCATGCTACCAACGTAAGGTGGAATGGTCCTGAGTTCAAACCTTGACATAACTCTTGTCAAAAAAATAATATTTTCTCCCTTAGGTATCCACATGGTGGGTGAATTAGGTTAAAGTTGTCAGGTGGTAGTCCACCCATGAAGGAAAACGTTAAGAATATAATGTAAAGATGATTCTCTTAGTTAGCTCATCTAATTTAACAACTATTCTTTCCTTTAAAATTCATGCATTATTTTCCTTGGTGAATTTTCTATGGACCAAATGTTTCAAGGTTGCCAATAAATATTCAACCACATATAATGAATAATGTTTAAAATGTAGTAGAGAGAAATCTACAAGTTTACTCCAATAAGAATTGTGATTTAAATATTCAACTACATATAACGAAGATACAACTATACCCTGATAAGCTATGACTGGATTAAGACTTTTATGTATGTGAAAGCTATATGTTAACCTTTGATTTATGTTTCTGGGTGAAAATATCCCATCATCTTTTGTTAATGGTATTTGCAGGCAGCTCAAGATGGCGCTGACTTAATAAGTTTATCGATCACGCCTAATAGGCGACCTCCAGGGATTGCGACATTCTTCAATCCCATAGATATGTCATTGCTTTCAGCTGTGAAATCTGGAATATTTGTTGTGCAGGCAGCTGGTAATACTGGACCTACACCCAAGAGCATGTCTTCCTTTAGTCCATGGATATTTACTGTGGGTGCTTCTGCTCATGACAGAATATACAGTAATCACCTATTACTTGGAAACAACATGACAGTTTCAGGAGTTGGACTTGCTTGTAAGATTGATGACTTCGTCTCTTTTTGATTTCATTTGCATCTCTTTGACAGCACCAAATTACTATAATTCAGTTTTTTGATACTTGATGGAATACCTCTCAGGATTGTTTTGTTTTTGAGAGTTTATTTCTGGATATTTATATCACATAAAGCACATCTCATGTATAACTGAACTTATAACTAAAATATACTTGTACTTGCGGCTGGAACATATGGCAACTCAATGTATCCTCTTATTGCTGCTACTCATGCTTTGAAGAATGGTATGAGGCAGGCGAAGGAAATGCACGTAGAAGAATGCCAAGATTCAAGTCATCTAAATAGCCAATTGGTTGATGGGAAGTTGTTGGTCTGTACCTACACTATCCGATTTGTCCTTGGCTTCTCTTCTATCAAACAAGCATTACAAACTGCAAAGAATCTTAGTGCAGCAGGAGTTATATTTTACTTGGATTCATTTGTTACTGCATTCCAGTTCAATCCAACTCCCATGGATATGCCTGGCCTGATAATACCATCTTCAGACGACTCGAAGGTATGATATTCTCTCATGTATAATATTGTCCTAGTGGTGTTCTATTGTTGGTTTTGGTGAACTGATAGTCAAAAATGCCGTGGTTTGTTATCCACATCATAAAATTTGGATCCATAAGATCCATGAGAACTTAATGCAATTATGGGGGTAAATTACACGATGAGTCCCCCAACTTTGAGTCAATTTCAAATCGGTCCCCAACTTCAATTTGTAACTAGAACGTCCATCATCTTTATTTTTCTTGCACAATTAGTCCTCTTGACCGGTGATAGTGGGTTTCCCGATTGCCTTGCGTACGTGGCTGCTACGTGAGTCATTTCTCTTTTATCCACGTCATTCAAGTCATCCACGTCATTTAATGCTACTGAACCGAGGAAATTACACGGATCGTCCCCCAACGTTGAGTCGATTTTTAAACGGTCCCCCATCTTCAATTTGTAACTAGAACATCAATCAACTTTGATTTTATTGCATGATTCGTCCACTTGACCGTTAATAGACAATCTCCTGGTTATCTTGCTGACGTGGCGTAATAAAATATAATAAAAAAATTTAACTTGTTGACATGACACAATAAAAAAAATAATAAAATAATAAAATTAATAAAAAAGTGACAGAGGCTTCCAGCAAGCTCGTGAGGGGGGGGGGTGTGCCCGTCTGCAGAGGGGGGCGCCGACCCCCCTTTTGCTCCTCTCCGTGCGCGAAGACGAAAAAGGGGGGGGGGGGGGGGCGGCACCCCTCTCTATCGGCTCGTTGGCACGCGAGCTGGCAGGAGTGGGTGTCGGCCCTTATTTTTTCTCTCGCGCGCGGCGAGGAGCCAAAGGGGGGCTGGCGTCCTTTGTCATTTTTTTAATTATTATTATTATTATTTTATTGTGCCGTCAGCAAGTTAAATATTTTTATTATATTTTATTACGCCACGTTAGCAAGGTAATCGAAAAATTGTCTATTACCGGTCAAGTAGATGAATCGTGCAAGAAAATCAAAGTTGGTAGACGTTCTAGTTACAAATTGAAGTTGGGGGACCGTTTAGAAATCGATTCAAAGTTGGGGGACGATCCATGTAATTTACCCGGTATAGTAGCATTAAATGACATGGATGATTTGAACGACGTTGATAAAAGAGAAACGACTCACGTGGCGGCCACATATGCAAGACAATCGGGAAATCCACTATCACCGGTCAAGGGGATTAATTGTGCAAGAAAATTAAAGATGAGGGACAAATTTAAAATCGACTCAAAGTTGATGGACTAATCGTGTAATTTAACCTAATTATGGTCTGGCCAATTTGCATTTACATTACCATCTCTTTTGCTTTTATTGTCTGTCTTTCTATCATCCTTAGCATTCCTTCATTTATGTATTATGCTACTGATAATATTTGAGAACATTCTCAGTTTCGTGCACTCCATCCTGTTCAATATCTGTTCTCTATGGATTCATATTCGTGTCATTCACCATTCTTCACACTCATTAATTTGAGAAAGTTTGCATGGTAAATTACTTATATTTTAGGCTTCTAACGTTTGTAAACTGTATATTGCTCTAGGTACTTTTACAATATTATAATAGCTCTTTGGTTAGAGATGACACATCAAGGACAATAACCAAGTACGGTGCTGTTGCTCGTATTTTAGGAGGTCTGAAAGCTAACTACACTAACTCAACACCAAAAGTAATGTATTATTCAGCTAGAGGACCAGATCCAGTGGACAATTCACTTCTTGACGCTGATATAATGAAGCCCAATTTGATTGCTCCTGGCAACCTTATCTGGGGTGCCTGGAGTTCTGTGGGCACGGATGCTGCTGAATTTAATGGTAACTTTACATCTTGACTCTTTTTACCGCATTATAAGTCTTCATTGCTTCCAGAGAAATTTTATATACTATATCTAGGGTAGTATGTTGACACAATGTTGTGGCTCCTTTATCTGGTGTGGGGGGTGGGGAGAGGACATACATCCATTGCCTCAAACCTGGACATGTATATTTCAAAAGAAAACAATAAAATTTTTCATAGATAGATTACAGAGCTAGCAAAATGAAGCCAAAGAACACTACTGGCATTGGGGCGTCAGAATATAAAATAATACAACTCCATTTTCTTTTCTATGAATTGTGTGACAAATGTTCTTCGCCATATCCTACATTCAAAATTTTATCTTGAGCTAGGCAAGAGGTTCGCAATGAGATCTGGTACAAGTATGGCTGCTCCACATGTTGCTGGTCTTGCTGCCCTGATCAAGCAGAAGTTTCCAAATTTTAGTCATTCAGCCATTGGCTCCGCACTCTCTACAACTGCCACATTGTATGATAAGCGAGGTGGCCCTATCATGGCACAACGAACTTACAGCAGTCCTGATTCTAACCAGTCACCTGCCACACCATTTGACATGGGCAGTGGTTTTGTCAATGTAACAGCTGCTTTAGATCCTGGTCTAATCTTCGATGCAGGTTGTTTCTTCACCCCAATAACTTCGATTTTGATGTCAACAATTGTCTTCTCCTGTATATATTGATGGTTAGATCATACTGGACCTTCATTCGGACTAATATCTTAACACACATAGTTGCCTAATCTCCAGAGTATTTATATTACACTTTATAAACGATGCATGCTTTATTATACAAAATATTCTTTAAAGTTCTTTTTTAACGTAGTTTGTTATTCAATGTTGTACAGGATATGACAACTTCCTTTCGTTTTTATGTGGCATCAATGGTTCTTCTCCCGTGGTAATGAACTATACTGGTCGAGCCTGTAGGGCTTCTACTACCACAGGTTCGGAGCTAAACTTACCTTCCATTACAATATCTTTACTGAACCAGACAAGAACTGTATCGAGAACTGTTACTAACATTGGAACGGATGAGCATTACAGCATAAGATGGAGTTCTCCTTTCGGTGTCTCACTTTCAGTATCACCAACTCGATTTTTTATAGCTAGTGGACAGCAACAAATCTTGACATTTGTGTTAAATGCTACAACTCCGCCTATATTTTATAGCCGGTTCCAAATTCGAATAAAGGAGGAGGGTTGTGTTAGGTCCCGACAGTCAGCATAAAATCCTGTCGAATCTTATGAACATGGATCAACGAATATAGAGCGAAATGACGTCGTATGATTCATGTAGCCGACCCCACCTAATGGGATAAGTGTTGTGTTAAATGCTACCATGGATACCTCTTCTGCCAGTTTTGGAAGAGTTGGACTTTATGGAAAGGTGGGCCATAAACTGATTGTTCCTGTGTCTGTCATCTCGAAGATAATGCATAAAACCACGTTTGTAAGAAAAAGGTGCTGACTGTTGTCGTTGCCTTGGTGGGTGGCTGCATCAATAACCCTTTCATGGTTTATATTTTCTTGTACTTGTCCAAGCATCTAATGTAATTAGACAACAACTGCAAATAACTGCAGTTGTAACATCTATTGTGACCAAAGCAACAAGGTGTTTTTATAACAAGGTTGTAGATTTACAGTAGATCAGAAATGTAGATTGTTCAATATATTATTGGTAACGTCTGCGGATTCCTACGGCAATGAGCATCATCGTAAAAGAAATTCAAGGTTTCGCGTGTCTGACAAGAAGCAGTGGCCTAATGTTTCTATATATAAGTGGATCCTTTCTGAGGAATCTGAAGGGCCTGATGTTGAAGCATCACTATGCATAGTTTCAAACTGTTTTGTATATAGAGTATCATTATTGGGGAATAGAGAGAAAATTAGCGTGTCAAACACTTAAAACTTCATTGATTGTGGGCATCCTGAGTTCATAGTTTCAATGTTCAGTTCCCTTCATCCTCAATATTTGCATTTAACAGGTGTCTGGTTTTTTCTTTCTAATATAGTTATTTGGTGGTGCATTTTCTTAGCAGTTCGAAGTTATCCTACTACTTACTGCTTCAGCTTTGACCGAAAAAAAAGCTTCACTCTTTTGTATACAAAAACATTGAATTGATATGATTTAGTGGCTCTTGTATTCTCTAATATCATTGCTGATGTTTCGTTCAGAAAGAAAATTATCATTGCTGACGTCCTTTTTCAAGTCGCGTTGTCATGACTGATCATGAGATGCCGAGTTTTGCATGCTCCATGTTGCATAGATATAACATTACGATCGGGTATCTTTCTTCTGTTTCTTTCAGACAGAAAAATGCATTATTTGCATCAACAGGATACTGAAGCGAAGGATGAACGTTAAGCTTTGAACATATCAAAAAAGGGGAATTTATGACTTCACACTGACAAATTGCATACACCATCCTCTTCCCCTACAATACACTTTCACCACATTCTGATCCTAAAAGATGGCGGCTCTAACTTCGTTCAACTCATTTACAGAAGATGGGGAGAGAACGGTGCAACCGCAGTTATTCATCTCTTAGGCGACATTGAAGGAGCTGGCTGTGTTCTCCACAAATTTCCTGGCGCCCTTGAACCATCTCTTATCTCCAGCTTGTGCCTTGCAGATGTAGAGCTTCCCATCGGAGACGGTCGCTGTTATGAGCTGGTGCTTGCCGCCTTCGTCTCCGTCGGCTGTCCTCGTCAAGACAGTGAGGGAGTAGTACTGTTTCCCGCCAATAACCGGAGTGGAGCTCTCGAGCAAGTTTGCAGTTGCCACAGCATCTGAGTCGAATCCACCCTGTTCATCAAACAGATGTGAGGATGAGCTTGGAAGCAAACGCGCGACGCAAGCAGTTCTTGGTTTTGTTTCAAGGTTACCTCGGATTCTGTCTCGCCAGCGAAAGCTTGCTTTCCCAGTAGGTAATCAACCTGCAACATCAACATGTACTGTGAGTGAACCTTCTGCGAATTACGCTCACTGGTCAGTATCAGTATAGTTAAGTTTCTGGTTGCTCGCAGCGACGCATTAGAGCGCGTTAAAGCCGATCAAGGCTGAACCGACGATGCACCTTTAACATCTATTTAGTTTACCTGAGAGAGAAACTCTTCTGGTGCGCCGTAGTCGGTGATGGATTTCTTGGAGGTCGCCTGGACCATGACCGTTACGTTGCTGTTAGAGTCGAAGTTGTCCTCGTACCTCAGCACCTGGCCGGGGTACTCCACCTCTTTGCTCGGGTTCCACTTCGACGGGATCAGCAGCTTGAAACCGTCGCCGTTGTACGGCAAGAAGTCGGTGTTGGCCTTCGGCTTTCCGAAGACGTTCGCTGCACGCGGACGTCGTGACAGTAAATTAGTTGAAGTTCAAATTTTCCTTTGCTCTCTCCAAACTAGAATTTGTATCACGAACGAAGGGAGAACCGAGTCGTTACCAGCTTCGCCGTAGGCAGCGTCGGCGGGCGACACCTTGGCGCCGACGGCCGCAGCGCCGATGAGGACTGTCAGCGCCAGGCGACGTGAGACGGCGGCGTTGTTCTCCTCCTCGGCGCCGGACTGCTTCTGAGCCCTACAGACCAGCTGGCTCGGCTTGGAGCAGGGGCGCATCGAGGTGGTCCTGGAAGCGGCGGTGGTGGTGGAGGGGGCGTGGTGGACGAAGCACGCAGTCGACGCCATCTCGATCAGCTGACACCTGTGCTGTTTCTCTCACCTCGATCTCTCTCTCTCTCCACCCTTCACTCTCTTAGGTCTGCTCTCTTTGTTGCTGGCTGCTGCTGTGGATCGCTCTGGGGGGTTGTTTAGATTATGGGGGGATTCTTGATGTGTGGAGAGAGTTTGCTTGGATGCGGGGCATTGCATGCATGTGGCAGTGGTTGCACGGAGGACGATAATTTTGGATTGGATAGGGCGCTCCAAGGTTTGATTGGGCCACATCGGATGTTGTTTGCCACTCGGATCTCCAATCCTTGTCTGCTGTATTTGCTTCCCTTGCTCCGGTCGCACTTCATATGCCACTATCAAATTGATTAAAACATCGTTTTAAAATGGCTTTTGGAGATGAGAGATAATGGACTCTTTAGTCTTTACTTATCATATGGCACCCATAAGTCATTTGTTACTAGTATGTGTCACATTCAATGGGTTACACATAGTTGAATTGTATTTTGATCCATGTATGTGATCTAGCTTGTCCTGTACGTACTCGAGATGATGACTATTTTAAATTGTTTTCTAAGGTTCCTTTTACTTTAAATATGAACTACATACACATGATCAAATACTCACTCTTGGATGAAAAGTTTAAAGAAAGTTTCGATTTACATCTTAAGATATTATTATTTCAGTGCTGCTAACCGATTTTAATTTATGTGTAGGATTTTAACAAAGTTTTAATTTACATTCCATCAAGTAGTAGTAGTAAACTGCGTACATATTCATTTTTCCTTAATTTATGATAAAGTAAATGTCGATACAGCTAAATCATAAGATAATTATTATAATAACATGATCAGAAACAATTGATATAGAGTTCAGCCACTTCGAAAATTCGAGCCATATTCCCTCGGTTAATAGCTTCAATCCTCGGCTTGCCTTCTCTTGTTAAATTCTCGAGTCAAATTTTTAAACTATTGCGAGTTCAAAAGTTTAGATAAGTAAAATGAATCAAATCGACATAAACTTTTAAATAACTTAGATTCTTAGATTTTACCTAAAACTAATTTAAATTTTTTGGTAGAATCTTATAGATGGACTCTATATGATTCTAATGAGTTTGTATTATTTTATTCGATTACGTAAATATTTTGTAAAATCTTAAATATTTTACTTGATTAATGTATTTATTATCGAGAGTGAAATTATTATCGTACTTAAAAATTTTAATGCAATTATTTTACTCATTTTTCTTTCTTTATAAGTTTTCTAACTTAATAAACAAAATATTTATAGTTACTTAGCATTCATTAGTTGTAAATGATACTAATTATTTTGTTTACTTTCATATTAGTAAAATATGTTAGTTATTTAATATTTATGGATAATAGATATGTACTTATGATTATATAATTATTTTTTAAATAATAAATTTATTTGGTACATAGATTTTGCAAATTCACGAGTCGATTTTACCATACGAGTTTATGGGACAAAAAATGAGTTTACTTAAACTTTCGAACTTGACAATATTGTGCCCTCTCTTCCAATCTTTATCGTCATAACTCGAGCTGATTGGATCAAAACCCAATTTAGATTGTCGGCATCTAAATATCTAGACACAAGTTCTTAGAACCCCAATCGAACTCTTCCAAACTTGACTTGAGTTTTCGTCAACAGTAACTCGCCTCCATAGAATCCGGGTGGGGTTCCACAATTCTCTTGAAATCATGCCACCAAGATTTTTTGATCATGTTCTCGAGAACATAAGTTATGCAAATTACTTACATGTTCTCATAGGATTCAATGTTCTATATTGACAAAAATCATCGATTTGGTCACCATCCACTCTCATGCCTCGATTTACATAGAAACGAGAGAAGAAAAGAATGAATTTGTGCAAAAAAAGAAGGTGTTTGAGTGTAAAAAAACAAATACTAGTCTATTTATAAAATTTAGGTATAGTTAATTTCAATCAGGACTCTATTTGACCCATTATTTTTAAAAGTTTATCTCTAGATCAATTTGAACTTTAAGTGCAATCAAAATTTCAACAAATAGTTCTATTTTCAATTTAAGTTTAAAGTGCAAATCCATTCCAATCCAATCACTTACCTTACAATTATTGCAACTCCTTAACATTGTCTCCATTTAAACTTTATTTTTCAGAGTTAGTAAATTAAATATTATTAATAACTTTCAAACAAAACAATCAAATATTTAATTTTTCAGGAAATCAAGTTGTCACATAGATAGTCTTACATTGGGCATGAATTATTCAAAACAATATATTAATTAATATTTTACAATTTGAAAATGAGTACTGGGTTAAGAAATTATTATTTTTAATACATTAACTAAAATAAAGGTGTTTCTATTTCTTGTTTGCAATAAAAGATGCTGATAAATCTCTATTTATACTTACAAATTGATGTCATTTTAGTCTTTAGGAGCCAAACTAGAAACAAAAATCATTTCTAGCATCTCAGTATCATGTGCCATAGGCCCCTCATTTTGCTATTATTTCTATGTAACATTTCTTTGTGCAACACTTTTGTACTTAGTCTTTTTTCTTTTAGCACACTAGGGCATTCTTGTAATAATTCATTGAAAAAGTGCACCGGATGGTTTCACACCATATGTCACATATCCAACTCCCATACTCATAGTGTAATGATTGTAACACCAGAATAATGACCCATTACTTTGTATAAGGCATGAAAGTTGCTCATAATAGTCATTCAAAGCAAATAATGATCAATTATGGACCTAAAAGTAAGAGTTTCGAGACCTATTACATGTTTGTCATGATTGTAATGATTGCAATGACCATTTTGATGTAAAACTATTATTTTTCTATCGTAGTGACTATTTTGTTATGAGTTGTTAAGGTTCTGTCACAGTTCATTATGATCGATTTTTTGCCTTAGTAACTTTTACTAATTTTCGATTTTTGCCTTAGCTTTGATTCCGATTTGAGTACCATTTTCTTTAGTGGCTTTGTAGCTCTTTTTTCTTGATTCCTGATCAATAAAACACAAAATTTGGATAGAAAACAAATAAGGCTATAGAATGATGCATATTATATGAAAATGAATCGAAATAAGATTAGATGAATCATAATCATATGTTATATTTTGCATTCATCACAACTAAATTGAACCAAGCAATTATGATAAGAATGATAAAATAAATAACATGATAATGCTTAGCTTATACTATAACTAAAACATTCTAGTTAAGTTCAGAAAAGTACGAGACAAACATATTGTACTGTCCCAAGTGTTGATTCATCCAAGGTAGAGGATTGTGGGAGGGTTATTATTTGTTGAAATGAGAAGCATCCTACTCCATTTCTTCTTTCGGGTTCACCATGTTAGCATCCATATATTTTGAATTCTTCAGTTGAGGTTGAAAATCTATAGCATGATGTAGCTAAAAATCTAGGGGGCTGAGCTGGAATGTTTTGTGTAGTGGATTGTTTAGGTGATCTCCTACTTGATAGGTTATGCCTAGATGTGGAGATGGATGGATGCCTAGACATGTCTAATTTAACACCTTTAATTTTAAACATAGGATTGTATTCGTCTCTAGATTAAGGGTTAAGATTTATAGGTTCATAGTTGGAGTATATGGTGGTAGATTAAGATTTAAAAGGTCATCCATTGCTTTGCGAATTGACTCGATCAGATTGAGAGGAAGTGTTGGGATTTTTTATTGACTCTCCTTTCTAATGAGATGGCATCCTATCCTTGGCGAGTGAATGTTGATTGCATCAAGATGAGAAGAAGAATGACATGAAAATTGAAGGATTAGTTGCAAAAAAGTATGACAAATGAAGAGGGCGAGTGAGGTGTTGGTAAATATAGAGGCTCAAAATTAATATGGTGGGTGGGTGTTGGGGTCACCGATTCTTTTTCAGGTTTGAATTGACTAAAATGTCTTTGACCAGCTAAATACAATAAATTATCAAGCTTGACATTTGTCATTTTCCGATTTCAACATAGTGACATTAAAGGTATGTTTAGATGAAGGGTTTAGAAAGAATGTGCTATGGGGTGGGTTTAAAATTTTTACAACTTTTATCAATTTAACTAAGAATAGGTTGGACTTCATAAGCCCATCATTTGAGTTAAAATTAAACCCATCAAATTAGTGGTTTTAGAGAGGTTAGAAATAATTATTCCCACTCTACCCTTATTTCTTCTCAATGAAATAAAAAAAACAATTTTTCTTAAGGATAATAAAGACATTTATCAAACTTGACCTTCACTAATCCATATACTATATTTTGTATCAAACAAAGAATCAATTAAACTAACCCAACCCATCCCATTAATTTATATTCAAACATGAATTTTATAAACCCTCACCACACTCAACTTCACCAACCTATACTCCACCATCCTAATCCACCCCACCATCATTAGAAAACCAAACACACTCTAAGTGTACTTGGTTCCAAAAGTAGGTAAAAAGATGTGATCTTGATTCGTCCATAGTTCTTTTTGTGTATTGGTTAAAATATGCAAAGGATAGGGCTTAAGATAATTAGTGAGAGATTTAAACTTAAGAAATCTATAATGATCAATTAAGCATAGGTTCAAAGTCATTGAATTTGTCAAATCATATAAAGATAACTAAAACAACTGGGAATTCAAAGTTATCATAATATGAGCTAAATTGACTAGGAATAAAATATAATTATCAATTATGAGTTGCATTTAAGTGAAAAATCAGAAATTAACATGAGTTAAGAATAGATTTGTGAAGAATGCAAATTAGATTTAGTTCCTCCCTGTTCCTACATAAACTTAAAAAATTGATTATTTATATACTTGGGTTGCCTCCCAAGAAGCTCCCCAATTTATTGATTTATGTTGGACATTGTTACAACTCAATTTCATATGGTGAATTCATGTGGATTTGATAACTTTCGTAATTTTTTAGATTCTTTGCAGTGGGATTGCATAGTTTGAATTTTTTGCCATTTATTTTGAAATGTCTAAATTTTCATTCTCGAGATCCGCAAACTATAAAAGGATAAACTTTATGATAAATGGTCCTAATCACATTATCTACAGCTTTATAGGGAACAATTTGAGTTTTGAACTGTACAATAAAATCAAGTCTCCCTCTTTGAACTCCTTCAATATCCTACTATCAGGTCTCCCTCTTTGAACTCCTTCAATATCTACTATCAGGTCTCCCTCTTTGAACTCCTTCCACCTCCGAGTCCTTTCCTTATAAAATTTAGAATTGTAATATGAATTAAGCTTGATTTCATATAGCTCATCCAACTGAAATAGTATTTTTTGACCACAAATGTTCATGTAATAATAGGAATTATAGAAAATTCAGTGATACATTCCAATCTAAATAAATTACTAAATTTTTAGTGCCTCTTTTATCTCTGATTTTCATGTCAAATTTTCTATCCATCTTTGAATTTGATTCCTTCTTGTTGATGAGGTGTTTCGTTGCTTGATGATCAATGTACATAATGATTTTAGTTCCGGCTAAGTATAACATGAATTTATCAAAAAGAAAAACCACAGCTAACAACTCCTACTCTGTAGTGGTATAATTGACTTGAATTTCATCAATGGTCTTGCTAGCATGATATATAACGTGATGCATTTTATCTTTTGTTGACCTAGTTGCTTGCATCACACATCACTTCAAATGATAGAGATCAATATGGCGGTTGTATAATTGGAGTTGATATTAGAGCTTATTTTAGCAGGTTGAAAGCTTTTAGTCAATCTTCTTATAAACTTAGAATCCTTAGCTAGAAGTTTTGTAAGAAGTCTAGCTATCATTGATTTTTTTATAAACCTCCTATAAAAGCTTGTATGTCCAAAGAAACTCCTTATTCTCTTGACATTCAACTTAAACTCAAAGGTTCTATGAGTAAGAACTCTTTGATGATCATTTATTCAATGAATGGACTGACTCAACAAAAGATTCCTAAGTGATGGTAGTTTCTCAATGGCTTCAATTTTATTCTTATCCGTTTCAATTTCTCTACTAGATACAATGTGATATAAGATCTGTCCTTGGATTAATGGCATTTCTTCCACTTGAGAATCAAGTTAGACTCTTTACATATCTATAATACTTTTGTCAAATTTTCTAGACAAATTTCAATGTAATATCCATATACAAAGAAGCCATCCATTAAAAAACCCCATAATATCTTTAATAAATTCTCAAAATATAGTCATCATATACTTTTGAAATGTGGCTGTGGCATTGCACACATGAAATAACATTCCTCTGTAGGTAAATGTCCCATACAGATATGTAAAAAATGTCTTATTGTGATTTTAAAGATGAATTAGTGTTTGTAAAAATTCAGAGTAGCCATCCAAATAACAAAAATGTGAATGTTTGGACAATCTTTTTATCATTGAAAAGAAGTGGAGGGTGATCCTTTCTTGTAACTTTGTTTAATTTTCTAAAATTAATGCACATTCTCTAATCATCTCTCTTTGTTGTAATGGAAATCAACTCATTTAAATCAGATTTCACAATTATGATTTCACCTTTCTTTGGCACAACTTGAATTGATCCATTCACTTTTTGAAATTGAATAAATGACTCCCTCATAAAAAATTATAACTTCTTTCTTCACAACTTGCTTAATTGCTGGACTCAGTCTCCTTTGACATAGCACTAAAGGCTTGTAGTTGTCTTTCAAAGGGATCTTGTGCATAATTGAGGAGTTGATTTCTTTAATCATCAATTGTACAACCAATTACCTCCTATATTAATTTAGTATTGAACCTGATTTTGGAGTATAGTGACTTTAATTATTACTAGATATGTAGAGTTCTCCCATATGAATTCATATTTTAGATTACTAGACAATGACTTTAGCTCAAGTTTAAGAAAATTCTCCCCCTTAAAACTATTGGCCTTGATTTCAATAATAAAACCTCTTGCATTGCATTATGAATTTCTAATTTCTCTACTTATTTAGTTACATCCAACACAGAATGACAAGCCTCAACTTAAGGATCATCTAATTCTCTCAAGTGATTATATATCAAACATCTTTGTTGAGGGTTTTTTATTTAAATTATTGCAAAAACTTGTTCCACTATTTGCCCTCCAAATCTTCATCATGAAAATTTGAACTACTGACAAGTTAAACTAAATTAAATTTTTATCTTGTCTTCATTCTTCCATCCTTGTTATCAATAATAGCTCCCGTATTAGCTAAAAAGAGTTTCCCTAATGGAATAGGAGTGTTCAAGTCTTTATCCATATCAAGAACAATAAAGTTCACTAGAATGTAATATTTTTCAACTTTTAGTGCCATGTATTCAAGAATTCCATAATGGTACTTGATTGATTGTCAACTGGCTGCAAGGACACATTAGTGAAATTCAAATCTTTAACTTTCAATTTTCTGCACAATGATAAATGAATCATACTAATGGAAGCTCTTAAATGACACATAGCCATTTGAATGTTTCTATTTTCAATATCATAGGGAATTGAAATGTTTTTTGATCTTTCAATTTTGGAAGGAGCTTGTTTTGGATTATAGCTGAAGCTTCCTCAATTAAGGCTATTGTTTCATGTTCCATAATTCTCCTTTTCATAGTTATAATTTTCTTAAGAAACCTAGCATACGAAGGCATCCCTCGGATAGCTTCCAAAAATCACACATTAATATATACGTTTTTTAGGATTTTTAGAAATTTGCCAACTATTGATTTTGTATAGTCTTCACTAATCTCTATGAAAATGGCACATATTGATAAATCATTGTAATAATTTTTTCTTGTGTGTTTCTAGGCTGTTTTAGCTCTTTTTATGGTGTATTTTTCTTATTTTCAACTACATTTTCTTCCATTTATTCTTCTGGTTGAACTAATAATGGAGTAGCTCTACCTAAATTATCTTCAGTAGGCATTATTGGTTTTTCAGCTCTTGTGAGCTTGACAACTTGCACTTGCTTTAGGGTTATTTTACTTTGTCCTAAAAATATCTTTGGAGTTCTAGCTGAAGTCTACCTTGCTAAGCAATATGTTTTTCAACCATCTTATTATGAGTACTCAAATTTTCAATTTTAGAAGCTGGTTTCAATTTCACTTCACCTTGTTTTTGCCTAACTTCATCATACTTCTTTTGCTTCTTCAACAATATTTCCAATAGCTCTTCCACCTTATATTTCTAAGAGGTTTGAACTGGTTGCTCATAAGGTGGCCTTAGCATTTGTACATTAGGTTGATTATAAGGTCATTGAATAGATGACTAATTTTTAGTAAAAATTCTTGATTGAATTTGAAAATGATTCCAATCGTATCATAAATAAGGAGGGGTGTAGTATTGATTTGGGACTTTCATACCATTATTTATATTTGCATTAATGTGATCATAATTTTGTTCACATTCCTGCGGAAAAAGGTTACAACTCTCCACCAAATGATTCCCTCCATTACCACTAGATACCATATTAACCTTGGGCATAATGGTAAGCTTTTCCAATACTTTATGCACAACTTCCGCAAGCTTATTGACTCGGCGAATGAGGTCTTCTTGTTCTATCATGAGTTAGAAAGTGTGATGGTTCTTGACCAAATTCTCTATATCTGATATGCTTTATCAATGTACTTGGAAGAAAAGGTCCTAACGACATATCTAGACCTATCTTAGGATGATAGTTCAATCCTTTGTGAAAATAATTCACTAATTGTCATTTCTCAAATTCATGACGTTGACTCAACAAACCTTGAAATTTTTGCCAAGCTTCATATATGTTTTCCTGATCCAATTGATAAAATATAGCTATCTGATCCCTGGAGTGATCACTTTTGCTAGGAGGAAAGAATTCACCTAAAAAGATTTGTACAATTAAATCTCAAGTTGCAATTTCTTTAAGAGTGAGAATTTGTACCAAAACTTAGCTCTGTTTACGAGAGAAAATGGAAACAACCTATGTAAATGGCATCAAAGCGGTTGTTGTGGAATTGAACTATATATTACAAATCTCCTTAAAACTAGATCTTCTTAACTAAGACTTTCAAATTAATGTTGTATAATCATACTAACTAGAGCTGGATTCAATTCAAATGTAACAATCAGCACAATTGCTTCATCAATTAATTGTCCTCTAACATTATTAGGTAATAACAACCTTTCGGTGTTCTTGGAGCTGCTATCATTTGATTATCAGTACCTTGAGTATTCTAATTAATCCTCACTTCTTCAATTAATCTTCTCCTTCTAGCTTCTCCTTGCAATATTTTTCTTCTCTTAAATTGTCTTTCACATTTAGGATAAGTTTGAATCAAATCCTTTTTAGTATCAAAATTCTGCATAAGCTAAAATCAGAAATATCAACTTCAAATAAAAAAATCAAACAAATTGAGTTATACGGTGAATGTGAAATACAAAAGCCAATGAGATATATTAAAATTCAGTTGAAAAATGTGATAACAAGAAAAAGGTATAAAACTAACCTAAACTATGAAATGTGAATCTAATTAGCCTCAAATCCTTGCCAGTAACACTAAAAACTTAGTGAGCTAATGAGAGTTAATCATTAAATAATTTTATTTAAGAATGATTAAAAGTTAAAACCTATTTAATTCATCTAGGAATATTAATATAAGGGTTAACTGCTCACTAACTCAATTGCAAGTGCACAAATGAGAGTAGTATACCTAAGTGTCGTATCCTTAATGATTTAAGACTAAATACTTAGTAACTAATCTAGGATAATTACAAATAAAAAGACTAATTTACTAGCTAATCAATAAGGGAAAAGACAATCTCAGAAATCAGACTAAACTTTAGACTTTGCTAGTTAATTAATTTCTTTCTGGATTTTATTATTATAGAATTGCAATAAAATTGAGCAAGAGGAATGAGAATGTGAGTCAAACAATAGATAAATGCCTCACTCAAGGAAGATCTCATCTATCTTAGTGTTATGGATGAACTTATGACAATCATGTCAATAATTTAAGTGATTTAATTCCTATGAAAAACTATTCTCACAATCCATTAGAAATAAGACTATGGACCTTATTTTTCATAAGATAACTAGATTAACTAGCTAGTGATATCCATAGGTAGGAGTTTAGTGATTAATTTATTAATTGAGTTTAGATATCTTTTTAGACATGAACAAAAATAATGAATGTCACCTCTTAATGATCTTGACATAAAATAGGAGACTAATCAATGCATTCCACAAGTGAGTATTGTCGACCAATTGATAAGCATTCAACTTAGGTGAAATTAATGCTAGTGAGTAAAATCTATGATTCATATCTGAACGAGGATTGCACAATAAGATAATCTCTCATCTCACCGTTTAAACAAGGTTCACACTAATAGTAATAAAGATTAATAACATTGACCTTAATACAGACATGATAATATCAGGAACAAATAATGAAGTCCACCATCCATCCATAACAAAAACTTATCTACTGTAAGTAAGCCAAAAATTTAACTCCCCATCAATGTCAACAACATTACAAAATTTATAACAGATAAGATCAGTAACATTCTTATAATAAAGGCTACTAAATTCATTTCAAACTCTAGTAATCATGCATGTTTCCATCCTCTTCTTCTTCCTTCTTTCCAAATTCAAATTCCATTCAGTAGGAGCCTTCCCTTTGTTAAGCTGAATATTCCTTTTTAATGACATTTTCATCACCCTTTGATGAAAATCAAAAGCTTCCATTCCACCTGCTTTTGCCACCTGTTCTCTATCTCTTATTCTACAAAATATTCATTTCTTCTTGTTTTTTGGTAGCTAGATAATTGTGACCCATCCTTCTTTTCTAGCAACAATTTTGTCTCTTTCTGCTTGGACATGATCCTGTAAACACAATACATGAACCAACAAATTCTCCAAATAAAATGTAAACAAAGAAGAATCAAATTAAGATGGTTAAATAGCCTAAGTGCAGGTTTGTAGCAATACTGTGCATGCTTTTAATTATTGTGAAAAATTAGTGAAATTAATGATAAATGCATTATTTGGGGATATTTAGCACAAAAATTATATTATATTTATTATAGGAATTCTTAGGATGATAAGCTAGTGATCGATGAGATATTTCGAGACACAAAAGAAATTATCACTGAAGCAAGCGTGGCCAAACTTTCTTGTAGAGTTTGACTACATCCTCAACTATAAGACCAATGCTCTCAGCTAGAGAGCGGAACAAGTAGTAAATTAGTTCCTTTGGAAGGGAGCTACTTGATTGCTAGGATCAAGGTAGAGTTGATGTTTGGTTTGATCATGAAGAATCTCCAAGAGTAGGCTAAGAAGGGGAGAACTCATCACTATGTTGAAGATGATTTCATTCTTACTATGGGTATGACTTCTATGTGTCTCAAGCGGACAACTTGTGGCTAGAAATCATGGAGTGACATGACTCTAAGTGGACAGGTCATCACACCTTAACACTCCTCAAAGAATGATTCTTCTGGCTACAAAATCGAGGAAGATGTTGAAGCCTACGTGAAGATGTGCCTCATCTATCAGTAGGACAAGGTCTCCAATCAATTATTTGATTCCAAGTCAGCCATGGAAGGATATCTCTATAGATTTCATCAAGGATTACCTAAGCCTGAAAGCGCAACACCATCATGATGATAGTTCATTGATTTTTCAAGTATGCCATCTTCTCCACTAGCTCTCCAAGTTGCTTTGCCACCAAAGTTGTGTAACTTTTCTTTGCATGTGGTGAAGTACCGGAGCATCCCACAAAGCATTGTCAATTATCATTACAGGCAATACATTAGCAACTTATAGAAGGATCTTTTCATGATATTGGGATTCAACCTACACTACTCAACGTTGTTTCACCTCGAGCCCAATGGTCAAACATAAAAGATGAATGCTATCTTGGAGATTTATTTGCTTGTGATCGGTTTTATTGATTTTCTAAAAGTATTTTTACAAAAAGATTTTTAAAAAACCAATTCACTCCCCCCTCTTGATGCTTTCAATCATACAATCACTATTGGACAAAATCGTATGACGAACTCCATGCAACTTGACAATTTCTTGGCTAAACTTTGTAGCTACTATTTTTCCAATAAATGGGTGTGACAAAGAAAGGAAGCAATTGTACTTTCTAAAGCGATTCACTACCACCAAAATGGTGTCAAAACCTTGTGACACTTGAAGACCTGTAATAAAAGCTAAAGAAATGTCTTCCCGTATGTGAGTGGGAACTAGTAAATGTTGTAATAACCCAACAATTTGTTGGCAGACTAAACATTTTTTGGACAAATGCTTTGATGTCATGCTTCAAAGAAGGCTAGAAAAAAATAGTAGGTATCCTTTTAAAGGTCTATAAATAACCACCATGCCCACCAATAGGTGAGAGAACTTTTTCTTCAATTCGGGATAATAAGGAATGACAAACCTTGATTTGCAATAAAGATGATTGGCAGCTAGCGAAAATCATATTTGATATCAATAATTATTTTGTGAAAATAAGGGCCAACATTGAGTGCAACTATCAAATTGTCAAAATCCAAAGGAACCATCATGTTGTGACCTCAAAGAGAGAGAGAGAGAGAGAGAGAGAGAGAGAGAGAGAGAGAGAGAGAGAGAGAGAGCATTAGCCCTAGTATTTTCACTTCCTGCCTTATATATGATGGTGAAGACATATGCTAATAACTTCATCAACAATCTCTTATGTTCTGTAGTAGATATTAGTTGTTTTATATTTCAAGCTAGATCAGTCTTACCAGAAAATGTCGACCTATTAAATAATATCGCCATTTTTGTAGAGCAAGAACCAACTAACAATTCACGATCATAAGTTGACTTAAAGTGATTGGAAAAAGAGAATCCATTACTAAAATATGCAAGTGGATGATCAAACTAGAGTAAAATGGCACCCACACCATTCGAAGAAGCATCACATCCAACTACAAATTGCTCCATGAAATCTGACGTGGAACGGGTACTATAGTCAACATATTTTTGAGTTGTAGGAAAGCCTCATTAGCTTTTGGAGATTACAACATCATTTTTTTTTGTTAAATATGTTAAAGCACGAGCAATAATGCCATAATGACGTACAAAACATCGATAATAATCTGTCAAGCCTAAAAAACCATGATGCTCTTTTACATTAGTAGGTGTAGGCCAATCTAGCACTACTGATATCTTGTCAAGATCAACTTAGACTCCATCCTGTGAGACAATATGACCCAAAACCCCAATTCGTTTCTGTTCGAACAAGCACTTTTTCGTATTGGCAAGATAAGAGTTGTTGGAGAGTAGCTGGAGATTTGTTTCTAATTTGGTGATAAGACTATAAATTAAGATATCACAAAAAAGAAGACTAATAAACTTTCGCAGGTGAGGGCAAAATAGGTCATTCATAGCTACTTGGAAGGTAGATGGGGATTAGTGAGGTCAAAAGGCATTACAAGAAATTCAACATGTATGGGTGCAGAAGGTTGCTGTGGACATCACATGGGTTTACTTTAATTTGGTGATATCATGAATGAAGGTCAATTTTGGAAAAAAATTGCCCCATGAAGTTCATCTACCAATTATCAATATTGTGGATAGTGTATTTGTCAAGAATAGTTATTTTGTTAAGACTTCGATAATCTACAAAAAATCTCCAAGAATCATTTTTTTTACTAATAGGACTCGGCTAGAGAATGGGCTGCAGTTGGGTTGGATAATACCATATTGTAAGAGAGGATCAACTTGAGTTTATATTTTTATTTTTCTAGAATATGAGTGAGGGTAGGGCCTAATGTTTGGGGTTTTGGAATTAGGGAATAATGGAATAGAGTGTGAATGAATCTTAAATGGTTGAAGGGAAGTAGGTTCAGTAAAAATAAAGTGAAATTGGGTTAAAAGTGCTTGAATGGCATTACCAGAGGGTTGAATGGCATTACCAGAGGGTTCTAGAATCTTGTCAAATTCTTGGAATGAAGTAGGTGTTGTATTAGGTGATTTGACCCCTTGCAATTTGTACCTCTTTCTGTGCCAATTGAAGATTAAAAATATTTTTTTATTTCTTGAACTATGTTGAGGGATGCCAAACATTTGATTCCCAATGCCAAATCAGCGCCCCAATAGAAAAAGGATAATAATCTTGAGTAATAGTTCAACTCAAAAAGTGCACAGTGACATCTTTGTAAAGTATATTTCAACGAATAATATCACCATTCCCAATTTGAACTTGATAAGGAGTCCTTTGAAATGAGAGATTAAGTTCATGCACAATATTTTATGGCACAAAATTATGCGTTGATCCACTATCAATGACAATCAGCACTTGCCTTCCATTCAATTCGCCTTGGAGTTTCATGCATGTTCCGATTGAGTTTCCCAAAATTGCATGAAAGGAAATTTCAGTCAAGTCTTCTTGGGGTTATTTCCTTCAACATTCTCAATGTCAACATCATTGAGTTGTTTATTGATCTGGTCGCTCTCTTGGATCTCCATTAAAGATAAACCAAGTTGTTTGCAGCAATGACCAGGTACAAGTTTTTTCATTACACCAAAAGCATAACCCTTTTTCCATACATGCTTGGCACTGAGTATCCATACTCAATGTTGTGGAGGCACATTTCTATTTGAGGACATAGATGAATGAGATATAGTTAGGAGCTCACTTGAGTCACCTGTGTAGGATCACAAGGCACCAAGAGGGGGGGGGGGGGGGGGGGGGAGGGGTTGAATTGGTGCTAAACCATAAACCGATTTTATAAAAATCATCATGAAAGCTTAAAATCGATTCGTTAATATTCAAATCAACACAAAAACAATCATATCACATGCATAATGAAATAGGAAGGAGAAGGAGAGAAAAAGACAAACACAAGAATGCAAGGCGATTTGTTGACAAGGTTCGGCCACACGGCCTACGTCCCCGTTCCGACTTCTTGACATCGAGACCGTCGAAGATTCCACTAAGAACCCTTCCTTCATTCCAAATGGGGCAAGGAAGAAAGTATTGGCAGAGCCAAGGATATTTTGAGTGAGTTCACATTTGTATCTAGTCGAAGAGCTCACTTGTTCTTTCCGTAAATTTTAGTTTTTTACTTATATATATATTTATATATAAAGATATTAATTTTAGAATCCAAAATTAATTTAAAATATTATATTATGATATTAAAACATAAATAATAATTTATAGTATTATTTATAACACTAGGGGTAGAAAGAGATCATGGGTACAATTTCTCTTGCACAGAAAAGTACATTTTTATATTCATTTAATTGATTTATTAAAAAATAATTTTAACACTTAACAAATACTTTGTAAGTGTAATATAAGATCGTAAACATAAATATTTAGTTGTACTAATATATCAACAAAACAATATTGCATTACTATTTATGTATATAAATTATATATAATAATTATGAATAAAATGAGTGTACATGATACCATAACCACTAATTATACATTGATTAAAGGTAATATATAAATAAAATAATTAAAATTAAAAATAGAAAATAATAAAGCATAATATCTAAAGAGAAAGAATGAATTAATTGGATGAAAATAGAGAACAAAAAATTATAAAACTTGGAAGATCAACTATAACAATGTGGTAAAAAATTATGGACTTGGACCACGTAATTAAGAAAAAATGATTGAAGGCAATATATAAATAAAATAATTAAGTAAAAAAATAAAATATAATGCCTAGAAAAGAAAACATTAATTATTGGAAAAAATATAAGGTAAGAATATTATAAGACAAATTTGGAAAATTAGGTGTAAGTTATTAGATATCAATCATATATGATAATTTTAGAAAACCAACGTAAAAAAGAAATGAAAAATTCTTGTTGCTAAGGAGATTCGATCGTGGTTACAACCACAATTTGTGAACGTTGCTACCAGCAAGCCGAGAGTAAATATAGATTTCAATTAGAGCATGTAATCACTAATACATAATTCGAGTGCCTGCACTTGCCTCCACCCTTGGAAGAAACTCTTTACAACTCTTGCTTTTTCTCTTTTTCAAGAGGTAAGACACACCTCTTTCACTCGTAGGCTTTCGTTCCTCTTTTCTTCACTCAAAAGATAAGACACAACCTCCTTTCACTCAGGAGCTAAATAACCATTAAAATATCACAAGAACACTCCACAATCTCTCTTTTATAATTTGAAACCTCAGACAAGAGTAAAAGAGAAAGAATTGAAAAATTTGCAACTTGGAGCTCAAATGGACTTCTCAAATATTCTTCCCATTTTTTCTTGGAAGTCTTGATCATTCCTACACCTTTGGGTCCTCTTTTATAGCCTTCTTAACTCCATTTAGCCATTGGGCTTTGTTTCCTAATTTTGAGGCCAAAATATTACCATTATAGTGCATTCAGCGCGTTGATTGGTCGACCGTCATGCACTATTTAGGCATAACTTTTTGTAAGTTATCCAAATAAGATGATTTTTTATTCTATGAAAAGCTAATAGAATGCTCTACAACCTTGGTATTCATCATTTATACAAAATATAATTAGATCATAGTCAAATATTGATTCAAAGTTCAGTATACAAAATTGTCCATTTCAAATAAAACATTTTAGACCTTTACTTTTTTTTTATATACATAACTTTTCATACCAACATCCAAATGAGATGATATTTAATTCTCTACAAAAATAAAAGAATTATCAATAACTTTTGTATTTATCCATTAATGTAAATCTCATGGAAACATAAACAAATATTAATCAAAGTTTAATGTATGAAACAACTCATTTCTATTTAAACTTTTTTTGACGTTTTAAATATAACTCTAATCTTTTGAGGTTTGTATCATCAAAACATAATTATATAGGGCATCAAAACTTTGCTCCAACAATCTCTCCCTTTTTGATGAATACAAACTAAGAAATATGAAAAGTATATGAGTTAGAAAGTAAAAAATATTAAAGTCAATTTTACCCCCCCTAAAACTAAGTTTTCCTTACAATTATGAATATGCACATGCCTTAATTATATTTCATGTAAAGTTATATTCACGAGATTCATGTAATAAATCAGGGATTATATATGTAACGCCTCACAAACTTCATACAAGGAAAGGTTTTGAAAATCAAACTCCCTTACAAAAAAAGGAAGGAATTCAAACGAAATTAAAAAAAAGAAAACCAAATAGCTGGCAGAGGGAGGAATCTCCTTCCCTGATTGCGTCTCAGACTCGGGGCCGGCCGAGGCTATAAAGGGGATGCTAGGGGGAGCCTTCGCGCCCCCTTGGAAACCCTGACCGGCCGCCACCTCCTCTCCCTCTGCTCCTTCTTCTTTTCCTCCGGCGAGTGGCGCACATCGAACAGAGCCGAGGAGCGACTAGCAGATGATCTTCTGACGCACGGCTGCACCCCCTGGAGTGCACATGAAGATCAAGCACCCATCCTCACCGACCGAGACCGACTGGAGTCGGAGAAAATAAAGAACATGACACCGACAAACCAATCGATCGTTGAAAGGTACCTTAGAATGTCAAAATCCCCTAGATGATAAATTACTAACCATTTGATGATATAATGATGCCGTCTTGATCTAGAAATAGAGATCTTCATGTTTCGTATTGTAACCATCCCAATCCGACGACCAGAGGTTGGCCGGAAAAGAGAGAAAAGATGGCACGATTTCGCGCACCAGGAACTCGACCCGGGTTATTGATGACGTAGCCCGGGTCTCAAAGGACTCGGACCGAGTTGTCGTGTCGAGATGATCGTGCGACCCTTGAATATCGACCCGACCGAGTCGGATCCCCAACTGGGCCCGGGTCTCATCGATTAGTCGCCCGCATCGAGCGTGAGCTCGACCGGGGTGGTGACTGGTGCACAACCCATAACTCGACTGAGTCAGATCTCGACTCGGACCGGGTCATGCGCATTAATTCTCCGACAACAAGCCGACCCGGGTCCTCCACAACTCGGCCCGGGTTCTGTCAAATAGAATGGTGGATTTTTCGTTTGAGCCGGATCTTTCATAAGTTGGGCCCTATTTTCGATAGGTTCTGTCTAAGACTCTAAAGACTAAAATGGGCCTTTCCTCACCTTGATGGAAGGGTCGGTATTTGGTATAATGAACACAGAGATCCAATGTAATGCTATTACTTCAGAAGAGAGGGATTGATCTATGATTTTCTAAACTCCACAGATGTTTAACAAGAAGTAAAGAAAAGATGAAACTATGAGATTGCTATGTGCCACCCCAAAGTATAGAGCAAATAGTATAGCATTGTGTAGAGAGGGACAGATAGCTAAGCTGAGGAGACAACGAACCTACTAATCTTAGATGACCACTATTCCTGGGACACAAGTCCTCTCCCACATGTGTCTCGAAGAAGGGTGATGCATTGACACACTCCTTCCCCAAGAAGTATAATTTCATAGTACTGAGCGAGAGGGACATGTAGCTTGGCCGAGGAGACATCGAACCTACTGGTCTTAAACTATTTCTGAGATAAAGGTCCTCTCCCACCTGTATTCTGAATAGGGTATGCATTGGCATTACACCTTCCCTATCGTGGGCATTCTGGCTTTACAAACTTACAGAGGCACCTCTGTCATCCCAACATAATAAAGTCGAGCTCGTATAGGACAACTAACTCTAAGGACATCATAGTAATGTAAAAGACGTAGTGTAACTCACAATAAAGAAATATATAGTAAAGTATGGTAATGTGAAGTACAGAATATGGTGTCATAAAGCACAGAACATAGTATGGTAAAGATAATGCATTGATCAGTAAAGTACAAGGCAAGGCATAATAGAGACAAGGTGTAGTCATGGTAAAGAATATAGTACATATATTGATGTGATGAAGCATGATTTACTTATTTCAATCAAAGCATAGAAATTCAAAACATGTTACTTATTGTTTACTCATGTATGATACAAATATCATTGGATTATGTCTATGATTTTATTGTACTGGGCATTTTCACTCATGGGTATTCCATTCCCCTGCATTGAGATTTTGCAGGTGAGAATTCAACTTGATAAGGCGTTGGAGGACGTAGAGCTTGAGGACAATTGCACATGACTTGCTTATCTCAAACATCCAGTTCTTTTAATTTAACAGTTGAATAATTGGCCTTTGCATTCCAACGACATTATGTCTGCCCTTTTCTGGAGTTGAACTTATGACCGTTTCGTTCTTCTTTATGAACTGCATTAAGTACTAGTGTCTTTTGATATTCTGATATTCACTCTTCCGCAATAGTGTCATGGTTATTCTATTATTATATTTGATGCCACATATACAAATTGTTGAATGGCCAAGGTCATATTATGGTTAATATTGTAGTAGGAAGTGTAGCGCGCTTAGGGCCAACTTGACTGCCCACGTGGCAGGAGGGTCGATTTTGGAGGCGTTACAATATATATTTCTCCTAAATAAATTTCTCTTATGTTCTTATCATATTTCTCCTATATTTGTCCCCCTTTTGTTTTATCAAAAAGTAGTTTGCACATAAAGCATATAAGAAACAATATAAGATACAATATGTAACTACCCCTTAATCATGTCATCTTCTTAAAATTTTTATTCTCTCCCGTTTGTCATATAAGATACAATATGTAAAGTGTCATAAGAGAGATTAAAATAATTTTTATTCTTTTATTACATCTATAAGAATTGTTTTATGCATAATATATGCGATATGAAAAAATAACCCCCCCTAAGGTCGTGACTAATTTGTAATAGCAAAATATAAAATCAAATGAATATCACGTCTCAAGAAATTATATAAGGAATAAAAAATTGCATAAAACTTTGAGACAACAATGATATATCAAATTTAATTGAATAATATCAAGTAACATTTGACATTAAGGATAACAAGTGAATTGAGAAAATAATATTACAAACTTTTGAACAAGCTCCCCCTATCATTATAACTAATTTTCATTCTTTGTTTATTTCTTTATATCTTTCTTTTTTCTTTCAGAGAACCAACAACACTATAATATTATGAATGAGAAGTCAAAGCTTGATTTTCATAACATGAAGATTTTAAGCCTAAAGTATAAGAGTCATGTCAAGATATGATAAAATAGTTTTGTAAAATATGGAAATGTAGATTCATGCACATGTAAGTCAAATAATTAATATATTTTATAGTATGACATAAGAATCTCAAATGTGAATACACATATATATTTTCATTTGTGTAAGAGAGATATCATTTAAGCATCATTCTAAATTTGATGATCAAATGTCATATGATATCGGAATACTCAAATGATAACAAGTTATGACCACATAAATTTATGCACATTAATTATATAGCTAATATTCCATATGGAAAGACAACTACAAATGGAACATATGAAAAAAATGCTTTTCAAATTTTGATTAAAATTTCAAAACTTTATCTTCTTTCAATTACAAACTCACAAAGCATCGAATGTGATAAGTAGTAAAGACCAAATAAGTATTCATACTCACAATTTTTAAGAAATAAGCATGATAGATAGCATAGGCATTTCCAAAGTTTAACATATTAAAATATGTCAAAAAATTAACTTTTGAATAATCATAAATTTATACACAAATTATGATAACTAGTAGACAAGTGTAAAACACAAATAATTGTGACACACAAGTATATCCAAATTTTCATTTCTATGTTCAAAATAATACGTTTACCATAAAATTTGTATTTGCACTCCTTCAAATCCATTTTTCCTTTTCATTCTTTGTCACAAGATAATAATTAAAACTGATGACAATAAATGAAACTAAAAAGATTTTTAAAGTTTAGCCTTTTACACTTTCTTAAAATATTAATAACTATTTCAAATTATGGATAAGGGAAATAACTTTAATTTGAAATATGAAAAAATAAAATTCATGTCAAAATATTTCACAAAGATGAGCATAGAGATCAATTTTGATAAAAGATGTATATAGCAAGTTAAAAATGATCTCTTTAGTGATATGTTTTATTTTAAACATATCCATAAGCATAAAGTTTGTCAATTAAATATCCTATGAATGCTTTTCAAGTGGCATACTAATATGATCAATTATCTTATTCCAAATTAATTTGTCAAAAATCATGTATACTCAAATGTTATAGTGTAACAAGTCAAAATTCATAATAAATTCATGCGCTAAAGCTCATAACACAAGAGTTATATAAATATTATGCCAAACATATAAATTTGAAATCTTCTTTATAGACAAACAAGAATTATTCAAGATTAGAAGACTTAGCATTCATATTTTCATGTGTCTTTTTCTTTTGCCAAATTCAAGAAATAGTCATGATAATAAGCATGTCAAAGGTAAAAATAGACATATATTTCTCTTTCTTTGACATGTGAATAAAATAGATTTTGCAAGTATATTATTACAAGTCAAAAGAAGATATTATATATTAATTTTAAAATTCTTCATAAATTTGCATTTCGAAATATTCGAAAGATATTCAATTCTTATATCAAGATCTTAGAAGATCAAGTGTCATCAACAAAAAGTATGAGAGTATCACATTTCAATCAAACAACGTCATTTATTATTTTTCACTCATAAAAATATGATTCTTTTATATTTTAAAATCATAGGCATCATATAATCACATTGAATCACAAATATTAAGATGCAAAATAGTACACAATATTCATATAAATCAATTATACATGTTTAATGCCAAAATCAACATATTTTGAGTGTGAAGAATCATGCATGCAAATTTTAGTATTGATATGAGTGTCCTTGTTTTTCATAAATAAGATTTTCACATTGAATTAATAAGATAATCCAAAAATGTCAATATATCAATCATTATGCATGTGACATATTCCCATCAAACATATTTAGGCAACATGAGTAATATAGACACTTTCAAAATTAAATGAGTAACATAATTCTAGTATGCACAAGAATCATAATCAAATATTATCTTTATGCATATATCTTGATAGTAAATTGACAAATTCAAGACATAGATTTGCATCATATCAAAATGAGTTCAAAATTTTATTTTCATATACCAAAATACTTTTACTGCAAATTTTTATGTCTCCAACTCATTTCAACTTTATTGTTGTTTTTTTTTTCATGTCACACAACCACAAAGTATGTGTTTTCACTTGAAGCATTCTTCTTCATTCCTTGTGAACCACACCTACAAATAAAAATCATTTGCATTTTGGTATCCAAATTTGTTTGGGTCCACATGATTAATTTTGGTTCCTTTAGGAACCCACATCAATTTCATGCTCATATTGATAGATTTTTTAATTTGACATTCAAATGAATAATGACCATGAGAATTACAATAATGACAAATAGTAGATGATCTAATGGAGTGATTATGATGATATCCAAAAGTCAAAAAATCATTATGGGAGACATGAGAATTTTTAGCACCAAGAGAACTATCATAAGAGAGCTTATTTTTCAAATGATAATCATAAAATGCTTAGGTTTCAAAGAATAAGAATATTTCAAATAATATCCAATTGTTTTTTTTAAATTTTTGTTTGAATCAATTTTCTTGTGTGGTGCATGAGAAATATTCTTTATAGGAGTTTTGATAACATGAATATGATGGTTAACATTATTAATGTTTTTTCAAGAACTAGTAAATTTTTTTATCTAAAAGTTTTTGTGAAGAAATATTTTCCTTTTGTAACTCATCGTGCAATACAATCAATTTTGGATTCTCAACTATTAAAGATTCATAAGGTGCACAAGATAATGAAAAAGAATCATTTTTCCTTTTTAAGGTATTTATTTGAATTAAGCATGCATCATATTCCTTTTTGAGAGAATTATAGTTTTCTTTCATGATATGAAAATAATTTATTAATTAGCGGATTCAAGAGAAGAGATTAATACAAAATTGGAAATATGGAGAAATACGTTGGAGTCAAAGGATTTTCGTTTAAGTAGGAATAAAACAGAATATATGCATAGCAATTTCACAAATAAACAACTTAGAGACGATTTGAAAGTTAGGCTAGGGGAGGATATAATTCCTCAAGTGACAAAGTTTAAATATTTGGGATCAATTGTAAGACAAGATGATGAGATTGATGACGATGTTAATCATAGAATTCAAGCTGGTTGGTGTAAGTGGAGGAAAGCCACTGGAGTTCTTTGTGTTAGAAAAGTACCCAATAAAGTTAAAGGAAAATTCTATCGTACTGCTATAAGGCCAGCAGTGTTATATGGTAGTGAATGTTGGGCTATGAAGGGACAACATGAACGTAAAGTGGGGGTAGCCGAAATGAGGATGTTGAGATGGATGTGTGGTCATACAAGATTAGATAAGATTAGGAATGACCATATACGTGAACGAGTCGGAGTGGCTCCTATTAGTGAGAAAATGGTAGAGAATCGTTTGAGATGGTTTGGTCATGTTCAAAGAAGACCATTAGATGCGCCAGTAAGAAGAGTAGATCAAATAATTTGGAGTCCGATTAAAAGAGGGAGAGGGAGGCCAAGGCGGACACTTGGCGAACTAATAGAGCAAGATCTATTGGTGAATAATATACCGAAAGGTTTGGTTACTAATAGAGCGGAATGGCGTCGTATGATCCATGTAGCCGACCCCACCTAGTGGGATAAGGCTTTGTTGTTGTTGTTGTTGTAAAGTTTTCTTTTTCTTATTGAGAGAAAGATGCTTTTGAATAAGAGAAGCAAATTCTTTATGAACATCAAAAGCGTTATCAACATCATCATTGTTAGTAGATGTAGAACAATAAGAGGAGTTTGATGTTACCTCGTCTTCCTCACTTTTTGTCATTAAGCATAGATCAAAATCTGGATCGGATGTTGTTAATGTAGAATTGACAATGTTTTCTTCACCTTCATCCGATGTGACATATCTTTCATTTTCCTTGCCTTTATATCTAAATAGTAACTTTAGCCAAATTTCAAGAGAAGCATAACATTTAGAATTAAAATTTAAGCTTTCCTAATCCAAAGCACAATAAAATATATTTCAAGCTTTAGAATCAATTTTGGAAAGTGAAATTTGAAAATCATTATATTCAAAGTAGGAAAGATCAATGGAGACACCATTCAAAATCTTTTTTGGCTTTTCAAAACCATTTTCTATAATTTCCCACATATCAAAATCAATTGAACATAAATATGCTTTCATTCTAATTTTCGAAGAAGAAAAAGAATAGTCATCAAAACTCGCTGGGTAAAAAGTGGAAGATCCTTCTCTAAAAAATGGTGTCATGCTAAAAAAGATCATTAAATCTTAAAAAATAAATGAGAACAGTCTTGCTCTGATACCAATTGTAAGATCACAAGGCACCAAGAGGGGTGGGTGGGGGTGGGGGGTGGGGGGGGGGGTGAATTAGTGCTAAATAAAAAAAAATACCAATTTTATAAAAATCATCACGGAAGCTTAAAATCGATTCATTAATATTCAAACCAACATAAAAAAAAATCATATCACATGCATAATAAAATAGGAAGAAGAAGGAGAGAAAAATACAAACACAAGAAGGTAAGGCGATTTGTTGACGAGGTCCAGTCATACTTTGGCCTACGTCCCCACTCCGACTTCTCGACCTCGAGACCGTTAGAGATTCTAGTAAGCACTCTTCCTTCGTTCCAAATGGCGCAAGGAAGAAACCCTTTACAACTCTTGCCTTTTTTCCTTTTCAAGAGATAAGATACACCTCTTTCACTCGTAGGCTTTCGCTCGTGTTTTCCTCGCTCAAGAGGTAAGACACAACCTCCTTTCACTCAAGAGCTAAAAAACCATTAAAATATCATAAGAACACTCCACAATCTCTCTTTTACAATTTGAAGCCTCACACAAGAGTAAGAGAGAAAGAATTGAAAGATTTGCAACTTGGAGCTCAAATGGACTTCTCAAATATTCTTCCTACTTTTTCTTGGATGTTTTGATCATTCCTACGCCTTTGTCTTTTATATCCTTCTTAACTCCATTTAGTCCTTGGGGTTTGTTTCCTAATTTTGAGGCCAAAATATGATCGTTATAGTGCATTCTGCGAGCTGTCTGGTCGACTATCCTGTACTATTTTAAGCATAACTTTTTGCACAGTTATCCAAATTAGATGTTTTTTTATTCTATGGAAAGATAACAGAATGCTCTACAACCTTGTTTCATCATTTATTCAAAATATAATTAGATCATAGTCAAATATAGATTCAAAGTTCAGTATACAAAATTGTTCATTTCAAATAAAACATTTTAGCAATGTTATCAAAATCGGACCGAGCCAGCCGATTCAACCGGTTCAACCACGAACCGGCCGAAAATCTGGTTCGGTTTGATGTTAAAACTATTTTTAGCATTGAACCGAGAAAAACTGGTTGAACCGGGCAGTTGAATAGGGCTGGTTGGACCGGTTCAACCCGGTTCAATGTAGATTTTGAAGAATAAAATTAAAAAAATGATAAAAAAGGAAAGTTAAAAAAGGAATAAGAAAAGAAATATAACAAAGGTTAAAAAAGTAGAGAATATGACATGTCTAAAATTAAATAGAAATTGAAATAAACAAGGTAAGTATTTAAAATTGAATAACATTAAAATGAAAAATTATAAAGGGCATAAATAAAGAAAAGAAAAAGGAAAGTGTTAAATAAAAAGAGAAATAACAATAATTTAAGATGAAATTTATTAATATAGCATCTATCATCAATAAATAATGGATATTAAATTAATAATGATCTATTTATATTTATATGTTAATCATTGTTAAAAATTTTAATAAATAAAAAGTATGTTATATTAATTTTTAACATTATTAATAGGTTATTAATACAATATTCATATAATTTATATTATATCTTTATAATTATTATAAATAATATTATTTTAATAAAATCCAATTCAATCTGGACGAACCCGATCGGATCGGTCCAACCGCGACCTAGTAAGAAGCCCGATCCGATCGCCGGTCCGGTTATAAAAACATTGTATTTTAGACTTTTACTTTTTTTTATACATAACTTTTCATACCAACATCCAAATGAGATGATATTTAATTCTCTACAAAGATAAGAGAATTATCAATAACTTTTATATTTATCAATTAATGTAAATCTCTTGGAAACATAAACAAATATTAATCAAATGTTTAATGCATGGAACAAATCATTTCTATTTAAACTTTCTTTGGCATTTTAAATATAACTCTAATCTTTCGAAGTTTATATCATCAAAATATAATTATATAGGGTATCAAAACTTTGCTCCAACAGCCTACAATGACTTAGCTGAATGAGAAATAAGAGGATTAGTGGCTCCTCTATGTTGCGATATGTACCCAATTTTGACTCAAACTCGAGAGCCAAACTCATGGCTTAATAGATTGTCTGAGGTTTTTGAATCCTCACATCAGCCTTTTCCTTCAGCCCATTAAGAAAGACTCCTAAAAGGCAATGTTCTAACCACAATTTGACATGGGCAGCACATGTCCCAGGAAACATGCTGACTTATCTTTCTTCCATGTATTTTCCTTTTTTCAACTCATTTTTGTACTTAGTTTATTTTTCAAGTGTGATAGTGACAGTTTTATAATTTTGTACTCCAAAAAAGTGCACACCCTTGGCTTGTTCTCTACATCACACATCTCATATCTACCACCCGAGCCTACGGTATAGGGAGACCTGCTAGTGCTCCCCCGATGCGTTGTAATCATTCCTATTTACTCAATAAATATTTCAAGCTTCCCAAAATCTAGCACCACGCCTCGAGCGTGGGGTGGCAACTGACCAATCTCCTGCAAGTATATGGAGTCAATGTCGTAGTACATAAAATATCGTCCCACAGGGAAGAGTCCAAGTATTACAATTATATGATTCTAAATGATATCTAAATGATATCTAAATGGTCAGGAAGAAGTGAAATAATAATAAAAACTAAATAAAAGTGAACTGCCAAAATGAGTGCAGAAAATGACAAGAAAGAGCGAGAATTGATTACGAGAAACAAATGAGAATAAAAGTTCTCGAGTTTTGAATCCACCTAGGGTAATGATCATAGGAAATTTAGAGATAATAAAACCATTAGTGTTCTACTCAATCTTCAAAAGTCATGCATCTCCTTTTTAGGCAAACACAATTCCAATTAAAATAATAAACGCTTACTTTCGTGGTCATTTATATTATTTTAATTGCATTATAAATCAAGATTCATAATTAAAATGATTATATTTATTTCTAAGAAACAATACATTTCATGTCATTCATTTGAGCTAATCTTGATGAAATACTTTCGTAATCAAGAAGATCTTAGGTCGCTCAATTAGGTGGCCAATCTAATATAAGCATTTCGTCAAGCAAATGAAAGACAAAAAACACATCAGATCAAATAAAAATATTCCCTAAAGATCAAACCTAGGTTTCATCAAACCCGAGAAAAAGAAGTTTAGCTATGCATAGAGAAAGAAATCATTATCGAAACGTAAGAGTTCATAAAAAGATAATGAGATTAAGTCTAAGAAAACAGAGATGTAGAGAAAAATAAAAGTTCATCCCAACCGTCTTGATCTCCTCAAAAATAAGGTCTTGACCCCTATTTTCATCTCCAAAAATCCCTTTTATAGTCCCCTCAAATTAGAGTTACAAGAATGCCCGAAATACCCCTAAAATTAGCCTAATACGATGAAAATAGGTCCAATATGTCCTAAGATGAGGCATGTCATATCTTCTTCAAGACGATACGATTTGGGTCACTCCAATACGGACAAGTCATATTCTCCAATGCGAGTGTAATACGACCGTCGTCTACTAGATACGATCTATTGTCCTTCAATACGATCGGACCATATTTTCTGGTGCGAGTGTGATACGACCTGACGATGTCCAATACGGTTGATCCTGGTAACAATACGGGCTGGCCATATTGTTCCCATTTTGTGGTGCTTTTAAGCTTTTTTGTCGATATTCGGAAGTCACTGAAACATGTAAAGAAATGGTGTAGACTCCAAAATTTTCAACATATATAATCAAATAAGCAGAAGTATAACTTTAATAAGTTGATAATTATATCAATATTAATGCATAAATACTCAATTATCAACTCCCCCAAATCTAAACTTTGCTTGTACTCAAGCAAAAATTAGAAACTTAGGGTCAGTCCTAACCACATTATAAGTGACATGATATCTTCTCAGCTCTTAGACATCTTTACTTGAACATTATTTACAAATTAGAAATTTTTTAACCCTTAATTCTATGGAAGTGAAGTATGTGCTCAATGGAAGCGTATTAAGCTATCCTGCAAATTGATCATTCATATAATTCTCCCTAAGATTTCGCACTTACACCTCACTTTCATAAATACCCAATATTGATGTAAGCATGTAGAGGACACTTACTTGTCCTTGAGTTCAACTACCCCTCTTTTCATTTAGTCCATATTTGTCACTTCTTTTCTTTCGTAATTTGGGGAACTGCAAATAAAAAGAAGACTTCCACTGGGCACGAACCTCGTCTTTCTTTCGAGAATACTCAACTTGGGTGCTAGTGGTGCCATTTTTGGCATATTCCTGTCTCCCTCAAGTGAGGTGACAGAGGAGTAGTTATTTACGGAGGAGAGGAGTTGCCCATAGTTTTCCTCAATTTTATTTTTTTCTTTTTTTTCATGATGCACTTGGGACTTTTATTAAAAAAATTATAAAAACATTCCCCAAATTACTAGAGAAGAGCAGTGCAATTGTGGAACACATATTTAATACATAATCTATTATTACTACAATGCCAAATATCATAGTTGAGCATCATGTAGGAGGGTACAGATGTTAAATCCTAGGAAGAGTTATGTGTGCAATCAGTGTACAAGTCACTTACTTTGATTCTGAGTCAGGGTTGATTATGTTTTTATGTTCTTCTTTAGGAATGTTCAAAATAAATCCATCATGTGCAAGGGGTTCAACAATGTCATATATAATGTTTCTAATCCATGCTTGATAACATGCATTATTCCCTTAACGACATGAAAGCATGCACACCATTATAAATATATATGTAACACGATATATTACTTATGCATACTCAGACAAGCAAACACATGGATTAAAAGATAAGGGTTCATACATGACAACTGGTTTAGCCCAACACATACAAAAGGAAATATTACTTAACCAGACTACTAAGCTCAAATACTAGACTCGGACCAGTGGACATTCTTGACTATCACATGACTTAACTTCTTACTCACCTCCTTCTCCCCCGAACTTGTAATAGACATTGTCCTCAATGTTTGACACACTAAAACCACGAAATTAGATTGGAAGAAAAGGTATCTCATAATTTCACTGATTTGGGGGTGCAGAAGTTGGCCAATCACCTCGCTCGATGTGCCACGTATTAATCCTGTGAACCATATTATAGATTTCTTTTTGGCGTGATTCCATCCGGCCTAACTGGTCTTGGTGCTGTCTTTGGCCTAGGAGAAGTTGTTGCATATCGACATGAGTGACATACTGGGCTTCATGATTAGTGACTGAGGATTGTCCTGTTTCGAATGTGGCAGCGGGGATGTCATGCTGAGGAGCTTCTGTATCATATGTTGTAGGGTGATCGCGATGCCATTCTGCATAAGTAGGCCTCAACTGCTCAAGCCCAGCCATTGGGAAAGTCCAGTTTGCTCGTCTGACAATAATAGTCTTTCTACATCCGGTAAGGGGTGAGTATACTTTTCATCCTTGAAGGTGAGATCACCCACACGCTTAATCATTTTCATGTTCACACTAGTCTCCAAATTGATGCGGGATGCTCCTTGGTCTTCTTCAAGTTCATTCACGCTAAATCCAAGTGACAATATAATAGGAGTAATGAGATCACCCATAACAAACTTACCAGTAGATGAATGTGCTTGCTTGAGTAATTGCTTGGCTATAAAGGCGCCTACATTGACATCCATCTTTTTTATCATCGCCCATAAGAAAAACATCTCGCTATCACACACCACTCCATCACTATCTCCTCGGCCAAATACTGTTGATGCTAATACCCTGAGCAAATACCGAAAAATTGGGTTTCGGAGTTTTGATGCCTTGCATGATGAAGTGTCATAGTCACGATGTGTGAGACTATACCAAACTGAACGCCTATTAAACTGAGTGCAGTATTTATGTGAACGTATCCCATGCCACGACAATTGATAAATATCGTTCAGCTTGACCAGAGTAAGTTTATATTCAGAGTTAAATAGTTGAAAAGAGAGTGTACCAGGATCACATTCGGCGAGTGGGATCTTGACGTCCAACGAGCTCAAAAATTCTAGAGTCGGCATGACATAAGTTTTCCATCTGGTATACATGAAGTATTTCATTCTTAATGCATCAATCAGGCTATCCACATCATCTTGAAGACCTAATTCATTCATAGCCCTCTCGTCCAAATAGCGAGTGTTATCTAATTCTCTTGTCTTCAATATAAAGCAACGCTTCTCTTGTGTGTCATTTTTGAAGATAATACCTTCTGGATTTGCAGATCGGGGGCGTCGACGATATCCACCATGAGTCTTTAGTGCCATATGAGCCAAAATTGCTCAGAGACAATTGGTCGAACACCGGGTAGGCGTCAGAAGATCTGAAGCATATATGAGCTGATTGTTTTTCCCTTTCTCTGCACTACAATGATTCAACTCTAATGGAAATAGCATGTTGCTGTAATTGTGTCATGGTCGGAGGTTGGTCAGAGTTTGGTCGGCTCCCGATGTTGTTGTTCCAGGGAGTCGGTGTCTCTGTCAAATAGCAGCAGAGAGTTGTCATCGCCGGAGTGTGGAAGGTGTTGTGAAGCAGGGTCGCCAGAACCAGGGTCGTCGGAGGATGGAAGATCGTTGGCGTGGTGGTTTGAGAAGGCCAGAACCAGGGTCACCGGAAGTTTTCCAGAAGAACAATCTAGAAGATCGCATGAGAAGATCAGATGTCACCTGAGAAGATCCTTGCAAAACGAGAATGATGTCACCTGAAAGGGGTCGTCGAAGGGTTGCCAGTTGATAGTTGCATGACTGCGTGAAGCATGGATGGCGTTACCCTAGAGAAGATCAGATGGTTAGTCAGACATAAAGAATTTTTTTTTGACTTATACTTCTTCAGTTGCTCAATACAGACAGATCATCAAAATTACGGGCAAAGCTCGATTGATACGTCCCGATTGGTGGTAATACGGGCCTTCTGATAAAATGGGCCCCCAAATTTTGGCCCATATTAATCAATACGGTACGAAGTCTGAATTATGGTGCGATGCCCCTTATTACGGTCCGACCGTATTTCCAATTTCGTGTCTTTTACAGCTTGGTTCTTGTCAGTACAGGCATATCTCCTTCAATACAGATGTGCTGTATTTCTCAGTGCGCCTTCAATACGGCCATTGTCTCCAAAATACGGGTAATCGTGGGCTAATACGGGTAGACCGTATAATCTCGTGCGAGCCTGATATGACCCAGCGCCAAATGATATGGCTGTGGGTTCATTTTTACGGCCAAGCCGTATTGAAGGCGATTCAAGCTGATTTTCTTACTATTTCATTCCTGAAATAAAATACATGCATGTCAGCAATGTATTCTCTCTTTTATATATATATATATATATATATATAAATGAAAAAAACTATTGAAACAAAAAAAAGAATTATAAATTTGGATTGCCTCCCAACAAGCGCTTTTGTTTATCACCATTGGCTCGACGGAGTTTCCTTGTCAATGCGTATCATTCAAAGGAATGATACTTTTCTTCTCAAGTTCTTCATTCAACAGATATGGCTTCAATTTTTGTCCATTGACCATGAATGAACCAATAGCTTCACTCATGATTTCGATAGCTCCATTCTTCAGAACCTTGGTGATTTGAAATGGCCCGGACCACCTGGACTTGAGTTTTCCTAAAAAAAGTCTCATTCTCGAGTTAAATAACAGAACAAATTGTCTTATTTCAAAATTCTTACGAGAAATATATTTGTCATGCCATGCTTTAACTTTTTATTGATATAGTTTGGAGTTCTCATATTCTCTTCTTAACTCTTCCAATTCACTTAATTGGAGCAATCTTTTTGCACTTGCAAGTTGAAGATTCATATTTAACTGTTTAATTGCCCAATAAATTTTGTGTTCTAACTCAATAGAAAGGTGGCAGGGCTTTCCAAACACTAGAAGGGAGACATACCTAAGGGAGTTTTGAACGCTGTTCGATATGCCCATAAGGCATCATCAAGCCTTGAGGCCCAATCCTTTTTCGAATTTCCCACGATTTTCTCAAGAATGCATTTTAACTCCCTATTGGCTAATTCTACTTGGCCATTGGCTTATGGATGATAAGGTGTGGTGACCTTATACTTAACGTTGTACCTTGCCAATAGTGCATATAAGAACTTATTTCAGAAGTGAGAGCCACCATCACTTATAATCGCTCGAGGTACTCCGAACCTAGAAAAAATATGCTTTTTTCAGGAAGTTTTGCACCACTTTGGTATCATTGCTTGGGGTAGCAATTGTCTCCACCCACTTCGAGACATAGTCTACTGCAACCAATATGTATTGGTTGTTACGAGAGGAGGGGAAAGGACCCATGAAGTCTATACCCCATATATCAAAAAGTTCAACCTCAATGATGAGGTGTTGTGGCATCTCATTTCTTTGAGAAATGTTGCCGACCCTTTGACATTTATCACAAGAGCTCACAAAACTCTTAGCATCCTTGTACATGGTTGGCCAATAAAAGCTACTCTATGTAACTTTTGACACTGTTTTGTTCATGGAGAAATGGCCTCCACAAGGTAATGAGTGGCAATGATTCAAGATCCCGAAAACCTCATCTTCTGGAATGCACCTCCTAATAATTCCATCAGCACAAAACCTATATAACAATGGTTCTTCACAAAAATACTGTTTAGCATCACACATGAACCTCTTGCATTGTTGATAGGAAATATCAGGGAGAATTATGCCTCTTACCAAATAATTTACTAGATTACCATACCATGGTAAGGAGGCGATGGCTAGTAACATCTCATCAGGGAATGCCTCATTGATTGGGATCTTTTCATTTTCTCGTGGTCCTTCCAATCTTGATAGGTGGTCAGCGACCGTGTTTTTTAGGCCCTTCTTGTCTCGAATCTCCAAGTCGAATTCTTGTAGGAGTAAAATCCATCGGATCAGACGTGGTTTAGCTTTTTTCTTCGTCAGCAAGTACCTAACTGCTGCATGATCATTAAATACAATAACTTTAGAACCAATTAGATATGGACGAAATTTATCCAAAGCAAAAACACCTACGAGAAATTCTTTTTCTGTCGTGGTGTAATTCTGCTGGGCATCATCTAATGTTCTGCTCTTTTTTCCTTTTTCTATCCCAGCACTACCCTGATTGCAAGATCACTTGCGTCACACATCAACTCGAAGGGAGACTCCAGTCTAGGGCCATTTTAATGGGTGCTGAAATGAGCTCCTGTTTCAATTTGTTAAACACAAGTAAACATTCTTCATCAAAAACAAATTTAGTATCCTTGACAAGTAGAGAACATAATGGTTTTGCAATTTTTGAAAAATCTTTAATAAATCTGTGATAAAATTCTGCATGTCCAAGGAAACTCCTGATTCCTCTCACCGAAGTTGGTGGAGGTAATCTTTCAATACACTCTTCTTTGCCTTATCTACCTCTATGACTTTAAAGGAGATTTTATGGCCTAATACTATGCCTTCTTGTACCATGAAATGGCATTTCTCCCAATTTAATACCAAATTAGTGTTTTCACATCTAGTTAAAACTTCAGTCAAGTTATCCAAACAATTATCATATGAGGAACCAAAGACAGAAAAATCATTCATAAATATTTCCATGATTTACTCAATGAAGTCAGAAAAGATGGCCATCATGCACCTTTGAAATGTGGCAGGGGCATTGCAAAGCCCAAAAGGCATGCACTTAAATGCGAAGGTACCATACGGGCAAGTGAAAGTAGTTTTCTCTTGATCCTCTGGAGCAATATGAAATTGGTTATATCCTGAATAACCATCAACAAAACAATAGTAGCTATGCTCTGCTAGTCTCTCTAACATTTGGTCCAAGAATGGCAATAGAAAATGATCTTTCCAGGTGGCGGTATTTAACTTTATATAATCAATGCATACTCTCCACCCCGTGACTATCCTAGTAGGAATCAATTCATTCTTATTATTTTTCACGATAGTCATCCCCCCTTTTTTTGGGACACATTGGACAGGACACCTAGGAACTATCAGAAATTGAGTAAATGACACCCGCGTCCAACCACTTCAGTACTTCATTTCTTACCACGTCCTTCATATTGGGATTCAACCTTCTCTGATGTTCTATGGTGGGCTTGTGGTTCTCCTCCATGAGGATTCTATGCATGACAATTGAAGGGCTGATACCCTTAAGGTTAGCTATGGTCCAACCTATGGCTTGTTGTTTTTCTCTCAACACTCTTAATAATTTCTCTAGCTGAACAGGTGAGGGATCTGCACTTACAATCACCGAAAGTTGCTCATTAGATCCCAAAAATGCATATCTTAAATGAGATGGTAAAGGCTTAAGATCTAGAGTTGGAGGTGAGATATGAGATGGTGGGGGTAGTGATTTACCCTTTCCCAACTCTTCGTATCTATTACCTCTCACATATGATTGTTTGGTGCATGCTTGGAGAGCATAAATTTCCTCTTGAGTGTCATCCTCTTCCATATTCAAATTCAGTAAAGCTCGTTCGAGGGGATCTTTATGCACCATCATTTTCAAGATTTCTTACGCCAAGTCAGAAATACAATCTGCAAAGAAAACTTGATCAGTTAAGGAAGGAAATTTAGAAGATTTTGATAAGTCAATTTCTACTTTCTCTTTCCCAATAGTGAATGTGAGTTTACCATTCTTCACATCTATGAGAGCTTCGGTTATGGCTAAAAATGGTCTACCCAAAATTATGGGTATCTCTCTATCCTCCTTCATGTCCAAGATAATGAAGTCCACAGGTACAAAAAACTTGTCTACCTTCAGTAGGACATTCTCTAAAACACACATGGGGTAGGTGATGGAGCAGTCGGCCAATTGCAAAGACACAGTAGTGAGCTTGAGCTCTTTCAACTCCAATTTCTTGCAAATAGTTAGAGGCATCAATGATACGCTTGCCCCAAGATCACATAGCACCTTGGCAATGTTCAAGTTACCAATAGTACAAGGGATAGAAATACTCCCTGGATTGGGTGGTAGTTTTCTTTGAATTACTGCACTACATTTTTCTGTCAATGTCTCATGTTCTTCCAATGATCATTTTTTGACATTATTTCTTTTAAAAATTTGGCATATGCATGAATTTGAGCAATTGCATCTGCAAAAGGGATATTGATGTGCAGTTGTTTGAATAGTTGAATAAAATTTTCAAACTGCTTATCCAATTTAGGCTTTTGAAGTCTCTGAGGAAATGAAATTGGAGGTACATAGAGAGGCGGAGGCTTTGATGGCTCAGAATCATTTGCTGGTTGCTCCTCTTTATTGTTTTCCACCACTTGTTTTCCTTTGCTTGTGGCCTTATTCAAAAGTGGCTTCAGTGCTTTGCCACTTCGCAATTCCACTGCCTTGCAATGCTCACAAGGGTTCATATGAGTTTGCTCGGTAGGCTGCCCTCTTCTCTGGAATTCATGGAGTTGACTATTTGTCCCACTTGGTATTCCAAGCTTCTGTTGGAGGTAATGAGTTATTCCATTCATTTCTCAATTTTTTCAAATCTATCACTTGTTGCATTTGTTAATTTTTCGATCGCAAGCTCCCAAGATTATTTCTTTTCCACCTGAGGTTGTGGTGGTGGTTGTTGATATTGGGTTGTTGCTGAAGCGGTGGTTGGTATGGAGCTTGATAATGTGGTTGAGGTGGAATGCTAGGAGGTGGCGGGCGTGCTTGCTGAGATTGCCCAGTTTGATTTCCCCAAGAAAAATTGGGGTGATTCCTCCATTCCGAATTAAATGTAGTGGCATACAAATTGTTCCCTTTGTTTTGATTTGCCACGTAGCTTGCTTGTTCTAGTAGTATCCATTCCAAACTATTATGAGGTCCTCCACATGTGTCACATATTGCGTGCGACGTAGAAACCTGATTTGCTTGAGCTTGATTCATGTTATCCATCAATTGCACTAAGGAATCCAATTTGGCATTCAGCTCTCTATAATTATCATTTTCCCTCACAGAAGCTACCTTAGACGGTCCCTCTTCATAATCTTCATCATTCATGGCTAGCTGGTCCAATAGATTGCAAGCTTGAGAGTATGGAAGATTCATAATGGATCCACCTGCCACTGCTGAATAAATATTAAATTTCAAACTGACCATTGTAAAAGGTCTCTATTAGGAGCCAAGTAGGTACCGCATGGTGTAGACATTATCTTTGTAACTTCTTGAATCTCTTTCATGCACTGCCAAGAGATTCATTTTCTTTTTGCTTGAAGCAAGTCATTTCATTCCTCAACTTAATGAACTTGCCAGGAGGAAAGAAACTCTTCATAAAAGCTTGAAATAACTCATCCCATGTATGAAATGCTCCAGGAGGTTGCGAGTCCAACCAGTCTTTTGCTTCATCCTTGAAAGAGAATGAAAAAAAGCTTCATCTTGATGGCATATTCTTCAACGCCATTCATTTTGATAGTGGCACACATTTGCAGGAAATGGTTGATGTGAGATAGAGGGTCTTCATTGCGTTTCCCCTCTAAATTGATTCAATTGCACCATTTGAATGAACCTAGATTTCAGCTCAAAATTATTTGCAGCAATCCTCGGGCCCACAATACTCGGGGTGGTGCCTCTATAAGACCTTTTGGCTAGGACCCTCATTGGAGGTTCAACTTTCTCCATCTGCTGTCGTTGTTGTTGGTCTTCTTCCATGTTTGATATTCTATTCTGATTGTTGGTCATTAGTTGTTCTCTTCTTGCTCTTCGATTTGCTCGGCATTGTCTTTTAATTTTAGGAATATATGGTTCATGTGCCCTGTCTCTGTGGAGCATACACAAAAAGAAAAGAAATTTTCATCTAGATTAACAAATAAAATTAGAATTCTAATATTGACGTTCTTCCCTGGCAACGGCGCAAAAAACTTGATAAATCTCCCGCAAGTATACTGAGTCAATGTCGTAGTATATAAAATATCATCCCACAGGGAAGAATTCAAGTATTAGAATTATATGATTCTAAATGATATTTAAACGGTCAGAAAGAGGTGAAATAATAATAAGAACTAAATAAAAGTGAAATGCTGAAATGAGTGCAGAAAATGATGAGAAGAAACGATAATTGATTACGAGAAACAAACGAGAATAAAAGTTCTCGGATTTTGAATTCACCTAGGGTAATGATCATAGGGAATTTAGAGATAATAAAATCATTAGTGTTCTACTCAATCTTCAAAAGTCATGCATCTCCTTTCAGGCAAACACAATTCTAATTAAAATAATAACACCTATTTTCGTGGTCATTTAAATTATTTTAATTGCATTATAAGCCAAGATTCATAAGTAAAATGATTATCCGTATTTCTAAGAAATAATACATTTCATGTCATTCATTTGAACTAATCTTGATGAAATACTTTCGTATTCAAGAAAATCTTAGGTCGCTTAATTAGGTGGTCAATCTAATATAAGCATTTCGTCAAGCACATGAAAGACAAAGAACACATTAGATCAAATAAAAATATTCCCTGAAGATCAACCCTACGTTTTATCAAACCCGAGAAAAAGAAGTTTAGCCACGCATAGAGAAAGAAATCATCATCGAAACGTAAGAGTTCATAAAATGATAGCGAGATTAAGTCTAAGAAAAGTACAAAGATGCAGAGAAAAATAAAAATTCGTCCCAGCCATCTTGATCTCCTAAAAAATAAGGTCTCGACCCCTATTTTCGTCTCCAAAAATCCCTTTTATAGTCCCCTCGAATTAGAATTACAAGAATGCCCAAAATACCACAAAAATTAGCCCAATACAACCAAAATAGGTCCAATACGGCCTAGGATGAGGCGTTACGGTCTGGTCATATCTTCTCCAAGATGATACAGTTTGGGTCACTCCGATACGGGCACGACGTCTCCAATATGGGCAGATCGTATTTTCCAATGCGAATGTAATACGACTATCGTCTGTTGATACGGTCTGTTGTCCTTCAATACGGTCGGACCATATTTTCAAGTGCGAGTGTGATACGACCTGGCGACATCAAATACGGTTGATCCTGATAACAATACGGGCTAGCCGTATTGTTCCCATTTTGTGGTGCTTTTAAGCCTTTCTGTCGATATTCGAAAGTCCCTGAAACATGTAAAGAAATGGTGTAGACTCCAAAATCTTCAACATATATAATCAAATAAGCAGAAGAATAACTTTAATAAGTTGATAATTATATCAATATTAATGCATAAATACTCAATTATTAGCAACCCACAAAAGCATCCCAAAGCGTCCCAAGCGATCGAGCATTCCACTGAGGTGCCCGTTTGTTCACTGACGTGAACTTATCGTAGTTGTGAAGTTGCGGATTTATCACATAAAAAAGGGAAATTCTAGCCACGTTTTAAATTTTACTCAAGAGTTTACGCAACTGCAAGTTTACAGGTCGAGTAGAAACCCTGAGTGTCGTAACCCCGTTGATTTAGATCAATTACTTGGTTCACTTATATCCAAAAACTGTCACAAAGTTATAAAAGAATAAAGCATAAAGGTAATTGAGTATGGATTTAGAATAGTAAAGGAATGCAAGAAAGGAATTGAGCAATTGAAGGAAGAGATTCCCTTGGAATAAACTAGTCGATGCTATGACAATAATCGTGTCTGATTTACTAAATTCTAGATTCCCTTCTATCCTATCAATATATATATATAGAGATCAGGGATAGCAGGGGTCCTAACCATTGAATTAAGACTTCCGATTAATATGACTCTCGTCTTTAATCAGAACGAATTTAATCTCTCGATCTTTTGTAATTAATGCTCTTGATCTTAATCAAACGATCAAAAATACAGAATTTATTCCTCACACGATTGTAAGGATTCTCATCTCTTAACCATCGGGATAATAGATCTCTCGATCTTTTTGATAAATACAAATCAGCAGCTTATGAAAAAGCACAACAATTGTTGTAACCAAATTCCCCTCTCGGGTGAAATTAGGTTAAACCAAAACAATCGATCTCTCGATCCGATTAAAATCAGTCAGAAATTCTTATGGCCATGCATCACGTAAACAAGAAGCAAGGAATCAAAGTAATAGTATCAGTAAATCAGAATAATAGTAAGCATCTACAAAGTTTCATTCCGAGGGGATCAAAAAGTCTCTTTAGTTCTGCATCTTCTCCTTCTCGCCTCGTCCTCTCCTGTTTCTTCCCCCTTTCTTCTCCTCCCCTTCTCTTCTAGTTTTCCTCCTTCTTTTATCTTTCATCCCTATTCAAAATTCAAATTTCAAAAAGTGGTTAGTCCCCTCTTTTACTCGTTCAACTCTTTCACTAAAAATTGATCAAAATATTTGAAATACATCTGTCTTTTTTGTAAAATTGTGAATTTAATTGTAGAAATTATAAGTACAAAAGGAGGTGATCAAATTCCCCCAAGCTTAGCTTTTTGCTTGTCCTCAAGCAAAACATTCAAAAATTAAGGACAAACTTGAATTAAAAGTCCACAAATGAATTAATAGTCAGCTGAATTGAGTCCAATAAGTTTCTCACTTTGCCAACACTTCATTCCTTTCAAACACTTGAGTTTCTAGCTAGGGAATCACAGAGCTAAAGCAAATTTAAGCCATGAAAGAAGTACTAGCAAAAACAAGTTGAATTTCAGGGGTGGTCAACTTTACAAAGAGGTTGAACTACAAATCTCTTCATGAACAGGTTTTCCATTTATTAAACAGGTTTAGCACCTGACTTTTATTCATGAAATGCAAGTAAACAGGTCAAGGCCTGATTTTTATTTATGCTTTCTTTAGGAGAGATTCCTTTGGAAGTTTTGCTCTCCTAATTTTTTTTTCTTTATTTGCATTGAAGAGAGATTCCTTTGGAAGTTTTGCTCTCTTCCTTTTTTCTATGCATGCATGCAACTTTTTACTTTTACTTTTTCTTATTTTTCTATCTTGTTCATGAAGTGAGCAATAGTTCAAACTAATGTAAAGTTTAGATCCCTTAGCCCAACAAGTCAAGTTTTCATATTTAACATGGCCGCAAGAACCTTGACTCCCCTTAGACATAATATATTGTCAATTCAATCTATGAATGTCGGCTAGTGTTACCCACAAAAGAGATTTTCAGCTAAATTTAATTCAAATGCATCTGAATGATTGAGTCAATTAAAGCAAGAAGACTAATGGCATTGGAGTATACCAACTGTCATATAATGTATTCCATCCATTTTAGAGTCAAAATAAAGGCAAGACTTGAATTGGACTCGAATAGTGATAAATAATCTATGGACATTACAACATCGAATGTAAAAATTTATAAGGATTGAAGCTAAGTAAAGAGTAGAAATGTACCATGTTGCCCTCTCCCCCAAGCCTAAAATCGACTCTGTCCTCAGTGTCGATTATGCCAGGAAGAGGGACCCGGAGTTGGTTGAAGTTCAAGGATGCGTTCAGTGACCTGTTGGATGTCACTGAGGGTCGTTAGAATGGAATTCTGCACCTCTTCTACTCCTTGAATTTTCTGCTGGTGCATCAGGTTTTGCTGCTCCAGTCGGTGGAGATGGTCCTTCAATGCTTGTACGTCCTGGTAATTACAAGTAGTGGTTTCTGCGAGTTTTGCCAGTTGTTCCAGGATGAGGTCTACTTTGTTTGTTGTGGTGAGTGGTAGAGGAGGGGTGCCATCCGGAACTGACGAGGAGGAAGCGACAATGCACCTTGGAGGGGTTCTGCGGCCAGGGGGGAATTAAGAAGTTTCTTTGAAATCCAAAAATAGTGGGGGTAATGTGGGAATAGGTCGTGTGACCTGGATGAAATCGTTCATCCACCGGTTCCGGCCTTCTAGAATTGAAGTGTGTCGAGGATCAGGGGGTTGAATGAGAGCAGATGGATTGGATTGGCGCCAAAAGTTTTGGCCGTTAACTAGGAGAAGGACTCCTTCCTTGATCAAAAAATCTAAATCTATTAGTGTAGCGGGTATAGGGGTGGTGTCTGCCAATCACACATAGTGTTCAGCCAGGGGTGTAATGAGGTTGCTACAAAGAATTGGACTGATTTCACGAGTCGACTCCTTGATCAAACTTTGAAGGAAGAATGATGCAAGGTTAATCTCGGTGTTTGATAGCAAACACCAGAGAATGAAGAGTTCATCCGCGGAGACGAGATCACGCTCATAGTCATTGGGACGGATTAAGATTGTGTTGGTGAGGAGGATATGGAGATATCGAAGAATAGGGTTCTTCAATTCACGACCGACGAGATGTAACGTGTTGTCGGTTCGTCGGCCGGTAAGTTGATACCAAACTTCGAATGTGGGAAAAGAGGATGGGGAGTTGATGGCCAACGTTGGGAAGATTTAGAAAACGAGTTAGGGTGTCTAGTCCCATTGCGAGTTTGTGATTACATAGTCGAAACTCGATATGATCAGGGACTCCATCTTCGTCAAAACCGGTGTGATACAGGGTTCCTAAAAACTCTATTGATACCTCTCTGTAGAGGTCCCAACATTTCATAAAGAAAGGGAGGAGGCGGGAGCGATGGAGTATGGTCCTGACATCTTCAAATAACCCGAGAGTTTCAAGAGTAGAGAAGTCTAGGAAGCGGGTAGAAGAAAAGTTTCTGAACCTTGTATTCAGAAGACGCTGAGCTTCGTTGTCGTCTGTGGGCGGTCGTAGGTTGGCTGTAGGTTGCAGAAGGCCGTCTGGACGAAGCCGTCGTCTGATAGACTCCGACGAGCTGTTAGTCTGGGACTCGGATGATGTGCAGGTTCTTTTCATGTTGCCGGTTGATCGGAAGGGGTGGAGGATAGCCGGGGGTTTCTCGGAGGGTGATGAAGTGCGTTTAGGGATTTCAGGAACTGGCCGAGAGATGCTGGGTGTTGGGGAAGGGACGAGAGATTTTAGTCAGTTGGGTAGAAAATGAAGCAACTCCGCCTATATTTTATAGCCGGTCCCAAGCCCGGATAAAGGAGGAGGGTTGTGTTAGGCCCCGACAGCCAACATAAAATCATGTCGAATCTTATGAACATGGATCAACGAATATATTGTGTTAATGCTAGGTCGTTACCCGTAAGTAACGCGCTGTACAGCTCGGGTACAGTGATAAGAGAGCAAGAGCCGCTGCATCCTCGCCTGAATGCAGTGTTAAATGAGCAAGGGCTACCGCACTCTAATGGACGGAGGCGGTTAAAGAAGCTAGTTCATGAGACTAAGGTCAGATTAGGTTCTTGGAACATTGGGACGTTGAATGGGAAGCGCCTCGAGGTGGCACAAGTAATGGACCAGCGTAAGATTAGTATCTTATGCTTGCAAGAAACTAGATGGGTAGGAGAGGGAAGTAAAGAGATTAGGTTAAATGGTTCCAAACTTTGGTACACAGGTAAGGTAAATGGAAGGAATGGTGTTGGTATTATCGCGGATGCAGAATGGAGGAAGAATGTTGTGGAAGTTAAAAGGATTGAGGATCGAATCATATCCGTGAAAGTAATTGTTGGAAAGGAGACTATGAACATTATTAGTGCATATGCACCCCAAGTAGGAGCAGAATCACATCTCAAGGAGAAGTTTTGGGCAGATATGGAGGGTTTGATTGAAAGTATACCAACAACCGAGAAAGTTTATATTGGGGGAGACCTTAATGGACATGTTGGTAAAGAGGCAGGACCACATGCAAGGGTTCATGGTGGTTTTGGTTTTGGGGAGTTGAATGAGGAAGGACAAACTATTATTGATTTTTCTTTAGCATACGACCTTAAGATTATCAACACTTGTTTTAGGAAGAGAGAGGAACATTTAATCACATACAAAAGTGGAACTCATAGGTCTCAAATCGATTTTTTCTTGATAAGAAATACTGATAAAAGACGTTGCACTAATTGCAAAGTAATTCCTGGGCATGGGGTGACTACACAACATAGATTGTTAGTTCTTGATATGCAAATAAAATGTATAAAACCAAAATCCCGAACAGTTTTTGATCGAAAGATCAAGTGGTGGCAGTTAAAGGGGGAGAAGCGAGAGACTTTTAGAAGTAAGTTATTAGAGGAAAGTGTGTGGGAGTTAGAAGGAGATGCTAGTATCATGTGGAAGAATGTGGCAAAAAATGTTGAAATGGTTGCTAAAGCCATTTTAGGAGAATCAAAAGGTTTTGGACCACGAGATAAGGAGACTTGGTGGTGGAATGAGGAGGTCCAAGAAAAGGTGCGTAATAAGAAGAATTGTTTCAAGGCGATACACTTGGACAATAGTTCTGACAATTGAGAAAAGTATCGTTTGGCGAAAAGGGAGGCTAAGAAGGCAGTTAGTGATGCTCGTGCTAAAGCATATGAGGGGTTTTATAAGGAGTTAGGGACAAAGGCGGGTGAACAAAGGATTTACAAGATTGCAAGGAACAAAGAGAAGGAGTCGAGAGATTTGGATCAAGTAAGATGCATAAAAAATGAAGTTGGCAAGGTTTTAGTTACTGAAGGAGATATTAAGAACAGATGGGAAGAGTATTTCTATAAGCTATTTAATGATGGATGTGAAGGTTCGCGTTGTGATTTGGAGGACTTGACAGTTAGCGAATGTGAGCTTAATAGGTCATTTTATCGTAGAATTAGAGTCTCGGAGGTTAGCGAAGCTCTTAAGAAAATGGAGAATGGTAAAGCCGTTGGACCGGATGGTATACCGATTGAAGTTTGGAAATGTTTAGGAGAAAAAGGTGTGTTGTGGCTATGTAAACTATTTAATGAGATTTTACGGTCGAAAAAGATGCCTGATGATTGGAGATTAAGTACATTAGTTCCTATTTACAAAAATAAAGGGGATATTCAGAATTGTGCAAATTATAGAGGGATTAAACTTATGAGTCACACTATGAAATTATGGGAAAAAGTGATTGAGCATAGATTGAGAATGGAGACTAGTATTTCTGAGAGACAATTTGGGTTCATGCCAGGAAGATCCACTACAGAGGCGATTTATTTACTAAGGGGGATGATGGAGAAGTATCGAAGTAGGAGAAGAGACTTACATATGGCTTTCATTGACTTAGAGAAGGCGTATGATCGGGTACCAAGGGATGTACTTTGGAAAGCCTTGCAAAAGAAGAGGGTGAATGTTGCCTACATTAAGGTAATACAAGATATGTACGATGGGGCATTGACTAGGGTTAGGACACCCGGAGGTGTGACAAATGAATTTCCTATAGGAATTGGCCTACATCAAGGATCAGCTTTAAGCCCGTATCTATTTAACTTAGTTATCGATGCTATAACCGAGAGTATCACAGAGGAGGTACCTAAGTGCATGCTATTTGCGGATGATATAGTACTTTTAGCGGATTCAAGAGAAGAGATTAATACAAAATTGGAAATATGGAGAAATACGTTGGAGTCAAAGGGTTTTCGTTTAAGTAGGAATAAAACAGAATATATGCATAGCAATTTCACAAATAAACAACTTAGAGACGATTTGAAAGTTAGGTTAGGGGAGGATATAATCCCTCAAGTGACAAAGTTTAAATATTTAGGATCAATTGTAAGACAAGATGGTGAGATTGATGACGATGTTAATCATAGAATTCAAGCTGGTTGGTGTAAGTGGAGGAAAGCCACTGGAGTTCTTTGTGATAGAAAAGTACCCAATAAAGTTAAAGGAAAATTCTATCGTACTGCTATAAGGCCAGCAGTGTTATATGGTAGCGAATGTTGGGCTATGAAGGGACAACATGAACGTAAAGTGGGGGTAGCCGAAATGAGGATGTTGAGATGGATGTGTGGTCATACAAGATTAGATAAGATTAGGAATGATCATATACGTGAACGAGTCGGAGTGGCTCCTATTAGTGAGAAAATGGTAGAGAATCGTTTGAGATGGTTTGGTCATGTTCAGAGAAGACCATTAGATGCGCCAGTAAGAAGAGTAGATCAAATAATCTGGAGTCCGATTAAAAGAGGGAGAGGGAGGCCAAGGCGGACACTTGGCGAACTAATAGAGCAAGATCTATTGGTGAATAATATACCGAAAGGTTTGGTTACTAATAGAGTGGAATGGCGTCGTATGATCCATGTAGCCGACCCCACCTAGTGGGATAAGGCTTTGTTGTTGTTGTTGTTGTTGGGTAGAAAATGAAGCGACGTGAGAGGGAGTTTGAGTGGGACTCAGAAAAGTGGATATTTGGGTGGATATGGTGTTAGATTCTGTTGGGATTCTCAACTAGATCTCAAATGTGTACTTTTAGGTGATTTTTCTGATATTTCTGACCATGCGGATGCTGACGTGGCTGTTGACCATTTATTTGGTTGGGTTGCCTCCCTGTAGCGCCTTTTTTTAATGTCGTTGGCTCGATCTTATTTCTTCTAACATTCTGATTGCAGATAGAGCACTTCTTCGAACTTTACTACGCCTGGATTGTAACGTTTCAGTCTTTGCCCATTGACCTTAAAAGTTTCTGAATTACTATTTTTGCTGCACCATGGGAGTAAATTTTTTCGATGGTGAACAGTCCAGACCATCGCGTTCTTAACTTCCCAAGAAAAAGTCGTAGTCGGGAGTTAAATAACAGAACCTGGTCGCCCTCTTTAAAATTCTTTCTCAATATATGCATATCATGCCATTTCTTCGTTCTTTCCTTATATATGCGGGAGTTGTTATAAGCATCTAATCTCAATTCATCTAGCTCATTGAGTTGCAAAAGATGTTTTTCAGAAGCTGCTTGGAAATCATAATTCAACATTTTGATTGCCCAAAAAGCCTTATATTCTAATTCAACCGGTAGGTGACAGTGTTTACCATAGATCAGTCTGAATGGTGTTGTTCCAATTGGTGTCTTGTGCGCAGTCCGATATGCCCACAATGCTTCATTAAGTTTCAGACTCCAGTCCTTCCTTGTTATTGAAATAGTTTTCTCGAGAATTAGTTTGATTTCTCTGTTCGAGACTTCTGCTTGTCCATTGGTTTGAGGGTGATAGGCAGTAGAGATCCTATGCTTGACCCCATATTTGAACAACAATTTTTCAAAACTCCGTTCAATAAAGTGTGATCCCCCGTCACTAATAATCAATCTTGGCATACCAAACCTTCGAAATATTATGTCCTTGAAAAGTTTGACAACTGACTTCGAGTCTGCTGAGATTGTAGGAATGTCTTCAATCCATTTTGAGACATAATCAATAGCTAGAAGTATGAATTTGTACCCGCATGAAGGAGGGAAAGTCCCATGTAGTCTACTCCCCACACATCAAATATTTCTACTTCGAGTATAGGTTGTTGAGGTGCCTCATTTCTTCGGCTTATATTTCCAGTTCTTTGGCAGGCATCACAAGATTTGACAATATTGATTGCATCCTTGAATAGAGTTGGCAAATAAAAACATGTTTGAAGAGCTTTAGCAGCTGTTTTTTGATATCCTCCGTGACCACCATAAGGGGATGCATGACATTCCTGTAATATAGCAGATTGTTCTTCCTCTGGTACACATCTACGAAATATCCATCTGCACATTTTTTGAACAGAAATGGCTCATTCCAGAAGTAATGTTTGATATCGGAGAAAAAATTCTTCTTTTATTGGTAAGAGAGATCCGGTTGTAAGACTTTGGAAGCTAAGTAATTGGCGTAATCAGCAAACCAAGGGAGTTGTGTTTTCTGAATTAAAAATAATTGTTCATCTGGAAAAGAGTCGTTGATTTCACTGCAGCCTTCAGAGTCAGCGTCTCCTTTTGATAATTGAAGTCGGGAGAGATGATCAGCTACCAAGTTTTCTGTCCCCCTTCGATCCTTGATTTCTAAATCAAATTCCTGTAACAGAAGAATCCATCTGATCAGTCTAGGCTCGGCAACTTTTTTAGCAATTAGGTATCGCACAACTTGATGATCAGTATACACAATGACTTTGGAGCCAACTAGGTAGGATCTGAATTTATCTATCGCAAAAACTACTGCTAGAAACTCCTTTTCAGTTGTGGCATAATTGATTTGTGAGTCATCCAAAGTTTTGCTGGCGTAGTAGATTGCATGTTGCTTTTTATCTTTCCTTTGTCCCAATACTGCTCCTACAGCTTGATCACTAGCATCACACATAATTTCAAATGACAAGGACCAGTCAGGTCGTTGCATGATTGGAGCTGTTGTAAGAGCTGCTTTCAGATTCTCAAAAGCCTTTAAAAAGTGTTCATCAAATATGAACTCTGCCTCCTTAGATAGGAGTTTTGTCAAAGGTCTTGCAATTAGAGAAAAGTTCTTGATGAAACGGCGATAGAACCCGGCATGTCCAAGAAAGCTTCTAATTCCTTTGATATTAGTAGGCGGAGGTAATTTTTCAATAACTTCTGTCTTAGCTTTGTCAACTTCAATACCTCGACCTGAAACAATATGCCCCAGGACTACACCTTCTTGTACCATAAAGTGGCATTTCTCCCAGTTCAGCACCGGATTAGATTCAGCACATCTTTGTAACACCTTTCCTAAATTCTGAAGACAAACCTCAAAGGAAGTGCCATATACTGAAAAGTCATCCATGAATACCTCCATTATTTCTTCAATGTAATCGGAGAAGATTGACATCATGCACCTTTGAAAGCTAGCTGGGGCATTACATAGTCCGAAGGGCATCCTTCTGTATGCAAAGGTGCCATAGGGACAAGTAAAGGTAGTCTTTTCTTGATCTTATAGATGAATGGGAATTTGATGAAATCCAGAAAATCCATCTAAGTAACAAAAATAAGAATGGTTTGCCAGTCTTTCCAACATCTGGTCAATGAAAGGTAATGAAAAATGATCCTTCCTTGTGGCTTTATTAAGTTTCCTAAAGTCGATACACATCCTCCATCCGGTGACCGTCCTCGTGGAAATGAATTTGTCTGATTCTGTCTTTACTACGGTCATCCCACCTTTTTTTGGCACGACCTGCACGGGGCTTAGCCACTGACTGTCTAATATTGGGTAGATAATTCCTGCATCCAATGGTTTAATCACTTCTTTTTTCACCACCTCCTTCATTGCTGGATTAAGCTTTCTTTGTCCCTCTATGGAGGGTTTATGGTCTTTTTCCATATGGATACGATGCATGCATATAGCAGGATTAATTCCCTTAAGATCATCCAATGTGTACCCGATGACATGCTTGTAGGCTTTCAGCTTATCCAATAGTTGCTGAAGCTGAATTGTCTTTAAATCTGCACTCACAATAACTGGATAAGTGGAGTCCTCTCCTAGAAATTCATACTTGAGATTTTGAGGAAGCTTCTTTAATTCTAGCTTTGTTGGCTTCCTTGAGCTAGGTTGTTGCATAAATTCTGCAGGTTGGTCTTCCAGTGGAGCGTTGGGGTGTTGTGTCTCAGTTGAGAGTATGTGGCTCGTAAGAATGCCTGCTTCTTCTTCTGTCCACAAAGATGATTCTTGGGCTTCAAGAGATACTTCCAGAGGGTCTGATATATGAATAACTGATGCTACCTTCTGTACAAGAGAATCCAGTTGCTCAGGTTGAAGACAGTGGTCTTCCATGTCTGGGCAATTAATAAGGTGATTTAGTCAAAATTCAACTGTGTCATCACCTATTTGAAAGGTAAGGAGACCTTGTTTAACGTCTATCACTGCTCCGACAGTGGCTAAGAAGGGTCTCCCTAACAGAATGGGAGTTTGATTATCTTCGTCCATGTCCAAAACCACAAAGTCGGCTAGTATATAGAAATTGCCCACTTTAATGAGTATGTCCTCCAGGATTCCTTGCGGGATTTTTATAGATCTGACAACCAATTGGAGTGACATGTTTGTGGGCTTAATGTCACCCATTTCAAGTTTCTTACACAATTGACAGAGGTATAACACTTACTGAGGCACCAAGATCACATAAGGCTCTTCGTATCTTCCGGTTTCCAATTTCACAAGGTATGGAAAAGCTCCCTGGATCTTTCAGCTTCGGAGGCAATCTATTTTGAATTACCGCACTTGCCTCAGCAGTTAATGCGACAGTTTCATTTTCTTGTATCCTCCTTTTCTTCGATAAGATGTCCTTCAAGAATTTGGCATATGCTGGCATCTCTTGAATAGCTTCCACAAAAGGTACATTGATATAGAGTTTCTTTAGGATCTCTACAAACTTGCCAAATTATTGGTCCTGTCGAGACTTCTCGAGGGCTTTAGGAAATGGTATCCGCGAAGAATAGATAGGCTGAACTTCAGCAGGCTGTTGTTTGGAATTATTTAATCTATTCATTGCATCCTCCGGTTGGACTGTCTGCTTTTGGTCACCAACTTCCTCTGTTGCCTCTGTCGAGACCTCCGCTCTTGTTCTTTTTATGTTATCAGTTGTCTTTCCACTTCTTAAAGTCACAGCTTGAACTTGCTCTTTTGGATTCTTCTCTGGCTGTCCAGGTAAGATCCCTGGTTGTCTTGAAGATGACGCAGCTTGTTGAGCTATCTGAGTTTCCAGCATCTTGTTATGAATGGAGAGACTTTCAATTTTCTCAAATATTTTCTGCATTAGAGTGTCCTGTTTTGACATATATTTCTCCATCATCATTTCAAGCTTGTTGGTGGACGATGACCCTTGTTCTGTCGAGGAATTTTGAGGTTGTGCTCTCTGATTAAATCTGTTTTGCCAAATGGGAGCCTGATTTTGTTGAGGATTATCTCTGTAGGAAAACTTTGGATTGTTTCTCCATCTTGGATTGAAAGTGTTAGAGTATGGGTCATTATTCGACGGATAAGGGCCTATAGCATTAGCTTGTTGTTGGAGTCCTTGCTGTGTTAGTAGCTCACAGTGCACAGAAATGTGATCAGGTGAACCACATATTTCACAAGATCTTGCTATCATATTGACAGTTGGAGTAGCTTCATTGAGTCCCAGTCGACTAATTGCTTTTTGAACTATATATTCTACCTTAGAAGTAAAATCCTCACCGTCAAGTCGAGTTTGAGTTAATGGTGCGGACTCATTAGACCTTGAATGAGCCAAGAAATGCTGATTCCTAGCTATTTCTTCTATAAGTTGGTAGGCTTCATCTACATTTTTCTTTATAAACACACCATCTTGTCAAGCGCCATTTTTGAGGTGTAATTGAGTCCATTGTGAAAGGACTGAACCAAAATCCATTTGCTTAACCCATGATGAGGGCATGACCTCAGCAATGTCTTGAACCTTTGCCAAGCTTCATACAATGTTTCTTGGTCTTTTTGCACGAAGCCAATGACTTGATTTATGATTCTTATAGTTTTGTTAGGAGGGAAATATTCTGACAGAAATGCTTTTACTAGTTGCTCCCAGGTAGTTAATTCCCGGGGTTCCAATGATTGTAGCCATTGTTTGGCCTTACCCCTCAACGAGAAAGAGAAAACCCTCATTCTCAATGCTTCTGGCGATACTCCATTCAGCTTTGTTGTCTCGCATATTTTCAAAAAATCTTTAAGGTGTTGATTTGGGTCTTCATCTGGGGTTCCTCCAAGTTGATTTTGTTGGATCGTAGAGATTAGAGATGATTTTAACTCGAAATTGGCTTGAATGACAGGCTTCAGAATTGCAGACTCCAGCCCATCTGCTGTAGGAGTATAGAGTTCTTCTAATGATGGAACCGGTGGTCGCGATTGAATGGACTCCTCTTGTTCAGCCATCATTTCGATCTCAGGATCAAAATTCTCCTTGGACTCTATAGATTGAGTGTTGTTTGTACCTTCAAAAAGGGAAGTTCTATGCTTATATTCTCGCACCCTTCTCTTAAAAGTTTGATCTATTTCAGGGTCTAATTCAAGTAATTAACTGCGAACGTTTCTGGGCATATACTAATCTGCAATCAAATGAGAAAATATAGTTTGCCGTGAATAGCGCTTAAACAAACTAAGTAAGGATATAAACGAAAAGTAAATAATTAATCTGAATCCCCGACAACGGCGCCAAAAACTTGACATGAACTTATCGTAGTTGTGAAGTTGCGGATTTATCACATAAGAAAGGGAAATTCTAGCCACGTTTTAAATTTTACTCAAGAGTTCACGCAACTGCAAGTGTACAGGTTGAGTAGAAATCCTGTGTCGTAACCCCATTGATTTAGATCAATTACTTAGTTCACTTATATCCAAAAACTGTCACAAAGTTATAAAAGAATAAAACATAAAGGTAATTGAGTATGGATTTAGAATAGTAAAGGAATGCAAGAAAGGAATTGAGCAATTGAAGGAAGAGACTCCCTTGGAATAAACTAGTCGATGCTATGATAATAATCGTGCCTGATTTACTAAATTCTAGATTCCCTTCTATCCTATCAATATATATATAGAGAGATCAGGGATAGCAGGGGTCCTAACCGTTGAATTAAGACTTCCGATTAATATGACTCTCGTCTTTAATCAGAACGAATTTAATCTCTCGATCTTTTGTAATTAATGCTCTTGATCTTAATCAAATGATAAAAAATACAGAATTTATTCCTCGCACGATTGTAAGGATTATCATCTCTTAACCATCGAGATAATAGATCTCTCGATCTTTTTGATAAATACAAATCAACAGCTTACGAAAAAACACAGCAATTATTGTAACCAAATTCCCCTCTCGGGTGAAATTAGCTTAAACCAAAACAACCGATCTCTCGATCCGATTAAAATCAGTCAGAAATTCTTATGACCATGCATCACGTAAACAAGAAGCAAGGAATGAAAGTAATAATATCAGTAAATCAGAATAATAGTAAGCATCAACAAAGTTTCATTCTGAGGAAATAAAAAAGTCTCTTTAGTTCTGCATCTTCTCCTTCTCGCCTCGTCCTCTCCTGTTTCTTCCCCCTTTCTTCTCCTCCCCTTCTCTTCTAGTTTTCCTCCTTCTTTTATGTTTCATCCCTGTTCAAAATTCAAATTTCAAAAAATGGTTAGTCCTCTCTTTTACTCGTTCAACTCTTTCACTAAAAATTGATCAAAATATTTGAAATACATCCGTCTTTTTTGTAAAATTGTGAATTTAATTGTAGAAATTATAAGTACAAAAGGAGGTGATCATTCACAAACGCCTCCACCGAAGCAGCCGCTCAGGACCGAGCATTCCAAAATTGTAGCATTGAAAGTGGCATAAGCAAGTTTTCACAAAGCGCTCAAAAGAGCTTGCCTAGACGTTGGGCACGTCTAGGCAACCACTCAAGTTGGTGTTCGACAATCAAGGAGAAATGACGTCGAACTCGGAGATGACGAATGAACCTGTTGCACCGGATAAGGGCCGCCAAGAGCGAGAGCGTGCCCGCTCGAAGGACATCATGACCGTCTTCGAGCAACGCCTCGGTCAGTTTCAACTGGACGTGGGCGAGATGCAAGACCAACTCGCAATGCATGAGCAGGAGTTAGAGAAGACAATGGAACTCACAACCGTGCGGGACGAGATGGTGCCATTGCATACGTGGTTCGAGTTCAGGAGGTGACAATCATGGACATGCGGGAGACCTTGGACAATGGTCTCTCAAACATGAGGTTTGAGATGGAGTAATAGTTCAAGACCATTCAGGAAGAGCTCAAGCGATGCTATGAAGATGGGCGACATCCCGAGACGTCCGCCCCGCATGAGGCAAGAATTGATGTGCCAAAGTCGTGGCCCTACAAAGGCGAGCGATCGTCAAAGGAGATCAATGACTTTTTGTGGAACGTCCGAAGGTACATGGAAGCCTTGGACGTGATTTCAGAAGCGAGGATGGTGAAGGCTGCATCCTTCTACTTGCAAGATGTGGCGAGTCTATGGTGGCAGTGTCATTGCGATGATGTGGAACGTGGCAACGTTGAGCCCATTGAGAGATGTGATGAATTCAAGAGGCAACTGACAAACTACTTCTGCCCTATCAAGTCAGGATTGGAGGTCAAGATTGCGTTGTTCAACATTTGCCAGAAGGGCACATTGAAGGAGTACGTGAAAGAGTTCACCGAGCTCCGCCTACACGACTCCCGGGTAGACGAAGACATGTTGCTTGCGGTCTTCGTGAAGGGTTTGAAGCCATGGGCTAGGATGAAGTTGGAGCGACGCGATTGCTCCAACCTCCGCTCGCTAGTCGCCGTTGTCGAGTCGCTCGTGGAGTATGCCAAAACGAGCGCTCCACCACCAAAGCCGTCAGACAAGGGCAATGGTGGGGGAGAGAAGCCAAAGTTGCAACGAGGAAGGCCGCACTATCAAGACAAAGGAAAGGGACACTAGGACAGAAGGCCCAACAATGACCGATTCAAGAGGGATGGAAAGCCGCCAAAGCCATGTTACATATGCAATGGTCCACATTGGACAAGCGATTGTCTGCTGAAGGCGACAATCAATGCCATGTATTGCCCCGACGAGAAGGAGGAGGAGGCATGTCTCAGTTTGATGCACGTCCTCAACGCCATCAACGCTTCGAAGGGTTCTTCATCGGTTGCTCGACTTTATGCGGACATCGAGTTAAACAGGCAAGTCTTCAACTCCCTCATTGACACGAGAGCATTGGAGTTGATCATGTCGGAAGTAGCCGCCAAGAAGCTGAAGCTGCCACTAACAAAGACTAACACAACATTCAAGATGGTGAATGCGAAGTCTATCTTGACCACAGGAATTTCTCCTGGAGTGAAGGTTCACATCGGCAAGTGGTCCGGAAGCTTTGATGTGACGGTGGCACCAGTGGATGACTACAAAGTGGTGGCAGACATCTCTTTTCTATGACACATTGCTGCATGTGTCATCCCGCTCACAAACTCGATGATCATCTTCGACTCCAAGGGACCTTACAACGTTCCCATGAGGTCAGGCAGAGATTTGAAGTATACCCTCTTCGCCATGCAAGTGGCGAAGGGGTTGCACAAACATGAGCATACCTTCCTGGCGACTACCATCTTGGAAGATCCGGGGCCTTCCACTCCAACACCTCCTAAAGTTCTTGAAACCCTTGACTTTGCAGATGTCATGCCCCTGGAACTCCCAAAATGGTTGCCTCCGAAGCGTGAAGCGGATAATGTCATCAACTTGGTCCCAGGATCAAAAGCCCCACATGGAGTCCCTTATCGGCCAGCCCCTTCGGAACTCGCAGAACTCCGTAAGCAACTCAGTGAACTATTGGATGCAGGATACGTTCATCGAAGTCTCCATATGGCACCCCGGTACTCTTTCAAAAGAAGCATGATGGTTTCCTCTGGATGTGCATTGATTACCGGGCACTCAATAAGCTTACGGTGAAGAATAAGTACCCCATTCCCCTGGGCAGACATGTTCGACCAACTTGGCGGTGCAAGATGGTTTACTAAGTTGGATCTTCGTTCGGGCTATTGGCAAATCCGAATCGCAGAAGATGATGTGCAGAAGATGGCGTGCGTCACAGGATATGGCTCTTAAGAGTTCCTCGTGATGCCTTTCGACCTCACTAATGCTCTAGCGACCTTCTGCACCCTCATGAACAAGGTATTGCAAATCATTCCTTGACAGGTTCATGGTTATCTACCTCGATGACATTATGATCTACAGCCACACTTTGGAGGAGCATAACGAGCACATTCGTCAAGTATTCGAGGTGTCGTGGCAGAACAAACTCTATGTCAAGCAGGAGAAGTGTGCCTTCGCTAAATCGAAAGTGCACTTCTTGGGACATGTCGTCAAAAGTGGCAAATTGAAGATGGATGGCGCAAAGATTCGGGCCATCATAGAGCGGGAGCCGCCCAAGCGGGTTCCCGACATGCGTTCGTTCCTTGGCCTGACGAACTACTATAGGCAGTTCGTCAAGTGGTGTTCACATGTGACAACCCGTTTGACGAATCTCCTTCGGAAGAATGTGAAGTGGGAGTGGATGTCGACATGCCAAGAAGCGTTCGACACCCTCAAGAGGGCTATGACGGAGGAACTGGTGCTCGTCTTGCCAGACCACACTAAGCCATACGAGGTACAGACAGATGCTTCTGACTATGCTATCAGAGGAGTTCTTATGCAGGAGGGACATCCCGTGGCGTTCGAGAGTCGCAAACTCAACGACACGAAGCGACGCTATGCCGTTCATGAGAAGGAGATGACCGCGGTGTTCCATTGCCTTAGAACCTGGTGGCACTACCTTCTTGGGTTGCAATTTTACATCAAGACGGACAATATCACGACAAGTTACTTCGAGACACAGAAGAAGCTCTCGCCGAAGCAAGCAAGGTGGCAAGATTTTATGGCATAGTTTGACTATGTCCTGGAGTACAAGCCAGGCAAGACAAATGTCATTGCCAACGTCCTTAGCCGACACGCGAAATTGGCGGCCATGAGCTCCTCTCAGGCGGACATGATCAAGAGGATCAAGAAGGGATTGGAGTCAGATCCCACGACGAAGAACCTATTCGAGCAAGCAAAGGAGGGAAAGTCATGCCACTTTTGGGTAGAAGATGGGTTGATCTTCATCAAAGAACGTTGCATCTACGTTCCACTGTTCGACAACTTGTGGCTTGCTAACATGCAAGAGTGCCATGACTCCAAGTGGGCGGGACATCCGGGCATCCGCCACACTTTGGCACTCATCGAACACAACTACTTCTGGCTAAGGATGGAGGATGATGTTGAAGCTTTTGTGAAGACATGTCTTGTGTGCTAGCAAGACAAGAACCTTAATCAAGCGCGCCCGACGGACTTCTGGAACCCCTGCCTATCCCAGAGCATCCATGGAAAGATGTCTCCATGAACTTCATCAAGGCCCTACCTAAGTTTGAAGGGGCGGGTACCATCATGGTGGTCGTCGATTGGTTCTTTAAGTATGCCATCTTCGTCGTCGGCTCTGCAAGTTGTCCTATCACTGAAGCTGCGGAGTTATTCATGAAGTATGTAGTGATGTATTGGGGCCTACAACGATCAGGATGGACGATTCGTTAGTAACTTCTGCAAGGAACTGTTCAAGATGATGGGCTCTAACCTGCATTTCTTGACATCACTTGATCCTCAAACCGACGGCCAAACTGAGAGGGTGAATTGTATCTTGAAGATCTACTTGCGGCACTATGTGAGTGCCAATCAGAAGGACTAGGTGAAGCTACTCAACATCGTGTAATTCTCCTACAACTTGCAACAAAGCGAGTCGACCAATCGGAGTTCATACGAGATAGTGATGGGGAAGTAACCTCTCATGCCCTAGGCCGTCACCACTTCTTATGGTGGCAAAGTCCCCGCCGCTCACCGCATGGCAAGGGAATGGCACGAGCTGAACGACATGGCTAGAGCATGTTTACACAAGGCATCAAAGCGCATGAAGAAGTGGGCGGATATCGCCCGACGGGACGTCAACTTTGAAGTCAGAGACTTGGTCCTTGTGAAGCTGGTCCAACATGTTCGGCTAAATGGCAAGAATTTGCACAAGGACCTCATTAGGCATTATGAGGGCCCGTTCAAGATATTGAAGAAGGTAGGCAAGGTGGCCTACAAGTTGGAGCTCCCGCCGCAGATGCAACAACACCTAGTCTTTCATGTCAGCCTGCTCAATCCTTCATTGAAGACCCTGAAGATCCCGGGCATGGGATTTCAGATCGCGCCCCGCCGGCCATCCGTCAACAGTTCATTGATCAAGTTGAAGAAGTACTCACCGTCTGCATGAAGAATCGGAAGGAGTATCTTGTTCAATGGAGTGGAAGATCGAACACTGACACAAGTTGGGAGACAGTCAAAGACCTATGGCAGTTCAAGCAGAAGATTGAAGAATTTCAAGCTGCAGCTCCAGGGACGTCGTTGACTTGAGGCGGGAAGAATGTCCCGGGGGCTTTTTCCGGGACATGCCGAGTTATCTTACTTTCATGTATGTTCACTTTCTCAACTCACTTTTGTACTTAGTTTATTTTTCAAGTGTGATAGTGGTAGTTCTGTAATTTTGCACTCCAGAAAAGCACCCCTTGACTTATTCTCCACATCACATGTCGCATATCTACCACCTGAGCTTGCGATATAGTAGGAGAGACCCGCTAGTGCTCCCCCGAAGCGTTATAATCATTCCTATTTACTCAACAAAAATTTCAAGTTTCCCAAAATCTAGCACCGTGCCTCGAGCGTGGGGTGGCAACCCATAAAAGCGTCCCAAAACATTCCAAGCGATCGATCGAGGTGCTCGTTTGTTTATAAACACCTCCACCGAAGTGGCCGCTCCGGACCAAGCATCCTAAAATTGTGACATTCGAGAAAGTGGCATAAGCAAGCTTTCACAAAGCGTTGAAAAGAGCTTGCTCAGACTTTGGACACGTCTAGGCGTCACACAGGTGGTCGAGCGAAAAATGACCCCGTGACACACCAGCAAACTTCTAATGGTATTGTTGTACACTTACTATCTGCATGATCTTAAATGCTCATATGGGTTTTGAAAGTCTGCTAGACCATAGTTTTCTTGAAGAACAGACACAAGTTCTCTCCAAAATATGATGGTGTGTTCACTATTAATCAAAGCAAACAAATCAAGAGTGTCTCCTTCTAGATGTGTTGCAACAACTCACTTTCAGATCTTTTGGTGTTTGATAACAATGGAAGAAGTTCTCTTCTTGAGGATACATCCTCTAGGGTCACCTCCCAAATACTTAGTGAACTCTATCTTAGTGTATGGTCGATGTGAAGATTGAGGCATCCGCTAAGATATGTCTGATTTAGCTTCTATATCTTCAATCCACGAAAGTTTGTTACGTTTGCAGTTACTGAGATGACCATCCATTCTTTTGCCTTTATCTTGTTGTGCTAGGCTCGTTTCAAGAGTTGCATGGTAAAAGGATTGTGCTTTCAAGGCTTCTACTTATGCAACCATAGTGGCAATCTTCTTCAACTTGGAAACTATTATGGACAATTTCAGCAGTGGAGTTGGATCTTGTATTTACCATGATGGATTAGATGTCTATGATACCAAAATGTATAAAAAGAAAATAAAAACATGGATAGCCAAAATTTATAGGCATGCGGAGCATTTTCATCCGTAGATGAAGTGATCCACGATCCTAAGCGCTTGCGTGGAGTTTGGAAAGATGAGCTTGAAGAAAAAAGACACTTGTGAATAGGACCCAATGGCGGAATGCGCTGGAGGAATGTAGTTGTGTTCTAATCGGCAACTTTCAATGACCCAAGTGCTTGCGTTCTGGTCAACTCCTATGTGCTAATGGAGCACAATAATTTCTTCACCAGCCACTAATCATCATTTTTGGTTCTAAACCCAACTCATTTGCCATATGTCTCCCCTTTTTTGTTCTTCAAAGTGCTTAAGGAATTCTACTGCAAAATTTATTAAAGGAACCCCCTAATTCACTCTTCTAGTGCAACAAAGATCAATTTCATTGCAAAGATCAAATCTTTTTATAAAAAAATTCCCCTTCCACATCTGTCATCCTCTGCCAAGATGCCGCAATAGGGAACACCTTCCTTCCTCCTCCATGAGGTGCCCAATGTGAGATTGAACAAAATGGAATGAGCTTCATCAGGCTTGGTCTTCTACTTCTCATCAGCGCACTTGAGGACGCAGTTGATTGTGTTGGAGAAGTCGATGAACATGACAAAGGTGAAGAAAAATGACTCGGAAGGTTGGAGCCACGGAGAGATCGGGGAACGCACTGGGAGTCAAAATGGAAAAAGGAAAAAAATGACTCGGAATTTCATTGTTTTCCTTTCCCATCAATGAAGGAAGCGATGACAAGATTGTGCGGGCTAGAGAGATCCAGATCTGACGACCCATTTGTGAAGAAAGCTTCGTCTTGCCGGCACCATCCTCGATGACTCATCCTCCCCTCTTCGACCTTTCCTTCGCTTATGCCAAAGAGACCGCCTCCCTGATGTCGACCCGCATGCGGAGGACGAGGGAGCGAATGAGTTTTTTCTAACCGTCCATCTGTTCATCAACGACTGAAATTGGCTCCGCAGGGATGCATCACTTTTCGTGCGACGTAGGTCTTCTTTTTTTCATAGTCCGCTCGGTCTATAAGTATTATTTAGTGCAACCATTATTATTTTCTTCATCTTTGCTGCATATACTTTTCTTGTATTTAGATTAATTACTTAGCTTAAACTGTCTCGTGCAAAAGTTATCCAAAGTAGGATTAATCTGTTTCAATTATTCTGTAACATTTTTTTAATAACATTCTAGACTTTTTTTGTTTTGAATTCGTGTTTTTCTTTATTCATTCTAAGATCAACCCCAATTTATTCTATTTATTTCCTATAGCAAGTCATAATCTCTATTCTATAGCTATTATTTTAAACTTCTAGACCGAGGTTACTTGCGCATTTTCTCTGGATACATTATTTTATTAAAACATTTTGTTTTACTAATTCCTTAAATTTTCTGTTTATAACACATTTTAAATTAGTTAGTTATAGTTTATTACATTTTGTAAATATTATACTAGATTTCCTGTAAATTTTTTTACATAGCATTTTTTTAGTAATCTTTAATATTTTTAATGTTATACTCCTGAGTTGTTTAGTTCATTTATTTATAATATATATATATATATATATATATATATATATATATTGTACTATCTGTCACTACATCTTATTCCTATCTTATAAGTTACTATTGAAGTATTTTGATCATAGTTCAGGAATATTTTTTTTTACAAATTGTTGTACTATTCTCATATTTTTCATTATTTGTGCATTCATGAAAAGCGACCCTCAGTTTTAAGAAATTTGAATACTTTTTTACTTTTAAATCTTTTTATTGCCATTTGAAAGATTTTTATTTTTACCTGAAAAGCCTTTGTTAAAAATTCATTTTTTCGAGAGTAGTAATCCTATTTTATTTTATTTTTAAGGGATTTTGAACATTCATGCCTTGTTTAACATATTTTCAATTGCTTCTAATTTATTCATTCTTGTTTAACTATTTAATTTTTTTAAAACACTTAATTTTTTTTACCTTAAAAACACACTATTTTATATATTAAGTACCCAAACTTTACCCATGTTCTAAATTTCATTTTTCTTATTTTAGAAAATGACAACAAAATTGATGGCGATGAAGCTAGCAAAGCTTGAACACTTAAATGGCATAAACTATAATTTGTTGAGCCTCAAAATAAACTATGGGCTTATGCACAATAATCTTGATGTGGTTATTGAAAAGAATGGTTCTATACTTCCCGACAATGCCACACCAAAATCGAACAAAGCACACGAGAAAGCACAAAACAAGTGGGAGAAAGAGGATAAGAAGACAAGATCTTTCATGTTGATGCACATGGAAGATAATTTGATAAGGGTGTTTGAATTACAAGAGATGACACATGATTTATGGATGACTATAAAGGTTAAACATGACTCTAAAACTGAAGTGAATAATCAATTGTTATTGCACAATTATAACACTTGTAAGATGAAGGAGTTGAAAACAATAGAATTGTAATATCCCATATTTTTATCAAATGTAATTTGGACTTTTGGGTCAAACCTTCATGACCTCCCCTACATAAAGACCCCAATTCATATTGTTTACTCCTTTTCTCCACATCTCTTGGCGGCTAGGGATTGAGGAAGGAGAACAAGAGGAATAAGAAGAAGGAAGAAGAAGACGAAGAAAGAGGAGGAAGATATGAAATTAAGGTATGTAAAAGGGATCCAAACACCTCTCTCCTCTTTCAATATTCTTCTTATATTGGATTGACAATTTGAGGACACCTTGTCTTCATGATGGATTGTGATTGAGGGTTATTGTTCTACATCTATGCATGTATAGGCTTTCATGATTAGATATGTACAAGTTTTATGATTAGATCTAATAGATTGGGTTCATAAGTTTTTCATATTGTTCATGGTTTAGGGATGAACCCTAGATCTTAGAAATTTCATGGATTATGATGCTTTTTTAATGTTCTTTTGATCCTAGAATGCCTAGGAAATGCATAGGTTGTGATTTTTATTATTGTATATTATTTTTCTAAAATTTTGGATAAAAAATCGTGTAAAATTCGGCTGGGCGGCTGAGTTCTAGAGCTTTGTCATGGCATGACGCAATCCATCATGCTTGTGACAGAGGACATCGCGTGAGCGGTGGACATTAAAGGATGGGTGTTTACAATGTAGATGCCGATCTCGACATTGCGGTATGCAGAATAATTTAACAACTACACTAGCACAAAATGATTTTAGTAATAACAATTTCATTAAACAAAGGCAATAAGGCTACAACCGGGTGATAGGTTAGCAGTTTTCTCTCAATATACTGTAGTACGAGAGTTGAGTATGTGATGTATGGTCTGGCGATGACATGGATTTCTTACTCATTATTGCTAAGGTAAAAGCATGATTTTCTTGATTTCGGTTGCAATTGAATAACATAAAATCTACATTTTTAATATTTTACTTGTTATATGAAGTCTCCATATCATCTTAATTCTTTTGCTGAAAATATAGATAAAAGTTTTTGCATTTATGAACTTTTATCTTTCAACATGTACCCTCACCTTTACATGCATGGGGATATCCGGCAGCACTACTCTAGAAGGAGATTGACATGAGGGTACCTGATGTCGCTAAGAAGGAGAAGCTTATTTGACAGGAAAAGACAAAATGATAGGGAATCAAAATATATTTTGCATAAAGGGATAAAGGCACTAGGATAGGTGTCAAGGATCAATTGACTGGATGAAAAAGAAAGGAAACCATGATATATGAGATGGTCAGGTGTTGTGCATACAACAGTGTGTTGGAAAAGGAAGACTATAAAATCAAAAAGAAGATTCTCTCGAGAGGGGGCCAGCAATTAGGGCAGGCATTGAGCGGCAACGTGAGAAGCCAGCTTGAGGACTGGAGGAGGCCAACCAAGGACAAGAGAAGGCCACTTTTGGGGAGCAAGAGGGAACCAACCGAGATAAGGAGGGAAGTTGGAACTCTGCTGCATTGCTTTGCTTTTCTGCTACCTTTAGTCTACAATTTACTATTTTTTTCTTCCTTGTTTACTTGTTGAATGATGTTTTATGTTTGTGTGATGATGTAATGTTGTGTTCTCCACATTTATTTATAACTAATCAGCCGTCAAGGCTGGGGGATTTCTTGATGGGACCGAACTCTTTGCTTATGTCAATTGGATGCATATTTGTTTGATCTATATTGGTTTTTTTACTTGTTAGATAATTCATCTTCTTTACCCATAGTTGATTTTTCCTCCATGCAATAGACTCCTAAGAGGGAGCATATATTGTCTTAGTGTCACATTAAGGAACCAAGAGGCTTGGCCATGCTGGAATAGTCAATCGATAGGTCACTCCAACTTGAGATAAATCGAGAGGTGAAACTCACGAGGGATAACTCGATCATACTTTGAATGCTTAAATATATAGTTTTGAAGCGAGAGCGCAGAAATTAGAACATCCCTAGCACAAGAGTGACGGGAACCTATATTTGATGTTTTGATGATTTGTTTGCAATCTCGCATCTCTCTTGTCCCTTTTCTGCAATGAGATCCTGAGAAGGGCATTTGTTGTAGGATAGTTTAGCAATGAGATGAGAGATTAGCTATCATGAGTTAGCGGAGACTAAGCTCAATCCAAGAGGGGAGACTTAGGGGAGTATTCCTATATGTACTTGAATTTGTAATCTCGATGCGAGAGCAAGGAGGATGAAGCAAACCTTAATGCGAGAGTAGTGTGATCCATTTTCATGATTTGCTTATTTGTTTCGCATTCAACTGAACTGGATCTCTTAGGCACAGTCAATTGATGTTTATCCCTAAAGAAAATTCTCTAGCCTTGATAGTTAACATCATTTGTGACTAAATCTTGCCTTTCTAGTTCTATTTTTATCATTTAATCAAAAAGCTAAAAAAATACATAAACAAAATTGTTACATTTTTGTAATATTTATTCCAGCAATCTTAGTTTACTTCTCTTATTATCTAAATCAGATTCTTTTCTTTCATTGCTACAAAATTTTAGATATAAATATAACTTCTCTCTGTGGTTCGACCCCATACTACTACGATGAAGGTTGCACTTGCGGCATAAGATGTGTATGTTGGGATCTATAAATTTTTAAAACTTGTATGTCGGGTAGCTTGAGTGGGAGCATCATACGTTTGAATAATCTTATTGGGAAGCTGAGCACCCCCCCACCCCACCCCCACAAGAGCAAACATGTCTCAGATTTTTTCGAGTTAGCCTTGAGATACTTTCATACTTTGCGACACTCTCAATCTCAATATTCTTTACCACACACATTACACCATAGCATATGGAGAACCATCGAAGGGGCACACTTTTCCAATGAGTTATTACAAGAATGCCCCTAGCGGGCTGATAGTGAGGGTAAATTACACGAATGGTCTCCCAACTTTGAGTCGATTTCCAACTGGTCCTCCAACTTCAATTTATAACAAGAACGTCTCTCATCTTTTATTTTCTTGCACGATTAGTCCTCTTGACTGGTGATAGTGGGTTTCTCGATTGCTTTGCATACGTGGCCGATATGTCAGTCATTTCTCTCTCATCCACGTTATTTAAGTCACCCACGTCATTTAACGCTCCAAACTAGATAAATTACACGGATCGTCCCCTAACTTTGAATCGATTTTTAAATAGTCCCCCAACTTTGATATTATTACATGATTCATCTACTTGACCGATAAGAAACAGTCTCTCGATTATCTTGCAACGTGGCATAATAAAATATAATAAAAAACTTTAACTAGCTGACATCATACAATAAAAATTATTATAAAAATTTCATGACGTGGACGAACTGCAGAGGAAGAGTGTCGGCCCCCCTCTCCAAGCTCGCCCTTTGGCGAGCTGGCATAGGGGGCGTCGGCCTCCGTCTCCAAGCTCGCCCACTAGCGAGCTTCGCACAAGGAGCACTAACGCCCCTTCGCGAGTTCGTCGGCGCTCCTATCATTTTTATTTTTTATAGTATCTCAACTTTGAGTCGTTTAGGGTCATCGACGAGCTCGCGAGGGGGCGTTGATGCCCCTTGTGCGAAGCTCGCTAGTGGATGAGCTTAGAGAGGGGGGTCGGTGCCCCCTATGCCAAGCCAAAGGGCGAGCTTAGAGAGGGGGGTCAACACTCCCCCTCTGTTAGCTCATCCGCGTTCTTAAATTTTTATAATATTTTTTATTGTGTGATGTTAGCTAGTTAAAATATTTTATTAAATTTTATTATGCCACGTCGTAAGATAATCGAGAAACTATTTCTTACCGGTCAAGTGGATAAATCGTGTAATAATATCAAAGTTGGGGGACGATCCGTGTAATTTATCTGGTTTGGCACGTTAAATGACGTGGATGACATAAATGACATGGATGAGAGAGAAATGACTGACGTGTCGGCCACGTATGCAAGGCAACCGGAAAACCCACTATCACTGGTCAAGAGGACTAATCGTGTAAGAAAATAAAAGATGAGGGACGTTCTGGTTATAAATTGAAGTTGGGGGACCAGTTGGAAATCGACTCAAAGTTGGGGGACCATTCGTGTAATCTACCCTTGATAGTGAAAATGTGTTGCACAAAGAAAAATTACATTGAAATGATATTTAGCCTTGCATTTAATCATATTTTTAGTTCATTTCTTATAGTATGCAGTATTTTATGATCTTATTTATTTCAATTTTATGAAAATAAAAGATGTACCCAATTTTGATATTTTATTGTCTATGATGCAAGAGAAAAAAGTTATGAAGCTACTAAAGAAAACTGTACTCAAATCGGTATCAACATGGAACCTCCCAAGGTCAAAAACTCAAATATAATGGGTCATGACAATAGTGCAATGTCTCGTTACAAGGGTTGTGACAAACATGTAAGGGGTCATGAAATGTTGTAATTTTACATCAGAAAGTTGCCCAAGTCATGGGCCATGATAGGCATGTGACAAGTTGTGAAATTCATAAAATTTGCATGTATTACTGATCACCTGCTGATCACTATATGTTTCTAGCCCATTTTAGATGCTTTTCACACATATCGAGTCCAACTTTTGCCTATTTTTGGGCCAATTATACTTGGAATGCAAACATTATGATGACTAGTTAATATTCCTCATTTCATACTTAATTCCATGTGCATAGAGGTTCTGAAATGCCAAAATCGATTAATATTTAAATTCTATGCCAAGTTATCATTTTGAGGACAAGTTATCATTATTATATTTCAAGTTATCATTATTTTGAATGAACTGATTTTCAATGGTTTTCTTGCCCTAAATACATCATTATCATGTATAAATCATATTTGGATAGTCACATCTCAACTTGTGCAAAGTTTTAAGTCAATTTGAACAAGTTATCATTTTTCAAGTGCCAAGTTATCGTTAAAGGGCAATTCTATCATTTCGACATGCAAAACCATTAATTCTGCACAGGGACCTTAAGCAATCATCTTATTATTGTTCTAACTCATTGCTGGTCAAATTTCATCACATTTGGATAACCAAAACTCAAGTTATCATAAGTTATCATTTTCAAGGCATTTAAGTTATTGTTTTTGGCACCCAAGTTATCACTTTTATGAAATCTTATTCATAATTGATTTCTGACCTCACTCGATTGCCATTATGATCCATTTGAAACCTTCAATGCCTTGAACCACTCCCACTTGAGTATTTTCCATGAAATGTAGAAGGTTATCATTTTGGGTTCCTTAAGTTGCAAATTTGATATCAGTTTTCATTCTTGCAACACACCAATTCCCTTTTTGCTATAGATCTGATTTTAACTGCTGTCCTAATCCTTAGTTGTTTAAATATTATTAGAAGACTTTCATGCTTGATGTTTTGGCCCTTGTAGCAAGTGGAATAGGACTGAAAAAATGAAGAAAAAGGAGGGGGGACCACTAGCTTTTTGGCTGTCCAAAAACTTGTCACTGCTGGAATTTCAGGACCAGAGGACAGGTGGCTCACATCAAAGCTAAGGAACATTTGGATGCTGATCTAAGGGTGCACAAGACTCATATAAAATCTGGAATTTCTGGAGGAGGAAAGGGGGGCTGGTCATTCAGGGGTTTGAGCAAGGGTTTTGGAGCTGGTGGTTGTAGCTATTGCTGCTGGGAGCTGCTGCTGGCCGAGACATCTTGAAGAACTATGATTTGTATCTGTTTCCCATTCTATTTTATGTCAAGCTTTGTAAACATGAGGAGCTAAACTCCATTTCTTCTAGGATAGGGTAGTAGTTTAGATTAGTTTTGGATGGATATGGACTGCTTTATAATTCCTGCACTTAATCATTGCTGATTTTCAGATTTCAGAAACATTTTGTATTGATTTATGCTATGCTACTATTAGATCCAATTGTAACCAATGACTGAGAAGTATTACTTGATCTAATCATCTTACAGAAGTGAATTAAGAGTTAATGTCAGTTTTCTGAACTCCATTCAATTGCAAATCTGATTTCTGATTTGGTTTCCTGATATCTGATTTTCTGAAGATTTCTGAATCTGATTCTGATTTGTATGGCTGTTGAATTTATTCTTCACTTACAATTTGATTAATTGAGTCCTTGGCAAGTTGCTATTGTTCCTATCTTGTTCAGAAATGAATCAAGATTGTTTGGACAATCATTTGACTCAAATCAGATTTTTCCACTGATTTCTGAAATGAAAACATGAATTCTGATTTTTCTAATTTCCTATTGAAATTTGTTTTTACCAACCAATTGAGTCCCCTAAATTCTTTCAATCACTGATAAGTGTACTTTAGGGATGTCTTGCAGTCCAGAGATGGGTCAAGAATCAGTTGGTAAGTTAGATTTCCATTGATTTAAAATTTTGATTTCTAAAATCTGATTTCCTGATTTTTTCCTGAATGTGATTTCCTGAACAATTTGAATTTGTTTGTCATTGTGGACCTGATTAATTGAGTAACTGAAATGTTGTCATTGCCCATATCTTGTTCAGGAATGAATTAAGATGTTGGCATATTATCTTTGACTCAAAACAGATTGCAAATCTGATTTCTGAACTTTAATGAAATCTGTTTTCTGATTTTCTGCTGGAACTGTTTTATCAATTGAACCCCTTGATTTTATCCAATCATTGAGAGATGAACTTTAGGGATTCTTGCAGTCCAGGGATGGGTCAAGAAGCAATTGATAAACCTGATTTCATGGATTAGTATTTCAGTTTTCTGAATTTGCATAATTCTATTTGCTGATTTCTATTTCTGATTTCCATTTGAATTCTGATTTGCATTGTCAACCCTCATTTTAATCCACTACTAAGAGGTAGTCTTAAGGGCTTCCTTGAGATCCAGAGATGGGCCAAGGAGCAATGGAAATTGTGAATTCCTGTGGTCATATGTTTTGCATTTTCAATTGAACTTGTGTTTGTGTGGATTTCAATTTACTTTGCAACCGAGAGGTTGATTTTAAATCCTCCTGGAATTCAGAGATGAATCAAGGATCACAAGCACCATTATTGAGTATATTTTATCCTGGTTTGGTTGATTGGAATGATTCCATCTTTTTATGATTGCAATTGCAAGTTATCATTCCAAACTTCCTTGAATTGCAAAAATCAGCATTGAACTTTCTTTTGAGCCCAATGATAACTTGATTTTCAGTGAGGACCCTCTTTTGATTCAACCTAGCTAACAACTATATAATCATATATTGCTTAGTTAGAAGCCAATTGAGCTATGGGAACAGCCATTTTCAAGTTGAACCAAAAGTTGGACATTTAATGATAACTTGTTCCATTCCATCCTTAATTAATTTAAATGAACCCCAAATCCTAGAAGAACCTTCCTCATTGACAGTTGAACCTTTTTAGATTTCATTCTAGCATTTATAATCCAGTTTTGATAAATTTCCAAAACCCAAAAATCTGTTATCATTTCACTTTCCATTAAAAAAATTTGTTTTCATTACTAATCAAAAATCTGTTTTTAGCTATTAGAGTAGAACTAATCTAGATTATTTTAGGGTGTCTTAGACTTCAAATTCTTGTGGATACGACAACCTGAGTCTACTACAACTTACATGTGCACTTGCAGCTAGTGAGTTGGGAGACCAAAAATTGAAAAATTTGACCCTTTCTTTAATTTCAGCAAGTTATCACTATTCAATCCCAAATATCACTATCAAGTTTTTGACGCCATTGCCGGGGATTTGAGGTAAATTAGGCTAACTTAGATAGTTTAGATTAGTTTTAGATTAGTTTTTAGTTTATTTGTTAGGCTAATTTTCAGTTTTTGCAAGTTATCATTTTTAACTTTTCACTTTTGTCTAGTTTTTATTTCTTTCTTGAATTTGATACTTCTGAATCTCTTTATGCAGGGCTTGGACCATCAAGAGGAACTTTACCAATCAGATCATGAACCTGAAAGAAGATTTCTAAGAAGAAGGAGATTGCAAAGGCTTGAGCAAGGAGAAGGATATTTGAAGAAGAAGAGGAAGAGGCATACAATCCTGAATTTGAAGAAGTTGTGAATCAAAATATGGCAGCTCCTAGAACTCTTAGGGACTGTTATTCACCAAGCAATGCAAGGAATCAACAAGGGGGAGGAGCCTTAGCACCTGTGACAAATTTTGAAGTTAATCCAGCTTTGATTTCGATGATTAGGCAAAGTCAGTTTTCTGGACTTGGGATTGAAGATCCAACATCTCATTTGGACAATTTCAAGGAGATATGCAGCACTGTGAACTTCAATAATATCCCCATGAATGCAGTGTATATGAGATTATTTCCCTTCTCACTCAAAGACAAAGCCAAGACATGGTTCAAAGGATTGAATCCTGAAGAGGTGGCCACTTGGGAATCAATTGTTCAATTGTTCCTTTCAGAATTCTTTCCTCCTTCAAAAACTGATAACTTCAGGGATCAAATAGTCAGATTCTATCAGTTGGACAAAGAAAACATTTGTGAGGCTTGGCAAAGGCTTCAAGGATTATTAAGGGCATGTCCCCACCATGGATTTGAAAAGTGGCAATTAGTTAACTATTTTCATAAGGGATTGAACTACCCTAGCAAGGTGGCATTGGATACTGCTGCAGGAGACATCTTTGCATCTAAAAATGTTGATGAAGCTTATCAACTCATTGAAAACATAGCCAAGAATCACCACTTCCTTACCCATGATAGAACCAGGAGGCCACCCATGGACAATTCAGTGAATCAATTGTCAACTCAACTTGAAGAAGTGCTGTACAAGACTTTGGAGAGGTTGAACTTGACTCCCAATGGCAATAGGGCTTCCAATTCTGAAACAAGGTGTTGTGTATGTGGGAATCAAGGCCATATGTCAGAGAATTGCAACTTAATTATGCAGCAAGTGGACCAAAATGTTGATCAAATCAATGTTGTGGGCAATTATGGAATCAAACCTCCTGCTGAATTTTATACTCCAAAAAACAGGAATCATCCATACTTTTCTTACAAGGGCAACAACTATCAAGGAGCTCCTATGCAAAATTCAAATTGGCAGCCTAAAATCCTGCCAAGGAATCAGCCACCACCTTATGGAAATCAAGGCCAAAGTGCACCAATTCAAAGAAATCTGTATGAACCCCACCTCAAGTCCAAGCACCACAATTCCAAAATGAAATGAAGGAGATGCTCCAACATATTCTAAAGAAGCAAGACAGCCAAGGAGAGGAGATATTGAAGATAAATTCAAGATTGGATGCCACGAATGCAAATAAGAAATTGTTGGAAAGCCAAATTTCTCAACAGGCCAGTACATCCACTAGACCTCCCTTATTCTTTCCTGGACAGCCAGAAGTAAATCCAAAGGAGCAAGCAAAGGCCATCTAGCTCAGAAGTGGAAAAATGGTGGAGGAACCAATGAAGAAAGTGGATGATAATCAAGCCAATTCAGACTCAAGAGTTGCTGAAAAGCCAAGTGAACAACCAAGTGAGGAAATCAGGAATTCAGGCCCTCAAATTGAAGCAAATCCAAGGGTTTTTGACAAAGTACCTTTCCCTCAAAGGCTAATCAAGGCAAGACAAGACCAGCAATATGGAAAGTTCTTGGAAATCCTGAAGAAGTTATACATAAATGTGCCTTTTGTTGAAGCCATCCAGGAAATGCCATCATATGCCAAGTTCCTAAAGGAAATCCTAACTAAGAAGAGAAGGGTATTGGAGCATGAGACTATAGCATTGACTGAAGAGGCTTCTGCAATTATCCAGAATAAGTTGCCTCCAAAGCTCAAGGATCCAGGAAGCTTCTCAATTCCATGTGAGATAGGCAATAGAAAAATTCAAAGAGCCATATGTGACTTGGGAGCTTCTGTGAGTGTCATACCCTTATCATTGTGTAGGAAACTTGAAGTTGGAGATTTGAAGCCAACAAATATGTCCCTTCAGCTGGCAGACAGATCCATCAAATATCCACATGGGATTATTGAGGACATACACCTCAAAGTTGGTAAATTCTATATTCCAGTTGATTTTGTGGTATAGGATATGGATGAAGATGTGAACACCCCCATTCTCCTTGGGAGGCCCTTTCTAGCCACTGTAGGGGTTGTAATTAATGTTAAGGAAGGGAGATTGACCTTCCAAATTGGAGAGGAGAAGATTGAATTCAATTTGGCCCAAGTTATCAGTAGGCTAAGTTTTCTAGAAAATAATTTTGAAGATGGGCAATTGGATCAAGTAGTGGAGCAAGTTTCAGCTATAATCCCTATTGAAGATCCATTGCAAAGGTGTCTAATTTTTTATCATTTGAGAGAATTGGAAGATCCAGAGGCTATGGCATATAAATCAGCACTGAACTCTTCAATATCAGTGGAAAATGCAGGAATTCAAGGGGAGTTACAACAGGTTATCATTGCTGAATGCCAAGGCAATCCAGTTCAAGCCAATTCCAAGTTGGAACTCAAGCCTCTTCCTAGCAATCTGAAGTATGAATTCTTGGGGGAGAATTCAACTTTTCCTGTTATCATTAATGCTAATTTGCCTCAGGATTAGGTGGAAGAGCTGCTGAAGAGGTTGAAATTGTATAGGGAGGTGATAGGCTACTCAATTGAAGACATCAAGGGTATTAATCCCTCCATTTGCATGCATAGGATCCCTATAGAGGACAGCTACAAGCCCTCCATTGAATGTCAAAGGAGACTCAACCCAACCATGAAAGAAGTGGTAAAGAAAGAAGTATTGAAGTTGCTGAATGCAGGAATCATATACTCCATTTCAGATAGTGAATGGGTCAGTCCAGTGCAGGTGGTGCCAAAGAAGGGAGGAATTACAGTGGTGAAGTCAGATTCTTATGAATTGATATCCACAAGAACAATTACAGGTTGGAAGATGTGCATTGACTTCAGGAAGTTAAACAAGGCCACAAGAAAGGACCATTTCCCATTGTCATTCATTGATCAGATATTGGAAAGGTTGGCTAGGCATTCCCATTTCTGTTATCTTGATGGGTACTCAGGTTTCTTGCAAATTCCAATTCACCCCCAAGATCAACACAAGACTACATTCACTTGTCCATATGGGACTTTTGCCTATAGGAGAATGCCCTTTGGCTTATGCAATGCTCCTGCAACCTTTCAAAGGTGTATGGTGTCTATATTTTCAGACTTCATTGAAGAAATTATGGAGGTCTTCATGGATGATTTTTCAGTATATGGAGACTCATTTGATGCTTGCCTAGGCAATTTGACAAAGGTGCTACAAAGATGTAGGGAATCCAACTTGATACTCAATTGGGAGAAATGCCATTTTATGGTCCAAGAAGGAGTTGTCTTAGGACATGTGGTCTCAAGCAAAGGCATTGAAGTGGACAAGGCAAAAATTGAAGTGATTGAGAAGCTACCACCACCCACAAGTGTCAAGGCAGTTAGGAGTTTTTTGGGGCATGCAGGCTTCTACAGGAGGTTTATTAAAGATTTCTCCATGATAACTAGGCCCCTCACCAAGTTGCTGGCCAAAGATGTTGAGTTTCATTTTGATGAAGAGTGTATGAAGGCATTCAAGAAGTTAAAGGAAGCCCTCACCTCAGCCCCTATAGTGCAGCCACCTGATTGGACTCTTCCTTTTGAAATCATGCGTGATGCTTCAAACCAGGCTGTAGGGGCAGTCTTGGGACAAACCAGGGAGAACAAGCACTATGTCATATGCTATGCAAGCAAGACTCTAGATGAAGCACAAATCAATTATACAACTACTGAGAAAGAACTTCTTGCTGTGGTGTATGCATTTGACAAATTCAGGCCATACCTGGTGGGATCCAAAGTCATTGTATTCACAGACCACCAAACTGTGAGGCACTTAATCAACAAGAAGGAAATCCAAGCAAAGGCTAATCAGGTGGATCTTATTGCTTCAAGAATTTGATGTTGAAATCAAAGACAAAAGGGGTAGTGAAAATCTTGTGGCTAACCACTTATCAAGAATGGAAGGGATACAAGAATCATCTACACTTCCTATCAATGATGCATTTCCTGATGATAGTTTGATGGCTGTGGCAATTAATCAAGTTCCCTGGTATGCTGACTTGGTCAATTACCTTGCATGTGGAATTATCCCTCCTGACTACACATATCAGCAAAGAAAGAAATTCTTTCATGACTTGAAAGATTATTATTGGGATGACCCTTTTCTATTCAGAAAATCTCCTGATGGCATATATAGAAGATGTGTACCCCAATCTGAATTTCAGGAAATCTTGGAGGCATGTCATTCATCCCCTTATGGAGGCCATGGAGCCATACACAAGACTGCTGCCAAAGTCCTCCAATCTGATTTTTATTGGCCAAGTTTGTTCAAGGATGCACACATATTTGTGAAGGGTTTGTGATCAATGCCAAAGAGCTGGTTCCATCTCAAGAAGGAATGAAATGCCACAACAAGGAATTTTAGAAGTGGAAATATTTGATGTATGGGGCATTGACTACATGGGGCCCTTCCCTAGTTCATGTGGTTACAAGTTTATTCTTCTAGCTGTGGACTATGTGTCCAAATGAATTGAAGCCATTCCCACCATTGCAGCTGATTCCAGGGCAGTAATCAAGTTGTTCAAGGAAGTTATCTTTCCAAGATTTGGAATTCCTAGAGTGGTCATAAGTGATGGGGGTAGCCACTTTATTGAAAGGTGTTTTGAGAACCTCCTAATTAAGTATGGAGTGAGGCACAAAGTTTCCACTTCATATCACCCTCAAACAAATGGCCAAGCAGAAGTATCAAATAGGGAGGTAAAGGCCATATTGGAGAAAACAGTTTCATTGACAAGAAAAGATTAGAGTTTGAAGTTGAATGAAGCTCTTTGGGCATATAGGACAGCATACAAGACTCCAATTGGTACTTCTCCCTACAAGCTTGTTTATCGAAAAACTTGCCATTTGCCAATTGAGTTGAAGATAAGGCATATTGGGCAGTCAAGGCACTCAATTATGATATGCATGCATTTGGGCAAAAGAGGCTTCTCCAAATTGATGAACTTGATGAAATTAGGCTAAATGCTTACCACAGTTCAGAATTCTACAAGGAGAGGACTAAAAGATGGCATGATGGAAGGATTCTAAAAAGGGATTTCAAGGTTGGAGACCTTGTATTACTCTTCAACTCAAGATTAAAGATTTTTTCAGGAAAGTTGAAGTCAAGATGGAGTGGACCCTTCAAAGTCCACAAAGTTTATCCTTATGGTGCTATGGACCTTCTGAATGATAAGAATGATGTATTCAAGATTAATGGACAAAGGTTGAAGCCCTATAGTCCCACAGCCCAAGAATCAGCTAAGGAGGTGCTGAATTTACAAGAATTGTCAAGTTTGCCTAGCTGAATTCAAGTGAAAAGATGTCTAGCCAAAGATATTAAAGAAAGGCATTTCTTGGGAGGTAACCCAAGGCATTTTACACTTAACTTTTCTGTTTTGCAGGAATAAAGAAGAAAGGAATCAGATTCATCCATAGTTCCAACATTTAGGGAGTACCCTTACCCCTTATTTTTTATTTTTTTCACTGAAAACTCAATGATAACTGATAATATCTTTTTCATTATGCTACATTGATCGTATCATCATCTGAATTAACATTCATTTCAGTTATCCAAATCTGTTATAGATTAATTTCAGTGAACTTCAGAAATTTTCAATGCATTGTTGAAATTGTGCACTCAAAACTCTGATTTTACTATTTCACTTATATCCTTTGATTCTCTGCAGGATCAGTTGCTACTAATGAATATTAGATCACCCAAAGTTTCTGGATGAAATGCCAAGAGGATCCAAATTCCAAATTTCATGCATTTCAATCCCACCCACCCCTCTCCCTTGCCTTTTATTTTCAACACTAGGGACAGTGTTGAGAATAAGCTTGGGGGAGGAAACCTGGTGCTTTTCTAACCTTTACACCATGTTTTCAATTGATTTTAATGTTCATATCATAATTCATACCAAGTTATCATTGTTTTCACTAGTTATCACTCGGTTATCATTTTTTTGGACCCAACTCAATTTTGAATTCATTTTAACTCTGAAATGGGTAGAATACTTCATTTTGACAGTGGGTGCACTCCAATACCAAGTGGCCAACTTGGCCATTAGCCTTCTTGCTTTAATTGGCATTATGAATTCAGATGCATTTGAATGAAATTTTCAGCTGAAAATTTTTCCTTTTTTGTGGGTCACACTAGCTGATACTTATAGATTGAATTAGTAATATCAGATGTCTAGAAGGGAGTCAAGGCTCTTGCTGTCATGCTAAATAGGAAAACTTGACTTTTTGGATAAAGGGATCTAAACTATACTTGAGTTTGAACTATTGCTCACTTCATGAACATGATACAAAAATGAGAAAAGGAAAAGTAAAAAGTCATATGCATGCATAGAAAAAAGGAAGAGAGCAAAACTTCCAAAGGAATCTCTCACCAATGCAAAAAGAAAAAAAAATTTAGGAGAGCAAAACTTCCCAAGGAATCTCTCCTAAAGAAAGCATGAATAAAAATCAGGTGCTAAACCTGTTTATATGCATTTCATGAATAAAAGTCAGGTGTTAAACCTGTTTAATCAATTGAAAATCTGTTCATGAAGAGATTTGTAGTTCAACCCCTTTGTAAAGTTGATAATTCCTACAATTCAAATATGTTATTGCTAGTACTTCTTCCATGGCTTAAATTTGCTTTAGCCTCTGTGATTCCCTAGCTAGAAATTGAGCTTTGGAAAGAATGAAGTGTTGGCAAAGTGGGAAACTCATTGGATTCAATTCAGCTAATCTTTGCTTCATTTTTGGACTTTTAATTCAAGTTTGTCCTTAATTTCTGAATGTTTTGCTTGAGGACAAGCAAAAGGCTAAGCTTGGGGGAGTTTGATCACTTGCTGATCACTATATGTTTCTAGCCCATTTTAGATGCTTTTCACACATATCGAGTCCAACTTTTGCCTATTTTTGGGCCAATTATACTTGGAATGAAAATATTATGATAACTAGTTGATATTCCTCATTTCATACTTAATTCCATGTGCATAGAGGTTCTGAAATGCCAAAATCCATTAATATTTAAATTCTATGCCAAGTTATCATTTTGAGGACAAGTTATCATTATTATATTTCAAGTTATCATTATTTTGAATGAACTGATTTTCAATGGTTTTCTTGCCCTAAATACATCATTATCATGTATAAATCATATTTGGATAGTCACATCTCAACTTGTGCAAAGTTTTAAGTTCATTTGAACAAGTTATCATTTTTCAAGTGCCAAGTTATCGTTAAAGGGCAATTCTATCATTTCGACATGCAAAACCATTAATTCTGCACAGGGACCTTAAGCAATCATCTTATTATTGTTCTAACTCATTTCTGGCCAAATTTCATCACATTTGGATAACCAAAACTCAAGTTATCATAAGTTATCGTTTTCAAGGCATTTAAGTTATCGTTTTTGGCACCCAAGTTATCACTTTTATGAAATCTTATTCATAATTGATTTTTGACCTCACTCGATTGCCATTATGATCCATTTGAAACCTTCAATGCCTTGAACCACTCCCACTTGAGTATTTTCCATGAAATGTAGAAGGTTATCATTTTGGGTTCCTTAAGTTGCAAATTTGATATCGGTTTTCATTCTTGCAACACACCAATTCCCTTTTTGCTATAGATCTGATTTTAACTGCTGTCCTAATCCTTAGTTGTTTAAATATTATTAGAAGACTTTCATGCTTGATGTTTTGGCTCTTGTAGCAAGTGGAATAGGACTGAAAAAATGAAGAAAAAGGAGGGGGGACCACTAGCTTTTTGGCTGTCCAAAAACCTGTCACTGCTGGAATTTCAAGACCAGAGGACAGGTGGCTCACATCAAAGCTAAGGAACATTTGGATGCTGATCTAAGGGTGCACAAGACTCATATAAAATCTGGAATTTCTGGAGGAGGAAAGGGGGGCTGGTCATTCAGGGGTTTGAGCAAGGGTTTCCGGAGCTGGTGGTTGGAGCTATTGCTGGTGGGAGCTGCTGCTGGCCGAGACATCTTGAAGAACTATGATTTGTATCTGTTTCCCATTCTATTTTCTGTCAAGCTTTGTAAACATGAGGAGCTAAACTCCATTTCTTCTAGGATAGGGTAGTAGTTTAGATTAGTTTTGGATGGATATGGACGGTTTTATAATTCCTGCACTGAATCATTGCTGATTTTCAGATTTCAGAAACATTCTGTACTGATTTATGCTATGCTACTATTAGATCCAATTGTAACCAATGACTGAGAAGTATTACTTGATCTAATCATCTTACAGAAGTGAATTAAGAGTTAATGTCAGTTTTCTGGACTCCATTCAATTGTAAATCTGATTTCTGATTTGGTTTCTGATTTGCTATTGTTCCTATCTTGTTCAGAAATGAATAAAGATTGTTTGGACAATCATTTGACTCAAATCATATTTTTCCACTGATTTCTGAAATGAAAACATGAATTTTGGACCTTCTGATTTCCTATTGAAATTTGTTTTTACCAACCAATTAAGTCCCCTAAATTCTTCCAATCACTGATAAGTGTACTTTAGGGATGTCTTGCAGTCCAGAGATGGGTCAAGAATCAGTTGGTAAGTTAGATTTCCATTGATTTAAAATTTTGATTTCTAAAATCTGATTTCTTGATTTTTTCCTGAATCTGATTTCCTGAACAATTTGAATTTGTTTGTCATTGTGGACCTGATTAATTGAGTAACCGAAATGTTGTCATTGCCCATATCTTATTCAGGAATGAATTAAGATGCTGGCATATTATCTTTGACTCAAAACAGATTGCAAATCTGATTTCTGAACTTTAATGAAATCTATTTTCTGATTTTCTGTTGGAACTGTTTTATCAATTGAACCCCCTGATTTTATCCAATCATTGAGAGATGAACTTTAGGGATTCTTGCAGTCCAGGGATGGGTCAAGAAGCAATTGATAAACCTGATTTCATGGATTAGTATTTCAGTTTTCTGAATTTGCATAATTCTATTTGCTGATTTCTATTTCTGATTTCCATTTAAATTCTGATTTGCATTGTCAACCCTCATTTTAATCCACTACTGAGAGGTAGTCTTAAGGGCTTCCTTGAGATCCAGAGATGGGCCAAGGAGCAATGGAAATTGTGAATTCCTGTGGTCATATGTTTTGCATTTTCAATTGAACTTGTGTTTGTGTGGATTTCAATTTACTTTGCAACCGAGAGGTTGATTTTAAATCCTTCTGAAATTCAGAGATGAATCAAGGATCACAAGCACCATTATTGAGTATATTTTATCCTGGTTTGGTTGATTGGAATGATTCCATCTTTTTATGATTGCAATTGCAAGTTATCATTCCAAACTTCCTTGAATTGCAAAAATTAGCATTGAACTTTCTTTTGAGCCCAATGATAACTTGATTTTCAGTGAGGACCCTCTTTTGATTCAACCTAGCTAACAACTATATAATCATATATTGCTTAGTTAGAGGCCAATTGAGCTGTGAGAACAGCCATTTTCAAGTTGAATCAAAAGTTGGACATTTAATGATAACTTGTTCCATTCCATCCTTAATTAATTTAAATGAACCCCAAATCCTAGAAGAACCTTCCTCATTGACAGTTGAACCTTTTTAGATTTCATTCTAGCATTTATAATCCAGTTTTGATAAATTTTCAAAACCCAAAAATTTGTTATCATTTCACTTTCCATTAAAAAAATCTGTTTTCATTACTAATCAAAAGTCTATTTTTAGCCATTAGAGTAGAACTAATCTAGATTGTTTTAGGGTGTCTTAGACTTCAAATTCTTGTGTATACGACAACCTGAGTCTACTACAACTTACCTATGCACTTGCAGCTAGTGAGTTGGGAGACCAAAAATTGAAAAATTTGACCCTTTCTTTAATTTCAGCAAGTTATCACTATTCAATCCCAAATATCACTATCAATTACAAACATTACATGACATGTTTATGATCCAATATCAAATGTATCATGCCATTACCATTGTATTACAACCATTACGAGTCATGAGTGTGAAGTCATAATCATTACGAGCAACTTTCACACCTTATAGAAAATAAAGGGCCGTTACTCTAGTATTATAATCGTTACACGTACATATCACACCTCGTTACTCAATCATCATGGATGTCGTAGTACAGTTGAAGTTGGGACATCACATTGTAAATGTCATTATATATATTTCACATCCATGAGGTTCATAAGTTGTGAAGACTGTTAGAAAATCTCACAATTCACAGGTCATTACATTGGTGTTACAAACTATGACTTTCATGTCGAGTGTGAATCCAATTCTGATTGAACCATTACCACAAAATCAAGGGTCGTGACTGCATGAGATATTTTCATGTGAATATCAAGTGCAAAAAGACTCCAAAATATTATCATAGTAGCCAAAGGTTATTTGGAAACATAATTATTCAAAATTTGAGAGGTTTGAATAGTTTCCAAGCCAAAAAGAAATCCAAGCCCAATTTACTTATTTTGACATGGAAAGACTCCCAATCTTTGAAAACCCTTGGGACAATTGGAGCTATAAAGATAAGAGTTTTAGGACATGAATCGTGGTGCTTAAAACTTGGGAGTCATGCGTTAATGTTGAGAATGAATTTTGAATCTCGAAGAGGATTATTCGAAGAAAATTGCGGAGCAACTGACTATTTGTGTTCCATGGCAATCCAGAGATCATCTAAACATAACGAATTATGTCTTCTAATAATTATTTGGATACTCTTTACTTAAATTACATTATTTTTATCTTTTATGAATAGATATTTTTAATCTTTTCGTAAACCTGCATGACCTATTGATTAGATTTGCATTAATATAGTTATTTCAATTTCTTTTTATTATTATTATTGTGATTAATATTTTTTACTTCTAAGATGAGACTACAAAACAAGTGTGGGTTGTTTACTTTTAGGATTTGATAATTCTCGGTTAATCAACTTTTAACTTCAAGTTCAAGCATTCGTGACATAAATCTACTCAGCGTTTGTGCTATATTTTGTGCAGTTTATCAGTTTATAACCAACGTTGGATGACTGTTAGTTTAGGTAATGCATCTTAACATTTTTTTTAAATTGTTTAACTAAAGATTCATTCATCATTTGTGGACTTAAGTTCTACAAGAGTTTAGATAGTTTGACTTAGTCAACATAGAGGTCATTAATTAAGGTAATCTTAGTCTATCTTAAGAATTGAACTTGTTTGTCATTGTTATAATTCAATCATCATCACTATTCATCCTAATTAAAAATCATCCTTAATCATTTATAATCCAAAATTTCAACACCAATTTATTTTATTTTTCAACATTTAATTTATGCACACTATTTTTTGTTTTCACATCACAACACATTTTTCTCTTAGTAGATTATCAAGATAGATTAGATTTTACTAATTGCTCTACTCTATGCTTTATTATATGATATGACTAGTGTACTTGCTAGCGGTTTTATTATAACAAATTTATCGCATCAGGGACGCTTGACATTCTCCTCCACCTAAGTCGGTGACATCCTCGATTGTTGCACTTCAAACTCTTCTTTATTCGTTTGAACTACCATAGGACTTCCTTTCCCAACTTGCATCGGTGCTCAATATTTTGCGCCACTCGACTAAATACTCCTTCTTGTGCTTGGAATCATAGGCACGAAGGATTTCTTCGATGTCTTTTGTGAATTGCTTATAGATGGTCGGGGGAGCGCATTCTGACACCCCATGCTTCGAGTCTTCGGAGGCTTTAACAAAGGGCTTCAGCAAGCTGACATGGAAAGTCGAATGATGATGGAGCTGCAGAGGGACTTCAACTTGTATGCTACTTTTTCTACATTTCTTAACACCTTGAATGGACAATAAGAGCGATGAATGACGCCCTTGTTTGGAAGTGAACATAGTCAGCTCACTTCTTCATACACGCGACGGTTCGATAGAGACGTGTCCTGGCGATGCCGCTTTGTTCGTGCCATTCCCTCATAAGAGTGACAGTGACATTGGGTGTGAGAGGTTATTGCCCCGTCACTAAAATGCATAAATGATGTTAAGATATAATGAGTCTAAGGCTAATGAGAGATAATATCGTGTCTAATGTGGTTACAAGAACTTGAAACTTTCAACACTAAGTTCCTAATTTTACTTAAGACAAGCAAAGGCTTAAGTTTGGAAGAGTTTGATGTGGAAAATTATATTTAATTTTCATTTATGCTCAACATACATTTATCCATGTTTTTCTCTCATGCTCGAACACAAGATTTATTTTTGAAACACAACTTTTATTACTCCAAATCCATTTTCTAAATATTATGCATTCCTGAGATTGCATTATAATCCTAGTCGACAACACATGGGGGTATGCAAACATATGCCCCCAACCCCACATGTAGATTTAGACAAATTCGAGAGCAGACAACACAATTCAAGAAGGCAACTTGTTCAAAGAAGCAAACAACTAGAACAAGACACCTTTCCACATTAGTCTGAAAGATTCCCTTGTACAAGAGGAAGGAAGCTTCCTTTATTCTTTATTACAAATGAAGAAAAAATAGTAGCTGAAAAAACTGTAAAGGTGACAACTAAGAGGGAGGCAGCTAAGGAGGGACCACAAGCATATTCCTTTAGTTGGAAAAGTGAGCACAACAAGACAAGAAAACAACTACACGAGTGGACATGTGGCATCAAACATTAAGGCTATAAAAGCACAAGGAGGCTGCCCATGACGGGCGTTTCAAATCTTCCCAAACTTCCAACCCTTCATTCTCGAAGCCATTGTAGGAGGAGGCTCCCCTTCTTATTCTTCTTCTTCTTCTTCTTCTTCTTCTCTTTTCCTTTTCCTTTTATTTTTGTCCTCTTTTCTTCTTTCTAATGTGTAGTTGAACAACCAGCTAGGGCTGAAGATCTTTCACGGATGTTTAAGCTTATGAACCTATCTTTCTAAGCTTATGATATGAAACAGTAAATTACATTTGATCTCATGATTATTGTTCGATTGTTCCTTGTTTACTGTTCCATTGTGTTGTTGTGGATTTCTTGATGTCTCTTTGGATTGTCCAATATGTTCTTATTGATTGGTTCACCCAATGTACCTTGGCCAAAGATGGTTATATTCTACTTCTACTCAAGGTTTAAGGCCGAGAGGTAAGGAGCTTGAAGCTGGGTTCTTTCAGCAAGGCATAATGTTGTTGATTCCATATCAATCTATTTCCTATTTTCACTTAACCCCCGGGTTTAGTTCGGACAGCTTTCGATGAAAGTGATTTGTGCCTGAGAGGATGTTCATAGTTCCTAGCTAAGGCATGCAAGTCGCAAGGTTGGGCCGATGTTAGGATATGCCGACGAATTACCATTGCCAAGGTCCAGCTTAGGGGAGTGCATTCAAGTCTCACATGTTTTATGATTTTGTGAAACAATTTCAGTCCTCTTTGGATTGTCCAATATGTTCTTATTGATTGGTTCACCCAACGCACCTTGGCCAAAGATGGTTATATTCTACTTCTACTCAAGGTTTAAGGCCGAGAGGTAAGGAGCTTGAAGCTGGGTTCTTTCAGCAAGGCAATGTTGTTGATTCCATATCAATCTATTTCCTATTTTCACTTAACCCCCGGGTTTAGTTCGGACAGCTTTCGATGAAAGTGATTTTTGCCTGAGAGGATGTTCATAGTTCCTAGCTAAGGCATGCAAGTCGCAAGGTTGGGCCGATGTTAGGATATGCCGACGAATTACCATTGCCAAGATCCAGCTTAGGGGAGTGCATTCAAGTCTCACATGTTTTATGATTTTGTGAAACAATTTCAGTCGAGTGTGAACTATTTCAGCTTTGCCCCTATGGATCGATCCTTAAATATTACACTGACAGCTGTGTGCTTGGAGCATCGTCATATGTGTTAAGGATTTTTAAAGTTTATTCGAGGTTTCCTGTGAAGTACTCAAGTCACACATTAAACACCATCACCTCTACCACATTTGACCTTTGCATCTATTGTCGAAGACTCTCCTACTTTTGTCTCCACTACTACATTGTACAATAAACTTGATGATCTCTACCATTAGACATTGCAACTTATTTCGAATAAACATCACGTATCATATAGTCACTCTCAATCATTATGCTTGTAAGGCAAAGCAACCAAGTTGCACCTTCCCTCAAGCAATAAAATCCACTATCATAGAATTTCATTTCCTTTATATGTGTAAAATTATTTTCAGTATGCTGAATAATTAGAATGTATTTTTTGTCAAAATATATAAATGTCCTTTTACAAATATGTATACTTTTGCAGTAATTAATCTTATTTGTAACATCTCCAAAATTCGGCCCACGAGATATGCCATGCATAGTTCCAAAGTGTGTCACGTGATGAACAATACAATATATTATATAATAACAATAGATATAAGGATAAATGAGCAGTAACAACAAATATAAAATAAATTATAACCCGTAAGACACATAGCAGATACAAGACAACATAGTATATCATCATGGTGGAAAGCCCAAATATATAATGCAACTCGACTCGAACTCCACATATGACTCATAGTGTTCCTCATAGGTGAGGACTAGAGACACACAATAATACTATTGGTTCACAACTAAAAACCCATGGGCTAATACACGATCATATTAAATGATAACCATATGGATACCAATATGATAGCCTTTGGCATATGAGTTCGCCACAACTCATATCACTCCTCCATACCTACATGAAGTCGGATGTAGGAGATGTGCTACAAGAAATGACGTATTTTTTATAGATAATTTCCGATGGTCAGAAATCCTTCATAATTTGCAATGGTTTAAGCCGTGAATAATGTTTCCCACGGCTTAAGCCATGGAAAGTTCCAACGGCTCTAGACTTGGGAAAAATTTCCTACGGCTTAAGCCGTGAAAAATTTTCCTACAACTTAAGCCGTGGGAAGTTCCAACGGCTCTAGCCTTGGGAAAAATTTCCCACGTGTCACGCCTTCAAGCTCCTTGACTCAAACTTCAGCATGTGGCTCGGCCAATCCCTTGCGCTCGGGCGCGCCCGGGTGAGACCATCCGAGTCCCACTCGGATTCTGATGGTTCTCCTGCACCCAGGTGCTTCCCCCACTTCCTCTTGGACTAGTTTTTCAACTCCTAGTGCTCCTCGGTCTAAGAAGGATGCTCGGCCCTCAAAGAATCTGCCATGTCCTCAACATCAGAGACTGGCCGACTCTTATTCCTACTAGGAGTAGGAATCCTTCCGACCCTGCACCTCTCGTCCAAACACCTCTAGAAGTCCACCTCCATGTCGACCTTCAAGATCTTGGAGTTATTCCGGCCTGAAGATTCCACCTGCCGCTCGATCCACATGGCCGTCCAAGTCCTACTCGCACTAGGACTTGTCCAGGACATGGCTGCCACCTCGCATCCATCCTTCCAGCCCGCATGGTCCCTCCTCAGACATGGATTCCTTGGTAGCTATCCCCAGCCTTCCGCACTCCGTTTCCCTAGTCCAACTCCTACTTGGACTAGGAATCCTACTCCTAGTAGGAGTAGGAGTGCGCCGCGCCTCCGTGCCCGTCGCATGCCCGCCATATCCCAGGTATGCTCTGAGACTTCTCCTCGATCTCTTCGCATTCCTGAACATCGCCACTCATCCCCAAAGCCTCCTGCTTTGGCTCCATGCTCCGGATCAACACGTGCGTCCCGGTGAACCTTGCGTCGCCCGCTGTCTCTGCGTGTCCAGCTTTCGGCCGCTTCATCCCCGCTCCACTCTAGGACGTGGTAGAGGTGAGGAGTGACATCCTCCCCCACCCAAGCCATTGCCGTCCCTGGCAATGCCTCTTCTCGCTGCCACACACTCCATCCAAGAGAGCTTTTGACTCGCCTCCTAGATTGCATCGAAGACCTCCGCATCCCCGAACTTGCATCATCCGGAAGACCTCCGTGTCTTCGAACTTGGTCCGTCCAGAAGACCTCCACGTCTCTAAACTTGGTCATGACTCCACCTCGAGTCTTTCGACCATCCACTCCTCGGTGTCACCTTGTTGTCCAAAGGTTCCACCCTGCGTCAATCTTCACTCCGCTGAAGGTTGTGGGACGTAGCCACCTTGCCGTTGCCCCGGGGATGTGACTTGCGTGCCACCTCCCCAAAGTAGGGCCTCACCGCCTACTTTTGCGTACTTGCTGTCCGAAGGTGCACTCTGTAGTGGTCTCCACTCCGCTGAAGACTCTGGGACGTGACCTCCTCATCATTTCTCGGGGATATGACCTGCACGCCATATGCTCGCTTTGGACTTCGGTACCTTCGTGCACTAACCTGCTCGCAAAAGTTTGAGGTTTGATGGATTGCACCTACCACCCAGGATGTCCTTCGCAACACCCTGACGCCAACTCTCGTTGATGGCAGCTCCCTTGTGCCAACGACCTTCAGGATGACCAATGTTGGCCTTGGCCGTCTCACTCCGTATTGCGACCTTCAGGAAGGATGACTCGACGCTGGGTCAGCCCAAGGATCTCCACTCCTTGACCTGCACATCTCCTCGCCCAGAAAAGATCCTGCTACTCCAGATTTAAGCCACCCGCTCAGGTTCTCTGGATAGTCTCGTCATCGATGTGCTCCGCCACATTCGATGCACTCGCGTGTCCTGTGCTTGGAGTGCCCTGACCTTCGAACAGAGTGAGGTCAAAGGACTTGATGAGTCTGACCCCCATCAAATCAGTCGCCGTGCATCTCCTGCCTCGAGATGCAGTATTCAATGGTTGAACGCAGTAGAGTCATCTCGGTCTCCATGATCGCAAATTGTTCATGGAACCCCTTCTCTACTCGCACTGCCTTCCTTGCAAGTTCCACCTTGAACTTTGCCTCCACGGAGCGCACTACTACCCTAGGACCTTCCTACCTTAGGACTCTAGCCTCTAGCTCCTCCAGAGTCTTCTGGAACCGCCGGAAGTCCTCTCCTTTCACCATGTCCGGGGCTGGATCCTCTGCAACCATGGTCGAGAGCCGCCTAGCATGCATGCTCTCTCTCTTCACGGGCACTTCGTGATCTGCTCCTGGAGAAACCAGATGCAGCCCTTCTCGGTCCATCTTTACCTTTGGGAATATATCCATGAACTCCATGCCCAGGATGAGTTTACGATCGTCCAAGTTGACCACGATGATGTTGATCGTGCCATCCCAGCCTCCCACCTTCACTTGGACATCTTTGGCCACACCAAAGATTGGCTGGGACTCATCATTCATGGTCTTAACATGAAATTGCCCTTGCATTGCTTCCTGTCTCGACATGAAATTGTGCGTAACTCCAGTGTCCACTAGAGCGGCCTTGGCCATTTACCTCGACCTCTACGAACATCAGGCCCTTTGCAGCCTTCTTCACATCCTTTGTCAGAATCACTGCAGTCGTCGTTGCCAAAGGCATATGTGAACCGCGCCTTGTTCATCATCTGAGGTAGATGCCATAACGACTAGGCTAGTCTTCTTGTCGCACTCCCTCGCTTATTGCGGCCCTCCACAGACATAGCGCCTCACCGACTTCCTCGTGCCACCTTTTACGATTTTCACCACCTTCTTGTCGCCTTGCTTGCCACCAGAGTGGGGATTGTCCTCCGACGACAAGTCCCTATACTTGACCTGCGCGCCGAGGTCCTTGTTGGCCACATACTCCACCAGAGCTTCAGCCGTGACCAATGCCTGGTCGATATCTTCTCTGTCTTCTCACCTCTTGAGTCGCCAAGGCTTGAGGCCTCTGATCACTAGCTGATCACTATAGTCTTTTATCTCATTTTAGGTGCATTTCATCCCTATCTAGCCCCTAAATTGCTCAACTTTTGGCCAATTGTGTTTGGAATGCATGGATTGTGATAACTAGTTGACCTTCCTCATTTTATACTTAATTCCATGTGCATAGAGGTTCTGAATTGCTAAAATCCACAAATATTTTAATTCTATGCCAAGTTATCATTTTTAGAACAAGTTATCACTCCCATGCACTAAGTTATCATTGTTTTGAGTGAGCTGATTTCCAGTGATTTTCTTGCCCTAAATCCATTACTATCATGAATGAATCATATTTGGATGATCATATTTCAACTTGTGCAAAATTATCAATCCATTTGAACAACTTATCATTTTTCAATGCCAAGTTATCGTTAAAGGGCAAAACTATCATTTTGACATGCAAAACTATCAAATCTGCACAAAGGCATTAATAATTCATTATATTATTATCCTGACTCATTGTTGTTCAAATTTGATCACATTTGGATAACCACAACCAAAGTTATGACAAGTTATCATTTTTAAGGCATCAAGTTATTATTTTTGGCACCCAAGTTATCATTCCTATGAAATCTTATCCACATTTGATTTCTGACCTCATTCACTTGCCACCCTAATCCCTTTGATTCCTCTAATGCCTTGAACCACTTTTATTTGGATAATTTTCATGATTAGTGCAAAGTTATCATTTTCGAGTTCCAAAACTATTAATTTTTCATATCGATTTCCATTCTTGCACAACACCAAACTCCTTTTGATTATTGAGCTGATTTTACTTGCTTCCTAATCCTTATTTATTTATTTCTTATTAGAGGACTTTGATGTTTGCTGTTGTGGATTTTCTAGCAGGGAAAAGAAGTGTAAATTGAGCCAAAAAGGGAGGGGGGACCACTCTAAAAAGCTGCTGATTTCTGCAGGTGGAATTTCAGACTGGATAGTTGGCTCACATAAGAGATTATGGGACATTTGGATGCTGATCTAAGGGTGATTAAAGGTCATATATAAGCTGAAGAAACCCTAGAATCAAAGGGGAGGCCGGCCATTGTGCAAAGGGGAGAGGATTGTGCTGAAGTGTGGAGGAAGGCTTGCTGATTTTTCTGCAGAACAGCCCTCATTCAAAGATGAATCACTTTTGTTCTTCATTCTATTTTGAATCTATGTTTGTAATTATGAGGAGCTAAACTCTATGTCTCCTAGGATAGGGTAGTAGTCTAGATTAATTGTGGATGGATATAGACAAGTCTGAATTCCTACATTGATTTCAATTTCTGATTGCTGATTTCTGTTTGATATGAATCTGTTTCTTGTCATTGTAAGGTCCTGATTGTATGTACAATTGAGAAGTTGTCATTTGATCTAATCTTGTTCAGAAATGAATCAAGAATCAATGCCAAGTTCTAGAAGTAATCCCAATTAGAAATCTGATTTCTTACTTTATGAAATTTGATTTTCTGAAATCTAATTTCTGATTTCCTGAACTTACTGATTTTTTATTTCTAAATTGTTCAAATCTGTTTTCTATCATTGTTGAGCCCTGATTTAATTGATAACTGAGAGGTTACTTATAGTTTCATACTTGTTCAGAAATGAATCAAGAAGCAATGGTGTTTCTAAGTTTTTAATCCCTAATTTATTGCAAACTTTTGGATGCTGATTTCGGAATTTCAATCCTGAATTCAAATCTGATTTCAAGAAATTTGTGGGATTTTTCTTTGTCATTGTAAACCACTGACTTTATTCAATCACTGAGAGGTGATCTTATGGCCTTCCTTGAGATTCATAGATGAATCAAGGAGCAATGACAATTGTTGAATTCCCAAATGCAATTAGGTGTTGATTTCATTCAATCCATTAGTGAAAATGTGGTTTTCATTTGAATTTGCAGCTGAGAGGCTAATATAAAATCCTCTTGTAGTTTAGAGATAAACCAAGAAGCATTTGCACTAATATTGGATTGATTTCATCCCTGTTTAATTGATTGAAGCATTTCCATCATTTTCAAAGTGCAATTGCAAGTTATCATTTCATATTTCACCAAATTACTGAAATTCAGCAAAGGGACTAAAGTTTGAGCTTCATGTTGACTTGATTTCAGTCAGGATATCTTCTAATTCAACTTAGCAAATCAATCATATGAGAATATGATGATTAGTTCTGGTTTATATTGCTGTGATAATAGCCCACTTTCAAGTTGAGTTAAAAATGGCAATATATTGATAACTTGTTCCATTCCATCCATAATTAAATTAGATGAACCCCAACTCCTAGGAGAACCTTTCTCATTGATAGTTAAACCTCTTGAGCCTCTAGTTTAGCATTTATAATTCAGTTTTGATAACTTTTCAAAAATCCAAAAATAGTTATCATTTTGGCCATTTATAGAAATCGGTTTGAACTTTTTTTCAATTTCTTGGAATTTTAACTTTAGTTAAGGCTAATCTAGATTGTTTAGGGAGTCTTAGGCTTCAAATAACTGTGGATACGACATTTGGAATTGACCTGTATACTTGCAGTAGAAAGTGAATTAGGGAGTTAAATTAAAAATTGAAAAATATGAGATTTGACCCCAAAATCAGCAAGTTATCACTACACTCCCACAATTTCACTATTAGCCTCGCAGAAAGAAGAATAGCCAAGTTGACTCCTCCATGATCCCGAGCATCTCCAACATAAGTGGTTGGTATTTTTTTATATATTCCTTTACGAAACCCGTTTGCTTGAGCGCCGCCAACTTTTTCATAGCCACCTCTTGTGTGTTGCTAGGATAGAATTGCTTCTTCAATTCTTTCTTGAAGTCCAGCCACGAGTCGATGACGACTGACCCCTTCACGACTTCCTCCTCCATGCGACGCCACCACAAGAGTGCATCATCCACGAGATAGCACATGGCTTGGCTGACCTAGTCCTTCTCAACCAAGATCTTGCTGGTCTTGATTCCATATGAAGTCATCAATGGCCGTTGCCTCCCGCATGCCATCATACTTCTTTAGTTCTAGGCCTATGAACTTCGGAATAGGGGTCCTTGTCTGAAGCCTTCCCGCATTGAAGAGAAGCCCCTTGAGCAGCAACAGATCCGTCTCCAATACCTTGATATGTGTCTCCATGGCTACTTCCAGGGATGCAACCCAGGCGACCAGGTCTTGATGCGCAGCCGCACCCTCTCCCAGGGCCAAGCCATGCCCGTCTGACACATCTTCCAAGGTACGAACTACCTCGTTCATCTCTTGAAGACTTTTGCCCAGCGTCTCCACATACTTCTATGTGGCCGACGGGATCTCTAGACTTTGCTCGCGATCCCTTCCTCTTTTCCCCTCCGTCTGCACCTTGGCCGCCACCTCGCGTGCCATCCTCAATCTCCAGCAAATGACCTCTTGTAGAAGGACCTTCTCCGTCTCCAGACATCTCGAAACTCAAGTTCTGATACTACATTGTCACACCTTTAAGCTCCTTGACTCGAACTTCAGCATGCAGCTCGGTCAATCCCTACTCGATCGCCGATCAGCCCCATTCGGACGTGTCCCGTACATGATCTGGATGCACAACGAAACACTCGCCCACTTGGAGAGAAGAGAGACTTCACAAGATAGAGGAAAACTAGAGAATATATTGAGCAATCTCATATTGTCCAGGATGGTCTTACAAGTCTTAATTACATGTCCTTTTATAGGGTCAAGAAGAAACAACTCTTACTCTAACTATGGACCTAATCCTACTAGGCATGCAAGCCCTTCTCTAGAAAAAAACCTCTACCAATAGGAGTAGAACTCTATCCCCTCAAAAGCTAAAGGGAATCTCGGCCATATCCAACTCCTACCCGAGTTGGAATCAACCCTGGCCATCATGGCTCCCATCGTGCGCCCGGGAGAGACCATCTGAGTCCCATCGGATTCTGATGGTTCTCCTGCGTCCAGGTGCTTCCCCCACTTCCTCTTGGACTAGTTCTTCAATTCCTAGTGCTCCTCGGTCTAAGAAGGAAGCTTGGCCCTCAAAGAATCCGCCATGTCCTTCTCGACATCGGAGACTGGCCGACTCCTATTCCTACTAGGAGTAGTAATCCTTCCGACCCTGCACCTCTCGTCCAAGCACCTCTAGAAGTCCACCTCCATGTCGACCTTCAAGATCTTGGAGCTATCCCGGCTTGAAGACTCCACCTTCCACTCGATCCGCACGGCCATCCAAGTCCTAATCGCACTAGGACTTGTCTAGGGCATGGCCGCCACCTCACATGCATCATTCTAGCCCACATGGTCCCTCCTCAGACTTGGATTCCTTAGGAGCTATCCCCAGCCTTCCGCACTCCATTGCCCTAGTCCAACTCTTACTTGGACTAGGAGTCCTACTCCTAGTAGGAGTAGGAGTGTGTCGCGCCTGTCGCATGCCCGCCATGTCCCAGGTATGCTTCGAGACTCCTCCTCAATCTCTTCGCATTCCTGGACATCGACCCGTTGTCCCTGCGTGTCTAGCTTTCGGCCACTTCGTCCCCGCTCCACTTTGGGACGTGGCAGAGGAAAGGAGTGACACACGGCTCCAGCAATGGAAAACTTTTCCCACGGTTCGAACTGTGGGAATTTCCCATGGCTTGGGCTATGGGAAAAGTTTTCCATGGTTCGAGCTGTAGGAATTTCCATGGTTCAAACCGTGGGAATTTCCCACAGTTCAAACCATGGGAAAAGTTTCCCACGACTAACTCGTCAAAAATAAAAAATCTTGCCTTCCACTTTTTTTCCCTTTTCCCGCTTCTCCCTCTCTTTTTGTTCACCCTCTCCCTTGTTGGATCCCAAAGGGCACCAAGAAGGAGGGGGGAGTGAATTGGTGTTAAAAACAAAAGTATCAATTTTACAAAAATCATCGCGGAAGCTTAAAATTGATTCAAAAATATTTAACTAAAAAAAACCAAATCAGATCATAAGCATAATATGAGAGGGGAGAGAGAGAGAGAGAGAATTCAATCACAATGCGCGCGTTGTTGATGAGGTTCTGACACACCTTGGCCTACGTCATCGCTCTGACTTTCGACCTCGAGACTGTCGGAGATTCCACTAGAACTCTTTCTTTGTTCCAAATGGGGTGAGGAAGAAAAGCCCTTTATACTACCACATTTTCTCTGCTTCGAGAGGTAAGGCTCACCTCTCCTCTAATGAAGCTAATCTTTTCTCTCGTTCAAGAGATAAGATTTGGAACCTCTTTTACACAGGAGCTCTCTCAATATTTTTCTAAATAAAATATTTCTCTCTTTTACAACGCTCAGTTCACAAGAGGAGAAGAGAGAAATAAGAGAAAACTCAAAATGAAAATTTGAAAGAAAATGTCTTCTTTTGATAACTTGAAGTTTTTCTTCAAAGCTTGGATGGATGCCTTTTGCTTTTGGCTTTGGCACTCCTTTTATAGGCTCTAGTATGTGGAAAATTCATCCAAAATTTATTTCACAAATTTCTCTTTTAAATTTGACTGTTACTATTCATTTGACTCGGAGGTCGGTCGACTGCACATACGGATCGGTCGACCGGTCTATGTGACCGTTGCGCGATTTCTTCAGCTTCTGCGCTTGATCGGTCGACCGGTCCGTCGACAGGTACATCGACTAGTATCATCTCAACATCAACCAGATTAGACTCAGTATTCATCGGTCTATCGACATCTCCTATTCGATCGACCGGTATTGTCTCGACCGGCCTTCTTTGCTTCAACTAGTAAGTTGACCGACCTGCACTATTTTGAGCATAACTTTTTGTACAATTATCCAAATTAGATAATCTTGAATTCTATGGATAGATAACATGATTATCTACAACTTTTATAATGATTCATTTCAAAATCTAATATGATCATAGTTAATTATTTAATCAAAGTGTAATGCGAGTTATCCCTTTTTCTCTAAACTTTTTCAGCATTACTTTCGAGGTTTGTATCATCAAAATATAATTTTATATAGCATTAAAACTTTGCTCCAACATCCCTCTCTCTACCTCATTCCCTCTCTCCTCTTTGTTCTCTCTCCCTCATCGCAGCCATCTCCCTCTTTCCTGACGACCGGCGCGTCCATCTCCCTTCTTCTAGGTGACCGGCGCGGCCCTTCCTTCTTCCCTCTCTCTCGCAGGCGACGCACCCGGCAAATCGGCCATCTGACAGCCTGATCTGACTGCCTCACGGCAGATCGACCACCTGGCGACTTGATCCGGTAGCGCGTGGGCTCGAAGGCTGCCTGGTGGCCAGATCCGGCTATCCGCGGGCTCGAACGGCCGCTTGGTGGCCTCATCCGACCGCGTGCAGCCTGAACAGCCGCCTGGCAGCCTGAACAGCCGCCTAGCAGGGGATCGGCCGCGCGTGGCCTGAACGGTCGCCTAGCGGGGGATCAGCCGTGTGCGGCTAGGAACAACCATTATGGCCTGCGAGCTGTCCGTGGGTGGCTGATCCGACTGAGGAGGTTTTTCTTAATATTTGAAAAACATTTCAGCGATCCCCGCTGTCGAAAAATCCTATATCTCCAATGGCTCAAACCGTGGAAAATTTCAACGGAGCCGTGGGAACTTTCCACGGCTCAGGCCGTGGGAACGTTTCCCACAGCCCCAACCGTGAGAACTTCTCACGGCCTGAGAAATGTTTTCCATGGCTTGGGCCGTGGGAAATGTTTTCCAAGGCCCAAGCTATGGGAACTTTCCCACAGCAAGCCATGGCAAATGTTTCCGACGGCTCGGGCCATGGGAACTTCTGATAGAGCCGTCGGAAAATGTTTGTGACGAGCAAATTTTCGACGGTCTAATGCAATTAACATGGAAATTATCAAACAGTTAAACATCAATAACAATAATCATATAAAGCAACATACAAACTGATCAATTAAATGACAAGTCATCATGATATATCATTCTTCGTAGTTCTTAATCATTTCAATAAAGGCATTAGCATTATTTATTTTTAGTGTCGATTCAATTCCATTGATAGCTTGGAACACCAAACATTATTTATTTATGTTCAAGGCACTCAATTTGATTCCTTTGAAGTTAGTTGTTTAACTCGTTATTCATTAAGCAATCATTAGGCAATCAATTTTTTTAATGACTCATTCCATCAATTGTAAGACTTGACTTGCCTTGATAGTGATATGGCTTGTTTAGGCTAGGTCTCACATTTACCCGTTTAATCTGCATTCGGGTCCAATACAATCAGTAATAATATATGAGAGCCAAGTAACTCATAAATGTGTTTGTTCAATATAGTTACTGATTTTAATCCTATGACTTTGCATGCCATATAATTCTAGGTGTGCCAAGCAAGCATGATATAAATCATTCATATGATAACATGGCATAGCATGACACAACATAATATTAAAGCGATAACATTAAAAGATGGCATAATAAATCGTATCTTAAAATCCATACAACATGGCATTATACTGTCAATTAATGTTTATTTATCACATAATAAAAAGGAATATAAGAAAATTTGGCTTTGTCAATCACTACGCTATAAGTGGGTTCACTATAATCAGAACAATGTGACTACAGTCCCACTATAGGATGCTAGTAGAACAATTCCATTTTCTAAGTCATGCATTACAGTCTAAGCGGGCGTGCTACGAGCTGGAAGCCATGGCTATGATATGATCGTAGTCCGATAGGAGGATCATCCTTCGGGGGTTTCTTGCTATGATCATAGCTAGTTTTATGACTGTGACGACATCAACCATAGTGACCTGGTTGATACTCGAGTCTCCTTGTTCTTCCTTATTTCTTCTTCTCACACTCACTACATCCCATCCCACATACAAGCTAGAGTTTATATGACATACTTTGACTACATTGCTTCTAGTTTGAGGTCATACATGATCATTGACTTTGATTCATACATAAAAAATCTATTCACATTCCTTATGAACATAACAGTATATAGTTCATCACTTGAGTTCTAACATTTTCATTATGAATCCATAGCAAATAGGCACAATAATTATGACCAAAGGAATCATATCCGATTAAAGAACTCAAAACCCATCATAAGGAAAAAAAATCAAGCTCTCATTGTAAGACTTATTTAGAATGAGATTAAATTTGGATTCATCCTATTTACATACCTAATATCTAAACATGATTAGGGATTTCATCTTTCTTTTCTTGGTGTTCTTCTTTTCCAAACCATCTCCTCTTTGATTGCTTGATCTCCTTTTCTTTCCCTTCCTTTATGAGCTCATAGGGCATCATGGCAAGAGAGTTTAGGAGGAAGAAGAGAGAATGGCTGATAGAATGGGAAAATGGGGTGGAGATGAAGGGTTTTGAGGATTATGGGCTATTTTTTCAAAAGATGAAACTGTCTCCAATAACTTTTACCTTTTGGGGCATTTTAGTATATTTGATCTTTCAAGTTTTATATTATTATGCATAAGGTAATATTTTTTTCTTTTGAGATTTGGTCTTAGGATATATTCAAATTAAAACACCAATTATGGGATTAAACAACATAGTATTTTTTTAATGCATGCTTAGAAACAACTTAAAAGTAACACTTTTCCTTTTGATATATTGTGGTGTTTCCATGTATACATTATATGTAGCTCCAAAATTCCCAGTCAATTTTCTTATCAACTTGTCTTTATGGTCAACCATTTGATAGAGCTACATCAATTGCAGGATGTCCTAGGTTTTGTGTAGTTGATTGAAGAGAACACATGCCTTACAAAAGTTCTTTCATTTATGATAGATTTTAAAATTTAATTTTCTAGACCTTCCTTGAACTATGCCATGTTTTGACATCTATGAAATAAGGTACAAATGAATTTATATATTGAAAATTTTTCGTAGGCTGAAAAAGATTAAGGAGACTAATAATCTCATCCAACATGAGAAAAAATGTTAATATTAATGAGGCACGTTGTCAAGATGAACATATGAAAAGCTCAGCCAACATAAAACAAATGTATGTATAAACTCATTTATGTTGCATTTTCTAATGTCATGTGTGAAGTTATAAATTGTTTATTTCTTCTGTAGCATTGTGCAAGATGTTGACATAAACAACAACATTGAATTGGAAGTTGTAGGTCAGACTTCTGAACAATCTACTGGCATACTCAAACCTTATCTTGGAATGACATTTGATTCAGAAAAGACGGGATATGATTTTTATAATTTTTATTCTCGAGCTATTAGTTTTGAAGTCAGTTTCTCATAAGGCAAATGAACATAGAAAATATTCAAGTTGAATGCTTGTTTGTACGAAACAAGGACATGAAGACATTAAGCAGGATGTTGGAGTAGAAGTAAAATGTAGAAAGGAAACATATAACATATGTAACACATTAGTATAAAAATAACATTTACATATTGAAAATTATGCTTGTTACATTGAGACCTTCAAGTTACGACTCTAACAATGAACTCATATTTTGTCATCCCCTTGTTCATGACTCATGACATTAAATTCATAGCCTTTGAAACAACTTTGTAGCAATTTAGTTACAAGCCTCTCATATTTTTCCTTTCGCATTTCAGATTTCATGACCCATGAACAAATGTCATGACCATTGGAATCACAAGTCGGCTCCACACTTGCCCAATTCTTCTCTCAAAATTTCTTATACTATTTTTAAATTTTCATAGTACATAAATTTAGGAAAATTTTACTTAATTAGGTATCATTATTATGAGTCCAAACATGGGGAAATAATAAAAAAAGCAATCTCAAAACATGAAGAATATTGTTTGGGTTTTGACCAAATCTCACAGGAACATATATATTTTAACATCAAAACTACGTGCAGTCCTCATCACAATTCTTCTATGCTACAACACTTCTTAAATCATTATATAATTACCATGATTACTATCCAATTGGTTCCCTTTTTGGTCTTTATGCAAGTACAATATGTAATTCTTATAGGATCATGAGTATAGTCATCCATGAGACTAAATTAAGAGTAACTCATTTTGCAACAACCTTTATTTTATTAAAAGTATTTATGATTACAAAATTGATTTGCAAGCTCTAGTGACAAGTCCTGATTTTTCAAATTCAAGATACTACAAAGAAAAAACAAGAGTTGTCCATCATTTATGCGATTTTTCTTAGTTTTTACCATCATATGCATCTATTTTCTTGTTTATTTTTGTAAATTCTTTGGAGTAAGAAGCTACCCATTGGTTTATTTTGATCTCAGGATTATCAATTCGTAGGTACGAAATGATTGGACCCAAAGAACATGGAAATCAGGGTAGAAATATCATGTTTCATTAATTTGTACAAGAACCTAGTGTCAGGTTATCTGGATAGACAGAGTTCGAGTGGAACTTGACCCGACAACCTAAACTTGGGCCGGGTTGGAACAAACCCGAGCCTGGTTATCATATCAGGATAGCCTGCGTCGATAGTGATTTGTCAGTTAAGTTTCACGTCGACGTGAGCCCTAAAATTAACTCATAACCCTAGGAGGCCGCCACCTCTATAAATATGGATGTACCACGAACACAGAGAGGATGCAATCATGGAGTTTGAAGCCCTAATCGCATGAGAAACGATAGATGAAGTTCTATTGCACGCGACTGCAAACCAATGGAACTAGATATTTTGAGGTTTGGGTGATCGCTTGGAGTATTGTTTTAGCCAAGACTTGTTCCAGAGACATTATCCACCACCTAGGAGTTTGATCTATAATTTCTAATCTTTATTTCATATTTTTCTCTTAGAATTTAATGTTAATTATTTTGATTATGGAGTAGAGGAAGACTCAATTTTCTCTTAATATATTTTGTCATTTAGACTTCTCAGAACATGGGATGTGTGTTTCATGCATAATCTAAGTTGATTAGTTTCTTGCATTAATTTTATATAAATTCGCTATATAATTGAAAGAAATTATTGAACATGTCGCGTCGAAATCGCTTTTGTATACACCCGGGCCTAGGCGAATCCAATCCGGGCTGGGTCACTTCATTATTTATGCCGAAGAAAAACTTTGTGTTAGCCCGGGTCAAGTTCCATCAAACCCGGGCCAAGTTCTATTTTTTGATATTTTTGTTAGTAAATTAGTTTTAGTTGCTAATAATTGTGTTGTTAAATGAAGGTTTGCAACTTAAAGCATCTTAGATAAAGTAGATTAGAGTCGATCGAGTTTTTGACATCTTTAATTTTACTTCAATTTAAGATAGTTAGGTTCTTAAGTTTTCTAGTCATTTACTTTAAGCAACCTTTCATATTAATGCATCTTGGTTGAGAGTATATTAAAGTGGATTGAGTTTTCAACATGCTTTGATTATATTCTTTACTAAGATAGGTACGTTCTTAAGTTTTTGAGTGCTATACCTTTTATTCATTTTTTTCTACGAGAAGTCTATTTTGACTTATTGTTAATTAAGTGAATTTGATAGGATACAAAATTGTGTTTCTAACTTTCTCGCACATTAATTAAAGGCATCATTATCTCTGATTGTCATCAATTTGGATCACTTTTATGTAAAATCAATTCTTGTTAATTTCTAATTAATAAACTTAAGTTACAAAGATAAGAATTTAAATTAGTCCTCGTGGGTTCGACACTCTATTCACTCTTTATTGCTTGATATGATCTAGTATATTTGCTAGTATATTTGTGCATAATTTGCAAGTATAGATAGTAAATTTTGGAATGATTGTGGTATTATTATACCAGTTGTACCTCCTTTGGTTCGATTGCTAAGAATCCTTGATGGTGATGATAGATCTTCACTTGTTTTTGTATATGATGACATTTACAAAGCAAAAAAAAACAATTAAGCAAATATTTATTAGGAAGAAATCATTGTACAAACCTTACATAAGAATAATCAAGAATAGATGTAATAATCAACTTCATAGAAAGATTCATTGTTCTGTATTATTTTGAATCCTACATTTCTTATAACTAAGAAAACTTTTGTATCAATCAGGAAGTGAAATAAGAATGGCTTGATGTATTGGATATACTTGTTACACATCGAAAAATTGAAGCCTTGGAACAAAGATGACTATATCATGATGGAATGTTAAGCCGCGGTAACCACTTAGCTATTGAAATAGATAAAGATTTAAGACCTAATAGCTTAATATTTAATATTCATACTAAATTAATATAAAATTAATATTTCTACTCGAAGGTCGTAACACAACAAGACACCCCTTCCCCACTTCGACATGTAATGCTATCATTTTCAACAATCTTAGTGAAGATTACTTGTTGCCTCATTATCATCTTGCAATGCTCCAATACTGTTCTTAGAGATCCACATCCTAGTGACAAGCATGAAATCATGTTATCAAACAACATTGCTGCAGTTGTTGATCCATTTAAGCCCTCAAGAAATTTAACTCGATCAATTCAATCGATCCTCTCTCAAATTCATGGTGGTCATGGTCCTAGAGGTCATTGACATTCTAGTCAATAGCATCAAAACTTTTGTCTTGTGTGTGGCTGATACGAGATCAAACGAATTTTCAAAGCAGCGGAATATCAACCTCAAGATTACAATGAACCAAGCAATTGATATTATAAATAGTTGGGCTTAATTACAAGATAGACAACCTTGTAATCAACGGCAGAAGTTCCCGAAGAACGGGTTACAGGAGTTCCCTTACATCAAAAGCAATTAAGCTATAATTCAATAAATTTAAAGATGTCTCAAATAACAATGAGAACCAGTATTTATAGACTTTAGAAATAGACTTTGGACTGAAAGAAAATACTCTAACTTAGCCCACAAGTAACCTAACTAATTTAGTAAAATAACAAACTCAATTTCTATTACAATACTCATCAGAATATTATATATTTAATTAATTCTAAAAATTCCAAATAAATATGATTAAACCATGATTTATTTTGCCCAAGTTATGCTAACTCTTCATGCGGCCCAATTTATAACATATTGAGAAGTTGTCTTTAATGCAACTTGATCTTGTAATTTGATCAATTGTAAATTGCAAATATTCTTGATTATATTCAATTTTCTTATGTCTGAGATCCACAATATTGTCATCATCATTCAACTTTATTAGAACATTCTTCTATCACCGGCTGTAGTTGTAGGCATTTCCTAATTCATATCATTCCCCTCCTCTTCAAAAGGATTCATCCTCGAATCTGCATTCACAATAAGGAGAGTATATCCAGGTTCATATCATTTTCCTCCTCTTCAAAAGGATTCATTCTCGAATCTACATTCATAATAAGGAGAATATAACCTATCACATATATGAATTTATTAAATAATTTAGAACACGCATAATGGAGATATTTATACTTCCCTTTCATGTGTTAGATGACATGTACGATGTATGTCTATCAGGATTGCAAGTATGATTCCTCAATTATACCATGATGTTATGATCCTACAAGTGTAAAGCAAGAACAAGATAAGTAATATGAAAAGTAATGTAACTCTCATACTCACTTGGATGAAATATTTTGTGTCCATGAGATGATGGTATTTTAAGAAACAAATTGCGAAACTTCAGGGACCTTCCTTTGCGCATAATGATCCTGTCAAATAAAGTGTGCAGTACATTTCAAAGAACTAGGAATTCTATATGGAGGTTGTCAAGTGGTTCCAAGATAAAAATGTCGGTTCTCATGAAATAAAATGAGTCATTAACATCTGACAGTGATATATTGTAAGAGTCACATCCAAGTAAATAACTCGGCCCATGAAAGGAATCATGCCAGTCCCCGCTACAACTCAAGACATCACCAAAATGTTTACGCAAATGATTGCTATAAATAAAAATATCACCAAAGAAAATAATGCCATATCTTCTATGACAAACATAGAGTTCAACTAATGCACATGCTAATGATTTTTGAAAATGACATGGAAGATTATAACAATCATCAAAATAAATGATTTTACTTTAGCACAAAGTTTGATTTAAGGAAATGAACAAGATTTTAGGCTCATAAAAGAATTTTGAAAATATAATCAACCAATCAAAAGTGTTCAGTTCACTCCAAAATCGGGACTCAATGCATAGAAAAAGTGGAATAGAAAATTGAGATCTAATGTTTACATGCCATTCAATTCTTCTCTCAATTAAAACCTTAGACACATCCAGCAAATATAAATTTTGAAAAGTAAAACTGGTCTTTTCAAACTAGTTGTCATAAACTCAATACCTCTTTCAAATCCTTGCAAGAGATAATTTATAACTTCATGTACTCCACTCAAATGATCATGTAAATTATTACTATAAATCAAAATACCTCCTAAGAAAATAATCACAGATCTTTTGTGGAAAACATACAAAAGTCCAATTGATACAAAATTTTCATTTGTGATGTAAAAATCATATGACAAGCTGCAATAATTATCTGAAGAAATGCTCTTAGTATGACACAAAGGTTGGTTCAAGGAAATGAATAAGATTATACCCTTATCAGAAAATCTAAAAATCAAAATAAGCCATTCAAAGATGCTCAATATTAGAAAATATTCATTTCAAAAATTCAATGCAAAGCATAAATAAAATAAACCAATGCCCAATAAGTATGAAAATGAAAGAGATGAATGGCATTGAATACCTCTCTCAACGAAACCCTACAAACTAGTCACATCAAACAAACATAAAGTTTTAAAGCAAGGAGATGAACTTTTCAAATTAGTCATCATAAAATCAATATAACCTCTTTCAATTCCATGCATGATAGAATTTGTATCTTCATATAGTCCACCCCTACATATCTGCATGGAGAAATAAGAATCAAAAGACAAAAGATGGTTAGTGTTAGGAGAAAAAATACTGAACTCTCTTTCTTTTGCCTCAACACTCAAGTCTTTTTTCTTATATCTCAATGCTTTCATAAGATGGTCTTTCTAAGCACCCAAAAGTTGTGTGGCTATCATTTTCATCGATCAAGTTGTGACACTCATATTTTTCATATTTATCTTTCTCACAACTCTCAGAATTGTTTGGAGTTGTTGTACAATAAGCTTCATCTTTCTTCAAGTGATATTGTACAACCAAACTTTTCTCAACTTCTTCAATTTCTTCCCCACATTCATCTCCTGAGGATGTTGCACTCTCTTGTGACAACTCTTCTTGAGATGCAATATTATCATTGTCCATCATGATCATAGCACATTTATTTGGACATTGTGAACTAATATGACCTGAACCAAGACAATAAACACATTTAATATCTTGAGTACTTTGTGAGCTGTCAGAGGCAATACCTTTATCCCTTGAGTTGAAATTTTCAGCTTTATTTTTATCCTCCAATTTTTAAGTTGGCTTATCAACTGACTTGGAATTTGCACACCATTTTGATTTCTAAACAGAAGTTGATCTTTCAAATTTGCTATGTGGGTGAATATCTTTCTTCAATTGCTTCTCAACCTTTATAGTCTTATGCCGAACTTCATCTAACTCCAAATACTCTTGCAATTCCATAGCTCTAGAAATCTCTCGATTCAGTCCACATATGAATCTTGCAATTGTGTCTTCAGAATCCTCATTTATGTTGGATGAGTGTCATTTTCATCTCTTTATAGTGCTCCTCAACAGTCTTTAATCTCATTCTCATAGTTTGCAATTTCATACGTAAGTCACAACAATATGATGGAAGAACAAATCTTCTGCTCAATATAATTTTCATCTCATCCCAATTTTCAATTGGAGGTTCTCAATTTCTGTGCCTATTAATGGTTAATTGATTCCACCAAGTAATAGCATAATCAGCGAAAGATATAATAGCAAGTTTAACATTTTTCTCAGCAGAATAATTATGACGATGAAATATACTTTCTACCATTTATTCCCATTCAATATAGGCATTATAATCACTTTTTCCTTGAAAGGTAGGAAGAGATAGTTTAATTGAACAGGTATTTCGATCAGTGACATCTCTATCTTATTCCCTTTCTCGTTCATTTCTTCTACCTCCAATCTGAACATGTCTCTGCCTTCTCCAATTTATAATAGAGACTTCATCAACTTCCTCTTCCATCTCTTCATCATTAACAACACGGTGCCTTTGACGATTTTTTATTTGGTTGTATAACTTGTTGTAGTTGTACAATTTAATCGTTCTGCACATCTACCTCATCATGAAGTTCAGTAATCATATTGTCAAGATGTTGAAAATGTTATGTCATGACCTCTATCATTCTTCTCTGATCAATTGCTTCTTTTCTAGAATTATGTTCTTTGTCCTTTCTTGTTGACATTGTGAGAAATTTCTAACGTTAATGATAAACACAATCTCAATACTCACGTGGTGACACTCGTATTTTATCTCAACTCTATTTAACTTTTTCCTAAATTGTACTCACCACTCAGTCTTTTTTTTCTCTTAAACCCTCTAACAAGTTCCAAGAGAACTAATGCAAGTCAACACAAGGCAATGAGCAATTAAATCAATCTAATTTATCAATATGATTGCAAGATCAAAATAAATCTTGAAGTTGATTTGGAATCGAAATTCAGGAAGAAGTTGTCAAATAAGGATAGATATCAAAGATTCAGAATTGGAATGAAATCAAAAGTCACTCTTCCTTGAGTCAAATTACTCTATTTTCAAAAAAAAATTTGCACTTTTCTCCAGAAATAATCTTTCCTTTTTTTTCTTTTCTCTTTCTTTTGAATTCTTTCTTTCACTTTTCTTTCCAAGAATTTTCTTTTTCCTTGTTCTTCTCTTTCCTCCTTTCTTGCACTTTCCTTTTCAGTCTTTTTTTTTTGGAATTCTTTTCAGCCTTTTTTTTAAACTAAAATAAACTTGAGAACAAATAAGGATGACAGTTAGGGTTTCAACAACAAATAAGCAGATTTTTTGTGATTTTTTTAAACTACAACAGATTTTGAAGAATACAAGGATGACGGCTAGGGTTTGGAGAACAAAAAAAGCAAATAAGGAAGACAGCTAGGATTTGAAGAACTAACAAACCAGTTTTTTTGTGTTGTTTTTTTTAGAAACTAGAATAGGGGAGCAACAAAATAATTAAAGATAACTAGAAAATTGAATCGAAAACACGACTCTGATACCAATTGATACAATGCTCAAGAACAATGCATTGAGTGACCGGAACAATATATAATAATCAAAGAAATGAGATCAAATGAATTTTCAAGGCAACGGAATATCAATATCAAGATTACAATGAACCAAGCAATCGATATTATAAATAGATGGACTTAATCACAAGATAGTCAATCTTGTAATCAACGATGGAAGTTTCTGAAGAACGGATTGCAGGAGTTCCCTCACAGCAAAAGCAATCTTATACTTATATAAAGCTGATCCTTAACAGGAGGTTATAAATCAATCTCCATTCAGTATTGGTATCTATCTTTTTTCTCAAATTTTCTTTTTTTTTTTCTTTTTCCCTGGAATATGAAATGGTGTCTTAGTGCATGGATAGTTATTTTCTTTCGTGTTTACTTGAACGTATGACTATCCAAACGACTTCAGTTTTCTAAAAGATCATTTAAAAAGAGCACGTCCATCGGGGTCACTTAAACAACTTCAGTTTTCTAAAAGATCATTTAAAAAGAACACATATTCTTCTATTAATAGTTGAACGTTGTCGGCTATATTCTTCTTTATGGAACCGATATCCATTGACTATGACGTCGCAGTAGCTAAGAACTTGTTTCTTCGGGCCATGACCGAGATCTCATATTTTGTTCTCTATGACAGAGCCATTAATAACCTACAAGAAAAATAACTAAAAACTTTATTAAAAGTTACGAACTTATAACAATTAAGAACAAGCGAAAAGATTTCTCACTTCACATCTCAACCAATCGGCAAAATGTTCGTCTCGTAGTTTCAAAAACTCATCGTTTGAAACTAACGAATTAATTTCTCGCTGTAATTCTTTGAATTTCTTGAATTCATAGTTTTCAATTAATACAATCATATAGCAACAATTAGCTTTAAATTATATAACAAATTAGAACAAATTACCTTACTCGAGATACGACATCACTTCGCTATAATTTGCAAGAACATAATTCTCAACGACGGTGAGATCTCTGTCATTCAAGATAACTTTGCGTCCTGCACCAAGAAGTCGACATGGGTACTTGAAGATGGATAGAATATTCATGTCAACTTCTCCTTCACCACCATCATCGTTTCTTGAAACTTGGGTGTGTCGTGATTGTATGTGTGGCTCAAAGTATTTTAAAGTGAAGTTTGACACCTATTCAATGAAATATGCTTCACATATGGAGCCTTCAATTTTTGCCTTCCTTTTTAAATATAACACGCACCTTTCGAAATGATACATCCATCGATACTGAACCGGACCAGCAATTTTTGTTTCATATGGAAGATGTACAATCAAATGTTCCATCACATCAAAGAAAGAAGATGGAAATATCTTCTCAGCCTTGCATACGGTAATCACAATAGAAGCATCTAACCGAGATATGTCTTCTTTCCGAACGATGGATGCACAAAGCTCTTTAAAGAACATAGACAATTCTGTTAAAACCTCCCAGATGGCCTTTGGCAAAAGTTCTTTAAAGGCAATTGGAAGCAGCCTTTGCACAAAAATATGACAATCATGACTCTTCATCCCGTGTATCTTTCCATTGTCCAAGTTAAAATAATGAAATATGTTTGATACATATCCGTCGGGGAATTTCAATTGCTTTACCCATTCGAAAATCACTTTTCTTTGATCATTGCTCAAGACATAAGTAGCTTTTGGCTTTTTGCATTTACCATTTTGAAGATGAATGATATCTAACTCTGGTCTTTTGCTTATTAATTTCATGTCTTCGCGAGCCTGTATGCTATCTTTTGTTCTTCCTTTAACATCCATAATAGTGTTGAAGATGTTGTCAAATACGTTCTTCTCCACATGCATGACGTCCAAATTATGACGTACCAAGTTTGAAGACTAATAAGGCAACTCCCAAAAAATACTTCTTTTCTCTCAATTATGTTCACTTCCAAACCCAATTTGCTTATAATTACCGGCCTTCAGTCCGAATGAAACTTCACTAAGCTTGTTTACTTGTTCTAGCAATTCTTTTCCTGTCAAATGAGTTGGACACAAAGTGTTCTCGGATGTATTCTTTTTAAATGAGTTTCAATCACGACACATCGAATTCTCCAATGGCAGAAACATCCTATGACAATCAAACCAGCAAACTTTCCTACAATTTTTCAAATAAAAGGATTTCGTATTCTTTCCACATATTGGACAAGCAAGTTTTCCTTTTGTAATCCAACCACTCAACATTCCATATGCCGGAAAATCACTTATGTTCCACATTAATGTGACTCACATAATGAAATTTTGCTTTTTAGATTTGTCATAGGTAACCACGCTATCCTCCCACAACATCTTGAGTTCGTCAATCAAAGGTCTTAAGTTAACATCTAAACTTTTACCAGGAGATCGAGGACCCGGGATGATATAGGTAAGCAATATATTCTCTCGTCTCATACACATGCTTGGAGGCAAATTATACGGTGTCACAAAAATAGGCCAACATGAATAAGCAGTAGTCGATGAGCCAAATGGGTTGAAGCCATCGGTGCAAAGTCCTAATCTAACATTGCGTGATTCTGCAGAAAAATCCAAATGAAGTGCATCAAATCGTCTCCATGCCTCCGCATTCGAAGGATGTGTAATTGAATTTGGATCTTCACGTGCCCCTTCTCTGTGCCACCTCATAAATGATGCAGTTTTTTCAGAAAGAAATAGTTGTTGTAATCTTGGAACAATCGGAAAGTATCTAAATATTGCATTTGCCACATTTTTTTTTCGAACTTTGAGAATTTTTTTCGGCTTGAATTTGGGCTCGCCATAAATAGAATAACTCATAAGTGAGTTGTTTTCCTTGTACTACAACATGCAATGATTGCAGCATGCATCAATTTTCTAATATTCCAACCCTAAATCTCTCATCAACCGTTCGCACTTGTAAAAATTTACCGATAATTTCTCAGAAACTGGAAGCATACTCTTAATAATGGCAAGCATCCGGTCAAAATAACTTTCGCTCATATTAAATTCTGATTTTAAGTTCATTAGTTGTGCCACTGCAGAAAGTGTAGTTTGCTTCACGCATCCATCCCTTAAAGGTTCATCTGCCTCTTCGAGAAGATTATAAAACTTAGAAGTCGAAGGATTCGGGTCTTCTTCAATCGATGTTTCGCCAACATTTTCTCCTAACATTGCATCTCATATCATGTCCCTGTACGGATTGCTCGAGTCGTCCACAATGGTATCTACATTACTTGTTTCTTTAGCCCATCTTTCTTCGCCATGTTGTATGTAAGTAAGAAACCATTGTAATATAAATCCTTCTGCATATCATATCTTACTTTCCACTATTAACATTTGCACTTCCGACATGGACATAAGATTTCGCCATATGAAGAAGCAACACCTTCATTTTGATATGCCACATTAATGAATTCATCAACACCATCCTTATATTCTTCAGTTATGACGCCATGTTTATCCTTCCAATGACGAATCCAACTACGATCTGGCTTTATCATTTCTGTAACGAACAATATTAAGTCATATGTCAATAAATTAGTGTACTTGAAACGTGTGATTTTGAACTTACGAATTAAGTTCAAAATCACATGTTTCAAGTACTTCATCGTCAAATCATAATCTCATTTTATCACCAAGAATGTGGAAGTACATGAATTAGTTCATAAGTTAACTTAACAATTAACATAAGTTAACTTAACTTAAGTAATACTTGACTTAAGTACTACTTAACTTAATTCATAACATGAATAAGTAATACTTAACTTAATTCCTAAGAGATGATACTATATATTATACTTATAAGTAATACTAACTTGATCCAAAGAGATGATAATTAACTTAAGTACTACTTAACTTAATTCATAACATGAATAAGTAATACTTAACTTAAGTAATACTTAACTTAATTCCTAAGATATTATACTTAATATTATACTTAATAACTAATACTAACTTGATTCAAAGAGATGATAATTAACTGAAGTACTACTTAATTTAACATGATAATAACATGAATAAGTAATACTTAACTTAACATGAATAATTAACTTAATTTAACTTTATGCATTAATAATTAACTTAATTTACATGGTGGCGGGCTAGTACCTTCTTAACCAGAGGACGGCGAAGGGCGGAGGGCGGCCAAGACGGCGGTGGAGGCGGTGGGCAGTGGCGGCGGAGGCGGACGTCGGCGGCGGTGGAGGGAGGACGCGGCGGAGGGCGGACGAGGCGGCAGTGAAGGCGACTCGCGGTCGAGGGCGGACGTCAGGGAGGCGGACGACGCGGCGGCGGTGGAGGCGGTCGGCGCGGCGGCGGAGGCGACCCGCGGTGGAGGGCGGGCGTCGGGGAGGCGGACGACGCGGCGGTGGAGGCAGACGACGCGGCGGCGGTGGACGCCAAGGGCGGCGGTGGAGGCAGACGACGCGGCGGCGGAGGCGACCCGCGGTGGAGGGCGAGCATCGAGGAGGAAGGAGGAGGACGAGGAGGAGGCGAAGGGCGGCGGTCGAATGCGGAGGGCGGCGGTCGAATGCGGAGGGTGGCGGAGGCGGCAGTGGAGGGCGTGGGAGGTCGGGGCGCATCGGAGGTCAGGCGTCGGGGCGCGTCGGGCGTCGAGGCGATGGTAAACAATAAAAGTGAAAACGAAGAAGAGGGATTAGGGATTTAAGTAATTTTTAGCGTCGCAAAGTAACGAGACGCTACGTAGACGCCATGTAGGCGCCGAAACTATCACAATTCGGCTAGAGTGGCGCTGTAGAGAAGCTAATGTGTCGCTAAGACAACATAGCGACACCATAGCGTCATCGGGGCGTCTCAATCGTGTAGCGTCTCATCATCGCGATGCCATTGAGACGCTCATTAAAAGTTTTTTTCAAATTTTTTTATTACGTATGAATTTTTATTTATCAATGTAACGTCTCATCGCATTATGCTCCGTTCCAATTGTTTTATTTTCTTCCGATAATCTATCATGTATGTATACAAAATTATAAATATGTATGTATATGTGTATATAACACAATTTTGTGTATATATATACATATGTAATATATGTAATATATATATATATATATATACATAGGTTATAATAATATGTATATATGCACTTATTATATATAAGTATCAGCATATACGCGTATTTATATGTCTATATGTGCCTGATTGAGTGAGGGGTAAAAAGTCGGCTTAGGAGGCACAATACATACGCCATTGAGTCGCTAGATTCATTTAGCGACACCGTAGCGCCGAACTAGCGTCGCAAACAATATGGCATCTCGAACATGCGACGCTAGAGAGACGCCCATAGTGTCATCATAGCGTCGACACAAGTTGGGCGCTCGTTAAATGCTAGGTGGGCGCTATTGAGTGTCTACTGTGACGCTAAAATATCACTCACTTGATCAACCATCGTAATCCCATGATTAAGTATATAATAATAATATATGCCTAATTAAGATATTATATATATTATATGTATAGATAACATAAATAATATAGGTAACAAATTATATTTAGGAACACTCTTATCATGTAAAAATACATATATATATATATATAATCGTGTAATTAATACATATATATGTTGATATTATGCTATTGATAATATGTTTATAATCGTGTAATTAATTCTAATATAATATTTAATGAATTTATTGATTGACATATAGTATATATAATATAGTGTTTAAATATATACAGTAGCGTCTCATTAGCATCTCCTTTGTTTGAGACGCCATATAGCGTCGCTTTAGAGTCTTCAGATATGAGATGCTAGTGTCACGTCTAAAGTACTTTAGAGTCTTCAAACATGAGACACTAGTGGTCGACGACAGAACGGCGCTAGGTGCTGCCGCGCATTTGCGGTTCATGGCGCGAATAGCGTCTACGTAGCGTCTCAATTGCGCTAGAGAGTTAACATCAACCCGCTGAATAGCTAAGAAGACGTATAATTAAGATATATGCATAATTAAGATATTATATATATTATATGTATAGATAACATAAATAATATAGGTAACAAATTATATATTTAGGAACACTCTTATCATGTAAAAATACATATATATATATATTTATAATCATGTAATTAATACATATATATATGTTGATATTATGCTATTGATAATATGTTGATAATAGTGTAATTAATACTAATATAATATTTAATGAATTTATTGATTGACATATAGTATATATAATAGAGTGTGTAAATATATACTGTAGCGTCTCATTAGCGTCTTCTTTCATTGAGACGCCATATAGCGTCTCTTTAGAGTCTTCAGACGTGAGACGCTAGTTTCGCATCTAATGTGGTCGACGCCAGAACGGCGCTAGGTGCTGTCGCGCATTTGCGGTTCGTCGCGCGAAATAATAGTGTCTATGTAGCATCTCGATTGCGCTACATTTAACGTCAACTCGATGAGTAGCTAAGAAAACGCGAATGAGACGCTATCAAGAGGCAAGTGGCGTTTGATTCTCGTGACGCTAAGTAGACATAATGAAGGCGCTAGTGACGTCTTTATAGCGTCACTATTTTTGGAGGCGCTACATTGCATCGCTAATCGACAATTTTCTTGTAGTGCTCCAAAGCAACCTTGAGCACAACCTTCAACTGTGCGGGTGCTCCTGTAACGCCCCCAAATCGACCCCCGCCACGTGGCGAAGACCAACCTGAAGGCGCTACGGCATGCTATAACTTGACCATAACATTGACCATATCTCAGTCAAAAATAGAGACACGTCAGCGGAAAGATAATAAAATAAAAGAAGATAACATAATTATGCGGAAGTCTAAAAGTGGCTATATCATTGCTAAGAAAATAAAATAGGTTTTACATCATGAATCTATAACGCGGAAGGTAAATGAAAACTAAAAGACATTATAAAAAGCCTAAGGTTCATGTGTTGTCCTATCGCCAGAGTTTCATCACCACACGTCTACTCCACCACGTCACTGACCTGGTCCTGTGGAAATCAGACACAAGGGAGGAGGTCCTCCCGTAAGCTTTACAGCCTAGTGGGAAACCACATGATATACAATGCATGACATGAACATAATAATCAATGATAAATAATCATGCTTAACTTGAATGTGAAAGATAACATGTCAATATCATGGATAATAATAAAGATAAGATCATAGGATATCATGAATCAGGAGAGTAACATGATGGTTAATAGACTTGAACTTATAGCATATTTGAAAATCATGACATTAACTTGACTTGACTTGAACATGCTTCTTGATCTTGGTCATTAGTTAACAATCAGGATGACTTTAGTCACCTTTAATTCTTGGGGTATGCCCAGCAAATGATACGGTCTTGTGCGGGTCAATGGGTGATCAAACCATGACCAAGGGAGCGACCCTTATCTTGATGCACTTGGCTTGGACTGGCAACCCATCGTTAATCTTTCATTTGAACTTATTAAACACTTTTAGTAACTTGTCATTCTTTGTATCATGTGATGAATGTGATAAGATCAATATGATGTAAATCAAGACAAAGAATTCATGTTGGAATAATAAGGCGATCAATAATGTTCATATCAAAATAAGGGGAGACTAATTGATGGAAAATCAAGGGGTTTTGTGGCCTTCTTTTTACTCCCTCTCTCTTCCTCTTTCTACTGTCACAGAAAGTCTCTTTTTATTTCTGTGTGTGCCAAACACCTAATCACTTTCCCTCCCTTATTATATTTTCTCTCTCCAATTCACGTACCGCCTGGTTCTTTTTTTTTCCTTCACCTTCTCTCTCTACTTATATCACCGTTAATTCATCATTTTTTTTTCTTCCTTTTCTTAATTCGCTTAGCGCCATCACGATTAGCAGTCCTCTTATTTTTTTTTTCCTTTTGAACTTCGACGCGGCTGAACTTATATGTTATTTTTTTTCCTTCGAGTAATCCTTTCATTACTTCAACCGTTAAATAATCCCTTTTTTTTTAAATCCTCACGGCCCTCTTTTTCAATCTAGCAGTAGTAATTCTTAAAATGATTAATTTAATTCTCTTACACTTCCTTGGCGCGCTCATCGCCGCGTCTCCAGGCCTCCCTTTGTTGCGCGTTGCAGTCTGAGAACGCCGAGCCCTCGAAACTCCCGAGTTTTCGGGAAGATTAAGCCAATGGCTCGAGGACGGAGACCGTGTCTGTCGTGGTTATTTGATATATGTTTTAGAAACAGATCGCTTAAGATGAGCTACTTTGGAGTGTATCAAACATTTAAGTTCATACCTTTCTCAAGCGACGTCGAAGTTTCGAATTCTATCATTACTCTACTCGCGAAGGATGTTAATTTTTTTTAACTTTTGCAGCACATAATTGACATTATATATATGAGTTTTTATATATATATATATTTAATTACATGGGTGGGTCAACTGATTTTAATCGTATTTGTCTTATTTTATTTTGACCAATTATTATCACTTTTCATATGTGACTAATTTTTTAAGTTATATTTTACCTTCAAATTTTTTCTCACTTATCCCCTACGTTTTCCACTCTTCGATTCTGAGAAAGGGATACAAATAAATATTAGGAAACAAAATGTATAATTACAGCGTGTATGAGAAATTCTGCTAAGCCAATTTTTTCCAACTTCACTATCGAAATTTTTTTCCAACCTCCCTCTCTCTCTCTCTCTCTCTCTCTCTCTCTCTCTCTCTCTCTCTCTCTCTCTCTCTCTCTCTCAAAGCTTTCTTAGCAAATGAATATGGTCCAAAATGATATGCAAGGTAGTTTTTGTTTTAATTTCGTCTAGCATATTTGCAAAAATTTTGTTAACTTTTTATATTTAAAGTTATTGCTATTAGAAAAAGGAGAGTCAAAAGAGTTCAAACAATGCATACCAATAGTATGCAACACAACAAGTCCACAACACAAGGGAATTCGACAATTTATCATGAAAAGGTGTTATGAAATAAATTCCAATTATTATATATATAATATAATTATATCAAATTTTAATTAGTAATACATATTCTGATTTATGTATTTATTTATAACATCAGTTTTTAGATAAGTATTATAGAATGTGAAAAGTCAACACGTTGATAAAAAAATTATGAGAAATAATTAATGCAATTGAATAAAATGCTTATATTTATATAATTCCATTCATCAAGTACCTATGTCCTTTTTTCACCCTCCGAGTCGTGTCCGTTTTCCGAGTTTGACAACGATACTGGAGAGAGTGAAAAAAGCAGGATCTTTCAACTTACAGTTGAATGATTCGTGTGCTCCAACTTCTGAGAGATTTATTTTGTCTTTACTGTTTTCTCTAATTTTAAAACTTGAAAATGATCGTGAGGTGAAAGAAGGAAAAAAAAAATAGAAGGCAAAAGATGAGCCAACGGGAACTCACCTGATGGTGCAAAATGGGCCGGAAAGAATTAGGAAGGCCAGCATCTATAATGACTTGGGCTTTCTCCCTTTCCCTCTTCTCTGATTTTTTATTTCTCTCTCTCTCTTTCTTATTTATTTTAAATTTTCTATTTATTTTTGGAGCTGAAAGTTACATCTTATTACTCATATATATATTCTATAACTTATAATAATTAATATAAAAATTTGCCAAAAAATACAAAGATCATAATGTCTAAAGTCAATACAATTTGATCGTCAAAATAATATTCGATGATTTAATATTCTTAAATAAATTCTGCTAGTTAAATCATAATTCAATAGATTCAAAGATGTCTCAAATAACAATAAGGATCAGTATTTATAAATCCTAGAAATAGACTTTAGGCTGAAAAAAAAATACTCTAACTTAGCTCACAAATAACCTAACTAATTTAGTAAAATAACAAACTCAATTTCTATTACAATACTCATCAGTATATTCCATATTTATTTAATTCCAAAAATTTTAAATAAATATGGTTAAGCCGTGATTTATTTGGCCAAATTTATAACACATTGAGAAGTTGTCTTTGATGCAGCTTGATCTTGTAATTTGATCAATTGTAAATCGCTGATGATTAACTTCAATTTCCTTATGTCTGAGATCTACAATATTGTCATCATCATTCAATTTTGCTAGAACATTCTTATATCACCAGCTGCAATTATAGGCATTTTCTGATTCATATCAATGGCGCTGCTAAATGCAACTATCTACTTGTGTTGCTATTGGCACTAGGCATCTCTCCAACCCAACCATACACAACAATGAAACACTCTCACACACCATAATATATCCTAAGGAGCTATAATGAGGGTTTCCCTGATACATGAGCCACTCATTGTTACTCCTGATTTCTTCTTACTCCAAGCATCTCACAATGATGTAGGAAGCGAGCAAGTCCAATCCCTTAACTGCCATTTCATCACACTAATAAAATTTGCATGCTTTGCCACATTTGCCCACTTAAACTATCTATTAGAAAAATTACTTATGAAAATGACTATATTTTTAGTTCCATTCTATTTTTTTGTAAAGGAACAAACACATGAAAACCTCTTCGTCTCGAGCAAATTAAATATGGCCTCTACCACATCCGGCCTTTGCATCTTTTGTCGAAGACTCTCCTAGTTTTGTCTCTACTACTACTTGGTACAACAAACTTGACTATCTCTACCATCAAACATTGCAACTTCATTTGAATAAACATCACGTACTACACAATCACTCTCAATCCTCCCCTATTATGCTTTTAAGGGAAAGCAACCAAGTTGCACCTTCACTCAAGCAATAAAATCCACTATCAGAAAATTTCATTTCCTTTATGTGTATAAAATTATTTTATGTATGCTGAATATATAAAATGTTTTTTATCAAAATATATAAATGTACTTTTACAAATCTATAACTTTTGCAATAATTAATCTTATTTGTAACGCCTTCAAAATTCGACCCATGACATGTGCCACGGACAAGTTCCGAAGTGCATCACATGATGATCAATACAATAGATCATATAATAACAATAAGATGTAAAGATAAATGAGTAGCAACAACAAATATAAAATAGAATATAACCCATGAGGCACATAACGGAAACAAGACAACATAGTATATCATCATGGAGGAAATCCCAAATGTATAATGTAATTCGAACTCCATATATGATAACATAACTCATAATGTTCCTCATAGGTGAGGACTAGAGACACACAATAATAATATTGGTTCACAAATAAAAAATCGTGGGCTAATACATGATCATACTAGATGATAAACATAAGGACACCAATACGATAGCCTCTGCCATGTGAGTTCACCACAACTCATATCACTCCTCCACATGAAGTCGGATGCAGGAGATGTTCATTTCTCATTAATTGTATGTAAGTGCAATAGATAAATAAAATGATTAATAATTCAATTAACATGGAAATTATCCAACAATTAAACATCAGTAACAATAATCATATAAAGCAACATAAAAATTGATCAATTAAATGATAAGTCATCATGGTATATCATTCTTCATGGTTCTTAATCATTTAAAATAAAAACATTAGCATTATTTATTTTCAATGCCGATTCAATTCCATTGGTAGCTTGGAACACCAATCATATGGAACACCAATCATTATTTATTTATGTTCAAGGCACTCAATTTGATTCAATTGAAGTTAGACGTTCAACTCCTTATTCATTAAGAAATCATTAGGCAATCAATTTTTTTAATGACTCATTCCATCAATTGTAAGACTTGACTTGCCTTGACAATGATATGGCTTGCTAGGCTAGGTCTCACTTTTACCCGTTTAATCTACATCCGGGTCCAATACAATCAATAATAATAGATGATAGCCAAGTAACTCATAAATGTGTTCGTTCAATATAGTTATTGATTTTAATCCTATGACTTTGCATGCAATATTATTCTAGGTGTGCAAGTAAGCATGATATAAATCATTCATACAATAACATAATATTAAACTGATAACATTAAAAGATAGCATAATAAATCTTACCTTAAAATCCATACAACATGGAATTATAATATCAATTAATGATGATTTTAATAAAAAGGAATATGAGAAAATTCAGCTTTGCCAAATCACTACGGTCTAAGTGGGTGCACTACGATCAGAATGGTACGGTCCCACCATAGGATGCTAATAGAACAATTCCATTTTCTAAGTCATCCATTATGGTCTAAGAGGGCACGCTTCGAGCTGGAAACCATGCCTATCTGATCGTAGTCTAATAAGATGATCATCCTTCAGGAGTTGCTCGCTATGGTTGTAGCTAGTTCTATGACTATGACAACCTCAACGATAGTGAATACTCGAGTCTTCTTGTTCTTCCATATTTCTTCTTTTCACACTCACTACATCCCATCACACATACAAGCTAGAGTTTATATGACATACTTTTACTACATTGCTCCTAGTTTGAGGTCATACATGATCATTGCCTTTGATTTATACATAAAAAATCTATTCACATTCCATATGAACATAACATTCTATGGTTCAACACTTGAGTTCTAACATTTTCATTATGAATCGTTAGCCAATAGGTTCAATAATCATGAAAAAATGAATCAAATGGAGCTCTCATATTGAGACTTTTTTAGTTTGGCTTCATCCTATTTACATACCTAATCTATAGAAGTGATTAGGGGTTTCATCTTCGTTTTCTTGGTGTTCTTCTTTTCCAAACCATCTCCTCTTCCATTGCTTGATCTCCTTTTTTTTCCATTGATGAACTCCTAGGGCATCATGTTAAAGGAGTTTAGGAGGAAAAAAAGAGAGAATGGCTGCTGAAATGGAAAAATGAGGTGGTGATGAAGGGTTTTGGAGGATTTTAGGCTTTTTTTTTCAAAAGAAGAATCTGTCCTCAATAACTTTTACTTTTTGGGGCATTTTAGTCTATTTGATTTTTCAGGTTTTATATTATTATGCAGAAGGGAATGTTTTGTTTTCTTTTGAGATTTGGTTTTAGGATACAATCAACTTAAAACACCAACTATATATGAAATTAACTAAAAAGTATTTTTAATGCATGCTTAACAACAATTCATGAAGTAACACTTTATTTTTTATATATCGTGGTGTTGCCATATATACATTATATGTAGCTCCAAAATTCCCGGTCAACTTTCTTATCAACTTGTCTTCATAATCAACCATTTGACAAGGCCACGTCAATTGCAGGATGTCTACTTGATCTCACCTTGTATAGTATAATAGTAACATTAGTATTAATTAACTATTCATTTATTCCACGTATCTTATACATCCATCTTCTTTATCCTCTTCTTCCATGTACTCAAATAATCTACACATGTATACTGTATTAACGTGCTTAACAATTATATACCTGTTTGGCTTGCACTACAAGAAAAACGCTGATTACCGACGGTCAGTAATCAGCCCCGGATGGATATCCGTCGAAAATATCGACGTGCCTAAAATAATAATATAACAGATTACATAATTTATTTTTTTATTTCCGACGGTCGTAACCGTCGGAAAATCCGTCGGAAATTACGACGGATGGATATCCGTCGAAAATATCGACGTTCCTAATTATCGAAAAATATAATATAAAAAATTACATATTTATTATTTTTATTTTCAAATCCGTCGCAAATATTTCCGTCGTAAAATTCATTGCAAATTGCGACGGATTTTTATCCGTCGAAAATTGCCCGTCGGAAAATGGTAATTTTCTAGTAGTGTTGCTTACTGTTTGATGGAATAAGATTAATTTATTCCAAAAATTTATTAAGTTTTTTGAAATTGGAGTTATTTCTTAAATTCACTGTTTGCAGAGGGTAATTTTTTACTTGAATTCTAAGTTTACTCCTCGTCATTATTTGAAATTATTTGAGACTAATGTTGGTGTTTGAATGAATATAACAGAATAAACTCTCATGCTCGTGTTTATATTCTATAGTCAAACAGTTACAGAAAAAGTTAAAGGTCATGGTCCACCCTATGAGAGACCAAGAGGATGAATACGGTCAAGTTGATCAGCTCGATAGAGACACTACCTTGCAAAACCAACAGCATGACATAGCCACAAAAGTTTTACTTTGCCTGAATTTTCCAATGCCCTTGTATTTTATTTTAATGTCATGGTTTCAGATAAAAGAGTCATATGCAAAAGGCTTAATTGTGAGCTTTTCATAATTATTTATGCTAGTGATATTTCATCTCACATTTTACTTTTAATGGAAAGGAAGTATTTGGATTGTGGAGAAAAAGGAGTAGTGAAAGAGGAAGTTAAATTTTTACTTTTTTCCCCTTAGTTTGCACAGAAAATTTAATGGAAGAGAAGAAAAAAAATAATCACCTTTCTTTTTTAAATGGCATAAAACTAATTTACCTAGATCGAATAATTTTCCTTCGACCTTCTTTGGCTCGTTTGGTTACATGATAAAATCAAAAGGGATAAATCAATAAAATAGCGTACTCTAAAATAATGTAAACATATTCCTCGAATAACTTTTGAAAATATAATATTATATAATTAAAATAGTTTATCATATAGAATTGACATTTACTGTTATAATAATAGTAAAAATGTTAATATAGTACCATTTTATTAAATTTTAAAAATAAAATATGATTTAAAAAGTTTAAAAGAATGAGAATATATATTCCCCTATTTTAGAAGAATATCCATATTCTCGTTACGAGGTTACGAATGACGATTTTATCAACTTCGAAATAGTTTCGAGTTTTCTAAAATTTGACCAACTTAATCTAATTTCACCGCGTGTTGAACTATATTTCAAAAATAACACGATATTCCAACGGTTCTTCTCCCACCAAACGCCCCTGTAACGTTCTTTTTACCCTCACTTCACTTGTACATTTCATTTCCATATCCAAACACTCCAGTCTCGATCTGATATATATTTCAGCCGTGAAATATAACAATATGTTTCATCATCGGTTTCATGGTTGCAGCGAGGCTGTTAGCAAAATGAGCAAGAAAACACAATTTGTAGTTATCTTGCAATGAATTATATGAGCATGGATTTCTGGGCTATGATGGCATGGACTTGCCCCAAACTTCCAAGGACAAGCAAGTTAAGGGTTGTCAGGATACCAAGAAGGACAATGGATTTTTGGGTGTCGTTTGTTGTCGATACTTTTCATTCTAGAAGACGAAGATAACGTATATCCTGTTATATTGTCTAAAATATATTCTATTGTGATTTATGATACACAAGAACTCATAGATACAATGTAATGATTTAAAATTAATATCTGTGTCACAAGTATACATAAGGTCAAGAGACATATTTGCTAGAAATCTACAAGGTGAGATGGTTTTTTTAAAAAACTTTTGTGTATTTAGATACAAAATGCTTTATATCAAACAATCGCATGAAAATAAATTCGATGCTACATCTAACTATATGTTGCAGAATACAACAACAACAACAAAGTCTTATCCCACTAGGTGGGGTCGACTAATATTCATGAGATTCGACAGGGTTTTACGTTGGCTGTCGGGGCCTAACACAACCCTCCTCCTTTTATCCGGACTTGGGACCGGCTATAAAACATAGGCGGAGTTATGTTGCAGAATACAACTGAAAGATATTTTAATAAATGCAAAAAAATAAAAAAAAAAACTTCAAGACGTCTTATATATATATATTTAAACGTACGTGCGATGAATCGTGACATGCGATATTAACATTGGCTTTTAAAGTTCGCGTGAAGAATTAAGTTATTTATTCAGTTATGACGGCGACTGCATGGCTGGCGATCGAGCTTAATTAATAAACAGTGAGGAGATAACAAATTAAATATCATCTCTCCTTGTGTTGTGGGACTTGAGAGAAATTGATGTGTATATGTATATATGTACACATGTAGCACTTGGTAGCAGACAGATATATAGATGAAACTTGCTTCAAGTTGTATTCTTGGATACATGCACAAGCCCATGGTATACAGAGAATACACCCCTTTCCTCCATCAAGTGATCAGAACTGAACTATCAAAGCTCAAACTGATGCTTTATCCAATGAAAGAATCAATTTACTTAGTGACAAGATGCAATCAACTTTTTCGAAAAGATGAAGTTACAACTAGCTAGCGAAAGATGTATGTACTCCGTAGGTGTATTGTTAGAAAAGCTTGGTTGCTTGACTTGCAAGCCGCATGCCGACCTGCAGTTAAATCCATTAGCTCTTTATCCTCCCTTCTTTGCCAGAAAGGAATGTGCGCATCAACTTGCATTCCCACCTGTAACTTACCTCAAGTTGCAGATGAAGCAGTACTCGTGTATTGTCTCGTTGAAAGTGATGTGATGTTGTATTGTCAATTGCAGCTAGCTGGTCAATGCTACGCATGATCAGATCTGTGATACCATGCACGAGCAAGTACCCAATTCTGAGGTGGCATGGAGGGAGGTATCCTATCTCTGCTTGGAAGGGCAGAACAACACTGGTAGCGTTAATTAGTACAAGGGACTGAGATCTCCCGATTAATGGTCTACATGCATAATTCTATGGTAGCTCTTTTATGCAATCCCTGATGCAAATTGTATGCTTCTCTCGCCTTTATATACTAACTAGTAAATTAATCAGACTATGAAATTTTGAAGTGCACCATTGAATTTTTATTCCTTGCACTCATCATGTCATCGTGAAGAACGAAGGGTCTTAGTTAGAAAGAAGATATATACGTTTGCTTTATCTAGCTACTTCTAAATTTCAGCAAATACTGCATGGTTAATAAATTTTCAGCGACGGAAAGAAGAAAAGAAAAAAGAAGACAGAATTCAATGTGGTCCCTGATGGTTGCCTTTCTTTAGGTTCTGTGAAGGAGCATGCAAATTGAGATCGTTGTAATCCAACTTATGGATAGTATTGAATAGTATTTGATTCAATTCCAATCTCGAAGGATGCTGATTGAAAGAGACAGTAACCAGAACGTAGGCAACTACTTAATAAAAAAGCTTGAGGGCTGCTTATCGAAAGAAGAGCAATCTCCTTTCATTACAAGTTGATTAATTTATTTTAGTTTGATGCATGCAATCGTGTGTATGTCTAATAGAAAAGTTTCCGCTTTTAAAACCGGTCGCCATTGCATTGTCAGTGGCGTGAGATTCTGGTGATCAGGATGAACGATATGATTAGCAAAGAATAAACAATTAGATCAGGCTCGACGCGTATTGGCTTAAACTTATTATAATGTCCAAGGAATCCGTACAAAAAAACTTCAACTGGAAGGACGTTTGCTGTTCACTTCTTTTGTGAGCATGGACTATAAAGTAAGAATTCTGCAACAAGAATAGAGAATAAGATAGTGATGATGTAGCATTAGGATAGTGAAAGAAGAATATAGAAATCTGAGGTGGACCAATGATCAGCACACTGGAAGCAGATTGTGGATAGGAGGGAGGGAGGGAAGAGAGAGAGAGGGGGGCAGACATGTTTGAAATGGGACCTATCACTGCCACTGCAGTCTCTTTCAGGCTTCCAGCATCAGAAAAAGAGAGATGGCAACAAGAGCATTAACAAGAAAGAACTGTCCACAGAGCCACTAATCAGATAGGGTTCTTTGCTCAAAAGGATTTGTTTAAGTACTCAAAATGGGATTCTTAGTGGGACCATAAAAGTAACATTCTTACCATATCTTTCTCTCTCCTTCTACAGGGACAACTGACCACATGATTCTGCTGATCTATTGGTCTCGTAACGCAATTGCCTGCTTCCACTAGTCCTTTTTTTACATAGGAGCCATCATGTTGCATTCCAAAGGCTTAGCAGTGCCAATTGTATATTGCAGAGGGGAAGGGGTGATGGCAATATATGTTATCATTTTTCTAATGGTGCCTATCCTTCCTCTTAAAGGGAAAGCATAAGGGAATCTTTGGGCTGATCATGTGTGGTTTTAACAGAACAATATCTATTGCTTCCGCCAGGAATGGCCAAGACCTCTACAGCATAGGATCACTTGATCTCCCTCCTGTCTGCTTGTTCACTAACAGCGAACACATCAAGGTGCAGCTACAGGTTTGCTGAAATCTGGGGTAGATCCTCAGAGAGATGATAACATGCAGGCAGCTGACAGCATTATTTGAAAGGACCAAGTGCGACTCAATAGAATGTTAAAATATAAAATAAGATCACGTCACAGCTTTAGGATTCAAATTAGCACTTAAGCACTTTCTTTTGATATGAAACTCGCCATGCCAAAAGTATGAACTCAGATTTAAAATTATGAGATACATTCTTTGTTATCAGTATAAATAATGCATCTAAGAGAAGTATGATCTGAAATGCTTATTCATTAATAGGTGCAATAGAACACATCAGAGTGGGATGTCACAAGAAAGTAACTACTCAAAACTCCCAGCTCTTTGGCTTTTTCACATATAATGAAAACAGGCACGGCCAGCTCGAGGTTACTAAACGAGATTGTGAGTTCTCGTCTCCTCAAGTTATCATCATTTACATAATAAATCATGGCTTCAATTTGAAGTTTACAAATAATATTAGATAACAGGGCGAAGACGGGATCACAGACAGCCAACAGTATCAGCAGGGAAACCTGCAATATCTGGTTCTCGAGCAATCAGATAATCTGGGATGAGGATACAACCAGACACAATACGTATGAAACTTTGACATCAACCTGTTCACATCAACATATAAAAGTAATTAGCAGTGGTAGTTTGTTACCTTCCCACATCAAAGAATAAAAAGAGATGATGCAACAAATGGACATTAATACTGAAAATACATCCCAAATGAACTAGAAAAATATCCATACATTGATCAATTTGAATCCTCATTTGCATTCCCAATGACAGAATCAGTGAATTATTAATTTGTTAATTATGCAGTGAATTGTGACACATACCATGAGATGGATTGCATAATGCTAATCAAATTTGTCACTTGTACTGCACAAAAGTTATCTTACCAGATCTGTTTTCTCCACTGGTTGAAGCTCTTCCTCCAGTGTTTGGCAGTGAGCTACTTTGAACCACAGCTGCTGGCTGGTTCTGCTGCGCCATGTGAAATCCATATTATTAAAAATCCATTCAATATATGTCGACAGGGGAAAATATAATGAAAAAAAAAATGGCATAAAGATGAAGCAAACCTGAACTTGAGGTTGCAAGTGAGGGAAGCCGAGGTAGGCATATGAATCAGGGTGATGGATGCCCTGCATAGGGTTTGAGAAGTTTGCTGCAGGCATGGATGGAGAAGGGTACATTGGTGTCTGGTTTCCTACGGAGGCTGCAGCCATAGATTGGTTGATGAATGGAACTCTAGGCATCTGGACTGCATTCGCCATGGAAGGAAGAGAAGGAGCCATTCCCATGCCCATGGCAGACATATACTGTTGCATTCCTGGAAACATCATTGGTGCTGCCATACCACTCCCCATCCACATCATCTGAATCATAGATGAAGGTAAGTGCAGCATGAATATCACGATTAGATATAAAGCTAGCACTACATAAAATTTAAGTCCCACAGACCTGAACCTGGAGTTGTAGTGTCTTCAAGTACTCAATTGCCTCATCTAGCATTGATGCTTTGTCAGCCTGATATTAACAAATTTAAATAGTCATAATTAAGAAAGAACATTAACCGAGTTGGTTACTTTGAATGAAATTTGAATTATTACGAAAAGGAGGTATGCAACTTTGTCCAAGCAAAGGAGGATGAATAGTAGCTGAAATTGACTGAAAGAGACACATTACCCTATTACAATGTGGTATCAACTCTTGTAGTGCTTTCATCTTTTCATTTATTCGATCTCTTCTTCTCTGCATATGTCAACATCATGAAATTAGGATGATATCTGCAAATATGTAAAGCTCTAAATAATGGTTCTGAATTAATTCTTACTCTCTCAGAGAGGTTGTGGACCTCAGCAGCCCGACTCCTGCGAGTCGATTTAGACCTCTGGGCAGGCATTTTTGCCATCCTCTCCTCGTGCTCGGGCTCCTGGATGAAAAATGATGAGTGGTTTAAACTTTTTATATTCCTCAATTTACAGAAAAGACCATAAAAAATGATTGAAAAAGCTATTTCCTGAAGAGCAAGACTAAAAATACCTCACTTTGGCACTCCAAGTCTTCCATGTCTCTTCCCCTTCTTTTCTGGCTCTGGTTACTCCCACTTTGCCATATCGACCTTCCAATACTGTAACCAGAACCACCTGACGAAGAAGTGGCAGTAGTTTCATGTGCATTAGTCATCTCTCTATCTGATGGCAGCCTAATCCTATAATCCTCTTCTGATACCCCTGCAACGCCACTGACATGGCTTCGATACACACGCGACTGAATCTGATTACTTCCGCAATTGCTCGATCCGACTGTCATCATGGAAGGTTCTTGAACTCTTACTTTAGTCCCACTCCCTGATCCACCACCAAGTCGACTGTTAGAAGATTCCAAGTCCGCTTTCTTCGACCGTGTGAAGTGTGAAAAATTCATCACACTGTCATTCTCCAAGCAAGAAGCCTGCGCCGTAGAACTGATAATGTTTGATTTCGATCTAGGATTAGGAGGAGGCATCTTTTCTGAAACAGTGCAATGATCAGGAGCAGATGACATGTTAAGATTGCCATCATTGCATGTGCCGAACTTTATGTATTTCTCTTGGTCTGCAATGGCATCCTTGCTAATCTTATCAGATCCAGACACAGCTGCCCCTGCCATCTCGAGGAAGAACTCGGAACAGAATGCTTTGTCTAATGAGTCATCTACCACTGGGTACTGAAACCATGATGCAGGCCCATCCTCCTGGATTAGGTTGCTGGGATTCCCTATGGATTGCTCCAATGTTTGCACTTGCTCAGGCTTCTGGACCTGTTTGAACTCATTGAAGGTGGCAGGGCTTTTTCTAGTAGTCTGACTGTGCATGACGACGTTCCCATTTTGCCACAATAATTCAACAAGTTCATCGTCTGCTCTGTAAACAAGAAAAATGAGACAGCATGATGCACCAACTTTGCGCTAGATAAAATTTTTCATGGTTACTCGCCAGAAGGATAAAATGTAAGGAGGTCATCATGAAGTAGTAAAGAAATGATACCAACCCTGTCGAAAGCTTCTGATTTGCTACTGGAAGGAGATCCCTAAAATACCTCAAGTCATCTTCCACATTCCAATCAGGAACGTATTGGTTCATCTTTGCGTTTCAGTTTCACTATCAAAAGGAAAGAGATGAGTCAGGAGCCAACTCCAATACCAAAAATAAAAAAAAGGAAAAAGAATTAAGCCGTGCAAGTAATAATATTCTTATCATTGCTAGCTAACCAGTGAAGAAAAAAACAACGTTAAATTCCTTATAACATATCTCTGAAATAAAAAAAGGGGGAAGAACGAAATTTCCAGTAGAGAACCATGCTTGCCTATAAATCACTGAAAAAAAAAGATAAATCCTCTATAATTGGAGAAACGCCGGTGGCCAAAGAGAATCAACAAGTAAAAAACAGGTATTGCCAACAACAAGAGAGCAGAAAGATCACCAGTTCTACTACGCATCCCGAAGCCAAAAATAAAGAAAAGTTCGCAACTTTGCAGCATGGCGTGCCGTAGAAAGAGAGAGCTCAAGAATAGCAGCTCGTCAGAACAAATACGAAAAAAACGAGGCGTCTCCAACTCAATGAACAACTTAAAAATCGCCGACAATCTAATTATACAAAAACAGTCTTTTAGAGAAACAAAACATAGAAAAAAGAATCAGAAGAAGTAGAATATAAAAGAAGGGGAAACAGCAAGAAATCTCACAGCTAGCTGACACAAACAAGATGGGGGAAGAGAGAGAGCACAATCTTTCCCCAAAAGATATAAAAACAAGGAATGCTCAGAGAGACAGAATTCTTACAAAGCGATTGATACTGAAACCAACACGGCCGCAGGGACAAGAAGACTTTGGAACCAAATCAGGCGAGGGATGTCAAACCTTTTCTGCCTGATGCTGCTCCACCTCTCCACTCCTCGTTTCACAAATTTGCACAAGGCAAACAGAGCAGAGCACAGGAGATCTGTATCTCTCTCCTCTCTCCTCAAGCTCCAACTCTTGAACAAGAGTTTGTTAGAATTTTGACCCTGTGGCATTTTAATGGCATGGCCCCTTTATAAGGAAACTGGCCACAGCGGATGACATGACATCATTACATCACGTCTCACACAACATATCGCAGCTGCTGCTGTGTGTGTCTGTTCCCCTCTCCCTCCCCCTCTCTCTCTCTCTCTCGTCATATATATATATCAGTTTTTTTCTGTAAGTATCGCAGTTATTATTATACAAGAAGGTGGTGGTTTTAAAACTATATGCAATATCTTTATATAAATAAAAATATATCATGATCTACGATTTGGATGCATTAACTGTGACAAGTGCGTTTGTCTGCTGCGTGGATCGCCCACACGGCTAGGGTGCAATTGCAATGCAACCGTAGTCCGCTCGAGTCTTTAACTCGATTGATTCGGACTCGGATTAGACGATTCAACCTACGTGATGTCTCTGTATGATGATGCACGCGATTATTATCCCTATTTGATAGGAAAATTCATCGTCGATAATTAGGACGTCATTGTCTGTACGATCTGATTCGCGCATGATTGGTTGGAGTTAAAAGGAAATTCCACTGTAATTCCGAGGTTAAAATGATTTTAAAATACTAGCTTGTTTTTTTTTTATTTTTTAATAAAAATACGTATTATGTGTGCCAAAAATACTAAGGTTTCGGATAATTTAATCGTATTATTATCTTTCCAATTTTATCGGATGACTCATATATTGTCTTTGCAAAAAAAAAAACGAAGTATTAAGAAAAGCATTTGAAAAGATTTTTGAATGGAGAAATCTTGCTACGCCGGGACAAACAGCGGGCACGTAAGAGCAGTTGACGAGTGGCGGATGGAGAAGTGGACCCAACATGAACGACGCGTGGCGATGGATCCCACAACATGGGCCAATCATTAATCCAAATACTCTCTGTGCTGCCGGCATTTTTTTTTTGGATTAAACCCCCCGGTTGAAAACAGAGCGCATCATCCATCTCATACGGCCGCAAAACCACGAGCTGGTTCGCTGTCGGTCGTCGATGGAACAATCGATGCACCGACAATTACCACTATTATTATTACTATTTATTATTATTATTATTCCTTTCAATTAATTTAATACCTTTTGTTAATCAATTTTATCATACATTTGATTATATAATTATAATAACTGGATTATAGTGGTCATAGTCAGATTTATTTATTTTTTAGTTGAAACAAAATATTTTCTTTCCTATTAATCTCTATATATTGTTTATAAGGATTTGACGTACGGGTAAATGTAAAGCAATCATAAGGTAAAAACGATTGTGTTACATACTTTCGCAAATTATTTTAACTTTAAATTTATCAACTTAAATATAATAATAATAATAATAATAATAATAATAATAATAATAATCAGATATTAATTTATTCTTATAAAATTTATGTGATCAGTCGCTTTTTAATACACCATCATCCGATTTAATTGAATGATGAAAAAGCTTGACATCCAAAAGAACATAAGAAATTATAATATATAGATAAAATGGTGGCTTTTTTTAATTAAGTAGTTTCACATTGTTCGTTATCTTCTACACCATCAAATTTTATTCCCTCTCTTCTTGACAAATTATATGAATTGTCTCTTAACTTTGGATTCAATAATTATTTCGTCCTCAATTTTAATTTGTAATTGAAATATTTTCAACCTTTAATCTTCTTGCATACGTCGTCCTCCTGATCGGTAATAAATAGTTTCTCCATTACGTCAACAAACACGACGATATAAAAAATAAAAAATAAAATAAAATACTATAAAATTAATAAAAAATAAAAAGTGACAGCCTCTATTGCCCTTTCATCCAGTTGATTTTGATGAAATTTTTTATTATTATTAAAAAATAAAATTAATAAAATAATCAAGTCACTTGATTTGGATAGGTTGGGTTATTTGAGATTGTTTTTGTACAAATTATATGTTGGATCGAATTTTATGTGATTGATGAGCACTCCTAATATTAACATATATATTCCAACAAAAAAGAATGAATAAAAAAATAAATTTTATAATTTTGGTTGACTCATATGGACTACAATTATTAAACTAACCTTACTTTTAATTTTCGTTATTTTTCTACTAAATTACGAAAATACGTATGGGCATATTCATATATACTTTTTTATTTGTACATTGTGTTAATTTAATAAGTAATTATTAAAAGATATATTTGACATTGTTGGGAATGTAACGTGGATAATCGAAAGAATGAATAAAAAGTAAGTTAAAAAGTAAATAGATAAAATTTCCTTAATCGATGTGAAAACATATTCATGAGCAAAAGAGATCTAAGTGTGTTGCTCAACACAAATTTTTATTTTTATTTTTCATAATTTTGAATAATGGACAGAACTTTATGTGGATTATCCTATGATCTTGAATGATAATTCAAAGCGTAATCTGGATCCCTCTGCATCCTATTAAATAAGTGATATATATATATGTTATCTTTTTATATTGTGGTATATATTTGAAAACATTTATTTATTTAATTTATCGTTATGTAAGGAGTATAAGTTTTGTATGTCTACAAAGTTTTTTGTTTTGTCCGCTCGTAGTAAAAAAAAATGAGAGGAGGCTCCTTGGAGTAGGCAATACACAAAGAACTCCAAACCTGCCTTTCTCGCCGTGTTCGGCGTTGGGTTTATGACTCCTTCCTGCGGGTGGTGGACTTAAATTTAGTGCCGGCTGGAGTTAATAGAGGTTCCGGATGGCTACAAAAGGGGGGAGGGAGAAGGAGAGGGAGAGGGAGGAAGAGAGAGAGAGGGGCACTTGGACAGTAGTGGCTGGAGAGGTAAAAGAAGAGGACAATGAGCAGCGTATTGTTTTCAGAGGCGTACGTTTCTTCTCTCCTCTTCCTCCTCCTTCGGTAAGGAGCAAAATCAAGTACGCTCCAAATACCTGCAGATGCTAGTTCCATCCATTCATTCATTCATTTGGTCTCTCCTCTCCTCAGCAATTTGGGACCAAGAGAAAGATTCTCTCTCCAATCCAGCCACATCCGTCTCTCCCTCGCTCTTTCTCTCTCCAAACTACTGGTGGAAAGAAGGCAGGCAAGGACATGTGGCTGGGAGTGCCCCGGGCCAAATGGACCGGGCCCAGCTCACGGCCAAATTGGCAATCCCAAGGAAAGTGTCTTGGCCCAGCATCCAAGCAAAAGACAGCCATAACGCTTCCACATGTGTCAGGCCCGGAACAGTGCATCTTTGCGTGCCTCCAGCACCAGGTACTCTCTCTCTCTCTCTCTCTCTCTCTCTCTCTCTCATTTATCTGATTATGTATCTCAATTCAACTAGTAGTTAAAAACTTTTATCCTTCTGCAACAATTTTCCAGAATAGCCATGGGGTGGTGGTGATGATATATCCACCTAATCTCACCCCCTCCGTTTGTCATGTGATGGCATGAGGGTGAGATCAGTTGGGTTGGAGTTTGAGAATTTGCAAGGTTCCATGCATCTGAAAGAGTCCACCGCATGCTGTCGAGAGTGGAATCTGAATCTTTCTACATGTAGGCTCCACCCTATGTATATTATTCATTTCCTCCCGCCTGAAATTTCCTGGTTTCTGAATATATATGGCTAAGTTCCTAACAGTGAATTTATTTTTCTTTCTTGTTTCTATTGTTGATTAATTATGCACCTCTATTGTAGCTAATTAATTCAGAAAATTATATTATTTTTTGGATACGAGTATGTACTGTGCAATACCCCCTTGTATAAGAAGAACGCCCATCCTTAATTCTTAGTGATCTTATTCTTATATGGTTATTATATCTACAAGAATGATAAAGTGTACATGCATGATCATGGGTTGAGTTGCTATGATTGCGACTCCACAATTTAACTAGTTTTTTATTACGAGCTCGTGGTAGGGTGTGGTTTCGCCCTCGTAACTCATGGGTCCCTAGACCATATCATTGGACGTGCTTCATGAATGATTAATGTTAGTATGTTACCAGTGACATATCTCTCTCTCACACACTCACACACACACATCCATTGCAGAGCTGGGTCACATGGCAAGGCAATCTCAACTATGGCCCAAACAAATAAGGCAAGAGGACAAGTCTAAAACGAACACAATGCATGAAGTTATCATCATTCAGCAATGATGCACACTAAAGGATTGGCGCGACCGTAATGATGAGAATAGCCACGAGCAGTTGTTTTATCATCTGTTTATTTACACCTACTCTTTCATGTATAATAGCTAGGCTCGACATCACACGAGAGATGGGGGCTGTGCAGTACACCTAATTAAAGCAAAGGTTGAAGTAGGCCAAGCATAGCTAACAAGTACAATTTAGTCATGACAGAACCTCTTCTTAAATGTTTCTATGTTTCCTGAATGCAGGATCGATCTCTCAGGACAACATTCTTCGACATATTAATGCATGATCTATCTTCTTTCAAAAGAAAAAAATAATCGATCTCTGACCATTTATTATTTTCTTATCATTAAGATTCTTTTCAGTCTTCATCTTTAATGGAAGAAACACTTGAGTCCAGTTTAATTAACTTGAATAGAGTTGAGCAAGGTTTAGGAGCCATTTGGCTTATATATAGCTTATAAGAAATGCTGATAAGTTTTGTAATATTAGCGATGAAGGTGATTTTAAGAGAGAATCATTAAAAACACCCCACACACGGTCTTATTTGACAACAAATAAAAAGGGCAAGACATATTAACCCTGAGTGGGCAAGATGGTATCACCAATTTTTCCACAGTGGAGAGTTACTGACTAGAACATCTATATAGATATGGGCACTGGGTGAGAAGAAAAGGATAAGATAGATATTATATTTTCATATGTTGAAAATATATAAAACTGTGAAGGTTATATAGTGATAATTAAGTTGAGTTGTTTGTCCAAATGGTTTATAAAAGTTCTATATCTTACGACTTATATAAGTAAAAAGATATGGCTTATCAAATACATTTATTTCATAAAAGCTACCTATAAGTAGGTTTGACCGGCTTTTAAGCTTAGTCAAACTCTCCTCTTACTTTAACTGCTTATATGGCAATAAAATAATGCATGGGTTGGAAGGGTTCATCTTAATCAGAGGTCTCAACCTATTCAACAAGGCTAATCATTTTGTTGCAATATATAACTGAAGAGTCATCTAATGATGATTAATGAACAAGATATTATAGGGGAACCTTGCATTACCAGCATTGTAGTTCACAATGACTTTAGAATCAATAAGAAGTTCACCGTCACTTTAGCATCAAAGACATTTTCATATCCGTACATTGGATTCTGAATACATATTTGCTTTTCATACGTGATTGAATTTCAAATAAAGAATGTGCAATATAGAAAAATTCATGGCAATTCTTCTTCCATAGAACATACTTTGAAATTACCCTTATTAATTCTTATGCATTTTTTTTAATTTATTTCTTATTTCTTCTACAACGAGCGTTTCTAAAAGAGTGTAAGATCCAAATGCTATATACGTTATATGCATGTAAACAATCAATTTCATTGCCTTGAAAAGTTTCTTATGAACGATGGAATGTTAATCTTTCTTTGTAGTTTTCGAATTATAACTTGTCCAGAGAAAACCAATTTATTTCCTTTTCCATTGAGCGAGGTCGCTCTTGATCCAAATCTATATAATGATGTAAACAATTAACCATTGCATTCTCAAGATAATAATGATGAACTTCCAAAATGTGTTGTTGGACAGAAATGACACAAACTTACACGAAAGATTTGGTGTAGTAAACTCTTTAATTATTGTCACTACAAGAATTTGATTCATTAGCTATCGATTTTTGTGACTTAAATATCTTTCCCAAAATTTTCAACATTAGGGACGGATTAGGGCACATATGACATTTTATTTTCTCATGTGCAATTGTCATTATGATGACAAATTTGTGATTAATGTGTAGGATTAGAAGGCACCGAGATGGGGAAGGAGGTGAATTGGTGTAAAAAGGCACAATATTAAATTCCTTTTTAAAATCATTTTCAACAACCTCATGAAAATGTGAATGTAATCAAAGCACAAAAATCATTACAAGAAAACTGTCGAATAGTGACGTGAATTAGCGTTGACATATTGGCATCACAAGAGTTTGACACTAACTTAACATCACCAACATGACGCTATTTCAATGCTATTATCACGCGCAAAAACTAGAAAATGTGCGACAGACGGTAGCGTTGTATTGTTATCGCAAGCTTACGTTGCTAAGTTAACGTCGCCACGACCGCGACGCTAAGTTGATGCTAAAATAAGAGGCGATATTAGTGTTGGCATCTTGTATTGTATTGGCGTCGACAGTTGTGACACTATATTAGCGTCGGAGGATTGGCGATGCTAAGTAGATGCTAGTTTGTACTCTTCTAGCAATATATGTTATATATTGTATACTATATTATACTAACTACACTATACAATATTATATTATATTATACTATACTATACTATATAGCATACTAAACTATATTATACTATACATAACACTATATTATACACTATACTATACTACATTATTCTATTATATAATATACAAAAATTAGCCTACACCAACCATTCTGTAATACCCCCGCCCCAATCAAGATATTCTTCGCTTTGGACATATTGGACCGCACGAATTTAAAACACATCTTGATAGGTGAAGGGGGAGCTACATGTAAGCCCATGACCACCTCCGTATTTTGTCCATGTGGGACTATTTGATGGGACCATCTTGGTCCTTAGACTTCAGGTTGTTACAATCTTTTCCCCGTAAAGAGCTCAACATCCTCGTTGAGCAGAGTCTGTGTTGGCCCATGGTTCGTGTTTCTCACATGGCTCAAGTGAGCACACAAGGTCGGCTCTGATACCATTTTGTAACACTCTCGGCCCAATCAAGATATTATTCGCTTTGGGCCTATTGGCCCGCACGAATTTAAAACACGTCTTGATAAATGAAGGGAGTAGCTATATATAAGCCTATGGCTACATATATGTTATAGAATTACTTTATAATTTAGGGTTCGAAGGACACAGATGTTACTATTCATTTACAATTGGAATCACATGAAAAGCATATGTATAATAAAAGTCATAAATGATTTACTTAACCCTCTTTAGTTTGTTAGAAGAGAATTTAGGGTAGATGATGCATGCAAAATCCAACATATATTTAGTATTGCATATAATTTTAGTTCGAATCATTTTCTAATAGCATGCATCATTTATGAGCGTATTTATATTAATTTTACAAAAATAAAAATCTATCCAAATGTTGTACTTTATTTTCAAGGAAGCAAAAAAAACTAAATTATGAAGCTAATGGAGAAAACCACGCTCAAATTGGAATTAAAAGGGAGTCAGAAAGTGAAAAAATAGTGAGGCTACTAAGAGAGTGAAACGGCCATCACGGGCCGTGAAAGCTTCTCCACGGGACGTGAAGGCACCATGAAATCAGCTTAATGGGCCGTTAAAATGCACTTTTTTCACGGGCCGTGAAAGCTTCTCCACGGGACGTGAAGGCACCATGAAATCAGCTTAATGGGCCGTTAAAATGCACTTTTTTCACCACAGAAAGTTGCCCGAGATATAGTCGTGAAATCCATATTTGGACACTATAATGGCCATGAAAACCCTTTCACGATAGTGAAAACCTATTTCTAACTCAATTTAAACATTGTTTAAGTCGTTAAAATCGAATAACAACCTGTGACGAAGTGCAAATTTGAGATTTGGATGGATTTTTAAAAGAATTTCAAGTACACAAAGATTCTTACTCATATTATATGATCCTGGGATGATTTGGAAACATATTATGCCTCATAATTTAGAGTTTGACAATGTCAAAATTCTAGAACTAAATCTACTCAGAATTTACTTTATTTTATAGAGAAAATGTTTTTGTTTCTTCTGCGATCACATGAAAACTCAAACCCTATAAAAAGAGACTTTCTACAAGCAGAAGAGATCATGCTAGGGCCTAGAACCGAAGCTTTCAAGTCAAGAACGAAGAAAAATTTTTGAAGGGCAAAAGAGAACTTCTGCGCAATAGACTCGTGCGAGGATTGTGCAATAGTTTCATCATTACTTCTGAAGAGTTCTCTTTGTTCTACATATTGTTGGGATGATACTTTAGATTTTCATATTCTATCTATCTGTCATAGTACTCTGGATTGTTAGTTTTAATTTTTTGTTTTAGTTGCAAGAGTTTTAGTGTATGAACAGTTTCTGATTTCTGATTAATCAAATAATAGCTAGTTTAGTTTTTATGAACATGGTTGTTATACTTAATGCTTTCCTTCAAAATTTAATGACTTTTATAATGATTATTGACTATGTCGTGTAATCAATCCTTAATTCATAATTTTTTGTTCGAATTGATTCTTAACTTTTATGTTGAAGCAATACATGGCAAAATCTAATAGAATCCGTGCAGAATATTAGATTGTGCGATCTAAATAATTGACCCGTGCAAATGACTAAGTAGTTTAAGGATTATAACATATTGCATCTTGATTTCAATATAACTGAGGGTATATCTGTGCAGAATACTTTCATATTATTATTGTCTTAAGATAGTTGATTTATCCATGTGGGATATCATATCTTTAATGTCCTTAATCCATCTAAAACTAAACTTGAATTCATGCTTATACTTGATTTTACAAAAAATACAGATTATTCTAATCATTATAGATCATCCTAACATCCTACATCATTAGTTTTAGTCTTTATTTTTTTATTTTATTTTCTGCACTCTTTTACCCAAACTTTATGCCATCTCCTATTAGCCTATGCAATTAGTTTAGTTAAGTAAATTAATTCCTCGTGGGTTTGACACTCTACTCTTACACTTTATTACTTGAGTGACTAGTGCACTTTGTAGCATTTAATTGTTATCAATTTTCGCGTCAGTAGATCATGTTAGTACTTGTGAAATTTATTGTAATATGTTTAGAAAGTTATGAATTTTAGAAATTTTGTGAGTGAAATCTGGTAGTAAAAATTGTAAAAAGTAGTATATGAGTTGTGTATTAATTGATATAAATAATAAAAGTAAGGTCATTAAGTCTGTCAAAACTCAAAAATAACATAAAATTTAGATTGAATGCTGATTTTCTTGACAGACAACCGTAAGAAAATCAAATATGAAACTTTTGTAGATAAAAGATCAGGTAGGAATTATGAAAAATTGGAATGGCAAGATTCATTATGAATACCATATGATATGAATTTTTCTTACTAAGCATGCAATCAGTCATAAAATAAGTCCAACTTATATGATAAATAATTACCTAGGTTATAAGAGTAAATGCTTAAATCACATTTAACCTTTATAGCTATTTATGTTTCATGTATGATATATTACTCAGAACGTAGTAGTAATATGATTGTTATTATTATGGTTATAGGATTAGAGGAGTAAAGAAAAAGAAAGAAAAAAATCTTTTGATTTGAACTCGTATGAGGTCAGTGTATTCACCTCTTATGAATTCTATGTGACATTAGTTGTTATATGTATTGAATTATCTTTCGTTCTTATGAAAAACATATTTGAAAGATTTGATCAACTTATTGTACATTTGAAAAACATATGTGATATGTTATGAGAAAAGCAATAATGATCCATTTGAAATAATATTTGATATGATTCATCATCAGGTATTTGAGATATAATTGTTATATGATGAATCATATATCAATATTTGTCTATATCATGCATTTGCAAGTATAGTGGTTGGGGCTAAATGCTACATCTCTGATCACGATAGGAGTCATCTTTAGAATTTAATCCATCATTTTGTTCCTAGAGTTATGTTGGAGCTAGCGAATTAATTGATCTGTCCAATACGGTAGATCCCAGAAGATACAACATTTCGTCCAGTTGTGTGAAAAAATATAGCCATTATATCTAACATTTGTATTGTTAATAATCATATTTAGACAACCCACGATGTCAAATAATTCTTCTCCCAAAAACTTGACAGGAGGATTGTCATGCTTTGTTTTTCCCCTTCTAAAGGAATTTCGATTACTTCAGTCGAACTAGGAATTTTTTTCGTCATTTTTTAAAGTGAAGGCTTTTGAATTATCCATACAATAAGGACGTCCTAACTTACCTGCAATCATCCAACCACTTAAACATTCCATATGCCGGAAAGTCATTGATTGTCCACATTAGGGGAATTTTTAGGGTGAAATTCTATTTGGTTGAGACATCATAAGCTATGATACCACTCTATAACTCTCAGCTCATCGATTAGAGGTTGTAAATACACATCTATTTTCTGCTGTGGGTTTTGTGGATTAGGAATAATGCACGTCAAGAACATGAATGGAGCAGACATACATACTCCAGGAGGCAAATTGTATGATATAACTATGACTAACCAACAGGAATAAGGAACTGAGGTTTGACCATAAGGTGTAAACACATCTACACATAATCCAAGTCTTATATTTCTTCCATCATTTGCAAATTCTGGATGCAAACGATCAAAATGTTTCCATGCTTCACCATCAGATAAGTGGAGCATGACACCTTCATTTGTTCTATGTCTTGCATGTCATTTCATTTGTGACACAGATCCTACAGACGAGTATAATCTTTTAAGACTTGGAATAAGAAGCAAGTAGTGCATTGTCTTCATTGAAACCTCATTTTATGTATTTGATTTATATCGTTCAGCATCACAAAATTTACACACCCTTAGATTAATGTCATCAACAAAAATAACATACATCCATTTCGATGACAATCTATCTTCGTGGAGCCAAGGCTAAGTTTTGAAACTAATCTTTTGGTCCTGTAATAATTCTCAAGAACTCGAGCTCCGAATGGTGTGACCTCTTTTAATATCTCCATAAATGCATCAAAGCAAGCATGTGATAATTCGTAATGATTTTCGCAACTGGGCCATAAAGGTTCACTCAAGATGTTTAGTAAGTTGAAAAAAATCAGCGACTTCGAAATGTGATGACTCATCCTCGCGTTCTTGTTCAACTCTTATGTCCCCATATTCGGTTGTAGCAACATCGTAAATCATATTTTTATATATGGAAATGAAATCATTCCCCATATTTGTAGGATGAACTTTTGAAATTTCTGAATTTAATGACGGTTCTATCTCGCCAATATCACTCCAATACCAATAATTTAGTTTGAATCCCTTTCTATTTAAATGAACTTTGACGGTCTCTAGAGTTTGCAATTTTGTAGTTTGACATTTTATACAAGGACATTTAATAGTTCCTTCTTGTTGAAATTGTATAGTCTAACTTGCCATTGTTGTGTAATATTCCACCCCGTCTATGAATTCTTGTGTCAACCTGACACGGCCCCGATTTATTCTATTATACATCCATCGACGATGCTCAGGAGGAAACATAATTTCTTTGTACTATTACGTCAAATAACAAAATGATAAATGTTAACTCTAATGATGAGATTATAAGTAATTGACCAAAAAATTGTTAATGAAATTCTTAATGTAAGTATAAAATTACTAAAAGCACAACCACAAACATATAATAGGAAAGAGTAATTAGTAACAAAATAAGGAAATACAATTATAATATGAACTAGAGTCAACGACTGGATTCGGGCGTGAACGGCCAGATCCCGACATGAATGGCCGGATCCGGGCATGAACGGTCGGACACGACTAGATCTAGCCGTTCACGACCGGATCTAGCTGCTCACGGCCACACGGCCATTCATGGCCACATGACCATGAACGCCCAGACAAGCATGAACGACCATTCATGACCGTCAGCTCCCAGATCGGGCGAGAGCCCGACCAGGCTCAAAGCAGACGGTGGCCGCCCGGCCGATGACGGATGTACGAGGCCGACCGGGCTCGCAGCGGCCGACGATCAAGCTCGCTGCCGTCTACGAGCGTTGAAAGCCACTGCGAGCCGGATGAGGCTTGCTGCGTCTGTCTACTGGCGTCAACGGCCATTGCGAGGCAGATCTGACTCGCTACAGTTGTCTGCAGTCGTCGATGGCCATTGTGAGCCAGATCGGGCTCACCAAATCCGTCAATGTTTGCTACAGCCCATATCGAGGTCGTTGCGGGCGTCGATGGCCGCTGCTTGCCAAATCAGGCTCGCAGAGGGTGTCGACGATTGCTACGGCCCAGATTGGGCTCGCAGCGGCTGGCGACGGCCGACAACGAGCCTGAGCCGGCTCGTAGTAGCCGGCGACGCCCCAGTGATTCCGATCTCACTCGCAGTGGCCGGCGACATGCGCGGTGAGGCTGATCAGGCATGCTGCGCCACGCGCCGGCCAACGAGGGGTTGAAAGGGGGAGGCCAAAAGCATCAGAAGGATGGTGTCGCCAACGTACTATTCAGTCGCAGCCGAAACATTTTCTAAGGAGTTCGCCGAAACATATCGCCAGAGTCATGTGTGCCTCTTGGGAGTGGGTTCGTTGGACTGACGCTTGCCCAAAGTGTGAGCGTGAGGATCGTGGAAGTTTGCCGAAGTTCGCAGATCGGAGGAAGGGAGTAAGAGTGGAAGAAAGAATCGGGGGGAAGAGGGGTTCGGGTTATTTCTATTGAGTACCTATAACGGATTTTCTGACGGGTACACTTGTCGGACATTAAAATATATATTTTTTGCAACGTTCTCTTTTTCATACTTAAATATTATTTTTTTAATACCCACGGCTTGAGCCGTGGGAAATTTCTACGAGTGTAGCCGTCGGAAACTTCCTGTACATTTAATATTATTTTTTTATAAATAATTATTCATTTTTCTGACGATTCAAATTGTCGTGAAGGCTTATATGGAAATTTAAAATTGATTTTATTCCATTTCCCACGGCTTGAGTCATGGGAACTTGCGACGATTTCTGATCTGTGGCAAATTGCTACGGTCTGAGCCGCGGGAAAGATTTTTGTATGTATTTTCGAAAGGTGACGATAACCGTCACAAAAGCCTCGAAAATTATGAGGGATATTCGACCGTTGAGAAAATCCATCGGAAGAAATGAGTGACTGCATTGAATCACAAATATCAAGATGAAACATAGTACACAAGTTTCATATAAATCAATTATACATGCTTAATATCAAAATTAACATATTTTGAGTGTGAAGAATCATACATGCAAATTTTTCTATTGAAATAAGTGCTCTTATTTTTCTAAATATGATTTCCACATTGAATTAGTAAGGTGGTAAAAAAATGTCAACTTAGCAACCATCATGCACAATTCAATAAACATATTCTTATTTAGAAAAAATGAATAATGTAATAATTTTCAGAACTAGATGAGAAAATTAATTCTATTATGTCTATTAATTATTAACTTATGATCATGTTATGATAATAAAAGAACAATTCCAAAGCATAAATATGCATCACATCAAAATGAGTTCAAATTTTCATTTTTATATACCAAAAATGCTTTTTACTGCAAACTTTGTGCATTCACCTCATTTCAACTTCATTTTTCTTTATATTTTCATGTGAAACAAACCTACAAGCAAATGATCATTTGAATTTTGATATCCATATTAGCTTGAGTCCAAAATTGTTAGTCATATTTCCTTTTGGATTTTATTCCACTATGATTAGTTTTTCAACTCTCTATTAAAAAAATATAATGATCATGAAATTTCTATGCATAACAAATAGAATGATATTTCAAGTATTATCATGAACATGTCTAAATTTATAAAAGTGAGCATAATGTTGTTCAAAAATATTTCTTAAACTTATTATTATTTCTTATCATATCAAATGATTTATGTATCCATCTTAACAATGTATAAATGATTTTTAAACATTAATATATAAAATTATTTACCAAAAACGGTCACATATATCATTTTCTTTCGTCAAATTAAAATGGAAATCATAATAATTATGGTAAGGGATTATGATATGCATAAAGTTTACTTTATTTGACATGTAAGAAAAGATATTTTGCAAATATAATATCACAAGTCAAAAGAAATTATGATTTAAATAAAACTCTCTCCAACTTTGTTTTCAAATTTTCAAAAAAATGTTCTTATGTCTAAATTCCAAGTTTCTAAGTTCTTTTCAATTTCAAAATTATAATACATCAAATGTCTAAATAAGAGTTAATAAGAGCATAATCAAATATACTTGTTCATATTTTCAAGAGTTAAACATATTTAGACATAATCATTTTCTTAAAATGATCCGATTATGCACAATAATTTACTTTTCAAAAATCATAATCTTGTGTAAAAATTATGATAACTAGTAAATAAATTTAAAGTTTGTGAAATTGTGACAAAATATCATCGTTATGTATTCCTTGAAAATATTTGATAACGTCAAGATAAACTTAAATATCTTAAATCTTTATGAGTCAAAGTAAGAGATCATTGCAATATTTCAATTTCATTTGCAAGTCTTATCATCAATATAGATATTAAAATGCAATGTGAGAAAGATATTTAATATATTCATTTTAAGTCACAGAAATCATGAAGAGTTTAATATATCAAATGCACATGCATACTCAATTATATGTAAAAAGTATCATCGTTTTTATCAACGTGAAGATTTTAAGTCTTTTATGCATTTGAGAGTAAATTACACCAAATACCCTCCAACTTTCACGTTTGTTCAATCATGCCCTCCAACTTCACTTTGTAACAGCAATGCCCTCCATCTTTTAATTCATTTCATTCGATGCCCTCTTTAACTGGAATAGACGATTTCTCGATTGTCGAGCTGACATGGCACACACGTAGCGCTGACAGGACATCTTTTCTTCTCTACACGCTGATGTGGCAATATTAAAAAAATAAAGAAATTGCCACCTCATGCAGTGAGGTGGAGGCTCCCACCACTCCAACCTCCCCGACGCACAGGACGCCGACGAGGAGGCAACAGCGGGAGAAGGGGGGCCTCGACACCCTCTGCGACCTCGTCGGCGACCGGCGAGGGGCCTCGCCCCCCTCTACGACTGTCCTCAGCGAGGTCGCAGAGGGGGTCGAGGCCCCCCCCTCTTCTTCTCGCCGGCGTACGGGAGAAGGGGGGGCCTCGACCCCCCTCTGCGACCTCGCCGGCGATAGTCGTAAAGGGGGGCGAGCCCCGGGAGAAGGAGGGCCTCGACCCCCCTCTGCGACCTCGCTGATGACAGTCGCAGAGGGGGGTGAGCCCCCCCCCTCTTCTCGCGCGTCGGCGGGCAGGAGAAGGGGGGCCTCGACCCCCCTCTGCGACCTCACCGATGAGGTCGCAAAGGGGGGGCGAGGCCCCCCTCTTCTCGCGCACCGACGGGCGGGAGAAGGGGGGCCTTAACCCCCCTCTACAACCTCGCCGGTCATCGGCGACGTCGTAGAGGGGGGTCGAGGCCCCCTCTTCTCCTTGTCGGCGTGCGGGAGAAGGGGGTGCCTCGACCCCCCTATGTAACATCATCGGCAACCAGCGAGGTCGCAGAGGGGGGTCGAGGCCCCCCTTCTCCCGCCGCTGCCTCCTCGCCGGCACGCGGGGAGGTGGGAACCCCCACCTCACTACGTGAGGTGGTAAATTTTTTTATTTTTTAATTAATATTTTTATTTTTTAATCTTATCACGTTAGCATGTAGAAAAGAGAAGATGTCATGTCAGTGCCATGTGTGTGCCACGTCAGCTCGACGATGGAAAATCGATCGGATGAAATGAATTAAAAGATGGAAGGCATCGCTATTACAAAGTGAAATTGGAAGGCATGACTGAACAAACGTGAAAGTTGGAGGGTATTTGGTGTAATTTACCCATGCATTTGAGCTTGTGAATAATCATGATCAAGAATGGATACATTTAAAATGCACATTTTAAATATGAGGTGTTATAATCAAAATCACATGCGAAAAAATAAATTTAAAATTTTGCTTAAGTAATACTTTTACCAAAAGGTGTGTGCCTTTATTTTATTTGAATCATTCTTCTTTATTCCTTGTGAAGCACATCTACAAGGCACATCATATTTTCTTTGGTACCCAAACTTATTTGAGTCCAATATGATTAAATTTTATTCCTTTAGCAATCCACATTAATTTTTTCTCAACATAAGGACCATGAGCACCATAATAATAACAAGTAAGCTCTGATACTAATTGTAGGATCACAAGACACCAAGAGGGGGTGAATTGATGTTTAAATCGTAAATTATCAATTCTACGAAAATCGTCGTGGAAGTGTTAAACTTTAAAACAACAAAATAACAATCAAATCACGTGCATAATAGAGTAGGAAGGATAGGGAGAGAGAAAGACAAACACATAATGCACAATGATTTGTTGACGAAGCTCGTCACACTTTGGCTTACGTCTCCGCTCTAATTTCTCGACCTCGAGACCGTCGAAAACTCCACTAACACCTTTCTTTCGTTCTAAATGGGGCAAGGAAGAAATCCTTTACGATTCATTTCTTTTCTTCGTTTCAAGAGGTAAGTCTCACTCGTAATCTTTCAAGGTTCAAATAGAACTAGATGACTTATTTAAATCTAAACATGCGTAACACTTTATCATGAGATTGAGATGTTATCCATCACTAAATTTTAGTTACTTGCACAGATCCATAATGTAAGATTTCTCAATCAGAGTATGTAAAATGTCATGTATCTCATGATATCCTATCACATAATACTACATGTCATGCATCATCATCATAATAACAATAATATATATACTTGTTTGCTATGAACTACATCATAATTCTTACATGACATTACATCATGCTTATCATTAATTTTTAACATGTCATTCTTGAAACATAATCATCGACGTACCTTCACTTTAAAGTCATCATCTGTAACTCTCATACCATAGAAATATGCATTCATATCATACATGACATACAATATCATTTCATTTCATTTTCATAGTCATGTGCATCCTAGAGTTTTTATATAACTCCTTAATCCTTACTTATAGCATAACATCCTTCATTCTTTATCTACATTTTCTCAAGATTGCTTTATATCCATTTAAATCTTTTTTCATTATACTTCCTTTCTTTATTATGTGATACTTGTAATGTCATCTTCATCTTTCATCTTTATCATATAACATCATCTTTACTTTCATTTTATGCCATAAGTCATATCTTAGGAACACACATCATAACAGTGAGAGACTTTATTACTAGTCATCTTTAAGAATACACACACTTTATGATGAGGGGCATATATTATTCTTGGAAAAGACATACATGCAGGACTTTACTTCTCGGGCTTACTAAAATACATACATAAGTGTAGAACTTTATTTCATCCTTATCTTAATTTCCTTTGCTATAAAATACTTTGAAGTTAAACTTCACTTTTTTTGTTACTTTATCTTATGCTATTTTTTATCTTTGACATTATTTCCCGAGAAGTCTTAATCATTAAAGACATTTACTTCTCATCTTTACATTCATTGCTTACTTTCATTACGCTCATCATATAACATCTTTAACTTTGTTTAATAGTCAATACAAGATAACATCATTATATCAGTTAATATGAAATTGGAAAATCTCAAATACCTTATAGGTGATGGTATTATTTTTCAAAGAAGTACCAGTCACCATAAAATGAAAGGCATTTACTTTTAAGAAATTTAAAAACCCTTTTGGATGATGACTTTATTTTCCAAAGAAGTCTCATCACCATAAAATAAAAGGCATTTACTTCTTACCCATCTTTCATCTTTACCACATCATTACATTAGTTCATAGAGCACCGAGAAATCTCAAACACCTTTTCGGTGATGGCGTGCTCAAACATCGAGAAATCTCAAACACCTTTGTCACGGTCATACCCAAAGTTGTCATGGTCGTGCTCAGCCTTTTCACAACCATTCCCAGCCTTGGCCAAAATTTGGCTCCATCGCTCTCGCTCATGGTCGTGCTTGACCTTGTGACAGAGGTGTCATGAGCGTGACCGAGAGCCATTTAATCATCACCTGTTCGGTCACGACCGTTCCTAATGTTAGCACGACCACGCCGATGTCCTAGAATTCTGATTTTCAACTCAAAAATATCAATTTTTGAAACAAAATATTTGAGAAATCATGCATATCATCTCTAATCATCTTAAAAGACATTTGTATACATCTAATAGACATATAGGATAAATAAAATCATGGGAACAATAACATTAAAAAAAATTAGGGTTCTTTCCTAAAACATATAACAAGATAGATCTAAAACATGAACATCATTTTTTTAAGCATGTAAACATATAGATCTAAGCATAAAATATATATATCTAAATATATGAACAATGGACCCTCCATCATAACACATACTAAGAATTAGGATGTTCTTAGATTTCTCAATCTAAATATGAAATCTATTGAGAGGAAAGAGAGGGGTTGGACCCTCTTTTTCTTCCTTAATATGGATCCCTTTTTCCTTGTTCTTATTTTCTTCTTTTTTGTCTTTTTCCTTCTTGTTTTTCTAATTTTTTCCTCATCTATGATTGCAATTGTCATGTGAGAAAAATAATAAAAGAGGAAAAGAAGAATTTGAGAACTTTTTATAGAATCTACTTTAAAGTTTTCTTTAAATAATTTAAATACTCTTATTTAAAAATTAGAATTGTTACACTAACGATTGTGTGAGAAAAGACCACGAATCCCAAAGGTTGGAGTGGATGAATGGAGAGGAAAAGTCAGAGACCAACTCTCCGGCTATTATGTTGGTTATTGCGATTCCGGACACCTACTCCGTGAAGCGATCGACTCGTGGCTAACGTTAGAAACTAGAAAAGAATGTGGAAAGTTGTGGGTATTACACGACGTATCTATTTTTTCTCCCTTCTCTAGGCAGGGTTGAAAAATTATTAATTAGTATAAATTAGGTAGATGCACATTATTGAGAAATGATTAATTTACGTGGTTTCGGATTGACGACATATCTATTTTTCTCTCTCTTGTACTTATTAATTGTTATAATTTAGGTGGATGCACATATGCATAGTTTATCATATTTCTAATTTCATATATAAATCATGTGGACTAACTAATGGAGACTCGATAATTTATTATAACGAAAACAAATCCATTTGGGTAATAATTCCTAATGAAATGTTCCTTTATATTTCCTTTTTATTTTCGCGTATGATCGGTTCATGCCTAATTTTGGTCTGATTCAAGGATTTTAGAACTTTTCCTCTTTATTTAATTTATAAGTTATTTTCACATGTATAGATTACCCACTAATGATTGTGTGTGTGTGGGTGAGAGAGAGAGAGTTTCTAATTTCTTTGCACTTGACTCATGATAGAACGAACCAATTGATTAGCATCTTAATTGGGAGCCTACTTTTTTTTTATCCAGATCAATGTATTGCTGAAAAAAAGTAGGAAGACAACTTGTAGTGGAGCATTTACCTATCAGAACCGAGGACAAAATTAAAGCTAGCTATATACTTCGGCTTGCTTTTTGTGATTCACTTTAAAGGACTAAAGAAGTAATCCCCATTGGTTCCCTCAAAAGTTATGAAATTAGTTCAAGTATCCAGATCGAAGTTTGAATCATTAAGCAATAGGATTAATTATATTGTGAAATAGCTAACTAGCATTCAACATATATATATGTGCATTGCGATAAATTGATAGTTCAGAAAAACAAGAAAGGGGTACATTGTATAATCATAATGTGCATAATTTCTTCTTGTACCCATGCATGTGAAGCGAGTGGAGAGTGCGAAAGAGCTGAGAACTAGCGCGCGCGCCACACACACACACACAAAGAGAGAGAGAGAGAGAGAGATGACCGATCCTATATATATACATCATAATATAAGCGAAACCCTTTTTATAGGTTATTTATTCAATGCATGCATATATATACGCTTGCAAAGCATGAAGTCAGGTAACTGCGTGCTACAACTCACTAGCTCTCCCTGCAGTACGTACTCCTAAATTAATAACAAAGTCATGCCACATATAATATGCCTATCGATAACGCTTCAAAAGCCAGTTCTTTAATATATAACTAGCATGCATCCATAGAAAACGCAGGGGACCCGAGCCTATTAGTTAAGCTGCCGGAGACACGTCGTCGTCATCGTCATCGTCGCCATCGGCTTCGTTCCTCGTCCCGTATAAAACGCCATGACAACCAACGCCATGGCCGCGGGTTGAGCCGATAGCAGCAACAGCGGCAGCAGATGTCTCCATGGTTTCAGCTGCCATTGTAACTCTCTGCGATATTGGAAAAGCAGAAGACAAATAAATGGACTGCAGGGAAGAGCGATATGATGCAGAGCGATCACTGACTGCTCAAAGACTTGTAATTGCATGTGGTGAAGAGTGAAGGCAGCGTTGCTGCACTATTTATACACCCGGGCTGAGACGAGGGTGGCAACAGCATATATGATTAGTTCTTAATTAATGACTTCGATCATTAGGCGAGATGCATTGATTAATGTAAACAGATGCATTAAGATGATGAGTATTACGCAGCGGCGGTGGTGGGAAAAGTGGAGAGGAGATCGCCCTCCAACTTCAGGGCCTTTGGCTGGCGTAAAAGGTGCTCACGCGGCGACGGAGTCCTACGTGGGACGTGGGCGCCGGGCGGGGCTCGGGCGGTGCTCATGGCGGGGACGTCGCCGCGCGCAGTCTCCACGTGGATGCGGCGATCCATGCACGTTCTTGGCGTTGGCGGTCAAACGGGTCAATGCGACATGTGGCTTCCACGTAGATGGAGTTTGACCTTCTTTTTTTTTTTGCATTAACTAAGCGGCTCTTCTTTTATTTTCTCATTAAGTTTCATTTTTGCTGGGCTTATATATTGTTATGGGCCTATATTTTGCTGGGCCAACATTTTGTTCTGTTAGAATGGCTAGAGAAATATTAGGGAAAATGGGAAAAACATTTATTTTGCTATACTCAATATTAAGCCACAAACAATTAGCAAAACAATTTTTTTTAATCGTGTATACAATAGGGAGGGTGCAGTTTCCATAGTGTGAATAAATAATTTCATCTTATCTATATGTTCTTTTTCGATAATATTAACTTAACATAAGAAATTCAAAAATAAACTACTCCCATTTGTCGTAGTCAAGCTCCAATTAAAGATGAAATTTCGAGCGGACCGCACAACTCGGCACGCACCCGGCCCACACAATAGCTGTGCTAGCCCAACCCGGCATGGACACGGCCCGTGCATGAGAAAACGGGCAGTGTCGTATCATTCTATGCCGAGTTGACCATCCTTACAGTGTGCACGATACGATCCGAGCATGATGAACACGAATTCGGTACGACATGGCCCGTTTTAGCAAAGATTATTTTTTTTCCGTGCCAACTCCGACTGCGTATGGCGCATAAATACTGCCCGCACTAAGATCACATGACTTGTATTATCTCGATTTCACAACACATTCATAGATGGATTCACGGTCGCACCACAAAAGAGGACAAGATGGGTCGTGTTGAAAGGAACGTAGATCGTGTCAAATTTTTTATTACTCTCTGCCACCTATAAAACACGGCCGAACCCCTCTCTCATTCTTCACACTTCCTCGGGTGTTCACAAGTTGGGTCAAACCTGACCCGACCCGCCGGATTTTGATTTGGTCGGGTCAGGTCGGGTCAACCCTCTTTTGGGGGTTGGACCCGATCCAACCCAACCCAACCCGGCTAGGGTAGGGTTGGATCGGGTACCGACCACCATTTTTTCTTTATTTTTATTATTTTCTTACTTTTTTATTATTTACTATAAAATATTATATAATATCTATTTTAAAAGTATAAAATATTTTTTTTAAGAATTTAAATATTATTTTGCACATTTAAAACATTTTATTTTAATATTTTTATTTTTATACGAAATATAAGCTAAAAACTAAAAAAATAAAAAAATCGAGTCTTCGAGTCGAGTCACTCGAGTCAAAAAAATCTGACCCATACCCCACTCGATCCAAGGTCAGGTCGAGGTCCGGTCGGGTCTAACCCGACGAGTTCGCGGGTCGACCCGATCCGCTAAACACCCCTACTTCCTCCTCCCCTTCTCAACATGGCCACATCACACATCCCTCATTTTCTCTCTCAATCTTCTCACATTTTCTCTCTCAATCTCCTCTTCTCTCATTAAATAAAATATAGCATTCTCGCAATAGTCGCACTTAGACTCATTTCGAGTGATGTTGTCTTTTTCACTTAAAATTGATCTAAATGGTGACTGTTGCGAGTATGCTATCATAATTATCCAATGAGAGTTTTAGAATCTTAATTTCTATGGCTAGCTTGGAGCGGGGTGGAAAAGTTCAAATGAAAAATAAAAAAAAAGAAAGAAAAATGGGCTGCCTGACCTGGCCCGGCTGCCCAATCAGGTCGAGCTCGGACTATGTCGGGGTCGAAAATGAACTGTGTGGCATGACATGACTCATTTTTTCATCTCTAACTCCAACTAGTTAATTGTAAGGTACATAAAATTTTCTCTCATTTGTCCTATAAATTGTTATAATGTGACAAGTTTCGCTCACAGAATGTTGTGGGAGGTCCTGCGAAGGAGAGATAAAGGAGAGGTAACTGCTAGTGGAGTCGTTGGAAACGAGCATGGTCGAAGGGGACAGAGCAGTATGGTGTATGCGTCTAAATATATAAAGAAGAAGAAGTCGTCCAAGGAGTTTGTTTGATCTCTTATATTAGTATGAGTGATTTCCCTATGTCAGCAATTTTTCTGTGTTTTCTTTGCCTCTGAACCAATCACAAATGTTTTTTTCGCAATCGAGTGTTCATTATTTTTAAACTCCGAATCACGCCCTCCAACAAAAGTCTACATGTCCTTCACGAACTCATTGGGACACATTTTATTACGCCCCAAATTGTCATTGTCACGTGGAAGGATTGCTAAACCTTGACTTTGATTGGTCCTTTGATAGATGAAAGCGAAAGACTTAATATAACATCAATAAAAATATCAATAAAAGTAGAAGTCTAAATAACAGCCTCTAATATAATTCAAAAGTAACTATGACATCATTGAACATAAAAATAGAGTGGAAGCCTAATAACATGGACTCAAAGTATATAAAATAATGGAAACAACTAATGAAAAATAATCCCAAGACACCCATGTGCACTGCACCATCACGAACGTCGTCAGCTGCTTGAGCTCATCCTTGATTATCATCATTACCTGCAGAATCAATGCAAGGAAAATAATAACTCGTGAGCTTCGCAACCCAATAGGTGGATAATAAATCAACGGATAAATATTAAAAATACACAAGCATGGGTTAAATAGGCATAAGTATCAATGGGATAATCATTGGAAATATAGTCAATGCCATGCTATACAAGGATCAATATAGTAGGTCAATGTCATGCTCTAGGTAAGATCAATCAATACAATGCTATGAGTGCAATCAATGTGATCAATGAGCGGAAGTGTATCCTCTTTTGTCATATGATGGGAAGAAATCGTCGACAGCGACAAGGCATAGCAGATGCCCCAACAATGTAATGAAAATAACAATGTCATGAGCTCCTATCAATTCATAACATGGGCACCCTAGCTTTTATCTTTATTAATTTATTATGTTCTCGTCTTCACCCAGATTGGTCAATGGACTTCTGATCATGCAATGCTATGATATGGGTCAATATGTCATTGAAACCGGATGACAGATATCATGAATCATCATTATACTAATAACAAAATAATCACATCTTTCATCTCGACATAATCCGGGCTAAGTAAGGGTAATGTGCTAATGTCGATATCCATATTAAGGTAGGTGGGTAGGGGACTGAGGGGGATAGGAGAAATCCAGGGGTCGAAGAGAACCGAAGTATGCTGACCAGAATCGATGGATTTGAGGAATCCCAGACGAAGCTAGGGGAAAGACTCGGTGACAAGCTACTAGGCCCGGGCAGAGCCACCAGCGGGCAGGGGGCTCCAGAGAGATGGGCCCGTACTTAGACCGAACCAGACACGCCTAGGGGGACGAGCCAAAAAGAAGGCTATAAACACGATGAGCCAGTAAGGATGTTCGAATAAGCTGAAAGTTCCTGATACCAAGACCACCATCAGCATGGGGAAGTTGCACCGTGGACCAGCTGAGCAGGTGGAGGCCCCGACGATCATTCCCAGAATCCTAGAGGAACGATCCGAAATGACGCTCAAGTGAGGCGGCCCACTGAAAGGTAGATGGAACTCAGGAAGTAGGTAGGAAGAACGAATTTATTAAAGTTGTACAGCCTGACTAAGGAGTGTACGACGCCAGCCGGATAACCTGGAAGAGAAGCATTTGATGAGAAAGCCTTGGTCACGGGCCGGAATATGCTTATCCGAAATGGGAACCCCCAGATATGTGAAAGGAAAAAGACCAGCTGAAATACCTAGGGACTGAACAAGGGTCTGCCACCGGCGGGGGTGAAAGCGGCAGGGAAAGTAAACAGCAGATTTAGAAGAGTTGACCCGTTGGCCCGTGAGAAGCTCATAGGTAGAGAGGATATCCTTAAGTCGCCTAGCATTAGGCAGGTTAGCCCGGATGCAGACCAGCAAATCATCGACGAACAAAAGATGACTAAGTGAAAAGGTTTTGAATTAAAGGGGCAAATGAGGCCTTGATCAATATGGCGGTGCATTAATGAAGTGAACACCTGGGAAACGATGATAAAGAGGTACGGGGAAAGAGGATCCCCCTGACGGATACCACGATAAGGCGTGAAGTAAGGCGAGGGTTTCTTATTGATGATGTAGGAGAAGATAGGAGACCTAATACAAAAATTAATCTAGTCAAGGAATTAAGGAGGGAAGTTCATGAGGGCAAGGATATGAGTAACCACATTCCAAGAGACCCGATCAAAGGCCTTCTCCATATCAAATTTGACTAACATATGCTTAATGCGCCCGACCGAAAGGGAGTGAGAAAACTCTTGAGCTAAGAAGACGTTTTCCTGGATATTGCGACTAGGGATAAAAGCAGATTGGACATTACTAATAAGGCTGTCAAGGGTGGGTTTGAGGCGGTTAGCAAGAATCTTAGCGAAGATTCGATACAAGGTATGGTGGAGGGAAATAGGGTGATAGTCTTTTATGGTGAGAGGCGAATCCTTTTTAGGAATAAAGATAAGAGAGGTCTTACGCCACTCATTAGGGAGCTGAAGGTTAGTGAAAGCCTATTGGATGGACAGGGTAATTCACGGCCCAACAATGTCCCAATAGTTTTGATAAAAATCAATAGTGAAACCATCCGGGCCCGACGCTCGTCCGGACGGCATACTCCAGATAACAGATCGAACTTCATTGTTAGAAATAGGACAGGTGAGAAATGAAAAGGAAGGATCACAAGTGGGAACTGTAGGCAGAGGGCGGGAGGGATGGTAAGGTCCGGAGAAGGACGTCAGAGATTGACATAATCGTCAACAAAATGTTTCTCGATAAGGTGAGGGGGTGATGACTTCGCCAGAGTCCAAGTGGATCTGCCGAATAAGATTCTGCTTTTGGCGAATAATGGTTTGGAGGTGAAAGAATTTAGTGTTACTGTCACCATGCTGAAGCCACACAGTGCGAGACTTACTCCACCACTTGATGGAGATCTGACGAAGAAGAGCATCATGAAGATGATAAGTGGCACGAAGGGAAAGAAGTTCGGAAGTCGATAGACCTCGAGAAATGTTAAAGCCCTCGAGCAACGAAATGTGGTCAAGAGCATCCTGAGCACGCATCTCAAGCCACCCAAGAACCTCTCGGTTCCAACGGACGGTGTCCTTACGAATATGCATCATAGCTTTATGAATCAAGTGGGAACTCGAGGGTGAGGACCAATGACGCCTAACAATGTCCTTAGCATTCGGATAAAGAAATAAAAAATGTTCATATTTAAACAATTTAGAACAAGGTAGCCTAAGGTCAGATTGAAAGAGGATGGGGGCGTGGTCGGACGCACAGCAGGGGAGGGTCGAGAGGTCAAGACCAGGGAAAGCTTCAAACCAAAAGTGGTTAACAAGCATCCTATCGAGCCTACAAAGAATACGAGCAGGGCCCACACAGTTATTACACCAGGTAAAAAGGAATACCCGAGGGCATAAGGTCGAAAAAGCTCTGGGAGTCGATAAGGTTTTGCAAAAGGATAGAAGACCGAGAGCTCCTAAACTGACTACCACCCCTTTTGTCCTCAAAGCCCACAGAAAATCAGACGAGTTAATTAAGCTAAGTGTATTCCAAAGTTGATTCCTATCCGCAAGCAGAACACTAGCGTAAACACAAGATAACAAAAAATGGAAACTATTATGAGAAATAGCAGCATGCAAGATATGATCGGAGGTGAGGAGAGAAGTAACCTGTGTATCCTGTCCACGCCAAGCAAGGATAATACCTTTTGAGGAGCTGGAGCCCTCGCAGAAGGAGCCGGACCAAGAGGGCCCGAGACGACGAATAATCTGTTTAGCTTTTATGGACCCAACATGGCTTTCAAGAAGAATTACAAAATCAAGCGAAAAAGAAGGGATTAAATTCCTAAGTCTATCTCAAACTTTTGCCCGGAATGCACCACGGCAATTCCATGCGAGAATCTTCGTAGGAAACCAGGGTCCACATCCCATCCTGCACAAGATAAGCCAAAGACAAGTTAGCACTAGGGACAGAAGGCTTTTTCTTACCTTTGCCCTTGGCCGGGACCCATGGCTGTCGAGGGCGGAGAGCAAGGGAGGGGGTGGGGGGAGGGCTTAAGTACACGGGACTTCTTGCGCTCAGTTCTGGGGGGAGGGCAAGATTAGGATCTTCCAGGTCATCAAAAGAAGAGTCCTCATCCATTTGGATGGCCAGAGGAGCAGACAGACCAGCCGACACCCTCGCCACCAAGTCAGGGTGATCAACAATGGCGACGTGGTCCGGATGCAGAGAAGAGGAGGGAAGATCAGGGGGCCGAAGCCTTGAGGGATTAGCAGAGAGAGGAGGGGGATGACACAGAAGTTGAGGGAGCAGAGAGTAGAGCAAGAGGGGCGGAGAGTGCGTCTGAGAGAGTAACAGCAACATTAGGACATGTGAGAGAGGGTTGAGTGGCCGGGGGGATGGAGTAGGCGAGGGAGCAGAAAGGTGAACTCCTGGGACACACGTAACGCCAGGATCTACCATGGGAGAAAGAGCACCGTAGGATTGACCTATCACATCATGAGAAAACACAGCAGGATTAGTGGAAAAATTAAGCGAATCCAAGCCGTCCGCGAGGATAAGCGAGGACCGTAGGATGGCCCCATCACGGATCGCTGATGTGGCCAGAGAGGGCGAGCAAGGATCCCGCGGAGGCAAACCATCCGATCCAACCACCGAAGGCCAAGCGATGGACTCCCCACGGATCGCTGATGTGGCATAAGGTGTGGGCACTGGACTCCGCGTAACGGAAGTGATGGCGCTACTAGCCATTAGGCGAGCCCCATCCGTCCGATGATCCTCGGGCCGCCGGGCGCTACAAGCCACGTGGCAGCACCCGACGAGAGAGGAGAACCATCCGAAAGGTTGAGGTCTAGGGAAGGGCGGGGTAGGACAGCCGGTACCGGGCGCATAGGCTGGCAGCAGAAAGGATCCGCCACCCAAAGCCATGACCCAAACAGCAGCGCCGCCGAGGAGTCCCCCTCCGACGCCTTCGAACAGACCTCCAGGCGGTGACCGATAATGCCGAAACGGTAGCAGAAGGTGGGAAGATGCTCATAAGCAACCTGCTGGAGAAACCTATCACCATTAGGCAAAGAGATCCAAGTTGTTTGACGAAGGGGAGAGGAGAGATTTACCTCCACACAGGCACGCACACAGGGTGAATCAACATAACACAGTGCTTGTTCATCGATACAGAGAACATTACCGAAGGCCGCCGCGATTTGCTTAAGCGAGGCGAGATTGCGAAGCTCCAAAGGAAGCCCCGAAAGCTGGATCCAGAGAGGTGCATCCAGGGAGGATGCAGAGTCTAGTCGAAAGAAAAGAGAGATGGTAGCCAGTCAGAGCAGGTGGCTGTCGAACTCCCAGGGACCGCCAGTGAGGACCTGCAAGCGAGAAGAGTCAGATTCAAATGCAAAAAGAAAAAAGGAGTTACCGAGGGGAGAGATGACACAAGAGTTCGCCGGGCCCAAAGAGGCCGAACACCATCCCGAAGAGTGGCCACGGACCCTACGAAACGGCGAGGACCTTTGGCAAGAGATTTTCGCGGCTGATAAGACAAGATTTGAGCTGTGTAAAATATTAGGAGACGTCCGCGGCCGGGATGACCACCTCCAAGGAGGTAGCCGCCTCGAGCTCACAGAGCTGCCGAGGAGACATATGCGCCGGAAGAGAAGGGCGAGGGCCATTGGCAAGAGAGTTCCAAGGTCGAGGAAGCAGCTGAGAGGATGGAGGGAGAGGAAGGATGCCAGAGCTGGAGAGGGTTTGAAGAGGAGCAGATGTGGAGGGGAGAGGAGGAAATGGGTCAGAGCCACCCTCGGCAAAGAGAGGGGCCTCCATGGAGTACCGGAGGAAATCGCACGGCAAGAAGCCGCAGATCGATGAACGGGCCACTAGGGTATCAGGCCATGCGAGATACCAGGGGCGGAAGAGAGGATGGGGGAAGAGAGTCGAGGGAAACACAGAAGGAGTCGGAGAGAAAGTGTCGCCGACGTGCACACAGAAACCCTAGCGGAGCCTCTCGCTCTAAAAATTTAGAGAGAGAAAGGACTTCCGCAAAGCTCGATCTTTTTCTTTAGTGTGTTCAAGTAGTTGCTAATTAGATTAATATATTTTTCATATTCTCTGCATTTGTAGCTATAAATATGGGGAGAAGTTGCAATGGTGCATATCCTAAAAGCACATTCTACATTCTCTTCAAAATAAAAAAGAAATACGTGCATGCTTTCTCTGAATAATAAAAAAATATTTTTTATATACACTATATATATATATAGTGTGTGTGTATTGTACACCATGTGATGTGCTATAATAAAGTCACATATTGTATTCAATAAAATTAAAATGTAAATATGTTTTTAATATAATTATTATATAAATATGTAAGCTCATGTGTCAAACTCTCATGAATTCATGTATAATTAAATGATTTTTAATATAAAATTAAAATTATATTAATCATGACAGTTAACAATAGATAAAATAAATTATATTCATGTTAGATATCGTAACAATATTTGTTGGTGCAATTATCCAATATATACTAAAATATTTTAAATAGTTTGTTATCAAGTAACAATAGATTTAATAAATTATATTTATGTTATATATCATAACAATATTTGTTAGTGTACTTAACTACTTATCTAATATATAATAAATTTTTTTTCAAAATTTTGTTACCAATAATTATTATAATATCATGATGATATTAAAATTTTAGTTATGAAAATATATTTTTGTTTATTTATATTTTTACATTCAATATTTGTAAATATAAATCCAATAGTATACTTGACATTCTTTGTGATATAGGCTATATAGGTTGCGTTTAACATTTATTAGCAGTTTGGTAAGGAAATAGCAATTTGATAGTGAATAGTGATTTAACTAATGGATAAAGGATGATAGTTAGTGGTTAGAGATTCTAATAAATAAGTGTTTGATAAATTTAATAGTAGAATTAACTGATAATATAAAATGACATAATTGAACATACGATAATTATTTAATTCAAACACTATACAAATTATATTATAATGAAATCAATATTGTTTTATATCTCAATTAAATAAAATAAAATTTCACAATTAATTTTTTTGATAAAATATATAGAAGTTTATATTGTCAATAAATTTTATATAGTGCACACATGATATAAAAATATTAATTATTAAATTAATTTTTTATTCTTTATTAATATATAAATAATTCATAATTAATTAAGCATGAATATAAAAATAAATGTAGTTAAATGATAATAAAATAGAAATGAGAGAATAATATGTAAGTTGAGAAAGAAATAATGTATTTGAAAAATGATAGAATATGAAAAAATTATAAATCGCTAGCCTTTAATCACTAAATACTAGTGGAAATAGTTTTTCAATATTTTCATACGATACGCTAAACACTACTTATTTTTATCATTTATCCATTGGCGGATTTGGCCATTGGCGGCCGATCCGGCCGTCAAGTGTCGGATCCGACCGCCAGGAGCCACGATCCGGCACCTTTCGGCCGGATCGGCCGCCAGGCGCTGGATCTGGCCATTGGCGACCGATCCGGCCGCCAGGTGCCGGGTCCAGGTGCCACGATCCAACGCTTGACGGCCGGATCGACCGCAAGGAGCCAAGATCCGACACCTGGCGGTCGGATCAGCCGTCAGGCGCCGGATCTGGCCATTGGCGATCGGATCTGACCATTGGCGGTCGGATCGGCCGCCAGGCGTCGAATCTGGTCATTGGCGGCCGGATCGGCCGCCAGGCATCGGTAGTCATTGGCGGCCGATCCGACCGTCAGGCGTTACGATCCGACTGTCAGGCGCCGATTTCGACTTCGTTCGCCTTCCCCCTCATCGCCCTCGGTCAATTTCCGATCGCAAACTCGATCATATTTCCGAATTATCGAGTCTAATCCGATACCGGATTCGATCGGGTCGAAAAATTTTTGATCCGGTATAATTCGGATCGGGACCGGGTTCGTTTAAACCCGGTCCCGGGTTTACTCAGCCTTAGTAACCGTCACTTAGGAGAAATAAGAAAAGAGAGGAGATGAAGGCTTTTAGACTTTTTTTTATAAAGTCTAGCTTATATGATTTTCTTCAAATAGTTTAAATAACCTTATTTAAAAATTGGATTTGTTGCGGAACGAATTTTAATTTCTTATTCAAACTTAAGCTAAAATATGCATCTTCCGCCCTTTATTTCAAACCATTCTCATTTTTAATCTATTCACCACAACATATCCAGTGAAACCCAGTTACATTTTACTTGTGGTTATTAAAATATCAAAATAGAGTTCAAAATAACATAGGATAAAGTTAAATATTAAAGCTACTATCATTAATTTATAGAGTAGCAATCGTCATTAATAGTTTAGAAATTATTGCTAGTTATTTTATTTATAAATTTATAAGGTATTTTTCCCGTGTTATAGTCAAAATATCTTTTTTTTTTTCTCCAAAAGATTGTTTTCCTTAATACCGAATTGCCAAGTTTTTATGGAGTTTATATAATGGCTCAAACTAAGAGTTCCACCGAGAATCTTCTTGAATTATTCAAGAACCCCATTAGACTTGCTATTGCTCATATGAAAGAAGCCACTTCGTCACCCTAATTATTTGGACGTCTGTAAATAATAAAAATAAAGAAAAAGTTTTACAACTATGCTAAGATTCAAAACACCATCAACAAAAAAAATGCTTAAAATTTTAAAAACTAACAATATACAAAAGTAAGCACTCCAATAATAGAAAAATACTTTAAATATTCTATATAATTATCAAAGAGTTTATATATATTTAACAAATATTTTATACTTTTAATTTAGTTTGATAAAATCATTATTGATTATCGGTTAGTAATTAATCCCTATGCATTATCCATTATCAGTTACCCTAATAAAAAAGTTAAATTTATCGAACAAAGTACCTACACAATGATCCGCATGCACTTCTGTAAAGAATTGTATTACTAAAGTAACTTAAAACCAACAAATTCCACCAAAAACGTGCATGCATTGTTGAGCACGTGACGTGATAAGCAAATTGGCGATTGCATTTTGTAGGCACCTCTTTTAATAAAAACAAATTACCAAAACTGCCATTAACACTTAATATGGACTCGAGTAAAATTATTAATCCATGATAAAATAATTTAAAAATAAGAATTTGTATTTGATGTCAAATATCTTAGTATTTTTTATGCATATTAGAATTAATGCTAAATAAATAAATAAATAAGATACAGAAAAATAAAAAATTCAACCCAAATTGGACCGTTATCCACAAGGTCAGAAAAATGGAATTGGGCTGTGTACAATATTTTCTTAACCCTTGCGTTTATAGGCCCATTTAATTAGGGTTCCGGAGCATCGCAGAGTACACTTAAATACCATCGCAGGCCCTCATCCACACTGACATCCCAAACACCTAGAAGCACCGACGCCGCCGGACTGTTCTCTCCACCGATCGGCGAACGCTTGAGAGCTTGACCTTGACGATGAGGGCCAAGGTGAGATCGAGTTCTTTGATCGATTCCGTCGCTTGTGTTTGCTCTGGATTGGTGTCTACATGTCAAGTTTACTGGACTTTTGCCATGGCGTTCTTATACGTGTTTTCTACTGCTCTTTCTTGTTTCGATTGCTCGAACAACTTCGTGATTTTTTGGGGTCTTTTTCCTTATTTGAATCTGTAGAATAGTTGATTAGTGCTTTGGCCCTTTATGCCCAAAAACTTGCTTTGTTTTGCGTAGTGTATGAGTGCTCCTTGATAATGCAATCCATGTCCGACATTTGTTACTCAATATACTTTTCGGTTTGTTGAAAAGTATGTTGCACAAGGCCATTTCTTGTGTAGTGAAACATCGATTGTGCAACTAGAAGTGCCCGAGTGTGATTTGTCGAGGAAATGTTATGCTACTGAAAGGGTTGATTTTGACCTTAAACAAAGGAATATAATTGTGTTTGCTTGTAAAGTAATTACTAGCGGCCAACACGAACACGAATGAATTTTTTTGAGGAACTAGTTGGAGCGACGCAATCTTTTTGAGTAAATAACCGAACACCTTTTTGGGAATGAGTTGTTTTTTTCTTAAAACAAAGAGGGAATGAATGGCTACACAAGTTGGTAGGCGTCGGCTTGTATTGGATCTATGCAAAAATTACCCTTCATTGTTGTGAGGCGCCTACTACGTTAATGCCAGAAGTAAGGAAATAAAGATGAGGATACAAGATGCCATCTCCAATCTCTTAACAGGGCACTGTTACCCACGTAACATCACTCATCCTAAAAACATTGTTCCTCAGGAACCATATTGCCTCAGAGCCCCCTTGTCCTGTAAGAATGGTCATCAGACAACTGAGGAATGAATAAATTAACTTGGGGACATGCTCTATTTCTTTATCTTGGTATCAATGGTCCCCAAAATTATAATTTTTTTCCTTTGCTAGTGTGCATCTGATATTTGATATGCTTGATATATAACTTTGGTGGTTGATCAATAAGCCTGGAAGTGAATTAGGTGTTCTTGAACTGTTGTAAAACTCAAGCCATCTCAGGTTTAAGTGGTGCCCAATTAATCTAAACTGCCAGTTTTATGTTTTTTCTTTAACCTGTTATACATATTTTTCAAGGGTAAAAGATTACCATCCAATTATCTTTGCTATTCTTTTATACACATGGAACTTAAAAAATATGCAATATGCTGCTCGAGAAAATGATTTGAGTTGGCAGGATCTTATTGGAATTGACTTTGGAGTTATATAGTAGACATTGTTCCATTAATGTAATTTCTCTCAAAGAACAGCCGATTTCTAGTTGAGTTCTCTGTGGTGGAGATGATTCTATCATTAGAACTATGCTCTTGGTCATTACAGTTTGAAGACCTCTTAATCTTCCTCATCGTGCATGCACCATGTTTTGGGGATGTCACATTGAAGAAAAGAAGGCATTCTACGGTCTTACAACTGAGATTCATAAGAGAATAAGGGGACCAGTGTTTAAGCCACTTAATGTGTTTATGTTAAAGAATTAAAGATCTGATTTCCTGTTACTTGTTGATTACTAAAACTCCTATGATACATTGCTATGTTTACTAATGTTTGTTACTTTTCTTAATTTTGAGTACGGATACGTTGGACTTTGTTATAGAGTATATTTTATATGCATGACTAATCAAAAGTTTCACAAATACAACAATAAAATAAGTAAAGCACATTATACTAACGTTTTCTCATAATGTGGATCAAGTTTTAAGTTTATACGCAATTTAATTTTTCAAATTTCTTTTGTATATTTTTTTAATGTATTTGAAGGCATATCCAAATACCAAAGTACCAGGTGTTGGGTTTGTACGCAGAATAGGCATCTGGAGGGATTAGAAGTAAACGAGCTTCACTGAAAAATTCTCTTTGCTTTAGAATTGGTTATCATAAATGTAACCTAATGTAATTGTTTTTCGTCAATTGAAGATATTTTTATGATGATTGTTTTATCGTGTTGTTTCAGTAAATGACCAAATGCTATTCAAGTATTGTTGTATGTTTGGTCTCTTGACTTGTTATCTATGTCTATTTGCATTCTTCAGTGGAAGAAGAAGAGAATGAGGAGACTCAAGAGGAAGCGCCGAAAGATGAGGCAGAGGTCCAAGTAGTTGGGCAAGAACAACAATTTGCTGCCATGTTAGACTTCAAATCTTAGTTGGACATATTTCCACTAATCATGTCTTAGCTGAAGTGTGGAGTTTTCAATGGTAGGAAGTTGTAGTTGTCCTGATGCAGATTCGTCCAACAAACTGCATCAGGTTTTTGTTTTATTCAGCAGAGTATTTTGCTTTGTATTACTCTTTTGAAGTCTGTGAACCTGTTAGAACAAAATATGCACTGTTACAATTTGTTTGGCTTTAGCTCTTCTTGCCGATAGCCTAAAAATGTGTTTTTAAGCATCAGGCTCATTCTTGCACGCTGTATCGCTCACGCTCTTTTACATGTCGCTGAGTCATCTATAGTTATCTTGTGGCTGATGCTGCTGTCGTTCTCAAAGTTCGTCTCACGATACGTGTTACGAGTGGATGCGCTCAGAAGTCTCGTAGAACACAGTTCAATTAATTAGTCGACTATAAAACAATAGAAATCATTTCAAACATGATGAAAGCTCATTAGTAAGCACAAATCAATTATAAAATATGATGAAAGCCTCATTGGTATCAAAGCGATAGAGGAAGGAAGGATTATATAAGCATATCGAGGAGAATGTAATAATAACAAAATATGACTAAACGTTCGCATGACATTCAAATTCTTAAGTTGAAAGTCCTAGATTTTCATAATCATAATAACGAAATACGCCATCATGTCCATAGTCGTCATGAGTTCATCGTTGGTTTTCCACAGTCACTTTTTTCGTACTTGCACCAACTTGGATAGAGGAGAGATAAGGACAAAAAATAATTGAAATAGTATATAATTCAATAAGCACGTATATCATTAATGATAATATATCAATAAGCAATTATCAATTTTCACAATCATGCCAATTTAGAACAATAGTATTAATTTTTGCTAATGTCCAACTTAATGTTATTAATGACTTCAACACTAATTAAATGACAACCTTGTGTCCTATTGACTTTTGATTTACATATGTTGAGGCCACCATTGATTCAATATTATTAAGGTTAAATCTTTTAACCTCATATTCATTTAAGTAATCATTAGGAAAATAATATTAATGACTCCTTTCATTCATTGGGATTCTTGGCTTACCTTAATGCTAATTATGGTTGCTAGGTCGGGTTGCACTTGCACCAAAATACTCGTATCTTAGTCCAATTCAATTGTGTTCATTCAATACAATATGGTTTTTCATCTTACGAGAACATACAATACATAATTTAGGTGTGTCTCAATCATTGGCATCATTAACACACACATCATTTTATCAAAAGTCATTCATAACATAAATTAAGCATATTCATTAAGCTAGTAAAAAAAGCAGGGTTCAATAGGCCATCAAACACATGGTTAAAGGAAGCATCACAATTAATAAACCAATTATTTGGAAAAAGAAAGGGATTTCATAGCCTGTCACTTATTATGTAACAGTCGTGACCTTAAATTTTCATGTGTTGTGACTCTTAAGTCACAAACCTTGCACTGAGTTTAACTCACATCTCACGACTCGTTACCACCCTACAATGACCTTGATCAAATTGATTTTCGCACCTTATGATTTCTTAGTCACCAATTCATGACTTGTGACTTCAACTTCGTGGAATTTAAACTGAGCCTAAAAATTTATATTCTACACTTGCGATCCTTAACATGTTGATAATAAATGTCACAGTTAGGGGTGACATTTTTTCGGGTATCACAATCATAAGAATTTTTCTCCTTGCAGAGGTGGGGGCAGGGTTGGCGGTAGATCAGTGGCGGAGGCAGGATTTTTTTAGTGGGTTCACGATCATCACTAATTGAATAATAAAATTAAAATATAATAATAAATATAAATTGATTTAAAGTAAGTACATACTTAATTACAAAAATATTTTAAATTTATTTTGTTTAGATAAAATTTTAAAAATAAAACAATAACAAGAGCAAAAATTTGCTACAAGCATAAAGTAAACATGTTATAGATATATAAATGATACATTAATAATAATATATAAATTATAAAAAATAAAATTTATTAAGTGAATATGATAAAAGAGAAAGAACCCAACTAATTATATAAATGATAAAAAAATTATAATAAATATGTTAAAAAACAAAAAAAACTTATAAAATATTATAGAAACTTAGTTTAAAGTTTTCAAACTAATGAAGTTTAAGGAGAGGCGACTTAATCAATGATTAGAGAAGAGATTATGCTTTAATCTTCATCAATGATTTTACTTGTTAGGATGCGCTACTATATATAATTTCAGTGCCTGCACGTGCACCCACATGCAGGCACCTAGCTCCGCCTTTGCGGTAGATGGCCTCGCCCCGTTGGCCCCAATCCCCAAAATTATTTATAAATATTTTTTAATGCTCATTTAATAATTTTATTTCTTAAAAGTATTATGTGTGGTTATTATTATTGTATGATAAAATATTATATCATATTGTTTTTAATTAGTTATATCTCGATGATTTATATATATAATTATAATAATATTGCTTATCATTATTACTTTTTCATATGATGGGGGATTTTGGATTCTGACAAACTTGGGGACCCCTAGAATCCTAGGTGGCGATAAAACTAGCCCTGTCCTGAGGGTCAGAGTCGGGGATAGGGGTAGGGACGGAGTGGTGGAGGCAGGGCATGTGCCACCCCTAGTCATGGTTAGGGTGCAGGAAAGTGAGTCATGATTGTCACTGATCGTGACTCAAAAATCATGGGGCTAACGGTGACATGTAACTCAGTGTCCACACTAACAAACCATAAAAACACATGTAACTGGCCTCATGGTGGGGTTGCATGGACAAGTTCGATTGTCACAACTTGCGACTCAAAAGTCACGGTCCGTAAAATCGACTCGTAACTCAAATGTTATGAATCCTTAGTCGTGTTTGTCTTAGGACCTATGAAATGATGTTGTAACTCAAGAGTATGAACTATTAGTTTGTTTCATGGTCATGGAATTTTTGTCACGACATGTGAATTCAAAGTGTCATAAAAAACTTTGATAAAAAGTTTACCATATTTTTCTAGGGTTCATCTATATGTTGTTTGATGCGTCTAAACAAGAGTTCCTTTCCTTATCCAACATTCATACCATCGAACACAACAAATAAAAGAAATCCATACATTTTAGTTCAGGTTTAAATTCGAAAGAAAGAAAATGGATCCACACTATCTACATACCTTAATTTCTAAGGTTCTAGGAACTATCCTTTTCTTCTTCTCACTCTTCTCCTTATCGTCGGCTTCACTCCCCTTCCCCTTCTTATCCTTCTTGCACCCTTAGGGCATATAAGGGTTCTTCAAATGGGGCTCTCAGCTGAAAACGGGAGAGGGGAGAAAGAGAATGTGAATTTTAGGGTTTTTCTTTTGTCTTATAAATCCTAAAGATGATTTTGCCCCCAACTACCTGTATTTTTAAGGCATTTTGGAATTCTTGAGAACCCAAGTTTTACTATTATGGCTTTGTATTTCCAAGGTTTTTCTCTTTTTATTTCACGGAATAGTTGATTCAAACTAGTGTTATTATCAAAATCAAATCATTCATACTACAAGTATGATCTAACAAAACAAGGAGCAACATAAGAAGTTAAAAATGACAAAAGCCTCAACATGGTTTAAGCTTTTTCTGTCATTGAACAGGTCTTGAAGTGTGGGCTCCAAAATGAAGATTTAGGATTGGATACAGTGAAGCCTTTTTGGGATGTAATGTATGTTATTTTCCAAAATTAACAAAAGTTTCCTATTTCTAATATGCAAGGTTATTGGTGAAAAATAATTAGTGTCTTTTGGTTAATAGTTGCTGTGAGTTGCTGCTATTTTATTACTATGTGAAAAATGAGTATAACATGTCAAAATTCATTATAATTCCATTTTAAAGTGTAATAATTAAGCATATTCATTTGCGCAATATGGGTTTCTTATTACAATTATGAGAAAGTGTGGGCAATTTTAAGACGAGGAGGAGTCATCGCGCATTGGCCTAAATTTTAAAAATTTTGTTTAAGTTAACATTGGGACCCAGTTACAAGTGTCTCCCAATTATATTATATTATACTTATATGGATACTAATCAAAATCCTTAAGTTGATATTAATCAAAATCCTCATTATTTTTGCTACGAAGTAATCAAATAATAAGTTCACATATTTAGTAAGTTTAAAGTGAAATAACAAATGAATTTACTTGGACGAACAATGGGCGAAGAATATGAAAATCATAAATAAGACTATTTGGAAGCGTGGGTGAAAGAAGTTTGGGGGTCAACTTTTCGATTTAAAAAAATCGTCCGCTATTTTTTAAGCCTATTTTTTAAATTTAAAAAATAATTCTACAACTATTTTAAAAATAAAAAATCATCTTATGACGGATCAATTTTTTCGGATGATTTTTTTGAGTCCATATTTTTATATAATTATATTTTAAAAATATATAATAAATTAAAATTAACATAAATAATATTTAGTTTTACATTAAACATAGAATATACTACTAATATTTAGGTCGCGTTTGGATTGTGAACCTGGGTAGAACCGTGCCCCAGTTTCATCAAATCGGCCTTCGATTCCATCAAGGTGAAATTGGGAGCACGTGACCCTCATTCCAACATTCCGGGTGGAACCGAAGCACTATAACACTTCGGTCATTTTTTTACGTGATTTTTTTGGGTATTTAATTTTTTTTATTTTCTCTCTCTCACACTTTACCCCTATAAAACAATTTATTTATTATATATAAAATATTTATATTTATATTATTTATGACTTATTATTTTATTAAAAATGATTTTTTTATATTTGAATACTATATTTTTTAACAAAATTTTTCATAAAAAAATTTTAATCTATAACTTTATTTTTAATTATAATAAAATTATACTTTATAACTTTAATAATCATTTTCAATTCAAAATCTATAAAAAATTCATCCATCAGATCAACTTTTTCCTATCAAATCAACTCTACGTTCCATTCCATTCAAACATACATTAAACTAATTTATGAATTCAACTATTTGTCGAGAACTTAATAAAAAATGTGATTCCATTTTCAAATGCAGTCTTATGATAGAAAATTATGAAATTTTATAAAAAAGTATTATATCTATAATAAAAATGGATAACTTATGAATTAATTATATAAATAAAAAAAATATAAATAAAAATGGATTTCACTGGCCCTATAATTTTTTAAATTGGGTCTTAATTTTAACGGGTGAATTTTGATTTAATAAAAGTCGCCAAAATCATATTCGGACCTTAAATTTTTAATTTTTTCAATTTGACTTTTTCGGGTCCAATACAGTTTTTCGGATCGATCAAGTTTTTTTTTTGCACCCTATTTGTAAGAGAGGTTAACGAATAGTAGATTATTCTATTTTATATTTTGATGTTGAACATTTATTTTTTATTTAATTAATTTAAATATTATAATTCATGAGTGAATTAATTATATAGTTTTTTGATGATGTAATATATATTTATTGAGCTAGTTTGACAAAAAAATATCATTTGAGATTAAATAAATTGTGGCAGTTGAATTAAATTTTTTTATTAAAATGACTTAGTAACAAATACCGAATAATTGAATGAATGATGAAAATTTCTATTTAAGTAATAAAATAAATTAATTTCCACAAAATAGTGATGCACAGCGCACACGTTAATTTACTTGGCCGAGTTACAAAGTCGAAAGTATTTGCGTTTCTCACTCTCGCATGGATTCCCTCTCTGCCTCTTCCGCTTTCGCGTGCGTCGCAGTGGTTAAATACCGCGCCCAGTCCCATCAATCCGCGCCGCCGGCGATCTCCTCACCGCTTCTCCACCTCCATCGTATCTCCTCGCCCTCCTCCTCTTCTTCTTCCTCTTGCCCTAAACACCCCAAACCCTAATGCCGATTCTCTCTATGGCGTCGCCGCCATCGCCCGCATGGTCCTATGGAAGCGGCAGCGACCGCGACGATGACCTTGACGAGGACATGGAGGCGTTGCGGAGGGCCTGCATGCTGACCGGCGCCGACCCGGACGACGTCACTACGGTCTCTGACTCCGACTCCGCCGGAGATAGTTGCGGGAGCGATGACATGGGCCTCCTCCGCCGCATCCAGGAGCGATTTTTGGCGCCGTCGTCAGCCGTGGACGAAGAAGCATCCCTTCCCATCATAGAGCCTATAGCTACTCGTCCGCCTCCAGTCTCCGGCGAAGAGGAGGACGATTTCGAGACCCTTCGCGCGATCCAGAAGAGGTTTTCGCAGTACCAGACCGGTGAGTAGCAAACCATTCTTTTGCTCCCGGAAAATGTGTGATAGTGTCTAGATGATTTTGGTTTGTCAACCTTTCTTTTTTGTTGAGCATTTGTCTCATGAAATAAATTTGTTCTGGGAATACCGTGTTCCAATTGGAAATAGGCAAATGCGGAATTCTTGGTTGAGAGGCACCTTCGACTTAAGAATTGTATGCGAAGAAGGGTACGGGCTCGTTCCTCCTCCCCCCTTCACAATTGCCTTTATGTTGGAGGTATATCAGTAGGAAATCGAAACAAAGAAACCTGAATGTAACTTAGAAAACTATTTCTTCTTGGTTTCTGAAGATGTACACATGTATTATCGTCCTCCATGGGATACTTTTTTTTTGAGAACGTCTTCCATGGGATACTTGAATGTCTTTGACAACGATGATGCTATTAGTTTTGGCTATTTCTTCTTTTATCTGACGAATTGAGTTGAAAGGGCCAATGTTTTCTGAGATATCCTACGGGAGTACCTAGGTGGGAAAGTGTTTGCAAGTATATGCGTATTTTTTTGTTTGACTTCTAGTAGACAAGGAAGGTTTCATGAAGTGATAGCAGAAAGACGATTTAAGAATTATGTCTTAAGATTGGTAAGAAAGAACCATCCAAGCACACCCCAAAAATATTTGGGTTTGATTAGGCGAGGAACAAATTATATCATGCTAAACTCATAGTACAAGTTATGTGGAATTAGAAAGAGGTGTCGATATATTTGACCAAAAAAGGTATAGGTTGAACTATTGATGGTGAACGTGTTTCAAATTAGATAAACCTGACTTATTCTCTGGATGGTTAACTTTAGATGAATTCTGGAATTATGCTCCAATCTTAGTATTTGCTTTTTACCTAACCAAATACTGATTCAATTTTCTTCTGGAATCAATGAAAAAATCTGGATGACTGCCATCATTCTTTTTCGAGGTAATATCTGAAAGAAGTATTTTATTTCCACACTTCTGTCAATTAAGTTGGTTGTAAGATTATTTTGTTCAATATAAGAGAAAGTAAACTGATAAAGAAAATCTCATCTTACAACTGAAATAAAAGTAACCATTTCAAACTTAGTTGTGACCAGATTCAAGGCCTATATTTTTTTTTGAGGGGGGGAAAGGATGAGCACAAAATGTAGGCTCCCAAGAAGAGAGCAGCAAAAAAATGGAGAAAAAGTGTCGTCACTATCCAAAGCCCCACTCCCGGAGAAGAAAAGAGCTATGGAGTACAATACTATCCACCTGAGTCCTGCCACCACAAAAAAATAACCCGGTTGCGCTGAAGCCAGATAACCCGGGCACCAGCTAAAAAGGTCGTCAACAATGTCCTCCAATGATGTCGTCTGCTGCTATGAACTCTAAGTGACTGCCAAAATGTGTCCGGTGAGTGGAGCAAGCCAGCTGTCATCCCCAGTCGTACCCAAACCTCCCGGGATACACTGCAGCCAAAAAATAGATGTGCGAGGTCCTCCTCCGCCTCGCAACATAGGACACAGGATGTGTCAGCAAGAGGTGTCCACCTTGCCCTGTACTGTCGGGTGAGAATCCTATGGTGCCGCATAAGCCAAGCAAAAATCTTGACTTTAAGTGGCACCCTGATGCGCCAAATGAGTCTGAAGTCGGCCTGGAGAGAATCCGAGATCGAAGTGGCCGGGAGGAGACGAAGATACAGGCTGCGAGCAGTAAAAGTCCCAGAAATCCACGACCAGCCATCAGGCCGGGAGGTGTCCGGCTGAAACGGGGCAATCCGCTGATGAAGTGCCAAAAGCTCAGTGATGCGCCTGTCAGAGAGGGCCGACCTAAAAGTAGGGGTCCACGACCCAGTGCCCGGACCACTAGGTTCTGACCACGCCTCAGCAATTGTAGAATCAGGATGAGCAGAAAGAGCCAATAAGCGCGGGAAAGAGACTGCCAATGATTCTCCTGGAGCCAGTCGTGTGCCAAAAAGAGAAACTCTTCCCCCTGCCAAGGGATGGGACCATAAATGGCCGAATCAGGGGAAGGAGGGGGGCAACGCCTCGCCAGAACGCAGAGGCCCCGCGGGGAAGAATGGCTCTAGAGGCCCAAGATAGGTCCTGAGTCCTGACCATAGCAAGAGAAAAATACTGACCGCCAGAGGCTATCGTGAGGACCCATAATCCGCCCAACCCAACGAGCTAGGAGGGCCCAGTTGGTGAAACGGAGATCACGAACGCCTAGGCCGCCCTGAGAGGTGGGGCGACAGATGGTCTGCCATGAAACAAGATGAATGGCCCGCTGGGTAGTGGCACTCCCCTGCCAAAAGAATCTGCTCTGAATTGACTCAAGTCGTCTCCGAAACAGATCTGGCATCCGGAGAACGGACATGAAATAGATCGGTAATGCAGACAGAACGGAGCGGAGCAGAACGAGTCGGCCACCGCGAGAAAGAAGTCTCGAACTCCACCCTTGCAACCTGTGCTCCATCCTCTCAATGACCGGTGTCCAAGCATTAGAACCGATATGACGATCAAATAAAGGGAGCCCCAAATAAGTATTCGGCAAGTTGCCAATCGGGGTGCGAAGCTGAGTCGCACAGGCATCTGCTTCCTCCTGACCCATACCAAAAGGGATGAAAGACGACTTAGCATGGTTAATCTGCAGGCCAGATACTGCCCCGAAAAGATCCAGCATGATGGCTAACCGCCTGGCCTCCTGAGCAGTGCCCTCAATAAAGAATAACGTGTCATCTGCATACTGAAGAAGTGGGACTAAGCTACCCGCAAAACCCCTGAATAGACCGGCCCTGCAAGACGACTGGGTGCACCTGGTAAGCGCGTCAACCGCCAAGTCAAAGAGCATGGGAGCGAGTGGGCAGTCCTGTCGAACCCCTCTCTGAGGCTGGACCCAACCGTCGGCTGATGACCCATTGACGAGGACTGAGAAGGAGGCGGTGGTGATACATCGCTTCATCCAAGCAATCCACCTCATGGGAAAGCTCTTGACCTGTAAAGAGTGCCACAGAAAAGACCACGAGACAGTATCATATGCTTTGAAGAAATCAACCTTTCACATAAAGGCCTGACAACTAGTCCTCCGCCAGTGAGCAATGATCTCCGCAGCCATGCCATAGCTATCCGTGATGGAGCGGTCCTAAATGAAAGCCGACTGTCCTGAGTGAATGATATCTGGCAACACCTCCCGAAGACGATTGGCCAAAACCCGAGCCACCAAGAGATAGATGGCATTGGATATGGCAGTCGGTCTGAAGTCCTCTACGCGATCTGCCGAGGCGCGCTTCGGAAGCATAAAGAGATGGAACCGGTTGAGACACTCAAAACCCCGGTTCCCACTAAAGAACTCCTGGATGACTGCCATAACATCCTCCCGTACTACATCCCAGAACTCCTTGTAGAAAAACATTGGAAAGCCATCAGGGCCTGGGACGCATCATGATTGAGATCACGCAAAGCCTGTGTGACCTCGTCCTCCGATAGAGCCTGCACAAGAAGAGAAATATGGTCGTCAGTAAGGCTGGGGATTCCCCCAGGTGACCACCGCCAGGGGGCTGGAGGCAGTCGCCTAGAGGTCTCCCGATAATACGCAGAAATAGCATCCTGAATGTGCCTCTGACCAACGATCTGCTGCCCCTGAATCATCAGCCGGTCAATCTGATTATGTCGGTGGCAGGAGCTTGCATATAGGTGGAAGAACCGTGTGTTAGCATCACCCTCCCGAAGCCAAAGTCTGGCGAGAGCGCTACCTCCAGTGGATCTCCACCTTCAGGTCCTCATAACTGGTGGTCTCCTGAGCCTGTCTGCGATCAGTGAGCTAGCTCCGCCTATCATCTCAAGCGCCTCCCTCCTTCGCCTCTGCCGATCGTCCCGTATGTGCCTCCAGTGATCCTGAAGAAAAGAACGTAACCCAGCCAAGCGGGTGGCGAGAGTCCTGGCCGCATAGTCCGAAGGTGGAATGCTGGGCCACTGATCTGCCACAAGCTGCCGAAAACCATCCTCAAGAAGCCAAGAACGCTCAAAACGGAAACACGACTGCCTAGAAGACGCCTCCCCGGACTGCCACAGAAGGGGTGTGTGATCCGAGAAAGGTCTGCCCAAAGCCTGAACATTCGCCAGCTAGTGTGCCTCAGCCAGCTCATTATCTGTCTGTAGTCAGTAAGCTCCTGCATACCCGTGCATATAGATACCCTGCCCTTATAATCAAACTTGGATCATTGGGACCTAGATGCAAGCTAACATCGTTGATGGGTATTTTGATGCACTTCAAAGACTAGGCCAGACATGAAAGGGCTCATGGGTGCAGGTAGCCACCTGCTATTCATTACTTCCATCTTTGTATTAATCTGATTCCTTCTTTTTTATTACAACCACATATATTGCAGCCCCTCAAAATACCATGTATATTGCAGGGATAAATGTATCTGTATTGAACTTTGGTAAACCTGCACAAGTGGAAATTTTTGGTAAAACTGGAGGATCTTACACATGGAAATTTCCCTATGCGTAAGCTGTACCTAGGTCCTTATAAATGGCTTAAAAAAAGGTCCCTGTAAATGGTATGCATGCACGAATGAAAATGGATAATGGGGGCTCCTTCGGTGTCATTGAAATGTTGGAAACTTTTTTAGACCATGGAGTAGTAGTGTATCATTGATAAAACAAAGAGAAAATTATACCTCTATTCTTACTTTAGTTTTTAAGTATGACATGCCTGGGTCCCAATATCACTTCTTCTGTGGATTAGTTTCACTTCCTGGCAGAACGAGTTATGTGAAAAAGTGAAAGCATCCATGGTGACTAAAGGTAGTCTCTTATTATTTGACAGAGTGATCATATTAAACTACTCAACTTTTTCCCCCAAAAAATGATTATTTCCCGTTTTTGTGCTAATACCTGAAAAGAATATGATTCTTATCATTTTTTCTTTACTTGGCCTATTTGTTTCTATTTCATTACATTATTGTGGAGCGTGTTATCTTATTCCACATTCATCTACTGATTGGAAGTGACATTACCTGGTGTTATTAGTCTCTAATATTGTTGATTCATTTACTTCTTTCTGCGCTCTTCAAATTTTCATATAAGTTCTGTTTGTGTACTTTGGTCATTTTATTTGAAGATTTATTCATTAATTAATTTCTTGCAGATTCACTAAAGAGGAAAGCTTCTACATCCGTAGAAGATCTTGATATGGTTAACTTGGATTCCTTGTCTGGACCACAGACTCCTAAAATTTATCCTGTTAAAAAAAGACTCATGACATCAAGTGAGGAGCAGGCATGTACTGTCATTGAATCACATAGCGTAGGGGATGAATTATGTAATGTGACTACAAAGGATATAATGTCTTCAAAGTTCCCAAAGTCCGCACAGAATTTTGTTGACGCCCTAAAAAAGAACAGGATGTTCCAGAAGTTAATTAGGAGGAAGATGATAGAAATTGAGGCAAAAATTGAAAAGAATAGAGGATTAAAAGAACGCATTAAATGTCTTATGGACTTTCAGGTGGCTTGCAAAAGGGCAGCGGGGAGCATGCTATGCCAAAAAAGGGATCTCCGCATTAGACTAATTTCATCCAAAATACAAAAGGCTCATAAATCTTCAAAGGTATATGCATCTTAGTACTTTTTCCTTGTAGTTTTAGCTTTTCTTATGGTGTGCATAAACACTGGATTGTTTCTTGCAACGAACTAGGTGTTTAATCAAAATCCTTAGCTCGAATTCCAAGCTAGTTTCGCTTTAATTTTCATTTCCATTGTGCCCTATCATGATTTGGTTTTAATCTTCTTTTCCATTGTGCCCTATCATGGAGGGCCTTTACTTGCAAATGCTGTGTTTGAAATGAAAATTCCAACCACAACCCACTTCCTCTCTGTTTTTTCCTTTTTTTTTGCATTGCAGCATGCATACATGCTGATTTAGCCATATTTGTGGTGGACACATATCATGTCTCGTGGCATTAATATGCATACATACAAGAAAAATATGTGCATCCTGCTTTTGTGCAAATTGTGGTATGTGTATGCATGTGAACATTTTTTGCCAAATGTTTTGAAATGCATGGAAAACACAAAAGTATATAAATGCTAGCATAATCATGATGAAAAAATAAACTACCGTGGCTGACATTTCAAATATGTTCCTGCAAGGTCACAATATTTCACTAGTGAAGGTCAATACTTTCTGATTTTATTCTTTGTATTCTGGTTTTGTTTCTATTTTCTGAGATGGATAACTAACATTCTAATAATGCTGACATGGGGTCTGTTATAGCTTATAATAATGTTGACATTTTGGGTATTTTGATGGTTGCGTAAATTATCAGCAAATCATGCATTTTTCCCCTAGGAAGCGGGGTTGTGTGTATTTTTGTGCACGAATAATGTATTTTGTGGAGGGGGTAAAATTCCACTCCCCGGGCTTTGGATCAATTAAAGTCCATGCATTATCTTTAATGACTTCTTTGATACTAAGGTGCTTGCATAACATCCTGAGCAGATTATGCATCTACTCCAATTTTTAGTAGGTTCTGTGTGCATGTGCATGTGTGTTTAATGTATTTCGTGGAGGGAAGGACATTTTTTGACTGTTTACATGTTTTGTAGCTTGCAACTAGATGCATGGTGACTCCTAAAAAAACTGTGTAATAGCACACCAAATAAGCATTGCAAAAAAAAAATGTTTAATTTTCGTTCATATCTTTTATGTGCAAAGTATTGCCGTATGCTACACCAAATAAACTGTTGCATGCAAAATTTTATTTAAATTGATCCTGTCATGATGCATTAGTTTATGCGCATTGGTCATGTTTCTAACTTCTGCTTTTAGGCTTTATTGATGAAATAGTTGCATGTATTTGGGAAAAGTTGCATCATATATCAATTTGGTTTAGGGTTCCAATGAATGAGAATATTTTAATATATGTGTAATAAGGTAATATTTTGTCAAAAAATTTCTAATAAGGTAAGAAGATAAGATGCTATGTTAAGCATTTGAGAATTGTCTTTTAAATATGTTACTGCTTCTGCTTAAATCGTCTTATGTACTATAATGCAGAAAACAAAACTTGAAATGTGAATCTTCACTTGCAAAATGCAAGGCACATTCTTTCAAGAAAAAACATTGACACACAAGATCTGTCATATTGAGTTATTTGTTCTATTCGAATTCGGTAGCTATGTTTCTACTTGTATATAAGTTATCATGACATGCTATTTGTCACATTGAAGCCAAGTTGGAAGAAGGCTCCTGCTTGCATTGGCCCAGCTGAAAATTCACATGTCTCCATTTATAGAACAGTACTTCAAGAATATCCTTATTTGCTCTGTAAGCAACCATGGTCTAATGTAGAGAAAGAAAATCTTATGAAGGGAATCAAACAGCAATATCAAGAAGCACTCATATTGAATTCAATGAATAGGTATGTACTTGATTTGAAGATGCTTCTCTTTCAATCTTATTTCTACTTCTACTGTGCTCACTAAAGCGGTTTGTTGGCTGTTTTCAAAGTTTTGATTGCATGATTTCATTCGTCAATTTATAACAAGTTCTCTGCAATTTATCTTATTTTGCAGTGGTTTAGATGAAACCTCAGATTTTGATTTGATGTCTGCACTACTAGGAGGTGATATTGAAGTTACACCCGAATCAATAAGATCTTTCCTACCATCAGTTAATTGGATCCGATTGGCTTCTATGTATCTTCCAGGTCGTTCTGGAATGGAGTGTGAAGCAAGGTAATTAATTTTTGTTTGCATGGTGCAGAACTTTAGAGTTAATTATTGATACTCTAGCATTTCATTTGTAGTATAAATTATGTTTATGAGAAGGCTGAGTTTCACTACAATTTTGTAGCGCATATATCTTGAACTGTGTAGTTTTTAGTTGGTCAACGTAGGCCAAACAAAGGTGGTTGTACTGCAAACCTATATCTTAATACTATTTAAAAGAATATCTGGCTTGGAATTAAATCTGCCATATGGTTGACCTATTTTGTTTAGGACTTTCCAAACAACAGGCTATTTAAGTTCTTGACAATATAAGGAATACATTGTATCAATCATCTTCGTTTTAGTTTGTCATTTTTTTGATGGAGAAAAGGATGGTTCCCAAGTTTGTAATCATCCAACTTTATTGATGGACATCAATATAAACTTCACATTTTTAGGAAGAGAAATATACAATAATTTTCAACAAGATTCAATCATCGACCATTTTGCTGAATACAGTTCTTGCAAAAGAAATGATGTTGTACGGATTAACATCTCCCAAAAAAATGGTCATTACGCTAGTACTAGATGGCCCATAGGACCAATGTTGTTAGGACCGGACAACAATCCGGATAGGTGCCCATTTCAGGTCGAACCGATCGGACCGGATAGTAATAAAATATTATATTTAATATGGTATATTAAATTAATCTATTATATTTTGGATATACACCTATATCAAAATGTAATTATACAAAAAAACAACAATCATAAATCATAAATTTTAAATTTAAGATTTGATGTTAAAATTATTACACACTTAATAAATAAAAATCATATTGAATGTCATTGTTATATATAATTTTCTATTCTTTTAAATTTTTATAAATATTTTTTCCATTGTATTATGAAAAGATTATGTATTCTGTAAATAAATATATAGTATAATTAGTGATTTATTAAATTTGAACTTATTAAATATTAAATTAATGAAATTTTAAATTTGTGTATATATATTTAAATATATATAATATCAAAGAAGTTTGCACCATCCATCTCGAACTAATTTATCTAATATAACAAATATTATATATAATATAATAAATATATAATTAACTTACATTTATGATATTAAAATTTTGAATAAAATAATAATCCATAAGTTAAAGTTCAAAGCTTAGTAAATTCTAGACTAAATGAAGGAAAAAAGAGCAAGTAAGGTGTACAAACATAGTCCCACATCCATAATACTAACAACATAAGAGCAAATGTGTTTCTTTATGGAGAAAGTCCATTTATGGATATTTTCTAAATTTATAATAATAAATTTTATAAAATTATTTCTTAACAAAAGAAATAATAAAAAAATTGGGTTGGCCCTAAAACTGCGGTTCAACCCGGTTTTGGCCAGTTTTGACCGGTTCTTGATCGGTTCAACCCGGTTCAACTAGGGGTCCAGTTTTAAGGCTTATATCAAGCCGTGTTAGTGACCGTTGATGGTCGGACCGGTCCGATCCGGTCCGGCCCTAACAACATTGCATAGAACCACTATTGGTGTACTTTGACATTTATCAGTAACATAAGTTTGAAGATCCTGCTGATGCTTGTCAAATCTGAATTACTGTCAAAGGTTTGCTGTCAAAACCCAGTGGCAACGAGTCTCTTGCCAAACCTTGCAGAAATTCAGTGTTTTTACACAGTTTCCAGTTAGAACGTTCTTTGGCATATGTGGTGGGTTTTTTTTACACTTTACCTGCCATGATTGACCAAGATATTCTTCTTGGTTGACATCAATATTAAAGATTTTAAAGATAATACTTCTGGTATTTTCAATTCAATTCCCAAGAATGTTTCATGTGACTCCATGATTGTATCTTTTCTTCTTTAGGTGGTTGAACTGTGAAGATCCAATGATTAATCACGAACCTTGGACAGCATTGGAGGATAAGAAGCTTTTATTTATTGTTCAGGAAAGGGGTCTTTATAATTGGGTTGATATTGCAGTTGCTCTAGGAACCAGCAGGACACCATTTCAGTGCCTAGCGCGTTACCAAAGGAGTCTTAATCCTCATATCCTGAACAAGGATTGGACAGGAGAGGAGGATGCAAAGCTTCGTGCAGCTGTAGAACATTATGGTGATAAGCATTGGCAAATCATTGGATCTTGTCTAGAAGGCCGTACGGGTGCTCAATGCGCTAATAGGTAAGCTTTTCTTCACCTAGTCACCAGTAGTTTGTTTTTCAGTTTAATAATTTCTTTTTTCTGTTACTTCCTTTTGATTAGCGAGATGCATGTGCAATTGAAAATAGGCATGTGGTTTACTTGTTATCTCCATAGACTATTCATGATAGAAACCACTAAAAATGTGATTCCTGTTGAAGAATAGGCACACAATTATCCTTTGAGAAGATGACGTTTGTTGATAAATGTTATGGTGTATGAATTTGCAGTGAGATCAATTCATTGAGATTGTATACATCAATGCATGTCATATGTGTGCCTAACTTGTATATGTAGAACTAATTCAAGACGTGCCTTCTGCATCTCTTTTTTTTTTTTTGAGCAGAAAAAGGATGACTACCAAAGTTGTGGTTGTCATCCAGCAGTGTATATATATGAAATTATGAGAAAATGTACAGGTGAGAGCTCTCGGAGAGAGCAGCAAAAGGTGACCAAGGTCGCAACAGAAAAGCTAGCCAAAACCCCACTCTCTAATAAGAAATGAGATGTGGTGTACAACACGCTCAGGCTGACATCGCTCCCCACAAAAAATAATCTGATTGCGCTGAAGCCAAATGGCCCAAGCACCGGCCAAAAAGGTCATCAATGGCTCTCGCCAACTCTGTCTCTGATGCAACATGCTCCGAAAGGTCTGCCATATGGTGTCTGGATCTGACAAAGAAAATGTCGCAATGGAAGTCTGCTGCCGTATGCCCCGAGATGTGGGGCAATCGAAAAAGAGGTGAATGACATCCTCGGCTGACTCGTTGCAAAAGACGCAAGAAATATCGTTGTGCGAAGCCCAACGCTCCCTGTAGGTCCTGGTAAGAAGCCGTCCATGTCGTAAAAACCAAGCAAAGATCTTGACTTTAAGCGGCACCCGAGTGCGCCAAATGAGTCTGCAATCCGTCCTGAAATCCTCTGGTAGTGTAGAGGAGGGAAGAAAGCGAATATAAAGGCTGCGCACCGAGAATGACTCTGATAGCCAAACCTAACCATCTGACCTGGACTGGTCCGGATGTATCACGACCAAATGCTGGTGAAGGGCCAGTAAGCCAGTGAAGCGCTGATTCGACAAATGTGCTCTGAAGCGGGGAGACCAAGCACCGGAGCCCGACTCCCCCTCCACGGACCAAGTGTCCGCAACCATCGCCTCGGGAAAAGTCGAGAGGGCCCAAAGACGGGGGAAAGCCTCAGCAAGAGGGCCACTCACTGTCCAGGCGTGCCGCCAGAAGGATAAATCCCTCCCGAGCCAAGGGAAGGAACCATAAGGTCACAGACCCGCGGCGCCATGGCCGTTACACCCCGCTAGAAAGATGATGCCCCTTGGGGTAGAATGAATCTCGACTCCCTTGATAGATCCCGGCCATAGCAGGTATCGAACAATGAACCACAAACTATCCTCTGGCTCCATAATCCGCCTGAGCCAATGGGCTAGAAGAGCCCAATTGGCGTACCGTAAATCGTGGACCCCTAGGCCCCCGTGAGAGGCAGGCGGCAAATACTGGTCCAGTCAACCAGGTGGACGCCGCGATGATCGGGGCCACACCCCTGCCAGAAAAAACTGCTCCTGAGTGAGTTTAAACTTTTGAGAACCTGAGCTGGTAGTGGCAGGACCAACATGTAGTACGTCGGGAGGGCCGAGAGCACCGACCGTAGTAGAACGAGTCGGCCCCTGCGCGACAAAAGACGTGCACTCCAACCGTGAAGTCTGTGCTGCTCCATACGCTCAATGATTGGCGTCCAACCTCCAAAGTCAATGTGGCGGTTTGAAAGCGGAAGTCCCTAGTAGGTGATTGGGAGGGTGCTGATCGGTGTATGAAGCTGGGATGCACACCGATGAGCCTCCTCCGGAATCATGCCAAAGGGGATGAATGATTAATCTGGAGACCAGTCGAGACCAGTCGTCGCGTTGAAAATATCCAGAAGTATCGGGACCCGCCGAGCCTCCAACTCTGCGCTGAAGAAAATGGTATCGTCCGCATACTGGAGCAGGGGGACGAGGCTCGTGGAGAAGCCACGGAAAAGCCCGGCCTCACAGGTAGCCTGGATGCATCTGGCGAGAGCATCAACACCTAGGACAAACAGCATGGGGGCAAGGGGCAACCTTGTCGGACTCCCCTCTGAGGCTGAACTCAGTCTCCAGAACGGGTCCCGTTGACCAAGATCGAGAAAGAAGCGGAGGTGATGCACTACTTCATCCAAGTGATCCAGGTCGCCGGGAAGCTTCTGAGATGAAGGGCCTGCCATAGGAAGGACCATGCAATCGTATCATAGGCCTTGGAAAAGTCAACCTTCCATAAGAAGGCTTGAGTGGTGCTTCTCCTTCACTGGGCAGTGATCTCTGCCGCAATGGTGTAGTTGTCGGTGATGGATCTGCCCTGGATAAAGGCTGACTGCCCAGGATGTATCAGTACCGGAAGAACCTCACGAAGTCGATTCGCCAATACCCGAGCCATCAGAAGGTAAATAGCATTGGATCGGGTGATCGGTTTGAAGTCCTCAACCCGCTCTGCTGGGGTGCGCTTCGGGAGTAGGAACAACAAGAATCGATTGAGGCGCTCAAAGCCCCGATTCCCGTCAGTGAACTCCCGAATCACTGCAACAACATCATCTCGCACCAATGGCCAAAACTCCTTATAGAAGAAGACGGGAAAACTATCAAGGCCAGGGTTTGCCTCGCTATTGAGGTTCCGAAGGGCTTCAAAAATCTCATCCTCTGTGATCGTCTGTATCAGTAATGATGACTGAGTGCCGCTCAGCCGAGGAATGTCACCAGGGGCCCACCACCAAGGGCTCAAAGGCTGCCGGCGAGAAGTGGAGCGAAAGTAAGAAGTGATGGAATCCCCAATGTGCTGACGGTCGGAGATCCGCTGCCCCTATATGACTAGCTGCTCAATCCTGTTCGCCCTCCGGCGAGAGCTAGCATATAAGTGGAAAAATCTAGTGTTGGCATCCCCCTCCTGGAGCCAGGTTTGACGGGATCGCTGCCTCCATTGGGTTTCCACAATTCTGTCCTCCACTGTGCTCATCCATCTTAGAGTCTGTGAGATGACGAGAATCCTCCGTGCGGTCCATCAGAGCTATGACCCCTAGGGCTTCCGTCCTACGACGAGCCCGATCCTCTCCGATCGCCTTTTGCATCTTTCACCACATGTAATGACCCAAACCCACAACATATAATGATCCAGACCCTCGAATCAATGGAAGCGACTTCTTTTCTTTACTCAAGCATCCAATTGGAACTCATAAAAATGTAAAATTTTATTTTTCTTTGCACATCTACAAAGAAATTATGTTCACATGCATTAAAAATATTCTAATAATGCAAAAACTTTACAAATGATAAATAAAGTAATCACATGTTAGAAACCTTTACATTCTAATAATTATTATCTTTCCATCTTGATATGATTTTAGTTTAATTCAAAACTAAAACACTTATACATAATTTAAGTGTACATAAACAAACATAAATAATTATGATAGCAACATATAAATTTATACGTTGACATTAAAATGTACAAACTAAACTTATGGTACAAAATATCTTTTAAAATATTTTAGTGTTAGAAACATTGTATCCAATATAAAATATTCAAAGTAAATGTGACAAAATAATCTGAAAGCTATCCCTAACTTTGTTCCTTGTGCGAAAACATGCCATGAGCTCTACTTAAAAAAAATGTCATGAGCATCGACAATTCATGACATTCGACCTTTGGGATCTAGTTAGAGAGAAACTTTTGGATGACTACCATCATGCTAGTCGCCCTTTCTCATTTTAAAAAAATTTATAATAATCATGAGCGTAGGCTCATATGTAGGGCCCAAAAGGATAATTCCATAATAAACTATACAATATGCCAAAAATATAAAGATGCATAGGCCAAATAAACACAATCATCAAATGTTGACTACAATATTATATATCCTTCATGCATTCAATTTTATAGCTTAATTAATGCAATATATTTCAAGTATATATCTTGTACCCCGATTGATTGCATACTTGTAAAAAAATCATAACATTTAATATACATATTCAGATCTCATAATTATAATTTTTCTTAAGCATATTCTTTATTAAAATTAACTGGTAAAAGTTTCAAATTTTATTTCATCATGGTTAATTCTCAATAATATCATCATTTAACTTAAATTCTAGGCTCATTTTATATTCTGACAGATTGAGTAGCACGAATCATAAAATTTATCTTCTAAAAAATTTATAAAATTTATATTGATTAGTAAATAATTCATATTTAAGTATTTTCAATTTTCTTTGAGAATGAACTTGCTATAGTTTAACTTATAAAATTCTTAGGATTTATCTTATTTTGGAATGTTCATAGTAAATTTAGCACGTGAACTTATATTTTGAGCTATATTTGATCCTGGCCGACAAATTGAGATTCAATTAATAATTTATAACTTCCAGTGCGCATAACACGTTGTGATGATTCCAATTGGACAAGAATCCTAAATTTAACATCTTTAAAATCCATAGATATCAAATAATAATGTTCAAACATGATGACGTGACTTTTGCTAAGTATAACTGATTAATATGATTCCAAAGTCCATGAAAAATAGACTCATAAGAGATCTAACCCAATTAATTTCATAATTTTAAATGTCCCGGAGGTATCCAAATGACTAAATAAAGTTTGAGATTCAGATTTGTTTCCAGCTGAGCTTGTTCAGGTTGATTAACTAGGGTTTCTTCTAGTTTACAATTAAGTTGTGATTTAGAGATGGATGAGATAGCCAAGAATCAAAGAAACCTATGGTACAAAGTGATGTAACTATAATCCCAGAGGAAATATAAATGCTTACCATGAGTCAAGACATAAGATCTTTTATGCTTTGCTAATTTCCCTTTGTAAACCTCCAATTTCCTTGTTGTGCTCAAGGTTTGGGTGAGGGCATAAAAGAGTTGAAGCATGTGGTAAAAGAGTGAGGAGATAAGGTTAAAAAGTAGAGTAATACCCAATGTCAGTTTGACTTGGATGCTTTTGATAATGCAAGAGTGGATTAGTTCAAGTGGATGTTACATGACGAATGTTATATATATGGAGCATGACCTTGATTAGACGTGATGTGTTTTGGCAAAATCATGTGGGCCAATACCCGATGCGGACATTATCACATGTTAGCCAGTAGTTGTGTGGACCTCAATGTCATGGTGAGGTGTGATCACTCAACAAGGATATTAAGTTATCTAAAAATAAAAGGATGCAAGAGATATGCCTTGGGTTAGTTCCATATGGACAAGTCATGGGAATAATACCGAGTATATATGAGAATATGATCTCGATTAGGCTTGATGTGTTTTAGTAAAATCGTGCAGGTCAATGTCTAAAGCGGAGATTATCTCATGCACGTTATAGAAAAACATACCTGTCATATGTAGAGTGCTAATCTTAAAAATCTTTAATTAATGAACATGTTTATTCTATATGTGATTCATGGCCAGAGACCATGATTTTTTTCCATTTAAAGTTTTATATGAATCATGCCCTACTTTTCCCTTGATTTTTCTCAATTTTAGTATATCTATAAACTTTTTGTAGATAAAGGTTTAATCTCTTGAAATGCAGGTGGAAATGCACCCTTAACCCGAGGAGGAAAAAAGTGGGGAGGTGGTCAGTGGACGAAGATAAGCGCCTAAAAGTAGCAGTCATATTACTTGAAGCAAAGAATTGGAACAAAATAGCTCAATTTGCCCCTGGTCGAACTCAGGTTCAATGCAGAGAAAGGTACATTACAAACGTATCTTCTTGAAGAAAAGAACTGCATTTTTCACTTGCATACCTCATGTATTTGGTTGCTTCGGAACTGATTTACTATGCGTACAGGTGGCGGAATTGTCTAGATCCAGCATTGAATTTAAAACCCTGGACTAAAGATGAAGATGACAAACTTTTAGCTGCAATAGCAGAATATGGTTACTGCTGGTCTAAAATTGCCATTCGTGTACCTCCGCGAACTGATAACCAATGTAGGAGGTAAGTTGATAGTACATTACGGAATCTTTCCTTTTGAATAACTCTTGTCCTTCAGGCTTCCACTTTCAGCACATGACACCTGTTATTCTACTTCATCCAAAAGAAGCACCATGTCATTCTGATCGCCTTATCACAACTTCATAGTATATATTCTTGAAATTACAGGAGATGGAAAGTTTTGTGCCCAGATGAAGTCCTTATACAGCAAGCTGCTACACAATTGAAGAAGACTGTACTCATCTCCAATTTTGTAGAACGAAAGAGCGAGAGACCAGCAATTGGTCCTAATGATTTCCTGTTGCTACCCTCCCTTACAGATGGACATCTTAATGGTTCAGAACATCGAAAGAATAATCTAAGGTATCGTTTTTTATATGTGGATTTTTTTTTGAGAAGTTATATGTGGAAATTATCTTTAAGAAAGGTTACCTCTTCATCATCTTATATGTAGTTCTCATGATTTATGAAATTGGAGGTTGACAACCATAGCTTTTTTTTTTTGTTTGATTTCTGCACAGTTGACTTGCCTGGAGATTCCTATCTTATCAAGTTTCTGATTTGTAATATTGTTTGATTGGCAGTGTTAGCCAGACAAGGATGCACAGAGTTAAATCTAGAAGAGCGATTGAAGGGAACACGGTAGAGGACAACATGATAAGTTGCACTGATATAGTGCCACTTGACTTGGCAGTTAGTGGAGGCACAGAACATAATTTGACTGAAATTGAGAACAGTATAAAATCAAAGAAGCAAAAGTTCAGGTAAAGTGAATTAGGACATATCCTTCCCCTACAACTGTTGCTGATATTTAAAATGCTTATCCATAGACTCTCTTTAATAGTCTATTTCCTTTTCCAAAAAATGATTTGCAATTATACTTGAAGAAATAATCCGAGGACAAGATCTGCTAAAAGGAGTTCGCCATCAAATGAAATTGTGAGTTTCAAGAAGATTATGGAGAAAACTTCAAGGTATTTTGGACAACCATTATTGATTAGACTGTTTAATGTATCTGGTCTTTATTGTTCATTCCTCTTGACAGTGAGAATGGAGATAACTGGGGAACCAAGTCCAACTTACCTAATGAAGAGAGCCCATCTGCAGATTTCATGATAAGTACCTCAAATGATGCATGGAATGGCGATTTCGTTCTCTTGCCAAGACAAACTAAAATGAAAAAGAAAGCAACAAGGTATTTACTGATCCAATGAATGCTTTGTTCTGTGTATACTTTGTCATAGAAATTTGTAATATCAATGTTTTGGTAAAAATCAAAAGTTAGACTGGAGACGCCTTTAGGATTTTAGAGTAAACACTACAAGAATTCAGCAGAGAGATGCTTGCTGATTCTGTGTTACATATTCTAAATGCTAACTTATGCAATGCAAATTGCAGAAGGGTTCATTAAAAGAACACTTGGAGTATTATTTTTCATCTCAATCGAAATTTTCTTGTAGGTGCCTTTTAAAATTCCAAAAAATCTTTTAATTCCTTCAATGTGGCTAACTTTTCGTTGTTTATGTCTGCAGTGATGGTTCACACAGTATGCAGTTTCAGGAATCAAATGATAAAAACAGTGGCCCTCTTGAAATTCAAGCAATGGATAATATTTCACATCATTATACCAGTGGTACTAAGAGTTCACATGTTTCACTTGATCCTCGTGCAGTCAGAATTAGGCGCAAAAGCAAGATCAGAAGTCAGACATCAAGGTAGCATTTTGTAATTTTGATTTGATAATTTAAAATTTATTCATCTCTCCTGATTGCTTCTTTCGTCAGCATTTGATATGTTTCACTATTTTTTATGACAGAGGCGATCTTCAATCTGCTTACCGAAAGGATGCTGCTTGCATGAATGGAAATGATCCTATTATACAGAATGAAAGAGAGCTACATGATTCAAGTTATAATGAGGATGCTGCTGATGAAGTAGGAGACATCGAACAAGAAAATGAAAATATAACTGCTGGCTCAGTGGATAAGCATGTTCCAAAACTTCTTGCAACATTCTATAACAGAAAAAGGAGAACAACAAAATGCACAGCTGCTAAACAATCATCAGAGCCTGCTAAAAGTTCATTGAAGACAAATGACATGAATCGGATATCAAGGTAGCATTTTGGTACTTTTGATATGATAATTTAAAACTTTATTCATCTCCCCTGATTACTTTATCAAATGTGGTTATTCATCAGTATTTTGTATGTTTCATTTTCTGACAGGGACGATCTTCAATCTGCTTACCCAAAGAATGCTGTTGGTAAGCGAAAAAGATCATCGGAGCCTTGTTGTGTGGATGGAAATATTTCTGCTATTATACAAAATGAAAGAGAGCTACATGAGTTGAGTTGTAATAAGGATGCTCCTGATCAAGTGAGAGACATTGAACAAGAAAATGAAACTATAACTACTGGCTCAATGGATGATGATGATGATCCACAAATTCTTGCAATGTTTTATAACAAAAAAAGGAGAAAAACAAAATGCACAGCTGCTAAAGAAGTATCGGAGCTTGCTAAAAATTCTTTGACAACAAATGACATCAATCCAGAGACAACAATAGTAGCTGCAGATGATGATGATGATGATTCACTTTTGGCCACATTTTATACGAAAGCGAAGAGAAAAGCTAAGTTACAAAGGAATAGAGAAGTAGAACGAACTGCTAAGAATTTTTCAAAAGCTATTGACATTGTTTCATACGAAACAAAGTGGTCATTCCATAACAGGGATGAGAATATTCTCTCCTCTGGCAGTCAGTCAGCAAATCCAGTTGCAGAAGGTGATGATGATTCGCTTATCTCTGATTTCTATGATAAAGTGAAGAGGAAAAGACATCGTGCAGATAGCAAGACAGAAATGTAGGCTGCTAATAATTCTTCTGTAATGTTTGCAAGATTGATGCAAATGCAATATTGTTGCTCAATAGAGACATGAAGGTGAATGCAAAAAACTTGATCAGCTGATACAATTCAGGCTGATTGATTATAGTGGTAATAGTTGTTGAAAGCAGCTTTCTGGTGGAATTGTAAGTAATGAGATTCTTTGGCCAATAGATGGAAATGGTTGTTTTGCGAAAGTTTGTTTGCTGGCAGTCAAGAAAGACCAATCTTATTTTGGGAGCACAAACATACAAGCATGGTGGATATCATCTTGCATTTTTCGAAGTTTGATTGCAGCATCCAATCAGAGTTGGAGTACACGAGTCCATATAAGGTCTCCCTTCTACCATGAGTAACTTGGTTGCAGGTAGAGCATCTTCTTGACTATGATCCTTCTATGTAGTGCCATGGAATTTATTTCTTTGAACTGATAAACAGTTAATTATCTGCGGCAGACGAGCCTCTACTACACTTTTCTTGCAGCATTATTCTTCTAGAGGAAGCTCTGTGAAGGGAACGGCGTCATCGGAATTTGTTGCTAGCGAGTCAGTTGGGAGTCTTTGTAAATGTTATTTGCGTATTTGTTATTATTCTCTTCTTGTTCAGAGCGAGGTATCCTTCACCAGGTTTTCTACAGTGATCAAGTTCAAGGAAATAGCGATCCGTATGGCATTCTGTGTATTGTGATGCACCAGATTTTGCTCTCTGAAACCGCTAACAAATTGGGGCTTTGCGCTCTCGATGCCTCGGCCAAATTATAGATTCAAGCATGTTTTATTTCCAGGGACAGTACCTTGTGATCTTTCTCCTTTTTTTTTCTATCTGACAAAAAATTGAAAAAAGGTCAATAAGATAACGATACAAAATACCGATTGTGTCAAATTTGGTGTGGACTCTAATGAGAATGAGATCAGGTCCCGTACTTATCTCTGGTTCGATGTTAAAAGCCAGAATAGTTAAACCGGAATGAATGACGAGAAGCATCCTCCGGTTGCAACGTTCCCTTTGTGATATTTTCCAAGCCCCATAATCCAATTTTATGCATAGATGTATAGGATGAAGGATGTATAGTACTCGTATTGTGACTTAATTAATATATTAATTTGGGCTCATGTTTTAACTAATTTACTTATACGTATATAAATTTTGAGGTAGGCTAGTTATCAATTTGAGATATACTAAAAGACTTCCTAGTCTTTACGCCGATGACTATGTGAGAATTTTGGATAGATCATAGGGTCACATGCAAGATTTTGGATCATTTGTTAATTATGTTAATATCGAATTTGCATGTAAATCACTATCCAATTATCTGAGTCGAGAGGTGTGACAACTTTGTAATGAAAGAGAAAGTATGCAGAAAAATACTTTACGAATATGCAACAACAAATACAACAACCAAAAGCTCAACAAAAATAAATGAAATCGATAATGAGAAAGATGATGCATGATCAAGAGATGATAATGAGGTGGGCGAGGATTAGTATTTTTTATAATTATTTTATATTTTATGAAATATTCAAGTATTATATAACTAACTTTTTAATAAATAAAAGATGTAATTTTAAATAAAATGTAAACAATAACGCATTTTATTAAAGTTAATTTAAAATGATAAAATATAAAAAAATAATAAATTATAAGTTTTCAATGGGTTTACAATCCTTCGATGGATTTTTTACTCAGAGATTGCAAAGGACAAGAGTCCCTTTCAACTTGCAAACTAGGGTGTAAGAAAAATCACTAAAAAAATGATTCAAAAAAATAAAAAAAATCAGGGAGTGAATATGATTTAGGATGATTTTTTAACAGGACAAAACTGATCCGTTTAAACTAAAACCCATCCGAAAAAGCCATAGGAGCATGTAGATCTCATTTTTATTTATATAATTAATTTATAAGTAATTAATTTTTTTATTATTGGTATAATAGTTTTTTAATGAATTTCAATATGTTCATATCACGTTATGAAACTCTAATTTAATAATCCTAATATTATATCCAATATTTAATTATAAAATCAAATATGTTAATATAAATTTTAATTTATTATATATATTGTTTAGAACATTATTTTTTTAAAAATAGAGGTTAAAAAAAATTCAATATCTATAAGTGGTTTTTTTCTTTTTCTAAATGATTTTAGAGTGGTTTTGTCATTTAAAAAATTGATCCGAAAAAATAGCGAATGATTTTCTTGAATCACAAAATTGGTCTGGAAAATTCTGAAGGTCAATGCATCCTACATAATTTTCAATGGAGGTTTCTTTCAAAAATTACGAATATTCACCTTTCCAATTTTCGAAGAATTCCGTTGCAAAGGTTCTTTTTGCGATATGTTAACCCGTCGGAGGTTTTGATGAGCATTTTTTGAACGGTGTAATCGTGTTGAAAAATCGTGTGTCATATGATCATTTGCCACGGATTTAGTGTAACTTTGAGACTAAAAAATCACAGTTCTTTTTCCAATGAAAGCGAAGCAGGAATAGAAACAGAAACGGATATGCTGAATTCAAGCCACTCTAAGAAGTATAATGGATCTGGTGGAACCATGAACATAACATATTTCTGACTCTATTTCTCTCATATATATATATATATATATATATCCACCTCCATTTGTTTATATTAATTACTCATTCTGAAACAGTGAAAATGGTGAAGAAAAAAGAGAATGGTAGCTAGGGGTGTTTGGGTAGGTCTGAATCTGAAGATCCGACCGGATCCCAACCAGTTTGGATCGGGTTGGGACTGTGATCAGATGGTACCCTATCTGAACTCGACCTGACCATGGGTTGGGAGTCGGGTACAGATTGAATTTTTCAAATCCGATCCAACTCAATTTTTTAATTTTTTATTTAAACTTAAACTTGTGTTTGATTTAAAAATTAAAATAAAATATTTTAAGTGCAGAAATAATATAAAATAGTTAGAAAACTTATTTTATACTTTTAAAAAGATATTAAATAATATTTTTATATTAAATAAATATAAAAAATTGTGTGGTCAGGACCTCACCCGATCGAGTTAAACCAGACATATGAACATCCATAATGGTAATTGTGAAGACACATGGCAACGCCATAGCATTCAACGCTGTGTCCATACAACACGGCCGACCCAAGGCATCATGAGGCTTAAAGCAATATTAAGACCTTTTATATAATAAAAAAAATATTGTCAATAATATCTTGAATTCTACCTCAATTGAAAAGTTAAAATATTCTGAAATAAAAAATATTCTCGTACTACGAGAGTTTCGTTGTCTGCATGCAATGTCGGTCACCCTCCACATGCAAGAAGGTACCATTCTGAAAGATAATATTATGAATACTCTGTTCATGGAGTTACGAAATATAGATGTGAAAAATTCAGAATGAAGATGTTGCCCTATTGTTGTTGGTGTCTCTTCCTCTATCATACAAAAATTTTGTCCAATTTATTATTATAAAAAAACATAATTATTCTGAAAGAAGTAAGATCAGTTTACACACTCGTGAACTTCAATATAAGACATCTGACAAGGCTATGGAGACTCATGCCACATATGATTCATGACAACTACAAAGAAGGGCATCATCCGAATTCGAAGAAGAGGAACATCAATCCAATGGATATCTGTAAAGAAGAAGACTACAAGAACCTATTCACTGGAAGAAAGATTGGCCCCAAAAGAAGAAGACCACAATTGTTTCAATAGTACACCATAGTAGCAAATTTGTAGATGACGATTTGGCTCTCATGGCGTTTGATTAAAAATGTTTTGATGAGAGTTGGATTCTGGACTTGGGATGCTCTTATCATATGACTCTACACAAAGGGTGATTCTCAACTTATCGTTTTTGGAATAAAGTTTTTATATCTTATATAATTATATTTTGATGATACAAACATCGAAAGATTTAGAGTTATATTTAAATTGTTGAAAAGTCTAAATAAGAATGAATTGCTTCAAGCACTAAACATTCAGTAGAAATTTGTCTATGTTTCCATAATATTTACATTAAGAGATGAATATAAAAATTATAAATAATTCTCTTATTTTTCTAGAGCATCAAGAATCACCTCATTTGGACAATCACATAAAAAGTTATGTTTAAACAAGTGAAGCTTGAAAAGTTCAATTTGAAGTTGATATTTTTATATGCAAAACTTGCATTTAATATTTGAGTATTCTATCATGAGATTTTGATTAGGATATTAATATTAAATTTATAAATAATATTGTTATATTTTTATAAAATTAAATATTATCTCATTTGGATACTAGTATAAAAAGTTATGTATAAAAGAGTAAAGGTCTAAAATATTTTATTTGAAATGGATAACTTTAGCATTGAACTTTGAATTAATATTCGACTATGATATAATTAGATTTTGAATAAACGATGAATATAAAAGTTGTAAAAAATTCTGTTAGCTTTACATTTAAATAAAAAATCATCTCATTTGGATAATTGTACAAAATGTTATATTCAAAATAGTGCAAGATGGTCGATCTGTCGGTTGGACAGCACACAAAATGCAGAAATGGACTAGTTAACCAACAAAATGTTGATATGGTGCTAGTCGAAGCACCGGTTGGTCGATCGGTCAACATAGAAAATGGAGAAATCGATCGCAGAACTCATCCTCAGTGCATAATGCACTATTACAGTCATATTTTGGCCCAAAAAGTGGGAAACAAGTCCTAATGGATAAATGGAGTTAAGAAGACTATAAAAGGAGTCCCAAAGGTGAATGAATGACCACGACTTCCAAGTAAAAGTGGGAAGAACATTTCTGAAGTCCATTTGAGCTCCAATTTGTAAATCTTTCATTTATTTCTCTCTTACTTTTGTGTGAGGTTCCAAATTGTAAAAGAGAGATTGTGAAGTGTTTTTGTAATATTGTAATAGTTGTTTAACTCTTGAGTGAAAAGATGTTGTGCCTTATCTCTTGAACGAAGAAAAGACAGGTGAAAACTTCCGAGTAGGAGAGGTGTGCCTTACCGGAGAAAATGCAAGAGTTGTAAAGGGTTTTTTCCTTGCCCCATTTGGAATTAAGAAAAGGTGTTAGTGGAATCTCTGGCGGTCACAAGGTCGAGAAGTTGGAGCGAGGATGTAGGTGTGGCTGAACCTCGTCAACAAGTCACTGTGCATATTGTATTTGTCATTCTCTCTCCCTCTCCTTCCTACTCTATTATTCATGTGATTTGATTGTTATTATGTTGGTTAAAATTTAACAAATTGATTTTAAGTTTATGTGATGATTTTCGTAAAATCGATATTTTTGATTTAACGTCAATTCACCCCATCTTGGTGCCTCGTGATCCTACAATTAGAACATTGATGATGGAAATGACATCACAAGCAATGATGCAATTTGTAAAATAGTTGGAATCGTCTCAATTTATATAAAAACTTATGACATTGATAGATATCCTTCATATTTCGCAATTGAAGAAAAATCTAATATCATTAGGTGTTATGAAGTTGATACTGCAGGACGTGTTTTCACTATCACCAAGGGTGATGTTGAAATCATGAAAGGAGTTAGACATAATTTCTTGTACATACTACAAGTCAAAATAAATTTTGATGTGACTAAAGTAATTAGTTCATCCAAATCAAAATTAGAAGCATCCAAATTGTGACACATATGACTTGAACATGAGTAAAAAAGGGATGGATATCCTCAAGTGATTAAAAGATATCCGAAATCAGATTCTACAAGCATTGTGCCTTTGGCAAAAAAAATGACTTCAATTAAACAAAGTAGTTCACAAGACGAAGCCAACACTCGATTATATCCACACTGACAGGTTGGGGCCCTATCGTCATGTTCCATTTTTGGGAGGTTCTAGATATTTTTTATCTATGATAGATGACTACTCAACGACGACATGTGTATTCATGATGAAACACAACAACGAATCATTCGAAGACTTCAAACAGCGAAAGGTTTTGGTGGAGAATTCGATATCGAGAAGGTGAAACTTCTTCATACTGAGAATGGTTTAGAGTTCTGTTTATCTGAATTTGATCAGTTATATAAGGATAAAGATATTGCCAGGCATCACATCGTCATAGATACGCCACAACAAAATGGTGTAGCGAAGCGCATAAATAGAACACTTCTAGAGAGGGCTTGATGCATGCTCTCAAATTTTAGTCTGAACAAGTCATTTTGGATTGATGCTGTGAGCACATGTTACCTGATGAATCGGAGCTCTGTGACTATAATCGATCTCAAAACTCCTATTGAAGTATGGTTAGGAAATCCTACTGATTATACTAACATGAAAGTTTTGGGTTGCTTAATATATTATCATGCTAACGAAGGAAATTTGGAACCAAGGGCCAAAGAAAAGTTTTTGTGGGATATAACGTAGGTGTAAAAGGCTACAAAATCTGGTATCTTTTTAGAGCACAAGGTGCATTTAATGAGGCATTTATGCTCCAACAGAAAGCAGAAAGCGGATGAGTGTCAACAAACATATGGAGTTTGAATTAATTAAGTCCAATTCAGAATGGAACAAAAGGATCTCATCAAGTTGTACAACCAGAACATGAAGAGCAATGAGAGAAAACAACTTCAAGTCTAACCGTCAGATGTGCTCATGTCATGGGGTCATTTGAAAATGCTCCGTGACATTCTTAGACAAGTAGGTCCTCTTAAGCGATATGACTTTAGGACATGATCGCATATGCATTCAAGTAGCCGAAGAGGTCGAGTTGCTAGAGCCATCGATCTAGAAGGATGCTATTATATGTGCAAAATTAGAACAATGGATTGCGGTAATGAGTGAAGAGATGAAGTCTCTTCATAAGAATCAAACTCGAGAGTTAGTCAAATTATCAAAAGATAGAAATGTCCTCGGATGCAAGTGAATTTTCAAAAGGAAGATTGGAAGTTCAAAAGTTGAAAGCATGAGCTACAAAGTACGTCTAATTGCAAAAGACTATAGTCAGAAAGAGAGAGTATACTACAACGAGATTTTCTCTCCTGTTGTGATACACACTTTCATCTTGGTGTTATTTGCCATTGTAGCACATTAAAATTTGAAGCTTGAGAAATTAGATGCAAAGATATCATTTTTACATGAGAAACTTGAAGAAGACATTGTCATGAGCATGGCTTCTCTATCCCAGGAAAAGAGGATTAAGTTTGCATATTGAAGAAGTCATTATATGGCTTGAAGCAGTCTCATATGCAATGGTACAAAAGGTTCGATGATGATACATTGATTATTGCTATAAACATGTCAAACATTCAGAATTCGCAAAAGCTTCTTAGCGTAGAATTTTATATGAAGGACTTTGGTGCAGCAAAAAAGATTTTAGGGATGGAGATTTACATGGATCACGAAAAGGATAAATTCTTTCTGTTTTAGAAAAATACATTCAGAAGATTTTATTCAGGTTTGATATGTCTGCTGTGAAGACTTAGAGCACTCCATCAGCCTTTTCACATATGGGATTTTGTTGACCACTGAATTTTCTTTGATAGCTAGTTTTCTATGACTAGTTGGCTTTTTATTTTACTAAGCGATTTTCTTTGGCCAAATGATTTTCCTTGACCCAACAAGTGAATCGATTGATGATCATTAATTATGTTAATATGCAATTTTTAATATTAACTTTCTTTCAAACTTGTTAATATTTCACACTATCATCTAGTCAGATTGTCATGCATCAAAGCAAGGGCAAAAAGTCATTTAATATCTAAAAAAATCAAGATAAAAACCCTTGAAAATTTAGGGCAGAATCTAGGCCGTGTACAACAAAACTTGGGCCGGGTTTGGACCAAGTTGAAGGGAACTCGGATCGAGTCCTCACACATCGTTTAATCCTATTTCTAGTAGAATCCGGGCCGAGTTTACAATAGCTCGGGCCGAGTTATCTTTGAGTCCGTGTTGGGCTCAGAATAAAACTACACTGGGTTGATATTTTATAGAAGAACCTAGGTCGGTTTCATCCAACTCAGGTGGGGTTTTGCTCGTCGGAAATTTAACAATTAATATCAATTCATAAACTATTCTTTTTGACATAAAAACTATATGAAACTATTCATGCATTATAGGGAAACATAGAGTGAATACGTTCTTACATACCTATCCAATCATAACTACATGGAATCCCTATCTTTATGCACAATTTTTGAGCAGACGATAATGCTTTTGATGAAGTGTCTGGCATCGTTGATAGTGGGTACAACTAGGAGTAGAGGGCCCATCCAAGATGTCACACACACACATCGGAGAGAGAGAAATCAGTATTCAAAGTGGAGAGAAAAAATTAGCTTTTTGATCCCCTTTGGCTAATGGGCTAAAAGGTCTATTTATAGAGGAAAAAGACTTTGACTTTTGGTGGATTAAAATTAATCCAAGATTAAGTGATTAACCACCTCTCAATCTAATTTTGAATATTATCCATAACTATATTTAGTTATCTTAATTAAATACTTTATCTCTTTTCTTTCGTTCTTCTACTCAAAATCTTATCTATACATAACTTCCCCTTAACTTTAATTATGTAACAAAATTTTCCAAATTTAAAGAGTAATAATAATAATATATTTATTTTTTTAAAAAATATTGGGTCGTTAAATTTTTACCTTCTTTATAAAAAATTTCTCCTCGAATTTTACTCTAAGTAGGAACATCTAATCATAAACTATCACTGACTATCTTGTTGACACTTATTTATCTCTTGTTGTTGTTCTTTTTGTCTTGGGCAATCCATTGCATACTGCCCTTGTTCCCCGCAATTAAAACATTTCCTAGTTTTTCTTTCACATTCTCTAGCATTTGCAGAGGCTGTTGGGTGTTTGTTGCTGAGGTGTGTTGGCCTTGACCTATTGTCTTCTCGATTCTCTTGTCTTTGTTGTTGATGATTCTCCTTTCTAGACTGATTTTGCTCATTCCTTGTTCACTATTCTTGGCTCTCTTATCCAGTTGTATTCTTGTAATGCCTCTCTCCCTTAGGGTGGTCATTCTTGCCGCATTATTTAATGTGCGGCAATTTCTTGAAAGAGTCTTCAACCTTAGTCTAGGGTTGGGGACTTGTATGAATTGATTGATCCTAGTTTGTTCCATTTCTGATGGAGCATGCATGTCAAGGCTAATGAACTTCGTCAAGTATTTGGACATAGTCATATTTCCCTAGGTTAGCAATAGAAATTCTCTTTGCTTTAAGTCGTTTGATATTCTAGAAAGAAGTGTTCTCCAAAGACATGTCTGAAAGCAGACAAGGATCGTCTCCATATTAGGAAACACCACCCACCAAGCCCGGGCATCATTTGTCAGTTGTGTTGTGGTGAACATGACTTTCATTTCTTCCACACGATTCATTAGCTTTAGTTTTACTTCTATGGCTCCTATCCATCGGCTTGCAGTGTCAAATTCATCCATCCCACCAATTGAACTTAGCTGGCTTAAGCTTCACAAAGTCTTGAATTGAACCCTTGGTCGGGTTGCCTTGTAGGGGTTCATTATTGCCATTTTCTAAATACATATTTAGGCCCAAATTTTGTTGGGGCACCTCCTGTTGTGGTCCTTTGGGATTACCCCCTTGGGTTGAACCCAGTTGCCCACCCTGTTCATTTTGTGAAGGAATCATCTACAATGAGAATAATTTCTTGTTAGTAAGACAAAAAGAGTTTAACTAAATTTTCACTTTACTTACTAGGATGATTTCACATGAGTCCTTATTAACACATTGAGGACGAATTTTCTTTTAAAGGGAGAGGATGTAATATCCCATATTTTTAATTAGGAAAATTTAGTCTTTGGGTCAAAACCCTCGATCTTCCTTATTTAAATCTCAAATCTTTTCCTAAAGACTTTTTTCCTCGTATGTGCACTTGATGGGTAGGTTTGGAAGAGGATCAAGAGGGAACACAAGGAGGAAGAAGAGGAAGCGAAAGAAGAGGATGAAAGAAGAGAAGAGCAAACTACAATTGAAAGGTATGTAAAGGGGATCTAAACTCATCTCTCCTCTCTCAATGATTTTCTTGTATTGAATTCAGAGCATAAGAATACCCCATCCTCATATCGGATTGTGATTGAGGGTTTTCTACATTGAAATCATTAGGTTTATAGTGTTTGATTTATCATGCCCGGATCTAATTGTTAGGGATGTGCATAATCTTGTTCTTCATGTGAACCCTAAAACATAGAAATTTCATAATTTTTCATGTTTTCTTATGTTCTTATGATCCTACCTAGAAAACATGAATGTATCATCCTTTATGATTTGTATTGGTTTTCCAAAGTTTTGGATCAACAATGGTGTAAAAATCTAGTTCAACGACAGGTTTCTATATCGTGTCAACACGTGTAATGATCATGAATGCAAGGCTGGAATTTAGCCGAGAAGAAAAGACCTGTCTACGCTGTGACAGCTTCTGCCATAGCTGTGATGGTGCCGAGCACGGTCATGACCACCCAGTCACGACTATGGACGAGCGGCATGAAGGAATTAAATCCAAAATGGCTCACTCATGATTGTGATCATAGGAGCACGATTGTGACGAAGGAAGTGGTACGACCATGACACCCTAGTCATGGTCATAGTTGGTGAAAAAGGGGACCTTCCAGGTCACGACCACGGGCGTGACACGCTGCCACGGTTATCACTAGTTGATCATATTAAGTTTTCACTTTATTTACACTTAATTTGACATGTATCGAGCCCCTCAAATTGCCTACATTTAGTTAATTATGCCTAGAATGCATGATTTATCATTTTTGCATAACACCAATCTGCATTGGATTATTGAGCTGATTTTTATTATTGTCCTAATCCATACTTGTTTAATTTCTATTTGAGGACATTGATGCTTGCTGTTCTTGCCCCTCTAGCAGGTAATAAAATGCTACAACCAGTTGAAAAAGGAGGGGGAGGGACCACTGATTTGCTGTCCAAAAAGTAAAGGAATCTACTGGAATTTCTTTAGGATAGGACATATGGCACAATCAGAGGCAATAAAAGCTTCTGATTTGCATCCAAGGGTAATTAAGAACCATATAAAAGTTGAAGTAATCCAGATGAGAAGGGGGGAGCCTCCATTAGCAAGGGTGCTGGACCAGAGAGCTGAGGAAGGAGGAGAAGCTACTACTTTCTGATTCTATGGACAGATTGCATATTTTCTGATTCAGGATGTCTTGCATTACTTCCATCTTCTGCTTTGTATTAATCTTTGTATCTATGATGAGCTAAATTCTAGCTCTTCTAGGATAGGGGAGTAATATAGTTCTAGTTATGGATGGAGTATGAACAATGTTGATTTGCTTCTCTGATGTTGATACCATTCTGATATTGATACTATTCTGATATTCTGATTTCTGATTTTTATTGGAATCTATTTTCCTATCATTTTGAAATCCTAATTCTATTGGCAACTGAGAGGTTGACTATGATTTCTTTCTTGTTCAGAAATGAATCAAGATGCAATGATAGTTTTCTGATTCCAATATGTGATTATGTGTTGAATGCATCCAATTGACTTGTGTTAATGTGGACTTCATTTGCATTTGCACCCGAGAGGTTGATTTTAGGTCCCCTTGATGTTTAGAGATAAACCAAGAGCATTAACATGAGTATTGGATTTAATTACACTTCTGTTTGGTTAATTGAGTCAATTGTTCCATTATTATGAATGTTGATTAGTTGTGGTATAAATTTTAGACCTACTGATTTGCCAAATCTGAGAGGATTTTGGCAATATCAGTAAGGTGCTAAATCTTATGCTTAATGATAACTCAACATGAGTGGGAATCTTTTTCTAATTCAACCTAGCTAACATTCATATGAGAGTATGATAATTAGTCCTGAATTAATCTCACTGTGAGAACAGTCTTTTTATAGCTTGAATCTGAATTGATATGCATTGCTGAATTGTTCTAATCCATCCATAACTGAATTAAATGAACCCCATTCCTAGGAGAATCTATTATTAATTGTTGATCTCCTTTAAGTTTTCAGCTTAGTAATTAGATTTCAATCTATATTAATCACCAAAGCACCAAAAATAGTCATTTTCTAGCCATAGTTCAATTCTGTTTTTACCCTTTTCTATTTCACTATTTTAGCTACTTTAGTCTAAGATTAGTCTAGTCTAGATAGTGAGTCTTTAGCTCTCAAATCACTGTGGATACAATACTTGAGTCTACTACTTTGATCTGTGCACTTGTAGTAGGGTGAGTAGAGGAGTTTGATCACATTTTAGAAATTTTCACTTTTTTTCCCAATTCTGAGCTACAAATTAGTAAGCATATCACACTCCACACAATTCACATCACACGGTCATGACCGACTGATATTGACCTATATGGTATCTTAAAAGGTATTTTCTAAGTATTAATAATATGTATTGATAATTGTTTGACTATATATGAATCTAGATATACGAATTGCATAGTCTCACATAACTAGGTTAAAATATGAAAATTGAATGATATAATTGATTGTTGTTTGAAAAGTATAACGAACCCAATTGCGGATGATGTTACATATCGTCCCTCAATAACTCTTATCGGATTGTTCTTACACCTCAGTGCATGTATTTTTGGAATAATCGTTCTTTATTCTCGTGTTTTCTAGCTACTTTATCACCTACTTTGATTTAATGTTTCCATGAAATATATACAAGAATCATTTCTGGATTATAATTGGAACCCCCCTTTTTCTGAATCCATCTCACATCAATTATATCTACAATAGTGTGTGTATTCCTAAGTCACCTATGGGCGAGGGGGAGCATTGTCTCCAATGTTGGATCTAAGTTTTAATGACATATAAAATTATATTTTGATGATACAAATCTCGAATGATTAAATATAAAATGCTAAAAAGTTTAAAGAAAAAGAGATAACTTTATGCACTACAGTTTGATTAAATAATTGGCATTGATGGATGAACGTTGAATCAAAGTTGTAGAGAATTCTGTTAGCTTTCCATAGACTCTAAGATCATCTAATTTGGATAACTGTGCAAAAAGTTATGCTCAAAATAGTGTAGGACGGTCAACCTACTGATCGAAGTTATGAAAGCTGGTCGAGATAGTCCGGTCGACCGATCAAGGCATAAATTGCTCAAATAAAAACTGCGAGACTGTACCGATTGACAGACCAGTCAATGCAGCGGCCGATCGATCAGTTGAAAGGGAAAAAATTAAAACTGCGAGACTATACCGGTCAAGACATCGGTCGACTGACCAAGTACTGAAGCTGCACAAATGAGCGCAACGGTCATATAGACCGGTCGCCCGGTTCATTAATGCGGTCGACCGATTAGCTACGACAAATGAAGAAAATGAGCCAACGATCATATAGACCATCGACCAGCCCATAAATGCGGTTGACCGGTCCATTACTGAAATGAACAGTAACGATTATATTTTGAGGAGAAAAATGTGGAATTAATTCTGGATGAATTTTCCACATACCAGAGCCTATAAAAGGAGTGCCAAGGCCAGAAGCAAAAGAAAAATCCAAGCATTGAAGTGATACTTCAAGAAATCAAAAGAAGATCTATTCTTTGAAATTATCATTTTAGTTGTGCTCTTCTTTTTCTCTTCCACTCTTGTGAGCCTAGCATTGTAAAGAGAGAAATATTTTGTTCAGAAAAATAGAGAGAGCTTCTGTGTAAAAGAGATTCTAAATCTTACCTCTTGAGCGAGAGAAATAGATTAGCTTTCAAGAAGGAGAGGTTGCCTTGCCTCTTGAAGTGGAAAAAAAAGGTAGTTGTGTAAAGGGCTTTCTTCCTTGCCTCATTTGGAATAAAGGAAGTGCTAGTGAAATCTCCGGCGGTTTCGAGGTTAAGAAGTCAGAGCGGGGACGTAGACCAAGGTGTGGTCGAATCTCGTCAACAACCACCCGTGTCCATTGTGTTTAATTTCTCTCACTCTATCTCCCTCTAATATTGTGTTTATAATCTGAATTGCAAAGGTCTTAAGAATCGATTTCGTGCTTTCACGACGAATTTTGTGAAATCGATATTTCACCCCCTCTCTTGGTGCCCTTTGAGATCCTACAATTGGTATTAGAACGGGTTGCTCTTGTTTTGATATTTTGAATCTTCTCGTTTTCATATCTAATCATTTTAGATCTAATCATTTTTAAGATTCAATTTTTTTTAAGATTTAACAATCTTAAGAGCTATGGCATCAAGTGCATTTGTTTTTACCGAAGGATAATCAATTAGTCATCCTCCCCTTTTAAATGCATCAAATTTTGTATATTGAAAAATTTGGATTCAAGCCTATATATGTTCTATTGATATAAACATGTGGGATATTGTCGAAAAGGCTATTACTTATATAAAAAATTACCTTCCGAACATGATGAAAGACAATTTTTTTTCGAAATTGGATTGGAAAGCAAAGAACATTTTTTACTGTGCTTTGAATTTAACGAATTTTAATCAAATTTCTAGTTGTGAAAGTGCAACCGAAATTTGGAAGAAACTTATTACCACTTATGAAGGAACGGATAAAGTCAAAGAATTTAGATTAAATATTCTAAATCATCAATATGATTCTTTCAAAATATATGATAATGAATCTATAAATGATATGGTTGTTCATTTTTAATGACATTATGAATGGTTTAGCTTCTTTGGACGAGCCTAGAACTAACCCCCAAAAAATGAAAAAGATTCTCAGGTCTCTCTCCTCTTGTTGGCATACAAAAACGACGGTGATCGAAGAAAAAGATTTGAACAAATTAGATTTTAACGATCTAATTAGTTCACTTCTAACCTATGAGATCGGAATCCAAGAAGAAGAAGAATCAAATGCTCCAAAAAAGAAGATATTGGCTTTGAAAGCAAGCAAAAGTGAAGATGACTCGAGTGAAGAAAAAGTAGACAAAAAGAGACTCGCCCTCTATACAAGAAAACTCGATAAGTATCTCAAATTGATGAAAGAGAAAGAAAAGAATGTGAAGCCTACCCGAAGATCATACAAAAATTACAAAGAAGAGACATCTTATAGAAGAAAGAAGAAAAGGCATGAAGAGTCAAGTGAAGATGGATCAAATGAATCATAAAATTCATCCAGTGAAGATGCATATCTATACTTAATAGCACATAATGATGAGGTATCCCCCAACTCTTCTTATTGCTCTAGTGCTAATAGTGATAATGATGATGATGATGATGATATCAATTTTGATGTGCATAAAGAATTTTCTTTTTTAATTAAAAAATATCTTACTTTTAAAAAGAAGAATAACAAATTGATGGATGACCTTCATATTATAAGAAATGGCATTGATATTTTGAAAAAGGAAAGAGATGCATGTCTAATTCATAATGAAACCTTGACGAATGATCTTCATAATATGAAAAACGAGTTTGAAAAATTAAAAAAGAAAAATGAAAATTTCAAAAATAAATTTGAAACTTTGAAAATTACACATGCATGTAAAATTATAAAACTAGCATGCTCTTTAGAAAAAGATAAGAAGGAAAATGCCTTTTTAAAAAATATAGCTATTTCTCATATAACAAAAAAAATCCTAGAAAACACTTTAGACATGAAAACTCTTAATGGAAATCTAATCATACATATAGAAAATCACATATTACATATTTTACATGTGGATTTAATGGCCATTTTGCATATCAATGCTAAGTAAGAAAATCTTCACAAAATAACATGATTTAGATTCCGAAAGGGATAAGATCTGACAAAATAAGACCCAAAAAAATTTGAGTACCAAAGGTTACATAATCATTTTTGCAGGTATGCCTCACATACAAAGGACAAGTGGAATTAAAAATGTGAAGGCACAAAAGTTATGGTAAAAGTATCATTGGTTGCATTCTTATATTTTTTAAGTGATTAGGCCTATTCTTTTAATTTCGCTCAAAAATTTCAAAATGGCTGTTTCTTTGAAAGAAAAGAAAGGAACAAAAGAAAATTGATCATAATGATAGGGGAGCATGTTCAAGACTCTATTTTCAACATATCATGAATATCATTATTGTATCAAAGTTTTATACCATATTTTGATGCTTAACATATTTTTCTATGGCTTTCATAAATTAATTTTCATTATAAAATAGTCATAAATTGAGGGAGAGTTATATTTTCAAATCATTATGTTGCAATACTCTACATGTCTATTATATAACAAAAAAGGGGAAGAATAATTTTTTTTAAAAAAAAGTTGATTAAGGGGGAGTTGCATATGGTTTCTTATATGCTTTATATACAAATTATTCTTTTTGATGAAACAAAAAGGGGAGAAGTATATGAGAAATATGATCTGAATATCACTTTATATGAAGAGTACCTTATAATTAATATTTATGCGAATATCTTCCATCGTGAGGAAAGCTATGTGTTATGGGGAGTAAAATTGTTTTTACAAGTATCTTACAACTTTTTCATAATTTATATATTTTTCATATTTCTCGATTTGTCTTCATAAAAAAGGGGGAGATTGTTGGATCTAAGTTTTAATGACATATAAAATTATATTTTGATGATACAAACCTCGAATGATTAAAGATAAAATGCTAAAAAGTTTAAAGAAAAAGAGATAACTTTATGCACTATAATTTGATTAAATAATTGGCACTTATCTTATTAGTTTTGGATGAATGTTTGTAGAGAATTCTGTTAACTTTTCATAGACTCTAAGATCATCTAATTTAGATAACTGTACAAAAAGTTATGCTCTAAATAGTGCAGGACGATCAACCTGCCGGTAGAAACTATGAAGGCCGGTCGAGACAGTCCGGTCGACCGATCGGAGATACCAGTCGACCGATCAAGGCATAAACAGTTCAAATAAAAACTGTGAGACTGTATCGATCGATGCAGTGGCGGACCGATTAACTGAAAGAGAGGAAATCAAAACTGCGAGACTGTACCAGTCGAGACATCGGTCGACAGTCCGGTCGACCGACCAAGTGCTGAAACTGCACAAATGAGCGCAACGGTCATATAGACCGGTCGACATGTTTATTAATGCGGTCGACCGATTAGCTATGGCAAATGAAGAAAAGGAGCCAACGGTCATATAGACCAGTCGACCGGCCCATAAATGCGATCGATCGGTCCATTACTAAAATGAACAGTAACGATTATATTTTGAGGAGAAAAATGTGAAATTAATTCTGGATGAATTTTCTACATACCAGAGCCTATAAAAGGAGTGCCAAGGCCAGAAGCAAAAGAAAAATTCAAGCATTGAAGCGATACTTCAAGAAATCAAAAGAAGATATATTTCTTGAAGTTATCATTTTAGTTGTGCTCTTCTTTCTCTCTTCCACTCTTGTGAGCCTAGCATTGTAAAGAGAGAGAAATATTTTGTTCAGAAAAATAGAGAGAGCTCCTATGTAAAAGAGGTTCTAAATCTTATCTCTTGAACGAGAGAAATAAATTAGCTTTCAAGAAAGAGAGGTTGCCTTGCCTCTTGAAGCGGAGAAAAAGATGGTTGTGTAAACGGCTTTCTTTCTTGCCTCATTTGGAATAAAGGAAGTGCTAGTGGAATCTCCGTCGGTCTCGAGGTCGAGAAGTCGGAGCAAGGACGTAGGCCAAGGTGTGGCCGAATCTCATCAACAACCACCCGTTTCATCGTGTTTGATTTCTCTCACTCTATCTCCCTCTAATATTGTGTTTATAATTTGAATTGCAAAGGTCTTAAGAATCGGTTTTGTGCTTCCGCGATGAATTTCGTGAAATCGATATTTTCGGTTAAATACCAATTCACCCTCCTCTTGGTGCCCTTTGGGATCCTACATCCAAGGCTTAACTAGCCTATTGTGAGGGCAATGGTATAAATCCCAACTATCAAAAGATATAATGTTATAAGAGCCAATGATAGAATTGATGAATTGATGCCCACGAAAGTGGAAGTCCGAAAGATTTATGAAGCAATCCAGAATAAAGTTAATGACGCAATGATTAAGGTAAGTGCAAGTCACTTATATGCCTATGATGATTGATGATTGATGATTGATGATTGTTAATGAATGCTCCCACACTAAATGTATGATGATGGTTAATTTTACGTCTTATTATGCTATTATTTTATATGCATGAATGTTATTATTGATTGACATGTAGATTTATATGTAGTACATGGCATGCATATTTTTATTTTTCCATTATATGAAAATGAATATGTAAATAATGTAGTATCTTGTCTAGGATCATGGCATCGCATATCATGATATTTACAAACTCTAACTGGAAACCTGCACCTTAGATTTGTGCAACTAACTAAAGTTCATATGGACGATAGTTCAGCTCATGATGACATGATTGCACAAATGGTTAGTCATGATGTTATGGAGTCCATTGCATTAGTAGTTCTATATATGTTCTCGAATAACGAACATTAGATTTCCCAATTCCCTAACACTACTTTTAGATGTTTTTATAAAGTTTTCCGCTATATGATGAAGATTATTTTATTGACTTAATTTTACACCGCAATAGTAGAAAGTAGTAATTTTTATTTTGATTTATGTGATGGCGAATGTGCTAACACAACTGAATGCCCTAATTACCTTTAACTTCTAGGATGGATTTTTGGTGTGTTACATAATAAAAATAGGCAAGTTTTTAGCATAAGAGTACAACCACTTCTATTTTATTCTTTTATGTTTTCTTTTCTTTCCCATTCTATTCTTTCCATCTTTCTTTTCTATCATTTTCCATTCTTTCTATTCTTTATCATACAAAATGTGAAATTTACTTTTCATTGAATTTTACTTATTCAATGCAATTTCAATATAATTAGCCTTTATCAATTGGTCATAGAATCCGAGTTTGTTGTTCACGGTCCGATTTATGCCCTAATTTTTCAAGGGTTTTTATTTACTTTTTGAGATATTAAATGACTATTTTCCCTTATTTTGATGCATGCCAAATTGAAAAGGTGATAGATGATAATGTGAAATGTTAACAGGTTTGAAAGAAAGTTAATACTATAAATTGCATATTAACATAATTAATGATCATCCATCGATTCATTTGTTGGGTCAAGGGAAACCATTTGGTCAAAGAAAACTCGGTGAAATAAAAGCCAACTGGTCAAAGAAAACTCATTGGTCAACGAAAGCCCACATGTGAACAACAAACTGGTAAAATTCAACAAACTCACATTTTATCACATACAAACTCGGGCCGGTTTTGATCAAGGCATGGGCCGAGTTAAAGGGAACTCGTACCAAGTCCTCACACATCATCTAATCCTATTTCTAGTAGAATCCGGGCCGAGTTTAGAGTAGCCCGGCCGGGTTATCTCTAAGTATGGGTCAGGCTCAAAATAGAACTACAACGGGTCAACATTTTATAGAAGAACCTGGGCCGATTATCCTACTTGGGCTAGGTTCCAATCGTTAGAACTTTGGTGTCATTTTCTAAAAGTTTAACAATTAATATCAATTCATAAACTATTCTTTTCAACCTCAAAACTATATGGAACTATTCATGCATTATAGGAGAATGCAAATTATACCTAAACCATCATTCATCTTATTTATTCCATTAATAAATCATATCCAAAAGTGAATACAAAATTTTACATACCTGTCCAGGCATAACTACTTGGAACCCTATCTTTGTGAATAATTTTCGAGGAGACGATGTTGCTTTCGATGAAGTGTCTAGTGTCGGTTGATAGAGGGTACAACTAGGAATAGAGGGCCGGTCCAAGACCTCATCGGAGAGAGAGAAATCAATATTCAAAGTGGAGAGAAAAAATAGTTTTCTGATCCCCCTTGAAGGGGTCTATTTATAGGGGAAAAAGATTTTGACTTTAAGTGGATTAAAACTTACCCGAGATTACGTGATTAACCATCTCTCAATCTAATTATGAATCTTATCCGTAACTATATTTTATTATCTTAATTAAATATTTTATCTCTTTTCTTTCTTTCTTCTACTCAAAATCTTATCTATACATAACTTCTCCTTAACTTTAATTATATAACAAAATTTCCAAATTTAAAGAAATCAACTACAACAATAGCAACAACAACAATAATAATCTAGTTATTTAAATAGAAAATCTTTGGGTGTTGCATAATTACTGTATAAATACGATTTAGCTCATGGTACACATTTTTTTCACCGTGACTAGACATAGAACAATGCACATCTTCAAGGATGTTTAGAAGTATTGATATTATTGTCAAGATCTCGATCTACAATTTAAGATGTTACAATTTTACGATCTTATCACATCTATCCGATCTTAATCTTATCTTGAAGATCTTAGATCTTATGTGTAAGATCTTAATACGATTTTAATTTTAGTCACACGATCTTACGATCCTATATGACCTCATATGATTAATATAATCATTTAATACTAATAAAATACATACATCAAAATAATAATTAATTGAAATGAAGTTTAATATATATTATTTGTTATTTATTATATTTTGAAATAATTTGACTTAAGAATTGATAAAAAAATATAACGAAGTGAAGTGTAATTTAATATTTAAGTGTAACAAATTTACAAAAAAAAATTATTTTATTAATTAATAAGATTGTATGGATGTAAGACGCTTTGCATTATTTCGATGGGCACCTACTTCAAAAAAAAATACTATTTTCACTCCATTGTCTCACAAGGATAAAAATGTGTAACACTTTGAGCAGTCACATGATGAAGTGGAGTCACAATAATGGTACCTATTTCGATTTAGGACAACTTTGGTTCGCATTATCAATAACCGCAACGAAAAACGAAGACAAAAAACAAAAAAAAAAAAAAAAAAGAAAAAGAAAAAAGAAAGATAACCGTTGTCCCCACTTTCCACGTTCCTCGGGTCCTACAGTCAACATTTGGCCTCTCATAAATTAATTCTCACTCAGGCAATTTTTTTTATTATTTTTGAAAGTAACGAAAATCAACAACAACAACAACAACAAAGCCTTATCCCACTAGGTGGGGTCGGCTACATGGATCATACGACGTCATTCCGCTCTATTAGTAACCAAACCTTTCGATATATTATTCACCAATAGATCTTGCTCTATTAATTCGCCGAGTGTCCGCCTTGACCTCCCTCTCCCTCTTTTAATCGGACTCCAGATTATTTGATCTACTCTTCTTACTGGCGCATCTAATGGTCTTCTCTGAACATGACCAAACCATCTCAAACGATTCTCTACCATTTTCTCACTAATAAAAGCCACTTCGACTCGTTCACGTATATGGTCATTCCTAATCTTATCTAATATTGTATGACCACACATCCATCTCAACATCCTCATTTCGGCTACCCCCACTTTACGTTCATGTTGTCCCTTCATAGCCCAACATTCACTACCATATAACACTGTTGGCCTTATAGCAGTACGATAGAATTTTTCTTTAACTTTATTGGGTACTTTTCTATCACAAAGAACTCCAGTGGCTTTCCTCCACTTACACCAACCAGCTTGAATTCTATGATTAACATCGTCATCAATCTCATCATCTTGTCTTACAATTGAACCTAAATATTTAAACTGTCACTTGAGGAATTATATCCTCCCCTAGCCTAACTTTCAAATCGTCTCTAAGTTGTTTATTTGTGAAATTGCTATGCATATATTCTGTTTTATTCCTACTTAAACGAAAACCCTTTGACTCCAACGTATTTCTCCATATTTCCAATTTTGTATTAATCTCTTCTCTTGAATCCGCTAAAAGTACTATATCATCCGTAAATAGCATGCACTTAGGTACCTCCTCTGTGATACTCTCGGTTATAGCATCGATAACTAAGTTAAATAGATACGGGCTTAAAGTTGATCCTTGATGTAGGCCAATTCCTATAGGAAATTCATTTGTCTCACCTCCGGGTGTCCTAACCCTAGTTAATGCCCCATCATACATATCTTGTATTATCTTAATGTAGGCAACACTCACCCTCTTCTTTTGCAAGGCTTTTCAAAGTACTTCCCTTGGTACCCGATCATACGCCTTCTCTAAGTCAATGAAAGCCATATGTAAGTCTCTTCTCCTACTTCGATACTTCTCCATCATCCCCCTTAGTAAATAAATCGCCTCTGTAGTGGATCTTCCTGGCATGAACCCAAATTGTCTCTCAGAAATACTAGTCTCCATTCTCAATCTATGCTCAATCACTTTTTCCCATAATTTCATTGTGTGACTCATAAGTTTAATCCCTCTATAATTTGCACAATTCTGAATATCCCCTTTATTTTTGTAAATAGGAACTAATGTACTTAATCTCCAATCATCAGGCATCTTTTTCGACCGTAAAATCTCATTAAATAGTTTACATAACCACAACACACATTTTTCTCCTAAACATTTCCAAACTTCAATCGGTATACCATCCGGTCCAACGGCTTTACCATTCTCCATTTTTTTAAGAGCTTCGCTAACCTCCGAGACTCTAATTCTACGATAAAATGACCTATTAAGCTCACATTCACTAACTGTCAAGTCCTCCAAATCATAACGGGAACCTTCACATCCATCATTAAATAGCTTATAGAAATACTCTTCCCATCTGTTCTTAATATCTCCTTCAGTAACTAAAACCTTGTCAACTTTATTTTTTATGCATCTTACTTGATCCAAATCTCTCGACTCCTTCTCTTTATTCCTTGCAATCTTGTAAATTCTTTGTTCACCAGCCTTTGTCCCTAACTCCTTATAAAATCCCTCATATGCTTTAGCACGAGCATCACTAATTGCCTTCTTAGCCTCTCTTTTCGTCAAATGATACTTTTCTCAATTGTCAGAACTATTGTCCAAGTGTATCGCCTTGAAACAATTCTTCTTATTACGCACCTTTTCTTGGACCTCCTCATTCCACCACCAAGTCTCCTTATCTCGTGGTCCAAAACCTTTTGATTCTCCTAAAATGGCTTTAGCAACCATTTCAACCTTTTTTGCCACATTCTCCCATATGATGCTAGCATCTCCTTCTAACTCCCACACACTTTCCTCTAATAACTTACTTCTAAAAGTCTCTCGCTTTTCCCCCTTTAACTGCCACCACTTGATCTTTCGATCAAAAACTGTTCGAGATTTTAGTTTTATACATTTCATTTGCATATCAAGAACTAACAATCTATGTTGTGTAGTCACCCCATGCCCAGGAATTAGTTTGCAATTAGTACAACGTCTTTTATCTGTATTTCTTGTCAAGAAAAAATCTATTTGAGACCTATGAGTTCCACTTTTGTATGTGATTAAATGTTCATCTCTCTTCCTAAAACAAGTGTTGATAATCTTAAGGTCGTATGCTAAAGAAAAATCAATAATAGTTTGTCCTTCCTCATTCAACTCCCCAAAACTAAAACCACCATGAACCCTTGCATGTGGTCCTGCCTCTTTACCAACATGTCCATTAAGGTCTCCCCCAATATAAACTTTCTCGGTTGTTGGTATACTTTCAATCAAACCCTCCATATCTGCCCAAAACTTCTCCTTGAGATGTGATTCTGCTCCTACTTGGGGTGCATATGCACTAATAATGTTCATAGTCTCCTTTCCAACAATTACTTTCACGGATATGATTCGATCCTCAATCCTTTTAACTTCCACAACATTCTTCCTCCATTCTGCATCCGCGATAATACCAACACCATTCCTTCCATTTACCTTTCCTGTGTACCAAAATTTGGAACCATTTAACCTAATCTCTTTACTTCCCTCTTCTACCCATCTAGTTTCTTGCAAGCATAAGATACTAATCTTACGCTGATCCATTACTTGTGCCACCTCGAGGCGCTTCCCATTCAATGTTCCAATGTTCCAAGAACCTAATCTGACCTTAGTCTCATGAACTAGCTTCTTTAACTGCCTCCGTCCATTAGAGTGCGATAGCGCTTGTTCATTTAACACTGCATTCAGGCGAGGATGCAGCGACTCTTGCTCTCTTATCACTGTACCCGAGCTGTACAACGCGTTACTTACGGGTAACGACCTAGCATTAACCAATATATTCGTTGATCCATGTTCATAAAATTCGACAGAATTTTATGCTAGTTGTCGGGGCCTAACACAACTCTCCTCCTTTATCCGGACTTGGGACCGGCTATAAAATATAGGCGGAGTTTGAAAGTAACGAAAATCACAATAATAAATTTGCACGTGACCATATTAATTCAAATATTAAATTTATAAATATGCACTGTTGAACATAACCTACGGAAGGATTTAAACTCTCATGCAACTCTTTCAAGAGGATAAAAGAAGGTAAAACAATTCCATGACATGCACTGTGCATAACGAATGCCCAGAGTAAATCCCAACACGGATTCAAAAGCCCACGAAAACTGTTCACAGTATTACTTTTTTTGGTACACGGGGAGATCCATTAGGCCAAAGCAAGGAAATGAAAGATTGAAAATAAAAGAGTTCATACTGCGATATCCCCTTGTTCTCTGTTCACGGTATTACTGCGAGAACACGAGTCTCCTGGATAAATAAAGACCTCAACACGGCACATGGATAAACTACTGCAACAATGTCGTCGTTTCCATAAACGATGCAAAAGAACCTGCAACCTGGGCTCACAGCTAATTTTTCCTACGACTGGAGAAACATACACCATTTGCACCAAAAGTTTGACGATAAATAGAGTTAGTCACTTCTGAAGAACCTGGAGAGTTTTACCATTTGCACTACACTGCAAAAGGAAATTAATTGAAAGGATAGTTGGAAAAGAAACAACATTGCGTATGCCAATCAGGTGCAAGTAACTCCAGCTGTGGCCAAATCATATGATAGAACTCCTAGGCTAGGAAGCTCCTGAAGCCTTGCAAAATAAAAGAGAGAATGTGAAATGAGTAACAGAGCCTGTACAAGATTTACATCACCATCCTTGCATGGAACTCTCACATTGGAGCACTAAAATTAAGCTCCATAAAAAAATGTTCAACTTCAAGAAAGCCTTAAAACTTTCGGCAGGTGCACTGGTGCAGGACATAACCTCTACACGTCTTACATCATTATTCCTGTATGGAGCCCCCGCGTGGAGCATTAAAATTAAGCTCCATGCAAAAAAATTTTCTGCAAGTGCTTCTTTGCTTCACAGCAGAAGATGAAGTGATACCATGAAAGATGATAAACAAAAGCAAATAACTGTGAGAATTTTAGATAAGGCCTTCTGACCTTAAGTGCGAATGTGCCACCAAATATTCCATTCCATGGACCAACTAGGTGTGATTCAGCAAATGGATGTCGGTGAGGATAAACTAAATACATCAAACTGATCAAAGCCACTTAATTTATTCAACAGGCAAATCAACCAGGAACTGATTCAGAAGTTACAGATCCATTGTTAGCACCGTGAATATTATAGCTGGTAAGGGGCATTGATCTCTGAGCAAATTCAAGTAACATCTTGCGCTGATGCTCATTTGTATGGGGAAGGCTTGCGCGTAACAGTTCAACCGGCATCTCCCTGCTAATAGCTCTGGTTGCATCAGAACCCACGAGTGGTAAATTTGGTGTTTGAGTTATCAGCATCCGCATTATGCTGTCATATTTACTCAAGCAGCACTTGGTAAGAAGCTGAAAGAAAGCATCAAATGATGCTTGCCACAGGGCTCGGTTATTGAGAGTATACTTGCTTGCCGCATAAGGATCTGTCAGGAGATCTGTGGCTCGGTCAAGAACAGACTTTATGGTTATGCTGCCACCATCACCAGCTGAACTTCCAAGTGGCCGAAGAGGTGGCTGTTCTGATGAACAGACAACAGCAGCAAGACAAGCACTAAGAGCACTCAGCTCCATTTCATGCACACAAGATGATACTGTTCCTGCAAGTTTGTTGGTTATTTCCGCAGCACTGGAATCTGAAGGTAGACCACCAAATAAAAACCTTAGGTGACGGAAAATGGCCATACAAACTACACGAGACAAATCACTTCCCGGGCTGAGAAGGTGAAGGAAGCGGGATAGGAACTTCCGACCCTTGGGAATAGAGACAATGTGAATGAAAACAATGTCATCCTTCAGAGACAGACCAACTGTATGTCCAGGTTTACCAGGACCAAGTGGGTCAACAAGTTGAAGCGACGCCGCAAGCACTTCCAGGTGCATCTGCCTCTTCCGTCTTAGTTGTAGTCGACCATCCTGTGATGAAGTAGCCTCCAACAACCTGTCAATATCATCTACCTCAAGAAGAAGGCGGATACTATCCTCAATAGTGATCCTGGCCGCTACCAATGGTTCTTGCTCTAGAGCTTTCACAGAAGACTTCTGGTCATGAATGCCATCACCAGATGGAGATGGTACATCAACCTCGAGAAGAGGACGAGGTCTACGAACTGAAGAAAATGGAAGCCTCCCGAGCGCATCAACTTGAAGTTGTGCATGTTGATCATTACTACCCCGAGAATGTGAAGGTGGGTCCTTTATAGCAGTTGGAAAGAAATTATGCTTCATCCCAGAAACAGCAGCCCTCTTAGCAATGCTTGCTTGGTGATAATAGTCGTCTATGTAAGGATCACTGCTATTAGTCGCAGCATGCTGCATCCGCAATATGCTTTCTATCTCTTCAGATGACATATACTTTGATCTGAATTGTGTCAAACTATTCTCACTTTTTAGGCTGCTTGTTTCTGAAGAAGGCTGTGAAAACCGTGAACTCTTTCTTCCCTTTTGTGATGTCTTTGTTCTCTGATCCCTTACGTCAGAAACACCAATTGATCCATCAAACTTGTTGACATGGCGGGTGAACTGGTAAGGTTGTGAATGTGAGAATTGTGCAAAAGATGGCTGTGATCTCTGTTGTTGCTGCTGCAACAATGTCCGTGAGGAGACTAAATGGTTTGGCAGAGGCAAATGATGCTGCAATAAGTTAGTTGCCAGATTGGAGTGTTCAGATGTAAATGGACTAGCTTGATTTAACCAGTAATCCCTAGGACTGTTATGAATTGAGAGGCAAAGTGGTGCAATTTGGGATATATTTGAACTCGTGTGCAACTCATGAGGTAATCCTCCAAAATGATGCAGGATATCAGAATAAGATGATAGATTTGAACTAGGTATCTGCAAGCTACCAGCAAGAGAAGGTATGCTTGAATGACGTGTGAGATTTAAGGATGGCTGAGACCGTCCACCAGGTGGAGGGTAAGAAATGAAAGATGACTCTGGTACAGGGCTTGGTTCAGTGAGGAGCTGATGATGTTGCTGAGGATATGATGATGTTCTGTGCAGTGGCTTGGAATCTGCAAGCCAAGATGAAGAAAGATGTGGTTGCGACCACCATTTTTTGTCGTCCAGAATTTTGTCAGCATCTAATTCTTGCTGATCAATCCAATTTGGAAAGTCCTGGTCTTGTGGGGTCCAATCTGCAGTGGATGAACCTAAGGAAACACCACCAAAATAGTTGGTAAGACAGTGAAAGTTGAAACAAAAAACATATATTTGATAAATTTAATTATCTCAAGCAAAAACATAACAAGCCGAGGTTAAAATGTAAAACCTTAAACAAGAGATTAACCGTAGAACAAATAAATCAAGTATTGCAAGAAGAGTAAACAATTTAAGCATCATAAAATCTTTCTTTTTTAGAATGGAGAGAATGACTATCAAAGGCTTTAGCCATGTTATCCACTCCCCATAATCAAATGCCTGTTTTGATTATATGATCTGAAACCAATAAATAAATCATTTCAGATTCTACTTTGTCATAGGATGTCAAACTATTAAATCTCATTTCAGATTTTTTAATACATAGTTGTGGAAACATACTGCAACCGACAGTCTAGTTTATATAATATGGGAGTGAGGTTCGAGGTCCCAAAGAGGTCTAAATGCATGAAGAAAATGATACAACAATTAAGAGGCACATGTAAAATATTTACTAAAATTAACTCGTAGATAAGGAGCAAACCGTTTAATATTACATTGCAGGTTCTATTGTGAATTTTATTTTTAGGGGTCACCTTACCTAGCTTTAGTTTTCCCCTTCTTCAATGAGAGCTATTGCAACTTCAAATTCCATTTTATAATTTTTCTGAGATAGAAATTCTACTTTATTAGAGGTTTCAGCCTACCTGTAACACCTCAAAATAAAAAGAAGCATCTTTCTATAAAATAGATCATCTTTGGTGAATCCCTAATATGGCATCATAAATCTTCACAGAAATCAAGTAGATAAAAATGTTAAGCTTTTAACGAGTGTATAAATGAAGAGGGTCGACCAAAACCTAACTGGATAGAATATTTGAAGCAGCAAGAATTGTAATGAAGGAGATTACAACTTTCGCACAAACCCCAAAAGAGATTGATGGTTCCAACACATTACCAAAAACTTGATATTCTGGTTTTCAATACCATCCCATGGGTTTAAAGTTCACCAACGAAGATAAACAGTAAAATAAATAATAAAAGAGAAAATTAAATAAGATTTCAACTAAAGTAAAATGCCTAACACTCCTAGCTACCTGTCTACAACAAAATTTGACTAGATGACCCAGAAACACAGCACCTCAAGTCGACTTACTTTCATGGTGTAGAAGCTTGAAAATCAATTTCATAGCAACAAGTTTTCCATGGGTGGGACCAGGGATCAAGAAAGTCTCATATCAAATGAGAAGGAAAATAACAAGTTGAACAGTTTAAATTGGAAGGAAATCCTGAATTAACCGAAATCATCACACTAACGTAAGTTGATTACAATTAAATATCCTTGGTGTTGACAATGAAGTATTGAGACAATATTAGAAACTTCAACACTTGGAATCTCATAGAAAAGGACAAGAAAAAGAACAATCAAACTGATAACGTGCAATTAGGATTTAAGAACTATGCTCCAAATGGATTTGAACACAAAAGCTTAGAGAATGATATCACTAACTTTCTCTAGAAAATGATCCTCTATCACCAATAATTCCTGTAGTCCTTGGTCCGCTAACAACTCTATTTAGCTGCAAAGAAATCCATGACTGTTATTGTTGACGAAAAGCATTGACAAAAAAATTGTCCAATAATTGAGATAAAAAGCACCATCATAAGAAGACCATCACATAAAGGTAGATTTAAAACACAATGGAACATTAATTGTTTTCTTCTCACTAGTTTCCCAGTAGATAAATCAAACTTTATGAAGTTCCTCTAAGATGATAACAAATTGAATAAACAACATATCAGGTTGCAAGCAAGCATCTGTTACTTCAGAAGAGTAACATGGGGTTTTTTATGTAGCATTTTCATAAACTGTACTCAATTTATAGAAGATGAAAATGATTCATTTCAACAATTAAAAATAACAATTAGCTGAAACATTAGTGTAGGTATTAAGCACTCATATCACATCTGTCCCCAAAAAATTAAGTTACTTTCTGCAAAAGTGTGCCCAGTCTTGCATGTGATGAATATTTCATGGACAGATTAACCATATAATTCAGCATGTAGTATCAGAAATCATCATTAGGCTACATAGTGAAACCCAAATTTTAATATAGATTTCTTTGTCTGAATTTAGAATAGTAGCAACATTTAAGGAAGTAATACTTAAGAATCAAATCAAAGGAAGGAAATATTAACAGTAGGGAGTTGAACAAGTTTATTGCACTTCTCGAAAAATAAAAGTCTATTGCATTTTTCTTTCTTTTGAGAGAGAGGGGAAGCTTATAGCACATTAAATAGATCTTGAAGATACTAAGGGCCTATTTGGCTTAGTTGATATGAAATAACTGATAAGTTGAAGTCAGTTGATTTTAAAAATAAGCAATGACATGTTTGGTAATAAAAAAAAACTTATAAGCTATTATTTTAGTCAAATGACCAAAAAGTCCTTAATATTCTAACAGAGGAAAGATGTGCTTTTTATGTGTATTCTGAGAACAAAATAATACATTCATTAATCAAATTAATCAGCTTTTTTTCTCCCACAAAATAAGCTAAGTCCCCCAACTTTTTTTTCTAACTTATAATCAGGTAAAATAAGTTTTTATTAACTCTCTTTTCCAATTACCAAACGGAGAAAACTTCAAAACAACTTATAAGTCATTTTTACTGACTTATAAGCTTAACCAAACAGCCTCTAACAAACCAAAATACATAGAATCATGGCAGAATCATGCATATTAAAGTTCTAATGTGTTAACATCAAACCAAGTCCCCTTTGAAGAAAAATATCAACCAAGCCAAATTTTGTAGCAGCCTGAGATGTTCAGATGATTGAACAAATTATCAAAAATAACATGTTGACGATAGAGTCCATTATATATGGCTAACGTTACTAGCTTTAGTTTAAGGCATACTAACAAAAATTACTTCTTCAATTGGATAGATTGAGCCCATTATAGGCTATCTTTTCAAATGCACAAGAGGCACATACCTCGTTAAAAGTTATAAAGTTAGAAAGCCTCAAAATAATATGAAAACACCGTTCATCAGAGATATTCACACTTAAACAATCTTTGACAAAACTAATAATGCTTATGTTGCATGCAAAAGATGACAACTGACTAACCTTAGCAAATGTGCTAGCAAGGTCATCAATATCAGATAAAGACGCTAACACATCAACCTGCAGAACCAATAATATCAAAACTTGATCTTCCATTTTAAAATGTTATCACAGGGAAATAATGGCTATCATAAACAAAAATTAACAGATGAAAAGAAGGTTCCAAAGATCACCTCCCCCCTATCCCCATTTGAAGAAAATGGATAGTCTGCAGCTTCAACCCCAGCAATTCCACAACCATCATTAACACAATCATCTTCTTCCAAACTGCCTAATTCAATTTCCTCCATGAGATCCTTCCCGAAGAATGCATATTGTGAGGCATCAAATTGAGTATCATCTGTGTTTAGCAGACATCAACTTACCAAAAAACCCAAGACAACAACACAAACAAGGAAATCCTAGCAACAAAACAGGCTGCACAAGCCAAAAGTTCCTACTTAACCATTGAACTGGTCAATAACATTACAGATATAATTTTTTTTGAGGGAAAAAAGATGACTCTCAAAGTTTGAGGTTGTCATCCGGATATATGTATAACTATATATATAACTGTAGGATCAAAGGTCATGTACAAAAGTAAGATCTCAAGAAGAGAGGGCCAACAAGGGAGGCATGTACAAAAAACTAAGCAAAACCTCACTCCCGAAGAAGAAAAGGAAGCATGACACTATCATGAGATCCCACAAACATGAGAACACGTAAAGATTCCAAATGTATTTTTTTTCCGGTTAGCATTGAGAAAACAGGTTTCAATCTGAGAACCGGAATGAATAATCATCAAACAACATGAACAGAATCAATTATCATCAACAGCGATCATAATTATTTCCACATCGACCTCAACAGATAACTAAATAACACAGCGACAAAACATTCACAACAAACACAGGACATCCACCTAACACTTAGTGACGCTTTCTATTTCGTATGATAGAGCAATGAAAAATTGGCATGACTCGCCAGAAAACAAACGCATTTGAAGAAACTCCACCGGAGGTACAGAACTGATAAAATCACAACCCACCTCGCCAGCGAAACTGTACAAATATAATCTTCCTCACTGCGCAAAGTCCATACCAAGCGGCATCTACTTCAACTAATCACACAACTCGTTCTTGTTTCAACAAGATCTCAAACCAAAACAACAGAGAAAGGAAAAAACCACCGAAATTGAAGAAGGGCAATGGATCAACAACAAGTGCGAACTCACCTGACGTGCCAAAACCCGTGAACTCCTTGCTTCCTTCGCTCGTGAAACTAGGGTTCGAGGAAACCCCGCCGCCACCCTCGAACCAGTTCATCGCCCGATACACCAGCTAAACGTCCGCCGCGCCTCAGCTCCTACGCGAAGCGAATACGTCTGGGCGGCAGACCAGTACGGCGACAGCAGCGGCGGCGGCGGCCAATTCGTCCTCCCCGAATCCGATAGTGGAGTAGGAAATCTTAGACCTTTCTCTCTCTTTTTTCTTTCCCTTTCTCTCCCAGTTGAGATCCGAGTACCAAATAGACGAGAAGAACAGAAACCGGGCGGGCGAGAGAGGCAACTCCGCAATTTGGTTGGTTGCAAAGCTGCGACAGCATCAAAGAGCAGCAACAAAGCAAACCTCGAATCGAAGAATATAAAGAGAAGATACCGAAAACAAAGGAACAACTTTTTATTCTTTTGAGTAGAGGGAGGTGGCTTCTAGAGCAATGCTTCCTCTCTCTCTCTCTCCCTTCTATGTATAAGAATTATTAATATCAATGCAAAATGATCCAATGGAAAGAGAGAGAAATGTGTGAGATGTGTTGATCTCTTCGGCAAAGTGGAGAGAAAAAATGATTGGATCCATGGAGTCTTTACCTTTCGGTTCTTCTTTTTGATGATTAGAGGGAGTAGTTGTAATTCCACGAACTTTGATGATGAAATTATGACAATTAATTAGTTTGTCATGATATGGAAATTTCTCGTAAAATGTTCTGTTGTTATTGTATCATTCTTAAAATCTTAATGTCACTTTTTTAAAAATTAAATTTTATTCCTACGTTAAATAGAATTTTATTATCAGTCAAATATTAATAATATTTTAAAGGATTATTTTCTTAAATCTCTTCTAAACTTTTTGCATACTCACGGTAGCCCATTCCTAAATTATTTAGGGATTTTCACTTTAATCTAATTTTTCAATTTTTTCATCATTATTTTATTTTTTTAATTTATTAAATAGCTAAACTATCATTCTCTCGTCTCTTCTAATATTTAAAGTTTAAATAGTAAAATATAAAAAAGAAAAAGCATCACCGCGCACATGGTGGGGGGAGGAAGTCGGTCCTTGTGATCGCAGGGGGACACCCCCTCGTGTGCGTCGGCGACATTTTTCTTTTTTATATTTCATTATTTTAATTTTAAATATTAAAAGATATGAGAGAAGGTATTTTACTTATTTAATAAATAAAAAAATTGAAAATGATGGGAATGCTAGCAGAACTAGACAAATCAACTAACTAGAAACTTTGGAATAATTTAGGGAGACAATGAGTTCATATATTAAGATTAAACGCGAAAAATCGTGATAGTTTAGAGGATATATAAAGAAATTACCTATTTTAAAGGAGATAAGGGTGAAAAATTTGACAAGCAATTAATGTTTGCATCGTGGCACACAAGTTTTCTTATTCAAAACAAAAGTCAAAACCTATGCTTTCTATAAACATCTTTCTACTCTTTTGATTTTTTTTTTATTTTCGTATCTCCATCAATTGAATCAAACTTTTCTCCTACTTTTTCTCAGATTGATTTTATGTAATTTTAATAAAAGTTTTCCTTTTGGTATTAACTTATTTTAGTTTAAATATTCAAATTTTTAAGTAAATAGCTAGGAGAATTCATTTTTTTTACTTGCTTACTAGATTACATTCTCTATTCTTTTTCTCTTTTCAAATACTATCACAAATATATTGTTGATAATGCCTTGAATCTAAACCTAGTTGTAACTCTATGTGGGCTCCTATATAGCAGATATTCCTACGGGGGTCTCGTTGAGATTTTATATTGGAGTTCCCTATATAAACTCTATGACGACTATGTTATTTTGCATCCTTGTAATCATCATTATTTCATAATAAAGAGAGCCGATGTCGCCCCAATTTTGGGTGAACCTCGTAAATTTTATGTATTTTTATGTGATTGTGCGATCTCTCTCCCCCTCTTTTCACAATGTATATATATATATATATGGTTAAATGTATATGTGAAACACATGTCGCTCAACATTGTGTGAAATACCTCGAAGATCGTCCGATAACGATCGGACGATGGAGAGAGAGGCATTCGTCCAGATCGCATCGCATGGTTGTAGATCATCTCAGGAGTTTTTTCTTTGTTTTCATATCACCTGCTAATTTTTTTTTTCATTTTCCCATTCTCTCTCATCCCCTCTCTCTCCAATCCTGATCTCTCTCGCCGATCTCCGACGCTGTGGGTCTACCTCCATTCTGCCAGCTACAGATCCGCCTCTTCTTCTCTAGCGTCAACTAGGTGCTACTCCCGACCTCTCTCTCTCTCACACCTTCCACCTCTCCCCCCGGTTTAGGGTGCCAATATTATGTGATTAAATGTGTTAATGCTATATTATGTGACGCTTTCATTGTCATGATGCATACATGTTAGAGTGGAATATCTCATTTAATCAAGGGAGCGCAAAAAGTGACGAAATTCACCTAAGTCATAAAAAGATAATTTTTTGAAAATATTGGAATTAAGAAAATTAAAGTCTCGATAATTATTCTCCTATGTTAATATATCCTAAATATGATTTTTAATAATTTTTAGGTAAAGTCTTGGTTAGGTTAAATGATAGTGCAAAACCTAAAATTAGAAAAATGATCAATTTTGTTTTTCGGACGAAAAAAATCAAATTTCGATTTCTTTGGAATTTAATTTTATAAATATTTTATTTGGATTCAAATGTGAGTAGTTTCTTATTTACATATAATGTCTTAAGTCAATGAATAAATAAAAAAATAATAGGAAAAATGACACGCCAATAAGAAGAACTTCAAGGGCATTTTGGGGCTTCCATCTCAAATAGACTTAAGGTCGGTAAGTATCATATATAACCCCTCAAATCTTATCTCCTTATCACATGCTACCATACTCAGCCTACTCCATTCAATCTCAAGATGACAACAAGGGAAGAAGGAAAAAGGAAAGGAAAAAAGAGAGGGGATTCAGCAACAAATCTTTGGAGTTTCATCTAGGTAAGTTAAAAGCTTCTCTCCTATGAACTATCCACATGAAATTGGATTAAAATAAGTCTTCTCTGATCTCTTCATTTTTCCTCATCTCCTCTTTCACATGATTGAGAAAGAGTGAGTTCTATTCTAATACCTTTTGTACCTCCAAAAATTATGAAATTAAATATATAAATAGTTGTCGAAGTCTACAGTTCATGACCTTTAGAATTGGATTGATTGGGTACCTATACAAGAAGTTATGTATGAAACCCTATGGGTCACTCAGGTTGTTCCAGAAAGTAGATAGACTGAAATGATAATTCACCCATAAATTCCACACTTAAGTTTTCATGGTGTAATTTAAGGAATATCAATATATGTTTGTAAGAGTTATGAAGCAATTAGAATTTCATGAAAATAGTATGTGTACTAGGAATTATAATTTGTATAAAGCATATATCAAGTATGTTAGTTTCAGAAGTACGACAAATGATCTTCAAATCTAGAAATTTTTGTAGATTAATATAGAATGAGGAAAAAAAAAGATCGGTACCAATTAAACTCAAAAAGTCTACTTTTGTTGGAAATTTGATTCCATGTGATAGGATGCACATCCAAAAAGTTGTGAATTTTATACTAAATATTGTGTAGTCTATTAGGGTTCTAAAGTGAAGCAGAATATAAGTTAATTCTATAATTTTCTAAGGTCATTTTATAATGAGTTAAATTATGACTTTTATGTTGATTATAGTTGATGAAGTCTTCTGTCATTGAAAATTAATTTCACATCGATAGGAGTTATACACTAATTGTTATATATTTTATGTTGTATATTGTGCAATACGTTATATGTAAATAGAAATAAAGTGTTCGTGGTTATATGACCATATGATGTGTGAATTTAGAAATTAATTAATGGTTTTGTTTGATTACATGATACAAGATATGATATGAAATTATATGTTATATGAATAGGTGTTATGTGCATGTGTAAAGTGTATTAATTGCTATGTGTGCAATTATTTATTACAAGAAATGATATGATACGAAATGACATGATTTCACATGACATGTCAGATAATATGATATGATATGATAGGACATGACATGATATGATTGGGTTATGCATTTGCATCTAATTATTTTGCATTTGCATCTAATTATTTTGCATTTGCATTACTCCTGTCGGACGATAATTTATTCTTGTATAGTTGAAAAACTTACAAGGCTGATAGTTTACCCATGCATGGTTGGAAAACCGTGTAAGACTGACAACTTACCACTATTTGGTTGAAAGATATTATAGGGCCGACAAATATCCCATAAGGATTTTAGGTTGTTTGGAGTTAAGTGCCATGTAAAGCTAATTGTGGAATCGCACACACCATTTGTATTCACAGGGCCACCTTTATAATCCATAAACCTCCCCGACAGGATCAATAGATATTATGAAAGGGGTGCCTATGGCTAGACGGCGATATGACATGTACATGCATATAAGATTCATGCATCGGGTTGTGCATTGATGTCTCATTCTTATGTATAACATGATGATTGTTCTTTTGACAAGACCTATAGATGTATCGATATTTTTGATATCTTATGACATGATAAAGATTTAAATTTCTTATTACTTATTGTTATATGATATATGTTGAAATAAAATAGTAATACTTTTCAAGCATGAAAAAATAATGCTAATCTTGTTTTACTCAAATGGAATAAGTGATAACACATATGTTATGAGTTTTTGACTTACTGAGTTGTTGTTTGCTCATATTATTACTTTCAACATTTTTCATATCATAAATAAAATAGATCAGTCTGTGACTGTGGTTGGTGATCCTCTATCATGATTGGAAGCACTTTTAGTGAGAGGCATATATGGGCCTTAGGCATTTTAAGTCCCTTTAAGAGGACTAAGGAATAATATTTTGGATGTTTAGTATTAGAATAAGAGAGAAGTTTATTTATAATATGTGATACTAGTTGTGTATAAGTACAGAATATATACTATGTATTTTCTCTCAATGATATAATATCATTTGTTGTGGTTTGGATATTTTAATTACTATATCTTCTAAATGAATTATAGCATGCTTTGGCAAACTATATTACATGTATTAGGTCGTGACCTGCAACTTAAACCAAGGTTTAAATTGGGATCATGACATCGACGACTCTACTTTCTTCTCCGACGACCACCTTTACCAACTTCTTCGGCAAGCGCCTTTACCATCTTCTTCGGCACACGAGTCTTCTCTAACCCTTTCTCTCTCACTCATTCCCTCACTCTCCACCTCTTCTCCAGCGAGTGCAATGGCATGACAAGGGCGCGTAGGCACAAAACACAGTAATTGATAAAGGCGCACAAAAGCCTCTCTCTCTCTCTCTATTCATCTCTTCTTCGACGACTACTAGGGCGGCAACCATCTGCTGATAAGGGAGCATAGAAGGCACAAATCATGATGCCCGATAAGGACGCACAAAAGGAATGTGTTGCTCTAACCATTTTCCCCTCTCTCTCTCTCTATATATATATATATATCTTGCTCTCTATCACCCTCTTTCGCTTTCTCTCACCTGCGTCAAACTCTTGATAATGGAAGAAACCAATTTATTGCTAAATGTTAAAGGCCTTTGAATTGATCAATAATATACATATAAATGCATGTAGGCTTTGGTTGTGGAAGAAAACAAAATTGTTGATGGCCCCATGCATAACTTTTCTCTGTTCTTCTAATATTTTGCTTTCTTTTGTTCGTCCATATTCTAAGATGACGAAGATGGCCATGCAATTGCTCCTATCTCTTGCTTTTGTTTTATTTAACTTTAACATCAACCTTTATGTATATATGATTGCTTTAAAAGTATATCTAATTCATGTTCTCTCTGGTAATGGCTAAGAGAAAACACTAATGCTTCCAGTTAGTAAAAGATTTGCAATTTCCCCTCTTCAGATAACCAATGATAATGTTGTGCATTTATCTTTGTTTTTATTGATTTACTAATCAACATCAAATGTCTCATATTTTCCTTGTCGACAGTAGATAATTGTTTATTTTATTCCGAATTGGGACCACTTAGAGCTTTGTGAAGGGTAATCTGGAGATGTTTCTTAGCAATTGTTTTCACCACCTTCATCTGGTCAAATTCTAATCACATCTTATATCATAATTCCATGCTTTTCATATTAGCTAATTATTTGAAGTAGCATCAAAACTCTTTCATTCTATGGGAACATGAATTAGCTTGAAACCCATTGTAGAACATTAACATGTGCAGTGCGATGTGCATTGCTTATGAAACAGTTCGTTCTTGAACTAAATGTCTGCAACTTAATACCTTACTATCTACCTTTACTTCTTGGTTCTGTGTAGAATTAAAAAAGGTAGCTCCAAAATTATATCAAAATGTCCATGCATATTTTGATTATTCCATATGGATGTTAAAGAAGAAATGGGATATTCGTTTCCTTACACTTTTTTCTTGAGCAAGTTTTCTGCAATTTATTTAATATCTTATTATGTACTAGGCCTTAACAGAGAAAGTGGTCACACAATTAAGAAAATTTAGTTATTTGTTAGCTTAGCTAGTTATTTACTATCTTATTATGTATTACTTTCATCTTCTGGTTTGTGAAAGCTTCATCGCTAAACAAAATGGTGTTTCAATGCTATTGTTAAGAAGAAGCATCATGGACGAAGCTCAATCCTGGTAAGAGGTTCTATGTTTGCAAGAATCCTTCATTTAGCTTATTTTGTTCACTACATGATGCTAACTTCAAATCTTTTTTTATTTTAATTTTTGAAGCTAATTGAAGCATGTCAATTTTTTCATTGAAGCTAATTGAAGCATGTCATTTTTTTTTTCATTCGATGGACTTCTCAAAGTTCACTACAGGATTATCGTTAGTGGATTGCTACGCAAAATAAATAGGCTGGAGATTGAAGTCGAAATCCTACACCTTCAGGAACTTGATACGATAAAAAATCTAAGACATGGATCTCCTTCATCCTTGAAATATTCATCCTTCTTTTCACTTATGTTAGTTGTAGCAATGGCGACGAAATAGTTAAATGACTACTCTACTTTTAGGATTCCAACTACTGTTATGTACTAGTTTGTGGATTTGTGATGGCAAAAAAAAAAAAAAAACTTAGGATTGTGTTGTGGCTCCTGCATGATGTATGTGGAATATAGTGGAATGCATTATTTATACATTTGTCTAGTGAATGCCTTATCTTCCTTCGTCTGTCCGGTGAATGCCTTATCTATGTTGTGGAATGCATTATGTTATGGACCCTTGTTTAGAATTTATCTTCGTCGTATGTTCCTTGGTCTTCCCTTTGGTTTGGTGGCATATGGATCATGCTCAACATTAGAACCTTCCATTGAAGAACCTTGCCCTTCCTTTCAACTTGAATTGATCTTAACTTGAGAACCTTCAACTGCATCACTTATCTTTATACAAGATATTTTTTAATAGCTTCCTTCAAAATTGCAAAACCAACGTCCAAATGTTTCGATGATCTTAAACTCATTTCCTCTACCTTGCGCCTATTTCTTTTAAAGTTCATTTGTCTTAAAGGAGTAATATCACATTCATAGTTGTCAACCCATCATCAAATGTCATGTGTATAGTTGAATATCAAGCACCCATCATCCAATGATGAAGAATATAATGCTCTGGTAAGCACACAACTCTTCTTTCATTAGGAATCAATAATGCATGTGCACATAGGATTCCTTCTTATTCAAACATTTTGCAGGAACATTTCACAAAGATTTTTTTTGTTATGCAGTGTACTCCACAATAATTCTTTATTGATCTTCTTCACCCGATAAATACACTTAGTAACAAATTTTCCGTCATCTTCTAAAATAAGTTGTGACCACAAATTCATGATTTTATTAAATTATTCCTAAAATATCATAAAAAACTTTTGAGTATAGGCTTTATCGACATGGATCTCCGAAGGACTTTTTGAAGCCGTAGCAGCAAGGGAACAAATTCTTAAAATCTTCTCATTCTTCGGATTCATGACGTGTAAAAAGAAATAAGTCATAGTGATACACAAAAAAACATCGAGTGAAGTATTAGAATTGACAAATCCATCAAAGAATGCATTAATGTTCTCAACCCTATGTGTGGATTGTATCTCTGCACAAAATGTATCATTTAAATAAATTGGGATCTAATGTTCACGCTTCTTATACATTTGTTCCAACTAATGCCCATTCAAAATATCATATTTCTATTTCAATGACAACCACTTTTCCTCAAATTTTGGTATGCTCAAAGACTAAAAAACCAATTATTGTAATCTTTTCTAAAATTGTCATGCATGTATAAATTTTGGAGATGTGTAATAGCATTCTTCGTAATACACAATATACAAAAGATATGCTCTGTATGAGGAAACACTCTACTAATAGCATTACCTAGTGTCACATTTTGATCAGTTATGATACATATAAGCTGCTTTTCATTCATGCATTCCAGCCATGTTTCAAATAACCAAACGAATGTGTGTTTAGTTTCTTCAACTAATAGAGCACATCCAAGCAATATAGACTACCTATGGTGATTAACGTCTATGAAGGGTGCAAATGACATTTTAAATTTGCTGGTCTGACATGTTGTATCAAACACTATGGCATCATCGAAAATAATATAATTGTCTTGTGATCTACCACATATTAAAAAAAAACTCATTGCCACTCCTTTTTCATTGGCCACTATTATGAAAAGAAAGATTTGTCATCTTCTAATTCCTTCTCAAAATAAGAATGAACTGCCATACATTCTTTACCGATGCAATCCTTCTTTGATGCTATGACGTGGTCAATGTAGTGTTGAGATGTTATAAATTACTCCCCTAATATGTTGAGAAATTTAGCTATCTTCGAAGGACCGATCTCAACTTTTCTCATGTCAGTCATTGCTTGCTTTGAAGGACTTGTCAATTTCTATCAACCGAAGAAACAAGGAGATGTGTATGGTCTTCATGAAATTTTGTTATCATTCCGAACCTTCACTAATAGTTGTGCACCACAATCTTCTCTCACATCCCTTCTTCTTTTCACATATTTGTCTTGGTCCTTTCTTTTGAGCAAACCAATCTTATACCGATGGGTTCATTTGTTTTTCTTGATTTGTAAAAATAGTCCTTCCTTATCGAAAAGCCTTTTGATCTAACATATGCATTGTAAAGTTCATATGCCAAACTTCATTTCAACATATGGCTTGTTAATATTAATATCATTTTCATTATCCTCTCCTTGGATTTGGGAACTAAAAAACAAAACATGATAATAAATATGAAAGCTTTTATATTATAACAAATAAATCTTAATTTAAATGGAGCAAAATATACTTCTACACCATTTGTTGATCTTTGAGCTCTTCAATTTCTTGGACTCGAGTTTGATCCATCAACTAAAAAGATATTTAAACCTACATGGTAACCAAGAAGTATCATGTACCAAGAAGTGCCTTGGTAGACATTTTGAAAGACTTATGAATGATAAAAAAAACCTACATGGAATGTATATATATAATAAAAACCAAGAAGAATGATTGGATTAGCTCAAGTGCCAACTCAAGTAATCATGTTGAGAGATCCATCAATATCATAATGAGAGTAATTATGCAGTAGGGTACTAGGAGATCTTTCATTTTTAATCAACATATCATTATTCAGGGCATGTGGTCCAAATTACATCATCAAAGAACAATGCTAATTACTCCTAATCAATATATCATTTTTAATAGGTTGTCATAATGACCGATAAATTGTATGAAGAAATAAAATCATTATAGGTTGTCACTATAAGGAAATACTGCAGGAGACTTAATTTATGATCACGAGAAGAGGGAATCAGCTATCAATTTCCTTGAAAAGGTTTGCAACCTTCATTGCTTCAGCTTATGCCTTTAGCTACTCGTGTGCCTTGCTCTTTGATTTACCTTTACGGATGTTCCTCTCTTTGTTTTGGATTGCTTGCTACCACCGTAATTTGGTTAAAGCTTCTATTAATTGATATCTATGGTCATCGCTCTGTAGAGGTGGAGTCGCTAGTCGCTGACTTGCAAGAGGGAGATAGAATGAAAGAAGGAGGGAGGGAGGGAGGGAGGGAGGGAGAGAGAGAGAGATGTAATATCCATGATCTAATCCATATTGGATTATATATTATATGACAGTATTCAATTGGATATATGTGTTTATAGTTGTAATGTCTTGATATAATAAGAATTTATAAAATTTAATTAAAGCACTAAAATATGATTAATAATCATATTATTCTAAAGTATATACTCATATGTTTAACTATGCATATCATTTGTTAACATTTTTACTAAGCCTAATGAACCAATCAAATATTTCCAAGTGGCATATGGGAATATATATATATATATATATATATATATTCAACTTGTCACCTTGTCACTTGTCACCTTTTCAACTATGCTATCAACTTGTCACCTCATACTTAGTCTATTTTTTCAACTACCCTACTCAGGGGATAAGGAAAATCAATGAAGGTGAAGATTTTAACCCTAGGCCGATGTTGTGCTTTCATATCAGTTCTTCCTTAAAAATTATGAAATTTAATATGTAGCTCGGAGTCTAGTTTACATGATATTTTTAAATATGTTAATTTAAGTTATGAAATGAAAGTTATATCATTATGTTTAAAGGTTTATCATATTGTCTAATAAAATTGTTAGACCAAATTGTAAATTAGATATTAAATTGTATATATAACAATATCATTTGATACTTAAGTATCCAAAGGGGATTGAAGTTAGCATGTATTTCCAATTGAAATCATTCGAAAATATTATGACTACCAAACGTTATTGATTTCATTCTACATGACCCTTTTTATCAGGATGAAGAATAGATCAAAATATGAGTCAGGTTAAGAAATTTATTGTGATCATTCTATAATGATATTTATCATATAAATTTTATGAGTTATACCTCATGATGTCTAGTTTTACGAAACATTAGAATCACAATAAATGTATCATACAATTTTTAGGATTTAATGGGTGTCCTCCCCCCTCTAAGGGGGGAGGTTCCTCCCCTCTCCCCATCCGCGCCCGTCGGATCTCCATCCAACGGGCGCGGATTTCGTACGTGGTTCATGGGTTAAATGAGCAGTTCGGTTCATTGACGAAAAAATGTGCGCGTTCAACACAAAAAAATCGGTGCGACGATGATGACAACGATGACGAACCAACGACAAAGACCATCGTCGACGACCGCGAAACCTCGGTGCGACGGATGGGAGAGGGATCGGAGAGGGATCGCCGACCCCAGTTGGTCGAATCTAGCCGTCCGCAGCCAGATCGGCCTCCGAGCGGCCAGATCTGTCCGCAGCCAGATCGGCCGCCGGGCAGCCAAATCCGCCAGCCCACAGCCAGATCGGCCGATCGGGCCGCGGGCGATCGGATTTGACCGCCCGACGGCCGCTCTAGCCGCAGTTAGCCGGATCTGGCCGCCCGCAGCCAGATCGGTCGTGGGCGGCTAGATCGGCCAGATCAGGCCGCCCTGCAGCTGGATCGGCCGTAGGCGGCCGATCTGGCCGCCGCCCGCAGCTAGATCGGCCACGGACGGCCAGATCCGGCCGCTCGGGCTGTCGATCTGACCGCCCCGCGGGCGGCCAAATCCGGTCGCCTAGGCAGCCGATCTGGCCGCCTGCAGCCAGATCGGTCACGGGCGACTAGATCTGGCCAACCGCGCGACCGATCTGGCCGCCCGCAGTCAGATCGGCTGCCGGCGGCTAGATCCGGCCAACCCAGGTCAGATCGGCCGTCGGGGGAATATATCGCGAGAGAGGGAGGGGGTCGGAGAGGAGTCGACGAAGAGGAGCCGGATGCCGTAGGAAGAGATCGTCGGCCGTTTGGGAAAGAACGTCGCCGGAGAGAATGGAGAGGGAGTCGACGAAGGCGGAGAGGGAGCCGAACAGCCGACGATCTCTTCCTACGGCTGCGGGAATTGGAAAGCCGCCGGAGAGGGAGAGGGAAAGAGGGAGGGAGAAATGAGAGGGAGAGGGAGAGAGAGGAGAGGGGGGGGGGGAGGGGGTTTCGGTCGGTTCGAGCGATTTGAGGGGGGGGGGGGGTTCGAGCGGTTTTTTTAACCCCTGAACCGCTCTCATCATCCGCGCCCGTCGGATCTCCATCCGACGGGCGCGGATGGGGGGAGGGGGTTCCTTCCCCGTGTAAGGGGGAGGACCCCCATTAAATCCTAATTTTTATAGGTTTTTAGAAGTTATAAAATGTTAAATTGAACATCACCCTATCTGCCATTATAAAACTTAAAAGAGAACATGATCTTATTTGTCAAATTTACTTTGTTAAGATAAACCTTAAGATTTTGGGAACAAGACTTTAGAAGGTCTACTTTAAGAGGAAATTTAAAGTACTTGAATATGAGTCCTTTATTAATTGATAAAAATTCTAAAAGCTATGTCACCCAATCTATTAGAACATAAAACTAACACAAAATATAAGTTGAGTGTTGATTTTCTTAAGAAACAATCATAAGCAAATAATATTTCAAACTTTTGGTGTAGAAGCCTATGTTCATATAAAATTGGATTCATGAGTTTTGATCATGTATAATAGAATATACGAATTTTGTTCCACAAAGCATACAATTTGCCAAAAAAAAAAGAGATGTGCGTACTCAATAGGGTTATGTTATAGGAATTGCATGTGTTAAAGTACTACTACCATTCAACTTAAGGAGAATATATGATTTTTATTGTACCATGTGATGTGTATTATGTTGATTCGATGCCTTAATAATATTATGAACATAGATTATTGTTATAGGAAGGAATACCAAGATAAGTAAAAAGAGAGGATGATTCATCCTAAGGTGTAACAATGTCTTAATTTTGAATCCATGTGCTTTTATTGTATTCATTGTTTACAAGTTTTTAATCATGATACATGCAATATAAAATTCTATGCATAATCATGAATTCAAAAGAAATGTTAAAAGTGAATACGTGTGCAAAGGTTATGCTAGATTTTGTCTCATATGATAATTAAGACATTGTTATATGAGTGTAAAAGAATCTATGAAAAATGAATTGATATGATATTGACACGAATAAGTTCTTAGTATTCCTGAAGTGTCATTATTCATAACTGCATCATTATATTATTACTATTAAGACAACTATATATGATACGACATGACATGGTATGATATGCCATGTCATGACAATATATGAGAAAAAGAACACGATATGACATAACATGTTACAAGATGACACAATACGATACTATGATATGCTTTGGTCATGCATATGCATAGTTATCAAGATTGCATGATCTTACGATCCTACTTATGGTCATGAGGATAGTAAGATCTAGATCATAGGATCGTAAGATCCTACCAACATTGCTTTATTTTTCTTTTTGCATTTTTTTTTCAAAATTTTTTATTTTGACCAAGTGCAACATGATTTTTAAAGAAATAAAATTACGAAGAAGTTGATGATTGGTTATAATTAAATTTTAAAAGTTATTTTTAACAAAATAAATATAATATCAATATATATTAAAAGCTATTTTATATGATTTACTCCATATTAAACATATTATTATCATTTTTTGTCAATTCATATTAAAATATTATTACATAAGTAATATATCTATACACGTGTAAGAAATCCTAAGACGATAATAGTTAAGTTAATATTATATATAATTATTATAAATTTATTTAAAAATTTAAATATAATTTTATATATTAAATTATTCTTTAATATATAGGTAAGATCTTACGATCCTTGATTCGATATCACAGTCTTTGATCTTACGGACCCCTTTCGATCTTACATAAGATCCCGATCTTGACTACCTTGTGCATATGCATTACATCTCATTATCGTGCATTTGCATTACTGATGTTCTAGAACAATGTCTTGAGTGATTGAAACAATATATGATAATTAAAGAAATGAGATCGAACTAATTTTTAGGTAACGGAATATCAACCTCAAAATTATAATGAACCAAGTAATCGATATTTAATCACAAGATTACAAATCTTACAGTTAACAACGGAAGTTTCCGAAGAATGGGTTGTAGGAGTTCACTCATAACAAAAGCAATTAAGCCAAATTTTAATAGTTTCAAAGATGTTTAAAATAATTACAAATACTAGTATTTATAGGTCCTAAAAGCTAGAATTTGAGGTGAAAGAAAAAGTCCTAATTTAGCTTACAAGTAAGGCAACTAGTTTCCCAAAATAACTAAATAAATTTTCTCTTACAAATCTCAACAAAATTTCCTTGTATAATTAATTTTGAAAATTCTAAATAAATATGGTTAAACCATTATTTATTTGACCTGAATTATGTTGAATCTTCATGCAACTCCAATTTGTAATTCGTTGAGAATTTGGATTTGACACAACTTGATCTTATAATTTGATCAATTGTAAATCGTAGATATCCTTGATTATCTTGAATTTCCTTATGTATGAGATCCACAAGATTATCTTGATCATCCAAATTTGCTAGAAGATTCTTCTAACGTCAACTGCAATTGTAAGTATTTCTTGATTCATATCATTCTCTTCCTCTTCAAAATGATTCATCCTTGAATCTACATTGACAATAAGGAGAATATATTGAAGTTCATATCAATTACCCTTATCGGACGACAGTTTATCTTTGTATAATTGAAAAACTTGAAAGACTGACAGTCTACCCTTGCATGATTGAAAAACCTTGTAAGGTCGACAACCTATGACGCATACTCATTTCTACATATTATTTTGCACTTTAATAAGTTAAAATTGAATAAAATATGCATCAATTTTTTTATATTTTTGTGATAATTTTATTTTCTTTTTAATTATATGATATTCACTGAATTGGCTTGTCAGGAGAAGAAAACAGCCCACGTCAGCAAAGGCGGGTCGTGTTTGTCGAAGCCGCGTCAACTTTAACACGGAGCGTGGAGCGTCATGCTGAACCCTAGACAACACGGCCCACGAAAAAGCAAACGACCCGTGTCGATGGTGTCGTGATTTCACTATCCGACATGATCCATGCCATCTATTACACGGTCCATGTTATTAATATCACCAAATTTGGTACACCGGGATGGGGGCCGTGTAATCAGAGCAGTAATCAGTGGCCCTTGTCCCAAGCAAAATGGTCAATGTTGATTCCCAAATTTTTGATAAATCGTGCCTATAAAAGACTCCCTTAAAACGGTCCATGTTGATTCCCAGATTTTTGCTAAATCGTGCCTATAAAAAGGCATCCACCCCATGAAGCCATCCAATATTGAAGGAAAACATTCACTTTGAAATCAAAAGGAGAGTCTTGAAGGAAAACAGTCACATTTGAAATTTGAGAGTGTTATTTTTTTGCTCATCCTTTGTACTCTAATCTTCACATTCTGATGATTAATTCTCCAACGATGAAATGTTCTTTCAGTTGGTTTTATTTTATTGAACTCCATTGTTATTTCAATAAAAGATCATTTCTCTTATCTGAATATGGGTGTTGTGTTTTTCTTGAGAATTTAATCATTTTCAGCATCTCATATCTCTCCCCTATCTTCTCAATGAGATTTAGAGGGGTGTGTACTTAGATTTACTCGGTTGAGGAGTCTTTGAAATGAAATGAATTACATTGCATTTTATCCATGAATACTTGGAGAATGATTTGGTTGAATTTCTTCAAATATTCAATTAACAAAACAGATAGGACATCTAGTTAGAGACCTAAATTATATTTCACTTATTTTCATCATATATGATTTTCTTGCTTATTTCGAATAATAGTGGAGGAATGCTTAGAAAAGTCAACATTTCTCCTATTTGATATTTCTCCCTTTCATTCGTTGGATCTACTTCTTATTTCTTTCTCTAGTTATTTTTTACAATTCATTTCTCGTAAAAATTCTCATCTAGTTAGAATAAGAGAGAAAAGTCATCATGGGATCGATATCTTTTCACTATTTTACTACTTATATGACCCGTACACTTGCCATCTTTTCAACTCTATAGAAAAATCGTATTAAGTTTTTGGCACCATTGCCGGGGACTTCTCTATCTTTTTTTTACTTGATCAAGTCTTAAATATTCTGATCATTCTCTCTTTTCCATATGCCCCACTGTATTTTGCATCTAAAATGGTCCACGTCATATTGACATGGTCTGTGCTTATTTTGTCATTTCTGTTTCCTCTCGTAAAACATACTATTTTTAGAAGATGACCCGTATCAACCCTCTGAAATGGTCTGCGTCATCTATACATGGCCCACATTTTTCTTCTCATCTTTCCTGAGCCAAAATAGTTTGTGTTTATAGTACACAGCCCGTGTAGTTTGCCTTTATCCCTCACCTTCTAGAACACGGTCTGTGTTCCTCTATACACGACCCATGTTCATCTTCTGCCTACGATCTTTGGGGCGACAAGTATCGACTTTCCTAAAACATCTCGATTCACATTTGGTTTTGTTTATTCTTTTCCCGGCCCTCATCGGTCAGATGTTTTTAGCTATAGATGTCACCAAGAACAAGAAAGAGGTGCTCCGCTCCTAGTCTATTGTTGATTTAATCACACTCTAGAATCCTTGAGCAATACGACAAAATGATATAACACCAGAAGCTCGAAGGAACCACTTCTCTTTAATCCTGAGAGAGAAAAATTTGCTAAACATCAAAGGAAATCAATAAGGATCAAACAGATGACAAAAAATCAACAACAACAAGGAAATCAGAATCCAAATTCAAACTATCGGACAATGAGAGATTACACTATTGGTCAAATGAATAATGACTCATGGAGCATAACTCTTCTAGACATCAACACCAATTTTCAAATTCAGCATGGTACCCTTCAAATGGTGCAAAATGACCAATTTAGCGGCAATCAAGATGAAGATCCTTTTGGGCATGTTAGAAAATTTCTTCAATTATGCTTTACTTTTAAATTTCATAACATTTCTGATGATGCAGTTAGGTTGAGGCTCTTACCTTTCTCTTTGAGAGGAAAAGCAACTACTTGGCTCCATACTCTTCCTAAAGGAACAATCACATATTGGAGAGAAATGCGATAAAAATTCATCAACAAATATTGTCCACCTTAAAAAGCAACTCGACTAATCTCCGACGTCAAAGCATTCTATCAGTAAGAATAAGAAACCATGCATGAAGCATGGGAAGTGTTTAAGGAACTTGTATTTCGTGTTCCTCATAATGTACCCCATCATGAACAAATTTGATTCTTTTATAATGATGCTACTCTCACAGTACATTGATTGACACTCTCTAGGAAGCTCCATAAATGATAAGTCTTTCGAGGAGATTTATAATATTATTGAAAATCTTGCTATGAATCATTGGCAAAATAACAGAAACAGGGAGCCACCATGAAAAACAAGTGTTTATCAAGTAAATGACAATAGTCACGACAATCAACTTACAACACAACTGGAAGCCATGAAAAAAAAAATGGAGACAATGATGAGCCGCATCAATGAAAAAGCCCCTATTAAGATTGTACAACAAACTTATGAATTTTGTAGTGAAGGGTACTCTACTTATGAATGCCCAATGATCTCAAACTCTAACTCTTCTTCTTCCACTTCTTTTGGAAATGCTAATTATGCATCGAACAATAATTTCAGGAATTAAGGATGCAATTATGGCACTTATGGTTTTGGATTGACGAATCAACCCAACTACTCTTGGGTACACTATCAAGGTGCTCCACCACCAGGATTTCAATCTCACAATGATAACAAATCATAGGCCAAACCAAAATCCAACCTGGAGGACGTATTGGACAAATGCATCAAAATGGTGGACACAAAATTTGCAAATCAAGAAGCCTCAATTCAAAACATAAAAATTCTGATGGGGCAATTGACTAACATGATTGCAGGTAGACAACCAGTTCCCTCCCTAACAATACAGAGAAGAACCCAAGGGAGGAAGCGAAGGCAATCAAGATGAGAAGTGGCAAAGAATTATCAGAACAAGTGCAAACTTCGACCACAGATGTACCATCATCACATTAACGCTCTACTTCACCAGCCAAAAAAGAAGTTACAAAACACCAGATTCCTGCAAAATCTAGAAACCTATCATATCCTCAAAAATATCGGTAGGAACAATTAGATAAACACGACTCTCACTTTTTAGAAAATTTTTAAAAAAATCATATTAATTAACATCCCATTTCATGAAGCTCTTAAATAGATGCATGTATATGCCAAGTTCATGAAGGATGTGCTCTCAAATAAGCGACGAATCGAGAAGACGGGAAAAGGACTTGTCGACAAAAGAAAAGGATCCGGGGAATTTTACTATCCCTTACACTATTGGGAATTTTTACTATTCTATGGCACTATGTGATTTGGGTGCTAGTATTAATCTGATGCCTTATTAATGATGCTCTAATTTGCAGATCAATCCATTAAGAAGTCTAAGGACCTATAAGAAGATGTTATTGTAAAAGTTGATAAATTTGCATTCCCAACAGATTTCATCATCATGGACATAGATTCTGAAACCGAAGCACCCATCATCCTGGGAAGACCCTTCCTCTTTACAAGCAACACATTAATAGATGTCAAGAAGGGATATTTCACTCTGAAAGTTGAAAATGAAGAATTGTGTTTTAGTATTTTTGACTCCCTCAAGCAACCTCTAGTTTTATTGTCTTGTTATTCCATTGATACTTTTGATGATGATGTCTCTGATGAATTTGAACCGGATAATGGACCCCTACAAAATTATTGAAGAGTCAATGGACACATCTCCACCAACACCAAATCTAGAACTCAAGAACCTACCCCCTCATCTCAAATATGTTTGTCTTGAAAAAGATACATTTCCCATTATCATTTCCTCTTATTTAACTAATGTAATGGAAAGCAAAATTTTATAGATTCTCAGGACACAAAGAAATGCCATTTTGTGGTCAATCATTTATCTTATCTCCGAAAGTCCTTGGATTAGCCCCGTTCAGGTGGTACCTAAGAAGGGGGCATTATTGTTGTTATTAACATGAAAAATGAGTTGGTGCCTAGCAGGACAGTTACAGGTTGGCGTGTGTGTATGGACTATCGCAAACTCAATAAAGCAACATGCAAGGATCACTTCCTCTTCCGTTCATGGACCAAATGTTGGAACGAGTAGCAAGACATAGTTTTTATTATTTCCTGGATGGTTATTCAGGATACAATTAGATTGTCACACCTGAAGATCAGTAGAAAACAACTTTCACCTACCTGTATGGAACATTCGCATATCGAAGGATGCCCTTTGGCTTCTACAACGCATCGACAACATTTCAATGATGCATGATGGTAATATTTGTCAATATGGATGAAAAAATTCTTGAAGTTTTTATGGACGATTTTACTTTATTTGGAAACTCATTCGATAATTGTCTTGAAAATTTATCCTATGTGTTTGCAGCATTGTGAAGAAACAAATTTAGTATTAAATTAGAAGAAATGTCAATTCATGGTGAAGGAAAGCATTGTCTTGAAACACAAGATTTCTGAAAAAGAGATCGAGGTAGGCACGGATAAGGTGGACGTAATCGCAAATCTACCCCTCTCACATTCGTGAAAGCTGTCCAAAGATTTTTAGGCCATGCTGGATTCTATAGACGATTTGTGTAGTATTTTTCCAAGATAGACAAATCACTCACCAATTTACTCACCAAGGACACTAAGTTTCTTTTAAATTCTGTTCGTATATTTGCTTTCACTACATTAAAAAAAACTTTTGTAGCACCAGATTGGAGTCTTGCATTTGAATTCATGTGCGACGCCAGTGATGGAACCATGAGTGTTGTACCAAGACAAAGGCAGAACAAAATTTTTCGAGTCATCTACTATGCCAGCCAAACTTTAACTTCAACACAAATCAAATGCCACCACAGAAAAAGATTTTTTGGCTGTCATTCTTTCTTTTGACAAATTTAGATCTTATTTAGTTTGTCACAAGTTGTTGTTTACACTGATCATGCGACAATAAGATATTTCACGTCGAAAAAGGAAGCCAAACCTCGACTACTCAGGTGGATCATTCTTTTACAAGAATTTGACGTGGAAGTTAGAGATAATAAGGGGACTGAGAATGTAGTCTCCGATCATTTGTCCCATTTGGAATTTACTCCAAGCGAGGAGACTGAAATACTCGAAGATTTTTTGGATGAGAAATTTTTTTCCATCAACTCTAGTGATAGGGTAAAACCGATAGAGAGTTCACCTTAGTTTGCTGACTTTGCAAATTTTCTTGCAGGAAATTGGCTTCCCACAGGCTGAGCATCACAACAAAAGAAGAAATTCTTTTCAGATGTGAAATATTACTTGTGGGAAGATCTATATCTCTTTAAAGTTTGTGCGAATTAGATAATTAGACACTGTGTCCCCGAGGCTGAATTCAAAATCACTCTTATACATTGCCACATCAGAGAGGCAGGAGGCCACTTTGGCCCTAATTGGACAATTGCAAAGATCTTGGAAAGTGGGTTTTATTGGCCCACTATTTTTAAAGATGCATAAGCATTCTATAAGTCATGTGATCAACGCCAAAGAACTGGTAACATTTCCAAACTTCATAAAATGCCTAGAATCTTATGCTATGTTGTGATATTTTCGATGTATGAGAAATTGACTTCATGGGACATTTTCCTAAGTTATTTCATAATGAGCATATTTTGGTTGCTATAGATTATGTATCTAAGTGAGTAAAGGACATCGCCACTCCTACTAATGATGCAAAGGTGGTAGTCAAGCTTTTGAAAAAGAACATTTTTATTAGATTTGACACACCTAGAGCTATAATTAGTGATAATGGCATTCATTTTTGTAACAAATTATTTGCATGGCTTTTGACAAAATTTGGAGTTACACATAAACTTAATATCCTGTATCATGCTCAAGCATGTGGCTAAGTTGAGGTATCTAATAGGGAAATAAATCACATTTTAGAATAAAATTATGAATTCTTCTAGAAAGGATTGGTCTTTAAAATTAGATGATGCTTTATGTGCCTATCACACTCCTTTTAAGACACCGATAGATCCTTCATCGACATCGACATTGACTTCTTCCCAAACTCTGGTAGCGAACTTTATAGGAAAATGGGCCGTGTTCATGACACGCAAGTAATTTTCTGCAAGGTAACAATAGATTATTTTCCAACACGGTTCATTTTCTCTGACAACAGCAAACACTCGCCGTTTCCCTCCTACGTGGGGCGTTATCTCACCATGGCTAAAGGGCACACCATAGATATGGATTTTGAGGAGATTGGGTTGGATGCACCTGAGCCTACCATGGTTTCAAGACCTTCATATGTTGATTACAATGATGGGGATCATGCTCGAGCCTTAATGGGGCTGTGTCGAATGGAATCAGCGGCCATTAAATTTTCTTGTCCTTGTTTTATGCATTGATGATGTTTTGGTTCTTTTTGTTGATCTCATTTCGAATGACACACACAAGTTTTGTAGGAGAAGCACCCGAAAAGTAGTTAGAGCTTATTCGAATTATTTTGCTTTGACGATCTATATTTGTGAGTCCTTTCTTGATTTTGACAAAAGTAGTCTTCTTATTGAAATTTCTAAATATTTCTTGCGCTAAAAAAACTTCCAAAGAAGTTGAATAAAATAAAAAGTGTTATCTCTGTCACCTTGGTGTGTTCATGCCATTAGATCTATAGGGGATTCTTGCCTGGCGACTTAAGGCCAACTGGTTTAGGATTCGTCGATCGAAAACCTGTTAATGAACTACTTTGAGCAAGATGGAGAAACACACGAAAAAAAAGAAGAAGAAAAAGAAAAAAAAAAGAAGTTCACCTTGTATTTATAGTTCCAACATTAAGACTTGTTTTATCTATATAGTTGAGACTAACTGTTTATTGATTTAAAAATGTCATAGCATCATATATTCTTTGAATCAGGGATTAATTGAAAAGAGAAGAGATACTTTGGCTATATATAAAAAATAAACAATGAGAAGAGAAAAGTGTTAGTAATTTGATGAAGATCATATCTTATCTTGAATCTTACTTAAGGACAAGTAAATATTCAAACTTGGGGATTATGATGCATGCTCATTTCTACATATTATTTTGCACTTTAATAAGTTAAAATTGAATAAAGCGTGCATCAATTTTTTGATATTTTGTGAGAATTTTATTTTCTTTTTAATTATATGATATTCATCGAATTGGCTTGTTAGGAGAAGAAAACGGCCCGCGTCAGCAGGCACATGCCGTGTTTGCCGAAGTCGCGTCAACTTTAATATGGAGTGTGGAGCATCATGTTGAACCCTGGACAACACGGCCCACGTCAAAGGAATGTCTGATGGTGATTATATGTTGGTGGTGTCGTGATTTCACTATCCAAGATGGCCCGTGTCATATATTAGACGGTTCGTCTTATTAATATCACAGATTTGATGCACCGGGATGAGGGTCGTCAGAGCACTAATCAACATGGCCCATGTCCCAAGCAAAATGGTTCATTTTGATCCCCAAATTTTTTGTAAACCATGCCCATAAAAACACTCCCTTTCCACCCATGAAGCCACCAATATTGAAGGAAAACATCCACTTTCAAATCAAAAGGAGAGTCTCGTGGCTACTTTGTTTAGAGTCACATTTGAAATTTTAGAGTGTTATTTTCTTGCTCATCCTTTGTACTTTAATCTTTGCATTATAATGTTTAATTCTCCAACGATGGAGTAGACTTCTCAGTTGGTTTTACTTTGCTGAACATTATGATTTTTGCATTATGATGTTTAAATATCCACTGTTATTTTAATAAAAGATCATTTTTCTTATCTGAATATGGGTGTTGTATTTTTCTTGAGAATTTAATCATTTTCAGCATCTCATATCTCTCCCCTATTACTCCGTGATATTTAGAGGTGTGTGGACTTAGACTTACTCGGTTGAGGAGTCTCTGAGATGAATTGAATTACATTGTGTTCTATCCATGAATATTTGGAGAATGATTTAGTTAAATTTTCTTCAAATATTCAATTGATAAAACAAACATGACATCTGGTTATAATCCTAAATTTCACTTATTTCCATAAGATATGATTTTCTTGCTTATTTCAGATAATAGTGGAGGAATGCTTTGAAAAGACAACATTTCTTCTATTTGATATTTCTCCTTTTCATTTGTTGGATGTACTTCTTAGTTCTTCCTCTGGTTAATTTTTACAATTCATTTCTCGTAAAAATCCTCATCTTATTAGAATAAGAGAGAAAAGTCCTCGTGGGATTGATATCTTTTCACCATTTTACTATTTGTGCGACCGGTACACTTGCCGTCTTTTCTACTCTATAGAAAACTTGCATCAACCTACCTTGGCCCTATACGGTTTAAAGAGCTTATAGGGATGACAAATATTTAGGTTGTTTGGAGATGTGTCATATGAACCAAATTGTGGAATAAGTGTGAGCCACTTTTGAATTCATAGGGGACACCTCTAGAATCCAATAGCTTTCCAGACAGGGTCGACAAATATTCCAAAAGGGATGCCTCTGACCAGTTGGCGATTTGATATGTCCACACATCATTCTCTTGGATACATCCACTTTAAAGAGCATGACATTTGATGCATGATTGATTGTGATATTTTATAATTATATGAAATGCTTGGTAACAAGGTTTATATGACAATGACTGGATGCACGAATAAAGATTTTGATATGATATGATATGGTATGATTTTATCATGATGTGTAGTAGTAGCTCATACTTATATGAAAATGATTAAGTGCGTGAACATATGTTTTGATAAGATAGGATATGATAATTCTTTTAGAGAATGATATTATGTATTAATCTTTAGAATTCTTTGCATGATATTATCATTCTTGATCAAATGCTTCATGGTTTGAGTAAGTTATAAATTAGTGCATTTTAAGAAATATTATTTTGATCCAACATACAAGTTTTCCTCATGAAGATTATGCATATATATGTACATTTATGTACAACATATATACATATATGCATATATATGTTAGTATTTAATATATGAATATTAGTGTTTCTATATGTAAGAATACAAATAAAATATTTATTTTATATGAGTTTCAATTATGATAGGATGATAGGATGATAGAAGTAACAATCGGATGCTCGAATAAATAACAAAATTGCTTCCGCTGACTCAAGGATCGGGTCGTTACAAGAGATAAGGAATCACTCACGGTAGTCGAAGGATAGGAGGCGGTCGTGGTCGAAAGGGGATGGAGGTCACCGATTGCCTCCCCTGCGCCCATAACCGCTGTCATCCAGAACCGCCGGTCACCCAAAACTGCTAGTCACCTAGAACTGTCGGTCGCTCGAAACCGCAATCGGAGAAGATTTGCGTTCGCCAGAGAAGGCAATATGATTCGGAACGGCGTCCACCTCCACGAGTGGGAGAGAGAAAGCGAAAAATGAGCGGGAGGGAAAAATTGTGCGAAATGAAGCAAAAACTCGCGACATGATCCATGGCCATGCGATGTGATATGCACCTACATCTCCATCGTTAGATCGTGATCGGGTAGTCTTTAAGGCACTTCACATGGTGCTGAGCGGCAGGTGCTTCACATATACATTTAACCCATACACACACACACACACATATATATATATATATATATATGTATGTATGTATATGGGTAAAAGGAACCTACGTTGCAGCACTTTTCATGTAGGGATGCACAACATTTTTACACCGTCCATTTAGAAATTGACGACTATATTAGTGTGCTCGATCCTGACGAGGCGACAACGAAGAGGACACGCCTTCCATCCACTCACTTGTTCAGACTCGTTCGCCTGATGATCCCATTGTTCATCCCCTTCGCCCTAAGCAAATGGACTCAGGCCTGACAAAGACCACTTTGATCTTTCTTGTCTCCAATTCTTGTGCATGGTGGATGGAGAGCATCTTGGTGGTGGGGATAGAGTTAGTGGGAGAAGAATGAATGTTGGAGGAAGAAGATGTTTGACAGTGGATCTTTGAGCCATTGATTTATCATCCATGATCTAGATTAGTTGCTATAGAATGCACAAGACAATTGACAAGATGAAATCCAAATATAATCTATGTCATCATCAGAGGCAAGTGAGAAGGATTGACCACGGTAGCAACATGCACAAGATCATGATCTCATGTTGTATATCGCTGCAAACGGTGAAGTTGCTTCGCAATGAAGCAAGGATTTGTTGCAAAGCGAGAGCGACATCCAAAAGGGAAAAGACATTGTAAAATATTTTCTTGCTTCCAAAATTATTTTTTTAATCTTTAATTAAAGCAGGATTTCAAGTAGACAAAAAATTAGTTGGCGTAAGAAAGGAAGCTTGCCTATATCCTCTTTGGCTGACATGATGACATCCCTCCTAATCCATTCTCTAGCTAGAAATCAAGCAGAAGTTGCTCTTCTCTTTATTCATGACCAGCATTGCCTCTGTTGTGAGAAATCTGTGCAAGTATGAGAAGCAGTATTCATACTTTAGATGCGGGTATGTAAAGATCGATTCCCTTTTCACAAAAAGATGTAAACAAGTTTTAAATTTATAATCTCAACTACACTTCTAAGATTGCATGTATACAACCATCATTGATGTATAGGTTGGGGTCGATCCACAGGGAGAGAATTTATATTATATTTCACAAATACTACCAAGAAAATGTCTTGTATTAAAAAGGGCGACTAGAGAAATAATTGACTAAGAAATGAAAGTGTGTTTTGTGTTTTCGATTTTGAAATTTGTTTGTTGTTTTCGTGTTTAACTGGAAAACTCAAGTAAAGTAAAATCTAGAATAAGTATCGTTACTAAATCAATATGTGGAAGCAGAGGCACGGGTATTATTTCCTTAAAGGTAATTCGGACGATGATACTTAGGGGGTATTTTCCATTCTCATGAAAGATAACCTTAGGTTCCCCTACTCTCGTATTTGAACCGAGTTGATTCACCAACAGGTGATATTAAACTAAAAGTTCGTAGAAACCCTCGATTCGTTCTACATAAAGAAGTAAGAACAATAGTTACAGTTCTTCTTCTTTACAGTCATGCTAACCTATCGACTCACAGCATGCTATTAATCGACATATGCCCCCTTCTCAGGGAAACCATCGAGCGAAGAAGAGCTTGCTATCATGATGTTCACAAGATTAGCATTAAGAGCAAACATCATGAAAGGTCATCATCCGAATCAAATATAAACATTAAACCAAGTCTAAATCCATCGAATGACCCCTCAGCCTCAAGAGCTGATTAGTTAGACATAATGAACTTAAACTTCAAACTAATAGAAAAGTTAATGTGGCAAGATAATGTGCGGAAATGAAGGCGTAACTAAAATGAATGTTCATCATGTTCATTCGGACGATTGAAGATGATCCCTCCTTCATCGCCCTTGAGCTCTCGTTTCCTGGCTTCTGATGATGTCTCTCCAAAAAGCCCCCCTCCTTTTCTCTCAACTTTTCCTTCTAATACTCCCCTTCCTCTCTGGTTTTCCTTTTTGATTTTCGCCACCTATCTTACTAATTATTTCCATCGCTTGATCTTCGACAGGTGTCCATATGAGGATTTATCCTCTTGATTCTTTGTGATCACGTCAGACTGTATACAGATGGTGCCACTTGTCTTGTGGTCCATATTGGTCTGATTAGGCTGTGCGCTCCCCCTTTTTGCCATGTCCGCTCGACTTGCTAATCATCCGATGAGGTCATCTACACCTATGCGACAAATAAGGGAATTATAACCAGGAGAAGAGGGAAATATGCAAATATAGTCTGAAAAGTGATCGAATGGCTTGGACTGTCCGAAAAGAGGGATAAATGTATATAATGTGAAATGCTTTAATTCATTATTAAAGAAAATGTGGCCCTTTTTCCATGTTAAAAAATGTATAAAATACAAGCCATCAAAATTCCCCCAAACTTAAGTTCTTGCTTGTCCTCAAGCAAAAAGTTAGAGATTTAGGGCAGGATATTAAGTAAGAATTGGCCACACAAGGAAAAAAAAGTAGCTGTGACATCAAGAGACTCCTTATGCATAACAATTTAGACACCGATTAATCCATTTTAATATGATTTAGATTAATCCTATATAGATTTCTCTGGGCTTAAGCATCTATTTCATAGTTTAGACATACATTTATTCCAAAATTTATTGCTTTCACAATTTACTTTCACTTTTCCCCCCTTTCTTTCTTCTTTTAAAATTCCCCCAAACTTAGAGTAAGAGTAACATTTGGATGAAAATATGCTCAACAGCTCTATAATTATACATAGTGACCGCGCATATTCCATGCAGCATGCTCAAAAGATTTTTGAAAAAGATTTTTACTCTTCCTGATACTCTTACTTTAAGCTGGGGTAAGGGTTTTTTCAGCTTTATGAAATTTCATTTCATTTTACTTTTTTGGGATTTTAAAACTACAGTTACTTGTAGATGCTTAAAACTAAAGAATCGATTGCATATTCCGGATGGATAACCATTACTTTGACCGACCTGGAGAGTTCTATTTACTTTGATGGTTCTCAGTGAAGGGGCGTCTAAATCATGTTACTCATAGAAACTTGTGTCAGTAGCTATTCAATTTCTCATGCTCTAACTGTTTCTTAGAGGATTTTGCAATTATCTTAGTAATGGAAAATTTTCAAGCAAGTACTTTTAACCATAAGGAAGTCTTCTTTTATGTCCATATAAGTTGAGGGGGCTATTCAGTTCATAAGGGTCAAAATTCAAAAATCAGATGATGATGCTTACAACAAAAGAATGGTATGGTTATTTCAATAGGAGTTTAGGAATCATACCATTGGCTCCCCCAAACTTATCACTGGCACTGTCCTCAGTGTCAGAATAAGAATGGGAGAGGCTAGAGACATTAATTGGGGGGGGGGGGGGGGGGGGGGGGGGAAGGTTGGAGGCGCATTGATATCCTGTAGAAAAGTTGTATGTCTCCTTTGTCTCTTGCGAAGTAACTTGAGTTGGTGTATCAGAGATTTCTTCTGTTGGCATTGATGAGCGACTACAGAGCTGACAATTGTCTTCTTGGAACCCATGACTTCCTCGTCATCAGACATAGGGGGTTCTGCCCGCGCAAGAGGGGATGAGATTAACAGCGAAGTAGAACGTTGGGGAAGACTTACCTGTGGTTCCGGCTATCGTTCAGCAGCTGGTGATGAGGCGTGTCCATCGCTGGTGATGCTTCTGGCAACCTGCATGCAGAAGTAATGGGGGCATGCTGGGAATCGTGGTCGTCAGAACCATCCAGAGGGCTATTGGGATGGAGCTTGATGAGTTTTTGGGATAGGCATGGCAAGTATCCAGTTGGAGCCGGAGATTACCAAAGTGCGAGGGGTGTTAGACAAAGGTACCAACTCGTTGGTGGGAGCGATATGAAGGTAGTAGGTATCCTCGATGCACTTGACCATGCGCATATGTGTAAAAGTATGAAGGTAAGAGTTCCTCGCGCTAGGAAATCTAGTTGGCTAAAATCCACATTGTACGCTTCAGCGATTGGTGTGACTAATCCACCTAGGACAATAGGGTCTCGTTCTTGTGTAGTGATGCGGGATAGAAATTTGAGGAAAATACCACCAATGTCAATGGGGTTACCAGTAAGGAAGGACCAAATGATTAGGAGTTCAGTTCGCGCATCACTACATAAGAACGAGACCCTGTTGTCCTAGACTCGGTGTTCTCTCATCCTTATAGGTTATTTGCCAAGATGCGATGAAAATATCGAACAATAGGATTGGAAATAGATGCAGACTTGGCTTTGTTGCTGAGAGGGTGTGCTCGCCAGTGATCGCCGTCCATATTTCATCATAACTAAGGTAGCAGAAGGTGTAGAACAATAGGAAAGTCCCATGACCTCATAAAAGTGCCAAAATGTTCAATGAAAATTTGAGTTAAAGAGTCGAAATGTAATAATCTGTTTCTTATGTTCAATAATAGTGGAGCTTAAGAACTCCTGAGCTAACTCGAGGTAAGTATGCCAATAATACAAAAAGAACTTTCATGCGTGAATACGAGATGTCAGGAAATTGAAGTCATCATAAAACCCTAGCATGTCCAAAGCGATAATGTCCAGGTATTTTGTGGCAGAAAAAGAACGATTGACAAGGTTGGAGTACTTAATCTGTTGTGTATCTATGCGGAATATGATGCTTGTGGGCTTTGTGAGGAGCAGTATGTTGACATTATCTAGAGTTGATGAACTTGGGGGCGATGGGGAACTGGTGCGATGGAAGGTGCTTTCCCTTTTTGTGATGTGGATGAAGATGGTGTTGCCGTAGCCGTGCGTTGTTTCCTTTCCGTATGGCGCAAGGTAGGTGTAGTACCGTGTTCCTTAATGTTGAGAGTAGTTGCGGTGGAGGGGATGAAGGATGAACTGAAGCGGCCGAGGTGGAGGAAGGAACACTGCTATGCTTTGAGGCAACTTTCTTACGCTTATGGGTTGTAGAAGGAAGATAAAGTGCTATAACTGGTGGCTCTGGACTTTTCGACGGGGTGAGGGTAGGTGAAGGAGAGGAACCAAGCTCCAAAGGATCAGTAGATGAAGAACCATGTGCGTACTAAGGAGTTAGTTTCTTCCTCTTGTCGGACGATTGGCCACATGTAGACACCATGCTCGTCGGAGTACAGAGGTGGATGCTGAAGAGTGATTGAAATGAAAAAGAAGGGAAATGTTGGGGAAGTAAGAAAGTGGAATGAAGTGAAGCAATCGGTGTGGGGGTAATGGAATACATGCTGGAATTGGACAGATGAATCGGCTAGTGACACATGGCACGCATGCAAAATTTGGCAAAAATCACAAAAGCAGGAGGAGACATATATGGTAAATCGGATGAGCACAAAAAAGGGAAAATTTGGATATGGCGGTGTGCCAATTATTTGGTCGATAGAGAAAAACATAAGAAGGTGAAAAAGGGAAGAATCAAAAGGTAGATTGCTGGGTTGCATCTCAGGGGCGCTAACTTTAATGTCGTCAGCTAGACAATGGCACATCCCATTAGGTAGGGAGTTCATTGGGGGTGTGAGTGTGAGGTTCTCCACTGTTCCATGAAAATTTTGCGGGGTATAATGCTTCACACACTGCCCGTTTACTGTGAAACATTCTCTTCGATCATTCTCTAACTCAATGGCCCCGAAATCATGAATTTGTGTAATAGTGAAGGGGCCAGACCATCTAGTCTTTAATTTTCTAGGGAAAACTTGAATCTAGAGTTGAATAACAATGCTTGATCCCCAACACTGAAATGTCTCCGGAGAATCTTTTTGTTGTGCCATCGCTTCGTGTTCTCCTTATATATAAGAGAATTCACATAAACCATAAATCATAGTTCGTCTAGCTCTGATAATTGCAATGAGTGTTGTTCACCTGCCGCTTTCATGTCCATGTTGATTGATTTGATATCCCATAATGTTTTGTGCTCTAGTTCCACTGGTAGATGGTAGGTTTTTCCATATACCAATCTATTAAGGTGTCGCTCCAAGAGATGTTTTGAATGCTGTCCGATAAGCCCACAATGTATCATCTAACTTAGAGCTCCAGTCCTTCCTAGATCGAGAAACTACTTTTTTCAAGATACTCTTGATCTGACGATTAGATACTTCCACCTGTCCACAAGTTTGCGGGTGATAAGAAGTGGAAATTCTGTGGAGAATGCCATATTTCTTTAGGACACTTTCGAATTGTTGTTCAATAAAACGTTTCCCTCCATCACTGATGACTAGTCTTGGCATACCAAACCGGGGGAAGATAATTTTAGTGAAAAGCTTTTGGACTGAACGGGAATCACATCATACAGTTGGAATATATTTATAGGGTCCAGAAGGGAAGGGCCCATGTAGTCTATCCCCCATATGTCGAATAATTCTACTGCGAGAATTTCATGCAATGGCATCTCTTGTAGTCGTCCGATATTCTCCGACTGTTGACAACTGTCACATGAAGAAATGAATGGATGAATATCTCGAAAGAGAGTTGGCCAGGAAAAAACCTGACAGGTAGCTGTGCGCTGAGTGCCTCATGGCCACCGTAGGTGGGCGTACGACAAGATTCAATAATATCCCTAGTCTCTTCAGCTGCTATACATTGACATAACATACCATCAGAGCATTCTTTAAACAGGAAGGGATCGTCCCAATAATAGTGCTTGATATCTCTGAAAAATTTATCTCTCTCATATCTCGTGAGATCTGGTGGTATTACTCCCCCTGCCAAGTAATTAGTTATATCTGCATACCAGGATATAGGAGTGACTGACAGAAGATGATTAGCTGGTAATGTTCCTTGTATTGGTGGTGTAACATCCTTGGTGTTCAATGGCCGCTCTAGCCTGGATAAGTGGTCTACCACCTGATTCTCAAACCCACATTTGTCAACGATTTCAATATTGAATTCTTGCAGAGAAAGGATCCATCGTATTAGGCGAAGCTTTGCTTCTTTCTTTAAAAATAAATGTCTGAGGGCGGAGTGATCTGTGTATGATAGTCTTGGACCCCACCAAATACTATTTGAATTTTTCCATAGCGTACAACACAGCTAACAGTTCTTTCTCGGTAGTGGTGTAGTTTTGCTGAGATGAGTCAAGTGTCTTTACTTGCATAATAGATGATATGCATGAGTTTGTTCACTTTTTGTCCTAGTACGGCTCCAACGGAAGAATCACTAGCATCACACATGACTTGAAATGACAGTGTCCAGTCTGGAGGTCACATGATAGGAGCTAAAGTTAACGCTTCTCGAAGCAGATGGAAGGCGGCAAGACATTTGAAATAAAAAACAAACTCCGTATCTTTGTGTAATATATTTGTAAAGGGTTTTGCAATTCTAGAGAAGTCTTTGATAAATCGCCTATAGCTGCGAATACCCTTTACTACAAGTGGGGGTAGTTGAGCAATAACTTCAATCTTTGTTGGATCGACTTCAATACCTCTCTTGGATATGACATGACCTAGAACAACTCCTTGTTGGACCATGAAATGACACTTCTTCCAATTCAGAACTAAATGAGCTTCCTCGCATCTCTGTAGTACTTGGTCAAGTTTTGTTAGACATTGAGAAAAGGAGGATCCATAGACTAAAAAATCATCCATGAACACCTCCATAATTTTTTCGATGAAATCAAAGAATATGGCAATCATACGTCGTTGAAAAGTAGTTGGAGCATTATGCAAACCAAATGACATTCATTGAAAAGCAAAAGTACCATAAGGACAAGTAAAAATAGTTTTCTCCTAATCAGCAGAGTGTATGGGTATTTGTAGAAAAGCAAGGAAACCATCAAGATAGCAAAAATAATCATGAATAGCAAGTGGTTCTAGCATTCGATCAATGAATGGTAAAGGAAAATGATCCTTTCTTGTGGACTTATTTAATTTTCGAAAATCAACACACATTCGCCAATATGTGGTTGTGCAGGTTGCTACAATTTCCCCCTTAGAATTTTTAACTACTGTCATCCCACCCTTTTTTTGCACCACCTGAATCGGACTTACCCACTGACTATCAAAAATAGGGTAGATTAAACCTGAATCTAGAAGTTTTAATACCTCCTTAACTACCTCTTGTAGAATGGGATTTAGTCTTCGTTGTCCTTCCCTAGAGGGCCTCACATTATCTTCAAGGGAAATCCTATGCATGCAGAGGGGAGGGCTAAAGGTCTCTGATGTCGGCCATAGAATATCCAATGGCTTTTCTATGTCGTCTAAGAACAGTAAACAATTCGATTGTTTGTTCTTTCCCTAAGGCAGAATTAATGATAACATGCAATGCATAGTTTTCGTCCAAAAATTCATACCTCGGAGTGGAGGAAAGTTCCTTCATGTCGACCTTTGGTAGGATATTTTCAGTCAGAGGGTCTGTATTGGGCAGATCAGTAGGTTGCGGTATGTCTGATTCTTGAGCGAAAGTATCAGGAGAATCCATCATGACTGAACAAATCTTTCCTTGAGGGTCATCGATTTGCTTGTTCACTTCAAAGGTTAAGCATCGTTGGAGAGGATCCGGAGTGGTGATCAGGGCAATAACTTCGCTGGTGGCGTCATCTATGACATCGAAAGTTTTGTGGCAATATTCGTATGTTGGAGATTTCATGACTTGTGGTAAATTAAACTCAATCCGATCTTCCCCTAGTTGGAATGAGAGTCGACCATTCTTCACATCTATAATTGCTTCAGCCATGGCAAGAAATGGTCGTCCTAAGATCAGGGGCACATTTGCATCCTCTTCTATATCTAGTACCACAAAATCGACAGGGATGTAAAATTTTCCAACTTTAATCGGGATGTCCTCTAGAATACCGTGGGGTCTTTTGATTGATCTATCCGCAAGCTGAAGAGTTAAGTTAGTTGGCTTCAAATCACTAGCATTTAATCTCTTGCAAAGGGATAGAGGCATTAAGCTGACGCTTGCCTCGAGGTCGCATAAGGCTCTGTTCACATGAAGATTTCCAACTTCATAGGGTATTGAGAAACTTTTTGGGTCTTTTAATTTTGGCGGTAACTTATTTTGAATTACAACACTTGCTTTCTCACTCAGAGCTATAGTTTCATGAACATCTATCATCCTCTTTTTAGATAAGATATCCTTCAGGAACTTAGCATATGACGACATTTGCTGAATAGCCTCTACTAAAAGGATGTTGATGTGTAATTTTTTTGTAATCTCCATAAATCTTGTGAATTGTCGATTGTTATGGGATTTGGACATCCTTTGCGAAAAGGAATGGTATTTGGGTTGAAATTGCTTTCTTGCGAATCAAAGGACGTTGATGTGTCCTTTCATGTGCTTCATCTCTCAGAGTATTTGGCAAATCAGAACATTGAGGCTCCTCTAGTTTCATTGGTTCCTTCAGTTGCCTTCCATTTCTAAGTTCCATTGCTTTACACTATTCTCTAGGATTTACTTCCGGTTGTACTGGAAAGGTTCCAGGGGTGCGTGAGGATGAACTAGCTTGCTAGGCTATCTGATTCTCAAGTATCTTATTATGTGCCGCAAGGTTTTCTAGCTTTGAAGACATTTGTTGGATAAATTCATTATGTTGTTCTTGCTGCTTCGGCAGGCTTTCCACCAAGATCTGAAGGTTGGATTTTTCTTGGATGGGTACATCAGGCTTAAATGGTGGTGGTTGTGGTAATGCTAGGTATGGTGGCAGATTACTAGGTGGCATTGAGGGTTTCACAAATGGTGGTGGTCGAGGTTGTTGAGGTGCTCCCTGATAGTTGTTGCCACCGTAAGAAAGAAGTGGATTGGGTCTCCATTGTCTCTGTTGGGGTTGTTGTTGCCCTCCTGGGTACTGATGTTGATTCTGACCATAAGGTACAAGTGCATTCACTTGCTCACCTGATGCTTCTTGCACTTGATAAGGGATTGATGTACAATGTCATCATGTGGTTTGGCGATCCGTAGTTATCACACCATGTGGGACTAAGGTTCAAGTTGGTGGACGTGGTTTCTATTGAACAGATATTGGAAATTTCTTGTTGCATCGCCTTGTTCTGATTCATAGCATTTTGTATAATACTTTCCATTCTAGAAGAGAACTCATCCCAACTATTCACCCTAGTGTTTTTTCAGAATTTGGTTATTGACGATTCGTTCTATCCAGCATCCAATTGTGATGATTGGTATTGACTTCTTTAATCAGTCAGTATCCGTCTTACTAATTTCTGCTCATGAATGTGCCTCATGCAGTAGAATCCAAAGTACTCTTACATTGAGGGGTAAGGCCACTGTAGAATGTTTGGACCACCATCCACTTCTGAAATCCATGATATGGGCATTTTCTCAACATATCTTTAAATATTTGCCATGCCTCGTAGATTGACTCCGTCTCCCACAGGTAAAATGATGTAATCTAATTTCTCATGACTATGATTCTCCCAGGGGGGAAGAAATGGTTAGGAAAGCTAATAAGAGCTCGTCCCATGCTCAGATGGTTTCAGGCTCTAGAGACCTTATCCAAGTTTTAGCTCGGTCTCTCAGGGAAAAAGGAAATAGCCGGAGCCTGGTAGCATCTGTGGTGACATTGTTACACCTTGAAAGTGTCATAGATCTCCAGAAATGTGATGAGGTGTTGATTCGGCGTTGGGTAGTCCTGCATACGCGTGATTGCTCAAGACAGACAGTAATGCTGGATTTAGCTGGAAGTTGTTAGCTTGTATATCCGGCCTGGCAATCCTAGAGGCCAGACCTAAGGCGTTTGGTGTACAGAATTCCTATAAGGGCCATAATGCGTCGGAGTTATTCGCCACTTCTAGCTTCTCCTGGACTATTCATGCCCTTCTCCTTAAGTTCTCTTGCTGTGCTCTGCGGATTCTCTGGTTCCGATCTCTTTCAGGTTCAAAATCTAAGAATTTGTCATCTTCACTAGCGGAATTTGACATGCACAACCTAATAGAACCAGTAGCCCAGGAAATGAGTGCGAGAAACTAGCTATACTAATGTAAGGGTGTGTATAAAATAATGATATATGATGAAATTAGCAGTATTGAAGAAATAAATTCAAAAACACTCCCCGACAACGGCACCAAAAACATGTGAGAAATCTGTGCAAATATGGGAAGCGGTATTCGCACTCTAGATGCGGGTATGTAAAGATCGAATTCCTTTTCATAAAAAGATGTAAACAAGTTTTAAATTTATAGTCCCAACTATGCTTCTCAGGTTGCAAGTATATAACCGTCATTGATGTATAGGTTGGGGTTGATCCACAGGGAGAGAATTTAGATTATATTTCACAAATACTGCTATGGAAATGTCTTGTATTAAAAAGGGCAACTAGAGAAATAATTGACTAAGAAATGAAAGTGTTTTTTGTGTTTTCGATTTTGAAATTTGTTTGTTGTTTTCGTGTTTAACTGGAAAACTCGAGTAAAGTAAAATCTAGAATAAGTATTGTTACTAAATCAATATGTGGAAGCAGAGGCATGAGGGATCATTCTCATGAAAGAGACTTTGGCAAATAGATATTATTTCCTTAAAGATTACATTCGGACGATGATACTTAGGGGGTATTTTTCATTCTCATGAAAGATAACCTTAGGTTCTCCTACTCTCGTATTTGAACCGAGTCGATTCACCAATAGGTGATATTAAACTAAAAGTTCGTAGAAACTCTCTCTCGATTCGTTCTACATAAAGAAGTAAGAACAATAGTTATATTTCTTCTTCTCTACAGTCATGCTAACCTATTGGCTCACAGCATGCTGTTAATCGACATATGCCCCCTTCTCAAGGAACCATCGAGCGAAGAACTTGCTATCATGATGTTCACAAGATTAGCATTAAGACCAAACATCATGAAAGGTCATCATACAAATCAAATATAAACATCAAACCAAGTCTAAATCCATCGAATGATCCCTCAGCCTCAAGAGCTGATTAGTTAGACATAATGAACTTAAACTTCAAACTAATAGAAAAGTTAATGCGACAAGATAATGTGCGGAAACGAAGGCATAAACTAAAATGATTGTTCATCTTGTTCATCCGGATGATTGAAGATGATCCCTCCATTGCCCCTGAGCTCTCGTTTCCTGGCTTCTGATGATGTCTCTCCAAAAAGCCCCCCTCCTTTTCTCTCAGCTTTTCCTTCTAATACTCCCCTTCCTCTCTGATTTTCCTTTCCGATTTTCACCACATGTCTTACTAATTCTTTCCATCACTTGATCTTCTACAGGTGACCATATGAGGATTTGTCCTCTTGATTCTTTGTGATCACGTCACACTGTGTATATAGATGGTGCCACCTGTCTTGTGGTCCAAATTGGTCTAATTAGGCTGCGCGCTCCCCCATTTTCCATTTTGCCACGTCTGCTCGCCTTGTTAATTATCCGATGAGGTCATCTGCACCTATGCGACAAATAAGGGAATTATAAGTAGGCAAAGAGGGGAATATGCAAATATAGTCTGAAAAGTGATCGGATGGCTTGGACTGTCTGAAAAGAGGGATAAATGTATATAATGCGAAACACTATAATTCATTATCAAAGAAAATGTGGCCTTTTTTGCATGTTAAAATAGGTATAAAATACAAGCCATCAGCCTCTCTCTCCTTGTTGTTTCATATCAACATTGTCTTTTGCCTGCTACTCCCAATTTGTTGCTGCCATAGTTCTGTCGTTTCCATCCCCAACCTTCTTTGCTGCCTGTACCTATCTTGCTCCTCTTGCCTTCGATTTGCTCATTTTATTTTTTCGATCTCCACATAAAATGATTTGCTCATTTTGTTCTTCTGTTAGAGATCTTTGTTCCAAGGAGACGAAGAGAAAAAAAATCAAATGATCCATTGCTCGCTTCTCTTGTCAACGGCTTGGCCCTTCTTAAAAAGAAAATAAATATGGATCGTAGATAAGAAAATTAACGGTTCAAAAATGCTCTGCATGGCTATAAAAACTATGTTGCTATATATATATATATATATATATATATATATATATATGTACGAGGAACATTAAGGTGATACCACACAAAAGTGGTGTCACTGTGCGGCCACACACAAAAGTGGTGTCACTGTGCGGCCACACACTATAGTCATCCGATCTAGCATCATCGATCCTGGGTGTCTGATCTCAGGTGTCTTCCTCCTCTCGTAGAGAACATATCTGCGCCTTCTGGCCGTGCATTTTTCCATCCACACATCCTTCCCTCGCTGGCAGCCCGCCATTCCATTTGTTCCGGTAAGAGCAAGAAAGGGACGAACTCACGGAGGGGGCTAATGCCCCGTTTTTCACTGTCGCACCGAAGCTCCATCATTGCGCAAGTTGTGGGGGCTGGACCCGAGGCAGGCTGCCGCTCATCCTGGTGAGGCAGTGGTGTTGTTGGCGACTGCCGGCTCCTCATGCTGGAGGGATTTCCTGTCGAAATCATGGAGGAAGGAAGATGCTTTATGGGACAACGATGAGCAACGACATTGCCGACAACGATCACCTCGTAGGTCGCAAGTCGCGCGATGCTCATGACAGCTCAGGCCTCGCTCGCGACCCCTCGGCCCTTGTCGCCCCACACAAGTGCCGTCAGAGGAAGACTCAACTAGAGGTGACCACTAGAGACCATTGATGCAAGAACAGAGGCGACCACTTGGTGACCACTTGTGTAACAACCCAAATTTTTTAATAGGGGTATTTAAATCATTTAGAGGAAATCCTAAGAAAAAAATTTAGGATAAACTTTATAAAAACCTCCAAACCCTCCCTCTCCTCAATTTTCTTATTTCTCTCATGTGACGACTGCAACCTAAGAGGAGGAAAAAGGAGGAGAACGAGGAAGAAGAAGAGAGCAAAGTGGAAGAGGACATGGACAAGGGAAAGGGGATTAACATTGAAGAATAAAATCATAGGTATGTAAAGGAGATCCAAATCCCTCTCTCCCCTCTCAATGTTTGGATGTTTGGATTGAGAGATCCAAGAATACCCTAATTCTTGGTATGGATTGTGATTGAGGGTCACACATGAATTAGATCTGAAGGGTTCTCATATGTGATTCATGTTATTGAAATCCCATGTTAAATTCTTATGTGAGGGTTTCATGTTGTGAGATCTAGGATGAACCCTAGATTTGAAATAATGGATGATTTCGTATGTTTTTCATGTGCTTTCGATGCATATTGATATATAAATCACGACTAGACCCTTTAAGATGCTTTGTATTGCATTTTGCCAAAGTTTCATTGAAAAATGAGCAGAACGCGAGCTCAATACGGGCTGAAGGTTGTTGATACGGGCAGTAGGGCAAAAATATGTTCTGCTATTATTTTTTGTGCGAGCCTAATACGACCTGAAGGGCAAAAATATAGTCTGATTGTATTCTTCTTGCAGATAAGCAAAACCCCTCTCTCATGGTCGTGATCAAAAGTAGCACGACCATGACACGAGCGTGCCAGGGACGTGGCATGACTGTGACACTAATCATCATAGTCGTGACCAACACTTAGAATGGGCGTTCATGGCACGATCATGGGCATGACCTCATTGTCACGATCGTGACCGACTGAAATGTTGAATATATGAAAATTTTAATTTATCTTCAAAGTATTTATGATATGGATTGATGCTTGATGAATGTATATGACACATAGATATACGAAATGTATGTTCGGCCGTAATTAGGCTAAAATATGAAGATTGATTTATGTATTGCAAAGCATAATGCACCTAAAGTTGAAGAATGTTCTTGTCACTCATCAATGTTGAGAAGCAAAATCCTGCACCTATGTATGTACTTCAAGGGGACCTAACCCCGCAAAGTAAAATCTTGCATTTGTGTATGTGCTTCTTAAGGAACAAAGTCCCTCATCAGAAAGTGTGCGTATTCCCTGGAATAAAGTTCCTCACTATTATAGTGTGTGTATTCTTCGGAATAAAGTCCATCACTATTATAGTGTGTGTATTCCTTAGAATAACGCGTTCCCAAGGTTGTGGCCTTAGCTAGCCAATGTGATGATCTGATATGACTCTCTAACTATGTTAAGATCAAAGATGTTACAAGATAAAGTAAGAATGAAAGTGAAGTTTAACTTCAAAGTGTCTTATGACAAAGAAAGTTAAGATGATGATGAAGTAAAGATGGAAAGTAAAGTCCTACACTTATATATGTACTTCAAGGGGACCTAAGTCTGAGAAGTAAAGTCATGCACCTGTGTATGTACTTTTCAAGGAACAATGTCCCTCATCATAAAGTGAGTGTATTCTTCGAAATAAAGTCCCTCAATATTATAATGTGTATGTTTCTAAGTATGACTTATGATATGAAATAAAGTTAAAATGTTATTATGAAATAAAGATGAAGGATGAAGATGACATATGAAGGATCGCATAACAAAGAAAGAAAAGAAAAATAAAAAAAAGATCCAAAAGGTTATCAAGCAATCCCGAGGAGATGTAAAGTATGAAAGAAGTCAAGAAATAATGATTAAGGAGTTATAATGAAACTTCTATAATGTACATGACAATGAAAATGAAATGAAATGATATGTTATGTCATGTATGTGATGAATGATATGAATGCATACTTGCAGATAATAGACTTGAAGTTAAGCAGGTATGACACAATATTTATGTTTCATGAATATTAAATGAAGGATGAATATAAGTCTTATGTAATGTCATGTAAGGATCATGATATAGTTCATGACATGCATGTTTACATACTATGTTATTATGATGATAAATTGTCACGACTCCGATTTAAGCCTTGGTCTAATCCACAAGTCGCGACATAATATGATCGATCAAATTCTTATGACGGAAGCGGCATATTTGTATTGAAACATGTGGGGGTAAAGTTATCACACTATTGTTCACAACACACATATTTAATCTTATAGCAAGTACAAACTCTAATTCAATCTTATACATTCTAAAAGGTTTTTGAAACACTTAACTTTTACACACCATATAACACATTAAGAGGAGTCACACATCCCCACAAAAAGACATCAAGAGACCAAGTCTTCAAAAGTGCTTCTAATCCGGTAAGAGATTTCCAAGCACGACCACATGATTTGTGATGCGTAAAATGATGTAGTATAATAAAATCGCTAACAAGTGCACTAGTCGCTCAAATAATATAGAAAATAGGAGTAAGAGTGTCAAACCCACGAGGATTATTATTAATTCAATATCTGAATTTATAAATTAATTAGAGAGAAAAAAAACATGGATTTTGGAAAGAGGTTTTGTAAAAATAAAGAAAATAAGATAAAGATAAGATAATGGTGTTGAAGTTAGGCTTTAGGATGAAAATAGATCAAGATAAATATTTGAATCATAAAAGATAAATTTAATCTTTAAAGATGGATTAGAGTCCCCCTAAATTATTAATTTGACATGATTAAATTGCGGTATCCACAAACTGGCATCCCCTCAATCTAAGTATGCAAATTAAACTATCTTAATTTAATAAAAATTAAAATCTCTACAAACTGGCATTCCATCAAATCATATTAAAATTAAGACGCATTAAATTGGATCCCCTAGACTATTAATCACTCCATAAACTGGTATAGATTAATAGACCACACAAATTTGATTCTTCACACACTAGTTATCAAATTTATGTCAATAATTAATTTCAAATAAAATCAATTATAATAAGTATAATGAATTATGAAATTAAACACTCCACAAACTGGTATAGCCTAATTTAGAAATTCAATTAACTAATATAAAAGCATTAAGCACAATTAATAATTGATCAGAAAAGATTAAAACAAATAAAATAAGGTCCAAACATTTTTCTTCAATTAATAATCTCCTAAAATAAAAGATATAAAAATATGTTCATCCTAGAAATTCTAGAGAGATAATAAAATACAAATTAGAAAAATCAGAAGAATTACACCCAAAACAAAAGTAGAGATCTCGAATTGGGCAGACAGTCGGGCAGCCTCTCGGACTTGATCAGAGTCGCGATCAACCTCCAGCCGTCGCATCTCTCTCCTTTCGGTCGAAGCCCGCGAAGCTCATGATTCGTCGTGGAATAAACTTGAACTTCAGAGCACGAATTAGGACGACGGTTTCTTCACGTATTTATATGTGTGGATGGCCTTCAATTTGATCACGGTCGTGATATTGTATGGCTAGATTTAAATTCGCGGGATAAATTTCGGCCAAAACGATAAGTTCTTTTAACCATTACGCCCAAAAAGATAAACTCTTTTTACCTTCCTTCTTGAGTTATCGGCCAAAACGATGACTTCGCCCAAGGATTTGAGTTATCGGCCGATAAACTTGATATTCCTTTCTGAATCTCGGCCACAAAACTTTGGTAACATGTGTCGTTTGCGCCCTACATTTGGTTGATGATTACGACCGATAAACTTGATACGAGTGATGTTTTGCCCAAGATAAAGTTCTCGGCGGATACGATGAGTTCTCGACCATGTAACCACATGAATTAAATAATGTTACGCCCAAAGATATCAGCCGATAAGATAAAACTCTTTGATTTTGTGGCCGATAACTTGATTAATATGATGTTTCTCGGCCGAAAAACCGTATTGGTGTTGGAGTTCTCGGGCGATAAACATATTTGAATTGGAGTCTTCGGGCGATAAACTTCTTTGTATTTGATTTGGGGTTCTCGACTGATACATCACATTGTATCTAAATTTCGACTGATACGTTAATAATTCTTTTAATATAATCCCTCGGATAATTGTGTATTCGGCCTTCTCTACAAAATAATTATCAAATTTTAATTAATCCATCCACAATTAAAATATTCAAAGAATTAACAATAAAAATTGATAAATTCGAAATTAGGACTAAAAATGGTCTAAAATGATGCATGCCATGATCAAATTACAAAAAAATTAACTAAAATATTAATCTAAAATATGTTGTATTTTACATGCATCAAACTCCCCCAAGCTTAAAGTCTTGCTTGTCCTCAAGCAAAAATTCAAAGCAAGGCTCAAGAAAGTTCCATCATAAGCTCCTTATTGTTAACTGACTAATTTTCTTACACAATTCTTTTGCGCACCTACTACTCAGTATCTTACCACTTTCCATGTACTTAGCTTCGTAGAGGTTCTGAATGCTACACAAATTTCAACAATCTCAAATTCAGCCTTGAAGAAAAGAAATTGTCTGTCAAATAATAGCATTAATATTGAACACATAAGTACTAATTGAGCTTAAAACTTTTTTTTCTTTTTTTCACTTTTATTTTCAATCATTTTAAAAGTTCTAATCTTCAAACAGGACTGATGACTCCCAGATCAGATGATCTTAGGGCAACAAGTGATAAGGCACCCATCGAGTTTACTTGCTCGAACAACTAAGGTTCTGAATGAAGAGTTCGAACTCAGTCATTACTCAGTACTCCTGTGCTTCTCCATATTCCACAAGATGGTCCTTGTAGTAGGTTTTCGATCGACGGATCCCAGAGCAGTTTCTCTTAGGTCGTCCGACATGAATCTCTACGGATATAATTACCCGAACACATCTTGGTTCCGGATAACACTTTTGTACCTACATATAACTTTATTTTTTTTCTTTTATTGTTGGGGTTTAACTAACCCTTCTTTTTATTCTCTTTTTATTTTATAAGCTCAAAAAGTACTTGATATGGTCAATAAGATGGCCACTACTATCAAGACTTAACATAAATAAAAAAAAGGCATGAACATGATTTTGTCGTCTAGACATTCATAATTCTATTTAGCATAGGCACACAGTCCATAAGTTCAATACTGAAGTAGCAAGTGATAAGAACGAAAAGCATTCAAATTTCATTAGTTAACAACATGTATTTGAACTTTTACTAAAAGATAATTAAAATAATAAGACGAAAGTTAGTAAGATGGTAGCAAAAATAAATGTATGCAATGGTATTTTTGGGAAATTTTTCAATTTTTTTTGGATTTTTAGAAATACATGCATACATAGGCAAATAAAAAGAAAGAAACATGCAATGCATGAAATACAAACTCCCCCAAGCTTGAACCAGACACTGTCCCCAGTGTTAGCCCAACAAGGGAAAGAGACACAGACTCAATAAAAAGAGAAAATAAAGAAAAGGAAAAATAAAGAAAAGGAAAAATAAAGAAAAGGAAAAAGACACAACCAGATTTATTGTCGGTGGGGTGGCGAAGGTGGGTCGTAGCCAAGATGTCCTTGACGCATATGATACTCATGGATGCGCCTCGTCATGCGAACATGTTGATTCTGGAGGGATTCGAAGCGACCCTGACGATCATCCATATTTTTAAAGTCAGCTCGAATGTTGGTTAACTCTTGGGCCTATCGAAGTTGCTCTTCTAGAATAGCGTGCAGCTCTCCTGCTTGACGAAGTTGCTCTTCCTAAAAAATGTGGAACTCCCCTGCCTGACGAAGTTGCTCATCGTACATTGATTCCCATAAGTTTTGCATAGAAACATAGTCAGGCGGAGGTGGATGGTAAGTCTGCTCTGGAGCTGAAGTGAAAGTAGGATCCGGTGCTATATAGTGATTCGGCACAGGTTCCTATAAAGGGGCAGATATTTCCATGGAGTTGCGTTCCTCATAAGGAGTAGCCGGTATGAACGAGGAATTTGAAGAGCTCTCTTGTGCTGGAGATGGAATCGGAGAAAGCACTGGCATATAAGGTGAATGGGCTGATGTGGTATATTGGGAAGCTGTCGGTGATGCAGTCTGGAATCCTTGTGGCTGTTGAAAGTACTGTTGAGCCGTCGCATAATAAGTAGAATCAAACCAGGAGAAGGCTTCATCCTGGTGTGGCTGATCAACTAGGACAGATGGTCCTGCAGGTGAGATTAATGTAGCCGCGACCTGCCTAAAAAGGATCCAATTATCAGGATTAATTGGTGTAAATGCATTTTGATCCGAGCAAGGCACTTCCTGATTGTGGCCTTTAAAAATAAAAAACTTTGATCCCTGAGTTGCTGGTCTTCACAAGACCCATAGCATGAATGATTCTACGAGTGAGGTGGGTGTTTCCTGGCACAGCTTCAAGATCATCCAAGTCAAGTTGTAAGCATTGAGCAATAGGTGTGAGAAGGGCTCCCATATTAATGCTACCGCCACGATGAGTAGTGTGGCGCTGGAATCGACGAATGATGAAGGCACCCACATTAACAGGAGATCTGTGGAGCATGCTGTGGATGAGGTATAACTCTCCCTCTGAGATGGCACCATCATTATCTCTGTGTCCGCTTAAGGTGTTGCTTAGCATGCGATGGACGTAGCGCAGAACAAACTCTGAATTGAGCTATCTTTAGCTGTGTTTCAAACCAATCGGTCTTCTTCTGTTATCTGTTTCCAAAAAGTTTCTGCATCAAAGTCAGTAGGTACAGAAGGAGACCCATGGTTGGGAAATCCATAAATATTATTGATCTCTCCTAGAGTCAGAGTAATGGGTCGCCCATAAAGTTGAAATAAAATTCTGGGCTGATCATAATTTCTGCCATCTAAATTAAAGACCTCCAAGGATGAGAGAAATTCCATAATTAGTACTTCATAAGTTGGTCACCAGAAATGCACAAAGTCAGAAAGTCGAATTTGAGAAAATAATAGATGAATATTTGCAAGTAAATTATACTCCCTGAGCAATTCGGTATCCAAAAATCTGGTGGCATGAATTCGAATCTCGAACATTCGTTCATATCGGGCTGGATACTCGGGCCTAATCCAATAGTAGTCTCCGGGGTAAGAAATTAGTTGTGAGGATTGTGGAACCGGTTTAGCATTCGGATGTCATCGTTCGTGATGTCCCCTCCAAATATTAGCAAATCGCCTCATTCTGATAGGAAGAGCAATCAAGAACGGTGGCGGCTCGGTCGGCTGAAGTTTCAGCCGAAGTCAGAGTGTCGGCAGTAAGGCAGAGAGAGGATCTCGGCCATAAGGAAGAACAATGAGTGAGTCGGCCGTAATGTATGTATGCTGAGTGTTGTCGTCATGTGAAGTTGGCAGCTGAAGTCTCGATCGTAAGGAGAAAAGCTACTTGGTGAAGAGAGCTCATTCAATTGAGGAAGTATCTCAGCCGTAATATCTGCTGGAGTGTCGGCCGTAAAGGGAAAAGTTCATCGTGGTGTTTGTGGCCGTAAAGAAACCTGGTGGCAGTGCTTTTGGGTGTAAGGGATGCTTTTGGGCGATGCTTTTGCGTGTAAGGGAGCGGTGATGACGGTGTCGGCTCTCGTCCAAGCGTAAGAGAGCAACGGAGATGGCGTGAGACTTCGGCCGTAAGGAGGAAAGGGCAGAGACATTTCGGCCGTAAGGAGGAAAGGGCGGAGACGGCGGTGACACTTTGGCCGTAAGGAAGAAATGGTGGAGACGGCGGTGACACTTCAGCCGTAAGGAAGAAAGGGCAGTGCTTGATCTGCAAAACACGAGAAGGGTAAGAAGTTATGGGCAAAAGATGGGTGTAATACCTGTTCCGACGTCATGGCTAGTAGTGAAGGGTCATGTCCATTGGAATTAGGGCGCAAAAGCAACAGCATACATTTTTTTTATTGGACTCGTGCATGCAGATGCCAGAAGCTTCTGCCCTGGTGTCGTCTTGTCGTTCTCATCCATGGTCATTGATGTGATTTGGAGTGTGTGGTTGTGGATGCTCGGCCGTAAGGAGGAACAGGGCGTAATGTGGCAGTAACGAGAGTGGCAGGGCGTAATAGCTTCCTTGATGAGTCATTTCATGTCGTCAGGTGGTGCTCGGCGTAAATTTTCTGGTTTTGCGCCCTGCTATGCGTCTCGCCTTGTCATGTCCGAGGTCATGCCCGACGTGTTAATTCATGCATCGCTCGGTCGACGTATTCGAAGAAATGATTAGCCGAATTTCGCTCCGTGCACAAAAAGAAATATCGATTAGATGACTCCATAAACTACTAAATTAATTAAAATGACAATCAACTAACTAATTAATTAACTTAATTTAAAAACTAGCATAATAGAGAATTGGTTGTGATAAAATTGTCAAATATTTTCTGCAACAACTAAGTATCAGATAAAAAAGAATTAAACATCTGATCAGAATGTGTGATATATATCCAGAGGATTAAATTAGTTGTGATTAGATCCTCAATAATACCTGCAACAACTAATTGTCAGAAAAAAATAAAAAATTAAATTAAATATTAAATATATATATACACAAATATAATTCATGCAGATAAAGACTCACAATTAATAAATAAAGATTTAACTTGTCATCAATGCCTATTTTCGTGATATAAAAAATGAGTCGAGAATATGAAAACATTCAATATGAATCGATCGACTTAAAATTAAATTGCAAGTAGATAAAAAAATACCATAATAAATTCTGGCCGAAATTCAACAAAAAGATATAACTTCAATGAATCCAAGAATAACAAATAACATCGAAATCTTTTAAACAATTTAATCGCAAGTTATTTGTCCAAACGTTTAAAAAAATCATCCGACCAAATTTCAAACGATAGAGTCCAAACCACATCCGAAAATAATTATATTCAATTTCTTAACTGTCGGATATAGAACTCGATAAGGCGTAAAATAAAATTCTATAAACGATTGTGGCCAAAATGAAACCCGAGATTAAAAAGGCGATAAATATTAATAATGAATCATTCGGACGAAAGAGAATTAATCGACAATAGGGCGTAAAAATTAATCAACTCCTTGAATACAAAACTCTAGGTGTAAAGAACCAAAATGGAGTCGACAACTTAATTCAATTGGCCATAAAATAGAAAACTATCAGGGTTTCGGCCGAAATAAAAATCGAATGAAACTTGAGAATCATGTATTACCCCAACTCTTACGTCGACAAATGAATCATTAAGGCCGAGAAAGAATAAATTCATATCGGGCGTAAATCGGCCGAAACAAGGTCAAAATCAGTATGGTGGCGTAAAAACAAAGATTCAGAAAATATCGGCCGCAAAACAGATTAAGAGATCAATTCTCGGCCGCAAAAACCATGAGCTAATATACGGATAAAGTTGGTCGGACAAAATTTTATGGGCGTAAACAAGTCAAACTTATTTACGTTCACAAAATTAAAATTTTATGGCCGCAAAACAATAGTATTTCTCGGTCGACAATTAAATCAAACAGATTAATCGCAGAATAAAAGTTAAGAATTTATGGCCGCAAAGTTGAATGTTTAGAAATCAGAATCGATACTTTGCGAGGCCGTAAAACTAGTAAAGAAAAAAATAGATCTCGATCGTAAAATCCCAAAGTCATAATAAAAAAAATCCAATTAATCAAAAAAATCCACTCGGTATCAAAATGTTAAAATAGAGGAGAATATCGGCTGAAGGTCAGCAAATTTAATCCAAAATCAACTTATAATCCCGTGGCTTTTATCTGCAAAAAGAAAGATGTTAGTTTATTCACAAATAGTACATATTTATAAAGAATTATTTACAATTTATTTGCATCTCCTAATAATTCATAAAAATCAGAAATTAATTAATAAAATATTCTCCGACAATGGTGCCAAAAACTTGATGCGTAAAATGATGTAGCATAATAAAATCGCTAGCAAGTGCACTAGTCGCTCAAGTAATATAGAAAATAGGAGTAAGAGTGTCGAACCCATGAGAAATATTATTAATTCAATATCTGAATTTATAAATTAATTAGAGAGAAGAAAACATGGATTTTGGAAAGAGGTTTTATAAAAATAAGGAAAATAAGATAAAGATAAGATAATGGTGTTGAAGTTAGGCTTTAGGATGAAAATAGATCAAAATAAATATCTGAATCATAAAAAATAAAAATTTAATCTTTAAAGATGGATTAGAATCCCCCTAAATTATTAACTTGACATGATTAAATTACGGTATCCACAAACTGGCATCCCCTCAATCTAAGTATGCAAATTAAGCTATCTTAATTTATAAGAATTGAAGTCTCCACAAACTGGCATCCCATCAAATCATATTAAAATTAAGATGCATTAAATTGGATTTCCTAGACTATTAATCACTCCACAAACTAGTATAGATTAATAGACCACACAAATTTGATTCTTCACGCACTAGTTATCAAATTTATGTCAATCATTAATTTCAAATAAAATCAATTATAATTAGTATAATGAATTCTGAAATTAAACACTCCACAAACTGGTATAGCCTAATTTAGAAATTCAATTAACTAATATAAAAGCATTAAGAACAATTAATAATTGATCAGAAAAGATTAAAATAAATAAAATAAGGTCCAAACATTTTCCTTCAATTAATAATCTCCTAAAATAAAAGATATAAAAATATGGAGTTCATCCTAGAAATTTTAGAGAGATAATAAAATACAAATTAGAAAAATCAGAAGAATTACACCCAAAACAAAAGTAGAGATCTCGAATTGGGCAGACAGTCGGACAACCTCTCGGACTTGATCAGAGTCGCGATCAACCTCTAGCCGTCGCACCTCTCTCCTTTCGGTCGAAGCCCGCAAAGCTCACGACTCGTCTTGGAAAAAACCTGAACTTCAGAGCACGAATTTGGACGACGGCTTCTTCACGTATTTATAGGTACGGATGGCCTTCAACTTGATCACGATCGTGATATCGTATGGCTAGATTTAAATTCACGAGATAAATCTCGGCCAAAACGATAAGTTCTTTTAACCATTACGCCCAAAAAGATAAACTCTTTTTATCTTCCTTCTTGAGTTATCGGCCAAAACGATGACTTCGCCCAAGGATTTGAGTTATTGGCCGATAAACTTGATATTCCTTTCTGAATCTCGGCCACAAAACTTTGGTAACATGTGTCATTTATGCCCTACAATTGGTTGATGATTACGGCCGATAAACTTGATACGAGTGATGTTTTGCCCAAGATAGAGTTCTCGGCCAATACGATGAGTTCTCAACCATGTAACCGCATGAATTAAATAATGTTACGCCCAAAGATATCAGCCGGTAAGATAAAACTCTTTGATTTTGTGATCGATAACTTGATTAATATGGTGTTTCTCGGTCGAAATTGTATTGGTGTTGGAGTTCTCGGGCGATAAACATATTTGAATTGGAGTCTTCGGGCGATAAACTTCTTTGTATTTGATTTGGGGTTCTCGATTGATACATCACATTGTATCTTAATTTCGACCGATACGTTAATAATTCTTTTAATATAATCCCTCATATAATTGTGTATTTGGCCTTTTCTACAAAATAATTATCAAATTTTAATTAATCCATCCATAATTAAAATATTCAAAGAATTAACATTAAAAATCAATAAATCCAAAATTAGGACTAAAAATGGTCTAAAATGATGCATGCCATGATCAAATTATAGAAAAATTAATTAAAATATTAATCTAAAATATGTTGTATTTTGCATGCATCAATTGGTCTACTGACCTGAAAAGTGTTAAAACAACATTATGAGCAAACAACAACTCAGTAAGTTGAAAACTTATAACGTGTTACCACCTATTCAATTCAAATAAACTAATAAGTAAGTGAGAAGCTTATAGGAAACAAGTTAACATCTTATTACTTATAAACAATTATCGTATTGCGAAGGATACTACATAAACTAATCTCAATAAAATAACATCTTTATCATATCATATAATATGTCACATTTGTTTCATTTCATGTAACATTTCAAATATCATATCATGTATCATGTCATATTATGTATCATATCAGTATGCACATATGAATAAATACACATGTCGTATTACCAACTGACCAGAGAAACATATTATCCCATAGGATTTCATATCATCCCAAATAATGGGATATATTTCCTACAAAAGGCATATCATCCCTGACCAGAGGCCTCATATCGACCCGTAAGATATCATATCATCCCTACCGGGGAACATATATTATATCGTAGGATACGATATCATCCCATGAAAATGGGATACCTTCCCTGCATAAGACATATCATCCCGACAGAGGAAATGCAAATGCATGACAAATAAGATGCATAATGCATGCACCAATCATATCATATCATTTAGAACACATCGTATAATTGCATAAAAGTAACCCACTCACTTTTGATGATACATAACATATAGTCTATAAAACGATATTTCAAAGGCACAACATGAGGTATAACAATGATGAATTACTTCTAGTGCACCTTAGTACACTAGGAGTTCATGTGGTGCTAAATTAATATGCATAGCAATTAGTAAATATCTAATATTAACACAATTCTAATTTTGTATTGGAATAGACTTTACTAAGCCTAATCCTCTCAAAATTTCTTATTTAAGGTCTATTGTGTAAGGGCTCTACAAATTTCATCAATACAACTATATTCTTCACCTACCTAGTTTGCTGACAGATTGAGTGGTATCGGGTGTAAAATTCATAACCTCTAAAATACTTAGGATAATTAAGTAATTCCAATTTTCATGAAACTAGACACCCCAAGGTTTATCCCATATAAATATTATAATTTTATTGCTCATAGATGGTTCTCAGAAAATCCAGAGATTTGTCTCTATTCTCTTCCACTTTTTTGTTATGATAGACTAAGTGATGTTTGCTTTAAAACTTATAACTTTCTTTATACATGGTTTATAAAGGTGATCACACTTGTATTAAAAAGAGGACTTTAACATCTTTTTGACATATAAATTTCATTTGTTAAGGATAAATATTTAAATTACTATAGTTTACAATTCGGACTACTCATCATAGAAAATAAAAAATGGTGAGTCAAAATAATTGACTCATAACTTTTCATATACAAATCTAATTAAGCTGATTCCAGAGCCTATGGAAAGTAGACTGAATTAGGGTTCCATTTAAGAAATTGCATAATTTTCAAAGAACTCTTGATGCCGAGAGATCATGTTGACAACTTTCGGATAGGGTTTGGTGTCCAACAAAGAGGAAACTTCATGTAGGTGAACTAGGGTTTGATCCACACCACAAGAACATGGACCTAGAAGATCTTGGAGGCTCAGAATAACAGATTTTCATCTGAATTTCATAGGGATAATTCATAGGAAAAGAGTAGACAACTTACCTAATAGGAAGCCCTAACAACTAACCTTTGATTTTCTCCTCCTTTCTTCTTGTTCTCCTTGGCCTTAGTTGCTGCCTTGCTGAAGTCGAATGGGTGCTCAAATGAGGTAAAAAGATAAGATTTTAAGTTATATATACCTTAGATACCGATCTAAAGTCAGTTGGAAGTGAGTGTCCAACTTTGCCTTTGGAGTTCATCTTATCTTATTATTTATTCATTTACTTAAGACATTACATGTAAATAAGAAATTACCCTTCATTTGGATTCAAATAAAATATTTATAAACTTAAATTCCAAAGAAATCGAAATTTGATTTTTTGCCTGAAGAACAAAATCGATCGTTTTTCTAATTTTTTATTTTTTCGCTATCATTTAACCTAACCAAGACTTTACCTAAAAATTATTAAAAATCATATTTAGGATATATTAACATAGGAGAATGATTATCGGGACTTTAATTTTCTTAATTCTAATATTTTTTAAAAGTCATTTTTCTTTGTCCTTAGTCATTTATCATCAATTTTAGATGTTGAATTCTATGGAGTTGATGCACATATGCTAACACACTTATCATAATACATATCAATCATATAATATATGATTAAATTATATAATCTTACATGGATCAACCCGTGGATATTACATAAATGATGCATCACATGTAGTATCATGTGATAGGATATCATGGCATGCATGACCTTTACATACTCTAATTGAGAAATTCTGCACTCTGAATCTAAGCAGGTAACCAAGATTAAGTGATGGATGATAGCTCAAGCTCATGACGAAGAGTTGCACATTCTTAGGGTCAAATACATATTATGGTTCTAGTTGAACATGGAGTGTAATGATGTAATGAAAATTTTAGGCATTTAATGTCATGGAATATTAGTCTATTAGAAAGTTTTTATTTATTATGATTTTCTCTAAATTATCAAATCTTCCATTGTTAAATGATGTATGACAAATAGGCTAACGATGCGAAATTTCCTAAATGATCAAAACTTTTAGAGTGAATTTTTGGGTCGTTACAGTTGGTATCAGAGCATTAGGATCTAAGTCTAAATAATGTAGTGTTAAGAAGTCTAAGTCCATGTGCAACTGTCATGAGCAGCCATCAAAGGATAAGAGTATGTAATGTTTAAGTTATGTTATATGTGTTTATAGTTGACCAACTAATTGGTGTTAATTATTGTTATGTTAAGAATGGAAGAAGGAGGCTCATTTAGAGGCCATATCTCAGAAGGTCAAATGGAGCTGACCGAAAGCATGGCCCGTATAGCTCATGCTATGGAAAGGCATAGAGTCAACCATTGTCGCTCGAGCTCAATAGGGATCCAGACAAGGCTGAGGCTTGGCTAGATGTGATCACAGAAAAGTCCAAAGCCATGGACTGCTCCGAAAGGCATAGAGTCAACTTAGCTAATCATCAGCTAGTTGACTAGGCATGTCACTAATGGAAGTCAGTGACTAGGACCCCATTTGAAGATGAAGATAAAATTACCCGGAGGGACTTCAAGAAGGCCTTCATGGGTCATTATCTCCCTCCTCATGGAAGGGGAATAAACATGTAAGGGGGAATAAACAAGTTGAATTCATGAATATGCAACAAGACAGTATGACAGTGGAAGAAAGTTTTTAGAACTTGAGAGGTATAATCCTCTGAAAGAGGATGAAGATTTAAGGGTCAACCATTTTGTGAATGGGCTAAATCCTTGTCTCAGGATGAACGTTAAGTGTGGTGATCCTGAAACCATGGCCAAGGCAATTTCCTTAGCATCCAAATTGGCCAGGGAGATTGACACTCAAAAGAAATATGAAAAAGACAAGGAGTTCGGGAAGAATCAAAGTAAGGAAGCTAAGAAGGAGCAAAGAAAAAAAATAAGAGATGAGGACTCTAAACCTTATAAGAGAAATGGAGATGGACAAGGACATTCACCTTCCCACACTGTCATAGGTTTCACACAGGAGAATGCCGTATGAAATCAGGAGCATGTCTTCAATGTGATAAGATGAGACACTACATTAGAGATTGTTCAAAAAAGCATGATGGTCACAAGGATAAGGATAAGAAAAAACAAAATAATGAAAACAGAGAGCTACAGGTAGAGTCCATGCCATGGAAGTTGATGCGACTCAGGACATGAATGAGGCTAACTAAGTTAAACCTTTAGGTATTGATGATTATGTTAAAGTTATACATGTTAATGTGCATGCATCCATATCTTAGGCATTGAATTGATTAATGTAAAAGATAATGAAGAAAAGAGTATGAATGCATAAGTAAGATTGAAATTCGAGGACAAATTTTTTTTAAGGGGGGAAGGATGTAACAACCCCAATTTTTGAATAGGAGTATTTAAGTCATTTAGAGTAAACCCTAAGAAAAACTCTAGGATAAACTCTAAAAAAACCCCAAACTCTCCCTCTCCTCTCTTTTCTTATTTCTCCCACGTGACGGCTGCAACCTAGGAGGATGAAAAAGGAGGAGAACGAGGAAGAAGAAGAGGAGAAGATGACATGAACAAGGAAATGAGATCAATATTGAAGAACAAGATCATAAGTATATAAAGAGGATCCAAACCCCTCTCTCCCATCTTAATGTCTAGATGTTTGGATTGAGAGATCTAAGGACACCCTAGTCTTTGGTAGAATTGTGATTGAGGATCACACATGCATTAGATCTGAAGGGTTCTCATATATAATTCATGTTCTTGAAATCCTATGTTAAATTCCTATGCTAGGACTCCATATTGTGAGATCTAGGATGAATCCTAAATTTGAAAGAATGGATGATTTCGTATGTTTTTCATGTGATTTTGATACCTATTGATATATATATCAGGCCTAGACTCTTTAGTATGCTTTGTATTGCATTTTCCTAATGTTTCATTGGAAAACGAGCAGAATGTGAGCTCAATACAGGTTGGAGGTAGTTAATACGGGCAACATGGCAAAAATACGGGCTGTCGATATTTTCTGATGCGAGCCTAATATGACCTGAAGAGCAAAAATATGATCTGGAGGGTAAAAATACGATTTGATTGCTAGTAGTAGTAGTAGTATGATTGATAAAGGTGAAACACTTGAATAGTGAATTAGTGTTTGTATATATTTCTTTGTAAGTTGTGGTATTAGGTTTTTTTTCTAATAAATGCTTTGGCATTAAATTTTGGTATTAGATGTCCAACTGAGATTGAAGATATTTTTACTACTCTCTCAAATTTATTTTTCATACTTTGTTCAATCTCCACCAATTGAACCAATCTCCACCAATCGATGTCCAATGTAATTTTTCATGAAGCGAGGTGTTTTTAGTTTTATGTTATTCAATAGGAAATATTAAAAGTTGTTTCTGGTAGTAATCCTGATGTCCCAAATACTAAGAAATAATATTAAGTTCCGTTCATAAGTAGATCAAATAACTGATTTTAAAAATTCAGTTGTTTTCTTGTTAGTAAACGAAGATATAAAGTGGAATTCAGGCTTTTTAGTTGACAACTTATCAGATTACTTTTTGTCTTCTTTTTCTCAAATATTATCATTATATATCTTTCTTCCTTTCTTGCATATTATCATTATATATCATTATATATGGGTTTAATGTAGGTGTTGAGCGCTATACATGTGAAGCGCGTGTCAAACGACTTTACGCATAGTTTACTTTATTTTTTCAATATCTTTCTTCATGAATAGTTTAAATGATTATTGATGCTAACAAAAACATGATTCAAATCAGCGCGCGCACACAAAAATCAGCATATAATTTATTAAAAGAATCACCATTTTTATTGAATAATTTGTTATAATTTGATGAAACAAAATTTATTACAACTATATTATTTTTTAATATTGGATTCAATAAGTTAATTTATAATATCTAAATATGTAAATTATTAATATTATAATGTATGGGATCATTACAAAATTGACTATAATAATATAAAAATATCAAATGACGAGGAATAAAAATAATATACATATATAAATATACAAATTGGCATCCTCTATTTAAACCTTATATGAAATATTTTTTAAAATTATTAATATATGGTATGGATAATTTTTTTTTTTGATATTATTACATGTTTCACTGTGATATTTAAAAGTTAATTATGAAAACGCATAATTTTGTTTATTTATATTTTTAAAATTTAATATTTATAGCTATACATGGAGGATACTTCCAAATTTAGTATTATACTCGACAGTCTCTTTTAATGTGGAATAGCATGAAAGTTAAAAAAAATTAGTATACATATATTAAAAATATTAAATATATGCAAGTGTAAACCTCTGAGGTTTTTGTATGTTAAAAATACATTATACATATGTTATACATACATACATACATATATATATATATATATATATATAAGTATGCATATATGTCACATAAGAATATTAAATGTTTTCAATTTTTTTATAAAAGAGATTGAAAATATCAAGTTATGGTATATAAAAATGCCCAAGTAAAAAACTTTCATTTCTTACTCTGATGGCAATATCTTCTTAACAAAATAACCATTAACATTTTAACTATAGTAAACTTAATAATAATAATAATAATAATAATAATAATAATAATAATAATAATACAAGCAGAGGTCAAAGAGCCACGTGTCAAATTCTCATGAAGCCATGCATTATTTAAATTATTTTTTTGAGAGATAACAATATATAGAATAAATTATATTATTGTTAGATATCATATCAATATTTGTTTGTGTAGTTATTCAATGTATACTATAATATTTTCTAATATCATTTAGTTATGAAAAATAGAAAAAAATTGTTTACTTATATGTTATTTATCTAAATTATTGATGAGATCAATGATGTAGATATGCTCAACATTCCCCGAGAGCATAAGATATTCTGAACGTGCATTAATCCCTATATATATATATATATATAAGGATTTAATTAGGGTCATATGCCTTGAACAGCGTATGACCCCCATACGCCCTCTGTAGATCGGACGGTGGGCGATGCATCTCCCCACCTCTCCTCCAAGCACTGTCGTCGCCGTCGTCGTTGCCGCCGTCACCGCCGTCCCCATCTCTGAATGTCCTCATTGCTGTCGGCACTCCAACCTCCTCCGAGCCTGCCACCCACAAGCGTCCCCTGCGATCGTCAGCCAAGTCGACGACGATGATGACCTCTGCGTGCACGATCGATTTGCAGCCTGCGATTGTCGCCCTCACCGCCGATTGGAGAGAAAGGGGGATAGTCGATTGCAGCCCTCGCCTCGCCGGATCCCGCGCAATCGGCCAGTCTCGCCTCATCGCCATTGTCGTCACCATCGCCGGATCGGAGAGAAAGGAGGAGAGATCGGATCGCCTCGCTGCTCGCCGCTCGTGTCTCGCCGCCGTCACCTCGCTGCTCGCCGCTCGCGTCTTGCCGCCGTCACCCCGCCGCTCGCGTCCTAGCATCGTTGCCTCGCCGTCGTCGCTAGATCGGGGAGAAAGGGGAAGAGACCAGATTGCCTTGCGTCTCGCCGCTCGCATCTCGCCGCTGTCTCACCTCGGCAGTGTATTATATCATGCATACATTTTTACTAGTTTTCTTAGCTCTCTCATCCTTCCATTCTTTCTATCTCTTTTTTTATTATATTCAATGTAATTCAATTTTTGATGGTGTAACTCTCACCTTAATTTGTTTTAATGGCACCATGAAAACGTTAAACTTTACATTGCCATCATTAATGAGATTTTATTTAACTTAATTTAAGGTACACCTTAAATTTATTAAGCCATTTTAAATTATCTAATATTTTCGTTTGAATTAATTCTATTTTAAACTACACCTATATATATAATATTAAGCTATATAATACAATACAAATTTTATATACAACATAAGTTGGTTTCAATTTTAAATCCTACAAATTAATATAAAATCATGCATCATTCGCCAATTTCTATATATTAATGTATTTTCATAATAAGTTTTATGGATCATTCACCAATTAATCCTACATTCTTTGTGTATTTTTTATTTTTGTTATTAAATTTTTATTTAATTTAATTCAAGCTTTGTGACATAACTCCCATTTCATCATAAGACATTCTATTTAATTTATTATTTAATTTAATTTAAGGTACAACTTAAATTTATTAAGGCATTTTAAATTACCTAATATTTTCATTTTAAGTTATACCCTTTTTAAGCTACACCAATTAAAATATCTTTTTTGTGAATTTTTTGGATGTTCTTGTTGTGCAAGACAATTTTATATTCAATTAGGATCATAAATGATATTTGCATAATTAAGTAACTTATGAGGTAAATTGAGTAGCGGTTAAGTTTCGAACATTCCAAATTCACAATCAAGCATACAAAGTCTTTGTTCACTCAAAGTTTTTTGTAAAAATAATGACAAGTTGAATTTCTGTAGAAACATGCTCAATAATAATGTCTTTTAGACCTATGTGCTCTCTAATAAAGTGATATATCAAATCAATATGTTTTGTTCTAAAATATTGAATTGAATTTTTTGTCATTTTTGTAGTGATTATATTTATTATTGCACTTCATGGGTATACTTGAACATTTTACATCATAATCAAATAATTATTATTTTACTCATAATATTTATGCACAATAACCATCCAGAGCTATACACTCAACCTTGACGATAGAAAGTGCGATAGAATTTTGCTTCATACTAACCCATAGCTATCAAGAAACAACACATCCAAACTAAAACTTTTTTTTATCAACTTTACACCCAATAAAATAAGCATGTTGATCAAAAGATGAGTTACTATCATACCAAATATTTAAATCACTTATATGATTAAGATAGCACATGATTCATTTAACAAAATTTAAGTATGATTCATTAGGAGATGATTGAAATTTAACACGCAAGCACACACTAAACATAATAACAGACTTGATGTCGTTAAGTAGATAAGAGACTAATCTTACCTTTATATTTTTAGTCAATTAGTTTTTTGTTTTCATTTTTGTTTGGCTTCCAGGAGGTGCTCATTAGAGTTGAACTTGGTTTTAATCTTTCATTCAAAATCTTGAGACATTCTTTACATATTTTTATTGATTGAGAAAGATCTCATCTTTAGTTTGCTTAACTTGAAATATTAAGAAAGATGGGAGCTCACCTACAATACTCTTTTCAAATTTATTTCCAATAATAGTTTAAACTTTTTACTCAACTCCGAATTAGCAAATCCATACACAATATCATAAACATAAATATGGATAATTAATATGTATTCATCCATATGCTTCAAAAATAAAGTTGTAGCAACCTTTTCCTTCTTAAAATCTTTTTGAATCAAGAATGTATTTAATCTCTAATCAAGTTCTATAAACTTGTTTGAGACCATAAAGATCAATGTTTTCATAATTAGATCAGAGAACAAATAAGGAGGCTAACTAGGTCACGATCCGGCCATTTCGATCGATTTCAATCGGATTTTATTAAAATAATATTTTTTCTAACAATCTTGAATATAAGTATCATAGTTAACATAAGATAATATATAAATAATAACAAACCACTTGTATAGATAAATTAATATGAAAATATTATCTATTATGTTTTAAAAATTTAATGTTTATTTAAAACTTACAGCCACTAATATATATATGTTTATTATTTATATAATACTAGTGATGCAATATTATATACTTTTAAATTTTCTATTAGTATACTTTTAATTCTCCTCCATATTTATTTCTTAAATTTAATTTTTTTCTGCTGATTTATCATTCACCATTTTCCCTGTACTTTATGATAAATTGTTACCTTAATTTTTTATTTTTATTTTAATTTAGGTTGACTATTCTTTTTCAAAATATCTATTATGCTTTCAAAAATAATACTTACTCAAAATCGAGCTTATTATTATTATCCAATTAATTAACTTTCCTATTATTCAATTTTACTTTATATTTTTTCTTCTATTTATTATTAATTATCATGTTTCCTTTTTCTCCTACTAATTTTCAAATCTCCTATAATTTGAGGTTCTCTCTTCCATCAATTTTTTTATTTCCATGTTTATAATAATAATTTTCAAATTCAGATTTAATACTTTTCATTTTTCTACTATTTATTTTGGTTTTTATCAAAATTGAGTTACCACATCAGTCCTAATCGAACTAACAGTTGGTTCACAATTGAACTTGATTCTCAAAACATTGACAAAGACCTTTAGATTAAACACATGATTAAAAAATTATATTTTCAAAACTTTGAAATGGGTCAACATAATTTTTTCTCATTTATAAAATCATATAGGAAAGTTCATTTTACATCCATTTGAAATAGTTTGAAATCTCTAAAGCATTCAAAAGTTAGGAGCATTCTGCTGGCATTAGCTCTTGCAATAGGGACAAAAGTTTCTTTAAAATCAACTACTACTCGAGATTAATCATTTGTCAAAGTATTATCTAATTTGATATCATTTTCATGTATTTTATTTCGGAAGACTCATTTAGTACCAATGGATGATGCTCTTTGAGTCTTTCCATAATCTTTCACACTTGACTTCTTCCAAAATTATTTAATTTCTTATGCATGGCATTCTTATTTTAAATCATTTAATAATACATCATAATTGATAAATTCAAATTGAGCAAGAAATGTCTAAAAAGGACATAAATGTTTCATTGAATATTTGATTTTTATACCTTCATCTATATTACATATAACTTGGCCAAGTATGTGAGATAAAACATGATTCCAATTTTTTGGAATGAATTATTTACCTTTCATGTGTTGTTCTTCATTTTCTTCTAAGATGAGCCACATATTATTTCATTCAAGTCCTCTCTTTGAATTTACCCATTTTCAAATTGCCTTTGCACCTCGATGACTTCTTTCTCCTTATTGTCACTTGGTTGCTCTTTAAAAGATTATTAGCTTTATCGAACTTAATATTGATAGATTATTCAATAAGTAGTATTTTTTAATTATATATTCTATATGTTTTACTTGTATTGGGAATCAGGAAATGCATCATCATCCCATTTTGCATCATTTTTTTTTAATTTACCTTTAATATTTAAGATGTATCCTTTGAAATTGAACATTTTAAAATATGAAATATTTGACTTCTTTTCATAAAAAACTTAAAAACATTTTTTTTTCACAAAAGACTTAAGTAAGATTTTATTTAAGACAATATGATGCGTTTACGACGTCCGATCAAAAGTATTTAGGCAATTTACTTTAACTCAACATTGTTTTAACCATTTATTGAATGCTTTAATTTCTTTTCTCTCAACAACTTTATTTTGGTAAAGTGTTATATGAGTAAAAAAGATATGTGTAATTTCATTTTCTTCACAAAATGATTCAAATTTATGATTTTTAAAATTTTTCTCATGGTCACTTCTAATATTTGAAATTTTAATCAAACTTATGGTTTTTTTTAAATTTTCCTTCATGATCACTTCTAATATTTGAAAATTTTTAATCAAATAAAATTTATGATTTTTAAATTTTCCTTCATGATCACTTTTAACATTTAAATTTTGTTAATCAAATTTATTTTGAGCTCTTTTTGCAAATTTTAAAAATGTGCTTATAGCTTCATTCTTCTTTTAAAAAAAAATTCCATTTGAAATGAGAGAAGTAAGTCATCAACAATCACAAATAATATCTTTTACCTACATTTTCTCCTCCAAATGGAAAAGAGAAGAAGACGAATGATTTTGCCAAACTATTTCAGGAGGGTTCCAAGTACTTCACAATGCATTTTTAGTTGTCAAGAGGTATGAATGATGAGCCTTGATCTTTTTTATAGGTGATCTTCAATAGAATAATCATTGTGCATGTAACGCCCGAGAAGAAATAAAAAAAATGGAAGAAGATAAAGTTTCAAACCGAATAGGAAAAAGGAACAAAAGGGAAATATAGATTTAAATCTCTTAGAGATAAAATCAGATCTTAAAGTCCCATGGATCTCAAACTCCTTCCCTATAAATATGAGATCAAAACGAATCATGCAGCCCATTTTTCTCCTTGCAAATCTGGCCTAGGTTTCGCTTATTTTCGTGTGTCCATTTCTTGCTCTCTTGTCCTTGAACCGCTGCCGCCAACAGGGAACACGCCGGAGGACGTGGACGCCGTTGGACTTGCATTTGAACCGAGAGGAGCAGGCATAGGAAGAGGAAGAAGAAGAAGAACGAATTAGTTTCTTGGAAAGAAACTTGCAAGGTATGGAACTATGGTAGATTCATAGAATCGTGATTTTAGACTTGAAGCGTGCCCTAGTTTATAGCATGATATTTTATGATTGCATTTACCGAAAAGGATGACCGAAAGTTCCTGCATTTTAACGGGGACTTCTGCGTAAGGGAACCCGACCCGGGTTCTCTATAACTCGGTCCAGGCAAGCTTATATTCGGACCGAGTTCATCGAAACTTGGCCCGAGTCCACCATTATCGAGAGCATGAAGCTTCGCAACGAAGAAGAACCCAGCCTGGGTTGATGATAACTCAGATCGGGCAATTTCATGATGAAGTCGTGTTCAGTCATGATCTTTTTCGAGCGATCGACCGATCCATCGAACTGGCAGACCGACTTGTCGAAGCACCAAATCCAAATCCGGCCCGGGTATGATCTGAACCGAAACAATGTTTCAGCACCGAAACAATGTCTTATCAACTCGGCCCGAGTTTTCACCTAACTCGGCCCGGGTTCTGACACGATTTATGTTGATTTTATGATCTTTAAATTCCTGATTCACTTACATACTTCAGATCTTAATGATGATGTTAATTATGTCATTAAGGCTCCTGATTTACTCTTCATGATCATATTTTATGGTCTTGATTTAAGTCACAATAAAGATTAATTAAAAGATACAAGATAAAAGACAAAAATCATTAAATGGAGAACTCTTTTTATGATGGACTAGTGACGACCAGGTTATGGACTGATTTTGGTCAGTTATGGGTTGACTTCGGTCAGTTATGGACTGACTTTGCCAATTATGATGATCATGATGACGGACAGGTTGAAGCAGACCTCCTCGTGGGTTGAAATATACCCCAAATAAGTCAAAATTGAATAATAAGATAATGAAGAAGATGAAAACATATAAATAAATAATATTTCTTATGATGATTGGCTTTTGCCTCCTTTATAATTATTTACTCATAATCTTATTGATCTTATCTTCATATGCCTCTCTACATGATTTTCTTATTCATAATATGATCATGTTTACGTTCTTATTATACGACGATGATATTTTATGATTCCTATCTCATATCATGATCTTATGATTGTCTCTATCTTACTTTCATACTGAGTTGTAAAACTCATAGGGAGGTTCTCCCCTGTATATTCTTAAATGCAGGATCAGGTCGGTGGCTGCATATGAGTGTCTTGAGTCCTTTAAATTATGGAATAAATTTCCTTTTCCGCATATTAGTTTGATGAAAACATATTTATCAGTCTTCCGCGTCTTATGATATTATACTCTTTTTAGTTTTATTTAATGATGATTAATCTTTTACTTTATATGATCTTGAGTTGATGAGTTAAATTTTTATTTTTATCAATGTACACGTAAGGATGACCCATAGCGTTCTTGAAGTGCATTCTACTACCTGGTGGGGTGTGATTTGGGGGCGTTACAATGCAACTTTTTTTATAGTTGAAAAAGTTGATTCCATCATGTCAGCACTAAAGTGAACATTCGCTCTCGACAGTAGCAAAGAAAAATAAGCATTGCACCTTTTGTCTTTTTTGAAGCAGGAATCCGCTCTATTTTATAATTTTCGCTCTAATAATTTAGCCATTGCCATCCTCTTCTTTCTTCAGTCATTCATTACAAATTTTAACAACTACTGTTCAATGAACGATCATATGCCAACCTTGCGGTCATCCGTTCTTGTAACGACCTAAAATTCACCCTAAAAAATTTTTATCATTTAGGACAATTTCGTGTCATTAATTCATTCGCCATACATCATTTTTAACAGTGAAAGACTTGATAATTTAAACAAAATCATAATAATTAAAATTTTCATCATAATCATTTTATAACCAATACTTCATAGGACATTAAATATCTAAAATTTTCATTACATCATTATACTCAATGTTCAACTAGAACCATAACATTTATTTGACCCTAAACATGTGCAATTCTTCGTCATGAGCTTGAGTTGTCATTCATCATTTAATCTTAGTTATCTGCACGGATCCAGAGTGTAGGCTTTCCCAGTTAGAATATATAAAAATCATGATAACGTATCACATGCTTTTACATATGATGCATCATTTATCATCATAATAACATAACATATTAGCATGCATGCCATGAACTATACCATGATCCTTAGATGATAATACATCATGCTTATTATTCATTCTTAACGTCATTTTATAAACATAATCATTTTGGCATACTTGCCTAACTTTAGAGTCCTCATTTACAAGTACTATACCATTAGAACATGCATTCATAACATGCATGACATACACATATCATTGTATTTCATTCTGTCATGTATTCTAGGAGTTTCTTTATAACTCATCAATCCTTATTCATTATTTGACATTACTTCTTTCTTTCTTTTCATTCTTTACTTTACATTTTCTTGTGATTACTTTATAACACTTTTAATATTCATCCATTCATCCTTCTTTCTTTTATTTACATATGATATCATTGGGGCACATTATAACCTTGCATACATTAACATTATCATATGATATCTTCCATCTTTATATTGGAAAATTTCAAACACCTTTAGGATGAGGGCATTATTTCTCGAGAAGTTTCAATCACCATGTGGTAAAAGACATTTACTTCTCATCCGTACATTCATGACTTAATTCCATTACATTCATCATATAGCATACTTCTTCTTTGCCTCATAGTTAATACAGTTTAACATTCTTACATTAGTTAATCGAGCACTAAAAAATCTCAAACACATTTTGGATGATGATATTATTTTTCAAAAAATGTCTTAGTCGCCATAAAGCGAAAGACATTTATTTCTGAAAAACCTCAAACACATTTTAGGTGATAGCATTATTCCCCAAAAAGTCTTAATTACTATAAGGTGAAAGGCATTTACTTACCACATTTTTTATCTTTACATCATCATTACATTTGTTCATAAAGGCACTGGAAAATCTCAAACACCTTTTAGGTGATAGCGTTATTTCCCAACAAAATCTCAATCACTATGAGGTGAAATGCATTCACTTCTTGCCCTCATCTTTTATCTTTATATCATTACATTAGTTCACAGGGCACTGAAAAATTTGAAACACCCTTTTATGTGATAACATTATTTTCCAAAGAAGTCTCAATCATCGTGAGGTGAAAGACATTTACTTCTTGTCGTCATCTTTCATCTTTGCTTAATTGAAAGTTTAGGGCAACATCATTACAACTAGACTGCCCCTAGAAAATCTCAAATAATCTTTTAAGTGATGACATTATTTCTTGAGAAATTTCAATCATCCTAAGATGAATGAAATTTACTTCTTTAACATAATATGTGCCGAGGCACTTCCTTCAATTTCATACTTCCTTAATCATCAATTCATCAAACAGTCACATCGACCTTTCATCTTTGAGTCTAATTACATTGAGCATACATTGTATTTCATAGACAATCAATACACATCCATACATACCATATATATATTAGAAAATAAGTTCAATACATCTTACAAGGCATTTTTCAACGTCACACTCGTGCCCAAAAATGTCATGGTCGTGCCTAGAATTGTCATGGACGTGTCTGGTTTTGTCACGGTCGTGCCCCATTTTGTCTTGGCCGTAACAGCCTCAGCCTTTCCCAGCCTTAGCCAAATTTTAGCTCACTCTTGCTCACGGTCGTGCCTGGCCTTGTCACAATCGTGACAAAGGTATCACAGGCGTGACCGAAAGCCTTTTTATTGCCTCAATTTCGTTCACTGGGTCACGGTCATTCTTAGGGTTGGCACAGTCATGCCAGCGACCTGGAGTTCCGATTTCCAGCCCAAAAATACTAATTTTTGGGGTGGAATCTTTAAGAAATCGTGCATATCAAAGGACATTGATATATATATATATCTAATAGGCGTATAAGATGAATAAAATCATGAAAATCGTAACATAAAGAAGAATTAGGGTTCTTCCCTAAAACATATAAAATCATAGATTTAAAGCATTATCATAATTTTCTAGACATGAACATAGATCTAAGCATAAAACATGTAACAATTGATCAATGCATCCTCAATCACAATCCCTATTAAGAACTAGGGTGTTCTTAGATCTCTCAATCCAAATATGAAATCTATTGAGAGGGAAGAGGAGGATTGGATCCCCTTTACATACCTAGAGTCTTATTCTTCCTCAACATGGATCCCTTTTCCCTTGTCCACGTCTCCTTATCCATTGTCCTCCTATTTCTTCTTCCTCGGGGATTGGAGCCATCACGTGGGGAAAAAGAAGAATAAGAAAATAAGAGGAAAGAAATATTTGTTTGAAGATTTTTGTAGAGACTAATTTAGGGTTTTAGTCAAAAGGTCCAAATAAATTTGTCCCAAAATTAAGGTTGTTAAGTGCTAGATGGTTAACAGGTAATGTGCTCCATAACGGACGTCCGCTCAAATGAACTCTCTGGATTTGCGAACGTTTTGTCCATCACCCTCTTTAGCAATCACCTGCTCGCAGTCATCCATTTTGACGATTGGCAAATACTGATAATCTTAATGGGCATCCGAGCCGGGCACTGTTGTATTGATCACTTTTCTCATGCGTTATGTCTTTTGTAGAGTTTTAAAATAAGCTTTCGAAATTTTGTTACTATATTAGGCTCAACACTTAAAATAATATTAGTACACACTCTTCTTTGTTTACTATCATTAAAATACTTGAAGTTTGGACCAAAATAGAGAACAAGAAGACGGAATTGAGCTCTGTAATTGAAAACAAATTTGAGAAGATTGCAGGTCCTACGTTGAGTTGTGGAAGAGGTGGGCGAGTCCCTTACAAAGTTCGAAGGTCCTATAAGAAATTTTACAAATAATTGAGCTATGTAACTAGATTAACATTCAAAGCATAAATTAACTTATATGCTTGCAAGAGTCTCAAAGATGCATCTTATGTGGGCAAAGGGTCGGTTTCAACTTTCAAGCTTTATGTGTGCTCGGTTTTGCGATTCGGAGAGGAACAAAAGTGGAAGAATGACTCAGAGATGTCTCTCCAGGGGATGTGCTTATGTGCACTTTGCTCGGTGGAGAGTCGCCTTCCCCCGTCCCGTCCATGAAGCTGCTGTGGTCTGGTCATGGTCATGAATATAAAATACACGTTAAACATTTAAAGAAACAATTACTAAAATTCACACAGAAAAAAAATATAATCGCACTATTCATTGAGGTCGAAGTGAAAGCCCATTGGCTCTGAGGTAAAATAAAGTTCGACGAAAAGCCCAACTTGAATCAGCTCAAAGAAGAATACGCCAAGCCCAGGAGCATATATTATATAATGCACTCCACAGTCACATCCCCATCACATCCCACGACGTGAGTACGTGGAGCGGGGATGCCTCCGCTGTGAGCCCCTCTCTTGTCTCCTCCCTTCCCGTCATCTCTGCCCGGACGCTTAATTTCTTTTCTTCGCCATTAATGGTCTCCAGTCCATAACAGTTCCCTTACTGCACCACACATTCCACTATAAACCCGTCAACTCCTTGTTTCACTGAGTCGCTGGTCACAATCGAATGGTAAGCACTCCAGTTTGCTTCTCTAGACGATTCTTCGTATAAGAATCTTGTAGCCTTCCCCTCTTCAAACTTGTCAGATCCTTTTTCTCTTTCCTCCTCGATCTCTCACACTTCTCTTGTTATCCTGCCTTCAAGCTGTTACCCTGTCTTCCAGGTGTGTCGTTGCGAGTTGCGACTCACGCTTCCAACGTTGCATTGTGACTGCGGGCTTGCGAGAATACTGAAGCGAACGCTGTGGTACGTGTAACTGGTCACCAGGCGCTATACAATGATGTCGACAGCTGCTGCGGCGAGCATGGGCTCCGACGGGCGTCCGAGCCGCTACGAGTCGCAGAAGCGCCGCGATTGGAAGACCTTCCTGCAGTATCTGAAGAACCACCGGCCGCCGCTGGAGCTCGCGCGGTGCAGCGGCGCGCACGTGCTCGAGTTCTTCCGCCACCTCGATCAGTTCGGCAAGACGAAGGTGCACAGCGCGGGTTGCCCTTTCTTCGGCCACCCGGCGCCACCAGTGCCGTGCCCATGCCCGCTGCGGCAGGCGTGGGGCAGCCTCGACGCACTCGTCGGCCGCCTCCGGGCGGCCTTTGAGGAGAACGGCGGTCACCCGAATGCCAACCCGTTCGGTGCCCGCGCTGTGAGGTTGTACCTGAGGGATATCAGGGACTCGCAGGCCAAGGCGAGGGGGATCACCTACGAGAAAAAGAAGAGGAAGCGGCCGCCGCTGGAGCAGCAGCCATCGCAGGAGGTGCCTCCAGCGATTTCCTCGGCGGATGTGGGAACTGTTTCCATGCGGTATGAACTTAACTTGCTGGACTTGCGCACCATGCAAGGTTTGAGCTATGATCACTACAATGGCATGCTCACCGCGGTCGGTCAAGACAATGAAGGCGTTGTCATGGCGTTAGTGGAGCCACATAACCTTGGGGGCTTCTTGCCTTTGCCAGTGATTAATTAGTTATATATGTATAGTTTATTCTATGGAACTTTAGTAGAAGATTATTAGTACGTCGCTTAATGCTTTTGCTTGCAGCATGTACTTGACTTTAGCGTTGACGAGGTATATGATCACAAAACGGTACTGTCTTTGCTTTCACAAACTTTTTTTTATGAAGTATTGCATGCACATATGGATGCTGTTTATATCAAGCTTTTATCAACGCACTGTATTGCATAGTGCAGGTTTTATTTTAATTTATTTTCCAGTAATTTCTTTGTTGACTTCATGAACTATCAAACTCATCTTCTAGTTGTGCCATCAGAAATTATATATCCTGACATTGAGGAAGTATAAATCTACTTGGATCAATCATATTTCTTCCTGTTGCTATCCAACTTATGTTTCACTTGTTAAGACGAACCACTTAGGCGCTATTTGGTACAATGCGCGCATATTTACAATGTGAGATATTTTACAAGGGCAGCTTATTTTCGATGTTATGATATTATCATAATTTATGGATTTGATAATTCTTATTGGAGATTAACTTTTTCATCCAAACGGGCCTTAGAATCCGTCAAATCGTTTCAGCCTTGTTTACGCATGATTGACAACAAAGTGTACACCCTTGGTTTGCCCAAAACCAGTGTGTCGGGAATTTGATTGTTTTCCATCTTCTCTCCAAAGAGAAGACATTGCTTTGCGTCTTCTATAAGATCTATTGTCCAAATCATTATATCACTGTTCAATCTCGCAAGGTGCGGATAGCTAGAGCTGCTGCCTATATATGACCACTGAAAAGCTTGAGTTCACGCAGTCAATAGGCTATAATCAAGATTATAGAAGACGAGCGTTTGGCAGTTGTAGACTTCAGCCTACACCAGATTAGTAGGTTTGCACCACGTGGTTCCAATTCTTTGGTCTGTCTTCTAGCTGCAATTGCCTCTTTCCTGCCGGTCTATTCTTTTTCCAACACAGCAAACTTCTGTCTTCAATTCTAATATGGTACCTTCACAACTCCTCCTTTTGAAAGGAAATAAATTTGGCATACCTGACAACAAACACGAACAGTGACAGTAGTGAGCAGATGGCTTGGAGATCGGTGTGCAGAGTTGACGACACAAGATATCGTGAAGCAGCATATATGCTATATCTGATTAGAGTTCACGGACCACTGGGCCTGAAGATCTGAATTGCTGAAGGTTGAAGCCTGGTCCTGCAAATAAACCACTGATGCATTGATGCATAAATCAGAAGACACAAGAGATGCTCCCCTTTGATGTGGAGAGCCATTGGCTGCTCGTAATCAGCTCATAAATCCCAATGCATCATGGAGGGAAAAAAGAAGGAAAAGCTTTTGCCCTCCACCAACAGTAGCTCATGTTATATTGATTGTTGTTAATAATAGTGGTGTCTCCCCACTGTAGCTCACGAAGATCTATCCGAAGGCGTTACGAAAATACGATAACTATGACCAATAATTTGACTAAAACTCCATAAAAATGATAACAAATCAAGAATAAAGATAACAAGAAAACATAGAACATCAAAATAGCGAAAGTCTCAAAGTGTTACAAAATTTTCATGATAGTCATAATATCTAAGTTACATCAAGCTTATAATGCGGAAAATAAAGATAATTATAGCTAGGCCATCTGTCAGTTCATGTACTTTGCCATCGCTCGAGCTGGTCGCGGCACACGATCTCAACACCATCACTAACTTGACCATGTGGAAATCAAACACAGGAGATGAGGTCCTCCCGTAAGCTATAGAGCCTAGTGGAAATCCATAAAGTGCTCAATGCATAACAATAAATAGCAATAGTCAAAATCAGAAATTATGAATAACAAGATCAAGTAAAGAGCATATGATCATTCGATTAGAGGTATTATTAGATAGAAGAGATCATAGATCATATAATCATGAGAGGTTACTGTAATCAAGTTGGATTAAGAATCATGCTTCACATATCATCATCATACTCATATCACTTGTACATGCTCTTGGTGTTTGTATCTTTGTCTTAGCATTAGGTGTCTTTGGGTGACTTTGGATGTCTTTAACTTGTGGGGGATTTACGTCGAGCGACCGATACAGTCTTGTGCAGTCAATGGGTGATCAAACCATAGTTAAGGGAGCGACCCGTCACGATAAGCACTTGGCATAAGCTGGCCACCACTCCCACTCACATTTCCATCTTTCATGCTTATTCACTTTATCACTTTATTATTCTTGCATACTATAAGGGGATTGGATCATTGGACAAATCAATACAAGATCAAGGATTCAGTCACATAACATTTCAATCAGCAAGGGGTAGAACAACACAATCATAGGAAGAATCTAAATCAAATCAGCAATCAATATGCATTCTGATTAGGGTTCAGTCGATCGGTCCTCACTGGTCGATCGACCGATTTTCAAGCACCGGTCGTTCGATATCTCTGGATCGATCGATTGGTTGGTCTTAATGCAATATAGTGGACAAGTCCTAAGCACCGATCGACCGATATCTCTGGATCGGTCGACCGATAACACTTAGCCTGAAAAAGAAGCTTCGATCGGCCGACCGATACTAGGCTCGGGAGGAATGATCGGTCGACCAATCTCTATCGATCGGTCGACCGATTTGCACATCACCGGTTGACCGATATTCAGGATCGATCGAACGGTCCTGATAAAAATAGAATCGGGCAGAATCATATAAACAATGATTTTCAATCCAGAAATGCAATCAATGCATACAATTAATCATCTAAGCATGGAAGACTAATACAGAAAACATCTATAGTCATAATAATCACAAAACATGAATCAAACACAAGAAACACAATCAATCATTCCCTTTCCATTCCCTCTCATCAATCAAGAACATATTTCATAATAAGAACAATAATTCTATCCTATTGCTAATCATGTTATGCAGGGGGATTTCGGATTCACCCACCTCTTTCTAGAGTGATCCTTTCTTGAAGCTCTTCCATACACCATTAATTTTCCTCTCCTTGCCTTTCTTCACCTAAGGAGCATTCCGATATGAAGGGATGTAAGGGGATGACATTAATCATTAAAGAAATTACAGAAATGAAGAAGGAACCTAAGTGAACCTTGTTGTAGCTTCCTTGTTCTTGCTGGATGAGGTGTGGAGAGGAAGAGAGAGAAATGAGAAGGAGGCAATGAGTGGATAAGAGAGAGCTTTAGGGCAATAAGCCTTTTTATAGGATAGTTATAGGGCTGATTATGCTAATGAGCTTGTTAATTGGTCTATGGTGATTGATCTTTACAACTTATTTTTATTTTCCAATTTTATTTTATTTTATTATTTTTTTTAAATTTGGGTATTACAGATATTTCATATTTCTGTTACATGTCTCTTTTTTTTTTAATAAATCCCCTTTTATCAAATGAACACCTCCGTTCCCACATATGCTTCGAGTACTCCTGGCATGCTACCTGAGGCCCCGTTGGGTAATCTTTTTATTGTTCTTGGAGTGAGAGCAGCTACTCTTCAGAATAGATAATCCAGTGGGAGCAGATATTCGTTGGTGCATTGCTCTCACAATTTTTTTTGATTTAGCAATCATTAATGTGGGGGCCGTCATTTTTAAAAAATGGGCATTTGGCAAACTTTGCAAGAATAAAAGTTTGCTCTTGGTGATAATCTCGAGCCAAACGGGGCCTAATAGTCCCCCACAATATCTCCAAAGGGGCGCAAAAGAATGAATCGCATTAACGCTGCAGGAAGAAGTGACACCTAATTTATGAAATCTATATATAATATAAAGCTATGCTCACGAGCAATTTAGGAATGAAAAGTTGGAGCATTCTCCTTTCCTCACTCACCCGTTCTTTTTTTTAACTAACATATTCTCAAATCCAACCTAGTTTCTCATTTAATTATGATAAATGACATGATCTTTACATTAAATTCTTTACTCATAGCTTATTTTAACATTTAGTTTGTGTAACTCTTATCTCAATCATTTAACCTAATAATTAATTGAAATATAAAATATAATACTTTAGTATCAATATTTATTTTAATTTTTCACAATTTTTTGTGAGTTACGAAATATTTTTTAATATCTATACCATTTATGCTCACTCCTTACTCCTCTCCATTTAGTTATGACTCTTGCCCACTTTTCTTATATCATATATATCTTCTTATCTTATATCTTATATTTATATAAAGTTCATCACCAAGTAGCCGTTTCAAGTTGTTCTAATGTTGCCAATGTCTTTTATCTTTTTTCTAAAATTTTTAGAAGTTTTGTTCACTTCCTCACATGACGTTGCTAAATGATTACTATCTTCCTCACAAGTCACAAAACTTTCTCTCTCCATTAATTAATTAATTATATGCACTTAAACTTCCTTCTATTTTAAACGGCTAGCTCTGCATGCCGATTAATTATATGAACCCCTCGCATAACGTTTTGAAACTGCTCATTAAAATCTCATTAATCTTCTTATTTTTTTGGTGTATAAGACGTAACGACGGTCTTTTTCTCAAACGAGAGTTTAAAAGCACGCCGGCCAACTGTCCTCTCCTCTCCACGCTCCTCGCCTACTCCCCGGCCGTCGAGCCCCCGGCCCTACCAAGGACCTCGCTCTCCATCAGTCTTGCCTTCTGCTGCACGCCCTCGGTGACCTCGACAAGCCCCTCCTTCGTTGGACCCGAGCACGCCCAAATCCACCCACGGCCATCATGTCCGACATGTTCCTCGGCTAGACCGCTTCGCCGACGATCTCAGCATCCCGCAGGCCATCTTCAACCTTCCAGCGTCACGGCCGTCACGGTCATGAACGCCCTATGGCATCGTGTCCTCGAGGTTCTTATTTATCTTTTTTTTCTCATTTTTTTGTTGTTTATCTTTTTATCCTAAGTTTTTAGAAGTTGTAGAATATGAAAAGGTAAAGTAATTATTTTCAGGTAGAGCAATTATTTTGTTTACATCAGTTTCAAATTATTCTGGAATATGAAAAGGTAGAGCAATTACTTTTGGAGAGAATAATTCTTTTACATCAGTTTTTTAATTCATTCTTTTGGAAGACGAAGAGAACTAACAAGGTTTAAAAGAGGAACTTTGCGCCTCCACAGCATACGCATATGTGGCCATCCTGTTCGAACTGCTGTGCCACTACCATAGAAATCTGAGATGTTGGAATATATGGTCGTCGGTTACACCTTCAGCTCCGGTGGAACGGAAGGACTTGGCAGCTTGGAAGCAGCAAAATCAGAGCTGATTAATTTCTTCCGTGTCGTGTAGCAGTGTTAATACCATATTAGTACCAGTTTTATGCTTTGTATCTGTTAGTCATTAGTATAAATAGGAGATTAGAATGTGAGTTTCCCTTTTCTTCCTCTGCAGCCATCTTTCTTCTTTGTGATTCTTCTTCTTCATCTCCGTTCAACTACGACCAGCAGGAGCTCAAGCACAAATTCCAACATGAGATGTTAACATCGACGGCATAGCAGTCATTGGAGGTAACGATAAGAACGACGCCATGGCCACCTCTGTCCTTCTCCTTCCCCTCGCCGGCTCCTCACAATAGCACTACGTCGACTCTGAGCACATTTTTAAAACGATTGTATGGTTCAGTTCCGAGGTTCTATATATTATCGGCTAATGCTGATGTATGGGGATCTCTCTCATTCATTTTTCCACCTCTTTCTCGTCTACCCTCCAGCGGACTGGCGATACAGTGCATGCCATGACGTCCTCCCTCCATCTTCTTATCCTACTACTCATCCAATGCTCCACGCCTGGCCTACCACCCCTCGTTTATCATTAATCACCAAGAAAACACTTTTAACACTAAACAACAATCCTAATCAAGTGATTGGTTAGTTCATTATCTTTTTTATATAATTTACTTATAAAAATATCAGTAATATGCATTACTTTATTCACTATATGCAAATAATTTGTCTAACACTTCAAATAAACTTGTTTAATCACAATAAAAAATACTATATCATATATATATTCTTAGTATTTTTGTATGAGAGATATTGCACATCGAAGAAAATTCGAAAAATTTAAGACGATGCAAAATTTTATTAGATCAGAAAAAAAATTATAATTCAAATTACTTTTTGTTTGAACTCATATGAAGTTTATATAGGTACTCCCTTTACAGATAATAAAAATTTCATGCCGATTAGAACTCTAAATTAATTTTTCAAAATTAGAACACCTATCTCGTAATAATAAAATAAATTAATTCCGAATCACATATAAAAAAACTCCATAAAATTTTGACCCGAGATATATATATAGAGAGAGAGACACACACACACATATATATATATATATATATGTATAACTGAAAATGATGATAATATATTATAGATATAATGCAATTTAAAAATAATTATTGTAGCTAATAATGATATTATGTTCATATGAATAGTATAATAACATATAAGCAACCATTTAAATAAACTAATAGTATTAATAATGATAATAATATTTTTGTTAATGTTATTACCTTTATATAATTCTTTTATATTGATTATTTGTGTAAGATTGAAGAATGTCGATATAAAAAGAATATGAAAAGTATATTGCTGTGGCAATCTAAATAAACATCTTTCCTACATGGCGTGAATTGTTATTTCGTAAAGAATATATATTGTTATCAATTCAAATAATCTGTAAAATAAATAAAATAATATATATATGAAAATTTGTGTTTAGGTGATTAGTAATATAAAAAGAATATTAATAGGAAAATGCATCCCTCACATGTCTTTTCTAATCATTTATATGCCAGATTTGGTAGCAAGCATCTCCTCCAATAAGATTTTGGTTTGCTAAAACGATTGGACATTGGAATATATTATAAATAAGTTCGGTCAGTCGTGATTTGGAATATTGTTGAGATGAAAATATCAAAAGAAGGGAACGAAGTTGTTGAATTGGTACAAATTATTATTCATTAAAAAATAATAAATCCTTCTCACTCGTCCTCTTAATAATCCTTTAATAATTCTTCTAATACTCACATAATTAAAATATTTTAAAAACTTGATAAATTTATAATGCATATCATGGTGTCTTATTAAAAAAAATTTAGGTTAATTTTTCGAAAGATATAGCAACATTCTATTCATTAATAACTGAACAAAGTGTACCATCAATTGATGTTACAGTACACGAAGACAAAGAAGGGATAGCAGATGATATCAGCAGATCTATTTCTCCTGAGAATCCGTGCCACACCCACTTTCTTCTTCTCCCCTATTAAATTTGGTCGTCTATTTGACTACAGATGTGATGCATCACTGCATACGGACACGTGTCTATCCGTCGTCTTTGTTCTCTCGTCTGCGGCATAATACACGAATTCTAATTCCTCTCAAGTCATGTTTGGTTAAAAACAATTTTAACTCGTGAATTTTAAAATTATAAATTGCATTTTTTTGAAAAGTGATCTATCACGGTGAAGAAAAAATTATGAAAAATTTTAGCTTGATGTATTTGAAAGCAAAAACGTTACCACTGTAAACATTAAAAAATGAAAATTAATGGCGACATTCTTTTTTTTTCTTTGTGTTGTCGCAATTCGTTGTCAAACGAAAAAATTCGAAGCTTTGTCCTCTTAATTTTTTCACGTCATATTTGATTCTAAACTATAGTATAAAATCCAATCAAAATGTCATCATTCATTCTTTCTTCAATTTTACGTAATTAGTCTGAATTAGTTAAAGTGGGTAGGCAAGAATGAGGACACTTGCTAAAATTATATAGTATTCTAAAATGTAGTATAAAATCCAATCAAATCGTGTATCGCGTTACTGTTTGATCCATGGTTGTAAGCACCTTCTGATAGCTTGCCTCGTCGTCCAAACTAGGAGGGTTCCTGGCCCACGTTTGCGCCGCCATCGGTGAAATTTCGGATGGCGATTTCTGACCTCAATACTCCCAGGGCGGATGCAGCGCCTACCTTCGGATCGGTCCCCAATGGTTCGGGAACACCTACCAACGGATCTTTGCTCCAATGGTCGGATGCCCCTCCATCTAACGGCCCCGCCCCGAGCCACGTGGATGGCCTTGATGGTGCTCACGTGAGGTCTTGTACGGCGGCACGTGAGGAGGCAATCTCTTCTCATGCTGCCCTAATCGGCGCTGCCCCATTAGGGTCTCATCTGTGCACCTCGCCACGTAGATCTGTTCTTCCATTGACCTCCTCCAGTCGGGATACTCATGCTATGACCTCCTATTCCACTACGGAGACTCAAGATCAACGCCAGCTGATGGTCCAACAGGTGTTGTCATGCTTCACACTACCGGAGCGTCCACTGGAGGAGATCCCTAGTGTGCTCTCTAACGAGAAACCCCCGAACATCGATCTCCTCGTGCGTCAGCAGACGGAACCCCTGGCTTCTCCCAGGCGCCGCCGTGCAATGCTTGTGCATCTCGGACCTACAATCTAGGCGCCCCGCAACAAAGAAACCCTGTAGAGGTAAGAAAATCACCCCATCTTTGTCAACAGACTTACATTTGTCTTTACCTTCGCAGGATGGCATTCCGACTTCGCCGATGGAGTTCAAATGAAGATCATAAGCTGGAACTACCGAGGGACAGGTCGAAGCAAGGTCAGGGACCGCCTTTTGGAGATGCTGAAGATGCATAAGCTTGACATTCTAGTTCTCTAGGAGACACACACTAATAAGCAAGATTCTGAGAGGGTCATACGTTGTCTGGGCCGTGCTTGTTCCGGGCATTCTGGGCCGCACTACAAAAAAATGCTAATTACCGAAGGTCAAAACCATCGGTAATCAGCTCAAAAACCCTCGGTAACTGTGCTACCGATGAATTTTCAGACGGAATCAATCCGTCGAAAAACGCTCATCGCAAATCAATTTGCGACGGTTAAAAAAACAACCGTCGGTAATTGCGACGGTTTGGACCGTCGAAAAATTTCGGCGGTTCCAACCGTCGAAGCTTTCCGACGGTTATAACCGTCGAAAAAGTCAAGCAGTTCGAATCGTCAAAAATTTTTTACGGTCGCAATTGTCGAAACTTTCGACGGTCGTCACAACCGTCGATCTTTCGGTGGTCGGAACCGTCACAAAGAATTTTTTTAAAATAAAAAAATTAGCGGTCGGATCCGGCCGCCCGTGGCAGGATCCGAACGTTCGCGGCTGAATCCGATCGCCCACGGCAGGATCCGAATGCCCACGGCCGGATCCGAACGCCCACGGCCGGATCCGGCCGCTAGGGGCCGAAGCGGCCGAATCCGGCAGCTGGCGGGCCGATCTGGCCGCCAACAGCCCGATCCGGCCGCAGGCGGCTGGATTCGGCTGCCCGTGGCCGAATCGAGCCGCAAGCGGCTGAATCGAGCCGCAAGCGGCCGTATCCGGCCGCCAACGGCCAGATTCGGCCGCCAGCGACAGGATTCGGCCGCCCGTGACCGAATGACCGAATCTGGCCGCCAGGCGGCTGGATCCGTCGCCAGCGGCTGAATCCGGCCGCCAGCGGCTGAATCCGGCCACCAGCGGCAAGATCCAGCCGCCAGGCGGCTGGATCCGGCGCCAGCGGCCTGATCCGGCCGCCAGGCGGCTGGATCCGGCGCCAGCGGCCTGATCCGGCCGCCAGCGGCCTGATCCGGCCGCCAGCAGCCGGAGAGAAAGAGAGAGACGCTGGCGGGAGAGGATCGCCGGCGGTCGACGCTTGACGTCCGGCGAGAGGCTCGCCGGCCGGAAGAGGCTCGCCGACCGGAAGAGGGAGAGAGAGAGGGAGAGGAGGGAGAGAGAGGAGAGGAGGAATTATAATATATATATATATATATATATATATATATATATAAGGGGAAAAGATGAGAGAAAGCGGGAAAAAGAAAAAAAAACGGGATAACGAAATTTTAATTACCGACAGCTTCGGTCGTCGAAAACATAAATATTAATTATTTTTAAAGTTACCGACGGTTGTGACTGTCAAAAAATATTTAATTATATATAATGTTTATTTTTTATTTTACTGACGGTTCAAACCGTCGGTAATTTATTACCGACAGTCGAAATCGTCGGTAATTGTGACAGTTTGGACCGTCGCTAGTTATATTAATAAAATACTCCTCATATGATATTATTATATATTTACCGACGATTACGACCGTCGAAAATTGCGGCGGATTTTACGACGGATGGATATCCATCGAAAATATCGACGTTCCTAATTGTCTGCCGCTGGCGGCTGGATCCGGCGCCAGCGGCCTGATCCGGCCGCCAGCAGCCGGAGAGAAAGAGAGAGACGCTGGCGGGAGAGGATCGCCGGCGGTCGACGCTTGACGTCCGGCGAGAGGCTCGCCGGCCGGAAGAGGCTCGCCGACCGGAAGAGGGAGAGAGAGAGGGAGAGGAGGGAGAGAGAGGAGAGGAGGAATTATAATATATATATATATATATAAGGGGAAAAGATGAGAGAAAGCGGGAAAAAGAAAAAAAACGGGATAACGAAATTTTAATTACCGACAGCTTCGGCCGTCGAAAACATAAATATTAATTATTTTTAAAGTTACCGACGGTTGTGACTGTCAAAAAATATTTAATTATATATAATGTTTATTTTTTATTTTACTGACGGTTCAAACCGTCGGTAATTTATTACCGACAGTCGAAACCGTCGGTAATTGTGACAGTTTGGACCGTCGCTAGTTATATTAATAAAATACTCCTCATATGATATTATTATACATTTACCGACGATTACGACCGTCGAAAATTGCGGCGGATTTTACGACGGATGGATATCCATCGAAAATATCGACGTTCCTAATTGTCGAAAAATTTAATAATAATATAATAAATTACATAATTTATTTTTTTTTATTTTCGACGGTCGTAACCGTCAGAAAATCCATCACAAATTGCGACGAATGTGTATCCATCAAAAATATCGACGTTTCTAACCATCAAAAAATAAAATAATAATATAACAAATTACATAATCTATTATTTCCATTTTCGATGGTTACAACCATCGAAAAATTCGTCGGAAATGGAATCATCGCAAAATCCATCGCAAATTGCGATGGATTTCAAACTGTCGGAAATTGCCCATCGGAAAATGGCAATTTTCTTGTAGTGCCGGCACTGGTGCTTATGCGAGCATCCTCGTCGCCCGGCAAGAAATCGACATCCAGATGACACCTTTCCTTGTATTATCTCAAGTAATGTATGTTGTTGTGACTCATCATAATACTTCCTTCCTCTTATCGTGTATTTATGCTAACACACTTCCTCTTGTGCGATTAAATTTTTTGTCACAATTATGTAATCTTAACATTGCTGGCATCCCCTGGGCCATCATTGGTGATCTAAACTCCTTACTTAATCACTATGATAAATAGGGGGCTCTACCTTCAAACTAACCAAGTCCATCCTTGCACTTAGAAACATCATTGATTCTCAATGTCTCATAAATGTCAACCCTCATGGGCCCAAGTACACTAGGTGTAACAACCACTCTAGTAATGCCAGAATCCTTCGCATACTTGATCTGCTACTAATAAATCATCAGTGGCTCATGTCTTACCCTGCAACCGTTCTTCAAACTTTCCTAGAATTGCCTCAGACCACTCTCCTCTTTTTATGACAACTGAGCGGTAAATTAGGAAATCCAAATATTTCAAATATGAAGCTTTCTGGTTTGACTATGATGAGCGAGATTGTTAAACGTGTTTGGGCTCATCACTCACCCTCTAATTCCCTTAGTGACACTTTATCTCGTGTCAAATTCGAAACCATTAAGTGGAACAAGAATGAACTAGGTAAACTTGAAGACAAAGCTATTGAAACCTAGGCACTCATCTCCTACCTAGAGCATAAGGATGAGACTTCAGGCCTCATTGATCAAGAACTTCTTATTGTCAAGGCCTCCTACAATAGACATCTAGCTTATCTAAGATAAATTAGTATCAAGTGGTGGTCTAAATCACGAGGAAACTGGTTAAAGCATGGGAACAAAAATATAAAAAAAATTCATATGTCTACCATCATTAGGTCAAAACACAATCACATTAATTCAATCATAACAAATGAGGGTCAAGTACTAAAGGATGAAACTCTGATAAAAAATTGTTTTATCAATCACTTTCTTGACCTCCAGAGTCCTGAGGCTCTCAATCCTAATCCCTCTTCTTGCCCTACTTTTCCTAAGCTCAGCCACACTTGGTGGGATAGTTTGGTTTCACCTATTAGTGATGATGAGATTAAGAACTGCCTTTGGAGCATGAGCTCTGGCAAAGCTCCTGAGTCGGATGAATTCACAATTGAATTTTACAGAAATTATTGGGATCTCATTGGAACTGACATCTGCCACCACATTAGATTGGCACTTGACACTAATTTCTTCCCTTGTGATTGGACCCAAACTGCCTTAGTCTTCATCCCTAAGAAAGATTTGTCTTCTAAAGTGCCTGACTTCATACCGATCTCCATTTGTAATGTGCTTTACAGGGTCACTTCTAAGGTCCTGGCCCAACGGCTCAGGCCTACTTTGGCAGGTCTTATTGATCATTGCTAATCTGCTTTTATATCTCAGATATCTATCCAAGATAATATCATGGTTGCTCAAGAAATCACCCACTCCATTTCTAAGGGCAGGAAGAAATTTCAAATGACTAAGGTTGACATGGAAAAGACCTTCGACAGGGTTTCATGGACTGTTGTTGATATCATTCTTAGAAAAATAAATTTTCCTCCTACCTACATATCCTGGATCCTCACTTGTATTAAATCCCCTACCTTCACATGCACTATAAATGGTTCTGCCTCCCATTCTTTTACTATGCATAGGGGGATTAGGCAGGGAGATCCTATCTCCCCTTATCTCTTTATCCTTGTCTCTCAGGTGCTGACCTCTCTTATTAATCAAGTCAATATGGGATCTCTTATACTTTACTCTATAAACTCCTTCACATTGAGCCATTTAATGTATGCAGATGATCTCCTCATATGCATTGCTGCTACCAAATCAAATTGCAGGGCCTTAAATAAAATTTTCAAAGACTATGAATCACTAACAAATCAGAGAGTAAATCATGCCAAATCAGAAAAAAATTTCCCCCAAAATTAGCCCCCACCAGGAAAAATGTTATTCTAAACATCCTCAATTTTAAGGTTGGATCATACCCTTTCTCTTATCTTGGAATTCCTATCTCCTACAAGTATATTCCGACAAAATCACAAAGACTAATTATGGATAAAATCACAAAAAGGTTATCTGGTTGGAAGAAAATGTTACTAAACCAAGTGGGCAAAGCTGTTCTCATCAACTCAGTGATCAATTCAATTCATATTTATGCTTTCAGTTCCTCTTTTATTACTAATGGTATCATTGATGCTATTAAGAAACACAACAAAACATTCTTTTGGGGCACTAATGGTGGTAGACATGACTTGCACCTTGTAAATTGGGACAATATCCAGAGGCCCAAGCTCTGTGGGGATCTAGGGGTAAAAAATCTAAAGCACATCCGTACCTCCTTGCTTGCTAAAAGAACACTGAATCTCTTAAACAATAGGTGCACTCTTTGGGTGCAGCTTGTTAGACATAAATATGAAAATGTCCATCCTTGGTACCTTCCCACTTCCCCTAGATCATCGACCTAGTGCTGGAGAGCAATCCTTAATACTTTAGATATCATTAAGCTTGGCTTTATAACTCAGATTGGGAATGGAAAGAATACTTCTGTCCTCCATGATCCTTGGATTTTATCTATGCCTCTTGCTTGGAAGCCCACTTATATTACCATCAATCTTGATAAACTGTATAATATATATTTATTTATCTCATTCTGCCCGTGATGATACCTGCCATTGGGTGATGGGTACCCAAGGAATTGCTAAAGCTAATTCTTTTTATAGATTCATTGTGGACGGCCGCCTGGAGATTACCTTGGTTTGGGAAAAATAATTTTTTTTTGTGGAAGTTATTGCACAAAAGACTCCCTACTACTGATACTATATTGTGTTTTATCCCTTCCAACCTTTTTGCAAATTCTGTGGCATTCATCTTGAGACTATCGATCACCTACTTTTTGCTTGCTCTTTCTCTGCTCAATTCTAGTCTATTGTTCAAACTGAGCTCAAGTTTAATTTTGAAATTTTTTCTCACATTGGTCATCTAGTTCCTGACTTTGGGAAGGATCCTCCATGTTGCCTAGTTCAAAAGTAAATTTGAAGTCTTTCATTGTTGCTTGTCTCTGGGATTATGGTGTGCTAGGAATGAGGTTGTCTTTAGGTCCAGACTAGCAACCATGAGGTTGGTTTGGCAGAGAGCCGTGTCCACATATGATGATTATACCGTGTGCCAGGTTCCTGAGTCAATTTTCCCCCATGGACACTACTTGGCTTGATGGGAGCCTCCAGCGGCGGGGTGGACAAAATTAAACACTGATGGTGCCTTCATGATTTGTGGGGATGTTGGGGGTATGGGTTTCGTTTGTCGCTCTCACGATCTGTCTTTTTTGGCTGCAAGTGCGATTGTGAGGCATTGTCGTACTGCGTTGGAGGCTGAGACCTGGGCCATGCCGGAAGGAATCAAGTAGTGCACTCAGCTCGACATCTCAGCTTTTCACATCGAATCCGATTCTCATATTCTTGTCAATTCCATCAGCAACAACAAGGACCTGCCTTGGTGTATTCAGCAAATCTCCTTGGACATCAAAGGCTTGTATCTATTTTTGCAAATTACAAAATCTCACACTGTAATATGAAAGCAAATTCGGTTGCATATTATTTTGCTCAGCATGCTCGTCGTCTTTCATACGACGTCTTTTGGGAGGGCCATCCTCCTTCGGAGGCCCTCCAATTTTTGTATTTTGAATTAATCTTCCTTCAAAAAAAAGAATGAGGACCGGTCGGAAATATCGATCCAGCCAGTCATCCTTTGCTCTCTACATCTCCTTCCCTTTCCTTGGATGAGTGCCCCCTTTTTGGGATCGCGTCCAGATGTCGAGATGCCAGGCTCTCCCTTGGATGAGTGGCCCCCTTTTCTTTAGTATGATGTGTAGGTGCTCCCTCCCACACAGGAGATTCTTCCCCCTCCCGCTACTGTCATGTGTCGCTCGTGGGTAGAAGTTGCCCAAGCCCACCTGAGAATTGTTTGTCGTCAAACCCCCTTATTTTCCATGTCGCCATGTCAACTCAGAGAAATTGCAAGAACACATCACTGAGGAGGTGGCCATTCCTGCTGTGGAGGCTGCGGATAGCTCGGCTGCACTGAAGCTCTCTCTAGTTGGTTGATACAGGGGATCTCTGTTTGCTCGCTAAGGACATTCCATCATTGTGGGCAACTTTCGAGCCATGCAAAATCTCTCCTTGTGTTCATGGCAGGACCTTGGGAGCTCCAAGGCCACTAGTTACAACTCTCCCAACTCACACCATTCTTTAGGCCAACTGGAGACACCTGCATGGCTACTCCAGTGTGGATTCGCCTTCCTAGACTGCCACTGGAACTCAAGAATGCGGCTTCACTCTGACGTATTACTGTCAATTTTGGCCATCCATTGTGGGTCGACCTTTAGGAGAACACGTCGAGAATCTTTATTGAGATAGATCTCACAAAACCACTCAAGTAGGGCATCTGGATTGTGCTCTCGAATGATGATCGATATTTGCATTAGGTAATATATGAATTGTAGGGCACACATTGGAGGAATGTCCGACAGCTGTCTCAAGCAAGCCAGCAGCCATCCTCCTATACGAACCCTGGCTCCGCACCCTTAATCGTCATCGATCGCGAGGGATCCCCAATCATACAACCATGATTGTTGCTCTGCGTATGTCTTCCCCCGCTCCAGCGGATCTGAATAGGCTGGCTCTTCAGTAGAGAAGTCGAGTCGGCTGCTAGACCGCTCAATAGTCGCCTCGTCTGTGCAACAGTCAGATCTTGCTACGTCAGCAATCCAAGTGCCCCCAGGAACACCCCAGTGTCGTTGGATCACTCCTCCGAAATCCTAGCGCTTCCATGTCAACTAGCACATGGATTCTGTGCCAACCTCTTCCTTTGAATGTTGTGGATCAAGCCATGTGTACGATGATCCGGAGTGAGTTGATTGAAGGAAACACAACCCCGGACACCTCCGCCTTGGTACCTATTTTGTTTCCTTCCAAGGTCATCTCTGCAATCTCTCTCTCCCTCAGTGCTATCTCCACAGCAACCCATCTCTGTCCTCTCCCCGGGCTCCTCTAGAGTCACTACAGTCACTGCAAATCTCTCTCGCTCCACTCCACAACAACCCTCCTTTGTCCTCTCCCTAGAGCCTCTTGTACTCACTCTGTCTTGCTAGTCTCAGCCCCATCCCTTACCACACATACCCCTCGAACCCGCCATCGTAAAACATTCACGCCGGTGAGCCATGATGAACTAGTATGTAGTGTCTGTCTCGGACTGGCCCATGTCACATTGCCCGCCTCAGCAGAGGTCTCCTCGAAGGAAGAAGTTCAACAGCCCGACGGTGATCTCCTACTGGTGATCAGAATGGAAAAAAAAAGAAATCTTGCATTCAAAAACCAAAGCCGATCCCTTTACTCAATAAGAAGACCCATGCTAAGGTCTCTCTTACATGTAGTAATGATGACTCATAGATGCCCTTTGTTTCCTTACAAGAAAGTACTAGCCCCGCCAACCGAGTCACTCGCTCCCCCCACCTCCACCCTCTTCGTGAAGATAGTGGCTTGGAACTGTCGGGTGGTGCACCGATCAAAAGTCCGTGATTGGCTGTCAGATTTAGTTAGGTTTATTAGACCAGATTTTGTAATTTTACTCCCATGATTGGTCTGTAAAAGCTAAACAGATTATTCGTCGCCTTGGTGCCGCATGGAATGGCATTTTTTAGGAGTGTTTCGACACTGCTGAAGGTATTATCCTTGTCTGGGCAGATACATAGGTTACCTCGATCCTTTTCTCTGAACAAGTATTTCATGCTTGTTACTTTTAATAACTTTCATTTCTTGCTTTCTTGCGTATATGCTAGCCCCCTTCCGTTCATGCAAAATACTTTATGTAATGATCTAAACCGCATTAATTCCTCGAACTTTCCTTGGGTCCTTGTCGACGACTTTAATTATCTTCTTTCACCGGATGATAAATGGAATGGGGCCCCTATTAAATATCAAAATAGATCAGAACCTTTGGGAATTTTATTGAAGGCCAAGGCTTCTTGGATGTCCATCCCTCCGGTGTGTGTTACACTTGGTGTAACAATGGTCGAGGTGTGGCCCGTATCCACTGGAGGCTTGATCGGCTCCTCCTCAGCTCTTTTTGGATTGATTCCTTTCCAAATCTACACCTTTCTACCTTATCAAGATGTGCCTCCGATCATGCCCCCATCTTTTTTCGCACGGACCTTAGTCCTGCGAGATTCAAAACTTTTAAGTACGAACACTTCTGGCTCCAACATGAGGAGCCAACAAATATTGTCCAAAAACACTGAAATTTCAATTGTTCCCATAGATCTATCTCATCAGCCCTTTCTTCCATTGTACGAGACATTCGTCGATGTGATGCACGAAAAATTGTGCATTAGTTAAGTCATTTAATTAGTATTTTAGAATATTTTTATGTTTAGGAAAGGGGAGTTTTGATTTTTTTTATACAGTTTCTTGTAGATTTAATTTTTATCTAAATCTAAAAATTATTCATTGCAAGATATAAGAAAATGTCAAAATCAAGGCAAGAAAAGGTCCAAAACATCTCAAAAGACTATATCAGCCGTGACAATTTTTCTTATGGTCATGACAGAAAGATCTTGTAAGCAGAAAATTATTCAAGTCACTGTCACAACCATGACAGAAAAATTCGCAACTAAATAATTTTCTAAGTCCCTATCACAATCGTGACAGTCCACGGTCACAGTCGTACAAAATTTTTCACAGCCATGATAACCCACTGTCACAGTCATGACATAGCCTTTCACGGTCGTGACGGTGGACGGTTAAGCGCTTTTAAAGTTATTTTTATCCACTTTTTTTATATAATTTTTGTTTCTTTTCCTGGGAACGGAAAAACTATAAAAGGGAGAGGCCAAAGACCTTAAAGAGCATTCAGGAGCATAGATTTGAAGCCTAGAAAGAAAAGAAGAGCGAAAACAATAGCGAAATTATGTTAGAAACTCGAAAGAACGCGTGCACAACGACTGCAAGAGTTCTTCATTTTCTTTTTTTACACTTTGATATTAGATTTTATGTTACTACACTAGATTTATTCTTAGGGTCATCTTAGTTGAACCCTATTTGTGTTTTGAAATCTTTTTAATATTAATTTAATTTAAATTTTTAACAGCATTACAATTTCATGCTTAATGCTTTTCTTTGATTCCATATTTGTGATTTGGTTGCTATTTGAAAAGAAGTAATTATTTTAATAATAGTTTCTAGGATTGATTTTATTTATTACATTTCACAATTAGAGAAAATGAAAGAGATTTAATTTGTGTAGTTATTAAAGTGACTTGAGAAAGCCCTTAATATTAATTCTATTTTAATGCATCTTATGATTAATTAGATAAGTTAAAAATTGAGAGGATTAATTTATTCTAATTATTCTTAAGATAGTAGTTAAAGTCTGGAACATTGGTTAACTAATTTTGGGAATTCAACTTTATTATTGATTCAACTAATTCTAAGTTGAGAAGATTCATTGATGTTAGTGACGATAATTAGGTGTTCTAACCATCAAATCCTTATTTATCAAGGTGATTATTTTTTTATTTCATCATTTTATTTTATTCGCTCTTAAAAACAAACTTTTCTTAATTTCTCAATTAAAAATATTAAAATAGAATCTAAATTATTAGTCGTCCTCATGGGAATGATAACTCCACTGATTGACTTTATTACTTGAGCGGCTAGTGCACTTGTTAGCGTTTGCTATCAATTTTACACGCATCACGATGGAATAAAAATATTCTACATAACCTTGAAGGTCAGACCGATGAGGCCCTCGCCAAAATCCAATTCCTAGAATCTCTTGATACAAACCATGCCCTGTCTGATCAGGAATTGGACCTTCTTGGGTTTGCCTACCACCAACACATTGCTATCTTCGACATATCGTCATTAAGTGGAGTAAATACAAAAACAATTGTTTCATAATGGTTATAAGAATACTCGCTTCTTTCACTTAACAATGATGGTACGTCACAGACAAAATCTTATTAGTTCTATCTGCCTTCCAAATGGCCAAACGGTCAATGATGAAAAAGAAATAAAAAAAAATCTTTTTGTTGAGCATTATCAAGAGCTTTGGCAGCCCGCCCCTATGCTCCAGTTTCCCTGTGGACTGGCCACTTCTTCCTACCTTGCCTTAGTCCTGGCATAATTTCCTCATGGCCCCGGTCACTGATGAGAAAATTCGATCCACACTTTGGGGAATGCCTTCGGACAAAGCCCGTGAACTGGATGGGTTTATTGTCGAGTTTTACAGAGCCTATTGGGACATTGTGGGACAAAAATTCACATGTCTTCTTCAGGTTTTATTTTTGTACTCCTCTATTCCTATGGATTGTACTTTCACGTCAATGGTGTTTATCCCAAAAAAGATACCCCGGCCTTCATAAAAGTGATATGAACTAGGAAATACTTACAATTGCAGTTGGTAATAGAAAAATCTTCTAGCAAAATTGGATGATCAAGATAATGTGGTGGATCTTAGACATAAGGCAATTGAAGATAATCAAGAATATCTGCGATTTACAGTTGATCAAATTACAAGATGAAGTTGCATCAAATCCAAATTCCCACGAGTTACAAATTGGAGCTGCATGAAGATTCAACAAAATTCGGACCAAATAAATAATGGTTTAACATTATTTATCTAGAATTTTTGGAATTAATTATACATGAAAATTTTGTTGAGATTTGCAAGAGAAAATTGATTTTCTTATTCCAAGAAACTAATTACCTTTCTTGTAGGCTAAGTTAGGATCTTTTCTTCCAGTCTAAATTTTATTTATAGGGCCTGTAAATACTGGTGTTTATTATTATTTCAGGCATCTTTGAATCTATGAGAATTTGATTTAATTATTTTTGCTTTGAGGGAACTCCTGTAACCTGTTCTTCGGAAACTTCCACCGTTAATTATAAACTTGGCTATCTTGTGATTAAATCTATCTATTTATAATATCGATTGCTTGGTTCATTGTAATATTAATGTTAATATTCTGCTGTCTAAAAATTCATTTGATCTCGTTTCTTTGATTATCATTCTTGTCACTCAAGACATTGTTCTTGAGTATCGTATCAGTTGGCATTAGAGTCGCATTTTTTATTCGGTTTTCTACTTATCTTCCATTATTTTGTTTCTGTCACGACCCTGATTTAAATGGTGATTTAAATTAGAGCTCGCGACTGATTACAGACGATCAAATAATTTTTTTTAAAGAAAAATTGTGCATAACTCATCTAGATAATACAAGAAAATAATAACACATATAAGCAAACCACGCAGTTTATATTGATAATTTAGAGTATGTAACAACCCTAGGGTTTACACCACCACATAGTCATAAAAAATTTATATTTTACAAGATACAAAATTACTTTTCATACATAGCACATAACAAACTCTCTTCATATCTCAACAGAGGAATAAGAGAGCTACAAGTCTTCTATTTAACACGCGCAGTGGGGCACATGACTTCTCAATACCTTAGCAGCAAAAAGGATTCACACCATGCTAAGGTTGTCTCTCGCACTCCCAAAACTTCTACTAATATGAAAAAGTGTACAACAACACTGTGAGCAAATAATAGCTCAGTATGCTGATAACTCATAAGCTATGTGCTATCATCTAATAAATTCGGGGAGATATAAACATACTTGCATTAATCATAATATCAAAGTCAATATCTTCATACATTTACTAAACACATATATAACATCTTAATCAAAATCATTGCACTCAATTTACAATCATTAACACTTAAACATATCAAACATGTGAATGCAATGCAACACTCTCATATGTTTGCACGGATCACCAACTGGCCAATGGTCGGTAGGTGGACTCTAGAGGTGGCTCCCATCGTGATCATAACACTTAGCTCCATTCTGCCTCATCTCTTTCGGGGAACAAATCATATAATGATAGGTGGACACTAGAGGTGGCCCCTTTGGATTCTAGAGGTAGCCCGCATTGTGACTATTCGCGATGTGGCACTTAGCTCCGCATGGCACTTAGCTTCAGCTTATCTCATCTCATTATGAGGGAACAAAAAGATGAATTGGACTCTAGAGGTGGCTCTCATCGTGATCGGCGATATAGCACTTAGCTCCAACTATAATATATGCAAATGCAAATAGATGTCGATGCATGATTAATCACATAACAAACATTTCCTGAATATTAGAAGATGAATCATATACAATACCATTTCAAAATGAACAAGATTGCACTCATCGCAATCCATTCAGATCATATCACATATACTTTTCATAATCACATTTCTCGAAATCAATTCATAGCATTCCAAAACATGTTCAATACACATAATAATCGATGTCACACCGAATTCAAAAGAGGTGAATACATAGAGTAGAAGAAATTAGCTTACCTATATGGGCTAACAAAATATTTTCCTTTCCCTTTTCACTACTTTACTCTTCCACTCCTATAACAATAATAGTAAGAAACACATTACTACTATGATATGAGCACATGCCTATCACATATGGAACATAATTAATTGCAATGATATATGAACCTTAAATATTTACTCTTATAACTTAAGTAACTATTAAACATAAGGATTGACCAAATATTATGACAAATTGCACACATAGTAAAGAAAAATCTATATCTTCTGGTATATATAATCAAATGACATCATTTCAATTTTTTTTAGTTTCATATTATAAAGACATTATTCTGTAAAAGTTTCATTTCTTATTTCATTATGATTTGCTCTCATGAAAATCAACATTCAACCTAATTTTTATGTTATTTTTATGTCCTGACAGACTGAGTAACCTTATTTTTATGATTTATATAAAATAATAGACTTTTCTTGTTCTAGTAATTTTAATTTTTCCAAATAATGGACATCCTAGGGTGCATCTCATAAAATTGCTTGAATTTATATATATTTGTGCTGAGCACCATAAATTTAACTAATACGAACATAATATATCCTAAGCTCCATCCTGACAGACTAAGGTTCGGTAAAATATTTATAACTTTCGTTACACATATCATTTTCTAATGATTACAATTCTCAATGAAACCTGATAATAACACCATAAATTATCTAATAATTCCATGAGATATTGGCTTTAATACATAATTTACAAATTCGGTTAGCAATTTTGACAGACAGAGTGATAGTACCTTAAAGATAAGAGCATAACTTTATCTACAGAAATCATATTAACTTGATTACAAATCTCAATGAAAGTAGACTCATACATGATCAATCAGAATAAATTTCATATTTTTTTGATCACTCGAAGGTATGGAATTATGTAGCTAAAGATTCGTGAATCAATTGAACATGGCTAGGGTTAATCTTACTCGAACAACATGAGTTTTGCCCCATGTTCAAGTAAAATCCGAAAATAAATAGATGAGAAAGGTTCAGAGTCACCCTAGTTAGAAATTATGTAGTTAAAATCTAAAGAAAATGAAGTAGGAACTTACCAAAATTTTAAACCCTAGTTGCCCCTTCTCTTTCTCTAATTTCCTTCAATCATGTAGTATGGTTTCTTCTACCTTTGTAATTCGGCCAAGGGTGGTGAATAGGGCAGAGGAAGATAGTAAAAGGTGAAAGGATAAGTATTAGAAGGAAGAGAGAAATCGACTTCAGGTGGTCAATTGGATTCTTCCAAAAATGCCCTTGAAGTATCATTTATTCACATGTAATGCCATTTATTTACATTTACTTAATACATTATATGTAAATAAGAAACTACTCCCCATTTGAATTCAAATAAAATATTTATAATAATAAATAATCAAGGAATCAAAATCTAAATTTTTGTCAAAAGAACAAAAATCGCGATTTCACATATTTTTTTATTTTGTGTTTACGTTTTACCTAACTCACACACCTCCTAAAAATTGTTAAAAATCACTTTTAGAATTCTTTCATATATAAGAATAATTACCGAGACTTTAATTTTCCAAATTTTCACTTTTTCGAAAATCACATTTCCATGCCTTCAGTAAATTTTCATCGCTTTCACACTCCAATAGTTGATGTTGAAGTGTAAGTCTTAACATCACATTCATAAAGCTTATCAATAAGATAATATAGCATTACATCCATACATCTAATCATGCATGAGTAACTTAGGGATATTACAGTTTCCCCCTGTTTCAGTTTTTGAAAAAAATATCAAAATTTTGCAAAAAAAAATCGGGTTTGTTTGTTCTTCAAACTCTAGCCGTCATCCTTGGATTCTTAAAAATATGCTACAATTCGAAAAAAATCACAAAAAAAATTTTGCTTGTTTGTTCTTCAAATCCTAGCCGTCTTCCTTATTTACTTTCATTTGTTCTTCAAACCCTAGCCGTCATTCTTATATTCTTCAAAATCTACTGCAGTTTAACAAAAAAAAAAGAACCCATAAAAAAATGCTTATTTGTTGTTCAAACCCTAGCCGCCATCCTTATTTATTCTCAAGTTTGCTGCAATTTCAAAAAAAAGTTGAAAAAAAATTTTGAAAATAGAAAAAGAAAGACCTTAAAGGAAAGTGCAAGAAAGGAGAAGGGAAGAACAGGAAAGAAATTTCTAAGAAAAAAAATCGAAAAAAAAATCTGAAAAAAAGGCTGAAAGAAGGATTCAAAAGAAACAGGAGAGAAAAGAAAAAGAAAGATTATCTCGGGAGAGAAAGGTGCAAAAGAAATATTTGAGAATAGAATAATTTGACTCAAGGAAGGGTGATTTTGATTTCATTCCAATTCTAAATTTTTTATACATGGCCTTATTTGACAACCTTTTCCTGAATTTATATTCCAAATCAACTTCAAGTATTCTTTTGATCTTGCAATCATATAAATCAGATTGATTCAATCACACATTACCTTTGTATTGACTTGCATTAGTCCTCCTAAAACTTGTTGGAGAGTTCAAGAGAGAAAAAAGGCTAAGTGGTGAGTACAATTCAAAAAAAAGTCAAATAGAGTTGAGGTAAAATACGATGGCCACCACGTGAGTATTCAGATTGCTTTTATCATTAACATTTGCTGCAGAAATTTCTCATAATGTCAACAAGAAAGGACAAAGAACATAATCTTAGAAAAGAAGCCATTTATTAGAGAAGAACGATCAAATCGTACAACTACAACAAGTTATACCACCAAATCAAAGAAGAGATTGCCAAAAACACCTTGTTATTAATGATGAAGAGATGGAAGAGGAAGTTGATGAAACCTCTGTTATAAATTGGAGAAGACAAAGACGTGTTCAGATTGGAGGTAGAAGAAATGAACGAGAAAGGAAACAAGATAGAGATGTCACTGATCGGAACACAATTTCAATTAAACTATCTCTCCCTACCTTTCAAAGTAAAAGTGATCATGATTCTTATATTGAATGAGAACAAAGGGTAGAAAGCATATTTCATCGTCATAATTATTCTACTGAGAAAAAGATTAAACTTGTTGTTATATCTTTTGCTGATTATGCTATTACTTGGTTGAATCAATTAATCATAAATAGGCACAGAAATCGAGAACCTCCAATTGAAAATTGGGATGAGATGAAAACCATATTGAGAAGAAGATTGGTTCCTCCAGAATATTATCATGACTTACGTATGAAATTGTAGACTATGAGACAGTGATTAAAGACAGTTGAGGAGTACTATAAAGAGATGAAAATGACACTCATCCGTGCTAACATAAATGGGGATTCTGAAGACACCATTATAAGATTCATATGTGGGCTAAATCAAGAGATTTTCAGAGCTGTGAAATTGTAAGAGTATTTGGAGTTGGATGAAGTTTTGCATAAGGCTATAAAGGTTGAGAAGCAATTTAAGAAAGATATTCGTCCACATGGCAAATTTGAAAGTTCAACTTCTACTTGAAAATCAAAATGACATGCAAATTCCAAGTCAGTTGATAAGCCAACTCAAAAATTTGAAGACAAAAACAAAGCTAAAAATTTCAACTTAAGTGATAAAGGTATTGTCTCTAACAGCTCACAAAGGACTCAAGATATTAAATATGTTCATTGTCTTGGTTCAGATCATATTAGTTCACAATGTCCAAATAAATGTGCTATAATCATGATGGACAATGATAATATTGCATCTGAAGAAGAGTTGTCATAAGAAAGTGCAGCATCCTCAAGAAATGAAAGTGGGGAAGAAATTGAAGAAGTTGGGAAAAGTTTGGTTGCACAACATCAATTGAAGGAAGATGAAGTTGATTATACAGCAACTCAAAATAATTTTGAGAGTTGTGAGAAAGACAAAGATGAAAAATATGAGCGCCACAATTTGAGTGATGAAAATGATAGTTACACAACTTTTGAATGTTTAGAAAGGTCACTTTCTGAAGTATTGAGATACAATATTTAGATGATGAGTGATACAAGAACTGTGAGAATGAGAGAAGATTAGAAAGGCCACCTCCAAAGAGATTAGATTTTGAGTATTTAGAAATGACACCTCCAGAGAGATATTAGAAAAAAGACTTGAGTGTTGAGAAAAAAGAAAGAGAATTCAGTAATTTTTCTCCTAACACTAATCATCTTTTGTCTGTTGATTATAATTTGTCCATGCAGATATATAGAAGTGGAGTATATGAAGATACAAATTCTATCATGCAAGGAATTGAAAGATATTATATTGGATTTATGATGACTAGTTTGAAAAGTCCATCTCTTACCTTTGAAATTTTATATTTGTTTGATGTGACTAACTTACGGGTTTCAATTGAGAGAAGTATTGAATGGCATAGAAACATTAGATCTGAATTTTCTATTCTACTTTGTTCTTCATTGAGTGCTGAAACACTTTATTTGAGCCATATGTTGAAATTTTGGAATGAATATTTTTTAGTCCTAAACACTTTTGATTGGTTGATTATGATTTCAAGATTTTCATATGATCCTAGAATCTTATTTATTTTTTTTAAATCTACCTTTGTGCTTTCCTAAGATCATTTCTGTGAATGGTGGTTGCAAGCTTTCATATAATTTTCACATCATGATTCGAAAATTCATTGTATTTGCATTATTTGGACTTTTGTTTATTTTTCATCGAAGATTTGAGATTAATTTCTTTGGAGATATTTTGATTGATAACAATCATTTGCGTGATCATTTTGGTGATATTTTGATTAGTTGCAGGGACTTGCATTATTCATTTCATGAACTGAGATATTTACTTGGTTATGAATTTTATAATATTTCACTTTCAAATGTTAAGAATTCATTTTATTTCATGGAAACTAACATGTTTATTTTGGAACCACTTGACAATCTCCATATTGGATTCCTAGTTCTTTGGAATATATTGCGCACTTTATTTGACAAGATTCTTATGCAGCAAGGAAGGTCTCCAAAGTTTCGTGATTTGTTTCTTCAAATACCGTTGCCTCATGGGCAAAAAATATTTCATTCAGGTGAGTATGAGAGTTACATTACTTTTCATATTACTTATCTTGTTCTTACTTTACACTTGCAGGATCATAACATAATGGTATAATTGAGGAATCATATTTGCAATCCTGATAGAGATACATCGTACAGGTCATCTGACACATGAAAGGGAAGTATAAATATCTCTATTATGTGTGTCCTAAATTATTTAATAAATTCATATATGTGATAGGTTATATTCTCCTTATTGTGGATGTAGATTCGAGGACGAATCCTTTTGAAGAGGAGGAAAATGATATGAACCTGGATATATTTTTCTTATTGTAAATGCAGATTCGAGGACGAATCCTTTTGAAGAGGAGGAGAATGATATGAACCAGGAAATGCTTAAATTGCAGCCGATAATGTAATAATCTTCTGGCAAAGTTGGATAATCAAGATAATGCGGTGGATATCAGACATAAGGCAATTTAAGATAATCAAGAATATCTGCGATTTATGATTGATCAAATTACAAGATCAAGTTGCACCAAATTCAAATTCCCAATGAGTTACAAATTGAGCTACCTGAAGATTCAACAAAATTCGGACCAAATAAATAATGGTTTAAGCTTATTTATGTGAAATTTTCGAAATTAATTATACATGAAAATTCTATGGAGATTTGCAAGAGGAAATTGATTTGTTTATTCCAAAAAACTAGTTACTTTTTTTTAGGCTAAGTTAGGGTCTTTTCTTCCAGCCTAAATTCTATTTGTAGGGCCTATAAATACTAATGTTTATTGTTATTTCAGACATCTTTGAATTTATGAAAATTTGACTTAATTGCTTTTGCTGTGAAGGAACTCCTACAACCCGTTCTTTGAGAACTTTCGTCGTTAATTACAAGGTTGGTTATCTTATGATTAAATCCATCTATTTATAATATTGATTGCTTGGTTCATTGTAATATTAAGGTTGATATTCCGCTGGCTGAAAATTCATTTGATCTCATTTTTTTTATTATCATATATTATTCCGGTTACTCAAGGCATTGTTCTTGAGCATCATATCAAAAAGACTATCGACAAATTTCACTTTGTAATGTACTCTACCGACTCTTAGCTAAAAACTTGGCCAACAAGCGCAAATCAACACTAAAAGTTATCATTTCTCCCGAGCGGCTTTTGTCTCTAGACAAAACATTCATGATAACATCCTTATCGCTTAGGAACTTGCACACTCTCTTACTAAAGTTATGTCCCTAATGAATTTTTCGTCAGCTTTCATTAATTGGATTACCACATGCATTAGTTCACCCAGATTCTCATGTGTAGTGAATGGCTCACCCTCAGACTACTTCGAACCCTTCCGTGGTATCCGATAGGATGACCCTCTTTCTCCATTTATCTTTATTATTATCTCGCAAGTCTTTTCTGCCTTAATGAAACAACAGGTTGAAATTGGTTACAACACGCCTTTCAAAATCAATAATTTCATGTTATCACATCTTCTTTTCACGGATGATAACTTAATGTGTGTTGAGGCTATAATTGTTTAAACCTTAAGAAAACTTTTGACCATTACTATAGGCTCACTAACCAACGTATCAACCCCCAAAATCTACATTTTACCTTCCTCCTAATATGATTCACAGCAAGAAGAACCTTCTGAAGACCTACCTTGGGTTTTCCATTGGGACTTTCCCCTTTTTTATCTTGGTACTCCTATTTACACGAAATATATTCTCATGAAGGACCAACAATTCGTTGCCGATAAGGCCTCGAGCCATCTTGGGGGCTGGAAGCGATGGCTTCTTAGCCAGGCCGGGAGGGCTACCATCATCAAGTCCGTCCTTTCCTCTTTACATGTATACTCCTTTGCACTCCCTCCACCTCTCTAGTGGTATAATTGAAGCCCTTGAGTGCAAGTTCCGCTGCTTCCTTTAGGACTCCAGAAATGGTCGGCGGGGCTCACACTTAATCAATTAGACCGTTGTCCAGCTTCCTCGAGAAGATGGTGGCCTAGGTATCTACAATTTGAAAATCATCTGCAATTCATTATTGGCTCGTAGACTTCTTGATCTATTAAATAACCAGAATTCTCATTGGGTCAATCTTGTTACCAACAAGTATGCCATCCTTATGGTCCTTTAATTTGATCCCATCACCTGCTTGGCGTCTCATCGTTGGTGCTATAAATGACCTTCGCCTTGGTTTTGTTAAGCAGATTAGAGATGGTACCTCCACCTCCATCCTATACGATCCTTGGGTCCTACCCAGCCCGCTATATTGGACTCCCACTTTTTTCAACATGAACAATGATTTCTCCAACCTTACAATTTCTAACCTCATAAGCAATGGTTCATGGAACCTCGCTCGTCTAAATGATCTCTTTGCCCCATCACTCTCTGAGCTTCTGTGAATTTATGTCCCTTTTAATGCCTGTGATGATGTGTGAGTTTGGGTGACGGATACCCATGGATTACCAAATGTGAATCTAACTTTGTTAGCCACTGCGCTTTGCCAACACTTTTGACTGGAAGGCCGCCTTGAAAAATGATTTGACGAATTTCCATCCCCTCCCAAAAAATCCACTATTTTGTTTGGAAGCTCCTCCACTGCAAATTGCCAACCTTGGATATTGTTTCCAATTTAATAATGCTATTGATTCTGCCTGCTCCCTATGTGGTCATGCTTTAGAAACAAATCAGCATGTCTTTTTCCAATGTACTTTTGCACAAAGTTACATATCTCCTTCCAATTTATTGATTCTTGGGCCTCGGGCTCTTGGGTCCATGAGGGAGCTAACATGGATCAATAGTCTAGAAAAACCTTTCTCTCTATATTCTCGTTCTGCCTTTGGGGATATGGAAATTGTGAAATGATATCCACTTCAACTCCAAGCGCGCAATCGTCGAATCTAGGAGTGGGCACTGGCTGGTTATCAAGAGTACACCGCGACCCACGCCCTTGAGACAATTTGCCCCCAAGATCCCCCAAGGGTCAGGTGGAAGCCCCCTCCTCTGCGTTGGGTTTCGCCGAATACGGATGGCTTTTGAAGCCACTGGGGAGGGGGGAATTAGTTACCTTCTAAGATCTGACATTTTTCTTTTTGCAGGCATGGCTCGCAGGCATGGGTCTTCGGTTATGGAGCTTGAGGCATGGAGCATTCTACTAGGGTTTAAGGTCTGCTCAAATCGGGGTCTCACTCACGTTAAGATCACTTCTTATTCCAAAGCTCTTGTGGAGACCATCTTGGGTCGGGCACGCTGCCCTTGGAGGATCAAAAGCTTAATCTCATATATCCGCAGATTATTATCATATACCTCACCTTCAGTATTAGTATACTACCCCCGTAATACTAATCAATCAACAAACTTTCTTGCTGCTTTTGGCCGAACAAACGACGATCATTTTTGGGAGGGCGTCCTACCCCTAGGCCTTGCCTAGCTTTTGTACTCTGTTCTTCATGATCCACACTAAATGAAATGAACTTTTTTTTAAAAAAAATCATCTTAGCCTTTAAGGCCCGTTTGATTGCTGGATATAGAGGAGGAGAATAAGCACATTTATTCCCATGAAGAAGGAATATCTTCGATTTTGTGGAACACTAATGTGCGCCTCATTTGGTTAAAATTAGCATCTATTCCTCACTATATTCTTACTAGCATTTGGAGAGAGCGACGTCACAAATGAAAAGTTCCTCGGCTACGCAAAAGGATGTCTTCATCTTTCCCCTTTTTCGAAGTTTTCTGCCCTAGCGTTCGACATTGCTCATTTACGATTTTCGCCGCAGCTTCATCTGTTGTCCAAACCGCAACCTTCAACCCACAGCGCGCGAACGTCTTCAGCCCTGGAAAATTATAGCTCTCCTTCACATTTTACGAACATTTTCTTCGGCCTTGGTAACTTATTGCTCTCCTGCAGCTTTTACAAACATCTTCTTTGGCCCCAGTAACTTGTCGCTCTCCTTCGCATTTTACGAATGTCTTCTTCGGCCCCGGTAACTTGTCGCGCTCCTTCGCATTTTACGAATGTCTTCTTCGGCGCTGCCCCCATGTTGCTCTTTGTGTCAAATGCTAGTTCCTTTTGTGAAATCTCTCTACTTTATGTCGCCATAATGTAGATATCATCCCGGTTCTTCTTGCTGCGCCTCATGTAACTATGCTCTGCATGATGGATGCCCAAATTTTTATGCCCTGTGTTGTGACTGCCGAGAATTGTGTATGCTAAAAATGTCGTGGACCAACGGCAACCCCAGTAGATGATTTTGGAGCTGTCCAAATTTCCAAATTCACATGCTGCCCTTGCTTCAAAGCACAGTTGAGGTAGAACCAAGAAGTTTGATGTGGAGAAATCATGTATAATTTTTATTTATATTCAGCATGCATGTTTTGATATGTTTTCGTGTTAGAACACATGCTTTATTATTGAAATGCAATATTTATTATTTCTCCACATCTATCTTACGATTCTTGAGATATTATTATTTATTTTAATTTTTTTCCATGTAGTAATTCTAGCCAAAAAAACATGGAAGAATACAAGTGTATGCTCCCGCAAAGGCACGCATGGGGGAATGCAGGTGAAGTTAGTCAAATTATTGACTACTGCCAGCATTACCTCGGGGTCGGCTACTTAACTTTATGAATCAATCACAAGTAGTAATTATCTATAAGTACAATACTAATGCATATTTGTAAGGCATTAAAATAAAGATAAAAAAATAATAAACTATGCCCATTAAAATAACGAAGCTAACACATTTAGTAATTATAGTCCTCCCATTCATTCTATTACATCAAATAGCAAAAAAACTATAATAGAAAATCAATCTCATGTGCAATTGCATTATCATGAATATGGTCACTGCACACTCCTGTAGACTTTGCTATTCAATTACCTATAGATTTCATAAATAGGTAAAAGAAATTTCGTGAGCAATAAAACTCCATATATAAGATAAAATAGATAAATAATATAGCTTAATAAAAACATATAAACTTCAATAAATTTTAAAGCAAAGAACAAAGATAACATTTCTTTTTTTTCTATTCATATCATTCTTCTTTGATGTATTGCACTACATCTTTTACATTACAAGTATCCTAAGATTGCTATGTGTTGTCATAAGCAAGCTCGACTTCTTAATTATAGGTACATTTTGGCACTTTCATGAATTGGGACAAGGCAGATTAAGACAAGACAAAAAAAATGGTACCTTAGACCCGAATAAAAAAAATATTGAGATTGATTTGCAAATATCAAGGCGTGGGACTATTAACACTCACTATTAATCATTTTGTGGGATATTAATACCACAATTCACCATTCTATTTTATTTTGTTACAATCAATGCATATGATAATCCATTGTTATAACTTTTATCATTTGACCAAATTAGCATCCTTACCATTCTCATTTTAACATAATCAATATAAGAGTAAAAAGATATTAATTTCAAAATTGTAAATAAAATTCAGACTAGGTGCCTTCAAATCCTGACTGCATTCTCTGTGACATGGACCATGTTTGGCAAAACTAATTATGGTGACTTGCCCAATTAAATCTGGGCAAGTTTAGGTGGCTTGAGTTGGATTCATTATTGACAAATTTAAATATTTTCAATTACAAAAATCCAAATTGGTTGTAACCCGCACTTGGGTCGGGTCATTGTCGTTGCATGCCAAACGCTCCAAAGATTACAAACTACTTTACTTAGGGTGTGCGGGGTTGCACAGATTTTGACTGCACCAACTCTAAATCTGGATCGATTCGTCTTGCCAAAATCAGGTCAAAAAATATCGTAGAACCCAAATCGAATTCTATTTAGATAGAATCAAACTCTAGTATTGCAAAATTTTGGTGACTTTTCTTGGACTTTGGTCAAGATTTGGGTGTTAAAATGACATGATCTTGATGTACTATTTTGTGAAACTTATTCATGAATCATATGAGAACAAATTCGTGTCTTAACCATTCGTCAACATAACTATTCTATAAAGAAATCATAAAGAAATGAATCTGAAATTTTATATACCTGTTTTAACTATATTTTCATTTCCTTTCAAACTTAAATTTTTTTTTAAGAAATCCTAAAATTTTGAATTTATTTTAATTACAAAATTCAATTTGTATTTTGGAAAAATCTGGTATGTTACGGCCCAAGTGTGAATGGCTGATGGGAATGCATGGCAAAGGGAGGTCAAAGGACAACGTCACATTGTGACACAAAATTGTGAGAAGAGAAAACTAGGGTTGGACATGAACAAACCAAGTTATGCCAGCACTTGGGCCCATTTGAATTCAGAATTTGTAACCCAAAATAAAACATTTGTAATTCAACCCTTAATCCAAGTTTCATAACCCATTGAGAGCAAGAAATTACACCAAAGACTATGAATAGAAAAACCTGTACATTTTTAAAATTTTGCAATAATTGCACATGGACCTCACAAGCTTAATCTTGACCTGTTTGGCAAAATCATTAAGAATAAGCTACTTATTCTCATGTTATTCACTTGCCAAACGGCCTTAAGGTGTAGGGAATAAAAACAACACGAATAAAATAATGTAATATTATATTCTCAAAAAAATTAAATTTATCCTTATTCCACTTAATGTTTGGTTGAACGGGAATATATTTTAAAAATATAATATTGTATTATTAAAATATTTTATTATAAAGAGTTGATATTTTATATTATAATAACACTAAAAATATTAATATAATAATATATGATTAAAATATTGAGAAATAAAATATAATTTAAAAAGTCGGAAAACATGTTTAGAAGAATATCTATATTCTCCTGTTGGGAATAAATATGGTAGTTCTACCTTTTTCTAGGTGGTTTCATGTTTTCCAATATTTTACCGAGATATTCTAATTTTGATGGGCGTTCATCTATATTCTCTAAATATCGATGTATTCTCACAGTTATTTTACAATCAAATGGTCCCTAAATAGGCTAGACCTTTTTAAAAATTTTAATAAGCAAGCGAGACCATAAGCTTGTAATAGGTCAAAAAATTAAATTGGGCCTAACTTTATTTGTTACATTTAAAATCCTAACATGACTTCATAGTCTATTAAACCTTGTTCATTAATAAAAGAAGCTTATTTTTAACATAAACTATAAGAAAAAGTATTTGTTTATATATTTTAAATTATAGTTATAATATATTCATTTGGTAGTAGTACTTCGGTGTGTTTGGCTCCTCCAAGTTCTAGAACTTGAGCTAAACACATAACGTGACGGGAACTTAAAAAGTTTCTGTCAATGTTAGTTCTGGCTGGAGGAGAACTTTAAGTTCTCTATGGAAGTGAAAACTTTACTCTTTTTTTTTTTGCTTTTTTGTTTCAATTATTTATTATATTTTAATTTGTAAAATATTATTAGTTACTATTTAGTGTTAATATTATTCATTAAAATATTTTTATATTATCTTAAATAATAATTAATTATAATATTTTATTTATTAATATATTATCATTCAGCTTAAAAATTAATTCTTTAACTTAATATAAATATTATTTGTAAATTATATTATTAATAACATAGGAAAATAATAAATTATAATATTAATATTTTTCATAAATTATAATAATAATAATATAACTATTTTTCATAAATTATAATATTAATATAAATATTTTTGTAAATTATTATTTTAACTAAATAAATACATAATATTTTAATTTATTATAATTTTATACTTCATAAAATAATAAATTATCTCCTTAGTTCTTACTTTTTATCCAAACACCCATTAAAATTTATCTATCAAATCAACTTTTAAAATTCTCATCATTAAACTTTTCATCTAAATACCAAACTTAAATTTTTTTATCAAATCAATTAGCTCTCGGGAACTTAGGGGAACTAAAATTTCTCAATCCAAAGATTCCAAACACTGTCATGTAGGGGTGTTCAGCGGGTTGGGTCGACCTGCAAACACCTGACCCGACCTCAACTTGACCTTTGGTGGGGTCTGATTTGGTATGGGTCAGAATTTTCCAACCCGAGTTGACCTGACTCGACGATTTTATAATTTTTTTAATCTTTGGCATATATTTTGTATTAAAAAATTAGAAAATATTTTAATAAATATTTTAAATGTGTGAAATAATATAATAAATGTTTAACAAATTATTCTATGCTTTTAAAATAAATATTATATTATATTTTTATATTAAATAATAGAAAAAGAAAGAAAATTTTTTAAAAAAAACATGGTAGTCAGGTAACCCGACCACTCGACCCGAATCGAGTCGGGTTGAATCGAATCCAACCCTTCAAAGAGGACTGACCTAACCGACCTGAATCGTACGGGTCGGGTCGAGTCCAGGATCGGGTAGGGTCAGACCCGACCCATGAACACCCCTACTGCCATGTAGAACTTTTGGTTCAATAATTAATCGATTAGACTTATTTAATGTTTCGTTACAAATATAATGATGAAGAATTAAAACTTGGATTAGATTTTTTCGTTCAATGAGTGTTTGGATGAAATTCTAGAACTAGAAATTAATTTTTTGCATTTATGAAACAAAATATTAAATTTATTTTTTATAATATTTAACTCACAAATTAATAAAATAATATTTATGAGATAATAAAAAATAAAAATAAGTTTTGAGAATAAAATATTTAAATACATTTATATCTATAATTAATTATTTTGTAAAATTAATTAGAGCACAAAATTTATTATATGTACAATTAATTATTATTATTATACTTCGACACAAAAAAGTATTAGTATTTTTATTAATTTTAATTAATAATTATTTAGTTTAAAATATAATTTAGTAGTATATTATAAATTAATAAATAAACAACTATTGTAAATGTCACATTGAAAATAAAAAAACAAAAAAGGAGATTCCAGCCAATGGCTTGAAGCATTTAACAATGGTCCCGTGACTAATTGATAAGAACATTTTGTTCTTTTTCTGGTGTTAGGATGTGTTTGGATTGGAGATCTGAAGTTCCCCAAAGTTCCTAGAACATCATGTGATGGCTGATTTCTCGTGAGCGTTTGGCAGAGAAGTTCTTTTTCATCAAAACTTTGGACCGCAAAGCGGAGCTTGCGGAGGCTGTAGTGGACCGCCGTGTGGTGGTGCTATATGACCATGTCGGAGGAAGTGTCGTTAATCATAGTCGTGGTAGCAACAGCAACGGCAGCAGTAGTGGCGGTAGCGGCAGCCGTAGTGGCGGTAGGCGGCGGCAGCGGTGACAACAGCGGCGGCGGCGGCAGCGGTGGTGGCGGCAGTGACAGCAGCAGTGGCTGCAGCGGCGGCAGCGGCAACGACAACGGCAGCAGTGGCGACGATGGTGACAGCGACAGCGGAGATGGCAAGAAAAGTAGGCAAAGGAAGAGACGAGGGAGAGAAAGGAGAGAGAAAAATGGGTAAGTTTATATCGGCTGCAAAGTTCTCACGATTGGTGAGAACATTTTTTTAGGAACTTTGAAAAAAAAAGTTCGGCAAAAGTGTCACGTGACGAGAATGTCGAAAGTTCTCGTTGTGAAGGGTGTTTGATAGAACTTTGCCCAGTTCTGAGCAAAGTTCTGCAGTCAAACATAGTCAAGAACAAGCAGAGCTGCACAATATAGCTAGAGGAGGAGAAAAAAGAAATCCAACATTTCGAATAGAAAGAAGGTTGAGTGATAGACGAGGAACATGAACAACTTTAGGGACCGAAAGACATCCAAGCCACTAGTGATGGATCTTATTTTTGGAACTATCATAGGGTTAAGTATGAACGGAAAAAGGGATAGAAGGATGAGAAAAATTGATTAAAAGAGGAGAAGAATATGTTATGTGATGAGTTGCACCGGAATCCAAAATCCAAGAAGAGGAGGCAGTGAAACCCCTGATGGTGAAGAACAAAACACACCTATATCAAAAGCAAACATGGCAGCGACACTTGTAGGTAGAGGTCCAACAGAAGAATCAAGTCATTGCTTAAACTAGTTTTTGGCCTAATTCTGATATTAGAGACAATCAATAACAAGGGTGGGTTTAATACAAATATTCTAAGAGTATTTAGATTTGAAGATCAAACTCTAAATTAAGGTTTTACTTATTTATTAAATGAGCTGAGCCAAATAGGTTGAGTGGAGCAAAGGACTTGACTTTTATCCACTCCTAGAAGAGAGCAGTGTTTGGTAGTGACTGAGGGCCCCAAAATTTTAATTTATATAGAAAATCATATAGTGTAACATCAGGAACAATAAAATAAATATAAATTTTAGTAAAGTGACCAAACTAATCCCAAAAGTAAAATCATCTTTAGGACATATTTGTCTTTTGGCAAATAGAGGTAGAATGCCCAAAAAAATTTATGGCCATTTGTGTCTTTTGATGGAAGAGGCTAAAATTGGATTAGAATGCTCTCAAAGAGAGGTTGCTAGAGGGGCATTTTTTATCCTCCTAAATAAGACAAGAAAAATCCCCCTAACCCAAAAACCCTTCTACGTTTGGTTCCCCTCCTCACACCACCAGCAGTCATTTCTTTTCCAGTAGCTAGCCCTTCTCCAAAATCCTCTCCTCCCTCAATTCACCTCAACAACAACCACCTTCTTTCCCTAAATAGAGCTCTTGACAAGAATGCCTTAGGATCTCGAGAAAGAGGAGAAGAAGGGAAAGAGGGGCTAGAAGCAATAGTCATTAGTGTGGAGCTCAAGCTAGAGAAGAAGAAGAACAAGGAGGAGGGGATCATTAAAGTTACTAATAGATATTGAAGGCATATATCGGGTGAACACACTTTTATCAATCCAACTTGCCCTTGGATTGCTAATGTTCTTCACATCTTTATTTAAGGGATTGGATTCGAAATGTTTGCGGTTATTGAATTCGAATGATTTTTGTGGTGTGAATCATATGGTTCAATATATGTTGTGGCTGTCCATCTCTAGTGTCGATTCACATAGTGTAGATTTGATTCATATCATTATGAATGGCATTATAATTCTTACACGTGTTATGTTCAATCTATAGTGTAGAGGCTGTGAAAATGTCACAAAGAAATCTCATAATGGTGTAGAAATGTAGGGAAGCCGACGACGTATTGAGCATGGAGTGGAAGCTACAATTTCTGCAAAGAAAACTTATTTCACGAACCGTGGTGGGGCAGTCACGATCGTGAGTCACGTAATTGGGTGTTATGCCTGTTGTAACCCTCTCAGGTACGGCCATGACATGGATCGTCATGACTGTGACCGAATGGTGAGTATTTGGCCAAAGAGATGGCTAGCTCTTCTAGAATAGCCGTGATGTGTATGTGTAACAATCGCGATGGATACTTGTTCGTGGATAAGTGCTAGAATATCTAGAGAATATAGTCAAATGTCCTATAGAATAAGGTTAAGTTGGCCAAACTTTAATTTTTGCAAAACCATCTAGGAGAGCACAAAATCACTATATATAATCTGATTTGAAAATTATCTCTATTCTTCTAAAACTATATAATAGAGTTATTCTACTTTTTCATTTTTTTCACCATTTTTATATTTTTATTATTTAATTATATATTCTTATATTATAATTTTTATCATAATAATAATAATAATAATAAATTTAAATTATTTACAATAAAATATTGTAATTATAAAATATGGGAAAAAATTTCAACCAAACAAGAGATAGAATAAGAATATAGTCAGAATACTATATTTTCTAGAATAAAATTTATTATTTCTTAAAAGATATTCTCTATCCAAACAGTCCTTTAGAGTTATCATGAGTCCTGAAAGGTTTGTTTGGTTACAAGATAAAATTGAGGACAATAAAATAGAAGAATACGGTATTCTGAAAAAAAGTAAAGATACTCTTATTCTACCTGTCGTTGGGCTTGAATAGAATAAAGATTTTAAATATAATATTTTATATTTAAAATATTTTATGATGCATAAGTGGTGTTCAATATCATAATAATAAAAAATATTTATATAATAATATATGACTGAATTTAAAAAAAATAAAATACGATTGAAAATTTTAAAAAATAAATATTAAATATATTCTTTTGTTTTAGAAGAATATATTTATTCTTTTTAAAGGGTTAAAATCAGCTATTTCACATTTTCTAAGGTGGTTTTATAATTTTCGAAGTTTGATCGAGATAGTCCTATTATGCATCACATTTGGCTATATTCTCGATATTCTGCACTTGATCCCACAACCAAACGGGGCTTTGGGTTTGGACATCTTTTGCGATGATCGTGAAAACTAATCATCACGCCCGTGCCAGAGGATTGTGAACTGGGCAGTTGGTGCCCTTTTGGCACGACCGTGACACCCTGAGGTCACAACCATTGATCATAACGGTGTTCTGGCACGGGTGTGACACCCTATGTCATGACCATTACCGATACTTAGGTGCAAGTGTTTCACGCCTTAGGTAGCACGGCCGTTACACCAAGCTAACAGTTGTGAAGGATGAATATCCCGGTCGTAACCAATGGCATAGCATTCCTAAGTCCTTTTTAAATTGAATTGTGATGTGATATAATACATTATTGATTTTCTAGCAATTTTAGGTGATTATTTGTTAATTTTCATGATTATATGCTATGGTTGTATTATGTTCTTTACGGTTGTATGTGGATGGGAACTTTTGAGTTCTCGTTAGTACACGAAAACTAATCGATTAGACAGAAAAGTTTATATTGGTGTTTAGATGAAAAATGCGATAATGAGAATTTAGAAAGTTGATTTGATAATAGGTTTTAGTGGGTGTTTAGATAAAAAGTAAGAACTAAGAATATAATTTATTATTTTATGTGATATATAATTATAGTAAATAAAAATAATATATGTATTTTTTATTTAAAATAATAGTTAATAAAATTATAATAAATATAATATTTATTTATAATAATAATTGAAATAAAATTATATTATAATAAATATAATATTATACATAGGATTTTACATTAATTTTATTTGGTTCACATTATAATATAGTAAATATAATTATAATGTTTACATCATTTCATTTAATTAATATGAATTTTTTATTAATTTTATTATACCGTAATACTAAGAAAAAATATTTTAACTAATTAATAAAATATTTTTTAATTATTAGAACTAAAAAATTTATAATTTTTAATTGATAAAATTTAATAATTTAGTTTGTAAGTTGAATAATAATGATTTAGTAAATAAAGTTTTATATACCTTAAAAAATAATTAAAAGCAAAAAAGAAAAGAAAAAAGAAAAGCAAAAAAAAGTGAAAGTTCTTGCTTTTGGCAAGAACCAAAGAAAGAACTTTTGGCTGGAACCAAAGCAGGTTCCATCCAAAGGTCACGTGACGGAAACTTTAAAGTTCCCGTCACATATTGCATTTGGCAAATTTTGTTGGAACTTCGGCAAGTTCTTGCCCAAGTTCCGGCAGCCAAACACAACCTACTAGAATGTAAGTTCCCTTTTATCATGTTTATATTATGGACAATTTATACAATTAAGTTACTTCTATTGATGTGATTTAAGTTAGTTCTTGTCATGTTACTATTGATTGAATGTCATGTCCTGATTGTCCATACTATTGACTGACATGACTGACATAGCTAGATTTGGAACTTCGCATGCCAACTCATAGGACTAAAATCAAACTATTAATTGAATGTGCAATGTTGTTAGTCAAAACCTTGGTTCTCCGTTGTTCTTATAGGGCCCGGGTGTGGATAATTGCTTCGTAGGTCCAATTCTTTTTGCCCAGTCATTTTATGGGCTTCAGAGATCATCAATTATCAACGTCATATGAAATGCTAATTAAATTGATTGTCTAATATTTGAAAACCCTAAAATCCATAACAAGATCTATGAAATCATAATATGGCTAAAATCAATTATAGTATTATTTACGGGGCATTAAAATATCTAATGTAATTGTTTATTTCTAGCCATTTAGTATGATATCTCTATTGGGTATTAATCAAGTTTAATGCAATTGAATTATTATTATGAAATGAAATTGGAATTGATTATGATCTCTATGGATATGTCTCATTGACACATCATATGATTCGCTTTATCATTTCATTCTAAATTATTGTTTCATTATATAAATTATTTTATCACTTTACTGTAAGTTATTTTATTTATTTATAATCCTTACATAAAATTAACGGGAGATAAACCTCTCGTACAATCAGTCGTGCAATTATATAGGGTTGAGATGGCTCAATGGTACCTTTATGTTATTTCTATGTAGGGTTCGTGCAGTTTTTACGTTGTTGCATTGGGCCTTCTGCCACCTTTATATTTAAAATATTTTATGAAGCATAAGTGGTGTTCAATATCATAATAATAAAAAATATTTATATAATAATATATGACTGAATTAAAAAAAATAAAATATGATTGAAAATTTTAAAAAATAAATATTAACTATATTCTTTTGTTTTAGAAGAATACATTTATTCTTTTTAAAGGGTTAAAATCAGCTATTTCATATTTTCTAAGGTGGTTTTATGATTTTTGAAGTTTGATCGAGATAGTCCGATTATGCATCACATTTGGCTATATTCTCGGAATATCATGATATTCTGCACTTGATCCCGCAACCAAACGGGGCTTTGGGTTTGGACATCTTCTGCGATGATCGTGAAAACTAATCATCACGCCCGTGCCAGAGGATTGTGAACTGGGCAGTTGGTGCCCTTTTGGCACGACCGTGACACCCTGAGGTCACAACCATTGATCATAACGGTGTTCTGGCATGGGTGTGACACCCTATATCATGACAATTACCGATACTTAGGTGCAAGTGTTTCACGCCTTAGGTAGCACGGCCGTTACACCAAGCTAATAGTTGTGAAGGATGAATATCACGGTCGTAACCAATGGCATAGCATTCCTAAGTCCTTTTTAAATTGAATTGCGATGTGATATAATACATTATTGATTATCTAGCAATTTTAGGTGATTATTTGTTAATTTTCATGATTATATGCTATGGTTGTATTATGTTCTTTATGGCTGTATGTGGATGGGAACTTTTGAGTTCTCGTTAGTACACGAAAACTAATACAAAAAAGTTTATATTGGTGTTTGGATAAAAAATGCGATAATGAGAATTTAGAAAGTTGATTTGATAATAGGTTTTAGTGGGTGTTTAGATAAAAAGTAAGAACTAAGAATATAATTTATTATTTTATGTGATATATAATTATAGTAAATAAAAATAATATATGTATTTTTTATTTAAAATAATAGTTAATAAAATTATAATAAATATAGTATTTATTTATAATAATTGAAATAAAATTATATTATAATAAATATAATATTATACATAGGATTTTACATTAATTTTATTTGGTTCACATTATAATATAGTAAATATAATTATAATGTTTACATCATTTCATTTAATTAATATGAATTTTTTATTAATTTTATTATACCGTAATACTAAGAAAAAATATTTTAACTAATTAATAAAATATTTTTTAATTATTAGAACTAAAAAATTTATAATTTTTAATTGATAAAATTTAATAATTTAGTTTGTAAGTTGAATAATAATGATTTAGTAAATAAAGTTTTATGTACCTTAAAAAATAATTAAAAGAAAAAAAGAAAAGAAAAAAAAGAAAAGCAAAAAAAAGTGAAAGTTCTTGCTTTCGGCAAGAACCAAAGAAATAACTTTTGGCTGGAACCAAAGTAGGTTCCAACCAAAGGTCACGTGACAGAAACTTTAAAGTTCCCGTCACATATTGCATTTGGCAAATTTTGTTGGAACTTTGGCAAATTCTTGCTCAAGTTCCGACAGCCAAACACAACCTACTAGAATGTAAGTTCCCTTTTATCATGTTTATATTATGGACAATTTAGACAATTAAGTTACTTCTATTGATGTGATTTAAGTTAGTTCTTGTCATGTTACTATCGATTGAATGTCATGTCATGATTGTCCATACTATTGACTGACATAGCTAGATTTGAAACTTCGCATGCCAACTCATAGGACTAAAATCAAACTATTAATTGAATGTGTAACGTTGTTAGTCAAAACCTTGGTTCTCCGTTGTTCTTATAGGGCCCGGATGTGGATAATTGCTTCGTAGGTCCAATTCTTTTTGCCCAGTCATTTTATGGGCTTCAGTGATCATCAATTATCAACGTCATATGAAATGCTAATTAAATTGATTGTCTAATATTTGAAAACCCTAAAATCCATAACAAGATCTATGAAATCATAATATGGCTAAAATCAATTATAGTATTATTTATGAGGCATTAAAATATCTAATGTAATTGTTTATTTCTAGCCATTTAATATGATATCTCTATTGGGTATTAATCAAGTTTAATGCAATTGAATTATTGTTATGAAATGAAATTGGAATTGATTATGATCTCTATGGATGTCTCATTGACACATCATATGATTCGCTTTATCATTTCATTCTAAATTATTGTTTCATTATATAAATTATTTTATCACTTTACTGTAAGTTATTTTATTTATTTATAATCCTTACATAAAATTAACGGGAGGTAAACCTCTCGTACAATCAGTCGTGCAATTATATAGGGTATGGTACCTTTATGTTATTTCTATGCAGGGTTCGTGCAGTTTTTACGTTGTTGCATTGGGCCTTCCGCGACCTTTATGCCATCTTATTATCACCATTGTATTAACCTTATCTTATGCGGGGACGGCCCAGAATTGAAAATTGAGGGGGCCAAAATAATAAAATTTTCAAATGAAATATTTAATTAAATTTATTGATAAAAAATTAAAATGCACATTGCTTATATAATGAACATATTAAAAATGAGGTTATCTCTTCTTTAAATCATGGAATCACTTGTTTAGGAGAATCACATAATCATTTATAATTGAATTCACAATAATTGTTTTAAAAAAAAGTTCTCTTTTAAAAACTAGTATAATTGAAATCAATTATCTTTCAATGTAAAATTTTATATTACAGTAAAATTGAACAAAATAAATTTTTAAATAATAAAATATAATATAATAAGAGAAAGGTTATTCTATTAAGCACAAAGTTAATGGAAAATATGACTAATTCTTTGAATTTTTAAAAAAAATACATGAAAATAATTTCTATTATACAAGTTCATGAATATATGAAAAAGTATATGGGAAATATTTAAATCTTGGTACATCTTAAGAATTGGTGTCGTTGAGTTATGAACATACAAGAAAAAAAATAATAAAATCAATTATATTTGTTTAAATTTATAATTAAAATAATTAAATTAGCAATAGGAATATATATATATATATATATATATATAAGAATTTATAGGTATAATACCTGAATAATGGATTATTGGAGATGAAGGAGATAGAATACTAAAAGGGAAAACTAAGGCAGTGATTTCAAAAAGGGTATTATATAAGAAAACAAATTTCAATTATATCTGCGATAAAAGTTTAAAACTAAAATCAATAAATTAGTAATATAAAAAATATATAAGAATTTATAAATATAATACTTGAAAAATGGATGATGGGAGATGAAGGGCGTAGAATATTGACAAGGAAAACTAAAGCAATGGTTTGGTATAATAGCAAATTTGATTAGGATAATAAATTGATTAGGATTAGGATGCAATATAAAATATGATTAGAACTAAAATAATTAGGCTATTGGGTTTTAAAAAAACTAAAATTAAGATATAATGTTAGATTATAATTGTTAGACTACTGTGGGCTTTCTTGAAACGTAACTTTCAAAAAGTAAATTGATGATTGCAACAGTGAGAATCGAGTGACCAACATTATACACTACTACTACTACTATAACGTTACACTTCCGGTTTCAGTGGGCTCTATTTTGATATATGTATAATAATGTATTACTAATACATTTAATTTTCCTACATATGTATAATCATGTCACATTATTATTATTATTATTATTATTATTATTATTATTATTATTATTATTATTATTATTATTATTATTATTATTATTATTATTATTATTATTATCCTTTGCATATACTCTGGGTGCTCGCTCATGACGCGTGAGGAGATGAATATATTGGGTGGAATTGGACACGAGCTAAGTTTTCACCTAAATAAATCAAACTTATTACAAAAAAAATTAAATTTGACCTATAGAATGTGACAAGTCAAAAACATAAATTTAGTATAACTTGTTTGATTATTTTCTAATGTGTAGCCCATCTTATTAGTCGGTCATGTCAAATACTTTTCTTATGGTATACTAAATTAAAAATAATAAATATTATTTATTAAATAAATAATAATATATTAAATAAAATAAAGGTTGCTATTTTATTTTTCTGAATATATAATAAAAATAGTAGTATTGAACTCAAAATTAAAGAGAAAGGGGTTAGTCTCAAGGCCAAAGAGTGCTCTTTGAATGCTACTATGCATCCTTACGAATACAAGAGTGATTTTTTTTTGGTATAGCAGGACTTGAACCTGCGACCATTAGGTTAAAAGCCCAATGCTCTTGTCTCCTCATTTCCTTTGACCTATGCCATGATGCTCATGGGCAGCTTATCTCTAATTGGATTTCCTTTTCCAACAGGATTTTATTTCAAAGATGTGATCTTAGAGCTCGCTGACACTAAGTATACCATCAGTGAAAACTTTGCTTTCTGGTTGGGAAGTGTCTCTGTCCTTTTTACTTCTTATTATTCTTTTCATTTACTATTTCTAACATTTCTTGAAGAAACATGTTTTATTTTTTAAATTATATATAAAATATAATATATTAATAAATCTTAGTTTGATATGTTTAGCATTTAATCAGGGTGTAAAATAAATCCGATCGAACTGAAAAACTTATCCGACAAAAAAAAATCGACCCGAAAAAACCAGAAATTAGATGACAAAATACAATTTAGGACAGTTTTAAATAAAGCAAAATTGACTCGCTTAAGCTAAGGTCCCATCCGAAAAAACCGTAGGCCCTGTGGAGATTGCTTTTATTTATTAATTTTTATTTATATAATTAATTTAGGTGTAATCAATTATTTTATTACTAGTCTAATAATTTTTTATATAGCTTAATATATTCCTATCAAATTATGAAACTCGAATTTAATAGTTCCAACACTATATCATATATTTAGTTATAAAATTAAATAAGTTAATATTAATTTTAGTTATTATATATTTTTTAAAAATATTATTTATTAAAATAGGGGCTCTAAAAACCATCCTAAAAAACCAACCCACTAGAGGGTGGTTTTTATTTTTTTCTAAATGGTTTTAGGGTGGTTTTTGCAATTGAAAAAATTGACCCAAAAAATAACGGATGATTTTTCTAGAACAAAAAAACCGACTCGACTCAAACCATTTTCATCTCTAAGCATAATTTGTTTAATTAATTTTTAATATTTAGCCTATCTTATTAGTCTGTCATGTAAAATATATTTTTTGATAATATACTAGATTAAATATAATAAATATTATTTATTAAAAAATAATAAATATGCACTAAATAAAAGAGACATCACCATTTTATTTTTCTGAACATATAATAAAAATAGTAGTATCGAACTTAAAATTGAAGATTTAAAAGATGAAGAAACATATTTATTTTTTTGAATTATATATAAAATATAATATGCTAATAAAACTTAGCTTGATATGCTATAAAGCTAGTTCAATTATTAGGGTAAGCCACTTTAAAAAATACATTTTTTATTTTTTGACCTGACTTATTTTAATAATGGTAATATCTCGAAATTTTAGGCTAAGGGTGTTAGGGTCTTTTGATCAAAGTCCTTATGTAAATCTTATATAAAAGATCCAAAATCTTATTAATTCCTCATAAACTTAGCCGTCAACTTCTCTTTTCATTTTTTCTTCTCCATCAAGAAAAGACTAAGTCTAGGATATTTATAGACATATTCTTCATGGTGGCTGTGTTTTAAAATCAACAAAAAGAATACCAAAGTTTGTAGGTAAAGAATGATACAAGATGATTAGGAAAAAGGAGTTTTAGATCTAAAACCTAAAGTAATGTAAAGAGGGCACAGATCATCTCTCCCATCTCAATGATGTTTATGGTTGGATTGAGAGTTCCAAGAATATTTTGTTCTTGATAGGAATTTTGATTGATGTTTGCATAAATGAAGGTTGTATGAATGAGAGTTTTATGATTTATGATGCCTAATCTGTTAAATTTATGACTATTTTGTAATAATTATTTAGATAGGTTTTACTTATTAAAAAATTATAAATAATATATGGATAGAAATCCCTCGAAGTCTAGTTTCAAATAAATTTATTGCATCTGATTTGAAGATGTATAAAAATAGTTATGATCCAAACATCATATTACTATCACGCTGTCTCGGGTAATAGCGAGATAAAATTATAAAAATATCATAAAATAAAAATATTGAATTAGGGTTTGAAATTTATTCACAAGTTAAAAATTTGTGTTACCTTCCTGTGAAAATTGAAACCAACTAAAAAGAATAAGTATAAATTAAGTTATTAATATTTCAGTGATTACTGTCATAATACTATGTAGAAAATAGATTTTGATACTTCTATGAATTTATAGGAAAAAGCCCTAAATTTTGTTAATGAATGAAAATTTCATGTTTGATATGAATGATTGATGTATTACAAAATATAATGCACTTAAAGTTGAAGAATGTCTTACTCATTAATGTTGAGAAGTAAAGTCCTGCACATATATATGTACTTTAAGGAGATCTAAGCTCATGAAGTAAAGTATTGCTTTTGTGTATGTGCTTCTCGGAGAACAAAGTCTTTCATAAAAAAGTGTGTATTCTCTGAAATAAAATCTCTCACTATTATAGTGTGTATTTTTCGAAATAAAGTATCTCACTATTATAATGTGCGTATTTTTTAAATAAAGTCACTCACTATTATGATGTTCATGTGCCCAAGAATGTGACATAGATAGCAAATGTGATGATGTGATATGATTCTTTCAACTATGTTAAGATAAAAAATGTTATAAGATAAAGTAAGAATGAAAGTGATGTAAACTTCAAAGTTTATAACAAAGAATGAAGGTTAATATTATGATGAAGAAGTAAAGATGGAAAGTAAAATCCTACACTTATGTATGTACTTCAAGGAGACCTAAGTCTGAAAAGTAAAATATCAAAAAGAACAATATCCCTCATCATAAAGTGTATGTATTCTTAAAGATGATTAGGAATAAAATCCCTTACTATTATGATGTGTGTTCTTAAGTATGACTTATGATATGAAATGAAAGTCAAGATGATATTATGTAATAAAGATGAAGATGACACATAATGTATCACATAATAAAAAAAAGAATGAAATAAGATCCAATGAGTTATAAAGTAATATGAGGAGATATAAAGTATGAAAGGAGTCAAGAAGTAAGGAGAGTTATGAAGAAATTTACATGACAATGAATGTGAAATAAAATGATATGTCATGAATGATATGAATGCATGTTTATATTGCATGCTACTTGTAGATGATGAATCCGAAATGAAGTAGGTATGACATGATGTGTATGTTACATGAATATAAGCATGATGTATTGTCATATAAGATTAATGATATAGTTCATGGCTTGCATATTCATATGTTATTATTACTATGATGATGATGCATTACATGTAGTATCATGTGATATGATAGCATGACATGCATGATCTTTATTTCACAGCACTCCAAATTCGTGTAGGTAACTATGATTAAGTGGTGAATGACAGCTCAAGCTCATGATGAAGTGTTGCATATGCTTAGTGTTAAATAAGTCATAAGGTTCTAGATGAACAATGAGGCTAATGATGAAACGAAGAGTTTAGACATTTAATGTCTTATGAAATATTAGTCTATTAGAAAGTTTTTATTTATTATGATTTTATTTAACTTGTCAACTCTTTCGCTATCAAATGAAGTACGGTGAACGGACTAACGAAACAAAATTATGCTAAATGTCTAAAATTTTTAAGATGAATTTCATATCGTTACAATAATAAATCGAGTCAAATTAAATAAAAATAAGTCGAACCGTGTCAAACGATTCGACTTATTTTTTATTTAATTCGGCTCGATTTATTATTGTAACGATCTGAAATTCATCTTAAAAATTTTGAACATTTAAAATAATTTCGTTTCATTAATCTGTTCATCGTAAACCGTGTCAAATGATTCAACTTATTTTCAACCCTAATAATTGGCTTCTCTTAGTTTTTGAACTGAGTTTAGTACTTCCGAGTCAGATGAGTCTACGGAATACGCAGTAGCATTCTCTTTTGGGTCAATAACGAGGCCGAAGCCGAACAGTCCGCGCGTTGGCCCAATAAGAGATGGAGTGGGGCCTATGCGCCATAAAACGGAAGACTTCGAATCTCAATTTTGTAACTCAGCCAACTGTACCATTTACGCCAAGCCAATTGCAGCGGAAAAGGAGAACGAACAAAACGTCCTGAAATGAAAATTAAGAATTTATCGTCATCGACTTCGATGAAAAAATTGCTTAGCTAATTAAGATTTTTAAACGGAATATTTTAACATCAAAGTTAAAAAGGAGAGGCGATTAGATATTAATGCGAGAGATCTTTTCGGTATGAGAACACACAGAAAAGGTGGATCAATTGACGTCACAAAATTAGACTTGGTCCCGTCCTTTTTGGCTCCCTCCCATCTTATCAACAACATGAGAACAGAAGGCATATCCCCCCCCCCCCCCCCCCCCCCCCCCACTACGTTGCTTCTTTCCATCCTTTTGTCCTTGACGGGCACGCAATTAACGCCATCACGGCCGTCGAACGGGTAGTTCGCCACCGGAATCGCATTTAATTAAGCAAATGCTGCGAAAACGCGTTTTGGGCCTGCAGTGGGGACCACTTCCCGTGCCGCCTTTACAACATCCCCAAGGCAACGCGTATGCGGGGGCCGCATCCTCGCCGTCCACCCACACCTCTTCCGCACGAATCGTAATCTCCACGTGGCGACCTCCGGAACATCCGGCGAACCGTCGCCACCTTTAACGCCACGACCGATCGCCCCCTAATTTGCGATATTTTTTTTTATTCATAGCATCGCCGGAAAGAGTGGAATGCTTATCACCTCCCCCGGTGTTGATCTTTATTTTAAAAATTTAATATTTGACTAATGGGATTTGGTCTTCAAATAAGATGGACGGAGCTTCAAATATTGAAATGGTAATAAAAATAATAATAAATGTATTCGACCGAAGTGCTTAATATGTTTTAATTTTAATTTAAATATGGCTGGGTTAACTTTATCGATTTATATCCCTGATCAAGTTGATTAAAGTCATAATTTCATATAAGGAGCGGGGTCGAGATATAAAAAAACGTAATTTTTGTTACTTTCAATATTTCTAAAATATTAAATTTTGTTGAAAATTATGATTTTCATAGCCAAATAAAGAATTCCCCTCATTTGATATTGTCAAATAATAACAATAATAATGGGTATGAAAAAATTTGCCAATTGTTTTAGCTAACTCCAACTCCAGTTTGGAGAACGGTGTTAACGCGATACTATTGAACACACTATTTATAAGTTAGACAGTTGAATCATCATCTAAGTCAATTAATTTGATCATTGAATGCGATTTTTTTTTATTGGAAAAGAGTAAGAATTGACGCAGTACATATTTTTGTCCACCAAGATCTACCTTTTTGACTTACATATATAACGGTTCGATGCATTGAAGGGTATTCTATTCTGCAACGTTTCCTAAAGATCGTACTTTTCTTTTATCAAAACGTCGTGATTATAATAACGTCTTGATTATAACAGCGTTATTTCCTCCTGAAAAATAAGAAAAGTAAATTGCAATGGTAATGATATCAGCTCAATTGATTGGATTAGGTTTTTGCACATTGCAAAAACTCATATATGCTGAAATCAGTTATCTGTTTCATAAATGTTTAGACACTTGTTTAAATATCATCATAACAACATATTATTTTTTTTAAATTTTCAAAAGCTATATTTAATCCAATTTCCTTCAAAATTCTTCACCGTATCCTACTTCAAAAAACATTATAGTATATCAACTAATATTGTTATAATTAATATATCCCTTCCAATGATCAATTTTCTTATTTCATGAGAAAAGACATTTTATTTTAAATAAAATCGGTTCACTCAAATGATATTTTTTTCAAAAAAAAAAAAACATGCATTGATTTATCTAGGTTGATGAAAACGGTCTTTGTACAAAATAGCTAGGAGAGCTTGGAGAGATTATCCTTATCATGCCAATTCTGCTGAAGTTAGTAAGATAATCTGTTGAGTATTTTTACACTTTGAGCATTGAATACATTTAAGGGTTAATTTTAAATTATAATGATTTTTTACGTCTACTCATACAATATATGAATTTATCGTAGCGTCTTTCTAAACTATGCTATGATTTTCATTTAGTCTATTTGTCATATTCTGTTAAATTTTTTTTATTGTTAAATAATTAAATTGCGTTCAACGAAGAAAAATATTTATTTTAAGTTGCAAGAGAATAATTTAATCTTTTGATAAATTGAAAAAATAAAATATAACGAAAAAATTTAACATAATACGACAAGGGAAAAATGATTGTGCTAAGCACCTTCTGCTCAGCACATGTGAAGCAGATCGACAACCGTTGAGATTAAATCGGACGGGTGATACTATTGAGCGCGAGATATTGACGAGATTTTATCATTGTCTCGCGAGTCATGTCTCTCTCTCTCGACCTGAGGCTGCCTTGGTGAGGCGACGGCGACGCAAGGTGACGACGACGGCGGCGAGTCGACAGTGGCTGCGAGTCGACGATGGCAGCGCGTCGGTGACGGTGGCGAGGCGATCTGATCCTTCCCTCTGCTCTCTCCCCCTTTCTCCCTGATCTCCCCTTCGGTGACGGCGATTATGATGGCGAGGCGAGGATGACAATGAGGTGATATGATCTCTCCCTCTTTCTCCCCGATCTCCCCTCCGGCGTTGGCGATGGCGATGGCAAGGCGAAGCGACGACGACTGCTACGACGATGACGGCTACTGCGAGTCGACAACGGGGGCGAGACGACGACGGCTAGAAGGTGATCCAATCTCTCCTCGATCTCCCCTCCGGTGATGGCGACGATGACTGCGACGGCGGCGGAAAGACGTCGACGATTGTGAGGCGATACGATCTCTCCTTGAACTCTCTCCCCCTTTTCCCCGATCTCCCATCCAGCGTTGGCGACGACGAGGCCAAACGACGATGAGGTGAAGCACAATGAGCGAGGCGAGGTGACGACGACGATCGATCGCGCGCGCGAGAGAGAGAGGGGGACCAGCTGGCGACGGAAGAGGGTGGCCGGCGATGGAGGGCGGGTGGCTGTCAGCATGCATAGAGAGAGAGAGAGAGAGAGAGAGAGAGAGAGAGAGAGAGGGGGGGGGGAGGGGATCATCTCGTGAGATGATCATTGGCCATCGGTTCAGATCTGGACGCATCTAATCTAATATAATTTAAATCGTCCAATTTGATTTGGACGATTCCGATCCGTTCAATATGGACTAAAGTAAAAATAACGATTTAAAAGGACATTACATTATGTTTATATATTAAAGATAAATATGAAAAACCATTATATTTCATAAGCTTTAAAAAACTCACAAAAGAATTTGCAAGGTCATAACTTTCTTTCCTAGTCGACCATAGTTGTCGTGGCACTCCAGGTTTATCGTTAATAATATCCACTTGAAAAGTCTGATTCGAAGATAATGTGGTGAATCATTAATTGCTGTCCACCGGCCATGTATGAGTATCATATTAAAACTAGTGAAGACCCTCGGGCAACGCGTGATTAAAATAAGTTTAATATTTTTATACTTAAATTTAAATAATTTTTTGTAATGTTTAGTAACAACATGAACTTTAAATTATGCTCATAATTTATTTTAAAAAATATGAATATTTTTTAAGTTTTATGTTTTGATTAGAAATAATATTATGATTAAGTTATCCATTTGTATATAATTTTGTATATGCACGCAAATGAATAATTTGTTGTAATTGCTTTTTCAAAGTCTCTTAATTTATTTTTGGGTATTACATATGTTTAATTTTAAATCAATTGAGAATGATGTAGAATTATTTAATTATAATTGTATAAATTTGTATGCAAATGCATATAAAATTTTTCTTATTCTTAAGCTTTTGGTGATTTTGTTTTGCATATGTTAAAATGAACCTATTGATATGAAAGTTAGAAAAAAGAGAACATAGACAAATTAGAATAAAAGATTTATTTGGTTGAATTTCATTCTTTAGAGTGGATCTTAATTCATCTCATCTTTCAATAACTTGTTATGTCCATCACATCCTCCTGAATTGGATAATACGAGAGAAATACATAATAAGAAAGAACAATATCCAAATAATTTTACATTCTCTCATTGTTGTCATGAATAATATCATGCTGATCATTATTCACAAATTTTTCCTACAAAAATAAAAATTAATGGAGAAAAAATATATGATATATAAAGATGGAGTAAGAAATAACCTTCTCATCAACTAAGATCATATCTAAGCTTATTAGCTCTTCATCTTTTTTCAATTTTTTTGGTTCCCAAACCCTAATTATAACTTACCAATCATCTTTAACATTACTAATATCACTAAGTAGTGAGTAATTTATTTTGATATGAAAAGGTCAGAGAATAAATTTGAAAAGAGGAAAAGGTCAGAGAATAAATTTGAAGAGAAGATGATCTTAAATAAAAAGAATGTATTGTGTGGAAGAAATAACTTAAACGTCTATAAATGAAATTGGTTATTACCACTGGGTAGTGGGGTAGTGGGATAGTTAACATGAGTATGTGAGGGAGTTACCAAATATATTATTTATTATGAAAAATATAATAAAAGATCGTGGAGGAATTCTCATCAAGTTATGGAAACTATAATAGAAGTTGATGGGGGAGTTAATATAAGGTTGTGGAGGGAGTTAAAAGACAATAAAGTGGTGAGGAAAAAGAAAGAAGAAGATAATAATACGATTTTAAATTTTAATTATGGAAGAGTTAGCATGAGATTGTGAAGGGAGTTAAAAGAGAATAATTATTATAATTAGTGTGATAGTGGAGTAATTAACATGAGGTTGTGAAAGGTTATATAGATATAGGTGCTTAATATCATGTTGTGGAAGGTTACAAAAATATAAGTGATTAGAATAAATAAATATAAATAAATCAAAAAATCAAGAAAAAGATAAATAACAGAAGAGGAAGGAGAAGGCATCTGCAGCCTCAGGATTATATATATATATATATATATAGATTAAAATTCTAATACTCTCATATATGGAAATCATCAATGTATTTTTGCAATTTTCTGTTAACACTGAAATGGTGAACTGGATTGTTTTGTGGAAAAAAGAATTATATTACCTTTTTGCAATGAAACTATCTTTACTATTTTTCTTCGAATTTTAGTCGCAAATTCTTAATAAAATTTTCAGCAGTAGCTTTTTGTGATGCCCTATTGCATTTTACTATTGACCGGAAAGAAGAATAGTTCAAAAAATTAAACTGAAAGTACTTTTAACATTTTTTCTCCAGATTCATTAATATTTAAAACGGTTGTTGGCAGAGGTAACTTTTGATCCAAGAAGACGGTATGAAACATGATGGCCCTTTTAATTTAAATTTTGATTCTGAAATATTCACGACTGGTAAAAGGGCAACACGAATTAGATTTACCCTTTGCAGAAAAAAATAAAAATAAATTTAATTTCCTTTCTAGCTATTCTATTTATCATGTGGTTTTCTTAATTAGTTCGGAAATCGGAATCCTCGAGATCAAGAGACCCAAACTAAAATAACATTCGATCAAAATTATGTAAATATACTGGGCGTTGAATAGATGACAGCGTTGATGACGGAAACGGTGTTATACAGAATGTGAACATACCGGAATTGGTATGTTATTTATATCGCGGGTTTATTTGACGGAAGCGGATAATTAAACCGAAACGAACAATTTTAATATTTCTTTTTTCTTTTATTTTGTTCTTTTTATCGCGTTGTGGGAGGAACATGCAGAGAAAGCGCTACAAGGTCTCACAGTTTGTGGGGAGTCAAAGTGAAGGACGTTGGATCGATCCAATCGACGCCGATAGCCAATAAACAGTTCATATCATCAATCCCGTGGATCCAGGTAGGGTTTCCTCATGCTTTCGATGGATCCATTCAGGTCTCGTCGCGGCCAAATTTGATCCACGAATGCGTTTCGACTAGTTATTTTTTGTTTCTTTCTCATTGCTCATGTTATGGGGCTTCGATCGGATTAAGGTGTGATGTAAATGCCTCCTATTGAATTTGATGTACCTTTTTTTTGCTTTTACCCATGAATTTTGCAGGATTTTGCGTTGTTCAGTAGAATTACTAAAATCTGATCAATAATTAGAACTTATTCGAGGAATCTGTGTTTTTTTACTTTTCGGTTCTGTTTTGGAATGCGAGCTCTGAGATCTTGATGCATTTTCGTATTAGTTCAGCAGTTGGGTTGCTGCGCACTGAGATCTGCATAACTTAAGTTCTGCTCGAGTGGTCATGGAATGATGATCTTGTGATTGAAGCGATGGATTCCGCGAGAAGTTGGTTACAGAAGCTGCAGCCAAAAGGGGATAAGATGAAGTCCGGGCCGGCAAAAAAAGAAACCGGGAATGGGAAGGAACTGCAGAAGCCTCCCATCGATGAGGCGCCTTCGAACATAACAAAGCAAAAGGTTGCGGCCGCCAAGCAGTACATCGAGAACCATTACAAGGCTCAGATGAAGAACTTGCAGGATCGGAAAGAAAGGTAAATTTATGTTTAATTTTTTCTTCTTGACATCATTTAACAACTTGGGCGTCATATTCTTAGAACCTTTGAACTTGAGCTTAGACAGGGAAGGTGCCAATCATCAAACTGTGCTTATGTTTTTTAGATTTTTTCCTTTGATGTTTCTAGTTTCTACTCCAGATATTGACATTAAAGAAGCTAATCAGCTTACAATGATACTGCTTCTTTTCCATCCTACTTCCAGATATAGTGAAGAACGGATCATGAGTTAGCATATTCTTTTAGTTTGCTTTGAGTTATGCTCAAACTCCTATTTGTTTGAGTGAATTTCACATGTTGAAGTTGGTTGGCATTTCTATTTTAGTTTAGTTATTGGGAGAAGTTTAGTTAATGGTATAAATGAAATTCTTCACTGTCAGAAGCTTCATTTTCCAAGCCTTGTCTTCATCAGTTTTTTTCATTTGTCTAATGTTCATTTAGAATTTGTTTCTTTCATTTAACACTTTTTTTGTACTTTTCACTGTCAAAAAATTATAGACGCTGGACTCTGGAGAGAAAGCTTGCTGATGCTGATGTGTCCGAGGAAGAACATCACAATATCCTAAAGCATTTGGAGAAAAAGGAAACTGAGTATATGCGTCTACAAAGGCATAAAATGGGCGTTGATGATTTTGAACTCTTGACAATCATTGGAAGAGGAGCATTTGGAGAGGTTGTTTTTATTTTCTTCTTTGGTAATGTAGTGTTATTGTCTACTCCGTTTCTATGTTCTAGCTTTGACATCATGTGACCGTGTCTCTGAGAATTATACATGCAAAGCTTACTGCCATAATAAGTTTGAAAATTCCATGGTGGAAGTCAGCTGACTTTTTTTGGTAGAAACTAAAGTGTCTGGAAATGTGCTGGTTTTTGGACAAGACTATGAGTTTAGTTTATGCACACCTTTCATACTGGATTAAATAGCACAAGGAAATAACTGAGTTAGCAGTTGTGTCAATCATAGATATAATGGTTTTAGAAACTGGTAAAACATAAGTGCTTACTCAGTGATGAAAGATTGCACGATTGACATCATTTGACTGTTTCTAGAGCTATCTAAGAGATAATCTGTTTTGCAGTTAATTCTCTGCGTATAAGTTTTGAGAGCCATTACACAGAATGTTTATTCTTGGCAAGTAGTCAATTTAGACTTTATCTTTAGTTTCTCAAAGATTGAGCTGGCAGGAAGCACTTAACCTGCATGAATTTGTTGCATCATTTTTTTTTTCATTTTCCACAATATAGAACCAGTACTTTCTCAGTCTGGAAAATATATTATCCCATTTTTTTCCCAACTTCATGGCTACATTTGAGATCATGTATGGAAGTTATCAATGTAGCATTGTTTGTGCTTGAAGGAAGAAATTGTAAAAGGGAATCTGAAAAGAAAAACTTAGGCATAATGACTATGTCAAAAGTTCCTTGCCTCTTGAAGCATTTTAACATCCAGAATATTGATGTTATATAAGTCAGTATCCATGCAATTAACTAGTTAAATCTTTTTAAAATAATTGGTAGACCCTTTTAAATACTTTGCTGTAATTTTGCAGGTCAGGCTTTGCCGAGAGAAAATGACTGATCATGTCTATGCCATGAAAAAACTTAAGAAATCTGAGATGCTTCGGAGGGGTCAGGTACTAGCCACTGTTCTTCTCCATTCTTCTGAATGTTCTTATAACTGACCTATTTATGCAAAAATTAGGTGGAGCATGTGAAGGCCGAAAGAAATCTTCTTGCAGAAGTTGATAGTGCGTACATTGTCAAATTGTACTGCTCTTTTCAAGATGAAGAGTTTTTGTATCTTATCATGGAGTATCTTCCTGGTGGTGACATGATGACTCTACTCATGCGGAAGGATACATTGACAGAAAGCGAGGCCAGGTTTTATGTAGCGGAGACAGTATTAGCAATTGAATCAATTCACAAGCATAATTATATTCATAGGTACGTTCTTGTTTGACTGGGTGTTTCACGTTCATTTTACACACTTGGACATGATAAAATATGCAATCAGACTTACCTTTACAACTTATGGCCATATAAAATTTTAATTTTCTTGATCATAATTGTGAATCATGCTATTTGTTATAGGGATATTAAACCAGACAACTTGTTGTTAGACCGAAATGGCCACATGAAGCTTTCTGATTTTGGTTTGTGCAAGCCTCTTGATAGTAGCAGCTTTCCAAACCTCAATGAACCTGAATATCCTGGGGCAAAAAGTGCAAAATCTCCTCTGGAGTCTGATAAACGATCTAATATCTCTCCAGCTCCTAGACGCACACAACAAGAACAATTATTGCATTGGCAAAAGAACAGGCGGATGCTGGTAACTTTGTCTCTTAATTTCCAAGAATCCATCCTTTTTTATCACATTGTAATATGTGGAATGTATTAAATGCTTTATGTTCAATGAAGATCAGTTTTACTGATCGAAAAGTTTTTTGACATAAAAGAATACATGGTAGTTCAAGAGGTTATTGGACAAAAAAAATATGGAAAAATCGTTAACCTCTCAACTTATGCTTATCTGCTTGCTTTTTTCTTGTTTGTTTCCTGCTTTACTCGTGTATTTGATTGTTGATCTCAAACGAGTAGCTATTTATCTTGATAACTATTTATATAGGCTGTCTGCTATTTTTGCTCATGCTGTTACTTATAGCTTGATTTCTGTCTTCTATTACAAAATTGTTTGGGATATGTAGGCTTACTCAACTGTTGGTACACCTGATTACATTGCTCCTGAAGTTCTTCTGAAGAAAGGATATGGAATGGAGTGTGATTGGTTAGATTCCTTTCTGAATCCTGCTAATAGGGTTAGGATAGGCTTTTTGGTGGGAATTAGCATTTAAAACCATTTTGTGCTGTTGCATTTTTTGTTCAGGTGGTCACTTGGGGCAATTATGTATGAGATGCTTGTCGGTTATCCTCCATTTTATTCTGAAGATCCAATGTCGACTTGCAGAAAGGTTTGTGTAAATGCACTTACTCTTGTTCATTAATAAGTTTGCATCCTCATTTTCTTAAAAAAATTGTTGTACTCATTCTCAAAAAAAAAAAAAAAAGGGGTTGTACTCATGTTTGCTCCTATATGCATTCAGTTTCACACCATGTAAAACTATTTTCTTTTGGTACAAAACAACCAGTACAAGACTTGGCTTATGTTGTAAACACTCTCACGCATGAAAGTTTTGAGTTTTCAGTGCATATTCGGGTAAATTACACGAATGATCCCTCAACTTTAAGTCGATTTCCAATTGGTCCCCCAACTTCAATTTGTAACCAGAACGTCCCTCATCTTTTATTTTCTTGCACGATTAGTCCTCTTGACCGGTGATAGTGGGTTTCCCGGTTGCCTTGCATACATGGCCGACACGTCAGCCGTTTCTCTCTCATACACGTCATTTAAGTCATCCACGTCATTTAACGCTCCAAACTAGGTAAATTACACGGACCGTCCTCCAACTTTGAATCGATTTCTAAATAATCCCCCAACTTTGATATTATTACACGATTCATCCACTTGACCGGTAAGAAACAGTCTTCCGATTATCTTGCGACGTGGCATAATAAAATATAATAAAAAAATTTAACTAACTGACATCACACAATATAAAATATTATAAAAATTTCAGGACGCGGACGAGCTGACAGAGGAGGGGTGTCGGCCCCCCTCTCCAAGCTCGCCCTTTGGCGAGCTGGCATAGGGGGCGCCGACGCCTCTCTCCAAGCTCGCCCACTGGCGAGCTTTGCACAAGGGACGCTAACGCCCTCTCGCGAGTTCGTCGGTACTCCTATCATTTTTATTTTTTATGGTCTCTCAATTTTAAGTCGTTTAGGGTCGCCGACGAGCTCGCGAGGGGCATTGGCGCCCCTTGTGTGAAGCTCGCTAGTGGACGAGCTTGAAGAGGGGGTCGACGCCCCCTATGCCAACTCGCCAAAGGGCGAGCTTAAAGAGAGGGGCCGACACTCCCCCTCTGTCAGCTCGTCCGCGTCCTTAAATTTTCATAATATTTTTATTGTGTGATGTTAGCTAGTTAATTTTTTTATTATATTTTATTATGCCACGTCGCAAGATAATCGGACGGCTGTTTCTTATCGGTCAAGTGGATGAACCGTGCAATAATATCAAAGTTGGGGGACTGTTTAGAAATCGATTCAAAGTTGGGGGATGATCCGTGTAATTTACCTGGTTTGAAGCGTTATATGACGTGGATGACTTAAATGGCGTAGATGAGAGAAAAACGACTGACGTGTCGGCCACATATGCAAGACAACCGAAAAACTCACTATCACCAGTCAAGAGGACTAATCGTGCAAGAAAATAAAAGATGATGGACGTTCTGGTTACAAATTGAAGTTGGGGGACCAGTTGAAAATCGACTCAAAGTTAAAGGACCGATCGTGTAATTTACCCGTGCATATTCCTTGGATGACTAAGAAATATTATCTATTTTTTTTAAACGAAATATTATCTGATTCATTTGCAATTTTCTACATTATTAAATGCACGAAATTGGCTTCAAATGACACCACTTACAAAAGGAAAAAAAAACTGTGCCATTCCTTTACATGAATTTATCCCTATTCTTTAATGTAGAGAACTTAGAAACTAACTATGCTCTAAAAAAAAAAGGGCTTAGAAACTAACTAGTCCGCTTATAGAAATGTTGTATTGCTTTACACGAGGAAACTTCTACCTACGTACTCGGATGTAAAGGTTTGTGGTGAAAACTTGAGAACATTAACGTACAACCGTTTAGTGCTAATATGTGTTTACTGTATACTCTTTGAAATGTACAACAGAAGATATACACCTTAGCTTGCCTCTCATGTATACTGAACAGTTCTATGATGATGATTGCTTTGACTTCAATTATTAGAGATCTAGCTTATGTTCTTTATTAGAGATCTAGCTTATTTTTTCGATTGCTTTCGCTTGTTTTCTTGCAGATTGTCAATTGGAGGAATCATTTGAAATTCCCAGAAGAGGCTAAGCTTTCACCTGAATCTAAAGACCTCATTAGCAGGCTTTTATGTAATGTAGAACATAGACTTGGTACAAAAGGAGCTCATGAAATAAAGGTCTGCAAGTTTAGAATTTTATTTTGTCTTAATAGAATGTCCGTTTGAAATAATGCAAGCTTTCTGGCTGCTTTCAGGCACATCCATTTTTCAAAGGTGTGGAATGGGATAAATTGTATCAGATGGAAGCTGCCTTCATGCCAGAGGTTAATGATGAATTAGACACTCAGAATTTTGAGAAGTTTGAGGAGGTATGGAAATCCTGATGTTCTTTGTGCAGTTATCAAGTTGGATTAAATACTCACGAACCTGAAATTATTATTCTTTTTCCTGGTCTAGTTCAATAGATAAATTTCCCTCCAAAATATAAAGTGCAAGTTGTAGGCGCTTTAATATTAAGTTATTCAGTCTACCATTTCATAACTTGGGAATTGAATTGTGCTCTTACGTTCTGTACCATTGGGACGTTGAGAAATATGATATGGTTTGAGTTGTATTTTTCTTTTTATAGTGGGTGATATAGTTTGAGTTACGCTGGAAAATGACAATTACTACTTGCTTCAACTTTCCTCTTTTTCCTGGTTTACCATTTCTTTCCGAAGCTCATCACCTGCTAAATGAGTATAAAGAGAAATCTTACGCATTGAAAAGAAGATGCATCATTCACATATCTCTGATAGACTACTTTGCTATTTAAATATTTTGATCGACTAATTTTCCCTGCAGGTTGGGAATGCCATGCAAAATTCCTCAAAGTCTGGCCCATGGAGAAAGGTATTGCTGCACTAATCTCTGTTATTTTTTCCTCTTGAACCACTTTTTCTCAGTTTATCAGAAAGTAATTGATCTGATGGAATTCCTAGAATCAAGTTTATATTATTTGAACGAGATAAACCATTCTTATTAGGAACATATATAAGCATAGTTACTGCTGTTTTGAAGTTCTCATAGGTGCAATATTTTACTTATCTTTTAGTTATTAGCTGATAACCTACTTGGTCTGTTTGCATGTTTTATCAAGTTCTGGTTTCATTTGGTTTCTTTTGCATTAATGCTCTGAATATCTTGGCAGATGCTTTCATCTAAGGACGTGAACTTTGTCGGCTATACATACAAAAACTTTGAAATTGTGAATGATCATGAAGTTCCTGGCATTGGTTGCTCTCTCCCTCCCTCCCTCCCCCTCTCTCTCCGCACACAATCGCACACACATACACACAACTATTGGATGGATTACATCGTATTTATGTTTTAACTTGCTTTGCTTGTATGACAATTTTTATGCAGCTGAACTAAAGAAGAAGAGTACCAAGCCAAAGAGGCCAACTATCAAATCATTGTTTGGTAATGATCTATACTAATATTTGCTAATTAGCTATTGATTTATTTACTGAGACACGGTGCTATGTTCTACAGAGACAGACCCAGAAACTGCACCAAGTCAGTCTGTACAAGGAAGCTTTCTAAATCTTTTACCTACACAGATGGAGGTGTCTGAAAGTCTTGAGCCATCACCTCATTCCAGTATTTCTTCTCCTGATCAACCTCAAATTCGACATAGATAGCAACCTTACAAGCTCCCTGTTTATATACGCCACAGCGATCAAGAAACAAGGTTTTTTGTAGTTTCATGCAATGTTGGTGTCAGTATTCAACTTGGGGCTTCCCGCGTGCCCTAACTCGCCATTCCTATCCCTTCAGTCACATGAGAAAGATAGTGTGACATTAAGGTATCGGTTTGGTTGCACTGTACATTTTGCGATTTCTGTTTCCATGTTTCAGGCTGCCTTAGATTCTTTAATTGTTATCACTTGGGTTTACTGCTGACATGTTTAATGCTCATTGTATACAAATGCTTATTCTAGTTTGCAAATCGAGTTTTTTTTTCAAGTGAGCATTTTTAAGTGCGTTTATGAATATTGTTTAAAACATTATCGTCGAATTAATGTGGTACTATTGAGGTCGATGCGGATACGGGAAAATTGACTATTTTATTTGTAATGTTATTTCTTATTTACGTGCGCTGTTAGTGCATTTTTAGTTCACAAAACCGATGGAATTGCCGTTTAACATTTCAGTTGATATTTGGGATTATAAGCTTAAATGCAATTTACTTCCATTTCCATTTTAAAAATATGCAACGTACATTCAAGTTTTCGTTCCCTTTTTGTTTGGATAGAGGAAAAAAGAAAAATGATTTATGCGCATAAAGTGTGTATATCGTTAAACATTAAAGAATGTCGAATGAAGTTTTAAATTTATAAATTTTTTAGAATCGAAGGTATACGACATATCATTGTAATGTTTGAGGGTCGATCCACAATTGAAATGTTCATATTTAATTAAATTATTTGAAGGAAAAGTATAAGTTTATTATTGTTCAAAATAAGAAAGTGAAATGTTATAAATTAAAAATCATAACAAATAAGATTACACTAATTTTTATAAGTTTTGATGCCAAAGAAGACAGAAGTGTAGCTAAATATTAGGATTGGGGGGAATATTTTCACTTTGAACTTACATCTCTGAACTTTATTTAGGATAAAAATGTCTGAATGCCTCTTCAAGTGTGTATATAGTCAATCATTGTTGCATATGTGAAGGGGTTTATAGAAATTGTGCGATAGTCATTCTTGTGCACGATGCTCTGATTTTTAAATTGAGATTTTCTTTCCTGGATTGAGCTAAGGCTATGTGACAATTAAGCATCCAAGCATTTAAGAGAAATACACTTGAGACGAGACGACTACGGTCGGCTCATGCTCGTCTTAGTGGGATACAGACAACTCTCCCGGGCAGAATGCAAGAAATTAGTATATCACAGAGACTGTTTAGATGATTTGGAGGGGAATAAAAGTTCAATTCAGAAAATACGATTAAGGATTATTAGAAGTTCTTCAGAAATAACTCATTTGTCACCCGTCTTGCTCGGGTCGCCAGTTATAAGTGAGGATTAAAGATGTTCCCTCTCGGAGAAATCTTTTAGAATTAGAAAGAAATCAAAAATAGCAATGGCGAGGGAAGAGCACACGAACACCCTTCAAATTCGTACAAGATAATCCGAGTTCCCAACTCAATATGGTCGTTTATTGCCAAAAACTCGAAATATGCATAACCTTCTTAGGCCGCGAATCAGAAAATGAACGACGTCTAAACCAAAATGCAAAGAATGGCCATTGCTAACTCTAAAAGATCCAGACTATGAACCACTGCTGTCAAAGCTCGATTTCTCTACGTTTGATCACATAGAGCTTATAATATTCCTATAGTCGGGGGTGCAAGGAAACAATGATTCAAGAACTCCCCTTGACTTATAGCTGCAAGGAAAACTAGAATACTTACGGTCAGTCAAAGCTCGTTTACGTTCGGTCGCATATAACCTATAACATTCCTATGGTCGGAGTGCAAGATGACGATTCACGAGCTCAAATTCAGTGTAAATTCAGAAGGTCAAGAGATATGCAATGAAACATGGATCAAAACAGATGTCATCAAAATGAAAGCATAGCTCGACATTTAGTTAGTCATCAAAACATCAAAGAAGAATAAGAACAAAGTACGAAAATCATGATCAACATCCTCAGCCACTAGTTGGCTGATTAGTTACACATTATAAAAACTAGAAAAGAAGAAAGGAAAATAAAAGAGAAAAGGGAGAAGGGAGGCTACTAGTGCAGCCTCCTCTCCAACCTCCTTTAGCAGCCAAAAGGGAAACAAACTCAGCAAAATTGGAACCAATTGGAACCCCCTCTCAAGGTTGTCTTCAGCTTTTTTTATAGCCTCACTCCTATTGCTAATTTTCAGTAGCATTTTTGACATTTAGTGCCTCCAGATGCTTTATAGGAAGCTTCCTTATTTTTGGACCATCTCTATCATTTTCCAGTCAAAGAAATATGTTGTGGTCCCTCCTGCCACTTGGTCTGTCACCTATTCAGAATTTGTCAGCAAAAAAGAATCTTTGTTGTGGTCCTGCACACCTGTCCACTGTTCCCTGTCCTGCAGCCATTTTGTTGTCAACATCTACCCATAAAGGTATGGAGGAAGCTTCCTTCCTCTAGTGCAAGGGATCTGCTATGCTGACGTGGAAAAGTATAATTTTCTTTGTTGATTGCTGCTTTGGACAGCTGGGCTGATGAACTATGTCCTCTGCCTTCAAATTTGTCTAAATGTCTGAGTTTGGGAAACACTCCCGTGTTCCCCATATGCGTGTGTGTTGGGGAATACACCTGAATACATTTATGAATTATCGATTGAGATTTCCGCATGAAAAGCAATCAACATAAGTAATAATATCCTAGAAATGCAATATTCAGAAGATGGATGTGGAGAAATAATAAAAGTTACATTTCAATAATAATAAATCATGTGTTCAAGCATAAGAATATATATGTAATAAAACATGGAATAAATTCATATTAAACATAGATGAAAAGTATACATAATTTCTCCACATCAATATCCTCAAACTTAAAGTTTTACTTGTCCTCAAGCAAAATTAGAAACTTAGGGTAAAAAGTTTTCAAGTTTTCATGATCACATTATGCATAACACTACATCTCTCTAGCCTTCACACTTCACCTATTTGAACATTATTTACACATTTAAGATTTTTATTTTAGCCCTGACTTATTAATAAGCAATTGCTCCATGGATGTCAAATGAGACCAACCTGCAAGCTGAACATTCACATAACCTCTTCTAAGAACGTGCACATTCACATAATCTCTACTAACACTAAAAGATGATATGACAGTTACATGTCCCTTTATTAAACAAACTTTCTTTTTCATATTCATTTGCCCTTATTTTTCTTTTCTTCGTTTTATTTTTCTTATTGCTGATACCTTCTCTTATATTGTATATTGAGAAACTGAAAATAAAAAAAGAGTTCCCACTTAGCATTTTTCTTACCTTTCTTTCAAGAATACTCGGTTTGGATGTTAGTGGTGTCATGCATAGCATACTCTTATTTTTCTTAAGTAAGATGATAGAGGAGAGTAGTTATTCGAGATAGAGAAGTTGCCCACAGTCTTTCCCACAATTTCTTTCTAGAATACTCGTGTGAGGCACTTGGGACTTTTATTAAAGAAAGAGCAAAATTATTTCTCCATGTACAAGAAAAGAGAAGTGCAGAAATAAGGGCATGCAACTATACAATTTGCTTTTATTACACTGTTGCAAATCATAGTTTAGTATCATACAAATAGTTGAATGCAAAATCTTAGATGAGATTATGTGGAGGGTCAACCAACATGTCACATGCTTTGATTTCAAGCGAAGGTCATTTACATGATTATGTTTTCCTTCAGGAATGTTCAAGACAGATTAGCCATGAAAGCTATAGAATCAATAATGTCATGCATAATGTTTCCTAATATGTGATTGATTACATGCAAAAATCTAAGTGGGATTTTGAAAGTTACCATAAATAGATTTTCAGAAAAAAATTGAGAAGATTTCATAATTTTAGTAACTGTGTCAGATTTCAAAACTTTGGAAAAAATGATAAATTTTAGAATTTTAAAAAAGGTCAGAAAAAATATTATTAAATCATAATGGTATGTTCTATGAAAAATAACGACAGTTAGGTTAATAGAAACATGTCATTGGGCTCCTCCAAACTTAAGCTCGACACTGTCCTCAATGTTGTTTATGTTGTTTAAGTTGGGAGAGATTGGTCAGATGAGGGAAGGTGAGTGGGTTAGGGGCAGGCATATGTTTCAGTTGTCTTTTCATGGTTATAACACCCTTAAAATATGGATCAGTGAATTACTCTCCTTGCCTACATAAAAAGATAATTGATCATTGTCAAGTTTCATAAATAATAGTCATTAAAATTGACAAGGAGGAGAGTGTAAGATCAATGGAATCTCTATAGTGGAGGCACATTCAGTAATTATGGCTTCAGCAGAAATGGTGGGACTTCCTATCATTTGTTGCGAAACAAAGAAAAAAAATGAAGTTATTAGTTGGGTTGCCTCCCAACAAGCGTCATTGTTTATAGTCATAGACTAGACTCATTGACTTCAAATCCATATCTTCAGCTTGGTGGTCTTCAATTGATGTCCAACAGATTTGGGCATCTTTTCTCTATCAAGTACAAAAGTTTTTGGTCCATGTTTCACTCTAAACAGATTGGACCAAATAGAATGCAACTTCTTGAAAAATACTTTGAGCCTTGTCTTGAGTGACTTTCAATGTCAGCTTGGTTCTCTTCCTTCAAGTTGTTTTCATGGTAGAATACAACTGCTATACTTTGCTCTGAAGTATCAGCCTGAAATGAGTTTTCCAACTTAAGAAATTCTTATTCTTGATCTTTAGAATCTCCATCTTGTTTCAGTAACAACTTCTTGATTTGTCTCTTTATAAGGGACGTGGGTGCTGACATCTTTTCAAATTTTGGATCTTGAATTTTGTCTTCAATTACAAGGCAACTTTCTTCATATTTGGATCATGGTAGAATCAAAGTCAAAGTTAGAGTGTGTGGTAATCGTCAAGGTTCATGACAGTGTTGTCATGGCTCATGAATCATGATAATTTCCAACAGCATGCGTGACTTACTCAACTTCACAGTCATGATAAAAATGTAACGACTCATGATGATTAAATATGGATTTCGTGAACTTTCTGTGAGCATATATTTCATGACCCATGATATTGTAAAAACATTTTCCAATCTCTTTGTGACTATAATAACAACTTGTGATTTTTTTATCACCAATCCTTCTTGAAATATCATCACAACCCAACAATGATAATAGCATCACGACCTATGAAGTTCAACCCTATGGCCGTGACAAAAGTGTCATGACCCGTTATGTACACGACCTTGCCAATGTCAAGTAATGTTCGTGAAATTCAAAGATCGAGTCATAAAAGTGTTCTACCACGATCGTGATTCTGCCACGATTGTGACATCATTCCATAATGTAATAGCTTTTGTGAGTGGCACAATCATGATGTCACCTTCCGCAATGTTTGCACTACTGGTCGTGACATGTTTGTCACAGCCCGTGAGATTTGTCTCATTGATAATTTAGATCATTGGACTTTGTTTTGCGTAATTCTTCTTCTTCTATTCCTTTCTTTGTCATTTTTAGTGATTTTTTTGCAAAATATTACCAATAATGATTATTCAACGATCATTGATGATTTCAAAATTTGTAATGATGTATGATGATGTATGATGATTCAATCACTCCAACAATGTGAGATGTGACAAACAAAGGCATGCTAAAACTCCATACTCAAAGATTGAATTGTAGTCGATAATGATTAATCAAGAATCATCAACGAGTTCAAAATCTATAGTGATGAGTGAGGAATTAATAATGACTCTGATATCAACGATAGTAGTTTAAAAATTCACTATGCTTTGAAAATTATTAATAATGACTCACATCTACTAATGTTAATTTATTGATCATCAAATGACTTGGACTTTACTAAGTAAGTATCACTTTTCAACATTAAACAAATTTGATAGTTGGTTTTTTAATACCTTATAGCTAATTTAGGGATGTTATCTTTTGTCTTTTTAAAAAATATTTACAATTACTTAAAATATAGACACCGAATAACGTCACAAATTTTCAAATTATAACATGTTCACACCAAATTTTCAAACAAATATTTTATTCCTTGTTAATGGTCTCAAAACTACAGATTACAACTCATAATCGTCTATCCACATACCTAACTCTGATGAATCTAGACCTATATTAAACAAGTATTCATATATCTATAAGATTTTCATAAAAACCATACTGAAGTTTTACTTGTATTATCTGACACATTTCGTAGATTGATTTTCAGACTATTCAGAACAACATAACTATACCTTCATCTATTCTTCATATACGTACATATTATCATAATATATCTCGACATTGTAGAATATAGACTCTAGAGTATATTCGTATGGAGGTCATTCAAAAAATTTTAATAACAAAATTTCTTGCAAAGTGTCAAAATATAGGGTGTTTAAATCCAAATTGTTTGACTTTTCTTTTGTAATTAAAATATCAATAATGCAAAACATAATTACCATTTCATTCTCATACATATGCATGGCTAATCCACCTCATGCTAACTAGAAATCATAAATGACATGTATTCTCTCCTCATACTTCCACAATGTTTAAATATACCCAAAACAAAATATCTTATGTCACTGGACGTTTTCTAACCCACCATCTCCTTTGTATAACCATGTCTTATTTTGCACATGTTTTTATTTTTTTAAAAAAATTGTAATATGATATGTGAATTAGGTATCCCCTATTTGTAATGTTCTCATTCACATAAATGGATTCCTTATTACTCGGTCATACGTACATGACATGTTTCATGTGTAGGATCGAAAGCATCGAGAGGGGGGGGGGATGAATTGGTGTATAAAAAAAATCTAACCGAAAAAGTCGTAAAAGTCAATTTTTAGAAAATACGATCACAAGCAAGTAAAAGATAAGAAGAGCAAGAGAAGAGAAAGAAGCAATATGTTGATGAGGTTCGGCCCAACTCGTTGGTCTACGTTCCTATTTCGATTTCCCAACCTCGAGACCGTCGGAAATCCACTAGCCTTCTCTTTTCTTATAGGGAGAGAGTAATCCTTTCTACACCACAATACTTTCTTCTTCGTTCAAGATGTAAGGCACACTTCTTTTTACAAGGAGCTCTCAAAACTATTTAAATAAGAACCCAAGAATTCCCTCCAATTCTCTCTTCTTACAAAGAATGCTCACACTTAGAAACTATAAGAGGGAAGGGATGATTTGCAAAATTTAGCTTAAGAAAAATACTTTGAATTTGAAGGAAGCTCTAGAGTTATTTGCCTTGCTTGGATATCCTTCCTTCAATCTTTTGAGTCTCTTTTATAGACTTCTCTTGAAAATATGGCCGTTGTAAATCAATTCGAAAAGTGTTACGCTGTCACTCTAAAACGGTCACCCATTTCAATATCGGTCGTCCATTTTGTACAGTAACTAGCCGTTATGGCTTTTGTCGCATATTCAATGGTCGCCCATTATAGTATCGGGCGTCCGTTTAATATAAAATTATATCCATTGCATTTATATTTTCTGTGCAGTTTTTCATTGATCATAGTCCTTAGAAGAATTATAACCGTCTAATTAATTTTTGCTTCCATAATGGTCGACCGATTTAGAATTCTTGCGCTCTATGTAATTTGCGTAGGGTTGAGCAAACCCAGAACCGGGTCTGGGTCTAGACAGATCCGATCCCGACCCCGATTATGTCGAGTCAAAAGTTTTTCGACCCGGTACCGGATCCGCACCCGGTCGGATCTGATTTAGGGTCAGACCCGATAATCCAGGAATCTCACAGGGTTTGAGGCCAGGAATCATCGAAAAACATGGAAGGGCGGAGCAGATCGGCTCACTTGGGGGACGATCCGACGATGGATCCGGCGCCAGGCGGATCTAGCCCAGCCGATCGTGATCAGCTGCCAGGCGCCACGATCTGACTCCTGGTGGCCGGATCGGCTGCCAGACGTCAGATCCAGCGCCTGTCGATCGGATCGGCTGCCTGGCGGCCGATCCGGCCGCCAGGCACCAAATCACGATGCCTGGGGTCCGGATCGGCCGCCGAGTACCGGATCGCGGCGCTCCTAGCGGCCGAGTAGAGAGAGAGGGAGTTAGGAGAGGGAGGTTGGTTGGAGTCATCGTCTCTATCCCTATCGCCGTCGTCGACACCGTGAGAGAGATGGAAGGGAGAGGGCGAGAGACGGAGAGAGAGATGGGAGAGAGAAAGTGAGGTGAAATGAAGAAAATGCATGAAATGGGATTATATACTGAACAAGAAATCCGGGTCGGGTCCGGGTCGGGTATTGGGATGGCAAACCCGGTCTTGACCGGAAACCCGTCAGGTTTTCTATTATTTGGACCTAGTTCCAACTTGGATTAGATCCGGACCGGGTTATTTTCCCTATTTTTCGGGTCGGTGTGATCCGGATCGATCGGGTCGACCCGGACCATGCTCAGCCCTAAATTTGCGATCGTCCATGCAGCGACTTCGATCGTCCATGCAGTCACTTCGATCGTCCGATTTTTACATTTTTGTTCTTTGTTGTCCAGAATGGTCGACCATTAATGTTTCGATCGTCCGTTTTAGAAATGTCCGCGCTCTCTGTAATCTGTAGTCGTTCATGCTCCAACTTCGATCGTCCGATTTAAAGATTTTTTATCTTTACTACCCAAAATGATCGACCGTTAATGTTTCGGTCATCCGTTTTAGAAATGTCCTTACTCTCAGTAATCTGCGGTCATTCTATCTATAACTTTGGTCGTCCATTATGTACTTCGATCTTTCATGTAAAATATATAACGATCGATCGAAAATAAATCAGTCGCCCGATTTTGGAATGTCATTTCTTTCTGAAATTAGTGGTCATTCCAGCTTCGCTTTGGTCGTCCATTATAAGTTAGAACGATCGCCCATTACTGTTACGGTCGATCATTTATACTGCTGAAAACATTTCGACCACTTTTTCTTCGTAAAAATATTTAACCTGCTTACACTAACACTTCAAGCATAATTAGTATATCATCTTCCTTGTTTCCTATCATCAAAATACTTAGAATATGATATTTGGATCAACATTATGCTTTCTTCAAATGTACACAGGAAACACATCATGACCACTTGAGAGTTAAGTAATGAACATTTGATTTGACTTACCAAAGTATCTCAATCAATCTCAATGCTTAGGGACATGATTCATCTTTCTTAGAATTGGCACGGTAAATACTATATGGTCAGACCAAACTCATGTTCAATTTTTATGTTTAAATTTTGTTCTATTAGGGATTTTACAAAATAATGTTCAAATATTTTCATGAAATGCACGACTCTATGAACAATAAAATATCACTAATATAATAATTACTAATTGAGCAAAGGATGGTTTAATAATTTGATCAGATCCCTAAGAGCAATCGAACATTGGTTAATCCAACGACTACCAAGTACTTGTAATCATTATATTGGGTTCAAATGTAAGCTTTGGAATACAACATTCTTTAGTCTTAAGGAATACACCGATACCTTGTAATTGATTAAATAAACAACTTACTTCCGATAAGGTATTCATTACAGTCACTCAGTCCAGATGTTTACTAATAGTTGTTCAACTCGAGGATTCATCTTTCCTCTTGATGAATAAGATTAAAACTCATAGGTTAATTGAATAGAACACTCTTACAATGGCATAAATAGTTCTTCTTGTGTTGAATGACGAGGAGCATTAAAAGTTGGAATATTTCTACGAAAAAGGCCAATACAGAATTCCTCGCAGGTCAAGCCACTTCTATAAAATAGATGTAAAACTCCTTAAATTATATAAACATTGTTGAAAATTAATATTTTCCTTTCTACTGCAAATAATCCAAGAAACTATGACTCTCTTTCGAAACAACGTTAGCATACCTATAATAGATTGGAGAACATGAAGTACTTGCTTATCTCTCATAAAATACAAATGATGGCTGATTTAAAAACAAAAAGGTAGCTATCTTCTATATCATTTTAAACATACATCCACACAATAACTCCATACCCAAAATCACATTAAATTCATATAAATACAAAACAATCATATCAACAATCAAGTACTTGTCGCATTTCCAATTATGCATTATTAATATACTATGTGAATACAAGGCATTACCATGAAGAACAAAAATCACAAAATAGCACTCAATGGTTCTTTTTTTCCATATGACATGCCAAGTTTACATATACAAATCATTGCGATACATAGGGTCATAATTGATGCTTATATCACAATCATATTTCGAAAGGTTATACATTCGTACTTATATAACCTCACACTATAATCCCCTAATTGACCCAATCCAAGCTAAATATTGATGACCCCACTATAAGCATAACAATGTCATCCTAGACATAGTTATGCAAATTTTGATCAAGAGAAGAACCTATTGTATCAGAGTTCGCAACTCATTATGGGCGATCAAATAAAATTGGAAAGGTTTGTGAAAACATGATCAATTTTTTTACATGTATAAGAATAAAAATATCATAAAATAAATTACATAGTTTATGATTGATCCTTCAGAGCAGACAAATATTCCTTAAGTTTTATATTTCAAAAAATGACTTTGCTTTTACAAGTTATAAAATAAAACATATATAACACACATAACAAACTCTTTCGACATCCTAATAAAAGAACACGAGAGTAACAAATTCTTTCAATACTTTTACATCAAATGAGTTAAACTCAGCTAAGATTATGAGCTCGCATGATGCTGGAAGCTATATTGATATGAAAAATATTAAAAATAACAGAGTGAGCTAAAATAGTTCAGTAAGTTGATAACTAATCAATTTGAAGAGACATAAAAGCACATATAATAGTCATAATGTCAAAATAAGCATTTTTATACATTTGATAATTTCATATACAACATTCTAATAAAAAGCATCACCTAATTTGCAATCACTATATTTTAAACATATCAAACATATGTTTTCAATGCAACACTCTTATATGAATGTATGAATCACCAACTGACCAATTTGTATAGTCGATAGATGGCCCATAGGGATTTCAAAAGTGGCTCCCATCATGATTTCTCACGATGTAGTACTTAGGCCCGCAAGACACAGTTCCATCTTATCTCATCTCATTTATGGGGAACATATCAAAAAATGATAGATGACTTCCAAAGATGGCCCTTCTAGAAGTGGCTCCCACTGATTTCTTACGATGTAACATTTAGCTCCGCGCGACAGTAGGCTCCATCTTACATCCCATTTCTTGAAACATAATGATGGATTGAATTCTAGAGGTGGCTCCACCGTGATTTCTCACGATGTAGTACTTATCTTCATATGGTACTTAGCTCCAACCACCATATGCGTGATACAAACAAATGCAAATACATGATTCATCATATAACAATTATATTTTAAATATCAGAAGATGAGTCATCTCATATACTATTTCGAACGAAAGATGATTGCACATCTCGAAATCCATTCATATCATATCAAATAGGCTTTTCAAATGTATAATCACTTGATCAATTATTTCAAATATACTTTTCACAATCAATGTCACACCAAATTCAAAAGAGGTGAATACATATAGTAGGAAAAACCAACATATCTCGTGTGAGTACAAATTAAAAGATTTTCTCCTTTCTCTTCTTACTTTACTCTTCTAATCCTATAATGACAATAACAACGATCATATTACTACTATGTTCTGAATGCTAACATATCATACATGAAATATAAATAATTACGAAGGGTACATGACACTTATACACTTATAACCCAAGTAAACAAGAGTTTGGTCTTATACCATGACAGATTGCATGCCTAATAAAAGAAAATCTATATCTTCTTATATACATAACCAAATGAAATCATTCCAATTTTTTCTAGTTTCATATTACAGAAACATTATTTTTTAAAAGTTTCATATCTTAATTTTTTATGATTTGTTCTCAGAAAAATCAACATTCAACCTAACTTTATAACTTTATGACAGACTGAGTAAGGTCTGGTAAAATATTTATAACTTGCACTATATATATCATTTTCTCATGATTCTAATTGTAAATGAAATCGAATATTTGTATATTTAAGAACTTAAATTATCAAATAATTTCATGACAAGTTGAATTTAATACATACTTTATAAAATTGGGTAATAAATTTGGCGGACAGAATGATAGCAACATAACTTTCTCTAAAGACATCTAATTAACTTCATTCCAAATCTCAATAAAAGAAGACTTAGTGGGGATCTATTGTTTAAATTTCATAATTTTTGGAAACGTATTGACGAATAAAAGGTAATCATGAAAAGGACCATCAGTTAGGGTTAGAATTGTCACCTTAAGCGATCGGTCATGTAGAATTTCCTTCGACCTCCACAGAAAAAAAATCAGGATTTGGAAAGTTAGAATCCGATTCTAGACAGGTAATGGAGACTAGAAGAATGCTTTTGAATTTTTATCACATGAGAAAGGTGATTGAAAAAATCAGGTAAGCATGAGGTGGCAAACTACTTGCTTTGCTGGCTGCTTGCATGTTATAAGTTAACATTTTTGTCCAATCAAAATTTGACACTCAAAATCATTCATTTCATCCCTAATTAACATGGATTAATTGTTATTAAATATACATTAGTATAATATAATCGATATAATTTATTCACATATTTTATATATACTAATTATTGTGTTATATATCCATATGCCACTTGGCGATATTTGATTGGTCCATTAGAGTTAATCCAAATGTTAACTAAAAACATGCATAGTAATATATACTTTTATGATAATATGATTATTAATCATATTTTAGTGCTTTAATTAAATTTATTAATTCTTAATATATCAATTCATGGCATTACAACCTACATTACAACACATATATTCAATTATTATAGTCATATAATGTATTATCCAATACGAATTAGATATTACAAAACCCATTCATCAAAGCTAGAGTGGTTAGGATGGAAAGGAGCAATCTTCTGGTGAAGTGCAAGAAGCTCCATGAAGCGTTGGCCCAAGAGGCTGTAATATCCCTAACATGATTAGATGTATGAATGTGATTCTATGTTTTGTTATCGATAAGCACTACGAAGATCATGCTAAGATATAAATTTCAATGTTAATTATTGGAGCGCGAAAAGTAACGAAAATTTGTTTAAGGCATCAAAATATGATTTTCGGTAATATGAGAATTTGGAAAAATAAAATTCTGATAATTGATCCTATATGTAAAAGTATTTTAAAAGTGAATTTTAACAATTTTTAGGATGTATTTTAGTTAGGTAAAATGTAAACACAAAATAAAAAAATCTATAAAATCATGATTTTTGTTCTTTGGATAAAAATTTAGATTTTGATTCATTAGTTATTTATTTTTCTAAATATTTTATTTCGATCCAAATGGAGAATTTCTTATTTATAAGTAATGTTTTAAGTAAGTAAATAAATAATAAATAAGGTATAGCCCAAGGGTATTTTCGGAAGGATGTCATCCACTGGCTAAAGTCGGTTACTTCCTTCTTTCTAATACTTATTCCTTTACCTATTACTACCTCCTTCTGCCCTTTTCACAACCCTTGGCCGAATATCTAACAAAAGAGCAAAAATCATTAATAGTTGAAGAAACTTGGAGGAAGAGAAGGGGAATTAGGATTTTAACTTCTGGGAAGTTTATACTTCATTCTCTTTTGATTTAAACTACTTAATTTCCTAATTAGGGTTCTCCTGAACCTCTCTCATCTTGTTCATTTTTGAATCTTAGTTAATCATGGGGTAAAACGCATGTTGTTCATGAGCAAGGTAACCTTGGGCATGTACAATTTGTTCCCAAAAACTTAGTTACATATTTCTATACCTTCAGGTGATCCACAAACTATGAAATTTACTATTATTCCTCTTTGAGCCTAATTTCATTGAGCTTTGGAATCAAGTTAATCAAATGTAGAAAGTTATGTTCTCTTGTTTAAGATGTCATCGTTCTGTCCGCTAAAGCTGTTACGTGATTTTGTAAATTATATATTAAATGCAATTTGTCATAGAATTATTTGATAATCTAGGAGAAGGAATATGTGGATGTTAGGTTTCATTTAGAGTTGGAATACCCAAAAAATGATGTGTAGTGGAAGTTATCAATGTTTTACTGAATCTCACTTAGTATGCCAGAATACAACCTAGGACATATTATGTTATTATTTGTTAAATTTATTTAGCTCATTTCAGAGAGATATAAATTTAAGAAATTTTATGGGTTGCTTCATAGGCAGTCTATTTTTAGAGAAAATTGAAAGTAGCAGAATATGAGTTATTTACTATTTTATATAAATATTAAAAATAAGGTCGCTCAATCTGCCAAAACATAGAAATAACATAAAAGTTAGTATGAATGTTGATTTTTCTTAGAACAAATCATAATAAAATAATATATGAAAATTTACATATTAATGATTTTATAATATGGAACTAAGAAAAATTAGAATGATGCCATTTGGTTATGTATACCAGAAGATATGGAGTTTTCTTTACTACGTACACAATTTGTCATAATATTAGGTCAATCCTTATGATAAATAGTTACTTAGGTTATAAGAGTTAATGCATGAGTATCATGTAACCTTTTCAATTATTTATGTTTCATGTATCATATGTTAGTGTTCATACTTAGTAATATATTCCTCACTATTATTGTTATAAGAGTAGAAGAGTAAAATAATGAAAAAGAGTAGGAAAACTTTTGTTAGGCCTTATAGATAAGTCGATTTTTTTATTCTATGTATTCACCTCTTTTGAATTCAGTGTGACATTTATTGTTATATGTATTGAATGCATATCTAGTCATGTTCATATGAAAATTATATTATGAATGATTGATCAATTAACGGTGCATTTGAAAAGCATATGTGAAATATCATGGATTGATTTTATAAAATACAATTCTATTCCATTTGAATAAGTATTCAATATGACTCATCTTCTGATATAGGAGATATAATTATTATATGATGAATCATGCATCTACATCTGCTTGCATATGATTGGAGCTAATCCAATGCATCATTTTGTTCTTGAAAATTGGATGAGATAGACTGAAATTAAGTATCATGCGGAGCTAAGTGCTATATGGTGAGAAGTCATGATGAGAGCCACCTCTATAATTCGTAGGATCACCTCTAGAATCCATCTATCGTTATAAGATATGTTTCCCGAATGGGATGATGTAGAATAAAATTAAGTGCTACATATGGGAGCCACCTCTAAAATTCACCTACTGACCATTGGCCAATTGGTGATCTGCTCATTGATATGAAAATGCTATATTTTGCATTCACATGTTTGAGTTTTGTTATATGATTGTAATGTGAAGTGAATGTTATGTACCTTCTGTATGGTTATAAAAGTTATTGTTACTAATGCCATTAATATTTCTTACTATTTATTGCCTCTCCAAATTGATTAGATAATAACACGTAGACTATGTCATCTTACTGAACTATTATTTGCTCACAGTATTGTTGTACATTTTTTTAGATCAGTAGGATTTTTGGAATCGTCGAGTGGCCAAACTTAGCGGGTTGTGGATACCTTTGACTACTAAGGTACTGAGAAGTGTGCCCCACCGCGTGTAATAGATAGAAGGCTTGTAACTCTCGTATCCTTTTATTGGGATATTGAGAGAGTTTGATATTTGTTATCTGTAAAAAGTAATTTTGTGCTTTGTAAAATATAAATATTTCATGACTATGTGGTTGTGTGAACCCTAGGGGTTGTCATCAATATAAACTATGTGGTTTGATTCTTTATATTATCATTTTCATGAATCAATATAAACTGCGTGGTTTGACAAGTGCCGCCACACTCTGCCAAAAAGATGAAGTCTCATGAGACAACATGATCCTTGACTCCCAAGAGAGGTCTCAACTATAGCAAGTGAAGAAAACTGACTGTCATAAACCATCCTCGGACCTCATGATTTGCCTGACACATCGAGCTAGGAAATTTGAGTTGGTGCAGCGGAGGTCCCGAACCCCATACTGCCCTGAGAGGTAGGGCGATAAGCACTGCTCCATGCAATCAGATGAACTCCCCATCGATCAGAGTCCCTGCCCTGCCAAAAAAATTTGTTCCTCAAAGAGTCTACGCGTCTATAAGTCTGAGTTGGTGCCCGGAGAACTATCATATAGTAGGTCGGGAGTGTTGAGAGTGCTGAGAGGACTGATCGAAGGAGGATGAGTCGACCACCTCGAGATAGAAGACGTGAGCTCCAGTCTTGGAGTCTCTGTTCTATGCGCTCAATGATTGGTGTCCAACCGCGATTATTGATGTGCCTATTGGAGAAAGCGAGGCCCAAGTATGTCATCAGTAGTGTGTCGATCGATGTGCGAAGCTCGATCGCGCATTGGGTAGCATCCTCGAGAACCATGTCAAAGAGAATGAATGATGATTTGGCATGATTTATCTGGAGACCGATCATGGCGCCAAAAATCTCCATGATGATAGCCACCGAGCCCTCAATGACCGCCGCATAGGATGTCTGAGTGCATCTGTCACTGCCAAAACAAAGAGTGTAGGGGCTAGTGGGCAACCCTGACGGACTCCACATTGGAGCTGAATTCAATCACCTGATATCGCCTCATTGATCAAAATTGAGAATGAAGCAGAGATGATACATCGCTTCATCCAGGCATCTAGGTCTCCTGCAACCTTTGACCTGCAAACAATGTCAAAGAAAAGGTCATGAGAGTGTCGTGAGCTTGGATAAATTGACCTTCCATCGAAAGGCCTAGCGACTAGTCCTCCTCTAGTGAGCTATGATATCTGAGGCAATAGGTATAACCGTCAGTGATGGCTCGCTCCTGGATGAATGTCGACCGCGCAGGATGGATCATGTCCGGCAAAATCTTTTGGAGTTAATTCGCCAATACTTGCACCACGTAAATGGTGTTGGATAAGACGATCGGCTGAAAGTCCTCCACTCTCTCAGCTAGGGTGCACTTCAAGAGCAGGAATAAATAGGAACCGATCGTTGGTGAACTCCCGGATAACACCCAACACATCCTCACACATGGTCATTGAGAACTCTCTAAGGAAGGAAATTAGGAAAACATCTGAGCTCAGTGTGGCATCATTATTGAGGTTCCGAAGGCCCAGTAATATCCTTGTCAGAAATGTCTTGCACTAATAAAGAAGACTAATCATCAGTAAAACGGGGATGTCCCCTAGGGTCCACCGCCATGGGCCCTAAGTCCGTTGACGGGTCGATGCATGGAAGGTGGTAAGGGCCACTTTAATGTGATGCTGGCCAATGATCCACTAGCCCTACACCTTGATCTGGTCGATCTTGTTCGCCCTCCTCCGAGAGCTCGCATACAAGTGGAAGGAATGAGTGTTAGGCATATCCCTTCTAAAGCTAGGTCTGTCGAGAGTGCTGCCTCCATTGAGTCTCCACAATCCGGTCCTACAACTGGATAATCTCTTGACCTCATTTGCATGAGTCCATCTCTGTGTCTGTGAGATGGTGAGAATCTTCTGGGCGATCCATCTAAGCGATCATCTCCAGGGCGTCCGTCCGTCATCGCTCCCGATCTTCCCGAATTCGATGCTTATGCTGGCAAAGGAAGGCACAAAGACTGTCCAGGTGTGGTGTCCAAAGCCTTCACACTCTTCCAATGCTCTGTCACCAATTGTCAAAAACCATTCTCAAATAGCCAAGAGCTCTCAAAGTGGAAATGTGAGTGCCGCCTCTAAATGTCATCGGAGTGTGAGAATGGTCGATCCATCACCTGAAAATCTGTTAGCTAGTGAGCCTTCTCTAACTCCAGTGATAAAAAAACACTCAATCCTCATAATCGGTGATGCTGAACTCCTCCAAGTGAATCGACAATTGGAGGTCGGATAATCGACCACGATTGGAGTTAATGTAGTCCTTGAACTCAACTCTGGCGTCCCTCCCTTGATGTCTAATGGGGTGATCCTTCATATCCAACATGACATTGAAGTTGCCACCAATCAGCCATTGAGCATCCAGCAGGCAAGTGTGTACATCGCGGAGCTCCTCCCACATGGTGCCACGCAAAGATGCCGAGTAGGGCCCATATACGCAAGATATGAGATAGTCATCATCTAGCTAACTCCGAAGATGGGCCATCATCGAGAATCTGGATATCTATGAGTCCTCGAGAGAGAAAAGGTTCCCTCGCTAGTCAATGATACAACCCGAGGGAGCACCCAATTTGGGCCTACTGTCCCAAGTTGTAGTCAGCTAGCTTAGTCTCTTGAAGAAGAGCCACGTCCAACTCCCACTCTCTAAGATATCGACCAAGGATCTGTCATCTCTTAAGGTCTCCCAAGTCCCATTCCATGTGAGGACCTTCGTTAAGTCACCAGGTCACACCCTTGAGTGCTCGGGCTTTTCACCACTTTCGATTGCAGGCACAAAGTGTGTGGCGTAGTTCTATAACGTCCGCTATGAGGCAGACCTCCTATGTCATCCCTCCTCGCGAGGAGGGGCACGCTCGCTATCGGCAGGTCAGAAGCATATGTCGGCAAGTTAGAAGCATCTATCGCTAAGTATCTTCCCTCCTCCACGGAGGCCAGATGCACTGAAGGTACAACATGATGGTGATGCTGACAAGAAGAGCTGTCATCTAGTAACGACCCCTGCTCATCGGGGTTGTGCTACACAGATTGAATGTGCCACATGGGGGAGGGGGGGGGGGGGTGCTAGGCACGAGTAGCTTCATGGAGACGAGGTGGTGGTGGAGGAGGTAGGGTGGATTTAAGCCATCGGAGAATGGTGGATGGACCGCCAGGGAAAGTTGCCCGATCAACCATGGGGGGAGAGGAGTAGCTCGGTCCCTGGTTGGCGACTCGGACTGGACCTAAGGTTGAGTTAGTGGGGGGCTCTGAAGGTCGGGTCATCACTACACCTAGATGTGGTGGCGACCTAGTCTGGGGGAGTGGGGGTGGGGGGGGGAGTGTGGTGGCGATCGGGGTGGGGTAATGGAGGAGGGGGCATGACTCGAGTGGTCGGATCGGTTTGTAGAGGAGGTTGTGTTGGTGCAGCTTGGGTGTAGGAGTGGCTTAATTCGGGTTGGGGGGGGGGGTGGGGCGGTGGGGAAGTCAGGTGGGGGGAAATTTGAAAAGCTTCGTCGAGCTGGCAAGTTCACATGCGTCCCCTCGGGTACCTGTCCATCAGTGACACGCGTCACAGTACCATCATCCTAGCATACGGATCCAGTAGTGAAAGACTTGATGAATTTTTGTCCGGATCAAACAATCGCCGACATGTCGCTAGGCTTGCCACCACCGTCACTCAAGAACCCAAGCCAGCTTGAGTCCATCTCTCGCAATACCATCAGGGGGGGCAGTTCGCCGACACTCGACCTCCGTCGAAACCGCCGATCAGGTGAGCCAATGAACAATGGCGGTGGGATTGTCAAAATTGTGCACCACCGTTGCGACAATCTCCGAGCGTAGGAGATGGAGAGGGATTCCCTGGAGATGAATAGTGTGCTTCTTCGGCGGCAACGAGATGAACAATGTGCTTCTCTGATGGCGACAACAGATGTGCTTCGTACCATGCCCGCCATGGTCGCTAATTCATAGGGCCATCAGGGGGGCACCATGGAGGGGGAGACGAGCAAGTCTGAAGGCTGTTGAGGGGATCTTGGGACAAGGAGCTGCAATCGTGGCGATATGCGGCTTAGATGGAAAGGGGAGAGATGGTGGCCTTCCTTATGACTCTCTGACCATCGCTCCATGTAGTTCTCATGTCCAAATATTGATTTGGTCTTCATTGAAAGAGAAAAAAGGTCCAAATTTTTTTAGCAAAGTAGTCCTTCAGAGTCGCCCCGTATTGCCGCTCTTCTCCTCAGCCTCGTTGCGTGTCACCTTGAGAGAGGAAACGGAGGCGCCTGTAGTAAAAGTGGAATGTCGCTATGTATTTATCAATTAGTTTAAGCATAATACTTATTAAACACTTTTCTTAAATATATTTGTTAATCAAATTGCTGTTCATTAGTAAATCATTAATTGATCTTTATATTTTCGAATTGAATTAAATTTGGGACAACCTTACAAAATTAACACCATCGAAAAAATAAAATACAAAGAAAAAGAATGAGATTTTGAAAATATACGAATTCCTCAATTAATCTTTTTTCGATAACCGTGGGACGAAGCCAAATCGAAAGTTTGGGGAGCCGAAATATAAAGGGTGTAGATAAAAAATGACATATTATATGTATAAACATATAATTATAAAAAATTTAATCAAATTAACAAAATGAAAATTACTCTAGAAACAATGTATATTAAAAATAACTTATAATTATAAATTTTATTTACTTTAATTGAGATGTATATTTTATTATTCATCATGCCTTTTGTTAATTTATCATGTTTATCTTGCAAGTTGAATTTTAAGATAAAATAATGTAATTATATTTCACATAATATACATATGAAGTAATTAATTTCAAATAATTAGATGAAGATATATGTAACTAATTAATTTTTTTAATAGTTAACTAACTAATTTAATTTGTTATATAAAGAAATAACATATTACACTATAAATTTTTTCATATATACTCATAATATAATAATATTCTATCTTTCTATAGATTTCTTAAGATTAGAGGGCTATTAATACATCTTTTTAAGGAAAATTTGGTATATTATTATATATAGTATGTCTCAATAAGTTAGGAGGGGCCAATTATAATTATTTTAAAAGATTATATATAATATATCATTACATATATAACATAATACAAAAAATTAAGGGGCCAAGGCCCCCTAATTATTATGTAGTTCCATCCCTGCGTGTGTCCCGAGGGTTTCTCCCCGGGGAACGTCGAGTTATCTTACCATGTATTTTCCTTTTCAACTCACTTTTGTACTTAGTTTATTTTCTAAGTGTGATGGTGGCAGTTTTGTAATTTGCACTCCAGAAAAGTGCACCCCCGGAGATGGTCCTCCACATCACACATCGCAATTCTACCACCCGAAACGGTGGTATAGTAGGGGAGACCCGCTAGTCCTCCCCCGAAGCGTTGTAATCATTCATATTTACTCAACAAAGATTTTAAGCTTCCCTAAATCTAGCATCATGCCTCAAGCGTGGGGTGGCAACCCACAAGAGAGCGTCCCAAGCGATCGAGCGTTACGCCGAGGTGCCCGTTTGTTCACAAACGCCTCCACCGAAGAAGCGTCCGCTCGGGACCGTGCGTCTCAAAAGTTGTGGCATACAAAAAGTGGCATAAGCAAGCTTCCGCAAAGCACTCAAAAGAGCTTGCCTAGACGTTGGGCACGTCTAGGCGCCGCACGGGTCGGTCCGAGCGAAAAAAATGACCCCATGACAAGTTGGTATCAGAGCAGCGTTTCTGGGACCGCTCAAGTTGGCGTTCGGCGATCAAGGTGAAATGACGTCGAACTCGGAGATGATGAATGAACCCATCGCACTGGAGAAGGGCCGCCAGGATCGAGGGCGCGCCCGCTCGAAGGACACCATGTCCGCCTTCGAGCAACGCCTCGGCCAATTCCAATTGGACGTGGGCGAGATGCAAGACCAACTCGCAACGCACGAGCGGGAGTTGGAGAAGACCGTGGATCTTGCCACGGTGCTGGAAGAGATGGCGCCGTTGTATACACGTCTCGAGTCCATGGAAGCGACAATCATGGACATGCGGGAGACCTTGGACAATAGTCTCTCAAACATGCGGTTCGAAATGGAGCAAGAGTTCCAGACCTTCCGGGAGGAGCTTAAGCGACGCTATGGAGACGGGCGGCGCCCCGAGGCGCCCGCCCCGCATGAGGCAAGAATTGATGTGCCAAAGCCGAGGCCCTACAAAGGCGAGCGGTCGACAAGGGAGATCAACGACTTCCTGTGGAACGTCCGAAGGTACATGGAGGCCTTGGACGTGACGTCCGAAGTGAGGATGGTGAAGATCGCATCCTTCTACTTGCAGGATGCGGCGAGTCTATGGTGGCGGTGCCATTGCGACGACGTGGAGCGTGGCATTGTGGGTCCCATTGAGAGGTGGGACGACTTCAAGAGGCAGCTTATCAACTACTTCTGCCCTGCCAAGTCGGGACTGGAGGCCAAGATTGCGTTGTTCAACATTTGCCAGAAGGGCACGTTGAAGGAGTACGTGAAAGAGTTCACCGAGCTCCGCCTACAGAATTCCCAAGTGGACGAAGACACGTTGTTGGCGATCTTCGTGAAGGGTTTGAAGCCATGGGCTAGGACGGAGTTGGAGCGACGAGATTGCCCCAACCTCCGCTCGCTAGTCGTCGCTGCTGAATCGCTCGTGGAGTACGCCAAAGCGAGCACTCCACCACCAAAGTCCTCGGGCAAGGGCAATGGTGGGGGAGAGAAGTCCAAGTCATAAGGAGGCAAGCCGCACTATCAAGACAAAGGCAAGGGACATCAAGACGGAAAGTCCAACAATGGAAGATTCAAAAGGGACGGGAAGCCGCCAAAGCCTTGCTACATTTGCAAGGGTCCACATTGGACGAGCGATTGTCCGCAAAAGGCGACAGTCAACGCAATGTATTGCCCCGACGAGAAGGAAAAAGAGAAGGAGGAGGCGTGTCTTAGCTCGATGCACGTCCTCAGCGCCATCAACGCCTCGAAGGGTCCTTCATCGGCTGCGCGACTTTATGCGGATATCGAGTTGAACGGGCAATTCTTCAACGCCCTCATTGACACGGGAGCATCGGAGTTATTCGTGTCAGAAGTGGCCGCCAAGAAGCTAAAGCTGCCACTCCAGAAGACTAACGCCACGTTCAAGACGGTGAACGCGAAGTCTATCTCGACCACAGGAATTTCTCCTGGAGTGAAGGTTCGCATCAGCAAGTGGTCGGGAAGCTTCGACGTGACGGTGGCACCAGTGGATGACTACGAAGTGGTGGCGGGCATCTCTTTTCTGCGACACATTGCTGCATGTGTCATCCCGCTCACCAATTCGATGGTCATCTTCGATCCCAAGGGACCTTACAACATTCCTGTGAGGTCAGGCGGAGACCTCAAACAGAAGACCCTCTCCCCCATGCAAGTGGCGAAGGGGTTGCGCAAACAGGAGCACACATTCCTGGCGACCGCCATCTTGGAAGATCCGGGGCCCTCCACTCTAACACCTCCCAAAGTCCTTGAAACCCTTGAGGATTTTGCGAACGTCATGCCCCCGGAACTCCCAAAGCGGTTGCCTCCGAAGCGTGAAGTGGACCATGTCATCGACTTGGTCCCAGGATCTAAAGCCCCACATGGAGTCCCCTATCGGCTCGCCCCTCTGGAACTCGCAGAACTCCGTAAGCAACTCATTGAACTATTTGATGCAGGATATGTTCGGCCTTCACAATCTTCGTATGGCATCCCGGTTCTCTTTCAGAAGAAGCATGACGGTTCCCTCCGGATGTGCATCGACTACGGAGCGCTCAACAAGCTTACGGTGAAGAACAAGTACCCCATCCCCTTGGTGGCGGATTTGTTCGACCAACTTAGCGGTGCATGATGGTTTACCAAGTTGGACCTTCGTTCGGGCTATTGGCAAGTTTGGATCGCGAAGGAGGATGTGCAGAAGACGGCGTGCGTCATAAGATATGGCTCCTACGAGTTCCTCGTGATGTCGTTCGGCCTCACCAACGCCCCGGCGACCTTCTGTACTCTCATGAATAAGGTATTGCAGCCATTCCTTGACAGGTTCGTGGTTGTGTACCTCGACGACATCATGATCTACAGCCGCACCTTGGAGGAGCATATCGAGCACATTCGGCAAGTGTTCGAGGTGTTGCGGCAGAACGAGCTCTACGTCAAGCGGGAGAAGTGTGCCTTCGCTCAATCGGAAGTACACTTCTTGGGACATGTCGTCGGAAGTGGGAAGTTGAAGATGGATGGCGCGAAGATTCGGGCCATCGTGGAGTGGGAACCGCCCAAGCGGGTTCCCGACATGCGTTCGTTCCTTGGCTTGACGAACTACTATAGGCGGTTCGTCAAGGGGTATTCACATGTGACGACCCCTTTGATGAATCTCCTTCGGAAGAATGTGAAGTGGGAGTGGACGCCGACATGCCAGGAAGCGTTCGACACCGTCAAGAGGGTCATGACGAGGAACCGGTGCTCGTCCTGCCAGACCACACCAAGTCCTACGAGGTACAGACAGATGCTTCTGACTATGCCATTGGAGGAGTTCTTATGCAGGAGGGGCATCCCGTGGCGTTCGAGAGTCGCAAACTCAACGACACGGAGCGGCGCTACGCCATTCAGGAGAAGGAGATGACTGCGGTGATTCACTGCCTTAGAACATGGCGGCACTACCTTCTCGGGTCGCGATTTCACATCAAGGCGGACAACGTCGCGACAAGTTACTTCGAGACACAGAAGAAGCTTTCGCCGAAGCAAGCAAGATGGCAAGATTTCATGGCGGAATTCGACTATGTCCTGGAGTACAAACTTGGCAAGACGAATGTCGTTGCCGACGCCCTCAGCCGACGCGCGGAATTGGCGGCCATGAGCTCCTCTCAGGCCGACCTCATCGAGAGGATCAAGAAGGGATTGGAGTCAGATCCCACGGCAAAGAACTTGTTCGAGCAGGCGAAGGAGGGCAAGACACGCCGCTTTTGGGTGGAAGATGGGCTGATCTTCACCAAGGAACGTCGCATATACGTTCCACTCTTCGACAACTTGCGGCGCACTATTATGCAAGAGTGCCATGACTCAAAGTGGGCGGGACATCCGGGCATCCGCCGCACTTTGGCACTCATCGAAGACAACTACTTCTGGCCAAGGATGGAGGACGACATTGAAGCCTTCGTGAAGACATGCCTTATTTGCCAGCAAGACAAGAACCTCAATCAAGCGCCCGGCGGACTTCTGGAACCCCTGTCTATCCCAGAGCGTCCATGGAAGGATGTCTCCATGGACTTCATCACGGGCCTGCCCAAGTCTGAGGGGGCAGGTACCATCATGGTGGTCGTCGATCGGTTCTCCAAGTATGCTATCTTCGCCGCCGGCTCCGCAAGTTGTCCTGCTACTGAAGCTGCGGAGTTATTCATGAAGCATGTAGTGAAGTATTGTGGCCTACCACAAAGCATCGTCAGCGATCGGGATGGGCGATTCGTTGGCAACTTCTGGAAGGAATTATTCAAGATGATGGGCTCCAACCTGCATTTCTCGACATCACTTCATCCTCAAACCGACGGCCAAACTGAGAGGGTGAATTGCATTCTGGAGATCTACTTGCGGCACTATGTGAGTGCCAATCAGAAGGACTGGGCGAAGCTACTCGACATCGCGCAATTTTCCTACAACTTGCAACGAAGCGAGTCGACCAATCAGAGTTCCTTCGAGATAGTGACGGGGCAGCAACCTCTGACGCCCCAGGCCGTCGCCACTTCTTATGGTGATAAAGTCCCCGCCGCTCACCGCATGACGAGGGAATGACATGAGCAGAACGACATGACGAGAGCATGTTTGCACAAGGCATCGAAGCGCATGAAGAAGTGGGCGGACACCGCCCGACGGGACGTCAACTTTGAAGTCGGAGACTTGGTCTTGGTGAAGCTGGTCCAACATCTTCGGCTAAGTGGGAAGAATCTGCACAAGGGCCTCGTTAGGCGTTACGAGGGCCCCTTCAAGATCTTGAAGAAGGTAGGTAAGGTGGCCTACAAGTTGGAGCTTCCACCTCAGATGCAACAACACCCCGTCTTTCATGTCAGCCTGCTCAAGCCCTTCGTTGAAGACACTGAAGATTCCGGGCGTGGGGTTTCAGACCGCGCCCCGCCGGCCATCCGTCAGCAGTTTACTGATCAAGTTGAAGAAGTACTCGCCGTCTGCACGAAGAATCGGAAGAAAGAGTATCTTGTTCGATGGAGTGGAAGACCGGACGCCGACACAAGTTGGGAGACAGCCGAAGATTTGTGACAGTTCAAGCAGAAGATTGAAGAATTTCAAGCCGCAGCTCCAGGGACGTCGCTGACTTGAGTGGGGGAGAATGTCCCGGGGGCTTCTTCCCGGGGCACGTCGAGTTATCTTACCATGTATTTTCCTTTTCAACTCACTTTTGTACTTAGTTTATTTTCTAAGTGTGATGGTGACAGTTTTGTAATTTGCACTCCAGAAAAGTGCACCCCCGGAGATGGTCCTCCACATCACACGTCGCAATTCTACCATCCGAAACGGTGATATAGTAGGGGAGACCCGCTAGTCCTCCCCCGAAACGTTGTAATCATTCCTATTTACTCAACAAAGATTTCAAACTTCCCTAAATCTAACATCGTGCCTCAAGCGTGGGGTGGCAACCCACAAGAGAGCGTCCCAAAGCGTCCCAAGCGATCGAGCGTTACGCCGAGGTGCCCGTTTGTTCACAAACGTCTCCACCGAAGAAGCGTCCGCTCGGGACCGTGCGTCCCAAAAATTGTGACATACAAAAAGTGGCATAAGTAAGCTTCCGCAAAGCACTCAAAAGAGCTTGCCTAGACGTTGGGCACGTCTAGGCGTCGCACGGGTCGGTCGATTGAAAAAAACGACCCTGTGACACGTGTAAGATCTAAATATTGAAAAAGATCATGCTAATTCAATAAAGATTAATATGAAAATGATCTTAAATTCGTACGAGTACAAAATCGAAAAAGAATAATATTTGACTAAAAGATGCTAAACTTTTGTAATATCTGTACTGTGGAGGGATTTATTCAGAAATCTCAAACTTCTTTCCGATTTTACATAGAAAACAACATGAAGTATTGTTATTTAGTGTGCATTTTACGGGTAACTGAATAATTAAATGTGGTTGACATGCACAGTATTCATGCATTACAAAAGATTTTATTTTTTTTGCAAAATTAAACTTTGCAATAATTAAATAATTTGTTTTTCTGAATTTTATTTGCCTAATATTTTATTTTGTAGGGGTTTTAGGAAAACAAGGGTATAAATGATGAGTTCCTCCTCTACAGAAACCCAGAGATCGACCGAGGGAGTACGAAGCCCTCGGAAATTTCCAAAATAATTCTCTGATCTCTACCACCTCTCCATTGAATCCCCCAGACGCCTGTCTTCCCCTCCGACATCTCCTTTAACTTCTTTCGTGCCTCCGTAATGGCGTCTGCTCTTGCGATTCGAGCATTTTTCGTGCTTCGATCGGCGCGCTCTTCGCCTTCCTTCGGCCCCGATTCAAGAAGATTTCTTACTTTTTTCTCTAAGGTAACTTTTCCCCGTTTCGTCTCGTTTAAATCCGTTGTCGATTCTGTTTTTTTGCACTTCAGTTGTCTCTTTCTGATTCTTACGATTTGGCAGCGCAAAGATTTTATTTTGATGAAATGTTTTGTTTGATTCTGTGGAATAGAGGATTATATTATCCTCTAACTGGAACAATCCAAATTCAAGTTTTTTTTCTCCTCTTTTTAAGTGCGACTCGTGTTATAGGATTCCTATAATTGAGTAGTCGTCTGCTGCTGTAGGTGGCAATAATCTTGGAATTCATTGTTAAGTTTGATTCTCTTTTGCTCCTGACTGTTTTCATACATGTATCTTGTGTCCCTCAGAAGATAGTATCTAATGGTCGCAAGACGCTTTTATCTCCATGGTCGCGGCTTCCAGCAACTGGATTTATCCGGTGCTCCAATGTCTCTGCTAATGTGAGAATGGTTGTTTCTGCGATTCATTCAGTGGCTCGTAATGAACCTGTCGTTTCTGCTGAGTGGCTGCATGATAACCTCAAAGAGCCTGATGTCAAGGTGAGGTTTGGATTTTTCCGGTTTGCTTTTTTACTGGTAGATGTTTGGATCTGAAGCCGTGTATATTAATTTGTCATATCTGGTTATCAATTGAGTGTCACGGTCATTATGAGAAACATATTCGCTTTTGGGCTCTCAGTTGTCTAAAAAATCTTTTTCAACTCCAGACCATTGTGTTTATGTTAATTATTGTAGTTTATAATCGTAATGTTTATAGCCGACCCCACCTAGTGGGATAAGGCTTTGTTGTTGTTGTTGTATAATCGTAATGTTTATTTTAAACAGATTACCTATACAAATTAATTTCGATTGTGTAATCTTTCTCTAACTCTGTTATCTGATACGTGATTCTTAAGATATTGGATGCCTCTTGGTATATGCCTGCTGAACAACGAAATCCACTTCAAGAATATCAGGTCAGTTTTCACATTGCATGATGCTTGCAAATATTATTGTTACTTTTGAAATTAAAGTCTCGTCTTCATTGTAGTTTAGCTTTTCATAGGAGATTAATCATTGCAAAATTAATAAGAGATCCAATTCTTAATGATTTATTGCTTCAGTTCTTTCATATGGGGGGGGGGGGGGGGGGGTTGGTTTCAGAATCACTTGTATCCTTGTAGCTTTTCTTGTGAAATAGTTCTATCTTTTTGGCAACGTTATTTTTATTAGATCACTTTGGAATATTTTAGTTGGGACAAGTTTCTGCATGTTTTTTCCATAGTAATTTTTTTCAATGTGCCTTTCAGGTGGCACATATCCCTGGAGCCCTGTTTTTTGATGTTGATGGGAAGAGTATTTCTATAAGCTATTTAATGAAGGAGATATTAAGAACAGATGGGAAGAGTATTAAGAACAGATGGGAAGAGTATTTCTATAAGCTATTTAATGATGGATGTGAAGGTTCCCGTTGTGATTTGGAGGACTTGACAGTTAGCGAATGTGAGCTTAATAAGTCATTTTATCATAAAATTAGAGTCTCGGAGGTTAGCGAAGCTCTTAAGAAAATGGAGAATGGTAAAGCCGTTGGACCGGATGGTATACCGATTGAAGTTTGTAAATGTTTAGGAGAAAAATGTGTGTTGTGGTTATGTAAACTATTTAATGAGATTTTACGGTCGAAAAAGATGCCTGATGATTGGAGATTAAGTACATTAGTTCCTATTTACAAAAATAAAGGGGATATTCAGAATTGTGCAAATTATAGAGGGATTAAACTTATGAGTCACACAATGAAATTATGGGAAAAAGTGATTGAGCATAGATTGAGAATGAAGACTAGTATTTCTGAGAGATAATTTGGGTTCATGCCAGGAAGATCCACTACAAAGGCGATTTATTTATTAAGGGGGATGATGAAAAAGTATCGAAGTAGGAGAAGAGACTTACATATGGCTTTCATTGACTTAGAGAAGGCGTATGATCGGGTACCAAGGAATGTACTTTGGAAAGCCTTGCAAAGGAAGAGGATGAGTGTTGCCTACATTAAGGTAATACAAGATATGTATGATGGGGCATTGACTAGGGTTTAGGACACCCGGAGGTGAGACAAATGAATTTCCTATAGGAATTGGCCTATATCAAGGATCAGCTTTAAGCCCGTATCTATTTAACTTAGTTATCGATGCTATAACCGAGAGTATCACAGAGGAGGTACCTAAGTGCATGCTATTTGCGGATGATATAGTACTTTTAGCGGATTCAAGAGAAGAGATTAATACAAAATTGGAAATATGGAGAAATACGTTGAAGTCAAAGGGTTTTCGTTTAAGTAGGAATAAAACAGAATATATGCATAGCAATTTCACAAATAAACAACTTAGAGACGATTTGAAAGTTAGGCTAGGGGAGGATATAATTCCTCAAGTGACAAAGTTTAAATATTTAGGATCAATTGTAAGACAAGATGGTGAGATTGATGACGATGTTAATCATAGAATTCAAGCTGGTTGGTGTAAGTGGAGGAAAGCCATTGGAGTTCTTTGTGATAGAAAAGTACCCAATAAAGTTAAAGGAAAATTCTATCGTACTGCTATAAGGCCAGCAGTGTTATATGGTAGTGAATGTTGGACTATGAAGGGACAACATGAACGTAAAGTGGGGGTAGCCGAAATGAGGATGTTGAGATGGATGTGTGGTGATACAAGATTAGATAAGATTAGGAATGACCATATACGAGTCGGAGTGGCTCCTATTAGTGAGAAAATGGTAGAAAATCGTTTGAGATGGTTTGATCATACTCAGAGAAGACCATTAGATGCGCCAGTAAGAAGAGTAGATCAAATAATTTGGAGTCCGATTAAAAGAGGGAGAGGGAGGCCAAGACGGACACTTGGAGAACTAATAAAACAAGATCTATTGGTGAATAATATACCGAAAGGTTTGGTTACTAATAGAGCGGAATGGCGTCGTATGATCCATGTAGCCGACCCCACCTAGTGGGATAAGGCTTTGTTGTTGTTATTGTATATTGTTGTATTATTTATTATGTTAATTTTTGAATTTGGATGCCATAATTATTTTTTACCTTTTTATCATGTGAATGAGAAAGAAGACCATTGAGTCAACAAAAATTGGTTATAGTTGATCATAGGGGACTATTTTGATTTCAGGATGATCTTTTAATCTATACGAGTACCAATGTTGACCAAATAATGGAGTTTTTTTTATTTGTAATGGTGCTAGAAACTTAAGCACAATGTGTACAGGGATGTCACAATGGTTGAGCACTGGTTTCTCTTTAAAAGGGGACATTAAACACTAAAAAAAATGGTTCTCTCAAAGTATTACCCTAAAAATGGTCATCTCATGTCAGGAATTTGCAGTATGTTATGTACAAGATAACTGGTAGAGGTGCCAAGATTCCCCAAGTAGGGCGACAAATTTTCAATGTGCTCTGCAAGAGTTCACAATTCCACGGGGAGTGGGAACCTGTGGGTTTCTATTGACGTCTTCTTGACTGAGATGCACCATCTGATAGAAGATGGTCATTGGACTTGGAACAGATCAAAAAGGAGATGAACAATTGAATTACTTGCTCTTTCTAAGAATATTTTGCAGGTATTGCAAGTAGACTTACTGTAGTTCTACCATTGAAAGGAGGGAGATCCATTATTTCTTTATCACTTTTTTCTTTCTTCCTTTAACTGAGATCAGATAAATATAATTTCTAGTGATATATATCTCAGGATGCTTTGTTGTGCAGGTTGGCCCTTTGACATTTGAAGCAAAGCTTCAACCTAATCTTGTATGGACACTTGAACAGGTCCATGCTTCATTCTGTAAAATTCGATGTCAATATGCAGAAAGCTCCAAAATGCTTTATTTTTGTATACATAGTTGTCAACGTATGCTTCTGCTATTCTAGCACGTTTGTTATAACTGGCAGAGTTCCAACTTGTTAGAAAGTGGAGTTTCAGAAAAATATTTTGCTTGGCTGCAACTTATGTGGAAACCAAACATGCTTGCTAACAACTGCCTCAGCCTGAGCGTGGGGAGCGATGTCAGCCTGAGCATGTTGTACACCACATCTCATTTCTTATTAGAGAGTGGGGTTTGGGCTGCCTTTTTCTGTTGTGACCTTGGTCACCTTTTGCTCCTCTCTTTGAGAGCTCACACTTGTACATTTCCCCATAGTTTTATATACATTTCTGGATGACAACCACAACCCTGGTAGTCATCCTTTTTTTGCTCAAAAAAAAAAAAACTGCCTCAGCACATGCTAATAAATTTGACATCCGCACCATCTTCAAACTTTTGTATATCTATGGTGACTTTTGTATTTTGTGTCGCAAAAGGAAATGTGTATTGCAGTGAATCATTTTGACCTGTGGGTTCCATAGAAAGTTTTTAAAATGGTTAAACTCTTGTGCTTTGGCATATTTTTCCCATGAAGAGGTTGTAATTTTTCTAGGGCCTGGTTGTTTTGACCCTTTTTTCATCAATGATTTGAAATGTGAAGGGGAGTTTAAGTCTCTGAATGAGATACTTAAGGAGGGAGCATTCTTATATCTGTATTATTTTTAAACGTCTTATGTGTGTTTATATCTGTTTGTTCCTTTTCCTCAAAAGGAATTTCGGTTCTATTTGTTCCTTGTTAGGTTTCTCAGATAAAAACGTGAGACTATATATTTGAGTTCCCTCACGTTGTATTCATATGGAACATGTAATTTGCTATCTTTGACTGCATATTACTATTCCTGAATTGTGTGTTTTCAGTTGAGTAAATGGAAAACCAAATTGCTTGTTTCAGGTTAAACAAAACATTGATGCCCAAACTCATCAACATATTGATGCTCGTTCAAAAGCCAGGTAAGTGTAAAATTTGTAGATTGGTTGAGCTTTTTAATGTAACCTAAAACAACTTAATGGCCCGACCATTACAGGGAATTGCTATTATTCATATCTTGCCTGTTTGCTTAAAATAACCTCACTGACCAAAAAAATAAACTAATTGGAAAACTAATTGAATTCTATCAGAATCTTACTAGGTTATCTTGGATGTTCCAGATTTGATGGTGTAGCTCCTGAACCGCGTAAAGGCATAAAAGCTGGTCATGTGCCAGGCAGCAAATGTGTTCCTTTTCCTGAGGTGAAAGCTATGATCTGTCATTTTGAATTCTTTGGTTATCTCTTGAATCATTATTTCTGCTCAACATTCTGTATTGGCTCATACTGGTCCATGGAAGTCTTGTTGGGCATTAACACATAACTCAATATATTGAGGCCTTAGAGGAGTTATATACCACAGCTGTGCCATTAGAAAATGTTTAACTTTGGATTCCACGTATCTAGAAACTGTCTTAGATGTAAGTGTTTTTAAATTTGTTATTAAAGTAGATACAATCTGAGACTTGTGATGCTAGACACCTAACAATAACACAGGTGTAGTGATCTTTTTAATCTTATTTCTTTGGCAGTTGAATGGCAAAGTATATTGTTCTTGAAAAATCATGCATCATTAGACATTTTAGAAAGCTCCAATGAACATTAGCAGGAGATTCCCTCCTGCTGGAGCCACCATTCCCTGTCAGCGTGAGATCCCCTCGCTGGGGCCACCAACCTGCACGGGACTCCCCTTAGTCTGGATCAAGAATTGAGGGAAGCAAATGGCAACACGTCAGCCAAAACAGAGAATCACGCCACCATCGGCAGCGCCACACCATGGACATGAGACGCCTCCAGTGTTATAGATGACGCTGTTGGGGTCACATGCAACGAGATTGCAGAGATCCAATCAGGTGTCTGGTCTGTGGGGGCCTGGAGCACGTCCGTGCGAGATGCCCAACTGCCCGCCCGAAGCAATCAATGATGCAGAAAACGGCAGCAGGGGTGAAGGAGTCAGCAGCTGGAGCACAAGATCTGGAGTGGGAGTAAATTTCAGTCACGATCATCCAACTTAAGGGGTATTCCTAGTATGGTCATCCAACTTCACTTTGTAACGTCATAGTCATCGAACTTTAGAAACGTTCCACCCACGATCATCATAACCAGTTATAACCAGTTAGGTATATCACTGACGTGGATGCTTATGTGACACCACGTCAACATTTTCTCTCTCCTTCGCATCAGATAAAAAAAATAAAAAATACCACTGTCAGCAATTTTCTCTCTGCGCTATCCAAACTTAATTTTGTATCTATATGGTCATCCAACTTTTCAAAATTTGCAATCAAGGTTATTCAACTTTTCAAATTTTCAATCACGGTCATCATTAAAAATTTAAAATAATAAATAAAACATAAAAAAATGAAGACACCTTTTTTGGCACCATTCAGATCATCCATTTTTTTGATGTATATTAAATATATAATATTATAATAATTAACAATTTTTTAATTAGGGAAATAAAAAGTTAGAAAATAACATATCGATTATATTTTTTGCCCTAAATTTGGAATAATAAAAAATATTATAATTAAAAAATTAAAATTATTTTTTTGCATGAGATTTCATCGGGCCGAGCCAAATCATATTGGTTGTCCAGCGAGCGGGTTGCTGAGCCAAATTGTAATCACGTATTTTTTTTAATTTTTTTATATATTTAAATCTTTAATCATACATTATAGCTTTCTTATATATAAAAATAATTTTATTATATATCTAATAACCATAATATGACATATTATAATAGTTTTTGTTATTTTTTATTAGTCCAAATTTTAGAGCAAAAAAATGTGACGTTATTTTTTCATATATTATAATCCTAGATTATAAAAAACTATCACGTTTTGAATGCCCTAAACAATACGATTTGGCTTAGTAACTCGCTGGATGTTGGGCCGTGCCCAACACCCCGTTGGACGGCCTAGTACGATTTGGCTCGAGCCGATGAAATCTCGCACAAATTTTTTTATTTTTCTAATATAATATTTTTTTATTATTCCAGATTTTATGGCAAAAATGTAATTGGTATATTATTTTTCTAATTTTTTTTATTCTCTAATTAAAAATTATTAATTATCATAATATTTTTTATTTCCATATTTTAGGGCAAAAGATTGGACGATCCGAATGATGCGAAAAAAGGAGTGTCTTCATTTTTTTATTAATTATTAAGTTTTTTATGATGATCTCAATTGAAAATTTGAAAAGTTGAATGACCTTGACTAAAAGTTTTGAAAAGTTGGATGTCCATATAGATACAAAATTAAGTTTGGACTGACTGTGGGATTATATGGAAGCTGGCCATACCTTTGAAAATTAAAATATTTCTTTGGCTGCTTAGGCGTGGCCGGCTAGTGACCAAGACCTACCAACAAAGGTGGCAACCTTCAGTTGATGTTACTTGCATCCTATGCGATACGACTACGGAGGATATCAATCATCTTTTCTTTGAATGTAGGATGGCTAAGGAGACATGGCATACACTAGAATGTCAATGGTTGAATCTGTCCTCAACTGCGAACTTCTGGCGATCTTTCTGTTATGGAGGCAGACAACAAGATGTGTTTGTCTCAAGATACAGACGAGTACTTCCAGTTGCTGCACTGTGGGCTATTTGGTCTGAAAGGAATGCTGTTATATTAGGGGGGGAAAGATGTTACATGGACAATATTACCACACATGCGCGCAACCTAACTAAGATATGGTCCGGAGATTAAGGATGGTTTTTGAGGGAAAGATTAAGGGTGTTGTTGGGGAATGATTTCCCTCTAAAATGTCTTAGTTGTAACTTTTTTTCACCAATTCAATAAAATAGGATAGCTACAACTTTGGTAGTTTTCCTTTCACTTCTCAAAAAAAAAAAAGGTTTCGAAGAGAGAAAATTGCTAATGTGGCATTTTTTATTTTTTTAATCTGACGTGGAGGAGATAAAAACTGACATGGTGTCACGTAAGCATCCATGTCTGTGCCACGCCAGTGATCTACTGGTTAATAGGCTATAGCCGGTCGTGATGACCGTGGGTGATGCGTTTCTAAAGTTCGATGACTGTGGTGTTACAAAGTGAAGTTGGATGACCATACTGGGAGTACTCCCTAAGTTGGATGATCATGACTGAAATTTACTCGAGTGGGAGGCATCATGGAGCTCGACGGTCAACCATAACATTAAAGTGCTGTGCCATTGCATGGTCAGACAGCTGATAAAGGGCCCCATGTCTACCCCTGACCTCCTGTCTGTGGCAGTCCTGGATCATCTCGGATCAGCAGAGGCTCTCCAGATTTGCCAGTTATCAAAATCCTCCTTTCTCTTATGGCAAAACCGAGCAGGCTGCGAAACCCTTTCTGATACACAGATGAGAAAGTTGTCAATGGCAGAAGGAGGAAGAGCTCGGGCCTGGGGCAGATTACTCACTTTTCAATCACTCGTGTCCCCTTGACCTCTAGGCCAAAGAGGTGCTAGAGAACTTGATCTCGTCGTTTGCAGTCCTATGTGATGTCTCCTTTCCTTCCTTTGACTCCGGAGACGTCACATCCATGCAAGCAATGGTCAGCATCTTACCAGAGCGCAGAATCCCCCGATCTGCAGTCTCAACAGGAGGATGTTTCCAATATAAGATTCAGATTTCGTGTTCAGCCTAGAGTTGATTTGTAGCCGGAGGTGGTGACGGGAGCCTCTTTCCGGCCACTGGAGCAATATCAGACTCCGGTTTCTGTAGCACAAAATCAGGGCAGAATCAGTGATGCAATCATTATCCCGGTGATTCCTCCCCCTCAATCATGATCCCGATTACCGGGTCGCCACCAAGAGGGAGGGGGAAACTGCCCATTGCAGAATCTGCAGCTGCACGATCAGTGGAAAGACTTTTTCTACCTAGGTCTGGCAAGGAAATATCAACAAAGGAAAATAATGAGACGGAAATATTTTCAAGAGGAAAATAAGGGGAGGCAAGCATCGAGAAAGGAAAGTAACAATAGCCAAGGAGGTCCAAAACACAGCTGAAGTGGGAGAAACTTGCACCTTCATGATGGGGCCATCTCTTAACATTAATTCACCTATGTCAAGCTGTCACACATCTGTTCAGCAAAATTCTAAGCAGCCAAACGATGAAGATGAGATGGTCCCAGAGTCACATTTCTCCAACAGATCGTCGCCGGAGCACCTGATGACAGCAACAATAGCCACAACTGAGGAGTCTATTGGCTTGTCTGCTGAGGTGGAAGAAGACTGCAGTGTAGAGAAGTCTGCAATAAACCAGGAGAAGGAACTTGTAGCTGCAACTATGCCAAATGATGAGATGAGACAGTCCCAGAATCATATTTCTCCAACATAGCTCCATTGGAGTACCCGATGATGGCAACAACTGAGGAGTCTGTTGACATGTCTGCTGAGGTTGGAATCAGGAGAAGGAACTTGTAGCTACAGCTATAGATGCAAGGAGAAGATGTGGCACACCAGCATATAAAACACATGGATCTCTAGGTGTGATTACAAGGTCCATGAAGTCAGGCGCCAAATCAGTATCCAAATGAAAGTGGTGACATGGAATGTTCTTGGTCTGGGTAATAGGGATCGTCGTTCTGTACTAGGGGGATATTTGTTTCAGTGGGGAGCAACAAGATATAGCACTGCGTCAAGAAACCAAGTTGGAGAATTGTGAGGAACAGACTTGGTGTCAAATTGGGGGAAATTTTCTACCATTTTTTGTAGCACTAGAATCACAAGGAAGATCTGGGGGGTGCATCATTGGCTGGAAGGAGGCATTAGAATTGCTTGATGAATGCAAGTGTGTGTTCAGTCAGTGTCCTGCTAGCTAGAAGATCGGATGGGGCACGCTTCCTCTTCACATGCACCTATGGGCCACAAGTTGACACTCGCTGGAGGGAGCTAATGGGAAGAGCTCCGACAAATACGAGAGGCATTTTTAGAAAATCCTTGGCTTATTGGAGAGATTTCAACATGACCTTGGAAAGTGAAGACAGACCCACCAAACAAAGATGCCAGAATAGTGGAGCTGAAGGTTTCTGGGATTTCATTGATGAACTAGGTTTTTTTTTTATTTCCCTGTACCAAACTGCACATACACTTGGAGGAGCACTGTGCCTAAGTCCAAACTTGACAAATTCTTGGGATTAGTGGAATTTCTTGAGGCCTTTCTTCTTACCTCTGTCAAAGCATTGGAAAGATCATTCTTTGATTACACACCGCTCCTCTGGCAGACTAATGAGGGAAGAGCATTTGGGACTTACTTTAAGTTTAAGAAAGCATGGCTAATGGAAGAGGGTTTCCGAGAGATGATCAGCACGAAATGTAGAAAAGTCCCCGAGTCCACATCGGCAACACGCACCTTGCTGAAAGATTATCAAGTCTTCGAGCTTCCCTCCAAGAGTACAAGAGGCAAATCAAGGAGGAGCGTTCGAGAAGAAGAGCTGATGCCGTGGCTTCCATATCTCGACTTGACCGAATAGAAGATAATAGGGATCTCTTACCACAAGAGAGGATTGACAGGAAGAGACCAGGTGGTTGTAGCTGAGGCGAACCGCAAGGCAGAAATTCAATGGCGTCAAAGATCTCGTCAGCTCGGGAAGGTGATGCAAATACTCATTATTTTCATATGTGCGCTAGTAGTCGACGGGATCCAACCATTTTGATTGGCTACTAGTCGGTGATAGGGAGATAACAAGAAGAATCCCAATTGGAGAAGCAATTGCTCAACACACTAAGGACTTCACAAAACGTCATCCACCTATGGAATGGCGGAGATATGCCATAGCTATTTGAAACTCAATCATCAGATTTTATGCAGGAGTTCTCTGAGGAAGAAACCCTTCGGACACTTCGGAACTTAAAAGGTGAGGGTACGCTAGGGCCAGATGACTTTCCTGTTTTTTTCTTTCGTGAATTTTGGAGTGTTATTGACAAGGATGTCATGGCTGTGATCAAAGAGTTTGCTGTTGCTGGAGATTATGGGTTTGAGAGACCGAATAAACTCTCTTTCTCATTCCAAATAAGACATCAATGGAAAGAATCAAGGAATTTAGACCAATTTCACTTTGAAATGCCATTTATCTTATAGTGGCCAGAGTTCTTGCAAACCGTCTTTAGGTGTTCTGGGATCCCTTATATATTCGGTCCAATCAGCATTCATCTTGGGTCATTCTATAATTGATAGTTATTCAATGGCATATGAAATTATTTCTTTTTGGAGACGTACAGGAAAACATGGGTTTCTCTGGAAGGTCGACTTCTCCAAAGCATATGATTTCTTAGATTTGGTCATTGGAGCTCCCTTCATCGACGTGGCTTCCCTAATGGCTGGATCTCTTGGATGAAACGATGCGTATGCACTGTTTCTTTCTCTCTTATTAATGACGGTCCCGTTGGTGGGTGGGTTCAACCCCCAACGTGGAATTAGACAGGGTGCCTTGGCCCCTATGTTGTTTGTTCTTGCTATTGATGCTCTAGCTAGATGCACATTCTCAACTTGCAGTGAGGACATTCTCTCTAGTTTTTGCCTAATCCCGAACCAAGGTACACATGCCCCCTTGTTACAATATGCTGATGATACATTGTTCTTTATAGAAGGCTTAGAGGTGGCAGCAAAGAGGATTGCTTTACTCATTGACTTTTTTGGCGACTTTTCGGGTCTTTCCATTTATCATTCCAAGTCATCACTCATACCATTTGGCATTTACATAGAAAAAGAAAGTCTGTGTTCTCTGTGCTCCAAACAACTATTTGTAGTCTTCCTCTACCCTACGCTCAGATTACAACTCTCGAGCAAAAACTTACTATACAAAGATTGGACTCGAGTTACTGAGCGGGTGGAGAGACGACTAGAAGGATGGCGTTCCAGACTTCTATCGAGTGGTGGTAGGTTGATCTTAGTCCATTCAGTGTTATCAGCAATTCTTGTGTACTTCATGTCTCTTTTCTAGATGCCTATTGGTGTTTGCAATCACATTGATGTCTTGAAGAGGAGGTTTTTTTGAAAGCATTCTGGTAGCACTAGTCGGGGCCTCCATCTAGTTGCATGGTCATAAGTGTGCAGGCCACAGTCAGAAGATGGGTTGGGCATTCGAGAGCTTCGAAAGATGATGACGCTCTCTTGTCAAAATGAACATACCGATTATTGAGCCAACAACAAGATTTTTGGTCGGTTATTATATATGCCTACCGTGGTACGTCCCCACTTGACAATAGGACAATGCCATCCCAAGGCCATGCATCTTGCTGGAAGGCTGTACTGTCAGTTAACGCAAACTTGGTCTATTATCAACAGCGACAATGAAGGTGGAGCTTGGCAAGGGGAGCTGAGGGAGCTCTTGAAGCTCGGCAAGGGGCCAGCAACAATGAAGGTGGACCTGAGGGAGCTGGTCAAGGACATGAAGGTTAGCTACGAGACATTGTTCTGGTTCTCAGATACCTCTATGGAGGGAAGGTGGCCCCTTTTCCCAAGTTTTCTTTACCATGTGGGATGCATACAATTCGTCTGAGTGATGAGGTTGTGTGGAGGAGTTGCAGAAACAGAGCTAGCTAGCTTGGCTAGCAAGTTGCTTCACCATGCCGGGCAGGCTTGCTGATGTGGCAACCTCAAGGAATGCATAGAGCTCAGAGAGCTCGCAAGCGTTGGGAGCTCAAGGAAGCTGCAAGCTCTTTGCAATGGAGCTGTCAGCGAACTCTTGGCTAGTGTGTCAAACTCACAGGTCCTCATTTCTCCCATCTCTGTTTTTCTATAGTCTCACTCTGAGTTGGGAGGAGAATGAGATGCAGTAGAAATGAAAAAAAAAAATGAACAACTAGATGTCGTCAATCATGCATTTTTGAACTGTACCCTCCTGTTCTGCTAGTATTATACAACTTCGGTGCATCCGTTGGTCATGGAACTTGATAGCAATATTTGCTAAAACATAAGAGGGCCGTAAGTGGATTACTTTTTAATGATCTCATCCTTTCATTTATTAAGAGCTATGTCTGTATACACCAGAGGTTCCTGGTATCGCAGTAAACATTCTGCTTAGTGATTTCTATTTCTTTACCATTTGATTAGCTTAGAGAGTAGACACCCTGGGTTTCCATTGAGGTGTGGCATGTTTTTCGGCAGATGCTGGATAGCTCGCAAATGCTCCTGCCTGTTGCTGAGCTTACTAAAAGGTTTCAAGAAGCTGGTGAGTTTCATTCTTTATTTTATGTATAAAATCCTGGTGTATTTGCGTCATCAATTATTTGGAATGATGATGCAAGGCATGAGGATCATTGAAATATTAGAGGCTAAGCTTGGTCTCAACGCACGTTAATTTTATTGTTAATGTCGTAGTAAAGCCAAAAGTTTGGCATTTCGTCCAGTTGCCTAAAAGATGCCTACTGCAGAAGTATCTTTGGACCGTCCAGTGGTTGCGTCATGTGGTACCGGTGTCACCGCTTGCATACTTGGCTTGGTAAGATGCCCAACTCATCGCATCTCCCTTCCTCAAATCGTCAGCCTGGACATGATCTGTTAATAGAACATTTCACTTTATTGGGCAGGGTCTTCATCGGCTTGGGCAGGCTGAAGTTCCAATCTATGATGGATCCTGGACCGAGTGGGGATCTCACCCAGATACTCCGGTGCACACTGCATAGGATCAATCTCTACGGTACTCTGGCTTTCTAGTGATTTTTGCTGATCACTGCAGCTTTAAGAAAGATTTGAACCGAGGACAGGTTTTCTGCGGGTGTCACATGATTTAATGATGATAATAATGACAGACGATGATGATGCATATTCTAACCTGTACAAAAATTCAGAAATGGCTAATGGCTTCCCGGGGGTTTGGGTTGTTACATTATAATCTCTTTATTTGTAGTTTTATTTTTTAATGTATTCAGAATCTCTTTATAATTAAAAAGGAATTGTCAATATCAAATCTGTGATAATTACGGAAACAATGTCCATAAGCTCCGAAGGCTGTTCTTATATTATTCTGCCTCTCATCTTCCAAAGCGCCCAAAGGCTGGCACTTTTCGAAGTATCATGTTTCAGAACGCATGAGATACCATTGTCGCATAACTCGCAAATGTTATTTTTGTCTCGAGTATTAAAAAAAGAGTTGAATGCTTATGCTACTACTTTGAAGGGGTAGCGTCAGTCATCAGACATTTATTAAGTAACATTGAATTTTTTATGATTGGATGGCTGAATCTACTTGTGTCTAAGTTCGTATCCGAAAAGCACTGATATTGCAAAAGAGATTATGTCCTTCAAACATTTGATTTCAAATTGACTTAATCATAATTCTTATGCCACATGAAAAGTAGATCCTAATTAATTGTATAATTAGAACAATCAAAATTCTTGTAATTAACTGAGCTAATTCATGGGTAAGTTTAACAGGGTTTGCAAAGTTCGATCCGCATCGGCTTTTGGAGCGAACAGAGCATCCCACCATTTCTCAGCTTTATCTTCATCTCAATCTATTAGCATCATCAAATGCTCATTAATCATTATTAGATTGATGGATGATCAATTGAACAAAAATTGTGAATTTTTTGAAGTCGAGAATTAATAGGCCCCGTGTTTAGTTCGACAAGACCACTTCAAAATACATTTCGTAACGCATTTGAATCCATAAAAAGATATCACTGGCGGCTGCCACCACTTCTATCCGCCCACGTCATCACGCAAAAAGCATGCGCAATTCTCTCTCTAATTAAATAAAACAATTATTAATTATTCCTAGCCACCTATATTTCACCACGTTGCCCTGAGAAAAATGCAGTATCGTGTGATTTTGATTCTTAAATAATTTTTAAAGTGACTGGCTAATTTATCCGATGTATAGATTAGATGCATTAATTGGTTCTGCTCCATTTATCGGATTAAGATTTAATGTATATATTTGTGTGTAAATAATTTCTTGGAGAGGAGAGTCGACAGCTTTGAGCATGTGTAGCATCGGCATGGTAAATGCACTCCACTTATATAACTGTTAATAATGTCTTAAATTCTATTCCGATCGAAAATTAATATGATCCTCAAGATATTTTGAAATAAAATGTGTCCTCGCACTACGAGAATTTCGAATTAAAATATTATAAAATATTTTATATGTAATTCAAAATTAATTTATTTTCTTATCACAAAATAAGTATTTAAATTTTGAAAAACTAATTAAGAGTCCCAATCTATAAGAAGAGTCCTTGTATAAACATTCTAGGAGTTCCAACAAAAAGTAATATGAATTATATTTATAATATTCTTTTATTCTCGTCTAATGAAATTTTGCGTGCATATTTTCTCTCGCGCAAAAAACTTAACAATAATAATATCTTTTTTCGAATTGTACAGCACAAACAATAAATAACAACAAAGCCTTATCTCACTAGGTGAGGTCGGCTTTTTTTAAAATTCGATAGGATTTTATGCTGGCTGTCGGGGCCTGTACAGCACAATATGTCCAAAATATTACAATATGAAACGCTCAAATTACAGTCCCCAAAGAAACTTTTTACGGGCACAAGAAATAATAAATTGCATGGAACTTATTAATTAATACTCATTTCTTTTATACTCACAATTTTATTAAAATCTCCTATGGATCAAAGTCAAACCAATTCACATACAAATCCACATCATTCCTCAATTGCAAGCGAGAACGTTATCCTGCATATATATATATATATATATATATATATATGGACAAGTCCCCACTACGCATAACTTAATCATTCTCGTCATATTCTTTATTTATATTACCACTATAAATACCCACCACATCCTCCATCCTAATTAAGCCTCACACAGCTCCATGCACACTGCCTCCCGCGTGCACACAGAGAGCTCAATAAGAGTACTCACGGCCTCCTCCTCGTCGATCCCACTCTCTCTCCTGCTCTTCTCCCTCCTCGTCACCTCCTCCCAGGCCGCCACCTTCAACATCGTCAACCGCTGCTCCTACACCGTCTGGGCGGCTGCCGTGCCCGGCGGCGGACGCCAGCTGAACCCGGGACAGTCCTGGACCATCAACGTGAACGCCGGGACGGCCGGCGGCCGCGTCTGGGGCCGAACGGGGTGCTCCTTCGACGGGAACGGCCGCGGCCGCTGCCAGACGGGCGACTGCGGCGGGCTCCTGGCGTGCCAGGCCTACGGCTCGCCGCCCAACACCCTCGCCGAGTACGCCCTGAACCAGTTCCAGAACCTGGACTTCTTCGACATCTCCCTCGTCGACGGGTTCAACGTGCCCATGGACTTCAGCCCCACCGGCGGTTGCAGCCGCGGGATACGGTGCTCGGCGGACATCAACGGGCAGTGCCCCGGCGCGCTGAGGGCGCCCGGGGGCTGCAACAATCCCTGCACCGTGTTCGGGACCAACCAGTACTGCTGCACTTCCGGCAGCTGCGGGCCGACCGACTACTCGAGGTTCTTCAAGGGACTGTGCCCGGACGCGTACAGTTACCCCAAGGACGACGCGACGAGCACCTTCACATGCCCCGGCGGCACCAACTACAGGGTCACCTTCTGCCCTGATCGATCGGCTCCACATGTAGTAGCGCATTCCAATGGCCATGCACGCGTGGACTCTTCGTAATTGAAATCAGTCTAAATAAAGAAAATACTGCAATGAAGGACGAGTTCATCCGATCCGAGAAAACGATATATATAATAAAATAAAGAAGAGCAGTGCAATTTCTAGAATTCGTAGGACTCGTGGAATCACGTCGAGGATAAATCGCCATGTCTATAAAGAAATAATTTAATGTTTATATAACTCGATTATTTATTAATAATGTTTCAAGCATAATCTTAATTAGTCATCGAATTTTAGAATTGCTATTATGATTTGTGATTAAAAATATTGATAAATAGATTAAATTCATATCGATGATGCAAGTTCATATATAAATAATTCTCGCTACGAATGTAAATTTAAGATTTGATTATAATAATTAAGCTTCACACTTTATCATTAAATAGTCATTTTACATGGGTACTATTTTTTTATGTTGATGTTCTTTCATTTATATATATATATATATATATATATATATATATATATATATATATACATCAACATAAAAAAATAGCACCCAAGTTTCTGCTCTTTCAATTTGTGGGGGCCAACTTAGTTCAATCAACAAATCCTCTCATGCCAGCGCTCGGCCCTATCTCATTATTAAGTCAAAGTGGTGAGCTTCTTGTAATTGAAAAAAAAACAAGTTGTACAGCTTCCTATTAGATACTCAATCTATCAGATCGAAAATTTTTAGTTCCTTCTAAATTATAACGCTTTTTTTTAAAAAAAAAAAGGATTCATATATATATATATATATATATATATATATATATATATATATATATATAAGAAAATATATGCATGCTCTTTTGGATTCTTTGTTCAATCAATATGCACCTGGCTCTCTGCTCGATAATAATAATAATAATAATAATAATAATAATAATAATAATAATAATAATAATAATAATAATAATAATAATAATAATAATAATAATAAGTATTATTATAATAATAATAATTATTATAACCTTTTTTCCAAATTGATATTTAAATTTTAAAATTCTAATAAGTAAAATTATTTAAAAAAATTCAATATATACATTTTTCTAAAATTTTTAATATGAAAATGTTTGTGTAATATCTTCCCAATTGATTTTTTCAATGGCTCAGGAGATACGGGATTGACAAATTGGATTAGTGAACAGTAAAGTCGATTGATGTAACACCCGACCTAATAAGAAAAAAAAAAACAAATAGATAAAATCAGATTAGGTTAGAGAAAAAATATTAAAATTAATCAAAAGATAATCAGATTTTGTTGGAAACTAAATAGGAGTCCATAAAATATTATAACCAACCTTATTTTTGACTCCTAATATAAATTATCCTCAACCAAAATCCTCTTTACCCCTAGCCCCTCTTTTCTCCCTTAACCTGCACGACCCAAGCGATCCAAAACTCGAGATCAACGCTACTAATTGTCAAAGACGTCACTGGAAACACGCTGAAATACTATGAGGAAATCAAGATGGGGTGCTGGTTGTCGAATCTGCGCTTGCAACCGATCCGGAGCAGGCGGCCAAAATCGAGATAGAGGGAGGGAGAGGGAGAGGGGGGGTGGGGAGGCAGTCGTCCGGCACACAGACGGTCGGATCCGATCACAGGCGTCGAATCTAACGCACAGTCGGCTGTGAGTTCGATCCGGCGCGTGCTCGTAAGCGACCGGATCCAATCGCCTACGAGCCGGATTCGACGCATAGGGGGAGGATCCGACCATAGGTGCCGGGTCCGGCAGCAGGCACCAGATCCGGCACACAAGGGCCAGATCCGACGCCTACGGCCCGGATCCGTCGCCGCCGAAGACCGATCAGTCGACTGCGAACTGGATCGATGTCCCGTGGGTCAGATCCGACCGCCTGCGAGCCCGATTCGTCGCAAGCGGCCGGATCCGGCTCGCAGGGCCGCAGGCGCCTGCGTTTCGGATCTGCTGCCTGTGACCGGATCTGACCGCACTGGGCGTCGGAGTCAAGAGAGAGGGAGAGGGAGAGGGAGTGCGGCCGGTGGTCAGGATCGCCGAAGTCGGGAGTCACCGTCGAAGTTGCCGTCGCCACCGTGAGAGAGAGAGAGGGAGAGGAGGAGAGATAGAGAGGGGGAGACGAGTAGGAAAGGGGAATGGGGGAGGGGGTAATATAGGGGGGACGAGAAGGCGGAGAGGGGAAAATTGGACGGAAAAATATTAGAGTTTGCGACGGGTATATTCTTCAGAATTATCGAAGGATATAGTATCTATCGGCGAACGAAGTACCCGTCAGTAAATAAAATAATAATATTTTTATCAATATTTATATAAAAATTTTTGTTATTTAACATTATAATATTATATATATTAACATATACGACTAAAAACTTTAATAATCATAATATTATATTATAAATATTCATAAAAAGAATAATTATTCTAATTTTCGACAAGTATATCCTTCGAAATTATTGAAGGAGATGCAATTCGTCGGTAATTCCGAAAGAAGCACCCGTCGGTAAATAAAATAATAATACATATATATTAATATTATATATTACTAATGATTGTAATAATATATATTAATACATATAATTAATATCAATACATATACTATTACTAATGTTTAATAATAATATTATATATATAAATTATAACATCCAAAGATTTTACCTCATAGATAAATTCAAATATTTACATTAATTGTCTTCCTTTATCCGACATTATAATAATGTTAATATCCAAAATACATGCAAGTTAATTAATTTAAGTATAAATAATTAATTAACTAAGTGAGGATTTAATAAGTAACTCCCAGACCCAAGTTTGATATTTTTATTATGCTGAGAACTTTCCTGAGGAAACTTTGAGATAATTAGAGTCATTAAATGTTTTGATTTAGCCTAATCATCCATAGTATTATTAATTTATTAACTAGCTCATATAAGCACGTCGGTGATTTAACGACTGATGTCTACTTGCCTAGTTATCCTAAATGATTTATTATGCTGTACAGAACCATATTAGAGTTAATTGCTTAATATGACAATTCATCTTACTCTCTTTCTACTAACTGGCTCATCCTATCTTTTTCCACTTACTCTCTCGTGGACTGCATGCAGACATGGTGCAATTCAGTTGACACCTCGTGTAATTGGACACCTTACACCTCATGCTTCCACATTTTCTGTTAAGCCAACCGCCACACTATAATATCAAATAATGGTACATGTAGTTCACCAATTGGATGTTTATGCCCCACGCATATAGTCATTGTTCTATTTTTAAATTACATATTTTTAATTAAATTTATTAAACAGAAATTTTAGTCTCGAATTATTAATCAATAAAATATTATTTCTATTTATTTCGGCACCACCGCCTTAACTAAGTGCATATATATATATATATATATATATATATATATATATATATATATAGAGATAATATAACATACTCGGTCCTCAAGTATCCATCGTTATCCTTTCATGAGAACCTCCGAAGCCCCTTGCCTCGTCTCAGAAAATTATTTGAGTTGCTGTTGACGCTAAGCGGGGTGAATATTGAATGAGACCAATTGGTTAGTATGTAGATAAGGAAGATAGATGACAATCGACAAGGATGAAGGTATGCACACTGAATCTTTTGTAATTTATTGCTGCAGATTAGTGAACAATTATGTTTACTAATTAATTGGGCGGACCAGGTGGTCAAGTTGCAAAGCAATAATAGGAGTATATCAATTTTAAGTTATTCAATGGAATCACGTAGTGTATGAAACCTCAGGATGTTGTTTCCACCGAAGAGTCCACGTTGATAGTTAAATGTAAAAAAAGTGACATTTAAAATTATTAATTTCATACAGAATGAAGCTATTTAAGTCGAATCTTTGGATGCTTTGGAATCAAACCAAAATGATATGTACAGAGATAGTTACGTGCAAATCGATAAGCATAGGTCTTGTTGTCCGAACAAAATTAGTACGATGGATTAAAAAAAAAATTATAAATTATTTCCTAATAATTAAAACATGAAATTTATGTGTTTTACACCTAACTCAGCTAAGGTTTTAATATAATTGGAATCATTTCAAAAGAAGTTGAAATGTTACAATAGCTAAATATATGTTTATTAGATTTTGAAATAGAATTTAAATATATGTTATTATAGGTTTTTCTGAGGCTTAAGGAAGGTAGTATAAATTATGAAATTTAATTGTGTTTAATATTTGATGAGTCTAGTTTTATTGGGCTTTGGGATCAGATTTATAGATAGCTGTAGAAAAAGTTATTTGTTCATATGTAGGGTGCTATCAATTTGTATTATGAAACCGTTGTCTGAATTTGTAAATTAGGTATGAAATTAAATATGCCATAAAATTATTTGACAATTTAGGGTGATAAGTATACATATGTTAGTATTAATTTACAATTGGAATCACTGAAAAAGAATATGACTAGGGTAAGTTATAAATAATTAACCGAATAGCCTGTCAAAAGGAAATTTAGGACATATCATCATAATACTTGTGAATTTTATTGTGCTCAATTCAGAGAATTATAAATTCTAGAAATTTTATTAATTGCACCTTAGGAAGTTTAATTTTAAGGGAAATTAGAATCATCTTATTGTGTTATCTATATTAAGATTTATAAATTTTCTTTTTCGACGTGTGCAAACTATCATAATGCACTTTTGATGGGCAAAGACAAGAGATTGAATAATGAATGATATATATTTGTCATGTTCTAAGTATTATATGTTTGTGTTAATTTTATAATAATAATACAAACACATATTATTGTTATAGGAAAGCATATTAATGTAAGGAAAAAAGTGGGAAAAGTCTTTTGTTATTTTTCGTATAAGGTAAGTTGATTTCTCCTACTCTATGTTTTCACCTCTTTTGAATTTGATGTGACATTTATTATTATATATATTGAATATGTTTTCGAATTCTATGAATTGATTTCGAGAAATGCAATTATGGAAAGTTTATGAGATATGATCTGAATAGATTGCGATGAGTGCAATCTTGTTCATTTTGAAATGGTATTGAATATGATTCATTTTCTGATATTCATGAGATGTTTGTTATATGATGAATTGTGTATCGACATCCATTTGTATTTGCATATATGATGGTTGGAGCTAAGTGCTACATCGCTGATCACGATGGGAGCCACCTCTAGAATTCAATGCATCATTTCTGTTCCCCAGATATGGGATGAGATAGACTGGAGCTAAGTGCCATGCGAAGTTAAGTGCTACATCGTGAGTAGTCGCAATGGGGCCACCTCTAGAATCCGTAGGGGCCACTTCTAAAATCCACCTATCGCTATATGATTGTTCCCCGAAAGGAATGAGATAGAATGGAGCTAAGTGCTGCATCGTCGATCACGATGGGAGCCACCTCTAGAATTCACCTATCGACCACTGACCAGTTGGTGATCCGTGCATTCATACGAGAGTGTTGCATTTGCATACATATGTTTGATACGATTTATATGATATTAATTGTAACTTGAGTGTGATGTTTCTTATTAGTATGTTATATATGTAATTATCAGATAGATGAGAATACCTATTTTGCTATTATGATTATTACATGCTTTCCATGTCACTACGAATTGAATAGTTGGTAACACATAGGCTATGAGTTATCAACTTACTGAGTCATTTTAGCTCACTCCGTTATTTCTAACATTTTTCAGATAATTTTTGGGGATCATGCGAGGAAATAATATTTGAAGGGTTCATGGTAAGATAGAAAGATTTGAGTCCCTCGTATCCTTCTATAAGGATGTCGAGAGGTTTGGTTATGCGTAATGCATATGTAATATTTCATATGTTATAAGAAGGCAAAATCATTTCATGAAATGTAAACTTAAGGATTATTAGTTTGCTCTGAAGAATCATCATAAATTGTGTAATTTATTTTATAATATTTTCAATATTATGTATGTTATAAAAAAAATTACATCACGTTTCCACATTTCTTCATAATTTTATTTGATCATCTGTAATGAGTCGCGAATTCCGGTTTAACTCGCGGGTTAAATCGGGGTCGTGACATAAATATTGATAATAAATGATACTATTTTAATTAGTGAAGGATAATGCCTTCAAAATTACCGATGGATGTTAATCCTTCGGTAATTTCGAAGACATTATCCTTCGGTAATTACCGACGAATAATGTCCTTCGAAATTAACGATGGATGCTAAATCCTTTAATAATTTTGAAGGCACTATCCTTCGGTAAATAAAATAATAATATATTATTAATGTTAATAATATAACACATATATCTCTTCCATTTTTATAAAATAATTATAATATAACATAATATTACTAGTGATTGTAATCATATATATTAATACATATAATTAATATCAATGCATATACTATTATTAATGTTTAATAATAATATTATATATATAAATATTGATAATAAATTATAATATTTTAATTACGAAGGATAATGCTTTCGAGATTTCCAATGGATGTTAATCCTTCTGTAATTTTGAAGGCATTATCCTTCGGTAATTACAGATGGGTAACGTCCTTCGAAATTATCGACGGATGCTAAATCCTTCGGTAATTTCGAAGGCACTATCCTTTGATAAATAAAATAATAATTTGATAATAAAATACTGAATATATACTTATATTATATATATTGTTATAAATACAATTACTGACGGGTATTTTCTTTGAAAATATCGACGGATTTAATTCCTTTGGTAATTCTGAAGACTATACCGGTCGGTAATTTATCGACGAAGGTTTTTCGTCCATAGTAATGAAGGACATTTTGGCCTTCAATAATTCAGAAGGAATTTCAAATCTGTCGCAACTGTCGTCAATAAATGAGAAGGATTCATTTCCTTCGGAAAATGTCCATCGCAAATTCGCCATTTTCTTGCAGTGCTAACAATCGATTTGCATGATGTTAGGGTATAATTAGATCATAGCATCGTCTCCTATGATTCATTTTATATGATTACTTTGATACTAAGAGGTTTATTTTGATGAAATCACATCGAAAATCGAATAGCAACGCATCGACCCAGATTGTCTAACGGGTTAGGTCAGACCGGTTGGACTAGATCGAACCAAATGGTCGAACCAGGTAATACAAATTAATAAAAAATAAAATAAGTTAAAGTGACTATTGTAATATTATTAATATGTAATATATTATTTAGCAAAAATATAATGTAATATAATAAAATATTTTAGATCAAATAATATAATAAAGTAAGCATAAATTAAATCATCAATTGAATATTTTTCTAAATAAAAAATCTTTTGAGTAATTATAAAAAAATAAATATATCAATGAAATTTTATTTATGTGATAAAGAAGAATGTTGAAACATAAATTTCAAGTATATATATATATGATATTCTAAAAAATTTAATATTTTTTGTACATTTTATTTATTTTTACATTTTAGAACTTGACCCGATCGGGTCGGCCGGTTGAACCTAGGTTTTGACTGGGTCAAAGTGGGTCAACTCCATGGCCGAGTTTTGGACGACCCGTGGGCTATTTTAGTGCTCGAACACCGATCCGACCAGTCCGACCGGCTGGGCCGGGCCGGGTCTTACAACACTGCTTAGAACCTGGCTCGAGTATATGGTTTTCAAGCAAATAGAATCCAGCCTGGGTTCAACGTTGCTCAGCCCGTACCGTCACCAACATGTGTACATCACCAGGACCCGACTTGTTCTGATATTTCACAAGTAGAGTCACCCCGATCAAAGCCCGAGGTATGCCCGACCCAAGTTGTGGCCGAGGCACCAGTGTCGCAGAACCTAGCCCAAGCTCTACCTTACTCATCCTGGGTTCCATCGAAAACTATGTTGGGATGGTATTTTTATTTTATTATTATATTCTTGAACTATGATCCATTGAGTATGCGGGTATTATGATTCAAAGTATTGTATTGCATAGCATGACTTATGTAACATTCTTGCACTTGCGTAGTATATTATCCGCTTTGGACCTCAGTCCACACGATTTTATCAAAATGCGTCATACTAAGCCAATGCCATGTTAACTTATGCATGTGTGACTAATCCATGGCATGCCTCATGCATCCTTTCCCTCTTAGGGGATTCAACGCCCTCGTTAAGTGATCGCACCTCACCATGCACAAAGATTCAGGCGGAGTGGCTCTAATATCATATGTAACACTTTACACTTGTATAGGATATTGTTCGCTATGAACCTCGACTTGCACGATTTTACCAAAATGCGTCCCTACTAAGCCAAGGTCATGTTCCCATATATACCTAGCATCTCTCTGTGACTTGTGCATGTGGGATTAATCCAAGGCATGCCTCATGCTTATGAATTATGATATGAAACTTGTGGCTACCCTATATTTTCATTGGATCCGCGCCTTATTATTTGTGATTCCTTCAAGTGTTAACCACTCTCTGATTCTATCGTTCACATGATTGTACGCATCTCAAGCATGGTTGTTGCATTGATAAAACTTGAGGTTTAATCCTCTTTGATTCTATTAATTGTCGCGAGCAAAGATGATAACTTAATTAATTAAATATAAAAGCTTGGTGCTCATATTACGTATTGACGAGAGCTAGTATAACATAGCAGTCAGTGTTTGGGCATAATTTATCCCTGTTGCATGATTTCTCCCCACGGTGCAATGAAAGAGGATACCCTCTCTTTTAGTGAGGATGATCGTTGTAATGTGCACAATCATTGATTACTCATGAAGTACATGACAGAAATAAATAAATTAATCATGAATATGTTAATCAATGTCATTGCATAGAAATATCAAAGGTAAATAATTTGTTTATGACTTCAATTTAATATACACTTAGAGCATAGTACAAAGCATTTTTTGACATATGCACATTGATTCAGAGCACATGCCAGTAAGTAATCTAGAGCGTTGAACCGATTCATTTATCATAATCTCCATCTTATATTATTATTATTCTCATTAATGATTTATTATTTTGTTCCTACACAACTTGATTCTACCCGTAGACATCATATCTATCACTATTCATTAACAATCATATTATTGATTCCTTCCACTAGGTCCCTAGTACTATCTATCAAGGATTATAATTTTACTCATAGATATTGTATAGATGAATCATCTAGAGCATTGTATCATATCAAATGTTACACTTATTCACTCAGATAATGGCCTTGATTCTCCTATTGATTTTATCTAGGGCATAATATGTATTTACTCTATTGATTCTTCCTAGAGTATAACATTGATTCTTCCATTTTTCATTTATTCCATTGATCTTACTCAGCGCATGATGTTACGAAGAGTATAGTAGTAATTATTCATTTAATTATACACAGAGTATATCATTGATCTATTTTGTTGATTCTTATTTAAGCATGATTTTGATTCATTTCTACTGATTATTCCATCGATGGTGGAGCGACTATCACAATAACCAAATAATTAGAACAGTTGCATGCATAAGATATATTAAATGCACAAGAAATAACCTGGAGTGATACATGGACCGTCGTCCTGCGTGAAAGACGATCCACCAATAGATCGCCTACTATGTGTCAATCCGGCTATGTGCCCTGTCGGTGGTGGAGCAACTGACTTTATTAAAAAAAATAATGTATTATAAGTTTATATTGAAACAAGTTTAATTATATGATAAGCTTATATTATATTATAAGTTTATATTATAATTTTATATTCAAATAGGCTTATATTAATATGTTGAGTTAATCAATCATAGGTCTTATGTATATGTATTATAAGTCTACATGTATTGTATATGTATGTGTATATGCATATGTGTTTATATGTATATGTCTATATGTGCCAGATTAAGTGACAATAATGTGTATATGTATTATAAGTCTATATGTGTATGTATATGTGCCCGATTAAGTGCGAATAATAAAAAAAACTGACTACTAAAATAGCAACTCATATTGTCAGGGCTATAGCGACGCTAATGAGTCGTTGGATAAAATTAGCAACCACCTAGCGTCGAATCCGCTTCACATACTTGGGACACCGACGTAGCGTCAGAATTTGATGACGCTAAATCGGCAAGTTGTGGCTCTAAATTAGCGTCGACAGATGTGAGTCGCTAAAACAATGCAATTAGTGCCTCAGTAGCGTTGAAAAAGGATGCAACGCTAGAGTGGCGCGATGGCGATGCCATTGCATCCGTACGAGGTGCTAAATATGAGATATTTTCAATTCCTTATAAGAAATATGTCACTTAATTCAACCATCATTCCATGATTAAGAATATAAAAATAAACCTTGCCTCAAAAGCCTCATGACAGCGCTCTCAAAGATGACATCTTGTCCTTCATACTTGGTGTCCACAATAGACCTCCACAGTCCAAAGCATCATCAGTTAGGCAGCTTGTGGCATATAAGGCCTTATTATCTTCACCACAATTCACTTGACGCAACTTTTCCTTGATAGTTCTAAACCACCTCTCATTTTTGTTGAATTCACCCATGTCATCATACTTTGGAGGGCGTAGCTTCAAGAATGTCTGAACGGTGTCCTTAAAGGGCATCGTTGGCCACCCGCATCATTGGGACCTAGGCCTGTGTATATGAAGACACAGGAAACCTCCCTATGAGCTTTGCAACCCAGTATGCAAATAAAATAAGAATGACATAAGGATCATGATAATACGTTGAATAGTAACTCGTGGAACATCATCATATGAATCTTATAAAAAGAGTAATCAGAATCACGATCATAAATGGGTCGTTTGGCTATTGGAACCAGGTGGAACTAGTGCCTGGTTCCACCAAACACCAACCACCCCCTACGGTTCCACGCGGTCCTACAACCAGGGTCACGTGACCCTGGTTCTAGACTGCCGACAGTGGCCCCTTGTTTTGTGTTTTTTCACTTTTTTTAGGATTTGACGCTTTACCTGTTTTTCAAACTTTTTTCTTTTTAAAACTTTCTTATATAACTTAATTTATTTATTATATACAACATATAAATAATAAAGGATTAATATAATATTATTTATTATTTCATTATAATTTTTAATATTTCATTACATATAAATTATTTAAAAAATTATTTTATATATTTAAATAATATATTTTTTACAAAATTTTTGCCATAAATTTTTTAATATATATTATGTATTTTAATTTTTTTCATAATTTTATAATATATATTTATAATATATATTTTTAATTCAATCACCCACTAAAATTAACCCATCACATTTACTTTTTCCTATCACATCAACTACTTTATTTCTCATCATCAAATTTCACTCCATTCAAATACAATCCGTACTAATCTGTCAATTCAACTATTCATAAAAACTTAGTGGCCCCAAAGTGAATAAGCATAATCAATGCATAAAAATCAAGAGATCATAATATAAGTTCATCATATGAGTATGCTTTCTTCTTCTTCTTTCTTCAACTTATTATTTCATCTTAGACTTATCATGGGGTATATTTCAACCCACGAGGAGGCATACTTCAACTCGCTATCATCAACATCATAAATCGCAAAGCTAGCCCATAACTGACCACAGTCAGCTCATACTTGGTCCATCATAAATAAGAGCTCTCCATTTAACATTTTTCATTTTTTTTATCTTGCAATTTTTAATTAATCTTTATTAGGACTTAAATTAAGACCACAAGATAAGATCATGGAGAGTAAATCAAAAGCATTAACAACATAATTATCATCATAATAAAGAATTAGAGTAAGTACGTGAATCAGGGATCTAAGCGTCATAAAATCAATATAATCTTGTCGGAACCCAGGCCAGGTATGGCCGGAACCTGAGCCGAATTCATCGGATTGTTCAAGGCAACATTTGGGGTAAACCTGGGCCAGGTTTAGGTCACACTCGGGTCGAGTCGGGTCATCGTCGAGTCGGGGCATCTATCGCGTCCGATTGCTTCATCATGGGTGGAACTCGGGCCGAGTTCATCCAATTGCAAAGCTTCAAGAGCATCGGCAATGGCGGATTCGGGCCGAGTTCGTGGAACTCGGTCTAGTTAACATCAACTTCGGGCCAAGTAATAAGGAACCTAGGCTGGGTTCGCCTAGTGGGAAAAAATTGCGTCGTGCAGTACAACTTTCGGTCAATTTTTCGACGAGTGTCGATCATGAGCAACATTGTAATCGACTTCATGACGTTAAGGTTAAACCCAGAAACATTAACATCATGCTTTATGTCCTAAAATCATGAGTCCACGACGAATCTACTTTATTCATATACCTTGAAGTTTCTATCTTGAAATTAATCGTACAATCTTCTTCTTCCTTTTCCTCTTCCTCTTCTTCTGGCCGTACCCCTTTGTCCAGGCGCGTCGTCCACGCCCTCTGATTCCTCTCCTATCATCTGGCAGCAACTCAGTAGTGAGAGAGGGAGAGAGACACAAGGAAACGAAAGAGAAAATAGGGCCGGCTTGTGGGGAAAACAAAAGGGGCTTATTTGTTCGTTTTGATCCCATATATATAGGGGAAAAGAAGTTCAGTTCGACTTGGATTTGTTTTGTTTTCCTCCAGGTGGTTTTGATTTTTTGTCTTTTTATCTTTACTCTCTCCTATCTTTTCCTATTCAGATGAGATTTTACTTTCTTCCTTTTATCTCTTTTCAAGTCTCAGGCATTACATTTGACCAATCTATTTTATTATTTATTTTCTTAAATTATTTTGGGTAAAAAATTGCCCACCTCTTCTTTTTTTCATTGTCAGGATTATCATTTCAGAGGTACAAACCAACGGGATCAAAAGAATGCCGAAATCGACGCCAAAACAAGGCTCAAGATCAATAGTATACCTAGAGCATGCTAGATGCATAGACCAATTCTGACTAGAGCTCGACCCGACAACCATTACTTGGGTCGGGTAACACTAAACTCGAGCTGGGTTTCCTTATCACACAGTCATGATCTATCGGAAGACCCTTGAAGACCGCCATAACTATAAATATTGTTGTGCTACAACAGTACAAAGCATGCAATTTTGAAGCTTGAAGCCCTAGTCGCGCAAAAAAAAAATGAGAGAAGAATTTCTGCTGCATGCCATTGCAAATCAATCAAAGATTGGAGTTTTTAAATTTAGAGTGATGGTCTGGGGCATAACTCGATCAAAGCTTGTTCCAGAAACATCATCCATTTTCTAGGAGTTTGACTTACTTTTTTCATATTTCCCCTTTGAAGTTGATGTTAATTCTTTCGATTATGTTATAGTTTAATCATTATGAAATACTACATTGAACCTTGTTTTTATCTTAAAATATTTTATTGCTTAAAATTTTGAGAACATGATTATGATGAGTGTTTAATTCTTTATCTTAGTTGAATGGTTTCTTGCATTAATTTTATATAATTTGACATGATAATCACAAGAGAAAGTTATCGATTGCACTAATTCGCCTGTGCGAAGAATTCGATATGGGTTTCTTCATTATTGTTTTTGTTGAACTGAATTTTTAATCATGTCCTGGGCTGAGTTCCATCGAGCCTAGTTATGTCATTGTGATATTTTTGTTAGTAAATTAGTTTTAATTGCTAACAAACATAGGTATGCAATTTAAAGAATCTTAGATAAAGTAAATTCAAGTTGATCGAGTTTTTGAGGTCTTTGTCTTTACTTCTATTTAAGGTAGCTTTCTATTTTTTTTTGCACAAAGTCTATACTTGATTAATTAATAATTAAGATATAATCGCGGAGATACAAAGTATGAACTATAACTTTCTCTCACATTGTTAAAAGCACCGTTCACTTTTATTGTCATCAATTTGAATTACTTTTATTTGAAATCAAATGTCATTATTTGCTAAATTAATAAATATGGTTGAAAGATAAGAATTTAGATTAGTCCTCATTGAGTATACTTACTAGTATATTTGCGCTTAATTTGCACACGTCACTACCTCATCATCTTCACTCTTTGTCATTAAGCACAGAACTTCATTCTCTAATGTCATGAATGTAGAATTTCCACTTTCTTCATTATTCACATCCGAAGTGCCTTTTTTTTCTTTATCAAAGTCACTCCCTTTATTATTATTTAACAAAATTGTCCAATCTCATGATAAGTGGAGCATCTGAAAACAATATTCATGTCATAAGAATCTAAAGAGGAATAAAAGATATTTTTAACTTCTTAGTTAAGTTTTACAATTGAAATATGAAAATCATCATATTCGAAAAATGGAAGATCAGTAGAGACACCTATATTATTTTAGCTTTTTAAAATTATTTTCTATAATTTCCCACATATCAAAGTCAAGAGAACCTATATAGTCTTTGATTTGTAATTTCCAATGAGAAAATTTTAAAGCATCCAACACCAGCAGTTCAAAAATTGATTGCCCTTTTTTAGAAAATGATGTCGTGCTCTAAAAGATGGTTAAATTAAAAAAAAAAAAAGAGATACTAATTGTTGGATCACAAAAACCACGAGGGGTGGATTAGTGTATAATTGAAAAAAATGATTTTAAAAATGTGTCGTAAAAGCTTAACATTAATCCGTTAAACTTTAAATCAACACAATAACAATCAAATTACATACATAATAGAGTAAGAAGGAGAGGAAGAAAGAAAGAGAAAATTGCAAGATGCACAATAATTTGTTGAGGAGATTCGGCCACACCTTAGCCCTTGTCCCTTTTCCAACTTCTCGATCTTAAGTTTGGTGGAGGTTTCACTAACCTTCCTTTGTTCCAAATGGGGGCAAGGAAGATATAACTCTTGCTCTATCTCTCTCTTCAAGAGGCAAGACACACTTCTTCTCATCGGACACAAATGAACAAATGAAGAAGAGAGAAGAATTACAAAATTTGCAACTTTGGACACAAATGAACTTCACAAGTATTTCACCATGTCTTGATGTTTTTGGCTGAACCATGACTGTTGGTGTGCTTTCAGCCTGTGGATCAATCACTCGCTTGAGACAACTAGTCAATCGATTCACTTGACCGATTGACGATCATTTTTCACTATTTTGTGCATTTTTTTTACAAAATTTTCAAAATGAGGTGATTTTTATTTTATTTTTTGAAAATCTAACAAGATTATCTACAATTTTCGTAGTCATATATTAGCCTAGATATAAATGAAACATATTCAAATATTAATTTCAACTTCAGTACATAAAATAACTCATTCATACTTAAACTTTTATGTACATTAAATATAACTCTAATTAATTGAGATTTATATCAACAAAATATAGTAAGTTAGGGCACAAAAATTTTGTTCCAACACAATTGAGTCAAATCTTGTGATTTAAAATTTAATGATTAAAAACAGTTCTTCGTGTAGAAAATATTTAACAAAAACCCTTGGAAGATATAGTTTGGAGGGCGGACTTAACGAAAACCCTTGGAAGATCCTTGCTTGTTAATAATAAGGAAAATACTAAAAGAGTTTACTAAGTATATAGAGTATCCAAAATATAAATAATTTTAAAATATGTCATCTTCATTAGAAACCTTACAAAAAATCATATTCAACAACAAAGAGAAGCATTTACTACTTTCACTAAAAGATAGTTTGAAAGATTAATTTCATATAAAAATTGAGAAGAGTTTGAAAATAAAAATGTTTTCACAACACTCCGTGTTATTACAACTTTGAGCTTAAAATAGGTGTCCATGAATTAAGTTGGACCTACCCCGACCTTAAACTCAACATACCTTATTAACTTTAATTGTTATTTTTTATTTTAAACTTTTGTGATATAAAAATAACATTTTAATTTTTGATATATATAAAATGAAACTTTTCTAATTTTCATTTTTTTATTTTTATTTAATATCTTATTTTAAATAATGAAAACAACATTTTAATTATTTATTTTTATATTTGAAGTTATTTGTTTTAATATATTTTAAAATTTTAATCACAGAAATAATCTAATAAATAGAAATTAATTTAATTTTAAATAAAAATAGAAAATATTAAATATTATTAGGTCGGATTGGTTCGAGATTCGATCTAATCCTAGTAGGACTCAATTCAATTCAATATGACTCGAGTTAGATTGACAAGTTCACATGGTGAACACCCTATGTAAGTAAACTGTTATGGTTTGAGTCCAATCTTTGGGCTGGATTGACAAGTTTACTAGTGAACAGACATGGTTTGGTTCAGAAGCAAGACATAATTTGAGCTTCAATTTTGCTCGGGACGTTGTAATTTTTCTATATCCCTTTCCCCAAACGCAATTTTCTTGTTAGCAGTAGGACCATGAAACTAAATAAAGGTATATATTTGCCACCTGTCCTCCGGTCCCCTCTTCTTTCAAAGATATTCTTTTCTCATTGTTTTTGGCAACTTGCAGTTTTGTGATTCCTCATTTTTCAGCAAGAACGTTTGTCTTTTATGCTTGATTTGGAGGCTGAAATAATATGAACAATAAGCATCAAAGTTTTCAAATAAAAATTAAACAAATAAGAGCTAAAACAAGATATCAAATAGCTCAAATGTACAAATGTAGGATAATATTATGCCGAGAAGATAAATGCATGTAGATTAAGTATAATTATTAGAATATAAATATTTTAGGGCTTATATGCACATGAATTAGAGTGAAAAAGAGCAGAATTTTAGTATGATTAGTTATTGATCAAACTCCTCCAAACTTAGTCTTTTGCTTGTCCTCAAGCAAAATATTTAGAGACTAAGAACAAGGATTGAACCAAACAGTTAAGAATTGAATTTAGATTCGCTGATTACAATATGAGTTTCCTATTTTGCTAACACTCCCTACAATTGCTTTCCAATTCTCAATTTCTAGCTGAGGAATCATAGAGGCTAAAGCAAATTTAAGCCATAAAAAAGTACTAACAATAACTAATTTGAGTTTCGAGAATTTTTAACTCTACTAGAAAAGTTGAACTTCTGTTGATGAACAGATTTTTGTATTGCTTAAACATGACTAAACCTGATTTTTATTCATGATAATGAAAATAAACATATTTGAAACTTGATTTTTGTTCATGTTGGTCAACAGGATAAAAATCCTAAATTTATTAAGGAGAGCTTCCTTTCTGGATTTAACTCTATTCATGCATGCATGCAATGCAAAATGTAATTTTTCTTTTCCTTTTTTTCTTCATTTTTTCATTCTTTTCTTTCTGTTTACAAAGAGAGTAATAGTTCAAACCCAAGTAAGATTTAGATTCCTTAATTCAAAGAGTCAAGTATTCCTATTTAACATAGCCGCAAACGCCTTGATTCCAATCAAGGCATCTTCTAATTTCTGATCAATCCATGAGTGTTAGTTAGTGTTACTTATATAAAGGTCAATTTCAACTAAATTAATTTCAAATGCATATGAATGTGAACTGATTGAAGCAAAAATATTAGCACCCAAATTAATGACTACTTGGTGTTGGAGCATGATTGTGAGGATCCCGATCCGAATGGTAAGATCTTACGATCCTTCAGACAAAAAACGATTTGGATCCTTCTGAGAGGATCTTAAAAGTAGGATCTATACCTGATTCGATTCTTAAGATCGGTACAAATTTATTTATTCAAATAAAAAAATAAAAGTAAACATAAAGGTCCTTGAGAAAAATATATTTAAATATTTTATTTATATTTATTGTATAGGTTAGTCTCACTTTCATGAATTTTAAAATATTTAAATAATTTAATGTTATGTGATGAATCTAATACTATATTAACATACATCAAAATTAATTTTATTATTGCACGTATACTAAGAATTATATTGCACTTTAATAAATACTATAGTTCATTAAGATCAAATATTATATATTATTATTTTAGTGTTTTTTTAAGAATATATCATGTCGTCTTTCACATGATATAAAAAAATATATATTAGACTTGAAAATATGAATAAAGTATTAATGGTCAATGTTTAATTAACTTATATATAAACAAAATATTTATCAATAAATATACTACTTTATTATTTTTTATTAAAATAATTATTCATGGAGTAGGATCCTACGATCCTCGATCCGATCCTACGATCCTACCTCTGAAAGTGATCCTAACAACTTTGTATTGGAGTGTACTAGCTATTATACTAAAGAATTTCTGCTTAATAATGATGAGCATAAATGATAACATGAGTTGAGCTGAACTAAACTAAGTTAGGCAGCTATGATAATAACGATGATTTGGCTATAGATATGATATTAACTTTAAAATGAAATTAAAGCATGCTAATAGAGTTTAGAAAAGTAACAGGTACCTCCCCAAAGATTATCACCAACATTGTCCTCAGTGATAATTCATCCAAGCAAGGAAGAAGGTTTGGTGGATGTTCAATTTTTTAAATGAGAGGCAAGCCTATCTTCCTTCACGTCTTCTTTTGGGTACATCATTTAAACATTTGATATCAACAATGGTTAAAAGAATGATTACATATTTGATTCAATATCTGGAAGAGTTATTCAATTTAGCAATTAGTAAAATTTAGTAAGATTAAAAAATTCACTAAAATTTGGCAACATCAGGTATGGACAATGATGTGGAGAAATTATATATACTTTTTATATATGTTCAGCATGCATTTATCTCATATTTTGACATATTTTCATGTTCGAACACTTGCTTTATTGTTGAAATGCAAGATTTATGACTTCTCCACATCTATCTTATGACTTCTAAGATATTATTACTTGTTTTGATTATTTTCCATAGAGAAATCTCAGGCAAAAAAAATTGTGGTAACATAGGCGAATACCCCCAACCCAAACACTTAGACAAATTTGAGGACAAAGGACGCAAATTCATCGGGACAACTATTCAAAGCAGCAAACAACAATGAAAATGTGCCTTTCCACGTCAGCTTGGTAAATTCCATTGCGCAAGAGGAAGAAAACTTCATCCACATCTTTATGGGCAGATGTGAACAACAAAAGTGCTGCTAGGACAGTGGACAGGTGGCAAGCTAAAGAAAAGACAGCACAAAATGACCACAAGAATTCCTTTTTGCTAGGACAAATGGACAAGTGGCAAGCTGAAGCAAGAAAGGGACCACAAGAGCATCTTTTGTTGGTTGGAAAAGTTGGACATGTGGCAAGCTAAAAGGAAACAGCCATGAAGCGCCACAACAAAGTTTCTTTTTTGTTGGCAAATTCTGGACAAGTGGCAAACCAAGAGGTAGAAGGGACCACATGCTGATTCTTTGGCTGGAAAAGCTGAAGAAAAAAGAAGAGAAAGCAGCTGGAAAAAAGTAATGGACAAATGGCACAATCTCTTGGACTATAAAAGAGCAAGGCGGTTGTTGAAGAAAGGGTTTTGAATTTTGGCCGAGTTTTGGATCCTTTTTGCTGTTGAACAAGGTTGGAAAGGAGGCTGCACTAGCAACCTCCTTTCTTCCTTTTCTCTTCAATTTTCCTTTCTTCTTTTCCTTCTTTTCTAGTTTTCATAATGTGTAATTAATCAGCCAACTAGTAGCTGGGGGATGTTGTTCTTATGACTTCGTATTTTGTTTCTTTTCTTTGATGGCTAATCGAATGTCGAGACCTTCCTCTATTTTAATGATATTCATTTTCTGTTCATGTTATGTTGTGAATCAGTAATTTTTGGCAGTTATGTTTGGATTGAGATTTTGAATCGTCTTTGTCTTCCCCCCCCCCCCCCCCCCCCGATCGTAGGGATATTCTAGGCTCTGCGCGATTGTACACAGAGACATCAAGTATCGACAAGATGATTCCCTGCTTGGTTTCTTCGGCTTCCTTGTAGCTAGAGTTGGGGAATGTTTTGAATCACTATCGTCTTGCACCCTCGATCATAGGGATATTCTAGGCTATGTGCAATCGTACGTAGAGACATCAAGCACCGGCGATAATGATTCATAGTTCAAAGTTTGAGTCACATTGGTGATGATCGTTCTTTGTTATTTGGTTTAAACATCGCGCATTCTTAAGCCCAAAGCCCGAGAGGGACGCGCGCATTCTGAGACTCCGACAATAAATGACTATAGTGAGTCGAAACTCAGACCATCATAGACGAGTTTGAAGTGTGCGTAGGATTTCTTCCATCTTATATCTATTTTACCATTTCTATTTTTGATTCTCTTCTGATTCTAAGAGGTTGCTCGAGAGGAAAAGTTTTTGACCCTCCTTCGTCATAGGTGACCGGAGAGGGCGTATGTCGAAGGAGTTATGTTTTAAGAGCTCTTAGTAATCTCAAGTTGTGTTTGTGAATCGGTTTCCCTTCCCCTTTTAAACCATCTAAACATCCTCGATGACATTTCAGTTCCTTGCATTCTACCCGGGAGGGTTGTCCTTATTTCACTGAGGCGAGTGCAAGCCAATCATAGCTATCTTTCTCTCAATGTATTCTCTTGAACACTCAGGTACTCAGTTGTCACAGAGCCTTAGCTCAATCCAGGAAAGGAAAGCTTGATTTATAAACCGGAACATCGTGCGTGAGAGTGACGATCGCACTAGGTCTATAAACCCCTTCATGTGTGCAGCATAGATTCTCCGCGAGCACGAGAGTGTCATGGATAAGCCGAGTATTCTTTATCATGAAGTTAACCAAATACACACGTGAAGGGGAAATCTATCGTCTTCACCCTAAACCGAAGTTCAGTAAACGTAAATCCTAAGCAAAGACACCTCCCCAGCCCTAGTGTTTATCTACATTGATCTTTATCTACTTTTGCATTAAAAACCCATAAAAATAAAAATTAATGTAGTCTTATTTGTTGTGATTTCTAGTTTATAGTATTTCAATTTTGAACAACACTTACAGACTTATACTTTTCCTTCAAATAGTTCAGTTAAGTGTGAACATTTCGACTTTGTCTATGTGGATCGACCCTCAAGCACTACAATGACATATCGTATACTTACGATTCTCATAGAAACAACATAGAAGATTTATAAACTTTAATTTTCTGTGATCTCTATACACACTTTATGCGAGTTAGACAATTGATATGAATAAGAAATTATAGTTATCATTATGATTATCATAATAAAATACTTTAGTTTAGGCGTAGACCTTTCAAATGTGGGTGCATACTAAGGTCTAGGCATAGACTATGTAGACTAAAATCTAGGCGTAGACTGTATACAAATAAAAAAAACTAAACAAGGTATGAGAGTACACTATACACAACTTAAAACTAAACAAGGACTAATAGTAGACTATGTACTCCTCACTTCACTCAACTGCAAGTGCACGTATGGGAGTAGTAGACTCAAATGTCGCATCCACGGTGATTCAAAACCTAAGATTCACTAACTAGTCTATATTAATCATAGACTAAAAATGTTAAAATAATTAAGCAAAAGGGAATCAAACTAGACAGTGGTATAGAAACATTACTTAATGGCAAGTTCTCTTATGAATGATGTTCATCTAATATTCTGCTATGGATGGATTAGAACAACTTAACAATAATAATCATGGTAGATTATAAAATATGAAGATTTCTGGACTTATATGCACATGAATTAGAGTGAAAAAGCAAAATTTTATTATGATCAACTATTGATTAATAACATTGATACGATACTTAAGAACAACACCTAGAGTGATCGGAATAATATATGATAATTAAGAGGAACGAGATCAAAATGAATTTAAGGTCATGAATATCAACCTCAAGATTACCAATGAATCAAGCAATCAATATTATATATTGATGGTTTTAATCATAAGATTACCTTATAACTAAAGGCGGAAGTTCAAAAAGAATGGATTGCAGAAGTTCCCTCGCAGCAAAAATAATTAAGCCAAAATTCAATATATTTATCAATATTATATGCCCTAGGAATTAGAATTTGGGATGGAAGAAAATACCCTAACTACAAGTAATCTAACTAACTTCCTAAAATAAGAAATTCAATTTCTGTTACAACACTCAACAACATATTCCATATCTAATTAGTTTCAAAATTTTCAAATAAATATGAATAAACCATGATTTATTTGGCTCAAGTTATGCTGACTCTTTATGGGGCCCAATTTATAACACATTGAGAAGTTGATCTGTTCCATAATTGTAGGCCCACTTTGTAAATGACTTTCTATTGTAGCATGAAGTTGTTTTGCTCTCAATCTTGTAATTGGACCAATTGTAAATCACAAGGATTCTTGATTATCTTCAGTTTCGTTATCTCTGAGATCCACATATTATCTTGATCGTCAAACTTTACTAGAATATCATTCTTATCATTGGTTGCATTTATGAAAACTTTCCTATTCATATCATTTCCCTCCTCTTCGAAAGGATTCATCCTTGAATCTGCGTTAAATCAAAAGGAGACGACTCAATAACATTAAAAGTATAACTCACTTGATACCTACCCTTCAAATCCACTTTATATGCATTTTAATTAATTTTCTCAAGGATCTTGAAAGGACCGTCTCATGCACCCAAACGAAATCTCCTAGCTAGAAAGTAGTCTTCTTCCACTTGGTATTCAAGCGACTAGAAACTTGTTCATTCCTTTAAAGAATATGATTTCTAGTTTTCTCATGAATTTTCTTAACTAATTCAACATTTTTTTTGCCATCTATATTGGCAACTTCTTTCACTAGAAATGGAATCAAATCTAAATGAGTTAATGGATTAAATCCATAAACAACTTCAAAAGGAGTAAACTTGGTAGATATATGCAATATCCTATTATAAGAAAATTCAATTACGAGCAAGATTTTAATTTTTTATTTATCATAGCACATAGTAAAGTATCAAGAGTTCGATTTGCTACCTAGTTTGCCCACCAATTTGCGAGTGACGAGTAGTAGAAAGTTTTATACCTAACTTACCCCATAAAACATGTAACGCCTCGAGATTTCTTTTCTTTTGCCTGCCAAGAAGGCTATATCGACGATGCCACTCAATTTTATGACTTAACTACGACAACATGTTGGTTTACAATAGCGGAAGACTTAATTTATAATAATTTATACAATATGCGTAAGCCATTTATACAATTTGTGGGTTAGGGCTCACGTCTATATAATAATGAACCCTATATCCATGTGCATGTCGCCCGTCAGAAGAGCCACCAATCGTCTTACAATCGTCATCACCATCATCTGCACTGATCCAAGTACATGGACAAAATCCAATGAGATAACTCAGTACGTAGAGTCACCCATAACAATTATCAATATGAACCATGAAACAATATCAATGTCAATATCAATTCTATCTATAAACAATCTATAATTGATCAGAACAACTATATATTAATTAACAATAATTAATTGATCAATCAAAACAAATATCTATAACATCAATTATTGATTACCAATATCCATTCAATTCAATTCAACTATTTTAAATCAATTAACAATTGACCATAAGCCCAAAGGCCACAATCAATAATTATCAATTCTATGAACAATTTATCGATTCAATTATCCATCATCCATTATAGAGTAATTCCAACCGCTAGGGCAAAATCAATTATCTATCCACCCCTAGAGTGCAATTCTATTAACAATTCAATTCAGTTAGATGATCAATAATCAATAATATCTTGATTCTATTCAATAATGATTGTCAATTCAATATCAATTACATTTAATCAATCATCAATTAGCCATAGATAGTGAAGGCCACAATTTGATAATTACCAATTCAATTAACAATTAACAATTGATCAATTGTCCATTGGCCAAAAGTCAATGAAGGCCACAATAACAATTATCAATTCAATTCTATTAATAATTTATCAATTCATCTATCAGGCACAAATATCGCAATTTATTATCCATCAGCCACGAGGGCAAAATGAATAGTCTATCAACCACTAGGGCAAAATGAATAGTCTATCAACCACTAGGACAAAATTCAATTACCAATTCAATTGGATTCAATTCAATTACCAATTCAATCTTGAGAGTTATAATCAGCCCTTTCGGGTGTAGTACAAGAGTTCTCTATTATTAGAGGACATCATGTTACTTCATGTCAATTAATAAGTTCGAGTATGATGGAGAATGAAGGACAACACCCTAGATAGTCATAATTTTTATGCTATCTGTCAAATTTGATTCAATTATCCATCAGCTCCAAAGCATAATTAGCTCGAAGGCCCTATCAATCCGAAGGTACAATAAGTCTGAAGGCCCTATCAGCTCGAAACCATAATTAGCCCGAAGGTCCTATCAGTACGAAGACGCAATATTAGCTCGAAGACCCTATCAACCCGAAGGCATAACATTAGCCCGAAGGCACAGTTATCTTGAAGGCTTTATCAGCCCAAAGGTGCAATATTAGCTCGAAGATCCTATCAACCCTAAGGTGCAATATTAGCAGGCCCTATCAGCCCAAAGGTCCTATTAGCCCAAAAGCATAATATTAATCCAAAGACCCTATTAGTCCTAAGAGCAATAAGTAGATATGGGCCCCACAATTTTTAGTTTTTATCTCAATTACCTAAGATATTTACCTTTAACAATTTATCTTAGATTAAACATGACCCGATCAAAAAATCAATGGATCAATATTACAATCAATGATCTAATGAGATATAATGATAATCAATATAACAATTTGATCAGAATCAATCAATAACTATGCCAGTAGATCAATACAATAATCAACCATAAGGTCAGGTGCTAATAATAGGATCACATACAATGATAATATGATCAGATATGATTCGGGTCAATCAACAATTATATCAATATATTTTGATATGATAATAATATAATCAGGTATCACGATAATATAATCAAGGTCAAACAATAGCGATAATCATACATTTAAATATTCAAAATACATTTTTTATCCTCTAGATTCCAGTCCGTGTTGTGGGGAACCCGGACCGTGTTCCAAAATTCATAAATCACCTCGGCCGAACCAAACTCGAGCCGAGTGTGATGTGAACTAGGGCTGAGTTGGCTCGGTTCACTCCAATTCATACTTTAATGCCAGAACCTGTGTCGTGTTTCCCCTATAACCCGGGTCGAGTCTTCAAGACAGGTCGTGTTCATAGAACACGGTCTGTTTTCTCATTCAATTTGGTTTGGGTTCTATGGAACACGGTTCGTGTCAATCATTATCCGAGCCATGTTAAACGGAACTCGAGCCATGTCAGATAGAATCCGGGCTAGGTTCTATCGAATTTCATTTTCGACGTAATTTTTTGGTCACCCTATCTATCTCATACGATATTTAATCAATACAAATAATATATCAATGTAATCTCTGTATAACAAAGAAGAGTCCAGGAGTCCATGTCGCGAAAAATTGATGCCATGAGGATCCCCTACATACCTTAAGTTCATTGAAAAACTAACTATGTTCCTGTTGTCTATGGACTGCACGAACGCCGTGACTTTGGCCGATGATTCCTCTCTATTGACGTTCAAAAACCTTCGATTACCACTTGGATATTGTTCTCCTCTATCGGGACTTCGAAATGGTGTATCGTCTACGATCTCAAGTGCCTCGGTTTGTGAGAAAACGAAGGAGAAAAAGGGCCTCTCATGGAGAAATTATCTGAAAGCAAGTAATACTTTCTACCCACCATTTAGGCCCTATTTATAGCTCTCAACTAAAGTTTTTTACTCCTATTGGTTCTTGGGCTATTTCTCCATCAATCATGACCATCCATCATTAATTATCATCTCTTAAATATTCAAATTTAGTTAAATCCGAATTTTACTAATTATTCCATAATCATACTTATAAAAAATTCATCTCTATTCAAATTCCTTTTTATCTCTTTCATAACTTCTTTCAATCAAACTCTACTTTCATTTTTTTCCTTTTATTTCTTCCTTATTTCTAATTTTTTGAATTATTTAATTCCATAATATTTTATCATATAATTTAATTATTTAATTCCATAATATTATTTTAATGGCTGAAATATTTTTAAGCCATAAAACAATCATATCCTATTTAGGAGTCTTATATCCATTAAACATTTTTTTGGATCTCAAATCAAATTGAAATCCCTCTCAATCTAATTATAATTCTTACTCCCAATAAAATTTAATCTTTCTTTTTTCCATCAAATACTCTAATTGAATTATAAGAAATTACTATATTGCCCTATGAAATCGTGGGGTGTTAGAGAACATGCCAAAAGTGACTCATAAATTTGACATCCCTATCACTTACAATAGTGTTTGCAATGTCATGTAGATGCACAACCTTTTAAAAAAAATAAATATGCAATATGAATAGCATCATTAGCTTTATGACAAGGAATAAAGTGTGTCATCTTTGAAAACCTGTCAACAACAACAACAAATATAGACCTAAGCAAACCAAGAACAAATCTATGGAATCATTGGCTAAGAATAGGAAAAGACATATATAATATATGAGCCTAATTTTAGATTTATCCTTCCAGCATGTTATGCAATTTTCGCAATTTCGTTGTACTCTCTTTTCATATTAGACCAAAAGAAACGTTATTGCAGAATTTCTAAAGTTTTCAAAACTCCAAAATTCCCCATCAAACCTCCCCCATGTGATTCATTAACAAGTAATTCATTCATAGAACATTATAGAATACATAATTTATTCTTGTGAAACAAATACCCTTCAAATCTGTAAAAATTTTCAAAACAAAATTTTTCACAAGCTTTAAACACAATAGAGAAATTAGGATCTTTCTCATACAAATCTTTTGAAAATTCAAAATCCAAAAAATTTCATTAAGTAATGAAATAAGGTATACCTTCATGACAACGCACAATTGTGTTTTCCTTTTCATGTTTATATTTGATAACAAAAGGAAATATTTCAATGAATTTAACCTAATGACTATGCCATTGATTTAGCTTACCTCGTCCCTTTAAGTGTTTTAAAAGTTTATGGTAATGACAAATTCTTTGGACCACTAATAATGTTGCCAAGTCTTTAAAGCTCTCACCAATGCATAAAGTTTCTTGTCATGTGGGGCAGTTTAGAGCAGCGCCACTAAACTTTTTACTAAGACAAGCAATTGGCCTTCCTTCCAGCATTAGGACAACATCAATACCAATTCCTGAAGCATTATATTGTGTTTCAAAATTTTTAGTAAAATCAGTAAACAACTAAAAGAGTTGAATTAGCTTATTTTTCAATGTATTGACATATTGCCATGTTCTTCTGTCAATCAAAAACCAACATTCTTCTGTCCAAATATGATAAGTTAGTTTCTAACAATGGATTAGACTCTACTCAAATTATTGATTTTCGTCTATGATCAATTAATATATCTTAATTCAAATTAGATTTATACTATTCCATCTAGGATCATAATCTAATCAAACCTGGTATTAAAATACATTAAAATGTAGTCTTAAAAGTTCTAAATGAGACTACATTTTAATGGATCTTAATCTCAAATTTAATTAGATTTGAAGCAAAGTTAAGAGTCAAGTTGAACATTTGACTTCTCTAAGTGCTGAATCTATGAAGCACATCGACCAGAATCCAACCATCATCATGTGTCCATGCCACTATCAAAGTAGGAGGAATCCAAAAACAAAATCTTCAATACAGACAACAACTACACCATGGTGTATCAAGAGACAAGTGAATACATCTTTAATGATGGTCAAGTTCAAAGGAGGAATTCGCCTTCAGAGGTTCCCACCATGCGTGTAATGCCCCAAATTTTTTTCAATTTTAAAATTAATTTTCTTAATTAAAATAAACTCAAAATTTAAGATTTGTTAAAGAAAGATAAAGTTTGAAATGAAATGAAAGTATATTCAGAGCATAAGATAAGAGGAAAAGATAAGATAAGAAAAGTTTGAATGAAAATAAAAAGTCATATTAGATAAGAGGTAGGAAAAGATTATTTCTAATTAGATTACGAATTGAAGTTATAATGAGATTAGGGATTCAAAATTTAATTTGAATCTAACAAAAAGTTTAGAATATAAAGGAGTCCTAATGAGAGTTAAGATAAGACTTTTATGTCCAAAAATGTTAAGAATATAAAATAATATTATTTTATTCTAAAAATTAAAAGATAAGACTAATAAGTAGCTATTTAATTCCTAAGGAATAATTATATTTAGGAGATATAAAATGAAGAAAAGATAGTTAGAAGAGGATTAGGGTTAATGTTTGTTGAAGGATTGAATTAGGTCTCCTAATGTGGTTGAAATTAGGATATTTAAGGATAAAAACATTTTGAAAATAAAATAGTAATAAATTTATTATTTTAATTCTAAAAATCAAGAAATAGCATTATTAATTATTTATTTAAATCTGAAATTTTGTGGAAAATAAAAGATTAATTATAGATAGGAAATATGCATAGGAGTTCTAATTATATTAGCACTTGATAGGCTTTACCCTATAAATCCAAGGGTCTTATCCAAATCATTTTCTTCCCTCCTCCACTTGAGTTTTCCTCCATTTTTGGGCTACATTTTCTTCTTCTTCAGTGCGCATGCGCGAGAGTTTCGACCGGACATCCAATCTCGGATCTATCCTCTCTAAAGGATGCCGGCCTCATCGTTAGTCATCTCCAGATCTCGCCAAAAAATACATCCAAAGTCTCAGATTTCAGGTAGTCTAAAGAGTCAAGGTACATAACATTTTAGATTTACTTTTGGATACGATTTCTTAATGAAATAGTTAAGATGATGGATGAGTTAGGATTTGTATGTGTTTCCATATGTTCTATGAATAGTTTCATATAGTTTTATGTCGAACGAAGTACTATATTGAAAGTTATGAACGGCCAAAGTCTCGAAAAAATACCAGTAGAGTTACGACCGCCCGCGTAGAGATGAACCCGACCCAGGGTCATCTGTATAGTTGAGACCCGACGTTGCGTCGCTCTGAATCTTACCCAAATTCGGAGTGAACTCATCCCGGATTTAAGGCATACCGGCCTGGGCTCTACCACGATCATGTTCGAGCATTCGAATCCTTTTTCCAACGACCCAGCCCTTGTTGGGATTACACCCGGCTAAGGTAGGTAGACGTCACCTTGCTTGACGTTGAGTCACCTTAGATCGGCCTGGGTTCTGCTATGAAAAAGGGGTAGAAGGTGACATCGAGAGCTCGACCTGAGTCTCGATGAATGCGGACCGAGTCCAGCCACAACCCCGTTCGAATTTTAGGGTTACCCATCCCGAATTTATAGAACATGGAAGAAGTTATTTTATTTTAATTATTATAACGTGCAATGACTATTTGACACTTGTATAATAATGCAAAATAGAAAACAATAAGAATGTTAACGTGGTCAACAGATAAAAGATGTAAAATGAGGCTTCTTGACACTTATTGTCACTGAATTGAATCGTATAGAAAAAAGTGAATGTGAGTATTAATAGCCCCACCACCTTAATCATTATCATAGGTAAATAAAATCTCCAAACCTTTTTTTATTGGGCCCTTCATTGTCCTACTTTTGGTCCTAGTTTAATCAACCTTGATCTTGCATGGAGTACCATGAATGCCATATTAAAATATCTCGAGTTCGCATTAGAACAACACATATAGATGTCTTAAGAATTATTTAAAGTAAAAGATGTAGAGAAATAATAGAAGGAATCAATTAGAAAAGCATCGAATTGAACCAAACCGAATTGAAAAGAGGAAAGAACCGAAAGGAATAGAAAGAAGCGAACCGAATTTATAGCATGGTTTTCTCATACTATAAGATTGCCTATTCTCATTAAGTCTTCTTATCTATTTGTATCATCTTCATACTATTTTGTACTCATGAAAATTCTATTTTATTGTGTTTGAAGTCTACAAATTATTGAACCGGCAAAGATGGAGGTGTGTGCAGCTAGAGATATTCGTGGTGATGCAGTTGCACATGAGATAGATGTTTAGCTTATGCTATCTTATTTTCTTTTAGTTGCTACTCTGATGTAATAGAATGGATATGAGTTGTGAACAATAGATATGTTAGCTTCCGCACTCTTATATTATTAGTTAATGATAGTTAATTGATAGATTATTAGTTATTTCTTTATGGATCTATGAAAAGTCCAATGGATGGAGATGAAATTGTAGGTAACATAGCCCAAAATAAGTCCAATTGCCATGTGAAATTAGTATAAGAGCCAAAGGTTCCTAGGTCCTCATATGTTAATAGATAGTTAAGGAGTCATGTGCAACCATCACGAATAGTTGTCACATCATCCAAGTAAGTGAAATTTAGTTGATTCATTTTGTCTTACTAATTGAGAATTATCTTCTTTTTCATCATAGATGATCCCATCACAAAACGAATAGGGTGGACAGATAGGTTTAACCCAAAGGGGTTATCCTAGTGGGTCACAATAGGAAGGGCCCCCGGCATAACTTGGGTCTGAGCATGCTCTTGAACAACCCGGCCATGAGTACAATTCAGGAATTTTTTAAATTGAAGCCACCTTAGTTCAATAGGGTGGATGACTTTGATACCGATGGATACAAGCCATCAAAGTGAAATTTAGGTTAATGGATTGTGTGGACAAAAAGAAGGTTCTCTTCGCTAACACACAATTGACAGACAACGCACAAGATTGGTGGGAAATCACCCAAGAAGTGACTTTCCCTGGTATGGAAATTGTCCTTGTCCCTTGGTCTACATTCAGGTGGCCTTTGGAGTGCGCTTCTTCCCAACATATCAAAGAGATTTGAAGCGAAGAGAGTTCTTACTACTGACACAGGGTAACATTACTGTGTCTAAGTACTTGACCAAGTTTATTCATCTTGGCAAGCATGCCCCACCATAAAACGATAGGGTCATTTAATTCATAGAAGGCCTTAACCCTGGATTGAGAAAGTCACTTTCAGAAAATTGTGAAACCCTAAATGAGGCTGCTAGGATGGCTACTCTAATGGAAATGAGAGTGGCCAGAATACAACAAGAAAAAGGACAACAGAGCAACACATTGCGGACAGAATAGGAAAAACCCGGAGAGATGGCGGTCAGCCATAGAGGCATGAGGACCGATGTAATAACAAGCCTGGACCATATAATCGGCCCTAACCTCAACCATAGCAAAGGGCCCCCACAACCGCAAGCCTTGTAGGGGCAACAAGGCCAAGTACCTCAAGGAAATATCCCTTGCAATTTCTGTGGATGTACCCACCAATGATAGTGTAGAATGAAGAATGGAGCATGTTATCGGTGCGAGCAGCCGTTTTGCACGAGACTGCCCGACTCATCAGGCTCAGTATTGGGCAGGCGTAGGAGATGACAATTAACTAGTCCAGGGTAAAGTTTACAACATGGAAGCAGAGGTTCCATAGGATGACGTTGATGGCATCGGAGGTACACACTATCGCTGATTTAGTAACCACAGTACTATTAGAGTCAGGGGCAACCCATTTCTAATAGGTTGGACTTGGGACCAATGAGTTACAAGGTTATGAAGAGGAATAGGATATGGCTTTAACATAAGAGAAATAGTTTGGGATAGTTAAGAGGGTATTTAGGATACTTCGCATACTTACCCTAGTTATTTCTAGTAATAGTATAGGGATGGAAGGGGAATAGAGTAAAGTAGATGTTGAATAGTACGAAGAGGTGAGTGAATTGGAAGTTAATACACAAGGCAAAATTCGAGGATGAATTTTTTTTCTTTAGGACGTAATAATGTAACACCCCACAATTTAAAATTAATTTTCATAATTAAAATAAACCCAAGTTTTAGGATTTGTTAAAGAAGGTAAAGTTTGAAAATAAATGAAGTATAGTTAGAGGAAGGATAAGAGAAGAGGAACATATAAGATAAGAAAAGTTTGAATGAGAATAAAAGTCTTATTAGATAAGAGGTCGGAAAAGATTATTCCTAATTAGATTAGGAGTTGAAGTTATAATGAGATTAGGATACAAAATTTAATTTGAATCTAGCTAGAAGTTTAGGATATAAAGGAGTCCTAATGAGAGTTAAGATAAGAGTTTTATGTTCATAAATATTTAGAAGATAAAATAATATTATTTTATTCCCAAAATTAAAAGATAAGAACAATAAATATTTATTTAATTCTAAAATTCAGGAATAATTATATTTAGGAGAGATAAAATGAAGAAAATCTAGATAAAAGAGGATTAGAGATAAAGTTTGTTGAAGGATTGGATTAGGACTCCTAATGAGGTTTAAATTATGACTTTTAAGAATAAAAATGTTTTGATAATAAAATAATAATAAATTATTATTTTAATTCCAAAAATCAACAAATATAATTATTTAAAACCGGACAAGGCATCTTTCTCCCCTCCTCCACTTGAGTTTTTCTTCATCTTTAGGCTACTTTTTCTTCTTGTTCGGTATGTGTGCGCGAGAGTTCCGACCAACCATCCAATCTCAGATCTATCCTCTGTCCATGGATGCTGGCCTCATCTTAGTCCTTGATAGATCTCGCTGGAAAACACATCCAAAGTCTCGGATTTCATGTAGTCTGAAATAGTCAAGGTACAAAAAATTTTGGATTCACTTTTGGATACGATTTCTTAACAAAATAGTTAAGATGATGGATGAGTTAGGATTGGTATGTGTTCTCATATGTTCCATTAATAGTTTCATATAGTTTTTATGTCGAACAAAGTACTGTATTGAAAGTTATGAATGGCCAAAGTCTCAAAAAAAATACCATCGATGTTCCGGCCGCTAGAATTTGGCCCTCATAGAGATGGCCTCTGCCTAGGTTCGAGCGTTCGGATCTTTTTCCAGCAACCCGGCCCGTGTTGGGATTACACCCGACCCGGGTATGTAGACGTCACCTTGCGTGACGATGAGGTCAGCGAATCCAGCCTGAGCCACCTCAGATCGGCCTGATTTCTGCCAGGAAAAAGGTGTAGAAGGCAACATCAAGAGCTCGGCTTGGGTCTCGATGAACGCGGACCGAGTCCAACGATAACCTGACCTGAATTTTAGGGTACCCAACCTAGATTTATAGAACAGGGAAGAAGTTATTTTATTTTTAATAATGATGATGATGTGCAATGACTATTCTACCCTTGTATAATAATGCCGAACAGAGAACAGCAAGGATATTAACAAGGTCAACGCATAAAAAATGTAAAATGAGACTTCTTGTCGCTAATTGTCATGAATCAAATCGTATAAAAAAATGAATGTATGTATTAATAGACCCACCACCTTAATCATTATCATGGGTAGATAAAAGCCCCACAACTTTTTATTAGACCCTTCATTGTCCTACTTTTGGTCCTGGTTTGATCCACCTTTACCTTGTATGAAGTGCCATGAATACCCATAATAAAATAAATTGAGCTTGCATTAGAACAACACATATAGATGTCTTAAGAATTATTTAAAGAAAAAGATGTAATAGAAGCGAACCAAATAGAAAGAATTGAACTTAACTGATAGCATAGTTTTTTCATACTGAAAGCTTGCCTATTCGCTTTAAGTCTTATTATCCATTTGTATTATCTTACGTACTATGTATTTGTATACTCATGATTTTTTATTTTCCTGTGTTTGAATTCAACAGATATTTGAACTGACAATGATGGAAGTATGTGCAGTTAGAGATGTTCGTGGTGATGCAGTTGCATATGACATAGATGTTTAGCTTATGTTATCTTATTTTCTTTTAGTTGTTACTCTGATGTAATAAAATGGATTGAAGAACCACTTGAGAATAATAGATATGTTAGCTTCCGCACTCTTATATTATTGGTTAATGATAGTTAATTGATAGGGTTTTAGTTATTTATTTATGGATCTATGAAAGTCCAATGGATAGAGACGAAATTGTAGGTAACGCAGTCCAAAATAAGCTCAATTGCCATCAAATTTCGGAGCGTTACAATGCAAGCTTCATTTTAGACACCACCATCATCACCATCAAATTTGACAGCCACATGTTGAAAGCTCAAAAATTACAAGGGAGAGAAAACACACCACAAAAATCTATGAAGACCTCTTCAACAACCACAAAGCAGTGGCAAAGCAAAGGAAAGAAGAGACACACCTCACCGATGCCTAAGACACCATCCATATCTGTCTGGAGACCTAAGAGTCATTCGACTATTCATGATAATCAACAACATAAAGAAAGTGGTTGTACTTGAATAACCTCTACCACCCAATGATGGTACAAAGGTGGAAACTTTAGGTATCATTCACCACTACACGTGTTGAGTTTCATCGTTTCGAACGTTCACGATCACATCAAATAACCCTAGTGAAATTGCATAATTTCATTTCTATTTATATAATTGAATATCTTATATTAGTCTTGGCATATGCATGGTAAAGTCGACTTTAAATTAGAACTACTCTTTCTCAACACAACTCTTATTCTAAATTTTATTTTTCTTTTCATTAGAATAGTTTTCTTTTTTTTTTCTTAATTTAGTCTATTAATTTTTTTACTTTATTTATTTTAGTTTGTTTTTATTATTTCATTTTTTATATATCCTCCTAGGCATGTCCAACTTTAGTTATTAAAAAAATGTCATGGGCCATTATTTACATAACATAGGTGTTATTTCTATACTTATGAGTCGTGCACTATTCATCATGAGGGTCTAACTATTTTTATGTAGATTTCAAGTTCATGGCCCATACTCCTTATTTCATGACCCCATCAATAGATTCTAGGTCATTACCTAATTGTCACTGGTCTCATAGAAACTTCCACAATAACATCAAAGAGTTCACAGTTCGTTACATGTTTGTCACAATATATGTTAGCAAGTTCACTAGTCACTCAACTAATTAACTTATGTAACTAAACTAATTTGAGAGGCTAATAAGAGACAACATGGTTTTGGATAAAAGATGTGCAGAAAATAAAACTACAGAAAAGTAAAGACTAAAAGTAAATCGTTGATGTCTAGGACTTAGGATGATAAACTAGATTGTAGACAAACTAAATTTACTAGAGAATATAAATTAGTTTCTAATTACGGATTAGAGTCTATTCAAATTATTGATTTTCATCTAGGATCAACTAACTTATCTTAATTCAAACTAGATTGAGACCACTCCATCTAAGATCATAACCTAATCAAACCTAAGATTAAGATATATTAAAATATTGTCTCTAAATTATTATCACCTATACCATAGTAATGATTAATAGATCGCACAACTAATACTCCGTCAAGGATCATACGAGTTGTGACATGCAATACTTAGACTTGAAAGTCAAGAATCAATTTTACAGAAATCATGCAATCAAAAGTGACTACTCTTATAAGGATAATAGCTATCTAGAGAAGGCAATTAAATCTCTGAAAAAGCATTAATCACAACATGTATATTAGAAGCAAGCTAAACTTTAATTGATTATGAAAGAAGTTCTAGTTGATTGTCTTATCAATTAAAACTATTACAATCATCTTAAACTAAAATAAATAAGCCATCCAAATTACTGAGTATAAAAAGATATATCAATTAAGCATAAGATCATCCCAACAAAATGTAGAGCAAAGAGTACTCTTAGGAACACCGAAGAACTGTTGTCTAGTCCTCATCTAGAGTCAATCATGTAAAAATTTTCTCGATGAGCCTTTTGAACCTCTCATGTTCTTGGCTTCAAAGTTCTGATTTCAAGCTCTACCATCCTCTCTTTTTGTTGTTGAAGGCTTCTATTTATAGTGGTTCAAGTTTTCATATGATTAGAGAAGAAACAAAAATATTTTATATGTAAATTAAGATAAGCTCATATCTAAAATAAAGAATTTGGCCTTGTCAAACTCTAAATTTCGGTCCATAATTTGAGTTAAAATCATTTTGCATGTGAAATTCCTTCAAAAATATCTTCATAACTCGAAAGTGTGGTCTGTCATAAGTGGTAATAGGTGTTTCACGACCTAAACAGTGTTTGAATCTGGTTAGAAATGAGTTTTCACGACCCTTATGTCTGTTTTACATAAAAAATATGGATTCTCATGTCCCATGATAGGATCTCACGGTCGTACTTCGGAGAGCTTTCTATAATGAAAATGTATTTTAACGACCCGTAAAAGATGTTTCACGACCCTCTTTCACAATCGTGAAAGAATTTTCACGGCCCTCGTGACAGCCACTTTCGAGCCCCCTTAACAACTTTATTACTTTTCACTTTCTGACTCTATTTTAACTTCGATTTGAGCGTGATTTTATTTAGTGGCTTCCTAATTAATTTTATTCCTTCCTAGACACTAAAATAGAATATTTGATTAGATTTCATTTTTATAACTTTAAAGAAAATAAGCCCATAAAAGGATGCATGCAATTAGAAAATGAATCGCAATAAGATTAAATGAAATACTAAATATATGTTTTAAAATACATGTGTCATACAACCCTCAGCAGTATATTTCATATCTAATTAATTCTACAAATTCTAAATAAATACAATTAAATCATAATTTATTTGGCTCAAGTTATGTTGAGTCTTCGTGCGGTCCAATTTATAACACATTGAGAAGTTGGGTTTGATCCATAAATGCAGACCCACTTTGTAAATAATTTTTTATTGTAGTATGATATTATTTTTCTCTCAATCTTGAAATTGGACTAATTATAAATCACAAGTATTCTTTATTATCTTTATCTTCTTTATTTCTAAGATTCACAACACTATCTTGAACTTTGTTGGAACATCCTTCTAAAGGATATTATCTATCGAAAAAAGGAATGGATATCAATCAAGCGTGCTGGTTTGAGATGAATAAAAAATTATTAAGTGGGATCCAAGTCTTATGAATAGTGGGCTTCAGTATATAGTATATTATCCTTGATTACAATACACGAATGTGGGAGCATTACTACATTGATTGATTCTCTTCTAAATAAAATATCATTATAGTGTTTATCAAATATCTTGATTTGTGGGAGTCAGAAGTAATTGAGTTGGTGCAAAGTATTATCAATAGTGAATTTCAAAATAATATCTCTAGTTAGTTTTACATGAATAATGAGAGTGTTGTCAAGTGGAAGTTGTTGGATATATGATCGTTGTGATCATTAAAAAAATGAAATTATAGTAATCCTGATGCCATTATGATCATAATGATCGAAATAATGTAACGGCGTATTTAATTAATATATAAAGGCTTAGGAGGAGGACGGATAGTAATAGACATTCACGTGGATATAATTTGATCTTGAGTAGGATGATATTGCGTCTGAATGATCCCAACATATTTTTCATCATTTTTTTCTTTCAATAATTACTTAAACGATGTCTAAACCTCTGCAGGCTGTCGTTCTTACTCGCCTCTTATCTTCCAAGGACACTCATATCATCTTGCTTCAGATTGCATGGATAAGATTGCTGAAGAACTCGCATAAGTTATTTGTGTCTTGTGTACTAGAAAAATAGATTGAGAGTTCTCTCCAAAAGCAGCGCCTGATGGAACTTTGCAAGTCCTCTTAACATTGCTTTAAAAAACAAAGGAGAATTTTGATTTGTATTACTAATCCATATAACTTGGAGTTATTTTTCATGTGACGTCACCTTCAACATCGTCAACCACTCATATACGCCTAGTAGCTTATAGTCACGAAGTCGTGCACATTTCCTCTCCGGCGTGCATATTTTTCTGGCACAAAAGTCAGGTGGAAACGAACTTGCAGGATACGTCCCATAATTTTGTCCAACACGGGCGTGGAAAAGTGAGGGGAATAAAAAGAGAAAAATAAAAAAGTAGATCAAACGTGCGACGCGAGCTGGCCAATACGAAAGTCTCTTACTTTTAGGAAGATTGCACGCCGAGAAATTTGTTAAACAAGAATATTAAAAAAAATTAATGTTCAAATACCAAATTAAGACTCCAAACAGCTATATAAACACGTATTACCAAATGAAAAAGAAATCCGTAAATCTTTTTTTCTGATAAAAAATTTAAATGTATTATCATTTAGTTGGACAAGGCCATCCCATAAATCGATGCGGATTAAGATTTAGTGTTATATAATCGTGTGCAATTAATTTTTTGGAGAGGATAGTCGACGGCATCGAGCACGTGTATCACTTGTAACAACACCCATGTAAACGAACTTCACATATATAATAATATCTTCTTTGGATTATCCGTCAAAATGTTTCAAAATATTACAATCTGAAAAGGATCAAACTGCATTTCTGAAAGAAATCTTTTTTTACGTGCATATTTCTGATCATAATAAATTGCTTGTAATTTGAATTACCCAGTTGATCAATGCTAATTTCTGATCATTCCCATAATTTTATTAAAATTTCCTATGGACCAAAGTCAAGCTAATTACATCCAAACTCACGTACAAATCCATATCATTTGTCAATTGCAAGCAAGAATGCTGTCCCGCCTACGTAAAGTTTTCCTCAAGAGTCTACGCATAACTTGTTCTCGTTGTATTCTTGTATCACCTTTATAAATACCGACCACCATCCTTTATCCTAATTAAGCCACACACAGCCCCATCGACACTGCCACTCGCGTGCACACAGACAGCTCAATAAGAGTACTCATGGCCTCCTCGTCGATCCCCCTGATCTCTCTCCTGTTCTTCTCCCTCCTCGTCACCTCTTCCCATGCCGCCACCTTCAACATCGTCAACCACTGCTCCTACACCGTCTGGGCGGCCGCCGTGCCCGGCGGCGGACGCCAGTTGAACCCGGGACAGTCATGGACCATCAACGTGAATGCCGGGACGACCGGCGGCCGTGTCTGGGGCCGCACGGGCTGCTCCTTTGACGGAAGCGGCCGCGGCCACTGCCAAACGGGCGACTGCGGCGGGCTCCTGGCATGCCGCGCCTATGGATCGCCGCCCAACACCCTCGCCGAGTACGCCCTGAACCAGTTCCAGAACCTAGACTTCATCGACATCTCCCTCGTCGACGGGTTCAACGTGCCCATGGACTTCAGCCCCACCGGCGGCTGCCGCCGCGGGATCCGGTGTTCGGCGGACATCAATGGGCGGTGCCCCGGTGCGCTGAGGGCGCCCGGGGGCTGCAATAATCCCTGCACCGTGTTCAAGACCAACCAATACTGCTGCACCTCCGGCAGCTGCGGGCCGACCGACTACTCGAAGTTCTTCAAGGGACTGTGCCCGGACGCGTACAGTTACCCCCAGGACGACCCCACGAGCACCTTCACATGCCCCGGCGGCACCAACTATAGGGTCACATTCTGCCCTTGATGGACCAGCTCCACAAGTAGTAGTGCATGCCATGCATTGCGTGAACTCTTCGTATAGTTTATTTAAATAAAGAGAACAAGACGAGTTCACCCAAGAGAACGCTATATGTAAAAGAAATAAGAGCAATGCAACACTCTCAGTTGCTTATCAAATCCTGGTATATTGGAAATTATAGTACCCCTATTTTAAGTACATGATCTATTATCTTATTTAATGCCCAAACGAGTTGATAATGTAGACATGCACTTATGCACTTTGTTTGCGCATGCAAGTATATTTTATTTTTATATATAATGATCATTAATTAAAGTAATTTTTCGGTTATTGTTATTGACTTGCTGTGTCTAGAACTACTACTATCCGATTGGACGTGATCGTGATGATGCATGTAACGTAGTTTGACCCCTTGACATGTCAAAGTCTCATCTTAGTGCACTACGGTCCCCTAAATGATCAATAAGAATGAACACTGCGAAAAACTTTTAAATTTTAAAATATTACAATAGTTAAAGATAAATGGGGATGCTAGAACGATAAATAGCATAAAAGGTATATCACATAGTTCAATACCACTACATATAAGAATATAAAAGTCGATGATACAAATTGCTACATATAGGTCCCGTACATTGACTCCAAATAACTTAAAGCTAAACATAAACTATAGGGTAATCACGTACACACTCCACCACACGAACATCACTAGCCAACACATATCAATTGATCGTGCAGAATAATCAGGATCAGCACTTGTTAGCGTAAAGCTAAGTGTAAATTCAAAATAGACTATAAGTATGATTCATAAGCATAAGAAAAAATATAATATCATATATATATATATATATATATATATATATATATAGGGTTACATGGGCGTGTGAAGAGGGGTGCGCTCCGCAGCGTGTGAAACATTCTTGATCGTCTAATCTAAGATCAATGGCCGCCTTTCGTGAATATCATCTGGAACGTTAAAAATTGCATTGACGATCTATCAATTTATCGTGAGAAATTCAATTTGAGCACCCGCTTGACTTTTGCTTTTTTCCCCTCTCGCTCCACTCTCTCTCGATCTCACTCTTTTCGAAGATCTCTCTCTCTCTCTCTCTCTCTCTCTCAATTTATCTGGCACAGATCTCCCTCCATCCGGCTAGCGCAGGGGTAGCAGGTGGCTGCAGAGCTTCCTCCCTCTGGCGACTGCAGGTGAGAGATCGAAAATCACTTTTCCCTTTTTCTTTGGCCCCCAATCTCTCGCTATCAATTCCCTTCGGCGAGTGTATGAGCGAGAGATAAGGGCTTCATCTTTTACTTCTTCTCCGGCTCTGATCTCTCTCAATCTAGAACTCCGGTGAGTGAAGCTGCCATGAGACATCGTCTGCTCCAAATCTCCCTCCGGTGAGTCCAAGTGCGGATGCCCTCTCTCTCTCTCTGTGTAACGCCCCTAAAATTCGGCCCAATTTAAACTTTTGTCGAACCCTAGGCGACGTTACATTGACTTTGACCTTGACCTAATTTCATAAAACTTGCAGCGGAAACATAATATAATAAACTTATGCAATAACATTATAAATATCATTTTCATAAACAGTGTAAGTCTTCAACATAATTAAATTCCAAGATACATAAACTGGTCCATTGGCCTAATAGGCTCTAACGTATACCCAATAGAGGGTTCATCATACATAAATGAGTTCAAGTGGAGTACATGACTCAATAAGAGGCCCATAAGCCATACGTACTTCACCCTTATAAGGGTTCATCATCATGACATAAAATAAGTAAAAGACTTGGGTCGTAGTCCGACAGATCCATGTGCAATATCGTCGTCACGAGGCTTTCGCCGTTGAACCTAAACCTCATCCATACCTGCACGGATCCATGGGGTGCAGGGAATTTATTCCGTTAAATTATATTGAGGCTCATGCATGCTATGATCCTATAACATGATTTTTATATGTCATGACATATGCATTTCATCATCATAGAACATAAGTCATGTGCATGCTATGAGCTACTTATGCATACTATATGGCATGTGAGCATATCATCATGGTAAGATAAGACATCATGTAACATCATAATCTTTAGATCATGCATATCACAACTTATCATCATATTTATCATTATGCTATTGCATATCATATCTTATCATCATACGTATCATTATACTATTGCATATCATGTGTTATCATCATACTTATCATTATGCTATTGCATATCATGATCTTGTCTTACTTTACTTTGTCATCTTTATTCATGACATCATATGATGTGACAAGTGGACATTCATAATGCATCCTCATAGGTGTCTTCTCCATCTTTATCATCTTTGTCTTTATGTCCCAAGTCATTCATCATTCATCTTTACATCTTTTCATCTTTCATCTTTATTTAGATGTTTTCTTATTTTGTCGATCGAGAAGGGTAGTGGCTCATAAATCATAATCCTTCCCGTAGGTGAGGTCTTTATCCTTCCCGTAGGTGAGGTCTTTATCCTTCCCCGAAGGCAAGGTCTTTATCCTCCTCGTAGGTGAGGTCTTTATCCTTCCCCGAAGACAATGTCTTTATCCTCATCCGTCAATAAGATCTTTTCCCACCCGTCGGTGGGGTCTTAGGTTGGGTACCGATTGGTCCCGAGTCATAAAAATGTCACTGCTTCATCAATTCGTCTTTTAATCATGTTCATCAATACATACAATCATTCAATACATGTTGCATCTTTTAACCTATTTAAGGTCATACAAACTTCAAATCATGCTAAGTGTGGACATTCAATCATAACCAATCATCTTCTAGAAACGGATGACCATTTTGGGTAACGGTCGACCACTGGTCTTGTATCGAGCGACCGGTTGGATTATCGGTCGACCGTTATGGTCCTTTCGAATGACTGAAATGGAGCGTTCGGTTCATCCGCTAATCACAGAATGTGATTACTCTCTAAAATGGGCGACCGTAGGTATAACGGTCGACCATTATGGGTCTTTTGGACGATCGAAACTGGGTTCAGTTTCGTCCGCTAATCACAGAATGTGATGACTGCTTAAATCGGACGACAGGTGGAATATCGATCGACCGGTTCATGACTTTCGGATGATCGAAATAAGGCGTTTGAACGACCGCTAATCACAGAATGTTTCGACTATACATATCAGACGACCGCTTGGATATCGGTCGATCGGTACATGACTTTTGGACGACCGAAATAGGATTTTCGAATGTTCGCTAATCACATAATGTGTCTGCCCTTCTAGAACGGTCGACCGATAAAGAATCGGTCGCCCGTTCTGGGACGGCAGACACCCGATTTTTACATGATTTTATTCCATATCTTACATACATCAACATCTTGAACACATAATGACTTCCACCCATCATATGGGACACTTCTTAACATTCTTAACATTCTAATCATGAAACATAAAGAGGTCTTCACATAAGGCATCCAACATGCTAATCACACTTAAAAATGTACATAAGCTTTACAAGATTTCATAATGAGTTTTCATAAGAGTCATTAAATGCACATTTCCTAACCCTTTACTCTAAGAACAAGGGGTTTGCTCTTATATCCTAATCCATACATTAAAACATCATTAGAGTGAGATAGGGAGGTTTGGATCCCCTCAACATACCTTAATTAGCAAGTCCTAATTCTCTAGCTTCTTCCTCTCCTTTCCTTCTTTCTTCTAGATTTCCAAGGACTCTAACGGAGTGAGAGGGAGATTGTGAGAGAGAGAATGGACTAATGGAGGGAGAGTGAGATGATCTACTTACTGTAGCTACAATAATCCGCGTTACTATAGCAAGGAGTGTTTTCTTCTTGTTGTTGGCCGATGGAAACAATGAGGGAGAGATAGAGTGTGGGGAGCTTGCTATTGCACAATGGGTCTTGGGGTGGGTTGCTGTAGCAATTAGGAGGTCTTGGGGCTGCTGTCGGCAAGAAAAGAAGTGAGGGAGAGAGAACGTGAGGTGGTTTAAGTAGGGGCACTCTAGCATTAGGTCATTTTAGTTTGGGCTCTACTATTGTTTTTCTCTTTTTTTTTTTTGAATTCTTTTCGGATGTTACTCTCTCTCTCTCTCTCTAACCATTCTCTTCTTCCCGTCATTGACTGCCACGATCTCTCTCTAGTCTCTCTCCAACGATTGCAGGAAGGTACCACACAAGCTACTTAGGTCTCTCTCTCTCTCTCTCTCCCCCTCCCCAATTGCTCCTGACCATTCTATCTCCAACGAGTGCAGGGGCGGTTGCTGGCTATCGATCCCTCTCTCTCCCCAGCGAGTGTAGGTGCAGATGACGAACATCCTATCCTCTCCGTAAACAAACTTCAAATTGGATTAGGTATCCCTTTTGCCATTTTCATTTTAATGTTATGTATTGCTATGATGGATCTAAGTGTTGGTAGTCTCTCTGTAATTGCATGAAATTCCATTTGCTTTCACTACAAGAAAATTGCTATTTTTCGACAGATAGAAATCCGTCACAATTTGCGACGAAAATGTTTTCGACGGATTTTTCGACGGTTACAACCGTCGGAAATGAAAATAATAAATTATGTAATTTGTTATATTATTATTTTATTTTTTCGACGCTTAGGAATGTCAATATTTCTGACGAATATCCATCCGATGCAATTTTTGACGGATTATTCGACGGTTACGACCGTCGGAAATGAAAATAATAAATTATGTAATTTATTATATTATTATTTTATTTTTTGATGATTAGGAACGTCGATATTTTCGACGAGATCCGTCGCAATTTCTGACGGATTTTTCGATGGTCACGACCGTCGGAAATGAAAATAATAAATTATGTAATTTGTTATATTATTATTTTATTTTTTGACGATTAGGAATGTCGATATTTCCGACGAATATCCATCCGTCGTAATTTTCGACAGTCGTAACCATCAGTAAATGTATAATAATATAATTTGCGACAGTCCAAAAAGTCGATAAAATAATTTCCGAGGGTTTCGACCGTCGGTAATAATTAGCGACTGTTCAAACCGTCGATAAAATAAAAAATAAATATTATATATAACTAAATATAGTATTTTACTTTTACAATTAAATATTTTTTTACGATCACAATCATCGGTAACTTTAAAAATAATTAATATATACTTTTCTGCCAGAGCCGTCGGTAATTAAAATTTCGTTATCCCGCTTTTTTTCGTTTTCCCGCTTTCTCATCTTTGAACCTATATATGTAATACCCCTTTCTTATTTCTTTCCTCTTCTGCTCTCTCCCTCCTCTCCTCTCTCTCTCACCCTCTTCCTCTCCCTCTCCCTCTCCCTCTCCCAATCGGCGAGCCTCTGAGCGGCCGTCAAGCGTCGACCGTTGGTGACCCTCTCCCGTCGACGTCTCTCTCTCTCCGGCCCGGACCACCAGGCGGCCGGATCTCGCCGTTGGCGGCCGGATTCGGCCCCTAGCGATCGGATCCGACCGCGGGCGTTCAGATTCGACCGCGATCCAGCCTCTAGCGGTCGGATCCGGGATCTCGGCCGCTGGCGTTGGCCGTCGGCCGGCTAATTTTTTTATATTATAAAAATTCTTTGCGATAGTTTTGACGGCCGAAACTTCTACGGTCGCCCGACAACCGCCAAACTTTTCGACGACTACCAAAGTTTTCGACGATTTCGTCGACCGCCGCAAATATCGACGGTCACGACCGTCGAATTTTCAATGATTTTTTCTTCCGGCGTTTCTTTCCCAACCGTCGGAAATTAATTTGCGATGACCATTTTTTGGACATCCCAATTCCGTCGAAAAAATCATCGAAAATGATGTTTCCGACAGTTTTCGGGGAAATTACAGACGGTTCCGTCTGTAATTCCCATATTTGTTGTAGTGTTTGTCATTATGCTCTAAGCAGTTATTGTCCTTGCTTCACTGTGAGAAATGTAGAATTATGTTCTTCACTTAATGTTGAATAGAAAGAAAACATGAACATCACATATCTTCGGTGTAGAGTGCCTATGACAATGAATGAGTCAAGATGCTCGATATCTATTCAGATGTTCACAAGGCCAAGTTGTCATATTGTATATGACAAACAAGAAAACATTACTTGGAAAGTTCTTTATCCTGAATGGATTGATCAAACGATAACTTTATTGTGACAATGATGTATATGTCAACGATATATTCTTACACTCAAACACATGCTTTATTGTCTAAATGCAGCTTTTATGATTTCTCCACATCTATCTTATGATAATTTGCATTGTTGGGATATTATTACTTGTTTTGATTAATTTTCATATAGAAATCCCAATCGACGACACATGAGAGCATAAAGACACATACCCCCACTTACGCATCGCATAGGGATATATAGGTGGATACCCCCAAACTGGACACTTAGACGAATTCGAAAGCAGACGACAGAGTTTAAGAAGACAATCTGTCCAACCTTTCCATGTCAACTTGGTAGATTCCCTTGTAGAAGAGGAAGAAAACTTCCTCTACACTTTATGGGCAAATGAAGACAAAAAAAGTAGTTAGAAAAGTGGACAGGACAAATAAGAGAGTAGTTGAAAAAGTTGGCATCCAAAGAGGGACCACTTCTTTTGGCTAGAAAAGTGAGCAATAAATACAAAGAAACAACTACATGAGTGGACAGGTGATATCAAACATTGAAGCTATAAAATGACATGAGGCTACCCATGGAAGGATACATTTGGGACTTGGAATCGAAAGTCAGGAGGCCATATTCTGCTAGAAGGAGAAGCTGAAGGGGAGATTGCAGCCAGCAACTTCCCTCCCTCTTTTATTTTATTTTTCCTTTTCTTCTTTCCTTGTTTTCTTGTTTTTTATGTTTAGTTAAACAGCCAGGTACGGGATCTGTGATGGATGTTTATACTTCTAAACATTTTTTTCTGAGTTTATGTTAAGCAACAGACGATTATTCTAAATCTTATCTCTACTATTTCTTGCTTGTTTCGACTTGTGTGTTGTTTCTATGGAATGTCGAATGTGTTTTTATATATACATATTGGTTTATCCATTGCGTCTTGCCCCGAGAGGGTAATATTCTTCTCCAACTCAAGCTTTAAGGCCAAGAGGCAAAGAGCTTGAAGTTGGATTCCTACGGTAAGGCAAAATGTGATTCCACCTACCTCCTACTTGTTTCCTGTTTTTGATTGAAACCTACGGGCAGTAGACAATTACTTCATGTCTTGAGTTGCTTCATGTCTTGAGTTATTTCATGTCTTGAGTTTCCTGCTCTATTGTTCCTTGTTTATTGTTCCATTGGTGGTGTCATTTTCGTGATGAAGTTTTGATTGCCGAAACTATTTTATTTGTTTGTCCATCCATCATGTTTTTAAAGGATGACTTCTAATAGATATATGAATGTTATAATTTTGCTTAATTTCTTTGTGTTCATTCAGCTTTTGTTGTCATTTTTATATGGACTTGTTAATGCCATTGACTTTGTGATTCTGCATCAATATCTGATGTGAGTTGATTTAAATGTATTGCTAGATGTTCAATGATCTGGTAATTCCTTCCACAAATCTCTGTATTTTCTCTTACCGAATATCTGGTTCCCTCCTATAACATTACTTGAAGAGGGAACTAACGTTATCTTAAGTCATGCAAGGATCCAAAAGATTAGTTGTATTGTGAATATAATTTTTTCCTATCCTAGCTTTGGTTATTAGCTCAAAAGATGTTATAATAATAGATTACTATGTGTTGATGGCCAAAATAAGTTTGGAGGAAAATTCTAAATATCTTGATAGAAAAATCTAGACTTTCAATCATTTTAACTTGAATATGACAATCCTATATACGAGAGTGGAAAAGATTGGAAGGAATATGAGTTATGAGAATAGTATTAGTTAGAGAATAAGAAAGAATTGAAAGGATATAAGCTACAAGAGTAATCCTATCTATATTTAATTTTCTTTCATTAGAAATTCCAAGTCCCTAGACACAAGAGTAGAAGTGATTTGAGATGTTTTGGCCCATGAGAGTAGGCTTTCCCATTCTCTATTTTCTTCTATCCAAATTTTTGCAATCAATTAACGAGTTTTCCCAAAGTAATTACCCAATTCTAATGACTTATCTGTTATGTTATTTCTATCTTTCTAAGCTTTCTTTTCTTTTATTTCTTTTATAGTTTCTTGGATAAAAAATCTCAAAAGAATCTTTTTTCTATTTCTGAAGAGTTAGTTTACTATTATTGTCAAAACATAAATATTATTTGCTACAAATCAGATTTTGCTCGCTTGAAGTTTATTAAGTCTAGTAATCAAAACAATCTCTCTTTAATCCGACCCCAAATATATTACAAGTAAGATCGCACCTTTGCGGCTAGAGTTGTCTAGTTGGGAGTACAAAAATATTTTTATGATGTCATAACCCATTTTCTTTGAACATGGCTCATGTCTATACCCGACATAGCCTATGTCTAAGGTAACATAGTCCGTGTTACTACTAAGATATGCCATCTTGAACATTCACAGCCTGAGAATTGGGCTCACGATCGTGCATTCGACTCACATAGTAGGTGAAACCTAAACATTGATTGATATTTGATATTAACATTTAGATTCAAAGTTCATCCATATGATTGTTCAATCATTGTATCATTATTTATATAGTTGACTAAAAGTGCCCTATTCTTTTTTGGTATATGAATAATAGGATTAATGTGATGATCGTTCTTATTATCAATATGATTGATTTATAGTTCTTTGCTCATATATGACTCTTGCACCGAACAATTGATGCATGATGCTAATAAAGTGGTCCAAAGATCACTAAATATATTAACCAATTAAAAGTAACAAATTGAGGATTATCTTATGATTGTCAAGATAGTTAACCAAGCTATATAAAAGTCTTATAATGATGGGGCTAGGTAGCGTAACTAAAAGTAACACACAAAATTATAATTCGGTGAACACAAAACACTTGTGTGGGACTTCTCCATTAGTTCAATGAAAAAGGGTCTCACAAAAAAGGTAAAATCCTTGCCTAAAGAGGGCATCATCATTGTCTAAACCATCATTGATCAAAGTACATGAAAGTGCTATGATATTAAAGCATAAAGTTAATGCTAATACTCTTAACTCATTTCTGATCAAGAAAGGAATAAAAAATTAACCTCTCAATTGCATTCTAACATAAGATTCATATATATATAGATATATATATATATATATATCTATAACCTTAAATATATTGACATGTTTTTTGTTGTTATGTTTACTTGTTTTTATTTTAGTCATAATCTATATATCTAAAACTGCAAATACATTATATTTCTTTTATTTTCTTTTTTTATCTAATTGATAACTGTCTTATTACTTATATTCATAACCTCTGTCATATATTCTCTGATCCAATTAATTGATTTATTAGTTTGAATTCATTGATTAATTATTGATAATCTCAAATACAGTGTATGTTTTGCTATCGATTAATTTATTGTAATATAAGAGAACTAAAATTGGTTATAATATGGTGGATGAAAAAATCGACCAAACCAAAAAATCTACCTAACCCAAATAATTGAACCAAAAAGATAAAAAAAAATTAGAGATCCGAGTCCGATTTAGCATGATTTTTAATATATTGAAATCCATCTATTAAAATAAGATCCCATCGTAAAAAAACCATCGGGTCCTATAGAGACCTTTTTATTTGTATAATTAATTCAAATTTCTTATTATAGATAGAATATTTTTTGTATACAATTTCATATTTTTCTATCACATTATGAAATTCTAATTTGGTAACTTATAATTTGGAAACTCTAATTTGGTAAATTTATATTTAATTATAAAATTAAATATTTTTATATTAATTTTTATTTATTATATATTTCAAAATATAATTGTACAAAAGTAGGGACTAAAAAAAAGTGATCCATTAGAGGGTGAATTTATTTCTTCAAAATAGTTTTGGGGTGGCTTTCTTAATTTAAAAAATGATCTGAAAATAGCACGTGTTTTTTTTATCAAAAAGTCAACCCAACTAGGATTGCTTTCACCCTAATCAATATCTACTATATTTTTATTTAATATCTGGTTTAATAAACTACTTGTGCATAGTAAATCATATCGTAAATTTTTGTTAAATAATGTAACTTTGAATAATTATATAATATGTAAATATAGGGATTTTCAAAAAGGAAAACCTCCAGCTCTTGAAAGCTTTGTGGATCCATGCAACCCCTCCAAATTTTTACATTCATCCATATCTATCTATCTATCTATATATATGAGTTTAATGGGTGCTCTCCCCTACATCAGCATCCATTTGATGTTGAGTCGACGATCGTGACTCACCCATCAGAAAATATAGTTCATGGGGGTTCTTGGGGAAAAAATGAGCAAATGTGCTTTTGCTCTCACCTTCCCCCTTCCTGTCAATGGTGGAGCTCGCTTGGCATCAGAGCTCACCACCAACAACAACCCCCCCCCCCCCCCCCCCCCTCCTCCCTTCCCGGCGGCGGACACCTCCACCCCACCCTCCCACAATTGTAACATTCTTAATCTCTATTAGACCAAAATGACCTCAAAAGAAAAGGTATCTTAAGGGTAGTTTAGTCATCATAATTTATAAGCCAAGAGTAGATAAATATGCCCTCACAAGCAAGGTGGTTAGGGGGCAAATATGACACGTGGCAAAAAGTGTAGTAAAAAATTTCAAAACCCCCCAAACCCTTTTTTCCCTCTCCATTTTTCTCTCCATTCAGCTGCAACCTCCTTGGGAGCTCAAGGTCCTCTTCCATGATGTTTTAAGCATCCAACAAGAAGAAGAGAAGAAGCTAGGAAGTCGAGCCAACGAAGGAAAAATCAGCTGGGGCGAAGGAAGACTAGAAGAAGAGGAAACATCCCTAAAAATGTTTAAGGATTATGGTTCATCATGGATGAACCCACACGTTCCTCATTCTAATCATGTTTGGAGTGAGGATGTGACTGAACTCTTTGGAATGGATTTTATATGTTTTCACAATGTTTTTGTTGCTCATTTTTTGGTTTGATTGTGTATGTCATGATTGGAAGTATGATTCGTTTAGTTGGATTTCACTATAAGGAAATTGCCATTTTCCGACGGGCAATTTTCGACGGATAGAAATTCGTCGTAATTTGCGATGGATTTTGCGTCAGAAATATTTCCGACGGTTACAACCGTCGGAAATGTTTTCAACGGTTCCAACCATCGAAAATGGAAATAATAAATTATCTAATTTATTATATTATTATTTTATTTTTCGACGATTAGGAACGTCGATATTTTCGACGGATATCCATCCGTCGCAATTTTCGACGGATTTTCCAACGGTTACGATCGTGGGAAATGAAAAAATAAATTATGTAATTTATTATATTATTATTTTATTTTTTGACGATTAGGAACGTCGATATTTTCGATGGCCGTAACCATATAATAATATAATATGAGAAGTATTTTATTAATATAATTCGTGACAGTCCAAACCATCGAAATCTGACAGTTCCGACCGTCGATAATAATTAGCGACAGTTCAAACCATCGATAAATAAAAAATAAATATTATATAAATATTTTATTTTTATAATTAAATAACATATTACCGATAGTTCGGACCGTCAGTAAAGTAAAAAATAAATATTATATAATAATATAACATATTACCGACGATTCGGACCATCGATAAACTAAAAAATAAACATTATATAATAATATAACATATTACCAACGGTTCAGGACATCGGTAATTCAAAATACTCTCCCCCCGCTCTTTTTTCATTTTCCCACTTCCCAACTTCCTACCCTATTATATGCATTTTTACTCTCCACTTCTCCATTCTCCACTCTCCATACTCTCTCCTCTCTCTCTCCATCTCCTATTTTGTTGGCCCGACCCGCGGGCGACCTCTCCCGACCGGCGACCCTCTCCCTATCGGACGACAACCCACAGGCGACCTCTCCCCTCTCTCTCTCTCCCCGCGGCCGGATCGGCGGCTGCGGTCGGGATCTAGCCGCGGGCGTCCAGGATCTAGCCGCGGGCAGCCGGATCGGCCGCCTGCGGCCGGGATCTGGCCGTGGGCGGCCGGATCAGCCTGCCCGCAGCCGGATCGACCGCCTGCGGCCCCGATCGGCCTCCCTGCAGCCGAATCGGCCACCTGCAGCCCGGATCTGGCTGCGGGCAGTCGGATCGGCCGCTTGCGGCCCGGAACTAGCCGCGGGCAGCCGTATCCGGCCGCTAATTTTTTTTATTTTTAAAAATTTCTTTGCGACGGTTGCGACCACCGAAAGTTTTGACAATCGCGACCGTTGAAAACTTTCGATAGTTAATCTGCCGTGACTTTTCGGACGGTTGGAACCGTCGACTGGGACTTTTCGGACGGTTAGAACGTCGATATTTCCGACGAATTTTTACAACCGTCGCAAATCGATTTGCGACGACCATTTTTTTGACGGATCAATTTCGTCTGATCGGTAATTGTATTACCGATAATTTTTGGGTTGATTACCGACGATTTTTGGGCTGATTACCGACGATTTTGACCGTCGGTAATCGGCGTTTTTCTTGGAGTGTTTGGTTGTTGTTTTATGCACCTATAAATGCTAGAAAAGCAGTAGAAAATCCAAGAAGGAATGGATATGCGATTTGGTTTGTGCACAATGGATTGAAGTTATTATTTCTCTAATTTTTTTATATAAATCGATCGATCGATCGGGACAAGCGGTCGACCAGTCCATGAGTTTCCATATGCGTGATTGCTACTATTTTATTCGGGCGCAACATCGGTCGACCAGATTGGTGACCGATCGAGAAATCTGAATGCTACTATTTAAATTGATCAACTAGTCAAATGAGTGGTCGACTAGTCCGTGAGTTTTGTATATACCTGCAACTACTGTTCAAATCGGGTGAAGTATTAGATCGATTGGCCGGGCGAGCGGCCATTGGTGTTGGTGGCTGGTGTTTAAATCGATCGGTTGATTGGGATGAGCGGTAATCGGTCGTGCGACCAGTCGATCAACTGACTGAAAGTCATGATTTCATATATTGAATGCAGTGAATCCTCTATCAATTGTTCATTAGTTGCCATCATGCTATGACATGCTATGTTTCATGCTTTTATTGATGTGAATGTCATGTTATTGATTGACTCACTTAGAATCCGAAATATATTCTAAGTCGTAGAATTAAAATGAATCATTGTATTGAAATGGAACATGAGATTAAACACTTGGCCCCTTGCTGGATGGATGTGTAACAAATGGAAATGACACAACTTTGGGGTGTCAACGCTGGCACAAGGACAACGAAGTACCTCATCGTATTAGTAAAGGTTCATTAATGATTGATTGATAACATAATCACAAAGATAGGTTAAGTGACAAGAACGTATGGATAATGTTATAATTGGGCATTTCAAAAAGTAAATACAATGGAATGTTCTTAGCCACTATGGATTGAATAATTGGGCATTAAATGATATTAATGCAATGGATTTATGGAATTGGAAAATGAAATGGATAATTGGCTTTCATGATCTACATTGAGATTTTTATTGTGCATTGATTATCGTTTTAATCAAAATGCTTTTATGGATTATTGAATTACTTATTTTATGGCCCTTACATACAACTAATGAGAGGTGGGCCTCCTCTGCATCCGGATTCATGCAGGTATGGAAGAATATGTAGAAGTTGGTGAGCTCATGACTACGGTTAGCACATGGAGTCGGTCTTATATTGGGTCATAGTATGTTATGATATTTATGTGTCATATATGAGTCGGCCTAGGGGCCTTATTATAGACTATGTTGGACTTGGACTTATTTGTAGACTTCGAATTCTTTATGTATTTGGGTTATCCTCCATGGTATATTTGATGTTATTGGGCTTAGTATCATGTGGTCCATTATGTTTTATCACTTACGCTATGTTTTAAATGTAGAATAGTTTTAAAATTCTTATGTTTTGTTGACCTTAGGTCAACTATCATATTGTCCACCGTGTAACGCACTTCGGGACCTGCTCGCGACACGTGTCGTGAGGCTGATTTCAGAGGCGTTACACCAACGCTCTCACCCTCCCCCCCCCCCCCTTTGCTGTGTCTTTGACCTCGACTCACCACCAAAGCTCCTCTTCAACTCCCGACGGCGGAGCTCACTCCTCCCCCACTCATCTTGGAACCCCTCCCCCCACCCCCCCCACCCCCCACCCCCCCAAAAAAAAGAATAGAAAAGAAAATGCTCTCACCTCCCCTCCCCCCCTTCCTTGTCGCGGGCAGTGGAGCTCGTTGTTCTCATCGTCGCCCCTCATCATTGGCATTTGTGCCCTTGGAGCTCGCCCACCACCTTTGACCTCCTCCTCGACTCACCACCAACGCTCCTCTTCAATCCCCTCACCCCCTCCTCCCGTCGATTCTTGTCTTCGACCCCTTGACCCACCCTCCTCCTTGCGGCGGAGCTCACCCCCACCCCCACCCCCGCCCATCCACCCTTCCTTGCAGGTTCGTCAGCCTCTCGTATCACAAAGGAACCCAAGGGGCTCACAGAGGAGCCAACAACTACATCGGCAGGGTCTAGAGCTTTGGGAACGCATTGAACTGTCCAATAGAACTTGATGAACTGCCCGCTTTCCATCCGCACATCCATCATGCATCGGACATCAGTGTTGTCCCTCCATATCACTAGGGGGACAACCATTAATCCCTATATATATAAGAGTAAAAAAACTAAATAAAACAAAAATGTCTATATGTGCTTGGCTCTCCTGAAGTATGAGTCTACCTCTGTTACTAGCTCTATGGGACCATAAGATTAGTTAAATCTTTTTAAAGACTTGATTTAAGTTTAACAATTTAATGTGTAATTACTTATTTTAAGATAACTCAAGTAAATAGTAACTTGATGATTGTGACTATTTTTTAGTTATCCAATAAAATAAAACCTTTTCGGCTAAATAGAAATAAAAATAAATCTTTTAAATTAGTAGAATAAAAAAACCTATAAAATAGTAATCCTACTGGTCAAATAATATTTGATGCAATAGGCATGTTTTGAATTAGTCTCTAATGAGATATCAGTAGCATGACCTCGACATGGTAAGATATTGCGGGTTATGATTTAAACAACTAATAAGTGAGGTAAACGTTGTATTAAAATAATATTATAGTTACATTTAAGAGGGGTTAGAATTGATTTTTAGTTCTAAAATTTAAATATTGATATATAAAACTAATAAAAGTTTAAAAACTAGAGGAAAGGGGAAAGGATCCCCTTAAGACATACCAGGTCTGACTCCTAATGATGGATAATGAGTCTCTATGCATGATGATTGTGAGAGTCATCCGTTATGAAAAGACCTCTCTATTGAATCCATTTCATTTCACTATTTCATTTCTGCTCGTTCTTCAAAAGTTCTTGTAAAATGGATAATATTTTAAGTAAGTGCAAATGTAATATCCTCAAAAATAAAATAAAAGGAAAAGAAAAAAATAAATAGAAAAAATATATAGCTAATTAAGGCTCAATTATGAAGTTACTAGTCTAACAAGCCTAAAACCCAACCTATAAGTACTCCCATATGCCCTAAGCCACACAACCCTCTCTTTTCTTTTTCTCTCCTCCCATCCTCACGGCCAGCACCCCTCTTCAAGAAGAAGAAGAAGAAGAAGAAGAAGAAAGAATTAGGATTAAGATTAGGGTTTTCACTAAAACTCTAAAGGCGTGTAAGGAGATCCAAACCTCTCTCTTCCCTCTCAGTGATGTTTTTATTTGGATTGAGAGTTTCAAGAATACTCTGTTCTTGATAAAGATTTTGATTGAGAGTTGTATGATTTATGTTACATAATTTATTAAATTCGTGACTATGTTGTAATAATTATTTGGATAGGTTTTACTTATCCAAAAATTAAAAATAATATATCTATGGAAACCTCTCGAAGTCTAGTTTCCACAGAAATTAGTTTCATATGATTTGGAGTTGTATACAAAAATTTATGATCCAAACATCGTACTGATGTCGTGCTATCTCGGGAATTCGTTACTATTTTGTAATAATTGTTTAGATAAGTTTTTCTTATCCAAAAATTACAAATAATATATGATGAAAACCCTAGAATTCTAGTTTCTATAGAAATTGGTTTCATATGATTTGAAGTCGTATACAAATAGTTATGATCTAAAAATTGGACCGGTGTTATGCTATCTCGGGTAACAGCGAGACCAAATTGTAAAATATATAGTAAATTAAAAAACTGAATTAGGGTTTGAAATTTATCCCTAAGTTAAAGGTTCGTGTTATCCTTCTGTGAAAACTATAATCATCTGAAAAGAACAAGTATAGGTTAACTTATTAATATTTTGTGACTGCTATGAGAATACTATGCAGAGAATAAATTCTGATATTGTATGAATTCCTAAGAAAAAGTCTCAACTCTTGTTAATGAATGAAAATTGCATGTTTTAATGTGTTTTATGATGCATATATGCTAAGAGATCATATCTGAAATATTTATGATATTTTAAACTATTTTTATTGGAATTTTAATGTCAAAAATCAATACTTACGGGTAGAAGATTGGACTTTCAGGACGTTGGCACGGCCTTGCTAGGTCCCGGAACGACCGTGATAGGGTAGCACGGTCGTGACTCTATCGGTAACTACCGTGACGAAAGGCGTAAGGAAACCATATCTCTGTCACGGTCGTGATGGAACCTATTACGGTCGTGATAGACCAAAAAATTGATTTATGTTATATTTATATTATTTTAAAGATTTACTATTATGTATTAGTGATTAATGATCGTATATGAACCTAGATACACGAATTGCATGGACAGTCATAATTAGGTTAAAATTTAAAGACTGAGTGACGTAAACTGATTAATGATTGTGATAATAATAAATCAAATCGAAGAATACCATTACTTATCGCTCCTCAAACTGATTACAGAAAATACTATGCCTGCTCCATTGTGCTAGAATTTCCTTCAAAAAATTACTGTGCCCTGCACTATGGAGTTAGTATTTTCTGAGGAAATAATTGTATCTTACTAAAAATGGTACGTATATCCCACGGAGCCTCGACTCCAAGGCCTAGCTAGTCTACTGAGACAACGACTTAAATTCTTCAATTACTGATAAGATCAAAGACTGAACTGAAATGATCATGAACGTGAGATCCAATGGGTTATAAAGCAATTCTGAGGATATGACTGAGGCAAGGTAAGAACAAATGCTAGTCACTTGGTATGCCTACTGTACTGACTGACTAATGAATTGATGAAAATGTTTACATGTCAATTTCGTTATTATTACTGATGACCTTATGATATGAACCAATGATATGCATATTTTATGACTTTGACATGATATGCATATATGTTCCTTGTTATTATAAAATTATCATATATGTCATGTAGTATCTTGCATATGATGCATAACATACACTGTATGGTCTTTACATACTCTAACTGTAAACCCGCACCTGGATGCGTGTAGATAACTAATATGCTTGGATGGATGGCTGGCTCAACTCATAATGGTAAGTTGCACATGGTCTAGGCTAAGAATAATGTCATGAGTCCGTTAGGCTACTATTTTAGAATTATTTTTCTTATTAATGAACTATTAGTTTTTCCTATGACATTAATCGCAATGGTTTTTTATTCAAGACTTCCGTTGAAAATACAAGTTTTATTTTGATAATTAATTTCCGCAACAGTCATATTTATCATTTTTATTATGATGATGTTATGGCGAACGAGCTAATGACGTAAAATTACCTTAAATGCTCAAAACTTTTAGGGTGAATTTTCGAGTCGTGATAGTAAAGTTCTTACATAAATTTTTGGACATTAATAATGACACTCCAAAAATTATTATTCTCACTTCAGCGTGTGAGTGCTGAACATTTTTTTTTTACTTTTGTAAGAACAAATAGAATGATAATAATGTAGTTTGAAATAACAATATTTCTTAAAATCAAATAGTGTCCTGTGGCCACTGAAATCGCGAAAACAGAGAAAATGCTAAAATCAAAGGCAAAATGATAAGACTACCATGATTCTGCTAATACACGATTGGACCGAGAACAAAAGCCGCAGTGAACCGCGGTCGTGGTTCGGTGCGGTCCGCGACGAGTCGCCGAAACGCGAACCAGAATTTGGACTTCTAAGCTCTAAAACTCCACTGGCGCGTCGATGGGTCTCTAATTTTTCTCCGTTCCTTTCCCCAAACGCAGATTTCTTATTCGCACCAGGAGCATGCAGCGATATGGATCATGAACAAGCGGAGGGATATGGTGGTGGTAGCGGCAGCGGCGGTGAGGAGGAGTAGGAGGAGGACCGCCATCGATGGGCGGCGAGCGGCAGTACAGCAAACTGGAGGAAGCCCTCGAGGTCAAATCCCTCCGTCGCATCATCAGCGCCTACGTCAAGTAACGCTCTTTCTCTCTCTCTCTACTCAGCCAATTCGAGGGTTTGAGATTCATAGATTGTCCTAAAGTTGCTGGGTTCGCGAAGAATTTCATCAACTAAACCCATTTATCCATTTCTTTTTCTCCTGAAGCTTGGGGGTTGGTCTTCTGGCTTCTTATATTATGTTTGCTTGCAAAACGGATTTCTAGTGTTCATGCATAAGCCATACCAGGAGGATTCACAAATACAATGTCATCTGTAACTTATGTAATCTCATCGTGCAAGTTCGATTATGTCAAGTCGTTGTATTAGTAGTTGCCATTAGATGGTCTCCTTCGTTTTCTAAGGGACGTTCGTGGTTCTTGAACGTCCACTAGGAATCACAGATGCTGCTTTTCCTTCTAGTGTAGTAGTTACTAACACTCTCAATCTTGAAGCATGGCAGCAATTTGAAATTTTTTTTCCATAGTTGCTTTGTTGGTAAAGAAATTTAATCAAATATGACGTGCCAAAAAGTGTGTCCACTGCACGATCCCAACTTTTGCTGGGTTGGACGAAGGGGGTTTAAGATTGCCAATGGTCCATATCCTTCGTTGTGTACCCTTGCTAAGAGAATGTATGTTTCTTGATTCAATGGTGACCCTTATGCACTTAGCAGTGATGTCACATTTGCACTCTTATGTAATGTATATTGTAAGTAAAAAATATCTTGCCAGACTGAGGCATATACCTGATGGTAATGCACCATTAGTAATTCCACTTGTGTTTCTCTTTCTGTGTTTAGGAACTTGATTCTTTTGAATAAACACATCATATCAAATTACCTGCTGGTATTTCTTTTGGATTCTAAGTTCCCTTTACAAGTAGTCTTTCTCTAAAGGTGCAACCGTGCAACTAGTCATCTGAAAATCCCAGTCCTCCTGCTTTAGTTTCATTACCATGTTGCTTCAGATATCTTAAGGATGGTCGACAGGATAAACCTTAATAAGTGTTGGCACTTGCAAGTTAGCTGGGGATTTTGCTTATCCAATGAAGCTATTTCCATGGCTCGAACATGTGAGCTCTCGATCACGAAAAGGGCAGATTAACCATTGTGCCTAAGTACACTTTTTTTATTCAGTTCATGTATAAAAATGTAGATACTGCTCATTATACGTGGAAGCCAAGCTTGTACCTTCTTTCCTCTCTCTTTCTGTCTGACTTATTTTCGAAATATCTTCTCAGTTATCCTGATGCTGCTGAGGCAGATGTCAGAAGATATGAAAGATCATTTAAAAAACTTTCACCTGCACATAAGGTATGTACTTTTCCACTTTAGATGAACGCTATCTCCTCAGTTTGAACGTATGCAACTATCCATTCCACATTTTTCTGCATGTTAATAAACATAATTTATGATATGAGTATGCAGAACAACTTTTGGTTTCCTTATCTTTCAACTCCTCAGTCGATGCTTGTTTGGCTATTAGCAAGAATAATCTGGTACTTTTTGTTCTTATGAGACTGACAAGGTTTCCTACTCTGAAACCTGCAGGCACTTCTCTCCCAACTTCCACTCAAATACCAAAGACTTAGAAGGTAAGCATTATAAATCAATAACATAAAGGTAATTCGATTTCCATCATCCCTTTCAAAAAAAAAATAATAATAACATAAAGGTAAACATTATATTCTAAAACTCTTTGTTGACAACATTACCTGATTAGTTTTGGATCTCGGTGTCCTTGTTTTTCATCATGATATTAATGTGTTGAGAAACTTGAAAAGGTGAATATTATGTGCTGATTGTATTTCTGGTCAAAATTCACAATCCTGACGAACTGGCGAAAAGGGAGGCTAAGAAGGCAATTAGTGATGCTCGTGCTAAAGCATATGAGGGGTTTTATAAGGAGTTAGGGACAAAGGCTAGTGAACAAAGGATTTACAAGATTGCAAGGAATAAAGAGAAGGAGTCGAGAGATTTGGATCAAGTAAGATGCATAAAAAATGAAGTTGGTAAGGTTTTAGTTACTGAAGGAGATATTAAGAACAGATGGGAAGAGTATTTCTATAAGCTATTTAATGATGGATGTGAAGGTTCCCGTTGTGATTTGGAGGACTTGACAGTTAGCGAATGTGAGCTTAATAGGTCATTTTATCGTAGAATTAGAGTCTCGGAGGTTAGCGAAGCTCTTAAGAAAATGGAGAATGGTAAAGCCATTGGACCGGATGGTATACCGATTGAAGTTTGGAAATGTTTAGGAGAAAAATGTGTGTTGTGGTTATGTAAACTATTTAATGAGATTTTACGGTCGAAAAAGATGCCTGATGACTGGAGATTAAGTACAACAACAACAACAAAGCCTTATCCCACTAGGTGGGGTCGGCTACATGGATCATACGACGCCATTCCGCTCTATTAGTAACCAAACCTTTCGATATATTATTCACCAATAGTTCTTGCTCTATTAGTTCGCCAAGTGTCCGCCTTGGCCTCCCTCTCCCTCTTTTAATCGGACTCCAGATTATTTGATCTACTCTTCTTACTGACGCATCTAATGGTCTTCTCTGAACATGACCAAACCATCTCAAACGATTCTCTACCATTTTCTCACTAATAGGAGCCACTCCGACTCGTTCACGTATATGGTCATTCCTAATCTTATCTAATCTTGTATGACCACACATCCATCTCAACATCTTCATTTCGGCTACCCCCACTTTACGTTCATGTTGTCCCTTCATAGCCCAACATTCACTACCATATAACACTGCTGGCCTTATAGCAGTACGATAGAATTTTACTGGAGATTAAGTACATTAGTTCCTATTTACAAAAATAAAGGGGATATTCAGAATTGTGTAAATTATAGAGGGACTAAACTTATGAGTCACACAATGAAATTATGGAAAAAAGTGATTGAGCATAGATTGAGAATGGAGACTAGTATTTCTGAGAGACAATTTGGGTTCATGCCAGGAAGATCCACTACAGAGGCGATTTATTTACTAAGGGGGATGATGGAGAAGTATCGAAGTAGGAGAAGAGACTTACATATGACTTTCATTGACTTAGAGAAGGCGTATGATCGGGTACCAAGAGATGTACTTTGGAAAGCCTTGCAAAAGAAGAGGGTGAGTGTTGCCTACATTAAGGTAATACAAGATATGTACGATGGGGCATTGACTAGGGTTAGGACACCCGGAGGTGAGACAAATGAATTTCCTATAAGAATTGGCCTACATCAAGGATCAGCTTTAAGCCCGTATCTATTTAACTTAGTTATCGATGCTATAACCGAGAATATCACAGAGGAGGTACCTAAGTGCATGCTATTTGCGGATGATATAGTACTTTTAGCGGATTCAAGAGAAGAGATTAATATAAAATTGGAAATATGGAGAAATACGTTGGAGTCAAAGGGTTTTCGTTTAAGTAGGAATAAAACAGAATATATGCATAGCAATTTCACAAATAAACAACTTAGAGACGATTTGAAAGTTAGGCTAGGGGAGGATATAATTCCTCAAGTGACAAAGTTTAAATATTTAGGATCAATTGTAAGACAAGATGGTGAGATTGATGACGATGTTAATCATAGAATTCAAGCTGGTTGGTGTAAGTGGAGGAAAGCCACTGGAGTTCTCTGTGATAGAAAAGTACCCAATAAAGTTAAAGGAAAATTCTATCGTACTGCTATAAGGCCAGCAGTGTTATATGGTAGTGAATGTTGGGCTATGAAGGGACAACATGAACGTAAAGTGGGGGTAGCCGAAATGAGGATGTTGAGATGGATGTGTGGTCATACAAGATTAGATAAGATTAAGAATGACCATATACGTGAACGAGTCGGAGTGGCTCCTATTAGTGAGAAAATGGTAGAGAATCGTTTGAGATGGTTTGGTCATGTTCAGAGAAGACCGTTAGATGCGCCAGTAAGAAGAGTAGATCAAATAATCTGGAGTCCGATTAAAAGAGGGAGAGGGAGGCCAAGGCGGACACTTGGCGAACTAATAGAGCAAGATCTATTGGTGAATAATATACCAGAAAGGTTTGGTTACTAATAGAGCGGAATGGCGTCGTATGATCCATGTAGCCGACCCCACCTAGTGGGATAAGGCTTTATTGTTGTTGTTGTTGGTGCATGCTTTCTATACTAAGAACTGCTACAATATCTAAGGACTGCGGGATAAAGTCTGCTATCCACAATGGTGAACTTTTTGGGGAATCAATGTGGCCATGCCATTATTTAATGCAGGTTGTCGTCATTTTCATAATAGTGGCCAAGAATTAACGGACAGGTAATAAAATAATAAAAAAATACTGATAGGAAGAATACAGAGCAGAGAACTGTATAAAATTGAAGCTTGTTACATGATTTTCTTTTGTGATGGTTAACCATCTCATGCTTTAGCATATTTATGCCAGTTTGTGGTGTGTGAAAATGATCCATACCAGCTGGAGAGGAGACGGAGAGTCAATTGTTTTTAGCCTTTGTCAAACAAAGTTAACTAATAAACGTCTTATTTTTTTCCTCGCAGTGAATTCTGGGAAACTTAAAATCTGATTCAAAGTTGAGTTATTGTAGCACAATATCCTCAGGAAATACAACAGAAGGTATCATTTCCTTTAGAAGATTCTGCACTATTCCTATTTCCTTTCAGGTTCCAGTTAGTTTGTAAACTGAGACTTCGTTGAATTATTGGAGCTGTCATATGTTGGTTGCTAGGAATATGTAGAGTTAGCTTGACGTGGAGTGTGAATGTATCTACTCACATTTGGATGTGCAAATGTGGCTATTTGTTTATTTGGACATGGTTCTTCTTTGTCTTGTCAGTTATATATGAGAATCCATGGCCATCAGCCACACAACAGTAACTACTATAGTTTTGTATTAATTTCATTATATTTTCGTTTCCTTTTTTATTCTTTCAATATAATCCAACCTTATAGCATCTAAACCATAAATGCTCTCGTATGATGTTTGCCATTAATATCTCATTCATTTATTTTTATGCATATTAGGTATATTCACCAATGTGTGATTTGATGGATCCATCATTTCAATCAAATGTTCCCCTAGTTGATGTTGACAAGGTATCCTCATTTTTCAGCATTCTTCTAACTTCGATCTCAACACTCTTGAATATGTTACTAGTTCTCAATTATTTACTATATTAACTTTCAAATCCAAAGATGTAACTGCTTTATGCATCACTGACATGACATTTTTAAAGTGCTTTCTATGAAGGATAGACCACCAAATGTATCTCAGTTCTTGTAATATGATGATGTGCAACAAAACCATCATAATTTACGATTGAAGTTTTAGAGCTCCCTCCTGAAAAATGAAAGCCTTGATGGGTGAAGTTCTGAATTATGTTGAATGTGTATTCTTATCATTTTCTTCATGGGTTTCAGTATTTCATATATTGCAAGTTTTGTTGTATGTTTTTTACTATTTTCAAAATTGATGCTGCACCATCTTGTTGTTTCCTCAACAAGATGTATTTATATGGCCAGTGTACTGGACATTAATGCTTTTCTTTTGAAACATTTGCGTTAGGTAAGATGCATTATAAGGAACATTGTAAGGGATTGGGCACATGAGGTACTTATCTGAGGATGCGTCTTTTATCAGATGATTCACTATTTGCGTGAAAACTTTTCCCTAAACCACTAGGTGTTAACATATGGTATCCATTCAAACAGCTGACAGTTATTTCCTTGTTTTCTCTTGGCCTCCAGGGTCAGAAAGAGAGAGACCAGTGCTACAAGCCTATCCTGGAAGAGCTTAAGCGTTTATTTCCAGATCGAAATAGACAAAGGTATTCTGCTTTTACTGTTAGGTATCCTTCAAAGGAATGTGTCCTTAATTTTTTATTCACCTTGTCAAGACCAAGGTTTAGCTGACTTAAGACAGGAGTTAGTCCTTCGTACACTTGAAAGAAATTAAAGTCTTCAATTTATGATTACACAAGTCATTTAAACATTATTTTGCAGGCCTCCTTGTTTGGTTCCTGGTGCAGGACTTGGAAGGCTGGCTTTGGAGATTTCTTCCCTTGGTTTGGCCAGAAGAAGTCTTTGAGAAAACAGTTCATTATCATTTTATACTTGATGCTAATAGAATCTATTTTTATGTTCAGGTTTTGTAAGCCAAGGAAACGAGTTTTCATATTATATGATGATCTGTTCTAGTTTTATCCTTAATCAGTGAGTTATCTACACTGGATTCTGGCCATAATTTTTTCTTACCTCTTTCACTTCTCTAATGATCAAGTTTGTCCTTTCCCAGTGCCCAAGAAGCTGGTGAGTGGACAATTCATCCATGGCTTCATAGCAACTGTAATTCTATCTCAGATGCCGACCAGCTTCGGGCTGTTTCAATTCCAGATATCCATCCATCAAGGTATTTGATACTTGGACATTCCTCGTATGACAAAGCAAAAGATGTGTGTGGAGTTATTTATAATGTAATTGGTTTTACACATGTAATGGTTCTCTTACAGTGCTGGGATTACTGAGGGCTTCTCCATGTGCGGTGGAGACTTTGTTGAAGTCTATAATGATGAAAGCCAGGAAGGTACAGCTATAACAATTCTTTATCAGATGCATATTTTAGTCAAACTTTGAAGTGTCTATAATTTTCACATCTTTTATCTGTGAAGAAAAAAAATACAGAAAATCTCAACCTAAAAGGTTTTCACTCTCAGAATATGTATATGATAGCTTGAGCTGCATTATTTGGTAACACAGTTTATAAAACATGTATGGTGTAAACTAGGTGCAGAGTAACTTTGTTACAATGTTGGTTTTGATTGTTGTCTGTCGAACAAAGAGTGAAATGACTATATTTAGTCTTTCCGATGTATTCAGAATTTGTAGAGTAATTGTAGTTGATATTCGTTGATCTTTCTTGCCTTATTCAACTTTTGTGCAGCTTCCTGGGATGCCATTGTGACCTGTTTTTTTCTGGATACAGCACACAACATTGTTGAATACATTGAGATCATATCAAGAATTCTTAAAAGTGGCGGAGTATGGTTTCCAACATCTGCCATTATGCAAACATTTGACTATGTTTCCCTATTTCTGTCATAAAGCTCTATGCAACCCCTTTCTTGATTAGAATTGCTCAATTTCTTATGGTTGTTTTCTAACGCATTCTCTTTTTTCCGCATGCTTGTTAGTTTGTTTAATTTTTGAAATATATAGGTTTGGATAAATTTGGGACCTCTACTCTATCACATACAAAAGTGGAACTCATAGGTCTCAAATCGATTTTTTCTTGACAAGAAATACTGATAAAAGACGCTGTACTAATTGCAAAGTAATTCCTGGGCATGAGGTGACTACACAACATAGATTGTTAGTTCTTGATATGCAAATGAAATGTATAAAACCAAAATCCCGAACAGTTTTTGATCGAAAGATCAAGTGGTGGCAGTTAAAGGGGGAGAAGCGAGAGATTTTTAGAAGTAAGTTATTAGAGGAAAGTGTGTGGGAGTTAGAAGGAGATGCTAGTATCATGTGGAAGAATGTGGCAAAAAAGGTTGAAATGGTTGCTAAAGCCATTTTAGGAGAATCAAAAGGTTTTGGACCACGAGATAAGGAGACTTGGTGGTGGAATGAGGAGGTCCAAGAAAAGGTGCGTAATAAGAAGAATTGTTTCAAGGCGATACACTTGGACAATAGTTCTGACAATTGGGAAAAGTATCGTTTGGCGAAAAGGAAGGCTAAGAAGGCAGTTAGTGATGCTCGTGCTAAAGCATATGAGGGGTTTTATAAGGAGTTAGGGACAAAGGCTGGTGAACAAAAGATTTACAAGATTGCAAGGAATAAAGAGGAGTCGAGAGATTTGGATCAAGTAAGATGCATAAAAAATGAAGTTGGTAAGGTTTTAGTTACTGAAGGAGATATTAAGAACAGATGGGAAGAGTATTTCTATAAGCTATTTAATGATGGATGTGAAGGTTCCCGTTGTGATTTGGAGGACTTGACAGTTAGTGAATGTGAGCTTAATAGGTCATTTTATCGTAGAATTAGAGTCTCGGAGGTTAGCGAAGCTCTTAAGAAAATGGAGAATGGTAAAGCCGTTGGACCGGATGGTATACCGATTGAAGTTTGGAAATGTTTAGGAGAAAAAGGTGTGTTGTGGTTATGTAAACTATTTAATGAGATTTTACGGTCGAAAAAGATGCCTGATGATTGGAGATTAAGTACATTAGTTCCTATTTACAAAAATAAAGGGGATATTCAGAATTGTGCAAATTATAGAGGGATTAAACTTATGAGTCACACAATAAAATTATGGGAAAAAGTGATTGAGCATAGATTGAGAATGGAGACTAGTATTTCTGAGAGACAATTTGGGTTCATGCCAGGAAGATCCACTACAGAGGCGATTTATTTACTAAGGGGATGATTGAGAAGTATCGAAGTAGGAGAAGAGACTTACATATGGCTTTCATTGACTTAGAGAAGGCGTATGATCGGGTACCAAGGGATGTACTTTGGAAAGCCTTGCAAAAGAAGAGGGTGAGTGTTGCCTACATTAAGGTAATACAAGATATGTACGATGGGGCATTGACTAGGGTTAGGACACCCGGAGGTGAGACAAATGAATTTCCTATAGGAATTGGCCTACATCAAGGATCAGCTTTAAGCCCGTATCTATTTAACTTAGTTATCGATGCTATAACCGAGAGTATCACAGAGGAGGTACCTAAGTGCATGCTATTTGCGGATGATATAGTACTTTTAGCGGATTCAAGAGAAGAGATTAATACAAAATTGGAAATATGGAGAAATACGTTGGAGTCAAAGGGTTTTCGTTTAAGTAGGAATAAAACAGAATATATGCATAGCAATTTCACAAATAAACAACTTAGAGACGATTTGAAAGTTAGGCTAGGGGAGGATATAATTCCTCAAGTGACAAAGTTTAAATATTTAGGATCAATTATAAGACAAGATTGTGAGATTGATGACGATGTTAATCATAGAATTTAAGCTGGTTGGTGTAAGTGGAGGAAAGCCACTGGAGTTCTTTGTGATAGAAAAATACCCAATAAAGTTAAAGGAAAATTCTATCGTACTGCTATAAGGCCAGCAGTGTTATATGGTAGTGAATGTTGGGCTATGAAGGGACAACATGAACGTAAAGTGGGGGTAGCCGAAATGAGGATGTTGAGATGGATGTGTGGTCATACAAGATTAGATAAGATTAGGAATGACCATATACGTGAACGAGTCGGAGTGGCTCCTATTAGTGAGAAAATGGTAGAGAATCGTTTGAGATGGTTTGGTCATGTTCAGAGAAGACCATTAGATGCGCCAGTAAGAAGAGTAGATCAAATAATCTGGAGTCCGATTAAAAGAGGGAGAGGGAGGCCAAGGCGGACACTTGGCGAACTAATAGAGCAAGATCTATTGGTGAATAATATACCGAAAGGTTTGGTTACTAATAGAGCGGAATGACGTCGTATGATCCATGTAGCCGACCCCACCTAGTGGGATAAGACTTTGTTGTTGTTGTTGTTGTTGTTGTTGTTGTACTCTATCATTTTGCAGATTCATACGGTGAAGAAGTAAGTACAGAGTTCATTTCTTGCTGCTTTTGTCTTTCTTCTTGAGATGCAACAAGTCTTTGAGAATTATTCTCCTTTTGTCCAGGAGATGTCAATTGAACTCAGTTTGGAGGATGTGAAGAAGGTTGCTTCTCATTATGGGTTTGACCTGGAGGTAGCATCGTTAGTTCTGTGTTCCTTCACTATGCGGAAGTTGAGTTATGTTTATTTATCGCAGTTTCATTTGTTATACTAATATATGTCCTTATTCTGATCAGATGGAGAAGATGGTTGAAACAACATATACTGCAAATCCTCGATCCATGATGCAGGTAACCCAATATATGATCTCAATTTTATGTTACATAAAGCCCCCGGTGGCAAGATTTGCTGATGAGAAGCGCTCTTGTTTCAAAAAAATGCAGAATCATTACTTTGCTGCATTCTGGACAATGAAGAAAAAATAGTTTCGTTAGGTATTTCAAAAGTAAAAGTAAAATAGAGTCTGTTCATGGACCGTAAGGCTGCTCCGATTTATTAGCTTCAAGCTTGAATGCAATCTCATACAAGAATGAGCTGATGGTCTCCTCAAAAGAAAAAAAAAAAAAAAAGAATGAGCTGATGGCGGTTATGTGCCGTCAACCCATGCCATTTTATTTTATACATATTTCATGTAGGGACAGCTGTCTTTTAGACAGTACCTCCTTGATCACGGAATATTTTTTACGGATTAGATTGTTCATTCTGGATTTTGTAAGTGTAAGCGGATTTGGGCCATCAGATTTTTGCGTGTCTTTGAGTTGCACTAGAGGCGATGATTTAAGTCAAATAGCTTACATGTTTGAAAGGCTAATGTCGTGCATAGCGTCAGTTTTTCTTCTTTTTCTAGCCATGAACTGTGTGGATCATGTGAAACTACTCATGTCCGATCTCAGTGAGTTCAAGCGTTCAACGTAGTGGGAAAAAAATACGTGGGAAAAAAAATACTCTCTTTGGGCACAAAAGATGTGATGTCAGAAGTAGAAATTTTCTTAGATTGATTGAACCAATAGAATTGATCCAATTAGCTGATCCATTGAAATAATGACATAAATATTGATATATAATATGTAACTATTCAAATAACTCTAAAATTTAACTGTGAATACAGTTCTAAGTCTAATACAGTTATTAATCATATTTAGCTTTATATTTCAAACACAGGTTAGGAAGGTTCGACTGGCTTTTGTCCATTTTACGCTTGTCATGTACAGCTTGTTCTTCTCTTTAGTTTCTTCCTCAAGAAGGCGTTATGGATTTTATCCTGGAGATGGCACTCTTTATTCTCCCATGTCAAATACATGTTGGTCACTACATTCAGCAACAAAGTCCATGGAATCTCTAGAGACCAGTGAATGACATTTGTCATTTCAATTAGTGAGCCAAAATTTAATGCACAAGTATCGACCCGTTCTCTTGAACATTTATTCTTGTTCTTCTTTTTGGTTTTGGCCTTCGATTCCATGAAAAGCTCTTCTTACAGAGGAAGACAGGCAGTAAACTTTTTTCATCGTAGTAAAAATATACGGTCGACATAAATCACAAAAATCGACCGGTGCATAGCATTAATGATGCGAAAGTTAACGATCCAAAATCAGGACTCGTGAACGCATGCCAAAAAAATACGATCGATTGACGTCAATAAATATCAAGCTAATTAGTAGAGGCTAGCGTGATACCTTCAAAATGGAGGTATTGGCAGCTCGAAACCTGTATCCGAATAAAATATGAGGGATCTTGCAAGCACCACACAGTAAACTTTTATGAAATAAAAAAGATATTTAGGATAGAACAAATGTTAAATTAATAAAATATACTCACATGGAGTACCACAATTTACTATTTCGTTACTTGAAATTTTAATATCATTATAAATTTTATTCGACGCCTCATGATGTGTAATCATCAGGGAATAACATCAGCTTAATTTCTAATTTTACCTGGTGCAATCTTTGTACTATAGTGTCTGTTTTATAGAGAGGATGGTTCTGATCGACTAGAGAGTAAATATATGTATCAATGGAACTAAAACCACATGTTTTGTGTAATTTAAATTATAACGTTTAAACAAAAGTTGATTAATAAACTTTAGAAAAATCATATGACTTGTTAATAGATTGTCTCAAATAATTTAATCCTATGTTCTGTGCACTTTGGTGATCATATGTCTTGAGTCGCATTGCAGAAAGTATAAAAAGACAAAGTACATGTAAAATGTGAAGTAGAAGATTTACGCCAAAAATCACAAGCATCACAAAATGGTATAGACAACCAATTCTCTCCCATTTCAGAACACACCAAACTCTCTTAAATAAATCTTAAAAGATGGGAAAATGTGATTAAGGCGTGGTATGTAGACTTCAAGCATCCTCAGGTTCTTCTTCTTCTTCGTACTCTTCATCAGCTGTTGCATCCTGGTACTGCTGATATTCTGCCACCAAATCATTCATATTGCTCTCAGCCTCAGTGAACTCCATTTCATCCATACCTTCACCAGTGTACCAATGCAAGAAAGCTTTCCTCCTGAACATCGCTGTGAACTGCTCACTGACACGCCGGAACATTTCCTGGATTGCAGTTGAATTGCCAACAAATGTCGATGCCATTGTCAAACCCCTTGGTGGGATATCACACACACTGGACTTGACATTGTTTGGAATCCACTCAACAAAGTATGAGGAGTTCTTGTTTTGGACATTGATCATTTGTTCATCCACTTCTTTCGTGCTCATCTTTCCACGGAACATAGCTGAAGCAGTAAGGTAGCGGCCATGGCGTGGATCAGCAGCACACATCATATTTTTGGCATCCCACATTTGTTGTGTCAACTCAGGTACAGTGAGTGAACGGTACTGTTGTGAACCCCTGGAGGTCAGGGGTGCAAAACCAACCATGAAGAAGTGGAGGCGGGGGAAAGGAATTAAGTTGACAGCCAACTTGCGGAGGTCAGAGTTAAGTTGGCCAGGGAAGCGTAAGCAACAGGTAACACCGCTCATGGTAGCCGAAATGAGATGATTAAGGTCACCAACTGCAAAATAATTCAGGTCAGTTGAATATTATAATAAAAAGAAGACAAGAGAACCATGACAATGGAGTAGCAATGTTTTTTTCTAAAAGAATTTATAAGTACAATAAATAAAAAACTTCTAATTTTTTGGAAAAGAAACACAATTGTGAAGTAATATTCCAGTTTAACTTAACTACATGCAAATTCAGTGTAAAAAAAAGTCAATGACAAGAACACACAAACACTAACAATATTTAACTTAAGAGAGTAAGAGACACAAGCTCAACTTACAACTAGGGTTAGCAAGCTTGAGAGTGCGGAAACAAATATCATAAAGTGCTTCGTTGTCAAGAACCATGCATTCATCTGCATTCTCAACGAGTTGGTGAACTGAAAGAGTAGCATTGTATGGCTCCACAACTGTGTCAGAGACCTTAGGTGATGGGAAAACAGAAAAGGTCATCATCATACGATCTGGATACTCCTCCCTGATCTTGGAAATAAGAAGAGTACCCATGCCAGACCCAGTTCCTCCTCCCAGAGAATGACATACTTGAAATCCTGCCAAGGCAGAGAAGGTTAAATTGTTATGCCCTCAAAATCTAGTGTGGTATTGTCAATGATGATCTTGATAAACTTATGCCTACAAAGAACCACAATATGCAGAACAAAAGTTGACGTGACTTCGATAGCCTTCAGTTGTAAGAGAATTTTTTTTGTCAACATATTATTGAGGCATATGAAGCAGTTGGAATGGAATAAGAATGGAGCAGAAGATTGAGCAACCTTAAAATAGAGATATTTTAGAAAGTACAATAGATATTTGTGGATGACCCTTTTCAATCACGAAAAAAATCAACATTTTACCCTTCTTCACGTATGCTTCCATTTTCTGATCAAAGAAAATTCCACATATAAATTAATTCATGGAGAAACATTGATACACGATTAAAGCTCCTATTGAATCTAATTAGCCACCTTCAGAAATATTTTAAAGATGCAAGACATTAAGTAAAATGACCTAGTAAATATTTCAAAAAAAAAAGGATCTAGTAAAACCAAGATCAAGGTATATGATAAATATTTGTCCTAACGAAACAAATATACGGTGGCGTTGAGAAGAAGAAAGTTGCAAGCATAGAGTTTCTCCCTTGAATACTTGCATTCTTGGCATCTACTGTGAACAATTCTATAAACATAATAAAAGGAGTTTTCAAGGTTCACCTTTTTTAGTAACATAATCTCCTTTTATAATCTACCAATATGACGCCAAAATTTCTAGATTAGAATATGCTTTTTAAGTAAAAGAAGCAGAATTGCAATCTTACACACACATTGTCAACAAAGGGCATGTCAGATGACAACACAATTCAAACATACGTGAGTCAGTCAAACAACGACATCAGTGACCAAATGGACTTCCAATTCACCTAAAACCATTTAGAGGGTCAGAATTGGAAGCAGAAAAACATATATAAATTGTTTGTTTTGAGAAACCAAACACTGGAGGGAAACACAATTTACAATATCTCAGGCAAACCAAACCAGCTCACGGATCTGGAATGGGCCAATTTCTCAACTCTGTCATGCCTTGTGAACAAATGATTAGCCTTCGTAGACTTTGAGATAGCAATCTGATATTTTTGTCAAGAGAGCAGAAAGAAAAAGATTTTTTATAGCATACAACCAAATTGTCCTCCATTCATTCGAAGGCACAGAAAACTCGATATAAAGAACGTGATCAAATACGAACGATCAAGAACAATAAAAATTCAAATCACATAGGTCTGGTGCAATTATCGAATCGAGCAATACATGCACACATCTATATACAACATTAACGAACTGAATCAACAATTTCTGTAATTTTTTTTGGCTGAAAGAGTAAACATAGAATTGTCGTGCCAAACCGAATTCAATCTAGATAGACAACGATATGTGCAAAGTATCAATTTCTTGGATCAAAATGATCCCTACACATTTGAGATACACTAACATGTTCGATGAAATGCAAGAGAAACGTGAGTGGGAGGTGACAAACCTTGGAGGCAATCACAGTTCTCCGCCTCCTTGCGGACGACGTCGAGGACAGAGTCGATGAGCTCGGCGCCCTCCGTGTAGTGGCCCTTGGCCCAGTTGTTGCCGGCGCCGGATTGACCGAATACGAAGTTGTCCGGGCGGAAGATCTTCCCGAAGGGCCCCGAGCGCAAGGCGTCCATTGTCCCCGGCTCCAGGTCCATGAGCACGGCGCGGGGGACGTATCGGCCACCGCTGGCCTCGTTGTAGTACACGTTGATGCGCTCAAGCTGGAGGTCCGAGTCGCCGGCGTAGTGCCCCGTCGGATCGATCCCGTGCTCGTCGCAGATCACCTCCCAGAACTTGGCGCCGATCTGGTTGCCGCATTGGCCTCCCTGGATGTGAAGGATCTCCCTCATCTTCGCCGGGCGGTGGAAGGGTGAGGCGGTCGATGCTCGACACCGAACACGACGACGAAGGCGACCGGCGACGACGGGGGCGGCGGTAGAGGGTGGGAGGGATTCCCGAGGGCTGGAAGGAGACGGGGAGAGCTTGCTATTTTTTTAATACCTCGGCTTCGGATTGTGGCAACCGAAAGTGTGGTTACCGTTGGTCTTCGGGGCTAAAGCGGACGCGTGCGAGTTGGAAGGTGGTCCGTCCGGATGTGGGGTGGGGGGGCGGAGGATGGATGGGGATGGGCTAGGGGTGGTGAGCGGAAGCGGAAAAAAGGAGCTGGGAATGCTCCGCTGGAATCTAATGGATGGATGAGAGGGAGAAGCTGGCATTTTTATTTGTTTCCTCTCCGTGTTTTGTTCTCCGTCCCTTCAAATAATTTCCTATTATTCCCCTCGGCAAAAAAAAACTATATATATATATATATATTGTATTAATTGTTCGATTTAGGAAAAACGTGAGAAAGTATTTAAATTTTTTTTTAATAATTCATGCTTCAACTAATATTTGCATGGTTTGGAATAATATGATGGATCTGGAACTTGAATTCATGCATTAGTAAAAAAAAAAAGAGTAATATATTGCATAGACTAGGGTAAGTCTTTATTGTTCATCAAAATCATATTTACTGGATGGATCGACCTATCGTAATATACTCATTTTTTTCTCAAGAAAAAATTGTTGACGTCAATTTAATCTCATCTTCGAAAATAGTGTGACTATATATAAACATAACATTTTTTTGCATTTTCCTGGTATTAGCATGAAAAGAAAAATGTCTCTACTTATATTAACATAAATAAATTGGAATTAAGTTTGTCATCTTCGGGATTAGGAAGACATAAGTAAAAATTGATAGCAAAAAAAAAAAATTGAGGATTAGGAAGCCAGCCACTGAAAAAATTATTGGTACATTTTTGTAATTGCCTTGGATATAATACCCCTGCGCTCGTGTGGCACTATTAGACGTCGTGTGAGGAGCGTTTGATCTCACTTGAACGATAGATCTCCCTAGCAGGACTGAACCGGATAAGAGATGCAGGTTCATTTTCATGTTTTTGGGTTGAATGCAAACATGCTATGCTTGAACCGGCTAAGCGATGAGTTCGTTTTTTTCTGGTCATTCCTTTTTGCATTTCGACGTCTACAAGCAGGAGATCCTTCTCCCTCCAATGACGATCCCTAATTTTCCTCCTTTTCGATTCCCAGTACTACTACTACTAATAATAATAATAATAATAATAACTATTTTTCTTTTAATTTTCAAGTGCCAATTAGAATCATGCTTAATATATTACTATAATAAAAATTAATTCCTTTTATTTTTTTATTTAAATTTATCATAAATTACTTCACAATTTTAGAAAATCAAATATTAGGTGAATCGAGTTTCATTATTTTTTTTGTTAATCTTTCAATGATTGGTTGTTTCAAACTGAACCATTTGGTTTCTCTCTTACATCGTCGGGTTATAAGAAATGTCAAACAGTACGCTCGGAATCTATCGAGAGAATAATAAATTGAGCAACAAAAAGAAGTTGGAGTGCTCAACCCGTCGTTCCCATCAACCCATATTAAGTTGAGTTAGGAGTCGGACAATCCGATCGAAGGTTGGGATTGGTTATGTGTTAATTTTTAGATCCAAAACTATTTGATGACTCGATTTCTTTATTTTTTATTTTTAAATTAAATTATTTATATTTATTTTACATTATTAAATGTATGCACTTAAAGTAAGATTTAGAAGAAACAAAGTCAAAAGTCACATTGATTCTGGATTCGGATGAAGTTCAACCCAAGTTGTGAACGCTCTAAGAATTTTTTAAATATAAACATTCAATAAAAGATAAAAGCATTTAACCCTTCATCAAGAAATTAAATTAATCAGGTTTAATAGTTTTTGTTGATGAAAACTAACGAACTATTTATACTCAAGATGGCCAGAGTCTTGACCGAGTAGGTAAAGCTAGCAATTCGATTAAAGTATAACGATTAGTTATTAGTTAATAGTGATTTATTTATAAATTCAATAAAAAATTATTTAGTAAATATAATAGTTAAATTAGTGTATTGTATAAAATAGACATAAAATATAATTTATGATCATTTTTACACACATCATATTCATAAAAATTAATTTATAATATTGTATTCAGAATAATAATATTTTTAAAAAATTATCTTAATATAAAAAAATTAATTACTTCAAAATAAAAACGTTACGTGGGTTGTAAGTAAAATTAAAGATGTGATATATTAAATTAAAAATAATATATGATGTTTAATAATTAAATATTTTTTATTTAAAAAATATAGGAATGAAATATGAAACTGTTACATCTATATTCTATAAGCTAATATGAGTAGCTTATAGCGTTTTGTATTCAGACCTCTAAACAATATTAGAAAAAATATTTATTGAACGCTTATAGTAGCATTTTTTATATCAATAAAATACTATTTGCTATTAAATACTCTATTTTTTTACGTGTTGCCTTAGGCAAATCTTTTTAAATGCAAAAGCTACTCAATATTTTGGGATTTTTTTTAAATTTAAAACCTTATTAGGTGAATACAAAATATAACAATTAGAAACATCAAAGCATTGCAATTAGATATTGGGTCAAAGGGGTAATATTACAATGATATATGCATATCTTAGTACCTATATAGACTCCTACTATCCTCCCAATAGAAGTATGACAACATAACACTCACAACCCACTCTAGGACCGTGTGACATCACACACTGATCAAGAATGTTATATATGATATCAGAGCCACTCCGTTTAAGCTTTTGTGTATGGTAAGATGCAATCATTTAATAATGACGTTGAGTCTTCCAAGAGAGGTAGGATGCATGAGGCATACTGGATTATATATATGGTCCCACATGCATAAGTCACGAGATATATGTTGGGTTATATATATAGTAGCACAACCTTGATTTCGACATGTTTTGATAAAATTGTGTGGCCAAGATCCAAGACGAACAATATATGCAAGTTCAATGATGTTACAGTGATAGATGGAAGTGACCCTGTATGGAATTTTAATCTTATTTTTTTTATGTATAATGATTATTTATGATTGGTGATTATATTATACACCTCAATAAATAAAATGTTATGTATTCTCAATTGTAATTATGTTCAAATTTTAAGAGTGAGAAATATAAATATTTCATATTTGTAAAAGCATAATTAACTAATTGAAGAATAACTTTATTGCCATCTATCAAAATGAATTATTAAAATAAAGTTTTTTTTACACCTTGTGTATATGTATTTTTCGAGAAAAATATTTCTCATAGACATAATGATATGTGTATTCCTAAATTGCACAAGGGCAAATGGATCATGTGTATCCAATGTCTAGCTAGTTTAACTAATGTAGTGAATTATTTTTTTTAATTAAATCAAGATCAAAGATTATCATAAAATAAAATATACATGAAAGTAAAGTTTAACTTTAAAGTATCTTGTGGCAAAGAAAGCAAGTAAAATTAAAAAATTATAAAGCAACTCTGAAGAAGAAAATCATAATGCAAAGATGAAAATAAAGCATGGTAAGTACTTTATATGTATTCATGTTCAATGATTGATGAATAAATGCCATATTTATTTAGACACATGATGTACTATGTTTTTTATTCATGATAATCATAATGAAGTATGATATATAAAATTATGCTTAGCATATAAAGCTCATTATTAGCTCATTTCCTTCATATATATTTTTTTAGATGTGAAAATGCATACGCAAATCACGTTAATATCCTATGGATGTATCACATCTATAGCACTTAGATATTCTAATTAAGAAATCATGCACCTTCAATCTACGTAGATATTCTGTAGCTCTTGATATGAAGTTGCATATGGCACGGGGTTAAAAAAATCACCATGCCATGAGTCATTAAATTAATGATGTTAGAGACGTTCATAAACTATTGTTATTAGTAAGTTGATGTTTTTTATTTAATTGACTTTGAACTAATAGTTTTAATTTTATTATTAAGTCTTTCATCAAAATATGTCAGGTAAATTACATCAAATACTCTTCAACTTTGATCATTTTCCTAGTGCTATCCTCCAACTTCACTTTATAACGAGACTATCCTCCATCTTTTAACTTATTTCATGTGGCACGATGCGATTATTTCTCTCTCCTTCAGGCAAGTAGAGTTCGACGTGTCATTACCAAACAAATAAAATATATTAAAAAATAAAAAAAAATTGGCGCCTCCCGCACCCCACTCGCTGGAGGGGCGACCCCTTCCCTACACCTAAGCAAGCGTAGGGAGCAAGGCGAGGTCGCGGACGCAAGCACAGGGAAAGGGGTGACCTCGCCTGCGCTGGCAAGGTCGCAGAGAGGGGTGGGGGGCAACCGGCAGGCCGCTCCTTTCCCAGCGCTACGAGGAGCCTACGCCAACGAGCCTGGACATGTTCTTCATCATCTAAGACCCCGTCCGCCCCCGCTAAAATGGCCGCTGCCTCCAAGGAAGGAGGGGCGTAGAGAAGGAGGGACTCACCCTCTTTGGCGACCGTCGGTGGTCGTAGAGGTAGGGCGATGCCTCCCTCATTCTCTCCGTTACGTGGCATTTTCTTTATTTTTTAATTTTAATTTTTTTAATGTTTGTTACGTCAATAAATAATTATATGAAAAAGAGAGAAGATACCGTGTTAGCATCATGTCAGCTATGCGATCGGAAAATGGGCGATTGACGGTGAAAAAGACATTCGGTGCAATGAGTTAAAAGATGAAGGATATTCGTGTTATAAATTAAAGTTGAAGAATAACACTGAGTAAACATCAAAGTTGAAAGGCATTTGCCGTAATTTTTTTAAATATGTCAAATTATGTTATCTTATCTTTAAAATCTTCTAATGTAATGTATGCCATTTATTATTTTATTGTATTCATGTGAACAGAAGTTGTTGGTTTGAACTAACAAGCTGAGGATAATTTGCTACATTTATTTTCTATCAAATTTAAAATATATGAATTGTTTCTATCTCCACTATCTAGACACGTTCAAGTCCGGTCATGCTGTTAATAAACTTTATTTGTCCAAAATTATTATTAATGCTAGTTCAACCATGGGGAGAATAATTATCATTATCATCATGATGCTAAATCAAACATAAAGACGATTACTGTATATTATTTCCACTCCAAAGGCAATAGCAGCCGTGGTATTAAAACTTGGTATTATAACAGCCGTGGTATTATTCGCCCAGCCTATTTTAAAAAAAATAATTTATGTATTAATATACTAATTTTAGAATTAAAAGTTGATCGAATTCTCTTGTCTACGTGTATCTATATCTATGACATAAAACTTAAATGACAATTTCTCATGATCATTGTTATAATCTATCAATCGTCTTATTAATACAAAATGTTAAGATATTACTACCTATTTTCAACGTGTACTTTTCCCATTATATTTGTATATTACAAGATAATGTGTTAGGAAATGGGAAAAAAAATCAAACATTCAAAATATTGAAATATATTATTTTAAATTTTCGGACAACTTATTTCAGAGGAATAATTTGCTATATATATATATAGAGGGGGGTAGAAAGTACCACGTGTCAAGCTCTCATAAATAGAATATATAAAAGAATAATATTTTAATTATATAATCATGAATACTTTAAAGTTAGTTATTGAATATATATATATAATTTTATTTGTGTATATTTTTAAATTTTATATTTGTAACTATAAATAAAGGAATTTTCAGTTTTATTTGCATACTTGATGCCTTTTTTGAAGGAAAAAATACATGCAGACCTACAAATATAGATCTATGCATGATAAAAAAATATTTATATATAATTTATCTCCGTTAATAAAAATATTAAATGTTATAAGGAGCTTTCAATTTACATACTTTCTTTGAAGACAAAAAGTATGTACGGACTCACAAAAATAAGTTTGTACATGATAAAAAAATACTTTTATATAATTTCTCTTCATCTATTAAAATTAAATATTATAATTTATATATGAGGAAAGACTAAAATCTTGTAAAGTTCGAGTTAAAGACATGCATTTTATACTATTTAATGATGATATCTATTGATGATTAATATAAATATCATCTAATCTTTAAATAAATAAGATATATGTATATATATAGATCTTATATATACAAATATAAATAAGCAGATATGTATCTAATATATATGTATATGTATAAATAAAAAGTTTTTTTGTCTCTCTCTATGTATATCTATTCAATTATTATAAATGAATTTTTTTGTAGCCAATAATATATTAAATAAATCATATATTTTTGTGTTAATAATATTTATACTCATATATTATTTATACTAATAATTATTGATTGTATAATTGTTATTAATTTGTTATGTTATAAAAAAATATGAAAAAATTATACCAAATATCCTCTAACTTCACTTTGTAACATGAATACCCTTCATCTTTTAACTCGTTTCACCCGATGACCTCCTTATCTGCGAACGATCGTCTCCCTCTCACGGAGCTGACGTAGCACTAACTCAATGACTTCTCTTCTCTCCACATAGACATTGCAATGACGTGACAATATATAAAAAATTAAAAATGTCACGTCGTTGGAGGGGCAACCCTCCTTTTTCGACGCACCGGAGCCCCCTCACCCGTCGGAGTTGGGGGCGCTCCCCCCCCCCCTTTTGTTTGTGTGTGTGCACTGACGACACACGTAGGATCCCCTTTTGCCTGACGCAGCATCACCGACGCACACACGCAAGAAAAGGACAAGTGTCACCCCCCGCTCTCACCAGAGCTCGGAGGGGACCCCCCCCTGCTTGCATGCGTGCGTCGGTGTTGCATGCATGCAAAAAGGGGGGGGCATCCCTCGCAAAGCTCCGACGGCGCACGCAGACAGGGGTTCCCCCCCCCCCCCACACCTTTTGCCTCCTTCGACGTGGGGCGCCGGCGAGAACGGTCAGAGAAGGAGGGTTGCTCGTGACATTTTTTATTTATTTTTTAATATTACCACAATGTTACAATGTTTACGTGGAGATGAGAGAAAATGTGTGTCAGCGTCACTTCAGCTCCTTGACCGAAAAACGATGACGTAGGTAACAAGCACTACAAAAAACACATCATTAGAGAAGAAAAATCTTATCGTTAATATTTAAATTATAGTCATTAGCGACCAGCATTTCCCGCCATCACCCGTCATTATAGATGCCACCGTTAAAAGATCATCATGACGACTTAAATGTGTCAGCCGTTAAGAGTCATCAACAACCATAAATAATTCGATCGTTAAAACTATATAAGGATCATTTAGTTGGTCATCAAATACATTAATGACTAGAAATATCTTTATCGTTGATAATCTTCAATGACTAGTAATCCCATCATTATTAGTCATCAACGACCAGAAATAATTCGATCATTAAAACAATATTGTCACAACCAGACTGGATCGGCCGGTCCGACCATCAACCGGTCACTAAAATAGTCCTGAATCACCCTTAAATCAAGAGTGAAGATTGGACCATTTTGAACCATTTCAAACCGGTCAAAAACTAAATAGAACCGGCCAAAACTGAATAGAACCGGCCAAAATTGGTAATGAACCGGTTAAGTTAAAAATTTTATTTTTAAATCAAAATTTATGTTAGCCCATTGCCTACTTTTGAAGCCCAATTTATAGAGGATGTGTTGCTTTCACTTTCTTAGTGTCTTCAATGTGGGACTATTTACTTGTACATATGTTTCTTTTGTTATACTTTATTAATAACTAAATTTTGTCTTTACTTTTTTATATTACAGTGTAACTTTCTATTGTAATTTTTTTAATAATTTTATTTTTTTCTATTTATTTAATTTATGAATGTTAAACTATTTTATATACATTTTTTTATTTTTTCCCCTAATTTAATGTCATTTAAATTTATAAAATAATAATAATTTGAGTTTTTCTATTAGATTTTATAACAATTTTTTTCCTTTCTATTGAATTTTTTTTAAGTTAACTAAACGCATAAACTAATTTATTGACGTTGCCTAAGAAATTAGTGAAGGGAAATGTTTAGTTCTAGCCAAATAAAATATTAATTGCATGCCTACTTGATCTTAATTTATAAATAATTAATGATGAAAAAAATTAGTGATCATTAATAATCACTTTTAACGACCCGAATTTACTTTTTTGAGATGAGCAATTTTCTCTTTCGCTAATAATGTGTTTAACAATGTTCATATTTTTTCTTGCCACTATTGATATGACCATTTTTTTTTATCTCGACATTAATAGTTGGTCATTAAAGATCCTTTTTCTTGTAGTGAAGGACACCGGGTGAAACGAGTTAAAAGATGAAGGACATTCGTGTTACAAAGTGAAGTTGGAAAGTATCGCTGAGCAAATGTCAAAATTTGAGGACATTTAGTGTAACTTTTCCTAAAAGACATAGAAAATTTACATATATCAATAATTTTAGAATATCAAACAATTAAGATTTGTAATCATGTTGTTATTATTGGATAGTTTGTTATAAATCAATATAAGATACATAATCAATTAATAATAAAATAATCAATTAAACTTAATCATTTTTATTGTGGAATATTCTTGATACTAACAAATCGTTGATACCGATGTTTGAAAGAAATCGATGAACAGACAGTGGAAGAGTAATAACAAATCACACACGGAGAAACACACGAATTTTACGTGGTTCGAAGATTATCTTTTACGTTCACGATCGTTATAGAGTTTCACTCTATTCAGATGTCTTAACTTTTCACTTACAAACATTACCTAAATCCTTACAATATATGATACATAACTATTGTGCGTTGAGTAACAACCTAGGATAATCGCATATCTTATCATCATTCTTCATAACTCCATATCTAACAAATAAGGTAGTTATGATAACCACTCAATCTATTCAGATTATGGTTACAATGAAGTTACAATTTCACAAAATATTCATATCCTAACTACCAACAAATTAGTTAGGCTCAGAATTAGGTTTCACCTAATTAACTCCAACAATTTTCCACTTGGAGACTGATTCTTTTGAGATTGAACTGCATCTGCTATGCTTGAACTCTAGATGGCTCCTCCATGCAATTGACTTTGGAGGGAACTCGAGTTTGCACCGAATCTCGATTTTCTATACTCGTCACTTGACTCTTCCTTGATCTTGTACAACTACTTCTTGTGCAATGCCCTTTCACCTTTAGGCAATTTTGTCAGCACTCAAATTTTATCATTGTATAATGAATCAATTTCATCTTGTTTTGCTAAGTCCCACTTGATCGAATAATCAAGCATCAAGAATTTTTTGAAACACTTTGGTTTATTAGCATCGGTTAGCGATATGAAATTTTGAGAAGGAGAGTACCTCACCGATGGTCTTATCTTCTGAGTTGATCTCCTGATAGGGGGTGGTGTATTCAGTCTAGCCTGTGTCACCTTAGGCTTTTGCTGAACAATCTTCTCGGATATGACCACATCTTCATCTGAAATGCCCTCAAGTTCTACTTGAGCTTTGCCTTTTTCTTCTGCATTACCAGTTCTATAATACACTTGTATTTATACATGATCTTTTCATGGAACACCACGTTTATTTTTTGGATAATTTTTTTGTTTTCATTATCCTAGAAACAATATCTAAATTCATCAAAATCATAACCAATAAAGAGATACTTCCTACACTTAGCATCTAACTTATCTCTACATTTAGAATCAATATGTACATATGATAGGCAACTAAAAATTCTCAGATGAGAAAGATCTACCTCCTTACCACTCCGGACCTCCTCTACCTATTTTTTCTCCAATGATACAGATGGTTTGCGGTTGATCATGTATGCCATTGTGTACACTACATCTGTTCAAAATGATTTCGATAGACCTGCATGGATCCTCATGCTCTTCCTGGCACGCTCATTCCATGTCTTATTCATCCATTCAGCAACTCCATTATGTTGTGGCGTCTTTGGAATTGTCATCTCCATCCTGATGCCATGTTCCCCGCAGAACTCTTCTATCTCATGGTTCACATACTCATGATCATTGTCAGACCGTAAACATCTGATATTGACGCCTGCTTCATTCTCTACTTGCGTTTTCCATTTCTTGAAAATGTAGAACTATTCAGATTTATTTTTCAAAAAATAAACTCATATCTTTCTAAAATAATCGTCGATAAATGTCACATAATACAATGGTCCGTCGAAAAACGAAACTAGAGATGGTCCTCCACACATCCGTGTGCACAAGCTCCAACTTGCTACTCTTCGACTTCCTTGGCACTTTATCGAATGTGACTTTCTTCTACTTTCCCAGCACACAACCTTCACAAAGTCCACCATCGACTAACTTCATCCTCTTTTCACTCATATGTCAAAGTCTACAATGCCAGACATCAAACATATCATCTGAATTAGCCGTTGCAATAATCTTCATGTTCGACGACTTGTACAAAATACCCAGCTTGCTGCCCCATGCGATCTCCATGACTTCTTTGGTGATTTTTCAAGTGTTACATACAAATACCGTAGTGTAACTTTCTGAGTCAAGCTGTTCAATCGAGATCAGATTTCTATTTAATCCCGTTATATGTCAAACATCTTTCAGCTTCTAAGTTGTCCCATTGTCAATAACAATATTCACGTTTCCCTTCCTCACAATATCTAAGGTTTTATCATATGCCAGATAAACCTTGCCAAAATTACCAGTAGTGTAATTTTTCATACACTCCCTTTGTGATGTAGAATGATATGAAACTTCAGAATCTAGAATCCAATATTCTATCGAACTGTCAACACTCAGAGCTAATGTGTAATATCTCAAATTTAATTCACATGTAATTATATGGGTTAATATTATATCATATTATTGATAAGAAAATTTATATATGTGTTAAGGCATGAGTTATAACTCATAGTGTTGGAGCACTGAAATTTAACGAAAATTTGTTCAAGGCATGAAAATATGATCTTTGAAAATATTAGAATTAAGAAAATTAAAGTCCCAATAATTATTCATATATATCAAAGTATTATAGATTTGATTTTTAACAATTTTTAGAAGGTATTTTATTTAGGTAAAACATAGATGTAAAATCGGAAAATTTGGAAAATCGCAATTTTTGTTCTTCGGACAAAAAAATTAGCTTTTGATTCCTTGCTTATTTATTTTTATAAATATTTTATTTGAATCTAAATGAAGGGTAGTTTCTTATTTACATGTAATGTTTTAAGTAAATGAATAAATAAATAAATAAAAGGAAAAAGGCAAGTAAATGTCTTAAGTAAATATTGTCAACTACAAGGCCAAATTCATAACTCCCATGTTGGCCGACTTCAAAGGTCAGTTTCTCCTGTCTTATCTTACAACCCTTGTATGCTTTAACATATATTGCTATCATTTTATCCCCCCATCTGAAATTCCAAGTGAAAGCAAAGGATCATGTGCTTCTAGTGAAGGAAATTGGAGAAAGAAGAAGGAATTACATTTTTAACTTATGGTATGTTCATACTTCTAATTCTTCTATCAACATTAATTACATAATTCTCTAATTAGGGTTCCTCTGAATCTCTCTATCTTGCCCTTCCCTGATTTTTTTAATTAAGGCGTTAAACTCAAGTTTTCATGAGGAAGAAGAATAAACTCTATGTATAATTAAATCATTCCCAAAAGTTTAGTCGATGATTTGCATAATTTAGGGTACTCCAAAAATTATGAAATTTCATATGATTGATCCTCTATGAGTCTACTTTCATTGAGCTTTGAAATCAATTAATATAATTTCTGTACAGAAAGTTATGCTCTTATCTTTAAGATACTATCACTCTGTCGGTCGAAACTGTTACTTGAATTTGTAAATTATGTATTAAATCAAATATATCATGTAATTATTTGATAATTTAGGGTGTTATATACATTGATGTTATGTTTCATTAAAAATTGGAATCACTATAAAATTTTATGTATACTGAAAGTTATAAATATTTTACCAAGCCTTACTCAGTCTGTCAAGATGGAACTTATAACAGATTATGTTAGTATTGGTTAAATTTATTGTGTGTAGTACAAATAGATATAAATTCAAGTAATTTTATGAGTTGCACGCTAGTATGTCTACTATTTGGAAAAATTAAAATTACCAGAAAGGTAATATTCATTATTTTATATAAATTATAAAAGTAAGATCACTCAGTCTGTCAGAACATAAAAATAACATAAAAGTTATGTTGAATGTTGATTTTTATGAGAACAAATCATAATGGAACAAGTTCTAAAACTTTTACAGATTAATGTCTCTGTAATATGGAACTAAAAAAAATTATAACGATGTCATTTGATTATGTATATCAGAAGATATGGATTTTCTTTACTATGTGTGCAATCTGTCATAATATTAGGTCAATCTTTATGTTCAATAGTTACTTAAGTTATGAAAGTAAGTACTTAAGGGTCATGTACTTTTTCAATTAATTATGTTTCATGTGTGATAGGTTGGTATTTAGATTATAGAAGTGATGTGTTCTTATTATTATTGTATTATGAGTAGAAGAGTAAAATAGTGAAAATGGAATGAAAAAACCTTTTGGTAGTTCTTATAGGTAAGTTGATTACTCCTACTTTATGTTTTTATCACTTTTGAATTCAGTGTGACATCGATTATTAAATGTATTGAATATATTTTGAAATGTTATGAATTGATTTCGAGAAATGCAATTGTGAAAAGTATATCTGAATGATTGTATGATTGTACATTTGAAAATCATATATGATATGATATGAATGGGGTTATGAGAAGTGCAATCTTGTTCAGTTTGAAATGGTATTTGATATGATTCATCTTTTTATATTCAAGATATAATTGTTATATGATGAATCATGAATATGCATCTGCATGCAATGCATGTTTGATGATTGGAGCTAAGTACTACATCGCTGATCACTATGAAAGCCACCTCTAGAGTCCAATCCATCATTTTGTTCCCCAATAATAAAATGATATAAGCTGGAGCTAAATGCCACATCGTGAGTAGTCACGATGGGGGCCACCTCTAGAATCCGTAGGGGTCACCTCTAGAGTCCACCTATCATTATATGATTTGTTCCTCGAAAGAGATGAGATAGAATGGAACTAAGTGCTACATCGCTGATCGCGATGGGAGCCACAAGTCCACCTACCGACCACTGGTCAGTTGGTGATCCATGCATACATATGAGAGTGTTGCATTGCATACACATGTTTGATATAGTTAAATGACAATGATTATGAATTAAGTGGGATGATTTCGATTGGAATGTTATATATGTATTTATTAAATGTATGAAAATACTGATTTTGATATTATGATTAATGCTTGTATTTTTATGTTTCCTCGAATTTATTAGTTGATAACACATAGCTTATGAGTTATTAACTTATTGAACTATTTTTTCTCATAGTGTTGTTTCTAATATTTTTCAGATTCATATAGCTCATTGGGGATCGTGCGAGGTGATAGTCGTAAAAAGATTTTATAACATGAGAGAATTTATGTCTCTCGTTTCTTTTTATTAAGATGTCAAGAGAACTAGTCGTGTTTATTACTTATGTCAAAATAAGTTGTATTGAAAATAAAGTCATTTTGTCAAATGTACGACTTAAGGTGTATCAGTTTGCTCTGAAATGAACACATATTGTATATTTTATTTAATGATATACTTTTACTCTTATGTTATAAAAGGAGATTAAATTACATCATGTTTTCGCAAATTTTTTTCATAATTGTATTTGATCGTCTGTAATGAGTCGTGAACTCTATTTTAACTCGCGGGTTAAATTGGGGTCATGACACAATGCATCTGAAACTTCTACTGTAACAACATTCATCGACTCTTCATTGCTTTTCTTCTTAAGTGTTCTGCAATTCTTTTTCAGGTGACATTTCTTTCCGTAATTTTAGCATGCGAAATTCTTTGCCAAAAAGTTGGGGTGCAACTATAACGACAGTCAACCGTCCTTCTGGTTCAACGAAGTTGAAGCTCGATGATATTGGAGATCTGATTTTGAACGAAGACGTTCGCAGGAGAAAATTAAGAAAAACTTCAAGCTTGGCATTGAATGCAGAGGGCAGGGAAAGAACACAACAACGATGACAAAATCAAGAAAGATCAAAACAAAATCAAAGCCTTCACTTCATCATCAAAAGTAATACTCGTCGAATTCAACTGTGTAATGATAATGTTGAATTCATTGATATAATCCGCGACTGAAGCTCCTTCACACATCTCCAGGTTGAATAACCTTCTCATCAAATATATCTTATTTGTTGCATATGACTTCTCGTACATGTTTAATAACGCCTTTATCAAACTCATCGTGGTCTTCTCATTCACGATGTTAAAGACTACATTCCGTGCCAACATCAACCTGATAACACAAAGCGTCTACCGATCGAAGAACGCACATTCCGCGTCGCTTGTCGCCTCAGGCTTTCCCTAGAGAGAGGTCAGTGCAATTTTTTCTAATACAGATAATCCTCAATGTGTATCTTCTAAAACTCGGAGTCTCTATCATCGAATTTCTCGATCTTCACATTTTTGTCATCTGTCGCCATCGCTCCCACTACCCACGAACTACTCGTCGAAGTTTTGATACCAGTTGTTACGGAATATCTTCGATACTAACAAATCATTGATACCGATGTCTAGGAGAAATAGATGAACAAATAGTGAAAGTGTAACAACAAATCACATACGGAGAAAGACACACAAATTTTACGTGATTCGAAGATTATCTCGTACGTCCACGATCGTCACAAAGTTTCACTCTATTCAGATGTCTTAACTTTTTAGTTACAAATATTATCCAAATTTTCATAATATATGGTACATAGCCGCTACTAAATATGTGCCTTAAGTAACACCTCATGATAACTGCATTTCTTATCCTGATTCTCCATAACTCCGTATCTAATAAATAAGTTGATTATGATAATCACTCAATCTTACAAATTCTTCCTATCATAACTAACAATAAATTAGTTAAGTTCAGAATTAGGTTCCACCTAATTAACTCCAATAATTTTGTTAGTATCATTAATATGTGAAATAATTCATATATTTTGTTTTAATAATATTTTTTTATCATATATTATTTCTATTAATAAGTTTTAGTTGTATATAGTATTGAATTGAATTAGTATTGTGTATATAAAAAATCAATAGAAAATGATAAAACGGAAGTGTTCTTGTGTTTAGACATTCTATGAACGAATTTTTAATATTGGTCGCATTGACAATTCCCTTTTGAAAATAAGAAAATGGAACGGATCGTGTTTGCTTCGTGGATGCCAAGCACTTTAGTTCGCGTGTGGCGCTCAAATTTGACCTGGCCCAATCTACGTAGATACAATTCTCAAAGCCCATTAATCTTTTTTACCTATCAGAATCAAATGAGATGGCCCGAGACGTCATTCGGAACAAGACGACGCGCAAATCCACCGCCCATACTTGGTCTTTGATCGGACGGTGGTTACGGTGGACCCCGAAACGATCCAACTTTTGTGCTCTCCAAACACAATTATTAAAGCGATCATATCCACCGTCCAACCGGACAACTAGCTATTTGGAGCGCCACCTGCCGCCAAGTAATCATTTAGGCTCAGATCTTAAGGCACCAATTCTTGCACGATCGGACGGTGAGTATTATCCGATCACAAATTTGGTCAACTCGGATGCGCTCCAAGTTTTCCAACACGCAACCAAAGCTTGTAAAAGAACCCACAGCACATTTGGGCGCCCATAAATCTACGATCCGACGGTCAAAAACATCCAACGCGCCGTGCAACAGACTGTGCACGACTCTTGAAGTGTAGGACCCTTTGATCGGACGGTCCAAAATGCTCGTTGAAACTAAAAAAAAAAGGGGGCACTCGCACCACCTAAAGGTGGAATCTTTCTTTTTACGCTTTTATGTATTTATTCTTTCTTTATTTCTTTGGCGCAGAGTCCTCAGCATCAGATCATCTGCTTCCCCTCCACTTCTTTTTTTTTTCCTCTCTGGTTCCGTCAGAGTAAGACGCCTCTTTTCTCTTTTTAAAGAGGATAAAAGATTGGTATGTGAGCAAATCTTCTTCGCTTCGCACACCGGTTGATCCAATGGCTTTCCTCCGATCTTACGTGAGTTCTTCTCAACCGATTGATACTTCGATCGTTTGATTGTTTGTTGTTTTTTACTATTTTCGGTTCCAGTTTTTTTTTTCGATTTTCTTTTGGGTGAATCGGATGGAAACATCTGGGTCCAAACGTTTCATTTGAGTTTTTTTTTTGCCCGATCGGCTCGATTAGACGAAGTTTTGGGAATTTCTGAGTGCATTTTCATTTGTTTTCCCTACCGGAGGTATCTATATAGTGATCTGTTATGCGTGGACTCATTTCAAACTTTAAAGAGTTGTGTTGACTCCTCGCGATCTCCGATTCGTTGCGATCGTTGGAGATTTTGCTGAAAGAAGTGAATCTAGTTACCGATTTCTAGTATTGAGAATGTTGGATTTTGGTGCAATCGAGAGTGCTCGATCAACATATGTCTTTCATTATTTTATTCATTTTTTTTCAATTATAGGGTTTCGAAGCGACTATATATTGACAATGAGCTGAAGTTACTGATCAATTTTGGGGTTTTAGGTTGCTTTTGTGTGTAAATTTCCTTTGCATGTAATTACTTCCATTGGTAGTTGCCTAGCATTAGTTGTGTAGCCTGAGTTGTTGATACTAAGATTTTTGGCGTTAGATTTGTTTGCAGAATCATTTGCTTGTGTGTGGACTATATGTGATAGGTGTTATTTAAGTTTTATGCGTACAATGTAATCATATTGGCTGCAGCAGATGCTTTTTTTTGTTATCATGAGAATATTTTCCTTGTCCGGGGCAGTATGAACTTCGATTCCTAACGGCTTTCATTGATAGTATTGGCCCGTGAATCTTGGATACTACTTACATGGGAAAATATATGCAAATAGTTTTAGGTCTGTTGGTTCCTTAGGCTATGCAAAATCTCTTCCTTTGCTTTTGGGGGAAAAATGTCTACACCTTTGAAACAGGTGAATATTTTTTCCCAAAGCAGAAGCCCCACCCTCCCCTTTCTTCTCCATGAACCATCTTTTCTCTTGCGAGCTCTCTTCTCTGGTGAAACCTCTTTTCTCCAGTGGCCTCTCTTCTGGCAATCTTGTCCAGTGAACTCTCTTCTCTGGAGGATGTCCCCAACCGTTTCTTTCATGTGATCGAGGAAAGAGGGGCTACCCTCCTCTTCTTCTCCACCAACGATGGAAGGGGGAAGCAGGGGGCAGCATCCTCCCCCCTTTTTGTTCAGTGATGAGACAGGTAGGGGGCTTCCCTCTCCACCTTTCTTCTCCTCTAGCCAGTTAGTCAGGAGGCTGCAGGCTGCCCCTCTTATTCTCTAGGACAAAGGGAGGGGGCTGACTGCCTTCATCTTTCTCCTTTCTTCAGCAACAAAAGAAGAAAGAAAATCAATAGTTTTTCTAATAACCAACCAAACACTGGAAAATTAATTTTCCAGGAAAATGTTTATCCAAATTATTTTCCTTCAAACAAATGCCTTAGGAAGAATGGCAATTGTTTGATCCAATGTTGTTAAAGTCGTGAGTTGACTCGTGGAATCCTAAGATTTTACGATGTCACTGAAGGAAAATGATTCATTTTGAACCAGCACGCAATAGAATCGCGTGCTGGCACGTAAAATCAGTAGAAACGGCATCCAGCTGAGTCCACCCAATTTTTTTTTCTGTTACCCGAGTTCATGAAACCCAATGTCCGCAAGCCCCAAATCCAAACTGTTCGCTGCCATTGCTGCTGCTGTTCACCCGCCATTGCTCTGCTGTTCGTCGCAGCTGCTGCGTGCTGTTTGCTGCCATTGCTGCTGCTTTTCGCTGCCTGTGATGTTCGACGCTGCTGCTGGCTGTTGCTGTTCAGCGCATGCGCTAGCTTTTGTTCACCCCTCTTCGCTCCTCTCTCTCCTCTCTCGCTCCTTCTCCCTCCTCTCCATCTTCTCTCTCTCTCCTCTTATCCTCACATGGAGGACCACTACTCTAGAAGAGGACTGCTCGAGCAGGGAGGACGAAACAGAGAAAAAATGGCCAGAAATTCAGTCTTTTTCCTTTTTTTTGTACTCCTCTCTACTCGGTACAGTCTTTTGTTTTTTTGGGTTTGCAAAAGACTCACTCGTCTCTGCTGGAGCAGAGGGGATACAGTCTCCTTTTTGTTCTGATTTGCCAGCAGGAAAAGACTCATCCTTTCTGATGGAGGAGAGAGAATGCAGTCTTTCTTTTATTTTGGTTCATATTTTTCCATGCTTTTTTTTACTTTTTTGTTTTCTGCTGTTTCATGTAATCTATGTTGTACGGGTACGGTACCGGTATTCGGTGCGGGTACGGGGTACGCCTAATTTTAAAAATATAGGGTAGGGGTACGTTAATATATATAAAATATAAATAAATTAAAATATCATAGTTAATTAGAAAGGTTTGAAAAAAATAATACAACAACAACAACAACAACAAAGTCTTATCCCACTAGGTGGGGTCGGCTAAATGGATCATACGACGCCATTCCGCTCTATTAGTAACCAAACCTTTCGGTATATTATTCACCAATAGATCTTGCTCTATTAGTTCGCCAAGTGTCCGCCTTGGCCTCCCTCTTCCTCTTTTAATCGGACTCCAGATTATTTGATCTACTCTTCTTACTGGCGCATCTAATGGTCTTCTCTGAACATGACCAAACCATCTCAAACGATTCTCTACCATTTTCTCACTAATAGGAGCCACTCCGACTCGTTCACGTATATGGTCATTCCTAATCTTATCTAATCTTGTACGACCACACATCCATCTCAACATCCTCATTTCGGCTACCCTCACTTTACGTTCATGTTGTCCCTTCATAGCCCAACATTCACTACCATATAACACTGCTGGCTTTGAAAAAATAATAAAGGAAAAAATATTTAAGACAATAAGAAGATGGGTACGAGCTGTGCACTCTTTCTGGTAAGCAGGTGTATGTTCTTTCTTATTTTAGAGTTGTGCTTTTTTCTTTGAGTTGTGTTATTATAGAGTTGGGCTCACAAAAATTATAGAGTTCTCTTGTCTCATTTACCAGTTCCTTTTTGCATTTTGTCTTGCAAAAGCAGCCCTGCAATATATTGCTACCTGTTGAAAAGAAAACTTTGGAAATAAAAATATGTTCTCTCTGTTTGACTACATTCTCCTTGACGTGCCCTATCTCCCTCTTCTGATTCAAGCTTCAAATAAAAGTATGGAGGTAATGATGTCGTGTTTCCTGTATTCCGTTCCACCACTCCTAGTAGCAGTTTCCTTCTTACCCCTGTTGTTTTCTTCTTCATCACAGCAGCTGCCGCCTTACTTTTGCAGTACCCAAACGAGTACCCCACGTACCTAAGACGTACCCAAATTTTAAAAATAATTTTTTATTACTGGGTACGTACCCATGCGTACCCGGAGCGTACCCATGCGTACCCATGGCGTACCCGTACCGGATACGTACCCGCTACGGGTACTTGCTTCAATTCGCCGTACCCGTGCATCATAGCATGTAATGTATTGCTAATTTATTAATTATTATAGATTGTTAAATTAATTATTATTACTTATTAAATCGTAGATGATTAAATCGTTAATTATTATTAGATTTTCTAAATCATATTGAATTATTAATCTATAAGTAATTAAAATATGATTTTGGTAGAATCGGATGTGTCGCGTTATGATCTCACATTTTATGTGTTTATCCGGTCTTTCCTTGTCGACTTCGATTTATGAGTTTGACAACATTGGTTTGATCCGGTTGGAGAAGTATTGATATTAACACTACAAAACTATATAAAAGGAGTTTCATATGTATCAATAAAGTCTGATGATCTTTAATACTTTTTTTAGAAAATTTGTAATAAGTGATATTTTAATCCTTTTTTAAGAAAAAATGTATTAAGCAATATTTTTATCCCATAATTGAACTTTGTGTTCTTTTATTGTGCGGATTTATGATTTCTGTGGATCTCGGAAAACATTGGTGGATTGGGAATTTTTTTTCTTACCAAATTGAAGGAAAATGACCTGCAGATTGACATCATTGGTGGATTTTAAGGTTTCAACAACAACAACAACAAAGCCTTATCCCACTAGGTGGGGTCGGCTACATGGATCATACGACTTCGTTGATCCATGTTCATGAGATTCGACATGGTTTTACGCTAGTTGTCGGGGCCTAACACAACCCTTCTCCTTTATCCGGGCTTGGGACCGGCTATAAAACATAGGCGGAGTTGGATTTTAAGGTTTCAACAAATTTTGAAATTGTTTATTCATTGTTCACTCTACTTACATATGTCTTTCTTAAATCTTTAAGAGTGAAGTACAAAGTTTGAACCATCTTTTGCAAATATATGTTGATGAACCATTAAGCATGCATCCCATAAATTTGTTGTCAGTCACTATATTGAGGATATATGAAAAGGTGGGAGATCCTTCATGTCTTTTAATGTGTATTAACAATTGAATGGGTTTGTAGAAGTAGCTTTGTTCTTTCAAATAAGAAAGAAGTAGAGTGACACTGATTCAAATAATTTGGGGTGACCATAAAAAAGAAGTACCATCTAAGAGTTAAAACTTTGAGGTGATATCTGACTGCAGTTCAATTTGGTGAACTATTTGGTGCAAATTCTAGAGATGCACTGCAAAATGTCAATCTAGCTTTAGTTCATAGTGAACCATACAAACCTTAAGAGTTGATTCTTTTGTATTGTGTAAAGACTGTTTTCTCACATGGTCTTTGTGATTAAACAAATTGTTGCACAAATGTTTGGACTGTCGTGTATATTGCTGTAACTAGAACTAATGGAAAGTTTGCGGTCACAATTCAAATTTGAGATTGGCTAAATACTCGTATATTTACTTTCGAAAATGTAGGAGGTGATGTTTCATACTTGTGATCAATATGCAGTTATTTTTTCACATTGACAAAATTATTCTATGTATAAAAACAAAGAACTCAGATAGTTATGAGTTTGTTGGAATCTTCAATAAAACATCCACATTTGTTGAAACTTGCAGAGAACTTACTGGATGGTTGATTATACTTTCTTTGTGATGGTTTACCTAAGTGTATTAGATTACTTTACGGCACCTACATAACATTGATGTGAACCAGGTTATTTTTACCGGAATACTATGACCTTTCTGCAAACCTTCAGAAAGTGAGGTTCTTGTTATATGAACAAATGTGTTTTTTTTTAATTATCTTCTGTAAGTGTCATGGATTTCTAACTTTTACAATTCTTTCAGTCAAATGCATCCTCTGGAATGGGAGTTGCTGATCAGTGCAAGGAGATATTTTTAGAGCTCCAGAGGAAAAAAACTCACCGGTATGTGATATTTAAAATCGATGACAAGCGAAATGAAGTCATTGTGGAGAAGAAGGGAGCTGTTACTGAAACTTATGATGACTTCATGGCTTCTTTGCCTGAAAATGATTGTCGTTATGCCATATATGACTTTGATTTTGTCACTGAGGAAAATTGCCAGAAAAGCAAAATCTTCTTCATTGCATGGTGAGTCTTTTGTAGGTATTTTCTTATTACAATGAGATGTATGTTCAAATGATCATTTAGAAAATAATCTTTCATCTGTATAATGTTAGATATAGGTTTAAATAATTCTTCTTATCTTATGCAATATCATAGTTCTCCTGCATTTTATAGTTGTGATATGCTAATTTTTTTTTGAAACGTGTGATATGCTAATTATGTGCAGTTGGTGTTACTCATTTCATCTTGGACAATCAAATACTATTTTTTAATGGCAATCTGAAGTTAATTAAATTCCAAGACGAAATGAGGTCATTTCATTTTGTCTGATATTATGAGTTGGAACAGTTTTTTTTCCCTTTAACCAGTTTATTATATATATGGGTGCCCTTAATGCCACTCTTCCAATCCTTATTGTCACTCCAAACTCACCATTCTACCCTTCATTTATTTTACAATTTTGTTATTAATTCTGGATGTCCCTTCAACTTTCACCCAACTTTTCTTCTTTAATCATCACACACACTTTCTCTATTCTCTCATGATACTATTGGTTATTTAATTAATAATATAAATTAAATTATTAGACAAATATATTAATTTAATTAATATGAAAACTACAATAAGATTTGACAAAAAATAAAAATATATTTATTTCTTAAGATTATTAAATTTATGAGGAGTGTCCAATGTTTTTTATTTTTTTTAATATATTTTTAAAGCAATTTGTTCAATTAATTATTTGTAGTTAAATAAATATTTTTTAAGACATGACAACGAATTAGATTGGATATAACACACTTCTTAACAAAAAATAAAAAACAATGGACTAATTATTTTGAAAAACGATTGCACTAAAAATAATTTATCTCTTCTCATTTCCACTTTATTTTATATATTCATAAAATAATATTATATATTTAATCTTGTTGTAATTTATATATTAATTAAATTAATATGTTTGTTCAATAATCTAAATTATACTATTGATAAAAAAAATTAATTAATTGCATGAACAAATAGCACGAAGAAAGAGATTGTAGAGAGTTAATGAGTATGAGATTATTTAATAAGCATGATCGAGTGAAAATCGAGGAGACTCAAAGAGAGAATAATAAATAAAGTAAAATAAAATAAAGGGTAAAATGGTGGGTTTGGAGTGGCATTAAGGACATGAGGAGTGGAATTAAGGGCACCCATATATATATGTTTATTTGAGAGGGATCAGTTTATTATATCTGATGTAGAAACATCGTTCTACAGGTTGCTTAACTGCTCCTTAATCATATGATTTTCTTTTATCTGTATGAATACCTGAAGATAGAATCTTACAGATAACTTATGAATGATAGATGCCCAAAACAGGTTTCCAAACGTAGACCATATCTTGACATTTGAATCTACCAGAAGTCTGACCTTGAATGAGAGCATTTTTCCAAAATTAGTGGTCTATTCATGATTGCAAGAAATCCCTTAGAAGTATCGTACTTGTGGCAGGTTGCTCAAGAAAAGGATTAATGAGTAGGAGATTATTTGTTCCTAAACTGAACTTAAAATTACTTTGTGAATCTAGACTTTATGCACTGTCCATGGAGAAAGAGAACCTATGCCATAGATTTTAGACTATAGTAGTTTGGTTAACAAGCCTAGGTTGGATCGGATTAAACCGAATGGGCAGACCGGATAATATAAAATAATAGAAAAAATTAATAAGTTAAAGAAATTATTGTAATATTGTTAATATGTAATAATTTTATTTAACAAAAATATAAAATAAAATATAATAAAGTAAAAAATAATTCAAATCAAATAATATAATAATAAATTAAATCATCAATCAAATATTTGCTAAATAAGAAAATCTTGTGAGGTAATTATGAATAAATAAAAATATAGACGAAATTTTATATATATGATCAAATAAGACATTGAAGCATAAATTTCAAGCAAATATATATATATATATATATATATAGAAATAATGTCTAAAAAGTTTTAATATTTTTTATGTTTCATTTTTCTTTATATTTTACAACTTGTCCCGGCCGAGTCGGCCAACTGGTTCAACCCGGGTTTTGGACGACTTGCGAGCCGTTTTAATGCCGCCGGATTTTACAACACTGAACATGCCCTCTTGCTTTCTTCTGATTTCCCCTGGATTTATATTCTTGCGAAGGGAACAAATGGTGTGAGCTTGGATTTTCATTCTTGGAGATGTATTTTACACGATTAAAAATCTTTGTTTCATAGCATAGCAACTGCTATCATGTTTGTGGGGTGGGATATTTGTTTTTCACGTTCGCATGAAGGATAAAAGTTATTACCCTTTTAGCATGTTTGAATGAATATCATGTTTGTGATGATGGGTGACTTGGTTCTTACAAACAATTGTTTTTTCTGTATCCCATTTTGCATGTTTTACATCAATTATTTTTCTCTTGATATCAGGTCTCCTTCCATATCTCGAATCCGGGCTAAGATGCTTTACGCAACAACTAAAGATAGACTGAAGAGGGAGCTGGATGGCTTTCACTATGAACTTCAGGCCACTGATCCGTCTGAGCTGGATCTTGAGATCCTCAGAGATCGAGCACACTAGATGCATTTCTTAGGGCATGAACTTCAACCAGCTATTTGTTTGAATAGCGATGCCCAGTGAAGAAATGACTCAATGAGATATCCAGACTCTAGTAATGATATACAGCTTCTTTATGATAATGAATGTATTGATGAGACATTGTCGGACAATATAAACGAATGCTGAAGTTTGTAAACTGGTTTGTTACCTTATTTCCGTATGGCTACAATTGTATGGTTTATTTACGCATGAAGGCATGATTGAAATTGAACCTGTAAAAGTTGCCAACTGAATGGCTTTTGATGTTCAACTTCTATCGATAAAACTCAGAATAGCTTCAAATGTGTCCACAGCAGGGCTTCTTCTCCTCCTCCTCAACATGGATTCAGACGTAAAATCTGCGAAGCGTCTATTTGCTCTTTCTATTTGTTTATTGATTGTGAAGTTGCTATAATACACTGGTACTTGCTTTGTTCCTGATTTTTGCTTCTTTTAGTGTGCGTTGCCTATATATTAACGGTACTAATTAGTGTTAGTTATCTATTTTCTCCATGGAGAAGCCTGCTAATTTTTATTGTATTCCTTCGAGGATTTATATTTCTCCATTCTAATATACGAATTTTCCCCCAAATTTACACAACTTTTTTTTTATCTCATAATTAAATTAACATAAAAAGATGAACAAAATTTCGTGGGACAACAATTAATTATATAAACCAAGGATAAAATTTCAATACTTTTAATGTGTTCGGAACTAAATAATTTCAATTTCGACTCGCGTTTATATTAAACTATTTTTGACTTACAAAATTACATTACTGTACTAAAAATAATAGTGACGCAATCAATTTAATAAAGTACTACCACTGCTATCATTATATATTAGCGGGTTGGGTTGATATATGTTAAATTGATATTTAGATAATGATTTCGTTTGAATAATGATTTAAAACAATGGTTTCAACTTTCAACCCGGATGGTAACCTCTCACAAAGCAAGTCACTAGTTGTCATTGCTTGTAACACCCATAAATAGAACTCCGTCACGCGCCGAGAATTTAACTCAAAGACGACACTAACTCTGCAATGATATTAAGTAGAAGCTTGATTTTGGCTAGTTTCTTGATTAGGTAAGATAAATGCTGAAGTCTTTAATAATAAAACAAAATACTCAATGAAAAGTAGAGTTAAATAGTACTTTAAAATAGAGAGTATCTAAGTGCGGAAGGCAAAAAATCTTATGACTTATAGTCAAGGATCACCTCATGTGCGCATTACTTGTTTACGTGCCAACGGGAGAAATGATACATGAGCTTCGCAGTCCAGTACAAGAATAATAAACCACTGAATTAGTATCATTATAGAATAATCGGTAACGCCACTAAAAATATAAAGTACTGTCCATTGATGTGTCATTTTCTGTGTTTGTGCATCATTTTGTTTCCTTTAAATATAGTCTTTGGGGTTCCTGCGGTATTAAATCTTGGTCAGGATAGCATTTTCTGCGTTGCTCCATGCATACCATTGATAGTTTCACATGTTGGTGTTTTGTTGATTGACTACTGCTTAATCTGTTCAAAACCATTGGGAAGCAGTCACTAAAGTCTCAGAGCTTCCAGGGGGAATGCTTCTTTCAGCAGTTGGGGCGTTTGCAACTCTTTTTTTGTGGTGCTTTCACAGATCATCCTTAATTCACCTAAAGAGGTTCCATGAAAAGTTAACATTTGAAAGTCTTTTTTTTTTTCCGGTAAAGTCTTTGTTGTTCTTTGAAGTGTTTGATAGAACAGTGAATGACTAAAGGGGACTCGTGATGATCTGTAAGTAATATCAAGTGGTACCCCCTCGAAAGAGAAGAAATACAAAGAGATTAGAAAATATCACAGTGGTGTTACAAGTGCTATAATATCTTGTTGCAAATTCAGGGGGAGTTACAGGTTGTGGAAGAAAAAAAAAATATTTTGTTTACATGTGATGGACACAATTTGTAACAGATTTTTACGGTACGTGGGTATGCGTTTTTGTTAATATGTGCTATATATGGGTACTGCAAAATAATGATTTTATTCAGAGGAAAAGTGACGAAGTTTCAATTGCACCAAAAGATAACGCGTCTGTTTGATAGCTTCTTTCCTTCTTAATTTGCATCATATTTCTTTGGTATGCCCACAGTTCCAATTTTCCCTGGGACGTTTGCATCTGTATCACCTTAATTTCGTGCCGTATTATTACCAGAGCATCATACAAAGCTCATTGTACGTCGGTCTCAAGCACAGTGAAGTGAGATGCTTGAAGTTCTAGTGTTGGTATCATAGTTATAGGTGGAATTGTATCCTTGATGGGATGCTTCTTTCTAGTCCGCCATGGTACTTGATGATTTGATGCAGAATGGAGGGGCGAAATGGTGACATATATGCACAGCTCTTAGAACATCATATTAGTCTCACAATTTGTAATACTTGCTCACTGTTCTCATATCAACAGTATTATTTATTATCTTTATATTATTTAGGTCGGCATGAGCATGATTGGAATGCAAACAGACAAAAACGTGTTATTTTTTTCCCTCGCCTTGGACCAGCCCCAGCCCACACGCACAGGCCATCGAATCCAAACGCCTCATAATTAGCTACACAGTCAATTCTCATGGGCATAACTCTCCGAAAAGTCCACTAGATGGGATTTTCATTTTGCTTTGGTCCACTTTTAACAACTTCTAGTCCTTGTCATCCATCATAAATGCAAAAACCATTTCTCCTATCAAAATTAATTTCAACTTGCAAGTCGAATTTTCAGTTCTTTTACCCTTCATAATATTTTCTCTTCTTTCTTTTTTGTCCTTGCTTTTGTGGTTTAGAAAGGGAGATTTATGATACGTGTAATGTTTTGGAGTGGAGTGATAAACGACTCATTCTCGTTTAAGTAATTTTTCGAATTCAAGTCCCTATGAATGTAGAATATTTTTGTTACGAATTTCATCTATTCATTATCAGGTATGCGACACGGGACGAATTTAATCAGATTAGTTGTGTTCGACGAAGAGTCGACTTTCAACCTATGAACGGTGCACTCTTTAATATCATACAAATTAAATCGTCAGTTCCGCTTTTTCGACACTTCGACCTCCTGACTTAGAAAGTGGAGGTAGGTGCCATTTCGATCTTGCTATCCATTTTCAAGCATTTTGGTAAGATCTTCCGAGCACTATATTTTTTTTTCTCTTAGTAGACGCTTTGAATGCCCCTTGCATGCATTAAATGGTTGATACGAATGTTCTCTCATTTCCGTTGCCAAGATAACTTAAAAGATTGCTTTCAACTTGTGAGCGTCTTCATTTTAATGCATGACATAAATGCTGTTTCATTTTCTTCTCGCTTCCTTCTTCCATCCAACGCTCGCTTTAAATGCGGCGACCCATTGGATCCAATTTACATGCATGTTGCTCTGTTAACATCATCAAGCAACAATTTAAGCTTTTTCTCCTCCTGTTTATATCTCATATCACTGCCATTTTTTTTTAAAAAAAGGATACTAAATTTTGCATCTAATTAATTAACCTGTCTCCAATCTTTACGTAATTCGATTTGCACTTTGTCGAACACATATTACCTATTATTAACTAGTTTCCCTTTTTTTTTTCTTCTCAAGCTAAAGTGCACACCATTTTGAACTTTATATATATATATATATATAATATTTAAAAAAATAATGAAGGATAATTCATGGTCAAATCAAATTATCACTGCAATATGAATTTTGCCATTTTTTTTTCTTTTGTCCTCATTAAGACTATAGGGCATGACTAGTATGATGTGATTGTGAAATGGAGGATAAGATCAATGGAACAAAAGATGTTATATGTCAAGTAATTTCTCCATTTTTTTTTATTGAAAATGAGTTATCTATTCATGTAAGCATCAGAAAATGTCTGAGTACAAAATTCGGTTAAATAAATAAGTAATTTCTCCATTAGCCCTTCTCCAACCACCTAAAAAAAATTATGGTCATTAATTAACATCATATCGTTTGTATTGTCATTCGTGAGATGCCCCTAAAAATTATAAGACATTACCAAATCCGCCGGTTGGATTGCTCACCTAATTTGTAGAAGATGTGAGAAAAGTCCATAAGACCAGTAGATCACAAATTTTCTTCAACATGATATGAACAACATTTAACTTTTCAGTTAGAGGAGAAAAATTGGACAGTCGTAACATATAAATATCATATTAAAGGCGTAATAAATGTTTGATGTTTTAGTATACCAAGTTAGGTAGCACGATTAATACGCCAATTGAATGAGCTCTGGCAGCTCATGTGGTTGCAAAATCAAGTTATGATTTCTTTTTTTTTTTAAAATTCTCTTTGGGAATTGTAAATGTAATGCAGGCAATCAAATTTCAACTAGTATACCAAATTAGGTTGCACGGATGAAATTGTTCTAATTTGGATTTCAACTACTAGACCAAGTCTCAATCTGCTTTACGATATGAGATAAGAAAATTTTCTCTGCATGTTGTGGCCTTTTTTTCTATATTCACACAATTGGAAACGATTTATGATGGAAATCGTTTTTTAAGTTCATGATTTTTTTTTTGGCACCGAAACTGATGAAATATCTACCTATCTTGTTTAATGGGTTAAACGTCGGAATAATTATAAATACGAAAAGTCAAAATTTTTTTGATTGCACGGTATCCGGAGTGGTTGAATACAAATTCAAATTTACTTCATCCAACTAATTTGTGTCGCACCGGATCACATGTGAGACTTTTAATAAAAAATACGCTGCATCATTTTTTTTTCGATGCAAAGCAATATATCAGCCATCAAAATTTGAATATGCCTTTATGACCGTTATTCGAATTGTTCATATGAAAATTGTAATATATTAGAAATTGATAATTAAATTAAATTTGACAAGTTGCCAAATTTATTATATAACTCATTTTTTCCATTTTTATTAATATTATCAAGACAGGTAAGGCAAGGAAAATAATAAGGAAGCAAAGATGTAATATGTCATCAAGTTGGTCTAATTGAAATGGAGGAAATTCTAAAATTGTTCACTTATATGTTTAACATTAAAAAAAACAATATGACAAATCAACAGCTGTTCTAATAACAATATTGAGATAGGCCAAAAAAATTTAGGTAAATACATATACGTGAATGGAATAAGGAAACATAAATGTTCGAACATTTATAGGTATCACTTGAGTTAAAATCATGTACATATATACCTAAAAAACCGAAAAATCAGTTAGAATTCCAGTCTGACATAATGACACATATGATCTAAAACTGACATATATTGCTCCATAACAATAATTTAGATTTTTATTTCTCCACTCTCGCAATACATATACGTCATTCAATGAAGTCATAGAAAAACGAGAAAAAAAATCATATAATGTGCATTAATGAGTTTTGCAAAGAGGAGAAAGAAAGGAAGGAAGAGAGAAGGGAAACTTAGAAAACTCCAAGGGCGAGGCCTCGAGTCAAGGGTTCTAATAAATGGCCACCATTAAAGTGTTCCTCTTAACTTGTCATATAAATGCACGTAGACCCACGACCTAACAAATTACAAATGCCTGGAGGAGATGGAGTTTATGCATTTAATTTTATAACACAAATTTATTTTGGGTGGTGGTGGAGATGTGAAAAGGCTATCTAATCTATCCATTTAAATTCTACACACCCCCTACTTGTTCAAGGTGGAAGGGTTGAACTTTTTAATGCCTAGACATTATTCTTCCCCTCGAGTGGTTCATGGTCCAATTCATCATAAATTTGCCATGTCAAGTACATGCATACATTAAAGTTGCATAACTGCTCCCAAGACACCCAATAAATGTTGCAAACAACAAAAAATTTGAAAAAAACTTTTGATATATTCGAAGTTTTGTAACGTGATAGAATAAAGGATTTTTTTTTATATAAAAGAATTGGCACATCTCTTTTGAACTTATGTTTTGTGTTGAACTGCAAAAGATGTGGGACACAGGGTCAGCTGGTTTCTGAAATTTAATTAATTAGTACAATCAAACAAGGAACCATTGATAATCCATAATCTATTAAAATATTTATTTTTATATTATTCTCTGATCGGGAGATATTTAAATTCCAATCAACAACACAAGTTGCGAATGATCAATTGTAGTTAACTTTGTCTCGAAAGAGGCAAATTTGTGATTGTGCACAATTCTTTTTTTGTAATATTTCACATTAAGAGCTGAGAGTTGACATGCAAGCCTTCAAAATTATAATACTTAATTTGGCACCTGTTCTGTTCTGCTCTGCTCCGATGAGTATCCATATAAAACATACATACATACATACTTGCGAAGTCTTAAGAGTACGTACAAATCCGGAAGTGAAGTACACGATCTTATGCCAAACATTTGTTAATTACTCTACAAATTGAATATTTAAGGGAATTCTTTTACCTATGAGTTCGACGATTAAATAATATCGGTATTGCACAAATCCTTAAAACTCCGGCCATTATAATAAATATTAATATCATATCATATAATAAATATAATGCAAAAAAGATATGGTTCACACACACACACACAGTTGACAGATGTTACCAATCCCGAAGTAGGTACTACAAGAAATCACATGATGATCTTCGATCGACGGGAAACTAAAAAAGTGAATTTATATTAAAAAAAAAATAAACAACAACAATGTGGAGATGCTCCAAAAAGAGTTATGACAGTGCATTAAGCGACGCATTGGCCGTTTCGTTACGCACCAAAAGCTGCATTAAATTTCTCATCAGCGTTTGCCTTCGTCTTCCATCCCCCACACCTCTCCTCTCCTCTCCTCACCAACGCTACTCTTACTAATTGCATCCATCCAACTGCACTATTAATGCATCTCTCTCTTACTAATTAGTAATTGCATCCATCCATCCATCCCACTTCACTATTAATGCATCTCTCTCTCTCTCTCTGCTGAGCTATGGATTAACCTAATCATGTGACCGTATTATATACAGATACCTTTAGTTAATTAATTAATTGGCTCCATCCCCTTCTCCCACACTGTTAAATACACAGCACCTGCCTTCTAAGGCTCCACAACACAAGCTCCACTTTGTTTATGCTATTTCTTTCTTCTTCTTCTTCTCCTCCTCCTCCTCCTCCTCCTCCTCCTCCTTCTCTTCCTCCTCTCGTGCATGTTATCAGAGACTGTTGCGCGCTACTTCATACCCGTGCATATATAGGACAGAGATCGCTGCTTTCATTGCTCTTCATGGCTACGGACGTCGGAACCATGGAGTCGAAGAGAGACTTGGTCACGCGCAACCTCCTCGGTGTTTCCTCCGCCATCGGATCGAACAGTGATTTGGATCTCAGCATGAAGGTTTCCTCCCGGCTGGAGACCCGGTTTGAACTACTGGTAACTCTCTCTCTCTCTCTCTCTCTCTAGATGTCGCCAGTTTACCTCACACTTGCTAATTTTCCTTTTGCCGTATGATTAACAGAGCCATGGACGTGGTCCTTCGATCCGGGGCTTGCAGGAACTCAACCTGCTACCAAAACGGCGGTCCTCAACATTGGAGCTCAAACTCATGGACCACGCAACTCCGGTCCCGTCGGGATACGAGAGCGTGTGCACCATCGACAAGGTGAAGACGGCTTTGGAGCGAGCAAGGCGGGCGTCTCCGAGCAAGCCGCCGGCCGCGGCAGTCAGCCAGCTGCGGGTGTCGGACGGCGCCTCTCCATCTTCTTCCACCTCCCGGTCGTCGTCTTCCTCGTCGTCCATCACGAGCAGCACCTCGACCAGAAGGCGGGGACAGGAGGAAGGGCCCGTGGACGAGAGAGGTGACGGCGGTGACTCTTCGTCGGGGGCGCTGACGGCCGCCGGTTGCCCGCGCTGCTTGATGTACGTGCTCATATCCAAAGTGAATCCACGGTGCCCGCGTTGCGACTCGCACGTGCCTGCGCCCGTTCTCCAGAAGAGGCCCAGAATTGACCTCAACTTCTCGCTCGGTCATTAAAAAAAAATTAACCTTTCTTTTATTTTTTTTCTCTTCTTTTTATTCCTAAGGATGTTTTATTTTGCCCATAATTCCGCTTGTATAAAGACGTCTGTCGACGTCATATTAACATTACATATTGTTCATGATCATATTGCTGATTTGCGTGTGCCGAAAAGCTTTACACCAATTTGGACTCGTCAGTTGCTAGACGATGCAACATCCAACTTGAATTTATTGACAATTTCATTAATGCTGTTTCAAGTTAAATTTCGAATGAAATATACGTGAATAATTAGTAATATCCTTTTACTTTCTTTCACCGAATTAATCACCTATTGACAAATTACGCTCCTAGTTTCCTTGTTTGTTTATATTCATTGTCAAATTATATATATATATATATATATATATATACACGTGATGACTCCGTCTATATTTTATAGCCGATCCCAAGCCCGAATAAAGAATGAGGATTGTGTTAGGTCCCGACAGTCAGCATAAAATTTTGTCGAATCTTATGAACATGGATCAACGAATAACTAATAGAGCGGAATGTCGTCGTATGATCCATGTAGCCGACCCCACCTAGTGGGATAAGACTTTGTTGTTGTTGTTATTGTATATATATATATATATACGTGATACGGTAAACAATGTTTATTTTTTTACCTTTTTCGGATATAAAAAAAATCATTGAATTAGTATAAAAATAATCGATCATACAAATTGTGCTTTAAGTCGATTGGTCCACGCGATTGTCGTTGAGGAATCAGGAGTGAAAATGAATAATAGAGGTACTACGTAGCTTTATTATCATCGATTTGTTAATAGCCAATTACATTTTTAATATTTTCAAATTAAGAAATCGACATATTACTAGTTGTGCCGTAGCTACTTTTTATTCTCGAGGAGCAACAGAAAAAAACTCCTAGTAGGAGGTCGTGGTACTCGAACTCTAAAAAAAATGGTGTTATCTAATTATTTAGTTGTATTTATGAATTGTGATGCAGTGAATTATTTAATTAAGGTATCATCTACTTTTTTCACAACACTATATTTCAACTGTTCTTTGTTAGATGTAAAATAATTAACGTTAAAGCAAAAAAAAAAAAAAAACGCTGGCCTTTACGTACCCTTAATTGGCAGTCTTTGTTGAATAGCTTAAGATAATGTAAATATAAAAGAGACTCGTACATGTGGCGGTGATGAAAAAAAAAGAATTATTTTCATAAATCATCTTTAAATTATTATAATTTTTCATTTCTAACTTTAAATTACGAACTTATTTTTTTTATCTCTAAACTATCACGATTTTTTTAATTTGATCATTCTATCGACTTCTATTAACTTTTCATTAAATTTTCTATGAAAAATCAAAATTACCCCTCCATCAATAAAAAATACGTTCACCAGGGTCCGACACTTCCCTCCATGCGACTAGCGGGGATGGTCGCCGATCCCGGCAGACGGCCGGTGAACGCAGTAGACGATCGCACTGCGATGCGACCGACCACGGTCGCCGGTCGCTGCCAGCACGCGCAGGGGGGTCGTCCCCTATTGTTGGCGTGCATAAGGGGGACGACCCCCCTCTGCCGACGTGTGCAGGAGGGTGGTCATCCTCTGCTGTCAACACGTGTCACAGGGTCATTCTCGGACACTAGACCTCGTGTGGTGGCTAAGCGGATAGATATCTAGCCAAGCCTATTTTGAGTAACAACGAAAGATTTATGGTTAAGACGAGTATGCCGAGAGTCGCTTTTATAGGCATTCGATCACGAACATGATCAGAGTGTTGGATTACTCGTCATGGGACCGTAGCATTAGCGCGTTGCGGCGCTAATGCGGGCGCTTAAAGTTCAAAGGGATATCTAGTCAAGCCTATTTTGAGTAACAACGAAAGATTTATGGTTAAGACGAGTATGCCGAGAGTCGCTCTTATAGGCATTCGATCACGGACATGATCAGAGTGTTGGATTACTCATCATGGGACCGTAGCATTAGCGCGTTGCGGCGCTAATGCGGGCGCTTAAAGTTCAAAGGGGCAGCCAATATACTACAAGGCACAGAAAAAAGTCACCGATGTGGTTTGCCATCCCACGCTCAAGGCCAGACATTAGAATTAAAGAAAAGCTTGCTTGTATTATATATATAACATACATCTAGGCCTCAAAAGACACTAGTGAATTTCTCCTAGTGTACCATATGTATAGGAGTCTTATTACATATGAAAGATGGAAAAGACGTACTAGACCATTCATAAGGATGACCATACAAGATAAATGCCATAAGAGCGGATAACTTGTTACTCCGCAATATTACACAGTGCGGGTGGCTACATGTATTCTATTGTTTCGGCGCTGAGCGGTCGAGAGCTATAAGTTGAGCGGCATTGATATCGCGAGGCTTCACGCTTCGTGTTGTGGGAAAATGCTCCGTGATATTCTCCCCCTCAAATTCGGCGACGCCCCTGACGCCGTTGTTTGGACTTCTTCGGAGTCTTCATCTTCAGTCTTGACTTCGCATGTCTTATTTGGAATCCATCTTCTTTGCCTTGACTTCTACTTCATCAGCATCACGTAGCGCCAGGAATGTCCGCAACTTGGGACTCCTCCCTTAGACCAGCTTCACTTACTAATTCTTCGTCCAATCTGAGGTCATCACTTGTGCAGCGCCAGTGGAGTCCACCATCTGTGCGGTCTGACTTCATCGATCAACTATCCGTCGATCAAGTTTCTGTTGGCTTCAGCTTCTCTTGACTTACACAGTGTCAACTTATTTGGTTTGACTCCTTGGGGTGAAACAACTCTTGTATACATTCAAGAATAGCTCGGAGAAGAGTTGCTTCAGGATCATGCAGAACATGATGAAGAGTCTCATCATTCGACCTATATGATTTGACTCGATGTCCTCATGTTGCAGGTGACTGCGACATAAGGTCTTCTTTCCGTCGAATGCAAGGTATGGGTGCATCTCACCCTTTGATGGTCCTTCTGGGATTTCGACGGTTTGAAGCAGCACAAGTTCTTCAATGCCAACATTTGTGACTTGTCTACTTCGGGTGCTTCGGGTCACTATAGGGAGTGACAAGAGTCTTCCCACGGATGCTTCGGGATGCTTTGTGGGTTTGACTCAATGCCTCTATGTTGCAAGTATTTACAACGTTGAGTCCTTCATTCGTTGAAATGCAGAGCACATGACCACCTCACCCTTGGTGATCATTTGAATCTTCGACGGCCTTGAGACAGAACAAGGTTCTTTGATATGACATTCCATCCCTTGTCTACTTCGAGTCATTATGGTGAGCGAAAAGACTCTTCCTATGTTCCCTTGTAGTTCAACTCAACGCCTCTATGCTGCAAATGGCTAGAACGTAGAGTCCTTCATCCATCGAGGGCAGAGTACAAGACCACCTCACCCTTGGCGGTCAATGGATGTCTCGATAGTTTGAAGCGGAGCAAGATTCTTTGATATGTCCCTCTCTACCTTGTCCACTTCGAGTCGCTATAGTGAGCGGCAGGAGTCTCCCCACATGTGTCTGTGATTCAACTCAATCCTTCCACTTCGATGGGCTTTGTCTTTGACATAATAGCTTTCTCTTTACGACTTAAACTTCTTTCCCCATCATTGCCCATGCCCAAGGGGTTTGGTGGTATGGCACTTGTCTTTGCACGATTGACTTGGCAGCGGTGACTAGCGAGTTGAGGTTGGACGATCCTATCGTCCCAACTTCGTCCTAATCCAAAGCTTCAACCCCTTTATTCGAAGAGTACCAATGTTGGGTCTTCATCCACTTGAGAACACTATATGCGGAGCTCGGTGATACCTCTCACGTCCTCCTTCAACATGTCATTTTGGCTAATGTTGAACAATGCGATCTTGACCTCCATTCCTAACTTGCCAGGGTATGTCTAGTTGATGAACTACTGCCCGCCTCTGTCCCGTGTCTCAATGGGATCCATGTTGTGCCACGTTCCACGTTGTCGCGATGGCAACGCCATCATGAGTTCTCCACATCTTGTAGGGTTCTTGGGATATACCTTCTTCCGATCTTGGGACCTCCTCTTGGGATATATCATTGAACTCGTTCATAAAGAAGATGCACCTTTGATATTCGTCCCTCCGCAATTTGGACAAAGTAATGTCATTGAGCTTGTCAGCAAGAATAATGCACCTTTGACATACTTGTCCACCTGCCAACTGACCCTTGCGAGAGAGTAGCCGTTTTGGATCTTCACCGATCCATAGGGATGCTCGTGAAGACTCTTCGCTTAGGCAAGTAGTTGTGGTTGGTGAACTCATGGCATGAACTCCCAACTTCACCTCCATCTTCATTCGAAGGGATGACATTGTCAGTGTGTCCTTCAAAACCTTTGGATTGCGATCTTTGGAGGCCGCTTCAATTACTCGAGACACTGGCCGAAAGGAAAAGGGCACTCATTCCTTCGGTTGACGACGAAATACTTGACAGCAGCATGCCAAGGTTCACCAAATGCTCATCGCTCAAATCATTTGCCAAATTGGTCATCAGGTGATGGCGTCAATTTACGTTGGCATGTAGCAAGTTCCATCCTAGCCCTCGATGGGTAATAACACGCCGCTTGCGGGATGACACTTGACGAGGCAGGCAAGGTTGACAGCTCATTCCCAAGTATTTGCAAGTAATCAACGCTTTGCCCCATTTGTGAAAGTCTTCTTGGCATTGCAGGAGATGCTGACGACACGACAAGATGCTTGTGAATGATATTCCATAACTGAAAGGATGATATTCCTTATTCGAAAGGGACCATGAACTTTGATGCTTAACCTTGTGCCAACTTCTCCCGTGGAGCGATTGTGCGCTTCATGTTGCATGACTAGGCATGCGATGCGACGTAAAAAATATCGAGCAGCGTCACATCATCATGATAGTGCATGACCGATAGTCCCTGAATGTGACACGGGTCCTCCGAGCTACACGGCGTTTGTGTAATGCGACTTTATGTGTGGGTAGCACAAGACCATCATGGCAGAGCATGTGGACACTCTTGAGCAGCGCAACACTTCAAGATTCCTGACTATATACCTGGGGTGATTGATCTGCTCGAGTGAGCGACGCATGACCATCCCGGTTAGGTGGGGCAATCAATTTGCCATCGTAGTGTATGACGGACGTTCCTTGATACGACATGGGTGTATGAGAAACTTGCTGTTGGACACGACTAGGCGTGCGGTGAGGAAGCTTGCTACGCATTCCTCATTGGCATCCATGATCAAAGACCATGGTACTAGTGCATCTGAGTTTAGTGGAGTTTTTGACTAGAAGCACTTTTCCAACGCCAGGGCGAGTCGCAATGACACAAATGAGTCATGGTCGTTGGGTAATCCGAGCAGGATGAACTGCTCTGATACCACTTGTTGCAGAATCATTTTTGGACACTAGACCTCATGCAACGCCTAGGCGGATAGACACCTAGCCAAGTCTGTTTTGAGTAGCAGCGAAAGATTTATGATCGGGATGACTATGCTGATAGTCGCTCTTATAGGAATTCGATCACGGACATGACCAGAGTGTTGGACTACTCGTCATGGGACCGTGACATTCATAAGGATGACCTCACAAAATAAATGTTCTAAGGGCAGATATCTTGGTACTCCGCAATATTACGCAGAGCGACTGCATGTGTTCCATGATTTCGACGCTGAGCGATCGAGTACTATAAATTGAGCGGCAATGGCGCTGCGAGGCTTCGCGCTTTGTGTCTGCAGCGCTAATGCAGGCGCTTAAAGTCTGTAGTGGAAGCCGATGTACCACGAGGCACCGTAAAAGGTCACTGTCATGGGTTGCCACCCCACGCTCAAGGTCAGACACTAGAATTAAAGGAAAGCTTGCTTGTCTTATATATGATGAAACATAACATATATCTAGGCCTCAGAAGGCACTAGTGAACTTCTTCCAGTGTACCGTAAGTATAGGAGTCTTATTACATGTGGAAGATGCAAAAGACATACCCTACGGGTACGCTACATAACTTGACCATTCATAAGGATGACCTTACAAAATAAATGTTCTAAGGGCGGATATCTTGGTACTCCGCAATATTACGCAGTGTGCGACAACTGTATGTGTTTCATAGTTTCGGTGCTGAGCGACCGAGAGCTATAAATTGAATGACAATGGTATTGCGAGGCTTCGCGCTTTGTCATGGGAAAATGTCTTGTGACACGCTCGCAGGGGGTGGTTGGCCCCTGCTGTCGACGCGAGCGGGGGGTCGCCCCCCTCTGCCTGCGTGCATAGGGGGTGACCCCCCTCTGCCGGCGTGAGCATGGGGGCGACTCCCCCTACTGTCGACGCGCGTAGGGGGTCACCCCTCGTGCTGTCGGCGCACATAGGGGGGTTCGCCCCCTGCTGTCGGCGCACACACAGGGGGGTCTCCCCTCGCTGCCGGTGTGCGTGGGGGGGGGGGGGGGGGTCGGCCCCCTACTGTCGACGTGAGCAGGGGGTCACCCCCCTCTTCCGCCGTGAGCAGATGGGATCGCTTCGCCAGCTACTGGCGCGAGTTGATGTGGTCGCTCCCCCTGCTGCCGGCGTGCGCAGGGGGTGGCAGCGTGTAGCGGGGGTCTCCCTCACTATTGTGATGTCCCCACACTGCAATCGGCGACGGTCCAATAGGCGTGCGCAGGGGAGGTAGCGACCTCGCCTGCTTTGCCTCCTTTGCGCATCATCCACTCCTCCCGGAGGCTCCTCGCAACTTGGGCGACGACGACGACATTCTAGAGAAGGGAGAAGAGAGTCATTGGCGTCGGCAACTCTTGTTTTTCATTTTTTTTAATTTTAAATTTTCCAATATTAGAAGAAATGAGAGAAGGGGTTTTTTAACATTTCATAAATAAAAAAAATCAAATTTAACAGAAAAATTGACAGAATTGGATGGAAGGATCAAATTAAAAAAATTGTGATATTTTAGGGATCCAAAAAATTAAGGTCGTAGTTTGAGGTTGGATGTGGAAAATCGTGATGGTTTAGGGGTGGTTTATGGAAATGACCCCAAAATAAACTCTCCTCTTCCTTGTGCAATATATATATAGAGTAAAATGGACTGAGCACCTTCCACTCAATACTGTGTGAAGCACCATCTTGATCATCGTTGCGAGATCCGACGGTCCAAACGTGTTGTGTTTTTTATCGTCCAAATGCGATCATGTCGCTGATCGAAGTTCTCGTCAGATGGAGCGCTTGATGCATGAAGCCCTCCTTCCATGCGCGGACCTCACCGTCATCGTATGCCCACCTCCCCATCACCCTCCTTCCATGTGCCCACCTCGCCGTTGTCGTGCGCCCACCTCGGCTATGTTGACTTGCTGAGCACCTTCCACTCAATACTGTGTGAAGCACCATCTTGGTCGTCCTTGCGAGATCCGACGATCCAAGCGTGTCGCATTTTCGATCGTCCAGATGCGATCATGCCGCTGATCAAAGTTTTTGTCGGATGGAGCGCTTGACGCATGAAGCCCTCCTTCCATGCGTGGACCTCGCCGTCATCATGTGCCCACATCGCCGTCACCCCTCCTCCCGTGTGCTCACCTCACCATTGTTGTGTGCCCACCTCGGCGATGTTGTCTTGCTGGAGATCGAGAGAGCGAGAGAGAGAGAGAGAGAGAGAGGGATTCACAAAGGGGGAGAGAAAGGGGAAAGAGAGATTCGCGGAGGGGGGGGGGGAATGGGAAAGAGATCGTATGTCGTCTCGCCATTGTCGGAGATCGAGAGAGAGAGAGAGAAATTCATGACAGGGGTGTCACCTCGCCTCATCGATTGTCGCCTCGTCAGAGATCCAGGTCGTTGGCTCTGAGATCGCAGCATCCTTCGCTCCACCGCACTCCTGATCGCCTCACGGTCGCCCTCATCGATTGTTATCTCCCTCGTGTGGCTTCTCCGGTAGCCTTCATTGTAAGATCTTTGATAGGTACCACTCGTCCAGGACTCGAGCATGAAGAAACTTCCTCCCACGTTGTCGAGAGGACGTTCTCTTCCACACCGACATCAACCGATCTCTTTAGCAAATTCCTTCTTTTTTCTCTTTCTCATCCATGTTGTCACCCCAACGTCCACCTCGCGTGACCTCTCCAGTAGCCAAACGAAGAAGTAAATCTTTCCTGGTGCAGCTTGGCGTCAGGGGGCAGTATGCCGCCCGTCATCAGCAACGTTGTGGACAATATTGTTGGAAGTCTGCAATGGGGAGGTGGCTTCTTGAGGGCGTGATCGAAGTAGGTCATGGCCGTGGTCCTGGGTGATAAGCACGCCTGCCACCCCAGTGATCTCGATGCAACTAGTGGCATCGAGGGAGTCGCATGGGAGATGTGTATCACACCAAAAATCCCTTGGAACTTAAAATTTTTATTATTAGATGATGTCATATTGATCGGGCGACCGAAACCCAAAATGGGTGCTTGGTATCACGATCGATCGATGACTCCAATCGGCGCACTACCGAATGATCGAAACACTTTTGGGCACCCGAAAGTGCAATGGGCAGAAAGAAAGAGATCTCAGTTTTGATCTCTCTCTTGCTCATTACACCATAATAATTCCTGAATCATATAACCTCCTCTCCACTCATGGTCTAAAGAGTTATGGCACGAAACCCCATGATCTCATGGCCTTAAAAGCCTCATTCTCTTGTTCCCTTTTTTCTTCTTCATCTCACATTTTTTCTCCATCTTCTGTCCATTCATGTGCTCTCTCCATTGGTTTCGGCTAGAGCACGAAGGGGCAGACCGTCTAGTTCTTCGGGCGCAAGTGACGTAGGAGGATGGGGAGGATGCAACTAGAGCTTGATTTGGTGAAGAAGAACCAAATCGCGCAGAAAAAAAAGGTGTGTTTTTGGTATCTGGGTCATGGGATGATTTCAGAAGGATTATCGCATTTTTTAAGGACTGATTAGTGGTTAAGTTTCATGCCAGTAAGGGTGTAGATCAAGTCTTATGATTTTGTAGATGTACGAATTTGTTTTCTCTTTCTTTTGAGCATGACCGAATGGATTACATACTACATATGAGTTGTTAACATGACGAATGATTAGATCTATGAACATATAACTTGGATAGTAACTTGATGATTCATTTCATATCATTAAATTATTAATATTTGTTGACTGGAACTAGGATGAACCTGAAATCATTTTATGTTTAAAGACAAGAAATTGGCAAGTTATGAAGAAGAATGATGTGAATGATATGTTTAAGATGAGATTTATGAGTATATATGCCTCTAAATCATGCTGTGTTGTGTTAGGTAAAATAGCATTAGTTATTGTTTGAATGTGAAAAACTGATTGAAAATATAAGGATTCAACAATAACATGTGGCTCTATCAAACTTAAGCAGGCGATCAAAACCCTTTCGGTCGTCCGATTCAGCTCGACAGAGTATAGTGACATACCATATCGGACGTATGAAACTCAATCGGATAACCGATATGAACTAAAATGAAAGTCCAAAATCCTTTCGGACGACCAAATTAGAAAATGTCTAGACTTGATAATGATGATGATAACTAGTTAGTCGACTGAAACTATTTTGAACGACCGATCGATCTAGATTATCTCTTCGAAAGAACTTCCGATGGTCGACGAAGAAATTCGACTGACCGAAGGAGAAGATGACACTGTTCCAACAGAAGACCGGTCTAGTTTCGGCCGATCGAAACTCTTGACCGAAAATGCACAGACTCATGTGATAATGGATGACTGATCCTCTCCCGGTCGACTGGCAGTACATGGCCTTGGAATGACTGACAAATTAACATAGAATAGGTTATCGCTCCCTTTTCGATCGACCGAAGAATATAGATATGGGTGTTCGTCCATCTTTTGACGATCGCTGCATGAACCTCAATCGGATGACCGCTCGACTTTCGCTCGTCCGATCTGTGGATAGAAAGATTACGACTTTGATTGAAACCCTCCCATTTGATAAGCTTTTGTCGACCTGATTGATACCGAATAATATGAACCTTAAGATGACCAGCAGTCACTTTTGCTCCTTACAGTCTTGATCGATCCACATGATTGAAAGACAGGCTCATGAATTATAAGATAAGCTGGAGGGTTACTATTTGCCTATTTAGATGGGAGTTTCTCCCTACAGAGTTTTCATCTTGCTCGAGTCATCTTGTCCGACGAAGCTAACCGTGGCACTGATCCCGAATTGGTCCACTATGATCTACATAGCTTCAAACTTGTGTGTCCGCAACGGTATTCCCTAAAATTGAAGAGCTCTTCCAAGTTATGAACAAGATGAAAGACCATGCATGACCAAAGATGAATGGAAGGACTTTGTCCTTATGAACATGAATATGAATATGAACCATGAACTATGAACTATGAATCATGAATATGAAAAAATGAATATGAACCATGAACATGAACATGAACATGGATATAGAAAAGAAATGAAATGAAAAAGTATGAACTGTAATGCCCTTAAATCGACCAATGCCACGTGGTGAAGAACAACCTAGAGATGCTACAAACGCTATGGCATTGACCATTATATTGACCAAGACTCAGTCAAGAATCAAGACATGTTAGCATAAGAATATCATCATAGTACACCAGAGTTCATAAATGCGAAAAGAAAAGAAATAGAGAACATGATGAATGGTCTCGGGTAAATAACCCGGGGCAAGTATAGGGTGACCCGAGTTGGGTTCATAGCATGAACTCATGCCGAGTGTAATCAGCACTCGGGTGGAGTTCGTGAATAGTATCGCGCAACGTTAGAGTCAACGTCGGACAAACCTGTGCCGAGTTCAGTGGAACTCTATCGGGTGGTAGAATATCAAGAGGTCGACTGGTCTATCGCTCACTAACCCGGGCCGAGTTCAGGGTGACTCGGGCTGATTCCACGAGCACGGCCGTGAAGTCACTCTACACAGTGGCTTTCTATATGAACCCGGGCTGAGTTTCTAGAAATCCGAGCTAGATTACTATATTACTTAGAATGTCGAGAGTTTTGACGATTCTATACTCATACATAAAACACAATACAAACATAAAATAGGATAATTGATCAATGCTCTACATATACAGAAGTCATGAGTATGGAATAGAATCATAAAGACAAATCAAACAATTTTAATAAGAGTCCTACAAACAGCTCAAATCAAAGGACAACAGATTTTTGATAACAATCTTGGCATTAATTCCTGAGGTGATTTACACCATGCTTGACTAATCTGAGTGGAAAACATTGGATCTATTCTAAAAGGAGTTATACAGGGTGATTTCAAATTCCACCCACCTCTATTCATGCTTGATCCTCACTATCGATCTGTTTGAATCAGCATCCTCGTACTCCTTGCTCTCCTGGCACAAATCTTCTTCCCTTGGCCGACCGTCGCCTATAGTACAATCTGGATCGAAGAAGGATGTGAGGAGGAGATGTAGGAAACAGAGAATGTGTGAGGGGAAAAGATAGGGCATTGATTACCCTTATATTTGATGAAATAGGGAGAATTCTTCCCCTCATAGAATGTGCGTGAGATGAGAGGCCAAAAGAGAAGAAGGGATATTAGAAGTAGAATCTAGCATTAATTCATTTGATTTTTCTATTAATTCCTGATATCCAATTTTTCTACCATGATCCCCTCTTTATTTAATTAACCATTATCCCATATTAAGAAGGATCATAATGTTTATCTCTCCACCTATCCGTTTAATATCTTTTTTTCTCGATTATTATATTATTTCTTCCTTAAAGAAAATTCATCCTCGAATTTTGTACTAAATAGATGGCTTACCGAAAAGATGCAAAAATTCTTGGCGCATTTTTTGACTTGAGCTCTCAAGTCAATTCTTTACTGTAATAAAAACGACATGCCACTCTGACCATGGGTACATCCTTGTTCTTCTGACGTTGTACTTTGCGTTCCATGATATGTATTGGGTACTCGGCAAAAGTGAGGCCTGCGGCTAGATCTGGCTCTTTTATCCAAATAACATTAACAACATCATGGTTATACTTCTTGAGTATGGACACATGAAATACTTATGCACTCTCCCATAAGAAGAGGACAGAGCTAGTCTGCATGTCGTCTCGCGTACTAACTCTAGTACCTCAAGGGACCCACATAACAAGGACTGAGCTTTCCTCGCTTGCTGAACCTCATGACCCCTTTCATAAGGGATACCTTCAACAAAACCTGATCACTAGTCTAGAAGATCTGCTCTCGTCTGCCTTTATGTGCCGTCCTCGCTTGATCGACTCGACCTCAGTGCCTCTTTCACCTCTTCCTTGCTCGTGATCTTTCTCCTCATCTATTTCACCCAGTGGGCAGGTGAACGAAAAGGTCGATCATACAAAGCCTCGAAGGGTGCCCTACCGATGCTAGAATAGTATATGTTATTATAAACAAATTCAATTAGGTGAATACGCTCATCCTAGTTATCCTGCCAATTTAGTGTGCATGCTCGCAACATGTCCTTCAAGGTCTGGATAGTCCTCTCAGACTGCCCGTCTATCTAAGGATGGAATGTCATACTCCTCTAGAACCTGTCGATGAATCTGGGATCTCGATCAGATATGATAGATGGTGGAATACCATGTAATCTAACTACCTCCTTCACATACATATCCAACAAGCTCCCTACTGACTGCTTCCTTCGGATGGAGATGAAATGCGCCTCCTTCATGAATCTATCCACGACTACCCATATCGCATGATGACCCTTCTAAGACCTAAGCAGATTGGAAGTCCATAGTAATGTCGTGCCACTTCCATTGCGGAATCTCCAAGGGCTTTAGCTTATCATACGGTCTCTAATGCTCGTCTTAACCTATTGACATACTCTGTTATTTCCCTTTTCATGTCAAGCCTCAATAGCCGCGCTATACATCCTTGTACATTTTGGTACTACCGGGATGGATAGTGAATTTGACTTGTGGCACTCATCTAGTACCTCTCGTCAGACGGCTGCATCAGTAGGAACCCATAACCTATTTCAGTATCTGATTCCTTCGTCTGCAGAGATATGGAAATCTGCAGTCTCATTCTAGCATCTCTTCAGCACCTTCTGATACTCTGCATCTGCTGCTTGAGCTGCTATGATCCATAGAGCTCATCTGTGCATCATCTTGTCAATCGAGCTGGGTCTCATCTGGTGCATCACCCATAGAGCTCCATCCTTGCGAAGTCTAAGACACCACTGATCTATCTCTTGTGGCATGTCATACTTGCGTAACGTGATGTAGGCTAGTGAGCCTTCCCACTTCCTTTTCAATGCATCAACAACTGAATTTTCCTTACCGGGGTGGTAGTTAAAAGAAAATTCATAGTCTTCAGGAGTTTTAGCCATTTGCGCTACCTCATATTAAGGTCCTTCTGCTCGAAGATGTATTTAAGGCTCTTATGGTTGGTGAAGATCTCGAATGTCTCCCTATATAAATAATACCTCCAGATCGTCAAAGCAAAAACCACTACCGCCAGCTCCAGATCGTGAGTAGCATAGTTGACCTCATGCTTCTTCAGTTGTCGAGAAGCATAGGCCACTACCTTACCATGCTGCATTAGTACACAACCCAATCTTGTTACGCATGCATCACTCTAGACAACATAACCTCCACCGCCTGTAGGTACGATGAGAATTGGTGCCGAAGTCAAATGATCCTTCAGCGTTCGGAAGCTCTGCTTACACTTATTTGACCAAACAAACTTCTCTGTCTTCTTCGTGAGATTCGTGAAAGGTGCGGCGATCTTGTAGAAGTCTCGGATCAACCTCATGTAATAACCCGCTAAGTCGAGGAAGCTGCGGATTTCAGGCACATTCTTCAGTCTTGCCCACTTGGTCACTGCCTAATGCCTTTTTAGGATACTATGTGTCCAAGGAACATGATTTTCTTTAGTCAGAATTCAAACTTAGATAACTTCCCGTATAATTTGTGCTATCTCAGGTCTCCAACACTATCCTAAGGTGTTCCCTGTGCTGCTCTGTGCTAGAAGAGTAGATTAGGATGATGACCACAAACACAATGACGAACTGATCCAAATATGATCGGAAGACCCTGATCATCAAATCCATGAACGCTGCGAGAGTGTTCGTCAATCCAAATGGCATAACAAAAACTTTATAGTGACCATACCTCGACCGAAAAGTAGTTTTTGATATATCCTCTTCAGCAACCCTCAACTGATGGTAGCCACTACGTAGGTCGATCTTGAAAAATACCGATGCTTTGGATAGATGGTCGAAGAGATCATCGATGTGAGACAGGAAATACTTATTATTCACCGTCACTTTATTGAGCATGTGATAGTTGATGCAGAGCCGCATAGAGCTGTCCTTCTTCTTAACAAATAGTACTGATGCGGCTCAGGGTGAGACACTCGGTCGTATAAAATAACTCCTAGATTTTATTCTTCAGCTCTTGCATCTCAGCCGGTGCCATACGGTAAGGTGCCTTGGAGACGGATGTTGTCCCTAGTAGAAGTTCTATCTTGAAATCTATCTCACATCGGTGGCAATCCGGAGGTGTCTTATGTAAATATGTCTGGGAACTCTCACAACACATTTATCTCCTAGAGCTCAGTGACAAGTGCGTCAGTCTTGACCACACTTGCTAAATACCCACTACATCCCTTTTGAAGTAGTTTTTTGTGGCTTCATCGCTAAGATGATAGCTTTATTGCTTGTCGATGGAGTGCCTATGACAATTTATTCTAGCTTACCTTGTGCACATATTATGATCTTCTTCAGCTTACAATGTAGAGCTGCATCATGATAAGATAATCAGTCCATCCCAAGAATAACATCATATTCCGCCATCACGATGACAATAATATCTGCAAAAAAAATTCTTCTTGTCTATAGTGATCGGTACGTTCGGGATGTACCTGGCAGTGTGAAGAGTACCCATAGGGGTACTCACACTCATAGCATGTGGCATCTGCTGTAGGGATAGTCTAAGATCTCGGGCACACAATTTAGAAGTAAACGAGTGAGTGGCTCCTGAATCAAACAAGATGGTAGTAGATAAATCAGTGATGGGAAGAGTACCTGTAATGACATCATTGTCATTGAGCCTCAGCCTCCATGTTATGCACATGGCCATGCACAAACGAGATTAGCGCCTCCTGCGCCTCGGTTCCCTCGACCTTCTCTGATGAGCTGAGGGTAGTTTCAGATAAATTGTTCATGTTGCCCATGCTAGATGTAGGAACCATTCCTTCTGCGACACTCTCCATTGTGATAACGACCACTTGAGGACATAAGGGCCTCTGTTGTGGTGCCTGTGGATGATGTGGTGGAGGGGGCAACTATCTCAATGGATAAAATATCAAGTTTCCTATTAGTCACTGCATTATTGACATAAATCAATGACTAACATGTTCGTATTATTACCTGAGGTTACAATGGCATAAGGCGTGGTTGTACCTGAGCGTGATGTGGGGCCTCTCTCCAAGGATAAGGTCCGTGTCAGTGATCGTGATGTTCGTCTTTCCTGAACTGTCGGCGTTCATTTGTCCTAGGCCCATTCTGCACTACTGGCGTGACTAGAGTTTTAGTTTTGCATTTAGCCTGATCTCTCTCCATACGAGTGGCCAATCTCACTGCCATTTCTAGATTATCGCAATCCCCTTTGAGAACTTCATACTTCAATGCTTGTTGCAGCCCATTTATAAACTTATTGGCTCTTGAACGTCGCTCGAACGACATCAGACAATATGCTCTAGTAGTATAAATTGGGTGTGATAATCCGCCATTGTCATCGATCCCTGCTGCAACTGTAGGAACTCCTGTTGTTTCTCAATGCACCCGTGCTCAAGGGTGTAACGAGTCTGGAAAGCCTTTTGGAATTTCGCCCAAGGGATGTCTTCCTCTCCCTGCCCTCTGAACTTGGTCGCCCTCATGGTCTTCCACCAATCCATCATAGTCTCGGTAAGCATGTGGGTGACATACAAGATCTTGCGTCCGTTGGTGCACCTTATGAGCTTGAAGATGCGATCCATCATGTCCATCCTTTTGCCTTAAAGAAATTAGCCTTGCTTTCGTACTACATCGGATGCAACTTCAGAAATGCTTGGACAGTATCTTTTGACCACTCATGTCGCGATCGGGCTCCTTGTGCATGCCGTCTCGGTGCTGGCTAGCTGCCTCCTGTTTGACTACCCTCAGGTGGGGCAAACTCATCGTAGTACTCCTCCTGTGACTGTGCTCTCGCACCACGGCCTCATCCTCGTCCACGATTGAGTGTACGACCTCGGCTATTACCACGTCCACTGCCTCGCTCGACCACTATTTGAGACTCAGTGAGCGGGCCTTTTGGAGCTAGCTCGACAAATCTAGCCTCCCGCTCCTGAATCCCCTCAGATCGTCTAGACATGCTTATCTTTTAACCATGAAAAATAACAATAGATCAATAATCAATATAATAACATAAATATGAACTTTACTTATAATTCTTTTCGATGGAGGATGTGACAATTGCTCGGCGATAGCACATGAACCATCATCATACTATCCTATACGATGGGATGTCAAAAGAGTCCTAACTTTAGGCTACCATAAATGTAATGCCCCCAAATCGACTAACACCACGTGGTGAAGAACAACCTGGAGACGCTACAATCGCTATGACATTGACCATCATATTATATTGATTGAGACAAAATCAAGAATCAAGACACGTCAGCAGTAGAATAAAAAGAAAATGTGGAAAATGACATAAATATAGAAAGTCGAAAAGTTATTACATGATCTCAAAATAAGAATATCATCATGAGTACATCAGAGTTCACCAACTCAATACCTTCACTGACATGTCCTGTGAAAATCAAACACAGGGGAGATAATTGTCCGTAAACTTTACAACCTAGTGGGGAATCAATAACAACATACAATGTATACCTTCAATTAGAATAAACCAGAAGTAAGGATCAATACTTATCTTGATTTGGAATATGAACATGAAACCATCATAGATCATAAGTAAGGGAAGATCAATAGATATCAATAATCAATAAAGTCAAGAGATACATGATATTCTTGGAATTGGTAGCATGCTTGATAACTATGACAACATATAATAACAATAACTTGATTCGGTATTCATGTTTTCTTTACTTAACCATGCTTTGTTATCATATCTTATACTTAGAAATCAGATGCCTTTATGTGCCTTTAATTTTTTCATGGGGTATGCCGAACGAAATAATACAATCACATGCGAGTCAATGGTTGATCAAGCCATGATCAACCATTGCGACCCTTATCATGAAGCACTTGGCATAGACTAGCAATACAATGTTCATCTTTCATTTCAACTTATTAATCACTTTAGAATCTTGTATTTCATTATTCATCATAGTGTGGGAATCAATAATATAGCAAATCAACATAAGAGTCCATGTTTTAAATCAGGGATAGATCATGGTGAGATCATGTGTCACTAATCCAGTAATAATCGTGATCGATCAGAACAAGAATAGATCTGTATTCAGATTCGAATCAAGAATCACAAGAAAACATGATGAATGGTCTCGGGTGCCATAACCCGGATAGGGTTCATAGCATGAGCGAGGGCTGAGTGTAATCGACACTCCGGTCGAGTTCGATGAATAGTGTTGCGTAACGTAAAAGTCGAGGTGGGACAAACCCGAGCCGATTTCAGTGGAACCCAGGTTGGGTGGTAGAATGTTGAGAGGTTGATCGATCTGTCACTCGCTAACCCGGGCCGAGTTCAGGGTGGGCCGAGTTCCACGAGCATGGTTGTGAAATCAGTCTACACGGTCAGTTTCTATATGAACCCAGGCCAAGTTCCTAGAAACAATCAGACGATTCTATACTCATACATAAAGCACAATACAACCATAAAATAGGATAATTGATCAATGCTCTACATATAGAGAAGTCATGAGTATGGAATAGAATCATAAAGACAAATCAAACAATTTTAATAAGAGTCCTACAAACAACTAATCATAACAAACCAAAGAACAATATATTTCCGATAACAATCCTTGCATTCATTCCCGAGGCGATCTACATCATGCTTGACCAATTTGAGTGAAAAACAATGGATCAATTCAGATCTATTCTAAAAGGAGGTATATAGGGTGATTTTAGATTTCACCCACCTCTATTCATACTTGTTCTTCACTACCGATCCGTTTGAATCAGTGTCCTTGGCCGATCGTCACCTGTAGTAATATAGTCCGGATCGAAGAAGGATGTGAGGAGGAGATGTAGCAAACAAAGAATGCATGAGGGGGAAAAGATAGGACATTGATTACCCTTGTATTTAATGAACTAGGGAGAATTCTTTTCCTCACATAATGTGCATGAGATGAGGGCCAAAGGAGAAGAAGGGATATCAACTCTAACATTAATTCATTTGATTTTTCTATTAATTCCTGAGATCCGAATTTTCTGCCATGATCCTCTTTATTTGGTTAACCATTATCCCATATTAATAAGGATCCTAACGTTTATCTTTTCAGCTGGCCGTTTAATATCTTTTTTTTCTTGGTTATTACATGAACTATGATTACGACATTATTATTGATTTCTCAATATGATTCTTTCTCATATCTGATTTATATATTTGTTCCATGCTTATTTTAATAAAACTATCTTATGACCTTTATGAACTTACACTTAACATTATGTTCATGGTTGAGTTTGCTCTTCTGTGTGATCCCCACAGATATATAATATGACTGCGTTCTTGTTTGAGATGTGTGCGGCGACTACAATTTGAGTGGCGTGTGCAATAAAGTCTAGACGAAATCTTTTTCATCTTATTTCATTGAGTTATATTGACACTATGATGGGACCTATTGAGTTGAACTTATATGTCAGAATTGATGTACTCTTTATTATTTTAGCAATTGCACTTCTTCATATTATTGTGATAATAGTTTTATTTAAGTCTTCCACTTATATGCAATTTTATTGATCATTTGAATCAACAAAAGACTGAAGAAATAACGAACAAAAGACTGAAGAAATAACGAATGAATCGTATCGTGAAATTAAACGAACGCAGTAATTAATGGTGGGTGGTGCAGGCCCTCAATTAATGAATAATAATTAACTTAACGACCTATATATATAATGAACACCTGACGAGCCTCGTCCGGAACCCCAGATCATTAATGTTCTTTTTCTTTTAATGCATGATCATTAATGTTCTTATATTTATCACATGTATGCATATATAAAAAATGTTGTCCAATGGTAGATGGCCGGAGACAGCTCTTATAATAAACATATTTGTATACTATCAAGGCCCCATACGTGCACTGCATTTGCACAGACATATGTTTTAACCAATTGACTGTACAAATACTGCTTATATATATATATACACACGTAACTTTTTCACAACTCTCTATTGAATTTAATATTAATTTGTTAAATTTAATCTCAATCATAATTATTAATTGTATAACATTTGATTGCATATTACTTAAATTTATATATTTACAATTTTAAAAGGTGAGGATCATAAACGGCCGGATCACTGTTGGATATATAGAGAAGACTGTGCGCGACGGATATATATATATATATATATATATATATATATATGTATATTTATATATACACGAACATGAGGAAGGCAAACACATTTTTCAAATAGTTTTGGTAGGGTCACATGCTTTTAAAAATTACATTTATGAGTCCTAGTGCAAAGATATTGCGTGATTGTTAATTTTAAAAGTATAATAAACTATTTAATTCTTTATACACACGCTTGAAGTAAAAATGAGTTGTGCATATGGATTAAGAAATTTGCCCATGGAGAGATTATGGATATTATATTTATTGGGCTCCAGATCCAGCCCATTTGAAACTCAATTTCTCCTGATCAGTCCCTCTTTTTTTTTGTGTTTTGGATTTTTTTTAATAAAAAGTAACGAAGGAGAAAATAAAAAAAAATTAAACTTCCGTCGCTTTGTATGAATTAAAATGAAAAATCGATAGGAAATTGAATTTCTAATTTCTTTTGTCCACCGAAGTAGCTCGATTTAAATTAAATCGAAAACCATATCATCAAATCAAATGCATCCCCCTTCGATTAAATTCTCTTTCCACCCCGTCACTTGTCCACTACGTTTTCTCCATCCAATCACGTCAACTTGATCTGCAAACAGGTTTTCCGTTAATTAAATATTCGTAATATAAATAGGAGAAATATGCAGAGGAGGAATATTTCATGGTTTTTATAATTCGAGTTGAGGTGAATTGGTAGGTGATTTTTTTTTACTCAAGAAAGATTTTGAGTTTAATTTTTTATGAATGTAGAATATTTTCATTAGGAATCTCATTTATCACTATTAAATACATGACACAGGATGAACGTAACCGAATTAATTGGTGAATCGATCGGACAATGCCCTTTTTTTAGTGCCACACAATCGTGCCTCGCTTTTTAGACATCGGGATTGATAAAAAAAATTAAAACATATCCAAATCAAGAAAATGGATGCATTAGAAGAATTGTAATTTATTCATTATCATCTCAATTCAAAGTGGAGGGATATATAAGAAAATTGCCTAATCAGATAAGTTGAACACGTAAGATGTAGAGGACCTCCACATAGGGGTCGAACCATGTAGAAAAAACATGTCGATGATCACTAATCCTGTTACCTTCATTGCCATTGGCTTTTTCAAATAATAATAATAAGAAGAAGAACAACAACTACAAGAACAAGTGTTATTGTTTTTATATCCAAACGATTACAAAAGTAACAACTTGTTCTCGTCAAAATTAAAACCATCTTAAAATATATGGAACTGCTAAAATTTATTCTGGAGATTTGAGCAACATGTTCTTACCAATAGCAAGAACATGCCTCTACCACTACAAGAAAATCGCGATTTTCCGACGGATAATTTTCGACGGTTCTAAATCCGTCGCTATTTGCGACGGATTTTTTGACGGTTCCGTTTCCGACGAATTTTTCGACGGTTATGACCGTCGGAAATAATTTATATTATTATTTAATTTTTTGACGATTAGAAACGTCGATATTTTTGACGGATATCCATCCGTCGTAATTCCGACGACTTTTTCGACGGTTACGACCGTCGAAAATAAAAAAAATTAAGTTATATATTTTAATATTATTATTAAATTTTTTCGACGGATTTTCCAACGGTCACGACCGTCGGAAATTAAAAAATTAATTATATAATTTATTATATTATTATTTAATTTTTTGACGATTAGGAACGTCGATATTTTCGACGGATATCCATCCGTCGCAATTTTCGACGACTTTTCCGACGGTTAGGACCGTCGGAAATAAAAAAATTAAATTATATATTTTTAATATTATTATTAAATTTTTTCGACGGATTTTCTGACGGTTGTGACCGTCAAAAATAAAAAAAATAATTATATAATTTATTATATTATTATTTAATTTTTTGACGGTTAGGAACGTCGATTTTTTCGACGGATATCCATCCGTCGCAAAATCCGCCGCAATTTCCGAAGGTCGTAACCGTCGGTAAATGTATAATAATATCATATATAAGAGTATTTTATTAATATAACTAGCGACGGTCCAAACCATCGCAATTACCGACTTGTTCTCGTCAAAATTAAAACCATCTTAAAATATATGGAACTGCTAAAATTTATTCTGGAGATTTGAGCAACATGTTCTTACCAATAGCAAGAACATGCCTCTACCACTACAAGGAAATCGCGATTTTCCGACGGATAATTTTCGACGGTTCTAAATCAGTCACTATTTGCGACAGATTTTTCGACGGTTCCGTTTTCGACAGTCGAACGCCAGGCGGCCGGATCCGGCCGCTAATTTTTTTATATTTAAAAAATTATTTGCGACGATTGCGACCGTCAAAAGATCGACGGTTGCGACGCCCGTCTAAAGTTTCGACAGTTGGGACCGTCGAAAAATTACGACGGCTCGGACCGCCGGCCTTTTTCGGCGGTTGCAACCGTCGGAAATTTCGACGGCTCGGACCGCCGGCCTTTTTCGACGGTTGCAACCGTCGGAAATATCGACGGTTCGAACTGCCGGGAACTTTTTCGGCGGTTGCAACCGTCGAAAAATTTTGACGGGTCGAACCGCCGGGGACTGTTCCGACGGCCAGAACTGTCGATATTTTCGACGAATTTTTTTCAACCGTCGCAAATCCGTTTGCGACGAGCGTTTTTTCGACGGATCGATTCCGACTGAAAAACCGTCGGTAATTGCATTACCGACGGTTTTCGGGCTGATTACCGACGGTTCGGACCGTCGGTAATCCGCGTTTTTCTAGTATTTATTTTATTTTTTACTTTAGTTTTGCTGTATTATTTTATACCAACAAACGCATGATCAACGATAAGTGGGGTTTGACATATACTAGGTTTTGACAAAAGAGTAATGCTAGTAATAAATGTTAATAAAAAAATTATAAGTATTAACGTATTTACAACTTTAAGTATTAATTATTTATAATATTAACATAATTATTCGATAATAATATACAATTGAGAATAGAATAGTGAGAAATCCTACAGTAATGATTGCAAGATTAGCTAACTACTCTAGTATTTTAATTAATTAGCAATTAAATTTTAGTTAAAGAAATAATATTGACTAATTATACATCATTGGAAATATTTTTATTTATATAATTAAAATTATTTAGAATTAATATGTTATCAATATTTCTTTTCATTCTCTAACTCATGAATTAGCATTATATTTTATGATTATTTATATTTGCTTAACATAATTAATAATTCAAGCATATACATATCATGTAACGTAAGATATTAAATTTATTATGTTACTCTCATTTTTTTATTATTTCTATCAAATACTTTTTATTAGTTTTGATCATCGAAACATCAATTAATCCACCAAACACTGATCAAGAATATCACTAAATCCATCTCACTTTTGCTCTTTTAACAAGAACAAGTTTTTTCCTAAAAAGAAAGAATTTGTCTTTTTTTTTAAAGGACATGTTTTTGTTCATGAGCAAATGTGCCCGCTGGCACTACAATATTTATCTTAAAACACTTGAGAAATTAAATCCAAAATAAAAATATATATCATTAAAAACCCAATCTGAAACTACATGACAATTTTTTTCCCATTTTTTTTATAGGATACGGCATCACAATGCACAATACTATCCAGATCTCCATTTTATACATTACATTCGCTTCAACTCAGGACGTAAAGGATCCACTTTACCTTAGCTATTAACTATTAAGCAGCCACAACGATTCTGTCCTTATGCCTTTGCTATCTATATGCTTAATTTTTGGCCATAGAAATATTTCTCATGATACTGTACACACACAAGCTTTTCTGAATTCACAGAATACAGTTAACTTTCCGCAGCTATATATCTCAATTTTGCTGATAAGAAAGTCGAATGGGCCAATGCCTGTTTCTGCATATGTGGAACATATATGATACTCCAAAATCAGGAGTAACACGGGGCAGCAGATATGGTGTGGTATCTACACAAGCATCAATCCGAGATACATATGTGGAAACCTTGCTGCAGTTTTTGTTTTCTGAAAACATGTGTATATTATCCGAATCCATCAGCTCTGTAAGCGGAGGTAGGAGCAGGAACGCAGCAGAAGATGGAGTTCCTCGCCCTCGCCCTCGCTATCGTGCTGATGATCCAGTGGAAGTGCTCGACGTCGCAGGGGATCCTAAGGACACCTTGCTGCTCGTACCCGAACTCCATTGCTGCCAGCTCCAGCAGCACAACGAAGTAAGGGTGCATGAGGACGTCGGTGTGCACCATGACCTTCTGCATCCCACCCTTCTGCCCTCCCGTCCCAACCAGGACCGGAACGCAGCCCCTGGGTGCACAGGGCTTCATCTTGCCCATAAATTAATCAACAAGCTGCTTGCCGCCAATGCCTCAAGAGCTTAAACTTGGCCATGGCGTCGACCTCCGGTTTATATAGTCGAGGTTAGCATAAAATATATATTGGGTTTCTGACAAATAAGATTACGCCTTACATGATGTCAATGCAGGGAGAGAAGAAAGATAATGTATTGTTCAGATGTGAAAGTACGTACACAGATTGGATGATGACATGCAAAAGAGCTAATCAAAACAGGGACGCCACTCCTATTTAATTAGAACTTGCGAGGGTTACAACTCAAGGGCTAATACATTTTTCGAATTAGAAACCTTCTTCCGTTACCTCACTGCGTCAATAATTCTAAAATCTAAAGCAAGCAGCTGATGGATATCAACATCGACGTGCTCACAGTATTGGAGGAACGCCTAAACCACGGTTTGTGATTAAAGATGAGCTTATGGTTTCTCTTGAGGTTTACTATCAATTTCTAACGTTGACGTCGACGAACACTCAAAAAAATAGATCAGATTGCGCTTATATCGTTAGAAACAGTTGGCTTTGGAGGGAAGCCTGGACAGTACTGATCACACTTCATACTTGCATATGCCAATGTCAAATCAGCCTGCAAATTAAGCACTTTAATATATATAGGTGGATTAATGAGCGGCAATTGTTTTGCCATTAAGAATGAGAACTGAGAACATGCAGTGCAAGAACTAGTTCTTCAGAACTTCGAAGCTCTTTTTATTGTAACTTGTAAGGTCTATTATTGAAGGGGCTCATTTTCTACAAGAAAATTTGTCATGTTCTTTTAGAATTCTATATACGTAAAAAATTCTCTTGATGCGCCAACTGCTATTTTTTTCTCAACGAAAGTAATAGCTTAAAACAGGAACAGTTATCGAAAATTCAGATCTAGAAAAAAAGACAGCTCGGTAGTTGCATTTAATTTTTAAGTAGCGCAACATCATAAAGGGTTACATTACTAATTGATTGTTTTTAATTTGATGTACTTTAAATCCTAAAAAAAAATGAAAAGCTAAACTGAGAAGAAAATAGAACAAAACTTTAAAATGCGACTAATTTCCATTTTGCTGAACCGGCAGTGAAATTTGGAAAGTGACTAATTTGTTCTGTGAATATTTCTCTTCTTCCAAAAAGAATGTTTTCTTTCGTTCACATTGATTGATTGAGGAAATTTTATTGAGATTTAAATTCCTGTATCAAATCTTTATTTTACTCTAGCTCTTTTTATTTTTATTTGCCAGATATTTCATAACCTACAAGAAATCAAAATCACAAACTTTCTTTTCAATATCCATTTTGTGTTATGATTAATTATGGACTCAGATGATAAAATACGCTCAAACAAAAAGCTTCAACCCCTGAGATAACTCATATAATCCCTACAAATTGTGCTCAAAGCTCTTTTTCTTTCCCTTTGTTTAGCACGAATTAAATACAAGAACAAGAACTAAGCTCCATAATCCATTGTTGTATCTCCTACCGGAAAAAAATATTCTTGTATCTGATAAATAAAATTTTGTACAACGGCTATTTCTACGATGGATAAAAACAAGGGAGACAGAAAGCTCTTTCCTCGAATTGGATTCGGATATCATATTAACTCTTTAAAAAAAGGGAAAGGAGGGGTGTGGAGGAGAGAGAAACCGTCGGTCATTTGCTCTTGGAGACGGCAGACACCGTCTTCCTGAACTGTTGTGCATTGCATGGGATTCTAAGGATCCCTTCGTTCCTGTATCCAAGCTCCTCAGCTGCCAGTTCCAACAAAGCCTGGACGCATGGGACCTTGAGCAGTCTCACATGCACTAGAAACCTCTCCACTTCCCCTTCCTGGCATCCGACAAGCATGGGCACGTAACCTTTGGGTATTCTCTCCTCAATCAGCTCATCTTTGCTGCCGAGCAGGCGATAGCAGGAATAGGACGCTGACAGCTCCCTCTGATCCTTTGATCTCCTCCAGAACATGTTGCTTCCTACCTTTTTTTTGCTGCCTTTCGTTCCTGCACCAAGATATGGGAGAAAAAGAGAGAGAGCGCTGTGCGTGAATGTTACAATTACACAGCTTAATTTAGGATGTGATAAGTTCTCTATGCCTCCAACTTTGGAAGTGGCTCCTTCTTGTGTAGTGGATACACACACATATATCCACTGGAACTCGTTGTGACCACCCAAATACTTAGTCATGCTTTGTTGGCTGAAACTTGCATTATGGTCAAAAGTTTCAGCTGCTGCTTGTTGATCCAAAATTAAGATTATTTCCTGGTTAGACTGGAGATTAGGGACATGATTTGACATGGAATGTCATTGCCCAGATAGCGATAGGATTGTTCGAGTTTTGATTGGTAAAAAGGAATCGAACATGGGCATTTGTGTGTGTGCGTTTATAGTGGATCAAGAGCGAAATTCATCCTACAAGGGATGATAAGAAGAGTTGGAGATTTGTGTGTTATCAAAGTACACGACTCTAAATGAATATAATTAAATTTGTTGGTCTTAATTTTTGAACAGTGTATTTTTTAATGCCATCAGGTTGAATCATCCGCATCGCTTCACCGGAGGTTGAAAAAAAAAAGGATGATAAAATGTGACAAAAAATATAAAAGAATGGTAAGATGATAAGCTTGTGGTATCCACATGTAGCTCTCCCTTTCAATGAATCCATTTGAGGGCTGATGAGGAGAAACACACGGCGCATGCAAACACTACGTGATCGTCTCTGTGTTCAACGACGATGAATTACCGGTCTCCAAGTCAAGCATTCACACAAAATTCAATTGGACAATATTATTGTAATAGACGTGAAGAAAAGTCGTACTGATGCGTCCTTCCACGTAGTTGCCGACTGACTGAATTTGTAATATATATATATATATATATATATATATATATCCTTCAACGAAAGAAGCAAAACGAATATTAAAATGAAGGGAAAGTTTTATATAAGTCAGTCCACCGAGATTAATTTACTGCCAGACAATAAAAGTTCAAATGTTAGGTTTTGACCATGTTACACTTTGCATATTAACATTTTGATGATGTATAAAGTATTATTAACATATAGGTAATTAAATGACTTAAATAAATACGAGTGACATTAAAATCTTAAGAGTGATAATACGGACTGTTGGAAAATGTCCATGTTAGACGTGGGCCATGTGCATGGCTGTTGCCCCTTTCGCAGTACGCGCGATTGTGCATGTGTGTATATGCAATCTGCGTATATGTGCAATCAATATTAATGAAGCATGATATGCGGCGCACGTGTGTATATGCAATCTGCGTATATGTGCAATCAATATTAATGACGCATGATATGCACAATCACACATATATATTGCATGATGCACAATTAATGATACGTGTGATACGCCCCCTCGCTCAAATCTTCCTTGCCTGATCCCGAGATATAAGTGCGTCCGTCCAATGTAAAAGAGAATCAAGACATGGTATACTTGTGCTTTGGATAAGTGTTCCGTCCCCAATAGGTTGGATCCTGATCCCGAGATATAAGTGCGTCCGTCCAATGTTCGTGGAAAAACTCTGACAATTCACTTTCGTTACAAGAGGTATTCCGCAACCTCTATGAGTCATATATGTTATAAATCTGACATTGATATCAACATTTTTTTGGTATTTTCTCGAATTTGTGATTGCATAAAAAAATAATATTTCTTATTATTTTTGAAATTTGCATATCTCGGCTGTATGTGAGGGGCAAAGTGGTCTTTGTCATAAAAAATATATTATGGACGAACCTAAATTATAATATATTATTATAATTTATTTTAATATTTTTGACAAGTTTTTTTTTATTTTTTCTGCATGTGTTGCTAGGAAAAAAATTGTTCCAACAAGCATAAAGCTCCCTGGGAGGGCCAATATTAAAATACAGTTTTTTCAATATTTTTCATTTTCATTAAAATATTAAAATAATTAGAAAATAGAAATATCTATTTTTAAATTTTAAAAAATTGGGAAAATATGTATTTTCCTTAAAAAAATTTTATGTAAATTTTAAAATATAACATGCAATTTAACACTATTAAAAGAAACTCATTAGTTGATTTAGTGCAATAGTTAAATGATTTAGATTTGCATGTTAATTACAAATATTACCTAATAAATGTGCTATCATACATGAAATAAATATTACTATTTATGTATGTCATAATGATATTTATTGTTGTGATCAAAATTCAATTATGGAAGGCGTTTGAATAATTTGAATTCAAGATTGGTATGTCTAAAACTTATCGCAAATAATTGTCTTCTTAAACTTTTGACTGTGTTAAAATTATGATTTTAAATTTAAAATTGGTGTGTCCAATTTTATTTAGCATGATAAGTTGCCTAGAATTTAAAATTGATTTGAAATTAAATAAATTAATTTGATTCCTTTATGAGAATTAATTAAAATGTAAGGCAATATTGACTATGTGCTGAAATCAATGTTTCATGCAAGCTTATAATAAAGAATAATTAGTTGATGTAATTATATAAATTATAGGTAATTAAAGAATACATGAAACATATGTAATTCTTTTGTAGGAATAAGGCACATTGAAATTCAAATATTATCACAATAACCAATGTATTTCTGTTGTGTGGTGCGTGACCCGAAATGCATGTCTAGAAATATTTCGAAGAACTGACCTAGTCATATTGACGCAGTATCCAAAAATAGGGTTGATGTGTGATAGTGATAGCACAATTTTTTTTGATGTGATATCGAGGCGAAAGGTAGTACGCGATTATTTAATTGGCACCCCTTGGGGAAGAGTCATCGTTACACTAGTCCTGATTGTTCTGATCATATTAGAAATAATTTGGTGCGCCACGCGAAATGAATTTTGGTGATTTTGAATTATAAGTTAATTCAAAATGTATAGGTAGAAAAATTTGAATTATGTGTTAATTCAAAATTCAAACATTTAGATTAATTTTGTCTCATTGTTAAAATAATAAATGATAATATTTCTTGGAGATAGTAAAAGATGAGTCAGAGTATAATACTAGACCAATTACTTCATGAGTATTGTTATTTCATTATTTATGCTTTTCGAACAAATTATAGCATACATAAATTTCTCTCATTTTTGTGACCAAACTAGACCATGACTTTCAAAACAATCATTGCTGACTTGAACAAGAATGAAAAGCTCAATAACGATAATTATAATATTTGGCCCCACGAGGTCCAATATCTCTTAGAAGAACAAGGGATCTTGAAAATTATTAACGAATAATGCCCAACAGAGATGAATATGGAGCCATATCAGGCCTGGTAAAAAAAAATCGTATTGCTCGAATTATGTTGCTGAGCACGATGAACAATTTCTTATTGTGCGAATTCGACGTCTATAAGATAACATTCAAAATGTGGACGGCTCTTCGCAATAAGTATAGGTCATTATGACCACCAAGCCTCGGATGCTCACGATTAAATTTGACTCTTATCGGAAGTGACGTAAAATGATGTAGCAAAATAAAATCGCTACCAAGTGCACTAGTCGCTCAAGTAATATTATAGTAAAAAAGAGTAAAGAGTGCCCATGAGAAATATTATATATTCAATATCTAATTTTATAATTAACAAGAGAGGGGAAACATAGGTTTTGGAAATAAGTTTTCTAATTATAAAATAAATATTAAAATAAGATAATAATAAGATAAGATAATGAAGTTGAAGTTGGTCTTAGGATGATAACAAATTAAGGATAAATATGTAAACTACAAAAGATAAATTAAAGTTCTTAAGATGGATTAGAAATTTTCCTAAGTTATTAATTTACATGATTAAAATAGAGTCCACAAACTGATAATTTTGCTATTTAATAAAGCAAATCAAACTATCTTAAATTTAATCAAAACTAAAGTCCCACAAATGAATTTTCATGCAGATGAGATTAAATTTAAGATGCATTAATATGAAAATCCTAGACTATTAATCACTTCACAAACTAGTATAGATTACAAACAACATAGATCTAATTCTTCACACACTAGTTATTAGACCTATGTCAATTTTTAATTCACAATAAACCATTTAATTTAACTAATTAAAATCTAAAATCAAGTAGTTCACAAATTGGTAATTACTTAACTCAAAAATTTAAATAATTAAATTAAAAGCACTAAGCATAATTAAAAATTAATCAAAAGAAATTCAGTAATAATAAATAAGAGTTCACAAAATTTCTCTTCAATAATAATCTCCTAAAAATAAAATAACTAAAACATGGAGTTCATTCTAGAATTGCAGAGAGATAATAATAAAATACAATTGAGTAATCGAAAGAACTACACTAAGAATAAATCAGGGCCCTTAAATGCATCGGAGCATCTGGATCAGTCGTCCAATCAACTCTCTTTCTTGATCGAAGCCTGTAGAGCCCACGACTCACTGTGGAAGAAAATCAAACTTCAAAGCACGAATTAGATTGATGGTTTAATCCTCTATTTATAAGTGCGAACGAGTCTTCATGTTGATTACGGACGTAAATCGTACGACTGAATTTAAAGTCACTGGATAAAAGTTGATACGGTCTCTTTGGATCTCGATAGAATGATAATTTCTTCTAATCATTATGCCCCAAATGATAGGCTCTTCTTAATTATCTTTACTCCCTTTTTCTAATCTCGGCCAAAATGACAAGTTCTTTCAATCATTACGCCCAAAATTACGGCATACATCGATTGTTGACCAATAAGTTTCGGCCATGCATGGATTACTTCATGTTACGCCCACAAAAATCAAGTTGCATTTCTTTAACCCCCAAGGAAGTTGACGTAAGATTTATCCAATGAAGGTGATACCCTCAAGCCAACATGTGATAAGATCTTGGGGTAAAGATAATTCCTTCATACCTATTTTGTCCAAAATCTCATTGTCATGTGGTTTATGGCCCATAGTTCCAATGATATTATCATTTTGCCCGTAATAATTCTCTTGTGGATGATAATGTTCTTTTACACCTTATCTCATTTGGCGACTTCCTTGCAAAAAAATTATAAAAATTAAGTAAATCCCTTCTTAGTTAAAATATTTAAAGCATTAATAACCCAAATTGTTAAATCCAAAATTATGACTAAAAAGGACCTAAAATGATGCATGCCATGATCAAATTACAAAAAAATAATTAAAATAATAAACTAAAATATGTTATATTTTGCATGCATTAGCGGCCAAATCATACTATGAGGGAGCATGTTCAAGAGATGTTTAACATGATCCGTGAACTCAAGAATGCGAGACAAGTGATCGGACGATCCTAGAAGTTGGGAACACTTATGTTGTAACTTGATAAATAACAAAAGTGTCAAAACTTTTGATCAAACTGCTCGCCACATTGAAATGGAGGATGAGATCCTTCAAGCCATGAATCAATCCTCTGAAGCATTAGTTGCTAAAAATGGCGGGCAAAGAGTTGATTTCTAATTCAAGAGAAAAAGGTCGCATAAGTCACAATTGAATAAAAGAAGTGGAGATGCTGGACAAAAGAAAGCCCAAGGCCATCAGCGTAAATGTTGAAAATGTGACGGCAAAGTAGACATAAATAAAGTGAAATGCTACAATTATAGCAAATGTGGTCACTTCGCTCGTGATTGCACTGAGCCTAAGAAGGTTTGTCCTAACTATGGTTCATTTGCCTATGTCTCTAATTGTGCTTTAATTGTTGAAATTCATCCTTTGTGGAATTTCATCGAATAAGTGTCGGGAGCAAAATGAAAGAGTTGAAATTAAAGGTATTGAAACGTGCAAATTAGAACTTCACAACGACCAAATTCTTTATCTTCACGACGTTCTATATGCTTCAACTTTTTGGTGAAATTTACATTTTGTATCTGCACTAGATAAGCTTAGTTATGTAATAAGTTTCCAAAAAAAATGACAATGTTTTAACAATGTTCTTCTATGCAATAATTTTCTCAATAATGATTTCTATGTTTTAAATATAGTTTTTGTTTTTGATAATTATTCTTTTGTATCATATGTTAATATGAATGAAAGCCAATATTTGGCATGTCAGACTTGGACATATTGGTCAAAATTGAATGAATAGACTTGCTAGAGAAGGCCTATTGGGGTCTCTCGCAAAAGTTGATTTTTCAACTTGTGAGAAATGTCTAACTGATAAGAAAATAAGAACACCATTTGAGAAGGAAAAACGTGTCGAGTATTCATTACAATTAATTCATTCGGACATATGTGGTCCATTGAATGTTTACGTGAGACACACTTTTCTTACTCCATCACCTTTATAGATGATTATTCATGTTACGATATTCCATACTTGATTTCTCATAAGTCCAAAGTTTTGGATTGTTTTGAATGATTCATGAATATGATAGAAAATCAAGTTGATCGCAAGATTAAAGCCTTGTGAACCGATCGTGGATGTGAATATCTATCTGACTTATTCGAAAAGCTATGTGATGAAAATGGTATAGTTAGGCAACTAACAATACTAAGAACTCCGTAACAAAATGGTGTTGCAGAAAAGCGGAATCATACCTTATTTGATATGGTGCGATCCATGATGGTACAAGATAATCTTCCGATTTACATGTTAAATCGTGTACCATCGAAATCTGTTCCTACCACTCCTTATGAACTTTAGACAGGTCAAAAGCCTAACCTTAGTTATTTGCACCCTTAAGGTTATGCAACCTATGTTTTTAACAACTTTCATAAGTATGAAAAGTTGGGTCCAAGAGGACATAAATGTATCTTTATAAGATATTGTGAAACCTCTAAGGGCTATGTTTTCATAGGTGAAAAAGAAAGATGGTACAATAATGAAAATCGAAAGAAGAGATGTGACATTTATAGAAAATAAATTTTCTAAGCAACACGAGATAGACAAGAGACTTCTTCTATATGAAAAAGAAGATTTTGAGTTGGTGGCACAAGCAGATCAATATGTTGAGAAGTTTGTTTTTTCCATCCCACAAATTGTTTCGAGTGGAAGAGATTCACAACTGCCAATTGACAAACCTAAAAATTTCCTTCGACGGACTATTAGAAAATATGTTCCACATCCACGATTCAGCAAAAAGGGGTTGATAGATATTCTGCTCATTTCAGAGGTTAGTCAAGCTTTCGAAATAATTTGCTAACGATTAAACATTTGTCTAGAATGATAGGATTTCTTCAAGGACCTTATAAAGACGAGATATATTGCTTTTATGGGAGTGAAGTTTTCAAAGTACCTTCCAAGAAGTCTTAGCTAACTTATAAATCATAACTTGTTTAGCAACAAATTCATCCATGCTATTAAGCATGACAGAGGCAACCCAATTATTGTCAGCATCCTAGTCTTTTGTATGTTCTTCAGGTTTGGTGAGGATATGCCTCTTTCTGTGGGACCTTACGTAACACTCAAATTCCGTGAACCAAAGAAGATAGTTGGTATCATCAAGCTTAATATTGATATTGCTAGATTCAGCTTTCTTGTTGCCATGGTTGAGCGTGATGGGATTCACAAAGAAAAAGAATCAAGTTTCGATCTAGTCGGAATAGACCTATCATCCATCTAGATTGAAGTCACACTCCTATTGATGGTAAGTGACAAAAAATATATTAATATTAATTTTTATTAAATCCTTTTTATGTTATTAATATTATAATTTATGTAAATCTTAATATCCAAATATAATACAATTATTCTAAAAATAATTGAAATTTTAATTAATAAAATTATATTATAATAAATATTATATTGTACATAATATTTTATATTAATTTTATTTATTTCATATTATAATATAATAAATACAATTATAATGTTTACATCAATTCAATTAATTAATATGAATTTATTATAATTTTATTATACTATAATACTAAGCAAAATATTATAACTAATTAATAAAATATTTTTAATTATTAAAACTAAATAAATTTATTTCTAATAGCTTACCAATAATATATTTATAAATAAGTATATATTATTAAATTATTTAGTAAAAAAAACATCACCATGAAAATCGAAACTAGGTTTGGCAAGAATTTTGGAACCAAAGTTCTGGTCACTTGAAGTTTGACGAGAACTTTGATTTTGGTTATATTTTTTTTAACAATGCTTGGATGATCTATTAGGAACAAGGCATTTACATGTCCCAAGAATGTCTCTCGACAATGGTTAGATGTACGGATCTGCAATTATTTTGTACGTTGATATGTACTTAATTAAAATCTTCCCTTTGACTTCTTGATCTCGTACAAATTTGTACTTCATGTTGATATACTTTTCTTTGTAATAGTATTTCTTGTCCTTCACATAAGCAATAGCTGCTTGATTGTGATAGTGAAGGAACATGTTCATTGCATCCGCAAAGTTCTCAAGTTTTTAAGGAATATTTTAAGCCATAAAGCTTCTTATACTACTACTGAACAAGTTATGAATTCTACCTCCGTGGTTGATAATGTCACACAATCTTATTTCTTGCTACTCCAAGTAACAACACCATTGCTAAGCAAAAAACTATATCTAGAGACGGATTTTCATTCATCAACGTCACTAGCCATGTAACGTTCCGAGACCCACGTGACTATCACGTGCTCAGAGTCGTCCCAAAGGGGCTACGCAATTTTATATAAATAAATTTTTGCGGAAAATAAACTCTATTAATGCGAAAATAAGATCGTCTAACAATATAATATCAAGGAGATGGAAATGACCATAACTCAACCATTCTAAATATGCGGAAATAAAACTAATCCAAAAATCTATTAGGACTAAGTCCTACACCATATGCAACATCTCTGTCTCTGAGCTTGACCACCTGCATCACCATCCTCTATTCTCTCACCTGCATGAATCCAGATGCAGGGGAAAACCCATGAGTATAAAAATACTCAGTACGTAGAGTCTAAACATAACAATAAATATATCAATAGTGCTCAAGAATCAATAATCAATAATGAAGAGCTCAATAATAAAACAATATATATCAATAAGGCCATGAATCAATAAAAGATCAGGTAAGATATCAAGGGATCAATCAATATCAATTATCAAATATGCCTGATCACTATGACATCTATCCAATTTAACAATTTTCCATTGTCAATATTTGTGGTCATCGGTCAATTACCAATTTCTATTCTATTCAATAGGCGGAGGCAAAGTCAATCAATGCCAAAATCCGAATGACCATGGTTCAATTCAATTCTATTTAATTTCAATTCAATTCAATTCCATTCAATTCAATTCATTTTAGTTAGGGAACGCTCAACCAATTATGGAAAACTTCATGTCTCTTTCATATAAGCCAGTGGGGGATCAGTGCCATGGCAAGCCACTCTCCAATAATAGCGCTAACAATATATTCGTGACGGCGGGGGACCATGGCCATCACAGGACAGCCATAGCTTCCCTAAAGGATGACGTCTCAAACCTCTAGGTACACTATCTGCCCCATACAATACTATAAAAATAATGGCCCAGGGAGCTTAGAGACAATCGGAGGACATGGAGACCTAGCAGCTTTTATTTTTTATCTTGTTTAACCTAAAGACCTATCTTTAACAATTTACTTTAGATTAGACAAGGACCCAATCAGGAGAAAACTACTGGATCGATAACATGATGAATAACATGATCTGATATGATAACGATGAAGGTAATCTCAAATCAAACTTAATAAAAATCTAATGAGGTCAGATCTACCTACAATACAATTAAGAACAATTACCGTAACTATTCAATTAACATATCACAATTTATGTTTTTTGTTCTCAGAACCCGGCCCGCGTCAGGTAAAACCCGAGCCGGGTCGGCCGGTTCACTCCCAAATCCATCACGCTGCGATCCGAGTCGAGCCGAGGCCAGAGCCCGGGTCGGGTCAACAGGAACCCGAGCTGGGTTGGACAACCTGATCCGGTTCCAATTCCAGCTCGATCCAGATTCAACCAAATCCGGGCCGGGTACAGCAGAACCCAGGCTGGGTTCTACCGCCGATAGAAAAGTGCGTTCCGACGCGACTTTCCGACCACAATAACTGTACCATAAGATGTCCAAATTATGCATATGATATATCCATGGAATCACAATACGAAGAAAAAGGGAATAGGGTTCCATGTCGTGGAAAATCGACGACATAGGGATTCCCCCTACGTACCTAAATTTGACTGAAAAAACCAACCGAATTTCCTTCTATGACAATCTGCACGAGCGCCGAACTTTGGCTGGCGATCGCTCTCTGTCCTCGCTCCGAAACTCGCGGCCACCACCTGAAACTTCTTTTCCTATGTGCATACTTCGAAACCAACCGCCACACGTTCTCGGGGGTGACTCGGTTCGCGTGCAAATGAGAGGAAAAGAGAGGGCTCGTGGCAAAATTCTGTTTGGCAGAAAGGGATTTTTCAGCCAGCTCTTAATGTCTATTTATAGTGCAAACTTGGTATTTTCAATTCTATTGGGCTTTGGACTCTTTTAGAATCAATCTTAGCCATCCATCAATGATTTATCATCCCATAATTTCTCAGATTTAATTAAATCCGAGATTAATTATTTTCCTATCATAACAACTCAATTAAATCCAATCTCTCTCAAATTCCCTTTTATCTCTTTAACCATCTTTTCCAATTTTCCTTGAATTTTGGAACTAAATAATTCTCGAATATTAGATAATGACTTTCTAGATATTATAAATTCATTTATTTATTTAACAAAAATCTGGATTGTTACAAGCCCAATCGGCATCGGTGAATCGAGCAAGTCGTAGACTTCCTCCGTGATAGCATAGTGCAAGATCTATAGTACCCTTGAGGCATCTCATGATTCTCTTCACATCTTCTAGTATTGACATCTAGATTAGCCTGACATCGACTAACTAGATTTATAGTAAAACATATGTCTAACTGAGTATACATCATAGCGTACATCAGGCTGCTGACCACACTTGCATAGAGAACATTTGACATTTCCTTTTGTCCCTCTAAACTTTTATGGCATATGTCCAGACTCAAAACCTCATCTTTCATAATAGGAGTGTCAATGGATTTACAGTCATCCATACAGAAGCATTCCAAAACTTTCTTTAGGTGTGATTCATGCAACAAAGCAAGTAGTCGTTTGGAGTGGTCTCGTTGAATTTTCACACAGAGTATGTAGGTGCTTCACCCATGAACTTCATCTCAATCATGAAGGATAATCATTGCTTAATGACAATGACAAAATCCTTATTATGTTTTGTTATTAAAATGTCATCCATATATAATGCTAGGATGACTAAATTATCCTCGGACTTATGAGCATACACATAATGATCTTCATCAATCATGTTAAAATCTTATGAAATGATTGATTGATGAAATTTAAGATATCATTGTCTAGATGATTATTTGAGTCCATAAATGGACCGACGCAATTTGTAAAACTTTGCGCTCTTCTTCTTTTACATCGAAGCGTTGATTTGCTTATGTAAATTTTCTCATCTAGTTCTTCATTGAGAAATATAGTTTTTACATTAATTTAATGTAATTCTAAGTTTAGATGTGCGACTATAGCTAATATTAGGCGAATTGAATCAAACCTTACAATAGGTGCAAAGGTTTCTTCATAGTCAACATTCGCTGTCTGGGTAAAACCTTTCACCACTAGGTAGGCTTTATATTTTTCAATTGATCCATTAAGGTCACGTTTAATTTTGAGAACCCATTTATTCTCAATTACCTTACGGCTTGGCTAGAGATCAACCAAGTCCCAGACTTAATTTTTCTTCATGGACTCTAACTTTTCCTCCATTACTTAAATCCTCTAACTGAAGAGGTTTACATGGAACTACTATTTGGGTATATTGCTGGGGGAGTGTTCAAATGTTTGCAAGTTGAAGAAAGTAATATATGGACTCGAACAAAGTCCAAGAGCATGGTTTAAAAAATTCAGCACAACTATTGAAGAATATAGTTTTATTCAATCATCTTCTTACCACTCAGCATTTTCTTTACATACTTCTAAAGCACAATCATCCTCATAGTTTATATAGATGACATTTTAATATTTAATAGTGATACTAAAGGTATTTTGGCAATAAAGAAGTTTCTACAAATATAATTTGTGATCAAAGATCTTGGTCTAATCAAATATTTCTTAAACATTAAAGTAAATCAATATGATGACATACCCATTCTTTGTAAAAAAATGTCTTGGATCTATTAAAAAAGCTAATATGTTAAGCTATAAAATGATCACTATTCATATGGATCCATAACTACCTCTAACTGATTTGAATAGTCTTATTTTAGAAGATGTCACCATGTTAAGCTATGGTTGGCAAACTTTTATATCTTAATATAACTCGTCCCAATGTTTCTTATGTTGTTGAACGTCTAAGTTAATTTATGCAGCAACCATGTGAGATTCATTGGGCAGGTATATGTCCGGTTATATAATATTTTAAAACTTTTTTGGGAAGAGGCCTTCACTTTAAAAATCATGAGAATTTAAAACTGTGGGATTGCTCTGATACAGATTATGCTGGAGCTCATGAAGATAGAAGATCAAGGATCGGTTATTGTATGTATGTTGGTGGAAACCTTGTAATATGTCACAACAAGAAACAAAATGTGATCTCACGCTCTAGTGCTGAGTTAGAATATAGAGAATGACTCATACTACTTGTGAAACTCTTATGTGTGACGTTCTGTCTATGTCATTTTGAAATTTTTGTGACTTCAATATTTATGACAAAGAAAATAACTAATGGAGGATAACAACTAAAGCACTCCATGTGCATTGGACTCATCATGAACATCGTTAATCGTTTGAGCTCATCCTTGATTATTCTCATTACTTGCAAGGCCAATGCAAGGAAAACAATAACCCATGAGTTTTGCAACTTAATAGGTAGATAATAAATTAATGGATAAACATTAACAATAAAGAAGCATGGGGCAATGTAGTCATAATCATCAATGGAATAATTAATGGGAATATAATCAATGCCATGCTAAATAAGAATCAATAGAACAAGTCAATCACTACAAGAAAAGCAGTTAATAGTGAAGGAAAATGTGGCCGCTAAAAATTATATTACTGTAGCTAAAGATCATTAATGGTCAGATTTTTCTGGTCGTCACTCGTTGTTATAGGCTATGCCATTAATGATCAATAATGACGGAACAAACTACCTAATCATTAAAATGTATTAACGATGAGCAAAGGGCAATTGCTAAAAAAATTTTAACGAGAAAAATATTGGTCGTTACTCATTATAAACAATAAACAAGCCTGTTGTCGTTATTGATATTTAATGGTGATTAATCTTGCTATAATAAATTATATTATGGTTCACGTGAGAGCTTCGTCCCCAGACAATTCCACACCACCGAATGAACTTTCGCACCAGAGGAAACGAAGAAGTTGGGTCACTTTGTAGTTACTGTAGCAATCGGGTTGCTCGGAGCATAATTAAGAAAAAGCAGCAAGAACAAAGACATATTTTTCCTAGGGTTTACGAGACGATCGAACAAAAAAGAAGAAAGAGGTTGGGCAGGCACCTTCTTCTTGTGTCCTTGGTATTCTTTGGATGGGAGGTTTTCGAAGGTGAGTGGCGGCTTCTCATCCATTGCTCGCTCTTCTTCTCAACACGACTTCTAATCGAAAGCACCGTACAAAGGACTCACATGAGATTTTTTTAGTTAATAAATAACCACTTTTGATTTTTTATAAATAACTCTTAATTTTACCTCATTTTCTTTATCTATATTCATTTTTATTTTATTTATCTATAATAATGTATGATTAAAAATTAAAACATTTTTTGCAAATATTTTGATAATTTATTCTTTAAATATTTAACTATTATATATATCTTACTATCACTTACTGATATTAGCAGTAATTTAAATAATGATAATTTATTTTAAAGGTAGTGATTTCTTGAATTGGTAATGCACCAAATCATCATATGTCACACTTTAAAAAAACTTTCTCTCTCCTATTTTTGTTCCTAGGATAAAAAATTATGTGAATTATATCCTTAAGTTATATATATTAATATTATGTGTAGTGTCTTTTGGCCATATAATTTGAAAACAAAAATTTTTTTGCCGCCTTCTGTTCAAGGAATGTTGAGTGGATGTAGATTATTAATTCACTGTTAAATCTCATCATTAACATATTGATGAGTGAATCAATAATTCAAATGTGCTAAGCATCTCTTGCTCTGAAGGTGCATTAATACCTAATTTCAAATTCTAACCCTAAACTTAATCCTGATTTATAATTGTATACTATTAATTAGGCATATAAAAATGCTAGATATATATAATAATAGATAATATTACGCATTGATATTTAATTATAATCCTTATATAATATTGAATTACATTGAAAAAAATCAAATATATAAAATAAATTAAAAACATTCCTAATATTAATACACACATGTGTATATATAATATATATATGTATATATATATATATATATATATGAGAAATAATACTTTTAATTGTTAGAAAATCCTAATACCAATTATTATAATCTATTTACATTAAAAAATTATTGTCACACCCAAGTCGATGACTATATTCTAATTTGAATTATTATAACATTTAATCTTATGTAACAATTCTTAAAATAAAATTGGAAAAAAACATCTCTCACTTAACTTGGTATTACTTGCCTATAGAGTTAGCCACATAATATCATCACCATTTATGGAGTATGAATCATGGAGAAAATATCCTCTCAATTAGAGGTCAACTTTGAATTAGGATAAAATAATAGACCTTGTTGAAATATACTAGTTTTTTTTTATTTTGGTAATTTTTTGAGTGTGAAGGGATAAGGAAAGGTAATTTTTGTAATTTGTACACAATTTTTCCATGAGATATGGAGTTTAAGAAAATGGATAACTAAGCAGCTAGTGAGTTGCCTACTTTAGCTGCTTAAAATTCTATTGGTTAAAATGATGATTCAATCAATTTATTTGTTACAAATCAATGTTTAACTCTCATTAATTTACTTAATACAATAATAATTACATATATATATATATTATGATACCTTTAATTTATTCTTAATAGTCTATGAATACTTTTCTTTATGATATATAGGGCAATGACTCATCTTGTTGTAACATGTCACAATAAGAAGCAAAATGTGGTCTCATGCTCTAGTATGCTGAGTCAGAATGTAGAGCAATTACTCATACTACATGTGAACTCTTATGTGTGACCTCCCGTCTATGTGATTTTGAAATTTTTGTGACTTTAATATCTATGACAAGAAGTTAACTAATGGAGGATAACAACTAAAACACCCTAGTGCACTGGACTCATCATGAACGTCATCAACTGTTTGAGCTCATCCTTCATTATTCTCATTACCTGTAAGATCAATGCAAGAAAAATAATAACCCGTGAATTTCGCAACTCAATGGGTAGATAATAAATTAATAGATAAACATTAACAACAAAGAAGCATGGGTTAATGTAGTTATAAGTATCCATGGAATAATCAATGAGAATATAATCAATGTCATGCTTAATAAGAATCAATAGAACAAGTCAATATGCCATACCGTGGATAAGATCAATGGATATAATCAATGCTATACTTTAATCAATGGAATAATCAATGCCATACTCTGATTAAGATAACTAAGTAAATCAATGTGGTGCTCTAGGTGGGATCAATGTGCTATCAAAGTCTATCCAATGTTCTAGATCAATGTTAACTCTTATGTCATCAATGAACGTTTTGGTTGCATGCCATGTACTTTTTGAGACCAGCGATTGTGCACATCATGACAAGTTATTCTCACTATAGAGAATGGTATTTTGTTTTGTCATACGATCGGGAGAAGTCGTGCAATGGAGACATGTCTAAACCTATGCCTTAACAATACAATGAACAATGATAATCCATGAGCTCTTGTCAATACGTAATATGGTCACCCTAACTTTTATCTTTATTAGTTAATTAAGTTGTCGTCTTCACCTAGATTGAGACTTCAGGTCATACTATGAAATAACAATGCTATGGATAATGATATCACTGAGTTCAAAAGGATAATAGATTAGGGATCATCATCAATATAGGAATCATAAAAGACTATAATTAATAAATGATTTTCGATAGAACTCAGGGTGAATAGGATAGAACTCGAGGCGCGTCTTTTGGTACTAGAGCCTCGACCGCAACTCGAGCCGAGTATAACTTGGGCTCAGCTGGGTTGATTCTATTGGCTTCATGGTCAATACTGAGACTAGATTCAATGGAGCCTCGACCGGGTTCAAGTGTCTGCACCGTGTCATCGGCGACAACACCGGCCGGGCGGCATTGAACCCGAGTCAGGTTTAGCGCCGCATTGCCTGATGATGAATAATGCTCGGTCTGAGTTTTTCAAACTCGGGCCGAGTTATGTGATTCTGGCGAAACCGTGAAGGCGATGTGATTTCATCAGAATAAATCTCTTAAAAATAAACATAAATACATTGAATGATTCATGGTAGATAGGAGACAATATCATGGCTCTAATTGGACTTTAAAACATGCAATTCTATTGTTAAAATCGATGCAAAAGTTGATCCAACGATCCACTTATCTTTTAATGCATTTCCTACGATTTTTCTTTGTTTTTCTGAGTTCGTCTTACTTGTCTCCATGGCCAGCCATCCCAAATGAACCTCCTCCAATCTCGAAGGTCCTTTGTCCCTATTCCTTCTTGTCCTATAGCTGCACAATTAGAGGGAGAAAATTGAGAGAAATAAGTTAAGAAAACAATGACTAAAAACATGAAGAAAGGGCCAACTATGGCCTCATCACCTGGTGCTTGGGCTCTTCTCCGACGATGTCTATGGCATCCGGCAGTGTGCTCATGGGCTCCTAGATGTGGATACATGAGGGAGGATGTGAGGGAGACGACAACTAAGGCAAAACTTGGTTGAGGTAGATATTGGATAGTCTATGTAGGGAGGATAAAGTTTGTTATATCCTCTTAATTTGGCAAGATTTCTACTCCTACCAAGATTTTGTTTTAATTGATTTGATTTTGATTTGGTTTTGATTTTTTTTACTCAGACTGAGTGTTACAAGCTCAAGCCAGGTAGCATTAAAATGCCACCCAGTCCAAGTTCTAGATGTCGGGCCAAGTTCAGGTCGATATTGATCTACAGAGTTAGCCGGTCCGAGTATAAACATGACCCAGCCCAATTTCTATTAAAAACTATCGTTTGATGCGTTTTTTAGATCCATTTGCTTTGTACCTTCGAAATAATGATCCTAAGGAGAAAGTAAAGCAAAGATGAGTAGCTTTTGAGTCAAAAGAATTTAAAAAATTAAATAATAGATGTATACAATGAAAAAAATATTAAAAATAACCTAAATGACGTGCAAAACGTGTACAAAAAAGCATCTGTCAAATATTTTGGAGCCAATTTCTATTCATTTGTCCTTTCATATTGATAATATATTTTCTCACTGTCAATGAGAACGATCAAATGAAAATCTAAATTCATTGTTATTTGATTAATATGTGTTATTCCTCTCATATACTATGATGGACGAAATCTTCAAAATTAAAATATTTTGAAGATAAAACTGATGGTGTGATGAAAGTTTAATTCAATGCAAATATCAATGGTGAAAAAAAAGGCCAACGAACGTGTCTAAAATTTCAGTGGGTTTGGTTGGATAAAATATGAAATGATCCAAAAATATAATATTATATTGGGTTCAGTAAAAATAACCCTAAATCAACTAGTATTATTATTTTTGGCTCGGATTGGATATATATTTAATTTTTATAAATTATATTTCAAAATAAGATAAAAATTAATACATAAATTAATATTTGAAATTATTATCACAATATAATTTTAGTATTTTTATATCTATTAATAATATAGTTTGGATAATTTCGATCTATCTCCATCGGATTTAAAGTTATTTTATCTATCATTCCCTAATAATAAAATTAATGTGACTCAAAGTAGTGGTATACATATATAGTCGATACAAGTGTGGATAATCTCATATGAAATGTCTAATTTTGAAACCTTTAACAAAAAATTTTGACATGTCAAAAAATCAAAATTGGGATTTTATTTAAGTAGAAGCTATGTAAATCTGGATCTGTATCTTAGTTAATTGACCCAAATTAGCACTAAATTAATTGTTCATGATTATTTAAATTAGCACTAAATGAATTATCGGATTAGTGACTATTAGAATGCTAAAATTACTAAATCATCTTCCATTATAATTTAGAATTTAGTTGTATATTATTAGTAAAGATAAACAAAAGATTGAAAAGTGAGAATAAATATCATCGATCCAACGTAGATCGGATGACTAGAGAGAGAGAGCTGGTGCATGGGTACTGAATACCCTCTAAAATTTATAATTTATTTTAAAAATATAATTAGTGAGCTAGCTTGCTGAGTTTTTATCTTAGCAAGTCTGTGTAAACCTTGTCTTGCATGATTTTGAATCTCATGCATAATATAGTTTTTGCTTCAGAACAACCGTTGTAAATTTCTCAACTGCAACGATTAATTTCCAGACAACTACTCCTTTTATTAATATTTTTTATTTTTTTATAATGCATACATTTTATATAAATTCTAAAATCGTAAGTCGGCTTGGTTCCGAAGTTATCATCTAAGTTATCATCTAAGTTAATAATTGTCTTTGACATATGTTTTATGTTTTTTTTTATTTTGTAAATAAAAAGACCTGCATATGTAAAGAATTTTTTTCACTCCTACGAATAATGTCATTGATATATTTTTCAAAAATACGTAATGATGAACTTAATGATTTGAAAGGTCATTTTTTAAAATTTTATGATTTCGCATTACGTATAACCAGCGTTTTTAAAATCGGACCGGCCAATTCGATCGGTTCAACAGTGAATCGGTCATCAGTCCGGTCCGGTTGATATATAAAACTCATTTTTGCAAAAAAACGGATTGACCCGGGTCAACCCTGTCAAAACCAGGTTGAACTGGAAAATCAGTTCAATCCGATTTTTTTTCAAAAACAATAAAATAGAGGTGAATAAATGGGAAAAAAAGAAAAGAAGGAAAGTGTATGATAATAGAAAATATGGAATAATAAAAAGGAGATTGTAAAGAATAAATGGATGTAAATAATAAGGAAAGTAATTTGAATTTGAAATGAAATTGGAAAGATAGTAATAAAGATAAATTTGAAAAAAAGAAAAAAGATTATCATAAACATAAATAAGAAGATGACAAAATTTTAATTATTATGAATATTATACAATAAAATATGAAAATGGAAACATAATAATATAGTAAATTTTGTAGGATGAATTTATACAAGAAATCAAATAATATGGAAAGAAAATGTGAATTTGAAAAATAAAATGAGGGCAAGATAATAGTAATGGAAATAAAAAAGAAAATTATTCATGAAATTATTAAATAATCAAATATAAAATTAATTAATTATAAATAAAATATATTCTTAAAATGTAAAAAATAAATTATTAATATTTGATTAATTTAAAATGAAGATTAATATACTTTAATTTCATTATTTTTTTACTTTTTATACTTTTATTTGTAATATATTGTTTTAAAGTAAAAAATATTATTATTTTAATAAAAATTCGGTTCAATCCGGTGAATCTGATTGAACTGATCGAACCATAACTCAGTTGATCGACCGGTTCGATGATCGGTCTAGTTTTAAAAACATTGAGTATAACTTAGTTTTATTTGAATTTGGATTATATGTATACTGTCGTTTCCTTATCTTAAACTTTTAAAGCTTGTATATCATATGTTATATATATCCAAATGTCAAAAAGTAAACCTTATTTTGTGCCCCTAACAAATATCAAATTATTTGCTAATTAAAATTCATATATGCATCATTAGCATTTACGTTTCTATTATTTTATGAATAAGTATATATTGGTCATGGTTATTAAAACCGGACTGGACCTATCGGTTCAATCGATTCAATCACGAACTCACTACTGGTATGGTACGAATTAATTTAAAAATAGAATTGAAGTTGAACCAAACAAAAACCGATTTAACCGGTAAAAACCGGTTCAATCACTAAATCGAAAAAACTCAGTTCAACATTTAAAATAAAAAAAATAGGAAAAAAAGTAAAAATAGGAAATAAAAAGTTAGAAAGGAAGGTAAAAAATGAGAAAGTATTTGAATTAATAATTGGTAAAAATTAAAAAAGTAATAAATGTGGGAAATCAATATGGGAGAGGAATTAATGAAAATAAAAAAAGAAAGTATTAAAATGAAAATAAAAAAGAAAATAAAAGGAAGTAACTATGATGTATGGAAAATTAAAATAATTTATTATCATCACGAAATAGTATAAAAGAATTAAAATAGTATATCAATAATAATAACTTAATATTAAAAATTGTAATATCTTTTTATTATAAAAAAGTAAATAAATATGGGAATTAATGGTCAGAGAGGAATTAATGGAAATAGAAAAATAAAAAATATTAATATGAAAGTAAAGAAAAAAAATAAAACATGAGAATGATATATGTCAAAATTAATTAATATATTATCACCCTAAAATAGTAATGAAGAATAAAATAAAAGAATTAATATACTATATTAATAAGAAAAATTCAAGCTCTTTTCATGAATATTAATATTTAATTAAATATTTTTTATTATATTTTATTATGAATTATAAGTATTATATAATATTTATTATATATATAATTATTTTAAATAATAATAATAATTTAATAAAATTCGATTGAATCCGATTAAATCGGTTCAATCACGATCCAATTGATCATCCGATCGTGTTATCAGTCCGGTTCTAATAACACTGATATTGGTCATATCATCTATGATAAGTGATAACTCCCGGATTGGTCAATTGTCACATAATGCTCAAAAGACAATGTGTAATAATAGTATTGCATTTTTACTTCTTCTTCATCGTCCTTAACTTTAGAGGTTGTGGGTAATCTTTTGTTAAAGATGAGAATTTGTCAGCAATATCTACACTAAAAATATTGTTATTTTCGCCCGAAAGCTACAAATTAGACATATGTAATTAAGAAAGGTAAAAAAAGAAAACAAGAGAGGAACCGTTGGGTCATGCGTTCAATTAGGCCTGAGCACGGTTCGGGTCGACCAGAAAAAAACCCGGCCTAGGTAAGATCGGGATCGGGTCTAACGGGTGAAAAACCCGTCGAGTTTCGGATCAGGATCGGGTCTGCAGTGCAGATACCTGACCCGGACCCAACCTGATTTATTTTTTAGTATATAAACCTCACTCCCACTCATTTCCCTCATTTCTCGATTCTTTTTTTCTCTCCCATCTCTCTCACACTCTCAAGCCACGATGCTAGGCGATCTCGCCCTCTCCTTCTCCCTCTCTCTCACGGCGACGGCGGCGATCCTCTCAACTCCAGCCATCCTCGCCCTCTCCTGACTCTCTCTCTCTACTCCGGCCGCCTGGGCGGTCGGATCGGCCACTGGCGGTCAGATCCGGCCGCCAAGCACCGGATCGGTCATTGGCAGCCAGATTCGTCCGCTAGGCGCCGGATCCGGTAGCTGTCGACCGATCCGGCCGCCAGGCGATCGGATCCGGCCACTGGCGCAGCCAGATCCAGCCGGATCGAGCACTGGTGCTGGGGGCCGGATCGGCCACTAGTGCGGTCGGTCGCCTGGCGGCCAGATTTGGCAGATCGGCCGATTCGAGCGCCTGGCGGTCGGATCGATCTCAGGTGCATTGATCCTGTCGCAGGCGCCGGATCGACCCCAGGTGCGTCGATCTGGCCGCAGGCGCTGGATATGGCCACATTGTTCAGTTCCAGCCACAGATTCGATGATTTTCCCGAATTGCCGAGTCTGGCCCAGAATTGGATCCGGCCGGTCCGGGTCTGGTACCGGATCAAAAAATTTTTGACCCGACGTAATTCGGGTCGGGACCGGGTTCGCCGAGATCCGGACCCAGTCCCGAGTTTGCTCAGCCCTACGTTTAATGGGATGCGATGCAAGAGATACTTCCAAGTATTGCACCAACAGTGAGCTTACATTCGGCTACTTCGTTTTGTGACCACCCCACTTTTAGTCCCACATTGCAATGTCGCGGTGAAGAAGGTGATCGCTTGGTGTATAAGAGCTGGAGGAGGTGAACCGTAAGACCATACTTACCTGGATGGGTCGTGGCCTGGGACAGCGGCCTGCATGGTTATGGTGTGAATTGTTCCAATGTACCCATGACGTGCGATAACACAAGTGCTATAGAAATGACAAAAAATTCAATTCAACACTCTAGGACTAAACACATTGACTTGCGATATCATTTCATTAGAGAACATGTGACTCTTAAGGACGTTTCTATTGAACATGTGTTCACCGAAGTTCAACTTGCAGACATATTTACAAAATCCTTGAGTGAAGAACAGTTTTGCATGCTTAGAAGGAAATTAGGAATGATCGAATCTTGATTGCATATCAATTCTAAGTAAAAGTGACTTGGTTATGCAATATCACTTTTGACATGAATTGAACATTAAAAGTGTTGCACAACACTTACATTTATGTGAAATAAATCCTTGGAACTAAATCTCAATGATTAAAATTTCAAAAAATAGTTAAAAATGGCTGTCAGACTAGGATCGGTTGACCGATATGATTCACCGGTCGACCGATATATGACTGCGACCGGCTGACATCAATCGACCGATGGATTATTTATTGCAAATAAATTATTTGGTCAACCATTGTACATGATTGGTCAATCGGTATATGCCAAAATCACAAAACTATAAGAAATCGACCACTTGATCGGTCGACCCATCTTTTCACGCGATCGCTGCCCTAGCCACCACCGTCCAAACTTTCCGTGACATGGCCGCCTAACTCCGGTCATCGTCGTCATCACTCCATTTCATTGATCGGCCAACCCTCTCGCCGTCCGTTGGTAACCCCTGTCGTCGCCGACCCCTCTCATCTCTTACTCTCTCTCCCTCTCTTCACTTTTGATCTTCTTCTCCGTGACATCTCTGTCGACCGTCACCATCTCGGTCGCTCTCTCCTCTGCTCTTCTCCTCCTACAGCCGCTACCGCCATCTTCCCCCTTTCAATGTCCTCTCTTCTAATCTCTGTACTTCCTTCGATGACTGCAGCCACCCTCTTCTCTTTTCGCCAGCCGCCTCGACCACCACCTTCATTGGTTGCCCTCTCTCTCTCTTATCTCCATCGTTGGTGTCCTCTTTCTTTCAGTCTCCCTCTTCACCATCCAGACGTTAACCTTCCAACCGGCTGCAAACGTCCATAGAACGGTCATCCCTCTACTCTCCTTTTCGACCGCCATCTCCATCTCCCTCTCGACCGCCCAGTCTCTGTCACCAGTGTCAGCTTCCTTCCAATGCCTCTTCCATCACCAGACTCCTTCCATTCCTTCCGGCCACCATTGTTGAATCCATGGCCGACGACGACGAAGGGTATTCACGTATTCGGCTAGTCTTTCAGCGTCGTTGTCTTTTCTATGGCTCAAGTGGTAGCGTTCATGTCATCCCAAATGAGCCTGAACTAGACCTAGAACTGGAACTCGAACCCGCGCCTATCCAATAATGATCTTACTGATTTTGATAGTCATCTCTTTGTCACCAGGGCCATTTCTACTTCTTTTGATTCCTTGTACGCCACTCGCGATTTCCAACATGCTTACACCGTTGATTAGGACGCTTTGAACATTTCAGATGTTCAAAAACATCAGTTGATTGCCACTTCTCTCACTCATAGAGCGTGTGTATCCTCGTCTTTTTCGTCATTTCTATGCGAACTTGACGATCACTCGAGAAGCCATCATCACCTATGTTCTTGGCGTACCCATTCTTTATTATCGTGACCAACTATGTCATATCTTTAGTGTCCCGTGCCCTTTACCCGGTCTCTACTCATTTGTCACTCATGGTTGGCCCTTCGATTATCTACCGATGGCAGATGGCATTAATACAGTGTTTGGTGGACAAGATATTCATTACGCCATCGAATCATCCTATAGGCATCTTCATCCATCCATGAAAATAACTCATCACATTCTGAGTCGTATGATCACCCCTCAAGCCGGGCACTATATAGAGGTTATCCACTTTGATTTGTTCTTTCTTCATTGTCTCTGTATTCGAGATGCCTCCTTTCTCCATTTTGGTCATGTCATTTTCTATCACATCCCACCTTCCAAAAGATTTCTGCTGATAGTTGTGGTCGACACCCCCTCTATTTTGGAGCCTAGATAACTAGGATTTTACTTTATTTTGGTGTTGACATTCCTGTGGACGAGGAGTACATCCGACCCTGCCCCACTGATGTCATCGGTTCAGCGACCTTGCACCAAAAAATATCTTAGGATTGGCGAGCTTGCATCGATAGATTCTGACGATGGAGATGATGCCTCCAATGGAGAGCCAGCACCGATGGACACTCAGACGGCACCAAAGGCTGCCTCCAGCTTCCCTCCATCTTCGGCACCTGCTGAGCATATTGGATATTCCCATTCGGCTTCCTATGGCGCCTATGATTTCATGGCCCTATCACAGCAGGTAGATGCCATAGACCATCACTTGACCCAGATGGATCGTCGTATTTGACGGATGGAGCATGACTCTCGATATCTTGTTAGCTCACAACAGGCCTACTATGCATCGCATGGATTTATTCTGCCTGTAGCTCATGATGATGATAGTCCCGATGAGATGTAGATGACTTACCTCCCACTTTGATGATGTCAAAAGGGGAAGAAGTTTAGTTAGGATGGGACGATATTATGTGTTTTTAGTTATGTGTTTTTAATGTACCTTAGTTGCTATGTGTTTTGCGTTTGTACTAGTGTCATGCATCATTTTGTAGTGACTACAGTCACATTTGTTACTGCATGAACACATGATGTATTATCGACTATGAATGTAATGTGATTACTTTCTTATGTCTTATTTCATTTCGTATCTATTTTGATACTTATTTGATGCCATAATGTTCATATTGTTTCATATTAGTTATGACAATATAAATGACACTCTTTTAGGGAGAGAAAATGTGAAATATGCATAAATGTAGAGGGAGCTTGCTCACTACTTACTATCTAAACTTACATTTCATTTTTTCTTTTCTCTCTCTTTTTATCGTCTAATTAGTTTGTCATCATCAAAAATGGAGAGATTGTTGAATCTTATATTTTGATAATAACCAATTAAATTGGACATAAAAGTTAATAATCTATGCTCAAGTGATGATAATGCAGGTGTAGGATTGATATGACCTCATTTGCGGAAGAAATCATCAAATTAAATCTTAAAAATGAAGATTTAGCACACGACCGGTCGACCAACCGATAGACCGACCATGGAGATAGGTCGATTGGTGCCAGCAAAAAAAAATGAGGAGACAATACCGGTTGATGGTCCGGTCGTTGCACCGATCGACTGATCAGTACAGTAGTGAGTTCAGAAATGACGAGACTATACCGATCGATGTCGAAACTATACCGATCGATGTAGCGATTGACGTTGAGATGTACCGGTCGATGTTGAGATATTATCGGTCGATGTATCGATCGAAGGATCAGTCAACCGTTCAACAAAATTGTAGAAATGCAGCAACGGTCATATTGACCGATCGCCCATCACAGCGGTCGATCGGCCACACAATCAAATGAACAATAACGGTTATTATTTTGAGAAGAAAATTGTGGAAGACTTTTTGAACAAATTTTCACCTGTAGAAGCCTATAATAGGAGTGCCAAAGCCTAAAGAAAGATCATCCAAGTAAACAAGAACATCCTAGAGCTCCTTTCAAGTTCTTGAGCCCAAAGTTGTAATTTCTCCCTTTTCTTTTCTTAGGTTTGAGTGTGAGAAAAACTTTGTAAAAAAAAAGAGTTAGAGGGAAACATTTTCTTTCTGATCTAGTGAGATTGATAGCTCATTGTAAAAGAGGTGTGACTGCCTCTTGAGCGAGAAGAAGGAATATGGTTCAAAGAAGGTTGTTCTCTCCCTACAAGAAAAGAGAAAGATAGTGGATCTCGGACGGTCTCGAGGTCGAGAAGTCGGAGTGGGGACGTAGGCCAAAGAATTGAGGCGAAACCTCATCAACATATTGTGTCTCCTTGCATTTGTTCTTTATCTTTCACTTACGCCTTATTTTTATTTGCTTGTGATTGGTTTTATTCATTTTTTCGAAAGTTATTTTGCGAAAAGATTTTATACACCAATTCACTCCCCCCCCTCTTGATGCTTTTTGATCCTAAAGACGTCACGAGCGTTACAGCGCCGCAGTTGATTCCCAAAATAGAGACGCTACTTGTCTCTCAATAGCATCACATTAGCGTTATCTTAGTGCTTCATCAAATAGACACTAAAGGAGGCACCATAAAGATGCCACTTCGCCGCTATTATTGTGTGTGATAGAGCGAGAATGTGCGGGAGAACTTAGCGCTGTTGTAGCATCGACAACATTCGATGCGAATGTAGCATCTCGGGATATGAGGCGCTATGTCGACGCTATATAGGAATCGATATGGGCATCGTATATTTGCGCGGATTCAGCGCCGAGAGGTGCGATGCTACGTGGCATCACAGATGATGTGATGCTATGTAGACGTCAATATAAAGACATATTCCTATTATTGCTTACACATGTAACACATACAATGATTAATTGGCTCTATTTTAACACTTACTTGACGTCTCATAACTATATATGTTTGAGGAACATATATTTTAAATAAGAAATAGATAACTATATATACACTATCTATATTTATATAACTATATGTTATCTATTTTGACGCAACCTCATATATGTTAATATATATTATCTATACTATACTTTAATGAATAAATAAATTAAACATTATATATGTACCTTCAACATATATATGTGTTCTTACATAATTACTTTTATATGCCTACATCATAGGACTGTTCCTAAATATATAATTTGTTACTTATATTATAAATGTCACTTATGCATACAATACATATCATATCTTAATTATACATATATTATTTTTATATTCTTAATCATGAAATTATGATGGTTGAATTAAGAGTCATGATTTGTTACAAATTATCCCATTTTAGCCCCGCAGTGGAGGCTCGATAGCGTCTACGTAGCGCCACAATAGAGTCTTAATTATGGTCGACGCTACATAGACACTATTGGCATCTCTCTTGCGTCTCATTATTACGAGGCTAACACGTATGAGATGCTACGTCGATGCTAGTGTGTCACTAATATGTTTTAGCAACTCATTAGCGTCGTTATAGCGCTGCAGTAGCTGACTTTTTATTACATACACTCAATCGGGCACATATAGACATATAAATACACGTATATACTTATACTTATATATAATAAGTACACATATACATATTATTATCACTTAATCTCTCACGTATAAACATATACATACATATATATACTTATAATACGTCTACATATACACGTTATTATCACTAAATCTCGCACATATATAGACATATACATACACGTGTATACTTATAATACATATAAATATACACATTGTTGTGACTTAACCTCTCACACGTAGACATACACATATGCATATATTATATATATATATACACACAATTTTGTCATATACACATATACATATAGACTTATAACTTTATATACATATATATGAATAATTATATATGCATTCCATAATTTTTAGATTGTGGGAAGGGAACAAAACGACTGGAACGAGGCACAATGCAATGAGAGGCTATCTTGAATATAGACCTAACGTACCTGTTAGTGTCGCCTTAGCGTTTCCACATTGAGACGCTAAGATAATAGAGACACTACTATGACGCTAGTGTGACACCAATATATTTTAGCGACGCATTAGCTTCTCTATAGTGCCGCATTAGCTGACTTTTTATTACCCTCACTTAATCGGGCACATATTGACATATAAATACACATATATAACACGTACACATATACATATTATTATCACTTAATCTAGCACATATAATCATAAATTAGGAAGAAAATTTGAAATAACGTCCCTACAGCCTCGAAATAGCGTCTCAATGATGGCGCCCCTTGGCGTCTAAGTAGCATCGTGTCTAAATGAGGCGCTAAATACTTAACTTAAATCCCTAACCCCTCCTCTACGTTTTCACTTTTTACTGTTACTTCGCTCGCTCGCCGATTTTCACCGTTGCTCCGACGCCCGACGATCGACGCCTGCTGCTCCGATGCCCATTGCTTCGTCGACGCCCACTGCTCTGACACTTGACCCCGCCCTCGTCAAACTCGCAGTCGTCTGCCCATCCACCCCCTTCGATTTGCCCTGCGCTGACCTCCTCCGCCCTGCTGCCCTCCTCCTCTCTCTGCCTCCTCCGCCCTCCACTAGCCTCCTCCGCCCAACCGTCACCCTCGCCGAACCCCGCCATCATCCGCCCAACCACCCCCCTTCGATTTGCCCTGCGTCGGCCACCTCCGCCCAACCGCCCTCCTTCGCTCTCTGCCTCTGTGGCCCGCCGCCCTTCGCCTCCTCCACCGCCATCCGCCTCCGCGGCCCTCTGCCTCCTCCACGGCCCTCTGCCTCCTCCACGGCCCGCCCTCCGCCTCCTTTGTGGCCCACCCTCTGCCTCCTCCATCGTTTGTGCTCCTCCGTCTGATGCCGCCCGCCGCCTTCCTCCACCGCTTACCCTCCTTTGTCGCCTGCTGCCATCCTTCTCCGCTTAAGAATGTACGAGCCCGCCACCATCCATTATGTAATCCCTAGTTAATTTGCTATTTTTTTAATCTAATAAATGTTAAGTTAATTACTAGTTAATTACTTGAAACTAATCTAATTCCTAGTTAATTTGGTATTTTTTAATCTAATACCATGTTAAATTAATTATTAATTAATTACTTGCAATTAATCTAATTCTTGATTAATTACTTGAAATTAATCCAATTCCTAGTTTATAGGTGGTTGAGTTAATCATAACGTTCGACATTCTTTGTAATAAAATGAGATTATGAAAAAAAAGAGACACCAGAAAATGACAAAAATCATTTATCAGTATTTGGTACCCAAAATATACATTATGGTCGATTCTGAATACGACAATCAAGTACTTGAAACATGTGATTTTGACTTCAAAATCACATGTTTCAAATACAAGAATTTATTGACATATGGCTAATGCTGTTAGTTATAGAAATGACAAAGTCAGATCGTAATTGGATTCGTCGTTGGAAGGATAAATGTGGCGTTATAACAGAAGAATATAAGGATGGTGTTGATGAATTTATTAATGTGGCATATCAAAATGAAGGTGTTGCTTCTTCATATGGCGAAATCTTATGTCCATGCCGGAAGTGCAAATGTTATAAGTGAAAAATAAGATATGATGTGCAGAAGGATTTATATTACAACGGTTTCTTATTGATATACACAAATTAGTTCTTTCATGGCGAAGACAAATGGGCTAAAGAGACAACTAATGTAGATACCAATGTGGGCGAGTCGAGCAATCCGTACAGGGACATGATATGAGATGCAATGTTAGGAGAAAATATTGACAAAACATTGATTGAAGAAGATCCGAATCCTTCGACTTCTAAAATTTATAATCTTCTCAAAGAAACAGATGAACTTTTATGGGATGGATGCGTGAAGCAAACTACACTTTCTATAGTGGCACAACTAATGAACATGAAATCAGAATTTAATATGAGTGAAAGTTGTTTTGATCGGATGTTTGCCATTATTAAGAGTATGCTTCCAGCCTTAGAGAAACTACTGAGACATTTTTACAAGTGCAAAAAATTGATGAGAGATTTAGGGTCGCAATCATTGTATGTTGTATTACAAGGAAAGCAACTCACTTATGAGTTGTTCTATTTGTGTCGATCACAGATACAAGCCAAGAAAGAATTCCCAAAGTTCGAAAAAAAAATGTGGCAAATGCAGTATTCAAATACTTTCCTATTGTTTCAAGATTACAACGACCATTTCTTTCTAAAAAAACTGCATTATTTATGAGGTGGCACAGAGTAGGAGCACGTGATGATCAAAATTCTATTTGGCATGAAAATGATATGATGCACTTCATCTGACTTTTTTTGCAGAATCACGCAATGTTAGATTAGGAGTTTGCACCGATGGCTTCAACCCATTTGACTCATCAAGTGCTGCTTATTCATGTTGGCCAATTTTTGTGACACCTTATAATTTGCCTCCAAGCATGTGTATGAGACGAGAAAACATATTGCTTACGTGTATGATCTCGGGTCCTCGACCTCCTGGTAAAAGTTTAGATGTTTACTTAAGAGCTTTGATTAATGAACTCAAGAGGTTGTGCATGTGATGCTTTCATATTATGCTTGTGATGAATATCAATGCATTTATATGCATTATATAATTGTATGGTGTGGGAAGGGAAAAAAATATGGTTGTAATGGGTAAAAAAAATTTGTGATTAGCGCCTCCGTCGCGTCACACTCGCGTCGCAGACGTATTCGGTACTATATTAAATATATCTTCTTTAGCGTCACTTTAGCGTCTCATTGGTGATGCAACAAACATGACGTTGGCAACATTAGTGTCTCTTGAACGTTGGAATAGCATCTCGGTTGCTATGCCACTTTAGCGTCATAGCGACATTTGATGACAGCTCCCAACTAGACATCACGCGTCTTCGTAATGTCAAGGTAGCGCCGACAATTAGCGCTAGTAGCATCTCCGACCTCTTTAGCACTAACCACCGATTTTTGGCATCACATTTTGTCGGCGCTATTTGGACGCTCAAGGACGCTATTTGTTCCAAAGACAAAATTGCGCCACATTAGCATCTCTGTTGTTGGGTCGCTATTATCTGATTTTCTTGTAGTATTTCACCATCTATGCAATGTGGACGAAGAACATGGATGTAGAAATATGTATGAGGGGAAGAGCAAAGGCCGCATAGTTGGAGAATGGCGTAGAAGTACCACTGCGTCATATGGCCGTCCCTCGGGCAACGACGACGAGGATCAAGTCGGCGAGGATGCGCAACGGGGATTTGGGCGAGGGATGAGATGTTTTTTTTTTTCTACGATTAGTCAATTTTTTTCGATGAATCGATTAGGCCACTTTATAATCAGATATGACTAATCAAATGTAACGATTTAATAATCTTAATGTTACAAAATTCAGTATAAATGTTTTGTAAAAACAAACGTTAAAGATAAAAAAAACTCGTGACATATATTGACCGTTACAATTATCTCAAATTTTTAGTGACGTTTAAAAAAAAGATGTAATAACCGAGAACCAACACATAAAAAAAAAGAGAACGAACCGTGATGGGCGGCCGGGCAAAAGCACAAAGGGATTTAAAATCAAATCCCACTTAAAGTTGAAAATAAGGGAATTAAAATCTGATCTCATCATATTTCATTAGTAGAGGGAGATTTAGATAAAAAAACAAACCTTTTATTAAACCCTACCCTCCTAATCACATGAGACCTCTCTGTTTTGACACCTGCGGCCACGCTGTTGTCGTCCAGAGAGCAAGCCGTCGGAGATCGAATTCTTCTTCCTTTCCCTCTGCTGCAATTACCTGCACCACACGCCCCGTCCTTCAGCCCTCTTCATTGGATTGCAAGCGCTGACTGGTCGAGAGAACCGAGAGGGAAATAGGGAGGAAATAGGGGCAAATTCAAGTAGACTTTTAACGAATCAAGGCTAGGATTCATCCCGAACAGGTGGGTGAATCAAAATCACCTTGCATGACATAGTCATTGTCCCAATTCATGCCCTAATCGGTATGAAAAGAAAAGGATAAGACTCAAGTTATCGGTTGCTGTGTTTGATTTCTTGATTTCTATAATTGATTGTATTAATGTTTGATTGTTCGGTTCCGTTGCTTGCTTGATTGATTGTTAGGAGTTAGGAACCTTTTTAGATTGGAATTGCATTACGATTCTAAGGAATTTCATGATTTGAAGTTTCTGTAGGACGCGTACCGGTCGACCAATTCTGGTGTGTTGTAAACACCGGTCGACCAGTGCACTGATATCGTTGACGATTCCATGTACATGTTGACCGGTCGACCGATCCCTGTCACCGGTCGATCGATCCTTACCCACCGGTCGACCGTTCAACTGAACGGATCGATCGACCTATTTTAGACCCGACTTGACCCACCGGTCGACCGATCTTAGCAGACCGGTCGACCGACCCACAGACCACCGGTCGACCGTTCCCTTGAACCGGTCGACCGATTTTCAGAAAACTTTTTTATTAGATTTATTAATTATTTTCCTTTTAATCCTAATATTGCCTATGTACCATTGATCATATTGTCTGACCCCACAGAGATCCCTCATTGATTTTCATGATCTATTCTCTTATTAATTTATTTTCTCATTGATCTTATCGTATACATTGAACGAAGAACAAAAAGCCACAAGTTATTAAAAGCGATTAACAAGTTTAGATGAAAGATTAATAATGGGATGCCAGTCCAAGCCAAGTGCAGCAAGATATGGGTAACTCCCTTGGTCATGGTTTGATCACCCACTGACCCGTACAAGATCGTATCGTTTGCTCGGGATACCCCAAGAACTAAAGGCACCTAAAGTCATCCTGATTTTAATAATAATCCAAGATCAAGAAGCATATTTAAGTCAAGTCAAGTATGCCATGATTACAAGTTTACTAAGCATCATATGATTTTCATGATTAAAGACACCTAAAGTCATCCTGATTTTAATAATAATCCAAGATCAAGAAGCATATTTAAGTCAAGTCAAGTATGCCATGATTATAAGTTTACTAAGCATCATATGATTTTCATGATTCTGATTTTTACTCTTATCCATATTATGATTCATGATACTGACATGTTATTTTTCACGTTCAAGTTAATCATGATTATTTATTGCTGATTACTATATTCATGTCATGCATTGTATATCATGTGGTTCTTCATTAGGCTGTAAAGCTTACGAGAGGACCTCCTTTCATGTGTTTGATTTTTACATAATCAGGTCAGTAACGAGGTGGAGTAGGTGTGTGGTGATGAAGCTCTGACGATAGGACATCACATGAACTACATGACTTTTAGAGTGTCTTTTAGTTTTTCTTTACCTTCTGCAATTAGATTCATGATTTAAAACTTATTTTATTTCTTAGCAATGATATAATAACTTTTAAACTTCCGCAAATTAAAGTTATCATTTTCTTTATTAGTCTTTCTTCGCTGACGTGTCTCGATTCTTGACTGAGATACGATCAATATTATGGTCAAAATCATAGTATGTTGTAGCGTCTCCAGGTTGGTCTTCGCCACGTGGTGGGGGTCGATTTGGGGCGTTACAAAAGAACTCGTTACTAGTAATAAAATTTCTTGTAGTTGATGCTAATTGGACATCTTGCCCTCTTACTCGGTGGTCTATCTCAGACTTCTATATTAAAGTCAGCAATTCCTTAGTCTCTTGGAAGTAAAAGAAGCTGCCGACAATCTCCAGATCTTTAGCAGAATTCGAGTACTGGAGCATACCTCTAATTGTTTCAAAACTAATTTGGCTTGCTCGCCTATTTAAATTGTTAAGTTGTGATTACCCTTACTGCAGCCGATAGATGTTTATTTACTGTGATAACAAGACTGCCATTCAAATATTTGAGAAACTAATGTTTCATGAACAAACTAAGCATATTGAAGTTGATTACTACTTCATCGAGGACAAGTTTTTACAAAAATTCGTCAAGTTCAGACATGTTTCCACGAAGAATCAGCTGATTGATCTACTTACTAAAGCCCTTAGTCATTCGCAGCACCTGTATCTTGTAGGCAAGTTAGGCATGATAGACATCTCTCTACCAACTTGTGGGGGAGTTGCTGGTATGATAGTTAGTTCTGTGGCTGCGCGGACATACATTGTGCTGCCGATATCAGATATCATTACATTAGATTGGAGAATTTTTGAATATTTGAAAAAAAAATGATTCAATTTCCCCCTAAAACTTGTCCGTCTCTGCATCGTTCTTGTATCTCTCTCAGTAGCATAACTTTATTGTAGGTTAAGACAATTAGATAGCTGATTGTTTATGTTATCATTCGAATACAGATTAATCAAATATTGGTAGTCTTGGAAACCTGATATGTCCGATATCATAACAAAAAAAAGCTAAATCGAGCGTAATACTACCTACTATATATAAAAGGGATCTGCATGCGTATCATATTTAATGAAAAACAGCTCTGAGTGGTCGAAAGTGATTGAACAAGGCTGAACTCAGTTTACGGACTTCATAATCCATTAAACTATTGATGGAAATTATTATTAATTAGAGAGAGAGAGAATAAAAGTAATAAATGAAAGAGGTCATGAATGGCAAGAACCGTACGTACTATAAAGGACCACGGAGGAGGAACATCGTGCTTATCCTTTTTGTATTTTTATTAGTAATTACGTCACATAGTTGTGCGCTTTGTGAATTATAGCTGACATTAAATATTTGAGATTGTTCTTTCGACTGTCTTCCACTATAATATAATATTAATGCATATCACGTACACAGACCGGAGTCGCAATGGGACATGTATATAGCTAGTTATATATGGTTCGATCAACGTCCGGAAGTTTCTAGAAGTAATTATTTTTTCTTGACAAGTTAACTAACATGGTTAGGGACACATCACTGCCAAATGTTTTTGTTGTTGACCCTCCAACCAACGTGTGTTCTGACCTTTTATTTACTTTTGGCATGCATATATATAATACGTACGTACGGATGTTTCGAGTTAGCGAAGTATATAAACCTTCCTCATCAATATTATCTAGGAATTTCTATCTTCGATCGAAAAATAAATTTATCTGCCAATATCGATAAAAGGATAACTCAAATTCCAAAAATTTACATAGGCACACACTTGATGAAGGAAATAATCATCTCCTCGCCATATATATATTTTTAAGGCTTCCAGTTGAGTTGAGAACTCATGACGGTACGAGTGTAAGATAATAAACTCTTATATTAAAAGATGATTGTGATGTTTTCTGCTTAAATTTCTTTTAATCCTAAATTCCATATTTTTTGCATACCACACCGTCCATGCAACATATAGTGCATGCTTACTTTTTAGTACATTGAAGAATGGATCGATTCAGTTTTGAAAAAATGAAAAAGATTAATTCGCTTTTGCTTTTGAAGACAATCGATAACATATTTTTTTGTTTCCTTTTGCCTGATTATAATATATATATATATATATATATTATGTATAAATATTCCGGGCTACAAATATGCGCATGACGACACCCGATCCATGGAACAAAATCTCGTGAGAATCAAAGCAAACAGAGGTCCTTAATAATTTGGTATTTGGAACATCATTAAATTACTTTTAGGCAAATTTTTATGATCTCCTGGGAGGGCGAGCAAAAAAAAAAAAACGTTTATTATATAAGCATAGTGCATAAATTCCAAATATATTATTCGTTATTTATTAGTGCATGCTACACGCATAATATATTCAATCATTCCACTATTCCAGCGTGATTCCATGTGGTCTAACGAAAATTCTCACACATAATTAAAAATCTCTGGCCCATTTCAAATCGAAACTAAATCACTAAGGCTGAGTTTTCACTTCTCACCCTATTATTTAATCGTATGATATATAGAAGGGTTTAATGGTCCCGCTACTCACACTACAAGAAAATTGAGATTTTTCAATGGACCATTTGCGATGGAAAGAAATTCTTCATAATTTGTGACGGATTTTATGACGGATAACAATCCGTCGAAACTTCTGATGGTCTAGATCGTCGAAAATAAAAAAAATAAATTATGAAATTTATTATACTATTATTTTATTTTCTGACAGTTTGGAGCGTCAGAATTTTCGACGGCTCCATATTCGTCGAAAGTTTTGACGGTCCGAACAGTCAGTAATCGAAAAAATAATTAAATATTATAATCTTATATATCATAATATATAATATAATTTGTATTTTATTATTATAATTATCGACAGTTCGGACCATCAAAAATTCTGATGGTCGGAACCGTCAGTAACATAAAAATAGTATTTTATTATTAACTTTGCGACGATCAAAACCATCGATAATTAAAAAAATAATTCCGCCACACTCCCTCGCCTTTTTTTGACGATCGCGATTGTCGAAATGTTTCGATGGACGCCATCGTCTGAATCTTCAGACAGGTGCAGCTGTCTAAATCTCCAGACGGGTGTAGCCGTCTGAACTACCGACGGTCGTGATCGTCAGAATTTTTCGACAAGTACGACTGTTTGAACTTTCGACGGATATCTCTTGCCTGTCGAAAAAGTGTTTGCGACGAGCATTTTTCCTATAGATTTTATCCGTCGAAAACTTTATTTTCCGATAGATTTCGCAAAGTTTTCAATGGTCATGACCGTCATAAAAGTTGATTTTTCTTGTAGTGTCACTCATCAAATGGACTGAGGATGCTCCCTGTAGCATGAGACGTTATCATTTATGGAAGGCGGATTGTTAATAATATAAAATAAATGATATTATTTCTTTTTAATGGCTTAAGCTTTTAGAAAAATTAGTTAGTACACCAAATTTAACATTGTATCAGAGCTAGAGGTCAAGAGTTCGAACCTCACTAAGCTCTTATTAAAAGAAGTATTTTCCTCCCTTCGTTGTCCATGAAGTGGACTAAGCTAGACCAAAATTGTCAGCCCCTCACACATGAGGAGAGTGTTAAGAATATAAAATAAATGATGTTATTTTTTTTCTAATGGTTTAAGATTTTAGAAAAATTGGTTAGCACATCAAAATTAACACCATCGGTTGTGCAGCGCAATTCTTAGCAATGGTGATGATGCGAGTCCTTGCCCAGCGGAGTAGCTCTTGAGAACAATGCCACACGGCTTCCAGGGTCTGTGAACAATACCAACGCTTAAGAACGACTTCGATTAGGCCATTATGAACAATGCTTGAGAAGAGCTTTGATCGGCGCCTAATAACGAGTTTGATCTGGTGACTACGACCCGTGTGCACTTGAGAACGACTTCAATCAGGCGACTAGCCATAAAACTTAGAAGTGCTTGAAACCTGCTTCTCAACTTGAGATTCACTCACTCCCATTGAACTGGGTGGTGAAGTTGAACAATCGACATCAGAGAAGATATATCGGCTAGTGAGATCTAAATGGCGGTACTGCATGGCGATTCCTATGTCGAAGAAGGAAAGTGACCGATGACAGAGATGAAGAAGACACGGATCGAAGACGCACGTGAACCAGCAAAAAATGCACGTGAACCGATAGAAGAAGCAACTCAACTGCATGATTATGTATGGGTTGTTGATTCTTGATCCGAAGTGTGAAATGGTATGGAGCATCTTGCTACCCACCTTTATATAGAGATGTAATACTGTTTTTATATTATTACTTATATACTATGTTATAATTTTTTAAACACATTACATATAAAATAATATTATAAGTATAACTAATAAAGATATTTTAAAGCAATAGTACTAATATTTGTAAAATTTATAATTTAGTTAAAAAATTTTAAAACGTAAAATAAATCAAAAAAACATGTCATCAGGAATTAACTCTGAACTAAGTCAATTTAGAGATGGCGTTCAAATTTTAATGATTCACCAAAATTAGGATGGAAGAAACTCAATTCTGAGTAATTTTGTTCATCCATATGTTAGTCGCTATGATTTAATTCTGAACTAAATCGAGTTATGCCATCATATTTAATTTGATTTTTTATATTATTTTATGATGTGCACTCATTCATAATAAATTTTGGCTCCACATGTAATACCTCTGATTTTCATAAGAGGGCAAACTAGTCTTTCGGCCAAACCCTCATGACCTCTTATCCAAATTTCCCTTGTTGACCTCTTTTGTCAAATTTCTCACATGGCGGCTAGAGTTTGAGGAAGAAGAAAAAGAGGAACAAAGAGGAGAAAGAAGAGGAAGAAAGATCTAAGAGAAATGTATGTAAAGGGGATTCAAATCCCTCTCTTCTCTTTCAATGTTCTTCTTGTAATGGATTGAAAGCAAGATGACACTATGTTCTCTTATTGGATTATGATTGAGAGTTTTTAATCATCAAAATCGTTAGATCTATGCATGTATAGGTTTTCAGGGTTAGATATATGCATGTACAAGTTTTTATGATTAGATTCAATAGTTGTGGTTCTTATGTTGTTATTATTTTATGAATTTGGGATGAACCCTAGATCTATGAATTTGATATTTTTGCATGATTTTTCATATGCTTTTAATGTCTATTGATATATAGATCAGGTATAGAAACTTTATGATACTTTTGTATTGTGTTGCCCCAAAGTTTTATTGAAAAACGTGCAAAATGCGAACTCAATAGGAGCAAGAAGGCTTTAATATAGGCTGTCAGTATTTTTTGGTGCGAGCTCAATACGACCTAAAGGGCAAAAATATGACCTGAAGGGCAAAAATACAGCTAGACCATAATGTGCTCGCAGATGGGCAAAAATCCTCTTTCACGGCTGTGATCAAAGTGGCACAGTGGCGGAACGGCCATGACAAGGGCATGCCAGGGACTTCGCACGGCCGTGACACTAATGTGCACGGTTGTACCAACACTTAGGCGCGAAACTGACTATTCCATAGTCATGGTCACGGGCATGACTACTTCGTCACTGTCGTGACCAAAAGAAGATTATATGATATAAGTAAAGTTATTTTCAAAGTATTTGTATTATGTATTGATGCTTGATGATTGTATATGAACCTCGATACATATATATATGCATACTTCTCACGTAACTAGGTTAAAATATGAAGATTATGACATAAATGTTTATTGATTATAAAGCATAATGAACTCAGTTATGAATGATGTTACATGTCGCCCCTCTATGACTCTTTATCGGATATTTACTCGGAATGATCGTTACACATATCGTCAACAATGTGTGCATTCTGATGTCGCCCTTGGGCAAAAGTTCAAAATGATCGTTACATACATCGATAATGGTGTGTGCACTCTGATGTCATCTTCGGATGAGAGGGAAGTATTGTCTCCTAGGCTTAACTATCCTATTGAGAGGGCAACGGCATAAGTCCCAATTATCGGAAGATATAATCTAATGAAAATGGCGAATGATGTTCCACGAAAATGAAAGTCCGAAAGGGTTATAAAGTAACCCTGAGGAGAATTATGGAGGTAATGATTATGACAAGTGTATCTCACTCATATGCCTATGGATTGAATGAATGATTATTATGAATGTCCATACTATAAGTATGAAGATGATTATATGTCTTCCATGCTATAGTTTATGAATGCATGATGAGATTATTATTGATGATTGACATATAGATCCCATGTATAGAGCATGACATGCATATTGTTACTTTTTTTAATATAAAGATAATGCATATCATGTAGTATTATGTTTAGGATCATCACATTACATAGCATGACCTTTACATACTCTAATAGGAAAACCTCTGCATCCTAATTCCGTACAGGTGCATAGTGATTTTGATGGATGGCGTCGTAGCTCATGATGAAATATTGCTCAATGATTTAGGATGTTGAGTCATTATATTCTAGAATCTTTTGACTATGCTTTTAAAGAGATATTTTAATTATGGCTTAAAGATGTTTTAAATTGCTATTACAAATGATGTCAGATGTGTTTCAATTCTGTAATCATACTTTTGATATTTTACCGAAGTCTTCCGCTATATTTTCAAAGGAGTTATTCTATCTTATTTAATAGTTTTATACATCCGTTGTATTAATTAAAAATTATATTTTATCATGATTATATGATGTCGAATGGACTAACACAATGACTCAATTGTCCTTCACAAATTGAGGGTGAAATTGGAAATGTTACACCACAACTCAAGCATGCATGATATAGTAGACTTTAATATGGGTCGGGATGATTTCATAATTCAAATTATATACGGATCAAGATCGAAATCCAATCATTTAAAAAACTCGGTCAACTCCGAGTGAAGACTAAGTTAGAATTCTTCATTTTTTTACCCTATTATTTAATCTTGTGATACATAAAGACGTGATATATATTTTTATATTATTATTTAGGTATTATATTATGGTTTTTAAATATATTTTGTATAAATGATATTATTAGTAATAAATAATAAAAAATGATTTTATACTAAAGTTTCGATATAAAAATAAATTAAATTTAAATAATGTGCCATCCTGATTTAATTCGATTGAATCATTTCGAGATTCAGGAGTGGATCCAGGTATAACGTGAGGGCTTTGGCCCCATTAAATTTTTTATTTTTTATTAGTTATATATATATATATATATATATTAAAATCTAAATTTTAAGGTAAAAATCTCCATTTGGCCTCTCTTAAATAATTTATATATCATTTTGCTTAAAGATACTTGGTAGCCTTGTGAGGCTTGTTTGAGGTCACCAGTATAAAATTGGCTGCCCTCAATTTTCTTTGTTTGGGTCCCCCCGTCGAGATTGAATTCAAATTATGAAGATAGGACAAATCGAGTTAGAACCCACAAGATGAAAGCAACCCAGTTATCAAGTAATTATGCTCATCCCTATAATTATACACATTGATAATAAACAAAATGCCCATGCAAAAGAACAGCTTGCGCTTACCTAATCTTTATATCAAGTATTTAATCATAATATAAAAAAGGAAGTTATTTTTACTTAAAATAAGTAATTTATTTTATAGCGTGTGGCTATACTTGTACGGTTGTACCCGATACGTACTCCCACTTGTACCTTCCTTTTCCATATAAAAAAAGGAGCTTACAATATTTAGCTATTCCCAGTCTCTCACTAATCACTATAAATAACTCCTCACGCCTAACCTCCACAACTACTCTCTTTCTCTCAACAAATCGTCGCCCTTGGCTCCCACACAGCGCAGATGATCCAACGGCTGTCGCGGGTAGTCGTCGACTCGTCGTCGTCGCAATACGAGCCGCTGCGGCGGCCCCGCAAAGACCAACGCCCGCGGCCTGCTACGAAGACGGCGGCAACGGCGGCGACGGCGACGGCAGCCGAGTGTCACTCCTGCCCACTGAAGGGCGCGCCCCGAGCGGGCGTGGCCATGCGCGCGAGGAGGCGGGCGTGGCCGGGGCGATTCCTACTCCTAGTAGGAATAGGAGTCGTCCAACACTCCGAAGGTCCGACGAGGAGGGAGGAGCTTCTGGAGATGAAGACTTGGACTCCTATCGTGAGTAGGAGGACGAGCGCGTGGAGAAGTGCAGGATCGGAAGGATTCCTACTCCTAGTAGGAATAGGAATTCGGACCTCTCCTAGGTCGAGTAGGACTTGGGCACGGACGGAGCTTCCTTCTGGATCGAGGGTCACTTGGAGATGAAGTCCTAATCATAGGAGGACTGAAGATGGGGAGAGGCCACAGGAAAACAGTCCTAGTCCTAGTAGGACTAGGACTTGTCCCGGCGGGCGCACCCGGGGCGCGCCCCGGACATGGCAGGGCGCCAGGAGGGCGGCCTGACCAGTTTGCCTTCAAGATGGACTTTGAAGGAGTGCTGGCCGAATTCTTCTAGGACTCCAAGGTTGCTGGATTTCTACTCCTACTCCAAGGAGGTTTTTTCTAGAGAAGGGCTTGCATGCCTAATAGGATTAGGTCCTTAACTTAGACTAGGAGTTGTTTCTCTTGGGCACTATAAAAGGACATGTAATCAAGGCTTGTAAGACCATCCTGGACAATCTGAGATTGCTCAATAATATTCTCTAGTTTTCCTCTAAACTCTTAGCCTCCCTCTCTTCTTCCTGGGCGGGTGTTTCGTTGTGCATCCGGGGCGTGTACGGCCGGGGTCCAAGGCACGTCCAAACGAGGGCTGATCGGCGACCGAGCAGGGTTCGTCGAGCCGCACGTCTGGTGTTTCATATCCGAAGCGTAAGGGCGTGACACGAGGGCCACGTGCCGGTCTACGTGGGGGAGGAGATGGCGCGGTTCGAGGTGCGGGCGGAGCTGCTGAGCCGGCCGGCCTTCGCCGAGCTCCTCCACCGGTCCGCCCAGGAGTACGGGTACGAGCAGCGGGGCATCCTCCGAATCCCGTGCTCCCTCGCGCTTTTCCGCCGCGTCCTCGCCTCCACGGCCGTCGACTGCGGAGGTCGCCGCCGCTCCGGCGCTGCGGAGGAGAAGGAGCTCCTGGTGTCGTCGTTCGACGGGGAATTCCTTCTCTCGTCCACGTGACTTGGCACGCGAGCCGCAGGAGTTTTGACGGGACGGGAGCCGAGCACTTCTTTTTTTAGTATTCCGAAAGTACCCCTACGCGTGATATTGACCAGGAGGCAGGACAGTAGTGGAATATAGCATTTTTATTTTCTTAGTTGTTTGCGGTTTTCTGTGAATGGATTACTATTTGCCATGATTTCACTATACATACGAATGTAATGGATCCTCCATTTTAATTAAGATATTTTATATTTAAGCTTTATAAGAAAATGTTGCATCTTATAATATGATATAATATGAGAATTCTAAAGGGTCATTTGTCAATGAAAATTCAAGTTCTACTAAGTTCTTGTAGTTTTAATTGTGTATAGATGGAGTGAAATTTGATGATGAGGAATAAGATAGTTGATCTGATAGAAAAAAGTAGATGTGATAAGATAATTTTTGATGAGTTTTGAAATAAAAATTGATATTATAAATATAAAATAAAATATTGTTAATAAATAAAAACAAAGTTAAAAGTAAAAAATGTGTTCAAAAGAATTTTGTTAAAAATATATTATTTAAACATAAAAAAATCAGGTTTTTAATAAATTATATGTAGTAAAATGTTAATTTTTTTAATGAAATAACAAGTAAGAAATAATATTATATTAATATGTTATAAACAATAATTTATATTTAATAAAATAAATTATTTTATAAGATACATGTGTGTGAGAAAGAAAATAAAGAGAGAAAAAAATGAATAAAGGAAATTGAAAAAAAAGAGCTAAGACTTCAACTCAAAAAAAAAAAAAAGTAAAAGTTGCTACAATCCGTGGTTCCACCACTTTGATGGAACCAAGGCTGATTCCTTTTTTCGAAACTAAGTTGCGTCTTCGGTTTCATCAAATATCACATCATTTGACGGAACCGACTTCCAGTTGCCTAACAGGGCCACATAGAACAATAAGAAGTTTGCTTGCATATCTAGAGATAACAATTTTAATTAGATATCTCTTGCTTCTTTAATTTTTTGGTAATTTCTTCCAAGCATTAGGCCCCTTTTCAAGTTTAACTAAAGGAATTTCTGAGCCTTCTAATATAATTTGGGGTCCCTAGCAGTAGTTAACACTAAATTATAATCGATAGTAAGTAGGATCATATGAAGTTTAACATTGAGTTTTATCGCGTTTGGACATGTTTTAGATGAAAATGTTGGTTCTTGGACGCTCGTTCTTTACCTTGTCCGACCTTTCGACACCGTAAAAGAGATGACCAAATTTTGGTGAACGGTACCACCTCGATCTACAAATGTATGTTAGTTATATGCAAATTGATCTATTAATGAGGCGAAACACCCTTTAGGTGTAACCTCGTGGAACGCTTCCATCTTGTTCGTCCGTTTTTAATCTAGAGCCTAAATTAAAACCTCCCATGGATGAATAAAAAAGCAAAACCACCTTTCTCTCTCTCTCTTGCAGGAGCCACCTAACCGAAATCATCCTCAAGTTTAATCTCTCTCATTCTCCTCCCCCCTGAATGGATGTTGTCTCTGCTCCGGCAAGCAAGTTGGTCACTCTCTTAGGCAACTGAGCAGACACCTGGCAGTCATTCTCCAAGCCGAGAGAGCATGGACATTGAAGCCGAAGAGATCATCGGAGACGCTGATCAGGTGCGCAGCTGTGCTTGTATGGTACTGTGGCCCCAGGTGGAGCGGCGTGGAAACACATTATCTTAGGCTCACATAAATTGTTATTATCATGGATGTTCATGTTCTCCAGCTTCGACAAGATATGCGACTACTGTAACTGTAGCCTGATGCTATCGATCCCCCTTCATCGAGCCAAATATCAAAGCCATTCTAACTCTCTCACCATCCCCGCTTTTCAATCTTCGAGCACCTCACTTATCTTTTTGTAGTGTTCTTCTTCCTGATTTTTGTTGTTACCCTTTTTTTGTTGTCCTGTGCACTCTTGGATGCTCATTGGATTAGAGAGAGAAGATATAGATAGGTGGTTTTGCTTTTATAAGTTGTTTTTATCTAGGTTGTACATTAAAAATGGATGAACGAATGGAAGCACTCTACGAGGTATATATCTAATTTCGGAGTGAGGCCATGCCATTCACGATGACAAAAATAATTCGATACAATTTCCTACGTCATCACATTTCAGTACTATAATAAATCAAGATTCAAATAATAAGTAATTTATTTTTGTTGAAACTATTCTTAAGTTGTATATCAACATTTTTTTGTAAAGGAAACCACCTCTTGGACCAATCGAATTAGTTGAAAGAAAAAAAATTAAATATTACAGTGACAATATACACATATGTATCCATCTTGATATGGCAAAATGATATTGCCAACATTTTTAGGGGTGGGGCACTAAAAGAAAAAAAAAATGGATTTCATGTAAAAAAAATAGATTAAGTTAGGCGCATGCAAATATGTTTCCAATGTCTTCATTATTGTGATGATATTTTTTAAAATAACGTTGATTCAATCCACTTTTATTATTTTATCTTGGTACTCTAACATTTTAATTGGATACTCCTCTTAAGTAAGATCGTTTTTGAGATTAGATTTCTTAATTCGGATCACATTTATTTCATCATGCTTGAAATTTCTCAGTAAGGACACATAAAATATATTATGTACTCTTCTATATGAATGAGGTAGGATCAAACTGCGCTCCTTGGTCTGACACATCGGGGATTTAATTTCTTTTTATTGCTGAATCACATTACCCTTTTAGTTAGGATACTTTTAACAAAACTTCATCACCTTCCTTAAGAATTTGTTCCATTCTATCTTCATCAGTATATACCTTGCATTTGTTCTATGCAGTCTGCATCCTCTTATTCCACATTATTTGCACAATCATTGTTTGTTTGGATTGCTTTGCATCAAATATTTTTCTTTCATCGACCTCATTTCAATAAGTGGGAGACCTCTCATACAATACTTATATTTGAATGATAATTGTTATTGCAAACGAATTTTATCAGTGGTAAAGTGATCATCTCAAGCTTCATACCAATCAATAGCACATGTTTCTTAACATATCTTCTAGTGTTTTGATGGTTCTTTTTGACTAATCATCAATCTATGGACTAAATGTTATGTTGTAATTTAACATGGTCCCAAATGCTTCTTGTAAACTTTTATAAAAACTAAAAGTAAATATATGATTTCGATCTAGTATAATGACAATAGGAATTCCATGTAATCGATTTCTTAATGTATAAATCCATTAGGCTTTCAATTGGTTGTTTCATCTTCATAAGTACTAAGTGTACTATCTTTGTTTATCGATCTACAATCATCTACATGCCATCATGACCATTCTAGGTACAAGATAGATGATTGACAAAGTCCATGGAAATATCATTCTATTTTCATTGTGAAATTCCCAAGCTCTTTATCATTCTATATGTTTCTGATGTTCCACCTTTACTTATTGACATATCAAATACTTTGACACATACTCAGCGATTGTCTTTTCATATCTGACCAATAGATACTCTTCTGTATATCGTTGTACATCTTTGTACTCTCCGAAGACATTGCAATTTCGGATTTATGAAACTCATCCAAGATTTTTTTTAAGATTATATAATTGGGAACCTATATGTAATCTATATACCCTATTCTACCATCCTCAGATTGTTTGGGAACCTATATGTAATCTATATACCCTATTCTACCATCCTCAGATTGTTGTACAACTTCTTTATCTGAATTGCATAGTTGTATCATTGCTTTAATAGCCGGTATCCTTTGGTTGAGCCTTTATGCTCCTATTCACTAGGTCCAACTCTCTACATGATTATGAAGGTTCCATTGTTCCCAAGATTTGGATTCAAATCTAACAATGGTTCATGCAGTTTTCTCGATAAATTAAATATCTCTATTACATAAAAGATAGAAATAATGAAATCTGAGTAAAGAACATCCACCCAATGATTAGGAGACAGAACTCTTCGCCTTCGATGGTATCTAGATCGTTGCAGAGTACACGCGTTGAGTTGCTCTATAGTTTCTCCCGAACAAACACTGAAAAAACTCTGAAATTTACCTCTGCAATGTAGCACGGCTCTCAGGTCTCAAGCACGCCTTTTTCTATCTTCTAAAGCCTCTATTTATAGCCTCCAGGGGTCCCAAGAATTTTGCTAGAGTTTTGGTTTGATTCGAAGTCTTTTCATATTAAAAAGATTAAATTCGGAATTGACTTTGATAGGTCTTTAAAACTATCCAAAACTCTTTTAAATTTAAGTAAATATGTTTCTAATCATCCCTAAAGCTTAGGATAAAGTTTGGATTCGATCTGAACTTGAAATCCCCAAGAAAAGTCGAATAAATCTCAAAAATAGCTTTCGTAAGGGCCCGTAACTTGGATTTAACGGCCCTTACAGTATCCAAATTAAATTCTGACTCAAAATTGGGCCTTTTAATGGGCCATAACGGGTTGTTCATGCCCTGTTGGTGCGGCCGTTATGGTCATATAACGACCCGTTATATTCAACTCAGCACTGGCAGCCTTCACTAATTTGCACTTTCTGACTCTATTTTAACTCCAATTTGAGTGTCATTTATTTTTGTGGATTCCTGACTCAATTTTGCAATAAAATACATAATTTGAGTAGATTTCAATTTTTATAAAATTAAAGTAAATAAGGCCATAAATTGATGCATGCAATATGAAAAGGAATCGAAATGTAATTAAATGCATGGCTAATTATATATTATATTTTGCATGCATCAGATTGCCAAATCACAACACACAAAATCAGATCGACATAGGATAGGCTCTATAGGATAATGCCAATGTCATATAGGGAATGCTCTTTATTGTTGGACTATTAATCACTATGTTATTTGATTACGTAGCCACACTTTTTTTATCTATGGGTACTACACCAAAGTATAGAGATCCTAGTTAAAAATCTCAAGCATGAGATGTGAACACTATCCCAATTGGTATGATTTACATCATGAAGTACCTTCTCGTGATTGACATTCAAGGACAAAATTACTCAGCGGATCTGATTATCATCCTGATTTATGACTACGATATGATCTTGGATATGTATTGGTTGTCCTACCATAACACATCCGTCATGTGCAAGAAAAAGCAAGTACTTAGGTCCACAAAATGTTACAAAAAGGCCGTAGAGAATTTTTAGAAAGTGTAATGTCTATTGATTTTTTATCGAAGAACTACAACATATGAAAATAGTTAAAGAATTTCCTAATGTATTCACATAGTATACTTTGGGATTTGCTGTTGAGAATGGAGTTAGATTTCCACATCAAACTACTTCTTGGAATGGTCCCAATTTCAAAGACATCATATCGGATAACACTAGTAGAATTATTGGAACTAAGTAGATATGTGGATGAACTTCTTGATAAAAGCTTCATTCGTCCAAATGTGTCACCTACGGGTGCTCATCTGTTGTCTATAAAGAAGAATGACCGATCCCTTAGACTCCACACAATGCCGAAAAAGTTATGATCAAGGATAAGTAACTTTGTCACAAATCGATGACTTGTTTAATCAACTTTCATGGGCCAATGTTTTCAAAGATAGATCTCAAGAGTGGTTACCACCAGTTGCATGTGGTAGATGAGGACATACTGAATACTTCTTTTCGATTACAGTATAGACATTATGAGTTCTTGGTATTGCCGTTCGGGTTCACTAATGCACCGATTGTATTCATGGATCTCATGAACAGAGTATTCAGTCCACACCTAAATCAATTCATTATGATATTTATGGATGATATCTTGATCTACTCGGACAATGAAGAACAACACTAGGAACACTTAAGACTGATTTTAGAAACTTTGAGGCAACGCAAACCCTACACAAAGTTCTCAAAGCGTAAATTCTAACTTGAGGAGATAATGCTCCTAAGCCACATTGTATCCAAGGATGGTATTTCAATTGATCCATTGAATGAGGAAGGACTCAAATAATGGAAACAACTAAGAATGCATTCAAGATTCAAACATTTTTAGCCTTGTAAGATATTATCGAAGTTTTATAAAAAAAATTGAATATAGTTGATTCACGCACCAAGCTCATAAGAATTAAAGAAGAAGCTGACAAGGTTCAATGTTTACCATTTCTTCTGCAAGTGACGGGTACACAATATATAGCGATGCATGTGAGACATGTCTTGAATGTGTACTGATGCATTATGAAATGGCTCTAGCTTAAGTATCCCACTATGACTTGGAATTGGTTATAGTTATTTTTACCTTAAGGCGTGGAGATATTACTTATATGCAAAAGAATTTGAAGTGTTTATGAATCATAACAATTTGAACTATGTTTCATATTGAGAGACGTCAACATGAGGCAAAGATGATAGATGAAGATATTAAAGTATTATGAGTTCTCCATCAACTATTACCATGCTAGGCTAACTCAGGGACTAATATAGTGAATAGGAATTCAGAAGATGACTTGCCTTCCTATAACTTAGGCAATATGAGATGATTGGAGAATTGATTTAAGGTTGAAGCAATCATAACACGAAACTAGTAACTTATCGTTTGTACTAGGGATGGCAACCGCCGCTGTTCGGGGCGGGGGACACCACCCCCGCCCCGACCCCGACAACCCGCCTCCGCCCCCGACTCGCGGGGCCCCGAATCCCCGCGGGGAATTCGATTCCCCGAATTTTTTATTAAAAAATGTGAAAAAAATTAGGAAATAGCCAACTATTATAAAGCATTCATGCACACAATTACAAATCTATCATTATTGTAAATTTTACAACATAAAATTCAAATTTTGACACAAATTTTATGACAACCATCTACATCTTCATTTTTGTTGAACACACTTTTCACCACAACATAATTTTCAATTCTATCTTAACATAAAGTTTAAATTACAACACCAAATATTTTAACATAAAGTTTCCACCATAAGTTTCTTAACATAAAGTTTAAATTACAACTCCAAATATTTGCAAAGTTTCCACATATTTAAATTACAACTCCAAATATTTGCAAAGTTTAAAGTTCAATAAGAGGACATTCATCATTTCTCTTCATTTCATCCTTCACACATTTGTAAAGTTTCCTACAAGTTAATAAAAAAATGATTAGTACAATAAAATCAAATTGAATAAAATTAAAAAAATGATAAAAAGTTACCATAATTTCATCATTCAATCATCTACATCTTCATCTTCGTTGATTGTGTAAAAAGCACACTTTCCATTAGAAGGACCTAACAAAAAAGCATTGTAAGTTTACAAAAAAATGACACATCATAATTTATTAAATGAATGATAAATTATAACCTTTTAATATATTATGCAACCAATCTTGATAATACATCAATGCTTCAACAGTGTCTTTTTTCAATCTACTACGGTGTGTACTCAATACACGACCTCCAGTGCTAAATGCAGATTCTGAAACAACTGTAGAAATGGGAATAGCTAAAAAGTCCCGTGCAATCTTTTGTAGAGTTGGGTACTTTAATCCAATTTGTTTCCAATAACCCAATATGTCAAATATTTCATCATTTGACTTAACAATTAAAACAGGCTCTTCTAAATAACTTTCCAATTCTGATTTCAAACTATTTTGTGAAGAAGTCTCAGCTACAAAATCAATATAAGCACACTCCCATTTTTGTTTTTTCGGTGGAGGACCCATTTCTGTTATAACTGGAGACGAAGAATTAACAAGTGTACTTCTAGCATCATTAGCTTGATATTCAAGAAGCAAATCTTCACACAATCTTTTTACCTTGTCCAATTCATTGTTGCTTTGGCTTCCATATAGCTTTGGAAAAAAATAGTTCAACAACTTCATTTTATATCTTGGATCCAAAACAGCTCATACTGCCATCACTCCATTAATTTTTTTCCAATACTTGTCAAATTTAGAACTTATGCTCAAAGCCATCACTTGAATAACTTGATTAGGAGAAGAAGCCCATTCATCCAAAGCAATTCTTATTTCACAAACCTTAGGAAAATAAGCATTTAAAGTTGGATAGTTGAAACCAGAAAATAGTTCAGTTATATCATAAAAAACTTCCAACTTATCACAAACTTCAAATACCATTACCCAATCTTCGGAACTTGGGTAATATTTGCATTCAGAATCACGTTGCTTTAAACGATAAAAAACATCTTTATATGGCAAAGCAGAGGCCATCATCAAATAAGTAGAATTCCATCTAGTTCTGCAATCTTGCACAAGTTTTTTGGAATAAGCAATATTCAATTGTCTACATGTATCAGCAAATCTTTCTTCCCTTTTGGGTGTACCAACCCAAAAACTAACATATTCTCTAATCTTTTCCAAAGAATCTTTAATTTTAGATAAACCATCTTTGACAATCAGATTCAGAATATGAGCATAACATCGCATATGAAATATTATTCCTTCCAAAATAAAAGAAGTAGAAGGAATCTTATCAAAAATCAAGGGAATCATAGCATCATTGGTTGAGTAATTATCAACAGTTAGAGTTGATACCTTTCTATCCAAATTCCAATCATATAAACAATTCAAAAGAACCTTCGAAAGCCCTTCGGCATTATGCGGTGCCGGAACATAAAGAAACCTATAAGAATAAAAATGATGCATGTTAAAATTTATAATTTCAAAAGTATATAATAAACATAATATCAAGAGTAATCAATTAATTACCTCACAAGTCGGTGTTGCAAAATCCAATTGTCATCGATAAAATGAGCTGTATGGCCATATAACCTTTATTTTGATTACTAGAAGTCCACATATCAGTAGTTATTGCAATACGACTTGAATTTCTTTCAAGAATATTTGATGTCTTATCCTTCTCAATTCCAAATAGCTTCAGAATATCACTTTTTATGATATTACGAGAAACCACTTTGAATAAAGGTTGCATAGCACCACAAAATCGTCTAAACCCAACATGATCAACTATAGAAAGAGGATACTCGTGAAGGACAATCATATTTGCAAGTTCCTTCCTTGCAACAACTTGACTAAATGAATAATTACCAACAACAAATGTATCACCTTTATTGTCTAAAGTTGGTAAATTTTTTAAAGTTGCTTGCTTTGGTCCTCTTGTTGTACGAAACTTGCAAATTTTTAAATGATCATGCAAATGTGAAGTTCCATTTTTTGTATCACCACAAATATTTTTTTGACAATACTTGCATATTGCATGAAATTTTCCATCAATTAATTCTCTATGATAATGACTCCATGCTTGAGAAGTTAAACCTTTTTTGTTTGGGCTTCCTTCTTTCTTCTGATTTTCATTTTCGGAACTTGCCGGGTATTCTCGGATTGAATTGTATTACTTTCGATTGGAGTAATGGATTGATTATCCGCTCCATCTATTTCTGTAAAAAAAAATTAAATTAATTAAAATGTGAGTAATTTAAAAAAAATTACAAAAAAAATTAAAAAAAAAAACTGCACTGTGCGCAGAGGAGTCACCTCTGCGCACAAGCGCAGAGGCGATCGCCTCGCGCACTGCGCGCAGAGGCGATCTCCTCGCGCGCAGTGCGCAGAGGCGATCGCCTCGCGCACTGCGCGCAGAGGCGATCGCCTCTGCGCAGTGCGGCGATCGCCTCTGCACAGTGCGGTGATCACCTCAGCGCGAAGTCGCCGAGGCGCAGTCGCCTCTGCGCGCGGCGGCGACTTCGCGCGGAGGCGAAATCGCCGCTGCGCGCGGCGGCGACTTCGCGCGGAGGCGAAATCGCCGCTGCGCGCGGCGGCGACTTCGCGCGGAGGCGAAATCGCCGCTGCGCGCGGCGGCGACTTCGCGCGGAGGCGAAATCGCCGCTGCGCGCGGCGGCGACTTCGCACAGCGGCGAAATCGCCGCTGCGCGCGGCGGCGACTTCGCACAGCGGCGAAATCGCCGCTGCGCGCGGCGGCGGCGACTTCGCGTGGCGGCGAAATCGCCGCTGCGTGCGGCGGCGACTTCGCACAGCGGCGAAATCGCCGCTGCGCGCGGCGGCATCTTCGCGCAGCGGCGAAATCGCCGCTGCACGCGGCGGCGACTTCGCTCAGAGGCAAAATCGCCGCTGCGCGCGGCGAAGTCGTCGCAGCGCGCGGCGGCGACGATAGGAGGTGCGCGGCGGCGACGAAGAGTCATCTACCTTGTGAAGATGGAATCGCCGGAGACGACATTGATCACCGACGAAGGGGGCGGTCGGCGATCGGCAGTTGGAGGTCGGCGGCGGCTACATGACGGTTGAGGTGAGTTGAGGTTTGATATCTGAGAGAAAATGGAGAGAAAAAGGGTGTTAGGGTTTGTTGATTGTATATATATGTAAAATGGACGGTTCAGATGTAATCTAATAAATATAATTATAATAATTATTAATTATATATAATTTATCGGGGAATCGGGGCCCCGACGGGGCGGGGGGAACTACCCCCGCCCCGATCCCTGAAAGAGGGGGCGGAGGCAGTTTGGCCCCCATCCCCGCCTCCGCGGGGAAAAAATTCCCCGAAGATGGGGCCCCGAATGGGGAATCCCCGCGGGGCCCCCCGGGGGTGAGGAATATTGCCACCCCTAGTTTGTACTAGATTTTGTGCAGTCTATCAGTTTTTACTTAGCGAGGATAACTGTTAATTTAGGAATTACAAATTAATACATCTTAATATCTTTCTTAACTGAAGATTAACTCATCGTTTGTGGTCTTAAGCTTTGCGAGAATTAAGATAGATTGACTTACTCAGCGTAGAGGTCATTAATTTAGGTAATCTTAATCCGTCTCAAGAACTGAACATGTTTATCATTGTTATAATTCAATCATCATTGTGATTCATGTTAGTTAATCATTATCTTTAATCATCCATAATCCTAAGGCTCAACATCAATTTATTTTATTTTCTGTTATTTAATTTTTTGCACATTTATTTTATGTTTTTATATCACAATACACTTTTCTTATCTTAGTAGATTATTGAGATAGATTAGATTTAACTAGTTCCTTGTGGGTTCGACACTCTACTCTCTACTTTTTTACTTAATATGACTAGTGCACTTGCTAGCAAATTTATTTGTTACAAATTTTACCGCATCACAATCCCTGCTAAATGATCTAATTGTCCACATTGGAAACACATTTTGTTCTTGAGCCTCCATTCTCCTAAATGTGTGCACCTATAAAAATCACATGGGACTCTTCTTGAGGGTCTTTTGGGCTTGGACTAGCAGTTGCCTTTATTGTTGTGGTTATAACGCTTAGAGGTGTTCATCGGGTTGGGTCGACTCGTGAACCTAATGACCTGACCCAACCCAACCCGACCTCAACTCGACCAATGGTCGGGTCGGGCACGAGTCAGAAAAATCAAACCTGAGTCGACCTGATCCGACCCGATGACCCGACCTTTTATATTTTTTTATTTAATTTATAGGTTTTACATGATTAAAAATTAAAATAAATATGAAAACAAATCATTTAAAATATAGAAATAAATAGTAAATAAATAAAATATTATTTTATTATTTAAAATAAATTATTAAATATAATTTTATATTAAATATATTTAAATAAAGAAGAAAAAATATAAAAAAGATGGTCGGATAACCCGACCAATTCGACCCGAACTGGACTAGGTCGGGTCTGCTTTCCAAAAGACCATTAATCTGATACAATCCGATCCGACCAAAATTGGTCGGGTTGGGTCAGGTTTGTAGTCGGGTGGATCCAACCCGACCCATGAACACCCCAAAATTGGTCGGGTTGGGTCAGGTTTTTGTTGAGCCCTTTGTTGTCTTTATTATTGGGGCATATATGATTTTCTATTGAGTTGGATGGTACAATATATTATTTTAGCGATATATGTGGATGACTGCCTTCTCTTCTAGGTTGACTTTGCCCAAGCCCTTCAACATTATTCGTATTCTTTCTTGCTTGATTCCATTCAGTCACATGTCTCTCCATCATTGTTGCCAAATGTGCAAAGCTCAACGTTTTGCAGTCCTCATGCAATGTCTTGATATTCAATCCTAGGTTAAGACACTCAATAAATTGAGTGGCGCGAGATTCTTCACTTTGGCAGAGAGCTGAATACTTTTTTAGCTTGATAAACTTATGATTAAAACCTCTACTTTATATTGTGTTTGTACCATGGAAAGTACCATTCCCTAAAGCCTCTCTTGAACTTAGCCTAGGGAATCACGTTCATTTTGAGGAACTGTAAATCTTTGATGGTCTTCCATCAGTCCCTTGATCATTTGTAAGTCTAATTTTTTTTAAAAAGAATACTTCTTTTCTTCAACACAATTTATGAGTTAAGGTTAGTTCACCATTTAATCATGTCAAAATCATTTGTCGCATAAAATTTGGGTGGTTTGAGCTTCAAAAACTCCTAAATTGTGCTTCTTGTATAGTTGATCTGTTTAAACCCATTATTGAATCAATTGTGTTAAGTTGTGGTGCCTCCTATTATTGATAATTGCTAGGATTATACCTATGGGATAAACCCAATTAATTCATCCGTCCACCTTGAGTAAAAATGATCTATAATATATACAATTCAATTTAATAAGAGAATATGAGGCAAACTATAACTTGACTTACTTTAGGAGTGAGAGCTGTTCATAATGCTTGCATATGGACTTTGGGTTTTAGACTCTGATCCCAATTGTAACATTTCCAAAATTTATCATTTGGCCACGTGATTATTAGACTCCTCTTGAATCGGTATTACCTACAATTATCTCTTGTTGAGCTTTCATAAATCAATATAAAGATAAATAATAATAATAAACTAATTTCATTAAGGTGCTGAAGTTACCACATGCATTGTTTCTAATAGTCTTCCAATTCTTTTCCATTACATCAGAGTAGAAAATAATTGTAAAAGAAAATCTAATGACTTAGACTCATGTAATTGCATCACAATGAAGTTCGTGGTCACTGTACACACTTTCAGTCTTTTTTATTCTTGTGGAATTCAAATACTAGAATATGAAATATCCGTAAGCGATGAAACTCATTGCGTAATGTAATATAGATGTATAAAATAACGTAATATGGGCTCAACTTACAGAATTATAAAATAATAAAGCATTTTTTCTTTACATTTCATTTTCTTTCCTTTCTAGCAATTCTTCTTTTGTGTGTTACACTACATTTTCTATTTTAACATTTTCACTGAACTTCTATATATGTTTCCCTAGGCGAGCTTGACTTTCTTTATTATGAATATATCATGAGACTTTCATGCAAAGGATTAAGGTGGATCAAACCAAGACTACAGGGAGCACTATAGGCTCAATAATAAAATATAAATTGAGCATCATAAAAGATATTTAAGCAATGTTACAAGAACCCATTTCTTTGTCATTAAATTCTATTATGTTATGTTATAATCAATTAACATGATAATCACATGTTACAAATTTTATCTTTTAACCAAATTATCATTCTTATAATCTGATGTGGAGAAATTATGTATAATTTTCATCTATGTTTAATATGCATCTATTCCATATTTTACTATATTCTCATACTTGAACACGTGCTTTATTAGTGATATACTGAACACATGTATTTCTAGGATATTATTACTTGTGTTGATTGCTTTCCATCCAGTAATTCATAGGGGTATTCAGGTGTATGCCCCCACACGCATATGGGGAACATGGGTGTATTCCCCCAACCTAGACACTTAGACAAATTTGAGGACAAACGATGCAGATTTCCCAGTCTAGATTTCCCAAGCAACAAAACAACAAAAGAAAAAGTGACTTTCCATGTCAGCTTAAGATCCCTTGCACTTGAGGAAAGAAGCTTCCGCTACATCTTTGTGGGAAGATGTGGACAACAAAAAGACTGCAGGACAATGGACAATGACATGTGGTGAACCAAGGAAAAGACAATAATGAAGGACCACAAGAAAGATTCCTTTTTGTTGGGACAAATAGACAGGTGACATGCAAGATCACAGCAACAATCATGCAGGACCACAGCAGATTCCTTTAGCTGTAGGAAGGAAGCTTCCTATAAAACTTCTAGAGCCACTAAATGTCAAAAATGCCATTGAAAATTAACAATAGGAGTGAGGCTTTAAAAGGGGGCTGAAGGCAATCATGAAGGGGGTTTCATTTTGGTTCGAATTGGGTTCTGATTTAGCTGAGTTTTGAATACCTGCTGAAGGAGGTTGGAGAGGAGACTGCACTAGCAGCTTCCCTTCTCCCTTCTCTCTTGTATTTTTCTTTCTTTTCTAGTTTTCATAATGTGTAACAAGCTAGTGCACTACACTAAAAGCAGTAAGGACTTCCTAGCGGTTTGAGTGGCGACCGTTGGAGCACGTAGCTAGCCGTTGGGTCCTCGCTTCGCCTCCGCTGGTCGTTGCTCCCGGCGACTCGCCGGGGGATGCCGGCCCCCCCAATGGCTCTATTGGGGCCTTCGCAATCTGCTGGTGACCCCTTCCACCTGCTTTCGGACACCTCAAATAACCCCAATCCACCGCTTCTTCCCACCCCGAGCGCTCCTCTACCTCACTCTCGGGCCGCGGCCGTCCGTGCGCCGCGACCACTCCCCCAGATTGCCATCTCGCAGCGTCAACTCCGTGGCCTGCAGGAGACCATCACGGATGAGGTGTCCATCCCCGCCTGCGACACTGAAGAGCGGGCTGCAGCTCTGCGCCTCTACCTTCTAGGGCGCTTCGTTGGTAATCTGGCTGCCCTGCGGCAGGCCATCCCGGATCTTTGGAGAACCTCAGAGCCTTGCACGATTAGTGAGATTGGGAACTCATACATTTTGTTCTCTTTTTCCAATACTGACGACAGGTTGCAGGTTCTCACTGGGGGGCATGGGAGTTCGGCGGCACCCTCCTATCGGTGGCTTAGGTTGCCCCCTTTTTCCGGCCAGATAGTAACGAGGTTCTTCCCACCCCTACGTGGCTGCAATTCTCGGGTCCCCCCCTTGCGCTGCGTTCCACACGCGCTTTCCGGCGGGTGGCTGCCGCTTTTGGCCTTGTTTTGCAGGTGGATCTTGGTTGCGGCGGTGAGACGGCCCGCGCCTGCGTCGAGCTCGACCGCGCTGTGCCCCTCAAGCAGGGCACCTGGGTCTGCCTACCGAACGGCGAGCGGTACCTACAGCGGGTCGCCTACGAGAACATTTCTCTCTTCTGCTTCCGCTACGGCATCATCGGCCACCGCTTCGAGCAGTGCCCGACGCATCCGTCGCCCGACGGTGCCCAGCGGGAGAAGGAGGTCTTGCTCTTCGGTCCATGGCTGCGTGTGGCCCGTTCTGCTCCGGTTCGGCGTGTCGGCTCGGCCGCTCGGCGGCCTTTGACGCAGCAGGTGGTTTTGGGGCAGGCTTCACCCCTTGACCTAAACTGCCCTGCGCCGGACGTCGATGCGCCGCCGGTCGCCACCGAGCTGAGCGTTGGCCTGCTCTGTGATGTGGCGGGTCCGCGTGGCTCCCCTGCGCAATGGCCGCTTGCCATGTCACCGATCCGCATCTCTCCGGATCGTGGGGCTGGGGGACCGCTGTATGGATCCATCGGTGGAGATCCTCTCCAAACTAACACACTTTCCCCCCTCGGATCTGTGACACGTGTGCTATCCGTGGGTCTTCTCCCAAAGGTCGGATCAGCCCCCTTGCGGATTCTGCCCACTGCGCTCACGGTGGACGCATGGCAGGATCTGTGAGGGATAATCCTGCCCCGGCTGATCTGGGGCGTCCGTATGTTGCTCAAAACCGCTCCTCTCAAGTTGCCCTAGCTGACACCTCTTCGGCTATTCCAATTGCTATCTCTTCTCCCTCTCGCAGTAACCTCACACCTCCGACCTCTCCTGTGATGTGTCCCCTCTGACGTCCGGTCTACATCCCACGGCGTCCTATCTACACCCGCCACCCCATCCCCCGGCGACCCCACACCTCCCCTCGGCCTCTTCTCCGACAACTCGTTCCCCTCCACATGCCTCGGCAGTTCACGCGCCGCATATGGCCGTTCCCCCCTCTTCTCTGGAACATGACGACTTTGCCGCCAGCGCCGCTGCCTGCCTCGGTCGGGCACCTTTGGCCCCTGAGATCGTCTCTGATGAAGACCCGAAGGATGTCGAGCTCCTCCTGCCACCTCGCTCCGAGAGGAAGAAGTCACGTGTCCATAAGCCGCAGGCGCCGCTCCCCTCGCTTCGCCCTCGACGGCCACTATCTAAACAAACTACCAAAGGTAAAGGAACTGCTTCTTCATCTGCTCCGGTCTCACCTCCCCTCTCATGTTTGCAGGTTTTGGCCACGGATTCCTCGGGTGCGAACGTGCCCGCTCAACCCTTATGCGACTCTTAGCTTGGAATTGCCGCAGTGCCTACTGGGCCAAAGCCAAGGATCGACTATTTAATCTTATTAGATCCCATAAGCCACATTTTGTAATTTTGTTAGAAACACACACGGATTCTGTAAAAACTAAACAGGTACTCCGTTGTCTCGGCCATGGCTGGACGGCATCTTCTGCGAAGCTAGCGGTGCCTCAGGTGGCATCCTCTTGGCATGGCGTTGCCAAGAGGCTCAGGTGACTTCGCTCCTTATCTCTGCCCAACTTATTCATGCTACGATTTCCTTCGAAGGTTTTAATTTTCTATTAACTGCTGTTTACGCTAGTACACTTTCTTCCGTTCGCAAATGTCTTTGGAATGACTTTCTCGCGCTGATACCTCAAACCTACCCTGGCTCCTCATTGGAGATTTTAACACTCTTTCCTCCCCCTCAGATAAGCTTGGGGGCTCCCCTTTCTCTCCCACTGGCTCAATCCGAGCATTCAATAATATGATAAAACTCACAATCCCTTCTCGACATTCCTCCCTTGGGCCCTTGCTACACTTGGTGTAATAATCGGAGTGGCCTCGCGCGTATTTTGCGTCGACTCGACCGCACGCTAATCAATAGTCATTGGATGAACCGCTTCCCGAACATTACCCTCTCGATCCTTCAGTGATGCGTCTCTGACCACGCCCCCCTCCTTTTCAAAACTGACCTCCGCACTTGGAGGTCCCCGTCCTTTAAGTTTGAGCATTTTTGGCTTCCCCACTCGGAGGCCCGTGATATTGTTGCACGGCATTGGCCGTCGGACATCAACTCCACCTCGCGTGCCCTTAGCCTTATTAAGAGGGACATTACAAAATGGAATAATGAGACCCTTGGCAACTTAGAGATCCAAGCCGACCTTACACTCCGCGTGATTTCTTCGCTCGAAGAGATCGATTCTCTGCGTGGCCTCTCGGATATGGAGCTCGTCCGCCTCCATACGGCATATCATCCCCATGCTGCCCTACTTCAGCAAATTGGCCTCAAGTGGTGGAGCAAGTCCAGGGTCTCCTGGCTCCAGCATGGGGATCGGAATACCCGCTTCTTTCATCTCTCCACTATTATGCGTCATAAACAGAATACCATTTCTTCAATTATCGATGACTCCAACAATACTGTTGGGAGTATCTCCCAAATCCAGTCTATCTTTGTCGCACCCTACCAGGAGTTATGGAAGCCTTCATCCCCCCTTAATATCTCGCCCGATTGCTGGCCAAACTTGCCCTGCCTTGACCCTTCTTGGCATACCTCCCTAACTGTCCCTATCACTCATCATGAGGTCACTACTACCCTGCGTAGTATGCCATCTGGGAAAACTCCTAGGCCGGACGACTTCACCACTGAGTTCTACCAGACCTACTGGGACATTGTTGGCCCCCAGATCGTCAGAAATATTTTTGACTTCTTCAATTTTATTATTCTGCCACCTGAGTGGGCCGAAACATCCCTTATTTTTATCCCTAAGATTGCCAACCCTAAGCGCGTCAAAGATTATCGTCCTATCTCTCTTTGCAATGTGCTCTATAGGTTACTCTCTAAAATCCTTGCCAATAGACTCCGGCCTACTTTAAATGCTCTCATTAATCTCAACCAGACGGCTTTTATCCCGGGTCGATCTATACATGATAATATCTTAATCACCCAGGAGCTTGCCCACTCGCTCAATTCTGGTAGAACCAAGTTCATGATGATCAAGGCAGATCTTGAGAAGGCATTTGATCGGGTCTCCTGACACGCAGTTTCATCTATCCTTATCCTCATGAAATTTCCAAACCAGTATATCCAGTGGATTCACACTTGTATCTCCTCACCAGTTTATCGTTGTCTAATTAATTGGGAGCCTTCTCCCGAATTCACTAGCTATCGGGGTATTCGCCAGGGCGACCCAATCTCCCCCTATCTATTCATCCTCGTTGCCCAGGTGTTCTCTTCACTCATGTCCCAACACATGGAGGCGGGATTGATTTCCCCCTTCCGATTAAACTCTTTCAGTTTGACTCATCTGCTATTCGCTGACGACCTTCTTATTTTCCTTAATGTGTCTAAGCGCAACTGTCTCAACCTTCGCAGGATCCTTCAGATCTATGAACTCCTCACTGATCAACATATCAACCCTCAAAAGTTCGAGCTCTACTTACCTCCGATGAATCCTCGGCGCAGACAATTAATCTCTAAAATTCTCAACTTTAGGTCTGGGATTTTCCCCTTTCACTACCTTGGGGTGCCCATCTCCCCTAAACACATTCCATCCTGCAACCAGAACTTCATGCTTGATAAGCTCTCTTCACGTCTCACTGGTTGGTGCCAGGGGTTCTCAGTCAGGCCGGACGGGCTACGCTTATAAAATCTACCCTCGCCTCTATACCCATTCACTCCCTCAGCGTAATTAACTTATCCAGTAGTACCATTGCCTCTATGGAGCGGCTTTCGTGCTCTTTCCTTTGGGACCCTGGTGGCGGGCGGCGTGGTATCCACTTCATCGAGTGGAGTACTGCCCTGCTCCCTCGGTGTCTCGGAGGGCTTGGCCTTAGAAGTATGCACCACATCCGCCAGTCCCTGGTTGGCCGGCGTATTCAGGACCTGCTCAACATGCGGACCACCATTTGGGTGAACCTTGTGAGGGCCAAGTATGGCATGCTTAATCCCTGGGACCTGCCTTCTCCTTCCCGTATCACTGACTCCTGGCGAATTATTCTCAACACTATCACCAGTTTCCGCGAGGGCTTCACCAAGTCTATTGGGTCTGGGAAAACAACTTCTGTCCTGCGCGACCCCTGGATCTTCACGACTCCCCTTATTTGGACTCCCACCTTCATTAACATGGACATTTGCCTCGATGATATCTGTGTTGGCCACTTTATTACTAATTTTTCATGGAACAAATCCCTCCTTACCAATACCTTTGGACCTTTACTCTGCTTTCGTATCAAACGTATTTATCTTTCTCCAAACGTCGATGATGATGCGTGGATTTGGGTGAATGATACCTCTGGTTGTGCAAATGTAAAGTCGGTATATAATTATGTTAGTCGCCGCTCTATGCCACCGCCTCATACTGGAGGGCCGTCGTGGCAGCTAGTCTGGAGAATTCCTGTTCCCCCCAAAATTCATTTCTTTCTTTGGAAGCTCTTACACAGAAAACTCCCTACACTTGATACTATACTATTTTTTGACAGCACTATTGATCCATCTTGTCCACTTTGACCACCACTCACTTATTTTTCCAGTGCCATGTAGCGCTCCAAATTTGGTCTATTCTCATTCACCGCCTAAGTTTCTCGCCCCTTCACTTTTTTTCTTGGCATCTTGGCGCCTGGCTTTGTGAGGGGGCCAACCTGGATCAGCAGTACAAATAGTCCTTTTTATCAATTTCTGCCCATTGTCTTTGGGGGATTTGGAATCTTCGGAACGATGCCCACTTTAGGTCACGACGTGCAACCGTTGAGATGGTTTGGGAAAGGGCCTTGGCTGGCTTTCATGATTTTGCCGGCGCCCACGCACTTGAGACTCTACGCCCCTACGATTTGCCTATGCAAATCCGGTGGGAGCCCCCCCTGCCGGCTGGATTTCTCTCAGCTCGGACGGTTCCTTGGAGCCTTCTGGGGAAGGGGGTATTGGCTACCTAATTCTTTCTCACAATGGTGCTTTTCTCTTTGCAGGTTCTGGGGCCTTACATGCTCACTCGGTGCTAGAGGTCGAGGCTCGTGCTATGTTGGCTGGTCTTAGGCGGTGTTCGGGCGTAGGGTTATCGCACATCCACATCTCTTCTCATTCTGAGTCACTCGTACACATCATCAACTGCAAGCGGAACTGTCCGTGGCGTATTAAAGGCATCATTGCTGATATCAGATGCATGCTTCTCGCTGTCAGTCCTACTATTGTATCTTTTAGACCTAGAACTGTTAATCAGGTTGCTGACTACCTTGCACGTTTTGGTCGCACTAGTGGTGGCGACAACTTTTGGATGGACGGACCTCCCCCTGGTCTTGTTCAATTTTTGTATCCGAACTCTTTTGGAGTAACTTAATATTAAGAATTTATTTTTTTTTAAAAAATAATGTGTAACTAACCAGCCAATTAGTGGCTAGGGGATATTGATCATGACTTTCGTACTATGTTCTTATCTTCTTTGATGCTTTGATGACTAACTGAATGTTGAGCTTTCCTATGTTTTTGACGATATCAATCTGGTTCCTATTTTACTGTTTGATCTCCTATTTTTTGAACCTCTATATGGATTTGAGTTTATGAACTATTTTCATCCTGCACCTTCGATTGTAGGGATGTATTAGGCTCCATCGCTATCAAACATGGAGAAATCCAACCTTGATGAAGATAATTTCATGTGTGATTCTTGTGTTTTCGACGTAGTTATAAGCATATGAAAAGTTTTCTGAATCACTTGCTGCCTTGCACCCCCGAGCGTAGGGATGTTATATGCTCCATTGCGACCGAACGTGGAAAAATCCAGCCTATGGCAAGCAGTGATTCACGACATTATTTTTCATAGAATCAACAATAGAGCTTTTCATAGTGTGATTTAGATGTCATTCACCCTTTGATCCGCAACCTGAGAAGGTTGAGTGCACTTCAGATTTCTGGCAATAAATGATCAAATTGAGTCAGAGATTTGAAATTACTTTGAACGGCTTTAAAGGATGCTCGTATATTCTTCTTTCACCATTGTTATGTTTGATTCTCTTTCGAGTTTTCTAGAAGTTCGATCAAGGTGGGATACTCTTCAATTCTCACTCAAGTCAGTGACCCGAGTAGAGTAGGCAAGAGATGAGTTACTTCTGGAGGACTTCCTGTAAATCTTAGTTCGTATTTCCTGAATTGACTTTTTCTTCTCCTTAAAAAATGCCTAAGCCATTTCGGGGACACTGATATCTTGCATTCTGCCTAGGAGGATTGTCCATATTCCACCAAGACAAGGTTGAGCCAACCGCAGCTGCCTTGCCTAAGTGTATTTCTTTTGAATGCCTATATTCAGTGGACACGAGACCTTAGCTCAAATCCTTTAAAAGAAAGAAAGCTCGATTTATAAACTGGAGCATCGTGCACGAAAGTGAAAGGGCATTCAATCATTTTTATCCTAAATGAAGTTCAGAGGACGCAAGTTCCAAGTGAAAACATTCCCCTAGCCCTAGTGTTTAGTTACACTAGTCTTTATCTTATTTTACATTAAAAACTCATAAAAAATAGTATAATTCAATTTGTTGTGATTTCTAGTTTATAGCGTTTCCTATAGACTTATGATTTTCCTTCAAACAATTTAATTAAGTGTGAACATTTCAACTTTGTCTCTATGAATCGACCCCCAAGCACTACAATGATATATTGTATACTTTCGGTTCTCGTCGTAATAGTGTAGAGGTTATATAAATTTAAAACTTCATTCGACATTCTTCTGTATTTAATAATATACACAGTTTATGCGAGTCATAATCCCCAGTTTAACATAATCAATATAGAGGTCAAAAGTTTGTTTATTACATATTAAAATAATTAAAATGATATTAACATCAGAGTTCTAATAAAAAATTGCACTGGGTACCTTCAAACGAGAGCCGAGTTTGAATAGAATCTAGGCCATGTTATGAGATAACATGGCATTGTTCTGGAATTAATTCTGGACACCTTTACCAATGAAACTCCAGCCGAGTGTGTAGGATCATAAGGCACAAAGAGGGTGGGTGAATTGGTGTTAAATAAAAAATACCGATTTTAGGAAAATCATCGCAGCAGTTTAAAATCAATTCGTTAATATTTAAACCAACACAATAGAAATCAAATCACATGCATAATAGTGTAGGAAGGAGAGGAAGAGAGAAAGATAAATACAAGATGCACGATGATTTGTTGACGAGATTTGGTCACACATTGACCTGCGTCTCCACTCCAACTTCTCGACCTCGAGACCGGAAAAAATTCCACTAACACCCTTCCTTCATTTCAAATGGGGCAAGGAAGAACCCTTCACAACTCTTGTCTTTTCTCCGTTTCAAGAGGTAAGACACACCTCTTTCACTCGTAAGCTTTAACTCATCTTTTCTTCGCTCGAAACCTTTTTTCATTCAGGATCTAAACAACTATTACAATATCACAAGAACATTTCACAATCTCTCTTTTACAATTTGGAACCTCGCACAAGAGTAAGAGAGAAAGAAATGAGAGATTTGCAACTTGGAACTCCATAAATGTTCTCCCACTTTTCATGTCTTGATCATTCCTACACCCTTGGTCCTCTTTTATAGCCTTCTTAAATCCATTTAGTCGTTGCGACTTGTTTTCCACTTTTTAGACTGAAATATAATCGTTATAGTGCATTTTGCACCATGATCGGTCGATCGTCCTGCCTCATCGATTGATCGGTCCAATAGTCGTTAGAAAAATATGACCGCTGTTGAATTTTGCACTGGACGGTCGATTGATGCTTCGACTGGTATCATTTCGACATTCTCTTAGCTTCAATTGGGCAATTTCTGTGTTGATCGGTCGATTGGTGCTTCAACCAATGTCATCTCGACATTCACCTATTAATAGAAATCTCATGGGAAGATAAATATTAATCGAAAGTTTAGTTCATGAAGCAACTCATTTCTATTTAAAAATTTTCAGCATTTTAAATATAACTCTAATCTTTTGAAGTTTGTATCATCAGAATATATTTATATACGGCATAAAAATTTTGCTCCAATAATCTTTCCCCTTTTTATGAAGATAAATCAAGAAATATGAAAAGTATATAAGTTGGGAAGGAAAAGATATTTAAGTCAATTTTACTCCCCTTAAAATTAAACATTCCTTACAGTAATAGATATGCACTTGTCTTAACTGTAATGTTCTTTTCATATAGAGTCATATTCCTAAGGTCCATATAATAAATCATGGGTTACATAAATTTCTTTTATGATTTTATCATATTTCTTCTATATTTCTCCCCCTTTTCATAAAAAAGTAGTTTGCACATGAAGCATATAAAAAATAATATATAACTCCCCCTTATTTTTCATTCTCCCCCTTTGTCATATAAGTGAATATATGTGATAGGCAAAAATAGCTCCCCCTAAATTCATAAGGGTAAAACATGAAATCAAATTGATCAAGCGGTTAATTATATAAGGAATCAAAAATAAAATTTTGAGACAATAATGATATGTCAAATTTAAATTAAATTATATCAAATAATTAAGGATTTGACAATAAGGATAACAAAATCATATTCAAAATGAGTGGAGGAAATAATATTTCAAACTTTTGAACAAACTCCCTCTATCATTTTGATAAATATTTTTCTCTTTCTATCTTCCTTAGTCCTTTATATGTTTCAATTTTTTTTCCAAAGAAATAATAACAATATAATATTGTGAATGAGGAGTCAAAACTTAATTTTCATAACATGAATATTTTAAGCTTAAAGCAATTGTGCTAAGATATTATAATAAAATGATTTGGCAAATCATGAAAATGTAGATTCATGCTCATGTAAGTCAAATAATTGATATATTTCATGATATGACATAATGTCTCAAATGCAAATATATTTTTACACACGTCATAAAGTCTTATATATATTTTCATTTGTGCAAGAGAGATTTCATTCAAACATTGGTCAAATCTCATAGGATATATGAATACTTAAATGATAACAAGTTATGACCTTATAAATTTATACACATTAATCTTATAGCACAAGAGTTCATATGGCAAGACAAATACAAATGAAGCATATGATTGAAAAAAATGTTTTTCAAATTTTGATTAAAGTTCCAAAACTTTAACTTCTTTCAATTGCTTACACAAAAAGCATCAAATGTCTAAATGACAAGTAATAAAAGTTCAAATAAATATTCATACTCATAATTTTTAAGAAATAAGCATAAATAGCTCAGGCATTTTCAAAATTTGACATATCAAAATATGTCCAAAAATTGACTTTTCAATAACCATAAGTTTATACACAAATTATGATAGCTAGTAGACAAACATAAAGCACAAATAATTGTGACACACAAGTGTATCCAATTTTTCATTTCTATGTTCAATTTTTCACTTTTATCATAAAATTTGTATTTGCACTCCTTCGAATTCATTTTTCCTTTTCTTTCTCTATCACAAGATAATAATAAAAATTGATGACAACATATGAAACTAAAAATGCATTCAAACTTTAGTATTTTACACACTCTCTCTTTCTTAAAATGATAATAGTTATTTCAAATATGGCATAAACTGATAATAAATTGATAAATTCAAAACATAAGTATGCATCGTATCAAATGAGTTCAATTTTTCATTTTCATACACCGAAATACTTTTATCGCAAACTTTGTCTCCTCCTCATTTCAACATCATTTTTCTTTTTATTTTCATGTGACGCAAAACTACTAGTAAAAAAATATTTGAATTTTGGTACTCAAGTTAACTTGGGTCCAATGTTGTTAGTTACATCGCTTTTTGGAACTCATTTCATTTCACTATGACTAGTTTCTTTAACTTTGCATAAAAAAATAATGATAACAAATAGAACGATATTTCAAGCATGGACACATTAACATAAGTTCAAATGCTTTGAATCTTTATCCATCAAAGTAAGCTCATTGCAATATCTTAATTTCATATATAGATCTTTATCATCAAAATAGATATTAAAATGCAACTTGCATAAGATATATTCAGTTCAAGTCACAAAATCATCAAAAGTTTAGTATATCAAACAAAAATGCACATGCACACTAAATTATAGAATGAAAATGTAGATTTCAAAACTGGAGAATGAAAATGGAGAATGAAAATGTAACATGAAGATTTTAAAACTTTTATGCATTTGAGCTTGTGAATATTTATGATCAAGAATTGATACATACAAGTCAAAATGCACATTTTAAATATGAGAAGTCACAATTCAAATCACATATGCACTAAATAAATTTAAATAATACTTTTACCAAAACATGTGTGTGTTCACTTTACTTGAATCTTTCTTTGTAATTTCTTGTGAAGCGCACCTAAAAAAATCATATGTATTTTGAAACCCAAACTTGCTTGAGTCCAACATTATTAGTTATGGTTCCTTTTGGAATCCGCATAGTCTTCATGTCCATATTCATAGGATTTTTAATTTTTCATTCAAAGGCATAGTGATATGAACACCACAATAATGACAAGTAGTAAATGATCTAACGAAAGGATTATGAACATATCTCAACTTTTAATAATCATGATGAGAGGCATGATAATGCTTAACATTAAAAGGGCGATCAATGTATATTTTGTAATGCCTCAAAATTCGATACCGTCACGTGAGAAAATCTCATTTCTGTTATTAGTTTTTTTTATCTTTCTTTGACTCTTTCATTGACCCGAATGGTCAATAAAAGTTACATGTAGGCAGAAGACTTAAATAATAAAATAATACAATAATAAAAGGAAATGTGAAAGCTGAAATAGATAGGTTATATCCAAATGTCTCAGTAGGAGGTAGACAAAAGTCCATAGTCTGATACAACTTAATATGTCCCATCCAAGTAAACATACATCTTAATGCAACGGTAAAATAGAAGACTACAACAAGACTCTAAGATAACCATGTATACACGCCATACGAAGTGCAATCGTCGCACGTCAACTCAGCACGCATTCTCATCATGTACCTTTGGGGATCACACAGGGAGCAAGCTCAACCGTTAGCGTAAAGCTAAGTGTGAGTTCGTATAAGTCATAGATTAGTTCCATCAGAATAAGCATGAGGTAAACATGGAAACCAAATATAAGAGTGAATCAAAACAGAGGAGTCGATAAAATAGATCTTAGTTCATGCATTTACATTTCCTTTCTTTTTCCTATTTGTATTCATGTTCGTTGTTCATATTCATAGTTCTTGTTCATAGTCAAATTCATAAGGACAAAGTCATTTCATTCATCTTTTGACCATTCATGTTCTTTCATCATATTCAAAAGTTATAAGAGCTCTTCACTTTTAGGGAATATCATTGCAGACACACAAGTGTGCAACTATCTAGACCATAGGAACTAGTGGGGGATCAGGACCTCGTCGGGCAAGATGACCTCGCATAGAGAGAAAACATCCGTAAGGAGAGGCTCCCATCTAGATAGGGAAATTGGTAACCCTTCATCATGGCGTATAAGCCATGGACCTGTGTTCTGATCACTCGAATCAATCAAGGCCGTAAGGAGCGGACAACTCTGAATCATCCTTATGTTCATTTCATTCGGTATCAATTAGGTGGATAGAAGCTTAACAAATCAAAGGAGTTTGATTAAAGTTTTATTCTTTCTATCCACATGTCGGATGCAAAAGTCGAGCGATCGTCCACTTTAAGTCCATTCAGCAGTCATACAAAAATGAGTGATCGTCCATTTATTAGTGTTTTTTTGTTGACGAAAAAGGGAGCGGTCGATCATTCTATGTTCATTCTTCATTCATTTCATAAGGATCATAGTCATTCTTTATCAATGCTTCAATTTAAGAACATAATCATATTATTTAACTAACACTACAGAGGTGTTCATGAGGTAGATTAGAGGCATAATTATACATACATTATCATTGAGATCAGATCAGATATAACTACATGGATCAACGTTCAAAAATCATAAAATCATCATTCAGGTGGTTAGAACCAGGGCCTAGTACAGGTAGAACTCGGGCCGAGTTCTGATAATTCTGAGTAGAACCTAGGCCCGATGCGGTTTATACCTAGGTCGGGTTGGGACACGATATCCTCTTCCTCGGGACAAACCCAGGTTAGGTTAGTAGTAATCCGGGCTGAGTCGTATCAGCTGCAGAGTGCTGAGCTTTCAGCGACGGCAGATCCGAACTGAGTTTGGTGGTGTTGGGTCAAAGTTTTAATGACATATAAAATTATATTTTGATGAAACAAACCTCGAAAGATTAAAGTTGAAATGCTAAAAAAAAAGTTTAAATAAAAAAGATAACTTTATGGAAAATGAAAATATTAAAAATGAAATTGAAACTTTGGAAATTACACATGCATGTGAAATTATCAAACTAACATGTTCATTAGAAAAAATAAAACAAGAAAATGCCCTTTTAAAAAATACACAAAATAAGACTATTTTTCAACTAACAAAAAATAATCTTATAAGACATTTTGGACATAAAAACTCTTATTGGAAATCCAATCATTTCTATGATAGAAAATCACATATTACATGTTTTACATGCGGATTTCATGACCATTATTCTTATCAATGCAAAATAAGAAAATTATCACCACATGCACGTGGCATGATTTGGGTTCTGAAAGGAACATTATCTAACAAAATCGGACCCAAAGAAGTTTGGGTACCAAAAGTTACTTGATTACTTTTTCAGGTGTGCCTCACATGCAAAGGACATATGGAATTGGAAATGTGAAGGCACAAAGGTTATGGTAAAAGTATCATCTATTTTTTATGTCACTAAAAAATTCAAAACTACAATTTTTTAAAAAAAGGAACATATAAATGAAAATTGGTAATAGTGATAGGGGGAGCATGATTAAACTTTATCGTGGATATCATTGTTGAATCAAAGTTTTATGCCATATTTTGATTCTTAATATATTTTTATTTTGACTTTCATAAATTGGTTTTCATTATAAAATAACCATAAACTTAGGGGGAGTTATCTTTCAAAACCTTATGTTGCAAACTCTACATATCTATTATATGACAAAAGGGGGAACAATAGATTTTTTGAAAAATTGATTAAGGGGGAGTTACATATGGTTTCTTATATATTTCATTTACAAATGACTTTTTGATGAAACAAAAGGGGGAGAAGTATAGGAGAAATACGACTTGAATATATTTTATAAGAAAAATTAAGTGTTAGGGGGAGTAAAATTGTTTTAACAAGATTTTACAACTTTTTCGTCAACTTATATTTTTTTCATATTTCTCAGTTTGTTTTCATAAAAAAAAGTGGAGATTGTTGGGTCAAAATTTTAATGACATATAAAATTATATTTTGATGAAACAAACCTCGAAAGATTAAAGTTGAAATGCTAAAAAAAAGGTTTAAAGAAAAAAGGATAACTTTATGCATACTACACTTTGATTAAATAATTGTCACTGATCTCATTAGTTTTGGAAGAATGTGGCACCAGAGTTGTAGAGAATTCTGTTAGCTTTTCATAGACTTCAAGATCATCTAGTTTGGATAACCATGCAGAAAGTTATGATCAAAATAGTACAGGTCGGTCAACCTGCCGGTCGACGCAAAGAAGGCCGGTCGAGACGTACCGGTTGACCGAATAGAAGTTGTCGGTCGACCGATAACTAATGAGCCTACTCCGGATGACATCGAGGCAATATTGGTCGACATATCGGTCGACCGACCAAGTGCAAAAACTGTAAAAATGGCACAACAGTCACATAGATCGGTCGATTGGTCCAGAAGTGCGGTCGACCGGCCTCCGAGTCAAATGAACAGTAGTGGTAAAATTTGAAGGAGGAATTTATAGAATAATTTCTGGATGAATTTTTCACACAATAAAGGCTATAAAAGGAGTGCCAAGGCTAGAGGCAAAGGTACTCATTCACTCATTGAAGAAAAGCTTCAAATTGTCAAAGAGAGATCATTTCTTGAAATTTTCATTTTATAACTTTCTCATTCTTTCTCTCTTCTTCTCTTATGAGCTTAGAATTGTAAAAGAGAGAAACACTTTTGTTCAGAAAAATTAGAAAGAGTTCCAGTGTAAAAAATGTTCTAAATCTTACCTCTCGAGCGAGAGAAATAGATTAGCTTCATAGGAGGAGAGGTTGCCTTGCCTCTCGAAGCGGACAAAAGACGATGGTGTAAAGGGCTTTCTTCCTTACCCCGTTTGGAATAAAGGAAGTGCTAGTGGAATCTCCGGCGGTCTCGAGGTTGAGAAGTCGGAGCGAGGACGTAGGTTAAGGTGTGGCCGAACCTCGTCAACAACCACCATGTCTTTGTGTTTGATTTTCTCTCTCTCTCTCCCCCGTTCATATTATGTTTATAATCTGAATTGCAAAGGTTTTAAGAATTGGTTTTGTGCTTTCGCTACGAATTTTGTGAAACCGATATTTTTGGTTAAGCACCAATTCACCCCCCCTCTGGTGCCCTTTGGGATCCTACAGGTGGAACTAGGTCCGGACTAGTCATAACTCGGGCCGGATTTTAGTTGAACCTGGGTTGGGTTATATTACACAGAGATGAATGATAATTCATCTTTTGGTGATCGCCGGTTTAATACATGAATGATCCTAGAATTTCAAGTATGAACTGATACACATTTAACTATTTAAAACATGTATAGGTAGATCTAAGCATCCATAATATAACGAGTAATTCCTAATACAAAATCATACATTTCTAACATGCATATGGTTCAGCAGGTATCGTATTGTTCGATTAGAGCATGAAATCGATATCGATATCAAAATGGTTCTGGAACTCCATGAAATTATCTTGTACGAGTTCTACTAATTCTACCTCTAGTTAAATCCTAAAGCATGCATAATTTGTCCAGAACATATTTGTGAGATAGATCCCAAAATCACACACATTTTTTCTTCTATCTCAAGTTCTTTTCGCAAGGTCGTCCTCTGCTTAACCTCCTTCATTCTCCTACGTCGCCAATGCCTGTGGACATTGTTGGTGTTGTCCCCATCCTCTGTTAAGAGGAATAAAAAAATGGATGAGGAAGGGAATGGAGGTTTTAAGGGGTTGCTCTGCCCCTTGATCTCCTTTACTGTGAGTGGGGAGGGAGCCGGACGGTGCATTGAAGGGAGGAGAGGAAGAGGAAGAGAGCCGAGCTCTCATCGATTTCCATTTTTTTCAAAATCATGTGTGTGTTACATTGTAATATCCATAGAAAAAAATTCATCCCCGAATTCTGTATAGAGTAGAGCTTATCGAATAAGTATGGAAATTCTTTGCTCATCTAGGACTCGAGTTCCCACGTCGCTTCCCTTTCATGGTGGTACTTCCATGTGACCTTGACCAGGGGCACTTCCTTGTCCTTCTGATGTTGTATCTTGCACTCCAAGATTTTCGTGGGATACTCCGCGTAGGTCAGGTCTTCCTTCAGATTTGGGTCTTCGATCCACGCAATGTTGGCATCGTTGTGCTTCTACTTTTGGAGCATGAATACGTGGAAGCTCCGTCGCTGACTAACTCGAGCATCTCAAAAGGACCAACATTCATTTTGAACTAAGCATGAATTAGAATTTCATTTTCTAAATTTTCACAATAATTTTTCATAATATGAAAATCATTTATTAGAGTTTCATTTTGATCTAGGAAAGTATTTTCTCCTTTTTCAAAATTTCAATTTCATTTTTCAAATTATGCAATTCATCTCTTAATAATCTATTTTTTTCTTCTTAAGAGAAAGATACTTTTGAATAAGTGAAGCAAATTCTTTATGAATATAAAAGTTGATATCAACATTATTATCACTATCACTAGTAGAATAATAAGATGAGTTAGGAACTATCACATCATTTTCACTTTTTGTCATTAAGAACAAATTTTCATTCTCGGATGTCATGAATGTAGAATTATCATTTTCTTCATTGTACACATCTGATATATCATTTTTATTAAAATTACACCCTTCATACCTATTTAACAAAACTTACTAAATCTAATGATAAGTAGAGTATTTAGAAATAAGCTTCATGGCATTAGAATTTAAGGAAGAATAAAAAATATTTTTGACCTTATCATCAAAATATCCAATCAAAACTTGAAAATAATCATATTAAAACAATGGAACATCAATAGAAAAACCATTTTCTAAAAACTTCCCATGTATCAAAGTCAATAGAACATATATAAGATTTCATTCTAATTTTTCAAGAAGAAAAAGAATGGTCTTTAAAACTCGGTTTGTTGAAAATGGAACGACCTTCTTTTAAAAAATAGTGTCAAATAAGAGTAACCTATGATACCAATTATATGATCACAAGACACCAAGAATGGGGTGAATTGATGTTAAATATAAAATACCAATTTTAGAAAAATCATCATGGAAGCTTAAAATTGATTCATTAATATGTAAACCAATACAATAGCACTTAAATCACATGCATAATTATGACACAAGAGTGGCAAGTCAAAGCCTGGCTTGTTGGATCTAAGTTTTAATGACATATAAAATTATATTTTGATGATACAAACCTCGAAGATTAAAGTTAAAATGTTAAAAAAATTTAAAGAAAAAGGGATAACTTTATGCACTACACTTTGATTAAATAATTTACTATGATCCTATTAGATTTTGGATTAATCATAAATATGAAATTGTAGAGAATTCTGTTAGCTTTCCATAAAATTAAAAATCATTTCATTTGGATAACTATGCAAAAAATTATGCTTAAAATAGTGCAGGATGGTCGACCTGCCGGCTGAAACAGTCGACCGGTCCGAAACACTGGTCGACTAGTCCGGAACACATGTCGACCGATCAGTGCAGAAAATACCTAATTTCAACAAACAGAATATCGAGACTATACCGGTCGAAGTATCGACCAGTCCGGAACACAGGTCGACCGGACAGTGCAGAATTTGTCAATGGTCATATTTTTTCATAAAAGAAAGTGTACTGGTTGACCGGTCCATATGTGCAGTCGACCGGCCTCTGAGTCAAATGAATAGTAATGGTTAATTTTGAAGGAGAAAATTGTGTAATAATTTTTTGATGACTTTCTCACTTGCTGAAGCCTGTAAAAGAAATATCAAAGCCAGAAGGAAGTGCATCCATCCAAGCCTTGAAAAAAAACTTCAAGTTATTAAAAGAAGACATTCTCCTTGAAGTTTTTATTTTTAAGTTTTCTCTTATTTATTTCTTCTTCTCTTGTGAGAGCTTAGCATTGTAAATGAGAGAAACATTTTATTTTAGAAAAATATTGAGAGAGCTCTTGTGTAAAAAATGTTCAAAATTTTACCTTTTGAGCGAGAAAAAAATTAGCTTTATAGGAGGAGAGGTTGCCTTGCCTCTCGAAGCAGAGAAAAGATGATTGATGTAAAAGACGTTCTTCCTTAAGGAAGAGTTCCAGTGGAATCTCTGGCGGTCTCGAGATCGAGAAGTCGGAGCGAGGATGTAGACCAAGTGTGGTCGAACCTCGTCAACAACTACTCGTGCAACTTGGTGTTTGATTTTCTCTCTCTCTCTCTCTCCCTCTCTTATTGAGTGTGATTTGAATTGCATTAATTTAAAAGATTTTTAAGAATCGATTTTAAGCTTCCGCGTTGATTTTTGTGAAATCGACATTTTCAAATTGAACACCAATTCAACCTCCCCCTCCCCTTCTTGGTGTCCTTTGGGATCCTACATGGCCCACATTGAAAAGGTCGAACCTAGGTTCTTTAGTAATTGTATTGGCATGGTGAACTCCAAATTTAATTAGATTTTAGAGGGAACCTAGTCCAAATTTTTACCTCTCAACTTGGGCTTGGTCACAAACATTCGCTCCGACGTAGCCTGAGTTCAGTTTTACATCTAGTACAAATTTTCTTATTGATAGAATTGAAGTTTGAAGCTAGCAAACTCGACCCGAGCCATCTTGAACTCTGTTGGAGCAAAGTTTTTATGTACTATATATATAATTATATTTTGATGATACAAATCTCGAAAGATTAGAATTATATTTAAAATGTAAAAAAAATAAATTGAAATGAGTTGCTTCATTAACTAAACTTTCGATTAATATTTATCTATGTTCTACAGAATCAAGAATCAATTTATTTGGACAATCATATAAAAAGTTACGTTTAAATAAGTGAAGAGTGAAAAATTCAATTTGAAGTTGATATTTTCATGTGCTAAACTTGCACTTGATATTTGAGTATTTAATTTTTTTATTTGAAGTTGTTAGCTTTTCATAGGATCAAATACATCTCATTGGATGCTAGTATGAAAAGTTATGCATAAAAGAGTAAATGTCTAAAATGTTTTATTTGAAATGGACAACTTTGTGTATTGAACTTTGAATTAATATTTGACTATGATCTCATTAGGTTTTGGATGCATAATGAATATCAAAGTTGTAGAAAATATGGTTAGCTTTTCGTAGAATTAAAAATAATTTTATTGGGATAACTAAGCAAAAAGTTGTGCTCAAAATAGGATGGTTGTTTTGGCGGTCGAAGCACCGATCGACTGGTCAGGCACACCGGTCGACGGTTAGCACAGAAATTGCCTAGTTGAGGTCCACAAAATATTGAGATGATGCCGGTCGAAGCACTAATCGATCGATCAGCACAGAAATCGCCTAATTGAAACCAACAAAATGTCGAGATGATGCCGATCGAAGCATTGGCCGATCGGCTAGTCGACTGGCCAGTGGAGAATTCATCAACGGTCATATTTTTTCAATGACCATGTGGATTGGCCGACTAGTGGAGCACAACAGTCGACCGATTAGAATGCTGAATACACTATAACGATCATATTTCGATCTAAAAAGTGGAAAACAAGCTCAAACAGTTAAATGAAATTAAGAAGGTTATAAAAGAGGACCCAAAGACGTAGAAATGATCAAGACTTCTAAAAAAATGAAAAAATATTTGTGAAGTCCATTTGAGCTCCAAGTTATAAATCTTTCATTTTTTTTCTCTCTTACTCTTGTGTGAGGTTCCAAATTATAAAAGAGAGATTGTGAGTATTCTTATGATATTGTAATAGTTGTTTAGCTCCGGAGTAAAAAGATGTTGTGAGCGAAGAAAAGACGATGAAAGCTTACTAGTAAAAAATGTGTGCCTTACCTCTTGAAACGGAGTAAAGACAAGAGTTGTAATGATTTCTTTCTTTGACTCATTTTAAACGAAGGAAGAGTGTTAGTGAAATTTTCGACAATTTCGATATCAAAAGTTAGAGCGAAGAAGTAGGCTAACATGCATCGTTAACAAACCATCGTTTATGTTTCTCTCCCCCTCTTCTTCCTACATGTGCTTAATAATTCTTTGACTTAATTATTCTATTAAAATTAAATCATGTCCAAAAGAAAATTTGAAAATTTACACGCCTTGTCCAAGCACACTTTTGATGACTTTTTTTGGTGATCTGCTCGGGTTCCCACTATGATTACGATGTCCTTTGACAAAGCAATTAAAAACGATGGTCTATGAGTCGTAACGTTGGGAGAAAATTCAGTTTTTTAAATAAGTTGGGGCTCATTGGGAAGAGAATTTAATTTAGAGAAAAATCCAATTATGATTATATTAATGAATTAATCTTAATCCTCTTCTAATCCACCTCTAAATCATATATTTAATCTTTCTTCAATATCCTAATTTTCTTTATCTTATTTTTTTATTTCTTTTTTATATTCAAACTCTTATCCATTCTTCACTTTTTCTTTTCCCTTTCTAACCTTAATTTTATTTTTTAAAAAATTTTGAAAGTAAGTAAATAAAACATATTATTAATTATCTATTTCAATAATTCTGAAAAAAAAAAGTTGTTTATTATTGTTACACCAGTGACATTGAATAAGATGACTACCATTTCCTTCATCCTCCGTACACTACAGCACTTTGTCTTGATTCAGAAACACAACTCAGTCATGTATATAATCTCCATTGATCATTATGAATAAAGTTATTTTTGTTAAGAATAAAAATAAATCAGGCACACATGAATCAAGTTGCCCATAATATTTTAAATGCGGCCTTAAACTCGGACCAAGTTACTATTACATAATTATTCAATCCATCCCCCACCGTTTTTCAGACACATCGACTAAGTATGTACTGAAGAACGAACATCAATGAACAGGAACGAAGAAGAGAGTACAGAATGTGAGAATAAAAATTCACCGATTACATCGTTTCATATAAGAATGCTGCATTTCGCTTCATTTCTTTAGAAAGAGCATTTATTACGCGAGAGAATTCTGAAAGAGGAACAAAACGAATGTGTAGCAGAACAAAACATTCTGCAATGAATATACAAAAACTCGAAATCCCCCTCATCTCTACATAAAACAAAACAAAAACACATCTGGACGAGTAAATGTCGTGGATCACTTCAGAATCAAGTAGATCCTGCGCCATCCCCACCGCGTCTTATTCCTTAACGCGTATGGAGCATAACTTCTGCCGCCCTGTTTAATTGCAGAGCACGAACCTCGTGAGGCCCAAGATCCCACAGGCGAATACAAGCAGCAGCATTGTGGCGAGGTCCCTGACAGACCACTTGCGCACCTCGAGCGGCCCTTTGGCGTCCACCCGCAGGCTCTTGGCCCGCCGCAGTGCGTCCACCTCCTTCAGAAGTTCGAACTCCGTCCCTTTCCGCTTGAGCTCCTCCACGCACTTGGACATGAGCATCCCGTCCTCCTTCTCCCGCTCCAGCAGCCGCTCCACTGCCGTTTCCGTATCGGTCTTGTACCTGATGGCCCACACGATGGCGACAGAGCTGAGGAGGGAGCAGAGGCACGGGATCCAAGCGCGGCGGCAGGTGTTATGGCCGTCGGCGCCGGAGTCGGACGAGGAGAAGAGTATGAGAATGACGACGGCGTGGAGGGCGAAGAAGGAGCAGTAGAGGACGGCGACCTCCTTCCGCACGGCGTCGAGGCGGGACTCGCGGAGGGCGACGCGGCGGGTGATGAGGTCCTCCTCCTTGAGCCATTGCTTGAGGAGGAGCCTGTGGGTGGCGCTCTCGGCGATCTGGTGGAGCGGGTGGCGGGACTTCTGAGGATCCCTCGACGGCGGATCGGCTGCGTCGGCCATGGCGAGGTCTTCTTTCGGATCTGCTGAGAGTTGTGAGTACGAAGCGAAAGATAAAAAGGGGAGAAAGGGGAACTGGACTTTGGAGATCGCAACGGTCGAATTCAGTGGGACAATTTCGATTATTTATAACGGACCCTTTGGAACATTGAGGCGCCAGCAGTCGGGAATTCACGGAGGTGACACTCATATTACAACGGTCGACTCTTTTTTGTAAACTAGATAAAGGTTGTGGTTAAGTTGCAGATAAAAAAAAAACAAAATAAAAGTTTTAGCGTAAGTATATTAATTTAGGGGAACTCTAATGAGATTAGAAAATGCAAAATAATTGGGCGAGAACCTGATGAAAAAAATACACATGTAGAACTCATCAAATTGATTTAAGTATTTTTATAACCTGACGACGGTGATGTTTACCATTGATTTTTTTTTTCTGGCGAAAAAATTGCGTGTGCATTTTCCAGTGCACATATGCAAATGTTAGCTTAATTAGCATTTTCCTTGAAAAAATGAAGGGGAAAAAACAAAAGCCATTATTTGTGCTTGCTACGACAAAAAACTGAGACTGAGAAAATTATGATTTCCTCAATATTGCTAGGTGACGCCCGGAAAGGGCAGGCGCACACACTTGTAACGCTCCCAAATTAACCCTTCACCACATGATGAAGATCAACCTGCAAATGTTACAATCGCTATGACTTTGACCATCATATTGATTATATCCTAGTCAAAGATCGAAACACGTCAGCGGAAGAAAGAATAAATAGGAAAATAAGAAAAAAGATAACTTTAGTTGCAGAAGTATAAAAAATGGCTGCATCATCTCTAAAAAAATATAATAAGGTTCTGCATCATGAATCGATAAATGCGAAAGAAAAAGAAATCTAATAAGCCATGTGGTTCATGTATTTTCTTGTCGTCAGAGCCTTGTCGTAACACACCTACTCCATCTCATCACTGACCTGACCCTATGAAAATCAGACACACTGGAGGAGGTCCTCCCGTAAGCTTTTTAGCCTAGTCGAGAATCACATAATATATAATGCATAATATAAATAGAATAATCAAAGGTAAGAAAGGTATACTTAGCTTGAACATGAAAATAATAACATGGTAGCGTCATAAATCATAATAAGAGATGAATTAGAGAATATCATAAATCACTAAAATCAAATGATGCTTAGTAAACTTGAAATCATGGCATGCTTGGAATTCATGATGATAACTTGACTTGTCTTAATCATGCTTCTTAATCTTGGTTAATAATTAGAAATCAGGGTGACTTAGGTGCTTTTGGTTCTTTGGGTATGCCGAGCAAACGACACAATCTTGCGGGTCAATGGGTGATCAAATCATGACCAAGGGAGCTACCCTTGTCTTGATGCACTTAACTTGGATTGGCAACACATTATTAGTCTTCTATTTGAACTTTTTAATCACTTTGAGATCTCTTGATTTATTATTCATCATGATAGGAGATGAAAATATTCAATAGTAGAGTAAATCATCTTAAGAGTTTATATCATGAATCAAGGGTAGTCCGGACGTGTCCTCTGGGAATACATCTGGGAATTCACGCGCCACATCTATCTCCTAGACTCAGTGATAAGTGCATCCGTCTTGACCACACTAGCTAAATACCCACTGGATCCCTTCTGAAGTAACTTCTGTGCCTTAATAGCTGAGACGGTGTCCTTATTATTCGCTTATGGAGTGCCCCTGATCACCGCCTTGGGTTTGCCTTGTGTTCCTATCAAATTTTCTTTTGTTTACAGTGCAAGACTATGTCGTGATATGAAAGTCAGTCCATCCCTAAGATAACGTCATAATCAACCATGGAAATGACTATGAGGTCTGCAAAAAAAATTTTCTTTTCTACATTGACAAGTACATTCGGAACGTACCTAGCAGCATGGAGAGTCCCAATAGGCGTACTCACACGCATGGCATGGGGCATCTACTTTAGAGGCAAACTAAGAGTTTGGGCACACGACTCCGAAATAAATGAGTGTGTAGCCTCAGAGTCAAATAAAATAATAGCAGATAAATTGGCGATAGGGAGAGTACCTCTAATGACATCATTGTCATTTTAGGCTGCTTCTGCTTCTAGGTTCTGCACACAACCTTGCACAACGGGATTTGCACCTCCTGCTACCCGATTCTCTCGACCTTGTCCGAACTGTCCACACTGAATGCAGGAGCCATTCAGCCTACGACACTCTCTATCACGATGAGGGCCACAATGAGGACATAAAGACTTTTGTAGTAATTGTGGCTGGCGCGGTGGTGGTGGCAGTAGTCTCAGCGGTTGTGCTTGCAATGGCGCAAGGCGTGGCTGTGCTTGGCCTGGGCGTGGGGTTTCCCTCTACGGGTATGGCCTGAAATGGCGATCGCGACATTCGTCCCTCCTAAACGGTCGACGATAATTTGTTTGAGGCTGAAGATGCTCTATTGGGTTAAATGGAGCTTTGGCCTTGCGTTCAGCTTGATCTTTTTCCATACGCGTGGCCAACATCACTGCCTTCTCCAATCCTCGCAATCTCCAGGGGACTTCAGTCTTCAACGCTTGCTGCAGAACATTAATAAACTTGTTGGCTCTAATATGCCCCTCAAATAGCATCGAGCAATATTGCTCAAGTTGGAAGAATTGAGTGTGGTGATCCGCCACAGACATAGTTCCCTACTACAGTTGCAGGAACTCCTCTTGCTTACTGATGCGGTCGTGCTCAGGTGTGTAGCGAGCCTTGAAGGCCTTCTTGAACTCCTCCCATACTATTTCATCCTCTTCCAGTCCTTTGAACTTGGTGGCCCTTGTAGTATTCCACTGCCTCATCGTAGTACTTGTAAGCATGTGTGTGGCATACAAGACCTTGCGCCCATCGGCGCACCTCATCAACTTGAAAATATGGTCCATGGGCCTTGAAAAAGTCCACCTTTCCATCATACTGAGGCGTGCAGCTTCAGGAAGACCTGAATTGTGTCTTCAGATGCTTCATGACGTGCTCCTTGATTATGGCATCTAGACGCTAGTGGATTGCCTTTTTCCTGACTACTCTCAGATGGAGCAATCTCATCGACATGCTCCTCTAATGATGCTTTAGCTGCGCAGCCTCTGCCTCATCCGCAGCTTGGTGCACGGCCTCGACCACGACCACGTCCGCGACCCGACTGCGCCCCTATCTCAGGGAGTGGGCCTTCCGATACCTCATGAGCATTCTGGCCCGATCTAGCCATCTGCTCCTGAATCCGCTCTGACCGTCGTGACATGCTTACCTTCTTATCATAAAATAAAATCTTGCATCAATAAATATTAACTTATCATAGACATGAACTTAACTTACATGCTTTTCGGTGGAGAGTGTGGCGACTGCTCGGCGATAGCACATGAACTAATACTATACTATTCTATACACTAGGACGTCAAGAGAGTCCTGACTTTATGCTCTGATACCATAAATGTAACGCCCCCAAATCGACCTCCCATCACATGGCGAAGTCCAACATGGAGACGCTACGGTCGCTATGACTTTGACCATCATGTTGACCATATCTCAGTCAAAGATCGAGACATGTCAGCGGGAGAAAGAATAAATAGAAAAATAAGGAAAAGGATTACTTTAATTGCAGAAGTCTAAAATGTGGCTACATCATTTCTAAGAAATATAATAAGGTTCTACATCATGAATCGATAAATGCGGAAGAAAAAGGAAAATCTAAAAAGAAATCTAATAAGCCCTGTGATTCATGTGCTTTCTTGTCGCCAGAGCCTTGTCGCAACACACCTACTCTACCTCATCACTAACCGGCCCTATGAAAATCAGACACAGGGGAGGAGGTCCTCCCGTAAGCTCTACAGCCTAGTGGAGAATCACATAATATACAATGCATAACATGAATAGAATAATCAGAGGTAAGAAATGCATACTTAGCTTGAACATAAAAAGGATAACATGTTAGCGTCATAAATTATAATAAGAGATGAATAAGAGGATATCATAAATCACTAAAATCAAATAATGCTTAGTAAACTTGAAATCATGGCATGCTTGAAATTTATGACGATAACTTGACTTGTCTTAATCAGGCTTCTTAATCTTTGTTAATAATTAGAAATCAAGATGACTTTTGGTGCCTTTAGTTTTTTGGGTATGCCGAGCAAACGATACAACCTTGTGCAGGTCAATGGGTGATCAAATCATGACCAAGGGAGCTACCCTTGTCTTGATGCACTTAGCTTGGACTGGCAACCCGTTGTTAGTCTTCTATCTGAACTTATTAATCACTTTGAGATCTCTTGATTTATTATTCATCATGATAGGGGATGAAAAGATTTAATAGTAGAGTAAATCATCTTAAGAGTTTATATCATGAATCTAAGGGTAGATTATGGACAAATTAGATAGCATTAATTCAGTCATCATTATGATAGGAATATGCAACACACAGAGCAGAATCAAGAATTAGTTAATAAACATGTAAGAAAAGGAATCACTGAAAATCGATCAACCGATTCTGGGGATCGATCGACCGGTGGACTTTGGGTCGGTCGACTGGTGGTTTCGAAAGTCGAACGGTGGGGTTTGAGGATCAGTCGATCCGTTCTATTGAACGGTCGACCGATCGACTTGTGAGCCTCAAAGATCGATCGACTGGTCAGTCGGGGAGGCTATCCGATCAGTCGATCGGTAGGTTTCATGCAAGTCTGTGGTGGATGTAATAAATCGATCCACCGGTTGCTGGCAGTGCATACAGACCGGTCGACCGGTTACTGGCAGTGCATACGGACCGGTCGACCTGATGGCATCCCGTTGGATATGATGGTTAGTGGCATCCAACGATTGATTGAGATCAAACATGTTGGGATTAGGGTTAGGGTTTCGATCGTGTCCGGTGTGGCCCAGTAACAGCATTATGTTGGATATTCAACCACGATTCAAAGAGGAGGATGCCCCCTGTCGTAGGATTTTTCGGCCGAGTGGTACATTGCTCCAGACGATGACCTATGAACCCACATCGAAAGCAAAACAGTGGTAGATTCTCATAAACAATGCGTTGAAAAACTTTAAACCATCTAGCATGGAGATCCAAAGACCCTGTTTGATCGACTTTCTGAGATCAAGCTCAATATAGACTCTTACCTTACTAGCAGCTTCAGAGAGTTATAGCCGAAGGGGAGAACCAATAGAACTAGCAATCCGAAGGATAGAAGCGGAGTTTTTGAGTTCGAAAGGTAAACTTGAAAGATGAATCAATATCGGAGTAGTGGAGATGACTTCATCCTCAGGGCGAAAGAAAGGTCGAGGTTGAGAGAGGCAAAGAACATGCCCTTCAATCTCCCAAGAACCTCCGGTGAGGACCTGCAAGCTATCATCATTGTTAGAAAAGAAGAAAATGAGATAGGAGTTACCGATGTCCTCAATTTTGTGGGATCCTTTTAGCTGCCATATGTCCGGCAGCATCAAACTCAGTCAGTGAATAGCTCCCTAGTCTCCGATGAAATGACCTAGTAGACTACCATAGAGCTCCTTCTGTCTTTGATGTATTTCATCTTGTGGAATGGCAACAACTTCATATATTGATTCTTTAGGGGATCACAACTGTCGCGGCAAGATCCCATGTGAGACATCAAGAGGGCCACAATGAGTGACAACCTTGGCCCATGATGACTGAGGAGGAGCGGGTGTGCTGTGGTGAGGAGGCAGTGAGGGATCAGAAATGAGGGGGGAAGAGCGAAAGGGGGTGACAAGGGAGTACCGATAGCTGTGGGTTTGGAGCGAAGAGGGGCAAAGTCTGTGAGGGAAGGGGGATTTGGTGAAAGGGAGGTGGGACTACAGAGATGAGGGGAGAGAGAGTAGAGGGTATGACAGACGTTTGAGCAGATCTAGGGAGAGGAGAGGGGAGATATGTGGAAGAAGGGGGTTCTGGAAGAGTAGAGTGGTCAAGAGGGTGGGAGCGCATCACCGTCGCAGACCAAAGTGGGGGAGCACGGCAAGGGTTGGCATGAGAGGAGGGATCGGAGGAGGGAAAAAGGGGGAATGCTGGTGGTGGAGGATCGGGAGGTTCCGCCATGTTTGTCCTCGATCATTCACGATCCTTACTGCCTTATTCTCTCACCATTAGAATACCCTTCATAGGTGTGGTCTTTTTTTATGGTTGACCCTTCAATTACCACTACATGTGAGCTGTCATATGCCTACTTATGACTCATTGACACATGAAAAAAATTATAGGTCCTAGCATATGAAAAGGATAATGACAATTTTATGCTCCTTCTTCTACCTTTTCTAAAATCTCAAAAGGTTCCAAGTATGCTATAATACCAAACTGTAACACTCCGAAAATCCACCCTAAAAGTTGATGACAATTAGGGAAATTTTCGATTGTGTAGAACTTTCACCATTACATAATCATAATAATTGATTTGTAATCAATGTAGTGGAAACTATAATCAATAAAGTAAAGTAAAATTTAAAAATCATCTTTTTCAATAGAAGACTTTATAAAAGCATTTATAATATTTTGTCATAGAACATAAGATAATATTCATTTCTAAAATAGAAAATCTAATGACTCAATACTTTATTCAATCTTAGGCCATGTGCAACCATGCCATCAACTGAGCCTCCATCCATCCTTACACTTGGTTAACTATTTGATCAATAGTACATAATTTCACTATTAGATTATATAAAGGGTATCACAATTTCATATATAAGAAAAAAATATACTTGTCATGTTCTTAACATAATGAACATGTCATTCATAATATAACAATATTTCATCGTGCATTATTATAAATGACATGGCATGACATGTAAACATTCATCTTCATACGAATAATATGGAATACAATCAATATGGTTGTTTCCGTCACAATAGGCTAGCTAGTCCTTGGAGATAATGCTGCATTCGTATGAAGGTAACTAAGAATATACACACCATTGTCGGTATGAGAATAATTATTCATAAAAAATACATACACATAAGGTGTAAGAATGATTTTTCATGACAATATGATAATGGCTATTGAGGAGAGACAAGTAATAATACTCTTCATTCGGGTGCATTATTATTTGCAATCAACAATCATTCGTCGCTCAATTTTCATATTTTAACATAGTTACATTTGTACATGCAATTCGTGTATTTAGGTACTATGTACAATCAACAATTATCAATATACAATATAAATGCCTTGAAAAATAGGTTTATAATATCATATATGACGTTCTCAATTGGTCATGGAGATGACCAAGTGGCCACGCATGTGCCTATGATTGATTACGACTGTGACACTTCAAGTTCATGCCCGTGGTCGAACACCATTTTCAGCCATCATTCTCCAAGTCTTGGTCACGGTCGTGACTAGCATATCATGGACCTGCCAAGCTTTGCAAGTGTCCCTTCATGGCATGTTCTTCCACCCACTCACTCACGATCATGACTGGCCAGTCGCGACCATGCCTTGATCTATCACAGCCATAACAAATTCATCACGAGCACGGTCGAGAGTCATTTTTTAGCTAGATCGACCTTGGTACGATCACGGGCATTCCAAGAGTTGGCTAGACCATGCCAATGCCTTGGAAACATTAGCCCAAACATACATATACATATACATCATCAAGAACATGTTTAGGAAATGAATCATAGACATAAAAACCTAATTATAACCTAGTTTGAACAATGTGAATATGAACATATATATTTTAGGATTTTTTTTCTAAAATTATACGGAGCTCTAGATATAGGCCATGAAATATAATGACAAAATATATCATAACCAAAAGCATATAGATCTAATTAATAAGCTCATGCATCCCTCAATCACAAACCAATATAATGACAAGATGCTCTTAAACTCTCAATTCAATACATAAAAAGCATTGAGAGAGGGGAGAGAGTATTGAATTCCCTTTACATATATTACATTCATTGTTCTTTGGTTTACATATGAGAAAAAAATCATAAGAGGAAGTTTGAACTTTATATAGGAGAGGTCATTACTCCTGATTAAAAAATCAGGTTATTATAAGCTTCCTCATGTTGAAAAGAATTCTTCTTCTAATCATTGGAATGAAGAAGAAGAGAATTACATGTTGTCAATAAACTTTTTTTTACTATAGATGCTTGTGTATTTCGGAGTCATTGCTTGTTGAAGTGCTCAATAATAAAATTGACTAATAAATGAATAATATAACAACTGAAATTTTATATTAAATGCATTTAGATATGATTAAATATAATAATAAGTGAAAAGGTGATGTGATAGCAAAATTTCAGTTGATGTTTGCATAAAATATGAGATGGTAAAAAAAACTAATTATTAAAGTTGTATTAAAAATAGTTATAAATTATTTTTTATAAGAAAATATATTTTAAAAATTAAATATTTATTCTAAACAAATTTTTAATACTAAATAACAATAAAGTGTTTTTTTATAAATCAATATATTATAGCAATTAATTAACATTATTTTTTTTCTATTTTGTAAATTTATACATTTCATAATTGATTCTTCCATTAAGTAAGGTTGATGCCTAAATTGTGCTATGCTAACGAAAGGTCTAAGCTTAGACTTTGAATTATTTTAATAAATAATTACAATATATCTAATAAATGAATATTTAATATTTTTATTGATTAAGCATCCTTGTAGAATACTTATCAATGATAAAATATACTTTCAGAAAAGATAAAATAAAGTTTGAATTAAAAATATAATAAATAATGTTTATAGAAATATATAATATGTAATAAATTAAAGATTAAATATTTCTTATAAATACATTATTTGTAATAAATAAAAAATTAAATATTTCTTACTTTTAAAGTCATGCATATGTCATAATTAATTTTAAATAAGGCCTAAGTCTAGACTCTAAGTTTTAAAAATCACATATTTAATATATAATTTATAACATTTTTTATTAATTAAATATACTTATACAATATTTATTGAATTAATATTTGAATTTTGATGAGGTTAATATTATAATTGGCTCATAAAAAATGTCAGTATTGTAATTTAGTTGAGTTAATTATATGATCGAGTTAATAAATAAATCAATAAAATTTTATACTTAATACATAAGAGAAAAAATAACTGAAGACGATGAAAAATATTTTATGGTTAATTAATCCATATTTTTTACGATGAGGTTAGTATTTTTATTAACTTAACGAATAACTTAATATTTAAAGTTAGGAATTAATTAAGTTTTATATTTATATAATTAGTTAAAAATAAAATTATAATTAATAGAATAAAAAATGTGAGAAATAGTGAGGGGAAGAGAGAGAAAGAAACAAGGAAGAGAGACGAGAGAATCTAACACCAAAATAATAATACATTGATGCATCCTTCAACAAAAAAACTGAAAAAGGATAGAAAGAAAATCGTGTACCAAAACAAGGAAACCCGAGATCATCAACCATTAGCTCACCAGAACCACAAGTTCCTCGAGAGAATCTAACACCACCCCAAACCATGCACGATCCACCAATGCTCCTCCCCCAGCTCACCCTCCGGCCCCCACCGCCTTATCCCAACCCTTTTCCACTCGCATCCTCTCCTGGCTCCCTCCCTCTTCCCCCTCTTATCTCCCCTCCATACAAAGAAGAAAACACTGCTACTCGTGAGAGGAGAGGTAGACAGAGCATCCAATTCACCAAGTAAAGGAGAGAGAAGGCTAAGGCAGTGCTAATTCGATGGCTTCTCTGTCCTCCATCCCCACCCTGTCCAAGTCTCTCTCCCCAAAGCTCAGAGTGAACCAGACGGCCTTGGCTAGGCCTCGCTTCTCCGTCTCCTGCTCCGCCTCCTCGCCCCAGCCGCAGGAGGAGTCCAACAATATCTCTTCCTCTATCAAGACCTTCTCCGCCGCCTTGGCCCTCTCCTCCCTCCTCCTTTCCTCGGCGGCGGCCCCACCTCCGGCATCCGCCGACATCTCCGGCCTCACACCCTGCAAGGAGTCCAAGGCCTTCGCGAAGCGCGAGAAGCAGTCCCTCAAGAAGCTCCAGTCCTCCCTCAAGAAGTACGACCCGGACTCCGCCCCGGCCCTGGCCATCAAGGCCACGATCGAGAAGACCAAGCGCCGTTTCGATAACTATGGCAAGTTCGGCCTCCTCTGCGGCTCCGACGGCCTCCCCCACCTCATCGTCAACGGCGACCAGCGCCACTGGGGAGAGTTCATCACCCCAGGGCTGCTCTTCCTCTACATCGCTGGGTGGATCGGGTGGGTCGGCAGGAGCTACCTGATCGCCATCAGGGACGAGAAGAAGCCCACCATGAAGGAGATCATCATCGACGTGCCACTCGCCACCAGCCTGCTCGGGAGGGGCTTCATCTGGCCGGTGGCTGCTTACAGGGAGCTCATCAACGGGGACCTCGTCGTCAAGGACTCCGATGTCAGCACCTGGGGCTAAGCGCACGTGCGTTCCTCGTGGCCGCGCCGTGGCCGCAGTTAGTATCTGCCTTGTCCAACCTCCAAGCTTCCTTACAAATGATCATACTGTATCACCAAGTGCTTGTATTTTGCATGCCATTATTGAGTTATATATGCTTGCCATCGTATCTCACACCAATATCGCAGTACTAACTTCTATGTGAATCTTTCTTTTCTCCTAGCTTAATGACAAACAACTTTTTTTTTTTGCTTACTTCATGTCCATGGATTATATGAGTTAGTACTCTATGAGTAGTATAATGTTGTGTTGTATATTGCATATAATGATGGCAATTCTTCTTGTGTCGCGTGCATTAAGGAGGTCACTAATACGTTCCTTCTTTAATTGTGCAGTTGGTATGAGTGATAAGGAAAGATGGGAAGATGCCTTCGTTGGGTCGTTTGGAGCAGAGGCCATGAAGAACTCCTTTATTTTTTGGCATTAAGTCGACCTAATTTCGATCTGAACTTTGTACCTTAATGTATGTAACTTGTTCAATTTTATAAAGCTCAGTCATAATATCTTTTCATGTCAACCAGTACTCAAACTTCTTTTTTTTTTACGAGATCGGCATGCGAGTGGTATAGAGCGCTTGAGTTCTTGACTAACACTACAAGATTTTTAATGATCGTGAAATTCTTTGGAAAATTTATTTTCCGACAAAAATAGAACTCTCGGAAAAATCTTTGTCGCTAAAAATTTTCGATGAAAGAGCGAAACCATTGATTCTCCATCGAAAATTTCAAGGCACATCATTGAAAGCTCCCACGGGTGTCTCCTGTCAGAACAAGATGTCTCCCATTGGAGGTTCCCATGAAGAGAACTCGTCGGAGCGTTCGACAGTGTAAAACCATTGGAGGCTCCCATGGGTTCTACCCGTGGGAACCTCCGATGGCAATATAAGCTTTTGACTAATAAATTCGTCAAAATATTTTTTAAAATATAAAAAAATTATGCCGCCTACGATTGGATCCGGCCACAGGCTGCTAGCGGTAGCTACTCGCTTGTGCTAGAATCGATTCCCTGCCATCATCCGCAGGCGGTAGATCCCGTTGCCTGCATGGGGACCGGCCAACATCATTTGCTGGAGGTAGATCCGATCGCTTGCACCAAAACCAATCTTCTGTGACCGATCCGCGCTTGGCAGCATGATCTGATGCTTGGCGTCCGAATCCAGTTGCTTGGCAGTCGTGTTCCAGTGCTTGGCGGCCGATGCGACGCCTAACGGTCGATCCTGCACTTGGTAGCCGGAGTCGAGAGAGAGGAAGAGGGAGACGGGGAGAGCAGCCGGAGTCAAGAGAGAGGGAGAGGGATAGGGGAGGGCAATTGGAGCTAGGATTGCCAGAGTCATGGAAGGTCGCCGGAGCCATGGGAGTCGCCACCATCATGGGAGTGAGAGAGAGGGGGAAGAGAAAGATATATAGGGGAGAGATGGGAGAGAGAGGTGCCACTCCTCGCCTCTGCCACGTCCCAGGACGGAGCTGGGACGAAGCAGCCACAAGCTGGACGCGCAGGGACAGCGGGCGACGCAAGGCGCACCGGGACGCGTGAGGTGATCCGGGGCATGGAGCCAAAGCAGGAGGCTTTGGGATAAGCGGCGATGTCCAAGAATGAGAGGAGATCGATGAGGAGTCTCTGAGCATGTTTGGGACATGGCGAGCGTGCGACGGGCGCGGAGGCACAACGCACTCCTACTCCTAATTAGAGTAGGACTCCTAGTCCAAGTAGGAGTTGGACTAGGGCAACGAAGTGCAGAATACTGAAGATAGCTGCCAAGGAATCCAAGTCTGAGTAGGGATCATGCGTGCTAGAAGGATGGGCATGAGGAGGTGGCCTTGCCCTAGACAAGTCTTAGTGCGAATAGGACTTGGACGGCCATGTGGATGGAATGGCAGGTGGAGTCTTCGGGCCGGACAACTCCAAGATCTAGAAGGTCGACGCGGAGGTAGACTTCTAGAGATGCTGGACGAGAGGTGCAGGGTCGAAAGAATTCCTACTCCTAGTAGGAATAGGAGTCGGCCGATTTTCGATGTCAAGAAGGACATGGCAGATTCTTGGAGGGCCGAACTTCCTTTGGGAACCAAGGAGCACTTGGAGTTGAAGAACTAATCCTAGAGGAAGTGGGGGAGTTGCTGGGCAATGGAGGGCATCCAAAATCCGAGTGGGATTGGGATTGGCACTCTAGGGCGCAGCCAAATGCACGACGGGCGCCATATGAGTGCATGGCCAGCCCAACTCGAGTAGGAGTGTGAGCTTTTATGGGGATGGAGTTCTACTCCTAGTCCAAGGAGGTTTTTCTAGAGAAGGGGCTTGCATGCCTAGTAGGATTAGATTCATAGTTAGAGTAGGAGTTATTTCTCCTTAGTCTTATAAAAGGACTTGTAATCAAGGCTTGTAAGACCATTCTGGACAATATAAGATTGCTCACTCTAGTTTTTCTCTATCTTATGAAGCCTCTCTTCTCTCCAACTGGGTGGGGTATTTTGTTGTGCATCCAGGTCGTGTTCGAGACACGTCCGAACGAGGCTGATCGACGACCGAGCAGGGTTTGGCCGCTGAAGTTCGAGTCAAGGAGCTTAAGGGTGTGACAGAGGGGAGACGATGAAATGGAAAGAGAGATAATGGGGACAGAGAGGAGGAAGCAAGTGGGGGAGAGAGATATGTTGAATCCTATGTTGAACCTCTGAGTTTTAATGATAACAAATTCAATTGGTGTAAAAGTCACTAATCTATGCTTGAGTAATGATTATATAAGTGTAAGATCCAAAGATTTATGTACGTAGAAGAAATCACAAAATTAACGAAGTTATAAGAAAAATTTTGTTGGTCGAAAGATCGGTCACCGATCGACTGATCACACTAGAAGAACAATTAAAAATATTATTGAGTAAATGTCGATCGAAGGATCGATCTGTCTAACAGAAGGACGGCGTCATACAAATAATGTCGTGTCAGTGTAAGTCGAAGCACCTGTCGATCAAATAGAGAAAAAGATGATAAAAATCACAACGGTCGTGTTGACCGGTCGATTGGCCTATGACAATGGTCGACCGGCCCAGACTGACATGAATAGTAATGCCTATATTTTAATATATACTTTTTGCAAAAGTTTTTGGATGTATTCAACACATAGAAAAACCTATAAAAGGAGTGTCAAAGCTTAAAATCACTCCAAAGCTTCTTTCAAGTCTAAAACATTCTCTCGAGCTCAAAGTTGCAAATTCATCCCTTCCTTTTAAAATTTTAAGTGTGAGCATCTTTTGTAAAAGAAGAGAGTTGTAGGGAATAATTGTAGTTTGATTTAGTGAAGTTGAGAGCTACTTGTATACCTCTTGAGCAAAGAAGAATGTGTGTGGTGTAAAAAGGATTATTCTCTCCCTACAAGAAAAAAAGCTAGTAGATCTTCTCGAGGATGAGAAATCAGAGCAGGGATGTAGGCCAAAGAATTGTATCGAACCTCGTCAACACATCGACCCTTTGTGTTTATGCTTTTTCACTAATTTGCAATTCATTATTACATATTTGTGATTATTTTTATTGGTTTTAGCGAAATTGGTTTTGAGAATTCTGACTAAAAATTTTATTCACCAATTCAACCCTCCACCCTTTCTTAGTGCTTTTGATCCAACAATTGATATCATAGTTAAGTTACTCTTATCTTAAGATTTAAACATTTTTAGAGCTATGGCATCAAGTGAATTTAATTTTTTTTCGAAGATTAATTTATAAATCATCCTCCACTTTTTAATGTATCAAATATTGCAAAATGAAGGCATATGTATATTCTATTGATATTGACATGTGGTATATTATTCAAAATAGTTTTGATTTACATGAAAAGTCGCATTTAGAATATACAAAAAAGAAAGATTTTTAGCGAAACTTGATTGGAAAGCTAAGAATATCTTTTATTGTGCCCTAGATCCAACGAAGTTTAATCGTATTTCTAGTTGCCAAAGTCCTAACGAAATTTGAAAAAACCTATTGTTACACATGAAAAAATGGATAAAGTTAAAGAATCTAAATTGAATATTTTATATCATTAATATAATTCGTTTAAAATGTATGAAAATGAATCCATAAATAATATGGTTGTAAGTTTTAATGATATTGTAAATGGTTTAGCCTCTTTAGGCAAGTCAAGGAATAATTCTCAAAAAGTGAAAATTTTTTCATCTCTCTCCTCCAAATGGCACAAAAGAGAACTGTGATTAAAAAGAAGGATTTGAACAAGTTAAATTTTGATGATCTTATATGTTCACTCTTAACTTATGAGATTAATATCAAGGAGGATAAAGAAACAAATGCTTCCAAAAAGAAGACATTGATTTTAAAGGCACACAAAGATGAGGAAAATACAAGTGAAGAAGATAAGAATCCTGATGAGAAGAAGCTTGCCTTATATGCAAATAAGCTTGATAAATATTTCAAGTTTGCCAAGTAAAAAAAGAAAAATGACTTTGCTAAAAAAAGATCATCATCAAGCAAGAACCAAGTGACTTACTTTGAATGTAAGAAAGTTGGGCATTAGAAAAATGAGTGTCCAAATTTGGTAAAGAAAGAAAAGGATGGAGAAAGTTTAAAGAAAAAGAAAAAGGCTCTTCAAGCCACTTGAGATGGAAGCGAAGATGAAGAAAATGACTTCAACACATCCACAAGTGATAATGAAAAAGTCTACATATGTCTAATGGCAAATAGCTATGAGGTAGTATTTAACTCATCTGATTTTAGTGATAGTGAATATTTTGATGTGCATAATGAGCTTAGAACTCTTATTAATATATATGGAAGTCTCAAAAAGAAATATGATAGCTTAAAAATAGAGTTTGAAAATTTACAAAAAATAAATGAGCATGTGGACTCTAAAGTATGTGAAAATTGCAACTTACTAGATGAGAAAAATTATATGTTATATTATTGAGATGCAATATTATTAAAACAAAGACCTTTTAATAAAAATGGACTTGATTTTAGCTCATTTGATACTAAAAGGAATAAAAGAATTATATTTATTAGAGCATCACAAAGTCGTCATGTAAAATTACATATTACTTATTTTCATTGTGGTTGTGAAGGAAATTACTCTTATGAATGCAAGATTAGAAAAGGAATAAATAGTGGTATAAATAAGAATTTGGATTTCAAAAATGACAATCTATAACCAAAATAGACCCAAACAAATGTGGGTACCAAAACAATGAGAATCTCAATTTCTTTCTTGTAGGAAACTCCAAAGATAAATGGTACTTGGATAGTGGATGCTCAAAACATATGACCGGCAATCCATCAAATTAATTTCATTACTTTGAAAAATAAAAATAGAGAAAAAGTCACTTTTGAAGATAATAGCAAGGAAAGAATACTTGGTATAGGTAATGTTGGTAAAAATGACAAAGTATACTTGAAAAATGCTTGGCTAGTTGAGAACTTAAAACATAATTTGATTAGTATAAGTAAATTATAGGATAAAAACAATTTAGTCAAATTTGAAAAAGACAAATATTTGATTCTAGATGAAAATAAGGAACTTCTACATGTAGATTTTAGATACAATAATGCATACAAAATTGATTTTGATAACTCGAAAAAATAAAAAATTTCTTAGTTTATACATGATGATATAAATTTGTGGCATAGGATATTGTGACATGCAAACTATAAGTTATTGAGCAAACTCTCAAATAATGAATTAATTAGAGGTTTGTCTAAAATTAAATTTGAGAAAAATAATGTTTGTGATTCATATTTAAAGGACAAACAAACCAAGAGTTCTTTTAAATTAAAAGGAACGATTAGTACACATAAAACTTTGAAACTTTTACATCTTGATCTATTTGGACCTATAGATGTAGTAAACTTAGGGGGAAAAAATATGTATTTGTGATTATTAATGATTTCTTTCGTTTTACTTTGACTATATTTCTTACCAGTAAAGATGAAATCATAAACATGTCTTCTAAATTTTAAAAAAGAATCCAAAATGAACTTGAAAAAAAATTCAAAAATTAGAAGTGATCATGGAGGAGAATTTGAAAATCATAAATTTGAATTATTTTATGAGAAAAATGAAATTACCCATAACTTCTATACATGTAGGACACCTCAACAAAATGAGATGGCACAAAGTAATAATAGAACTATACAAGAAGTTGTTAGAATAATATTAGATGAAAGCAAATTGTCAAAGTATTTTTGGGCGGAGGCCATGAACACATCATGCTATATTTTAAATAGAATTTTACTTAGGTCTCTTGTGAAGAAAACATGCTTTGAAGTTTTATACGGAAAGAAGTCTAATATTTTTATTTTAAGATTTTTTATTGTAAATGCTATATTTTGAATGTCAAAGATAAACTAGGTAAATTTGATGCAAAATATGATGACAATGTATTTCTTTATTATTCTAGTACAAATAAGACATATAGAATCTATAACAAAATAACATTAATTGTTCAAGAGCCTATTAATATTAAGTTTAATGAAGCTAATGATTTTTTTATGAGTAACCAAGTGTACGATGCTGAAGAAGAAATGATTGAAGTGGAAAGACAATTTGAGAATGTGCAAATTTAAAAATGATGATGTGGAAGAAGTAAGAGTTGACAACTGATGCATGCAAAATATAACATATTTTAGTCTATTATCTTAATTAATAGTTTTTGTAATTTGATCATGGCATGCATCATTTTATATTATTTCTAATCATTATTCCGGATTTATCGATTCCGAATATTAATTTTTTGAATATTTTAATTATGGATGAATTAATACAATAATGGAAATTACTTTGTAGGATTATGACTTAAAGGTAATTGGCGCATGATCACACTTTATCATTGGGCGTAAAATATTAATGAAGGTCATCATGGGGCGCTAAACCAATATAATCATAAAAAGTTTATCTTTTAACGATTGTGATCATGGGCGCAAACCAAAATATGCTATCATTAACCAAGACAAAATCCTATCATTCACCAAGGATGGATACATCGGTCGTGATCATTAACCAATCATGGGGTGCAAAAGTCTATCATTAATCAAGGTTATGTCTCTATCATTGGGCAATAAAGCGATGAGACGCAATACTTAACCAACATTTGAGTGTTACCGGACGAGATCATTGGGCACAAAACCCTATCATTAACCAAGGATGGAGATATCAGCCGTGATCATCAACCAATCATTGGGTGCAAACCACCATCATTAAACTAGTTTGATGACCGAGAATCAAAGAGGAGTTTATCATCGGGTGCAAAACGGATAAGGTTTTATTATTAACCAAAGTTTTATCAAGTCGAGATTTAAAAGTCGTAAAGTTTATCTCTATAAATTAAATTCAGCCGTACGATTTACGCCTATGAAGACCGTTCGCACCTATAAATAGAGGAAGATACCATCAATCCAATTCGTGCTTTGAAGTCTAGGTTTCTTCCACATTGGAGTCGTGAGCTCTGTAGGCTACGATCAAGAGGAGAGAGGTACTACATTTGAAGTCCGCAAGGTTGCCAACTGTCTGCTCAGATCTGAAATTTCTACTTTTGTCTTGGGTGTAATTGTTCCGATATTTTTATCATCTATATTTTATTATCTCTCTAGAATTTCTAGGATAAACTCTATGTTTTTAGATCTTTTATTTTAGGAGATTATTAATTGAAAGAAAATTATTTGAATCCTATTTTATTTGTTTTAATGTTTTCTGATCAATTATTAGTTGTGCTTAATGCTTTTATGTTAGTTAATTGAATTTCTGTATTAGTCTATACTAGTTTGTGGAGTGTTTAATTTCAGAATTCATGATGCTAATTTTAATTGATTTTATATGAAATTAATAATTGACAAAATTTTGATAACTAGTGTATGAAGAATCAAGTTTGTATGGTCTGTTAATATATACCAGTTTGTGAAGTGATTAATAGTCTAGGAAATTTAATTTAATGCATCTTAATTTTAATATTATGATTTCATGGGATGCCAGTTGTGGAGACTTTAATTCTTATTAAATTAAAATAGTTTTGCATGCTTAGGTTGAGGGATGTCAGTCACGGAGACCGCAAGTTAATCATGTTAGATTATTTTAGGAAGACTCTAATTCATCTTTAAAAATTGAATTTATCTTTTATGATTGAAATATTTATCCTGATCCATTTTAATCCTAAGGCCAAACTTCAATATCATTATCTTATCTTATTATTATCTTATTTTCTTTATTTTATTTTCTAACTACAAAACTTATCTTCAAAATTTATGTTTTTCTACTCTTGTTAATTTATAAATTCAAATATTGAATTAATAATATTTCTCGTGGGTATGACACTCTTTACTCCTACTATTATATTACTTGAGCGACTAATGCACTTACCAGTGACTTATTTTGCTGCATCATTTTACGCACCAAGTTTTTGGAGCTGTTGCCGTGGAATATTTATTAATTGATTTCTTATTTTTATAAATTATTAGGAGATATAAATAAATTGTAAATAATTTTCTATAAATAAGATTTTTGTAAATAAATTCTTTGTAAATCCTTCTTTTTTGTAAATATGTATTGTTGTACTACTTGTTTTAATTATTTTTATTTGTATAAATAATTTAACATCTTTATTTTTGCAGATAAAGGTCAGAGGATTATCTATTGATTTTAAATTAAAATTTATTGACTTTCGGCCAATGCTCTATTTTAAAACTTTGAGGTCGAGTGGATTTTTTTATTAATTGGATAAAAAAAATTCACCTATGTCGACTTATCGATTAATTAAATTTTTTCAGCTTTACTGAAACTATCGCCATATTATTTGCGCCCTTGTTTGTCGAGATAATCATCTTTCTTTTGTGCCCGAATCTTAACACAATTTGATTATTCAAGCTTTGACTATTTTATTCATTTGACGGCAGCAGTTCTTAGAATTCTTTGTCTTGCGCCCTATAATCAAGCTATTGATTTCTTTTATTAATCTCTCTGGTCTCTTTATTCTTTTGTGGCCAAAACCTTTTAAAATTACTTTCTGTTTTGCGCCCAGTAATTGAAGCGTCATCTAATTTCTTTGGCACCTAGGTTTTCAATTTTGGCGTGAAGTTAATAGATTTTTATTGGCGCCTGGTATTTAACTGATTTTCGCATCTAATTTTTTTATTCTCTTCCGACCGCAAAGTTACCAATTGGCGCTTGAATCGGTTTATCTCGTTATTGACACATTATACTTCATCCGAATTATTTTGCACCTGTCAATTTGATAAAAAAAACTTATTTCTCCGAGTTCTCTTTTGTGCCTTGGATTTTGATAAGATAACCCTAAAATAGTGTGCGCCTAAATCATCTTCAGGAATTCTTCGATAAGATTTTTTGTTTTGTGCCGTGGGTTTAATATGTGATCATCTTATTTAATTTCAAACCTGTTATTGGCTGTGGTGTTATACATTTCTGTTTTGCGGCTATAACTTTTATCTTCTGAACTTTTGTTTGCGCAAATGTTGATTTTACTTCGTTTCGGTCATTTTAGCTTTTGCGCCTAGTTTAATCGAAGTTTATAATTAAAGTTTGTCTCAGCCATAATTTTGATTATTTTCTGTTTGGCGCCCAAGCAAATCATCCTAATTCACACTTATTAGTCCCTTTAAAATTATTGCTTGGTTCCTTTATGCCTAGGGGTTTTGATTTTGACTCGGTCGTGATACTTATAGCTTTCTGTTATTATGGTTTTTGAACAAGTGATTTTTACGACCATCTACTTAATCTTATTCTCGACCATGATTTTTTTAAAAAATGATCTCCTTATATATCACGCCCATATATTTTCTCTTTAATAAAAAGAATTATGGACTTCTTATTTAGATAATTTTACTGTTGGACGTGATTTCCTTCCATGAATTTTATCACCTCGGGATTTCCTTCCTTATTTTCTCGAGATTTCCATGAATTTTTTGAACTTGTTTTACGCCTTGATTAAATGCACGACTTTCAATTCAATTATGTTTCGGCCGAGATGTGGATAGATTTTGTTTTGCGCCCAACTATGCTGATGAAGTTGGTTAATGTCTTTGTTATTTGGCACCCGGATTGATTGCCTACTGATTTGATTTATCACCCCTAATTTGGCGCCCCGACTTATTGCCTATTGATTTGATTTGGCACCCTAGGTAATGGCTGATTACGTTCTTTATCATTTTTTCTCTCTCTCCAAACTATGGTGCCCAGTTTGTTTTATTTTTGTATATGCCGAATTTTTTTCTCTCTCACCATGATTTAATGCAATTGTCTCTAAATGGTGCCATGATATAGTATATTTATTGCTCACCCCTTCTAATTTTATGTCTCAATGATTTTGGCGTCTAACTATTTTTCTTATCACCTTTTGTCGACGGCTCGAGTTTTCTCTACTGATTTCCTTACCATAATATCACTTGGTATCACTGATTACACCTAGTATCTCTATCATATTACGCCCACAATTTCCTAATTTAATGATGATAGATCACGTGGATCAAGTTCCTATTATGTGTATCATTTTCTCTCTCCATGATATCACGCATGTTGCTTCAATTGGGTATTGACCGTAATGTTACAATTCCTCCGTGATTTTCCTTTGCCTCGGATTTAGCTGATTTCATGCTCGCTTGTTGATTTTATTCTCTTACGGTTGTAAAATGGATACCCCATGTTTGGCGCCCCAATGATTAATTGCGGTTGATTAATTTCCTTTTGTTGGTGCCTTAAAGTGTCGAATAATTTATCTTCTATGCCACATTTAGTTCAAGATTCGGATTTTCAGGATTGTTACGGCATGATGTATCTCTAAATTCTCGACACCTTCATTATCGAATATTGAGACAATTTGATCAAACCTTTAAGTATTATTATCTAATTATGAACTTCACTTATATCTTTTGAATTGTAATTATTGACTTTTGAAAAAAAATCATTTCAGCCACTGTCAACAAAATATTTTTAAACTTATTTACACTATTTAACCGTGACTCATTATTTGTATTTATTCATATTTATTTTTGTATATTCTTTTTCTCTCTTAGTGAAAATTAGTTGTTGCAGAACTTGAGTGACTCATCACAACTAATTTCATCCTTTGGATAAATTTATATCACATATTTTGATCAGACGTTTAATTCTTTTTTATCTCATACTTGGTTGTTGCAGAAATTATTTGAAAATTATATTACAATGGATTCTTTTTCGACTGTTTTAGATTAAGTTGGTTAGTCTTTTAATTTAATATAAATATTTTAGTTAAGGCTTTAGATATTTTAGTTAATTAGATGAAGATCAGTTACCTTTTAACCTCTTTCTTTAGTTCATAGTTATTACTTTAGTTAGTTGTCAAGTTTATGTAATTTATTAGTTCTTTCTTTTAAACTTGGAGTCATCTAACTATTTTTCGTGCAAGGAGAGAAATTCGGACAAGCAAATTATTTTCGGATACTTGGACTCAGCACTTCGGCATTTCATGCATCAAGTCTATGTGAATCATACATGCTACCACCTGATAGACATCACATCACACTTGGGCTAGCGGATCATATGCTGACTTATCATGGTTGATACATAGCCTCAACGATCTCGGACACATCACGGGCGCAAAGTATGAATAGCTCACCGTCCCGAAGTTCCACTTTGTTTGCGGCCAAGAGTTTATGCTGAACAAAAAATTATTGTGGCCAAGACACCATCATTAAGTATCAAAACTCATCACCAACTTTCTTTTCACGGCCGCCAACCTTACCACGGTTTATGGCTGGGACCTTGGGGCCATCTTCCTTCTCCCTTGCACACATCATTGTCGTTCTAAAGTAGCAAATTCATCGACGTCCACAAGGCTGAGACTCTGCATCGACATATAATACGGCCAACTTTTACAGCCATGATGCCATGACTTTCTTCAACTTCAATTCATGGTCGAGACTCTACAACACCGATAGCCGAGGAGTTTACCACCATCCGAGAGCGAGCACCAGGATCAGAAGACGCATTCATGGGTATCATATGCTTCACGGTCATTTTGGCCAGTGCCACCTTCGCCGCTACACAGACAATAAATCCGATTATGTCTTTTTCCTTTTCTTTATTTTTCATTTCTTTACTTTTCTTTTTTATTAAATATGTATACATTTCCCTTGTTGGCCTAACACTGAGGGCAATCCAAACTTGGGGGAGTTTGCATTTCATGCATTGCATTCTTCTTTATTTTTCTTTTTATTTTCTGCATTCTTCTTTATTTTTCTTTTTGTTTTCCTATTTATGCATTTATACCAAAGAAATTGAAAATTTGAAAAAATTCCCAAAAATACCATTGCATGCATTTATTTTTGGTACCATCTTACTAACTCATGTCTTACTATTTTAATTATCTTTAAGTAAAGTTCAAATACAGGTTGTTAACTGATGAAATTCGAATGCTTTTCTCTTGTATCACTTGCTATTTTCAGTATTGAACTTATGGACTATGTATCTGTGCTAAGTAGAATTATGGATGTCTAGACTACAAGATCATGTTCATGCCTTTTTATTTATTTCTATTAAGTCTTAATAGTAGTAGCCTTTTTATTGATCACATTAAGTACTCCTTGAGCTTAAAAAAATGTGTCTGAAAAAATTATAAAAAAAATGTTTGAATAAAGTTATGTGTAGGTACAAAAGTATTATTCAGAATCAAGGTGTGTTCGGACAATTAGATCCGTTGGGTTCATGCCTGATGACCTAAGGGCAACTGCTTTGGGATCCATCGATCGAAAGCTTGCTACAAGGACCATCTTGTGGAATATGGAGAAGCACAGGAGTACTGAATCATGCCTAAGTTCGAAATCTTCATTCAAAACCTTGATTATTCGGGCAAGTAAACTCGATGGGTGCCTTATCACCTATTGCCCTAAGGCCATCTAGTCTAGGAGGCATCAGTCCAAAGCCCACTACATGGACTTCCTTGTCCAATCCTGGATGAAGATTAGAAGTTTTAAAATGATTGAAAATAAAAGTGAAAAAAATAAAAAAAGAGAGAAAAGAATTAAGCTCAATTAGTACTTATGTGTTCAATATTAATGCTATTATTTGACAAACAGTTTATTTTTTCTACAAGGCAGAATTTGTGATTGTTTAAATATGTGTCGCATTCAGACCCTCTATGAAGCTAAGTGCATGGAAAGTGGTAAGACACTGAGTAGTAGGTGTGCAGAAGAACTGTGTGACAAAATTAGTCAGTTGATAATATGGAAGCTATGATAGAACCCCAATTCTTGAGCTTTGTTTTTGAATTTTTTTCTTGAGGACAAGCAATATTTTAAGCTTGGGGGAGTTTGATGCATGCAAAATATAACATATTTCAGTCTATTATCTTAATTAATATTTTTTATAATTTGATCATGGCATGCATCATTTTAGGTTATTTCTAATCATTATTTCAAATTTATCGATTATGATTACTAACTTTCTGAATATTTTAATTATGGATGAATTAATTAGATAATGGAAATTACTTTGCTGGATTACAACTCAAAAGCCAATTGACGCATGATCACACTTATCAGTGGGCATAAAATATAAATGAAAGTCATCATGGGCGCCAATTCAATATAATCATAAAAAGTTTATCTTTAACGATCGTGATCATGGGCGCAAACCACCATCATTAACCAAGATCTATGAAGACTTTCGGCCGTAATATTCAACCAATCATGGGGTGCAAAACTTTATCATTAATCAAGGTGATGTCTTTATCATTGGGCAATAAAGCGATGAGAAGCATATATACTTAACAACATTTGAGTATTATCGACTGAGATCATTGGGCACAAAACCCTATCATTAACCAAGGATGGAGATATCGACCGTGATCATCAACTAATCATTGGGTGCAAACCACCATCATTCAACTAGTTTGATGACCGAGAATCAAAGAGGAGTTTATCACTAGGTGCAAAATGGATAAGGTTTTATTATTAACCAAAGTTTTATCACGTTGAGATTTAAAAGTCGTAAAGTTTATCTCTACAACTTAAATTCGACCGTACGATTTACGCCCGTGAAGACCGTTCGCACCTATAAATAGAGGAAGATACCATCAATCCAATTCGTGCTTTGAAGTTCAGGTTTCTTTCACATTGGAGATGTGAGCTCTGTAGGCTACAATCAAGAGGAGAGAGGTGCTACATTTGACGTCTGCAAGGTTGCCAATTGTCTGTCCAAATCTGAAATCTCTACTTTTGTCTTGGGTGTAATTCTTCCAATATTTTTATCATCTATATTTTATTATCTCTCTAGAATTTCTAGGATAAACTCCATGTTTTTAGATCTTTTATTTTAGGAGATTATTAATTGAAGGAAAATTATTTGAATCTTATTTTATTTGTTTTAATTTTTTCTAATCAGTTATTAGTTGTGCTTAATGCTTTTATGTTAGTTAATTGAATTTTTGTATTAGTCTATACTAGTTTGTGGAGTGTTTAATTTCAGAATTCATGATACTAATTTTAATTTATTTTATATGAAATTAATAATTGACAATAATTTGATAACTAGTGTGTGGAGAATCAAGTTTGTGTGGTCTGTTAATCTATACCAGTTTGTGAAGTGATTAATAGTCTAGGGAATCCAATTTAATGCATCTTAATTTTAATATTATGATTTCATGTGATGCCAGTAGTGGAGACTTCAATTCTTATTAAATTAAAATAGTTTTGCATGCTTTGGTTGAGGGATGTTAGTCATGCACACCGTAAGTTAATCATGTTAGATTATTTTATGGAGACTCTAATTCATCTTTAAAAATTAAATTTATCTTTTATGGTTGAAATATTTATCCTGATCTATTTTCATCCTAAGTTCAAACTTCAACACTATTATCTTATCTTATTATTATCTTATTTTCTTTATTTTATTTTATAATTATAAAACTTATCTTCAAAATCTATGTTTTTCTTCTCTTGTTAATTTATAAATTCAAATATTGAATTAATAATATTTTCCTGAGTTCGACACTCTTTACTCCTATTACTATATTACTTGAGAGACTAGTACACTTGCTAGCGACTTATTTTGCTACATCATTTTACGCATCAACAACTCAAATGTGGAAGAGATAGAGAAACCACAAGTGGAAGGTGATCAAATCATTCCAAAAAATTGGAAACATGTGTCACCACAACTACTTGACCAAGTGATAGGTAATATAAATGAAGGTGTAAAGGCAAGACACTCTTTGAAAAACTTATGTACTTTTTCGGTATTTCTTAGTTTCTTACTAACTTTGAACCTAACAATATTGATGAAGCACTAAGTGATCCAAATTGGTTAAATATAATGCATGAGGAGTTCATTAATTTTGAACAAAACTAAATTTGAAAACTTATGGAAAGATCCAAGAATAATCCCGTTATTGGAACCAAATGGGTCTCTCGAAACAAGTTAGATAAAACTGATGTCATTGTGAAGCACAAGGCTAGATTAGTGGCTAAAGGTTATCCACGAATTGAAAGAATTGATTTTGATTAAACTTTTTCTCTCGTTGCTTGACATGAGGCCATTAGAATGCTTTTAACTTTTGCATGGTATAAGGGTTTTAACTTTCTTCAAATGGATGTAAAGTCGGCCTTCCTTAATTGTTTTATAAATGAGAAAGTTTATGTTGAACAACCTTAAGATTTTGAAAATCCAATTTGTTCTAATTTAAACTTTCAAAAGCTCTCTATGGATTGAAACAAGTCCTAGAGTTTGCTACGAAAGATTGAATTCTTTTTTAATCAAAAATGATTTTCAAAAAAAGAAAGTTGACACCACATTATTTTTTAAGCATATGAAAATGATGTTTTAATAGTTCATATTTATGTTAATGATATTATTCATGGTGCCACTAATGAATGTTGGTACAAAGAATTTGAATCACTTATGCAAAAAGAATTTGATATGAGTCTTGTAGGTGAGTTCACATCCTTTCTAGGCCTACAAATAAAATAAACCAAGGATGGAATTTTCTCAATCAAGAGAAGTATACGAGGGAGTTGCTCAAAATATTTGGAATGAATGAATGTAAGCCAAGTTCAACTACCATGAGTACTACAACTAATTGGATAAAGATGAGAAAGAAAAATCCATCGATCAAAAGAGATATAGATGTATGATTGATAGTTTGCTTTAATTGATAGCATCTAGGTTGAATATCATGTTTAATGTATGCTTATGTGTTAAATTTCAATCCGCACCCAAAGAATCACACTTAATTGCCATGAAAAAGATAATGCATTACTGGAAACACACTTGTGATTTAGAGATTTGGTACGATAGAAATTTTTCATTTGAATTTTTCTAGATGTAAAGTTGATAGAAAAAACACTAATGGAATGTGTTGCATTCTTAGTAGTTTAATTATTTCATGGGCTAATAGAAAGCAAAATTTCATCGCACTTTCTACCATCGAGGCCGAATATATAGCCGTCAGTAGTTGTTGTGCACAAATACTATGAGTAAAACAATAATTGGTTGATTATGAAGTAAGTTGCTCAAATATACCCATGAAGTGTGATAACACAAGTGATATAAAAATTACCAAAAATCCAATTCAACATTCTAGCACAAAACACATTGACTTGCAATATTACTTTATTAGAGAGCATGTGACCCTTAAGGATATTGTCATTGAACATTTGTCAACTAAACTTCAACTTGGAGACATCTTTACAAAACCCTTGAGTGAATAATGATTTTGTATGCTTAGAAGGGAATAAGGAATGATTGCATGTCAATTCTAAATAAAAATAATTTGCTTATGCAAAATCACTTTTGAAATGAATTGAATATTAAAAGTGTTGCACAACATTCACATTCATGTAATCCTCACTTCAAAACAAAACTCCCATGGTTAAAATTTGCATAAATCGTATAAGAATGCATATCAAGCTACAACCGATCGACTGTTGTGTACCAATGATCGACCGCTCATAAAAGGAGATATAATTTTTATATGCTCTCCAGTTGACCGATTAGTGTGACCATTTGACATATAAACCCAGATCGGTTGAGATTTTTTAATTTTCTTCTACGATCGATACCCTAGCCACTGCCTCTATCCATATCGCCCGTAGACCATTGCCGACCATCCTCGTCTGTCGGCATCCCCTATTTCATGGATGACCGTTCTTTCGTCGAATGCCAACCTATCAACTTTCGGCCATCATCATCTTCTTCTTAGTCGTCCTCTCATCCGACCGTCGATCGCCTACTCTCCTCTTCTTCTTTGGTGTTGTCAACCACTTCTTCAGTCGTTGTTCCTCTCATCCAGTCATCTTATGGTTCTCATTGACCACCATCTTCTCCGTCATCATCCCTTGTCCGTTGTCATCCATCAATCGACTAACTCTCCTCATTGACCGACCATTGTTTTCTCATCGACAACCATTCATCGATTCCTATCCTGTCTGTCATCATCCATGAGCCAACCTCTCTCATTTTCTTCATCGTCGACATTTGCCAGTGCCTTTTCGTGATTCCCGTGACTGGTCATCATTAAATCCTAACATTGTAAATGGATAACAAAGAAAGTGCTCTGCCCAATAGATTAGTTTTCCAATGTTGTAGTCGTAATCTTGATCGTCGTGTTCAAATGGTTGAGAATGGGCCTGAGCCTGTACTAGAGCCTGTCACATGTAGACATGGGCGTGGACAAGGGTGATCACGTGGACGTGCCGGATGGCCACCCACTCATTGTTAGTCTTCTTCATCCTCATCCTCACCTGACGATGAGTTTGATTGTCATCTCTTTGTTACTTAAACAATGGCCACTACCTTTGATGTTTTGTATGCCACTCTTGAGGTCTGACATGTTACACCATTGATTAGGACTCCCTGAACATACCGGATGTTCAAGAGTTATTTGTCAAAATTGGGTGACTTCCTCTCTTGTCTCTCACAAAGTGAGTGTATCCTCGTCTTGTTCATTTTTTCTATGCGAACATGACTATTACTAGTGATGCCATGATTACTTATGTTCTTGGTATGCCCATACATTTTGATCGTAATTATCTTTGTCCTTCCTTGCCCAATTCCTAGTCGATATCAGTTCATCACTCATGCTTAGCCCCATGATTATCTCCTGATTGATGATGGCATTCGTGTTGTGTTTGGTGTACGGAGTGACCACTACATTGTTGATAAGGCACATAGATATCTAAAAATGGCACATCACATTCTGAGTTGTAAGATTACCTCTCAGTCTAGATATATAGAAGTCATCACTTTTACTTTATTTATCCTTCATTATCTCTGTATTCGTGATGCATCATTTTTGCATTTTGACCACTATGTTTTCTATCACATGGAGAACACATTTAGGAATATTACCGTTGGGACACAAGGTGTCCTCCCGTCTATACTTTGGTGCCTGGATTACTCAAATTCTAGCTGATTTTGGTGTCGTCATTCCTGATGATGAGTACATAAGACCTCGTCCATGGGACACTATCACCTCCCAGACTTTGTATAGGAAGCATCTTCGTCGTCCAAATGACAACTGGGCTGATGAGGGTGATTCTTTTGATGAGGATGGAGACCTTGTGCCTATGGAGACTGGCGATGCACCAGAGGCTGAACTGAGTCAACACCCTAGCTTGCCTTCACATCATGATCCTGTTGAGCCTCAAGGACCTTCGCGAGATGCTACATCGACTTCGCACGGAGCCTATGACTTCACTACTCTTACACATCGGGTGGCTTCTATTGGTCATCGGATCTGTAGGATAGAGCAACATATGGATTTTGTTGCTGGCTCTCTTCAGGCCTACTATGCCTCACAAGGCTTCGTCTCCTCGATTGTGCTTGACGAGGATAGCCCTAATGAGCGACCCTCAACTACTCCCTCTTTGATTATGTCAAAAGGGGAGAAGTTATAGACGATTACGTTATGTTTCTACTCGACGATGTTATGTACTAGACGATATTATGTTATGTTATGTTTCTAGTGCCATGCACCATTTTGTAGTGACTTTTGTCGCATATATTAGTGTATGGACATGTGATGGATGTGATGGATGCATTTTGATGCATTCTTATATCTTATGGCATTATGTTTGATGTCATTGTGATTACATGCGATTATATTCCTTCATATTATCATGACATTATAAAGGGCATTTATTCAGAAGGAGGAAATGTGAAATATGCATAAATGTTGGGGGAACTTGCTCACAATTCATTTTTTATCCTCTATCATTCAATAATTTTTCATCATTAAAAAAGGGGAGTTTGTTAAATCCTATGTTTAGCCTCCAAATTTTGATGATAATAAATAATTGGACGTAAAAGTCACTAATCTATGTTTGAATAATGATTATGCAGGTGTAAGATTGAAAGGTTTATGTGCATGGAAGAAATCATAAAATTAAATAAGTTATAAGAAAAATTTTGTTCTAACTGGTCGACCGGTCATATCAATTAGCTGAATGATAATGAGAAGAAAAATTGTAGAGCAAATGTCGGTCGAAGGATCAGTCGATACCGGTCGACCGATCACACTAGAAGAACAATTCAAAATATTGTCGAGCAAATATTGTCGAGCAAATCTCATTGAAGGATCGATCGAGTACTGGACCATCGATTACAAGAAAAAAATTAGTTCAAAAATTGTCGAGTATATGTCGGTCGAGAGAGCGGTTGAACATTAATTGACCGACCAGAAAGAAGGCGTCATACAAATAATGTTGAGCCATTGTCGATCGACACTACAAGAAAATTGTCAAATAGTGACACAGCACTCACGACGTTAATGTGGCGCTATTGCGTGGCTGAAAAATTAGCATCACGTTGGCGTTGTTATAGCATCGACAATATGAGATGCCTGGAATCGGAAGCTAATAGCGTCAACACAAGAGATGACGCAAGTAGCAACAATTGTAGATGCTAACTCGACGTGAATGTTGTTGTCGCGATCAATAGAGCTGAGACACTAATGAGACGTGGACGTGGCACAAAACACGGCGACGTGATTCTGACGTTGAAGTGATGATAGTTTTATACTTACGTCAATGCTAGTCCGGCGCTATCGTGCCGCTAATGTTATACTTACGTCGACGTAACAATGACGCTAAGGACAATATATTTAACATCGCATCGCATATATTTGCGACGCCATTGAGACGCTACGGAGACGCTAATTACGGACATTTTTGCCCTATCACACCATACAAATATATATAATGCATATAAATGCATTCATCATTGATCACAAGCATCACATGCATCATATCAAATATAACCTTATGAAAAGTAATAAACTAAACTAACAAAACTAATATAATCCGAATGTATAAATAGAACTAACACGTATATCTAATAAAAAATGTATATAAGTAACAAAAGCATATCTAAATAATGTAAAAGTTTTCTATCCTAAGTTTGGGAGTTGTCATTCCGGACATTCAATCCCGACGTGCTCAGTCCTTGGCCTCGCCGGGAATGATTCTACGGCGGGATAACTCCCTGAATCTCCTTGAATAAAGGAGTCAATTGCTGCAACACCTTCTATGATAGCTCTTGTGATATCTACTGCGACAACTGCTGCGATAACTGTGCCATATCCAGTGCAGTGGATGAGCTCGGAGCAGATGGGCCACCTGCATATCCTCTGCTCCTCCTAGGTACATGAGCAGATGTGCCTAGGCCACGCAAGTCTCCTCCTCGTATCGTGTCGGCCACCTCCTCTCAAATAGCAGGGTCCTCTACAAAATAGAAAAAATTATACAATCATATAAACATTATAGATTATATAAATTATATAACATCAAAAAACACAAATTAAAAACATGAATCACTTTCGAGAAATGTTACCTGGTGGCTGAGTACTCGGATCATCTCCATACTTTTCAGGCATCTTCACATTATACTCATCCTAAAAATTTAAACATTGTGTATTTAAAAAATTATTTGCACTAACGCCACCAACCAAGTGAACAAGTGATGAGACTTACTAGAAGCCTACGTGCATTGGGCTTGACTAAGTTGTTGGTCTTTCAGTTCTTATGCATGGCCTTGTAGACCACGCGAAAGTCTACAGTACCACATTATTTTTCTTCCTGCAATAAAGTTTCATATTTTATAAAAAAAAGTATAAGATAAAAATTTGATTATTCATTTTTGTATATAAATTACCATGCGTCGTCGATGCTCGTCAAATCGCATCGACTTGCCTGTTTGGATGTGGGCATCGGGCTTTAAAAATCGATTAACTCTTGCTTTTTCTGACTTTCTTTGACATTGTTCATCTGTCCTGTATGAACATCAAATACTTAGACTTTGAAAAATTATAAATTTAATAAAAATAATTTAGAAGTAAATATACCTACCACTTCCTACATAAGAACTCCCAAACCGAGCGCCTAATATGCATTTGGCATCTTTATATGCCTTGCTCCAAAGTGAGGCTGGCGGATATGACAATCTTACGAAACTTATATAATTGATTTCGGAGGCATTTTGCAGCCACCTCCTCAAAAGTTCTCCGAATCGTCTCCAAACTAAGATTCGAATGAAACTGATTTGCCTCCTAAACAATACTATCAACTTAGTAATTTAAAAGTAATATAAAATAAATTATGTAATCCGAAAAGAAGATCGTAGCACTCAAAAGATGTCATCCCGCACTTGAATTGAGACATCTTTTCATGATCTAGCCCCTTGCGACAAGTGGGAACATCCCGCACGGTACTAGCAAGTATGAAAGTGGTCCTTCAAATTAGAAAGAAGAATTAATTTTCAATGATAAACAAAATTATAATAAAATTTTTACAACATATTTAACTTACGACCAAGCAATATTATTCACGTTGACCACCCCATTATCGAGTAATCCCTCATAATCTATCGAGAGGAATCATCACCCGGTATAGCTGGAGTAGGCTGAGAAGGCCCGACATCATCGATGGGCCCTATTACAAAATAAATCATTAGTGTCATTCGAAATTAAACTAGTGATAATTGATATATGTACAGTAAAATTCTCACCTCGAGTGATGTCTATCACTGCATGATCCGTGGCAGTCCGCTCGTCGAAATGTGACAAGCTAGGTAGCAACTGACATTATTTAAAAAAATGATTAATGTAATTAAATGAGAAATATAATTTTAATAATAATAAATATATTACTTGGGGTAAGATACAGCTCGCCAATGCTAGAATGTGGTGAAGTGTCTGGTAATCTCAAAGGTGGTGGTGGTGGCATAGCAACTGTCATCATAAAAAATACATAAAATTTACCTCCTATTTAAATTTATGGAATATACAAAAAATAGCCTGGTGTGACATGTTGATCACCGTCGTGTGATCGAGACGTCCTGACTATGTGCCTCGTCGACAGTGGAGCAACTATCACAATAACAAAATAATTAGAAAACTGTATCGCCTACTATGTGACACGTACCTGGAGTGATATATGGAGACAACCCACCAATGGATCGCCTACTATGTGACGATCTGACTACGTGCCCCGTCGGCGGCGGAACAACTGACATTATTAAATAAGCAAGTATTATAAGCAACTATAAATAAGTAATTGATAATAAACATAATACCTAGTGGTCGTGATGGCTCACTCATCTGGAGTGAACGCCTAGAAGAGCGAAGTAGCCTGACCTCTAGTAACCATGACTGAAAAAAGGTAACATGCTTGTGTTATTATTAGTAACCAGGATTACTTGAGGAAGAGCATCCAGTGTGAATAAACTCTTCTCACCGTCATACGCAAAATTCTTGTTCCCTAGTTCACTGTCATATATTTGTTTTAGTTTATCTATTACTTTTCTACCGATGCATTTACCTTTAGTAGGCCGATCTTCTTGATATTTGAGTGAAACCTAGGGGACCGTACACAATAGATAAGATTATTTTTCACTGATAACATTTGCACTTCCGACATGGGAATAAGATTTTGCCATATGAAGAAGCAACGCCTTCATTTTGATATGCCACATTAACAAATTCATCAACACTATCCTTATATTCTTCTATTATAATGCCACGTTTATCTTTCCAACGACGAATCCAACTAGCTTTGTCATTTCTGTAACAGACAATATTAAGACACTTGTCAATAAATTCTTGTACTTGAAACATGTGATTTTAAAGTTATGAAGTCCAAAATCACATGTTTCAGGTACTTCTCACTCGTTACTGATCAATGAATTATCATATTCTAGTCTCTTTTTTCAATGTTCTCATTTTAATTAACAATAATATTCATCCACATTCTATTTTAACTAAAATGAGAACATGATCAAAAAGCCAAAAAAAGTTGATAATATTTTATCAGTATTTGATTTCAAGTTGAATCTCTTCGAATACAAATTTGATGCATAATTCGAAATAATATATTTAATTTGTTCATTTATTTTTCAAGTCATGATGTTCTTCTAATGGGAGGCATAAATTTAAGAAATAATTTAGTTTGTTCATCTATTTTTTAAGTCACAATATTCATATAGTTAACATAACTAAGAACATATATTCATATATTCATCTAAATTAAGGCATAATTTAAAATAATTTAGTTTGTTTATATATTCATATAAATTAAGGTAATTAAGAACATGACCATCTTCAATTTCAAGTTAACAAAAATAAACTAACAAATAGAACTTACTGTTCGGCAGTGGAGCGGCGGAGCAATTTCAGGCGGCAGAGCAATTCCAGTCGGTAGAGGACAACGGTGGAGGGCAGCGGTGGAGGGCAGCAGTGGAGGGCGGTTGAGGTGGAAGAGGGCGGAGGAGGAAGGCAGTGGACGGAGGAGGTGGAAGAGGGTGGAGGAGGGCGGCACCGGGCGGAGGAGGGTAGCAGTCTGCGGGCGGCGGAGGAGGTGGAAGAGGGCGGAGGAGGGCGGAGGGGACGGTGAAAGAGGGTGGAGGAGAGGTTAGGCATCGGGCGGAGTCGATAGAGCCATCGACGTAGTCAGTCGAAGTTGCCGACGTCGTCAGAGCCGTCGACGTCATCGGTCGAAGGAGGGCAGCGGAGGAGGCGGAGGCCAGCGGGGTCATATTTGTCACAGCGGAGGAGGCGGTCATCGGTCGGCGTCCCGCAGAGGAGGTCAGAGGTCGTCAGTCGACGTCCTGCAGAAGAGGTCGTTGGTCAGCGTCCCATGCAGGAGGTCGGCGTCCCACGAAGGAGAAGAGTGAAAAGTATACAGTAAATAGTGAAAAGTAAAAATCGGGGAAAAACCTAGGGATTTAAGGTCATTTTTAGCATCTCTAAATAGTGCGACGCTAGTTAGACGCTAATGTAACTCGACCTTGGCGTCACATACATGTCGACGCTATGTCGACGCAATATTAACTTTATATTATATCTATGTATATCTATATAAATATATAATGTATGTATGCATGTATGTTAGGTCTATATATATATATACACCATAAGTGTATATTCATATGTAGATAATGAGTACATATGTATATATTCGTATGTAGTTCACATATATTTCATAAATGCATGTGTTACGTCTATATTATAAGTTTATAAGTATATATATGTATATCTATATATATGTGTATGTATATGTCTATATGTGTGAGATTAAGTCACAACAATGTGTACATGCATATGTATTATAAGTATGTACGTGTATGTATATGTTTATATATGTGCGAGATTAAATGACAATAATGTGTATATTTATAGTATTAAAAGTATATATGTGTATGTATATGTTTTTATGTGCGAGATTAAGCGATAATATGTATATGTGTATGTGTTGTATATAAGTATAAGTATATATGCGTATTTATATGGCAATATGTGCCTGATTAATAAGGGTGATAAAAAGTAGGCTAATGAGGCAATATAAAGATGCTAATGAGTCGCTAACTTTATTTAGCGACTCACTAGCGTCGCATTAGCATCACAATTACCATAGCGTCTCAACACTATGACGCCAGGGAGATGCCAATAGTGCCTCTGTAGCATCAACAACTATTGCGGCTCTATTGTGGTGCTCTATAGATGTTATTGAGTCTTGATGGTGGCGCTAAAATGGACTATTTTGTTTCAACTATCATAATTCATTATTAAGAAAATAATATATGTATAATTAGGATATAGAAACACACATATGATAAGCATATATAAGTAATTATACAGAGATACATATATATGTTGAAGGTACACATATAATATATGAGTATAATATAGATAATATATATATTAACATATAGGAACAAACATATGATAGAAATATATAAGTAATTATATAGAGATACATATATATGTCGAAGGTACACGTATAATATATATTAAAGTATATGGGGTTGCGTCAAAATAGATATAACATATATAGATATATAGCGTATAGTAATTGTGTAGCAATGCATATATATGAGTATGGTATACATAATATATGTTAACATATAGGAACACACATATGATAGGCATATATAAGTAATTATATTGAAATACATATATATGTCGAAGGTACACATATAATATATATTAAAGTATATAGGGTTGCATCAAATAGATATAACAAATATAGATATATAACATATAGTTAATCTATTTCTTACTTAAAGTAGTGTTAAAATAGTACCAAGCATGAGCGTTGTAGGTAGCATATCTTGTCGTCGATTGACCAGCTTCCCAGGTAAGATCTCTAATTATACATGCATACATATCTTTGATAATTTATATTATTGTGTCAGTATTGATGTCTGCATAGCGTCGCATCACTTGTGACGCCACGTAGCATTGCATCTCGCATCGCAAATTTTTGGCTACTTGAGATGCTAGGTTCCTATGGAACTGTGTCGACACTACTACAGTGCTAAGTTCTGCCGCGCATTTTTGCTTTATGACGCCCAATAATAGCAACTAATTGGCGTCTCTATAGCACTAATTTTAACATCTATTTTGTGAAATGCTAAGTAAACGCTAATGTCACGCTATTAGGAGGTCAGTAGTGTCACCTTGTTGTGACTCAACTGAGATGCTATACCGATGCTCATGGCGTCGACTTAGCGTCACTAGCAAAGGAGATGTTATTTTACGTCGCTAATCGATAGTTTTCTTGTAGTGCGAAGCACCGATCAAAGGAACGATCGACCGAATAAAGGAAAAGACTATACAAACTACAAGATTGTGTTGACCAATCGATCGGCCTATGATAGCCGTCGATCGGCCCTAGACTGACATGAATAGTAATGACAATATTTTAATGTATACTTTTTGCAAAAGTTTTTGGACGTATTCAACACATAGAGAAACCTATAAAAGGAGTGCCAAAACATGAAGGAAGATGAACCAAGCAAGTGAAATCACTCCAAAGCTTCTTTCAAGTCCAAAATATTCTCTTGAGTTCAAAGTTGCAAATTCAGTCCTTTCTCTTCTAGTTTCAAGTGTGAGCATCTTTTGTAAAAGAGGAGAGTTGGAGAGAATTATTATAGTTTGATTTAGTGAAATTGAGAGCTTATTGTAAGAAGAGGTGTGCATTGCCTCTTGAGCAAAAAGGAAGGAATGTGGTATAAAAAAAATTATTCTCTCTCTACAAGAAAAGAGAAAGTCAGTGGGTCTCCAATAGTCTCGAGGACGAGAAGTCGGAACGGAGACGTAGGCTAAGGAGTTAGGCCAAATTTTGTCAACACATCATGTCTCTTATGTTTGTGCTTTCTCTCTCATTTGCACTTCATTATTGCATACTTACATGTGATTGTTTTTATCGATCTTAACGAAATTAGTTTTGAAATTTTCGATATAGGGAGAGAGAGGAAAAATTAGACGGAAAATGGAGGCAAAAAAATAGATCTGAAGGTTGGCACCGTCAGAAATGTTAATATTAAAATTACCGAGGGACAGTCATCCGTCGATAATTCTGAAGGTTGGCACCGTCAGAAATGTTAATATTAAAATATTAATCATATTCTTATATTATATATATAATTACTAAAATATTAATTCAAATACATATACATATAGACTATAGATAAATTTAGAACATAATATAAATAAATTTTAATAAAATTAAAATATGTTAACTACTTATCCAAGATATTACTAATTTTATTCATATGATAACTAATTTTAAGATGTATAAATTGACTATAAGTATAAATTTTGGATTAACCTATTTAAGATTATTAATTTGATTTGTTCTATTATTAAGTAAAAAATAAAGTGAACAAAGGAGTAAAAAGAATAAAATATTAAAATAATGAGAAAATAAAAAATAATGATAACTTATTTATTATATTGTTTTATTAATGCATCAAGAAAAATAATATAAGAAAATATAGAAATAAATAATATATTATATTTTTTATTATAAATATAATTACATCCGAAAGTTTAATACATAAATATTAATTATATGCTTATATTATATTGTATAAATTTTACTGTTGGTAATGTTAAAAGCAATGATCGTCGATAAATTATCGAATTTAACCGACGTTACTGGCGAAGAACATTTTGTTGTCGGCATTTCGAAAAGATTTCTTTTCATCACAAATGTTGTCAAAAAATGCGAAGAATCTTTGTCCGTCAGAAATGAGTTAGTGTATTGATTTGATACATTAATCAGAATGACAATTTGAGAAGTCATCCACTATATGTGGCACGATATTGACCCTGAGATTGTAAGAGAGAAGGAATAAAGTAGTGAAATTTGGATAAATTAGTCTTGGTTATATTTGGATGGAGTGAAACTGATGACAAAGAATAAAGTAGTTGACGTGATAGAAAAATGCAGATGTGATTGGTTAATTTTAATAGGTGATTAAATTAAAAATATGTATTATAAATATAGATTATAAATTTGTTAAAAAATTTAAATACATAATATATATTAAAAAAATCATGTCAATAATTTTGTTAAAAATATATTATTTAAAAATAAAAATCATTTTTTTAATAATTTATATTTAATGTAATATTACAAGTTTATAATGAAATAATAAATAATACTATATTAATCCTTTATTATTTATGTTTTATATATAATAAATTAATTAACTTATATAAGAAAGGTTATAAAAGAAGTCACTTGTTTTATATATTAATGTAAAAAAAGTTTGAAAAAAAAACATCATTTAAAAAAAAAGTCAAAAAAAAGCTATGTCTGCCTATTCCAAGCATATTTAATGCGCCTCAGGAACCAAGCTGCGGAGGGCCTTTGGCAGAATCAAACGTTGATTTCACTTGGTTCCATCGGTCAAACGACCCCATAGTGACACTATTTTGTTTGTTAGGGGACAAAAAAATAAAAAAAACTGAGTCAAAATTCGAACTTTATTTCGACTAATACTTCTACATAAAAGATTATTGGTTCTCACAAGTTAGCTTTAAACAAATTGGGAAATGATTAAATTTTTCTCGTACACAATCGAATATTGGTGCTATTAATTTGTTGCATTATAGTTCAGTTGGTTGTTATGTATGAATTACTTGAGCCACATTAACCAAATTTGTTTTTAGTTCTCTCACATAATTATTTTCACTGAATTAGTTGATTCAAAGGGAAAACAACAGACTGAAATCAAATGGAATGACAAGCCAAAAATAAAAACTTGATTTCATGATTTTTACTTTTGGATGCAGATAATTTCATGACCATGGCCTTTGGGTCCAACATTATTTTTTGTGCGGAAAAGCTTGCAGTATAACAAGTTGATTCAAAAGATAAAGAGAATTAAGTTTTATATTCTTCAATTTTTAACTGGATTATTAGAAAATCATTAACCTTTTAGGCATTAAAGTTTAACGTAAAAGTAATGATCCTTGGTATAAAAATTTCATTGCAAAAAAAAAATTTGCTCCTTAATTAACAAGTTGAACGAATCATGATCTTCATGATCACTCAAATCTCTATAGCATACCGAGTTAAACAAAGGAAGCCACCGTGAGTCCCCAAGTTAGGTCAAATCAGTAACATAAGATCTTGTTTGACAATTAACAAATGAAAGTATGGGATTACGTGACACATGAAGGATTAAGGTGTGATGATTTGTTCTTATACTGAGGAAGTATGAATTAAACTAAATTCCTTCGCATTTGGATAAAACCTTTAAATGATAGTATGTGAAATATTAGTTACATAAAGTTTTTCTCCTATTGTCTTTTTATTTCTATAATAATAGAGAAAAAGAGAGTGAAGATGACATATAAATATAAATTTAAAATAAATATATTATGAGAGAGAGCGAGAAAAAACTTATAAAAAATATTATGAGAGAGAATTTTATTAACATCATTCATTCATACTTCATTCGAAGTGTTGTGCTAAGAGTTATGCCTAACCGTCCAAACTATTTTTTCTTCAATTTTGTCATTTAAATCAGTGTAATAAGATTCACGGCACCTTAGATATCTTTTAAGTAATTTAGCTTTGGCCTCATCACTTCCACCCTAACTTTTTTTCCATTACTTCCTGCAGTCGAGAAATCTCATTTCCCCCACTTGTTGCAGCTGGACAAAAAGGAGGGGAGCTGGTGCAAGAAGATCAAGTTGTTGTAGCTATGGAAGGAGAGAGAAAAGAGGAAGAAAATAGAGGATTGGAGTTTTCTTTAAAATCCTATTAAGATATGTTGAGAAGATTTAAAACCTTAATTAAGTTCCACCTTAATGATTTTGTGTATGATTGGATTAAGATGTTTAGAAGTCAACACGATTCTTGAAATAGGATATTAGGGATCAATTCATGAATGTTCTCTTCCAAGTATTATGTCACCTTCCTGCTGATATATATATATATATATATATATATATATTTTTAATGTCAAAACTGTTATTGATGTTATTCATATATATGTTGATTAGGGTACATGCACCTCAATATGTTAAATCTATGCTCATGGAATATGGCTTTTGTATCATGCATGGCATGATTAGTATTTTGATCTGAAATAAAACTTTTCAATGTCTTGTAAATGCGCTAAACGAGTGAATAGGAAAAACTCTATTCGTTTCTCCTAGCACGGTCGTAACCCCTAGTGAAGTCATGACTGCCACCTTGTCTGATAACGGCTCGAAGGAGAACTTCGACATTCTATAACAGCCATGAACAAAGGGTAGCACGATCGTGACCTAATGAAGGTGTGGAGAGGTAGAACTCAAACCCTCTAAAATGGTTGAGTTGTGACCATGAGTCACACAGTCGTGACTCTAACAAGGTGTCGAAGGTGGTGAAATCCCACCCTCTGTAATGGTCGTGACCAACAGGTCTCACGTCACGATCGTGACCCAACAAGAAGCCTAAGGCTGGGAGATTTTTTGCCCATTGTAACAACCATTCTCATGGGGTTTCATGACCATTCCCAGCATTTTCATGACCGTGATATGATCCATTTGTCCGTAATTATGTAATGATATGTGCTTTCACTTAGAACTAGACAATCATAAATAGGGTTCAAACTTGTCACATGTATTGAATAATTATATGTATTGATGAATGTAATTAAAAGACGAATTTGATAAAAGTTTCTTACTGTAATTATCAAAGGGGAACTAAGACTTCACTCACTAATTTAAATGATGAGTACCCAAAAAAATGGTCTACACCAAAGAGGTGGGAGTTTTCAATTGGAATAATGAGATCCCGACCTAGCTAGTCATGATAGACGAATCAAAATGATCCCCTCAATCATCAAGATAAGAAGATATCTAATTAAAGATAAAAAAATGAAAAAATGATATAGCCACTTAAATTGATTAAGATGAAATGACTTGGGGAATAAAGATGATGATGAAGGTGTATACATCAAAAGTATGCTAATGTTTGCCCTCTTGTCATATGATGTTACAAATAAAAATGTTAAAGTTAAGATAAGTGCATGATATATCATAGTATAATGTTTAATGATTATCTTATCTTGCTATGATGATTCCTCATATGCCATGTAAAGTGCATTTATAGCTCATAGCATGCATGATGTTTAATTTTAATTATGTTGCAATGCATATTTCATGATACATTAAAATTATGTTATAGGTTTATAGCATAAATGAACTTTAACATACTCTAATGGAAGAAATCTCAGTGTGAAGGCCTCATGACGACGATTGCACATGTAGAAGTTAGATCGGTGACAAAGTTAATGAACTTTTATAGGAATTCTTTATATTATGTTGAACTTTATGTACACTATATAATGTTACAGTATATGCGATCTATGGAGTAGTTTTTGTTATCCTGGGAGTTATATGTTAATAAAATATTTCGTTGTATTTTATCTTAATTGTTCCTATTTTACTAGGTTTCCACTATGATATCAATATCATATGTAATTCACTACAAGAAAAACGCGAATTACCGACGGTCCGAATCGTCGGTAATGCAATTACCGACGGTTTTTCAATCAGAATCGATCCGTCGGAAAAACACTCGTCGCAAATGGATTTGCGACGGTTGAAAAAAATTCGTCGAAAATATCGACGGTTCTGACCGTCGGAACAGTCCCCGACGGTTCGAACCGTCAAAATTTTCCGACGGTTGCAACCGCCGGAAAAGTCCCCGGCGGTTGCAACCGTCGATATTTCCGCCGGATCCGAACGGCCACGGCCGGATCTGGCCTCCGGCCGGCCGACAGCAGAGAGAGAGAGACGCTGGCGCGGAGCGGGAGAGAGAGAGATACGCCGGCGCGGGAGAGGGCCGCCGGTGCGGGAGAGAGTCGCTGGCGTCCGGCGTGGGAGGGTCGCCGGCGTCCGACGCGCGGGGTGCTCGCGGCCGGGAGAGAGAGAGAGGAGAGGAGGGAGAGAGAGAGGAGTGGAGGGAGGAGGGAGAAAGAGAAGAGGGAGGAGAAATATATATAAAGAAAAAAGTGGAAAGAAAGCGGGAAAAGGGAAAAGAAAGTGGGATAACGAAATTTTAATAACCGATAGTTTCGGCCATCGAAAACGTAAATATTAAATATTTTTATAATTACCGACGGTTGTGATCGTCGAAAATATATTTAGTTATATATAATATTTATTTTTTATTTTACCGACGGTTGGAACCGTCGGTAATCGTTACCGACGGTTAAAACCGTCAGTAATTGCGACGATTTGGACCGTCGCTAGTTATATTAATAAAATACTCTTCACATGATATTATTATACATTTACCGATGGTTACGACCTTCGGAAATTGCGGCGGATTTTGCGACGGATGGATATCCGTCGAAAATATCGACGTTTCTAATCGTCGAAAAATTAAATAATAATATAATAAATTATATAATTAATTTTTTTATTTTCGACAGTCGTGACCGTCGGAAAAATTTAATAATAATATAAAAAAATACATAATTTAATTTTTTATTTCCGACGGTCATAACCGTCGGAAAAGTCGTCGGAAATTGCGACGGATGGGTATCCGTCGAAAATATCAACGTTCCTAACCGTCGAAAAATTAAATAATAATATAATTAATTATATAATTAATTTTTTTATTTCCGACGGTCGTGACCGTCGGAAAATCCATCGGAAAAAATTAATAATAATATAAAAAATATATAATTTAATTTTTTATTTCTGACGGTCATAACCGTCGGAAAATTCGACGAAAATTACGACGGATGGATATCTGTCGAAAATATCGACGTTCCTAATCGTCGAAAAATTAAATAATAATATAATTAATTATATAATTAATTTTTTTATTTCCGACGGTCGTGACCGTCGAAAAATCCGTCGGAAAAAATTAATAATAATATAAAAAAATACATAATTTAATTTTTTATTTCCGACGGTCATAACCGTCGAAAAATTCGACGAAAATTGCGATGGATGGATATCCGTCGAAAATATCGACGTTCCTAATCGTCGAAAAATTAAATAATAATATAAATTATTTCTGACAATCATAACCGTCGAAAAATCTATCGAAAACGGAACCGTCGAAAAATCCGTCGCAAATTACGACGGATTTAGAACCGTCGAAAATTATCCGTCGGAAAATCACGATTTTCTTGTAGTGATTAGGTTTATAATGAATTATGCAAATATGGTTATCGGTTAAGAATCGACCTTTAAATTGGAGCTAAGTTTTCGAGCGTTATCCTATATGAATGCTTTAAGGAAATTGAATATTCTTTTTCGTCATTGGTTGTAAGCTAGCTTGTGTTTTAGTTTTAATTTCATGTAAACAACACATTTAATTTGGCATGAACGGTGCTCAAGAAAGTAGCTTTCTATTAAAGTAACTTTTTCAAACTTATCTGAGTGTAGACTTTTCCAATTTTTATGACTGTGTAACGATGTAGTTGATTCAGGTAATAAAATAGTTTGTAATTATCCCAATTGGGGAAAAAATAAAGTTACATGTAATGGAATGCGTATAATACATACTTTAATAAAAAAAGAAATATATTATATAAGAAATTTGGTGCGGACGTACATTTTATTCTATGCAAGTAAAGTGAACAAACTATTTATTAATATGGTGTAAAATCACAATCATCAAATTTATGATTACAACTAGAAATATTCATACATGAAATATATGCTTTATATGGATAGTTATAAACCATAGTTATATAGTTAAACATCTAATTATATCTCGTGGTTATAGTTGAGTTGTTAATATATAAGGGGATATGTGTGTGTGTGTAGAGAGAGAGAGAGAGAGAGAAGTGTGTAACAAGGTAGCAACTTAAATTTAACGAGACCTCAAAAATTATCTTAGAAAGAAGAAAGAAAGCTGAGGTTAACATGACCAGATCGAAGGTTCTCCGATGTTAGCCTGGTCGAGAACGGCATCCACGTCGAGGCCATACACTGATTTTAGAGTGGCGGAATCCGGCGGCTCCGCGATCAGAATCTGGTTCTGCTTCGGAGAGGACATGAAAGAGAAGCCGGAGCTAGTGCTCCCGGCCGTCGTCCCCAGCGCAGAAGGGCTACCACGGCCGGCGAGGGCGCCGATGTGGGCTAGGTACGCGGCGTGGCCCATCCGCAGGTGAACCAGCTGCGCCTGAGCCGCCGCCAGCTGCGCCTGGAGGGAGTGGATTTGGCGGTGCAGGGCGGAGATGGCTCCGACGCAGCCGTACACCGGGTCCCGCACCCGCGCGTTGGCCTCGTAGACAAGGCTGCTCACGGCGTCGCCCCGGTGCTGCACCGCCACCTCCTGCGCCCAGTAAGATTTCTACGTCAGTCAATGATGCTGCCATGAATCGATCATAATATATAACTAACTTGATCTATTAAACTTGTTAGATTTCTGGCATGGCTGCTGAGCGGATAATTAGCGGGCATGCAAAGTATTCGACGTGGAGAGGCTACGGAGGTGACCCCGCGCGCGGCCATGCAAATTTGTAGATAGAAGTTGGAGTGATCAAGTGTTAAATTTACTAAGAAAAGACTGTGATCCGATCCAGCTCAAAAAATCCATCACAGCACACACCACCATGTAATCACACCTATATATCGTTCTCTAGATATATATATTTTAAATTACTTTTAGTTTGGAGTAGTTTAATACCGTACGAAACACATTAAAGTGAATAATACAGGAAGCATATATTAAGAGCAAGCTGTAATCGTCATAATTTTTGCGGTCGAATTGTATTTGCTTAATTTATAGATAAAAATTGGCTGCTTTAGTTAAGTTAGAGACTGCTGGAAGGAAGGTAGTGCGATTGGACGCCGGAAGGTGGAATAACAACTAACAGGTTTCTAATTGTTTGCACGACGGGCAGCTTTCTACACGCAAGAGAGAGAGAGAGAGAGAGAGAGAGAGACCTGCAAGAGCTTGCTGACATTACTAGCTCCGAAGACCTTATGCACATTGGCGAACTTCTGCGGCTCGTCGGCCGGAAAGTATGGCGCAAATACGCAGTCCTGCGCGCACCGCCGCCTCAGCAGTTTGCATCCGGCGCACGGTGACACGGTGCCCTGCTTCCTTCCCAGTTCTTTCATGCTTTTTCTCCTCTCTCTCCCTGCAACTGAATTCGGTATTGTCACCGTCTCCAGGAGGCAAAGTCTGGCATGCACTTTCGAAGCATAAGCTTGAAAAGGGGCAGGCAATAAAAGGAGGAGGAGGGAGAAGAGTTAATAATGATGACAAAATAGCAAGGGTGGGCATCAGGAGGGATGGAAGAAGGGAGAGGGAGGATGTTGTTACAGTACATGGCCCCACTTTGGCACGAGAGGCGGAGAGGCCGTGGAATTGGTAGCGTTAGATTTTGCTTGGACAAGCACATCCTGCTTGACAAGATGTTGGATATGAGCGCTCGTCTTTGTTGTTTTTGTCCATATTTACACTACTGTTCATGTGGCATGAGGACTCAGGACCGGTGTGTGTGTGTGAGAGAGAGGGGGACTCATTCAACTCTCATTTTTTTCTCAAAGAAAAGGTTGCCATACTTGTATATCCTGTTTCCTTGCCATTCTTAGCTCAGTACCTAAGTTACCCACTGTACCACAAACACAACACACCACAGTCGCATACTTATGTTCTATAGTAAGAAAAGAATAGTATAACATATCAACTACTGGTGTAGCTAAAAGACTAAAACATAAATCTAAAAATTTATCACATCAAATATAGCAGTTTAAATTTTTCTAATTTTAAAGAACCTTGTGGTGCATGGTTCTAAAATTAAAAAAAGAAACGACATTCCAAAGGCTCCGAAGAGCCCTATATACATACAACAAGAACTTATTAAAACATATTTTATTTTGTTTTAATTAATATATAAAATTATTCACCTAATATATAAAGTATATGAAGGAATGTAAATAAAAATTATATTAATGATATAAAATGTCATTATTTTCAACTTATAAAGTAAATATTATATCACTATAAATAAATTGATTTCACGATAAATTATTTATGAATTAGAAAGAGACAAAAGAAGAGTATGATTGGCCTTTTCTTGTTTTAATTCTCATACAATGTAAAAGATATTTGTCAGAATTAATAGTAATATTGATAATATGTGCAATGTACTCCTTACCTGTAACCCATATACGCAAGAAACATTGTAATTTGGACGTGAAAATGATTGACCAAATGCTTCAAATAATTCATAGAATCCAATTAAGAGGGAGTGATCATTTTGAATGCCTCCGTTTCTTCATCCCTGTAATGATTCTTTAGTTAATGAACTCATGCAGCATGAGAGATTATATATTCGAATTATGGCGTTAATAATTTTTTAGAGACAACTACTAATATTTGATTTATACTATAATTAAAACAATCCGATCAGCAAGAATCATGATTCATGAATCCCTCCATTAGAGAAATAATAGGATCAAATTGGAGGGTGGAAGGAAAATTCGAATATGAAACTAATAGTTGTAGCTATTGCGATTTCAATTTAAGAACAGTGAAATGAGTGAAATCCAATTTGAACTCGATCTAGTGAACGCCATTAATTTTGGTGGCGACATGGGCACGACGAGAAGAAGTAAAGCAGGCGCCGCATCTCGTGTTTCGCATGCCGCATTGCATTAATTTCGAGTTGGAATTTTGTTATATATATGAGGAGGAGGAGGAGGAGGAGGAGGAGGAGACGTCCCAAAACCTAATTGATCGAGGTGATGGTTACTTAACGATTATTTACATATTTTTTTAATAATAAAATCCAGTGTTGGGTTACACTCAGCAATTAAATTGTGATTGCACAACTACAACAGCTAATGTGTTGGCAAATTCACATTTTTTTTTCTAATAATTAAATGAATGTATACCTCTTTTAAAGATCGTGCCTCCCTATTTTTTTAAAAAAACATTGAATTCAAATTTATTAATGATATTGATTATTTTTTATTTATGTCACTTATTATGACATTCGAAATTTCATCAAGGGTAATAAATAATTTAATCTAAATTTTCATGGATTAAAAGAGATAAAGGAGAATTTGAAAAGGAATAGAAGTATAATTATATAAGTAATTGGAAGAGAAAGAACGGTAAATTCTAGTTTAAAAAGCAATTTATATTTGATAGAAGTTCAGATAGATTAAGATTATGAATTTGAATTTGAGAAACATTAAAAGTATGGTTACAGAAGATAATTGGAAAAAATGAAAAAATAAATTCTATTTGGAGTAGGCATTATAATTACATTAAAATTAAGAATTTCAATATAACTCATGACAAATAAGTAAATAAAGTATTTCCAAATAAGATAGTATTGAGAAATTTAAAGTTTAAAATATTTTAATCTATTTATTATTTTAATATGAAAATCAGAAGCTATATATTAATCAATACCAAAAATTGAATAAAAGAAAGAAATGATATGATAAAATAAAAGAATAGTTTGATTGAAATAAGCTATGAATTACAGATAAAATATAAAAAGACAATTTGAGTGAGATTGAGTTAAAAAATGAAGATTAAATATTAAATTCTTAATAAATTAATTAATGAAAGGTCATTTATGAGACACTAATTAAGTTAAAAAGATAAAGATTAATGCTAAAAAATTAAGTGGGAACCTTAACTAAAATCAATATATATATATATATATGACCACAAGGTGTTGAATTTATATGTGAGGTCCCAGGATTTTCACCAAGGGCAATTCAGTAATTTGATAAAATTAACTAGATTTTTTTTATGGATTAAAAGAGAATAAAAGAAGAATTTGAGAAGAATTAGAAGTATGGTTAGAGTATATAGACAAAAAAAGAGGGAAATGAAAATACTAATGCTAATAGAATTGTAATTAGATTGGAGTTGATTTCAAATTGAGATCCAAAAATAAATCTAATGGATAAATAACTCTCAAATAGGATAGTATCGAGAGTTTTATGGCTACATATATTTTAACCAATAAAATAATATTATTTATTATTTTAATTCAAAAATTAGATGATAAATATTATTATATTAATTAATTATATAGGATTTGAGGTGACATTAGGAGAAAACATCGAATAAAGTTTAATGTTTGTGTAGAGAATCAAATAGTAGATTTTTCAACTAACTTGAGGTATGTATGAAATTTCTAATGTCGGCATGGGCCTTGGACTCATATCCTATATAGTAAGAATCTGGGTGTCAATAGAATTAATTCAGATCGAGTTCATTAAATGAACCTGACTCGAGTTGCATGGGCATAGCCTAAGTTTTGACAACTTGAGCGTGCTAATCATTGAACAAAATAACGATCTAGACCGAGTACCAACATATTCGGCCTGGTTCCATACCCGCCTAGGTTTCTTTGACTAAGGTTTAAAATTGATTAAGGTAAAATCTAACCTAGGTTCCACCCCATTAAACTCGGGTTTTGACGAGAGAAAGAGACAAAGTGGAATCAACAAACACGGTTCAAGTTTGCTTTGACGCATGCCACGTTTCGAGAATAGTTATATTTTATTGTGAATATCATATTGATTGCTCCTATAATTATATGACTTATTATTATTGATCATTGATAATTGAGTTATTATGATAATCATCAATCACAAATTGATTATCATTAAATTATCATTAATTATTGATAATTGGTGTAAATTGATTTGGATTGATCAACTTGTCTTTTAATTGACCAACATTGTCCAAATTGATCACAAAAAATAGACATCATAGGTAAATAAGAAAATAAAGTAAACAATTGTTGGGTCCATTCCCGTTGGGACTGATTGCACCTTTGTGATAAATAATTGAATTGAATGGGATAAATAGTAGGTCTAGGGAATTATGTCCACCCCTAATGAAAACTATAGTTGTCTTGGATATAATCATTCTTCAAACCATATACAAATCTATTGAATTGATCCCCCACTAGTTGTATGAAGTGACATAATATTTTTTTAATAAATAAGAGCTCTCAGTTTGCATTCGAAAGGGTTGTTGGATAAGTCAAAAGCTTGAATTGAATTGGATTTAATTGAGTTGAATTGATAATCGAATTGAATCGCATCCTAATGGTTGATGGAGAATTGCACTTTCATGACCAGTGGATAATTGATTTCATCATCATGATCGATGGATAAATTGCGACCTTTGCGAATGATGGATAAATTGATAGCTGTTTATGGAATGGATAATTGTTAATTTTGACATTCACTAATCTATGAACAATTGAAGAATGACTAAAGATAATTAACAATTGAATAATTATTATGATATTGATCAATCGCTTATCATTTATTATTAATTAATATTTGTTATGATAAGCAATAAATTGATAGTTTATTATGAATATTGATACATGATTCATATTGAATAATTATTGGATTTTTTTTCTATACTTTGTATCTGTATAATATGGGATGATGACGATAATGAAATGGTTGGTAACTCTTTTGACAATTTACATGCACATGGATATGGATATTAATAGGGATATAGATATTGATGGATTTAATATTATATAGATGTAGACTCATAACTCACGGGTTATTGAATATTATATATAAATTGCTTCATCTAAATAAAAAGTTTATTATAATTAAGTTTTAAGTCAATGTATTGATTGGCCAAACTAGAAAAATAAAAATCAAGTCATAAAATTAGATAGGGCTGCTAAAACATTTTTGTGGATAGGTGAATCTCCAAATGTTGAAATATATTGATGAATAAAAAAATAAAAGACACAATGTCTCTCCCTTAAAAGAGGCGTTATTAAATTTTCTATGTGACAACAACCTGGTCTTGAATATGCATTACATATAATTAAATTTATTTACATTTTTTAAAGTAAGCAATATAAAATTTGTGAGAAAATTTAACTACAAGATAAGTCTGCTTTACTAATGAGGTTATATTTGGGTGCCAGAACTTGGGTGAAACTGTACCTGAGTTCTCATCAATTATACCAAACACCATTACTAATGGAGATTGAACAGTATAAGTTCTGATCAACATTCACTTTTCTTTTAAATCCGAGAACTTAAATTTTGGATGTATGCGAGAATTCACCATCTTGATAATTAGATAGAAACTAAATTATGTTGAGTTAATTATGGCATCCAAAGTAGCCTAAAATTCGCATCCATGCACCACAACTATTTTTTTTTCAATTTCATAACTAAAGGAAAAACTCTTTTTTGCATTTTCTTCGATCCATTGTTGAAGAGGACAGCTGCCTACTCTTGTCTCTATTTACTTTGGTGAAATGAAAAGATTTGAACACAATTTGCATTCTCTATGTTTCATATTAGAAATTTTATTGGAGATGTAGAGTTGATTTAATAGACCAGGACTTCGAAGTCCTCACAAAGTTAAAACATGATTCAAAAGAATTTAGAAGACACAGATAGCAAATGTTACTGAGCTAAAAGGAGTCGAATTGGGATCAAAAGGATTTACCAAATAAGACAAGTGTCATGTCATACGTACATCGCCTTTTGTTTCTTACATGACGGAAGAAAAGACTGATGAGAAGGCAGTTAACAGTTACATAAGTTAAAAAAAGATCCGGCGTTCTTGAAAGAAAAAAGAACACTGCTGCACCAGTCATAGAGCTACTTATTATTGTCCAAATCTGTTGAAAGAACACTTCCAGCAGAGTAGAAGCTTGTCATCTTGCGAGCTCACTGATAAATGTGGCCTTCACTGTTGACGATATCCGTGTATGTGATGGCTAGTCGATCGCTAGCTTTTCGCCTTGATAGGGAATGCTGTTGAATCAGACGTCGATGTGATTGTGGTGCATATATATTATCTGTCTAGAGAGATAAATGCACTGTAACTATTGTTTTTGATGTTTGGATAGATGTTGTACTGCCTGTATTTGATTCACTCCAGTCCTCTGAGGATCTCCTTTAAAAGTTGGGATACTTATTTTGGTCGCATGTCCATCAAATTATATCAACAGGCCAACATACTTTTCTTTTTTGTCTTAAATGCCATTTTAAAAAATATATATTAAGCATAAGTACATAAGTATCATAGGAAACCTCATGTCATATTAGGATAAGGAAGAGGTAGTGAGATGTTCTCAAGAAAATAGAAGGTTTAAGCATGAATAGATTTTGTGTGTATACGCAGAGAAGATCAAGGGGGTTTGAATTTGTAGGAAATGAAATGAATAACAAGCTAGTAGTTTGATATGAAACTCTGCAAGTGGGGAAAAAATACGAGATTTGTTTAGAAATCTCAAGTAGTAGTCAAAGTCTATTCAAATTTTGATTAAGAATTCATGCTAAAAAAAAGAGTGGGCACAGATTAAACCACAAAGTCATATCCTGTACTTGCAAAATAGTTTTCTTTTCCACTAAAAAAGAAACAAAGTGTAGTCCATTATTATTATTATTCATACCCTCTACTTATAACTAGTGTCACCTTAGGCCTGAACAAAGCTACCGAATTGTTCATGAAAGAAGTCTGATGTTAATTCAATACCTCAAAGGTGACCCAAGGAAAAAGTTATATTCCTTTTTGCTGGAAGAAACCAAGAGAGAATAAATTGCATGAAGAGGGGAGAGAGAGGGAGGGAGAGAGAGAGATGGTGACGACTCTCCACATGCCATGTCATAAGAGCCTGCGGGAGGCGATCGGAGCATGCGTGTTTATTATGCATGCATACATATATATATTGATGATGACGGAGAGACATGGTTATGAAAGATACCACTCTTGCTTCCTACGTGGTCTAAGAATACGTATTGCTGTTGGGGGGTAAGCCTGCAAAGAGAGCTCCATATATACTTGAGAGCAGCTCTCTTTTTTCCCCTCATAAAGGGGGTCAAGCATGCAACAATTTTAATCAGACACACACTTTCCCCTTTCCGATCATCTAAATTTGGTTCATCAAATCCTAACAAGTTTCAATCTTCATGCGCCTAATGTTATAAGATTAAGGAGTACAGAATTAAATGGACGTTAATGATTTTCCTACTTAATGGAACTTGAAACTTGACTATATTAAAGGACTTGTTAGGTAGCTGTTTAATAGTTAGTATTACTTCTATGCATGTGCCTCTAATCAATGGATATGAGTGAAAAATACTGATGGGGTATAGAGCATGCTAAGTCTGTATGCAGAGGTCTTGTTCTCCCGGCCCACATACACGATGAAGACAATTGATTTGGTTGGAAAATAATATGGAGTACCCCACCATCCAAACATTCTTATGAAAGTTGGCTTATGGTAGACTGTCCACAAAGAACAAAGAACAAAGAACAAGTTAGAGAGATTTGATCTTCCCATAGATATTTTTTGCATCTTATGTTCACTGGCACCAGAAACCAACAATCATCTCTTCCTTCAGTGCTCCATTAATTCCTTTACTTTGGACTTTGTTTCAACAAGTTGTTTACTCTAAGGGACCATAAGGATTTGATTAGGGAAGGACAACAACTGCCCTTTGCTAGAAAAACCATTCAAAGATTTGGTCAATGAAAGATGATCGATTCTTCAAATCCAAACCAATGTTATTCCAAAATATTTAGAATAGGATCCTTGCTGGTGATCCATCTACTGTCTTGAAGGACATAACTCAAGTGATCCTATTAAGATCAAATTGAAACCTCCTCCCCTATTCTGGATCAAAATGAACTCACATGATACATTTACAAAATTAGTGGTCATTTGAGGAGCCGGTTTCATCATTAGATCTTCTAACTGCTCGACTTTTCATACTGCTTCTCATCGGTTCGACTCCCTCAACGCCATTAGTATACTCAAGAACATTGCAAATTGTCCTTAACATATCAAGAATCTAATGCTTGATGTATGAAACTTTGTCACACATTTTTATTCAAGCTCATCATATTTCTATGGAATGTAATACTGCCCATTATCTAGCTAATTTAGCAAGAATAAGTTGGCTGATTCTTTTGTGGGTCTCTTGAATTTTTTGCATCAGGACATGTTATGGTAACGGGATCTGATCATTTTGTTAAAAAAAATACAACCAACTACGAGGAACGACTCGTGTATCTGGTGAGTTGCTTCAATTATGACATGCCATGTAAAACATGCATGCTTGCTTTTGTCAGAATTCTTACCAAATTTGTGACTCATAACTATGTCGACCTCATGCATTCTTTCTTCTTTTTTTCCAGTGAATTCGATCTCATGCATTCTGCTGTTGCACAGAGGAATATGCGTCAAGGATTTTTGGCACAATTATATTAGGAAAGCAAGGTAGGAATATCCTGCAGTAGGTCAGACAATGTGCACTTATTTTCCATTAAAATACGTCCCATGGGTTTTATAAAAGAAAAGAAAAGAAAAGAAAAATTAAGAAAGACAAATTTCACTGACGGAGATGAAGCTCGAATGATGATTGGTGAGCCACAACGTCATGCACTTGGCGTTGGTTTCAGCCGACAGGCACTTAGATTGCAAATTTGCAATACGTTTATGGTTGAGCAGAATAGAGGAGAACAATAGGATGCTGAACCACCAATTTTATTGACATAATTTCGTTTTCATCATCTGTGTTATCGGAACAGAAATTCCATTCTTAGATACGCAAAAATAAGAATGTCATACTAAAACAACACCTGCATATATTTGTATTTCAATTAAAATTAGAGTCTGTCAAAGAGAACACAAGACACAACTTTCAAAATTTCAGATATGGTGTTCCATTGTTCACCCTAAGTTTCTACTTTACAGAGCTCCTTGACATTCGTAGTAAGAGTTTCCATCTTTACTAAAAACTGTTAATATGTCATCAATTCTAGTAGCAGAACCTATAAGCAATCCACGATGACCAGAGAAAAGTGTTTGAAATGTCCTCTTAATTAGCCTCAATAAAACTTCTCCTGAATAAACATTCAGTTTTGGTGGTCTAAGATGGCATCTGAACTTTGAGGCAGATACTGCTGCCAAATACTACCGTGATGAAAACCTTGTTGTTGATGCTCATCATCTGAGCAAACTTTTTTTGGTCCATCATAACGGAGCATGTTGGTTGTATTCTCTGTGACAGAAGTAGAAGTAGATAGCTTCCAAGATGGAGGAAGCCTGAAATACATGCCATAGATTGCCAGTGCAATAGCAGATTTTCTCTGATTTATCCTGCAAAAACCAGCGAGATCAGTAAAAGGAATGCATTCCAGCTGAAATTTACGCCAAACGAAACTCATATTAAGACTCAAATATTAACATCTCACAGATATTCATGAGTAAGGAGATAATTAGAATGTTGACCTTTCTGTTTTAAGATTAAGAATCTTGGTCCACCATAGAATAGCATCAATCACATAGTTCTCTAACTTTCTTGGATCAATTATAAATATTCCAAAATCAGGTAAGCAAGCATCTTCATCATAAGGTTTATCAGATACCCAGGCCTTTGCAGCTGTTCTTTGGATCGCATTTAGAACATGAATATCAACATAATCACCCAATCTACTACTGCAGTCATCAGCTGCTGCAATACCATGAGGACCCAAATCAAGATCAAAGAGCTCCTCAATTTTTCCCTGTAAATAAAGAGACCATAAGGATGCTGGAAAAAAGATGATAACTCTCTCAAGTAATAGGTTTTCTCACAACTTTAAATTGGCCTACTGCTTATTATCAATCATTTGCTTTCCATAATAGGCATGTTCTATAATTCTATTAACATAAAGTCTTAATTTTTATGATGAAGCATCCAATTTCTCTAACAAACATGACACTTGTCAAATCTATTTACCAACCTGTATTATGCTTCGGGAAATATGGCCTTCTGAAAATTGCTAGATATGCCCCATATACAATTATTGTGTTCGTTTACCACACTGAAAAGATTTTGTGTAGCATCAAGTTTTATTTAAGGTGTTCCCTTGATATAATCCAGCGCAGAAAAAGGACAGAAGCAGATTGAGTAACCTTGTATTTTTGTTGTATGCACTGCGAGAAATACAACACATCTTGATTGGGAGATTTAATTCTGACAATGAGGACGTAAAGATCACGAAACAAGAATGAGATGAAATTACACTTCTCTTGGTATAAGGTTTATATAATATGTCTGTCTCAAGGTGTATAGATGACAAGATACTAGATCTGATTGTCATCAATTGAGAATTGACTTGTAGTTTCGCTAAGGATAAATAAAAATTTGAATACTACTCCAACTAGAAGCTTCAACCCCATTACCAAAGGTCAGTGTTCACAAGGAGGTTATGTTCAGAAAGATTAGCCAGGGAAAGGTGAAGCTAAGAGAAGAAGATTACCTTTGTGATAGTATCTGGTGAAACATATATAAATCTGTCAGATTTGACATTGATTATTGGGATGAGAAGAGGAGCCATTTCCTGAATTAATTTATCAAGCAATTCTCCTCCTGCTATAGCAGACATTTTCTCCTTTACATTCTTCTGCCTAGAGAAGAATAGAAAATCAGATGCAACAACAGGAATTCAAAATCATGCTCTTGGATAATGTGAGCATACCCATTAAGTTCTATGTTTGAACGAGGCAGAAGCACTTTCAGCTTGTAGTATGGTGATATGAGTTCGTCATCATCTCCAGGTAAAAGGAAATGAAAATGTAATTTCTCATGGTATCTGAAAATGTCACAAAGCAGAAAAAATAAATATTAACTCATCAATCAATTAGGCACCAATCTTTGAGTCAGCTAAAGCAATTTAATGCTTTATGATCTTATGTATTATACCCAGACTCAAAACATCATGTAATTGGCTGTGTTGACTGTTGATATGTGACATTTTTCTACTAACATAGCTAGGCAATCCATTACTGTTAAATCTTATGGAAATAAGCTAGAAAAATATCTTAGGTGTATGAAGTTCCCACTTCCAAGTATATTTTTAGTGATCGTCCATCGAATATTAAATTCTGCTAACATCACTCTCAAACAAATATCAGTGTCGAACAAATAGCAAGGGATAATGAAAGAACCTTGAGTTGGATAGAGTTGAATTGGCAAGAACAGCTAGCATTCTCAGATCCAAACAGTCCATCCAAGAATAGATATGTATTTTTCCATCTTCCCCATCGTGCTTCGTTCTGATGTTGGATTCGTCAGGTACAGAAGACCTTGAATGAGTAGACTGCCAAATGAAAACTAAACATGTAATGTTTATGATATATTTCTCTCTGTTTTGCTCAATGCTCAATTATCATCCCTGCTCAAGTATATCTACACGATTCGGTTCACGCATAACTCAACAAAACAGAAAGCAAACGTCAACTCTCCGTCACTCAAAAATCCAAATTTCCTAGATCAAAACCGCAAACCAAAAAGAACAGATTTTGAGCTAATAATACGGAAGAGTGGGCAGCTAATTTACAAGGGGCGAGGAGCGATTGGGGTCGAAAGGAATCCAACTACGGTGGGGATCGGCAGGGTCTCGGAAGTGGGTCGGCGGAAGAAACTGGAGGCAGGCCAAGGCGAAGATGAGAGCGAACGCCAGGGTCTGCATCACCGGCCGGGGCCTCGGCGGCGGGTCGATATCGGGCCGGAGCGGCCCGCCAGCGGCCTGCGGCCGAGAGCTCGACGAGGCCGCTGCAGGTCGCCGCCACAGATTACTGGAGCTCGCGGCCATGGTCTCTCCGTCCCGCGCTTCCCGTTTACCCGGATATCTCTCTACGAAGGTTACGTTAGGCCGGCCGTCGACAGCTGGTCAACCATCAGCCTCAACGTGTGAAAGGGTGGCCGACGTCGTTTCTTCTTTTTTATTTTATTTTTCCACTGCAATGTAAGCAAAATTATGCAAGGGAAAGAGAGCCGTACTTTTGGATGAAATTTCAATTTCCTGATAATTTTTGGCGATTATTTTTTTTTCTAGTTTACAAAAAAAAAATTTCAACATACATATCATCTCTGAGTCAAGTAGTATTCATTTGAAGAAAGCTGAATAAATAATAGAATATTTTATTTGGTTGGAGAGTTAAGGGGAAGGAAAGAGAAAAAGTGGATGAAGAACAATGAAAAATATAAGTAATGTTATTTGAAAGGCATTAGTAAATTTGAAAAAAAAAATAAAATAAAAGTTTAATAGTAATTTTATTTAAACGATGCATATTTATATGCTAATTGTATAACGTTGGATATGAAAATATGTTCTCTTATTTTTTTATTTCGATTTTTTATTTGGGGTTGAAAAAATGAAATATTGAGGAGGAATGATTTTTATTTTCCCTTTTTTAAATTCCTTTCACATTCAATCAAGTGAATCAACTGCCCATGCAATACGATGGAATGGATAAAAATATATGTGTTTAAAAACAAAAAAAAATACTACAAGAAAGGTTTTTGCCTAGGAGAAATTTACGTGATTTTAAAATATTGTTATCCAAAAATTTACAATTAATGTTGCAATGAATGTTCAAACGTGGGTTCACATATCTTTTTGTGTGCCTTGCGGATCTCGAAATGAATTTAATGGAATTCGATGTTTGTTTTCCTATGAATCCTCACCATTTGGAATGGCGTGGATTTCATCCCAAATTCTGTTGTTTTTTTTTTCTGGAATATTGCCTTCAATTAATTAAAAATAACACGATATATTAATTAAAAATTGCTAAACTCTTACTTTACATAAACTCTACTGAGTATCCAAAGTATACGCATATTGGATTGCATTTAGTAAAATTAAAAGATGCACATCGGATTATGTTTTCGATTAAAATGCACAATGATCAAACTCCGAAATTCGTATAAAAATTAAACGTAATAATCAAATGGGTTATTGTGAAAATAAATATTAATTTTACAAAACAAGGGGTTGCAATGATTTATAAAACTAGAACGAATACGAAAATACAATATAAAATTCTATAAAATAGAAGATGACATGCAGACAAGTTTTAAGAGGGACCAAGATTAGGCTTGAAATTCATTCCAGTTGAAATTGAAATACATCAATCACCAATTGAAGCTGAAGCCTATCAAAATAAGGTCTAGGTTAAAGAAAAAACCAAAGTGTGTCCAGATGATTATATAATATATCATAATACTTATCATGAAATCGGTTATAAATTAACGATTTGATTAGATGATAGTGATTTGATTAGAATATAAGTTCCTTGTGTTTTGAATCATCAAATTTAAATAATATTGATTCAAACGTTGAAAGCATGTGCGATTTTACAGTGCAATTACATAGTACATATCTGTTTTTCTTAGTTTTTTTTTTTCCAAACTTGAGTTGCATAGGAACCAGTGAGTTATCTTAAAATTAATTCTTTAATGCAACTTAGTAAGTCTTGGTCCTGGTACCGATTTCAATAGAAATTGGATCCAAATCGAAGTCTAATTTTAAAATTTTGGAATAGTTTGAATTAGGCCATTTCTCATTTTAATGCCATTATACTTGCGCTTGCTGAGGTACATAAAAAAAAGTTTGAATAAAAAAAATATAAGATAAAAGAATATAATACTAGCATTAAAATAAATAGTTTTTTATTTTATATTTTTTAATAATTCATATTTTTTTAGATGATATTTGGTTGGAAGTTAACCAGAAAAATACATGCATATTTCTCGGATTACAATTAAACGCATGTTTTATTCTATAAAAAGTACAAGAAAAAATTTATTATTTTTTTAAAAAATAATTTTATAAATAATAAAAATACGTGAGTTCACGTATTATTTACAAAAAGATCTAATACACAACTTCAAAAACTAACTAATACGATGGAATATATGCTTTAATCCATGCGTTTTTAACTCCAACCAAATGGTGCCATAAATGATCGAACACATAAAAAGTGTCCGAAATAAAATGTAGACTTAGCTATTATTATATTGCACGAAAGAAAAATATGAGATACGTTATAATTCTGAAATTGTAATGACCGGTTCCGGAAAAAAAAAAGAGAAAGGACAAAAGTTAAAGAAAAGAAAAAGAAAGAGGAAAAAAAGTTAAAGCCATAAAAACAGAAAGCTAGTCAAATTAAATCATCTCTTCTCCTATAAATGAAATCAAACGAATTATTATTTATCCTCACCCGTGCAATCTTCCTTTCTCCGTCCCGTTCTCTCTCTCCCGTAAATTCTCTGTCCCGTTGTCTCTCTCCCATAAATTTGACAGCCACCAAAATGTAGGAGACGAATTAGAGGACTGAGACACCGACACTCAAGCACTAAGACTGATTGGAAGAAGAAGGCCTTAGACAATTTTTCCTCTGAAATTAGTAAAGTATGCAAGTAAATTAAATTAGTTATCGTGATTTTTTATTTAAAGCATATGCCAACAATTATGGATGACCTTTAGATGTAAACCATGATGTTATGACAATTTATGATGCTGAAAAATGTCAAATGATTGAAAAATTCTTTGTGCATCGCACCGATTTTCGGATGTCAAAACTCGGTCAGGGTCTTTCTTCCGGCCCGAGTCCATCGAAATCAAAATCAAGTTCTTACGAACTCAGTCTGAACATACTATGGCCGAAGATCTACGACATGATGAATCCGGCTTGGATTGATGATGACCCAGCTCAAAATTCACCATGTAGAACCCCGACGTGTGCGGCTTTTCATTTGATGCTCGACCTATGAACCTTGTCCGAATATGATATGGATTCAGCCCGAGTTCTACCAAAAAAGTTCAAAGATTCTCCTCTGATTGATTCTACGGACTCGGCACGAGTTTTACCCATATTTGATTCGAGTTTTGACATTTAGATGATGATCCATGCCTATTTGAACCCTTGATTTATGTCTTTAAGCTTGATCTACCTTATAATGATTATTATTATGATTATGCGCACTGATTTTTCTTCATGATCATATCTTGTGCCTCCTTATTTGAAGTCCTAATATGATTTTAATGACGATGTGTAATATGATCTCTGATTATTATGATCTCATAACTCTTCTTGTGAGAACCCAATCCTAATGTATAATATTAATCAGAATTTGTAAGATAAAAGACAAAAAAATATCAAATGAAGAGTTCTTATGGTGATGAGTTGATGCGACCAGTTGAGAATGAGTTTACTCATCTCCACACTTTTTTATTGGGATATTAACTTCTCAATGAGTTGAAAAATACTTTACAGGTTCAAATACGTTCACAATAAGTCAAAAATGAATTTATAAGATGATAGTCTTTTATGTTCTTATATTAATATGCTATCGTTCATGATTATTCATATCAAGTCATATGATTATATCTATTGTTCCTTACATAATGATGACCTTATAAAGATGATTCTCCTATGATTTACTCTTTCGTATCAATTATCACAATATTATGATGTCTTTATTTTATTTACGTATTGAGTATCAAAACTCATTTGGGAGGTTTTATCTCTCTTTCATTTTCATACGTGCAAGTGTAGGTCTCAATGATGAACGTGTGATTGATCGAGCTTATGATGACAACATATGGGTGTCATCAGTAATTTATTTTCATGTCTTAATTTTTATCATGATTATTAGGATGATGGTTCTTATTGATGATTCTTATTACTTAGTATTTCGCACTTTATGATGATATTATTTCTTGTTATTATCCTTTAATGATGTTCCTATAATGTCATGATTCATGTGTGAAATATCAGGACCAGTCACTATGCCGCCTGATGTTAAGTTAAGTTTGTCCCTCATTTGTAAATCTAATTATTTTTATGTTTGTTATGATGTATGATGATATAAATTCCTCCGCGTTGTGCTCCTAATGTTTGAGGTCATGGCCGAGCAAATAATATTGAACAAGAAGGGACAATTCAAAATGATGTACGCTCCAATAAGGCTTAACAAGACTAGCCACTAGTACAGCTTCCACTAGTACAACCTTTGCCAGTGCAGCTTCTAGTAGTACTACAACCAATGCAGTCGTTGACAACCTATAAGGACATTGTTCCTTAAAATATAGCCTCCTCAATTCGATGGCACTGATGAATTTGACAATGCTGAGGTGAATCATAAGTATGAAGGAAACTTTTTAATGATGGAATGTAGTGAACACAAAAAGGTTTTTTACATCACTAGTCGTCTGAATGATGATGCATTGGATTGGTGACTCACCAAGGACATCAAGTTCGAAGGCTAGGAGGTGATTCCCCGACAAAGTTTTCATGAAGTGTTAGAGGAGTGGTACTTTTCATAGTATCAACACGACTTGAAGCAAAAGGAGTTCTTGCAAAGAAGCCAAAACCAAAAGTTAGTGGGTCACTAGTACATCCATTTCATTCATTTGGAGAAGTAAAATACAATGAGGTTACATGACAAGCAAAGAACAGATCATTTTTTCCTAGGCATGAATACCATTGTCAAAGTTAATACATTAGCTAACCACTGCCAAAATTTGAGTGAGGTGATTGAGTTGGCAACCATGATGAAGAAGAACTATGAGAGAGAACTAAAATAATATAAGGAATTGAAAGGAGAGGCCCTATGCATCCCACCGAGCAGAAAAAGTCCAGGTGGAATGACGATAGAATTGAGGTCCTAACCATAGAGATAACTATGGGTATAATCAAGTCAGGCCATATGAGCCTCATGATGCAAATAAACAACAATAACCTCAATGCCAAGTGAGGAAGATGAATAAGAATTTAAGATGTTCACAGTGGAATGAATTAATCGACGATATATTACAACCCAAGCTATAATGCAAGAGACGCAGCAGAATGACTCCTACTCTCACTTTAAGATATTTCACACTAAAGAGTGCAGAATGAAGGCTGAAGTTTGCCTACACTATAGCAAACATGGACACTTCATATGGGACTGCTCTATGAAGAACAAGTAAGATCAAACTTAGTGTAGTGCAACTGGGAACAATCTAGTACAAGAAAGTTGTAGAAGAAGATGTGACTCTGCAAATGCTGAAATCATCAGAGCTACATATTATTTATGGTTGGTCTCCCTATTACAGTTCTATTTTATTCAGGTGCATTACATTCCTTTATCTCTAAAAATATGAGTTATTGCTTTGAGTTTATCCTTACATGACATAAGCCACTGATGCGGAGAAATTATGTATATTGTTTATTTATGTTTAATATGCATCTATTTCATGTTTTACTATGTTCTCAAGCTTGAACACATGTTTTACTATTATTGAAGTGCAACTTTTATTATTTCTTCACATCCATCTTCTAAATATTATATTTCTGGGATATTATCACTTGTGTTGATTGCTTTCCATACAGAAATCTCAATCGATAATTCATAAGGGTATTCAGATGTATGTCCCCATACATAGGAATATGAGGAACACGGGTGTGTTCGTCCAACCTAGACACAGATAAATTTGAAGGCAAATGACGCAGTTTACTAGTCTAACTGTCCAAAGCAGAAAACAACAAAAAAATGTGTCTTTCCACATTAGCATGATAAATTCCATTACACAAAAGGGAGAAAACTTCTTCCACACCTTTGTGGGCAGATGTGGACAACAAAATGACTTTTAGGACAGTGGACGAATGGCGAGTTGTGGGAGACAGCCATGCAGGACCACAACAAAGATTCCTTTTTGTTGGCAAATTTTGAACAGGTGACAGACCAAGAGGCAGGAGGGACCACAACAAATTTCTTTGGCTGAAAAATGGTAGAGGTGGTCCAAAAAGTAGGCATAAGGATTCAGTCCAGCTGAGTGCATTGTCCCAAACCAACAAATAGCATATTCACGGACCAACTAACAATGTTTCATCCACTCCAAGAAGGAAGCTTCCTATAAAGCATTTGGAGGCACTAAATGTCAAAAATGCTATTGTGAATTAGCAATAAGAGTGAGGCTATAAAAGGGGCTGAAGGCAAGAGGGTCTGATTTTGGTTGAGTTGGGATCATTTTGTGCTGCTGAAGGAGGTTGGAAAAGAGGCTGCACTATCAGCCTCCCTTCTTTCTTCTCTCTTGTATTTTTCTTTCTTTTTTTCCTTCTTTTCTAATTTTTGTATGTGTAACTAATCAGCCAACTAGTAGCTGGGGGATATTAATCATGACTTCCGTACTATGTTCTTATTCTTTTTTTATGCTTTGATGATTTACTAAATGTCGAGCTTTGCTTATCACTCTAATGATATCTATTTTGATCCATGTTTCATTGGATATCTCTCGACCTTCTAGATTTGCCTTTGGATTTGAGCTCGTAAATCATCTTCACCTTGCACCCCCAACTATAGGAATGTTAAAGGCTCTACGCGATCGAACGTAGAGAAATCGAGTTTTGGTGAAGATGATTCCCTACGTGATTTCCTTATTTTCTTCGTAGTTGTAAGATAGGGGGAGTTCTTGAATCATTGCTGCCTTGCACCTTAGACCGTAGGGACAATAGATGCCCTACACGATCGAACATAGAGAAATCAAGCTTTGACATGAATGGCTCATAGTTCAATTTTTTACAAAGTTAGCAATGACAGTTCTTCATGATTTGGTTTAGACGTTGTTCACTTTTTTATCCGCGACCTAAAAAGGTTACGCGTGTACCAAGTTTCTAGCAATAAACGGCCGCATTGAATTGGAGATTCAGATCATCTTACATGGATCCAAAGAGTGTTCATTCTTCGTACTTGCTATTTTCGATTCCTTTTGATTCTGGAAGGTTCTGCCTGAGAGGGAACATCTCTGATCCTCACTTGTAATCGGTGACTCGAGCAGGGCGGGTGACAAATGAATTATTTCTGAAGAACTTCCAGTAATACTTAATCATATTTTCTGAATCGATCTTTTCTTTCCCTCCAAATTGTCTAAATAATCTCGGTGATAAACTAGTTTCTTGTATTATGCCCGAGATGATTGTCCATATTCCATGAGGTGAGCATGAGCCAATCACAGTCGTCTCGCCTTAAGTGTATTTCTCTTGAATGCTTGATACTCAGTGGACACGAGATCATGACTCAAATCCATGAGAAAGAAAGCTCGATTTATAAATCGGAGTATCGTACGCAAGAGCGACGATTGCACTAGTTCTTATCGCGAGAACAAGAGTGTCACGGATGAGTCAAGTGATCTTAATACACATGAAGGGGCATTCAGTCATTTTTATCCTAAATGAAGTTCAAAGGACGTAAGTTCCAAGTGCCCCCAGCCCTAGTGCTTACACTGGTCATTGTCTAATTTGGTATTAAAAACCCATAAAAATTAGTGTAATATTATTTGTTGTGATTTCTAGTTTATAACATTTCACTTTCTTATTTTGAACAACACCTATAGTCTTGGCTTTTCCTTCAAATGGTTTTAATTAAGTGTGGACATTTCAACTTTGTCTTTGTAGATCGAACATCAAGCACTACAATGATATACCGTACGCTTGCGGATCGTATTTCAATAGTGTAAAAAGATTATAAATTTTAAAACTTCATTTGAGAGATTTTTCTATGTTCAAGAGCAATACACTAGAGTAACGGGTAGACCTATGTCTTAGAGGCTCACGCCCTCTTAAATGTGACATTCTCTATACACATTTTATGCGAGCTAGCCACCTAATGGAGATCACAAATCCTACGGAACACTCCACATCACGAAATATCTTCATGAAGTACGATAATCTAAGACAACAATTTTTTCAGATTTAATAGTAATTCCTATGACAGATTTTTGATATGGATTGACTATCCTACCATAATATAATAGTGTTATACAAACAGAAGAAGATAGTTATTGGGGCACCCATGGTGGACCTATGATTAGTGTCGAAGGTACTACTAGAAAAGAAGAAAAGGTAATCATGTCTACAGTAATGGCTAAAAGATGGTGCAAAAATCATATTGTACACCCATCAAATTACAGTAATTGGATGTAGTTTGATAATTTTCGAATGTTTTTCTAAAAGATATCTTCGGATTACCAGCACAACAAAAGGTGATGCCCTTTATCAGATGGCACATGCTAAGATGTGTGAACTAAAAAAGGAAATAGAGAACGGGTAGACCTAGAGTAACGGGTAGACCTATGTCTTAGAGGCTCACGCCCTCTTAAATGTGACATTCTCTATACACATTTTATGCGAGCTAGCCACCTAATGGAGATCACAAATCCTACGGAACACTCCACATCACGAAATATCTTCATGAAGTACGATAATCTAAGACAACAATTTTTTCAGATTTAATAGTAATTCCTATGACAGATTTTTGATATGGATTGACTATCCTACCATAATATAATAGTGTTATACAAACAGAAGAAGATAGTTATTGGGGCACCCATGGTGGACCTATGATTAGTGTCGAAGGTACTACTAGAAAAGAAGAAAAGGTAATCATGTCTACAGTAATGGCTAAAAGATGGTGCAAAAATCATATTGTACACCCATCAAATTACAGTAATTGGATGTAGTTTGATAATTTTCGAATGTTTTTCTAAAAGATATCTTCGGATTACCAGCACAACAAAAGGTGATGCCCTTTATCAGATGGCACATGCTAAGATGTGTGAACTAAAAAAGGAAATAGAGAAACTTTTATACAAGGGATTTATCGGACCAAATGTATCTCCTTGGAGCACACCATTTTTTTGTGAAGAAGAAAGATGATTCTCTAAATTATGTATTGACTACCGGATGTTAAATAAGGCAATTGTAAGAACAAGTACCCACTACCATGTATTGTTGATCTTGATCAATTGTCTAAGGCAACAATGTTCTCCAAATTGGATTTATGAAGTCGATACCGTTAGTTAATAGTTGCTAAAAAGACGTACAAAAGATAAAATTTCAATTAGTATATGTTTACTATGAATTTCTAGTATTGTCGCTTGGATCAATGAACGTCCATGCAACTTTTATGGACCTTATAAATCGGTTGTTGAATTTGTACCTAGATCAGTTCATTATCATTTTTATAAATGACATATTGATTTATTCAGAGAACCTAAAACAACATAGAAAGCATTTGAGGAGTATACTGGAGACATTGAGACAACACAAGTTATATGTTAAGTTGTCGAAGTGTGAGTTCTAGTTATAGGAGATTATGTACCATCAACTCAAAGAATGCATGAAATTTTGCTTCTTCATCTAATTTGCTAACTATTATCGCAAGTTCATTAAAGAAAGATCATAGAAAGATGCCAAAAGGAGAACAATGATTTCAACCTCTCAGCAAATAATAGGATCAGATACAGAGATCTTCTACGGGATCCAAATGATGAAACCCTCAAAAGAGAAGTGATGAGTGAATGCCACAAGTTTGAATTTGTGATCCATTCGGGTAGTACTAATATGTACAAAGAAGCTTCTAGTGAAAAATATGAAGCAAGAAATTGTATAATATATTTCTAAATGTTGATGCCAGCAGGTGAAAGTAGAACATCATAAGCTATATGAAAAGATAACATCTGTTGTTATTTCATAGTGAAAATGGGGGAAAATCTTCCTGAATTTCATCTTTTACCTATCGTACACTTAGAAGAGACATGATGTTATATGTAAAATAGTTCATCGATTAACAAAGCAAACACTGAAATCAATCGATATAGAGCCTAATGGAGTAAGTGGAAGAGGAGGAAGAACAAGACCTTGATAATTTTTGTCTAAAATTCATAATAAGTAGGTTAAAACGTGACTTTTGACTTGAAGCATATGCCAATAGTTCTTGATGACCTTTAGATGTAAACCATGATGTTATGATGATTGATGTTGTTGGCAAATGCTTGAGAAACTATCAGAATACCCATTGTACATTGTTCTACTTTTCGAATGCTAGAACTCGGCCTAAGCCTACCAAAATTCGCATTGAGTTCTTTCGAACTCGGTCTAGATTTGTCATGGTCAGAGCTGTCGAGCTCTACAATGTGATAACCCAGTCCAAGTTCAGCCATGAAGAAGCCCCACTTGTGTAGTTTTTTACCTGACGCTCGACCTATGAACCTGGCTCAAGTTCTATAAAAAAAGTTCCCATGTTCCACCCATATTCGTATCAAGTTTTGACATTTGGATGATGATTCATCCCTATTTGGACTCTTGATTTATGTCCTTAGTTTTAATCTACCTTATGATGATGATTATTATGATTATGCATTTTGATTTCACTCCTTATCTTGTGGGCTCTTGATTTAAAGTCCTATATGATCTTAATGATAATATGATATCTGGTTATTATGATCTCATGACCCTTTGATGCAATCCTCATTTATAAGATTAATTAAAAGTTTCAAGATAAAAGATGAAAAAATATTAAATGACGACGATGATGATGGTGATGGACAAACGACGATGATCTAAGAGTGAGTTTACTTCTCCTCATGCTTTATTTTATTAAAGTTGAAATATACTCATCCACGAGTTGAAAAATACTTTATGAGTTAAAAGATACTTTACGAGTTGGAAGACACCCACAATAAGTCAAAGATAAATTTGTAAGATGATGATGATGATGATGATGATGATAAAGTATATTAATAATGAAACATTTCTATGATGTTGGTGATCAACTTTTTCTACTTTTCCATAATTTCTTATTATATTTTTTATTTTATATTAATATGCTATATTTTATTATTACTCATATTCGCTCATATGATCCTTACATGATAATGACCGCAATAATCATTTACAAGATTACTTAAAAGTTGTAAGATAAAATGAAAAATATTAAATGATGATGATGATGGACAAATTACAGTTTACTTCTCCTCACATTTTATTTTATTGAAGTTGAAATGTATTCATCCACGAGTTAAAGAATACTCTACGAGTTGAAAGACACCCACAATAAGTCAAAGATGAATTTACAAGATGATGATGATGATATGACGATGATGATGGTGATGATGATCATGATAAAGCATATTAATAATTGAACATTTCTCATGATGTTGGTGATCGACCTTTACTACTTCTACGATAATTTCATATGATATCTATAATTTTATATTAATATGTTATCTTCTCCTATTAATTATTTTTTCCTATAAATTATCATGATATTATAACATTATTATCTTATGTATATGTTGTGTCAAAATTCATTGGCAGGTTTTATCGAGCTCATGGTGATAGCACATAAGTGTACTATATCTTTTATTTTCATATCTTAATTTCTTTATCATGATTATTAAGATTATGTATTATATGAGATATTCAGGACTCATTGATGATTCTTATTACTTAGTTTTCCGCATTTTATGATGATAATATATCTTGTTATTATCTTTTAATGATGAGCTATTTAGCATATGAAATCTTTATTTTGGTCACTGAGTATAACTAGTATGACAAATTTTGTCAGGTTACGGATTCATTTTGGGATTTAAAAAATTGTATAATGTGAAACAATAAGCGTATATTATTGATAATACCTTGAATTCTAACCTAGTTGTAATCCTATTTGACCCTTATATAATTTGAAGCTCAAATAAAGGTGGTTGTGAAGCCGTCCATCCCTTACAAGGTCTAGGGGGATCGCAGGAGATCCCCCTTCGAGGGTTCGAGGGCTTCGTTGAAATCTAAATGATTTTATGATTTTTTATTTCTTATTTTGTATTGAAGTTCCTATATAAATTTCATGACGGTTGAGTTATTTCACATTCTATAATCATTAATCCTTTATAACAAAGAAAGTCATTGCCGTCTAAAAACGTAGCCTAATTTAGGATGAACCTCGTAAATATTTATGTTCTTATGTGTTTGTGTGATTCTCTCTCTTCGTAACAAACTAATATTAGAGCCTTAGAGTTCATCAGCGATTCTCAATAAGTAAAGAGACAACGTTGCATAACGTGAAGGTGGAGAAGTTCATTGACAGAAACCATTTGGGATGTGGCAAATCAAGATGCGACGCTTTTGAAGCAATGAGGAATTTGGATGCCTATCGCGATGGCCAAATAAAAGGAGATCGAACTGAAGGACAAAGACAAGAAGATCAAACTCGAGGAATTGTCATCACAAGAAGAGAAGGCGCACTTGATTATTCTATTGTGCCTGACGAATGAGGTGATGATCAATGTCGCAATGAAAAAATGACGGCTATATGATGGAGACTCGAGAGTTCGGTTGTTGTGAAGCAAAATTTGTTCACCCTATGCATGCAAAAAGGTACTCCTATGAAGGAACATCTTGATCAGTTGAATTGTTTGTTGATGGAACTAACAAATATTGAAGTAAAGATAGAGGATGGAGATGTTGTTCTAATTTTGTTAATTTCGCTTCCACCATCATATGAGATTTTTTTCAATCTATGATTATCAAGAAGGAAATTATAAGTATAGAAGAAGTAAAATCGAGTCTCCATACTCGTGAACTTTGGCATATGGTGTTTGGAAATTCTATAGAAACTCAGGCCGTAGGATTAGGGTCGACCGCGACATGCCTCGACCTCAAAGAAATCCAAACAGAAGAAGAAGAAGAAGAAGAAGAAGAAAATCACTACGAAGGATATATGTAATTATTGCAAAGAATAAGGTCATTTGAAGAATGATTGTCTGAAAAAGAAGAAGGCCCCCATTGTTGCGGTGAACATGAAAATGAATATTCAAAGGATGATTTGATTACAACCGCTACTGATTAAGGATGACTAGATTCTTAATTCGGAGTGTTTCTATCACATAACTCCAAATAAAGAATAGTTCTTATCTTATCAGATGACTGACGGTGAAAATATCATCATGGGCAAAGACGTTGATAGATGTTCAAAATGTTCCACAATTGAAGAAAAATCTAATATCACTAGGAGTTTTGGACTTTAAAAAATTGTCATATCAATGCTGTTGGAGACGTTCTCATAGTTACGAAGGGTAATGTTCTAATTATCAAGGGACTCAGAGAGAAGTCCTTATACATATTGCAAGGCAAGACAATCTCTAGTATTGTTGTTTTGACTAGTTCATCAAAAATTAAAAAAGTTCAGGTCATGACACATGCGGCTTGGGCATATGAGTCAAAACAGGATGAACATTCTTAGCAAGTGAAATCTTCTACGAGGTCAAAAGATATCTGAAATTAATTTCTACAAGCACTATGTATTTGACAAACAACAAAGACTTCAGTTTGGCAAAACAATGCATAGGACGGAGGCGACACTCGATGACATCCATGTTGAATGTTGGGATCCCTCTTTTGTTCCATCGTTGGGAGGTGTAAGATACTTTTTGTCCATGATTGATGACTACTAAAGATGACTTGGTTATTCTTGATGAAGCAAAAGAGTGAATCTTTCAAAGCCTTCAAGTAGTGGAAGGTTTTGGTGGATAATAGACATCGAAGAAAGTGAAGCGCCTCCGCACTAATAATGACCTAGAGTTATGTTATGTTAAATTTGATAAGTTCTGCAAAGATGGAGGCATTGTTAAACATTGTATTGTCAAAGATACTCTGCAGCAAATTGGAGTGATAGAACGAATGAATAGAATGCTTCTAAGGAGAGTAAAATACATGCTCTCTAATACTAGCCTGAATAGGATATTTTAGGCTAAAATTGTTAACACAACATGCTACTTGGTGAATCGAAATCCAACGATTGCAATTGATCTCAAGACTCTTACTTAAGTATGTCTAGAAAATCCTACTGGTTATGCTAATTTGAAAGTTTTTTTTTTTGCTAGCATATTATCATGTCAACGAAGAAAAGTTAAAGTTAAGATCAAAAGAAGTGTTCATGAGATATAGTGCAGAGTGAAAGACTACAGGATCTAGTCTCCTTCAGAACATAAAATCATCCACAATAAAAAGCGTGACCTTTGATGAAGTATCAAATGCTTCAGTTGAAGGTGGAGACTAAAAAGAGTGCTAACAAATATGTGGAGATTAAAGTCGCTCAAGCTAATGATGATGCAGAAGGATTACAACAAGAAGCGCAGCTATAAGGGAATCAATTGTTGTTAGACGTCCTCGTAGATAAGTAGATCCTCCTAAGCAATATGGCTTTAGGACGTGATTCCTTATGCATTACAGGTAGTTGAAGAGGTGGAATTCCAAGGGCCATCTTCCTAGGAACACCATCACATGTGTTGAATCTGAATAGTGAATCACTACTATGGATGAGAAGATGAAATCTCTTCACAAGAATCAGACATAAGAACTTATCAAATTGTCTAAAGAAAAAAAAGTTATTGACAGCGAGTGAATTTTCAAGAAGGGTTGAAATGCTAAGAGTTGAAGGCCGAAAATACAAAACATAACTGGTTGGTAAAAGCTATAGAATGAGTGAACTACAATAAGATATTCCTTGTTATCAGACATATTTCTACGAGGGTGATGACTCTTGTAACACATCAAAATCTAAAGCTTGAGCAATTAGATGTGAAGATTGTCTTCCTTCATACAGAATTTAAAAAAGACATTCTTATGAGTTAGACATAGGGTTTTCTATTCCAACAAGGAGAATTAAATTTGCATATTGAAAAAAACTTTGTTCTCAAGTAGTCTCTCAAACAATGGTACAAGAGGTTTGACAACATAAATCCATATGATTGTTGCACATATCACAAGATGATGAGTGTTGATGATATACTCCTCTTCAACATAAGTCCTTATGATTATTGTGTATATTACATGTAGGAGACTCCATCTCTTTGCTCTTATATATTGATAATATACTCATTGCTGCTAGGGATTTGTTAAACATTCAGAATCTGAAAAAGCTTTTTAGTGTATAACTCAATATGAAGGACCTTGGTGCAACACATAAAATTTTGAGGATGGAGATACTGAATCACACACATGGCAAAGTCTTTTTATCATAGAAAAACTATATTAAAAAAATATTCAAGTTTGAAATGTCTAGAGCGAAATCTTGATTACTCAATCAGCTGTAAATATTTACATCATTGTTGCCTTTGCACCACAATGTAGAGAAGGAGTATATGTTTTGGCACAAGACCTGACATTTCTCATGTAGTTAGTGTTGTCACTAGCAAATTCATGAGCAATTCAAGAAAAAACATTCATAGTGAAACACATCTTTCGATATCTGAAAAGAACATTTGATATTAATATTGATTTCATCTACAAAAGTGATAAAGAGTGTTTGGTTGTAGATTACTTAAATTCAAACTTTGTTTTGATGAAAAATGATCTATAACATATTATGTCTTCACTTTGGACAACTTTGTCATCGAAGGCCACACTTACATTATCTATCACGAACGTAGAGTATATGACTTTGATAGAAGTTGCTAAGGAAAGCTTCTGGTTGAAAAACCTAGTTGGAGATCTTGAATTACCTCAGGAGCATGGTACGGTGCACTGTGACAATTTGAGTGTAATATGTTTAGCCAAATATCAAATACATCATGAAAGAATTAAATACATTAATGTCTGCTATCACTTTATTCGCATTAAAAAGAGGATTAAAGTGAAAAAGATTTCAACTAACATATTCATCAAGTCAATTTCTCATAATAAATTTCAGCATTTTTTTGGACTTGTTAAACTTCAACAACACTTGGTAATAATCTCAAAAGGGAGGTTGACGGCGGCATGACATGAAAAAAGAGGCTAGTGAAGATTTATTGATAATGCCTTGAATCTTGACTCAGTTATAATTCTATTTGACCTTATGTTATTCATTCGTTTAAATAAAAGGGGATGATGAAACCGTTCGTCCCTTACGAGGGTCTAAGAGAAATTTTCAAAATTTAAATGATTTTATATTTTATATTTCTTATTTTGTATTTAAATTTCTATATAAATTTTATAACATCATTATAATCATCAATTTTTCATAATAAAAAAATGTAGCTCAATTTTTAAAATAAATTATACTACTATTTTCTCTCTCCCCGATTCTAGTAACTCATATTATATACCAAGATGAGTCTTAATTATTAATGTGAGCGATAGTTATTATTATTAGTTAATTAAGAATTAATTAATAATAAGTAACGAGTGGATAATAAACCAGGGCCGTACCGCGAGTGATCAGATCCACCGTCACTTAAAGCCGCGTTAAGCAAATCTCCTCCCTACCACCGACGGCGACCGAACCCATTCGCGCCGCCCAATTCCTCTGCCTCCGCCATCGTCTACCGATCCGACAACCCAAGCGGTAGCCACGAAGAAAGAGAGAGCGAGTGGCCTCCGCAGCAATGGCGGGCGGTTCGTCGGCGTTGGCCGGAGTGAACCCCAACCTGGTGAAGCTTGTGCTGGTGGTGATGGGCCTCGCGCTCGCAGGCTACATCGTCGCCCCTCCTCTCTACTGGCACCTCGCCGAGGCGCTCGGCCGCTCCAACCCCGCCGCCGGGTGCGCACCTTGCATCTGCGACTGCTCCTCTCAGCCGCTCCTCTCCCTCCCTGAAGGTAAGATTAACTGAGTTTTGATCTCCCGGTGTCTTCTTGACCTCTAGATCGTTCTTGTCTTTCCAATGTGATTCTCAGATCTCAGATCTGCTAATTATTGTGTTTCCCGTTTTTGGATATGTTGTTGATTTTTGGCTAATTGTGGAAACTTATGTCATCTTCTTTCATTGTTTTTGTTTGCAGAGTTGAGCAACGTGTCATTTACAGGTCAGTTTGCCTTAAGAGCTCACGTTTCTGCAGTAGTTTTCGAATTTGATTTTACTGTTCATCGGTGGATATAAGATCCCTGTTAAGAAATCTCAATGAAGTTCTTTTTCTTTAAAAAAAAACTACTTTCTCATGCTAGGAGTGATAATATTCAACTTTAGTGAATTGGTCATAGAAGTTGGATCTACGTAATGTGTGATTTTATTTGCCATTTCTCGCTGTTTCAGCTAGTTGAGTTCTGATAAATATAGGGCTGACTAGCACTTTTTTTTTTTTTGAGGGAAGATTAGCACTTGTTTGTGGGGGTTTACAGTAGGAAGATTGCATGTTCATCAGTGTGTAACTTGCTTCTTCAGGTTGTTTTCTGTATTGCCCAAACAATGACTTGTCATAAATCCATTTTCCCTACTTAAGATAGGAAAGGGCCATTTGGGTTTCTGCCATGCCCCTGCTGCGCTGATGGTTACGTTGACAGTTCAATCCGTTCAAACTATTTCTATGTTTAGGAAGTTTTTTTATTAGACATACCCATTAGATTCTAAAATCTGACATGACACTGATTGGTGTGAAGATAACAGTAGCATGGGTCATTGTATGAGAACTTGCATTGGATAGTTTTTGTATGATTCCACGTTCCTTTGGTCTAATTAGTCAAATTTTCCTGCTTGCGAAAGAAGTCCCATTGCTCTAGATGCTTTTCAGAAAGCTTTTATGATCTGTAAAATTAATTTCCAATATCTAGGACCAATATTTTCTTCCTTCCTCCTGCCAGTCTTGCCACTACCGTCTCCATCTTTTCTTGTGTGATTGCATTGTCACTGAAATTGAGGACATTTATCTTTGAACAAGAGTCATTTATGGTCGTACTGGTAGAAACTTCATTTAGTCTTTTGTTGATGCTATGCCAATACTTGTTTCCAGCAATATGTTTTCATATATCTTTCTTAGCTTGAAATGCTGATACACGATTCCCAATTTTTCTTTAAATAGTTGCATTTTCATGTTGGAGACACTTTGTCTGCTTTAGCACATCTTGTATGCGATAAACCATTCTTCCAGTAATTGTACTTTGATGACTTTGATAATTGAAAGACAAGTTGAAGCATCTTCTATAGAACAATAACACTTTATTTATATGTTCTTTCCTTATGAAGGAAAAAAGGATTGAAGTTTTGGCCGAGTTTCACAAAAAATAGGATGTCCAAGACAAATTCCGTCCATCAAATTTTACGAAGTAACCTTCATAAATCATCCCCCACCTTTGCCTTGATCACACTTTGATCCCCCAACTTCATCTTGTAACCAATTGGACCCCTAGATTATACAACAACAACAACAACAACAAAGCCTTATCCCACTAGGTGGGGTCAGCTACATAGATCATACGACGCCATTCCATATTCGTTGATTCATGTTCATAAGATTCGACAGGATTTTATGTTGGCAGTGAAAAAGTACTCAATGTTGTCAAACACGTAAAACGGACAAGACACGGAAAAACACGAAATCGTATACACGTAACAAGACACGGCTGATTTTACCAGAAAAATATTTTATATATAAATTAGCATAGACCCCTCACCCCCTTGGTAAGTGACAATCCGATGGAGGCAGCCACAAACAGAATAACTTAAACATTCTGAACCCCTCACCAGTCACCCTCTCGGTTCATCTAATTGCAAACACAAGGGAGGGACCAAGGGAGGTTCAGATGTTCGCACATACAAAGAAAGTGGGAGGATGGAGGGAGGTTCCTCACTTCCTCTGCTGCTCTGTTCGCAAACAAATAGAGAAACTGAGGGAGGTTCGGCAATTCGCACATACAAAGAAAGAGGGAGGTTCCTCTGTTCGCAAACAAATAGAGAAAGAGGGAGAAACCAAGGGAGGTTCAGGCGTTCAGGTGTTTACACATACAAAGAAAGAGGGAGGGACCAAGGGAGGTTCCTTTGTTCCTCTGTAAACAAATCGAGAAAGAGGAAGAAGGACGGGCACAGTCATAAACATGAAGAGAAAGAGGGAGGGAGGGTGTACCGGTAGAGGCAGACGGCTACAGGAGGTCAGCGAGCGAAGGCTGTTGGCGGTGGCTGCATGGATGAACAGCACGAGCAGGGGCATCCTTAGGCAGCCAACAGTGAGGTTGCACATAGAAAGGAAAAAGATGGCACAATGAGCAGCCACATACAGAGAGAGGGAGGGAGGGACTAGGGAGAGTGTACCAGGCTACTAGCAGCGGAAGAAATTGAACAGTGCAAGAAAGGGGTAACTGCAGAAGTGAACCCCGGCAGACGATTGGCGAGAGTTGGAGCCGCAGTGTCACGGTGGAGCAGCAGCGTTGTGGTGGCAAGAGTTATAGCAGTGGACGATTAGGGCATCTGCGTTTTGGGAGAAAAAGGGGCCAGGGCAATCACGTGGCGTCTCACGTGGGCGAATGTGCAGGAGGAGAAAAAAGAAATGAAGACGCGGTTCCACCGTTTTTATGTTCTGACACGCGATTCTACTGCATGTCGGCGAGACGCGATTCCAGCTAGAAACAAGCATGTTTCGCCGGGGTGGATTCTGGAATCGTACGATTCTACGACTCAAAACGCGTTTTTGACTACTGATGCCATGTGGATTATATGTCAATGCCACATGGCATTCACATAGGATTGGACTCAAAATTTTAAATACATAATACATATTTAAATAACATATAACTACTAATTTTGTTTTTAAACAATTTAAATTTAAATTGAAAGAAAATGCAGAGAGAATGGGGTGCAGCCCCCTCCCCCTCTGTCTCTCTTGGGCAAGATAGGTGGCTGGAGAGAAGATGAGCTGGAGGGGGCCGTCCCTTCCTCCTTTCTCCATTTTTTTTTAATTTCTAAATATTAAAATTAGTACTTATATTGAAAATTTAGTCCAATCCTATGTGGCATCCACATCGTCAGAGTCGCTTATAAGCCTGTCATCATGGATTGTGGACTTTTGTGTAACAAATTATAAGTTAGTGGACCAACTGATTATAAAATGAAGTCTGTAAACTATTTATGAACATTTCTCGAGTTTAGTGGACTAGGAAAAAAATGGTTAACATATCCCCGAGGTTGAACCTATCACAAAGTAGGTAGAATCTATATTTCGCTCATTCTATGCCTTCCTATCTAAACAACTATGTTCATTCTGAAAATTGAAATGCCGATGTAAATATCAATGTTGTAGTTGGATTAGGCAGCATGGATTGTAAAATAGTCTTCTAAATCTATCTAGTTTCTTTTGTGTCTATTAGGCAACGTGTCCAGATTTGGAATTACATTTTGTAGTATTTCACTCTACGTCTAAAAATGCTACATTTGAAAGTAGATTAAAAAATGTTATCTGACACAAAAATTAAATATGATCTGTGTAGCCATTGGACTGAATCTAATTTTAAGTCACTTTCATGTGCTTTAAGTTAATGCAATTTAAAGCGTAGTTAATTATCATTTATTTTGATTAACAACCATGTCCCTAGTTAGCCCCAATTTGAAAGTTTCCGTAGATGAGACTATGTTGTAATTTAATTTGAAGTGTCCAATAGCTAAAACATCTTTGTCTTGCTATTTACTACATACATGTTTTTGCATACTTCCTTGAGTTACTAATCTTGCGAGAAAAAAATAGGAGATTGTGCAAAACGTGACCCAGAAGTTAATGAAGAAATGGATAAAAACTTTACCGATCTCCTTGCGGAGGAATTGAGACTGAAAGAAGAGGAGGCAACAGAAAGTCAGCAACGTGCGGATGTAACTCTTTTGGAGGCAAAAAAATTGGCATCACAATATCAAAAAGAAGCCGACAAATGCAGTTCGGGGATGGATACTTGTGAGGAGGCAAGAGAAAGAGCTGAGGCTGCACTTTTAGAACAGAAGAAACTAACTGCAATGTGGGAGATGAGGGCACGGCAGCGAGGCTGGAAGCCTAGACCTGCAGGAACTGCTACAACTTGAGAATGATGCAAAATTCTTGCTCAATTGTCTCATGAACACATGCAGCTGTCAAATGTGTATTCCTTTCTCCTCGTGGTGTGGTTTGTCCTCAAAGAGGGCTGAGCTGTTGACGGGGTCGTTGAAGTTTAAAGCTCATTGTTACGTCCTATCTTTATTATCTTACGGTCAAATTATTTGTTTAGCAGTTGTTACATATTTTGTGCATAGTTACAGGACCCGGGTACATCCAATCTTCTAGCTTGTTCCTTTTGCATTATTTTGATTAATAATAGGACGAACTCAGGAATTGTGAGATATGAAATAATTTCTTTGTACTCCTTTGTTTACTCTACGTTACTCATTAACTGTGTATCATCCATATATAGTGTCTGAAGATCTGATCCAAGGATTTTTCTGTCATTATATATAGACCCATGATCCAAGTAGTCAGGATCCAGAGGGGTCCTTAATCTTACCTATATATTAAATTATATAATTTAATATATAAAATTATATTAAAACCTTTTTTAAATACATTTGTAATGATTTAGATTATAGATAATATTAACTAAATTTTTATCCTGTTAAGATTGCCTACACAATGTATATATTACTTATGTAATAATAATTTAATATGAATTAACACAAAAAAAGATAATAATAAGATTAACATGGAATAAATTATATAAAATGACTTTTAATATATATTAATATTATATTTATTTTGTTAAAAAAAATAACTTTAAAATTTTAATTGTCAAGGATCATCAATGTTTTCTTAATTTTGTTTCTCAAAAGATATATTGCACTTGGTCAAAATTAAAAAAAAAAAAAGAAACAACGTTTGTAGGATCGGTAGAATTTACAAAAATAATTTCAAATATGAGATTGTAGATCCCAATTAGATCTTATGATCAAGATCCTGATCTTAATAATCATGGACCCATCTTGGTGTTGGATGTTGCGATGTGCGTGTACCATGTAAAACTTTTCTTCTTGTATTTAAGAGTTCAAATTTAATTTGTTCTCAAGTTCAATCTAGAACAACCTTCTTATCTTATATTTATATAATTCTGATTATTCAAGATGATTCTCAAGCCACCATTCACATTTATCTTTTTTTTCTAAAATTTTTCAATTTTCTATATTTTTCTCTCTTAGGTGCTCTAAATACCATTAATTACATTTGCCACTAACATTATGACACACTACATGCCATTATAACCTATAAACCTTTCCACTTCATGATGTTCAATAAATATAATTTTGACAAATTAAATATTTAATCAGATTTCTTAATTATTAATTATAGTATGAACTATTTTCTCATTTCATTGTATATTGTATAATTCTAGACGTGGTCGTAAAATGATGATAAAAACTATTTTCCAAATTGCATAACATAAATTTGTCAAATGGTCATTTTTGTTGTGACTCTCTTGGATTTCAATGCGAGCACGGATTTAGACATCTTTGTGTTTACCATTTTGGTTCGACCACAATGACACAATCAAAATCATTGTATATATAGCTTTTATTCATATTTATCTTTTTCTATTTTTTTAAAATTTTAATCATTATTTAATGTATGATAATCTCTTGACATTCCAATTGCAATGTTACATATTCTAACTTCAATCATCTATTAGCAATTATAACAAATCCTTGATATTCCAATTCTATAATTTGAAGGTGAAAAGTCATAGCATTAGTTGCTCTTCTAACAATTCATTTATTCTCTTCAATATATGCATTATGTGCAGGCAGGGCCGAACACCAGAGTGCAGAGGGTACGTTGCGATCGGGTAGTGGGAGGATGGTCGACATCAGCACCTCTGCTGGTTGGACATCGAGCTCGAGCGGAAGAGTAGTATGCCCTCGGGAGATCTAGCTCCAGCCATTGCCCACCGTACAAGGGGAACCTGCCAGCACCTTCGTTGGCTGGACATCGAGTTCGAGCAGGGCGACAAAGCAGTGTGCCCTCGGGAGATACGGCTCCGGCCATTGCCGCCAGACAAGGGGAGACTGCCGCTGGTAAAAAAAAACAACACGAGCATCATCTCGTAGTCCTTCCGTTTGTACCTCATGTTCCACCTGGAAAACGCTAACCCAATCATGCACCCAGACGTTGTCCGGCGACTACTTATGGAGCACATCTTTCCATTGTCTCTTCACGAAAGTAGTGGAGGAGGTGGTGGCATGGATGATAAGTGTTCAGGATCTTTATTCATTAATCAATGGCGCTAAGTGGTGTGTCTTAGCATGCATGGAGTTATGTTGGATCATGTACAGATGACGAGTTGACGACGGAGGTGGCGATGGATGCAAGCATCATGGAGAGGGTGACGGTGAGCGGAAGAAGACGGAAGGAGACCTGCAGGAACAGGGAAGGTGTGTTGAATGTATTAGCTGGCGGCGATGGTAGTTTGCAGAGCGTGAGCCAAAGGACTGGAAGATGCAGCGCGGGCTCCTAACCATGACCAGATGGGGGATCCTGATGTTGCTTGGCCTCATCAAGTGAACTATCACGAAAGGAACTACCAATTCCACAGAAGGAAATTGTACAACCACAACATCACGATGGCGGTCATCATTTGCACCATAGCCAATGTTTTCTACGACTTCGGGTTGGCCAAGGAGAGTAGTGAATGGAGCTGTCTATGGGACTTTTTTGGGCATTTTCTATTATTATGTTGCTCTGTCCTAAACTTCTATAATTATTTGCTTCTTGATCCACGTAAGGTAATGGAAGTTCTATTATTTCTTCTATTACGTTGCTTTGTCTTATATATTCTATAATTATGTGCTTTCGTATCCATATGAGGTAATGGATCTAAAGAGAAGGATGGATAGCAGGTAGTATTAATACATAAAACTCATATCAATTTATTTACAAATGATTATATGTAACTAATTAATTAGAAGTTATATTTATTTCTTTTTTACCTTTTCCTCTTTTCTACATATTTTCTTATTAAGAGGATGTAACCACTTTGAAGAGAATAGAAACATTTAACATTTTATCTCATTGTTTACTTGATCGATCTAAAAAACATAGGATCAACCCACTTATATGGTTAAGTTTGAAAGGGAAAATATTCTGTTAGTATAGTTTGCAGCTATTTATTCTTAGTTCTTATATACTTCTTCTAATATCATAAAATAAAAATAACTTCCTAAGTTAATAAGGACCTATAATTATTATTAAATTAATTAGAAATATTTTTATACTTTATTTATTTTATATAGATATATAAATTATACATAAATGTTACCATAACATATTATTTTTTATTAATATTTATCTCTCTTTTTTTTTATTCTTGATGTAAAGTTATGCAATCATGGATACATGGAGGTGTGTCGCACATTGCGAGCCCAATGTTTGCATCGTCAAGGTAGGTTTTGAGACTATTGGTTTTGAGAGTATGAGTGTAAGAAAAATCCGAACATCCCCAAAAAATTATCCAACTCAAAAAATCAAACAAAAAAATTAAAAAAATTAAGGAACCGAATATGATTAGACGATTGTTTAATAGAACAAAATCGACCCGTTTAAACTAGGGCCCACCGAAAAAAATCGTAGGGCCCATGGAGCCTTTTTTTATTTATTTATTTATATTATTCATTTATAAGTAATTATTTTTATTATTGGTATAATAGTAATTATTTTATGTTAATATCACATTATGAAACCCTAATTTAATAGTTCTAATAATATATCCTATATTTAGCTATAAAATTAATTATGTTAATATTAATATTAATTTATTATATATTTTTGAAAATATTATTCCATTAAAATAGGGACCCACAAAATCATTAGAAAAAATCCAACCACTAAAGAATGATTTTTCTTTTTTCTAAATGATTTTAGAAAAATTTTTGTAATTTAAAAAATCGATTAGAAAAATAACGAATGGTTTCTTTGGATCAAAACACCGGCCTAACCAAATTACTTTCACCCTATTTGAATGTTTCTTTTCATAGTGTTAATTGTTTTTTAAAATCAAATGATAATCATGCTTGAAATTAATTTCAATTTTCAATCTATTCGTTAAGACTAATTGACATTTTTATTGTACAAAAAAATATTTAGAAATTTTAATATATTATGAAAAGTTTTTATTTATAATCGCGCATAGCGCGATTGGGTTTACCTAGTTTAGATATGTAATGCATCGCAAGGCAGCTGCATGATAAAACGTTGTAGCCTAAGGAACATATTTTGGCAGCTAAAATTTGGGTGGCTAAACTTGAACTCTATAATCTTGTTGAACACAGCAAGTCATTAATTATAATGCTAGAGTATTTTAAATGATAATTACTAATTAGAGGCAGCATGTTATGATCTAAATTTTTCTCTTATAACTGAGAGAATGGACATCTATTTATTTTATTGTGGACTTCGATTCTGATGACATTACGTGGCTTATAAAATTAAGCAATGTTATCGGAGGTGTTTGGCATGAAAGATCTGAAATCTAGTTAATCACTTTCGCTGATGTGTTTGAAACTTTGGACTCTTGTTAATTAGATTCAACGATTAGACTATAAAATAATGATATGATTAGAGGATAGTGGATATTAATTTGTTTATAAATTTGATAAAAATGTTTGATAAATATAGAAATTTAATTATTGTGTAATTAAAAATGAATATAATAATATAATTTACATCTATTTTTATATGCATCATACTCATAATAATTCATTTCCGTTATAAGAAAATTTATTTTGGCTAGTAATATGTTCTAAAATATCATTTCAATATAACAATATTGATTTTTTTGAAATTAAAAATAAATTTATATTCATGTTATAAGTAAAATTAAAAATGTGAAATGTTAAAACAAAAAGTAATATATATGATATTTAAAAATTAAACAAAGTTTATTATTAATAATAATCGTGGTACATTAAGAATAATATGTTAAAGCATTATACTAAATAAGTTATTCTCACAATTTTGTAAAGATTTTGCTCAAAATTTTAAACTGTAGTTTAAAAAATAATTACCAAACATTTTCGCTAGTGTTTTGAACACAGCCGTTTTTTTTTGTTTTGCCACCTATGGACTAGGGAGAGCAAAATCGGGTTCGGATCCGCCTTGACTCGGTCTTGACCCAAATTTTTCTGGTCCAAAAAAATTGGACTCGTTCTAGACCAAGTCGGTCCGAGTTGGTTCAGAAAAATTAAGAATGAAATCAAGAATGGAATCAGGTCAAAAAATATTTTTTTAAAAATAAATATAAAAAGTATGGTAATTAGTAAAATTAAATTATAATTAATCAAATAAACATCAATTTATCAAAATATTATGTCAATGTATCATATAGTAAGATAATAATTTTTTTTAATACTTCAAAATGACACAAGTAATGATCAAATATATAAATATAATTCTAAGGATCAATGGTAGAATGCTAAATATACATTCTATTTATTATTTTTCTCATATTTTTAGAATTTTTCATCCAATTCATCACTTAAAATATGATATATTAATTAATTAGTCTACTCCGCTATCTCATTAATATCATACATTAATTTGGCTTAAAAAACTATTTGACATTAGTATTCATATAGAACTTTTTATGACTTAATAGCTGTTATTATAATATTTATATTACATAGAATATAAGAAATAGTGACGTGGAGATAATTTAAGATAATTTTTATGACTTAATAGTCTTTGTTCACATTTTTTAAATTTCATAATATTTTTTTTAAATTTCATTCTTCCTTTGATTCTTGAATTTTATTACTATACTCAATTTTAATGTTGGCTTTTATAACTCCTCTTTTTCCACGTTGTCATAAGCTTTATGATGCAATAATACCTACCTTTGATCCATTCATTAATGTTTGGCAACTCAAACAACACCTCAAATGTAACGCCCCCAAATCGCACCCCGTTACGTAAAATACACTTCGAAGACATTACGGTTCATCCTTACGTGTACATCATATTAAAAGAAGACTTTGACTGGTCAATTAAAAATAACATTATATGCAGAAGAGAGACATCATCAATAAGTGATAATATGTGAATAACATCACCATGAAATATGTAGACGACTATAGAAAGAATCATCATATGAGTCTTGAGAAAACTCATCTAATACATCATTTTGATAATAGGATAAGAGTACTAAGACATAAACAGAAAGACTTAGGACACACATGTGCTGCCACCATGAGCTCGATCAGTCACTATTGGCCACCTTCATCATTAATATCTGGTCCTGCGTTTAAGAACATGCAGAGGACTCATGAGTTTTGCAACTCAATATGAAAGTAAAATAGAGATAACCATAACATCATGATACTAGACAAGAATCATAAGGACATCATCATCATATACAAAGAAAATAGGCATCATCATGATATAAATAAAAAATTTCTTTTAACGTATCATATGAATAGGAGATCACTAAGATCTTAAGAAATTCATAAATCATATCATCTTCTTCATATCATAAGACCATATAGCATGATAAATCATAATAAGTCATCATAAAATGACAAGGTCGTCATCATATAAAGCATTATGAAGAGTCATTGTGTGAACATAGATAATCATGAATGAAATCATCTTCGTAAAATCATATTAATAATAGATCAAGATATCATGAAAAGATCAAAGTGACAAGAGCCACTAATCATCATAAAGAAATTTCATTATTAATATGCTTCATCTTCTTCATCATCTTATTATTCATCTTTGACTTATAGTGGAGTATATTTCAACATACGGAGAGGCATGTCTCAACTCATCTATCATCATCAATATAACTGAAAAACCAGCCCATAACCGATCGTAGTCAGTCCATAATTGACGGAAGTCAATCCATAACTGATCGGAGTCGGCTGATACCTAATCATCACCACTCCATCGTAAAAAGAGCTCTCCATTAAATGTTTTTCATCTTTTATCTTATAACTTTTAATTTATTTTTATTAGGACATAAGAATCATGATCAAGACTTAGTCATCATAGGAAAGGATCAACAAATCATACTGATCAAGGGTCATAATCATCATCATCGTTATATAAAACTTAATCAGAGCTACAAGATATGATCATTCAGAGATATCATATGTGCAAAAATATCTTGATGATCATCATAAATAGATCAACTTTGATCGGTATGAATTAGTGTAATCACCAATATGACTGGATCTAATTTAAGTCATCATAATAAGAGTTATAAGATCATATTAGATATCATAATTAAGAAAGGCATAAATAATTTAATAATCATCATGACTTAAATCAGATTAAACACATGAATCAAGGGTCTAAACATCATAAAATCAACATAATTCGTATAAGAACCCGAACCGAGTTCATAAGGCGTCAAATCGAGAAATCATGGCATAATTCGAGCCGGGTTCGGATTACACCCGGGCCGGGTTTGGGTCACACCTCGGCCGAGTTCGTGCTTGACAGATCAGTCGGCCGATTTGAAGAATCGGTCGACCATTCGGCAAAAGTCGCGGCCGAACGTGACTTCATCATGGAATTACCCGAGCCGAGTTATCATCAATTCGGGCCGGGTTCTTCTTCACTGTAGAGCTTCGCGCTTGCGACAATGGCAGATCCAGACCGAGTTATGACAAACTCGGTCCGATTATAAATCTGCCTGGGCCAGTATGGTGAACTCGGGCCGGGTTCCTCTTACGCAAAAACTACGTGGACGCGTTGTACACGTTCCGATCATCTTTTCGGCGATGGCCGACATCATACATCATCATAACTCATTGTATGATGACTAGAGATTAACTAAGATATGCTTTAAATTTAAAATCAAGATTCTATGATGTATCTACGCTAATTCCATGCCTTGTGAAGTTTCCGCTGAAACCTCACATCCTTTCTCTTCTTCGTGTTCTTCTTCTTCTTCCTCCTCCTCTTTATTCCGGCCGTTCCCCTCTATCCAGACTCATCGTCCACGCCACTAGTTCCTCTCCTATCATCTAGCAGCAACTCGGCATGAGAAGACAACGAGAGAGCGTATGAAACTAAGGAGGCAATGCTAGAGAGGGCTGTCTAATTCGTTTTAATAGCATATTTATAGGGGAGAGAAGATTGAAACCGATTGGGACTTCAAAAAAGATCTGATGTGTTTTAAACTAAATTTCCTTCGTATCTTTTCTTTCTCTTCTTTTTTTTTTTCTCTTTCTGTTTCAGTATTGTCTTTTCCTTTTTTTTCAACTAGGCCCGGTGTTACATCAAATGCCTTCTCCATTTTCATTAGGCATAAACCTCTCATCTTCCTCTTATAATAACATCATAATTTATTATTTATATGTGCATAGAAGAAAAGCTGACAATTAAATCATGCATGCCTAATTGAATGGATGTCGAAATTCATTACACCAGGCCACTCTTAGGAATAGACATTTTAACTCACATCAACCAAGTGAGAAAATTGTTGTGCATTGTCACATTGCTACTGCTCCAAAGAAGACTTTTGTGGCCCATTGGCAGGGATGGATACCAGTAACGAAAGTGACGATCAGCATTTAAAAAGGTAAGAACTCATGTTTTGTTAAATAAAATTATTTTGCTTATAATTTTTCCCCTCTAATTATTGTGACAAACACTTCGCTACCTTTTTTTTTTGTTTTTAACCATTGTAGGCCGAATACCATAATATCCATTATGTAAGAAACAATCGAGAGATCCCAACATCTCAAGGACAGGAATAAGAACATAAACTTAATTAAGTTTTATTTTTTTAGTTTGGCTTTTGCTTTTTTTTGGCTTATTTGATTATAGTGATCACATAACTTATTATATTAAATTATTACTGTTATCTTTTTTTTTTAGTGTGTATCCATTTTAAAATTAATTTAACAATGACACCAGAAGTTAGCATTAGGAGGGACAGAATGTAACGACTCATATTTTCTATGGTTAATAAAAGAATATTTTAGTATTTTTTATTTTGAAAAATATGGTCGTTAATATCATTGTAATTAATAATTCCAAAAATAAAAAAAATTGGAGAGGATTTTTAATCGGTAATATAAATAATTTATTAAATTTAAAAATTTAACTATTTAATTATTAGAATAAATTTGAAGTAGTTAAAGAGATTAATTAGAATATTAAACTAATTTGGATTAGAAAAGATTGTTAGAGTTTAATTGAGAATTTGTAAACTCTATAAAAGAGAGATTAGGGTCGGCCACCCATTGATAATAAAATTATTTTCCTTTTGGTGTGTGGAATTCCTCAGCGGCAGAGGCGTGATGTAACACCGGCCCTATTAAAAAAATGAAATCAAATTAAAATAAATCAATGTCCTATTAGAGTTGGAAACTTATCCAACTTGAAAGGAAATAACAATCTTTAACCACTCTATTTAAACCCCTCCTCCATCCCTCGTAACAAAGTTTAGCTTTAATCGTCGCCTCTCTCACGTGCACTCTCGTGCTACCACGTCCAGGAACCCAGGAGTGCGCTGCTAGATGCCGGAGAGATCGTCGGAGACGAGCCCGAACGAACCGAGGTGAACAACAGCCATAGTTAGCCTCCCCTTCCCTATTTTTGGTTGCTATTTTTCTAACCCATTTTCTCTCTGATTTCTCCATCAAACTGCATGACTAGTGGACGAACGGGAAGAGGAGAGAAGGAACTTTCAAGTTGGGGTCCATCTAGAACTGGCGACGATGAGAACGAGCGAAACGAACCGAAGAAATAGAGGAAAATCGCAAGGAAAGCAAAGGTGGATTCTTGGATCACCCTTTGGATCAATTTTAACAATAGATTTGCATGTTTAAGGACCCACTTAGCGCCATAGTATTTACTCATATCTACCCTGCATTGTTCCATGTGTTTATGATCGTTCTTAAGAGGTTTAGTCTGACGAAATCGTGTGGAACACCATGCAGTCGTGACTACGTTTCCGTCGAAATCACAAAACTCGACCAGATTTCCATATAGCCCGGCTCGGGTATGACCCCATCGGGTAGAACCAATGTTGAGTCCAACCCAGGCTCTCTGCCACCCGATTAGCGCCATCGCCGATGTGTGCACAGCCACCGGAACCCAGCTCAGGTTCTACTGAACTTGGCCCGAGTTCTGGCGGGGATCTCCCCTGTATTCTGCCCGGACTAAGTTCAATTTATACTCGGCCCGGATTGGGCTGAGTCGCCGATCATTGAAGAACCCAGCCCGGGTCAGACCCAACCCGGTCCGAGTTCTGCTGTGATGTATTTGTGTGATTGTTATTTTAATGTTGTTCCACGATAATTGTTACGTCTGATTATTGATAGATTGATCCATAAGATAATATTGCATTGCATGATCGGAAGTCCCAATCTGGGCGAAGACGAGAACCTAAATAATTAATGAAGAAAAAAGCTTGGGTGCCCATGTTACGAATTGATGGGAGCTCATGGCATTGTTTCATTGCATTGTTGGGGCACTAGCTCGGCATTGTCCCCGTTCACGATTTCTCCCCATCGTGCGACGAAAGAAGATACCCTCTCCTATAGCGAGGATGACTTATGATGATGTGTACAATCATTGGCCTCATGAAGTACATGACACCTCATTATAATCAAAATGCTCATTGATAACATTGCACAAATGACACTGATCCAGAGCATTGATTCGCGTTTCATGGCACATTGATCTTATCCAGAGCATAGCTCACGGGTTGATCATCCATCTATTGGGTTGCGAAGCTCACGGGTTATTGTTTCCCCTGCATTGATCCTACAGGTAATAATCAAGGATGAGCTGCAGTTGACGGCGTTCGTGATGGTCCAGTGCACATGTGGTGTTTTAATGTTATTTCTATTTTGCTATTTTAGATAAGCTTTCACACTATTTTGATGTTTAGTTATGTTTTAACTATTTTGAATTATATTAAAGACTATTATTTGGGTTTTTATTTTTATTATTATTAGTTCTTTCATTTTTATTTCATTCGGGTTAAAGGACCGGTCAAAGTCATGGTTTTGATTAAGGTATAACATTACTGGTAGGAACCTCATGTTGGATCTTACCACATGGCAAGGACGATTTGGAGGCATGACACGTGACGTCTAAGTGACAGTATGGCGTGATTCAGCGTCAAATGACTGTACATGAAACGAAACGAAGTATGTAAGGGGGATTCATAGGTTCTTTGATTATTTTTTATTGGGATTAAGGTGTCGTGATAGTTCAGAAAAAAAAAATTACTTAATGGTCAAAGTAAAAAAAGGATTGCTCGAAGGAAAAATATATAAGTTCGGCTAACAGTATTTTGACACCGAAGGAGAAAGGAAGAAAAAAATAATGATAACAAATAGGATGAGAGGCACCATACTTGGTGGCGTTAAATAATTTGGAGAGAGAGGAAAGGGATTAAGGGAGAGAGATTAAAGAAAGCCAAGAAAAAAAAGAATTACCGAAAAGGCACAAGGCCGTAAGGGATATGGAGAGAGAAAAACATATGGCCTCATATATCTGTCAGTGACAAAAGAGAGGAGAGATTGCCGTCGCGGGTACTAGAGAGAGAAGAAAAATGAGATAATAGTGAGAAAAAAGGGGTATGTGAACTTGACATAGAGAAAAATAATTAAGAAAATAAAGGGGAGGTCTCTTGAGGAAAACAAATTGGAGAGAGAAGAATTTTGAAAAAAAAGAAACAGAACAATATAATTTGCGTTCGAGAAGTAAAAGAAAAATCTTCGATTTCTTCCTTGATTTTCTCGAAAAGGAATTTACCTTCATTTTTTAACTTTCTCAACAAATTTGAGGAAGATTAAGGGGTAATTTATTTATTTAATATGATTAATTATCAGTTTTATAATAATTATGTTGATGTTATTATTGCTATTTAAGTATGATCTATTGATTGTATTATTATTGATTAGCCCTCATAAGATTGTTATCATACTTGATTATAATATTATCATACATGATCGTATCTTCATCATATTTTATTATTATATCCAATCTTATCGATACTGATCAAGTGGTCTTTCTGATTGTATCTTGTTTCATCTAAATTAAATTGCTAAAAGATAGACATCTTAAGTAAACAAAATAAAAGTTGAAAGTTATTAGGTCTCCATATTCTCTAATTGCTTCCAAGCTCTTGGACCATATTATTATTAAATTAAATTAAATTAAATGTGACAGATAGTGTAACTATAGGTTTGAGACATCATCATCCTTTAGAGAAGCTAATGTTGTCCTATGTTTGGTCATGGTCCTGGCCATTCACGAATCATTGTTAGCACTATTATTATTAGGTGGTTTGTCGTGGGTTGATCCATGGTCTACATGAAAGAAATATGGAGTTTTCCTTAATTGACTTGGATAATTCTGAATATTGTGAATTGAATTGATAATTCTGAACATTGTGAATTTAATTAAAATTAAATCGAATTGAATTGGATTGAAATCAAATTGAACAGATCATGATCATTTGAATATATTGACAATAAGTTGACAATTGTTATTGTCAAAGGGGAGGCCACGTGCCTGCCGACGCCTACAAAGGGCAGACACTAGGATTTGAGATCTATATATAATATTATGTTCAACTTGAATCACGATATAACTATTGCTTAATGGTTTCGATGTTGTGCATTTTGATCACATACCGCAGGTCCGAACTTTGGCGCCCTGCGTCAAAATGATTGATGATTTTATTTAGCATTTGTGTTTTAATGTTTTTATTTCTTTTGTCTCCTTTTTTTTCATTCTTATTTTTACAAAATTCTTACATGTATTTTTTATCAAAATTCTTTTTTTTTTCAAAAATGTCATTGTGCATAATCTACATTGTTTGTAACTTTATTCAAAGGATAATTATGTCATTATTTTAAGTTATTTAACATGAAAATTTTACTAGATCAATTTGTTAAAATTGAGTATATAATAAAATAATAAATAATAAAATAAGTTTTTTTTGTAAGCATAACACTCAAGCCAATTTTACCATTCCTCTATGGCCAATAATTAATTTATATGGTCACTCCTTACCTTTACTTTACAGTTATTTTGTAAGTTGAAAAGTATAAGTTAATATTGTTAATAATTATAATATATCAATATTGTTAATATTTTTTTGTTATTATAATCGGGTCGCCTCCCGAGTTAACTTTTTATGTGTTGGACCCGATTCTGACTCAAAATCTATCTAGTATTTTTTATTTTTTTTATCCAAATCCGGTCTGATTTATAATTGGACCAAGAATATTTCTCGAAAAATCGAGTTGGTGCGGTCTGGGTCGGTCCGTGCATACCCCTGCTATGGACTCATCAAAATAGTGTGATGCTCACCTCTACTATGGACTCACAAAAATAGTTTCATTCTTATTGGTGCTAGATGTGAAGTAGATACTTTCTAATTGAAAAGTAGATCAATTTTAATTTCGATGATTTTCAAGTTCTCAATTTAAATGATAAATATACAAGCCTAAATACGTTTTTTACGAATTGGCATTGTTTAAATTCAATATAAACTCAATATGCATATGATATATATTAACTCAATATGCATATAAACTATGATATATTCACTCAATATGCATATATATTCAATATAAACTCAATATGTATGTTATCTATATTCACTCTTAAATTAACTTGAAATAACAAGAACTTTATTTATCATCTCCGTCAAATTTAATTGCCTCAATATATACTCTGATGTGTTGAAGATCCAATTTTCAAACACCTCTTTCTCAAGTTGCTACTCATTGGAACTAAACAATTACTAAATTGAGAAAAAATCATGATGTGTTTGACATAATTTTTTTCCCTATTAGAAAGGAGGTGTATGCATGATACAAGAAAATACAAACTTAAAAGTAAATTCATCACGAGTGAAAATTTGAAATGTTTGCAGTTCTAGGTTAACCATCAACAACTAGTGTCCAGTAAATTCGACATTTTGATTACTTCACGGAATTAAGCCCAAAACAACTCGGCTAATTAGTTATGAATTTTACAATGTTTTGAAAATCAATTCGAACCAGTTGGATCAATTGGTTGGATCACGAATCGAACACTACGCTAAAAGAATTGACTAAAAAAAACCAAGAAAATCTGGTGCAACAAGGTTTCGTAAAACTTTCAAAGAAATGAGTAATATGATGGAAAAATTTATTACGAGTTATGCCGTTATAGTGATTTAAAGTTATTAAAAATAAGTTGGCAATGAAATTTGAATTTTCTAATGGGAAAAAGGAAATAATTTAAATAAAAAATAGAATAAAAGATGTTAGGTGGAAGAAATAAATAAAAAAGGAAATATATTATTAAGAGCATAATAAAAGAAAAGAGAATTATATATGAAAAGAAAATAAAGTATAATTATGATTTTAGGTTGAAAGTAAATTTAACACTATTATATTGGTAATAATCTATTTAATAAAATCAAATTACTATAAACAAACATCTAGTAGCAAATAATACTTATTAAATTAGTCTAATTATTTTATAATAATTTATATATTATATTACTCTCAAATAATTATAAATAATATATTTTATAAAAATTTGGTTCAACAAAATTAAATTTTGATTGTCACCTTGTTTTGTTGGGTACATAGAATCTGTTTCCCTTCTTTTTTAAAACATTAGAATTTTGTTTAACCAAATTTAATTCAATGAATCTGTTTTTTCGGATTCGTCTCAATTATATGAAAATATTTGATGTTTAGAATTATTAGCACCACCCGATTAAGTGAAAAAGTGATATATATATATATATATATATATATATATATATTTCAAAGTGATAACCTTAAAAGACGAAATATGAAGCTATTAATACTAAGGAACAATTGTGCCAATTTACTTCAGGCCAGACGGGTCGGATTTGCCAACGATATACCCGATAACTCATGGTCCGATATAAAAGACGCCTCGGTAGGTTTTCTAACTCTGCGGGGCGTCGGCGGAGTGCGAGTGGGGAAAGGCGGCGAGTTGGTCATTGGGAACTCTTGAAGCGGCGGATGTTTGGATTTCTCGTGTGGATTCTAGAAAGCCCAAGCGATGATCTCAGAGATCTATTTGGAGATCCATGATGCATAAATTTTTTGTGCATAGTTTTCAATCTGAATCAAGATCCATAGATCCGCTGCTCGATTCCTTCGTTTGCTCCCTCGTTTTTTCCCCTTCTCTTCCTCTGCTTCGTCCTACTTGGTCTTGTGATGAATCCTGAAGGCCATTTTTTTTGTAATTTTTTTCATCAAATTACACGTTTCTCGTCTGATCGATACGATGTTGCATTTGTTTTTACATTTGATGTATTTATATTTCCGGCGGCAGTGATCGGCTGCCCGACCTCTCTCTCACCCCGTTGGCGGTTGGCGGTGCCACCGGCCCCTGCCGGAACACGGCGGATGGGGGGAGCGCCCCATATTTCCTTTCTTTGGCTTGAATAATAATTTAATATAGCGTGATGTCCCTTCTATTTTTTAGGAGAAATTTTAAGATTATTTTCATAAACAGACATCCTAAACTAGTCAACTTTTCTTATCTTTCATTTTTCCATTTTTTTCATTTATAAAAAGTCAAATTTACCCTTCTATCTTCTATGCGGAAAGGATCCCTCATGCGTCCTTCACGCCGGAGGGAGCCCGTGCCGGCGAAGGGAGCGACGCGCAAGGAAAAGCGACCGATAAAGGTCGTAGCGGAGGGGGTCGCCTCCCCTTTTAGGACCTGCGAACGTCGCCGATGGCATAGGGGGGCGACCACTCCCCTTTCCTTGCACGTGGAAGAGCGACTGATAAAGGTCGTAGCGGACTCCCTTGCCGCGAGCGTGTAGGATGGGGCGATCCCCCAACCCCTTCCCCCCTGCGCGGATCGGCACGCGCGGGGAGAGGCAGGGGTCACCCCGCGCACAAGCACAAGCGCTATGACCGGCGACCTGTGTCAGCGCACGCCCCCCCTAGCGTGTCATTAGTTGAAGCGGGGGGCGACCCCCCTTTCTCCTATGAGCAAGCCCTGTCGCCCGCACAAGGGGAAGGGGGAATCGCCTGCTGTGACGTTGGTGGCGGTCACCAGTCGCAGTAGGGGGCAACCGGTCCCTCCTTTCCCCTTGCGTGCAAGGTCGGTGCGCGCGCAGGTCACCGACCAACGACGTTGCAGCAAGGGGTGATCGCCCTACCTTTCTTTGTGCGTCGACGCTTTCCTTCGCCGGCGAACGGGTCCCTCGCCGCGTCGCAGTCATACTGGAAAGCGTCATCGGCGTGCATGGAGATGTTGGTAAAAGCACGTGCAAAAAGGGAGGGTGGCCCCCTACTGTGACGTGCTAGCATGGGGCCACCCCACAAACCCTTCCCCCTCCCCGGGCCGGCGCGTGCGAGGGAAGGCAGGGGTCACCCCGCGCGCGCAAGCTCAGCCGCTATGATCGGCGACCTGTGTCGGCGCAAGTGAGAGAAGGGGTCATCCCCCCTAGCGTTCGTAGCGGGGGGCGACCCCCCTTTCCCCTGTGTGCAAGCGTTGTCGCCCGCACAAGGGGAAGGGGGGAATCGCCCCCTTGCTGTGACGCTGGTGGTGGTCACCAATTGCAGTAGGGGGGGCGACCCGTCCATCTTTTCCCCTTGCGTGCAAGCGTCAGTGCGCGCGCAAAGTCAGCGACCAACGACGTTGCAGCAAGGTGTGATCGCCCTACCTTTCTTTGCGCGTCGACGCTTTTCTGCGCCGGTGTGCGTAGGGGTGAACGGGTCATCCTTTGTTACGTCGCAGTCATACCCTCCCCACTTTCCAACACAAGGAAAGCATCATCGGCGCGTGCATGGAGATTTAGGTAAAAGCGCGCGCGAAAAGGGAGGGTGGCCCGTATTGTGATTTGCGACGTGCTAGCAAGGGCGAACCCTGTGCAGCGGGGGTGAACCACCCCTCCACTCCACCCTTTTTACATGAAGGGATAATTTCTGACTTTTCATAACAAAGTTAGGGCCTTATTGGGTAAAAAGTATTTTAGCCTTTGAATTGTAAAATTATATGGTATGTTCATTTGCAAAAAGTGCCATATCATAGTGTAGAATTATGTAAGAAAATATTCTCATGAATGTGTTTGGATGCATAGAATTACTATAGAAAAAAATAAAAACATAATAATTAAGTGGTCCTGCTCTTGCTTTATGTCTAATCACGCACAAGTGATTATCAAAGGAAAAAAAATACAACTATAGTATATTACAATTTCTTTAATTTTTAGATGATCCCAAACAGGGTTTTAGATGGAAAATTTGATAAAAATTGATGGAATTATCAAAATTAAAAAATTGTAATAGTTTAAGGATTTAAAAAATAAATTTATAATTTAAATTTAGATATGAAAAATCGTGATAGCTTTAATAATGATTTAAAAATCATGATAGTTTTAATAGTGATTTGTGAAAATAATGCTAAATTTTATCAAATGGTTTGTGCTCTCTTACACAAGCAACTCGCAGACATGATGAAAGAATAATAATTTAAAAATAAAAAAGGTGTTGTCCTTGTGACGTGGGCGTGTGCAATGAAATGTTAGAAGCGATCATGCTAGGGTTTGCGATCGAATTCTTCAAGTCAAGAACGAAGGAGCACTTTTGAAGAATAAATGAGAAGAATTTTGCGTAGTGGACTTGCGAGGATTGTGTAGCTATTTCATTTTTGTTTTTGAAAAGTAGTCTTTGTGCTACATATTGTTGGAATGATATTTTAGTTTTTTATTTTTAATCTATTTATTTTAACATCCAAGATAATTAATTTTTATTTTATCGTTAAATTTTAGTTGCAAGAGTTTAATGTATGAACAATTTTTTATTTTTGATTAATCAAATAATTAATTTAGTTTTTATGAACATGATTGCTATGCGTAATACTTTTCTTCGGGATTTAATAATTTCTATATTATGGACGGTGTAGTGTGATCAATTTTTAATTCATCATTTTCTGTTCGAATTTATTCTTAACTTTATGTTAAAACAATGCATGTCGTAATTTAGTTGAAATTATGCGGCATATTAGATTATACGGTAATTGATTTTTGCGGACTATTTTGTAGTATAAAAATTACAGCGCATTGCATTTTAAGTTAAATATAATTGAAGACATCCGTGCGGAATACTTTCAAATTATTAAGATAATTAATTTATCCGTGCGGGAGATCATATTTTTAGTGTCCGTAATTCATCTACAAGTTAAATATGAACTTAATGCTTATACTTGATTTTATAAAAAATTACATATTGTTCCTATCATTATAGATCATTTTGAGAACTTGCGCATCATTAGTTTTAGTCTTTATTTTTTGTTATTTTATTTTCTGCACTCTTTTATCCAAACTTTATGTCGACTCTTATTAGCCTCTAAAATTAGTCTAGTTAAGTAAGTTAATTCCTCGTGGGTTCGATACTCTACTCTTATACTTTATTACTTGAGCGACTAGTGCACTTACTAGCATTTAATTGTTATCAATTCTTGTATTAAGTTTTTGGCGCCGTTGCCGAAGAATTATTCTTTACTTACTATGTTTATTTTATGCTATTTTGAGACTTTATTTTTCTTTTGCTTTCATTTGTTCTTTTAGTTGTATAAAATTTTCAAGTTTACATTTTTCGTACATGAATCAACTATCACACTCATATCAATACATCCTCAATTGGAAAGAACAAAACGTCCAACAACATAAAGTTCCACACAAAGACTTCTTCATGGACCTAGAAAAGCATTGTTACAAGCAAATTGAGTTCTTTACTGAAGCAACTCTCTACACAAAGTTATCAAATCGACAATCTGGAGAGATAACTTTCAAATCTACGACATCGAAGTGAGGAGACGCAGGAGCATGTTATAACTTTTTTCAAATCGAAATCTTCTGTTGAGCCAAAAGTTAACCTTGAAAGGATGATGGGTCAACTTATTACAACAATTGAAAAGAAGCTTCAAATGTAAGATCAAAACATTCAAACTTTGGCGGCTCAATTAACACAAATTTAGAAGCAAATTGAAGTAGGCGACTCTCTTCGACTCTTCGACGAAAAGTTCAAGTTTGCTGCGCCGAAAGCAAAGTTGCATGCAATTGACTTCTCTAAAATCTAAATCTCCAAAGCACATTGACGAGAGCCCAACAATCATCATGTGTCCATGCCACCACCAACATTCATATCAAAGAAGAGGGCATCCAAGAACAAAGTCTTCAGCAAAGACAGCAAATACGCAATGACATGTAAAGGAGACAAGTGAATACTTCATTGAAGATGGACAAGTACGAAGGAGGAGTTAGCCTTCAGAGGTCCTTATTACATAAACTTCGTCTCCAACAGCGATTTCATTACCATCAACATTGGCGACCACAACTATGCAAATTCATATATCACTAAGGGGAGAAAAAACATCACTAACATCAATAGAGACCTCTTCGACTACTACAAAATAATAGCAAATCAAGGGAAACAAAGAAGCACATCACCGATATAAAAAACACCAACTACTTCAGTCCAGTAGGGACCCAAAAATCATTCAACTATTCATGTTAATCAGCAACACAACTTCTAACTTCAATATACGAACGTTGTTGTACTTGAAAAATCTCCACCACTGGACGATGACACAAGGGTGGAGACATTGGGCGTCATTCACCACTACATGCGTTGAGTCACACCACATCGAACGTCACGATCACATTAAATAATCTCAGTGAGATTGTTCCTTAATTCCTTAATTATTTATTTGAGTGATTTATTATCTTATTTTAGTCTCAGCATATGCTATATCAAAGTCGAGCTAGCGACTTTAAACTTAGAATTACTCATTTTCAATCCTTAAACTTATAGTTTAGATCTTTCACATAATTTAGTTTAGATAAACTTAGTTATTGTTAGATTAGTTAGTTTGTTAATCTTAATTGCTTAGTCTCTTTAGTTTCCTTCTATCATTTTAATTTTATTATTATTTTTAATAGGTCTGCATGTCACAAGCTAAATTTTATTAAACTATAAAAATTTTCTTTCTTCACGGGCTATTATTAAATTCTCACGGGGCATTATGTTGACATTATTCAATGTAGTTCATATTTCACGAGCCGTAAGCCCTTCATCACGACCCGTAACATGCCCCACAATGCCTTGCATACTTGTTTCACATGGCGTAACATTCATGTAACGGATATCACAACGGCATATATGCCGAACATTTGATCTTCACGGCTCGTAACATTCTTATCACGAAAGTAATGATATTATAATCAACTTCATTTTATTAAGTCGGTCTGTCATGGGCCATTAATCACTTATCACGTATATCACAGTAGGTGTAATTAGGGAATTTGAGCTTACGAGTCGTAATAGTCTAATAACGGCCCGTAAGTTGTTGTTGAGCCAGTCGATACTCCTAAACACTCTGATTTATAGCTTGATTGATTTCAACATGACCCGTAATGCACCATTGCCCATATCTACGAATATCTCATGGGTCGTTAAGCTCATAACGTCTCGTTACTTCCTGCACATTTTTACTTAGTTGTAGTTTTCACGAGCCGTAATCAAAATATCACGCACTTCACAGTAGTTTATCCAGTTTGTTACCAATCATAACGGGTGGTAATCGCACTTTCACAGTTCTCACATTGGGTATTAATGAAATTGCAACATCTTCACGAGACTTAGGTGGATTAAAATGGGTCTCAAAATGCTTTATACTTTGCGCATGTTAGCATTATGGGTGATAACAACCTTGTCACCACCTGTAAGATTAGGGTTAAGCATACACATCACTCAAGGGTTATTTCACGAGTTATTATATTTTACAGGTAGTTATTTTATGATTAATAGTTGTTTGCAAGTCCGTTACACACCGCTCATGACAATATTAGCAGTAGTGTTCTTCATCAACAGTAATCTTCTTCACTTCTGACAAGCGTCTGCCATCAAATTCGATCAACACACCGGGTACATCGACGATGACAACCACGACGCACCAATAATTCCTCATCGTATGGACTCAATCGTTGCCAATTTGGCACACATCACCGATTGCCCTCTTTTCGGCATTATGCATGACGACTGTGGACATCCCGCCGCCGACCAATCCTAACAACATCACCGCTAGCCACTGCCCAGTGTCTCGGTGAAACTGGTCGTATTTAACCATTTTGGTGACATGTCAGAGCTCTCCCTCCGACATTGACCTCCATTCGCTTCTTCGGTGTTACTGCTCAACTCCTTCAAAAAATTCGGCGAGCACAGAGTGAACAAGGAAGAAGACAACTCATAATGGGTCGTAACTGGATCTTCATGACCTGTGAGCATCTACCGAAGGCGTGAGAAAGCTATCACATCCCGTGACATCTGTGCCTCTTCGACATCACCACTGCTAGAGCCATGATTTGCATCTGATGACTCGTTAAATTGCATAGAAGGCCCGTGAGCTCTTCAATATGACCCGATAACATTACCTCATGGGCCGTTAGATGCTCTTCCTGACCCGTAATGAGATGGAAGAAAACAAAAAAAAAAAAGAAAAAAAGAGGAAGGAAGATAGAAAAAGCAAAATTGCCTCCGCAAAATTGAAAAAAAAGTAGCCAAATTTCTAACAAACAAGAATACTATAGATTCTTCGTGGCTTCTTCCTACAACTTTCACGTCAGGTTATTTCGCTTTCTTTTCTATGTTTATATTTTTCATTATCATATATTTATTTTCCTACATATTTGATTTTTAACATTGAGGACAGTGTTGAGTTCAAGCTTGGGGGAGTTTGCATTTTCATGCATCATGCCTATCATCTTATATTGCAATATATGCATACGCTCTTATCATGTTTTATCTATTATTTGTATATTTGATTTACATCATCTCAAAAATCTAAAAATAAAAAATTTTATATCATTCTTTCTCTTAATATTTTTCTTATTTTCAAACATTATTCAAGGACATCCTACTAATTGACGAAATTTGAAGCACTATTATTTTATCATTTATCGCATTGGTATTTGGTATTTGGAATGTGAATGTTGCTAAGTAGAACAATGAATGTTGCTAAGTAGACATATTCTTGTTCATACTCTTTTTTTTATTTTTCTTCGGTCTTGATAATAATTGCCTCTTTGTTAAACATTTAAGTGTTTATTGAGCTTATAGTAAAAAAAACATGTGGAAAAAGATAAAGGTGGGTTAGTTGAACCCCAACAAAACAAAATATAGAAGTACAAAAGTGTTATCCGGAACCTTGGTGTGTTCGGGTGATTAGATTCGTAAGAGATTCTTGTCTGACGACTTAAGGACAACTATTCTGAGATCTGTCGATTGAAAGCCCGTTACATAAATCATCTTGTGTAATATGGAGAAGCACATAAGTACCAAATCAACAAAAGAAAAAAGAGTGAATGAAAATATCAAAAGTTTTAAAGTGAAAATACAGGAGCTCAGTATACACTCATGTGTTCAACATTGAAACTCTTATTTGATAGATTGTATGTTTTTTTTTTGCATGAGCTAAACTTGGATGAGTTTAAATATGTCTAATATTCAAAAATTCAACAGACTGAGTTAGTGGAATGATGGAGGGATACTTTGGCGATTGATGTATAAAATCTAATACTAAGAAAAGTAGTTGACTAATAGGTTGGAAGCGATGATTGACCTTCTTGGTTGGAGCTTTGTCTTGAACATTGCTTGAGGACAAACAAATATCTAAGCTTGGGGGGAGTTTGATGCATGTAAAATACAACATATATTTAGCCATGCATTTAATCTCATTTCGATTCATTTTCTTATCGCATGCATCATTTTATGAGCTTATTTATATTAATTTTACAAAAATAAAAATCTACCCATTATTTTATTATCTGGAAAGAAGAAAAACTGAATTATGAAGCTAACGGAGAAAACTGTGCTCAAATCGGAGTTCAAACGGAGTCAAAAAGTGAAAAATAAGATAGTTGCGTAGTGTTGAGATGGGCTGTCATGGGCCGTGAAGGAATTTTAACGGGCCATATAACAGCCCCGTGAAACTCGTTTTCAGTTGTTAAAATCAATTTTTCGAAGCAGAAAGCTACCCCGAGTCATGGCCGTGACCAGACAGGTCGTGAAATCCACTATTTTAACACTGTAAGGGCTGTGAAAATCATCTTACAGGTCGTGAAAATTCATTGCTAATGTAATTTGAACACTGTTTAGGCCGTTAAATCACCATAACATGTCGTGATGAAGCCCAGATTCGAGTTTTGGATGGATTTTTGGAAGAATTTGAAGTGCACAAGGATTCCTACTCATATTATATGATCTTAGGATGATTTGAAAATATATTATAGCCCAAATTTCCGAGTTTGATAAGGTCAAAATTTTAGAATTAATTCAGATCCGAATTTTCCTTATTTCAAATAGAAATATTTCTGTTTCTTCTCCGATCATATGGAAACTCAAACCCATATAAATAGAGAACTTCTACAACTAAAAGAGATCATACTAAGGTCTGCAACCGAATCCTTCAAGCTAAGAACGAAGGAGAACTTCTGAAGAACAAAGGAGAAGAATTTTGCACAATAGACTCGTGCAAGGATTGTGCAGCGGTTCCATCGTTGTTTCTGAAGAGTATTCTTTGTTTTACATATTGTTGGGATGATATTTTATATTTTCATATTTAATTTATCTATTTTAACATCCATGATTATTAGTTTTCATTTTATCATTTAGTTTTAGTTCCAAGAGTTTAATGTATGAACAAATTTTATTTCTAATTAATCAAATAATTATTTTAGTTTTTATGAACATGTTTGCTATGCATAATGCTTTTCTTTGGGATTTAATGATTTCTAGATTATTGACTATGTAGTGTGATCAATTTTTAATTCATCATTTTCTGTTCGAATCAATTCTTAACTTTATGTTGAAGCAATCCATGTCATAATCTAGTAGAAACCATGCGGCATATTAGATTATGCGGTTTGCATGAATTGACTCGTGCAGACGATTCTGTAGTATAGGGATTACAACACATTGCATCTTAAGTTCAATATAACTGAATGTATATCTGTGCGGAATACTTTTATATTATTAAGATAGTTGATTTACTCGTGCGGGAGATCATATGTTTAGTGTCTTTAATCCGTCTAAAAGTTAAACCTGAACTTAATGCTTATATTTGATTTTATAGAAAATTACAGACTGTTCCTATCATTATAGATCATCCTAAGGACCCACACATCATTAGTTTTAGTCTTTATTTTTCTGTTATTTTATTTTCTGTATTCTTTTACTCAAACTTTATGCCGTCACCTATTAGCATCTAAAATTAGTTTAGTTAAATAAGTTAATTCCTCGTGAGTTCGACACTCCACTCTTACACTTTATTTTTTGAACGACTAGTGCACTTACTAGCATTTAATTGTTATCAATTCTCACATCATCGGCCCCTCAAGTTCCCCTCTTCCTCCTTGTAGCTACTGCTGTCTAGATGCTGATTGTGCATAAGAAGGGGAGATAGTAGGCAAGGGTTGTAGGGGGGAGAGAGAACTAAGGTGGGTTGTTGTCACTTCATGGTTGCTTGTGTGAGGAGGGAGTAGGTGAGATGGAGAGAGAGGACGAGTGTAGGCTATTGTAGCTGAGTGGGGCTTCATTGCTGTGTTGGACTGCCTCTTGGAGTGGGTGGGGTGAAGTGGGGGCATAGTGCTACCAAGATTCGAGGGAGGGAGGGAAGGTGAGAGAGGCTGTCGGCTGGAGTGTGAGGAAAGAAAAGAGGCTGGAGTGTGAGGAAAGAAAAGAGAGAGGTATGTGATTTAGGGTATATTGGGGTACTTATGTTTGGATTTTGGGGGTTTATTAGGGTAGTGGGCTTTCAAATTGGATCTTAACTAGTATTAGATTTATTTATTTATTTTTTATAATATTGCAATATATTTCCTTTAAAATAAAATTCATTCTTAAATTTTATAAAATCTTAAAAAATACATATTTTCATTATCGTTATTCCATTTATCTTTCGCTCCTCGTGTACACTAACATGATTTCTCCACTTTTGACTTCCAATGCACATTCTTGGCAGTCTTACTTTAACGGCTTTGAAAATTAGTCTTCACAAGGTGATCAACATAACTTGTTATTTCAATATTCCAATTAATCTAGAGTTTTAATCAATTCTTATGAAATTGAGATTGTATTGCGCCACGCTTCCGTTGTGCAACTCTAATCCTTAATCTAATTTATTCAAGCATCAAACTACATGGCTTGAGGCTTTGATCATTTCCTGCCATCATTTAGGTCCTACCAACCTAAGTCGAACCATTCTAATTTGTTTCATACATTTACCATCACAATTATGGTCATCTTCCTTAACTTTCTAAGTTAGGAACTACTATTACATGCCCTACCTTGAAGTGTTCCTCTTAACCTTCCAATTGATTCGTATGTCCATCATGCACATACACTATAATTGATAAGGTTAATTAATCATTAAACGACGATTACCTTAGATCATATCCGGGGCTTGTGAGCTTCTTCAACTTGCATGACGTGAACTTGTCTTGACATTCTTGGGAAGTTGACACCATTTCTCTCCGGACAATTTTTCATGTAATGTCCCATTCTTTTTGCATTGTAAGCACACCTTGATTTTCAAGCGACATACGGCCGGATGAAACTTCCCGCAATGGTGTCATTGTTTCTTCCCTTTTAATGATTTTCCTTTCCTGTGAGACATGTAGGGGTCATCCCTCCTTCTATTTTCCTTGCTTAATAATTTTCTTTGATAATTTGCCATTTGGGCCCTTGACACCATGTTTGAGTTTCTTTTTTAGTTCAACGACTAGCTCACTTGCTTTACCCATTGTCTCAGAAGCTTCACACATCATCCTAGCCTTCAATTCGGATTTGAGTCCTTTCGCAAAGTGATTTACTCTCAATCTTTCTGTCTTCACTAATGTGCAATACTTTTTGAGTTGGAATTACCACATGATCGCGTATCCATTCACCGACATATCGCCTTGTTGAAAGTTAAGAAACTCCTCTTGCTTCTGCTCTCTCATACTTGAAGTGGATTCTTTCTCTTTGACAAACATTGATCATCCTTGCATATTTCGGGTCCTTTCTTTGAGCTTCGATCCTTCCTACTAAACTTGATCCAATCACACGATGGGCCATGCATATGATCATTCGGCCACAAATATCTAGAGCCCATTGTACAATGCTTTCCACAAGGTTCCACTTGTGAACTCTTAAGCAACGAAGTGATCCTTCTCACTTGTGGCTTAATGCATCGGCTACTACATTGGCTTTTCTTGGATGGTACAATATAGCGAACTCATAGTTCTTAAGAAATTTAAGTCATCTTCTTTGTCGCACGTTCAACTCCTTTTATGAGAATATATACTTCAAGCTCTTGTGATCTATGTACTCTTCAAAGTCTTCACCATACAAGTAATGACGACATATCTTCAATGCGAATACCACTGCCTCTAACTCTAGATCATGAGTTGGGTAGTTGACCTCATACTTCTTCAATTGTCGAGAAGTATATGCCACTACTTTGCCATATTGCATAAGTACACAACTTAATCTCGTGCCACAAGCATCAACATAACCGCCATTCTTAGAAGGAATGACTATAATTAGCGTCATTGTGAGTCTTCTCTTGAGCTCTTAGAAATTTGCTTCACATGCTTGTGACCAAATGAACTCCTCGTCTTTCCTTGTCAACTTTGTCATTGGTGCAGCTATCTTGGAGAAATCTTGTATGAATCTTTTATAATATCCGACTAGTCATAAGAAGCTTCTAATCTCGGTCATATTCTTGGGTTTATTCTAATTTGTCACCACTTCTACTTTTGTCTAATCCACGATCATATTGTCTTGGGTGAGATTGAGGAACTCATCCCTCTTTTTCTCTTTGACATAGTTCGAATAGAAGCGAGTTTCAAATGCTTCTATAAAACTTTCCCATGCTACATCCTCCACGTGCTCATAGGTGGTCTTCAAAATGGACTTCCACCACATCTTTGCTTGGCCACTAAAACGATGGGTGGCCTACATCACCATGCAGTCCTCGGGACACTCCATAACCTTCTTGAGAATGTTCCCTATCTCTCCAAGCCATGCTTCAGTCCTTTTCGACTCCCCCTCCCCATTAAACCTTAGAGGGTCAAGCCTTAGAAATATTTCAATGGAGTATTCTGGCCCATTGTTACTTGAAACATTGCTTGCTGCCCAGATCAATCCATCAAGGAAAGCATTTTTTTCACCATCCTCATTTGCAATTGCATGTCGTGGAGGCATCTACATCCACATTCAAATCATCATAGAACGTAGTTAGCATGAACTAATCATAAGAAAATATGTACCTTTAGGCTCAGTGACACTTCATGATGATTGCACATGAACTTTACACTTAGACATTTTAGCCAACCTATGGCTTACACATTCTAAGATCTATACATATGAGCCAAAACTTGGACTTTAACGTTCGCTAATGCCTGAGAAAATAATACAACAATGGCTGAGAAAATAATACAACATGCGGACGTTAATGTCCACTGATGTATGAGAAAATGGACTTTTTAAATTGGATGTCTAAAACCTATTCGAACGACCATTGGACGGGGTTTAGATGACTGAATTGGCCGACTTGGCATTTGTCAAATTTTGAGACTTTTGGACCTTCAAAACAGGCGACCAAAAGAGTTTCGGTCGAACGTTCTAGAGCGACGAGACAAAATTATTGAATCCTATATTTCGTTTTAAGTTTTGATGATAATAAATTTAATTGGACATAAAAGTTACTAATCTATGCTTGAGTAATGATTGTGCAAGTATAAGAGAAAAATGTGTAGAAGAAATCGTAAAGTTAAAAATTAAAAAGATTTTTTTTATATATTATCCTGTCAACCGGTCATATGGATCGACTGATTGATATCAAAGAAAAATTGTCGAATGTATGTTGGTCATCAGACCGATCATCACATCAATCGACTGATCAATGCAGAAGTCAAATCCACGGTCGTTGGTCCGATTGTCTCACCGGTCGACCGCCTACTAGAAGAGAATAATTTGAAGAATGTCGTGACTGTGACGGTCGAAGGACCGATCGTTTCATCGGTCAACCATCCATTGGAAACAATGATTTGAAGCATGTCGCGAATGTGACGGTCAAGGGATCGGTCGTTTCACAGATCGACCGCCTAGTGGACACAAGGATCAGTTGAAGGGCCAGTCGTTAGAAGAGACAAAGGGAAAATAAAGCAACGATTGTATTGATCGATCGATCGACCAGAGCAGCGATCGACGGTCCAGTCTGAAATGACCAATAATGACTATGTTTTAAAATATACCTTTTGCAAAAGTTTTTGGACGTATTGAACATTGAGAAACCTATAAAAGGAGTGCCAAAGCTTGAAGGAAGGTCATTAAAGCTACTTTCGAGTCCAAAACATTTTATTGAGTTCAAGTTGCAAATTCATCCATTTCTCTTCTAGTTTTGAGTGTGAGCATATTTTGTAAAAGAAGAAAGTTGGAGGGAATCATTGTACTATGATCTAGTGAAATTGATAGCTCATTATAAAAAGAGGTGTGGCTTACCTCTTGAGCAAAGAAGAAGACAAGTAGTATAAAAGGGATTGTTTCTCTCCCTACAAAAAAGAGAAAGCTAGTGAATCTACGACGATATCGAGGACGAGAAATCGGAGTGGGGACGTAGGCCAAGTTATTAGGTCGAACATCGTCAACACATCGTGCCTCTTGTGTTTGCATTTTCTCTCTTAATTTTACTCCATTATTATATTCTTGCTTGTGATCATTTTTAACGATTTTAACAAAAATAGTTTTAAAATACGTGATTAAAATTTTATACACCAATTCACTCCCTCTTGGTGCTTTTGATCCTACAAGAATTTACACTACATTTTCATCCTTCAAATCATACATTCATCTATACATGGAGCATACATTTTGCTCTAATCATCATACGATTCATACATGAACATTCTTGAGCACAATAATAATGAAAATAAATAAGGGTTTGTATAAGAACATTTCATAATGAGTAATTTGATATATAACAAATGAGTAATTTCATAATGAGCTAAACATAGATAATAATAACATCTTAGTTCTAAACATGATTAGCAATAGTACAATAACCTTATTAAACGTGAAGTATCATATGAACATTTCCTAACCTTAGGAGGAAGAAGATTTAGTTAGCCTTCAAGACCCTTAATCCAAACAAAACTCTTCATTTAGATTAAGACTTTGAATCTCTTCAAATATACTTTTAGGGTTTACATTAAAATTCTAATCTTCCTTTCTTTTCTTGTCTGACAATGCTGTTCTTCTTCCTCTCTTCCTGGTAAAACCTGCCGGCCCCTCAAGCTCCCCTCTTCCTCCTTCCTCTTCCTCCTTCTAGCTGCTGCTGTCCAGGTGCTGACTGAACGTAAAAGAAAAAGAGAGAGAGAATAGGGAAGAGTTGTATGGGGGAGAGAGAAATGACGTGGGTCGTTGTCACTTCATGGTTGCTTGTTGTTGTCGCCACCTGGTTGCTGCGTGCTGAGTGTGAGGAATGAGTAGGTGAGAGGGAGAGAGAGGGGATGAGTTAGGCTACTGAAGCTGAGTGGGGTTTCATTGCTGTGTTCGGCTGCCTCTTGTAGTGGGTGGGATGAAGTGAGAGGAGAGAGTAGTGCTGCTGAAAGGTTTGTTAATTGAGCCTGAACTAGCATTAAATTTTTTTTATTTCTATTTAAGTTTTTTTAGAATATTTCAGGGACACAGCAAGGAACTGATGTCAATGGCAGCAACATGTGAACCAATTGTTGCTGAGCCATATGCACACAGTTCGGCTTGCTTTTGCAGATCAGACGACATCTTATGTAGGTAAGTGGGTAGGAGCTCGAATGCTCCATTATATATATATATATATATATATATATAGTGTCTCAAAATTCGACTCCGTCATGTGGCAAAATTTTTTCTCGATCGTTACTTTCTTCGATCTTTCTTTGACTCTTTCATTGACCAAATGGTCAAGAAAAATAAGTCGAAGCGGAAGACTTAACAATTAAAATAATACAACAATGAAAGAGGAATGCATAAGCCAATAGATAAAAGTACATCAAACTGTATTGATATGAAACAAAGTGCAGAAACAAAAGATACGAAAACAAAGTACATCAAACTATCTCAGCATGAAGCCAAATGCGGAAACAAAAGGTACATCCAAAAGTAGTTACACTTGTGCTACACATAGAAAAGCCTTCAGTCAGCCATGACCTGATATGTCCCAACCAAATAGATGAGCCGCCTAATATATCGTAAAAACATACACCTCATATTGAACTCAACCATGAATATGTGCACACGCCACCTGAACTGTATTCGCCGCACACACAACAATGCGTCACACATCATCATCATGTACCTGTGGGGATCATACATGGTAGAAAGTTCAACCATTAGCATAAAGCTAAGTGTGAGTTCGTGTAATTCATAAATCAGTTCTGTTAGAAGAAGCATGAAATAAACATAGTTCATGCCTTTTCATTTCCTTCCTTTTTTCATGTTCACTTTCATGTTCATTATTCTTATTCATATTCATAGTTCTTGTTCATATTTATAAGGACAAAGTCCTTCCTTTCAGCTTTTGGACATTCATATCATCATATTTATACTATGGAAGAGCTCTTTCTTTCTTTTAGGAAATACCATTGCAGAGACACTAGGTGCCGCTATCTAGACGATTATGGGCCAGTGGAGGATCAGTGGCACGGCCAGCCTCATCCGGCGGGATGACCTTGCGCAAGGCAGAAACATTCATAAGGGAGATACTCCATTTAGATAGGGCAAATGGTAACCCGTAGGGAAGTGCCTCACACAAGGCTGATATAACTTTCCCCCATCATTAGTGGACTCTCTTTCAAGCTGTAGATTGATCACGGTTGTATGAAGTATAGTTTTGAATCATCTTTAGGTTCATTTCATTTGGTATAGATCGGATGGATAGAATCTTACAAATCAAAGGGGTTCGATTAAGGTCGTATTTGTTTTCTCCACGTATCGGACATCAGAAAGTCATGCAGTCATCCGCTTTGTGTTGATTCAATGGTCGTCCAAAAAGAGAGTGGATTCATGTTCATTAATATTTTGCGGTTATCAGAAAAGGGAAACGATCAACCGTTTATTTGTGTTCAACTGTCGACCAAAAAGGGGAGCGGTCTACTGTTCCATGTTCGTTCTTTCATCATTTCATAGAGATTTAGGGTGGTTTATAATTATTTTTCATGGTCGTTAATGTGATCATAGTCACACTTTATTCATGTTTCGATGAAGTGACATAATCATAATAATCCATTGGTTTGGTACAATCATGAAGGGTAAGCAATAATCTAATTAGAATAATTAACATTACAGAATAGATTAGATAGCAAGTATTTTAATCAGTCATGAAAATAATTGTTCTGTTAGTTAGAACCCAAGCCAAGTGTAGGTGGAATCCGGGTCGAGTTCCGACGAGAATTGTCTTGGAAAAATTCGAGCAAAAATCCGCCGGGTCTGAGTCATACCTGGGCCAAATTGGGATGCGATCATGTTGAGACGATCATCTCGCCTGATCGTCTTCCTCACGATGAACCTGAGACGGGTTACAAACAGGTCAAGTTGTTGGTGTGCGCAGAACTCGAAGATCACGTTAATGATGGATCCAGGCCAAGTCATGGGTGAGCTCGGTTCGGGTTGGTCCGCCCGGGCCGAGTTATGGGCAACCTGAGCCGGGTTCTTACTACGCAAAAAATTGTGTAAGTTATCTATTTTGATCATTTCATTTCTTCGGTGATTGTAAGCATCAAACATAAATGTTACAAGTTGATCAATGCAAAATGAAGCATCATATGATCATCTAAACTATACAGAAGTCGATCTAACTATGTATCATCTGAACAGATTTGAATGTGACATACAAACCATTGGAACAAGGTCTTAACATTCGTAGAAGAAAAGTTATGGCTTCAGAAGTTCATATGCTACGATTTCTATGCATACTACCAGAGTTTTTGTCTAACTAAATCTTTAGAACATGCTTCGATTCGTCAAGATGCTAAGCTAGGAAGAAAATCCCAAAAAAACACCTGCTTTGAAGTCTGTCGGCCTGGTGCTTCATTGACTCGAGCTTGAGCAGCGTCCTCCCTGTTCTCCCTCTTCGCCTACGCTGAATTAAGCCGCCGCCGACCTCCTTTCATCCTCTGGTAGTGACCCATAGGAGCGTAGGATCGAAAGCACCAGGGGGCGTGAATTGGCGTATAAAAATATTTTCATGAAATCATTTTTGGAAAATCAATAAAATCTTATCATAAGCAAATAACGATAAAGCATAAATGAAAGATAATAATCAAATAGAAAGAGGCAATGTGTTGACGAGGTTCGGTCGCAACTATTTCGCTTACTTCCCTGCTCTAACTTCTCATTCTCAAGACCGTTGGAGATTCACTAGCTTTCTCTTTTCTTGTAGGGAGAGAATAACCCTTTTTACACCACATGCATTTTACAATGAGCTCTCAATCTCACTAAATTAGAGAACAATGATTCCTCTAACTCTTTTCTTTTACAAAAGTTTCTCACACTCATAGAAAAGAAAGGAAAGAACATGCAAATTTGAGCTCAAGAATTTGAAAGGAACTTTTGAATGATCTTGCTTGCTTGGATGATTTTTTTCAGGCTTTGACACTCCTTTTATAGGCTTCTACAGGTGAAAATTTCGTCCGAATTTTTTTTAATAATTTTGTCCTTAAAAAATAGTCATTACTGTTCATCTAACTCTATGATCGGTCGACCTCTTTAATGGACCAGTTGACCAGTCAATATGATCATTGCGCCATATCTACGATTTTATGCACTGTTCGATCGACCGGTATATCGACCAGTATAATCTCGACATTTTCTAAATGCATTCTTTCTCTTAGTCTAATTTGACGATTTCTTTTGTGAATGAGGTGATATCAATCCTATTATCATCACTTGAGCATAGGTTAGTAACTTTTCAATTTAATTTGTTATCATCAATTTATAGGATTCAACAATCTCCTCCTTTTTTTATAATGACAAACTAATTGGAAGATAGAGTGAAAAAATGAATAGTAAGTATAGAGAGTAAGTAGCAAGCAAGCTCTACCTACATTTATGATTATTTCACATTTTCTCCTCCTAAATAAGTGGCCATTATCATAATAATATGGAACAATATAAGCATGTGACATCAAACAAGGCACAAAATAGATATGAAATCAAATGTTTAACACATTCATCTTGAAGAAAAAATCATCACATTACATCCATAGTTGATACATACATCATGTGTTCGTGCACTAACAAATGTGACTGTAGTCACGACAAAATGGTGCACGACACTAGTACAAACACATACCAACTAAGGGACATCGAACTAAAAGAAACTAAAAATACATAACATCGTCCCAAACTTCTCCCCACTTTGACATTATCAAAGAGGGAGACAATCCAACTACATCTCATCGGGACTATCATAGTAGGCTTGCAATGTGCCAACAAGGTATCAGGAGTCATGCTACATCCATCGAACACAACGATCCATTTGAGTCACGTGATGGTCTATGGCATCCACCTGCTATGAAAGGGCCGTAAAATCATATGCGCCATAGGAAGCTGAGGCAACGTGCTGGAAAGATCCAAAAGGCTCAACGGGTGCTAAAGGTGGAGGGAAGCTAGGGCCAGCCTTTGGTACGTTCTGAGTATCCATTGGTGCTGCCTCTCCATCAGTGGCATCATCCCCATCGTCAGTGTCAATCGGTGCTGGCTCTCCCAACCTAAGATGCTTCTGGTGCAAAGTCGCAGAACCGATGACGTCAGTGGGGCGGGGTCAAATGTACTCGTCACCCAAAGGAATGTCGGCACTAAAATGGAGTAAAGTCTTTGTGATCTAGGCACCAAAGTATAAGTGGAACGGACTAGGAACACTGGAGGCAATCTTCTAGAAGGTGTAATCCATGTGATAGAAAATGAAATGACCAAAGTGAAGAAAAATGCATCTCGGATATAGAGACAATGGAGAAAGAATAGATCAAAGTGTGTAACAGTGGCCGGCTCGAGGAGTAATCATACAACTCAGAATGTGATGAGCCATTTTCATTACCAGATGAAGATGCCTATAGGATGATTCAACGGTATAGTGGATATCCTGTCTATAAAAAATCGTACGAATGTCATCCGCGAACGGGAGATAATCGGAAGGCCAACCATGGGTGACAAATGAATAAAGATCGAGTAATGGGCACAAAACACCAAATATGTGACAGAGATGGTCAGGAAATGAGTGGTATGCCAAGGACATAAGTGATGATAGCCTCCCGAGTGATTGTCATATTCGCATAGAAATAATGAACAAGACGGGGATACACACGCTATATGAGAGAGAGAAGTGCTAGTCAACCGATGTTTGCGGACATCTCCTAAACATTTGGAATGTACAGAGCATCCCAATCAATGGTGTAGGCACGCCGGACATTGCGGGTGATGTACAAAACATCGAAACAAGTAGAGACGACCCAAGTGACAAAGAGGTGACTATCACAATCAATAGGATCAGTGAAAGGTGACTGACGAGCATGTCCACCGGATCATCCTCATCCACGACCTCATCCACGTTGGATAGGCACGAGTGCGGGTTCCAGTTCCTAGTCAGGTTCAGCCTCATTTACGAGGACTTGAATGCGATGTGCATTAGAGCCAAAATGACGATGGCGTTGAAAGACTAGCCTGACGGTTGGAGTCCCTTCGTCGTCGGCCAAGGATTCAACAATTGTGACCGAAAGGAAGAAAAGTGGCTGGTCGATTGCTGGTCCCATGGGGTGACAGTGATAGGGAGAGAGGGCGGTCAAGTGACAGACTATGGTAGTGACCAGAAGGAAGAAGATGCAACGAGGGGGCGGCCGAAAGATGTGATGGCATCTTTGAGGTGAGGTCAGTGGCAGCGACGACGGCTAGTGGGAGGTCAATAGTGGCGACAGGGGTCACCGGCACAGAAGATAAAGGGCGGCGGCGAGAGGAGAAAACAATGGACACGGATGACTGTGGCAGTCGACAAAGAAAGAGCAGACAACAGTGACGTCGGTGGCCGGGAGGTCGACGATGATGTCACGTGTGATATGGATGAGGAGGGACGGCGACGATGATGGCCGGACGATCGGCAGCGGCATCCGGCTAGGGCAGCAGTTGAAAGGAAAAATGAGAAGAGGGTCGACCGATCAACCGGTCGAATACTTTATGTCCGCATTTTTTGTATATACCGATGGACCGATTAGGCCAAGCAGTCGATCGAGTATTTATTTTGCAATAAAAAATCAATGATCGATGAACATATATTGATCGACCGGTAGAGCCTAGCGATGGATCGATCCTAGTTTGATAGCTATTTTTTTTCAAAATTTTAATCATTAGGTTATTGTTCCAGTGATATATTTCACATAAATGTAAGTTGTTATGCAACACTTTTAATGTTCAATTCATGTCAAAAGTGATATTGCATAATCAAGTCACTTTTACTTAGAACTAATATACAATCAAAATTCAATCATTCCTAATTCCCTTCTAAGCATGCAAAAAAAAAACGTTCTTCACTAAGGGGTTTTGTAAATATAACTGCAAGTTGAACTTCAGTGGATACATATTCAATGACAATGTCCTTAAGGGTCAAAACTTTATAATGAAATGATATTGCAAGTCAATATGTTTCATCCTAGAATGTTGAATTGAATTTTTGGTCATTTCTATAGACTTGTATTATCGCACTTCATGGATACATTGGAACTTGAAAGAAACTTTTGAATGATCTTACTTGCTTTGATGATTTTTCTTCAAGCTTTGACACTACTTTTATAGACTTCTACATGTGAAAATTTCGTCCAAAAAATTTTTCATAATTTTTTCCTTAAAAAATAGTCGTTACTATTCATTTGACTCTGTGACCAGTCAACCCCTTTAATAGGCCGGTCGACCGGTGAATATGACTATTGCACCATATCTGCGCTTTTATGCGTTGTCTGATCGACCAGTCCTTCGATCAGTATAGTCCTGATATTTTCTTAATGCGTTCTTTCTCTTAGTCTAATTTGACGATTTCTTCTACGAATAAGATCATATCAATCATACATCTACATTAACATCACTTGAACATTGATTAGTAACTTTTATGCTCAATTTAATTTGTTATCATCAAAACATAAGATTCAACAAGGAGCAAGAATAGGGTGAGAGAGAGAATGGAGAGGAAATGAGAGGAAAATGAGAGGGGGTCGGAATCCTTATAAAAAGGGTTCGACCCTTAGTCTTCCATCTCGGGAGTGAGAGGAAAATCTTGCCTTGGAGCTTCTTCCATTGGGAACTCAAACGATAGGAAAAGAGAAGAATGGAAGGGAAGAAGAGACAAAAAGAAAAAAAAACAAGTGGAAAGAGAAAAGGGGTAGCCGCCCTTTTGTTTCCCCTTTTTTTCCGGTGTTTTACAATATATCTGCGCGCTATACATGCATTGTCCTCGAAGAAAAATTTTGACTGTATCTGCTCATTAATTTATACGTGTTACACATGCATTATTATCTACTAATTAAATTCCAGTAAAGCATGTACCTCCAATTTATTATCAATAATAATAATAATAGTGTGCGAAGCATCATTTAGCTGTAAAATCCCAACATTAAATATTCGAAATTTCTTAAGATTTGCTTGTGCATCTAAATGATCAAGTGCCATCTATAAATGGAAGACAATTTCAGCACCATTTGGAACCATGCACCCCCGCATCCCCCCCCCCCCCCCCCCCCCCCCCTCCCCCCCAATAATAATTTTGGCAATGGCATGCACGTCCTGGACGATGAATCCCTTGCAAGTAGTTGGAGATGGGCATGATGAGGCTCAGAGTCAGATCCTCTCCTGGCATGTGTGGTTTGTCCTTCTGCATGCCCTCTTGTTGCATTATATATCATCTTCAATGAGTTATTTTTATCATCAGTGATGTATGCACTGATTGATCTTTTACATGGAGAAACTAAAAAAGACTAACAAAAATTGAAAAGCTCCTATATTGTTTAAGAATATATATGAATAATTATATCACAAGTTCCATAAAAACAACAAATTACGCACCAAAATAAAAGGAGCACAATACAAACTGCATCCATGAAAACTACTTCTCCAGTTATGTCACAACTGTGGACTGTGGTCCATTAGATAGCTCATGTACCTCTTATCACCATCATGCATTTATCAACCACATGGGTAACATAAGGAAATTTTATTAAGCAATCCTGCAGATACAATTTGCTCTAAATATCATGGGACAGAATAGGACACCCATGTTGCTTCCTGTATGGTTTATAACCGGGTCTACAACTCCAATAACCCTGTTGGCAGCATCATTAGTATGTTTAGAGGCCTCAACACATGAAATTACAGCAAACGAGACCATGTCTGTTTTATTTTATCCAAGTATTACCAATCTGACCTATTGTATTGAACAACCGGAATTGCAGCATGCGGTGGTCATGGTGGAGGGGTTATATTATAGGTCTCATCCTAAACATTTGTTGAGCCATATTTTTTATATTAACACTTCGAGCTAAAAGTTTGATGGGAGAAACTACAGACAACCTACCATCTTGTGCATGATCCTCATCCTCTCATCTTATTGATCCACGAATCTTCCTCCTATGTTTTTAGTACTGCAAAAAAATTACATTGTTCTAGGAATGCTGCAATTTAAAAGATAAAATACACAAATTCCAAAAGTGAATCGATATTTTATTCTTTATGCTTATAAATTCAATTCGTCATTCTATTTTGATAAACAATCATTAATTAGTCTATTATGCCAGGATTAACATCTAATGCAAGACTCTGGAAGAAGATACGCGGATGAATACCTCGAGATGGCTCTTCACATGTTCAAAACTGAGGCCCAAATCTCCCATCCTATCCATTGTTGAAATTCAGGAAATGGGCATTCTAAGAGGACATCCAGAGAATAAAAGTTTCTGCAAACAGTTCAGAAGCCAAAGAATGCTGCTGAATGATCCACACCGTCTCATGTAATTTCTTCAAGAACATCAGTGGATGCACATCATACATGCTGGATGGTGCTCACCAAGTTTACAAAAGAAAACTAAAAGTACACCCCATAACTTGTAATATAATGCCTTTAAGAAGACAACTTGATGGTGAAAGAGAAGCTTACACCATTTTTATCTATTGTGTTGTGTAAACGTTTTGATTATGCTTGGTCAATCGACAAGTGAACAACTAAAATTTTGCCGCATCTCTAATTACGTGATACATGCAATCTTATATATCATCATCAAAGTTTCAACTACAGCCATATAGTAATGATAAAAATGTCATAAATAAATGTGATCATGAAAGAAAACAAACCATCCAACCAAGTAATGAGGCAGCATCAAAGATACTTTTTTCATGTAACTAAGGGCCGTTTAGTCAGAAAATATCTTTCCAAGAATAACAAAATTCTAAAGAATATTATATTCTTGTAATACCTCAGATTTTTAAGTGAGGACAATTTGGACTTTTTACCCAAACCCTCATAATCTCCTTTATATAAAGATCCAAAATCTCTTATTGATCTCTTTTATAAAATTTCTCACCTGGCAGCTAGGGCTTGAGAAAGGAAAAAGAGAGGAACAAAGAAGAGGAAAAATAAGAGAAAGAAAGAGGAGAAAATCCAAGATCAAAGTATGTAAAGGCGATCCAAGAATCCCTCTCTCCTCGATCGATGTTCTTCTTATAATGGATTGAGAGCAAAATGACACATGTTTTCATATTGGATTGTGATTAAGGATTATTGTTTTTTCTTCTAAATCTATGCATGTATTATATCTATGCCATGCACAAGTTCTATGATTAGATTTATTATTAGGTTCATGTTCTTCATATTGTTCATGATGTAGGGATGAACCTTAAATCTTAATGGATTATTATATTTCCAAATGTTCTTTTGATCCTCGAAGGTTTAGGAAATGTATATGTTTTGGTTCTAAATGTTATGTATCATTTTTCCAATTTCTAGATAAAAAATCATGTAAAAATGGGCTGAGCGGCGGAACTCCAAAATTTTGTCACGGCCGTGACGCAATCCGTCATGTGATAGAAGAGCTGAAATTGACCAAAAAGCAATTTTTGTCATGCCCGTGACAGATAATGTCACGGCCGTGACAAAGCCAGGGCACGACCGTGACTATGTTCTAACACGACCATGACCGAAGGGAATTTTTAGGGTTCTGTTGACGACATCTATCACGGCCGTGAACAATGCCAAAGTTCATATATGTTATATAAAATATTATTTTCAAAGTATTAATAATATATGTTGATGCTTGTTGATTGTATAAGAACCTAGATACATGTAGTTTTCCACGTGACTAGGTTAAAATATGAAGATTGAGCGATGTAATTGTTTGTTGATTGAAAAGCATAATGAACCCAGTTGTGGATGATGTTACATATCGACCCTCTATGGCCCTTTATCATATTTTCTCTGGAATGATCGTTACACACATCGGCAATGGTGTTTCATTCCGATGTCACCCTCGAGCGAGAGTCCAGAATGATCATTACATACATCGGCAACGATGTGTATATTCTAATGTCACCTTCGGGTGAGAGGGGATCATTATTTTCTAAGGCCTAGATAGCCTATCGAGAGGGCAACGTCATAAATTCCAACTATCAAAAGATATAACGTTAAATAAAGGACCAATGATTGATCGAATGGAAATGATGTCCCACGAAAGTGAAAGTCCGAAAGGGTTATGAAGCGACTCTGAGGAAAGTTACCGAGGCAATGGTTATGATAAGGGTACTTCACTTATGCGCCTATGGATTTAATTGATGATTGATATGGTCCATACTAAATGTGTTATAATAGTGATTACATTTCTCTCCATGCTTTTATTTTATTCAATGATGATAGAAATTGTATGAATGAATGACATGTAGATCATATGTTAAGACATGCATATTGTTTTCTTCTTTTATATGAAGATGATGATGCATATTATGTAGTATCATATTTAGGATCACAGCATCGCATGCATGACTTTATATAATCTAATTGAAAAATCCTGCACTCTGGATCCGTGCAGGTAAGTAAAGTATGGATAATGGCAGTTCAGCTCATGACGAGATAATTGCACACATGGTCTAGGTTGTCAAGAGTCATAATGTTTTAGAGTCCTTGGACTATGTTAGTTCATATGATGTTTTACTGATGGTTATTAGATTGTTTTTTCCCAATTTTATAACATTACATTTTACGTTTTCATGAAGTCTTCCACACCAATTGAAATATTATTTTATCTTATTTAATGGTTTTATGCTTCCGCTATATTAATTAAAAATCATATTTTATTATGATTATGTGATGGCGAACGACTAACACAGTCGAATGACCTATTTGCCCTTAGCATTTGGATGTGAAATTTCAGAGTGTTACAATTCTAACTATATTCTTATTCTATCCCTTAGGAAAGAATAAATTACATATTTTATAATTAAAATATTTTATTATAAATAGTTTACATTTATTATTATAATCATAATAATTATAATACAATATTATATAGTTAAGTAATGAAAAATAAAATCATGATGAAAACAATGAAAGGAAGTAGAATATCTCTATTCTAGTGTTTTAGAAGAATAGAAATATTATTTAGATTGGGATATAGATAATGGTTTCACAGTCTTTTAGGTGGTTTTGCAAAAAATATGAAATTTGACTCATTTAATTCTATTCTACGTCGTGTTTGGTCTTACTTTCTGGAATATAGAATTATTCTAAACTTTATTCACGAACCAAATGGCCAACATAGGTGTGGCTTTTGCCATGGCCAATGGCTTGTTGAGTCATGACTTCTCCAGTAATATGGTTGCTTATGTGTCATACACTTCACTAGGTATGGCATATTCATTTCGATTTCAGTAGAAGACATCTATTCTGGGAAAGGAAAAAAATTAGTCAAGGATGATTGGGTAAATTAAAAGACCATAATTTTCTTTTGGGTGAAAAAAGAGAACAAGTTTCAAGTAATATTTGATCAATGAATCAAGATTGAAGTTACTTATGATAGAAGCAAATAAATTCATCAAACAAGAAATTAAAGCAATCGACCATTATTTCCATTAAAGATGTACCTAGCTATACATGGAAAGCACTGGCCAGAATTTATTTAGAGACTGAAATAAGAGGATGAACATTGAATTTCTTGACAAATACATTAGCTCAAAAACCACTCCAAAAAGAAAAAGACTTCTAGAGAAATACATCTCATAAAATAATATTAGTATTAGAGAGCGACTTTCCATCAACACATTGTGTAGCTCCCCGAAGTTCGACCACACCATGTGGTCGTTACTTTCTTTGACTCTTTCATTGACCCAAATGGTCAATAAAAGTGACATGTAAATGGAAGACTTAAATAATACAACAATAATGGAACATATGAAAATGCGAAAGCTAAAATAGATGAAATAACGAGTACATCATATGTGACATATAAAAGGTCCATGCCACACTACATGTCTATACGATGTCCCAAATACAACTCGATCAATAGAAGAGAAGACTCAATATACGATAACCATGTGCATACGCCACCAAGTTGTAGTCGCTGCACACACATCAACCATGCTCGCAATCCAATCATGTACTTGTGGGGATCATACAGGGGAGCAAGCTTAACTATTAGCATAAAGATAAGTGTGAGTTCGTATAAATCATAGACTAGTTCCATCAGAATAAGCATGAAGTAACATACAATCAAGTATAAAAAAAGAATAATAATAGAAGAGTCAATAAAAAAACTCATAGTTCATGCTTTTTCATTTTTTTTCCTTTCCATGTTCATGTTCATATTCATTATTCATATTCATTATTCATATTCATCATTCATATTCATGATTCTTGTTCATATTCATGTTCTTAAGGACGAAGTTCTTTCATTTACCATGGTCATTCATGTTCTTTCATTCTATCCATTTCCATAGGCAGGATGACCTCGCACTACACCGTAACATCCCTCGATGGAGATGACCTCGTACTAGGTGGCAACATCCATAAGAGTAAGGATGACTTTGCACCAGGAAGTAACATCCGTAACGGTGAGGATGACCTCGTACTAACTGGTAACATCCCTTCGTTGAGATGACCTCGCACTAGGCAGCAACATCCATGACGGTGAGGATGACATCGCACTAGAAGGTAACATCCCGCGGTGGAGATGATCTCGATCTAGGCGGAAACATCCGTAGGAAAGTGCCTCACACAAGGCTCTCATAACATCCCTCCATCATCCATAAGCCTCTTTTTCTATCCGGGGATTGATCAAGGCTATTGGGAGAATGGCTCTGATTCATCATTAAGTTCATATCATTGAATTTCAATCAAGTGTATGGTTACTTAACAAATCAGGGGGTTCATAAAGTCGTATTCTTCTTGGCCACGTATTGCATGCTTGAAAGTCAAATGGTCATCCGTTTTAGGTCCATTCAGTGATAGTCCGAAAATAGGTCTAGACGTCAGTTTATCAGTATCCATCGGTCAACCGAAAAAGGTGAGGTCGTCCGTTCTAGGTTCATTCATTAATTTCAAAGTCATGTAAACCGGTCGATATCAAGGTCTTTGGATGTCCATCATAACATGAGAACATCCTTGGACTTTCGATCGAGAGTTTAAATCAGCCAAAACTAGACTGATCGTCCGTTGGGAACATTATCATCTTCTCCCTACATTTGGTCGAGAGTTTCGGTCAGCCAAAATTGGACTACTCGTCTTTTGGGAATGGTGTCTTCTTCTTCCTACGTTCGGTCGAGGGTTTCGATCGATCGAAACTAGACCAGTCGTCCGGAATGTGTTATCTTCTTCCTACGTTCGGTCGAGAGTTTTGGTTGGCTAAAATTGGACCAGTTGTTTGTTGGGAATGGTGTCATCTTCTTCCTATGTTCGGTCGGATTCTTCGTCAACTATCGATTCAACGATATAATCTAGATATGATAGAAGTACAATACTAGAGGTCCCAGATCGTGAAGATCATCATTCTGATAGTGAGAACCCAGACTGAGTATAGGTGGAACTCGGGATGAGTTCGGACGGAAACTCTGCTTGAAAAAAATATGAACATAACCTAGGCCGGATTAGGTTCATACCCGAGCCGGGTCGGGATGGGTGTTGTGACCGATCGTCTTCCTTGAATGAACCCGGGCGGGGTTAAGGTTAACCCGGGATAGGTTACTAGTACACGAAGAGCTCGGGGCTCCGCATTAATGGCGGATCCGGCCCGAGTTTGATGGAACTCTGTTTGGACTGGCCATAACCCAAGGCCGGGTTCTTTTATTTGGAAGGACTACGCATTTCACAATGTTTCCTTCGATCAATTTTACTGTGATTGCTGATATTTTGACATGAGGAAATCATCATTTAACAACATATAACCATACACTACATAACTATCTAAATCATTGAAAATTAGATTAAATCATTCTTCATCTAAACAATTCGTAATAAGCATGATAAACATTCAACTATGTTCCAGAACTACGTCATAACTTCAAGAAATTATAGAACACGAATTCTATTCATACTACCATGGATTCTACTTCTACATAGGTCCTTTGCATCACTCGTCTAGAAGCTAGTCTATGAGATAGATCCCGAATTCAAACCTTTTAGCCTACGATTTTTGGTTCGTCTCGCAAGGGTTCGTCCTCATCTCCTCAGCTCCGGTCCTTCATTGTCTTTTACGCCGAGTGGAATCGTTAGCATCCCCCCTGGCAGCGACCGGCAACAAGCACTCGAATAAGATGCGAGGAAATGAAAAAAGAAAAATGGGAGAGGGAGGATGGGGATGAAAGCTTTAAAGGGATGGAGTTGTCCCTTGGCCTCCCCATGCCCTTCCATTTTTGCAAACTGTTTCCACGAAGAAGGGAGAGAGTGTCTCTCATAAAGAGGGGAGAGGAAGGGAGAGAGTGTGAGAGACTCTATTTCCATTTTTTCCCTGCGTTACATTATAATATCCATAGAAAAAAGGAATCGTCCCTGAATCCTGTACGAAGTAAGGTTTTCTCATAGCTATCCTTTCATCATGTCCTTGCTTTCTCTTTAATCTTGACATCCTGTCACAACTGTAACATTCTCTATGTCTGTGGTGCATCTTTATCTATCCCTAATACTGTATCTCTTAGAAGCGATTAATTCAAAATTTTCCTGTCATGCCTAATAAACGGTGAGGAACCGTAGTCGTACTGTTTAGGAATCAGTGCTTGGTACATCGGCAGCGAGTACATAGGAATCAATGCTTGGTACATCTGCAGCAAGTAAGTAGGCTGCTGTGAAGGTGGTGGGAACTCCGACTGCTGCACTGGACGGAGCTCCGGCTACATATCCTCCCCAACTTGATTCCCAGGATCAGAATCAATTCTATCTATAAAAATCTCCGGGGTAGTCACAATACGACCACCTCCATGTTCGCGCCCACGACCCAAACCATGTCGGGCCACTGAACGTATCGTGGGAGCCATCTATAAAGCATAACAATACATTTTAAATAAAACAATCATAACTTTAAAAACAAAACATATCTTACTTCACTTTGCGGTGGTTGAGTGTGGCAATAGCTCTGGTTGGTGCACATGTACCATACTTAGACTTAACTCTATATTTAGGATGTCAAGAGAATCCTAGCGTTGTGCTCTGATACCATAATTGTAACGCCCTGAAATTTGACCCCGCCACATGGTAGAACCTCCTATCGGTCGTTACTTTCTTTGATTTTTCTTTGACTCTTTCATTGACCCGAATGGTCATGAAAAGTGACATGTAAGCTAAAGACTTAAAATAATACAACAATAATGGAACATATGAAATTGTAGAAGCTAAAATAGATGAAATAATGAGTACATCATATGTGACATATAAAAGGTCCATGTCACAGTACATGTGTACAGGAGGCCCCAAATACAACTCGATCAATAGAAGAGAAGACTCAATATAAATTCTACGATAACTATGTGCACATGCCATCAAGCTGTAGTCTCCGCACACACATCAACCAAGCTCGCAATCCAATCATGTATCTATGGAGATCACACAAGAGAGCAAGCTCAACCATTAGCATAAAGCTAAGTGTGAATTTGTATAAATCATATATTAGTTCCACCAGAATAAGCATGAAGTAACATATAATCAAGTATAAAAAATGAGTCATAATAGAGGAGTCGATAAAAGAAAACTCATAGTTCATGCTTTTTCATTTTCTTTCCTTTCCATGTTCGTGTTCATGTTCATTATTCATACTCATCATTCATATTCTTGATTCTTGATATTCATGTTCTTAAGGACGAAGTCCTTTAATTTACCATTGGCCATTCATGTTCTTTTATTCTATCCATTTCCATAGGGGAGGATGACCTCTCACTAGAACATCCCTCGATGGAAATGACCTCGCACTAGATGACAGCATCTGTAAGAGTAAGGATGACCTCGCACCAGGCGGTAACATCCGTAACGGTGAAGATGACCTCGCACTAGCCGGTAACATCCCTCAGTGGAGATGACCTCTCACTAGGCAGCAACATCCATGATGGTGAGGATGACCTCGCACTAGACGGTAACATTCCTCAATGGAGATGATCTCGCACTAGGCGGAAGACAAGGCTATCATAACTTCCCTCCATCATCCATGAGCCTCTTTTTCTATTTGGGGATTGATCAAGGCTATAGAGAGCATAGCTACGATTCATTATTAAGTTCATATCATTCAATTTCTATCAAGTGTATGGATGCTTAATAAAACTGGGGTTCATTTAAAGTCGCATTCTTCCTGTCCAAGTATCGGTCGCTCAAAAGTCAAACGGTCATCCATTTTAGGTCCTTTCAGTGGTCATTGATGCATGCAAAATATAACATATTTTAGATTATTATTTTGATTAATTTTTCTGTAATTTGATTATGGCATGCATCATTTTTAGTCACTTTTAGTCATAATTTTGGATTTATCAATTTTTATTATTAATTCTTTGAATATTTTAATTGTGGATGGATTAATTAAATTTTGATAATTATTTTGTAGGAAAAATTAAATACATGATTATCCAATGATTATATTTTATCAAGAATGGACGTATCGACCGAGAAGTCCAACTCTAAAGATCATATTGGCCGATAAATCAAAGATCTATCTTTATCAGTAGAGATTTGTGGGCGCAAACGACCTTTGTGGCCGAGATTCGGAAGGAATACAAAGTTTATCGGCCGAAACAAAGGATTATCGATCGAGATATAAGAGTTAAAGTTTATCGACCGATACAAAGGATTATCGCCTGATAAATCCATATCACCAAAGTTTATCGGCCGATGACTCCATACCAATCAAGTTTATCAACCGCAAAATCCAAAGTTTTATCCTTACCGGCCAATATTGTTAGGCACAAAACTCCACATCACTCAAGTTTATCGGCCGATAACTTCAATCCTTGGGCGCAAACTTGATTTTGTGGCCGAGATTTACAGAGGAATCATCACGTGCAAAACGAAGTGGATAGAATTTATCGGCCGTGAAGCTTTTATCGTCAAATTGGATAGAGTCGTAAGCTACTTAAGTTTTATCCAACTCAAGTTAGACTCAGCCGTACGCTATCACGACCGTGATCAAATTAGAGGCCGTCCGCACCTATAAATACGTGAAGAATCTATCGTTCCAATTCGTGCTCTGAAGTTTGGTTTTCGACGAGAGAGAGATTCAATCGGACAGCTGTTCCAGACGTTCTGACAACATCCAAGGATCCCGATTTTATTTCTTGGTGTAATTCTTCCAATTATTATTGTTATTTTGTTACTATCTCTCTGCAATTCTAGGATGAACTCCATGTTTTAATTATTTATTTTTAGGAGATTATTATTGAAGGAAAATTCTGTGAACCCTTATTTCATTATTCTTGAATTTCTTTTGATCAATTTTTAATTGTGTTTAGTGCTTTTGATTTAATTATTTAAATTTTTTAGTTAAGTAATTACCAGTTTGTGGACTAATTAATTTTAGGTTTTATTTAGTTAAATTAAATGATTTATTGTGAAATTAAAAATTGACATAGGTCTAATAACTAGTGTGTGGAGAATTAGATCTATGTGGTCTATTAACCTATACCAGTTTGTGGAATGATTAATAGTCTAGAATTTTCATATTAATGCATCTTAATTTTAATCTCATCTGACGAATACCAGTTTGTGGGACTTCACTTTTGATTAAATTTAAGATAGTTTGATTTGCCGAATTAAATAGCAGAATTACCAGTTTGTGAATTCTGTGATTTTAATCTTATAAATTAATAACTTGAGAAAATTCCTAATCCATCTTAAGATTTTTAATTTATCTTTTCTGGTTCACATAATTATCCTTAATTTATTATCATCCTAAGACCAACTTCAACACCATTATCTTATTATCTTTATTTTATTTTATAAAAATCATTTTCAAAATCCATGTTTTTCCTCTCTTATTAATTTATAAATTCAGATGCTGAATTAATAATATTCCTCGTGGGTTCGACACTCTTACTCCTATTTATTATATTACTTGAGCGACTAGTGCACTTGCTAGTGATTTTATTTTACTACATCATTTTACGCATCAGTCATCCAAAAAGGGGTGTAGACATCCGTTTATCAGTATCCATTGGTCGACCGAAAATGATGAGGGCGTCTGTTCTGGGTTTATTCATTAATTGTTTCAAAGTCATGTAAACCAATCAATATCAAGGTCTTCAGTCGTCCATCATAATATGATAACATCCTCGGACTTTTGATCGAGAGTTTCGGTCGGACAAAATTGGACCGATCATTAATTGAGAACATTGTCATCTTCTCCCTACATTCAGTCGGCCAAAATTGGACCAGTTGTCTGCTGGGAACGATGTCATCTTCTTCCTACGTTCGGTCGAGGGTTTCGGTCAGTCAAAATTGGACCGGTCGTCCGCTAGGAACGGTGTCATCTTCTTCCTACGTTCGATCAAGAGTTTCAGTCGGCTGAAACTGGACTGGTTGTCCATTGGGAACAATGTAATCTTTTTCCTACGTTTGGTCAGATTCTTCGTCGACTATCGGTTTGGTGATATAATCCAGATCTGATACAAGTACAAAACCATAGGTCCCAAATTATGAAGATCATCATTCTGGTAGTCAGAACCTGGGACGAGTATAGGTTGGACTCGAGCCAAGTTTTGACGAAAACTCTTCTCAGAAAAATATGAACATAACCCTGGCCGGGTTAGGTTCATACCCGAGTTGGGTCGTGGAGATGTCGGGTGGGGACTAGTGTCGCATCCGATCATCTTCCTCGGCATGAACCCAAGCTAGGTCAAGATGAACTCAGGTCGGGGTACTGGTACATGTAGAGCTCGGATCTGAACAAGTTTGGTGGAACTCGGTCTGGGTTTGGAATAACCCAGGCCGAGTTTTGGAGAACTTGTGCCGGGTTCCTTTATTCTGAAGGACTACGCATTTCATAGTATTTCCTTCTATCAGTTTTCCTGTGATTGCCAATATTTTTTCATGAGTAAATCATCATTAAACAACATATAACCATGCACTACATAACTATGTAAATCATTGATAATTAGATCAAATCATTCTTCATCTAAACGATTCGCAATAAGCATGATAAACATTTGGCCATGTTCCAGAAGCATGTCATAACTTCAAGAAATTTTAGAACACAAATTATATTCATACTACCATGGATTCTACTTCTACATGGGTCCTTAAAACATGCATCACGCGTCCAGAAGATAATCTATGAGATTGATCCCAAATTCATACCTTTTAGCCTACGATTTTCGGTTCGTCTCACAAGGGTTCATTCTTAGCTCCTGTCCTCCATTGTCTTTTGTGTCGAGTGGAAACGTCAACGTCCCCCCCCCCTCCCCTCCCCTCCCCTCTCATCCCCTGGCAGTGACCAATAGCAAGTACTCGAACAAGAAGAGAGGAAACGAAAAAAGAAAAAAATGGGAGAGGGAGGAAGGGGATGAAGGCTTTAAAGGGATGGAGTTGTCCCTTGGCCTCCCCATGCCCCTCCATTTTCGTGAACTGCTTCCATGAAGAAGGGAGAGAGAGTGTGTGTGTAATAAAGAGGGGAGAGGAAGGGAGAGAGTCTGAGACTCTTGGTTACCATTTTTCTTTCCATGTGTTACCCATTGATCCAAGTAATTAAACTTAGAATGTGCTCAAATTAGTGTAGATTCATAACTAATTTAGAAACTTTAAAAAATATAACTTAGAATATGCTCGAATTAACCTTGATTCATGACTAATTTAGAAACTTAAAGAAATTCATTTATCATTTGCTATTTTATATGTTTCCTACCATAAAACTGAAAAAAGAATAAAACTCACACATGGCGCAGATACACCAATCCAAATTAGTATGGATCACCTTCTCCCACTAAAATATTAAACTAATGAATATGTGATCTTTAGACAAAATTGAATTTCTATAATAGTAAAATTAGGGCAATGAAAAGTCAATTTAATTTCAAACTAACGTCTTGAAATTCGACCCTGTCACATAGAGAAATCTCCTTTCGATGGTTACTCTCTTCGATCTTTCTTTGACTCTTTCATTGATCCAAATGGTCAAGAAAGTGACACGCAAGCAGAAGACTTAATAAATAAAAATATTACAACCATTGAATATAAGAAATGCGAAAGCTGAAATAGATAAAGTAAATGATACATCAGCTGTGACATATAAGAGTCCATGTCATGCAATATGTCCATAGATGGGGTCCCATGATAGTGCAGATACAACTCGATGATAAGAAAAAGGAAGATGCCAACTAGACTCTAGGATAATTATGTGCACACGCTACCAAGCTGTAGTCGCCGCACACACATCAATCGTGCTCGTAATTCAATTATGTACTGGTGGGGACCATACAGGAGAGCAAACTCAACTGTTAGCATAATGCTAAGCATGAGTTCGTGATGCTTAAAATGATGTAGCAAAATAAATCCGCTAGCAAGTGTACTAATCACTCAAGTAATATAGTAAAAAGGAGTAAAAAGTGTCGAATCCACGAGGAATATTATTAATTCAATATCTGAATTTATAAATTAATAAGAGAGGAAAAACATAGAATTTTGGAAAAAAGTTTTGTAATTATAAAATAAAATAAGATAATAATAATATATATAGTGGTTGCAGTTAGGTCTTAGGATGAAAATAAATCAGGATAAATATTTGAATCATAAAAGATAAATTTCATTTTTAAAGATGGATTAGAGTCCCCATAAAGTAGTAATCTAACATTATTAACTTGCGATCTCCACAATTGGCATCCCCTCAACCTAAGCATGCATAACTATCTTAATTTAATAAGAATTGAAGTCTCTACAATTGGCATCCCATCAAATCATATTAAAATTAAAATGCAGTAAATTGGATTCCCTAGACTATTAATCACAACACACGCTGGTATAGATTGACATACCACAGAAACTTAATTCTTCACACACTAGATATCAAATTTATGTCAATTATTAATTTCATATAAAATCAATTAAAATTAGTATCATGAATTTTGAAATTAAACACTCAACAAACTAGTATAGCCTAATTCAAAAATTCAATTAACTAACATAAAAGCATTAAGCATAATTAATAATTGATCAAAAAAGATTAAAACAAATAAAATAGGGTTCAAATAATTTCCCTTAAAATAATAATCTTCTAAAATATAAAATCTAAAAATATGGAGTTCATCCTAAAAATTTTGGAGAGATAATAAAATATAAATGATGAAAATCGGAAGAATTACACCCAAGACAAAAGCAGAGATCTCACATCTGGACAAATAGTTGGCAGCCTCTCGGACTTCAATCATAGCACCTCTCTCCTCTTGGTTGTGGCCTGCAGAGCTCACGACTCCATCGTGGAAGAAACCTGGACTTCAATGATAGGGACATCACCTTGGTTAATGATAGAGTTTTGCGCCCAATGATTGGTTGGAGTTTACGGCCGATAATATTCATTTCCCTTGGTTAAGGATGATGTTTTGCGCCCCATGATCACGACCGCTAAAGATAAATATTGGTCAATGATAAGATCGTTTCATCCACTTTTACGCCCACTAGTCTTCTTTTGGATATGCTTCACTGCTGATAACTTCTTGAGTTTGGCGCTCGGTGATGGATATTAGTTTGACGCCCATCCCATATACTCGACTTTTTCTACAAGATAATTATCAAAATTTAATTAATCCGTTCACAATTAAAATATTGAGAGAATTAAAATTGATAAATATGAAATTATGACTAAAAGCGGCTGAAATGATGCATGCCATGATGTACCGAAATATTAATTAAAATAGTAGACTAAAATATGTTATATTTTGCATGTATCAGTTCGTATAGGTCATAAGATAATTCCATTAGAATAATCATGAGGCAAACAATAAGATAGAGGTAAGAGAATAAATCAATAAATCATCATAGGTTCGTATTCATTCATTACATTTTCTATTCATGTTCATGTCCATTGTTCATGTTCATCATCTCATGTTCATGGTTCATATTTATTGTTCGTGTTTATTTTTCATGTTCATAAGGACAAAGTCCTTTTATGCATGCGCAAGGCGAAAACGTATGTAAGGAGAAACTCCCACCTAGATAGGCAAATGGTAACCCTCCATATTTTTCTCCCTTCATGAGCCTTTATTTCAATCACGTGGATTGATCAAGGCTGTAGGGAGAAAAAGTGGCTCATGTTCATCTTTAGCTTCATATCATTCGATATCAATCATATGGACAAAATCAAAGGGTTTCGATTAAAGTCGTATTCTTTTTGTCCACAGATCGTACGCTCAAAATTCGAGCGGTCACCAATTGAGGTTCATTCAATGCTCGTTGATGCACGCCAAATACAACATATATTTAGACGTGCATCGAATCATTTTCATATAGTATGCATCAATTTATGGCTTCATTTGCTTTAATTTTATAAAAATATAAATCTACCCAAATTCTATGTTTTATTGAAGAAAAAACAAGAGAATTGACTCGCAAATCTATAGAAACAAAGGGCACTCAAATCGGAGTTAAAATGGAGCAAGAAATCACAAATTAGTGGAGACTGCCAGGGCTGAATTGAATATAACGGATCGTTATATGACCGTAACAACCGTAACAGCAGGGGCTTGAATAGCCCGTTACAGCCCGTTAAAATGCCTAGCTTTGAACCAGAAACATGTCCGAGTTATGGGCCATGACCAGGATGTTATGGGCCATTAAAATCCAACTTTTACTCCAATTTGGACACTCAGAGGGCCGTGAAATCAGTGTTACAGGCTGTTAAATCCATATTATAAGCCGTTACAGAGCTATTGTGGGTCATTCTGAAGGTTGTTTTTGAGATTTCTTCGACTTTTCTTGAGAATTTCAAGTCCACATCGAACTCAAATTTTATCCTAAGTCTCAGGGATGATTAGGAATATATTTACTCAAATTTGAAGGAGTTTTGCATAGTTTTAAAGACCTAGCAAAGTCTATTCCGAATTTACTTGTTTTAACATGAAAAGACTTTGAATCAAATTGAAACTCTACGAAAACCCTTGGGACCTCTGGAGGCTATAAATAAAGGTCCTAGGAGATAGAAACACATGTGCTTGGTGGTGCTTGAGATCTGAGAGCCGTGCCATATTACAGAAGACGAATTTCAAGGCTTGAAGATCAATCGAACAAGAAAATTGCGCAATAACTTATCGTTTGTGTTGTGCAATGTCTAGAGGTCCTGAAGGATGATAATTTTTCTTCTACCTTTTATTTTTATGCTATTTTATCTAGTTCTTATAGTTTATTATTTCTGTAATAGAGATTTTATATTCTTTTCAGGAAGGAAAATTGTTTGAACCATGTCATTAGTTGAGTTAATTAAACTTTTCGGTTTCTTTTGATTATGCATGTTGAGTTCATTGCCTTTTGATGAGTAATTTGATTTCCGAGATTAGATTACAAACTTATATGTGGGGTGATTAGTTTCAGGAATTATTATTGCTTTGATAATTGATCTTTTACATTTAAGTTGAAGCATACATAACACGAGTTCGGTAACTCATTGTTTGTGCCTAATTTCGTGCAGTCTATTATTCTATCCAGATTTATGGGTGAATAATAGTATAGGAGATATGTATTAATGCATCTTAACTCTCTATAAGATTAATAATTGACTCATCGTTTGCAGTTATTAGTTTTTATTAGAAGTTAAGATAGTTTGGTCTACTCGATCTTGACAGGTCATTACCTTAGGTACTCCTAATCCATCATAAGAATCGAATCTAATATTTTCGGTTATAACTCAACTATTATAGAGGATCTTACACGTTTATCTTTACATTAATCATCCATAATTCTCAAGGCTCAAACCAATTTATTTTATTTTATTATCATTTATTTTCTGCACCTTTAATTTTCTATTTTCTTATCCTCAAACACTTTTCTTCTCCTAATAGATTATTGAGATAGATTAGATTTAACTAATTCCTCGTGAGTTCAACACTGTACTCTCTACTTTATTACTTAATACGACTAGTGCACTTGCTAGTAATTTTATTGTTACAACTTTTTACGCATCAGTCGTCCGAAAGGTGGGCAGACAATCGTTCATCCATGTCCTTCGATCGACCGAAAATGGAATGGTCATTCGTTCTATGTTCGTATGTCAGCCATTTCAAGGCCATATACGATCGGACGACCGAGAGAGGTGCAGGTTTCCAATATCACATGACGATTCTCTCAGACTTGCGGTCGACTAAAATGGGACTGGTTCTCCACTAGGAGCATTACCATCTTCTTCCTTGGTCGGTCAGATTTCACTACAAGAAAACCAGCGATTAGCGATGCCACATAGCGTCTCGAAACGTGGTGACGCTACATAGACACGACTAGCGCCGCTATGGCGTCCCAGTTGAATCTCAATAGTGCGACGCTACTTGCCTCCCAATAGCATCTCATTAGCATTTTCGCATTTTGGCGCTAATGCAGGTGCATAGAGATGCCAAGTAGCCGCTATTATTGCACGCCATGAAGCGAAATTGCGCGGGAGCACCTAGCGCTGTTCTCGCGTCGACACCTATCGACGCGAATCTAGCGTCAACACCTATCGACACGAATCTAGCGTCGCACACTATGAGATGCTATGGAAACCCTAGATGGTGTCACATTTGTGGCGATGCTATGTATACGCCAATATGATTATTTGGCATCCCATACCTGTATATGTTAATTAAGAAATAGATAACTACATATAGGCTATCTATATTTATATCGCTATATGTTATCTATTTTGACACAACCCTATATATTATTTATACTATACGTTAATCAATAAATAAATTAAATATTGTATATGTACCTTCAACATATATATGTATTCCTACATATGATTACTTATATATGTCTACATCGTACTAAATATATAATTTGTTACCTATATTATATATGTTATTTATCCATACAATATATATCATATCTTAATTATACATATATTATTTTTATATTCTTAATCATAAAATTATAATGGTTGAATTAAGATAAATGATTTGGCACAAATTATCCCATTTTAGCGTCTACCTAGCGCCACACTAAAGTCGCAATCTTGGTTGACGCCAGGGGGACACCATTAGTGTCTCTGTAGCGTCGCCTTACTGAGATGCTACGTTGACACTATTGTGTCGCTAATAAACATTAGCGACTCAATGCGCCTCAGTAGCCGACTTTTTATCACACTCACTTAATCAGGTACATATAGACATATAAATACATGTATATACTTATACTTATATATAATAATATACATATTATTATCACTTAATCTCGCACATATAAACATATACATACATATATATGCTTGGAATAAGTATACATATACACGTTATTTGTATATGTCTCTCACATATATAGACATATACATACACGTATATACTTATAATACATATAGATAAACACATTGTTGTGACTTAATCTCTCAGATGTAGACATATACATACACATATATTACATATATATACATATATATATATATATACACACACACAATTTTGTTATATACACATATACATCTAGACTTATAATTTTATATACATACATGGATAATTATATATGCATTCCATAATTTTTAGATTGTGGGAAGGAAACAAAACAACTGGAATGGGGCACAATGCGATGAGATGCTATCTTGATAAATAAAATTACATACATATAATAGAAAATTAGAATTAGAAAAACCATTAGCATTGCCCTGGCGTCTCAACGTTGAGACGCTAGGTCAGCGTCGATGCTACTATGATGCTATTGTGTCGCTACAATTCTTAGCGACGCATTAGCCACCTACATTGCCTCTACCCGAGGAACTTGCCGGAGTCACTTCACTATCCTCTGTCCACGACCAAAATGAGAGCACGAGCAAAGAAGTAAATTGGGGAAAATGAGAAGACGAGGAAGAAGAAATGAAAGAAAATGAAGGTGGCTTTTAAGGGCATAATGGTGGGGTTTCATGGCTTTTGATCTTTAGAGGTCATGTGAAAAAGGGGTTACCGATCTCAGGAGTTAATGTGTTGCAATGAATAAGAAAATCAAAGCTGATCATTCGTCGGTTTTTTGTCCGTTGCACTTCTGAATGTTTGAAAGTGTTTCAATCATCAGGTCGTGCGTGCGTCGATTGAAATTGTCGATCGGTCATGATATTAGGCGCTCATTCTGTGTTTTGATTGCTCGATAATTCGATGTCATAAATGATTAAAATTTTAAATTCATACAAAATTTGGGTATGTTACATTGTAATACCTTAGAAAAAGGATTCATCCCCGAATCCTGTAAGGAATAGAGATTACCTCCTTTCCATGGTGGCACTTCCATGCGACTTTGACCAGTGATACTTCCTTATCCTTCTGATATTGTACTTTCCGTTCTAGAATCTTCATGTGGTATTCTGCATAGGTCAAGTCTTCCTTCAGGTTCAACTCTTTGATCCTGGCGAGTTGGAATCATCATGCTTGTACTTCCAGAGCATGGTGATGTGGAAGACATGGTCAACTTTTTCGTAGGAAGGAGGTAGAGCCAATCTGGATGCTCCATAGCGGACCAACTCTAGAACCTTAAAGATGCCAACAAATCGAGGAATGAGCTTTCCTCATTTGCTGAAGTGCATCACACCCTTGGTCTCCGGCTCTAAAGATCTGCTCTCGTCGCTTCTTGTCGGCATAACTCTTCTCTATAGATTGTGCAGCCTTCATTGTTTTTTGGATCACCTTTACTGTATCTGCATACTCCTAAGCTCGATTTGTCAACTCCTCGCTCATGGCTATCTGCTCGCCGACCTTGCCCCAGTGTGCGGACAATCGACAAGGTCTCCTGTACATAGCCTCGAAAGGCATCATGCTAATGCTGGAGTGGAAATTGTTGTTGTACGATAACTCAATCAGTGATAGATGCTTGTCCAAGCAGTCGTGCCAATCCAAGGCACAAGCTCGGAGCATGTCCTCCAATGTTCGAATTGTCCTCTCTGACTGTCCGTCTGTCTATGGATGGAAGACTATACTATAACTCAGTCATGTGTCGAACGCTTTCTACATACTCTTCCAGAATCTCGATGTGAACTAAGGATTGTAGTCCGACATGATCGAGACTAGAATCCCATGTAGTCGGATAATCTCTCGTACATACACCTCTAGTAAACTTCCACTGACTACTTCCACTTCATTGGAATGAAGTGGGCCACCTTCGATAACCTATCGACCACAACCCAAATGGCGTCATGACCCTTATGTGTCCTAAGCAGTCCTGAGATGAAATTCATCATAATATTCTCCCACTTCCATTTTGGTACTCCTAGAGGATTCATCAGTCCATATGGTCACTGGTGCTCAGCCTTCACCTACTGGCATACCAGGCACTTGGAGATGTAGTCAACAATTTTCCTCTTCATATCATACCACCAGAACTTGCGTCTAACATCCCTATACATCTTCGTGCTGCCCGGATGTATCGCAAACTCTGATTTGTCACCTTCATCGAGCACCTTCATCTAATCATAAATTATTTGGAACCAAGAGGCGATTTCAATACCTGATTCCTCCACATTGCCGGCCTTGAAGTCCTCTAGTTCATTCTAACACTGCTTGAACATCTTTGTATACTTTGTGTCGACTATTTGTGCGGTGATGATTCTACTGATGAGATTTGGCTATAACTAGTGCATCATAGTATTGCCCTATGTCTTGCTGCTCAAGGATTCCTTTGGTTATGTTCCTCAATCATATGCGTAACTGGAAAAAAGCAAATGAATCCTCCCATTTCTGACTAAGAAGCGTCGGGCACCGAGTTTCCTTCCCGAGATGATAGTTGATTGTGAACTCGTAGTCCTTGAGGAACTCCATCCATCGACTTTGTCTCATGTTCAGATCCTTCTAGGTGAAGACGTATTTCAAGTTTTTGTTGTTTGTGAACACTTGAAATTCTTCACCGTATAGGTAGTGCCTCCATATCTTCAGAGCGAACAGATAGTTCACCTCATGCTTCTTCAGCTATCTCGAGGCGTAGGGCACTACCTTCTCATGCTGCATCAGGAAACATCCGTAGACGGTGCTGCACGCGTTATTGTAGATGGTGTATCATTCGCTTTCCGACGGAAGGGTGAGGGTCGAAGCGGAGGTTAGCTTGTTCTTCAGCTCTTGAAAATTTCTCTCACACCTTCTCATTCTTCTTCATCAGGTGAGTGTGAGGGGTTGCAATCTTTGAGAAATCTCAAATGAAATGCCTGTAGTAGTCCGCTAGACCGAGGTAACTGCGGATTTCCGTCACATTCTTCGGTGACCAAGATGGTCACTGCCTTGACCTTCGCTGGGTCCACTGAAATCTCATGTCTGGACACAATATGCCCCCGGGAACATCATCTATTCCATCCAGAACTCGCACTTGGAAAACTTTGCGTAGAGTTGGTGCTCACGCAAAGTCTCCAAGACGATCCGTAGAGGCTCTGATGCTGCTCCGGGCTGAAGCCGGGCTGAAGGAGTATATCAGAATGTTGTCTACGAAAATGATCACAAGCTGGTCAAAGTATTGTTTGAATACCTTGTTGATGCATGCAAAATATAATATATTTTAGTTTATTATTTTAATTAATATTTCTGCAATTTAATCGTGACATGCATCATTTTAGATCACTTTTAGTTAATTCCATATTTATCAATTCTAATTGTTAATTCTCTAAATATTTTAATTATGGATGGATTAATTAAATTTTGATAACTATTTTTCAGGAAAAGTCGAGTACACGATTATCCAGGAAATTATCCACCTACATGATCAACTGATTTTATCAAGTTGGATGAATTACGGACGTATCGGCTGTAATTCAAATGTAAAGTGATTATCGGCCTTGTATGATGCTTTATCTTTGGACGTAAAACTCATATTATATCCATCATTAGGTGATAATAATCCTTACGGATTTTGCGGCCGTGACCTATCAAGAAGAGTTTTACGGGCACAAAGCCATGCTTTTATCCTTAACTAAGGTGATTATCGGCCTTGAACTCCAACTAATCTTTGGGGGCAAAACACCTTCATCAATCAAGACTATCGGCCGTAATATCCAACCATGAAGAGATCATTGGGCGCAATATGCTATCATTAACCACGACATAATCCTATCATTAACCAAGGATGGATACATTGATCGTGGTCATTAACCAATCATGGGTGCAAAACTCTATCATTAATCAAGGTGATGTCTCTATCATTGGGCAATAAAGTGATGAGAAGCATTTATACTTAACCAACATTTGAATATTACCGGCCGAGATCATTGGGCGCAAAACCCTATGATTAACCAAGGATGGAGACATCGACGGTGAACATCACCAATCATTGGGTGCAAAACATCATCATTAACCAAGTTTGATGACCAAGAATAAAAAAGGAGTTTATCACCGAGTGCAAAACGGATAAGGTTTTATCATTAACCAAAGTTTTATCAGGCCAAGATTTAAAAGTCGTAAAATTTATCTCTGTAAATTAAATTTGGCCGTACGATTTACGCCCATGAAGACCGTTCGCACCTATAAATAGAGGAAGACACCATCAATCCAATTCGTGCTTTGAAGTTGAGGTTTCTTTCATGATAGAGTCGTGAGTCTGTAGTCTACGACGAAAAGAAGAGAGGTGCGATGGCTGAAGGTTGATCGCGACTCTCATCAAGTCCAAAAGACTGTCCGACTATCTGCCCATGATCCAAAGCTTCAACTTTTTATTATTTAGGTGTAATTCTTCCAATTTTTATTATTATTTTATTATGTCTCAGAATTTCTAGGATGAACTCCATGTTTTTAGATTTTATATTTTAGGAGATTATTAATTGAAGGGAAACTATTTGGATCCTATTTCATTTGTTTTAGTCTTTTCTGACCAATTATTAATTGTACTTAATGCTTTTATGTTAGTTGATTAGATTTCTAAATTAGGCTATTCTAGTTTGTGGAGTGCTTAATTTTAGAATTCATGATGTTAATTTTAATTGATTTTATTTTAGATTAAAAATCGACATAAATTTAATAGCTAGTGTGTGGAGAATCAAGTTTGTATAGTCTGTTAATCTATACTAGTTTGTGGAGTGATTAATAGTCTAAGGAATCCAATTTAATGCATCTTAATTTTAATATGATTTGATGAGATGTCAATTGTGGAGACTTCAATTCTTATTAAATTAAGATAGTTCTGCATGCTTAGTTTGAGGGGATGTCATTCGTGGAGACTGCAAGTTAATCATGTTAGATTACTTTAGGGGGACTCTAATCCATCTTTAAAGATTGAATTTATCTTTTATGATTCAAATATTTATCCTGATCTATTTTCATCCTAAGGCGTAACTTCAACATCATTATCTTATCTTGTTATTGTCTTATTTTCTCTTTTATTTTATAATTACAAAACTTATTTTTAAAATCTATGTTTTTCTTCTCTTATTAATTTATAAATTCAAATATTGAATTAATAATATTCCTCGTTGGTTCGACACTCTTTACTACTATTACTATATTATTTGAGCAACTAGTACACTTGCTAGCGATTTTATTTTTCTACATCATTTTATGCATCACTTGTTCATCAGATCCATGAACGTTACTGGACATTCGTCAGTCCGAAGGGCATGATCGTGTACTCATAGTGGCCACAGCGCAATCGAAAAGTAGTCTTTGGCACATCTTCTTCGGCGACTCTCAGCTGGTGATAGTCGCTTCTCAAGTCAATCTTTGAGAACATTGAGGCCTCAGACAACTGGTCGATCAAGTTAGCGATCCTAGGCAGTGGATACTTATTCTTGATCATGACCTTGTTCAGCATTCAATAGTCGATGCACAGCCTTCTTCTTTACAAATAGAATTGGAGCACCCTAAGGGGAGACGCTAGGTCGGATGAACCCCTTGTCCAATAACTCCTGTATTTGTATCTTCAACTCTAGCATATCAATAGGGGCCATGCGGTAAGGAGCCTTCGTGATCGTTGCCGTCCTTGGTGCCAAGTCGATCTCCCTCGTCGGTGGCAATCTGGAGATGTCCGATGGAAAGACATTTGAAAAGTCTCAAACCACGTCTATCTAGTGTAGAGCTTGTGTCGGTGCATCGACTATCATCACACTGGCCAGGTATCCTCGACATCCCTTCTGTAATAAATTATAGGCTTTTTGGCTGGCAATATGATCCCAATGTCCGACGACGATGTGCCTCTGATCATCATCTTCTTGCCACATGATTACCAATGATGACCTTCTTTTGTTTACATATGATCGATGCATCATGGGCATGACAATCAATTCATACCTAAGATGACATCATAGTCCACCATGATTATTACAATCAAGTCAGTACAAAAATTCTTTTCGTCCACCATAACTGGTACCTCAGAGAGGTGCTTTGTTGTGTGGAGGATCCCCATTGGTGTCTTTACATTCATACTATGTTTCATCTCTTTTATAGGTACACAAAGGATGGAAATGACATGCCTTAGAAATAAATGAGTGTGAAGCACCCGAATCAAATAATACAAGCATAGGCAAGCCTGTGATAGAAAGAGTACATGGGATAACATCATTATCCTGCTAGGCTGCATCTGCTTGGATGTTGTAAAGGACGTCCTAATACACCACTTCCGCCGATTTTTCATCGGACAATCCCAGACGAAGTTCTCAGCCTTACTGCATCCAATGCATGTGTCGTTCTTCATGTGGTATTCTCCTTTGTGTGGCCTATGACAATAGGCATAGTTCGGCACGCCTTGTTGCTAGGGTGCCGGTGGTTATCATGGAGGATGTGGAGCAGGTGCTTGTCGCTGGGGTTGTGACTGAGGTTCATATTCATCATTAGTTAGTGTCATTTCATACTTATTCTCAAATCACTTTACTTCTACTTCACCTGAGGCTGGCAAGGTGCTGTTTGGCAGGGAGCCTCATGTTGTGGCTGCTGATATGGCTGATGGCGGCGATCGACGGTGATCGCGGCATGCATCTCTATGAGCTGGGCGATGATCCTCCCATCTCGGCTTAGCCAGCTCTGCTACTCGCACTGGCTCTTTCTTCAGCTCTTCTTGCCGCATCTGGATCTCCCGCTCGATCTTGTTCGCCATGTGAATAGCTCCGTGTAGGTCTAGCTCTGCCCCGAAGATAGCTCTCTCTCGCATCTGGAACTGCTCAGTGCGGTCAGCCTTATCCATGAGATCCTTACTATAGCACCAATTGAATGAAGCCCTCGTGATATGTTACTCTACCACCAACATGTTATCTTGACGTAGATCTTTGAATTCCTTCGACTTCACCTTCCTTTTGTAGGTCGGAGCGTATTGGGCCTCAAACAACTCCTTGAAGCTCGCCCAGGGAATCACCTCTTGGTCCGAGAACTTTGCTTCCTGAGTCTCTCACACCAGTCGCTGGCCCGACCGGAGAGCATGTGCTTGGCATAGAGGATCTTGCTATCCTCAACGCATCGGCAGATGCGGAACATCCTCTCCATAACAGTGAGCTAGTGGATGGTCTCTTCATAGTCCACCACCCCTTTTAAGTAGGGTGAATGCAGCTTTAGGAAAGCCTGAATGGTGTTCTCACCATGACGACCTACTGGTGTTGTTGGAGGAGGAAGCGATGCCTTGTACATAGGCACCAAATAGGTCGATTGTTGACATGGCAGCTGTAGCTCCTACTACTGCATTGGAGGGAGATCCTACTGCAAGTCCTCCCCTACTTGACTTCCTAGAGTTGAGTCAAGTCCATCGATCGTGATCATCTCCGACGTAGACATGATGCGACCACCTCCACGTCTGCGCCCACAATCTCTGCCGTGTCGGGCCGATAGGAGCCATCTATAAAAGATAACGATATACTCAATAAACAATTACAACTTTAAAACAAAACATATCTTAAATGTGATGGTAGCTCTGGTGAGTGCACATGGACTATACTTAATCGACGTCAAGGGAGTTCTAACGTTAAGCTCTAATACCATAAATGTAACGCCCAAAAATTCGACCTTGCCACATGGAAAAATCTCCTTTCGTTCATTGCTCTCTTCGGTCTTTCTTTGACTCTTTTGTTGATCCAAATGGTCAAGAAAAGTGACACATAAGTAGAAGATTTAATAAATAAAAATATTATGACCATTGAATATAAGAAATGTGGAAGCTAAAATAAATAAAGAAAAGAGTACATCAACTGTGACATATAAGAGTCCATGTCACACAATATGTTCATATAGGGGTCCCATAATAGTGTAAATACAACTCGATGATAAGGAAAAGGAAGACTCCAACTAGACTCTAGGATAACCATGTAATATTCATGACTTGATCCACCTAAGTTTATATAATTTAATCATATATTAATGATTGATATGAATCATGATAAGTGTGTGAGCATATGTTCATTAACTCCATAGAATCCAACACCTGAAATTGATGAGAAATGACTAAGGACAAGGAAAAATGATTTTTCAAAAATATTAAAATTTAGAAAATTAAAGTTCCGATAATTATTCCTATACATGAAAGTATGTTAAATATGATTTTTAATATTTTTTAAGTAAAGTATTAGTGAGGTTAAATGATAGCGCAAAATCGGAAAATCAGAAAAATGATCGATTTTGTTCTTCGGACGAAAATTTAGATTTTGATTCTTTGGAAATTTATTTTTCTTTGAATTCAAATGGGGGATAGTTTCTTATTTACATGTAATGTCTTAAGTAAATGAATAAATAAAATAAATAATAGGATAAATGACAAGCCATTTTTGTAAATAAGGTGAACTCTAAGGGCAAAGTTGGAAAATCACTTCCAACTGACTTTAGGTCGGTATCCAAAATATATATAGCCTAAAATCTTATCTCTTTACCCCATGAGAACATCCATTTGACTTCAGCAACTAAGGAAAATAAGAAGGAAGGAAGAGGAGAAATCAAGGGTTACTTCTTAGGGTTTCATTTAGGTAAGTTGTCTATTCCTTTTCTATGAATTATCCCTATGAAATTCAGATGGAACTTTGTTCTCCTGAGCCTCCAAGATCTCTTTGTGCTTCTATGTCCATGATCTTGAGGTGTGGATCAAACCTTAGTTCACCTATATGATGTTTCCTCTTTGCTGGACACCAAACCCTATTCGAAAGTTGTCGACATGTTCTCGGCATATTATAGTTCTTCAAAAATTATGAAATTTCGTAGTTTGAACCCTCATTGAGTCTACTTTCTATAGGATCTCGAATCAGGTTAATTGGAGTTTTATATGAAAAGTTATGAGTCAATTACTCTGAGTCGCCCTTTCTGTTTTTCTTGGATGAGTAGTCCGAATTGTAAATACTATAGTAATTTAAATGTTTAGAATTAATATATGAAATTTATATGGATTAAAGATGTTAAAGTTATCTTTGTAATCCAAGTGGAATCACTTTTATATATCAAGTACAACGAAAGTTATGAGTTTTAAAGTGAACCTCACTCAGTCTGTCAAAATAGAAAAGTAAAAGAGAACAGAGGTAAATCTCTGGATTTTCTGAGAATCATATAATTACTGAATTATCATAAGTATTCTAAAAGTTATGACTTTTACACCCAACATCATTCAATCTATTAGTAAACTGTGTAGGTGAAGAATATAGTTGTTTTGATGAAATTCGTAGAGCCCTTATACAATATACCTTAAATGGGAAATTTTAAGAGGATTAGGCTTCGTAAAGATTGTTACGATACAAAATTATGATTGTATTAATATCACATGTTTATTAATTATTATGCATGATGTTTCTAGCACCACACGAATTTCTAGTATACCAAGGTGCACTAGAAGTAATCCATCATTGTTATAGCCCATGTTATATTCTTTGGAATGTCATTTAATTTGACTATATGTTTTAATGCAATTATATGATATGTGTTCTAAGTGATATGATATAGTTAATGCATGCATTATGCATCTTATCTGTCATGCATTGCATTTCCTCTGTCGAGATGATATGTCTTATGCAGGAAAGGTACCCCATTTTCATGGGATGATATGGTATCCTACGAGATAATATACGTTCCCCGGTAGAGATGATATGATGCCTCTGGTCAGAGATGATATGTTTTCTGCAGGAAATGTACCCCATGATCTGGGATGATATGAAACCCTACGGGGTAATATGTTCCTTTGACCAGTTGGTAATATGATATGTGCATTATGCATATGTGCATACATGATATGATATGATACATGACATATTACATGATATGTTATGATATGTGAAATGTTATATGAAGTGAAATAAATATGTGAGGCACTATATGATATGCTAAAGATGTTATTCATTGAGATTACTTGATGTAGTATAATTGTTCATAAGTAATAGGATGTTAGCTTGTTTCCTATAAATTTTTAAAATGCTAAATTAATTTATCTGATTTGAATAGGTGGTAACACATAGGTTATGAGTTTTCAACTTACTGAGCTGTTGTTTGCTCATAATGTTGTTTTAACACTTTTTCAGATCAGTAGACCAGTCATATGGCCGTGCTTGGAAATTTCCTATCGGATTAGAAGCACTTTTGAAGACTTAGTCTCTTGATGTATTTTTGTGGGAATGTGTGACTCCTCTTAATGTTTTATGTGGTGTGTAAAAGTTAAATGTTTCAGAAACCTTTTAAAATGTATGAGTTTGAATTAGAGTGTGTACTTGCTATGAGTTTAAATATAAGTGAGTTGTGAACAATGGTGTGATAACCTTATCTCACATATTTTTACATGATAATATGATGCTTCCGTTATAAGAATTTTATCAATCGCATTATGTCGCGACTTGCGGGTTAGACCAAGGTTTAAACCGGGGTCGTGACAAACCATGTGCACACGCCACCAACTTGTAGTCACCACACACACATCAACCATGCTCGCAACCCAATCATGTACATGTGGGAATCACATAAAGGTGCAAGCTCAATCATTAGCATAAAGCTAAGTGTGAGTTCATATCCATTAGAATAATCATAAGGCAAACAATAAGATGGAGATAAGAGAATAAATCAATAAATCATCATGGGTTCATATTCATTCATTTCATTTCCTTTTCATGTTCATGTCCATTGTTTATTTTCATCATTTATATTCGTGGTTCATATTCATCATTTTTGTTCATTGTTCTTGTTCATAAGGACAAGTCCTTTCATTCATCTTTGGTCATTCATGTTCTTTCATCTTGTCCTTAATTTGGTAGATTTTTCTACTTTTAGGGAATATCATTGTAGACACATAAGTTTGTAGCTATCTAAACCATGGTGGTGTAATGGGAGATCAGTGTAGTCCTATCGGGCAAGATGACCTCGCTCAAGGTGGAAACATCTACAGGGAGAAACTCCCATCTAGAGAGGCAAATGGTAATCCTCCATCTTATCTTATAATTCATGAGCTTGTCTTTCAATCATGTGGATTGATCAAGGCTGTAAGAAGCAAAAGTGGCTCATGATCATCTTTAGCTTCATATAATTCGTTATCAATCAAGTGGACAGAAGCTTATCAAATCATAAGGTTTCGATTAAGGTCATTATTTTTATCTGATGCGTAAAATGATGTAGCAAAATAAAATCGCTAGCAAGTGCACTAGTCGCTCAAGTAATATAGTAAATAGGAGTAAAGAATGTCAAATCCACGAGGAATATTATTAATTTAATATCTAATTTTATAAATTAATAAGAGAGAAAAAAATATAGGATTTGAAGATAAGTTTTCTAAATATAAAATAGATATTAAAAATAAGATAATAATAAGATAAGATAATGGTGTTGAAGTTAGGTCTTAGGATGATAATAAATTAAGGATAAATATGTGAACCAAAATAAATAAATTTCTTAAGATGGATTAAAAATTTTCCTAAGTTATTAATTTAGAAGTTAAAATCACAGAGTCCACAAACTGATAATTCTATTCCTTAGTCACGCAAAATCAAACTATCTGAAATTTAATCAAAATTGAAGTCCCACAAACTTGTATCAATGCAGATGAGATTAAAATTAAGATGCATTAATATGAAAATCCTAGACTATTAGTCACTCCACAAACTAGTATAGATTAACATACCACATGAATCTAATTCTCCACACACTAGTTATTAGGCATATGCCAATTTTTAATTTCATAATAAATCATTTAATTTAACTAAATAAAATCTAAAATCAAGTAGTCCACAAAATGGTAATTACTTAACTCATAAAATTAAATCATTAAATCAAAAGCATTAAATACAATTAAAAATTGATCAAAAGAAATTCAATAGTAAAATAAGAGTTCACAATATTTCCCTTCAATAATACTCTCCTAAAATAAAAGATCTAAAAACATGGAGTTCATCCTAGAATTGTAGAGAGACAATAATAAAATAACTATAATAATTGGAACAATTACACCAAGAATAAAGCAGGGCCCTCGGATGTCGTCGGAGCGTCAAGATCAGTCGTCCGATCAACTCTCTCTCTTTCTCGGTCGAAGCTTGCAAAGCTCACTACTCACTGTGGAAGAAAACCAAACTTCAAAGCACACCCGTAATGGATGATTGATCATGTATTTATAGGTGTATACGGACTTCAAGTTTATTACGGGTGTTAATATCATTCGGTTGAAAGTAAATTTATTCCAACAAAATTCCTTTTTTTAATCTTTATGTCCTTCTAATTTCGGCCAAAATGACAAATCTTCCAATCATTATGCCAAAAACTATGTCATACATCCAACCGCTGACCATTAAGTTTCGGTGATGTATGGATTACTTCATGTCACGCCCATAAAAATCAAGTTGCATTTCTTTTACCCCCAAGGAAGTTGACGTAAGATTTATCCAATTAAGGTGATAACCTCGGTTTTGCGCCCTAGATGTGATGCTTCTCGGCCATAAGATCTTGGGGTAAAGATATTTCTTCATCCATATATCGCCCAAAAACAACTCTTTGTGATGTGTTTCACGGCCAACAATTCCACAACGATAGATCTTCGATGATGATAACAACATTTCAACTTATCTTTTTTGCCCAATATAAATAAAGCCTCTGATAGATGTCATTCGATTATGTTTTTACTCCTTATCTCATTTGGCACCTTGACTAAATTAATCCATCAGATAATCCACCATTTGACTTTCCCTCCAAAATAATTATAAAAGTTAAGTAAATTCCTTCTTACTTAAAATATTCAAGACATTAGTAATCAAAACTAGTAAATCCGGACGTACGACTAAAATGATCTAAAATAATGCATGCAATGATCAAATTACGAAAAATTCAATTAAAATAATAAAACTATAATATGTTATATTTTGCATGCATCATTATCCACAGATCGGACGCTCGAAAGTCGAGTGGTCGTCTGATTGAGGCTCATTTAGTGATCGTCCAAAAGGTGGGCGGACGCCCGATCATCCATGTCCTTCGTTCGACCAAAAAGGGAGCGATCGTCTGTTCTATGTTTGTCCGTCGGCCATTTTAGGGCCATATATGTCGGATGATTGAGAGAGGTTCGATCGTCCATTATCACATGAGGATTCTCTCAGACTTTCGGTCGAGAGTTTTGGTCGATCAAAATTGGACTGATCGTCTGCTGGGAGTAGTATCGTCTTCTTCCTTGGTCAGTCGGATTTCTCTGTAAACTGTCAAAAGTTCTTCCATCGTGATCATCCAAATCAGTCATCATGTAACGGTTTCGATCGACCGACTCATTATCATCACCATTTTTTAGTCTCGACATTCTTCCAATTCGGTCATCCGGACAAGTTTCAGACTTCCGTTCTGATCCATATCAGTCATCCCATCGAGTTTCGGACGTCCAATATGACATGTCGCTATACTCTGTCGAGCTGAATTAGACGTCCGAAAGGTTTCAATTGTCCACTTCAATTCGACAAAGCCGCATGTCATTGCGAAACGTTTTCAATCTGTTTCATACAAACAAGGATCTAACACTATGATCACTAGCTGATCACTATATGTTTCTAACCCATTTTAGATGCTTTTCACACGTATCGAGTCCCACTTTTGCCTATATTTGGGCCAATTATACTTAGAATGCATACATTGTGATAACTAGTTGATATTCCTCATTTCATATTTAATTCCATGTGCATAGAGGTTCTGAAATGCCAAAATCCATTAATATTTAAATTTTATGCCAAGTTATCATTTTGAGGACAAGTTATCATTCCTATATGTCAAGTTATCATTATTTTGAGTGAACTGATTTTCAATAGTTTTCTTGCCCTAAATCCATCATTATCATGTATAAATCATATTTGGATAGTCACATCTCAACTTGTGCAAAGTTTTAAGTCCATTTGAACAAGTTATTGTTTTTCCTTTGCCAAGTTATCGTTAAAGAGCAATTCAATCATTTTGACATGCAAGACCATTAATTCTGCACAAATGGCTTAAGCAATCATCTTATTATTATCTTAACTCATTGCTGGTCAAATTTCATCACATTTGGATAACCACAACTCAAGTTATCACAAGTTATCGTTTTTAAGTCATATAAGTTATCGTTTTTGGGCACCGAAGTTATCACTTCTTAGAAATCTCATTCATATTTGATTTCTGACCTCACTCACTTGTCACTCTAATCCATTTGATGCCTGAAATGCTTTGAACCACCCATATTAGGACATTTTCCAAGATTTCCTTAAAGTTATCATTCCCGGCCCCTAAATTCATTAATATCGATATAAGTTATCACTCCTGCACAACACTTAATCCCATCTGATATTGGAGCTAGCAACCATCATTATCCTAATCCTTATTTGTCAAAATTACCATTCAAGAGCTTTGATGCTTGCTGTTTGGGTTTTGTAGCAGGAAGAAAAGTGGCCAAAAAGTGGAAAAAGTAGGGGGGGACCATCTACTTTTTCCTGCACAAAGGTACCTACAGCAGCTGGAATTTCAGAGGGGTGGACAGGTGGCTGCAATCAAAGGATAAAGAACATTATGATGCTGATCAAAGGGTGGAGAGGAATGATATAAAAGCTGAAATTTCTGGAGGAGAGGGGGGGCTGGTCATTCAGGGTTTGGAGCAAGGAAGGAGCTGCTGCTGCTGGACTTGCTGCTGCTGGCCGAGAACTTCAATCAAGGATGATTTGTACCAGTTTTCCATTCCATTTAGTATCTGAGTTTGTAAATATGAGGAGCTAAACTCCATTTCTTCTAAGATAGGGTAGTAGTTTAGATTAATTTTGGATGGATGTGGACTGAATTATAATCCTACACTGAAATTATTTTTGGTTTTCAGATTTCAGCATTGCTGAAGTTATTAGATCCCATTGTAATCTATATCTGAGAAGTATCATTGATCAAATCTTCTTCCAGCAATGAACAAATTGTTAATATCAGGTTCATGGATTGCGTTGTATTTTAAAATCTGATTTATGATTTCTAGTTACCTGATTTCCTAATTTTCTGAATCTGATTCTGTTTTCCAGAACTGATTGAATTTGTGAGTCATTCTAGATCTGATTAATAGAGTAACTGAGATGTTGCTATTGCCCTCATCTTGTTCAGAAATGAATCAAGATGTTTAGCATATTTCTGGCTTAATTCAGTGTGCTCTTTAATTTCTGAACTGAAATTCTGAATCCTATTTTTCTGAGTTCTTGCTGGAATCTGTTTTACCAATTGAATTCCCTGATTTCATTTATTCACTGAGAGGTGAATCTTAGGGATGTCTTGCAGTCCAGAGATGGATCAAGAAACAATTGGCAAGCCTAATTCCATTGATTTATAATTCTGATTTATTGCATTGCTGATTTCTAGTTTTTGATTTCCATTTGAATTTTGATTTCTAATGTCAAGCCTCATTTTAATTCACTACTGAGAGGTAGTCTTAAGGTCATTCTTGAGAGTCAGAGATGACCCAAAGAGCATTGGATAATCACTGAATTCCCCATTTAAGATTGGATGTCTTCTAACCCCAATCAATTAGAGTCTTGTGTGGATTTCACTTTTCCTTGCAAGCGAGAGGTTGATTTTAAATCCCCCTTGAATTCAGAAATGAATTATGGAGCACAAGTACTATTATTGGATAGATTTCATCCTGGTTTGATTGATTGGGATGATTCCATCTTTTTATGATTGCAATTACAAGTTATCATTCCAGAATTCTTTGAATTGTAAAAAAAATCAGCATTGAATTTTCATTTGAGCTCAGTGATAACTTGATTTTCAGTGAGGACCCTTTATTGATTCAATCTAGCTAACAACTATATGATAATATGTTGCTTAGTTAGAGGCCAATTGAGCTATGGGAGCAGCCATTTTCATATTGAATCAAAATTGGACAATTAATGATAACTTGATCCATTCCATCCTTAATTAATTTAGATGAACCCCAAATCCTAGAAGAACCTTCCTCATTGATAGTTAAAACTTTATAGCGATTAATTTAGCATTTATAATTCAGTTTTGCAAAAGTTTCCAAAACCTCAAAACATGTTATCATTCTGCACTTGTTAAAAATCTGTTTTCACTTTCAACTTAAAAATCTATTTTTAGCCATTAGAGTAGAACTAATCTAGATTGTTTTAGGGTGTCTTAGACTTCAAATTCTTGTGGATACGACAATCTGAGTCTACTACAACTTACCTGTGCACTTGCAGCTAGTGAGTTGGGAGACCAAAAATTTAAAAATTTGACCCTTTCTTTAATTTCAGCAAGTTATCACTACTCAATCCCAAATATCACTATCAAGTTTTTGGCACCGTTGCCGGGGATTTGAGGTCAATTAGGCTAACTTAGATAGTTTAGATTAGTTTTAGATTAGTTTTTAGTTTATTTGTTAGGCCAATTTTCAGTTTTTGCAAGTAATCATTTTCAATTTTTCACTTTTGTCTAGTTTTCATTTCTTCCTTGAATTTGATACTTCTGAATCTTTTTATGCAGGACTTGGACCATCAAGAGGAACATTACCAATCGGATCCTAAACCTGAAAGAAGATTTCTAAGAAGAAGGAGATTGCAAAGGCTTGAGGCAAGGAGAAGGATATTTGAAGAAGAAGAGAAAGAGGCATACAACCCTGAACTTGAAAGAATTATGAATCAGAATATGGCAGCTCCTAGGACTCTTAGGAACTGTTATTCACCAAATAATGCCAGGAATCAGCAAGGGGGAGGAGCCTTAGCACCTGTGGCAAATTTTGAGGTTAATCCAGCCCTGATTTCAATGATTAGACAAAGTCAATTTTCTGGACTTGGGACTGAAGATCGAGCTTGTCATTTGGACAATTTTAAGGAGATGTGCAGCACTGTTAACTTCAACAACATTCCCATGAATGCAGTATATATGAGATTGTTTCCCTTCTCACTCAAAGACAAGGTCAAGACATGGTACAAAGGATTGAATCCTGAAGAGGTAGCCACTTGGGAATCAATTGTCCAATTGTTTCTTTCAGAATTCTTTCCTCCTTCAAAGACTGATAACTTCAGGGATCAAATAGTCAGATTCTATCAGTTGGATCAAGAAAACATTTGTGAGGCATGGCAAAGGCTTCAAGGGTTGTTAAGGGCATGTCCCCACCATGGATTTGAAAAGTGGCAATTAGTCAATTACTTTCATAAGGGATTGAATTACCCTAGCAAGGTGGCATTGGACACTGCAGCAGGAGGTATCTTTGCATTCAAGAATATGGATGAGGCCTACCAACTAATAGAGAACATTGCAAAGAACCATCACTTCCTCACACATGATAGGACCACGAGGCCACCCATGGATAATTCAGTGAACCAATTGTCAACCCAACTTGAGGAGGTGTTGTACAAGACTTTGGAGAGGAACTTGACTCCCAATGGCAATAGGGCTTCTAATCCTGAAACCAGGTGTTGTGTATGTGGTAATCAAGGCCATGTGTAAGAAAATTGTAATTTAATTATGCAACAAGTGGAGCAAACAGTGGATCAAATCAATGCTGTGGGCAATTATGGAATTAAACCTCCTGCTGAGTTCTACACTCTAGAAAACGGAAACCATCCATAATTTTCTTACAAGACCAATCTATATCAAGGGGCTCCTATGCAGAATTCAAATTGGCAGCCCAAAATCCTGTCAAGAAATTAGCCACCACCTTATGGGAATCAAGGCCAAAATGCCGCAATTCAGAGGAATCCATATGAGCCACCATCTCAAGTCCAACCACCACAATTCCAAACTGAAATGAAGGAGATGCTTCAACAGATTCTGAAGAAGCAGGACAGCCAAGGAGAGAAGATATTGAAGATCAATTCTAGATTGGATGCCATGAATGCAAATAAAAAATTGTTGGAAAGCCAAATTGCTCAACAGGCTAGTACATCCACTAGACCTCCCTTATTCTTTCCTGGACAGCCAGAAGTGAATCCAAAGGAGCAAGCAAAAGCTATTCAGCTCAGAAGTGGAAAAATGGTGGAGGAACCAATGAAGAAAGTTGATGACAATCAAGTCAATTCAGACTCAAGAGTTGCTGAAAAGCCAAGTGAAGAGCCAAGTGAGGAAATCAGGAATTCAGGCCCTCAGATTGAAGCAAATACAAGGGTTTTTAACAAGGTACCCTTCCCTCAAAGGCTGATCAAGGCAAGACAAGACCAGCAATATGGAAAGTTTTTGGAAATCCTGAAGAAGCTATACATAAATGTGCCCTTTGTTGAAGCCATTCAGGAGATGCCTTCCTATGCCAAGCTCCTCAAAGAAATTCTAACCAAGAAGAGAAGGGTATTGGAGCATGAGACAATTGCATTGACTGAAGAGGCTTCTGCAATTATCCAAAACAAGTTGCCTCCTAAGCTCAAGGATCCAGGGAGCTTTTCAATTCCATGTGAGATAGGGAATAGGAAAATTCAAAGAGCCATGTGTGACTTGGGAGCTTCTGTGAGTGTCATACCCTTGTCATTGTAAAGGAAACTTGAAGTTGGAGATTTGAAGCCAACAAACATGTCCCTTCAGCTAGCAGACAGATCCATCAAATATCCACATGGGATCATTGAGGACATACCCCTCAAAGTTGGTAAATTCTATATTCCAATTGATTTTGTTGTATTGGATATGGATGAAGATGTGAATATCCCCATTCTCCTTGGGAGGCCCTTTCTAACCACTGCAGGGGCTATAATTAATGTTAAGGAAGGGAGATTGACCTTCCAAATTGGAGAGAAGAAGATTGAATTCAATTTGGCACAAGTTATCAGTAGGCCAAGTTTTCTAGAGAATGATTTTGAAGATGGGCAGCTAAATCAAGTGGTAGAGCAAGTTTCAGCTATGATTCCTATTGAAGATCCATTGCAAAGGTGTCTAATGTTTGACCATTTGAGAGAATTGAAAGATCCAGAGGCTATGGCATACAAATCAGTGCTGAATTCTTCAAAATCAGTAGAAAATCCAGCAATTCAGGTTAAGATACAACAAGTTATCATTGCTGAATGCCAAGGCAATCCAGTTCAAGCTAATTCCAAGTTGGAACTCAAGCCTCTCCCTAGCAACCTGAAGTATGAATTCTTGGGGGAGAATTCAACCTTTCCTGTTATCATTAATGCAAATTTACCCCAGGATCAGGTTGAAGAACTGCTGAAAAGGTTGAAGTTGTACAGGGAAGTGATAGGCTACTCAATTGAAGACATCAAGGGTATTAATCCCTCAATTTGCATGCATAGGATCCCTATGGAGGACAGCTACAAACCCTCCATTGAATGTCAAAGGAGACTCAATCCTACCATGAAGGAAGTAGTCAAGAAGGAAGTATTGAAGTTGCTGAATGCAGGAATCATATACTCCATTTCAGATAGTGAGTGGGTCAGCATAGTGCAGGTAGTGCCAAAGAAGGGAGGAATCACAGTGGTGAAGTCAGATTCAGATGAATTGATATCCACAAGGACAATCACAGGTTGGAGGATGTGTATTGACTTCAGGAAGTTGAACAAAGCCACAAGAAAAGACCATTTCCCATTGCCCTTCATTGATCAGATGTTGGAGAGGTTGGCTAGGCATTCACACTTCTATTATCTAGATGGGTACTCAGGTTTCTTGCAAATTCCAATTCACCCTCAAGATCAACACAAGACTACATTTACTTGTCCATATGGGACTTTTCCCTATAGGAGAATGCCCTTTGGCCTATGCAATGCACCTGTCACCTTCCAAAGGTGTATGATGTCTACTTTTCAGACTTTATTGAAGAAATTATGGAAGTTTTCATGAATGACTTTTCAGTATATGGAGACTCATTTGATGCTTGCCTAGAAAACTTGACCAAGGTGCTACAAAGATGTAGAGAGTCTAACTTGATTCTAAATTGGGAGAAGTGTCATTTTATGGTCCAAGAAGGGGTTGTCTGAGGACATGTAGTCTCAAGCAAAGGCATTGAAGTAGACAAGGCAAAAATTGAGGTGATTGAGAGACTACCACCACCTACAAGTGTCAAGGCAATTAGGAGTTTTTTGGGGCATGCAGGCTTCTACAGGAGATTCATCAAGGATTTCTCAATGATAACTAGGCCCCTCACCTTATTGCTGGCCAAGGATGCTGAATTTCATTTTAATGAAGAGTGTATGAAGGCATTCAAGAAGTTGAAAGAAGCCCTTACCTTAGCCCCCATAGTGCAGCCACCTGATTGGACTCTTCCTTTTGAAATTATGTGTGATGCTTCAGACCAGGCTGTAGGGGCAGTCTTAGGACAGACCAAGGATAGAAGACACCATGTCATATGCTATGCAAGCAAGCCCAAATTAATTATGCAACTACTGAGAAGGAATTACTTGCTGTGGTGTATGCATTTGACAAATTCAGACCCTACTTGGTGGGATCCAAAGTCATTGTATTTACAGACCACTAAGCTGTGAGGCACTTAATCAACAAGAAGGAATCCAAGCTAAGGCTCATCAGATGGGTTTTATTATTGTAGGAATTTGATGTTGAAATCAGAGACAAAAGGGGTAGTGAGAATCTAGTAGCTGATCATCTATCAAGAATGGAAGGATACCAGGAATCCTTTACACTTTCTATCAATGATGTCTTCCCTGATGATAGTTTGATGATAGTATCAATCAATCAAGTTCCCTGGTATGCTGACCTTGTCAATTACCTTGCATGTGGAATTATCCCTCCTGATTACACATATAAGCAAAGAAAGAAATTTTTCATGACCTGAAAGATTATTATTGGGATGACCCCCTTCTATTTAGAAAATCCCCTAATGGAATTTATAGGAGATGTGTGCCTCAATCTGAATTTCAGGAAATTTTGGAGGCATGTCATTCATCCTCTTATGGTGGACATGGGGCCACTCAAAAGACTGCTGCCAAGGTGCTACAATCTGGTTTCTATTGACCTTCTTTGTTCAAAGATGTATATATGTATGTGAAGAGTTGTGATGAATGTCAAAGAGCAGGGTCAATATCGAGGAATGAAATGCCTCATAATGGGATTTTAGAAGTGGAAATATTTGATGTATGGGGCATTGACTACATGGGGCCTTTCCCTAGTTCATTTGGATACAAATTCATACTATTTGTTGTTGACTATGTATCCAAATGAATAAAGGCAATTCCAACTTCAGTTGCTGATTCCAGGGCTATAATCAAACTTTTCAAGGAGATAATCTTCCCAAGATTTGGAATCCCAAGAGTAGTCATAAGTGATGGAGGCAGTCACTTCATTGAAAAGTGTTTTGAGAACCTCTTAAACAAATATGGAGTTAAGCACAAGGTTTCCACTACATATCATCCTCAAATAAATGGCCAAGCAGAAATTTCAAATAGGAAAATCAAGGCCATATTGGAGAAAACAGTTTTTTTGACTAGGAAAGATTGGAGTTTGAGGCTAAATGAGGCACTTTGGGCATATAGGACAGCCTATAAGACCCCCCCCCCCCCTATAGGCACTTCTCCTTATAAGTTGGTCTATGGGAAAACATGCCACCTACCAATTGAGTTGAAGTATAAGGCATATTGGGCAGTAAAGGCACTCAATTTTGATATGCAAGCATGTGGACAAAAGAGGCTTCTCCAAATTAATGAGCTGGATGAGATTAGGCTAAATGACTACCATAATTCAGAATTTTACAAGGAAAGGACCAAGAGATGGCATGATAGCAAAATTCAGAATAAGGAATTCAAGGTTGGAGACTTGGTATTATTGTTTAATTCAAGGTTGAAACTATTTCCTGGAAAGTTGAAATCCAGGTGGAGTGGACCCTTCAAAGTCCATAAAGTTTATCCTTATGGTGCTGTGGACCTTCTGAATGATAAGGATGATGTATTCAAGGTTAATGGACAGAGGTTGAAGTCATATAATCCCACAGCTCAAGAATCAGCTAAGGAGGTGCTGAATTTGCAAGAATTGTCAAGTTTGCCTAGCTGAATTCAAGTGGAAAGATGTCCAGCCTAAGACATTAAAGTAGGGCACTTCTTGGGAGGTAACCCAAGGCATTTTACACTTAACTTTTTTGTTTTGCAGGAATAAAGAAGAGAGGAATCAGATCCATCCACAATTCCAAAATTCAAGGAGTACCCTTACCCCTTACTTCTGATTTTTACACTGAAAACTCAATGATAACTGATAATATCTTTTTCATTATGCTACATTGATCATACCATCATCTGAATTGACATTCATATAAGTTATCCAAATTTGTTATAGATTAATTTTAGTGAAATTCAGAAATTTCCAATGCATTGTTGAATTGTGCACTCAAAAAGCTGATTTTACTATTCCACTGATATCCTTGGTTTCTATGCAGGATCAGTTGCAACTAATGAAGATTGGATCACCCAAAGCTTCTGGACAAAGAGGATTCAAGTGCCCAATTCCATGCATTTCACCCCACCCACCCATCTCCCTTGCCTTTGATTTTCAACACTAAGGACAGTGTTGAGAATAAGCTTGGGGGAGGAAACATTGTGCTTTTCTAACCTTTACACTATGTTTTCAATTGATTTTAATGTTCATATCATAATTCATACCAGGTTATCAGCAGGTTTTGCAAGTTATCATAAGTTATCACTCGGTTATCATTTTTGGGCTCAACTCAATTCTGAACTTATTTTGACTCTGGAATGGGTAGAATACTTCATTATGACAGTGGGTGCACTCCAATACCAAGTGGCAAACTTGGTCATTAGCCTTCTTGCTCTAATTGGCATTATGAATTCAGATGCATTTGAATGAACTTTCAGCTGAAATTTTTCTTTCTTGTGGATTAACACTAGCTATATTCATGGATTAATTGGAAAGTAGAAGATGTCTAGAAAGGAGTCAAGGATCTTGCTGCTATGTTAAATAGGAATTTTTGACTATTTGCATTTGAGGATCTAATCTATACTTGAGTTTGAACCATTGCTCATTTCATGAACAGAATGGAAAAGAAAAAAAAGGGAAAATGAAAAGTTGCATCTTGCATTGCATGCATACATGAATAAAGAAAGTGAAAATTCCAAAAAGGGGACCTCTTCTGAATAAAACCAGGATTTTTATCCTATGACCGCATGAATAAAAATTAGGTTCAAACCTGTTTATTGCATCCTCATGAATAAAAGTCAAGTTTTCAAACCTGTTTAAGCAAACAAAGGAAAATCTGTTCATGAAGAGATTGGTGTTTCAAATCTTTTAGTAAAGATGACAATCCTTGCAATCCAAATTAGTTAATGTTAGTACTTCTATCATGGCTTAAATTTGCATTAACCTTTGTGACTCCTCAGCTAGAATTTGGGAATGAAAAGAATGAGATGGAATGTTAGCCAAGTGGGAAACTCATTTAGATCTTATTCAACTGATCTTTCTATTCATTTGTGAATGGTAAATTCAAATTCATCCTTAATTTCTGAATGTTTTTGCTTGAGGACAAGCAAAAGGCTAAGCTTGGGAGAGTTTGATCACTAGCTGATCACTATATGTTTCTAACCCATTTTAGATGCTTTTAACACATATCGAGTCCCACTTTTGCCTATATTTGGGCCAATTATACTTGGAATGCATACATTGTGATAACTAGTTGATATTCCTCATTTCATACTTAATTCCATGTGCATAGAGGTTCTGAAATGCCAAAATCCATTAATATTTAAATTCTATGTCAAGTTATCATTTTGAGGACAAGTTATCATTCCTATATGTCAAGTTATCATTATTTTGAGTGAACTGATTTGCAATGGTTTTCTTGCCCTAAATCCATCATTATCATGTATAAATCATATTTGGATAGTCACATCTCAACTTGTGCAAAGTTTTAAGTCCATTTGAACAAGTTATCATTTTTCCTTTGCCAAGTTATCGTTAAAGGGCAATTCTATCATTTCGACATGCAAGACCATTAATTCTACACAAAGGGTTTAAGCAATCATCGTATTATTGTCTTAACTCATTGCTGGTCAAATTTCATCACATTTGGATAACCACAACTCAAGTTATCACAAGTTATCGTTTTTAAGTCATATAAGTTATCGTTTTTGGGCACCCAAGTTATCACTTCTTAGAAATCTCATTTATATTTGATTTTTGACCTCACTCACTTGTCACTCTAATCCATTTGATGCCTGAAATGCTTTGAACCACCTATATTAGGACATTTTCTAAGATTTCCTTAAAGTTATCATTCCGGGCCCCTAAATTCATTAATATCGATATAAGTTATCACTCCTGCACAACACTTAATCCCATCTGATATTGGAGCTAGCAACCATCATTATCCTAATCCTTATTTATCAAAATTACCATTCAAGAACTTTGATGCTTGCTGTTTGGGTTTTATAGCAGGAAGAAAAGGTGGCCAAAAAGTAAAAAAAGTAGGGGGGACCATCTACTTTTTCCTGCACAAAGGTACCTGCAGCAGCTGAAATTTTAGAGGGGTGGACAGGTGGCTGCAATCTGATGCTGATCAAAGGGTGGAGAGGAATGATATAAAAGATGGAATTTCTGGAGGAGAGGGGGAGCTGGTCATTCAGGGTTTGGAGCAAGGAAGGAGCTGCTGCTGCTGGACTTGCTGCTGCTGGCCGAGAACTTCAATCAAGGATGATTTGTACCAGTTTTCTATTCCATTTAGTATCTGAGTTTGTAAATATGAGGAGCTAAACTCCATTTCTTCTAGGATAGTGTAGTAGTTTAGATTAATTTTGGATGGATGTGGACTGAATTATAATCCTGCACTGAAATTATTTCTGGTTTTCAGATTTCAACACTGCTGAAGTTATTAGATCCCATTGTAATCTATATCTGAGAAGTATCATTGATCAAATCTTCTTCCAGCAATGAACAAATTGTTAGTATCAGGTCCTGGATTGCATTGTATTTTAAAATCTGATTTCTGGTTTCTAGTTACCTGATTTCCTGATTTTCTGAATCTGATTTTGTTTTCCAGAACTGATTGAATTTGTGACTCATTCTAGATCTGATTAATAGAGTAACTGAGATGTTTCTATTGCCCTCATCTTGTTCAAAAATGAATCAAGATGTTTAGCATATTTTTGGCTTAATTCAGTTTGCTCTTTGATTTCTGAACTGAAATTCTGAATCTTGTTTTTCTGAGTTCTTGTTGGAATCTGTTTTACCAATTGAATTCCCTGATTTCATTTATTCACTGAGAGGTGAATCTTAGAGATGTCTTGCAGTCCAGAGATGGATCAAGAAACAATTGGCAAGCCTAATTCCATTGATTTATAATTCTGATTTCTTGCATTGCTGATTTCTAGTTTTTTATTTCCATTTGAATTCTGATTTCTAATGTCAAGCCTCATTTTAATCCACTACTGAGAGGTAGTCTTAAGGTCATTCTTGAGAGTCAGAGATGACCCAAAGAGCATTGGATAATCACTGAATTCCCCATTTAAGATTGGATGTCTTCTAACCCCAATCAATTAGAGTCTTGTGTGGATTTCACTTTTCCTTGCAAGCGAGAGGTTGATTTTAAATCCCCCTTGAATTCAGAAATGAATCATGGAGCACAAGTACTATTATTGGGTAGATTTCATCCTGGTTTGATTGATTGGGATGATTCCATCTTTTTATGATTGCAATTACAAGTTATCATTCCAGAATTCTTTGAATTGTAAAAAAAATCAGCATTGAATTTTCATTTGAGCTCAGTGATAATTTGATTTTCAGTGAGGACCCTTTATTGATTCAATCTAGCTAACAACTATATGATAATATATTGCTTAGTTAGAGGCCAATTGAGCTATGGGAGCAGCCATTTTCATATTGAATCAAAATTGGACAATTAATGATAACTTGATCCATTCCATCCTTAATTAATTTAGATGAATCCCAAATCCTAGAAGAACCTTCCTCATTGATAGTTAAACCTTTCTAGCGATTAATTTAGCATTTATAATTCAGTTTTGCCAAAGTTTCCAAAACCCCAAAACCTGTTATCATTCTGCACTTGTTAAAAATCTGTTTTCACTTTCAACTTAAAAATCTATTTTTAGCCATTAGAGTAGAACTAATCTAGATTGTTTTAGGGTGTCTTAGACTTCAAATTCTTGTGGATACAACAACATGAGTCTACTACAACTTACTTGTGCACTTGCAGCTAGTGAGTTGGGAGACCAAAAATTTAAAAATTTGACCCTTTCTTTAATTTCAGCAAGTTATCACTACTCAATCTCAAATATCACTATCCCACTATCCTCCATGATTACTAATATAAAGCATGATCCAAATATCAAATCTTAATATAGCTTTCATCATAACATTCATATAATTTCTTTCCTATAACATAAATAGTCAATTTTTCTTATCTTCAAGCATAAATTGATTTTCAATCTATCTAGATCAAGTAAACTACCAACTTAAAGACATAATATGATTCATCAATTAACTTTCTAAGTTGGAAACTATCAGATCTAATCATCCAACACATTATCATCTCGCATATCACATGCAAATCATTCAGCCATGGTTCAGAAATTTTTAGGAAAATAGATCCATGTATTTACAAAATCATAAGACTTAATCTACCCTTGCTAGCATAAATCTTGACCACGAATCTATCCTTATAACATGCATAATCCTTCTGAACTTACCTAGATCCTGAAAACACACCTATTTGAAGTCGTCTGGGTTCTTCTCCTCGTTGAATCACACTCTAGCTGCATCCCCTCGTCCTCCTACGTCGCTTGTGTTGGATCTAAGTCTTAGAGATATATAAAATTATATTTTGATGATACAAACCTCGAAAGAATAAGTTAAAATACTGAAAAAGTTTAAAGAAAAAGAGATAACTTTATGCACTACAATTTGATTAAATAATTATTTATTATCCTATTAGATTTTGGATTAGTCATAAATATCAAAATTGTAGAGAATTCTATTAGCTTTTCATAGAATAAAAAATCATCTCATTTAGATAACTATGCAAATAGTTATGCTTAAAATAGTGCAGGACGGTCGAGCTGCCGGCTGAAAAATAGGTCGACTGTTCTAGAATATCGATCGATCGGTCCAGAACACAGGTCGACCGGTCAGTGCAGAAAATACCAATTTCAACCAGGAGAATGTCAAGACTATACCGGTCGATCGGTTCAAGACACAGGTCAACCGGACAGTGCAGAATTTGCCAACGGTCATATTTTTCATAAAAGAAAGTGTATCAATCGACCGGTCCATATGTGCGGTCGACCGACCTCCGAGTCAAATGAACTGTAACAGTCAAATTTGAAGGAGAAAAGTGTGGAATAATTTTTGGACGACTTTCTCACTTGCAGAAGCCTATAAAAGGAGTGTCAAAGCTAGAAGGAAGCGCACTCATCCAAGCCTTGAAGAAAAACTTCAAGTTATCAAAAGAAGACATTCTTCTTGAAGTTTTCATTTTTAGTTTTCTCTTCTTTATCTCTTTTTCTCTTGTGAGCTTAGGTTTGTAAAAGACAAAAATATTTTATTTAGAAAAATACTGAGAGAGCTCCTGTGTAAAGGAGGTTCAAAATCTTACATTTTGAGCGTGAGAAAAGATTAGCTTCGTAGGAGGAGAGGTTGCCTTGCCTCTCGAAGCGGAGAAAAGGTGATTGATGTAAAGGGCGTTCTTCCTTGCCCCATTTAGAATTAAGGAAGAGTTTTAGTGGAATCATCGACGATCTCGAGGTCGAGAATTCGGAGCGGGGACGTAGGCCAAGGTATGGTCAAACCTCATCAACAACCACCGCGCGTTTGCGTTTGATTTTCTCTCACTCTCTCTCCCTCTAATATTGAATTTATGATCTGAATTGTAAAAGATTTAAGAATCGATTTTAAGCTTCCGCGACGATTCTTGTGAAATCGACATTTTTGAATTGAACACTAATTCACCCCCCCCCCCCCCCTCATCTTGGTGCCATTTGGAATTCTACAATTGGTATCAGAGCGGGTTGCTCTCGTTTTAATTTTTCGAATCTTTTCATTTTAAGATTTAATCATTTTTAGATATAGTCTTTTTAAGATTCAATTATCTTGTTTTAAGATTTAACCATCTTAAGAGCTATGGCATCAAGTGAATTTGTTTTCGTCAAAGGACAATCAATTAGCCGTCCTCCCCTTTTAAATGCATCAAATTTTTAATATTGGAAAATTAGGATTCAAGCATACATTTATTCTATTGATATTAACATGTGGGATATCGTTGAAAAAGGTTATTATCTTCATGAAAAATTACATACCGAACATGACGAAAGAGAGAAACTTTTTTCGAAATTGGATTGAAAAGCAAAGAATATTTTTTATTGTGCTTTAGATTCAACGGATTTCAATCGTATTTCTAATTATGAAAGTGCAACCAAAATTTGGAAGAAACTCATTACTACTTATGAAGGAACGGATAAAGTCAAAGAATTTAGATTAAATATTTTGAATCATCAATATGATTCCTTCAAGATTCATGAAAATGAATCCACAAATGATATGGTTGCTTGATTTAATGATATTATCAATGGCTTAGCCTCTTTGAGCGAGCCTAGAACTAACTCCCAAAAAGTGAAAAAGATTCTCAGTTCTCTTTCCTTCAAATGACATACGAAGAGGATCGTGATTGAAGAAAAAGTTCTGAACAAATTGGATTTTGATGATCTTATTGGTTCAATTCTAACCTATGAGATCGGAATCCAAAAAAAAGAAGAATCTAATACTCCCAAAAAGAAGACATTGGCTTTGAAAGCAAGCAAAAATAAAGATAACTCAAGTGAAGAAGAAATGAACGAAAAGAAACTCGTCCGCTATACAAGAAAACTTGACAAATATCTCAAGTTGGTGAAATCTAAATAAAAGAGTGAGAAGCCGAAAAGAGGATTATGTAAACATCACTCAAAAGACAAAAAAGGAGACATCTCATAAGGAGAAGAAGAAGAAATATAAAGAGTCAAGTGAAGATGAATCAAATGACTCATCAAGTTCTTCTAGTGAAGATGCATACTTGTGTCTAATGGTACACAACGATGAGGTAATTCCAAACTCTTCAATTTCAAATAATGTCTCATCGAGATTTTTCGAAGAAAATGTTTTTTTAGATGTAAATGAAGAACTCTCCTCTCTCATAAAAAGATATTTTTCAACTAAAGAGGAAAATAAAAAATTACTATATGAAATTGAAAAACTCGAAAATGAAATTGAAACTTTGAAAATTACACATGCATGTGAAATTGTAAAACTAGCATGTTCTTTGAAAAAAGTAAAGAAGGAAAATGACATTTTGAAAAACTCACAAAATAAGACTATTTCTCATGTAACGATAAATAATTTTAGGAATCATTTTAGACATGAAAATTCATATTGGAAATCCAATCATCTATATGGTAGAAAATCACATCTCAAATATTTTACATGTGAATTTTATGATCATTATGCATACCAATGCAAAATAAGAAAATCTTCACAACATGGATTGATATGGATTCCGAAAGGAACATTATCTAACAAAATCAGACCCAAAGAAATTTGGGTATCAAAAGTTACTTGATTATTTTTCATGTATGCCTCACATGCAAAGGACATATGGAATTGGAAATGTGAAGGCACAAGGTTATGGTAAAAGTATCATCTATTTTTTTAATCAAAAATTCAAAATTACTATTTCTTTAAAAAGAGAGAACATCTAAAATTGGTAATAGTGATAGGGGAAGCTTACTAAACTTTATTTTGACATATCATGGATATCATTGTTGTATCAAAGTTTTATGTCATAGTTTGATTATTAATATATATATAAATAGTTTTGACCTTCATCAAATTGTTTTCATTTCGTGATTATAAAATAATCATAAATTTATGGAGAGTTACTTACATACTAACTCTTTACGATTCAATATTTTACATATTTCTAATATGAAAAAAAGGGGAAAATATTTTTTTTCCAAAATGGCATGAATAAGGGGGAGTTACATATGATTTCCTATATGCTTCATACACAAATTATTCTTTTTGATGAAACAAAACGGAGAGAAATATAGGAGAAATGTGATTTGAATATCACATTATATGAAGAGTTCCTTACCATTTATACTTATGTAAATATCTATCATTGTAAGGAAAGTTGAGTGTTAGGAGGAGTAAAATTGATTTTACAACATTTTATAAATTTTTCGCAACTTGTACATTTATCATATTTCTCGGTTTGTCTTCATAAAAATGTGAAGATTGTTGTATCTAAGTTTTAGAGATATATAAAATTATATTTTGATAATACAAACATCGAAAGATTAAAGTTAAAATGCTGAAAAAGTTTAAAGAAAAGGGGATAACTTTATGCACTATACTTTGATTAAATAATTTATTATGATCCTATTAGATTTTGGATTAGTCATAAATATCAAAGTTGTAGAGAATTTTGTTAGCTTTTCATAGAATTAAAAATTATCTAATTTGGATAACTGTGCAAAAAGTTATGCTTAAAATAGTATAGGACGGTCGAGCTGCCAACTGGAAAATAGGTCGACCGATCAGGAACACAGGTCAATCAGTCCAGAATATCGGTCAACCGGTCCAGAACACAGGTCGACCGGTCAGTGCAGAAAATGCCCAATTTCAATTAGCAGAATGTCGAGACTGTACCGGTCGAGGTACCGGTCGACCGGTCCAAGACATAGGTCGACCGGACAGTGCAGAATTCGCCAACGGTCACATTTTTTATAAAAGAAAGTGTACCGGTCGACCAGTCCATATGTGCGATCGACCGGCCCCCGAGTCAAATGAACAGTAACGGTCAAATTTGAAGGAGAAAAGTGTGGAATGATTTTTGGACGACTTTCTCACTTGCAGAAGCCTAAAAAAGGAGTGTCAAAGTCAGAAGGAAGTGCACTTATCCAAACCTTGAAGAAAAACTTCAAGTTATCAAAAGAAGACACTCTTCTTAAAATTTTCATTTTTAGTTTTCTCTTTTTTTTCTCTTTTTCTCTTGTGAGCTTAGTTTTGTAAAAGAGAGAAACATTTTATTTAAAAAAATACTGAGAGAGTTTCTGTGTAAAAGAGGTTCAAAATCTTATCTCTTGAGTGAGAAAAGATTAGCTTCCTAGGAGGAGAGGTTGCCTTGCCTCTCGAAGCGAAGAAAAGGTGGTTGATGTAAAGGGCATTCTTCCTTGCCCCATTTGGAATTAAGGAAGAGTTTTAGTGGAATCTCCGACGGTCTCGAAGTCGAAAAGTCGGAGCGGCAACGTAAGCCAAGGTGTGGCCGAACCTCGTCAATGATCACCGTGCGTTTGGGTTTGATTTTCTCTCTCTCCCTCTCACTAATATTGAATTTATGATCTAAATTGTAAAAGATTTAAGAATCGATTTTAAGCTTCCGCGACGGTTTTTATGAAATCGACATTTTCGAATTGAACACCAATTCACCCTCCCCCTCCCCCCTCCCTCTCTTGGTGCCCTTTGAGATTATACAGCCTACACAAGAGGAACTTGCCGGAGTCGTTCCACTATCCTCTAGCCGCGACCAAAATGAGAGCACGAGCAAAGAAGAAAATTGGGGAAGATGAGAAGATGAGGAAGAAGAAATGAAAGAAAAAGATGGCTTTTAAGGGCATAATGGTGGGGTTTCGTGGCTTTTGATCTTTAGAGATCATGTGAAAAGGGGTTACCGATCTTAGGAGTTAATGTGTTGCAATGAATAAGAAAATCAAAGCTGATCATTCGTCGATTTTTTATCTGTTGCACTTTCAAATGTTTGAAAGTGTTTCGATCGTCCGGTCGTGCGTCAATTGAAATTGTCCTGTCGCGATATCAGACGTTCTGTGTTTTGATTGCCCGATAATTCCACATCATAAAGAATTAAAATTTTAAATTCATGCGAAATTTGGGTGTGTTACGCAAACAATGTTTTCAAGAATATTCGAAATTTTTAGCATGTTCAGTGCAAGCGGAAAACAACTCGGTATAGGATACGCATTTGTACATCTTTGACTCTCAAGTTTCAATACAGATTCGGATGACTACCACAATTGGGAAACCATCCCTTTTCCTTCAAAAAAGAATCATTCTCATGACAAAATTACATCAATGTGAGAAGACAAAAGCTTTAACGAGTAATCTTTTAAATACTGAAATTAGGCCAGTAGCCTCCCATTATAACTGAGAAAAAAATACTGAGAATATAAGATGTTACTATGACATATGGATTGTACTCCTGCAAGAATAATGGAAAACTCTTCTAAAAAAAGAATAATGGAGAACTTACGGGAGTAATTCTCAAAAATGATACCTCAACTTTATTGCTAATATCAAATTAGTACCCCAACTTTAAAAAGTAACAAATTGATCCCTCAACTAAAACATTTCAAATTTAGTCCCTTTGACATAATAATTATTTTTAATACATATTAGATAATAAGTTTAAATCATAAATGATAATTCAGCATTTATTGTGATAAAATAACTTATATCTACATTTACATACTATATTAAAATGAAAATTTTATCATGCCACATGTCATTGCCTCATATTTTTTAGGAAAAAAATGTACATAGAAATTTCTTTTTTAATCAAAATAGAAGTATTAAAATCTATAAAAATAAATTACCTAATCTAAATGTTTTAAGAACTGAAAATCTATATTTATATACTAATAAAGTTGCTGTTTATTGTTAAAAATGCTGTTCTATTATAGTATATAAAGGTAGATACATATTATTTCTTGTTCTATCACAACAAATATTAAATCATCATTTATGATTTAAAGTTATTTTCTAATATGTATTAAAAATAATTAATATGTGAAAGAGACTAAATTTGAAATGTTTAAGTAGTTGGAGACCAATTTGTTATTTTTCAAAATTGGGTTCCTAATTTGATATTAACATTAAAGTTGGAGTACCATTCTTGAAAATTACTTGAACTTACAATGATCAATACCAAGATGAATTGTGAGATATTCAAGCTTAAGCACAAAAGTAGGAGTTTCAATGTCAGTGTACCATTCGGCATGAGAAACAAGGGATCGTGGTAAAGTAGACACAACAACTTCATAATTTCTAAGTCAAATAAATATGCCCGTGAAATTTTTAATAGTACACCCTCTCAAAAAGAATTTATATTTACATTACCTACAGTTCATTCATCTTTTTGGTACTTCTTGTAATTTCATAGGATAATTTAACTCATACATCATTAGTAATACTTTTAAGTTCTCATGCATTTGACATGAAAATCTTGAAATGAGATTCGCTAAGATGGCAAGTGCCATCTGGAAGCAAAAGTTTGAGTCTGCTTTAATAGTCATAATGCCTTTTGGTACCATATCTGTTGAAGACATTGGAATTTCGACACACAAATTAATATATTAATAAAAGCAGTAATTATTATTTGTGATCATTTCTTGTCACAAGCTGTGTGCATGTGCCACTTATGATAGACCAAATTTTTTTCAATTATTTTTATTGTAATCACGATGTAACCTCTTTTTATCATTAATAAATGTCCAAAAAATGATAGTCATCCTTTCTGCTCTCAAAGTATATATATATATGTGTGTTCACATAATCAAGTATCCTCCGACGGCAATATGCCAACACAACATGAGCTTCCACAGAAGCATGGCAAGCCTTTTCGTCTAACGTTGTTAACGACTCCATAGCTAAAGGTGAGTTCTTGATCTTCAAATATATCCACAGCAGCAAAGAAGCAAAGTCTTGGAATCAATGATCCAGAGTTTCTCACCAAAATAGTCAACAGATTGCCTCCATCACATGAATGATTTATAAACCGAGCTATGTTTCCAACATTAGTAGCATCAATGTTGATTCTGAGGCAAGCTTTGCCTGATGGGAGATGTTCCCTCACAACAAGAAGAGCAGAAGGTGAACTACTGACAGCTGATAGTTGATCGTATAATTGTAGCCGTTTTCTAGCTTCTCTGATTGTCAAAAGTTCACCTACAAAAATCACATTTGGATCATGTCAGACCATTTTAGGAAATGATGCGGAGATGAGTACTGACATTGATCCGCAAGAAGCTCAACAAGCTCTTGAAATAGCAGAATGCAAATAAATTTTAATTTTAAAAAATCGCAAACCACATAAGTGAGTCTTGTGCTCATCTTTGTGTCAAACTACATATCAATTTCTCTTTACTTTTCTCCTTCTATGCATAAAAAGTATTACAATTTTATGCTTTTTTAAAATTCTTCATACCTAAGTAACTGAGATTTTTTTTACATCGGGAAAAGTAATAACTAATGGAAAAACCTATCAATACCAATGCTTCCGACATTCCCTAGACGAGAGATCATATATCTATACAATGCAATATACTCGCCATAAGTATCTTAATGCATAGACAGTAAAAATATAATCAGATAAATGCAATAGAACGACGTTAATAGATGCATGTTTTTACAATGGTTTTAGAACACGTAATATGTTTGCCAAGACGGACACAAGGACTATTATTTGCATCAGTTAGATAAAAGCAACTCCTCGACAAAGCTAACTAATCAAATGCACATTTCCCTTCTCATATAGTCACCCCAACAGCCCAGCCAAAAACATCCTGATGCTCATATGCATGACCAAGAACCACACCATTTTACACCATAACTGTTTGTTCACATATTTCATCTTCCATAAGTATTACATTCTGGGAGTATGACACAGCATTTAACTTGAATGTCAACCCTACATTTCAGTTTTGGAACTAGCTTCAGTGTAACCTGCTACTTGATTATGTAAGTCATATATATTTGCCAACAAATATAGAGCTTTGAGTTGAGACGAGCCAAAGAGATTTCGGAATTTATATCGACATACCCACAAATTGCCAACAAATATAGAGCTTTGAGTTGAGACGAGCCAAAGACATTTCAGAATTCATACCGACATACTCACAAACGAATTGCCCGCGTGGAATGAACTGGGCTGCGTGCAGTCCCCATCCCTTCAGGTTATCCTTAACAACCTTCAATCTCACCGGTATTCCTCTCTGCGTCTTGCGATTGGCGCACTCATCTCCACAAGAACAGTCCGACCCGCACTCCCTCATCATCACCTCATCGCCCAAACCCACATCTCGGCTCGAACACGGACACGCATCCGTCTCGCCCACTTCCCCAGTGGAACACACCTCACAGCAGCAACCAGCGCCACTTCCGGCGATCGTGGTCTCAAAGGCTGTTGCCACGAAAGAAGGCTCCGAGGAGGGATTTTGATGTCGACCTCCGCCCCAGGGCTGGATGGGACGGAGGAAGGGAGAACGGAGAAGCGAGAGTAGATGAAGCAGGAATAGGGCTGTGCGCTGGCTGTGGCGGCGGGGTTGAAGAAGGGGACTGGGTGGAGTTCGAGACCGCGGGCGGCGTCGGATGCTCGCCGGGCGGTGACATCGGCGGCTACGGCTCGGAGGACCTTGCAGGTGGCGGAGGCGGCCGTGAGATCTGCCGGCGGTAGCCACGGGAGAACGAGCTCCGCCCATTGCCGGAGGTCGACCTCGTCGCGGGTTCTCTTCATGAATCATGAGACGTGTTGGCAACCGCAACGTCTCCGGCGATGGACAATGGATTTGTTTTTACCGGTCCGGAGGCCCTGGTGTATGGGTAGAATGGTTTCTAGGACTCGAATTTAGAGCCCTTGAGATTATGAGACGAGCTTAGGGTATGGAAATAGCCCACGGAGAATTCCAGGCCCATTCACGAAGATTTTTTTTCCTCTCAGGGTGGGTACAAATCAAACTTCGTAGAGCGAGACGAGACACTTATCTCATCTTGGGGCTCCGATTTTCGAAATTATTATAAATTTTTAAAATATTAATACTAGTTTAATATTTTTTTTTAAAACAAATATTATATGTAATTTTTAATATTGCATAATAAAATATTATACTGTATTAATTCTAATTAGTCATATTTTAATATACATTATTTATTGCTTTAAAATAATTATTTTATTATTTTTACCATTATTTTATAAATAAAAATAATTGAGGTTTAGTTCTCTGGAGGATGGGGCAAGAATAAAATGGATGGTGGGGGGAGTATCCTCCGTCACTCCTAGTTGAGCCATGGTTGGATAATGAATATTGTCAAAAAGATGCTGGTATTTTCTACCATTCTTGTTCACTGTTATTGCTGTAGATATATCCGTTTACTTAGTTTGTATCGATGCTTAGTTGTGATTCCGGCAAAAGAATCAGGGATGGGGATAGAGATAAAATTAGCCCCACCTCGAGATCAAGGTCAGATTCAAAGACGAGAGTAGGGTGAGGGGCAGTATATGTAACATTTTCAAATTTTGGGTCAAGGGTATTTGGATCTTTTGGATCAAAATCCTAATGTAACTCTATATAAAGTTCTAACAACCCTATTAGTCTCCCCACAAACTTAGGCATCAACTCTCCCTCCTCTCTCTTTTCTTCTCCATAAAGAAAACTCTAAGATTGAGAAATCTAGAGTCACATTCTTCATGATGATTAGTTTTTAAAATCCACATAAAGAAGTTTAGATGATTAGTTTTTAAAATCCACATAAAGGGTTTAAGAGAAAGGATAAGAAAATCTAAAGGCTTTTAGATGATGAAGAAGAATGACAAGATGTTTAGGGAAATGAAGATTTTAAATTTAAAATCCAAAGGTATTTAAAGGGGATCCAACTCCTTTCTCCCCTCTTAATGATGTTTTATTTGAATCGAGAGTTTCAAGAATAAAATGTTCTTTATTAGGATTTTGATAAAGGGATTGCATTGATAAGATCATTAGATCTGAATGATGTTTATGTCTAGATCTATGTGCTTGGATCCATATTAGATTATCATGATTAGATTTGTGTTCTTTATGCCCTAAATCTTATTTTAGATGAATCTAGGAAAAAGCCCTAAATCTTGATAATGAATGGAAATTACATGTTTTAATATGTTCTATGATGCATATATGCTAATATATCATACTTTGAATATTTATAATGTTTTAGTTTGTTTTTACTAAAGTTTTGATATCAAAAATCGAGACTTTCGGGTTAAAAATTGAGATTTCAGGACATCGGTACGGTCGTGCTCACCCTCGGAATGGACATCGAGCGGACGAGATCGAGCGATTAGATGACTCTCGATCGCGCCATGTGATACCTTCGTCGTGGTCATGACAAGGCCAAGCACGGTCGTGACCAACTTGGTCACAACTGTGAGCGAGAGCGATGCTAAAATTTGGCTAAGGCTGAAATGGCTGAGGCTGGCACGACCATGATATTGCACGACTGTGACGTTGGAAAATAGTTTTTATGACGTTTTAAACCTATTTCGTTATGTGTATAAGTTATGTATTGATGTGTATTGATTGTATATGACATGTAGATATATGTAATGCATGTTTAACCATAATTAGGCTAAAATATGAAGAATTATTGATATGAATGATTGATGTATTGTAAAGCATAATGCACTTAAAGTTGAAGAATGTTTATCACTCATCAATGTTAAGAAATAAAGTCATGCACCTATATATGTGCTTCAAGGAAATCTAAGCGCGCGAAATAAAGTTCTGCATTTGTGTATGTGCTTCTCAAGGAAACAAAGTCCCTCATCAGAAAGTATGCGTATTCACTAGAATAAAGTCTCACACTATTATAGTATGTGAATTTCTTGGAATAAAGTCCCCCACTATTATAGTGTGTGTATTCTTTAAAATAAAGTCCCTCGTTATTATGATGCGCGTGTTCTCAAAGATATGATCTAGCTAGCCAATGTGATGATTTGATATGATTTTTCAACTATGTTAAGATCGATGTTATAAGATAAAGTAAGAATGAAAGTGAAGTTAACTTCAAAGTATCTTATAATAAAGAAAGAAGGTTAAGATGATGATGGAAAAGTAAATATGAAAAGTAAAGTCCTACACTTATATATGTACTTCAAGGGGACCTCCTTGAAAATTAAAGTCCTGCATTTGTGTATTTACTTTCCAAGGAACAATGTCCTTCATCGTAAAATGTGTGTATTTCTAAAAATGACTAGCAATAAAGTCCATCATTATTATGATGTGTGTTCTTAAGTATGACTTATGACATGGAATGAAAATTAAGATGTTAGTATGTGATAAAGATGAAGGAGAAAGATGACACATGAAGAATGAAAGAATGAAAGAAGAACCAAATATTTATAAAGTAGCCCCGAGGAAATGTAAAGTATAAAAGAATTCAAGAAATAAGGATCAAGAGTTATAAAGGAACTCTTAGGATGTACATGACAATGAAAGTGAAATGATATGTTGTGTCATGTATGTTATGAATGATATAAATGTGTATTTTTATTCCATAACACTTGCAAATGATGAATCTGAAGTTAAGCAGGTATGCCATTATGTTTATGTTCATGGGTGTGTTATGAATAATGAATGTAAGTATGATGTAATGTTAAGGTTTATGATATAGTTCATGATATGTATGTTCATATGTTATTGTTATTATGATGATGATGATGCATCACATGTAGTGTCATGTGATAGGATAGTATGTCATGCATGACCTTTACATTCTCTAATTGGGAAACTTTGCACTCTGGATCCATGTAAGAAACTAAGATTAAGTGATGGATGACAGCTCAAGCTCATGACTAAGTGCTGCACATGCCTATGGTTAAATAAGTTTATGATTCTAGAGATCTATGGAATAGTAATTGTTATATGATTAATCGAAAGTTTTTGTTTATGATGACTTTTGCTAAAATGTTGAAGTCTTCCGCTGAAATGATGTACGGTGAACGGGCTAACGACGCGAAATTCTTCTAAGGTGGACTTCGGTTCATTATAGTATCCCTCACCCCGAAGAGAGGCGGGTGCCACCCCTAGATGAGCCACGGTTGGATAATGGATGTTGTCAAAGAGAGAATGGCTCATCATCTTCTATTACCATTCTTGTAACATTGATGTTGCTTTAGATATACTCGCTTACTTGCTTTATATCAGCGCTAAATTATGTTGTGTGCAATGTATGAATTCAAACGTGCTGGTTCTCGGTCCGATCGATTCGTTCATTCAAATTAAATCAAATTTTATTAAAATAAATTAAATAATTCTAAATAGAAATATCATAATTAATATAATATAATATATAAATAATAAATTAATGTGAAGATACCATTTATTATATATTAAAAAGCAAGGCATATTCAAATCATAATCACAAATATATTATCATTATTTTTTATTAATTGTATAGTACTAGTGATGCAATATTAATTATTTTATAATTCACTCGAATTTCTTTTAGTCTACTTTTAATTCTCCTCTCATAATTCTTGCATTTTGTACAATTTTTTAATCTTAATTTCTCGTTTTAATTTTTAATTTAGAGATGATTGATTTTATTTTTTAAAAATTTATCTTGTGCTTCAATAAGTAATGCTATCGATAATCAAGATGACTAATAGATTATTATTGATTTATTATTAGAGCTAACTTTCTTATTTTTCAACTTTGCTTTCCTTTTTCTCCTATTAATTTTCAAATCTGGTATGGTTGGGATTCATTTCATTAATTTGTTTTTGTTGTGTTTCCTTTTACTTTTCAAATTCTATTTGAATAGTTTCTCTTTTATATCATTTATTTCCTTTTAAAATACAAAAATAAAAAAAATGAAGAATTTTTTGTTCAACTTGATTTTTCCGATCTTTCTAGTTCATATCATTTTTTTGTTGAAACTAGTTTTATATATAAAGTTTGTTTTTTATGTTGAAACGGTCTTTCTTTATCCCGGATATGATGAAATAGGATGAATTGAGACGGTATTTTGAGTTGGAATCCCACGCAAAAGGGAAAAATGCCGGACTGAACCTTTAACGACCCTAATTTTTTAATATTTAATAAAAAATATTTTATTTTTTTAATTTTGGGAACTATGTTCATTAATATTATTATAATCAGTAATTAAGAAAATAAAAGGAAATTAGGGGGAGTTTGATTGGTGTTAAGATTTGGGCGGAAATTATTTAATTAAATTCATAATTTATTTAAATTGTAATAAATCAGAATTGGTCAAGAAGGATTATTTAAATATTAAATTTGATTGAAATTGAAAATTATAGAGGGGATTGGAAATTTAGAGATTTAAAAGTCCTATATATAGATTTTGTGAACCGGCCATCTCTACGTCGTGTTTCTTCCTTTCTCGATGTGCACCTGGTGATAGAAGGCACTAACAGTAAAGTGCAACTCGGCGACGAACCGTAATAATTTACAATTAATTGATAGGTTTATTATAGTGCAATTAATTTGTTCAACGGTCGATTCGGGTCATTTGAGTCGTGCGATGATTGTGCCAAGAAACGTTTGCGCTGAAGGAAAACAAGGAAAAAAAGAGGGTTCCGATGGCAGGCGCAGCAAAAGAGAATGTTGTAAGACAAAAAAAAGTAGTAAACATAAATTTTGCCCCAATATTTCTTCTGATGTCATGGAGAGAAGTAAAACCGAAGGAAAAAAAAAACCAAGGGAAAGATCATGGCGCAAGGCAAAGAACGTGAGAAGAAATAAAATCTTCGGCTAGAAAAAAAGGGGCTTTCTTTCTACTTTCCCACAAGAAAATTCATTTATTGAATTTTTCGGTCGGCAAGAAAAAAAAATAGTAAAAAAATAAAGAGGAGGAAATAGAGAGGTATCTTATTATTCTTAATTAGACATATTAATTATTAGTTTTATATTAATTATTTTGTTGTCATTATTATTTAAATATGATATTTTAGTTGTATTATTATTAATTTTCCTAATTATATTATTATAATCTTCGTTCATAATATTGTTGGCATATTTAGCTTTTGGTCTGTCTTATTTAATCTAATTAAAAATTATTAAAGATAAGCATTTTAGGTAAACAAATAAAAGTTAAAAGCTTCCATGTTTATTGATTGCTACTAAGCCAGAACAAATTGAATTGAATTAAATTGGATAAATAGTGTAAAAGTTATAGTTGTCCTATGTACGGCCACTAGTCCTCCACAATAAACGAATATTTTGAATTAAATTAGATTTTTCGTGGGTGTGATATTCTCCATTGGCCTGCATGAAAATAGCATGATGTTTTATAATTTGCTACGCGTTCCTCATTGAATTGGATAAGGTCGAACATTGACAATTGAATTGAAATAAATCGAAATGAATTAAATCGATCATAGTCATTTGGAGATATTGGTATTGAATTGATAATTGTTATTGTGCTATTGAATTGAATTTTTATTGATCAATGATTATTGATTATCAAATTCAAAATTATTAATTGAACAATGATTATTGATCAAGCAATTGATAATTGATAATTAAAAATTATTATTGATTTATATTGGTCTTCTGATATCAGATTGATATATTGCTCATATTGATGAATTATTATATTGTTAATTGATTATTGTATTGATTGCTCAATTGATTTATTGATCATACTTTATTGTCGATATTGATGGTCTATTAGACCCTATGTTTGAGTATTTTTATACTCACGTTCAAGCTCCACAAAAGGAGCCAAGTACTTCTTTCAAAGTGGAGGGACAATGCCTCGATAATTATATTAGAGGTAAAATGAAAAAAAGGTCACTTTGAATCCCTTCCAGACACTTGAGGTAACCGAAGGGTAAAAGTCAAGTTAAAGATTATAACTTAGAACTATACTCTTAAACTTTTATCCGTTTAGTTTTTTGTTTAGCATTAGTATTGGATTCTTTAATGTAGATTAGTTAACATTAAAAATTGTTTAGATTGAGATTGCTCCAGGAGGACACGGTCACGGCCATGCCTACATCTCTCACGGTCGAGTCTATCTTATTGGGCGCCAACGCCTCTTTCACGACCGTACCCATGTAATGCCAAGGCCGTGACAATTTTGAAAATGCAGAAGTCCAAATCATGTCGGAAGAAGCCTATGAATCGCCCAAGCAATGTGACCAAGATATTTTTAATTGCTCAACAGAACCTAGAAATCATTAGGTTGTCTCTACTCCTTTTACATTTTATCATTATTATTTTGTAGTTTTCATGTGCACGGGCCTAACACTAGGCGGTGTCAGGTTCAAGCTTGGGGGAGGGACTTAGTCTTGTTTCATTTGCATGACATGTCTATTTTGAATATTTTGAGTCGATCATCTTATTTTGTTTGGCATGCATCTAATTATAAAAATTTTAAAAATTTTGTGCCATCTCATTTCTTCTTGTTTAATATTTTATTGTCTTAAAGCTTCTTTTCAGAACATCGCTTAATCTATAAAATTCAATCATTGTTTCTTTTTATCGGGTATCACCAGAGTATTGAGATTTGGATTGAGCTTGTTGCTAAGTAGAAGGATTAGCTTTTAAATGATGAATTTCTCTATTATTTACTATGATATTAGTCTTGATTATAACTGCATCTTTATCGAAAGCATTAAGTCTTTTTGGAGCTTATAATTATGCTATATAATTTTATGTAAAAAAGGAAATGAAAAGAGGGCTAGTTGAGCCCCAACAGTTAATACAAAAAATGAAATAAAAAGAGAGCTAGTTGAGATCCAACGGTTAAGTGAAAAGTATAAAGTATCCTTTGGAACCTTGGTGTGTTCGGGTAAGTAGATCTGTAGGGGATACTTGCCTGGCGACCTAAGGACATCTGCTCTGGGATCCGTCGATCGAAAGGCCGTTACATGGACCACTTTGTGCAATATGGAGGATATGAAATTCTTAAAATGAAAAAATCTTAATGCTGAAATATGAAATGATAATAGTATGAAAATAAGCTCTTTAAAGACTTGTGGTTCAATATTGATACTCTTATGAGATTGATTAATATTATTTGTAGATATGCAGGAAAGACATGTTTAAATGCTAAGAATTCTATAAGGCTGGGTATTGGTTGAGAATAGATACTCTAGTGATGGTCATGTAAAAAAATAGTGGGAGAAAAGTATTGGTTTTGTGATGGAGCCCTATGCCTTATCTGAAATTTGCTTGCGAACAAACAAAATATTAAGTTTGGGGGTATTTGATGCACGAAAAATTATGCATTAGTTTATATTATTTAATTAGCATTTTAGAATATTTTTATGTTTAAAAAAGAGGAATTTTGATTTGTTTTCATATAACTTCATTTATATTTGATTTCTACCTAAGTCCGAAATTATTCATGGGAGGATATGAAAAAACATCGAAATCAAGGCAACAAAGAGCCTAAAATAGCTCAGAAGACTTTCACGGCCGTGACAGTTCTTTTCATGGCCGTGACAGAAAGATTCAGCAAGCAGAAATGTGGCTAAGTTACTGTCACGGTCGTGACAGTTCTTTACATGGCTGTGACAAATATATTTTTCAGCAAAAATTTGGCTAAGTATTTTTCAGCCTTGATAGCCTTCTGTCACGGCCGTGATAGAGCCTTTCACGTCCGTGACGACGGTCGTTAAGCCATTTTAAAGCCAATTTTATCCACTTTGGATATATTTTCGGTTTCTTTTCTTGGGGGACGAGAAAACTTATAAAAAGAGGCAAAAGAGGGCTTGGAAAAGCATCCCTGGAGCATTATTCTAAAACCTCCAAAGAGGAGAAGATTGAGGACAATAGCGAAGCTCTATCGATAACTCGAAAGCGAACACGCTTAGCCTATGCTAGAGTTTTTATTTTCTTTTCCCAATCTTTTACATTAGATTTGATGTTATTATTATTAGATTTATTCTTTCATTAGGGTCATTCTATTTGAACCCTATTTATGTATTGGATTCTTCTTAATATTAGTTTGATTTGAATCTTTAATAGCATTGCAATTTCATATTTAATGCTTTCCTTTGATTTCATGATTTGTGATTTGATTGCTATTTGAAAAGAAGTGATTATTTTCATAATAGTTTCTAGGATTGATCTTATTTATTGCATGCCACAATTAGGGAAATAGAAAGAGACCTAATTCGTGTAGTTATTAAGGTGACTTGAGAACGCCCTTAATATTAATTTTGGTTGAATGCATCTTATGATTTAATTAAGTAAATTGAAAATCGAAAGGATTGATTTATTTTAATTATTCATAAGATAGTAGTTGAAGCATGAAACATTGGTTAACTAATTTTGGGAATTCACTTTATTATTGATTCAATTAATTCTAAGTTGAGAAAATTGATTACATTTAGCAGCGATAATTAGGTGCTCTAATCATCAAATCATTATTTCTTCAGGTGATCATTTTCTTTATTTTTATTATTTTCTTTTTATTCACCTCTGAAAATCAACTATTTTCTTAATTTCTCAATTAACAAGGTTAAAATAAAATCTAAGTTATTAACTGTCCTCGTGGGAACGATAACTCTATTCATTCACTTTATTACTTGAGCGACTAGTGCACTTGCTAACGTTTGCTATCAATTTTACACACATCATGATCAAAGTCCTCAACTACATCCTCACATAATACGAACGTCCATTTCTCGAGCCCATCATGCTAAATATGTCTTGGTCGGAAGCCGTTGTCGTCTACAAAGTCATGCAAAAAAATAATACAGAGAGGAACCTTTGCTGCCATAAGAGACTACAATCAACTCGCATATTTCTATCTTCCAATTGATTCTGTCTATGGAGTAACTGGTACATTGCCATGACTGAGAAGTAACCAACATTCCATGTCCATGAATTTGGTCAGAACTCATCTAGCACAAAGCCCTCAAGGCTCTCAAGGAGGAGCTAGAGATCCTTAATGCGCTGATCTGAGCCTGTAAAATTAGGTGTCCATAATCCATTGGATAGCATAGATCCCGACCAGCAATTAGCCACCGTTGCTTGGAAATTTTCAACTAATGCATACAGTCTTGGAAACTTCACCTTGAGAGGCTCTTTTGAGGCCTAAGCATCCTCCAAAAAGAGAAATCTAGTTCCCAAGCCTAAAGATAATGTAAAGAACCTTCAAATCACTGGAATAATAGATATTACCACTCTCCAAAAAGCCAATGAACCATGAGGTGCATCAACTTGAGTGTTCCGATCCACATGTCCATGACACGCAAGCATTAAAGATGACAAGAGATTCTCAGTTTGTACCATGAGTTTGTATTGCCATTTTGCAAAGAATGCCTCATTCATTTTTTGAAGGTCATGAATACTAAGACCACCCTCTAGTGTTTGTCAGCGTACAACTGACCAAACCACCAAACAAACCCCTTTTTCCATTACTACCAGAGTGTTTCCATAGGAATCTTCGATGGAGATCATCGATTTGATTTCTAACCCCATTTGGTATTTTAAAAATAGACATATAATAAATGAGTATTGCGGATAGTATCATTTCGACAAGGACTAGCCTTACACCTCTTGAAAGAAGTCGTGTTGACCATCCTTTTAGTCTTTTCTCAATTTGTTTAATCACAGGGATCCAATCTCTTGCTAGTAATGATTTATATGATAGTGGATAGTCGAGGTAAAGAAGAGAGATCAAATGTGGCTATTTTTAATGCTATAGAACACCTATCTGCCATGTTATTAATCATGTTGAATGGAACAAAAGATGACTTTGAATGGTTGATGCATAATTCATAGAAATCACCAAAAATACCAATGAGTATACTAACTCTTCTCGCGGCCAACTCACATCCTTCTATGAAGAAGGTAGTGTCATAGTACGTTGATTTGGATTCAGGAAAAACCAAAAATAATGCTAGCCCTACATGCTGAAATAGCACACCAAGCCAATGCATCAACTGTCAGCATAAAAAGCATTGAGGCCAAAGGGCACTCCTTGCTTGACTCCATGCTAGGGTTGTATCCAACCACCTATAGGGCCAACATTGATGAGAGTTGAGAATGAAACTGTACAAACACACCTTTTCATCCAAGAAATCCAAGTCATCAGAAAGCCACGATATCGAAGGGAACTCCACAAGAAAGACTGCCATACGCCTTGAAGAAGTCGACCTTCCATAAAATGCCACATTTCCCCGTGTGTCTCCAAAAAGATATAATTTCTGAGGCCATGGAGAGACTCTCCATGATGGATCTGCTAGAAATGAATGCAGATGAACATGATGCACAAGAGAGCCTAGCATTGTACGCAACCTATTCGCTAGAACGTCCCTAGCCACAAGAAGATAGATTGCATTAGATAGTGCTATTGGTCTGAAATCCTCTACTCTTTCATATGCAGACTTCTATAGAATGAGGAAGAGGAAATTTTATTCAATTTTTCGAAGCCGAAGTTTCCACCAGCAAATTCTTGAATAGCAGTCACCACATCCGGCCCAACCACAAGATAGAATTCCTTAAAGAAATTAACTAGGAAACCATCTGTCCTAGGAGCACCTTCGCCATTCAAGTCTCTCAATGCCTGAAGAATTTTTGCTTCTGTGAAAGTTCGGACCAGCTTGGTCGCTTGTTCCTCGGACACTTGCAGCAAGTCTCGACCTTTCCAAATTCAGTCCTCGAACGATCGACGAAGCCTAAAAAATGTTCTACTATAATTGTTCATGCTTGCTCCTTCTCAACGTACTCCATATCATCAACTCTAACCGATCGATGTGATTCGACCCGCGTCATTCATTTGCATACATATGGAGAAATGAGTGTTTGAATCACTTTCTTTCAGCCATATTTGTGTTGATCATTGTCGCCATTGGATTTCAGTTTTGTAGTCCTCCTGTGGCACCACATCTTGAAACATTTTCCTATCATCCCTCTATGCCATAGACAATTCTCTATTTTCCTCCAAGCAATCTAATGTTCGAATCTTGATTAAGGCGTCTATTTTTTAGCTCAATTTTTCTTGAGTTGCTTCTTATACTCTTGCAGTGACGATCGTAGTTTTTCAAATTCTGCAAGCTAGAGTCCGAGTGGCTGAACTGGCTTCCGGAGTATGATTTGAAATCCATCATTCCTTTATTTTTAATTGAAATCCATCTTCTTGGTGCCAAGCTTTCTCAAATTTGAAATATGATCTATAACCTCTCGCCTCATTTGTTTGCCAAAGAAGTGGAGTATGGTCAGAAAAAACCTTTCTAAAGCTATGACTCGAGCTAATGGAAAGGCTTCTGCAATATTCACTGACACCAAAAATCTATCTAGCTTGGATCTTGCATTGGCGATGTTGTGCTTCTCCATGTAAATCTGCAATTTGGAATTGGAAAATCAATTAAACCATGCTCATTGATGAAATCTCGAAACACCTCAGTCCCATGATCCGTTCTCTTCTTTGTGTGGGTTTATCTTCCAGCTCCAATGTTACATTATAGTCACCTCCCAGAAGTCATGGGATGTCTGGAAAGTTTCTCCTCATTTGGCGAAGCTCGTCCCACAACTCCAATTGGCGGGAGTGTGAGGATGGTCCATATATGTATGAAAGGATTATTTGGCTTCCGTCCAATTGCCGATATAGGAGGACAGAAATCGGAAAAGTTCCCTTGGCTTCATCTACTAGTTTGAACCGATCATCTCACCATCCAACAATGCATCCACCTGCTCTTCTAATAGAATTCAGCGCCGAAAAGCCTATCAATGTTGAGCCCCCAATTTGATGCCATACTTGTTGATCAATGGAGTCTAGTTTAATTAGTTTCTTGTAACAAGACTATATCAACCCCCCAAGATAGTAGGTAGCTGCCTAATGTTGCCCTTCTAGTCCTGCCTCCAAGGCCTCGAACATTCAATGTCACGATTTTCATTTGGAAGGTGTTCGTGCCCCTGACATCATCAATCTTGTGAGAGCACCCACAAATCCATATTGTTTATTGCTATGCCACTCGCCTCTCCTTTTTGCATGAATAAAATTAGCTACCAAGCTTCGCTCCTTTTCAGCCATCTCATCTTCCTTGGTCATCTAGTTTGCAGGTGTCTCATCTTGTGCTAATGTTTGGTTGGATTCAACTAACTCCGACACATGACTGGAGAATGTCGTAGGAGTTTGTACATATTGAACTTCTGTGTTTCTTAGTGTATGCTCTCTTATTTCCAACCATGAGCAGTTGGAATCTCCTTCTGCCACATCATCCTCGTTATCCCTGGTGGTTGATGTCATCATCAATTTAGTTGTCAGTAGTGTTGTTGCAGTACAAAGAAATCTAATGATGATTTCATGAGTCCTACCTTGACAGTTGTCAAACTTCTCTAATCCACCCTTCTGAGAATCTACCACCACTTGAGAATTTGCCACCACTTGTTTCCTTTTTTAGTTGTTACAACTAGTACATTGATCTCTTTTCCTTTTGTATTCTTGGTATTTTCTAGATAGCTGTCACACTTCTCTAATTCACTTGCCTAAGAATTTGCCACCACCTATTTTCCTTTTGTAGTTGTTATAGATGGTGCATGATCTCCTTTTCTATGTTTGTAAGATCTACAATGCCCACTTGCTGATTATTCTGAGGTTCTGCAGGTGGTTGCACTGTTAGAGGAATCATAATGGCATCCATAGAGGGTGGAGAGATCAGTCGGATTACGATTGCCTCATTATATGATGTCTGCTTTATCGTCGCTGTGATTTTAGGACAGTTATGCAGATTCTACTTCGATGGCATCCTTGGGTTGTCGCCGGACACGACCTCCAGCCATGATCGACGCCTCTTCCTATCTTCCATGATGTGGATCCTGAATGAGACTCCCCCACCATGGATGGTTGCCTCCTTTAGAATCATCTTGCCCAGCAACAACTTAATTGTCACCTGGATTGTGGAGAGATCACCAGAGTCCATTGGCGGGAAGGTAGCATTGCACAAAATAGCAAAAGATTTTGATCATTAGCTCTATGGCTTCTCTACGCCATAAGTGGTGGGACTCCGACTCCTCCCTCACTCATTAACCAATGTCGCCATGTGATCATTCCACCATTTGGGAGGCATATCGGGGTGCCCAAGAGTCTGGCGCTATGTCGCTGTTCCAGAGGAGGAAAGTTGAGTCTGATAGCCGAGAGAGGCGAATGATGGTAGCTGGATTCAAATGGTCAAGAACTACTATATGAATCTCATCTAGGATTGGCATCGGGCCCTCACCTTAACCTCCAACACTTCTTTCTTGTTTGGCTTGTTTCTTTTGACTTGTTTCCTCTCCGCATGATATGCTGGACATCGTGATCTGATGTGACCGAAGAGCCCACATTCCAAGCATTTGATTGGACCTCTACATTCTTGCTGGATATGGCCCTAGCTTCGGCAATGATAGCACTGGATGCGTCTTTTTTCCACCTCGTGCCTATAATGATCCCTACCCTTGTTTCGTTCTCTGGCTAGTTGTCTCTCTTTGTTATGACCCCGAAGGAAGAAAGTCTTTCATGGATGGGTGGCGCTGACGGGAGGAGATCTAGAGCCGACGGTTGGTGGCGCCGGTAGGGGGAAGCCCCTTGCCAATGTTCTCTCTGTTTCTCACCATCTCTCCTACCTTCACATCTCATTTACTATGACACTTGCATCAATCTTAGGAAGGTCTCATTCCAATTTCTATTGAGTTATAAACCTAATCAGGCAAAAAACACCGTCCTTTTCAACATATAAGACAAATTAAGCAGACAAAGAACTTAGCTGACTTTGTTGATAAATGGGTTTCTCTGTTGACAATCGATTTATATAGGAAGTTGATAAAGTCTAAATCCTTCACTTAATGTGTCACATTGATACACAAGTCTCTGTAGGCCTCTACTAAAAAATCACATCTCATATCAGTTATGTATGCTTACACTTTGGCTACTCTTCATGCTTCTTGTACATGTATCCAGAGTTGCAGTTTACATTTCTTGGTCCAAGGATGAAAATATTGTCGCATTCCATAACTTATAAAAGAGAACAACATATGTTTTTCCTACTAAATGCATGCTAAAAATTCATACATATAAAAATCACAACACGAGTAATTGGAGGAAACATTGTCAAGTTCACATAAGCATTATGCAAAGGAGCTAGAACTCAAGTTCACATAAGCAATTAAGAACATAAACATGACTATCACATATGTTACAATAATTGTGACATAAACATGATTGTCACATAAACATGATTAGGATTGCTACCACACAAATCATTATAATAAAAAGTCATGGAGAGTGAGGTGGCCGAGGATCAATATGTCATTGAGCTTGGATTGGAAGATGGTATCCTCGGCTGATGAGTAGGAAACCTCGTCAATCTTCGCCGACGAGGGTGTCGGCGGCGTGCGCGAGGTCAGTGGCATTGTGCGAGTTCGACGGCGCACGAGGAGGTCGGCGACGGTGTGCAAGGTTGGAGAAGATGTGCGAGATCGACAGCGCGAGAGGAGGTTGGCGAAGGTGCGCGAGGGGGTTGCGGTGTAACACCTCCGGCCCAATCAAGATATTGTTCGCTTTGAGCCTATTGGCCCGCATGAATTTAAAATCATCGTTATAGATGAAGGGGTAACCACATATAAGTTCATAATCATCTCCGTGTTTTGTCCATGTGAGACTATCCAATGAGATCATCTTGATCCTTAAACCTTAGGCCGTTACAATTTTCCTCCTATAAAGGGCTCAACGTCTTCATTGAGGGGGGTGTGTTGGTCCATGGCCCATGTTTTCCACGTTGCTCAAAGTGAGCATGCGAGGTTAGTTTTGATACCATTTTGTAACAGCCCCAGCCCAATCAAGATATTATTCGCTTTAGGCCTATTGGCCTGCACAAATTTAAAACGCGTCTTTATAGGTGAATGGGGTAACTACATATAAGCCCATGACCACCTCCGCATTTTGTCCATGTAGGACTATTCAATGAGATCATCTTGATCCTTAGACCTCAAATCATTACAATTAAATGTAATGCCCCCAAATCCCCCTTGACATGTGGCAAGACCCAACTTGAGGGTCACTACTAACAATGCTATACTCTGACTAAAATGTTGACAAAAACATTATATAGGTGGAAGACTTAATAGACATCAATGTAAAATGAAAATAATGCGGAAGTCTAATGGAATCTCTAATATAAGTCATAGTACCAATAATCGTCAATAGCTAAAGCGGAAGTCTAAAGTAAAGAGATGTGGACAATGTTCTAAAACTACTCCATATGCACATTACCATCACGAACATCGTCAGTCACTTGAGCCCATCCTTCGTTACTCTAATTACCTGCAGGATCAATGTAGGGGAAACAATAATCAATGAACTTCGCAGCCCAATAGGTGAATAATAAACCAATAGATAAATAGTAACAATAAAGAAGCATGGAGTTAGTATAACCATAATTATAATCATCGATATAAATCAATGCCATGCTTTAATACAAAACAATGAAAATAAATCAATGTTATGGTCTGTTAGTGTATGGAATCAATACTATGTGTTGAATAAGATCAATAAAAGAATCAAGGCTAAGCTATGAGGGAATCAATGTAATATCTAACAAAGGACAATACCCTCATGGTTCCTCAACACAATGTCTGTGAGTAAAATCATAATCTAGGATAAACACTAGTGAGGATCCAGTGGATGAAAATAATACTATGATTATCGACGGTAGAGATCAATGTGATGTATAATCAAGTTGAGTCTGAGCAATGTGATGCATGCATTTGACAATATATAATTAGACTTGCATTTAGGCTTATTACACGTAATTTGCCCGTGGCATGCACTTACTTTACATTTATTTCTTTGAATTCTTTGAAGTAGCCATATACCTTTTTTGGTGTGATTTTGCAAGAATTATGAATAAAAAATGGCAGAGGAATGAAAGAAAAGAAAAATAACACAAAACGGAGTCCAAACAACTTCTGAAGATGTCAAATAGGCCTCTATTGGATCCTAAAGAGCATCAAGAGAGGGGGAGAGGGTTGAATTGGTGTTTAAGCCGAAAGGTTAGAAGTGAACTAATAAGATCATTAAAATTCAATTTGTTCAATTTTTTTTTCAATCATGATCCTCTTCGTATGTCATTTGGAGGAGAGAGACCTGAGAAATTTTTTCACCTTTTGGGGATTAGTTCTTGGCTCGCCCAAGGAGACTAAGTCATTCACAATATCGTTAAAATGCACAAACATATCATTGATGGATTCATTATCATGCATTTTGAAGGAATCATATTGATGATTTAATATATTTAATCTAAATTCCTTAAATTTATCCGTTCCTTCATAGGTAAGAATGAGATTTTCCCAAATCTCAGTTGCACTTTCACAATTAGAAATCCAATTAAATCCATTGAATCCTGATCACCTCTTATTATACTAATAATCATTATAATTAAACTCACGAATTTACATAAAAGTTGAGCATATTTAAATAGTTTTTTTATCATTATTAGAGGAGAATTTGAATGAGTAAAAGAGAGGACTAACTTCTTTTCAAAATTTGAATTTTGAACAGGGAAGAAACAAAAAGGAGGAGAGGAAACCGAAAGAGGGAGACATAAGAATAGGGGGGAAGAAAAAGAAGACTGAAGTTGTGAAGATCTACGATGAACTAAAGAAGATTTTTGGTTTCCTTGTTATGAGACTTTGTTGATGCTGACTTTTGTTTCGACTTTTTGATACTGCGAAATTGACTCCTTTCTATTTTCTTGATACATGGCAGTTTTATAATTATATCGAATTTCAATTAGATCGAGAGATCAATTGTTTTCTTCATCAACTAATTTCATCCGAGAGGAGGAATTAGTTACATTACTTGCTGTGTTTTCTAGTGATTATTGATTTATTGTTCACATAAAGATCGAGAGATCTGTCATAGTGATTATTGCGAGGTGAGAACCTTTAACAGTTTTGAGAGGTGTCAACTGCATTTCGATCACTTCAATTAGGATCAAAATAATGGGTTGTAGAAGATCGAGAGATCAAACTCTTCTTATGATTAAGGATGAGAATCTTATTAATCAGTTGTCCTAATTTAGTGATTAGCAGCTACTCTTGTTTCGGTCCATAGATACATCGATGGGTTGAGAGATAGAGTATTTCATTCGCGTCTTAGTGAAATTATAAAATCAGTAAGTCAAACACTGAATTTGCAATAGCATCGACGGGTTCATTACAAGGGAATCTCTTCTATCACCTCTTGATCTTTTATTACTCTCCTTTGTTATTCCTAATCTATGTTCGTTTCTTTATCCGATTTATTCTTAATAATTTCGTGACAATTTTTGGGATATTATTAGAATGAGTAATCGATCTAAATCAACGAGGTTATGACACTCAGGATTTCTACTCGACCTGTGCACTTGCAGTTGTGTGAACTCTAGAATAAATTTAAAATGTGAATAGAATTACTTTCAGTGTGAGGATCCACAATTCCATAACTACAATAAGTTCACGTCAAGTTTTTGGCGCCGTTGCCAGGGATTTAGATTATTTACTCTTTATTTATATCCTTGCTTAGTTGATTTAGTAATATTCATTGCTGAATCTTTTCTTTTGATTTCAGGGATTAGTATATGCCCAGAAACATTCGTGGACAATTGCTTGAACTAGACCCTGAGATTGATCGAACTTTTAAAAGAAGGGTGCGAGAATATAAGAATAGAACATCCTTTCTCGAAGGTACAAGCAGCACTCAATCCATAGAGCTCGAGGAGAATTTTGATCTAGAAGCAGAAATGATGGCTCAACAACATGAGCCACTTCAACCACAACGACTAGTCCCGTCATTGGAAGAACTCTATACTCCCACTGCAGATGGACTGGAGTCAGCGATTTTGAAGCCTGATATTCAAGTCAACAATTTCGAGTTAAAATCATCTTTAATTTCCACAATACAACAGAACCAATTTGGAGGAACTCTAAATGAAGACCCAAATCAACATCTTAAAGACTTCCTGAAAATATGTGAGACAACCAAGTTGAATGGAGTATCATCAGAAGCATTGAGATTAAGGGTCTTCTCTTTCTCGTTAAGAGGTAAAGCCAAGAAATGGCTACAATCCCTAGAACCCGAAGAATTAACTACCTGGGAGCAACTGGTAAAAGCTTTCTTGTCAGAATATTTTCCTCCAAGTAAGACCATCAGAATCAGAAATCAAGTCATTGGTTTCATTCAAAAATATCAGGAAACGTTGTATGAAGCCTGGCAAAGGTTTAAGACAATGCTACGGTCGTGCCCCCATCATGGTTTAAGCAAGTGGATTTTGGTTCAATCTTTCCACAATGGGCTCAATTACACTTCAAAAATGGCACTTGATAATGCTGCAGATGGTGTATTTATAAAGAAAAATGTAGATGAGGCTTGTCAACTTATAGAAGAAATAGCAAGGAATCAACATTTCCTAGCTCATTCAAGGTCTAATGAGTCAGTCGCATTAACTCAAATATGATGGTGATGATTATTCTTCTAAAGTGGAGTATATAGTTCAAAAAGCAATTACTAGACTGGGACTCAATGAAGCTACTCCTACTGTCAATATGATAGTAAGATGTTGCGAAATATGTGGTTCGCCTGATCACATTTCCGTGCATTGTGAACTACTAAAGCAGCAAGGACATCAACATCAGGAAAATGCGATAGGTCCTTATCCATCTAATAATGATCCATATTCTAACACTTTCAATCCTGGATGGAGGAACAATCCAAAGTTTTCTTATAGACACAACCCTCAACAAACTCAAATTCCCACTTGGCAAAATAGATTCAATCAAAGAGCACAACTTCAAAACTCTTCGCCGGATCAAGGGTCATCTTCCACGAACAAACTAGAAGTAATGATGGAAAAGTATATGTCGAAACAAGACACTCTAATACAGAAAATGTTTGAGAAGATTGAAAGTCTTTCCATTCATAAAAAAAATGCTGGAGACACAGATAGCTCAACAAGCTGCATCTTCTTCAAGACAACTAGGAATTTTACCTGGACAGCCAGAGAAGAATCCGAACGAACAAGTTCAAGATGTAACCTTAAGAAGTGGGAAAACAATAGACAACACTAAAAGAACAAGATCAGAGGTCTCGACAGAGGCAAACGAAGGGATTAGTGAACAAGACCAAATGGTTCAACCAGAGGTTACATTGAATGAACAAAATATACCCAAGCAACAGCTTACTAAAGGACATTCCAATTATTCTTCTCGGATACCATTCCCGAAAGCCCTCAAGAAATCTCGACAGGATCAGCAGTTTGGCAAGCTTGTAGAAATTTTGAAGAAACTATATTAATGTACCCTTCGTGGAAGCCATACAAGAAATGTCAACATATGCAAAATTTCTCAAAGACATTCTATCGAAGAAGAGGAGGATACAAGAAAATGAGACAGTTGCACTAACTGCTGAAGCAAGTGCCGTAATTCACAAATTGCCTCCAAAGTTAAAAGACCTTTGGAGTTTCTCTATACCTTGTGAAATTGGAAACCGAAGGATACAAAGAGCTTTGTGTGATCTTGGTGTCTCGGTGAGCGTTATTCCCTTGTCATTATGCAGAAAGCTCAAAATGAATGATATTAAGCCCACGAATATGTCTCTCCAATTAGCAGACCGATCTATAAAAATTTCACAGGGAATTCTAGAAGATTTACCAATCAAAGTAGGAAATTTCTACGTACCAGCTGACTTTGTGGTTTTAGACATGGATGAAGTTAATTAAACTCCCATTATGCTGGGAAGATCTTTCCTAGCTACTACAGGAGCAGTGATAGACGTTAAATAAGGTCGTCTCACTTTTCAAATAGGTGATGACACAGTCAAATTTTGACTGAATCATATTATTAAGTATCCAGACATGGAAGATCACCATCTTCAACCCGAGCAAATGGATTTACTGATACAAAAAGTGGCATCAGTTATTCATATATCTGACCCTCTACAAGTATCCCTTGAAGCTCAACAATCATCTTTGTGGACAGAAGAAGAAGCAAGCATTCTTACAAGTCATATGCTCTCAACAAAAATACAACACTCCGACAATTCATTAGAAGACCAATCTACAGATTTCATGCAACCGTCTAACTCAAAGAAGCCAACGAAGCCGGAGTTAAAGAAATTTCCTCAAAATCTCAAGTATGAATTTTTAGGAGAAGATTTCACTTATCTAGTGATCGTCAGTGCAGATTTAAAGACAAATCAACTTCAGTGGCTATTGGACAAGTTAAAAGCTTACAAGCATGTCATCGGATACACATTGGACGATCTCAAAGGATCAATCCTGCTATCTGCATGCACCGTATCCATATGAAAAATTATTATAAACCTTCCATAAAAGGACAAAGAAGGCTTAACCCAGCAATGAAACAAGTAGTGAAAAAATAAGTAATTAAACTTTTGGATGCAAGAATTATCTATCTCATATCAGACAGTCAGTGGGTGAGCCATGTGCAGGTCGTGCCAAAAAAGGGTGGAATGACTGTAGTAAAGATAGAGTCGAACAAACTCATTTCCACAAGAACAGTAACCGGGTGGAGGATGTGTACCGACTTTAGAAAGCTTAATAAATCCACTTGAAAGGACCATTTCCCACTACCTTTCATCGATCAGATGTTAGAAAGGCTAGCAAACCACTCTTACTTCTGTTACCTAGATGGATTTTTTGGATTCCATCAAATTCTTATTCATCCAGATGATCAGGAAAAGACTACCTTTACTTGTCCTTATGGAACCTTTGCATATAGGAGAATGCCCTTTGGGTTATATAATGCTCTAGCAAGCTTTCAAAGATGCATGATGTCAATCTTTTCCGATTATATTGAAGAAATAATGGAGGTATTCATGGATGGCTTCTCAGTGTATGGCACTTCCTTTGAAATTTGTCTGCAGAATCTAGGAAAAGTATTACAGAGATGTGCTGAATCTAATCTCGTGTTGAATTAGGAGAAATGTCATTTCATGGTACAAGAAGGAGTAGTTTTGGGACATATTATTTCAGGCAAGGGCATTGAAGTTGACAAAGCCAAGACAAAAGTAATTGAAAAATTACCTCGACCTACTAATATCAAGGGAATCAGAAGTTTTCTTGGACATGCTGGATTTTATCGACGTTTCATCAAGAACTTTTCACTTATTGCAAGGCCTTTAACAAAACTCCTACCTAAAGAAGCAGAGTTTATATTCGATGAACATTGTTTGGAGGCCTTTGAAACCCTGAAAAGAGCTCTTACAACAGCCCCAATTATCCAACCACCCGATTGGTCTTTGCCCTTTGAAATTATGTGTGATGCTAGTGATCAAGCTATGGGAGCAGTATTGGGACAGAGGAAGGATAAAAAGCAACATGCAATTTATTATGCTAACAAAACCTTGGATGAAGCACAAATCAATTATGCCACAACTGAAAAAGAATTCCTAACAGTCATTTTTGCAATGGACAAATTCAGAACATACCTAGTTGGTTCCAAAGTCATTGTGTATACCGATCATCAAGCCATACGATATTTGATAGCTAAAAAAGATGCCAAACCCAGACTCATCAGATGGATCCTTTTATTACAGGAATTTGATTTAGAAATCAATGACCGAAGGGGGATAGAAAATTTAGTAGCCGATCATCTTTCTCGACTCCAACTATCAGAATAGGACATAATCCTGGCACTCATAGAGCTATTAACGACTCCTTTCCAGATGATCAACTATTTTCGATCCAGAAAACACAACTTCCATGGTTTGCCGACTATGCTAACTACTTAGCTTCTGGAGTTCTACGACTGATCTATCCTATCAACAAAAGAAGGAATTCTTCTCAGATATTAAATACTACTTTTGGAATGAACCATTTCTCTTCAAAAAGTGTGCAGATGGAATATATCACAGGTGTGTACCAGACGAGGAACATTCTGCCATACTACAGGAGTGTCATTCATCTCCTTTATGGTGGTCATGGAGGATATCATAAAACGGCTTCTAAAGTTCTCCAAACAGGTTTCTATTGGCCGACTCTATTCAAAGATGCAATCAATATTGTTAAATCTTGTGATGCTTGTCAAAGAATTGGAAATATAGGTAGAAGAAATGAAGCACCTCAGCAGCCTATACTTGAGGTAGAAATATTTGATGTATGGGGAGTGGATTACATGGGACCCTTTCCTCCCTCGTGTGGATACAAGTTCATACTCCTAGCTGTAGATTATGTCTCAAAGTGGATTGAAGCTATCCCTACAATTTCGGCAGACTCAAAATCGGCTGTTAAACTCTTTAAAGATATAATATTCCTAAGGTTTGGGATGCCCAAATTGGTTATCAGTGATGGAGGATCACATTTTATTGAACAGAGTTTTGAAAAATTGCTGCTTAAATATGGAGTCAAACATCGGATTTCTACTGTATCTCACCCTTAAACCAACGGACAAGCAGAAGTCTCGAATAGAGAAATCAAAATAATTTTCGAAAAGATAATCTCAATAACTAGGAAGGACTGGAGCTTGAAACTCAATGAAACACTGTGGACATATCGGACTGCATATAAGACACCAATTGGGACAACACCATTCAAGTTAATTTATGGGAAGCACTGCACCTACCTGTGGAACTAGAATACAAGGCTTTTTGGGCAATCAAAACACCGAACTATGATTTCCAAGCAGCCTTTGGAAATCGACTATTGCAGCTCAATGAGTTAGATGAACTGAGACTGGATGCCTACAACAATTCCCGCATCTATAAAGAAAGAATAAAGAAATGGCATGATATGCATATACTCAGAAGGAGTTTTAAGGAAGGCGACCAAGTTCTGTTATTCAACTCCCGACTACGACTTTTTCCCTGAAAGTTAAAAACGTGATGGTCTGGACCATTTACCATCGAAAAAATATATCCTCATGGCGCAATAGATATCAAAAACAATAATTCGGAAATTTTTAAGGTCAATGGGCAGAGATTGAAACATTACAATCTAGGTGCAGCAAGGTTCGAAGAAGTTTTACACCTGCAATCAGACCACTAGAAGAAATAAGATCGGGCCAACGACGTTAAAAAAAAGCGCTACAGGGAGGCAACCCAACCAAATAAAAGGTCATCAGCCATGTCAGCACTCACAAGGTCAAAAGTATCAGAAAAATCACCTGAAAGTACACTTTTTAGATTTAATTGAGAATCCCAACAGAATCTAACACCATATGATCTACCCAAACACCCACTTTTCCAAGTCCCACACGAACACCCTCACGTCACTTCGATTTCCACCCGACCGACTAATTCTTTTCCAACACCCGCCATTCCTCGACCACCCAAAATCCCTAACAGCCTTCCATCATTCTCCGAGAAACCCCAGGCCTCCTGCACCCCTAAGATCGCCGACATCTTCCATCTACCAGTCGGCAACATGAAAAGAACGCGTACATCGTCTGAATCCGCGACCAACAGTTCTTTCGAGTCTATCATGCGTCGGCTATGTCCATATGGTCTCCTGCAACCAACATCCGACATATGACAGCCGAAAAATAGCAATGAAGCTCAACGCCTCCTCAACACCAGGTTCAAAAATTTCTCTTCTACTAGATTCCTGGATTTTTTCACTCTCGAGTTTCTTGGATTATTCGACGATGTCAGAACCATACTTCACCGATCCCGTCTCCTACCCTTCTTCATGAAGTCATGGGACCTCTACAAGGAGGTATCGATCGAGTTCTTAGGAACTCTATATCCCACCAGTTTTGATGAAGATGGTGTTCCAGACCACATCGAATTTTGTTTGTGCAATCATGATCTCGCCATGAGCCTAGATACTCTAGCTCGTTTCCTGAATCTCCCTAATACTGGACACAAACCCGTCCACCTTCCTTTCCTGCATTCGAAGTTTGGTATCAACTTACCGGCCGACGTATAGATAACATCCTACATCTAGTCGGCCAATATCTTAAGAACCCTGTTCTTCGATACCTCCATATTCTTCTCACCAATACCGTCGTAATCCGTCCCAATGACTACGAGAAGAATTTTGTTTCCACCAACGAACTTTTTATTCTCTGGTGTCTTCTTTCTAACACGGAGGTTAACCTTGCATCGTTTTGCTTGCAAAGTTTGATTACGGAGTCAACCCGCGAATGTAATCAAATCCTCTGCAGCAACCTCATTACACCCCTAGCCAAACACTGTGTTCTTAAGAGACACCACCCCAACAGCTGCAACATTGATTGATTTGGACTTCTTGACCAAGGAAGGTGTCTCCTCATGGTAAACTGCCAATATTTTTGGCGACAATCTAACCCATCTGCCCTCTTCCAATTGCCTGACCCTTGACAGACTTCAATCCTGGAAGGCGGGAATTGGTGGATGAATGACTTCATCCAAGTCACGAGACCTATCCCAACACTACCCCCATTGCTTTTGGATTACAAGACAACTTCACGAATTCCTTTTGGTCCTAGAACTCCTAGAAGGCACATTGTCTCATCTTCCTCCTCATCAGCTCCAGATGCCTCCCAATCTTTACCACTTACCTCTTCCGACAAATTGGACCTCATCCTGGAACAATTGACCAATTTTGCTGAAGCCACAGCTCGTAATCACCAAGACATCCAAGCACTCAGGATCAACTGCACACTTTGGAGCAACAAAACTTGGTGCACCAACAGCAAGTACAAGGAGTGGAAGTTGTCCAGAACTCTGTTTTAACAGCCCTTAGTGACATTCAGCAAGTCACTGACCGCATACTAGAGCTTCAACCGCCTCCTGATCCCTCTTCCTGGCATGATCGACACTGAGGACAGAGTCGATACTAAGCTTGGGGGAGAGGGCAACATGGTACATTTCTACTCTCTCCTTGATCTTGATATATTTACACCTTTACAAAATTTCATTACAAATTTTTAACCTCTCAATACAAATTTTTACATTGCAAATTTACATTGCACCATATTATCTCCAAGTAGTACAGTAAGAGACTTCAAACTTACCTTGTAGTTATAGACTCTTTTGCAACCTCCTGAAACTTTGTTCAAGAGCATTTTGCTAATCTTTCCAACATTTTAACATACTTCGCAACCTAATTCAATGCTTAAAGTGAAAGGGTCAAGGCTAGCAGAAAGTGACTATTTTGATATATTAAAAGCTTGACGACCAATCCTATTTAAGCTCGTCTCTCAATTCAAATGACTGCAAATAGGATTGTTAATACTAATATCTTCAAGTGCAGTATGGAACACAATGAATATATATATATATATATATATATATATGGCTTTCCAATCAAGTTTTGAAAAAAAAATTCTCTTTCGATGGAATCTGTAGGTAATTTTTCATGTTAATAATAACCTTTTTCAATAATATCCCACATGTTTATATTAATGGAGCATATGTATCTTGAATCATTATTTTCCAATAAGCAAAATTCGATGCCTTAACAAGGGGAGGACGACTAATTGATTGTCCTTCGTTAAAACTAAATTCACTTGATGCCATAGCTCTTAAGATGGTTAAATCTTACAACAAGACAATTAAATCTTAAAATGATTAGATCTAAAGACGATTAGATCTTAAAACAAGAGCAACCCACTCTAATACCAATTGTTGGATCCCAATGGGCACCAAGAGGGGGGTGAATTGATGTTTAAGCCGAAAATATTAATTTCACAAAATGCATCGCGGAAGCTCAAAATCAATTTTTTAAATGTTTTAAATCATGCAATTTGGATCATATCACAAACACAATAAGAGAGGGAGAGAGAGAGAGGGAATGAAATCAAAACACAATGAACACGGTGGTTGTCGACAAGGTTTGGCAACATCTTGGCCTAAATTCCTGCTTCGACTTCTCAACCTCAAGACTGCCGAAGATTCCACTAGAACTCTTCCTTGTTTCAATTGGACAAGGAAGAAAAGCCCTTTACACCACCGTTTTTTTTTGTTTCAAGAGATAAGGCACACCTCTTCTCCAATGAAGTTAATCTTTTCTCTCGTACAAGAGGTAAGATCTCGAATCTCTTTTACACAGGATCTCTCAATTTTTCTGAACAAAATGTTTCTCACTTTTGCAATGCTATGCTCACAAGAAGAGAAGAGAGAAAGAAGAGAAAACTTTAAAATGAAAACTTCAAGGAAAATGTCTTCTTTTTTATAACTTGAAGTTTTTCTTCAATGAGTGGATAGATGCATTTGCTTCTGGCTTTGGCACTCCTTTTATATGTTTAAGCATGTAGAAATTTCGTCCATAATTTATTTTACATTTTTCTCCTTCAAATATAGCCATTACTGGTCATTTGACTCGGAGGTCGGTCGATCGATCGATCGCACATATGGACCGGTCAACCGGTCTATATGACTATTGCGTGATTTCTTCAGCTTCTGCGCTTGATCGGTCGACCGGTGCATCGACCAATATCGTCTCGACGTCAACCGGGGCAGGCTCTATTCAGTCGACCAGTATTGCCTCGACTGACCTTCTTTCTTTCAACTGGCAAGTTGATCGAACTGTACTATTTTGAGCATAACTTTTTGCATAGTTATCCAAATTAGATGATCTTAGATTCTATGGATAGTTAACAGGATTCTCTATAATTTGATATTTATCATTAGAATATGTTGAGATCATAGTCAATTATTTAATAAAATTTTAGTGCATAAAGTTATCCCTTTTTCTTTAAATATTTTCACCATTTCACTTTAATCTTCGAGGTTTGTATCATCAAAATATAATTTTATTTGGCATTAAAACTTTGCTCCAACACCCTCGTTATGAGCCATTATAGAATCATCACGGCTGTTAAAAGTTCGCTCACGGCCCACATTTTGACGTTCATGATGCTCTCAGAAGGTGCAAAAATAAATCTCACGGGTAGTGACAACTATATCATGGGCCGTGAGACAATGATTAACACTTCAAAGACCCATCTTCATGGCTTTGGCAATGAAGGAATGTAATTTGATGGGACGTTAAGCCTTCATAATGGGCTGTGAAGATCAAATACTCACTCCATGCACTGCGTTTCACGAATCAAAACGTCAATTATTTTACACGTAGAGAACTTACAGGTCGTGACAACTTTCTCACTTGCCGTTATAGTGAATGTTTAATGGATTGCGTAATCTCACGACTCCTACAACGAGTCAAATACGAGAAAAGTGTTACGGGCCGTGAGATCGGACTAATAGGTCATTGAAGTATACAAGCTCTTCCAAGACAAATAAGATTACCGGGCGTTAAATTGATCTCATGGACGTCACAGAAAGCTCGGAAACAACCACCAGGGATAAGAGGCCATGAATAAGTATTAATGGGTCGTTAAACATCGAAGAACTTTAAAGAAATTATTTAATGGGTCATCATAGCTACCTCACAAATATCACATAATCATCAATTTCAAACTAAGGGTTCACGGGCCGTTAACATTTGGTTACGGGACGTGAAAGCTCATATGTCACGTGAGCGAAGAAAAAATCACGTGATTCACGGGCTGTGAACTTTGTTTCACGCCCCGTGAAGGCAAGGAAAAGTCCGACACCGACTCTGATTTGGCCATTAAACTTGCTGCAGGCGGCATGACAAACATTATTTTCAACACAAAAATATATTTACAGAAGAATTCTCAATGCACAAGGACTCTAACTCCTACCATATGTCCTAAGGATCAATTGGAAACTAATTAAGCCAAAAATCTCGGAATTTTACAAGGCAAAACTCTCAGACCAAGCTGAAATTAATATATGGAACCTCCCACCATTCATTATGACGTTATTTTCTAACATCGGCATGGGTTACTTCGTGCAACAGAGGTGGCCCACCTACGAGGACATCACAATGGAATTTCTATGTTCCCTCAAGGTGGAGCACCTGGAGGCTATTGGATGCGGTAGGCCGCCATCTCCTTTCAACTATACAACCGGGTGTTCGAGTTATCTCTGGCCGAGTTCAACACCATCTTCAATTTTCCTAACACCCTCCACCTACGCATCCCTAAGGAGTTCAGCGCTTTAGAGTTATGGTCACGCATCATAGGTGAAGGGCATTTGGACTATCAGCGCGCCAAGTCCACATACATGCAGAATCCCATCATTCAATTTGCGCACAGGATCCTTTCCAATGCATTATTTGGCCACGAATACAGCAGCGAAGGTGTAATGCTCAGGAATTTTTCATATTGTATTGCATGTTGACCTCCACTCCGGTGAATGTCGGCGCATTTCTGGCCCGCACGCTTCTGAAAGCAGCCAACGAAGACAAAGGCCACATTGTCATCGACAGAATGATCACACCTATCGCCATTCATCTTAATCTCGATCTAGACAAGCTACAACAACTTGAAGGGACCTCGTCATTGGATGACTATGTCATCTGCGTTATGTAGTTAGGCTTCGGACATGGGGAAGATCTCTACTTTCGATCAGGCAAGGCTGATATGCACATTCCATATAGTGAGACCATGCGCTTTGATCCCTCCAACGAAGCCAATTGGCTACTTGTCCCACCGGAGCACCCCCCCGGTTCCACGACGCCGCCGCCTGCAGGACCTGACTACGATGCACACTGAGCAGCTACGCCAGGCTGACGAGCTTCGCCAGATTCAAATTGACGTACTTTCTCTGACTGAGAGCCAGGCACAAACAACTGCTATGGTGCATCGGATGCATGATTACCACGTCAGACAGGGATATTACGGGCATCTCCTCTATCCTCTATCGCTGCCACCACCTATGGATTAGACAGTTGTCTCTTTTCGTTTCTTTATATAATGTCCTTTTATTTTCAAGCATGCTTGCATCCCTTTTATAAGTCCGACCTTAACCATTGAGAACAGTGCTGAGCTCAGGCTTGGGGGAGTTGCATTTACATGCATAATATCTATCTTCAATAAAATTGCATCTTCGTATCTTTTTTGCATTTAGTCATCTTTTTCATCAATTGTGTTAATCTGCATAACAAAATAAAATGTCAGATTTCCTTTTGTCTTAATATTTGCTGATTTTCAATCTATCTTCAAAGACATCATGTGCATTATCTAAATTCAAAGTATTCCATGTTTATCATTTATCGCCTTAGTGTAGGGTCTAATGGTATGTAGAATGATGCTACATGAAACTATGAATATTTTTACGACTACCTCCTGTTCAATTATTTTAAAATAATAAATATCTATGCCATTTTGATAACAATGATATCCCTATTGAATGTTCAAGTGTTGGATGAGCTTAATAGAAAGAAATCAAATGAAAAGAAGGGTTAGTGGAACCCCTAAAGAAAAGGCATAAAAGTTATAAACAGTGCTCTCTGGAACCTGGGTGTGTTCGGGTGATTAGATCCGTAGAGGATTCTTGACTGCCGACCTAAGGGCATCTGCTCTGGGATCCATCGGTCGAAAGCCTATTACATGGACCACCTTGTGCAATATGGAGAAATACCAAAGTACCAAATCGAATAGAATAAGAAAAGTATAAATGTGTTATCCGGAACCTTAGTGAGTCCGGGTGATTAGATCCATAGGGGATTCTTGCCTGGCGACCTAAGGATATCCGCTCTGGGATCCGTCAGTTGAAAGCCCGTTACATGGACCACTTTGTGCAATATGGAGAAGCACGAAATCATGAACGCATGAAAAGCATTTGGAAAGAAATGAAAAATGTGTAAAAGCTCATCCCACACTTGTTTATTCAACATTGATATTTTTATTATCAAGGTTTATTTTCATATTACTGAAATATGAATATGGAGGAGTTTAAAAAAGTCTTCTATTCAGAAATTTCACAAAGTTAGGATATTTTGGAATGAGAAGAGATACCTTGGCACTAAATTAATAAATAAGGAACTAAGAAGATAGCTAAGATACATGGTGGAAACGAAATGATTAGATGATCGCTTAATGAGTTTTGCCTTCAACATTGCATGAGGACAAGCAAAGATTTAAGCTTGGGGGAGTTTGATGCATGCATTTTACAATATATAATTAGACTTGCATTTAGGCCTATTTCGTGTAATTTTTCCATAGCATGCATCTATTTTACATTTATTTCTTTAAATTTTTTGAAGTAGTCATCTACCTTTAGTTGGTGTGATTTTGCAGGAATTATGAATAAAAAAATGGCGGAGGAACGAAAGAAAAGAAAGATAACGCAAAATGGAGTCCAAAAAGCTTCTGAAGATGTCCAATAGCCCTCGTCACGAGCCGTTATAGAATCATCATGGCCGTTAAAAGTTCGCTCACACCCCACATTCTGCCGTTCACAACGTTCACAGAAGGTGCAGAAATAAATCTCATGGGTCATGACAACTATATCACAGGCCGTGAGACATTGATTAACGCTTCAAAACCCATCTTCACGGCTCTGGCAATAAAGGAATGTAATCTCATGGGTCGTTAAGCCTTCGTAACGGGCCGTGAAGATCAAATATCACGCCATGCACTGTGTTTCATGGATCAAAACATCAATTATTTTACCCGCAGAGAACTTACGAGCCGTGACAACTTTCTCACGGCCGTTACAATGAATGTTTAACGGATCATGCAATCTCACGGCTCCTACAACGAGTAGGATACGAGAAAAGTATTACGGTCTGTGAGATCAGACTAATGGGTCGTGCATTATACAAGCTCTTCCAAGACAAATAAGATTATTGGACGTTAAATTGATCTCATGGACGTCACAGAAAGCTCAGAATCAACACCTAGGGATTAACAGACCGTGAATAAGTATTAACGGGTCATTAAACATCGAAGAACTTTAAAGATATTATTTAACGGGTCGTCATAGCTACATCAGAGATATCACAAAATGATCAATGATTTCATACTTAGGGTTCACGGGCCGTTAACATTTGGTTACGAGCTGTGAAAGCTTATAAGTCGCGTGACCGAAGGAAAAATCGCCTGATTCATAGGTCGTGAACTCTATTTCACACCCCGTGAAGGCAAGGAAATGTCCGACTCTGACACTGATTTGCTCATTAAATCTGCTACAGGGGGCGTGACACACATTATTTTCCACACAAAATTATATTTTCGAAAGAATTCTCGATGCACAAGGACTTCAACTCCTGTGTATATCATAAGGATCAATTGGAAATCAATTAAGCCATAAATCTCAAAATTTTACGAGGCAAAACTCTCAGACCCAATGGGACTCCAAATTTATCTTATTTCACATGGAAAATATTTATGTTTGTTCCTAAGCCACTTTGAAATTGGAGACCCTATAAAAAGAGACGTATGACAGACAGAATTGATCATGCTACGACCTGGAACCGAATCCTTCAAGCCAGGAACGAAGGAGCACTTCAGAACAAAGGAGAAGACTTTTACGTAGTACACTCGTGCGAGGATTGTGCAGCGGCTTGTCATCATTTCTGCAAAGTACTTCTTGTTCTACATTATGTTGGGATGATACTTTAGATTTTCTTGTTTTATCTATCTTTTGTAGTTTCCTGGATTATTAGTTATAGTTTTACTTTTTTGTTTTAGTTGCAAAAGTTCTATTGTATGAACGATTTCTAACTTCTAATTAATCAAATAATTAGTTTTATGAACATGATTGTTGCGCGTAATGCTTTTCTTCAGAATTTAATGATTTCTAGGATGGTTATTGGTCAATCCTTAATTCATCATTTTTTGTCGAATTGATTCTTAACTTTATGTTGAAGTAATTTGTGTCGTAATCTAGTAAAAATCATGCGGCATATTAGATTATGTGGTTTGCATGAATTGGCCCATGCGTGCGATTTTGTAGCCTAGGAATTACAACATATTGCATCTTGAGTTCACAATAACTGAAGGCATATCCATGCGCAATACTTTCATATTATTAATGTCTTAAAATAGTTTATTTACCCGTGCGGGAGATCATATCTTCAATGTCCTTAATCCGTCTGAAAACTAAATTTGAGTTTTATATTTACTTATGATTCTAGAGAAATTACATATTGTTCTTATTATTATAGATCATCCTAAAGACCTACGCATCATTAGGTTTAGAATTAACTTTTATGTTATTTTTACTTTCTGCACAAGTTTTACCTCAAAATCTTATGTTGTCTCCTATTAGCCTCTGAGACTTGATATATAAGTAAATTAGTTCCTCGTGAGATCGATAACCTATACTTTCTACTTTATTACTTGAGCGACTAATGTACTTGCTAGCATTTAATTTTTATCAACTCTCGCATCACAATGCAATATAACACGGTGTAAGGACAATAACAATCCAACATGATGATCAAGGTCAATGAGATAGATCAATTCAATGCTTTGGATTATTTTATTATGTATTTTGCTATCATGTGATATGCTCGGAATCAATGTGCATATTTCTATGCTTTAATTATGCGACGAGTGTATTTTCAATGCTCTGACTACAAGTCATAATCAACTTATTTATCTTTGATAATTCTATACGATATCATTGATGTATGATCGAAAGCACCAAGAGGGGGTGAATTGGTGTATAAAAATCTTTTCATAAAATCACTTTTGGAAAATCGATAAAACTCATCACAAGCAAATAACGATAAAGAGTAAGTGAGAGGTAAAAAGCAAACACAAAGAGACACGATATGTTGACGAGGTTCATCCTCAACTCTTTGGCCTACGTCCCCGCTCCGACTTCTCGACCTCGAGACCATCGGAAATCCACTATCTTTCTCTTTTCTTGTAGAGAAATAACAACCCTCTTTACACCACATGCCTTCTTATCCGCTCATGAGACAAGGCACACATCTTCTTACAAAGAGCTCTCAATTTCACTAGATCAGAAACAATATTTCCCTCTAACTCTCTTCTTTTACAAAATTTTCTCACACTCAAAACTTAGAAAAGAAAGGGAAGAATTTGCAACTTTGGGCTCAAGAACTTGAAAGGTGCTTAAGAATTATCTTGCTTGCTCGAATGATTTTTCTTCAGACTTTGGCACTCCTTTTATAGGTTTCTACAAGTGAAAATTTTGTCCAAAAAATCTTTCATAATTTTTTCCTTAAAAAATAACTATTACTATTCATCTATCTCTATGATCGGTCGTCCGGCCTATTTTTTAATGGGCCGGACGACCGGTAAATATGATCATTGTGCCATATCTATGATTTTATCTGTTATCTTATCGAATAGTGTAATGATCGGACAATCGACCGGTATAGTCTTGACATTTCTTGAATGGTTCTGTTGGTTGGTCGACCGGTGTAACGATCGAACAATCAACCGGCATAGTCTCGACATTTCTTGAATGGCCTTTGAGTTGATCGATCGACCGGTGCAATGACCGAATGTAGTCTCAACATTTTGTGCCGCTGGATGTCTATCGTCCGATTAGCATAGCCAATCGGTTGATGGGTCAATCGGTCGTGTGCAAAATTTTTATTTTCATCTTTTTATTTGACAATTTCTTCTGCAAATTAAGTTATATCATTCTTACACTTGCATTGTCATCATTTGAGCATTGATTAGTAATTTTTATATCCAATTTAATTTGTTATCATCAAAACATAGAATTCAACAATTTCTTCCTTTTTTATGATGACAAACTAATTGGATAATAGAGAAGGAAAAGATGAATTGTAAGTATAGAGAGTAGGTAGTAAGGATGTCCCTCCTACATTCATGCATATTTCACATTTTTTTTTCTCTGAATAAGTGATCTTTATATTGTCATAATATGAAACAATATGAACATATGACATCAAGGCACAAAATAAATATGAGATTAAAAGTTAACACATCCAAAGATTATCACAATACATCCATAGTCAACATATCTATCATGTGTTCATGCACTAACACATGTGACTATAGTCACTACAAAATGGTGCATGAGACTAGTACAAACATATAGAACTAAAAGAAACTAAAAACACATAACATTGTTCCAAACTTCGCTCCCTTTTGACATCAACAAAGAGGGAGGCAACCCAACTACATCTCATCGGGACTATCATCATCATGAGCTATAGGTGGAATAAATCCCTTCGATGCATAGTAGGCTTGTAGCGACCCAACAAGATATCGGAGTCACGCTCCATCCATCGAACATGACGATCTATTTGAGTCACGTGATGGTCTATGACATCCACCTGCTGTGAAAGGGTTGTGAAATCATAGGCGCCATAGGAAGCCGATGCTGCATGTTGGGAAGATCCAAGAGGCTCAGTGGGTGTAGAAGGCGGAGGGAAGCTAGGGCCAGCCTTCGATACGTCCTGAGTATCCATTGGCATCAGTGGCATCATCTCCAACTTTAGTATCTATCGGTGTTGGCTCTCCTAACCTAAGATGCTTTTGGTGCAAAGTCGTAGAACCGATGAAGTTAGTGAGGCAAGGTCGGATGTACATCTCGCCCACAGGAATGTCGACACCAGAATGGAGTAAAATCCTAGTGATCCAGTCTCCAAAATATAAGTAGAACCGACCGCAAGGACTGGAGGAGACCTTCTAGAAGGTGTAATCCATGTGATAGAAAATGAAATGATCAAAATGAAGAAAGGAGGCATCTCAGATACAGCGACAATGGAGAAATAATAGATCAAAATGGGTAACTTATGTATAGTACCCGGCTCGAGGAGTAATCATACACTCAAAATGTGGTGAGCCATTTTCATGGAAGGATGAAGATGCTTATAAGAAGATTCAACGGTATAGTGGATATCTTGTCCACCAACAACCGTACGAATACCATCCATGATCAAGAGACAATCGGAGGGCCAACCATGAGTGACAAATGAATAGAGACCGGATAATGGGCACGGAACATCAAAGATGTGATAGAGATGGTCACAATCAAAACGAATGGGTACGCCAACAACATAGGTGATGATAGCCTCCCGAGTGATCATCATGTTCGCATAAAAATAATGAACAAGACGGGGATACACATGCTCTATGAGAGAGAAGTGATAGACAACCAATGTTTACGAACATTTGAAATGTTTAGAGCATTCGAATCATCGGTGTAGGCATGCCGAACATCACGAGAGGCATACAGAGCATCAAAACAAGCGAAGACGGCTCAAGTGACAAAGAAGTGACTATTAAAATCAGTAGGGTCAATGAAAGGTGACTGATGAGCACGTCCATAGGATCGTCCTTGTCCACGGCCTCACCACGTTGGACAAGCGTGGATTCGGGTTCCGGTTCTAGTCAAGTTTGGACTCATTTGTGAGGACATGAATGCGATGTGCACCTGAGCCATAATGACGACGGCACTAAAAGACTAGCCTGAGGGTTGGAGTCCCTTTGTCATCGGCCATGAATTCGACAATGGTGGTCGAAATGAAGAAAAGGGGTCTGGTCAATTGTTGTTTTGGTGGTCGGAAGGTGCGCCGAAAGGGAATCGATGGTAGCTGTGAGGGGGCGACAGGGAGAGAGGGCGGTCGAGTGAAGAGAGGGAGACAAGATGTGTTGGCGATAGCGGTGAAGATCAGAGACAGTGTTGGTGGTGAACGAAAGAGAGAGATGGTAGCGGTGGTGAGTGGGAGGTCGACGATGGCAGCAGGGGTCGCCAGCGAAGAGAGAAGGGGGCGGACAGAAGGGCGACAATGGCCGCAAAAGGAGGAGAGAGAGCGGCAACGATGGTGATGGTTGGAAGAGGGACAATGATAGCAGGTAGGAGAGAGAGCAGCAGCAGTGGTGAGCACGGGATGCGGTCAGAGAGGGTGACTTCGGCGGCCGATGAGATAGGGTGACGACGATGATGGCCGGAGGGTTGGCGGCAATGTCGCAGATGGACGGGCGATGGCTAAGCAGTGGTCAAGTGAAAAATGAAAAGGAGGTCGACCAATCAACCGGTTGAATCTTATACGTCCGCAACTTTTGTATATATCGATCGACTAATCAAGCCAAGCGGTCGTGTTAATAATGCCTTGAATCCGAACCCAGTTGATCCCCCTACATAGTCAGGCGCTTCAGCAGAATTTTCCTACGGGAGTCTCGCTGCCCGGTCAGTGAGCCTGTGGGGGGTCAAGGGGGGATCCAGGGGGATCCCCCCTACGGGGGTTGTAAGGGGGCGGAGCCCCCTGAGAGAAAATTTTTTAGGGGTATTCTGTATGTGATTCGGATTTGATTTATTTCCTTATCACGAGATAGGTGTCATATTTTCAGGAGATTTATTTAGAGTCTCAGTCCGTATGTAATTCCTATTATCTGTCAAATGGAGTGCCTATATAAACTTTCTAGGGGTCTAAACATAAACTTATCCTTGTAATCATCGTTATTCCATAACAAAGAGCCGTCGCCATTTTTTTCTCTTCGCGTTCTTCTGTATTTCGTGTGATCTCTCTCTCCCTCTTTTCATAATAGGTCGACCGATTAGTTGTTTTGTAATAAAAAATCCATCGGTCGATGGAAACAACCGTATTCAATCATATACCGGTCGACCAATCATACCCTATTTATCCATTTTTCACCCAAAATTTTAACTATTAAAATCTTGTTCCAGAGATATATTCCACATAAATATAAGTGTTGTGCAACACTTTTAATATTCATTTCATGTCAAAATGTTATTGCATAATCAAGTCACTTTTCGAGACAAAAAAAGGGAAACTCCAATTGCATGTTGCAATCATGTCACTGCTTTCAACTAGAAAACAGAATACCTGATTTGTCACCTTTACACACGTATATTTCAGAGACCAGGTTTAAAATCTGATCTATAACCACAAAAGTTGAAACATCCAGAAACCAACTACACGGTTTAATAGAAACAGAACTTTTCCCAAACAATTTCATCAGCAATGATAAAGATATTATGGAGTCAGGTCACAACCTTAACATACTTGGGCTTCTCAAATTGCACATGAAAAAAAAAATTGCACATGAGAAATGTAACTTTGGACAAGGAATTTGAAACCAATCTCCAGCTCAACATCAAAGGATCCATCAGCATTCTGGTTGATAATCCTTGACCTTTGACATCATGGAACGAAGTCCTCATATATATCGACGGCAGCAACAACAGCAAAAAGCTGTTCCGGAGAATATCTAAACAATTGATTAAAAGATGATTTAAATACATATCTAAGCTGTATGTGTTCCTCTTTGAAATTAATTATGAACTAAAAGCAGAAATGGCAAAGTTTATCAGCACGGTAACATTTGTATAACTCTACATACAGGGTACACAATAGGATTAAAGGACCAAAAAGCTCACATACCCCATTACTCGCCTCTCCTCGTAAGACTTCCAAAGCACACCTCCCTCTTCTCCATCCGCGCAACCAAGAAACCATCTCTTCTGCGCGCTATCATATAAGCTTCCAACTGGCGGAACAAGCACCTCCTTTCTAGAATGCACAAAATCTTCAATGCGTGGGCTCCCAACGCGCGCCACCGCACTACTCGAGCACCGACCCTGAATGAGCCCCTCCGATCTCGTCTCAACGTTGTGCCACCTCCTTAGAGACCCCAACCCCGTCCTTGCATCCAAGGGAAGAGTTCTGCGTGAAAGCAGCCTCGCCAACGCCTTGGACGACGATGACATTGTCGAAAAATCGAACTTTTTGAATCAAAACGCAAGTTTTGGACTTACACATTTTCACATACATACAGTATATTGTTAGCACATAAAGACAGAGATCTACTCATGCTCTTCTGTATCAAAATACGTCAAGAATATTGTTATACTGTTATTTTGGAAGCGTATATATATGTATATATATATATATATATATATGCGAGGTTAAGTAGGCTGCAAATTGCAGGCTGCTCCCATTTGATCGACGTCGTCCGATCATCTTCTTTATGAATTAAAGGTGTAGATGCAGGCGTGTTAACTGTCCACTTAAATGAGTTGGTTTGAGATGTTTTTGGAGTTTTTTTTCTCTCATCTGGTTCATTCAACCGAGCCACCTCCCCTCTCCCTTCGGCTAGAGAGCAATCTCTCTGAAAAATAAATACGCACGCATCCCGGCCTCGCACCTCCCAGCGAACTCCGGCGAAGCTCCTAACATCCGTTCGCAATCTCCAGCACGCTTTCCCCTCTCCCTTGATCTCTTTGATCTTCCCCAATTTTGAATTTTTTTTTTTTTGTTTTTTTTTCCTTATATAACATATATCGTGCAATCTGCTCCCACTTTTGACCTCCAAATGGGTGGACTTCGCCGAACTCTAGCGAAGCAAACACCCCTCCGCCCATTTTGAAAGTACATTTTTATTTATATATGTTCTCTCCCTTGATCTCGAACTCCAATGATGATAAAAATCTCTTTTTTCTTGTTTTGTTATTTCATTTATCTCTGTCGATAAGTGATTTTTTAGATCAGAAAATTTAGTCAACAATATTTTTTCTCACATATTTTACTTTGCAGATTTTTCATTTAAAAGATGCAAAAATAAGGTTCAATCTAATCATCTATTTATCTTGCTCTTGCAGCTTGTGTTTTGCCACTGAACATGGATATGGTTTGCAAAGGTTTGATAGAAATGGTTAAAACAGCAATGATTAACTTTAATGTGATTGCCAAAAATTGTCAAAACTTTTGTCCGCTAACGATGCACCATGCCTCTTGAAAGCCTATGCAACAAAGAAAAAGTGAGTTCCAAACCTGCATTACACAAAACGGAAGTACAAAAAGTAGAATATGTGAATTGATCTTACTGCAATATCTTGATGTTGCAGTGCCCTCAAAAGTAGACACATAACGAAATAACCTGGTGAATAGAGAAAAAAAAATGTTCACAAAAAGATAGGCAATATACCATGTAAAATAACAGAACGAGTTTTCTTTTTTTGGGATCATCCGATGGCAAGCTAATTAGTTTTTCAGAGATCCACAAAAATAAAAAAATGGGGGAGAACTGTGAGATCATGGGAGAGGGAAGAGAAAGAAGAGATTGTGAGAGGTAACGAGGGGTTTGAGGGAGGTACAGTGCGAGGTGTTCACTGGAGTTGGTCACGCGCGTGCAGTTTGCGTGGGCGTTCGTCGGAGTTCTCTTATGAAGTGCGAGAGAGCAGCCTGCTACCAGAACAAAGAGGCGGCAACAGACAATTGTTTGGCAAGAGAGGTGGAGGCCGAACCGGATAAGAAAAAAAACCAAGAAAACCTGGAACTAGGTCTCTTAAGCTGCCGGTTCACGAGCGCCTGCATCTAGACCTTTAATCCATAAAGAAGATGATCGGACGGCGTCCATCAAATGAGAGCAGCTGCAACCAATTTCTTTGGTTGCAACCTACTTAATCTCTCTATATATATATATTGAACTTTTAAATAACATGATGATATTATAGTAAAATATTTTTTTTATCATACACACGTATATATTCGTATCTCCACATGTACTCTTTGTCTTTAAAGAGGTAGTCGAATAAAAATTGAAAGCCTCTCTATTTTTATATGATATGATATATAATACGCAATTTCTATATACAATTTATAAAATATATTCCTTATTCTTGAAAGAAAATATGCACACATTCTTTTATCTTGAAGCGGATGTAGAACGTGCTTTTGCAATATGCACTGTTGCATCCTCTACATTGCGATATCTATAGCTAGTGTAGAGAATATAAAGAAATAATAATTAAATTAACAACCACTCGATAACAAAATTTTATGCATATTATATTAGGATATATAAATAATTTGCATAATTTACTTATTGTTAACTATCATAAATAATATAATTAAATAATAATTTAAATAATAACTTTGGAGTACTCATAATTATAACTAACTTTGTTATAGGTGATTACGTATCTTATATTGATTTTTAACTAACTATCTAATGATAATAATATGATTATTTTGTTGATATTCTAAAATGATTAATATGCATAAATCTTCTATATCCTCATAAAATAACAATCCGATAATACCCAAAAATAATTATATACAACTAAAGATTATTAGTATAAATAATATGTGATTTAAATATTACAAAAATATATCATTTATTCCATATGTTGTTGCTTTTATCATATTATTGGTTATCACCCACATACTTAAATTTGTGAATCCGCATGTATTCTTTGACATCAAAGAGGGGATCGAATATGCAAATGTAAAATAAAGTTCCCTTATAATATTTAATATTTTTGTTACATGAGATAAATTATATATAAGTATTTTTCTTATAAAATTTAAAATTTTTATTAGACGGAGAAAATTATATATAAATTTTTTTATGACAAATTTATATTTGTAGATCCACACAAATTCTTTACCTTCAAAGAATGCATAGAATATGCAAATGAAATTGAAAGTCCCTCTATTTATAGTTACAAATATAGAATTTAAAAGTCTAAATAAAATCATATATTTTCTAATAACTAAGTATCCATGATTATAGAATTATAATATTATCACTTTATACATTTATATAAGATGCATAGTCTCATAATAATATATTTAAAAATTGGTTTATACTTATATTAATTATCAATAGATCTTATCATTAGAATATGAAATGCATGTCTTTGACTTAAACTTCAAATGATAACATATATTCTTAGCCTTTCCTTGTTTATATAAATTATAGCATTTAATATTTTTTATTAGATGAAGATAAATTATATATAAGTATTTTTTATCACTATTTGTGGACCAGTTCGTATTCTTTGCTGCCAAATAGGGCATAGAGTATGCAAATATATAATAAAAATCCATTAAGATATTTAATATTTTATTACATGAGAGAAATTATATATAAGATTTTTTCTTATAACATTTAATATGTTTATTACATGGAAAAAAGTTATGTATAAATATTTTTTTATCACACATAAATCTATATTTGTAGATCGGAGTATGCAAATGAAATTGAAAGTCATTCTATTTGTAATTACAAATATAGAATTTAAAATTCTAAATAAATAAAATCATATAGATGAAATATATATATATTTTTATCTTATAAATCCACACATATTCTTTGTCTTCAAAGAGGTGTGGTGTATGAAAATAAAATTAAAAGTCCTCTATTTATAATTACTAATGTAGAGTTTAAAAGTATAAATAAATAAAATAATATATTTCCTAATAACTAATTCTTAATATATAATTGTAATATTATCACTTTGTATATTTAATTTATAAGTGCTCGACACGTACGACCTCTGCTTTTATATAGATTTAGATATAGATTTTCCATTTTACTAACATTCAAGATAAACCAAACATTCAGATCCAATGCGAGAGAGGAACATGGACTGTGGCAGTGACGAACGAAGACGAACATAGGTGAAAAGAGATGTGAAAATAAATAAATAAATAAATACAAGGACACTTCAGCAGTGACAACTTTTCTGTGTGGCTGCATTTTCTGCCTTTTAAAGGTAAGATTAGGACGAAGACATTTTAAAGAACCACCTCTAAACAAGAACAAGAACCAAAAAAACAGAACGCCCCGGAGCAACTTCATGTTTTCAAGCTACCAATCACCATTTCCTTTTGAGAAGTTTAGAGATCGTCAGATCTGCTCCCCCGAATCCATCCATCACCACCTTGGCCGACGGAAATTCAGCTCTTATTGTCACGCTGCAGTAAAGGAATGCCCAGTAACTACGTAAGGAATGCACAAGAACTACAAAATTAAAATCACATCACACCAGAATTATGGGAATAACAAGGTCATGCGCACTTGTTACTCTTTTGTCTTCCAAATAAAAGTTAACCATGTTTCAAACTTTGAATAAATTTCACCAAATACCCTCTATCTTTCTACCACTATCCTCAAACTACACTTTGTAATAAAACTATCCTTCATTTTTTAATTTATTTCATAAACTATTCCAGGTCTCGCCGCTATCGAGGCATGTTTTCTCTCCTCCACGCAAGCATTTACTGACGTGACAATATTAAAAAATAAAACATGAAACGTCTCCAAAGAAGGGGGGCTCCAACGGGCGTGCAGCGAGGTGTGTGTGGGGGGGGGGGGGGGGGGGCTTGCCCTCCTCTCTGCGACCTCCGGCCTACGAGCCAGCGACACACAGAGAGAGGGGTGAGCCCCTTCGCTGACAGCAAGGTCGCGGAGAGAAGGGGGTCGCCCCCCTCTGCAACCTCGTCACAGAGGGGACCGAGGCACCCCTCTTTCCCACGCGTCGACAGTTTGCCGGAGCCTTTTAAATTTTTTAATTATTATTTTTTAATGTTTCCATGTCAGCAAATGCTTATGTGGAAGAAAGAAAACATGCCACAGTTGGTGCCATGTCAATAGCGCGACCTGATAACGACTTATAACTGGTGAAAAGGGAAGATGAAAGACGGTCCCGTTACAAAGTGAAATTTAAGGATGCCCAAAGTTGAAGAGTATTTAGTGAAATTTATCCTTCAAAGTTTTGAAATGCCATAGTTTTAAGTAATGAGTACATCCTTGTCTACTATAAGTTACATTACATGCATTATTTTTCTGTTGAAGCAGGAAATGTGTCATAATATCCGCGAGGTTCTCATTTTCATCCTAATCCAAACTTCAAACATATATTGTTAAAAATAATTTAAAAAGGAAACAAATGTTTAAGGAAAATGGAAATTATAATGAATAAATAATCGAAGCACTGCAGGATAGTCACCAAATAACTGGCAGTTGGGAGCGGATTGAACTGGTGTCAATTTCAGTAACAAGTTTTCCAATATTTTTTGCATAATTGATCATGTTTCTCTTTTTTTTTCCATTTGCCATTTTCAAGTTAAACTGCAAACTAATATGTATAGCAGTGCTTCATAAGAAGTAAAGCGAATGGTAAGCCAGACCTGTTTCTCACAACCACACAAGGCATGCCAATTTTCTCAGCTCCAAGAACGCCAGACTGACTTCCTGCTATCAGCACACAGTTTTGCACAGGTAAACCAGTACATTCAGCTCCAGCTCGCAATGTCGCAATTATGGTCTTGAAACTGCATAGGCATCGCCAAAATAATGTATTATTATTACATAAGAATTTGATATTAACTATGCAACATCACAAAGAATGTGACATCATTTTCTCACGAAGAAAAAAAGTGATATTAAGGCTGTACTTGTCCAGCATCAACTTGTCATAACAGTACCACAAAATTTAACTCAAAAATACTTTCCCATGAAGATTTAGAAAGTAGTTAGAATATAAAATTTTGACATAGCCAACAGCATCAAGAAGATTAGATATCCTTGTACCTCTTCCAAAATTTCAACAGCCTTCTTGGACACCTGATGATCCATTCACATTTGGATCGCATTCAGTGACTGAATGGCATACATAAAACTAATTGACTAAATCTGACAAGGTCTCAAAGGTCTTCATCATTAGATTGAGTAGTATGCCATTATCAAATAACATTTTTATGTGATAATTTCTGTTCTATTTTGTTTTGCTTTAAAGGGGTTTTATTCCCATTGAATGGGGAAAGGATGTCTGCCAAGACGGCCAGTCATGCAATTTTATCAATGAAAGTAGAAATATTATATAATTATACGGTGACCAAGTATGTGGACACAAAGTTCACATTCACGTGCTGCCCTACTGCTACCTAACAAATCACCATGCACCGTGAACATTTTTTTCTACATAATATGCATTCCTTTAAGTTCACATGGGTAATAGAAATACCAGTCGTACTACCCTCTGACAGTTCCAAGAGTAATAAACGAAATTAACAGAAGAACAAGTTGATTGCAAAGTTTCACTGTGGGTAATGGAAAAGAATAAATAATATCATGACAAACCTCTCAGATGGTGTGGTATCTATGTCAACACTTAGTTTCAAAAGGGATGCAACCTCCTTCGCAATCTTTTGCTTCTCCAGAGAGGCTGTTGTTCATTCATAATAAAGACAATCGCCAAAGAGCAAAAACTTCACCACAGAGACCAACGTTAATGAATAAGAACAATCACACATTCTGAGAGGTCTAAAAGGAATATTCACCTGCTCTTCGTGCTTCCGCAATGAGTTGCTCATCCAAACCAGATGATACCCCTTTTCCCATAACAAGCTGCCCATAGAAACTTCCAGCAACTTCCTCCTTACCAATTATTTTTATTTTTGAAGTTCGTTTTTCACCAAGTTTTTCAATTACAAACCTGCAATCCGAGATAGCTCTAAGAGAATTAACTTATGCATCAAATCTTTTGTAGGAAGTAACACTTTGAAAAACATAACAAGCATTTATTTGCAAAGGTGTTTTTCTTAAAGCTTTGACGTTCCCTTTTCGACTAGATCTAGCAACTTCAATATCATTTTTTTTAATCATTGTCACATTAGAGGCTTCATTGTCATTTCAATTTCATTTTTTTAAAACATTGCTCAACAATACTCCGGACAGCGATTTGCAGCTTACCTATTCAGTATTTGGGTATGCCTTTATCCGACAAAAAGATTTTAATTCGGGATTGGACACCTGTAATTGAAAGAGTGGAGCGACGACTTAGGGGATGGAGCACGAGATTACTATCTGGTGGGGGCCAACTTACTCTAGTTAACTCAATGCTTTCAGCCATACCTATCTATTTTATGTCTGTACTTCAATTGCCTCAATCAGTGGAGCTCGTATCGACTCTCTCAGGAGCAATTTCTTCTGGCGACACTCTAGTAGCACGAACCAAGTAGTTCATCTTATTGCTTGGAAGGAAGTTTGTCGACCAAAAGCTGATGGAGGATTAGGCGTCCAACAGCTTTACCAGACCAACACGGCCCTATTATCTAAATGGGCGTGTAGGGTCATGGGTGCATCCTGATCTATGGTCATCATTACAATTAGGGAATGGTCATATTCTGCGATTTTGGAATGATCCTTGGGCATCTATGGAAACTTTTAGTAGCTTATTCCCTAGGCTCTATGCGATCGTTGAGCATAAAGATGCAACAGTTGCCGTTGGTCACACTTTGATGTGGGTGCTGGGATATGGCTCCCTTCTTTTGCAGCTAATCTTTCTGCTCAAAGAATTGATGACTTTGTTACACTTCTCGGACAACTTGAGAATTTTGCACCTGACGTATCAAAGCAAGATCACTGGCTCTGGACATCCAGCCAATTCACTGCAAAGAAGGTATACACGACATTGATCAGAGATGGGGGCTTGCAACTCGACACTGACTTACTTATAGATTGTCGGCTTATATGGCAATCAATTGCACCGCTACGCATTAAAATATTCGTGTGGCTCCTCCGGCATGGACGATTACTTACAAAAGCATATCAACTGCGGTGGCAGCCCTCTGCTGATGTTTTATGCAACTTTTGCGGGGATGAGGCTGAGGATATCAATCACCTCTTCTTTGGTTGTGTGGTTGCGAAGGAAGTTTGGAGAGTTTCAGGTTGTCAATGGTTAGATGTCACTTCTGACATCTCATTCTGGCGTTCGTTTCAATTTGGAGGAAGACAGCAAACCACAAGATTATATGGCACACAAGGGGGTTAGCTATTGCTATTCTATGGTCTATCTGGCACCAACGAAATGCTTGTCTTTTTACAAGAGAGCGTTGGTATTTGGAAAACATTGTGACACATGCTGTTAAATTAGTTAAGTTGTGGGCTGATGATTTGTAAATATCCCTATTTTTTTATGTAATGGGATAATCTCTCCTTAATAAATCTGGATGCCTACACAATTGATAGACATCCTTATTCCTCTCAAAAAAAATATACCTTAAGGACATGCCACAGTTACAGAAAATGGAAGAGATAATATGAGCGAGATGACAAAAATATGAATTAAAAGAACTGTGTATCACATTGTCCTTTTGGACTTCAATAGTAATGATGTTGGAAAGGAACAAAAGAGATATACCTCATAGAAATATGAATTCAGAAGGCAAAAGAAGCACAAAACTCAGAGGTAAAGATGAAGTTCATCTGCAATACAGTTTCCACTCAGGATTTGCCCTGATAAAAAAAAAATTAACTAAGCATTAACCTGGACAAGTTCTCTCCATATTTGCTGTAGGCTATCAGCATAACCACAGGTAACTCTTCATTGAGTGCGTCATCAATAAAACTGTACGGAAAATATGATAATCAAATAAATTAAGGTCCATGGAGATCATCAACTAATACATGTGCTAAAGATGTATTTTCAACAAGAAACATACTTCAAAGACGAAGAGTACACTTTTTTGACTGCCATAGATCAAATTAAACATTAAAGGGGTTTGACTTACTAGTTAAGAGAAATTAAAAAGATTGTAGATTTATATAAATATCAATCTCTATACAGAAGTGAACATCTACAGAAGTATTTGTAGATGTACTTTATAGTTTTGCACTCTAGTTAAAGTTCATAAATCTGTATAGCTATTCAAATATGTATGAGATGCTAATGCAAAAAGAACAAAAAAGAAACTACTCAAACACAATAAGGGCTGCTCAAGAAGAAATTCCTATGCAAGAACAAACCGTTGTATCAGAAAATGCATTAGGTCTTCTGCGGTTCTGCTGGATAACAAATAGAAAGAATAAAGAGAACTACCTCTCAATTCCAGGTCGCAAAGGTACATTGCTTGACATAACAAAATCTTCGAAAGCTTTCCGCTGCCAAAATTGCCATTTGGATTCCAATTAATGCCATGTAAACCGAAAACTAAAAAAAACATGCTATTGCATAACCAACTGAAAAGAACAACAACAACAACAACAACAAAGCCTTATCCCACTAGGTGGGGTCGGCTACATGGATCATACGACGAATTCGTTGATCCATGTTCATAAGATTCGACAGGATTTTATGCTGGCTGTCGGGGCCTAACACAACCCTCCTCCTTTATCCGGGCTTGGGACCGGCTATAAAATATAGGCGGAGTTAACCAACTGAAAAGAAAAGAAAAATAAAAGAAACATGAGAAGCTAAGACTAAGGTTTAGTAGGCCAAACTAAATGAAAACATTAAATCACGCAGGAAAGTGGAAGGTGGATTTCTCGAAGGCATATGACTCCTTGAACTGGTCCTTCTTATGGAGCTCACTATATAAATGGGGCTTTCCACAAAAATGGATTTCATGGATGAAACAATGTGTTTGCACTGTTTCTTTCTCCTCTTATAATGGCAATCCTGCAGGTGGATGGGTTCAACCTCAGAGAGGAGTGCGCAAGGGCTGTCCTCTCGCTCCATTGCTTTTCGTCTTGGCTGTTGATGCCCTAGCACGTTGCACCTTTTCAGTCTGCCAAAGTGGCTCATCTCTGGTTTCACTGGTGCATAAAATTGTGACACTCTAATCCCGTGTTACAGTATGCAGACGATACATTATTACTCATTGAGGGATCTGTAGAGGCAGCAAGAAATATCCTTTTTAGTGAAGGTGTTTGGAGATTTCTCGGGTCTTTGCATAAATTGCTCAAAATCTTCGTTCGTACCTTTCGAGATGGATGATCAAGAGGCTCTCAATTGCTCAATGGCGCTGCACACAATGATATGCACCCTACCCATAACCCTGCCTAGGCCTACCTCTCGCCGACAAAAATATACATGTAAGAGAATGGAAACTGGTCATTGAAAGAGTAAAACGTCGGCCAACAGGGCGGAGTTCGAGGCTCTTGTCAAGAGGAGGACGTCTCACATTAGTACGGACAATACTTTTTGCCATCCCAATATATTTTATGTCAGTACTACCTCTACCACGCTCTGTGGAGGCCCGCCTGGACTCTCTTCGAAACAAATTCTTTTGGAAGCATTCAGGCAGTCCATCTCAAGGTGTTCATCTGGTGGCTTGGAAGGAGGTTTGCCGTCCTTTTCTTGATGGTGTCTTAGGAATTCGGGTCATTCAGCGAACATATAAAGCTTTGCTATCAAAATGGGCATATTATGATATGGGGGATGTTGGCGATCTCCGGTCTTATGTGATTTTTGCATGCCATGCAAGAACCATCTCTTGGGACTCAAGGTTGTTGCATCTCCAAGGGTGTTCATCTTTCTGGAAGGGTGTGATGGCAGTTCTCCCTAAAATCACACCCTTCAGACTGTTTATTGGCAATGGAAAGGATGTCCGATTCTGGAAGGATCCATGGCTTGATTATGAAACCCTTGCCAACCGGTTCCCAAGACTTTATGGCATTACAGGTGACAAGAACGCTTCTGTGTCTGATTGTTGGTCAAGCATTAATGGTCTAAATGGTGTTTGGCTCCCTCCCTTCTCAACACATTTGTCTGCACAGCGAACTGATGACTTCATCATCCTATTACAGAAATTGGAATGATGTAGGCTGGCTGCTAACATACTAGACAAATGGGTATGGAACCTTCTCTGTTCGCCGAACATATGAGACAGATTGGGTGATGCTGACATGAGGACTGACTGCGGGATTATATGGAAGTTGGCCATATCTTTGAAAATTAAAATATTTCTTTGGTTGCTTAGGCGTGGCTGGCTAGTGACCAAGACCTACCGACAAAGGTGGCAACCTTCAGTTGATGCGGCCGCGGAGGATATCAATTATCTTTTCTTTGAATGTAGGATGGCTAAGGAGACATGGCATACACTAGGATGTCAATGGTTGAAACTGTGCTCGGCTGCGAACTTCTAGCAATCTTTCCATTATGGAGGCAGACAACTTAGGGTGTTTGTCTCAAGATACAGACGGTTGCTGCACTCCGGGCTATTTGGTATGAAAGGAATGCTTTTATATTCAGGGGAAAAGATGTTACATGGACAATATTACCACACTCGCGCGCAACCCGGCTAAAATATGGGCAGGAGATTAAGGATGTTGTTTTTTGAGGGAAAGACTAAGGGCGTTGTTGGGAATGATTTCCCTCTAAAATGTCTCAGTTGTAACTTTCTTTTTCACTAATTCAATAAAATAGGATAGCTACAACCTTGGTAGCTATCCTTTCACTTCTCAAAAAAAAATGCACTTTAGTTAAATTTGCAATTAACACACTTCCAAATTACTCAGCTTCTATGAACTTCTCTTGTGGAACTACTGAAACACTAGAAAGAATATCTCATAGTTTCCTATGGTCTTTTGAAACAGGTATAAATTGTATCCATCTTATAAACTGGCAAACCGTGCAACTTTCCAAATGTGAGGGAGGTTTGGGAATCAGAAACTTCTCACATATCAAACTGCTGTGAACACTAAATGACTGCTACCAATGCCAAATGGGGAAATAACCTTAGGGTTCAACTCATGCTGGTCAAGTACGGTATAATGTGTATGCCTCATCCCTGGGAGCCCTGCTCCAATTCAGTTTATACTCTAAAAAAATTACTGGATACCAGATAAAATGATAGAAAAGAGTCAATGAACAGATGTCTAGCATAAAATGTGTCACCTTGCGACGACAAACTACAAAAATTAGACCCCATGAAAGTGGGCATAAAAAAGGGAATAAGTAATGGTCATGAAACTAATGTGATATCTGACCCATGGATTTTTTATGTATCATTATCTCGTTAACCAAGTTTCATACCTATGGACATTTGAATGAGTATTTTGGTACACCCTTAGCTTCTTTGATTTTGACTATTTTTGTTCTGCTTACCCAATGATGATAAGTGGCTTTGGCACCAAGAAATTCATGGTGATGGTACTGCTAAGGCAGTTTATAGGTTCGTAAGCATGCCACCACAATTGGCTAGAAGCTTATCATGGTCGGGTTGGAGAATTATTTTGAAAATAAAATCCCCCACAAAATACAACTTTTCCTCTGGAAATTGGCACACAGGAGACTACCTACCAAAGATAAATTGCTAACTTTCAACACTTCTCTCAATCCCTGTTGCCCTCTTTATGGTTTGGCACCAGAAACAGTCATATATTCTTTTTCTTGATCTTTTAGTGCCCATTTTTGGGATGTTTTCAGGAGAAATGTGGTTACCATTTCCAGTTTCTGTCTTATTGGGGTGTTGGTAACTGGATTAAAGAGGACCAACAGTTAGACACACAATCTAGGAGTGAAGTCCTAATCCTTTTTGCTTGCTGCCTGAGGGGGATTTAGAAAACTGGAACAATGTCCAGTTCAACTCCAAAAAGACAACCAGCTCACTAGTATGGGAACATGCTTTGGCGAGCTTTCATGAACTATCAAGCATCCACTATTCTGAGGGGCATTACTACTCCAACAACCACACTTTGGTCGGATGGGAACCCCTTCCACCAGCCCGGATTACTATACTCTCACTCGGCCTGGTCTTGCTAGAGATGCGGGTTTATTATTTGATCTACTGATGGACTTATACTGTATGCAAGTGTCTTACTATATGATGCTGATTCTGTATTCACTACGGAAGCTGAGGCCTCAGATGCAGCCTACTTCATTGCTGTCAGCAACAGTTGCAGCTTGTGAGATGCGAAAGTGTAACGCTCTGCACTAAAAAAAAAGGTGGAATTAAGTTTAAGAGGGGCTTTTTGGTCACTATGCAGGAATGCACAACTGTGAAAAAAAATAATAAAGTGACGTGTGTTAAAAAAAAAGTGAACCTCTCGTCTTCTTCCTCCCCGACCTGCTACAGTAGCCACGACGTAGCACGTCCTAGCTGCCCTACTTCCGGCCACTCAATCTCCGTCGTCCGGCCACCGTTTTTCGTACGAGAGGTACTGATGGAAAGAGGATGACGAAACGAACATTTTGACATGGGTTAAGAGATGATCAGTCCACTATGCACGACACAGCAAGCTTAGAACATGAGGGAAGGGGGGAAGTACGTCGGCGACGATTCCAACTCCGATTCGCACCAATCTCTCTCCTGGTGAATTGTACATCATTCTCAGGTCGATTAGGATCATTTTGACGAGTTTTATGCATGTTCTTATTCCAAATCACGTAGGTGACCGAAATGGGCTTTTCTGACAACATTTCTAGTGAGTCCGACGGGGAGCTCCGGCCGAGCTCATCTCTGGTAGGTGCACAAATCGAGAAATAGTTCAGATTGTTGTCCGATAGAAATTAATCGCTAATCTCTTCTAGGTTCGTGGATTTTGGACTCCGATCATTCTCCGGTGACTTTTCCGGCGACTCGTCCTCGTATCATGGTTGGCAAGCGAATGGAAATGTACCTGTGATTGAATTTCAGTTATGTGAACAAATTTAAAGTAATTTTATTTTATTATTGATGGAGAAGGCGTTCGACGGATTTTCGACGGGTACGACTGTGGTTCTTAGAGCGGTGGCTAGATTGTTGTGGTATGAATCATCGAATAACTGAAAGTAATTAATTATAATGTAGTTAAGTCCTAAGTAGGATTTATTTAAAGTTTGATTTGAATTTCAATCATAGGGGTTGTTAATCAGAAGGCAATAGTTCGTTGGTTGTTGGGATTCGATTAGGGAGCTACTAGTTAATGAGATGTTGAATTATTTCGTGGAGCGAAGGACGCTCACGTCATATGGTTTACGAGCATCTGACTCGTGATTTTGATTCGAGAGTGAGCTTGTGACTCACTATTTTGGGCACGTGTCCCACCCTTTTAGCTATTTGTTGAATTGCCAGTAATGTCCTTATAACTGTCTGTGATGATTAAAGTTTTGAAGTTAATTGTCTGTGATGAGATATATATGAATTGTTGTACATGACGTATAGACGAATTTACGCATACGTCATGTCGAAATTTTCTAAAATTTCCAGAGTTAGTTTATTTTTTAATCTTGGATTTTCCGTTGAATATTTGAATTCAAATTTAATCGATTGATTTTACGGCCTCACCCCTTGTGGCGCCAAAACGAGTAGCTGGGCGTTCCAGAAAGTGATTAAAATTGTTGTTTGACATTGTGCACAAAACTGCTTGATCCCTTTGAGGATGTGGAACATCTTGAAAGACATCCAAAACATAATACCTTCCTCTGAATGTTTTGAGATTAGGCATATGTTATATGAAACTAATAGAGCTGCAAAATTTTTGGCTAATATAGGTAGGCAAGCAAACAATGATGTTTTTTGGTTTGATAGTCCACTTGGGAACCTATCAGACATTATCGGTGTGAACTCTGCTATTAGCAACGGCTAATTAAATTTTCTTTGGATCATGTAGGTAGGAAAGCAAACAATGTTTTTGGTTTGATAGTCCATCTGGGGACCTATCAAACATTATCCTTGTGGACTCTGATATTGGAAATGGCTATCTTTGGTGTAAAAAGAATATTAAGGTTCAGTTATCAGTTTTTTGCAATCATATAGGTTATTATATTTTTTAGAAGGTATTATAATATTACTAACTCCGCCTATGTTTTATAGCCGGTCCCAAGCCCGGATAAAGGAGGAGGGTTGTGTTAGGCCCCGACAGCCAGCGTAAAACCTTGTCGAATCTCATGAACATGGATCAACGAGGCGTCGTATGATCCATGTAGCCGACCCCACCTAGTGGGATAAGGCTTTGTTGTTGTTGTTGTTGTTGTTGTATTATAATATTACCAGAGTTCTCACTAGACATGGTTAATTAAATTTTCTTCGGTTTAAAAAAAGATTAAGGTTCAGTTACCATTTTCTTTGCGATTATATAGGTTATTATAATATTAAGATTTCTCACTAGACACTTCGCACATGGTTGATGACCTATCAAACATTTGGGAGGCTTATGGTTCCAATTCTTGTGGAGTTGGGATGTGCAAATAATTTCATCTTTCCTCCAAAGCCATTGTGATATTCAACAGTAAAAACTCAATTTTCAACGAGCTAAAATTGATTTTTTAACATAATTTTTTCTATCTTTATTTGTGCATTCAAAAAAATAAAGGTGACTACTCTTAGTAAAATAATAATAACAAATGAAATTTATCATTGCCTTGCTCCACAAAAAAGAAAAGAAAGGAAAAGAAGAAAAAAGTTGTACCCGGAATAATAGTCAAAAGCATGTTCAAACTTGCACAGATGTATAAGATGACTACTATTGGCAAAAGCTTACCTTTTCGCTTAAAACACGTTTTGTAAATGCTTCTTTTTCATTTGTAGGTAATGATGTAGGCCATCCAATCTACAAAACCCATAACAATTCAGGATAAAATAAAAGCAATGCTTATCCTGCAAAGGTATGACATATTTTACCTTGTTGAAAAATAAGATCAGCATTCGTCCTTCATCACCTGAAGATTTCCTGAAAATCAACTGATCAACTTCATGCCAGTGAATTGTTACCATAGACAAGAAAATCTAGTATCATAGTTTTCTTCTACAGATTTTGAAGAAGAAAAAAACATACATTTGTCATAAGAGTCCAATTTAGTTGCAACAGACACAAATAAATATGCTCATTAAATAAGGTAACAAGGAAACTTAAAAGTTACATTCACCTCAAGAGATCAGCATATATAGGTTCTGTCCAATTGGCACAGTCCAGTCCAAGCTTCTGAAATGCTAACTGTACAGAAGAAGGCATAAATGTTATGTGCTGGTCTATGGGATGAAAACAAAACAAAACACTTAAGAGGGCCTAGTAAAGATGACATCGTAATTTGTTTCACTATAAAACAGAAAGTATAAGTATGTTCACAGATAAAGGAACTACTACTTTATAAGGCGCACCTACATTGAAAGCTTGACGTTTGCCTAAACGGTACATGTCCAAAAGAATCCTGAAAAAGGAAGACATCAGACTTATTTAAAAATATATGATGATCCCATATATCATATGCTTCTATATCTCTAATGACATAAGATGATCACAGAAACACAGGAATGAGATCACAAAGTAGATCTTTTTGCCCATCTTCTACAAGCACGTCAGAGAAATCCCCAAGCAACATCACAAAACAGGGATGAAAAACTCATGAAGAAGGGGCAATACTGTTCCTTTTACTATTATTTGAACACAGAGCTTCGTTCACGCAGGAGTACTAAGTATTTCCATTCAGTATCGGCAGTTGAAGCATGCGCACTTTGTTCAGGTTTCAAACACTTTTCCATGCAACTAATGCTGAATAAAATATGGGTTTGAGTGTGATTCATCTGTTAAGAATATAAAATCATTGATGTTGCTCTTCCTAACGTCTTAAGCTTTTAGAAAAATTGGTCGGCATATCAATTTTACGTGGTATGAGTTCAAACACTGTTAAGCTCTTGTTGAAAAAAATATATTTTCCTTCCTTTGTTGTCCAAGTGGTTGTCTGGACTAAATCAAAATTGTCACCTGTCCACACGTGAGGGGGAGTGTTAAAAATATAAAATAATTGATGTTGCTTTTTCTAACGGCTTAAACTTTTAAGAAAATTGGTCAGCACATCACCAGCGACAATTTTGAAGAAGTCCAAGAGTCTTTGGAAGCTCAAGAATGTCATGCTGGATTGCTGCAATGTTTCGCTCAAATTAAATATTATGAAAATTGTCATATTCACCAGTAATTTAAACCTTGCGTACCATTTCTTGATTAATGTTGGTTGTACTTATTCCCTTAAATGTATTTTGGGAGTGCCTGAATATTTTCTGTCAATGTATATCATTTTATTTTGATAACAGATAAGCTGTTCTCTTGTAAAGAATAAAGAGAACGATTTCAATTCAAAAGGAATCAACTTAACCAAATACTCTAGACAAATATTACCAATCAAGTGTCAAGAATATCTTATAACTTCAGAAAGCATGACCATTGCGAACAAATGAACAGGAAACAATTCAACATAAGGAAAATATATATATATTCAAAACATGTACTCTCCAAGCTATGATCTTCTTGTATAAAAAAAATGCTCATTAAAAAATTCCAACTTCTGTACATTCTACAAGCACTACGGGCATCATATTTCCCGCAAAGTTTCCCCGTAATTGAGGAAACTAAGGACTCCGGACGAACTCTATAAGCACATCCATCTCCACTCTCAGGAACATCGAAAACTAAACTTCGAATGTTGCTAAACATGAAATAGAACAAGGAGTCCAAGGATCGAAGCAAACCCTTCGACTTCGAGAAGAAGAGCGAGCTCCCTCGAAGGCTTCGCTTCCCAGAAATCCTGGGAAGAAGAGCACCTAGGAGCGAAAAAAGCAAATCGAGGCGACCGGCAGGCGTCCACGAGTGGCAAAACGGCGGCCGGGTTCGGTAGAGTAGGAGACGAGGATGACGAAGATGGGGCGCAGTTCCTGGAGGATTCCGGCTTGGTGAAGGGGGAGCTCGGCAAGTAGGTGCTCAGTAGAAGGCATCGAGCAGCGGAGGTGACAGGCGCCATCTTAATCGCCGGCAACGGTAGAAAGCCCCGGGCGCGCGGCGTGGGCGAGCAGCGGCGTCTCTTTTCTCATCCACTTGTGACTTGACACTATTTTTTTTAACAATTTATTCGTTGCAGGGAAAATGGAATTCCAATGACGATAATACCCTCGTTACGTTTCCTTGGCACCGGCTTATTTGCTTGGTTTTTGGCGCGTGTTTAAAGCATACGATTTGGTGAGCGTAACGGTTGTTTTAGGAGGATAGGGATCATAATAACGTAGTTACGAGATCGGGGTTATTTAGAGTTTTAATTTTAGTTGTGTTTGAATGGAGTAAAATTTGATGATGAAGAATAAGATAGTTGATGTGATAGAAAAAAGTATATATGATGAATTAATTTTTGGTGAGTTTTAAAATAAAAATTAATATTATAAATATAAAATAAATATTGTTAATAAATAAAAACAAAGGTAAAAATTAAAAATTTTGTTAAAATGAATTTTGTTACAAAATATATTATTTAAATATATAAAAATCTATTTTTTAATAAATTATATGTAGTAAAATATTAATTTTTTTAATGAAATAACAAGTAAGAAATAATATTATATTAATATGTTATAAAAATAACTTCTATTTAATAAATCAATTATTTTATAAGATACATGTGTAGAGAAAATAAAGAGAAAAAATGAATAAATGAAATTGAAAAAAAAATGACTAACACGCCAACTCAAAAAAAATTGCCAAAGTGTTTGTTCATCAAAATAAGGGAAGGAAAAAGAGGTCACGTGACGCTTTTTATCTTCGATTTTGTCAAACATCATATCGTTTAATTGAACCGATAAAAAATAGGCGGAACCGACGCCTAGTTTCAATTGTCAAACAAGGCCCAGATGTACTATTATCCTGCTAAGACTTCTTATAAACATTTATTTATTACTTATATAATAGTAATTTAATGATTAAAATAATAAAAAAAATAACAATAGTATAAATATTATGGAATAAAATTGCATAAATAATTTTAAATATACGTGATATTGAAGTTATTTTGTGAAAAAAATGTTTTTAAAATTTTAATTATAACTAATCATATTTTTTTAATTTTATTTTCTTCAAAATTTATGTTGCACTTGGTGAAAAATTAAAAGAATGAAAAAAAATTAAAATGGTAAGCTCGTAGGAGTATACTATATACTATATATTTTTAATTTATATTATATTTATTTTTATACTATATATACTATATGTTCATATGAAAAAAGGGGTCAGGCTTTGTCCCTGGCTATTACCTGATCTTATAAAAATCATCTCAAATTTGAGATGGAGATCGCGGCTCTCAGGTAGAACAAGGAGTACTTTGACCACAACATTTGTACATCGGCATGTAACAGAAGAAAAATTTTATGGGTGCGGTGGGGCTTTGGAAAATAAATATTTTTATATCGGCACCGTTATTAATTTTAACAACGTAAGCAAGCATTGCTATAATGACTCTTAGAAGAAAATTACAACGATAATGTTAATATCTTAGAAAATTAAACTTAGACATGATATAATTAATTTTGGGGAATACTCAAATCAAACAGCCACGTGAAGATGTAATACGGAGAAGGCTCAACTATTCGATGTTTTGATTAGAAAAACTTTAATTTAAATTGAACGTTAGTTAAACTACAATAATTACAAAAGATTTTGTAATAAAATTGAAATATTAATACAAAGAGGAGTTCGAACATTAATTTAGAAGATTAACTCTCAATGCAAGAGAAGTTAAATCCGAATCAAACAGTGAAAAGTTGTTGAAAGTGAATGTGATGTTGGTTTGGAAAGGACGAACTGCCATATCAAGAGCAGCTCTAACAAAGAAATCTTGCTATTCATTTATTTAACTAAGTTATAACAAGACTTTTTTTTTTGTTTTTGTCTTTGGTGGAATATTATCTACAACTTTTATATTTACTTCTTATCTAAGATCTATTAATAAAGTAATCAAATATTAAGTGAAAATTCAATGCATGAAAATATTAACTTCAATTTCAATTTTTCAAGCTTCGCTTGTCCAAGCATAATTTTTTATGTGGTTGTTCAAATAAGTTGATTCTTAATTCTCTAAAAAGAATTATATAAAGAGAATTATATATAACTTTTATATTCAACTCTTAATTAAATCTCACAGTAACATAGACTAATTAGTCAAAATTTGGTGCATGAAGCAACTCGTTCCTATTTAATTTTTTTGATATTTTAAATATAATTCTAATATTTCGAGAGTTTGTATAATAAATATATAATTATATAGTAAAAACTTTATCTACTTGCGGGCAGTTACCGAATCCAAAGTTGAAGGATGGTTCATATAATTTATCTTCATTCTTTACATATGTGGCGAGAAAGGGTCTTCCCAAGATCAAAGGGTACACTATAAGAAAATTGAGATTTTTCGACGGATAATTTCCAACGAACAAAAATCTTTCACAATTTGCGACGAATTTTGAGATGGACAGCAATCTTTCGGAACTTCTGACGGTCCAGACCGTCGAAAAAAAATTATGGAATTTATTATACTATTATTTTATTTTCTGACGATTTGGAACGTCGGATTTTTTTACGGCTCACTTTCCGTCACAAGTTTCGACGGTCCGGACCGTCAGTAATCATAAAAATAATTAACTATTATAATCTTATATATCATAATATATAATATATTTAGTATTTTATTATTATAATTACCGATAGTTCGAACCGTTGCAAGTTCAAATGGTCCAAACTGTCGGTAAACTTAAAAATAATTAAATGTTATAATCTTATATATCATGATATATAATATAATTAATATTTTATTATTATAATACCGACAGTTCAAACCATCGCCAGTTCAGACGGTCCGAACTGTCGGTAATCGTAAAAATATTTAAATATTATAATCTTATATATCATAATATATAATTTAATTAGTATTTTATTATTATAAATACCGACAGTTCAGACCATCGCAAGTTCAGATGATCCGGACCGTCGGTAATCATAAAAATATTTAAATATTATAATCTTATATATCATAGTAGTTACCGAATTCAAAGTTGAAGGACGGTTCATATAATTTATCTCCATTCTTTATATATGTGGCGAGAAAGGGTCTTCCCAAGATCAAAGGGGTACCTACACGAAAATTGAGATTTTTCGACGGATAATTTCCACTGAACATAAATCTTTCACAATTTGCGACAAATTTTGAGATGGACAGCAATCCGTCGGAACTTTTGACGGTCCAGACCGTGGAAAAAATAATAAATTATGGAATTTATTATACTATTATTTTATTTTTTGACGATTTGGAACGTCAAAATTTTTTACGGCTCACTTTCCGTCACAAGTTACGACGATCCGGACCGTCAGTAATCATAAAAATAATTAAATATTATAATCTTATATATCATAATATATAATATAGTTAGTATTTTATTATTATAATTACCGATAGTTCGGACTATTGCAAGTTCAAATGGCTCAAATTGTCGGTAAACTTAAAAATAATTAAATATTATAATCTTATATATCATGATATATAATATAATTAGTATTTTATTATTATAATTACCGACAGTTCAGACCGTCGCCAGTTCAGACGGTCTGAATCGTCGGTAATCGTAAAAATATTTAAATATTATAATCTTATATATCATAATATATAATATAATTAGTATTTTATTATTACAATTACTGACATTTCGGACCATCACAAGTTCAGATGGTCCGAACCGTCGATAACCGTAAAAATAATTAACTATTATAATCTTATATATCATAATATATAATATAAATAGTATTTTATTATTATAATTTTGGACCGTCGCAAGTTCAGACGATTCAGACCGTCGTTAAACTTAAAAATAATTAAATATTATAATCTTATATCATGATATATAATATAATTAATATTTTATTATTATAATTACTGACAGTTTGGACTGTCACAAGTTCAGGTCCGGACCATCGGTAATCATAAAAATATTTAAATATTATAATCTTATATATCATAATATATAATAATTAGTATTTTATTATATAATTACCGACAGTTCATACCATCGCAAGTTCAGATGGTCCGGATCGTCGGTAATCATAAAAATATTTAAATATTATAATCTTATATATCATAATATATAATATAATTAGTATTTTATCGACAATTCAGATTGTCGGAAGTTCAGATGGTCCGGACTTTTACATAAAAATAATTAAATATTATAATTTTATATATCATAATATATAATATAGTTAGTATTTTATTATTATAATTATCGGTAGTTCGGACCGTTGGAAGTTCATATGGTTCGGACTTTTACGTAAAAATAATTAAATATTATAATCTTATATATCATAATATATAATATAGTTAGTATTTTATTATTATCATTACCGATAGTTCGGATCGTTGCAAGTTCAAATGGGTGCAACCGTCTGAACTACCACCGTTTGAATCTTCAGACGGGTGCAGCCGTCTGAACTACCGACGATCGTGACCGTCAAAATTTTTACACGGCCGTATGACCGTCGAAATTTTCAGATGGTAGGACCGTTTGAACTTTCGACAAATATCTCTCGCCCGTCGAAAATGTGTTTGCGATGAGCATTTTTTTGACAAATCGTATTCCGCAAAAAATCCATCGAAATTTTCATTTTTCGACAAATTTTGCAAAATTTTGGATTGCGACCGTCAGAAAAGTCAATTTTTCTTGTAGTGGTATTGGTATCTTTTTCCATGTCAAGTATCACAAAATCAGCAAGAATGTAGAACTTGTTAACTTTTAATTGGGATGTGCTCCAGAATCCCGTGGGATCTTTTGACTTAGCCAATTGGAGAGTCATATTGGGTGGCTTCAGATCGCTTGCATCTAATCTTTTCTAGAGGGATTGAGGTATTGACACTTGCGCCAAGGTCTCATAGAGCTCTCTTGTAGATACGGATCCTTTAATTTTGGCGATAATTTATTTTGAATGACTACACTAGCTTCATTGATTAATGCTATAGTCTCATGGATATCAATCTTTCTCTTCTTTGATAGAATATCTTTTAGGAATTTAGCATAAGAAGGCATCTATTGTATATCTTCAATAAAAGGTATATTGATATGCAATCTCTTTAATATCTCTATGAACTTAACAAACTGTTGGTCATTATGAACCTTAGCCAATCTTTGAGGGAAGTATAAAGAATTTTCATCAATAGGTGCTTTGAGTTTTGGTCATCTACCTTACCATGAGGGGTCGTTTGGCGATGGGAATTGGAGTTCCATAAGTTCCTATAAAATAGTTAAGTTGATATATTAATTTGGGGTGCGTTTGAATGGCGTGAAATTTGATGATAAGGAATAAGGTAGTTGAAAAGTAGATATGATGAGTTAATTTTAGTGGGTGATTGAATTAAGAATATGTATAATAAATATAGATTATAAAATTACTAAAAATTAAAATATGTAATATTTATTTTTAAAAAATTATGTCAAAAATTTTGTTAGAAAATATATTATTTAACTATAAAAAATAAATTTTTAATAATTTATATTTAATAAAATATTAGAAATGCATAATGAAATAACAAATAATATTATATTAATCCTTTATTATTTATATTTTATATATAATAAATAAATTAACTTATACAAGTAAGATTACAAAAGAAAATGATAAAAGAAAAAAGTTTGAAAAAAAAGAAAGAAAACATCAACGCAAAAAAAAGTAAATAAATGGCAACAGAGCTACAGTGCTCTGGTTCCACCAAAAAGACGAAACCGAAGGATAGGAACCACGTTCATATGACTCGTGGTTCCCATCTCGATTTCTTGACCCAGTTTCATCAAACGTCACATCGTGGCAGAACCGGTTAAAAGCAAGCACTAGTTCCGCCTGGTTCCAATTGCCAAACACCCCCGAGAGTCCTCCTCAGTCTTTTGTGATAATTCCATCTCTGACTTTTCTACTAAAGGTGGAAATGTTGTGGCTTCAATCCTCATTAGTTCAACTAACTGTTTCCACTTCTTAACTCAACAGTTTTACAATGCTCCCTCAAATTTACTTCAGGTTGACCAAGAAATATTCTTGGCAATCTGGTGGATGAATTAGCTTGTTGAGCAATATGAATTTTCAAGATTTTTTTTATGTGTAGCTAAGTTTTCAAGTCTCGAAGACATTTGCTGCATAATGTCATTATGCTTCTCGTGCTGCTTCATCAAATTCTCTAGCATGATTTCTAAGTTAAGGTGATTGTGGTAATGCTAGATAGGGAGTGATTGCGGCTGAAGCAGGTGCTGCAGGTCAATGAAAATTATGAAAATTTCACTGCATTAGTTGAAATTGTCTTGGTCAATGAAAATTATGACCTCCTTGACATAACTGGGCTTGACTATAGGTCTACTCTAGGATTGTCGTCCACCTTGATGTCGATTCTTCCCGCAAGGGATGAGTGCCTTGATATGCTTGTCTGGTACTTTCTGAATTTAATAATTGATTGTGATGCATGCATTTTATAACATTTAAGCTGCATTTACGTTTATTTTCGTAATTTTCTCATGGCATGCATCAATTTCATTTTATTTATTTCAATTAATTTCTTGAACTTTCCAACTATCTAGGTGTGCATTATTTTATAGGAAAAACTCTTATTTTGGTGGAAATTATCAAAGAAAAGTATGCGAGCAGAAAAGAAGGAAGAAATCAACCTTAGAGGAGAAAACAAGTTTCTCTCACAGGCCGTAATGGATATAAATGCCCTTCGGGTATTTCTCACGGCCCGTAAGATGCTACTCACGGTCCTCACAGAAAGAACACCAGATGTGCTTAGACTCTTCACCGATCGAAGAGCATGCTAACGCCCCTCTTATGGATTATTTATGGATCTTATAGAGATACTCATATGTCACGAAGTCTTTACAGGCCGTTATGAAGCTTTCACGGCACACACAGAACCATCATATAACGAAGACAGATCTTATTATGGGCCGTAATATATTTGTAACGGGTTTCACAAAATGAAGAGCTTAGCCGAAGAAGAATTTAATGTTCATAATCTGAAATTACAACCCGCATCTAATTTTGATCCCCTCCTTTACCTGCCATAACATTGGTTTAACGGCCTACACGGAATCAGAGGAAAATTGAGCATAGCTATATCACGTGACATAATGCAGCCATTACGATGCACATAGAAGAGGTGTAATCTTGCTAGAAATATTACGGGTCATAATAGGCACCTAACGACATGTTATATCAGTAGACATGCCAACTTTCGTGAATTACGCCTGCAAAAGAAAAAGTCAAATTCATTAAGGATCGTTGGACATAGTTCACGGGTCTAACTTACAAGCCGTTATGGAGTCTTCATGGCACATACAAAAGCGGAACGTAGAATCACCCGAGTTATGGGCCGTTACACTCCTGTTACAAGCCATAACATCTAAATGAAAACTTCGAATCAAAATTAAAATCGGCCGTGAACATCACATCATGGGCCGTTAGGAGTGCTGATTTTTGTTGATAGTTGATTTAACGAACATATTTTTTATTGAATCAAGATGCTAGGACGGTGCCCAACCTTCTAGAAGGCTTATTTGATGATAAGAGCTCTGAATTGGAGATAAATCATGAGATTCTTGGGTCAAAGAGGAGTTTAAATTACAAATTATTCTTTGAATAAGTTTTGGACTCCCAACTTATCAAGACTTATCGGGAGCCTTGACAATATAAATAGAATACCTCAGAAGACTTGAAAATTCATGCTTGAGCCTTGGCAAGTTGTGCCTCATTGCAGAAAAAGAGATTTGAAGCCAAAAGGTCATCGAAGGAGAAGGATTGCACAACAACTCGTCAATTAGTGCTGCGTGATCGTCCAGAGGTCCTGGAGGCTGCAAACCTCTCTTCCTTCATATGATGCTCTTTTACCTTGTTTTTCATAGTCCATTAGTTTTGTAATAGAGATTTCAAATTTGTTTCAAAAGGTTAATTCAATAAGTCGACTTCTTTTGATTATATATGTTAAGTTTAATGCTTTTTTATGAGTAATTTAATTTCTAAAATTAGATTACAAACTTGTACAAGGAGCGACTAATTCCAAGAGTCATTATTATTTTGATAATCGACCCTTTAATTATAAGTTGAAGCATATATAACACATATTCGGTAATTTATCGTGTATGCCGAATAGCGTGTGGATTCTTATTCTGTCCAGAAGTATGGGTTAATAATAGTTTAGGAGTTACACTCCTTGCATCGTAATTCTCTGTAAAATCAATAATTAATTCGTCATATGTGATTATTGATTTTATTTGGAATTAGGATAGTTTGATATACTCATCTAGAGAAGTTAATATTTTAGGTGCTCTTAATCCATTTCAAGAATCGACCCAAGTGTTTCTATTATGATTTGATTGGTTCAGAAATTCATACATATCTAACTTTACTTTATTCATCCATAATTCCCAGATATCATCACCACTTTAGCTTTACACATCAATTATCTATTTTTTGTAATTTTTATAGTTCTGTCTTACACATACAAAAACCTTTCTTCTCTTAGTAGGTCTTTAGGATATGATTGATTTAAATAGTTCATCATGAGATCGATAACTCTACCATATACTCTATTACTTGATACGACTAGTGCACTTGCTAGCTATTGCGTTGTTACATATTTTTCACATCAGATTGCTTGACAGTTGAAGATCATATGATAAGGTGATCCATAGTTTTCACAACAGGTAGGGTTGCTATTTTGTTTAATAGGTATAGCTTCTGCAACACACACATTTGAGATATCAAGTGTAAGTAGTAGGGGCTTATGCTACTCCATGACTCGTTGCATAAGTCTCTCCACTCTGAATGAGAATTCATTCTAGTTGTCAATTCCTGATGTCCTTTGAAATTCAAGTTTCTGTCAATTAGCTCGAAGGTCAATCTTGCATCCAAGTATGATTACTAATAATGATTTGTTATATTAGTCTGTATCCATCTTCTTGATTTTTGCTCATTAAGGTCCCACCAACTACTGAGTCCAGAGTGCCCTTACATTTGGGAGTAAGGCCACTATAAAACATCTCGACCACCATCCACTTCTTCAATCCATAGTGGGGGCACTTCCGAAGCATATCAAACCTCTCCCATGCTTCATAAATTTACTCCTCCTATTGAATGAAGAATGTGATCTAATTTCTCATGGTGATATCATTCCTGGGGAAAGAAATGAGTTAAGAAGGTTGATATAAGCCCATATTATGTCTGAATGGTTTCAGATTCCACAGAACTAATTGGAGCCTACCAACTTTATTTGTTACATCATTGCATTTGAATGTATTGCAATTTTCCAAGAAGGTTATCAAATGTTGATTAGGATCCTCATGAGGCAGACCCAGTCCCGCCAACGAATGTTGAATTACAACAAAAAAAATTTAGGGTTTAGATTGAAAGTTGTTGGCCTAATTGTCTAGTCTGGCAATGCCTGAAGCCAAATTAATGACATTCGTTATGCAGAATGCTTGAAGTGATCATAAAGCATTAAGATTGTTGGTCATCTCAAAATCTTCCCTCATCAGTCTAGCTCTCCTATCGACATGTCTCTGATGAGCCCATTTGACTCTTTGATTTAGCTCCCTCTTAGGTTCAAAGTTCCTAAAATTCCTCCTCGTCACTGGCAAAAGTTGACATACAAAAATGCTTGGGCGAGGATACCAATAAAAGCATATCACAATAACATAAGTAAAAAAAAGAAGATAACAAACAAAAAAAGATCTACAAGAGAAGCAAATTAAAACAAATGAAATGAAAATGATGCTTATAAATAGTGTGGTATATATAATAGTGATATCAGATTCAAATCAAACAAGATGAAGTAAAAAAAGAAACAAAGCTCAAAAACTCCCCCTCCCCCTGGCAATGACGCCAAAAATTTGATGACAGACGTGAGTTAAATCATCTAAGTGGGATCAAAAGAGTCACTGAGTCTAAAATATAATGTTGATTCAAAGCTAACTCTATATATTCTCAAACATATGTACGTTTTCATGGTGGCATTATGTTAACCAATTGGAATATTCAGATGTATGGTGCCCCCACTCGAGCTACTACTATCGACAAGTTTTAAAAGTTTGTAATATGAACTTATACTTCTCTATCCAAAGTATACAATTGTCCTTGTAGTATCAAATCGGGATCGAACCATAGAGAGAGGTTGCATTTTCTTTTAAACTTACACATGGAAGAAAAAAAATTGGGCTTAGAGAATAAGAAGACTACACTAAAGTTATAGAAATGAAATGCGAAGGAATGTAACTGTTTTGTGAATTTTGTTTTATATTTTTATTCTTTGCTTTATGTTATCAAATAGGGATGACAAAATAGGAAGGTTAAGGGTAGATTGCAGATGATGTTAACGATTGAGGCTTTGGGAAACCTCGTCAGGGATGAACACTGATTATCCATGCATATGGTTCAATCTAGTTGGATACAAAATGAATTAAAGAATCATGAAAATGGATCCCATTACTCACATACCTAGAATCATTTCAGTCTACTCTTGTTTCGACACTACAAATTCAAGAGAGCACAAGGTAGGAATATATTCATTGTCTCTCAAGATGTCCAGAGGTTCTACCTTAATCATGTATTTCAACAACATTCAAAGATTACTCCCCTAGGCTCTCCCCTCTCGGTTTGAGCTCAATTTTCACAAATATGAATGGGTGATTACTCTCAAGGTTGGCAATATCTCGATTTAAATCTTAAAATATTATGATTTTATGATCTTATTACCCCTTAAACTTTAAAATAAATAAAAATGACTTAATGGGATATAATTTGATATTTAAATACAATTTTTTTAGAAAAAACATAATTATTATTTTTAAATATATATTTTATTAATAGATAGGATCTTATGATCTTATGCGTTCTTTCCGATCTTGACAATCTTGTAGCTATTTAATCTTTTGGCTCCAATGTAGCTAGTTAATCTTTTGGCTCCTTGTTAAGCTACTTTAATAACACTATATTTTTAACACTCTCTACTTTAATATTCTTGTTATTTCCTTTCAAACTTTTACCTTTTTAATAAGTTCTAAATTTATTTTAAGTATGAAAACTATTTTTTAGTTAAAATTTTTTTGGATTATTATAAGACGGGCTTAACGGTGATCATTCTTGTTCACCTGTCATTCCTCCCTTTTTTTGGTGTACTTTTGGCTCGTGACTCGTTCGCTTTCCTCCCCTTTCTGGTTGGTCGTGTGGAAGAGATGGGGGTGAAAGTAGGGGCCACATAGGGAAGATCAAAGAGAAAGACAAAAAATAGACGGAGAGATGGGGAATTCGGATAAAATAAATTAATTCATGAGTAATGCCTCTATTAATCATGTCTTAATGCAAACATTTTTTTGATATAATATCAGGGATTAATCATGCTTTGATTTATGAGACCAGGGTTTCAAATTAGAATCAGAAATTAATTTTGACCATTATGATAAGTAGAAATAAAGTTATCTCTGGTGTTACACTTCAATTTATCTTTAGGTTACACATAATTCAATTTGGAAGGATTCCTTTCACAATTCAAAGAGTCTCGGGGAACGAGAGCATTACATTCTACCGACAAAAGTCGTATTCTTTACATGTGTTCAAATAGAAACTTTTTGATCGACTGAGTTGGGATAGCCATCGAGTGGGGGTCTTTATAAAATCTTATTAATTAGACTATTCGACCCTCTTTTTATGATTTTGAAAATCAAATACATTCACTAAGGAAATAATATGGTAGTGAATCATTTAACGAAATTTGGTGGAAATCGTGGAGAATTAAGATTTTTTTGGATCAAATAGATCTGCCTTCATCCTTATATATCACAAATCAAGAGTATTATTATATAGTACATTTTTCTTCAAATGTAAACATGCTTGACATGTTTGATCGACCATGCCATAGCCTGACATCACGCATAGCAGCATGATCAAGGCCTTGCTCAAGGCCATGCCATCGCATGACCTTGGCATGATCTCCTCTTGGTGCTTAGCCTTAAGTGGCCAAGCACCTCTATAAAAGGGGCACAATTTTTTGCCCAATGGGCTATGAAAAAAGAGACTGAGTTCTCTTAGTATGCTGAGTGTGGTGGTCTGTATAAGGTGTAGTGTAAGATGTTGAGGTGTGTTGCAGCCACTTTCTCCATCTATTGGCCATCTAAGTGCTCTTTCTTTTTTTTTTTTGCATTTAAGTCATGACATTGTGTTCCATTTTCACGTGATTTGGTTCCCGACCACGCACACTGGTGCAACTCGCAATTCGTGCGTGGAGAAAATGATTCGCTTTCACAATTGAGCTACTCCGTAATTTCTATATTATTATGTTTATTAATTTCTATAATTGATATCAGAGTCATGTTCGTTACTCCCGAATTTTTTTATTTATAAAAAGAAAAAGGAGAGAAGAACTCTCTGCTCTAAAAAAAATGCAGAATGCGGCCCAGCGCAGACATCCGGGCACGAGGCCCAGCCACCCACTGCACGCCGCCCAGTGCGTGCGGCTGCGTGGCCAAGCGCACGCGCACGGACGCGTCGCCCGGTAGCGCGCGTTGGCGCGCTGGGCGTGCAGCGACGCGCGAGGGCTCGCGGTGCTTGGGCTCGTGGTGCACAGACGGAGCCCCGGCGCGCGCATAGGCAACGTGGCTCGTGGCTCGCATGCGGGCTTGCGGCCCTAGGCGCTCACAAGGGCACGCGGCCAAGCGCCGTGCGCAGGCTCGCGGCCCAGCAGCTGGCGCGGGCTCACAGTCAGCTCCATGAGCGGGCTTGAGGCCCAGCTACAGAGGGCGGAATCGTGGCACGCGCTGCCTCGCGCCCCAGCTCTGCGCACGGGCTCGCGGCCCAGCTGCGTGCGCACGGGCATGCGGGCAAGAGGCGCATGAGGGCTCGCGGTCAGCGGCGCGCACGCGAGCACGCGCGTTAGGTCAACGCTATGAACGGCCCAGAAGACCATTTCTTATTTTTGAAGAATCAGAAAACTTTTTAAATTGATAGAAAATTATAGAAGTAGGAAAAAATATGAACATTTTTTCTACAAATTTTCTATCATTTTATGAATGATTATATATTTAATTTCATTTTATTATTTTTTAACAATTTATGCAATTAAATTATCTCTTTGGAAATTGATAGAAAATTATGAAAAATGAAGATAAAGGTAAATATCTTTTTCCAGAAGTTTTCTATCAGAATATAAATGCATACGTAAGTTTAATTGCATTTACAGTTTAGTGTACTCAATGCAATTAATCTCATGTGAAATTGAATATATGCATGAAAGAAAATTAATTACATACATCTTGAGTATGTAATTAATTGTATATGATTTTTCGTAGGCATGCATGTTTTGTAAATTCTATCATGTGTATGATTTACATAGTTACCTTTTTTTTTTCCTTAGTGGAAAATACAAAAGAAAAGCATGCCTGGTGTATTATGTGAGAAAATTGATAATTATTTCTCTATGATGTTTTCTCATAATAAATAATCATGTTTCGTCAAACTTAGAGAAATAAATTTATGTTAATTTTCTCTAAATTGCTTAGACATAGAAAATGAAACATGAAGTGATTAGTATGTCTAATTATTAGAGAAAACATAAGACATAATATTTTTTGATTATTTGTTATTCCAAAACTCGAAAATGATTTGTCACATTATTAATTTAATAAATGATAATTATCTTTGGGATAGTGGGAGATGAGTGAGAGCGTAACGACCTTTCGATGTCATTACTTGGCTTATGTCATTTATTATTTTGAATGTTCGTGACAAATTAAGACATGCATAACATAGTTTCCTCCTCCTCTCTTAATGAACCTAGACTATTGACCATGTCATCAAAATTCATAATTGTCGACCTGAACAAAGGGGATAAATTGAACAGTGAAAATTATGATATTTGGCATCGAAAAGTTTAGTATCTCTTAGAAGAACAAGATGTTTTAGATACCATTAAACATGTGATGCCACAATTGGGACCTGTAATATTGCCAAACATAGAAGAGATGCTGAGACATTCGAGGCCTGGTCTAAGAAGAGTCGCATTGCTCACATTCTATTGTTGAGTACAATGGAAGACTCCCTTATGTGCGAATTTGAGATTTATCAAACAACATTTGAAATGTTGGCAGTTTTCCAGAACAAGTTCGGTATCACATCAACTTCCAAGTTGAGGATGTTGACCATCAAATTTGATTCCTATAAGATGTCATCTAATCACACGATGAGGCAGCACCTAAGAGAAATGATGAACATGATACGTGAACTCAAAAATGACTGACATGTGCTCACTGATGAGCAACTGGTGCAAGCAGTTATCCGCTCTCTTCCTGGATCTTGGTGAGCGTCAACCTGATGCATAATGACAACATCAAGACTTTTGATGTTGTGGCCCATCGCATAGAAATGGAGGACAAGGTACTGGAATCTCAGAAATCCTCCAATCAAGCATTAGTTGCTGAAATAGGTGGATGAAAGCATGACATGGTTCCCCATGCAAGAGGTCGCGTAAGTTGCACCCTAACTAGAGGAGTGGATATAGTGGACAACAGAAGGTCCAGCACCAATAGCGTAAAAGGAAGAAGCACAGTGGCAAAGTGGATAAAATTAAAGTGAAATGCTACAATTGTGGTAGTCGTGGTCACTTCGCTCATGAGTGCACTAAGCCGAAGAAGGTTTGTCCTGGCCATATTTCCTTTGCGTATGTTTCTAGCAGTGTTCTGGTTGCTAAAACTTATCCTTTGTGGATTGTAGATTCCAGAGCAACAGACCACGTAGCCAAGGAATGCGAGACTTTTGTCGAGTTTCGTCGACTCAGTGCGGACTCTAAGTGGATCTACGTAGGAGACAATAAGAGACTGGAAGTCAAAGGGATAGGAAGTTGCAAGTTAGAACTTAGCAATGAAAAAATCCTTTACCTCTACGATGTTTTGTACGCCCCTGATTTTCGAAGAAACTTGATATCTATATCTACTCTTGATGTATATGGATATGCAATGACTTTTGGCTCTAAACATCTGAACGTCTTAATAGATGGTGTTCCTATATGCAATGGCTTTCTTGAAAATTGTGTAGTGTAAGGTGTTGATGTGTTTGTGCTTATGTAGCCACTTCCTCCTTCTATTGGCCACCTAAGTGCTCTCTCTTCTTTTCCTTGCATTTGAGTCATGGTATTATGTTCCATTTCCACGTGATTTGGTTCTCGACCACACGTACGAGTGCAGCCCGCAATTCGTTCGTGGAGAAGCTGCGTGGACGATTCGCTTCCGCAATTGAGATACTCCGTGAACCTCCATATTATTATGTTCATTAATTTCTATAGTAACTTAAATACATACTAATAATATTTTGATTGAGCTCCATGATGTTACATTTGAGACCTTATTTTTTTCCCCATCCACCAGACTGTATATATCGAGACCTTTTTTTAGTCAATTCATTTTTCATGGAATTCAAATGGAAATTGTCAGAGATCTGACCACCAGATTATTGTGAAATTTGGATCACATGTAGATCACGGCAACACAGATTTTTCAATATTTTTTGACGATTTTAGGAGGCCGGATGGTAAGAACCTACGAAAAAAGGCTTCCAATGGTCGCCGACATGAGTCCGGTGGGAATCAGTTGGACTTGTAGAGATTGACGCAAGCTCTCCGCCCGCACAAGAATTGCAGCGATTGGAGGTCGGAAGAAATTCAATAAAATGAGCAAAGTTTTGAAATAGAAACAGTCGATTCTCCGCGATCCTCGCTCGGATTGCCAAAAAAAATAGGCATTTCGAAGAGCTCGAGAAGATTGTGTGGTGCAAACTTTTTATGTTTCACGTCTTTTCTGTTTCGTCCGATTATCAAAATATATATTTTCATAATTATAAAAATTCCACAAAATTTTTGCACCACCTAAGAAATCTAAAAATGTGTGTTCTCAAAAATTGGACATTTCGGAAGCACTTAGAACGGTCCCCTTTAGTTGACATAGGGTTTTCAAATTTTTCTAAGAAATGATGATTTTCTTAGAATTTTTTTGTATCCAAATTTAAAAAAAGTATTCAAAATCGTCTATTTTTCTTCGTGCACTTAAAAAAATATTAGAAATTACTTTTCTTGAAAATCGGACATCTTAGTACCTCTTTGAATGGCCTCATTTGATCGACATATGATTTTCAATTTTTTTAGATGACGTTGACAAATATATACATATACATATATACAATATCCATGTATACATATACATACATATACACATATATATACATATACACATACATATACATATATATATATACACATATACACATACACATATATGCATATATATATATATATATAATATCTTTATAGTACTTTAGTGCCACCTTCGCGACGCATTAGCGCCGCACACCTATAGCGACACAATGGTTTCATAATAGCGTCGTCAGTTCCGTCGCTACTCCATTTTAGTATTAGAATAGCGTCGCCATTTTGTGATAATAGTTTAGCGTCTCAGACCATCAATGCTATATTCCAATTTAGCGTCGCAATTTCTTGGTCGCTAATATGCGACACTATTTGACATATTTTAGAATTAATTATCTATCAGAATTAAATTAATGTGGTGCCACACTAGCGGCACAATAGCGTCGCCAAATTTGTGATGCTAAATGGCAATCTGTATGCTCGTCGAAGAATGAATTTGAATCATCCTTTAGTATAATCTGACAGTTCCGTCTACCCGGATGCCTTTTCCCCCTTTTAACCACTCAGCCTGCTTGGATGCCACCGCCGCATCCTCGTCTCCTCCTCCTCTGTTGCTGCCTATCCGGACGTTGCCATCGCGTCCTTGTACTCCTCCTCCGTCGCCGCCTTCTCCTCCTGCTGTTCCTACTGCTCTGATGCTGCCTCCTCCTCCTATTGCTACTGATCGACGCTGCTCGGCTGCCTCCGTCTCCTCCTCCTCCTCCTCTTCATCCCTCTAACGACCACCACCGTTTCAATGCCCGCCGATTCGGTGCCTCTCCTCCGATGATGCACCGGTGGCCCCGTCTTCTTCGACGCTATAGGAGATGGCTGCCGATGTGACATGGCCACCTTCCAGGCGGCCATCATGGCATGCGCGACGGCTGGCGGCGGACGCATCTTCTTTCCTTGCACGACGCGTTCAAGGCCGGGGCGGTAGGGCTCAAGGCGTCGATAGCTCAAGGGCCCTCAACTGTAATATGATGTAGTTAGATCATCTAATTGTGATAGATTTAATTTGATGTAATAGAAATGTATGTGTGATGTAATGTAATTTGATATTATGGAAATGTGTATGTACTTGTAATGTAATTTGATAGTGCTTCAACTGTAATGTTAAAAAAAATAGCAATCAATGAATGAAGCATCATTGTAATGTAATTTGATGGCTGAATGAGCAAGGCGACAATTTAGTCTGAGATGAAAATATTGTTCTTAGTATCTCCTTAACGTCGCAATGGCATTTTAATAGTGTCACATTAGCGTCGCAGTAGAGACCTAGGAAAATCGAATTATAGCATCACATTAGTGTCCGATTAGCGTCACAACGTGTGCCAACTTGGCGTCGGATGAGCGTCGACAATTTCAGCACCGCTTTAAAGTCGGAGTAGCGACGCATAATATTGGCGCTTCACGATGATACTTTTTTAGTATCATTATAGGGTCACATTAGCGCTATTGTTTGATGGTAATAGCGTCGGCATACCCGTAAGCGCGAAGTCGACACTATTAGCATAGGAAAAATGACGTCGCCAAGCCTGTGGCACTAAGAATAAAAATTACGAATAAGTTGGATTTATTATTAATAAAATTATTCTGTTTTATTTCTGTTTGATTAAAAAGGTAAACAATATTTATCTAGAATAAAGTAACCTAGCTTATTTTTTTGTGTTTGGTTATTTTAGGATGAATAATAATTTATTCAAGGTCTTATTCATGAACCAAAGAGGTTTTTTTTTTCTTTTTCATATGAGGATCTAGAATACGGCTATTTCCTTTGTCACGAAACGAATTCGTTATATATATATATATATATATGTAATTGATAATTCTAAGGTCTTGACTTGGACTTTGACTTTGTAATACGCAACTTGGAACAATTAATCCACGTAGGGCTGCCTCAAATAGGACGAGCACCATTTGAAAGTCTCTTCCATTTCACCTACCCGCATGCAATTAATTTAGACGAGCTTCCTTTTAATTTGTTTCTCTTTTATTTTCTAATCAAGCCGAGTTTTTATGAGCCATCCATCCTTCTTCCAATTGGCTCTGAAACTTGCTCTCGAGATGTGACGTCTTTATGTATTTGAATACATACGAGTAATTGTCTTGTCGGGCTGAGAGTGGTTCAAACTTAAGCTTCTTCAACTTGCTTTCAGCGTCACTTTTATGACGTAATCATTTCCTAGGTGTACACTGATACCAAGTAATTATTTTCTACGTGATTTTATATTATTTTAACCTTTTGTTTGCATATGCATTTTTTTCCTCGAGTGTATGCAACTATACTATTTGGCAATTTTTATTAATTTCCATCATTTAGCATCCCATTTTTTTAGCATAGTGAATGAGATGAAATTTGCTGACAACTCAAACTTAAATACTTACATATTTATTATTAATACCAACTGGCTCCATTTTTTGGATATATATGACTTCAGGCGGCCTTCCGGGATCTCCAAACATACACGTATTCTATTTTATATACGAGCAAAATTGATGTGTACATATATCTTTTTTGGTGAATTGTAAATATCTAATATTAAATCCTGATTCATTAATGATGAATTTTATAAAAGAAAACTTTTTAAAACTTTTATTTATGTATAAATTTTAAATAATTTTATGTGCAATTCAGTTAAGGAAACATAGGACCGAAAAATTAAAAATGACGGTTTCACATATTTTAAGGTAATTTTTTTATTTTCCACGTTTGATCAAAATGTTCCTTTTCACGTCGTATTTGTGTGTATTCCTTGAATATGATGATATTTTATCGTTTATTCTCGAAACAAATGGCTAATTGACTTATCAACGAAGCTAGTACAATAACATAGTGGGGAAAACACAAGGAAAGCTAGGAAAGCCTCATGGGCCATTGTTGTTAGGGAGAAATCTCAAATCCTTGGCCTTCCCTCCCTTCATCACTCCGTATCAATTGCTAAGCATAAAAAATATGATAATTGAGGAAGTAACCATTCTAGACGAGGATACGTAGGTGGATGTGACGACCTACTACTACTTTTGGCGCCATAAGGGGTGAAACCATAAAAGTAAACGTTTAAATTCGAATTCAAATCTTCAACAGAAATCAATGTTCTAAAAATAAACTAACTTTGAAATTTTTCAAAATTTTGACAGGTCGTATGCGTAAATTCGTCTATACGTCATGTACAATAATCACTACAAGAAAACTGGCGATTAGCGATGCACAATAGCATCTCGAAATATGGTGACGCTAAATCGACGCCACTAGCGTCGTTATGGCGTCTTCGTTGAGTCCCAAATAGGAGATGCTACTTGCCTCGAAATAGCGTCTCATTAGCATGTTCTTAGCATTTCAAAAAATAAGCGCTAACACAGGCGCCATTGAGACTCAAGATAGCCGCTATTATTGCACACTATGATGGGAAAGTGCGTGGGAGAAGCTAGCGCTATTCTCACATCGACAGCTTTCGACGCGAATATAGCGTCGCAAGCATGAGAAGATGCTATTGAGACTCTATGAAGAAGCTAACTGGCGTCACAATAAATGTGACGCTATGTAGACACCATTGTGATTACTTGGCATACCTCCATACGTTATTTAAGAAAAAGATAACACGACGCTACGTAGACGTCAATGTGATTACTTGGCATATTTGTATATGTTAATTATGAAATAGATAACTATATATAGGCTATCTATATTTATATCGCTATATGTTATCTATTTTGAGGCAATCCTATATATTATCTATACTATACGTTAATCAATAAATAACTTAAATAATGTATATGTACCTTCAACATATATATGTATTCCTACATGATTACTTATATATGTCTACATCATAGTAGTGTTATTTATCCATATATATGTATTTTTACATGATTACTTATATAATTTGTTACCTATATTATATATGTTATTTATCCATACAATATATATCATATATTAATTATACATATATTTATTTTTAATTATGAAATTATGATAGCTGAATTAGCATCTCCGTGGAGGCTCAATAGCATCTAAATAGCGCCACACTAGAGTCGCAGTATTAGTCGACGTTAGGGAGACACTATTGGCATCGCCCTAGCGTCGGCTTAATAAGACGCTAAGTCGCGTTAGACGCTACTTCGACGCTATTGTGTCGCTAATACACGTTAGCGACTTAATAGCGTCTGTATTGCGCCGCAGTAGCCGACTTTTTATCACACTCGCTTAATCGGGTACATATAAATATATAAATACGTGTATATATTTATACTTATATGTAATAAGTACACATATACATATTATTATCACTTAATCTCGCACATATAAACATATACATACATATATATACTTTGAATACGTATACATATACATGTTATCTATATATGTCGACATATACATACACGTATATACTTATAATACATATAGATAAACACATTGTTATGACTTAATCTTTCACACGTAGACATATACGTACGCATATATTACATACATGTACATATATATACACACACACACAATTTTGTTATATACACATATACATATAGACTTATAATTTTATATACATACATGAATAATTATATATGCATTCCATAATTTTTAGTATGTGGGAAGGAAACAAAATAATTGGAACGGGGCACAATGCGATGAGACACTATCTTGATAAATAAAATTATATACATATAATAGAAAATTAGAAATAGAAAAACCATTAGCGTCGCCCTGGCGTCTCAATTCTGAGATGCTAGGTAAGCATCGATGCTACTATGACGCTATTGTGTCGCTACATTTTCTTAGCGATGCATTAGCCTCTCTATAGCGCCACATTAGCCGACATTTTATTATCCTCACTTAATCGAGCACATATTGACTTATAAATATACATATATAACTCGTGCACATATACATATTATTATCACTTAATCTCGCACATATAATGTTAAATGAGGAAGAAAATTTGATATAGTGTCCCTACAACCACGAAATAGCGTCTCAATTTGGCGCCTATGTAGCGTCTAAGTAGCGTCGCTTCTATTGAGGCACTAAATACTTAACTTAAATCCCTAACCCCTCTTCTTTATTTTCACTTTTGACTATTCGCCGATTTTTACTGTCACCGACGACGCCCGACGCTCCTCCTCTCCGACGATGCCCGGCGATGCCCTCCGCTCCGATGGTTCTCTACTTCGACGATGCCCGAAGATGCCCTCCGCTCCAACGATGCCCTCCGCTCTGACGGTCCTCCGCTCCGACGATGCCCGACGATGGCCTCCACTCTGACAACGCCCTCCGCCTCTTCAACTCCTCTGCCCCGCCGTCTATGCTCCTTCGCGGCTCGCCCTCCGCCTCCCTCTGCCTCCTCCTCCTCCACCGCCACCCATCCGCCTCCTCCGCTGCCATCCGCCTCTGACTCCTCCACCTCCTCCGTCGCCCAACCGCCTCGCCCTCCAATGCCCTCCGCTGCCTCCTCGTCCTCTACCGCCACCCATCCGTCTCCTCCGCCTCGTCCGTCGCCATCCGCCTCCGACTCCATTGCCTCTTCCACCGCCCATCCGCCTCACCCTTCGACGCCCTCCGCCATCCATCCGCCGCCCTCCGTCTCCTCCTCCTCCTCCACCACCACCCATCCGACTCCTCTGCCGCCATCCACCTTCGACTCCTCTGCCGCCATCCACCTTCGACTCCTCCACCTCCTCTGCTGTCCATCCGCCTCCGCCGCCCTCGACCTCGTCTGCCCGCCGACTGTACTCCTCCGACCGGTGCAGGCGGTCGCCCGTCGCCTTCCTCCACCTCTTACCCTCCTTCGTAGCCTACTGCCATCCTTCTCCGATTAAGGAGGTACGAGCCCGCCACCGTCCATATTAAGTTAATTACTAGTGAATGTTAAGTTAATTACTACTTAATTACTTAAAACTAGTGCATGTTAAGTTAATTACTAGTGCATATTAAGCTAATTACTAGTTAATTAGTAGGCACGTGAACTTAATAACTAGTTAAGTTAATCTAATGCATGTTAACTTAATTGCTAATTAATTACTAGTGCATGTCACACCAGGTTATTTTTTGTATATTCCATAATTTTAAATAGGAGGTAAATTTTATGTCTTTTCTTAGGATGACAGTTGTTACGCCACTGCCACTGCTGAGATTACCGGATGCTTCACCACATTCTAGCATTGGTGAGTGATATCTTACCTCAGGTGATATATTTATTATTATTGACATTATATTTCTCAATTAATTATATTAATTATTTTTTAATAATGTCAGTTGCTACGTCGCCAATAGCACAAGCTCCTGGCTTGTCACAATCTAACGAGCGGACTGCCATGGATCATGTTCCGGTATCAATCGAGGTGAGAACATTACTGTACATATATCAATTATCACAATTTTAATTTGGTATGACACTAATGATTTATTTTATATTAGGACCCGTAGATGATGTCGGACCTTCTCAGCCTACCCCAGCTGTACCGGATGATGATTCCTCTTCGAGTGATGAAGAGGGATTACGCGATAATGGGATGGTCACCGTGAATAATATTGCTCGACTGTAAGTTAAATAAGTTGTACAAATTTTGTTATAGTTTTGGTTATCATTGAAAATTAATTCTTCTTTGTAATTGGCACAGGACCACTTTCATACCTGCTAGTACCATGGGGGATGTCAGTGCTCTCATTCTTTTCCACTTGTTGAAAGGTTCAAGATCCTAGAAAGATGTCCTAATTCAAGTGCGGGATGACATCTTTCGAGCCTTTATGGTACGATCTTCTATTTGGGTTACATAATTTTATCTATATTATTTTAAAATTACTAAGTTTTAACGTATTTTATAGGAGGCAAATCAGTTTCATCCGGATCTTAGTTTATGGACGATCTGGAGAGCTTTTGAGGAGGTCACCGTGAAATGCCTCCTAAATTGATTATACAAGTTTCGCAAGGTCATCACGTCCGCCGGCCTCAGTCTGGAACAGGGCATACAAAGATGCCCAAGGCATATTAGGCACTCGGTTTGGGAGTCCTTATGTAGGAAGTGGTAAGTATGTTTAGTTTTAAATTATTTTTATTAAATTTATAATTTTTTATTTAAGTATTTGATGTTCATAAAAGATGGATGAACGATGGCAAAGGAAGTCGGAAAAGGTAAGAGTTAACCGTCTTTCGAAGCCCTAGGCCCACATCCACACAAGGGGGTTAATGCGATTTGACTAGCATCGATGGTGCATGATAATTTACATACAAATTCAATTTATCAAACTTTTGACTTATACTTATGTTATAAAATTTGAAACTTTATCGTAGGAGGAGAAAGAAGGCTTTCATGTGGTCTATGAGGCCACGCATAAGAGCTAGAAGATAAACGACTTGGTCACACCCACTGCTCGTAGGCTTCTGGTAAGTCTCATGTTCATTTGGTTGTTGACATTAGTGAACTATTTTTTAAATGCACAATGTTTAAATTTTTCAGGATGAGTATAATGCGAAAATGGCTGAAAAGTACGGAGATGATCCGAGTACTCAGCCACCAGGTAATGTTTCTTGGTTGATTTTGTCATGTTTTTAATTTGTATGTTTTTTATATATAATTTATATATTATATGATTATACAATTTTTCTATTTTGTAAAGGACCCTGCTAATTGGGAGGAAGTGGTCGGCATGACACGAGGAGGATACTTGCGTGGCCTCGACATAGTCGCTCAGGTACCTAGGAGGATTGGAGGATATGCATACGGCCCATCTCCTCCGAGCTCATCCGTTGCACTTGATATAATGCAGCTATCACAGCAGCTATCAGAGTAGATATCACGGTAGGTGTCACAGCAATTGTCGCAGCAGTTAGCTCCACTATTGTAGGAGATTCAGGGATTGGTCCAATGCAGAATCCATCCCCGCGAGGTCATGGACCGAATACCTCTGGATCGAACGTTCGGAACGATAATAATAACTCCCAAACCTAGGATAGAAACTATGCTTTTGTCACTTATAGACTTAGATATACGTATAGTTTGTTAGTTCAGTTTATTACTTTTCATATTCAATATTATGTCTATGATGTTTTCATATTATGCTTGTAATGAATATCAATGTATCAATGCATTTATATGCATTATATAATTGTATGGTGTGGGAAGGGGAAAAAATGCGGCTGGTATGGGTCAAACAAATTTGCAATTAGCGCCTCCATAGCGTCACATTAGCGTTGCCAAAATAATAGATGCTATTTTAAATATGTAGTCCTTAGGGCCATATTAGCGTCTCATTGATGATGCAACTACCGTCATGTTTGCATCACTTCAACGCCAAAGTAGCGTCTCTTGGGCGCCGGAGTAGCGCCTACAGTTTAGGGCCACGTGAGCGTCCACTTAGCGACGCATTTCTACTGCTCCCAGTCGGACACCATGCGTCTTAATAACGTCGAGACAACATCAACAATTGGCACTATAGCGTCTCCATTTTTGTTGTCTTGTTACGACGCCATTAGCCATGGATATGCAGCGTCGCATATGTGCGGTGCTGGTTGGACGCTGAAGTGACGCTCTATGTCACGGAGATGCAATAGCGCCTCGCTAGCGTCGTGTTTTTGGGTCGCTATTCCTCAACTTTCTTGTAGTGAACTCATATATATGTCATCACAAATAATTAACTTCAAAACTTTAATCATCACATACAGTTATAAGGACATTACTGGCAATTCAACAAATAGTTAAATGGTGGGATACATGCCCAAAATAGTGAGTCACAAGCTCACTCTCGAATCAAAATCACGAGCCATATGCTCATAAACCATATAATGTGAGCATCCTTCGCTCCATACAGTAATCCAACATCTCCAAAATCTTGCAAAACATTCATCAAGTAATAAATCTGTATAAGAAAAATTCAATCAACACAAAGTTAGCTATTCAATGATCACGTCTCTCACACATGCTCATTTCCTAGCCCCTTTACATTCTTTATTTTATGCTATGCAAGCTTTCATTCATGGGTGAGCATTAAGAAGCTAAGTGAGTAAAATGACTATCTCAAATATTAAAACAGTGAAGGAAAACCAACCTCTTTATTTTCAAAATTTACTCCACACCCTTTTCATTTCTCCAAGGAAATTCATTTAAATAACAATCATACCGAATGAATGCCATGAGTGCACATGCATGGTAATAAAATAACATCATAAAACTTAGAAAAATATCATCAAACACGGATATCCATACCACTCATCAATCGAGTGCTTCTTCATTCACCCCTCGTGTCACTATATCGCCATAGGGTGGTTTGTTTTAATTTCGTCCCTCGTGTCACTATATCGCCATAGGACGTTGAACCGTTCCTCGTGTCACTATATCGACATAGAGCTTGTTTATTTTCTTTCTCCACTCCATCCCTCGTGTCACTATATTGTCACAGGATGGTTATTCTAATTCCACGCTTCGTGTCACTATATCGACACAAGGTGTTGAACCTGCCCCTCGTGTCACTATATCGACATAGAGGAAACTGTACCCCAATCGGTCTACTCGGGGTTGGCCAAATCTCCGAGGTGAAAACACTCCACCTTATGTGGGTTCTTAGATGTAATGCACATGATGCATGAATGCAATTTTCAAATACAAGTTTAGGGTTGGAAACCGTCATATAAACTTTCCTTTCAAAAATCAAATATTCACTTCAATTTCACAAAGATAAACTTCGACAGATTTCCAAAATTCAAAATAAAATGTCACAAGTCATATGATGACACACATATGAAGCATACAAATATATGAATATGCATGAAAAAAATTATCACGAAAGTCCATTCCACATCGGGTAGAACAATGTCATCACTCCGAAGAGTTAAATAATTCATATCAATTGAGATAAGTTCCTTCACCTTAGATTCATCGAGTCCCAAATTATCTCCTTGTCCGAATCCAATCAAAAGTAAACACGACCTATCACATTCATTACTTGATTAATTAATATTATAAAAATAAATTTGGTAATTCACTCTTCACAACCACTCGACGTGCTTATCATAAACCAAGTCCTATTATGGATTTGCTACAATACTTACCAAGAAGAAAATGAAGGCCTCGTCAACTAGTAGCAGCCTAATCAAATCTCAACAACCAACGGACTATCTCCTTCCGTTTAACAACCCCCTATAAGCGAAATTCAAACAAACTTCAATTAAATCCTAACTAGGACCTTAACTACATTATAAATAATTACTCTCAGCTATGCAGACATTCATACCACAATAATTGTAGCCACCGCTCTCAGAACCACAGTCGTACCCGTCGAAATGTCGAAAAGCTATCAGACGCCTTCTTCATCAATAATAAAATAAAATTACTTTGAATTTGTTCACATAACTGAAATTCAATCACAGGTACATTTCCATTCGCTTACCAACCGTGATATGAGGATGAGTCACCGAAAAGGTCGTCGGAGCACGATCGAAGTTTGAAACCCACGAACATAAAAGGGATTAGCAACTAATTATTATACGGACAACAATCTAATCTCTTTCTATCTCATGTGTGCACCTACCAAAATGCGAGATGAGCTTGGCCGGAGCTCCCCGTCAGACTCGCCGGAAAAGTTCCACTCGGCCACTTTCATGATTTGGAACAAGGACACATTGAAAACTCGTCAAAATGATCCTAATCAACATGAGAATGATGTACAACTCACCAGGAGGAAGATCGGTGCGAATCAGAGCCGGAATCATCGCCAGCGAACTTCCCCTCTTCTTCATGTTCTAAGCTTGCTGTGTTGCGCACTTTGGACCGATCATCTTCTAACCCATGCCAAAATATTCGTCTTGTCATCCTCTTTCCATCAGTACCTCTTGTGTGAAAAATAGTGTCCGGACAACGGAGAACGGACGGCCGGAAGGGACGGCGGCGGAAGATGTCTTGCGAGCATTGTAGCACTAGGGGGAGGAGACGATGCTTTACCCTTTTTTTGTACACGTCTCTTTTTTTTGCTACTGTCCTTTCCTGCATGATGACCAAAGTGCCCCTACCTTTTAAATAAATTCCACCTTTTTTTTAAAAAAATATTACAGTGGAACTCAAGTCTAACCTCATAGGTCGCTTCATCGGTAAAACTCTCAGTGTTAAAGTGCTATGCTCTAACCTCTTGGCACTATGGAACTTACAGGGAAGGATCAAGGTGATCAAGATAGGTAATGGCTACTATATATTTACTTTCAGTGACAACTTGGATCATACTCAAGTATTAGCCCATCAACCTTGAAACCTATGAAGTTCTCTCCTTTACATCTCTTAAGCAAGACCCTTCTTCCGTGCATTTTTGGGGTCCTCTTTAGCATCCCGATTTGAATCCAGTACTTGGTATTGGCTTGGGAGCTCTATAACCCAGCCTTTTTATGTCGCATCACTTTGTCATTTAGGTGGACGACATTTGTGTTGATCTAGACATTGCTAAACCTTTAAGCATGGGCTCTAGATCAACCTTCTAGATGGTTATCATTATTTTGAACTTTTTCTAAATGAAAATTTTCCTACTTTTTGTTTCAAATGTGGTGAGATCAAACATAGGTTCCCGGTAGGAGATGCAGTATTGCTCGGACAACATTTTGGCTCCTTGGTGGATTGTGGGGTTGCTTTGACGTCCTTCTCTATGGCCTGTGGATGCAAGCGAACCTACTCCACAGCGCAGGCCAACGCACAACCACGACCAGCCCCTACACTCCGATGCGTGATGGTGAACCCCTATAGATCTCCAATGCCTTTGCAACCCTAGCTATGTGATGAACTGTTGATGCTGTCTAATCCTGATCATACGGACACCTTGCTCTTGTCTCATCAAAGGTCGGACCTCTTCCTCGATCTAACCATAGGGATCCCATCTCTAGTTCACGACCCCCATCTGGTGACCCTTGGATCCCATTACACCCATCACATTCCCCTAAGAGCCCAGCCATCGAACGCTGATCCCAAACTCACCCCCATCAGTTCGTCCATCTAGTGACTTTTGTTGTTACTGATCACACGCTATCTTCATTACCTCGTTGCCCTCCTAAAACACCCATTCTCCTTCTTTGGCCCTCCTCTATCATGATGGTATCCCCTCATAGTGTCCACTGATTCGAGCCACTCCATTAACCTTTCCCAGCTCCCTCTTACGACCATGAGTTGATTTGTGCAGGTTCAGTAGGAGAACGAGACCTTGACTAAGTTAATGAAGGGCAAGTTTCATATGGCCAAGAAAAACACCACCTCGGTGACACCTGATGCGAACTTTGATGGGGGGAGAAGCCTAACCCTGACCTGGTGGTAGCCATCACCTCTCCTCCGAGGACCATGCCGAAGAAGCCATTGGTTTCGAAATCCATCCCTAAGGTTCACGACCCGTCTCGCTGACATTTCTATTCAACATATACTCGATATCTTGTTTTTGTTAGAAACTCATGTTGATAATACTCATTATGTGTCAGTTTAAACAACTCATGTCTCAATACATTCATATTACTATTACAATAGATAACATTTCTTTTGCTCACATGTGTGTATGCTAGTATCTCACCTGTAATTCGTAAACACTTATGGTCTCAATTAACAAATATCTCCCTAGATGATGTTCCTTGGGTGATAAATGGTGACTTTAATAGAATTATCTTTCTTAAGGACAAGCGGGGTGGAATCCCTTTCAAATCCACCCCTTCTATTCATGACCTTATGTTGACCTGCTTACCTCTAGCCCTCATCACACCCGGAGCAATAATTGTTCTAGCTTAACTAGGAGCCTATATAAACTTGATAAATTCCTCCCTAACCATAATTGGTGGCCTACTTCTCCAATATTATAACCCACACCTTAGAGAGATGTGCATTTGACCATTCACCCTTGGTTATAGATATTAATCCTAGAACACTCATATGAAAGTTTTTAGATAAACACTTTTGTTTGAGTATCAAGAACCAAGAACCATTGTTAGGTTTATTTGGAACCAAAGACATCATAATATAACTATCCACCAATCCCCTAGTCAAATTAGGTACAAAACTATATATTTGAACTCACATGATTTAGGGAGATTAGAAATTATGGCAGACATGAAGAAATTATGTATACATCTTACTTATGTTGAACATGCATTTATCCCAAATTTTGTAATGTTTTCATGTTCGAACATATGATTTATTATTGAATTATAGTTTTTATGATTTCTCCAGATTCATTTTATGGAAAAGTGACATTTCATTTTTCTCGAACTACATTATTGATTGTTTTAACTATTTTTCATATAGAAAAACATACGGGAGTATATGAACATAAGGCACCACTTACTGCCTTAGAAGAAATCTACAGTTAGACAAAGGCCCCTTGCCACATCAGCCAAATAGATTCCTTTGTGCTAGAGCAAAGAAGTTTCCTTTAACACCTTTTTTGGGCATAAGAATGGAAATGGGGGACACTCAAGACACAAGTGCCACTATCTAGACACTTAAGCAAATTCAAGAGGAAGCAACACGTTTCACCGAGGAGGCATGGTTCAAAATAGGAAATAGTTAGAAGAAATCTTTTCACATCAGTTGATATATTCCTATCTGCACTAGAGGAAGGAAGTTTCCTTTCACTTTTTGGGAACATGTGTACAAGGAATTAATTGAATATATGGACAGATGGAAAGCTTGAATTCTAACAGACAACCAAGAAAGGAAGTTTAGGATTCCACAAGCATATTCCTTTGTCTGGAAAAGTGGGCAAAATAAGAAAAGGGAGAAAGTAGATGAGTAGAAAGGTGTCACAATACTCTGGAGCTATAAAAGAGCATGGAGGCTGCCAAAGAAAGACATTTTCGAGACCCCAATCCCCAACCCATTCCATTATGCAACTTCAAGAAGGAGGCTGAAGGGGAGGCTGCAGTAGTAGCATCTTTTCTTCGTTTATTTTATTTTATTTTTTTCTCTTTTCTTTTTTCTATTGTTTAACTAACTAGCCAACTAGTACTGGGGGATTGTGATGGATACTATGTTTAAGCAGCAGTTGTCTAACTCTATGTGTTCACTATTTTATTGCTTCCTTTGGTTTCATGATGTTGTCTTGGATTGTCAAATGTTTCTTCGTTTTGTCCATTGTGCCTTGGATCGAGAGGGTGATATCTTCCTTTGCTGGTCAAGATTCAAGGCTGAGAGGTGAGGAGCTTGAGCTAATTCATTCTGAAAGGCACTATGCGATTCAACCCTTCACTATTCGTTTCATATTTTCCTTGAAACTTTTGGGTTCAGTTCGGGCAACCCTTGTCATTGGCAATTCTCGTTCGAGAGGGTGATATGATTTCCTAGCTAAGGCACACAAGCCAAGAGTTTGGGTCGGTGCTAGGATATGCCGAGGGATCACCATTCATCAACGGGTCAATTAGGAGGAACTTCCTTCATTTTTCCCTGATTTCGAGAGATGATTTTCTATTTGGAACTTCAAATGTATCTCGACGTTAGAACCTCTTGCCCGAGAGAGTATCGAGAGCTATGGCAATGGCTAGGTTGTGTCTAAGATATGTCGATGCTCAGTGCCATGGTGAGGTCGAGAGGTAAATTCGGAGAAACCCCAATGTCTTTATTTTGTTGAAGTTCTTATTTGTCCGAATGGTTTTAAGGTCTAAGCATCGAACACCCCCGATGACAACAACATCTCCCACACGAGAGGGTGTCCTATTCTCAAACAGTTGCATGTGTTCAAAGAGGTGGGGTGACCATTGGATTACATCTAGGAGATGTTGTTAGTCAGTGTCGAGCGAGGCCAAGGGTGAGCTCAAAGTATTTTCTGTGTTTTCATGTTGAAATGCTTCTCAGATTTAATGGTTTGAGTTTCTAACATTGATGAGCTTGGCCCGAGAGGATAATCTATTCCCCAACCATCGCATGCGTGTCGAGATGTGGGATGAAAGTGGGGTTATGTCAAAGGGATCACCAATGGTCAGTGCTGAGCAAGTCCGAGAGGAAAGGTCGGAGTATTTTCTAAATCCTTTTTTCATTGTTACTTTTTCATCTAAACTATTTTTGGTTTTATTGTGTCAGTGCATGACTTCTTAAGATATTTTCTCCTCTATCTTGAACTAGACCTAGAGGAATCCACCTAAAAGGGAATATCACTTGTTGGAACTCAGTGCAGACCGAGAGATTGGCTGAGTCCCAACATTAGACTCAGGATTCCTTTGAGTTTAGAGCTGGGGTATATCGGCATGCCCCCATCTTGATACTCATTTTAGAATGCCCCATCATCATGATAATGTGACGGGTACATTTTGGGCATTCTGGGTGATGACCCCATGCGTGTAAGTCCAGCAACTCATGACCACAAGATTGATTTGGTCACTAGTGTTGACAGGGCGTCGCAACTCTTGAGATGCTATGCGCGGTTCAAAAAGTGTCGACGCTACAACAACGCTAAGTTCTGCCGCGCATTTTTACTCCATTGCGCGCAATAATAGCATCTAATTGGTGTCTTTATGGCGCAGACTTTAGCGTCTATTTTGGAAAATGCTACGTAAATGCTAATGTGGCGCTATTGAGAGGCTAGTAGCGTCACCATTTTGTGACTCAACTAAGATGCTATACCGACGCTAATGGCATCGACTTAGCATCACTAGGGGAGACACTATATTGCGTTGCTAACCCACAGTTTTCTTGTAGTGCTAGTGTAATCAATTCAACACCCTTTCATGTATTTGCTAATGTTTAACTATCCTATGGGATCATTGTTTCATTAGAAAAGTTGTCTAAGAACTTTCTAAGATCATGCGCTAGAAGCAAGAAGGGTCTTATCTAGGATTAGCAGCCATTGTCCAGAGGGGACTTTGGCATTAGGAAGCTTCATTATTTGTGGACTTCCTCGCTAGCGTGGTAGACTGGGGGTACTCTTAACAATGTGGATGAACCTTGGATTCAACTTTGTAACTTGAAATATGATTTTTATCATCCTTGACTAACTATTCTAGGGACTCCTCGTGGCATTGGAGAATGGTTCAGGAGGCCATGATAGATATAGGGATGGCCTAAAAAAATATGTTTCCTCTAATCTTAAAATAAAATGTTATTCATGATCCCTAGCTATTCTCTACTCCCTTTTGCGTTATTCCCACATTTATTAATGCTCATATACCATTACTTACTATGATGGTAGCTAATTTTATTTCTAATCGTCTATGGAATTTGCCCCATTTTGTCTAAATGTTTTCACTCCCATATGGTTTCTGCTATTACTTTTATTTTTTCCCTTGGTAACTAATGTTGATAAGTGGGTTTGGCTTAGGATAATCACGAAATCACTCCTAAATTTATCGATTAATTCCTTACTCACCTGACCCTCTAGCAATAGTTTTTTGGACAGCCCGATTGGCGGCTCTTATGGGATAGTGATGCTCCTCTTAAAATTAAGATGTTTCTTTGAAAAATTTGTCACAATCACCTTCTTACCATTAGTATGATCTCTCGCTTTGATCAGAACATTAATCCCTTGTGCCAATTATGCGACCTTTCTGTTAAGATTAATTTCCACTTGTTCTTTGACTGCCCTATATCGACTAAAATATGACATATTTTTCAAACTAAGATTGGCCATACATTTTCTTTCATTAACTCTTGCCCTAAAGGTTCTTGGATTAGGGAATGTTAATCACTGTGTGGCATTGCAAGGATGACTCTTTGTTCTTTGTTTGCCTTTTGTCTCTAGGTATTTGGCATATGCAGAATGATATCCATTTTAGGTTCAAGAGGGCAACCACTATCATTGTTTGAGTCTGAGTTTTATGATGCATGCAAAATACAACAAATTTTAGTTTATTATTTTAATTATTTTTCTTTAATTTGATCATGACATGTATTATTTTATGTCACTTTTAGTCGTGGCTCAAGATTTATTCGATTGAGATTAAATCATTCTTTCGATATCATAAAAAATGGACAATTTAATTTGATATGTAATAGTTTATGCAGGAGAATGAATAAATGGCAATTAACAACCCAAGATGCGTGGACATTAAACATATGGGGAGTTTTCTTATACCATCTCGAAGGTGTGAAATTTTTTTAAATATGGTTTCTTGATCACATTACAAGTTGTGATTTCTAATCGGACAAGGCATGAAATTGGATGAACCACAAGGTGGGATTGATGCCATGTCAAAGCCAAAACTCTATGATGATGATGTGGAGAAATTATGTATACTTTTCATCTATGTTCAATATGCATCTATTCATGTTTTAGAATATGTTTTACTATATTCTCATGCTTGAACACATGCTTTATTATTATTGAAATACAACTTTTATTATTTCTTCACATTCATCTTTTAAATATTGTATTTCTGAGATATTATTACTTGTGTTGATTACTTTCCATACAGAAACCTCAATCGATAATTCATAGAAGTATTCAGGTGTATGCGCCTATATGCACACATATGGAGAACACGAGCGTGTTCCCCCACTCCAGACACACATACAAATTTGAAGGCAAACGACATAGTTTACCAACCTAGCTGTCCAAAGTAGCAAACAACAAAGAAAACGTGCATTTCCACATCAAGACAGTAGATTCCATTACACAAAAGGGAGGAAGCTTCCTCTGCACTTTTATGGGCAGATGTGGACAACAAAAAAGGTTGCAGTACAGTGGACAGTGAACCGGTGGTGAGCTAATGGCAGGCAGCCATGCAGGGCCACAATAAAGATTCCTTTTTGCTGGCAAATTCTGGACAAGTGACAGACCAAGAGGCATGAAGGACCACAACTGATTTTTTTGACTGGAAAATGGCAGAGGTGGTCCAAAAACAAGGGAGCTTTCTATAAAGCATCTGGAGATACTAAATGTCAAAAATGGTACTAGGAATTAGTAGTAGGAGTGAGACTATAAAAGGGGGCTGAAGGCAAACTTGAAGGAGGTTCCAATTGGTTTCAATTTTGCTAAGTTTGTTTCCTTTTTGGCTGCTGAAGGAGGTTGGAGAGGAGGCTGCACCAGCAGCCTCCCTTCTCCCTTTTCTCTTTTATTTTCCTTTCTTCTTTTCCTTATTTTCTAGTTTTTGTAATGTGTAACTAACCAACCAACTAATGGCTAGGAGATGTTGATAATGACTTTCGTACTATGTTTTTATTCTTCTTTGATACTTTGATGACTAGCTGAATGTTGAGCTTGCTTATGGTTTTAATGATATCAGTTTGATTTTTGTTTCATTGTATAACTTTTTACTTTTCGGATCTGTATTTGGATTTGAGCTCGTGTATCATCTTCACCTTGGACCCCGACCATAGGGATGTTAAAGGCTCTAGGCGACCGAACGTAGAGAAATTGAGCTTTGATGAAAATGATTCCCTGTGTGATTTTTCTTTGTTTTCCTCGTAGATGTAAGCTAGGGGGAGCTTCTGAATCATTGTTGCCTTGCACCCCTTTCCGTAGGGATGTTAGAGGCTCTATGCGACCGAACGTAGAGAAATCAAGCTTTGGCATGCAATGGTTCATAGTTCAGATTTTTATAGAGTTGGCTATGACAATTCTTCGTGGTTTGGTTTAGATGTCGTTCACTTTCTGATTCACGGCCTAAAAAGGTTATACATATTTCAAGTCTCTAGCAATAAACAATTGCATTGAGTTGGAGATTCGGATCATCCTACACAGATTCAAAGAGTGTTCGTTCTTTGTCATTATTGTTTTCGATTCCTTTCTTATTCTAGAAAGTTCTACCCAAGAGGGGACATTCTTCCATCCTCATTCGTAATCAGTGACCCGAGCAGGGTAGATAACAAATGAATTACTTATGAACTTTCAGTAATCCTAAATCGTATTTTCTGAATCGATCTTTTCTTCCCCCTTTAAATTGTTTAAACACTCTCGATGATATACTAGTTTCTTGCATTATGCCTGGGAGGGTTGTCCATATTCCATTGAGGTGAGCATGAGCCGACCGAAGCTGTCTCGCCTTAAGTGTATTTCTCTTGAATGCTCAATGGACACGAGATCATGACTCAAATCCAAAAGAAAGAAAGCTCGATTTATAAACCATCATATGCGAGAGCGACGTTTGCACCAGTTCTATAAACCCATTCACGTGTGCAACAATGATTGACTATATACACGCGTGAAGGGCATTCATTCATTTTTATCCTCAATGAAGTTCAGAGGATGTAAGTTCCAAGTGAAAACATTCCCCCAGCCTTAATGTTTAGCTACATTCTTCTCTATCTACTTTAGCATTAAAAGTCCATAAAGATTAGAGTAGTCTTATTTATTGTGATTTCTAGTTTATAGCATTTCACTTTTTTTATTTTAAATAACACCTATAGACTTGATTAAGTGTGAACATTTCAACTTTGTCTCTGTAGATCGACCCTCAAGCACTACAATGATATGCCGTATACTTTTGGTTCTCGTAGTAATAGTATAGAGGATTTATAAATTTGAAACTTCATTCGACATTCTTTTGTGTTTAACGATATACACACTTTATGCAAGTCAGATGACAAGTTGGGATTTTTTTAACAATCAAGGCACGATTTATTTTGGAACAAATGAAATTCGGACCTTACAATTTTTCATGGTATCAATCAACAAGGCGGAGTTTTTCGGGAGCACAATGCGCTAAAGTCATAAATGTATGACTCAGATTGTGGATGAAATGTTGTTTTCACTCCAAACCAAATAGTTTGCAAGGCAATATTTTTAGCACATCAAGTCTGAAGCAGCAAGGTCCTATTTTTCAGCTCAAAGTAACTTTTTAGGCTTGATTTTTCTAGCTAATGCTTTTGACATCAAAATCATCTATGTGGCTGCATCCTATTGGCTGACATGCAAAGCTCCTATGTATTCAACTTTATCCTATGAACGTGTTACGGTCAAAATAACAGCAAACTCTAGCAAGTGTACTAGTCGCTCAAATAATAAAGTAAATGAGTAAAGATACCCTTCCCACAAGGATGGTTAATAATTTAGATTTTATTTTAATCTTATTAATTGAAAGATTAAGGAAAGTTTGTTTACAAGTGTGACTAAAATAAAGGATAAAAAATAAAGATAATGGTCACCTGGAGAAATAATTGAGTTGATGATTTAGGCACCTAATTATCACCACTAAAATGTAATAGATTTTTCTCAACTTAGAATTAACTGAATCAATAATAAAGTTGAATTCTCAAACTCAGTTAGCCAATATTTCAAGCTTTAACTATTATATTAAGAATAATTAGAATAAATTATTTTTTTAGATTTTTAACTTATCTAATTAATCAAAAGATGCATTCAAATTAAATTATGATAAAGGGCTTTCTCAAATCACCTTAATAACTCCACAAATTAGGTCTCTTTCGATTTTCTTAATTATGGCATGCAATAAATAAGATTGATCCTAGAAACTATTATGAAAATAATTACTTATTCTCAAATTGCAATCAAATTATAAATAATAGAATCAAAGGAAAGCAATGAGCATAAATTGGAATGCTATTAAGCATTCAAACTAAACTAATATTGAGAAAGATTCCAAAACACAAATAGGGTTCAACTAGGATGACCCTAACAAAAAAATAATCTAAGAATAATAAAATCAAATATAATATAAAATTTTAGAAAAGAATAAAGAACTCTTGTAACCGTCGTGCACATCCTCTCTCGAGTTTTCGACAGAGCTTCGCTGTTGTTCTTGCACTTATCCTCTTATTAACCTTCAAATCTATGCCCCATGGTTGCTTTTTCCATATCTATGGTATTTCCCTTTTATAAATTTTTCGTTCTCCAAGGGCAGAAATCGAAATTCTATCCTAAAGGGGGTTAAAATCTACTAGGAAATCTGTAACGATCTGAGATCTAAGGACCAAGATGGTCTCATCGAATAGGCTGGGGGTGTTATAGAATAGTATCAGAGCCTAAAGTTAGGGCATTCTCATGTCCTAATGTATGATGTATAGTCCATGTGCAAGTGCCACGAGCAGTCACCGCGCCACTTGAAGTCAAGTGAGTCTATCTTATCTCCTAAGATATATGATGTTTCTAAATTGATGAGGCATGATGATGTAGATGCCTCCCTGCCGTGCACCTGCTGGTCGAGGTTGGGGTCGAAGACGACCTCAAAGTAGCGGCGGAATTGGAAATCCGCAACAAGAGGGGACGGACTAGAATGAGGTCTAAATGAGTCAGGTTCGTGCTGTGGAGCTGACAGTTCAGTCTCCACTAGTGCAGCCCCCACCATCATGGGCACCAATAATTCCACCCGTACTGACACCATCCGTTCAAGCCGCACCAGTCATGATGCCATCAGTTCAGCTTCCTTTTGTACAATCTCCGCCTATACAGCCTATGCCACCAGTGTCCTCTAAGGACACTATTCAAGCATTCTTGAAGTTGCGCCCTCCAGAGTATGATGGCTTGGGCGAGTTTGACAAAGCTGAGAGATGGTTGAGGACCATTAAGGAGAAGCTGCAACAAATGAACTGTGGTGAAGATAAGAAGGTCCTATTCGCCATTAGCATTTTAACTGAGGATGCATTAGACTGGTGGAAGACCGTGGTGGATACCAGTATGAAGGACAGAATGACGTTCCTTGGGAACGCTTCTATGAGGCATTCAAAGCATGCTATTCTCGACATACCAGCGTGCACTGAAGCAGAGGGAATTCTTGCAACTGAGCTAGGATAAGATGACGGTGGCTCAGTACTATGTCAAATTCATTCGTCTGAAGAGGTACAACACTCTCAAGATGAGTGACAGATAGAAGGCAGATCATTTATGCCAGGACTTAAACCCGACCATCAGGACCAACACCTTAGTTGGCCAATGTGCTAATGTGAGTCTAGCGGTGGAGTTAGCAACAACGATGGAAAGAAACTATGCCAGAGAACAACAAGAATTGAAAGATGTGAAAGGAAAGGCTCCCATGCAGCCCTCTACTCAGAACCAACCTCGATGGAATGACCGTCATTAGAATCGAGGAGGACCCGACCATAGGAATCGACGTCAGGATAATTGGGCGAGGCCATATGAGCCTCGTGATGCTAACCGCCAACAACAGCCCCAACATTAGGTAAAGATTATGAACATGAAGTTAAGATGCTTATGATGAAGTGAACTGAATCAAGACCCTTTTTGCAGCCCCAACGTCAGCAGCCCCAGCAGCAGGCACAGAGTACTGGTACCTGTCCCCACTGTAGGAGGTTCCACATCAAGGAATGTAGGATGAAGGCTGGGGTATGCTTGCACTGTGGTCAACAAGGACATTTCATTTGTGATTGTCCTACTAAGAAGGATGATCTCGTACCAGCTCCGCGTGACGCAAGAGGTGGGAACAACATGGTTCGTGGAAGAGTCTTCCACCTAGAAGAAGATGCAGTACCGACAGACGCCAAAGTCATTAGAGGTACACTATCCATAGCTGGTCTCCCTACTACAGTCCTATTCGATTCGGGTGCATCACACTCCTTTATATCTAGAGACTGTGCTGTTACATTAAGTTTACCTCTACATGATATAAATCACCCTATAGAGATAATTACTCCTATGGGAATGCTCTACGCCACAAAGTACCTTCTTGAGGTACCAATGGAGATACAAGGCAAGAACTTTTCTGCATATCTGATAATCATTCCAATGACGGACTATGATGTCATTCTTGGTATGGATTGACTATCCTACCACGATGTGGCCGTACTATGTAAACAGAAGAGGTGATCATTGGTACCCGAGGTGAACGCAAAGCTATTATTGGGGGTACCACAGGAAAAGATGGAAAGGTTATTATATCTGCCATAAAAGCACAAAGAATGATACATAAGGGATGCAAAGGTTTTCTTGTAATTGCGATGGAGACGGACAACCCATGGACCCAACTACAACAACTGGACGTAGTTCGGGAATTCCCGAATGTCTTTCCTAACGACATCTCCGGATTAGCACCTTCACGAGAGATTGATTTTCGGATCGATCTCCTTCCAGGCACTGCCCCGATCTTGAAGGCCCCCTATAGGATGGCACCGGTCGATATGCATAAACTGAAGAAGCAAATTCAGAAACTTTTAGACAAAGGGTTTATTAGGCCGAGTGTATCTCCTTGGGGTTCGGCTCTCTAAGACTGTGCATTGACTATCGGATGTTGAATAAAGCCACAGTCAAGAATAAGTACCATCTACCGCGGATCGACAACCTCTTCGATCAACTCTCAAATGTCGCAATATTTTCTAAGATCGACTTACGAAGTGGGTACCATCAGCTTAGAGTGGCTGATGAAGATGTACAAAAGACTACTTTCCGATCAAGGTGTGGTCACTGTGAATTTCTAGTGATGTCTTTTGGACTGACAAACGCCCCTGCAGCTTTCATGGATCTCATGAACCGGGTGTTTAGACTATACCTGGATCATTTTGTCATTGTCTTTGTGGATGACATCCTGATTTATTTAGAAAATGAAGAACAACACAAAGAACACTTGAAGATAGTTTTAGAAAAGTTAAGGCAACACAAGTTATATGACAAACTATCGAAGTGTGAGTTCTGGCTTGATCGGATTATATTTCTTGGACACAATCTCAAAGAAGGGCATTTCTGCGGATCCTTCCAAAGTAGAAGCGGTATCCCACTAGCCAAGGCCAAAACATGGCACTGAAATCCACAGCTTCCTCGGATTGGCAGGTTACTACCATAGGTTCATCAAGGATTTTTCAAAGATTGCATCTCCATTGACGAACCTAACAAAGAAAGGTGTGAAGTACATATGGACATAGAAATACGAAGATAGTTTCCAAGAATTGAAGGCCAGGTTGACCACTGCACTCATACTCACCATTCCAAAAGGTACTGATGGGTATGTAGTGTACAGTGATGCTTGCGGCACAAGACTGGGATGCGTGCTCATGTAACATGGAAAAGTGGTCGCATATGCATCTAGGCAGCTGAAGAAGCATGAGGTGAACTATCCAACTCATGACCTTGAATTGGCAGCGAAAATCTTCACATTGAAGGTTTGGCGACACTACCTTTATGGAGTACAGTTTGAGGTGTTCACCGATCATAAGAGCCTTAAGTACGTCTTCTCTCAGCGAGACCTTAATATGCGACAATGAAGTTTGATGGAATATTTGAAAGACTACGAGTTCTCCATTAATTACCATCCGGGTAAGGCGAACTCAATTGCAAATGCACTCGGCCGCAAGTGGGAAGGCTCACTAACTCACATGATGATGGTGTATAAGATGATGAAGGAGATAAGCCTCTGGAAACCAAGGCTTGGAGGAATGGAGCAATACTGATGATGCACCAGATACAGCTGAATCTGGTGGATAGAATCATTAAGGCTCAGGCCCAGGATCTTGAGTATACAAAGATGTTACGAAGATGTCAAAAAGAAGAAGAAGATTTCAAGCTCTCAACAAATGGTGGGATCCGGTATAGGGATCGTCTGTGGGTCCCAAGTGATGAAGTGCTTAAAAGAGAAGTGATGGATGAATGCCATAAGTCTGAATTTGCGATCCATCCAGGCAGCACTAAGATGTACAAGGATGTGCAAAGTGGAATGACATGAAGCGAGAGATTGCGGATTATTTTTCTAAGTGCCTGGTCTACCAACAGGTAAAAGTGAAACATCAGAAACCTTATGGAAATATCACATCTCTCGCCATTCCACAGTGGAAGTGGGAGGATATTTCCATGGATTTCATAACATGCTTACCCCGTACTCAGGGACATGATTTCATATGGGTGATTGTGGATCGTTTAACAAAGTCTGCACACTTTCTACCCATAAAGTCAAAACAATCAGTGCAGAGCCTTATGAATCTATATGTACACGAGATAATCAGACTTCATGGGATCTCCACCTCCATTGTATCAGATAGGGATCCAAGGTTTACAGTCAGATTCTGGAGAGGCCTACAAGACTCTTTCGGACGAGGCTAAATTACAGTACGATATTCCATCTACAAACGGATGGTCGGACTGAAAGGACCATCCAAATAGTTGAAGATATGCTAAGAGCTTGCGCCCTTGACTGGAAGGGCAACTAGGATGATCACCTACTGCTTATTGAGTTTGCGTATAATAATAGTTATCATTCTAGCATTCGTATGACTCCCTTTGCAACTTTGTATGAGAGACCACGTCGTTCACCTGCATGCTGGAATGAGGTAGGTGAAAGGAAGATTTTGGATGTTAAAGAACTAAAACAGACAAAGGAATATTCAGCAAGGGTCGAGTTGATACAAGAAAGGATGAAGGCATCACAAGCTTGACAAAAGTTTTATGCTGACAGAGGACGGCGTGAACAAATTTTTTAGACAGGTGATCAAGTACTTCTGAAGGTTTCCCCAACCAAGGGAGTGATGAGGTTCAGTAAAAGAGGAAAGCTCAGCCCAAGATATATGGGTCCTTTTGAGGTACTCGAGCTAGTTGGGAGGGTGCTTGCAGACTAGCATTACCTCCTTCCTATGGGCGAGTTCACAATGTGTTCCATGTCTCTATGTTCCGGAAGTACAAACATGATGATGCGAATGTTATACGGTATGAAGAACTTAATCTCAAAGATGACCTGACCTATGAGGAACAACCCATCCAGATTCTAGAGACAAAGGTTCAACGTCACAACAACAAAGATGTACCACTGGTCAAGGTAGCTTGGAGCCATCACCGAGGTGACGAAGCAACCTGGGAACTCGAGTCTGAGATGCGAAGGGAATTTCCCATACTATTTGGTAAGTCATGACTTATGACTGAATTCGAGGACGAATTTTATTTTAAGGGGTTTATGATGTAACGCCCGAGAAGGAACAAAAGAAAGGATAAAATCTGAGTCAGATTTGATTTGATCAGGGAGGAGTTGATCTCTGATTTAAACTCGGATCCTTCCCCTATAAATAAGATGCCAAGTCCACGAAATCAACCCTTTTCTCTCCCTGTGCAAGCCGGCCCTAAGTTTCTCCTCCCCCGTTTGTGCGCCTTTTTGCCTCCTGCTCATCCCTGACCGTCGCTGTCGACAGGAGGTCAACCAGAGGACGTGGATGACACCGGACATGCACCTGAACCGAGAGGAGCGGGCAGAGGAAGAGGAAGAAGAGGAAGAGGATTGCAGTAACAGTTTCTTGGACAGAAACTTCAAGGTATGGAATTAGGACAAATTTGTGATAGAATACTGATTTTAGACTTGAAGTATGTTCTAGGTAATTTCTGGTTATTGAATGATGTTCTATGATGTTGATTTGTGCCGTCCATCACCGAAAAAGATGAACGAAACGCGAACTGCGTGTCTGCGCAGTTCCTACGTAAGAAGAACCCGGCTCGGGTTCACCCGAACTCGGCCCGGGCAGGTCCTTCGCCGAACCGAGTTCGTAGGAACTCGGCCTGGATCCGTCATTGCCGCTGATCATAGCTGATCATAGTATGTTTTTAACCCATTTTCTATTCAAATCATATATATCGAGCCCTCAAATTGCCTAACTTTTGGCCAATTATGTTTGGAATGCAAGGATTGTGATAACTAGTTGATCTTTCTCATTTTATACCTAATTCCATGTGCATAAAGGTTCTAAAATGCTAAAATCCATAAATATTACAATTCTATGCCAAGTTATCATTTTGTAGGGCAAGTTATCACTCCAAGTGCACAAGTTATCATTATTTTAATTGAGCTGATTTTCAGTGATTATTTGGTTCTAAATCTCTTGCCATCATGAATTATTCATATTTGGATGACCATATTTCAATTTGTGCAAGGTTATCACTCCAGTTCATAAGTTATCATTTTTTAGTGTCAAGTTATCGTTTAAGGGCAAAACTATCATTTCGATATGCAAAGCTATCAATTCTATACAAAGGCCTTAGGCAATCATTATATTATTGTCCTAACTCATCGCTGTTCAAATTTGATCACATTTGGATAATCACAACTAAAGTTATAACAAGTTATCATTTTTATGGCATCAAGTTATCATTTTTGGCACCCAAGTTATCATTCCTATGAAATCTTATCCACATTTGATTTCTGACTTCATTCACTTGCCATCTTAATCCCTTTGATGCCTTCAATGCTCTGAACCACCCATATTTGAACATTTTCCATGATATATGCAAAGTTATCATTCCGGGTTTGATAAGTTATCACTCTTAATTCTGATTTTCATTCCTGCACAACATCAAACCCCATTTGAAATAGAGCTGATATTTCTTGTTGTCCTAATCCACACTTGTTTAATTTCTATTGAAGGATTTTGATGCTTGCTATTTTGGCTTTTCTAGCAGGTGAAATGGAGCTGAAAAAGGTTGGAAAAGCAAAGGGGGGACCACTTGCTTTTGCTGTCCAAAAGCTGCTGCAGCAGCTAGAATTCCTGGACCACCAGGACAGGTGGCTTTCATCAAGGCATAAAGGAACATTCTGATGCTGATCTAAGGTGGAAGAAAGTCATATATAAGCTAAAAACCCTAAGGAATCAAGGGAGGCCGGCCATTGCAGGGAGGAGCAAGAAGGAAGCTGATAGGGCTGATTGGAGCTGGAAGGAGCTGAAGTGTTGCTAATTTCTGGAAAACAGCCCTCAAGCCAGGATGATTTGCCTATGTTCTTCACTCTATTTTGTATCTAACTTTGTAATTATGATGAGCTAAACTCCATGTCTCCTAGGATAGGGTAGTAGTCTAGATTAGTTGTGGATGGATTAGGGACAAATCTGATTTCCTGCACTGAAATATGATTTCTGGTCTTACAATTCTGATTTCTGAACTCATATGAATATGTTCTTGTCATTGCAAGATCCTACTTGTATCTACAACTGAGAGGTTGTCCTTTGATCCATTCTTGTTCAGAAATGAATTAAGAATCAATGCCAAGTTTCTAGATTCAATTCCAATTAGAATATGATTTTCCTGATTTCTGAAATATGATTTTCTTGATTTTTGAATTTCTGAATTGTTGAAATCTGTTTTCATCATTGTGGAACCCTAATTGAATTAATAACTGAGAGGTTGCTTATGGTTCTATTCTTGTTCAGAAATGAATCAAGAGACAATGAAGTTTCTAAGGTTTCAATCCATGAATTATTGCAAACATTTCAACTTGTCATTGCTGATTTCTGATTTCAGTTCTGATTTCCTGAAATCTGAATTCTGAATTGCATTTCTGATTTTTGATTCTCAAAATCTGATATCATTGTAAGACCCCTGTTTTCTTAGCAGCTAAGTAGCTAATCCTATGGTTTCCTCCTTGTTCAGAAATGAATCAAGGGACAATGGTACTTCCAAGGTTTAATTTCCTGAATTGTTGCAACTCTTAATGTTGATTTCTGAAATTCCTTTGCTGATTTCTTGAAAATTCTATAGGACTTTTCTTTGTTATTGTAACCTCTGATTTCATTTTATCATTGAGAGGTGAATTAAGGTTATCTTGCTGTTCAGAGATGAACCAAGAAGCAATTGCAAGTGCTGAGTTCCATATGTAATTGAGTGCTGATTTCTATCCAATCCTTTAGTGAAAATGTGGATTTCATTTGAATTTGCAGCTGAGAGCAATCAACTTGTAGTTTAGAGATAAATCAAGGAGCATTTGCACTAATATTGGACTGATTTCATCCCTGTTTAATTGATTGAAGCATCTCCCTCATTTTCAAAGTGCAAATTGAAAGTTATCATTTTAGATTTCACTAAATTACTGAAATTCAGCAAGGAACTAAACTTTTGAACTTAATGTTGACTTGATTTTAGTGAGGACCTTTTCTAATTCAACTTAGCTAATCAATCATATGAGAATATGATGATTAGTTCTGGTTTTGTGATAACAACTCATTTTCAAGTTGGATTAAAATTCACACATATTGATAACTTGTTCCATTCCATCCATAATTAAGTTAGATGAACCCCAACTCCTAGGAGAACTTTTCTCATTGATACTCAATCCTTTTGAGCCTCTAGTTTAGCATTTACCATTCAGTTTTATTAACTTTTCAAAAATCCAAAAATAATTATCATTTTAGCCATTTAAAGAAATTGGTTTTCACTTTCTTTCAATTTCTTGGAATTTTAACTTTAGTTAAGGCTAATCTAGATTGTTTAGGTAGTCTTAGGCTTCAAATCACTATGGATATGACATTTGGGTAGACTATAATTGACCTGTATACTTGCAGTAGAAAGTGAATTAGGGAGTTAAATAAAAAATTGAAAAATCTGAAATTTGACCCCAAAATCATCAAGTTATCACTACACCCCTCAATTTCACTATTAGCCGCTTCGCGGAGCTCTGCAACCGGATGAACCCGGCCCGAATTGAAGATGACCTGGACCGAGTTCTACGTACCAAGAATAGTCGGGCACGACAGCCGCCCTAACTCGATGACGACCCGACCCGGCCCGAGTGTAACCCGAATCTGACCCGGGTTTAACCTAATTTTTTCGAGAACACCGTTTGATGAACTCAGCCCCAGTTTTCCACACTCGGCCCGAGTTCTGATAGTGATTAAGACAATTTTATGATGTTTAAATCCTTAATTTATGTTCCTATTCCATATCCTAATGATGCCTATGATTATGTTAATAATGCCCTTGATTTGTCCTCCATGATCTTGTCTTTTATCCCGATTTAATGTTCTTTTCAAGATTCGATTTGATTAATTAAAAGATGCAAGATAAAAGACATAAGCCATTAAATGGAGAGCTCTTTTATGATGGACTGATGACGACCAAGTTATGGGCTGACTTCAGTCAGTTATGGGCTGGCTTTGCAAGTTATGATGATGATGATGGACGGGTTGAGGCAGGCCTCCCCGTGGGTTGAAATATACCCCAATAAGTCAAAGATGAAAACTAAGATAATGAAGAAGATGAACACATATGAATAAAGAATCTTTCTTATGATGTCCGACTTTTTTGCATTCTTATGATGACTCTTTATGATCTCTTATTCATATGTCCCTTTACATGCTCCTATCATTCTATTTATGATCATGATTCATTCTCCTTTTATATGATGATGTTACCTTTATGATTCATGTCTGGTATCATGATCTTATGATGATATTTATCTTACTTTCATACTGAGTTGTAAAACTCATAGAGATGTTCTCCCCTGCATGTTATTCAATGCAGGCCAAGGTCTGAATGATGATGGTGGCCAACGGTGATAGATCGAGCTCGTAAGTGGCTGCACATGGTTATCGAGTCATTTAGATGATGGATAGATTTTTCCTTTCTTTTCTATTACTTTGATGTATTAGTTTCTTTTGGACTCCTATGAAGTCATTTATCAGTCTTTCACATATTATGATGTTACTCTCTTTCATTCTTAATGATGATTTAGTCTTCCGCTTTTATCGATGTTGAGTTAACCAATCAAAGTCATATTTTTTGTCAATAAGATGTACACGTAAGGATGACCCGTAGCGTTCTTGAAGTGTATTCTGCCACGTGGCGGGGTGCGATTTGGGAGCGTTACAAAATTGCCTAACAGACGCGATCGAGAGTAGCAATCCAGCTTCGACGTGCTCATGGCCGTGAACTTGATGGAATGGTCGTGGCTAAAGGCACGGCCATGAAACTATGTCGTATGGTCATGACAGTGTGAGCCCATTCCTGAATGAAGTGCTTTGACTCTAGGCTTGTATAGAAGCACGACCATGACAACAAGAGGCACGACTATGACAATGCATCAAGTGATTTGGGCGCGCGATTGAGGCACGACTGTGACACAGGCTATTTGTGTTTTCGACCATTTTGGTGTTATTTTGATTTCCTACAATGAAATTATCTAAATTTAGGTAGAAATCAAATCTAAAAAAAGTTCTATGAAAAATAAACCAATTCTCTCCTTTCTTGGAGACGAAAGACTACAAAAATATAAATTAAATGACCTAAACTAATGCATCATTTTTCGTGCATCACAACAATAAAAGAAATGCATGACTCATATAAAAATTTTATCCAACCAAATACAAATTCTATCGCGAGAAGATTTAAAGTTTGCCATTTGATTTTATTAGCCTTTTGCACATATAAATATACGAAGAGTCCACCTCAAATCATGCCCTAAAGCCTAGGTTATTTTTATTGCGCATTCTGTAGACGCGAGATCATAGAGAAAGTGTGATGGCTAAAAGTCTATTTTTATCTTGGGTGTAGTTCTTTCAATTTTTATTAGTTGTATTTTATTATCCCTCTAAAATTTTTAGGATGAATTTCATGTTTTAAATATTTTATTTTAGGAAATTGTTAATTGAAGGGGAACTATTTGAACCCTATTTTATTTGTTTTAATCTTTTCTAGTCAATTATTAATTGTCCCTAGTGGTTTAAACTTGTTTAATTAGATTTATGAGTTAAGTAATTACCAATTTGTAGAGTATTTAATTTTGGAATTATTTAATTACTTAAATTAAATAATTTATTGTGAAATTTAATAATTGACATAAATTTGATAACTTGTATTTGGAGAATCAAGTGTGTATGGTATGTTAATCTATAAAAGTCTGTGGAGTGATTAATAGTTTAGAGAATCTAATTTAATGCATATTAATTTTAATTTGACAGAATGCGAGCTTGTGGAGACTTCGAACATTAAGACAATTTAATCTACTTGATTAGACTGAAGAATGTTAGTTTTTGGAATACACAATTTAATTTTATTAGGTTAATATTTTAGGAAGATCTCTAATCCATTTTAAAGAATTAAATTCATCTTTTATGCTTCATATAATATCCTGATCTATTTTCATCCTAAGGCCTAACTTTAGTGCCACTATATTATTATATTACTACCTTATTTTCTCTATTTTATTTTATAATTATAAAACCTATTTTCAAAAACCCTATTTTATCTCTTGTTAATTTATAAGATTAGATAATAATTGAGTAATAATATTCATACTATTTACTCCTATTTTATATATTAGCTAAGCGACTATAGTTCTTGGTCGAATTTCCTTCATACACACACTTTGACGAGTTTTAAGGAACCCCCACCCCTCATCTAGGTTAAGATTAACTCATATGAGTATTTTATTAGGCCAGAGTAATGGTGTTCACGGGCCGAGTTCCCGGCCCATGAACAAACCCGACCCGACCAACGAATTTCCTTCATACACATCACTTTGATGAGATTTAAGGAACCCCCGCCCCCCGTCTAGGTTAAGATTAACTCATATGAGTATTTTATTAGGCCAGAGTAGGGATGTTCACATGTCGGATTGGTCCCGATCCCTGAACAAACTCGACCCGACCAAATCTGGTCAGGTTGGGTCAAAGCCCCCTTGAGGGACAAATCTGACCCAACCCGATCTGGTTCGGGTCGGGTCGGGTGGTTGGGTTTGACCCAACCTGACCAGGTTTGGGTCGGGTCGGGTGGTTGGGTTTTCCGACCACCCAATTTTTCTTTTTTAATTTTTATCTTAGTATTTTTATATTTATTTTATTTAATATTTATTTTAAAGTACAAAAATTAGTTTTCTAACTATTAAATATTATTTTTGTATTTTAAATATTTTATTTCATTTAAAAAAAATAAAGCAAATATAGGCATAAGTTTAAATAAAAATTAGAAAAAAAATTAAAAAAATTAAAAAATTGGGTCATCGGATCGGTCCGACCACCGATCTGACCCAAACTAGGTTGGGTCATCGGGTTCACCCGGTCGACCCGACTTGGTGAACACTCCTATGCTAGAGCATGCTGGGTTCATTACTCATTCATCTTATGAAGGTTTTCTTCTGCAGGGGCTCTCTTGCTTGCCGCTCGTTCATTCATCATCTCAGCGGTTTGAGACACTTTGCATGGGCTGCGATGTGTGTAATGACTCAAAAATCCGCCCTAAAAGTTTTGGACAATTAGGGCAATTTCGCGCCGTTAGCCCATTCCTCATACATGATTTAATAGCGGAAGACTTGACAATTTAGAGAAAATCATAATAAATAAAAGCTTTCTATTGATCAAATAAACTAATATTTCATAAGACATTAAATGCCTAAACTTTTCATTACATCATTAGCCTCATTGTTCATCTAGAACCTTAGGACTTATTTAACCCTAAGCATGCGCAAACACTTCGACATGAGCTTGACCTGCCATCCGTCACTTAATCTTAGTTAGCTGCACGGATCCAGAGTGCAGAGTTTCCCAGTTAGAGTATGTAAAGGTCATGCATGCCATGCTATCCTATCACATCATACTACATGCGATGCATCATTGTCATACTCAATAACATATAAACATGCATGTCATGAACTATATCATAAACCTTCTATGACAATACATCATGCTTACATTCATTCATCATACAACATCCATATAACATAAACACATCATGTCATACCTGCTTTACTTTGAATCCATCATCTGCAAGTAACATGTAAGAAAACATACATTCATATCATTCATAACATACATAACATATAATTTCATTTCACATTCATTATCATATACATTCTAAGAGTATCTTCATAATTCCTTAATCCTTACTTCATGACTTCATAACATCTCCTCAAGGTTGCTTTATAACCCTTTGGATCTTCTTTCATTCTTTTCTTTCTTTATTTTGTGATCCTTCATGTGCCATTTTCATCCTTCATCTTTATCACATAATGACATCTTTACTTTCATTCTATATCATAAGTCATACTTAGGAACACATACATCATAATAGTGAGGGACTTTATTCCTAGTCATCTTTAAGAATACACACACTTTATGATGAGGGACATTGTTCCTTGGAAAGTATATACACAGATGCAGGACTTTACTTCTCAAGCTTAGATCCCCTTGAAGTACATACATAAGTGTAGGACTTTACTTCCCATCTTTACTTCATCATCATCATCATCTTAACATTCGTTCTTTCTCATAAGATACTTTAACTTCACTTTTGTTTCTACTTTATCTTATAACTTTTTTTTATCATAACATAGTTGAAAGAATCATATCACATCATCATAGGCCACATCCTTGAAACACGCACATCATAATAGTGATGGACTTTATTTCTACGAATATGCACACTATAATAGTGAGGGACTTTATTCCAAAGAATACACACACTATAATAGTGAGGGGCTTTATTCCAGGAAATACACACACTTTTTTATGAGGGACTTTGTTCCTTGAGAAGCACATACACAAATGCAGGACTTTACTTCGCGGGCTTAGGTCCCCTTGAAGTACGTACATATGTGCAGGACTTTGCTTCTCAATATTGATGAATGAGATATTCTTCTTCAACTTTAGGTGCATTATGCTTTGCAATACATCAATCATTCATATAAATCATTCTTCATATTTTAGCCTAATTACAGCTGAACATACATTTCGTATATCTAGGTGTTGTATACATTCGTCAAGCATCAATCCATAACATAAATACCATGAAAATAAATTAGAATTGTCATAAGTATGCTCAATTTGCGAGGGTAATACGGCCTGGTCGTATTTTTACCCTTCAGGTCATATTAACTCCCTGCAAGTCATATTAGGCTCGTACATAAAAATACGGTCAGCCCGTATTTTTGCCCCCCATGTCATAATTTTGGCCTTTTGATCACTAGCTGATCACTATAAGTTTTTATCCCATTTTAGATGCATTTCATTCATATCGAGCCCCATTTTTACCTACCTTTTGGCCAATTATGCTTGGAATGCTGCAGATGGCATAAGTTGTTATCACTAGCTGATCACTATAAGTTGCTGCAGCAGCAGGATATTCTGAGCAGGGGCAGATGGCATAATCAGGGCATAGTAGAACATTATGATGCTGATCAAAGGGTGGACAGAAGACATATAAAAGTTGGAATTTCTGGAAGGGAAAGGGGGCTGGCCATTGGCAACGGTTTGGAGCAAGAAGAAGGAAGGGTTTGGAGTTGGACTACTGGGCTGCTGCTGCTTCCTGTCGACCAGCTTCAATCTAAGATGATTTATTCCTATTCTCCAATCTATTTTGTTTAAAACTTTGTAATTATGAGAAGGTAAACTCCATGTCTCCTAGGATAGGGCAGTAGTCTAGGTTAATTTGGATGGATATGGACATAAATTAATCCCAAATTGTTATCAATTCTGATTTTTAGATTCTTGCATTCAAATGAATCCGTTCTTACTATTGTTAGGTCCTACTTGTATCTACAACTGAGAAGTTGTCATATGATCTAACATTTGTTCAGATATGAATTAAGAATCAGTAATAAGTTTCTGGATTCCATTTCTGAAATCTAATTTCTGCATTCTGATTTCCTGCATTCCCTGAATCTGATTTCTCTGAACTGTTTGAATCTGATTTGCCATTGGGGATTTGATTAATTGAGCAACTGAGAGGTTGATATTGGTCCAAGTCTTGTTCAGAAATGAATCAAGATACTTTGGCATTTTATGATTCAAACTTGTCCTCCAATTCTGATTTCTGAAATTATATTCATGAAATCTGTTTTCTGAAATTTATTGGAATATGATTTGCTAATTGAATCTCCAATTTCATTCAATCACTGAAAGGTGAACCCTAATGATTTCTTGTTGTCCAGAGATGGGTCAATAAGCACTTAGCAAATCTAGAATTCCAATGAGAAGCATTTCTGATTTCCTTGCTGTTTTCCCAATCTGATTTCTGAAATATTCTTGCTGAATTCTGATTTCTGATTTCTTTGGAATCTGATTGCCATTGTTAAGACCTTCTTAATCCACCATTGAGAGATGGTTTTTAGGCCTTCCTTGAGATTCAAAGATGAGCCAAGGAGCAATGACAATTTCTGATTCCCCAAACTTGTATTAGGTGCTGATTTCTATCTATTTCATTAATGGAAATGTGGATTTCATTTGAATTTGCAGCTAAGAAGCTGATTTTAAATCCTCTTATAGTTTGGAGATAAACCAAGGAGCATTTGCATTAATATTGGATTGATTTCATCCCTGTTTAGTTGATTGAAGAATTCCTTTCATTTTCAAGGTGCAATCTAGAAGTTATCATTTCAGATTTTATTGAAATTGCCAAAAATTAGCAAGTGCATTGAGTTGAACCTAATGATAACTTGATTTTCAGTAAGGATCCTCTTCTAATTCAACCTAACTAATAATTATATGATAATATATTGATTAGTTCAGGGCCAATTGAGCTGTGAGAGCAGCTATATCCAAGGTTGAATCAGATTTGTGCTTTTAATGATAACTTGATCCAATCCATCCATAATTAATTTAAATGAACCCCAACTCCTAGGAGAACTTTCCTCATTGATAGTTTAACCCTTTTAGCTTCTAATCTAGCATTTATAGTTCAGATTTGACAGATTTCCAAAATCTCAAAAATAGTTATCATTCTGCACAATTAAAAATCTGTTTTTCCAATTCCTTTAATTTCCTATTTTTAGCCACTAAAGTAGAACTAGTCTAGATTGTTTTAGGGAGTCTTAGGCATTAAATCTTTGTGGATACGACAATCTGAGTCTACTACAACTTACCTGTGCACTTGCAGTTAGTGAGTTAGGAGACCAAAAATAAAAAAATTGCACTTTTGTTAAAATTCAGCAAGTTATCACTACACCCACAAATTTCATAATAAAGTTTTTAGCGCCGTTACGAGGATTTGAGGTCAATTAGACTAACTTAGATAGTTTAGATTAATTTTAGATTAGTTTTTAGTCCATTTGTTAGGCCAATTTTCAGTTTTTTTAAGTTATCATTCCCAATTTTCAATTTTTGTCTAGTTTTCTTTCTTTTCTCAATTTGATACTTCTGAATTCATTTATGCAGGATTTGGACAATCAAGAGAAACATAACCAATCAGATCCTGATCTTGAAAGAAGAGTTCTAAGAAAAAGGAGATTGCAAAGGCAGAGGCAAGGAGAAGGATATTTGAAGAAGAGGAAGAGGAGCAAGGCAATATCAGGAAGGATTGCTACTCACCTAGCAATGTCAGGAATCAACTTGGAGAAGGAGCCTTAGCACCTGTGGCAAATTTTGAAGTCAATTCAGCCCTAATTTCTATGATAAGGCAATACCAATTTTCTGGATTAGGGGCTGAGGATCCAGCTTTTCATTTGGACAACTTCAAGGAAATTTGCAGCACAGTACACTTCCCTATGAATGCAGTCTACATGAGACTATTTCCCTTTTCACTCAAAGACAAGGCAAAGATTTGGTACAAGACCCTCAAACCAAAAGAGATTGCCACTTGGGAATCAATTGTCCAATTGTTCTTATCTGAATTTTTCCCTCCTACCAAGACTGACAATTTCAGAGATCAGATTGTGAGGTTCTATCAATTGGATCAAGAGAATATCTATGAGGCATGGCAAAAGCTTCAAGGACTATTGAGAGGTTGTCCCCATCATGATTTTGAGAAGTGGAAGCTAGTTAACTATTTTCATAAAGGATTGAATTATCCTAGCAAGGTGGCACTGGACACTACTGCAGAAGGCATCTTTGCATCCAAAAACATTGATGAAGCCTATCAACTTATTGAGAACATAGCTTAGAATCATCATTTTCTTACACATGATAGGACCAGAAGACCACCTATGGATAATTCAGTGAATCACTTGTCATCTCAATTGGAAGAGGTGCTGTATAAAACTTTGGAGAGGCTGAACCTAACTTCCAATGTCAATAGGGCCTCTACTCCTGAAGCCAGATGTGATGTATGTGGCAATCAAGGACATGTGATAGAGAGCTGTAATCTAATTATGCAGCAAGTTGAGCAATCTACTGATCAGATGAATGTTGTGGGCACTTATGGAATCAAACCTCCTGCTGAGTTCTATACTCCAGAGAATAGGAACCATCCCTATTTGTCCTACAAGGCTAACCATTATCAAGCCTCACCCATGCAAAATCCTAATTGGCAGCCTAAAATCCTGCCAAGGAACCAGCCACCTCCATATGAAAATCAGTCCCAAAATGTTCCAATGCAAAGACCCCTTATGAGCAACCATCTCAAGTCCAAGCTTCTCAATTCCAAACTGAAATGAAAGAGATGTTACAACAAATCCAGAAGAAGCAGGACAGCCAAGGAGAAGAAATACTCAAACTCAACTCTAGACTTAATACCATTGAGAATCAGATTTCCCAGCAGCCTATCACCTCTTCAAGACCCTCTATATTCTTCCCTGGACAGCCAGAAATGAATCCAAAGGAACAAGCAAAGGCCATCCAGCTCAGGAGTGGAAGAATGGTGAAAGAATCAATGAAGAAAGCTGAGATAATCAAGTCAATTCAGATTCAATTGCTGCTGAAGTACCAGCTGAAACTGTGGTGGAGAATCAGAGTCAACACCCTCAAAATGAAGGAAGGGCAAGAGTATTTGACAAAGTACCCTTCCCTCAAAGGCTAGTCAAGGCAAGACAAGATCAGCAATATGGTAGATTCCTAGAAATCTTGAAGAAGTTGCAAATCAATGTGCCTTTTGTTGAAGCCATTCAGGAGATGCCTTCCTATGCAAAATTCCTTAAGGAGATCCTGACCAAGAAGAGGTGGATTGAAGAATATGAAACTATCGCTCTAACTGAGGAGGCTTTTGCAATCATTCAAAACAAGCTTCCTCCTAAGCTTAAAGATCCAGGAAGTTTTTCCATCCCCTGTGAGATAGGAAATAGAAGGATTCAAAGGGCCATGTGTGACTTGGGTGCTTCTGTGAGTGTCATACCATTATCACTATGCAGAAAACTTGAAGTTGGAGATTTAAAGCCTACAAACATGTCTCTTCAGCTAGCAGACAGATCCATAAAATATCCACATGGGATCATTGAGGACATACCCCTCAAAGTTGGTAAATTCTATATACCAGTGGACTTTGTGATGTTGGCATGAATGAAGATATGAATACCCCCATTCTGCTTGGGAGGCCCTTTCTAGCCACTGCTGGGGCTGTGATAGATGTAAAAGAAGGGAGACTGACCTTCCAAATTGGAGAAGAGAAGATTGAATTTAATTTGGCACAAGTTATCAGCAGGCCAAGTTTTCAAGAAAATGATTTTGATGATGGGCAGCTAGATCAAGTTGTGGAGCAAGCTTCAGCTATAATTCTCATTGAAGACCCATTGCAAAGGTGTCTAATGTTTGATCATTTGAAAGAATTGGAGGATCCAGAGGCTGCAGCATATCAATCTGCATTGGGTTTATCCAAATCAGTAGAAAAGCTAGAAAATCAGCACCAATTGCAGGAAGTTATTACTACTGAACAAGGCAACTCAACTCAAGACAATTCTTCCAAATTGGAACTCAAGCCTCTCCCCAATAACCTTAAGTATGAATTCTTGGGGGAGAATTCAACATTTCTAGTTATCATCAATGCAAACCTGCCAAAGAATCAAGTTGAAGAGCTGTTGAAAAAACTAAGGCTGTACAAGGAGGTGATGAGGCTACCACCACCTACAAATGTAAAGACAGTAAGGAGTTTTTTGGGACATGCAGGCTTCTATAGGAGATTTATTAAAAACTTCTCAATGATAACCAGGCCTCTTACCAAGTTGCTGGCCAAAGATGTTGAGTTCTATTTTGATGAAGAGTGCATGAAGGCCTTTAAGCAATTGAAAGAAGCCCTCACCTCAGCTCCTATAGTGCAGCCACCTGACTGGTCCCTACCTTTTGAAGTCATGTGTGATGCCTCAGATCAAGCTGTAGGGGCAGTGTTGGGGCAAACCAGGGAGAAGAAACACTATGTTATATGCTATGCCAGCAAGACTTTAGATGAGGCTCAGATTAATTATGCAACCACTGAGAAGGAACTACTAGCTGTGGTGTATGCATTTGATAAATTCAGGCCTTACTTGGTGGAATCCAAAGTTATTGTATTCACAGATCACCAAGCAGTTAGGCACTTGATCAACAAGAAGGAATCCTAACCAATGCTCATCACATGGATACTTCTACTTCAGGAGTTTGATGTTGAAATCAAGGACAAGAGAGGCAGTGAGAATCTAGTTGCTGACCACCTATCAAGGATGGAAGGAGTCCAGGAGTCCCAAACACTTCCTATTAATGATGCCTTTCCTGATGAGATCTTGATGGCGATATCAACTAACCAAATTCCTTGGTATGCAGACATTGTAAACTACTTAGCTTGTGGAATTATCCCTCCTGACTACACATATCAGCAAAGGAAGAAGTTCTTTCATGACCTGAAGGATTACTATTGGGATGACCCCCTCCTATTCAAAAAGTCCCCAGATGGTATATACAGGAGGTGTGTACCACAAGCTGAATTTCAGGACATCTTGGAGGCCTGCCACTCATCTCCTTATGGTGGACATGGTGCCACACAGAAGACTGCTGCCAAGGTCTTAAAATTTGATTTCTATTGGCCCAGCCTATTCAGAGATGCCCATCTTTATGTGAAAAGTTGTGATGAATGCCGAAGGGCAGGTTCTATCTCAAGAAGGAATGAAATGCCTCAGCAATGAATTCTAGAGGTGGAGATATTTGATGTATGGGGCATTGACTACATGGGTCCATTTCCTAGTTCATATGGTTTCAAGTTCATCTTATTGGCTGTGGACTATGTATCTAAATGGATAGAAGCCATCCCTACCATATCTGCTGATTCAAGGGCTGTGATAAAGCTTTTCAAGGAGATTATCTTCCCAAGGTTTGGAATCCCAAGCGTAGTCATAAGTGATGGAGGGAGCCATTTCATTGAAAAGTGTTTTGAGAACCTCCTAATCAAGTATGGAGTTAAGCACAAGGTCTCCACTGCTTACCATCCTCAAACTAATGGTCAAGCAGAGATATCAAATAGGGAGATAAAGGCCATACTAGAGAAAACAGTTTCACTAACAAGGAAGGATTGGAGTCAAAAGCTGAATGAGGCTCTGTGGGCATATAGGCCAGCCTATAAAACCCCTATAGGCACTTCCCCTTACAAATTGATTTATGAAAAGACATGTCATCTACCAATTGAGTTGAAGCATAAGGCATATTGGGCAGTAAAGGCACTCAATTTTGATATGCAAGCATGTGGACAAAAGAGGCTTCTACAAATGGATGAGTTGGATGAAATTAGGCTAAATGCCTATCATAATTCAGAATTCTACAAGGAGAGAACCAAGAGATGGCATGATGGTAGGATTCTAAAGAAGGATTTCAAGGTTGGAGACCTTGTGTTGCTTTTCAATTCAAGGCTAAAAATTTTTCCTGGAAAGTTGAAATCAAGGTGGAGTGGACCCTTCAAAGTCCACAAAGTTTATCCATATGGTGCTGTGGACCTTCTGAATGATAAAGATGAAATATTTAAGGTCAATGGACAGAGGTTGAAATTGTACAATCCCACAGCCATGAATTCAGCAAAAGAGGTGCTAAATTTGGAAGATTCCCCTAGCTGAATTCAAGGAGAAAGATGTCCAGCCTAAGACATTAAAGCAGGGCACTTCTTGGGAGGTAACCCAAGTCATTTTACACTTAACTTTTCTATTTTGCAGTAATAAAGAAGGGAGGAATCAGATCCATCACAAATTGATAAGAAGGGAGTATCCCTACCCTCATTTTTCATTTTCCTCATTGAAATCCCAATGATAACTGATATAATCTTTTCTCTCATGCTGAAATCATCATATTATTATCTGAATCATAATGCATATCAGTTGTCCCAATCCACCTTAGCTGAATTTCAGTGCAAATTTAGTGAATCCTATTACCTTGTTGAATTGAGCATCTAAAAATCTGATATTGCATGCCCAACTGATTTCTTTTGTTTCTCTGTAGGGATTAGATGAAATTCATGAAGAATGTAACACCTGAAGACGGGGATTGAGATGCAAGACCCATTGGAAGGGACCAAATGCAAATTCCATACCCTCCCAACCCTCTCCCTTGCCTTAACTTTCCAACACTGTGGACAGTGTTGAGGCTAAGCTTGGGGGAGGAAACCTGGTGCTTTTCTAACCTTTACACCATGTTTTTAATCTATTTTATGTTCATATCATAAATCATACCATGTTATCAGTGGGTTTTACAAATTAACATTAGTTCCACCCGGTTATCACTAGTTATCATTATTCGAGGTCAATTCATTTCCTGCATTCATTTTGACTCTAAAAAGGATAAAATACTTCATTATGGCAGTGGGTACACTCCATTACCAAGTGGTCATTTGACCATTAGTTTTATTGCTTCAATTGACTCTATCATTCAGGTGCATTTGGATTAAACTCAGTTGAAAATTTTTCTTTTGTGGGTAACACTAGCCAACATTTATGGATTAAATTAGTAATATATTATGTCTAGAGGGGAATCAAGTTTTTTGCTGCCATGTTAAATATGCTTTTTGGACTAAGGGATCTAGACCTTACATTAGTTTGAACTATTGCTCACTTCATGAATAAGATAGAAAAATGAGAAAAAGGAAAAGTAAAAAGTTGCATTTCTGCATTGCATGCATGCATAAAAAAAGAAGAGAGCAAAACTTCCAAAGGAATCTCTCTTCAATGCAAAAAGAAAAAAAATTAAGAGAGCAAAACTTCCAAAGGAATCTCTCCTAAAGAAAGCATAAATAAAAATCAGGCCTTGACCTGTTTATTTGCATTTCATGAATAAAAGTCAGGTGTTAAACCTGTTTAATTAATGGAAAATATGTTCATGAAGAGATTTGTAGTTCAACCTCTTGGTAAAGTTGACCACCCCTGAAATTCAACTTGTTTTTGCTAGTACTTCTTTCATGGCTTAAATTTGCTTTAGCCTCTGTGATTCCCTAGCTAGAAATTCAAGTGTTAGGAAGGAATGAAGTGTTGGCAAAGTGGGAAACTCATTGGACTTGAACTAGCTGATTTCTAATCCATTTGTGGACTGTAATTCAAATTGGTCCTTAATTTCTGAATGTTTTGCTTGAGGACAAGCAAAAAGCTAAACTTGGGGGAGTTTGATCACTAGCTGATCACTATAAATTTTTATCCCATTTTAGATGCATTTCATTCATATCGAGCCCCATTTTTGCCTACCTTTTGGCCAATTATGCTTGGAATGCATGGATTGTGATAACTAATTGATCTTTCTCATTTTATACTTACTTCCATGTGCATAGAGGTTCTGAAATGCCAAAATCCATAAATATTTCAATTCTATGCCAAGTTATCATTTTTAGGACAAGTTATCACTCCTATATGTCAAGTTATCATTATTTTGAGTGAATTAATTTTCAATGATTTTCTTGCCCTAAATCCATTATTATCATGTATGAATCATATTTGTATGGTCATGTCTCAACTTGTGCAAAGTTTTAAGTCCATTTGAACAAGTTATCATTTTTCCATTGCCAAGTTATCATTAAAGGGCAAAACAATCATTTCGATATGCAAAACTATAAATTCTGCACAAAGGCCTTAGGCATTCATTATATTATTGTCCTAAATCATTGCTGTTCAAATTTGATCACATTTGGATAACCACAACAACAGTTATGACAAGTTATCATTTTTAAGACAAACAAGTTATCGTTTTGGCACCCAAGTTATCATTTTTATGAAATCTTATTCATATTTGATTTCTGACTTCACTCACTTGGCACCCTAATCCATTTGATGCCTTAAATGCTTTGAACCACTCATATTTGGACACTTTCCATGAAATTTGCAAAGTTATCATTCCGGGTTCCATAAGTTATCAATTCTAATTTGTGATTTTCATTCCTGCACAACACCCAATCTTATTTGGTGTTTGAGTTGATATATACTACTGTTTTAAGTTTTATTTGTTTAAATCCTATTCAAGGGCTTTGATGTTTGCTGTTGTGGACTTTCCAGCAGGTATAATAATTCTGCACAAAGAGAAAAAGTAGGGGGGGACCATCTACTTTTTCTGTCCAAAAAGTTGCTGCAGTAGCAGGATATTCTGAGCAGGGCAGATGGCATAATCAGGGCATAGTAGAACATTATGATGCTGATCAAAGGGTGGACAAAAGACATATAAAAGCTGGAATTTCTGGAAGGGAAAGGGGGCTGGCCATTGGCAAGGGTTTGGAGCAAGAAGAAGGAAGGGTTTGGAGTTGGACCACTGGGCTGCTGCTGCTGCTGCTTCCTGTCGACCAGCTTCAATCCAAGATGATTTATTCCTATTCTCCAATCTATTTTGTTTCAAACTTTATAATTATGAAGAGCTAAACTCCATGTCTCCTAGGATAGGGCAGTAGTTTAGGTTAATTTGGATGGATATGGACAGAAATTAATCCCAAATTGTTATCAATTCTGATTTTTAGATTCTTGCATTCAAATGAATCTGTTCTTATCATTGTTAGGTCCTACTTGTATCTACAACTGAGAAGTTGTCATATGATCTAACATTTGTTCAGATATGAATTAAGAATCAGTAATATGTTTCTGGATTCCATTTCTGAAATCTAATTTCTGCATTCTGATTTCCTGCATTCCCTGAATCTGATTTCTCTGAACTATTTGAATCTGATTTGCCATTGGGGATTTGATTAATTGAGCAACTGAGAGGTTGATATTGGTCCAAGTCTTGTTCAGAAATGAATCAAGATACTTTGGCATTTTATGATTCAAACATGTCCTCCAATTCTGATTACTAAAATTATATTCCTGAAATTTGTTTTCTGAAATTTATGGAATCTGATTTGCTAATTGAATCTCCAATTTCATTCAATCAATGAAAGGTGAACCCTAAGGATTTCTTGTTGTCCAGAGATGGGTCAATAAGCACTTAGCAAATCCAGAATTCCAATGAGAAGCATTGCTGATTTCCTTGCTGTTTTCCCAATCTGATTTCTGAAATATTCTTGCTGAATTCTGAATTCTGATTTCTTTGGAATTTGATTGCCATTGTTAAGCCCTACTTAATCCATCATTGAGAGATGATTTTTAGGCCTTCCTTGAGATTCAGAGATGAGCCAAGGAGCAATGACAATTTTTTATTCCCCAAACTTGTATTAGGTGCTGATTTCTATCTATTTCATTAATGGAAATGTGGATTTCATTTGAATTTGCAGCTGAGAAGCTGATTTTAAATCCTCTTGTAGTTTAGAGATAAATCAAAGAGCATTTGCATTAATATTGGATTGATTTCATCCCTGTTTAGTTGATTGAAGCATTCCTTTCATTTTCAAGGTGCAATCTAGAAGTTATCATTTCAGATTTTATTGAAATTGCCAAAAATTAGCAAGTGCATTGAGTTGAACCTAATGATAACTTGATTTTCAGTAAGGATCCTCTTCTAATTCAACCTAACTAATAATTATATGATAATATATTGATTAGTTCAGGGCCAATTGAGCTGTGAGAGCAGCTATATCCAAGGTTGAATCAGATTTGAGCTTTTAATGATAACTTGATCCAATCCATCCATAATTAATTTAAATGAACCCCAACTCCTAGGAGAACTTTCCTCATTGATAGTTTAACCCTTTTAGCTTCTAATCTAGCATTTATAGTTCAAATTTGACATATTTCCAAAATCTCAAAAATAGTTATCATTCTGCACAATTAAAAATCTGATTTTCCAATTCCTTTAATTTCCTACTTTTAGCCACTAAAGTAGAACTAGTCTAGATTGTTTTAGGGAGTCTTAGACATCAAATCTTTGTGGATACGACAATCTGAGTCTACTACAACTTATCTGTGCACTTGCAGTTAGTGAGTTGGGTGACCAAAAATCAAAACAAAATTGCACTTTTCTTAAAATTCAGCAAGTTATCACTACACCCACAGATTTCACTATCACCTTTAGGTCGAATTGACCTCGCACAAAAAAATACTGGCAGCCCGTATTAAAGCCCTCTTACCCGTATTAACACCCTTTAGCCCGTATTGAGCTCGCGTCTTGCATGTTTTTCAATGAAACTTTGGGAAAACGTAATACAAAGCATCCCAAAAGGTCTAGGCTTGATCTATATATCATAGGCATCAAAAGCACATGAAAAACATACGAAATAACCCTTTCTTTGGAATCTAGGATTCATCCTAAATCTCACGAACATGGAACCATAGCATAAGAATTTAACATGGGATCTCAAGAACATGAATCATATATGAGAACCCTTCAGATCTAATGCATAATGTAGCCCTCAATCACAATCCCTACCAAGGACTAGGGTTTCCTTGGATCTCTCAATCCAAACATAAAAAATATTAAGAGGGAAGAGAGGGGTTGGATCCCCTTTACAAACTTATGATCTTGTTCTTCCTCGATGTCAATCCCCTTTCCTTTGTCCATGTCCTCTTCCTCTTTGCCCTCTTTTTCTTGCTCGTTCTCCTCCTTTTTCCTCCTCCTAGGTTACAGCTATCACGTGGGGGAAATAAGAAAAGAGAGAAGAGGGAGGGTTTGGGGGCTTTTATAGATTCTAGCCCAGAGTTTCTTAGGACTTTTTTTAAATGACTTAAATACCCTCATCTAAAATTTGGGGTTGTTACATCCTTCACCCCTTAAAAGAAATTCGTCCTCAAATTTCAATCTTACCTATGAAGTCATACATGTTTCTTCAGTATCTTTTGCATTAATCAATTCATAGTCTAAGAAATGAATGCATGCAAAATCACATTGACATGTATGACGTTAACATAATCATAAATACTCAAAGGTTTACCTTAATTTTCCTCATTCATGTTATGAATCTCATCAACCTCCATGACGTGGACTCTACCTGTAGCTCTTCGTCGTTCATCATTTTGTTTAGCATTGTCTTTGTCCTTTAGATCATCACGTCTCTCTGGACAATCTCTAATGTAGTGGCCAATCTTATCACATTGAAGACATGCTCCTGATTTCATACGGCATTCTTTTGTGTGAAACCTATGACACTGTGGGCAACGTGAATGTCCTTGTCCATCTCCATTTCTCTTATAAGGGTTAGAGTCATCATCTCTTCTTTCTTGCCTCTGCTCCTTCTTAGATTCCTTACTTTGATTCTTCCTGGGCTCCTTGTCCTTTTCATACCTCTTCTGTGTCTCAATTTCTTCGGCTAGTTTGGTTGCCAGGTAAATTGCCTTGGCCATGGTCTCAGTGTCACCACATTTGACACTCATCCTCAGGAGAGGTTTCAGTCCTTTGATAAAGTGGTTCACCCTCAGCTCTTCATCGTCCTTCAGATGATTATACCTCTCAAGCTCGAGGAACTTGTTGAGGTATTCTTCTACAGTCAAGCTGCCCTGTTGTAGGTTCATGAATTCGGTCCGTTTCTTCCCCCTAACATGTGGAGGATAGTGGTGGTTCCTGAAGGCCCTTTTGAAATCCTTCCAGGTGATCTCATCATCTTTGTTGAACTGAGTCCTTATCACCGATTTCCACCAATGGCGAGCCTGGTCGACCAGCTGATGAGTAGCTAGGTTGACCTTATGTCGGTCAGAGCAGTGCATGGCATGAAACTTCTCAATGATAACATCCAACCAATCCTCAGCCTTGTCTGGATTCCTCTCTCCATTAAAGGTAGGAGGATGCAGTTTCAGGAATCTCTCAATTCTCGAACTCGAGTGGTCAGAGCGTTTCGAGTCTGCGTTCCTCTACATAGCATGAGCCATGTGGGTCATGCTCTTGATCAGTTCCTTTTGGTCCCCTGAAGTGTTTGAAGGACCTTCTGGCTTCATCCTTCATAAACATTAACCAACCAACATTAGGTGGTCACAATAAATAGTTAATCATATGACATAAAACATACATACTCTTTACCTTGGATGACTGCTCATGACGGTTGCACATGGACTTAGACCCTTAATAGTTTTATGACATACCTAACATAGGTTATAACTATGCTCTGATACCAACTGTAACGACTCGAAAATCCACCCTAAAAGTTTTGGACATTTAGGGCAATTTCGCGCCATTAGCCCGTTCACCATACATGATTTAACAGCGAAAGACTTGACAATTTAGAGAAAATCATAATTAATAAAAGCTTTCTATTGGTCAAATAAACTAATATTCCATAAGACATTAAATGCCTAAACTTTTCATTACATTATTAGCCTCATTGTTCATCTAGAACCTTGAGACTTATTTAATCCTAAGCATGCACAACACTTCGTCATGAGCTTGAGCTGTCATCCATCACTTAATCTTAGTTACCAGCACGGATCCAAAGGAGTTTCCTAGTTAGAGTATGTAAAGGTCATGCATGTCATGCTATCCTATCACATCATACTACATGTGATGCATCATTGTCATACTCAATAACATATAAACATGCATGACATGAACTATATCATAAACCTTATATGACAATACATCATGCTTACTTTCATTCGTCATATAACATCCATATAACATAAACATCATGTCATACCTGCTTTACTTCGAATCCATCATCAGCAAGTAACATGTAATATAAACATACATTCATATCATTCATAACATACATAACATATAATTTCATTTCACATTCATTGTCATGTACATTCTAAGAGTATCTTCATAATTCCTTAATCCTTACTTCTTGACTTCATATTTTACATCTCCTCAGGGTTGCTTTATAACCCTTTGGATCTTTTTCATTCTTTTCTTTCTTTATTTTGTGATCCTTCATGTGTCATCTTCATTCTTCATCTTTATCACATAATGACATATTTACTTTCATTCTATATCATAAGTCATACTTAAGAACACACACATCATAATAGTGAGGGACTTTATTCCTAGTCATCTTTAGGAATACACACACTTTATGACGAGGGACATTGTTCCTTGGAAAGTATATACATAGAAGTAGGACTTTATTTCTCAGGCTTAGATCCCCTTGAAGTACATATATAAGTGTAGGTCTTTACTTCCCAACTTTACTTCATCATCATCATCTTAACATTCGTTCTTTCTCATAAGATACTTTAACTTCACTTTCGTTTCTACTTTATCTTATAACTTTTTTTATCATAACATAGTTGAAAGAATCATATCACATCATCATAGGCCACATCCTTGGAACACGCACATCATAATAGTGATGGACTTTATTTCAACGAATACGCACACTATAATAGTGAGAGACTTTATTCCAAAGAATACACACACTATAATAGTGATGGGCTTTATTCCAGGAAATACACACACTTTTTTATGAGGGACTTTGTTCCTTGAGAAGAACATACACAAATGTAAGACTTTACTTTGTGGGCTTAGGTCCCCTTGAAGTACGTACATATGTGCAGGACTTTGCTTCTCAACATTGATGTGTGAGATATTCTTCTTAAACTTTAGGTGCATTATGCTTTGCAATACATCAATCATTCATATCAATAATTCTTCATATTTTAGCTTAATTATGGTTGAACATACATTTCATATCCATAACATAAATACCTTGAAAATAAATTAGAGTTATCATAAGTATGCTCAATCTGCGAGGGTAATACGGCCTAGTCATATTTTTGCCCTCTAGGTCGTATTAACTCCCTGCAGGTCATATTAGGCACGCAATAAAAATACGGTCAGCCCGTATTTTTGCCCCCCATGTCAAAATTTTGGCCTTCAGGTCGTATTGACATCGAACCAGAAAATACTGGCAGTCCGTATTAAAGCCCTCTTGCCCGTATTAACACCCTTAAGCCCGTATTGAGCTCGCATCTTGCATGTTTTTCAATGAAACTTTGGGAAAACGTATTACAAAGCATCCCAAAAGGTCTAGGCTTGATCTATATATCATAGGCATAAAAGCACATGAAAAACATACGAAATCACCCTTTCTTTGGAATCTTAGATTCATCCTAAATCTCACGAACATAGAACCATACCATAAGAATTTAACATGGGATCTCAAGAACATGAATCATATATGAGAACCCTTCAGATCTAACGCATAATGTAACCCTCAATCACAATCCTTACCAAGGACTAGGGTTTCCTTGGATCTTTCAATCCAAACATAAAAAAATATTGAGAGGGGAGGAGGGGTTGGATCCCCTTTACAAACTTATGATCTTGTTCTTCCTCGATGTCAATCCCCTTTCCTTTGTCCATGTCCTCTTCCTCTTTGCCCTCTTCTTCTTGCTCATTCTTTACCTTTTTTCCTCCTCCTAGGTTACAGCTGTCACGTGAGAGAATTAAAAAAAGAGAAGAGAGAGAGGGTTTGGGGGCTTTTATAGATTCTAGCCCAGCGTTTCTTAGGGCTTTCTTCAAATGTCTTAAATAACCCCATCCAAAATTTGGGGTTGTTACATCCTTCCCCCCTTAAAAGAAATTCGTTCTCGAATTTCAATCTTACTTATGAACTCATACATGTTTCTTCAGTATCTTTTACATTAATCAATTCATAATCTAAGACATGAATGCATGCAAAATCACATTGACATGTATGACGTTAACATAATCATGAATACTCAAAGGTTTACCTTAATCTTCCTCATTCATGTTAAAATCTCATCAACCTCCATGGCGTGGACTCTACCTGTAGCTCTCCGTCGTATATGCTCCGGGAGATGGAGGGGGTAAATTTAAAAATTTTAATCATGTTACAAATTGATATATTAATTTTATTATTAAAAATAAATTTGAACCTTTTAAATATTTGTATTATATCATTAAACACAAGTGATAATTCATTATGTTGGTTAAGTTAGCCCTGAATTTGGAAATTTTAATCATGAAGTCGCCAATATATAAATCAGTAAATAGACCAAGTGCTAAATTATAGCCGGCATATATTCTATACAGTGTATCCTTGTAGCTAGCAAAAGTATGAAATCGATATCTAAAAATAAGGCAGAGTTTAATTTTTCTAACATACCGATATATTTCAAATTATAAATTTAATTACACATAAGATAAAAAACATACTTTTTAATATAATATTCACTTGTATATTTTGGGTAGTAGCTCTTATATGTAATATATTATTTGTAACGCCTACATTTTTAAAACCACCAAATCAATTCAAAATCAAATTTAATTAGCAATTAAGGCACGAATTCATAACGGATTCAAAAAAAAGGAAGAACGACAAGAAACGGCCGACCAGGGGCGAGAGTCTCGCCCCAGATCGCGGCCGTTTCCAAATCTGGCCGACCAAAGGGGCGAGAGGAGGGCGCCCTCGCCCCCTTTGGATTCCCTCATGCCCGGCCCCCGCTCTCCCTTCCGTTTTTGTCTTCTTCTTCTTCTTCCGCGACTCCGGTGGACGTACGAAGCAGAGACGACTAAACTGCAACGACCGATGACCTTCGACGCACGGAGACCCTCCCTCGACGTGCGCAGGGGCCAGGCGAACCTTCTTGTTGGCTAGGAACGACCAACGACCGAATCGACGAAGAACAGGACACCGGTGAACTCGTTTTGATCGAAAAAGATACCTTAGCATTTTAAATCCCTAGATGATGAAATGTTGATTGATTAATGCGTAAGAATAGTTCATTTTGATCCTGAGAATGTCAACTACATTTTTTCGTATTTTCATCATCACTATTTGATGGCCGGAAGGCAACCAAAAATGAAGTCCGGTGGCCCTATTTTATCGTAGGGACCGGTCGACCAATTTTATTAACGATCGACCGATCTGTGCGAAGAACTCACAAGAGTTCCTATCGACCGGCCACACCAGGGCGGTAGACCGATCTATCTGTCAACAGATAGATCTGATTTCGTGATCGACTGATCTATATTCCGAACGGTCGATCGATCCTACGCGCAGTCCATGTCCTCATGATCTTACGACCGGTCGACCAATCATCAGTTCGATTGATCGATCCTAGAGCCATCGGTCGATCGGCCCTATGCGTGCGATCGATCGATCCGATAACAAAGAACAAGTGTCGACCGATTCAAGAGAACCGATCGACCGGTGCCAGAGAATGATCGACCAGTTCAGTCAGACCAGTCGGTTCAAACAGTCCGATTTAGTCAAACCCATTGGTCCGAACCAACTGGTTCGACCCACCCAAATCATAGAGAGACACTGAACTAGCTTTGATATTGACATAGTCCAAATCGGATTCTAACCCGACTTGAATCCGAATCATAAGTTCTAATCGGAGACTCTAACCAGTTCACCTATACTGGTTGAGTCCTATTATACAAAAGTTAACACCCATTTGGGTCTTGATTCATAAACTACATGATAAACAAAGATGAATAAAGTAAAGATAAAGATACGAGATTGTTATGTGCCATCTCATTGTACGGAACAAAAATTATAGTATGCTATAGAGAGGGGCAAGTAGTTAGCTGAGGAGACAACGAACCTACTGGTCTTTAATGACCATTGTTCCTGAGACTTCAGGTTCTCTCCCACCTGTGTCTCGAAAAAGGGTGATGCATTGGTCACACTCCTTCCCCCGGAGAATATAGTATTGAGCCAGAGGGACAGGTAGCTAACCGAGGAGACAGTGAACCTACATGTTCTTAAATGACCACTGTTCTTGGGGTGTAGGTCCTCTCCCACCTACATTTCGAATTGGGTGATGCATTGTCACACCCTTATTCCTTTATGAGTTTACTGACTTTACAGATTCATAAAGGCACCTCTAACATCCAAATCTAATAAAGTTGAGCTCGCATAGGACAACTAACTTTAAGGATATCATAGTAATATAAAAGACGTAGAGCAACTCACAGTAGTGCAAATGCAAAATAAAGTATTGTACAGTATAGAATATAGTTATAGTAAAGTATGGAACATGATATGGTAAATATAATGTAGAGTAAAGACAAAGTATGGTCATAGTAAAGAATAGAGTACATATATTGATATTGTTAAAGCATGATGTATTGACCCATTATAGTCAATGTATAGAAGTCAAAGTACGTATAGTATTGCTCATCACGGATATTATTGCTATGATTATCATTGATTCTTATTTCACTGTCTATTTTGCTATTGTATTGGGCTTTTTGCTCATGGGTATTCGATTCTCCTGCATTGAGATTTTGCAGGTGAGAATCCTAATTGATGAGGTGATGGATGGCACAGAGCTTGGAGAATGCTGCACATGACACAAGCTATTGCTACAAGCCCTGGAAATATGTATTTACGTTTCATCATGTTCTCTTCTATTAATAAACATCATGTTCTTCTGCATATCGAACATTTCTTTCTGATGAACTTGTTAAGTTGTGATTTTTCTCCACTTTGTTATAGATCACATTAACTATGATATCTCTTGACATCTCATCGTTTAAACTTCCGCATTAAAGTCTTTAATTATATTTTTTATTATATTGATGTCACGTATGTCATTTTGTTAAATGGTCATAGTTAATAGTGTAATAGGCAATGTAGCGATTTCAAAGTCAACCTGACTGCCTATGTGACAGGAGGGGCGACTTTGGAGACGTTACATTATTACTTTTGTTTATTAAATATTTAAAAATTTGTGACTTATATAATATTTGGTGTTTCCTAATTTTAAGATTGGTTCTGTCGTACGGTATGCTATGACCTATGCGTATGCAGCACATACGTAGTTAAAACCATATTAAATGCTTATTAGAAAATTGAAAAAGAACAAGTATTATTGTATATATGGCCCCCATTGGGGCAAGTAAGGATGTACATGTAGGTCTCCCATGTCCGTACCAAAGTATTTTAAATACCATATACGTACATAGGTGTATATATATATATATGTATATATATATATATATATATATATATATATATATATATGTATGCGACTATAAGAGAGTGAATACGTTGAAATGTTCGTGTATGCACTAAAACTTAACATGCCTTATAGAAAAGAAAAAAACTTAACATGTACGTGATATTCGATGTCCAGGTCGATGCATGGCAGAGAAGTTAGAGTAAATTAAGGACCGAAAAGATGAAGAAAAATTATATAATATGAATTAAATTTATAGGAGATGCAGATGGCCTAGTTAAACTGGCCAAGTGATTTAAATAGAAGTTGCATAAATAAATTAATAACCTGCCTCTTTAACAAGCAAAAAACTATCTATCTTAATTGTATTAAACTGATCACCATTTGTAATTATAAAAAAAGACGAGAGAAATACCAATCTCCTGAGAAGCTACTCTAGCCTTGAGTTATCCCAATATTACAAAGGATGATGAATATATATGTGGACATGCCATTGATTCATCGTGATACGCTTTGACGAAGTAGTGTAAGTCAAGGCTCAGAAAGAAGAATTAAGTATTACATATACGTCAAATTGTCAATGTCTTCCATGAAACGTACTCAGCATTCGTAATTGGAAGAAAAACAGGTCTCACTTCTTGTCTTATTGAAAATAATGAAATGAGCCAGGGCAAAATGTCAAATGATGGACGTGGCATGAAAGATATATATATTTGGGTGATTGAAAGTGAGATTTCTTATTTTCTCGTCAATTAATTGTTCTATGAGGAATTAGAAGTCATGTACAGCGGTGGCTGAACTTTGTGGAATTAATTGTCATCACTGACCAAAAAATTTGCTCAATAATAAGAACGAACCAAAGGATCAAAAAGTAGAACAATATATATATATATATATATATATATATATTAGAGGAGAGTTATTCTTTATTCAATTAATCAGAATCTGGGACACAATTGTTATGCTACGTTAGCACGTACCGTTGATTTGAATCTATGATTGATTCGTACCATACGTATATATAGAGTAATACGAGTGATAAAAATATCGATCGTATCTTTATTGGCTGTGAGCTAAGTATACATTGCATTCCTTGTTCTGCCAAAATAAGGAACTCCTGCACCATATATAGTGGCATACATCATTATCTATATTACATGTATCAGTTACAGGAAGTTCCTTACCCTTAGAACATGGAGTGCTCTCAACCGCTATTGTATATATGTGTCTATCGAACTCATTGCTACTACTTGAGTACTTGTAGTGTTTACTTGTTGGAGTGATATATCATGTATATATGAATTTATGTATATAATAAGTTACATGCATGATAAAAAAAAAAAATTCATGAAGTCGATGGATCTCTAAGTGTATATACTATATACAATCGTAGGCAACAGTTGCCGGATCTGCCACGAACTCCATGATCCTTCCAAGCTCATCCCAATTACCATCTTTGAACGGCTCTATATTTGGACTTGCTGCCACATTGTTGTATTGGAATGCTGTCGAAGAATTAGCTTGTGTTAGACCGCTCCACTGCGCTGCGTAGAATTGGTTGTTGTCTGCACAAAAACTGTTAGTGAACTTGATATCTCCAGGAGGATGGCCTGATGACACGAAATGAGTTCGCCCATTCCGGCTATCAGATTCCAAGCTGCTAGTTTTAGAACTGGAGTCAGCTGGAATTTGCTCCGCAGCAATTAGTTCTTTCCAGTGTTGGTGCTTCTTGTATGTTACGTTCCTCTTAAAAATTCTGCATATTGTCCAGATTTCCTGAAGATAAAGAAGGAAAAAAATGTAGAATAATTAATTTGATATATACAAAGATAAATGGAAGATCCTAAGAGGTGCGAGAAGTTGAACTCTTACAGCTTCTTGCATGCTGGGGGAGGTAGTGCTGTCAGTGTTGCTGCTTGAAGGGAGTCTGAATTCGTGCATCATCCAGTCGGTCTTAGTACCTTTCCCGGCGCTGCCTCTGTAGTAGACTAGGGACTTCTTCAGGCCAACGCAGTCGCCAGTTCTGCTTGCTGAATATATCGGGCGATCGATGCCGGTGGCCTTCCAGAATCCTGATCCAGTGACCCTGTTGGGCCTTATGCTGTTTCTGTACTTCCTCCCCCTCAGACAGAAGAAGTACCATTCCTTCTCTCCAGCAGTAATAGGTTCTGTCATGACATTGACAAGTCACCACACAGAATGACTCAGAACCCTCGTAGTAAGCATTTACTTCACTTAACAATATTGAAAAGGAATTCAGGACGAATGAAAAAGTAACAAGTTAATTATTAACTCATGTTTTGACCTAAGAGGCATTTAATAGATTCGGAATATATGTGTAGGAGTCAGATGCGATGATGGAAACGATCTGATTATAATCACTGTAATATCTTTTTTCTTCATTGATTTACTGCTTTCATATTTTGCAATAATTAAACTGCCTACTAGTTTAAAAAAATAAGAAAACTTGAAGCATGCATGGATCATAACTATTTTATGATTATTGTACCAGCAGAGAGTATTCGTGCAGTGCAAGCATAAGGTTAACATGATACCAGATTAACAGACGACGAAGATTTATTTCTCAAATATCTCAGGCACAAGGAGATCGATCGAAGAGGAAATATAATTGGATATGCTATCTAATAATGATAAAATTGGAGACTAAACTTACTTGGAAGATCCCATGGATCGTGCTTGTAGATATCTATCTCTCTGATGATCTTTATGCTGAAAGACTTCCTTGCTACTTTTCGCCGGAGATAAAAATCGACGAGCTCTTCGTCTGTCGGATGAAACCTGAACCCCGGCATCACCACGTCCTCATCCTCATGATCTTTTAATACTTCCTTCTCTCCACTCTCCTTCGCCATCTTCTTAACTCGCTCCAGTTAGCGAACCTTTTCCTCAATATGTGGATGCAACTCCTTTCTTGCCAAAGCTCTCTCCACTTCCTCTCCTCCTCTATACTTCAAGTCTCGCACCCAAGCTTAATTTAATTTTATCCAGTCACCAACTCACCAATATATATATATATATATATAATATCAAAAGAATAATCTGAAAAAATAGTATAGGGAAGTGGTATATATATATATATATATATATATAAGAATAATCTGAAAAAATAGTATAGGGAAGTGGCTGAATAGTATGTAGTATGTACCGATGCACAAAGCTTTTGCCTTGTGTGAAGCCTTGAAGTCTTGAACTGAAGCGACAGAAGCGTGCATGTCATGTACGCGGGACCAGTCAAGTCGTTAGCTTTGACCTGACATGCCACCTCATGCATGCTCTCTGTATATATATTTTTCTCTTGTATGGACTTGGTCAATCGATTTGAAAATACTAGAGATGCTTTCATAAATTGATACCACATACAAATTGATATATTGGCACTAATGAATAATTTCCAACCTCCCATGCAGGCAATCCATCCACGTGGTGTGCTCTTATAAATAAAAACAGATATTTATGCATAATATTTGGGTGACGTGAGTGCTTTGAAACTTCATGGCAGTGAAAGCATGAACTTTGACCGAGGCTCATGATAGAGAAGGTTAATTTAATTAATTATATATTTATATTGTTAAAGTCTTTTTAAAAGTAATTTTCTTCCGTCCCTTCACTTTCACTGGATCTCATTTTAATTTATAAATTTTATTTTGCAATAAATCAATCTGCAACTTATGAATTTATAACAAAAAAATTCTCTTAACAAGTAATGACATATTTCCTACTTAATTTCCTGACTAGGGAGCTCATGTGGCATTCATGAATTCAAATAAAATATTATACAATTATTACAAATGATTTATTTAAAAATAAAAAAATAAAAATAGAGAGGGGTAAAAGGATGTTGATTTTTTTATAAATTAAACTGAAATAAAATAAAATATATTTATTTTAAAATAAAATATAAAGAAAAAAAGGAAAAAAGGAGGAAAACTTAATGGGTAAGAATATGGACGTGAATCTCACGTAGAATTTAGAAAATATATTTCATTTTTTTTAGAGTATACCAAGTTAATTAGCATATTGATAATTTATGGTACTATTATATTAATTGAGATTTGCATGTGTAAACACTACGAATATTCATTTTGAATATCAATATATGTACAATAAACCTTACACGACTATTCTTTTTTCTAATATTTATCATCTTAGAATATTTTAGAAATATGAATGATATTTAATTAAAATGTTCTGAATAAATAGGAGAATAAATAAAAGAGGCACAGAGCTCGCATTGGTAAAAACTAAAAGGATTAATTCCTTAAACTTGTCTTGAATTATAGGGATTTTTAACATCTTGAACTTCTCCTTAAATTATGTCTAGATTTCTACTTCACTCCATCCATCATATTTTTGTTAATTTTTATTTTCTTAATTTATTAAATGATGATTTTAAATAAATGTCAAATTTTTTTCTTTAATGAGGATAGTTTAGTCATTTGATAAATAAAAAAATGACGAAAAAATTAACAAAATATGATGAATAAACTAAAATAAAAATTATGATATAATTTAAAGAAGTACTATGATAATTGTAAAAAAATCACTATAGTTCAAGAAAGGTTTAACGAATTAACCCATACTAAAAATACGTATTCCTACTTCGGATCCTATGCAATAAATTAGAGTTTTCCACCCTTTGCACGAGAGAGGGCCATGGCCTTCTCCCTCGCTAACGAAGATTTTTGTTACGAATTTTCATAAAGATAAGAACGTTCTTATATTGCTAGCCAAAATTATTATTATTGCTATTATTATTATCCAAAATTGTAACTTATTTTTCTGTGTTATCTTTTTTATTGTTCAATCGTACAGTCTCGGTATAATTGTTTTGCAGAAATACTATTTTTAGTAGTAAGTAGTCGCGGGATGTGTGACAAGTGAGACATAAAAATTTAACTCATTCCTTAACAAAGAAGTAATTTTTTTGGAAAAAAAACTTCTATTGTATCTCATAGTTAAATTTTGTCTTAATTGTTTTTTAAACGGATCTCCTTTTTACTCTTTATTATCATTTTAAATAAAAGATCCTAACATTTGAAAAACAAAATATGTGCTCTTTTTTGTCATTTTTTTACGTTTATACTGAATTCTACTTTTTTGGAATATTTTCCAAATGATAGTAAAGGGTAAGTGGATAAATAAAAGGGAAAAGTAATCATAAAGTTAATTATAAATACAGTGAAAAATCAATAATCCAATTGTGATAAGCAGCTATATCTTTAGTTTAGACGTAAATTAAAAAGTCAATCTTCTACCATTTTTTCTGACCTCTTGACTTATGGCTGCATGGGTTGTCACTTTACTTCACCCATTTTAACTAATTTAATTGACGAAAATGGTTCTAACATTTCAACAAAAAATATTAAAATTATATTTTTTCCTATTTTGCCAGTTCTGTCTAATTTTGACCTCTGATTTGTCAAATTTCTCTCCATGTGCTTTGAGAAAGTGAAAAGCTCGATGCAAGTTTTCAAGAGGAATCTTGCCTCCTACACATGCACCCTGAACTGATATATATATTAGGTAAGGGGCAAAGCATTCTTTCAATATTGTTCTGCTAAGCTCCTCATGAAGATATATATATTCTTTAATATTTAACTGTAGGAGGATTTATAAGAAGACAATGTGGAGTTTTTTTCTCCCGTTTAAGAGTCCAAGGTAATACGTGTTCTTTTTTTTTCTACTTTTATTTAGAGAAGAAATGGAAAAAAAAATCTTTGACCTTCTGTTGGATCAACAATGAATTAGGCACTGACTCAAAGAAGATAAACTTAGTTAAATGATTTTCACATAAAATGTTGTAAATGATTTTTAGGGATTAATATTCCTTTAAGCAGGATGATATCAACATAAAAAGTGCTCCAAGATTCTGCAATCTTGCTTTAAGAATTAAAGATATACATTTGGCATAAAATAATTATATGCCATGGATGAATCCTATATATGATTTTGTCATGAGGAGGAATCTAATACGATAAGATCTTAAATTTGGTTACTTCTTAATTCATTTCACATCTTGCTTTTACTTTCAGAACAAAACAAAAACATCTTTTTTATAAATTTTCTTTTGACTTTCGTACATACCTTCCATGAAAAGATAATTTGAAGAGAGACTTTTGCATCCATTGATAGAAGAATAAAGTGTATAATAATTGAATTAATTTGCTTAGAATGCCTATGATTCCTTAACTTTCCATATGAAAAAAAAAGAAAACTGAACTTAATTTCTAAATTATTTGATTATGGGAGAAAACTATACTAGCGTTGGGAAAGTATTCCAGTCAGCTTTGATTAATCAAATATATATGTAACTTTACCATCAAACCCAATTATATTCCGAGTAATTAAATTTGTTTGTTATGTAAGCAAATATTAATTTCGTCGGGATTAAGCTCTTCCTAGTAGCAAGGGCAGTTACAATAATATTTTCATTAGTTTCTCCACCTCATGGCATGGACTTCATCTAAATATCGATAATGCATTCTCAGATAAGTAATTCAATAGCTATATATGAAGTTGCTAAAAAGTTATCACATCAACGGGAATCACAAGACATGTGCAAATTAGTTAAGTCTTTATATTAACTTAATCGGACATGAAGAAAATGAAATTTAAAACTCACAAAAGTGCTAACAACTAGTTTTATGTGGAATAATAATATTTAAAGTCTACTTGTGATCCATGCATTTAGTTGATTAGAACTCTAACTTTAATTTGCAATCCCTAACCGATTAGACTTTATCGGATGCAAAGTTGATAAGAAAAACATTACTGGGATATGTTATTTTCTTCGTAGCTCTCTCATATCATTACAAGAATAAGGTGATTTAGTTACGAATAGTTTCGTCGCTAGATTGTCGCTAAAATAGTTAGCGATAAATTCATGATGAATTTGTGACAAACGACAAAAAAAATTAATTCGTTATAGATTCATCACTAAATGGTTGCTGAATTATCACTAACTTGTCGCTGATTTGTTGCCAAAAATATTATATTTGTCCATAATTTCCTCGCCAAGTTGTTGTTGACTTGTCGCATTGTTGACAAAGTTGTCGTCGATTTGTCGCTAAATTGTCACTAAATGCGTCACTATTTTGTAGCTAATTTGTTGCTAATATTCAGAACTATTTTAAATATATGTATTTAAAAAATAAAAAAACACGCATTTACATTCATATTTCCCAGTAGTTGCAAATACATTTGAAATAGATGTCTAACTATCACATAGAATCACAAAAATTGTAAATACATTCAAATATCACATAATAAAAGTATCATAATGTTACTAATACATAAAATGCCATTACTCTAATAAAAGATACAATCCCTAATCATGACCCGAATTAGGTGGTATGTCCCTATCACGATCATGCATATAAACCATTATCGCATCAAACATTAGTCCCACATCTTGTCGTATTCAGATCATAACAGTAGTCACTACTTCATTGAAAGGAATCATAGAAAGAGTGCCGCCCAAACTAGATGAAGCGTCTGCGCCCACGCCCGCGATAGAAGACCACAAAGGACCTATACCACGAAGTCTCCCGGTGCTAGTAAGTCTTACAGCTTCATGTAGGATTGTTCACCAAGTCGGGCTGACCCGCTGAAGCCGGTCACCCGAACCGACCAATGGCTATTGGGTCGGTTCATATTTTTGGTCGGGTCGGGTTTGACCCGAACCAATCAAAACCCGGCCTGTATCAGGTCAGGTTTGGGTTTGAGATTTTCGACCCAAGTGAACCCGACCCGAACCGTATGACTCGAACCCAAGGCGTCGGCGACCCGAGGCGGACTCGTAGTAATCTAAAGTATGAATCCTTGAAGGCATGAATCATGAATTCCCCGAATCATGAAATTAATACACTAAAGTCCCGAGTATAGAGTGGTGGAGTGAAGTCCACGCTCTCGCAGCCCTAAGTCCCTCTCGGCCTCTCCCTCACTAATCCAGTTGTGACATCATCGACCGTCACCTCGCCTTCTCTCCTCTGAGTCTCTGAGCTCAGTAGACGCGTCCTCTCGCTATGATTCTGCAATCATCGATGACTTGACCCGCCACAATGTGGAACTCGATGATGCCATGCCACCATCGCCAATTCGTCGGACTGCCCTAACTTTTGAAATCTGAGTAGTGAGCAGTGAGTCACAAATCTCCACTCGCAGGCATGATGTTGTCGACTCGTCGATCATTGCCCTTATTCAATTGCATCCTCCTATCTGAAAGTGAAAGACTCACGGTAAGGTAGATTGCTTTCTCACCTCCCTAGCACCTTGTGGATTGTGACGATGCTTCCTCACGAACCTTACCATGATAGGACCTCGACCGCTCAACTCGTCGGCTCATCCCCCTTGACTTACCAAATGGAGCAGTAGTCCGAGCACATCTGCACATGCTCAAACAACACAACAAGGGCGACATAATCGACAAGTACAAATTGCCAAGTTGTGCAGCCATTTTGAGGTAACATCTAACTTGATCAAATTCATAGATGTGTTCGGACGACACTTGTACATGTCATTGAGACTAAATTATAATACAGAACAATGGACATTCTTATAGTAGTAGTGTTAATACGAATTAATTCATTGAATACCTTGCATTACTTATTATTTATGTGCTTTGTACATGTTCTTACAGCATTGGCAATCTGATGGCAAAGGCTTTTTCTAAATTGCTGGGGTCTTAAGTTGAGAGTTCAAGATTAGGCCTCATTAATTCCAAGTATGAACTTTTTTCTTTTATATTTTGACTTTTATATTCTTTCCATGTTTGTTACTTTGTTTAATATTAAGTATTTAAGTTCAAGTTCGACTTCAACATAATTCTTGCCATCTTTTTTAATTATTCTTGAAGTGTATAAGTCGGCATTTGATAGACTACCTACTGCTAAGACAATTCACATTATTTTTTTAAGAACTTGATTATCTGAAGTATTGTCACTTGATTATTTGGAATATTCTTTGCATGATTCCTTTTTTCTATTGTCACTTGTCAACTTATAGCAATGACAACCCAAAATACAAGTGGAATTCAAATTGGAAGTGCACATACTCCATCAAATTTACAACTAGAAGGGACATCTTCTCATGATTTGCAACAACCACAAGCTTTACAATCACCACTTGAAACTCAAACACCAGGAGAGGTTACTTCAGAAAAAGAAGTACTTAAAAGTAAACCAGCTAGACCTCCTTCTAATGCTTGGGCTCATTTTAAAAGAGAAAAGGATAGAGTCAATTGTAATTATTGTCACAAATCTTATGCTTGCAGTGCTGCTAATTATGGAACATCAAACCTATTAAAGCATATAAAGATTTATGACAAACATCCAGAGAGGGGGCTTATAAAAAGCAAAAAAAACAATTGCTATTGGCAAACAAAGTGAGAATGATCCTAACACTTGTATTAGTATGAAATTAGTTGATTTTAATCAAGAAAGATCATGATTAGCACTTGCCAAGATGCTTATTATTGATGAACTTCCATTCAAGCATGGTTGTCAGGATCGCTTTCCGGATCGTAAGATCATAAGATCCTACGATCCAAGACTAGACAAGCGATCTCGATCTCACTTTGGAGATCAGAAACATAAGATCGTAATAGGATCGATCACTGAATCGTAAGATCGGTAGGATCTTAAGATCCCACCGATCCTATGTATTTATTTTTTTAATATTTTTAAAATTATTTTTTATTGAGAAAACTAAAAAATAGAATAATAAATTTAAAAATTGGCAAGAGAGGAGGTAACTTTCTTTGTCTATCATATCATTCTTATGATTTTATTTAGTTAATTTTTATTTTTTAAAATTGGAAAAAAATAAAAAAATAGAATCTTAAGAATAAAAATTGGCAATGAATTAGGTTAAATTCTCTCCATTCTCTCCTCTCAATTTCTCTTTTCATTTTTTATGAATGATCTAGAGTAAATTAATTAACTTATGTGAAAAATGATATTTAAGAAACAAAAAAAAATATTTGTTTTTTCATAATTCAGATTAGAAAATTGATTTACCATTGTGAATTATCATAATTAGTTTTTTTTAACTTTTAACTTTTTATATTGTTATGTATCCCATGAAAGTTAGAAGTCTAAGTATAATCTAAATATTGAGAGTAGAATATTAAATAGTTATTATTATTATTATTATTATCATCATCATCATCATCATCATCATCATTTAAAAAATATATTTTTTATTCATAAGGTAGGATCTTACGATCCTAAGTAGGATCTTACGATCATCGATCCTCCGGACCCCTTCCGATTCTACCTCGAAAAGCGATCCGGACAACCTTGCATTCATGTTTGTTGAAAATCAAGGTTTTAAAGAATTCATTGCAGAATCTCAAATTCAAAATCAAGGCTTCAAATTCCTTCACTTGTCACTGCTGCTAGAGATTGTATGCAATTATTTATGGTTGAGAAACAAAATTGAAAAATATATTTTTTGAGAATAGACAAATGATTTATTTAACAACAGATACGTGGACTTCAATTCAAAACATGAATTATATGTGTATTACTTGTCATTACATAGATGACAGGTGGGAATTGCACAAAAAGATATTGAGTTTTGATTTGATTGGTGATCATAAAGGTGATACCATTGGAAAAGCTTTGGAAGCATGCTTGAAAGATTAGGAAATTTTGAAAATAGGTTGTGTTACAGTGGATAATGCATATTCCAACAAGCCAACAATTTCTTATCTAGTTGATAGCATGAGTGACCGAGGTGGTTCTACATTTTTAAATGGGAACTTAACGCATGTGAGATGTGCTGCACATGTTTTGAATTTAATTTTCATGAATGAATGAATATAATAGATATATCTATTAGAAGAGTTAGGATTGCATGTAAAACTATTAAATCTTCACTTAGTAGATATACTGCTTTCAATAGGTGCTTAGAGATGGCAAATATAACTTGCAAGAAGAAGGTACTTATGGATGTAGCCACTAGATGGAACTCCATTTACTTAATGTTAGAAGTTGCTGAAAAGTTTGAAAAAGTATTCAAACAACTTGAGCATGATGGATCTTATATATCGTATTTTAAGGATGCTAAAGAAGCAATTCCTACCAGTCACGATTTTACAAGCTGCACTGAGTATCCTAGCTTAGTGGCTTAACTTGATAGACAAATAGTAGAGTACATCATAGAGTACATTCACATGTTCCCTCTTTTTTGTATTCAGCCAATGTATACCTTTTTTTTGTTAACTACGATAAATGATGACAGCAGTTTATTCACAAGTGTGTTCTATTTTCAGTAGAACATCAAAATCATTTTGCTAGATCGTTAACAAGTTATTCTAATTGTTTTCATGGAAGTGTTTTCCATTTCTTCCCCTGATAACTCCTTGTAAGGCCTAAAAATTCTACTTGCATGATGAATGCTAACTGAGATGAGCAGGAAAATAATTGGAACATCAAACAGTAATTATAAAAATAATAAGTAATGGTAAGCATCATTTTCCCCAGATTTTATGAATTGGCTATTACATGATCAAAAGGGAAGCAAAAAAAACCAAGATAGTGGGGGCTTCTTGATACGAGCTTATTCAAGAGGATAATGTTGGTTGGCCAGAACCAAAATTTTTATCTTTTGATGCATTCATTTTTTGTCATAAACATCACAACAATGGGAAACCAATGGAAGCCTTTAAACTTATTGCTCCTCCAAGCAAGAATTCCATAGAGCAACTTTTCGCATTGCAAGAATTTATCTCTTAGTTAGAAATGAATATCCAGAGGGGATCTATTACACTTCTTAAACTTTGAATTCTCTTTTTTGCGGCATTTTTATTAGTATGATTACTTGTAACCATGCTTGTTGCATTTTACATTCACAATTATGATGATGACAAAAACTTGTTATTGGTGGAGATCTACTATTGACAAAGCATTCATCATAATGCTAAAAGATAGGCATGATAATGAAATACTCTTATTTCTTTCGGACATCATTTTCTCTTAAATAATTTGATTTTGCTAAACAATTGATGATAACTCCAAATGACCGTGATTTGTCCATAGTGTTTAGAGCTTCTAATTTATAATGCTACATTAATCGGTGATCTAATTTCTAATTTATACTGTGCACAGTAAGGAGCTTTGTATGATTCTATTACATCCAGATCTATTCATTGATACTTCTGTGCCTTATGATTGATACTTATGAGGTTGTTCTTCTTATAAGATTATTCATTCCTCACTTGAATTTATTACACGTGTGTTCCCTGGCTGAAATTGAACCTAGAGTAAGTTGGTTGTGTGTTTGTGATGGGTGTTCCTAGCGCCATAGGCAGTAACACTCAGCGACTCACATAAAAAATTAAGGGAGAGAGGAATGGAGGGAGGAGGAAGGGGTTACCAGTGATTATTGGCGAGCGACGAACAGTGTGGCAGCAACGCAAGGCCAAAGGCGACAGGAGTGCACAATGACTCACAGCAGAGATTGGGGAAGAGACGAAGGGAGGGAGAAGGAAGGGTGTACGTACTGGTGACTCATGGCGAGCGACGCATGATATTGGGGAATCTCCTTCAACCACTCGGCCATCTCTCCTACATAATATCTTGACGAAATGGGGGGGGTCTCAAAAAAAAGAAAATTCACTAACAAGAATATTTCTAGTGGAATATCTTTCACAATCTCTAATAGTTCTCTAATAGATGCAACACGTGGTGGCAGCTACACATGGTGGCGCAAAGTGGCAGATGACAGCACACAGCGATAGGCGGCAACAACGCACGACGGCATGCGGGATTTAGGTTTTTTTCTAATGGAGGCTAATTACTAGCATGACACAGAAAGGAACACAAAAATCCGCTGGGATTAACTAGTTGTTGAAATATGCTTCTAAAAAAATGTCAGCTTCCTTCTAAAAAAATATCGTCGTAGATTTGTCCCTAATATTTATAAAAAAATTTCCCTCGCAAAATTCATCATTAATATCATCGCAAAACATTTATCGCTATTTTATAGCTGATTCTTCGCAATTAGTGAAGAAATTAGGGACGAAAATTTTGTCGCAAAATTTTGACGTGAAGTTCGCTTTTTCTTATAGTGTATATGGACTAGTAAGAAATAAAGTTTCATCGCACTTTCTACTATTGATGCTGAATACATAGCCGTCGGTAATCATTTTTATGGGGTCTAAAAATAATTATTTAATTATTTACTTAAATGTTCTCATAAAGTGTGATAACACTAGTGCCATAAATATGCTTAACAATCTTGTTCATCACTATATGATGAAATATATTTACTTAAGATATCATTTTATTAGAGTTCATATGAGCAAAAAGAATATTAAAATTGAATATGTCTCCATTGAAATTCAACTAATCTCAAAATAGTTCGATCGTCTTCGCCTACGATCAGCTCCCTCTAGCTATTAAATCCTTCTTCTTTGTTCACCCTCAACCACTGTCCCTTAGTTCACCATCGTTTGACCACTTGACCGCCGCCCATAGTTCAACCTCAACCGTCGACCATCATCCATCCATCGTCCACAGCAGGTGAACTCCCCACTCATGTCTCCTCTCTCTCATCTTCACTTTGTCGGAACCCTAATTGCACTCCTCTCAATTTGTCCCTTGATCACAGCCTTAGGTTTTTGCAATTTGATTTTTAGTGTGTTCAAGTCCCAAACCTAATCTTGATCCTTGATTCATGTCCACAATCATAATTGAATCCTTTTTAAGCTTACTTCACCGGTGGTCGACACAACCCCATTTATAGCCATACTTCTTCATTTGTTTGCAATGTCGAGTGCTGAACTTTTTTTCCAACCCACGCTTTGTTTGTAGTTGTCATCATATCAACCATGATCGTTTCGTTAAACGTGAGCCTAAACTAGAGCCCGCGTCAGAACTCGAGCTAGAACTTGCCACCTATTCCTCCCAATGATGGTCACAAGCATGCGCTTGTCGTCCTCATGTTACTCGTCATCCTCCTTTGGCCTCCACCTCTACCTCTTATGATGGTGATCTTTTTGTTAGTTGGATGGTGACTACCGCACTTGATGTTCTTTATCACTTTTGCACGTCCGACGTGCCATTACTATTGATTGAACTCCTTGAATATACTTGATGTCCAAGAGATTTTTTCCAACATTGAATGGTTACCCCTTTTGTTCATCTTCAAACGTGTGTATCCTCATTTTGTTAGCTTCTTCTATGCAAACATAATTATTAGCCATGATACACTCTCTCCACAAGTTCTTGGAATGCCTATTCATCTTTGTCGAGAAAGAGTTTGTGACATTTTTTGCCTTCCATGCCATACACTTGGTTGATATCAGGTTGTTACCAATGGTTGGCCTTATGAATAACCCCCCTCTTGAGGATGGTGTTTGTCTTGTGTTTGGTGGGCAAGTTGCCCACTACAACATCCATGATGTGCATTAGTATCTCTCTCTTGTGACGAAATTGGCACATCACATTTCACATGATTACTTCTCGCTCAAGCCACTTTATAGAGGCTACACTTTTTGACTTATTCTTTCTTCATTGTCTCTACCTTCAAAATGTCTCGTTCCTTCATTGTGGCCATTATTTCTTCTATCAAATGGAAAACACCACAACCAAAATCACCTCTAGAGTAGAGGAAATCACCCTCTCTACTTTGGGTCTTGGAATACACAAATTCTTCATGCCTCTTCGAAGAGCAACACATCAAGATCGTGGGATGTCATTGGCGCCAAAACTATGCATAGGAAGCATCTATGCCACATTGATGACACTTGAGTTTTTTAGGGTGATGCTACTGATGAGGTCAGTGTGCCTAAGTCACCGATGGCAATACATACTAGAGATATAAATGCAACAGAATGTACTTAATTGGAGCATTCTCACACCTCCATGTCACACATCCACTAAGTCATGGGGACCTTTGTATGCTAACTCTTGGGGTCCTCCACCTATTGAGACATGGGGTGCTCCATAGTCATCCTTTAGTGCTTATAACATGACTGCTCTCACTCATTAGGTGATCAAGATTGAATGTAATGTTAGGAGGATGGGTTGGGACATCAACTACATTTCAGGGAAGCTTCAAGATTTTTATGCAGCACATGATTTTATCCCATGATCCCATCAACTATTCATGAAGATTATAGCCCTGACAAGTTATAGAAATTTGTTAGTGTTTTTATTTTTTTGTTTGTACCCTATTTTTTGTTTATGTGTTAGTATTGTGCACCATTTTGTAGTGACATACGTCACATATATTAGTGCATGTACACATTTTGGATGTATGTTGGACTATTATGATCTTCAATGGATTTGTATTATTATGTTGCTATACTTTTATGTTGATGTTTATGCTCGAGATCATTTTATGTCTTGCGATCTTTCTTTTATTATGTGCTCTTGTGCCATTATATTGTCATTTGGCTATCATGAAATGCTATAAAGACTATACATTAAGGGAGAGAAAACATAGACATGCATACATGTAGGTGGAGTGCACTTACATTCTTTATATATTTCATCTCTTCATCTTCCAATTAGTTTGTCATCATAAAAAAGGGAAGATTGTTGAATCTTGTGATTCATTCCCAAGTTTTGATGATAACAAATGAAATTTGACATCAAAGTTATTAATTTATGTTTGAGTAGCGGTAATACAAGTATAAGATTAATAAAAGTACATATTTTAAAGGACTCGCGAAGTAAAAATAAAAAATAAAAATTTCAAAGAGAGACCTATTGAACTTGATCGACTGTTCGCCTAGTCGATCAAAAGATATATGAAGAACATTGAAGAAGCTCGACTAGCCAACCAACCGTGGACTGACATCTCGTCCGGTCATAATCAGTAGCCTTGTCAGTTAGGAAAAGAACTTAACTGGTAGATCGCCTTTATCAATCGGCAATATCAATGGCTTGGTCGATCACCTGGTTGATCGACGAGGAAGAAAATGCAATCGTTTTGAAGTAGATGTGCAATTATCATATTGACCAATCGACCAATTCATGCTTGACTACTACAGTGACGGTTAGTTTTTTTTGTTGAACCTTTTGAAAAATTTATCGATCTGTCATATTTTTATAAGTGGCCCATAAAAGTATGCCAAAACCTGAGGAAAATACATTCATGCAAGTAAAATCATCATAGAACTTCTACAAAGTCCAAGCGCACATTCTTGAGCATTTTTTGCAAATCCTTTCCCCTCTCTCTCTCTCTTTGTTTTTCATTTGTGTGAAATCATTTAAGAAGAGACTATTAGAGAAAATTCTTTATTCATTTGTGGTGAGAGCTCATTGTTAGAAGTGGGTATCTTGCCTCTTGAGCAAAGAGGAAGCCGGCACGATGTAAAAATAGTTCTATAAGAGAGGGAGAAGATAGTAGAACTCCGATAATTTCGAAGTCGAAGAGAGGACATAGATGGAGGATTTAGGTCAAACCTCATCAACATGTTTGTCCTTCTTGAGTTATTCGATCTTACATGACTCCTATGTGTTAACCCTCACAGGTCTCCTATATGGCCGGACTGATATGTGTGATTACATTGCTCGGATGGCATGTGCACGTCATTTTATGAGAAATTATGTTATACTATGATATAGATTTTGGAGCATTTATAAATTGTATATATTTAGCTTTCACATTTATTTTAAATGACATAATATGTTGTTATTTATGAGTCTTATATTGCTATGATATCCATAGAATCAAAATGTAGGAAGAATATAGCACTACAAGAGGAGGTTCCTCCGTATCACAATTAAATTTCAGGGCACTGCAAGATATCAGAACTTTTATATTAACATCTTCTAACAAATGTGAAATCTATGTATATCTTTGTTTTGTTTTATTTATCTTTCTTCATTTATATCTGTGGAGTTAATTTATCCATTATATAATGAGAAATTTAGCGTAAAGTATAAAAAATATATAAAATCATATGTATTATTGTTTAGGGAATAAGGAGCCTGTGGTCCCAAAATGGGGCCACAGATGTGGCCTGCCATCGATTTGTGGATCGATGGTCGGATGAAAAGCGCGCAACTCGCACGCGAACCGCACCATGCCTCGTTTGGTCCACCTCATCCGGTCTGACCTATTATCTTTCCCACCTCTTTGCGCGAAAAAAACCTGATCCCGCCCAACCTCCCCCTTTTCTTGATAAAAAAGCATGACGTCTCTCGGATGACCTCTGCCCAATCTGCCTCTCCCCTTCCCCAGACACCTTTGCGCTCTCGCTTCTCGTCAGTGCCTTCCCATTGCCGACGTCTCCTCTCCCCTTTCCCGGATGCCTTCGCTCTCTCGTCGACATCTTCCTGTTGCTGACGCCTCCTCTCCCCTTTCTCAGATGCCTTTGCCCTCTCATGGCGCTTTCTTGCTACAGACGCTGCTCTCCCCTTCCCCAAACTCCTTCGCCCGCTGATGAATGCTGTCAGCTCCTCAACTTGATTGGAACTTGTTGTGACCATGACGCGTGGCTTCTCGTGGCCTGCTGCCAAAATCATCTTGCCGAAAAGTGTTGCCTCTGAAGACTCTTTGCCTTCACCTTCACCGCTGCTTGGACGCTCTTCATCTTCACTGCTACCTAGACGGACATTGTTTTTGTGATGAAAGATCTCAAGTGTAAAAAAATTTTGCATTTTCTTCAAAGTAGATGCAGTGATTGAAAGTATGAAGGATCCAAAGATTTAAGAATTTCACAAATTCTCTGCAATGCGATTGATCTTTCATTTATTTGGGCGGGGTACAAACCTCACTGATTGAGAACATCCCTAATCCACTAATTTGAATGTTCAGCTTCTTTCTCATCTTCAACTTGACCATTTAGCAGATCTGTGGTGTAACACCCCCAAATTTGCCCCTCCTGCCACAAAAGCAGTCAAGTTGACCCCGGGAGCGCTACACTGTCTATTACACTATTGACCATGATCATTCAACAAAATGTATACGTGACATCAATATTATAAGACAAAATAATCTAGGACTTTAATGCGAAAGTTCAAACGTCAGAATAGCAAAGGCATAGTTCATCCATGCGGTTGTAACAAGATAATAAGAGATCATAAATCTCAAGAAGTTCAACAAGCGGAAGAAATTTGATAGGCAGAATAGCATGATGTCTATGAATAACAAAGAGAATCATATCACTGAAATGTAATTGAGAAGTTTTGATGATATAATTAGTCATGTGCAGCATCCTCTAAACTCTGAGCACTTCCACACCTCGTTGAACAGAATTCTCACCTGCAAAATCCTAATGCATGGGAATCGAATACCCATGAGCAAAAAGTCCAGTGCAATAGCAACATAGACGATGAATAAGGATCAATGCTAATCAAGATAAGGATCAATGAGAATCATATAACAATAGATCAGCAAGGAATAATAATATACTTTGATTTCTATGCATTGACTATAATGGGCCATATATCATGCTTATGTTATATCCATATATGTACTTTATTCTTTACCATGACTATACCTTATCTTTACTGACATATTAAATTATATTTTGATGATACAAACCTCAAATGATTAAAGATAAAATGCTAAAAAGTTTAAAGAAAAAGATTAACTTTATGCACTACACTTTGATTAAATAATTGGCACTGATCTTATTAGTTTTGGATGAATGTGGAATATCAGATTTGTAGATAATTCTATTAACTTTCCATAAACTCCAAGATCATCTAATTTGGATAATCGTGCAAAACATTATGCTCAAAATAGTGCAGGGTGGTCAACCTGTCGGTCGAAGCTATGAAGGTCGGTCGACCGATTTGAGACACCGGTCGACCGATCAATGCATGAGCTGCCAAATCCATGTCGAGACTATACCGGTCGACAGTTCGGTCGAAGCACCGATTGACCGATCAGCTCAACGGATACAAATCAAAACTACGAGACTGTACCGGTCGAGACATCGTTCGATAGTCCGGTCGACCTACAAGCTGCGAAAACTGGAGAAATCAGCGCAATGATCATATAGTCCGGTCGACCGGTTCATAAATGTGGTCGACCGGTCCATAAATGTGGTCGACCGGTCCATTACTAAAATTAACAGTAACGGCTATATTTTGAGGAGAAAAATGTGGAATTATTTCTGGATGAATTTTTCACATACCAGAGCCTATAAAAGAAGTGCCAAGGCCAAAAGCAAAAGCATCTAATCAAAGCATTGAAGCAAAACTTCAAGAAATCAAAAGGAGATCATTTCTATTGAAGTTATCATTTTAGAGCCTTCTTTCTTTCTCTCTTCTCTTCTTGTGAGTGTTCTATTGTAAAAGAGAGAAACTATTCTTCAGAAAAATAGAGAGAGCTCCTATGTAAAAGAGGTTCTAAATCTTACCTCTTGAGCGAGAGAAATAAATTAACTTCCTAAGAGGAGAGGTTGCCTTGCCTCTCGAAGCGGAGAAAAAGGTGATTGTGTAAAGGGCTTTCTTCCTTGCCCTATTTGAAACAAAGGAAGGGATTAGTAGAATCTCCGACGGTCTCGAGGTCGAGAAGTCAGAGCGGAGACGTAGGTCAAGGAGTGGCCGAACCTCATCAACAACCACCGTGTCTATTTTTGTTTGATTTCTCTCACTCTCTCTCCCTCTAATATTGTGTTAATAATCTGAATTGTGAATGTTTTAAGAATCGATTTTGTGCTTCCGCGACGAATTTCGTGAAATCGATATTTTTGATTAAACACAAATTAACCCCCCCTCTTGGTGTCCCTTGGGATCTTACAATTGGTATCAGAGCGGGTTGCTCTTGTTTTGATCATTTGAATCTTCTCATTTTCAGATCTAATCATTTTTAAGATTCAACCATTTTTTTTTTAAGATTTAACAATCTCTAGAGCTATGACATCAAGTGCATTTGTTTTTATCGAAGGACAATCAATTAGTCGTCCTCCCCTTTTAAATGCATCAAATTTTGTATATTGGAAAATTCGGATTCAAGCCTTCATATGTTCTATTGATATAAACATCTGGGATATTAACGAAAAAGGCTATTACTTACATGAAAAATTACCTTTCGAACATGACGAAAGACAGAAAATTTTTTTGAAACTAGATTGGAAAGCAAAGAACATTTTTTACTGTGCTTTGGATTCAACGAATTTTAATCGGATTTCTAATTGTGAAAGTGCAACCGAAATTTGGAAGAAACTTATTACCACTTACAAAGGAACGGATAAAGTCAAAGAATCTATATTGAATATTCTAAATCATCAATATGATTCTTTCAAAATGTATGATAATAAATCTATAAATGATATGGTTGTTCATTTTAACGACATTGTGAATGGCTTAGCCTCTTTGGGCGAGCCAAGAACTAACACCCAAAAGGTGAAAAAGATGCTCAGGTCTCTCTCCTCCAAATGGCATACAAAAAGGACGGTGATCGAAGAAAAGGATCTGAACAAATTGGGTTTCGATGATCTTATTGGTTCACTTCTAACCTATGAGATTGGAATCCAAGAAGAAGAAGAATCAAATGCTCCCAAAAAGAAGACATTGGCTTTGAAAGCAAGAAAAAGTGAAGATAACTCGAGTGAAGAAGAAGTAGACAAAAAGAGACTCGTTCTCTACATAAGAAAACTCGATAAGTATCTTAAATTGGTAAAAGAGAAAGAAAAGAATGTGAAGCCTACCCGAAGATCATACAAAAATCACAAAGAGGAGACATCTCATAGAAGAAAGAAGAAAATGCATGAAGAGTCAAGTGAAGATGAATCAAATGAATCATCAAATTCGTCCAGTGAGGATGCATATCTATGCTTAATGGCACATAATGATGATGTATCATCTAACTCTTCTTGTTGCTCTAGTGCTAATAATGATAATGAGGATGATAATATCAATTTTGACGTGCATAAGTAGTTCTCTTTATTAATTGAAAAATATCTTATTCTTAAAAAGAAGAATAAAAAATTGATGAATGACTTTCATATTATTGACTTTGATATTTTGAAAAATGAAAGGGATGCATGTCTAATTCCTAATGAAACCTTGAATGATCTTCACATTATGAAAAATAAGTTTGAAAAATTAAAAATGGAAAATGAAAATCACAAAAATGAAATTGAAACTTTGGAGATTACACATGCATGTGAAGTTGTAAAACTAGCATGCTCTTTAGAAAAAGAAAAGAAGGAAAATGCCTCTTTGAAAAATATAGCTATTTCTCCTGTAACAAAAAATAATCCTAGAAAACATTTTATATATGAAAACTCTTATTAGAAATCTAATCATACATATAGAAAATCACATATTACATGTTTTACATCTGGTTTTAATGGCCATTTTGCGTATCAATGCAAACCAAGAAAATCTTCACAAAATGGCATGATTTGGATTTCGAAAGGAACATCTAACAAAATAGGACCCAAAGAAATTTGGGTACCAAATGTTACATAATCATTTTTGCAGGTGTGCCTCACATACAAAGGACAAGTGAAATTAAAAATATGAAGGCACAAAGGTTATGGTAAAAGTATCATTGGATGCATTCTTATATTTCTTAAGTGATTAGGCGTATTCTTTTAATGTCACACAAAAATTTCAAAATGACTGTTTCTCTGAATGAAAAGAAAGGAACAAAAGAAAATTAGTCATAGTGATAGGGGGAGCATGTTCAACTCTATTTTTAGCATATCACGGATATCATTGTTGTATCAAAGTTTTATGTCATATTTTGATGACATATTTTTCTATGACTTTCATGAATTGGTTTTCGTTATAAAATTGTCATAAATTTAGGGGGAGTTATATTTTCAAATCTTTATGTTGCAATACTCTACATGTCTATTATATGAAAAAAGGGGAAAGAATAAATTTTTTAAGAAATTGATTAAGGGGGAGTTACATATGGTTTCTTATATGCTTCATATACAAGTTATTTTTTTTATGAAACAAAAGAGGGAGAAGTATAGAAGAAATATGATATGAATATCATTTTATAAGAAGAGTGCCTTACAATTAATATTTATGTAAATATCTACTATCGTAAGGAAAGCTGTGTGCTAGGGGGAGTAAAATTGATTTTACAAGAATTTTACAACTTTTTTGTAATTTATATATTTTTCATATTTCTCGGTTTGTCTTCATAAAAAAGGGGGAGATTGTTGGATCTAAATTTTAATGACATATTAAATTATATTTTGATGATACAAACCTCGAATGATTAAAGATAAAATGCTGAAAAATTTAAAGAAAAAGAGATAACTTTATGCACTACACTTTGATTAAATAATTGACACAGATCTTATTAGTTTTGGATGAATGTGGAATGTCAGAGATCGGGTCTAGTCATTAAAAAGAATTGATTCTTTGATTTTGGAGTGATCAAAATCCATACAAGTAGAGAATTCTGTTAGCTTTCCATAGACTCCAAGGTCATCTAATTTGAATAACCGTGCAAAAAGTTATGCTCAAAATAGTGTAGGGCGGTCAACCTGCCGGTCGAAGCTACGAAGGCCGATCGAGATAAACCGGTCGATCGATCTGAGACACCGGCTGACCGATCAATGCATGAGCTGCCAAATCCACTTCGAGACTATACCGGTTGACAGTCCGATCGAAGCACCGGTCGACCGATCAGCTCAATGGCTATAAATCAAAACTACGAGACTATACCAGTCTAGACACTAGTCAATAGTCCGGTCGACCGACAAGCTACAAAAACTGGAGAAATCAGTGCAACGGTCATATAGTCCGGTCGACCGGTCCATAAATGCGATCGATCGGTCCATTACTAAAATGAATAGTAACGGTTATATTTTGAGGAGAAAAATGTGGAATAATTCTGGATCAATTTTCCACATACCAGAGCCTATAACAGAAGTGCCAAGGTGATAGTGATATTTGGGTTTTCTAGTGATAACTTGCTGAAATTAAGAAAAGGGTCAATTTTTCATTTTTTGGTCCCCCAACTCACTAGCTGCAAGTGCACAGGTAAGTGTAGTAGACTCAGGTTATCGTATCCACAAGAGTTTGAAGTCTAAGATACCCTAAAATAATTTAGATTAGTTCTACTCTAATGGCTAAAAACATATTTTTAAGTTGAAAGTGAAAGCAGATTTTTAACTAGTGCAGAATGATAACAGGTTTGGGGTTTTGGAAATTCTTGCAAAACTGAATTATGAATGCTGAATTAATAACTAGAAAGGTTTAACTATCTATGAGAAAGGTTCTTCTAGGATTTGGGGTTCATCTAAATTAGTTAAGGATGGAATTGTTCAAGTTATCATTAAATGTCCAACTTTGATTCAATCATGAAAATGGCTGTTCCCACAGCTCAATTGGCATCTAACTAAGCAACATATTGTCATATAATTGTTAGCTAGATTGAATCAATAGAGGGTCCTCACTGAAAATCAAGTTATCATTCAGCTCAATGGGAAGTTCAATGCTGATTTTTACAATTCAAGGAAGTTTTGGAATGATAACTTGCAATTACAATCATAAAAAGATGGAATCATTCCAATCGACCAAACCAGGATGAAATATACCCAATAATAGTACTTGTGTTCCATGATTCATCTCTGAATTCAAGGGGGATTTAAAATCAACCTCTCGGTTGCAAGGAAAAGTGAAATCCACACAAAGTTCTAATTGATTGGGGTTAAAAGACATTCAATCTTAAATGGGAAATTCAGTGATTATCCAATGCTCCTTGGGTCATCTCTGACTCTCAAGAATGACCTTAAGACTACCTCTCAGTAGTGGATTGAAATGAGGCTTAACAATGGAAATCAGAATTGAAATGAAATTAGAAAATAGAATTCTGCAATTTAGAAAATCAGCAACAAGACTCTTAGAATTCAGGCTTGCCAAATGCCTCTTGATCCATCTTTGGACTGCAAGAGATTCCTAGAGTACACCTCTCGATGATTTGATGAAGTAAGGATGCTCACTTGGCAAATCAGATTCTAACCAGAAAAAGAAATCAGAAGAACAAATTTCTGAATAAATTCAGAAATCAGATTTTGAGAAAACAGAATTGAATCTTAAGTTGTCAAACATCTTAATACATTCCTGAATAAGATTAGGGTAAATACCAAATAAATCAGATTCAGGAAGTTCAGAAAACAGAAACTAGAAAATCAAAATTTCAGAAATCAGAACTTCAATTAAATTAGAATTCAGAACTTGACATTGATTTCTAATCCATTTCTGGACTAGGGATAGGTCAAATGATAACTTCTCAGTTATAGATTACAATGGGATCCAACAATGGCAAGAACTAACTCTAAATAATTCTGAAATCTGAAAATCAGCAATGATTCAGTGCAGGAATTAATCCAATCCATTTTCATCCATAACTAATCTAAACTACTACCCTATCCTAGAAGAAATTGAGTTTAGCTCCTCATGTTTACAAAGCTTGACATAAAATGGAATGAGAAATAGATACAAATCATTGTTGATAGAAGTCCTCGGACAACAGCAATAAGTCCAGCAGCAGCTCCACAGCAGCCCTACTTTCTTGCTCAAAACCCTGAATGACCAGCCCCCCTTCCTCCTCCAGAAATTTCACCTTTTATATGACTCCTCTCTACCCTTTGATCAGCATCAGAACATTCTTCCAAGCCCTGATTAAGCCACCTGTCCACTGCCAGAATTCCAGCTGCATATTCCTTTTTGTGCAGGAAAAAGTAAATGGTCCCCCATTACTTTTTCCACTTTTTGGCCACCTTTTTCCCTGCTATAAATCCCAAAACAGCAAGCATCAAAGCCCTTGAATGGTGTTTTGACAAATAAAGATCAAGATAATGATAGTTGCTAGCTCAGATATCAAATGAAGTTGGGTGTTGTGCAGGAGTGATAACTTATATCGATATTAATGAATTTAGGGGCCCGGAATAATAACTTGTCACAAATCATGAAAATTATTCAAATGCAAGTGATTCAAAGCATTTCAGGCATCAAATGGATTAGAGTGACAAGTGAGTGAGGTCAGAAATCAAATATGAATGAGATTTATAAGGAGTGATAACTTGGGTGCCCAAAAACGATAACTTATATGACTTAAAAACGATAACTTGTGATAACTTGAGTTGTGGTTATCCAAATGTGATGAAATTTGACCAGCAATGAGTTAAAACAATAACAAGATGATTGCTGAAGCCCTTTGTGCAGAATAAATGGATTTGCATGTCGAAATGACATAATTGCCCTTTAACGATAACTTGGCAAAGGAAAAATGATAACTTGTTCAAATGGACTTAAAACTCTGCACAAGTTGAGATGTGTCTATCCAAATATGATTTATACATGATAATGATGGATTTGGGCAAGAAAACCATTGAAAATCAGTTCATTCAAAATAATGATAACTTGACATATGGGAATGATAACTTGTCCTCAAAATGATAACTTGGCATAGAATTTAGATATTAATGGATTTTGGCATTTCAGAACCTCTATGCACATGGAATTAAGTATAAAATGAGGAATATCAACTAGTTATCACAATGTATGCATTCCAAGTGTAATTGGCCCAAAAATAGGCAAAAGTGGGACTCGATATGAATGAAATGCATCTAAAATGAGCTAGAAACATATAGTGATCAGCAAGTGATCAAACTCCCCCAAGCTTAGTCTTTTGCTTGTCCTCAAGCAAAACATTCAGAAATTAAGGATGAATTTGAATTTGCCATCCACAAATGAATAGAAAGATCAGTTGATAAGTTCTAAATGAGTTTTCCACTTGGCCAACATTCCATCCCATTCTTTCCAATCCCAAATTCTAGCTGAGGAGTCACAAAGGTTAAAGCAAGTTTAAGCCATGATAGAAGTACTAACATTAACTGATTTGGATTATAAGGATTGTCAACTTTACTAAAAAGTTTGAAACGTCAATCTCTTCATGAACATATTTTTCTTTCATTGCTTAAATAGGTTTGAAAACCTGACTTTTATTCATGAGGATGCAATAAACAGGTTTGAACCTGATTTTTATTCATGCTGGTCACAGGATAAAAATCCTGGTTTTATTTAGGAGAGGTTCCTTTTTGAAATTTTCACTCTTTTTATTCATGTATGCATGCAATGCAAAATGCAACTTTTCACTTTTCCTTTTTCATTTTTCTTTTTCATTCTATTCATGAAGTGAGCAATGGTTCAAACTCAAGTATAGATTAGATCCTCAAATGCAAATAGTCAAGATTTCCTATTTAACATGGCAGCAAGATCCTTGACTCCTTTCTAGACATCTTCTACTTTCCAATTAATCCATGAATGTAGCTAGTGTTAATCCACAAAAAAAAGAAAAATTTCAGCTGAAAGTTCATTCAAATGCATCTGAATTCATAATGCCAATTAAAGTAAGAAGACTAATGGCCAAGTTGGCCACTTGGTATTGGAGTGTACCCAATGTCATAATGAAGTATTCTACCCATTTTAGAGTTAAAATGAATTCAGAATTGAGTTGGGTCCAAAAAATGATAACCGAGTGACAACTAGTGATAACTTATGATAACTTGCAAAAATCTGCTGATAACCTAGTATGATTTATGATATGAACATTAAAATCAATTAAAAACATGGTGTAAAGGTTAGAAAAGCACCAGGTTTCCTCCCCCAAGCTTATTCTCAACACTGTCCCTAGTGTTGAAAATAAAAGGCAAGGGAGAGGGGTGGGTGGGAGTGAAATGCATGAAATTTGGTCTTTGAATCCTTTTGTCATTTCATCCAGAAACTTTGGGTGGTCCAATCTTCATTAGTTGCAACTGATTTTGCAGAGAAACAAAGGATATCAGTGGAATAGTAAATTTGCAACTTAATCAGATTTTTGAGTGTAGAATTCAACATTGCATAGGGAATTTATGAAATTCACTGAAATTGGGCTATTGCAGATTTGGATAACTCACATGAATGTAAATTCAGATGATGATATGATCAATGAAGCATAATGAGAAAGATATTATCAGTTATCATTAAGTTTTCAGTGTAAAGATCAGAAATAAGGGGTAAGGGTACTCCCTGAATTTTAGACTTGTGAATTGAACTTGTTCCTCATCACTTATTTCTGCAAAAATAGAAAGATTAGGTAGATAATGACTTGGGTTACCTCCTAAGAAGTGCCTTTCTTTAATGTCTTTGGCTAGACATTGTTACAACTCTTGATGTCAAGGAAGTTTGCATAGTATGATATGATCAAGTAGAGATCTCAATTTGTGGACAACTTCACTAATCAAGTATGGATCTCTTAATTTGCCAATGATTGACCTTTGCTTCTCAGCTTGATTTTCTCCTCCATTGTACAAAAAAAATCCTAACTTCTCATCCCAAAAATCCTGATGTATGATATATGAATCCCCTGGACTTGGAGGAGGTTTCAGCTCAACAGGGCAGACCCATTCACTATCTAAAATGGAATGTATGATCCCAGCATTCAGCAACTTTAATACTTCTTCTTGATCACTTCCTTCATGGTTGGATTGAGTCTCCTTTGACATTCAATGGAGGGCTTGTAGCTGTCCTTCATAGGGATCCTATGCATGCAAGTTGAGGGATTAATACCCTTGATATCATCAATAGAATAGCTTTTTACCTCCTTGTACAGTCTTAGTTTTTTCAACAACTCTTCAACTTGATCCTTTGGCAAATTTGCATTAATGATAACAGGGAATGTTGAATTCTCTCCCAAGAATTCATACTTCAGGTTGTTGGGGAGAGGCTTGAGCTCCAATTTGGAAGAATTGGCTTGAGTTGAGTTGAATTGAGTTTCAGTAGTGATAACTTCCTGCAGTTGGTGCTGATTTTTTGAATTTTCCACTAGTTTGGATAAATTCAATGCTGATTTGTATGCTTCATACTCTGGATCCTCTAATTCATTCAAATGATCAAACATTAGGCACCTTTGCACTAGATCTTCAATGGGAATTATGGCAGAAACTTGCTGAACAACTTGATCTAGCTGTCCCTCCTCAAAATCATTTTCCTAAAAATTTGGTCTACTAATAACCTGTGCCAAATTAAATTCTATCTTCTCCTCCCCAATTTGGAAGGTCAATCTGCCCTCCTTGACATCAATGACGGCCCCAGCAGTGGCTAAGAAGGGTCTCCCAAGAAGAATGGGGGTATTCAAGTCATCATCCATGTCAAGTACCACAAAATCTACTGGTATGCAAAATTTGCCAACTTTGAGGGGTATGTCCTCAATGATTCCATGTGGGTACTTGATGGATTTGTCTGCCAGTTGTAGAGACATATTTATAGGCTTCAAATCTCCAACTTCAAGCTTCCTATAAAGTGAAAGAGGTATGACACTCACTGATGCACCCAAATCACATATTGCCCTTTGAATCTTCCTATTTCCAATTTCACAAGGTATGGAGAAGCTTCCTGGATCTTTCAACTTGGGTGGCAATTTATTTTGGATGATTGCAGAGGCTTCCTCAGTCAAGGTAATAGTTTCGTGCTCCAAAATCCTCCTTTTCTTGGTTAAGATTTCCTTCAAAAACTTTGCATAGGAGGGCATCTCCTGAATTGCCTCCACAAATGGCACATTGATATTTAACTTCTTCAGGATTTCAATGAACCTTCCATACTGCTGATCCTGCCTTGCCTTGATTAATCTTTGAGGGAAAGGTACCCTATCAAAGACCTGGTCCTGACTTCATTTTGAGGGCCTTTGTTCTGATTTTCTCCCACAAGTTCAGCTGGTTCTTTAGCAGCTTTGGACTTTGGATTCACTTGGGCTGGATTGTCCTCTACTTTCTTCATTGGTTCTTCAACAATCTTCACACTTCTGAGCTGGACAGCATGGACTTGTTCTTTAGGGTTCACCTCTGGCTGTCTCCTGCACTCTATGAATAGTGGTCATTTAAGAACCTGTAGGTTCACTATCTCCTCAGTTAGCTACTTGTCTCTCTGACTCAGTACTATGTTCTTTGGGGAAGGAGTGTGACCATTGCATCACCCTTCTTTGAGATACAGGTGCGAGAGGACCTGTAGTCTCATGAACAGTGGTCATCAAAGACCAGTAGATTCATTGACTCCTCAGCTGACTACCTCCCCCTCTCTATGCTATACTATGATTTTTGTTCCGTACAATGGGGCGGCACATAACAATCCCATGTCTTTATCCTTACTTTATTTATCTTTGTTTATCATGTAGTCTATGAATCAGGACTCGAAAGGGTAATGATGTTTGTACAATAAAACCCAGCCAGTTTTAGGTGAACTGGGTAGAGTCCCCGATTAGAATTTATGACTTGGACTCAGATCGGGTTAGAATACGATTCGGACTATGTTAATATTATGATTAGTTCAATGTATCTCTATGGTTTGAGTGAGTCAAACCAGTTGGATTGGACGGATGGGTTTGGCCGAACCGGACTATCTGAACCTCTTGGATCGGTCGACCTTATTCCTTGTTGGGCGTCTGCCGGATCGGTCGACCGTTCGAAAGTTCGGTCGATCAGTCGTAGGATCTAATCTATCCATTAACAGGCAGATCGGTCGACCATCTTGGTGAGACCGGTCGATCGATTAATAGATGAACTCATGGGAGTTCCTCGCACGGATCGGTTGACCATTCATAAAATCGATCGACCGATCCTTGCGATAAAATAGGGCCGTCGGACTTCTTCCTCATTTCCGATGGCCTTTCGGCCATCAAATCATGATGATATAAATACAAAAAATGTAGATGACAATCTCAGGATCATGATGGACTATTCCTATGCATTAAATGATCAACATTTCGTCGTCTAGGGATTTAAAATGGTAAGGTACCTTGTTTTGACCATTGGTTTTCACCGACGATCTATGTGTCGTTCGCCGATCGTCCATGGGTGATGAGGGGTTGCGCTCGGTCCTCACGAACGTCGGAGGAGGTCGCTAGGTGTCAAAGGAATGTCGGATCATCCGTGGTTCATCATCGCCGTCGAGCTCAGCTTCGCGTGTTCGCTGGAGTCGCACAAGAAGAAGAAGAAAAAAGAGGAGACGAAGGGGGCGGCTGGCAGCAGATTTCCAAGGGGGCGTGAGGGTATCCTCGCATCCCCTATTGGGCGCGATCAGGGGAGAAATTTTCTCCCTCCCCTGGTCGGCCGTTTTTCCTTTTTCGCCGTTTCCTTTTTTTTTAATCTGAAATCTTTTCAAATTCTCATTAATGGTAATTAATTTCTTATTTCATTTTGATTTCCTTCCTTAATTAAAATTTACGTTTGATTTTTAATTTCCTCTCATTAATGTCATTTAATTCCTTATTTTTGAATTCCTTGCATTAATTGCCATTGATTTGGATTTTGAAACGTTTCCTTGTTTGAGAAATTTGCATGTATTACAATATTACCCCCTTAAAAGAAAATTTGTCCTCGAATTTAGATAAGAGTTAGGACCTATCGAATAGTTCAGGAAACTTCTCTTGCATTTCCGATTCTACTTCCTAAGTTGCCTCTTTTCCTTGATGATGCTTCCATGCTACTTTGACTAACAATATCTTCTTCTTTCCATGTTGGTGTTCCTGATACTCTAATATTTCTGTGGGTTATTCTTCATATGTTAGATCCTCCTTGAGGTTTGGTTCCTCAATTTGGATCACATTGGCGTAGTCATGCTTGTACTTCCGAAGTAAAGAAACATGGAAGACATTGTGTACTCTGGAATACGCCGGGGGTAGAGCTAATCTGCATGTTGAGTCTCCGACTATATCCAAGATCTCAAATGAGCCTACATACCTTGGGCTCAATTTCCCTCGCTTGCTAAAATGCATTACACCTTTGATGGGTGAGATTTTAAGCAGAACTTGATCTCCTGCTTTGAATGTGTGTTCTCGGCATTTATTGTCTGCATAGGCCTTCTGACGATTTTGAGCTGACTTCATTCTCTTCTTTATTAGTTCAACCCTATCTGTATACTCTTGGGTCTGCTTCTGTAGTTCAGCGCTCAAGATCTTTCTTTCGCCCACTTCTCCCCGGCATGCGACATGGTCGACCATATAATGCTCCAAAGGAGGACATTTCTATATTAGCATGGAAGCTGTTGTTTTAAGAGAACTCTATGAGAGGAAGATGTTTATCCCAGTTGCCATGCCAATCCAGGGCGCATGCTCTAAGCATGTCTTCCAATGTTTGGATCGTCCTCTCTGATTGTCCATCAATTTGGAGATGAAAGGCTGTACTATTTCGAAGTCTCATCCCAAAAGCATTCTGGAAGCTCTTCCAGAATCTTGACGTGAATCTGGGATCTCTATTAGACACGATGGTTGATGGGATCCCGTGAAGTTTAACAATCTCCTGCACATATAGATCCATTAGACTATCAAGAGATTGCTTTAACTTGATGGATAGGAAGTGAGACGATTTAGTGAGTCGGTCCACTATCACCTAGATGGCATCATGCCCTTTCTGATTCCGAGGTAGACCCATAATGAAATTCATCGCTATCTCTTCCCACTTTCACTGTGGGATGCCCATACTCTTTAAGGTCCCTTGAGGTTTCTGATGTTCCACTTTGACCTGTTGGCAGACAATATATCTATAGACGTATTCTGCTATCTCCTTCTTTATGTATGGCCACCAAAAACTCCTATATACATCTTTATGCATCTTTGTACTTCCTGAGTGGATTGCAAACTCTAATTTATGGCATTCGTTAAGCACTTCTCTCCATAATTCAAAATTTTTTGGCACCCATAAACGATCACGATACCTTATGCCACCACCTGATGAGACATTGAAGTTTGTTGTCTCAAGATTAGTATTTATCATCATTGTTTGATAGTCTGGATCTTCGACCTGTGCTTCAATGATTCATCCTATAATGTCTGGTATTATACGATGCATCATCATCAATGATCCATCATGTCTTTGTTGGGTCAAAATTTTAATGACATATAAAATTATATTTTGATGAAACAAACCTCAAAAGATTAAAGTTGAAATGCTAAAAAAGTTTAAAGAAAAATGGATAACTTTATGCACACTACACTTTGATTAAATAATTGTCACTGATCTCTTTAGTTTTGAAAGAATGTAGAATGCCAATTATAGAGAATTCTGTTAGCTTTCCATAGACTCCAAGATCATTTAATTTGGATAACCGTGCAGAAAGTTATGATAAAAAAAGTGCAGGTCGGTCAACCTGTCGGTCGACGCAAAAAAGGTCGATCGAGACATATCGGTCGACCGAACAGAAGAAGTCGGTCGATCGATAACTACTGAGCCTGCTCCGGACGATATCGAGTTGATACCGGTCGATGTACCGATTGACCGACCAAGTGTAAAAACTGTGAAAATGGTGCAATGGTCACATAGACCGGTCGACCACTCCAGAAGTGCGGTCGACCGATCTCCGAGTCAAATGAATAGTAACAATCAAATTTGAATGAGAAATTTGTGGAATGTTTTATGGACGAATTTTTCACACAATGAAGGCTATAAAAGGAGTGCCAAAGTCAGAGGCAAAGGCACACATTCACTCATTGAAGAAAAGCTTTAAGTTGTCAAAGAGAGATCATTTCTTGAAGTTTTCATTTTATAGATTTCTCATTCTTTCTCTCTTCTTCTCTTGTGAGCTTAACTTTCTAAAAGAGAGAGATACTTTTGTTCAGAAAAATTAGAGAGAGCTCCTATGTAAAAGAGGTTCAAAATCTTACCTCTTGAGCGAGAGAAATAGATTAGCTTCCTAGAATGAGAGGTTTCCTTGCCTCTCGAAGCAGAGAAAAAGCAGTGGTGTAAAGGACTTCTTCCTTGCCCCATTTGGAACAAAGGAAGTGCTAGTGAAATCTCTGATGGTCTAGAGGTCGAGAAGTCGGAGCAATGACGTAGGCCAAGGTGTGGCCGAACCTCGTCAACAACTACCGTGCCTTTGCGTTTGATTTTCTCTCTCTCTCTCTCTCCCTCTAATATTGAATTTATGATCTGAATTGTAAATGATTTAAGAATCGATTTTAAGCTTCCGCGAAGATTTTTGTGAAATCAACATTTTCGAATTGAACATCAATTCCCCCCCCCCCCCCCTCTTGGTGCCCTTTGGGATCCTATAGTCTTTCCCTTGGTGCCCATTGAAAAAGTTTTTTCCTTAAGTTCGAACTGTCGAAGGCGCATGAAGGCCACAAATCCTTCCCATTTTCGACTAAGAGCATCGGCTACAGAGTTTGCTTTACCAGGATGATAGTTGATAGCTAACTCATATCCCTTCAAGAACTCCATGCATCTTCTTTGGCGCATATTCAGATCCTTCTGTGTGAAGACGTACTTCAATCTCTTGTGGTCAGTGTAGACCACAAATTCTTCTCCATATAGGTAGTGGCGCCAAAGTTTGAGGGCAAACACTACTACTGCTAGTTCGATGTCATGTGTTGGATAATTGACCTCATGTTTCTTCAACTGTCTGGATGCATATGCTACAATTTTTCCATGTTGCATCAATACACACCCCAACCCTGTACCACTAGCGTCACTGTAGATTACGTAACCACCATATCCTGATGGTAACGTAAGAATTGGTACTGAAGTTAGCCACTTCTTTAATTCCTGGAAGTTCTCTTCACACTTTGATGACCAGATGAACTTTTCTCTTTTTCTTGTAAGCTTGGTTAGCGGTAACGCTATTCTAGAGAAGTCCTTGATGAATCATCGGTAGTATCCTACTAGACTAAGGAAGCTTCTGATCTCAGAGACATTCTTTGGTTGAGCCTAGTTGGATACTGCTTCTACCTTTGCCGGACCAACTGAGATTCCATCCTTTGAAATGATGTGGCCAAGAAACATCATCTTCTCTAACCAGAATTTGCATTTGAAGAACTTTGCGTATAATTTCTTCATCCACAAAGTTTTCAAAACTATCCTCAGGTGTTCCCTATGTTGATTTATGCTTGGCAAGTAGATGAGGATGTCATCGACGAAGACTATCACGAACTTGTCCATATGTTCGTTGAAGGTTCGATTCATGAGGTCCATGAATGCTGCTGGGGTGTTGGTCAACCCAAACGGCATCACAAGGAACTCTTAGTGCCCATATCGTGATCTGAAGGCTATTTTTGGGATGTCTTCTTCTGCTACTCTGAGCTGGTGATAGCCGCTCCTTAGATCGATCTTGGAGAACACCTTTGCATTGAACAATTGATCGAATAGGTTGTCGATGCGAGATAGCATGTACTTGTTCTTCATTGTGACTTTGTTCAACATTCTATAGTCGATACAAAGTCTCAATGAGCCGTTCTTCTTCTTGACAAAAAGGACTGGTGCACCCCATGGTGATACGCTAAGTCTGATGAAACTTTTATCCAGTAGTTCCTGAATCTAGGTCTTTATCTATGTTGGAGCCATGCGATATAGGGCTTTGGAGATCGGTGCTGTGCCGGACAACACCTCTATCTAGAAATTTATCTCCCTTCTGGGCGGTAGACCACTACCATCTTCAGGGAAGACATCAGGGAATTTCCTCACGATCTCTATGTCCTGAGGGGACTTGCTTGGCTCTTCTATCTTGGTAACATTTGCCTAATAACCTCTACAACCTTGTTGAAGAAGTTTGTGTGCATTTATAACGGATACTATAATTTTTGGTTCCTTGCGAGCTATGCCTCTGACAATAACCTTGTCTGTGTTCTATGTACCTATAACAACCTTCTTTTGCTTGAACAATATAGAAGCATCGTGAAAGGTTAGCCAATTCATGCCCAAAATTATATCATAATTTCTCATAGGGATGATGATAAGATTTGCAGGGAAGTTCTTTTTATCTATCTCTATGGATACATTAGGGAGATATTTAGTGGTGACCAAGGTTCCCTGTGGAGTCAGTATACTCATCTTATGCTCTAAGTTCATTGCAGTTATTCCTAAAGTCGTAGCACACTCTTCAGATATGAATGAATGAGAGGCACCAAAATCGAATAATACTGTAGTAGGTAATTCAGCTACGAAGAGCGTACCTCGAATGATCTCAGCGTCATTCAGTGGAGCATCCTCTTCTAAGTTGAAGAGTCTTCCTTGGACCAACTGTTGTCTACGCTTTGGGCAATTCACGGTGATATGGCCCATTCCACCACAGTGAAAACACGCTCTAGTCTTCATTCGGCATTCCCCTGCGTGGGTCCTGCCACATGTTTTGCATAAAACCCGCACACCTAGTGCGGGTGGAGCGCCTACTTGGAGGCTGTTGACTCTACTGTTGAGCTGGGCACCTTGGCGCTTGCTGAGGGGGCCTTGGGTTCTGTTGCTACTATTGTTGAGGTGGAGGGGCTTGTTGTGGAGGACGTTGTGGTTATTGAGGAGGACGATTGTATTGTTGAGTCACTGGATACAAGCAGGGTCGATTGTCCCGTCGTTGGTGGTGACGGTTATTCCCCCGGAACTGTTGTTGTTATTGGGAACTCTGCCCCTACATTCTGTTGGACCCTCTTATTTTTTTAAAGATCTTGATGGTCCTTCTCAGTCATTGTGGCGGCCAAGCTAACCGCCTCATCTAGGATTTTATAGTTCCCTAGTCTTGTTTGAGCCCTCAAAGCGGGGTTCAGCCCGTCAACAAAACGCTTTGTAGTGTCTTATTCGTCTATAATCAGTTTCGAGTAATAGCATGAAATGGAATTTTGAATCGGGATAAAACTCCATATCATAATTGAAGCCATATGGCTCAATATCCGCTAAAATTCAAGTCAAGCTCATGATAGAGTTTAGTCGAACGCAAAACATGAAGCATTCAACTAAGGTAACACTAAGGCCTTCAACATTTAAAAGTTTTTAACATCTCTGGTCCTAATGCATCACGTGCTACTTATTTGTGCTGAGAAGTTTCTCCTTCATTCTTCTTTGAGGTGTCCTTTGCATTATCTAACATCCGAAGGAGACACTGCCAGCACTCATATCCAAACTGATTACGACGGGAGTAGTAATCAAGTTCTTCTAGGGATGAGCAACGACGGTGTTTGTGGGCGGAGAACTCTCTGGCTCCAAGTCTCGCAGTTCTACATACTCTTGGATGATATCTTCAGAAGGCTCTATTGGCGGTGGAGACATCCTTGGTTGGTTACTACTAACACTTTCTTGGTCAGAGTGTTCCAGTTCTTCTTGTACTGCGAGAGGTGGTACGTTACATTCGCGACCTCGGTTACGACCTTGGCCGCACACTCATCCTCCCTCTAGTTCCTGAGGAGTTGGGGCTGGATCGTTCATTTCCATCACGTAAAAGATCCTCTGCTTTCCTCGTACGACTCGTGCAATAATACCTCGAGGAGGCATCTATAGAAATGATGTGACCAAATGAAAAAATAGAAATCTGTATACAAATTTTACTTAATACTTACTTGAGGAGTGGAGTTGCAGATGCTTGAGAAGCTTGCATATGATTTTACTTTGAATTAATGAGACAAGATGAGCAATAATGACTATACATTAATATCTACTCTACCATGATAATTGAGGGAGCCAAGAACTTAGGCTCTGATACCAAACTGTAACACCCCCAAAATCGCCCCTCCTGTTACGTAGACAGTCAAGTTGATCCCGGGAACGCTACACTGCCTATTACACTATTGACCATGACCATTCAATAAAATGTATACGTGGCATCAATATTATAAGACAAAATAATCCAGGACTTTAATGTGGAAGTTCAAACGTCAGAATATCAAAGGCATAGTTCATCCATGCGATAATAAGAGATCACAAATCTCAAGAAGTTCAACAAGTGAAAGAAATTCGATAGGCGGAATAGCATGATGTCTATGAATAACAAAGAGAATCATATCACTGAATGTAATTGAGAAGTCTTGATGATATAATTAGTCATGTGTAGCATCCTTCAAGCTCTGAGCACTTCCACACCTCGTTGAACAGAATTCTCACCTGTGAAATCTCAATGCAGGGGTATCGAATACCCATGAGCAAAAAGTCCAGTACAATAGCAACATAGACGATGAAATAAGGATCAATGCTAATCAAGATAAGGATCAATCAGAATCATATAATAATAGATCAGCAGTGAATAACAATATACTCTGATTTCTATGCATTGACTATAATGGGCCATATATCATGCTTCTGTCATATCCATATCTGTACTCTATTCTTTACCATGACTATACCTTGTCTTTACTGTACCCTGCATTATTTGTACCATAACATATTCCATACTTTACTATACAATGTTCTATGCCTTACTCTACAGTACTTTACTTTACATTACTTTACTGTGAGTTGCAGTACGTCTTTTACATTACTATGATGTCCTTAAAGTTAGTTGTCCTATGCAAGCTTGACTTTATTAGGTTGGGATGTCAGAGATGCTTCTTTGAATCTGTAAGTCCAGTAAGCCCATATTGGGGATGGGTGTGACAATGCATCACCCGTTTCAGAATGCAGGTGGGAGAGGACCTGCACCACAGGAATAGTGGTCATTTAAGAACATGTAGGTCACTGTCTCCTCAGGTAGCTACTTGTTCCTCTGACTCAGTACTATGTTCTTTGGGGAAGGAGTGTGACCATTGCATCACCCTTCTTCGAGATACAGGTGGGAGAGGACTTGTAGTCTCATGAACAGTGATCATCAAAGACTAGTAGATTCATTGTCTCCTCAGCTGACTACCTCCCCCTCTCTATGCTATACTATGATCTTTGTTCCGTACAATGGGACGGCACATAACAATCCCATGTCTTTATCCTTGCTTTATTTATCTTTGTTTATCATGTAGTCTATGAATCAGGACCCGAAAGAGTATTGATGTCTGTACAATAAGACCCAGCTAGTTTTATGTGAACTGGGTAGAGTCCCCGATTAGGATTTATGAATCAGACTCAGATCGGGTTAGAATTCGATTCGGACTATGTTAATATCAGAATTATTTCAATGTATCTCTATGGTTTGAGTGAGTCAAACTAGTTGGTTTCGACGGATGGGTTTGGCCGAACCGGACTGTTTGAACCGGTCGGCTTGACTCGACCGATCGACCTTTCCTTTCGGTTCGATGGTGCCGAACCGGTTGACATGGACCGGTCGACCACTTCTGGTGGACCGGTCGATCGTTCTCTAGCACCGGTCGACCGGTCCTATTGGATCTATCAACCTTAGTCCTTGTTGGGCATTTGCCGGATCGATCGATCGTTCAAAAGATCAGTCGATCGGTCGTAGGATCTGATCTGTCCGTTAACAGGCAGATCGATCGACCGTCCTAGTGAGACTGGTCGACCGATTAACAGATGAACTCATGCGAGTTCCTCGCATGGATCGGTCGACCGTTCATAAAATCGGTCGACCGGTCCTTGCTATAAAACAGGGCCGTCGGACTTCTTTCTCATTTTTGGCGGCCTTCCGGTCATCAAATCACAATGATATAAATATGAAAAATGTAGATGACAATCTCAGGATCATGATGGACTATTCCTATGCATTAAACGATTAACATTTCATCGTCTAGGAATTTAAAATGCTAAGGTACCTTGTTTTGACCCTTGGTTTTCACCGGCGATCTGTGGGTCATTCGCCGATCGTCCTTGGGCGATGAGGGGTTGCGCTCGATCCTCACGAACGTCGGAGGAGGTCTCTGGGTGCCAAAGGAACGTCAGATCATCCAAAGTTCATCGTCACCGTCGAGCTCAGCTTCGCGTGTCCACCGGAGTCGTAGAAGAAGAAGAAGAAAAAGGAGGAGACGAAGGTGGCAGCTGGCAGCAGATTTCCAAGGGGGCGCGAGGGTCTCCTCGCGTCCCCTTTTATAGTATCGGCCGGCCCTTTAGCTGGCCGATTACGGGGCGCGATCAGGGGAGAAATTTTCTCCCCTGGTCGACTGTTTTTCCTTTTTTGCCGTTTCCTTTTTTTAATCCAAAATCTTTTCAAATTCTTTCATTAATGGTAATTAATTTCTGATTTTGTTTTGATTTCTTTCCTTAATTACTATTTAAGTTTGATTTTTAATTTCCTCTCATTAATGTCATTTAATTCCTTGTTTTTGAATTCCTTACATTATTTACCATTGATTTGGATTTTGAAATGTTTCCTTTCGAATTCCTTGCATTAATTGCCATTGATTTGGATTTTGAAACGTTTCCTTGTTTGAGAAATTTGCATGTATTACATTTGGTGTCTCTTGCTCTTTTTTAGAATGTAATCTTGGTCTTTTTTCTATATATTTTACGGTGGCTGTGAGTTTGAAAATTCACAGCTTCAATGAAAAATGATGCCAATATTGCTATTTGAAAACTAGTATCACCTGAGTGTCTTCTTTGCATGTGAAGGATGATAAATAAAGGATGATTAGGCTTTGAACATCACCAAAAAAAGTAAAGGAAATTTATTTCTTGACACTTCAAAAGTACATACACATCCCTCTTTCTCATACGATTCACCAATCCTAAAAGATGGCGGCTCTAATTGCATTTAACTCATTTACAAGGGAGAGAGGAGAGATGTGAGTTTAGATGGTGGCTCTAATTGCATTTAACTCATTTACAAGGGAGAGAGGAGAGATGTGAGTTTCTCTATAGGCAACATTGAAGGAGCTGGGTCTGCTACCCACAAAATATTTTAGTCTTGATGCCCTTGAATCATCTTTTGTCATCGTTATGAGCTGGTGCTTGCCGCCTTCATCTCCTGTCCTCGTCACTATTGATGGACTAGTATTGCTTCCCGGCAACAACTGTAGTGGAGCTTTCCGGTATGTTTGCAATTGCCACGACATCAGAATCAAAGCCACCCTATTTATATAGCATTCAATTGTCAACATAAGCTGGATGCAAATGAGTGCACACAAACAATTTGTGTTTCAACGGTTACCTCAGATTTCATCTTGCCTGAGAAACAACGAGTGCGGTCAGCACCAAGCAACGCTGATGAGGGCAGTCAGCACCAGTTATCTGTGGCAAGAAACATTGAGTGCTCAGTCTTGCATTGCCTGATTCAGATATAGAAGAGAATGAGGATGTAACTAACAGATTGTCGGGGCAATTTTGTCCTTTGGGCTTGCTGATATTTGCAGATCATCCAATAAAAAATATAATCAAACTCCTAACCTATGACAAATAAGAGAAGCATGAGTAAAATAAAACTATCAATCTAAAGAAGCTTTCACGGATAAATAAATCACGAAAAAATGTTTTAGAATTTCATAATCAGGTCTAAAATGTTCATCTCACAAGGCATGAGCTGTAATGGAAGTAAGAGAGAGAGAGAGAGAGAGAGAGCAGCAGCAATGGAAGCAAGATGGGAGCAGTGGCATCCTCGACGTCTTGAGCAGAGGCGACGCGGGCAGCGGTGGCATCCCGACATCTTGAGCAGAGGCGACGCGGGCAGCGGTGTCATCCCGGCATCTTGAGCAGAGGCAACGGGGGCAGCGGTGGCCTCTGAGTCTTGAGCAGAGGCGATGGGGGCGGGGGTGTCCTCGGCGTCTTGAGCAGAGACGATGACTGTCGAGATCAAAACAACGAGGGATTACGATGAAAAGTGAGGAAAAGCGAGGGATATGGGCAAAAGAGGGGCAGCATGAAGAGCAAAAGGTGGCGAGACTGATGGTGATATGAACCTGGATATACTCTCCTTATTGTGAATCAAAATTCGAGGATGAATCCTTTTGAAGAGGATGGGAATGATATGAACCAGGAAATGCTTACAATTGGAGGCGGTGATAGAAGAATGTTCTAGCAAAGTTGGATGATGATAATAATGTTGAGGATCTCAGATATAAAGAAATTGAAGATAATCAAAAATATCTGCGATTTATAATTGATCAAATTACAAGATCAAGTTGCATCAAAGCCAACTTCTCAATGCGTAACAAATTGGGCCGCATGAAGAGTCAGCATAACTTGGGCCAAATAAATCATGGTTTGACCATATTTATTTGGAATTTTCGGAATTAATTAAATATGGAAAATACTGATGAGTATTGTAACAGAAACTGAGTTTGTTATTTTACTAAATTAGTTAGGTTACTTTGGGCTAAGTTAGGGTATTTTCTTTCGGCCCAAGTTCTGTTTCTAGGGCCTATAAATACTGCTACTCTTTGTTATTTCAGACATCTTTAAATCTATAAATAATTTGGCTTAATTGCTTTTGCTGTGAGGGAACTCCTGCAACTCGTTCTTCAAGAACTTTCGCCGTTAATTACAAGGTTGGCTATCTTGTGATTGAATCCATCTATTTATAATATCGATTGCTTGGTTCATTGTAATCTTGAGGTTGATATTCCGCTGCATTAAAAATTTGTTTGATATCATTTCTTTGATTATCATATATTGTTCCAGTCACTCAAGGCATTGTTCTTGAGCATTGTATCAGTCGGTATCAGAGTCGCGTTTTCGATACGATTTTCTAGTTATGTTCCATTATTCTAACTTTTCCCCTATTTCAGTTACTGAAAAAAAAAACAACACAAAAAAATCTGGTTTGGTTCTTCAAATCCTAGCCGTCTTCCTTATTTGCTTTCTTTTGTTCTTCAAATCCTAGCCGTCGTCACCTTTTCTTCAAAATCTGGTGCAGTTTTGAAAAAAAAACCACAAAAATCTGCTTATTTGTTATTGAAACCCTAGCCGTCATCCTTATTTGTTCTCAAATTTTGCTGCAATTTCAAAAAAAAAATTTTGAAAATTGAAAAAAAAAAGACTGAAAAGGAAAGTACAAGAAAGGAGATGGGAAGACAGGAAAGAAAATATTTGGAAAAAAATTCGAAAAGAAATTGAAAAAAAAAGGACTGAAAAGGAAAGTGCAAGAAAGGAGGAAAGAGAAGAACAGGAAAAAAATCCGAAAAAAAGAAAAGAAGAAGAAAAAAAGGATTCAAAAGAAAGAGGAGAGAAGAAAAAAAAGGAAGGATTATTTCTGCAGAAAAGTGCAAAGAAAATTGAGAATAGAGCAATTTGACTCAAGGAATCGTGATCTTTGATTTCATTCCAATTCTGAATTTTTTGATATCTGTCCTTATTTGATAACATTTTCTTGATTTCTATTCCAAATCAACTCATTACACATCTATCCTTATTTGACAATCTTTTTTCTGATTTCTATTCCAAATCAACTTCAAGTATTCTTTTGATCTTGCAATCATATTGATAAATTAAATTGATTCAATCACACATTGCCTTTGTATTGACTTGCATTAGTTCTCCTAGAACTTGTTGGAGGGTTCAAGAGAGGAAAAAAGCTGAGTGGTAAGTACAATTGAGAGAAAAAGCCAAATAAAGTTGAGGTAAAATACGAGTGTCACCACTGAGTGTCACCACGTGAGGTACTGAGATTGTTTTTTACTAACTTTTGTGATAGCAATTTCCTACAATGTCAATAGGAAAGGACAAAGAGCTTAATTCTATAAAAAAAGCAATTAATCAGGCAAAAATGATGGAGGTCATGACACAACATTCTCATCATCTTGGATATATGATTACTAAACTGCACGATCAGGTAGATGTGCAAATTGCACAGCTAGAACAAGTTATACAATCAAACCATAGAAGATATTGCCAAAGACAACATGCTCCTGATGATGATGAACTTGATGAAGAGATGGAAAAGAAAGATGATAAAAGTGGGAGAAGGCATAGAAGTATTTAGATTGGAGGGAGAACACATGAACGAGAAAATGTTTTCTATGTGCGTTGTGTTTTGGACAGAATTTGTGAACTAATTATTAATAGTGAAAGCTGCTTCAATCTTGCTAGCCATTACATGGTGGAGAAGTTGGGGTTACCAACCTTAAAGCACCCAAAACCATACAAACTTCAGTGGATAAACGATGGAGGAGAAGTCAAAGTGACCAAACAGGTGCTTGTGTCATTTAAAATTAGAAGATTTACTGATGAAATATTATGTGATGTTGTATCAATGCATGTTCGTCATATCCTTTTGGAGCAACCATGGCAATATGATCGATGTGTGACACATGATGGTGCTACCAACCGTTATAAATGTCGCAAAGATGGAAGGAATACACTTTAGCACCATTGCCTCCTCAAGAAGCATACGAAGAGCAGATGCAACTTAAAGAGAGTGTAGCAGCCTACAACATTGAGTGGAAAAATTTGGTTGCACAACAATACTTGAAGAAAGAAGAAGCTGATTGCTCAGCAACTCCAAACAATTCTGAGAGTTGTGAGAAAGGCAAAGATGGAAAATATGAGTGTCATAACTTGAGTGATGAAAGTGATAATCACACAACTTTTGAGTGTTTAGAAAAGATACCTTCTGAAAGTATTGAGATACAACATTTAGATGGTAAGTATTATGAGAGTTGTGAGAATGAGAGAAGATTAGATCTTGAGTGTTTAGAAAGGACACCTCCAGAGAGATATGAGCAAAAAGACTTGAATGTTGAGGCAAAAGAAAGAAAGTTCAATAATGTTTCTCCTAATACTAACCATCTTTTATCTTTTGATTCTGATTTCTCCATGCAGATATGTAGGAGTGGACTATATGAAGATACAAATTCTATCATGCAAGAAATTGAAAGAGGTTGTATTGATTTTATAATGACTAGTTTGAATAGTCCATTTCCTTGCTTTGAAACTTTATATTTGTTTGATGTGACTAACTTACAAGTTTTATTTGGAAGAAGTATTGAATGGCTTGCAAACATTAAATCTCAATTCTATATTCCACTTTCTTATTCATTGAGTGCTGAAAAACTTTATTTCAACCATATGGTGAAATTTTGGAATGAATATTTTCTAGTCCTGAGTACTTTTGATTTGTTGATTATGATTTCAAGATTTTCTGATAAACCTAGAATCTTATTCATTTCTTTACATCCGCCTTTGTGCTTTCCTAAGATCATTCTTGCTGATGATGGTTGCAATATTGCATATAATTTTCACATCATGACTGGGAATTTCAATGTATCTGTATTAGTAAGACTTCTATTCATTTTTCAACAAAGATTTGGGATTAATCTTTTTGGAGATATGTTGATTAATAGTAGTCATTTCCAAGATAATTTTGATGATGTTTTGGTTTGTTGCAAGGACTTGCATGATTTCCTTTATAAGCCAAGTCGTTTGATGCGTTATGGATCCTATGATATTTCACTTGCAGATTTTAAAGATCCATTTTATTTTGAGGAAAAAGATGTTCTTATTTTGGAATTACTTGACAATCTCCTTGTTAGATCTATAGTTCCTTGGAATATATTGTGCACCTTATTTGACAAGATTTTTATCCGGCAAGGAAGGTCTCCGAAGTTTCGCAATTTGTTTCTTAAAATATCACTATCTCACGGGCATAAAATATTTCATCCAGGTGAGTATGAGAGTTACATTACTTTTCATATTGCTTATCTTGCTCTTGCTTTACACTTGCAGGATCTTAACATGATGGTATAATTGAGGAATCAAACTTGCAATCCTGATTGAGATACATCAGAAAGGGAAGTATCAATATCTCAACTGTGTCCTAAATTATTTAATAAATTCAGATATGTGATAGGTTATATTCTCCTTATTGTGAATGTAGATTCGAGGATGAATCCTCTTGAAGAGGAGAGAAATGATATGAACCTGGATAAACTCTCCTTATTGTGAATGCAAATTCGAGGATGAATCCTTTTGAAGAGAGGGGAATGATATGAACCAGGAAATGCTTTCAATTGGAGGCGGTGATAGAAGAATGTTCTAACAAAGTTGGATGATGATAATAATGTCGAGGATCTCAAACATAAGAAAATTGAAGATAATCAAGAATATCTGCGATTTATAATTGATCAAATTACAAGATCAAGTTGCATCAAAGCCAACTTCTCAATGCGTAACAAATTGGGCCGCATGAAGAGTCAGCAAAACTTAGGCCAAATAAATCATGGTTTAACCATATTTAAATATGGAAAATGTTGATGAGTATTGTAACAGAAACTGAGTTTGTTATTTTACTAAATTAGTTAGGTTACTTATGGGCTAAGTTGGGGTATTTTCTTTCAGCCCAAGTTCTGTTTATAGGGCCTATAAATATTGCTACACCTTGTTATTTTAGACATCTTTGAATCTATAAACAATTTGGTTTAATTGCTTTTGTTGTGAGGGAACTCCTGCAACCCATTTTTCGGAAACTTTCACCGTTAATTACAAGGTTGGTTATCTTGTGATTAAATTCATCTATTTATAATATCAATTGCTTGGTTCATTGTAATCTTGAGGTTGATATTCCGCTGCCTTGAAAATTCGTTTGATATCGTTTCTTTGATTATCATATATTGTTCCGGTCACTCAAGACATTATTCTTGAGCATCGTATCAGACGGTGTCCTCTAAGTACTCAATAGAGGTGAGGTTGCTGGGATCGACTGGGGCGGCAAAGGCAAATCTCAGAGGTCTGAGAGACACTAGGGGAAAAAGCCTGGATATGGAAAATGAGGGGTATGGAGAAAAGGAGAGGTCGGGTGGGATGTGAAAAAAAAATCGATCCACAAATCGAAAAAATCCTTTGAACCAAGTTTAGACCGCCCGTGGACCGACATTCCTTTCATTTTGTGCACAATTCGAATCATCCGCGATCGATGGCGGGCCACAAGCTCCTTATTCCCTATTGTTTATTATATTCAATAAGATCGTTTGCATCTATCTATCCACTGATTCAATCAACATATTTGTAGAAAAAAAACTTATTTAGTTGGATTCACTAATTAACACCGATAGTTAATAATTATATATTCAATAAATAATTCACCACATGATGATCATTGTGCGTGGCAAAGTAAAGAACACCCATTGCGCCCCCATGATAATTATTGTGTGCATATTGAGACGCCAACTAATTACACATCAATGATATGATCTTCATTCATATCCATTTTGAAAATAAAAATGAAGGTAAAAGCATGAGAGCCGAGAACGCAACAAGTGGCAAAATATAACGACAACACATGTCAAATAATAATAATTAACATAATTAGAAATTTAAATCTTATTCTCGAAATTAAAAAAATGCTATAAAATAAAAATTCAGTTTAAATCTAAAAGATAAAATAAATCATAGAAAGTCTATCACATAAGGTAACAATATATAAAACTTTTTCTTATCAATTTGAGTCATATAAGATTAAACTTTTTTTATCAATTTGAGTATGATTAAAATAAATATTATTTTCTTTCTAAAAGATATTATGTAAGTAAAAAATAATTTGTTATTTTCGGATTTAAAAAATAATATAAAACTCATGCGCGATTAGTGGCGGAATATAACGATGCACATAATCATCAACATAATTAAGAAGTTTAAATCTTATTTTCTGAATTAAAAACCAATATGAAATAAAAAATCAGTTTAAATATAAAAGATCAAATTACTTAAGGTAAAAATACATAAAACTTTTTTTTATCAATTTGAGTCATATAAGATTAAACTTTTTTTATCAATTTGAGTATGATTAAAATAAATATTATTTTCTTTCTAAAAGATATTATATAAGTAAAAAATAATTTTTTATTTTCGGAATTAAAAAATAATATAAAATAAAAATTTAATTTGAGTCAAGTTATGATTAGTCTTTTATTTTTATCCATTTAAGTATATTAAAATAAATTATTTTATTTATAAAAGATATTTTGTAAGTATTCTTTTATTTTAAAGTTTAAAAATAATATAAAATAAAATTTTAAATTAACTCAAATTAAGATTAATATTTCTTCTTTTATCAATTTGAGTATGATTAAAATTAAAGATAAATAATATTTTAATAGTATGTTATATAAGGTAAAAAAACTAAAAATTTATAAATAAATAATTTAATTTGAGTCAAATTAAGTTTAATATTTCATTAATATTAATTTGAGTATGACTACAAGTATAAATAATTCCTATTTAAAAAATAATTTTTCATTTTATGGAATTAAAAAATGATTTAAAACAAATAATTTAAAATTATTTATGATTGCTTTTAAAATATAATTTTAAAAAATAATTTAAAATATATAATTCAATTTGAGTCTGTTATGATTAAACTTTTCTTTTTATCAATCTGAGTATGATTAAAATAAATATTATTTTCTTTCTATCTTTGGACATAAAAAATAATATAAAACAAAAATTCATTTGAGTCAAATTAATATTAATCTTTTCTTTTTATCCATTTGAGTATATTAAAATAAATTGTTTTCTTTCTAAATGATAGATTATCAGATGGCACATGTCAAATAATAATAATTAACATAATTAAGAAGTTTAAATCTTATTTTTGGAATTAAAAAATAAAATAAAATATAAATTCAGTTTAAATCTAAAAGATAAAACTAATCATAGAAAGTATGCTACATAGGGTAAGAGTATATACAACTTTTTTTTTATCAATTTGAGTGATATAAGATTAAACTTTTTTTATCAATTTGAGTATGATTAAAATAAATATTATTGTCTTTCTAAAATATATTATGTAAATAAAAAATAATTTTTTTTATTTTCGGAATAAAAAAAGATGAAATAAAAATTTAATTTGAGACAAGTTAACATTAATCTTTTCCTTTTATCCATTTGAGTATATTAAAATAAATTATTTTATTTCTAAAAGATATTTTGTAAGTATTTTTATTTTCGAAATTTTAAAATAATTCAATTTGAGTCAAATTAAGATTAATCTTTCTTCTTTTATTAATTTGAGAATGATTAAAATTAAAGATAAATAATCTTACAATAGTATGTTATATAAGGTAAAAAGAAAAAAAAATAATTTTTACTTTCAGAACTAAAAATTTATAAGTAAATAATTTAATTTGAGTAAAATTAATTTAAAAATTTTATTTCTATCAATTTGAGTATGATTACAAGTAAAAATATTTCCTATTTAAAAAAATTTGTCATTTTCTGGAATTAAAAAATAATTTAAAATGTATAATTCAATTTGAGTCATATTAAGATTAAACTTTTCTTTTAATTATGATTGGAATGAATATTATTTTCTTTCTAAAAGATATAATGTAAATTAAAAATAATTTGTTATTTTTGGAATTTAAAAATAATATAAAATAAAATTTAATTTGAGTCAAATTAATATTAATCTTTTTTTATCCATTTGATTATATCAAAATAAATTATTTTCTTTCTAAATGATATTTTGTAAGTATTTTTTTATTTTCGAAATTTCAAAATAAAAGAAGATTAAATGAATGAGTATTTTTATTATAAGCAGATTCTTTAGTTATGATTGAAATAAATAATATTTTATTTTCTAAGAATAATGTATAGATAAAAATAATATTGCTCTAAAAGAGAACATGTTATTTTCGAAATATAAAAATAATTTAAAATAAATAACTCAGACTAAGTCAAGTTAAGCTTATTTTTTTCTTTTTTTAATCAATTTGAGTATGATTAAAATAAATAATCTTTTCTTTCTAAAAGGTAATGTAGAACTATTTCATTTTAGAAGATATTCCTTATTTTCAAAATTTAGAAATAATTTAAACAAAGAATTCTATTTGAGTCCAATAAAAATTAAAATCTCCTTATAAAATAAATACAAATTTACAAATCATAAAAAAATTCTGTTTTTTTGGAAAATAGTTAATTATGTAAGAAAAATTAATTTAGAAAATGAGGTCTTGTTAGATTTAAATTGAATTTTAAAATGTTTAAAATAGACTAACTTATTTATCACATTTAAATCCTAATAAATTAGTTTTATTAATTATTATAAATTATAATATCTTAATTCTATATTATTTTTGTAATATTCATCCGGCCATTGCAAAAAGCATAATAACAAATAAATGAAGGCGCCACCTGACTTACAAAGTAATAATCCAAATGACCACTTGTTACCCCAGGAAAGGTCCAGCGTTATGCAGAGGCTGCGCTCGTTCTCGTCCGACCTCAACGTCGTCCCTCTTGCTACGTCCATCATTCCCAGGTTGATAGCAGACCACCCCGTCCTCCCCCTTGTACAAGCAGTTGCTGCTTCCGCCTCGCGAACCAAGGGCCGCGTCGTCCTCAGACCCCTGCATGCCCACGCCGTCGTCTCCGGCCTCATCCGCGACGTCTTCGCCGCCAGCCGCATCGTCCAGTTCTTCCTCTGCCCGCCTCCAAACGCCGCCTCCGCCCATGACCTCCGCTACGCCGAATCCGTTTTCGCCTCGTTCTCTTCGCCCGACGTCTACACTTGGAACGCCATGATCGCCGCCCACGCCGACCGCGGCTCCCCGGCGTCGGCGGTCGCCTTCTACTTCAGAATGCGAGCGCGACTCGCGCCACCGAACGCGCACACCTTCGCGCTCCTCGTCAGATCTTGCATCGTCGGCGTCGGCAACGGCGGGAGTCTGCTGAGACACGGACTTAAAATTCACGGCCAGTTGACCAAGTGCGGCGCCGAGGGATTCGTCGTGGTCAACAACTCCCTGATGAGAATGTACTGTACGATGGACTTGGTGGAGGAGGCGCGGCAGCTGTTCGATAGGAGCTCGCTCTTGGATACCGTGTCTTGGAATACTTTGATCTCGGCGTACGGGAAGAAGGGTAGCATCGATGACGCCAGGACACTGTTCGATAGAATGTCCGAGAGAAACTTGGTTTCCTGGAGTGCCATGATCGATGGGTATGTCAGGAGTGAAAACTACGCCACGGCGTTGAGGTTGTTCGATGAGATGAAAGATGAAAGGATAAAGCCCGACGCTGTGACATTGGTGAGTGTTCTGAAAGCTTGTGCTCTGTCGGGCATGCTCGATCGTGGGAGGAGGATACATTCCTACATAGATATGCAGGGGATGAGGAAGAGCGGGAACATAGTTCTTGACACCGCTCTGGTGGACATGTACTCCAAATGTGGTTGTATAGGCGAAGCTCTCCAAGTGTTTGATAGTATCCGCAATGGGGATGTTGTCCTCTGGAATGCTATGATAGGCGGGCTTGCGATGCACGGGCACGGGACGCGTGCGCTCGATATGTTTGAAATAATGAAGTCGAAGGGAATCAAACCGAACAAGTCAACTTTTATTGCAGCCATGTCTGCATGCACTCATGTCGGGATGGTCGACGAAGGGAAGCGGATATTTGAATCCATGAAGGAGTATGATGTTGAGCCTCAGAGAGATCACTATGGGTGTCTGGCTGATCTGTTAGGCCGAGCTGGGATGGTAGAAGAGGCTGAGGAGGTGTTGCTCAAAATGCCCATGGAGCCGCATGCCGCTCAATGGGGCGCACTAATGTCATCGTGCCGAATGCATAAGAATGTCGTGGTCGGGGAGCGCGTCGGAAAGCATTTAATTGCCTTGGAACCACACGATGGAGGTCGATATGTACTCATGGCAGACATGTATGCTACAACCGGCCGATACGAAGATGCGGGAGCTATCAGAACTACCATGGAAGACAAGGGAGCCAGGAAGGAGACAGGATGGAGTTTCATTGAAGAAGGAACGAACCCACCTCATGTATTAACTGATTCACCTCATGCCCCAAGGATACTGAAAGAGCAACAGCCGTCGTTCCCATGCTAATCTTGCTTATTTTGGTGGGTGAGCTTGTGACCAGGCTCAGAATTGGGCTGTTCGCGAGGGTTAAAAATTACTGATGGAGGTGGCTGCACAAATGTGGCCCTTCATAACCAGTTACACACCTCGGGTTATGTCCTGATGCACCAATCAGGCTTACCTGAAGCGTAGCAGTTATTCAAGGATCACCTGGATGGGCTTTGGTGTCGACGTTGAAGCTGAGGGATCCATAAAATAAGACAGAACAAAAGCGACACATTTGGAGATTTCAAATTCTTACAAATTTATTGTATTGTAATTTATCTTCATCTACCGGGGGACAAATCACTTAGTTAGCAAGGATCACGCAATTTACATAAAAAAAAAAAGCAATCACACTTCAATCGCTCAGATATTTGTGCCCCTCCCCCGTGCACCGTAATGAATAATCTGTGCTTTGTCGGAACCAAAACTTGTCTGCTTCTTGTGACTTTTGTTCAACTCGAAAGATTTACTTTTCGCAATGGAAGAAAGACACTGATATGGTATGTCATAACCTTTGTTTTAATTTCTCTTTACCGAGTAGACAGCAACATCATTTCGCAGCTTGATTACACAAGTCCAAAGACGTTATGCCCTTTTCCACAAGGCCTACTGTAACAAAGAAAAAAAAATTCCCGACATTGTTTCGTAAGAAAGAAAACAATATGAATCATCGACCTCAAAAATAATACTCGACACATCAATTCCTGTCCCGAGATGGCACTCGGATTACTGATTTCTCAACTAAAAGACGGACGAACCGCCTCCGTGTTTACCAAGTAATCTGTCCTTTGCCTCGTTGATTTTGAAGCGAGGAAATGACTCCCTCCTCTGTCGGGATGGTTTGCAATCATCACCCTCTTGTGAGCTTCTTTTATCATCTCTGCCGTGGCACGCTGTCTGTTGCAATGGAAAACAAAGATCGAAGTTGTAAGTTCAACTGAACCTAATCGCTTAGGATTAATGGAATTTTCCATTTGTACCTGACACCAAGGATTAACGCAGCCTTTCTGGGTGTCATCTCCCGCTCGAAACCACCGGGGTAGAACCTTCGCATCCGAGGAACAACAGGGCGAGCTTTGAAAGCTTGCCATGCCTGAATCAGGTATCTGCTTCCCATTGCAGCTGCGGCCACCGAGAGGCCTGCAACCAATGGCGTCGTCTGATGCAGTAGAACAAAAGTACGTGATCAAACTCCATACCTCTTTTAGGGTAACAATTGCAGTGTCTTATGAACTTTTCCCTACAGATTGCAATTCTAAACATCCTAAATAAACAAGCAAGAACAGCCTACGGCCCTACGATAGAAAACAAGAAATAGCAATTTAACATGTATAAACTCATCAAAGACAATGCAGATAAAACTGCTGAAATTGTCAATAAGCAGACTACAATAAAAGATGGCCGAGTGCTGTCTTCTGAAAATAAATTATGCATAACCTACGTTTAACATGGACGTAGTTCATCAAAAGATAAGCAACTAACATGAACAAATACTAGATTTTCCTTTCTTTCTTGTTGTTGATAGAATAAGTACTGTAGACCTGCAATTTAACTGTCGTCCTTTCATGGACATCCAAGTCTTCTTGTAATTTAACCAAAAAAAAAATGTTTCTAATTAGATGCCAGGACCTTAAAAAGGTACTCCTAATAAACATAATGCAACAAGACTACAAGGCATCCCTTACCGCCATCGACGACATGCTCATGGAGTATAACATCTCAGGGAATCGGGATGAAACAAAGTGATATTAGGCGCTTACCATACAGAATTGCTCGGTGTACTAGCCCGCTGATCCAACCCTCAGCTGCACAGATTTAAGAATAAAACAGTACGTGAATCAGAGGTTGTCATCAAATTGCAAAAGGATTCCTTAGGGAACCAACTGCATTGATATATCTGGGAAAAGAGAAGCAACGATGGGCAAGGGAAGAAGGGAAGAATTAGAGAGATGGAAAAAGAGAGAAGTTTCCGACCTGATGGACGAAACTCCGAGTTGATTCTCCTGAAACGCGCTAAAATTACGGAACGATGTTTTGAAAAGATTGCGTAACGAATTTGAAGGGCGGAGACGAATATAATATTTATAGGGAGTTTGGGTCGGTGTCTTGCAGCTCAAGAAAAAAATAAAATAAAAGAAGAAAAGTTCTAGAACGTAGAAGCGGCGTAGTGCCGTGGCGGAATCTGCAACGTTTTCTTTTATAGGTCTTTTCTTTTCAACTGCTTAACTCAATCCGCATTAAAAACAATTTAAATAAAATTGTTCATAATATGTAATGTCTTTTATATAATAAATATGTATATTAGTCATTAAAAAAATAGGTTGAAACAATTTTTAATATATTGAATATTAAGAATTAAATTTATTGTCAAATGTTATTTAGAATGTGTTGTATAAATAAAGAATAAAATAGTGTCATTTGATTTTAAAAATAATTAATAATATGAACAACAAACTCACGATAACTATTGGTCTCACCATATACCATGCACCCTGCATGTATCCATGATTGCATAGATGTACATAAAAAATTTTAAAAACTGAGATAAATATTAATTACTAAATAAATACACTATGGTAAATTTCGTGTGTAGGGTATATATATCAATAAAAACTATAAATAAAATATTTCTATCGAATTTAATAGTAATGCTAAGTCCTTATTAACTTATGAAGTTATTTTTTATTTTATGATATTAGAAGAAGTATAACAATTAAGAATAAATAACTAGAGATTATACTAATAGAACGTTTTCCCTTTCAAACTTAACCATAGAACTGTGATTGATCCTATTTCTTTTTACATGAAATAAAATGTGAAATATTTTCTTCTCTTCAAAATAGTTACCACCTATGGATAAGAGAATGTGTAGGAGAGAGGAAAATGTAAAGAAGAAATAAACAAAACTTCTAATTAATTAGTTGCATATAATCAATTATAAAAAAAATGGTATGTCCTTTAAATCCATTACCTCCTCCTATGGATGAGAAAAGCAAATAATTATAGAATATCGGAGAAATAATAGAACTTCTAATTAGTTAGTTGCATATAATTAAGGATTTAATGGGGTCCTCCCCCCTATACCTTGCCCCCATCCCTGCATCCGACAGGCATGATTTCTTTTCCGGTTCAACGGGCCGGTTTGCTTTCATGATGAAAAAAGACGCGGTTCGGCGTGGGAAAAAATCGAAGAGGGGGAGCAGCGGTGAACCGACGGCGGCGAGCAGAGGCAGCTGCGTTGGTAGCGAGGCGGGCGGTAGCAACGTCGGCAGCAGCAGTGGCGTCATCAACAAGCATTGGCAGTAACAGCCGGCGGGAGACGAGCAGCGGCGACGAGTGGTGTCGGCGGCGAGCAGCGGGCAGGTGATGAGCAGCGGCGGCAGCGTATCAGTGGTGACGACATCGGCAGTGGGCAACAATGGTAAGGGGGTCCTCCCTCGCCGCCGATCGGCCTCCCACGCCACCGATCGGCCTCCCTCGCCGTGATCGGCCTCTCATGACAACGATCGCTCACCGTCACGCGTCATCTCTCACGACGATCAGCCCGCACCGCCGCCACACTTCATCTCTCACGACGATCGGACTGCACCGCCGCCGATCGGCCTCTCCCTCGCGACGATCTTCGACCGAGACGCGAGATTGCTGCTGCCCATTGCCTCTTGCCGCCCGCGAGCTAGGACGCCGCCGCCACTGCCATGAGCTAGGATGCTGCCATCGCCATTAGGTCATCGCCGCGAGGAGTTTTGTCGACATTTGCCGATCATCATGAGGGATGTGCGGACCGGACGATCGTCGCCGAGCAAAAACAATTGAAAAAAAAATCAGAAAATGAATCTGAACTGCGAAGATAAAATCGTGTCCGTCGGATCTCCATCCGACGGGCAGGGATGGGGGAAGGGGTTCCTCCCCCTTAAGCGGGGAGGACCCCATTAAATCCTATAATTAATATTAATATATCATATTTATAACCCCCCCCCCCCCGATTGTATTGGTACCAACTCTAGTACATCCCCGACTTGGACTCCTTGCTTGGCCGCGCGTCACGTTCACCAAATCTGAGGCATTATTAGGAAAATAACATGATAAAACATAGTTAGTTAGGAAGTGAATAGAAGTAGACATGTATAAATGAATAGAGTACCTAAAATTATATAACATACCTCATAAGAAAAGCACCCCATTTATGTTTAATACATACAAAGATGATTTATATATTATTAATTTTTTATGATTAAAAATATAATGGCATATAAAGGTCAACTTGTATTTCATTAACACATTGATTGAGGATGCATTATGTGTTATTATATATAAAAAATTTAATGTAATACAAAGAGACAATATATAATATGTGAATATTTAATCATGATATTAACATTTGATACACAAATCACTACAAGAAAAAGCACGTTATTCGACGGGTCATTTTCGACGGGCGACATTCCGTCTAAACTACTAAATTTTTTTGACGGGTTTAGATACCCATAATTATAGATGGACAGGTTTTCGACAGTTTCGGCCGTCTTAAGTTACGGCAGATTACAAACCGTCGAAATTTTTCATCAAAAGTTTAGATGCTCGTAATCATTGAACAAAGTCGATGAGGGCAATTAGTTTTCCATGGCATGTTTCGACGACTCAGACCATCCAAATTTTCGACGGTTCCTTACCCGTCGAAACTTCAGGCAGTTCCAACCGTCAGAATATTACTTATATATAATTTATATATGTAACGGTAATATTACTTATTAATATAATTATTTTTATGTACCGACGGTTTGGGCCGTCGAAAGTTGCGAGGGTTTAGAGAACTGTTGAAACTTTCAACGAATAGAACCGTCTAAATTTGAATTCATATTCTGTATTATTTATTTTTGTTTCGACGATTTTGACCGTCGAAAACTAACATATACTATATTATAATCTAACAGTAATATACTTGTTGATATATATATATATATATGTTTTGACAGTTAGAGCCATCGAAACTTTCGACGGTTCACTGAATTGTCAAAAATTTTTGGCAGTTTTGGCCGTCGAAATTTGAATTGATATTTTATATTATTTATTTATTCTTTGATGGTTCAAACCGTCAAAAATTGACGAAACTCCTCCATAAGTAGCCGACCCTTCCGTCTCATCATCGGTTTGCTTCCCCTGCGAAAATTGTCCTGTGTCGTCGCTGCCGTTTCGCTCTGCCACTACTGTCGTTTCACTCTGCCGCCGCCGTTGCTTCTCTCCGCTGGCGACTTCCGATCCGGCCCCGCACTGCAATCAGGCATCCCCATTCTGCTGCCGTTGCAACTGCATCGCTCTACAATTGTACGGATCTACCGCCGGCCCATCTCAATGACTTGTGCGGGTACGTTTGACCACCCCCTTCATCTCGGTCCTCCACGCGCTCCCCTTCTCCCTTCCCCAAGCCAGCATTCAATCTGGCCATATCCGGCATGGCCGCAACGGTCGAATCCGGCTGCTTGCGGCTGCGGCGACCACTTTCGGGCACTCGCGGACGCGGCGGCCACTTTTGGCCGACCGCGACGTTCAGATCCGGCCGTTCATGACTGCGGTGGCTGAATCCGGCCGGCGGAGACCAGATCCGTCTTGCGAACGTGCCGGCCAGGGCCGACCGTGGCATCCAGATCCGGACGCGGCGGCCGTTCGTAGCTGCGACAACCATTTGCGACAGCCAGATCAGACGGACGTTCGTGGCCGGGCGGCCACTTGCGGTGGCCAGATATGGCAGTTGTTCGTGGCCGCGGCGGCCACTTTCAATGGCCAGATCGGGATGCGTCAGCCATTTTAGGGTGCGACGTCTAGATCCGACTTCGGCGGGGCACGACGGTCGCATCTATAGTTTATTTTTTTCATGTATGTTGATGCGCTTGCCTTTGACGTACAGTACTTTGTTTTCTCGTTTGATAAGCAATTTGAGGTTTCCCCTTTCGACGGCTTCAAAAGCATAAGAATGCTAATTGATTGTTATATAAGTGTGAAGATTATTTTTTTTGTCTTATGTTCCATTTATATGTAGGTTATTGGAATTCTTTTATTGTCTTTGTTATTCAAAAAGATGTAAGTTATTTATTTTTATGTCATTATTATTTCTATAATTTGATGCGCAAATATGATTTCTATTTATTGTAATATTTATGAAATAGTTTTAGATTCTCTATTTTAGTTTTCTTTAATTAGTATTAATGTCTCATTTTAGAATGCAAATATGATTACTTTTTGGGTATGATGTTTGTTTGATATTTTATTTAGAACATTTCTTAATGATATTTAATATGTTCAATTTTATTACTCCATCCAAAATACATGTTTAGAACTTTAAAAGATTTGTAGCAATTGTGTATTCAAATTTATTTACACCTGAATCCTCCTTCTTCGTGTCTCCATATTAAAAGATTTGTGTAGTGAAAAGATTAAATAATGATATGCCTCTTATTCCAATATTATAAAAATTAATTAGTCTAACCTACAAATGATGCAGAGATTATGTCCCTAATGAATGATCGCCGATGGATGTACAATAGAAATAATTGCGATCGTAGAGGTTTGGCACAAGAATTCATAGATGACATTGAATATTACACTAGTGTTGCTTGTCAATCTTTGCGATTTCGACGGGAAGGAACAATTAGGTGTCATTGTTTGAAATGTTATAGCACAAAGTTGCATACGTTAGAGACAATTAAGATTCATTTGTATAGAAAGGGGTTTAAATCAAATTATTGACAATGGGATGATTTAAGTGAAGGAGCACCATCAACAAGCGTGCCAAATCATGAATTTCATTCTGTCGATCTTCATGAAGGATTTACTTTGCGATACGAACAATTAGTTTATGACGCTGCTACAACTGAATATGGTAATATAAGATTTGAATAGGATGAAGAGATACCAGATTCATAAGCAACTTGTTTCTTTGAGTTGCTAAAAGCTTCGATCCAACCTTTATAGCCTGGGTGTGAAAGTATTTTGAACTATCACTTGCTGTTAGAATGTTGTATCTGAAAGCATATCACAATATTTCACAAGTATGTTTTGATGCATTTATATATATTTTAAAAGAGGTCACACTGTCCGTGGCTCACATTCCTGAAAATTATTATAGGACAAAAAGACTTATTTCTAAACTTGGTCTCTGTTCAACTAAAATAGATTGTTGTCGCAATGGTTGTATGTTATATTATGGTGATGACGTCAATTTCAATGAATGCAAATTTTGTGGGGTCGAACAATATAGAGTGACTAACAAGACAAATGTTATTTTAAAGAATTTCAGGTATCCTCGGAACTCAATTTGGGTCATTTAAATTTATTTTCATACTAATTCAATTATTTTTATGTACATGAAGGCTGATGTGTGGTGGGATCCTGAGCATATGGAGCAAATGTGAAAGGCTTTTAATTCTCGATGTTTCAAGAGATTGTCCTCGATGCTTTTCGGAAGCACGAGGTGCATGAGAACGCCCCAATTGCATCCCTGAGGCTGTTTGGGTCGAATTGTTAGAGAAGTGGTCTACTGAGGAGTACAAATTTAAATGCGAAAAAGCAAAAACATATCGAGAGTCCGATCAGGAAACGTGCATGCATGTGGGTGGATGTATATCCACGAGCATGGTTGCGAAAAAGAATGGTAAAGTTTTTGAATAAATTATTATATTTTAAAAAATAGTATACTTTATTTTAAATTTTTAACTGTAGGAGAATGAGACGGGTAGAGCACCTACTCACGGTGAAATATTTCTCAGAACCCATCAGAAAAAAAAATGGATTTCATCGTTTGCTCAGAAGACATGGGTAAGAAAATAGTTCATAACATAAGATAGTAAATCGCTATGTCAAAATAGTTCATGTATTTTTTCTAAATTTCGGAAGGGTTACAAAACAAGAGAAGCCGAGCATATTTGCAAGCCACGCTGGAAGGGACCACACCGCTGACCCCTCGACAATTTTGGACAGACCACGTCGGCGTCAAGAAGGGTCGCATTTATGATTTCGGATCATCTGTTAGTAGTGCAGATATTAGATATAACCGTAAATCGATATCCGGTTCTCCGAGTCAAGATATGTAACAAATGTTTGACAATGCGTGGGAACAACATTTATCCAATGTCCGACAGGAGATTAGACAGGAGGTTACGTAGGAACTCAAACAAGAGTTTGAAGAACGTGAGCGACGCATGGCATTAGCTCAAAAGAAAAAGGTGAAGAAAATGATGCGTCAAATGATGTGTGGCGAGCTCGACGATGATGATGTTGCATTTTAGCGATGTTGTGTTGTATTTGACATTTGGACATTTGATGTTATGTTGTATTGGCATTTGACATTTACCAAATTCATTTACTTTAGTATTTAATTAAATGATTTATCTAATTTGCCTTTAAATAATTTATTTAAATGATTCATTTATGTTTGTGTCAATTTTTTTTATTTGTTCCGATGGCTCAAATCGTCGATAGTGTCAAATTTGACGTTCTAGCCGTCGATAACTATCGACTATTTGAGCCATTTCAAACCGTCGATACATATCGATGGCTCAAATGGCCTTAAGTCTCGATTGTTCGACGGCTCAGTCCGCCAGATTGATCGTCGAAAATTTCGACGGTCATGCGTTAACCGTCGAAAATAATTTACGACGTGTAGTTTTTGGGCGGATACTATCCGTCGAAAAATCCATCGAAAAGTGACATTTCTGATGGTTTGTGAGTAAATACAGATGGTCGCTACCGTCAAAAAACGTGATTTTTCTTGTAGTGAATGGTTAACATAAACCAAAGGTCCAATGGTTAACATATGTGATATTTCAAATTCAAAATAATTATGACTATTCATATTAATAAAAAAATAATGGAGTTAAGCAGTTATATAAAATATGTCATTTTAAATTAAAAAATTAACGGAAATAATTCAAAAAATATATATAAAAATAGAAAATGAAGAATGGAGGAAGGATGAAGTATTTATATATTACTATATTTTATGATTAAAAAATATAGAGAAAATAAAAATAAAATTGTATTTTATTTTAATCATGATGTTAAATTTAACACATATCAATTAAGGATGTATTTATATATTATTATTTATCATTATAAATATAAATGGTCAATATAATGAAATATAAAGACTCAATATTTAATATGTGAACATTTAATCATGATATTAAAATTTAATGCATAAATGATTAACATAAATTAAAGGTCATATCATTAACCTATATTATCTTTCAAATTCAAAAATAATTATGACTCTTCAAATTAATAAAAAACAATTAATGAATATAAAATATAACCAAGGATGGTTAGCACAGTTAGTTAGCGGGCTGTGTCCTGGGATGCTAGGTAGTCTCAAGTTCGATTCTCAGAATCGTCATTGTTGGCAAGGGTATACCTTTTCGCTCGAGCGTGAACACTAGATTAATCAGGTGCTAGTAACCCCGGACATTGGTGGGTCGCCGACCGAAAAAAAGTAGATATAAAATATGTAATTTTCCTGATTTATAAGTGCATATCATTGAATTAACTTCTTCATACTAATATTCTAAATTCTAAGGACTCGACGAATAAATTAGAGTTCTCTGAGGCCTTCAAAAAAGAATGAGCTCACCAAAACAAGTAAATTTGGTTTCTTTTGAGTAGAGGAAAATAATCTTATAGTCAAGACATGCTAGATATATTTTAAAAAGTTACACACTATAAAACATTTTATTTCTGAACTCAATACCCGAGACTCTAGAATTCTCATTTGATTCTGCACAAAATGGAGAATAGCCAATCATGATACGTGCTTAAGGATATTCAATCCTATCGTATGTTGTGTATCTGTCGTAACATCAAGTGATATTAAATCAATAGTATTCGTGTCTGAAGGAAAATAAATCAAGTAATATCTGGATAGCTATAAAGAGAAGAGAGAAACCATATCAACACATTCACGTCCTTTGTATAGTAGGACAAATAATGAAAGAGAACAAAGCAATCGACATGTGTCTGACCATTGCTAGATCTTAGTTGAACGCAATGCCCCCATTCATATAGGTTATGCTTCTCCATGCATCAGTAATAAACTTCTGAACAACGAGAAGTTAGACTTTTTTTCGGAAGGTGATGAAACATTCTTAACACCATTAAGTAGCCTCGCGGACAACATACCACACGAACAAAGAGAATAATTCTTTAGTTAAAAAAATAACTGGAACATTACAAAAGCTAAGAAAACTTAACAATGAAGAAATGTGATACTGAAGGAAAGGATTGATACATATTTATCATTGCCGTAAAATTGTGATTTTCACTTCGGTTTGTTATCGCTGATTCAAAGAATGGTAACAACATGCCATATATATAGTATTAAATTTGATCACAGTAATCCAAGTTTAAGTTCATGATTATCGACATTATTCAGTTGTCCGAATGTTATTGTAAGGCCCAAGATTGTTTCTAATATCTCCCCTATATAGTGTCCTTAAATTTCATGATTAATCTCTTTTCTCCAATTGTTCACCTGACAACTAGGACTTGAGGAAGAGAATAATAGGAACATGGAGGAAGAAGAGAAAGAGGAAAAAAACACAAGATTAAATACATAAAAGGGATTCAACCCGCCTCTCCTCTATCAATGATCTTTATGTATTGGATTGAGAGTTTGATGACACTTTATTCTTAAATGAGATTGTGTTTGAAGGCTGCATGATTTTAATGGCTAGATCTATATGTTTTATTACTAGATATATTGTTTAATCTATGTTCTATGCCCTAATTGTATTGTTTTATGATTCTAAGAAAAGCCCTAGGACATATATGTTCATGATGTTAATATTGTTTAAAACATGTTAGGAACATGTTCTTATATATATTATTCATGCTATAATTTTGTTCTTAATGGTGTACATGATTTTTCCTTAAATTTGAAGTCAAAACATCAGTTTTCGAGATGACTATCGTCTTTGGATAACTTTGGCATGATCGTGCCAACTCTTGGAATGGTCGTGAGCAAATGGGCAAAAGTTAGGCAAAAAAAGGGTATTACGAGGTTGAGAACGACATTACAGTCTAGCAAAAGTTCTTTCACGGTCATTATGAGGACCATTACCATGCTTGGCAGAAAAATAGAAGCATTCTGTGTAATGGCCGGGAACAACAATTACAACATCTGACAGAAAAGAGAATCATTTTGTCATGTCCATTACAAGTCTGAGAACGATCATGACCGCAACGAAAGGGCTTTTATGATATTTAAACCCTATCTTCAAAGTATACATATATTGTATTAGTGATTGGTGATCATATATGAACCTAAATATACGAATTACATGTCCCACCATAACTAGATTAAAATTTAAAGATTGTGTGACATAATAATTGATTGATTGAAAACATAATGCACTCAGTTAATTAATTAGGATCGTTACATGTGGTTCCTACCCTTATTGGATTGTCAAAAAATAATTATTTTTACACTTTTGCGTATGTATTTCCTTCAAGAATAATTATTCTCACATCGGTAATGGTATTTGTATTCTTAATCACCTCTCAACGAATGGAACATTATTTTCAAGACCTAGCTCAAATTGAATATGTATATTATGTAGTGTCATGTATAGTATCATTTATTGCATGTTTTTTACATATTTTAATTGAAAATTCTACACTCTTGATTCGTGAAGATAATTGAAGTATGGATGGAATGGCATAGAATTGTTTAATAAAGTTATATTGTCATTGTTGAGTCTAGTAGACTATTGACACTATAGATGATCTTGAATAATGATTATTGCCTATGTTCTATGACATTACATTTTAAGTGTTTTTATGAAGATTTGCGCTGAAAATTTTATTTTCATCTTATTTTATTTGATTGATTTAAGTTTCTGCTGCAATGATTTTGAATCATTTTATTATCATTATTTAATGATGAATAGATTAATACAATCGAATTTCTCTCCAATAATTTTTATTTTATTATCATTATTTAATGATGAACAGATTAATACAATCAATTTTATCTAATTGCCAATAATTTTTGGGTGCCCTTAATGCCACTCTTTTAACATTTAATGTCCCTCCACATTTTTTCACTTTACCCTCTTACTTTCATTAATATTCTTTCAACTTCACTTCTCCCATTGTGCCCTTTTATCTTCCACTTTTCACCAAACTTATTTAAATTAATTATTACTTTCCTTTCTCCACTTTCTCTCTTTTCCAGATTAGTGCTTTTATTTTTATGATAAAAATATAATACTTATATAATATGAGATATGATGTAAAGGGAACACGTATTAATTTAATGTAATATTGTAATATACATATAAATTATTTTTTGAAAATATAAGATAAATGAGTTCTAAAAAATTCAAAAAATGACACAAAGGCTTATTAAATAATAAGAATATATAATTATTTCTATAAATTTCTTTTAAATTTTGTCTGTAGTGTTTATTTTCACTTACACTATTTTTTATTTCCAATAGTGTTTATTTTCACTTATACTATTTTTTATTTTCATTTTATTTCATATATTTTTTCTAATACTTTACGTATTTGATGCAATTTTAGTTTTACATATTAATTAAATTTATATATATGTAAGTCTCATATTATATAAGTATTATATTTTTATCATAAAAAATAAAAGTACTAATTTGAAAAAGAAAGAAAGTGAAGAACGAAAAGTTAATAATAATATTAATTAATTTAAATAAGTTTGATGAAAAGTAAAAAAAAGCACGTGAGAAAAGTGAAGTTGATAGAATATTAATGAAAATGAGAGAGTAAAGTGATAAACGTGAAGTGACAACATTAAATGTTAGAAGAGTAACATTAAGAATATTCTAATTTTTAGAATGACTATTCTTTATTTGTTATCATAATTAGCAGAACCACAAGAAAGAAAACATGCGTCATAACAGTGGGGAAAAAAAAAAGTACCCGTTATGCTACAGGACACAAGAGAAATTAGGTTAGATGAATGGCCGGACCGTCCAAATTCCAATGACCATGAATAAACTTCAGCAGATGTAAGTAACTCGAGTCACATTTAATGCAATTTCGAACCCATACATATCATCCGGCAGCAGGGGTGATTCGGGTCATGATGACATAAGATTCCACGTTTCAAGCCCCGCTCTTGAACGAAAGAATTAAAAGACGGATTTTTAGGTCCCATTTCTCGGCGATCACAAGAAACTTTATTCTTTTCCCTCATCATAACACGACGAATCCCACGACCTTTCTTCCTCGTTCTTGCTCTCAATCTTGTCGAACATGGCCTCGATCGGAAGCAACAAGATTAAAAACGCAAAATTGGTAAATTGCTTTTGGCATTCTTTTATCCACGGATTCCTTTCGGAAAATATGATGTTTTGATTGTTTTCCTTCATTTCATCTCAAAAATCTCTCTTAGCGAAATCACGGTACATTCCAGTGGTTAATAAGATTGGTTAATGAACGAATATTGATATCTGATAGTAAATTCTGTCTCTCGTGGTTGATTTTTGTCTGTCGGCATAGCTCCTAATTGATGTCACTAGTTTCTTGGATGTTGTAATTTTAGATAATATTTTAAGATTTTATTCTTTGCTTTCTGCTCTTTCGTAACTTTGTGATTTGTTCACGTGCTAAGTTCCTGATGATGTGTTTATTTGATTCATCAGGTGCTTCTAGGCGATGTAGGAACTGGAAAGTCTAGTTTGGTATTGCGTTTTGTAAAAGGCCAGTTTGTCGAATTCCAGGTTTGTTACGCTCAACAAGAGAATTCCAGGATTTTATTTTTACCAACCTTGAATCTGGCTATCGTAAGTTATTTGTTTCCATTACGTAGGAATCGACGATAGGTGCTGCATTCTTCTCACAAACATTAGCAGTCAATGATGAGACCGTGAAGTTTGAGATTTGGGATACAGCTGGGCAGGAGAGGTATCACAGTCTAGCTCCAATGTATTACAGAGGAGCTGCAGCAGCCATAATTGTGTACGACATTACAAACGAGGTCAGTGAAATTGGAGAGCCATTCTCTCTATCGACCATGTTTCCTTTTGGCTTATTATTAATGGTGGTCCTCATTCTCTTGGCAATATAGTTCTTCCATGGAGTTGCTTGGATGTAAATATTTATGAACCTTCTGCTCCATACTGTTTTGACTTTTGTTAATTGGAACAGATTCTGATTGGCTATATAGAGATGTAAAGCATTTAGCAATCTTGTGGTTACAGTGTGAAAGTGAGGAAGTGATGAGAAAGAAAAGAAAACCATGAAATGAGAAGGCAGAGGGGAAAAACTATTTGGATTTTGTATCTTTCTCGAGTTGTAGACTATACAAATCTAGTTAATTTCAATGTGTTGAAAGCTGTTAAGGAGGCAACAACTAGGAGGTGTCCAAAGTTCAGGGAAGCAAAGTTATGATATGCTTAGTTCAGTTATTGCGACATATTTAAGCATTTCTCCTTCAGTGACAGAAAACATTTATAATTTCAAACCACGCTTACTATGGCCTTGTTTCTGCACTTCTTTGTTAAGTCCATTTCTTTCTTTGTGCTTTGCATAATCAGTTTAGGGGTAATAAATTGATTTACAATTCTTTTGAGATAGTCATTGCTGTGGGCTTTGAAATTGACAATAAAATGGTCAACAATCAGATTTGTTGGTCTGACATAGAATTGAGTCTTCAAAGTCCTAAAGAAAGTGAGTTCTGTAATTTGGACGAGGAAATACAAGTATGCAGGAATGTGATTCTGCTCCAGTTAGACAATGCTAGATACCTACAATATGGGATTGAAAGAAAGCTCCAGCTAGACAATGCTAGATACCTACAATATGGAATTGAAAGAAAAAAAATGTATAGGTCCGCATGGTTTTACATTTTGATATATTTACTTCCATTACCTATTTTGTATTCTGCAGGCCTCTTTCACACGAGCGAAAAAGTGGGTTCAAGAAATTCAAGCTCAAGGTCGCACTGTCTTATTTTCTTAGGATCACTGATATATTGCTTTGACCCAATTAATGATTTTAAATATATACTTCTACTTGTTACCTATTGAAGTTACTTCGTATGCAAGGTGCTTGATTATTTGGTTGTTGCTTGTTATATGATCATACCTTCCCTGGTCCATGCCAACAAGCACACGCTGGTATGGATCATTTTGTATGATGTGCATTGCAGATGGGTATGCAAATTGGCTGGTTGAACTGTGCATTGTATATTGGACATACTTAGAGTCTGCCAGGAGATAGATTGTCATCTTATTGACATATTTTGTCTACTTCGTCTGGTAATTGAACTCCTATAGGTTTGTTGATTAAGATCATGCAGCAAAGTTTTTCCAACACCCTCTCAAAACAAATTTTTCCAACAATGACAAGAACTAAATTTGAAACATTACTGCTTTAGACTAGTGTTCCAGCAAACGCGAATACCTGTTTATCATACCCTCTTTTTTCTTGTTTCATGTATGTTACTGAGACATGCATCGTGCTTTTCTAATAGCTGCTCTTTTGGATGTTAAAGGTTGTTTCTACTCCAAAATTATTATGTTATGTTATTCACTTGTCTCCAGGTAGCCCAACCACTATTGTGGCTCTTGCTGGTAATAAAGCTGATTTAATCGAGGGTAGACAAATTCCAACTGAGGTAACTAGTTTCATTTTGAATTTGCAAATGCCGGTGTTACTGCCTAACCATGGACGTTGCAAAGAATATGCTATTCCATCTGATGTGGACATGTTGTATCTATGGTTTTTCTTTGAATCAAGGTTGTCTCAATGGCCTCCATACATCAACAACAACAACAACAACAACAACAAAGCCTTATCCCACTAGGTGGGGTCGGCTACATGGATCATACGACGCCATTCCGCTCTATTAGTAACCAAACCTTTCGGTATATTATTCACCAATAGATCTTGCTCTATTAGTTCGCCAAGTGTCCGCCTTGGCCTCCCTCTCCCTCTTTTAATCGGACTCCATACATCAGTTAAGAAAAATCTCCATAGGCTGGAAAAAAGACTTTTTTCTCTCACTTATGTACAGGATTCTCAAGAATACAGCTCTTCTTTAACCAAGGTCATGATTGATATTTTCACTCAAGAAAACAAAATAGAAAATATGGTTGCATTTTACACTTATTAAGCTATCAGTGTTGCTGAAAAAAATAGTCATCTAACACAAGTGTCATTCGTAATACTGAAATGACATGTATATTTCTTAATGTTAGTATTCATCTTGTTGGCTAGGATGCATTAGCAGTTCTATTATTTATGTGCTTAAATTGGTTAACCAGTGGTCACCAAGTTTCTTAATGGGCAGATTGTGATTATTCTATCTATTGCCAGTATTTTTCTTTTCATCTTACCACCACCAAAAAGGAAAAAGTCTTAATGGTTGCACTGGAAATATGGATGCCATGTTTTCATTGTTTTTTTAATAATGTTCTTTTCAGCAAGTTCATTTGTGAAGTCTGATGCACCAAACATCAAAATGTGATATCATTTTTCCTTTCACTACTTGCTTGTTTATTTTCAATCAGATGTGAACCAGTAAGAACGACAGTTTTATTAATCTGGCACTTTTTTATTTGAACTCTTGTTTTAAGAAAGACCATTTTCCCACATTAATACTTCTGTTTCAGGAAGCGCAAACTTATGCTAAGGAGAACGGTCTTTTCTTCGTGGAAACCTCTGCTAAAACAGCAATCAATGTTAATGACATATTTTATGATATTGGTAAGTTTCTTTTGATCAAACCAAAGAAAAAATATAGGTTGAATTAAGAATGGATATTAGCTTTTGTCCTATCTCTTGCTGGCACTCTTTGTTGAAGTCCCATGCTGAGTTTTGATGTCTTAGTAACAAAGTTCTGGCTCATGTTCTTTTGCTGAATTGAAGCGTGAGTGTTAAATAATAGGAATGAACATTTTTGTAAAACTAGATACATTCCGGTGATGGAACGTTTGCATCATTGCAAGATGGTGCTTTTTCATTTTCCTTTATAGAGTATATCATTATCCCATTAATGGTGCTTGTGATGCTATTCCTTCTTTCTTTTCTGGTTGTCTAATGCTCTCGACTATCCTGTTTCCAGCGAGGAAATTAGTCCAAGTGCAGCCAACACAGAGACCTCAAGGAATGGTTCTAGCTGATAGACCTGCAGGAGTATCCAGTTCTTCATGTTGCTCTTCGTAAATTCATCTCAGCTATTTTGTGTATTTGATCATAACCAAAGAATTGCTTCGGCCTATCATGTTGCCTGCTTTAATGTGAGTAATTATGGGATTCCCATTTTGGTGCAAACCGCAAAATGTGAATACACCAGATCATTAATCAAAAGGGAGGTATGTGTAATATGTATGTTACAGTCGTAAGAATTCCATGTCTACTCGTGTCGTTGGATCGACGTTGTAAGTATGTAAGCACAAATGTTAATGTACATCTGGAATTATTAATTTATTCAATGGATCAACACGTACACTATTATCACATAGAAATATATGTTTTCCCATTTCCATGCCAACTCGAATAAAAGTATTATATGTATACTTAATTTTCAAAATTTATAGTGAAAGAAAATCTGGAACGAGAGTAATGTTTTTTTATAGATAACTACAAAAGAAAATATTTACTTTTCAAACACTGCATTTATTATTTTGAAATTATATTGTGGAAGAATAAGAATAATTGACTGACTTGGGTTTATTTTCGCTGGAGCGATTCCTTAAACCATGCTTTAATTGAATATAAGTTATAGCGCCATTTTTATTGAATAAATATCTAACTCTATTCTCCATTTTCACTTTATCCAAGTATGAATTATTTTAACCAAATATCTTTTTCACCGAATATAGGAGGTTTACCGATTGCGCCATCTACATGGCGTCCACATGTACCCTCCATGTATGCAAGAGTCCTACATGGCAACTCATTAAAATATAAAACAATATTAAAAAATATAATAATTTTTTAAAAAAAGAGAAGGAGCGCCGCCCCTCCTTTCGACCTCGGATGAGGCCACCGCACCGGAGGAGGAGGAGGGGGGGGGGGGGGGGGGGTGGAGGGGGTCGGCCCTCCTCTGAGTGCTGAGAGCACATGAGGGTGCCGACCCACTCCCCCTCTACTCTCCATCGTCGGGGAGGATAGGAGAAGGGAAGGGGGCAGCCACCCCTTCCCTCCGGTCGGCTTAGCACCGGCCGGTGGCACTTGTCGGAGTGAGAGGGAGAGGGGAGGGAGTGCACTTCCTCTTTTCTTTTTTTAATAATTTTTATATTAATTTAATATTTTATATAATTTTTTATTTTAAAATAAGATGCCACATTAGTAAAATGATAAAAAAACTAACTATTCCCGATTGATTGAAAGGATATTTACTGAAACTAGTTAAAAAATGAACACTAGTATGATTACAAAACAAAGTGAAATGATAGCGTAGGAAAACGTTAAAATTGAAAAGTATTTAATAAAATTTATCCTACTTTTATGTGGTTCCTTTTTAATCCATCGACTTGAAATTGTCTGCCCATTCTGACAAAAAATTTCGTTCTCTCCATGTCAGAAAATTGAAGGCAGCAATGACAAGCATTCAAATGCCTTAACACTACTAAATGTTGGATCAAAACCAAAGCTCAATCGCATCCCTCTACCTATGAATCGATATGCTTGTATTTGTATTAAACTAACGAATTATGCTTGTAAATGTATTACATTAATTACTTCCCCTTTTTTCATACACACGTGTCACGGAGTCATTCTCGGACACTAGACCACGTGCGACGACTAGGCGGATAGGCACCTAGCTAAGCCTGTTTTGAGTTTGCAGCGAAAATTTTATGGTCGAGACGATTATGCCGAGAGTCGCTCTTATAGGCATTCAATCACGGACATGACTAGAGTGTTGGACTACTCGTCATGAGACCGTGGCATTAGCGCGTTGCGGCACTAATGCAGGCGCTTGAACGCTTAAAGTCCGAAGGAGCGACGAAAGGACCACAGGACGCCACGAAGGGACACCGATGTGGGTTGCCACCCTACGCTCAAAGCCATGACACTAGAATTAAAGGAAAGATTACTTGTATTAAATATGATGAAACATAACATACAATTGGGCCTCGAAAGGCACTAATGAACTCCTCCCAGTGTACCGTAGGTATATGAGTCTTATTACATATTGAAGATGCAAAAGATGTACCCTACGGGAACGTCACCTACTTGGCCATTCATAAGGACGGCCTTACAAGATAAATGCCCTAAGGGCGGATAACTTAGTGCTCCGCAATATTACGCAGTGCGGGACGGCTGCATGTGTTTCATGTTTTCGGCGCTGAGCGGCCGAGGGCTATAAGTTGAGCGGCACTGGTGCCGCGAGGCTTCACGCTTCGTGTCATAGGAAACGTCCCGTGACATTCTCCCCCACCAAAGTCGGCGACGCCCCCGACGCCGTTGTCCGGGCATCCTCGGGGCCTTCGTCTTCGGTCTTGACTTCGCTTGTCTCGTTCAATTCTGCCTTCTTTTCCTTGACTTCGACTTCACCAGCATCACGCAACGTCAGGAATGCCCGCTCCTTGAGGGTCTCGTTGAGGACTCCTCCCTCAGGCCTGCTTCGCTCGCTGATCCTTCGTCCAATCCGGGGTCATCACTTGTGCAATGCCAGTGGAGTCCGCCATGTGCGATCTGACTTCATCAAGCAACTATCCGTCCATCAAGCCTCTGTTGGCTTCGCTTCACTTCGACTTGCGCAGCGTCAACTTGTGTGGTTTGGCTTCTTTGGGGGTGAAACAACTCTTGTATGCCTTCAGGAATAGCGCGGAGAAGAGTTGTCTCAGGGTCGTGTAGAACACGATGAAGAGTCTCGCCATTCGACCTGCATGACTTGACTCGATGTCTTCATGTTGCGGGTGGCCGCAACATAAGGTCTCCCTTCCGTCGAATGCAAAGTACGGGACCATCTCACCCTCGATGATCGTTCTTGAATTTCGACGGTTTGAAACAGCACAAGCTCTTTGATGACGACATTTACAACTTATCAGCTTCGGGTGCTTTGAGTCGCTATGATGAGCGACGAGAGTCATCCCACAGATGCTTCGGGACGCTTCAGGTCTCTTTGTGGGCTTGACTCTCCATCTCTATGTTGCAAGTGGTTGCAACGTAGAGTCTTCCATTTCTCTACCGAGTGAAGAGTGCGGGACCACCTCCTCCTTGGTGATCACCTGATGCTTCGGCAGTTCGGAGGTAGGACAAGGTTCTTTGATGTAACAATTCATGTCTTGTCCGTTCATGTCGCCATAGTGGGCGATGAGAGTCTCCCCACGTTCCCTTATGGTTCAACTCACTGTCTCCAAGTTGCAGACGTTGGGTCCTTCGTCCGTCAAGTATTGAGAGCGGCTCCACCTTCCCCTTGGTGGACATGAGACATCTCGACGATTTGCAGTGGACTAAGGTTCTTTGATATAACATTCTGCACCTTGTCCACTCCCAGTCGCTATAGTGAACGACGACGGGAGTCTCCCCACATGTGCCTGTGGTTCGACTCGATTCTCCTGCATCGATGGACGATCATTGTCCTTGGCATAAGTAGCTTCCTCCTTGCGCTTGAGCTTCTCTCTCCCACCATTGCCCTTGCCCAAGGGCTTTGGTGGTATGGCACTTGTCACGATTGACTTGGCAGCGATGACTAGTGAGTGGAGATTGTGCGATCCTGTCATTCCAACTCCTTCCTAGTCCAAAGCTTCTAACCTCTCTGTTTGAAGAGCACCAACATTGGGTCTTCATCCTCTTGGGAACACTGTAGGCGGAGCTCGGTGATTCTTTTCACTTCCTCCTTCAATATGCCCATCTGGCCGATGCTGAACAAAGCGATCTTGACCTCCAGTCCCAACTTGCCAGGGCTTGCATAATTGATGAACTGTCACTTCCTCTGTCCCATGTTTCAATGGGATGCATGTTTGCCACATTCCACATTGTCGCGATGGCAACGCCATCCTGAGTTTGCCACATCTTGTATGGTTCTTGGGATATGTCTTCTTCCGATCCTGGGACCTCCTTTGAAGCTTAGGAAACACCCTTGGGGTATGGACGGGGCGAGATCGTTGTGCTCGTTCACAAAGAGGATGCACCTTAGATGCTCGTCCGTCCGCAACTTGGACAAAGTAATGCCGTTGTGCTTGTCGGCAAGGATCATGCACCTTTGACATACTTGTCCACCGAGCGGCTGACCCTTGTGGAAGAATAGCCGTTCCGGATCTTCAACGAACCATGGGGATGTTTGTGAAGATGCTCCGCTTGGGTAAGCGGATTGCGGTTGGTGAACTCATGGCATGAGCTCCCAACATCACCTCCATCTCCATTCGAAGAGATGACATCGCTAGTGTGTCCTTCGAAACATTTGGATTGCGATCCTTGGAGGCCGCTTCGATTGCTCGAGGCGTTGTCCGAGAGGAAAGGGCACTCCTTCCTTCGGTTGGCAGAGGAACGCTTGACAACAGCATGCCAATGTTCGTTGATGCTCGACGCTCAGACCATTTGTCAAATTGGTCGCTGCGTTGAGGCATCGATTTGTGTTGGCGATCGTCCCACTCCTCGATGGATGACATCGCACCGCTTGCGGGGCGACACTTGACGAGGCAGGCAAGGCTGACAGCTCGTCCGCGAGTGTTTGTAAGTAATCAACGCTTTGCTCTATTCTTGAAAGTCATCGTGGCGTGGCAAGCGATGCTGCGGCACGACAAGATGCTTGCGATTGATGCTCCTTGGCCGAAGGAATGATATTCCTTAGCCGAAACAGGACCATGAACCTTGATGTTTGTCTCTAAGCCAACTTCTCCCGTGAAGCGGTTGGGCACTTCACGTTGCATGACTAGGCATGCGATGCGACGTCACGAAATACCGAGCAGCGCCAGGGCGTCATGATAGTGCATGACCGACAGTCCTGAATGTGACACGGGTCCTCCGAGTTACACCATGTTTGTGTAAGAGATCTCATGATATGAGCAGCGCAAGATCATCATGCGGAGCATATGGCCACTCTTTGACGCAGCGCGACACTTCAAGATTCCCGACTATATACCTAGGGTGGTTGATCTACTCGAGTGAGCGACGCATGACCATCCCGGTTAGGCGGGGCGATCAGTCCGCCATCATGATGCATGACGAACATTCCTTGATACGACACGGATGTATGAGGAACATGCTACGGGGCACGACTGGGCGTGCGGCGAGGAAGCTTGCCATGCATTCCTCGTTGGCATCCACGATCAAAGACCATGGTACCAGTGCGCCTGGGCGTGACGTATTTGAGCGGAAGCACATTTCCTGCGCCAGGGCACGTTGTGACGACACAAGCGAGTCATCGTCGCTGGGTAATCCGAGCAGGAAGAACTGCTCTGATACCACTTGTCACGGGGTCATTCTCGGACACTAGATCACGTGCGGCGACTAGGCGGATAGGCACCTAGCCAAGCCTATTTTGAGTTTGCAGTGGAAGTTTTATGGTCGAGACGACTATGCCGAGAGTCGCTCTTATAGGCATTCAATCACGGACATGACTAGAGTGTTGGACTACTCGTCACGAGACCGTGGCATTAGCGCATTGCGGCACTAATGCAGGCGCTTAAAGTCCGAAGGAGCGACGAAGGGACCACGGGACGCCACGAAGGGACACCGATGTGGATTGCCACCCCACGCTCAAGGCCATGACACTAGAATTAAAGGAAAGCTTACTTGTATTAAATATGATGAAACATAACATACAATTGGGCCTCAGAAGGCACTAGTGAACTCCTCCCAGTGTACCGTAGGTATAGGAGTCTTATTACATATTGAAGATGCAAAAGGCGTACCCTACGGGAACGTCACCTATTTGACCATTCATAAGGAGGTCTTACAAGATAAATGCCCTAAGGGCGGATAACTTAGTACTCCGCAATATTACGCAGTGCGGGGTGGCTACATGTGTTCCATGTTTTTGGCGCTGAGCGACCGAGGGCTATAAGTTGAGCGACATTGGTGCCGCGAGGCTTCACGCTTCGTGTCATAGGAAACGCCCCGTGACACACGCACGCGAAAAAAGTATACAATGCAGATTTACATTGTTATAACTTAAATCATAAATAGAATAGTTAATTTCATAAATATATTGATTTTTCGCATTTGTATGAATTTACCATATGCTGTTTTTAAAATTTTATCATGTTTTTTACTTGAGTCCATTCGTCAAATTATTATTTTCATGTATTATCCGTTTCTCATGTATAAAATAAAATAAAATAAAAATAAATAATACAAAAAATGAAATATTTTTTAAAAAGAGATGACTCTACTCCCTTCCCTACGGCCAGAGGTCGGCACGTGCAGGTCGGCCTTGGCCCCCTTGCTCTCTGCATGGCCAAGGGTGCTAGAAGGCATCACCGCCTTCCACGGGCAGTCATGGAAGTCATGGCCCATCGCTAGGAGGTAAGAGTGCAGGTTGATTTTAATCTTTTTAGCTAAAAGTATGAAAAAAATAAATATTATTTAATATTTACATGATATTTATACAACCATAGCACAAATAAATCATGGTTATAAGTTCTACATCATAATCTTCAAAAAATTAGAATGTTAAGACTAATAATTTTCTTATTACATGAAAAATAGAAAAAAGAACTATGAGGCTCCACTATGCACAGAGGCAGAGGTAGACCTCTGTGCACTTCGCACTGAGGTGGACGGTCGTCAGGAAGGTCATTGAATCACGCATCCGACCATTGTCATGATCTGTCACCCTCCTCCTGCATCTATCCATCGTCGGCAAGGGCCTTCTCCTCCATCGATCATCACTGCCGCCCCGTTCTGAGTGCCGCCACCCCTCCTCCATCTATTGTCACTGCCGCCCCATGCGTTATCGTCACCTCCTCCTTCATGATGATATTGCAGCCCTCCTCGCTGGTGCGAGGGCTTAGACATGAAAGTTGAAGCCATCACCCCTCCTCCTCCATCGAGCGTCACCGCCACCCTTCTACAGAGCGCGTCACCGCCGCCCTTTTGTAGAGCGCATCGTCGTTGCCTCTATCATGGCCGCCAAGACAAATGATCCCTCTTTGCACGGTCCCTTCCTTTTTTGGCCTTCACAGAGGGTGACTGTCCCCTCTACTCATGAAGGGAGAGAGGGCCGCCACCCTCCCATGCGTAGGTGGCTGGCTACATCGGCCGGCCATCTTGGAGGGGATGTTGAAGAGAGAGTGAGTGAGGGGTTAGGAGGAAAAGGAGGTAGATGAGTTAGAAGAAAAGAAAATGAATTTAGGATTTGATATGATATTTATATAAAATATTGGATGGTTGAATTTAGTAGTTTTGATGTCTAATAGATCATATTTAAAAAATTATCGAGCACAAGTTTGGGGCCCAATGGGGCGGGGGATATTGTCATCTCTAGTTGTGTTGCTTATTCCTTCTAGGACGCACAACAACTCCACCACCTCAGTCGTGACATCGAGAATCTCTTATCGGAATGCGTACCTGAGATTGTAAGGTGCCTGCAGTATCATGCAACGCAGGTATTAATGTTTTAAAACTTTGTGTGCCTTGATTTGATTCTTCAAAACTTTACAAACTCAGTGTATATTGTAAAACCTAGAAAATTGAAATGCACAAAAATTCCCTTATGTTGAAGGGCAAATTAAGTCTTTTGGCAAAAGAGAAAAATAATATAAAGGCCAAAAACCCTGATTTAATAGATGGACTAAAATACCTTAAAAGCAAAAGCATATTATGGGCATTGATGTCCTTAGGCAAAAGGTAAATCGATGGACTATACTACCGTCAAAAGAGGGGGTAGTTAGAGGGCATTTTGAACTTTAAAAAATGTTAGAATAATATCCCCAAACCCTTCAAACCTCTTCCCATCTCCCCATTTCCTCCCTTAACCAGCAGCCATCTTCTTCCCTTTTGCCCTAAAAGCCTTCACCATGGTGCATAGGAGCTAATCAAGGAGGAGGAGTTGATCAAGAGGTGCCAAGCTGAGGAGAGAACTTCATTAAAGATGAAGAAGAGCTGAGAAGAAGAGGAGGAATGGATCAAAATGGTTTTGAGTTTTGATCAAAACCCTAGGTATGTAAAGATGAACCCTCTTCCAACCCATCTGGTCCATGGATTGGAAGTTTTGTTTCATTTATTGGCTTAATGTTGCATAAATGGATAGTTAATATATGGATTGTCCTCACGATTGTTATGCCCTAATTGTTATTGAGCATGTGGTCACTTATTGATAGTTGAGATAATATGATAATTAGAAGTTCCTAAGATTAGAGTCATGTTCATCCATAATCTGTCCAAATTTAGTATGTCATGTTGAAATGCATTTGAGTGCATTACCGTTGTCCAAAAATCGTGCATAATATATGGTTGAATTTAGAAGTCTAGTTTCTAAAGGTTTTGGATTCAACTCAATTGGAGCTACGTACTGAGAGTCAAAGAATCTACTCACTATCAAACTGTCTCAGGTGTGACAGATTTTGAAAATTCACCAAAATTGATACTTAGCTAATGTGAGAATGAAATTCAAGGAACAAATAGGTGATTAGGTCATCTTTCTATAAAGCTTGGATTCATCTCAAAAAGGGGATGCCTATGGTAAGTTATTAATGTTTTAATGTTCAATTGTCAAATTGTTCAACATGTGTAGCTCATGATTCTTGTAAGAATATATGAGAGTAAATGGCAAAAAAATAAAACATGAGATAGTTATATGTTATTTTCCTAGGGCTTTAATTTGAAAATAAATTATAATTAGTCAATTTAACGACTTATAGAGCGAGTTAGGGGTTTTAAACCGATAGGGTGTCGAATCTATCCACCATTTGAAATAAGTATGTAAATAGGGTGAACCCAATTTCCATCTCATTCTAGTCATTCTTAGAATGAGAATGTGATTGTCTTCTTTGGATTGGATTTCATCATTATTTTCGTCATTCTTGCTTACAATTGGTTATGGATTTAATATGAAATGTGGAAGTTCATCAAGGGTTTAAGAATGTTATGTGTTAAATGAAATATGTCTTTGTTTTACTGAATTTATTCATGCTTATAACCCTAAATACATGGAACATGTAAGATAGGCATAGAATGATCTTAGGACTGATTGTTTTTGTAGATGAAAACTTAGAATGGTCGATTTCATGATTTTCAATCATAGTCCGATCGACTGAACGAACGACTGGTCGGGTTTTCCCAACCATCGAGCTTAGCGGGTGAATTTTTACCTGCATAAAGGTCAACTAGTTGAGTGAAATGGTTGACCTCTCCTTAGGCAAAATGATGGTCGGAAGTTTCTAGTGGAGCCTTTGGTTGACTAATCAATAGTCATAGTTTGATCGACCATAGGCTGGAAGACTCTGAATTCTCCTTTCGAGTCTTGGGTCCATTGGATGGGTCATTCCATCAAAATTTTCCTTCTACTGATTGTATAATGGATCGAGGAAGGTCGACCGTTTAGTCGGCGCTGAGCCGAAATGCTTTGTTTTAAAGTTTAAATTCAACGATTCTTTATCGATTGTTTGCTAATTGATGCTAAATTATGCTATATATGCCATGTTGGTTCATTTGTTGATATGATTTCCATGTGAATGATTGACTCACTTAGAATCTGATTTGCATGCTAAACCATAGGAGTAAAAGGAACGTTGAGGTTAAGTACTTGACCCTTGCTAGATGGACATGGTCCATATGTTTTATTCTGTGTGCCCGGTTGAAGAGGGCAATGGGAATGGCATGCCCTTGAGGGTGTCCATTTTGGGTGCTAGTGAGACCCATGACTTGGCCGACCCATGACTTCAATCGATGAATAATGGTTCACTAAAAATTGTTTGAGAACCTAAGCAAGATAATTAATTAAGTGGCAAAAACATATTGATATCTTGAAATTATTGTGCATTAAAGTATGAATGCAAATGGATGTTCTTAACCACTATAGATATGGATAATTGTGCATTAAAAGATATAACATATATGGAAACATATCATATTGTTGTGAATTGTTGTAGAAGTTCTATTGCTGCTCTTATGGTTTATTGTTATCATTCTTATGTTTTATGCGTTATTAAATTGCTTATTTTTGGTCCTTACAACTAATGGGGAGGTGGGCCTCTCCTTCATCTGGGTTCATGTAGGCTTGCAGGAGTGATTAGGATCGATGGCATGCTCATGATAGGCAGGTTTCACATGGTGGTCATAATGGTCATGATTCCCTTTTTATACTATTATCTTGTATCTTTATATTAATAGCAATGAGCTTTGGATTGTGGATGTATTTCGATAAGTTTGAGTCATGTACTGTAGTGGGCTTTCCACCATATCGAGCTTCATGGACTTTATTTCAAGATAGTTATGCTTCCTTTATTGTACACATGTTCATGGACTATTCATTTCGAATTTTATGCATTATGTTATCATAGACTTCAAGTTGCACTCTATTATTGTTGGGCCTCCCATCTTATTCTTATGTTGTGAAATTATGCTTTCGCTATACGTCTTTTGGCTTAAACCACATGTTGATATTATTTTGTGCTATTGGGCCTTTTTTAATATTGTATATTTGTTTCCATCGTCATTATCCTATGTTGGGCTTTATTAATTGCATGCTTCCACGATCGATTTTATGTGAATGAGCCTTCATCGATGATAGTCTTATCGAATTGTCAATCGAATTAAGTATTGTGATGCCATCCAAGACCCGCTCGCGACATGTGTCATGGGGTGAATTTTTGGACGCTTTGAATTGAAGTTGAAATATTGAAGGTTTACAGATCATTCGTAAATTGGCATATATTGTTTGAAAATGACACTCCTCCGTGCTCCAAACCAGTGACTCAGATGCTCGCCTTCCACCATGCTCTCCACTCCCTCTGCCGCTAGCAATCCACCATGCTCTCCACTCCCTCTGCCGCTAGAAGAAGGGAGGCCGCTGCCAAAGGGAGTTGTGTGTATGGTGCATTTATTATTATTTTTAAATATTAAAAGAGAGGATAATACATGAAAAATTTTCATAAATAAAAAAGTTGAAAATAACGAAAAAATTAATGGGATGAACAAGTGAGAATTGCGATAAAATTTAAGAACATAAAAAGTATATATATCAACATTAGATGCAAAAAATCAATATATCTCAGATAAAGTTTATGAAATTAACCCTAAATATAATGTATGCATATAATATATTGAATGATTTTTTTACAATAGATGCACATATCTATTATATTATGAGAGATATACTCATTTCCCCCAATATATATTGTGCATTTGTCCATGTACCACGAATCTGATCAGCATGAACAGGGGTGCCAACATATCAAAGGATATAAAACAAACTTTTACATTGATTTTCAATGTTTGGTTTTTTTGAGGAGGTTGATTTTCAATGTACACTGAGAGAAAACGGGTAACAACATTCTATAGCTTTGAAACTCATTGCTAATTAGTTTTCAATTTCCTTTCTTCGTTGCCTATGGGATCCGTAAACATATTTTGTACAGGGAAGATACACAGGTCAACTATACATGAAATCCAGTAGCTTCTCTTTCATTGTCGTTTGGCTAATGTCTTTTTAAGCCCTTTTAAAATCTTTCCGAACCACATCATGTTCATGATGAACAAAGCTATGGGCACCACAAATGTGAGGAGATAGCCAAATAGATGCATTTGCTGAACCTGTTACACGTGAAGAATATGATGACGTAGTTGAAAAGCCTTAGTTAAAGTTTCCATAGATGGAAGCAGTAAAAGAACAATTTGGTACCTGATCACAGTGCAAATAGATGTGATAAAATAAGTAGATGAATAAAAATATTCTTGCAACCTGCAAAATGATGATAACCTTCAAGTACACATGGATCTGGGTGCACGAAAGAAAATTCATAGAATAATTGTATATGTGGTGGGCACTGTGACCTTTTCTAATAAATAAAAGTCTCCTTTCTTTAGAGATTATAATTCGATAGATATAAAATTATTGTAATATACACGGCAATAAAATGCATATCAGGCAAAACAAATATTTGTGAAAAATAAAATGCATGATATGAACTTTTTTTAACGAAGGCGTGGAATGAATGTGTGCACATGATATGGGTATCTATAATATTGTTGAAATTTCATTCAAATCAATTAAGAAACCAATAAATCATTAAAAAATGTTTGACACAGCTTTCATCCAGAATGTTATGATAGTAAAAAGCTTGATTTTCTAAGAAGATCAACAAGAAAAGTTGGCACTTCTTATCTGGCCTAAATCAAGTTTGCTCATTGTTTCCAATCATATTAAGGAAATGTAGCACTTACAAGCCATGCGAAGAAAATAGCCACACCATTGACTAGATATGCATTAGATCTTTTCATTCCTGCAGTATCAAGAAACCTTCAAAAGAGAGGAACAAAGAAATGTTAGATGTATAAGTTAAAACTGAAACTGCAGAGACAATTTGATGAGCAAGTAAAACGAACCATCTCATGTTTATCCCAGGAGTAGTTGTCTCAGAGATAAGGACCATGTAAGTATATAGTTGTCCTTCTCCAGACAAAATACTGTAGGCTATTGCAATTATAGATAGCATATGATGGAGAACCTGGACAAGAAGGAATGCTCATATAGATCGTCTAACCATCATATGTCTCAAATAGTTGTTATTTCAAGAAATATAAGCAATAGTAAGATTGGACATACCCACAATGCCATTTTATCAAACGGATCGGAAGAGCATGATTGCTCATCTAATACACAAGATCATGGATAGCACAAATACAACTAGTGACTGTTTGCTGTGTAAAGATTGCCGCCTGATTTGGGTGCTTCGTATGCCACTAAAGATAAAATTTTTGGGTGGTTGTTAAGGCGTGGTCGACTTCCTACACGATGTTACAGACAAAGATGGGATCGAGATGCGAGTACAACTTGTGTGCTATGTAATCATGAAATGGAAGACAAACCACTTATTTTTTGAATGCCCAGTATCAAGACTGGTATGGCAGGGTTCCCGATGCTCGTGGCTTGATGTGACTTCTACGAACAACTTCTAGAGATCATTTCGGAATGGTGGGCCAAATTTCAACATTCAAACATATGTACCCCGGCGACGATGGAATGAACCTTTTGCTATATTGTGGTCTATTTGGAGACAAAGAACAACAACAACAACAAAGCCTTATCCCACTAGGTGGGGTCGGCTACATGAATCATACGACGAATTCGTTGATCCATGTTCATAAGATTCGACAGGATTTTATGCTGGCTGTTGGGGCCTAACACAACCCTCCTCCTTTATCCGGGTTTGGGACCGGCTATAAAATATAAGCGGAGTTTGGAGACAAAGAAATGGTTGCTTATTTAGATGGGAAAGATGTTACATTGAAAATATTTTATCTACAGTATCTACAGCGACTAAGTTGATGAAGGATTGGAAAAATATTTAAGTTTTTTTTTTCTATTCCTATAAATTGTATATGTAAAGTGTGACACAAGATTCAAACAACTATATAGTCAAAGCTTTTTAAAATCAACACTTACATATTCCATCCCGCCAAGAGAAGGATAGAGCCAAAATATCATCCCAAGGTCTGTCATAAAATACCCAACAGAGACCTGACAACATATGTTCATCAAAATTAGAGTTGTAACATGACAATGATCTCCTAGAATTAACGAGAAAATGATTTGTTACCCCCAATGTGAAAGTTGAGAGATTGGAAGTTCGGATGGTAATTAGCCCATCAATGTCGTCGGAAAAAAGATTTGAGAAGAATACTAGGTACAATGACATTGCCGTGATAAAGATGGCATGGGCACTGGACATTCCCCTGTAGTGTTTGGATAAAATCATGTAAGAATCCATGAGGAAAGAGAATATGAGTTCCACTTTGTTACCTATTGTTCCACTCAATTCGCTGCATCTTTGTGAGAGAGGCATAGTCTTTGTAGTAAAAAGGACTAACTAAATGAGTGATATCGTATATCTGATCAAGAAAACAGCAAAGCAGTAAGCGTAATATTAGATAACAAAAAGACAACAAGCCGTTGAAATTTAAGAACTCAAGCAAAAAAATTGCAGGAAGCCAGGAACAAACATTTCACATCAATAAACTTCAAAGAAAACATAGGATTGCCATAATTTTTAACTAATCTCAAAACAAGATAAGTGATTTAGAAGAAAAAAACTGCATAACTAAAAGATACCCTGAGAACGAGTTCAAAAGGTAAGTTTTTTAAAAGCTTCAATAAGCTAAGTCAGAGGTCTCTATACTCAAGAAGGTAAGTTTCTCTCCTTCGAATTAGTTGTAATGAAAAACACTACTAAACAATGAATGAAATAAAGTATAAATAGGGAGAATTTCTGAATCCTCAAAACTCTGAAAACTGCACGGGGAAATATCTATCAACTATGAAAGCATGAAACATGCAAGAGATAAGAAGTAAGAACGATTGCCAACTACGTAACTACGGTAGGTTAGAGGCAGTAAGAAGTTATTTCATTTACATTAACACCCAGTCAGAAAAGATAACACCAACTTGAATCCCCTATATACAAATATAGCTTCTTTTATCACGTGTCTAAATAATATATCAATAACATTAACAAATAAAAACCAAATACACAATAAGGAACCATATGTGGCCAATACTTTTAGTTTTTTTGTTAGGATGTATCAGCTGAGCAAGAAATTCATTTTGATTTAATGAGCCTTCCTACCTCAGTTCAGATGCTCTCCCATTTGCTCTCGTCTTGGGCTTACAAACAAATGGATAGAAGGATCATTATGTATAATGTGCCTTATGTTGCATTACATTGCACTTTTCTTCTTTTATATTTTCCCCATCAATTTTTTGTTTTTGGAATCTTACTGTTTTTTTTGTTTCTTCTGAAAGATACAAATCCTACTGCATAAAATAGGATATCTGTATTTTAAACCCCATATTCATAAGTAAAAAGAGAAGAAGTACGATAGATGAGAAATACCAGCTTGCTCATGAAAATTCCAGCAAATACGGATGCATAAGAAACAAATGGATCGGCTAACAAGTACTCCCTAACCAGATGCTCTGCCTGGTACCTATAAGATTCCATAACCCAGACTGAAATCCTTATCACCTGCATTGCAACATAAAAAAGTATTTAGTAATGAAAACATGTAAGCCCCAAGACACCTGAAGCTTGTTACACATCTTTCTCAATGAGGTCATGAGAATACTTCAACCTTCAAAACCATAGAAAAATCTAGATTAATATAAAAAGCTTTCTAGCTTGCAAAATAAGTCAAAAATTGCCTCAAAATGCAAAAGAAATAGTGTGTTATTTATAGACATTCATAACTTCATTCAATAGAGAGCTAAAATTTATGCATCAAATTGTTTTTTTTTTTTGAGAAGGTGCATCAAATTGTTATGCATGAAAGTTCAAGCAAACCAAAGTCGTCAACTAGAAAATACTATTCAAACCTCCATGAAAATCCAATGTTTTCAGATAACTAATCTGGACTAGATTTTTATCATCGAAAGAAAAAATGGAGTGAACACTCATAAATTTACCATATATTCTATTCTATATACAATATAATAATACATTCACAGTTCACAGTTTATAGGACCTGAATGTCAAACTGCCACAGAGTTGCTTGAAAGACCTGAAAGCTAAAAATCAACTAAAATCCAGATTAACTGTGTCACGCGTAAATTGTATGCCTGTGCATATGGTAAAATGCTGCAAATTATTTGTGGAGGCTCGAAATTATATTTCCGACATGTTGTCCAGCTGCACGAGATGTGCTCCAAAGACGGACGTACCATGATACTGCATCAATCGTTGATGAAGGAACAGGTGAACTGTGGCGCAAAGTGACACTAGACATCAACATTTACCAATAAAAGTAGCCGGTAATTCAAGATTCCGGTCCTTGAACTGAATCAAATCATCGCCAAGGCATCAACCAGAACATCGATGGCTAATTAACCATGTCATGAATCTTATAACCATCCAAGTAGAAATTTTAAAGGATCAATCACAAGCATTGGGAACTCAACCAATTAAAAAAAACCGTCGCTGGAAGAAGACGGGAGCGAACAATTATGCGCTACGAATTTTTAACTCTTTTTTCCATCCATTTCCAAGCAGACATCGATGACCGCATGGATATCAAGTCGATCGAACACATTGCGGATACGAATCAAATAAAAAAAAAATCAAATTTAGCAAACAGACAGCAGAAAACTTTTCGATGAGAGAAAGAGTCAACAAAAATGAATCAGAAATATTTAGCAAAGCCGGACCTTTGTTTCTCTTCATTAATCACCGAGGCCAAAAGGGACAAAAATTACGGATTGGAAAGCGAAACCGAAACCAAAACCAAAAAAAGAATCCATGGGGAAAAAGTATTACCCAAACAATGCGGGTGAATCAGGGAAGACCAGAACGGGAGCACATCGCAGGTCACGTCGGGAGGAATTGCTGCGGCAGTACCGATCGGTGGAGCAGAGAGAGAGAGAGAGAGAGAGAGAGAGAGAGAGAGAGAGAGAGAGAGAGAGAGAGCGAAGGTTGTGGAGAAGGGCGTTGGGCAAGGAATTAATGTTATATCTATATATATATAATATAATATAATATATATATGCATAATTAATTATTATGGAGTTGGATTGGAAAAATAAGGAAGTGTCTCGGTAGATTATATGTTACTATTATTATTATTATTATTATTATTATTATTATTATTATTAATTAGTGTAGAGAATGCCGACAAATTTTGAACAAAAAATACTCAAAATCCTAATAGTGGCAGGTTGCGTTTATAATACACATATATATATATATATATAAGTTAGTTTTTCCGTGAAAATAAAACACGCCCGCGCCATCGTTTGTTGTTACTTGTTCCATCGTCTATAGATTCAATACCCTAATTTAATGTACTCCAATTTATTGTCGTTGCTTTCTTGCCCCCAAACTCGTAAAAAATAGATAGGTTACAATTAATACGAGAAAACACATGTACAAGTTATTTAAATAATTTCCTAATTAGATTGAACATAAAAAATATTTTGTCGAATCCAATCTGAAATTCTTGCTTGGCTGGGGGCACTTCATATTCTTGTCAACGACATATAATGAGATAATTATTTCCCAAAGAATATTCTGTTCGAAGTTGGAAATCCTTTTTCCCTTATCCTAAAAAATAATATTAAATCCCTATTATAATACGGAAAATAGTAATAAAAAAATTCGTTATGGTTTTATTCCCCTAATTAGCAAGTAGTTTATATGTAATGTACGGCTTCTTTGATGCCTATGACCAACTGTTTTTTTGTATGAGTCGCAATGCCCCTTCAATATATCCCAATTGAGGCCCATGCATTTAAGTTTAATTATTTCGGGATTTATTAAAGATTTATGTGGCATGGTCATCGAAATAAATGTAGTAAACAAAACTAACTGTATTAATTGGTATTAATGAACAATAATCAAAGTCAATTAAAAATTGAGAGGTAACCCTACATGACACTTAAGTCACACCAACTTTCCTTCTGATTTAGTCCTATTTGAGATTTTTTGTTTCCTCTTTAACTTATCATGTATATTTTCGGTTGTACTTTTAGCGGGTCTAATTTGAGAAGTATTACTATAAGAAGTTCCGGGATGAATTAATCAAACGTTTGATCATTTTTGTAAAATCGAGTAAAATGGTATAATTAATTTGGTTCATATATGTGCCCAAAAATTATGAGGAGGAGCATTAACATGTTGGGTAGCGTCAATTAAACAGATGAAGGTTTAAGAATCACCCACCTAACAAACCAACATATGCACAAACATCTGAGCTCGTGAGCGAGGTCGCCAGAATCGGTTGGATTGGTTTGACAAGGTGGTGGACAGGATGATATACAAGCACTATTTAATTATAATATAATCTATAAGTTGGATCGCCAAATGAAAATAATATTATTGTTAGATACACAAGAAAATTGATAGTTACTCACAAATAATCTTAGTTATGGTTGAATAACACTTTACATGTACTAAATGATGCGAAATTTTTTTATACGATTGTTTGCTCAACCAAAATGATATCAATGGAAGAATTTCAATTTATAATTAAAACTAAAGAGAAAAAAGAAAAAAAGAAAAAATAATGAAAAAAATTCTATGGCCCGTAGAACTCCACGAGCACAAATATTTTTAAAAGATTATTGAACTAGTTGAGCTATTAAAATCACTGTTTTCTCACAGTCTAAATATAATTTGTTTAACTTTTCCCCGAGTGCTATCGGTTTCATCCCGTTGAACAATTTTGCAGTCCAATGTTAGGATTCCTAACATAGATCGAACACTATTATAGGGACTATTAGCTGTTTGGATGCTGAATTTATATGAGATGGCTTTTCTATTTGACTAAGTTTATAAGTAATTTGTAAATGATTTTAAAATTGTCTTAATGTTTGGTAATTCTATAATTTTGAGTTATAAACTTTGCTTATAAGTTAATAAAATAAGAAGGGAAAGAGCTGTTATTTTTACTAAAAAAATAAATTAGTTAACTTAGTTATAACTAACTACTTATTATGAATTTTACTTGTTTTATATACCTAATATTTTTTAAAATTAATTTTAATCAATAAGTTACTATCTGATGAGCCTCAAATTAGTCAAATGAAGTCTCTTGATCCTTCGCCTTCTAACTCCCCCCTCCAACTCCTCTCCAACTCCTTCCCCGCTTGTAATATATTGAAAAAATTATAAAATAAAATAAAATGACCAAATTATTCTTAAAAACAAAAGAATCTTATATACATTTTTGTCTGTTGTGATCAAATCGTCTCAAAAAGGGAAAGCATCTTATGATATTTTTGTCCTTTGACAATGGTTAGAATGTTGGACCATAATATCCCTTAAAGTGAATATAGTTGGAGGGCAATTTCATCCTTAAGGAAAAGTTGAAAGCCAACTATCAAGCCAAAACCATCCTCCCTCATTCTCCTCATTTTCTAGCAGCAACTCCATGCCCTAGGAGCTCAAAAAGGAGGAGAGAACAAGAGGAGACCCGCCAATAGAAGAAGAGATCGTTTGAGGAAGGAGAAGAGCAAAAAGGAAAGAGAAATCCCTAATAACGTTTAGGGATTAGGTATGTAAGGATGAATCCTTTTCAATCTATCTAACCCATGAATTGGAAGTTATAAGTTGTTTCTTGGATTAATGTTAATGGTTGTATGATGATAGGTATATGTCCAAAGTTTAGAAACATGTTCATCCCTAAACTGCCCAAATTTGTGCATGACATTTCAGTAAGCTTTTGAATAGATTTTAAAATCAGGAAGTGATTCAATAGATGTTGAAGTCTAGTTTATAAGGATTTTAGTTTTAGCTTAATTGGAGATATATAGGGGAAAGTTATGAGTCAAGAAGTGACCTTCTATCAAGTTGTGTCACTAGCAAAAAGGATAATTTGTTAAATGCACAAAAATTACTTCTTGTCGAATCTAAATAGAAAATTTATGAAGTAGGTATATTCAAGTCATCTTTCCGCAGGACTTGGATCTATCTCAAAAAGAGGTACCTATAGGATGTTATGGAAGCGTTAATGCTCAACTGTCAAGTTGTCTAATGCGGGTAGATTATGGTTATTGTAAGAATTTATGTGAGTAAATGGTAAATGGATAAAATTTGATATTGCAATTTATCTAGAGTTCTAAGGTAAAGAAAAAATTAGAATAACTCAATTTAATGACTTGTAGCACAAGTCTTGCTCAATTGTATTCAAGGTTGCAGATTAGGCTTCTTGATTGTCTCCCTCATGCTATTGTAAATGATTAGTTGTAGTTAAAGGTGTAGGATTAGGTGTTATGTGACCCTTGTAATAATCCATGTGTAGATGTAGTTGTAGAATACCATTCAAGGTGGCTTTTAATCGATGAACGGTCTGACAATCAGTTGAGGATTCTCAACTGCCCACATAGACGTCGGGATTTTACCTTCGAAATGGTCGATCAATTAATGGAGAGCTCGGCCGATCCTTAGATGACAAGATAGTCTATTGTCTCACAATTTTTCGATCGAGTATTGGGTTAATTGATTATATGCCACACTTCGACCGATAGTTCTTGCAATTTTTTAGTTGATGTGCCGATTTATTGGATTCATTGTTCAGTCAAAATTTTTTATCTCAACTGGTCCAACAACCGATCGCATATGGTTGATTGATCACACTTAACAATCGTGTTTATGAATTTTTACTCAATGAATCCCATATCGATTGTTACTTGTTTTATATTATGTCATGCTATGCTATGTCATGTTGTGATATGGATGACTAATGATGTGATTGCTCATGTTATTAGTTGATACACCTAGCTAGAACCCAAATTTGCATGTCAAATCGTAGGATTAAAATAAACATTGTATTGAATAAGACTCTTGTAGTTTAAACTTGGCCTTAGGCGAAGAATAATAATAATAATAATAATAATAATAATAATAATAATAATAATAATAATAATAATAATAATAATAATAATAATAATAATAATAATAATAATAATAATAATAATAATAATAATAATAGAATCATTATTATTATTATCATCATCATCATCATCATCGCACACCTTTGGGATATCAATTGGGTGCTAGTGCGACTTAAGCTTGGCCATTCATTATGATGGCGAGGATAATCAAATATCACAATATAAAAAAGGCTCACCTAATTTGATTGTTTAATGTTTGATAACCCTAAAATTGATAAAAAAAATCATTTGAGTCATGAAATGGCTAGAAATCAATGTTGTTATCGTATATGGGCATTAAATGATTAATGCAATCATTTATCGGCTAGCCATTGATTGATATCGTCATTGGATGTTGATTAAGAATAATGTAATTTATCAGATATGATTGAATTGGCCGTTGGTTTTCTATTGGCATATTTCATCATGTTGTTATTATTTAATCGTAAGTTATCATTTTTATTTGTGGTTCTTACATAAAACTAATGAGAGGTAGGCCTTCCCTACCTTCGAGTTCGTGTAGGCATGCAGGATTGATATAGGCCAGTTGTGAGCTCGTGATAATGTGTTACACATGGCGGTAGTTTTCTAGTTGAGTTTTTTATGTTATCATTTAGTATGGCCTTGTCTTGACCTGCGGACTTTTAGTTGTGAACTCATATTGTTAGTATGTGTCCCTTGCCCTCATTTACGAGGGACATTATGGATCATGTTATCATTATGGACTTCAAGTCTTGTTATGTTATTGTTCGGTCTTCCACAACCATTATGTTGTTACGATGTTATCCTTATATTATCATGCTTCCTCTTTGTTCTTATGGGTTATGTAATATTACATTATTACCACCATTATATTATGTTCCTGTTATATGTAAACTATGGATTTTGTCAATTATACATTATTATATTAGTGGACCTTATTTTGATACTATATAATCATTTTTATTGCTTATGCATAGTTATGTCTCATTATATTATTATATTGTATATTATATTCTCCATCATGTGACGCACATTGGAATTCGTTAGAGGCACGTGCCATGGGACGAATTTCGGGGGTGTTATAGAAGGCATCGAAGCCTAAAGTTCTTAGCTCCATGCTAAAATTTTACAAATTGTTCTTGGCTTTAGGTTCATAGTTATGAGTCGAAGTCTAAGTTATTGTCTGAAGTCATTTAGTTTATTGATTAATTAAGTATTAAGTCCTTGTACAATGTCATAAGCCACCACCTAACCTAACAATATGTGTTTCCTTATAGTCGAATTGTGTTAAAAATTGACATATAGTTATTGTACGATTGTAGATGGATGATAATGTGATGAGGGCTCACTCCAAGGGACGTTGAAGAAGTTTTTCGACCTTAATCCTCCTATGTTCAATGAGATTGATGATCTGGAGGAAGCCATGAGACATTTTTTATGAGATGAACTGCTCTAAAAAGGGCTAGGTAGACTGTGCAACCCATAACCTAATGGGGAGTGCGAAACATTGTTGGGAAGTAATTCTTATGACCAAGTACGTCAGCCAAAGATATACCTCTTGGTCAAAATTCATGAACTTCAAAGATCGATACTTTCCGCATAATATAAAGTACTAGAAGCAAGAGGAGCTCCTTCATCTCCAACAATATGATGCTGGATCTAAGTTCCTTCATCTACGTTTTAAGTGTTAGGGGGAGTAAAATTGATTTTACAAGATTTTACAACTTATTTTACAACTTTTTCGCAACTTATACATTTTTCATATTTTCCAATTTGTCTTCATAAAAAAGGGGGAGATTGTTGGTTCCAAGTTTTAATGACATATAAAATTATATTTTGATGATACAAACCTCGAAATATTAAAGTTAAAATGCTGAAAAAGTTTAAAAAAAAGAGACAACTTTATGTACTACACTTTGATTAAATAATCGACTATGATCTTATTAAACTCTGGATGAATCATAAATATCAATGTTATAAAGAATCCTGTTAGCTATCCATAGAATTGAAGATGGTCTAATTTGGATAACTGTGCAAAGAGTTATGCTCAAAATAATGCAAGTCAGTTAACTTGTCGGTCAAAGCAAAGAAGCCGGTTGAGAAAATACTGATCGACAGAATGAAGATGCCGGTCGACCGACCAATATTGAGACTGCCCCTATCGTCGTTGAGCCGATACTGGTCGATGTACTAGTCGTCGACCGACCAGCTGCGGTCAGCCAACAAATAAGCGCAACGGTCATATAGACCGGTCGACCGGTCCATAAATGCAGTCGACCGGTCCACCGCTAGAATGAACAGTAATAACTATATTTCAAGGAGAAAAATGTGGAATAAATTATAAACGAATTTTCCACGTACTAGAGCCTATAAAAGGAGTGTCAAAGCCAGAAGCAAAGGCACCCATCCAAGTATTGAAGTAAAACTTCAAGAAATCAAAAGAAGATCATTTATCTTGAAGTTATCATTTAGAGCTTTCTTTATTTCTCTTTTTTCTTCTTGTGAGCAAAGTATTTTAAAAGAGAGAAATCATTTTCAGAAAGATTGTGAGAGCTCATGTGTGAAGGAGGTTCCAAATCTTACCTCTTGAACGAGATAAAAAATTAGCTTCCTAAGAAACGAGGTTTGCCTTGCCTCTCGAAGCGGATAAAAGGTGGTTGTTGAAGGACTTTCTTCCTTGCCCCATTTGGAATAAAGAAAGTGATTCTAGTGGAATCTTCGATAGTCTTGAGGTCGAGAAGTCAGAGCGAGGACGTAGGCCAAGGTGTGACCGAACCTCGTCAACAACCACTGTGTGTTTGTGTTTGATTTTCTCTCTCTCTCACTGCCTCTCATATTATGCTTATGATTTGAATTTCAATCATTTAAAAAGTTTTAAGAATCAATTTTAAGCTTCCGCTATGATTTTTATAAAATTGATATTTTTGGATTGAACACCAATTCGGTGCCTTTTGGTATCCTACAATTAGCATCAGAGGGGGTTGCTCTTGTTTTAAGATCTAATCATTTTAAGATTTAATCTTTTTTTAAGATTTAACTATCTTAAGAGCTATGGCATCAAGTGGATTTGTTTTTGTCGAAGGACAATCAATTAGTCGTCCTCCCTTTTTAAATACTTCAAATTTTGCATATTGAAAAATTAGGATTCAACCCTACATATGTTCTATTCATATAAATATGTGGGACATTGTTGAAAATGGCTATTATTTACATGAAAACTTACCTTCAGAACATGACGAAAGACCGAAAGTTTTTTCAAAACTAGATTAGAAAGCTAAAAATATTTTTATTGTACTTTGGATTCAACGGAATTTAATCGGATTTCTAATTGTGAAAGTGCAACTGAAATTTGGAAGAAACTTATTACTACCTATGAAGGAACAAATAAAGTCAAAGAATCTAGATTAAATATTTTGAATCATCAATATGATTCCTTCAGGATGTATGAAAATGAATCCATAAATGATATGATTGCTCGTTTAATGATATTACGAATGACTTAGCCTCCTTGGGTCAGCCAAGAACTAACCCTCCAAAAGTGAAAAAAATTCTCAGGTCTCTCTCCTCCCAATGGCATACAAAGAGGGTCGTGATCGAAAAAAAATATCTGAACAAATTTGATTTTGATGATCTTATTGGTTCACTTCTAAGCTATGAGATTGGAATCCAAGAAGGAGAAGAATCCAATGCTCCCAAAAAGAAGACATTGGCCTTGAAAGCAAGAGAAAATGAAGAAGACTCAAGTGAAGAAGAAGTGGACGAAAAGAGACTCGCCCGCTACACAAGAAAACTAGATAAGTATCTTAAGTTGGTGAAAAAGCAAGAAAAGAATGAGAAACCTACCCGAAGATCATATAAAAACCACAAAAAGAGATATCTCAGAAAGGTAAAAAGAAAAATATGAAAAGTCAAGTGAAAAAAGTGCGTCAAGCTCTTCCAGTGATGAAGCATACTTATGCTTAATGGCTCACAACGATGAGGTAACTTCTAACCCTTCAAATTCAATTTATGACTCATCGAACTCTTCCGAAGAAAACCTTATTTTAGATGTAAATAAAGAACTATCCTCCCTTATAAAAAGATATTACTCACTTAAAGAGGAAAATGAGAAATTACGACATGAGGTTGAAAATCTATAAGAAGAAAAGGATACATGTTTTATGGAAAATGAAAACTTAAAAAATGAAAATGAAACTTTGGAAATTACACATGCATGTGAATTGTAAAACTAGAATGCTCTTTAGAAAAAGTAAAGAAAGAAAATGATCTTTTGAAAAATTCACAAAATAAGACTATTTCTCATGAAATGAAAAATAATCTTAGGGATCATTTTGAAAATAAAACTCTTATTGGAAGTCTAATCATTCTTATAATCGAAAATCACATATTACATGTTTTAAAAGTGGATTTTATGGCCATTTAGCATTTCAATACAAAAGAAGAAAATCATCACAATATGGTATGATTTGGGTTTCAAAAGAAACAATGTCTAACAAAATAGGACCCAAAGAAATTTAGGTACCAAGGGTTACATAATTATTTTTGCAGGTGTGCCTCACATGCAAAGCAAAGGATATGTGGATTTGAAAATGTGAAGGCACAAAAGTTATGGTAAAAGTATCAACTATTTTTTTCACTCAAAAATTTAAAATTACTATTTCTTTGAAGACAGAGAACATATAAAATTAGTAATAGTCATAGGGGAAGCATATTAAACTTTATTTTGATATATCATGGATATCATCATTGCATCAAAGTTTTATGCAGTATTTTGATCCTTAATATATTTTGTTTTGACTTTCATTAAATTATTTTCATTTCGCCATTATAAAATAGTCATAAATTTAGGGGGAGTTATTTTTTTACATGCAATATTGTACATGTTTCTTATATGACAAAAGGAGAGAATAAAAATTTTTCAAAGATGGGATGATTAAGAGGGAGTTACATAGTATTTCTTATGTGATTCATATGAAAATTACTTTTTGATGAAACAAAAGGAGGAGAAATATGATGTGAATATCACTTTATATGAAGAGTTCCTTACAATTTATACTTATGTGAATATTTATCAATGTAGGGAAAGTTGTGTTAGGGGGAGTTTTCATATTTCTCGATTTGTTTTCATAAAAAAAGGGAGATTGTTGGATCTAAGTTTTAATGACATAAAATTATATTTTGATGATACAAACCTTGAAATATTAAAGTTAAAATGCTGAAAAAGTTTAAAGAAAAAGAAATAACTTTATGCACTACACTTTAATTAAATAATTGACTATAATCTTATTATATTTTGGATGAATCATAAATATCAAAATTATAGAAAATCCTGTTAGCTATCCATAGAATTCAAGATTATCTAATTTGGATAACTGCGCAAAGAGTTATGCTCAAAATAATGCTAGTCGATTAACTTGTCGGTCGAAGCAAAGAAGGCTGGTCGAGACAATACCGGTCGCCAGAATGAAGATGCCAGTCGACCGACCAATACTAAGAATGCCCCGGTCGACGTCGAGCTGATACCGGTCGATGTACCGATCGATAGTCTGATCGACCGACTAACTGTGGTCAGCCAGCAAATAAGTGCAACAGTCATATAGACCGGTCCATAAATGTGGTCGACTAGTCCACTATTGGAATAATAGTAACGATCATATTTCAAGGAAAAAAATGTGGAACAAATTCTGGACGAATTTTTCACATACTAGATCCTATAAAAGGAGTGCCAAAGTCAGAAGCAAAGACACCCATCCAAGCATTGTAGCAAAACTTCAAGAAATCAAAAGAAGATTATTTCTCTTGAAGTTATCATTTAGAGCTTTCTTTATTTCTCTCTTCTCTTCTTGTGAGAAAAGCATTGTTAAAGAGAGAAATCAGTTTAAGAAAGATTGTGAGAGCTCCTGTGTGAAGGAGATTCCAAATCTTACTTTAGAGCGAGAGAAAAGATTAGTTTCCTAAGATGAGAGGTTTGCCTTGCCTCTCGAAGCGGAGAATAGGTGGTTGTGTAAAGGACTTTCTTCCTTGCCCCATTTGGAACAAAGAAAGTGATTCTAGTGGAATCTCCGACAGTCTCGAGGTTGAGAAGTCGGAGCGGAGACGTAAGCTAAGGTGTGGCCGAACATCGTCAACAACCACTGTGTGTTTGTGTTTGATTTTCTCTCTCGCACTCCCTCTCATATTATGCTTATGATTTGAATTGCATTCATTTAAAAGTTTTTAAGAATCGATTTTAAGCTTCTGCTATGATTTTTGTGAAATCAATATTTTTGGATTGAATACCCCTCTTGGTGCCCTTTGGTATCCTACATATGATATGTCGTTGAGCGACTACTTAATTAGATATCTCCAACTTGAAAGGTATTGCACTCTCGTAAAGATGAAAAGGATGTGAGTAAATCATTTTATGAAAGGTCTCAAGGTTGAATTGGGAGCTATGGTTCTAAGACCATGAGTGATATCATTGCATTAGCTGCCAAACTAGAGAATGAGATCAAGGATGGAGTTGTGAACTCTAAGGATGAAATATCAAAGAAGATGGAAAAGCAAGGTAAATGAAAAGGGAAAAGAAATGAACCCTACAAGTCGCACAAGAGGGATGGATCAAGTAAGGGCAAGGGTCAAAGCCATTATTGTGGAATGTTCCATTGAGGCGAATGTCACTTAAAGTTCGAAACATGATTACAATGTGGAAAGGCAGGTCAATGTGGAAAGGCAGGTCACTACAAAAGGGATTGTCCAAAATGCACTAGGCGTCTCCAAGATGAAGGAAGTCAAGGTACCAAACCTCCAAATACATCGAAGCAAGCTTTTGCCATGCAAGTTGAAAAAGCTCACCACACTCATGATATGATCAAAGGTACCCATTGCCTAATTTAATAAATCTTATTAATTAGAATTGTAGTGCATGTGAAAGAGGGACAAAAATAAAATAAAGTAGCTAATGGAAAACTTTAAGATACAACAAATAACTAATAGGTCATCCCTAACTACTTGGAGATGATCCATGATATTCAAGAGTGGAAGACTAATAGTATAGCGAACTTAGTGGGCAGAACAAGCAAGAAATGAGAATTTAGGAACAATTGACATAAGTCTATGGGGTCTAACATAAGTTATAAACCAATTAATGTGTCAAGCTCATTAATTTGATGCTTTGGTGGATAGAACTGAAGATCAAAGAATGCAATGGTAGAGTGTTAGATGTTGAAGATTAAGACGACGTGGAGGTTATGTTTATAGCCTAGATAAGCAAATTCGAGGACAAATGTTTCTTCAAAGAGGGTAGAATGTAATATCCTACAAGAAATCATAAAATAAAATGACTAAATTATCCCTAGGAACAAAGGAATCTTGTGTAGTTTTGTCCTTTGGTAAAAGAGGTAGAAAAGACCAAATCATCTCAAAAGGTCAAAACATCTTATGGTATTTTTTGATATTTGGCAAAAAGGTAGAACAGTGAACTAGAATACCCCTTAAAGTGGAGTGGTTGGAGGGCAATTTCATTCTTGGAGAAAAGTTGACAGCCAACTACCAAAACCCCCGAAACCCTCCTCCTCATCCCTCATTCTCCCCATTTTTCAGCAACAACCATTCTCTCTTTCTCACTTGAACCTCCATCCTGGTGCCCTAGGAGGTCGACAAAGAAGAGGAGAAGAACAAGAGGAGACCCGTACATAGAAGAGGAGATCATTTGAGGAAGGAGAAGAGTAAGTGACTTTATGGTGTATGTGGTGGGAATAAAATGATGTAAAAGTAATACAAAAGTCATGTCCCATGTGAGATATCAGTGGTAGAGGAGGATAATGACCCTATGCACCTGAGTGTCCCCACACGGGGACGTGCCTTCAATGAGGGACCTCGACTAAGTTTTAAAATTTTTAATATCCTTACCAAAACTACGAGGTTGCAAGTACACAACAGTCAATTAGTGTAGTACTTAAGGTTCGTTCCATGGGAGTACGAGCGAAATCCAATTCAAAGTGGTTCTTGAAAATGAAAAAAACCAAAATTGAGTGAGGAAAATAAAGATATAGAGAATAAACACCCTAATAATTACAAGAAATAAAGCTACAATAATCTTCTTTTTATGTGCAATAGAAAAAGGAGACAGGAAATGAGAGAAGAATGAATGTCGATAGAAATAACCATTAGGACTTGGGGGGAATGTATCAGGATAAAGTGGCAGTAGATGCCCGCATGCACGGACGTTCCCACCAGCGTAGCGGATATCGTCCCATTGGCGAATTACTCTTGTGCATGTCGGTCGATGGACTTACATACATGGGGTCATTGCACTATATGCTCCTGCCATGCTCTCGCGAAGATGAGACGTTCTAAAGTGCCGTTTACCTAGATGAAGGTATGTGTCAGCATACCCTCACCTCCGGACTTAGAGGAATCCTGAGACATAAGTCAGGACCAGCCAACTTCTTAGATGGATTCCTTTAAGTTCGGTTTGAGAGAGAAAACAAAGAAAACTCAGGGCAGATCTCTAGTCATTGGCGACTCCTTAGAAACAACCCTATTGCCATCCCACCTCTTGGCACACATGCAACAATTGAGGAATAGATTACCCTCTTGGGTGGGAGCGACTGACACTATAAGACAAAAAATAGTTCGAACGAAGGAAGAACGTTGACAAAGTATAGCATCCACAAAATAATTCATAAAATACTCCGAGCTTCTCTCTCGGACTTGGTCGACATTGGCCGTTGATGACTCCTTCGCCATAGCTGAATCATCATCGCACCTCTTGGCACACATGCGTAATTGAGAAATAGAGTACCCTCCCAAGTGGGAGTCATCATGCCAAAAAATCAAAATGACAAAAGAAAAACCATCCCAATGGTAAAACACTGAAAATACTCTGATCCCACCTCTCTACTTCGCTCATCACTAACCGACAACATCTCTTTACTGTAACCCAATGACCACTCTGCCTCTTGCCGCGAGTGAAACCATTGAGTAATAAAATTCCCTCTTGGGTGAGAGATATTTTTGACATTAATGATCGACTAACATTCAACCTTATGCAAAAAGGAAGCAAATGACCTTGGGTACTCCAAGTCCACCTCTCGGCCTCATCTCGAAATTGATAGCCGACACCCTCTTAGACACAACCTAGTCCTTACCCCATCTTTCCACACACTGCAATGACTAGGGAATAGAGTACCCTCTCAAGAAGGGAATGCTGACATCAAGATGAATGGTCGAAGTTCTAGGAATAAGATATCACTCTCGAAGTAAAAAAATAGGGGAAGCATGAATGCATTCCCCTTAATTGAATCTTGACAAATGGTGATTCCTTAACATATCATAACACCGACCCAACCTCTTGGCTCTCATGCCTTAGCTTGGAATCATCACTATCAAAAGTTGTCTGAATTGAACCCACGGGTTTCGATAAAATAAAATAGGTTAACGAAATGCCAACCAACATTGTGCCTTTCATGAATGAACCCAGCTCAAGCTCCTCCCCTCTCGACTTTGAAACTTGAGTTGGAAAAGATAAGCATCCTCTCGGGCTAAAGAACAATAGGTGGAAAACCTCAACAACCTCATGGAGCAATAAACACAAGAAAGATGGAATAGTAAGCATGAGATAAAAGGTAAACGTCTCATGCCTGACATAAATATTGAAAAGATAAGTTCAAAAATTGAGTATCCATCACAACCCCTTAACACTAGCTGGCCGGATTAGTTACATAACATCCAAAGGGGAGATGAAGCTCCCATGTTCATCAAACACTACAAGAAATTTACCAATTTGCAACGCAAGCAAGGCGTCGCTAACTCAATGCTAATGTGTGGTTCAAATAAATAACCACACATTAGCATCGACATGGCATCGTAGAGCGAAGACCTTGGCATTCATATTAGTGTCACAATGGTGCCAAGGACAAAGGTGACACTACTAACACCACATGTTGACGCTATTACGATGTTATCATGATGAAAAAAGTGTCGTTGCGAGGAGTCTCTGTGCGTAGAAACTTGTGACGTTATTACGATGCTAAGATGGTGCTAAGTTTATTCTTTCTATGATGCTACTTAGACGCTAAGGAGATGCTATGCTACAACACTATCTCAACGCTATGGTAACGCCAATGTGATGTCATGTTGCGTCTCTATAGATACGCTAAAGTGACGCTGACTTTTGCGAACGCTAAGTTGGCGCTAACATGATGGGAGTTATGATATATTTTAAGTAGCGCTCAACCTCTTAGCGTAGCTAATGTGACATTAAAGTGACGTTCATTCTTTATAATTTTGTCCCATGTCAGTTGTATTGTTACCTTCCCAAACCATACAAATTGTACAATGCATATATAATGCATTCTTCACATTAATCACAATAATAATAAAGAGTAGTACTAATAATTATCACAAAAGTGTTAATAAGATAACAAAATGATATCACACATCATAATAAAATCATATGAAAGTTATATGATACAAAAGTTTCTGTCCTAAATGATTATCATCGTTGTTGTCATTCCTGACATTCAACGCCAACGTATCAGTCCTTGGCCTCACACATGGGGACTGAGTCTGCAGTTAGAGCATGATATGGATCGCCTGCAAGATGGGAGCCAAATGCTGAGGAAGCTATTGAGATAGCTGCTCCGAGATGAGTTCCATGATGCCGTCCAACGTGAGCTCAGGTGCGGTGAATGATCTTGGAGAAAATGAGCTACCTGCATATCCTCCTACGAGCCTGAGCAGCTGTGCTTTGGCCACACAGGTATCCTCCTCGTGTCATGCCAGCCACCTCCTCCCAAACAACAACATCCGCTACAAAATAGAGAAATTATATAACATTATAAATCATATAAATTATATAGCATTGAAAAAGATATCAACATACAAAGTGTTATAACATTAAAAATAAGAATCATTTTCAAGATATCTTACATGGCTGAGTACTAGGGTTATCTTTGTACTTTTCGTCCATCTTTTCATTATGGCATCCTGAAAAATTTAAACATTGCACATTTGAAAAATTATTTACACTACTATGAACAACCAAGTGAAAATATGATGATACTTACTAAAACTCTACAAGCAGTGAGCGTGACCGAGTCATTGAAAATTCAAGTCCGTAGGTGGCATCAAAGTAGGGCAGCAGAGGAGTGTGGCGAGGTTGGAGGAGGGCGGCGGAGGAGGATGGCATCAGGTCGGCGGAAGGCAACGTCCGGTGGTGGTGTTAGAGTAGGGCAGTGGAGAAGGATGGTGTGGTCGGAGGAGGGTAGCGGAGGAGGGCTGAGGGGTTGGAGGAGGCAGGGTTAGAGGAGGAAGCCGTAGGGTCAGAGGAGTTGGCAATGGTCAAGGTCAAAGGAGGAGGCCGAAGTAGGGCAGTGATAGTGATATTCAGGAGTAATGTGATAACTTGCTGGATATTATGTAAAAAGTGCAATTTTTTCAATATTTGGTCTAACTCCTCAACTCACTTTCTGCAAGTGCACAGGTAAGTTGTAGTAGACCCAAGTTGTCGTATCCACAGAGATTTGAAGCCCTAGACTCCCTAAAAATAATCTAGACTAGTCCTACTTAAAGTGGCAAAAATAAAAAATTAAAGCGAAGTGAAACAGATTTTTAAAGAAAGGCAAAATAATAACTATTTTTGGGTTTTTGAAGAGTTATCTAAACTGAATTATAAATGCTAGATTAGAGACTAAAAGGGTTTAACTATCAATGAGGAAGGTTCTCCTAGGAATTGGGGTTCATCTAACTTAATTATGGATGGAATGGAACAAATTATCAGTTTTTAGTCAAATCTGATTCAACCTTAAGTATGGCTCTCACAGCTCAATTAGACTAGAACTAATCAATATATTGTCATATAATTGTTAGCCAGGTTGAATTAGAAGAGGATCCCCACTGAAAATGAAGTTATCTTTAAGCTCAACTCAAGTTCTTTGTTGATTTTTGACAATTCAATGAAATCTGAAGTGATAACTCCTAAATGCAGTCACAAAATAAGGAAATCACTTCAATTAGCTAGGTAGGGATGAAATCAATCCAACATTAGTGCAAATGCTCCTTGGTTTATCTCTAAACTACAAGAGGATTTTAAATCAGACTCTCAGCTGCAAATTCAATTGAAATCCACATAAAATCAGCACATAATTATATATGGGAACTCAGCACATGCAATTGCTTCTTGGTCCATCTCTAAACAACAAGAAAACCTTAAGCACACCTCTCAGTGATTAAATGAAATCAGGGGCTTAACAATAACAAGGCAGATTCAACATATTTCAGGAAATCAGCAACCAGAAAATTTAGAAATCAGCACCTAACAAACATTGGAATTCAGCACATGTCACTCATTGAAATTCAACTTGCCATTGCTCTTTGGTTCATCTCTGAACAACAAAATATCCCTAGGATTCATTCTCAGTGATTTAATGAGATCAAGGGTTCACAATAGCAAAACAAAATCCAAAGATTCAGGAAATCATAATCTGAAAATCAGAAATTAACATTCAGAAATAAGCAACAATTCAAGGATTAAAACTTTAGAAATACCATCGTCTCTTGATTCATTTCTGAACAAGAATGAAACTATAAAGCAACCTCTCAATTGATAATTCAATTAGGGCTTCACAATGATAAGAATCAGATTTAATGAAATCAGAAATCAGAAATGGAAAACAGAATTTTCATAAATGAATGAATCAGACTTCTAATTGGGGATTTAACCTAGAAACTTGCCATTGGCCCTTGATTCATTTCTGAACAAGGAGTAGATCATAGGATAACCTCTCAGTTGTAGATACAAATAGGATCTTTCAATGTCAAGAACAGATTCATGCAAACAGATTTCAGAAAATAGGAATCAGAAATCAGAACTTAATTCAGTGCAGGAATTCAGAATTGTCTATTATCCATCCACAACTAAATTAGACTACTACCCTATCCTAGGAGAGCTAAATCATACTAAACAGATTAGAAAACTGATACAAATTATCCTGCAATTAGTTGATATGAAGGCTGTCGATAGGATTAGATTTGCAGCAACTCTTCAGCTCCTTCCCCCTTGCTTCCTGTCCCGTAATCCTCCCAATGGAGGCTCCCCTTCATTCCAGGATTTCTTCAGTTTATATATGGCCTTTAAACACCCTTAGATCACCATCCAAATGTTCCTTAGCTTCTGATGTGAGCCACCTGTTCAGGGCCGAAAAATCCAGCTGCTGTGATAGCATTTGGATAGCAAAAAGTAGGTGGTCCCCCTTTGCTTTTCCAATCTTTTTCAGCTCCATTCACCTGCTAGAAGAGAAAGAACACCAAACATCAAAGTCCTCAAATAGGAAATAGACAAATAAGGATTAGGACAACTACTAGGATCAGCTCAAACATCAAATAGGATTAAGTGTTGTGCAGAAATGAAAACTAAAATCAAAACAAATGATTTTTGGAACACAGAAATGATAACTTTACACTAATCATGAAAATTATCCAAATAAAAGTGATTCAAGGCATTAAAGGCATCAAAAGGATTAATGTGGCAAGTGAATGAGGTCAGAAATCAAATGTAGATAGGATTTCATAGTGTTGATAACTTAGTGACCCGGAATGATAACTTTTAGCCACTAAAATGATAACTTGTCATAACTTTTGTTGTGATTATCCAAATGAGATCAAATTTGAACAACAATGAGTTAAGATAGTGTTTTAGTGATTGCTTAATGCCTTTGTGCAGATTTGATAGTTTTGCCCTTAAACGATAACTTGGCATTGAAAATGATAACTTGTGAAATGGATTGATAATTTTGCACAAGTTGAAATATGATCATCCAAATATGATTCATTCATGATGGCAGTGGATTTAGGGCAAGAAAATCACTGAAATTAGCTCAAATAGAAAAATGATAACTTGCACATTGAAATGATAACTTTGTATAGAATTGACATATTTATGAATTTTGGCAATTCAGAGCCTCTATGCATATGAAATCAAGTATAAAATGAGAAAGATCAACTAATTATCACAATCCTTGCATTTCAAATATAATTGGCCAAAAGTTATGCAAAATAGGGGCTCGATATAGGTGAAATGCATCTAAAATGGGATAAAAACCTATTGCGATCAGCTAGTCATCAAACTCCCCCAAGCTTAGCTTTTTGCTTGTCCTCAAGCAAAACATTCAGAAATTAAGGACCAACTTGAATTAACAGTCCACAAATGAATTGAAAATCAGCTAAATTAATCCAATGAGTTTCCCACTTTGCCAACACTCCATCCCATTCTTTCCAATTCCCAAATTCTAGCTAAGGAGTCACGGAGGTTAAAGCAAATTTAAGCCATGAAAAAAGTACTAACAATAACTGATTTGGATTACAAGAATTGTCAACTTTACTAAAAAGTTTGAAACATCAATCTCTTCATGAACATATTTTTCACTGCCTAAACATGTTTAACACCTGACTTTTATTCATGAAAATGCAAGTAAACAGGTCAAGACCTAATTTTTATTCATGTTGGTCACAGGATAAAAATCCTGGCTTTATTCAGGAGAGGTTTCTTTTTGGAATCTCACTCTCTTTATTCATGCATGGATGCAATACAAAATGCAACTTTTCACTTTTCCTTTTTTCATTTTTTCTTTTTCTATTATGTTCATGAAATGAGCAATGGTTCAAACTCAAGTATAGTTTAAATACTACAATGCAAATAGTCAAGATTTCCTATTTAACATGGCAACAAGAGCCTTGACTTCTTTCTAGACATCTTCTACTTTCCAATTAATCTATGAATGTCAGCTAGTGTTACCCACAAAAAGAAAAATTTTCAGCTGAAAATTAATTCAAATGCATCTGAATTGGTAATGTCAATTAAAGCAAGAAGAGTAATGGCCAAATTGGACACTTGGTATTGGAGTGTACCAACTGCCATAATGAAGTATTCTACCCATTTCAGAGTTAAAATAAATTCAGAATTGAGTTGAGCCCAAAAAAATGATAGCCGAGTGATAACTAGTGATAACCGAGTGATAACTTATTAAAACAATGATAACCTGGTGGTAATTGATGATATAAACATTAAAATAGATTGAAAACATGGTGTAAAGGTTAGAAAAGTACTAGGTTTCCTCCCCCAAGCTTAGCTTCAACATTGTCCACAATGTTGGGAAAGATAGGCAAGGGAGAGGATATGGAGGGTATAAAATTGATGGGATTGTGCATTTGATCCCTTCCAATGGTTCTTGCATCTAAATCAGGGGCTGAGGGTGGTCTATTCTTCATGAATTTCAACTAATCCTGCAAGGAAACAAGAGATATCAGTGGGATATTCAATATCAAATTTTTATGGTGCACAATTCAACAATGCATTGAAATTCACTGAAATTTACTGAAATTCAGCTAGGATGGATTGGGATAAGTGATATGAATGATAATTCATATGTTAATATGATGATTTCAGCATGAATGAAAAGATACTATCAGTTATCATTAGGATTTCAATGAGAGAATAAAAAATGAGGATAGGGGTACTCCCTAATTGCCAATTTATGGATTGATCTGATTCCTCCCTTCTTTATTCTTGCAAAACAGAAAGATTAAGTGTAAAATGGCTTGGGTTACCTCCCAAGAAGTGCCCCGCTTTAATGTCTTAGGCTAGACATTGTTCCACTTCTTGATATTAAGGAGGTTTAAATATTATGATGTGATCAAGTAGAGATCTCAATCTGTGGACATCTTCACTAATCAAGTATGGATCTCTTTGTTTGTTAATGATTGGCCTTTATTTTTCACTTGGATGTACCCCTCCTTCATTGCACCAGAAGTCTACTAGCTTCTCATCTCTAGAATCCTCATGTATGATATATGAATCCTCTAGACTAGGAAGAGGTTTTAGCTCCATGATTCTCCTTTTCTTGGTCAAGATTTCCTTAAGGAATTTTGCATATGAAGGCATCTCTTGAATGGCCTCAACAAATGGAACATTGATATACAATTTCTTCAAGATTTCAAGAAACCTCCCATATTGCTGATCTTGCCTAGTCTTAACCAATCTTTGAGGGAAAGATAGCTTATCAAAAATTCTGGTCTTGGCTTCATTTTGAGGGCCCTAATTTCTGATTTCTACCTCTGGTTCAACTGGTTCTTCAGCAGCTTTGGACTTTGGGTTCACTTGGGTTGGATTGTCCTCTACTTTCTTCATTGGTCTTTCAACAATCCTCCCACTTTTGAGCTGGACAGCTTGGACTTGTTCCTTGGGGTTCAATTCTGGTTGTCCAGGGAAGAACATAGGTTGTCTAGTGGAGTGATAGTGATATTTGAGATTGAGTAGTGATAACTTGCTGAAATTAAAGAAAGGGTCAAATTTTTCAATTTTTGGTCTCCCAACTCACTAGCTGCAAGTGCACAGGTAAGTTGTAGTAGACTCAGGTTGTCGTATCCACAAGAATTTGAAGTCTAAGTCATCCTAAAATAATCTAGATTAGTCCTACTCTAATGGCTAAAAACAAATTTTTGATTAGTAGTGAAAATAGATTTTTTAATGGAAAGTGAAATGATAACAAATTTTTGGATTTTGGAAATTTATCAAAACTGGATTATAAATGCTAGAATGAAGTCTAAAAAGGTTCAACTATCAATGAGGAAGGTTCTTCTAGGATTTGGGGTTCATCTAAATTAATTAAGGATGGAATGGAACAAATTATCATTAAATGTCCAACTTTTGATTCAACTTGAAAATGGCTGTTCCCACAGCTCAATTGGCCTCTAACTAAGCAATATATGATTATATAGTTGTTAGCTAGGTTGAATCAAAAGAGGGTCCTCACTGAAAATCAAGTTATCATTGGGCTCAAAAGAAAGTTCAATGCTGATTTTTGTAATTCAAGGAAGTTTGGAATGATAACTTGCAATTGCAATCATAAAAAGATGGAATCATTCCAATCAACCAAACTAGGATAAAATATACCCAATAATAGTACTTGTGTTCCATGATTCATCTCTGAATTCAAGGGAGATTTAAAATCAACCTCTCGGTTGCAAGGAAAAGTGAAATCCACACAAAGTTCTATTTGATTGGGGTTAAGAGACATTCAAACTTTAACGAGAAATTCAGTGATTATCCAATGCTCCTTGGGTCATCTCTGACTTTCAAGAATGACCTTAAAACTACCTCTCAGTAGTGGATTAAAATAAGGCTTAACAATGAAAATAAGAAGTTAATTAAATGAGAAAATAGAAATCAACATTTCAGGAAAATTAGTAATGTGGATTGATGGAATTCAGGCTTGCCAAATGCCTTTTGACCCATCTCTGGACTGCAAGAGATTCCTAGAGTATACCTCTCAGTGATTTGAATAAAATAGGGATTAACAATTGGCAAGTCAGATTCCAAACAATCAGAAAATAGAATTCAGAATCAAAACTCAGAAATCAGATTTTGAAAAAAGTCAGATTTGAATCCTAAATTGTCAAACATCTTGATTCATTTCTGAATAAGATCAGGACAAATATTAGCCTCTCAACTGTTCAATTAATCCAATTCTTGATGACAATCAGATCCAAAAGCCCAGGAAATCAGATTTTGGAATTCAGGAAAACAAAAACCAGGAAATCAGTATTTTAGAAATCAGAATTTTAAATCAATGGAAATCTAACTTACCAACTAATTCTTGACCCATCTCTGGACTGCAAGACATCCCTAAAGTAAACTTATCAGTGATTGGAAGAATTTAGGGGACTCAATTGGTAAAAACAGATTTCAATAGGAAATCAAAAAAATCAAAATTCATGTTTTCATTTCAGAAATCAGTGGAAAAATCTGATTTGAGTCAAATGATTGTCCAAACAATCTTGATTTATTTCTGAACAAGATAGGAACAATAGCAACTTCCCAAGGACTCAATTAATCAGATTGTAAATGAAGAATAAATTCAACAGCCATACAAATCAGAATCAGATTTAGAAATCAGAAAACTGAAATTCAAAAATCAGATTGCAATAAAATGAAATCCAGTAACATGCCATTGATTCCTAATTCATCTCTGAACAAGAGTTAGATCTAAAGATAACTTCTCAGTTATAGATTACAAATAAGATCTATCAATGGCATGAATCAATGCAAAATGGTTTTGAAATCTGAAAACAGATTTGATTAAAGTGCAGGATTACAAATTCTGTCCATATTCATCCAAAACTAATCTAAACTACTACCATATCCTAGAAGAAATGGAGTTTAGCTCATCATGTATACAAAGCTTGACAAAAAATGGAATGGGAAGCATATACAAATCATAGTTCTTGAAGATGTCTTGGCCAAAAGCAGCTGATGCGTTGTATTTGTAACAATAAAATTTGCTAGCAAGTGCACTAGTCGCTCAAGTAATATAGTAAAAAGGAGTAAGAGTGTCGAACCCACGAGGAATATTATTAATTCAATATCTGGATTTATAAATTAATAAGAGAGGAAAAATAATGGATTTTGAAAATGAGTTTTAAAAGATAAAGAAAATAAGATAAAGATAAGATAATGGTGTTGAAGTTAGGCCTTAAGATGAAAATAGATCAGGATAAATATTTGAACCATAAAAGATAAATTTAATCTTTAAAGATGGATTAGAGTCTCCCTAAAGTAATCTAATATGATTAACTTGTGGTCTCCACGACTGGCATCCCTCAATCTAATCATATAAAACTATCTTAATTTAATAAGAATTGAAGTCTCCACGACTGGTACCCCCAAAATCATATTAAAATTAAGATGCATTAAATTGAATTCTCTAGACTATTAATCACTCCACAAAATGGTATAGATTAATATACCACACAAACTTGATTCTCCACACACTAGTTATCAAATTTATGTCAATTATTAATTTCAGATAAAATCAATTATAATTAGTAAAATGAATTCTGAAATTAAACACTCCACAAACTGGTATAGCATAATTCAGAAATTTAATTAACTAATATAAAAGCATTAAGCACAATTAATAATTGATCAGAAAAGATTAAAGCAAATAAAGTAGGGTCCAAACATTTTCCTTCAATTAATAATCTCCTAAAATAATAATCCTAAAAACATGGAGTTCATCCTAGAAATTATGGAGAGATAATAACAAAATAACAATAATAATCGAAAGAATTACACCCAAAATAGAAGTAGAGCTCTCGAATTGGGCAGACAGTCGGGCAGCCTCTCGGACTTGATCAGGGTCGCGATCAACCTCCAGCCGTCGCACCTCTCTCTTCTTGGTCGTAGCCTGCAGAGCTCACGACTCGCCGTGGAAGAAACCTGAACTTCAGAGCACGAATTGAAACGACGGATTCTTCACGTATTTATAGGGTGCGGACGGCCTTCAATTTGATCTCGGCCGTAACATCGTACGGTTGACTTTTAAAATTATAAGATAAACTCGGCCAAAGATAAATCCTTTTATCATTACGCCCAAAGATAAATCATTTTTATCTTTACTCCTTCATATATCTTGTTACGCCCAAAGATAAACTCGGCCAAAAGAATGATTTTATTGCCATTACCCCCTCCAAATCTCGGCCGTAAGGAATTATTTTATCTTTACTCCCAAAGAGATAAAATTTCTTTTACTCCCTCAAAATCTCTGGCCGTAAGGAATGAACTTATCTTGTTACGCCCAAAAGATAAAATCAATTGATTGTTACACCCTTCATCTTCATGCCATTACGCCCTCCAAATTTCGGCCGTAAGGAAAGACTTCTTATTATTACCCCCTCCATATCTCGGCCAAAATGATATCTTTTATCCTAATCTCGGCCGTAATGATAAATTCTTCGGAATTTCGGCCGATACAGCACAATCCATTTAAATCTTGATTTTTCATGCAAAATAATTATCAAAATTTAGTTAATCCATCCACAATTAAAATATTCAGAGAATTTAATAATTAAAATTGATAAATCCGGAATTACGATTAAAAGCGAATAAAAATGATGCATGCCATGATCAAATTACAGAAAATTTAATTAAAATAATTAACTAAAATATGTTGTATTTTGCATGCATCAAACTCCCCCAAGCTTAAAGTCTTGCTTGTCCTCAAGCAAAAATTCAAAGCAAGGTTCAAGAAAGTTCCATCGTAGCCTCCACATTGTCAACTGACTAATTTTCTCACACAGTTCTTCTACACACCTACTACTCAACATCTTATCATTTTCCATGCACTTAGCTTCATAGAGGTTCTGAATGCTACACAAATTTAACAATCTCAAATTCAGTCTTGCCGAAAAAATAAATTGTCTGTCAAATAATAGCATTAATATTGAACACATAAGTACTAATTGAGCTTAAAACTTTTTCTTTTTCTTTTCATTTTTTATTTTCAATCATTTTAAAAGTTCTAATCTTCAAGCAGGATTGCACAAGGAAGTTCATGTAGTGGGCTTTGGACTGATGACTCCCAGACCAAATGGCCTTAGGGCACCAGGTGATAAAGCACCCCTCGAGTTTACTTGCCCGAACAACCAAGGTTCTGAATGAAGAGTTCGAACTTAGCCATGATTCAGTACTCCTCTGCTTCTCCATATTCCACAAGATGGTCCATGTAGCAGGTTTTCGATCGACGGATCCCAGAGCAGTTGCCCTTAGGTCGCCAGGCATGAACCCCTACGGATCTAATTACCCGAACACACCTTGGTTTCGGATAACACTTTTGTACCTACACATAACTTTATTCATTTATTTTTTTTATTTAACATAATTATTTGTTGGGGTTTAACTAACCCTTCTTTTTTTTAAGCTCAAAAAGTACTTGATATGGTCAATAAGAAGGCTACTACTATCAAGACTTAAAAGAAATAAAAAGGCATGAATATGATTTTGTCGTCTAGTCATTCATAATTCTACTTAGCATAGGCACATAGTCCATAAGTTTGATACTAAAATAGCAAGTGATAAGAAAGAAAAGCATTCAAATTTCATCAATTAACAATATGTCTTTGAACTTCTACTAAAAGATAATTAAAACAATAAGACAAGAGTTTGTAAGATGGTAGCAAAAATAAATGCATGCAATGGTATTTTTTAGAAAATTTTCAAAATTTTCAATTTTTTTTGGATTTTTTTTTTATAAATAGATGCAAACATAAGCAAATAAAAAGAAAGAAAAATGCAATGCATGAAATGCAAACTCCCCCAAGCTTGAACTAGACACTGTCCTCAGTGTTAAGCCAGCAAGGGAAAGTGATACATACTCGAAAGGAAAATTAAAGAAATGAAAATAAAGAAAAGGGAAAAGACACAACCGGATTTACTGTCTGCGGGGTGGCGATGGTGGATGGTAGCCGAGATTTCCTTGGCGCATATGATACTCATGGATGCGTCTCGTCATGCGCGCATGTTGATTCTGAAGGGATTCGAAGCGACCCTCGGCCGTAAGGAATTTGGTTGATGACGAACTTCGGCCGTAATTGATGAAGCTCGGCCGTAAGGAATGGCGGGGAAAGCGCTGGAACTTTGGCCGTAAGGGAGAAAGCTCGGCCCTAAGAGTTAGGCCGCAAAATTTTGTTGATGAAGATCTCAGCCGTGCAATCTCGGTCGTAAGAAACTGGCCGTAATGGTGAAACTTCGGCCGTAACGAATAGGTGGTGGCGCTGGTGTCGGCTCTTCGGCCGTAAAACGAAGTCGGCGTGGAAGCTTGGCCATAAAAAATAGGAGGCGTGGAACATTGGGCGTAAGGATCGGCGGTTGGCATTGAGACTTCGGCCGTAAGGAACAAAGGCTCGGCCGTAATGGCTTTTCGTTCGTCCATAAGTCGATGAAGAACCTCGGCCGTAAGAAGTAAAGCTCGGCCGAAGATTGGAGTTTGATCTGCAAGGATGTGGAAGGGGTCAAAATTTATGGATGAAACTTCGGGCGTAAACTTACCTTTCCAACGTGAAGGGTCATGTCGTAAGAGCTTGGCCGATTGTCCGAGTTCTCTCCTTCCGCAGATGACTCAACAAAATAAAACTATTACCACAAAATCTAAATAAATAATAAAAAGGATAAAAATAGTTCTGATTTATAGTCTGATGAAAATTTCACACATCATAAAGAGTGATCATAGAAAGGTTATGATAATAAGTGCCACCATGATAAAGTTTCAATCTATGTCCATTCACTTTGAGTCTTTGTTTTTTGTTTAATGATTCAATCTCAAAAGTTCCATAGGGTGAACAATTAATTATAACATAAGGTCCGGTCCATCTTGATTTAAGTTTTCCAGGAAATAATCTGAGTTACTATTATAAAGAAGTACTTGTTGACCAGGTAAAAATTCTTTATGTTTAATATGCAGGTCATGTAAATTTTTTGTGCGTTCTTTATATAGCTTGCTGTTTTCGTATGCATATTGTCTAAATTCATCAAGCTCATTTAATTGTAATAACCTTTCAGATTGTGATGATTTTAGATTCATATTTAAAAATTTTGTTTCCCAATAAGCCCTGTGTTCTAGTTCTACAGGAAGGTGACATGCTTTTCCAAAAACTAATTTATAAGGAGAAGTACCTATGGTTGTTTTAAAAGCAGTCCTATATGCCCAGAGTGCATCATCTAATTTCAAAGACCAGTCTTTCCTAGATGAATTTACAGTTTTCTCTAGAATCCTTTTTATCTCTCTATTTGAAATTTCCACTTGTCCACAAGATTGGGCATGATATGGTGTACTCAAAAAATGTTTGACTCCAAATCTATTAAGAAGAGTTGACATTATTTTATTACAGAAATGTGTTCCATTGTCACTTATGATAGTCCTAGGTGTTCCAAATCGAGTAAAAATATTTTTTCTTAGAAAGTTGACAACTACCTTGGCCTCATTTGTTGGTGTGGCTACAACTTCTACCCATTTGGAAACATAATCAACCGCTACTAAGATGTATTGGTTGTTAAAGGATTTAGGGAATGGTCCCATAAAGTCAATGCCCCAGACATCAAAAATATCGCACTGTAAAATATTTGTGAGAGGCATTTCATCTCGACGAGAAATATTACCTGTCCTTTGACATTTGTCACAATACTTACAGTAGTTTCTTGCATCTCTGTAAATGATTGGCCAATATAATCCACATTCAAGTACCTTAGCCGTTGTTCGATTGGGTCCAAAGTGACCTCCAGCTTGTCCATCGTGGCAATGACTTAGGATATTATCAATCTCATCTTCGTGAACACATCTTCGAACTACTTGATCTGCACATAATCGAAAAAGATAAGGATCTTCCCAGTGATAATTCTTGACATCAGATAAGAATTTCCTTTTTTGATGAGTAGTCATGCCCTTTGGAATGTAATGTCCTGCAAGGTAATTAGCAAAATCAGCGAACCATGGTGTAGTGTCAAAAATTTGAAAAATTGTAGAGATAGAAAAAAGTTTCTCGTCTGGGAATTCTTCAAGTATGTTTGTGACTTCTCTTGGAGATGAGTCCAAATGAGATAGGTGATCAGCTAATAAGTTCTCAGTCCCTTTTTTGTCTTTTACTTCCACATCGAACTCTTGCAAAAGTAGTATCCATCGGATCAGTCTAGATTTGGCATCTTGTTTGCTCATCAAGTGCTTGATGGCTACATGATCTGTATATACAATAATTTTTGAACAAATTAGATATGATCGAAACTTGTCAAAAGCAAAAATAATAGCAAGAAACTCCTTCTCTGTTGTTGCATAATTTAGTTGGGCAGCATTCAATGTTCGGCTTGCATAATATATGACATGAAATGTTTTATCCTTTCTTTGCCCCAACACAGCTCCAATAGCACCATCACTCGCGTCACACATCATCTCGAATGGTAGAGACCAGTCTGGTGCAACAACAACAGGTGCAGAAATTAGCATTTCCTTTAATAAATTAAAGGCAGCAAGACAATCTGAATTAAAATCAAATTTTGTGTCCTTAGCAAGAAGATTAGTTAAGGGTTTAGCCATTTTTGAAAAATCTTTGATAAAACGGCGATAAAATCCTGCGTGCCCAAGGAAGCTTCGAATGCCCTTCACATTGGTTGGAGGAGGCAGATTTGCAATAACATCTATCTTGGCCTTATCCACTTCAATTCCTTTTTCTGAAATTTTGTGGCCAAGAACTATACCCTCCTTAACCATGAAGTGACATTTCTCCCAGTTAAGGACCAAATTCGTTTCTTCACATCTCTGCAAAACTAGAGATAAGTTATCCAAACAGTTATTAAAAGAGCTACCAAAAAGTGTAAAATCATCCATGAAAACTTCGAGTATCTTCTCATTCATATCTGCAAAGATTGACATCATGCATCTTTGAAATGTTGCTGGAGCGTTGCATAGACCAAATGGCATCCTTCTATAGGCAAAAGTTCCATATGGACATGTGAACGTTGTCTTTTCTTGATCCTCAGGTGCTACTGCTATTTGATTGTATCCAGAATAGCCATCTAGAAAACAATAAAAGCTATGACCTGCAACACGCTCCAACATTTGGTCAATAAAAGGTAATGGAAAATGATCTTTGCGGGTAGCATCATTAAGCTTCCTATAGTCTATACAGACTCTCCAACCTGTAATTGTTCTTTGAGGCACTAATTCATTATTTTTGTTACTTACCACAGTGATTCCTCCTTTCTTAGGAACTACCTGCACAGGACTTATCCATGAACTATCAGAAATGGCATATATAATACCTGCATCAAGGAGTTTGATGACCTCCTTTCTTACAACTTCCTTTAAAGTTGGGTTGAGCCTTCTTTGATATTGAGCAATTGGTTTGGCATTGTCCTCCATCAAAATCTTGTGCATGCAAATTGTAGGAGAGATTCCCCTGATATCTGAAATAGACCAAGCAATTGCTTTCTTGTGTTGCCTTAATACTTCCAGAAGTTTATTCTCCATGTCATCTGTCAAGTCAGCAGATATGATAACTGGGTAAGTGTTATTTTCAAGAAAAGCATATCTTAAATGAGATGGAAGTTCTTTAAGTTCGAATTTTGGAGGACAATCCAATTTTTCAATTTCGTCCTCGAATGTCTCTGTTGTTATTGGCACATTATCCTCTCCCACAATTTCTCTAGAATCCTCCATCATTTCCAAAGCTTCCTTAGCATATGGATCTGAAACAAAATCTGCAACAATATCATCAAAAGTATCAGTCGTGTCATCTTCTATAGAATCAATAGCATAACAGGATGAGTGATCAAAAGGTTGTTTGAGAGAATTTTTTATATTGAAAGTGATGTCTTCGTTGTTGACGCGAAGTGTGAGCATCCCTTGTTGAACGTCTATAAGTGCATTTCCTGTGGCTAGAAATGATCTCCCGAGGATGATAGGGATTTTTTCATCTGCCTTCATATCCAGAACAATAAAATCTGCAGGAAAAATAAATTTATCAACTTTTACCAAAACATCTCTTAATATTCCTTGGGGTCTTTTGCATGAAGAATCTGCAAATTGAAGAGTAATGCTTGTTTCTTCTAGTTCTCCATAACCTAGCTGCACAAATATAGAGTAAGGCATTAAACTTATACTAGCACCAAGATCACATAAAGCTTGTGCACAAAAGAATTTTCCTATAGTGCAAGGTATGGTGAAGGTTCCCGGATCCTTCAATTTTTTAGGTATATCTCGATCATAAATGGCACTACACTCCGATGTCAACATTACTCTCCCAGTATTTTCAAACTTTCTTTTTGAGGATAATATATCCTTCATGAATTTAGCATAGCTCGGCATCATCTGTAAAGCTTCATGAAAGGGAATGTTAATAGATAATTGCTTCAGAATATCAAGAAAGCGAGAAAATTGCTTATCTAACTGTTCTTTGCGAAATTTTTGTGGATAGGGCAGATCCTTTATGTTGGTATTTTTTGAATTGTCAGTTTCTCTTTTCTTCAGATTGATATCTACAGTAGTCTGATCTTGTGTCTTTGATGCTTCAGTTTCTTCTTTGTGATCAATTACTCTTGGCGGGGAATCTGATCTCAGACTTCTCAATTGTTTCCCACTTCTAAGAGTCACAGCTTTGGTCTCTTCTTTAGGATTTTTCTCTGTATTGCTTGAAAGAGTCCCTGGTGCACGTCCTGCCATCATATTGGCCATCTACCCTATTTGCATTTCTAAATTCCTGATTGTAACATCTTGATTGTTTGCCCTTATTTCCATTGTCTTCTGCATGGTTTGCATAGTGTCAATAACTCTTGCCATCATTTCTTCCACAGGATTAGTCGATTGTTGGACAGAAGCTTCTTGTTGCTTTCTCAAACGTGTATAATTTTGTGGATGAGCTTGATTCTGAAATTTCTCAAAAACTTGCCCTTGGTTTGACCTGTAAGGAAACTTCTGATTGTTCCTCCAACCATAGTCATTATTCCTGAAAAATGGATTGGAGACAAAGTTAGCATTTTCAATATGATCAGGATTAGAAATGTTACCTTGAGGACAATAATTGCTCGCATGTCCTCCTCCACAGTTGTTGCACACCATTAATGACATCATCTGCTCAAATTTTTGATTAAGTGACCCCAGCTGAGTCACTACTTCAGAAGAATTTCTACTTTCTGTAGCATGCACATCATGAGTTCGGCGAGATGGTCTCCTTTCTTGGCTCGACTTGAGGGCTACAGCTTCAATTATATCTTGTATCTCACTAGGACGTTTAGATCCTAGCACTGTCCCTCCTGCTGATTGGTCGAGTTTGTCTTGATCTGCAGGTCATAATCTATGGTAGAAATCTTTCATTACTTGCCATTTTGGAATTCTATTGTCAGGAACTCTGGCCAGCAGTTCCTTATATCGTTCCCAGGTTTCATATAACGTCTCGTTATCGTCTTGAACAAATGCCCTCAATTCTCTTCGATATTTGCCTGCCTTTTGTGGTGGACAATATTTTCCAACAAACTTTTCTACCAGCTCCAACTTAGAATGAATCGATCCTGCAGGCAAAGTTTTAAATCAAGTGGAAGCTTTGTCACGTAAAGATTGAGGAAATAATAATAAACGAATAACTTCAGAAGAAACATTATTATTTCTAAAGGTGCTCAGAGTAGCAAGAAATTTGTCAAGGTGATCGTGAGGGTCTTCATGAAATCCTCCTCCAAATTGGGATGCTGGTATCATCCTCACGATTGCGGGATTTATCTCAAAATTATTTGCGTTAATATCAGGCAGCACGATGCATGATTTTCGGTCACTGTATCTGGCCGAGACATATTCTCTCATAGAAAGTTCTGCTTCATCTTCTCGCCGATTATTATGTGGTGGAACCAGTTCATTCTGTTGCTCCAGTCTCTGATTGTCGCGTGCTTATTCCGCCATTTTTCTTATATTTCTTCGTAATCGACGATAGGTTCTTTCAATTTCAGGATCAAATTCCAACAGTGGATTTGAACTTCTAGTGCACTTATCAGAAGATTCCAGGATTGGTTGTGATTTAATTTTCAATTAGTACCTGCAACAACCAATTTTCAGTAAGATAAAAGAATAAAATAAAATATATACAAGAAGAAAGAAATTCAGATAATAGGTCACGAAAAATGAGTTTTTAACAAATAAAGTCTTTCGGCATGATAGAATTTGAAAATTCGTCATTAAAATTAATTTTCGGGAGGAACTTTTCAGAAATCTAATTACGGCCGCAAACCGAGGTTCTTCAAACCAATACAAATACCAAATATTAATATCGACCGAAAGAATTTATGATGATGTAACAAACGGCACAAAATAAGTCTGAACTAATTTGCGGCCGTAAAGTTAATAATCAGACATAATCAAAAATTATTTTCAGAGAGGAAATAAGATTAATCGACCGCAATACATGAATAGTTTTACGGCCGAAATTAAATTAGTAATCCGAACCTCGTTCGGCCGTAAAAATCATAAAATAGTGTCGAAAGGGATTAATCAACATAAGGTGGCGTAAAAATTAGCACGACGATGAATTATCTCGGCCGAAATAAAAATTGAACAAAACGTCGCCAAATGAGTCATTACGGCCGACAAAGAATATAATTCATATCGGTCGTAAAACAATGAAAGTTCAGTCGAACGTGAGGTAAAACATCAACACATATAAATCGACCGAAATGAGATTAAATCAAACTTATACGTTCAGAAATATATTACGGCCGAGTTGAAGTAAAATCCATGTCGGATGATCCATTACGGCCGAGACAGACTAAATCGCTTTGGCCAAAACAAAGTCAAATCAAAAGTTCAAACTATTATAATGTTACGGCCGAGAATGAAAAAATCACAAATAAATTGGTCTAAAAGGTCGTAAGATGGCGTAAAAACAAATGTTCAGAAATTTTACGGCCGTAAACCAGCCGTAGAAGCCTTTACTCGAGGAGGTGCAACCATGAGATCAATTCTCGGTCGTAAAAAGAAAACATGAGATCATTCTCGGCCGTAAAAAGATTAAATCGTCAATTAAGACGAGGTCACATCGGCCGAGATGATGTTAACACGAGGCCGTAAAGAAAAATAGAGTTTCGGCCGAAATAAGATTGAATCATTACGGCCGAAAGTGAATTAAGAAGATTCTCTACGGCCGTAAAACAACGAAATCAATTCCATGACGTAAAACAATGTTCGGATAAAAACATTACGGCCGTAAAAATTGAAAGTTTAGAACTCAGAAATCATTCATTACGAGGCCGTAAAATTAATAAAGCCGACACATTAAATCTCGGTCGTAAAATCATAAGTCGACAGTGTAATTCAAAAAATTCAATCGGCGTCGGATTTTAAACCGAAAGTAGACAAATTAAAAAATTATCATGACCTTTGTCTGCAAAAGAAAAAAAATGTTAGTTTATTCACAAAAATAATTAAAACAATTAATACATATTTACAGAGAATTATTTACAATTTATTTACATCTCCTAATAATTCATAAAAATCAGAAATTATTTAATAAAATATTCCCCGGCAACGGCGCCAAAAACTTGATGCGTTGTATTTGTAACAATAAAATTTGCTAGCAAGTGCACTAGTCGCTCAAGTAATATAGTAAAAAGGAGTAAGAGTGTCGAACCCACGAGGAATATTATTAATTCAATATCTGGATTTATAAATTAATAAGAGAGGAAAAACAATGGATTTTGAAAATGAGTTTTAAAAGATAAAGAAAATAAGATAAACATAAGATAATGGTGTTGAAGTTAGGCCTTAGGATGAAAATAGATCAGGATAAATATTTGAACCATAAAAGATAAATTTAATCTTTAAAGATGGATTAGAGTCTCCCTAAAGTAATCTAATATGATTAACTTGTGGTCTCCACGACTGGCATCCCTGAATCTAATCATATAGAACTATCTTAATTTAATAAGAATTGAAGTCTCCACGACTGGTACCCCCAAAATCATATTAAAATTAAGATGCATTAAATTGAATTCTCTAGACTATTAATCACTCCACAAAATGGTATAGATTAATAGACCACACAAACTTGATTCTCCACACACTAGTTATCAAATTTATGTCAATTATTAATTTCAGATAAAATCAATTATAATTAGTAAAATGAATTCTGAAATTAAACACTCCACAAACTGGTATAGCATAATTCAGAAATTTAATTAACTAATATAAAAGCATTAAGCACAATTAATAATTGATCAGAAAAGATTAAAGCAAATAAAGTAGGGTCCAAACATTTTCCTTCAATTAATAATCTCCTAAAATAATAATCCTAAAAACATGGAGTTCATCCTAGAAATTATGGAGAGATAATAACAAAATAACAATAATAATCGAAAGAATTACACCCAAAATAGAAGTAGAGCTCTCGAATTGGGCAGACAGTCGGGCAGCCTCTCGGACTTGATCAGGGTCGCGATCAACCTCCAGTCGTCGCACCTCTCTCCTCTTGGTCGTAGCCTGCAGAGCTCACGACTCGCCGTGGAAGAAACCTGAACTTCAGAGCACGAATTGAAACGACGGATTCTTCACGTATTTATAGGGTGCGGACGGCCTTCAATTTGATCTCGGCCGTAACATCGTACGGTTGACTTTTAAAATTATAAGATAAACTCGGCCAAAGATAAATCCTTTTATCATTACGCCCAAAGATAAATCATTTTTATCTTTACTCCTTCATATATCTTGTTACGCCCAAAGATAAACTCGGCCAAAAGAATGATTTTATTGCCATTACCCCCTCCAAATCTCGGCCGTAAGGAATTATTTTATCTTTACTCCCAAAGAGATAAAATTTCTTTTACTCCCTCAAAATCTCTGGCCGTAAGGAAGGAACTTATCTTGTTACGCCCAAAAGATAAAATCAATTGATTGTTACACCCTTCATCTTCATGCCATTACGCCCTCCAAATTTCGGTCGTAAGGAAAGACTTCTTATTATTACCCCCTCCATATCTCGGCCAAAATGATATCTTTTATCCTAATCTCGGCCGTAATGATAAATTCTTCGGAATTTCGGCCGATACAGCACAATCCATTTAAATCTTGATTTTTCGTGCAAAATAATTATCAAAATTTAGTTAATCCATCCACAATTAAAATATTCAGAGAATTTAATAATTAAAATTGATAAATCCGGAATTACGATTAAAAGCGAATAAAAATGATGCATGCCATGATCAAATTACAAAAAATTTAATTAAAATAATTAACTAAAATATATTATATTTTGCATGCATCAGCAGCTCCCAGCAGCAATAGCTCCAGCCACCAGCTCCAAAACCCTTGCTCAAACCCCTGAATGACCAGCCCCCCTCTTCCTCCAGAAAAATCCAGCTTTTATATGACTACTCTCCACCCTTTGATCCTCATCAGAATGTTCTATTCTCCTTGATGTCAGCCACCTGTCCAATGGTCTCTGCAATGGCCAGCTGACTATAGCAGCTTTAGGACAGCAAAAGAATGGTCCCCCCATCTTTTTTCAACTTTTTCCAACTTGTTTTCCTTGCTACAAAACCCAGAACAACAAGCATCAAGATCCTTAAATGAGATTTTAACAAATAAAGACTAGGATAATGATATTAGCCAGCTCAAACATTAGATGGGAATTGGTGTTATGCAAGATTGGAAATCTATATGAAAACTTGATGGTTTTGGGCCCGGAAATGATAACTTGTCACAAATCATGGAAATTATCCAAATGCAAGTGATTCAAAGCATTAGAAGCATCAAATGGACTAGGGTAACAAGTGAGTGCAGTCAGAAATCAAATATGAATAAGATTTCAAAGGAGTGATAACTTGGGTGCCAAAAATGATAACTTATATGACTTAAAAATGATAACTTGTGATAACTTGAGTTGTGGTTATCCAAATGTAATGAAATTTGACCAGCAATGAGTTAGAACAATAACAAGATGATTGCTTAAGGTCCCTGTGCAGAATTAATGGTTTTGCATGTCGAAATGACAAAATTGCCCTTTAACAATAACTTGGCACTTGAAAAACGATAACTTGTTCAAATGGACTTAAAACTTTGCACAAGTTGAGATGTGACTATCCAAATATGATTTATACATGATAATGATGGATTTAGGGCAAGAAAACCATTGAAAATCAGTTCATTCAAAATAATGATAACTTGACACTTAGGAATGATAACTTGTCCTCAAAATGATAACTTGGCATAGAATTTAAATATTAATAGATTTTGGCATTTCAGAACATCTATGCACATGGAATTAAGTATGAAATGAGGAATATCAACTAGTTATCACAATGTTTGCATTCCAAGTATAATTGGCCCAAAAATAGGCAAAAGTGGGACTCGATATGTATGAATTTCATCTAAAATGGGTTAGAAACATATAGTGATCAGCAAGTGATCATGGAGGTGCTTGCTTGTTGGGCAATTTGGCTCTCAAGCAACTTTTGATTGGAACTTAAGGCTTCATATCCATTGGTTAGCTTCTGCATTGCCTCCTCTTGCTTCTCTTGTTTCTTTAGAATTTGTTGCAACAACTCTTCCATATTTGAGAATTGAGTGGGTTGAGTTTGTGGTTGCTGCTCATAAGGAGGTCTTTGCATTGGAGTGGTTGAAGACTGATTCTTATATGGAGGTGGCTGGTTCCTTGGCAAAATCTTGGGCTGCCAATTAGAATTCTGCATGGTTTGCCCTTGGTAGTGATTGGCTTTATAAGAGAAGTAGGGATGGCTCCTATTTTCTAGAGTATATAACTCAGCAGGGGGCTTCACTCCATAATTCCCCATAGCATTCACTTGGTCTATGGCTTGCTCATATTGCTGCATTATCAGGTTACAACTCTCAGTGACATGGCCCTGATTTCCACACACATCACACCTTGATTCAGAATTGGAAGTCTTGTTGACATTAGGTGACAAATTCAGCTTCTCCAATGCCCTTTGCAACCCTTGTTCAATCTGGACAGCAATGTTGTTGACTTGATTTTCATTGGATAGCCTCTTTGTCCTGTCATGTGTAAGGAAATGATGGTTCTTGGCCATGTTCTCAATTAATTGGTAGGTCTCATTAATGTTTTTGGAGGCAAAAATCCCTCCTGCAGCAGTGTCCAATGCCACTTTAGATGGAAAATTCAGACCCTTGTGGAAATAGTAGACCAACTGCCATTTCTCAAATCCATGGGGTGGACATGCTTTCAACAAACTTTGGAGTCTTTGTCATGCATCACATATATTCTCCTGATCCAATTGGTAAAACATGACAATCTGATCCCTATAGTTATCAGTTTTGCTAGGTGGAAAGAATTCAGCTAGAAACAATTGAACTATGGACTCCCAAGTGGCAATCTCTTCAAGTTTAAGGGTCTTGTACCAGGTCTTGGCCTTGTCCTTGAGTGAAAAGAGGAATAGCCTCATGTATACAACATTCATAGGGGTATTGTTGAAGTGGACAATGTTGCATATCTCCATGAAGTTGTCAAGGTGTGAAACTGGATCCTCAATCCCCAATCCAGCAAATTGATATTGGCTTATCATTGTGACCAAGGCTGGATTCACTTCAAAATTAGCCACAGGTGCTATGGCTCCGTCCCCTTGTTGATTTCTAACATTGCTGGGTGAATAATAATCCTTTAGTGTCCTTGGAGCAGCCATGTTTTGCTTGGTAAGCTCTTCTTAAAAATTCTTCTCCTTGCCTCTATCCTTTGCAATCTCCTCCTTCTCAAGAATCTTCTTTTAGTTTCAGGATCTGATTACTAATGGTCCTCTTGATTGTCCAAGTCCTGCATAAAGAATTTCAGAAGTATCAAATTCAAGAAAAAAAGGAAAACTAGACAAAAGTTCAAAATTTAGAATGATAACTTGAAAAAACTAAAAATTGGCCTAATAAATGGACCAAAAACTAGTCTAAAACTAATCTAAACTATCTAAGTTAACTTAATTGGCCTCAAATCCCCAGCAACGGCGCCAAAAACTTGATAGTGATATTCAGGAGTAACGTGATAACTTGTTGGATTTTATGTAAAAAGTGCAATTTTTTCAATATTTGGTCTAACTCCTCAACTCATTTTCTGCAAGTGCACAGGTAAGTTGTAGTAGACCCAAGTTATCGTATCCTCAGAGAATTGAAGCCCTAGACTTCCTAAAAACAATTTAGACTAGTCCTACTTAAAGTGTCAAAAACAAAAAATTAAAGCGAAGTGAAACAGATTTTTAAAGAAAGGCAAAATGATAACTATTTTTGGGTTTTTGAAGAGTTATCTAAACTGAATTATAAATGCTAGATTAGAGACTAAAAGAGTTTAACTATCAATGAGGAAGGTTCTCCTAGGAATTGAGGTTCATCTAACTTAATTATGGATGGAATGGAACAAGTTATCAGTTTTTAGTCAAATCTGATTCAACCTTAAGTATGGCTGCTCTCACAGCTCAATTAGACCAGAACTAATTAATATATTGTCATATAATTGTTAGCCAGATTGAATTAGAAGATGATCCCCACTGAAAATCAAGTTATCATTAAGCTCAACTCAAGTTCTTTGCTGATTTTTGACAATTCAATGAAATCTGAAGTGATAACTCCTAAATGCAGTCACAAAATAAGGAAATCACTTCAATTAGCTAGGTAGGGATGAAATCAATCCAACATTAGTGCAAATGCTCCTTGGTTTATCTCTAAACTACAAGAGGATTTTAAATCAGACTCTCAGCTGCAAATTCAATTGAAATCCACATAAAATCAGCACATAATTATATATGGGAACTCAGCACATGCAATTGCTTCTTGGTCCATCTCTAAACAACAAGAAAACCTTAAGCACACCTCTCAGTGATTAAATGAAATCAGGGGCTTAACAATAACAAGGCAGATTCAACATATTTCAGGAAATCAGCAACCAGAAAATTTAGAAATCAGCACCTAACAAACATTGGAATTCAGCACATGTCACTCATTGAAATTCAACTTGCCATTGCTCTTTGGTTCATCTCTGAACAACAAAATATCCCTAGGATTCATTCTCAGTGATTTAATGAGATCAAGGGTTCACAATAGCAAAACAAAATCCAAAGATTCAGGAAATCATAATCTGAAAATCAGAAATTAACATTCAGAAATAAGCAACAATTCAAGGATTAAAACTTTAGAAATACCATCGTCTCTTGATTCATTTCTGAACAAGAATGAAACTATAAAGCAACCTCTCAATTGATAATTCAATTAGGGCTTCACAATGATAAGAATCAGATTTAATGAAATCAGAAATCAGAAATGGAAAACAGAATTTTCATAAATGAATGAATCAGACTTCTAATTGGGGATTTAACCTAGAAACTTGCCATTGGCCCTTGATTCATTTCTGGACAAGGAGTAGATCATAGGATAACCTCTCAGTTGTAGATACAAATAGGATCTTTCAATGTCAAGAACAGATTCATGCAAATAGATTTCAGAAAACAGAAATCAGAAATCAGAACTTAATTTAGTGCAGGAATTCAGAATTGTCTATTATCCATCCACAACTAAATTAGACTACTACCATATCCTAGGAGAGCTAAATCATACTAAACAGATTAGAAAACTGATACAAATCATCCTGCAATTAGTTGATATGAAGGCTGTCGACAGGATTAGATTTGCAGCAACTCTTCAGCTCCTTCCCCCTTGCTTCCTGTCCCGTAATCCTCCCAATGGAGGCTCCCCTTCATTCCAGGGTTTCTTCAGCTTATATATGGCCTTTAAACACCCTTAGATCACCATCCAAATGTTCCTTAGCTTCTGATGTGAGCCACCTGTTCAGGGCCTAAAAATCTAGCTGCTGTGACAGCATTTGGATAACAAAAAGTAGGTGGTCCCCCCTTTGCTTTTCCAACCTTTTTCAGCTCCATTCACCTGCTAGAAGAAAAAGAACACCAAACATCAAAATCCTCAAATAGGAAATAAACAAATAAGGATTAGGACAACTACTAGGATCAACACAAACATCAAATAGGATTTAGTGTTGTGCAGAAATGAAAACCAAAATCAAAACAAATGATTTTTGGAACCCGGAAATGATAACTTTGCACTAATCATGAAAATTATCCAAATAAAAAGTGATCCAAGGCATTAAAGGCATCAAAAGGATTAATGTGGCAAGTGAATGAGGTCAGAAATCAAATGTAGATAGGATTTCATAGCGTTGATAACTTAGTGACCCGGAATGATAACTTTTAGCCACTAAAATGATAACTTGTCATAACTTTTGTTGTGGTTATCCAAATGAGGTCAAATTTGAATAGCAATGAGTTAAGACAGTGTTTTAGTGATTGCTTAATGCCTTTGTGCAGATTTGATATTTTTGCATATCGAAATGACAGTTTTGCCCTTAAAAGATAACTTGGCATTGAAAAATGATAAGTTGTGAAATGAATTGATAATTTTGCACAAGTTGAAATATGATCATCCAAATATGATTCATTCATGATGGCAGTGGATTTAGAGCAAGGAAATCACTGGAAATCAGCTCAAATAGAAAAATGATAACTTGCACATTGAAATGATAACTTTGCATAGAATTGACATATTTATGGATTTTGGCAATTCAGAGCCTCTACGCATATGAAATCAAGTATAAAATGAGAAAGATCAACTAATTATCACAATCCTTGCATTCCAAACATAATTGGCCAAAAGTTATGCAAAATAAGGGTTCGATATGGTTGAAATGCATCTAAAATGGGATAAAAACCTATTACGATCAGCTAGTGATCAGGTAGCGGTAGGGGAACTAGAGCGGTGGTGGCAGTCAGCGGTGGCCGGGGTCAGAGTAGGCGCCTGAAGTCAGCGTCGAAGAAGTTACTGGTAGTTGCTGTCATTAGCATCGTCGATGTCGGTTGCAGTCGTCGAAGGGTAAAGGCACAAGAAACAATAAAAAGGGAAGAACCTAGGGATTTAAGGCAAGTTTTTAGCATTGTAAAATGTTGCGACGCTAATTGCACGCTAATGCGGAGCCGAATAATAAATTAAAAGAAATCAGTTTCGATACGACGCTATGTTGGCACTGAAGTGACTCTAAATTAGCCTCTCAAACATAAGGGACGCTATGTAGACGCTATAGTGATGCTATCGACATATATATGCGTATATTATAAGTTTATATTTTCAAATAGGTTTATATTATATTATAAGTTTATATTATAATTTTATATTCAAATAGGTTTATTTTATATGCGAGGAAGATTAGAGGGGGGCCGGCGCCCCTGTGCGAGCCGTCACGCGAGATCGCACAGGGGGGCCGGCGCCCTTGTGCGAGCCGCTCATGAAGAAGTCACGAGCGGGATTGGCCCCCTCTGGTTGTGCTCGTCGGCGTCGACGAGCGACGCCTCTCCATTTTTTTATTTTAAATATTAGTTTATTAGATATTTATATTATTTTATTAATTTTAAGGTGATGCAAATGAAAGAGAAAAGTGGATGTGTGACAATTCTCCTGCAAGTATACGGAGTCAATGTCGTAGTATATAAAATATCGTCCCACAAGGAAGAGTTCAAGTATTAGAATTACACGATTCTAATTGATATCTAAACGGTTAGAAGGGGTGAAATAATAATAAAATCAAAATCAAAATCAATGGCTGAAATGAGTGCAGAAAATGATGAGAAAGAACGAGAATTGATTATGAGAAATAAATGAGAATAAAAGTTCTCGGGTTTTGAATCCACCTAGGGTATTGATCATAGGGAATTTAGAGATAATAAAATCATTAGTGTCCTACTCAATCTTCAAAGTCATGCATATCTTTTTCAGGAAAACACAATTCTAATTAAAATAATAAACGCCTACTTTCGTGGTCATTTAGATTATTTTAATTGCATTATAAGCCAAGATTCATAGGTAAAATGATTATCCTTATTTCTAAGAAACAATACATTTCATGTCATTCATTTGAACTAATCTTGATGAAATACTTTCGTAATCAGGAAAATCTTCGGTCGCTTAACTAGGTGGTCAATCTAATATAAGCATTACATGAAGCACATGAAAGATAAAGAACACATCAGATCCAATAAAAATATTCCCTAAGGATCAACCTTAAGTTTCATCAAACCCGAGAAAAGAAGTTTAGTCACACATAGAGAAAGAAATCATCATTGAAACGTAAGAGTTCATGAAAAGAAAATGATATTTAGTCTAAGAAAAGTACATAAGTGCAGAGAAGAAAATGCGTCGTCCTAGCCATCTTGATCTTCTCAAAAACAAAGTCTGGACCCCTATTTTCGTCCTCACAAATCCCTTTTATAGTCCCCTGATAGTGATATTTGGGTTTTCTAGTGATAACTTGCTGAAATTAAAGAAAATGTCAATTTTTCATTTTTTTGGTCTCCCAACTCACTAGCTGCAAGTGCACAGGTAAGTTGTAGTAGACTCAAGTTGTCGTATCCACAAGAATTTGAAGTCTAAGGCACCCTAAAACAATCTAAATTAGTTCTACTTTAATGGCTAAAAATAGATTTTCAAAGGGAAGTGAAAACAGATTTTTTTTATGGAAAGTGAAATGATAACAGATTTTTGGATTTTGGAAATTTATCAAAACTGAATTATAAATGCTAGAATGAAGTCTAAAAAGGTTTAACTATCTATGAGGAAGGTTCTTCTAGGATTTGGGGTTCATCTAAATTAATTAAGGATGGAATGGAACAAGTTATCATTAAATGTCCAACTTTTGATTCAACTTGAAAATGGCTGTTCCCACAGCTCAATTGGCCTCTAACTAAGCAATATATGATTATATAATTGTTAGCTAGGTTGAATCAAAAGAGGGTCCTCACTGAAAATCAAGTTATCATTGGGCTCAAAAGAAAGATTCAATGCTGATTTTTTGCAATTCTAGGAAGTTTGGAATGATAACTTGCATTTGCAATCATAAAAAGATGGAATCATTCCAATCAACCAAACCAGGATAAAATATACTCAATAATGGTGCTTGTGTTCCATGTTTCATCTCTGAATTCAAGGGAGATTCAAAATCAACCTCTCGGTTGCAAAATAAATTGAAATCCACACAAACACACTCAATTGGAAATGCAAAACATATGGCCACATGAGTTCATAATTCCCATTGCTCCTTGGCCCATCTCTGGATCTCAAAGAAGCCCTTAAGACTACCTCTCAGTAGTGGATTAATATGAGGGTTGACAATGGAAATCAGAAGTTAGAAAAATGAGAAAACAAAAATCAACATTTCTGAAAAAAAATCAGCAATGTGGATTGATGGAATTCAAGTTTGCCAAATGCCCCTTGACCCATCTCTGGACTGCAAGGGATTCCTAAAGTACACCTCTCAGTGATTTGAATAAAATAGGGATTAACAATTGACAAATCAGATTCCAAACAATCAGAAAATAGAATTAGAATCAAACTAAGAAATCAGATTTTGGAAAAAATCAGATTTGAATTCTGAATTATCAAAGATCTTGATTCATTTCTGAATAAGATCAGGGCATATATTAGCCTCTCAACTATTCAATTAATCCAATCCTTGATGACAATCAGATCCAAAGCCCAAGAAATCAGATTTTGGAATTCAGGAAACCAAAAAATCAGCAACTCATTCAATTCATTCAAATCAGGAAAAACCAAATCAGATTTGAATCATAGGAATGTCAAAGCTTCTCAATTCATTTCTGAACAAGATTGGGATAGATGTTAACCTCTCATTTGTTCAATTAGTTCAATCCCCAATGACAATCAGATTCAAACAGCCCAAGAAAATCAGAATTCAAATTTCAGAAAAATCAGATTTCAGAAAATAGAAATCAGAATTCTAATTGGGTTTGTATCTAGAACTTGGCATTGATTCTTGATTCATTTCTGAACAAGGGTTAGACCAAATGATAACTTCTCAGTTATAAATACAAATAGGGTCTTCAAATGACAAGATCAGATTTATAACAAATCGGATTTCAGAAATGTAAAACCAGAAAAATCAGATTTCTGATTTCTGTTCAGGAATTAATGAAAAATCTGGTTTGAGTCAAATGATTGCCCAAACAATCTTGATTCATTTCTGAACAAGATAGAGACAATACCAACATCCCAAAGACTCAATTAATCAGGTTGAGAATGACAAACAAATTCTGCAATTCAGGAAATCAGATTAAAAAAAAATAGGAAATCAGATTTTCAGGAAACCAAATTCAAAAATCAGATTTGCAACTAAATGGAATCCAGAAATCTAACTTTATCTCTTAATGCATTCTGAAGGGTGATTAGATCAAATAACACATCTCAATCATGGTTTACAATGGATCTAATGATAACATGAATCAGTGCAGAAAAGTTCTAAAATCTGAAAACCAGAATTGATTTCAGTGCAGGATTACAAATCAGTCCATATCCATCCAAAACTAATCTAAACTACTACCCTATCCTAGAAGAAATGGAGTTTAGCTCCTCATAATTACAAGATTTGTCATGAAATGGGATAAGAAACAGATACAATTCATGGCTGCTTCAAGCTCTCGGCAGTAGCTCCCAAAAATCCAGCAGCCCCCTTCCTTGCCTTGCTCCAAACCCTTGAATGACCAGCCTCCTTGAATGACCAGCTTATATATCACTCCTTTCCACCCTTTGATCAGCATCTAAATGTTCTAATCCTCCTGATTAAGCCACCTGTCCATATATAGAAATTCCAACAGTGACAGCTTCCCTTTTGTGCAGGAAAAAGTAGTCGTCCCCCCTACTTTTTCCACCTTTCTGGCCACCTTTCTCCCTGCTACAAATCCCCAAACAACAAGCATCAAAGCCCTTGAATGGTGTTTTGACAAATAAGGATTAGGATAATGATAGTTGCTAGCTCAGATATCAAATGGTATTAGGTGTTGTGCAGGAAAGAAAACTTGTATCAAAATTAATGAATTAAGGGGCCCAGAATGATAACTTATCACAAATCATGGAAATTATCCAAATGCAAGTGATTCAAAGCATTTCAGGCATCAAATTGATTAGAGTGACAAGTGAGTGAGGTCAGAAATCAAATATGAATGAGATTCCTAAAAGTGATAACTTGAGTGCCCCAAAAACGATAACTTATATGACTTAAAAATGATAACTTGTCATAACTTGAGTTTTGATTATCCAAATGTGATGAAATTTGACCAGCAATGAGTTAGAACAATAATAAGATGATTGCTTAAGGTCCTTGTGCAGAATTAATGGTTTTGCATGTCGAAATGACAGAATTGCCCTTTAACGATAACTTGGCACTTGAAAAATGATAACCTGTTCAAATGGACTTAAAACTTTGCACAAGTTGAGATGTGACTATCCAAATATGATTTATACATGATAATGATGGATTTAGGGCAAGAAAACCATTGAAAATAAGTTCATTCAAAATAATGATAACTGACACTTAGGAATGATAACTTGTCCTCAAAATGATAACTTGGCATAGAATTTAAATATTAATGGATTTTGGCATTTCAGAACCTCTATGCACATGGAATTAAGTATGAAATGAGGAATATCAACTAGTTATCACAATGTTTGTATTCCAAGTATAATTGGCCCAAAAATAGGTAAAAGTGGGACTCCATATGTATGAATTGCATCTAAAATGGGTTAAAATCATATGGTGATCAGCAAGTGATCATCCCCCTAAGGTAGGATTACAAAAAAGCCCAAAATATCTCAAATATTAGCCCAATACGGCCAAAATAGGTCCAATACGGGCAGATCAAATGCGCTACGGTCTGGTCGTAACTTTCTAAAGAAGATACGGTTCAAGTTACTTCAATACAGGCGCCACACTTCCAATACGGGCAAACCGTAATTTCCACTGCGAGTGTAATATGGCCTGAACTTGTTTGATATGGTCTGTGCTCCTTCAATATGGGCAGATCGTAAATTTTGGTGCGAGTGGAATACGGCCTGGAGACGTCCAATACGGTTGACACGCTGATAATACGGTCTGACCGTATTGTACTCGTTTCCTAGTGTTTTTGCACCTTTTCCTCAATGTTCGGAAGTTCCTAAAACATGTAAAGAAATGGTGTAGACTCCGAAATCTTCAACATATATAGTCCAATAATTTCTCGAGAAGAGAAGTACAATTATGAAGTATGTATTAACTACATAATTTATTATATCTACAATGCAGTAGGTCAAAATTTAGCATCATCTAAGTGGGTGCTAATGTCAAATCCCAGACGAAGTTATGTGCAAGGTCAGGCTACATGTCACTCGCTTTGGTCCAAGCTAAATTCATTTATGTTCTTCTTCAGGAATGTTCAAAATAAATTAGTCATGCGAATTAGAGGACTATGCTCAATGCGTTAGTTATTTATCTTGTAAACCATGGTCCAATCGCCTCCTAGCATGTCGATATCCTACAAGGAGCATACATGTGTTGATGAGTGGCTATTTATTCCAAAAGAACAATTCAAAGAAAAAAATGATAAGAGAAAAATCTTGGGTTGCCTCCCAAGAAGCGCCTCTATTTAACGTCGTTGGCCCGACGCATTGAAGGATCATCCAGGTGATGGATCAGGTGGTTTCCTCCTTTCAAATTCATCAACCAATAAGTGCGGCTTCAGTTTTTTGTCTGTCTTTAATAATCTCATAGCGTGATTAGGGTGAACTCCTAATGTGGCACTTAATTCATGTAATTCTTTACATCCGGCATCAATTGAGTTCAGCAATGGACATTCAAATGTGTTCTTCTGCGGCATGTTTTGCAACACTTTTTGCTCCTTCTCATCAATGTAATCTACAAAGAAAATTTGATTAGTCGGAGTTCGAAATTTGGGAGATTGTGAAAGGTCAAACTCCACTTTTTCTTCTCCAATGGTGAAGGTCAACTTTCCATTCTTGACATCAATGAGGGCACCGACAGTGGCAAAAAATGGTCTTCCCAAGATTATGGATATTTCTCTATCCTCCTCCATGTCCAAGACAATGAAGTCTACTAGTATAAAAAACTTATCCACCTTCAACAGTACATTTTTTACAACTCCCATTGGATAGGTGATTGAACGATCAGCCAATTGTAGTGAGATAGTAGTAGGCTTCAATTCGTTCAATCCTAATCTCTTGTAAATAGAAAGGGGCATCAGAGATACACTTGCACCTAAATCGCACAAAGCTTTGTCAATGTTCAGATGACCAATAATACAAGGGATTGAGAAGCTACTCGGATCCCTCAGCTTTGGTGGCAACTTTCTTTGTATCACTACACTACACTCCTCTGTCAAAGAAATGGTTTCATATTCCTCAAGAACCCTCTTCTTTGACATAATCTCCCTCAAAAACTTTGCATATGTAGGAATCTGAGCAATGACATTTGCAAAAGGAATATTTATGTGTAGTTGTTTAAATAATTTTACAAAATTTTCAAATTGTTGATCCATCTGGGGCTTTTGGAGCCTTTGAGGGAATGAAATTGGTGGCACATATGGTGGTGGAGGCTTGTAAGGACGCTCTAGTGGCTCTGTAGTGTTGGCCTCCACAACTTGCTTTCCATTGTCTATAGTTTTCTTCAAAAGTGGCTCTAATGCTTTGCCACTTCTCAATTCCACTGCATTGCAATGCTCGCGAGGGTTCACCTGAGTTTTACTCGGAAGGCTGCCCTCTTCTCTAGAATTCATGGCGCTAGCTATTTGTCCCACTTGATACTCCAAGTTCCTATTCGATGTAATTAGTTGCTCCATCCCTTTCTTAATCTTTTCAAATCTGTCATTTGTTGCATTCGTCAGTTTTTCAATTGCAAGCTCCCAAGATTGTAATTGTTGATACTGGAGTTGTTGCTAAAACGGTGGTTGGTATGGAGCTTGATAATGTGGTCGAGGTAGAATGTAGGGAAGTGGTGGCCTTGCTTGCTGAGATGGCCCGGTTTGATTTCCCCAAGAGAAATTGGGATGATTCCTCCATCCTGGATTGTATGTAGTGGCATATGGATTGTTTCCCGTGTTTGTATTTGCCATGACATTGGCTTGTTCATGATGCATGCAATTCAGGGTATTGTGAGGTCCCCCACATGTGTCACATATTGCGTGCGACGTAGAAATCTGATTTGCTGGGGCTTGGTTCATATTGGCCATCAATTGTACTAAGGAATCCACCTTGGCATTCAGTTCTCTGTAATTATCATTTTCCCTTATAGAAGCAGCCCTAGATGGTCCCTCTTCATAGTCTTCATCATTCATGGCTAGCTGATCCAATAGATTGCAAGCTTGAGAGTATGGTAAATTCATAATGGATCCACCGGCTGCTGCTGAATCACTGTTAAATTTCATACTAGGCGAGAGACCATTGTGGAAGGTCTCTATTAGGAGCCAAGCAGGTACTGCATGGTGTGGACATTGTCTTTGTAACTTCTAAAATCTCTTCCATGCACTGCCAAGAGATTCATTTTCTTTTTGCTTGAAGCAAGTGATTTCATTCTTCAATTTAATGAACTTGCCCAGAGGAATCCTCGGACCCACAATACTCGGGGTGGTGCCTCTATAAGACCTTCTGGCTAGATCCCTCATTGGAGGTTCAACTTCCTCTATCTGCTGTTGTTGCTGTTGGCCTTCTTCCATGTTCAGAATTCTGTTCGAATTATTGGCATTTATTGTTCTCTTCTTGCTCTTCGATTTGCTCGGCACTATCTTTCAATTTCAGGAATATATGGTTCAAGTGCCCTGTTTCTGTGGTGCATACACTTTTGTCTAGATTAACAAATAAAATCAAAATTCTAATATTGACGCTCTTCCCCGGCAACGGCGCCAAAAACTTGACAATTCTTCCGCAAGTATACGGAGTCAATGTTGTAGTATATAAAATATCGTCCCACAGGGAAGAGTTCAAGTATTAGAATTATATGATTCTAATTCATATCTAAATGGTCAGAAGGGGTAAAATAATAATAAAATCAAAATCAAAATCAAATGCCGAAATGAGTGCAGAAAATGATGAGAAAGAACGAGAATTGATTATGAGAAATAAATGAGAATAAAAGTTCTCGGGTTTTGAATCCACCTAGGGTATTGATCATAGGGAATTTAGAGATAATAAAATTATTAGTGTCCTACTCAATCTTCAAAGTCATGCATCTTCTTTTCAGACAAACACAATTCTAATTAAAATAATAAACGCCTACTTTCGTGGTCATTTAGATTATTTTAATTGCATTATAAGCCAAGATTCATAGGTAAAATGAATATCCTTATTTCTAAGAAACAATACATTTCATGTCATTCATTTGAACTAATCTTGATGAAATACTTTCGTAATCAAGAAAATCTTCGGTCGCTTAACTAGGTGGCCAATCTAATATAAGCATTACATGAAGCACATGAAAGACAAAGAACACATCAGATCCAATAAAAATATTCCCTAAGGATCAACCCTAGGTTTCATCAAACCCGAGAGAAGAAGTTTAGTCACGCATAGAGAAAGAAATCATCATTGAAACATAAGAGTTCATGAAAAGAAAATGATATTTAGTCTAAGAAAAGTACAGAAGTGTAGAGAAGAAAATGTGTTCGTCCTAGCCGTCTTGATCTTCTCAAAAATAAAGTCTGGACCCCTATTTTCGTCCTCACAAATCCCTTTTATAGTGCCCCTAAAGTAGGGTTACAAAAAGGCCCAAAATATCCCAAATATTAGCCCAATATGGCCAAAATAGGTCCAATACGGACAGATCAAATGCGTTACGATCTGGTCGTAACTTCCTCAAGAAGATACGGTTCAAGTTGCTTCAATACGGGCGCCACACTTCCAATACGGGCAGACCGCAATTTCCACTGCGAGTGTAATACGGCTTGAACTTGTTTGATACGTGATGCGTTTGAATTTGTAACAATAAAATTTGCTAGCAAGTGCACTAGTCGCTCAAGTAATATAGTAAAAAGGAGTAAGAGTGTCGAACCCACGAGGAATATTATTAATTCAATATCTGAATTTATAAATTAATAAGAGAGGATAAACATGGAATTTTGGAAAAAAGAGTTTTATAAAATAAATTAAAGAAAATAAGATAATGATAAGAAAATGGTGTTGAAGTTAGGCCTTAGGATGAAAATAGATCAGGATAAATATTTGAACCATAAAAGATAAATTTAATCTTTAAAGATGGATTAGAGTCTCCCTAAAGTAATCTAACATGATTAACTTGTGGTCTCCACGACTGGCATCCCTCAATTTAATCATATAGAACTATATTAATTTAATAAGAATTGAAGTCTCCACGACTGGTACCCCCAAAATCATATTAAAATTAAGATGCATTAAATTGGATTCTCTAGACTATTAATCACTCCACAAACTGGTATAGATTAATAGACCACACAAACTTGATTCTCCACACACTAGTTATCAAATTTATGTCAATTATTAATTCTAAATAAAATCAATTATAATTAGTATAATAAATTCTGAAATTAAACACTCCACAAACTGGTATAGCCTAATTCAGAAATTTAATTAACTAACATAAAAGCATTAAGCACAATTAATAATTGATCAGAAAAGATTAAAGCAAATAAAATAGGGTCCAAACATTTCCCTTCAATTAATAATCTCCTAAAATAATAATCCTAAAAACATGGAGTTCATCCTAGAAATTCTGGAGAGATAATAACAAAATAACAATAATAATTGAAAGAATTACACCCAAAATAGAAGTAGAGCTCTCGAATTGGGCATACAGTCGGGCAGCCTCTCGGACTTGATCAGGGTCACGAACAACCTCCAGCCGTCGCACCTCTCTCCTCTTGGTCGTAGCCTGCAGAGCTCACGACTCGCCGTGGAAGAAATCTGAACTTCAGAGCACGAATTGAAACGATGGATTCTTCACGTATTTATAGGGTGCGGACGGACTTCAATTTGATCTCGGCCGTAACATCGTACGGTTGACTTTAAAATTATAAGATAAACTCGGCCAAAGATAAATCCTTTTATCATTACGCCCAAAGATAAATCCTTTTTATCTTTACACCTTTGTATATCGGCCAAAACAGATGATTTCAATTGCCATTACCCCCTCCAAATCTCGGCCGTAAGGAATGAACTTATCTTGTTACGCCCAAAGATAAACTCGATTGATTGTTACACCCTTCATCTTCATGCCATTACGCCCTCCAAATTTCGGCCGTAACATCTTTATCTTCATGCCATTACGCCCAAAAGATAAAATCATTTATCTTTACTCGTTCAAATCTTAGCCGTAACAAAGAATTAAATCTTGTTACTCCTTTTGAATCTCGGCCGTAACGACTTGGGTGTAAAGCCAAATCTCGGCCGTAAGAAATAATATTTTTGAATTTCGGCCGAGATTCGAATTTTCCTACAAATAATTATCAAAATATAGTTAATCCATCCACAATTAATATATTCAGCGATTTTAATAATTAAAATTGATAAATCCGGAATTATGATTAAAAGTGACTAAAAATGATGCATGCCATGATCAAATTATAGAAAATTTAATTAAAATAATTAACTAAAATATGTTGTATTTTGCATGCATCAAACTCCCCCAAGCTTAAAGTCTTGCTTGTCCTCAAGCAAAAATTCAAAGCAAGGCTCAAGAAAGTTCCATCGTAGCCTCCACATTGTCAACTGATTAATTTTCTCACACAATTCATCTGCACACCTACTACTCAACATCTTATCATTTTCCATGTACTTAGCTTCATAGAGGTTCTGAATGCTACACAAATTTAAACAATCTCAAATTCAGCCTTGTAAAAAAAATAAATTGTCTATCAAATAATAGCATTAATATTGAACACATAAGTACTAATTGAGCTTAAAACTTTTTCTTTTTCTTTTCATTTTTCAACTTTATTTTCAATCATTTAAAAGTTCTAATCTTCAAGCAGGATTGCACAAGGAAGTCCATATAGCGGGCTTTGGACTGATGACTCCCAGACCAGAAGACCTTAGGGCACCAGGTGATAAAGCACCCCTCGAGTTTACTTGCCCGAACAACCAAGGTTCTGAATGAAGAGTTCGAACTTAGCCATGGTTCAGTACTCATGTGCTTCTCCATATTCCACAAGATGGTCCATGTAGCAGGTTTTCGATCGATGGATCCCAGAGCAGTTGCCCTTAGGTCGCCAGGCATGAACCCCTACGGATCTAATTACCCGAACACACCTTGGTTCCGGATAACACTTTTGTACCTACACATAACTTTATTCATTTTTTTCATTTTTTTTAACATAATTATTTGTTGGGGTTTAACTAACCCTTCTTTTTTATAAGCTCAAAAAGTACTTGATATGGCCAATAAGAAGGCTACTACTATCAAGACTTAAAAGAAATAAAAAAGGCATGAATATGATTTTGTCGTCTAGTCATTCATAATTCTACTTAGCATAGGCACATTAGTCCATAAGTTTGATACTAAAGTAGCAAGTGATAAGAAAGAAAAGTATTCAAATTTCATCAATTAACAACATGTCTTTGAACTTTTACTAAAAGATAATTAAAACAATAAGACAAGAGTTTGTTAGATGGTAGCAAAAATAAATGCATGCAATGGTATTTTTTTAGAAAATTTTCAAAATTTTCAATTTTTTTAGATTTTTTATAAAAAGATGCAAACATAAGCAAATAAACATAAAAAAAAATGCAATGCGTGAAATGCAAACTGCAATGCGTGAAATGCAAACTCCCCCAAGCTTGAACTAGACACTGTCCTCAGTGTTAGGCCAGCAAGGGAAAGAGTAAAGATAATATGGAACAGCTATAGAAATGAAAATAAAGAAAAGGGAAAAGATACAATCGGATTTATTGTCGGTGGAGAGATGCTCGGCCTTATATATATCGATGAAGGTGACGGCCGCAAATGGTCTCGGCCGATAATTGATGGATCTCGGCCGATAATGGATGGATCTCGGCCATAAAAACTTGGCCGCAAAATTTTGTTGATGAAGATCTCAGCCGTGCAATCTCGGCCGTAAGAAACTGGCCGTAATGGTGAAACTTCGGCCGTAACGAATAGGTGGTGGCACTTTGGGCGTAAGGAAGCGGCGGTGACGGTGTCGGTTCTTCGGCCGTAAAACGAAATCGGCGTGGAAGCTTGGCCGTAATGCACAGGGCGTAATGGTGAGACTTCGGCCGTAAGAAGTACAGGTGGCATGGAACTTTGGGCGTAAGGATCGGCGGTTGGCGTTGAGGCTTTGGCCGTAAGGAACAGAGGCTCGGCCGTAATGGCTTTTCGTTCGTCCGTAAGTCGATGAAGAACCTCGGCCGTAAGAAGTAAAGCTCGGCCGAAGATTTAGATCTGCAAAGATGTGGAAGGGGTCAAAATTTATAGATGAAACTTCGGGCGTAAACTTACCTTTCCAACGTGAAGGGTCATGTCGTAAGAGCTTGGCCGATTGTCCGAGGTCTCTCCTTCCGCAGATGACTCAACAAAATAAAACTATTACCACAAAATCTGAAATAAATAAAAAGGATAAAAATAGTTCTGATTTATAGTCGTCAGCTTGACTTAGTTCTGATGAAAATTTCACACATCATAAAGAGTGATCATAGAAAGGTTATGATAATAAGTGCCACCATGATAAAGTTTCAATCTATGTCCATTCACTTTGAGTCTTTGTTTTTTGTCTAATGATTCAATCTCAAAAGTTCCATAGGGTGAACAATTAATTATAACATAAGGTCCGGTCCATCTTGATTTAAGTTTTCCAGGAAATAATCTGAGTTTGCTATTATAAAGAAGTACTTGTTGACCAGGTAAAAATTCTTTATGTTTGATATGCAGGTCATGTAAATTTTTTGTGCGTTCTTTATATAGCTTACTATTTTCGTATGCATATTGTCTAAATTCATCAAGCTCATTTAATTGTAATCACCTTTCAGATTGTGATGATTTTAGATTCATATTTAAAAATTTTATTGCCCAATAAGCCCTGTGTTCTAGTTCTACAAGAAGGTGACATGCTTTTCCAAAAACTAATTTATAAGGAGAAGTACCTATGGGTGTTTTAAAAGCAGTCCTATATGCCCAGAGTGCATCATCTAATTTCAAAGACCAGTCTTTCCTAGATGAATTTACAGTTTTCTCTAGAATCCTTTTTATTTCTCTATTTGAAATTTCCACTTGTCCACAAGATTGGGCATGATATGGTGTACTCAAAAAATGTTTGACTCCAAATCTATTAAGAAGAGTTGACATTATTTTATTGCAGAAATGTGTTCCATTGTCACTTATGATAGTCCTAGGTGTTCCAAATCGAGTAAAAATATTTTTTCTTAGAAAGTTGGCAACTACCTTGGCCTCATTTGTTGGTGTGGCTACAGCTTCTACCCATTTGGAAACATAATCAACCGCCACTAAGATGTATTGGTTGTTAAAGGATTTAGGGAATGGTCCCATAAAGTCAATGCCCCAAACATCAAAAATATCGCACTGTAAAATATTTGTAAGAGGCATTTCATCTCGACGAGAAATATTACCTGCCCTTTGACATTTGTCACAATACTTACAGTAGTTTCTTGCATCTCTGAAAATGGTTGGCCAATATAGTCCACATTCAAGTACTTTAGCTGTTGTTCGATTGGGTCCAAAGTGACCTCCATCTTGTCCATCGTGGCAATGACTTAGGATATTATCAATCTCATCTTCGTGAACACATCTTCGAACTATTTGATCTGCACATAATCGAAAAAGGTAAGGATCTTCCCAGTGATAATTCTTAACATCAGATAAGAATTTCCTTTTTTGATGAGTGGTCATGCCCTTTTGAATGTAATGTCCTGCAAGGTAATTAGCAAAATCAGCGAACCATGGTGTAGTGTCAAAAATTTGAAAAATTGTAGAGATAGAAAAAAGTTTCTCGTCTGGGAATTCTTCAAGTATGTTTGTGACTTCTCTTGGAGATGAGTCCAAATGAGATAGGTGATCAGCTAATAAGTTCTCAGTCCCTTTTTTGTCTTTTACTTCCACATCGAACTCTTGCAAAAGTAGTATCCATCGGATCAGTCTAGATTTGGCATCTTGTTTGCTCATCAAGTGCTTGATGGCTACATGATCTGTATATACAATAATTTTTGAACAAATTAGATATGATCGAAACTTGTCAAAAGCAAAAATAATAGCAAGAAACTCCTTCTTTGTTGTTGCATAATTTAGTTGGGCAGCATTCAATGTTCGGCTTGCATAATATATGACATGAAATGTTTTATCCTTTCTTTGCCCCAACACAGCTCCAATAGCACCATCACTCGCGTCACACATCATCTCGAATGGTAGAGACCAGTCTGGTGCAACAACAATAGGTGCAGAAATTAGCATTTCCTTTAATAAATTAAAGGCAGCAAGACAATCTGAATTAAAATCAAATTTTGTGTCCTTAGCAAGAAGATTAGTTAAGGGTTTAGCCATTTTTGAAAAATCTTTGATAAAATGGCGATAAAATCCTGCGTGCCCAAGGAAGCTTCGAATGCCCTTCACATTGGTTGGAGGAGGCAGATTTGCAATAACATCTATCTTGGCCTTATCCACTTCAATTCCTTTTTCTGAAATTTTGTGGCCAAGAACTATATCCTCCTTAACCATGAAGTGACATTTCTCTCAGTTAAGGACCAAATTCGTTTCTTCACATCTCTGCAAAACTAGAGATAAGTTATCCAAACAGTTATTAAAAGAGCTACCAAAAAGTGTAAAATCATCCATGAAAACTTCGAGTATCTTCTCATTCATATCTGCAAAGATTGACATCATGCATCTTTGGAATGTTGCTGGAGCGTTGCATAGACCAAATGGCATCCTTCTATAGGCAAACGTTCCATATGGACATGTGAACGTTGTCTTTTCTTGATCCTCAGGTGCTACTGCTATTTGATTGTATCCAGAATAGCCATCTAGAAAACAATAAAAGCTATGACCTGCAACACGCTCCAACATTTGGTCAATAAAAGGTAATGGAAAATGATCTTTGCGGGTAGCATCATTAAGCTTCCTATAGTCTATACAGACTCTCCAACCTGTAATTGTTCTTTGAGGAACTAATTCATTATTTTTGTTACTTACCACGGTGATTCCTCCTTTCTTAGGAACTACCTGCACATGACTTATCCATGAACTATCAGAAATGGCATATATAATACCTGCATCAAGGAGTTTGATGACCTCCTTTCTTACAACTTCCTTTAAAGTTGGGTTGAGCCTTCTTTGATATTGAGCAATTGGTTTGGCATTGTCCTCCATCAAAATCTTGTGCATGCAAATTGTAGGAGAGATTCCCCTGATATCTGAAATAGACCAATGAAATTGCTTTCTTGTGATGCCTTAATACTTCCAGAAGTTTATTCTCCATATCATCTATCAAGTCAGCAGATATGATAACTGGGTAAGTGTTATTTTCAAGAAAAGCATATCTTAAATGAGATGGAAGTTCTTTAAGTTCGAATTTTGGAGGACAATCCAATTTTTCAATTTCGTCCTCGAATGTCTCTGTTGTTATTGGCACATTATCCTCTCCCACAATTTCTCTAGAATCCTCCATCATTTCCAAAGCTTCCTTAGCATATGGATCCGAAACAAAATCTGCAACAATATCATCAAAAGCATCAGTCGTGTCATCTTCTATAGAATCAATAGCATAACAGGATGAGTGATCAAAAGGTTGTTTGAGAGAATTTTTTATATTGAAAGTGATGTCTTCGTTGTTGACGCGAAGTGTGAGCATCCCTTGTTGAACGTCTATAAGTGCATTTCCTGTGGCTAGAAATGGTCTCCCGAGGATGATAGGGGTTTTTTCATCTGCCTTCATATCCAGAACAATAAAATCTGCAGGAAAAATAAATTTATCAACTTTTACCAAAACATCTCTTAATATTCCTTGGGGTCTTTTGCATGAAGAATCTGCAAATTGAAGAGTAATGCTTGTTTCTTCTAGTTCTCCATAACCTAGCTGCACAAATATAGAGTAAGGCATTAAACTTATACTAGCACCAAGATCACATAAAGCTTGTGCACAAAAGAATTTTCCTATAGTGCAAGGTATGGTGAAGGTTCCCGGATCCTTCATTTTTTTAGGTATATCTCGATCATAAATGGCACTACACTCCGATGTCAACATTACTCTCCCAGTGTTTTCAAACTTTCTTTTTGAGGATAATATATCCTTCATGAATTTAGCATAGCTCGGCATCATCTGTAAAGCTTCATGAAAAGGAATATTAATAGATAATTGCTTCAGAATATCAAGAAAGCGAGAAAATTGCTTATCTAGTTGTTCTTTGCGAAATTTCTGTGGATAGGGCAGATCCTTTATGTTGGTATTTTTTGAATTGTCAGTTTCTCTTTTCTTCAGATTGATATCTACAGTAGTCTGATCTTGTGTCTTTGATGCTTCAGTTTCTTCTTTGTGATCAATTACTCTTGGCGGGGAATCTGATCTCAGACTTCTCAATTGTTTCCCACTTCTAAGAGTCACAGCTTTGGTCTCTTCTTTAAGATTTTTCTCTGTATTGCTTGGAAGAGTCCCTGGTGCACGTCCTGCCATCATATTGGCCATCTACCCTATTTGCATTTCTAAATTCCTGATTGTAGCATCTTGATTGTTTGCCCTTATTTCCATTGTCTTCTGCATGGTTTGCATAGTGTCAATAACTCTTGCCATCATTTCTTCCATAGGATTAGTCGATTGTTGGACAGAAGCTTCTTGTTGCTTTCTCAAACGTGTATAATTTTGTGGATGAGCTTGATTCTGAAATTTCTCAAAAACTTGCCCTTGGTTTGTCCTGTAAGGAAACTTCTGATTGTTCCTCCAACCATAGTCATTATTCCTGAAAAAATGGATTGGAGACAAAGTTAGCATTTTCAATATGATCAGGATTAGAAATGTTACCTTGAGGACAATAATTGCTCGCATGTCCTCCTCCACAGTTATTGCACACCATTAATGACATCATCTGCTCAAATTTTTGATTAAGTGACTCCAGCTGAGTCACTACTTCAGACGAATTTTTACTTTCTGTAGCATGCACATCATGAGTTCGGCGAGGTGGTCTCCTTTCTTGTATCTCACTAGGACATTTAGATCCCAGTACTGTCCCTCCTGCTGATTGATCGAGTTTGTCTTGATCTGCAGGTCGTAATCCATGGTAGAAATCTTCCATCACTTGCCACTTTGGAATTCTATTGTCAGGAACTCTGGCCAGCAGTTCCTTATATCGTTCCCAGGCTTCATATAACGTCTCGTTATCGTCTTGAACAAATGCCCTCAATTCTCTTCGATATTTGCCTGCCTTTTGTGGTGGACAATATTTTCCAACAAACTTTTCTACCAGCTCCAACCAAGAATGAATCGATCCTGCAGGCAAGGTTTTAAACCAAGTGGAAGCTTTGTCACGTAAAGATTGAGGAAATAATAATAAACGAATAACTTCAGAAGAAACATTATTATTTCTAAAGGTGCTCAGAGTAGCAAGAAATTTGTCAAGGTGATCGTGAGGGTCTTCATGAAATCCTCCTCCAAATTGGGATGCTGGTATCATCCTCACGATTGCGGGATTTATCTCAAAATTATTTGCGTTAATATCAGGCAGCACGATGCATGATTTTCGGTCACTGTATCTGGCCGAGACATATTCTCTCATAGAAAGTTCTGCTTCATCTTCTCGCCGATTATTATGTGGTGGAACCAGTTCATTCTGTTGCTCCAGTCTCTGATTGTCGCGTGCTTATTCCGCCATTTTTCTTATATTTCTTCGTAATCGACGATAGGTTCTTTCAATTTCAGGATCAAATTCCAACAGTGGATTTGAACTTCTAGTGCGCTTATCAGAAGATTCCAGGATTGGTTGTGATTTAATTTTCAATTAGTACCTGCAACAACCAATTTTCAGTAAGATAAAAGAATAAAATATATACAAGAAGAAAGAAATTCAGATAATAGGTCACGAAAAATGAGTTTTTTACAAATAAAGTCTTTCGGCACGATAGAATTTGAAAATTCATCATTAAAATTAATTATCGAGAGGAACTTTTCAGAAATTCTTCAAACCAATACGAATACCAAATATTAATATCGACCAAAAGAATTTATGATGATGTAAGAAATCGCACAAAATAAGTCCGAACTAATTTGCAGTCATAGAGTTAATAATCAAACATAATCAAAAATTATTTTCAGAGAAGAAATAAGATTGATCGGCCGTAATACAGAAATAGGGTTTACGGTCGTAATTAATCCGAGGCTCGTTCGTCCGTAAAAATCATAAAACAGTGTTGAAAGGGATTCAACGTGAAGGCGTAAAAATTAGCATGGTGATGAATTATCTCGGCCGAAAAAAAATTGAATGAAATGTTGCCAAATGAATCATTACGGCCGACAAAGAATATAGTTCATATCGGCCGTAAAACAATGAGTGGTAAAACATCAACACATATAAATCGGCCGAAAAGGAGTAAAATCCATGTCGGATGATCCATTACGGCCGAGACAAACTAAATCGCTTCGGCCAAAACAAAGTCAAATCAAAAGTTCAAACTATTATAATGTTACGGCCGAGAATGAAAAAATCACAAATAAGTTGGGGTCGTAAGATGGCGTAAAAAACAAATGTTCAAAAATTTTACGGCCGTAAAAAGAAAACATGAGATCAATTCTCGGCCGTAAAAAAGATTAAATTGTCAGTTAAGATGAGGTCACATCGGCCGAGATAACACGAGGCCGTAAAGAAAAATAGGGTTTCGGCCGAATTAAAAATTGAATCATTACAGCCGAAAGTGAATTAGGTCAATTCCTTACGGTCGTAAAACAACGAAATCAGATCAAATCCATATGAAAAGTTCAAACAAAAATGTTACGGCCGAGAATGAAAACTGATTCGCATAGGGCGTAAAAATTTAAACCATCGATAAACCGGGCGTAACAAGGTCAAATCAATATCCATTACTCATGGCGTAAAACAACATTCGGATAAAAATATTACGGCCGTAAAGATTGAAAGTTTAGAATTCAGAAATCATTCATTGCGAGGCCGTAAAATTAATAAAGCCGACACATCAAATTAAAGTCGTAAATCCACAAGTCAACAATGTAATTTGGAAAAATCCAATCGGCGTCAGATTTTAACCGAAAGTAGATAAATAAAAAAAATGTTGTGACCTTTATCTGCAAAAGAAAAAATGTCAGTTTATTCACAAAAATAATTAAAACAATTAATACATATGCACAGAGAATTATTTACAATTTATTTACATCTCCTAATAATTCATAAAAATCAGAAATTAATTAATAAAATATTCCCCGGCAACGGCGCCAAAAACTTGATGCGTTTGAATTTGTAACAATAAAATTTGCTAGCAAGTGCACTAGTCGCTCAAGTAATATAGTAAAAAGGAGTAAGAGTGTCGAACCCACGAGGAATATTATTAATTCAATATCTTGAATTTATAAATTAATAAGAGAGGATAAACATGGAATTTTGGAAAAAAGAGTTTTATAAAATAAATTAAAGAAAATAAGATAATGATAAGAAAATGGTGTTGAAGTTAGGCCTTAGGATGAAAATAGATCAGGATAAATATTTGAACCATAAAAGATAAATTTAATCTTTAAAGATGGATTAGAGTCTCCCTAAAGTAATCTAACATGATTAACTTGTGGTCTTCACGACTGGCATCCCTCAATTTAATCATATAGAACTATCTTAATTTAATAAGAATTGAAGTCTCCACGACTGGTACCCCCAAAATCATATTAAAATTAAGATGCATTAAATTGGATTCTCTAGACTATTAATCACTCCACAAACTGGTATAGATTAATAGACCACACAAACTTGATTCTCCACACACTAGTTATCAAATTTATGTCAATTATTAATTCTAAATAAAATCAATTATAATTAGTATAATAAATTCTGAAATTAAACACTCCACAAACTGGTATAGCCTAATTCAGAAATTTAATTAACTAACATAAAAGCATTAAGCACAATTAATAATTGATCAGAAAAGATTAAAGCAAATAAAATAGGGTCCAAACATTTCCCTTCAATTAATAATCTCCTAAAATAATAATCCTAAAAACATGGAGTTCATCCTAGAAATTCTGGAGAGATAATAACAAAATAACAATAATAATCGAAAGAATTACACCCAAAATAGAAGTAGAGCTCTCGAATTGGGCAGACAGTCGGGCAGCCTCTCGGACTTGATCAGGGTCACGAACAACCTCCAGCCGTCGCACCTCTCTCCTCTTGGTCGTAGCCTGCAGAGCTCACGACTCGCCGTGGAAGAAACCTGAACTTCAGAGCACGAATTGAAACGATGGATTCTTCACGTATTTATAGGGTGCGGACGGACTTCAATTTGATCTCGGCCGTAACATCATACGGTTGACTTTAAAATTATAAGATAAACTCGGCCAAAGATAAATCCTTTTATCATTACGCCCAAAGATAAATCCTTTTTATCTTTACACCTTTGTATATCGGCCAAAACGGATGATTTCAATTGCCATTACCCCCTCCAAATCTCGGCCGTAAGGAATGAACTTATCTTGTTACGCCCAAAGATAAACTCGATTGATTGTTACACCCTTCATCTTCATGCCATTACGCCCTCCAAATTTCGGCCGTAACATCTTTATCTTCATGCCATTACGCCCAAAAGATAAAATTATTTATCTTTACTCCTTCAAATCTTAGCCGTAACAAAGAATTAAATCTTGTTACTCCTTTGGAATCTCGGCCGTAACGACTTGGGTGTAAAGCCAAATCTCGGCCGTAAGAAATAATTTCTTTGAATTTCGGCCGAGATTCGAATTTTCCTACAAATAATTATCAAAATATAGTTAATCCATCCATAATTAAAATATTCAGCGATTTTAATAATTAAAATTGATAAATCCAGAATTATGATTAAAAGTGACTAAAAATGATTCATGCCATGATCAAATTATAGAAAATTTAATTAAAATAATTAACTAAAATATGTTGTATTTTGCATGCATCAATACGATCTGTGCTCCTTCAATACGGGTAGACCGTAAATTCTGGTGCGAGTGCAATACAGCCTGGAGACATTCAATACGGTTGACACGCTGATAATACGGTCTGACCATATTGTACTCATTTCCTAGTGTTTTTGCGCCTTTTCCTCGATGTTCGAAAGTTCCTGAAACATGTAAAGAAATGGTGTAGACTCCGAAATCTTCAACATATATAGTCCAATAATAAGAAATATAACTTTAATAAGTTGATAATTATACCACTATTAATGCATAAATACTCAATTATCAATGTGGCGGCCACATAAGTTAGGTAATCGAAAAATCTACTATTAGTGGTCAGGTGGACGAAGTGTGCAAGAAAATTAAAGTTAAAGGACATTCTAGTTACAAATTGAAGTTGGGATATCAAGTTGTTAGTGCACCCAAAGTTGATGGATGATTCGTGTAATTTACCCACTTATAAAATGTATGTATCTATGTATGTTAAGTCTACATAAACTATAAGTATATATTCATATGTAGTTTATACATATATATATACATATATACATACATACATGCATACATATATATGATATGTCTATATATATGTTTGTGTATGTATATAAACTATAAGTCTATATGTATATCTATATGTGTGCAATTAAGTGAGAATAATCAAAGGAAGTCAGCTAAATAAAATAGCGACTCAACTTGGCGTCACTCAAATGAGTCGCTACAAACAACATCGACAACTTAGCATCGGTACTCGTCAAACAAATGCGATGCCGACGAAATGTCAGGAGACTGTGATGCTAAATTGATGCAGTTGAGACTCTACATTAGCGTCAACAAATTCTCCAATGCTAAAGTGACGCCAATTGGCACCACTTTAGCGCTGAAATGTGATGTGATGCTCTGTTGACGCTACGTGGACGTCATCACGTCTCTATGGTGGCGCTAAAAATAATAATTTCAGTTTTTGTAAAAAATTCAACACTCATAATTTCATGATTAAGAATATGAAAATAATTTATCTATATTTAAGATATGATATATATTTTGTATGTATAATATATTGACATGTGTGCATACACACATACTATGTTCTACATATATATAAAGTATACATGTAGATTGTTAACATTCTTTCTTTCAATATATAAAGTATACACACACACATATATATATATAGATGTATGTATGTATATATATGTGTATTTGTGTTTGCATACATCAATACATCTATATTTAGGAATATGTATGTAGGTAACACATTATATATGCAACATATGGTACAAAAATACGTATGTAGGTAATACATATAATATTGATAACATATAGTATACGAATATATATGTAGGTAACACATATAATATATAGGTAACATATAGTATAGGAATACATATGTATGTAACATATATATTTAATTAGGAATATTTAATCTATTTATTCGTTAAACTATAATACAAGTAACATATATAGTTATACAAATTAGCATGCCCTACCTAAGCACAATATGAATATAGTTAGCGTCACTTTTGCCACACTATAGTGATCACCTCTTAGTATGCTCATAATTATTATAGTTAGACCCACGAAATTACATAAAATCTGATATTATTTAAAGCGCTTATCACTTACTATTAGGGGGAAATTGAATGAGTGAAAGGGGGACTAATTACTTTTCAAATTTTAAATACTGAACAGGGAGGAAATAAAGATGGAGGAGCAGAAGCCGGAGAGGAGGAGGAGCAAAGAACAACAGGAGGAAGAAGGTAGAAGAGAAGAGGATTGATGTTATAAAAAATCATGACGAACTAAAAAGGATTTTGGTTCCCTTGTGATGATACTTTGTTGATGCTACTCTTTTAGTTCTATGATGCCGCACATTTGACTTCTCATTTTTATTTACTCAACACACTGCAATTTTATTATTTGTGCTTGGTTTCGATTGGATTGAGAGATCGATTGTTTTCTCTTTAAACTAGTTTCATATGAGAGGAGGAACTTGTTACATTACTTTGTGTTTCTAGTGATAATTGATTTATTATTCGTATATAGATCGAGAGATCCATCATAATAGCTATTGCGAGGTGAGAGCCCTCAACAGTTGCGAGAGGTGTCAGATGTATTTCAATTGCTCTCATTAGGATAAAAGAACGGGTTGCTAGAGATCGAGAGATCATCCTCTTCTTCTGATTAAAGATGAGAATTTGATTAATCAGTAGTCCTAATCTAGTGTCTAACGGCTACTCTCCCTTCGGCTTAAAGAGAGGTCGGCGAGCCGGAAGACTTAGTAATTAATTCGCGCTCCAAGGTCAAAAGATCATTCAATTCGTAAGTTGAGGACTAAAACGCAATAGTTTCAACGAGTTCATTACAAGGGAATCTCTTCCATAACATTCTGATCTTTTTTCATTCTCTTTTGTTATTCTTTCTATGAGTTCTATTTCTTTGATATCCGACTTACTCTTAATCATTTCATGACAACTTTTGGGATACAAGTAGATTGGTAATTTGTCTAAATCAACGGGATTACGACACTCAGGGTTTCTACTCGACCTGTGCATTTGTAGTTGTGTGAACTCTAGAGTAAAATTTAAACACGACTAGAATTAATTTTAATGCAAGAAATCCACACCCACATAAAGTTCACGTCAAGTTTTTGGCATCTTTGCTGGGGATTTAGATTATTATTTTCTATTTACATCTTTGCTTATTTAATTTCCTAATACTTATTATTGAATCATTTTCTTTGATTTCAGGGATTAGTATATGTCCGGAAATACTCGCAGACAATTGCTTGAATTGGACCTAGAAATCGATCGAACTTTCAAAAGAAGAGTGTGAGAATATAAGAATAGCACATCTTTTATTGAAGGAACAAGTAGCACTCGATCAATAGAGCTCGAGGTGAATTCTGATCTAGAAGCAGAAATGATGGCTCAACAATGAGAACAACCTCAACCGCCAATCCCGTCACTAGAAGAACTCTATCCCCCCAGTATAGATTGGTTAGAGTAAGCTATTTTGAAGCCAACTATCCAAGCTAACAATTTTGAGTTGAAATCTTCTTTGATCTTTTCGATTCAATAGAACCAATTCGGGAGAACTCCAGATGAGGACCCGAATCAACATCTCAAATATTTTCTGGAAATATGCGAGACAACAAAGCTGAATGGAGTTTCACTAGAAGCATTGAGATTAAGAGTCTTTTCTTTTTCACTAAGAGGCAAAGCCAAATAATGGCTACAGTCACTAGAGCCCCGGGAATTAACCACCTGGGAACAACTGGTAAAAGCTTTCGTGTCAGAATATTTTCCTCAAGTAAGACAATTAAAATTAGAAATCAAGTCATTGGTTTTGTTCAAAAAGATCAGAAAACATTGTATGAAGCTTGGCAAAGGTTTAAGACATTGTTAAGGTCGTGTTCCCATCACGGTTTGAGCAAATGAATTTTAGTTCAATCTTTTCACAATGGACCAAATTATGCTTCAAAAAATGGCACTTGATAATGCTGCGGATGGTATATTTATAAAGAAAAATGTAGACGAAGCATACCAACTTATAGAAGAAATAGCAAGGAATCAGCATTTCCTAGTTCACTCAAGGTCCAATGAGCCAACTGCTTTCACTCAAACACGATCGGATGGTGAGGATTTTTCTTCTAAAGTGGAGTACATCGTTCAAAAGGCCATTAGTAGACTAGGACTCAAAGAAGCTACCCCTCCTGTTAATATGATAGCAAGATGCTATGAGATATGTGGTTCACCTGATCAGATTTCCATGCACTGTGAATTATTGAAGCAACAAGGACATCAACATCAGGCAAACACGATAGGCCCTTATCCTTCTAATAATGATCCATACTCTAATACTTTCAATCCTAGATGGAAGAATAACCCAAAGTTTTCCTACATAGATAACCCTCAGCAAGCTCAAGTCCTACTTGGCAAAACAGATTCAATCAAAGAACACAATCTCAAAACTCTTCGTCGGATCAAGGATCATCTTCTACGAGTAAGCTTGAAGTAATAATGGAAAAGTATATATAGAAACAAGACAATCTAATGTAGAAGATGTTTGAGAAGATTGAAAGCCTCTCCATTCATAACAAAATGTTGGAAACACAGATATCCCAACAACCAACATCTTCTTCAAGTCAATCAGGAATTTTACCTGGACAATTGGAGAAGAATCCAAAAGAACAAGTTTAAGCTGTAACCTTAAGAAGTGGGAAAACAATTGAAAATACTATGAGCACAAGATTTCAGGTCTCGACAGTGGGAAATGAGGAAATTTTAGAACAAGATAAAGTAGTTCAACTAGAGGTTAAGCTGAATGAACAGAACAGAGCCAAGCAACAGACTACAGAAGGACATTCTAGCTACTCTGCTAAGATATCATTCCCTAAAGCCCTCGAGAAATCCAGACAAGATCAGTAGTTTGGCAAGTTTGTAGAAATCTTAAAGAAACTCTACCCTTCGTTGAAGCCATATAAGAGATGCTGGCCTATGCAAAATTTCTCAAGGATATTCTATCAAAGAAAAGAAGGATACAAGAAAATGAAACAGTTGCATTAACTATTGAAGCCAATGTTGTAATTCAAAACAAACTGCCCCCGAAACTAAAAGACCCTGGGAGTTTTTTTATACCATGTGAAATTGGAAACAGAAGGATATAAAGAGCTTTATGTGATCTTGGTGCTTCTGTTAGTGTTATTCCCCTTTCATTATGCAGGAAACTTGAAATGTGTGATATTAAGCTCACAAATATGTCTCTCCTATTAGCAGACCGATCCATAAAAACCCCACAAGGAATTCTCGAAGATATACCAATCAAAGTACGGAATTTTTACATACCAACTGACTTTGTAGAACTAGATATGGATGAATACAATCAAACTCCCATTATGTTGGGAAGACCTTTTCTAGCTACTGCAGGAGCAGTAATAGATGTTAAACAAGGTTGTCTTACTTTTCAAATAGGTGATGACATAGTCGAATTTCGATTGAATCATATTATCAACTGTCCAGACATGGAAGATTACCACCTTCACCCTGAGCAAGTGGATCCTCTAATACAGAAGGTAGCATCAGTTATCCATAATAATATGATCCTTTAGAATTATCCCTCAAGGCTCAAGAATCATCTTTATGGATGGAAGAAGAAGCCAACATTCTTATAAGTCATATGCTCTCAACACATATACTTCCTCAAAATCTCAGATATGAATTCTTAAGAGAAGACTTCACTTACCCAGTCATTGTCAGCGCAAATTTAAAGATAAATCAACTTCAACAGCTATTAGACAAATTAAAAGCCTACAAGCATATCACAAATCAACTTCAACAGCTATTAGACAAGTTAAAAGCCTACAAGCATATTATTGGCTATACTCTAAATAATCTTAAAGGAATCAGCCCTTCTATTTGCATGCATCGCATTCATATGGAAAAATATTATAAACCTTCCATAGACGGACAATGAAGGCTCAATCCAACAATGAAAGAAGTAGTGAAAAAAAAAGTGATTAAACTTTTGGACGCTGGAATCATCTATCCCATATTAGATAGCCAATGGGTGAGCCCCGTGCAGGTCGTGCCAAAAAAGGGTGGAATGACCGTAATAAACACAGAGTCAAACAAACTCATCTCCACACGAACTGTAACCGGATGGAGGATGCGTATTGATTTCAGAAAGCTAAACAAAGCCACCCAAAAGGACCACTTTCCTCTACCCTTCATCGATCAGATGTTAGAAAGGCTGGCAAATCACTCTTACTTTTGTTATTTAAATGGATTTTTTGGATTCCATTAAATTTCTATTCATACAGATGATCATGAAAAGACCACCTTTACATGTCCTTATGGAACATTCACATATAGGAGAATGCCCTTTGAGCTATGCAATGCTCCAGCAAGCTTCCAAAGATGCATGATGTCAATTTTTTCTGAGTATATTGAAGAAATAATGGAAGTATTCATGGACGACTTCTCGGTGTACGACACTACCTTTGAAATTTGCTTGCATAATCTTGGAAAAGTATTACAAAGATGTGTCGAATCTAACCTAGTGTTGAACTGAGAGAAATGTCATTTTATGGTACAAGAAGGGGTAGTCTTAGGACACATTATTTTAGGCAGGGGAATTGAACTTGATAAAGCTAAGACAAAAGTGATTGAAAAATTACCTCCACCTACTAATATCAAGGGAATTAGAAGTTTCCTTGGATATGCAGGATTTTATCGATGTCTCATCAAGGAGTTTTCTCTTATTGCAAGACCCTTAACAAAAGTCTTATCCAAAGAGGCAGAGTTTATATTCGATGAAGACTGTTTAAAGGCTTTTGAAACTTTGAAAGCAACCCTCACAACAGCCCTAATCATCCAACCGCCTGATTGGTCTTTACCCTTTGAAATCATGTGTGATGCTAGTGATCAAGCTGTTGGAGCAGTTTTAGGACAAAGGAAGGATAAGAAGCAACATGCAATCTATTATGCCAATAGAACCTTAGACGAGGCACAGATCAATTATGCCACAACCGAAAAAGAATTCATAGTAGTTGTTTTTGCAATGGACAAATTCATATCCTACTTAGTCGGTTCTAAAGTCATCGTGTATACTGATCATCAAGCCATTCGATACTTGATTTTTAAAAAGGATGCAAAACCTAGACTGATTAAGTGGATCCTTCTATTACAAGAGTTCGATCTAGAAATCAAAGACAGAAAAGGAGCAAAAAATTAAGAAGCCGATCACAATTCTTGACTCCAACTATCAGAACAGGAAATTGATCCTGGCAATTATAGAGCTATTAATGATTCCTTCTTTGACGATCAATTGTTTTCAATTCAAGAAGCACAACTTCCATGGTTCGCTGATTATGCCAACTATTTAGTCTCAAGAGTTTTACGACCTGACTTATCCTATCAACAAAAGAAAAAATTATTTTCAGACATTAATTCTAGAATGAACCATTTCTCTTCAAAAAATGTGCTAATGAAATATATCGAAGGTGTGAACAAAAGAGGAACAATCTGCCATACTACAGGAGTGACATTCATCTCCTTATGGTGGTCATGGAGGATACCAAAAGACAGCCTCTAAAGTTCTTCAAACAAGTTTTCATTGGCCTACTCTGTTCAAGGATGCAATTAATTTTGTCAAATCTTGCGATGCTTGTCAAAGAACTGAAAATATAGGCAGAAGAAATGAAGCACCACACCAGCCTATACTCGAGATAGAAATATTTGATGTGTGGGGAGTTGACTACATGGGACCCTTTCCTCCCTCATGCGGGTACAAGTTTATACTTCTAGCAGTTGATTATGTCTCAAAATGGATTGAAGCAATTCCTACAATTTCAAGAGACTCAAAGTCAGTTATCAAGCTCTTTAAAGATACAATCTTCCCAAGATTCGGGGTTCCCAGATTGGTTATCAATGATGAAGGATCACATTTCATCGAACGAAGTTTTGAAAAATTGCTGCTTAGATATGGAGTCAAACATCAGATTTTCACTGCGTATCACCCTCAAACCAATGGGCAAGCAGAAGTTTCGAATAGAGAAATTAAAATGATTCTCGAGAAGACGGTCTCAATGACTAGGAAAGACTGGAGCATGAAACTCAATGAAGCACTATGGACATACGGGACTGCATACAAAACATCAATAGGAACGACATCATTCAAGTTGATTTATGGCAAGCATTGTCACCTACCTGTGGAATTGGAACACAAAGCTTTCTGGGTAATCAAAATGCTAAATTATGATTTTCAAGCAGCCTCCGACAATCGATTACTGCAATCAACGAGATAGATGAATTGAGATTAGATGCCTACAACAACTATCGCCTTTACAATGAAAGAGCAAAGAAATGGTATGACATGCATATATTAAAAAAGGAATTTAAGGAAGGCGGCCAAGTTTTGTTGTTTAACTCTCGATTACAGCTTTTCCCGAGACGCTAAGAACGAGATGGTCCGGACCATTCACCGTTGAAAAAGTATATCCTCATGGCGCAGTAGATATCAAAAAAATTTTAAGGTCAACGGGCAAAGATTGAAACATTACAACCCATGCACAACAAGGTTCAAAGAAGTTTTACACCTGCAATTGGACCATTAAAAGTGATAAGGTCGAGCCAACGACATTAAAAAAGGCACTACAAGGAGGCAACCCAACCAAATAAATGGCTATCAGCCACATCAGCACTCACACAAGGCCAAAAATGATCAGAATACCACCTAAAAAGTACACCTTTTAGATTTAGATGAGAATCCCAACAGAATCTAGTACCATATCTACCCACGTACCCACTTTTCCAAATCCCACACGAACACCCTACATCATCTCGTTTCTCCACATGACCCACTACTTCTTTTCCAAAACCTATTGCATATCAAACACGGCTACCCGAAATCCCTAACAGCTCTTTATCCTCCTCCGAGCACTCTGTAATCACCTAAGCCCGTAGATATCCTCGACACGGTCGGCAATATGAAGAGGATGCGCACATCATCGGACTCTGAGATCAATAGCTCCTCTGAATCCATTAGACGTCGTCTACGTTCGGATGACCTCTTGCACCAAACATCTAACATACGACAACTGAAAAATAGCGAGGAAGCGCAACGCCTCCTGAACACTAGGTGCAGAAACTTCTCCTCTACTAGATTTTTGGATTTTCCTACTCTCGAGCCTCTTGGGTTGTTTGACAACATCAGAACCCTACTCCATCGATCTCGTCTTTTACTTTTCTTCATTAAACGATGGGACCTCTACAAAGAGGTATCGGTAGAGGTTTTAGGGACTGTATATTTCACTAGCTTTGACGATGGCGTTCTAGACCATATTGAATTCCGTCTGCGTAATCACGACCTCTCCATGAGCCTTGACACTTTTGCTCATTTTCTAAATCTCCCAAATACCAACCACAGAACCCCTCCACCTACTTTTCTTGTATTTGAAGTCTGGTATCAACTCACTGGACGATGTACCGACAACATTCTTCATTTGGTCGGCCAACATCTTAAAAACCCTATCTTCCGATACCTCCACATTCGCCTCACCAACACTGTTTTAATCTGCCCGAATGACTATGAGAGAGATTTTGTCTCTACTAACGAATTTTTCATCATCCGGTGTCTCCTCTCTAACACAGAGATTAACCTTGCATAATTCTTTATGCAAAGTTTACTCAAGAAATCAACTCGCGAATGTAATCAGATTCTTTGTGGAAATCTCATCACACCTATAGCCGAACATTTTGTGTTCTTAGGAGACACAAATCCAACAGCTGCGACCCTGCTTGATTTAGACTTCCTGATGCAAGAAGGAGTCCTCCTTACAGTCAATGGCCAACACTTCTAGCGATAGTCTAACTCGTCCGCTCTATTCCAGTTGCCCAATCCTCGACAATCTTCTATCCTGGAAGGCCGGAATTGGTGGATGAATGATTTCAACCAAGTTACAAGACCTATCCCAACACTCCCTCCATTTCTCCTAGATTACACTATAGCTCCACGAATCCCACCTGGCCCAAGAACCCCCAGAAGGCATATTGTCACTTCTTCCTCTTCATCAGCCCCAGATGCCTCACAATCTCTACCCCTTACTTCCTCTGATAAATTGAACCTCATCTTGGAACAAGTTTCCAAACTTGCCGAGGCTACAGGTCGTCAACACGAAGACATACAAACACTCAAGGACCAACTTCACACTTTGGAGCAACAAGGCCTTGTGCATCAACAGCAAATTCAAGGAATTGGGGGTCGCCCAAAACTCTATTCAAACGACCCTCTATGACATACAACAAGTGACTGATCATTTACTTGAGCTGAACCACCACCTCCCTTTTTCTAGCATGATTGACACTGAGGACAAGATCGATTCTAAGCTTGTGGGAGAGGGTAACATGGTACATTTCTATTCTCTCCTTGCTACATTTTTATATACATTTTTCACAATCTCATTACCATTTTTCAATGAACAAACTATTTTGTGAAACCATACCACATTAACACATAGCAACATTTTATTTCTAAGCAGTAAAGTAAGAGATGTTGATTTTGCCCGGTAGCCACAACTTCCTTTGCAACCTCCTGAAACCATGTTCAAGAACATCTTGCTAATCCTGTCAAAATTTAACACACTTCATGATCTAATTCAATGCTTTAAGTGAAGGGCTATGGTTAGCATAAAGTGGCTATTTGGAAATCTTAAAAGCTTGACGACCAATCCTACTCAGGCTCACCTCTCAATCATAAGACTGTCAATAAATATGTTAATGCTAACATTTTCAGTGTAGTATTGAGCCTAGTTAAAATGATGAAAATGAACCAAAAAAAAAAAGGTTAAAAGCAAAAGAAAAGAGGGCTAATGTAGCCCCAGAAGGTCCAAAAAGGGTGCATTCCTGAACCTGGGTGAATCTGGGTGAGTAGATTCGTAGGAGTTTATGCTTGGTACCCTAAGTTTATGCCTGGTACCCTAAGAGCAATTGCCTTGGGATGTGCCGATCAAAAACCCGCTACATAGACCACCCAGAGTACTATGGATAATCACATGAGTACTAGATCAACAAAAAGAAATAAGAATCAAAAGAAAGCTCATACTGCATTAGTATATTCAGCATTAACATTCTTATTTTCAGTTCATCTTATTTGAATTCTCTGATTTTGAATCGAGTAGGAGGAAGTTAAAATGTCTTATTTTTAATACCTTCATTAAAGTCAGGGTGCGTAGAAAGAGAGAAGGCACTTGAGCAAAGAATATAAGGTCTGAATGTTAAAAGAGTGGCTGAAAAGCAAGGTGGAGACTTAACCCTCTTATCTTGAACATTGCTTGGGGACAAGCAAAAAGCTAAACTTGGGGGAATTTGATCACCTCTTATTATGCTCATAATTACTATAGTTAAACTCATGAAATTACATAAAATTTGATTTTATTTAAAGCACTTTTCACTTATTATTAGGGGAAATTGAATGAGTAAAAGGGAGACTAACTACTTTTCAAATTTTAAATACTGAACAGGGAGGAAATAAAGATGGAGGAGGAGAACCCGGAGAGGAGGAGGAGCAAAGGACAACAGGAGGAAGAAGGTGGAAGAGAAGAGGATTGATGTTATAAAAAGTCATGACGAACTAAAAAGGATTTTCTTTCCCTTGTGATGATACTTTGTTGATGCTACTCTTTTAGTTCTATGATGCCGCGCATTTGACTTCTCATTTTTATTTACTCGACACACTACAATTTTATTATTTGTACTTGGTTCCAATTGGATCGAGAGATCGATTGTTTTCTTTTCCTAATCTAGTGTCTAACGGCTACTCTCCCTTCGGCTCAAAGAGAGGTCGGCGAGCCGAAAGACAAAGTAATTAATTCGTGCTCCAAGGTCAAAAGATCATTCAATTCATAAGTTGAGGACTAAAACGCAATAGTTTCAACGAGTTCATTACAAGGGAATCTCTTCCATAACATTCTGATCTCTTTTCATTCTCTTTTGTTATTCTTTCTCTGAGTCATGTTTCTTTGATATCCGACTTACTCTTAATCATTTCATGACAACTTTTGGGATATAAGTAGATTGGTAATTTGTCTAAATCAACAGGATTACGACACTCAGGGTTTCTACTCGACCTATGCACTTGCAGTTGTGTGAACTCTAGAGTAAAATTTAAACACGACTACAATTTATTTTAGTGCGAGAAATCCACACTCACATAAAGTTCACGCCACATAGCGTCACAATATGCCTAATCAACGTCTCCTTAGCATAGCAATAGCCATGACGCTAACTTAGCGTCGCTCCATGTCAATGCCAAAAGAGCGCAACACGTTGACGCTAATGTCGCCTCTTAATCTAGTGTCGATTTAGTGTCACATATTTTGTGACGTTAATTAGTGTTGCAAGACGATGACGCCAATACAGCGCACGATGCCGACACCCATATCGACTCTGTCTTTAGCATCGATTTAGTGTCGCCATCTTCATGGCGCTAACTTAGCATCACAACTTGTTGATGCCAATACGGTGCTACAATCTACCGCACATTTTCGCGTAGCATCTTGATGGCACAACATTTAGCATCAACACCTTGTAATGCCAATGCAATGCTAAATTGAAGTTGTGGAGATGCTATTGGCATCGACATAGCGTCTCTTGATTTTGCAACGCTAATTTGCATTTCTATTCAACAATTTCCTTGTAGTGCAAATGAAAGAGGAAAAGGAAAAAGAAGAGGAAGGAAGCTCAACCGCTTCTTGCCTCTGCCTCTATGTTGAAATCTCTATGGTATCATCACAAATCTGAACCCCCCCTTCTCTCAACTGCTTCTCCTCTTGCTTTATAGCAGGAACAAGACGTCACTTGTCCCTACTTTTCACTGCTTCTTTATTCAATTATCATTATCTCTCATAGTAAATACTATTGTTGCTAAAATTCTAAAATTCACCATTGTTTCTAATTTTTTTAAATCTTTGCAAAAAAAAAAATTCTGAAATTTTGTTTATTGTAGCTTTTAAAATACCCACTTAGACTTTTACTATGTTATCAAGCATTAACTAGGAAACATTATGCATGCCATTATTGATCCCATAGCTTTCATGATTAATTTGTCTTGAACATTCCTAAAGTAAAATATAATTATGTGAATACATGTAGGCTCTCCACATAATCTTATCTAGGATCTTGCACTTGCACATATTTGTATGATACTAAACTATGATCTGCTGTAGCATAATAATAATAATAAATTGTATATTTTGCATGTCCCCACATATGCACTTCTCCTCTTTTGTTTATTGGGAAATGCTTTTGCCTTTTTTTAATAAAAGTTTCAAGTGCCTCACACGAATTTTCTAGGAAGAAAAAGTGGGGAAGGTTGTGGGAAAATTCTCTTTCTCTTGAACAGTTACTCCTTTGTCCCCTCACTTGAGGAAGACAAGAGTATGCATGGCACCACTAGTACCTGGGCCAAGTATCCTAGGAAGAAAGGCAAGGAAAATGCTAAGTGAAAAATTTCTTTTTCTTTTCAGTTTCCCAATATACAATTGAAGAGGAGGTTGTAGCAACAAGAATAATAAAAAAATAGGGGTGAACCAAAAAGAAAATTAGTTTAATCCAGAGATAAGTAAGTGTCTCATACATTTGCAGATCATCTTTTAGTGTTAATACAAATCAGAGGAATGTGCATGTTCTTGGGAGAGTTTATGTGTATGTTCAACCTACAGCTTCAGTTAATACTAAGTCAGGGATTAAAGAGCCTTAAACGCGTAAATGATGTTCATGTAGAATAAGTTTGAAGGCTGAGGGAATAGGGTATCATGTATAATGTGGTCATGAAAATATGAAAACTCTAGACACTAAGTTCCTAATTTTGCTTGACGACAAGCAATGGTTTAAGTTTGGGGGAGTTTGATGTGGAGAAATTATATATACTTTTCATTTATGTTCAACATGCATTTATCTCATGTTTTGATATATTTTCATGCTCGAACACATGCTTTATTATCAAATTACCACTTTTATGATTTCTCCACATCCAATTTCTAAATATCTGCATTTATGGGATATTATTACTTGTTTTGATTTTCCATGTAAAAATTCCAGCCAACAATACATCGGGGCATGCAGGTATATGCCCCCACATACGATCGCATAAGGGCATATTGGTGGATACTCCCAAACTAGACACTTAGACGAATTCGAGAGCAAACGACGTAGTTCACGGGGACAACTGCAAAAAATAGTAAATAACAAAGAAAAGGATACATTTCCACGCCAGCCTAGCATATTCCTTCTATAAGAGGAAGAAAGCTTCCTCTACATCTTTATGGACAGACATGGATAATAGAGTTGATAAAAAAGCTGGACAGGTGACAAACTGGAGGGAGACTGTGAGGAAGGACCACAAGAGCTATTCTTTTGGCTAGAAAAAGCTGGACAGGTGGCACAAATTTCTTGGGTTATAAAAAAGAATAAAATCTGCACATGAAAGGAGGTTCCCAGTGGACAATTTGAATCTCCATTGCTTGCTGAAGGGGGATGAAGAGGACACTACAACCAACAGCCTCCCTTCTCCTTGTCTTTTTTTTCCTTTTCTTCATTTCCCTTTTTCGTGTTTTCTAATGTGTAATTAAACCAGCCAGCTAGTGGCTAGGACCTGGGATATTTTGTTTCTTCATTTGATTTTTGTTTTCCCTACTAGACAAACCTACGAATTTTCGTGTTGATTTTATGAATCATTGCATGTTTTTTTATTTTCCATTTATTGCAATGGATTCTGATGTTAATTGAGCTTTAGGACTTGTTCTAAATTGCAACCTGAGAGGGAGTTTTTACCCTCTGTTCAGGTAAATGTCGAGAGATCCTATATTGAATAGAGTTATCATTTTTCAATGTGCACAAATCCTATTAATGTATTGGTTGTCTTTAGATTATGTTTGACAATCTTTTGTTCAGACAACATGTTCATTGCTTTCTCTCCTGAGAGGGATATTTCCATTGAAGTTTTGTATGCATGTCGAGAGGTAGGACAAAAACTCAATCATCTAAAAAGGAATCATGAACCGCATGTATTGGATCTGAACTTGATTCACTCTTGTTCCGCATCATCATCATCTTTTCTATGTTTTGGTCCTCTTTTATTGATTTGATGACTTCTACTCAAGAGAGAGCTTCATACTCTGCATTTGTGGACGATTCGAGAGGGCACACATGATGCGTTTGATTTTGTAACAATAAAATTTGCTAGCAAGTGCACTAGTCGCTCAAGTAATATAGTAATAGGAGTAAGAGTGTCGAACCCACGAGGAATATTATTAATTCAATATCTGGATTTATAAATTAATAAGAGAGGAAAAACATGGATTTTTGGAAAGAGGTTTTATGAAATAAAATAAGGAAAATAAGATAAAGATAAGATAATGGTGTTGAAGTTAGGCCTTAGGATGAAAATAGATCAGGATAAATATTTGAACCATAAAAGATAAATTTAATCTTTAAAGATGGATTAGAAATTTTCCCCAGTTATTAATTTACAAGATTAACATCACAGAGTTCACAAACTGGTAATTCTGCTATTTAATCCGGTAAATCAAACTATCTTAAATTTAATCAAACCTAAAGTCCCACAAACTGGTATTCGTCAGATAAGATTAAAATTAAGATGCATTAATATGAAAATCCTAGACTATTAATCACTCCACAAACTGGTTAGATTAACAGACCACATAAATTCGATTCTCCACACACTAGTTATCAAATTTATGTCAATTATTAATTTCACATAAAATCAATTAATTTAATTAATGAATTCTGAAATTAAATAATCCACAAACTGGTAAGTACTCAACTCAGAAATCCAAATAATTAAATTAAAAGCATTAAGCACAATTAATTAATTGATCAGAAAAGATTAAAACAAATAATATAGGGTCAAATAGTTTCCCTTCAATAATAATCTCCTAAAATGAAATAAATAAAAATATGGAGTTCATCCTAGAAATTCTGGAGAGATAATAACAAAGTAATAATAATTGGAAGAATTACACCCAAATAGACAAAAGTCGAAGCTTCGGATCACGGGCAGACAGTCGGGCAGCCTCTCGGACTTGATCAGGGTCGCGATCAACTTCCAGCCGTCGCACCTCTCTCCTCTTGGTCGTAGCCTGCAGAGCTCACGACTCGCCGTGGAAGAAACCTGAACTTCAGAGCACGAATTGAAACGATGGATTCTTCACGTATTTATAGGGTGCGGACGGCCTTCAATTTGATCTCGGCCGTAACATCGTACGGTTAACTTTAAAATTATAAGATAAACTCGGCCAAAGATAAATCCTTTTATCATTACGCCCAAAGATAAAATCATTTATCTTTTACTCCCTTAGATAAACTCATTTTTATCTTGTTACGCCCTTCATCTTCATGCCATTACGCCCTCCAAATTTCGGCCGTAACATCTTATCTTCATGCCATTACGCCCAAAAGATACAAACATTTATCTTTACGTCTTCAACTCTCGGCCGTAAGGAAAGACTTTTCCTGTTACGCCCAAAAGATAAAAATATTTATCTTTACGCCTTCAAATGTTAGCCGTAACAAAGAATTAAATCTTGTTACTCCTTTTGAATCTCGGCCGTAACGACTTGGGTGTAAAGCCAAATCTCGGCCGTAAGGAATTTCTTTGAATTTCGGCCGAGATTTGAATTTTCCTGCAAATAATTATCAAAATATAGTTAATCCATCCACAATTAAAATATTCAACGATTTTAATAATTAAAATTGATAAATCCGGAATTATGATTAAAAGTGACTAAAAATGATGCATGCTATGATCAAATTATAGAAAATTTAATTAAAATAATTAACTAAAATATGTTGTATTTTGCATGCATCAAACTCCCCCAAGCTTAAAGTCTTGCTTGTCCTCAAGCAAAAATTCAAAGCAAGGCTCAAGAAAGTTCCATCGTAGCCTCCACATTGTCAACTGATTAATTTTCTCACACAATTCATCTGCACACCTACTACTTAGTATCTTATCATTTTCCATGCACTTAGCTTCATAGAAGTTCTGAATGCTACACAAATTTAAACAATCTCAAATTCAGCCTTGAAAAAAAAAATATATTGTCTATCAAATAATAGCATTGATATTGAACACATAAATACTAATTGAGCTTAAAACTTTTTCTTTTTCTTTTCATTTTTCAGCTTTATTTTCAATCATTTAAAAGTTCTAATATTCAAGTAGAATTGCACAAGGAAGTCCATGTAGCGGGCTTTGGACTGATGACTCCCAGACCAGATGGCCTTAGGGCAACAGGTGATAAAGCACCCCTCGATTTTACTTGCCCGAACAACCAAGGTTCTGAATGAAGAGTTCGAACTTAGCCATGATTCAGTACTCATGTGCTTCTCCATATTCCACAAGATGGTCCATGTAGCAGGTTTTCGATCGACGGATCCCAGAGCAGTTGCCCTTAGGTCGCCAGGCATGAACCCCTACGGATCTAATTACCCGAACTCACCTTGGTTCCGGATAACACTTTTGTACCCACACATAACTTTATTCAACTTTTTTTTTTTTAGCATAATTATTTGTTGGGGTTTAACTAACCCTTCTTTTTTATTCATTTTCAATTTTTATAAGCTCAAAAAGTACTTGATATGGTTAATAAGAAAGCTACTATTATCAAGACTTAAAAGAAATAAAAAGGCATGAATATGATTTTGTCGTCTAGTCATTCATAATTCTACTTAGCATAGGCACATAGTCCATAAGTTTGATACTAAAATAGCAAGTGATAAGAAAGAAAAGCATTCAAATTTCATCAATTAACGACATGTCTTTGAACTTCTACTAAAAGATAATTAAAACAATAAGACAAGAGTTTGTTAGATGGTAGCAAAAATAAATGCATGCAATGGTATTTTTTTGAAAATTTTCAAATTTTTCATATATATTTTTTTTATTTTTTTATTTTTTTATTTTTTTTTGGATTTTTTTTATAAATAGATGCAAACATAAGCAAATAAACAGAAAGAAACATGCAATGCGTGAAATGCAAACTCCCCCAAGCTTAAACTAGACACTGTCCTCAATGTTAAGCCAGCAAGGGAAAGTGATACATACTCAATAAAAAAGAAAATTTAAAGAAACGAAAATAAAGAAAAGGGAAAAGACACAACCGGATTTATTGTCTGCGGGGTGGCGATGGTGGATAGTAGCTGAGATTTCCTTGGCGCATATGATACTCATGGATGCGTCTCGTCATGCGCGCATGTTGATTCTGAAGGGATTCGAAGCGACCCTGACGATCATCCATATTTCTAAAATCAGCTCGAATGTTGGTCAGCTCTTGTGCTTGTCGAAGTTGCTCTTCCTGAATAGCATGCAACTGCCCTGATTGACGAAGTTGCTCTTCTTGAAAAGTGTGAAACTCCCCTGCTTGACGAAGTTGTTCATCATACATTGATTCCCATAAGTTTTGCATGGAAGCATAGTCAGGCTGAGGTGGCGGAGGTGGATAGTAAGTCTGCTCTGGAGCTGAAGTAAAAGTGGGCTCTGGTGCTATATAGCGATTCTGCACAGGTTCTTGTAAAGGGGCGGATATTTCCATCGAATCGCGTTCCTCATAAGGAGTAGAAGGTATGAACGAGGAATCAGAAGAGCTCTCTTGTGCTGGAGATGGAATCGGAGAAGGTACCGGCATATAAGGCGAATGGACGGATGTGGCATATTGGGAAGCTGCCGGTGATGCATCCTGGAATCCTTGTTGCTGTTGAAGGTAGGGTTGGGCTGCCGCATAATCAGTAGAATCAAACCAGGAGAAAGGTTCATCCTGGTGTAGCTGTCCGACAGAGGTAGATGGTCCTGCAGGTGGAATTACTGGAGCGATGACCTGCCTAAAAAGAAGCCAATTATTTGGATTAATCGGCGTAAAAGCATCTCGATCTGAACAGGGCACCTCCTGATGGTGGCCTTTAAAAATAAAAACTTTGATCCCTGAGTTATTGGTCTTCACGAGACCCATAGCCTGAATGGTCCTACGAGTGAGGTGAGTGTTTCCTGGCACAGCTTCGAGATCATCCAAGTCAAGTTGTAGGTGCTGAGCGATAGGTGTGAGAAGGGCACCCATATTAATGCTACCGCCACGATGAGTAGTGCGGCGCTGAAATCGACGAATGAGGAAGGCACCCACATTAACGAGAGTTCTGTGAAGCATGCTGTGGATGAGATATAACTCTCCTTCTGAGACGGCACCATCATTATCACTGCGTCCACTTATGGTGTTGCTTAGCATGCGATTGACGTAGCGCAGAACAGGATTCTGAATTGAGCTATCTTTAGCGGTGTTCCAAACCAATCGTTCTTCTTCTGTTATCTGTTTCCAAAAAGTTTCAGCCTCAAAGTCAGCAGGTACAGAAAGAGATCCATGGTTAGGAAATCCATAGATATTATTAATCTCTCCTAGAGTGAGAGTAAATGGTCGTCCATAAAGTTGGAATGAAATGCGGGGCTGATCATAGTTCCTGCCATCTAAATTAAAGATTTCCAGAGATGAGAGGAATTCCATAATTAGTACTTCATAAGTTGGCCACCAAGAATGCACAAAGTCAGATAGTCCAATTTGAGAAAATAATAGATGAGTATCTGCAAGTAAATTATACTCCCTCAGCAATTCAGTATCTGAAAATCTGGTGGCATGAATTCGAATATCACACATCCGTTCATATCGAGCTTGATACTCCGGCTTAGTCCAATAATAATCTCCGGGGTAGGAGATTAATTGTGAGGGCTGTGGGGTCGGCTGAGCATTCGGATGTCGTCGTTCATGACGTCCCCTCCATATATTAGCAAATCGCCTCATCTTGATCTGGACAAAAATAAACAAAGAAAAGATACCGGCTCGGTGGAAGCGACTAAGGTTTCGACCGTAGTATTCGATGAAGAACCGGCTGAAGGTCGGAGGTGACGAAGAACTTCGGCCGTAAGGAGTTGATGAACCTGTCGATTTCGGCCGTAAGGAATGGCGGTGTGGTTTCGGCCGTAAAGTGAATCGCCCGGAGTTTGGCCGTAAAATGAAATCGGCGTGGAAGCTTGGCCGTAATAAATGTCGGTGCGGTGGAAGACCGGCCGTAACGCTGGAACCTCGGCCGTAAGGAGTTGCTCGGCCGGAGTCGAGTGGAGTTTCACTTCGGCCGTAAGGTAGAAAGCTCGGCCGTAATGAAGTCTTGGTGCGCGGTGGAACTTCGGCCGTAAGAAGTTGGAGGCTTGGCACTTTGGGCGTAAGGGAGAAAGCTCGGCCGTAATGTACAGAGGGCGGCGCGGTGTTGAAGCTCCGGAACTTCGGCCGTAAGGAGTTGCTCGGCCGTAATTGATCTGCAATATGCGAGAAGAGGTAAGTATTTTATAGATAAATTTATGGGGTAACACTCCGACAGCGCGCAGTGAAAGGTCAAATCCGGGCGTAAAGGCATGCATTTTTCCAAGGTATGTCCGTGGTCTGCTGATGTGACATCTCGGCCGTAATGGAATGGTGGCAGGGCGTAATAGGAACCCGCAGCTCTTGTCATGTCTTCGGCCGTAAAGAGCATCGTAGGGCGTGATCTTCGGCCGTAACTATGTGGCGTCTTGTCATGTCTGTTGGAATCTTTACGGCGTGGTCAACGAGGTGATTCTCGGCCGTAACGAGGAATGGTGGCAGCTTGTCTTATCATGTCCGAGCTTGATGCATGTGTGACAACTCGGCCGTAATGCACACGTAATGTGTGTGGTAGGGCGTAACGACGGTGGCAGCTTGTCTTTTCTTCGATCGCTTCGGCCGTAACGGAAACGGTGGGTGGCAGGGCGTAATGTCTGAGCTTCGGCCGTAGAGAGAATCAATCTTTGAAATTTACGCCCCTGAGTTTATCTCTCCTTACAAAACATTAAATATTAATTAAATTAAATGACTCCATAATAAAATAAATGTCTAGTTAAAAGTAAAACTATCACCGAAACTAAGATATTAACAACTAATTAGATTAATCTAAAAAAATAAAAAAAAAATAAAAATAAAAAGGATAGAAATAGTTCTGATTTATAGTCGTCAGCTTGACTTAGTTCTGATAAAAATCAAGGCCTATTTTTCTCTTCTCCTCTTGGATTTTTTTCTGTGTTACTTGGGAGAGAGCCCGGTGTACGTCCAGTTAGTTGTGCCGCCATCTGGCCCAGTTGTCTTTCCAGATTTCGAATTGATGCATCCTGACTCGTGGCTCTAGATTCCATATTCTTCTGCAATGCTTGCATTGTGTCTATGATATGTGCCATCATCTCCTGCATATGATTTGATGATTGATGTTGGGGAGTATCAGGTTGCCTTTTCAGTATATAATCTTTTGATGGACCAGAAGATTGGCCTTGGTTCTGATTATAGGCAAACTTCGGATCATGTCTCCATCCATAATCGTTGTTCCTGTAAAATGGATTGGAAATAAAGTTAGCATTTTCAATTTGATTTGAATCTGAAGTGTTACCTGTAGGGCTATAATTGCTAGAATTCCCCATTAGTGACATCATCTGCTCGAATTTTTGATTAAGTGACTCCAGCTGAGCCACTATTTCTGAAGATTGTATTCCTTGTGTAGCATGTACATCATGAGTTCGGCGAGATGGTCTCCTTTCTTGGCTCGACTTGAGGGCTACAGCTTCAATTATATCTTGTATCTCACTAGGACGTTTAGATCCTAGCACTGTCCCTCCTGCTGATTGATCGAGCTTATCTTGATCTGCAGGTCGTAATCCATGGTAAAAATCTTCCATTACTTGCCATTTTGGAATTCTGTTGTCAGGAACTCTGGCCAACAGTTCCTTATATCGTTCCCAGGCTTCATATAACGTCTCGTTATCGTCTTGAACAAATGCCCTCAGCTCCCTTCGATATTTGCCTGCCTTTTGTGGTGGGCAATATTTCCCAACAAACTTTTCTACCAGCTCCAACCAAGAATGAATCGATCCTGCAGGCAAAGTTTTAAACCAAGTGGAAGCTTTGTCACGTAAAGATTGAGGAAATAATAATAAACGAATAACTTCAGAAGAAACATTATTATTTCTAAAGGTGCTCAGAGTGGCAAGAAATTTATCAAGGTGATCGTGAGGGTCTTCATGAAATCCTCCTCCAAATTGGGATGCTTGTATCATCCTCACGATCGCGGGATTTATCTCAAAATTATTTGCGTTAATATCAGGCAGCACGATGCATGATTCTCGGTCACTGTATCTGGCCGAGACATATTCTCTCATAGAAAGTTCTGCTTCATCTTCTCGCCGATTATTATATGGTGGAATCAGTTCATTCTGTTGCTCCAGTCTCTGATTGTCGCGTGCTTGTTCCGCCATTTTTCTTATATTTCTTCGTAATCGACGATAGGTTCTTTCAATCTCAGGATCAAATTCCAACAGTGGATTTGAACTTCTAGTGCGCTTATCAGAAGATTCCATGATTGGTTGTGATTTAATTTTCAATTAGTACCTGCAACAACCAATTTTCAGTAAGATAAAAGAATAAAATAAAATATATACAAGAAGAAAGAAATTCAGATAATAGGTCACGAAAAATAAGTTTTTTTTTTTACAAATAAAGTCTTTCGGCACGATAGAATTTGAAAATTCGTCATTAAAATTAATTTTCAGAAACTTTATTAAATTGTTTTCAAAAATAATCAGATTTTATAATCAGAAATAATCAAAAATTATTTTCAGAGAAGAAATAAGATTAATATACTGAAAAGAAATAAGATTGATCGGCCGTAATACAGAAATAGATTTACGGCCGAAATTAGATTAGTAATTAATCCGAGGCTCGTTCGTCCGTAAAAATATTGAAACAGTGTCAAAAGGATTCAACGTGAAGGCGTAAAAATTAGCATGGTGATGAATTATCTCGGCCGAAAAAAAATTGAATGAAATGTTGCCAAATGAATCATTACGGCCGACAAAGAATATAGTTCATATCGGCCGTAAAACAATGAGAGGTAAAACATCAACACATATAAATCGGCCGAAAAGGAGTAAAATCCATGGATGATCCATTACGGCCGAGACAAACTAAATCGCTTCGGCCAAAACAAAGTCAAATCAAAAGTTCAAACTACTATCTTGTTACGGCCGAGAATGAAAAAAAATCACAATTAAATTAGGGTCGGAAGATGGCGTAAAACAAATGTTCAGAAATTTTACGGCCGTAAAACTATGAGATTAATTCTCGGCCGTAAAAATGAAACATGAGATCATTTCGGCCGTAAAAAGATTAAATCGTCAATTAAGATGAGGTCACTTCGGCCGAGATAACACGAGGCCGTAAAGAAAAATAGGGTTTCGGCCGAAATAAAAATTGAATCATTACGGCCGAAAGTGAATTAAGTCAATTCCTTACGGTCGTAAAACAACGAAATCAGATCAAATAAAATGTTACGGTCGAGAATGAAACTGATTCGAATAGGGCGTAAAAAATTTAAACCATCGATAAACCGGGCGTAACAAGTCAAATCAATATCCATTACTCATGGCGTAAAAACAACGTTCGGATAAAAATATTACGGCCGTAAAGATTGAAAGTTTAGAATTCAGAAATTATTCATTGCGAGGCCGTAAAATTAATAAAGCCGACACATTAATTCTCGGTCGTAAAATCATAGGTCGACACTGTAATTCGGAAAATTCAATCGGCGTCGGATTTAAACCGAAAGTAGACAAATAAAAAAAAAATTATCGTGACCTTTGTCTGCAAAAGAAAAAAAAAATGTTAGTTTATTCACAAAAATAATTAAAACAATTAATACATATGCACAGAGAATTAATTACAATTTATTTACATCTCCTAATAATTCATAAAAATCAGAAATTAATTAATAAAATATTCCCCGGCAACGGCGCCAAAAACTTGATGCGTTTGATTTTGTAACAATAAAATTTGCTAGCAAGTGCACTAGTCGCTCAAGTAATATAGTAATAGGAGTAAGAGTGTCGAACCCACGAGGAATATTATTAATTCAATATCTGGATTTATAAATTAATAAGAGAGGAAAAACATTGATTTTTGGAAAGAGGTTTTATGAAATAAAATAAGGAAAATAAGATAAAGATAAGATAATGGTGTTGAAGTTAGGCCTTAGGATGAAAATAGATCAGGATAAATATTTGAACCATAAAAGATAAATTTAATCTTTAAAGATGGATTAGAAATTTTCCCCAGTTATTAATTTACAAGATTAACATCACAGAGTCCACAAACTGGTAATTCTGCTATTTAATCCGGTAAATCAAACTATCTTAAATTTAATCAAACCTAAAGTCCCACAAACTGGTATTTGTCAGATAAGATTAAAATTAAGATGCATTAATATGAAAATCCTAGACTATTAATCACTCCACAAACTGGTTAGATTAACAGACCACATAAATTCGATTCTCCACACACTAGTTATCAAAATTATGTCAATTATTAATTTCACATAAAATCAATTAATTTAATTAATGAATTTTGAAATTAAATAATCCACAAACTGGTAAGTACTCAACTCAGAAATCCAAATAATTAAATTAAAATCATTAAGCACAATTAATTAATTGATCAGAAAAGATTAAAACAAATAATATAAGGTCAAATAGTTTCCCTTCAATAATAATCTCCTAAAATGAAATAAATAAAAATATGGAGTTCATCCTAGAAATTCTGGAGAGATAATAACAAAGTAATAATAATTGGAAGAATTACACCCAAATAGACAAAAGTCGAAGCTTTGGATCACGGGCAGACAGTCGGGCAGCCTCTCGGACTTGATCAGGGTCGCGATCAACTTCCAGCCGTCGCACCTCTCTCCTCTTGGTCGTAGCCTGCAGAGCTCACGACTCGCCGTGGAAGAAACCTGAACTTCAGAGCACGAATTGAAACGATGGATTCTTCACGTATTTATAGGGTGCGGACGGCCTTCAATTTGATCTCGGCCGTAACATCGTACGGTTAACTTTAAAATTATAAGATAAACTCGGCCAAAGATAAATCCTTTTATCATTACGCCCAAAGATAAAATCATTTATCTTTTACTCCCTTAGATAAACTCATTTTTATCTTGTTACGCCCTTCATCTTCATGCCATTACGCCCTCCAAATTTCGGCCGTAACATCTTATCTTCATGCCATTACGCCCAAAAGATACAAACATTTATCTTTACGTCTTCAACTCTCGGCCGTAAGGAAAGACTTTTCCTGTTACGCCCAAAAGATAAAAATATTTATCTTTACGCCTTCAAATGTTAGTCGTAACAAAGAATTAAATCTTGTTACTCCTTTTGAATCTCGGCCGTAACGACTTGGGTGTAAAGCCAAATCTCGGCCGTAAGGAATTTCTTTGAATTTCGGCCGAGATTTGAATTTTCCTACAAATAATTATCAAAATATAGTTAATCCATCCACAATTAAAATATTCAGCGATTTTAATAATTAAAATTGATAAATCCGGAATTATGATTAAAAGTGACTAAAAATGATGCATGCTATGATCAAATTATAGAAAATTTAATTAAAATAATTAACTAAAATATGTTGTATTTTGCATGCATCAACACATCTGTAAAGTCATACTTAGAGAAGTTGTCGAGGGTCATAATCTTCATTTCTATCTAGGACTTTACTCGCCTGAACATATACAGTTTTGCGCAATCTCCAGCCATAGAGTTTTTGATCCAAGAGGGTTGTCTTCACACATAGAAATCCAACTCTGACCGAGAGGTCAATTGGATCTTCTGTTATCACTTTGAGAACCCAAGAGGCTGAGATTGCATGAGACGAGCTCAATCTCCATTGAGAGGAATCAGTTCTCCTACTTGCCACAAGATAGTGTTTCCAGAGCTGGCTCATTGGCGCATGCGAGCTTGGCCATTGATCATTGTACATGAGAGTGTCATGAGATGAGCCAAGCGTTACCCAACATGAACATATGTTTACGTGCGTGCCAAGGGACTGTATGTCATTTTACTTATAATTTAATGCCTGAATAATAGTAATCCCAAGTGAAAACATCCCCCCTAAGTGCTAGTTTTGTTACACTTTATCTACTTTTGGATTAAAAAACTCATAAAAATTGGTGTCATTTTATTTGTTGTAATTCCTGCTTTGTAACATTTCACTTTTTTATTTTAAACAACACTTATAGACTTAAGCTTTTCCTTCTAAACAGTTTCAATCAAGTATGAACTTTTCAAACTTTGTCCTTATGGATCTACCTTGAGCACTACAGTGATTACCATATACTTGCAGTTCTCGTCGTGATCATATTGAGGAATTAAAAATTTTATAGCTTAATTATTATTTTTCCTGTGAAGTAAGGGTATTCGTTTGTATGAGAGTAGTCATATGCCCAGGAGTACTCGCTCATGACACATGACTCTTTTTGTATTTTGACATTAAAGCTCATGTTCAAGCATGAAAACATAGCAAATCTTAAGGTAAATGCATGCCGAACATAAGTAAATAATATACATAATTTTTCTACATCACTAAGAAAAGAAAAGAGAAATCCCTAATAACATTTAGGGATTAGGTATGTAAGGGTGAGCCTTTTCCAATCCATCTAACCCATAGATTGGAAGTTATAAGTTGTTTCTCGGACTAATGTTGGACCAATAGAATGTTTAATAGTTATGAGGATTCTCAACTGCCCAACATAGACGTTGGGTTTTACCTTCGGAATGGTCGACCGATCAATAGAGAGGTCCATCGATCCTTAGATGGCATGATTGTCTTTTGTCTCACAACTTTGCAGCCGAATATTGGGTCGACCGATTAGATGCCACAATTCGATTGGTAGCTCTCACAGTCAAGTTTCCAAAAGCACCTAGTAATTATCATAGCTCGAGTCCATGGCACCAACCAACGTGAATCAATGACGAACTCTCAATCATTTTTTTAAAGGAAAGATCACTTAATCATTAATATAGCAGCGCGAGTTGTCAAAATACAGAGATTGAAGGGCCTCCGAAGGTGGATGTCCCTCCCAAAAAATGTCGTGCGACAGAAGACGAGCATAGTGAGCAAAAAATGGCTATGGAGTTAGCTTTCTATTACAAGTGAGATCTTGTAATGCGCAAAAAATGAAAGTAAACTTGCAATGTCCCTGAAGATGTGCCTGATAGTCCATGGCGCCGGTTTGGAGTCGCTAATCGTGTTCACTAGGATTTGAGAGTTCGTCTTGATATGAAGGACTGCGATGCCCATCCGAATACAGCACTTGACCCCCTCTAGCAAAGCCCAAGCCTCAGCCTCAAGTACCCCCCGACATCTTCTCCCAAACGCACCTGCAGCCAGAAATGAAAAATTGTGAGAGAGACATATAAAACCAATACCTCCAAGCTCACCAGAAATAGTGAAAGCGCCATCCGTGTTAAGTTTAGTCCACCCCGCCACCGAGGGCTCCCATCAGGCCAAGGATAGGCCATGGGGGGAGAGTGCCTGAGGAACCTAGCAACTAAGATAATCATCATAGATAGACAAGACTCTCTGCCAAACCGACTCTACGGTTGCCATCTTGGAATTAAAAACTGCCTCATTCCTAGCACCCCACAATCCCCACAGACACACACCAATAAAAGATCTCAACTTTAATTTTGAACTAGGATTCAAAGTAGATCCCTCGAGCAACCATAGGAGCCATCAAACCAATGAGGAAAAAGTTCAAAAATAAACTTGAGCTCAGCTTGGGCAATGGACCAGAACCGAACAGAGAGAGTGCAAGCAAAAAATAAATGATCCACCGTTTCAATATTTGATCCACAAATCTTGCAAAATAGGATTTAGAGAAGGAATAAAAATAATTAAAATATCAGCAGTAGGGAGCCTTTTATGCAGCATTTTCCAAAGAAAGGTTTTGATTTTAGGAAAAACACAAAGTTTTTAGAGAAGATTCCAAGTGGCATATTAGGCGGTTGCTGAATCCCAGATGACCGTCAAGGCAAAGTCGGCAGTAAAGAGTTGTCCATCATGAATCTGTACACAGAATTTACTTTAGTCACACCATGGGTATCCATAACCCAATGGCAGGAATCATCACAGGCAGCGAGAGTTAAATACACATATAGAATGCAAGTAATCAATTCAGGACCAAAAAACTCAAAGAGTGCATCATGATTCCAGCTATTATTAGTGATAAGATCTTTAACTAGTAAACCATGAGATATGCAATTGACATTTATATAAGAATGTTTCCAAGCAAGAGGCACACTAAAAATTCAAGGATCATTTAAAACAGATGTGTCATTCCCATTACCAATCATTTTCATAAAACCAAGCTTAGTGCAATTCATTGTATTCATGATAGCTCTCCAACACCAGGAAGTAGATTTGAGAGAATTAGGCTGTGTTCATGGATGAGAAGTTCCATACTTGTGTCTAATAAGCTGCACCCAGGGAACATTTTTATTGTTTAATAGATCAAGGACTCTCTTAGCCAACAAAGATATGCGGATATACTTGAGATTCTTTATGCCCAGCCCCACACAAAGTTTGCGCAGCTGCACAACCTCCCAATTGACAAGGTGGGTACCCCTCTTACGAGTACCCGAACTCCAAAAGAAAGTTCTATTATGCTTCTCAATGGGATAATAGAATAAGGAATCAGGGCCCCAATGTGGACTTGGTGATTAATAAGTGAGGTAAGGGGGTCACCCTGCCTAATCCCCCTATGACTGATGAAAGGAGGAGAAATTGATCCATTTATGTGACAAGTGAAAGTAGGAGATTTGATACAGGTAAGAATCTATGATATGAAGAGAGGAGGGAAATCCATCTGTCTGAGGATAGTTTCAACAACAAACCAAGAAACTCTATCGAAAGCTTTTTCCATATCTACTTTAAGCATAAGAAACTTCCTTCTACCCTTAGCAATAGAGTGGGTAATCTCCTTAGCAACCATGATGTTATCCTGAATAGATCTATGAGATATGAAGGCAGATTGGTACTGGTCAATTAAGGATTCTAGTGTAGGCTTGAGTCTTTGAGCTAGGACTTTAGAAGTGATCCTATAAAGCACATTGCATAGGGAGATGGGTCTGAAGTTAGATACCCTGGTAGGGAACTCCTTCTTGGGAATGAAGATGAGAGAAGTGTGGGTCCAATCAGAGGGGATGGGAAGGGAAGTGAGGGCCTTCCTAATATGCATACAGATATCAAGTCCAACAATATCCCAGTAGTTTCTGTAGAACTCAACAGTGAAACCATCCGGGCTAGGAGCCTTTCCTGAGCCCATGCTCCAAAGGCAGTCCTTAATTTCCTTATCAGTAATTTGGGAGGTTAAGCCATTCCACCAGATGTATTTGAGCTTAGGAAGGATAGGACATGTAGAGGGATCCGGATTTAGAGATTTAGGTTGCCTGAGGTTCTGGTAGTGTTTAACAAAACAATTAGATATAAGAGTGTCATTTCCAAGTAGCAGGCCCTCATCAGATGTGATTGAATTTATGTGGTTTGCTTTTGATCTAATGATGGTAGACATGTGAAAGAACTTGGTGTTTTTGTCCCTATAGTTTAATCAATTGACCCTAGACTTGGTCCACCATTTTATACTAATCTGCCTAAGGTAAGCCAGGTGTTTGTTGTAAGAGGCCCTAAGGGTAAGTAATTCATGATCACTAAGACCAGAAGTTTCATACTTGTGCTCCAGGAAGGAGATAACTTCTTGGACCTCCAAGGCCTTGTCTTCAAGCCTATCGAGGTCATGCTTGTTCCAATATGTAGTCTTCTGCTTGATCCTAGCTAAGGTGTTGCTAAGAGAAGCATGTGATGGGTGGTTAGCCCAGACACGTTTTACAATTTCCCTAAGCTCATCATACTCAAACCAGGAGGCCTCATACTTAAATGATTTAGGCTTATGAGGGAGATGATCAGTAGTCATAAGCATAGGGGAGTGATCAGAGGCCGTGCGAGGGCAATTAAGAAGAGTAGTAGTCGGGAAGGTCATGAGCCAACGATTGTTAACAAGGAGTCTGTCGAGCCTACATAAGATTCTGCCATTGCTAGTACGGTTATTGCACTAAGTAAATCTATTCCCATGAGGTTTAATGTCAATGAGCCCTTGATTGTCAATGAGATTTCTGAGAGAGAATGGATTTAGTTAATCTAAAAGGAGAGCCTCCCGTTTATCATAATGATTTATTAATGAGTTTAAGTCCCCAATAATGGCCCAAGGAATATGAGAAATGTTAATGTTACACAGCTGCAACCAGAGGTTCACGCGAACAAGCGAGAGAGTACTAGCATGGATACACGATAGAATGATAGAGATATTATTATGAGTTACAACAACGTGCATAACTTGAGGCAGGACAAGGAATGGTGTCACCTGGATAGTAGCACTGCGCCAAGCAACGATAATGCCACCCGAGGCGCCTGTACCTGCTAGAGAGTGGCCAATCTAGGCACGACCTAAGCACCGGATGACATGCTCCGATTCCCGCTGATTTGTATGAGTCTCCAGTATAACCAAAACGTCAAGGTTGTGCTTCTTAAGAATATCCGAGAGGCGGTCCCTGTCCTTGCTTCTCCCCGCCCCTCGATAGTTCCAACTTATAACTCTCATTTGACCCCCGCCGGGGAAGACGGAGCAGCGATCTGCGAAGGCAGAGGAACAAGCGAGTCCATAGATGAGGAAGTAGCGATTTTCTTACCCCGAGGCTGCTTTCTAGGCAACAGTCTTCTTCAATTGAATGACTAGAGGTCGAACAGGCGTGGTGCGATGTCTCTGAGGAGAAGACAGACACCCGAGCTGCTGGCGCGCGAGAAGGTTGACATCTGGTGCTTTCTCATCTGAGGTCACCTTGGAAGTCACCCCAAGCTCCTGAACAGGCAGGTTGAAGCACGAGAGCACTTGCTGGACCATATGCTGGTGTTGAACTTGCGGATCTTGCAGAGCAGAGGAGCCAGCCATGGCCGGGTTTCTACCACATGAGGAGATCTTAGGCGATAGGGGCGACCGTGGCGGAGATGTCCGTGGAAATCCTAAGATTTGGTCACAAGGGACGCTGCCAGGAATAGTGGGAGAAGAGGGGTGTGGTGCACGTGCCACCTTACCCGATCCCACGTGAGCGCTGGCAGAGCCGTCCACGCGTGACTGATGAGGGGGCGTATCGATATCCACGTGGGAACAGATCTCACCACAAAGATGCGCCGCATCTGACCGTTGGACCCTAGGAGCGGCACACATCACAGATCCGTTGGTGTACGACCCAGCAAGCGCCGTCGTCGCATCGAGACTAGGTCCATTGAGATCAAGTATCACTGCCTTCTCCGACGCCGGCGAGGGCGTGGATGTTTGTCATGGAACAATCGTCGTGGCATTCCGCGGCAGGGTGGGGACCTGCATCCAAGGCCCGAATAGGGGCCCCGGAGGACGCAAGGCACGTCTCCAGACGGTGGCCGGGAGTACCACACCTGAAACATAGAACCGGTAAGCCCTCATACATAATCCTTTGAAAAAATTGGTTACAATCAGGATTTCGAGCCCAAACCCCCTGCTTCACTGGGACTGATCTGTCGAGATCGATACAAATATGTGCATAATCACAATCATCTTTAAGATTATCGATACGCAGCGACGCGCCAAACTGTTTGACGATGCGAATCACAGCACTCATGCTCCGCAACTCGAAGGGAAGGCTAGGGAGCCGGATCCAACATGGCGCAAATGAAATGAGCTCCTCCTCCAGTGGGAAGAAAGGGCGCGGAATGGAGACATTGATGATGTGTCCGGACGCCGACCAAGGACCGCCGATGAGTACCTGCATATGATCTTCATTAGATGCGAATCTGAACATGAGATGGAAGTTACCCACTTGAATGATGCGCAAAGGGGCCGATAGCGTCCAAAGGCGTGGAAGTTCACGACGCAGATTCTCCACCGACTGGCCATTCCCGGCGAATCTGACAATGAGGCAGAGCTGCAAATCCTCCGATTGGCTATGCACATCATTAATCAGGATCTTCACCTCATCCGTGATGGCTTCCCGAATGGTACAAAGTTGATTTGGCGACATTGATGGCGGCACACGGCCTCGTGAACTTCTCCTGACAATATTCACCCACAAGGGATTGCTCAAACTGACGGAGGCGACGCCCCGGACAGTGGTCTCATCAAGAACCGAAGATGGAGGAGGTGGGGGTTGAGTAGGCGCTGACAGCAGCAAATTAGATCCGACACCTGATCACTAGCTGATCACTATAGGTTTTTATCCCATTTTAGATGCATTTCACCCATATCGAGCCCCTATTTTGCATAACCTTTGGCCAATCTTGTTTGGAATGCAAGGATTGTGATAACTAGTTGATCTTTCTCATTTTATACTTGATTTCATATGCATAGAGGCTCTGAATTGCCAAAATCCATAAATATGTCAATTCTATGCAAAATCATCATTTCAATGTGCAAGTTATCATTTTTCTATTTGAGCTGATTTTCAGTGATTTTCTTGCCCTAAATCCACTGCCATCATGAATGAATCATATTTGGATGATCATATTTCAACTTGTGCAAAATTATCAATCCATTCTACAAGTTATCATTTTTCAATGCCAAGCTATCATTTTAGTGCAAAACAATCATTTTGATATGCAAAACTATCAAATCTGCACAAAGACATTAGGCATTCACTAAATTACTATCTTAACTCATTGTTGTTCAAATTCTATCTCATTTGGATAACCACAACTAAAGTTATGACAAGTTATCATTTTTAAGGCAACAAGTTATCATTTCCGGGTCACCAAGTTATCAATGTTATGAAATGTTATCTACATTTGATTTCTGACCTTATTCACTTGTCACATTAATCTTTTTGATGACTTTAATGCCTTGAACCATTCATAATTGGACAATTTCCATAATATGTACAAAGTTATCATTCCGGGCCTAAATACTATTACTTTTGATTTTGGGTTTTCATTTCTGCACAACACCCAATCCCATTTGATGTTTGAGCTAATACTACTAGCTGTACTCATCCTTATTTGTTTATTTCCTATTTGAGGACTTTGTTGTTTGGTGTTCTTTCTCTTCTAGCAGGTGGAATGGGACTGCACAAAGGAGAAAAAGGTGGTGGGGACCACTGATTTGCTGTCCAAAAGCTGATTTATGCTGGAATTTGACGACCACTGGACAGGTGGCTTCAATCAAAGGAAGAGAACATTATAATCTACATCCAAGGGTGGACAAGAGTCATATATAAGCTGAAGAAACACTAGAATGAAGGGGGGCTGGCCATTCAAGGGTTTTGGGCAGGAAGGAAGCAAGGAAAGAGAAGAAGTGTTGCTGATTTTTGTGGACAGCCTCTTAATTACAGGATGAATCACTTATGTTCTTCATTCTATTTTGAATCTATGTTTGTAATTATGAGGAGCTAAACTCTATGTCTCCTAGGATAGGGTAGTAGTCTAGATTAATTGTGGATGGATATGGACAATTCTGATTTTTTGCACTGATTTCTGAATTCATGAAGTTCTGATTTCTGATTTTTGTTTCTGAAATTTGTTTTGTATGAATCTAATTCCTGACATTCTAAGATCCTAATTGTATCCATAACTGAGAAGTTGATATTTGATCTATTCCTTGTTCAGAAATGAAGCAGGAATCAATGCCAAGTTTCTAGATTCAATCCCAACTATAAATTTGATTTCTTGATTTCTGATTCTGAATTTTCTGATTTCCGAATTATTCAAACCTGTTTTCATCATTGTTGAACCCTGATTGAATTATAACTGATAGGTTTCTTATGGATTCATTCTTGTTCAGAAATGAATCAAGAGTCGATGGTGTTTCCAAGGTTTTAACCCCTGAATTATTGCAAACATTTCACTTGCCAATTTCTGATTTGTAAAATTTGATTTCCTGAATCTTTGAATTCTGTTTTGCTGTTGTGAACCCTTGATCTCATTAAATCACTGAGAAGTGAATCCTAGGAATACTTTGTTGTTCAGAGATGAACCAAAGAACAATGGCAAGTCTGAATTCCAATGAGTGACATGTGTTGAATTCCAATGTTTGATAGTGCTGATTCTGAATTTTTTTTGGTTGCTGCTTTCCTGAATTTAGGAGAAATCTGATTGTCATTGTTAAACCCTATTTTAACCTACCACTGAGAGGTGGTCTTATGGCCTTCCTTGAGATTCAGAGATGAACCAAGGAGCAATGAAAATTTGTTGAATTGCCATGTGAAAATGTGGATTTCATTTGAATTTGCAGCTGAGAGGCTGATTTAAAATCCTCTTATAGTTTAGAGATAAACCAAGAAGCATTTGCACTAATATTGGATTGATTTCATCCCTGTTTAGTTGACTGAAGCATTCCCTTCATTTTCAAAGTGAAATTGAATGTTATCATTTCAGATTTCACTAAATTACTGAAATTCAGCAAGGAACTAAACTTTTGAACTTAATGTTGACTTGATTTCAGTGAGGACCTTTTCTAATTTGACTTAGCTAATCAATCATATGAGAATATAATGATTAGTTTTGGTATATATTGCTGTGATAACAGCCTATTTTCAAGTTAGATTAAAATTGATACATATTGATAACTTGTTCCATTCCATCCATAATTAAGTTAAATGAACCCCAACTCCTAGGAGAACTTTCCTCATTGATAGTTAATCCTTTTGAGCCTCTAGTTTAGCATTTACAATTCAGTTTAAATAACTTTTCAAAAATCCCAAAATAGTTATCATTTTAGTCCTTTTTAGAACTCGGTTTTAACTTTCTTTCAAATTCTTGGATTTTTAACTTTAGTTAAGGCTAATCTAGATTGTTTAGAGAGTCTTAGACTTCAAATCACTGTGGATAGGACATTTGGATAGACTACAATTGACCTATATACTTGCAGTAGAGAGTGAATTAGGGAGTTAAATCAAAAATTGTAAAATCTGAAATTTGACCCCAAAATCAGCAAGTTATCACATTACTCCTGAATATCACTATCAAGTTTTTGACATCGTTGCCGGGGATTTGATGCCAATTAGATTAACTTAGATAGTTTAGATTAGTTTTAGACTAGTTATCAATCCATTTATTAGCCTAGTTTTCAGTTTTCACAAGTTATCATTTTGAATTTTGAATTTTTGCCTAGTTTTCTTTCTTTTCTGAATTTGATACTTTTGATTTCAATTTATGCAGGATTTGGAGCTTCAAGGAGACCTCTACCTATCTGGTCCTGAACTGAAAGAAGATTCAATAGAAGAAGGATATTGCAAAGAGAAGAGGCTAGGAGAAGAATTATTTTTGAGGAGGAGGCTACCAATCAAAACATGGCTGCTCCTAGGACACTTAGGGATTGTTATTCACCTAGCAATTGCAGAAAATTATGAATTTGACTTCTGAGAGAGAAAGAAGAAAAGATGGATATGAGTTGGCAAACTTGGTCCTATGACTATTATTAATCAAGTGACTTGAGCCAGGAGGAATTGGATTCTATAGTTGAAGATGTCGTGTTCAAAACTCTTCAAAAATATGGTTTTGATGTTGGAGAACCATCACAAGTTCATTGCAATCAAGGATCACCACAATTTCAGCACCCCTCTAATGCTTACATGTATGCCTCACATGGTCATGAAAGTGCAAATTTCTGGAAGCTTGAGGAAGAATTCTCAAGTAGTAATCCTTATGTCCATGACTCACAAAATCATTTGTATTACCATCACAATCAAGGTCAAGTGTCAGAATTTCAAGTCGCAACCATGGGTATTTCAGAATATCAGTAATCACTTAATCAATCCATAGAAGTGTCAAGAATGGAGATTATGTTGGAGAACTTCATGAGGAGGCAGGAAAAGCAAACTACAAACTTGGAAAAAATATGTATGACAACAGATGTTCTTCAAGCTGGATATCAAGCCTTGGAAGCCAAGCTTTGTTTGCAGTTCAGTCAAGAAGCCCCACCTATGCAGAATTCAAATTGGCAACCCAAAATCTTGCCAAGGACTCAACCACCTCCATATCAGCCTCCACAAGTTCAAATGCAGAGACTTCCTTATGAGCCACAAGTCCAAGCCACTCAATTGTCAAAAATGGAGGAGTTGCTACAACAAATTCTGAAGAAGCAAGAAAAGCAGGAGGAGGCAATGCATAAATTGACTACTGAATATGAAACTTTGAGTGTCCATCAAAAGGTTCTTGAAAACCAATTTGCCCAACAAGCTAGCACCTCAACTAGGCCACCAATGTTTTTCCCAGGACAACCAGAAGTCAATCCTAAGGAACAAGTCCAAGTTGTCCAGCTCAGGAGTGGAAAAATTATTGAAGAACCCATGAAGCATGTTGAGGACAGTTCAGCTAAAGCAAATGCAAGTTCAAAGTCTGTAGAAGAGCCAATTGAAGAAGTTGTGGTGGTAAACCAGGACAAGAACCCTTAGAATGAAGTCAAGGGTAGGATTTTTTATAAGGTGTCATTCCCACAAAGATTGGTCTTTAAATTGGAGCTGAAACATCTTCCTAGTACAGGGGATTCATATATCATACATGAGGATTCTAGAGATGAGAAGTTAGAAGATTTCTGGTACAATGGAGGAGGGAATTAAATTGAAAAACAAAGGTCAATCATTGGCAAACTAAGAGATCCATACTTGATTAGTGAAGCTGTCCACAGATTGAGATCTTTACTTGATCATATCATATTATTTAAACCTCCTTGACATGAATAAGTTGTAACAATATCTAGCCTAAGACATTAAAGTAGGGCGCTTCTTGGGAGGCAACCCAAGTCATTTTATACCTAATTTTCTCTGTTTTGCAGGAATAAATCAGAGAGGAATCAGATCCACCCTTAACCTTTTACCTAGGGAGTACTCTTGGACTCAAACTTAATTTTTCTCACTGAAATACCATTGATAACTGATATTATCTTTTCATTCATGCTGAAATCATCATATTAATATCTGAATCATCATTCATATCAATAGTCCCAATCCATCATAGTTGAATTTCAGTGCATTTCAGTGAATTTCAATGCATTGTTGAATTGTGCACCCTAAAAATTTGATATTGAATATACCACTGATATCTCTTATTTCCCTACAGTATTAGCTACAATTCATTAAGAATGGACCACCCTAAGCCCCTGATTGAGATGCAAGAATCATTGGAAGGGATCAAATGCACAATTCCATCAATTTCATACCCTCCCAACCCTCTCCCTTGCCTACCTTTCCCAACACTGTGGACAGTGTTGAAGCTAAGCTTGAGGGAGGAAACTCGGTGCTTTTCTAACCTTTACACCATGTTTTCAATCTACTTTAATGTTTATATCATCATTTACCACCAAGTTATCATTGTTTGAACAAGTTATCACTCATATTCACTCGGTTATCACTGGTTATCATTTTTTGGACTCAATTCAATTCCTACACTCATTCTAACTCTAAAATGGGTAAAATACTTCATTATGACAGTTGGTACACTCCAATACCAAGTGGCCAACTTGGCCATTAGTCTTGTTACTTCAATTAACATTATCAATTCAGATGCATTTGAATTAATTTTTAGCTGAAATTTTTTTTTGTGGATAACACTAGCTGACATTCATGGATTAAATGGAAAGTAGAAGATGTCTAGAAAGTAGTCAAGGCTCTTGCTGCCATGCTAAATAGGAAATCTTGACTATTTGCATTTAAGGGTCTAAACTATACTTGAGTTTCAACCATTGCTCACTTCATGAACTGAATAGAAAAAGAAAAAAATGGAAAAACAAAAAGTGAAAAGTTGCATTTTGCATTTCAAGCATGCATAAATAGAGTGAAATTCCAAAAAGGAACCTCTCCTGAATAAATCCAAGATTTTTATCCTGTGATCATCATGAATAAAAATCAGGTCTTGACCTATTTACTTGCATTTTCATGAATAAAAGTCAAGTGTTAAACCTGTTTAAGAAGTAAAAAATCTGTTCATGAAGAGATTGATGTTTCAAACTTTTTAGTAAAGTTGACAATTCTTGTAATCCAAATCAGTTAATGTTAGTACTTCTTTCATGGCTTAAATTTGCTTTAACCTTCGTGGCTCCTCAGCTAGAATTTGGGAATTGGAAAGAATGGGATGGAGTGTTGGCAAAGTGTGAAACTCATTGGATTAATTCAGCTGATTTTCAATTCATTTCTGGACTGTCAATTCAAATTGGCCTTTAATTTCTGAATGTTTTGCTTGAGGACAAGCAAATGTTTAAGCTTGGGGGAGTTTGATCACTAGCTGATCACTATAGGTTTTTATCCCATTTTAGATGCATTTCACCCATATCGAGCCCCTATTTTGCATAACTTTTGGCCAATCTTATTTGAAATGCAAGGATTGTGATAACTAGTTGATCTTTCTCATTTTATACTTGATTTCATATGCATAGAGGCTCTGAATTGCCAAAATCCATAAATATGTCAATTCTATGTAAAGTCATCATTTCAATGTGCAAGTTATCATTTTTTTATTTGAGCTGATTTTCAGTGATTTTCTTGCCCTAAATTCACTGCCATCATGAATGAATCATATTTGGATGATCATATTTCAACTTGTGCAAAATTATCAATCCATTCTACAAGTTATCATTTTTCAATGCCAAGTTATCGTTTTAGGGCAAAACTGTCATTTCGATATGCAAAACTATCAAATCTGCACAAAGGCATTAGGCATTCACTAAATTACTATCTTAACTCATTGCTGTTCAAATTTTATCTCATTTGGATAACCACAACCAAAGTTATGATAAGTTATCATTTTTAAGACAATAAGTTATCATTTCCGGGTCACCAAGTTATCAATGTTATGAAATCTTATCTACATTTAATTTCTAACCTCATTCGCTTGCCACATTAATTCTTTTGATGCCTTTAATGCCTTGAACCATTCATAATTGGACAATTTCCATAATATGTGCAAAGTTATCATTCCGGGCCTAAATACTATTACTTTTGATTTTGGGTTTTCATTTCTGCACAACACCCAATCCCATTTGATGTTTGAGCTGATATTACTAGTTGTCCTCACCCTTATTTGTTTATTTCCTATTTGAGGACTTTGATGTTTGGTATTCTTTCTCTTCTAGCAGGTGGAATGGGACTGCACAAAGGAGAAAAAGGTGGGGGGGGACCACTGGTTTGCTGTCCAAAAGCTGCTGATTTCTGCTGGAATTTGACGACCACTGGACAGGTGGCTTCAATCAAAGGAAGGGAACAATCTAATCTACATCCAAAGGTGGACAAGAGTCATATATAAGCTGAAGAAACCTGGAATGAAGGGGGGCTGGCCATTCAAGGGTTTTGGGCAGGAAGGAAGCAAGGAAGGAGAAGAAGTGTTGCTGATTTTTGTGGACAGCCTCTTGATTACAGGATGAATCACTTCTGTTCTTCATTCTATTTTGAATCTTTGTTTGTAATTATGAGTAGCTAAACTCTATGTCTCATAGGATAGGGTAATAGTCTAGATTAATTGTGGATGGATATGGACAATTCTGATTTCCTACATTAATTTCTATATTCATGAAGTTCTGATTTCTGATTTTTGTTTCTGAAATTTGTTTTGTATGAATCTAATTCCTGACATTCTAAGATCCTAATTGTATCCATAACTGAGAAGTTGATATTTGATCTATTCCTTGTTCAGAAATGAAGCAGGAATCAATGCCAAGTTTCTAGATTCAATCCCAACTATAAATTTGATTTCTTGATTTCTGATTCTGAATTTTCTGATTTCCGAATTATTCAAACCTGTTTTCATCATTGTTGAACCCTGATTGAATTATAACTGATAGGTTTCTTATGGATTCATTCTTGTTCAGAAATGAATCAAGAGTCGATGGTGTTTCCAAGGTTTTAACCCCTGAATTATTGCAAACATTTCACTTGCTAATTTCTGATTTGTAAAATTTGATTTCCTGAATCTTTGAATTCTGTTTTGCTGTTGTGAACCTTGATCTCATTAAATCACTGAAAAGTGAATCCTAGGAATACTTTGTTGTTTAGAGATGAACCAAAGAACAATGGCAAGTCTGAATTCCAATGAGTGACATGTGCTGAATTCCAATGTTTGATAGTGCTGATTTCTGAATTTTTTTTTGTTGCTGCTTTCCTGAATTTAGGAGAAATCTGATTGTCATTGTTAAACCCTATTTTAACCTACCACTGAGAGGTGGTCTTATGGCCTTCCTTGAGATTCAGAAATGAACCAAGGAGCAATGAAAATTTGTTGAATTGCCATGTGTAATTGGGTGCTGATTTCATTCAATCCTTTAGTGAAAATGTGGATTTCATTTGAATTTGCAGCTGATAGGCTGATTTAAAATCCTCTTATAGTTTAGAGATAAACCAAGAAGCATTTGCACTAATATTGGATTGATTTCATCCCTGTTTAGTTGACTGAAGCATTCCCTTCATTTTCAAAGTGAAATTGAATGTTATCATTTCAGATTTCACTAAATTACTGAAATTCAGCAAGGAACTAAACTTTTGAACTTAATGTTGACTTGATTTCAGTGAGGACCTTTTCTAATTCGACTTAGCTTATCAATCATATGAGAATATGATGATTAGTTCTGGTATATATTGCTGTGATAACAGCCTATTTTCAAGTTGGATTAAAATTGACACATATTTTAACTTGTTCCATTCCATCCATAATTAAGTTAGATGAACCCCAACTCCTAGGAGAACTTTCCTCATTGATAGTTAATCCTTTTGAGCCTCTAGTTTAGCATTTACAATTCAGTTTAGATAACTTTTCAAAAATCCCGAAACAGTTATCATTTTAGTCCTTTTTAGAAATCGGTTTTAACTTTCTTTCAAATTCTTGGATTTTTAACTTTAATTAAGGCTAATCTAGATTGTTTAGAGAGTCTTAGGCTTCAAATCACTGTGGATATGACATTTGGGTAGACCATAATTGACCTGTATACTTGCAGTAGAGAGTGAATTAGGGAGTTGAATCAAAAATTGAAAAAAATCTAAAATTTGACCCCAAAATCAGCGAGTTATCACATTACTCCTGAATATCACTATCAACACCCAGGGGGTCATCAGGCATGGCAACTCGAGGGGAAGTGGTGGAGGGAGGGAGGAGGGGAGGAGCGATGGTGGGGAGAGGGAGGGGGGGAGGGGCTCTGGAGGTTTCGCCGTTGCTTGTCTTTCAACTCTCAATCCTTATGCCAGGCCTGAACCATTAATATGCTATTCATGTAGGCATCCTAGGCATTGATCCAACGAGTGCAAAAAACAATCTTCTATCAACTTCATGCAACCAAAACACAAAGACAATGAGATAAAACCTATTGAGGAGGAGCATAGCATCTCTTTTGGAGTTGAAGTGGGAGCTCAATTACATTGTGTGGTTCAGTGAATTCTATTAACACCTAGATGCAGACTTTATATGATATAATTTCTCACGCCAATTAAATATCGTTCAATTTAAAAATTACTCAAAAGTCTACATATCTACAAATATATATAGATTTGTTCCTTCCTATATATCTTGAGTTGTTAAAGCAATCGGCTAACAATGAAAAGAAGATTCAAAGTATTGAAATGATCAAATTAAAAGACATCTTCTATGTTAGGATGGACCATTATTATTGGTATGATTCTTTCCTTGAGGTTGATGATCTTTCGATCTTATGTTAATGTGTAATCTAACTTCTTCCTTCAACCCATCAATCTCTCTGGGAGAAGGCTGAGCGATAGAAAAATTCGAAATGAAATGACCAACTGACTTCTCACTCTCAATCGGTGCAATGGTTGATCTTTCGACAATCAATCTTAGACAATTACTAATGTTGCGGACTATCGTCTCATAACAAGATAAAATGGACCTCTCGGCCTCTTGAACTTAGAGAAACAATTATTATCAATGGTATGAACAAGAATTATATTTTCTTTCAAATAAGATAAAACACGTGAACAAAGATTCGGCGATATGTTAAAGTTAAAACATGCATAAATGATTAATAGCTAAACATAGAACAAAAGGTAAATGTCTAAGAGTTTGACTAGAAGAATCAAACTGACAGCAATATCACATCCAAATCACATAAGAGAATGGTGAAGTAACATGGTCTAATTGCAGTACCTCATCTTGAGCCTTATTGGTGAGGTGGATCCGAAAAGGAACAGGTAAGAGAGATACAAAAGTTTGTAAGATGCCTCTCTCTATCAACAAATACTATAGGGATGAAATCAAATGTGATGTCCTCGACATGGAAGCCAGATATCTCATCTTGGGGCGTCCATGGCAATACGATGTGAACTTTATGCACTATGGCCAAGGGAATTTCTACACCTTTGAGAGGAATGAACACAAAATCACATTGATGCCTAAGGAATTGCACTCTACAACATCGGAGCATAAAAGTTTTTTTCATCATTAGAAAAATGGAATTAAAAGATGAGGTGCACATAAGTGGATTGTTGTCATATGCCTTAAGCAAGACACACAAATGATAAAACATCCACCCACACAAATTAGTGAACCCTTAAAAGAGTTTCCTAACATTACACTAGACGAACTTCCTTCAGGTCTACCTCCACGATGAGACATTCGACATTGGATTGATTTCCTAACTAGCGCTAGTCTCCCAAATTTGCCGCATTAACGGATGAGTCCTAGGGAACACAAAATCTTTCAAGAACAAACAAAAAACATGCCATAAAATAGTCTAATTCATGAAAGTTTAAGTCCCTTCCTAAGAAGGATGGGTCTTGGAGGATGTGTGTGGACAGTAGAGCTGTGAATCACATCACAATCAAGTACCGATTTTCAATTCCTCGCCTCAATGACATGTTGCATGGAGCCAAAATATTTTCTAAATTGCACTTGATGCAGTGGGAAATCGTAAAGTGGAGGAGATTAAAGCTATTGGATGAATTCTAAAAGAGGTTAATGATTCAAAGCATCGTCAATAACTTGATAAACTTGGAATACACGCGTGCTCAAAATTCATCGGGAAATGAAAGCACACAAGTTTATGAAATAAATTGGATATTAATTGAACTAACTAATAATGGAAGAGTTTATGCCTATTTATGGACATTTGGCAATCAAATCTAAAGTATCCTAAATTCTAGAATGATAAGTTAATAACAATAATCGACAAAATCTAAATAACATAAAAAAATTGAAAAGATAAAGATAACAATAATAACTAATAGAATAAATCTTATCTCTCCTACATCAATCCTACACCAATGCAAAAAAATCAGAAAGGTGACTCGCCAGTTTTTTGACAGGATATCAAGAAAATATCCCATGCAAAACATTATGCCTCACTTCTATACCAATCCTTTCGTTACTTGACTTTGATAAAGTTTTTACTATAGAGTGTGATGCTTCCATTCAAGGAATTGATGTTGTGCTCTCACAAGACAACAAACCAATTGCTTTTTATAGTGAGAAGTTGAATGATGTACACAGATCCTGTCTAACTGTGCGCTTGACTTCTTTGATGTTGTCCAAGCCTTATGACATTAGGAGCATTACTTGCTGCAACGTGACTTTGTCCTTTACCCAGATCATGAAGTTTTGAAGCACTTGAAAACTCAAAGTAATGTTAGCCACATGCATGCATGTTGGTTTGAATTTTTGCAGCAATTCTCCTTCATTGTTAACAGATGCATTAAGTAGGAGAGCTTCTTTGGTAGCCTCACTAGGTGCTAAAGTTGTGGGGTTCGAATTTCCTAAGGATAGCTACCCGAATGACCCAAAATTCAGTGATATTTGGCAAAAATGTCTTCTTCCACCGGGCCGTCAATAATTTTCAAATCCAGGGAGGTTACCTATTTCATGGCAATCGATTGTGTGTTCCTAATACGTCACTGTGTGAACAAATCATTTGAGATCTTCATGTTGGGGGCTTAAGTGGCCACTTTGGTCATGACAAAACGACTGCTGCAGTTGCGTCCTGCTACTTCTAGCCAATATGAGATGTGATGTCGAGCATTTCATCAAGAGGTGCCCAATTTATCAAACTGCCAAAGGACAAGCACAAAACAATGGCTTATATGCTCCTCTTCCAACCCCACTGCTCCTTAAGAGGATATAACAATGGATTTTGTATTTGGTTTGCCTCATATTCAATGCGGAGTTGATTCTATCTTTGTTGTCATGGATAGATTCTCAAAGATGGTTCATTTTATTCCCTACCGGAAGACATGATTCAATCATATTGCAACTCTACTTTTCCACGAGATTGTTCGTCTTCATGGAATTCTGAAGTCCATTGTTTCTGACCGTGACAACAAATTTTTATCCCACTTTTGGAGGGTTTTATGGACTAAATTTGATACATCATTAAGGCTCAGCACCACCTGCTAGCCACGGACAGAATTTGGATAAAATAGTATGCTTAATAGGATTACCCATAAGTCTCATTTGGAAATAATTTATGCCTCGGCAGGTTCTTGACTTAACCACCATCCACAACTTAGATGGTGAAGTCCCAAACATTGACAAACTAATATTTTTTAGATCATAGATGCATGAAGACACACGGCAACAAATTGAATTATCTAATAAACGATACAAAATGTCAACTAATAAACATAGGCGTTCCAAAGTATTTCATGACGGTCTTCCTTCGAAAAGAATTGAGTTTTATTCCAAGCTCAAAGACAAGAAATATGGGCCATGAAGAAATTTGAAGAATATTATAATGCTTACGTGGTGGATCTTCTTGTTGGTTTTGGGATTTCACCAAGCTTCAATATCTCTTATTTGATGGCATATTATTCTTCTGAATCTAGCTTGAGGTCGAGCTCTTCTCAACAAGGGGGGACTAATGCAGTATAAAATGTTGTCGATATGATATCTCCATGTTTAATCCTTAGTTAACATTGGTTGTTTAATTTTGACATGATAGATTTATTTTAGTTGGAATAGGTAGTTAGTTTTAAAAGATTATGCAGGATAAGAACTTTGAGTCTTGTGTTCCTTTATATCTCATCAAGAATCTGGAAAGTCGCCTTGCGGATTTATGTTCAGTGTGTCGAAGAAGAGACGATGAACCACCAAGTAATTCCTTTGTATTGTACCATCTTGCATCAGGCAATTCCTCATGGCAATTAGGCTTCTCTTGGACTAGTGTTGACTACTATTTATTCTTATCCATTGAGCTTTCATAATATCCATAAAGTAATAACTTAATGATCTGACAATTAACTATCAAGAACCAACAATATAAGGGTGCAGAAGCTAACATATCAGTTGTTCCCAAATGATCCTCCTATCCATTCTATGATGCCGGATGATCTCCTTAGCATACTATCAGACTCACAATCGATTGCTTCATGCTCATCGGTAGGAAGTGTGCAAACTTTATCAGCCGATCTATGACCACCCATATGGAATCATGTCCCTTTTGAGTGCGAGGTAGACTGGTAACAAAGTCTATAGTGATCTCGTTCCACTTCTATTATGGAATGCCTAGACTCTTCGTTTTTTTATAAGGTCTTTGATGTTCTATTTTCACATATTGGCACACCAAGCATTTTAATGCATACTTGGCAATTTTTTTTTCATATCATGCCACTAGAGTCTCCTCTAAACATCTTTATAATCTTTGTGCTTTTTGGATGAATTGTAATCTCAAATTTGTGATACTCATAAGGACTTTCCTCTTAGAAACTAGGTCACTAGGATCCATAGATGACCTTTGTACCTAATTCCACCATCTTGTGATTGCTGGACATCTTCATCATAGCCTTGTAATCAGTATCATTGGGTTGGTCCTTGATAATTCTAATGTGAAAAAATTATATATACTTTTCATTTATGTTCAATATGCATTTATCTCATGTTTTGATATATTTTCATGTTCGAACACATGCTTTATTGTCAAAATGCTAGTTTTATGATTTCTCCACATCCATCTTCTAAATATCTGCATTCCTGAGATATTATTACTTGTTTTAATTATTTTCATGATATTATTACACGCATGCATTGGGGCATACAGGTGGATACTCCCAAACTGAACACATAGACGAATTCAAGAGTAGACGATGCAGTTCACTAAGACAACTATACAAAGCAGTAAACAACAAAGAAAATGATGCATTTCCACATCGATTTAGTTGCATATTCCCTTGTACAGGAAGAAGGAAGCTTCATCTGCATCTTTATTAGTAGATGTGGACAGTAGAGTTGCTAAAAACGTTGGACAAGTGACAAGCTGAAGGGAGACAACCAGGAAGGACCACAAGAGCATATTGTTTTGGTTGGAAAAAGTTAGACCAAGTGGCAAACAAGGGGCAGGCAGCTAAGAGAGACTACAAGCAAATTCCTTGAGCTCAAAAAGCTGGAACAAGAAAATAAGGGAGCAGGTGAAGAATGTTGATAGGTGGCACAGATTCCTTGGAGTATAAAAGCATATGGAGGTTTCCCAAGAAATGGGTTCCCAATCGACAAATTGAATGTCCATTGCTTGGTCAAGGGGTTGAAGAGGAGGTTGCAGCTAGCAGCCTCCCTTCTTCTTTTCTTTTCTTTTTCACTTTCTTCTTTACCTCTTTTTCTTGCTTATGATGTGTAACTAACCAGCCAGCTAGTGACTAGGGGTTGTTGAACTTCAGATATTTTTTTTCTTTGTTCTATCTCTAGTTTTTATGCAATGACAGAATGATCGGTTTCTTTTCTTTGTTTTGATATTGCATTGTCTATTTTTCCATGATTGATTGTGTATGTTGATTGAGCTTAAGAACTTATTTTGCACGTAACCTGAGAGGAAGATCTACCCTCTGTTCAGCTGAATGCCAAGAGGTAAGAATATGAACAAAGTTACCATTCTACAACTCGGACAAGTTTTGTTGGTGTAATACCTGTGCTTTATTGATGCTGTTTGATAGACTCTTCATTCAGATAATATGTGATCATCGATTCCTCATACGAGAGGGATGTTTTTCATTGAGATTCTATACGCATGGTGTGAGGTTGGGCAGAGACTCAATCATCTAAAAAGAAATCATGAATCGTGTGTATTAGAGCTGAACCTGATTCGCTCCTTGCTTTGCATCACTATTTTTCCTCTGATTTAGTCTTGCTTTATTGATTTGGTGACCTCCTACTCAAGAGGGTGTTCTATCCTTTGCATCTATGCAGGATATGAGAGGACACACAAATGTAGAGTCACACTTAGATAGGTCACTGAAGTCTTCATTTCTAGTCAGGATTTTATTGACTGAACATAATTGATTTCGCACAATCTCTAGCCATAGAGGTTTCTCATCCGAGAGGTTTATTTTAAATGATGGGAATCCAATACAGGTCGAGAGGTTGGTTGGAACTTCCATCTTCGTCTTAAGAATATTTGAGGCAGCGAATGCATGAGGCAAAAGTTCAATCTTCGTTGAGATAAACTGGTTCATCGATTTACTACATGTACACAAGAGTGTTCGTTGAGTTTAGTTAACTTGGTTCATCGATTTACTACATGCACACAAGAGTGTTCGTTGAGTTTAGTTAACCCTTCCGACATGTGTGAGCTCGATCATTAATTTATGTGAGAAATGAATCGGGTGTTGTTTGCCATGAAAACGTATTTCTGTGCAAGGCGAAAGGTTGTTTGTCACTTTATTTATAATTTGATGCCCAAAGAACGTTCATCCCAAGTGAAAACATCCCCCTAAGCTCGTGTTTATCTACATTGATCTTTGTCTACTTTTGTATTAAAAACTCATAAAAATTAGTATAGTTTTATTTGCTATGATTTACGGTTTGTAGTATTTCACTTTCTCATTATAAACAACACTTACAGACAAGATTTTTCTTCTAAACATATTTCAATTAAATGTGAACTTTTCAAACTTTGTCCCTATCGACTCTCAAGCACTATAGTGATTGTCGTATACTTGTAGTTCTGTTTGTGGTTATGTTGAGGAATTATAAATTTTAAAGTTTAATTTGATATTTTCTTGTGAAGTAAAAGTATCTTCTTGTGTAGGGGTAAACAAATGTCTAGGTCTAACTGCTCCTGATAATTGACTCCTTAATACAAACCACATTATTTTCTATCATTTCATGCCCTTCACATCATGATTTCTTTCGACGTATCAAATTTGATTTACCAAGTCCAACTCCATCTTCTGCATCATCATGAATGCTCCATTCTTCCTAGGATTGGGTTCCACTTGCTCAATTATTCTATCATCTCATACTGTCTTAGCTTGAGGAAGACAAGAGATCCAATGGAGAACAAATAGTCCTTCAGTAACTCCATCCATGTCCTTTGCCTCATGTTGATGTCCCTTTCTGTGAAGACATATTTTAAGCTCCTGTGACCTTTGAACACTTCAAATTTCTCACCATATAAGTAGTGTATCAATTTTTTCAAGGCGAAAACAACTGTTACTAATTCCAAGTCATGGGTGGAATAATTCACCTCATGCTTCTTCAACTATTTGGATGCGTAAGCTATGACCCTTCAGTGCTGCATCAACATGCATCCTAGAGCAATCCCACATGCATCTCTATAAACCGTGTACCCACCACTTCCTAAGGGCAAAGTGAGTACTAGAGCAGTTGTCAAATTTCTCTTTAATTCCTGGAAGCTATTCTCCCTTCTCTAGGACTATATGAATTTTTCTCCCTTCCTTATCAACTTTGTTAATCGGGAAGCTATGGTGGAGAAGTCTTTGATAAATCTCCTATAGTATCCCGCGAGGTTAAGAAAACTCTAGATCTCTAACGCATTTTTTTTACTGCTTCCATTTCTCAACTGCCTCTGATTTGGCCGGGTCTGTAGAGATTCCATTCTTGGATATGATGTGGCCCAAGAACATGATCTCTTCCAACCCAAATTCACACTTTGGCAACTTTGCCTAAAGCATGTATTGTCTCAAAGTTTTTAACACCACATTCAAGTGCTCCTTGTCTCAAAGTTTCTAGCGATCCCCATTCCATGCTTGAGCTCTTTTATTGGAACCTCCAATACTTTTACATACTCCTCTGAGATGAAGAAGTGTGTTTCCCCTGAATCAAGTGTACCTTAAATGACGTTTGCGTCATCCTGTGGATCCTCTTCCTTCGTGTTGTAGACTCTACCTTGGACCAATCAATTGACATCTCCTACGCCTATCTAATTTTGTGCCTAGCGAATCTAATAGTCCCGAGCAAAGTGGTTGGGCTGTCGACACTGATAAAAAAATTAGATTCTTCATTTTGCACTCTCCGAGGAGCATGCGTCTACAAAAATTACAGCGGACCCTGCCCTATGGGGACTGTACTTGCTATCTCTGCTAGGCCTGTGGAGCCCTCTATTGTTGGCCCATGGGACCCTCTATTGTTGGGCCTGTGGGGCCCTCTGTTATGGTTGTGTTTGGGGCTGATTATATGGCCTCTACCTATTATTGCGACAATCATCATGCCTCTATGATTGACCGCCCTCTCTAGCTCCTGGGCTGCCCTTGTTCTATCCTTGGTGTGTTGCCCTTTTGCTTCCTTTCCCGTTGTATTCTTGCCACTCCCCTTTCCATCAAAGTGACCATCCTAGCAGCATCATTCATGGTTTGACAATTCCTCGAAAGTGTCTTCAATTTCAGCCCACGATTAAGGCCTCTATGAATTTAATGGCCCTGGTCTGTTCGCTTTTTTGATGGAACATGCTTGCCAGACAAATGAACTTGATCAAGTACTTTGACATGCCCTGTGTCAACAAGAGGAGCTCGCTTTGCTGCAAATCCCTCTAATACGTTGAGAAGAAGCATTCTCTAAAAACTTGCCTGAAAGCAGACCAAGGGACTATCTCCATATGAGGAAAGGTCACGTCCTTGGTGGTCTCCCACCAATCCTATGTGTCATCCCTCAACTATGTGGTGATGAGTAGGACCTTCCTTTCCTTCATGCAATCCATTAGCTTAAATTTCATTTCGATGGCCCATTATCCAATGATTTATTGTGTCGAAGTCATCCATCCCATTGAATTGAGGTGGCTTCATTTTTAGAAATATCTGAATTGAACTCTTGGTTGGGTTGCCTTATAGAGGCCCATTATTGCCATTGTTCACATGGACACTCAGGCCCAAATTATGTTGGGGCCCTTCCTGTCGTGGCTTGTTGGAATTACCCCCTTGGGTTAAGTCCAGTTCATTCTGTGAAGGAATCATCTACATTAAAAATAATTCTTAGTTAGTGAGACAAAATGAGTCAAACTAGTCTCTCACTTACTTGAATGACTTGATAGATGTTCGTGATGATTGCACATGAGTCCATAGCTTATCTATTTTGACATGAGAACCTAGGAATCGTTGGCTTTGATACCAAATGTAACACTCCCAAAATCCACCCTCTTGTCATGTGACAATTGGGCTTCTTCTGAGCCGATGTTAGCTACTATTTACCCTTTCTATTGGGCTTTCATGTACCCATAAACAAATAACTTAATGAACTAACAATTAACTATCAATAACTAATAATATAATTAGAGTGAAAAAGCTAACATGATTATTTCCCAATGGTCCTCCTATCCATTCTATTACATCATAGTAGCAAATAAAATAACAAAAGCTAAATTACTATATCATGCGTTACTGCGACACCACAAACTGCTCAAGCTGCACACGCCTTCGTCCGTCCCTGATTAGTCATTTGCGGAATTTAAACATAGAAATATAGAATACCCATGAGTATAAAAATACTCAGTAGACAAGATAATACAAATGAATAAGAAAACATAATGTAAATAGACAATCTTTGAGTATGATAAAATAATTCAACCAATTTCATTCGACTCTTATTCTTTTCGGTTATTTTGTCTTTTCGATTTGATTCGGTTCAATTCTATTCTTTTTTGTTCTTTCACCATATCTTTTCTTTAAAAATTCTTAGGACATTTATGTGTATTTTCCTAGTGAGAGCTTGACTTCTTTTATTATGACTTATGATCATTCATGACACTTTCATGTAAGGTCAAGGTGGATCAAACTAGGAACAAAGGTCATTCATGACACTTTCATGACAAATCTAATAAAGAGGTGTGGGGCAATTAATACCCACGATTATGATAAGGGTGGTGGGACGATAATACCCACATTCATTTTCTCTATTTGATTTCATTTGATTCGATTCGATTCAATGAGAATTAGTGCCAAGAAGCCTCGTTTTATATCTTTTATTTGTTGACCTTATTAACATCCTTACTATTCTGTGTTAACAATTATTAATACAAAGGTAGAATAGTCATTTTCACAATATTGCAATTTAAAAACAAATTAAATACCTCCTCTGTTCTAAAAATCTGAGCTCGTTACACTGAAACCGAGGTCGGGTTTCATCTGGACTCTGTTCGCGCTCACTAAGACTTGGCTCGAGTTCTCATTCCCACGTTATCTTCTTTTTCCTGGCAGAACGCAGGCCGGGTCCGAGGTGGCTTGGGCTAGGTTTGCTGACCTCATCATCATATATGGTGATGTGTGATTACCCCGGCCGAGTATGAACCCAATGCGGGCCGAGTCATCGAAAAGGGATCTGAACACCTGAACTCGATCGTGGAAGAACTCGGATTGGGCTATCATAAACTAAGGTTGGGTTCCCTCCGAATCCGGGCTGAATTCAGAGCGAGACTTTACAAATGAACCCAGGCTAGTTCATCTCTATGTGGACCGGGTTCCAATTGCCGAAACTTCGGTGGTGTTTTTTGAGATTTTGGCCTGTCATAACTTTATGTACACTACATCTTTCAACATAATAACTATACAAAATTCTTCATACTACAAGATATCTTCCAATCTAAAGCGGCGCTAAATTGTGGCTAAAAAACTTAGCCACACGTTATCGTCGATATGAAGTCATAACGTTGGTATGTCGACCTTCGATAACGGTTAGCGTCGCCATGGTGCGGCTAGTAGTATCACATGTCGATGCTACTCCGATGTTATCATGGTGTGAAAAGTTGCATTGTGAAATAGTAAAATGAGTTGCTATGTCGATGCTAAGGCGGCGCTCGGTTCGACACTAGCTTGACGCCATGTTCATGTTGAATCTGACTCTAATATGGCGCCAAGACAATCCCTAATGCAGTTATTTTGCCACAGCATGTGGTGCTATTTGGACGTTAATGCATCGCTAAAGCTTGGCGCTACATAGACGCCCATGTGACGCTAAGTTGGGATGCTACAATGACACTAAATTAATGCTAATGTGATGTCATATATATATATGGAGTCTCTATGATGACACTAAGTACGATATGTTTCACATGGACCCAACCTTGGTGTGTCACTATTCGGACGCTAAAGATGCACTCGTTAATAATTATTTTGCCCCATTTCACCCCCTATTCGTCCCTTCCCTCCCCATACAATTTACAATTCATATATAGTGCATTGACATTCATCACAATGATTTAAGCATTGATAACAATAAGTAATAAAGAGTAATGCATATAAAAAACTATAAGCGTCACAAAAGTGTTAATAGCATAACAAACACATATCAAACATCACAATAGGTATCAAAATGTTATAAAAGTTTCTATCCTAAATTATCATTGTCATCAATGTCATTCCTGACATTCAATACCGACATACTCGATCCTTAGCCTCGTGCGGACTAGGTCTGTGGCTAAAGCATGCTCGAAATCGTCTGCAAGATGGGCGCCAGCTGTTGAGAAAGCTACTTCGAAATAAGTCCCTTGATACTGCCCAATGTTAGCTCAGGTGCGATGGATGAAATCGGAGTACATGAACCACCTGCATGTCCTCCGATCCTCCTAAGAACATGAGCGGATGTTCCTAAGTCCCTCAAGTATCCTCCTCGTGTCGTGTTGGACACCTCCTCCCAAACAACAGCGTCTATTTGTGTTTATATATCTACTAACATATCTATATAAAGTACACACACACATATATATACACATCTATATATGTATATTTGTATCTAGGTATATATATATATATACATATATATATGTATTTGTATTTATGTATTATTTATTAATACATATGTAGGTAACGTATATATATCTAGGAATATTTAATATATTTATTTATTAAACTATAGTATAGATAACATATATAGTTATACAAATTAACATTACCTACTTAAATACAAATCAATATAGGTATATATATGAATTTCTATTTAAATATGTATGCATGTGTTCTTCTAACACATTTGCACCACATCGGCGATGCAGTAGCGCTACAATGAAATAGCATCACATGCGTCTCAATATAGCGTCGCACGATTCCGACGTCGATATTTTCTCTTGAACTAGCGTCTACATAACGTCGCATGACGGTGACATTAACTTAGCATCATGTTTTTTGTCGATGCCAACATAACACTATAATCTACTGCGCATTTCCTATTTTTTGCGCCTGATAATAATGGCGACGTAGCATCACGATGGAGACATATTTAATGCCAATGCGATGCTAAAAAAAGAGGTTATTAGAAACACTTGGCGTCTCCTTTTGTCGACCCAACGACATCATTATTTAGACGCTATTGGCATCATATTAGCATCACGGGATTTGAGATGCTAATACGGATCACTATTTCATTTCATGTAGTGTTTCTTCAATTCAAATTCTATCTCCTTTACAACTTCTTTTATCCTTTTATTTAAAAAGGATTTTTGAAATAAAATAAATAAACAAATATCTAATTTATCTATTTATTTATAACAAAAATTCTGGGTTGTTATAGTTTATTCAGGAAAACCTTCTATTCGTTTCTGCGCTGCGTCAAGAACCTTCCATCGTGATATATCAAATAATGTACAAATAAAATAATAAAATATATGGCAAGTCCTCCTAACATCATAATATATTTATGAGAAAATATATGTTTATATTTATGAAAATATTTATAGTATGTATTTATAGAAAATGCATAATATACATCAATTATTTTGATTCTTTCTATAACATATCAAATGATTTAATTAATTCCTAAAAAAGAATTATTTATATATATCTTTCTCTAATTTTTTGAAAAGGAAACATATGCATTAATAATTTTTAATTTTGATTCCTTTCTATAACAAATCGGATTAGTTACTGAAGTTCGTACCATTCCATTGCAAACCTTGATGATAGTATGATCAGTTTACAAGATCGAAGCATAGGAGTATATTTCTCAAAAAAAATTATTATCAACTACGGATAGATGTGTATGGGATCAAGCAGTCGATCTGCAATCTCCGGAGACAGATAAATTATATGCAGTACAGAAATGTTGCATTTAGTTTGACTTCATTTCACCAGAACCCTTTTTATTGGTGCTGGAAAGTGGAAACATATACGACTTAGGTGAGAAAAATATCCACTAATTAATAACCAGTTTTGGTATTTAATTGTATGTAGAATACGCTGTGAAAATTTTGAAATCATTTAAGCTTGTAGCTGTATGATAAAAGACCAGCGTCTTAGTGGATCCAAAAAAAAAAAAATGAAAGAGCCTTTTGTCCATGCCAAGAAAGGATGGGAAAGGAAGGGTAGGCAATATAAACTCAACATGGATCTTATTACCTAGCTACATGTTGTTCAAAAACAAAAGTAACCTTGGAAAATGAACATACAGAGGAAAAGAATGATGGTAAAAAAATCCCTTATGCACCTTTGTTTTGCTCTAGTTTACAAGTGCAGTGGCCTGTCCTTGAAGGTTGAAGCGTATACAAGATAATGCTTGCATTGCGATCCCATTAATTTTGCCTGAGTTTCTTAAGCCCATATGGCCATGACAGACATGCCTCCTGCACCAAGGAGCACACAAAGGAAACACACCAATTGAAGCTTGACGCTGCTCTGAAGCTTGGGCCCCATGAACTCCGCCGCAAGCAGATCCACCAAGGCCATGTAGTTGAGGAGCCCCGCCGACACACCGTTAAGTATTCCGACGACGATGAGAGCCGTCGGACTATTTTGTTTGTACACCTTCGACAATCCGATACCGAGCACTATGCCTAACGGCGTCGTGGTGGAGAAGAAGAAGGACAAGATGGCTTTCATGTTGAACTTGTATTCTGCCTGTAAGCATTCAAACAGGTCGCCATTGATTTCATGTGATCACTTATCGAAAATAAGAAAGGAAACATATATAGATGTTGATATGATCACGACAAGAATGCCGCTGGACGTAAACTAGAAAACATTGAAACATAAAAGAGAAAATAATAGAGTTTAGCAGGGCAAGATTAATAGACGTACCTGAAGAATGCAGCCACCGAGTCCCATGCCTTCGAAGAGCTGGTGGAAGGAAATGGCAACGACCAAAGGCTTTATGGTGCAGGGGCTTTGGGAGACCCCTATTGCCAAGCCGATGATCACCGAGTGAACTATGATGCCCATTTCTAAAACCTGCATTCAGCACTTGTTGAAATTAGATCGTAATAAATGCACCATCATTTGTCCTCGCCGTTGCAGAACTAATGAACTCTATTAAAATAGCACAATAGAACATATCTACGTTGCTATGATATCCGCGCAACTATATATGGAATCCGATAGAAATATCACAACAGAAGAAGAAAAAAATCTTTAGTAAAAGCGTACAAAGATAGTAAAAGAGAAGATATGTCTATACTAGTCTTATATATTGCCTTCTTTAACTCTAACATTCAGAAAAAAAAAAAAACATGATACAAATCCCACTTAATTTCCCTGCATGTCATGCAACTCCAACTCCTGTTAGATTCATTTGCTGATATGTTGGATCCGATCACGTCCAAATTGCTTAAAGTTTAGAATTGCTATTTCTTTTCCTATTTTTTTCTCTCTCTAAAACAGTACGCTATGAAATTGACCATTGGTTATTGATGACCTGGAACTTAATTATTTCACCCAAATTTTTGTGCTAACCTGTGCGATGACGCGATTCCTTTGGATTGTGAGCTTTCTCCCCACGTCGGGATCCTGGCTATGTTGCGGCGAGCCGAAATGTCCGAGGCCGTGGCCGTGATCAATCGCGACGGACACCATTTCGCTCGTCGGGCTCTTGTGGTCCATAACTGCCACGGAAGCCATGGCTGCCTGGTTCTTCTTGTTGTAGAAGCCCATCATCAGGGAATCCACCAGCAGCGTGAAAGCGGCGGCCAGCATGGCCGCGAAGGTGGTGAAAGGGAACATGTGCCACGGCTTCTTCGGCAGGCACGGAGACCGGAGATCGTCGAACGAGTCCGGCAGCACGTGCATGTAACCCGTGGCGAGGATGACCCCCGATGCGAAGGACTTGACAACGGAGAAGAGATCGCTGTCGGGGTGCAGCGCGGGGAGGGAGCGCGAGATCAGGGGGAGGCAGACGCCGACCATGCTGGCCGCGAGGATGACGAAGATGGCGATGATCTTGAGGCGCATCGCCTCTTTCTTGTTGTAGCACGCGCCGAAAGGCTCGGCTTCGCATTCCAGCGACAGGTTGGGCGAGGAGGAGGAGGTCTCGGTCCCATTGGCCGCAATGGCGGCGGAGGTCGAGGCCGACAGGAGGAAAAGGAGTGATGACATGATCACCATGAGAAAGAAGGTGGTGAATGACGCCATGACGGTGACGAATCCTCACACAAAAACTTTGGTAACTCCTCCTCGTCCCAGCGGTTTTGGTACAAGTGGCTACGGAGCGGAGGCATCGAGGTGTACTTATACACATCATCCTCTCAAATGCCATGTTTCCGATATAGCATTGCCCTTCCTTATTCCTTAAAAGGAAACAGATGATGAAAAGGCGTGAATTTCCGGAAAAGGACATGGAGATGCGCGGAGTCACATCACACAGCGTCCGGCAAAGGTAAAATGGAAAAGAGAGCGGAGGCAATTCGGGGACACAGAGGTTTGGGCGTGTGTCCGGCATCGGGGCGCGCAAGTCAGAGCTCCACGGGCGCGTGCCGTACAGGGTGGACGTCGTGATAGTAGATCGCGCACACGTGCGCGCGTCTGGTCTGCTGGCGGCGTTCGGGAAGGGGCACGGAGTGAAGTGGCGCGCTTTGCATGCCGTTTTATTGGGATTTATTCGACTTTATTTGCCACTACAAAATTTAAGAAAGTATTTATTTCCTCGGCCTTTGATTGTAATAAATACTGTCATTAATAAATTACAACTACATATGTAAAAATAATAATTTATCTATATATATATAAAGTAAACAGTAGAGAGCCACGTGGCAATTTCATAAATTTTATATATAAAAGATAAACAATGGAGAGCCACGTGGCATCTCCACAAATTTTTTAAAAAATAATTGAATAATAATACAGTTAAACAAACGGAATTGAATTAAATATTAATAATCTAAATTATATCCTAATATTATCATATAATCAACTATTGACGTATCTAACTATATCCTAATATTACGGTATCTAAATAAAACTATACATAATATTACTGTTAGTATAAATTAATTATAAATAAAATTATATCCTAATATGACGCCTAATATTACGGTATGTCAAGAAATATGCATCCTAACATTTAAATCCTAATTTGTTTCACTACATCCTAAGATTAATATTATATCTCCTAATATTGCGTATTTAACTGTAGTAATATTAATTTATTATTAGGATCGAGTCCTAATATTGTATAAAATTCTACCTCTATTCTAATATTAATATATATCTTAAAAAGACTCCTACAGAAAATTTAATAGCTTTTATGATGTTACATGTCTCCGCATCTAGCGAAGGAATTAAAAAAGTTTAATCCTAAATCCCATGCTATGCACGGACGACAAATATTACAAAAAATGTGTAGTATATAATTTTTAAAATTTTCTCACGTAATATTTTATATATATATCTGAGAAATAATATCTATAACCTATTATTATTTTCGGATTTTTTAGTTAATAAAAATATCTTATATTTATTAAACTAAGGTAATAACGTTTGCAATCCTAAAAATAAAAGAAACCTACTTTTGATCAAATTAGGTTTTTATTTTTATGCTTATAAATATTTTAATCAAACAAAGAATTCTACTTCTAATCAAGGAATTCTTTTAGGATTATAAATATTATTACCTTATTTAACAAACTTTTATTATAATATTTTTTTTATTTTATAAAAAATCCAAAAACAATAATAAGTTATTTATATATATTGCTAATCAAATTAGAATTGTCTTTGAGTTTCATGTTCATTTTTATTTCTATTTATAAGTATTTTAATCATGAGGATACTTATTAGTATTAGATATAGAAGTAGTTTAAAATAATTTTATATAATTGACTTTTTAAAATGTATTCTGACACATATATTAGTGTTAGGATTAGAATTAGATGGGTCACCTACACGATTTAAAAAATTATATATATATATATATATATGATTTTTTCCCATGCAATCAACCATCAGATATTATTAATTTGATTTCCCTTATGACTATAAACTTATTCATATGCTCTCATCTCTATACTTGGAATCCATTTTTTATTCATTGGCTTGTGGAATCTCATATTTATAATTGTTTGAGCGAATCTAATTTGACTCGATATAGTTCAATTTAATCTAATTTGGCATAACGTAATTGAGTTACCAGATTTTGGATACGGATAATATATATATCTAACCTATGATATATATTACTAGTACTATTAGAATTTGGAAGATTATGACTATTATTTATAGATTAGGCTTATTATTTTTTTACCACATAATCTAGAAACAATATGGGATCCTATTAGATTGTATAAAAATATTCAGATATTAGATACACTTTTAATTTTTTTATTTTTTATAATCTTATTACATAAATTATTACCTTTTATAACAAACTTTACTATTGATCTTTTCAATTTAACAAATACAGAAATAATAGGTAAATAGATAAATTTCCAAAAATAAACCTACTTATTGTCAAATTAAAATTGCATCTTTTATTGTTAATCTGATTTAACTTTTAGTTATGTCTATTGATTAAAAAATTCCACTCCTACCAGAGCTAACTTAAACCACATTTCTGAAAAAAAGTATTAAATTAAAAAGATAAATATAATTTGATTAGGAGTACATTTTTTATGTGACCCCCTCCCCATCGCTCTCTCTCCCTGTGCCCGCTAGCGCAAGAGCGTACCCTATTTTTTATGGAATAGGTTCCCTGCGTCAGCTTGCGCAGGGAGAGAGAGCGGGGTCTCGACCTTCCTCTCGCCGGACGAAGGTCGAGAAGGGGGGGCGACCCCCCTCTCTCCCTACGCCCGCCGGCGCAAGGCTCTTTCCCTACGCTGGCAAACACAGGGAGAGAGAGAGGGGGTGGGGTTCGCCCCACGTCTCGACCTTCGTCCGGCCGAGAGGCAGGGGCGAACCCCACCCCCCTCTCTCTCCCTACGCACGCCGGCGTAGGGAGCTCTTTCCCTGCGCCGGTGGGTGCAGGGAGAGAGAGGGGAGTTGGCCCATCTTCTCGACCTTCGTCCGGTGAGAGGGGGACCAACCCTCCCCCTCTCTCCGACCCCCCACCCCCACTTCGCCCGCGGCACTCTTCAATTGGAAGTATAGCCGGAGGAAGGTCGCATATGAGATTTTTTTCCATGGGGGCGTATTTTTTATTTTTCATAAACGTAAAAAATCAAAGATAATCGAGAAGTTTACAGAATGGACGAAAATATCAAATTGAAAAAATCATGATAGTTTAAGGACCCAAAAAATGAAGTTCGTAGTTTGGGGTTTGATCAAAAAAATCGTAATAGTTTAGGGGTGGTTTGAGGAAATAACCCAAATAATTAATCAAGAAGTTCATAGTTTGGAGTTAGATACGAAAAATCGTGATAGTTTAGGGGTGATTTGAGGAAATAACCAAAATAATTAATAAATCTAAAATTAATTATGATAAATTTTCTTAGTTTTTTTTAGATAATGACTTTCAATCTATGGACGTATGTAATAATGGTATGCATGATATAATAGTATGCTACTAACATGTTAATTCTGATTTAATACACGTATATAAATGTAATAATTTTTTTCCTTTATGACAAAATACTGAGATATAGGAGATCCAAATTATAAATGCAACAAATGTGGAGCATATTTTTTTGTACGAGTAACGAAATAAAATGCATTATAAACCTAGAAGCTCAGAATTTTATTTATATTGTTGTCATGAAAAGATAATATTATCATTTTCCAAAGAGCCACATCAAGTTTTTTTATGAAGTTAAAAAAATATATATTTAAACTATATCACCATTAGATACATATGATACGATTACCAATTTATAACATAACATTGCAAATGCCCCCAAAATGATCACTTAAGAGAAAATATTAGAAGCGACAATTCTATATTTTTATTTACTTCAATGGGTGAAATCAATAAATCAAATAAAAGCTGGGCCAAGCACTTTCAATGTGCAATTGTGCATGGTCAAAATTATCATCAAATTAAAAATTAATTGCCTTGGGATGGAGGCTTTCCAAAGTTTGCATAATTGTATAATTTGTATACATAGAATAAAGTAGAAGATAGACTTCATACCGCGAGGTTACTTTCCATATATAATGTTATCCTTAAATTTTTGCACAGAATTATTTCAAAAAGTTTGCCTAATTCTCCTTTTTCACAACTCCGAAAGAATTTTTTTTGCAAGAATATTATTGTTGACTTAAAACAACTGTTGGATGAACATAATGGTTTAGCAAAGACCTTTACGATGATAAGATACAAATTTTAAGAGGGTAAAAACTCTATAGTAAAACTCAAATTAATAGGGAAAATAAATATTGTCAGAAGAACATACAATTTATCAACAACTTCAAAAGTATTTGCTTTGGTCGTGGGAGATTTTATACTTTTTGGAGGTGATAGTGATATTATTGTTCAAACTAAATTTACACAATTACAAAGGATAAATGTGCTAACTACTGCTTATTTAAGTGTACAATATCAGTTGCTTTATCCTTATGCAGAAGATAGTTATAGGGAAGATATTTCATTAAATAAAAAAATACTTCAAGTAAATGAAGACAATGTAATAATGCTTTTCTTAGAAATTTTAAGAAATGAAGAATGAAATATCATTAATTGTATTATTAAGAGGATCATTTCAACATCTTTTTATTGAAGCTTCTTAACTGAAATATATAAAGTTGAATACCAAAAAGAAATTAAGGGAACCATTAAAGTTCGATAAACGATATTCAACCTAAGAATGACATTAATTTCATATGATACAAGAATACCATTCAAAATTTAGTGTAGACAATTTTCAGGGATATATTTTTCAATGACCATTAATAAAAGCCAAGATCAATAATTTTTTACGTGAGATTATTTCTTAAGAAACTCAATATTTTCACACGGATAATTTTATAGCTCTTTCGTGTGTAGCAAGTAGATAATACCTCAAAATTTTTAGTTCATGATGAAGATGATCAGGTAATAGGGATGAGCAAAATCAGATTTATGTCATCTCGGTCTCGATCTGATTTGCTAAGTTGTCCCGATTAAATCGGAACAAAAATTAGGAAATTCTCGATTATCCCAATTTGACCATAAAAAATAAAATAATAAATATATTTACATATATATAATAAAATATAAAATTTAATTAAAATAAACAAAATTATAATATTTTAAAATATTTAATATTAATATAATATATTTCATCAGATCGGGATGCAGTCCAAGTTAAAACTCGAACTCGGTTTCGGACCCGAGAAATCTGAGTTGGTGCAGTCGTCGTGGCCCATGCTCACCTCTATCGGGTAACAAATGGAATAAAGAATGTAGTTTATAAAAAAAAATATTTCTAAATATGATGCAAAGATATAACGATGTTCAATTTCATTAATATATATTGATACTGAATAATAATGTCACAAATTTAATTTATTACTTTTTAAATTATATTTAAAAAATTTGTAACATACAACTACATATGTAAAAAATAATAATTCTTTACTTATCTGTCGCTAGTATGAGATATCGCGAGACATAAAGATTTTAACCAGTGCAGGATTCTTCTATTTTCATAAACATAAAATAACGACGTGTAATTAAGAATAGAAGAATAACATAATGTTCTTTTCAAAAGAACCTCGGCTCTTATATTTTTTGGTAGCCTACGTTCGATATTTGAAAAGTGGTATCGATTGTTCAATGCACGTACGTTACTGAGCGCATTAGTCACAAGTTGAAAAGTTGACCTATCATCGAGCCCAACTAATTCGGTAAGATCATTTCAAATCGTGTACCTGACAATGGTAAGTGAGACTTCAAGAATAATTTTTTACATTCATAGTATTTAAACTCGAAATCTCTTATTAAGCGAAAAGAAATCGCTACCACTTCACCCTAACCCTCTATTGGTTATATTTTGAACATGTTGTACATACATCGACATCATGACATGCATCCAAACTCAAATATGCAACGTTCCGGACCGCTGAGAAAAACGAAAGGAAGAACTTACGTGATGATGATGGATTAAGAGGAAATTAAAATGTGCATGATTGAAACGGTGGATCAAACTAATTTTATATCTAGTACCAATTAATCTTTATGAAGTTATCCATTTCGGGTGAATCAAAGTATTTAATGATCAGATTTTTGTTGGAATATGGAGGCATTTAAGCATAGCACCAAAGAAGTTAAATAGAAAAAAATATATATATTTATAAATTTGGCGTAGTGCATTGAATTCAAACTCGAGACGTACGTCACTGTGTCATAAACCATGTTCCTTAGTCATCAGATTTGTGATTAAAGTGGTTAAGTTCCTTAGTCATCAGATTTGTGATTAAAGTGGTTAAGTATATCAGATAAGTCATAAACAACACATGACTGCTGTAACGTTCCCAAAATTCGGCCCCAATTTAGTTGCCGAACTCTAGGGGGCGTGATGCATGCAAAATACAACATATTTTAGATTATTATTTTAATTAATTTTTCTGTAATTTGATCATGGCATGTATCATTTTTAGTCACTTTTAGTCATAATTTCGGATTTATCAATTTTAATTATTAATTCTTTGAATATTTTAATTGTGGATGGATTAACTAAATTTTGATAATTATTTTACAGGAAAAGCCGAGATTAGGATAAAGAATTTATTTCTTACGGCCGATATTTGGTTTTACCCCCAAGACGTTTTGGCCGAAATTAAAAGGGGTAAAGATAAAAGGAATTTTATCTTTTGGGCGTAATGGCATGAAGATGATCACTTTTTGGTCGAGATTCAAAAGGAGTAACAATTAAATAATTTTATCTTTTGGGCGTAACAAGATTTAATTCTTTATTACGGCCGAGATCTATAGGGGGTAAAGATAAAAGGATTTATCTTTTGAAAGAATTATCGTTTTTGGCCGAGATTTATCCCGTGAATTTAAATTCGGCCGTATATCGTAATCAAATTGAAGGTCGTTCGCACCTATAAATACGTGAGGAAACCATCGTCTCAAGGTGAGCTCTGAAGTTCAGGTTTCTTCCACGGCGAGTCGTGAGCTCTGCAGGCTACGACCAAGAGGAGAGAGGTGCGACGGTTGGAGGTTGATCGTGACCCTGATCAAGTCCGAGAGGCTGCCCGACCATTTGCCAGATTCGAGATCTCTATTTTGGGTGTAATTCTTTCAATTTTTATGATTTGTATTTTATTATCTCTCCGGAATTTCTAGGATGAACTCCATGTTTTTAGGATTATTATTTTAGAAGATTATTAATTGAAGGGAAATGTTTGGACCCTATTTTATTTGCTTTAATCTTTTCTGATCAATTATTAATTGTGCTTAATGCTTTTATGTTAGTTAATTAAATTTCTGAATTAGGCTATACCAGTTTGTGGTGTTTAATTTCAGAATTCATTATACTAATTATAATTGATTTTATTTAGAATTAATAATTGACATAAATTTGATAACTAGTGTATGGAGAATCAAGTTTGTGTGGTCTATTAATCTATACCAGTTTGTGGAATGATTAATAGTATAGAGAATTCAATTTAATGCATCTTAATTTTAATATGATTTTGGGGGTACCAGTCGTGGAGACTTTAATTCTTATTAAATTAAGATAGTTCTATATGATTAGATTGAGGGATGCCAGTCGTGGAGACCACAAGTTAATCATGTTAGATTACTTTAGGGAGACTCTAATCCATCTTTAAAGATTAAATTTATCTTTTATGGTTCAAATATTTATCCTGATCTATTTTCATCCTAAGGCCTAACTTCAACACACTATCTTATCTTTATCTTATTTTCTTTATCTTTTAAAACTCATTTTCAAAATCCATGTTTTTTCTCTCTTATTAATTTATAAATTCAGATATTGAATTAATAATATTCCTCGTGGGTTCGACACTCTTACTCCTATTACTATATTACTTGAGCGACTAGTGCACTTGCTAGCGATTTTATTTTGCTACATCATTTCAACGCATCGGGGCGTTACTTTTTCATGACCTAATTTTATAAAATTTTGTAGCAAAAATATAATACAATAAACTTAAAATAATAATATCATAAACAACGGAAGACTTCAACAGATAAATACAATCCCAATATACCATACTGCCGCTCTAACGTACACCCATTAAGGGTTCATCATATATAAACGAGTTCAAGTACATGACTCCATAAGGTCCATAAGCCATACATAAATCACTCTTACAAGAGTTCATCATAGTGACGTAATAATAGTAAAATAACTTGGGCGGTAGTTCTACCCATCCATATGCTAAAATTAATTAAAAATTAGTTTCATATCTGAAATCAAATTTATTGTGCATTTTCATTCGCTTACCAATACACATTGAGGACGAGTCATCGGAAATATCGCCCAATGATCGGAACCCGAAATCGATGAACCTACAAGTAATTTATGATTAATTTTTTTACGGACAGCAACCCAATACGTCTTTCCCTTGTGTGTACACCTACCAAAACGTCGTGGTGAGCTTAACCGGAGTTCCTCATCGGTTCGCCGAAAAGTTCACCGGAAAGCCCCAAATCTCGGCCTCCTATGTGATTTGGACAAAGACATGATTAAAACCCTTCAAAACGATCCTAATCGACTTGAGAATGATGTACAACTCACTAAGAGAAGGATCGATGCGAATCAGAGCTGAAATCGTTGCCGGCGGATTTTTCGTCCTCCTCACTTTTTTCCCTCACTACGTCGTGCATAGTGGACCGATCATCTCATGCCATATATCAAAATGTTCATCTCGTCGTCCTCTTTCTATCGGTACCTCTCGTGCGAAAATAGTGACTGGACGGAGAAGATCGGGCGGCCAGAAGGTGGAGGCGGCGACATGTGTGCGCGGGTTACTATAGCTCGGGGTTGGGGAAGACGAGCGCTCCTTTATTTTTTTTTGTACACGTGGCTTTTTTTTCCTATTGTACTTTCCTGCAAAGGTCCAAAATGCCCCTCATTTTAAAAGTATTGACATTTTTTTTAAAGCGAACGTTACAAATATGCCTCCTTGCTCAAGTCTCCCTCGCTTATAAAAGGGGACCAATACTAAAAGTCCATAATATGCTTTTGTATGCTTTTGTGTAGGTTTACCAAGAAGTACGTTTGCTGTAGCAAAGTATTCCATTCCCTCGAGATTCGGTCTCCGATCCCGAGATACAAGTGCGTTCGTCAAATATTTATGGAAAAGCTCCGATGAGAGGTATTTCGCAATCTTCGTGATTTATATATGGTATAAATCCAAAATTGGTATTGGAGCCTTTTTTTTCTCGAACTCGTGATTGCACTAAAAAAATAATATTTATTTTTATTTTTGGGATCTACACATGTGATCAAAACTGAGGGAAACTGAGGGACAAAATGGTCTTTGTCATCTCAAATATATTATGGATGAATTTAAATCATAATATATTTTTTCTAATTTATATTAATATTTTTGGTGAATTTTTCAAACTTTTTTTTGCATGTGTTCAATAAAAGAAAGGAAAAAAATTGTTCTAGCAGGTGCATGGCCCGCTGGAAAGCCCTATTTCAAATACAAAGGTGTTCCATTCATGTGCACTGGCAGATGAGCCACCTGAGACACCCAATAAATAGTTTTCCTTTTATTTTATTTTCTCCTAAATATTAAAATAATTAGAATATAGAAAATATTTAATTTAAAATTTGAAAAATTAGGAAAAAACATGTATTTTTCTTAGAGATTTTTTTTTGAAATATTGCATGCAATTAAATTCTAAGAAAAGAAAATCATTTATTGATTTAGTGCAATAAATGATTAGATTTGCATGTCAATCACAAATATTGCCTAATAAATGTGTTATCATGCATGAAATAAATATTTCCATTTATGCATGACATAATAATATTTATTGTTGTGATCTAAAATCAATTATGGAAGGCATTTTGAATAATTTAAAGTTTGAATTCGAATTCAAATTTGATATGTGCAAAATTTATTGCAAATACTTGTCTTCCTAAAATTTTGACTATGTGTTAAAATTGTGAATTTGAATTTAAAATTGGTATGTCCAACTTATGTTAAGCATGATAAATTACCTAGAATTTCAAATTGATTTGAAATTAAATAAACTAAAGTAATTCTTTTGTCAGAATTAATAACAAGGCAATATTATTTTTGGCTATGTGCTGAAATCAATGTTTCATGCAAAGCCTATGATAAAAAATAATAATTAGTTGGTCTAATTATACAAACTATAGATAATTAAAGAATACATGAAACATAGGTAGTTCTTTTATAGGACTAAGGCATCTTGAGATTCAAATATTGTCACAATAACCAATGTCTTTCTGTTGAGTGGTGGGTGACCCAAAATGCATGTCTAGAAAGGATCCGAGGAACTGACCTGGTGCATGGTCGACGCACTCTCCAAAAATAGGATTGATGTGTGACAGTGGTAGCACAATTTTTTCTGATGTGATGTCGAGGCGAAGGATAGTGTACGATTATTTAATTGGCATTTAATTTTATGTTACCGACGATTTGGACCGTCTGAAATTTTGACGATCTGAACGGTTGATAATTATATTAATAAAATATCACTTATATTATATTATTTTTCAGTTATCGACGGTTTGGACCATCAAAACTTTCGACGGATATTTCCTCGAGGAAGAGCCCCTATAGCACTAGTCCTCATTGTCCTGGTCATATTAGAAATAATTTGGTGCACCACACGAAATAAATTTTGGTGATTTTGAATTATAAGTTGATTCAAAATGTATAGAGTAGAAAAATTTGAATTATGTGATAATCTAAAATTCAAACATTAATTTTGTCGCATTATTAAAATAATGTATAATAACATTTTCTAAAGATAGTGGAAGATGAGTGGGAGTAATAACAACCTCTCGATGTCACTACTTCATGAGTATTGTTATTTCATTATTTATGTTTTTGCGAACAAATTATAACATGCATAACACTATTTTCTCCTACTTTTGTGACCAAACTAGACCATGGCTTCCAAAATAATAATTGCTTACCTGAACAAGAATGAAAAACTCAATGACGATAATTATGATATTTGTCACTGCAAGATCGAATATCTCTTAGAAGAACAAGAGGTCCATTAACCATGTTATCAATGAAACTACGCCTAGAAATAATGGTCAACGCCAGAGGGATATGAAGGCATATCAAGCCTGGACCAAAAGGAATCGCATTGCTCACATTACGTTATTGAGCACGATGAACAATTCCCTCTTGTGAGAATTTGAAGACTATAAGACAGCATTCGAAATGTGGGCGACGCTCCACAATAAGTATGAGGTCACCATGACCATCAAGCGTTGGATGCTCACGGTCAAATTTGACTCTTATCAGAAGCGACTAAATCATACGATGAGGGAGCATATTCAGGAGATGTCTAACATGATCCGTGAACTCAAGAATGCGAGACAAGTGTTCAGGTGTAGGCTCTAATTCGCTCTCTTCCTGAAAGTTGGGGACACATGCATTGTAACTTGATGCACAATGAAAGTGTCAAAACTTTTGACCAAATTGTTCGCCACACTGAAATGGAGGATGAGGTGCTTCAAGCAATGAACCATTAGTTGCTGAAAATGGTGGACAAAGAGCTAGTTCCCAATTCAAGAGAAAAAGGTCACATAAGTTGCAACCAAATAAAAGGAGTGGAGATGCTAGACAAAAGAAAGTCCAAGACCATGAGTGCAAACGTGGAAAACATGGCAGCAAAGTAGACGTAAATAAAGTGAAATGATACATTTGTAGCAAACATGGTCACTTTGCTCGTGATTGCACTGAGCCTAAAAAGGTTTGTCCTAACCTCGATTCTTTTGTTTATGTCTCTAGTTGTGCCTTAATTTCTCAAACTCATCCTTTGTGGATTGCAAACTCGAGAGCCACCGACCATGGAGCAAGGGATCACGAGGCTTTGTGGAATATTGTCGAATAAGTGCGGGGAGCAAATGGATTTACGTTGGCAATAATGAAAGAGTTGAAGTGAAAAGTATTTGAACGTGCAAGTTAGACCTTTGCAACAGTCAATTTTTTTATCTTCACGACATTCTATATGCTCTAGATTTTAGACGAAATTTACTTTCTGTATCAGCATTAGACAAGCTTGGTTATGTAATAAGTTTCTAGAGAAAACAAATTACGATATGTCTTGTCAATGTTCTTCTATGCAATGATTTTTTCAATAATAGTTTCTATGTTTTAAATATAGCATCTATTGCTGCTGATAGTTATTATTTTATGTCATCTGTTGAAAGTGTCAACATTTGGCACACTAGACTTGGACACATTGCTCAAGATCGAATGAATAGACTTGCTAGATAAGGCCTCTTAGGGTCTCTCGCAAAAGTTGATCTTCCAATATGTGAGGAATGTCTAGCTGGCAAGAAAATAAGAACACCATTTAGAAAGGAAAAACATGCAGAGTATCCATTACAATTAATCCATTTGGACATATGTAATTTGATGAATGTTCATGCATGACACAATTTTTCTTACTTCATCCATTTGGATTATTCTGTACGATTCATGAACATGATAGAGAATCAAGTGGGTCGCAAGATTAAAGCCTTGCTTGGATGATTTTTCTTTAGGCTTTGGTACTCCTTTATAGGCTTCTACATATGAAAATTCGTCCAAAAAGTCTTCCACAATTTTCTCCTTAAAAAAATAGCCGTTGCTGTTCATTTGACTCTAGGATCGGTCGACTGATCAATATGACCGTTGTGCCATATCTGCAATTTTATGCGTTGTTCGGTTGATCGATCCTTCGACCGATACATCAATCGATTCAGTCTCGACATTTTTTGAATGCATTCTCTCTTGGTCGGTCGACCAATTCAACAATCAGAACGTCGATCGGTGTAGTCTCGTCTTTTTTGGAATTCATCCTTGTATTGACTAGTCGACCGATATAGTCTCGACTTTTCTTTCGCTAGATATCAATCGATCGATAGCCATGCCAATCATGTGCTGAATCTTTAGTTTTGCGAATTTAATTTGGCAATTGCTTCTGCGAATGAGGTCATATCAATCCTAAACCTGCATTATCATCAATTGAGCATAAATTAGTAGCTTCTATGTCCAATTTAATTTGTTATCATCAAAACATAGGATTCAACAGTCTTCCCATTTTTTATCATGTCAACCTAATTGGACGATAGAGAAAAAAGATGAAATGTCAATATAAAGAGTAATTAGTGAGCAAGCTCCCCCTACATTCATGCATATTTCATATTTTCTCCACCTAAATAAGTGGCCTTTATAATGTCATAATAATATGGAACAATACGAGCATATGACATCAAATAAGACACAAAATAGGTATAAAATCAAATGTTTAACACATTCATCATGAAGAAAAAGTCATCACATTACGTCCATTGTCGATAATACATCATGTGGTCATGCACTAAGAAATGTGACTGTAGTCACTACAAAATGGTGCACGACACTAGTACAAACACAAACACATAGCAACTAACTAAGGTACATCGAACTAAAAGAAACTAAAAATATGTAACATCGTCCCATCCGAACCAAACTTCTCCCCCTTTTGACATCATCAAAGAGGGAGGTAACCCATCTACATCTCATTGATACTTCATCATCATGAGCTACATGCAAAATAAATCCATGTGACGTATAGTAGGCCTGTAGTGAGCCAACAAGGTATCGAGAGTCACGCTCCATCCGTCGAACAAAATGATCCATTTGAGTCACGCGACGGTCTATGGCATCCACCTATTGTGAAATGGCTGTTAAATCATAGGTGCTATAGAAAGCTAAGACCGTCGAGGGCGGAGGAATGCTAGGGCCAGCCTTTGGTGCGTCCCGAGTATCCATAGGCATTGGCTCTCCATCTGTGTCATCATCTCCATCGTCAGTCTCTATCGGTGCTGGCTCTTCAAACCTAAGATGTTTTTGGTGCAAAGTCCCAAAACCGATGACATCAGTGGGGTGGGGTCGGATGTACTCCTCGCCTACAGGGATATTGACATAAAATGGAGTAAGATCTTAGTAATCCATGCTCCAAAATATAAATGGTACCGACCACAAATATCAGAGGAGACCTTTTGGATGGTGTAATCCATGTGATAGAAAAAAAATGGCCAAAATGGAGAAATGAGGCGTCACGAATATAGAGACATGAAGAAAAAATAGATTAAAGTGAGTGACCTCTATATAGTGCCCGACTCAAGGAGTAATCATACCACTCAAAACGTGATGAGCCATTTTCATGATTGGATGAAGATGTCGATGAGCTGTTTCGACGGTATAGTGGATATCCTATTCACTAAAAATCGTACGAATGTCATCCGCGATCGAAAGATAATCAGAAGGCCAATTGATCATCCCTTATTTTGCTTATAATTATTATAGTTAAATCCACTAGATTGATATAAAATCTTATTATATTTGAAATACTTTTTACCTATTATCGGTAGTGGAGTTGAACTAGTAAAAAGGGGACTAACTACTTTTCAAATTTTGAATTCTTAACCGGGGGAAAGAAAACGAGGCTGCAAGAGGAGGAAGGGGGACACTGGAGAAAGAGGAGATGAAGGAGAAGATGAAGGAAAAAGGAAGAAAAAGAATGTGGAAAGAAGAATTATCAATTTTATCGAAACCTATGTTGGGCTAAAGGAATTCTGATTTCCTTGTGATGATACTTTATTGATGCTACTATTCTAGTTATCTGATGCCGTGTTTCTAACCTCTAGTTTCTATTTACTTGATACATTGCAACCTTATTATTTGCATCCAATTTCAATCAAATCGAGAGTTCTATTATTTTTGTTATTAACCCGTTCCATTCGAGAGAAGGGACTGGTTGCTTTCACTTGCAGTGTTTTCAGTAATATGATGTTTGTTGATTTTTAGAGACTGAGAAGTCCATTATTTTATCTGTTGTGAGGCGAGAGTCCATAACAGTGACTAGTGGTGTTAGATTCATTCTAATAGCTAGGATTATGATGGAAGGATTAGTAATTTAAGATTGAAAAATCAGCCTCTTCTTTAGGGTTAGGACGAGAGATCAATTATTTAGTCAGTCCTAATCTAATATTTAATGGCTGCTTCCCTCTTAACTCAAAGAGAGATCGACGAGTTTAGAGAAAGAGTAATCGATTCGTACAGCAAGATCGAGAGATCATTTGACTCATAAGTGAGAACTAAGATGCAATAGCTTTAACTAATTCATCATAAGGGAATCTAATTTTCTTTATTTCTTTCCTCCTTTTCCTACAAATTATTCCTCTATTTTATCTGATTTCTTCTTAAATATTTTGTGACAACTTTCGAGACATAAATAGATTGGTAACCGATCTAAATCAACGAGGTTACGACACTGAGGGTTATTATTTGACCTGTGCACTTGAAGTTGTGTGAACTTTAGAGTAAAATTTAAACATGATTAGAATTGCTTTTTGTGCGAGAAATTCATATCCACATAACGTTCACGTCACCAACCCTGGGTGACAAATGAATAGAAACCAGATAATGGGCATGAAACATCAAAGATGTGATAGAGATGGTCAGGATCAAAGTGAATGGGTACGCTAAGGACATAGGTGATGATATCCTCCTGAGTGATCGTCATGTACGCCAAGACGGGGATACACACGCTCTGTGTGAGGGAGAGAAGTGGCAACCAACTAATGATTATGAACATCTCATGAACATCTAGAATGTTCAGAGCGTCCCAATCAATGGTGTAGGCACGCCGGACTTTGCGAGGGGTGTATAAGGCATCAAAACTAGTAGAGACGGCCCTGATGATAAAGAGATGTATATCAAAATTAGTAGGGTCAGTGGAAGGTGGCTAACGAGCACGTCCATGGGATCGTCCTCATCCATGATGGACAGGCATGGGTTTCAGTTTCGATTCCGGTTTCGAGTCAATTTCAGGCCCATTTTTTATTATATGAATGAGACCACCTGAGCAATTAACGATGACAATGACGCTAAAAAAGTAGCCTTAGGGGTGGAATCCCTTCGTCGCTGGCCATGGATTCAACAATGGTGGCCGAAAGGAATGGAAGGGGCCTATTTCGATGGTCGAAAGGGGGCATCGGAAGAAGCCAATGACTGCGAGGGAAGGCGTCAGGGAGATGACAACTGTGACAGAGGGATGGAGACTGCAGCGGCGATCGGAGGGAAGAGGATGTGATGAGAGGGCAGCCAGAAGAAGGATGTGACATCATCGAGGTGACGGCGAGCGTTAAGAGAGGGAGAGAGTGGTGTCGATGAATGATGGCGGTTGACATCAAATAGGAAAGGTGGCGATGGCGACAAGGGTCACCGGCGAAAGGGGTGGCTGATGGAGAAAAGGGCGGCGGCAGCATCACAGAGGAGAGCGGGCGACCGATTTGATGACGATGGCTATGGATGGAACGACGACAGGCAGAAGAGAGAGCGGCGACATCGGTAGATAGCGAGCGTGGTGGTGGCTAGTGGGCGTCGATGGCAGCAATAGGGATGGCGATCGACGGAGAGAAAATGCGGTGTGGATGAGGAGGGACGAGAACGACGAAAGTCGGTAGAGACATCACGGAGAGAGAGGAAGATCGACGGCTAGGGCAATGATCGAAGGACAAGCCAAAATGAGGTCAACTGATTCGACCGATCGAATCTTAAAGGTTCATGATTTTTGCATATACCGATCGACCGATGATGTCCAGCGGTCGATCGGATAATTATTTTGTAATAAACAATCCATCGATCGATGGATGTCAACCGGATGCAGTCATATACCGATCGACCGGTGGAGCATATCGACCGACATCCTAGTCTGACAACCACTTTTTTACTAGTTTTCAAAATTTTAACCATTGAAATTTTGTTCCAAGGATTTATTTCACATAAATGTAAGTCTTGTGGAACACTTTTAATGTTCAATTCATATCAAAAGTGATATTGCATAATCAAATCACTTTTACTTAGAATTTATATGCAATCAAGATTCAATCATTCCTAATTCTCTTTTAAGCATGCAAAATCGTTCTTCACTCAAGGGTTTTCTAAATATGTCTGCAAGTTGAACTTCAGTGGATACATGTTCAATGGCAATGTCCTTAAGAGTCACACGTTCACTAATGAAATGATATCACAAGTCAATGTGTCTAGTCTTAGAGTGTTGAATTGGATATTTGGTCATTTCTATAGTACTTGTGTTATCACACTTCATGGGTACATTCATACCATAATCAAGCAATTGTTGTTTTACCCATAATATTTGTGCACAATAACTACCGATGGCTATATATTCGGCCTCGGGGTTAGAAAGTGCGATGGAGTTTTATTTCTTTTTAGCCCATGAAATGAGAGAGCTACCAAGAAAGCAACTCATCCCACTAGTGCTTTTCCTATCAATTTTACACCTGGCAAAATCTGCATCGGTGTAGGCATGTAATTCAAATTGAAAATTTCTATCATACCAAATGTCTAATTCACAAGTATGCTTTAAATAGCACATTATTCTTTTAACAACGATTAAATGTGATTCTTTGGGAGCGAATTGAAACCTAGCACACAAGCATACACTAAACATTATATCTAACCTAGATGTCCTTAAATAGAGCAAGCTACCAATCATATCTATGTACCTTTTTTGATCAATGAACTTGCCTTTTTCATCTTTATTCAATTTTGTAGTAGTGCTCATAGGGGTTGTGCTCGACTTGTATTCGTTGATCCCGAATCTTTTAAGCAAGTTTCTTGTATATTTTTCTTGGATTGTTTCACTTTTAGGCCTAGAAATAAGGTGAGCTCTCCTATAAGACTCATATCAGATTCTTGTTGCATAAGAGTTTCAAACTCTTTGCATAGGCATTCATTAGTAGCACCATAAACAATATTATCAACATAAATGTGAACTATTAAAATATCATTTTTAAGATGTTTTAAGAATAATGTGGTGTCAACTTTTCCTTTTTTTAAAACTATTTTTAATTAAAAATGAACTCAATCTTTCGTACCAAACTCGATGAGCTTGTTTCAATTTATAAAAAACTTTTGAAAGTTTTAAAACATGATGAGGGAAATCTGAATTTTCAAAACCTTGAGGTTGTTCAACATAAACTTCCACATTTATAAAATAATTTAAAAAGGTCGATTTAACATCCATTTGAAAAAGCTTAAAATCTTTATAGCATGCAAAGCTAAAAGCATTTGAATTGCCTCAAGTCTAGCAACGGGAGCAAAAGTTTCTTCAAAATCAATCCCTTCAATTTGTGAGTAACCCTTGGCCACTAATCTAGTCGTGTTCCTCATAATGACACAATTTTCATCTAACTTATTTTGAAAGACCCATTTGGTTCCGATAATAGGATGGTCATTGGTCTTTCCACAAGTTTTGATATGATTTCTTTCAAAATTATTTAATTCATCATGCATTGCATTTATCCAATTTGGATCTTCAAGTGCTTCGTCAATATTGCTGGGCTCAAAATTTGCATAAAAAAGTCAGAAAAGCACAGATTTTTTAAAGAGTTTATAGTTTTTATATCTTTATTTATATTATCTATAACTTAATCAAGTGAGTGTGATGAGGCATGTCTCCAATTTCTTGGGATTATTTGATTCTCCTCTTTTTGAAGTTCTTCTATTTCTTCCACATTTTGGGTGTCAACTTTCGCTTCCTCTATGTCATCATTTTGTACAACATCAAGTTGTCTTTGGACTTCAACTATTGCTTCTTCATCATCATGTACTTACTTGCTCATCAAAAAATCATATCATTGAATTTAATATTAATAGACTCTTCAACAACTAATGTTCTTTTGTTATACATTCTATAATCTTTACTTGTACTAAAATATCCAAGAAAAATACCATCACCACATTTATCATCAAATAAAAATTTGCCTACTTTATATTTGACATTCAAAATATAGCATTTACAACAAAAAACTTTGAAATAAAAGATATTTGGTTTCTTACCGTATAACACTTCAAAACATGTTTTCTTTTCAAGAGGCCAAAATAGAATATGTAGGATACCAAGGCACCAAGAGGGGGGGGGGGTGAATTGGTGTTTCAAAAGCAAGAATATCGATTTCACAAAATATGTCGCAGAAGCTTAAAATTGATTCAACAATCTTTAAATTAACGCAAATTAAATCAAATCACATGCATACGAATAAGACAAGAAGAGTGAGAGACAATGCAAACATAAGAATACAAGGTGGTTGTTGACGAGGTTCGACTACACCTTGGCCTACGTCCCCGTTCTGACTTATCGACCTTGATACCGTCAGAGATTCTACTAAACTCTTCTTTAGTTCCAAATGGGGCAAGGAAGAAACCTTTCTATCAAACCACCTTTTCTCCGCTTTGAGAGGTAAGCCATACCTCTCCTCATAGGAAGCTTATCTTTTCTCTCACTCAAAAGATAAGATATGGAATTTCTTTTACACAAGAGCTCACTCAATTTTTTGAACAATGGTTTCACTCTTTTACAATATCATGCTCACAAGAAGAGAAAAGAGAAAGAAGAGAAATTAGAACAATAACTTCAAGAGAATGATTTTCTTTTGATAACTTGAAGTTTTCCTTGAATGCTTGGATGGATGCTTTTGTTTCAGACTTTGGCACCCCTTTTATAGGCTTCTACATGTGAAAAATTCATTCATAAATTTTTCCATAATTTTCTCTTTCAAAACTAGCCGTTACTGTGCATCTCAGCCGGGGACCGATCGACCGCACTAATTGACCGGTCGACTAGTCTATATGACCGTTGTGCGATTTTTTCAGTGAGCGCTTGATCGGTTGACCGGACTATCAGCCGGTGTGTCGACTAGTATGGTCTCTTTAACTTCAAGAGAATGATTTTCTTTTGATAACTTGAAGTTTTCCTTGAATGCTTGGATGGATGCTTTTGTTTCAGACTTTGGCACTAACTTCAAGAGAATGATTTTCTTTTGATAACTTGAAGTTTTCCTTGAATGCTTGGATGGATGCTTTTGTTTCAGACTTTGGCACCCCTTTTATAGGCTTCTACATGTGAAAAATTCATCCATAATTTTCTCTTTCAAAACTAGTCGTTACTGTGCATCTCAGTCGGGGACCGATCGACCGCACTAACTGACCGGTCGACTAGTCTATATGATCGTTGTGCGATTTTTTCAGTGAGCGCTTGATCGGTTGACCGGACTATCAGCCGGTGTGTCGAATAGTATAGTCTCTTCATTTTGGATTTCGCTAGTTGAGCTGATCGGTCGAGTTGTGCGTCGATCGGACTGTGGACCAGTGTAGTCTCAATGTAGAACTGGGCAACTCGTGTATTGACCGATCGACCGGTATGTCTGATCGATCGACCGATATAGTCTTGACCGACCATTGCTTCGATCGGTAGGTTGACTACCTTGCATTATTTTGACCATAATTTTTTGTACAGTTATTCAAATGAGATAATCTTGGATTCTATGGATAGTTAACATGATTCTCTACAACTTTAATATTCATCATTTTAGAATTTAATGAGACAATAGTCAATTATTTGATCAAAGTTTAGTGCATAAAGTTGTTCATTTTTATTTGAACTTTTTCCGCATATAACTTTAATCTTTCGAGGTTTGTATCATCAAAATATGATTTTATAGGGCATTAAATTTTTGGCCCAATAGAATCCTATTAAGAACATAGCATGATGTGTTTACGGCTTCCGTCCAAAAGTACTTTGGTAATTTACTTTCATTTAAAATTATTCTAGCCATTTCTTGTATAGTCCTATTTTTTCTTTCTACTACTCCATTTTTTTAGTGATCTAGGAGTGGAAAAATTATAAGTGATTCCATTTTCCTTACAAAATAACTCAAATTTATGATTTTCACATTCTCCTCCATGGCCACTTCTAATTTTTGAAATCTTTTGTTCAAATTCATTTTAAATTCTTTTTGCAAATTTGAAAAACATGTTTAGCGTTTCATCTTTACTAGTAAGAAAATTAGTCCATGTGAAACAGGAGAAATCATAAAAAATCACAAATACATATCTTTTTCCTCCTAAGCGTGGTAAGTCAAGATGTAAAAATTCCAAAGCCCTATGTGTACTAATAACTCCCTTTAATTTAAACGAACTTTTGATTTATTTACCTTTTAGACATGAATTAAAAATATAATTTATCTCAAATTTAACCTTAGGCAAGCCTCTAACTAATTCATGATTTGAAAGTTTAGTTAGTAATTTATAGTTCGCATGTCCTAATCTTCTATGCCACAAGTTTATATTATCATGCATGGTACTAAGACATTTTTCATTTTTCAAGTTATCAAAATAAATTTTGTATAAATTATTGTACCTAAAACCCGTGTGTAAAACTTTATTGTTTTCATCTAATATCAAACATTTATTCTTTCAAATTTGTCTAAATAGTTTTTATCACATAGTTGACTTATGCTAATTAAGTTATGTTTTAAGTTTTCAATTAACCAAACATTTTCCAAATACACTTTGTCATTCTTACCAACATTACTCATGCTAATTACTCTTCCTTTGCTATTGTCTCCAAAGGTAACTTATTCTCCATTTTTCTTTTCTAAATTGAAGAAATTCGATGCATCGCCGGTTATGTCTTGAGCATCCACTGTCCAAATACCATTTACCTTCATTGTACTTTGAAGCTTTCTACGAGAAAGGAATTAAGAGTCTCATCTTTTTGGTACCCAAACTTGCTTGGGTCCATCTTGATTATAAATGGTTCGTTTCGGAATCCAAATTTTCTTCATCCCTTTACTTTTTCCTTTTTTAATTCTGCAAACATAAGAATAATACCCTACACATCCACAATGAAAACAAATAATATGTTATCTTATGTAATCATGCGATGCTTTGACAAATAAAATTCTTTTGACATTTTTATTTTTACAAGAATTGAAACCAAGTCCATTTTTATTTGAAGATATTCTAGATCCACTAAGCATGACATCTAACATCTTACTTTCGTTTGAGAACTTTTTAAGTTCAACTTTTAAATTATTAATTTCTTTGTTTAAGCATGCGCTTTCAACATTTTGTTTTTCACATAATGATTTTAGTATACTATTTTTCATTTTCAATTCTTCAATTGGGAATTCCAAGCTACAATTTTCTTCATTCAATACATCATACTTTTCATATGTTTTAACATTCTTATTTTTCATTTGCAAATTTTCAACCTCTATTTTTAAATTATTATATTTCTTTTTTATGCATCCATATTTATTAATAAGAAGTCTAAATTTCTTATGCACATTAAAGGATTCATTATCACTAGAGTCAAATGAGTTAGATAATACCTTATGGCTATTAACCATTATACATATGCAGACTTCTTCATCATCACTAGAGGAGGTTGGAGTCATTCTCTTCATCTTCGCTCTCATCCCAAGTGGCTTGAAGAGCCTTTTTCTTCATTTTTTAGTTTTCTCCATCTTTCTCTTTTTTGACCAAATTTGAACACTCATTTTTGTAATGTCCAATCTTTTTACACTCAAAGCAAGTTATTTGATTATTGCTTGATGATGATTTTCTCTTGATGAAGCCCTTCTTCTTCTTTTGCTTGACAAATTTGAAATATTTATCAAGCTTCTTTGCATATAAGGCAAGCTTCTTGTCATGAAGATCATCATATTCTTCACTTGTGTCTTCCTTATCTTTATTTGCCTTCAATACCAATGTTTTCCATTTTTGGAGCATTTGCTTCTTCATCCTCCTTGATCCCGATCTCATAGGTTAAAAGTGAAACTATAAGATCATCAAAGTCAAACTTATTCAAGTCTTTTTCTTCAATCACCATCCTCTTTGTATGCCATTTGGAAGAGAAATACCTGAGAAACTTTTTCACCTTTTGAGGGTTAGTCATTGGCTCGCCCAAAGAGGCTAAGCCATTTATAATATCAATAAAGCGTACGATCATCTTATTTATGAATTCATTTTCAAGTATTTTGAAAGAGTCATATTGACGATTTAAAATATTTAATTTAGATTTCTAGACTTTATTCGTTCCTTTATGAGTAATAATAAGTTTCTTCCAAATATCATTAGCACTTTGACAACTAGAAATTTGATTAAACTCCGTTGGATCCAAAGCACAATAAAAAATATTTTTATCTTTCCAATCAAGTTTTACAAAAAAATTTCTCCTTCGGTATATTCTAAAGGAGATTTTCAACGTAAATCAAAACCTTTTTTAACAATGTCACACATATCAATATCAATAGAACAAACATAGGCTTGCATTCTAATTTTTCAATATGCAAAACTTGATGCATTAAAAAGTGGAGGACGATTAATAAGTTGATCTTCAGAAAAACTCAATCCACTTGATGCCATAGCTCTAAAGATGATTAAATCTTAAAAACAAGAGCAATCTGGCTCTGATAGGATCGAAAGCACCAGGAGGTGGAGGGGTGAATTGGTGTATAAATATCTTTTCGTAAAATTACTTTTGAAAAATCAATACAACCGATCATAAGCAAATAACGATAAGGCATAAGTGAGAGATAAAGAGCAATCGGAAAGAGACACAATATGTTGACGAGGTTCGGCCTCAACTCTTTGACCTACGTCCCCACTCCGACTTCTTAACCTCGAGATCGTCAGAGATTTCACTATGTTTCTCTTTTCTTATAGGGAGAGAACAACCCTCTTTACACCACACGCCTTCTTCTCTGCTCAAGAGGCAAGGCACACCTCTTCTTATAAAGAGCTCTCAACTTCACTAGATTAGAAACAATGTTTCCCTCTAACTCCCTTATTTTACAAAGTTTTTCTCACACTCAAAGCTTAGAAGATAAAAGGGAAGAATTTGCAACTTTGAGCTCAAGAACTTGAAAGGAGATTTAGAATATTCTTGCTTTCTTGGATGATTTTTCTTCAGGATTTGACACTCCTTTTATAGGCTTCTACAGGTGAAAATTCGTCCAAAAAGTCTTTCATAATTTTCTTCTTAAAAAATAGCCATTACTGTTCATTTGACTCTAGGACCGGTCGACCGCTTGAATGGGTCAGTCGACCAGTCAATATGACCATTGCGTCATGTTCGTGATTTTATGTGCTGTCCAATCGATCGGTACAGTCTCGACATTTTCGAATACGTTCTCTCTTGATCGATCGACCGGTTCAATGACTGGAACGTCGACTGGTGTAGTCTCATCTTTTTTGAAATTCATCCCTATATTGACCTATCGACCGGTGCAACCGGACCATCTCTAGTATAGTCTCTACTTTTCTTTCGCTTGATATCAATCGATCGATAGTCATGGCTGGTCGACAATGCTGATCTTTATTTTTGCAATTTTATTTTGGCAATTTCTTCTGCGAATGAGGTCCTATAAATCCAACACCTGCATTATCATAACCTGAGCATACTTTAGTAACTTTTATGTCCAATTTAATTTGTTATCATCAAAACATATGATTCAACAAAATAGCATAACAACTATACTTAATTTGACTATGAAGAGGAAAGACATGCCATTAGGTCCAATGGTTGGTCGTGATAGTTGCACATGAACTTGACACTTTAATCAAATCAATACAATTCAAGACCAAATCAATGATTTGAACTTTGAACCATAACCATGAACTTAAAGCCAAGAACATAGGCAAATATTAACCATGAAATGAAAAAGAGTTGAAAAACTTTAACACACAGCCAAGAACTTTAAGCTCCGACCTTCAGAATGCCCCTAAAATCCGCCCCACGACATGCGCCGCAAGTGAGTTTCGGGGTGGTCCATGGGAGACAATACGATATAGAATATACTAATATAATGATACATAACTACGTATATAAGAAGCGGAAATGATTAGACGATATTGAAATAGGGCCCACTAATATAATAACATACAAATGACATGATCCATGAAGACACCTATAGTGGAACCATAATAAAATGGTGGTAATGATGTAATAATACATATCTCGCAAGAATATAGCGGATAAGGATAACATAATAGTAGTAATAACATGGTCCAGTGGTGGTGGAAAGCCCAATCCAACAACTTAAAGACTCAGTTTATATAGTATTAGGCATAATTCATAATTGTTCCTCTTCCTAGAGGACATAACATCAACATACGTCCATAAGATAAGCACATGGGCTAACACACAATCATAATAAACAATAAGAGAAATACTCAAAATAAAGACAACATAACTATCATAATAAAATGACTCCATAAGTCAAGACCAACGCCATGTGCAACCTTCATGCCTTCATGACCTAGCCACCGACCCATATCACTCCTTCGTACTTGCACGAACCCAAATGCAAGGGAAGCCCACCTCCCATTAGTTGTATGTAAGGTCCATAATTAAAAAATAATAACTTGCAATAAAATGATATAACATCATATAGTATCATAATAAATTGTGCCGATAAAATATTGATGAAAAATTCAATTCCATTCGATAAATTACATTATTCATGATATATAAATGCCCACTATTGATTTCAATCGATGACTAATTGATAAACAATCACTACAAGAAATCTATTGATTAGTGATGAACATTAGCAACGAAAACACGGCCATGCTACTTAGATGCTAGTAGCGTCTCATTAGAGTCTCCATTGGGTCGAGAAAATGTGGCACTACTTGCCTCTCAATAGCGTCTTTTAGCATCGCAATAGCATTACAAGAAGTCGACGCTGCAGCAGGCGCCACGGTGATGATACTTCGTCACTATTATCGCACGTGTTAGCAAAAAAAATGCTCGGTAGATTATAGCGTTGTGTTGGCATTGACAAGACGCGACGCTAAATTAGCATCACAATTCATGCGATGATAATAGGACGCAAACACAAGAGGGCGATATCGACATCGACATTGTGCACTGTCTTGGTTTCGACATTATGCGATGCTAATTTCTCATCATCAATCATGCGACATTGTACGTCGCTAATTCAACGCAAAAACTACCATTTTGGCATCGACATTTTGTGATGCTAACTTAGCGTCACAAAATTATATATGTACCTTCAACATATGATTCCTACATCATGTGTGTTACTTATATATGTATTCCTAAATATAAATTTGTTACCTATATGATATATGTTACTTATATATGTATTCGTAACTATAGATCATGTAATGTTTTGTGTATGTAAATATGCACAACTACACACACACACACATATATATACTTTTTATATAGAAAGAAAATAATATTAACAATATCTATGTATACTTTATATATATGTAGAACATAGTACACATACCTACATGTGTATATATATGCACATATGTCAATATATTATGCATACAATATATATCATATCTTAATTATAGATATACTATTTTTATATTCTTAATCATGGAATTATGATGGTTGAATTAAGTGACATGATTTCTTACAAAAAATTGAAAATATCTCATATTTGTCGATGCTAATACAACACTAATTGTGTCATTTTAGCAACTCACGACTATTGACGGTTATTTAGAGCCACGAATGCCCTGATTTAGTGTCACCGAATTTTGATGCTAATTGGGCGTCTCAGCATTGTGACGTGACTTCGACGCTAGACGGTGACTAATTTTATCTCGTGACACATTAGTATCACTATAGCGCCGCCATTCGAAGTCGCTATTTTTGTACTTGGCTTTTTATTATTCTCACTTAATCAGGCACATATACACATATATATACACACATAGCCTTATAATACATATACATATACACATTAGCGTCACTTAATCTAGCACATATAGATATATATATACATAAACATACACATATACATATACATGTAGGCTTAAAATACATATACATAAGACCTATGATTGATGAAGTCAAGATATTAATATAAGCCCGACCTGCTTCCGCCCAACTTGCTCCGCCACAAGCTGCCCTGCACTTTCTCCGTCACCACAAGCCGCCCTGCACTTGCTCCACTGCTAGCGCCGCCCTACTGCTTTGGCATCCGCCTTGCTGCTCCGACCGCCACCCTACAGCTCCAACAGTCGCCGCCTTGCTTTTGCTGACTGACCGTAAGTTCCTAATGTGGCTGCCACCCTATTGCTCTTATAGACACTGCCCTACTTCCGCCGACCGGCCGTAAGTTCCTATTGCCCCTTCTTAAATCGTCAAATGCCTAATTTACTAAATTTTTTTTACTGAATTGGAGAGATTAGTTTCTTTACTGAATTTAAGCACTTGATATTTGCAGTGACTTTTGAGTTGCCGCCATATTCCGTCTTGCCGAGATGCGTCATCACCGCCCTCCTCCGATTGATACAGTGAGTCCCGATTTTAATGATTTTTAGATATATTTAACTTATTGTTAGAATTAGTAAATTTTGATAGTAATTTAGCTAGTATATTTAACTTCAATGTGTTGTGAATGTTATGTAGATGTATAGTTCGATCATGCTATATGTTCATGTTGTTTAATCTTTAGTATTGTTATGATTTCATTATAGATGCTGTAATGCCTAAGAAACGTAAATTAGGTTGAATGACATGAAATTATGTTGTTGTAATGCCTAATTAATTGTTGTAATACCTTGTCAATTGTTGTAGTTCCTAGTTAATTGCTTTAATGGCATATGCTTTAATGCTACTCTATGCAAGACGATAACTAATTTTCTACTAGAGGAATGATATTTAAAAGATAATTAATCGTTATGCTATGAATTAAAGCAATTTAAAAAATGATAATTAGTCCACTAATAATTAATACTTATTCTGTAATGATATTTTTTTTACATAATTCTAGTATCTCTTTCTGGTCGTATTCTCATAAAAATTACTAAGAATGTAGATCCACATTCTTGGCAAATAAATTGAGAATATGATAATGAATACGAAGATATTGTACTTCAAACATGAGATTTTGGACTTTATAACTCCAAAATCATGTGTCAAGTACAAGAAGTTATTGACATATGGCTTAGTGTTGTCCATTACAAAATGACAAAGTAATATCGTAGTTGGATTCATCGTCGAAAAGATAAACATGGCGTTATAACAGAAGAATATAAGGATAGTATTGATGAATTTATTAGGGTGGCATATGAAAATAAAGGTGTTGCTTCTTCATATGGCAAAATCTTATATCCATGCCGAAAATGCAAATGTTATCAGATATGATGTGTAGAAGGATTTATATTATAATAGTTTCTTACTAAAATACACAAATTGGTTCTTTCATAACGAAGAAAGATTGGCTAAAAAGACAAATGCTAACATAGATACCAATGTGGGCGAGTCGAGCAATCCTTACAGGGACATGATACGAGATCAAAGGTAGGAGAAAATGTTGGCAAAATATTTATTGAAGAAGACCCGAATCCTTCGGCTCTAAATTTTATAACCTTCTCAAAGAAGCTGATCAACCTTTATGGGATGGATTTGTGAAGCAAAGTACACTTTCTGGCATAACTAATGAACTTGAAATCAAAATTTAATATGAACAAAACTTATTTTGACCGAATGATTGTCATTATTAAGAGTATGCTTCCAACTTCAGGGAAGTTACTGGAAAATTTTTACAAGTGCAAAAGATTGATAAGAGATTTAGGGTTGAAATATTAGAAGATTGATGTATGTCGCAATCATTGTATGTTGCTTGTGTTACAGGAAAACAATTCACTTATCAACAATTCTATTTTTGGCGAGCCCGGAAAGAATTCTCAAAATTCGAAAAAAATTATGGCAAATGCAGTGTTCAGATACTTTTCCATAGTTTCAAGACTGCAACGGTTATTTTTTTGAGAAAATTGCATCATTTATGATGTGGCACAGAGAAGGGGTACGTGATGATCAAAATTTCATTACACATCCTTCATATGCTGAGGCATGGAAACGATTTTATACACATAAATTTGGCTTTTTTAGTAGAATCATGCAATGTTAGATTAGGACTTTGCACCGATGGGTTCAACTCATTTGGCTCATCAGGCACTGCTTATTCATGTGTTTTTAGAATGAGTTTTTAGAAGTGAACATTGGTAATTTCATTGACGATGACTCGAATCAAGATTATAGCGACGATGATGAAGATGATGAAAATGAATCAGAATACGAAATAAGCGAATGAATCATGTAGTTCTTTCAACAAATTATAAAATTATGTGTTTCCAACTTTATAAATTAAATATAAAAATAAAGCAAATTGTTAAAAAAATTTCAGTTATGGTTACTAGAGGTCGAGTTTCTGGGTCACCTCGCTCTTCTAGGCATTCACTCTATATGAGTGAACCATATATATATTATTGTCAGTCACTTATTTATAGTTGCTTATAATAATTACATTATTTTTTTAAATAATATCAGTTGCTCCTCCGCTGATGGGCCACATAGCCGGATCGTCACATAATAGGCGATCTATTGGTGGGTCGACTTTCACGCAGGACGACGGTCCATGTATCACTCTAGGTTAGTTCTTGTGCATTTAATATATCTTATCACTACTAGAAAAACGTTGATTACCGACAGTCCAAACCATCGGTAATTAGTCCAAAAACTATTGGTAACGCAATTATCGACGTTTTTTCAATCGGAATCGATTCGTCGAAAAAATGCTCAGCGCAAATTGATTTGCGACGGTTGAAAAAAATTCGTCGGAAATATCGACGGTCAGAACCGTCGGAAAGTCCCGGCGGTTCGAACCGCCGAAAAAGGCCGACGGTTCGAACCGTCGAAAGTTTTCGATGGTCGTCGCAATCGTTGATCTTTCGGCGATCGCAACCGTCGCAAAGAAATTTTTAAATATAAAAAGAATTAGCGGCCGGATCGGGCCGCGACCAACTCCGGCCGCAGCCAAATCCGGCCGCCCGCGGTAGGATGGGCCGGATCCGAACGGCCGCGGCCAAATTCGGCCGCCCGCGATAGGATGGACCGGATCTGAACGCCCGCGATCGGATCCGAACGCCAAGCGGCCGGAGAGAAAGAGAGAGAGACGCCGGCGGGAGAGGGTCGTCGGCGTCGACGCTTCACGTCCGGCCAGAGGCTTGCCGGCCGGGAGAGGGAGAGAGAGAGAGGAGAGGAGGGAGAGAGAGGAGAGGAGGGTTTTATATATATATATATATATATATGGAGAAATGGGAGAAAGTGGGAAAATGAAAAGAGCGCGGGATAACGAAATTTTAATTACCGATGGCTCTGGCCATCGGAAAAGTAAATATTAATTATTTTTAAAGTTACCGACGGTTGTAACTGTCGAAAACATATTTAGTTATATATAATATTTTTTTTACCATCGGTAATTGCGACGGTTTGGACCGCCGCTAATTATATTAATAAAATATTCCTCATATAATATTGTATATATATACCGACGGTTAAGACCGTCAGAAATTACGGCGGATTTTGCGATGGATGGATATCCGTCGGAAATATCGACGTTCCTGATCGTCGAAAAATTAAATAATAATATAAAAAATTACATCATTTAATTTTTTTTATTTTTGACGGTCGTAACCATCGGAAAATCCGTCGAAAAAATTAAATAATAATATAATAAATTACATAATTTATTTTTTCATTTCCAACGGTCATAACCGTCGGAAAATCTATCAAAAAATTAAATAATAATATAAAAAAATACATAATTTATTTTTTTAATTTCCGATGGTTCTGACCGTCAGAAAATCTGTCGAAAATTGCGACGGATCAATATCCATCGAAAATATCGATGTACCTAATCGTCGAAAAATAAAATAATAATATAATAAATTTTCGACGGTTGTGACGGTCGAAAAATCCGTCGGAAATGAAACCGTCGAAAAATCCATCGTAAATTGTGATGAATTTCTATCCGTCGGAAATTGCCCGTAGGAAAATGGTAATTTTCTTATAGTGTATGCATGCAATTGTTCTAATTACTTTGTTATGGTGATAGTTGCTCCACCGTCGACGGATCACGTAGTCGGGATGTCTCGATCGCCTGACGATAATTGGCACGTCACACCAAATTATTTTCCATATATTTAATAAATTTAAATACATGCAAGTATTTTAAGCTTTTTTTACGATGATAGTTGCTATGCCACCGTCGAGATTGCCGGACGCTTCAACACATTCCAGCGCTGGCGAGCGGCATCGTACGCCAGGTGATATATTTATTAATTATTAAATTTATATTTGTCATTTAATTACATTAATCATTTTTTAATAGTGTCAATTTCTATGTCATCAATAGCACAAGCACTCGACTTGTCACATTCTAACGAGTGGACTACCACGGATTAAGCAGTGATAGACATCACTCGAGGTGAGAACTTTACTGTACATATATCAATTATCATTAGTTTAAATTGGTATTGCACTAATGATTTATTTTGTACCAGGGCCCATCGATGATGTCGGACCTTCTCAGCCTACCCCAGCTGTAGCGGTGACGATTCCTCTTTAATTGACAAAGAGGGATTACATGATAATGCGGTGGACACCGTCAACAACATTGCTCGGTCATATGTTAAATAAGTTCTAAAATTTTATTATTGTTTTGTTTATCATTGAAAATTAATTCTTCTTTGTAAATTGTAGGACCACTTTCATACCTGCTAGTACCATGCGGGATGTCAATGCTTTTGTTCTTTCCCACTTCCCGGAAGGGGTAGGGTCTTGGAAAGATTTTCCAATTTTTGTGTGGGGTGACATCTTTCGGGTGTTTACAGTATGATCTTATTTTTGGGTTACAAAATTTATTTTATATTATTTTTAAATTACTAACTTTTATAACATTATTTAGGAGGCAAATTAGTTTCATTCGGATCTTAGTTTGAGGATGATCTAGAAAACTTTTGAGGAGGTGACTGCAAAATGCCTACAAAATTGACTGTATAAGTTTAGCAAGGTCATCACGTCCGTCAGCCTCAACAGGGCATACAAAGATGCTCAATGCATATTAGGCGCCCAGATTGGGAGTCATTATGTAGGTAGGAAGTGATAACTAAGTTTATATTTGAAATATTTTTATTACATTTATAATTTTTCAAAGTCTAAGTATTTGATGTTCATACAGTATGGATGAACAATGGCAAAGAAAGTTAGAAAAAAAATAAGAGTTAACAGATTTTTGAAGCCCAAGGTCAACATCCACACAGGTGGGTCGATTCGATTTAACAAGCATAGATGATGCATGGTAATATAGATACAAAATTGAATAATCAAACTTTTATCTTGTCCTTATTTTATAAAATTTGAAACTTTATTGCATGAGGAGAAACAAGAAAGTCCAACGACTCGATCACTCCTATTGCTCGTAGACTTCTGGTAAGTCTCAACACATGTTCACTTGGTTGGTGACATTAGTGCAAATGATTATTTAAATGCGTAATGTTTAAATTTTTAGGATGCGTATAATGAGAAGATGGCAGAGAAGTACGAAGATGATCCGAGGACTCAGCCACCAGGTAACATATCTCGTAAATGATTCATGTTTTTAATTTATATAACACCTTATATGTTTATGTGTGTTTATATGTTATATAATTTATATAATCTATAGTGTTTATATGATTGTACAATTTTTCTAATTCGTAGAGGACGTTGTTGTTTAAGAGGAGGTGGCCAGCATGACACGAAGAGGATACCTGCGTGGCCTAGGCACAGACGCACATGTACCTAGGAGGAGCGAAGGATATGCAGGCAGCCCATATGCTCTGAGTTCATCCATGTGACACAGCTATCGCAGCATTTGTTCATACGATGATCCCATTGCAGAATCAATCCCCATGAGGACAAGGACTAAGCAAGTCGGCATTGAATGTCCAGAATGACAATGACGACTCCCAAACTTAGGATAGAAACTTTTGCTTGAGATATACTTTTTTTAGATCAAATTATTTGTTGTACTTTTGTTATTAGATATATGCGCAGTAGTTATACTTTTGTTAGTTCATTTTATTACTTTTCATATTGTTATCTTTGATATGATGACTGTGATGAATGATGAATACATTTATATACATTGTATAATTGTATGTTGTGGGAAGGGAATAAAATATGATTGTAATATGCAATTAGCACCTATTTAGCATCTCCATGGTGACACATGCATTGTCGACGCTATTTTAAATATATCATCATCAGTGTCACCTTAGTGTCACATTAGCGTCGACCGGTTTAGTGTCTCATTGGCGTCGCAGTAGAGAACCCATTAAGACATCACATTGGCACCACGACAGTGTCGCACTAGCGTCATCTTAGTTATAACTATAGTGTCACATGAGCGTCGGAATAGCATCCCATTTTTATGCGCCACTTTAGCGAGGCAACTCAACTGCTCACAACGACACTTTTCGCCTTTGCCTTTGGCACTATGGCAATGCTGATGGTTATAAATTGCAGGAGTCACATAGTATCGGCGCTATGTCAATGCTAAATTGACGCTATTATTTCCAGCACGCATTAGCGCCATAATAGCATCTCAGAGCCTGTGTCGCTATTTGTCAGTTTCTTGTAGTGGATTGCATTACAATTTAATGCCCATAAATGATAACAATAATGATTTCTAGCCATTTCATGATTCAAACGATCCTTCTTATCGATTTCAGGACTTGCAAACATCAACAATTAATATTAGTGAGCCATTCATTGTATTGTGGTACTTGGTTGTCCTCATCGTCATCATGGCCGGCTAAGTTTGGGTTGCACTCACACCCAATTTTGTTTTGGCATTTAATTCGATCTAAGGTGGAGATCAATTTGTTTTTCATTGAAAATGAAGAATACTGAGGGAATAGCAGCCTTCCTTCGGGCAGAGCCATGCTTAAATCACAATGAGTCTAATTCAATTCATTGATTCATTTTAATTTGGAGAGTCCACCGTAGAGATGAGCACGGGCCGGGTCGACCCGCACTAAACTAGTTATCCGAGAAATATTCCTAGTCCGGTTATAAATCGGATCGGGACCGGGTTAAAAAAAATAGAAAATCTGATGGATTCCGAGTCAGGACCGGGTCCAATACATGAAAACTTGGCCCGGACCTGACCCGGTTGTAATAGTATCGGCAGTTCATTTCTTCATTTTCAAATGTTTAAAATAATTTTGTTGACTTATTGTGTGATAAATTGATGTAATCTCTTGCTAATTTGATGTTTATTTACTCAAATCATGATTTAATTTTGCCAATTGTATAAACTTTTTAATATTTTTAAATATTTTTAATAATTATTTGGACCTAGTTTAATACTCGATTTTATTCTCAATTTATTAGGTTTGACCCAGTCCTAGTATCGATTGGGACCGGTATTGGTACTGGGTCTAAATTTCACTAAGTCAGGTCGAGCCCGACCCGAAGATCTAATTTTTAATTTTTTTAGTTTTCAATTTATATTTTGTATAAAATATATAAAATAAATATTTAAATGTGTAAAATAATATTTAAATATCAAATAAATTATTTTATGTTTTCTAAATGAATATTATATAATATATTATATTAAATAATAGAAAAAGTAAGAAAAAAATTTATAAAAAGAAAAAATGATGGTCGGGTAACCTGACCACCCTACCCGATTCAACTAGGCCTAGTTGGATTGGATTCAACCCTTAAAAGAGGGTTGACCCGATTCAATCAAAATTGATCGGGTCAAATCGACCCGTGAACACCTCTAATTTTAACCCTACGACAGCATGTAATGACGGATTCTAGGTGAATCAATCAATGGCATGAATCAAACAACTCATATCATTCATCTAAGTATAGCATGACCGGATCTAACTAGCATGTTAGGAAAGAACATAGCATGTGATCTTAAATATCGATGCACAACCATAACAAAGAAACCAACTAAAGCCAATGAAGGATTTGCAAAGTTAGAACTCACAAAGTCTTCAATTGTGACCGATCGTCCCGTCAACCACATGCGGCTGATTGTCAGGACGATTGAGAGAAAAATGCGACCAGGCGACAAATCCGGTCAACTGACTCATTGATCGAAAAATGTCAAGACAGATCAATCAAAGTGTAGCCTCTAATCGGCCAACCTAAAATTTGATCGCAAAATATCAAGACCATAGACTATTATGCCGCCTAAGGATCCGTCGGATCACTAAATATGGATTATTGAGAATTCTTAAACGGTTGTCACATCGGTCGACAACTAAAAGCCACACTAATTGTTATTCTACAATTACATCTACACATGGATTATTACATGGGTCATACCACGCCTAATCCTACACCTTTAATTGCAACTAATCACTTATGAAAGAATGAGGGCGATACTTAACAAACATAATCCACTACTCCAAATGCACATAAGTAACACTAACGAAATGCATAGCTCACTCTACAAGTTGGTAAATTAAGTGATTCTAATTTTTCCTTCACCTTTGATATCTAAGGAAATAACATATAAACCGTCAGATTTTATCCATTTATATTTACCCTTATAAATTCTCACAATTACGATGAGCTAACCATATTAAACATTTTGACAACTGAACACTAAACCATTAATTACTCTCTATAGGAATCTCCTTTTGCAATGAAACCAAGTTCAAAGATAACTTTATCATATAATTACTTCATAAATTTAATGTTCAAATTCAACATAAATGAATTTGGGTGCATTTTACAAATTACTTTCGTTATCGCCCGCTACAGTTCGACAAGGGGTGACTTCTCGAACCATAACTTCCTATATGCAACTCCAATTGAGGTGAAACCAAGACCTCTAGAAACTATGCTTCAAGATCTACCCAATTATATATTATACATGATTTTTATATAATAAGAACCTATTCAAAACTCATTGAAACATGATACACAATCTGGACAGATTAAAGATAATCATGTTTATAATCTTTAGAACTCCTAGCTATCATCTTGCGTCGACTATCATTAAGAGGCCACATTCTCAATAACATATAGGGAAAATATCCATAAGGACCAATCATCTAATAAACAATCGATTCATGCAACATCAATTTAATCAATAAGTTAAAATTTTCAATAAATACGTTGATGGATTGAAAGGGGTTTGCCCATTATATATCAAATCCTAAATATTATTAGGGATTTCTCTGTGGGTTAATTCCTTAACTCTCTCATGAACTATAAAAAATTTATGCGTTTGACCTTGATATATGAATTTTTAACTTTTTTGTTTTGTTATTAAAAGACTAAACTACCATCTCCTTTTATTTAATCTTAAAAAAATTAAATAATACATATAAAATGACTAAAAATAAATAATATAAAAAAGGAGTGCTGCCCCTTCTCCTTCACCGGTGCTGAAGGGAGGGGACAGCGGCCCAAAGAGGAAGTGTCGTGTGGAACCTCTCCGGCAAGCTCGTAGGAGACGCTATACTCCCGAGCTCCTGCAGCTCCTGCCTACTTCACGAATCCCGCCGGCGAGCAGTCCTTTGGCGAGCAGCACCCCGTTCGCAACACTCTCCACCGATGAACTCATAGTCTAGCTTGGAAGTGTTCTCATGAGGGTCAGTCGAGCTACTTGTGTGTGTGCGGGGAAGGGGGGGGCGGGGGCAATGTGTAACACCCAACAAAAACAGCCAAAAAGAAAAGAAAAAGAGAAAATAAAAAAAGTGAGTGAGTGGACACTTGGAAGCACACTATTGAACCTCCAAATCCACTCACCTCTCAGCCCACAGCAAAATTCTTTCTTCTTTTCCCCATTTCCCTCATTTTTTCCCTAGCTCAAGAGCCCTAAGTGTTCCAATCCGGGATTGAGGTAAAGATCTCCATTTTTCTTGCAGCAAACCTGCAACAAGGACAAGGTGGTTTTGGAACAAGAAGAAGGGGCTGTTGGACCTAGCTGGGAGAGAAGGAGGAGGAAATCTATGGAAGAAAGAAGAAGAGGACAACCTTGAAAATGAGGGTTCAAAGCTAAGAAAAAGGTATGTAAGGGAATATCAATGCCTCTCATTTTGATTCTTATTTGATCAAATGATGGATTGATGGTTATGTTATTGTTTTACATGTAAGGAGTCATGAGCTTATGGTGATAATCATAAGTTTCAAATGATAGAAATGGAGATAAGAATCTGTCCAAATTATGTAGCCTCTGTTTGGATACATTTTTTAACAATTTATATATGTCTAAAAATGTTGTATAATATATGAATAGAAAGGTGTTGAGATCTAGTTTCTATAGCAACAATAATACAAGTAGTACAGACAAAGTTATGACCCAATAAGTAGTTCCTTGTCATGCTGATCTGAGATTTCAGATTGATGCATCTACTTGTATAAGAACTAATAGAAAACATACCTATGAAAGTCTACTTTTGATAGGAACTGGATTCATCTCAATTTGAGATGTATAATTAGAGCTATGGTCTAAAGATTGAACGACCATCAAACTACTTCAGAAAGTATTTCTGTTGCCTTATTAATTGTGTATAAAATTGTATGTGTGTCAAATGAGACCACACAGTAGGTTGAGCATGCACATAAACTCACCCAAGAACGTGTGCATTCCCCTGATTTATATTAACAACTAAAAGAAGATCTGCATATGTATGAGGCACTTACTTGTCACTAAATTATACTTTTTCATTCGTCCTTGTCTTGCTATTTTTTCTTGCTGCTACAACTTTCTCTTCAACTATACATTGGGAAATTGAAATAAAAAAGAGAGTTTTCATTCAGCATTTTCCTTGCCTTTCTTCTTAGAATACTTGTCTCGGGTGCTAGTGGTGACTTGCATGGCATACTCTTATCTTCCTAAAATGAGGGGAAAGAGGAGTAGTTATTCAAGATAAATAAGAATTACCCACAAACGTCTCCACATTTTCTTGTAATACTCATGTGAGACACTTGAGACTTCTATTAAAGAAAGAGCAAAAGCATTTCTCAATACACAAAAGAAGGAAAGTGTAAGAGTGTGGGCATGTAAACTATAAAATTTATTATTATTAAACTGCAATAGATCATAGTTTAGTATCATACAAATAGGTGCAAGTGCAAGATCTTAGATGGGGTTACGTGGAGGGTCAACTAACATGTCATATGCCTTATTTTCAATTCAGGGTAATTTATGTCACTATGTCTTACTTCAGAAATGTTCAAGACATATTATTTATGAAGGCTAAAAGCATAAAAGATATCATGCATAATGTTCCCTAGTTAATGTTTGATGACATAATAAAGAACTTAAGTGTTAGGGTTTTGAAAGCTACAATAAATAGAATTTCAGAAAAAATTTTAAAAAATTTCAAAACTTTTAAAAACAATGGTAGATTTCAAAATTTTAACAACAATGGTATTTACTATTAGAGATATAGTACACTACAAGAAAAATGCAAATTACAGACGGTATGTAATTTGAGAAAAATCGTCGAAAATTTTGATTTTCGATGGGTTTTTCTATGGAACCGATTCGACGAAAAAATGGTCATCGCAAATCGTTTTGCGACGGTAAAAAAACTCGTCGATAGTTTCTACGGTTGTGACTGTCGCAAATGTCCGGCGGCCACAACCGTCGCAAGTTTCAGCGGTATCGACCGTCGAAACTTTCAGCGGTCATCCGAAACTTTTGACAGTCGCAACCGTCGCAAAGATTTTTTATAATATAAAAAATAATAGCCCGCCGCCAGCGATCGAATCCGAGAGCCAGCGGCCCGAATCGGCCGCCAACGGCCAGATCCGACGTCAATGACAGGATCCGGCCGACTGGCGGTGGATTTGCCCCCCGCTGCCAGATCCGGCCGTCGAGCGATCGATTTGGCCACCCGCGGCCAGATCGGACTGCGAGGCGGCCGATGTCATGACCCCGATTTAACCCGTGAGTTAAATCAGAGTTTGCGACTCATTACGGACGATCAAGTAAAATTATGAAGAAATGCGAAAACGTGATGTAATTTACTCTTCTTTTATAACATACGAGTAAAAGTATATCATTAAATAAATTACACAATATGTGATTATTTCAGAGCAAACTGATACTCCTTAAGTCGTAAATTTGATAAAATGGCTTTGTTTTCAATACAACTTATTTTGACATAAGCAATAAGCACGACTAGCTCTCTCGACATCTTAATAGAAGGATACGAGAGACATAAATCCTCTCATCACACCACAAAGGATGTTATAGAATTCTTTTACGACTATCATCTCGCACGATCCCCAATGAGCTACATGAATTTGAAAAAAAATATTAGAAACAACATTATGAGCTAAAACAGCTCAGTAAGGTGATAACTCATAACCTATGTGCTACCATCTAATAAATTTGGGGAGACATAAAAATATAAGCATTAATCATAATATCAAAATCAATATTTTCATACATTTAATAAATACATATATAACATTCCAATCGAAATCATCGCACCCAATTTATAATCATAGTCATTTAAACATATGAAACATTTGTATGCAATGCAACACTCTCATATGTATGTGATAGTGAAATTGAGGAGTATAGTGATAACTTGCTGATTTTGTGGTTAGAATTGAGAATTTTCAATAATTGGATCAACTCCCTAACTTACTCTCTACTGCAGTGCACAGGTCAATTGTAATAAACCCAAATGTCGTATTCACAGTGAATTGAAGCCAATGACTCCCTAAACAATCTAGACTAGCCCTAACTAAAGTGACAAATTCAGGAATCTAAAGGAAAGTGAAAACAGATTTTTTAAAAATGACAAAAAGGATAACTGTTTTTGGTGTTTTCATATTAGAAAAGAACTGAGATCTAATTACTGAATTAAGGATAGAAAAAAGGGTTTGTCAATAAATGGAAAGGTTCTCCTAGGGGTTGGGGTTCATCTAATTCAGCTATGGATGGAATGGAACATTTTAACAATTTTAAATCAAATCTTATTCAACCTTAAGTATGGTTGATCTCACAGCTTAATTAATCCATAACTAATCATTATATTCTCATATAAATGTTAGCTAGATTCAATTAGAGAAGGATTCCCATTGAATGTCAAGTTATCATTAAGCATATGCATAAGTACCTCACTGATTTTGCCATTTCTTCTCACATTTTGGCAAATTCAGTTTGGCACTTCAACCAAACCAATATTCACACATCAACTACTCATAAATGCTATGAATACAATCCTAATGCTAATGCTTCTTGGTTTATCTCTAAACAACAAGGGGATTTTAAATCAGCCTCTCAGCTACAAATTAAAATGAAATCCACATTAATACTAATCAATTGAATAAAATCAGCACATGTCACACATTGGAATTCAGCACATGCCATTGCTTCTTGGTCCATCTCTGAACAGCAAGATAACCCTAAGTTCACTTCTCAGTGGATGATGGAATCAGGGGTTTTACAACAGCAAGGCAGATTCCATAAATTTCAGGAAATCAGAATTTAAAATTCAGAAATCAGCAAGTGAAATGTTTGCAACAATTCATGGATTGAAATCTAAGAAATACCATTGTCTCTTGATTCATTTCTGAACAAGAATGAAACCATAAGCAACCTCTCAATTGTTAATTCAATTAGGGATCCACAATGATAAAATCAGATTCAACAGAATTCAGGAATCAGAAATGGGAAAAACAGATTTCAGAAAATAATGAATCAAATTCCTAATTGGGTTTGAACCTAGAAACTTGCAATTGGTTCTTGATTCATTTCTGAACAAAGATACATGAAAGGACAACCTTTCAGTTGTAAATATAAGTAGGACCACACAATGTCAATAACAGATCCATAAAAATCAGAATTTTAGAAATAAAAAAATTAGAACTTGAATTCAGTGCAGGAAATCAGAAATGTCCATAATCCATCCACAACTAAACTAGATTACTACCCTATCCTAGGAGAGCTGAGATTTAGCTCATTATAGTTACAAAAATAGACACAAAACAGATTGAGAAGTTGATACAAGACATCCTGAAATTAATTGATATGAAAGCTGTCGACAGGAAATCAGGAATGTTCTAGCCACTCGTCAGCTCCTTCCTTCAGCTCCCTCTGGTACAGAAACCCTGCAATGGCCAGCCCCCCTTTCTTTTCCAGATTTCTCAGCTTTTATATGATCCTTCCTCACCCTAGGATGCAGATAGGAAGCTTCCATCACTCCCTGATTGTGCCATGTGTCATGTCCAGAAAATGTCAGCAGATGTAGCAGCTTTTTGGACTGCTTTTGGAGTGGTCCCACCTCCTTTTCTAGCTTGTGCAGCCTTCTTTTTCCTGCTAGAAGAGCTAAAACAGCAAGCATCAAAGTCCTTGAATAGGATTTAAACAAATAAGGATTAGGACAATAACAATTATCAGCTCTATTATCAAATGGGACTTGGTGTTGTGCAGGAAGGAAATTCATAATTAGAAATGATAACTTTCAAGCCCGGAATGATAACTTTGCACCATATCATGAAGATTGTCCAAATATGAGTGGTTCAGGGCAGTGAAGGCATCAAAGGGATTAGGATGGCAAGTGAATGAGGTCAATTATCAAGTGTGGATAATATTTCATATGAATGATAACTTGCATGGTGCGCCGGAATGATAACTTGGTGCCATAAAATGATAACTTCTTGTAAACTTAGTTGTGGTTATCCAAATGTGATCAAATTAGAGCAGCAAGGAGTTAGGACAGTAATTTAACAATTGCCTAATGCCTTTATGCAGAAATAATAAACTTGCACATCGAAATGACAACTTTAAAAATGATAACTTAGCACCAAAAATGATAATTTGTGAAATGGAATGATAACTTTGCACAATTTCAAACATGGTCATCCAAATATGATTCATTCATAATGACAAGGGATTTAGGGCAAGATAATAACTAGAAATCAGCTCAATTAGTAAAATGATAACTTTGCACATTGGAATGATAACTTGCTCAAAAAATGATAACTTGGCATAAAATTGATATCTTTCTGGATTTTAGCAATTCAGAACCTTTATGCACGTGAAATTAAGTGTAAAATGAGATTGATCAGCTGGTTATCACAATCCATTGCATTCTAAGAATAATTGGCCAAAAGTGAGGCAAAATGAGGACTCGATATGGGTGAAATGAATAGAAAATGTGATAAAAACCTAATATGATTAGCTAGTGATCAAACTCCCCCAAGCTTAGTCTTTTGCTTGTCCTCAAGCAAAACATTCAGATATTAAGAACAAACTTAAATTAAACAGTTCACAAATGAATTCAAAACCAAATGAGTTTCCCACTTTGCCAACACCCCATTCTTTCCAGAAACTCAATTTCTAGCTAGGGAATCACAAAGGCTAAAGCAAATTTAAACCATGAAAGAAGTACTAGCAGTAACAAGTTTGAATTTCAGGAATTGTCAACTTTACCACAAGGTTCAACTACAAATCCCTTCATGAACAGATTTTTCACTACTTAAACAAGTTTAACACTTGACTTTTATTCATGAAAATGCAATAAACAGGTTGAGACCTGATTTTTATTCATGCTGGTCATAGGATAAAAATCCTGGCTTTATTTAGGAGAGGTTCCCTTTTGGAATTTCACTCTCTTTATTTATACATGCATGCAATGCAAAATACAACTTTTCACTTTTTCTTTTTCTCTTTTTTCTCTTTTCCTATTATGTTCATGAAGTGAGTAATAGTTCAAACTCAAGTAAGGTTTAGATCCCTTAGTCCAAAGGGTCAAGTTTTCCTATTTAACATGGCAGCAAGAGCCTTGACTCCCTTCTAGACATCTTATATTATCAATTCAATCCATGGATGTCAGCTAGTGTTGGCCACAAAAAGAAAATTTTTTAGCTGAAATTTGATTCAAATGCACTTGAATGAGTGGGTTAATTAAAACAAGAAGACTATGGCCAAATTGACCACTTAGTATTGGATTGTACTAACTGTCATATTAAAGAATTTCACCCATTTTAGAGTTAAAATGAAGGCAGGAATTGAATTGAGCACAATCAGTGATAACTAGTGATAACTTGTCAAAACTAATGATAACCGAGTGAAATAAATGATAACTTGTTCAAAACAGTGATAACCTGGTGATAAATGATGATATGGGCATTAAAATAGATTGAAAACATGGTGTAAAGTTTAAAAAAGCACCAGGTTTCCTCCCCCAAGCTTATTATCAGCACTGTCCACAGTGATGAAAAAGATAGGCAAGGGAGAGGGTTGGGAGGGTATCAAATTCATGGAGTTATGCATTTGCTTCATTCTGCATCTCAACCAAGGGCTTTGGGGGATCCATACTTCATGATTTGCAACCCATTCTGCAGAGAAATAGAGGATATCAATGAAATCTGTAATATCAGATTTTTAGGATGCACAATTCAGTAATGTACTGAAATTCACTGAAAATCACTGAAATTCAGCAATGATAGATTTGGATGACTGATATGAATGATAATTCAAATGTCAATATGATAATTGTAGCATGAAGTGGAAGATAATATCAGTTATCATTGGTATTTCAGTGAGAAAATCAAAATTAAGTGCAGGAGTACTCCCTAATTAAAAATTTATGGATAGTTCTGATTCTTCCCTGATTTATTCTTGCAAAATAAAGAAAATTAGGTATAAAATGGCTTAGGTTACCTCCCAAGAAGTGCCCTACTTTAGTGTCTTAGGCTAGACATTGTTGCATTGGAAATCAGCTAGGCAAATGTGGTGGATCTTGTAATATAAGCACCTCCTTAGCTGAATCCATGGCAGTGGGATTGTAAAGCTTCAATCTTTGTCCATTGACCTTGAATATATCAGCATTGTCATTGACAAGGTCCACAGCTCCAAAAGAATAAACCTTGTGGACCTTGAAGGGTCCACTCCATCTAGATTTCAACTTTCCAGGAAACAACTTGAGCCTTGAATTATACAACAACACGAGGTCCCCAACTTTGAATTCTTTTCTCAATATCCTGCTGTCATGCGATCTTTTGGTTCTTTCCTTGTAAAATTCAGAGTTATCGTAGGCATTGAGCCTAATCTCATCTAATTCATCAATTTGCAAGAGCCTTTTCTGTCCACAAGATTTCATATCAAAATTTAGTTCCTTGACAGCCCAATAGGCCTTGTGTTTGAGTTCAATTGGCAAGTGGCATGTTTTGCCATAGACTAGTTTGTAGGGAGAAACACCAATTGGGGATTTGTAGGTTGTCCTATATGCCCAAAGTATCTCATTTAACTTCAAACTCCAATCCTTTCTAGTCAAGGATACAGTTTTCTCTAGAATGACTTTTATCTCCCTGTTTGAAATCTCTGCTTGGCCATTTGTCTGGGGGTGGTAAGCTGTTGAAATCTTGTGTTTAACTCCATATTTTCTTAGGAGGTTTTCAAAACATCTTTCTACAAAATGGCTGCCTCCATCACTTATGACCACCTTTGGGATCCCAAACCTTGGAAAGATAATATCCTTAAACATTCTAATAATAGCCCTGGAATCAATAGTTATTGTTGGAATTGCTTCTATCCATTTGGATACATAGTCAACAGACAGTAATATAAGCTTAAATCCAAATGAACTAGGAAATGGGCCCATGTAGTCAATGCCCCATACATCAAAGATCTCAACTTCTAAAATGCCTTGTTGTGGCATTTCATTTCTTCTTGACATAGATCTTGCTATTTGACATTCATCATAGCTTTTTACATACATATAGGCATCTTTGAACAAACTAGGCCAATAAAAACCAGATTGGAGGACCTTGGTTGCTGTCTTTTGAGTGGCACCATGTCCACCATATGGAGATGAGTGGCATGCATGCAGAATATTCTGAAATTTTGATTCTGGTACACACCTTCTATACATACCATCAGGGGACTTCTTGAACAAGAGGGGATCATCCCAATAGTAGTCCTTCAAGTCATGGAAATTTTTTTTCTTCTGCTGGTAAGTGTAATCAGAAGGAATAATTTCACAAGCCAGGTAATTTACTATGTCAGCATACCTGGGAGCTGGGGCAGCTGATATGGCCATCAAGAAATTATCAGGAAATGAATCATTGATAGAAAGAATTAAAGATTCCTGAATTCCCTCTATCCTTGACAAATGATCAGCAACCAGATTTTCACTACCCCTTTTATCCCTGATTTCTACATCAAACTCTTGCAACAATAAGATCCATCTAATGAGCCTTGGTTTTGACTCTTTCTTGTTGATAAGGTGTCTCACTGCTTGATGGTCAGTGTATACAATCACCTTGGATCCAACTAGATAAGGCCTGAATTTGTCAAATGCAAACACTACAGCTAGTAGCTCCTTCTCAGTGGTAGCATAATTTATTTGAGCCTCAACTAATGTCTTACTGGCATAACAAATGACATAGTGCTTTTTATCCCTTGTTTTTCCTAGCACTGCTTCCACTGCCTGGTCAGATGCATCACACATAACTTCAAAGGGCAATGACCAATCAGGTGGTTGCACTATGGGGGCTGATATAAGAGCTTGCTTCAGCTGCTTGAAGGCCTTCATGCAATCTTCATCAAAATTTAACTCAATATCCTTTGCTAGCAGTCTTGTGAGGGGCCTGGTTATCATTGAAAAGTTTATAATGAAACTCCTGTAGAATCCAAAATGGCCTAGGAAGCTCCTAACTTCCTTTACATTCTTTGGAGGTGGCAGCTTCTCAATTGCTTCAATCTTTGCCTCGTTCATCTCTATTCCCTTGCTGGACACAACATGGCCTAAAACAACTCCCTCCTGAACCATGAAATGGCATTTTTCCCAATTTAGAATTAAATTTGACTCTCTGCATCTTTGCAACACTTTGGTTAAATTCTTTAGGCATGCTTCAAAAGAATCCCCATAGACTGAAAAATCATCCATAAACACTTTCATTATGTCTTCAATGAAGTCTGAGAAGATGGACATCATGCACCTCTGAAAAGTGGGAGGAGCATTGCACAATCCAAATGGCATTCTCCTGTATGCAAATGTCCCATATGGACAAGTAAAAGTGGCCTTATGTTGATCTAGGGGATGGATTGGGATCTGAAGAAACCCTGTGTAGCCATCTAGATAACAGAAATGAGAGCGCTTGGCCAACCTCTCTAACATTTGGTCAATAAAAGGAAGAGGGAAGTGGTCTTTTCTTGTTGCCTTATTCAATTTCCTAAAATCAATTCACATTCTCCACTCTATCACTGTCCTAGTAGAGATCAACTCATCTGAATCTAATTTGACTACTGTAATCCCTCCTTTCTTTGGCACAACTTGGACAGGGCTGACCCATTCACTATTTGAAATAGAATAGATAATTCCAGCATTCAACAATTTCATAACTTTCTTTTTGACAACCTCCTTCGTGACAGGGTTCAACCTCCTTTGGCATTCTACTGAAGGCTTGTAGTTATCCTCCATAGGGATCATATGCATGCAAATTGAAGGGTTTAATGTCTTTAATAGAATAGCCAATTACCTCCCTATACAACTTCAATCTCTTTAAAAGTTCTTGGATCTGTTCCTTGGGCATGTTGGCATTGATAATCACTGGAAAAGTTGAATTCTCTCCCAAGAATTCATACTTGAGGTTGCTAGGGAGAGGCTTTAGTTCCAATTGGGGGGAAGTGTCCTGAGTTGGATTGGTATGAGGTTCAGCAGTGGAGACCTCCAACACCCCATTCTGGAATTCTGAATTTCCTACTGATTGGAGTGCATTCATAGCTGATTGGTATGTTTTGGCTTCTGGATCCTCTAATTCCCTCAAATGATCAAACATGAGGTATCTCTGCAATGGATCTTCAATTGGTATTATTGCTGAGGCTTGCTCCACAAATTAATCAATTTGTCCATCTCTAAAGTCATCTTGCTGACAGTTTGGCCTGCTGATAACTTGTGCCAAGTTGAACTCTATTTTATCTTCTCCAATTTGGAAGGTCAATCTCCCTTCTTTGACATTTATGACAGCCCCAGCAGTGGCTAGAAAAGGTCTCCCTAGCAGGATTGGAGTGTTTAGATCCTCATCCATGTCAAGCACCAGAAAGTCCATAGGGATGTAGAACTTTCCAACCTTTAAGGGTATATCTTCAATGATTCCATGTGGGTACTTAATGGATCTATCAGCTAGCTGTAGGGAGATGTTGGTGGGTTTCATATCTCCCACTTCTAACTTCCTGCATAGGGATAATGGGATCACACTCACAGATGCACCCAGATCACACAAGGAATTGAGAAGCTCCCTGGATCCTTTAGTTTAGGAGGTAACTTGTTTTGAATTATTGCAGAGGAGAATAGTTTCATATTCCATAATCCTCCTCTTCTTGGTCAAGATTTCCTTTAAGAACTTGGCATATGAGGGCATTTCTTGAATGGCTCCAACAAATGGCACATTGATATACAACTTCTTCAAGATTTCAAGTAACCTCCCATATTGTTGATCTTGACTAGCTTTAACCAATCTTTGAGGAAAAGACACTTTATCAAAAATTCTGGTCTTGGCTTCATTTTGAGGGCCCTGATTTCTGATTTCCACCACAGGCTCTTCATTTGGCTCTTCAGCAACCTTGGAGTTTGGATTTGTTTGAGCTAATTTATCCTGGACGTTCTTCATTGGCTCCTCCACAGACCTTCCACTTCTGAGTTGGATAGCTTTGGCTTGTTCCTTTGGGTTCACTTCTGGTTGTCCTGGGAAGAACATGGGTGGTCTAGCTGAAGTGCTAGCCTGTTGAGCAAATTGACTCTCAAGGATCTTTTGATTGGCACTCAAAGTGTCAATTCTAGAGTTCATTTTCAACATTGCCTCTTCCTGATTCTCCTGCTTCTTCAGAATTTGTTATAGCATCTCCTCCATTTTTGAAAATTGAGAGGCTTGGACTTGTGGTGGTTCATGTGGAGGTCTTTGCACTTGTACTTGTGGAGGCTGACATGGGGGTGGTTGATTCCTTGGCAAAATTTTGGGTTGCCAATTTGAATTCTGCATAAGTGGCCCTTGGTAATGGTTAGCTTTGTAGGACAAGTAGGGGTGGTTCCTATTTTTTGGAGTATAATACTCAGCAGGAGGTTTCATTCCAAAATTGCCCACAGCATTCACTTGATCAATGGACTATTCATATTGATGCATAATAAGGTTACAACTCTTTATGACATGGCCTTGGTTTCCACACACATCACACCTAGTTTCAGGGCTAGAAACTTTGTTGACATTAGGTGTTAAATTCAGCTTCTCCAAGGCCTTGTGCAACACTTCTTCAATCTGGACAGTAATGTTGTTGACTTGATTGTCATTTGATGGCCTTCTTGTCCTGTCATGAGTGAGGAAATGGTAGTTCTTGGCAATGTTCTCTATCAATTGGTAAGCCTCATCAATATTCTTGAATGCAAAAATCCCTCCTGCAGCTGTGTCTAGTGCCACCGTGGATGGATAGTTCAATCCCTTGTGGAAATAATTGACCAATTGCCATTTTTCACACCCATGGGGTGTGGACATGCCCTTAATAAGCTTTGGAGTCTTTGCCATGCATCACATATATTTTCCTAGTCCAATTGGTAAAATCTAATGATCTGATCCCTATAATTGTCAGTCTTGCTAGGAGGGAAAAATTCAGATAGAAACAATTGCACAATGAACTCCCAAGTGGCAATCTCTTCAGGTTTGAGGGTCTTGTATCAAGTCTTGGCATTGTCCTTGAGTGAAAAGGGGAATAGCCTCATGTACACAACATCCATAGAAGTGTCATTGAAGTGGATTGTGCTACAAATCTCCTTGAAGTTATCAATGTGTGAAGCTGGATACTTATTCCCCAATCCAGCAAATTGGTATTGCCTTATCATTGTGACCAATGCTGGATTCACTTCAAAATTGGCAGCAGGTGCTATGGCTCCATCCATAGGTTGATTTCTGACATTGCTAGGTGAATAGCAATCCTTAAGGAGACGTTTCTCTAGAGGTAATCTTTGTATATTATCAAGTAATGTTGTATTAAATTACCTGGGCCTACCACATTACTTTGTTCACTTGTGACAGGAATGGACAATCTGCATTGCACAGACAATCCACATTGCCTATGAAGTGGCAATGCAGATTGCCTATGGGAGGGTAGGCAATCTACATTACCACCTGAGTTGCAATCTTTTAATTTTTTCTTTCCTCATTTGTCCTTTCCAGATTTATTTAAATAAATTCTAAAACACATTGAATAAATTATAATAATAATTAAATAAAGTATAAAATTAATCAAATAAATACTATAATTATTATGATATATTATTATCATATTTTAAAATATACTAATTATTTTATAAATTTTAATTTTATAGGTGAGAATATATATTTGTGATTTAAGTTTACGAAGTTAAAAATAATTTATATATCTAAACATAATTCTTTTGATTAGGGGTATATTGGTAAAAATTGTATATTAACTCATAAATCTATATTTTCTTATAAATAACTAATATGGATTGCTAGATAGATTACTTATGCATAGTAAACAAGGTAATGTACATTGCTGGTAATTTAACAAGTGGCAATCTTTTTGTGAGGCAATCTACATTGCTAAGTAATGTTGAATGGCAATGCAGTGAACGCACCCTAAGTGTCCTGGGAGCAGCCATGTTTTGGTTGATAGCCTACACAATTTTTGAATTGTGTTTCTTCTTCAAAAATTCTTCTTCTTGCTTCTTCTCTTTGCAATCTCCTCCTTCTCAAGAATCTCCTTTTAGATTCAGGATCTAATACATAATAGACTTCTTGATTGTCCAAGTCCTGCATAAATGAATTCATAAGTATCAAATTCAAGAAAGAAAGAAAACTGGACAAAAATTTAAAATTCAGAATGATAACTTATGAAAACTAAAAATTGGGCTAATAAATGGACTGATAACTAGTCTAAAACTAATCTAAACTATCTAAGTTAATCTAATTGGCCTCAAAACCCTGTCAACGGCGCCAAAAACTTGATAGTGAAATTGAGGAGTATAGCGATAACTTGCTGATTTTGTGGTTAGAATTGAGAATTTTTAATAATTGGATCAACTCCCTTGCACAGGTCAATTGTAGTAAACCCATATGTCATATCCATAGTGATTTAAAGCTAATGACTTCTTAAACAATCTAGACTAGTCCTAACTAAAGTGACAAATTCAGGAATCTAAAGGAAAGTGAAAACAGATTTTTTAAAAATGACAAAAAGGATAACTGTTTTTGGTGTTTTCATATTAGAAAAGAACTAAGATCTAATTACTAAATTAAGGATAAAAAAAGGGTTTGTCAATCAATGGAAAGGTTCTCCTAGGGGTTGGGGTTCATCTAATTCAGCTATGGATGGAATGAAACATTTTAACAATTTTAAATCAAATATGATTCAACCTTAAGTATGACTGCTCTCACATCTTAATTAATCCATAACTAATCATTATATTCTCATATACATGTAAGCTAGGTTCAATTAGAGAAGGATCCCCATTGAATGTCAAGTTATCATTAAGCATATGCACAAGTCCCTCACTGATTTTGCCATTTCTTCTCATATTTTGGCAAATTCAGTTTGGTACTTCAACCAAACCAACATTCACACATCAACTACTCATAAATGCTATGAATCCAATCCTAATGCTAATGCTTCTTGATTTATATCTAAACAACAAGGGAATTTTAAATCAGCCTCTCAGCTACAAATTGAAATGAAATCCACATTAATACTAATCAATTGAATAAAATCAGCACATGTCACACATTGGAATTCAGCACATGCCATTGCTTCTTGGTCCATCTCTGAACAGCAAGATAACCCTAAGTTCACTTCTCAGTGGATGATGGAATCAAGGATTTTACAACAGCAAGGCAGATTCCATAAATTTCAAAAAATTAGAATTTAAAAATCAAAAATCAGCAAGTGAGATGTTTGCAATAATTCATGAATTGCCATTGTCTCTTGATTCATTTCTGAACAAGAATGAAACCATAAGCAACCTCTCAGTTGTTAATTCAATTAGGGCTCAACAATGATAAAATCAGATTCAACAGAATTCAGGAATCAGAAATGGGAAAAACATATTTCAGAAAATAATGAATCAGATTCCTAATTGGGTTTGAACCTAGAAACTTGCCATTGGTTCTTGATTCATTTTGAACAAAGAGTAGATCAAAGGACAACTTCTCAAGTGTAAATATAAGTAGGACCTCACAATGTCAAGAACAAATCCATAAAAATTAGAATTTCAGAAATCAGAAAATTAGAACTTGAATTCAGTGCAAGAAATTAGAAATGTCCATAATCCATCCACAACTAAACTAGATTACTACCCTATCCTAGGAGAACTGAGATTTAGCTCATTATAGTTACAAAAATAGACACAAAACAGATTGAGAGGTTTATACAAGACATCCTGAAATTAATTGATATGAAGACTATCGACAGGAAATCAGGGATGTTCCAGCCACTCCTCAGCTCCTTCCTTCAGCTCCTTCTGGTCCAAAAACCCTGCAATGGCCAGCGCCCTCCTTCTCCAGGTTTCTCAACTTTTATAAGATCTTTCCTCACCCTAGGATGCAGATAAGAAGCTTCCATCACTCCCTAATTGTGCCATGTGTCCTGTCCAAAAAATATCAGCAGATGCAACAGCTTTTTGGACAGCTTTTGGAGTGGTTCCCCCTCCTTTTTCAGCTTGTGCAGCCTTCTTTCCCTGCTAGAAGAGCCAAAACAGCAAGCATCAAAAGTCCTTGAATAGGATTTAAACAAATAAGGATTATCAGCTCTATTATAAAATGGGACTTGGTGTTGTGCAGGAAGGAAATTCATAATTAGAAAGGATAACTTTCAAGCTCGGAATGATAACTTTGCACCATATCATGAAGATTGTCCAAATATGAGTGGTTCAGGACAGTGAAGGCATCAAAGGGATTAGGATAGCAAGTGAATGAGGTCAATTATCAAGTGTGGATAATATTTCATAGGAATGATAACTTGGTGCCCCGGAATGATAACTTGGTGCCATAAAATGATTACTTGTTGTAAACTTAGTTGTGGTTATCCAAATGTGATCAAATAAGAGCAGCAAGAGTTAGGACAGTAATTTAACAATTGCGTAATGCCTTTATGCAGAAATGATAACCTTGCACATCGAAATGACAACTTTGCCCTAAAAATGATAACTTAGCATAAAAAATGATAACTTGTGAAATGGAATGATAACTTTGCACAATTTGAAACATGGTCATCCAAATATGATTCATTCATAATGACAAGGGATTTAGGGCAAGATAACAACTAGAAATCAGCTCAACTAGTAAAATGATAACTTTGCACATTGGAATGATAACTTGCCCAAAAAATGATAACTTGGCATAGAATTGATATCTTTATGGATTTTAACAATTCAGAACCTCTATGCACATGGAATTAAGTGTAAAATGAGAATGATCAGCTGGTTACCACAATCCATTGCATTCTAAGCATAATTGGCCAAAAGTTTGGCAAAATGAGGACTCGATATGGGTGAAATGAATAGAAAATGTGATAAAAACCTAATATGATCAGCTAGTGATCAGTATGCATGGATCACCAACTGGCCAATGGTCGGTAGGTGGACTTTAGAAGTGGCTCCCATCGTGAACAGCAATGTAGCACTTAACTCCATTCTACCTCATCCCTTTCGGGGAACAAATCATATAGCGATAGGTGGACTGTAGAAGTGGCCCCTACGGATTCTAGAGTGGCCCCCATCGCGACTATTCATGATGTGGCACTTAGCTCTACATGACACTTAGCTCCAGCTTATCTCATCCCATTATTAGGGAACAGAATGGTGGATTGGACTCTAAAGGTGGCTCCCGTCGTGATCAACGATGTAGCATTTAGCTCCAACCATCATATATGCAGATGCAAATGCATGATTCATCATATAACAGTTTCATATCACCAATATCAAAGGACGAATCATATCAAATGTCATTTCAAACGGAACAAGATTGCGCTTCTCTAAATTCATTCATATCATATCACATATGATTTTCAAATGTGAAATCATTAAAAAAAATACTTTTCATAATTGCATTTCTCAAAATTAATGCATAGCATATCACATATGGTTTTCAAAATACTGATCAATAATTCCAAATATTCTATTCATAAGAACGTATTCAAGACATATTCAATATATATTACAATCAATGTCACACCGAATGTAAAAGAGGTGAATACATAGAGTAGGAGAAACCAACTTACCTATAAGGGCTACCAAAAGGTTTTTCCTTTCCTTTTTCACTACTTTACTCTTCTACTCCTATACAACAATAATAAGAAACACATCACTTCTATGATCTGAACAGAAGCCTATCACACATGAAACATAATTAATTGAAGAGGTACATGACCCTTGAGTATTTACTCTTATAACTTAACTATTTATCACAAGAGTTAGCCTACTATTAAGACAGACTATATACACAATGAAAGAAAATTCGTATTTGCTTGAATTGATAATCAAATTTGTTTACTTCCTTCTTACTAATATCTTAATCTATAAAAGTTTCAGATCTTATTTCATTGTGATTTGTTCATAGGAAAATCAAGGATTCAGTTTAACTTTCAGTTTATTCTGACAGACTGAGTGACCTTAATTGTACTATTTATATAAAACAAGAAACATGTCATATTTTGGTAAATTAAATTTTGTATAAACATAGACTTCATTCCAAAGCTCAACGAAAATCGGGTAATAGTTTCGGACGATAGAGTGATAGTACCTTAAAGATAAGCACATAACATTCTCTACAGAAATCATAATAACTTGATTCCAAAGCTCAACGAAAATAGACTCAGAGCGGATCAATCAGAGTAATCTTCATAATTTTTGGACCACCCGAAGGTATGAAATTATGTAGCTAAAGATTCGGGAACCAATTGAACATGGCAAGGGTTAATTTTGCTCATGAAGAAGATGAGTTTTGCCCCATGGTTAGCTAAAATCCGAAAGTGAATGAGATAGAAAAGTTTTAGAGAAACCCTAATTAGGAAGGTATGAAATTAAAATCAAAAGAATGTGAAGTATGAACTCACCACATGCCAAAAACCTAATTCACATTCTCTTCTTTCAAATTGCTTCACTAGAAGCACATGGTCCTTTTGTTCCTCTTGGATTTTCAGATGGGGCAAGTGAGAAGGTGAAAAGATGTGGTAGATCATGTAGAGGGTAAAGATAAGGTATGTGGAAACCGACCTTAGGTCGGCCAAATGTAGAGGTAAGTAATTGCCCTTGTTATTGAGCTTATTTACATCTAATGCCATTTAAATAAATGATTTTGCCTTTTCTATCAATTTATTTATTTATTCATTTAAGTAAATAATGAACTACCCCCATTTGGAATCAAATAAAATATTTATAAAAATAAATAATCAAGGAATCAAAATCTAAATTTTTGTTCGAAGAACAAAAATCGCAAGTTCACAGATTTTCCAATTTTGCATCTATATTTTACCCAAGTAAAACACCTCCTAAAAATTATTAAATATCACATCTATAATTCTTTGATATATAGGAAAAATTACCGGGACTTTAATTTTCTTAATTCTAATATTTTCAAATATCATGTTTTCATGCCTTGGATGAATTTTCGCCAAATTTCGATGATCAAACACTATGAGTTATAACTCATGCCTTAACACATATATCAATTTTCTTATCAATAATATGATATAATGTTAATCCATGTGATTACATGTGAATTAAATTTGGGATATTGCAGCCGATCCGATCGCCCGCGAGTAGATCCAGCCACCAGGCGGCCAGATCCGGCCATCCGCGAGTAGATCCGACCGCCAAGCGGCCGATCCGACCACCGACGGCAATATTGGACTTCGAGGCGGCCGATTTGGCTGCCCACGGTCAGATCGGACTGCAAGGTGACCAGAACCGGTCACCCACGGACGGATCTGACCGCCAGGCAGTCGATCTGGCGCTCGCAGCGAGATCCGACCGCCAGGCGGCTGATCCGGTGCTTGAGAGATGGGGAGAGGGTCACCATCCGAGAGAGAGTGTCGGGAGGGAGAGCGTCGCTGGAAAAATAGGAGAGGGAGAGAGAGAGGAGAGAGGGAGAAAGAAATAGAATGGAGAGAGGGGGAAATAAGATATATATATAGGGGGTGAAAAATGGGAAAGCAGGAAACGAAAAAAAACAGCGGGAGAGTGATTTTTAATTACCGACGGTTATAACCGTCGAAAACTTAGAAAATATTAATAATATATATGATCACTTGCTGATCACTATATGTTTCTAACCCATTCTAGATGAAATTCATACATATTGAGTCCCACTTTTGCCTATTTTTGGGCCAATTATACTTGGAATGCAAACATTGTGATAACTAGTTGCTATTCCTCATTTCATACTTAATTCCATGTGCATAGAGGTTCTGAAATGCCAAAATCTATTAATATTTAAATTTTATGCCAAGTTATCATTTTGAGGATAAGTTATCATTTTTCAAGTGTCAAGTTATCGTTAAAGGGCAATTCTGTCATTTCGACATGCAAAACCATTAATTCTGCACAAGGACCTTAAGCAATCATCTTGTTATTGTTCTAACTCATTGCTGGTCAAATTTCATCACATATGGATAATCAAAACTCAAGTTATCACAAGTTATCGTTTTTAAATCATATAAGTTATCATTTTTGGGGCACTCAAGTTATCACTCCTTAGGAATCTCATTCATATTTGATTTCTGACCTCACTCACTTGTCACTCTAATCAATTTGATGCCTGAAATGCTTTGAACCACCCATATTAGGACATTTTCCAAGATTTCCATAAAGTTTTCATTCCGGGCCCTTGAATTCATTCATATCGATATAAGTTTTCATTCCTGCACAACACATAATCCCATCTGATATTTGAACTAGTTACCAGCATTATCCTAATCTTTATTTGTCAAAATAGCATTCAAAGGCTTTGATGCTTGCTGTTTGGGTTTTGTAGCAGGGAGAAAAGGTGGCTAAAAAGTGGAAAAAGGTGGGGGGACCACTGAATTCCTGCACCAAAAGCTGTCTGCAGATTCTTTCAGGCAGTGGACATGTGGCTTAATCAGGAGGATTAGAACATTCAGATGCTGATCAAAGGTGGAAAGGGGTGATATAAAAGCTGGATTTTTTTTGGAGGAAGAGGAGGTTGGTCATTCAGGGGTTTGAGCAAGGGTTTTGGAGCTGCTGCTGGCCGAGAGTCTTCAAGCATCCATGATTTGTATCTATTTCTTATCCCATTTGATGTCAAACCTTGTAAATATGAGGAGCTAAACTCCATTTCTTCTAGGATAGGGTAGTAGTTTAGATTAGTTTTGGATGGATATGGAATGATTTATAATCCTGCACTGAATTCTATCCTGATTTCAGATTTCAGATTTCAGAAATGTTCTATATTGATTTATGCTATGTTGTCATTAGACCCATTTGTAATTGATGCCTGAGAGGTCTTATTTGATCTAAACATCCTTCAGGAATGATTTATGAGATAATATCATATTTCTGGATTCAATTTTATTGCAAACTTGATTTCTGAACTCTGATTTCCTAGTTTCCTGAATTTCTGAATCTGAATCTGATTCCTATGAATGTTGAATCTGTTCTTCATTTCTAACCTGATTAATTGAGTCCTTGGGATGTTGCTATTGTCCCTATCTTGTTCAGAAATGAATCAAGATTGTTTGGACAATCATTTGACTCAAATCAGATTTTTCCACTGATTTCTGTTTCTGTTTTTCTGGTTACCTGATTTCTGAACTGTTTGAACCTATTTGACATTCTGGACTTGATTAATTGAGCAATTGGAAGGTTGGTCTTCATCCTAATCTTGTTCAGAAATGAGTTATGAATATTTGGGCATTCCATGATTCAAATCTATTCTCAACATTACCTTAAGTTTGATTTGGAATCTGAAATTCCTGAATTTCAGAATCTGGTTTCCTGAATTTAAAAATCTGATTTCCTGGGCTTTTGAATCTGATTGTCATCAAGGATTAGATTATTTGAATAGCTGAGAGGCTAATATTTGTCCTGATCTTATTCAGAAATGAATCAAGATGTTTGACAATTCCGGATTCAAATCTGATTTTTTTCCAAAATCTGATTTCAGAATTTTAATTCTGAAATCTGTTTTCTTATTTCTTTTGGAATCTGATTTTGCCAATTGTTAATCCTTATTTCATCTAATCACTGAGAGGTGTACTTTAGGAACTTCTTGTAGTCCAGAGATGGGTCAAGAAGAAATTGGCAGGGCTGAATTCCATTGATCAATAATGTTGATTTCCCAAATTGCAGATTTCTATTTCTAATTTCATTTGAATTCTGATTTCCATTGTTAAGCCTCATTTTAATCCACTACTGAGAGGTAGTTTTAAGACCATTCTTGAGAGTCAGAGATGACCCAAGGAGCATTGGATAATCACTGAATTTCCCATTAAAGTTTGAATGTCTTTTAACCCCAATCAAATAGAACTTTGTGTGGATTTCACTTTTCCTTGCAACCGAGAGGTTGATTTTGAATCTCCCTTGAATTCAGAGATGAATCATGGAACACAAGTGCTATTATTCGGTATATTTTATCCTGGTTTGGTTGATTGGAATGATTCCATCTTTTATGATTGCAATTGCAAGTTATCATTCCAAACTTCCTTGAATTGCAAAAAAATCAGCATTGAACTTTCTTTTGAGCCCAATGATAACTTGATTTTCAGTGAGGACCCTCTTTTGATTCAACCTAGCTAACAACTATATAATCATATATTGCTTAGTTAGAGGCCAATTGAGCTGTGGGAATAGCCATTTTCAAGTTGAATCAAAAGTTGGACATTTAGTGAGAACTTGTTCCATTCCATCCTTAATTAATTTAGACGAACCCCAAATCCTAGAAGAACCTTCCTCATAGATAGTTAAACCTTTTTACACTTCATTCTAGCATTTATAATTCAGTTTTGATAAATTTCCAAAACCCAAAAATCTGTTATCATTTCACTTTCCAATAAAAATCTGTTTTCACTTCCATTTGAAAATCTATTTTTAGCCATTAAAGAAGAACTAATCTAGATTGTTTTAGGGTGTCTTAGACTTCAAATTCTTGTGGATACGACGACCTGAGTCTACTACAACTTACCTATGCACTTGCAGCTAGTGAGTTGGGAGACCAAAAAAATGAAAAATTGACATTTTCTTTAATTTCAGCAAGTTATCACTACTCAATCCCTAAAATCACTATCAATATATTATTATGGCATATATGAATATGGTATTTAATTATTTTTAAAGTTGTCGACGGTCAAAATCGTCAAAAATTAATTAATTATAATATATAATACTATTATATATATAATATTTATTTTTAAGTTTACTGACAGTCCAGACCATCGAAAATTGTGACGGTCTAGATTGTCGCAAATTATATTAATAAAATACTTTTTATATTATATTATTTTACACCTATCGACGGTTAGAATCGTCGAAAATGCGACGATTTGAACTGTCGCTAATTGTATTAATAAAATACTCCTTATATTATATTATTCTTTATTTACTAATGGATAGAAACGTCAGAAATTGTGACGATTTGAACTGTCATTAATTTTATTAATAAAATACTCCTTATATTATATTATTTTTCATTTATCAACGATTTGGAAATTATTTTTCATTAATTTTATCGACGATTTCATGAAGACCCTCACGATCACCTTGACAAATTTCTTGCTACTCTGAGCACCTTTAGAAATAATAATGTTTCTACTGAAGTTATTCATCTTTTATTATTTCCACAATATTTACGTGACAAAGCTTCCACTTGGTTTAAAACTTTGCCTGCATGATCGATTCACTCATGGTTGGAGCTGGTAGAAAAATTTGTTGGAAAATATTGCCCACCACAAAAAGCAGGTAAATATCGAAGAGAGCTGAGGGCATTTGTTCAAGACGATAACGAGACGTTATATGAAGCCTGAGAATGATATAAGGAACTGTTGGCCAGAGTTCCTGACAATAGAATTCCAAAGTGGCAAATGATGGAAGATTTTTACCATGGATTGCGAGCTGTAGATCAAGATAAGCTCGATCATTCAGCAGGAGGGACGGTACTGGGATCTAAACGCCCTAGTGAGATACAGGATATTATTGAAGCTGTAGCCCTCAAGTCAGGCCAAGAGAGGAGACCATCTCGCCAAACTCATGATGTGCATGCTACAAAAAGTAAAAATTCTTCTGAAATAGTGGCTCAGCTGGAGTCACTTAATCAAAAATTCGAGCAGATGATGTCACTAATGGGAAATTCAAGCAATTATAGCCCTACAGGTAACACTTCAAATTCAAATCAAATTGAAAATGCTAACTTTATTTCCAACCCATTTTTCAGGAGCAACGATTATGGTTGGAGAGATAATCCGAAGTTTGCCTATAATCAAAATCAAGGCCAACCTTCTGGTCCATCAAAAGATTATATACTGAAAAGGCAACCTGATACTCCCCAATATCAATCATCAAATCACATGCAGGAGATGATGGCACAGATCATACACACCATGCAAGCGTTGCAAAAGAATATGGAATCTAGAGCCACGAATCAGGATGCATCAATTCGAAATTTAGAAAGACAACTGGGCCAGATGGCGGCACAACTGACTGGACGTACACCGGGCTCTCTCCCAAGCAACACAGAGAAAAATCCAAGGGGAGAAGAGAAAAATAGGCCTTGATTATCATCAAGACTAAGTCAAGCTGACGACTATAAATCAGAACTATTTTTATCCTTTTTATTATTTCTTTAGATTAGTCTTTCATTAGTTTGTTGATTAATATCTTTAGTTGTGGTAATAATTTTTATTTTGTTGAGTCATCTGCGGAAGGAGAGAACTTCGGACATGACAACAGGGCGTAAAATCCGACACCTGCGCAAACTTTCCTCTTACGGCCGAAGTCTCACGCCGTCTCCGCTGCTCTCTTACGCCCGGACAAGAACTGACGCCGTCATCGCCACTCCCTTACGCCCAAAAACACCACAACACATTACGGCCAGTTCCTTACGGCCGAGATTGCACGGCTGAGATCTTCATCAACAAAATTTTGCGGCCAAGCTTTTACGGCCGAGACTCTCGATTATCGACCAAGATCCATCAATTATCGGCCGAAATCTCCTCTCACCGACACCATTTGCGTCCATGAAGTTCATAACACTGACACCACAAGAATCTCGGCCGAGTCACTTCAGCTTTTGCGGCCGACACCTTCATCGATATATATATTGAGGCCAGCATCTCTCCACCAATAATAAATCCGGTTGTATCCTTTGCCTTTTCTTTATTTTCATTTCTTTAGCTTTTCCATATTATCTTTACTCTTTCCCTTATTGGCCTAACACTGAGGACAGTGTCTGGTTCAAGCTTGGGGGAGTTTGCATTTCATGCATTGCATGTTTCTTTCTTTTTATTTGATTATGTTTGCATCTATTTGTAAAAAAAATCCAAAAAAAGTGAAAAATTGAAAAATTTTCGAAAAATACCATCGCATGCATTGATTTTTGCTACCATCTTACTAACTCTTGTCTTACTATTTTAATTATCTTTAAGTAAAAGTTCAAAGACATGTTATTAATTGATAAAATTTGAATGCTTTTCGTTCTTATCACTTGCTATTTTAGTATCAGACTTATGGACTGTGTGCCTATGCTAAGTAGAATTATGAATGACTAGACGACAAAATCATATTCATGCCTTTTTATTAATTTTTTTAAGTCTTGATAGTAGTAGCCTTCTTATTGACCATATCAAGTACTTTTTGAGCTTATAAAAAAAGAAGGGTTAGTTAAACCCCAACAAATAAAAAAAACTTGAATAAAGTTATGTGTAGGTACAAAAGTGTTATCTTGAACCAAGGTGTGTTCGGGTAATTAGATCCGTAGGGGTTCATGCCTGGCGACCTAAGGACAACTGCTCTGGGATCCGTCGATCGAAAACCTGCTACCAGGACCATCTTGTGGAATACGGAGAAGCACATGAGTACTGAATCATGGCTAAGTTCGAACTCTTCATTCAGAACATTGGTTGTTCGGGCAAGTAAACTCGATGGGTGCCTTATTACCTGTTGCCCTAAGGCCATCTGGTCTGGGAGTCATCAGTCCAAAGCCCGCTACATGGACTTCCTTGTGCAATCCTACTTGAAGATTAGAACTTTTAAAATAATTGAAAATAAAGTTGAAAAAGAATAAGAAAAAGAAAAAGAAAAAGTTTTAAGCTCAATTAGTACTTATGTGTTCAATATTAATGCTATTATTCGACAGACAATTTATTTTTTTTGCAAGGCTGAATTTGAGATTGTTTAAATTTGTGTAGCATTCAGAACCCCTATGAAAACTAAGTGCATGGAAAATGATAAGATACTGAGTAATAGGTATGCAGAAGAACTGCGTGAGAAAATTAGTTAGTTGACAATGTGGAGGCTATGATGGAACTTTCTTGAGCCTTGCTTTGAATTTTTGCTTGAGGACAAGCATGACTTTAAGCTTGGGGGAGTTTGATGCATGCAAAATACAACATATTTTAGATTATTATTTTAATTAATTTTTCTGTAATTTGTTCATGGCATGCATCATTTTTAGTCACTTTTAGTCGTAATTCCGGATTTATCAATTTTAATTATTAATGTTTTGAATATTTTAACTAAAGAGGAATTTACGTAATTTTTATAATTATTTTGCAGGTAAAATGAATCGGCCGTAAAGAATTATATTTCGGCCGAGATGATCTCATGGTTGAATAAATTACATCTTACTTCGTTGGGGGTAAAAACGAATGCAACTAGAATTTTGGGCGTAACGAGATCAGATTTCATCATTTTGGCCGAGATTCAAAGGGAGTAATGATAGGGACTCTTCTTTATTTTGGCCGAGATTTGGAGGGGGTAAAGATAAGAAATGACTTATCATTTTGGGCGTAATAATGAAGGACTCTTCTTCGTTTTGGCCGAGATTTGGAGGGCGTAATGGCAAGGAAATGTTGGTTTTGCCCGAGATTCAAAGGGGGTAACAATTAAATGATTTTATCTTTTGGGCGTAACAAGATTAAATTCTTTCCTTACGGCCGAGATTTGGAGGGGGTAATGATAAGGACTCTTCTTTATTACGGCCGAGATTCGAAGAGAGTAAAGATAAGAAGGATTTATCTTTGGGCGTAATGATAAAAAGGATTTATCGTGTTGGCCGAGTTTATCTCATAATTTTAAAGTCAACCGTATGATGTTACGGCCGGGATCAAATTGAAGGCCGTTCGCACCCTATAAATACGTGAGGAAACCATCGTCCCAAGGTGTGCTCTGAAGTTCAGGTTTCTTCCACGGCGAGTCGTGAGCTCTGCAGGCTACGACCAAGAGGAGAGAGGTGCGACGGTTGGAGGTTGATCGCAACCCTGATCAAGTCCGAGAGGCTGCCCGACTGTTTGCCAGATTCGAGATCTCTATTTTGGGTGTAATTCTTTCAATTTTTATGATTTGTATTTTATTTTCTCTCCGGAATTTCTAGGATGAACTCCATGTTTTTAGGATTATTATTTTAGGAGATTATTAATTGAAGGGAAATGTTTGGACCCTATTTTATTTGCTTTAATGTTTGATGATCAATTATTAATTGTGCTTAATGCTTTTATGTTAGTTAATTAAATTTCTGAATTAGGCTATACCAGTTTGTGCAGTGTTTAATTTTAGAATTCATTATACTAATTATAATTGATTTTATTTAGAATTAATAATTGACATAAATTTGATAACTAGCGTGTGGAGAATCAAGTTTGTGTGGTCTATTAATCTATATCAGTTTGTGGAGTGATTAATAGTCTAGAGAATTCAATTTAATGCATCTTAATTTTAATATGATTTTGGGGGTACCAGTCGTGGAGACTTCAATTCTTATTAAATTAAGATAGTTCTATATCATTAGATTGAGGGATGTCAGTCATGCAGACCACAAGTTAATCATGTTAGATTACTTTAGGGAGACTCTAATCTATCTTTAAAGATTAAATTTATCTTTTATGGTTCAAATATTTATCCTGATCTATTTTCATCCTAAGGCCTAACTTCAACATCACTATCTTATCTTTATCTTATTTTCTTTATATTTTAAAACTCATTTTCAAAATCCATGTTTTTTCTCTCTTATTAATTTATAAATTCAAATATTGAATTAATAATATTCCTCGTGGTTTCGACACTCTTACTCCTAATTACTATATTACTTGAGCGACTAGTGCACTTGCTAGCGATTTTATTTTGCTACATCATTTCAACGCCTCAAGTTTTTGGCGCCATTGCCGGGGAATATTTTATTAATTAATTTCTAATTTTTATGAGTTATTAGGAGATGTAAATAAATTCTCTGTAAATATGCACTATTTGTTTTAATTATTTTTATTTCTGTGAATAATCTATTTTTTTCTCTTTTGCAGATAAAGGCCACAACATTTTTAAATTTGTCGACTTTCGGTTTAAAATCCGACGCTGATTGGATTTTTTGGATTACACTGTCGACTTATGGTTTTACGACTTTGATTTATTTTCTTGGCTTTACCGATTACGACCTTACAATATCGATTCTGAGTTCTAATCTTCTATTTTACGGCCGTAATGTTTTTATCCTAACCTTGTTTCGCCCGGTTTATCTATGGTTTAAATTTTTTACGCCCTATTCGAATCAGTTTCGACTTTCATTCTCGGTCGTAACGTTTTAATTGTTTGAACTTTTCATATTGATTTGACTTTGTTTTGGCCAAAGTGGTTTATTCTTTCTAGGCCCTAATGGATCACTCGACATAAATTTCACTCATTCTCGGTCGTAACGATTCATCTATTGACGTAAGAATAAGTTTAATTCTATTTTTGTTTCGGCCGAAACCCAGTTTTGCTTTACCGCCAAAGGTTGTCGACTTCAATTCGGCCATAATATATTTCTGAATGTATAAGTTTGATTTAATCTCGTTTCGGCTTAATTGACAATTTTTATCTTTACGGTCGAGATTCTCTTTATGATCGAATTGATTTCTCTCTTATTTTCAATATTGATTAACGGCCAAGAATTGTTTTCTTCATTTTGTTTACGGCCGAAATTTGACTTTATTAATGATGATTTAATTCTCTTTCGTATTGGATGGATTAAGCGCATGATTTCGTGTTATTATTCCTTCTACGGCTTGAATTTTCATCTCGGCCGAGAATTGATCTCTTAATTTTTTCGGCCATAATGTTTATTTGTCGCTTTGGATTCGTATTTCAATTTTCTGGTACAAATTGTGTTACGACTGAGACATGGATAGCTTTCTGTTTTACAGGTCGATTTATTCTGAACATTCATTTTTACGCCACCATACTGATTTGATTACCCCCTAGTTGGCGCACGTTTTGACTTAATCTTCATTGATTAATGTCCGATTTATGCCCCGTACGAATGTATTCTTTGTCGGCCGTAATGATTCATTTGGCGACGTTTCGTTCAATTTTTATTTTGGCCGAAAACATGTTCTATTTTACGGCCAAAAGGCTGTTGACTTCGGTTCTTTACGCCCAGAGTCAATTTAATCCTCTTTCGGCCGATATAATTCAGTTAATTTTTACGCCATCTTGCGATTTTGTTTCTACCATAATCCAACAAGTTTTACGCCTTCACGTTGATTAATCACTTTCGACACTATTCTATGGTTTTTGCGGCCGAACGAGCCTCGGATTACTAATCTAATTTCGGCCATAAATCTATTTCTATATTACGGCCGATTAATCTTATTTTCTCTCTGAAAATAATTTTTGCTAATGTCTGATTATTAACTTTGCGGCCGCAAATTAGTTCTGATTCGTTTTGTGCCGTTTATTACATCATCGTTAATTCTTCCAAGTTTTACGATCGAACGAGTGCTTGATTTTTACGACCATCTAAGTGATTTACTTTCTTTCGGTTGATATTAATGTTTGGCATTTGAATTGATTTTCAAGTTTTGATTTTTAGCCGTATTTGATAATTTTTTCTGTAAATTTTAGTGACAATAATTAGGTTAATTTCTCTCGGACATTAATTTTGACGACCTAATGAATTTTCGATAATAGCCGAAAGACTTTTTATGTTTATCAATTTAGATCTTATTTCTTCGTGACCTATTATCTGTATTTCTTTTTATTTATTTTTGTATATATATATTTTTTTCTTTTCTTTCATTTTACTGAAAATTAGTTGTTGCAGGTACTATTGAAGATTTAACCACAACTAATCCTGGACTCGTCTAATAGTTCCAGACAGCACACTAGGAGTTCAAATCTAATTTTGGAATTTGATCCTGAAATTGAAAGAACTGCTCGTCGATTAAGAAGAGATATAAGAAGAATGGCTGAACAAGCACGCAACAATGAGCAACGAAATGAATTAGTTCCACCACAAAATAATCGACGGGAAAATGAAGAGGAACTCTCTATGAGAGAATATGTCTCGGTCAGATATAATGACCGAGAATCATGCATTGTGCTGCCTGAAATCAATGCAAATAATTTTGAGATTAATCCTGCAATCGTGAGGATGATACAATCATCCCAATTTGGAGGAGGATTTCATGAAGACCCTCACGACAACCTTGACAAATTTCTTGCTACTCTGAGCACCTTTAGAAATAATAATGTTTCTACTGAAGTTATTCGTCTTTTATTATTTCCACAATCTTTATGTGACAAAGCTTCCACTTGGTTTAAAACTTTGCTTGCAGGATCGATTCACTCATGGTTGGAGCTGGTAGAAAAATTTGTTGGAAAATATTGCCCACAACAAAAAGCAGGTAAATATAGAAAAGAGCTGAGGGCATTTGTTCAAGACGATAACGAGATGTTATATGAAGCCTGGGAACGATATAAGGAACTGTTGGCCAGAGTTCCTGACAATAGAATTCCAAAGTGGCAAGTGATGGAAGATTTTTACCATGGATTGTGAGCTGCAGATCAAGATAAGCTCGATCAATCAGCAGGAGGGATGGTACTGGGATCTAAACGCCCTAGTGAGATACAGGATATTATTGAAGCTGTAGCCCTCAAGTCAAGCCAAGAGAGGAGACCATCTCCCCGAACTCATGATGTGCATGCTACAGAAAGTAAAAATTCTTCTGAAATAGTGGCTCAGCTGGAGTCACTTAATCAAAAATTCGAGCAGATGATGTCACTAATGGGAAATTCAAGCAATTATAGCCCTACAGGTAACACTTCAGACTCAAATCAAATTGAAAATGCTAACTTTATTTCCAACCCATTTTTCAGGAGCAACGATTATGGTTGGAGAGATAATCCGAAGTTTGCCTATAATCAGAATCAAGGCCAACCTTCTGGTCCATCAAAAGATTATATACCGAAAAGGCAACCTGATACTCCCCAATATCAATCATCAAATCACATGCAGGAGATGATGGCACAGATCATAGACACCATGCAAGCGTTGCAAAAGAATATGGAATCTAGAGCCACGAATCAGGAAGCATCAATTCGAAATTTAGAAAGACAACTGGGCCAGATGGCGGCACAACTGACTGGACGTACACCGGGCTCTCTCCCAAGCAACACAGAGAAAAATCCAAGGGGAGAAGAGCAAAATAGGCCTTGATTATCATCAAGACTAAGTCAAGCTAATGACTATAAATCAGAACTATTTTTATCCTTTTTATTATTTCTTTAGATTAGTCTTTCATTAGTTTGTTGATTAATATCTTTAGTTGTGGTAATAGTTTTTATTTTGTTGAGTCATCTACGGAAGGAGAGAACTTCGGACATGACAATAAGGCATAAAATCCGACACCTGCGCAAACTTTCCTCTTACGGCCGAAGTCTCACGCCGTCTCCGCTGCTCTCTTGCGCCCGGACAAGAACTGACGCCGTCATCGCCACTCCCTTACGCCCAAAAACACCACAACACATTACGGCCAGTTCCTTACGACTGAGATTGCATGGCTGAGATCTTCATCAACAAAATTTTGCGGCCAAGCTTTTACGGCCGAGACTCTCGATTATCGACCGAGATCCATCAATTATCGGCCGAAATCTCCTCTCACCGACACCATTTGCGGCCATGAAGTTCATAACACTGACACCACAAGAATCTCGGCTGAGTCTCTTCAGCTTTTGCGGCCGACACCTTCATCGATATATATATTGAGGCCGAGCATCTCTCCACCGATAATAAATTCGGTTGTATCCTTTCCCTTTTCTTTATTTTCATTTCTTTAGCTTTTTCATATTATCTTTACTCTTTCCCTTGTTGGCCTAACACTGAGGACAGTGTCTGGTTCAAGCTTGGGGGAGTTTGCATTTCATGCATTGCATGTTTCTTTCTTTTTATTTGCTTATGTTTGCGTCTATTTGTAAAAAAATCCAAAAAAAAGTGAAAAATTGAAAAATTTTTGAAAAATACTATTGCATGCATTTATTTTTGCTACCATCTTACTAACTCTTGTCTTATTGTTTTAATTATCTTTAAGTAAAACTTCAAAGATATGTTATTAATTGATGAAATTTGAATGCTTTTCGTTCTTATCACTTGCTATTTTAGTATCAGACTTATGGACTGTGTGCCTATGCTAAGTAGAATTATGAATGACTAGACGACAAAATCATATTCATGCCTTTTTATTAATTTTTTTTAAGTCTTGATAGTAGTAGCCTTCTTATTGACCATATCAAGTACTTTTTGAGCTTATAAAAAAAGAAGGGTTAGTTAAACCACAACAAATAAAAAAATGAATAAAGTTATGTGTAGGTACAAAAGTGTTATCTGGAACCAAGGTGTGTTCGAGTAATTAGATCCGTAGGGGTTCATGCCTGGCGACCTAAGGGCAACTGCTCTGGGATCCGTAGATCGAAAACCTGCTACCAGGACCATCTTGTGGAATATGGAGAAGCACATGAGTACTGAATCATGGCTAAGTTCGAACTCTTCATTCAGAACCTTGGTTGTTCGGGCAAGTAAACTCGATGGGTGCCTTATCACCTGTTGCCCTAAGGCCATCTGATCTGGGAGTCATCAGTCCAAAGCCCGCTACATGGACTTCCTTGTGCAATCCTGCTTGAAGATTAGAACTTTTAAAATGATTGAAAATAAAGTTGAAAAAGAAAAAGAAAAAGTTTTAAGCTCAATTAGTACTTATGTGTTCAATATTAATGCTATTATTTGACAGACAATTTATTTTTTTGCAAGGCTGAATTTGAGATTGTTTAAATTTGTGTAGCATTCAGAACCTCTATGAAAACTAAGTGCATGGAAAATGATAAGATACTGAGTAATAGGTGTGCATAAGAACTGCGTGAGAAAATTAGTTAGTTGACAATGTGGAGGCTATGATGGAACTTTTTTGAGCCTTGGTTTGAATTTTTGCTTGAGGACAAGCAAGACTTTAAGCTTGGGGGAGCTTGATGCATGTAAAATACAACATATTTTAGATTATTATTTTAATTAATTTTTCTGTAATTTGTTCATGGCATGCATCATTTTTAGTCACTTTTAGTCGTAATTCCGGATTTATCAATTTTAATTATTAATGTTTTGAATATTTTAACTAAAGAGGAATTTACGTAATTTTTATAATTATTTTGCAGGTAAAATGAATCGGCCGTAAAGAATTATATTTCGGCCGAGATGATCTCATGGTTGAATAAATTACATCTTACTTCGTTGAGGGTAAAAACGAATGCAACTAGAATTTTGGGCGTAACGAGATCAGATTTCATCATTTTGGCCGAGATTCAAAGGGAGTAATGATAGGGACTCTTCTTTGTTTTGGTCGAGATTTGGAGGGGGTAAAGATAAGAAATGACTTATCATTTTGGGCGTAATAATGAAGGACTCTTCTTCGTTTTGGCCAAGATTTGGAGGGCGTAATGGCAAGAAAATGTAGGTTTTGGCCGAAATTCAAAGGGGGTAACAATTAAATGATTTTATCTTTTGGGCGTAACAAGATTAAATTCTTTCCTTATGGCCGAGATTTGGAGGGGGTAATGATAAGGACTCTTCTTTATTACGGCCGAGATTCGAAGGGAGTAAAGATAAGAAGGATTTATCTTTGGGCGTAATGATAAAAAGGATTTATCGTGTTGGCCGAGTTTATCTCATAATTTTAAAGTCAACCGTACGATGTTACGGCCGGGATCAAATTGAAGGTCGTTCGCACCCTATAAATACGTGAGGAAACCATCGTCCCAAGGTGTGCTCTGAAGTTCAGGTTTCTTCCATGGCGAGTCATGAGCTCTGCAGGCTACGACCAAGAGGAGAGAGGTGCGACGGTTGGAGGTTGATCGCAACCCTGATCAAGTTCGAGAGGTTGCCCGACTGTTTGCCAAATTCGAGATCTCTATTTTGGGTGTAATTCTTTCAGTTTTTATGATTTGTATTTTATTATCTCTCCGGAATTTCTAGGATGAACTCCATGTTTTTAGGATTATTATTTTAGGAGATTATTAATTGAAGGGAAATGTTTGGACCCTATTTTATTTGCTTTAATCTTTTATGATCAATTATTAATTGTGCTTAATTCTTTTATGTTAGTTAATTAAATTTCTGAATTAGGCTATACCAGTTTGTGGAGTGTTTAATTTCATAATTTATTATACTAATTATAATTGATTTTATTTGGAATTAATAATTGACATAAATTTGATAACTAGTGTGTGGAGAATCAAGTTTGTGTGGTCTATTAATCTATACCAGTTTGTGGAGTGATTAATAGTCTAGAGAATCCAATTTAATGCATCTTAATTTTAATATGATTTTGGGGGTACCAGTCGTGGAGACTTCAATTTTTATTAAATTAAGATAGTTCTATATGATTAGATTGAGGGATGCCAGTCGTGGAGACCACAAGTTACTCATGTTAGATTACTTTAGGGAGACTCTAATCCATCTTTAAAGATTAAATTTATCTTTTATGGTTCAAATATTTATCCTGATCTATTTTCATCCTAAGGCCTAACTTCAACACCACTATCTTATGTTTATCTTATTTTCTTTATCTTTTAAAACTCATTTTCAAAATCCATGTTTTTTCTCTCTTATTAATTTATAAATTCAAATATTAAATTAATAATATTCCTCGTGGGTTCGACACTCACTCCTATTTACTATATTACTTGAGCGACTGGTGCACTTGCTAGCGATTTTATTTTGCTACATCATTTCAACGCATCAAGTTTTTAGATGGGAGAAGACGAGTGTGTGGGGGTAAGTGTCTATTTCTTCAGTTGTTCTTTTGTGACTTCAGTACACCTTCTTGAAATGTAGATCATAGAATTATTCACCTTCTCTTCACAGAAAAATATATTTGATCATTTGTCCAAGTTTGCAAAATCATTAAAATTGACAAGAAAGTGTGAAATCAGTGGCATCTCTATAGATGGGGCAGGTATGGTAGTTGCAGTAGGAGAAGTGTGGAGTTCCCTAGCAAATGATTGGGCTGCTTAATTCTTACGAGACAGAGAAAAACAAAATAGATTTATTAAGTTGGGTTACCTCTCAATAAGCGTCACTGTTTATAATCCTAGACTAGACTCGGTGCCTCTAACTCATATGTCTTTTGTTTGGTGGGTCTTCAGTTGATGTCCAACAGATTTTGACATCTTTCCCTTGTGAAATACGAATGTCCATCTTATCTTAGCAATCATTTCTTGAATTCTCTATTTAAAAGTGTGGGTGCTGACATCTCTAGAAAATACTTGATCATGAATTTTGTCTTCAATGATATCATGACACCTTCTTTGCTCTCCACGTAAAAACTTACTAATGTGATAATATTAAAGAAATAAAAATAATAATTAAAAAATGCCACGAGGGACTATCGACATGTCACCCCTCCCTCTGTAACCACCGACGATCGTCGGAGCGGGCGCACGTAGGAGGCGTCCCCCCCCCCTATGACCTCCCCCCCCTCTACGACCTTGCTCGTCGGTGAGGTCATAAAGGGGGGGTCTCCTCATAGACCTCGTCGCAGAGGGCGGCGAGCCCCCCACCCCCCTCCCCCCCAACCTTGCTCGTTCGCGAGGTCATAAAGGGAGGGGGCCTCGCACCCTCTCCCCCAGCCGTCGCCGGAGCTTGGGGGGTGGGGGGGAGGGGGGGACCCCTCGGCATGCGCCTCTGTGGGACATAGAAGGAGGATGACCCCTCCGAGCCGGTCATCGTAGAGGGAGGGGCGGATACTCTCTCGTGACATTTTTATTTTTTTTTAATTTTTAATTTTATTTTTTTAATATTGTCATATCAGTGAGTGTTTAGGTGGAGAGGAGAGAAGATGTCGTGTCAGTATCACATCTGTGCCTCGTCAGCTCCGTGAGCGAAAAATAGACGGGCGATAGCAGGTAAAGAGGACATCGGATGAAACAAGTTAAAAAATGAAGAGCACTCGTGTTACAAAATGAAGTTCGAGGGTATCGCTGAGCAAACGTTAAAGTTGGAAAGCATTTGGTGTAATTTTTTCCTTGTGTTTTGATAAACTGACATGCTTCTGTTTGCATCATCTCTTACCGGTATGTGCATAAAGTTACTTTAGCTCCTGGACAGACAGGGGCAATTCAATTCGGCTACGGAGGATTTCTAATTGTTGGCTTCAAATTCGGCTGCACAATCTTCTTTTGGAATTGGACTTAAGTGTTACGTTGCAGCCTTGTTTTCAGTATTCTTTTTTTCATTGTCAAAGTTGATCTTTCAATATTTTCAATCTGAAGTTCACTAGAAAGTACAGTAGTAGAGGGGCCTTCATTTAAATTGCATGTCTTGATTTTGCTCCTCAGTCCTAGCTTCAGTTGATTCAAAAAAGTGACAAGTGACTACTGAAATATTTGTTCCTTTAAGATTCTTCTTTCTAATGCTAGACCGTCAAACTTCTCAAATAACTCCATATGCATTTTTCCTTTTCTGTTGCTCAATTAGCTTCTCCGTCATTAACTTCTTGGTGGAATTTTCTTCAAGTGGGGCCATATGATTTGGAAGCTCCACTAGTTGTGTTGGCTAATTCTGATATGCAGCTTGCTGAAATTGAACCTCTAGCAACTTTCTTTGTGTGTGGAGACCATCCAAGTTGGCAAATAGCTCCTCCATCTTTTAATTCTGCTTCTTTTGTTGGTCTATCATGTTTTGCATCATAGTCTTTGATTTGATATCTCCTAGAGATGTTGTTGGCTAGTGTCATTGTTGAAATTTAGGTGGAATTACATTTGTAGATTCAGCTAGAAGAAATTATATTACTTGAGTGTACAACTGGGGGTGTACATCTAGCATTTGATCACCTGTAGGATAATAGTGATGTTCATTGTAAAAGAGATTGTCTTGATAATTCCATGAACTTGGATCTCAAACATATGGATTAGAAAAATGATTTCCCCATTGGCAGCTATGATTATTTATGTAGAGTTGCCCATATGATTCATGCTGAGTGTAGGAGTGCACTTGGTTGCAATAGACGTGAGAAGTTGTAGGAGATTTCAACTCAATATAAGAAAACTGTCGATTAGCGACACAATACAGCGCCACAACCTCCCATGACACTAAGTCAATGCCACGAGCATCGTTATAACGTCTAAGTTGAGTCACATAATGGAGACGTCACTTTCCTCCTAATAGCATCATATTAGAATTTTCGTAGCATTTCGTGATATGGACGCTACATGAGGTGCCATGTAGACGCTAATTAGCTGCTATTATTGCACGCGATGAAGTAAAAAATGTGCGGCAGATCATAGCGTTGTTGTAGCGTCGACTTCTATGGACGCAAACTTAGGTCGCAAGCTTTGAGACGCTTTGTCAATGCTACTTGGTGTCTCATATGGTGAGAGGCTATATAGACGCCAGGTGGATGCTACACGGAACACATTCCAAAATAAATATATATTCGTATATTTGCATACACATGTAACACATACAATGCTCAATTGGTGCTATTTTAACACTACTCCTTCACTGTTTTGTTTGAGGAACATATATGTTAATTAAGAAATAGATTAATTATATGCTATCTATATTTATATAACTATATGTTATCTATATTGACGGAACCCAATATATGTTAATATATATTATCTATACTATACTTTAATGAATAAATAAATTAAATATTATATGTGTACCTTCAACATATATACGTCGTCCTACATAATTACTTATATAAATCACATGTGTGTTCCTAAATATATATTTGTTACATATATTATATATGTTACTTATGCATACAATATATATAATATTTTAATTATACATATATTATTTTTATATTATTAATCATGGAATTATGATAGTTGAATTAAGTGACATGACTTGTTACAAAATATCCCATTTTAATGCCACCGTGGAGACTCAATAGCGTCGACGAAGCGCCACAGTAGAGCCGCAATGATTGTCGCGCTACAGAGGCACTATTGGCGTCTCCTTGGCATCGAGACGCTACTTCGACGCTAAGATGCTTGAGACGCTACTTCGACGCTAGGGTGTCGCTAATATATTTTAACGACTCATTAGCATCTCTATAGCGCCGCATTAGCCGACATTTTATTACCCTCACTTAATCAGGCACATATAGACATATCAATATACATATATATACTTATACTTATATATAATACGTACACATATACATATTATTATCACTTAATCTCGTACATATAAACATATACATAGACATATATACTTATAATACATATACAAATATATGTTATTGTCACTTAATCTCGCACATATATAGGCATATACATACACATATACACATTGTTGTGACTTAATCTCGCACATATAAATATATACGTACTCATATATTAGATATACATATACACAATTTTGTCATATAAAGCTATTTCAATATAATCTTAATATAATATAAAGTTATAATGTATAAACTTATAATATTTAAATTTATAATGCATAAACTTATAATATAATCTAAAGTTAAATCCCTAACTCCTCTTAAATTAGGAAAAGAATTAAATTAGAAAAAAATTGAAATGGCATCACTACAACATCGAAATAGCGTCTCAAGACATATGGTGTCTCTTTAGCATCGAAGTAGTGTCGCGTTTGCGGGAGGCGCTAAATACTTGAGTTAAATCCATAACCCCTCTTCTGTGTTTTCACTTTTCACTGTTACTCGCCGATTTTCACCGCGACCGACGCCCAATGCTTTGACCGACGCCCGACGCTCCGACGCCCGAAGCCCGACTCCTACACCCTGCCTACTCTGACCCCGCCCTCATCCAACTCCACCGTCGTCCGCCCTCCTCCAACCCCACCCTCCCCGCCTCTGACCCAACCCTCCATGCCTCTTCCGACACCGTCGTCTGCCTCCTCCAACCTCGCCTCCTCCGACTCCACCCTCCTCGCCTCCTCTGACGCCGTCGTCCACCCTCCTCCACCCTCCTTCACCCTGCGCCGGCCTCCTTCGCCCAACCTCCCCTCCCCGCATCCTCTGACCATGCCCTCCCCACCTCATCCGACGCCATCGTCCACCCTTCTCGGGCCTCCTCCGCACTGCGCCGACCTCCTCCGCCCAATCGACTGACCCCTGCATTTGCTCAGTTGCGCCGCCCTGCTCTTCTGCCCTGCACTAGCTCCGCCCCTGTCCGAATTGCTCTGCCGCCGCCCTGTTTCCATGGACCGGTCATAAGTTAATTCGCTAATAATTAATCCTTATGCTGTAATGTTTTTTTTTTGTGGTCATGTTCTCAAAAAATTGACTAAGAATATAGATCCACATTCTTGGCAAATATCATGAGAATATGATAATTAATACGTTTATGAATACGAAGATCTTGTACTTCAAACATGTGATTTTAGACTTCATAACTCCAAAATCACATGTTTCAAGTACAATAATTTATTGACATATGGCTTAATTTTCTCCATTACAGAAATGACAAAGCCAGATCGTAGTTGGATTCGTCATTGGAAGGATAAATGTGGCATTATAATAGAAGAATATAAGGATGGTGTTGATGAATTTATTACTACGGAGTTATAGAAGACATCGTAGAACTGTCTTATTTGGGAAAATCGAACAAAGTCGTGCTGCTAAAATGTCATTGGTTTGATCTAGAGAAAGGAGTTCGGTTCGATCAAAAATTTAAATTTGTGGACATTAACCCTCGATTGAAACTTCAGTCATACGATCCATTCGTATTGGCGGAACAAATGCAACAAGTGTACTACACTAAGTATCCATCAAAAAGAACAAAGAATGAATGGTGGGCATCATGCAAAGTGAGAAGTAGACTATTCTTAGTGGAAACAATGGTAGATGATAATGAAACATCATCTGTATACGACGATGTGCCCATGGTTGATTACTATCAAGACGATCGAGTGAATGAGACGATTGATGTAGCCGATAGAGTTAAGAATATTTAATTGGTCGATGACATTGAGCCAATGGAAGAGTTCAATTCAAATGACCTTTTAGAAGTGAACTTTGACAATTTCGTTGACGATGACTCGAACCATGATTATAGCGACGACGACGAAGATGGTGAAAATGAATCAGAATACGAAACAAGTGAATGAATTTCGTAGTTCTTCTAATGACACAAGCTTGTTACTTTTTACAGTTATATATGGTTACTAATAATAACACAAGTTTCTTACTTTTTTCAGTTATATATGGTTACTAATAATAACACAAGTTTCTTACTTTTTTCAGTTATGGTTACTAGGGATCGAGCTTCTGTGTCATCTCGCTCTTCTAGATATTCACTCGAGATGAGTGAGCCATCACGACCACCAAGTGATATATTTATTATCAGTTGCTTATAATAATTACATTCATTTTTTTAATATTGTCAGTTGTTCCGCCGCCGATGGGGCGCGTAGCCGGATCGTCGTAGATGATCCATTGGTAGGTCGTCTCAACGTATCACTCTAGGTTATTTCTTGTGCATTTAATATATCTTATACATTTAATCATTCTAATTATTTTATTATTGTGACAGTTGCTCCACATAGTTGAGACGTCTGGATCACACGACGACGATCGGCATGTCACATCAAATTATTTTCTATATATTTTATAAATTTAAATACATGTAAGTATTTAAAATATTTTTTTATGATGACAGTTGCTACGGCATCGCCGAGATTACTAGGCGCTTCACCACATTCCAGCATTGGCGAGCGGCATCCTACCCTAGGTGATATATTTATTATTATTAAAATTATATTTCTCATTTAATTACATTAATTATTTTTTTAATAATGTTAGTTGCTACGCAATTGATAGCACAAGCACCCGACTTATCATATTCTGACAAGTGGACTGTCACGGATCATGCTGCGATAGACATCACTCGAAGTGAGAACTTTACTGTACATATCTCAATTATCACTAGTTTAATTTGGTATGACACTAATAATTTATTTTGTACTAGGGCCCATTGATGATGTCGGACCTTCTCAGCCTACCCCAGCTGTAGCGAGTGATGATTCCTCTTCGACAAATGAAGAGGAGTTACATGATAATAGGGTAGTCATCGTGAATAATATTGCTCGATCGTAAGTTAAATAAGTTGTAGAAATTTTATTACAGTTTTACTTATCATTGAAAATTAAATCCTCTTTGTAAATTGCAGGACCACTTTCATACCCGCTAGTACCATGAGGGATGTCAGTGCTCTGGTTCTTTCCCACTTGTCGGAAGGGGCAAGATCATGAAAAGATGTTCTAATTTTTGTGTGGGATGACATCTTTCGAGCCTTTACGGTACGATCTTCTTTTTGGGTTACGTAATTTATTTTATATTATTTTTGAATTACTAAGTTTTATAGTATTATTTAGGAGGCAAATCAATTTTATTCAGATCTTAGTTTAGGAACGATTCGGAGAGCTTTTGAGGAGGTGGCTACAAAATTCCTCCAAAATTGATTATATAAGTTTTGTAAGGTCGTCACTTCCGTCGGCCTTACTTTGGAGCAAGGCATACATAGATGCCCAAGGCATATTAAGCACTCGGTTTGCGAGTCATTATGTAGGAAGTGGTAAGTATGTTTACATTTAACTTATTTTTATTAAATTTATAATTTTTCAAAGTCTAAGTATTTAATGTTCATACAGAATGGATGAACAATGGCAAAGAAAGTCAAAAAAGACAAGAGTTAACCAATTTTTGAAGCCCGGGGTCCACATCCACACAGGCGGGTCGATGCAATTTGACGAGCATCCACGGCGCATGGTAATTTACATACAAAATTGAATAATCAAACTTTTATCTTATACTTATTTTGTAAAATTTGAAACTTTATTGCAAGAGGAGAAACAAGGCGGTCCTATGAACTTTTGCGTGATCTACGAGGCCATGCATAAGAGCCAGAAGATCAACGACTTTGTCATGCCCACAGCTCGTACGCTTCTAGTAAGTCACATCACATATTCACTTGGTTGGTGACGTCAGTACAAATGGTTTTTTTAAATGCGCAATGTTTAAATTTTTTAGAATGACTATAATGCAAAGATGGTTGAAAAGTACGGAGATGATCCGAGTACTCAGCCACCAGGTAACATTTTTTGAAAGCGATTCACGTTTTTAATTTATGTGTTTTATGTTATATAATCTATAATGTTTATATCATTGCATAATTTTTCTATTTCATAGAGGACCTTGTTGTTTGGGAGGGGGTGGCCCGCACAACACAACGAGGATACCTGCATGGCCTAGGCACAGCCACTCAGGTTCCTAGGAGAAGTGGAGGATATGTAGGCAGCCCATCTGCTCCGAGTTCATCCGCTACATCTGATATGACACAGCTATCGCAATAGATATCGCAACAGGTGTCGCAAAGTGTCACAATAGATATCACAGCAGTTGGCTCCTTTATTGCGGGCGATTCAGTGATTGATCCCATCGCAGAATCAATCCCCGCGAGACCAAGGATCGAGCACGTCGGGATCGAACGTTTAGAATGACAACAATAACTCTCAAACTTAGGATAGAAACTTTTGCATGATATTAACTATATTTTTGTTACTTATACACTTGTTATTAGATATACATATAGTTATACTTTTCTTAGTTCAGTTTATTACTTTTCATATTCTTATCTTTGATATGGTGCCTGTGATGAATTATGAATGCATTTATATGCATTATATAGTTGTATGGTGTGGGAAGGAAAGAAAGTATGGCTATAATGGGGAAATAATATCTGACATTAGAGCCTTCGTAGCATCACAATAGCATCACAAGAATGGTAGAACTAAATTAAATATATCGTCCTTCACGTCACCTAAGTCTCATTAGTGTCGACCTCTGGAGTGTCACGTTAGAGTTTCCTTGGTGACCCCATAGACATGATGTTGGCCTCATAGTAGCGCCAACCTAGCACCAACTAAGTGTTCCTTGAGTGCCGAAATAGCGTCTCGGATTTCTGCACCACGTTCGCGTCACGTTAGCGACGCCTCTCAACTGCTCACAACGACACATTATGCATCATCTTAACGTTGACATAGCATCGACTATTGACGCTAGTAGCATCTCCCTCTGCTTTGCCTCTATTATGACGCTATTAGCCACCGATTGCAAGCATCTCATATTATCGGCGCTAAGTAGACGTGAAAGAGACACTATATTTTCCAAAGACGTAATGGTGCCGCAATAGCATCTCGCTTGTTGTGTCGCTATTCACATATTTTCTTGTAATGTTCATATAGCAAGTAAAAGGTTAAAAATGTAGATTTTATGTTATTCAATTGCAGCTTCAATCAATAAAATCATACTTCTACCCTAGTAGTAATGAATAAGAAATCCATGTCATCATGTGATGTAATTGCCTAAAGATAGAAAGTCATTGCATAGCAAGTGGTTGTACATGATAAAGGAGGAGATAGACGGTGGCAAGAGGTACAAAGCAAGGATGATTGTGAAAGGCTCTGAGCATCGGAAAGTATTGACTATATTAAAGATTTTGTACTAGTTGTGAAACTAATAACTATTATGTGTTGAGTATAGTTGCACCTGAGGACTTAAATCTTGAGCAATTAGATATAAAGACATCATTTTTTCATGGAGATTTGGAGGAGGATATTTATATGTGACAACTAGAAGGCACTTTCAAGTTCTTGGTAAAGAGAACTGGTGTGCAAGCTGACGAAAAGCTTGTATGATTTGAAGCAAACTCCTAGACAGTGGTGTATATGAAGTTCAATAACTTCATGATTAACAAGGGATATATTGTGTTTTTCTGAAATTTTGATAATTGCCATCATATTGTGTTCAGATATGATTGAAACCAAAAGGCTCAAAGATCAATTAACAACTGTGTTTGAGATGACGAACTTGGGAGCCTCTAAGAAGATTCTTGGGATAAAGATTGTTCAGAATCAGAAAGTAGGCACACTTAAATTTACACAAAAACCTATGTGGAGAAAGTACTTAAGAACTTTTCCATGCAAGATGCTAAGATAATGCAAACATCCTTGGCGAGTCAATCGCCCAAGACTCACATGCAGAAGGTTCCATATGCATCCACAATAGGTAGTTTCATGTATACCATGGTTAGCACCATAATAGATAATGCTCATGCAATGGGAGTTGTATGATACATGGCAGATCTAGGGAAGGAGCACTGGCAAGCAGTGAAGTGGTTCCTTTGGCGTTTGAAATGAACCAAAGGTATGTGCTTGTGTTTTAGTAAAATGATTAGAATATGAAGGGTTATATTGATGCATATTTAGCAGGTGATAGTAATAATATCAGAAGCACCATCGGATATGTGTACACTCTAGGTGGCACGATGATAAGTTGGATTTGTTGCTCTCTCTACTATCGAACGAGAGTACATTCTCATGATAGAGTTATATAAAGAGATGATTTGGCTGAAGGGATTTATTGAAGAGTTGGGCAAGGTGCAAGCGAATTCGAGTCTATAGAGTGTTATTCATTTGACAAAGAATCCAATGCTCAATTTCAAGAGAATCAGTCTTCAAGTAGAAAATTATTGAAGGTAGTTAGGTAGAGCCTAGTTTTATATCTAACTAATTTATTAGTTATGATAGTGAGAATTTGAGAGATTGTAACTTTCTTGTAACCATAATGGAGATTGAGGGATATCATAACTACTTTACTTATTGGATATAAAGTTAAGGAGAATGAAAATAGATATTTGATTATCCTAAATTGTTGCTTAAGGATCATATCTGGTGACAGTTATGCACCATATGTTAGGGGTTATGAGCAATGCATGTAAGACATGATTGACATTTGAACATAATGAAACACTACCGTGGACGTAGGAGACAATCTCCGAATCACTTTGTGTGTCTTCCTCTATGTGTGATTTCGTTAATTTTCTTTATATGTTCATCAATTTCTTTCACCTATAGGTGTCGACGATTTGGTTGGTACCGGAGTTATTCTGCAACAATAATAATCAAAGGACTTCTACAAGACATCTCTTTTTGTATCCATATTGAAATCGAGTTCAAGTATTATCGGACTAACTCGTTGAAGAATCTGTCTATTTTATGAACTTTTGTCCATCTTATACATCATGTGAGCCGACTGATCAAAATAATTATTTTAGTCAAAACACTTCGAGTGTTACAATTATTTGTTTTTCATTGATTAATTTGGAATTGATTGATTCATATGTAAACTAAAAAACCCTAATGTCGCTCGATCCTCCGCCTCACCCCTCTCTTTCCTCTCCCCCTCCCCTCCTCCCCCTTCTCCCAAACCTCCAACGCTTAACCCTAATGTCTCTCCATCGCTTCTTGGGGAACATTGCCCTTCTCTCCAACCCTCTTGTGAACACAAGCCCTAATGTTAACGGGCGGACCAGGTCTTGGTCGAATGTGGTCCATCGGCAACCTAGCCGGCCGATAGTGGCGATTTCTTCGAACCAGCTACGAACCTTGAAGGAACCCATCACAGGGAAGTGTGCATCTCGAAAGAAGCTACTGCTGAACACTCTGTCGTGCTCAACTTATGCCTTGTTGGTAAACTGATAGGCCCATATGTCAACTATGGCGAGATATTAGGAACCCTCGTCCCTCAATGGCAGATATAGGGCTCCGTCAACATCCAGGATATGGGTAACTCTTCTTTATGTTGAAATTTGCTAAATTTGATGACAAAGTGCAGGTCCTAACCAAGATGTCATAGAATGTTCACCAATCTATGCTACATGTAGCGCAAGCGAAGCCCTTCTTCAAACCCTTCGAAGATCAGCTAGCTACTACTCCAATTTGGATCACCATGCCTAGGCTCCCTTGGGAGTTATGTTATGTGGCTACCATCAGTCATCTTGCAACCTCCTTCGGTCACCCCCTCCGGGTGGATGTCCAAGCTGCCATTGCTCGGCACTGTGTGGAAATCGATGTTTCTAAATCTCTTAAGCAGGGAGTCTGGATCAAGTTGCCGGATAACACTCATTACTTTCAGCATGTAATTTATGAAAATGTGCCTTTATTTTGTTTCAAATGTGGAATCATGGGGCATCGGCTCAAATCCTGTCCGGCGACAGTCGAAGCTGCTCATGGGGCTGATGTCGACCCCCATCTGTAGGTGCTCCACTATGGGCCCTGGAAGTCGTTGTTCTGGAGGGAACCCTCTCCCGAGGGATAGTAACCGGCATAGAGTTGTGCACCGACAGGGCGCCGGCGGCGCGGCTAGAACACTTTTCATCCCTGCTTCGCTTGCTGGTGGGGGAGCCTTCGGATCTGATGCCACTAGTAAGGATCAACTGTTGATCACGGCGCTATCCAATGGCTCGAATTCCTCGGATTCTCGATCGTTGGATGTACATTAGACAACTCAGATGTTGTCATTGGAAAATGAGACTACTGCAGACCGTTTGATTTCCTCGCTTCAACCTAGGTCGCCGCATCCACCGCCACATGTCCAAGGGCAAACACAACATACACCTCTTGCGCCACTCACCTCTTCTGTCATCTCATCCCGAACTCCTCAACCCTCTCCAGCATTCAACGTTTCCAAACCTAATGTATCGTCGCCGGCAACCACCTCCCCCTACCAATCTATGAGGGGAACCAAATCCTTGGTCCTTACAGGCCCCCCAACATCTCATCTGCTTCTACCCCTCACCTTTTGCAGGCGAACACTAGCAATACCTGTTCTTCTCATGCCGAAATGGTGACCTGGGTCATGGACCACTTAAAGGACTCAAATGTGGAAGATGTTGTGAATGTTGATTCAAACGTGGAGCTTGAAGACACGGACATCATTCCGCCCCCTCTCACCAAGACGAAACGTAACCCCAGGAAAACCAAGGCGGCAACCAACCCCTCCTTTCAAGTACTTCAGAAGAATACGAGGAAAGTTGGAGCAGGCAAGCAAGGTAAGATGACGAGATCTGTAAAAGTAACATTTGAGGATAATGTTCCCATGCTGAAACACCCCCTCGATCTTAATTCATGAAAATCATATCTTGGAATTGTAGAGGTGCATATCATAGTAAAGTACGTGATCGTCTGTTAGATTTAATTAGGAATCAGCAACCTGATGTACTTGTATTACTTGAAACGCATGTGGATGTCTCCCATTCTGCTTTGGTTGTCCGCTGTTTAGGCTCGGCCTGGTGTGGCTGCTGGAGTCCCGATAGCGGCGCCGCCGGTGACCTAATCCTGGCATGGCGCCAGCAGAGTGTTGAGTTATCGCCTATAGTTTTTAACACATCCTATATTCATGCTGTAGTCACCATTGATAAGTTTTCTTTTCTGCTTACCAGTATTTATGCAAGCACACAACATGTTCAACGTAGAGATTTATGGCTCGAACTGACTAGCCTTACAACCTTTGATACCCCATGAATTCTTCTTGGGGATTTTAATAATATTCTTAATCCCTCGGAGAAGCGAGGGGGTCTGTCCTTTTGGCACACTCCTTCCTCTATTGCACTTGAAAATCTTATCCAGCATCATGGCCTTATGAATCTTAGTTCACCTGGGGCAGGCTACACTTGGTGTAATAATAGGAGGGAAAATGCTAGGATTTTATGTAAACTGGACAGAATTCTTGCCAACTCACACTACCTCCTAAAATTCACTTCCTCTTCAGTTCATACACTCCCTCATGTTGCCTCTGACCACTCACCCCTTGTCCTTGATACATCCACTCCTTCAACCAAAATCGTGGGTTCAAATATGAACATTTTTTGTTCGAATACACTCAACCCAGACATATTGTGGAACAAATTTGGCAAAATAGGAATCATATCTCTTCCCTTCATCAACTGCTGCAATTAGTTAAAAAACAAACTATTAGATGGAACAAGAATGACCTAGGGATACTTGAATTTAAAGCCAAGCAAATTAGTATTGATATCCAAAGACTGGAATCTAAGGATGGGATAACTGGTTTATCCCATAATGAACATTCTCACCTGAGGGCTCTTTACCACAAGCATGCTACACTGTTAAGACAAATAAGCATTAAATGGTGGGGCAAATCTAGAATTAATTGGATTAAAAATGAAGACACAAACACTAAATACTTCCATCTCAGTACTGTCATAAGGCACAAACAGAACTTCATGCATTCCATCCAAGACCGCAGTAATCAATCTCTTACCAACACAAACAAGATTTTGGATTATTTTACTAATCACTATAAAGCCATGTGGGGGCCCCTTCCCAGTGACTCCAATGACTATACTTGGCCACTACTTCCATCTATTGACAATGACTGCCATCACACTCTACTTGCCCTTGTTACCCCTGAGGAGGTCGGGGGGCCCTTTGGTCTATTCATCAAGGACGAGCCCCTGGACCTGATGGCTTCACAGTTGAATTTTATAGGCAATATTGGGATATTATTAGTCCTAAGGTCATTTCTACAATCTAGGACTTCTTTAACTATAATATCTTTCCCTCTGATTGGAGCAATACTACCCTCATTTTCATTCTTAAGAAGTCTAATTCTCTTGTGGTTACTTACTACAAACCTATTAGCTTATGCAATGTCATTTATAGGGTTCTTTCCAAAATCATTGACAATCGATTAAAACCCATACTCCCATCCCTAATTGATCCTTCCCAATCTGCTTTCATTGCTGGTAGAACTATACAAGATAACATCCTCATTGCTCAGGAAATTGTTCGTTATGTTCAAGGCTGACATGGCTAAAGCATTTGACAAGGTCTCCTAGACGGCTATTAGGCCTGCCTTGCTTAGGATGAACTACACAGAAAAAATTATCAATTGGATTAATACATGTGTTCAATCTGCCAGATTCTCTTGTTGGGTAAATGCGGAGCGCTCCCCCTACTTTTCCTCTCATCTTGGTATCAGGCAGGGGACCCTCTTTCCCCATACCAATTTATAATTATTTCTCATATCTTATCTTGTATACTTAACATGGCTACTTCTTGGAACTTGATTACACCTTTTAGTATTGGTACCTTCAACATGAGTCACCTATTATTTGCTAATGACCTTTTGATTTGCTTAAGGGCAACTGTTAAAAATGCTAAGAATGTTTATACTATTATGCAAGCTTACAACAAACTTACTAATCAATCAGTCAATATTGATAAGACTGAACTCTACTTCCCTGCAAAAATGAACCAATCTCGTAAGAGAAAAATAATGCACATACTGAATATCAAGCAAGGGCAATTCCCCTTTAATTATCTTGGTGCTCATATATCCTACAAGTACATTACCAGCAAGCAACAACAATCTCTTTAGGACAGATGTACTCAGCGTCTGGCTGGATGGAAAGGTAAATTACTTAACATGGCAGGCAGGTCTGTGTTTATTAAATCTGTACTAAATTCTATTTCTATTCATACTCTTTCATTTGTTTACATTTCACATGGTATGATTAACTCCTTGAAGAAATACTCGAGATCTTTTTTATGGTCAAACAATGGTTCAAGAACAGGAATGCACTTGCTTGGATGAAAGATGGTACAGGCTCATCAATCGATGGGTGGGCTTGGTATCAGAAACCTTCACTGGATTAGATCATCCTTGCTAGCCAAAAGGATTCAAGGTCTACTCAATGGTGCCCAAGATATTTGGGCAAGGTTAATTACTAGTAAGTATGGTGTTATTCAGCCTTGGTCTGAAAATTCTCACAGGTATATCTCGTGGCCTTGGAAAATGATTCTTATGGCAATTTGGATTTAATAAATTCATTGCTAATGGTGCCTCTACTTCTGTAATGAATGAGCCGTGGATTTTCAATGTTCCTCTATCTCATATGCCTACTTTTATTAACATGCATACTTCTTTTGAATTACTGAAAGCTAAGGACCTTATGATGCATAACACTTGGAACATGCCTTTACTTGATGAATTATTTGGCAGATCCCTTATTGACTCTATTACTGCTATTCCTCTTATCCATCATTCTTATTCGGCCGGTGATGACTGGTGGATCTGGTCTGCTGACCCGCATGGTGATGCGACTGTTAGTTCTGTTTACTTCTCTATGAGTCACTTGTCTTCCCGGCAGTTGGGTCCTGGTTGGTTTGTTTGGAAGAATTGTGAAAAATTATCGCCCCTCCTATGATCAAAACCTTTTTATGGAAACTTATACACTGTCGATTACCAACTCTGGATATGATTTCTACTTTCAATTCTAGCATTAACACAAATTGTTGCCAGTGTGGTCTCACTACTGAAACAAACACCCGTCTATTTTTTGACTCTCCATTTGCCAATGCCCTTTGGACCATGTTTCAAAATGAGCTTGAGTAATCCCTCTCTTTTCTTGATTCTTGGAGCCAGGGTGGTTGGCTTCGTGAAGGGCATAACCTGGACTCTTCCTCTCAAGCTAGGATTTTGTCCATCCTTGCTTTTTGTATGTGGGGAATTTGGATCACACGTAATAACGCTCACTTTGCTTCCAAACAAGTTTTCGTCTCGACTGTCTGGCGAAGGGCACTGGTGGGCTCTGAGGAGTTCTCTAGATCCACCCTTCCTGAAGCCACTTATCTCCATGACCTGATTTGGGTCAGGTGGGCGGCCCCACTGCCTTCTTGGGTGAAGGTTAACTCCAATGGGTCCTTCACCAAGCCCGGAGACCCGGGAGGCACGGGGTTTATTAACGGATCGTTTCTTATGGCTAGTGCACTTCATTATAGGGCCAATACTATTCTATGGGCTGAGGCATGGGGTGCGCTTGCTGGTATCCGGAGGTGTAAAGATGCGGGGCTCAAGAGGGTTTGGCTTGAGGTTGACTCCACAAATCTTGTTGGTGTGATTAACAGGGATTTGCAATGCCCTTGGAGAATCCGGACAATTATGCAGGAATTTTGGCAGATCATCAATAATTTTAACTACTTCAAATGTACTCATATCTATAGAGAAATTAAATTGCCTGCTAACCACCTTGCTTGTAGGGGGTAGAATGAATGTTTTGAATATTTTTTTGGATGGGACTCCACCTCTAGAAATACTCAACTTGTTGTATTCGGACTCTTTGGGAGCTTACATTAATAGATAATAGCTATCATTTTGTCAAAAAATAATAATTTGGAATTGATTTATCATCTATACAAATTCGTAATGATATGAAAAAAAGGAATCCTTTTTAATAAATCTAGAGGTGTCTTGAAAACACTGCACGCATGCTTATCATGCGAGTTTGCTTAGGTTAGAACAGTTATTTCCCGTGAGAAAACTAAAATCCACAAGAACGACCAAAGTATCAATCAATCCTCCCTACTTAGTTTGGTCATGGCCGTCAATGTTAACTGTCATTTAATAAGAGGAGCATAAAATCTCATCTATACGATTGCATATGTTGATTGTAAATTTGACCTTCCTACCATAAGCTAGCTGATGTCGTTGTTGAACCGAAAAAAAGGAGGAAAGTTATTACAGTATATTTTATGTGTAGCGGTGTTGCATGGATATACTGAGTATTTAAAAGTTAAAACATGATCAGTGTAATAGTACGCACATATTCCGAATACATAATAGTTCAATACTACGCAGCATGCAACACTTAACATGTGCAATAATTTTTTTTTTTCCATTGAGTTCCTAGGATCAAATAAATAATTCTTATCGGATGCGAGTTTTTTTTTTGTGCCATACTAAATTATTAGTGATGCGTCACGCTATCACAGACATTAAACCTTTTTCTCATTTACATCATTATCAGGTGTTTATGAAGACTTTTTTCATATTTGTAAAATGCAAGGTAGCATAAAACTGATGTGCGACGACTTAGAACCATGCACAGTTGCAAACCCGTGAGCCCACGTACCAACATGCAGCACATAAATAAGAGTCGTGACTCGGTACCACAAGACGGAGACGACGGAGGAGGGAAGGCGACACCTTCGCCATCGACCTCAAGAACGGTGAAACGTCGTCGCATTGGATTTGTTTGACTTGGCAACCCACTCGACACAGAAATGTCAAACTCGTCCGTTGGACTGCTCCATCTCTCTCTCTCTCCCCCCTTCCCCCGCAAAAGTAAATGGCACGCACGCGGCGGTGGATCACAAATCACAATGCCAACAATTTTCCAGAATTGTAGGACACCTTGCTGCGAAGAGCAAAGAATTAAAGCACAAGGTCCCATTTGACTTGACCTCTAATCATATTTATGCAGATTACAAAGAGCAGATGCTTGACAAAGGCCAGACCTTTAACTTCGGTCAGTCTCCACGAAATTTACATCGCTCTGAGAGCCCAAGGCTGATAAGTTAGTTGATAATGACATGAATATATACAATGTGTCAGCAGTATATTGATGAAGTTAACAAGCTAACATTTATGACTTCTTAATCGTCGTGCAAAGTATGTGCCAAAGTTATGCTTATTATTCGATTAGTCAATTTAAGCTAGTACGCATTATTTTGATATTAGAACATTTCCAAATTTCATAAAAAAATTAAAAAAAATATTTAATTGATGACGCTCGTCGGTTGACCGATTTAGAAGTTAAATGCAAATTTGACTCCTCATTTTCACTTCTAAATCATGGGAATTTGTTATGCCTCTTCGTATTCATGATCTTTGGGGATGTGGGGCACAAAGATCTATTTTCACTTTCTTTATGAACTCAACACCTTCTCATTTGCCTCTTTTCTCTTCACCTTTTCATCTCTTCTTTTTCTCCACCATTTGTTTATTGTGCTCTACTGCTTGGAATCAGTCAGAGGGCATTGGAGAGGACTCCAAGGTACTTTTTGTAAACAAGAACAAAGAGGAAGGAGGAGGGACTAGAACTTGATCCATTGGGAGAAATAATAAAAAATGACAAAAATGTTGTTAATCTATGTTATAAGAATTTTTCAGAGGATTAGCATATTGTTCTAAGGATGATTTAAACTTAGGTTCATGCTAGTAAATGAGTAGATTGATGTCATGAAATATTATCTTGATTTGCATGCTTATTTTCTATTTAAATGAAGTATGACATGAATGATTTGGATGCTAAGAATTGTTGTACATGAATGCCTTTATTATGAACTTTACATGATGTCTTGAACATAAGATTATGCATGTTTAAGATCTCAAATTTCAAGTTATAGTTTCATGTTATGAAGAGGCTTAGAAGATCATGATGCTTAGAAGATCATGCATGTTTAAGATCATTCTCTAAAAGAGTATACCCCAACAATAAAGTTTCTTGATGATGCACTAGTATGTGCCATTGAATTACTCTCTAGACTTTGTTCCTTTGTAGCAGAAATTGTTGTCAATGTGTCTTCATGTGTTATCCTTCTAAAAACACTTAGAGTCAACAGCCTTTGTGTTGGTAGCAATTGTACTTCTTCAAAACCACGGAATGAAGGGATATATTCGAATCTCTAGTATTTTGATCAGGCAGTGCTATAGAAAATCACTAAGTAAAGAATTATTTAACAAATCAAATAATTGAGGGGTACAAAGGAAAGAATTATATGAAAAACACTACAAGAAAATTATCATTTTCCGACGGATAATTTCCGACGGTTTGAAATCCGTCGCAATTTGCGACGGTTCATTTTGCGACGGATTTTCCGACGGTTACGACCGTCGGAAATGAAAATAATAAATTATATAATTTGTTATATTATTATTTTATTTTTTGACGGTTAGGAACGTCGATATTTCCGACAGATACCCATTCGTCACAATTTGCGACGGATTTTTTGATGGTTACGGCCGTCGGAAAGTAAAATAATAAATTATAAAATTTATTATATTTTTATTTTATTTTTCGACGGTTAGGAACGTCGATATTTCCGACGGATACCATCCGTCGCAATTTATGACGAATTTTCCGACGGTTACGACCGTCGGAAATAAAAATAATAAATTATATAATTCCTTATATTATTATTTTATTTTTTGACGGTTAGGAACGTCGATATTTCCGACCGATACCATCCGTCGTAATTTGCGACAGATTTTCTGACAGTTATGATCGTCGGAAATAAAAATAATAAATTATATAATTTCTTATATTATTATTTTATTTTTCGACGGTTAGGAACGTCGATATTTCCGATGGATACCCATCCGTCGCAATTTGCGATGGATTTTTCGACGGTTACGACCGTCGGAAAGGAAAATAATAAATTATATAATTTGTTATATTATTATTTAATTTTTCGACGGTTAGGAATGTCGATATTTCCGTCGGATACCATCCGTCGCAAAATCCGTCGCAATTTCTGACGGTCGTAACCGTCGGTAAATGTATAATAATATCATATATGAGTATTTTATTAATATAACTAGCGACGGTCCAAACTGTCGTAATTACCGACAGTTTTGACCGTCGGTAATGATTACCAACGGTTCAAACCGTCGATAAAATAAAAAATAAATATTATATATAACTAAATATATTTTCGACGGTCACAACCGTCGGTAACTTTAAAAATAATTAATATTTACGTTTTCGACAGTCGAAACCATCGGTAATTAAAATTTTGTTATCCCGCTTTTTTTTTCCTTTTCTCGCTTTCTCTTTCCTCTTATATATAATTCCTCTCTCCCTCCTCTCTCTCTCTCACTCTCCCTCCTCTCTCTCTCCCTCTCCCTTTCACTCTCCCTCTCCCGGCCCGCACCGGACGCCGACGACCCTCTCCCGCATCGCACCGGACGTCGGCGACCCTCTCCCGCACCGCACCGGACGCCGACGTCTCTCTCTCTCTCTCTTTCTCTCTCCGGTCGGAGGCCGCTGGCGGCCGGATCCGACCCCCAGTGGCCGGATCCGGTAGAGGGCGGCCGGATTTGGCCGCGGCCCGATCCGGCCGCTAATTTTTTTTATATTTAAAAATTCTTTGCGACATTTGCGACCGCCGAAAGATCGACGATTGTGACGGCCGTCGAAAGTTTCGACAGTTGCGGCCGTCGAAAACTTTCGACGGTTCGAACCACCGGCCTTTTTCGACGGTTTCAACCGTCGGAAACTTTGACGGTTCATTCTGACGGTTGCAACCGTCAAAAACTTTTTTCCGACGGTTCTGACCGTCGATTTTTTTGGCGGATTTTTTTCGACCGTCACAAATCGATTTGCGACGAGTGTTTTTCCAACGGATTGATTCTGACTGAAAAACCGTCGGTAATTGCGTTACCGACGGTTTTCGATCTGATTACCGACGGTTTCGACCGTCGGTAATTAGCATTTTTCTAGTAGTGAAATCACTATAAATGACACTCAACTTCCCTATACCAACCTTTGGGCCATTTGCCTTTAGTAAAGCTCATATTATTTTGGGTGAAAAATGTTATGTATTACTCAAAAAAAATAAAAGAAAGAAAAAATGTTATGTAGAAAACATAGTTGGATTGGCTCCTTTAATTGGAGGTTGGGCATATTGAGGAGGTTCTCAATTTTGATTGCATATAGGTAGGTATTTTCATACATGAAATAAAAAATCACCGAACTTGTCATAACTCATCTTTTTTCAAGACTAAATTATGGCATCCAAAAGCCTACTATACCCTGACTAATCCAAACATAGGAAACACTACAAGGCAAATTAAGAGAGGCAGAACACAACAAATATAATATACTTTTTTTAGAGGAAAATATATATAATCTGCTCTCAATGTCGTACGAAAATTTTAACTCTAATGCGTAAAGTATCAAGTGTTCTTTAAGCAAGGAAAGAGCAAATATAGAGATATTGATGCCAACATGAGTTAAATGTTAGCTCATCTTATAATTATATTTTATATGTCATCATTTATTTAGTTTTAATATGAAGGGAGGAAAGGATGGAAATCCACCAAATGTGGCAACAATCTTTTATAAGACACGCAAAGAGAATGATAGACTTGTTGAACTAAACACAATTGAAAACATGTAAGCTTATCTTTTATTAAATGTCGTCTATTGATAAAATTGTTACGATGTTTTGAAGGCTAAAATTCAAGCACTTATCCAATAAGAACTTGAACTTACTGCCATACTAGTAGTTGAGAGATGCTTTGGACATCAAAATAGAGGTCACATTGTTGGTTTCAGAGGTGGGATAAAGGCTAAACATTTGAGAGGAACTACCTCCTCGAAAAATGCATGCTGAAGAGGAAAATAGGTTCTTGAAGGGTTGCTTAAGCTCTACGGAGGAACAATTGCAATAAGTGATGCAACATTGTTTTGGTGGACAACCAAGTGGTCATTCCCAAATAGCACTACAATCAAATGAAGAAACACCAAATTGATTGATAGCATATTTTTTTGGCAATCTTCATTTTGTTAGATACTTTTGCCAAACTTATTATAATATATTAGCATCATAAATAGGAAAATAACAACAACTATTAATATAAGAATATTTATTTCATTTGCCTTTGAAGTTTATGTTTAACTATTAAGCTAATATTTATAAGTGTAATTCTATTTCAATTCAATTGATATTTATAAGTGCCATTGATATTTATTATATGGTTCTTTAACTAGTATTTCTTTCTTGTTGTCTTAAAGATTTATATCTAGAAACAACAAACATGATGTCATAAAAAAACTTTTGTTCAACACATGTTTATTCATTTACCGATATGATTATATGATCAAAACTATATCTTAGTATTCTCTTATTGTAGGCTTGTCCTAGTAGATGATTTTGGACATCTTAGATATGCAGATGAGTTTCATGTTTTTGGTATTCATTATTAATTGCACATATCATTCTAATTATATGTATTTTAATTTCACAAATTTTGAAGATGGAGAGTGAAGATAAGAAGTGCAATATCTACATCCTTTTGACGACAATGATAGTCATTTTTTCTTATAATTTTCTTAATAAAAATTCATAGGATTTTGTGTTATGGCTTAATATTGGAGGATGATGTGGAACTTGAGACACAAGCATGCATGAGTGATATGAAAAAATTTGAACATTGTTATTATCCAATAGAATATCATTCTCTCTATTTTATTATTGTTATATTGTCATCCTTCTTAGTTATGTGTTATGTGGATTCTAATTTTGTTACGTAAATGTATTTATTTTAATGTCACTAAACTATGGATCATTAAAGACATTTGATTAAAATTAATTTTCTTGTCAATAAATCATGTTAACGGTCAAAATTTGGATGTTAATTATGAGTAAATGGTTGTTAAAAAATGATTATTAATGACAAATGATCTGGTCGCTAATAAATAGTAATGAAGACCTTCTGGCCAGTTAATTAAAAATTTTACAGTGGGGCCACTATTTGTCATTAACGACGGGCATACGGTCATTAATAGTAATTTAGCAGCCATCATTTTTTTGGCTGCTAATTCTTTTAACGACGGGATTTTTCTTCCATCATTATTGACCTTTAACGGCGGAGCTTGTAACGGCAACTGATGACCAAATTTTGTGGTCGAAACTTAACTTATAGCGATTGTTTTTCCCTTCATTATAGACCATTTTTCTTGTACTGAACGCCTTTTCAAGGTAAAGATGATTGCTCTTATGAACCTTGTGACCGACCAGAGGTGTTAACTCTTTTATCATGGATGCTAAATGGAATGAACCTTATGATCCATTGCTCCTCATATGAATCTTATATGATATTGTTTATGATTTTTTGTCATGCGTGTGCTCTATGGATTACCTTTATGACTTATTTGTTATCACATTTAGCCTTGTGCTAATGGGAGAGTCTTCCTCCCTTGTGTTGATTCTCGTAGGTACTTGATTTATCCTACGTGATTTGATTGATGTGTGTGACAACTTTTACTCAGGTGGTGTATGCACACATCGATATAGAAGTTGATCTTTACTATTTTATGTCATTAAGTTGTATGTGAGACCTATGTATATCTTGTATTATGGTGTGTCCATGGACCCTTTATTTTTGTTGCGAAATAACCTTGGTACTAACAAACCATCGATACCGATGTCTAGGAAAAATTGATGAATTGATAGATGAAGAGTAACAAGAAATCACACAAAGAGAAAGACACAAATTTTACGTGATTTGAAAATTATCTCCTACATTAACGGTCGTCATAGAGTTTCACTTTATTCAAATGTCAACTTTTTCAATTTAGGTTACAAACATTGCTCACCTATGTCTCTGCATAATCGCTACTAGATATCAGCCTTGAGCAACAATCCAGGATAACCGAATATCTAACAAATAAGGTAGTTATGATAACCACTCAATCTCTCCAGATTATGATTACAAGGATTACAATCTCTCAGATTCTTCATACCATAATTAACAACAAACTAGTTAGGCCCAGAATCAGGCTCCGCCTAACTAACTCTAACAATCTCCCACTTGAAGATTGATTCTCTAAAGATTGAATTGCACTTGCCTGTGTCCGAAATCTGGATGGCTCCACCCTACAGCTAACTTTGGAGGGAAACTGAGGTTGCACAGAACCTCAATTTTTTAGTGATCACCACTTTGGTCAACATGTCAGCTGGATTCTTTGAACCTCGAATGTTATCAAGCACTAATGTCTTTTCTTTCCGAAGATCTATGATAAAATGGTACTTTAGTTTGATGTGCATTTTAGGATAATACACTAAATTCTTTGTCAAATGAATTGCACTCTGACTACCACAGTATAAACTCGAGCTCGGTTGCACCTTGCCTAGCTCTTCAAGGAACCGATTCAACCAAATCGTCTCCCTACATGCGTCTGTCATGGAAATATACTCTGATTCGGTAGTAGATAGAGTAACAACCTTCTGCAAATGAGACATCAAACTAATCGTCATGCCACCTAAAATGAACACATATCCATTGGTGCTTTTGGCAGTATCAATATCATCACCTAAATCTACAGATCCAAATTACTTTTACCGAAATACAAGCACATACTTTGGGTTCCTTTCAAATACCGAAGGATCCACTTCACTGCTTGCTAGTGCTCTTTTCCTAGATCTGTCATGTATCTAATGCTAACCATAGCATACATAAGACTGTCTACTGTTGATGCATATGAAACCTTTTGCATGTGTGCACATTTCATATTTGTCTTGGGCGATTACTTCTTCGAAAGTTTGAAGTGACTCGCCAAGGGTGTCTGCACTGTCTTGACATCTTGCACGGAAAACCTCTCCAGCACCTTTTTAACATAAATTTTCAGTGTCAACTTCAGAGTACATGTTTTCCTGTCCCGAACAATCTTCATCCCAAGATTCTTCTTTGTAGCTCCCAAATCCTTCATCTCAAGCACATTTAATAATTGTTCCTTGAGCCTTTTGATTTCCATCATATCTAAATTTGTGATGAGCATATCATCCACATACAATAACAATATGAAGCAGCAATTATCAAAATGTTTGATGTAACAATATTGATTAGAAAAACACTTAACATATCTCTTGCTACTCATGAAGTTATTGAACTTCATATACCACCGTCGAGGGGTTTACTTCAAACTATACAAACTTTTAGTCAGCTTGCACACTAGGTTCTCTTTACCAGGAACCTGAAAGCCTTTTCTTACTTCATATAAATATCCTCCTCCAAATGACCATGGAGGAATGTTGTCTTTACATCTAACTGTGCAAGATGTAAGTCAACAGTTGCAACTATACTCAACACCAATCTAATAGTGGTTAATTTTATAACTTGTGCAAATATCTCAGTATAGTCAATACATTCCTTCTGCTCATATCCTTTCACAATCACTTGTTGCGCAATGCCTTCTTCCCTTTAGGCAACTTCATCGGCACACAAGTTTTATTCTTGTACAATGAGTTCATCTCGTCTTGCATTGTTAACTCCCACTTGAATGAATTATCAACATCCAAGGCTTCCCTAAAACTTTCGGTCTCACTAGTCTTAGTTAGCAAAATAAAATCCAAAGAAGGAGAATACCTCACAGGTGGTCTTATCTCCCTATTAGTTCTTCTGGGAGTGGAGTATTCGGCCCTATCACCTCAGCTCTTGCTGAACAATCTTTTGCGACCCCACCACATCTTCATATGATATATCATCAAGTTCCACTTGAGCTTTGCCTTTTTTCCCAGCATCATCAGGATTCTGCAACACACTTCACTACAAGAAAAATCACATTTCCCGACGGTTACGACCATCTGTATTTAGTCAAAAATGGCACTTTTCGATGGATTTTTTAACGGATAGTTTCTGCTCGAAAACTATTCATCGTAAATTATTTTCGACGGTTACCACATGACCTTCGAAATCTTCGACGGTCAATTTGGCGGGCTGAGCCATTGAACAATCGAGACTTGAGACAGTTTGAGCCATCGATATGTATTGACGGTTTGAACCATCGATACTATCAATGGTTATAGCCATCAATAGTGTAGCGCCGGTTTGAACCATCAATATCTATCGACAGGTCCGACCATCTATAAGTTTCGACGGCTCAAAATGTCGATAGTTACCGATGGCTAAAACCATCAAATTTGACACTATCGACGGTCTAAGTCGTCAAAACAAATAAAAAAAATATAGACACAAACGTAAATGAATCATTTAAATACACAAAATTTATTAAAAAACATTTCAGTAAATCATTTAAAAAGCATTTATTAAAAATCATTTAATAAATCATTTAAAAGCAAATTAAATAAATCACCTAAGTAAATACTAAAGTAAATGAAATTGAAAAACGTCAAATGTAAATACAACATAACGCCAAATGTCCAAACATCAAATACAACACAACATCGCTACAATACAACATCGTCGTCGTTGTCGTCGTCAAGCTCGCCACACATCATTTGACACATCATTTTCTTCATCTCTTTCTTTTGAGCTAATGCCATGCGTCGCTCACATTCTTCGAACTCTTGTCTGAGTTCTTGTGTAACCTCATGTTTGATCTCCAGTCGGACATCGAATAAATGTTGTTAACACATATTGTCAAACATTCGTTGCATATCTTGACTCGGAGAATCGGATATCATTTTCGGTCATATCCAATATCTGCACTACTAACAGATAATCCGAGATTGTAAATGTGCCCCTTCTTGATGCCAACGTGAACTGTCCAAAGTTGTCGAGGGTCAACGGTGTGGTCCCCTCCTGCGTAGCTTGCATAATATGCTCGACTTCTCTTATTTTGTAACCCTCCTGAAATATAGAAAAAACAGATCAACTATTTTCACACGACGAATTTACTATCTTATATTATGAACTATTTTCTTACCCATGTCTCCCGAGCAAACCAAGAAACCCGTTCTTTATTTTTTTTCTAATAAATTCTGAGAAATATTTCATCCTGAGTAGGTGCTCTACTAGTCTCTTTCTCTTGTAATTAAAAATATCAAATAAAGTATACTATTTTTTCAAATATAATCATTTATTCAAAGACTTTACCATTCTTATTGCAATCCTGTTTGTGGATATACATTCACCCACATGCAAGCAAGCTCCATAGTCGGACTCTCGACTTGTCTTTGCTTTTTCACATTTAGATTTGTACTCCTCAGTAGACCACTCTCCTAGAAATTCGACCCAAACAATCTTAAGGATCTAATTGGGTCATTCTCCTACAGCTCGTGCTTCCGAAAGCATTGAGGACAATCTCTTTGAGCACTGAGAATTAAAAGCTTTTCACATTTGCTCCATGTGCTCAGGATCCCACCACACATCAGCCTTCATGTACATAAAATCAATTGAATTGGTATGAAGATGAATTTAAATGACTCAAATTGGCTTCCGAGGATACTTGAAATTCTTTAAATAACATTTGTTTTGTGGCATATGGAACTTCCCTTGGTTTGATGGTACAAACCATTACGAACATAAAATTATAAATTACGATGTGAAAAATAAAATATAAAGACCATGTGAAAAACATAATGTCAATTATTTAAAAAATATAAAATAGCACTTATTCTAAATTATCATCTGGATGTACGTATGGTTTGTATACACGATTTGAGGAGCCTGCATTTGACGGTTCTTCCGACAATTGTGTCTCCACATCCGCAATATCAGGAGCCCCAACGGGCTCTACTGAATCAGCGTGGGAGGAAAGAGCTGACAGTGTAGACTGTCATTCAACTATGCAAATGCCCGTGGGTGGTCTAGGCACTCTGTCTGAAGAAGTATTTCTAGGAACAACCTTCTCCTTTCCCTTAATTTTTCCTTTCCCAAAATGAAACATCTACATGAAACAAAATTTACTGCACTTTAAATTTACATTTCATACAACAATTACTATAGTTACATTGTAATAACCTAACGTTTGGCTACATCTTGTGTCGCATCTTCAGGAATTGAATTATAGGTATAACTCAAGACCCAATTCCTAATTCCAGAGGCGTTTTTGGAAAATAAACGAATTAATTCACCTTTTTTTAATTTATAAATTTGTGATCATTATTCTAAACACTCACGAGAAGGAATTGAATATGGAAATGCACCGTCCTCGTCAGGCATTCATCGATCCGAATGATCTGCGGCATGCATCACGAACTATGTTTAAAATTTAATGGCAGATGATAATTTAAATAAATTATTTGAATAAAAGATAATTAAATTATAACAACGGATAGTAATAACATGATTCGTATTACATGAAAATAACATTGGATAGTAATAACATCACTCATAATCATCTGAATTACTACATTATTGATATTCATCATCATCGTCCCCTGAAAATGACGTAGTTTCAAATTCATCTTCCTCCACGCTATCATCATCATTTTGTACATCGACAATATCAAAGTCTTCAAATAACTATTTTGGATCTTGTAGATCTTCAATTAACTCGGTATCTACAATTGTTGCCACCAAAGTATGCGAGTCATCTTGGTATGCAGCTTGCAACGCACCATCATCTTCTACCCTACTTCTTGCCTTCATTTTAATTACAACCCACCATTGAGCTTTGTCCCTCGTCTTCTCTGGATATGGTACATAATATATCTGCCTTGTATATGACAAAATAATAAATGGATCAAAACGTTCATAATGCCTATTGTGACGCACTTCAACTATTTTGAAATCTTTATGAACTCGTATGCCTCTTTTTCTTTCGGATCAAATCAATTACATTCAAATAATGTAACTCTATAACCTCCAGTGTATTCTAGCTCAATTATGTCTTTAAGAATACAGTAATAGTCATGCTCATTTTTCCCGTATGTGGATCCTTTGACACAGACGCCACTGTTCACGGTTTTCTTCTCTCTCGACCAACTTTCTGTATGAAACTTGTAACCATTCATAAAATACACTGGCCAACTTCTGACCTCTCGACTCGGTCCCCATGTCAAATCATGGAGATCTGACGTAGTAGAGATTGCGCTACTAGGAATCTAAAATGAAAATATCAGGATATCATCGTGTACAATTGCTACACCAACATTGTTGGAGTTACCTAATCCTTAAACCACGATGCAAAATCATTCTCGATTCTATCTTGTATATGTTCTTCAGGGATATTGTAGTACTGCAAGAAAGCACTACATACGAAATGATAGGTTAATCAATAAATAGTTTTACGATACAAAAAGAAAAACGCATTGAACGTAAACTTACTTAACATATACTTGCACCTCTTGGGTGTTTAGGAGGACAAGATTCGTGCCCGACTTCAATTCCGCATCACTCAACCATCTACTTCTTGGCTTTTCATAATGTCATCCCAACTGATTGAAGATCGACAACATTATCACAGTAGACCTTTCTTTCAGAACTTCATCATTCCGATGAACTCTGATCCTTGCACACTTAACATGAGAATCAAAGTAGTATGAACAAACGTACGAGACCTCTTGAATCATATAAGCTTTACATATGGAAGCCTTCGACATGTGCTTTATTCTTAACCATCTTTTTAATTCGATTAAGATATCTTTCAAATGGATACATCCACATATATTGTACTAGTCCACCTATCATTGCTTCATATGGCAAATGAATAGGTAAGTGCTTCATGGAATCAAAAAATCCTGGCGGAAATATTCATTCTAGTTTACACAAAATTATCAGAATATTACGCTCCAATTGCCTCATATTTTCCACAGTTATTGTTGTTGAACACAATTCTCTGATGAATTGACTCAATTCCATGATCGGCTTTCAAATCTTCTCCGACAAAGATGAAAATGCAGTACGAAGCAAGGTTTCCATAAAAATATGATAGTCGTGACTTTTCATGCCAAATAAATACAAGTTATTCATATCGACACATCTTGTCAAATTTCATGCATAATCATTCGGAATTCGAAGCTCTTGGATCCATCGACACACGTGTTTTCTCCTCTTTTGTGAGAGCATAACTTGCCTTCGGCTAAGACAATCTACCATTAGGTAAATTAATTAGGTTCAAATTTGGTCGTCGACAATACTCATTCAAATCTAGTCTCGCCTTGCGGTTGTCTTTTGTTTTACCCTTAATGTCCATGACAGTATTGAATACATTATCAAACACATTTTTCTCAATGTGCATGACATCCAAATTATGATGTATCAAACAATCCTTCCAATATGGTAAATTCCAAAAGATACATCGTTTGGTCTAATTATGAGAAATACCATACTCATTGGATCATTGATAATTGTAATAGAGCATTGACAATACGAAATAATTGAAGTCCTAACCACCTGACCGGAGTCATGCCGTGCACAACTCTATTCTATCGAAATGCATTTTTATTATATCTGTAAGGATGATCTGCTGGAAGAAATTGTCTATGAAAATCAAATCAATTATTTTTAACCCCATTTCTCAAGGTGAATGCTAGTTTCCCTGCAGTCATCCAACCAGATAACATCCCATAGGCAGGGAAATCATTAATTGTCCACAATATTGCAGCTTTCAAGGTAAAGTTTTGTTTACTCGACACATCATAAGCTACGACACCAACCCACAATTCTTTTAACTCGTCGATTAGAGGCTATAAATATACGACTATCTTCTGCTTAGGACTGTGAGGAACAGGAATAATGCATGTCAAAAACATATAAAGTGCGGACATAAAAATTCCAAGAGGCAAATTATATGGTATTACTATAATCGGCCAACATGAATAAGGAACTAAAGTTTGACTTTATGGTGTAAAATCATCCGCACATAAACCGAGCCTTATGTTTCTTTTTTCATTTGCAAAATCTGGATGCATACGATCAAAATGTTTCCACATCATCCGATGGGTGAAGCATGACACTTTTAGAAGTATTACGCTGTGCATGCCACTTCATTTGTGACGTTGTCCCTGGAGACGAGTACAATCTTTTAAGTCTTGAAATAAAAGGCAAATAATGCATTCTCTTCGCAACTACTTGAGTCTTGTTAGTCACTCTATAACGTTCGGCCCCACAAAATTTGCATTCTCTAAGATTGATGTTCGGATTTGTCGCCGCGGCCATGAATAGCCGCTGGATCTGGCCACCGCGGCCATGAACGGCCGTCGGATCCGACAGCCAAAAGTGGCCGCTGTGACCACGAAGGGCCGGTTCTGGACGTCGCGATCGGCTAGAAGTGGCCGCCGCAAGTGCCCGAAAGTGGCCTCGCGGCCACGAGAGGCCGGATCTGGTCTTCGTTGGCCGGATTTGGCCACTGCGACCATGAATGGTCGAATCAAGACACAAATTCGGCCGCTGCGGCCATGAACGGGTAGATCTAGGTGCCATGGCTGGTTGGAAGTGGCCGCCGTGGCCAAATCTGTCTGCCGCTTCCACGAGCACCCGAAAGTGGCCGCTGCGGCCGTGAGCGTCTGAAAGTGGCTGCCGTGGCCGCAAGGGGCCGGATCTAGTCTCACCGGCCGGATTCAGCCGATGCAGTCACAAACGGTCGGATATGGCCAGATCGAACGCCGACGTGGGGAAGGGCGGAGGGGAGTGAGCGGAGGATTGGGTTGAAGGGCGTGGTCCAATGTACCTGCGCAGGGCCGACGTCAGAGGCGTAAGGTTGTAGAGCGGCACGGTTGCAGTGGCGGCGGGGTGCGCAGGCGGTGGTAGAGCGCAGATCGGCTGCAGCAGTGGACCGAGGGAACAAGTGACGGTGAATGGGGGCATCCAGTTGCAGGGGGGCGGATAGGAAGTCGCCGGCAAGCGAAGCGGCAGTAGCGATCGGAACCAGCAGCAGCGGAGGATGATTTTCGCAGGGGAAGCAACCTGAAGACGAAACGGAAGGGTCGACTACTTATAGAGAAGGCTTCGTCAATTTTCGATGGTCCAAACCGTCGAAGAGTAAATAAATAATATAAAATATCAATTCAAATTTTGACGACCAGAATCGCTGAAAGTTTTGACGGTTCGCTGAACCCTCGAAAGTTTCGATGGCTCTAACTCTCGAAACATAAAAAATATATATATCAACAAGTATATTACCGTTAGACGTATAATGTAGTATATCTTACGTTAAACAAAAATAAATAAGATAGAATATCAATTCAAATTTAGACATTTCTAACCACTGGAAGTTTTGACGGTTCTCTGCACCCTCGCAAGTTTCGATGGCCTGAATCGTCGGTACATAAAAAATAATTATATTAATAAGTAATATTATCATTACATATATAAATTATATATAAGTACCGACGGTTGGAACTGCCGAAAGTTTCGACGAGTAAAGAATCGTCAAAAATTTGGACGGTCTGAGCCGTCAAAACATGCCATGGAAAACTAATCGCGCTCAATGACTTTTTTCGATGGTTAGGAGCATCTGAACTTTTGACTGTTTGTAAACTGCCATAACTTAAGACGGCCACAACCATTGAAAATGTCTCCGTCTATAATAATGCCGGATATATGGACTCGTCGAAAAATTCTTCGGTAGTTTAGATGGAATTTTGCCCGTCAAAAATAACCCGTCAGAAAACGTGTTTTTTCATATAGTTCTTATTTTTATATATGGTCTTTTAATGGAACATCACATTTCTTTCCCGAATAATTTAGTTATTTTCATCTTCCCAAAAATAATATCCAAACTCATCGGAACCATAACCAAAAGAAACACCTCTGACACTTAGCATCAAGCTTGTCTCTACATGCAGAATCAATATGCACATATGATAGGCAACCGAAAATTCTCAGATGAGAAAGATCTACCTTTTACCACTCCAGATCTCCTCTAATATTTTGTTCTTCAATGATATAAATGGTCCACGGTTGATCGATTATGTCGTTGGGTTCACTGCATCTGTCAAAAATGACTTCGATTGACTTGCATGGCTTGTCATGCTCCTGACACACTCATTCAATGTCCTATTAATTTGTTCGGCAACTCCATTCTATTGTGGCATCCTCGGAACTATCATCTCCATCCTGATGCCATGTTCCCCACAGAACTCCTTGACCTCATGGTTCATTGACGCTAGTTTCATTCTCTACATGCACCTTCCATTTTTGAAAGTAGACAACACATCATATTTATTTTTCAGAAAATAAACTCATACCTTCCTGAAATAATCATCAATGAATGTCACATAATATAGTGACCCATCGAGGGATGGAACTGCAGATGGTCCTCACACATCCGTGCACACAAGATCCAACTTGCTACTCTTCGACATCCTTGGTAGTTTGCTGAAGGTGACTTTCTTCTGCTTCCCCAGCACACAATCTTCACAAAGTTCATCTGACTTCAGACCTGTTAGTCGACCCATCTTGTGTAAAACATTCATACACTTTTCACTCATATGCCCAAGTTTACAATGCCAGACTTCAAACATATCATCTGAATTAGCAGCTGCAATAATTCTTATGTTCGATGACCTGCACAAGACACCCAGCTTGCTGCCCCGTGCGATCACCATGGCTCCTTTGGTGACTTTCGAAGTGTTATCTACAAATACAGTAGTAACCCTCTGAACAAGCTATCCAATTGAGATTAGATTCCTCTTCAGTTTCGGTATATGTCGAACATCTTTCAGCTTCCAAGTTGTCACATTATCAGTGACAATCTTCACGTTCCCCTTTCCCACAACATCCAAAGTTTTATCATCTGTCAGATAAACCTTGCCAAAGTTATAGGTAGTGTAATCTTCCATACACTTCATTTGTGATGTGAAATGATATGGAGCTTCAAATTCAGAATTCAAGATTTTTTCGGACTGTTGCCACTGAGAACCAATACATATTAGACTTCTTTTGTAGTAGCATTTGCCGACTCCTCATTGGTTTTCTTCTTAGGTGCTCTGCAATTCTTCTTCTAGTGATTTTTCTTCTCGCAATTCCAGCATACAAATTCACCATATCTCAACTCACTTCATCGCCTTGTATTTGATCTTCCTTGGTTTTGTCCTCATTGTTGTGTTCTTCCTCTTCCCTCTGTATTCAACGTCGAGCTTGAAGCTTCTGCTGATTCTCTCCTGCGATCGTCTTCGCTTAGAATCATATCTCGAATATCATCGAGCTTTAATTTCATTGAACTAGAAGAACTGCTGACTGTCGTCACAATTACACCCCAACTTTCTAGCAAAGAGGATAACAAAATCAAAGCCCTTGTTTCATCATCAAAAGTGATACTTATCAAATTCAACTATGTATTGAAATGTTGAATTTATTAATGTAATCCACGACTGAAGCTCCTTCAGACATTTTCAGGTTGAACAACCTTCTCATGAAATGCACTTTATTCGATGTGGACGACTTCTTGTACATGTTTGATAATGCCTTCATCAAACTTGTTGTGGTCTTCTCATTCACGATTTTAGATGCTACATTTCGCGCCAACGTCAGCTTGATAACACCAAGTGCCCGTCAATCGAGAAGCGTCCAGTTCGCGTCGCTCATCGCCTCAGGCTTTTCCTCAGAGAGAGGGTCGTGCAATTTGTTCTGAGACAGATAGTCTTCAATCTACATATTTCAGAAGCTAAAATCTCTACCATCGAACTTCTCGATCTTGACCTTCCCATCTTTGTCGTCATTGCTTCCACTGTCCACAAACTCCTCGCCGAAGCTCTGTACTACTTATTGCGGAATAACCTCGGTACTAACAAATCATCGATATTGATGCTTGGGAGAAATCAATGAATAGTAATAAGAAGTCACACACAGAGAAAGACATAGATTTTATATGGTTTGAAAATTGTATCCTACGTTCACGATCGTCACTGAGTTTCACTCTATTCCAATATCTCAACTTTTTCAATTTAGGTTACAAACATTGCTCACCCACTAGATATGAGTCTTGAGCAACAATCTAGGATAACCAAATATCTATCACGATTCTCCATAACTCCATATCTAACAAATAAGATAGTTATAATAATCACTCAATCTCCCCAAATTATATTTATAAGGAAATTCCAATATATCATATTCTCTCTATCATAACTAATAACAAATTAGTTAAGTCCATGACCAAGATCCATCTAACTAACTCTAACAATTTTGTTATGTGATGTACTTGATTTTACCAAGCTTTCACACTATGTATTCATATTTATGGGTTTCTATCAATTCATCTTCAGCACTATTGTCCTTTAATGTTATATATTTTATTTTTATAAGTTTTATGTTTATGTGGTACCCTGTTTAGTAAAAGGGTCAAAATATGTCAAAGAAAAGAAGAATCGCATACAGTTGAGGAGAAGATTCGTCACTGATGAAGTTAAATTTTGGGATGTTATATAATCAAGTGGCATGCATGTTGCATGATGTATGCTCCTCTCTGATCATGTTTCATATGGTAGATGTTCACATAGCATTTGGTTTTCATCTACCTCACTTCAGTTTGTAATGGTCCCTCTGGAACTTAATTACTTTCCTAATAAGTCTTCTATATATTCTAACCAACCACATGCGCATACACCAAATTACTTTCTTGGAAGTGTATTTAGTGTTTCCTCAAGTGTCACTTAGCATGCATGGATTGGAATATCAGGAATGGGTTAGTTAGAGTGGGGATAATATTTCAACTGGTTAACGCTAATGGTAGATTGGCATATATATGGTCCAGTACTGGTTGTAATTATTTTTTGGTTTTATGTTCCACTATTTTCATTCTGATCTTGATGAAACACCTAGGAACAACATTCTTCTACCAAATCGAAAGAAAGAGCAAGAACCGCTTCTAATCAATAGATAATTTCCTTTGTTGAAAAAAAAAGAAAGAGCAAGATAAACAGACAATAAAAAAATGACTTCCTATATCCCTTCATAATAGCATGACGAAACGAATCAATCGTTTGCTAGTAGTACAAGCAATTATTGATTTTATCCATTCTTTAAAAAAAATAGTTTTCAAATATATTAGTGATGCACGAAAAATCATGCATTAGTTTAATCCATTTGATTATCATTTTAGAATGTTTTTATGTTTAGAAAAGGGAGAGTTTTGATTTGTTTTCATATAATTTTATTAAGATTTTATTTCTACCTAAATCTGGAAATTATTCATGATAGGATATGAGAAAACATCGAAATGAAGGGAAGAAAAGGTCTAAAATAGCTCAGTAGACTGTCACGACCGTGACAGTTCTTGTCATGGCCGTGATAGAAAGATTCTGCAAAGAAAAATTGGCTAAGTTACTGTCACGGCTGTGACAGTTTCTGTCATGGACGTGACAGACAATTTCCAGCAGAAAAATTGGCTAAGTATTTCTAGTCTTGATAGACTTTTGTCACGGCCATGACAGAGCCTTTCACGGCCGTGACGGAGATCGATTAGGCCATTTTAAAGCCGATTTTATCCAATTTTTTTATATATTTTCGGTTTTTTTCCTTAGAGGACGAGAAAACCTATAAAAGAAGGCAGAAGAGGGCTTGGAAAAGCATCCCTGGAGCATACTTTTGAAGTCTAGAAAGAGAAGAAGTACGAGGATAATAGAGAAGCTCTGCCAGAAATTCGAGAGAGGACGCGCTTAGCCTATGCTAGAATTTTTGTTTTCTTTTTCCAATCTTTTATATTAGATTTGATGTTGTTATTCTCATATGTATTCTTTCATTAGGGTCATTCTAGTTTAACCCTATTTATGTATTGGATTTTTTTAAATATTAGTTTAGTTTGAATCTTTAATAGCATTGCAATTTCATGTTTAATGTTTTCCTTTGATTCCATGATTTATGATTTGATTGCTATCTGAGAAGAAGTGATTATTTTCATAATAGTTTTTAGAATCGATCTTATTTATTGCATGCCACAATTAGGAAAATCAAAAGAGACCTAATTTGTGTAGTTATTAAGGTGACTTGAGAAAACCCTTAATATTAATTCCAATTGAATGCACCTTATGATTTAATTAAGTAAATTAAAAATCGAAATATTGATTTATTTTAATTATTCATAAGATAGTAGTTAAAGTCTGAAACATTGGTTAATTAATTTTGGGAATTCACTTTATTATTGATTCAACTAATTTTAAGTTGAGAAATTCATTACATTTTAGTGGTGATAATTAGGTGCCTTAATCATCAAATCGTTATTTCTCTAGGTGATCATTTCTTTTATTTTTGTTATTTTCTTTTTATACTCTGAAATCATATATTTTCTTAATTTCTTAATCAACAAAGTTAAAATAGAATCTAAGTTATTAACCGTTCTCGTGAGAACGATAACTCTACTCATTCACTTTATTACTTGAGCGACTAGTGCACTTGCTAGTTTTTGCTATTAATTCTACACGCATCAGTTAGCTAGCACCAATGCTATCTTGATACAAAAAGTGAGTGAGACCTGAAGGAGGGTAGTCGACCCAAAAGGTGTTGCCAAGAGAGTTGCGACCAACAAATGCGAGATAGTCCGCCACCCAATTGGCGGTGCAGGGGCAATGACAACAATAATGCTCCAAATGTCAGAAATAAGAGCCTTCAAGCGCCAAGGGCAAGTAGTTGTGCGCGAGATGATATCGATGAGGATCCTGGAGTCCGAGCGCAGCACTATACGTGGCAAGCCATGCGCAGTGCACATCTGGAGTCCCATGAAGACAATCCAAGCTTCAGCCATAAGAGCCGAATCAGCATAACAAGTGTCTGCACCTGCAAAAATGAAGGATCAATCGTGAGACCGGAGGAGGTATCGAAAACCGCCCACCCCGTCTTCAGAGGAGGCATCAATGTTAAGCACACACCAATGTAGAGATGGGAGCTCCCACTGGACCACTGGGGGTGAAGAGTTGCCTCAGATGCGTGGGCGTCAGAATAAGTTCGAAAATCAGCTAGAGCTCTTTCCCAAGCCAATTTCATGGTTGCATGCCGCGAACTAAAGTGAGCATCATTTCGTAGATTCCAAATTTCCAGAGGCAGTGAGCAAAAAGATGGACAAAAGATGTTTCTTAAATTGCTGATCCAAGATAACGCCCTCATGCATCCAGGAGCCAGAGGGCCAAGTGGACATGAATTTGAACGAAAAATTAAGCTTATTATGAAAGATGGCCCAAAGTCGCAATGCAAAAGGACAATGGAAGAAGAGATGTGTACTATCTCAAGTGCGGAACCACACAGCAAGCAGGAGGGATTAATAGTGTTGTCAAATAAAAGAATTTATCGAGGGTGGGCAGATTACGAGGAAGCAACTTCCAAAGAAAAATGTGAATTTTTGGGGGAATAGGAATTTGCCAAAGAGCGGTCCACGACTTCCATACAATGGCAGTTGGCGGCATAGAGCGGCAATTTATGAACTTGTAGGCTGACTTGACATTAATAAGTCCATGAGTATCCGTCACCCATTGAAGATAAGCGAGTATCATCCCAGGTGTCGTTGGTGATTAGATGACTGGCGCAGAGGTCAGCGATGTTTAGATCAGAATTAATGTATGTAGAGTCTAGATGAGGGGTAGAGATCCAGGAGATATGTAAGATGGATGTCGTGGCTTCATTTCCAATACTTTTCTTAAAATTCAGCCGTAATACCGGAATAGTATTTAAAATCAGGCGCCAAGAGTCAGCACTATGAGTGATGGGTTGCAATTTTCAGATATCAAGCTTTCTGTATTTGTTTAGCACAAGAGATGTCCAAGAAGAATTTTCAAAATTCAATAATCTTTGGATGCGTTTAGTAAGGAGTGCTTGACAGCACGAATGTAAGCTTTCTGTATTTGTTTAGCACAAGATATGTCCAAGGAGAATTTTCAAAATTCAATAATCTTTGGATGCGTTTAGTAAGTAAGGAGTGCTTGACAGCACGAATGTTGCGAGATTTTATCCTTTCACATAGAAGCAGTAACTCTAGAGAGGCTACCAAATACCAAAAATACTGGGCTTTGGCGTCATCTTTAGGCAGCAGTATTACATCCTACAGCGTCCGTCCTACTATGTACATGTAAATGCCATTACATCCAGTGGCCTATTTTCTTGCCATCCAATATCTACTCAGATCTGATGGCTGAATGATGCATCAGTCACACCCACCACAATTTTTCTGTAAGAATAATTTAAGGCAAAAATCTGAATCCGCAGATACGCCTAAGTTCAGGTCTGCATCCCAATAGAAGGTAATAGTGTTTCAGCTTGTGATGGGGATCCGGAAACATGTGGGACTGTTTCTTTTCTTCGATGCTCTGCACAGACAAAAGTAAGCCCTTTATGTCCCCACCACGGCTCTTCTATCCCTCATGTAAATCCAACTTTCCTGTGAATGTTATAAGTATTCCGGCGTGCATAGCTTAGCTCCACGATAATTGTTCACTGTTTGAGAGTGCTTCAAACTGGTCATGTGTATTGTCTATTTTTGTTGTTCTTTTTCATTTCCTTTTATTCTCTTCCTTTCGAGCTGAAAAGATAAGAAAATAAAGCTTTAGATCTCAAAGTGCACCCTAGGAGGCTCCAAATGGACCTGTTGGTGTATCTAATTCTTTGGTGCGCGCACTTATCATGCTTAAGCGCATGGATTCCAAGCAAAGCTCATTGGAAGTGTCAAAGAGGGGCCATCGCCTTATCAGCAGCACAAAGTGCGCAAGGAAGGCATGTTTCCAGTGCACGAAATAATGATGGGAGTGGGAGACCAAACTCGCAAGTTGCCTCACAACTAACTTTGAAAAAAGTTGAGGCTGTGTGAGTGTGTGTTATTTGTCGTGGGAACCTGACTACCACCTTTTTCCTATGCTCTTTGGTCAGGATGTGTGGTAGAGCCACCGATTTGAACCCATGAATGATACGTGCTGCAAAGGACACCCACGACTCAAAGGCTAAAGAAAAAAGGATGAGGGGGTAAAAGAAAAGGAGAGAAGAAGAGTGATGGGTTAAGATTCTGATCAGCAAATAGGAGCATTAGGAACCAAGGAAGATGGCACTGCACTTATTGCGCCCGCAGTAGAGGACTCAGCTTTAAGTTGGATGTGGAATGAGGAAAAGGTGTTGTCAAGTGTGCCTGCGTGTTTGTGCTCACACAAGTCAAGGTGTCTCTAGGCTGCCCCTGAACGAGGAAAGCACCAAAACACAAAAAATTATCTCATCTCTCTCTCCCCCTCAGTGTCTTACTTTTTTTCCCCTTTTCCTTTTTACGAGATTCTTGAATCATGGCGAGATACACCAATTTGATGTGTACATGCCGTGTGCCCACTTCTCATCTGGCTTCCTTCTTTTATATTCTCGTGATTATGGGCCCATTGAGCACAATTAAAGGAAAGGTTTGATGGGGGCAATCATGGAGACCTGCAAGAACAGTCGAAGAAATTCAGCATAAAAAAAAAAGATGGGAATTACCACGACAACTTAACGATTCGCTATAGATATCACTCTATCACAAATAGTAAAATTATGTTTTCCTCGACAGTAATAACTATACACGGATCTAAAAAGATTATTAAAATCTCTGTCGAGTTTGACCTCATTATCGGATTCAATAAATTTAAATATAATTACTGTAGTTGCATGATATTTTAATTGAGAGCATATATCCCTTCTGACTTCCTTCCACATCTCTTACATTTTTTCTTGCTCATTCGTTCGACCGTCCCTTTTTTCCCCTGTATATTAATTATCCATTTCATGGAGTCGCGAAGGCCTGCCAAAGTGATTCTAGAATGGGGGTGATGGTGGCATCTGTTGCCTTTTCGGTGTGGTCCATGATCGCGTGATCGTACGGTCTGAATTGGTCGACATGTTTCATTTAAGAAAAGTTAGCCAAGATATATGCATTAAATTTCTTTTAATAATTGGATGGTTTACTTGCAGTCATTAGGCATGGAGTAGTGGGGGCATTAGGGGACAAGTCTGCCAACCTTGATCACAATGTGTCATGAAAGAGAAGAAAAGAAAAAAAAGAAGGGGAAAAACAACAAAAGAAGGGACGTGAGATCGTGGTACTGCCAAAAGATAAGCATGACAATCAGAAGAAAATATATATATATATATATATATATGTATGTATAAAAGAAAGATAAATCATGGTGCATTGCTTGTATCAAAAGACTTTGTATATAATTAAATCAAACCTTGGAATAAAATAAATCATGGTGCATTGCTTGTATCAAAAGAGAATTTGACATGGAATAAAATAAGAGAGAGAGAGAGAAAAAAAAGGAAAAAAGAAACCCTACTCGATTCGATTCTCTAGGCAAAATGGTCATGGTCAGTGCCATGGCCTTGGACAAAAGCTTTATAAAGCAGAGAATATTATAATCTTGTTCTTTTTTTTTTCTTTTTTACATAGTTGAAGCTTAATGAGTAAAGTAAAGCCTTTGCGAGGAGAAGAGACGCAGAGGAAATATCCCTGTTTTGTCACTGGCGAGAATAATATCAAGACATGTTGGGATTGATCCTCCAGCTGTTAGTGGGATATGAGATTTCCCTGTTTTTAATTTCTAAGCTTTCTTTTGAGATTATTATTTGAAATAGCGTCTGATTGGAAGAGATGCTAAAAAGATTAGTCGACGACGGTGGGTGACTGGATAATGTCGATTCCGTTTGAAATTTGAACAAATTGACGGCCACGATCGTCCGCCCGTTTCCAAGAAGGCGAGCGTGCGTTGCTGCTGGTCATTTCGTTCTCTCCATGACCATGACCTCCCCATGTTTCTTCGCGGCCTCTTCCAACACTTTTGTTAGCAACTGCACATCTCTCCATCTTTCCCTTTCCTCTGTAATTTTTTTTTTTTTGTTTTCAATTACTCGTTCAAGTCCTCCGGATCTTCCCACATGGAACATTAATTTTTTTCTGTTCAGACATGGATTTCCGGTCCGCAGTTCGAACGGAAATACAAGACACGAGAAAGAAAACAAATGAAAACAGAGGAGGAGAGAGAAAAGAACAGGGGAGAGGGGAGGTGAACAGACCAGCAGCAGTTATTAATTATTAATTAAATTAAAAGGACGACACGGGAAAAGTGCCACCGAGTCGAATGCAACAGCAACAGCAGCAGCCATTGGCCCACACGTGCCTGGGCGGGGCCCGCGTGGGAAGCGGCCCATTCACGTCGCCCCGCGGGACGACCGCGCTCGTCCACCCCCGCGCGTCGCCATGTGACCCCCTCCGCGCGCCACATGTCTCACGCTCGGTGCGCGCGTCTGCTCGGATTCATTCAAAATCCCCCCACTCGACTCCTCTTTTTCCTCCTCGCCTGTGTCTATCTTTTCCTCTCCTTTTTATTTGTTTCCTTCCTTAGTTTGTTTTTTCCCCCCTTCACCTGACAGCAACAATATTTAAAGAGAGAGATATATATATATATAAAATAAACATATGAGCTGCTGAGATGAGGATCTAAAGTTGGATGGTTTAGATTCGTTTCCTTTACCTAATTAGGTTTGAGCTAAACTTAAGGCGAATCCTCATTCTAATCTCTCTTGATTGGCCGTTCCTTTCTATCCCCTCTTTTTCAGCATTTATCTCTCTCTCTCTCCCCCACAAACCAAACCCCTAAATAAACCCCACCCCCACCACTTTTCCAACGCATGCCATTCCCCTCCTCCACGCTCCATGCTTCGCATTCACTTCCCACCACCGTCCTAATATTAACCCCCAAGGAAACGAGACACACCGAAAGCACATAAATCATCACCTCTCTTCTCCTCTCCATGGAAGTTGAAACCCACCATCTTCACCTCTTCCCTCCCCAACTGCCTAGAAACAGGTACCAAATCTCCTCGCTCGACTCATCTACTGTGCATGCAAGCGTTTTCCATGTCCTATAATTATATGGTCACTTCTTCGTCTCCATAAATATTTGCGCACGTCTCATAGTTGTTGCAATATCTTATTTGTGTTTGCAGAGAGATCATTAACGGTATAGACGGCATGCAAATGGGATTCGTCGCTCCGGTATCCAGCGGTGGCGCGGCCGGCGCCGCTACGTTCATGCCCTTCTACAACCAGTCCGTTCCCATGACCGTCGGAGCCCCCGCTGCCGCCGCTTCCGACAGCGGCCTCACCTTCAACAACAACGTCGTCAATATGAACAGCGCCAGAGTCCCGACCTCCAACGCCAACGCGCACGCTGCGGTCTCCAGGAAGCGCGTCCGCGAGGCCGACGACCGGCCGGCCCTCTCGTTCCTCGGCGAAGACCTCTCGTCCTACGTGCAACAGCAGATGGTCGACATCGACCGGCTCATTCTCCAGCATGTAAGTTGTTCCACTTTGTCCATATATTGTTCGAGATTTCTCATGATTTTTAATGAATGATAGTGGTAACTGATATTGTTTGGTTGTTGATCTATTTTGCAGGCTGAGAAGGTGAGGATGGAGCTCATGGATCGGCGCAAGCGGTTTGCGAAGCAAATCCTCGTCGCTGTTGAACAAGGCCTGTCTAAGCGCCTGAAGGCCAAAGACGTCGAAATCGCGGGGATGACCAAGCTCAATTGGGCGCTGCAGGAGCGCGTCAAGAGCCTGTACGTCGAGAACCAGATATGGCGGGACCTGGCACAGAGCAACGAGGCCACGGCCAACGCGCTCAGGAACAACCTGGAGCAGGTGCTTGCTGCGCAGGTCCAGGTGAAGCAAGAGCAGGATTGCGCGGCGGCGCCTGCCGACGACGCCGAGTCATGTTGCTGCGGTGACAACGGCGATGTCGAAGCGATGAATAATAACAACAGCAGCAACAAGAATGCCGCGGCGTTGGCGTCGGCGGCGACGTCGGAGACGAGAAGGGTATGCCGGTCTTGCCAAGAGCGGGAGCCGTCGGTGCTGTTTCTGCCCTGCCGGCACCTCTGCGTGTGCCCGACGTGCGCGCCAGCTCTTGAAGCCTGCCCGGTTTGCAACTGTGCCAAGAACGGAAGCGTTAATGTAAACATGTTTTGACCAAGATTATCTCAACACAAATTTTGGTTTTTTTATCCTTTGGTTTTTATCCGTTTTCTTTTCCTTGATGGACAAATAGATGAAAAATAATTATGTATATATCAGTCTAATAAATAGGCGATCGTATTCGTGATTCAATCTGTAATATAATAGATTGTGATAATATTTTGCCACCACCACAAATAGTTACATATATAACTGTAAAATGCCATTTGTGAGTTTATGGTATATCTCAAGTTGACGTAATCAGTGTATTAATAATGCATTACATACGATATCATATTTCCACCTCACTTGGATATCAACTTAGGCATGATTAATTTCTTCCCAAGTATCATGTCCTATTCACAAGGGTAACTGCTTCCCATAGAAGTCAGCACTTAACTATGAATATGATATTTTTACAACTCTTACTTTACTGCCTGTAAAAATAAAAGAAATCAAACAAAACTTGACGTATGAATATGATCCTCTCTTGGCCTCTTGTTCTTTTCCAGCTCGGCGACACGAACAAGAGGCAACAGCTCCACCTTCCACGTGTTGTGCTCCACGACACGTCGGAATCATTAAAGCCTACGCGGGGCCCACGATCCGCTCCGCACTCCATGCTGACCCTGTGCTACACGACAAGATCTATTTACTTATATATCAACGTAAAGATCAAATGCATGCCGTAGTGCGCGCGTCAATCGAATATTTTAATTTTAATTTTAATAGTGGCATTTTTTTTACAAAACCATTTTTGGAAGCACTCCACCACCGATTAATTATTTGAAATTGCATTTTGACCTTATCAGGAAATTTCTGCGTTTATCCATCCGTCCGTCCGTCCGTCCGTCCGTCCATCAAATTTGTGATGGACCGACAAGACCAATTCCCAACCTGACGTGACCGAGAGTGAACAGGTCATGCACACATTTTTATTCCGGCGATTTTTTTTCCTCTTTGCATGGTTTTGACGATATCAAAGTTTCTGTTACGTAAGTGTATACATAATATTAGTTTGAGTTGCGCGAAGGAGGTGGGGAGAGAGGGGAATAAGCATAAGCAGAGGCGGTGGGGTATAGGATACATAATTTATTAATTTAATGGCTCTCGCTGCAGTATGCATGTGGAGAGAGAGAGAGAGAGAGAGAGAGGGAGGGAGGGAGGGAGAAAAGTATCGATTTGATAAGGGGCAGTGGAATAGGGACAAAGACGACGAGGGTAGCGAGGAGCGTATTCCAAGGTCTCGCAAGTGGGTTGGGGAGATCGCCCCTATTGCCATCTTGTCGCCTAGTGGCACGTGGGTCCCACGTGAAGCATGCCTGGGAGCTGCTTGGGGTCCCACGTGCATTTGACCTCGCTGGGTGGTCCTTTGGGTCGCCACGTCGGTGTCTCCTTCCTCGGGGTGCTGTCGCCATTTCCGGGTCTTAAGTGGCCCAGGAGAGACGCAGTTGACTCCTCGTTTATCTACTCAATAAAAATAGGGCCACCATTATTTTATCTCATAAAACTAAAAATATCCAATACTTTAAACAATCGCGCACGGATAACAATTGTATTTTTTAAATATTAAAAAAGTTGTTATTAGTTATTTATACGCAAATATATTATAATTAATTTTGTTATTGGTTTTATGCGAATTGGAGAGGTTATTATTGTGGCATTTTGTTAATATATTTATCTTTGAGACATAAAATAGTCATACTCGATTCTCGAATTAAAAGAATAAGGCATTGATCGTGGTTTTTGTTTAACTTCGGATAATTATTTTTAGAATTATTTCATTAAATATTTTTAAAACTATCACAATTTTTTGAATTTATCTTATAATATTTCTAAATTTTATCATATTTTCCACTTTAACTATTTCTGTCTGATTCTATCAACTTTGCTATTAATTTTTTTATTTATGAAAAGACTTTCACAAACTTTTTCCTATTTTAATATTAAAACATAATAAAAATACAATATACAAAAACTTTTCTAATTTATTATATATTAATATCCTCTATCGAATGAAAGTTTTTATATTTTTTACTTTTTTATATTATTTTGTGAAAGAGTATTTTAATCTTTTGATAAATTGAAAAAAGTAAAACTAATAAAAAATTAACAGAACGGACTAAAATTAAAAACTCTCTAAATTTTAATAATATCGTAAAGTAAATTTATATTTTAAGATTAAATAAAAAAATCGTGATAGTTTAAAAAATATTTAAAAAAATAATCCTTGTCTTTAACAAATTTGGGAGATGGACGTAGGGCCATAATTGAAAGAGCCTTAAATGCGAAATAACCTTCTAATATTTTTTATTTTAGAAAACGCGTGTATATATATTTAGAGCCATAATTGAGTACCGCTTAAAGTATGGACCTTTATTTAGAGAGCAATATATATTCTGAATGATAATGTCATTTTAAAAATATATATTATCGTCATTTTGTTTATAAATAAGAATCAAAATATTACAATAATTAATAATATTATTTTAAAAGTGAATAGAAAAAATAATATATTTCTTCTATATTTATTATTTTACTATTTTTTATCTTTGTATTTCTACTTTTAAGATTATCCTTTAACTTTGATCATCAATATTTTTATATTTTTTAAGATAAAATAGTACGGTATAAAAATGGTATTAAATTTTAGAAGTATATAATAATGGAATATTTTTTCTAATAACAAAAATAAATTACTAATATTTCAAAGAAATCCGAGCCTTTCGTCAACGTTGTCACCTAGGAAAATTCGGTACGGGTTTAGGCAATGATGGCCACCATAGAGAGTGATAGATAGTAAAAATGAAATTTTAAGAAGTATTTGAAATAGAGAATTTATTTTCGAAATATGTTAAACAAAATAAGATGAATTAAACTTATTCTCTTGTACGGATGCTTTAAAACGCACTTGTCCATCGTTGTTTAAATTTTTTTTTTCTATTCTAACCTATTTTTACGCGTCGGGAACCGTCTTATAATTCCATACTAAAAATTCTGCTTTGGAGTTTATCATCCACGTCATACATCTCAAACCTGCCATCCAAATCTAACGAAAGAGGAGAACAGAGCATTTTATTCTCAATAACAAATTAAAAACTTCCTCTAAAATGTTCTCAAATCAAGCGGTTTAGAAATTGTGTCATTTGACAATGCATAAAATAAGCTTCCATGTGTGGTAAAATTAGAGATTTGATTAGAGGATAATGATTTGATGATAGTGATTTAATTTAAATACATCGGTTAACTATTAATGAATAACGATTGGTTTATAAATTCAATAAAATCTGTGTGATAAATATTACAGTTAAATTAACGTATCATAAAAATTGATAAAAATGAACATAAGATATAATTTATTATTATTTATATATATATATATATCATATTCATAAAATTCAATTTAAAATATTTATTCTAAATATTAATACTTTTTAAAATCTTATTTTAATATAAAATATTGATAATTCAAAATAAAAAAACTTATTTGGGTTGTAAGTAAAATTAAAGATAGTGATATATAAAATAAAAATATTGTATGATGTTTAATAATTAGATAATTTTTTATTTTAAAAATAAGGGTATAATAGGAAGAAAATATTAAAATGCTACCTCTATACTCTATGGCTCTGTTTGGCAATACAAAAAATTAGCGTTCCAAGTAGTGTTTAGCTGTTCAAATGCTAATTTTTCTGTTTGGTAAATGACAAAAATAAATAGTGTTTAACATTTCATACGAAAATATTGAAAAGTTACTTCTATTAACTTTTAGTGATTAGAGGTTAGCATTTTATAATTTTTTTTAATTTTACCCTTGTTCAAATATATTCGACGACTTAGAGAAAATGACGTCAAACTCATAGATTACTCTAAAGCATGTCAAATCAAAGAAAGACCACCAAGACCAAAGGCATGTCAAATTGAAGGATGTCATGACTACCTTTGAGCAATGCGTCAAATAGTTTCAACTAGACGTTGCCAAGATGCAAAACCAACTCGTCATACATGAGCGAAAGCTGGTCAATGCAATGTATATTACAATTGTGCGGAATGAAGCCACGCTGTTGAATGCATGACTTGATTGGACGGAAGCGATAATCATGGACATGAGAGAATCCATGATCACAAGCTATAAAGAAAGAACTCAAAGCATTTCGAGAAGAGTTCAAATGATGTCTAAGGAACAAGCAATGTTAAGAATAATTCGTCTCACGCGGACGAAAAATTGATGTGCCAAAGTCGAGGACATACAAGGGCAAGAGGCCGGTGAAGGTAATGAATGACTTTCTATGAAACATTCAATTGAAGGCTTTGTACACGACCTCAAAAGCAAGGATGGTGAAAACCACATCTTTCTACCTGCAAAATGCGACGAGCTTGTGGTGGCAATGTTACTACGATGACGTGATACGTGCAACATTGATCCCATTGAGATGTGGGAAGAATTCAGCAAGCAGTTGGTCAACTTATTCTGTGTAGTAAAATCAGGACTCGAGGCCAAGATCATATTGTTCAACGTCAGCTAGAAGGACACATTAAAGGAGTATATGAAAGAGTACGGCGAACTCCACCTACAAAATTTTCAAGTGGATGAAAATACATTATTGATAATTTTCGTCAAAGGTTTGAAGTCTTGGACTAAAATAGTTGGAGTGATGGAATTGACCCAACCTTCTCTCTCCAATTGTTGTCATTGAGTCATTCTTAGAGGACATAAAGTTGAATGCCAAACCATCAAAATCCTTTAACAAGGACAATGGTGGAGGGAAAAGTTAAATTTGCAAGGTGACAAATCAAATTATCAACACCAAGATAAATGGCAAGGGCCATCGAGACAAGAGGATAGGCAATAATAATTTTAATGAAACGGGAAGTCACTAAATCATTGTCATATTTGTAAGGGTCCAATGCAAAAGTCGACAATAATTGTTATGTATTGCTCTAATGAGACGGAGAAGGAGAAGGCGTATCTCAGCTCGATGTTGTCATCAATGCCTCTAAGGGATTTTCATCAATCGGATGATTTTTGGCAAACATCGAGTTGAATGAGTAAGCTTTCAATACCCTTATTGATATGGAAGCATAAGAGTTGTTCGTGTTAGAAGTGTCCACTAAGAAGATGAATCTGCCACTATGGAATACACGTTCAAGATTGTCAACATGAAGTCAATCTTGACCACGAGAATTTTTTCCTAAAGTAATGGTCTACATCGACAAATACTTGAAGAGTTTCGATGCAAAGATGACACCCGTGGATGACTATGAAGCGGTAATGGGTATCTCCTTCCTACGACACATTTCAACATGTGTCATGCCGTTCACTAACTCGTTAGTTATCTCTGTCCCAAGGGACATTACTACATTCTTGTGAGTTCAAATGGAGACTCCAAGTAGAAGATTCTCTCTTCCGTGCAAGTGATGAAGGGTTACGAAAAATGGAAGCACACCTTTTGGTGATCGCCATTTTGAAAGATTTGGAGTCTTCGACTCCAATACTTCCAAAGTTCTCAATATTCTTGAGAGTTTCGTGCTCCAATTCTCTTTCAAAGGAAGTATAATAGATTCCATTAGATGTGCATTGAGTATCGAACACTAAAGAAACTTATGGTGAAAAACAAGTACTCCACCCCTCTCCTGACGTGCTTGTTCGATCAATTAATCAAAGCAAGAGAGTTTACCAAGTTGGATCCTCGTTCATACTAATGATAGATCCAAATCGCAAATGAAAATGTGGAGAAGATGATGTGTGTCACAAGATACAGCTCCTTCGAGTATCTCGTGATGCCTTTTGATCTCACAAGTACCCATATAAGGTATTGCAATGCTTCCTATACAAGTTCATGATTGTTTAGCTCGACGATATTATGATCTACAACTGCACTCTAAATGAGCATATTGAGCACATTCGGTAAGTATTGAAGTACTACAGACATGTTATTAGAGGTGGGAAGCCCAAAGTGGATGGCACAAAGATTCGAATCATTATGGAGTGAGTGCCACCCAAGTAGGTTTACAATTTATGTTCATTCCTTGACCTAACAAACTACTATAGATGGTTTATTAAGGAGTATTCCCATGTGTCGGCTCCTTTGACAAACTTTCTTAAGAAGAAACAAAAGTGAGAATGGACACCTACTTCTTAAAAACATTTGACACCCTAAAATGAGTCATGATGAAGGAATCAATACTCATCTTACCAGACTATGCCAATCTTTATGAAGTATATACAAATGCCTCTATTAGAGAAGTTCTTGTGCAAGATGAATATCCTATGGCATTCGAGAATTGCAAATTCAATGGCACAGAACCTCATGCAAAAGAAGGAGATTTCCATGGTGATTCATTGCCTCTACTTTGAGATAGAGAAGAAATTTCGTCAAAGTAGGCACAATGGAAAAATTTTATGACAAAGTTCACCTACATGCTAAAGTACAAGTCCGACAAGACAAATGTCATTACTAATGTCCTTAGCCGAGGTACAATATTAGTGGCCATGGGCTCTGTTGGATCTCAAAAGGCACCAAGAGGGGGGGTGAATTAGTGTTTTAACATAAAAGTATCAATTTCACAAAACACGTCGCAAAAGCTAAAAATCGATTCTTTAAACCTTTTAAAATCAATGCAATTTAGATCTCATCACAAACACAATATAGGAAGGAGAGAGGGAGAGAGAAATCAAACACGATAAATATGGTGGTTGTTAAAGACGTTCGGCCACACCTTGACCTACGTCCCTGCTCCGACTTCTCGACCTCGAGACTACTGGAGATTTCACTAAATCTCTTCCTTTGTTCCGAATGAGGCAAGAAAGAAAAAAACCTTTACATCAATCACATTTTTTTCCGCTTCGAGAAGTAAGGCAAATCTCTTATCCTAGGAAGTTAATCTTTTCTCTCGCTCAAGAAATAAGATGTGGAACATCTTTTACACATGCGCTCTCTCAATTTTTCTGAATAATTTGTTTCTCTTTTACAATTCTATGCTTACAAGAATAAAAGAGAGAAAAGCTAAAATGATAATTTCAAGGAAAGGGTCTTCTTTTGATAGCTTGAAGTTTTTCTTCAATGCTTGGATCAATGTCTTTGCTTTGGCACTCCTTTTATAGGCTTCAATGTGTAAAAAATTTGCCCATAATTTTTTTCACATTTTACTCATTCAAAAATAGTTCTGTTCATTTGACCCAGAGGCCAGTCGACGGCACATCGATCGACCGACATCTCCAATCGAATCGGTCGACTAGTATAGCCTCCAATCAGTTGACTGACATCTCCAATTGGTCGACTGGTATTTGCTTCAACTAACAAGTTGACCGATCTGAACTATTTTGAACATAACTTTTTGCACAGTTATACAAATTAGATAATCTTAAATTATATGGATAGCTAACAGGATTCTCTACAACTTTATATTCATCATTCATACAGTATCTAATAAGACCATAGTCAATTATTTAATCAAAGTGTAGTGCATAAAGTTGTCCCTTTTCATTTAAACTTTTTCAGCATTTAACTTTAATCTTTCGAGATTTGTATCATCAAAATATAATTTTGTACGACATTAAAACTTTGCTCCAACAGGCTCTTCTCAGGCCAACTTAATCGAGAGGATTAAGAAGAGGTTGAAGTCAGATCCCACGATGAATAATTTGTTAGAGCAAGTAAATGAGGGCAAGACGCAAGGATTTTGAATGAAAGATGAGGTGATCTTCACTAAGAAATGTCGTAAATACGTTCTATTATTTCACAACTTACGGCACACTATCATGCAAGAATGTCATGACTCCAAGTGAGCAAGATATCTAGGCATCCATAACATCTTGGTATTCATCAAGGACAACTATTTCTGATAAAAAATGGAGCATGACATTGAAGTCTTTTTAAAGACATGTCTTATTTTCTAGCAAAATAAATGCATCCATCAAGTGTCCGGTGAACTTTTGAAACCCTTGCCTATTCTAGCACGTTCATGCAACGATGTTTCCATGTAAAATTTTCAAACTTGAGAGTTTATGTAAATTCATTTTGTATCTAGTAAATTCGAGTTGTAAACTCATAGATTTTACATAAATAACCTTAAAAACATAAAATATCTCACAATGTAAGAACTTACGTCTATGAGCAAAATTATATTTGGGACCTAGTCACCCTCTCGTCCTATACTTAATTAGTTTTAGTTGGGTTTTCAAGACTAGAACCCGATTCTAAATTCGGTCCCAATCTAGTTCGAAACCAAGTCACCCTGAGTTGATCGAGATTAAACTAGACGACCTGATTGTCTTGATTTAACTTTAAAATATTTTAAGTAAATCAATAAAAATTATAAACAAATCGAAACCCTTATTTCACTATTTATTATTAACAGGATCATTTCATGTATCATATATTTAAAAAATATATAATATAATGTATAAATAATACATTCTTAATATATTATAAAATATCCATATATAGTATAATATTATTATAAACATGGATAAAATAAAGCATAATTCATTCTTCTTCTAATTATATCTTAAAACTAATCAAATAACTAATTAAAAAATTTATCGGGTCTACATGTGAACTCCGAGTCTATCCATTTTCATCGAATTCTATCAAGTTTACTCTGAGTCTACTCAAATTTACGACCAAATACGAGTTTAAACGCTCGGTTCTATAATGTCGAGTCTTAAACTCGTAAAAGTTTACAAGTTAAATCGAGAGTTTGAAAATCGTGTTTCCATGGTCTTCACCACTATCTGCCCAACTCTAAAGGGATTGGTACCATCTTGGTGGTTGTGTATTGATTCTTTAAGTATGCCACCTTCATTACTTGCTCCGCGAGATGTCCTACCACTAAAGTAGCGGAGCTATTCATGAAGCGTGTGATCAAGCATTTAGGCTTCCTCAAAGTATCATCAATGATAAGAATGATTTATTGGCAAGCTTGGGAAGGAGATAATCGAAGGAAATATCAATGCCAATTAGAATGCCTAAGGAGAGTTGTTTGACATGGCGCAATTTTATTAGAATTTGCAAAGGAGAGAGCCGACCAACAAGAGTCCTTTGTAGATAGTGACATGATAGCAATCCCTCACTCCTCATGTCGTCGCCACTTCCTATGTTGGAAATGTCCTTGTCGTCGTTTGTATGATGAGGGAATGGCAAGATTAAAATGACATAGATCGAGCATGTTTACATAAGTCATAGAAGCATATGATCTGACATTGCCCAATGGGATGTTAGCTTCAACATCAAAGATCTGACCTGGTCAAGTTGGTCCAGCATCTTTGACTTAATGGGAAGAATCTACGCAAGGGCTTCATGAGGCAATACAAAGATTCATTCAAGATCCTAAAGAAGGTAAACAATGTGGCCTACAAGTTAGAGCTCTCGTCTTCTATGTCAGTCTACTCTAGCCTTGTTGAATACCTTAAAGATCTTGAGCATGGGATTAAAATCACACACTGTCATCATTCGTCAATAATTTACATATCATTTTAAAGAAGTTCATGAAGTATAAGAAGGAACATCTTGTTCGATAGAGCAGAAAACTAATCGTCGATACAAGTTTGGTGTCTGGAGAAGCATTATGACAATTCAAGCAAAAGATTGAAAATTTTGAATTGGAGCTATCTGTATTGGAGCTGAACATGATTCGCTCATTGCTTTGCATCACCATATTTCTTTTGTTTTATTGATTTGGTGACCTCCTTCCCAAATGGGAGTTTTATCCTTTACATCTGTGGAGGATCCGAGAGGGCACACAATTGTAGAGTCACACTTAGAGAGGTCACCGAGGGTCACAATTTTCATTTCTAGTCAGGGTTTTGCTAGCCTAAATATAATCATTTTTGCACAATCTCTAGCCACAGTGGTTTTCTCGTCCAAGAGGGTTATCTTAAATGATGAAAATTCACTACAGGTCGAGAGGTTGGTTGGAGCTTCCATCTTTGTCTTGAGAATATCTGAGGTAGCGAATGCACAAGGCAAAACTCAATCTTCGTTGAAAAATTACTTGATGTACATGAGAGTGTTCGTAGAGTTGAATAGACCCTTACGATATGTGTGAGCTCGATCATTAATGTATGCAAGAGCATCATAATGTATCAGAAGTTGTTTGCCATGAAAAAGTATTTCTACGCAAGCCGGAAGGTCGTCTAGCACTTTATTTATAATTTAATGTCCGAAGAACGTTGATCCCAAGTGAAAGCATCCTCCTAAGCCCTAGTGTTTATCTACACTAATATTTGTTTATTTTTGCATTAAAAACCCATAAAAAATTAGTGTAGTTTTATTTACTGTGATTTCTGATTTGTAGACTTTCACTTTCTCACTTTTTCAATCGTGTGATCTTTTCAAACTTTGTCCCTGTGAATCGACCCTTAAGCACTATAGTAATTGTCATATGCTTGTGATTTCCGTTGTGTTGAGAAATTGTAAAATTTAAAACTTAATTCGATATTTTCTTGTGAAGTAAGGGTATTTGCTTATATGAGAGTAGTCACATGTCTAAGGGTAATCGGTCCTAACACATGACTCTATTATTCTATGCTATTCATATCACACGATTTTTGACGTAATAGTGTCTCTGTTGAATTGTTTGTTTGGAACAAATAGGTTAAAAATTATGATATTTGTGTTGGTCCAAAGATCATATACCAAGTATTTTAATAGTAGCAAACAAGGAAGATAGTACACTAACATTGCTTGAAGTGTTGGTTCGAACCGAATAAATATTTTTCAAAAGAAAAGATCATCTTTGATATTTGCAAACAAAACGGACCATCGAATGTCTTTCGGACGTTCACTGGAGAAAAAATCGACGACCAAAATAGATGCCACATCAGCCGCAAAATTTCGAGAGCAAGGAGATTTTTAAAATGGGTGACTGAAATCTTTTCGGATGACCATTTTGGGTGGAAAATACAAAAATAACACACGAGATGGAAAACCGAAAGAGCTGTCAGAACGACTGACAAAATACAGAGAGTTTGACATTTTTAAAACGGATGATCAAAATATTTTCGGACTACCGTTTGGGCAGCAAATGCAATAAGACCATGTGAAATGGATGATCAAAAGAACTGCCACAACAACCACATAATACAAAGGGCTCGACAATATTTGTGGACGATCGAAAATATTTGTGGACGATCATTCTGGGCGGCGAATGCAATAAAACCATGCGAAATCAATGGCCGAAAGAACTGCCACAACGATCGCAGAATATCGAGAGCACGGCATTATTAATACAATCGATCAAACTATTTTCGGATGCCCATTTTAGGTACCAAAAGTAAACTATGTGCTACGAACTATCGAAGGCAGAGAACAATGGACGACTGCATAGAAAAGTCAAAACGACAATGACTATTTTTTATGTATTGGATGCCCAAACTAAAAATGGCCGACTACTTCATATAAGACAAATGCGCAATGGCTAGTTTCTGTACAAAAGGGATGCCCGAAACTAAAACGGACGCCTCCTTCGGAATTGGCAACATAAGCTCTACTTTTTCAAAAAAAATTGCAACGGTCATATTTTTTAAGAGAAGCTTATAAAAGTAATGTAAAGAAAAAATCCAAGCAAGAAAAATCACTCTATAACTTCTTTCAAGTATAAAGCATATTCTAAAATTCTAATTGACAAATCATTTCTCCCCCTCTTCTAATTCTTAAATATGAGCATTCGGGTAGAGAATTGGAGGTAATAAAGAGTATTCTTGTGTAGTGAATTTTGAAAGCTTGTTGTAAGAAGATGTGTGTCTTACCTCTTGAGCAAAGAAGAAAATGATATGATATAGAAATGGTTATTCTCTTCTTACAAGAAAAGAAAAAAGATGAGAAATTAGAGCGAGGATGTAGATCAAAAAGTTGAACTGAACTTCGTCAACACACCGTGTCCTTTTAAATTTGATTCTTCTTACTTACTCTTTACTATTATATACTTATTTGCGATATTTTTCTAAAATTGACTTTAACACTTTCGATTGAAATTTTTATGCATCAATTCATCATTCCATTTTGATGCTTTCGATCCTATAATTTGATAAGTCACAAAATAAACGTACACTTCACTCAATTAAAAGAACTTATCCAAATGATCAATATGTTTAAACGCTCCACGAATGTGTCGCGAAAACGATCTTCTAACATGGGATGCAACCGGGGAGTGAAAAGTGGAAACGACATACAAATCTAGATGGTGACTCAAAAGTAGGACAATTAACTGATCCAGGATAGAACGACTCCAATCCCCACTTCCACAATTGTGTTCACACCCTCCTTTTTTTTCCTTTTTCTTTTTTTTTCACCTTTTTAACGTTCACGGGCATCACAATGACCGGCCTTTTAAGAGATTGAGGTGTCTCCGCATCTTTGTCTTCCTACATGTTGGTATCACTCATTTTCATGGACAACCCTGATTTGTTGTAATTTCTTGTTAATTCACTCGAAGTGGGATCTTAATTCCAGTCCACTCATATATTAGTTATTGACTAGAATTTCATTAGTACTTTGTATTTTTTTAATGAGGACTCTGTTTTTTTGACTTAATCAAGAACTTTTCCTTTTAATGAAATATATATATATATATATATATATCTGTTTGTTTGTCTGTGTGAACACACACGCACACACTTGTGAAACTTATAATTCTATTGTCTAATATTATTCGTCCAATTTAGAATATATGATTGTTCCACATTATCATTAATTGCAATTAATATGGGGAATTATACGCTATTATTTTTTTTCTTTTGGTAACGCTCATAATCACAAGACTTAAATGGAATAATTGCAACTAAGATTGATAAGTTGAAATTTCACACGTACACTGAATCCACAACTATATGTAGACAAAAGGCCCCGATTTACAATATATATATAATTAAATAAGTGGTGGATGGACTATTTTTTTCTGGTTGAAGTGGGCATGCATGCAAGAGACAGTGGAAAAATCTAATGGGAACGCACTTACTAGGGCAACGATCATCTACCATTGCCATTGTTGGCATCGATAGGACGTTCCACCTTTGCTTACGTCCAATTCTTGGCCTTTCACTACTTGGTCTTGACAGATATATAGATAGAAAGATGCCCAAGTAGCAGTAGTAATAGTACATGTATATATGCTACAAGGAGAGGGAGAGCCAAGTCTCCAATTCGTCCACACACGCAGAAATTTCCAATGACAGTGCAATTAAGATGCTGATCCATGCAACCAGAATTAATAATTCGCAGCACCTTTGAATTGGGCCAAACTCATTTTTTTCTATTGTCTCCGATGTCTAAGAAGCGGAGCCGCCCACTAATTTGTACGTCGTTAAAAAAAGCATCATAAATTAAAGTTGATTCACCATCGGACACAACTAATGCGATTAAATCCTTGTGTGGTGCCCGATCGTACCTGATATCGTCACTACCTATGATCAATTCGACTCGTAAAGAACCGATCGTAGGGCGTCGTCCTAGTGTTGCTTAAAGGCAGGTGCAGAGCTCTCGAGTTGGCAGGACTGTGCACAGTTTGTGCATCATGTGAGCTCTCCGCAATAGGAAAATTATATAAATTCATATATCAAGTCAAGGTGCGTATTTATTGATACGTAGGACCTTGTGAAGGATTTGGTACAAGATCTCTACTTAGAATGCAATCAATAGATGTCCTCCATAGTGTCTTGTCTATACCAGTCATGATGCTACGCAAATTGTACTATTGATTGGTATAATTACAAAGTTAGGCGGGAAGACAGGAAGACAATACTTAACAATGATTTGATATGGAACTTTTTTTTTTTGAAAAAAGAAATTGATCAGGTCTACTGTAGGTGACGAGTATTCAAGAAATTATGATGCTGACTGCAAACTTTAGAGCTTTGTGTACGTACATGTGAAGGAGATCCAGACCAAGACATGGCGATTAGAAAAATGGATGGTTCAATATTAAGCCACTGTCCAACATCATCATCATCACGTTCGATCAGCGCTTTGGAAAAAAGAAAAAAAAGATGGTCCATTTTGGTACAAGATCTTGTTGAATCGGTCGCTAATGAAATCATCAGCTTTATTATTCAAAGACAAAGCGAGAACAACTTAGATTTGTTTGGAATTTAAATTTGTCTTCTCTTCCGTGTACAAAGCAGGAAAAAAATATGCCTGATCTTAAAGTAGCATTTGAAACAATTCTTTTGCTCAGAGAAGGCTCAACTTTTTTTGATTTGTTGTCTGTTTATCTAACGTGAAATTACATTAAAATGCATAATTATTTCGAATTAATATTGCACGTAGAGTGCAACTTTCGAAATAATTACTTACGTGATTTAGGATATGCTGAAAGAATAACATGTTTTTTTTCCAAAATACTTTATTTATATCCAATTTTCACTACAAGAAAACTGAAATTTTCCGACGGGTCATTTCTGATGGATAGAAATTCGTCACAATTTACGACGGATAGAGATCCGTCAAAATTTTCGACTGCCACAACCGTCGAAAATTAAAATAATAAGTTATGTAATTTATTATATTATTATTTTATTTTTTGACGGATTGGAATGTCAAAATTTCTAACGGGTATCTATCCGTCGCAATTTTTTACGGGTCATTTCTCTCTCTCTCTCTCTCTCTCTCTCTCTCTCTCTCTCTCTCTCTCTCTCTCTCCAGTCCGGACAGCCGAGGCCTGATCCGGTCGTCCATGGCCGGATTCGGTCGTTGACGGCGGGCTAATTTTTTTATATTATAAAAATTCTTTTGACAGTTGCGACGACCGTCGAAAGTTTTGACAGTCGAAACCATCGAAACTTTCGACGGTTACGACCGCCGAATATTTGCGACGGTTATGACCATCAGAACTATCGACGAATTATTTTTCGATCGTCAAAAATAATTTACGACGACCATTTTTTTATCGAATCGGTTCCGTCGAAAGACCCGTCGGAAATTACGATTTCTAATGGTTCCGATGGTTTTTCGCAAATTACAGACCATCTGCATTTTTTTTGTAGTGTCTGTGGCCGCCTTTATCTATATATTATTAAAAGGAAGATAGTGAGCAAGGATGAGTTGATACTTGGTATAAGCAAATAGTGAAAAGTGTCCATAAAAACATTAATTAATTAGTTAAAAATTTATTCAACTATTATGATTATAAAATATGATAATTAATTATATGCTTTTATTATCTATATGGTTATAATAATCACATCACCAGACATGGTTTTATAATAACTGCAATATATATATATATATTCTATATCATTATATCTATATAATATATTAAAAACTTTGATACTTTGCGTTAGTATGTATCAGAAAATTCTTTAAAAAAACATTATTTAATTGAATATTAATACCAATATGCAGTACAATTGTCATTACAAAATTAATATACTAATTTCATCAACACAACAATATAGACATGATTATATAGTAATTACAAAATAAAATCTATCAATATTATATTAAAATAAAGATAGTAAGAGAGGATGACATTTGGCATGACATATTGACATGTGTCCTTAACGTTATTATATATGTTTTAAATCATGTAATATTTCTATTGTAGTTAGAATGTAAGGTAATCGTGCAAGTAACTAACAATCAAGAAATACTAATTTTGCATGAGATATGTTGCCATCTATCATTAAAATAACATGTTTAAAAAGATATATTATAAATACTAATATAGGTTAATAATTAGGATGTGGGGGTTGAGCATGGATTCATAACCGTGTAAAAACTGAAATCAAAAGCTATATAAACCACTCAAGACACATGACAAATCAGGAATAAAATGTTCACATTAAAAAAAAATCTGCTCTCATCAGTCGTACGAGTTGCATCATAAAAAACTATAGGGTAAGAAATCTTTTTTTTCTTTTAATACATTTGTATTTCTACGAAAGATGCATCTATCTTGAACAACTAATTTTTATTGATGTTTTTTTTATTTATTTTAGTAATGTTTGTATGACGACTTCAAGAATGCATTTTATTAGTTGTAGCAAGGAATCTAAGATGTAGTGAAACTTTAAGTATATGTTTGACAAAAGTATCAGATTCTTACAGAAAGAATAATCCTTAGCTAATTTTTCATTTAATCTTGACTTCCTATATAATTCTATAATCTTTAACATTTTTTTATGTTAGATGTTATACATAAAATAGTAAATTAAAATTTTATGTGTACAGATAAGTGTTGATATGTATAATCCAACATGAATAGTAAAAGGTGGTGGACTAAATGGTGATGATGGAATCACGCATACCGAAAATAAATAGCATATTATACTTCTTTCTGTTGTATGAGATGCTTATATGGATGCACAAGATTTAATGCTACGTGGTTAATACATGCATGTTACTATTAAATCACAAAACTGGTGAAGTGGTGAAGCTTCTAGAGGTGGATAGATAGGTTCTCATGGTACTGATGCATCTAAATAATTATTTATCATATGGAGTGATTATACCTTACATAGGAGTACTACATATATATATATATATATATATATACATAAAATATTGACTTCAACTAATGTTCTTACTATTATTATAACGGTAATTATTATAATTATACTCTTTCTTTTTCCCATGTATGGTTGGATTAAAAAGAAATGTTAAAAGATGGCTCATGAACCCTTTTTCTATACCCTCTCGAATAGGCTAAATGATAACTATTAGGTTTAGTGACATTAGTTTATAAGTTGGATAATTAATTTTGTAACTAAAAAAATCTAAATAAGTTATGTGCAAATGGCAATTACAGATGATCTATTTTACTATTGAAATAATTAAATACATGTTTATTAGTCCTTATAATTATATTTTTGTATGTGCATACGTTATCATATTTGCATGAATCCTACTAGTCAAACTTTTCAAGACTAAGCTTAATTATCTATCTATTTATCTATATCTATATTATATTAAAAGGAAGTTAGTTTTGAAGGAGAGAATGACATTTGCAAAGGCATGGATTGACAAGTGTTTTTCATAAAGATTTATAATCAGTTAGAGTATTAAGTTATAAATTATAATTATACATAATTTAATTGGAGTAGTGGATACCATATAACCATTAAGCATAAATATATTTTTTTATAAATGAATTAAAATTAGTGGTGATATGCCATAATAATTACATTAATAGTATTTTGACAAAAAATTAAAAAAATAATAATGATTGATAATACTTATTTTAAATAAACCATAGTGAAATATTATTTAAATACTTACTATCCAACCATATTATAATGCCACGTCCAAGATAAAATTAAGTATAACATTTTAAATAATTGAAATATTAATGTATATGTACTAACCAGCTACCAAATAACTAATTATGTAATTGCTAAAGAAATATATTCTTTAAAGATCAATACAAAATGCAATCGTCAAAATTTCAAAATTTTAATACCTTTTAAATTGACTAAGGAAATAATAGTACCTATACTATAATATAATAGTTTTTAAATGATATATAAAATTGATAATATATTTATGTATTTTATCTTTGATTGTATTTTTTAAAACTCATTACCGCATAGGAACATAACCGTATAAAATGATAGAAACATGATTATATTTAAATAAATTAATAACTTCATAGAAGAATGATTAACTTCCAATTAGCAAATTTTGCCGGTTATAATCGTACATGCTATAAATAATTGCATGGAAAGGGCACATTGTTGCATTTTCATTGTTGAAGACACAATGTAAGTTGATTTTTTCCTTTAGATACTTAAGCAGTGCTAAGTAGATATTTTTTATGATTTGTTATTATTTTGAATATTATTCATTGCTGTGCACTATAATGAAATAGATAAGTTCTGTTAGATTATAGAATTTTATAGGAATCAGTTTAACATTAAAAAATGGAATCAGTTTTTAGAAGAATAAGGAATGTTACATTAGTGCTACACAAAATTATTTGTATTATGTGTTTTGACATTATAAATTATTTTGATTCTTACAAAACAAGTATTCTTTATATATTTATTTTATGAATATTATTCTTTCAAATTCTAGAAATATATATATATTTTAATATTATTTTTCATAGCGCATCGTACAAGGCACATGTTTGAACTTTATAATAAAAGTCCTAAAGACATGATAATATTTATCTGTTCCAAATTTGAAAACATCATTGTTATAATTTGTATTATGTTAAAATTAAGTTAATAAACATTAATTATGTATTTTATTTATTTTAAAAAATTAAGATTCTACACTGTCTTTGTGTTGAAATTGTTCTTATTTTGTTTACATGACCTATCTGAATTAATTTAATAATAATAATGATCCCTTAAAGACAAATATTCCAAAATGGAATTTGATTTAAAAAATGGTATTGAGAATGAAAAATTATGATTTTGTTATAAGTATTTGCAATTTTTTAGATATAAAGTATTTTCTTCTTGATTTGTATTTGATTATTTGTTGGATATTGAAGGATTTTCTTCTATCTTACGAAAGAGTAAGAAATAATTGAAGTTAATATATATATATATATATATATATATATAATTTTAGCTATTTATAAACTTATAAATACCACTATTTGTTTAAATGAAAAAATATAAAAATATAATTACACCATCTGCACGTAGTGCGGGATCTTATGCTAGTTAGTTCTAAGAACAATTCCTAAATTTTGAATAATTAGTTTATTATATATTTCATCATGATTAACATTGATTTGATATCGGAATTAAACTGAAAAATCACCATTAAAAACTCCAATCGAGTCAACGTGGCCTATGCATATCCGATGGTGGATTTGCAATTCAATCCATCCAAAAATTTCAATAATTAAATTACTTGTTATTGCATGCAGGGACTGCATATAATGGTTCAAGAAGCCCGAGATATTCCCATGGCTATTAAATTAAATGATTTATTATATTGTCATCCAACACCTAACTAACATATTTTTTTAATAAAGGATGCAAATTTAAGCTTCGGTGATTAATTCAGTCGGCAACTAGCATTCGGTGATTAATTGAGTCACAACTAGCAACTAGAACGATCATTAAACTTGGTGGCTATTTTTTAATCATGCAATTTCACTTTGTAACAATATGATTAACTTTATTTCAGTTAACCTTATGTGGCACTAATGCAGATGTCTACGTGACACTATGCCAACATTTTTTTTTCTCATTCATGTCAGATTTTAAAAAATAAAAATATCACATTAATATTTTTAATCTCTCTTCAAACTTAATTTTATATTTATATAGTCATTCCACTTTTCAAATTTTTTTCATTTAACTTTTTAAAATTTTAATCATGATGATAATTAAAAGTTTAAAATAAAAAAAGATAGAATGAAGTAATAACAAATAAATAATATAAAAATCTAATTATCAATGAGAGATGATAACTCTTTTATGGACCACCACTCTTATTTAACTTTTCAAAAGTATAGTCACGATCATCATTAAAATAAATTCAAAATGCAATTAAATAAATAAATATAAAAAATATTGTTTAAGAACATTCAAACTATTTTGTAACCATTAAATTCTTCTTAATAAAACATACTATCACATCAATATTTTCTTTATCCCCATTTAAAATCTAAAATGTAAATTGAAAACATTAAAAAAATTATTGTTGATATTTATTGCTGATAATTAAATAATATCAATGTACTATTTATTTTATTTTAAACAGGTATTAATGATAAGAAGAAAATATCCCAAACTTGTTAATATTCATTGTTATTATTATATTTTTAATTATAATTTAATAATATTAATTTAGTTTTGTCATAAATCACTATTACTTTTATTTCTTCTTCTAACCGTTTTCTCTTTTTTTAATGTTACCTTTCATTTCAATTATATTTATTCAACTCTTTCTTTTACTTTTTTTTAAATTCCTTCCCTTTTTTAATATTAATTTTCATTTATTGAAATTTCCCTTTTCCTAAATTACTCACTGTTGATTCCTCCTTAAATTACTCTCTCATCAATGAGTCTTCACTTTACTTACTTTTAATACTATTTTTCACTTCAATTTCAAAATGCAGATTCTATTATTTACTTTCCTTCTAAAAAGTTTTCTTTCCTTCTTCATTAATTTAGTTTTTTTTTCAATTTTAAGATGAACCAGGTTTTATCCGGTTCATTGATTTGACCGGTCCAAATGTAATATTAATGGTAAGAATGTTAAGAATATTCTACCCATAGAAAATCCAATTCAAAAGACAAAACAACGTCGTTAGCTTTTATTATTCAACAGTGCATATAACAATTCCTTCAATTTTAAAATATTTTAAGAAAATAGAAACGTAATAATAGGAGAGTCTATTTCTAATCTTTTATTTCCTCGTATATTAATTAGGTATGATAGATATCGTATTACAAGTTTACAACATTTTCGGCAATGCCGACAACATCCGAACTGGGTTCATCGGCTCGTAGGTGATACGGGCCGACCCAATAAAAAGTGTACTCAGCCCACTAATTAAATTATTATTCACTACAACATTTTTAGAAATTTTTGGAGGCTAAACTGGTAGGAAATCTCATGAATTTTTTGACGGACGGAAAGATGATCTTCGAGAAAAATATATTGATGGATACAAAAAAACCTTCAGTAATACAAAAAATTCTGAGGATAACTCCCCGTCGAAAGTTTTGCGAGACATTTGTTTATTTGTCGAATTTTTCGACAAGAAATGACATGTCAAAAGTTTCAACGATTTTACTCATTGGAAACTACTTTTAGAATATAAAAAAGGCCACCTGCCATCGAATCTAGCTACCAAGATCTGGGAGAGCAGCAGCCATGTGGCCGGATCTATCGCCAGATGTCGGATCTACAGTATCTAAGAGAGACAGAAGGGAAAGGGAGGTCGTCATATTTGGAGATGCAGGATCGCCGAATCTGGAGAGAGGGAGAGGGGGGGGGGGGGAGGGGAAGGGACATCGTTGTCGGATACGTCGAATCGTCAGTTGCCGGAGTCGATAGAGAGGGAGAGAAAGCGTGATGTGATCGACCATCAGGCAGGTGATCAGCACCACGAGAGAGAGGGGGGGAGGGGAGGGACATCATCGTCATTGGATTCGTCGAATCGCTGAGTGCTGTAGCTGAGAGAGTGGGGAGAGAGAGCATGAGGGTATCGGTCGTCAAGCGGCCGGGAGAAATGAAGGCGGCCGGGAGAAATGAAGGCGGCCGAATCAGTCGTCACACATTTTGATTGATCACAGGCGGCCAGATCGGTCCTAGGTGAGAGAGAGGGGGGAAGGGACAACATCGTCGTCGGAGCCATCGAAACGCCAATCTCCTGAGTCAAGGGAGAGGGAGAAAGAGAGAGAGGAGAGAGAGGGAGCTGGAGAGGTGTTCACGGATCGAGTTTGACTAAACTCGTGAACAAATTTGATCGGACCCGATCAGGTTTCATCGGGTCAAGTTCTTCTTTTTTTAAATTTTTGTATTTTTAATATAAAAAATATTTATTATTTATTTTTAATACAAAAATAAAGTATTTTTAAATATCAAAAAATATTGTTTTAAATATCTATATACTTTTCTACATTTAAAATAATTTATTCTATATTTTTAAAATTTTAAAAGATATAAAATTATTAAATTAACTAAAAATCATTTAAAATTTGTTTAAAAAAAGAAAAAATCGAATCATCAGGTGAGGTTGGGTCAACTCGGGCTTAGTTGGGTCGGGTCGAATTTTCGAGTTCATCGGGTCACCCCTAGTGCTAGACCCATTGATAACATATTATTATTATTATTATTATTATTATTATTATTATTATTATTATTATTATTATTATTATTATAACATTTTTTATTATTATTTCAAATACCAAAGGCTAGACACATTGATAGAGTATTGACAGGTTGTTATTGTCGGTGCTAGCGATGGATTCGTCGTCCATCGATATTTCGAAAGGATATTTCACTTCATCGTAAATTTTATTAAAAAATATGAAGAAATTTTATCTATAAAAAATTGGTCATCAAAAGTGCATATTTTCTTGTAGTGATTTAAGTTCAAACAACTCGAATCATTCCACGATGGATCTTAATTTGCTATTATATATGCCGTCCCTCATAGTATGGACTATGGAGAGACCTAAAATAAATTACATAAATATTTAATATAAAAAATAACATTATTTTAAAAATCTATTATTTTATATTTTTTAGATGTAAAATCAATCAAATCTGAATTACGGATAATATTTTTACAATTTTGTAGAACGGATTGGGACAATAAAGTAAATGATAAAACTGAAAGATTTGATATGCACGATAAGTATTGGTGCTTAACAACTGCTCGTAGATGAAAAAAAAAGAGAGAGAGAGTATTTGAACACATTTTTTAAAACTAATTTTGATGGATCAAAACCATTTCTTTGTGAGGGATTACCCTATCTTACAGTATTTTGTTTAACTACGATTATCTTAATTAAACTCAAGTGCGCTACGTTCTTATCGCCTGCCTATCAAGAAAAAGAACTTTAAACTGTTATTAATAGTTTAGTACGAAAAATGCATATTATATTAGAAAGAATAACAACAACTTAATTGGCATACCTTTCACTCTCATTTTTTAGCAACGACCGCATGGAACTACCCAAAAATGAAATAATAATAAGCAAATAATACAAAAAATATTATAAAAATATCAATTAGAGACGATAACTCTTTTATGGGTTGTGACCCCTTTATTTATTTTTTTTTAAAGTTTGAGTCACAACCATTATTAAAGTAAATTAAAAAATACTTTCAAAAATGAGAAAACAAGATAAAAAAGAAAAGACAAAGTGCTAAAGGAACATTCGACTTTTGTAACACTTTAAATTTTTTTTTTAAAAAATACTATCACATCAGTATTTTTCTCTTCATTTAAAATTTAAAATAATAAATAAACATTTGGAAATGAAGTGAAGAACGGTAACCCTAGAAGTGGACATTCGTTCGGGCCGCTTGGCACAGCCCCGACCCGAACATGACCACCGATGAGGCCTGGGCCAGATTGTGCTAGGTTGCCTACGGGGTGTTGGAAACAGCCTCGATGAGCACGGGCCTAGCTCGACAAAATGAGGTATTTATTTTATTATATACTTGAACCTTTAATCATACACTATAACTATATTACATAATTTTATTATATATCTAATAATCATAATATCAATATTATAATATTTATTATTATTTTTTATTAGTATAAATTTTAGGGAGGAATTTTTTTCAAAATTATAATATTTTTTAGTAGTTCAAATTTTTAGGGCAAACAAATTTGAGTAGGGGTGTAGGAAAAACTCGACCAATCCGAAAAATTCATCCTATTAAAAAAATGAACAAAAAAAATAAAAAATTAGGAATTCGAATATAATTTAAGATAATTTTTAATAAATTAAAATTCACCCGCTAAAATTAGGACCCCATCCGAAAAAATCGTAGGGATCCGTGGAGCTCATTTTTTATTTATGATATTTTAATTATATATTTTACTATATATATAATATTTTTTTGTATAAAATTTCATACTTTTCCATCACATTATTGAACTCTAATTTAATAACTTTAAAATTTTAGTAGTATATTTTATATTTAATATAAAATTAAGTATTTTTATATTAATTAAGTTATTAAATATATATTTTAAAATATAATCACATAAAAATAGGGTCCAAAAAAATCACCTAAAAATATCGACCCCCTAGAGGATGATTTTTATTTTTTCAAAATAATTTTAGAGTAATTTTTTAAATTTTAAAAATCGGCCCGAAAGCAAAGAAAACCAAAGTACTTTCACCCCTAATTTTGAGCAGCCTTTTTATTTTTAAAATTGTCATCTCCCTAATTTAATTATTATTAGTTATTATAATACTATTATTTTACTATTTCCATTTTATTATATTAAAATTTTAATGGTGATTGTGACTGAAAGTTTTAAAAATTTGAATGATCATATTTGAATTTTTAAAGTTGAAAAAGAGAGAGATGTTTATGTGATATTTTATTTCTTAAAATATAACGTGCAAAAGAAAGAAAATACTAACTTGATGTCATATAGGCATCCGCATTAGAGCCACGTAAGCAATTCATAGGTAAATGATAGTCAAACGCAATGACGAAACATTTTTAAAATTTGATAACTGTGATATTTATAAGGTGAAGTTGAATGATGATACTAAAATATTCCCTAAATTGAATGATCGAAATTCTAAAGTCTGATATATGTGCTCGCTTCTTCTTATGAAATGTGAGAAAAGAGTTGAAACTAAAGATATCCTATCACCTGGATTTTCATTGGATGTAGAAATTCATAGTTGTAAGAAATGTAACCCCCTCAAAGAAAATCAAGTATTATTATTTTTATTAGGAAGAGCAACATCATTTATTTTACATTCTTAACACTCCCCCTCATGTGTGGGGAGCTGACAATTTTAGTCTAACCCAGCCCATCACGTGGACAATAATAGAAGGAAAATATTTTTTTAATAAGAGCATAACGATGTTTGAACTCTTGACCTCTGACTCTAATATCATATTAAATTTGATGTGCTGACCAATTTTCCTAAAAGCTTAAGCCATTAGAAAGATAAACATCATTTATTTTATATTCTTAACAATTGTCATCTTTATCTTTTAATTTTTTATATTATTTAGATTTTGTCAATTATTGTTATTATGTTATCTTTCTAGATCTGAGATTTAAATTTGATTGTAAAATGTCTATAAATAGACATAAATTCTTTCATTATTAATCAGTTCAATTATTCTCCAATTATTCTATTAAACTTGTGTGATTCTATTTCATAATGGATTTCGAGTTGTCAATACTTTGAACCATCAACCTCTTTTAGGATTCGATCAACATTTATAATCTTCTTGACTTTACGATATTTTATTGCATCAAGTGGTATTGAAGCTTTCAAGAAGATTTACATTTTTGTATTGGTGCTCACCTTTCAACTCATCCTTTTATTTATTTATTTTTATTTAATATGTCAATTTTTTATTTTTGTATAAAGTCATCGTGGTGCTAAATAAGCAATCAATAGGGGTGTAAGAAAAATTCGTCCAACATGAAAAAATCGAATCGAAATAACTGAAAATTAGGGACCCAAATATAATTTAGGGTGATTTTTAATAAATTAAAATTCACTCGTTAAATTAGGGCAATATCTGAAAAAATCGTAGGTGCCCGTAGAACCCATTTTTTATTTATATAATTAATACATATGTTATTAATTCTTTTATTATAGATATAATATTTTTTGTATAAAATTCCATACTTTTCTATCACACTATCAAACCTAATTTAATAACTTTAAAATTTAGTAGTATATTTTATATTTAATACAAAATTAAATTATTTGATATTAATTTTAAGTTATTAAATATATTTTTAAAATATAATTATATAAAAGTAGGGCCTTAAGAAAATCACCGAAAAAAGCGACTCGCTAGAAGGTGGTTTTTATTTTTTCAAAATGATTTTAAGATGATTTTTCAATTTTAAAAATTGACCTAAAAACAGAGATTAATTTTTTTAGATTGAAAATCCAACCCAACCCTAACTACTTTCACCCCTATAAATCAATTAGGTTTTTCACCTACCACTCTCTCCTACGTCCAAAACTTTTTTTAATCTTTATGTCATTTTTTCTCTTTTAACAAACCCAACAACTTTTGCTTTTCCCATTTTTATCCATTTACTCAATCTTTTAATTTAACTAATTCTCCACATAATATTTTCTTATAAATTTTCTCCCAATATCTTATCCAATGATCCTCTACATGTTTTTTCTCCTCATGTGTCCAACCGTGGTGACTTAGATTTTTTGCCTTTTTTTACTTCATAGATTTTTATAAAATGGGAAGAGAATTTGCTTGAGATTTTACACTGGATTTCTAAAGTTTATCATGTCTTTAGTTATTGGAATGTTTTAGAATCTCAATAATTCAAATTAGTTATTAACAAGCTTATAAGCAAAACACTTTATTGGTGGAAAGATAATAATCATTAACAGTTTGTTATCATAGGAAATCTGTCGAGACATGCCAAAAAATGAAGAAAGTTGAGTATTTTTTGTCGTCATCAAATAGGCAATATTTAATGTAAGAAGTTCAAATTTCCATCAAATAGCCGATATTTATTGTTTGGATTGGGTTAGAACTTAGTGACATGATAGGTAAGTTTTCTACATGTTTGGTATGAGATTTTTCAGCAAAAATTAGTTCTCGAGAACTAATCGATTAGATAGAAAAGTTTGGGTTGATATTTAGAGGAAAAAATAATAATGAAGATTTAAAAAGTTAATTTGATAGATAATTTTTAGTGGATGTTTGGATAAAAAGTAAAAACTAAGAATATAATTTATTATTTTATGAGATATAAAATTATAGTAAATAAAAATATATTATTAGTATTATATTTATTTGTTTTGATTAACTCTTTTAAATGTTATTAATAATATAATTTACATAAATCTTAAGATCCAAATATAATATATTTTTTATAAAAATAATTGAACATTATAATTAATAAAATATTTTTTAAAATTATATAATTGAATATATTATCATTTTAAATTAATAAAATTTAATAATTTATTTTATAAATTGAGTAATAATGTATTAATAAATAACTAAATAATATATACTTACATTAAAAAATAATTAGAAATAAAAAGAAACAAGTTAGGGAGCTGAAAAAAAGAAAAAAGGGTAAAAGGTGACGGCTGAAAAGACATAAAGGAAGACAAAAAAAGTTCTTGCCTTCGTAAGAATTGAAAAAGTTCTTGCCGAAGATAAGAACTTACGATTGAAATTTTTTGGCAAAAGTTCAAAACATACATCACGTGATGATCTGCGTTTGGTTGCAGAACAAATGGTAGAACAACCCTTTGTTCTACCAAACGCCTTATACGACGGGAACTTATAACGGCGCCGTAAAGTTCTTGTTAATTACAAGAATAATCATATTTTTTTAAATTTTTTTTCATAGGTCCAAAAGTAGGTGGAGCTACTTTTAGACCTATAACTTATTATTTTAATAATATCATTATATATAATATATTCTTATATATTATATGCATATATATTATATTTATTTATTATTTATACATTATCATAAATTTATAATTTATTTAGGTATAATAACAAAAAGTACATTTATTACTTATTATAATTTACTTTGTGTTATAATAAAATAAAATTTTCCATTATTATTTATTATGAAAATATATATTTTCTTGTTTAAATGTTGACGTAAATATTTTTATTTATTTTACTTAGAATATATCATAATAAAAAATTAACTAGTATGATATTAGTATAATTATTAATTATGGTATTCAAAATAAGTCATAATTATATAATTATTCTATATAAATATGATGTTAAATTATCTTTTATATTTCATGTTTTAGTTATTAATTAGTTTATCTTAAATTTTTTTTCTTCTATCTAATTTGCTAATTATAAATATTTTATTAATTAAAATATTCAATTAGCTTTTTAAAAAAATATATTATATTTGGATCTTAAGATGTACGTAAATTATAATATTAATAATATTTAAAATATTTAATAAAATAAAATAATATAATATAATATAATAATATATGTACATTATAATATTAATAACATATTTTTATTTATTATAATTTTATATCTCATAAAATAATAAATTATATTCTTAGTTCTTACTTTTTATTCAAACACTTAATAAAAGTTATCTATCGAATCAACTTTTTAAATCCCCATCATTACACTTTTTCATCCAAACATCAATCCAAACTTTTCTATCAAATCGATTAATTCTCGAGAACTTACAGAAACTTAAAATCCCCAATCTAAACACAGCCGATGAGAACTTGATAAGTTCTAGTCGCATAAGATGTTTGGCAAAAATTATAGAACTTGGGCAAGAACTTTTTTGGATCAAATTCTAATCCAAGTTCTGGAACCAAACACAATGTACAAGCGTTTGGCTGAAATTCCTCATCAACGAGAACTTGTGAAGCTGATTTGATGGGTAAATCATATAAAGTTCCACGGAGTGCCAGCAATTAGAATAATATTATTTATTATCAATGTTTATGTATAAAATATTATTATTAAGCATAATGCTTATATGTATTAACATTAATTATATGTACTAATATATATGATATAAAATTAATAATATAATATTATATTATAAATATTATATCAACATTGAAGATATATATGTATTATATTATAAATATTAATAATAAATTATTATTTTAATTACCTATGGCTATTCCCTTCGGAATTACCGACAGACTTTAATCCTTCGATAATTCTAAAGGGATTAGCTGTCGGTAATTAGAATAATATTATTTATTATCAATGTTTATAATACATATCTATCTTTCTACATTTACTTATATTCTTTTCTTAATGCATTAATAAATAATATGATTAAATAAGTTATCATTATTTTTTATTTTCTCATAATTGTCTTTAATTTTTTTTATCTTTTTACGCATTTTACTTTTAATATATTTATAGATATAGAATATAAATTATAAATAAATTTATAATATAAATAGATAAATTTTAGTATGCACTAAACTTTTAACATAATGATTATTTTTATATAAATCACAATATGACTCTTTAAAAATATATAAAAGGATACATTATAGAGGACATGATATGTTTTCTATAAATATTTTATCCATATTTGTTTTTTTGTTTTTAATAAATATTTCTTGTTATAAGATAATAAAGATTAAATTGACATTTCACAATTAATAAAAAACTAACTTAATAGATTAAATATATATAATTTTATAAATAATGATGAACTTTTTATAAATTACAAATGACTTGTTAAAAATATAAAATTTGACATATTATAAAAGATACATTTATCTTAATACTATATATCTTAATTTCATAATGTTAATGTATATATAGTACTAATGTTAATCAATATGTGTACATACTATCCATATTATATATCTTAATATTATCATTAGATATAATTAGAAAAAAAAATAAGTGAATTGTTAGGACTTAGAATAATTATCATTCAAAATTTTTAAATGTACTTTTTTAAAATATTTTTTATGAATAAGAGGTAATCCATAAATTTATACTTATGATTAAAACTAATTTATGATTAAAATTAGCTATATTATGATTTAAATTAGTTATATGTTGGATAGAAAATTCTAACATATTTTAATTTTATTAAAATTTATCTATTTTATATTAAAAATATTTATAATATATATTCAATATCTATAAATATATTAAAGAAAATGAGTAAAAAAATAAAATATTAAAGACAATTATGAGAAAATGAAAATAATGATAATTTATTTAATATATTATTTTATTAATGCAAAATAATAAAAGTAAATTTAGGAAGAGAAATATGCATTATATTATATTATAAATATTAATAATAAATTATTATTTTAATTGACGATGGTCTAGCATTCGAAATTACTGATGGATTTACATCTGGCGGTAATTTTAATATAAAATATTAAGCATGTATTACTATTATACTACATATATATTATTACAAAATTAATTATCGACGGGCCTATCCTTCGGAATTACTAGTAATTCTAAAAGCAAGACCCATCAGTAATTAAAATAGTAAAATATTAAGCATATATTAATTTACCAATGGGAATTTGTCGTCCATAGTAGCGAAGGACTTTTTTACCTTCGATATTTCGGAAATTTTTTTTAATCCATCGCAAATTCCATCGAAAAATGCGAAGAAATTTTGTCCGTCGTAAATAGGTGATTTTTCTTGTGGGTGTGTTTGGTTGGCAGAACTTGGACAAGTTCTGCCAAACACCCTATGTGACCAAAACTTGAAAAGTTCTAGTCACGTGACCATTTTGAAGAACCAAAAGTTCTTGCTTCCAACGAACTTCCTTTTTTTTTTTTACTTTTTACTTTTTACTTTTTACTTTTTACTCTTTTTCTTTCTTACTTTTTACCTTTTTTCCTTTTTAATTTTAATTATTTTAATGTACATAGTATTTATTTATTAATACATTATTATTAAACTTATAAATAAAATTATTCTAGATAAAAGTTTCGAGCCAAACACTTTCTTGGAGAATATTAAGAATTTAATTGAGAAAGTTCATCAACAATTGGAGAATATAATTAATAAAATGTCCGAGATTTAGAGCATTCTTATGAAAATCAATTATTTTGAAAGGTTGTGTCTGCCCCAATTGAAAAGTTACAAGTGACTACTGAAGATATCAAAATATTGAAGTGTTGGTTACTTTGAATTTTTTTATCTGAGCGAAAAGAAGATAAATTTGTTAAGGACTTAGATGAAAAGTTGGCATTGAATCCATCAACTAACAAGACAAGTTTGCTTCAAATGCTTCAAGTTGATGTGAGATGCGTGGACATTTTTGTCGGCACAAAAATTTTAATTTTCTGCAAATTTCATTTTCAAATCAAGTTTTGATGATAATATCTCATTTTTTGGTACTTCCCTATGATCTGGTTGGTTTAAATCATTCATCTGATAAGTTGAGAAAGAAGACAAGACCACGTGAAGTATGATCCTCTGAATTTTATTTTCAGAGTTCGAGGTTGGATTCTTTTGAAAAGAGGAAGACTATTGTAGGCAAGATAAGATATACTCAATTAGTTATTACTATTATTATCTTTATCTTTTGAAAATTTTAGCTTACTTAGATTTTGTCAGTTATTATTATTATCTTATCTTTCTAGATATGAGATTATTTTATATTTGATTGTAAAATATCTATAAGTAGGGATAAACTCTTTTGTTATATATTAACTAGTTCAGTATTATGCAATTATTCTATTAAGCTTGTGTGGTTTTAGTTTTCGGTGGATTTTGAATTTATCAAACTATTGATGATGCTTTGAATCACAACCTTTTAGGATTAGTTTGAAAATTATAATCTTCTCCACTTTATAATTCTTGTTGTCAAAGGTGCAATGCTCTTTGAATAACGATCACGGGCGAAGCCACATGCCACATGGGTTAATATTTTAGTAGTAGCAGCATGTACATATTATAGTGTCTACCTTGTTGTATAGTGTCTTGAATATGTTAAGGTCAGGGGTTCGGATCTAATACTCAGTTATGAAGACAATTTATTAGTAAATACAATTTTATTTTATTACCTTACAAATAATATAACCGATTATCATGAAAATATTACTTCTCTCTTTCAAAATGTACATTTATCTTATTTTAGTTTTAATAGTGTGTTATTATATTGCGAAGACAGTATTTTTATTCCTTTTGATTTAATGGCAAATACAATTTATTTTATTACCATATAAATAATAATATGGAGCACACTATATTAATACTTATGAAAAAGTTTATTTCTTTATTACATTATGTATTTCATTTTTCTTTCTTTCAATTTGATAATAAATATAATTTATTGATTTACCATCATAAATCATATTGAGCATGTTAACTAATTATTATCAAGATATTATTTCTCTCTTTCAAGCATTTTTCCTAATTTTACTTTTTTATAGAGTACTATTATATTTCATAACAACTAATATATTATATAATTCTATTTTCTTTTAATTAGCTTAAATTGTATAATTTCATGATAAATAATATTTATATGTGTTATTTGTACCATAAGAGAATATATTTCATGATCATGCATTTAATCTTCATTTTGTAGCATTATGCCGAAAAATATATCTACATATTTTTTTATTTAGAACTAAAGGTGATATGATTTTGGTAAGTAAAATTAATACTTTTATAAATTGTATTGAAAAATAAATTTATGGTAATTTTATCATTTATCTTAAAAATAAAGATTATTTCCTCAAAGCACCCCTAAACTATCATGATTTTTTAAATCTAACCACAAACTACAAACTTCATTTTTTGGGTTCTTAAACTATCATGATTTTTTTAATTCGATCCTTCCGTCCAATTTCGTCATCTTCTCGATTATCTTTGATTTTTTGTATCTGTGAAAAGTCCATTATCCCCCATGCCTTAAGTGTTGATCTCTTTTTGCTTAAAATAATATAAAAAATAATTAAAAAATGGGCAGGGAGGCCGCCCCCCCTCCTCGCTGGTGATGGCTTGTGGGGGGGGGGGCATGCCGGCATGGAGCGGGGGCGAGGGAGACACAGGGGGTGTAGGGCACCGGCCACCCTTTTCTCCATCACCGCGAGTGAGCTCGCCGGCGCACGCCTGAGTGAGCTCACGCCGGTGAGCTCTCTCGCACTCAGAGAGGGGGGCGTCGGCCCCTCGTGTCTCACTCGTCGACACGGAGCCCTCTTGACTTTTTTTAAAAAATTTTTTTTATATCTATTATTTCATGCAAAAATACACTAACACTTAATGTAGGGGTATAATAGACTTTTTACAAATGTAAAAAATCAAAGATAACTGAGAAGTCAACAAAATTGGACAGAAGGATCAAATTGAAAAAAATCATAATAGTTTAGGGACTCAAAAAATGAAGTTCATAGGTTGGAGTTAGATCTGAAAAATCATGATAATTTAAGAATGGTTTGAGGAAATAATCATAAAAATAATTTTAAAATTGTTAAACTTATTTGTGAACCTACTGAATATTTAGTCTAACTCCGTCACTATTCATGATGTTAATGGCTCAATTCAACATTGTAATGTTTAATTTTGTATATTTTATGTTGCCTTTTAATTTATTTTTTAGGTTTTTATTATGCTTTTATTTAATAATTCTTATTTTCTTTAACATTTTCAATGGTCTTTTAATTTATTGTTATTTTTTATTATGAAAAAAATTAGTATAATTTTAGCACCAATATTCTTAACTTTATATATTATCTAAGTTTATCATGTCATTTACAATATATGATTATTAACTTTAATATTCACATGCATGTATCTATTACTTGTTTTTATTGCTAACCATGCATTTGTTTATTTTCATAAAATTTTGACTCTAGTTGAGACAATAGTTATTATGCAATTTATTTTATAATAAGATGTGCCTTGTTCCAAAAAAGAAGCCGCATGTTCAAAGTCAAAGCTTGCGGGAGCGGATTTAGGCATTGATTGCATATACTCAGAAACTGCAATGCTCCTGTCCGACAAGCTCTCCCAGTCGAACTTGGTGACCACGTTGAGGACCCTCGACTTTGAAGCGCCGAACATGGTGACAACAGCGTATGCGGTGGAACTGATCAGACGGATTGAAGGTGAAGGAGATGTTATAAGATCCCAAAGAGCACCAAGAGGGGGGAGGGGGGTGAATTGGTGTTTAACAAAAAATATCGATTTCACAAAAACCGTCGCGGAAGCTTAAAATCGATTCTTAAATCCTTTATAATTCAGATAATAAATTCAATATGAATGGGGAGAGAGAGAGAAAATCAAGCACAAAGACGCGGTGGTTGTTGACGAGGTTCGGCCACACCTTGACCTACGTCTCTGCTCTGACTTCTCGACCTCGAGACCACCAGAGATTTCACTAGCACTTTCTTTGTTCCAAATGGGGCAAGGAAGAAAGCCCTTTACACCACCGTCTTTTCTCCGCTTCGAGAGGCAAGACAACCTCTCCTCTTAGGAAGCTAATCTATTTCTTTCACTCAAGAGGTAAGATTTTGAACCTCTTTTACACAGAAGCTCTCTCTAATTTTTCTGAATAAAAGTGTTTCTCTCTTTTACAAAACTAAGCTCACAAGAGAAGAAGAGAGAAAGAATGAGAAAGCTATAAATTGAAAACTTCAAGAAATGATCTCTCTTTGACAATTTGAAATTTTTTTTAATGAGTGGATGGGTGCTTTTGCCTCTAACTTTGGCAGTTCTTTTATAGCCTTCAATGTGTGAAAAATTCGTCCAGAAATCATTCCACAAAATTCTCCTTCAAATTTGATCATTACTGTTCATTTGACTCGGAGGCCGGTCGATCGAAATTTCGGACCGATCGACCGGTCTATGTGACCGTTGCACCATTTCTCCAATTACCGCAGCTGGTCGGTCGACCGGACTATCGACCGATGTCTCGACCGGTACAGTCTCGCAGTTTTGATTTATAGCCGTTGAGCTGATCGGTCGATCAGTACTTCGACCAGTATAGTTTCGACATCAATCGGTCCTGGATCGGTCGACCGGCATCTTCATTTGGTCGATTGGACTGTCGACCGGCATTCTTTGTGTCGACCGGCAGATTGACTGACCTGCACTCTTTTGATCATAACTTTCTGCACAGTTATCCAAATTAGATGATCTTGGAGTCCATGGAAAGCTAACAGAATTCTCTACAAATTAACTGTGAATATTCATCCAAATTCTAATCATTTCATAGTCAATTATGTAATCAAATTTGTGCATAAAGTTATCTCTTTTTCTTGGACTTTTTCAACATTTTAATCTTTTGAGGTTTATTTCAACAAAATATAATTTCATATGTCATTGAAACTTTGACCCAACAATCTCCCCCTATTTGATGAAGACAAATCGAGAAATATGAAAAATATATAAATTACGAAAATGTTGTAAAATTCTTGTACAAGCAATTTTACTCTCCCTAACACGTAGCTTTTCTTACAATGGTAGATATTCACATAAATATTAGTTTTAAGGTACTTTTCATACAAAGCGATATTCATATCATATTTCTCCTATACTTCTCCCCCTTTTGTTTCATCAAAAAGAATAGTTTATATATGAAGCATATAAGAAATCATATGTAACTCCCCCTTAGTAAAAAATTATTTTTCCCCATTTTTGTCATATAATAGATATGTAGAGTAATGTAGAGCATTGCAAGTTTTGAAAGATAACTCCCCCTAAATTTATGGCTATTTTATAATGAAAACCAATTTATGAAAGCCAAAAATAAAAATTATTAAGAATCAAAATATGACATAAAACTTTGACACAACAATGTGATATTTACGATATGTGAAAATAGTGTTTAATCATGCTCCCCCTATCACCATGACCAATCTTTTATGTATTCTTCTTTTCTTTTAAAGAAATAGTAGTTTTGAAATTTTTAGTTGAAATCAAAAAGTAAGTGATACTTTTACCATAACCTTTGTGCCTTCACCACTTGTCCCTTGGCTTTGCATGTGAGGCACACCTGAAAAGTAATTATGTAATCTTTGGTACCCAAATTTCTTTGGGTCCTAATTTGTTAGATAATGTTTCTTTCGGAACCCAAATCATGCCACGTTGTGTTGATTTTTTCATTTTGCATTGATATGCATAATGGCCATGAAATTCGCATGTAAAACATTTGAGATGTGATTTTCTATGTTTGGATTTTCAATAAAAATTTTCATGTCCAAAATGATTCCTAAGATTATTTATCGTTACATGAGAAATAGTCTTATTTTGTGAGTTTTTCAAGAGGTCATTTTCCTTCTTTACATTGTCTAAAGAACATGCTAGTTTTACAATTTCACATGCATGTGTAATTTCCAAAGTTTCAATTTCATTTTTCAAATTTTCATTTTCCACAAGACATATATCCTTTTCTTCTTTTAATTTTTCAATCTCATGTATTAACTTCTCATTTTCTTCTTTAAGTGAGAAATATATTTTTATAAGAGATGAGAGTTCTTTATTCACATCTAAAGAAAAAGCTTCTTCGGAAGAGTTCGATGAGTCATAATTTGAGATTGAAGGGTTAGAAAGTATCTCATCGTCGTGTGCCATCAAGCATATGTATGCTTCATCACTAGAAGAGCTTGATGAATTACTTGTTTCACTAGACTCTTCATATTTTTTTCTTTTTACCTTTCCGAGATTTTTCTTCTTTGTAGTGCTTGTATGATTTTCTTGTTGGCTTCTCGTTCTTGTCTTTTTTCTTAACCAACCTGAGATACTTATCCAATTTTCTTGTGTATAGTGCGAGTTTCTTTTCATCCACTTCCTTTTCGCTTGAGTCTTCTTCTATTGTATTTGCCTTCAATGTCAATGTTTTCTTCTTGGGAGCTTTTTCTTTTTCATCTTCTTGGATTGAGATCTCATAGGTTAGAAGTGAACCAATAAGATCATCAAAATCCAATTTATTTAAATCCTTTTCTTCGATTACGGTCCTCTTCATATGCCATTTGGAGGAGAGAGACCTGAGAATCTTTTTCAGTTTTTAGGGGTTAGATCTTGGATCGCTCAAAGAGGCTAAGCCATTCAAAATATCATTAAACCGAGTTACCATATCATTTATGGATTCATTTTCATACATTTTGAAAGAATCATATTGATGGTTTAAAATATTCAATCTAGATTCTTTGACCTTGTCGGTTCCTTCATAAGTGGTGATGAGCTTCTCCCAAATCTTGGTCGAAGATTCACAACTTGAAATCCGATTAAACTCCGTCGAATCCAAAGCACAATAAAATATATTTTTTGCTTTCCAATCAAGTTTTGAAAAAAAAAATTTCTTTTTCTTTAGAATCAGTAGGTAACTTTTCATGAATATAAAAGCCTTTTTCAACTATTTTCCACATGTCGATAGAACAAATATATGATTGAATTCTAATTTTTCAATATGCAAAATTTGATGCATTTAAAAGGGAAGGACGACTAATAGATTGTCCTTCGGTAAAACTAAATCCACTTGATGTCATGGCTCTTAAGATTGTTAAATTTTAAAAAAGATGATTGAATCTTAAATATTAGATCTAAAACGATTAGATAAAAAAATGAGAAGATTTAAAGAATCAAAACAAGAGCAACCCGCTCTGATACCAATTGTAGGATCCCAAAGGGCAGCAAGAGAGGGGGTGAATTAGTGTTTAACCAACAATGTTGATTTCACAAAAACCGTCGCGGAAGCTTAAAATCGATTCTTAAATCCTTTATAATTCAGATCATAAATTCAATATGAATGGGGAGAGAGAAAAAATCAAACACAAAGATACGGTGGTTGTTGACGAGGTTCAGCCACACCTTGGTCTACGTCCCCGCTCCGACTTCTCGACCTCGAAATCATCGGAGATTCCACTAGCACTTCCTTTGTTCCAAATGGGGCAAGGAAGAAAATCCTTTACACCACCACCTTTTCTCCGCTTCGAGAGACAAGGCAACCTCTCCTCCTAGAAAGCTAATCTATTTCTTTCGCTCAAGATGTAAGATTTTGAATCTCTTTTACACAGGAGCTCTCTCTAATTTTTCTGAACAAAAGTATTTCTCTCTTTTACAAAACTAAGCTCACAAGAGAAGAAGAGAGAAAGAATGAAAAAGCTATAAATTAAAAACTTCAAGAAATGATTTCTCTTTGACAACTTGAAGCTTTTTTTCGATGAGTGGATGGGTGCTTTTGCCTCTGGTTTTGGCAGTCCTTTTATAGCCTTCAATGTGTGGAAAATTCGTCCAGAAATCATTCCACAATTTTTTTTTCAAATTTGACCATTATTGTTCATTTGACTCGGAGGCCGGTCGACCGGTCTATGTGACCGTTGCGCCATTTCTCCAGATACCGCAGTTGGTCGGTCGACCGGACTATCGACCGGTGTTTCGACCGGTACAGTCTCGCAGTTTTGATTTATAGCCGTTGAGCTAATCGATCGACCGGTGCTTCGACCGGACTGTCGACCGGTATAGTTTCGACGTCAACCGATCCTGGATCGGTCGACCGGCATCTTCATTTGGTCGACCAGACTGTCCACTGGCCTTCTTTGCGTCGATCGACAGATTGACTGACCTGCACTCTTTTGATCATAACTTTCTGCACAGTTATCCAAATTAGATGATCTTGGAGTCCATGAAAAGCTAACAGAATTCTCTACAAATTCACTATGAATATTCATCCAAAATATAATCATTTCATAGTCAATTATGTAAGAAAAGTTGTACATAAAGTTATCTTTTTTTCTTGAACTTTTTCAGTATTTTAATCTTTCGAGATTTGTTTCATCAAAATATAATTTCATATGTCATTGAAACTTTGACCCAACAGATGTGGCGGAATTTGATGGCACAAACAAAGGAAGCCTGGCAGGCGGGGTGACGTCGGAGTGGACCACGACGGTGATGCTGAGAGCTGCCATGGAGACGGCCATGATCGACTTAGAGATGGCATCCATAGGGGAGGGAGAGGGGCAGCCGACATGAGTGGCGGGTGGAGAGGTCTACGACGTCGGCGAGGAAGTCGATGTAACGGGGGAGGAAGATGACGTGGTTGTAGATGTAAGAGTATTCCTGGGCGTCAAGGGAGGAGAATTTTATATGATCTGAAATATCTTATATTTATATAAAGCTCATCATCCAATGCCAGTTTTCAATGAATCTCCACTCAACAATCTTACTTATCTTTTTTTTCTCATTTTTTTCATTTATATTTTTTCTCATATTTTTTCCACATTTTGGCACTTGAAAGGTTCTTATTATAACTAGCGACACCATTCAATTTGAAACGGCCTGGCGGCCTGGACAACATTCCAACAATTCACTAACTACACATTTTTTTGGAATGTGAAACGGTTCCAATAATGCACTAATTATTTTTTGTCAACTTATATATATATATATACGGTTCCAATAATGCACTAATTATTTTTTGTCAACTTATATATATATATATATCTGCTTGATGATTTCAAAGTTCTATCTTTTGACCAATGTGACTTTTATGTTGTTTTTTTAGTTTACATTTCTCTCTAATTAACATTTCTCTCTCTCCACATTCTCTTCTCCCTCTTTGCATTCATTATCACCACCAATTCAATATTTTAATATTTATTGACACCAGTTTCTTTTCTGGAAGATGAAAAGAGCATTTATGAATTTAAAAGGAGCTCCTAGTGCTATCGGGACGCGACCAAACTCTTCGCCCTCTGGATCAACCAATACTTGCGCCCTCGCTCATGTCCAGCTTTCCCTCCTCGCCGCCAACTGCAATGTTGCTCCAGTCTAAAGACTCGAAACATTAGAGCAACGACACCAAAGTCGCTTGAACGACCTGCAGCATCAGTGAGATCTCGAGCCACACCTTCCGCCCGCTGCTGGAAGTGCTGCCCTCTGAAATCGATGGTGCTTCGCCCGTCCGTCCCCAGGTGCAGGAACCGTTTAGGCCGGACCCTCCTCCTAGCTCCTGGGGCTGGTGGACTCGAAGTTTTATGTAACGACCTTAATTTTTTTAGAGTTAGAAAAATAATATTTTATTATTATTTATTTTGAGAAATATGATCATTAATATTATATAATAAATAATTCTGAAAATAAAGAAAAATAGGGAAGGAGTTTAATTAAGGATAAAAATATATTATGGGATATTTAAGTAAATTCGAAATTATTTAATTATTAAAATAAATTAGTAAAATTAAAAGAGATTAATTAAAAAAATTATATTTGATTGGGATTAGAAGTTATAGATGGATTGAAAATCGAGGATCTAGAGCCCTATAAACAAATTCTCCTACTTTTTTATTCTCGATGTTCGATGGCAGAGGGGTGACATCTAGATGATGGCAATGTGTGATTCGACGTACTAGACGTGAAACGAAGTACATAGGGGAATTCATAGATTTATTATATGAGAGATATTATAACCTCCTAAATTAGGAGGATTAATCCTCCTAATTCTCTCATAGTGGCATCAAATGTAATTTTATCAACTTTTTGGGGCAAATGAAGAATGTGAGTGTTAGGAGGATTTTTAGACTAATCTTTTAAGAGGATGTAGCATTTTTCTTATTATATAGTACGATTATTTATTTAAATTGATTGTTGTTAGTATTGACTTCAAATTGCGTCATCGCTGATTCCTTCGTGTAGCGCATTCGATTTTCTTAATGATCGAGAGAAAAGAAAAAAATAACACATCGGATAAAAGAAGGATAAAGGGCGCATGTGTATTGGAGAGGAAATTGAGAATGAAAAAAAAAGGAAAGAAAAGATGAATCAAGCCATGCAACATTTGGCGCAGAAGGAGGAAAAGTAATAAAAATAATGAGAGGCGTAAAATGTGGTGCCGCTAGATGATTTACACAGAGAGCAAAGGGATTATAGGAGAGAGAAAGTACGTCTTCAATGCTAAGGTAAGAAGAAAAAAAACAAAAAGAATTAGGGAAGAGAGAGGGTGTTGGTTCATTGTACAGAGCCAATCAAGAGAGAGAAAAGAATGTGGAGAGAGAATAAAAGGTTGGCCGAAGTCATGCGGAGAGATCAAATAATAAAAAAAAAAAAAGAAAAAGAAGGGACTTTCGGTCACAATTAGAGGGGGTAGAGAGAGAGGGAAAAGGAATTTCCGAGAGGAAATTTCTTTGTTGAATTCCTCGGCCAGCGAGAAAAGAATAGAAAAAAATAGAGAAATTTCCTTCTTGAAATTATATTAATTGATTAATTTAATAATCAGTTTTATAATAATTATCTTCTTGTTATTGTTATTGAAATATAATTTATTGATTGAATTTTATTGATTGTGCTAATCATATTGCAATAATTCTTGATTATATTTTTATTATATTTAATCATCATATCAGATTATATAATCATTATATGTGATCATATTTTGTTATCATATTTATTATGATATTGATTCAATAGTTTTGGATCTTCTTTCACATAAATTAAATTGTTAAAAGATAAACATTTTAGATAAATAAGATAAAAGCGCAAAAGTCACTAGGGCCATGTTCACTGATTGTCACTAAGCCGAGACGAATTGAATTAAATTGAATGGGGAAAGATAGTGTAAAAACTATGTTGTCCCGTGTATGGCCACTCGTCCCCCACCATACACGAATTCATTGAATTGAATCGAATTTGCCGTGGCACTAATTCTCCACTGGCCTGCATGAAAGTGGCATAGTGACCCTTAGTTGACTGAGCGCTCATCGTTGAATTGGATAACTCAAAACATTGTAAATTGAATTGAATTGAATTAAAATCGAATCGAATTGAGTTGGATTGAAATCAAATTGAATTGAACATATCATGGTCATTTGGATACTGGTGTTGACGGGCATTCCTCCACCCATTGAATCGAATGGAATTATTATTGACCAATGACCATTGATATTGAATTAAAAATTATTAAACTGAATAGTGTCATAGCGATCAGACATTTAATTGCTAAATCAATATTGATCGATCATTTGACCTTTTCCTGATCCTTCCTGATCTATGACTTTATTATCCTATTATTATATTGAATCATCGATCCAATTGATTAGGCAATTATTAATTGCTATCGTTATTGATTGACCTTTCGACCATAACATGATATAATTGCTCATATTGATAAATCGTTAAATGGTTAATTAATTATTATATTGATTACTCAATTGATTCATCATTGATTATATTTTATTTTTTATTGAGCATATTGATTATTTAATAGACCTTACGTACTAATTATTTTTATACTCATAAATATTTCTCTATACCTGAATCTGTGCATGTGAGAGTGCTTTGATAGAGGATGATCGTGGACTCAGCGACAGATAGATGTTGTATATGTTCTAGATTGAGTTGTCTAGTTTTTATTATTTTTGCATTTATTAGAATTGTGAACTTATTGATATTTTAATTATTTTAAATATTATGGATTATTAGTCATTATTATTGAAAAGTCTTTCACATTTATTATTTATATTCTGCACTTAATAAATTTTATTACGTAAAAATATTTTATAGAAAATTAAGTAGCGCCTCCGGGACGACTCTGAGCACGTGAAAGTCACGTGGGTCTGAGGGCATTACACTGTATCTCAACCTCTTTGCAGCTCGTTCTTAGGACAAGGTCGGATGAGAATTTGAGTTCCTGTAGCACATGAACTCGCACTTTCCGTCGCCTCTGATCATAATGAGTTCCAACGTTGTCCATGTGGCCGAACTCATCTTCACAATGATCATCGATCAAAGGCGGCGGCGACGAAAATTCCCTCTTCACCATCACGGACGTGATTCTCCCCTCTTTGAACCTCTCTTCTTCTTCCAAACCCAATCCATGCCAGTATACTCTCCTCTCCCATTCGCGGCGGTGTTCCTTATGTGCAAACAGAGAATGGTGGAGGTGACAAATCTGTTGTCTATCTCCTCCTTTTGATGCCAACGTTTTTTTTTCGTTTGTTTTTGTTATGACCCTCTATTTAACTTTTAAAACTTTTTTTCAGATCATTGCACATTTGCTCATTGAGTACTATGTCAACTCATTTGGAAGTTGCCTATGAATTGGATTATTACATTTCATTTCATCTCCATTATTTATTATTTGTATTTATGATTATTTCTTATTCTCTATTTGTTGTTTTTTATGTTAGGTACCTTAAACCCAATTGTTTTCTCCACTTTTTTATATTTCATTTATAATTTTTCTTCTTTATTTTTATATCTTTTTATTTTTCTCACCGTTCTCTGACCTACTTGCCTTGGTAAAGGGCATGGCAAGAGGCTTTTAACAAGTAGTTTAAAAATTTCTCAATGGCTTCATGCCTATATTTGTTTAATGAAAGATATGATAATTAAGCTAATGCGTTGAAATGATGTAGTAAAATAAGATCGCTAGCAAGTGCACTAGTCGCTCAAATAATATGGTAAAAATGAGTAAAGAGTGTCGAACCCATGAGAAATATTATTAATTCAATATCTGAATTTATAAATTAATAAGAAAGGAGAAACATGGAATTTTGGAAAAAGGATTTTGTGAAATAAAATAAAGAAAATAAAAATAAGATAGTGGTGTTGAAGTTAAGCCTTAGGATGAAAATAGATCATGATAAATATTTGAACCATAAAAGATAAATTTAATCTTTAAAGATGGATTAGAATTTTTTTCAAGTTATTAATTTACAAGATTAACATCACAGAGTCCACAAACTGGTAATTTTGCTATTTAATCCGGCAAATCAAACTATCTTAATTTTAATCAAACCTAAAGTTCCACAAACTGGTATTCGTCAAATAAGATTAAAATTAAGATGCATTAATAGACTGTTAATCACTCCACAAACTTGTATAGATTAACAGACCACATAAACTTGATTCTCCACACATTAGTTATCAAATTTATATCAATTATTAATTTCACATAAAATCAATTAATTTAATTAATGAATTTTGAAATCAAATAGTCCACAAACTGGTAATTACTCAACTCAGAAATTCAAATAATTAAATCAAAAGCACTAAGCACAATTAACCAATTGATCAGAAAAGATTAAAACAAATGATATAGGGTCCAAATAGTTTCCCTTCAATAATAATCTCCTAAAATGAAATAAATAAAAATATGGAGTTCATCTTAGAAATTCTGGAGAGATAATAACAAAATAATAATAATTGGAAGAATTACACCCAAAATAAAAGTAGAGCTCTCGAATTGGGCAGACAGTCGGGCAGCCTCTCGGACTTGATCAGGGTCACGATCAACCTCCAACCGTCGCACTTCTCTCCTTTTGATCGTATCCTGCAGACTCACGACTCGCCGTGGAAGAAACCTGAAAGAGCACCAATTGAGATGATGGCTTCTTCATGTATTTATAGGTGCAAACGGCCTTCAATTTGATCACGGTCGTGATATCGTACGGCCAAGTTTAATCTTGAGATAAACTTTAAACTTTTAAATCTCGGCCACAGATAAAACTTTATCCATTTTGCACCCGATGATAAACTCTTCTTGATAATTCTCGGCCACCAAAGTTGTCCAATGATTAGAGTTCTCGGCCGCAAAACTAAAACTATCGGTTAAGGATAAAACTAATTTTGCGGCCAATACTTAATGAATGGTGTGTTTTGCGCCCGTAATCAAAGCATCTCAATGCTTTATCACCCATTGATAAATGTTTATCTGCATTACGGCTGGATTTTTACGGCCGATAATCTTGATTGGTGATGATGTTTTGCCCCCCGAGATAAAGGTTCTTATTTGTATCTCGGTCAATAATCCTTGGTTAATGATAAGCTTTTACACCCAAAGATATCGGCCGGTAAACTTGAGTCATATCTTGCCCAACTTGATAACTTGATGTTCTCGGCCGATAAACTTGGTTGTGGATAGATATTTGATGTCGGATTGCGGCCGATAAATCATATTGAATTGCGGCCGATAAATCATATTGTAACTGAATGGCGACCGATAACATAATCCTTCGGATAATTGCATTTCCTGCAAAATAATTATCAAATTTTAATTAATCCATCCATAATTAAAATATTCAAAGAATTAACAATTAAAATCAATAAATCCGAAATTACGAGTAAAAGTGACTAAAAATGATGCATGCCATGAACAAATTACAGAAAAGTTAATTAAAATATTAATCTAAAATATGTTGTATTTTGCATACATCAAACTCTCCCAAGCTTAAAATCTTGCTTGTCCTCAAGCAAAAACTCAAAGCAAGGCTCAAGAAAGTTCCATCATAACTTCTATATTATCAACTGACTAATTTTCTCACACAATTCTTCTGCACACCTACTACTTAGTATCTTACCACTTTCTATGTACTTAGCTTCGTAGAGGTTCTGAATGCTAGACAAATTTAAACAATCTCAAATTCAGCCTAGTAGAAAAATAAATTACCTGTCAAATAATAGCATTAATATTGAACACATAAGTACTAATTGAGCTTAAAACTTTTCTTTTTCTTTTTCTTTCCACTTTTATTTTTAATCATTTTAAAAGTTCTAATATTCAAGCAGGATTGAACAAGGAAGTTCATGTAGCGGGCTTTGGACTGATGACTCCCAGACCAGATGACCTTAGGGCAACAGGTGATAAGGCACCCCTCGAGTTTACTTGCCCGAACAACCAAGGTTCTGAATGGAGAGTTCGAACTTAGCCATGATTCAGTACTCTTGGTGCTTCTCCATATTCCACAAGATGGTTCATGTAGCAGGTTTTCGATCGACGGATCCCAGAGCAGTTGCCCCTAGGTCGCTAGGCATGAACCCCTACGGATCTAATTACTCGAACACACCTTGGTTCCAGATAACACTTTTGTACCTACACATAACTTTATTCAACTTTTTTTTAAGCTCAAGGAGTACTTAATATGGTCAATAAAAAGGCTACTACTATCAAGACTTAAAAGCAATAAATAAAAAGGCATGAATATGATTTTGTCGTCTAGTCATTCATAATTCTACTTGGCATAGGCACACAGTCCATAAGTTTGATACTAAAATAACAAGTGATTAGAAAGAAAAAGCATTCAAGTTTCATCAATTTATGATATGTCTTTGAAATTTTACTTAAAGATAATTAAAATAATAAGACAAGAGTTTGTAAGATGGTAGCAGAAATAAATGCATGCAATGATATTTTTGGGAAATTTTTTCAATTTTTCAATTTTTTTTTGGATTTTTGGAAATACATGCAAACATAAGCAAATAAAAAGAAAGAAATATGCAATGCGTGAAATGCAAACTCCCCCAAGCTTGAACTAGACACTGTCCTCAGCCTTAAGCCAGCAAGGAAAAGTGATACATACTCAATAAAAAGGAAAAATAAAGAAATAAAAATAAAGAAAAGGGAAAAGACACAATCGAATTTACTGTCTATGAGGTGGCGATGGTGGATGGTAGCCAAGATGTCCTTGGCGCATATGATACTCATGGATGCGCCTCGTCATGCGAACATGCTGATTCTGAAGGGATTCGAAGCGACCTTGATGATCATCCATATTGCTAAAGTTAGCTCGAATGTTGGTCAACTCCTGAGCCTGTCGATGTTGCTCTTCTTGAATAGCATGCAGCTCTCCTACTTGACGAAGTTGTTCTTCTTGAAAGACGTGAAACTCCCCTGCCTGACGAAGTTGTTCATCGTACATTGATTCCCATAAATTTTGTATGGAAGCATAGTCAGACTGAGGTGGCGGCGATGGATGATAAGTCTGCTCTGGAGCTGAAGTGGAAGTAGGCTCTGGTGCTATATAATGATTTCGCACAGGTTCCTGTAAAGGAGCAGATACTTCCATCGGATCGCGTTCCTCATAAGGAGTGGCCGGTATAAATGAATAATCAGAATAGCTCTCATGTTTAGGAGATGGAATCGGCGAAGGCACCGGCATATAAGGTGAATGGGCTGATATGGCATATTGGGAAGCTGCCGGTGATGCAGCCTAGAATTCCTGAAGCTGCTGAAAATAGTGTTGAGCTGCCACATAATCAGTAGAATCAAACTAGGAGAATGTTTGATCTTGGTGTGACTGTCCGACAGAGGTAGATGGTCCTGCAGGTGAGATTACTGGAGCTATGACATGCCTAAAAAGTAACCAATTATTAGGATTAATTGGTGTAAATGCATTTCGGTCGTTGCAGGACACCTCCAAATCACTCTCTTTAAAAATAAAAACTTTAACTCCTGCAGTGTTAGTCTTGGTGAGGCCCATGGCCAGAATAGTTCGTCGATTGAGGTGGGCAATTCCTGGGATAGCTTCAAGATCATCCAGGTCTAGTCTGAAGTGTTGAGCTATCGGCGTGATAAGGGTGCCCATACTGATGCTGCCGCTCCGAAGAGTAGTACGGTGTTGAAGCGACGAATGAGGAAAGCGCCAACATTGACCTGTATGAAGCATGGTGTGGATCAAGAATAATTTTCCCTTCGAGACGACTCCATCACTGTCACTTCGTCCACTAAGGGTGTTGCTAAGCATGCGATGGACAAAACGCAGGTCAGGATTTTGAATTGTGCTTTCTTTAGCTGTGCTCCAGACCAATCGATCTTCTTTAGTTATCTGTTTCCAAAAATCTTCAGCATAAAAATTAGTAGGAACAGAACAAGCCCCATAGTTGGGAAACCCATAAATATTATTAAAATCTTCTAAGGTCAATGTGAAGGGTCGCCCGTATAGCTGAAAATAAATGCGAGGTTGATCGTATTGTCTGCCATCCAGATTGAAGACCTCGAGAGATGATAAAAATTCCTTAGTAAGGACTTCATAAGTCAGCCATCACTGTTGAACAAAATATGAAAATAAATGAATATCTGCAAATAAATTGTACTCCCTCAGTATCTCAGTGTCTGGAAATCTGGTGGCATTGATTCGTACAGCGGCCATTCTTTCAAAATGATCTTGGTAAGCAGGCTTGATCCAATAATAATCTCTCGGATATGAAATTAACTGTGAAGATTGCGGTGCGGGCTGAGCGTCCGGATGTCGTCGATCGCGACGCCCCCTCCAAATATTAGCAAATCGCCTTATTATAAATTTTTTTCGGCGTTGAAGTGCTCGGCCTTGGTGAAGAGTGCGGAAGTCGATGAAGCGGGAAACTCGGCCGGTACGAAGAAACGTCGAAGAGACTCCGGCCGTAATTAGGTGACGAAAAGGGTCTCGGCCGGAGTTCGTCCTCTGTTGCATGTGGGGGTCGTCTCGCCCGACAAAGAAGAAACTTGCGGCCGGATTCTCTGCACGTCGAGCTAGGAATGTTACGGCCGCAAGGTCGATGACAAGATCCTCGGATAATCGATTAAGTGTCGGCCGCAAGTAAGAACAAAGAGATTGTCGGCCACAAAGTGAGATGGCGGCCGGAGTCCAATGCCGAAGAAGGAAAAGACGGTCGCAAATGGGGGTTGATCGACTTCATTTCGACCTACAAACGAAGTATGGGTAAGTATTTATAAAACGACGTGAACTCACCTGTGAAAACCGGTCAAATCCATTGGAGTGCGGGCGCAATTCATGCATGCAGTGCTATGCCCGTAAGGTCATCTCGGTGTCAGAGATTCCCTGCCACGTGTGTCTGGTGATAGAATCAAAGTCTTGCAATTGTTCTTCGCGCTCGTAACCTGATTTAGACATTGCGACTGGATTTAGTGCCCGGAGACGTCTCGTCTTGTCGATGAACATCGGGTTCCATTGTCGGTGTCAGATTGCGGTCGGAGTTGTCGTATTGCGGCCGAAGTTGTCGTGTCGGATGTCAGGCTCCGCGTTTCATGGCCGATATTGTCTGGATTTGGAATTTAGTGCCTGGGAAACTTCTTGTCGGATTGTCGGGGGGAGGAAATCACAATGCTCGGAGGTTACGTTGAGTTTACACCCCTGAATTTTGACGAGCATTAGTATGTCCGAAGTACTCTCCTCGCACACATCAAACATTAATTAAATTAGATGACTCCATCTAAATTAAAATAATAAACTTAAACTGCTTATTAAAATAAATCTACCACCCAAACTAATTGTATCTAACTAGGATATTAATCAACAACTAATTAGATTAATCCAAAGAAAAGAAAAGAAAAGTAAAATAAAAAGGATAGAAATAGTTTTGATTTATAGTCGTCAGCTTGACTTAATCCTAATGAAGATCAAGGCCTATTTTGCTCTTCTCTCCTTGGATTTTTCTCTGTGTTACTTGGGAGGAAACCCGGTGTATGTCCAGTCAGTTGTGCCGCCATCTGTCCCAGTTGTCTTTCCGAATTTCGAATTGGTGCATCCTGATTAGTGGCTCTAGACTCCATATCTTTTTGCAACGATTGCATAGTATCTATTATATGTGCCATCATCTCCTGCATATGATTTGATGATTGATATTGGGGAGCATCAGGTTGCCTTCCCAGTACATAATCTTTTGATGGACCAAATGGTTGGCCTTGATTTTGATTGTAGGCAAACTTCGGATTATGTCTCCAACCATAATTGTTGCTCCTATAGAATGGGTTGGAAATAAAGTTAGCATTTTCAATTTGATTTGAATTTGAAGTGTTACCTGTAGGGCTATAATTGCTCAAATTTCTCATTAGTGACATCATCTGCTCGAATTTTTGATTAAGTGACTCCAGTTGAGCCACTATTTCCGAAGATTGGGTTCCTTGTGCAGCATGTACATCATGAGTTCGGCGAGATGGTCTCCTTTCTTGACTTGACTTGAGGGCTACAGCTTCAATAATATCTTGTATCTCACTATGGCATTTAGATCCCAGTACTGTCCCTCCTGCTAATTGATCGAGCTTATCTTGATCTGTAGCTCGCAATCCATGGTAAAAATCTTCCATCACTTGACACTTTGGAATCCTATTATCAGGGACTCTGGCTAACAGTTCCTTATATCGTTCCCAGGCCTCATATAATGTTTCATCTTCATCTTGAACGAATGCCCTTAACTCTCTTCGATATTTGCCTGCTTTTTGTGGTGGGCAATATTTTCCAACAAACCTTTCTACTAGCTCCAACCATGAGTGAACTCATCCTGCAGGCAAAGTTTTGAACCATGTAGAAGCTTTCTCACGTAAGGATTGTGGAAATAATAATAAACGAATAACTTCAGTAGAAACATTATTATTTCTAAAAGTGCTAAGAGTGCAAGAAATTTGTCTAGGTGATCGTGAGGGTCTTCATGAAATCCTCCTCCAAATTTAGATGCTTGTATCATCCTCATGATTGCCGGATTGATCTCAAAATTATTTGCATTGATTTCAGGCAGCACAATGCATGATTCTCGATCATTATATCTGGCTGAGACATATTCTCTCATAGAGAGTTCTGCTTCATCTTCTCGCCGATTATTTTGTGGTGGAACTAGTTCATTTCGTTGCTCATTGTTGCGTGCTTGTTCAGCCATTCTTCTTATATTTCTTCGCAATCGGCGAGAAGTTCTTTCAATTTCAAGATCAAATTCCAAAAGCGGATTTGAACTCCTGGTGCGATGTTCAAACTATCATAAGATTCCAAGATTAGTTGCAATTAGATCTTCAATGGTACCTGCAACAACTAATTTTCAGTAGGAGAAAAGAATAAAATATATACAAGAAAGAAATACAGATAATAGGTCACGAAGAAATAAGATTTTAACAAAAAAGTCTTTCGGTCTGATAAAATTAAAAATTCATCATTAAAATTAATTTCCGAAGGATCAGAAACCTAATTACGGCCGCCAAATTCGATAGAAGATTAGCGAATACGGCAAAACTCGAAACATTGCTCAAAAGAAACCAATTCGAATTCCAAATATCAACATCTCGACCGTAAGTAAATCAATTAGATAGTTGTAAAAATCATGCACTCGTTCGGCCGTAAAACTTGCATCACAGAATCAATAACCACATCTTCGGTCGTAATATAGAAATAGATTTGCGACCACCAACGTCGGCCACAGAAATCATTGATCAGAGATGGAAGTCCAAGGCGAAAATAGAATAACACGAACGAGATAAGGCAAATTCAGAAAATTGTAAATATTTTACGGCCGAAATGAAGTCAAATCAATATGGTGGCGTAAAAATGAATGTTTAGAAAATATCGGCCGTAAAACAGAGATCAATTTTCAACCGCAAATGATCTTGAACTAATGGGTTACAGAGATTTAAATTATCGGCCACAGAAATCATGCATTGATCGAATTCTTAATCAATTTAATTCGCAAAGACAAAATTCAATTCGATATCTCGGATAAAGTCAAGTTTCGGCCATAAAAATTGCCAGCTGCAAATATACAGATACAAACATGTCGACCGCAAAATAGAAGATTATTGTCGGCCGCGAAAATCATGCACGACTGGATTAACGAGATTAAAATCCAAGGCAAAAAATGACTAACATGAGATATTTGCGGGAGATATGTCGCAAAGAGACTTCAGAAAATTATCGGCCGCAAAACTTTTTAATCAATCCAATGCGCATAGAAAGAAATCAATTTGATCATTAAAAAGAAATATTTTTCTATTGTGGGCGCAAGCTCTTTTTTTTAATTCATAAAAGATGAAACATGTTAATATTCTACGGCCGCAAAACCAAAAATGTACTTCTCGGTCGATAACTAAATCAAACAGAAATCAAATCAGTGTTGCGACCACAAATTTTAAAATTTAAGGTCAGAATCGATATATCAAGGCCGTAAACCGGTAAAGCCGACAAACTAAATCTCGGAAATCACGGTCGCAAAAACTTAAGTCGATAGTAATCCGAAAAATCCGTAAAGCACTAGCCGAAGTCAACAATTTTAATCTAAAATGTCGCGACCTTTATCTGCAAAAGAATAATATTAAATTATTTACAAAAATAATTAAAAACAATAATAAAAAATATTTACAAGGAACTTATTTATAGAAAATTATTTACAATTTATTTACATCTCCTAATAATTCATAAAAATTAGAAATTAATTAATAAAATATTCCCCGGCAACGGCGCCAAAAACTTGATGCGTTGAAATGATGTAGCAAACTAAGATCGCTAGCAAGTGCACTAGTCGCTCAAGTAATATATTAAAATGGAGTAAAGAGTGTCGAACCCACGAGGAATATTATTAATTCAATATATGAATTTATAAATTAATAAAAGAAGAAAACATGGAATTTTGGAAAAAGGGTTTTGTGAAATAAAATAAAGAAAATAAAAATAAGATAGTGGTGTTGAAGTTAAGCCTTAGGATGAAAATAGATCAGGATAAATATTTGAACCATAAAAGATAAATTTAATCTTTAAAGATGGATTAGAAATTTTTCCAAGTTATTAATTTACAAGATTAATATCACAGAGTCCACAAACTAGTAATTCTGCTATTTAATCCGGCAAATCAAACTATCTTAATTTTAATCAAACCTAAAGTCCAACAAACTGGTATTCGTCAGATAAGATTAAAATTAAGATGCATTAATATAAAAATCCTATGCTGTTAATCACTCCACAAACTGGTATAGATTAACAGACCACATAAACTTGATTCTCCACACACTAGTTATCAAATTTATGTCAATTATTAATTTCACATAAAATTAATTAATTTAATTAATGAATTCTGAAATCAAATAATCCACAAACTGGTAATTACTCAACTCAGAAATTCAAATAATTAAATCAAAAGCACTAAGCACAATTAACCAATTGACCAGAAAAGATTAAAATAAATGATATAGGGTCCAAATAGTTTCTCTTTAATAATAATCTCCTAAAATGAAATAAATAAAAATATGGAGTTCATCCTAGAAATTCTAGAGAGATAATAACAAAATAATAATAATTGGAAGAATTACACCCAAAATAAAAGTAGAGCTCTCGAATTGGATAGACAGTCGGGCAGCCTCTCGGACTTGATCAGGGTCGCGATCAACCTCCAACCGTCGCACCTCTCTCCTTTTGGTCATAGACTGCAGACTCACGACTCGCCGTGGAAGAAATCTGAACTTCAGAGCACCAATTGAGATGATGGCTTCTTCACGTATTTATAGGTGCGGACGGCCTTCAATTTGATCACGGTCGTGATATCGTACGGCCAAGTTTAATCTTGAGATAAACTTTAAACTTTTAAATCTCGGCCATAGATAAAACTTTATCCATTTTGCACCCGATGATAAACTCTTCTTGATAATTCTCGACCACCAAAGTTGTCCAATGATTAGAGTTCTTGGCCGCAAAACTAAAATTGTCGGTTAAGGATAAAATTGATTTTACGGCCGATACTGAATGAATGGTGTGTTTTGCGCCCGTAATCAAAGCATCTCAATGCTTTATCGCCCATTGATAAATGTTTATTTGCATTACGGCTGGATTTTTACAGCCGATAATCTTGATTGGTGATGATGTTTTGCCCCCCGAGATAAAGGTTCTTATTTATATCTCGGTCAATAATCCTTGGTTAATGATAAGCTTTTACACCCAAAGATATCGGCCAATAAAGATATCTTTTGGGTTACGGCCGATAAACTTGAGTCATATCTTGCCCAACTTGATAACTTGATGTTCTCGGCCGATAAACTTGGTTTTGGATAGATCTTTGATGTCGGATTGCGGCCGATAAATCATATCAAATTGCGGCCGATAAATCATATTGTAACTGAATGGCGGCCGATAACATAATCCTTCGGATAATTGCATTTCCTGCAAAATAATTATCAAATTTTAATTAATCCATCCACAATTAAAATATTCAAAGAATTAACAATTAAAATCAATAAATCCGAAATTACAAGTAAAAGTGACTAAAAATGATGCATGCCATGAACAAATTACAAAAAAGTTAATTAAAATAATAATCTAAAATATGTTGTATTTTGCATGTATCATAAGCATATTAATTACTTTTATTAATTATGGAAATAATAATTATTTGTTAACTTAAAAAATCATATATCTTATATCTACTTAACTTCATTATGTAAGATCACAAGACACCAAGAGGGGGGAGGTGAATTGGCGCTAAAGTCGAAAATATTGATTTCACGAAATACGTCACGGAAGTTTAAAATCGATTTGTTAATGTTTAAACCAACACAATAGTAATCATATCACATGAATATTAAAGTAGGAAGGAGAGGAAGAGATAAAGACAAACACAAGAACGCAAAATGGTTTGTTGGTGAGGTTCGGTTACACCTTGACCTACGTCCCCGCTCCGACTTTTCGACCTCAAAACCATCGGAGATTTCACTAAACATCCTTCCTTCGTTCCAAATGGGGGCAAGGAAAAAACCATTTACACTACACCACATTTTCTCTACTTCAAGAGGTAAGGCGCACCTCTCCTCCTAGGAAACTTATCTTTTCTCTAGTTCGATAAGTAAGATAAAATATCTTCTACATAGGAACTCACACTCAAATCTCTAAGAAAATGTTTCTCTCTTTTATAATATCAAACTTAAAAGAAGAGAAGAGAGAAAGAAGAAATGAAATATTTGCAACTTGGAACTCAAAATGAACTTCACAATGTTCTTCTCACTTTTCCTTGAAAGTCTTGACCATTCCAGCACTTTTGAGTTCTCTTTTATAGCCTTCTTAACTCCATTTAGCCGTTGGGACTTGTTTCCTAAGTTTGGGGCCAAAATATGACTGTTGCAATGCATTTTGCGCATTGACCGGTTGATCTTTTTGCCCACCGGTCAACTAGTACACTTTTTTTTAAAAAAATATAACCGTTGTGTGAATTCTGCACAGTCCGACCAACCAATCGGTCGATCGGTACCTCAACCGGTATAGTCTCGACATAGCAAGTAGGACATTTTCTGCACAGACCGATCGACCGATGTGCATGACCGGTCGATTGGTATTCCAACTGGCAAATCGACTGTCTTGCACTATTTTAAGCATAGCATTTTGTACAATTACCCAAATGAGATGATTTTGTATTCTATGGAAAGCTAACTGAATTTTCTACAACTTTGATATCTATCATTCATCTAAAATCTAATGAAATTATAGTCAAATATTAATTCAAAGTTCAGTACACAAAGTTGCCCATTTCAAATGAAACGTTTTAGGCCTTTACTTTTTTATGCATAACTTTTTATATCAGTATCCAAATGAGATATATTTGATTCTCTACAAAGATAAGAGAATTATTTATATCTTTTATATTCACTCATTAATGTAAATTGATGCATGCAAAATACAACATATAATTAGCCATGCACTTAATCATATTTCGATTTATTTTCATATAGCATGTATCATTTTCTGACCTTATTTACTTTAATTTTATAAAAAAGAAATCTACCCAAATTTTATATTTTATTGTAAAAAATAGAAGAGAATTGAGTCAAAAATCTATAGAAATAAATGACACCCAAATCGGAATTAAAACGGAGACAGAAAGTAAAAATTAGTGGAGGTCGTTATGGGCCGTTATGGGCCTTTATGGGCTGAATTGAATATAACAAGCCTTTATGGGCCGTTAAATGCCCAATTTCGCTCAAAAAGCTTGCCCAAGTTACAGGTCGTGAAATCCAATTTATGAGACATTAAAACCATACTTGTACGTTGATTTGGACACTGTTAGGAATGTGAAATTAGTGTTATGGGCTGTAAAAAATCATATTCAAGCCGTTACGAAATATTTATAGGTTATTACGAAGGCTATTTTTGAGATTTCTTCGATTTTTCTTGGAAATTTCAAGTTCAGACTAAACTTAAATTTTATCCTAAGCCCCAAGGATTATTACAAAACATATTTACTCATATTTAAAGGAGTTTTGGATGGTTTTAAAGATCTATTAGTCTTTCGAATTTACTTGTTTTAACGTGAAAAGACTTCGAATCAAACCGAAACTCTACGAAAACCCTTGGGACCCCTAGAGGATATAAATAAAGGCCCTATGAGATAGAAAAATGTGTGCTTGGGTGTGCTTGAGGCCTGGGAGCCGTGCCATATTGGAGATGATGGATTTCAAAGCATGAAGATCAATCGAAGGAGAAGATTGCGCAGCAACTCGTCATTTGTATCGTGCAACGATACAGAAGTCTCGAAGGCTGAGAATTCTTTTTCTATCTTATATTTGGACGCTCTTTACCTATTTCTTATAGTTTATTATTTCTGTAATAGAGATTTAATATTCTTTTAAAGAAGAAAAACTGTTTAAACCTTGTTATTAGTTTAGTTAATTAAACTTTTCGATTTTCATTTGATTATGCATGTTGACTTCATTGCCTTTTGATAAATGATTTGATTTCTAAAATTATATTACAAACCTGTAAGAGGAGTGTTTAGTTTCAGGAATTACTATTATTTTGATAATTGATCTTTTACTTCTAAGTTGAAGTATACATAACGTGTGTTCGGTAACTCGACATTTGTGCCTGATTTCGTGCGGTCTATTATTTTATCTAGATTTGTGGGTGAATAATAGTATAGGAGATACATACTCATGCATCTTAGTTCTTTAGAAAATTAATAATTGACTCGCCGTTTGCAATTATTAATTTTATTAGAAGTTAAGGTAATTTGATTTATTCATCTTGAGAGGTCAATAATTTAGGTACTCCTAATTTGTCATAAGAACCGAAGCTACTATTTTATGTTATAACTCAACTATTACAAAGGATCATGCATGTTTATCTTTATATTAATTGTAACAGCCAGCAAAAGATAAAAAAAAAAGAATCGGTCAACAGAGTTAAGAGATAAAAGTCGAATAGGAGTGGAGATAAATGTTATCAGATTAACGATATCAGATTAATCACGAGAAGAGTCTTATATGAGGGAAACAAATCAAGCATTAAATCTATTTCTTCCCTCAACCTCACGACCTCACGACCTCTCTCTTCCCTCTTCCAAGGTTGCTGATCTATGCGTGACCAGAGAAGGGAGAAATAATTCTTCCGAGGAGGAAAGGGCGCAGGGAGTTCGAAGAGAGGACAGGAGACACGGGTGATAATTAACTGCGAATCGAGGTGGGTGAATCGAAATCACCTTGCATGGCCTCTGAATTATCTCAATTCATGCCCGAATCGTTATGAAAAGAATATGAATATGATTCAAGTTATTATTTTTAATTATTTGATTTCTTGAATTCTTTGATTGGTTGATTGTAGAATGCATAATTATTTCTGTTTGTTATATTTCTGTATTATTGATTGTTAGGATGTAAGATTTAGAGGGGATTCCGTTTTCGGTTTTATAACACGACCCAATTTTAAAATAGAAGTATTACGGCCGTAAATTTGTTGGCCGTAATTGTCTTACGGTCGAGAAAAAGATGGAGAGAGAAAGAAGTGAGGAATTGGCCGTAAAGGAGTTAAAAAAAATGGAGACGATGTTTTACGGCCGAGAAGTTGGAAGAGAGAGAAAAGAAGAGAGAGAAAAAGGGATAAATTCTTACGACCGTAATGCAATAGGGATATAGTTTTACGGTCGTAAGGATTGGCCGTAAGAGAATTAAAAAAAAAGAAAGAAAAAAAAGGATGAAGCTTACGGCCGTAATGCAATAGGGGTGAATTATTACGGTCGTAATGCAACAGGGGTGAATTTTTACGGCCGAAATAGAATGGAGAATAGGGTTACGGCCGAAATAGAATGGAGAATAGGGTTACGGCCGAAATAGAATGGAGAATAGGATTTTACGGCCGTATCGTAATGAGAGTTAATTTTTACGGCCGAAATAGAATAGAAAATAGGGTTTTACGGTCGTAACGTAATTAAGGGTGGATTTTTACGGCCGTAAAATGAAAGGATTCCTCGGGCGTAAAATCCAAAGGATTAGGGTTTTACGGCCGTAAGGTGAAAGGATTCTTTGGGCGTAAAATCCAGCAAAAAAAAATTCATCTATTAATCTCTTTTTATTTTGATATGAACATTATTGATTTCCTTATAATTCCAACATGAACTCTTTATCTTGATTTATCTCTTATCGATCATATCTCCTTCATCACATGATACAAAGAATGAAAAGGTAATAAAAGTGATTAATAAGTTCAGATGAAAGATTAATGATGGGTTGCCAGTCCAAGCCAAGTGCATCAAGATAAGGGTCGCTCCTTTGGTCATGGTTTGATCACCCATTGACCCGCACAAGGCCGTATCGTTTGCTGGGCATACCCCAAGAATTAAAGGCACCTCAAAGTCACCCTGATTGTTAATTAATAACCAAGATCGACAAGCATGTTCAAGTTCAAGTTCAAGTTCAAGTTCAAGTCAAGTCAAGTATGTCATGATTCCAAGTTTACTATGTACTATTGATCCTCATGATTCATGATATCGCTGATCTTATCCTTATTATGATCCATGATACTTATATGTTATCTTTCATGTTCAAGTTAAGCCTGATTAATTATCGCTGATTATTATATTCATGTTATGCATTGTATATCATGTGGTTCCCCACTAGGCTGTAAAGCTTACGGGAGGACCTCCTCCCCTGTGTCTGATTTCCTCAGGACCAGGTCAGTAACGTGGTGGAGTAGGCGTGTGGTGATGAGGCTCTGGCGATAGGACAGCACATGAACCATAGGGCTTTTAGAGTGTTATTTAGTTTTCATTTACCTTCCGCAATTTAAATTCATGATGTAGAACCAAGTCTATCTCTTAGTAATGACATAGTTACTTTTAGACTTCCGCAATTAAAGTTATAATTTATCTTTATTTCTTTTCTTTCGCTGACGTGTCTCGGTTCTTGACTGAGATATGGTCAATATTATGGTCAAGTTATAGCATGCCGTAGCGTCTCCAGATTGGTCTTCGCCACGTGGCGGGGGTCGATTTGGGGGCGTTACATTTATGGTATCAGAGCCTAAAGTCAGGACTCTCTTGACGTCCTAGTGTATAGAATAAGTATGATATTGGTTCATGTGCTATCGCCGAGCAGTCGCCACACCCTCCACCGTAAAGTACAAGTAAGATTTTCTTGCATTAAGTTATTCTTTATTGATGTATTGATATGTATTTCACATGAGTGGTTGATTCCTAGGAAGGTCACTCTGTATGGTAGGAATCAACTTAAAAGATTAATGATTAAACAAAAAGGATCATAAAGGTTACGAACAAATTGGAAAAGAATAAACAACATGCATGTGGATAAATATACCTACGTGGAAAAAAAAAGTCTTACATATATTTAAAGAATAAAATATAAGAAACGATTATGTTTCTTATAATCCATGTTTTTCATCTCTTTCATGATTGCTCTATTCACAGACTTCTTCTGCTGACTGCAGCAGTATGAAGAGGAAAATGAATAAGCATATCAGTTGCAAAGAGATGTAGATTTAAGAAAGAAACGAAGGAATTATAAGAGTAATTAAAGGATTCGACTCACACCACACGTAGGTGTGAGATGATTTCAAATAGTAGAGGTGCCAAGCATGCATAAGTTATGATTTATGGTGATGACTTAGGTGGTTCCATTGGTCTACCAATATAAGGGTTCAATAAATTATCTTATAGGTTTATGTTGATAAGTATGGACCCATAATGCTTCTTGCGCCTTAGACTTCATATGATCCCTTTATTATGTGGATAATGGCCCTAAGCAAATCTAAACTAGTTATACGAAATTCTTAGTTGGACTACTTTATGTGGAAAAATAATAATCAAATTATTAATTATGTTCAAGTTATGTAATATCCGTACACAAGAGTTTAAAGAATTAGTAAGCTGTCCAAGAATCATGTATAAGGTATGGATGGACAGATATAGAAGCTTAAAGGGTTTAGAAGTCACATTAGCTTGAATAAATATTAGGAGAAATTTTCAATAAGTAAGTGATTATTTAAGTTAACCGAACTTTTAGACCTAGCATACTCACACACATATGTACATATAACATAATATACTTATAAATATATAAGGATAAATAAATAAGTAAACAGATTTAATTAACTTAGTTTAGTATATAGTATATTTGAAATTTTATTAATATGAAGTATATTTTTAAATAGCCATTATTAAAGAATGAATTCTCTATCATCGCAATGTATATATATTTTCAAAATAGACTAATATGATTAATACAAGAATTATATAAGAACAAGTAAGACATGAAAGGGTTAAAATGAATGTGAGAATTTTTAAAATGATTTAAGGTCTCTTAATTGGGATATGCTTGAGGAGGATATGAGCCTCCAGCCATTAAGTATTAAAAAAAAAAATCAAAACATCAAGTGAGGAAATCTTTAGAAAGTATGTGGGGTTAAGGTAAAGTATGAGGAATTTTGTAAGTCCCCTACAAGATGTCTGAAAAAGCAAGTTATGCACCCGAGAGGGATGATTATGCAAGTTTTAATTGATTTATCTTGATTATTGATATAATTATAGTTTTCATAATAATGTCAAAACGTATAGGGTATTCAATCATATAATCATGGTTGATGGTTCAAGAGGGAAAATAAATCATATATATGTTTAGATAATGGGTTAAGTCATTGGATGATACATAGAATGTCCTCTAAGATGCAAGATATAAGATGATATATAGAATGTTCTCTAAGATGCCTCTACGTCAGTATGATGAAAAATGCTTAAGATTTTGTCTTGATCAAGTGGACCACTTATGATTTGATCATAAGTATTATAAAGGGATTAGTCCTCCTTTCCAACTTTAAAGTTATCCCGACCCTCTCCCATGTACTACAAGATATCGTTAATGCAAAGGACCATGAAATGATGCACGAAGAAGAAGAATGATTGCTTGTCTTCTGTTTTGTTGATTGTTTTATTTTTCTGTCTTATTGTTTGAATTCATTCCATGTGTCAACCTGCATTCATGATGTTTGACTAAGGACTTATGTTATGTAGTGCACATAAATTATTCTGTTAATTCTGGATTAGAATATACTATGTAGCGACCCCTCAGCGTAGATATCGTTCGACCTTAACATTGATTCAGAGTGCTTCAAGATACTCAAGAAAAGGATTTATTGTGGTCATATATAATCACTGGCCTCCCATGAAATGATATGACCTGACATTGCAAGAAACAAATCAATGTAAGCTAAGAAGTTAAGATTGAGGGCAACTCTCATGACAATCATATCAAATAAAGCATTGGCACAATGTGTCGAAAAAAAAAGGGGATAACAAATGACATTGATTAAGAAACAACCCTATTCCAATGACATAGAATGCCAAGAATGATCCGTCCTCAATTGATTTAAAGGACTCTTGATTGATATCAAACATAATTGTCTTATTTGACAATTATTCATTTTTATACTTTATTTAATCCTTTAAGATATCTGATTTAAGATGAAGATCAAGTGACCATAAAGTCCATGCTAGTGATACTAATGACGATTGAAGATAAGATCTATTTTTCACATCAACTAGAAACTTCTTAGGAGGATTGTGATGGGATTTCTATTTGATTCTTCCTCCTAAGATGTATAAGTATTATGCAAAAAGAAGAAGATAGTTACTGGTATCCAAATCGTCTAAAAGGTTACCGTTAGAAGTTGAGTGTCATATCGACCTCTTTTCAAGTATGACATTGATCTCTAATGCCCCATGACACATGAATCGAAAAGACAAATTTAATAACTTCAAGACAAGGGGTTTATGAGACTGATGGTCTCATTTTTAGATGCTCCACATCTTTTGTAAAGAAGAATGATGACTATATAATCTGAAAATTTATTAACAAGTTATTAATTAAAATAACCATCAAGACATAAGTGTCTATTACCATGCAAAGATGACATATTTAAGACTAAGTGTTCTCAAGATCGACCTATGGAGTGAGTACCAGGAGTTTCGAGTTGCCGAAGAAGATGTAATGAATGTAATTTTCCTGGCAATGAATGATCACTATAAATTGAGCGATGCCATTGGACTAAGAACATCCCTCAAACCTTTAAGTTCTCAAGAACATTGTGTTCAAACTATGCCCACATTTACGTAGAAAAAAAAATTGAAGTGTTCATCGTTTAAAAAAAAAAGTCCTAGGTATATTTTCTTTTAGTAGTATGCTAATATGTGATAATGAAGATAACATGAAGTTTGAAAGATTATGAGTTCTCCATGAAGTACCATTTTGGTAAAAAAAAAAATGAACTCAGTCCTCGTTATGTAGGCCCATTTGAGATACTCGAGCTGGTAGGCGAGGCAGCATGCAGGCTGGCTCTACCCCCATCTTATGGGAGAGTGCACAATGTATTTCATGTATCCATGCTCAAGAAGTACAAGCACGATGCTGCAAATGTTCTAAGGATAGAGGAGCCAGATCTAGCTGCAGACTTGACCTTCGCTGAGTATCCAACGCATGTAGTGGATCGCAAAGTACAACGTCAGAAGAACAAGGATGTCCCCATGGTCAGAGTAGCTTGGCGTCACCATAGCGGAGATGACGCGACATGGGAGCTCGAATCGGAAATGCGCCAAGAATTTCCCCACCTTTTCGGTAAGCTCTCTACTTAGTGCAAAATTCGAGGACGAATTTTCTTTTAAGGGGGTAAGAATGTAACAGCCAGCAAAAGATAAAAAAAAAAAAGAATCGGTCAACAGAGTTAAGAGATAAAAGTCGAATAGGAGTGGAGATAAATGTTATCAGATTAACGATATCAGATTAATCACGAGAAGAGTCTTATATGAGGGAAACAAATCAAGCATTAAATCTATTTCTTCCCTCAACCTCACGACCTCTCTCTTCCCTCTTCCAAGGTTGCTGATCTATGCGTGACCAGAGAAGGGAGAAATAATTCTTCCGAGGAGGAAAGGGCGCAGGGAGTTCGAAGAGAGGACAGGAGACACGGGTGATAATTAACTGCGAATCGAGGTGGGTGAATCGAAATCACCTTGCATGGCCTCTGAATTATCTCAATTCATGCCCGAATCGTTATGAAAAGAATATGAATATGATTCAAGTTATTATTTTTAATTGTTTGATTTCTTGAATTCTTTGATTGGTTGATTGTAGAATGCATAATTATTTCTGTTTGTTATATTTCTGTATTATTGATTGTTAGGATGTAAGATTTAGAGGGGATTCCGTTTTCGGTTTTATAACACGACCCAATTTTAAAATAGAAGTATTACGGCCGTAAATTTGTTGGCCGTAATTGTCTTACGGTCGAGAAAAAGATGGAGAGAGAAAGAAGTGAGGAATTGGCCGTAAAGGAGTTAAAAAAAATGGAGACGATGTTTTACGGCCGAGAAGTTGGAAGAGAGAGAAAAGAAGAGAGAGAAAAATGGATAAATTCTTACGGCCGTAATGCAATAGGGATATAGTTTTACGGTCGTAAGGATTGGCCGTAAGAGAATTAAAAAAAAAAAGAAAGAAAAAAAAAGGATGAAGCATACGGCCGTAATGCAATAGGGGTGAATTATTACGGCCGTAATGCAACAGGGGTGAATTTTTACGGCCGAAATAGAATGGAGAATAGGGTTACGGCCGAAATAGAATGGAGAATAGGGTTACGGCCGAAATAGAATGGAGAATAGGATTTTACGGCCGTAACGTAATGAGAGTTAATTTTTACGGCCGAAATAGAATAGAAAATAGGGTTTTACGGCCGTAACGTAATTAAGGGTGGATTTTTACGACCGTAAAATGAAAGGATTCCTCGGGCGTAAAATCTAAAGGATTAGGGTTTTACGACCGTAAGGTGAAAGGATTCTTTGGGCGTAAAATCCAGCAAAAAAAAATTCATCTATTAATCTCTTTTTATTTTGATATGAACATTATTGATTTCCTTATAATTCCAACATGAACTCTTTATCTTGATTTATCTCTTATCTATCATATCTCCTTCATCACATGATACAAAGAATGAAAAGGTAATAAAAGTGATTAATAAGTTCAGATGAAAGATTAATGATGGGTTGCCAGTCCAAGCCAAGTGCATCAAGATAAGGGTCGCTCCTTTGGTCATGGTTTGATCACCCATTGACCCGCACAAGGCCGTATCGTTTGCTGGGCATACCCCAAGAATTAAAGGCACCTCAAAGTCACCCTGATTGTTAATTAATAACCAAGATCGACAAGCATGTTCAAGTTCAAGTTCAAGTTCAAGTTCAAGTCAAGTCAAGTATGTCATGATTCCAAGTTTACTATGTACTATTGATCCTCATGATTCATGATATCGCTGATCTTATCCTTATTATGATCCATGATACTTATATATTATCTTTCATGTTCAAGTTAAGCCTGATTAATTATCGCTGATTATTATATTCATGTTATGCATTGTATATCATGTGGTTCCCCACTAGGCTGTAAAGCTTACGGGAGGACCTCCTCCCCTGTGTCTGATTTCCACAGGACCAGGTCAGTAACGTGGTGGAGTAGATGTGTGGTGATGAGGCTCTGGCGATAGGACAACACATGAACCATAGGGCTTTTAGAGTGTTATTTAGTTTTCATTTACCTTCCGCAATTTAAATTCATGATGTAGAACCCAGTCTATCTCTTAGTAATGACATAGTTACTTTTAGACTTCCGCAATTAAAGTTATAATTTATCTTTATTTCTTTTCTTCCGCTGACGTGTCTCGGTTCTTGACTGAGATATGATCAATATTATGGTCAAGTTATAGCATGCCGTAGCATCTCCAGATTGGTCTTCGCCACGTGGTGAGGGTCGATTTGGGGGCGTTACATTAATCATCCATAATTCTCAAGACTCAATACCAGTTTATTTTATTTGTTTATCATTTATTTTTTGCACTTTTAATTTTATATTTTTTTACATATTTTTTTCTTCTTTTAGTAAATTATTGAGATAGATTAAATTTAACTAATTTCTCGTGAGTTTAACACTCTACTCTCTACTTATTATTGGATACGACTAGTACACTTGCTAGCAAATTTATTTGTTACAAATTTTACGCATAGTAAATCTCGTGAGAACATAAATAAATATTAATCAAAAGTTAATGCATCAAACAACTCATTTATATTTATTTTTTTTGACATTTTAAATATGACTTTTTATATCATCAAAATATAATTATATAAAACATAAAACCGTACTCCAAAGCATTAAAGTAGGTATGAAAGTTGAAAAGTCATAATTATTTTTTAATTTGAAATCACAAACTCTCTTTCCTTATCTTTGTGATGTAGGGGACGCGTCTCATGTGGCATCATGATCTCATATCACCTTTAATCATTATTTAGAGTAGGATTTGAAAAAAAAAATCAATATCATTTTGTTCTTATAAGTATATGATATTATTTTCGATAAAATATTTATTATCCATAGCATAATTGTAATATTTTTTAGCACACATATACAAATGTAAAATAATACTTATTCTAATATTATGAAAGACATAATATTTTTATAATCATCTTAAATATTTTAAAATATAAAATTAATTAATATTTGTTTTAATTCAAATTGTAATATATTTATAGATATAATGTATGTTACAAAAAATAGTACATGCATATTATAAATTGTAATAAAAAATAAAAAAATTATATTTATTTATGTATTTAAACTTATTTATTAAAATATATTTAAATTGCCCGAAGAGCGATCGAGTTAAACTAGTTAAAATATATGATAGAAGGGTAGTTTAATTTTTCATAAATAGAAAAAATAATTAAAAATAACTAAAAAATTAACAGAATGATATAGTTGAATTAAAGTGAAAATCACGATATAATTTAAGAATGTGTTATGATAATTTCATATATTAGGGTCGGAAATGAAAAAAAAATGTTATAGTTTAAAAGAGATTTAAGAAATTAATATTATTTATGAAGATTGAAAGTTTAGAGTGGTATTAGAAAAAGTCAAAGGTGGAAAATAAAAACGGTTGCAATGATCATGTAATTAGGGTAAATGGTATTGTTTTTTTAGAAATTCATCATGGCGAGTATACGAGAAGTGGAGTTTTTTCTTTTTGTTTTTTCAGAATACACATTCTAGTTCCCTGTATTTATGATTACTAATATCTTATTAATTTTAATTTAAAATTGGGGTAAAGAGCAATATGACAAAAATCGAATCCCAAGATACTAACTCTTGTCAACCCACAGTCCTTCTAATGAGTTGTGACAATCAAATTTAATTATTTATTGGTTAACATTGACAAAGCAAATGTTACTTCCCTCTCCCTATCTGGTCCACTAGCTCAAAATTGCTATTTCTCTAATTATATATATATATATATGGTATAATGGATCCCATACATATATGTATTGGATTTTTATAAAATTAGTTTAAATTTTAATCTATATTATAATTAGAAAAAATAATATTGTTAATATCGATTTAACAATTTTATCATATATAATTAAATATTAAATCACCAACTTAATATGTTTTTACTTCTTCATATATCAATATAATATTATTTTAAATTTGTATATGCTACAAAGTTGTAAGAAGTAAAATAATAAAATAATAATTTTCATTTATTTAAAAATTTATTATATGTCATTCACTCATTTATATGATGATCATTAAATTAATAATTTTAAATATAATAATAATAAGGTATAGTTGTTATTAATTTAAAATTTGATGACTTTTATGCGGAAAAAATAAAAGTTAAATTAAACTTAAAAATAAATGTTTTTTTATAAAATTTACTCATATATAAAATATGAAAGCAAAAATTCGAAATTTTTTTTTACAAATATTTTATTTTCTATTGTCTAGGTATGCAAGAACCTAAGATGCAAATGTAAAAGTATGAATTAATTATTATTTCTTACATATGCATCAATTAGAAAATGCGAGATAGTATTTTAAATTGATTATGTTTAAAGAGAAGAAAATATTTTCATTAAAGTTATGATATAATTTTTTGCTCGTAAAATGTTTTCTCGATGATAGACTTTTTAATTGTAAACACAGAAAAATAACAGAAAAATTCCAATATATACACCAGATGCTGTACTGATCGGAATATGGCCGCCAATTTATGCGCATTGGATACGAATCTAATGCACACGCCTGGAGAAATCGAACGAGGAAGTCAAACAAATATGAGAGAAGGCGTAAGAACTACGAGTTCTACACAGAGTTGGGCGGTCGCCACTCGCCAGAGACAGAAGTATCGATTCCCGCCAAGAATAGCCAACACCTAACTAATATTTGCAGGCAAGGCCCCATCCTCTCTCTCTCGTTTCTCCTTCCTTTTTTACCACTTTGGTCCTCTCGTCTTGTCACTTTTCATTTTTGTTATTATAGTAAGTTGCTTTCTTAATTTCCGACCTATTCGCTGTTGTCTTTGGATGACATTGCCTCAATAATATAGGGACTTGCAGAATTTCATCAATGGTCTGGAGAGAGATTGTGTGTCTAGAGGAGGACGGAGGACGGAGGACAATGCCTTGTTGCACTTTCTCTTCTTTCCTAGCCCTTCTCTGGGATCCCGCCTCCTCCCTTCAAATGTATTCTTGACGAAGAGTAATCAGAAAACGCCCCAAAGCTACCGTAAAATCTTAATGGTTTTGAATCATTTATCATCGTAATCTCCTCTGATTCTATTTGTTGATCTGGTTTTTTGCTCTGGATCAGGAATCATAGGTTGCCCTTCATGTGTTCCTGACATCCTGTTAAGAAAAAAGCAGGCGGTCAGATTCGGTTTCTTGTCCTTCCCTCGTAGATCTCTTTAACACTTATTTGCATGCAATTTTTAATATGGAACTTCGTAGGAGGTTCATGATCAGATTGGAATAGAATCTTTGTCATCGAGAAATGTCCACTGCTCCATCGCCCTCGTCAAGCCTGAAGAGTTCTAACTCTTCGTCGCCGTCTCTAGTATCACCTCCTCAACCGCCGGAAGAAGAGAAGCCTCCGCCTCCTCCCTCTCCGGAAGATCCATCTCCCCCCTCTCCAGAAGGCTCCCCTCCGACGGACTCTGATGGGTCGTCTCCCTCTGGTTCAGCATCTTCTTCTTCTCCTCCTCCTCCTCCATTGCTTGTGTCGTCGGGTAAATCGAGCATCTCTTCTCCTTCATCGCCAAAGTCGGATGAGTCTTCGCCTTTGCTACCACCGGCGCCGCCGAAGTCATCATTGTCAGAGTCCACTACTTCCTCTTCCAAACACCTGTCTCTTTCTTCAAACTCGCACTCATCAAGGAGCTCAAATGGCTTGGGAATGAACATGCCCCTCGTAGTCGGTGTTGCTGCGGGAGTCGGTGCAGTCTTTGTTCTGATGATCCTGGCATGCATTTGTTCCTCAAATAAGAAAAAGAGGAAGCGGCACAATCCAATGCAATACTATGCAGATTCCTCGGCCTACAAAGGTATTGCAGATGTCAAGTTAATTAAGAGTCTTTCAGCTAGAGATTTTTATTATCATGACTAGATTGAAGGCTCGTACTGGTACCTTTAAATTTTAATCCCCAATTCCTGACATGATTAATAAGAAAACGTTAATTTCCACACGTTGCAATGTTAGCGACTTATTTCCTGTTGTAGTCTCGGACAGCGACTTCTACACTGGTGCGCCATCTTCAAACTGGCACCAAGGTATGGATCATGATGCGAAGTCTCCAAGCGTCCAACCTGGAGGAGGAGGGGGTTGGCATCCACAGCCACCACTAATGAGCGGCGACATGAGCTCCGGCTACTCGGGTCCGCATGGCCCTGCGCTGCCGCCCCCCTCTCCTGTCCTTGCCCTTGGTTTCAACAAGAGCACCTTCACGTACGAGGAGCTAGCAGCTGCAACTAATGGCTTCTCGCAAGCCAATCTTTTAGGCCAGGGAGGGTTTGGCTACGTGCACAAAGGGGTCTTGCCCAACGGCAAGGAAGTTGCAGTGAAGCAGCTCAAGTCAGGGAGTGGGCAGGGGGAGCGGGAGTTCCATGCGGAGGTTGACATCATTAGCCGAGTTCACCATCGCCATCTGGTCTCACTTGTTGGATACTGTATATCAGGAACACAGAGAATGCTTGTCTATGAGTATGTCCCCAACAAGACTCTTGAATACCATCTCCATGGTTAGATGTTTTTCCTTGTGAGTTTTGTTCCTAGTTTGATCTCTATATGATAATGAGATATGGTTTCTGATTTAGCCCATGCAAAAAATTGATTCTTTCTAATAGGAAAGGGACTCTCTGTGATGGATTGGTCAACAAGGCTCAAGATTGCATTAGGGTCAGCCAAAGGCCTCGCTTACTTGCATGAGGACTGTAAGTAGTTTTACATTTGAAGATTTCAGATTTGTGTTATTGATCCTTGATCATGTTTAATATGATTTCTTTGTGACATCACATGAAGGTCACCCTCGTATCATTCATCGCGACATCAAGTGCGCCAACATTCTTCTGGATTCAAAGTTTGAAGCCATGGTAAAATTCTGTAGTGAATATCGTGGGTTGATCTTGTCATAGATATCGTACTTTCCATTTTAAAACTTCCAACTGTAAAAAAAAGAAACTTCTAGATTGAAGTTTTTTCAGCAGAAAACATGTAGTCACCTTGGAGCATTTCCAGGTCGCAGACTTTGGATTGGCTAAGCTGACGAATGATAACCACACACGTGTCAACGCGCGTCATGGGAACATTCGGGTGAGTAATTTCTTATCTTCTTTTTTTTTTTCATATGAGTTGAATTGAACTCGATGAACACCTCCAATTCTTCCACGTTCTTGATTGTGAAGGTACTTGGCTCCTGAGTACGCATCAAGCGGGAAACTAACAGAAAAATCTGACGTCTTCTCCTTTGGTGTGATGCTTCTCGAGTTGATAACTGGAAGACGACCTGTTGATAGCCCACATACCTTCATGGAAGACAGCTTGGTAGACTGGGTTAGTTCCCTTCCTCCTCCATTGTTTTTGCAGCTAATAATTCCCTCGCCATGGAGAAGAGACTGTATCTTCAAATTATCATTTGTCAATGCACAAAATTGTTGAAGCATTGGCATGATTATCCAATAAATAGGCTAGGCCTGTGCTGTCTCGTGCCTTAGCGAGTGGAAACTTTGATGAAGTTGCTGATACACGCCTCGACGGCAACTACGATCCAATCGAGATGGCAAGGATGGTCGCATGCGCCGCAGCAGCAGTTCGACACTCGGCGAGACGACGCCCCAAAATGAGTGAGGTGTGTCCATGTATTCTGAACAGTTCTTGCCGAAATGCTCTAGAATAATACCTGCAGTTATTAGAAGCTCATGTTATGTCTCTTTTTCCAGTTTCTTTGACGAATGAGTTTTGCAGGTGGTGAGGGCATTAGAAGGCGACGTATCACTTGAAGACTTGAACGAGGGGATGAGGCCTGGGCAGAGCATGCTGTTCAGCTCGGGTTCAGACTATGAGACCAGTTCATACACCTCCAGCATGAACCGTATCAGAAAGTTTGCCATCGCAAGCCCCGAGTACAGCGGCGAGTACAGCGAACCGCTCAGTGACTACGACCACCATCATTCGCCGACGGGCAGTGATGACATTTTCTCCGAGGAATTTGGGCACCAGAGGCACAACAGACCAAACGTCCCGCTCTGAGCAAGAGTTTGCATGGACGCAGACCATTCATGCAAAGCGCAGAGATCGCTGGACTGCATGCACGGCATGTGAGATGAAAGCAGGCTGCTGGCCGGGGTCGTGTGCTCAGCCCGTGATTTCATGAATGTAAAGATCACTTTGTTGGGGGTTGAGCGTTGATGTTGTTCACTTGTTACAAGGCCAAGCAGTGTATAAGAGAATGCCTGCAGTTTGGTTTGATTAGCTTTTTCTGCCATACATTTTATTTGACATACTTGTTTACATATCATTATACGAAGTATGTTCATTTAGTCAGTTAAAAAAAAAACGTTTCCTTTTATCTTGTGCAACTATTTCTTAGTTCCCCACCGAAAAAACTGTGTCCTCTATTTTAATATCTTTAAAATACGATATGCAGAAGTTGGTGTTGCAATACTTCTAAATTTCACCTCCAAATGTTAAAAATAATTAGGTCATTCGACTTACCCGTCCATTCGTGATCACATTAAGTGGAAACATAAAGTCATCAAATAAGATAAAAGAATCTTTCATTTAAAGCGGAAGACTTCGTAAAAACATTAAAAGTAATGTTATAAAATTGAAACACATTTAAACATCATCTCTACTAGAAATTAACACATCTTTAAGCCATAATCAAAACATATCTTTAAAAACATAGTCAAAAGACTCTAAAACATAATGATTCAACATCCTAGACCATTGTGCGATCTTTATTATCATGAGTTGAGTTGTCATCCATCCAATCATTATACACCTACATGGATCCAAAATGCAGAGGTTTATCCGGTTAGAGTATATAAAGGCCATGCATGCGATGTCATGATCTTAAGTAGAATACTACATGATATGCATTATCATCTTCATATGAAAGAAGAAAATAATATGCATGTCATGTACTTAACATATGATCTACATGTCAATTATCAATAACAAGCCATCATCATGCATTATAACAATAACATGGGAGACATGTAACCATATCATCATACAATAAAATATGAAACATTCATATCAATTATCAATTCAATTCATAGGCACATAAGTGAAGTACACTTACCATAATCATTGTCTGCATAACTTTCCTCAGAGTTATTTCATGACTCTTTGAACTTCCACTTCGTGGGACAACATTCCATTCGATCGATCATTGATCCTTTCATTAGTGTTATATCTTTCGATAGTTGGGATTTATGTCGTTGCCCTCTCCATAGGTTAGCTAGGCTTTGGAGACATTGCTCCCCTCTCATTTGAATGTGACATTAGAATGCACATACCGTTGCCGATGTGTCTTACGATCATTCTGTACTCTCGCCCGAGGGTGACATCAAAATGATACACTATTGCCGATGTATGTATCGATCATTCCGAATAAAACAATCCGATAAAGGGCCATAGAAGGTCGACATGTAACATCATCCACAACTAAGTTCATTATGCTTTTCAATCAACTAACAATTATGTCGCTCAATCTTCATGTTTTAACCTAGTTACAGGAGAAACATGCATATGCATATATCTAAGTTCTTATACAATCAACAAGTATCAATACATACTATTAATACCTTAAAAATAACACTATGTTATATATATTTTTAGCAGCGGTCATGGCCGTGAAACAGATTGTCACGACCATGACAAAACCCTGAAAATTTCCCTTCTATCACGACTATGCCAAGAGGCGGTCACGACCGTGCCCAAGCTTTGTCACGGTCGTGATATAGTCTGTCACGAGTGCGACAAAAGCTCGATTTTTGGTAGAATTCGATCACTCTGTCACAGGCGTTCTGGGACTTGGCACGGTGGTGCTAGCATCTTGGAAGTCCGATCTTCCACCCAGAATTTTCAATTTTTAATATTAAAACTTCAATAAAAATAATTTAAAGCATCATAAATATTGCAGGTATGATCTCTTAGCATCTATGCATCATAAAACATATTAAAACATGCGATTTTTCATTCATTATCAAGATTTAGGGCTTTATTCTAGAAATTTATACAACTATCAGAATCTATTCTCTGCATAATTTTCTGCAATAGACACTAAAATATTACTAACTTTATACTTGTTCTTTTCAAATGATTCCAATTTTCAAAGAAAACTAATATAAACCTTCAACTTATGAATAAATTTCAAACCCTAATTCAGTATTTCTAATTTATGATATTTTTTACAATTTCGTCTCGCTATTACCCGAGACAACATGATAGTAGTTCGATATTTGGATCATAACTATTTTTATACATCTTCAAACAATCATGAATTTAACAAATTATGAAACATAAATCATGCAACCCTCAATCACAATCCAATAAGAAAATAGGGTGTCATCTTGCTTTCAATCCATTATAGGAAGAACATTGACAGAAGAGAGAGGGGTTGGATCCCTTTTACATATCTTTCTCCTCTTTCTTCTTCTTCTTCCTCTTCTTCCTCCTTCCTCGTGTTCTCCCTCTTCAAGTTCTAGCTCTAGCCGTGTAAAGACTTTTTGGTGGAGAAAAAGAGGTTAACAAGGGATTTAGGTTTCTTATATAGGGGGACTTAAGAGTATTGGGATGAGTTAAGCCCAAATTAGAAAATTGGGGGTATTACAAATGTGGTTAAGCCCAAATTTGATTGGAGATTTTGATTAATAAATGCAACACTAGCGCTAATCACATATTTCAATCTCAATTCATTGGTGATATTGATTATTTCTTTATCATTATGATTTTATTATAATGGGTGAAGTTCGTGACACACCATAATATTCATAAATATTTAAAACTTTACTTTATGTTGATGCCAGTCACAGGATGTCCGATCCACAAAACGGACATTCAAAATCACAACAGTCGAAACACTAGAAGCAAGTAGGAATAGCTAGAGCTCAAACCTTAAAAAAAATCATTCAAAAATGTGTGTTTTAGGATTTAAATCATGGAGTAGTTTGCAGAAGAATTTGCATTGTTTAAGAACCATGTAAGATGAAGATACATGCTAAATTGGGTAGAAGTCATGCCTTCGTGTTTTGTTAGATGATCATGATTTATTTGATTGTTACATGATTGTTTTGGAGATCTTTTTTAGTGATTTCTATGCCATGATTTTGTGATGATATAAATCCATGATTACGTGCTTATTAGATTAGTTTTAGGAATATATTTGGCCATGAAATGATTCGATAAATTTTAGATAAAAATATGGTTTAAGATGAATAGAAGGTTTACTGTGAGATTGCCTATAGTAAAATCTTAATGTGACAATTACTTACAAAAGTATATGTTAAATAGTACATACATATGTTAAGATTTATCCTGTGAATCATGCTATATGTTAGGAATAAGTTTGTTAGTGTTAGATATATATTTTATGTGAAAAAATGATTGAAAACCTAAGGACGCCGCAATGACCTCTGCCGACTAAAATGGATGACTGGTCCCAAATTGGACGTTCGATTTCTCCTCGACAAAAGGTAGCAACTACTAGATCCATTGCTTGATCAAAGGATTGAGTGTCCAATCTGCAATGTCAAGGCTCACATATGAGTAAAAGATCGACCATGCACCCTCACTAGTTGATCGAAAGTCAAGAACCAAACTGACTTGGACAAACCGAATGATCGGTCGAGGTTTCAGATGTTCAAAACTCTCAGTCGAGAGTTTGCAGTCTCTATGTCAGGAGGAATGGATGATCGCTCACCTATCGGGCATCCATTATGTATCCAACCTCTAAATGATCGATTGATGAATCCAAAATGGCGTCCACTCTACTCAGTGGACGACTAGGGTCTGATGAGCCGAGTGTCCGACCTACCTAGTGATCGACCAACAAATCCTAATGAATCAGGCACCCTACCTAGTGGACGACCAATGAATCATACCAAAACAGACAATCTTTTGACTTAGCGGGTATCTAATTTAGGGATAGAGAATTAATTTGATCTTTATTAACAATTATAATTTAATTATGCTATGAAAAGAGGGAGAGAGATCACACAAACACAAAAATAACACACGAGATTTATGAGGTTCACCCTGAAATTGGGCTACGTCCTCGGGCGTCTATAATGATGCAAAATAACATAGCCATCATGAAGTTTATATGTGGAACGTCAATACAAAATAGAAAATAAAAACACTAAAACTGTTTAGGTTTTGGGAGCTTTGCGATAAGGGACGGGTGGCTTCATCGCCTCCACTATCGTAGCTCTAGACTAACATAGGAGTTCAACTAGGGTTACACCTAGGTTCAGATTCAAGGTATTATCAATAAATCTCCACCTTAACTTGAATCATCTTTAGAGTACAAATATCTTCAATGTCATGCCTCCTGGATCAAGTAAAGACTTTGGATTTCCAGCGTCGCCGTCGGTCCCACTTTGGGGCTAATACCAAGTATTGATGTTAAGCAAGTCTAAACAGTGCTGAAACTTATTACGAGGAACAGACTTGGTAAACATATTGGAAGGTTTTTCAGTGTCAACTTCTTCACATTAATCCTCTTCTTAGTGCGGGTGAAGTGATATCTGACGATGTGTTTGGTTCTTTCATGAAACACTTGATCATTGGCTAAATATATTGCACTCATTCTATCACAGTGAGTTATAGTCTGCTCCTAATGTAATCAGAGATCTCCTACTAGGCCTTTCCCTTTCTTAGCAGCTTCTGTCAATGTCATATACTCTACCGCAGTGGTAGATAATATAACTGATGGTTGAAGCGTAACCTTCTAACTGATGACAAAGTGTAACCTAGATCATCTTCTAATAATCATGTAGTTATTCAATTATTTTAATATAATTATCGTCAAGATTGATGTGTCTTATATTATTTCATCTTTAATCATCAAAGATTTTGAAATCTACATGATTATTTGATTTATTTTAGGAACCATAAAAATCTAGCAAAATTTGGCAAAAACGCATCTATAGTGACTAAATATGAGCAGCCAGTATTAAAGCCCTTCAGATCATATTGAGCTTGCACAAAAAAATATGGGCAGACCATATTTAAGCCACGTACTCCCCCAAACCTATTTCTTTGCTTGTCCTCAAGCAACAATTAGGAACTTAGGGTAACCAAAGAACTTAGGATTCTTCTGACCATATTATACGTAACATTATATCTCTTTTAGCCCTCAGACTTGCATTAAAGACTTGTTAAACCTCTTACTTGAAACCACTAAAGCATGTGCTTTATGGATGCCAAATAAGACTATTCTGAAGACTGACCATATATCCACATAACTACCACCTAAGACCTTTCACTAACACTCAACTTGCATTAATACTCAAAGTTGATATGTGCATGTAGAGGACAATTACCTTTCCTTGGAATTCAACTAACCATCTTTTCATCAGCCTTCTTTCTTTCATTTTTGCCACTTCTCCTCTTTTATAAATTGGTAAAATGAAAAGAAAAAAGAAGGCTTCCACTGGGAACGCTTCTCGCCTTTCTTTCGAGAATACTTGTCTTGGGTGCTAGCAGTGCCATATGTGGTATACTCATATCTTCCTCAAGTGATGAGACAGAAGAGTAGTTATTTATAGAGAAAAGAAGTTGCCCACGATTTTTCTCACCCATTTTTCTATTTTCTTTTTCATATGCTTGGGTGAGGCACTTGGGACCTTTATTAAATAAAAAATAAAAACATTCCCCAACTTACTCGAGAAGAGAAGTACAATGATGAGGCATGTATTAACTGTGTAACTTATTATTTCTACAACGCACCATATCAGAATTGAGCATCATATAAGTGGGTGTAAATGTAAGATCCCAAATGGAGTTATGTGCAATATCAGGCTACATATGTCACATGCTTTGTTTCCAAGTCAAAGTCATTTATGTTTTTATGTTATTCTTCAAGAATGTTCAAAATATATCAATCATGTGGACTAGAGGATTAATATTGTCATGTATAATGTTTCCTAATTAATACTTATACGGCCTGTCCATGTTAAATCCAGTCAGGTCATATTAATCTCGCACCAGAAAATACAGACAGGCCGTATTTAAGCCATCTTTCATCAACACTGCAACATAGTATAATTTGAGTAATTAGTAACCAAACACTTTTTTATCATTTCTATAGATGATGTCAATAATAGATGTTCCTCTCATATATCGAAAGATTCACTTCTCTGCTTGCCCATACTCTTTTCATGAATTGCTCATGAACCTATTGACAACACTAACTACATGAGTAATGTTAGGTCTTGTGCAAACCATGGCATACATCAAACTTCCAACTATTCTAGCATAAGGAACTCGAGATATGTACTCCTTCTTTGCTTTTGATTTTGGTGCAAAGGCAAGAGAAATGAATATTTGTAGTTGATGGAGTGTCAAGAACTTCGCTCTAGATATTTCAAACTTGGATAAAATCTTTTGAATATAACTTTTTAAAGATAAGAAGAATTTATCCTATGCACGATCCTTAGTATTTCCATCCCCAAGATCTTTTGTGTTGCGCCAAGGTCTTTCATGTCAAATTCTACACTGAGGAGCTTTTCAAATTCTGAATGTCTGTCATGTTCCTATTAGTAATGAGCATCTCATCAACACACAAGAGCATATAGATGGTGGGGTCATCCTTCCCCTTCTTGTGATATACACAACAATCATAGTGATTTCAATTGAATCTTCAAACCTATTGTACCATTATTTGGAAGAATGCTTCAGGCCATACAAAGATTTCTTCAATCCGCAAATTTGATCTTCTTACTTGGAATGGAAAACTCCTTTTAGTTGGCTCATAAAAATGTCTTCTTCAAGTTCTTCATGGAAGAAAACAGTCTTCACATCTAGTTGCTCGAGCTCTAGATTCTGATATGCTTCAAAAATCAGCAGCATCCTGATAGAAATATGTCTGACAACATGTGAGAATATCTACACATCTTTTTCTGACTATAACCTTTAGTTTTGTATCTTGTGGTTTCAACTCCTAAAATTCCAGCCTTCTTTTTAAAGACTCACTTACGACCAACTACCTTTCTGTTTTTAGGCAACTTGACTAGCTTCCAAATCTGATTCATGCAAAGAGATTACATTTTCTCACCCATAGTAGCGATGCACTATTTAGATTCAGCACATGTGATAACATCCCTGTAAGAAAATGACTCTAGGAACTCCACCTCTTTAGCTACCTATAAAGCATAAGCAACCATGTCCTCAAAATCATATCGCTTGGGAGGACCTACTTGTATGTGAAGATGTCTAATAGCAATTGACTCATCTTCTAATTGCTCAATAGGCTCTTCATGTTTTGGTTCTAATTCTTGCATCATCCTTAGTCACTTCAATCTCCACCTATTTGTTGGCACTCTCTTCAACTTTCACCTTCAACTAAAGCATTGATACTTCATCAAACGTCACACATCTGTTGTGGATGACTTTATGTTATGAAGGAGATCAAATTCTGTAGTCCTTCACTTCTGCACCATATCTCATGAATACATCTTCTTTGGATTTTGGCTCCAACTTTCCTTCACTAACATGATAGTATGCTGGACAAAAAAATAATAAATTAGTATAACTAGCAGGATTCCCTGACCATACTTCAGTAGGAGTCTTGAGATCAGCAGTTGTGGAGCTTCGATTCACCAAGTAGCAGACTGTGTTAATAACTTCAGCCTAGAACATCCTATTCAGGTTAGCATTAGCGAGCATGTACCTTGCTCTCTCTAGAAGCGTTATGTTCATTCGTTCTGCCACTCCATTTTGCTGTGAAGTATAACTGATAGTGTGATGATTGATAATGCCTTCATCTTTGTAGGATTGAATTCAACATGCTAGAACTCAAAGCCATTATTAGTGCGAAGACATTTTACTTTCTTCAAAATCTGATTCTCCACCAAAGCCTTTCACTTCTTGAAGGTCTTGATGTTGAATCCTGTATTTTGATAATAACAAATTAAATTGGACATAAAAATTACTAATATATGCTCAAGTAATGATAATGCAGGTGTAAATTTGATAAAGATTTCATTCGTAGAAGAAATCACCAAATTAAACATTAAAAATAAAGATTCAACATGTGATCTATTGACCCATCGATCGACCGGCCATGGAGACCGGTCAATTGATATCAAGCAGAAGAAATGTCGAGACTATACTGGTCGATGGTCCAGTCGCTGCATTGGTCGATCGATCAGCATAGGGATCAATTCTAGAAATGTTGAGACTGTACCGGTCGACGTTCCGGTCGTTAAATCAATCGATCGATCAATAGAAGAGCAATTTCAAGAAATGTCGAGACTATACTGATCGATTATTTGGTCACTACATCGGTCGACCGGACAATGGATAAAATCATAAATTTCGTGCAACGGTCATATTGACCGATCGATCGGCCCATTAAAGCGATCGATCGGTCATAGTGTCAGATGAACAGTAACGCTATTTTTCAAAGAAAAAATTGCGAAAGAATTTTTAGGCAAAATTTTTATCTGTAGAAGTCTATAAATGGAGTGCCAAAGTATGAAGTAAACTTATCAAAGCAAGCAAGATCATTCAAAAGTTCCTTTCAAGTTCTTGAGCCCAAATTTACAAGTTCTTTCCTTTCTCTTCTAAGCTTTGAGTGTGAGAAACTTCTGTAAAAAAAAGAGTTAGAGGGAATCATTATTCTTTAATCTAGTGAGATTGAGAGCTCGTTATAAAAGAGGAGTGCATTGCCCCTTGAGTAGAGAAAAAGACGTGTGATGTACAGAGGGTCATTCTCTCCCTACAAGAAAAAAAAGAAAGCTAGTGAATCTCTGACATTTTCGAGGACAAGAAGTCGGAGCGGTGACGTTGGTCAAAGAGTTGAAGCCGAACATCGTCAACATATTGTGTTTCTCTATGTTTGCTCTCTTACTCACTCTTTATTGTTATTTGCTTGTGATCGGTTTCATTGATTTTCTAAAAGTGTTTTTATGAAAAGTTTTTTAAATATCAATTCACACCCCCCCTCTTGGTGCTTTCGATATCAGAGCCAAGTTGTTCTCGTTTTTAAGATTTAAACATCTTTAGAGTTATGGCATCAAGTGGATTCAATTTTTTCGAAGGTTAATCGATTAATTGTTCTCCACTTTTTAATGCATCAAATTTTGCATATTGAAAAATTAGAATGCAAGCATATGTATGTTCAATATAGACATGTGGGATGTCATTCAAAAAGATTTTGATTTACGTGAAAATCTCATTTAGAATACACCAAAAGAGAAATATTTTTTGTAAAACTTGATTGGAAAGTAAAAATTATCTTTTATTGTGCTTTGGATCCTACTGAGTTTAATCGGATTTCTAGTTGTCAAACTGTCAATGAGATTTGGAAGAAACTTATTATTACTCATGAAGGAACAAATAAAATTAAGGAATATAGATTGAATATTCTAAATCACCAATATGATTTTTTTAAGATGCATGAAAATGAATCTATAAATGAGATGGTAGTTCGTTTTAATGATATTGTAAATGGTTTAGCCTCTTTGAACGAGCCAAGGACTAATCCTCAAAAGGTGAAAAGTTTTTGGGTGCCTCTTCTCTAAATGGCATACAAAAAGAATAGTGATTGAAGAAAAGAACTTGAATAAGTTAGACTTTGATGATATTAGAGGTTCACTCTTAACCTATGAGATCGGGATAAGGAAGATGAAAAAACCAATGCTCCAAAAAGAAAAAACATTGATTTTAAAAGCAAATAAAGATGAGGAAGACATAAATGAAGAAGATGTGGATCTTGATGAAAGAAAGCTTGTTTTATATGCAAAGAAGTTTGACAAGTATCTCAAGTTTGCCAAGCAAAAAACGAAGAATGACTTTACCAAGAAAAGATCGTCATCGAGCAAAAATCAAATAACTTGTTTTGAATGTAAAAAGTTTGGTCATTATAAAAATGAGTGTCCAAATTTAATCAAAAGGAGAAAGATGGAGAAAACTCAAGAAGGAAGAAAAAGTCTCTTCAAGTCACTTAGGATGAAAGTGAAGATGAAGAAAATGACTCCAACACCTCCTCGAGTAATGATGAAGAAGTCTACATATATTTAATGGCTAATAGCCACGATGTATCATCTAATTCTAGTGATAGTGAATCATTTAATGTGCATAATGAGCTTAGAATACTTATTAATGAATATGGATGCCTAAAATAGAAAAATGATAATATAAAACTAAAGTTTGAAAACATGCGAAAGAAAAATAAGGATGTCAAAGCTTGTGAAAAATGTGATATATTGAATGAAGAAAACTCTAGCTTAGAATTCTTAATTGATTGAAAATGGAAAATGCTACACTAAAATCATCATGTGAAAAACAAAATGTAGAATGTGCATGCTTGAACAAAGAAATCAAGAATTTAAAATATGAACTTGAAAAAATTTCAAATGGAAGTAAAATGTTAGATGTCATACTTAGTGGATCTAGAATGTCCTCAAATAAATAGTGATTTGATTTTAACTCTCTTGAAAAGAAAATTGACAAAAGAATTTTATTTATTAAAGCATCGCATAGTTACACAAGATCACATATTGCCTATTTTCATTATAAATATGAAGGACCTTATTCTTATGATTGCATAATTAAGAAAGAAGTAATGAGATGAAAAAAAATTTGAGTTACGAAAAGGACCATTTCTAATTAAGGTGGACCCAAGCAAGTTTGGGTACAAAAATATGAGACTCTTAATTTCTTTTTTGTATGGAGCTCCAAAGCATAATAATGATAAGTGGTATTTGGTTAATGGATGCTCAAGACATATGACCGGAGATGCATCAAACTTTATCACATTAGAAAAGAAAAATGGAGAAAAAATAATTTTTGAAGATAATAGCAAAGGAAGAGTAATTGGTATGGGTAATGTTGGTAAGAATGACAAAGTGTATTTAGAAAATATTTGGTCAGTTGAAAACCTAAAACATAATCTAATTAGCATAAGTCAACTTTATAATAAAAGCTATTTAATCAAATTTGAAAAGGACAAGTGTTTGATATTAGATGAAAACAATGAAGTTTTACATATGGATTTTAGATACAATAATGTGTTCAAAATTGACTTTGATAACATGAGAAATGAAAATTATCTTAGTACTATGCATGATGATATAAATTTGTGGCATAGAAGATTAGGGTATGCAAATTATAAATTACTAAATAAATTTTCAAATTATGAATTGGTTAGAAGTTTGCCTAAGATTAAATTTGAGAAAAATAATGTTTGTGATTCATTTAAATTAAAGGGAGTCATTAGTACACATAGGTCTTTGTAACTTTTATACCTTGATTTATTTGGACCAATTGATGTAGTAAGCTTAGGTGGAAAAAGATATGTATTTATAATTATTGATGATTTTTCTCATTTCACTTAGACTATTTTTCTTATTAGTAAAGATGAAATAATAAACATATTTTCTAAATTTGTAAAAAAAAATCAAAATGAACTTGATAAAAAAATTTTAAAAATTAGAAGTGGTCATGGAGGAGAATTTGAAAATCATAAATTTAAATTATTTTGTGAAGAAAATGAAATTAATCATAACTTTTCCACCCCTACTCCTATGACACCTCAACAAAATAGAGTAATAGAAAGAAAAAATAGAACTATACAAGAAATGACTAGAACAATTTTAAATGAAATCAAATTGTCAAAGTATTTTTGGGCCGAAGCCGTAAACACATCATGTTATATTCTTAATAGGATTCTACTTAGACCTCTTGAGAAAAAAGATTTATTTTGAGGTTTTGTATAGGAAGAAATCAAATATTTCTTATTTTAAAGTTTTTTGTTGTAAATGCTATATTCTGAATGTCAAAGATAAACTTGGAAAATTTGACGCCAAATGTGATGATGGTATTTTTCTTAATTATTCAAGTATAAGTAAAGCTTATAGAGTGTACAATAAAAGAATATTAGTTGTTGAAGAATCTATTAATGTTAAATTTAATGAACTAATTATTTTTTGATCAAGCAAGCACATGATGATGTGGAAGAAAGAGTTGAAGTGTAAAGACAAATTGATGATGTGCAAAATGAGGAGTTAGAAAAAGTTAAAGTTGACACTCCAAATGTGGAAGAAATGGAAGAACCTCGAATTCAGGAAAACTAAATCATTCCTAGAAATTGGAGATATGCCTCATCACATCCACTTGAACAAGTTATAAATAATATAAATGAAGGTATAAAATTTGGAAACTCTTTAAAAAATCAATGTGCTTTTTTGGTATTTCTTGCTAATTTTGAACCTAGAAATATAGATGAAGCATTTGAAGATTCAAATTGGATAAATGCAATGTATGAGGAATTAAACAATTTTGAAAGAAATCAAGTGTGGAAACTTGTGGAAAGATAATAAATATTCTTTTTCGGATGGTCTACGAGCTGCTGCTCAATCTATTAGTTATGAAATACCATCCCCGAAATGAATTGAGGCGCAGCAGTTGGTTGGACATCTAGGAGTAAAGCACTGTTTCGATGCGGGCCGCGAGAGCGGTACCAAATCGAGGCAAATATCTGGAGTTTCTTTTTTTATACTATGATGATCCAATCCGCAAGGACCATGATTGGAAATTGTTTGATCGTCTTTTCCCGAGGAAGAAGCGAAACATAATCAACTTGAATTTGGGACAACTATTCGAAATCTTAAAGAAAGACTTGATTTGTTATCTCATGTCTGCTTTTCGTAAAAAAAAGACCAATTGAAAGAGGGGGGGGGGGGTTTCTTCAAACAACAAGGAGTTGAGGCAACTATTCCATCAAATGATATTGAGCATATTTCCCATCTCTTCTCGAGAAACAAGTGGGGTATTTCTTTGCAAAATTGTGCTCAATTTCATATGTGGACCATCCCATTATCGAAACTAAATGGGTCTTTCGAAATAATTAGATGAAAATGGTATGAGGAACAAGGTTAGATTAGGGGCCAAGGGTTACTCACAAATTGAAGGGATTGATTTTGATAAAACTTTTGCTCCTATTGCTAGACTTGAGACAATTCGAATGCTTTTGATTTTTGCATGTTATAAAGGTTTTAAACTTTTTCAAATGGATGTAAAATCGACTTTTAAAATAGTTTTATAAATTAAGAAGTTTATGTTGAACAACCTCAAGGTTTTAAAAATTCAGATTTTCCTAATCATGTTTTCAACTTTTAAAAGCTCTTTATGGATTGAAACAAGCCCCTTGAGCTTGGTATGAAAGATTGAGTTCATTTTTAATTAAAAAAAGTTTTTCAAAAAGAAAAAGTTGACACCACATTATTTTTAAAATATTTTAAAAATGATATTTTAATAGTTCACATTTATGTTAATTATATTATTTATGGTGTTACTAATGAATGCCTATGCAAAAAGTTTGAAACTCTTATGCAACAAGAAGTCTTGTAGGAGAGCTCACCTTCTTTTTAAGCCTACAAGTGAAATAATCCAAGGAATACATTTTTTCAATCAAGAAAAATATACAAGGGAGTTGCTTAAAAGATTCGGGATGAACGAATGCAAGCCGAGCACAACCCCTAGGAGCACTACTACAAAATTGGATAAAGATGAAAAAGTAAAGCCCATTGATAAAAATAAGGTACATTGGTAGCTTGCCCTATTTGATGACATATATACCAGATATAATGTTTAGTGTATGCTTGTGTGCTAAGTTTCAATTCGCTCTCAAAGAATCGCATTTAATCGTGATAAAAAGTATAACAAACTATTTAAAGAATACATGTGAATTAAGTATTTGATATGATAGAAATTCCTCATTTGAATTGCATATCTACACCGATGCAGATTTCGTGGGATATAAAGTTGATAGAAAAAGTACTAGTGGAATGTATTGCTTACTTGGTAGCTCTCTCATCTCATGGGCTAATAAGAAATAAAACTCCATCGCACTTTCTACCGCCGAGGCCGAATATACATCCGCCTGTAGTTATTGTGCACAAATTTTATGGGTAAAACAACAATTGCTTGATTATGATGTGGGTTGTTCCAATGTACCCATGAAGTGTGATAACACAAGTGCTATAGAAACTAACAAAAATTCAATTCAACACTTTAGGACCAAACATATTGACTTGCGATATCATTTCATTAAAGAGCATGTGATCCTTAAAAGCATTGTCGTTAAACATGTGTCCATTGAAGTTTAACTTGCAGATATATTTAGAAAACACTTGAATGAAGAATAGTTTTGCATGCTTAGAAGGAAGTTAGGAATGATTGAATCTTAATTACATATTAATTCTACGAAAAAGTGACTTGGTTATGCAATATCATGACATGAATTGAACATTAAAAATGTTGCACAACACTTAAATTTATTTGAAATAAATCTCTAGAACAAAATCTCAATGATTAAAATTTCAAAAATTAGTGAAAAAGTGGATGTCAGACTAGGATCGGTCAATTGATATTCCCCACCGGTCAACCGGTATATGACCATCTGGTTGATATCCATCGATCGATGGATTGCTTATTGCAAAATCAATTTTTCGATCGATCGTTGGACATGACCGATCGACCAGTATATGCAAAATCGCATGTATAAGAATTCGACCGATCGATCTGTCGACCTCCTCTCAATCTCTCCCTCGACAGCTGCTCTAGCCATCGCCTATCCACCTCATCCGTGATGCCACCACCGATCGGCTGGCAATCACCATCATCGCTGACCTCTCTCATCCGCCGTCACTCTCTCTCCTTCATCCACACCGCTCGCAACATCAACCATCGACCCTCTCATTTCTTCATCGACCTCCACCATCATCGTCCTCTTCTCCGTCGGTCGCTCCCCCCTCACCGTTGACCTCCCTATAGCCATCATCACCATCGTCACGGCTCCTTTTCGTCCTCTTCTCGATCGTTGCCGTCACATCCCTCTTCCAGTCGTCCTCTTCTGGTTCTCTCGTCACATCCTTCTTTCGGCCCTCTTGTCACATCCTTCTTTCGGCCCTTTCATCACATCCTCTTCCCTTTGGACCCCCCACGGTCTCCATCTCTCTGTCACAGTTGTCATCTCCCTGACGTCTTCCTCAAGTCACTTTTCTTCCGGCCACCCTTTCGACCATCGGAACAGGCGCTTCCATTCCTTCCGGCCATCATTGTTGAATCCATGGCCGATGACGAAGGTTGCCCATGTATTCAACTAGCCTTTCAGCTTCGTCGTTGTTTCTATGGCTCAGGTGGTCACATTCGTATAATTCCAAATGAGCCTAAACCTGACCCGAAACCCAAACCTGAACCCACACCTGTCCAACGTGGATGAGGTCATGGACGAGGACAATCCCATGGACGTGCTCGTCAGTCTCTACTAGCTTTGATGCCTTGTATGCCTCTCACGAAGTTCGGCGTGCCTACATTGTTGATTTGGATGCTCTGAACATTCCATATGTTCAGGACATATTCACAATCATCGGTTGGCTGCTACTTCTCTCTCTCCCATAGCGCATATATCCCCGTCTTGTTCGTCATTTCTATGCTAATATGACGATCACTCGAGAGGCCATCATCACTTATGTCCTTAGCGTACCCATTCGCTTTTATTCTCACAATCTCTGTCACATCTTTGGCAATCCGTGCTCATTACCTGGTTTTTATTTATTTGTCACACATAGTTGGTCTTCTGATTATCTTTCAATTGCGGATAGCATTTGCATGATTTTTACTAGATAGGATATCCGCTATATCGTCGAAATGGCCCATCGACATCTTCATCCAACCATGAAAATGGCTTATTACATTCTTAATCGCATGATTACTCCTCGAGTCGGGCACTATACAGAGGTCACTTTGATCTATTATTTCTTCATTATCTTTGTATTCATGATGTCTCATTCTTCCATTTTGACCATTTCCTTTCCTATCACATGGACTATACCTTCTAGAAAGTCTCCTTAGGAGTTCATGGTCGGTACCACTTATAATTTGGAGCCTGGTTCACTAAAGGTTTACTCCATTTTGATGTCGACATCCTTGTAGGCGAGGAGTACATCCAACCCCGCCCCATTGAAGTCATCGGTTCCAGGACTTTTCATCGGAAACATCTTAGGTTTTGCGAGCCGGCACAGATAGATCCTGACGATGGAAATGATACCACAGAAGGAAAGCAAGCACCGATGGATACTCAGAATGCAACGGAGGTTGGACCCAGCGTCCCTCCATCTTCGGCACCCACTGAGCCTTTTGGTTCTTCTCTGCACGCAACCTCGGCTTCCTATGGTGCCTATGATTTCACGATCATTTCACAGCAGGTGAATGCCATAGATCGTCGTGTGTCCTAGATGGATCATCGTGTTTGATGGATGGAGCGTGACTCTTGATACTTTGTTGGCTCGCTACAGGCTTACTATGCATTGCAGAAATTTACTCTGCTCGTAGATCAAGAGGATGATAGTCCCGATGAGATATAGTTAGGTTACCTCCCTCTTTGATGATGTCAAAAAAGGGAGAAGTTTGGGACGATGTTATGTGTTTTTAGTTTCTTTTAGTTTGATATCCTTTAGTTGCTATATGTTTGTACTAGTGTCGTGCATCATTTTGTAATGATTACAGTCACATTTGTTAGTGCATGAACACATGATGTATTGACTATGGATGTAATGTGATGAATATGTTAAACATTTGATTTCACAACTATTTTGTTCCTTATTTAATGTCATATGTTCATATTGTTCTATATTATTATGACAATATAAAAGCCACTTATTTAGTGGGAGAAAATGTGAAATATGCATGAATGTAAGGGGAGTTTGCTCACTAGTTACTCTTTATACTTACAATTCATTTTTTTCTCTTTATCGTCCAATTAGTTTGTCATCATGAAAAAAAGGGGAGATTGTTGATGTTGGATCTAAAGTTTTAATGACATATAAAATTATATTTTGATGATACAAACCTCGAATGATTAAAGTTAAAATACTAAAAAAGTTTAAAGAAAAATGGATAACTTTATGCACTACACTTTGATTAAATAATTGGCACTAATCTTATTAGTTTTGGATGAATGTGTGTAGAGAATTCTGTTAGTTTTCATAGACTCCAAGATCATCTAATTTGAGTAACTGTGCAAAACATTATGCTCAAAATAGCTCAGGGCAGTCAACCTACCGGTCGAAACTATGAAGGCCGGTCGAGATAGTCCGATCGACCGATCTCAATACATGAGCTGCCAAATTCACATCGAGACTATACCGGTCGACAATCCGATCGAAGCACCGATCGACTGATCAGCTCAATGGCTACAAATCAAAATTGCAAGACTATACCAGAGACACCAGTCGATAGTCCGGTCGACCGACCAGCTGCGGTAACTGGAGAAATCAGCGCAAAAACCATATAGTCCGGTCAATCGGTCCATAAATGTGATCGACCGATCCATTACTGGAATGAACAATAATGGTTATATTTTAAGAAGAAAATTATGGAATTAATTCTGGACGAATTTTTCACATAGTAGAGCTTATAAAAGGAGTGTCAAGGCCAAAAGCAAAATCATCTATCCAAGCATTGAAGCAAAACTTCAAGAAATCAAAAGGAGATCATTTCTCTTGAAGTTATCATTTTAGAGCCTTCTTTCTTTCTCTCTTCTCTTCTTGTGAGTGTTCTATTGTAAAAGAGAAACTATTCTTCAAAAAGATTGTGAGAGCTCCTGTGTAAAAGAGGTTCCAAATCTTATCTCTTGAGCGAGAGAAAAGATTAGCTTCCTAGGAGGAGAGATTGCCTTACCTCTCGAAGAGGAGAAAAATATGATTGTGTAAAGGGCTTTCTTCCTTGTCCCATTTGGAATAAAGGAAGGGATTAGTGGAATCTCCGACAGTCTCGATGTCGAGAAGTCGGAGCGGGAACGTAGGTCAAGGTGTGGTCGAACCTCCTCAACAACCACCCGCGTTTATTTGTGTTTGATCGATATTTTTGGTTAAATACCAATTCACCCCCCTCTTGGCGCCCTTCGGGATCTTACAATTGGTATCAGAGCGGGTTGCTCTTGTTTTGATCTTTTGAATCTTCTCGTTTCCTGATCTACTCGTTTTAGATCTAATCATTTTTAAGATTCAATTATTTTTTAAGATTTAACAAATCTTAAGAGCCATGGAATCAAGTGCATTTGTTTTTGCCGAAGGACAATCAATTAGTCGTCCTCCCCTTTTAAATGCATCAAATTTTTAATATTGGAAAATTAGGATTCAAGCATACATTTGTTCTATTGATATTAACATGTGGGATATCATTGAAAAAGGTTATTATCTTCATGAAATATTATCTACCGAACATGACGAAAGACAAAAAAAGTTTTTTGAAATTGGATTGGAAAGCAAAGAATGTTTTTTATTGTGCTTTAGATTCAACAAATTTCAATCGGATTTCTAATTTTGAAAGTGCAACCGAAACTTGGAAGAAACTCATTACTACATATGAAAGAACGGATAAAGTCAAAGAATTTAGATTAAATATTTTGAATCATCAATATGATTCCTTCAAGATGTATGAGAATGAATGTATAAATGATTGTTCGATTTAATGATATTGTGAATGGCTTAATCTCTTTGGACGAGCCAAGAACTAATCCCCAAAAAGTGAAAAAGATTCTCAAGTCTCTCTCCTCCTATTGGCATACAAAGAGGACGGTGATCGACGAAAATGATCTGTACAAATTAGATTTTGATGATCTTATTGGTTCACTTTTAACCTATGAGATTGGAATCCAAGAAGAAGAATTAAATGCTCCCAAAAAGAAGATATTCGCTTTGAAAGCAAGCAAAAATGAAAATGACTCGAGTGAAGAAGAAGTAGACGAAAAGAGACTCGCTCTCTACACAAGAAAACCCTATAAGTATCTCAAATTTGTGAAAAAGAAAGAAAAGAATGTGAAGCCTACCCGAAGATCATATAAAAATCACAAAGAAAAGACATCTCATAGAAGAAAGAAGAAAAGGCATGAAGAGTCAAGTGAAGATGAATCAAATGAATCATCAAATTCATCTAGTGAGGATGCATATCTATGCTTAATGGCACATAACGATGAGGTATCATCCAACTATTCTTATTGCTCTAGTGCTAATAGTGATAATAATAATGAGGATGATAATATCAATTTTGACGTGCACAATGAATTCTCTTTCTTAATTGAAAAATATCTTATTCTTAAAAGGAAAAATAAAAAATTGATTAATAACTTTCATATTATAAAAGATGACTTTGATATTTTGAAAAAGGAAAGGGATGTATGTCTAATTCCTAATGAAACATTGAATGTTCTTCACATCATGAAAAATGAGTTTGAAAAATTAAAAATAGAAAATGAAAATCTCAAAAATGAAATTGAAACTTTGGAGATTACACATGCATGTGAAATTATAAAACTAGCATGCTCTTTAGAAAAAGGAAAGAATAAAAATGTCTCTTTGAAAAATATAGCTATTTCTCATGTAACAAAAAATAATCCTAGAAAATAATTTAGACATGTAAACTCTTGTTGGAAATCTAATCACACATATAGAAAATCACATATTATATGTTTTACATGTGGATTTACCATTTTGCGTATCAATGCAAAGCAAGAAAATCTTCACAAAATGGTATGATCTAGATTTCGAAAGGAACAACATCTAACAAAATAGGACCCAAAGAAATTTGGGTACCAAAGGTTACATAATCATTTTTGCAAGTGTGTCTCACATACAAAGGACAAGTGGAATTAAAAATGTGAAGGCGCAAAGGTTATGGTAAATTATCATTGGGTGCATTCTTATATTTCTTAAGTGATTAGCCCTATTCTTTTAATTTCATTCAAAATTTTCAAAATGACCATTTCTTTGAATGAAAAGAAAGGAACAAAAATAATTGGTCATAATGATAGAGGGAGCATGTTAAAACTTCAAACTTTATTTTGACATATCATGAATATCATTGTTGTATCAAAGTTCTATGCCATATTTTGATTCATAAATATATTTTTGATTTCATCAAATTATCTTCATTTTACATTATAAAATAGTCATAAATTTAGGGGGAGTTATATTTTCAAATCTTTATGTTGCAATACTCTACATGTCTATTATATGACAAAAGGGGAAGAATAAATGTTTTTGAAAAATTGATTAAGGAGGAGTTACATATGATTTCTTATATGTTTCATATATATATTATTCTTTTTGATGAAACAAAATGAGGAAAATTATAGAAGAAATATAAATTGAATATCACTTTATAGGAAGAATGCCTTATAATTAATATTCATGTGAATATCTACTATTGTAAGGATAGCTATATGTTAGGGGGAGTAAAATTGTTTTACAAGAATTTTATAAATTTTTTGCAACTTACGTAGTTTTCATATTTCTCAGTTTGTCTTCATAAAAAAGGAAGAGATTATTGGATCTAAAATTTTAATGACATATAAAATTATATTTTGATGATACAAACCTCGAATGATTAAAGTTAAAATACTGAAAAAATTTAAAGAAAAATGGATAAATTTATGCACTACACTCTGATTAAATAATTGGCACTGATCCTATTAGTTTTGGATGAATGTTGGTGTAGAGTATTCTGTTAGCTTTTCATAGACTCCAAGATCATCTAATTTGTATAACTGTGCAAAAAGTTATGTTCAAAATAGCGCAGGGCGGTCAACCTATCGATCGAAGCTATGAAGGCCGGTCGAGATAGTCCGGTCGACCGATCTCAATACATGAGCTACCAAATTCATGTCGAGACTGTACCGGTCGAAACACCGGTCGATAGTCCGATCGACTGACCAACTACGATAACTGGAGAAATCAGTGCAACGGTCATATAGTTCGATTGATCGGTCCATAAATGCGATCGACCGGTCCATTACTGAAATGAACAGTAATGGCTATATTTCGAGAAGAAAAATGTGGAATTAATTCTGTATGAATTTTTCACATATCAGAGCCTATAAAAGGAGTGCCAAGGTCAGAAGCAAAATCATCTATCCAAGCATTGAAGCAAAACTTCAAGAAATCAAAAGGAGATCATTTCTCTTGAAGTTATCATTTTAGAGCCTTCTTTCTTTCTCTCTTCTCTTCTTGTGAGTGTTCTATTGTAAAAGAGAGAAACTATTCTTGAGAAATATTGTGAGAGCTCCTGTGTAAAAGAGATTCCAAATTTTACCTCTTGAGCGAGAGAAAAATATGGTTGTGTAAAGAGCTTTCTTCCTTGCCCATTTGGAACAAAGGAAGGGATTAATGGAATCTCCGACGGTCTCGAGGTCAAGAAGTCAGAGCGGGGACGTAGGCCAAGGTGTGGCCGAACCTCATCAACAATCACCCGCGTCTATTTGTGTTTGATTTCTCTCACTCCCTCTTCCTCTAATATTGTGTTTATAATCTGAATTGCAAAGGTTTTAAGAATCGGTTTTGTGCTTCCGCGATGAATTTCGTGAAATCGATATTTTCGGCTAAACACCAATTCGCCCTCCCCCTCTTGGCGCCCTTTGGGATCCTAAAGTTGAATCCTATATTTTAATGATAACAAATTAAATTGTACATAAAAATTATTAATATATGCTTAAGTGATAATAATGCAGGTGTAAGATTGATATGACCTCATTCGCATAAGTAGTTGTCAAATTAAACATTAAAAAAAAAAAATTCAACACATGACCAGTCGACCGATCGATCGACCAGCCATGGAGACGGGTCGATTAATATAAAGCGAAAGAAATGTCGAGACTATACTAGTCGATGGTCCGGTCGCTGCATGGTCAACCGATCAACATAGAGATCAATTCCAAAAATGTCGAGTCGATGTTTCGGTCGTTAAATCAGTCGACCGATCAACAGAAGAGCAATTTCAAGAAATGTCGAGACTATACCGGTCGATTATCCAATCGCTACATTGGTCGATCGGACAATGGATAAAATCATAGGTTTCGTGCAACGCCATATTGACCGGTCGAACGGCCCATTAAAGCGGTCGATCGGTCATAGTACCAGATGAGCAGTAACGATTTTTTTTCAAGGAGAAAATTATGGAAGAATTTTTGGACGAAATTTTCACCTGTAAAAGCCTATAAAATGAGTGACAAAGCATGAAGAAAACTTATCCAAGTAAGCAAGATCATTCAAAAGTTCTTTTCAAGTTCTTGAGCTCAAATTTGCAGCATTTCTCTTCTAAGCTTTGAGTGTGAGAATTTTTTGTAAAAGAGGAGAGTTAGAGGAAATCATTATTCTCTGATTTAGTTATAAAAGAGGAGTGCCTTGTCTCTTGAGCGGAGAAAAATGTGTGTTGTATAAAGAAGGTTATTCTCTCCCTATAAGAAAAGAAAAAGCTAGTGAATCTCTCACGGTCTCGAGGATGAGAAGTCAGAGCGCGGATATATGCTAAAGAGTTGAGGTCGAACATCTTCAACATATCGTGTCTCTTTGTGTTTGCTCTCTTCCTCACTGTCTATTGTTATTTGCTTGTGATCGGTTTAATTAATTTTCAAAAAGTGTTTTTACGAAATTTCTTTTAAACACCAATTCATCCCCCTCTTGCTGCTTTTGATCCTACACTTGAAGGACTTATTCTTGTGCTTTATTATGAATATCCAAGTCATCCTCGAGTAATCATTAATCACGAACAAGAATTATCTAAAACCTTCTAATGATGGAACATGAGAGGGATCCAAATAATCAGCATGCATGTAGTCAAGTATCACCTTCATCTTGTGCACTACTTTGACAAACTAAGACCTTCGTTGTAAATACACAGTACTTGTAGAAACTGATTTTAGATATCTTCTAACCTCTCAAAAGATTTTGTTTGCTGGTGATAGTGAAATTGGGAGGTTTAGTGATAACTCGCTGAATTTTGGGTCAAAAGTCAATTTTTTTAATTTTTATTTCAACTCCCTAACTCACTCTCTACTACAGTGCATTGGTCAATTGTAGTAATTCTAAATGTCGTATCCACAGTGATTTGAAGTCTTAAACTACCTAAAAATAATTTAGACTAATCCTATCTAAAGTGGCAAAAATATATTTTTTAAAGAAAGTGAAAACAGATTTTTTTTCTTGTAGGAATGCAGAATGATAACTTGTTGTAGATTGCTTAAAAGTTAATTAAACTGAATTGTAAATGCTAATCTAGAGTCTAAAAGGGTTTAACTATCAATGAGGAAGGTCCTCTTAGGAGTTGGTGTTTGTCTAATTCAATTATGACTGAAAATGGACAAGTTATCACTTTTTAATCAAATCTAATTCAACTTTCAATATGGCTGTTTTCACAACTTAATTAGGCCAGAACTAAATAATATATTGTGTGTTAGCCAAGTTGAATTAGAAAAGGATCCTCACTGAAAATCAAGTTATCATTAGATTCAATTCAAGATATTTGCTGATTTTTTGGCAATTTCAATAAAATCTGAAATGATAACTTCAAGGTATGGTCACAAAATAATGAAATCACTTCATTTAGATTGCAGGAATGAAACTTATCCAATAATAGTGCTAGTGTTCCTTGGTTTATCTCTAAACTACAAGAGGACCATGATTCAACCTCTCGGCTGCAATTAAAAATGAGATCCACACTTCACACTACTTAATTGGAACCAAAATGCATAGAATCATAAGTTGGAAAATAAAAAATTGTCATTGCTCCTTGGCTCATCTCTGAATCTCAAGGAAGGCCTTAAAATCATTTCTCAATGGTAGATTAAAGTTGGGCTTAACAATGGACAATCAGATTTCCTGAATTTAGGAAAATAGAATTCAACAACTCATTCAAATCAGAAAAATTCATGGTGATTATAGAATTGAATCATGAAATGTCAAAGCTTCCTAATTCATTTCTGAACAAGAGTGGGACATATGATAACTTCTCATTTGTTTAATTAATCAAATCCCCAATGACAAATCAGATTCAAACAGCTTAGGGAAATCTGAAATCAGAAAGTTTAGAAATCAGATTTGCAGAAATCAGATTTTCAATCAAAATAGAATCCAGAAACTTGGTATGGGTTCTTTGCTCATTTCTAAACAAAGATTAGACCAAATGACAACTTCTCAGTTGTAAATACAAGTAGGGTCTTCCAATGATAAGAACTAATCCATAACAGTTCATATTTCAGAAATGTAAAACTAGAAATTCAAAATTCAGAAATCAGTGCAGGAAACTTAAACTTATCCCTAATCCATCCACAATATGTATTAGACTACTACCCTATCCTAGAAGACATGGAGTTTAGCTCATCATAGTTACAAACATAGATACAAAATGGAATGAAGAGTAGAAGCTATCCATCCTGAAATCAGGGCTGTTCTACAGAAATCAGCAAGCCTTCCTCCACACTTCAACTCCAATCCAGCCCCAAATCTCCTCTCCTTTGCAATGGCCGACCTCCCCCCTTGATCCAGGGTTTCTTCAGTTTATATATGGCCTTTAATCACCCTTAGATCAGCATCTAGATGTCCCTTAGCCTCTGATGTGAGCCACTTGTCCAGTCCTGACATTCCAGCTGCAGAAATCAGCAGCTTTTTGGAGTGGTCCACATACCTTTTTCCACCTTTATACACTTTGTTTTCCTTAATAGAAGAGGTAGAACACCAAGCATCAAAAATTTCAAATAGGAAATGAACAAATAAGGATAAGGAAAGCCACCAGGGTCAGCTCAAACATCAAATAAAATTTGGTGTTATGAAGATGTGAAATCAGTAATTAAAATGATAAGTTTGAGAACCCAGAATGATAACTTTGCATAAATTTTGGAAAATGATCAAATATGAATGGTTCAGAGCATTGAAGGCATAAAAGGGAGTAGGATGGCAAGTGAATGAGGTCAGAAATCAAATATAGATAAGATTTCATAGGAATGATAACTTGGGTGCCAAAACGATAACTTAATTACCTTAAAAATGATAATTTGTCATAACTTTAGTTATGGTTATCCAAATGTGATCAAATTTGAACAACAATGAGTTAGGACAATAATATAATGATTGCTTAGTGCCTTGGTGCAGAATTGATAGCTATGCATGTCGAAATGATAGTTTTGCCCTTTAATGATAACTTGGCAATGGAAAAATGATAACTTGTTCAAATGGACTTAAAATTTTGCACAAGTTGAAATATGACCATCCAAATATGATTCATTCATGATAATAATGGATTTAGGTCAAGAAAATCATTGAAAATCAGTTCACTCAAAATAATGATAATTTGGCCTATTAGAGTGATAACTTGTCCCAAAAATGATAACTTGGCATATAATTAAAATATTTATAGATTTTAGCATTTCAGAACCTCTATGCACATGGAATTAAGTATAAAATGAAGAAGATCAACTAGTTATCACAATCCATGCATTCCAAACATAATTGGCCAAAAGTTGAGCAATTTAGGGATTCGATAGGGATGAAATGCATCTAAAATGAGATAAAAATACTATATTGATCAGCTAGTGATCAACTGGGAATGTTCATCCCATTCTGACTCATATGTCCAAATCACATGTGCCACAATCTGAACTTTTCTTACTCTAATGAAACAACCACAGCAGCAATACCACAAGGACTTTTATTTACCTCCCTTTAGAACAATAGTATCGCTCTTCATGATGGTGAGGATGCCTCCAGCAAGACACCCTTTAGAGTCCAAGACTCCAAGTGATATAAGATTCTTCTTCAGTTGTGGAACATGACGGACATCTGTCAACATCATAACAAGATTGTCATGAGCCTTGATCTGCACAGAACCGATTTCAACTATCTGACATGGCGCATTATAGCTCATGATGACATTTTCACTTTTAATCTTTTGATAAAATGAGAATCATTCTTTATTTGGAGTCATATAATAGGAACACCCCGAATAAAAAACCTAGTCATCCTTCAGACATCCTTGATTAATAGCAACCAAAATCAAATCATCTTCAAAATTTTTAATTTCATGTGACACCGCAGCAACATGGGCCTTCTTCTTCTTCGGGCAATCTTCCTTCTAATGTTTTGATTCTTTGCAGTAATTACAGGTGTCTTTAGCAGTAATCTTCTTTTTTTTACTTGGATTTCTTCGAATTCGAGAACTGTCCATTCTTCACGGTCGATACAAATACCATAGCATGAGTATTTGCGGAATTTCTAGATGCCTTATGTCGAATGAGTATGGAGACTCGATCTTACTTCTTCCAAAGTTATAGTTTTCTTTTCGATAATCGTCATATGATGGAGGAAGCGAAACTAACAAAAGTAGTGCAGCATCTTCATCCTCAATTTTTACATTAATATTTTTCAATGCCATCAACAAAGAATTGCCATCAACAAAGAATTCACTTGATGAAGATGTTCCTTCAGGAGGGTGCCTTCTTGCATGCGTAGCGTGAACAAATATGTTACTTGAACAATAACTTGTTGGTGAGAGATTTTGTCATATACAGACCCTCGAGTCTCAACCACAGATCGATCGATGTTTCGTCATCTACGACCTCGATTATCACCTCATCCTTCAGGCACAATAGAATCACCGAGTGCACCTTCTCCTCTTGTGCCACCAAATTAGTGAGGTCGATCTTCATTTTTTTGCCCTTTGAGTGTTCCTCCTTTGGTTTGTTCTTTTACACATTCGCGAGCGGGGCTGACTCCTTGTTGCTTTAAAAGCGCCCGTATCTTGATCTGCCACAACCCGAAATTGTTTCTGCCGTTGAACTTCTTCACTTTCACGTTGTGCGACACCATCTTTCTATGATAATTGCTGATGAGCCCTAAGGCACTGATACCAATTTGTTACGAAAAGAGGAAAAGAGATCGCACAAATACAAAAGAACACATGAGGTTTATGATGTTCACCTTAAAATTGTGCTACGTCCTTGAGCGGCGACTCTCTTTGTTATGAAAATTGATAATTACAATGATGTAAAATAACTTAACCATCATGGAGTTTATATATGGAACCCCTTAGAACCCCCTTAGGCTCATTGTTCGGGCAGCGAGGCCCCCGTAAGGGACGGGCATTCGCCGCACCCATTGTCATAGTGCCTAGCTAAGATAAGAGTTCAACTAGGGTTACAACTAGGTTCAAATTCAAGGCACTATCAATAGATTAATATTTCTCTATCTGATAGTCCTTATTGCCATGACCCCTCATGAAAATCTGGAGCTACCTTTGCTCCCTAAAGTTTTAATTGATTCATATGATCAAAAGATAGGTTGATAATTAATGAAGATAAAAGATGAAATTGAGGATTACCATTGTCTACCGAGATGAGATATTATTAGCCTTGTGTGAGACACTCCACAAACTATAGAAAAAAATGTAAAAAATGAATAAATAAAATGTAACGACTGTCCTCATGAAATAAAATGGAATGATGATGTCTTTACAAGTGAAAGATGACAAGTAATAAAGATGAAAAAAATGAATCCTACATGTCATTGTTCATTGAGATCCCCATGAATCATGCTATATATGTATTGTATTTTTTTCATGGTTATTCTTATGGATTTTCCTTTAGACCTACTTTGATTTCACACTTAGCTTTACAAACGGGAGGATTCCCTTCACTATGTTTACAGGTACATGATTTACTTGTGCAACACAATTGATGTGTGTGCGGTGCAGCTGGGATGACGTGACTATCAGAGTCATGTATGTGACCTATGTAGTAGATGTATGAGTAAATTTCATTAAATAACCTCCAACTTTACCCACTTTCCCATTTTTATTCTCCAACTTTATTTTGTAATCAAACTACCCTCCATTTATTGGCTTGTTTCACTAATTATCTTTCGATCGAAAATAGCTAATTTTTTATCATTTAGTTGTCATGGGTACATTATTTAAAAATAATATATATAACATTAAAATAATAATATAAAAATAAAAAGAGGGACGAACTCCCTCTCCCTTTGGCCACCTAAGCGCCAATGGGCACTCAAACTGTTGGAGGGAGAGGGGAAAGAGGTGGTTCCCCCCTTCCTCTCTCTCTCTCTCCCTCTGTCTCTTTGGCGTTGCAGAGGAGGACTCCTCCTTCCTCGGCGCTGGAGAAGGGAGTGGGAGGGGGTAGTGCCCCTCATTCTCCTCTACTTGTTGTAGATTACAATGTTGTACAACGTTGTGTCTCAGAACGTGGGACAAGCATACATCCCAAAGGCATGCGCTGACGTTGTTCCAATGGGGACCCTCATCGATAGAGACTCCTCTCCATCGGCCTCTAGCTCCTCCACTCCAGCATGTCCTCCTTCGTCGAGAATGACCACGGTGAGCCGCACTCCTCACCATCATGGTCGAAGGATGCCGCGCTACAACCTCGCTCACTTCAGTCTCCCATGTTTTGTCCTTCATCTTAGAGTACCTCCACTCCATCGATCTGTGTCGATTCCAATCTGGCGAACATCCCAGAAGATGACAAATCAAGGATGAAGGAGGAAACGCTTGCCTTGCAGCACGTGAAAGATGCTAGCGACCATCCTCACTATCAGAGGAACTTGTTAGACTCGAGGGAGGTGGCCACGGGAAAGGTGGCGGGAAAGATGAAGAAGTCGGTGAGCATTGCCTCGTCGTTCGCTCACTCGAGCATGTCAGATGTGGTAAGGATTTGAGTAACGAAGGGGTGTCAGAGGTAATTGAAGAGCATGACCATGACGAGATGGACGAGAAGGCGAAGGATTTCATTAACCGATCCAGCAATAGTTCAAGTTGCAATGTCTCGACTTAATCAGAGAAGTCCATCAACGCACGTAGAAGGGCAGGCCCCTCCCCGGAGAAGAGAGGGGGAGGGAGCAGCCCCTCTTCTCAAGCCGCTGTCCTCAGGCGGCCAAAGGGAGAGGGGGCGAGCCCCTTTTTATCATTTTTATATTATAATTTTAATATTTTATGTATATTTTATCTTTAAATAAATGCCACATTAGCTTAACGATAAAAAATTGGCTATTACCGATCGAAAGGATAGTTGATAAAATAATTTAATAATTGAAGGGTAGTTTTATTACAAAGTAAAGATGACGGATATAATTAAAAAATGGATAAAGTTGGAGGATATTTAATGAAATTTAGCTAGTAGATGTAGTATGATTTGAACTTTTATATGCCTAGACATTATGATGTACTGATGTTACTAGACTTTCGCATGTACTTTTTTTATATTATATTTACCATTTTAACTTCTTGGTTTATGTTTATTATTGTAATATTTTATTTTTATAAGTCTTTCGTTTACATGTGCAGTTGGTTAACAAAAGAGTCAAGAAGTATTAAAAAACTTTACTGATCCAAGAAATCCCCACATGATGTAATCAAATTTTGACTCATTACAATCCTCCTTAAAAAAACTTCAAAATCATGAATCATACAACACCAAATTTTAAATCCGTTTATAGAGGTTTTAGTTAATCATCAAACATAGGAGTGGCACCCGACCCTGTTTGGGGTGGGGAACATTCCCCCTGCCCCGACCCCACCGATCGGCCCCTGACCTTGCCTCGAATCCCCAATCCATGGGAATTTTATCCTCTGCCCCGATCCTTGCGAGGGTTCGAGGCCTCGTGGGATCCCGATTCTCTGATTTTTTATTAAAAAATATGAAAAAATTAGAAAATAAGTCCCATTTGTCGAACCCCACCGCCCTCTTCTAGCAAGAATCGCCACTGCCCTCCTCAAATGAGCGCCGCTACCGCCTCTGTCGTCGCCCTCCTTCATGGTGGAAGGGATCGATCGTCAGGTGGAGCGTGGAGCCGGTGTGATCATCGCCTTCTTCTAGTGACGCGACACACAAGGGTGGAGCCCCGGTCATCGCGTGTCGATTGTCGTTGGGAGTGGACGGGCCACTATACGCACTGGTGGATGTTTGAAGGTCGTCGGTGCGAGCGCCGCCCTCTTCTAGCAAGAACCGCCACTGCCCTCAAATGAGCGCCACCGCTGCCCTCCTCAAACAACCGCCGCAACTGCCGTCGCCCTCCTTCATAGCTGTCGTGGCCCTCCTCCGTCGCTGCCGTCGCCCTCCTTCATGGTGGAAGGGATAGACCATCAGGTGGAGGGATCCGCGTCAGGTGGAGGTAAAAGGAAAGAGATGTGATCGATCATCGATAGTAGATAGAAGAAAAAACGTAAATGGAATACATGGTCCCATGGAGAACGAAAGAGAATATAATAGGAAGTTAGGATTTTTATTATATATATGATAGAGTGGATAGTTAGATTTGTTATATATATAATTAGAGTGCGCCTCCGCAGGACGAGGACAACTTCCCCCATCCCGATCCTCGAAAGAGAGTTCAGGAGCGCTTTTTCCCATCCCAGACCCATGAGGGAAAAATCTCCTGAGTTCGGGCTCTAATAAGAGATTTCCCGTGCGGGACGGACGGAGATATTGCCATCTCTAATCAAACATTTCATAACTAGACCCGGTTTGCGATTCAACCGGTTTAAGATGACGAGTGGGACTCCCGGTTCGTATCGGCTTCGAGTGCTTTATAAGGTGCGCAAACCCCTACCTTCGTTCTTTCGGATTTGTCGAAAGCGGCGAAACAAGTGGAGGAAGGCGAAGAAGAGGAATCAAATCCCCCAATATTGATTCGATCGTTTCGTCTCTTTGATTTTCTTTAGCTTCGATCTGTTGAGAGGAGGGAGAGATGGGGGACTACAATGATCCCTTCAATCGCAACAACCCTAATGTGCAAGCTCGCACCAAGGCTCAGAATCGAGCCAACGTCCTCCAATTGAAGCTGGCAATTCTCCAAAAACCTTTCCTTTTTTCCCAATTATTCCCCATCTTGAGCAGATCCATGTTCGATATTTATATTTCTATCGATGGATTTAGTGTAGGGGTTGGCTGAGTACGCATTCTGAATTGTTTTTCTTTGGTTTTGTTTAAAATGTTTCCTTAAATCTATATAGCTGAGTGGACATAGCAGATCTTAGCTTAACTTCGCGTTACAATAATTGGATTATCAGTTGTTTTTGTACATCTGTTGTTTTAAGTTTGTATCCACTGTATATGTCATGTTTTTTCTTTCATCAGTATGTAAAATGACATTATTTGTTGGGTTAAATTTGGTTGTTCTAATATCAGATCACAAATTACATGCATGTTATAATCACTCTTCTCTGTAATTGAATTTTCCGTGGTAAGATGCATGAGGAAACCTTGTGTCTTTTCGTTACTTGTTAGCGGAATCTGTTATAGTTGATTGTTTGAAAATTAGTATCTACTCTTTGTTGATACGCAGACATTTATGGTTCCTTTGACGTTAGATATAATATTGGGGTGATTTCTTGTTAACAGATGGGACAAGCTCATCCAACTGGTCTTACAACCAACCTTTTGAGACTTTTTGAACCCCGTCCTCCTCTGGAATATAAGCCTCCTCCTGAAAAGAGGAAGTCCCTTCCATATACGGGTTCGTGTTCCTTGCTTCTTTGTGTCAAGTGATACATCATTGGAGTCTAAGAAATTTTCCTTGCGCTTTGTGTTTAGGCATCGCACAATTTGTCAGTAACTTTGCTGAACCTGGGGATCCTGAATATTCTCCTCCTGTTATTAAGGCTGAAACTCCGGTAAAATTTTGTTTTCAGAATATCTTCTTTCAGAGTATATGTTTGGTGCCTTTAAATTGATTATGTACAAGAAGCACTGTATTTTCATTAACCACATGTTCAACTTTAATAGTTTCATTGGCCTCTCAAAAAAAACTCAAATCAATCAGTAGTTTCATTTGGTCAAATCCCGTTTCAACATACTTTTTCTAGATATGTTAGCTTACATTTTTCTTCATACAGTCAGAAAGAAGAGCTAGAATTCGAAAGCTTCGACTTGAAGAGGGTGCTAGAAAGGCTGTTGAAGAGTTGGAGAAATGTAATTTCATATAAAGAAAGCACTAGTTGCGTTCTTATCTTTAGTATTTCCTTGTTAAGCTAAGTTATCCCTTTTTGTGCAGATGATCCAAATAAAGATCAAAATGCAACTGGGGATCCGTATAAAACACTTTTTGTTGCCAGGCTTGTAAGCCACCTCCATATTGCAATCAAAGAACTTTCTCCTCTTTTTGTTATTTTCATCATTGTAGTTAACTTTCTATTTCTTTAATAATCCTTCTGCAGAGCTACGAGACAACTGAGCACAGAATAAAAAGGGAGTTTGAAACTTATGGACCAATCAAACGGGTAAGTATACCATATTGTTTATTGTTGGGAGCCTGTATTAATGCTCTCTAACATGGGTAAGGATTTTGGTGATCCCAATTTTTACAAGCATTTTTCTCAGAAAAATATTCACATTTGGTTCTAGTCATACGAATGGGTTCTTGCAAGTGGCATGTTCTGAAATACACATATGTTGTACTGAAAGAATGACTTGCATGTTTTGAATGCATCCTGGTGAGAAAGAAAATGATTCCTGTTTTCTTTGTCTATTCGAGGAAGTAGTCCTTCACTTAAAAACTATGCTGTTGATTATTGGTTTCCATGTCTCAGCATATTTCTCTCGTATTTCTCTTAATTTGCTTAATGTCATTTTGGATAATGTTAAGTGGTCGTTGCAAACCATCTATCTTCACTTTTCAACAATAAGATGAAAACTGGAGTTGCATTCTTGTAGATTGTTTAAGGTCTTGTATATTATGTACAAAAAAAGGTTCTGCACATCTTTTATTGGTGGGACTTTCATCACGTGCATGTTTTGAGGTAATGGCTTTTATTTTTGTCCATTTTTTTATGAGGATCATAACTATAATTAGGGTTTAAAGAAGTCACTGGTCTTCAACTTGAGACAGGAATAAAAAATTGATTGTATCTTTGCGTTGGATGACATTTTGGGTTTTTTTGGTATATTATTCTTAAGTTTCTTCATCATCATCTTAGTCACATGGAACTTTTTGAGCATGCTGAAGAACTTTTGTTTGTAAGAAAATTTGGCATAGAGACAGGTAAAACCTTCAGGTGCCTCTGGGCTGTTTGCATCCCTTTTTAAGAAAGTTTGGGGTAGAGACAGGTAAATCTTCAGTGCCTATAGGCTATGTGCATTCCCTTAAATTTTAACCAAAAGGTCAACAAAGGTGCGCTCCGCCCTTAATATGTTTGCTGTAATTTAGATGGGATACGAGCTTTTACCATCTGGTAAGTTGCTAGCTACCACTAGCAAATTTTATGGTAGGAGGTTTGTGTGATAGCATCTATGTTGTTCTTTTCCTGGCAATACAAATGCTATGCTTTTGGTACAACCTTGGCGCCAAAAATTCGGGCAGCATGGTACTCCATGCTTTACAGTTGGAGTGGTAAAGCAAAAGATGGCTTTTTTGGTAATTGATGCTAGGTACTTCTCGGGAGTCTTGACTGGATTTTCTTCTATTCTTTGGGTTCAATTACATTATAGTTTCATGGTACTAAAAATTTTTCTTTGATCTCAAAGGCCCAACGAAATATATCCGCCATTCAGAAGATGTTCTGGTATTTTTCATCTTTAATGCCTATTTTGTTATCTATAGTCCCTGGTAAGGGGTGGTAAAACTTTTTGATTCCTCTGGTAAATCGGGAAAAACATGGGTTTTACTGTCAAGTCACTTTGAAATGGTGGTGATGCATCTCCCGTGGTGAAGCTGTACACCTTTAAAGGTGAGCACGCCAGTGAGACGTTATGCCAGTCTGTCGTGCACTATATGATATGAAACTAAAATTCAATGAGTGGCCATGTGATAATCATTTTAATTTTTTGTTGGGTTGATATCTGGTTTTGATTTACAAATGTGTACCTTCTGCTTGAGCTTCTCAGGTAAGGTTGATCACCGACAAGGAGACCAATAAACCTAGAGGATATGCCTTCATTGAATACATGCATACAAGGGACATGAAAAGTGTGTTATAATCACTAAAACAGTATTTACTGTTTCTGACTGCAGTGATGGATTTTTAACTGTAATCATCTTTATATGCAGCTGCTTACAAGCAAGCTGATGGTAAGAAGTTGGATAATAGGAGGGTGCTTGTAGATGTTGAACGTGGTAGAACAGTTCCAAATTGGCGTCCACGAAGGTTGGGTGGTGGGCTTGGAACAACCAGAGTTGCAGGGGAAGAAACTAGTCAGAAGCATTCTGGAAGGTATGTTTTAATTTATCTTTTCATATCTTTATATTTTGTAACTTCTTTAATTTATGTAGTTATTATTTATGACTCTATTTCCAATTTGATCGATGTTCTTGTCAAAATAAGCTTAATCTAATTGATCTGCTTTATTACTGTATGGGAGTAGATATCCTAATATGATGTCACATGCTTAATCTTGGCAATGTTTCTAGTATACACTAGATTTTTTTTGAGAGGGTAGTACACTAGAAATGTTTATGGACAAATTGTAAACACTATCTTTTTAAGGGTCGAAAGCATACTATTTATCCAGAATAAAAGGCTGTATATTTTGTAATTCTCTCTACGAGGTAATTGAATAGTTTCTCTTGTAATGTAGATGCATGATTTCACAGCACCTTGTTACAGTGGCTGGGGAATTTGGATTCCTTTTCCCTTCTTTTGAACTCTACTCAAATTAGAATATGGGGACACGAACCTTAAGGTGTGTTTGGATGGTGGGTTTAGAAGGGATGGACTAGGTTTAATTTTGATGGGGTGGGTTTAAAATTTCTACACCTTGTTTGGATACAACTTTTATTAATTTAACCAAGGATAGGGTGGTGTTTATAAGCCCATAACTTGACTTAAAATTAAACCCTCCAAATTGGTGATTTTGGAAAGGTTTGAAATAATTATCCCCATTCTACCCTTATTTCTTCTCAACCAAATAGAAAAAACAAATCCTTCTTAAGGATAATAAAGACATGTACCAAACCTGTTTTTGAGAAGATAAAGGATGTGAGTCAGGTGCTCACATCCAATTTTTATTCATTATTAAAGCTTGTATCTATTACAAAATATCTTATAACCTTGCGCCCACTCACTTACCAAATTTCTAGTTGCTATTACAATGTTATCAATATAACACCTCTCCTCTCTAAAAAAAAATCAATAAACACCTCTCTCCCCTGAAAATGCAATCATTGTGGTGATGCCATGTTGCCCATAAAGCCGCAATTGTTTTGATTCGTTGTCTTTTTTATACATATAAGTGTAAATTGTTGTCATGCCTTCCTTGTCTAAATGTCCACCAGAATGCTACCGACGAGCTCACATCCAAACTTAACCTTCCCTAACATATATATTATATTTTGTATCCAAACAAAGAGTGGATTAAACTAACCCAACTCATCCCATTAATTTATATCCAAACATGGCTTTTATAAAACCTCACCACACCTAACTTTACTAACCTTTACTCCACCCTAACCCATCCCTCCATAATTAAATTGTCAAACAAACCCTTAAGATTGCAAATGCATTGTCCTTTCGGTCGCAATTATGTTGTGACATCTTTGTAACATGTGAGAATGAATTGATAGTCACCTTAAGGTCGCAAATGTGTTGTATCCAGTAACTGCTTTCACGTCTTGGGGGCATGTGAGCACGAATTGATAGTCTTCTTATTTGCTTTGATTGCGACTAAATGTGTGTTTCCTTTTAATTGCTGACACTTGTACTTGACATTGCTTCCATGACCAGGGAACAACTGCAAGTTGCATCAGGACATTCAAGGTCAGAGGAGCCCAGGCGAGATGATCGCCATGTGGACAGGTAACTTATGTATACTCACAGTTAGTTACTGATGGTACGGAATACAGCCTAAAATTCTTTTATTGGAAGTGTATACAGAATTAATAGATTCTATTTATTGTCTAAATTCTTTTCCTTTTCCAGTACTTTAGTGTCTTGAACATTTCTACAGGGACAGGGAGAAGTCTCAAGACAGGGGAAGAGAGAGAGAACGAGAGCGTGAACGGGAAAGGTCCCATGACAAAGGACGAGAACGTGATCCAAGAGATGAAAGAAATTACCACCATAGGGACAGTGATAGGAACAGAGAAAAGGAGAAGGATAGAGACAGGGAAAGGGATCGTGGACGGGAACGTGACCATGCTCGTGGAAGAGACAAGGAAAGAGATCGTGGTCGTGATCACGATCGAGAAAGGGATCGTGGTCGCGGTCGAGAAAGAGATCGGGAGCGTGAACGAGATTATGACAGAACTAGTCATGAAAGAGACCGTGGGTATTCACATGATAAGGAAACTGGCTATGGCCATAATGAGTCAAAGCATGAACAGTCAAGGGACAGAAATCCTGATGAAAATTATTATGGGCAGGAATGGTACGGTGAACCAAACAAACATGGCCATAAACGTGATTATGATCAACTTAATCAATCACACCAGGAAAACTATAATGATATTCCAGCTCGTGGTGCTGAGTCTGAGTACGATCGTGAGCGATTATCGCGACGTGAATCTGGATATTATGAAAATGCAACTTATGGTAAGCCCCATGCTGATGATTATCAACACCAGTATGGTTATGGAGATGGTGAACCACGTGAGGAAGGGGAGGCGGTTGGAGATGATTATGGATATCATCATTCAGAGTGATGTCATCTCTGGAGTATGCCAATAAATTGCAGTAGGCAAGTTCAATCATCTTCGTATCAGTTACTCTCTAATTATTTTTGGTTTTGATGTTTAAGATTTTGCCTTGATCTCATATTTTACTTTGCAGAACCTCACTTTGTTCCTACATTGCTCTGAAGTTGTAGCTGCTGGGTTATGTTGATGTTACTCTTAATTTGTGTTTCATACTCATCCAAATATGCTGCTCAGGGATGCTGTGGTCTTCCTATGCTCTCTTTGCAGTGTGGTGCACTGTTACATCTCTTGTTGGTCAAATGTTGCTCTTCTGAAGCATGCATCTTTGAACTTTTTTGGATTTTTTTTTCTTGCATTTCACAACGTTATCCACCTAGTTGGTTAAACTTTATTTGCTGATTTCCTTAGCATATGTATCTAAGGTCAATTGGAAAGACGTTTCTTATTCTGGTTAAACATGTCAACTAAAATCGTGTTCAGATAGTTTGTCTGTCTTATTACATATTTGTTCAGAATTAAGTATGTGGTGAGTAATATTTCGATTTTTTTCTGTATCTTATATCTAGTTCGTATATTTATCTTCTCTCATTGATCTGCATTTAAGTAATAGCTGATACTAAAATTACGTGGAATTGGTGGAGCTTATCCTTCAGAGTAATAATATCTCGGGTTTGTGTGCCGATGCCAACAAAAGGGGAACGGTTATTATTATACCGTCATTGAAAGGGAATCATTATTTGCTAGAAGTTAATCTTATTTAATTCTAATGACGGACCTCTCAAGTTTCTCAGTCGCTATAACTTTGTTTGATACAACATTGGCCAAAAAAAAAAGAGAAAGAAATTGGTGAGAATTGCTGTTCAACAGTTTTCGTCACTGCGAGACAAAAATATTTAAATTAAAGGTTAATCATAATTAAACTATCACGATTTTTAAATTTAATCTCAATTTTATTTTTTGGATCTCAGGTCTTGTTTGGATTGAGGGATAAGAAGGGATGGATAGGAGGTCTGTTTGGATTGAGAGATAAGAAGAGGTCTTGTTTGGATTGAGGGATAAGAAGGGATGGATAGGAGGTCTGTTTGGATTGAGAGATAAGAAGAGACGGAGAGGAATAATGAGGGAATGACATTAATTATGATTATATTTTTTATTTAAGTTAAGAGGAGTGAGGTGGAATAGCTGAATCTTTTAAAATTCACATTTTTTATTTTACTAGATTAGTGGAACGAAGAGGAATAAATTATTTTACATCAAATTGATTTCTTTCTTTTTTTTCGGCCGAGTGTCAAAGAAATGAGACTCAATTATCCATCGGGTCGGAAAAAAATTCAAAAAATCCGAACCAATGCGGACGAGGTGACCAGGTCGTCTCCTCGCCTCTAATTAACGATTATAAATACTTTAAATATATAATGAAGGATAAAACTGACTTTTATACAAATAAAATCTTCATTACCTCACCCCACATCTTATATAATTTATTATTCAAACATGGACTTTCTAATGATACAACACATCACCTCATCCCATCCCTCCATTAGTTATTTACTAAACAAATCTTAAATTATTGTAATTTTTTCAATTTGGTCATTCCGTTCAATTTTGTCAACTTTTTTATTAACTTTGTTTTTTCGAACCTGTGAAAAGTAAAAAGTGCCCATGTGCGAAAAAAATCTCTCTTTAGAGAGAGGGAGGAGAGGGGAGTTTGTCCCCCTCAACCTTTTCGTCCGACGAGGTGCGGGGCGAGGTCGCAGAGTGGTGGAATGACCCATCCACCCTCTGCGCTATGCCGACGAGCCAAGGAAGGAGAGGAGGGGGGTCGGAGGTCGCAGAGTGGGGGTGAACCCGCACCCCCCTCGTCGCGTCGGTGTGAGGAACGAGGAGGGGGGTCGCCCCCCTCTCTGCAACCTCGTAGAGTGGGGGTGTCCCCTCCACCCCCTGCGTCGCGTCGGCGTCGGCGTCGGTGCGGGGAAGGAGGTGGGGGGTCACCCTCCACTTTGCGACCTCACCGAAGGTCGCAGAGAGGGGGGCGACCCTCCCCCCTCTCCTCGTTGCTTGCACTCGCCGGCGAGGTCGCAAAGTGGGGGTCAACCCCCCAACTCCCTCACTGCGCCGGCGCGATGTGGGGTCGCCCCCCACTCTACGACCGCGACTGCGCTAGCACGCGGAAGGAGGTGGGGGTTTCGCCCCCCACTCTACGACCTCCAGCGGGGAAGGAGGGGGGAGGGGGTCGCCTCCCCTCGACCTTCGTCCGATGACAAGGAGAGAGAGGTCGAGAGGAGGGGGGTGCGCAGGGATAGGGCTGAGCAAATTCGGGATCGGGTCCGGGTCTCGGCGGACCCGGTCCCGACCCGAATTATGCTGGGTTAAAAATTTTTTGACCCGATATCGGACCCGGCTGGATTCGGTTCTGGGTCAGACCCGACAATTCGGGAAAATCACCGGGTCTATGGCCGGGAATGAACAGTGTTGTCAGATCCGGCGCCTGCGACCGGATCGACGCACCAGGGGTCGATCCCGCCGCCAGGCGCTCGAATCAGCCGCCAGTGGCCGATTTGGACGCCAACGACCAGATCTGACCACAGCTGCCAGATCCGGCACCCAGGCCGACAGCTGCCGAATTCGGCCGCGCCGGATTTGGCTGATCCAGATCCGGTCGCCTGGCGGCCGGATCGGCCGAGAGCTGTCAGATCCGGCTAGCGCGACTAGATCCGGCCGCCAGGAGGTCGGATCTGGCCGCGCTAGTGGCCGATCCGGCCGCCAGGAGGTCGGATCTGGCCGCGCTAGTGGCCGATCCGGCCGCCCAGGCTGTCGAATTAGAGAGAGATAAAGAGAGTCAAGAGAGGGCGAGGATGACCGGAGTTGAGAGGGTCGCCGCCGTGAGAGAGAGGGAGAAGGAGAGGGCGAGATCGGTTGGCATCGTGGCGTGAAAGTGTGAGAGAGATGGGAGAGAGAAAGAGAATCGAGAAATGAGGAAAATGAGTGGGGGTGAGGTTTATATACAAAGAAATAAATCGGATCAGGTCCGAGTTGGGTATCTGCACTGCAGACCCGGTCCTGACCCGAAATCCGACGAATTTTTCATCCGTTAGACCCGGTCCCGGTCCGAATCTTCCCGGGCAGGGTTTTTTACCCGGTTTTCCGGGTCGGTGCAGTCCGGGTCGACCGGCGTGCTCAGGCCTACGCAGGGAGATAGAGATTTTTTCACGCAGGGGCATTTTTGACTTTTTGCACATGCGAAAAATAATCGAAAAATTGACGAAATTGGACGAAAGGATAAAAAAATCATGATAGTTTAAGGACTCAAAAATTAAGTTCGTAGTTTGGGATTATATCTAAAAATCGTGATAGTTTAGTGGTGGTATGAGGAAATAATCCTAAATTAAATTGAAAAGTATATTTTGGTACGATGGTTTATTCCTGTTTGATATTTCCCTATATGAGTTTTTTTAAGAAATGTAAAAGGTGTTTTGAATTGATCATCTAACATATTATAACATAAGGGTAGGCAAGCGTCATTTGTTTGAATATTTTTTTTTGAATTATTGTTTTAACACCCTATTAATTAATTTTTTCACATCCAAATCTAAATTATAAAATATTTTCGTTAAATGTAATATAAATTCTCTTAATTTTTAATAGATATGAAATTTATTTGTACCCTTACTTTCGTATTACAACAAAAATATCTTTAAAATATACAATAATCAGTACACATATTATCTAATAATAAATTTTTTATGCAATATTATGTTTATGTTAATATTTTATTGTTTTATAACTTTTTTATATTAAAAGTAAAGTACAAAAATGATATGTCATAATTATGAAAAGTAGAATTTAGCAAAATTCAAATTAAATTTAACAGAAGGACCGTGAAATTTGGATGAGTTCGGAAGTTAAAATTTATTAATTTATAATTTAAGATTATACGTAAAAAAGATCTTAAGTTTTTTTAAAAGTAATTTGACTACGATTTGCATGATCCATCAGTTATATTTAAAGAGATCCGTGCAGAAAGGACAATAAGCGGGTTTAAAATATTTTAATTTTAAGAATTGAAATAAATATCCATAAAACTGTTTCGTTCTTTGAAAAGGATTATCTACATTTGAAGAATTAATTATTTTTTTCTTCTTTCTCGTATAATTCTTTGGAATTTATTAGAGGACTTGACTAATTTGGAGTCGGAGTTGAAGTCGATAAATATAAATTTTTCTAATCAAAGTGACAATTGCAAAATTTTGAACAATCAGACTATTAGCATCCGTCCAATCATTTAGCCAGCCAACCAACCTTGCTCGAGGAAATACATATTCTGGAGTTAATAAAACAAAGAAAAAGGAGGTTACATTCTGATCAGCTAACCAGAGAAGATTCGGAAATTTCCTCGAGATCGTAGAACGGAGAGGGGATCCAAAGCGACTGACTACAAAGGAAAGAAGAAGCTGCACCTGGTTTCCAACCACTGGCCATTTAACCGTGCAAAGGAAAACACCAACTGATCACTACCTCCCTCGATTTAAACACAAAACCGATTGAGACATGAGGAACACACCATCCTGTCCTTCCTCTCAACTACAATTTTGTAGTGTTTACAAATTTCAGGAGCAAACGACAGTCGCAAGCAAGCAATCTGCCATCTTCGTTATTCTCTCTGCTGGGGTGGTGGTGAGTGGAGTGAGATTGGGCAAGTCTCTGTCATCAGGAAGGAGGCAATGGGTAGAGTGCTGGGAGCAAAGTGGGGGTGGTGTGTGGCATTGGTGCTCCTGTGTTGGAGTCTGGCCATTGGAAGTGATGTGGTCTTAGCAAATAGACCACTGGCACCTTCTGATACGGAGATTGTTAGTGGCAGTAGCGACACTTTGCAGAGATACGATGGAGGGAAGAATTACAAGTATCTACTGAGCAACATCTTCAGTTCCCTATTCGATGATGGAGATTCTTCAAACACTCATGTTTGGCCGGTATGTTACCTCGTCACTCTTTCCTCTGCTAATGGACTTTCTTTTGCTGTTTTGCTTATGGGCACTGAATTACAGTTCATTTTAATTTTCTCTTGCGGGGACGGTTGCTAGGATATGGAGTTCGGATGGCGGGTCGTGCTTGGTTCGATCATCGGCTTCCTCGGGGCAGCGCTGGGAAGCATTGGGGGTGTAGGTGGGGGTGGAATTTTTGTGCCAATGCTTACCTTGATAATTGGTTTTGATCCAAAGACTTCAACAGCCATCTCCAAGTGTAAGTTACAGATATCATATGAAGTCATACATTGTTGAGATCAGTACTTGGAGACTAATGTTGCAGATCAATCTGTTTGAAAGCCTAGTATCTGTTATTAACTCCAACACATGGAACTGTCAATTTTTTTTGTTTGTGCTAATTATTTCCTCTCCTTTTTGTATCTACAATCCAATGGATTTATATGCAGGACTTCTTTTAGATGCATTTAGTTTTGCGCAATAAAGTGATTGACCACAATATTCTGAAAAAGGAGGCATTTGGATTTGTACGACTAAATCGTGTATTATCTGGTTTTGTAGGTATGATCATGGGTGCTGCAGGATCAACAGTTTACTACAATCTGAGACTAAGGCACCCTACAATGGACTTGCCAATCATTGATTATGATCTGGCACTATTGTTTCAGCCAATGCTCATTCTGGGGATCAGCATTGGGGTGGCTTTTAATGTCATGTTTCCAGACTGGATGGTCACTGTTCTCCTTATCATACTTTTCTTAGGTAATGATCTGTCCATCGAGGTGCATGCTGATTTTGAAGAATTTCCTAAGATATTGATTTGTTTTCTTTAACATGTTTATTTTTGTTCTTGACAGGCACGTCAACAAAGGCACTCTTCAAAGGAATTGAAACATGGAAGAAAGAATCAATAATGAAGAAGGCATGCAGTCAGTTCATTTGTATCTCTCTTGTCCATCTTATTCATCATTTACGTTGACAAATGGTTTATTGTGAACTCTTGTTCCAGGAAGCTGCAAAGTTACCAGCAAATCAAGCTAATGGTGAGAGGCCCGGAGCCACATTTTTTTATATAATTTGTACTGTCGATGGATGTGTATGAAAGCAGAATAAGATCGAACTGTACAATTCACTTCAGAAAATTCAAGGCATAACAAGTAGTACTTGAATTTTCTTTTATCCTTTTCTTGTTCATTTTCATCACTCACTTTCGTAAAAAGTAGCACTTCTATTGGATGCAAAATTTCAGACGGTTCAGAGCAGGAATACAAGCCCCTTGCAGGTTCACCAGCTGCCAATATGCAATTTAAGCCTCCAACTGATGAAGAGGTTGCTCTGTTAAGAAATTGTTTTCTCTTGCCACTGTGACCTGAGGACCACATATAGATGACACCGTAATTGCAGGTGCCGATCAAAGAGAACATTTACTGGAAAGAGCTAATGATCCTTCTATTCGTTTGGGTGGCATTCTTAGCAGTCCAAATCGTGAAGGTAGTAATCCTAATCACCAATAAGATAACATTTTTGTTTCATAGTGCTTTTCATTTTACATAATATGTCTAACATTATGTGCTCTTTTTCCGAAATATCTGTGCAGACATATGCTACAAGGTGCTCCACTGAGTACTGGATTCTAAATGCATTACAGGTATATTTCCTATAATCATTTGATGTATACTCCACGATGAACATACAAATGTATGTCCATCAAATGTTTTGTCAAAGGAATAGATGTTTATTACTATGTATACCACCAATTGGATCTCTGCAACTTGGTCGTTTGTTTTAACATGAAGGTGCCAATTGCTGTTGCTGTTACTCTTCATGAGGCTATCAGCTTGTGCAAAGGAAACAGGACTATTGCATCCAGAGGAAACCAAGAAATTGAATGGAAGAGTCACCAGTTATTCTTTTACTGTTGCTGTGGAGTGTTGGCTGGGATAGTAGGTGGTCTGCTGGGTCTTGGAGGAGGATTTATCCTAGGGCCAATGTTCCTTGAAATGGGAGTTCCTCCTCAGGTAATAGATACTACTATTTCTTCTTTGCCATCCGTTGTTATGGGGCTTTTGAGTTGATGTGCATGAGCTCAAGAGAGAAGTATAGCCATTTTACTTCTTTGAGAAGAGTAAACCATAAAAAGTTTCTAAACTCGGTTTTAGGTGTAGTACTGATTGAACTTATGTGTTTTTTGAATCCTTAAATCCGTTTATCTACTGAGATTACTTAGATAAAAAGATTTAGCTTGTTGTCTCATTCTTTTGGCATACAGGTCGCCAGTGCAACTTCAACTTTTGCAATGACCTTCTCATCATCTATGTCAGTCATTCAGTATTATCTTCTTGATCGATTTCCTGTCCCATATGGTATGCAGCCAATTCAACATGTTTACTAGAATTCTCAAGTACCAAATTGTTTGTTCAACGAAAAAGTAGATTATGAAATTGTTGCCTACAAAATGAAGGGTCTAATAACATAAATACTAACATATGTGATCATGTGTCTACAGCTTCTTACTTTGTGTTCCTGGCTACTGTTGCGGCCTTCACCGGTCAGCACATCGTTAGAAGACTAATTGTGCTCCTGGGCCGTGCATCCTTGATCATTTTCATATTAGCTCTGACCATTTTTGTTAGTGCAATCAGTTTAGGTAGGTAATAGAAAAAACTTCTCATCCTATTTTCCCTGCTGGATTGATTTCCTCGTCTGATGTTTTTTATTCTGAATACTACAGGTGGGGTTGGTATAGCACATATGGTTGAGAAGTTGGAAAGACATGAGCATATGGGATTTGAAAATTTATGCTATCATTCCTGAGATCTCATTGCAGCTGAACATTGAAGGATTGGACTTGACAGGGTGATATTTCAGCTATTGGTATACTTGTATTTTTGTACTGGTTTCACTCAGTCATACTTCTTGTGAGGAGGTGCTGAAGCATTTAATCTTGTAGCTTAAAGGATGTTAAGATCCTTATTCATTATTACACGCCCAAAACGTGTCTGTTAGAACTGAACAACAGACACATAATAAATGAAGGAAAAATCCATCTCAAAGATGGACTGAGCTCTATTACTGAAACTTCTCATCATGTCTCCAAAAGTAAAATTCCCAATATACTCAGGGAGATGCCTGTGTAGAAACGTTGGCCCAACGTAAATTTCGTTGACAACTTCAGTTTCTTGTTTTGGTGAGTACTTTGATACTCAGAGTTATAAATCCGACCAATCTGGTTGGTTCATGTAATATGAGAAAAGAAATCCATAATTACAAAGAGAAAACAACAGAACTAAATGAGTTAAATATCATAACTTCAACTAATTAAATTAGAATCAGCATGATGAAAAAAAATTAGTGTAGGAACAATTTTAGGAAATCAAACAAAATAGCTCCCAAAGCTCATGGAACCGCAAGAGTTTTTGAGCGTGCATGTAATGAAAATAGGGTTTAATTCCTATGCTACCAACATAAGTTGGTAGCACCCTGCTACCAATTTTTTGGCCATTAGATCGACCATCAAAGGCTGAGATTCGCGCGTGTAGGGAGAGTCGTCCGATTCACACGCGACGGCTGAGATTCGCTCATTTTTTTCCTTTTCCTCACGACTTGGCAAGGCTCGCAGCCCTAATTCTTCTTCGTGTTCTCTCTCTTCGCCGTCCGCTCGACCCGCCGTCGCTCCATCCGCTCCGATCTCGCTCGAGAGGGCCCTCTCCGACGCGCCGCCGGACATGCTTGGATCTCTCGCTCGAGAAGCCCTCGCCGCCGCACGTGCTTTAACCACGCTCGTACCGCATGCCGCCAACCCGCCGTCCGCTCGACCGCGCGCGCTCCGATCTCGCTCGAGAAGCCCTCGCCGCCGCCTGGTGCTCTCTGTGGCCTCCTCGCCCGAGGATGCTCTCTCGTTCGACGACGCTCTCTCGCCCGACGATGCTCCCCGCCGACGTCTCTCGTCCCCGCCGCCGCCGCGATCTCGTCCCGCCGCTCTCCTGCCCCGCCGCCGCCGCTCTCGCCCCCGCCGCCGCTCTCTCGCCCCCATCCACCGCCGTCTCGCCCCTCCGCCGCCGCTCTCGACCCGCCGCCACCGCTCTCTCGCCCTGCCGCCGCCGCCGCTCTCTCGTCCCCCTCCGCCGCCGTCTCGCCCCGCCGCCGCTCTGCCGACCCTCGCACACCCCGCCTCTGTCCGCCGCCCTGCCGCCGGTAACCCTCTATTTTTGTCTAATTTGTGTGATCATAAGAGAGTCAGTTGCAATTTTGAAGTTGTAATGTTGTAATTGCAACATGTACATTATAGTGAAATTGTGGGTGTAGTGATAACTTGTTGGATTTTATGTAAAAAGTATAATTTTTCAATTTTTGGTCTCTCCAAATCACTAACTGCAAGTGCACAGGTAAGTTGTAGGAGACTCAGGTTGTCGTATCCACAAGGATTTGAAGCCTAAGACTCTCTAAAATAATTTAGACTAGTCAGATTTTTAATTGTGCAGAATGATAATTATTTTTGGGTTTTAGAAATTTGTCAAAACTGAATTATAAATGCTAGATTAGAAACTGAAAGGATTTAACTATCAATGAGGAAGGTTCTCTTAGGAGTTGGAGTTCATCTAATTTAATTATGGATGGATTAGATCAAGTTATCATTAAAAGTTCAAATTTAATTCAACCTTGGATATAGTTGTTCTCACAGCTCAATTGGTCCAGAATTAATCAATATATTATCATATAATTGTTAGTTAGGTTGAATTAGAAGAGGATCCTCACTGAAAATCAAGTTATCATTAGGCTCCAATTCAAGTTCATTGCTGATTTTGTCATTTTTATAAAATCTGAAGTGACTTTTAAAGGCAATCACAAAATAAGGAAATCACTTCAATTAGCTAAACATGGATGAAATCTATCCAATAATAATGCTTGTGCTCCTTGATTCATTTCTGAATTTCAAGGAGATTTGAAATCAACCTCTCGGCTGTAATTGAAAATAAAATCCACACAAACTCTAATTAATTAGAATTAAAAGGCATCCAATCTTAAATTAGGAATTCAATAATTGTCCATTGCTCCTTGGTTCATCTCTCAATCTCAAGGAATGCCTTAAGACTACCTCTCAGTAGTAGATTAAAATGGAGTTTCACAATGGCAATCAGATTCCAAAAAAATTAGAAAACAAAAATCAGAAGGATGATTACACATGAAAATTCAGCAATATTGTTCATTGGAATTCAGCATTGACCAATTGCTTCTTAATCCATTTCTGGACAATAAGAAATCCTTAAAGTTCACCTCTCAATTGCTTGAATGAAATCAGGATTCAAATGGCAAAGCAGATTCCAAAGGAAATCAGAAAATAGATTTCAGAAATCAGATTGGGGAAACAGGTTTGAATCTTGAATTGTCAAAGTATCTTGATTCATTTCTGAACAAGATTGGGACCAATATCAATCTCTCAGTTTCTCAATTAATCAAATTCCCAATGAAAAACAGATTCAAAGAAATCATAAAATCAGATTCAGGGAATGCAGGAAATCAAAAATCAGAAATCAGATTTAAAATGGAATCCAGAAACTTGTCACTGATTCTTAATTCATATCTGAACAAAGGTTAGATCAAATGATAACTTCTCAGTTGTAGATACAAGTAGGACCTAACAATGACAAGAACAGATTTATTTCAATGCAGGAATCTAAAAATCAGAATTGATAACAGTGCAGGATTCAATTCAGTCCATATCCATCCACAATTAACCTAAACTACTACCCTATCCTTGGAGATATGGAGATTAGCTCCTCATATTTACAAACTTAGATACAAAATGGATTGAAGAACAGGTACAAATCATCCTGGTTTGAAGCTTCTCGGCCAAAATTTCAGCAGCACAGCAATCCAGCTTCAAACCCTTTGCTCCTTGGTGCAGAAATCCTTCCTCCAACCCTGCAATGGTCTGCCTCCTTTTTTCTCCAGAAATTTCAGTTTTTATATGTCTTATGTCCACCCTTTGATCAGCATCAGGATGTTCTACTATGCCCTGATTATGCCATCTGTCCCTGCTCTGAATTTCCTGCTGCTGCAGCAACTTTTTGGACAGAAAAAGTAGATGGTCCCCCGTACTTTTTCCTCTTTATGCAGCCTTGTTATACCTGCTGAAAGGTCCACAGCAGAAAACACCAAAGCCCTTGAATAGGATTTAAACAAATAAAGATTAAGAAAGTGGTATATATCAGCTCAAACATCAAATAGGATTGGGTATTGTGCAGGAATGAAAATCACAAATCAGAATTGATAACTTATGGAACCCGGAATGATAACTTTGTAATTTTCATGGAAAGTGTCCAAATATGAGTGGTTCAAAGCATTGAAGGCATCAAAGGGATTATGATAACAGATGAATGGAGTCAGAAATCAAATATGGATGAGGTTTCATAGGAATGATAATTTGGAGCCAAAAATGATAACTCAATGCCTTAAAAACGATAACTTGTGATAACTTTAGTTGTGGTTATCCAAATGTGATGAAATTGAACAGCAATGAGTTAGAATAGTGATTAAATGATTGCTTAATACCTTTGTGCAGATTTGATAGTTTTGCATATCGAAATGATAGTTTTGTCCTTTAACGATAACTTGGCATTGGAAAATGATAACTTGTTCAAATGGATTTATAATTTTGCACAAGTTGAGATATGATCATCCAAATATGATTTATTCATGATGACAATGAATTTAGGACAGAATAATAACTGGAATTCAGCTCAATTAAAGTAATGACAACTTATGCATTTGTAATGATAACTTGCCCTAAAAATGATAACTTGGCATAGAATTTAATTATTAATGGATTTTGGCATTTCAGAATCTCTATGCGTAGGTAATTGAGTATAAAATGAGCAAGATCAACTAGTTATCACAATCCATGCATTCTAAGCATAATTGGCCAAAAGTTGGGAAATTTAGGGGCTCGATATGAGTGAAATGCATCTAAAATGGGATAAAATCTTATAGTGATCAGCTAGTGATCAAACTCCCTCAAACTTAGCCTTTTGCTTGTCCTCAAGCAAAACATTCAGAAATTAAGGACAAACTTGAATTAAAAGTCCACAAATAAATTAAAAGTCAGCTGAATTGAATCCAATGAGTTTTCCACTTTACCAACACTTCATTTCTTTCAAACACTTGAGTTTCTAGCTAGGGAATCACAAAGGCTAAAGCAAATTTAAGTCATGAAAGAAGTACTAGCAAAAAACAAGTTGAATTTCAGAGGTGGTCAACTTTACAAAGAGGTTGAACTACAAATCTCTTCATGAACAAGTTTTCCATTAATTAAACAGGTTTAGCACCTGACTTTTATTCATGAAATGCAAGTAAACAAGTCAAGGCCTGATTTTTATTTATGCTTTCTTTAGGAGAGATTCCTTTGGAAGTTTTGCTCTCCTAAATTTTTTTCTTTATTTGCATTGAAGAGAGATTCCTTTGGAAGTTTTGCTCTCTTCCCTTTTTTCTATACATGCATGCAACTTTTTTACTTTTCCTTTTTCTCATTTTTCTATCATGTTCATGAAGTGAGCAATAGTTCAAACTAATGTAAAGTCTATATCTCTTAGTCCAAAAAGTCAAGTTTTCCTATTTAACATGGCAGCAAGAACCTTGACTCCCCTCTAGACATAATCTATTACTAATTTAATCCATAAATGTTGGCTAGTGTTACCCACAAAAGAAAATTTTTTAGCTGAGTTAACCCAAATGCACCTGAATGGTTGAGTCAATTAAAGCAAGAAGTCTAATGGTCAAATGGCCACTTGGTATTGGAGTGTACCACTGTCATAATAAAGTATTTTACCCATTTTAGAGTCAGAATGAATGCAGGAAATGAATTGAACTCGAATGGTGATAACTAGTGATAACCGGGTAGAACTAATGATAACTTGCAAAACCCACTAATAACCTAGTATGATTTATGATATGAACATTAAAATAGATTAAAAACATGGTGTAAAGGTTAGAAAAGCATCAAGTTTCCTCCTCCAAGTTTATTCTCAACACTGTCACTAGTGTTGGAAATTAAGGCAAGGGAGAGAGTTGGGAGGGTACGAATTGCATGGAATTGGGCACTTGAACCCTTCCAATGGGTCTTGCATCTCAATCAGGGACTTATGGTGATCCATTCTTCATGAATTTCAACCAATCCTGCAGAGAAGTAGGGGATATCAGTGGGGTTGTCAATATCAGATTTTTAAAGTGCGTAATCCAGCAATACATTGAAGTTCACTAAATTTGCACTGAAAATCAGCTAAGATGGATTGGGACAACTGATATGCATGATGATTCAGATATTAATATGATAATTTCATATGAATGAAAAGATAATATCAGTTATCATTGGGATTTCAGTGAGAAGAATGAAAATTGAGGGTAAGGGTACTCACTTCTTGTCAATTTGTGGATGGATCTGATTCATCTCTTCTTTATTCCTGCAAAACAGAAAAGTTAAGTGTAAAATGACTTGGGTTACCTCCCAAGAAGTGCCCTGCTTTAGTGTCTTAGGCTGGACATTTTTCCACTTCTTCATGTCAAGGAAGTTTGAATAGTATGATATGATCAAGTAGAGATATCAATTTGTGGACAGCTTCACTAATCAAGTATGGATCTCTTAATTTGCCAATGATTGACCTTTGTTTCTCAGCTTGATTTTCTCCTCCATTGTACCAGAAATCCCCTAACTTCTCATCTCTAAAACTCTCATGTATGATATATGAATACCCTGAACTAGGAAGAGGTCTCAACTCCAAATGGGAGGAAGTGTCCAGAATTGAATTAGTGTGGGGTTCAGCAGTGATAACTTGATACACTTCATTCTGATTTTCTGGATTTCCCATTGATTTTAAAAAATTCAGTGCAGATTGGTATGCTTTAGCCTCTGGGTCCTCTAATTCCTTCAAATGATCAGACATTAGGCACATTTGCAATGGATCTTCAATGGGAATTATGACAGAAACTTGCTGAACAACTTGATCTAGTTGCCCTTCCTCAATTTCACTTTTTTGAAAACTTGGCCTATTGATAACTTGTGCCAAATTGAATTCTATCTTGTTTTCCCCAATTTGAAATGTCAATTTACCCTCCTTGACATCTATGACAGCTCCTGCAGTGGCTAAGAAGGGTCTCCCAAGAAGAATAGGGGTATTCAAGTCATCATCCATGTCAAGTACCACAAAATCCACTGGTATATAAAATTTGTCAACTTTGAGGGGTATGTCCTCAATAATTTCATGTGGGTACTTGATGGATCTGTATGCCATCTTTAGAGACATGTTTGTAGATTTAAAATCTCCAACTTCAAGCTTCCTACAAAGTGAAAGAGATATGACACTCACTAATGCACCCAAATCACATATTGCCCTTTGAAACTTCCTATTTCCAATTTCACAAGGTATGGAGAAGCTTCCTGCATCTTTCAACTTAGGTGGCAATTTGTTTTGGATGATTGCAAAGGCTTCCTCAGTCAAGGTAATAGTTTCATGCTCCATAATCCTCCTTTTCTTAGTTAAGATTTCCTTCAAAAACTTTGCATAGGAGGGCATCTCCTGAATTGCCTCTACAAATGGCACATTTATATTTAACTTCTTCAGGATTTCAATGAATCTTCCATACTGCTGATCCTGCCTTGCCTTGATTAATCTTTGAGGGAAAGGTATCCTATCAAAGACCCTGGTCCTGACTTCATTTTGAGGGCCTTTATTTTGATTTTCTCCCACAAGTTCAGCTAGTCCTTCAGCAGCTTTGGACTTTGGATTCACTTGGACTGGATTTTCTTATACTTTCTTCATTGGTTCTTCAACAATCTTCCCACTTCTGAGCTGGACAACATGGACTTGTTCCTTTGAGTTCACTTCTGACTGTCCAGTGAAGAATATAGGAGGTCTTGTAGAAGTGCTAGGCTGCTGGGAAATCTGATTCTCAATGGTTATTAAGTCTAGAGTTGATTTTCAGTATTTCTTCTCCTTGGCTGTCCTGCTTCTTCAAGATTTGTTATAACATCTCCTTCATTTTAGTTTGAAATTGAGAAGCTTGGACTTGAGGTGGTTGCTCATAAGGGAGTCTTTGCATTGGAACATTTTGGGACTGATTTCCATATGGAGGTGGCTGGTTCCTTGGTAGGATCTTGGGCTGCCAATTAGGATTCTGCATGGGTGGGGCTTGATAATGGTTAGCCTTGTAGGACAAGTAGGGGTGGCTCCTATTCTCTGGAGTATAGAACTCAGCAGGAGGTTTGATTCCATAGTTGCCCACAACATTCATCTGATCAATAGATTGCTCAACTTGCTGCATAATTAGATTACAACTCTCTGTCACATGGCCTTGATTGCCACATACATCACATCTGGCTTAAGGAGTAGAGGCCCTATTGATATTGGAAGTTAGGTTCAGCCTCTCCAAAGTTTTATACAGCACCTCTTCAAATTGAGATGGTAGGTGGTTCACTGAATTATCCATGGGTGGTCTTGTGGTCCTATCATGTGTAAGAAAATGATGATTCTTAGCTATGTTCTCAATAAGTTGATAGGCTTCATCAATGTTTTTGGATGCAAAGATGCCTCTTGCAGTGGTGTCCAGTGCCACCTTGCTAGGGTAATTCAATCCTTTATGAAAATAGTTAACTAGCTACCACTTCTCAAAACCATTATGTGAACAAGCTCTCAATAGTCCTTGAAGCCTTTGCCATGCCTCACAGATATTCTCTTAATCCAGTTGATAGAACCTCACAATCTGATCTCTGAAATTGTCAGTCTTGCTAGGAGGGAAGAATTCAGATAAGAACAATTGGACAATTGATTCCCAAGTGGTCATCTCTTCAGGTTTGAGAGTTTTGTACCATGTTTTGGCCTTGCCTTTGAGTGAAAAGGGAAATAGTCTCATGTAAACTACATTCATAGGGATATTGTTGAAGTGTACTGTGCTGCAAATCTCCTTGAAGTTGTCCAAATGAGAAGCTGGATCCTCAACCCCTAATCTAGAAAATTGGTATTGCCTTATCATAGAAATCAGGACTGGATTGACTTCAAAATTTGCCACAGGTGCTAAAGCTCCTTCCCCTAGTTGATTCTTGACATTACTTGGTGAGTAACAGTCTCTAAGAGTCCTAGGAGCTGTCATATTCTGATTTGCAACTTCTTCAAATTCAAGATTATGGGCTTCCTCTTCAAAAATCCTCCTTCTGGCCTCTTCTCTTTGAATTATTCTTCTTCTGTTAAATCTCCTCTCTGGTTCAGGTTCTGATAGATATAAGTCCTCTTGATGATCCAAGTCCTGCATAAAGGAATTCAGAAGTATCAAATTCAAGAAAGAGATAGAAACTAGACAAAAGTGAAAAATTGGGAATGATAACTTGCAAAAACTAAAAATTGGCCTAACAAATAAATTGAAAACTAGTCTAAAACTAATCTAAACTATCTAAGTTAATCTAATTGACTTCAAATCCTCGGCAATGGCGTCAAAAACTTGATAGTGAAATTGTGGGTGTAGTGATAACTTGCTGAATTTTATGTAAAAAGTACAATTTTTCAATTTTTGGTCTCCCCAACTCACTAGCTGCAAGTGCACAGGTAAGTTGTAGTAGACTCAGGTTATCGTATCCACGAGGATTTGAAGCCTAAGACTCCCTAAAATAATCTAAACTAGTTCTACTTAAGTGGCTAAAAATAGGAAATTAAAGAAATTGGAAAATAGATTTTTAATTGTGCAGAATGATAATTGTTTTTGGGGTTTTAAAAATTTGTCAAAACTGAATTATAAATGCTAGATTAGAGCTGAAAGGGTTTAACTATTAATTAGGAATGTTCTCCTAGGAGTTGGGGTTCATCTAACTTAATTATGGATGGATTAGATCAAGTTATCATTAAAAGTTCAAATCTGATTCAACCTTGGATATAGTTATTCTCACAGCTCAATTGTTCCTGAATTAATCAATATATTATCATATAATTATTAGTTAGGTTGAATTAGAAGAGGATCCTCACTGAAAATCAAGTTATCATTAGGCTCCAATTCAAGTTCATTGTTGATTTTGTCATTTTTATAAAATCTGAAGTGACTTTTAAAGGCAATCACAAAATAAGGAAATCACTTCAATTAGCTAAACATGGATGAAATCTATCCAATAATAGTGCTTGTGCTCCTTGATTCATCTCTGAATTTCAAGGGGATTTGAAATCAACCTCTCGGCTGTAATTGAAAATAAAATCCACACAAACTCTAATTAATTAGAATTAAAAGGCATCCAATCTTAAATTAGGAATTCAATAATTGTCCATTGCTCCTTGGTTCATCTCTCAATCTCAAGGAATGCTTAAGACTACCTCTCAGTAGTAGATTAAAATGGAGTTTCACAATGGCAATCAGATTCCAAAAAAATTAGAAAACAAAAATCAGAAGGATGATTACACATGAAAATTCAGCAATGTTATTCATTGGAATTCAGCATTGACCAATTGCTTCTTAATCCATTTTTGGACAACAAGAAATCCTTAAAGTTCACCTCTCAGTTGCTTGAATGAAATCAGGATTCAAATGGCAAAGCAGATTCCAAAGGAAATCAGAAAATAGATTTCAGAAATCAGATTGGGGAAACAGGTTTGAATCTTGAATTGTCAAAGTATTTTGATTCATTTCGGAACAAGATTGGGACCAATATCAACCTCTCAGTTGCTCAATTAATCAAATCCCCAATGAAAAATAGATTCAAAGAAATCAGAAAATCAGATTCAGGGAATGTAGGAAATCAGAAATAAAAAATCAGATTTAAAATGGAATCCAGAAACTTGTCACTGATTCTTAATTCATATCTGAACAAAGGTTAGATCAAATGACAACTTCTCAGTTGTAGATACAAGTAGGACCTAACAATGACAAGAACAGATTCATTTCAATGCAGGAATCTAAAAATCAGAATTGATAACAGTGCAGGATTCAATTCAGTCCATATCCATCCACAATTAACCTAGACTACTACCCTATCCTAGGAGATATGGAGATTAGCTCCTCATATTTACAAACTTAGATACAAAATGGATTAAAGAACAGGTACAAATCATCCTGGTTTGAAGCTTCTCGGCCAAAATTTCAGCAGCACAGCAATCCAGCTTCAAACCCTTTGCTCCTTGGTGCAGAAATCCTTCCTCCAACCCTGCAATGGTCTGCCTCCTTTTTTCTCCAGAAATTTCAGCTTTTATATGTCTTATGTCCACCCTTTGATCAGCATCAGGATGTTCTACTATGCCCTGATTATGCCATCTGTCCCTGCTCTGAATTTCCTGTTGCTGCAGCAACTTTTTGGACAGAAAAAGTAGATGGTCCCCCGTACTTTTTCCTCTTTATGCAGCCTTGTTATACCTGCTGAAAGGTCCACAGCAGAAAACACCAAAGCCCTTGAATAGGATTTAAACAAATAAAGATTAAGAAAGTGGTATATATCAGCTCAAACATCAAATAGGATTGGGTGTTGTGCAGGAATGAAAATCACAAATCAGAATTGATAACTTATGGAACCCAGAATGATAACTTTGCAATTTTCATGGAAAGTGTCCAAATATGAGTGGTTCAAAGCATTGAAGGCATCAAAGGGATTATGATAACAGATGAATGGAGAAAGAAATCAAATATAGATGAGGTTTCATAGGAATGATAATTTGGGGCCAAAACGATAACTCAATGTCTTAAAAATGATAACTTGTGATAACTTTAGTTGTGGTTATCCAAATGTGATGAAATTTTAACAGCAATGAGTTAGGACAGTGATTAAATGATTGCTTAATGTCTTTGTGCATATTTGATAGTTTTGCATATCGAAATGATAGTTTTGCCCTTTAACGATAACTTGGCATTGAAAAATGATAACTTGTTCAAATGGATTTATAATTTTGCACAAGTTGAGATATGATCATCCAAATATGATTTATTCATGATGGCAATGGATTTAGGGTAGAATAATCACTGGAATTCAGCTCAATTAAAGTAATGACAACTTATGCATTTATAATGATAACTTGCCCTAAAAATGATAACTTGGCATATAATTTAATTATTAATGAATTTTGGCATTTCAGAATCTCTATATACAGGGAATTGAGTATAAAATAAGCAAGATCAACTAGTTGTCACAATCCATGCATTCTAAGCATAGTTGTCACAAAATGGGCTCGATATGAGTGAAATGCATCTAAAATGGGATAAAATCCTATAGTGATCAGCTAGTGATCATACATTTTATTGTCTCTCACTTGCAATTTGAAGTTGTAATGTTGTAATTGTAACATGTACATTTTATTGTAATTTTGAGTTGTAATGAGGATGTTTGTGTTATAATTTTTTGTTCCAAAATTTTCTTTGCATGTATGATAATTCTGTCCTAAAAAATTTGTTGAGTTGCAATCTAGAGTGTGAAAAGTGGGATGATGTTTCAAAACAAATGAGATTGTCATTGGTATGAACAAAATGAAAATGCAGCAAGGCCATTGATTTTTATCATAATGCAAGGTCATTGATTTTTATCATCCAGGCGAGCATGAATAGCGTCGTCAAAGGAGCGATATCATCTTCCGAGTAGTAGCGATACCTTTTCCTTCGCCTCAATTAGCCGAACGATTCGTCCCAAATAAAGAAAATCGACTTTGGTCATCTAAAGGAACACTTTCAACATCTAAATAATTAGAACGGCAAAGATCAGTTCTACTACTTTTTGACATTCGATTTCATAAGAACTTCATACGTCGATAATCGTCCAAAATAAATCGAAAAAATTACAAATAAATTAATGAATTAAACAGGAATTACAAATGAATCAATGAATTAAACCAGAGGCGGGCGGTGGTATTGGGCAGGAGAACAGCGGCGAAATGAGGGGCGGGCGGCGGCGGGATGACAGAGCGGCGGCGGGGCGGCAAGAGCGGCGGCGGAGGGGGCGAGAGAGCGGCGGCGGTGGGGCGAGATCGCGGCGGCGGCAGGGCGAGAGAGCGTCGGCCAGAGAGCATCATCGGGCGAGAGAGCGTCCTCGGGCGAGAGGTCACAGAGAGCACCAGGCAGCGGCGAGGGCTTCTCGAGCGAGATCCAAGCGCACCCGGCAGCATGCTGCACGAGCATCAGCAAGGACCTTCTCGAGCGAGATCGGAGCACGCGCGGTCGAGTGGACGGCGGATCGGCAGCGTGCGACATGAGCGTGGTTGAAGCACGTGTGGCGGCGAGGGCTTCTCGAGCGAGAGATCCAAGCACGTCCAGTGGTGCGTCGGAGAGGGCCCTCTCAAGCGAGATCGGAGTGAACGGAGCGGACGGCGACTCGAGCGGACGGCGAAGAGAGAGAACGCGGAGAAGAATTAGGGCTGCGAGCCTTGCCAAGTCTGAGGAAAAGGACAAAAAAGAGCGAATCTCAGCCGTCGTGTGTGAATCGGACGACTCTCTCTACACGCGTGAATCTCAGCCTTTGATGGTCGATCTAATGGCCAAAAATTTGGTAGCAGGGTGCTACCAACTTATGTTGGTAGCATAGGAATTCAACACAACGTTTGTTCTCTACTGCAACTATAAAAGAAGAGGTGTAGATGGCTTGATGGGACATACCTGTGCCGCGCACAACGAAGTCGTACGGCGTGCAACAACGAAACAAAAGCCACCGGGAAAAGAGAGAAAAAGAGAAGAGAGAGAAGAGAACTTCGAGGTTCGATTCGAGAACGAGCACTCATCTATTCTCGACGAAACTTCAGGCAGTACTTCTCAGTAGCCTTCTCATCTATTCCTCATATTCCGGTGAGATCGTTCCGACTTTTATCCTCAGTTTCGAGAGACTTTTATTTTGTGGCATCCAAGATTAATTCTTGAGATTATTATTGTAATCCTCTGCATAGTTCAGAGAAGATATTTTGTAACATACTATTATTTCATAGTGGAAGATCTGCTGCTTGCTCCCGTGGTTTTTTCCTCTCACGTTGAGAGGTTTTCTGATGCATGCAAAATACAACATATTTTATATTATTATTTTAATTAATTTTTCGGTTATTTGATCATGGCATGCATCATTTTTAGTCACTTTTAGTCATAATTCCGGATTTATCGATTTTGATTATTAATGTTTTGAATATTTTAACCAAAGAGGGATTTACTTAATTCTTATAATTATTTTGCAGGCAATATGACTCGGCCGTAAAGAATTAAATTTCGGCCGAGATGATCTCATGGTTGGATAAGTTACATCTTACTTCGTTGGGGGTAAAAACGAATGCAACTTGAGTTTTGGGCGTAACGATCAAAGACTCTTCTTCATTTTGGCCGAGATTACAAGAAGAAGTCATCATTTTGGCCAAGATTTCAAGGGAGTAAAGATAAAAAGTTATTATCCTTTTGGGCGTAATGGCATGGAAACCTATTATTTTGGCCGAGATTTGAAGGGGGTAAAGATAAAATGATGCTGTCATTTTGGGCGTAATAAGTAAAAGAACTCATCGTTTTGGGAGTAAAGATAAAAAAAATTGTGTTTTGGCCGAGATTCAAAGGGAGTAAAGATAAAAGAGTTTATCTTTGGGCGCAATGATTAAAAGGATTTATCGTTTTGGTCGAGTTTATCCCGTAATTTAAATCCAGCCGTACGATGTTAAGGCCATGATCAAATTGAAGGCCGTTCGCACCCTATAAATACTTGATGAAGCCATCGTCCCAACTGGTGCTTTGAAGTTTGGTTTTCATCCACAGCAAGTCGTGAGCTTCGCGGGCTTCAACGAGAGAGAGATTCGATCGACTACTTAAGTAATTACCAGTTCGTGGACTACTTAATTCCATATTTTATTTAGTTAAATTAAATAATTTATTGAGAAATTAAAAATTAACATAGGTCTAATAACTAGTGTGTGGAGAATTAGATCTGTGTGGTCTGTTAATCTATACCAGTTTGTGGAGTGATTAATAGTATAGAATTTTCATATTAAAGCATCTTAATTTTAATCTCATCTGATGCATACCCGTTTGTGGGACTTCAGTTTTTATTAAATTTAAGATAGTTTGATTTACCGGATTAAATAATAGAATTACTAGTTTGTGGACTCTGTGATGTTAATCTTTTAAATTAATAACTTGACAAAATTTCTAATCCATCTTAAGAATTTTAATTTATCTTTTCTGGTTCACATAATTATCCTTAATTTATTATCATCCTAAGACCAACTTCAACACCATTATCTTATCTTTATCTTATTTTCATTATTTTATTTTACAAAACCCTTTTTCCAAAATTCCATATTTTTCTTCTCTCTTATTAATTTATAAATTCAGATATTAAATTAATAATATTCCTCGTGGGTTCGACACTCTTACTCCTATTTACTATATTACTTGAGCGACTAGTGCGCTTGCTAACGATTTTATTTTGCTACATCATTTTTTATGCATCATTTTTCACGTTAATTCTCTGTGTCTTTGGTTTGATTTAATTCCGCTATATTATTGCCATCATCCCATTATTATTGTGTGCGTTAAAAGGGAAAAAGAAGATAATTTCGCAACTATCAATTCAGCCTTTTTTTCTCAACAGTGGTATTAGAGCCTGGTCAGGAAGTGCACATTATAATGGAGGACAATAATGGCCCCAGTCGGATGCATGTGCTCACAGGAACAAATTATTCTACCTGGAAGCCTCGGATGAAGGATTACTTAAATTGCAGAGACCTTTATGATCCAATCGAAGGTGATGCTGTAAAGCACGAGGACATGGATGATAAAAAGTGGGGGAGGATCAAGACCAAGACAGTCGCACAAATCCGACAATGGGTCGACGACAAGGTGTTTCATCATATCGCAAATATCGATGAACCCGACGAAGTGTGAAAAAAATTGCAAGAAATGTATGAGCACAAATCGCCGTAGAATAAGGTGCTATTGATGAAGAAACTTGTTAACTTGAAGTACAAGGATGGCCATTCTGTTGCAGAACATCTTGACAGTTTTCAGAAATTAATTAACAAGTTGTCCTCAGTGAAAATTATGTTTGAAGATGAGATCCAAGCACTACTACTGCTGAGTTCTTTACCTGATAGTTGGAAAACGCTCGTTATTTCTCTGAACAACTCTGCTCCAGGTGAACAACTATCTTTAGAAACTATCAAAGATATTTTGTTTGATGAAAAAATGAGAAGGCAAGAGAAGAATCTCAATAATAAATCAGAGGCATTCATCGTGGAAGATCGTGGGAGAAATAAATAGAAAAAATCTCACAAGCACGATAGATCAAGATCAAGAGGCAAGTCGAAGTCCAGGAAAGAAGTCACATGTTATCATTGTGGCAAGCCAGGACACTTCAAGAAGGAGTGCAGAAAATTAAAGCGTGGTCAGTCACATGAAGGGTCTGAAGATGCTGAAAAAGAAAAGAAGGGCAGTGGTGGAAACAACGTTGCAGTGGCTACATCAGATGATGTATACTTTCTTACTCAAGAAGAGGAAGAAGATGGTGTCAATGTTGTGAGTCAAGACTCAGTTTGGATCTTAGACACTACAACTTCGTTTCATGTTACCCCTCGCAGAGATGTATTCTCAACATATAAAGAGGGAGCATTCGGGTCAGTAAAGATGGGAAACAAGTCAGAGTCTCAAATTGCTGGCGTCGGAGACATTCAGTTGAAGACCAACACAGGATGCAAGATTGTGCTCAAAGATGTGAGGCATGTACCAAAGATCCATCTTAACCTAATTTCAATTGGAAAATTAGACGACGATGAATATGAGAGCAACTTCAAAGGGGGTGTGGAAACTCAAGCGAGGTTCACTCCTACTGGCGAAAGGAAACAAAGATGGTACACTCTACAAGACTGAAGCACAACATTGCACCGAGGAGATAAACGTGACTCAAGAGATGTCATCCTCTGAGTTATGACACAAGCGGCTTAGTCACATAGGTGAAAAAGGACTTCAGATATTAACTCAACGAAATCTGTTATCAAGTATGAAAGACACTTCATTTGACATATGTGTCCATTGTTTGGCTGGTAAGTAGATTAGAGTTACATTTAATAGAACTTCTTCGTCTAGAAGTTCACACGTACTTAATTTGGTGCATACTGATGTCTGCAATATGAAGGATAAAACTCTAGGTGGTGCACTTTATTTTGTTACATTTATTGATGACCATTCTAGAAGAGTCTGGGCTTTTCCTATAGCACACAAAAATTAGGTGTTGACAGAGTTCAAGAAGTTTGATGCCAAAGTTGAAAGAGAAACTAGCAAGAAGCTCAAGTGTATTCGAGCAGATAATGGCGACGAATACAGAGGACCTTTTGAAGAATACTGCAACACCTATGGCATCAAGCTTGAGAAGACAGTTCCCAAGACTCCTCAGCAAAATGGTGTTGCTGAGAGAATGAACAGAACAACCGAGCAACGTGTCAGATGTATGCTTCTACATGCTAAACTATCGAAGGGACTCTGGGGTGAAGCAATGAGGACTGTAGTTGAACTGATCAACCACTCACCATCAGTACCTCTGGATGGTGACATACCTCTGAAAGTCTGGTCAGGGAAGGATGTTTCATATAAGTATTTCAGAGTGCTCGGCTGCAGAGCCTTTGTTCACATCTCTAGTGATGAACAGTCAAAACTTGACAGCAAATCGAAACAATGCATCTTCCTCGGATATGGAGGTGAAAAATTTGGCTACAGACTCTGAATCTGTTAATAGGAAGGTTATCAGAAGCAGAGATGTTATGTTCATGGAACACCAAACAATTGAAGATCTCTCGAACGACAAAGAGCCAACTACCTTCACTGATTATCTAGCTGAACCGAGTTCAGTTGACGCACCGATAGAAGATGACATTGTTCCATAAGCTGATCAAGATGATAGTAGCAGTGATAACAACTCACATAGTTCAGATATACCTTCGGATAGTGAAGACAGTGATGATGAGCCACATGTCGAGCATGATGCACTAGTGCAAGAGCCGCAGTTGAGAAGGTCGAACAAACAAAGACAATAGTCAAAGTGGTACTCCCCGACAGAGTACATGTTATTAACTGAAGGGAGAGAACCAGTATGTTATCAAGAAATCTTGTCACATGAGCAGAAGGATGAGTGGATGAAAGCCATGCAGGATGAGATGCAATCTCTGCATGAGAACAACACTTACAAATTGGTGAAGCTTCCTAAAGGGAAGAGGGCACTCAAGAACAAGTGGGTGTTTCGATTGAAGAGTGAAGAGAATAATCCACACCCGAGATACAAGGCAAGATTAGTTGTCAAGGGGTTCAGTCAGAAGGAAGGAATTGATTTTGACGAGATATTCTCACTAGTGGTTAAAATGTCATCAATTCGAGTGGTTCTTGGATTAGCTGCTACCAAGGACTTGGAAATTCAACAGTTAGATGTCAAGACAACTTTTCTCCATGGTGATTTGGAAGAAGAGATTTACATCGAACAACCAGAGGGTTTCCAAAAGAAAGGAAAAGAAAATATGTGTGTAAATTGTAGAAAAGCTTATACGGACTCAAATAGGCACCTCGCCAATGGTACAAGAAGTTTGAGTCATTCATGACGCAACAATGATACAATAAGACTATATCAAATCATTGTGTCTTCGTGAAATATTTTTCACATGATGATTTTATTATCTTGTTGTTATATGTTGATGACATGCTTATTATAGGTCAGGATAAAAGCAAGATTGACAGGTTAAAGCAAGAGCTGAGTCAATGCCTTTCCATGAAAGACCTAGGCGCAGCAAAGAATATCCTCGGCATGAGAATCATCCGTGATCGAGAGCAGCGCAAGTTATGGTTATCCCAAGAAACATACATCGATAAAGTCTTGGAGAGGTTCAATATGAAGAACACAAAGGCAGTTACATCGCCACTTGCAGGTCACTTCAAGTTGAATTCTAGACAGTGTCCGAGGAGCACAACCGAGAAGCAGAATATGAAGAACGTCCTGCAGTTGGCAGTCTGATGTATGCAATGGTTTACACAAGGCCAGACATTGCATATATTGTTGGTGTGGTAAGTCGATTCCTATCACATCCTGGTAGAGAGCATTAGAATGCAATCAAGTGGATTCTAAGATATCTTCGAGGCACGTCTAAGATATGCTTATGTTTCAAAAACGCTGAGCTAGTGTTAGAAGAATTTACTGACTCTGACATGGCAGGAGACATTGATAGTCGAAAGTCAACTTCTGGTTACTTGATGACATTCGCAGGAGCAACAGTCTTATGGCAATCCAAGTTACAGAAGTGTATTGCATTATCAACGACTGAAGCAGAATATATCGCAGCTACTAAAGCAGGAAAGGAAATTCTATGGATGAGACAGTTTCTGAGGGACTGAGGTTTGACGCAGGAGAAGTACATTATCCACTGCGACAATCAAAGTGCTATGCATCTGAGTAAGCATTCTAGTTTCCATTCTAAGTCCAAGCACATTGATGTATGGTATCATTGGATTCGCGATGAAACGAAGAAGAAGAAATTCTATCTTCGAAAGATCCATACTGACAAGAATACGTCAGATATGATGACGAAGCCTCAACCGAGAGAGAAGACTGAGTTTTGCAGGGAGCATGCAGGCTTGGTGAATTCCTTCGCATAAATAAGAAGGGGGAGTTTGTTGGGCTCGGTTATTATTATGCGAGTCCGAGTAGGAGTAGCAAACGAAGAAAAGAAAAAAAAGGATCGTCCGAGCGAAGACATCCGAGCTAGAGGAGGAAAGTAATTCAACACAAAGTTTGTTGTCTACTGCACCTATAAAAGAAGAGGTGTAGATGGCTTGATGGGACATACCTACGCCATGCACAACGAAGTCGTACGGCGTGCAACAGCGGAACGAAAGCCACCGAGAGAATAGAGAAAAAGAGAAGAGAGAGAAGATAACTTCGAGGTTCGATTCGGGAACGAGCACTCATTCGTTCTTGACGAAACTTCAGGCAGTACGTCTCAGCAGCCTTCTCATCTATTCCTCATATTCCGGTGAGATCGTTCTAACTTCTATCCTCAGTTTCAAGAGACTTTTATTCTGTGGCATCCAAGATTAATTCTTGAGATTATTATTGTAATCCTCTGCATAGTTTAGAGAAGATATTTTGTAACCTACTATTATTTCATAGTGAAAGATCTGCTGCTTGCTCCCGTGATTTTTTCCTCTCACGTTGAGAGATTTTCCACGTTAATTCTCTGTGTCTTTGATTTGATTTAATTTCGCTATATTATTGCCATCATCCCATTATTATTGTGCGCATTAAAAGAAAAAAAGAAGATAATTTCGCAACTATCAGTTCAGCCTTTTTTCTTAACACAAAGATCATATCGAACTCGATCTCCGGCAAGATCCGGCGATGTCCGGTCATCGGGTTGCACACCCATAGATCTGTCGCCCAATATTGCTCGCCACCAATGTCGGGCTGTTTGAATGTCGGGCCAGTCAAACAGCCCCGCGGCGAGGAGCAGCCCGTAGCAGCACTGGAGCACGCAGTAGTAAACGTAACCATCCAGCGCGCAGTCTTCCCGGAACACCCACGAGTCCCCACCGTCGAGGGGGCACGAAATGATAGGCACTGCGTTGGAACGTGGTAAGTGGATGCTGGGAACGCGGAAGAGGATTCCTGAGGCCTTGTGGGGATTACGGTGGGTGTGGGCGGAGATGAAGTAGGGCGCCGAGGACGGAGCCAAGGGGGTTTGGGGGGTTTGAAGTCGCGCACGACACGGTGCTGAGAATGACGCGCTCCATATATTCATTAAACCATATATATATATATATATATATATATATAAGCTGAGCGTTCAATGAGGAGTGTCACACCGTGCGGAGCACAATGAGGAGCGTTCAATTGCGATCCACCGACAGAGAGTATAGCGCCCATTCAGATTGCATCGGACGCGTCAAGATCATTTCGTGAGATGTTACACGGTCGCTCTTCGCCCTCACAAAATTTTCCTCCCCTACGCATCCTTTTTTCTTTTTCTCCTTTCTCTCTCCCTTCTCTCGCCCCCCTCGCCGCCCTCTCTCGCGTGCCCTAATCTCGATCGCCGACGGGAGTAGGATGCCGGCTCCACCTGCAGTTCTTCTTCGGCGATGGGCGATCAACGACCTCCTTCACATTTTGACTGTGATCGATAGTTCCGAGCGTCTGTGCAAAGCGCGCACAAGGGATCGACGGCTCTAGATTGTGCACAAGTGAGATGATCTCTCTCTCGCTCGCTCGCTCATTATCATTTTTAGGGATGATCCTTTGCTAGGGGAACTCGTGTTGATGTTCTGAGGCCAGTCTTTTGACGAAAAAAGGAGCACAGTTCTGACGATCGACGATTAGAGATTAGCAACCTCCTTCACATTTTGACCGTGACCGACAGTCCCGAGCATTTGTGCGAAGCGCGTGCAAGGGACTGGCAGCTCTAGATCATGCACAGGTGAGATGATCTGACCTCTCTCTCTCTCTCTTTTTGTCTTGCTCAATCTTACCCTGTCATTTTTAGGGATGATCCTTTGCTAGGGGCACCCATGTCGATGTTCTCAGACCGATCTTCTGGTGGGAAAATGATACGATGCCCAAGAATAATATTTTGAGTGACCGGAACAATATATGATAATCAAGAGAAACGAGATTAAATGAATTTTTAAGGCAGCGGAATATCAACCTCAAGATTACAATGAACCAAGCAATTGATATTATAAATAGATGGACTTAATCACAAGATAGAACCTTGTAATTATCGGCGAAAGTTTCCGAAGAACGGGTTGTAGGAGTTCCCTCACAGCAAAAGCAATTAATCCAAATTTTCATAGATTCAAAGATGTCTCAAATAACAATGAGGACCAGTATTTATAGACCCTAGAAATAGACTTTAGGCTAAAAGAAAATAATCTAACTTAGTCCATAAGTAACCTAACGAATTTAGTAAAATAATAAACTCAATTTCCTCTTACAAATCTCAGCAGAATTTCCATATATAATTAATTTCAAAAATTTCAAATAAATATGATTAAACCATAAAAATCATATGATAAGCTGCAATAATTATCTAAAGAAATGCTCTTAGTAAAACACAAGGGTTGGTTCAAGGAAATGAATAAGATTATACCCTTATCAAAAAAATCTAAAAATCAAAATAAGCCAATCAAATAAGCTTAATATTAGAAAATATTCATTCTAGAAATTCAATGTAAAGCATAAATAAAATGAACCAGCATCCAATTAGTATGAAAATGAAAAAGACGAATGGCATTGAACACCTCTCTCAACTAAACCATGCAAACTACTCACATCAAATAAATACAAAATTTCAAAGCAAGGAAATGGACTTTTCAAACTAGTCATCATAAAATCAACACAACCTCTTTTAATTCCTTGCATGATAGAATTTATATCTTCGTATAGTCCACTCCTACATATCTACATGGAGAAATTAGAATCAAAAGACAAAAGATAGTTAGTGTTATGAGAAAAATTACTAACTATCTTTCTTTTGCCTCAACACTCAAGTATTTTTGCTCATATCTATCTTGAGGTGGCCTTTCTAAACACTCAAGATCTAATCTTCTCTCATTCTCAGCACTCTCATAATACTCAGCATCTAAATGTTGCATCTCAATGCTTTCAGAAGGTGGTCTTTCTAAGCACTCAAAAGTTGTGTGGCTATCGCTTTCATCACTCAAGTTGTGACACCCATATTTTTCATCTTTGTCTTTCTCACAACTCTCTGAATTGTTTGAAGTTATTGTACAATGAACTTCATCTTTCTTCAAGTGATGTTGTGCAATTAAATTTTTCCTTTCAACGTTGTAGGTTGCTACATGCTCTTTAAGTTGTACCTGCTCTTCGTATGCTTCTTGAGGTGGCAATGGTGAAAGTGTATTTTATCTCATCCTTGTGACATTTATAATGATTGGTAGCACCATCATGTGTCACACATCGATCATATGGTCATGGTTGCCCCAAAAGGATATGACAAACATGCATTGATACAACATCACATAATACTTTATCAATAAATCTTTCAATTTTAAATAACACAAGCATCGTTTATCCAGTGAAATTTGTATGATTTTGGGTGCTTTAAGGTTGGTAGCCCCAACTTCTCCACCATGTAATGGCTAGTAATATTAACACAACTTTCACTCTCAATAATCAATCCACAAGTTCTATCTAAAATAGAACAACGCGCATACAAAATATTTTCTCGATCATGTGTTCTCCCTCCAATCTAAACACTCTTATGCCTTCTCCCACTTTTATCATCTTTTTTTCCATCTCTTCATCATGTTCATCATCATCAGGAACACGTTATCTTTGGCAATCTCTTTGATTTGGTTGTATAACTTGTTATAGCTGTGCAATTTGCACATCTACCTGATCATGAAGTTCAATAATCATATTTTCAAGATGATGAAAATGTTGTGTCATGACCTTCATCATTCTTGTTTGATCAATTTCTTCTTTTCTAGGATTAACCATTTCCTTATGACATTGTGAGAAATTTCTGCAGCAAAAGTTAATGATAAAAGCAACCTCAATACGTGGTGACACTCTATTTTATCTCAACTCTATTTGACTTTTTCCTTGAATTGTACTTGCCACTTAGCCTTTTTTTTCCTCTTTTGAACCCTTCAAAAAGTTCTAGGAGAACTAATGCAAATCAATACAAAGGCAATGTGTGATTGAATCAATTTGATTTATCAATATGATTGTAAGATCAAAAGAATACTTGAAGTTGATTTGAAATAGAAATTCAGAAAAAGGTTGTCAAATAAGGACAGATATCAAAAATTCATAATTGGAATAAAATCAAATATCACCCTTCCTTGAGTCAAATTATTCTATTCTCAAATATTTCTTTTGCACCTTTCTCTCGATAAATAATCTTTCTTTTCCTTTTCTTTCCTCTTTCTTTTGAATCCTTTCTTTCAGCCTTCTTTTTTCGATTTTTTTTCCAGAAATTTTCTTTCCTGTTCTTCCCTTCTCTTTTTCTGCACTTTCCTTTTCAGTCTTTTTTTTCTATTTTCAAAATTTTTTTCAGCCTTTTTTTTAAACTGTTGCAAATTTGAGAATAAATAAGAACGACGGCTAGAATTTCAACAACAAATAAGCAGAATTTTTTTATGGTTTTCTTTTTTTAAAAACTGCAGCTTTGAGAAATACAAGGATGACGACTAGGATTTGAAGAACAAATGAAAGCAAATAAGGAAGACGGATAGGATTTGAAAAACAAACAAGCAGAATTTTTTGTATTTTTTTTTCAAACTACAGCATAATTTGAAGAATGCAAGGATGATGGCTAGTACTTGAAGAACAAAAGAAAGCAAATAAGGAAGTCAAAGAACAAACAAGCTTGATTTTTTGTGTTTTTTTGTTCAGAAACTGAAATAGGGGAGAACAAGAATAATGGAAGATAACTAAAAAACCGAATCGAAAATGTGGTTCTGATAATAATATATGATAATAAAAGAACTGAGATCAAATGAATCTTCAAGGCAACGGAATATCAACCTCAATATTACAATGAACCAAGCAATTGATATTATAAATAGATGGACTTAATCACAAGATAGTCAATCTTGTAATTAACGGTGAAAGTTCTCAAAAAACGGGTTGCAGGAGTTCCCTCATAGCAAAAGCAATTAAGCCAAATTTTCATAGATTTAAAGATGTCTCAAATAACAATGAGGACTAGTATTTATGGACCTTAGAAATAGACTTTGGGCTGAAAGAAAATAACCTAATTGAGCCCACAAGTAATCTAACTAATTTAGTAAAATAACAAACTCAATTTTCTCTTATAAATCTCAGCAGAATTTTCATGTATAATTAATTCCAAATAAATATGGTTAAACCATGATTTATTTGGCTCAAGTTATATCGACTCTTCATGTGTCCTGATTCGTAACATATTGAGAAGTTAGATCTGATCTAACTCAATCTTGTAATGGATCAATTGTAAATTTTAAATATTCTTGATTATCTTTAATTTTCTTATGTCTGATATTCACACCATTATCTTTATCATCCAACTTTGTTGGAAGATTCTTCTATCGCCGGCTCCTATTGTAAGCATTTCCTTGTTCATATCATTCCCCTCCTCTTCAAAAGGATTCGTCCTCAAATCTACATTCACAATAAAGAGAATATATTAGGTTCATATCAGAAAAAGAGCGCAATTCTTCTTCGACGACCAGCGATTAGAGACCTCCTTTACATTTCGACCACGATCGGCGGTTCATTGTACTTAGTAATCAGTAATAAGTTGAATAGTACATCCTTTATGTTCACTTATTCAATGCATAAACTCTTTTGACATTCTTTATTTTCACTTATTTAATGCACAAACTCTTTACATATGTTGCTATGAGGTGATGATCTGATCTTCTTTACTTGGTTTCCTTGTTCTTCTCCAGCGAAGTTTGTTTAGTATCATAGAATCCTCAAACTCTCCAGTAAATGTTGAACCCAAGATAGCTGCAACACATGGTGTTCTCATCAATGATCTCCACTGCCTTGACAGGGTCCATGACATAAAATTAGATTACATTCTCCATGTTTGTAATTTACATTAATGTTTAAGAATTTGTATTATGGACGTCCTCTTATTATGAAACTGAGGTGACCATAAATTTGGATGTTGGAATCAATGTATATGTGCCAAAATATTTGTAATATGAACGTCCTCTTACATGAATGTTTACGTGCCAAAATTTTGCATTATGGATGTCCTCTTACAAGAATGTTCATGTGCAAAGAATTGAAATTGGATGCCAGAATCAATGTATATCATGGTGGTGTGACAAGTGTTATTCCATAGTCATCAGAATTAACGGTGTCAAAATGATCCCTTCCTGACATCAGAATCTGAACTGAGTTCAGATAATTTATCATTGTAAAAGTGCAAGAAAATGATCTGATTATAAGTCAAAGATCAATTATCCTAATAATTTTTGTCATGTGATTTGTGTTTGTTAACATGAACCAATATTGTCATAGAATTAACAATGTCCAAACAGATTTTTTTTTACACAATCTTCTTTTTTGACATAAAGTTTTAACTCAGATAAAAGAGAGAATAATGACTCTGATTTGTTACACAAATTTATGATAAGCATCCACATTGATAGAAGATCAAGGATCCAAATTTACACAACAAAAGCTCCAAGATCGTTGGGCGAAACAAAAGAAGGGGACGAAGAGAACAAGACATACAAGAGATTGCATCAAAGCCTTTCTGGTTATATATTGCCTTTCTTGAAATCTACCTAAATCATTTCTGGTTACATATTGCCTTTCCTGAAACCTACCTAAATCATCTTCTTCTATTTCTCTTCGTCACTCCCAACCCTTCTCCTTAACAAGTTGTTTTTTTACCTTTCTCTGTATCTTCCCCTACCTCCTCTTGTTACTTCCTTTATTCACTCAAAGCGCTAAAAAACATCCTATGCACAGATCAACAAGGAATATAGTTCCCATCGCGATGAACAACACAAACTTTTGGATTCATCTGTCCAGGGAACCTATCACCACCCTACAAGATCAAATTTTGGATGAATTTTAAGTATGCTCGTAACAGAAAGAAACAATCTTTAACACAGTAGGATACCTCAACTCAACGACATCCATCTCCTCGGTCATTGCGCCAACACCTTCCTTCGGAGCCTCTTCTAGTTGCTCCTGGCATTCGAGCTTCGGGCAAAGGAAGGACAACGTGCATGCAGCTCAAAGGAATTAAGATAGTGAAGAAAGAAAAGGAGAAGGGGCACAAAGAATTAACATGACACCATGCATTCAAACATAAGAAGTTTCATGATAAAAATAGAAATTTTCCATGGCTGAGCGTCCTTATTAGTCATCGGTGCCTTCTCTGCACCCTTATTAGCCACCAATAATAAACTCTACAGTCGTCGGAGAAGAGGCCAACAGAGAGAGAGAGAGGAGGTCAGGGTGAGAGAGTGAGCGAAAGAGAGGAAAAGGATGAGAGCAGCACTTGCTCTTATGCTCGTCGGAGAATGTGGTCATCGGGAAAGAAGGTAGAGTTGCCGTCAGCCTAAACCCTATAGTCATCGTCGGAGGAGGAGAAGACGGAGAGAGAGAGAGAAGGTGAGATAAAGAGATAGTGAGAGAAATTGAGGGCGCGGGAGAGAGAGCGAGCATTTAGGGAGAGAGAGAGGTTGGGAGTACCTATACTCGTTGATCGTTGAACAAGAACTACAGGTGGAGCTGGCACCCTACTCCCGTCGGCGATCGAGATTAGGGCACGCAAGAAAGGGCGGCGGGTGGGGTGGGGTGGGGGGCGAGATAAGGGAGAGAGAGAAGAAAAAACAAAAATGATGCACAGGGGAGGAAAATTTTGGGAGGGCGAAGATCGTGCAACATCTCACGAAATGATCTTGGAGCGTCCGATGCAATCTAAATAGGCGCTATACTCTCAATCGATCGAACACTCCTCATTGTGCTTCGCATGGTACTGAGCGTCACGTGCTCAGCATGCCCATTTTACCTATATATATATATATATACAACACATGGAGGACATTGTTTTGTGGTGATGAGAGAAAAGGGGATGTGGGTTCGTGGCTATCGGATAAAATATTTTTCATTCTGATTGTTAATTCTTGATCTTGCGACTATAATCAAATACATTATCTTTAAAGTAACATGTTACTTTGGTAGTAGTAAAATCGTCCAGATATATAATTCGACGGATCAAAATAATTGGCCATAGGCCAAAACTACAGGATAGATATATATATATATAGCTAGAAAGATCAGAATTTAAGTTATACATATTATGATACCTATTTAATTCTGTTACATTTGATTTAATCCTATTTTTAACTGTATTCTTTTTTTAAAAAAAATGTGGAGATGCCATGTGGCATTTCAATGTTTTCTTTATGTATATATATTAAAACTTGTAAATAAACTTATTTCATCTAATAATATATATGATTATTTATTTATTAATATATTATCAGTAAATTTTTAGAAATGAATTTACTTATATCTAATAATAAATATTTAATTTATTAATTATTTATAATAGTTTACTTAGTCTTACAGTCTAACAAATTTATACAATTATTTATTAATGCATAATCATTCAGCTCATAAAATAAATATTTTAATCAAATATTAAAAAATTATTCTCCTAATTATTTATTATGCTTTAATTAGTATTATAATCTACTAAAAAATTATTCTCCTAATTATTTATTATGCTTTAATTAGTATTATAATCTACTAAAATTTTATTAATTAATATTATTCATTAAAATACTTTTTACATTATCTTAAATAATATTGAATTATAATATTTTTAGTATAATACTTTTATATTATAAAAAATAAATTTATTTTTTCGCTTATTTTTTATCCAAACATCCATTAATTTTTTCCGCCTAATCAAACTTTTTAATTCTCCATCATTACATTTTTCATCCAAAGATTAAACCAAAACTTTGCTATATACAAAACTATAGAGAACTAATAAGAATTCCGGTTCTTGCATCCAAACGCAACTTCCAGTCTTTTGTATCCCAAATAATTTCTATAACGTTTAGGGTCACTTGTCATGACTAAATTTAAGCCGCGGTTGAACTAATGGTTCGAGTATTAAAGCTTAATGTTCGTCTAGTGCAAGCTTTTCTTTAAGCTTGGAAAATGAAGACCTCTGCAAGTGCCACCAATTCTTCACCTTTAACATTTACGCGAACCTTTACCGAAAGAATCCAATTTAAAAAAAGAAAAAATAAACAAGCATGGTAACAAATTAAACTAATGAGTACCCAATATTCAAAAAGAAAATTAAGAAGAAAAAGCAGTCAATAATCTTGCAAGGTTATATGAAATTGCACATCTGCATGCATGCATGCACATTCATGCATGGCGGGGTTCCCTCTCAAATCTAATAATCTACGTACGTACGTGCGTTAATTAGGTGAATTAAACTAATCCTAGTAGTCTCGCAGGAGGAACCCCACGAGGCGCTCCATGAGGGCATTGGCCTTCTCCGTCCCGGGCTTGAACAGATGGAAGACATGGTCCTCCCCTTGCGTCTCCCACAGCTCCACCTTCCCTGCCCATCCGCTCCGCTCCACCGCCGCGCAGTACGCCCGCCCCCTGTCCCTCAGGGTGTCCTTCTCCGCCACCTCCACCAGCATTCGCCTGCACGGCAGTCCCCCCAGGCTCGGCGCCCCCTCCGCCGCCGGGTCGATCCGGGGGTCGTCGGTTCCCGCGCCGCTCAGGTACTTCCACAGCGCGTCCGTGCTCTCCGGCGGTATCAGAGGCCCGTCCGTCCGGTCCTTCTCGCTGGGCAGCCTCTCCGTGCCCCAGAAGAACGGGTGCAACAGCACGGCCCCCGCCAGCGACGCCCCGGGCACCGGACCGCGCATCAGCATGTTGTGCACGATGTTCCCGCCGGCGCTGTCTCCGGCCAGGAACACCCGCGAGAAGACCACGATCTCGTCCGACAGCCACGGCTCCTGCCCGGCTCCGCCGGCGGCCCACCGCAGCGCGTCCCAGCAGTCGTCATAGAGCGTGTCGATCGAGTGCTCGGGGGTGCGTCGGTACTCGACGGATACGACCGCGACCTGGGCCTTGGCGGCAAGCGAGTTGAGCATGTAATGGTACAGCGGCGAGAAGGCGGTGCCGATGCAGAAGCCGCCCCCATGGTAGTAGACGAGGAGGGGGACCTTCTTCTTGGTTGGGCCGACGTGCGGCAGGTAGAGGCGAGCTGCTAAGCCGGTGATCGGGTCAATGATTACGTCCTTGGATGCGACGCCGGTGGCGGGGTCGACGGAAGGAGGGACGGTTTCATCGCCGGCGAGGCGCTGGACGCGGCCGTCCTTGTAGACCACTATGAGCGGGAGGAAGACTTGAGCTACCACGTTGCTTGGATCCATGAAGCGTGATCGATCAAATAAAGGCGTGGATTTGGTTTGCGTTGCGTTGTATAATCTGCGAGAGAGGCATGCGACATCCCGAGCTTTTTATAGTAAAAGTTTATTAAAGTTATTCAATTAATCTGTAATTAAAATATCACAAGGAGAATTTGAAAGAAACTAAAATTACAAGAAAAGAATATTAACTAGAGTGGAAATTGTGATTAGATTAAAACTAGGTAATTTTGAATTTTTTTTAAGGTAGGTTTAATTTTGAATTGTGATTAGAATATAAGTTTATCTTATAAAGCATCATTAATTAAGATTAAATTAAGGATTTTAACTTTAAAAATTAATGAATTATTGCTATTTTTTTAATCAAGAAATTAGGAGATAAAATGATCTTATATTATTTAATTACAAAAAAATTGAAGGAAAGGATAAGATAAAATATTATTTGAATAGAAAAAAAACGATATATATATATATATATAATATAGTTGTGTATTATTTAAACAATAACTAATTAGCATAATTTCTAAGTAAGTTTAAAATTTTCTAGCTATTTAAATAAAATAAATTTTCCTTTTAATCCTTGAATTTCATCCAAACTATTTTATTCTTAATTGTCACGAGAACTTAACCAAATACAAAGTATGACTCCATACTTAACAAGAAGGAAATTAGGATCCTAATATGATTCTTAGGCCTGATTAATTGTCATCCAACTCAAATGTTAATTACTCCCCGAGACATAAAGAATGCATGCATACGTATAGTAAAAATAATGGGAAAACATAACCCTCAACTCGAACGATAAAACATAAAAGCAACGGGTCCCTCCCTCCTAATTAATCATTCAATACAAAATTCAATTGAGTCGTTATCAAAAACATGTAAGCATGCACGCAAACAGTATGACAAAAAGAGTTTAAGGATCAATGTAATTCTTCAATGTATAGGATCTTCTTTAATGTATAGGATTTCATTATATTCCGGTGCAATTTGGGGGATATTAGTCTTCAATGATCTGTTCTGTCCGTTGTATTTTGTGCATTGTTTACATCTCCTTATTCGATTATGAAAGCTCCTCTTTAGCACTCGAAGTAGCCTCAAAAGTTAAAACAACATCACAGTTAATCATATAACTTACAGAAAGCTGATTTACGCCTTCACCGTGGGGTAATACCCAAGAAAGATTGACACATCATCAAAGTTTAACATGGTACACACGGCCAAACCCTAGGAGCTTGATCACAACATATGCCATGAACCGATCTCGTGCGAAGTGAACACAACGTTAATCTAAACTAAAAATCAAAAGTTAATTTTGTCAAATAAGAATGCATGCCGTTTACGCATCATAATCTTATAGTGGGGAGATAAAAATAAGTCTTTTTTTGACATAAGAAAGTAGGGCCGGATGGCAAAACTCAAGACTAATTAAAAGGGAGTTTTGGCATTAAATTAAAAGACAGATCCAAAACTGAAGAAAACATTAAATTAAAAGGGAGTTTTGGCATTAAAAGTGAAGAAACACCAAGAAGTTTAATGCCGTAGGCTCATGAAACAGATTTCATTGAACGCAGATGAGCACTACATTTTTCCATACCCAGAACACAAATCAACCAAACAACCGGAACGTAGACTAGAAAAGCCAAGACCGGAGAGCTAAAGGAAACATAAGATTCTCATTGATAAGAGGAATTATTACTCAAGTATCCAGAGCTCAAACTGGAAAGCCTCTTTTTTTTTTTCCCCTCCTTTTGGGTCTAGGGAACGACTGGTACATGCGCCATTGCCAAAACCACATTATTGCATATCATATAAATACTTCCAGGAGCGGCCACCAAAACAAATGAAAAAGATGAACAACACAACTCCAGGTTCAGAGTTTTGGCAGCACAGTAGAATCCAAAGGCACCTCCGATTTAACCTGCACGAGACATGTAAGACTTTTCATTTCCACGCATCCAGATGATGAACGAAACTGCATGTCACCCGATTGCAAGTTCTGGCACTCTCCATATTAATCCAGACTAAGTGCATCTATGAACACCTCACTGTGTTGGAGATAACGGTCACAGTTTGTTCTAGCTATATATACACATATATATAGCTAGGAGTAACCGAACACTTGAACATTACCTTCATGAGTGAAAGGAGACCGCTATTCCTATCTCTATCTAAAAACTACAGTACAAATAAAATGGTCTTGACATGCATGAGTACTGAAGTTATTGTTTTACAGATCATGCCTCGGGATGGTCTCTAAAAGCAAAATGGTCTAAACCAAACAGCAAAGCAATAATGATGGGAGAGATCATTATTATGTAGGTTCATTAGATAAACTTATCCTACCTAATTTAGGTTCTACGGAAATTCTAGAATCTTTTGCAAGGTTATGATGGTTGGTGTTCACTTGTTGTGAAAATATAAATCATTTTTGCCCCGTTTCTTGCTGAAAGTAACTAAACTACTACCTCAAGGTATCTCATTAATAAGGTGGTAGTGCTGTAATTGAAGCCTTGCACTGGTTCTTGTTTAATCCGAGAAAGGTTAAGTTGCTTCCTCACTTGGGTTGCAAGCACCTGAATTTTCAATATGAAATCAGACCAGCATATCAAAGATGACGCACAAATTATAGGACAAAAGTATAGAATCAATGAGCAACTAGACAGATTTGGTGGTATTACCTTGCCTAACTCCGCACCCCACTGGTCAAAAGAGTTTATTCCCCATAAGAAGCCCTGAACTGCAACTCGGTGCTCATAGATAACTAATAACTGCAAACACAAATGATATGAACACTAAGCATATGTGCCGACAGGAAGATATAAGTATTTAGACATGTCAATAACTGCAGCTTAGGTTGAACAAGCAAGTCACAAAAATTCCTTGAATTTATAATGCTTCATTCGGAATTAACTTCTTAGAAATTGTACTAATTAAAGCATAATAGATGTTTTTTGTTTCTTGAGTTAATTTTACAGCCCTTATTAAGGGCACAACACACTAATACAATAACAACAACAAAGCCTTATCCCACTAGATGGGATCGGCTACATGGATCATACGACGCCATTCCGCTCTATTAGTAACCAAACCTTTCGGTAGCACAACACACTAATAACAAGATCAATATTTTATTAAGGATATACACAGTTCTAAATGGCACAAATAAGCCGTACTATAAAATGGATGCAAAAAAAGCTTTCCTAATTAATAAGTAAAATTAACAAACGAGTCCAAAAGACTATTGTAAACCTGTCCAATGTTATAAGCACTTAAAGTGGGCAGTAGTAGACTTAGGGATGGTCTGTTGCCAGAAAACGTCTGCAAAATAAACACACAAAATTAGAGACCAATCTACAACATTACAATATTCATGATCGAAGAAAATATTACCTTATGAGGTATAAGGTGGCTCTAGACTTTCTCACCAGCCAATTGCTCCGGAGTCTGAAAGTATCACCAGATAGCAATTAGCAGAGTCATAATCATGTCAAGCATTAACATGATTAATTTAATGTAGAAAAGAAAGACCTTTCCATAAGCCAGAGCATCTGGCTGTGCAAAAAAGTTTGACATTAGCTCATCATGGTTGTTTACTACCTCCCCTACAAGAACAGATTTAACAATATAAATAGGTGTATTTTAACCACTCATACCAAGCAGCTCACTAGAAGATGATGACAGATTACTAGTACCTTTGAGATATATAGGCTGTTGACTTTTAATGATACCAATAAAATCACAAGGAATTAACCTACCCTGAAAATTTAGAAAGAATTTATCAACCATTGAGATTCAAAGTGTTAAACCATTACAATTAATGTATGGTCACAGAAAAAAATGCCATATTGAAACATTTTTGTCAGAGGATAAAGGTTGCATTCATTCAATCTTATTTAAGAAAAGGTCACATTATACATAAACAATTTACAAGGATAGAAAAAGATTAGATATTTGTCCAATCCTTCAACTTAGCCGTTGTAGAAAAAATATTTTCAATGTAACATCTTTCCCCTTTAGATCATAGAAACATATTAATCTAGAATTCATAAGAAAATCTTCTATCAAAGATATCTTCCACCCTAGTAACAATCACCAAATAGAAAAGTAATCACAGCCAAGGAAAGTCAAGGGGCCAAAAGCCACCATCAGCAGAAATAAATAGGGCTTCATCTAATTTATAATTCTGCAATAATTCGATTATGGATAATCAAAGCATTAAAAAGCATTCAAGCCAGCCATACATTCTAAAACTAGGAATGTGATTTACTTTTTAATGCAATATTCTCATATTGGCCACTGTTGCTTCTATGCATTCCAAAAGCTTTTTCCCAGGTGTTTCTTCAGTGTGTAGTAGCATCATCATTTATTGTTATTTCTAGTAGAACAAAGTATCATAACGGTAATCCTTACCTGCTAATTCTCAAAGCATAGTGCAGTATGAAAGGCTATTATCTAAAGTCTAAACTAGGATGAAGAAAGAAAACTACCGGCATGCTGATTGAAGTAATTCCACTCGGAGTCTTGTCCATGATGCCTTTTTTGTGTGAGGGAAGAAGGATGATTAACCAAATATTAATCACCCATCATCAAAATATTATTTATCATAAATAAAACTAATTGAAGTGAGAGTACAGGAGGGACAGAGCCCGTGAGAAGTATCCACTCCTTGACCAAAAAACGGATGTGAGCCACAATGTTCACCATGTAGCACCTAATGCTGTGGAAAGTATCCAGAAATTGGAATTCTCCCTGACATTGATGGTTATTTACCAAATGCAGATTATTCCAGACCTCACGAGTGATGACATTGAAGAGATGGTCAATGCCCTCATCCCCCTCATGACAAAGATGACATTTAGCAGACACACCAAGAATCAACCTAGCACGAATAGATCTGGTGGGAATCCTCCCTCTTCTAACGAACCAAAGGAAAATCTTGACCTTCAAAGCAATCTCTTTTTTTTCCAAATATGCTGACATTTCATCACCATAGACATATCAGAGGTCGGTTCCTGTCCACTCTGTATGTTGTAAGCATGTTTGACAGTAAGGTTCCCATTGCACCAAATCCAACCAGCCTCTGAGCTGTCCAGACCATGACCACTTATTGTGTTTAGCATTTCAGACAAGTTAGCAATAATATGATCAGAAAGTGGCGAGGCAAAGAAAGGGGCCCAACAATCCTATTGGATATGTCCAAATCTTGGCTAGGATAGCATCCTTATCCGTGGAAATTCTGAGGAGGCAAGGGAAGGAGGATTTGGCAAAAATTTGACACCATCAATATTTTATGTAATGATGAATCATAAAGAGTTAACTACTAACATAATACTTATTATCATAATTGAGAACAAAGGACCAGGGAAACAAGAAATGGCAAAAAATGAACACAGTATCAAGAAAAGATAAAGAGTACATATTATCTATGCTAAAATTTGCATACGCATCATTATGTTTATATTTGGACAAGAACCCACTTACTTGATGGATCAACTGATAGAAACTGTGCTGCCCATTTGTCCCAGGTTCTCCAAAATCAATCTCTCCAGCAGCAAAAGGAGGTGGAGTACCATCGATAGATACACCCTTTCCATTGCTTTCCATGCTGACCTGAATTATATAATTGATTGGGTCAAATTTTGAAAAATGATCTAGTTGACAGTACTTGAGGTATGGTCAAATCAAGTTACAGAACCTGTTGAATATGGGGGGCAAACTTCTCAAGTGCCTGAGAGTATGGCAAAATGGCCTGGAAAGAGGGAGTTATTAGGAAGCAAACTACAAGACTATCAACAATTGATAATACATGTTCATGAGTAAACTTCAGAGGCTATTTAGCTACTCACTCTGGCAGAATATCCAAGAAATGTAACGTTCCACACACTTAACAAACCAAGAAGCACCTGAACACATATAGCATACAAAAATTCTGCATATAATTCTGCATATAATGATATTTTTCATAAAATTCTGCATATAAAATGTCTATTTCATTACTTCATATAAAATATAAAATCAAGCATACGAAAAAAGATTACCGGCAGGTTCTTCTCAAATGAAGTTGAATAGAAGTGTTCATCAATGCTCGAGGCTCCATTTAGAAACCTTCAATTTGGAAGAAGAAAGAACCTTTCTGAAAATTTTCACCCTGACTAGAACAAATGACCCAATACAAAATATAGAGCTCACCATTACTACCAATGCAACTAACAGAGACTTAGTACTGAACTTGAAGCAAAAGAGAAACAAATATGTTCCAAAAGAATTAGCTGTGGTCTCCTTTAGGAGGAAGAGATACCTCAGTTTATTCACCTCTGTGAGAACGATATAAAAGAAATGGTTGCATGAATTATAAATTGTAACATAGATGAGTTTTTTAGGTTATGAACAACAGAAAAAGACATCATAGTAGTTAAGGAAAATTGAGTAATGCTAATTTGTAAGGGGGTACCAAAGGAATCTATAAATCACGTTTCAATCATACATTGTAAATATTTAAGGTTTCAACCATGAGTGAATATCTTAAATTTTTAAGGGAATTAAAACAAAAAAGGTATCTTGCTTCATTATGCTTTTATAGCGCATGTCACTTCATCTCATAGTCATTATGAAACAATAATGGCAAGACAGTCCAAAATGGCTACTTGAACTGATCTACTATAACATTGTCGTTTAGAAATGACGAGGAAATGAAATCAGATAGCTTACTTTTCAACTATTGAAAAACCATACTGCAGAGACAAAGGAAGCACACCAACAGCACTGCACACTGCACTAAGGAAATTTCAGGCTGAAATATGACATGCATAGTAAATTTGAAATAGGAAAAAAGAAATATTTACCACTATAACGACCGCCAACCCAATCCCAGAATGCAAAAGCATTGTTCGGGTCAATACCGAACTTCTCAACAAGCTGTAATGGTATAAGAAAATAAATAATCCATAACCAGGAATTTCACAAAATATACAATTATTTTGTGACAGAATGAGATAAAAGTGTGCAGACATACCGGCAGATTTGTACTTACTGCTACCATATGATTTGCAACTGCATTTGGCCTATACGAGAAATAAAAAAGGAATAAATTAAACCTCAAAAAAGAACAATCTTTGTCACAGTGCATTCTCAAGATCCTCTCAAGTCTCACCCAAGTGCAGCTATTATCCATTCTTTGAGTGTCCTAGCATTCAGCATGGTTTCAGCAGTTGTAAAAGTCTTAGAAACCACCACAACTGAAATTGGACAGAGAAAATTAGGACAAGATACATGATGCATTGGAAGAATTTGGCTAAATTCTGTAAGCCGCCTCTACCTAATGTAGTCTCAGGATCTAATCCAATGATATTTCGAGCAACGTCAATTGAATCTACATTAGCAAGACTGCATAAACAAAACATATCAGACATGCTGCAGTATTTTCCTGCAGTTTGAGGATGTGTTTGGCATGGGAACTTCAAGTTCCCATTAGTTCCCAAGAACTAAATGATTTGATAGATAAGTTTAGATGTGGTGTTTGGGTGAATAGTGTAATGATGAGAATTTGGAAGGTTGATTTGATAGATAAGTTTTAATATGTGTTTGGATAAAAAGTAAGAACCAATGATATAATTTATTATTTTATTAAGTATAAAATTATAGTAAATTAAAATATTATTTATTTATTTAGTTAAAATAATTATGTATGAAAATATTTATTTTAATATTATATTTATAATTTATAAAAAAATAGTTATGTTAATATTATAATTTATGAAAAATAATATTATTATAATTTATTATTTTTCCTATGTTATTAGTATTATAAAAAATATTCATATTAAGTTAAAGAAATTTTTTTATTTTATAAGCTAAATAATATTATATTAATAAATAAAATATTATAATTGATTATTATTTAAGTTAATATAATAATAGTTTAATGAATCATATTACCATTACATAATAATTATTAATATTTTATTAATTAAAATATAATAAATAATTGAAAGAAAAAGAAAAGCAAAAAAAAAGTCATGTTCTCGCTGGAGGCGAGAAGTTGGCAAAGTTCTCGCCTCCAACGTGAACTTTGTGTTCTCCATTTTGGAGAACATAGGTCACGTGACCTGTTTGGCAAAAAGTATCGGAATTTGGGCCAAGTTCTGGCCCAAGTTCCGATACCAAACACAACAAAGATGCAAAAGAATGGAATTTCCCTTCACGGAAAATGAACAATGACACAAATATGACATCAAGGAAAATTATATTCTGGGTATCTCATCTATAGCATTTTTTTTAATTATGCTCATTCTTATATGATAAGCAAACTATTTCATTTGCAACAATCTAAATAACCATAATCCCAGATATGTAAAAGTTACTGAACTAAATGAAGCATCTGCCATTGCGATGCCAAAAAAGAGAAACTAGTAAATGAACAAAGAAATGCTATAAATAAGCTCATAAATGTTCGTGATAATAAACAAATAAATGTGATCTTACAAACGTAATTGGCGACCCTTATCAAAATGTGCAGCTTCTGGATCTGAAGCCAAAAAGCATGATAAATGCTACTCAATGAAGAAAATAAGGCAGAAGTTTGGAGGTAAGATTAAACACATTTAAGAAGATCGTTAACCATATTACCTGTCTGAAGTGCAGTATGCACAAACAATGGACCTAAGAAGCTTCCACCAATGCCTACTGCAACTACATCTTTTAATGCCTTTCCTGTTGCCCCGACCTGAAACAAAGGAAAAAAAACGATCATGACATATTCTTGGCACACAACCATTTTAATCAAGAGTTCATTGAACTTCTTACCCATGACCCACCGCGAACCCTTTCAGAGAAATCTTTGATTTTGTCTAAAACATTCCAAACGTCTGGAACCACATTTTTCCCATCACTATGAATAACTTTATCTCTGGGAGCTCGCAAAGCTACATGGAGCACAGACCTATTTTCTGTGCTATTTATCTAAATCAAACAAAACAATGAAATCATGTATTTTATTCTTAATGCTAATTGTTTTAATGTTCAAATACAAATTATAAAGTAGACAACATACAGGCTACAGCAATCAACTTATGTCAGTAAGCTACCCCTAAAGTTTGAGAAGATACAGTTATTAATAACACAAAAGAGTATAAACGCAACTAAAATCATCCTCATCTAAAATATCTGTTCAAAGCACTTGCAACAATTACCACAAGTAGAGCGATTGCATTGCAAATACATACCACACATAAAAAAAAAGACTCCTACAAAGCTACACAACAGAAAAAAAAAACCAGATATAAGTATCAACTTGTCTGCACTATAACTTACATGCTCGCCTTTATACATTATTTCAATCTTCTTTCTAAGCTGTACCTCCTGCCAGAAATTCGAAAGGTTAAATGTTCAGATATATAAACCACCATTAATGACGAAGATGATGGATACAAAATATCACCTCTGCAAGTTTGAAAAGCTTGTCCACGGTGTCCTGTCGAGCGCGTTGCCGGGAATAGTCCAAGACTATGCCATCAAACTCCCTGCCAACACGAATCAAACCAAAGGGTTCAAAAAATGCAATCGAACTTTTGACAAGGCTCAGCTCAGGGCCATACACCATCATAGATTTGCACCGGTCTACATCGTTCATCAAGTCTCTCAGATGCATCCTGTCGATCTCTTTAACATGATCCTACACATATGTCATACCATTAAAGATCCTTGACCTCTCGATCCAAAATGACGCTACACCAACCCCAAAAAGTAGACAAAGAGGATATTTGCTGGCACGGTGGCACCTTCAAATCCTTTCATGCGCCGCTTTCAGAAATGAGAGCAGGTGCAAGCCATTGCCGTCTAAATTATAGAAAAAAAAGAACATGAATGGTAACCAATGTCTGCCTTAGGGAAAAACAAGAAAAAATAGCAATTTCTTCTTGAATACAAAAGCCAAAAAACGTCTCCAGACAGCAAAATGTACCTTAGAAGAGAGAGCGAGAGAGAGAGAGAGCACCAAAATGTACCTGAGAAGAGGAGAAGAGAACTTGGGAGTTAGCAGATGAGATTTTTGTTGCCTGGTGGCGGATTAGATTTTTGTTTCGATCGCTAGTTGCTGATGCGCCCCTGGCGCTTTTTTAAAAGTCCACCGCAGCGTCGAAAGCCCCCCGGGGGCACACGTGTCACCAGACCAGACGAATCCCTTACCTCGGAATTCGGATCCAGTGGTTGTCCGCTTGTAAAGTTTGGCGTCAAAGCCTCGAAGCATAGGCGTGGTGCGGTGGCACGCCCAAAGTTCAAATTTCATCGTAAAAATTATATATTTGTCCCTTTATTTTTCAAAATTATCTTTTTGAATCTTCACGTAAAAAAAAATTCTCAAACCTTTGCATACACATACACCCTTCTCCAAATCGCCTATAATCTATGAGCTACATTTGATAAATATGCCTTAAGTCTTGTTGCTTTTTCTGCATCTAAACCTGCCGTTTTGAGCAAAATTTTAACCTTAGGTGGAATACGACACTCATTTGCAATTCGATGATAAGCCTCTTGAATTTTCTGATAGTTGGAAGACTCAGCGGCTAGTTGGAAGACTCATCTATTTGACTCATACTCAACTTGACATCAACTTTGTTGCTTGTCATCTTAGTTAGTTTATGCATGCTCTAAAGTATTCTATCTTAATGTGGTGCTTCGAGTTGTTCGTTATATCAAGATGTCACTGGGCAAAAGAATTTTTTTTCTAATAATGATACCATTATAAATGCTTACTATGATGCGAATTAGACATCATCCATTCTAACACGACAATATGTTTTGTCATATTGTATCAAAGTTGATAATTCTCCCTATATCAAAAAGTTGGTAATTCTCTTATGTCTTGAAAATTTAAAAAAAAATAAACATTGTCTCACGCTCTTCAGCTGAATTTGAGTACTACGTTGCTTGGCTCTCATTGTTGCAGAAAATTAGTGTGGCTTTCCACTGCAGCAACCCTTCAATTTATTCTCTGATAGCTGCACGGCAGATTGTCAATCATGTGTTTCACGAACGGACAAAACACAATGAAATTAATTGTCATTACATTTGTGACAAAAGTTTAGAGAAATTGGTTAAGCTTCAGTATGTCGATACCAACACAATTACCTTGTACACAAGTTAAGACTTTTTGATCTCTCAAACCCACCCCACCCCACCCCCCCCCCCCCCCCCCCAACTTGAGGGGGAGTATTAGCATATGTAGGTTAATATGTAGCATCTGTTAGCTTTGTGGTCGTTAGTCATTGGTGTGCAGCATGGCGGAAGTTAGTTTTCCTTGTAAGAGTAGTTAATCATTTATACTGGTTTTTGGTATATATCGATCACTATAAAAACTTTGAAGAGTGAATTTGTAGAGTAGTTTTTCGACTAATGAAATCTTCTTATGGCTTCCCTCTCAAATTTGAACTCTCTCCTTATGGTTCATGGTTTCTATGGACCACAAAGATGCAATGAAGACAGAGCATGAGGTTTCAACACTTAATCATAGACAAGGACGATGTTCTCCCTCCTCTTGCATGATTACATTTTCTATGATGACTCTCCTCCGACGACTTTGAAGTCAACATAGCCTCGAGAGCATCTGCTACAGCTACAATGGTGGTATATCAAGAGTAGTCCTTTCATGAGCCTGTTTACGCCGACGAGTGCGACGAACATATCGGAGGAGTCCTTTGCGATGAGACTCTTTGCACAAATGAAGCTTCTTGACTTGGTGGAGCAGGAGCCGCGACGAGATGATGCACCAGACATGATGAAACTCCCAAACCCCTAGTTGTAACGCCCCCAAATCGCACCCGTCACATGATAGAATACACTTCGATGACGCTACGAATCATTCTTATGTGTACATCATATTGATAAGAAAAAGACTTTGGTTGGTCAACTAAAAACAACATCATATGCGGAAGAGAGACATCATGAATAAATGATAATATGCAGATAACATCATTATAAAATATATGGAAGACTAATGAAAGAATCATCATATGAGTCTTGTGAAAAATTCGTCTAATACATCATCATGTTAACAAGAGAAGATAAATTAGGACATAAAGTAAATGACTCATGACACTCATATATTGTCACCACAGCTCGATCTATCATCTTTGACCATCTTCATCATTCTGATCTGATCTGTATTTAAGAACATGAAAGGAAAAATATCCCTATGAGTTTTATAATTCAGTATGTAAGTAAAATAAATATCGTCACAAGATCATGATACTAGACAGAAATCAATAAAAATATCATCATCATATAAGAGGATAAATCATGATCATCATATAAGTAATAGAAACATGTAAAGGGACATATAAATAAGAGATCAAATGATCATAATGAAATCATCATAAAAAAAAGGTGGCAAAAACCGATCATCATAAGAGTGATTCTTTATTCACATGTGTTCATCTTCTTCATCATCTTATTATTTACCTTTGACTTATTTAAGATATATTTCAACCCAAAGGGAGACCCGCTCAACCTGTCAATCATCATCGTCATAACTGATAGAGCCATCCCATAACCGACCGTAGTCAGCCCAACCCATACTTGGTCGTCATCGCTCCATCATAATAAGAGCTCTTCATTTAATATTTCCCGTCTTTTGTCTTGCAGCTTTTAATTTATCTTTATTAGGACTCAAAATGATCAAGATTTATGTCACATAAAAGAGAATAAAAGGATCTTAATAATCAAGGGTCATAATCATCATCATCACATAAGATTTATTCAACACTACAAGATATGATCATGGAGAGAAATCAAAGGTGCATAAACATCATAATCGTCATCATAAATGGATCAACATTGATGGATATGAATCAGTGTCATTACATATATGATTGGATCTAAATTGAATCATTATCGTCATAGGAAGAGTCATAATCGAGTCATCATATGAAAAGAATCTAAAGGATCATAAGATCTCCATAATCGGAGGGTCCCAATTTGAGCATCATCATCAAAATCATGTAAGAATTAAATCAAAGCTATAAGATATGAGGGAATAATCTCAGAGAGCATTAACGACATAATCATCATCATCATCGAGATCTAGAGTGAGTACGTAAATCAGGGATCTAAGCATCATAAAATCAACATTATAATGTCGGAACTCGAGCCGGGTATGGCCTGAACTTGGGCCGAGTTCATCGGGGATGTACAAGGGAAAATTGGGTTAAACTCGGGTTGGGTTCGAGTCACACCTGGCTGGGTCGAGTCATCGTCGAATCGGGGCAGCTGTCGTGCTCAACTGCTTCATCGTGCATGGAACTTGGACTGGGTCATTTTCAACCCGGGCCGAGTTCGACTAGTTGCAGAGCTCGGAAGCATTGGTAATGATGGATCTGGGTTGAGTTCCGACGAACTCGGTCCCGCGAAGGACCTATCCGGGCAGTGTCATTACATATATGATTTATCATCATCGTCATAGGAAAAGTCATCATATGAAAAGAATCTAAAGGATCATAAGATCTCCATAATTGGAGGTTCCCGATTTGAGCATCATCATCAAAATCATGTAAGACTTAAATCAAAGCTATAAGATATGAGAGGGTAATCTCATAGAGCATTAATGACATAATCATCATCATCATCATCATCATCATCATCATCATCATCATCATCATCATCATCATCATCATCATCATCATCGGGATCTAGAGTGAATATGTAAATCAGAAATCTAAGCATCATAAAATTAATATTATCATGTCGAAACACGAGCCAGGTATGGCCTGAATCCAGGCTGAGTTCATCGGGGATGTACAAAGGAAAACTAGGTTAAACTCGGGCTAGGTTCGGTTCACACCCGAGCCAAGTCGAGTCATCGTCGAGTCGGGGCAGCCATCGCGCTCGACTGCTTCATCATGCATGGAACTCGGCCCGGGTCATTTTCAATCTAGGCCGGGTTCGACTAGTTACAAAGCTCGGAAGCATTGGCAATGGCGGATCTGGATCGAGTTCCGACGAACTCGATCCCGCGAAGGACCTACCCGGGCTGGGTTCTTACGCAAAAACTGTGCGGACACGTAGTTTATGTTCCGATCATTTTTTCTGGCAATGGTCGGCACCAATCATCATCACAGAATATTATACTATGATTAGGGACTAATTAGGACATGCTTCAAGTCTAAAATTAAGATTTTATCACGAATCTATCATAGTTCCATACCTTGTGAAGTTTCCGTTGAAACCTCACGTTGTCCTTCCTCTTTCTCTTCTTCTTCTTCTTCTTCTTCTTCCTCTGATCATTTCTTTAGTCCTGGTGCTCGGTAGTCGGCGTCCCTATCCCTGTTGGCAGCAGCAGTCGCGCGTGAGAGGAGGACAAGAGAGGCGCACGAGAATAAGAGAGAAATTAGGGTTGGCTTGTAGGAAAAATAAAGGGGTTGCACGATTTGTTTTGTCTCTTATTTATAGGAGAGGAGTTTGATTTCCATAGGGGCTTTAGGATTATATTCTATCTCCAGAAGATTTAAATCTTTGTTTCCATTTTTATCTTTTTTTCTAATTTGGTTTTAAATCTTTTCCTTCTTCTTTTTTTTCTGTTACGAAATTGTTGGGCGTTACCTAGCTAGATGTGACAGGACAACATAATTCTTCGAGTTCGACATTACCTAGTGACCGATGACCATAGGAGGAGGAGGAGGAGGCGAGATTAAAAGTTGGTGCAGCAGTACTGAGAGTCGTTGATCAACTCATTAATGATGAAAAATTCATCAGCAGATATGCCTACATAACTTTGAGTGCGACGTATTAGTTTATTTATGATAGGAAATGGTCACTTGACCGCTCATTAATATAGTTCCCAGGTGTTTGGTTAACAACAAAATGGTAGAACTTTGTTAAATTCTGTCAAATAGGAGGTGTAATTTTGGTGGGGTCTACGAGAATTTATATTCTGGTCAATGCAATTTGTTTCGACAAGTTCGAATAAAAATGTTCTAACCAAAAGCTAGAACTTGAGTTCACGCTAGCTTCCGTGGACGTTCCTCGAATCCCACGCCACACCCAGCAACATGCATACATGTTACGACAATAGTTAAAAGTTGTTGTCAAACACCTATCTAGAACCAAAGGGATATATAGGTCATGTCAAAATCAAAATTCTTGTTCTATGAACAATTAGTTCTCGAGAACTAATCGATTTGATAAAAAAGTTTGGGTTAGTATTTGGATGGAAAAGTGTAATGATGAGGATTTTAAAAGTCGATTTGATAGATAAGTTTTAGTGGGTGTTTGGATAAAAAATAAGAACTAAGAATATAATTTATTATTTTATAAAGTATAAAATTATAGTAAAAAATAATATGTTATTAATATTATTATTTACATAAATCGTTATATTATTAATATTATTTTTATTTATTTTGATTAAATCTTTTAAATGTTATTAATATTATAATTTAATTCAAATATGATATAATGTTTTAAAAAATAATTGAATAGTTTAATTAATAAATAGTTATTAATTATTAGAACTAAATATTTTATAATTTTTAATTAATAATATTTAATAAATTATTTTATAAGATGACTAATAATGTATTAATAAAGAAATAAATATTATATACTTACATTATAAAATAATTAAAAAAGTAGATGAAGTTAGAAAGTTGAAAAAAAAGGTGAAATATTGACGGCTAAAAAGACAAAAACCAAAAAGAAAAAAAAATAAGTTCTCGTCTTCGGCAAAAACTTTTGATAAAAATTTTTCATGAAAAATTCTCGTTAAAATCATGTGCAAAATTTTCATCACATTTGTTATTTGACAGAATATTAAAATGTTCTCGCGAAAAATTTTCAACCAAACGCATTCTCTCAATAAACAAATATGCCACATCAACAAGTTCTAAGAATTCAAAAAAAAAAAATATATTCTCCTTACCAAACACTACTGGGTACGAGAACCAAAAGTGAATGTCAGATTAATCGCTCCGCAAGATACAAATATAGACAACTCACGCGGTGGCTAAAGGCTCAGGAACATTGGTCCGTTCAAGTTCTGATCCCATTTTAGTTGCATGATTCGGGAACAATAAATAACAACGTATGATGCATTTTTATTTCTAAGGTCGATTCCAAAAGGAACAGGCATTAATTAAATTGTTCAATAGTCGAATAATAACCTTTACATCCACAGTACATACACATATAGACCACTCTCGCCCCCCTTCAACTGTTGCCTGGCATAACCAAACCAACGTGCCGGATCTAATTCGGCAAACACCCAATGGAATAATCCTTTCGTTATTCTCGCTCCGGTGGCCACCATTGCCATCAGCGGCTCATTATCTTTCCAAAGCTTAAAAGTGGCACTTTTCTTTTATTCTCATTATCCTCTTCTTCTCAGCTTCCAGAGTACACACATGTTGCATAGCCTACATGTATCAACGCCATATAAAAAAAAAGGAAGCAAAAAATAATTAGTTAAAAGTAATCAACCTTTTCTTTTTTAAAAAAAATCAATGAATTACCATAGGTTAAAAATATAAAAAAACGATTCTACCATATTTAAATGTTTAATTGTTTTTTTACATCCGAACAAAATTAAGTAGCTTTTGAATAAAGAAAAAAACATCATCCGAGGTCCAAGGAACGCTAAAACCCTCCATAATTAATAATATGTAATTTCTAAATTTATATTTTAGAAATATCTTATTCTTATAAGATATTTGGAATTATTTATCTAAAATTTATTTAACAATAAAATATCTATGATGACACATTGAAATACAAAAGATATCATTCTTGTCATATTCTTAAAAAATATTTAAACATTATTTTAAGTATAAAAATAATAAAACAGTTAGGACCCAACAAGAATTTATTATTTTAAAATACATTCGAAAATATTGTATGTTTCATCCCCTTTGAAGAAACAAAGTTTTGATACTAAAAATGTTCAGAAAATTCCAATAAGTAATTGGAAAAAAATTATAAAGGATTTAATACTAAAAAAATACTAAAAAGTTTTGATGCTCATAAAATATTAAATCATGCAATCGAAAGATTTAATACTAATCCACTAGATACATATTCATAATACGTTTTTTTAAGTTCTAAATATAAATATATGCTTTATTAATTATTTAAGTTTTATTAAACTATAAATTAAAATAAAATCGAAAGATCTTGAATTCAAAGACCGACCAAATTTTTCTTAAAATAAAAATATAATGACAGATGTTTTTTAACAATCGAAGTTTTTTTATAAAAGAAGAACTTAACTGCAATTTAGAAAGATGCCATAATCTTGTCGGTGCCGGGATCTTCAATATTGAATTGTTGACATTACAATTTAGAAAGATAACATAAAATTAAGAGGTTAAACATTTCGAGGTGTTTGGAAGAAGTATTTGAGAATTATTATTTAAGTAAATTTATTATTCTTTGTTTTAGTCGGAAAAATGATATATGTTGAGAAGTGAATAAAACAAAAATGAGTAATAAATTAAGTAAAAATGGAAGTAATAATTATTCATCCTGTTCGGAATAATAGTTAATCTTAACTTTTTAAGATTTTAATTATTATTTTGACGGAATAACTAATTCATCCGTTTTTTTCTGAATAATAAAATCTTTTATTCTTATATTCCTCTTCTTCTAAACTCCCCTAGGTCGTTTGGAATGCCTATGCATCCTAATTCCCTACTAAACGTGTTATAGTTATTGAGTATATAATGTGAATTAATTAACCCTTGATTTTTTTTTCTGTGCTGTAAATTAAATCCGACGCGCTGTTTTTTACTGCATTTTTTTTCGTGGACCGTCGTAATTAAGAACAGGACTGTAAAACACGGGGAAGGATCAAACGTACTCGGATTCTCCGATGTGATCATGGCCGTCTGCCGGAAGTCGCAGTCGTACGTGTGACGGCCGGAGGCCTGGTACAATTGGTTCATGGCGTACGCAGCATGCGATCGGACAGTGTTCGGAAGGTAGCACGCGCCGCCCGCCTGTATCGGTCCGCAGTCAACGCCCGGCTGCCCACACGCGTAGTCCAAGTTGACCTGCAGGTCTTTGTCGGTCGCCTCTGCTCTCGGCACGCACCACCCAGCCGCCGGCTTCCTCGTCGGCGCCGCCGTTGAATTCCCCTGACATCGATCGCCAAATATACGTTAGCGACTTGTGGAATTGGCAACGGCTTCGCGCGCGCGCGAGAGCGTCAATTCACCTGCGGCCTTGGAGCACTGGACTTGGCGAGTCCGATATCATAGGTGGCTGTGAGGTCAGGGCGGAAAAGGCCGAAGGAGCGTTCCGACGTTGGCCCGGGCTTGAGGTCCTCGTCGTAGAGGGCAAAGATGTACGTGTCCATGGACCGGCCTGGCATCAGCGGCGTGCCCACCATGGATCGGAGGTGGTTCACCAGGTTGCCGTTGAACAACTTGGCGTTCTCCACCGTGGCCCCGGTCTCGTCAGGGTCGCCGCGGTACGACCACCCGGTTTCCGCCACCACGATTTCCGTGTTCGTGAATCCGGCGGCCGTCACCGCCGACTTGACGGCGTCGAGCTGCGCGTCGAACATGTTCGTATATGTGATCTTCGAGCCTGCGTCAAGCCTCCCGGCGTTCGGCTGGAAGAGGCAGAAGGCGAGCGTCTCAGGCCGCGGGTCGCTTTGGTAGGCGAAGTAGGGATACGGGTTGATCATGAACGGCGAGTCGGTCTTCTGCAGGAACCCGAGGATACCTTTGAGCGCCGGTAGGATGTCGCCGTGGAAGGCGCCTGAGGAAGGCGGGTCGGACTGGGCGAGCACGGCCATGGTATGGACGGTTGACACCTTGATGCCAGAGGCGCTCGAGGCAGCGGAGAGGGCGGAATACATGTTCTGCATGGCCGGGAGGAGCTGAGAGGCAAGGGACGTGTCACCGGAGCTGAGGACTTCATTTCCTACGGCGACGACGGAGATGGCGGTAGCGGGGACAAATGGAAGGACGTTGGCCGCAACCCAGCGGGAGGCGGCGGACGGATCGGCGGCCAGGGAGGGGATGTCGCCATTGGCAGCGCCGATGACGACGGATATGTTGGTTCCGGCGAGGGCGCGGAGGATTGCCGGGTCGGCGCGGTAGAGGCGGACCTTCGATATGGTGGTCGACTTCAGAAGGCGCGCTGTGGCCTCAGGCGCCGGGAGGTTGTCGGCCACTTGGCCGTAGTTTACTCCGAGGAACGATTGCGAACCTTCAACCAGAAAATAAAGAAGAAGTTTTGTTGTCAAGATTACGAGTGAACGAATTGGATTGCATTGAAAAATAAATGATGATTCGTGTTTAACAAAGTTGCGATTATTCCTACAAAAAAGCCTCTGCTTTTGAACATTTGATTACTGCAGCTTAAGTACAGTAAGTGTTGAGAAATTGCAGAGTAGGGAGACACTTCATTCAAATCACATAGATTCGTCGGGCATCGAAGTAAGGAAAGAAAGAAATGAACTTTACGGCTTAAAAACAGAGTAATTTCAATTTAAACATCGCACCCACAGAATTGCCTGGCAGGAAAAGGGATCTTTCTCACATCACAATAGAAGTCTCCTAATCACAAAACAAAACCACGTATTTCTTACATAGTTATCTTGTTGAAAAGTACAAGCAGAGAGAGAGAGAGAGAGAGAGAGAGAGAGAGAGAGAGAGAGAGAGCTCACTGGCCAAAGGCAGATGGAGAAAGACAGAGACGGCAGCCGCAACTAAGAGGAGGAGGGAGAGGGCCGTACTACTCTCCGCCATGGTCGGCGCGAAGAATCTATTATGCGCAAACAGAGGAAGCAACGGAGAAACACCTTTCGCAACGCCACGCTCGATTTATAAAGGAGGAGAGAGAAAGATGGCAGGAGTGAAATGGACATGGCCATTTGATTCGCGAGTTCAAATTTTGTGGAATTTGATAACTCTCCTTTTGCGTGAGGGAGGAGAAGGAATTGGTTCGGCCACGTGGGCCCTTTCACGTCATCTGACAAGCGTCTACAAGTATACTTGTTTCTCTTGGATGTTGTAAATTAAAATCCGAATTCGATGGACACTTCTTAATCAAATCGAATCGATTGATATTTGATATATTTTATTACTAATTTAATTTATTAGTCAATTCAAACAATTATTAATAATACTAATATGATTGCGGTGCAGTCGCGCGATCCGAAACGACTTAACTTATATTAAATTAATTAAATTCGATGGTGACCGGATCTTTCAACCAATAATCAGTATCGAAAGGCAATTATTAATAATGTAATTAATGTAGACATGTCAATGATGGAAGTGATCATATGCCTCTTTAGCATATGCATTAGTGTATGTTGTCTATTGATTTTGTTTATCTATATTTTTTCTTAACAAGAGTGAAAAAGAGTTCGTCAAAGTTGGTTAACGTCGCGTAACTTTATTACTTTATTTGGTGGAAATGCTGTGCAACCCTTTTTTTTTTCTTCATCTATTGGGAAAAAGAGAATGTTATGCTAACTTTCCACTCCAATTCAAACAGCACAAGACTATAAAAAAAATATAAGAAGGTGGAACATTGGAACAAAAGTAACGGTGGATAAAGGCTTTTACTTGTAGTTTGAGTAGTAAGCAAACTCCAGTACGAAAGAGTTTCCTTTCTTTTATATTGCGGTGCATAAAAATATTGTGCATCGAATTAATTTAGATAAAAAATATTAAACGAAATAACTATGTTTTAGTAATATATTTTAAAGTTTGAACTCGAGGTTATTAATGCTAGCTTTTAATTTAATTGAGTCGAAAAAAGAATAAAACTTATGGCAAAACTTTTGGAGTTTTATTCCCATTGAAGGAAAAGCAAATGTATGTTAGAAACAATCCAATCCTCTCCTAACATAACTTCTTCTCATTCTTCACAGCCCCAATTTAATGAAATTGTTGACGGTTCTAATCCCAGTCCTCTTGAGGAGATTCCTAGTATTAATCAATCCTCTACCTCTACCGTGCCTTGTATATGCAATGGTTATAAATCCTACACACACGACTTGGGTGCTAAAAAATCAACTTTTTGAAGCTAGATTACTTTTCTCTCTCTGAAGATATCCTGCCACTAATAGTCGTAGCTTGGCAAACTCTCCATCAAACTTTTGGTTCTCCATCTTATACGACGATCTTGCAACTTACCATGCAATTGCAGAATTTGAACAAAGATGTCTTTTTGATTTCTTCCTTTCCTCAGCAAGCCAAGTTTCTTGTCGACGAACTTGTTGCAGTAGAACACTCCATATTTGTGCCAAACTTTAATGCTATCTATAACATCTCAAAAATTTATCCTAAAAGCTAAGAGCAATTAGGAGTATTCCAATTGTGTTATCTCATTCTTCATTACATAATCATAATAAAATGATGCAACATAAAATGAAATGAAAACTATTAATCCATAAGTTAAAACAAAGACCATCTTTTGGCAGAATAAAATAAAATGAATTAGGATTTAAAATTTATATATGTTTAATTAGACTTCGTAATTATTTGGTGTGAAGTGGAATCATCCAATTTGGATGTGTCGATGTTGAGAAATGAAAATTTTATTTCATAGTGACTTTTCTATTAGGTTCCAAGACATTAACAGAACACGACCCAAATTGACTATTTTTTATATAAAGTTATATAATGAGTTAAATTCTCTAATTTTTATGACTAAATAGTAGGGAAGTTTAGTTTTCGAAAAAATTATGATCTAGATAAATACATAAGTGCGAAGAAACATATAAATCAATCTTTCAGTGGCACAGTTTGCCAGAACACAAAGTCTGGGTCAAATGGTCTTGAATTTTATGACTTGATCATTTGGAATTAGTGAATAAAATTTGAGAGTTGGAAACCTTAGTAAGTCTAGTATCTAATTTATTCAGAATCATATGATTTGTTTATGTTGTTAAAAAATTATGAATTATTTATTGAGAGACACTCAATCTGAAATTCTAAGATAACATCTAGTTAAGCTTTAGAAGATTGAATAGTTCCAAGTGTGAAGTAACATATGAATATAAACACATTAATATTAGAAGAGATTATATACATTTTAAGATGAACAAGTATTCATGCATGAGCATGCATTGCATATTATTATTATAGTAATTAAAAAGTGAAATAGCATCATTGCTTGTAGGAAACCAACAAGCTACAAGTGAAAAGAGAAAAATCTAGTAAACCTATTTGAAAAAAAGTACAAGGTGAGTGGGTAAATTTACAACATAGGAAAAAAATTTATATGTCAGTTATTTTATTTATGATATTATCTCAAGCAATTATTATTATTATTATTATTATTATTATTATTATTATTATTATTATTGAAACATATCTTGAGTTATAAAAGATATTTATGATATGTTTCAAGAATTTCATACGAGATGGAGTAATCTCTTATACGAAAATATTTTTCAAGTAATAATGCTTGTGAAGTTAAAATAAGTTTTACTTGATAATGATATGTGTATTTTGATATTATTAAACTTCATGTAATGGTCATGCTATTTGAAAAAGGCCTTTGGGACCGCATTCGATATACATGAAGTCTTTGATAACGTATATCGAATGTCTTTGCCCTTTGGGGGCTGCTCTGCGTGCTTGTATTAACCCATAATATGCTCTGTGTATCTCAGATGAAGGGATACGTATTGACCCATGATTTGCTCTACGTATTCGAGACTCTTTGATTGTGAAGCTCTGGTTAACTGTATGACACACAATCATTGAGGGATACATATTGATCCATGATGAGTATGTGCAATGACACATGTGTGAAGTTTAACTGTGAATATGATGATATCTTGAATAATTTTTATTTTTATGTAAAAGTTCATATAATTTGAAAACTTATGTGATATGAGTTATGCTTTAAAGGTTTTCTCATATGAAAAAAATGTGATTATTTAAATGTTATATGCACTCGTATTGTTCCCCTAAGTTGTACTTTTATTCCACTTACTGAGCAAACGATTGTTGCTCACATTATCTTTGTTAATTTTTTTTAGATTATTATAAGTTCTCGAGTTGAGTCGACTCGAAGCTTACTTTTGATGCATATAGAAGAGGTCGAGTCGAAGCACTTTTATTTTCTCTCCACTTTCATTTTTAAAAAGCATGCATGTAATATATAAACTTGATAGTTGTACTAGAGTTTATTAGAAGCACTTTGTAATGTTGTATAAAATTTGATCTTGTGGGATGTTATATGTGAGATGGTTAGTGGAAAAAAATATAATGATAATATGTGAATGATATGTTTTATAACTATTTATTTAACTTTAATGAGTATAGATGCATCTTTTGTATGTATTGACGAATAACACAAGATAAGTAAGGAAAGATGTTTTGTTGATTTTATTTATATTATTGCTAAACATAAATAAGGAAGGTAATAGTTGGAATTAAAATTTAGTCATGGAGTGGAGTGTGACAGAGTTTGGTATCAAAGCCTAGATTATAAGATTCTGTAGACAGTATGACTTAAGTTTAAAGTTAGATGACATTATTTGCATTAGATTCACAGTGTATGCTTTTAATTGTTTTCTTATTTTATATTTTGAATGGGTAAATATATCATCGCATGAGTAATGTGGTGAGGACCAATTTGATAGTATTGGCATTTGTAAATTTGCTTCGCCTGATGGTCGACCTACTAGGAGTTCATTTTCATCTCATGTATCATGCATCAGTACAGGGTGTGGCATTTGATGTTAACAATGATCCTCCCTCTGTGATGATGTGATCATATTGGGTCCATCAATAATGTTTCATGATGACAATGTTAAGGATCAAACTATTGATTAATTTCTTGCAAAAAGATATAAATGAATATGGAGTGAAAGTAGTTGAATAGGAAATGATGAAAGAGTTCATTTCTTTAAATATTCAAGAATGTAGTGTCTTACCTGAAGTGGATTGATAGTTTGTTATCGTACCACTCCACATTGTTTTAAGAAAGAAATTTATTTTGAGTTATCCAGAAAATCAAGAGTTACATTTTTTTATAAATGTTAGAATTTTCCTCTCATGCATTATTTATATAGTAATGATAGAAAAGTTGATTAGGAAGGAATGATAAATATATTTTGCTTTTCTCATTGAGATAAAGGTAAACGGGGTCATGATTAAAGATATTCCAATCATATATAAATTTGTTAAAATATTAAGATCTTTCTAATTCATAGAACTATTCATACTTCTAAGACTCCTTATCGTATAATACCTAGAAGATTAAAAAAACTATAGGAGCATTCCGATGAGGTGTACCTTCAGGAGAAATTCTGAGCTTCGGATTTATTCTTCAAGAAAAAAGATAAATTTCTTAGTTGGGCATGAATTATATACTTTTTAAGTCATTGTGAAGAATAACTTATTAAGAATGAGTAACTTGCTTGATCAGTTACAAATATTACCAAATTCTTAAAAATGAATTTAAAATATGGATACCATTACCTAAAGTTAAAAGGATGATATATCTCAAAAGTTATATATATGGAACTCGATAGGATCATTATGAATTTTTTACCATCAAACCACTCATAAACTTATTATCTCTCAATTTCGAAAGTCGTGCACATCATGAGAGATATTTAAACATTACTTTACAAAATTATTATGGGAAAAATAAAACTAAGAGCCAAATTATGCGTAAGTTTTGGGTTGACATCATGATATTAGATCATGTCAATTCTAAGAAAAATAATCATGTCCTTGGTATGCATGATCATCTGATATATTTGAATGACTTTGATTAATTATTTATCATGCAAATCTTCTTTCTAATATGAAAAGTAAGTATGATGTGTTTCATTGTACTTAATCTAAGAATATATGAACTAATCATTTACATATGACTGAGTATGGATAAACTTATTGATAAGAATAGGAACTTGTCACATAAAGAACAACTAGTTTGCATCTTATATTAAAAAGGGAATGCAAAAGGTAAGAAAAGTCATATTCTAAGATATTGTGTTATAAATTTTTTGGCAATAATACATTACGAAAGTATGATGAAATGATGCTTAAAAGCCATCATTCATAATTTTGTATTTAACATCCATTGGATTACTTATATGTATGAGAATCAGATAATAGATATATATTACATCATCATTATTCTAATTTTAACAATCAAGTTTTTGGGTTTGAACACTATATTTGTTCGACTCTTTCAAGTGATTATGATTATTCTAAATTTTGAATAACATACGTATGAGTTGACTTTGAAGCTTAATTCTACAAGATTGAGATTGATTCAATTAAAATATGTTGATAGAAAGATTAAAAAAATACTAAAGTATAGTTACGTTATTTTGAATAGTCAAAATCAATTTGCAAAATGTGCTATAAATAACATAAGTGAAATATAAATATGGTCATGAAAACTTTATAGATATATATATGAATGATTCTTAATATGGAATTAGAAATTACTTGTGTTGAGAATGTGTATATAGTAGAATATGAATTTCCTTCTTTGGGTTTGAGAACATCAAATCTTAACAAGATTATATGGGATATTGAAGGTTCTGTAGGGACAATCAGTAAGAGAATAGATGTTTGTAATCATATAAAGATATTATGAGATGTCTATATTAATAAGAAATGGTAAACATTTTATAGAAATGGATAATAGTATTAAACTACGCATAAGAGTTTGGAGAATCAATCATCAAATCAGTTTACTGTTGAAAATTGATACCTGTTTGATAGGATTCAAATTATATGATAATCATTACATTATCATCGTCTAATGTGAATTATCATCAGTGATTTTGAAATCACTATGAAACCTTGAATTGCTATTATTGATATTAGAATTATTGTCAACTTTCAACCCATAATTATTAAACAACATTCATCGTTATACATTATGAATCATTGTCGATCCTTGATTAGTTGTTATCGATTGAAATTCTTCATATTTGCAAAGTGATTTTTACTCATCATTATTTATCACATTTCATTTAGGGCGATTGATAAATCACCATTGTCACTTCTTTATGGGTGATAACTGATTTGCCATTTCAGACTTTAGTACGTTAATCAATTTTGGAAGTTTAAAGAGTTATGAGAAAGTTTATCAAAAAATTATTAGAGTGATGCATCCTCTGGCATCTATCAAGAGCTTTAATTGAGTGTTCAACAATCATGAAATGTTGATTGGATGTGTAGCGAATGAACGATTGGAGGGGGACACCTTTTTCATCCTTGATCGCAAACTCAAATCGATATTTCACCATTGTAAATCAATTAGAGAGGAAAAATCTTATTCACAAATTTTATTGTTACTCACACCGATCGTCATTCTTACGAATGATAGTGATAGCATTTAACTTATGAATACATGATCATCGGTGCTCATTCCCCTTATCTATAATGTGTCATCTTCTTTCGCTTGTCATGATAGACTCTACTAATTGTTGAAATTCTAATCAATATCCTTGTTATGCATAAATCTTGTCAAATATTTGAAAATTTCCTTGCAATTAGTTTTTCACTCGTAACCATGGTACTTATCTTTATTGGATCCTTGTATAAAATTAGTCATGGACAACAAAATTAGATGAAAGTATTAATCCTTTTATGCAATGCTAACGATATACATTCAAAAAAATATTATAGCCAAAAGAATTTTAGTAAACTAATGAAGCCTAATATTATAAACGCAGAATTATTGTGAGATACCATGAAAAATAAAAAGTGATCATAGTAGTGAATTCACAAGAACCACATTACGTACAAAAAGAAATGAAGAAAATTTATGTCCATAATTCATAGACCCATATGAGATTTTAGCGTGTATTGGATCAACTGTTTATTTATCAAGTTCTACCACCAGAGATATTATGTATTCACAATATCTTTAATGTTTCTATGCTTCGATGATATTGATCAAATCCTTTGTAGACAAGCTCATCAATCAACAACGCATAGTCATAAATGTATAATCCATCAACTGGAACAATATCTCCAATTGATAGATGTACCACATCCCCGACCACCAAATCATAAATAGGAATTTTTGTTTGTGTCCATCTTTGATCCTGGATCAAGATATTTTTCTTTTCCTTATATAAGTTCTAAAGTACAATGATTTTTTATAGTTTTGTAACCATGACGATCAGGAATATGCTAAGTAAGATTCTTAAATCATCGTATGTATCCTTGGGCTAATCTTCAGTTAGAAGTCCAACAACTGTAAGCTCAAATCATAAGAATAATCAATGTCAAATCTTGTAAAGCGTCCCAAACAAACATCCAGGAACTTCTTGATGATTTTTCGACATACTTGTTGACAAAAAAAAATCAAAATATTGTGCTTGTCATTATGTCATCATCAAGTGAAACTGAGATTTTTCTTAATATTCCACCTAGTCCTCCATTGATCTTCAAACTCTTGCTATTATGCTCATGTGAAATGGGTGCTAACTCATCTAGGTTGATGCAATAACCAACTTTTCTCGTCTCTTTTGGGATATGATATTTCGGTGTGCTATGCGTTAAAGCATAAAAACCTAAGAGAGCTGAACATCAACAAAGAATAGCACATACAATTACCTTGTGTTCATAGAGAATTAGATATCGTACCATCAATAAACTGCAGAGTAGCCTTCTGCATATAAAAAAGCTTCTCAGTCTATTGAAGTATAAGAGAATTTGTCTTGAGAAAAAAATATAGTATAAATTATAAGAATTAAGCATAATGAACTTTGGAAAAGAAAACTACATTAGTGTTCGTGCTCTAGGTAAATCATTCAAGAAACAAGGAAACTTGAAAGTAAGAATAATCAAATAACGAATAAGTATTCATTCTTATTCTTGAAAATAGGCATTCAAATTTCGAGGACAAAATTTTTTAAAAGGAGGGAAGAATTGCCACGAACGTGCTTCACAACCATCATTTTAACATAATCATGATTTTAATTAGCATATTAAGTTAGTCTAGATGCTTATATAGCCATATTTGTGTGTAGTAATTAATATTTGAATTAAAACATAATGATAATTACATTATCGATAAGCATTATAAAAAAATTATATAATATTATTAGGAATAAATTTTAATATTTATAAATATTATAATACAAATGTTTAACTATGATTAACTAAGGTTAATTAGATGTTTAACACTAATTTTTAATAAAATAATATGATTGGACCTTTATTTCAACTAATGGGAATTCAAGCAGCTCAAGTAGGCAGTTTATTTTTTTCAAATCATCATATGTTGTGTTAAAATCTGAAAAAATATAAATTAAAATCTTATCTTCGGATAGTAGAAATTTTGGCACGACTAAATCCTGACTGAAACGGCCGAAAGAAATTCGGCAACATCAATTGTTTAAGGTGAATCCCTAAATCCGAAACTGACCTCCTACTTCATATGCTCATAATTTCATGGTTAGTTATCCATAAGTTCTAAAATTTTACATAGCTTATCCTCTCGATGTTAGCTTTCCACGACTATAAGAATCATATAAAAAAGATATCTTTAGAGAAGGTTATGAATCCAGCATCATAGGTTGCTCACTCTGTCCTGAGTCAGAGATAGGTCAGTCTTATCAATTAGGGCATGATTATTATAAAATGAATTAGGATTTGAAATTTATATATGTTTAATTAGACTTCGTAATTGTTCAGCGAGAGTGGAATCATCCAATTTGGATGTGTATATGTGGAGAAATAAATTATTCATTTCATAGTGAGTTTTATATCAGGTTCCAGGACATTAACAGAACACGACCCAAATTGCTTATTTTTGTTATAGAGTTATGCAACGAGTTAAATTCTTTAATTTCTATGATTAAATAATAGGGAAGTATAGTTTTCGAGAAAATTATGATCTAGGTAAATATACAAGTGCGAAGAAACATATAAATCAATCTTTCAGTGACACACAGTCTACCAGAACACAAAGTCTAGGTTAGATGGCCTTGGATTTTATGACTTGATCAGTTGGAATTAGTAAATAAAATATGGGATTTGGAAACCTTAATAAGTCTAATATCTAATTTATTCAGAATCATAAGATTTGCTCATGTGGTTAAGAAATTATGAATTATTTATTGAAAGTCACTCAGTCTGAAATTCTAAGATAACATCTAGTTAAACTTTCGAAGATTGAATAGTTCCAAGTGTGAAGTAACATATGAATATAAACACCTGAAATTACACATTAATATTGGAAGGAATTATATGCATTTAAGGCGAGGAAGTGTTCATGGATGAGTATGCATTGCATATTATTATTAGTAATTGGAAAGTGAAATAGCATCATTACTTGTAGGAAACCAATAAGCTACAAGCAAGGAGGAAAATCTAGTAAACCTCTTTGAAAAAAAAAGTACAAGGTGAGTGAATAAATTTACAACATAGCAAAAAGTTATATGCTAGTTCTTTTATTTAAGATATTATCTCAAGCAAAGATAATTATTATTATTATTATTATTATTATTATTATTAAAACATATCTTGAGTTATGAAAGATATTTATGATATGTCTCAAGGATTTCATACGAGATGGAATAATATTTTATACAAAAATAGTTTTTCGGGAATAATGCTCGTGAAGTTAAAATAAGTTTTACTTAATAATGATATGTGATTATAATATGTGTATTTTGATATTGTTAAACTCTATGTGTTCATTAACTATGCTATTTGAAAAAGGTCTTTGGAACCACATTCGATATACATGAAGCCTTTAGGGCGTATATCGGATGTCTGCCCTTTGGGAGCTGCTCTGCGTGCATGTATTGACTCATGATATGCTCTACGTATCCTAGATAAAGGGATATGTATTGACTCATGATTTGCTCTGCGTATCTAAGACTCTTTGATTGTGAAGTTCTGCTTAACTGTATGACACATAATCATAGAGGAATACATATTGTCCTATGATTTGCTTTGCATATTCGAAACTCTTTTATTGCGAAGCTTTGCTTAACTGTATGACACACAATCATTGAGGGATACACATTGACCCATGATGAGTATGTGCAATGACACATGTGTGAAGTTTAACTATGAATATGATGATATCTTGAATAATTTTTATTTATGTAAAAGTTCATATAATTTGAAAATTTATGTGATATGAGTTATGCTTTAAATGTTTTCTCATATGAAAGAAATGTAATTATTTAAATGTTATATGCATTCGTATTGTTCCCTATATTATACTTTTATTCCACTCACTGAGTAAACGATTGTTGCTCACATTACTTTTGTTAAATTTTTTAGATAATTATAAGTCCTCGAGTTGAGTCGAGAGGTCGAACCGTTAGATCACTTTTATTTTCTCTTCACTTTCATTAATGTAATAGATAAACTCGATAGTTGTACTAGAGTTTATTAGAACTATTTTATAAGGTTGTATAAAACTTGATCTTGTGAGCTGTTATATGCGAGGTGGTTACTGGAAAAAAATATAATGATAATATGTGAATGGTATGTCTTATAACTGTTTATTTAACTTTGATGAATATAGATGTATCTTTTGTATGTATTGGCAAATAACACAAGATTAGTAAGGGAGGAGGATTTGTCGATTTTATTTATATTATTATTAAACATAAATAAGGAAGGTAATAGTGTGGATTAGAACTTAGTCATGGAGTGGAGTGTGACATTTGCAACCTTATCATGGATCCGATCAAGTTCACCTTGGCAATGGTATGCATGTTCCTATTTCTCGTGTTGGCACTAGTTGCATCTCCTCATCCTCTTTCATTCTTCCTTTATTTAATGTAATTCATGTTCCATCACATTCATTTGTTATATCTTCAACGACTTTTTTAGCTTCTGTCAGTCCCTGCTTTAATCACTTATGTTTGTGAAGCTTGTCAACTAGGAAAAGTTATGTCTTGACACTTCCTCTTGTTATGACAAGAATTAGCAAACCTTTTCAATTAGTTCATGCATATGTATGTAGCATGCTCCTACAAACATACGTGATGGTCATCATTTTTTGTTCTTTTTTATGACTATTCAAACTTTGTTTGGTTGTTTCCATTGAAACAAAAGTTTGATGTTTTTCACACTTTCTTTCATTTAATGCTTATGTTGAATGGCAATCAAACACCACTATTAAAGCCTTTAAGATTGATTGTGGTAGTGAATTTTAGTGTTTAGCTTCTTAGCTCACTTGATGGGGCATTCTTCATTGATTTAGTTGCCCTCATATGCACAAAATGGGGTCGCCAAATGCAAGATCCAACATATTATTGATACTATCTTACTCTCCTTACTCATGCCTCCATTTACTTTGTTAATGGCATTTTTCTATTGAAACTACTACTTTTTTAATTAATCATTTAGTAAAATGATTGATTATCCACTTATATTCCTACCCTTACTCATCTTCTCTGTCATATATAAAAATGCATTAGTGTCATCTTCTCTATCATCTTCTACCTTTACTCTCTTCGACTACGAGATTTTTGCCAATTATCGACGGATTTTTCTGTCGAAAAACTCACTATTTTCGTCGAAAAAATATATTTACGACGAATTTTGTGATGGTTTAGCATCCGTCAAAAAATTGCTCGTCGCTAATGAGTTTCCAGTGGTTCAGAAGGACCATCGATACTACTGACAGTTTCGACGGATAAAACCATCAGAAATTTCAAAGGAGCTCATAATTATCAATTTCTCAAGGTGTTTGATATGCAGCCTATCCGCTTCTCCATCCATACCATGGTAATAAATTCTCACTTAGATCTCAATATGACTAGGTATCTTCAATATATTACACTTATTTTATAAATTGGAACTTTTCTTTGCAGCCAATTTGGTTTGTCAATATATGCATAGACCTTCCAATATTGACTAGCAAGCTGTCAAGTGAATTCTTCGTTACCTAATGCATGTCTCTCTTAGGGGTTATTTGACTAAACTTATAAGTCACTCGAAATGACTTGTAAACAGCTATGAAGATTTCTCCTTGTTTGGTAACCGATAAAAAGAGTATTTTACCTACTTATAAGTAAAAAAAAAAGCTGGGACCCAACTTATTTTATATGAGAAAAAAGTTGATTAATTTAATCGATGGATGTAGTATTTTGCCTTTATAATATACATAACTTTCTTCATATATTTCATCTATTATAATATCAAGAACTTTTTGGTCATTTGACTAAAATAATAACTTATAAGTTCTTTTTATTACCAAATACGTAATTACTTATTTTAAAAAAATCAACTTCAGCCATTAAACTATATATCATCACTTTAACTTATCAACTATTTTATATCAATTAAGACAAACGAGCCCTTATATGCTTATTTGGACATTCACTGGGCTGGTTGTCTTGAAGATAGGAAGTCGATTGGCGGGTATGCAATATTTTTTTGTAACAAATAGTAAGTTTGCTCATTTATTGAGTCCGAGTATTGTGCTTTTTTGTTGATTGGACTTGAGGGGTGTGTTGAAGGAATCAAATCCACTGGAATATTTGTTGCATATTATATGATTACAACAACTTGCATATAATATAATATAACTTTATATAAATCTTTGTAGCAAGATTAGTCTATTCTTGTATAACATATTAGTCTCTAATAACCTTAACATGTTATATACACATACACACACATACCTGTGTTCATATGTTTTAATAAAATATTCAAAAAATTATCAAACAAACCTATCATCTATGAAGGGGTGTTCGTAATAACATTTTACCTCTCGGATTAAAATTTCTATAATCATCAATATTGATGTCGAAAAAATCTAACTTTTCATAATAAAGTGATTAATACGAAAGAGATAAATTTGCAGAGATAGGATGAATTTCACATAACTAAGCAAGTAGTGTAAAAGTTCCATTCATTTTGATATGTTGTTGAATGAAGAACATCTTTAGTGATTGTGCGTGAGATTTTGTGAGCTATTACTTAATGATTTCATTATCTATGAATAAATTGTGTCATTTTAGTTAAATATAAAATATCTATGAACCAAAAAAGAAAGAGAATAATAAAATGAATATGTTGATATTAAAATATGAAACTATTATTTATAGTGTTCCATTTATTTGATATATTACATTTGATAACATATGCATATCTTCAACATTATACATCTACTTTTATATTATACTAAAAAAATATTTTTTTTTATTTGTCCACATGATTAGTTGTACTAGAATAAAATTATCTCAAGAACTTGAGTGATACTTTTCCTACGGACTTCATAACTTGAGTGGTATGATACGTAATCACGAGAAGTGATATAGCATATAGCCTTATGTTTAGCATTGCCCTTTAATGTCTATTAGGATTTGTGCTAGAAACTTCACCAGATGAGACCATTATTATTTTCGCAATAGAAAGATATGTGTGAATATATACTGTGAATTTCTTTCGAGTTAAGTGTAAGTTGTTTCTTTTTTAATAGTCTATATTTTCCTCTCTTTTCCACATATTCTTCCAATTAGGTTTACATTAGGAAAATAAAAAATAACAAAATTTTCATAACTTTTTTTTACCTTTATTCTCTATTTTGATTTCTAAAATTGTACTTGCACTTATTATTCATGTGTTGTGTGCAATTTCCCTTTTTTAATTTATTTTTTATTTTTCCAAACCAATTTAAAGGGATTCATCATAAATTGTTGTATTTTTTCATAATTGTAAGTTATGTGATACTACATACATTTTGTTATTACTATATTTTTCTTCATTGTTTATATTCCATACAATTAATTGCTCAAATTGTTAAATGTTTGTGTTGTATGAACTTTTCACTTGACTATTAATAGTTTCATCATATAATGAGATTTTATCATTTAAAAATTAGCTGTTATATTAGGATGATGCATAATTGAGATTGCTAGGTTAATCATGAACCTGAATCATAACAACAAAAGATGCTCTAGTTTCCAAGGCAAAAAGATTATTCAATTGGTCATCAAAATTGGATGATGCAAGGATTAGGATAATGCGAAAAGAGCACCTAGAAGAAAACTTTGTTAATGGTGTCTTCTCTTTAGTTACATGGAAAAGAATAACAAATACAGTCAACACTAAAACGCACAAGAGATATAATGTGAATGATTTGACAAATAGGTTGAAGGAGTGAAAGAACTTTTTTTGCTATATCAAAGTTTTGTCAATAAAAATGGTTGGGAATGGGATTACTAGAAACACATGCCTATCAGAGGAGCTTGCATATGGGTGAAGTGATTGTGGAGAGTTGTAAATTGGTGGATCAACTTATTTTTCATAAATGCCTATGAAGTTTGACTTTGTTTATATTTGATAGACGAACAAAAATTATGTCAGGATTAGGAACACTTCATTTCCTATATTTGAATATCCTATGTGCAAAGGATATTGCTACTAGAATGTGAGGGAACACAATTGCCATACCTAAAGTAGTACATCTTGATGCTTCTTTTGAAGAGGATATGGATGAAACTGCTTTAAATGACACAAACATTAATAATGAACAATAAAAAAAAAAATTAAAGTCTTGCAGTTGCAACTAATTTTGCCTTCACAATGAATGAATCCTATGATCAAACCACACAAGAAGTGCCCATCAGAAATTCCAAGTTCAATATCTATCACAAAAGGCGTAGATCTAATTTTGCAGCTCAAGAATGATGTAAACACATTTCTCCATGTGTTTAATCTAGCATAATGGAGCAAGATAAGGCTTAAAATAACTCATGATAGTTATAAAAAACATCAATATTATAGGGAGCCATATTTTGCTAGGCTACGAGAAAAATGTCCCAAACTTAATCACTTAGTAAATTGTCACCATAAAATTATTTCAATGCTGCATCTAATCGTTGAGCATGATGTGTGATGATGACATTATATTCCCATAGCTATATGATCAAATTAACGAATATTATCATAAGATCTCGCCATTAAGTCAACCACACTCTAGCATTTGTGCTACTAATTTTTCTTTTCCATTTGGCTCTTTGTCTACCACTCATTTACCTGATATTAGTGCTACAATTTCTGATTTGAGTGAATCTAATTAAATGTTTGTTGCAATTCCCACAACTAATAGTGGTTCTAACTCATTTGGACAAGCATGTATTATGTCTTTAGTTGCAATAGTTGGGTTGAGTAGAGTGATATCATTTCAATGCACCTAGGGCGAGTGGTGACAATAGTATCTCATTTATGTTTAGACCTTGGCATGGAGTTGACTCATCCAAATTCGGACCCTCATCTTGAGCATGTAATATGCAGTCTAGTGAAGAATTTATTGGGTATATAATATCTAATATGTACTATATGTTTGGAAAGTTTAATGTGCACTTTTGGTTGTGAAACTGTTATGTAAGATTATTGATTATATATAACCAATCAATTTTTTTGTGTAACTTGTATGGTCATGTAAGTGATCTATATAAACTATCACATTTGACAATGCAATGAAAAGTAGTTTATCCAAACATTTTTTATGGTGCATAGTTATCTTGATTTTTCTTTAATTATGAAAATTTTTCTTTTTTTTTTGTATTTTATATATGTTTTCAGACTAATTTTTCATAGTATCATTCTCTTATATTAAGTTATATATATATAATTAATTAATTTGAAGAAATTATTGCTTGAGGAGGATGAATTTCATAAGCTAGCAATATCAATATTGAACTCAAGTGGCATATTTAATATTATGTGTCCAATTGTCAATGCAAAGAGGTCTTGCATAACTCGTTTCTTTCAAGATACCAATTGATCATAAACATGTTGCACATCCAACTATGTGTTTTTATGACCATAGAGTGTCCACTACAATGTAAACTTAAAAAGTTGGTCTTGTTGAGGGTCCTTATATCTAATACGAGATATATTACCACAAGAGAACAATTATCATTTTCCCTATATTGTATAAGTCTAATGTCTCACATAGAAATATGAAAAAAAATATATCAGCATCCTAACAAGATGATTTCATGACATTTTAGCACTGGCTTAAATGATGTGGTTTAAGCCGTGAATTTATTTCAATGGGAAATGGAGATGTAGGTTTTCATCCATGTATCCATGGGAATAACCTTTTTTACCCATTTTAATGGTACATCCTTTTTCTTAAATTGTTGGTATTTTTTATATATTTAGTCCTTTAACATAGTTTATAACTACATTGTAGAATGTAGTTGATGGAATACATATTCTTGCAACAAAAAGAAAAATCAAACATCCTTGATTCTGGAATCACAAGGCTTCATTTCACAAAATGTTATGGCAACAAGTAACATCTTGTTTTGATCATTCATTCTTTTTTATTTCCACTGGTGGGAAGGGATCAACAACAACATATATGACAATTCTTCCTTGGTTCATAGAAGATCAATAATAGCGGACATGACAATTCTTCATTGGTGCATAGAAGAATCGTCGTACCTAAAGGTATGGATAATTTATTACCCTTTTGGTGAATTTTTTTCAATTATATTGTTTAATATGATAACAAATGTGCACCCTCCTTTTGCCGAGATACTCCAATGCCAAGGATCTATATAATCATAGACATGCCCAATCAATAAATTGTATGGAGAAATCATTTAGCATTTTGAAGGCAAGATTAAAATCCTGAAGGCGTCGATACCATTTTCGTTCAAAGTGCAACAACGAATTATTGAGTAATACACAATTTTATTAGGCTATGAAAGAAATTATTATTGTGTCAATAAGACTTTACCCCCATGACCCTATAGATGTGGATGTCGGTATATTTTTCCAACAATCTGAGTTGGAAATTTTTTAGAGTATCAGGGGTGAACAACTGCATGGATACATAGATACCAAAATATGGAATGTGCATTGAAGTAGTAAGAGTACATACTTTTAGTGTCAATATTTGATATTGTGCATATATTCCAACAACTATTTACCACATGATTATCTATTTTAAGCAGCAAGACATTCGTCGTTTGATTTTGATAAGGGTCATTATAAGATAATGTCTCATTTACTAACATGTGTTTTAAACAAAATATTTAACCTATCATGTGTTAGTTCAAATTAATTTTGACATATTTCATTGAATATTAACATAATTTCTCAAGATTGAAGTCATATTAATCTATGGTCATCTTGGCAGCCAACTTTAGACAAGGAAATGAGACATCAACTTTTTACTTTTAATTGATTGTGTCACAATCAAATATCACTACAAGAAAACATAGCTTTTTTTTTACGAATTTTTTGTGATGAAATAATTCTATCACAATATATGATAACTTTGTGACCAATACGAATAGGAGTGTTCACGGGTCAGATTTGAATCGACCCAACCTGACTCGCCCGATTTTGATCGAGTCTAGTCGGATCAACTCTCTTTTGAGGGTTGAACCCGATCCAACCTAACTCGGTTCAGGTCGGGTAAACTCGATTCAGGTCAGGTTGGATTGGGTCAGGAAGTCGGGTAAAATATTTTTATTATTTTTTCTATTATTTAATATAAAAATATTACATAATATTTATTTAAAAATCATAAAATATTTTGTTAAGCATTTAAATATTATTTTACACATTTAAAAATATTTTATTTTAATTTATTTTTTTATGTAAAATATAAGCTAAAAACTAAAAAAGTTAAAAAATAAAAATACTAGGTCTTCGGGTAAGTTGGGTCGACTCGGGTCAACAAATTTTGACTCGTACCCAACCTGACCCAATGATGTCAGGTTAGGTCAGGTCCGACTCGACCACAGATCCTATTCGGTCGGATTCTCGGGTCAACCTGACCCGTTGAACACCCCTAAATAGGAATTTGATATTTTTGTGACTGATGTGTGACGATAATATCATCTATCAGAAATATGTCATATTTTTGTGACGATTTTGTGACCACTATCTTAATTGAAATATTTAGTGACCAAAAGTGATAAATTTAAAAACATCACAATATATTATAGTCACATTTATTTATTTTATATATGGTCACAACATTATCACAAATATATTTTTTTCGTTTTAATCCACTAAATATTTCTATTGTGATACAAAAAAATCCTACATATCTCTACCTAGGGCGACATAAGCACATTTTCATATTTTCCAGGTATTTTCTTCTTATTCCTTTCTTACTTTTCCCTTTTCATTTTTATCTCAATTTCTTTCATTCTCAATTTTTTTTTTGTTTTGATCGATCTTAACATCAAGGACTGTTGTAGCCCTGATGACCGTCCTATCGCAGACTACAATAGCTTTGGCACAAGGTTGCATGCAACAATAGCCTGGAGCAGCCTTTATTGCATGACATAGGACTGCAGACGCAACAGCCCTCCCTGCGTCAGGGTTTTGACGCAGGGCTGCTGCAACTACAGCCTTGACGCAGGCTGCGTCAAGCCCTACATTGCAATGGGGCTACAACAACAACCCTGCACGTCAGGGCTGCAACAACAACCCGCACATTTTTTATTCATTAAGAAGAGAATAATAAACTAATTAATTTAAATGTATATGTTTTAGGAAAAAGAATATTACAAACTTTCTTGTTATTCCGACATAGGTTCATATATTACTTCTTCTTTATTATGGATTTTAAATTTTTTTATTAAATTTTAGTAAATTTTTACTTGAATGATAAGTCACTTGTTAATTATTATTTTTTAAATTTTATTTGAGAGATTGTACAATTTTTTAGAATGCAAGACATTATATTATTGTGCTATTAATGAAAGAGGCCATAATATATCATCATTTGTTATTATGCTTTATTTCTTTAATAACTTTTATATGTTACATGATGCTGCTAACCTATATTTCATGTTTATATCATTGTTTAAAAATTACTTGCTAACATATATAATTATGCATTTTTGTATTCATTTTGGAGAAGTACGAAGATATATATGAAATAAACTGCATGAATTATTTTATTTGGATTAATGATGCATTGTGATGGAACATCATTATTTTTGTTTTACATGTGGGTTAATAATGTTTGTTTGATATGATTTAATGTTTGAATTTTTATCACAACTTATAAACTACAATATTGTGTGAATTTATGTATTGTTTATTATATTTAATTTTTGTTTGATGTTATCTTTGACATTTTTTTTGTTAGTAATTTGGATCACTATAATATTGAAATGTATATCAATACATGAAAATTTATTCTTCGTATAGATAGAACTGGATATATAAATGATGAATTCAAAGCATACGTGCAAAGTTTTATTAACTTTGCATTTTCTCAACATAAAATTTCTTATGGACGAAAAATTAGATGTCCTTGTTTAAAGTGTAAGAATTTTTTATTTCATGATAGGGATACAATATTCATTCACCATTACATGAAAGGTTCAAAAAGGACTATTTAATTTGGGATTCTCATGGAGAAAACGTTGAATATGCAACATCTAATATGGGCAATGTTGTGCATTTTAATTCTTTTAGAAGCATCTTAATGGATGTTGTGGTCCTAATTTCAATCAATTCTCGGATGGAGTGAAATGGTAAATGAACTGCCAACTTTAGAAGCTTCAAAATTATTCATTATTAAACGATGTCCATGAGAAACTTTAGGAGGTTGTGAAAAGCATACAAAATTATCTGCATTGTCGTGGATATTAAACATTAAGTCAGGATTCAACATGAGTGAGAAGTGCTATGATCGCATTGTTTCCTTAGTAAAAGAAATGGTGTCAGAGAGAGAGAAATTTGCACCTAATTTTTATAAGACAAAGAAGAAGATGGAAAAACTTTGCCTAAGCTATTAGCAGATAGATAGTTGTATTAATATATAATTGCATCTTATATTACAAAGAGAATATACATAAATTATCTAGTCATGTTTGTGGACATTCTTGATATAACTCGAGAACAATGCGTCATAGTAAACAAAAAGATGTGTCTCGTAAGGTGTTCTAATACTTGTCATTCTCACCAAAATTTCAAAGACTATTTATGTCAGAAAAAAACATCAAAGAATATGGCATGACATGCTTTTAATAATTTTCAAGAAGGATTTGTTGCACATCTCACTGATGGTGAAGTTTGGAAGCATTTTAATTGAACTCATCCTTCCTTCTCTTCGGACCCATGAAATGTGCGAATTGAACTTACTAATAATCTTAATACTTGTGGAAAATTTGGTACTCTTTATTTTATTGGCCACTAATTATTTCTCACTACAAGAAAAATGACAAATATCGACACAGGCTCTAAGACGCTATTCGGTGCTAATGCGTGGCTGGAAATAATAGCATCGCCTTAGCATCGACATAGCGCCAATAATATGAGACGCTGAAATCGGTAGCCATTAGAGTCGCAATAGCGCCAAAGGCAAGGCAACACAATTAGCGTCACCAATTGACGCTAATCCAACGTTAAGATAATGCAAAAGTGTCGTTGTGAGCAATTGAGTTGCGTCGCTAAAGTGACGCTAAAGTGATGTAAAAATATGCGACGCTATTTCGACGCTCATGTGACGTTACAATTATACCTAAGACAATGCTAGTTCAACGCTATTGTGGCAACAATGTGATATTTTAACAGGGTCTTTACGGTGACTCTAATTAGACGCTAAACCTGTCGACGCTAATGCGATGCTAAGGTGACATTAATGATGATATATTTAAAATAGCGTCGACAATGCAAATGTCGCCATTGGGACGCTAGAGAGGCACTAATTGCAAACAATTTTACCCCATTATAGCCATATTTTCTTCCTTTCACATACCATATAATTATACAATACATATAAATGCATTCAACATTCATCATATCAAAGATAACAATATGAACTTATCGAAAAAAAGATAACAATATGAAAACTAATAAATTGAATTAACAAAAGTATAACTACTGCATGTATATTTAATAACAAAAGTATAACTAATAATATGAACTAACAAAAATATATCTAATATCATGTAAAAATTTCTATCATAAGTTTGAGAGTCATCATTGCCATTTCAAACATTCGATGCCGACGTTCTTGGTCCTTGACCTTGTGGGAATTGATTCTGCAATGGGATCATCGTCTAAATCGCCTGCAAAATAGGAGCCAAATGTTGTGATATCTCCTATGATAGCTGCGTCACATTAGGTAACGATGTGCTCTGAGCGGGTCACTTGCATATCTTTCGCTCCTCCTAAATACCTGAGCGGCTATGCTTAGGCCGCTCCTCCTCATGTCGTGCCAGCCACCTCCTCCCAAAGAGCAGCGTTCTCTATGAAATAGAAAAATTATACAATCATATAAATATTATAAATTATATAACATAAAAAACATATAAACATATAAGGTATTATATAAATTAAAAACATGAATCATTTTCAAAATACGTTACTTGGTGATTGAGTACTCGGATCATCTTCGTACTCCTCAGACATCTTCTCATTATACGCATATTAAAAAGTTTAAACATCGCGCATTTAAAAAATCATTTGCTCTAATGTCACAAACCAGTGATGAGACTTACCTGAAGAAGCCTATGAGCAATAAGCATACCCAACTCGTTGGTCTTTCGACTCTTATACGTGACTTCGTAGATCATGCGAAAGTCCACATGACCGTCTTGTTTCTCCTCCTACAATAAAGTTTTAATTTTTATAAAATAAGTATAAAGTACTAATTTGAATATTCGATATTATATTTACGGTATAAAATAAAAATATTTGTACTATTAATAATTAAAATCTTCTTGCAATCTTAATAATCTTGCATTTGTGTCATCACAATACTTTTAAGTTCTCAAAACCGCAAGTGTTTATATTGATATGCATATGAATGTTTATAATATCTCTAGGGTCTTATTTGGCAATTGGCATCAGGCGTCTAGTTCCGCCTGATTCTAATCGATTCCGCCAAACGACACGACGTTTGGCGAATCTAAAATGAAACTCGATTCCAAAAAAAGGGTCACGTGACCCCTTTTTTTCTTTCCAAGTTTTCTTTCCAAGTTTTCTTTCCAAGTTTTGCTTTTTTTTTGAAGTTGACGTGTTACTTTTTTTTTTCAATTTCAGTTATTCATTTTTTCTTTTTATTTTTTTTCTCACACAAATGTAACTTATAAAATAATTTATTTATTAAATATAAATTATTTATTATAACATATTAATATAATATTATTTTTTACTTGTTATTTCATTAAAAAAATTAATATTTTACTATATATAATTCATTAAAAATCCAATTTCTTGATATTTAAGTTTGCGAAAATTTTTTGAACAAAAATTTTAATTTTTACTTTGGTTTTTATTTATTAACAATATTTTATTTTATATTTATAATATTAATTTTTATTTTAAAATTCATAAAAAATTAATCCATTATATCTACTTTTTTTTATCACATTAACTACCTTATTCTTTATCATCAAATTTTATCTATACACAATTAAAACTACGAAAACTTGATAGAACTTTAGTTCGTGATGAAGCCTAGATCATATATGTCAATTGGGCAAATCCTGCATCGTAAAAGTATAATCCAACGGTTGAGAGATAACTTTGGTTTAAAAGTCCGATTTGAAAAGGACCAGCACGTCACGTCACCCAAATGTGCCTCCAAAGCACAAAATTGGGTCCGGAAACAAGAGAAAGGGCGCACCCGAAGTAGCGAACCAGGCTAGAGGCACCATTGTAGTATTTAATGTTCTGCAAAGAAAAAGTTAATATACTCTTCCCACAACCAGGCCACACGCCCCCATTCGATCTCCAGGGTCTCACTTCGCCGTCGCCGTTCCCGTCGTCGCCGCCGGAAACGTAGAACGCAGTGGAATAGGAGGGAGGGAGGGAGGGAGGGGAGCGCGATGTGGCGGAGCTGCGTTGCCCGAGGCTTTCGTTCCTCAACGAAGAGAGTAGCGTCGTCGTCGATCGGCGACGAAGCTCTTCGCTGCTGCTCGCCTTCGTCGGCGTGCAGATTCCTCTCCACTAACTCGGTACTCCTTTCGATCTCGATCTCGTATCCTCTTATGGATCCGATGATCTCACTATTGTATTCGTAGTTTTTCTTCTTTTCTTTTTTGTTTCCCATATCTCTTCTAATCTGACCGACTGAGCTCGGTTTGTAACGGATGCAAATTCTCTCATAAAGAAATCAAATTTAATAGCCATTAATGAGTGGAAATAAAAACGAATTCAAAATAAAAAAAAGAAAAAAAAGGAAACGAATCGGGATGAAACGGCCGACAGGGGAGGAAATCCTCCCCTGATGCCGCTCGGAATCGGCCGGCCACCCTGGCCGGCAGATGCTATAAAAGGAACTATGAGGGGCGCTTCTGCCACCCCTTGGATACCCTCGCCCGGCCGCCACCTCGTCTTCTTCTTCCTCCATTCGACGACCGACGCACATCGAACGAACGGGCGGAGCAGAGGCAGCGCACGGAACGTGATCCGACGAATCATTGACACACGGCGACCCTCCTCGAGGCGAGTCTTCCTCGTCGGCCAGGAACGACCGGACGGAGAACAGCGACCGGCGAAACCGAAAACTGACGAATTATCCTAGCGTTTTAAATCCCTAGACGAAGGAACAGTGATCATATGCATGAATAGTTCATTATGATCCTGAGATCGTTGTCTACGTTTTTCCTATTCCGGCGGCTTTGCTTTTATCGGTCAGACCGAGCGACCAGTCCATGCACAGAACTCTCGCGAGTTTCGACCGGCCTCACCATGGCGGTCGACCGATCCATCTGTCAACAGACAGATTCGACTTCATGATCGGCCGATTGGGCATACGACCGGTCGACCAATCCAACGCGCAGTGCGCGTCTTAATGACCTAACGACCGGTCGACCGAGAATCAGGACGGTCGACCGATCCTAGAGTAATCGGTCGACCGACATTATGTGCATGATCGACCGATCCACAGACATCCAATCCAAGGACACGATCGACCGATCCACAGACATCCAATCCAAGGACACGATCGACCGATCCCAGAGGACCGGTTGACCGGTACATCAGGACCGGTACCAGAGAACGGTCGACCGGTACATCAGGAACGGTCGACCGGTACATCAGGAACGGTTGACCGGTCCATTAGGAACGGTCGACCGGTCCGGTAGTCAGACCCATCGGCCTGATCTAATCGGATTGACCCACTCAAATCATAATTGAGACTCTACCAGTTCACCTATATTGGCTTAGTCCTATTGTCCAGAGATTAACGCCCTGTTGGGTCCTAAATCATAGATTTCATGATGACTAAAGATAAATAAAATAAAGACAAAGACATGGGATTGCTATGTGCCGCCCCCAAAGTTTAAAGCAAAGATCATAGTTAAAGCAAATGAGGGATAAGTAGTTAGCTGAGGAGACAGCGAAGCTACTAGTCTTCAATGACCACTATTCCTGAGATTTCAGGTCTTTCTCCCACCTGTATCTCGAATGAAGGGTGATGCAATGGTCACACTCCTTCCTCTAGAGATTATTGTATTGTGCCAGAGGGACAGGTAGCTAGCTGAGGAGACAATGAACCTTCAGGTTTCTTAATTGACCACTGTTTTTGGGGTGTAGGTTTTCTCCCACCTACATCCCGAACTGGGTGAGGTATTAACACCCACCCCTTTTTCCTTTTTGGGCTTACTGACTTCAGAGATTCAGAGAGGCACCCCTGGCATCCCAATCTAATAAAGTCGAGCTCACATAAGACAACTAACTTTAAGAATATTATAGTAATGTAAAAGACGTAGTGCAATTCACAGTAAAGCAATGTAAAGTAAATCAATGTAAAGTAGAGTACTGTAAAGTAAAGCAATGTAAAGCAGAGTACTGTAAAGTAAAGCAGAGAACATTGTAAAGTAAAGTATGGTACCGTAAAGAATATAGTACAGTAAAGCATGGATTGTTGTATGATAAAGATAATGTAGAGCAAATACGAAGTATAGTCATAGTAAAGAATAAAGTAAAGATATTGATATTGTTAAAGAATGATGTATTGATCTATTATAGTCAATGCAAAGAAATCATGGTACAGTATTGTTCATCATTGATTCTTAAAGTTAGTTGTCTTATGTGAGGTGTGGGTGTTAATACCTCACCCAGTTCGGGATGTAGGTGGGAGAAAACCTACACCCCAGGAACAATGGTCAATTAAGAAACCTGGAGGTTCACTGTCTCTTCAGCTAGCTACCTGTCCCTCTGGCACAATATAATAATTTCTGGGGGAAGGAGTGTGACCATTGCATCACCCTTCATTTGAGATACAGGTGGGAGAAAGACCTGAAATCTCAGGAATAGTGGTCATTGAAGACTAGTAGCTTCGCTGTCTCCTCAGCTAACTACTTATCCCTCATTTGCTTTAACTATGATCTTTGCTTTAAACTTTGGGGGCGGCACATAGCAATCCCATGTCTTTGTCTTTATTTTATTTATCTTTAGTCATCATGAAATCTATGATTTAGGACCCAACAGGGCGTTAATCTCTGGATAATAGGACTAAGCCAGTATAGGTGAACTGGTAGAGTCTCAATTATGATTTGAGTGGGTCAATCCGATTAGATCAGGCCGATGGGTCTGACTACCGGACCGGTCGACCGTTCCTGATGGATCGGTTGATCGTTCTCTGGTACCGGTCGACCGGTCCTTTGATCCCAAAGGACCGGTCGACCGTGTTCATGCACATAGTGCCGGTCGACCGATTACTCTAGGAACGGTCGACCGTCCTGGTTGTCGGTCGACCGGTCGTTAGGTCATTAAGACGCGCACTGCGCGTTGGATCGGTCGACCGGTCGTATGCCCGGTCGGCCGATCATGAAGTCGAATGTGTCTGTTGATAGATGGATCGGTCGACCGCCATGGTGAGGCCGGTCAACCGATTAATACGAAGTCGCGAGAGTTCTGCGAGAGTTTTGCGTGGACCGGTCGACCGTTGATGATATCGGTCGATCGGTCTGATCGATAAAAGCAGAGCCGCCGGAGTTCTTCTGTGATTCCGGCGGTCTTCCGGCCATCAAATCGCCCCGACATGAATAGGAAAAACGTAGACAACGATCTCAGGATCATAATGAACTATTCATGCATATCAAACGATCACTATTTCTTCGTCTAGGAATTTAAAACGCTAGGGTACCTCTGTTCGTTAGTTTTCGGTTTCGCCGGTCGCTGTACTCCGTCCGGTCGTTCGCTGGTCGCTCCTGGCTGATGAGAAAGACTCGCCTGATCTCTGCGCACGTCGAAGAGGGTCGCCGTGCGTCGATGAGTCATCGAATCGTCGTTTCGTGCGTTGCCTCTGCTCCGGCCGTTCGCTCGATGTGCGTCGGTCGTCGAATCGAAGGAGGAAGAAGAAGACGAGGTGGCGGCCGGGCGAGGGTATCCAAGGGTCGCAGAAGCGCCCCTCATAGTTCCTTTTATAGCATCGGTCGGCCAGGGTGGCCGGTCGATTCCAAGCGGCATCAGGGGAGGAAAATCCTCCCCTGTCAGCCGTTTCATCCCGATTCGTTTTCTTTTTTTTTTATTTTGAATTCGTTTTGAATTCCACTCATTAATGGCTATTAAATTTGATTTCCTTATGAGAGAATTTGCATCCGTTACACGGTTAGTATCACATTCCCTTGGTGTAGCTATAGAAATCGATAGTTAATTATTAATATTTTGGTGTTTGTTACTTTGGATTTGATATTTCATGGTTGGTCACCTTTTCTGTATTTTTTTTGCCATAAGGACCCTTTCTGTATTATTGATTTTGCAATTTAATACCTAGTTCTTACCTTCCAATCAAGATTTTTCGATTGCATGTTCCTCAATAATATGGATACAGTTATAAATTCTTTAGGGAGTTTAATGGTTCCGGTGCCGCTTTCTGGGCCTTATTGCTCGGTTTCATGTCGATTTCAATTCATATGATCATATCAAGTGGATGATAACTTCATATACTTCGTATTTTTTCTCTTGACCTTTTAGATGGCATGATGGAATATGTTGATGAGTTATTCATTCTATCAACGGTTATATATCTAGTCAAGGCTAGTCAAGTTCTTTCTTTGACGGGGAATGCTAGTCAAATTATATTGCAACGAGTTAGAACGATTGCAACATCCATTGTATGTATTTAAGAAGCTCATAATTTTTTGTCCTCTGATGAAGGCTGCACGATCATCATACACTATTGTTGATCATACATACGATGCAGTAGTGGTGGGAGCTGGAGGTGCAGGGCTACGAGCTGCCATTGGTCTTTCCGAGCATGGTTTTAATACAGCTTGCATTACCAAGCTTTTTCCTACACGGTCTCACACGGTTGCAGCACAGGTTTGTCTAAGATTTATTTTTATTTCCCTTTAAAGTAGTTCTGCTATTGGATTAGGATCTTAGTCGCAGTTCATATGTGCATATTGTTCATATCAAGGATTCACTACTGTTAAGCCACATGTGGATTTGGTCTTGAAAATGTGGCACTAACTGTTGTACTCTATAGACCGCAATCCAGATTTCAATTAGAATGCACAATTACATGTGTCAACTATCATAATATATTGGGTCAAGCTTTCCATCTCAACCAAGTACTACCGAAATGAAAACTACCAGGACGTGTGCGTGATTGGCTGCCTTCTTGTTTGTGTGCTCCTTAGAGAACTCCAAGCCCCCGAGTTGCTACCGCTACAGATCTCCCTCTCAGGGGGTGATAAATGTTCAAATGATCCCTTTCATCCAATGTTGCCTAAACCCTTCAAGTTTGTAATTCATCAAGTTGGGAAACTGACAACATGAGAATAAGGACGTTCTTGCATTATTTGCATCCCATGCTCCTCTGCATGCATTTTACCTGAGGCACCCTGTCAAGTATGAACTACCTTCTGTAAAGTTTCTTCTACATTTTGATCATGATTGAACTAAATTTCTTGTTTTGATGAGCAAACTGTTGTATACGTTGCACATGGTCAGACCGCCACACTGACAATTTAATGTATCTCTAATCTCAATGGAAATATCATGCAACACGTATAAACTAGACAAAAGAAGAAAAAAGTAATGTTGCATTCTTATACATTGTTGGCTAGGGTTGTTATTTGCTATTCAAGTCTTTTTTATGGCGTCAGTTTAGGTTCTAATCACAATAGTAGATTCTGTACAGGGAGGAATCAATGCAGCTCTTGGTAACATGACTGAAGATGACTGGAGATGGCATATGTATGATACGGTCAAGGGAAGTGACTGGCTAGGTGATTATTATCTTCAAAGATAGCATTGTTTTTCTCCATTGTTGATTTGGTCTGAGTACATATGATGCATGATTTTAGACTCAGATGAGATCATTTTGAAGTAAAAAAGTGGTTTCCTTTACCATGTCTTGAGGGCATTGAGTAAAAAGGTGGTTTCCAAATATTTATGTGAACGCCAGTGCTTATTCAAAACTTTGAAGTTTTTTCTACCTCTTTTGGCAGATTGCGATTTCAGTGGTATTTTCTTTTTACTCGAGTTTGTAAAATATACCTATATCATTCGTAACTTTGAATGTCATCAGGTGATCAGGATGCCATTCAGTACATGTGCAGAGAAGCGCCAAAAGCAGTCATTGAGCTGGAAAATTATGGATTGCCTTTCTCTCGTACTGAAGATGGGAAAATCTATCAACGGGCTTTTGGGGGTCAGAGTTTGAACTTTGGAAAAGGTGAAATTTAGCAATGTTTCGTGAGTTCTTTTTTTTTTTGGGGTTACTTACCTTCCTTTGGTTTATTGGTGTTGTGTTATGTTTTTCTTACTTTTTCCATCCTCTACAGGTGGGCAGGCATACCGTTGTGCATGTGCTGCTGATAGAACTGGTCATGCCATGCTTCATACACTTTACGGTCAAGCTATGAAGCACAATACCCAGTTTTTTGTAGAATACTTTGCATTGGATTTACTTATGGATAAAGATGGTAAGTAAGATATATTGACTCTGATGCATTGAATGCCAAAGTTTCTTTTAATATCTTCTGGTCAACTTCTTTCTATAAGAATTAAAATTTTAAAAAATTAAATCAAAATTTAATGCTTTGTTATCTTTTTTATTTTAGAAGCTGATTCTTTCATTTAGGATGCGATACAAGTTTGAGACACTTAGGTTTTGCATATTTATATTGATTATAAAGTAATATATATGGGCCTGTAATTTGCTCTTGACCAAGATTCTTTGGTTTGTGATCAACCCCTGGTTTAGGTGCCTGCCAAGGTGTTATTGCACTGAATATGGAAGATGGAACCCTTCATCGCTTTCGTGCTGGCAATACAATTTTAGCCACTGGGGTATGGGTGACATCTATTGATTACCTTCTTATCCTTTGTGAAACTTATGATTTTATGTATTTATTCATTCATCTCAGGGTTATGGTAGAACTTATTTTTCGGCAACTTCAGCTCACACATGTACTGGAGATGGTAATGCCATGGTTGCACGAGCTGGATTACCACTCCAGGTCAGTGTTTTTCTTCAAATTATGGGAACAACTCTTTTTCCCTATTTTCTAGTTATCATTGTTGTTGACTGTTGCTCCTACAGGATCTTGAGTTTGTACAATTTCACCCGACTGGTATATATGGTGCCGGATGCCTCATCACAGAAGGTTCTTACGATTCCCTTAGCTCAAAGAAAATAATCCTTTTTGGAGAGGAGCTCAAAGAAATAAATAAGTAAAACAGGGCAGAATAATAAGCCTTAGGGTGAAGGCAGTTTTTTGTTGTACACAATCTTATGATATTTACTTGATTATATACATTATTTTCATAATTTTCACCCCCAATATATATGGCTTCTGCATTTTAGGGTCTCGAGGTGAAGGTGGGATCCTCAGGAACAGCGAAGGTGAGCGTTTCATGGAACGATATGCTCCTTCAGCCAAGGATCTTGCATCGCGTGATGTCGTTTCAAGATCTATGACCATGGAAATAAGGGAAGGGCGTGGTGTAGGTCTGATATAATAACCCTATACAAATTTGTTTGATGCAAAAAGTTATAAACACTTAGTTCCTCTGCTCCTCTGGGGATTTTCACAGGACCTCTTAAGGATCACATTTATTTACATTTGAATCATCTACCTCCTGATGTTCTCAAGGAAAGACTTCCCGGCATATCTGAAACTGCAGCCATTTTTGCTGGTGTTGATGTCACAAAGGAACCAATACCTGTTTTGCCTACAGTACATTATAACATGGGTGGAATACCCACAAACTACCATGGAGAGGTGCCGTGTGAACATTGTGCTTGTATAACTGATCTGTTTACGCCAATGCTTTCTACATGGTTGTCTGACTGACTGACTGCATGTATTTTCTTTACAGGTCGTTCATATAAAGGGTGACAATCCAGATTCAGTAGTTCCAGGATTGTTAGCTGCTGGTGAAGCAGCTTGTGCATCTGTTCATGGTGCAAATCGACTTGGCGCAAACTCCCTTCTCGATATTGTGGTTTTTGGCAGAGCCTGCGCCAATAGGGTTGCAGATATCTGCAAGCCAGGCATGTATTCTTGACTACAATGCAGTTCATACAATCAACTGCATACCATTTCTGAACTAGCAATGAACTTCACAGGGGATAAGCTGAAACCTCTGGAAAAAAATGCCGGAGAAAAGACCATTGCTCGGCTAGATCAGTTAAGAAACTCAAATGGGTCACTCTTAACTTCTAAGATTCGCCTAAATATGCAACGTGTAATGCAAAATAATGCTGCTGTCTTTCGAACTCAAGAAACATTGGAAGAAGGTATACTCTCTTCTTTCAAGAAAGATAGTCCAAACTTCATTGCCTTTAAAGTGAAAACATATTGGGTTAGAAACAACTATTCATTATTCTTTTGGCAAAAGTATTCATTATGTATTCTCTTAATATTATTTCAGGTTGTCAGTTGATTGATAAAGCATGGGAAAGCTTTAAGGACGTCAAAGTCCTTGATCGAAGTCTCATATGGTTGTTTATTGTAGATGCAATTTTTGTTGCGCTTGTACATTGATAATTACCCTCTTTTTCTAACTTGTGTTTTTTCACAGGAACTCTGATCTAATAGAGACTATGGAATTAGAAAATCTGCTGATAAATGCATCTATAACCATGCATTCAGCTGAGGCAAGGAAGGAAAGTAGAGGAGCCCATGCTCGTGAAGATTTTACGGTCCGATTTGCTTCCTATCAATTGGCTACTTGTTTCTTTTTCCTTTTTTGTTATGTAAGAATTTACTTCAATTTATTAATTGTTCTTTAATTCTTTTGCAGAAAAGAGACGATGATAACTGGCTGAAACATTCACTTGGGTTAGTGTATAAACACCTTTTTTAACAATTACGTGTGACTGAAGCATTTAGAAAGAATGTATAATATGGTTGTGTTGCTTCCCTGTGGATGCTTAAATCTTTTAGAACACATCTCATATATCTAAAAGAAAACCTTACATTTTGTTAGAGAATCCCCTTCCTAAAATCTTAATGTCAGTTCTTTTTAATCATTTTACTCTTACACTAAATAATATATTATACATCATCAAAGTTTTAATAGTCAAAGTCAAAGAGAAAGATTTCCTAAATTGTCCTAAAAGGCCACTCTTTCTAGGACAATCTTAACCTTTGACTGACTATAAAAATTTTGATGATGTATAATATATTATGTAAGAGTAAAATTGTTAAAAAGGAGTGACATTAATATTTTAGGAGTGATAATAAGTGAATTCTTTTTTAAATTGTTCCCGGCAATTGAACCATTTTTTTTACTTCAAAAAAGAAATTGTTTTGAGAAGTGATGGGAGTTCAAGATTCTTTTCTTCTATCTTCATATACATTTAAGGTGAATTGACCGATATCCTGTTATTATAAGGTAATAAGGTTTGCAGTATTTATAAGATTTTTATTGAGTTCCATCCTTTACTTCACAGGTACTGGGAGAATGAGAAAGTCAAGTTAGCTTATAGACCAGTTCATATGAACACATTGGACGATGAAGTCGAGTCATTCCCACCGAAAGCACGTGTTTATTGATTGTCTTTTCTCACCGAGTTCTCTTCCAAGATCCGGCTGCAAATTGTTGTTAATAAACTTGGGGACATCCTCTCTGAAGTGAAACTGTCGAAACCTTTGTGAGCGCGAAGAAGCAGTTCCATTGTTCTCATAGTTATGAGCCCTTGAAGGCATTCCCCTTTTTTGTCCTTAATAAAAGGAACTTCGTCTTTTTGCTCTTCATCTGTCCTCTTGTGAACATCAAACCTTGAACAAGGGTTATAATGCTGGCTTTGACCAAAATAGTACTGCGCCTGGGTGGCGTTTTTGCTAATATCTCCTTTTTTTTCAGTCAAAATTTGTTAGCACAGTGCAGTCAATTATCCATCCATAAGCACTTGACAATATGGTGTTTCTGCAAGAATCTTTGTTCTTCCAGGAGTAATATTACTATTACCACATTATGGAGGATTATGCAATCCGTTTCTGCCTTCGATGAAAGCTGTAGTTTGCGACACCCATTCTTACTGCAAATTTTCTACAGGCTGCCAACCAAATTCCCACAGACAAGTGAAGTTTTGTATGTTTTCCAAGGATCAATACGGAGCAATTCTGACCAAGCAAATAGGATTTGCAGGAAAGGTTTTGTGCTCTCAAAAACCTCGCTCAAATCAATCAGCACATTGTGAATGAACTTGGTATACAGGGATGAGTTATATTGTGAAAGAAAACAGAACAGCTCTCCAAACGGCATTGTGAAAAGGATAACTACAACGAACAGCGAAACAGATCTGCACTTCATTCAGATCATATTTACAGAAATGTAAGAGGAGTCGAGAATTGTTGACTCCTTGTCAAACTCAAACTACTTGAGGAGAACAAAGGCATCATATCTCAAAAATCCCCAAGACCAAATTTGACACATTCCACAACTTGTTTGTTTTAGTGATTGGATCATGGAGTAAACTTAGACCACTAGTGAAGGGTACTTGTGTGGTTGCCATGCTACTTGAGATATGCATATTACTTGAATTGAAACCACCGAGATGTCATCAAACAAATCACTTGAATTTTCTGGTGGTGGATCGGTATGTGCGAACCAGAAGTCCGACGCCGATTCCGATACCGAGGCAAATGCCAAGACTGATTCCTACTCCAACCTTCACGCCGGCATTAAACCCTGAGAGCTCACCATCCTCTTCTATACTGCAACATTCAACATCCAAATCATTCTCCAATGTGTTATCTTGATACCCTGTTACCTGTGACGTGTAATATAGAGACGATTCATACTTCAGAGCTCAGAAAAAAAATTATCCAAAAATATTTGCGTAAAGCAGAAGTCCGATAGTTATTTGGACCTTGAGATGATTGAAGACTGCAAGCACAGACAAGGCTTGATATATGGAACTCTTGAAAGAATGAGCAAAACAACATAATTAAGCTTGACAGCGTCGAGCCAAAAGAAAAATAAACCCAACTACAGAACTGCCAAGTTTTGAATCTAGAGCTGTAACTAATGGTTAAAAAATCATCATCTGGAACAAATCAGACAACAACAACAACAAAGCCTTATCCCACTAGGTGGGGTCGGCTACATGGATCATACGACGTCATTTCGCTCTATTAGTAACCAAACCTTTCGGTATATTATTCACCAATAGATCTTGCTCTATTAGTTCGCCAAGTGTCCGCCTTGGCCTCCCTCTCTCTCTTTTAATCGGACTCCAGATTATTTGTTCTACTCTTCTTACTGGCGCATCTAATGGTCTTCTCTGAACATGACCAAACCATCTCAAACGATTCTCTATCATTTTCTCACTAATAGGAGCCACTCCGACTCGTTCACGTATATGGTCATTCCTAATCTTATCTAATCTTGTATGACCACACATCCATCTCAACATCCTCATTTCGGCTACCCCCACTTTACGTTCATGTTGTCCCTTCATAGCCCAACATTCACTATCATATAACACTGCTGGCCTTATAGCAGTACGATAGAATTTTCCTTTAACTTTATTGGGTACTTTTCTATCACAAAGAACTCCAGTGGCTTTCCTCCACTTACACCAACCAGCTTGAATTCTATGATTAACATCGTCATCAATCTCACCATCTTGTCTTACAATTGATCCTAAATATTTAAACTTTGTCAACAACAACAACAACAACAACAAAGCCTTATCCCACTAGGTGGGGTCGGCTACATGGATCATACGACGCCATTCCGCTCTATTAGTAACCAAACCTTTCGGTATATTATTCACCAATAGATCTTGCTCTATTAGTTCGCCAAGTGTCCGCCTTGGCGTCCCTCTCCCTCTTTTAATCGGACTCCAGATTATTTGATCTACTCTTCTTACTGGCGCATCTAATGGTCTTCTCTGAACATGACCAAACCATCTCAAACGATTCTCTACCATTTTCTCACTAATAGGAGCCACTCCGACTCGTTCACGTATATGGTCATTCCTAATCTTATCTAATCTTGTATGACCACACATCCATCTCAACATCCTCATTTCGGCTACCCCCACTTTACGTTCATGTTGTCCCTTCATAGCCCAACATTCACTACCATATAACACTGCTGGCCTTATAGCAGTACGATAGAATTTTCCTTTAACTTTATTGGGTACTTTTCTATCACAAAGAACTCCAGTGGCTTTCCTCCACTTACACCAACCAGCTTGAATTCTATGATTAACATCGTCATCAATCTCACCATCTTGTCTTACAATTGATCCTAAATATTTAAACTTTGTCACTTGAGGAATTATATCCTCCCATAACCTAACTTTCAAATCGTCTCTAAGTTGTTTATTTGTGAAATTGCTATGCATATATTCTGTTTTATTCCTACTTAAACGAAAACCCTTTGACTCCAACGTATTTCTCCATATTTCCAATTTTGTATTAATCTCTTCTCTTGAATCCGCTAAAAGTACTATATCATCCGCAAATAGCATGCACTTAGGTACCTCCTCTGTGATACTCTCGGTTATAGCATCGATAACTAAGTTAAATAGATACGGGCTTAAAGCTGATCCTTGATGTAGGCCAATTCCTATAGGAAATTCATTTGTCTCACCTCCGGGTGTCCTAACCCTAGTCAATGCCCCATCGTACATATCTTGTATTACCTTAATGTAGGCAACATTCACCCTCTTCTTTTGCAAGGCTTTCCAAAGTACATCCCTTGGTACCCGATCATACGCCTTCTCTAAGTCAATGAAAGCCATATGTAAGTCTCTTCTCCTACTTCGATACTTCTCCATCATCCCCCTTAGTAAATAAATCGCCTCTGTAGTGGATCTTCCTGGCATGAACCCAAATTGTCTCTCAGAAATACTAGTCTCCATTCTCAATCTATGCTCAATCACTTTTTCCCATAATTTCATAGTGTGACTCATAAGTTTAATCCCTCTATAATTTGCACAATTCTGAATATCCCCTTTATTTTTGTAAATAGGAACTAATGTACTTAATCTCCAATCATCAGGCATCTTTTTCGACCGTAAAATCTCATTAAATAGTTTACATAACCACAACACACCTTTTTCTCCTAAACATTTCCAAACTTCAATCGGTATACCATCCGGTCCAACGGCTTTACCATTCTCCATTTTCTTAAGAGCTTCGCTAACCTCCGAGACTCTAATTCTACGATAAAATGACCTATTAAGCTCACATTCGCTAACTGTCAAGTCCTCCAAATCACAACGCGAACCTTCACATCCATCATTAAATAGCTTATAGAAATACTCTTCCCATCTGTTCTTAATATCTCCTTCAGTAACTAAAACCTTGCCAACTTCATTTTTTATGCATCTTACTTGATCCAAATCTCTCGACTCCTTCTCTTTGTTCCTTGCAATCTTGTAAATCCTTTGTTCACCCGCCTTTGTCCCTAACTCCTTATAAAACCCCTCGTATGCTTTAGCACGAGCATCACTAACTGCCTTCTTAGCCTCCCTTTTCGCCAAACGATACCTTTCCCAATTGTCAGAACTATTGTCCAAGTGTATCGCCTTGAAACAATTCTTCTTATTACGCACCTTTTCTTGGACCTCCTCATTCCACCACCAAGTCTCCTTATCTCGTGGTCCAAAACCTTTTGATTCTCCTAAAATGGCTTTAGCAACCATTTCAACCTTTTTTGCCACATTCTTCCACATGATACTAGCATCTCCTTCTAACTCCCACACACTTTCCTTTAATAACTTACTTCTAAAAGTCTCTCGCTTCTCCCCCTTTAACTGCCACCACTTGATCTTTCGATCAAAAACTGTTCGGGATTTTGGTTTTATACATTTTATTTGCATATCAAGAACTAACAATCTATGTTGTGTAGTCATCCCATGCCCAGGAATTACTTTGCAATTAGTGCAACGTCTTTTATCAGTATTTCTTATCAAGAAAAAATCGATTTGAGACCTATGAGTTCCACTTTTGTATGTGATTAAATGTTCCTCTCTCTTCCTAAAACAAGTGTTGATAATCTTAAGGTCGTATGCTAAAGAAAAATCAATAATAGTTTGTCCTTCCTCATTCAACTCCCCAAAACCAAAACCACCATGAACCCTTGCATGTGGTCCTGCCTCTTTACCAACATGTCCATTAAGGTCTCCCCCAATATAAACTTTCTCGGTTATTGGTATACTTTCAATCAAACCCTCCATATCTGCCCAAAACTTCTCCTTGAGATGTGATTCTGCTCCTACTTGGGGTGCATATGCACTAATAATGTTCATAGTCTCCTTTCCAACAATTACTTTCACGGATATGATTCGATCCTCAATCCTTTTAACTTCCACAACATTCTTCCTCCATTCTGCATCCGCGATAATACCAACACCATTCCTTCCATTTACTTTACCTGTGTACCAAAGTTTGGAACCATTTAACCTAATCTCTTTACTTCCCTCTCCTACCCATCTAGTTTCTTGCAAGCATAAGATACTAATCTTACGCTGGTCCATTACTTGTGCCACCTCGAGGCGCTTCCCATTCAACGTCCCAATGTTCCAAGAACCTAATCTGACCTTAGTCTCATGAACTAGCTTCTTTAACCGCCTCCGTCCATTAGAGTGCGGTAGCCCTTGCTCATTTAACACTGCATTCAGGCGAGGATGCAGCGGCTCTTGCTCTCTTATCACTGTACCCGAGCTGTACAGCGCGTTACTTACGGGTAACGACCTAGCATTAACACAATATATTCGTTGATCCATGTTCATAAGATTCGACATGATTTTATGTTGGCTGTCGGGGCCTAACACAACCCTCCTCCTTTATCCGGGCTTGGGACCGGCTATAAAATATAGGCGGTGTTACCGACTATAAAATATAGGCGGAGTTCTGGAACAAATCAGACACGAAATAAAATGAAAAATGAAGGCTTATCCTTTATCGAGGAATTAACAGCAGGAGGTAAAACCCAAAATTGAATTATCTACATCAATACTTTTCCTCCAGGAGATTCAAACATGATGGCAAGGAGACTACCAAAAGACTTTGAAACACGACCCAAGATGGTAATCTGAATTATGTAATGAATATAAAGTGAATATCTGAATGACAGCAAAACCAGAATGAGGTGAATTCCCATTTACCAGGATAACCATATAAATATAATCCTTTTATCACCTTCATTTGAAAATTGTGCTAAGCTCATCAGGTAATATGTCTTCCAACTTCCAAGGCCAAAGGGAAACTGAAAAGTCATTTCATAAGGCCTTCTTTATGGCATACAGAGGAGAAAAATGACCTATTTTCACTTACATTAACCCTGCAAGGTTTTTTTTTAAAAACGTGTTTTGCAAGTATTGGCAGCACATCCCATAAAATAGGTTATCATTTCAACTAAAACTCCTGCTTGTCAAATGTTGACTACCATAGCAAATTGTGGATTGAAAAAAAAAAGTAAAAGTCAGTTTAGTTGGCTACAAGTCCGTTTATGATCAGAGATATAAGGAACTGGTTGGATGAACAGTTGCTATGCATATTACAGGACAACCGAGATTTATGTTTTAAATGAAATCAATTACCTGCAAAGCATCTTTTGGCTGCAATTCTTTCTTTAAGCAAGTTGTACCATATTCAGGAATGGAATCCAACATCACATTCATGTGGTGCTTCTTCCTCCTACCAAACTGAATTGCCTTAGTCAAGACAATAGGAGTCCCCATGAAACTCCCAGCAACATACACCTCAATTACAGGGGGGAGCAAGCCATCTGGGGACACATGCTTGCTGTCCAGAAAGCTGCAACCACTGGACTCGATAGGTCTGCATCGCATAATCCATTTCCTGTCATGTCTTTTAGCTTCACAGTTCAATCCATCTCGATCGCTCAATTCCAGGATTCCGGTAAAGAACTTGCTACCTCTATCGCAGACCTCAAATCTCACGCTTCCAGTCATCCTTATACTATCTGTACTGACAAAAGTAGCTTCTTCTGACCTCTTATCGGCTCTGTCTCTTCTAAGCACAGAAGACAAACAGTCGGTGTACATACCACTTCTTCTGCCATTGATTTCTAGGATGGTATCAGGAGTCAATGGAACGTGGCTAACAATGAGATGCTCAGGTGTTGATCTAGTGATCTCATAGTTGCCCACCCTCATATAGAATACCTTCACATCGAGCCACGGCGAAGACCTCGGCAGGTAAAGTGGGTGCATGATGACCATCATCGAATCCTCAGCCTCACAACCCATTTCAAACAGATATGTATAGAATTGTTCTTCTCACGCCAATTCAAATAGGACTTATCAAATTTCTTTGATCTGAGAAACATATAAAACAATCAAAGGTTCAAGAAGGTGAGGAAACATCACGTAGTAAAACATCCAACTTAAGAATCAGACATGTATTATCTTCCTAATAGTCCTACAGACACAAGAGAAATGTTAAAAATTTCAAGTTCTTATACATGTTCAACTAATGTTAAAATTGTGAAGGAAGGATAAAAAGAGGTAAAAAGATTAAAGGCGAGAAATCAAACGGGCATAAAAAATTAGCAACAAAGGTGAGTGAGAACCTACAGAAGTAGCAAGAAATATTTGCGAAGCAGCTCTCGGTGTCCTCACGCGGATAGACGAAGCTAAAAGGAGAAAGGATGGAGGGCAGAACCAAATCTAAGAGGCAAATACAAAAAAAAAAAAAAAAGGAAGTTTCGAAAATGAATCTAGGAGAAATTTTTTTTGGATTTACTGTCGGATGAATCTATTGAGTTACCTCGAAAGACAGATTGGAAAGCTGCAGCAGATCCGGAAAAGGAGGCCAAAGATGTATGACGATCGGTAAACTAAAATTTTTAAAAAATTCATCCGTACTCGAAGGAAATCATTTCGACATTTTTATAAAAAAGAAAGTATCATGATTATATTTTTAATATATATATATATATTTGTTCGGAGAAGAAAGAAGGTAATTAAACTAGAAATTACCAGATTTGGGTAATAATAATAATAATAATAATTATATTATTATTATTATTATAATTATACTAATAAGACAACAGTGATCTATAATGTATCCATGTGCTGGACTGCGCGCATAGTCCAATGAGATTATCCAAATAAGCTATATATATGAAGCAAATCATGTTGTCGTAGTTTCTTGGGCACTGCGGTTGACATGCGACTCCAACTACGTGCCAATTTCCAAGTCGATGTGGATGGATATTGGATAAGATATAGCTGGGAAATTTCAAATTTGTACATCATGGGTGCTATTATATTAATGACCAACTACTTTCGAGCAAAATAAATAAATAAACAATGTATCAATGGGATTGTTATTTTCTTGTTATTTTTTGTTTTCTTTCTACAAATTCTCGTAGCTCAAATTATTATCTTTTATAATTTTACAACAACACCTCTCTGGTATTGTCGATACTCAATGAGATGTTCTCCTGTGTCACGAATTGCGAATTATGCCATGCCGAAAAGGGATGAAATAAAAGAAACTTGAGACCCATTTCTTGGAGTGTGTACTTTGAGCATGAAATTTATTTTCATTGCTTATATATCTCGTTCAAAATTTTGTTAAGTTTTGATGACTGTGTTAAGCTTCAACTACTATCTAATTACTGATACAATTAACTCTAATCAGTTAGCGAACTTTCACTTGGATGATCTTGATCGAAAGCCGCATCTTTTGGTAGGTAGATGTCGAAACATCGACGTTACGAACGAGGTTGGAAGATGTTATATATTTCGTTTGCGACATGTTAAACTTGTAATAGTGCAAAAGACTAAGTTACGAACACGCATGTGTAATAAGTTACATGCGATTATGTCACAGCAACGATTCACATAAATGTGTGTGTGGAAGTGGTTCAAATATCATTCGCTGCTACGTATGCGATATTACCTTATAACAGTCCTACTACAAGTCAAAATAAAATCTTTGCCTACTTTTAACATTAATGAGGGATCCTTATTCTTAGTCTTTAGTCTTTCTTTTTGCAATAAAAAAACTAACATCAGAAAGATAGGTGCTGCTCAAGTATCAAGATCGTAGGACGCATATAAAAAATCTACGTGCAATTAAATGGCATGTGATCTTGAAAAGGAAATCTTTAAAACACAATGACCATAAATATCATTCCCATTCCATTCAAACCAAGATGAATGAGCAATGTTCATATCAGACCGCGAATAAAAGAAAACAGTATCAATCTCCCAAATGCAAACTTGTGAGCTTATACATGGACATGGTGTTTATATATCGCATTCCGAGTTAAAGATACAGGGGATATGCATCATATGCAAAACCACCAATCCAGTTACATAAGGTATCATGAGTTATTACATAGTGTTCTTAAAGCACAAGCTAGAATGAGTAAGGCTCATTGGAGTGCAGGCACTCATCCACAAGCTGACGAAGATTAGGATTTTCTAAGGCTGCTGCAACTCTTTCCTTGTCATTCAACTGTTTATTAACTGTGAAATTCAAGAGAAAATGGAAGTCCAAATGTTATCATGACAGCGTGGTGGTTATGAAAATCATGCCGATAATGTGATAATCTTCTAAAGATATTATGCCAGACAATGCTACCAAGAGTACTATACTACATAAACATCTAATACAAAAATGATGAACAAAGGATAGTCTTTTCAACAGGTTATAATACATATATACTTGGCTATAGGAGAGTTAGGACTAGAATGATTCATTACTATCAAGCATTTTACCTTAAAAAAGGGCATGTTGCAGATTAGCCAAATAGAAAGAGATGACAAAATCTTTTCTTATTTATACCAACAATCCACATTGTTCAACGACTTGAACAAGTATTAAACACTGGCATGGATCAAATTATGCATAATAAAGTCCAAAATGGTCAGTTTTGGAGAAAAAGGCCATGAGAATAGAGAACGAGGGAGTCAGGTGATTGTCTTTTCCCGAAGGTGGCGCATTAATTACGTTCCCCTCTGTTAAAAGTGGTGAGCAATTATGTCACGTATAGGCAACCCTCCAATTCTCACCTAAAAAGACAATTCCAAGAAGAGATTACCCAACAAGATAAGCATGGTGAGAAAGGAACACAGGGTGAGAGAAGAAAATGGTTTACACAGAAAGGTCTTGCATTGCCATCATTTTTTTGAATGAAAGTGAACTTCATGAGTGAGTGATAGTTACTTAAGCTCTAATAATATAACTACTGGGTCATCATGCAAGGTCACCATTGATCGCATCAAAATTACTGGTCCGTTTTTATCTTTCTAATTGAAATTGTCAACTGGTAAATCTATCGACATAAAGAAAGGAATTACAGTGATGAACTAAGACATATATATACATATATATATATATATATATATATATATATATATATATATATATGATGAAACTTTTAATCTATATGAGTCACACGTAACAAGTGCAGTTATGTGTCCATGTATGCACCTGATTCCTCATTTGCAAGAGATCCTGGAGAAACAGTAATGTCAACCTGCATAGATATTCCAGATATTAAGAGTATATCTTTATCCTAGATGCTTTTCTCTCAAAAAAAAAAAAAAACTTTATCCTAGATGTTTTATGTTTTCAATATCAATTAATAAAATAACAGTTATAATTGTCAAAGAAAACATATTTATATCTAAGCATTAACTCAACATTCACCTTTCTGCTGAAAGGAAAACAGTATGTAATACCACTATATCTATGACAAGCAAGAAAAGCTTATCATAGATGCATTCAAAACCATTATAAAAAACTTCAATCGAAAATATATTCAAAACAGAACTTAGTAAATATCATATAAATTAAGCATGAAAATGTATGGTCGAAGTTAAATCTAAATATTGTATTCATTGAGGCAAACTTTACAAAGACCATCTTGATGGACTTGGATCAAATGATATTAAAAAGGATTAGTATGACGCTAACTGTAATTGCAAATAGGAAAAGGCATGGGAAGAACCCATCAACAATTTAAGTGAATTTTGATAAAGCGTCTAAAGACCTCATGCAACTTCAAACTTATGAAAGGTAACACATATTGCCATCTTGTTTCAGAGGTCATACCACAATACCACACAACGGAAAGGCACTGACCTTGAAATGTGAAGGGAAGCAATGCATCAATCTAACCCTCAGGCATAAGCCAATAACAGCAGCCATACTGCAATGCTGAACTGTAGGGGTAAAGGTTATCCTACAATAGATATCACTACAGTGAGATTGGAATTAGATAAATTCTCATCAACGATAGCGTAAAAGTACTTAAAAAGTGCAAAAGGGGTTGAAAAAATTTGAGTTCAGTCTTGTAAATCGATTCAATTCTTCATCGACGAAATCATACGTTATAAAGAAGAAATGGGGAATCATAACGGATGAAAGATATGAAGACCCTGTAATAATAAATTGAACAAACATGTAACTAAAACAACTTAACAATAAGTTTCCTGGTATTTGGTACAGAGATTAATACGTACACGGATTATGACAACAAGGGTCTAATTTTCAGCTTCTTAAGTATCGTTAGTTGACAACTTAAAAACTTAACAGACAATAATGGCCAATTTTTTTACCTTCCTATGCTTCCTTTATACAAACAACCTCACAATAATTTGATCCCTCTCCTGATGTCAACTTTTATCTACAAACTATCCCAACTTTAAGTTTCTTTCATCTTGCTCAGTGACCTAATTGAACTCGAATCAGTGGGAAGACAAATTAACAATGATTGCCCTACGATGTGGATTTAGCAGTCTGTAACAGGAAATTTTATACGAAAAATTCCTACACTTGCGACTAATATGGATTCATCCCCAGCACTAAGTAGCTAAGTCAATGTAAATAGGTACCCAACTGTATGCGGCCGAGCTTCTCATCAACAGTGATTGATTCCTCTGAAAGGACGCTGAGTTGCTCCAACGAGTAAGGGTGCTCCGGATCCCTGATGTCCCTCACAGACTGTGATCATCTATGTCAAGAAAAAATATGCCACTCTTCGTTCCCAAATAATGCTACCGCAACAACGAGCAAAGCCCCACGATAAACGAAGCAATAACAGAGGTACGACCAAATTCCTTCACAAAAAAAAAATCAAGATTCGATTTTTTTACCTCTTTTTTTTTTCTGAAAACGATTACTAAGATATAGTGTTCCAAACAAATCTGATTATCAAGTGTTCAAATAAAGAGCGATAAATGCGTTCGAATGAAAGGATGTCGTAGTCGATCGATTCGAAGAAAAAAAAAAATTTCCTCAAATTTCACCATCAATTCTTCCAAATGATGGCCTCATCACTTAGAAGATGTGAAAAAAGCAACAATTTTTAAAGGGGAAAAAATTTAAATGACATTGATCAAGCTAAGGATATCAAAGACGTCGAGGGCGTCGACGGAATCGTCAGCAGTAGATTGCAAGTCCTCCGGTCGAACGACTCTCTCGCGGCGCGCATGCACCACCGGGTTGGCATTGATCAGCCCCCGAGTCATCTCTCTCTCGCTCGCTCTCTCTCTCTCTCTCTCTCTCTCTCTCTCTCTCTCTCTCTCTCTCTCTCTCTCTCCCCCCCGTCACTGGAGTGCCGTCGCGTCTCTAGTCAAGTGGTTGGCGGTTCGTTAGCATTCCGGTCCACTCGTCACCGGGTGTAACAGCTAGCAACGGTTCGGATGAATAAAAAATAAAGGAATAATAATAATAAACGAAAGAATTATTTCCTTCCTTAAAATTCAGTTTGGCAAAACAAATTTTGTTGTAGAATAAATTTTTCATAACCTCACTTCAACCCATTCTCTTAAGCACGAATTCTTGATGAAAGACAAAACACAAATTCTTCAACTTTTGTTTTTGCTGATTTTGCAATAATTGCAATGGATCCCGCCAAATTAATCTAGGGTTTAATGGGGAGTTGGGAGCATCCTGCTCCTTAAATCCAAACTGTCCATGTAGACATCAAAGACTGAAAATTTTCTTCTACTGCACTCGTCTGATTGAAGATCAATGGTTCATATCTGCTCAATTTTTTTCAAATTTTTAGAGATAACCCTGCCCAAGAGTTCGCCACGCATCCCTCTCTCCTCACTTTCTTTTCTCTCCTCTTCGTCTGCACCCCTCGCCCGTCCATCCGCGATCCGGCCGCTGATGTTAGGACGCCGACCTCCAGCTAGATCTCGCGCAAACTTGCATCCCCCGGCCGCCCGCTACGACCTCTGGCTAGATCTGTGCCGCCCTCGATCTTGTTGAGCGCACCCGCCAGATCTCGCGCAGATCTGTGTCCCCTGTCCGCTCGCTCGTGACCTCCGGCTAGATTTGTGTCCCGCCACCATCGAGCACGACCATCGACGCAAGGAGATCGCGCACATCTGCCGTCGCCGCCGAGCTCCCCCCTATCTCGCGCACCGTCGCCGCCTTGCTCACCCCTCTCGCCTATCTCACGCACCATCATCGCCTTGCTCTCGCACCTCCGCCGCCGAGCTCGCGCCCGCCCGCCGCCTAACTCGTGCACCTCTACCACAGAGCTCATTGCCCGTCGATCATAAAAGTTAAAATTTGATTAAACTTTCATTAATATGGATTAGTTGAACTTCTGTTAGCTGATTAAAATCTCATTAATATTCATTAGTATGGTATTGCCAAAATGTTATTGTGGAGAAGAAGCGGTAATAAAAACTTCTTGGACCCATCGAAACTCAGGTTGAAGGTTTTATGAATGTCAATTTTACGGAGTGAGTTTGACATTTATTATATTTTTAATTTTTATTTCATATATTGCATTTTTATGATTTGTCATACTTTCTTTGTTGACAACAACAAGGCGCTTGTCAATATGGATGCATCCTTTGAACCGAGATCCACACAAGTTATAAATGGGCTATTGCACAAAATTAATCATATGGAAATTGAATACGGAGTTGGAGAAGTTGAGACTAGGAATGATAAAAATGGAAACAAGATATGTTTCAAATTCTTTGTTATATTGATTCTTAGCATTATTGTCTTTATTTTCATATGAAGATGTAATATGTGTTGAATGTAATGTGTGTTGTAGACTATACCTTCTGCAATGTGACTTTATTTCCATATGGTGTAATGTATGTTGTAGACCTTCCGTGTTCTTCATATGGTCCATTTTGACCAATCGTAGCGATCTCAGACATGGTAAAATTTTACAAGGTAAATGGATTCAGCATGATACATTGCTAGAAAATGGTTGCAAATTCATAAAGCCACTTGTTATATTCTACTTTAAAAGTGTCACATGCATACAAGTCTTGTAGACGAGTCATTGCATTTCTCGCAGTGTGCCAAGTGCAGAATATGTGACAAGTGTTTGGAAAATCATTTTGTATAGCATTTCCCATGGCAATATCTTGATCAGTAATTATGCAAGTTGGATGCTTTTCATACATACATTCAGACCATTTATAGAACAACCAAATAAATGTCTCATCGGTTTCATTAACAAGTAGAGCACAATCAAATAAACATTATCTCATATGATGATTAATTTTAGTGAATGGAGCAAATGGCATTATTAAATTATCGATTCGATATGTAGTATCAAATACAACGACATCTCCAAAAGTTAAATAACTATTCCTTGATCGGCCATAAGCTCAGAAAAAAATCATTACAATCCATCTTCACAACTCCCATTTATAAAAAAAAAACCCCCGAATCAACGCATGCCTTATTTTTAAAATAAGATATGATATTTAGACATTCTTGAGCTAAGATGAGAAGTTTCATTTTCTTTTTGTTATGAGATGATCAATGCAATCTTAAGCTGTTATAAAGGGCTCACCAGACCTATTAAATGCCCTAGCTATCTGAGATGGACCCATTATTTGTGTAGGTTTTTAATAGCATCTTTCGAGGTTATCGAGATTTGTTTTTGAGATCGTAAATATTTAACTTTCGAAGGAATTATCAAAGAATGACTATGTTCTTCATAAAATTTTCTTACCTTCCAATTGTCATCCTGCTTCTGTGCAACATGTAAATGAGTAAGACAATCATCTCTAACTTCTCATGTTTGTTTAAAAAACTTTTCAAACCCCTTGCTTCACATACTTATGACCTTCTTTAGAACAAATGAAAGTTCTATTTATAACTTTTCCTGTAGACTTATGTGAAATATGTTTTATAATAGAGAATTCCACTAATTTAGCATACATATTGTAATAATTATATGCTTCTTCATCTGTATCAAATGTCATGCCAACTGTAGGTTTGGATATCTCATAGGATGTGACATAGTTTGAATATTGGGATTCAAAAACATTCACCTTTTCATTATTTTCTCCACTTTCAACATGTTCACGAAGACATTGATTGTCAACTTCTTCAACAAATTGAACATCATCCATTTATACCTGGAAGATAAGAACTCAATTTAATTCATAAATTATGCATAGAAATGCATTACGAAATTGGATTAAAACTTAATTTCATTATAACTCCTCGGGTGGTATACCTGCGTGGATTGGTCGACGTCGGCGATTGAGCTAGGGGATAGAGCGGGCGGGGGAATTGTTAGGAGCGGCGGTGGTGGCCGAGCTCGGCAAGAAAGCGGGCGGCGGCGGAGTGCGAGCTATGCGACAGAGTGGGTGGGGGATTGTTGGCAGCAGCGGTGGCAGGCTAACCCAGTGAGAGAGAGCTTGTGGCGGCGGCAGGCGTGCTCGACGAGATCGAGGGTGGCAACGGCAGGCGATCTCAATGACGTAGGAGGCGACGGCGGCAGGCGATCGCAGTGAGATCGGCGCGAGGTCGTAGCGGGCGGCCGAGGGATACATATATGCGCGAGATCTGGCCGGAGGGCGGCGTCCTCATGTCGGCAGCCAGATCGCGTGTGGGCGGGCGAGGGTTGCAAACAAAGAGGAGAGAGGGATGCACCACGAGCTCGTGGGTAGGGTTATCTCTAAAAAATTAAAGAAAATTGGACAAATCTGAGTCGTTGATCTTTAATCGGACGGACGCAGGAGAAAGAAAAATTTGACAATTTGGATTTAAAGAGCAGGATGCTCCCATCTCTCCATTAAACCCATTAATCTATATCTATTTGGATAAACATCAGGGTTGCTCCTGCGCTAATCCCATGCCAACGGGCCTAAATCTCTCCAGAATTAGTCTTTTGATAAAGAGAGCAAAAGTAAATAAAAAAACTGAAAACTTAGCAATATTACATGGAAGCATTTGAGTCACAATTATGAGTAAATTTGTTAAAATTTTAAGATCTCATACGGAAAAGTGATGTAGTGTAGGAAAAGTTTAAGTAAATCTTAAATGAAAAAAAAGAAAAAGTGCAATAATTAGACAATTAATATTTTCAAATATGTGATTACTATCTTCACGTATCTTTCTTTACTAGTTATGTAAAATTCTGTTATTTTACAAAAATATAAAATACTATTTTCAAAAATGTGAATTTCTTTCATCGAATGAATTAGAGACCGGGGTGTAAGAAAAAACCTATCCACCTAAAAAATTTAATCAAATCGAAAAAATCGACTTGAAAAAAGCGTAAACTCGAATTTTGATTAAAAAATAGGTTAATTTTTTAGAATAATTAAAATCACCCATTTAAATTAGGATTCCTAACAAAAAAAATTGGAGGGACCCGACACGAACCAAATATATATTTTATAAAATATTATAATTAAAAATATTATCTCAACTTTCATATAATATTTCAAAGTTTTATATTTTTTACCCATATTTATTAAATTAAGTATATTGTTGACTTATTATGTTATAGTAAACTTAAATATCAAATCTATTTTAATAAAATTTGTATAAAATTGATTATAATATTTTAAATTATAATGTGATAATATGATAGTTTAGTTTCTTTATGAACTTAGAGTTAAATATTAATTTTTAAAATATAGTTTGTGATGTATTTAATGTCTATTAATTTTTTTACAAAAATATTACTTTAAATAAGTCTCCGATTCGAAAAAATTGAGACCGTCTAATTCGATTTTTTTTCTCCAAAAAAAATTTAGGATGATTTTTTATGTTCTAAAAAATCACCCGAAATTTAAAGCTATAGAACTCATCCAACTCGAATCTGTTTCACTCCTAATTAGAGATGGGCATTCAAGCCGTTCGCCCCAGTTCAAACTTCAAACCGTGTCAGACAGGGTGCTGACAATGCCCCTGATGAGCATGGGCGCAGTCCAACATAACATGATTTTTTATTTTATTTAAATATATTATGTGAAAAGAAAAAAAAAAGGGAGACTAAGTTAGTTTTCGTCCCTCAACCTCTTGACACCCTACAAAAAGTAAAAATCAGTACAACGACATAAAATTTGTGTTAGTATTACGTATTAATACTATAATAATTATACTTACATAATTTTAGCATACGCAAAAAAAAAAAAAAAAAGAGAGTGTGAAAGCCGGATTCTGGTCGAGTTCGGCCCAGCTAAAATAAAATCAGCCGCCCAGCCCAAGACGTCTTGGCCTAGTGCTCTCGGACTCAAACCATGTCGAGTTGGCCTGACGCCTCGGCACGAATTGAGATTCGGTCCGATTTACTTAAAAATTTCCTGGCGTGTTCCATTTAGTATTTTCATAATATTTTAATATTTGCTTTGGGCAAACCAAGTTCAATGAAGTTCGTAAATAGTTTTAAAATTTTAAAATTTATTTGAATTCTTAATGTTGTCATGTTACATTCGAATACTATTAATTTAAATATGATCAAAAGTTTCTTTTTTTAGGTGCAAATTATTATAAAATAATTACATTTATTTGATCATTTTATATTTGATTTAATTAGTATGTTGCTATTTAAAACTAGTAATTTAGTTCTGTAACAAAAAATTAATAAAAGTTTAAACAAAGTCATTGCCTCTCACCATAATTAAAGCGTTATAAATTAATCCTAAAACAAATCATTATTCATCCTCAAATAATCAAACATCAAAATTTAATTTGAATTAAAAATTTGGACAATGTCTACAAAATTTGTTAACTTAAATTTGTTTATTCTTTCTTGCAACAAAAACTACTAATCTACACCTTCTCTGTTTCCAGCTACAGACTATTTATCATTTTCATAAAAAAATATGAATAACAAAGCTCACGTATTCATATTTTTTATCCTTAAATAATAATTCATGAAACAAACACCTCCAAAGAGCATAAACTATTTACCACTCTTGCATTTAAAACATTATAGTAGAAATTCAATGTGATATATACTTGACTATAATTCATATGAATTGCAACATCTCCAATACGAATGTAAACCTTCTAAAAATACTTCCTTTCACTATAAAAATAATAAGGTATATGTAACACCTCAAATTTTCATCCCCGATTGCTAAGGACAATTAGGTCATTCAACTGTATTAGCTCGTTCGTCATTACATAATCATAAAAAATAATATAATTTTCAATTGATTACAGCGGAAACATAACACCATTAAATGAAATAAAATAATCTTTCAATTAATGCAAAAAACTTCATTAAAACATCAAAATATAGAATTGAAAACATATTTAAACATCATATCTAAAACATCTTTATGACATCATGACTCTTAATTAAACATAGACCCTTATTGTGCAATCTTGTTAGTCATGAGCTGAACCGTCATCATCTATATTTTAGTTACTTGCATGGATCCAGAATATAGGGTTTCCCAATTAGAGTACGTAAAGATTATACAATGTGATGTCATGATCCTAAATATGATACTACATAATATGCATCTATCATTTTCATAACAAAAGATGAAACAATATGCATGTCATGCTCTATACATGAGATCTACATGTCAGTTATAAATAACAATCTATCATGATGCATTTATAAACTATAGCATGGGAGATATGTAATCATATCATCATACCAGAAAGTATAGACAATCATACAATTCCATAAGCACATAAGTGAGATACACTTACCATGACCATTGCCTCCATAACTTTTCTCAAGGTTGCTTCATAACCCTTTGGACTTCCACTTTCGTAGGACATCTTTTCATTCATTTGATCATTGGCCCTTTCATTGAATTTATATCTTTCGATAGTTGAAATTTATATCATTGTCCTTTCAATAGGCTAGTTAGGCCTTGGAGACAATGCTCCCTATAGCCCTAAGGCGACATTAGAATGTACACACCATTGTCGATGCATGTAACGATCATTCTAGAGAACTCTCGTCCGAGGGCGACATCGGAATGACACAACGTTGCCGATGTGTGTAACGATCATTCCGGAAAAAAATCGATAAAGGGCCATAGAGGTGTAGGATCCCAAAAGGCACTGAGGGGGGTGAATTGGTGTTCAACCGAAAATATCGATTTCACAAAATTTGTAGTGAAAGTACAAAATCGATTCTTAAAACCTTTGCAATTCAAATTATAAATACAATATGAACGGGGAGAGAGAGAAAATCAAACACAAAGACACGGTGATTGTTGACGAGGTTCAGCCACATCTTGCCCTACGTCCCCGCTCTAACTTCTCGACTTCGAGACCGCCGGAGATTCCACTAGCACTTCCTTTGTTCCAAATGGGGCAAGGAAGAAAATCCTTTACACCACCGCCTTTTTCTTCGCTTCGAGATGTAAGACAACCTCTCCTCCTAGGAAGCTAATCTATTTCTCTTGTTCAAGAGGTAAGAATTTGAACCTCTTTTACACTGGAGCTCTCTCTAATTTTTTTGAACAAAATGTTTCTCTCTTTTACAAAACTAAGCTCACAAGAGTGGAAGAGAGAAAGAAAGAAAACTAAAAATGAAAACTTCAAGAAGAATGTCTTCTTTTGATAACTTGAATTTTTTTTTCAAGGCTTGGATGAGTGCACTTCCTTCTGGCTTTGACACTCATTTTATAGGCTTCTACAAGTGAGAAAGTCGTCCAAAAATCATTCTACAATTTTCTCCTTCAAATTTAACCATTATTATTCATTTGGCTCACAGGCCGATCGACCGCACATATGAACCGGTTGATCGGTACTTTTTTTTATGAAAAATATGACCGTTGGCGAATTCTGCACAGTTCGGTCGACCTGTGTCTTGGACCGGTCGACCGGTACCTCGACTGGTACCTCGATCGGTACAGTCTCGACATTCTGCTAGTTAAAATTGGGCATTTTCTGTACTGACCGGTTGTTCTGGACCGGTCGACCTATGTTCTAGACCGATTGACCGATATTCTGGACCGGTCGACCTATTTTCCAGTCGGCAGCTCGACTGCTCTGCACTATTTTAAGCATAACTTTTTGCACAGTTATTCAAATGAGGTGATTTTTAATTCTATGAAAAGCTAACAGAATTATCTATAACTTTTGTATTTATGACTAATCCAAAATCTAATAGGATCATAGTTAATTATTTAATCAAAATGTAGTGCATAAAGTTATCCCTTTTTCTTTAAACTTTTTCAGCATTTTAACTTTAATCTTTCAAGGTTTGTATCATCAAAATATAATATTATACATCATTAAAACTTAGATCCAACAATCTTCTCTTTTTTGATGAAGACAAATCGAGAAATGTGAAAAATGTATCAGTTGCGAAAAAGTTATAAAATAAGTTGTAAAATCAATTTTACTCCCCCTAACACTTAACTTTCCTTACAATGATAGATATTCATATAAGTATAAATTGTAAGGAACTCTTCATATAAAGTAATATTCAGATCATATTTCTCCTATATTTCTCCCCCTTTTGTTTTATAAGAAAGACTAATTTATATGTGAAGCATATAAGAAACCATATGTAACTACCCCTTAATCAATTTTTCAAAAAAATTATTGATGCATGCTCAATTTTGTATATTTTAACACATTAAGAATTTGAAAATTGAATGATCATGCATCAATTATCTTATTTTTTCTTATAGAATATTATTCTTCTTAATTATTTGGTGATTTTCACGGTGTTAGTTGTGTAGGAGAAGAAAAACGGACCATGTTACTTTGACATGGGTCATTTTTCCTTTTGTCGCATCACCGCCAACCGACCAGAAGAATTTCTACCACGTCTTGATTGAAACGGTCCGTTTTGAGTGAAAAGGGACCGCGTTGTAACAAAGAGAATACGGCCCGTGTAGATGAACTTGTATCCAAACGAACTAGGGAAAGGTCTCATATAATCGATTCCCCATACATCAAAAATTTCAACTTTTAGAATTCCATTTTGGGACATTTCATTTCTTCTGACAATTGTCTTTGCTCTTTGACATATATCACATCTCCTCACAAAAGTTGAGCATATTTAAAAAAAGAAGGCTAATAAAATCATGATTGATGTACCTTACCAGTTGTCTTTTGAGTAGCTCCATATCCTTCATAAGGTGAAGAGTGGCATTGATGTAGAATGTCATGGAATTCATATTTTGGCACACATTTTCTAAACATTGCATCAAGAAACTTATTGAATAGAAATGGATCATCCCAATAGTAATCATTGATGTCATTATAACTTTTTCTTTTACTCGTATGAGTAATCAATTGGAATAATTCCACAATCTAAATAGTTGACAATATCAGCATACCATGGAGCTTGATTAGCTGAAATGGACATTAAAAAATCATCAGGAAAAGAGTCATTAATAGGAATTATAGGGGATTTAGAACCTCTATCCAATCTAGAAAAATGATCAGCTATTAAGTTTTCAGTGCTTCTCATCTCTGATTTCGACATCAAATTTCTGAAATAGTAAAATCCATCTTATCAATCTTGGCTTTGATTCCTTCTTGTTAATAAGATGTCTCACATCTTGATGATTAGTGTATACAATAACTTTGGCTCCAACTAACTATATCTGAGCTTATCAAAAGTAAATACCACAACCAATAGCTCTTTTTCAGCGGTGGCATAATTTACTTGATCTTCATCGAGAGTCTTGCTAGCAAGCAAATAATATGATGCCTTTTATCTTTAGTTTGACCTAGAACTGTCCCTATTGCTTGATTAGAAGCATCACACATCACTTCAAATGACAAAGATCAATATGGGATTGATGTTAGAGCTTGTTTCAGCTAGTTGAAAGCCTTTGAATATTTTTCATCAAAGTTGAATTCAAAATCTTTTGCTAACAACTTTGTGAGGGGTTTAGCTATCATTGAGAAGTTCTTTATAAATATTCTACAGAAGCCTGCATGGCCTAATGAAACTTCTTATTACCTTGACATTTTTAGGTGATGATAGCTTCTCAATAGCTTCAATATTAGTTTTATCCATTTCAATTTCCCTGTTAGAGATCATGTGCTCTATAATAGACTCCGTCTTGAACTATAAAGTGACATTTCTCCCAATTAAAAATCAAGTGGAACTCCTTGCATCTTTGTAGTACTTTTGTCAAATTCTCAAAACAGTTTTCAAAGGAATCTCCATATACAGAAAAGTCCTCCATAAAAACTTTCATAATGTCTTTAATGAAATCTGAGAAATTTGACATCATACATCTCTGAAATGTAATTGGGGCATTGCATAAACCAAATGACATTCTTATATAAGCAAATGTTCTATATAGACATGTAAAAGTTTTCTTGTCCTGATCTTGAGGATGAATTGGAATTTATAAGAATTTTGAATAGCCATCTAAGTAGAAGAAATGAGAATACTTAGCTAGTTTCTCAAGCATTTGGACAATGAAAGGAAGTGGTAAATGCTCCTTCCTTGTTTCCTTATTTAATTATCTGAAATCAATACATATTCTCCATCTAGTTAATGTTATAGTAAAAATCAACTCATTAGAATCAAATTTCACAACTGTGATTTCACCTTTTTTTGGGACCACTTGAATTGGACTAACACATTCACTATCTAATATTGAATATATGATTCCAGCATTCAAAAGCTTTAGCACTTCTTTCTTCATAACATTTTCATAATTGGATTTAATCTTCTTTGACCTTCAATTATGTGCTTATAGTTGTCTTCCATAGAAATTCTGTGCATGCAAATTAAGGGGTTGATTCCTTTGATATCATAAATTAAATACCCAATTACTTCTCTATATAGCTTTAGTCTCTTCAATTGCTCCTAAACTTGACTTTAGGGTAACTTGGCATTGATTATCATTGGATATGTGGAGTTTTCCCCTAAAAACTCGTACTTCAGATTGATGAGAAGTGGCTTCAACTCCAACTTGAGAAAATTCTCCTTAGTAGAGCTTATCTCAACTTCATTAATGAAAACTTCTTGGACTACATTATGAATTTTTTATTTCTCTACTGATTTGGTTGAATCCATAATAGAATGGCAAGCCTTAAGTTCAGATCATCTAATTCCTTCAAATGATCAAACATCAGACATCTTTGTAAAGGATCTTAAATTAGAATCATTGCAGAGACTTGTTCTACTAACTCGTTAATTTGTCTATCTTCAAGGTCTTCATATTGAAAATTAGGACTACTAATAACATGAGCTAGATTAAATTCTATCTTGTCTTCTCTAATCTGAAATGTCAATCTACCTTCTTTGACATCAATTATAGCTTTTGCAATAGGTAAGAAAGGTCTACTCAACAGAATTGAAATATTCAAGTCTTCATCCATATCAAGAGCAACAAAATTCACAGGAATATAAAACTTTTCAACCTTTAATGGTATGTCTTCAAGAATTCCATGTGGGTATTTGATTAATCTATCAGCTAGCTATAAAGTCATATCAGTGGGTTTCAAATCTCCAACTTCTAATTTTCTGCATAGTGATAAAGGGATCACATTAACAGATGCTCATAAATCACACATGATCCTTTAAATCTTTCTGTTTCTAATCTTACAAAGAATTGAAAAGCTTCTTGGGTCCTTCAACTTTGGAAGGATCTTGTTTTGAATTATAGTTGAGGCTTCTTCAATTAAAATTATGATTTCATACTCCATAATTCTTCTCTTCTTAGTCAATATTTCTTTAAGAAACTTGGCATATGAAGGCATTTTCTAAATGGCTTTCACAAATGGTACATTAATGTATAGCTTCTTCAAAATTTTTAGAAATTTGTCATATTGATGATTTTGTCTAGCCTTAACTAGCCTATGTGGAAATGGTACAGGTTGATAAATCCTTATATTGACTTCCTCTTGAGTGTTTCTAGTCCTCTTTTCAACTACAATTTCTTCCACAGGCTTTTCTGATGTTGTTGATATTGGATTGACTCTAATTGAATTGTCTTCAATAGGCTTCATTGGTTCTTCAATAACTCTACAATTTTTGAGTTGAACAACTTGCACTTACTTTGTAGGATTGATTTCTAGTTCTACTTGAAGTACAAGCTTGCTGAGCTATATGAGTTTCAAGCATTTTGTTGTGAGCATTTAAAGTTTCAGTTTGAAAAGATAATTTCAGTACCGCTTCCTCTTGTCTTTGTCTAGTTTCATCATCTTTCTCTTGCTTCTTCCATAATGCTTTTAGTAGCTCTTCCATCTTGGATATCTGTGAAGCTTGAGTTGATTGCTCATATGGTGGCCTTTGCAGTTGGACATTTGGTTGATTGTAAGGAAGTGGTTAATTCTTAGAATACAATCTTGGCTTCCCAATTGAACTGGTGAAGCTTGATAATGATTTTCTTTGTAGCAAAAATAAGGATGATTTATGTTTTCAAGAGTATAATACTGAGAAGGAGGCTTCACACCATAATTCACCACTGCATTGACTTGATTAACGGTTTGCTCATATTGTTGCATAATCAAATTGCAACTTTCTATTACATGTCCCTAATTTTCACAAGCAATGCATCTATGTTTAATGGTGGTTATCTTGTTCACCTTGTGTGATAGGTCAAGCTTCTCTGAAGCATTTGGACAGAAATAGTTTCCATATTGTTCACTTGACTATCAAATTGTGTTCTTCTTGCTCTATCATGAGTTAAGAAATGATGATTCTTGACTTTCTATTAGTTTGTATGCCTCATCAATGTTTTCAGAAACAAAATTTTCACTAGCAGTAGTGTCCAAAACTATTTTAGAGGGCTAATTCAATTCTTTGTGAAAGTAGTTCACCAATTGTCATTTCTCAAATCCATGGTGTGGACAGGTCCTCAACAAATTTTGAAGTCTTTGCCAAACATCACATATGTTCACGGAATCTAACAATTTGATCTTTATAGTTATCGGAGGAAAGAATTCAGATAGAAATAATTGCACAATTGAGTTCAAAATTAAAATTTCTTCAGGTGTAAGAGACTTGTACCAAATCTTAAGACATTCATGGGAGTGTTGTGAAAGTAAATAGTACTGTATATCTTCTTGAAATTGTCAATATACAAAGCTGACCTAGTCTTGCAAACTAATGTTACCTAATCATGGTGACTAAAGTTGGATTTAACTCAAATGTAGCAGCAAGTATAATGGCTCCACCAACTAGTTGTCTTCTAACATTGCTTGGTGAATAACAGTCTTTCAATGTTTTTGGAGCAGTCATGATTCGATTATTTTTAGTGTCTTGATTGTTTATCTCTTCTTCAAATATTCTTCTTCTTCTTGCTTCTCTTTGGAATCTCCTTTTTCTATTGAATCTTCTCTCATATTTAGGATTAGATAAATATAGATCTTCTTGACTATCTGAATCCTGCATAAATTCAAATCAGAAGTTTCAGTTCAAACAAGAAAAATTAAATAGAATTGATAGTTCAGAGTAATTGTCAAATTAAAAGAAAACTAAGCTGAAAAATGTGATAATTAGAAAAATCTAAAACTAATCTAAACTACAGAAATTGAATCTAACTAGCCTCAAATTCTCAACAATGATGCCAAAAATTTGATGTGAATTTTTGGAGTGCAATTAGTTGATTAATTTATTAGACTCTAAACACAAAATGAAAAAAACTAAGGTATAGGTGTAGAGTCACTCCTCACTTTACTAGACTGCAAGTACACAGATGATCACTAGCTGATCATTATATGTTTCTAGCCCATTTTAGATGCAATTCATACATATCGAGTCCCACTTTTGTCTATTTTTGGGCCAATTATACTTGGAATGCATACATTGTGATAACTAGTTGATATTCCTCATTTCATACTTAATTTCATGTGCATAGAGGTTCTGAAATGCCAAAATCCATTATTTAAATTCTATGACAAGTTATCATTTTGAGGACAAGTTATCATTCTTATATGTCAAGTTATCATTATTTTGAATGAACTAATTTTCAATTGTTTTCTTGCCCTAAATCTATCATTATCATGTATAAATCATATTTGGATAGTCACATCTCAAGTTGTGCAGAGTTTTAAGTCCATTTGAACAAGTTATCATTTTTCCTTTGCCAAGTTATCGTTAAAGGGCAATTCTGTCATTTTGACATGCAAAACCATTAATTCTGCACAGAGGCCTTAAGCAATCATTTTATTATTATTTTAACTCATTGCTGATCAAATCTCATCACATTTGGATAACCACAACTCAAGTTATCACAAGTTATCATTTTTAAGTCATATAAGTTATCATTTTTGGAAACCCAAGTTATCACTTCTTAGAAATCTCATTCATATTTGATTTCTGACTGCACTCACTTGTTACCCTAGTCCATTTGATGCTTCTAATGCTTTGAATCACTTACATTTGAATAATTTCCATGATTTATGACAAGTTATCATTTTCGGGTCCAAAACCATCAAGTTTTCATATAGATTTCCAATCCTGCACAATACCTAATCCTACTTGATACTTGAGCTGGCCAATATCACCATTTTTATCCTATTTGTTAAAATTCTATTCAAAGGCTTTGATGCTGGCTGTTTTTTGTTTTGTAGCAAGGGAAAGAGGTGGCTAAAAAGAGGAAAAAGTAGGGGGGACCATCTACTTTTTCCTGCACAAAAAGGTGTTGCAGAGGTAGATTCTTCCAGGACCTGGACAGGTGGCTCACATCAGGGCTGAGGAATATTTAGATGCTGGTCCAAAGGTGCAGAAGACTCATGTATAAGCCGGAATTTTTGGGAGGAGAAAGGGGGACTGGACATTGAGGGTTTGGGGCAAGAGGGAGCTGCTGCTGAAGCTGCTAGCCGAGAGCTTCAAAGAACAATGATTTGTATCTGTTTCTCATTCCATTTAATGTCAAGCTTTATAATTATGAGGAGCTAAACTCATTTCTTCTAGGATAGGGTAGTAGTTTAGATTAATTTTGGATGGATATGGAATGGTTTATAATCCTGCACTGAAATTAATCCTGATTTCAGATTTCAGAAATATTCTACATTGATTTATGCTATGTTGTCATTAGATCCATGTGTAATTGATGATTGAGAAGTCTTATTTGATCTAAACATCTTTCAGGAATGAATTAAGAGATAATATCAGATTTTTAGAGTTAATTTTATTGCAAACTTGATTTCTGAATTCTGATTTCCTAGTTTCCTGAATTTATGAATCTGATTCTGATTTTTATGACTGTTTGAACCTGTTCTTCACTCACAATCTGATTAATTGAGTCTTTGGGAAGTTTCTATTGTTCCTATCTTGTTCAGGAATGAATCAAGATATTTGGACAATCACTTGACTCAAATCAGATTGTTCCACTGATTTCTGAAATGAAAACCTGAATTATGATTTTTCTGATTTCTTATTGGAATTTGTTTTACCAATTGAGTCCCCTGAATTCTTCCAATCACTGATAAGTGAACTTTAGGGATGTCTTGTAGTCCAGAGATGGGTCAAGAATCAGTTGGTAAGTCAAATTTCCATTGATTTAAAATTCTGATTTCTGAAATACTGATTTCCTGGTTTCTGGTTTTCTGAATTTCCTGAACCTGATTTTTTTTAACTGTTGAATCTATTTGTCATTAAGGATTGGATTAATTGAATAGCTGAGAGGCTAGTATTTACCCTAATCTTATTCAGAAATGTATTAAGATGTTTGACAACTTAAGGTTCAATTCTGTTTTTCTAGAATCTGATTTCTGAATTTATTCAGAAATTTGTTCTTCTGATTTTTCTTCTGGGTAGAATCTGATTTGTCAAGTGAGCATCCTTATTTCATCAAATCATCGAGAGGTGTACTATGGGAATCTTTTGCAGTCCAGAGATGGATCAAGAGGCATTTGACAAGCCTGAATTCTAAGGGTCTTGTTGCTGATTTTTCTGAATTGCAGAATCCTATTTTTTGATTTCTATTTAAATTCTGATTTCCATTGTTAAGCTTCAACTTAATCCACTGCTGAGAAGTAGTCATTAGGTCATCCTTGAGATCTAGAGATAGGCCAAGGAGTAATGGCAATTATGAATTCTTGTGGTCATATGCTTTGCATTTCCAATTGAATTGTGTTTATGTGGATTTCATTTCATTTTGCAACCGAGAGGTTGAATTTAAATCCCCTTGAAATTCAGAGATGAATCAAGGAGCACAAGCACCATATTTGAGTAGATTTCATCTTGGTTTGATTGATTGGAATGATTCCATCTTTTTATGAATGCAATCACAAGTTATCATTGCAGAATTTCTTTGAATTGAAAAAAAATCAGCAATGAACTCCCCATTGAGTTGAATGATAACTTGATTTTCAGTGAGGACCCTCTATTGATTCAATCTAGCTAACAACTATATGACAATATATTGCTTAGTTTGATGCCAATTGAGCTGTGGGAACAACCATTTTCATGATTGAATCAAAGTTGGACATTTAATGATAACTTAATCCATTCCATCCTTAACTAATTTAGATGAACCCCAAATCCTAGAAGAACCTTCCTCATTGATAGTTAAACCTTTCTAGCCATTAATTTAGCATTTATAATTCAATTTTGCAAGCATTTTCAAAATCCCAAAATTTGTTATAATTCTGCACTTGTTAAAAAACTATTTTCACTTCCAATTAAAAATCTATTTTTGCCACCTTACTTAGGATTAATTTAAACTATTTTTAGGTAGTTTAGGAATTCAAATCTTTGTGGATACGACAATCTGAGTCTGCTACAACTTACCTGTGCACTTGCAGCTAGTGAGTTGGGAGACCAAAAATTAAAAAAATTTGACCTTTTCTTTAATTTCAGCAAGTTATCACTAGAAAACCTAAATATCACTATCAACAGATCGGAGTAGTAAACTCGAATGTCGTATCCACAGTGATTTAAAACTTAAGATTAACTAATTAATCTAAATTAATCCTAGATTAAAAATGCTAAAATAACAATTAAGCAAAATGAGAAAGCTAAAGATAGAATCAAAGTTTAACTAAGTTAACTTTTTTTTTTTATGTTTAAAGTGATTGATAAAGAATGAAGACTAACTACTTAGCTGAAAGTCCCAAAGTGGATTAACAATTAATGACAGATCCTTCTAAGAATAGGGTTTCATCTAATATTCTGCTATGGATGGATTAGAACAACTCAACAATAAAATCATGTCAACTCCAACTTATAAAAACTGCTCTAAAAGTGCATTAAAAGAATTAAATATCATACTTTCATATGAATGTTAGTTATGTTGATTTAGAAAGGATTTCAACTAATATTAGATTATCATGGAATTTATAACATCTACTAGTATGCTAACATTCTTTTCAGATATAAGCATAACAAGTAAAGTCAGAAATCACAAGTAGCAGTAATTACAAGATAAGATAAACAATTCAGCTCACTGCATAGAACATAATCAGATCCAATACTAATGTTAATACTCTTGATTTATCTTTAATCATCAAGGAAATATAAAATCAACCTCTCGGCTAACAAAAGCTAAATGAATGTATCAAGCCTCACAATGATAGATTGTAATAAAAAAACAATCTCAATGTTCCTAATTCATTTTTGAACAAGAAAAAAATTTAAAATAAATTTCTTAGTTGTCATTACAAAATAAGATTCACATAAATAGAAAATTGATTCAAAGACATTCAGAATTATACTAATATCAGTGATAAAATAAGTGTTGTTCTATCATCCATCCATAATAGAAATTAGACTACTACACTATCATAAGAGAGCTAAGAATTAGCTTCTCATAGATGTTGAAATCAATACAAAACAAAGGAGAACAAAATAAAAAAACATTCTCAAACAATAAGTAAAAGAATCAGCTTGAGATATCCTTCTAGCTATTTCTTCTCCTTCCTTCAGCTCCAAGGTGCAAAACGTAGAAAAATTGCTAAAGACCAATGGTTGCTCCTCAAATGCCCTCTTTTATAATGACATGTCCTCACCATTGATCCACATCAGAAGCTTTTATTCATTCTAATTTTTGACATTTGTCCCTGGTCTCCTCTTCTTTCAAAAAGATTCATTTCTTATTGCTTTTGGTAGCTTGAAGATTTGTGGTCCCTTTCCTTTTCAGCAAGAATGTTTGTCTTTTATGTTTGATTTGGAGGCTGAATTAATAAGAACAACAAACATCAATTCTTCAAATAAAAATTAAACAAATAAGAACTAAAGCAACATATCAAATAACTCAAATGTGCAAGTGTAAGATAATATTATGCCGAGAAAGTAATTTCATGTAAACTAAGCATAATTATCAGAATATGAACATTTTAAGACTTATATGCACATGAATTAAAATAAAAAAAATAAGTAGAAATTTAGTATGATCAGCTAGTGATCAAACGTTTAGCTAACCATTCTTACTTATGCTATTTATATGATTTTTTCTGGTTTCTTACAAATTCCTAAACATTCGGTTGACCAAGAAAAACCACTTTTACTTGCTCGTATGGTGCAATTTGCATATAGACGTATGCTATTTGGACTTTGCAATGCACGTGCAACATTTTAAAGATGTATGATTTCTATTTTTTCGGATTATGTAGAAGACAAAATGGAGGTATTCATGGACGATTTCGCAGTCCATGGATCCTCCTTTGATTGTTGTCTAATGAACTTGTCTAAAGTGTTGCAGAGGTGTGAAGAAGTTAACTTGACTTTGAATTGGGAGAAATTCCATTTTATGGTACAACAAAGGGGTAGTCTTGGGCCACGTTATTTCTTAGCGAGGTTTTGAAATCGATCCTACAAAGATTGGAGTCATAGAAAAATTTCCACCCCTGTCAATGTGAAAGAAGTTAGGAGCTTTATGGGGCATGCATGTTTCTACCACAAATTATCAAGGATTTCTCCCGAAATGCCAAGCCTCTCACTGATCTCCTGCACAAGGATGTCATGTTCAATATTACTCCCGAGTGTATACAAATCTTCCAGCAAATCAAGAAAGCCTTGATCTCAGCACCGATCATGTAATCTCCTAAGTGGACACTACCTTTCAAAGTAATGTGTAACGCAAGTAATTTTGCAGTCGACTGCCCTGGGTCAGAAGAAGAACAAAGTTATTCACGTCATATACTATGCAAGCAAGATGTAGGCGCAATAAAATTACACAACCACAGAAAAGGAGCTACTCGCTGTAATCTATGCCATGGAAAAGTTTAGATCAAATCTAGTTGGCTCCAAAATCACAATGCGTATTGATCATTCCCCACTAAGGCACTTCTTCACGAAAAAGGATTCGAAGCCAAGACTAATCAGATGGATACTGTCACTTCAATAATTCAACATCGAATAAAAGTTAGAAGTGGTTTGGAGAATCAGGTAGTGGATATTTGTCTAGAATTGAACACAAGAAAGAAAAAAATTGAAGACGAGTCGCCAATTCAAGCGAATTTGCCCGATGACTCACTATTCTTCATCTCTGCTATGACTTGCCCTTGGTTCGCAGATATTGCCAACTATAAGACTGGAGGTGTCCTACCGAAGGACTTGAATTATCGGTAGAAGATGAGATTTCTGTCTAAAGCAAAGAAGTACTTCTGGGATGACCCATATCTGTTTAGGAAATGCTCGAATGGGCTGTTGAGAAGATGTGTCCCAGAGTAACTAACACAATAAATCATATCTGCTTGTCATATGCTCGCGTATGGAGGACACAGAGGCGTTTAGATGCTACAAATTGGAATTCAAGTGGTGGAGCTCTTTGACGTTTGGGGCATTGACTACATGGGTCTCTTCCCTGGTTTGAGGAAGTACATATACATTCTAGTTGCAATGGTCAAGTGGGTAGAGGCGATTCCCACAACACATTGCGATTCACACCATGTAACCAAGCTATTTTCCAAAGCCATCTTTCCTAGATTTGGCATGCCAAGAATCATCATCATCGATGGAAGAAGGCATTTCTTAGAAAAGCAATTCAGCACTCTACTGTCTAAGTATGACATCACTCATAAGGTTGCAACTCCCTACCACTCACAGACCTCAAGGCAAGTAGAAGCACAAAGCAATTCTAGAAAAGATAGTGACTAATCCCAGAAGAGATTGGAGCTCCAAGTTGGATGATGCTAGAACAACTTTCAAAACATCCCTTGGACCCATGCCTTATAGGCTGGTCTATGCAAAAGCCTATCATCTGCCCATCGAACTTTAGCATAGAGCTTACTGGGCACTAAGATCCCTGAACTTCAATTTTAAGGAAATATGCCAGAATAGGAAACTCTAGTTCACAAAATTAGAATAGTTAAGGGATCAAGCCTTCAAGAACTTTGCGATTTCCAAGGACAAAACAAAGAAATGGCATGGCTAGCTAATACAATAGAGGCAGTTGAATGAAGGAGATCAAGTCCATATGTTCAATTCAAGACTAAACCTCTTTTTTGAAAAATTAAGATCAAGATGGTCAGGTCCCTTTAGAATTCTAAAAATATTTCCATACAGTGTGGTGGAGCTCGAGAACGCCAGAGGCGAAACATTTAAGGTTAATGGTCATAGAATAAAGATCTACTTGGAGTCATCCCCGACGAAAGGGATCAAGGAGATCATCGGGCTGCCTACACCCACCATCACCTGAAGAAAGCACCAACAATGTCGAGCTGATGATATAAACCAGAGACGCTTCTTGGGAGGCAACCCAAGGTCTAACAGTTTTTAGTTTTCCATAATTTTGTAGAAATAACGCATTAAGGGAGCATGATATGGACGAGGTTACCGACGATTGCAACCTCATCACCCATTGGTCAATTTCAGAGGGCGCAAAAAAAGACCCATCAAAGATAAGAAGTTGGTGGAGAATTATTTTTTTTAAGGAAAGGAAAATGGAAATGCTTGGCGCGGTATTCACTAAAAGAATGGGAGTTGGGCGTAGTGGTCGGAGCATTTAAATTTTGAACGAGACATTACTGACGGGACACACTCTCGTACCTCTCCCCGAACAACAGAATGATTGAGGCACCCACATGGTACAACCCCACCCCCTTCAGTAGCATATCTCTCTCCATAGTGTATGAAGCACTTCTGATTTTTCGTATACTCCACCCGACCCTTCATCTACTTTTTACCCTTATTTCCTTCTCCCTCTTCGTTTCCACTTCCTGACCACCCTCCACACCTCATAAACCCTCAACCAGAAGCTTCGCTAAAACCCTCGCTGTCTCCCAACCAAACCCTAACACCGGCCACCATGGTCCTCACTAGAAATCGTTCCAAAGGTATACGATGGAGACCCGAGAGCTCAGGACCTCATATGATCGACCTTGGTGATGAAGTACCTGAAACACCTCTCCGACCACCAAGGAGCGAACAAATGAAGAGAATAGATGATGAATGGAAGCTCCAGTCCACAAGCGACAGGGTTCTTGAGGAACCTCCCTTGGGAGCAAACTTACCATTGAGGTCGCCTGCACCCCATCTTCGCTCCATGGTCCGTGGACTATCGAGTAAAGTTTCCCCAGATGGGACAAAAGAAAATGAAGAGGTCAGCCCATTGCCTGAAGTTTCTCAGCCCTTTGGATCAGCGGCAAATACGCGACCACCACCATCCTTGGCGAAAAGATCGCCAAGGATGAAACCACTGACGTCTACGACTGCAAAAGGAGAACTGTCGAGCGCCTCTTAGGAGATGCAAAGACGAGAGAAAGCCAGAGGTCTTGCAATAGGCTTGCCATACTAAGAAGTTATACATACAAATAGTGGTGAGAATTTGATTAATTATAATGATATTGGATTAAAATTAAGGCATCAAATATAGTGGTTATAAATTTAGTTACTAGGAGATGTCACAAAAAGTTGCAAAAAGAAGAAAAAAGAATATAAATGGTGATGATGGATTAAACTTTCTTCAATCACTAATTTTTGTTTTCTAATTTCATATCTTCAAAATATATATATTAAAAACTATTGGAAGTTTTGTTTAGAAAATGTCATTCAATATATACATTACAAGTCTCTATATATATTACAAATAATTATATAACATGTTTGGTGGTAGACACTAAAATGATTATTCATAAAGGAAAATAAATTATTTTACATACTCATAATAATGATTTTAAAATTATTTTTTTATAATATATTAAGTACACACAAAAATTTATTTAATTTAATACAAAATATATTAATACAATACTATAATTTATTTTATATTGTCTTATTTTATTTTTTTTCATAACTTCAAATACATGTTAAGAAAATATTAGAAATCTTAATAAAGAAATGTCATTAAAACAATATTTTCATGAGTTTTTATACCATTATTCAAGCCAATAACAAAAAATAATTATTTTGAGAATTTTGGGGTAATGAGAATATATTCATGAATTTTTTCATAATTCTCTTTCTAGTTTAATTTAATATATTTAATTTTTTTTTCAATATATCATAACGGATAGCTTCTGAAGTATATATATATATATATATATATATATATATATATATATATATACACACACACTAAGAAATAAGGAATTAAAACATATATTGAAATTAGATAAGATTAGACAACTTTGAAAATTAGTATGCCATCAAAGTTATTCACGTTTATATTTTCTCAAATATTTAAAAAATATTTGTATTTTCAATGAGGAAAATTGAAATATAAAAATATTTCAAAGATATGACATTTGATTTTTAAAATGTAACATATTTTTGTTAGAAATTGATCTTTTATTAAAAACAAATATCACTATATATTAATAAATGACACTATATATATTAAAAGAAACTTGTCAAAGAAATGACACTATATATATACACACACACACACACACATATATATATATATACATTAATTGGGGAGATGATAATGAATATAATTAGATATCTTTGCACTTTAATTTAATATAATTCATCTGTTTCAATATATAATAGCGGATGGCTTCAGAAGTAAAATAATACAAATTGAAAGGCAAGAAAACTATAACATATATTATAATTATATAATATTAGAAAACCGAGGAAATAGTTTTTAGATATAATTAAATTTTTAAGTTTATATTTTCTTAAAAATATATTTTAAAAAATACTTATACTTTTCAATGAGGAAAAAAGTAAAGTAAAAACTATGATTTTAATGTTACATTTGATTTTTAAAAGTAAATACTTTTATTAAAAAATACCTTTTATGAAAAGTCATATTTTATAGAATATGCTATTAGATATATTATTACTAATATAATAATCTAAATTTATTTTTAACCTAAAATCATAATTATGTTTTTATTCTCTTTTTATTTGTAATTCTTTTTTATTTTCATCTAACTTGTTTCCTTCACTAACCTCTTTCCTTTTATTTTTCTTATTTTTAATTTGTAATTCTTTCTTTTTTTCCTCCAAATATTTTATTTTCGTATAAAATCTTCAACCTTTCTCTCTCCTCAATCCCGTCAGTAAGATTCTGTTCCATAGTTTATTTAATATGACATGTAAACTATATGTGTATATGTTGGAGCTAGAGCAAGCAAAGTGCCTCTTTCCAAGCTTGAAGAAATCATTTTCCCTTAGTTGGTGAGATCGCTGCATGCAGCATGAAGGGGGAACAGACTTCTCCTATCTGGCAAGATATATGGCATTGTGCTTTGTCGAAGTCATACACATACACAGCACATCTTTTCTTGAATAGCATGCAATATGGCATCAAGCACACACACAAACACAACAAACATTGTTGTATAATGTAATATGTAATGATTTTAATTTGATTTTGGATTGCTTAGATTTGAGCTCAATTGATGGATCTTGTTGCATCCCTTGCATGCACCAAGGACGCATCGTAAGTTACCGAGCACCGTACCTGAAACTACTACACGAAGATCTCATGAGATCTGTCTGTCCCCCATATATCTTATCTCTTAGTTTAGTAGTATGTGCATCACAAAATCACATAGGACTGTTTGACTGAGGAAGGAAGAATAGTGGAACAAAAAAATTTGACCTCAAAATGTTCTCACGGCAAGAACAAAATGAGAGCAATAAAATTTTAGGGAGAGCCAAGAATATTTTTATTTTCTACTTTTTATGATTCCTACAATCATTGAGAGAGGATCCTTTGAATAAAAAAATAAAAACAAGAGATTAATTCTTATTTTGTTCTACTATCAAACATCTCCGTAAGAAATTACCTAATCATTTAACTCCTATTAAGTTGGACCTTTTAATTTACACTTGTATATATCACAGTGTACAAGGAATCAGTCATCCAGATCATTACAAGGTTTCTCACTTTTCCCTTTATTAATTTATTTTTATGAACTATATTTAATTTATTTGTCTAATTATTGTGTCATTTGTTATCATTTGAAAATAAAATAGAAAAATAGAAATTGTCCCTTACAAACAAAAGACTATTACATATATATATGGGTTTAATGTATATGTTGAGCGCCATTTGCTTCACACCGTGTGAAGTGCAATCTGAATCGTTTAGATCAGATCGGATGATTCAGATCATAGTACACGGAATTTTAGTTATTTCACGAAAATCTCGTGAGATTTTGACAGCCAGTTCTTTCTCTCCCTTTTTCTCACACACTCTCCGCAACCTTTTCACTCCGCGATCGACGGTGAGGGCGGTCAAGGAGGCCGCGGCGCCGGCGATTGACGGCAAGGGCGGCGAACTTGGAGGCCGTGGCGTCGAAGATTGACGGCGAGGACAACGAACTTGAAGCCGCGGCAACATCGATCGAACGCGAGGGTCGTAGATTAGGAAGCGGTGACGCCGATGATCGAGAGCGAGGGATGCAGATCTGGAAGCTGCGGCGCCGACGATCAAACGCGAGGGTTGTAGATCTGGAAGTGGCGACTCCAGCGATCGGGCGCGAGGGCTCCAGAGCTGGAAGCGGCGGCAGCGGCGATGGCGATTGAGCTCGAGGGCTGCAGATCTTGAAGCTGCGGCGCCGGCGATCGAGCATGTAGGCGGCATGCTGCCATCTAGATCGCAAGGTTGAGGTCACCGATGATCTCTCTCGGCCATGATGACGATCTCTCTCTCTCGGCCATGATGGTGATCTCTCTTTTTCTCTCGGACTCCGACGAGCGACGGCGATCTCTGTCTCCCTCTGTCGATCTCCGACAACTTGATCTGAGGTTGCTCTCCGACCATGCGAGGGCGAGGATGGAGCTCGACTAGAAGTCAGTGATGGCGGCGAGGATAGGACGAGCCAGACGAGTGGCGTTGCGGATCGAGCAGCGACCTGGAAATGGTGAGCGATGACCTGGAAACGACTGCCGATGAGAGTCGTGGATTAGTGAGAGAAGGAGGGATCGACGAGGAGAGAGAAGAGAGAGAGAGAAAGCTAGGGGAGTGTATCGCGAGATGAACAAGAGTTGTTGGATTACTCATTTGATGACATCTGATCTGAACCATCCGATCTGATATGAACGATTCAGATCGTGCTTCACACGGTATGAAGCAAATGGCGCTCAACATATATGCACAAAAAAAAATGATGATGGAGCACAGCGAAATTAAGAAATGAAAAATTAGTTCATATTTTATATATTTAAAGAAGATGGTGATTTATTTTGACTTTTAAGCTCTATTCATGTTATATGAATAATAATTCCTTCAAATTAATTATTCTTTAAAAGTTTAAGGATAAAAAATAATTGTACTTATATTAAATGTGAATAAGCGATGATTAAGAAAGAAAATGAATAAATGAACTATTATCCATGTTGAAAAGATTGTTAATCTTAGGGATGAAAGTAGTTCGGGATGAGTAGAATTTTTGGTTTAAAAAATTTAATTGTTATTTTTCAGGTCGATTTTAACAAATAAGAGAACCATCATAAAACTATTTTGAAAAAAAACAAAAAACTACCCTCTAGTGAGTCAATTTTTTAGGACCCTACTTTTATACAATTAGATTTTAAAAAATATATAATAAATCAAATTTAATAAAAAATAAAATTTTATATTAAATATAAAATATACTACTAAAATTTTAAAGTTATTAAATTAGAGTTTGATGATGTGATAGAAAAGTATAAAATTTTATACAAAAAATATTATATCTATAAAAAAAGATTTGATAACATATGCATTAATTATATAAATAATAAATTATAAATAAAAAATGGGCTGCACGGGTCCTTATTATTTTCATGAGTGGAGTCCTAATTTTAACTGGTGAATTTTAATTTATTAAAAATTATCCTAAATTATATTCGGACTTCTATTTTTTTCTATCCGATTTTTTTAAGTTGGATAAGTTTTTCGGATTGGTCGATTTTTTCTTATACCCCTAGTTAATCCGTGCTTTTTAAATTTCAATATATTTCTTTTCTAATTTTAAAAGTTAACTGAATAAATAATCAGCCAATTTTTTTTATGTTTGACTTTATCCATATGAATAAAAGATTTATTCACCTATTATTTATTTAACAAATAGGATCTTAGCCTGTAAGATTATGAGCTGAAGTCTTTATTTTTTTTATTTCCATCTCTTGGCTTCATTAATGTTTTCTAAAAACACTCATGCAATCATAATATTTTTAGAAACGAAACTTTACGGGACCATTTGGTTGACAAATAAAAATTGGAATATCGTGCTATTTCTAAAATATAGTCAAATGCGCGATGAAATAGATTATTTCGAACAAATTTTGAAAAATAGAAAATTATTTTGAAATTGATAAAATTATCATGTTAACCTTAAAATGAGAATATAAATATTCTTTTAAAACAGAAAAAATATCTATAACATAAGAATATATATATTCCCATTATTTTTAATTTTTAAAATCATATTTTTTAAAATTTTAATAATATATTATTATAATAATATTTTTACTGTTATTATAACATTAAACGACAACTCTATATGATAAAATGTTTTAGTTATAAAATATTACATTTTTAAAAGTTATGTTTTGATGTTTAATTTTTTGAGAATACGGAACCAAACGGTTCATACATAATCACAATAATGAATTAAAAGCAAGTAAAAGTTTGGAATTAAAGTCAAAATGACGTTTTTCTTAAAAGGTATGCGTTAAAAGTCTTGGCCTACTCACCATTCACGTCGATCTGGAGTAGGTCCCGTCTTTTTCTTAAAATCTTTTACAAGCCGGCGGTTGCCACCTGAAACAGTTGCTCTCTCTCAAATCACGATGCTTGAAGCCTCAAGGTTCGACTGCTAAATGCAACTTCAAATTTTGAAGGTGTCAGCTGTGACATACATCCAGCCAATAGCTGCGACGTTGAGGTGGACCCCAAAGTATTAACTGGAGGAGAAAGCAGAAGATTAGTTAAATGTACAACACAGCATCAGCCAGCAAGCATTCTAGCAAAACGCGAGGGCGGCTGGTGGTGGGATTCGCCTTTGCTCTTTCTCTCTCTCTCGGATTCCATCCGATCCAAGTCCACATTCCACACCCTCCACAACCCTCTTCCAGCCTGTAACCAGCTGTTCTCCATTTCCCATCTCGTACACTTATCTTAATTCTTCCCCCCCTCCATTAGTTAAATAGCCCCATCAACTACAGCAACCCCTCTCCTAACCCTAATGTATTATTCGTCCTCATTTTTTTTAAGGAAAAAAGTATAAAAATACGAAACAGTACCCAGCAACCCCTCTCCTAACCCTAATGTATTATTCGTCTTCTTTTTTTTAAGGAAAAAAGGTATAAAAACTAAATACGAAATAGAACTCCGGTATTGTAAATGCGGTTGAATAGCACACAAGTGCTGTCAAAAAGCAAGTTTCTCGCTCCCAATTTCCTATACGAAGGAGATGAGGAATTAATAAGAGATTATTACGCTCACGACTCACTGCCAGTTCCCTTCATGTGGCTTCCCCGTGCGACAGACAGACAGCCCATCCACCACTTGATCCATAACAATATAAAAAAAGTCGTTATCGATCAAGGCATAAAGGTGTTAAAAACTGTGTGACGTATTATTATAAATAGATTTTAATATAGATAATTGCGATATAATTTCTTTTATTTTAAAAATAAAAGACAGAGAGAGAGAGAGAAGCGAAGAAAGAACGTACACTCCCACTTGGTGTACGTGTGGATCGGCTGCAGCACCAGCTCACGCCCGCACGCTTCCCCATGTTTTGTTCGCCTTCTCCAATCTCTTCCGCTTCCTCGCTTTCGCCAGCCTGTCTGTGTTCAAACCCCCCGCCACCTGCTTCTTCTTCCTCTTCCCCTCCTCCACTTCCCCCTTTTATATCGCTAACGACGCCTCCGAGACGTTTCGACTCACGTACGAGATAACAACAAGAACAGCCAAGGATCTCTTTCTCCTTCTGATCGAGGTTACGTTCGTCGCGATGGACCCGTGTCCCTACGTTCGGGTCCTCGTCGGAAACTTGGCCCTCAAGGTTCCGATGGCCGCCCGCCCAGCGCGCTCCGGCGTCCACCCTTCCACGTCCCCCTGCTTTGCCAAGATCCGACTAGAGGGCCAACGCCACCCGCCCCACACTGCCGCGGTGTCCCTGCTTCCTCCCGATTTCTGCGCTTCCGACGCCGCCCCGCCACCACTCCCGGCCACGTCCAACGGCGCATCTTCTATCGCTGCCGGGTTCCACCTCTCCAAGGACGAGCTCGACAGGATCTTCGGAAAGTCGTCGTCCCTCTTCTCAGCGTCCGGCAACGGCCACGCCAAGCTCAAGATCTCCATTTACAGCGGCCGGCGGGGAACGACGTGCGGCGTCAACGCTGGGCGCCTCCTCGGGAAAGTGAGGATGGCACTTGACTTGCGGGCGGCTGCGGAGGGCGGCGGCCGCGCGGTGGTGTTCCACAGCGGGTGGGTAGAACTCGGCAAGCATACGAAAGGCTCAATGAAGTCGTCTGCAACGGCGGGCGCGACGGTCGGGGCTCAGCTATACTTGACGGTAAAGGCCGAGCCCGACCCCCGGTTCGTTTTTGAGTTCGACGGCGAGCCGGAACGTAGTCCGCAGGTGTTCCAGGTACAGGGCAACATGCGACAGCCCGTCTTTACCTGCAACTTCAGCTGCCGCACTACCACCTCTGGCGACCGGCATTTGAGATCCAGGTTCGCAGCCGCTGTTTTCTTTTGGGAACTCCATGTGCATTTCCAGTGATATTTTCTATCGGCTGGGCAAGATGTAATAATCCTTTTGTTCTCATCAAGTATTTTTATTTATTTTCTCAGATCAGTGCAATCAGATCCCGGTAGCTCAAGAAGTTGGCTGTCTTCGTTCGGATCGGATAGAGAGCGTTTGGCAAAGGAGAGAAAGGGTTGGTCCGTCACCGTTCACGATCTCTCCGGCTCACCTGTGGCCCTCGCGTCCATGGTCACTCCCTTCGTGGCGTCGCCGGGCACGGATCGCGTTAGCCGTTCCAACCCGGGAGCCTGGCTTATCCTCCGCCCCGGCGACGGTACTTGGAAGCCCTGGGGCCGCCTTGAAGCATGGCGCGAGCGCGGTGGCTCCGGTGACGGCCTTGGCTACCGGTTTGAGCTTCTCCCTGATACCACCGTCGTTGGCTCTGGCATCAACCTCGCCGAGTCGGCCATCAGCTCATCCAAGGGTGGCAAGTTCGCCATCGATCTGACCGGTGTTGCCACCAACCCTCTCGGCCGCACCACGTCACCAGGTTGCAGTCCCAGGGGGAGCGGCGACTTCGGTTACGGCCTCTGGCCTTTCTGCCACTACCGCGGCTTCGTAATGTCGTCCACGGTGGCCGGGGAGGGGCGGAGTGGCCGGCCAATGGTTGAGGTCGGCGTGCAGCACGTCGGCTGCACCGAGGACGCTGCGGCGTTCGTCGCCCTTGCCGCCGCCATCGACCTCAGCATGGACGCATGCCGTCTCTTTTCCCACAAGCTGAGGAAGGAGCTCTCGAGTTCCAATTTACTGTGATGACTTCCACTGCCTGAGAAAATTCGATCGACTAACTCCTTTGCGAGCGTTTTTTTGCTGCGACTGTACAGTTTGATTCGAGATGTGCTGATAGATGGATAGAATTTGGAAGATTTCGTAGTCTTGTTTTTTTTCAATCTTTGGGACTGCGTTTTGAGCTTATTGTAATTCATCAAGTATTATTATTAGTCTTCTAGGTGTTTTTTGAACTAGAAGTCTAGCAGAGGTGTTGTTTTAGCTTTTGTAATCCCTAGCTGGCGTGCTCAAGGTTATCGTGTGGTTTCCCAAAAAAAAATAGAAAAACTTCCTTTGTGTGAGGTGAGGGACAGATGCAAGCACAGGAAATTATATTTCAATAAAGTTTGGCTTATGATTCCATTCAATTCAATTTTCTTATCAGTGACTATTTTTGTCATTACCACATGATAATAATAATTTTGTGTTTTCATCTTCATGCTTTATTGCAAAAGATCAGTCGATTGACCCATATAAATATTATTACAGTTGCTTAGGAGCAGTAGTCTCTCTACCTTTATCCTCTTTTCTACATTGCCCTTTTTACCTTACCGGTAATGTGACTGATAAAAGGGACCTTGAATAGATTCACATCCATATTTACTCGGACTGTGCGCGTCATCAATCGCAATCAGTGCTGCCCGTGGTAGCTCCGAGGCCTTCTCGCCCGCTGATATTTGGAACTTTCTTACTGAAATTAATCCTATTGTTGTGTTCCATTATTTTTGTAGCGCTGAAATTAATTTTATTGTTGTGTTCCATTATTTTAATAGCAAAAATTGCGCGGCAAATTACTTTGTTAAATTGAATCCATAACAACTTGGTGACAATTTTTGGATGAGTAGGCCTCTGTATGCTTGACTCAATTTTTGTACTTAAATTTCATTGGAGCAGTTACTTAATATCAATATAATTAACCTTTTGAAAAGAAAAAAAAAAAGATTCAGACAGCAAGACCTTGAATAGATTCAGATAGCAAGCATTCTTTTGAACGCCAAATCTAATGAAATCATGAACTCGACATCGATATCTCTCTCAGCAGTTGAAACGTACCAAGGGATCGGAGTGGTTCACATGATCTTTAACTTTTAGCATCTGTTATGCAGTGCTCCTTGAGAAGAGAGGAGGCATTTTTAGTTGGCAGTAGTAAAAAGGCTGCAAGAGGCCGAGAAGGATGTTATATGTTGCTTTTAGATGGGTCCCTAACGCACATGGGTGTGTGGTTGGCTGGTTACGACACCCTCCCCTCCTTTAATATGTCACATAAATGTTGCTGCTTTGCGTTGCCTTTGCCTTTGCTGCAGTATGCTGCATTTGTTGCTGCATCTTTTACGTTTCGAGTTTGGAAGGATTCACTGGAGTGGGGGGGGGGGGGGGGGGGGGGTTAACATTATGAGATGGTCATTTGTTTGCTTCTGTACTGTGTTTGGCCAGATCAGATCAGTAAATGAAAAGCAAGGGGGCCACTCAACACACTTTGTGGATGAGTACTGAATGCATTTGCTGAGTAGCTGGCGCTTGTACCATTCCACATTATCAATAAAAAGGGCATCAAATGCGTGCGATCGTGCACAAGGGCAAATGCAAAATTGAAGTTTAAACTTGGGAGATTGGGGCCTCGACATCTTGTGGCCGTCCAGCTAATGGATGATGATGTGAGACGTGGAGGAGGAGGAGAAGATGGCCAACTACTCTTTACCTAGGATTCTCCTGTCTGCAGCTTCTACTTGTTATTTAGACAACTCTAACATCCTCAAGAAGCAAAAGCATCTATGGTCAAGTCACACACAGCTGACCCCGTTTTCTGTGGCGTACAGCCTCTGACTGCTCACTTGTTTATGTGAGCTTTCCTGTGTGCACATGATCCAACCCGTTGCAATGACGGAGTTCTGCGGGCGGTATGGTTTCTCCTTGTGTTTACTAAAGCCAATCACCTATACGTCTACTGATCTGTCCAGGGCGAGAACATGTGTTGTTATGAATTGATTATCCCTTAATTAATTGTGATGATCTCCACAGTTTACTTGTGACTCAGTGTCACCTTTCTTCTTTTACCATAGTCACATACATGGCCCTTCGACGATTTTATACTATTAATAATAGTTCAAGATGCAACTGTGTCAGACTCGAATTCAGACATATAATAAGTACACTTAAATACCACTAATCCTAATCTATTGGCTCCATTAAACTGGTTTGTATGATTGCCTGCAGAGAAGATGAAAACGTTTACTTTGTAGGGGTTAAGAGAATCAGCGGTGACAGGTAGATGGGTAGTCTTTAACCTTCTCTCTCTCTCTCTCTCTAATCTGTTGCCCCTCCATACTTTGCTTGGAAGCTTAGGCAACCGTTAGAATTAATTAAATCTTATTCACTCATAATAACAAATCAATTATATTTTTATTTGTAGTTATTTAATAATTACAGATAATTACAAAGTGATTTATTTGGAAAGAAAATCACCAATCTTTCTTGGTATATAGAGGGACGGACCCCATGTATAAACGAGGGGGCCTTGGCCCTTGGCCCCCTCACTTTTTTAATTACCCTTTGTATATATACAAAGTATATAAATTATAACTTAAATAAGAAGTTGACCCCTCGCTCCCCCACCCCCATAGTGAGAGATTTAAATTGTGATCACAAGAATTATTCCTGGTGATTAATTCTTATAACCGACGATACAAAAATGCTCTCATTTCTTCGAGTTTTTTTTGGTATAATATTTATTATTTTATTACATTGGTATGAGAGAAAGTGTTTGTTGATTCCTGGATTTCTTTTGGATACAAATATCATTTTTTATGATTGTCTGCATTCTATTCATTGTTTTAGAAAAGTTACTTTCTTCCATGCATGATGTCTTCACAATACAAATATATTTCTCTCGTTGACATTGCATGCAAGTTTTTTAATTTTATTTGCATGGAAGAGATCTCGTGTCATTGATCTTGTATTTATTTATGTGATTAAATCACACATGATTTTTTTAAAACTTTATTAGTGTTTCATGCATGCAATCATCACAGGCTTATTCTTTCATTGGTGAGAAAACTGTGTCCCCTTTTCTTGGGAAGTATATGATAATATAATAGTATTTTTCTATTGTAAATAGTTTGAGAGATGTCTCATTGTCATTGAAAATATAATATTTGTATCCATTCAGAATGTGATATTCATCACTTCTTAATTCCCATTAGGAATGTAATATTTTTTCCCATTTGAAGTGCATCTTCTCACTTGAAATGTAATATTTTTTAATGCCATACGTGATGTATACAAAATTGATATCATGTGTGGAATGTGAAGAATTTGATGTGGCCTTATCCATGTAACTAAAATCGGATTGTTACGTAAGAACTTTATTTACAAGTTTATGAATTTATATAAACTTAATTGTTCGACATCTATTATTTTGGAGCATATGCTTTTTTTTTCTTAGAAGCATATTATTTTTCAGTTATCAAAAGTGTGAATAATCATACTTACATGATTTCACAATTTTTTGGCTTTTTTCGAAAAAAATGTTACCCATTTGATTATGAAGATGCTTATTTTATGGGACTACATATTGTTCTTTCGAAGAAGCAAATTATTTTTTACATGTGTCAATAGTATGAAGTTATCATACTCTAATGATTGTGTAAAATTCTTTATTTCTGAAAAAAGTGTCCGTTGTTTCTTTTGACGTTTCTAATTATGTCATAAACATTTTATAGTTTGTAGGACAATTATTTACTTTTCGTTATAAGAATCATATTAATTTTATGTATGTCAAAAGTATGAAATTAGAATACTTTAATGATTGTATAAAGTTTTTGCTTGTTTAAAGGAGGTGTCCCATATTTTAATCTTGAACATGTTAATTCATTTATCATAAAGATTTCACTTTGTGGTATTTTTATCATGCCTTATTAATAGTACATTATTTTGCATATGTCAAAAGTATGAATTTGTCATATATACTTTCTTGATGGTGCAAACTTTTTGTTTTTAAAAGAAATTGTGCTTATATTATTACACTTCTTGTATTGAAATAAAAAGTGGGTTATTTCAAGAAGCACATTATTTTACATTTGTTAGAAGTATGACTAATTATTTCACACTTACATAGTAGTGTAAAATTCTTGATTTCTAAGAAGAAAATACAAGAAGATGTATATCTTTATGATTATGTCACACAAATTATAATTCAATAACATGCATATGCAAATTTGTCATGTTATGTCCACATATTAATAATGTTTGTTATTATAAAATAAGAATGATTTGTACAGATAATGAAAGTGAAATGCTTCATATGAATTAGTATTTTACTAATTTATTACATTAAATTTAGAGTATTTTTGGAAATGTTATGACCTTTCTGACTCTATAATAAATGTAATGTTTCAATTTCCACTTAATATTTTTTTAAAAGTAATTTTCATTCATTTAAGTCACGCCAATGGAGTCGGAGTACAAAAATTGAGCAAGACACGGATGTGGTCTGCCCAGCCAAAAATTGTCGCAATGATTTGTGCGACCAAAATGAGCAAGATAGTCAGCTGCTCGGTTATCATGGCGGGTGCAATAAGATACATTATTAGGATGAATAGCCGTGATGAACTATTTCATATCAGCAATGATTCCCCTCAATCTCCAAGGGAAGAACATTTGTTGTTTATGATGCATCATCGTGAGTATCCTATACCCCCTAGCCTAGCTGACCCGAATGAGCCATCAGAACTGAAGACAACCTAGTGCTAGGGTGAGGGCTTCCGTCGGATCCGCAGATGCGGATCATGGGGGCAAATTGCCTCAGGTGTGTGGGCGCCAGCATACACATGATAGTCGGCCAAAGCTCTTTCCCAAATTGACCCCACGGTTGCACGCTGTGACCTAAAGTGTACCTCATTTCGATGATTCCAGAGCTCCCAAAGGCGAAAAGAAAAAATGGAAAGAAAGGATTTTCCCGACCGTTGATCCAAGTTATCACCCTCGTGAATCCAAGATCCCGTGTGCCAGGAAGAATAATTTTGGAAATGGATATTCAGATTGCTTTGGAAGGAGGTCGACAGTGCAACTGAACATTGAAAGAAAAGATGCACATTTGTTTCAATGTGTAGGCCATAGAGGGGATAAGTTGGATCAATAGTGCTATAAAAAAATAGTATGGTATCAAGAGTGGGTAATTTTTTATGTAAGAGTTTCTAAAGAAAAATATGGATCCTAAGCGGAGCTAGAATCTTCCAAACAGTTGACCGCGGCGGCCCTCCATTAATTGTCGGTGGCATAGAGCGGCGACTAATATGGTAATAAACTAACTTTTCATTAGCACATCCATAAGTATCATTCACCCATACCCACACGTCATCATTGGCAGAAAGAGAAAGATAAATGCGCTTAATCCGCAAACATAAATCCGGGCCAAAAGTAGATGAGAGAAGAGAGTCATTCCAGGACACATTAGTAATAAAGTGGTTGACGTTAAGTTCATCAGGACACACCTCCATATTGATGTAAGTAGGCATCCATATAAGTGGTGATGTGAATACCCAAGGGTCCAGGAGAATGGGTGTTGAACATCTTGAGCCGATGTACTTTTTAAATCCAGATTTCAGAATGTCAATGGAGTTTAAGATAAGTTTTCAGGGATCAGCGACGTGGGATCTAGGCATTTCATTCCAGAGACTGAGTTCATCGTATTTAGCTTTGATAAGGTTTGCCTAAAGTGTGGGGCGATTATTCAGTAGATCCTGGATACGTCTTGCGATAAGAGAATGTTGTATATTCATCAGGTTACGAATGCCAAGACCCCCATGGTAACGAGGGAGTTGGGCGGTGCGCCAATTGATTAGGTGGGTGCCACGATGGCCCCCACCCGGGTCCCATAAGAAAGATCGGGATAGTCATTCAATGGAGGCGATTGCTGCCAGAGAGGTTTGTCACACTAAGCGAGTGGATTGGGATGGAGGTAAGCGTGGATATGATTAGTGTAGTACGACCTGCCTGGTTAAGGATGCCAATACGCCAACCAGTAAGGCAGGAGGAGACCTTGTTGATGATGGAATTTTGTTGCCGAGCTGGAATGTGCTTGGAGGAGATAGGCACACCAAGGTATTGGAACGGAAAAGATCCGATTTTGAAGTTTAGTATATTATTGATCTGTTGATGACCTGCAGAATTTTCCTTAAGTTGATGCAATTTCTTTTATTTGCCCTGAGGCAAATAAGAAGATCATCTGCAAATAGCAAGTGGGTTAGAGTGAACAAGCCTATCCTAAAAGGACATAATAACCCAACCTCAACATGTTGAGTCATGAGTGAAGAAAAGACCTAGGATACCAAAATAAATAGGTAAGGTGAAATGGGATCGCCCTGGCATATGCCCTGAAAACTTGTGAAAGGCTGAGAAGCTTGACCATTTATAATACATCGAAAGGTTGGGGATGTGATACAAAGGTGTATCCAATTGATGAATTTGTCCGAGAAGCACATGTGCCTGAGGATGGAGCATACCGAGGACCAGGAGACAAGGTTGAATGCTTTCTCAAGATCAGCCTTGAGTATCATGAATTTGTTTCGTCTAGAATTAACGGAGTGTGCTAATTAAGTGATGAGAATATTATCATGGATGGATCTACCATGAATGAATGCAGTATGTTTCTAATCAATGAGAGAGTTCAGCATGGGGCGTAGTCGATTCGCTAAGTCTTTGATAACTGCTGATAAAGTACGTTTCAAAGGGATATAGGCCGAAAGTCTTTGACATGCTTTGGTGATTTGTTTTGGGAATGAATACAAGTGATGTTTTAGTTCAATTAGTTGGTAGGAGATTTAAATTGAAAAAAATTTGGATGTCACGCGCGATCTTATTTCCCACAATATCCCAATAAATTCGGTAAAATTCAATTGTGAAGCCATCAAGGTCTGGAGCCCTGCCCTGAGGCATGCTCTAGAGTGGCATTGGTGACTTCAAGGTGAGTAGTCGGAGCTAAAAGAGAGGTGTGCCATACAGGGTCGAGGGAGGGGAGATTAGTCCACCAATCCGAGGAGATGCTGACCGTAGGTGTGGGTTTCCATAGGTTTCTATAATGTTCTACAAAGACTGATTGAATCTGGGCGGTGTCAGTGACTATGTTATTCACATTGTCACGATTAGAGGAGATAGTATTCTGACGATGGTGAATAATAGTGGATAGGTGGAAATAACGTGTGTTCCGATCACCCTACCGGAGCCAGCGATCGCGAGATTTTCTCCACCATTTCAAGCTAATTTGCCTGAAGAACGTGGCATGGCGGTGGTACGCCGACCCCCAGCTCAGAGGGAGAAAGGCCTCGCTGGACATCAAGGTTCTCAAACTTGGTAATATCATTTACTACGAGATCGGCTTGGACTTCCAGACGACCCAAAGATTCTTTATTCATTTGAGGGTATCACGTTTGATTAGGTCTAAGGCACGAGTGATGGTGTGATTTGGATTGTCAAAGGACCAGTGGCATTTGACAATGTCATGGGATTCTGAATGGGAAAACCAGAAGTGCTCTTACTTGAATGATTTTGACCGCCATGGCCAAAGAAGAGGGGCATGATCAGATACACATGGGGGTAAAGTTGACAGGGTGAGGTTTGGGAAAGTATTAATCCAATGGTAGTTTAGAAGCGCACGATCAAGGCGACAAAGAATGCGTGCAATGCCCGCGCGATTGTTACACCAGGTATACTGAATTCCAGAAGGTTGGACATCCAAAAGTGCCTGGGCACTAATCAGGTTATTAAATGCTCTAACTGATGTGGTCAATTGGAAAGGGGATCCTCCAAGCTTGTCGGAGGGGGACAATAGATTATTGAAATCACCGACGAGTAACTAGGGAAGACGTTCGTATCTAAATTGCACAAGTCATTTCAAAGGCGAGTGCGAATAACAGAAACAGTACTAGCATAACTGCCGGATAATAGAAAGTTAAAACCATCAAGAGAAACCGCAACATGAATAATATGAGGGGAGATAAGAAGCACGGTAACCTGAGTGTCCTAGCCACGCCAGAACTCAAACACATACACACATATGCTAGACACGTGTATTTTTATTTTATATGTAGAATTGTTACTTTATTGTCATGTCTTCTGCTTCCATGAACATTGTCATCGAGCTCAATAAGGGAAAAAGTTGAATGATGATAATTATGAAATTTAGAGTATGAAACATCAACATGTGCTTAAAGAACAAGAGGCACTTGAATATTTGAATCTCATTATTGTAGAGCTTGAAATAAGCAATATGACCCAACATAAGAAGGATCTTGATGGTTATGATTCTTGAAAAAAAGAATTTCATTGCTTGCTTTACATTATTAGGCAATATGGATGATGACATCATGAGAGAGTTGAGAAAGCATGATAATGCAAAGGACTTGTGGTCCGCACTTAAAGAAAAATTTCATGTTGCTTCGCTTACCAAAATTCGTTCTCTCACTATAAAGTTTGACACTTATAAGAAACACACAAATCATGACAAGAAAAAAATGAGGCACATGCCAAATATGATAACTCAATTCAAAGATGTTGGTTCTACTTTAAGTGATGAACAACAAGTCCAAGCTGTCATTCATTTATTACCACAAAGTAGGGAGCATATGAAGATCAGGTGGAGGATGGTAAGCTTGGATTGTATATAACTAATTCCAATTAACAAAAGAAATTTAAGTGCAATCGTAATAATGGGTCAAAGACTAGAAAAGGAAAGGAACATGATCAACCTAATAAGAAGCCAAAAAAAATCAAGCACAACACCAAACATCACAAGAAGAAAATTGATATAGCAAAAGTGAAATGCTATAATTGCAACAAATATGATCATTATGATTGTGATTGTACTGAGCACAAAAAGATAACTTGTTATTCTTGTACCAGTGAACTTTGCGTTTCTAATTGTTTTTATTAATTAAATCATATCCTATGTGAATTGTAAATTCAGGATCTGTAAAACCACATAATGTGGGATCGAGAAGTGTCTTCATAGATTTTTTGACAAGTCCCACATGAAACAAAATAGATCTCTATGGGAAATAACAACAAAGTTGCAATAAAATAAATTGACACTTGCAAGTTAGTCTTGCGCAATGGTCAAACACTTCTTTTACATGACGTCTTATTTGTGCCTAAGATTAGTCAAAATATTATCTTAGTGTTGGTGTCTTGGACTAGGTTTTGTTCGGAATTTTCATGACAACATTGTTAAGTTGTTTTTGGGAATGGTCCTAGTTATGTTCTAAATGGTTTTATTGTAATGGATCTAGGTTATGAATTTCATAATTGCAAAGTAAGATTTTCTATTTTATTGATTCTTATAGTCTTGAAAATGATGTGAATGCATGACATGCTAGACTTGGCTGGATAAATTTCACTAAATTCCTTCCAACTTTACCTACTTTTCTAACTCTATCCTCCAACTTTACTTTGTAATTAGACTTTCCTTCAAGAACTTATTGCACCAGCCCTTTTTACCTAGGATTGCCCATTTTTTGATTGCGCAATCTATGTGGCATATTTCTCTCTCCTCCATGCGTGCAGGTGTCCAATGTGGCATACTAAAATAATATTACAATGATAAATTTAAAATATATTTTTTTCTAAAAAAACAAAAAATCGAGGGGGGTGTACCCCCTCATACTCTTCCCTCTAGCCGCAGGCAGTTAGAGGGAGAAGAGGACTGGGTGGCTGGAGGGGGAGGGGGCGGCCGCCTCTCCTCTTCTGCATGCAATCGCATGGGCAAAGGGCAAGGGAGCGGCACCCCCTCCCCCTTTGGTCTCCGATGTCAAAGAAGAGAGAGGGAGGGGGTGGCCACCCCCTCTCTCTTCGGTGGACAGAGCAAAATGGGAGGAGGCACGCCCCCTCATTTTTTATTTTTTAAAAATATATTTTATATTATTATTTTAATATTATCTTAACATGCCACGTCGGACACCTGCATGTGTGGAAGAGAGAGAAATATGACATGTAGATCATGTAACTAGGAAACAAGCAATCTTAGTCTTAGGTAAAAAAGGCAGCTGATGAAATAAGTTCATAGTTGGAGGGTAGTCTAGTTATAAAAAAAAGTTAGAGGATAGAATTGAAAAAGTGGATAAAGTTCGAGGACATTTAGTGAAATTTATCGAGACTTGCCCACATAGTCCAACAACAAATGAATATATTAGGCAAAATGATTTATTGGCTAATATTGATAAAGTGAATTTGCCAACTTGTGAATGTTGTCTGGCTGGAAATGCTGCAAGAAAATAATTTGTAAAGAGAACTAAAGTTGAACATCCGTTGCAATTAGTTCATTTTGATATTTACGGTCCAATAAACATGAGAGCAAAGCATGGATCATTCTATTTGATGACATTTATTGATGACTCCACTCACTTTTGGTCATGTTTATTTGATTGCACATAAATATGAAACGTTAAAATGCTTTAAGAATTATGTATCTTTAGCTAAAAATTAATTAGACAAAAGAGTGAAGACATTAAAAATTGATTGATGTTATGGATATTTATCTACCCAATGTTGTGATGAAGAGAGAATTATACATCAATTGACGATTCCCTATGCTCCAAAACAAAATGGTGTTGCGAAAAGAAGAAATATAATGCTTTTAGAAATGGTTAGATCAATAATGGCACAAGCTCATTTGCCCATCACTTTCTCTAGTGATACATTACTAACTGCCACATTCGTTCTTAATCGAGTTCTTACCAAATCAGTTACAACTACTCCATATGAATTATGAATAGGTTGAAAACCCGACCTCAATTTATTGATGTGGTGTTGCTTATCTTCATAATGCCTCTCATAAATATGGAAAATTGGATCCAAAAGGAAATAAAATCTTGAATCCGGATTTTGTTCCCATGTTTTGATGATAACAAATGAAATTGATCAAAAAGTTACTAATAAATTTTCAAATGATGGCCATACAAGTCTAAGATTAACATGTGAATTATATCTCAAAGAATTCATAGTGTCAAAATTCAAAAACAAAATTTTGAAGTGCGACCAACAGAATATATGCAACCTGTTGGTGAATCGGTCAAAATATGCGACCATTTGGAGAATTGGTCAACGATAATAGTTGGAGAACCGGTCGAACGATAAGTTGCGATGGGACTACAAAATCGGTTGACCGACCTATCAACCAGAAAGTGTGAGACTTTTCAAGTGAGTAATGGCATTTGATCTATCAATCGGATTCATGATCGAAAAGTGCAAGATAATAAGAGAAATTGAAGAGCTAAGATTGATTGATGTTTCATCAAATTGGTCGACCAATTAGAAGAAAAAAATCCCAATGACTATACTGAGCGGTTGTCGAGAAACCTTGATCGGTCATCAAACTAGTTGGCTAGTTTGAGATGGAAAGCTATAGTAACAACTAGTTTTGGGCCTAGTCTTTTTGGAAGATCTTCCCAATGGCTATAACTCTTCGAGAAGCCTATAAAAGACATACCTGAAAAAAGTTCATCCCAGTAAGAAAAATAATCATAGAGTCTTCATAAAGATCTATGTTTGATCATTACTTGCAAATCCCTCTCTTTCTCTCCTTTGTCTCAAAAGTGTGACTAGCTATAAAACAATTTGAGAGAACTCATTTGTGAATATGAAAGCTCTTTGTAACAAGAGGCGTGCCTTGCCTGTTGTAAAAAGGGTTTACATCTACCTATAAGAAAAGAGGAAGACAATGAAACTTCAATTGTCTCGAGGTCGAGGAGTTAGAGTGGGAATGTAGGCCAAGAAGTTGGACCAAACCTCATAAAAAATCTCGAGTTTGCGTCTTGTATCATTTTTATTATTCCTGCATTTTATTTCCATATACATTTTCACTAGGATCTTCAAAAATGATTTTTAAAAAAGTTTTTTGATTTGTACACCACTTCACCTCTCTTGATGTATTTCGATCCTACAATTAGTGTCTGATCAAGGATGCTGTTGTTTTGAGATTTAAACATCAGTAGAGTCATGGTCAAGTTTATGAAATAATTCTCTGATTGATGTATTTTGCATTTCTTGATGCTTAATCAGCTTCTCCACCATCAACTCCATGTTGGACTTCTCTTTAGGTGGGGTTATATTATTTAGAAATTCCACTAGTTGTGTTGGCAATACTCTTGTTGACTCATGCAAAATTTTAGGTGTACATTGCTGAAATTGAATGGCTAACAACCTTGATTGTGTATGAAGATCTTTCGCCATGGTAAATAGCTTCTTCATCATCCCACAATGTTTTTCTTGTCGGTTAATAATCTTTTGCATCATAGTCACCAACATGAACTTCAATAATTGTTGTTGTGTCATTGATGCTAAAATTTAGGTGGAGTTACATTTCTAGATGAGACTAGAAAAGATGATTGCACTTGAGCATTCAATTATGGGTATGCATTATGCATTTTATTTTGATCATAAACTACAGGTTGGTAGTGTTGTCCAATGTAAAGCAAATTATCTTGATATGAACTAAAAAATTGATTTTTCCATCGGCTGCTATGATTATCCATGAAATGAAACCTCCCATATGGATCATCTTGAACATAAGAATGTACTTGATCACAATAGGCTTGAGAAGTTGCAATAGGTTTTTTTCTACTATGTCTTCAACTCTAGAAACCAAGTTGCCCCAACTTCCCAATTTTGACATCCCACTTGAATGGCAAGAATTCTGCACACTATGTGACCAGTTTGGAAAATTCAGATACCTCACAAAAATCATCACTTTTTGAAATCTAAAATTTTGACCTCTCTATTTTGGGAGTTGTATAGAGAGGGCGATTACCCTATTGGGTTAAGATACACTAGCATAGTAAATAAAAGAAATGCCCGACATTCCAAAACATGCATGCAAACAGTGGAAAGGCAATATAATACTAACATAGCTAAGGGAAGATCATCGATTGCTGCATTGCTGCAATAAGTTTAAAAAATTAGAATCGTCTAGAAAAAGAAAATCCATCACTTGGCCTCCCAGCCCTAGCTGGGGGTTTAGCTGCACATCCCAAGGAGACATAATGCAACGCACAAGTTCATCACAACCAAAAATAAAAAAATAGGAAAAGAAGAAACGAAAACAAAAAGAAAAAGGGATGCTGCGGAACCCTTCTTCTCAGCCTCTTTTTCGAAGTTGCAGATAAAATGGGTTGAGATCCTTTTCTTTGGAAGCCTCCATGTCCGTTTATAGCTTAGGGTTCTATGCCATCTGTCCACTAATTTTTTTTGTCCTCTTCCTCACAAATTTTTCAGCCAAAGGAAGCTTCCTATGCTTGTAGAAAAGGAATATACAACTTTTTGTAGGTCTGACAATGAATGCATTTGGTCCTCTAATGTCTGCCTTCTTTTAGGGCAGGAAGTGGTGCCATGTGCCCAAGTGCCCCCGTTTGCTCCCTTGTCTTCAAAATGTGCCCTTCTTGTTCGTCCGGATCACTCTTCACCTCTAAATGTAATGGGGATTCTGGAACACTGCAAATACATAGAACACAAAAACCAGTAATATTTCATCATGAAAATGACAAATTCCCATTTTCATAAGAAATAGTGTGGATAATTTATAAAAGTGGAAGACCAAAAAGAAAGCGCATAGTCATGCATTATAATATAGAAAATTAGAGAGAAAATGCATGCAAAACATAGCTAAAAGTGTATATAATTTCTCCACATCTACCATAATTAATCTCTATGGTGTAAGTGTTTGCATGCCCATCATGTTGTGTGCGTATGTCGAACTGCTATTGTCTTCCCAAAATAAGGTGGCAATCATCCATCTCGAGGACACTCCAAACTACCTCATCTCTCTAAGACTTCCCAATGGTCATGAGACATCATGTTGATACCTTGATATCGTTGCCATTTTTTATCTATCCAACACTATATGGTGCAGAATGTGATTCTAGTGGCAGCTTCAACTTATCGACAATAGCCTTTGTTACTATATTTCTGAGCTATCTCCATTGATGATTATATCACAAAGTTTACCATGGAAAGTACATCACATACGAAAGAACTTCTGTTTATGGGAGGAAGATTCATTTCTCGGGAGTGAACAAGATCTTTTGGATTATATATGACAAGTGTTCTTCGTCAATGGGTATCTCATCAATTTCGGCGTTGCCCCCGTTTGCAACTTCTTGAAACTCTTTGAAAGGTGCACCTTCATAGATAGTGAAGTTGACAAGTGCTTGTTGCAGGCATTCATTAGAACGATGATAAGGTTGTTAACATCTATAACAAATGGGTGGGTTTGGAATCCTATAAGGATTTGGGTTCTTTCTAGTTGTAGTAGTTGTAAGTATGGTGTTGTTAGTTTTTCTGCGAGCACCCTACGGATTGCTGGTGCTGGTGCTTGACTCAAGGGTGGCTCGACCCATTGGAGATCAAAGATTTGAGGACTTAGCATGTTCTCCTAAACGAAAAGTGCCATGTGACCCTTATTCCAATTGGTACTCTATTAGTAATAGCCTTAGATAATGAGCATGTAGGATTCATCTCAACACAGTCTTGAATGCTAGGTAAAAAGCATCCTATGTAGTGAGCAAATTGTTGGGCTTCATACTGCTCCAAATTGATTTGCAAAGATAGCCTATGGTATTATATGATGTGTAGGAGAACAGAATGACTTCTCTGATTCCAATCTTGTCACTTTTTGGTATAAAGTTTGCTCAAAATTGGGTGGAAGGAAACAATCTCTGAGCAGTTATTTCCTCTTCACCTAGGACTAAACATGATTCTTCTCTTGATGATGTTTTCTAGCCTAGTGGCGCTCCTAACATGTGGATGCTCCTCCTTTCAACCGATATGCTACAAGTTGAATGTGTTTATGAGCAGGGACCTCCATGTATTAAAAAAAATATTTCCACTTCAGTCAACCAATCAAGGAAATCCTCTTATTGAAGTTGTCAGTTACAAGATGGTAGGTCCATCTTCATCTTGAATCCCGATTGCAGCTGGGATGTTTGGGCTAGTGGGACTTCTTTATCACTTTCCTCATCAGTTGATTCGTGCAGTAGTTGTTTCACACAAGCCCTTTCTTAAAAGACTAAACTACTCTTCTCTCATTTAATCTTTAAAAACTTAAATTTAAATATAATTAAAAATAAATAATATAAAAAGGGGGCCTCGAGCTCGCCTATAGAGGAGGAGGAGGAGGAGGGGGCTTCCTCTCTGTGTAAGAGCAACCCTATTGGTCTCCTTCGCATGACCAGGCCAAAGAAGGTGAGCTCCGAGCTCGGTCTTTGTCTAGAAGCCAGTGATTAACCCCACCTGCATCAGCGACAATCGCTGCCCCCCTCCTTCTCGAGTCGATGATGATCGCCCCCTTCCTCTCCACATAGGAGTGAACCTGCTGATCTCTGTTCGCGTGGTCATGGCTGAAGGAGGTGAGCTCCACCCCCACCATATTTGCATTCATCGGCGCCCTTGGTGACGACCCCACCCTTCGCCCAGCAAGGATCACTTGTAGGTCACCCCCTCCGACGATCATGTCCCCCAACGTTGCCCGCCCCCCTCTGTCGGTGACATGGGGCACTGCACCAGCGAGGGAGAGGGGAACACCCTTTTTTATGTTATTAAATTTTAAATTATTTTTATCATATATTATTTAAAACTTTTAAAGATTAAATGAGAGGAGAATAGTAGTTTAATCTTTTAATAAATAGAAAAAATAAAGAGATGGAAAAAATCAATGAAATTAGACAGATGGATTAAAGTTGTATAATTTAGGGATGTCTTACAGTGAGTTCATGTATTAGGATTAGACGTGACATATCGTTATAGCTCATGAGAGGTTTAAGAAATTAACCCATTTTAAAAAGTAATACACAAATGTTATAATCTCCAGCGTCTACAAGAGAGTGTCGATGCAATAACCAAAAAAAAAAAACTTAATAAAATAAAATAGGAATGAAACGGTCAGCAGAGGAAGTAAATATTGGGATCCCTATTAATGTGGGGAGTAATTAGGTAATTAAATGGAGATCATGGAGATAATGGAGAGGGAAATTCAGATCGGAGAATTAAAAGAGGAAAATCACACCCAAAAACTTCTATTATCTTTCCATCTCCTATTCATCTCAAAACCATTGTAATACCTTCATCCTTTATTGAAATCCACCTGAAAGCAAGCTGAAATCATCGAGGCATCTGGTACCTCACGTTTAAGAAAGGAGGGTATTGAAATCGTTGGAACATTAGCAAGGGGTCAGCCGAACATATGTCCGTTCTCTTCACGTCCTCCTCATGTACAAACTCCTCCTCACAGAATTCCTGTGATCTGAATTGATTTGCAGGAGGGAGGAGGAGCACGGCATCTTTGACCCGGAAAGTACAAATGCGGAAACCAGGTGGGTGAATCTGAGATCACCTTGCATAACCCTATTAGATGGACCTGATCTACCATGTTAATTCTACCAAGTTTGATTAAGGTTTATGAGAGTGAAACGTCAAGAATGATTATGACTACCATGCTGTGATATTCTGTTGATCTTTCTGAATCTACTGTGATGTGCTATCTGTTAGAATCCATTATTTACTATTCCATGTTTTGTTTGTTTCTTTAAATCATGTTTTGCTATGCCTGTGTTGAGATGGCTATTTAGAATTATGATATGGTTATTGTAGTATAGTAGTAGTCGCATCCATGCTTTGTAGAATGGTTTGCTTCGATCTCCACCGTAGTATAAATTCTCTTGACACTCTGGACAAGCCGGCCCGGGTTCATACTGCATCCAATTGAGTAGTTTGGTTACTCGGCCTGTGTTCGTGGAACTCGGCCCAGTTCACCTTGAACCCAGCCTGGGTTAGCGAATGATACATCATCCGAACTCTCGACATTTTGGTACCCAACCCGGGTTCTATTGAACTCGGCCTAGGTTTGTCCCACGTCGACCCTGACGCTGTGCGACACTATTCACCAACCCGACCGAGTGCCGATTACACTCAGCCCGGGTCACTTTGTATCTGGACCGAATTATAGCAGTCCGAAACCATTCATCATGTTTCTCTACTGGTTCTTGATCTTAATCTAAATACTTTCTGTCCTTGTTCCGATTTATCACGATTATGACTGGACTATTGACATATGATCTCAGCATGATCTATTCTTGATTTAAGACATGAACTCTTATGTTGATTTACTATGCTATTGATCTGTTGATTCCCACGCTATGAAGAATACCCAAAAATAAGATTCTAAAGTGGTTAACAAGAAAGAAGAACACTAGGTTGCCAGCCTATGCCAAGCGCCTCATGATAAAGGTCGCTTCCTTGGTCATGGCTTGATCAACCATTGACCCGCACAAGGCTGTATTGTTTCGCTCGACATACCCCATGAAGAATTTGAAGGCATCTAAAGTCTGATTTCTAAGCAAGATTCATGATTAAGAAGCATGATTAAGTAAAGGAAACATGAACACCGAATCAAGTTATTGTTATTACATGTTGCCATGATTACCAAGTATGCTATTGATTCCAAGCCTATCATATACCTTGTGATTCTTATTGATTATTGATATCAATTGATCTACCTTATTTATGACTTATGATGAGCTCATGCTCCCTCTTCTGACCAAGATAATCATACATCTTTATTTTTTATTTACTCTAATTAGAGTTATGCATTGTATATTTTTATTGGAACCCCACTAGACTGTAAAGCTTACGGGAGGTTCGTCTCTCTTGTGTTTGATTTTCACAAGGTCAGGTTAGTGATGATGTTGAGTTGGTGTACTACGACAATGCTCAGACAATGATAAAGCACATAAACCGAAGAGCCTAGTTAACCCCATTTCTTTCTTTCCTCATTTATGAACTCTGATGTAATTATGACTATATTCTTAATTTGGGACCATGTAATTGAAAGAAAATATGAAATCAAGATTATAATAATATTAGTAAGGATCCGATCCATTAACTCGAGAACGTTATCCAATGGAGAGAAGTTCACTAGAGAGGATCACATGTGTCATCCCTCTAACGGTATTCACGTCAAGACATCAAGAAGACTTGCACACACATTTATCACCACAACTATTGTGAAGAAGAAGATGAAGAGTGGAGAGCAAGAATGGGAGAGAGAGAGCCTCGCACAAATAATGACTAATATATTATTATATAATGAATGGAGAGAAGAATTGTGTAACTTCTTCTCCCTCATAATCTTCTCATTCACGAAGGAAGAGAGTAGGTTACAAATAAGGGACAAGACCGTTATGCTCCCTAATTAAACCTATTATCATACAATAATATGAATATCAATGGTCGAGATTGATTTGATCACTATCGTACGATCTAGTCAATTGATCAACGTATTCGATCGAGACCACCCGATTGAGTTTAAGGCATACGATTTTACCCATTGTGTAACAGCTCCCACTTTCACTAAACTCAATACACTTCCAGTGCATATATTCATTCGTCTTCTCAAAATGAAATAGTGATTTAGTTAGTGCATATCATATGTATTAACATTTAATACACATTTACTTTTATTGATCTAATCAATCGATGTTCTACTATTAGTGTGCAACATGATCAAGTTAGGCATTGCTAGACAACTAATAAGTTTGATCAACTTGGAATCAATTAACTCAAAATCTTCTTAATAATCTTGTTTGCGTGTGTCCCATTAGGATCATATTACTATACTCATAAGTGTTCAATATGAATCAAATTCATCACACAATATTTGATAATACAATTAATCAATATTCCTAAACAAATTGTGTGAACTCTTATAGACCAAGAGTGACACCTAGAAATATATCTTGACCCCTACAGTAGTACGGATATCAACAAACCTGTAATATGGTATACATACACGTATAGCCCTTCTACATTTTCTATGTCCTGATTGAGATTAATAGGGCATGATGAAATGTTAGATCCCTAATCTTAATACATAATTATATTGACAAACATTTTGTTCAAAGAACATTGAGAACTCATTCTCGTATTATTATGGACACAGACTTTATTTATTACACTGGACATCTCTCTTTGCATGAGTGATAGATTCCATTTTGAACACTCTCATGCATTTTGAATCTCCCCAATAAATGTCATTAGATATTCATTTTTCAATAGTATTTTAAGATTATAAAAAATATTCATAAACACATAAGATATCAATGGTATATCAGGTCAAAGGACCACATTTACAATCGTATTAATGAAAAAACTTGCTAACAGTCCAACCAACAAGTTTTTCATGTGGGTCAGTTCAGTGAGTGATCACTTGCTGATCACTATATGATTTTAACCCATTTTAGATGCAATTCATACATATGGAGTCCCACTTTTGCCTATTTTTGGGTCAATTATACTTGAAATGCAAACATTGTGATAACTAGTTGATATTCCTCATTTCATACTTAATTCCATGTGCATAGAGGTTCTGAAATGCCAAAATTCATTAATATTTAAATTCTATACCAAGTTATCATTTTGAGGACAAGTTATCATTCCTAAGTGTCAAGTTATCATTATTTTGAATGAACTTATTTTCAATGGTTTTCTTGCCCTAAATCCATCATTATCATGTATAAATCATATTTGGATAGTCACATCTCAACTTGTGCAAAGTTTTAAGTCCATTTGAACAAGTTATCATTTTTCAAGTGCCAAGTTATTGTTAAAGGGCAATTCTGTCATTTTGACATGCAAAACCATTAATTCTGCACAAGGACCTTAAGCAATAATCTTATTATTGTTCTAACTCATTGCTGGTCAAATTTCATCACATTTGGATAATCAAAACTCAAGTTATGACAAGTTATCGTTTTTAAGTCATATAAGTTATCATTTTTGGGCACTCAAGTTATCACTTTTAGGAATCTCATTCATATTTGATTTCTGACCTCACTCACTTGTCACTCTAATCAATTTGATACTTAAAATGCTTTGAATCACTTGCATTTGGATAATTTCCATGATTTGTGACAAGTTATCATTTCGGGCCCCTTAATTCATTAATTTTGCTACAAGTTTTCATTCCTGCACAACACCTAATACCATTTGATATCTGAGCTAGCAGCTATCATTATCCTAATCCTTATTTGTCAAAACACCATTCAAGGGCTTTGATGCTTGCTGTTTGGGGATTTGTAGCAGGGAGAAAGGTGGCCAAAAAGATGGAAAAAAGTAGGGGGGACCACTACTTTTTCCTGCACAAAAGGGAAGCTGTCACTGCTGGAATTTCTGCAGATGGACAGGTGGCTTAATCAGGAGGATTAGAACATTTAGATGCTGATCAAAGGGTGGAAAGGAGTGATATATAAGCTGGATTTTTCTGGAGGAGAAGAGAGGCTGGTCATTCAAGGGTTTGGAGCAAGGCAAGGAAGGGGGCTGCTGGATTTTGGGAGCTATTGCCGAGAGCTTGAAGGAACCATGAATTGTATCTGTTTCTTATCCCATTTCATGTCAAATCTTGTAATTATGAGGAGCTAAACTCCATTTCTTCTAGGATAGGGTAGTAGTTTAGATTAGTTTTGGATGGATATGGACTGATTTGTAATCCTGCACTGAAATCAATTCTGGTTTTCAGATTTTAGAACTTTTCTGCACTGATTCATGTTATCATTAGATCCATTGTAAACCATGATTGAGATGTGTTATTTGATCTAATCACCCTTCAGAATGCATTAAGAGATAAAGTCAGATTTCTGGATTCCATTTAGTTGCAAATCTGATTTCTGAATTTGGTTTCCTGAAAATCTGATTTCCTATTTTTTCTGAATCTGATTTCCTGAACTGCAGAATCTGTTTGTTACTCTCAACCTGATTAATTGAGTCTTTGGAATGTTGGTATTGTCCCTATCTTGTTCAGAAATGAATCAAGATTGTTTGGACATTCATTTGACTCAAACCAGATTTTCCACTGATTCCTGAACAGAAATCAGAAATCTGATTTTTCTGGTTTTACATTTCTGAAATCTGATTTGTTATAAATCTGATCTTGTCATTTGAAGACCCTATTTGTATTTATAACTGAGAAGTTATCATTTGGTCTAACCCTTGTTCAGAAATGAATCAAGAATCAATGCCAAGTTCTAGATACAAACCCAATTAGAATTCTGATTTCTACTTTCTGAAATCTGATTTTTCTGAAATTTGAATTCTGATTTTCTTGGGCTGTTTGAATCTGATTGTCATTGGGGATTGAATTAATTGAACAACTGAGAGGTTAACATCTATCCCAATCTTGTTCAGAAATGAATTGAGAAGCTTTGACATTCCTATGATTCAAATCTGATTTGGTTTTTCCTCATTTGAATGAGTTGAATGAGTTGCTGATTTCTGGTTTCCTAAAATTCCTGAAATTTGATTTCCTGGGCTTGGGATCTGATTGTCATCAAGGATTGGATAATTGAATAGTTGAGAGGCTAATATATGCCCTGATCTTATTCAGAAATGAATCAAGATCATTGACAATTCAGAATTAAAATCTAATTTTTCCAAAATCTGATTTCTTAGTTTGATTCTAATTCTATTTTCTGATTGTTTGGAATCTGATTTGCCAATTGTTAATCCCTATTTTATTCAAATCACTGAGAGGTGTACTCTAGGAATCCCTTGCAGTCCAGAGATGGGTCAAGGGGCATTTGGCAAACTTGAATTCCATCAATCCACATTGCTGATTTTTTCAGAAATGCTGATTTCTGTTTTCTCATTTAATTAACTTCTGATTTCCATTGTCAACCCTCATATTAATCCACTACTGAGAGGTAGTCTTAAGGGCTTCTTTGAGATCCAGAGATGGGCCAAGGAGCAATGGGAATTATGAACTCATGTGGCCATATGTTTTGCATTTCCAATTGAGTGTGTTTGTGTGGATTTCAATTTATTTTGCAACCGAGAGGTTGATTTTGAATCTCCCTTGAATTCAGAGATGAATCATGGAACACAAGCACCATTATTGAGTATATTTTATCCTGATTTGGTAGATTGGAATGATTCCATCTTTTTATGATTGCAAATGCAAGTTATCATTCCAAACTTCCTTGAATTGCAAAAAAAAATCAGCATTGAACTTTATTTTGAGCCCAATGATAACTTGATTTTCAGTGAGGACCCTCTTTTGATTCAATCTAGCTAACAACTATATAATCATATATTGCTTAGTTAGAGGCTAATTGAGCTGTGGGAACAGCCATTTTCAAGTTGAATCAAAAGTTTGACATTTAGTGATAACTTGTTCCATTCCATCCTTAATTAATTTAGATGAACCCCAAATCCTAGAAGAACCTTCCTCATAGATAGTTAAACCTTTTTAGACTTCATTCTAGCATTTATAATTCAGTTTTGATAAATTTCCAAAACCCAAAAACCAGTTATCATTTCAATTTCCATAAAAAAATCTGTTTTCACTATTCATTAAAAATATGTTTTTAGCCACTTAAGTAGAACTAATCTAGATTGTTTTAGGGTGTCTTAGACTTCAAATTCTTGTGGATACGACAACCTGAGTCTACTACAACTTACTTGTGCACTTGCAGCTAGTGAGTTGGGAGACAAAAAAAAAAATGAAAAATTGACATTTTCTTTAATTTCAGCAAGTTATCACTAGAAAACCCAAATATCACTATCAAGTTTTTGGCGCCGTTGCCGGGGATTTGAGGTCAATTAGGCTAACTTAGATAGTTTAGATTAGTTTTAGATTAGTTTTTAGTTTATTTGTTAGGCCAATTTTCAGTTTTTGCAAGTTATCATTCTGAATTTTTTTTTCTTTTCAATTCTGTACAGATTTCTTTCTTTTTATGAAATTGATACTTCTGAATTGATTTTATGCAGATTTGGAGGTTCAAGGAGACCTCTACCTATCTGATCCTCAACTGAAAGAAGATTCAATAGGAGAAGGAGCTTGCAAAGAGAAGAGGCTAGGAGAAGAACTTTTGAGAAGGAGGCTACCAATCAAAACAAGGCTGCTCCTAGGATATTTAGGGATCGTTATTCACCCAGCAATTGCAGAAAATTATGAATTTGACTTCTGAGAGAGAAAGAAGAAAAGATGGATATGAGTTGACAAACTTGGTCCTATGACTATTATCAATCAAGTGAAACACCCTTGAGCCAGGAGGAATTGGATTCTATAGTTGAAGAACCATCACAAGTTCATTGCAATCAAGGATCACCACAATTTCAACAGCCCTCTAATGCTTACATGTATGCCTCATATGGTCATGAAAGTTCTAATTACTGGAATCAAGAGGAAGGTTTCTCAACTAGTAGTCATTATATTTCAAATTATTGGAATCCTGAGCAAGACTTCTCAAGAAGCAATCCTTATGTTTATGACTCACAAAATCATTTGTATTACCATCACAATCAAGGTCAAGAGTCAAATTTTCAGGTTGCTACCATGGATATTTCAGAAAATCAGCAATCACTTAATCAATCCATAGAGTCAGAAATGAAGATTATGTTGGAGAACTTCATGAGGCGGTAGGACGAGCAACTTGCAAACTTGAAAACAATATGTATGAAAGTAGATGTTGTTGGAGCTGGATTGGAGGCCAAGCTTTGTTTGCAGTCCAGTCAAGAAGCCCCACAAATCCAATCTGCCCTTCTGAAAGAAGAAATTCAGGAAATGAAGATGGGAATTGAGAAAGAGATGAATGAAGAAAAAGTAGTCATGGAGGCTGAAATTGAAAAGAAGTCTATCACACTTATAGAACAGGCCAAGAAACAAGATGAAGTTGCTGAAGTTATTGAAAAAGCTACTCCAATGATACCAACAATAAATCACATTGAAGATCCACTCATAAGGTTCCCATCCAATGAAGAATTAATTATAGAAGACCTTGATTTTGATTTTTTGGAGAAACTATCAGATACACTCCATTATGATGAGAGCTGCAACTCAATTCACTTATTGTCTATCACTAAAGATGAGTTACTTCCTGCACCCAACTGTCTAAAAGTTTCACTTGAAGTAATTTGATCCACAAACCATCATGGATCAGTTGAAGAATATCAACATCTTAGGGGCAAAGATGAAGAAACATCAAAAGAGAAGAAGTGGCCTGAACTTAAAGCAAGCACTAATTCATTTGAAGTCATTCAGAGTTCCAAAGTCTCACCCATCTCATTTTCCATTGGGCAACTGGTTATGACAGCAAAGCCACATGATGAAACTGAAATGGCCAAGGAGGATACAAAAGTAGAAGAAATTTCTTTCCAAATAGAGGCTATAGCAGAATTTAGATTTGTAGAAGGAATTGAACATTCAATGAAGGAAGATCATTGCTTGCCTACTGAAAGATGGAACCAAGAGCTCAAAAATCTTCCAACAATGCTGCATTTAAAGAGGCCATTGAAGAAATGGTTGCTTAAACAAGATGGTGATCCAGGAGATTCAGATGTCATAGATGAGAAGTTATGGAATGAGAAGTTAGTATATTTCTGGTACAATGAAGGAGGGATACATCCAACTGAAAAACGAAAGTCAAATATTGTGAAACTAAGAGATCCATACTTGATTAGTGAAGCTGTCCACAGATTGAGATCTCTACTTGATCATATCACACTATTTAAACCTCCTTGACATCAAGATTTGTAACAATGTCTAGCCAAAGACATTAAAGAAAGGCACTTCTTGGGAGGTAACCCAAGCCATTATCAACATAATCTTTCTGTTTTTGCAGGAATAAGAGATGAGGAACAGGTTCAATTCACAAGTCTCAAATTCAGGGAGTACCCATACCCCTTTATTTTTTATTTTTCCACTGAAAACTTAATGATAACTGATAATATTTTTCTTATTATGCTACATTGATCATATTATCATCTGAATTAACATTCATTTCAGTTATCCCAATCTATTATAGCCTAATTTCAGTGAATTTTAGAAATTCCCAATGCAATGTTGAATTCTGCACTAAAAAAATCTGATTAGTTGCAAATCTGCCATACCAATTGATATCATTTGTTTCTCTGCAGGATCAGTTGCAATTAATGAAGGTTAGACCACCCAAAGTTTCTGGATGAAGTGCCAAGAGAATTCAAATGCCCAATTTAATGCATTTCAATCCCACCCACCCCTCTCCCTTGCCTTTATTTTTCAACCCTGAGGACAGTGTTGAGAATAAGCTTGGGGGAGGAAACCTGGTGCTTTTCTAACCTTTACACCATGTTTTCAATTGATTTTAATGTTCATATCATAATTCATACCAGGTTATCATTGGTTTTCACAAGTTATCACTAGTTATCACTCGGTTATCAATTTTTGGACCCAACTCAATTCTGAATTCATTTTGGCTCTGAAATGGGTAGAATACTTTATTTTGACAGTGGGTGCACTCCAATACCAAGTGGCCAACTTGGCCATTAGCCTTCTTGCTTTAATTGGCATTATGAATTCAGATGCATTTGAATGAAGTTTTTAGCTGAAAATTTTTCCTTTTTGTGGGTCACACTAGTTGATACTTATGGATTGAATTAGCAATATCAGATGTCTAGAAGGGAGTCAAGGCTCTTGCTGCCATGCTAAATAGGAAAACTTGACTTTTTGGATAAAGGGATCTAAACTATATTTGAGTTTGAACTATTGCTCACTTCATGAACAGGATAGAAAAATGAAAAAAGGAAAAGTAAAAAGTCATATGCATGCATAGAAAAAAGGAAGAGAGCAAAACTTCCAAAGGAATCTCTCTTCAATGCAAAAAGAAAAAAAAATTTAGGAGAGCAAAACTTCCCAAGGAATCTCTCCTAAAGAAAGCATGAATAAAAATCAGGTGCTAAACCGGTTTATATGCATTTCATGAATAAAAGTCAGGTGTTAAACCTGTTTAAACAATTGAAAATCTGTTCATGAAGAGATTTGTAGTTCAACCCCTTTGTAAAGTTGACAATTCCTACAATTCAAACATGTTATTGCTAGTACTTCTTCCATGGCTTAAATTTGCTTTAGCCTCTGTGATTCCCTAGCTAGAAATTGAGTTTTTGGAAAGAATGAAGTGTTGGAAAAGTGGGAAACTCATTAGATTCAATTCAGCTAGACTTTACTTCATTTGTGGACTTTTAATTCAAGTTTGTCCTTAATTTCTGAATGTTTTGCTTGAGGACAAGCAAAAGGCTAAGCTTGGGGGAGTTTGATCACTTGCTGATCACTATATGATTTTAACCCATTTTAGATGCAATTCATACATATGGAGTCCCACTTTTGCCTATTTTTGGGTCAATTATACTTGAAATGCAAACATTGTGATAACTAGTTGATATTCCTCATTTCATACTTAATTCCATGTGCATAGAGGTTCTGAAATGCCAAAATTCATTAATATTTAAATTCTATACCAAGTTATCATTTTGAGGACAAGTTATCATTCCTAAGTGTCAAGTTATCATTATTTTGAATGAAATTATTTTCAATGGTTTTCTTGCCCTAAATCCATCATTATCATGTATAAATTATATTTGGATAGTCACATCTCAACTTGTGCAAAGTTTTAAGTCCATTTGAACAAGTTATCATTTTTCAAGTGCCAAGTTATTGTTAAAGGGCAATTCTATCATTTTGACATGCAAAACCATTAATTCTGCACAAGGACCTTAAGCAATCATCTTATTATTGTTCTAACTCATTGCTGGTCAAATTTCATCACATTGGATAATCAAAACTCAAGTTATGACAAGTTATCGTTTTTAAGTCATATAAGTTATCATTTTTGGGGCACTCAAGTTATCACTTTTAGGAATCTCATTCATATTTGATTTCTGACCTCACTCACTTGTCAGTCTAATCAATTTGATGCTTGAAATGCTTTGAATCACTTGCATTTGGATAATTTCCATGATTTGTGACAAGTTATCATTCCGGGCCCCTTAATTCATTAATTTTGCTACAAGTTTTCATTCCTGCACAACACCTAATACCATTTGATATCTGAGCTAGCAGCTATCATTATCCTAATCCTTATTTGTCAAAACACCATTCAAGGGCTTTGATGCTTGCTGTTTGGGGATTTGTAGCAGGGAGAAAGGTGGCCAAAAAGGTGGAAAAAAGTAGGGGGGACCACTACTTTTTCCTGCACAAAAGGGAAGCTGTCACTGCTGGAATTTCTGCAGATGGACAGGTGGCTTAATCAGGAGGATTAGAACATTTAGATGCTGATCAAAGGGTGGAAAGGAGTGATATATAAGCTGGATTTTTCTGGAGGAGAAGAGAGGCTGGTCATTCAAGGGTTTGGAGCAAGGCAAGGAAGGGGGCTGCTGGATTTTGGGAGCTATTGCCGAGAGCTTGAAGGAACCATGAATTGTATCTATTTCTTATCCCATTTCATGTCAAATCTTGTAATTATGAGGAGCTAAACTCCATTTCTTCTAGGATAGGGTAGTAGTTTAGATTAGTTTTGGATGGATATGGACTGATTTGTAATCCTGCACTGAAATCAATTCTGGTTTTCAGATTTTAGAACTTTTCTGCACTGATTCATGTTATCATTAGATCCATTGTAAACCATGATTGAGATGTGTTATTTGATCTAATCACCCTTCAGAATGCATTAAGAGATAAAGTCAGATTTCTGGATTCCATTTAGTTGCAAATCTGATTTCTGAATTTGGTTTCCTGAAAATCTGATTTCCTATTTTTTCTGAATCTGATTTCCTGAACTGCAGAATCTGTTTGTTACTCTCAACCTGATTAATTGAGTCTTTGGAATGTTGGTATTGTCCCTATCTTGTTCAGAAATGAATCAAGATTGTTTGGGCAATCATTTGACTCAAACCAGATTTTCCACTGATTCCTGAACAGAAATCAGAAATCAGATTTTTCTGGTTTTACATTTCTGAAATCTGATTTGTTATAAATCTGATCTTGTCATTTGAAGACCCTATTTGTATTTATAACTGAGAAGTTATCATTTGGTCTAACCCTTGTTCAGAAATGAATCAAGAATCAATGCCAAGTTCTAGATACAAACCCAATTAGAATTCTGATTTCTACTTTCTGAAATCTGATTTTTCTGAAATCTGAATTCTGATTTTCTTGGGCTGTTTGAATCTGATTGTCATTGGGGATTTCTATCCCAATCTTGTTCAGAAATGAATTGAGAAGCTTTGACATTCCTATGATTCAAATCTGATTTGGTTTTTCCTGATTTGAATGAGTTGAATGAGTTGCTGATTTCTGGTTTCCTAAAATTCCTGAAATTTGATTTCCTGGACTTGGGATCTGATTGTCATCAAGGATTGGATAATTGAATAGTTGAGAGGCTAATATATGCCCTGATCTTATTCAGAAATGAATCAAGATCATTGACAATTCAGAATTAAAATCTAATTTTTCCAAAATCTGATTTCTTAGTTTGATTCTAATTCTATTTTCTGATTGTTTGGAATCTGATTTGCCAATTGTTAATCCCTATTTTATTCAAATCACTGAGAGGTGTACTCTAAGAATCCCTTGCAGTCCAGAGATGGGTCAAGGGGCATTTGGCAAACTTGAATTCCATCAATCCACATTGCTGATTTTTTCAGAAATGCTGATTTCTGTTTTCTCATTTAATTAACTTCTGATTTCCATTGTCAACCCTCATATTAATCCACTACTGAGAGGTAGTCTTAAGGGCTTCTTTGAGATCCAGAGATGGGCCAAGGAGCAATGGGAATTATGAACTCATGTGGCCATATGTTTTGCATTTCCAATTGAGTGTGTTTGTGTGGATTTCAATTTATTTTGCAACCGAGAGGTTGATTTTGAATCTCCCTTGAATTCAGAGATGAATCATGGAACACAAGCACCATTATTGAGTATATTTTATCCTGATTTGGTAGATTGGAATGATTCCATCTTTTTATGATTGCAAATGCAAGTTATCATTCCAAACTTCCTTGAATTGCAAAAAAAAATCAGCATTGAACTTTATTTTGAGCCCAATGATAACTTGATTTTCAGTGAGGACCCTCTTTTGATTCAACCTAGCTAACAACTATATAATCATATATTACTTAGTTAGAGGCTAATTGTGCTGTGGAAACAGCCATTTTCAAGTTGAATCAAAAGTTGGACATTTAGTGATAACTTGTTCCATTCCATCCTTAATTAATTTAGATGAACCCCAAATCCTAGAAGAACCTTCCTCATAGATAGTTAAACCTTTTTAGACTTCATTCTAGCATTTATAATTCAGTTTTGATAAATTTCCAAAACCCAAAAACCAGTTATCATTTCAATTTCCATAAAAAAATCTGTTTTCACTATTTATTAAAAATCTGTTTTTAGCCACTTAAGTAGAACTAATCTAGATTGTTTTACGGTGTCTTAGACTTCAAATTCTTATGGATACGACAACCTGAGTCTACTACAACTTACCTATGCACTTGCAGCTAGTGAGTTGGGAGACAAAAAAAAAAAAGAAAAATTGACATTTTCTTTAATTTCAGCAAGTTATCACTAGAAAACCCAAATATCACTATCAGTGAGCTTATTCTCTAACAAGCACCTATATATGTATTTGTTATGATGCGTAATGAGAACTAGTATCATCAAACATTTTGATAAACGAATTACACAATCACCTAACTGGATTAAAGTTGTCTTATCATCAATCCGTCAGGTGATGAACAAACTTTTGAAGTATACATAAGTGTCTCATGTTATGATCATATCATATCACATTTGTCATATTGATACTTCATGGACAATATCATGAATTCTGACATATAATGGGAATAGTGCCAATAATTGTATAAACTTGATAATTTTAGTTTTCGTTATGTTCATATCATAAAAAATGGATGAATTTGAATTCATCAAAGCATAACTTTTCTAATGATCATATCATGTTACTTATTATTTTGATATAACTTCGAGTTTTTGATTATGTTTAGGCATATACATCCCCACAAACCTTATATAGATATCTAATAAGTTTCAAATACTATCACTTATTGTGATAAATTTCAAATACTACCACATATTCTCCTACATGCACTAAATATAATCTTTGTTTCCAAAAAATTCATCTTCTAAAGATGTATTTTAGATGAAAGTTTAATGCTAGAATCTGCTTTAAATATATTTATGCGACAATCACCAAGAATATTTTACATGTCGTAAGTGTCAAAACACTTCAATTCTTTTAAGTGAAGTGACATTAGTATATTCAATACGCATGATCATAAGTTGTATATTTAAAATCCATAATGTAATTTTCTGATGAGATCTTAGCTGGACATTCAAGCTTTCAGATGAATCATTATCGTTATAATGACTTATGGATTCTAATACAACATACCGTGTTATTCATAAAAAAAATGACTATATTGTGAATGATGAATGTGTTGTCATACTTGAATTGAGATAAACATTTATATCTCATCCTTTGAAATCTCGTTTTAGTAAATTATTTACTAATATTGAACTTGTCAATAACGTGTCATCATATACTAAACGATTTTAGTAATGAGTCGTACATTTATTAAGAGAATATATCGAATATCAAAACCTATCACCATAGATATTGATGTTTAATTGAACTTCTTTATATTTAGAGCAGAGGATTTATGTGTATGGCATTCATACTTTAGTTGATTGATCACTACAAGAAAATGAGTGTTTAGCGACGCGAAGTAGCGTCGCATATAGTGGTGACGCTACATAGACGTCAGTAGCGCCTTTATGGCGTCCACTTTACATCTCAATAATGAGACACTATTTGCCTCTTGATAGCATCTCATTAGCGTGTTCTTAGCTATTCATGAAATAGACGCTAACGATGGTGCAATGAAGATGCTACGTAGACGCTATTATTGCACGCCACGGAGCGAAAATGCGCGGGAGAACCTAGCGCCATTCTTGCGTCGACAACTCGCGATGCTAACCTCGCGTCGCACACATTGCGACTCTAAAGAGATGCTATCTGGCGTCACATGCTTAGGCGACACTATGTTGATGCGAAACTGATTACTTGGCAACTATTTATAGGTTATCTCTATTTATATCGCTATTTGTTTTATATTTAAACCCTAAACCCTATATATTATATATACTATATGTTAATCAATAAATAAATTAAATATTATATTAGTATTATCAACATATATATGTATACATGATTACCCATATTACATATATATGTATTTTTACATCATAGGAGTGTTCCTAAATATATAATTTGTTAACTATATTATTTATATTATCTATACATACAATATCTTAATTATGCATATATTAATTTTATATTCTTAATCATGAAATTATGGTGGTTGAATTAAGAGACTGATTTGCTACAAATTATCCCATTTTAGCATCACCGTGGAGACTCAATAGCGTCAACTTCGCATCTAACTAGAGCTGCCGACATCGTCGAAGCTATGGTGACACTATTGGCGTCTCTGTAGTGTCGCAAACTTGAGACGCGAATAAGTTTTAGACGCTAGTTCGGCATTATGGGGTCGCTAAACTTCTCTAGCGACTCAATAGCGTCTGTATTGCGCCGCCTTACCTGACTTTTTATCACACACGCTTAATCAGGCACATATAGACATATAAATATGCGTATATACTTATACTTATATACAATAAGTACATATATACATATTATTATCACTTAATCTCACACATATAAACATATACACATATATTCACTTCGAATACGTATACATATACACGTTATCTATAATATGACTCGCACATGTATAGACATATACATACACATATATATTTATAATACATATAGATAAACACATTGTTGTGACTTAATCTCCCACACATAGACATATAGATACATATATATATATATATATATATATATATACACACATAATTTTGTTATAGACACATATACGTATAGACTTATAATTTTATATACATACATGATATTGTCGGAAGGGAATAAAATAACTGGAACGGGGCACAATGCGATGAGATGCTATATTGATAAATAAAATTACATACATAATAGAAAATTTGAAATAGAAAACAATAAGCGTCTCTCTGGCATCACAATTAAGGGATGCCAAATCAAAATCGACGCCCCTACGATGCCATGGTGTCGCTACAATAACTTAACAACACATTAGCTTCTCAATAGCGCCGTATTAGCCAAATTTTGATATAAGTGGTGCCTACATTGCATCTACGTAGCATCGCGTCTTGGGGAGACACTAAACTCTTCTTCATTTTCACTGTTACTATTTTACCTTTACCCGCCCTACGCCCGATGCTCGACGCCCAACGCCCGACCCCCGATATCGACGATCGACTACTCCGACGCCCAACGCCCGACGCTCGACATTCTCATAAATTTTACTAAGGATGTACTTCGACATTCTTGGTGATAAAATGAGATTATGATTCGATGATGAAGTACTTGAAACATGTGATTTTGGACTTCCTAAGTTCAAAATCACACGTTTCAAGTACATGAATTTATTAACATATGGCTTAATATTGTCCGTTAGAAATGATAAAGCCAGATCGTAGTTGGATTCATCATTGGAAGGATAAACATGACGTCATAACTAAAGAATATAAGGTTGGTGTTGATGAATTCATTAATGTGGCATATCAAAATGAAGGTGCTGCTTCTTCATATAGCGAAATCTTATGTCCATGCCGGAAGTGCAAATGTTATCAATGGAAAGTAAGATATGATGTGTAGAAGAATTTATATTACAACGGTTTTTTATTGACATACACAAATTGGTTCTTTCATGGCGAAGAAAGATGGGCTAAAGAAATAACTAATGTAGATACCGTTGTGGGCGACTCGAGCAATCTGTACAGGGGATACGAGATGCAATTTTAGGAGAAAATGTTGACGAAACATTGATTAAAGAAGACTCGAATCCTTCGGCTTCTAAGTTTTATAATCTTTTCGAAGAAACAGATGAACCTTTATGGGATTGATGCGTGAAGCAAACTACACTTTTTGCAGTGGCACAACTAATGAACTTAAAATCAGAATTTAATATGAGCGAAAGTTGTTTTGACCGGATGCTTGCCATTATTAAGAGTATGCTTCCTACTTCAGAGAAATTACCAGGTTATTTTTACAAGTGCAAACGGTTGATGAGAGATTTAGAGTTGGAATATCAGAAGATTGATGCATGCCGCAATCATTGCATGCTGTACTACAAGGAAAACAACTCACTTATGAGTTGTTCTATTTGTGGCGAGTCCAGATTCAAGCCGAAAAAAAATTCCCAAAGTTTGAAAAAAAATGTGGCAAATGCAATATTTAGATACTTTTCAATTGTTCCAAGATTACAATGACTATTTCTTTCTGAAAAAATTGCATCATTCATGAGGTGGCACAGAGAAGGGGCACGTGAAGATCAAACTTCAATTACACACCCTTAGGATGCGGAGGCATGGAGACGATTTGATGCACTTCATCCGGCTTTTTCTGCAGAATCGCGCAATGTTGGATTAGGATTTTGCACCGAAGGCTTCAACTCATTTGGCTCATCAAGTATTGCTTATTTTTGTTCGCTAGTTTTTGTGACACCTTATAATTTGCCTCTAAGAATGTGTATGAGACGAGAGAATATATTGCTTACCTGTATGATCCTGGGTCCTCGATCTCTTAGTAAAAGTTTAGATGTTTACTTAAGACCTTTGATTGATGAACTCAAGATGTTGTGGGAGGATGGTGTGATTACCTATGACAAATCTAAAAAGCAAAATTTCATTATGAGAGCCGCATTAATATGGACCATAAGTGATTTTTTGGCATATGGAATGTTGAGTGGTTGGAGCACAAAAGGAAAACTCGTTTGTCCCATATGTGAAAAGAATACAAAATCATTTTTTTTTGAAAAATTGTAGGAAAGTTTGCTGGTTTAATTGTCATAGGATATTTTTACCATTGGAGAATTCGATGCGTCGTGATCGAAACTCATTTATAAAGAATACATCCGAGAACACTTTGTCTCTAATTCATTTGATGGGACACGAATTGCTAGAGCAAGTAAACAAGCTTAGTGAAGTCTCATTCGGACTGAAGGCCAGTAGTCACAAGCAAATTGGGTTTGAAAGTGAACATAATTGGGAGAAAAGAAGTATTTTTTAAGAGTTACCTCATTGGTCTTCAAATTTGGTACGTCATAACTTGGACGTCATGCATGTGGAGAAGAACGTATTTGACAACATCTTCAACACTATTATGAATGTTAAAGGAAGAACAAAAGATAGCATACATGCTCGCGAAGACATGAAATTAATATGCAAAAGACTAGAGTTAGATATCATTTGTTCGGTTTGGGAGTCCTTATGTAGGAAGTGGTAAGGATGTTTACTTTTAAACTATTTTTATTAAAATTATAGTTTTTGAAACTGTAAGTATTTGATGTTCACAAAGAACGGATGAACAATGGCGGAAAAGGGAAGAGTTAACCATCTTTCGAAGCCCGATACCCACATCCACATAGGGGGGGTCGATGCGATTTGACGAGCATCGATGACGCATGGTAATTTACATATAAATTTAATTTATCAAACTTTTGACTTATACTTATGTTATCAAATTTGAAACTTTATTATAGGCGGCGAAAGAAGGCGGTCCCGTAGACTTTCGTGTGGTTTATGAGGCCACGCATAAGAGCCGGAAGACAAATGACCTAGTCACGCCCCATACTCGTAGGCTTTTGGTAAGTCTCATGACATGGTTATTTGGTTGTTGATGTTAGTGCACTATTTTTAAAATACAGAATGTTTAAATTTTTTAGGATGATTATAATGCGAAAATGGCTGAAAAGTATGAAGATGATTCGAGTACTCAGCCACCAGGTAATGTTTCTTCGTTAGTTTTATCATGTTTTTAATTTGTGTTTCTTGGTATATAATTTATATATTATATGATTGTATGATTTATCTATTTCGTAGAGGACCTTGTTGTTTGGGAGGAGATGGTTGGCACGACACGAGGAGGATACTTGCGTGGCTTCGGCATAGCCGCTCAGATACCTAGGAGGATTAGAGGATATGCAGACGGTCCATCTACTACGAGCTCATCCGCTGCACCTGATATGATGCAGCTATCACAGTAGCTATCGTAGCAGTTATCGGAGCAGATATCGCGGTAGGTGTCAGAGTAGTTGTCGCAGCAGTTGGCTCCGCTATTGCAGGCGATTTAGGGATTGATCCCGACGCAGAATCCATCCCCACGAGGTCATGGACCGAGCACGTCTAGGTCGAACGTCCGGAATGATAACAATAACTCCTAAACCTTGGATAGAAACAAACCATGAATACAAACTATGCTTTTGTTACTTATAGATTTAGATATACATATAGATTGTTAGTTCGGTTTATTACTTTTCATATTCTTATGTTAAATATTATGCCTATGATGCTTTTATATTGCCTGTGATGAATATCAATTCATTTTTATGCATTATATAATTGTATGGTGTGGGAAGGGGAAAAATGTGGATTGTATGGGTAAAAAAATATGCAAGTAGCGACTCCATAGCGTCTCATTCGTGTCGTAATGGTAGTCGACGCTGAGTTAATATATCATCCTTAGTGCCATATTCACATCTCATTGATGACGCGTACACCATCATATTTGCGTCACTTCAGCGCCTTCCCAGTGCCTATAATAGCGACTTGTGGGCGCCGGAATAGCGCCTCATAACTAGCGCCACTTGTGCATCGACATAGTGACGCATTTCTTCTACGCACAGCCGCAAATCACGTGTCTTAATAACATCGAGACAGCGTCAACATGTGGCGCTAATAGCGTCTCATTTTCTTTGACTCTATTGCGACGCCGGTAGCCATCGATTTCCAGCGTTCCACTTGTGCGGCGCTAGTTGGACGCGAATGAGACGCTCTTCACCATGGAGATGTAATAGCGCCTCCCTAGCGTCGCTAGTCTTGGGTCTCTAATCGCCAATTTTCTTGTAGTAGATAAACAACGATGAGAATTATTTTCTCCCACTCAAATTGTGTATTATCTTAAGAAAAATGAAGTACACAAAATAAATAGTGAGATTGCATCTTAATGATTGGACATTAATTTTATAATTCAAATAATTGAATTTATGCCAAACAATAAGATCTTGTTATGAACATTTCAAACAATTGAATCGAGATATATTACCTTCACTACAGTATTGTTTTGAAATTCAACTTGTGATTTTCATCCAATTCACATGTATGCTCCCACTATTCTCTTGTATTACAAATAATTGCTTCAGTATAGAAGACATTATTTTTATGCAACAACATTTGTTGTAATGCCCCCAAATCGACCCATGCCATGTGGCGAAGACCAACCTGGTGACGCTACGAACGCTATGACTTTGACTATTATGTTGACCAAGTCTCAGACAAAAATTGAGACACGTCAACGAAAGAAAGAATAAAATAAAGAAAGATAATATAAAATTGCGGAAGTTTAAGTTCTACATCATGTGTTTGTAAATGCAAAAGAAATAGAAAATTAATAAGCCTTGTGGTTCACGTGCTTTCTTGTCGCCAAAGCCTTGTCGCAGCACACCTACTCCACATCATCACCAACATGGCTCTGTGAAAATCAAACACAGCGGAGGAGGTTCTCCCATAAGCTTTACAACCTAGTGGGGAACCACATAAGTATACAATGCATAACTTGAATAGAGAATCAGAAATAAGGTAGAGTACTTATCTTAAACGAAGAATGGAAACATGAGAGCATCATAAATCATAATAAGAGATGAACAGATGTCACTAATCAAATGAATCAAATGATGCTGGGTAAACTTAGAATCATAGCATGTTTGATAATCATAGCAGTAACTTGACTTGTCTTAATTGTACTTCTTAGCCTTAGCTCATACTTAGACATTATGGTGACTTTAGGTGCTTTAATTTTTGGGGTATGCCGAGCAAATGATACAGTCTTGTGCGGGTCAATGGGTAATCAAATCATGACCAAGGGAGCGACCCATTGAGGCACTTGGCTTGGACTGGCAATCCATTATTCATCTTCCGTCTTAACTTATTAATCACTTTAGAAACTTATTATTCTTTGTTCTTCATATAATGGATGCAATAAGATCAATAATAAGTAAATCAGTAGAAGGATTCATGTTGTAATCAGAGATGGATCTCAGTGAGGACTTGGCATTAAAATCAGTCATTATCATGTCTAATCATAAGGCAAACCGATAACATTCAAATCAGGGTCAAGAAAAATGTATGGATTAAATGAGGGTCTATTCTGTAGCTTGGCATGGCCATGACAGCATAGTGGCACGACCGTGCCGATGTGAATGGCATGGTCGGAGAGTGCGCAGGGGGATGACACGGGCGTGCCATAAGAGGGCATGATCGTGACGAAGTGTGAGGATGGTCGACCGGTTTAGAAGGGTTGGTCGATCAGTTCTGTGGGCGGAGAGTTTGGCTAGGGCTCGGGCGTGTCGGAGAGGTGGCACGGTCGTGTTGACTTGGAAGCTCAGTCTATCGATGCCGACTGACCTTTAGATTTGGTCGAGCGATGGCAAGGGCGTGCCCACAGTGTGGCACGGCCATGACAGTGGCGGCACTGGCATGCCCATAGTGTGGCACAACCATGATAACATAGTGTCACGGTCGTGCCGATGTGAATGGCACGGTCTGAGAGTACAAATGGGGATGACACAGGCATGCCATAAGAGGGCACGGCCGTGACGAAGTGTGAGGACGGTCGATCGGTTCAGAAAGGTCGGTCGACCGGTTCTGTGGGCGGAGATTTGGCTAGGGCACGGGGGTGTCGGAGAGGTGGCACGATCGTGTCGACTTGGAAGCTCGGTCATCCGATGTTGACCGACCTTTAGATTTGGTCGAGCGATGGTACGGGCGTGCCCACAGTGTCACACGGCCGTACAGTGGCAGCACGGGTGTGCCCATAGTGTGGCACGACCGTGACAGTGATGGCACGGGTGTGCCTTATGGGTGGCACAGCCATGACGACAGGGTTTTCCCAGACAATTTCAGTCATGAACTCAATCAATCTTTAACAAAGTACATCCTAACAATCAATAAGGCATAAACATAACAATAAGAATCAAATCCTGCAACCAATTTATCAAACAATCATACAATCAAGAAATCAAAAAGAAAACAGAGCATGCATTGTTTCTTCATAACTTTCATATATTAACATGTCAAATCGTGACAGGGATAGGATTCAGTTTATTCGAAGTTGTGCAAGGTGATTTCATTTCACTTACCTAATTTGTGGTTGTTTCCGTCAACTCTTTGTAATCTCACCCTCTACGTCGACCCGGAGAAGTGGCTTCCTCCTCCAGGCGTTCTTCGCCTACAGTCCAATCAGAGGTACGAAAAGGCCATGAGAAATACTTCTGGGAAACATAACAACGATTGGAGGGAAGGTTTCGATGTCTGGCCACCTTTACCAGAGACGACCGAGGAAAAATTCCGCTTCTCTGCTCACGCACCAGAGGTAGAATGAAGGGAGACGGGAGATGGGATCGTAAGAAAAATCAGTTTTCCTTGATTTGTTTTCTCTAATCCTGGAGATCTAAATCCCTTAATAATCGGTCCTTATCACCTATTAAAAATAAACTCATTGTTTTATCTCATGGCCATTTTGATTTAAGTTGATTCTTTTTTTTTGTCAGTTGTTACATTTGTTGCATTACAATATCATTAAATTGATTTTGGTATTTCACAAGATAACTTTATCTACTTCAATCTTTGGTTTCAATTTTAAAAAATTGAACATATAATTAAGAATAATGTCACATTTGTTTCATATCTCATATGTTTTAATGTGACAAGAATGAAGTTCTAAAATATTTTTTCGCATGATAAAAGAATATTAGTATAGTCTTTGAATGTCAAGTATTACTTGATAAATAATCAACCATTGATTATCAAATATGCTAAATGAGTTAACACTTATTCAAATAGAAAAGTAATAAATTTGACTTCATTATATTTGTTTCTTTGAACATTTCAAAAATTTCAAATAAGAAGCAAAATTTACATTCTTAACTTTTGTATACTGGACAATCTCTATGTAATCATATTCATAATATGATTATTAGTGACATGAAATATTATAAAAATATTTTACTAATTATCATGAATTAGTGTCAATATTTTATAATATTATCTAATATTCTCCCACTAACCTTTATAATTCTTCTCAGCAATTAATAGCATGACATTAATAATAATGCCATTGTTCTTTCAAGATGAACTCATATTCAATTTGAAAGAATAAAATGTTCTAAACATATGTTTTTTATTTACTATTTTTATTTAAGGATAAGTTGTCATGACTTTATCATCTCATGTAGGGTCATACGCAATGGAAAGCAAAAAACTATATCTTTTATTAGATTTAAATAACTCATTAATGCAACATTTTGCATAAGTTCATTACAAATCTAATACTCAAAATAGCATGCCAAGAAGAGTCAATTAATTTGAGTACACAAAAAATTAATATTCGAATATTAATTATGCATATACAATTGCTTTTAGGAAAATCATCATTTTCATTAATTATATCTCTTTTGTAATTGAAAATCAATAATTTTCATTTTGACATCTCGACTTTCATAAAGTCGTTCTTTTTGACACAAGGCTTTGAATCATTTTTCATAAAATGATGTTCTTCTATTCTTAACATATTGAGAATGTAAGAAGGTTTATATAGTGAATATAAAAGATATAACAATTATATAATTCTTTTCAAAATAATTTAATAATTCAATCAAATGAATTATGCTATTATAAATGAACTTCATCTAAAATAAAGATTTTGCACTACAACTTTTGTAAATGCGTAATCATAATATCAAATAAGATCATTAATCTTATTTTGGATCATATATAAAACCATTTATCCTCATTCTCAAAATCCATTTGAGCATGTATAGTATTTTATGATCACATCAAAATAGATTTCAAAAATCAAAATTTAGATATCTCTTATCAACACCAAATGTATTGATTCAATCAAGTATCCATTAAGTAGTAATACACTAAGGTAAAACAAATATAAAGAAATTATCTAATTCAAAATAAATACAATCATGTTTATACTAAATCACCATTAAACTTTTGTCTTTTATTTAATGGTGTCTCCCACTAATTTAATACTTTGTTAATTTCCTAAAAAAAACAAAATGATGAAAGACTTTCTTTCTTAGTGAGAATTAGGATCCCTTTTAGCCATTTATCGCACTCTAACAGGATCTAAGTAACATGACCTCGAGAGTAGGGGATACATTTCCTTTCCAATCCTAATTATTTAGGATTCTTAATCATACTTTAGCCTCCAACATATATCCCGCACTCTAACAATATCTAAGGATATAAATCATTTGAGTTGCACCCATCAATCTGACAAGTTTGAGATTAAATCACATGAACCCTCAATATTATGAGCAAAGTTACATATGATGTCTCACATTATCATATCAAATGTTTTATGAAAACTTCAAATTGTGTCATGTAAGGACTATTCCCCAATGATATGGGCGAAAATAGTCACATATGTTAAACAATATTATCATTTCCTATTGACGAAAGGCTACGTTCAAGATTCATAATCTCACACTTTAAACTCAATATTGATAAAGGATTTTGAGTTATATTCATTAATTTTAATATAATATATCGACCCCCAATAATATGAGTAAAGTCAAACATATGTATTATTCATTTTGCATCAAATGCTTAAGAAAATTTCACAAATTCCTAATGATGAATTATATATTTTTTTTCTCGAGTTCATGAAACTCATATGCAAATCAATCTAATATAACACATTGACCCTCAATATTATGAGCAAAGTCACATGTGATATATTTACATAAAATTCTTTTGAAGAAAAGAATGATAATTTTCAATAAAAGTATGATTTTTCAAACATGAAAAATATCACATTTATTTAAAAATTTAATCATTTACTGTTGATGGTAGTATATTCTTTTAGGATTCATATCCTATTTGATTCATAACTCAAACTAAAAAGGAAATTAATTTTGATCTCATCGATAACAAAAGTATCTAATTTTATACTACACATCATATGCATAATAACAAAAATATCTAATTTCTGCTAGACATCATATGCATGTAAATGAAATTACATAAAGCATAAACAAGATAAAAGCAGTAATAAACATATTGGTATTTGGATTTAAGGTTTACATCACATGCAACTTTGACTTCTCGAAGCCATCTCCTTGTCCTCCTTGCTCCATGTGCAAATTATATTAAAATTACATCAATGATGAAACACACAAGATTCTTATACATTTAACCAAATTAAATAAATGAATAGAGAGCATACAAACTCCTCTTTAATTTTACAACATTTTATAGCACATCATAGACGACTTGTCAAAATACCAATATCATGCATAAATAAATCATATTCATCTAATAATTTTGAACCATTCTTAAATTGGCATTTGTATGCATATGAATAATTTTTAAAAAATCTTAAATCACTAATACTTCTAAAATAATATTTTTTCAAAATTTTATTAAATTTTAGAATAAAAGTTTGAACTATTAAAAAATATTAGTAAATTTATCTAAATAAAATGAATATAATTTTTTAAACAATTTAAAATTATAAATAATTCTGTTAAATCATAATTTGGACTTTCCAAATGATTTTTTAATTTAGAATATTTAACTAATAAATCAAAAGAGAAAAGGGGCGCTGCGCTAAGCAGCCATCCGACGGCTCTTTTTTTTTCTCTCTCGTGTGATGCAGCTTCCCTTCCTCTCCTTTCTCTCTCAGCCATGCCTCCCTCTCTCCATTCTCTCTCTCTCGTGTGATGCAGTCGTGCCTCTCTCTCTCTCGATGTAATTGTTCCTCTCTCTCATATGCAGTCGTGCCTCCCACTCTCTCTTTCTCGCTAACAAGCGCCCTCTCCTTGATCGATGGTTGTGCCCCTGATCGATCACCCATGATCCCCGGCTGTGCCCCCGATCGATCACCAACAAGAGCCTCGCCCTTGACATCAGCCGCCCTTTATCGATCATCGACGACCGCCCTCGCCCTGGATCGCCGGCCACTCCTTTGTCCGTCTCTCTCTCTCTCTCTCGCTCGCTCTCTCTTTCCAGATCTCGACTCTCTCGTGCGCATTTGAGGATGGTCGGAAGCTAGGGATGCCTGGATCACCGCCAGAGCTCTCGCCTGAACCGCCAGCTGTAGGATCTCAAAGGGCACCAAGAGGGGGGTGAATTGGTGTTTAACCGAAAATATCGGTTTCACGAAATTCATCACGGAAGCACAAAATTGATTCTTAAAACTTTTGCAACTCGGATTATAAACACAATATTAAGCGGAGATAGAGTGAGAGAAATCAAACACAAATAGACGCGGTGGTTGTTGATGAGGTTCGGCCACACCTTGGCCTACGTCCCCGCTCTGACTTCTCAACCTCGAGACCATCGGAGATTCCACTAATCCCTTCCTTTATTTCAAATGGGTCAAGGAAGAAAACCCTTTATACAACCACCTTTTTTTCCGCTTCGAGAGGCAAGGCATCCTCTCCTCCTAGGAAGCTAATCTTTTCTCTCGCTCAAGAGGTAAGATTTGGAACCTTTTTTACACAGGAGCTCTCACAATCTTTCTGAAGAATAGTTTCTCTCTTTTACAATAGAATACTCACAAGAAGAGAAGAGAGAAAAAAAGAAGGCTCTAAAATGATAACTTCAAGAGAAATGATCTCCTTTTGATTTCTTGAAGTTTGCTTCAATGCTTGGATGGATACCTTTGCTTCTGGCCTTGGCACTCCTTTTATAGGCTCTGGTATGGGAAAAATTTGTCCAGAATTAATTCCATATTTTCCTCCTCAAAATATAACCGTTACTGTTCATTTCAGTAATGGACCGGTCGACCGCATTTATTGACCGGTCGACCGAACTATATGACCGTTGCGCTGATTTCTCCAGTTACTACAGCTGGTCGGTCGATCAGACTATCGACCAGTGTCTCGACCGGTACAGTCTCGTAGTTTTCATTTGTAGTCGTTGAGCTGATCGATCGGCCGCTGCATTGACCGGTTTGTCGACCAGTGGATAGTGTGAAATAGAGGGGTATAGTGATAACTTGCTGATTTTGGGGTCAAATTTCAGATTTTTCAATTTTTGATTTAACTCCCTAATTCACTTTCAACTGCAAGTATACAGGTAAATTGTAGTCTATCCAAATGTCGTATCCACAGTGATTTGAAGCCTAAGACTCCCTAAACAATCTAGATTAGCCTTAACTAAAGTTAAAATTCCAAAAAATTGAAAGAAAGTGAAAACCGATTTCTATAAATGGCTAAAATGGTAACTATTTTTGGGTTTTTGAAAAGTTATCAAAACTGGATTGTAAATGCTAAACTAAGAGCTAAAAGGGTTTATCTATCAATGAGGAAGGTTCTCCTAGGAGTTGTGGTTCATCTAATTTAATTATAGATGGAATGGAACAAGTTATCAATATGTATCACTTCTAATTCAACTTGGAAAAGGGCTGTTATCACAGCTTAATAAACCAGGACTAATTATCATATTTTCTTATGATTGATTGGTTAAGTTGGATTAGAAGAGGTCCTGACTGAAATCAAGTTAACATTAAGATCAAGATAAAGTCCCTTGCTGATTTTTGACAATTTAGTGAAATCTGAAATGATAACAATCAATTTCACTTTGAAAATGAGGGGAATACTTCAATCAAGTAAACATGGATGAAATCTATCCAACATTAGTGCAAATGCTTCTTGGTTTATCTCTAAACTACAAGAGGATTTTAAATCAGTCTCTCAGCTGCAAATTCAAATGAAATACACATTTTCACTAAAGAGTTGGATAAAATCAGCACATAATTATATATGGAAACTCAGCACATGCAATTGCTTCTTGGTCCATCTCTGAACAGCAAGAAAACCTTAAGTATATCTCTCAGTGATTAAATGAAATCAGGGGCTTAAAAATAACAAGATGGATTCCACATATTTCAGGAAATCATCAACCAGAAAATTCAGAAATCAGCACCTAGCAAACATTGGAATTTAGCACATGTCACTCATTGGAATTCAGACTTGCCTTTGCTCTTTGGTTCATCTCTGAACAACAAAGTATCCCTAGGATTCACTTCTCAGTGATTTAATGAGATTAAGGGTTTACAACAGTAAAACATAATCCAAAGATTTAGGAAATTAGATTTTACAAATCATAAATCAGTAAGTGAAATGTTTGCAATAATTCGGGGGTTGAAATCTTAGAAACATCATTGCCTCTTGATTCATTTTTAAACAAGGGTGAAACCATAAAATACCTCTGAGTTATCAATTTAATTAGGGTCCACAATGATGAAAATAGAATTAAACAATTCAGAAATCAGAAATCAAGAAAATCAGAATTCAGAATTCAGGAAATCAGATTTCTAGTTAGGATTGAATCTAGAAACTTGGCATTGATTCTTGATTCATTTCTGAACAAAGAATAGATCAAATGACAACTTCTCAGTTGTAGATACAATTAGGATCTTACAATGATAGAATTAGATTCATATAAACACAGAAAATCAGATCAGAATTAAAATTAGTTCAGGAAATCAGACTTGTCTACATCCATCCACAATTAATCTAGACTACTACCCTATCCTAGGAGACATGAGATTTAGCTCCTCATAATTACAGAATTAGATACACAATAGAATGAAGAATAGAAGAAAATCATCCTGGCTTGAGGGCTATTGACAGAAATCAGCTCTGCTTCGGCTCCTTCCAGCTCAAATCTGCTCCAATCAGCTCCCTTGCAATGGTCGGCCTCCCCCCTTCTTCCTTAGGGTTTCAACTTATATATGACTTCCTTCCACCCTTAGATCAGAATCAGAATGTTCTCTTATGCCTTGATTGTGCCAAGTGTCCTCTGGATCAGAAAATATCTCAGTGACAACTTCTTGGACAGCAAAAAGTAGGTGGTCCCCCCTCCTTTTTCTCCTTTGTGCAGTCCCATTCCACCTGCTAGAAGAGAAAGGACACCAAATATCAAAGTCCTCAAATAGGAAATAAACAAATAAGGATGAGGACAGCTAGTAATATCAGCTCAAACCTCAAATGGGATTGGGCGTTGTGCAGAAATGAAAACCCAAAATCAAAAGTAATAGTATTTAGGCCCGGAATGATAACTTTGCACATATTATGGAAATTGTCCAATTATGAATGGTTCAAGGCATTAAAGGCATCAAAAGGATTAATGTGGCAAGTGAATGAGGTCAGAAATCAAATGTAGATAGGATTTCATAACATTGATAACTTGGTGACTGATAATTGAGTATTTATGCATTAATAGTGGAATCATTATCAACTTATTAAAGTTATATTTCTGATTATTCGACTATATATGTTGAAGATTTCGGAGTCTACACTATTTCTTTACATGTTTCAGGAACTTCCGAACATCGAGGAAAAGGCGCAAAAACACCAGGAAACAAGTCCAATACGATCAAACCGTATTATCACCGTGTCAACCGTATTGGATGACTCCAGGCCGTATTGCACGCGCACCCGAATTTACGGGCTGACCGTATTGAAGGAGGATAGATCGTATCAAACAAGTTCCGGCCGTATTACACTCGTAGTGGAAAATACGACTTGCCCGTATTGGAAGTGTGGCGCCCGTATTGAAGCAACTTGAACCGTATTTTCTTGAGGAAGTTACGACCTGACTGTAGCGCATTTGACCTACCCGTATTGGACCTATTTTGGCCGTATTGGGCTAATATTTGGGGTATTTTGGGTCTTTTTGTAACCCTAATTTAGGAGGACTATAAAAGGGATTTGTGAGGACGAAAATATGAGTCCAGACTTTGTTTTTGAGAGGATCAAGACGGCTAGGACGAACACATTTTCTTTCTCTGCACTTCTATACTTTTCTTAGACTAAATATCATTTTCTTTTCATGAACTCTTATATTTCAATGATGATTTCTTTCTCTATGCATGGCTAAACATCTTTTCTCGGGTTTGATGAAACCTAGGGTTGATCCTTAGGGAATATTTTTATTGGATCTGATGTGTTCTTTGTCTTTCATGTGCTTTATGTATTGCTTATATTAGATTGGCCACCTAGTTAAGCGACCGAAGATTTTCCTAATTACGAAAGTATTTCATCAAGATTAGTTCAAATGAATGACATGAAATGTATTGTTTCTTAGAAATAAGGATAATCATTTTACTTATGAATCTTGGTTTATAATGCAATTAAAATAATCTAAATGACCACGAAAGTAGGCGTTTATTATTTTAATTAAAATTGTGTTTGCCTGAAAAGGAGATGCATGACTTTGAAGATTGAGTAGGACACTAATGATTTTATTATTTCTAAATTCCCTATGATCAATACCCTAGGTGGATTCAAAACCCGAGAACTTCTATTCTCATTTATTTCTCATAATCAATTCTCGTTCTTTCTCGTCATTTTTTACACTCATTTCGGCATTTCACTTTTGTTTAGTTTTTATTATTATTTCAACTCTCTCTAACTGTTTAGATATCAATTAGAATCATATAATTCTAATACTTGAACTCTTCCCTATGGGACGATATTTTATATACTACGACATTGACTCCGTATATCATCCTGGTCCCCCTCTCCTTTTTCTCCTTTGTGCAGTCCCATTCCACCTGCTAAAAGAGAAAGGACACCAAACATCAAAGTCCTCAAATAGGAAATAAATAAATAAGGATGAGGACAATTAGTAATATCAGCTCAAACATCAAATGGGATTGGGTGTTGTGCAGAAATCAAAACCCAAAATCAAAAGTAATAGTATTTAGGCCCGTAATGATAACTTTGCACATATTATGGAAACTGTACAATTATGAATGGTTCAAGGCATTAAAGGCATCAAAAGGATTAATGTGGCAAGTGGATGAGGTCAGAAATCAAATGTAGATAGGATTTCATAACATTGATAACTTGGTGACCCGGAAATGATAACTTGTTGCCTTAAAAATGATAACTTGTCATAACTTTGGTTGTGGTTATCCAAATGAGATAAAATTTGAACAGCAATGAGTTAAGACAGTAATTTAGTGATTGCCTAATGCCTTTATGTAGAATTGATAGCTTTGCATATCGAAATGATAGTTTTACCCTTAAACGATAACTTGGCATTCAAAAGTGATAACTTGTGATATGGATTGATAATTTTGCACAAGTTGAAATATGATCATCCAAATATGATTCATTCATGATGACAGTGGATTTAGGGCAAAATAATAATTAGAAATTAGCTCAAGTAGAAAAATGATAACTAGCACAATGAAATGATAACTTTGCATGGAATTAACATATTTATGAATTTTTGCAATTCAGAGCCTCTATGCACATAGAATTAGGTACAAAATGAGGAAGATCAACTAGTTATCATAATCCATGCATTCCAAACAAGATTGGACAAAAGTTAGGCAAAATGAGGGCTCGATTTAAGTGTTTTGAATAGAAAATGGGATAAAAACCTATTGTGATCAGCTAGTGATCATCGGTACAGTCTCGTAGTTTTTATTTGAGCAGCTTATGCCTTTATCGGTCGACCGGTATCTTCGATCGGTCGACCGGACTATCTCGAATGATCTTCATAGCTTCGACCAGCAGGTTGATCGTCCTGTACTATTTTGAGCATAACTTTTTGCACAGTTATTTAAATTAGATGATCTTAGAGTCTATGGAAAGCTAAAAGAATTTTTTATGTTCCACATTCATCCAAAACTAATAAGATTAGTACTAATTATTTAATAGAACATATGTAGGCTTGAATCCGAATTTTCTAATATGCAAAATTTGATGCATTTAAAAGAGGAGGATGACTAATTGATTGTCCTTCGGCAAAAACAAATGTGCTTGATGCCATAGCTCTTAAGATTGCTAAATCTTAAAAAAAATAATTGAATCTTAAAAATGATTAGATATGAAAATGAGAAGATTCAAAAGATCAAAACAAGAGCAGCCCGCTCTGATACCAATTGTAGGATCCCAAAGGGCACCAATAGGGGGTGAATTGGTGTTTAACCGAAAATATCGATTTCATGAAATTCGTCGCGGAAGCACAAAACCAATTCTTAAAACCTTTGCAACTCTGATTATAAACACAATATTAAGTGGAGATAGAGTGAGAGAAATCAAACACAAATAGACGCGGTGATTGTTGACAAGGTTCGACCACACCTTGGCTTACATCCCCGCTCCGACTTCTCGACCTCGAGATCGTCAGAGATTCCACTAATCCCTTCCTTTGCTCCAAATGGGGCAAGGAAGAAAACCCTTTATACAACCACCTTTTTTCCGCTTTGAGAGGCAAGGCAATCTCTCCTCCTAGGAAGCTAATCTTTTCTCTCGCTCAAGAGGTAAGATTTGGAACCTCTTTTACACAGGAGCTCTCACAATCTTTCTGAAGAATAGTTTCTCTCTTTTACAATAGAACACTCACAAGAAGAGAAGAGAGAAAGAAAGAAGGCTCTAAAATGATAACTTCAAGAGAAATGATCTCCTTTCGATTTCTTGAAATTTTGCTTCAATGCTTGGATGGATACCTTTGCTTCTGGCCTTGGCACTCCTTTTATAAGCTCTCGTATGTGAAAAATTCGTCCAGAATTAATTCCACATTTTCCTCCTCAAAATATAGCCATTACTGTTCATTTCAGTAATGGACCGGTCGACGACATTTATTGACCAGTCGACCGGACTATATGACCGTCGCACTTATTTCTCCAATTACCACAGCTGGTCGGTCGACCGAACTATCGACCGATGTCTCGACCGGTACAGTCTTGCAGTTTTGATTTGTAGCCATTGAGCTGATCGGTCGGCCACTACATCGACCGGTCTGTTGATCGGTATAGTCTCGCAGTTTTTATTTGAGCAGTTTATACCTTGATCGGTCGACCGGACTGTCTCGACCGACCTTCATAGTTTCGACCGGTAGGTTGACCGCCCTACACTATTTTGAGCATAACTTTTTGCACAGTTATTCAAATTAGATGATCTTGGAGTCTATGGAAAGCTAACAGAATTCTCTACAACTTTGATGTTCCACATTCATCAAAACTAATAAGATTAGTGCTAATTATTTAATCAAAGTGTAGTGCATAAAGTTATCTTTTATTCTTTAAACTTTTTCAGCATTTTATCCTTCGAGGTTTGTATCTTCAAAATATAATTTGATATATCATTAAAACTTTGACCCAATAATCTCTCCCTTTTTGATGAAGACAAACCGAGAAATATAAAAAAATATATAAGTTGCGAAAAAGTTGTAAAATTTTTGTAAAAATAATTTTACTCCCCCTAACACATAGCTTTCCTTACAATGGTAGATATTCACATGTATATTAATTGTAAGGTACTCTTCATATGAAGTAATATTCAGATCTTATTTCTCCTATACTTCTCGCCCTTTTGTTTCATAAAAAAGAATAATTTATATATGAAGCACGTAAGAAATCATATGTAACTCCCCCTTAGTCAATTTTTCAAAAAAAATTATTCTTCCCCCTTTTGTCATATAGTAGACATGCAAGTTTTGAAAGATAACTCCCCCTAAATTTATGGCTATTTTATAATGAAAACCAATTTATGAAAGCCAAAACAAAAATATATTAAGAATCAAAATATGGCATAAAACTTTGAAACAACAATGATATCCATGATATGTCAAAAATAGAGTTGAATATGCTCCCCCTATCACTCTAACCAATTTATTGAACGACAGTGGGACCCAATCTTCATCCGCGATGATCACGGACTGGGATCACCCGCGCGATTATCGCGCGGCGGCGCCCGACGATCAGCCTGCCTGAATGTCGCACCGAGGCAGCCGATTTGCAGAGGCTGGTGCGATCGCACATGGGTACCAGTGGGCGGCAACATGGCCGTTCGAGGCAGTGTCCGACGTCCACCATCAACCATCGTGACATGATGACGGCCACGCCGGCACGACCATTGCGCAGCAGTGGGCTCGTCTCAGCGTTCGCACATCAAAATCGGCGGCCGATCTCCACCCAGGACCTTCATGAAGCAGTGGCGTCCCACGCCGGCGGCCCCCGATCTGCAAGCATGACACCTTGACGGAAGCACAAGCCAGCGTCCCACGTCGGCAGTGAGGCCGTTTCCATTTTTTTATTTTACAGATAATAGGATTAAAATAGTTAATAGAAATTTCCAAAAAAATACGACAATATCTATTTTAATCATATCAAAATAAAAAATATATTAAAATCTTATTTTAATCTAATTTTGATTAATAATTATATTAATAATCATACCACTGAAAGAAAATATCAAATTATGATTATAATAATATTAGTAAGGATTCGGTCTATTACCTCCAAAATGTTATTCAATGGAGAGGAAGTTCGTTGGAGAGGATGTCACTCCTCTAATGATATAAATGTCAAGACATCAAGAAGTCTTGCATACACATTTAGCACCACAATTATTGTGGAGAAGAAGATGAAGAGTGGAGAGCAAGAATGGGAGAGAGAAAGCTTCACACATAGAATGACTAATACATTATTATATAATGAATGAGGAGAAGAGTTGTGTAACTTCTTCTCCCTTATAATTTTCTCATTCATAAAGGAAGAAAGTAGGTTACAAATAGAGGACAAAATTATTATGCACTCTGATTAAATCTATTATCATACAATAATATGAATAACAATGGTCTAGATTGATTTGATCATTATCGTACGATCTAATCAATTGATCAACGTATTCGATCGAGATCATCCGATTTAGTTTAGGGCATACGATTTTACCCATTGTCTATTAGTAATAACTTTTCAACTTCCGCTAGTTAAGTCATTTCCAGTATTTTCCTTTTTATTCAATTATCTCTCTTGCTGATGTGTCATAATTCTTGATCGAATTTTGGTCAATAAAATGATCAATGTCATAGCGTTTATAGCATCTTCAGGTTGGTCTTCACCACGTAGCGTTGGTCGTTTTGGGGCATTACATTTATGGTATCAGAGCCAAAGTTTGGACTCTCTTGACGTCCCATAGTATATGATAGTATGATAATGGTTCATGTGCTATCGCCGAGCAGTCGCGACACCCTCCACCAAAAGAATTGTAAGTAAAGTTCATATTTATGATATTGTATCGATGATTGATGTGTTGTTCTTTCATGATTAAAGAATAAACATGTCTTGAAGATTAAAGAGGATTAAGGAGTGGGAGGCCAGAACCTCCCAAGTAGCCTCTAAGACACCAGGGGCCTGTGAAGGCCCACTTACTGAACTCAGACGCTAGTCCAACAAGACTGCTGATGTGGTCGAGGTCATGGTCGAGGCCATGACCTAGACCATGGACGATGGGGCCGGGGTATGAGGACCCAACCTCATAAAGAAACCAACATCGATTGTTCATTTTGAACATTTAAGAGATGGATAACAAATATGTGGATGATAATTATCCATGTAGCCTTAGAGTCACTTCAATATAATTTTGTGACTCGTAACTCATATTTTTCAACTCTTTCATGATCATTCTACTCACAGACCTCTTCTGCTGACTACAACAGTATGAAGAGGAAAATGAGTAGACATATCGATTGCAAAGCGATGCAGATTGAAGAAGGAAGGGAGGGAAACATAAAAGTAATTAAAGATGTACAGATCTGACTCACACCTCAATTGGGTCTTAATGGATTTAAATAGTCTAGGCGAATTTATATTATATCAATCATGTCTAAGAATTATCAAGGACAATTATGTTTATCATTATTATAAGGAAATGATAATGTGGTTCCATTGGTTTAACAAATTAAGGTCCAATGAATTATTTTATATGTTTATATTAATAAGTATGGACTCATAATCCTCGTTGTGCCTTAGACTTCATATGGCCCCTACATTATGTTGATAAAGGACCTGAATAAATCCAAAACTAGTTATATGAATTCTTAGTTGGATTACCTTATGTTGGAACTAAGAATTAGAATTATTAATCATGTTCAAGTTATGTAACATTAGTTGAACGAGAGTTTAAGTATCATCGAGCTTACCAAGAATCATATATAATATGGGGGTGGACAAATATAAAGTTTTAGAAAATTAGAAGTCATACTGATTCGAATAATGTTAGGAAAAATTATGATCTAATAAGTAACTGTCCGTCTAGTTTATAAAAAAAGGGGAGAAGATTTTTAGATTTGGCATGTCTAATCGCATAAATACATATAATATATTTTACTTAAAAAAATGTATTAGTATAAAAAAATAGTAGACTTGAAATTACCTTAATAGGAAGCATATATATGACTATTATCAAAGTAATAATAATTTCTCTATCATTTCAATATAAATATTTCCAAGATAGATTAATATTGTCAGTAAAAGAAAATAAAAGAATTTGACAAGAGCATGCAATGCATGTAATGGTTAAATAAATCGAAAAAATTTAGAAAGAATCGAAAGTCGCTTGATTAAGATATGGTTGAATTGGTGTATAATTTTTAACTCAAAATTTTAATCCTTTTCTTTTGAAGAAAAACATTTTTGTGATAATACTAAATGTAATGTAATAAAGCATAACATATAGAAGGCAAATGCAAAAATTATTGACGAGGTTCGACCCAACTCCTTGACCTACGTCCCTGATTTGATTCCTCGACCTTGAGACCATAAGAGATTCACTATCGTCCTCCTTTCAAAAAGGGAGAAGGAAACCCTTTTCATGTACACCACATTCTTCTCTTCTCAAGAGAAAATGCGTCCTCTTTTACATAGGAGCTTTCAAAAGTATGTTTCAAAATTTCTCTCTTTTTTCATGGATGATTAGCAGGGAGATTGCAGAATGAAGAGAGAATGGAAAAAGTTGACAGAGGACGATTTTGAGGCTTTTCAGAGGAAACAACGATGAGAAATTTTTCTTGGATTTTAGACGGCTTGTGCTTGATTCCTCGGCTTCTCTCATATGTTCTATTCTTCTTTTATAGTTTGCTTGATGAGATCTTCTATATCTGGAAAGTAATCCACAGATTTGATTCGAAATATGAGTTTTAATTCGCTAGATCACATGAATCGGTTGACTAATTGAGAGAGGTGTTTGACCGGTTTGAACTTTGCTACAACATCTTCATCTTTCTTTATTTCAGTTGCACCATCCGATCGGCCGATTCAATGACCACTTCTTTGTTTCCTCTTCTTTCATCCTTCAGTTCATTTCGAACATGCATCCGGTTGACCGACCGTTTGATCGGTCGTTGATTTCTTCAATGCCTAAGTGTTATGTTCAGTTCGGTATTGCCTTCGGTCGTCCGATACTTCAACTAGTTTTATGACTTCAATGTGTTGGAGACTTCTGTTTACTTCGGTCTTGTATTCGGTCGACCAACCCTTCAACCGGTCTTACGACTTCAATGTCTTCAACACTTCTATTTCTTCGATCGTCTGTCCAATCGATTGATCCTTCGACCTTCAATAATTTTTCCGATTCTATTGTATTCGATCGTTCATCCGGTCGATCGATCCTTCAACTGATCTTGTACCTCTAATAGCTTTCTCGTTTTTGTTGTATTCGATCATTCATCCGATCGATCGGTCCTTCAATCGATCTTGCTTTCTTAACAATTTCATCGGTGATTCTTTTCCTATTAAACTTGTTCCTATATATAGATCACTTGACAAGCTCGTTAGTAATATTTGTCGGCCAATTTGTATTTGTTATCATCAAAACCATGGGAATGGTACGTGATTCAACAATCTCCCCCTTTTGATGATGACAAACACATTGGACAATGGAGAGCAAATATAGATGTATTTTCACACTCCCCCTGAATATATTGCATATAGTATTCATACAAGAATGCTATCACATGATGATATCACATGATAAGCCATATTTAAGCATAAAGGTTCAGACAAGCACATAGGTTCAAACACATAAGTTCATTATAGGATACAACTTGTTCGTTACTACCTCCCCCTAATACATACTTCACCCCCTTTTGACATCATCAAAGAGGGACAAACAAGAAAAAAAATATTAATCATCATCAGGACCGTCATCCTCACGAACTCTGGTGGAGACAAACCCTTGAGCCGCATAGTAGTCAAGCGTCATGCCGGTAATGTATCGTAGGCCTCGACCCTGACGCTGGACGTCCCGCTTTAAGGCGCGCACCTCATGGGTAAGAGCAGTCAAGTCGAGTGGTACTTGAGGGAGATGGTGCACTGTAAGTATGCAGCTGTGAGTGGGTACCCTCCCCTGAGTGTGATCCCCATAGCATCAGAAGAAATGCTGTTAGACGCTCTGCCAATACTCGGATCATGTGGAATATGTTTTTGACATAGGGTGTCGAAGACGATAGTATCGAAAGTTTGACTGGGAATATATTCCTCATCATCAGGAACAAGGACTCCAGAGTGAATAAGGATCTTTGTTGATGTGCCTTGAATTATGTACCCTGTACCCAAAATTTTGAAAGAAAAAATAAATGAGAAAAAGGAAAAATGAGGATCTGTGGCGGAAGCAGAAGGCTTGGGCCGTTATACCACGTTAGGGTTAGGGATTTATATGATGGTTAGGGTTTTATATGATGTACTCTCTTTTGGCTCATAGTGAGATTCTTCTGGCAGCGGCCTCCTTTGCCCATGGATGTTTCTCTCTTGTTCACATTGAACAAGAGGGTTTTACCATGTTAAGTCTCTATGTTCGTCTTCTCTTTCTTTCGTTGTTTTCATTGTTCATCGATCCTCGGTATTTTATTCACAACAAATTGATATTAGAGCTGAGTTTCTTTTCGCGAAGATGACTACAACGAAGTTCGACATCAAGAAGTTCGATGGGAACACAAATTTCAGTCTGTGGCAAGTTCGGATGCTTGCCATTCTGGTTCAGAACGAATTGAAGAAGGTGCTATCGGGTCAAAAGCGAGAAGCTATTGTCTGCGATACAGTTGTGTCTGACGAACGATGTTCTTCAGGAAGTCCTCGCAGAGAAGACGACGGTTGGTCTCTGGACGAAGTTGGAAACTCTGTATCTGACGAAAATCCTAGCGAATCGACTTGTGTTGAAGCAGTGGCTGTACACCTTTCATATGGCCGAAGGTACGTTGATCAAATCGCACATCAGTGAGTTCATTGCCCTAATCAATGATTTGAAGAACGTAGATGCGAAAGTTGATGATGAAGATCAGGCCCTATTACTCCTTTGTTCTCTGCCATCTTCATATAAAACTTTTAAAGAGATGATGATCTACGATAGGGACAAACTCACGTTTGATGATGTTAAGGGCAGACTACTGAGCAAAGAAAAGTTGGATAATGAATTTAGATCAAGCAGTGAATATGATGATCAAACCTCAGGTTTGATCGCGAGAGGCAGACATCAGACGAGAAATCAAAATCAAGATAGATCCAGATCCAAGTCGAAGAGCAGAGATAAAGTCTACAATTATTGAAAGAAGAAGGGTCATATCAAAGCAGAGTGTTACAAATTACAGAATAAGAATAAAAGGATTAACGATGGCAACGAGAAGGAAAATCAGAAGGTTGAAGTTCTAGATGTCGGTGTAGCAGAAAGTGAGAATGAAGATGTTCTGTTGGTATCGACATCAAACAAATCCAGATCATCAAGTGAATGGATTCTCAATTCTGGATGCTCACACCATATGTCTCCCAATCGAGATTGGTTTTCCACGTACAAATATATTGAAGGTGGAGTCGTTCTTATGGGCAACAATATTGCCTGTAAGAATGTTGGTATTGGGTCCATCCAGATTAAGATGCATGATGGGATTATTAGGACATTATCTATAGTCAGACATGTTCCTAATCTGAAGAAGAATCTTATTTCTCTCGGTGTCTTAGACTTAAATGGTTGCAAAGTTGTTATTGAATCTAATGGAATGAAGATTTTCCATGGTGCTCTTGTGTTGATGAAAGGCCTCAAAATCGGTAGCTTGTATGTTCTTCAAGGTTCGACGGTGATAGGTTCAACAACAGTCTCATCTACCTTAGAGGAAGATTGCACAAAGTTATGGCACATGCGTTTGGGCCATATGAATGAGAAGGTCATGCAAGTCTTCTTCCTAGTGCAAAAGTTAAAAAATTAGAACTGTGTGAGCATTGTATCTTAGTAAAGCAGAAGAGAGTTAGCTTTGGTCCAGCCATTCATAAGATGAAGGGAACTCTTGATTACATCCATTCAGATTTATGGGGTCCCTCTCAAGTTCCTTCGAAAGAAGGAAATAGGTATTTGCTGACATTTATTGATGACTTCTCTAGAAAAGTTTGGTTTTATTTTTTGAAGCATAAAGATGATGTATTTGAAACATTCAAATCATGAAAGACTATGCTAGAGAAGCAATCTGGAAAAGTTGTGAAGAGACTGAGGACTGACAATAGACTAGAATTCTGTAATTCTAAGTTCAATGAATTTTGTGACAAAGAAGGCATTCCAAGACATCACATAGTTGTGAGAACTACAACAGAATGGAGTCGTAGAAAAAATGAACAGAACTCTACTAGATAGAGCACGATGTATGCTGTCAAATGCAGGACTTGGCAAAGAGTTTTGGGCAGAAGCTGTCAACCTGGCATGTTACTTAGTGAATCAGTCTCCCCATCGATCCTTAGACTTAAAAATTCCTAAAGAAGTGTGGTCAGGTAATCCTCCTAATTACTCACATTTAAGAGTTTTCGGTTGTCCTGCATGTGCACATGTTAATGATGGAAAGCTTGAACCTAGAGCTAGGAAATGCATATTTCTTGGTTATAAATCTGGTGTTAAAGGTTATACATTATGGTGTCTTGAAACCAAGAAATTCATTATCAGTAGAGATGTTACTTTTGATGAATCTACGATGCTTCACTCGAAAAAAGATTTGTCTATTATTGATGATACAAAAAATAGAAGACTATGGAGAAGGTGGAGTTAGAACTTTCAAATTCTTCTGATGAAAAGAATGATACTACTGATGCTTCTGAAGTTCGTACATCACCTCAAGTTCAGCAGCAATACATTTTAGCTCATGATAGACCGAGGAGAGAAATAAAAGCACCTCAAAGACTCAGATTTGAAGAACTGATGGCTTATGCATTTAATGTTGTTGAAGATATTGAGTTACCTGATCCTTCCTCTTATTCTGAAGCTATTCGAAGTCCTGATTTCAATAAGTGGTTAATAGCAATGCAGGAGGAGGTGGAATCTCTATAGAAGAATGGCACTTGAAATCTTGTAAAACAACCCGTGAATAAGAAGATTGTTGGCTACAATGGGTGTTCAAAAAGAAAGAAGGAATCAATAATGAAGAGACAAAGTACAAAGCAAGATTGGTGGCAAAATGTTACAGTCAAGTGGAGGGTGTTGATTTTCATGATGTGTTCTCTCCAATTGTGAAACATACTTCTATTCGTACTTTACTTGCTATTGTTGCTTTGCAGAATCTTGAACTTGAGCAACTAGATGTTAAGACTGCATTCTTACATGGCGATCTAGAAGAAGATATCTATATGGGGCAGCCAGAGGGTTTTCATGTTGAAGATAAAGAAGATCAAGTTTGCCATCTGAAGAAGTCCTTGTATGGACTTAAACAATTCCCTCGGCAGTGGTATAAAAGGTTTGATTCATTCATGTTGAGTATTGGTTTTGCTAGAAGCAAATATGATAGTTGTGTTTATTTGAATCAACTTGCCGATGGTTCATTCATCTATTTGTTGCTCTATATTGATGATATGTTAATTGCAGCGAAAGATATATATGAAATTAACATTTTGAAAAATAAGTTAAGTTCTGAATTTGAGATGAAGGATCTTGGAGCAGTAAAGAAAATTTTGGGAATGAAAATTTCTAGAGATAGAAGTTCAAGAAGACTATTTCTGTCTCAGCAAAAATATATTGAAAAAGTCTTAGAGCATTTTGGAATGCAGAATGCTAAGGCTATCAGTACACCGATTGTAGCACACTTTAAACTCTCAGCTTCATGTTCACCACAATCTGATAAAGACAAAAGATATATGTCAAAAGTTCCTTACTGTAGTGCAGTTGGTAGCATTATGTATGCAATGGTTTGCACTCGTCCAGATATATCTCATGCTGTCAGTGTTATTAGTAGATATATGTCTAATCCAAGAAAGAAGCATTGGGAAGCTGTTAAGTGGATACTGAGATATTTAAGAGGTACTTCTGATATATGCTTGAAATTTGGTAGAAATTCAGCTAGACTAGTTGGCTATGTTGATTTAGATTTTTGCAGGAGACCTTGATAGAAAAAGGTCCCTAACTGGTTATGTCTTTACTTTTACTGATTGTGCTGTGAGTTGGAAAGCTATTTTGTAGGATATAGTAGCATTATCCACCACTGAAGCTGAATACATGGCCATCGTTGAAGCTGTAAAAGAAGCTATCTGATTGAGAGGATTAGTTGGGGAGCTCACTATGAAAGAGGAAGCTACTGTCATATATTGTCATAGTCAGAGTACAATACATCTTACAAAAGATCAAATGCATCATGAAAGGACAAAGCATATAGACGTGAGATATCATTTTGTTCGTGATATTGTAGAAAAGCAACATGTTCAAGTGCAGAAGATTAGCACACATGACAATCCAGTAGATATGATGACAAAGAGCTTACCTGTTGCCAAGTTCGACTATTGTTCAGACTTGGCGGGCGTTACGCAAAGATCAAGCTAGGTCCATCTGGGCCATTCGACAAAGGAGAGCATGTTGAGCATTTATTTTTTGAGAGTTTTGTAAAATTCAAGTCAAGGTGGAGATTTGTTGATGTGCCTTGAATTATGTATCCTGTACCCAAAATTTTGAAAGAAAAAAATTAGAAAAAGGAAAAATGAGGATCTGTGGCGGAAGTGGAGGGCTTGGGCCTTTAGGATTTTATATGATGTACTCTCTTTTGGCTCATAGTGAAATTCTTCTGGTGGCGGCCACCTTTGCCCGTGGATGTTTCTCTCTTGTTCACATTGATCAAAAAGATTTTACCACGTTAAATCTCTGTGTTCATCTTCTCTTTCTTTCGTTGTTTTCATTGTTCATCGATCCTTAGTGTTTTAATCACAACAATCTTCGTAACCTAGGAGCCAAAGTACAACGGATGGTTTCCAGGTGCTCTATTAAGAATTTTCTTTTGTAGGGCTTCGAGATGACAGAGAAAGTAATATGGGAAACTAAGGCATGAGCTATCTCGAACACTCAGGCAATAGAGAAAGAAAAGGTCAAAATGCTGAACCTCATTGAATGACGAGAGCGAGGAGTGATGATGTGAGTCAAAATGTGATGACCTATCGTAAGTGAAGGAGGAAGATGTTTGTAGGAAACGCATCCACAAAATACTAGCTCCACCACTCCCCGGATGGTCGGAGTACTGGGAGGCCACGTGTGAATAGAATATAAAGAAGAGCCCCAACGCATTGGAGTGACAGGAAACTCAAAGATGTGTAGGAGGATAGAAGGGTTAGCAGTGATATGTCATCCAAGAACATAAGTCGTAAGACGATCTTTCTCAATGATCATTTTTGCGTAAAACAAGCAAACCAAACGAGGATAGACGTGTTCGCGTAAGGACACAAGAAGATACCAACCAATATCAAAAAACATTTCCTGGATATCAGGCATGTCAATAGAGTCCCAATCAACAGTTATAGCACGTTTGACTTACGCAAATCACAACAGTTTGTAGGTGGTGGGACATCTTTGAAAACTGAAGTTTGTAGGTGGTGGTGAAAACTCGGATGAGGAGTCGGGGGAAGTGGAATGAACAGTGGGGGTTCGACCAACATGACCTCGAACACGACCACGCATACGACCACGCGAACGACTACTGATTCTACCATGAGAGGATGATGGCTCGACAGTTGCATTCTTGGTACGAGGCGCCATGACACAAGGAGAGGGGAGAAGGCACGATCTGTGAAGATAACCTCAGATAAGTAAATGATCGTGGTACAAGGTGCGAAGATAAGGATACAATTGTATCGTAGAAGATGTCGGCTGAAGGTTGCAGCTGACGGAACGATCAGTCAGGACTGAGATCACTATTAGAGGCCTTCGCCGATGATGACGATCAGCATCTTGGTCGAAGATGCCCTAGGTTTTAAGAGGGTAAGTTTTCGCATAGTCGGTCGACTGAAAGAGGGAGTCGGTCGACTGATTAGAATAGTGTCATTTTGTATATCCCATGATAATCAGGCGATAAATTGAAATATGGAGTCGGTCGACCAATTTTGATAGTCGGTCGACCGATGAAATGTGTGTAATTGATGAAAAAAATGAAATATTCAATTGATCAAGTAATGTGGATGCTGTGCAACATCCTTTGATATTCAATTCAGACCAAAGATGGATTTGCACAAGCAAATCACCTTTACTTAGAATTGATATCCCTATTAACGGCCCATCATTCCTAGTTCTCTTTGAAGCATACAAAATCTATTTTCGCTTAAAGGTTTAGTGAAGATGTCAGCTAATTGGATCTCAGTGGGCACTTATTCAATTGCAATATTTTTGTAACCACATGGTCTTTAATGAAATGATATGTAGAGTGATTTATTGGATTTTTTGTCATCTCTATGGCACTTGTATTATCACATTTCATGGGTACAATGGTACAAACTACCTCATAGTCAAGCAATTGTTGTTTGACCCATAAGATTTGTGCACAACAGCTACCATGCGGCAATATATTCTACCTCGGCAGTAGAGAGAGCAATGAAATTTTGTTTCTTACTGGCCCATGAGATAAGGGAACTCCCAAGGAAATAATACATCCCATTCGTGCTTTTCCTATTAACTTTGCACACAACAAAGTCAACATCAGTGTAGACGTGGAGATCAAAAGTTGAGTTTCTATCATACCATATGCCTAGACTACAAGTATTTTTAAGATATCACATGATTCTTTTAACAAGCACTAAATGTGATTCTTTGGGTGCAGATGCGAATCTAGCACACAAACACACACTAAACATAATATCTGGTCTAGATGCTGTTAAATAGTGTAAACTACCAATCATACCTCTATACTTTTTTTGGTCAATTGTCTTGCTATTTTCATCTTTGTCGAGTTTGGTTGTCACACTCATTGGAGTTGAGCTTGCTTTGGAATCATTCATTCTAAATTTCTTTAGCAACTCCTTTGTATACTTTTCTTGGCTTACAATAATTTCTTCCTTTGTTTGCTTCACTTGCAGTCCTAAAAAGGATGTAAACTCGCCTACAAGACTCATTTCAAATTCCTTTTGCATAAGAGATTCAAACTCTTTGCATAAGATTTCATTAGTAGCACCGTACACTATATCATCAACATAAATATGCACTATTAAAATATCATTTTTAAAATGCTATAAAAATAGTGTGGTGTCAACTATTCCTTTTTGAAATTTATTTTCAATCAAAAAGCTACTTACTCAATACCAAACTCTTATAGTTTGCTTTAATCCATAAAGAGCTTTTGAGAGTTTAAAAATATGATTAAAAAAATCAAGATTTTCAAAACCTTCGAGTTGCTCAACAAAAACTTCTTCATTAATAAAACCATTTAAAAATACCAATTTTGTATCCATTTGAAAAAGTTTAAAACCTTTAAAACAAGCAAATGACAAAAGCATGTGAATAGCTTTAAATCGTGCAACCAGAGCAAACGTTTCATCAAAATCAATTCCTTCAACTTGTGAGTAACCTTTGGCCACAAACCTAGCCTTGTTTCTCACAATGGCACAATTTTCATCTAGCTTATTTCTAAGTACCCATTTGGTTACAACAATTGGATGATCAAAGGGTTTTTCTACAAGCTTCCAAACCTGATTTCTCTCAAAGTTGTTTAATTCCTCATGCATAGCATTTATCCAGTTTGGATCGTTTAATGCCTCATCTATGCAAGAAGGTTCAACTTGAGAGAGAAAAGCAGAAAAAACATAGAAATTTTTAAAAGAACTTCGAGTTTTGATTCCACCTCCTATATTTCCAATAATTTGCTCAATTGGATGTGATGAAGCATTTTTTTTTCAATTCTTGGGTATTAATTTTGGCATGTCAAGTTGATGATCGTCTATTCTTTCAGAATTTTCTGTCTGATTTTCATTTTGATCTTCCTCTTCTTTTCCACCACTTTCTTCTGAGCTTTCTTTCAATTGAGCTTGTTCTAATTTTCCTGTCACTTCAAGCTCTCATGTATTATTTTCATCAACATATTTGCTCACAACAGAATCATTAGTCTAATTAAATTTAAAATGCATGGATTCTTCAACCAAGAGAGCTCTTTTGTTATATACTCTATATGCATTGCTTGTGTTAGAATATCCAAGAAAAATAGCATCATCACACTTAGCATCAAATTTTCCTAACTTGTCCTTATTATTTAACATAAAAAATTTGCAACCAAAAGTTTTGAAATGGGAATATTTGGTATTATTCCATAAATAAGTTCAAAACAAGTTTTCTTTATTAGGGGTCTTATTAAAATTATGTTCAATACATAGCATGCGGTATTCATAGCTTTTGCCCAGAAGTATTTAGGAAGAGTACTTTCATTTAGAATAGTTCTAGCCATTTCTTGCATAGTCCTATTTTTTCTTTCAACAATTCCATTTTACTGAGGTGTTCTAGTTGTAGAAAAATTATGTGAGATCCCATTTTCCTCACAAAATAACTCAAACCTGTTATTTTCGAATTCTCCACCATGATCACTTCTAATTTTAGATATTTTTTGATCAAATTCATTTTGTACTCTTTTCACAAACTTTAGAAAAGTATGAAAAACTTCATCTTTATGAATAAGAAAGAAAATCCATATAAAATGCGAGTAGTCTTCTACATGTACAAAAACATATCTTTTTCCACCTAGGCTTGTAACATCAATTGGACCAAATAAGTCTAAATGCAACAACTCTAGGATCCTACTGGTAGTAATAAGGTCGACTTTTGATTTAAAAGAACTTTTTGTCTGTTTTCCCTTTAGGCAAAAGTCACACACAATATTTTTCTCCATTTTAATTTTAGGTAATCCTTTTACTAGTTTATTTTTAGAAAGCTTATTTAATAATTTAAAGTTTACATAACCAAGTCGTCTATGCCACAAGGTTGAATCATGTAATGCACTTAAACATTTTTCATTTTATAAGTCCTCAAAATCAATTATATATATATTATTATGTCTAAAACTAATGTGTAGTAAATTTTCATTTTTCATCTAGTATTAGGCATTTTTCTTTTTCAAATTTTACTAGAAAATTCCTATCGCAGAGTTGACTAATACTAATTAGATTATGCTTATATTTACCAATGTTACCTATATCTATATCTATAACCTTTCCTTTTGCATTGTCTCTAAAGGTGACAATTGATCCATTTTTCTTTTCTAGGGAGATAAAGTTTAATGCATCCCCTGTCATGTGCCTTGATTAATCACTGTCCAAATACCATTTGCTTTCCTTTTTCTTTCTTGATGCTTCCTAAAGAAAATAGACACAAAAACTTATCTTTTTGGTACCCAAATTTGTTTGGGTCCAGCTTTTTTGGTTAGCATTGGTTCTTTAAGGAACCTAGATCTTCTTCATTCCAATACTTTTTTTCTTTTCTAATACTGCATTCAAAAGAATAAGGACAAGTGCACCACAATGAAAACAAGTTAGTTTTAAATTATGTGCATTTGCAACTCTTACAAATAAAATTCTTAAATCATACCTTTTCTCATAAGAATTGCGTCCAAAGCCTTTCTTGTTTGTGGGTATTCTGGAGCCACTGAACATAGCATCTAGCATTTTTCTACCTTTAAAAATTTTTAAACTTTGTCTTCCAATTAATTTATTTTTGTGTTTAATTTTTCTATCTCACTTCTTCGTGAATTAATGCATGTATTTAAACTATCATTCTTCATTTTTAGTTCATCAATTAAAAATTCTAGACCAATATTTTCATCATTTAAAGATGCAATTTTCACATGTATCATATTGTTTGTGTTGTTCATTTTTAACAATTTTGAATTCTGATTTCAATTTTTCATGCTTCTTATTTAGTGCTCCATATTTCTTTATCAATTTTCTAAATTCATCATGCATATCAAAATTACTTAATTCGTCACTTGATGATTTAGAATATATCTCTTCATTTGCCATGAGACAAAGATAAGCCTCATCTTCATCACTAAAGGAAGAGCTATCTTCTTCCTGCTCACTACCATCCCACAAGCTTCTTTGTCCTTTCTTATGTGCCTTCTTCTTTTTCTTTGAGGTTTCAGCATCTTTGTCCTTTCTCACAAGCATTGGTCTCTCATTCTTGTAATGTCTTGTAGGTGACTTGATTCTTGCTTGTCAACTTTCTTCTAAAGGGTTCAACTTTCTTTCTTTGTTTGGCAAACTTCAAGTATTTGTCCAATTTCTTTGCATAGAGTGTCAATTTTCTTTCATCGACATCCTCTTCGCCTTCACTTGTTTCTTCTTCGTCAACTTTTTCCTTTAAGGCTAAAGTCTTTTTCTTGACAACATTTGCATTCTCATCCTCTTTCATGCCTATCTCATAGGTTAATAATGATTGACCTGAGAAACTTTTTTATTTTTTGAGCATTAGTCCTTGGCTCGTCCAAAGAGACTAAACCATTTAGAACATCATTAAAGCGTACAACCATACTACTTATAGTTTCATTATCAAGCATCTTAAAAGAATCATATTGACGATTTAATAGATTTAACCTTGACTCCTTTACTTTCTCAGTCCCTTCATGAGTAATAATAAGTTTTCTCCAAATTTTATTTGCATTCAGGCAGGTAGATGATCACTTGCTGATCACTATATGATTCTAACCCATTTTAGATGAAATTCATATATATGGAGTCCCACTTTTACCTATTTTTGGGCCAATTATACTTGGAATGCAAACATTGTGATAACTAGTTGATATTCCTCATTTCATACTTAATTCCATGTGCGTAGAGGTTCTGAAATGCCAAAATCTATTAATATTTAAATTCTATGCCAAGTTATCATTTTGAGAACAAGTTATCATTCCTAAGTGTCAAGTTATCATTATTTTGAATGAACTGATTTTCAATGGTTTTCTTGCCCTAAATCCATCATTATCATGTATAAATCATATTTGGATAGTCACATCTCAACTTGTGCAAAGTTTTAAGTCCATTTGAACAAGTTATCATTTTTCAAGTGCCAAATTATCGTTAAAGGGCAATTCTATCATTTCGACATGCAAAACCATTAATTCTGCACAAGGACCTTAAGCAATCATCTTATTATTGTTCTAACTCATTGCTGGTCAAATTTCATCACATTTGGATAATCAAAACTCAAGTTATCACAAGTTATCATTTTTAAGTCATATAAGTTATTGTTTTTGGGGCACTCAAGTTATCACTTTTAGAAATCTCATTCATATTTGATTTCTGACCTCACTCACTTGTCTCTCTAATCAATTTGATGCCTGAAATGCTTTGAACCATCCATATTGTAGAGATGAACCTTAGGGATCTCTTGTAGTCTAGATATGGATCAAGAAGCAATTGATAAACCTGATTCCATGGATTAATATTTCAGATTTCTGTATTGCATAATACTATTTTCTGATTTCTGAACTGAAATTCTAATTGTTCTCTTTCTGATTTCTTGTTGGAACCTATTTTTGTCAATTGAGTCCCCTGAATTATTCTATTCACTGATAAGTGAACTTTAGGGATGTCTTGTAGTCCAGAGATGGGTCAAGAATCAATTGGTAAGTCAGATTTCCATTGGTTTAAAATTCTGATTTCTAAATTACTGATTTCATGGTTTTTGGTTCTGATTTGCAAAATCTGATTTCCTAGGTTTTAGGATCTGATTGTCATCAAGGATTGGATAATTGAATAGTTGAGAGGCTAATATATGCCCTGATCTTATTCAGAAATGAATCAAGATCATTGACAATTCAGAATTCAAATCTGTCTTAGTTTGATTCTAAATTCTATTTTCTGATTGTTTGGAATTTGAATTGCCAATTGTTAATCCCTATTTTATTCAAATCACTGAGAGGTGTACTCTAGGAATCCCTTGCAGTCCAGAGATGGGTCAAGGGGCATTTGGCAAACTTGAATTCCATCAATCCACATTGTTGATTTTTCTGAAATGCTGATTCATGTTTTCTTATTTTAATTAAATTCTGATTTCCATTGTCAACCCTCATATTAATCCACTACTGAGAGGTAGTCTTAAGGGCTTCCTTGAGATCCAGAGATGGGCCAAGGAGCAATGGAAATTATGAACTCATGTGGCCATATGTTTTGCATTTCCAATTGAGTGTGTTTGTGTGGATTTCAATTTATTTTGCAACCGAGAGGTTGATTTTGAATCTCCCTTGAATTCAGAGATGAATCATGGAACACAAGCACCATTATTGAGTATATTTTATCCTGGTTTGGTTGATTGGAATGATTCCATCTTTTTATGATTGCAAATGCAAGTTATCATTCCAAACTTCCTTGAATTGCAAAAAAATCAGCATTGAACCTTTCTTTTGAGCCCAATGATAACTTGATTTTCAGTGAGGACCCTCTTTTGATTCAACCTAGCTAACAATTATATAATCATATATTACTTAGTTAGAGGCCAATTGAGCTGTGGGAACAGCCATTTTCAAGTTGAATCAAAAGTTGGATATTTAGTGATAACTTGCTCCATTCCATCCTTAATTAATTTAGATGAACCCCAAATCCTAGAAGAACCTTCCTCATAGATAGTTAAACCTTTTTAGACTTCATTCTAGCATTTATAATTCTGTTTTGCAAGAATTTCCAAAACCCAAAAACCAGTTATCATTTCACTTTCCATAAAAAAATCTGTTTTCACTATTCATTAAAAATCTATTTTTAGCCACTTAAGTAGAACTAATCTAGATTGTTTTAGGGTGTCTTAGACTTGAAATTATTGTGGATACGACAACATGAGTCTACTACAACTTACCTGTGCACTTGCAGCTAGTGAGTTGGGAGACCAAAAATTTAAAAATTGACCATTTTTCTTAAATTTCAGCAAGTTATCACTACTCAATCCCAAATATCACTATCAAGTTTTTGGCGTCGTTGCCGGGGATTTGAGGTCAATTAGGCTAACGTAGATAGTTTAGATTAGTTTTAGATTAGTTTTTAGTTTATTTGTTAGGCCAATTTTCAATTTTTGCAAGTTATCATTCTGAATTTTTTTTTCTTTTCTTTTCAATTTTGTACAGATTTCTTTCTTTTTATGAAATTGATACTTCTGAATTGATTTTATGCAGATTTGGAACTTCAAGGAGACCTCTACCTATCTAATCCTCAACTGAAAGAAGATTCAATAGGAGAAGGAGATTGCAAAGAGAAGAGGCTAGGAGAAGAACTTTTGAGAAGGAGGCTACCGATCAAAACAAGGCTGCTCCTAGGACATTTAGGGATCATTATTCACCCAAAAATTGCAGAAAATTATGAATTTGACTTCTGAGAGAGAAAGAAGAAAAGATGGATATGAGTTGGCAAATTTGGTCCTATGACTATTATCAATCAAGTGAAACACCCTTGAGACAGGAGGAATTGGATTCTATAGTTGAAGAACCATCACAAGTTCATTGCAATCAAGGATTACCACAATTTTAACAGCCCTCTAATGCTTACATGTATGCCTCATATGGTCATGAAAGTTCTAATTACTGGAATCAAGAGGAAGGTTTTTCAACTAGTAGTCATTATGACTCACAAAATCATTTGTATTACCATCACAATCAAGGTCAAGAGTCAAATTTTCAGGTTGCTACCATGGATATTTCAGAAAATCAGCAATCACTTAATCAATCCATAGAGTCAGAAATGAAGATTATGTTGGAGAACTTCATGAGGCGGCAGGACGAGCAACTTGCAAACTTGGAAAAAATATGTATGAAAGTAGATGTTCTTGGAGCTGGATATCAAGCCTTGGAGGCCAAGCTTTATTTGCAGTCCAGTCAAGAAGCCCCACAAATCCAATCTGCCTTTCTGAAAGAAGAAATTCAGGAAATGAAGATGGGAATTGAGAAAGAGATGAATGAAGAAAAAGAAGTAGTCATGGAGGCTGAAATTGAAAAGGAGTCTATCACACTTATAGAATAGGCCAAGAAACAAGATGAAGTTGCTGAAGTTATTGAAAAAGCTACTCCAATGATACCAGCAATGAATCACATTGAAGACCCACTCATAAGGTTCCCATCCAATGAAGAATTAATTCTAGAAGACTCTGATTTTGATTCTTTGGAGAAATTATCAGATATACACCTTTGTGATGAGGGCTGCAACTCAATTCACTTATTGTCTATCCCTAAAGATGAGTCACCTCCTGCACCCAACTGTCCAAAAGTTTCATTTGAAGCAATTTGCTCCACAAACCATCATGGATCAGTTGAAGAATGTCAACATCTTAGGGTCAAAGATGAAGAAACATCAAAAGAGAAGAAGTGGCATGAACTTGCATCAAGCACTAATTCATTTGAAGTCATTCAAAGTTCCAAAGTCTCACCCATCTCATTTTCCATTGGGCAACTGGTTATGACAGCAAAGCCACATGATGAAACTGAAATGGCCAAGGAGGATACAAAAGCAGAAGAAATTTCTTTCCAAATAGAGGCTATAGCAGAATTTAGATTTGTAGAAGGAATTGAACATTCAATGAAGGAAGATCATTGCTTGCCTACTGAAAGATGGAACCAAGAGCTCAAAGATCTTCCAACAATGCTGCATTTAAAGAGGCCATTGAAGAAATGGTTGCTTAAACAAGATGGTGATCCAGGAGACTCAGATGTCATAGATGAGAAGTTATGGAATGAGAAGTTAGTATATTTCTGGTGCAATGAAGGAGGGATACATCCAACTGAAAAACGAAGGTCAAATATTGTGAAACTAAGAGATCCATACTTGATTAGTGAAGTTGTCCACAGATTGAGATCTCTACTTGATCATATCACACTATTTAAACCTCCTTGACATCAAGATTTGTAACAATGTCTAGCCAAAGACATTAAAGAAAGGCACTTCTTGGGAGGTAACCCAAGCCATTATCAACATAATCTTTCTATTTTTGCAGGAATAAGAGATGAGGAACAGGTTCAATTCACAAGTTTCAAATTCAGGGAGTACCCTTACCCCTACTTCCGATTTTTACACTGAAAACTTAATGATAACTGATAATATTTTTCTCATTATGCTACATTGATCATATTATCATCTGAATTAACATTCATTTCAGTTATCCCAATCTATTATAGCCTAATTTCAGTGAATTTCAGAAATTCCCAATGCAATGTTGAATTCTGCACTCAAAAATCTGATTAGTTGCAAATCTGCCATACTAATTGATATCCTTTGTTTCTCTGCAGGATCAGTTGCAACTAATGAAGGTTAGACCACCCAAAGTTTCTGGATGAAGTGTCAAGAGAATTCAAATGCCCAATTTAATGCATTTCAATCCCACCCACCCCTCTCCCTTGCCTTTATTTTTCAACCCTGAGGATAGTGTTGAGAATAAGCTTGGGGGAGGAAACCTGGTGCTTTTCTAACCTTTACACCATGTTTTCAATTGATTTTAATGTTCATATCATAATTCATACCAGGTTATCATTGGTTTTCACAAGTTATCACTAGTTATTACTCGGTTATCAATTTTTGGACCCAACTCAATTCTGAATTCATTTTAACTCTGAAATGGGTAGAATACTTTATTTTGACAGTGGGTGCACTCCAATACCAAGTGGCCAACTTGGCCATTAGCCTTCTTGCTTTAATTGGCATTATGAATTCAGATGCATTTGAATGAAGTTTTCAGCTAAAAATTTTTCCTTTTTGTGGGTCACACTAGTTGATACTTATGGATTTAATTAGTAATATCAGATGTCTAGAAGGGAGTTAAGGCTTTTGCTGCCATGCTAAATAGGAAAACTTGAATTTTTGGATAAAGGGATCTAAACTATACTTGAGTTTGAACTATTGCTCACTTCATGAACAGGATAGAAAAATGAAAAAAAAGGAAAAGTAAAAAGTCATATGCATGCATCGAAAAAAAAACGAAGAGAGCAAAACTTCCAAAGGAATCTCTTATAAAGAAAGCATGAATAAAAATCAGGTGCTAAACCTATTTATATGCATTTCATGAATAAAAGTCAGGTGTTAAACCTATTTAATCAATTGAAAACCTATTCATGAAGAGATTTGTAGTTCAACCCCTTTGTAAAGTTGACAATTCCTACAATTCAAACATGTTATTGCTAGTACTTCTTCCATGGCTTAAATTTTCTTTAGCCTCTGTGATTCCCTAGCTAGAAATTGAGTTTTTGGAAAGAATGATGTGTTGGCAAAGTGGGAAACTCATTGGATTCAAATTCAGCTAGACTTTACTTCATTTGTGGACTTTTAATTCAAGTTTGTCCTTAATTTCTGAATATTTTGCTTGAGGACAAGCAAAAGGCTAAGATTGGGGGAGTTTGATCACTTGCTGATCACTATATGATTCTAACCCATTTTAGATGAAATTCATACATATGGAGTCCCACTTTTGCCTATTTTTGGGCCAATTATACTTGGAATGCAAACATTGTGATAACTTGTTGATATTCCTCATTTCATACTTAATTCCATGTGCATAGAGGTTCTGAAATGCCAAAATCCATTAATATTTAAATTATATGCCAAGTTATCATTTTGAGGACAAGTTATCATTCCTAAGTGTCAAGTTATCATTATTTTGAATGAACTGATTTTCAATGGTTTTCTTGCCCTAAATCCATCATTATCATGTATAAATCATATTTGGATAGTCACATCTCAACTTGTGCAAAGTTTTAAGTCCATTTGAACAAGTTATCATTTTTCAAGTGCCAAGTTATCGTTAAAGGGCAATTCTGTCATTTCGACATGCAAAATCATTAATTCTGCACAAGGACCTTAAGCAATCATCTTATTATTGTTCTACCTCATTGCTGGTCAAATTTCATCACATTTGGATAATCAAAACTCAAGTTATCACAAGTTATCGTTTTTAAGTCATATAAGTTATCATTTTTGGGGCACTCAAGTTATCACTTTTAGGAATCTCATTCATATTTGATTTCTGACCTCACTCACTTGTCTCTCTAATCAATTTGATGCCTGAAATGCTTTGAACCACCCATATTAGGACATTTTCCAAGATTTCCATAAAGTTATCAATCCGGGCCCTTGAATTCATTCATATCGATATAAGTTTTCATTCTTGCACAACACATAACCCCATCTGATATTTGAACTAGTTACCAGCATTATCCTAATCCTTATTTGTCAAAATACTACTCAAGAGCTTTGATGCTTGCTGTTTGGGTTTTTGTAGCAAGAAGAAAAGGTGGCCAAAAGGAAGAAAAAGGAGGGGGGACCACTAGCTTTTTGGCTGTCCAAAAAGCTGTCACTGTTGGAATTTCAGGACCAGGGGACACATGGCTGCAATCAAAGCACAAAGAATGTTCTGATGCTGATCCAAAGGTGGGGAGAAGTGATATAAAAGCTGGATTTTTCTGGAGGAAGAGGAAGGTTGGTCATTCAAGGGTTTGAGCAAGGAAGGAGGGGGCTGCTGCTAGATTTTGCTACTGCTGGCCGAGAAGCTTCAAGAATCCATGAATTGTATCTGTTTCTTATCCCATTTGATGTCAAACCTTGTAAATACGAGGAGCTAAACTCCATTTCTTCTAGGATAGGGTAGTAGTTTAGATTAGTTTTGGATGGATATGGACTGATTTGTAATCCTGCACTGAAATCAATTCTGGTTTTCAGATTTTAGAACTTTTCTGCACTGATTCATGTTATCATTAGATCCATTGTAAACCATGATTGAGATGTGTTATTTGATCTAATCACCCTTCAGAATGCAATAAGAGATAAAGTCAGATTTCTGGATTCCATTTAGTTGCAAATCTGATTTCTGAATTTGGTTTCCTGAAAATCTGATTTCCTATTTTTTTCTGAATCTGATTTCCTGAACTGCAGAATCTGTTTGTCACTCTCAACCTGATTAATTGAGTCATTTGAATGTTGTTATTGCTCTCATCTTGTTCAGGAATGAATCAAGATGCTTGGACAATCATTTTGACTCAAATCAGATTGTTCCTGTAATTTCTGAACTAAAAGCCTGAATATTGATTTTTCTGATTTGTTGCTGGAATAGTTTTATCAATTGAATCCTCTAATTTTATTCAATCATTGAGAGATGAACCTTAGGGATCTCTTGTAGTCTAGAGATGGATCAAGAAGCAATTGATAAACCTGATTCCATGGATTAATATTTCAGATTTCTGTATTGCAGAATACTATTTTCTGATTTCTGAACTGAAATTCTAATTGTTCTCTTTCTGATTTCTTGTTGCAACCCATTTTTATCAATTGAGTCCCCTGAATTATTCTATTCACTGATAAGTGAACTTTAGGGATGTCTTGTAGTCCAGAGATGGGTCAAGAATCAATTGGTAAGTAAGATTTCCATTGGTTTAAAATTCTGATTTCTAAATTACTGATTTCATGGTTTTTGGTTCTGATTTCCAAAATCTGATTTCCTAGGTTTTTGGATCTGATTGTCATCAAGGATTGGATAATTGAATAGTTGAGAGGCTAATATATGCCCTGATCTTATTTAGAAATGAATCAAGATCATTGACAATTCAGAATTCAAATCTGATTTTTCCAAAATCTGATTTCTTAGTTTGATTCTAAATTCTATTTTCTGATTGTTTGGAATCTGAATTGCCAATTGTTAATCCCTATTTTATTCAAATCACTGAGAGGTGTACTCTAGGAATCCCTTGCAGTCCAGAGATGGGTCAAGGGGCATTTGGCAAACTTGAATTCCATCAATCCACATTGCTGATTTTTCTGAAATGCTGATTCCTGTTTTCTTATTTTAATTAAATTCTGATTTTCATTGTCAACCCTCATATTAATCCACTACTGAGAGGTAGTCTTAACGGCTTCCTTGAGATCCAGAGATGGGCCAAGGAGCAATGGGAATTATGAACTCATGTGGTCATATGTTTTGCATTTCCAATTGAGTGTGTTTGTATGGATTTCAATTTATTTTGCAACCGAGTGGTTGATTTTGAATCTCCCTTGAATTCAGAGATGAATCATAGAACACAAGCACCATTATTGAGTATATTTTATCCTGGTTTGGTTGATTGGAATGATTCCATCTTTTTATGATTGTAAATGCAAGTTATCATTCCAAACTTCCTTGAATTGCAAAAAATCAGCATTGAACCTTTCTTTTGAGCTCAATGATAACTTGATTTTCAGTGAGGACCCTCTTTTGATTCAACCTAGCTAACAATTATATAATCATATATTGTTTAGTTAGAGGCCAATTGAGCTGTGGGAACAGCCATTTTCAAGTTGAATCAAAAGTTGGATATTTAGTGATAACTTGTTCCATTCCATCCTTAATTAATTTAGATGAACCCCAAATACTAGAAGAACCTTCCTCATAGATAGTTAAACCTTTTTAGACTTCATTCTAGCATTTATAATTCTGTTTTGCAAGAATTTCCAAAACCCAAAAACTAGTTATCATTTCACTTTCCATAAAAAAATCTATTTTCACTATTCATTAAAAATATGTTTTTAGCCACTTAAGTAGAACTAATCTAGATTGTTTTAGGGTGTCTTAGACTTCAAATTCTTGTGGATACGAGAACCTGAGTCTACTACAACTTACCTGTGCACTTGCAGCTAGTGAGTTGGGAGACCAAAAATTTAAAAATTGACCCTTTTTCTTAAATTTCAGCAAGTTATCACTACTCAATCCCAAATATCACTATTAGTAGAAATGCGATTGAATTTAGTAGTGTCTAAAGCGCAATACAAAATATATTTTGCCTTCCAATCTAATTTAACTAGAAGTCTTTCTTCATCAGTACACTTTGTTAGTGTTTTCCACGCAAATTGAAGCCATTTTCAATTATATCCCAGATATGAATATCAGTGGAATATACATATGCCTGCATCCTTATTTTCCAATATGCAAAGTTAGATGCATTGAAGAGTGGAGGACACTTGATTGATTGACCTTCACTAATAATAAAATTGTTTGATGTCATAATTCTTAAAGATAATTAAATCTTAATTGCAAGAGTGAAACTAGGCTCTTATACCAATTATAGGATCATATGGCACCAAGAGGGGGAGGGGTTGGTGAATTGGTGTATAATTTTAACTCAAAAATTTAATCCTTTTCTTTTTAAGAAAAACCTTTTTGTGATAATACTAAATGTAATGCAATAAAGCAAAACACAAAAAAGTTAGAAGGCAAACACAAAAATTGTTGACGAGGTTCAGCCCAACTCCTTGGCCCATCCCCGCTCTGACTCCTCGACCTCGAGCAGAGATTCACTATCGTCCTCTCAAAAAGGGAGAAGGAAACCCTTTTCACGTACACCACCTTCTTCTCCGTTCAAGAGGAAAGGTGATCCTCTTTTACACAGGAACTTTCAAAAGTATGTTTTTACATATCTCTCAATCTCTCTTTTTTTTCGCAGATAATCACCAAGGAGATTACAGAATGATGAGAGAATGAAAAACGTTGACAGTGAACGATTGTGAGGCTTTTCAGAGAAATAATGATGAGAAATTTTTTTGTGGATTCTAGACGGCTTGTGCTTGATTCCTCTACTTCTCTCATACATTATATCCTTCTTTTATAGTTTGTCAGATGAGATCTTCTATATCCGTAAAGTAATTCACAGATTTGATTCGAAATATGAGTTTTAATTCTCCAGATCGCACGAATCGATTGACCGATTGAGAGAGGCAGTCGATCGAATTGAACTTTGCTACAACATCTTCATCTTTCTATTTATTTCGGTTGCACCATCCGGTCGGTCGGTTCTATGACTGGTTCTTTGTTTTCCCTTCTTTCATCATTCTGTTCATTTGACGTTCATCCGATCGACCGACCGTTTGACGGATCATTGATTTCTTCGATGCCTAAGTGTTCTGTTCAGTTCAGTATTGCCTCTAGTCATTCGATCCTTCAACCGCTTTTATGACTTCAATGTGTTGGAGACTCCTGTTTACTTCGATCTTATATTCGGTCGACCGATCCTTCAGCCGATCTTATGATTTTCTTCAGCACTTCTATTTTCTTCGGTCGACCGATCCTTCGACCGATCTTATACCTTCAATAGCTTTTTTGGTTCTATTGTAGTCGGTCACGTCCGGTCGACCGATTTTGTACCTTCAATAGCTTTTCCAATTCTATTGTATTCTGTCGTTTGTCCGATCTACCGGTCCTTCAACCGGTCTTGCTTTCTTCACAATTTCATCAGCGATTCTTTTCCTGTTAAACTCGTTCTTGTATAGAGATCACTTGATAAGTTGTTAGTAACATTTGTCGGCCAATTTGTGTTTGTTATCACCAAAACCATGGGAATGGTACGAGATTCAACACCCTCTACAACAGTTAGTAAAAAAAAAATTCAAAACATCATGTTAGAAAATCTTAGAAATTTCTAATGTCAATATAAAAAGTGAGAATTTTATAAGTTCCCTATAAAGTTACTTGAGAAAAAAAATCATCTAAGAAGGATGATTATGAAGTAAACTATAAATTTTGAATCGATTTATATTGGCTATAGATATGTTATAATTTTCATGATAAAGTGCAATCATATAGGGTACTTAATGATATAATAATGATCGATAATTAAGAGTAGAGTATGAATGAGAGGATCATGTCTGTCATTGAGGACATATTGAGGGCAAGCACACTGAATTGGCATGGTAATTGAGATGCGCATATTCATTTGATTGAATTTACTTATAATAGGTTGGGAATACCTCTTACAACGGAAGCGGATCGTCGAGACTTTTTCACGAACTCTTAACGAACGCACTTGCACCTCGAGATCGGGGACCGAACTTTGGGGGAACGGAACTCTTTGTCACAACAGAAGTATCTCTGGACAAACCTCCACGAAGGCATGTTTAGGACCTCTAGTAAAAGGTGCACGCGACCCATATGCCCAAAATGGCATATTTCTAACATTCTCCCACTTGCCAGCATTGAGCATTGTACTTTCATTCATCTAGAATTGGTAAATGTGTCGTGTGACCTACGAGTGTAGGATCCGAAGGCACCAAAGGGGGGGGAGGAGGTGAATCGGTGTTTAAACCAAAAATGTCAATTTCATGAAAATGTTGATTTCATGAAAATCATCGCGGAAGCTTAAAATCGATTCGTTAATCCTTTTAAATCAATGAATTTCATATCATAAACATAATATGAGAGAGAGAGAATTCAAACACAAAGTGCATAGGTGATTGTTGACGAGGTTCGGCCATATCTTGACATACATTCCCGCTCTGACTTCTCGACCTTGAGACCGCCAATGTAACACCTCACGATTTCATCAAGGGTAATATAGTAATTTTATAACTCAATTAGAGTATTTGATGAAAAAAATGGAAAAGAAAGATTAAATCCTATTAGAAGTAGGAATTATAATTAGATTGAGATTAGGGATTTCAATTTGATTTGAGATTCAAAAGAATGTTTAATGGATATATGACTCTCAAATAGGATAGGATTGAGAGTTTTATGGCTTAAAAATATTTCATCCATTAAAATAATATTTAATGGATGATTAATTAGATGATTAATTATTAATATTTTAATCCAAAAATTAGATGATTAATTATTATGGAATTAAATAATTCCGAAAATTAGAGAAAAGGAAGAAATAAAAAGATAAAATAAAGGTATAGTTTGGTTAACATAAGTTATTTATAAAAGATGGAGATAGAGTTTGATTGAGAGAAGTTATGGAGTAGATAAAAAGGAATTTGAATAGAGATGGATTTTTTATGTGTGGTTATGAAATAATTAGTGAAATTTGAATTTAATTAAATCTGAATATTTAAGAGATGATAACGAATGATGGATAGTCATGATTGATGGAGAAATAGCCCAAGGTCCAATAGGAGTCAAAACCTCTAGTTGAGAGCTATAAATAGGGCGGTGGCTAGAAAGTACGATTTGCCTCCACAGAATTTTTGCACGAGAGTTTCCTCTTTCTCCTTCATTTTCTCACAAATCGAGGCACTTGAGAGCGTGGACGATATATCATTTCGAAGCCCTGACAGAGGAGAATAAAATCCAAGTGGTAGCCGAAGATTTCTGGACTTCACTAGGAAGAAATCATGGACCAAAGTCGCAACGTACGTGCTGTCCACAGATAATAGGAACATAGTAGGTTTTTCAACAAACTTAAGGTACGCAGGGGGATCCCTATGGCATCGATTTTTCGTGACATGGACCCTTGGATTCTTCTCCGTTATATAGAGATTATTATGATATATTATTAGCATCGATTGGATATCATATGCCATAGATAGGATGACTGGAAAGTTGCATCGAAACACGACTTTTCGACGGTGGCAGAACTCAGCCCGGGTTTTGCATTGCTCGGCCCGGATTTCGTGGAATCTAGATCGAGTAGGAATCAAAACCGGATCGAGTTGCAAGACCCAGCCTAGATTCCCATTGGCCCGGCCCAAGTTCTGGCTTTGGCTCGGCTCAGGTGCGGTGCGATCGAATCGGAGGTGAACCGACTGATCCGGCCTGAGTTCCACACAACCCGGTTTGGGTTATGTTACATAGATAGGAAAAAATTGGATTGTTGGATTAGGTTTTGACATGTTCTCCCAGACTCTGTTGATAGTAATGGATGAATGAAAAACCAATAGGATTCGGATCGGATTTCGGATAATCCGACCCGGGTTGATAGAATTGGAATCGGTTTGCACATCGAACGAACCGACTTGAGTTTAACTTCAGACATGGATGAGTTTTTTATTATAGTTAATTAAGATAATGGTTATAGGGGTGATTCATGAACATAGTAGTAATGTAATTGACCATTGTTTATTGATTGTTAATTGAGTTATAGATATGATAATCATTTATCAGATTGATATATAGATTGATTATAAATTAGCTATTCATAAACACTTCATCGATAAGATTGAATTATGGACATGATGATACATCATCACATATTGATATTGATAATTGACAATGAGGAATTGGAATCGATGGAAATCGGTTATGGATAATAGGTGTATTGATTTATTGATTAACATCTAATTGATATAGTATGGTTGATATGATCCCATGATTGTATTTCAAATTGAAAAGATGGCTAAACAAGATAAAAGATTAAAATTGTGTGTCTTCATGCTTTGCGTATTGCGATCTTTATGATTGATTGACTGATACGATACTAAAAAATAATGCCTTGAGTGACCGGAATAATATATGATAATCTAAGAAACGAGATCAAATGAATTTTCAAGGCAGCGGAATATCAATCTCAAGATTACAATGAACCAAGCAATCGATATTATAAATAGATAGATTTAATCACAAGATAGCCAACCTTTTAATTAACGGCGGAAGTTCCCAAAGAACGGGTTGCAGGAGTTCCCTCACAGCAAAAGCAATTAAGCCAAATTGTTTATAGATTCAAAGATGTATCAAACAACAATGAAGACCAATATTTATAGACCCTAGAAATAGACTTTGGGCTGAAAGAAAATATCCTAACTTAGCCCACAAGTAACCTAACTAATTTAGTAAAATAACAAACTCATTTTCCTCTTACAAATTTTAGCAGAATTTTCATGTATAATTAATTTCAAAAATTCCAAATAAATATGGTTAAATCATGATTTATTTGGCCCAAGTTATGCTGACTCTTCATGCGGCCCAATTTATAACCCGTTGAGAAGTTGGATCTGATCTAACTCGATCTTGTAATGGATCAATTGTAAATTCCAAACATTCTTGATTATCTTCAATTTTCTTATGCCTGAGATCCACACCATTATCTTGATCATCCAACTTTGCTAGAACATTCTTCTATTGCCAACTACAATTATATGCGTTTCCTGGTTCATATCATTCCCCTCCTCTTCAAAAGGATTCGTTCTCGAATCTGCATTCACAATAAGGAGAGTATATCCACATTCATATCATTTTCCTCCTCTTCAAAAGGATTCGTCCTCGAATCTACATGCACAATAAGGAAAATATAACCTATCACATATATGAATTTGTTAAATAATTTAGGACATGCATAATGAGGATATTGATACTTCCCTTTCATGTGTCTGATGACCAGTATGATGCATCTCAATGATAATTGCAAGTACAATTTCTCATCCATACCATCAAGTTAAGAGCCTGCAAGTGCAGAGAAAGAAGACATAAGTATTATAAAAAGTAATGTGACTCTCATACTCATCTGGATGAAATATCTTATGCCCATGAGACGATGGTATTTTAAGAAACAAAGTGCGAAACTTTGGAGACCTTCCCTTGCACATAAGGATCCTATCAAATAAAATATGCAATGTATGCCACGGAACTAGAGATCTAATAGGGAAATTGTCAAGTAGTTACAAAATAAGGACATCTTTTCCCTCAAAATAAAATGGATCCTTAAAATCTGCATGTGAAATATCATAAGATCTGTAATGCATCAAACAACTTGGCTTATAAAGGGAATCATGCAAGTCCTTGCAACAAACCAAAACATCATCAAAATTACTTTGCAAATGACTGCTATTAATCAAGATATCTCCAAAGAAGTTACTCTCAAATCTTTGATGAAAATTGCACAAAAGTCCAACTAGTGCAAATGCAATGAATTTTTAAATCATGATGTGAAAATTAGATGAAAGATTGCAACCATCATGAACAAGAATGATCTTAGGAAAGCACAAAGGTGGATGTAAAAAAATCAATAAGATTCTAGGCTCATAAGAAAATCTTGAAATCATAATCAACCAATCAAAAGTACTAAGGACTAAAAAATATTCATTCCAAAATTTCACCTTATGACTGAAATAAAGTTTTTCAGCACTCAATGAATAAGAAAGTGGAATAGAAAATTCAGATCTAATGTTTGCATGCCATTCAATACTTCTCTCAATTGAATCCTGCAAGTTAGTCGCATCAAACAAATATAAAGTTTCAAAGGTAAGAGATGGACTTTTCAAACTAGTCGTTATAAAATTAATACAACCTCTTTCAAATCCTTGCATGATAGAATTTGTATCTTCATATACTCCACTCCTACATATCTGCATGGACAAATCAGAATAAAAAGACAAAATATGATTAGTGTTAGGAGAAAAATTACTGAATTCTCTTTCTTTTGCCTTAACACTCGTCTTTTTGCTCATATCTCTCTGGAGGTGGCCTTTCTAGACACTCAAGATTTAATCTTCTCTCATTCTTACAACTCTCATAATACTCGGCATCTAAATGTTTCATCTTAATACTTTTAGAAGGTGGTCTTTCTAAACACTCAAAAGTTGTGTGGCTATCACTTTCATCACTCAAGTTGTGACACTCATATTTTTCATCCTTGTCTTTCTCACAACTCTTAGAATTGTTTGGAGTTGCTGTACAATCAGCTTCATCTTTCTTCAAGTGATGTTGTGTAACCAAACTTTTCTCAACTTCTTCAATTTCTTTCCCACTTTCTTCTCCTGAGGAAGCTACACTCTCTTGTGACAACTCTTCTTTAGATGCAATATCACCATTGTCCAGCATTATCATAGCATGTTCATTTGGACATTTGTGAAGTAATATGACCCTTATCCCTTGAGTTGAAAATTTCAACTTTATTTTCGTCCTCCAATTTTTGAGTTGGCTTAACAACTAACTTGGTCCAAACAAAAGTTGAACTGTCAAATTTGCTATGTGGACAGACAACTTTCTTCAATTGCTTCTCAACCTTTATAGCCTTATGCAGAACTTCATCCAACTCCAAATACTCTTGCAATTCCACAATTTTGGAAATCTCTCGGTTCAACCCACATATGAATCTTGCAATTGTGTCTTCATGATCCTCCTTTATGTTGGCGCGGATGAATGCCATTTTCATCTCTTTATAGTACTCCTCAACAGTCTTTGATCCATGTCTCATAATCTGCAATTTCATACGTAAGTCATGACAATATGACGGGGAACAAATCTTCTCCTCAATATGGTTTTCATCTCATCCCAATTTTCAAGGAGGTTCTCGATTTCTGCATCTATTAATGGTTAATTGATTCCACCAAGTAATAGCATAATCCACAAAAGATATAATAGCAAGTTTAACCTTTTTCTCAGCAAAATAATGATGGCGATGAAATATACTTTCTACCCTTTATTCCCACTCAACATAGGCATCATGATCACTTTTACCTTGAAAGGTAGGGAGAGATAATTTAATTGAACCTGTGTTTCGATCAGTGACATCTCTATCTTGTTCCCTTTCTCGTTCATTTCTTCTACCTCCAATCTGAACACGTCTCTGCCTTCTCCAATTTATAACAGAAGCTTCATCAACTTCCTCTTCCATCTCTTCATCATTGACAACACGGTGTCTTTGGCGATCTCTTCAATGATTTGGTTGTATAACTTGTTGTAGTTGTACAATTTGATCGTTCTGCACATCTATCTCATTATGAAGTTTAGTAATCATATTGCAAAGGTGTTGAAAATATTGTGTCATGACCTCCATCATTCTTCTCGGATCAATTGGTTCTTTTCTAGGATTATGTTCTTTGTCCTTTCATGTTGACATTGTGAGAAATTTTTACAGTAAACTCAATACGTCACGTGATGACCTTCGTATTTTACCTTAACTCTATTTGACTTTTTTCCTTAATTGTACTCACCACTCAGCCTTTTTTTTCTCTCTCTTGAACCCTCCAACAAGTTTTAAGAGAATTAATACAAGTCAACACAAGGCAAGAGCAATTAAATCAATCTAATTTATCAATATGATTGCAAGATCAAAAAAAATCTTGAGGTGAAATTAGAATAGAGATCAGAAAAAAAAGGTTGCCAAATAAAGATAAATATGTGATGAAATCAAGGACCACTGATTCATTGGACTAAATCATTCAAAAGTACAACATAATTTTTTGTGCACCTTTCTCTCCAGAAATAAGCTTTCATTTTCTTTTCTTTCCTTTCTATTTCTTTTGAATCTTTCCTTTCAATTTTTTTTTGTCCTTTCTCTCCAGAAATAACCTTTCTTTTTTTTCGGATTTTTTTCTTCAAATTTTCTCCTATTTTTTTCTCTTTCCTCCTTTCTTGCACTTTCCTTTTCAATCTTTTTTTCTATTTTCGAAAATTTTTTTTGATTTGTTTTTAAGAATTTTTCTTTCCTGTTTTCCTTTCTCCTTTCTTGCACTTTCCTTTTCAGTCTTTTTTTTTTTTTTCAATTTTTGGAATTTTTTTTAAATTGCAGCAAAACTTGGAACAAATAAGGATGACGACTAGGATTTCAACAACAAATTACCAGATTTTTGTGGTTTTTTTTTTCAAAACTGCACCAGATTTTGAAAAAAAGATGACGACGGCTAGGGTTTGATGAACAAAAGAAAGCAAATAAGGAAGACGGCTAAGATTTGAAGAATCAAATCAGATTTTTTTTTTGTTGTTTTTTTTCAAGAACTGAAATAGGGGAAAAAACTAGAATAATGGAAGATAACTAGAAAACCGAATTGAAAACCTGGCTTTGATACCAACTGATATGATACTCAAGAATAATACCTTGAGTGACCGGAATAATATATGATAATCAAAGAAATGAGATCAAACGAATTTTCAAGTAGCGGAATATCAACCTCAAGATTACAATAAACCAAGCAATCGATATTATAAATAGATGGATTTAATCACAAGATAGCCAACCTTGTAATTAACGGTGAAAGTTTTCGAAGAACGAGTTGCAGAAGTTCTCTCACAGCAAAAGCAATTAAGCCAAATTATTTATAGATTCAAAGATGTATCAAATAACAATGAAGACCAGTATTTATAGACCCTAGAAATAGACTTTGGGCTGAAAGAAAATATTCTAACTTAGCCCATGAGTAACCTAACTAATTTAGTAAAATAAAAAACTCATTTTCCTCTTACAAATTTCAGCAGAATTTTCATGTATAATTAATTTCGAAAATTTCAAATAAATATGGTTAAACCATGATTTATTTGACCCAAGTTATGCTGACTCTCCATGCGGCCCAATTTATATCCCATTGAGATGTTGGATCTGATCTAACTCGATCTTGTAATGGATCAATTGTAAATTCCAAACATTCTTGATTATCTTCAATTTCCTTATGCTTGAGATCCACACCATTATCTTGATCATCCAACTTTGATAGAACATTCTTCTATTGCCGACTGCAATTGTATGTGTTTCCTGGTTCATATCATTCCCCTCCTCTTCAAAAGGATTCGTCATCGAATCTGCATTCACAATAAGGAGAGTATATTCAGATTCATATCATTAACCCCACACAGCATGATGTTCCCTTAATAAATGAGAGCTCTGCACATGACCTTATGATTCGTTTGATAACTTCAAAGATTAAATAGATAATTGAACAGTTGTTTTGTGACCTTTATGCTATTGACAATTGTATTGCAAATTGATTAATTGACAATCATATTGTGACCTTTATGGTATTGATGATTGCATTGCAAATTGACTAGTTGACAATCGTATGGTAACCATTATAGTATGGACAATTGTATTGCAACCGATATGGTTGATGGATAAGTAAATTGCGTCTTAATGACTGTTGGATAGTAGATCGCGACCTTTGTGCCTGATTGATAATTGTTAAATAGGGCCTCCATTGAGTTTGGCCAATTGGATAATTGATTAATGATAATTGATAATTGAAAGTGATTGATATTGATTGATCATCATTAGGTTGATGGTGTGGATAATTGTATAATTTATCAATTACTTATTGCTAATAGATAATTGTTATAGCATAAATTGTTTATCGTTAATCATGACCTTATTTATAGATTTTTTATTATTCATGAAATTGGATAATTATGATTGATATTGATTTATGGTTCATATAGATATTGTTATGGGTGACCTTATGTACTGAGTTATCTCATTGGGCTTTGCCCCTGTATTTGGATCTATACAGGTGATGGTGATGGCGATGGTGAGACGGTTGATGGCTCCTTTAACGGTTGACATGCACATGGATATAGGTCCATTATTATATAGATGTGGGCCCTAACCCACAGGTCATTGTATAGAGTTTTAAAAACTTTCACATATTACAAAGTTTATTGAAAAATTAGTCTTTCACTTATGTAAATCAGTTTGTTGACTTGTCAAAGTTAAGTCATAGAATTGAGTAGTGTCACCGAGATAGCCTTTTGGGCAAGCAAAATCTCAAGGCGTTACAATCGGAGATTTTACTAAAACACTACCTTTGTTCCAAATGGGACAAGAAAGAAAGCCTTTTACACAACCACCCTTTCTTCGCTTCGAGAGGCAAGGCAAATCTCTTCTCATATGAAGCTAATATTTTCTCTCGTTCAAGAGGTAAAATTTGGAACCTCTTTCACATAGGAGCTCTCACAGTCTCTTTGAAAAATGATTTATCTCTTTTACGATAGAATTCTCACAAGAAGAGAAAAGAGAAAGAAAAGACAACTTAAAATGTTAACTTTATGAAAAAAGACCTTCTTTTGATTTCTTGAAGTTTTACTTCAATGCTTGGATGGGTGCCTTTGCTTCTATCTTTGACACTCATTTTATAGGCTCTAGTATGTGGAAAATTCATCAAAAAATTATTCCATAAATTTCTCCTTCAAAATTTATCGTTACTGTTCATTTGAGCCGTGGACTGGTTGATCGGTCTATATGACCGTTGCGCTCATTTTCTTAGCTTTTGCATTTGGTCGGTCGACCGATATCATCTCAATGTCGATCGGGACATCTCATGTATTGAACGGTCGACCGGTATAGTCTCGACCAGCCTTCTTTGCTTCGACTGGTAAGTTGACCGACCTGCACTATTTTGAACATAACTTTTTGCACAATTATCCAAATTAGATATTCTTTGATTCTATGTATAGATAACATGAGGAATTCGAAGCGACCCTGACAATCATCCATATTTCTAAAGTCAGCTCGAATGTTGGTCAACTCTTGGGCTTATCTAAGTTGCTCTTCTTGAATAGCCTGCAACTCTCCTCCATGACGAAGTTGTTCTTCTTGGATAGAGTGCAACTCCCCTGCCTGACGAAGTTGCTCATTGTACATGGATTCTCATACATTTTGCATGGAAGCATAGTCAGGCTGAGGTGGATATGCTCTGGGGCTAAAGTGAAAGTAGACTTTGGTGCTATATAGTGATTCCGCATAGGTTCCTGTAAAGGGGCAAATACTTTCATCGGATCGCGTTCCTCATAAGGAGTGGCCGGTATAAATGAAGAATCAAAAGAGCTCTCATGTGCAGGAGATGGAATCGGCAAAGGCACCGGCATATAAGGTGAATGGGTTGATGTGGCATATTGGGAAGCTGCCGGTGATGCAGCTTGGAATCTTTGTGGTTGCTGAAAGTAGTGTTGGGCTGCCGCATAATCAGTAGAATCAAACCAGGAGAAAGTTTCATCCTAGTCTGGCTGTCCGACAGAGGTAGATGGTCCTACAGGTGAGATTACTGGAGCTATGATCTGCCTAAAAAGTAACCAATTATCAGAATTAATTGGTGTAAATGCATTTCGGTCACTGCAAGGCACCTCCAAATCACTCTCTTTAAAAATAAAAACTTTAACCCCTGCATTATTAGTCTTGGCGAGGCCCATGGCCAGAATGGTTCATCGGTTGAGGTGGGCAATTCCTGGAATAGCTTCAAGATCATCCAGGTCCAATATGAAATGTTGAGCTATTGGCGTGATAAGGGCGCCTATACTGAAGCTACCGCTCTGAAGAGTAGTACGGCGTTGAAGATGACGAATGAGGAAGGCGCCAATGTTGACCTGTGTCTTATGGAGCATGCTGTGGATAAAAATAATTCCCCCTCTGGGACGACTCCATCACTGTCACTTCGTCCACCAAGGGTGTTGCTGAGCATGTGATGGACGACGCGCAGAACATGATTTTGAATTGTGCTTTCCTTAGCCGTGCTCCAGACCAATCGATCTTCTTCAGTTATTTGTTTCCAAAAATCTTCAGCATGAAAGTCAACGGGAACAGAACGAGCCCCATAGTTGGGAAATCCATAAATATTATTAAAATCCTCTAAAGTCAATGTGAAGGGCCGCCCGTATAGCTGAAAAGAAATGCGGGGCTGATCATATTGTCTGCCATCCAAATTGAAGACCTCGAGAGATGATAAAAATTCCATAGTAAGGACTTCATAAGTCAGCCACCACTGTTGAACAAAATCTGAAAGACCAATATGAGAAAATAGTAAATGGATATCGGCAAATAAATTGTACTCCCTCAATATCTCAGTGTCTGGAAATCTAGTGGCGTTGACCCGTACCGCAGACAATCTTTCAAAATGATCTTGATAGGCAGGCTTGGTCCAATAATAATCCCCCGGATATGAAATTAACTGCGAAGATTTTGGCACGGTCTGGGTATCCGGATGTCGACGATCGCGATGCCCCCTCCAAATATTAGAAAATCGCCTCATCTATAAATAAAATTGATCGGCGATTCCGTGCGGTGCAATGGTCCGAATAAAATTGGTGAAACCGTCGGCCATGAAAAGTATCGGCCAATATCAATGATGGTTTCCCAACCGCAACTGAAGAGAGAGGGTTTGGCGGTGAAGTTGGCGGTCGGTATAGAATTGTCGATGAAGAGACTCTGGCGGAAATTTGGGGTGTGGAGCTTGCGGCCGCAAAGTGAAGGTTCTCAGTCGATAATCAAGGAGAAGCTTGGCCGCAATGTTGTCGATGAAGATCTCGGCTGAGATTGGAGTGGTTGCTGTGCTATTGATGGTGGAGCTTGCGGTCGGTACGAAGAAATTTCTATGAACTTCGGTCGACGTTCGTTGGCTTCTCGACCGCAAATGGTGTCGGTGGAGCTCGGCCTCGGTGATGACACATCGATGAAGAACTCCGATCGTAATTTGGTGACGGTGAAGAAGAGATCTCGGCTGCAATTGACAGAGAGGGAGCTTGGCGGCCGGAATCCAAGCACATCATGCACAAAGGAAGGAAGAAGTAATGTTGCGGCCGCAAAGTTGACGGTGAAGATCCTCGGACAACCGCTCTCAGCCACGATATGTTCAAGGGAGAAGCTTCGGCCGCAATTAATAGAAATGGAAAGATGGCAGCCGATATGGAGACGTCCGGTGCAAAGGAAGAAAAGAGAGGGGCGCAAACGGAGATCGGCTTCGTGTTCATCTGCAAGGCAAATGCCCGTCAGTATATATGGACAACTACGGCCATGAACTTACCTGTACAGGATGACCGGTCAAATTGATTGCAACGCATGCATTACACCAGCTGAAGTGTCATGTCGAGCGCCAACTTCCAAGGTTTGTGTATGCTCAGCGTGCGTAAAGTCACAACGGTGTCGGAGATCAGGCTTCGAAATTTTTTTTTCTTTTTGTGCCCGTGATGTGTCTCGTCTTGTCGGGTAGTCAGGTGGTGTTGAGTATACATCCGTGATACATCTCAGTCAAAGTCATGCATGAGGCCTTCGCTTGGCGGCCAGTGGATTCAGGTGGTAGTTCACATGCTACGACTTGTCCGAAGTTCTCCCCTCGCACATAAATTAATTAGACGACTCCATAAAAAATAAAATGCTTAAATAAAATAAAACTATCACCGAAACCAATTCTATGTAACTAAAATATTAATCACCAACTAATTAGAATCTAAAGAAAAAGGTAGAAATAGTTTTGGTTTATAGTCTTTAGCTCGACTTAGTCTTGATGATAATCAAGGCCTATTTTGCTCTTCTTCCCTTGAATTTTTCTCTGTGTTGTTTGGGAGAGAGCCCGTGTACGTTCAGTCAGTTGTGCCGCCATATGCCCCAGTTGTCTTTCCAAATTTTGAATTGATGCATCCTGACTCGTGGCTCTAGACTCAATATTCTTTTGCAACGATTGCATGGTGTCTATGATCTATGCCATCATCTCCTGCATGTGATTTGATGATTGATATTGGGAAGCATCAGGTTGCCTTTTTAGTATATAATCTTTTGATGGACCAGAAGGTTGGCCTTGATTTTGATTATAGACAAACTTCGGATTGTGTCTCCAACCATAATCGTTGCTCCTGAAAAATGGGTTGGAAATAAAGTTAGCATTTTCAATTTGATTTGAATCTGAAGTGTTACCTATAGAGCTATAATTGCTTGAATTTTCCATTAGTGACATCATCTCCTCGAATTTTTGATTAAGTGACTCCAGCTGAGCCATTATTTTCGAAGATTGTATTCCTTGTGCAGCATGTACATCATGAGTTCGGCGAGATGGTCTCCTTTTTTGCTTGACTTGAGGGCTACAGCTTCAATAATATCATGTATCTCACTAGGGCGTTTAGATCTTAGCATTGTCCCTCCTGCTGATTAGTCAAGCTTATCTTGATCTGCAACTCGCAATCCACGATAGAAATCTTCCATCACTTGCCACTTTGCAATCCTAATATCAAGAACTCTAGCTAACAGTTCCTTATATCATTCCTAGGCCTCATATAATGTCTCATCATCGTCTTGAACAAATGCCCTTAGCTCTCTTTTATATTTGCCTACTTTTTGTGACGGGCAATATTTTCCAACAAATTTTTCTACCAACTCCAACCATGAATGAATCGATCCTGCAGGCAAAGTTTTAAACCATGTGGAAGCTTTGTCACGTAAAGATTGAGGAAATAATAACAGACGAATAACTTCAGAAGAAACATTATTATTTGTAAAGGTGCTCAGAGTAGCAAGAAATTTGTCAAGGTGATCGTGAGGGTCTTCATGAAATTCTCCTCCAAATTGAGATACTTGTATCATCCTCATGATTGCCAGATTGATCTCAAAATTATTTGCATTAATATTCGGCAGCACGATGCATAATTCTTGGTCACTATATCTGGCTGAGACATATTCTCTCATAAAAAGCTCCGCTTCATCTTCTCGCCGATTATTTTATGGCGAAACTAGTTCATTTTGTTGCTCCTGTCTCTGATTGTTGTGTGCTTGTTCAGCCATTCTTGTAATATGTCTTCTTAATCGGCGAGCAATTCTTTCAATTTCAGGATCAAATTCTAAAATTGAATTTGAACTCCTAGTGAGCTTATCAGAAGATTCTAGGATTGTACCAGTAAAGTCGACAAAATAAATCATGGTGTAATCGAAAAATCCAATCAGCGTCAGAATTTAAGTCGAAAGTCAACAAATTAAAAAAATGTCCTGACCTCTTTATCTGCAAAAGGAAAAAATGTTAGATTATTTACACAAATAATTAAAATAAAGAGTACAATAATACGTTTTTACATAACAGAAGAAATTACAGAAAATTATTTACAATTTATTTACATCTCCTGATAATTTATAACAATAAGAAATCAATTAATAGAATATTCTCCAGCAACGGCGCCAAAAACTTGATGCGTAAAATGATGTAGCAGAATAAAATCGCTAGCAAGTGCACAAGTCGCTCAAGTAACGTAGAAAATAGGAGTAAGAGTGTCGAACCCACGAGAAATATTATTAATTTAATATCTAATTTTATAAATTAATAAGAGAGGAAAAGCATGGATTTTGAAATTGGGTTTTGTAATTATAAAATAAAATAAAAAATAAGATAAAGATAAGATAATTGTGTTAAAGTTAGGCCTTAGGATGAAAATAGACCAGGATAAAATATTTGAACCACAAAAGATAAATTTAATCTTTAAAGATGAATTAGAGTTTCCCTAAAGTAATCTATTAACTTTAACTTGTGGTCTCCACGAATGACATCCCTCAACTTAAGCATGCAGAACTATCTTAATTTAATAAGAATTGAAGTCTCCACAACTGACATCCCATCAAATCATATTAATATTAAGACGCAGTAAATTGGATTCTCTTGACTATCAATCACTCCACAAACTGGTATAGATTAATAGATCACACAAATTTGATTCTCCACACATTAGTTATCAAATTTATGTCAATTTTTAATTTCATATAAAATCAATTAACATTAGTATAATTAATTCTGAAATTAAACACTCAACAAATTGGCATAGCCTAATTCAGAAATTTAATTAACTAATATAAAAGCATTAAGCACAATTAATAATTGATCAGAAAAGATTAAAAGAAATAAAATAGGGTCCAAATAGTTTCCCTTCAATTAATAATCTCCTAAAATAATAATCTAAAAGACATGGAGTTCATCCTAGAAATTCTGAAGAGATAAAATACAAATGATAAAAATATTTTCTGATTCCATCCTTGGATGAGGACATCGTGAGGTGAGGAATCCTTATAATTCAAGATTTGGGAAGTCTTGTGATTGATTAGCTTTGGATTTACTTTTAATCATTTTTTGGAGTTACATTTCATTTATTGAGTGTTAGGAGTAACTTAAATATATAATAATTAAAATTAAATTAATTATATATTAAATGTAGTAAAAATTTGTGGCTCTAAAAACCATGGGACCAAAGGAATTAATTTGAAAAAGTTAATTAATTTGTACAAATGTCAAAAGATTAAAGTTAAATGTTGAAAAAGCTTATATAAAAATAGATAACTTTATGCACTACACTTTGATTAAATAATTAAATATGATCTTATTGGATTCTGGATGAATCATAAATATCAAAATTGTAGAGAATCCTATTGACTATCCATAGAATTCAAGATTATCTAATTTGGATAATTGTGCAAAAAGGTATGCTCAAAATAGTGCAGGTTTGTCAACCTCCCGGTCGAAGCAAAAATAGTGCAGGCCGGTCTAGACAATACATTGGCAATTTGCAAATCATTATGAGGATGTTCAATTTCTTTAAATATAATAATTTTTTTTTGTACTATCCAATTTGTATCAATCCAATGAACTATAACACATAAGAAATCATCACCATTTTAAGAAGTCCATACGTCACTAGTCAAACTATCCATGAATTTATAATCTAAAAAATAATTAATTAGTTCATTTTTCTTCTTACGATACAATTTAATCAAATCTTCTTTAATAGTTTTTTCTACTAACAATTTTAAACGCACCTTGCACATAATTCTGTTGATAATATAAAAAATTTTCATCTTCAACAAATGTGTAAGACATTTTTGCATGTATAACATAACTTGCTAAACTTTCACGCATATTTTCTTGATTATAAGAAAATAAAGAGCTCTCGACAGTACCACGACCGGGTGCAACTAGTTGAGTTTATTGTGGTAATTGATCCGCTAAAAATTATTCCCTAGTCGTTATAGGATGCGATTCTAAATGCCATTTTAAACTACTTGTGCCCGAAGAAGAGACGGCAGCATAACTAGCCATGCAAATTTTACAAATAGCTTTATCTTTTTTTGGATCATTTTCATCTATATTTTTTTCAAAATAATTCCAAACTTCACTAGTTAACTTTGACGTTCTTCTTTTTTTACCTATTATCTCACCTTGCGTGGGAGCATATGAGATTGACAGACCTATGGGTGTCATAGCTGCAGTTGCATAATCTCCTTCGGAATGTAGCAATATTAAGATTAGGAATGACATGAAGATTAACATATGTAGTTGGAGTAATTGGGCAGTTAGTTGATGGCGCTATAGTTTCCATATAACCCGACAAATCATCACTTAGCTGTGTTGATGAAGAATTAGAATCACCACTACTATTAGTATTATATGGGCAAAATCACCATATAGAAGAAAGGGATCTCGCAGGTCCATTATGCAATTATATATAAGAAATTAAGAAAGAATAATGTAAATATAATAATAAAAATATAAAAATACTACTGAATAAATATTACAATGTAAATGTAAATTAAAAGTGAGAGAGTTTGAGAGCATGAATGGAGGGAAGTGAAATTCAGAGATACTAAATGAAAATCGATCATTGAGTGTGAGGGAGGCAGAGAGAAAGAGCACTTTGAGGAAGAGAGAAGAGAAATTGAGAGCTTGAAATTTGAATGAAGATGGAAGAAGGGTTGGTTGCGCCTTTTATAGGCGGAGAAATCTAATATAAATACTTAGACACAGCCCGCGTTGGCTTTAACATGGTCCATGTTGTACTCTTTGACAACGTCCGTGATTCTACGGTCCGTGTTTGTGTTGTCAAATTGCGAACCTCATTTGAAATGGAAAAACTTTGTCCTCTTCTAAACACGGACCGTGTTAGGTCCATACGGTCCATGTTACTTTCAAATATGTCGTCCAACGCAACCCGTCATCACGGTGCGTGGACCGTGCTGGTATTGCACGGTCAGTGTTTGTGCGTTAAAAAAATAACTCGTACCAAAATGGGCTATGTCGTGCCGGGTCCGTGTTCACCGTGTGCGGGCTGTGTTGTGCCAACAATGCGGATGGCTGACCCGGCACGGCTTTTGCGCAGGCCAGCGGCTTGCCGGGCCGTGCAGCCCGCCCGAAATTCCATCTTTAATAGGAAGCTTCATGTGGGCACAATGGCACTAGGGGATAAAGAGGTATCAAAATGGGAGCAAGCAGGAGGGTATCTGGCAGAGCATGTCCAAGACTATATAAAGCATTCTGAGGGCAATGCAAGGGGGCATCCAGAATTCAAGTGAGCGGAGAGCATTTTCTTGGGAAAGGGGTTGGGATTCTGGTGGAGGTTTCTCATTGTCAAGGAGAGGCAGACGAAGGTATAACGGTCATTTTGGCAATGGTTTTATGTGTCACCTACATTGAACATGTGTTGTAACTAATCAAGTTGCTAAGGCTGGGGGTTTGAATGCTTGGATGTTTTCTATTCTCTGTCATTTTCCCTATTTTCATCTGTTTAAATGACTACTGATATCTTTGATATTTTAATGAATCATTTTCTTCTTGGTTTTGTTTAATTTGTTGTGATGATTCCATGCATTTGATTGAGCTTAGGAGTTTGTCTTTAATGCAACCCACGAGGGATTTTCACTCTCTGTCTAGCTAAATGCTGATGGGTAGAGAAGCTCGATAGAGTCATCTTTTTGCAGCTCACAATCTCTGGTTCTAATGACGTTGTTCTTGTGATGTGTACAAACGATGCATATTCATCGAGTCCTCGACCCAGAAGGATACTTTCTCACGACGTTCTGTATGCGCACCAAGAAGTGGGACAAAGGCTCAATCATCAAAGGACTCATGAATCGCACATTTTGGAGCTGAGCTTATTCCACTCTTTACTTTGCATCACCATCCTCTTTTAACTTTAATCCTCCTTCCATTGATTCGGTAAACCTCTACCCGAGAGGGTACTTCATACCTTTGCATTTGCAGAAGATTTGAAGGGGCACACAACTGCGAAATCACATCTAGAGAGGTTGTCAAGGGTCACGACTTTTACTTCCAATGAAGAATTTTATTCGTCTGATTATTTTTTTGTTCTTGTGCTATCTTCGGCCGCCAAAGTTCTCACCCAAGAGAGTGTTCTTTACAAGCAGAGGTCTAGCTCAAGCTGAGGGTCATTTTATACCTTCTGTTATCATCTTGAGAACTTGAGAGGCCAAAATCGCGCGAGACTAGCTCAATCCCAACAGAGAGTATTCGATTCATCTACTTGGTCAATGCGCATGAGAGTGTTGCTTGAGCTGAGCATATGATTCCATCATCATGCGCAAATTGAGTCATTTGTGTGCATGAGAGTGTCGCCAATGAGCTAAGTGATTCTGATCACGATCTCATACTTATGCACATGCTGGAGGGCAATCTACAATGTTATCATAATTTAAAGTTCAGAGAATGTTAATCCTAAGAAAAAAGCACCCCCTGTAAGATCTATTCAAACTCCTCGATCAGCAGCACCCTGTCGTAGAATGTAGTTGTACTGAAATGCTAAGTGACCCAACACATCTGTGTACCCCCAATGCCGAGCAGAGTATTCAATGTGAAGTTAAAAATCAACTCGAAGGCCCCAAGACCTCGAAGTTTATAGTTCCTAGGTAGAGATGAAACCTCTTCCATCTACCATCATGTATAATTCCTCGAGCTTGATTATTGTAAGTTCTGCTATTCACAAACGACAAACTGCATTATTGTTAAATATTCTTAAAAAGCATAGGAAGGCTATAGGTTATACCATGGATGATATTAAAGACCTCAGCCTTTTTTATGTATTCAAATCCCCCTAGAGGAAGATCAAAAATCCTCTAGGAAATTTCAGAGAAGACTGAACCTGATTCTTCAAAAGTAGTAAAGAAGGAGATAATGAGCAAATTTCATAGAAGACTGAACCTGATTCTTAAAAAAGGATGGAGGATGCGTGTGGACTTTAGAAAACTGAACAAGGCAACGAATCACTTTCCTTTGCCATTCATTGACCAAATGCTTGAGAGCCTAGCTAAACATTCGTACTTTTGTTATTTAGAAGGCTTTTTTGGTTTTCTCCAAATTCCCATTCATCCAACTTTTACTTGCCCTTATGAAACATTTGCATATAGACGAATGCCTTTTAGTCTCTATAATGTGTCTACAACTTTTCAAAGATGCATGAAATCTATATTTTCTAATTTTGTCTAAGATATTATGGAGGTGTTCATGGATGATTTTTGAGTCCATGGATCTTCCCTTCAATGTTGTTTGAGAAATTAGTCTAAGTGAGAAAGTGAAGTTAACTTTCAATTGGGAAAATGCCACTTTATGGTGTAGCAGGATGTAGTACTCGGCCATGTAATATATTAGAAAATAATTGAAGTTGATCCAACAAAGATCGAGTTCATTGAACGTTTGCCACCACCAGTAAACGTGAAAGTGTTAGAAGCTTCTTGGAACATGTTACAGAAGATTTATCAAGGATTTCTCAAAAATTTGCTAAGCGACTTATTGCATAAGGATGTAGAAGAATGCCTACATGCCTTCAAGCTGACCAAGAAGGCTCTAATCTTAGCTCCCATCATGCGATCACTCGACTGGTCTTTGCCCTTTGAAGCAATGTGCGATGCAAGTGACTTTGCTCTTAGAGTAGTTTTGGGCCAAAAGAAAGACAAGACAATTCACATCATCTACTATGCTAGTAAAATTTTGGATCCTACCCAACAAAACTATATAACAATTGAGAAGAAGTTATTGGTTGTTGTGTATTCAATGTACAATTTCTTATCATATTTGGTGGGATCCTAAGTCATATCCCATACTGTCAGCTTGAAACATTTGTTTGCCAAGAAATATTCGAAAGAAAGACTCATCTGCTGGGTTCTATCATTGCATGAGTTTGATATGAAAATCAAAGACAGAAGTGGCACGGAGAATTCTCTCCAGGCTGGATTATAGAATAGAGCTCCCAATCAGAGCTTCTTTTCCAAATGACTCTATTTTTGGTATCAACTAGTGAATGCCCTTCGTTCCCTGATGTTGGATCTAAGTATTAATGCCTTATATAATTATATTTTGGTGATACAAACCTCGAAAGATTAAAGTTAAATGCTGAAAAGTTTATCGAAAAAGAGACAACTTTATGCATTATATTTTGATTAAATAATTGAATATGATCTTATTGGATTATGGATGAATCATTAATATCAAAATTATAAAGAATCCTGTTAGCTATCCATAGAATTCAAGATTATCTAATTTGAATAACCGTGCAAAAAGTTATGCTCAAAATAGTTCAAGTCGGTCAACCTTCCGATCAAAGCAAAATAGTGCAGGCCGGTCGAGATAATACCGGTCGACCGATAAATACATGAGCTGCTCCGGATGACGCCGAGACGATATCAATCAACTTAACGATCGATGCACCGGTCAACTAATCAACTCGACGGGAGGAAATTAAAACTACGTGACTATATCGGTCGACACACCGGTCGATAGTCTGATCGATCGACCAGCTGCGGCCAGTGAAGAAAATTAGCGCAATGGTCATATAGACTGATCCACAAATGCAGTCGACCGGTCCCTTGGTCAAATGAACAGTAACAATCAATTTTCAAAGAGAAATTTGTGGAATAATTTTTGGACGAATTTTCCATATACTGGAGCCTATAAAAGGAGTGTCAAAGCTAGAAGCAAAGGCACACATCGAAGTCTTGAAGAAAAACTTCAAGTTATCAAAAGAAAACATTTCCCTTGAAGTTTTCATATTAAGTTTTCTCTTCTTTCTCTCTTCTCCTCTTGTGAGCATTGTAAAAGAGATAAGCATTTTATTTAGAAAAAATACTGAGAGAGCTCCCGTGTAAAAGAGGTTCCAAATCTTGCCTCTTGAGCGAGAGAAAAGATTAGCTTCATTGAAGGAGAGGTGAGCCTTACCTCTCGAAGCGGAGAAAAAGGCGGTGGTGTAAAGGACTTTTCTTCTTTGTCCCATTTGGAACAAAGAAAGTGTTCTAGTGGAATCTCTAGCGGTCTCGAGGTCGAGAAGTCGGAGCAAGGACGTAGCCAAGGTGTGACTGAACCTCGTCAACAAGCACCGCGTGCATTGTGATTGAATTCTCTCTCTCCCTCTCATATTATTTTATGATCTGAATTACATTGATTTAAAAGGTTTTAAGAATCGATTTTAAGTTTTAGCAATAATTTTTATGAAATTGATATTTTTCAATTGAACATCAATTCACCCCCCCCCCCCTTTCGCCCTTTGGAATCCTACAATTGGTATCAGAACGAATTCTTCTTATTTTAAGATCTAATTATTTTTAAATCTAATTATTTTAAGATTAATCATTTTGTTTTATGATTTAACCATCTTAAGAGCTATGGCATCAAGTGGATTTAATTTTGACTAAGGATAATCAATTAGTCGTCCTCCCCTTTTTAACGCATCAAATTTTACTTATTGAAAAATTAAGATTTAAGCCTACATATGTTCTATTGATATAAATATGTGGGACATAGTTGAAAAAGGCTATTATTTATATGAAAATTTACTTTTAGATTTTGACAAGAGACAATTTTTTTTTTCAAAATTGGACTGGAAAGCGAAAATTATTTTCTATTGTGCTTTGGATTCAACGGACTTCAATGAAAGTGCGACCGAAATTTGGAAGAAACTTATTACTACATATGAAGGAATGGATAAAGTTAAAGAATCAAGATTAAATACTTTAAATTATCAATATGATTCTTTCAAAGTGTTTGAACATGAATTCATTAATGATATGGTTGTTCGTTTCAACGATATTGTGAATGATTTAACCTCCTTGGGTGAGGTAAGAACTAACCCCTAAAAAGTGAAAACGTTTCTCTGGTCGCTCACCTCCAAATGGCATACAAAGATGTCCGTGACTGAAGAAAAAGATTTGAATAGTCTGGATTTTGATGATCTAATCGGTTCATAACCAATGAGAGCAGAATCCAAGAAGAAGAAGAAGCAAAAGCTCCCAAAAAGAAGACATTGGCATTAAAGACTCAAGCGAAGAAGAAGTTGACGAAAAGATACTCGAACGCTACACAAGAAAGCTTGATAAATATCTCAAGTTGGTAAAATTCAAATAAAAAAGAATGAGAATCCAACCAGAAGATCATACTAAGAAAAGACATCTCAGAAAGGCAAGAAGAAAAAAATATGACGTGAAATAAGTGACTCATCAAGCTCCTCCAGTGATGAAGTATACCTATGCTTAATGGCACACAACGATGAGATAATTTCTAACCCTTCAATTTCAAATGTTGACTCATCGAGCTCTTCCGAAGAAAACATTCCTTTAGATGTGAATAAAGAACTTTTCTCCTTTATAAAAAGGTATTTTTATACATGAGATTGAAAAATTAAAAGAAGAATAGGATACATGTTTTATGAAAAATGAAAATCTCAAAAATGAAATTGAAATCACACATGCATGTGAAATTATAAAATTAGCATGTTCTTAGGAATATTTTGGACATAAAAACTCTTATTAGAATTTTAATGATTCCAATGATAGAAAATCACATTTTAAATATTGTACATGTGAATTTTATGGTCATTACACGTACCAATGCAAAATAGGAAAATCATCACAACATGGCATGATTTGAGTACCAAAAGGAATCATAACTAACAAAATTGGACTAAAAAAAGTTTGGGTACCAAAGATCAAATAATTGCTTTTTGCAAGTATGCCTCACATGTAAAGCAAACGACAAGTGGAATTGAAAATGTGAAGGCACGAAGGTTATGGCAAAAGTATCATTTACTTTTTTATTTTACTCAAAATTTCAAAATTACTATCTTTGAAAGAAAAGAGGAAAATATAAATTAGAAAAAGAAAATTGGTCATAGTGATAAGAGAAGCATGTTAAAATTTTTTCAACTTCATTTTGACATATCATTTGATATCATTGTTGTATCAAAGTTTTATGCAATATTTTGATTCTTAATATTTTTTTTACTTGTGACTTTTATCAAATTGTTTTCGTTATAAAATAGCCATAAATGTATGGGAAGTTATTTTTTAAAAAATCTTTATGATGCAATACTCTACATGTCTATTGTATGATAAAAGAAGAAGAATAAAGTTTTTGAGAATATAATTAAGGGGGAGTTACATATGGTTTCTTATATGCTTCATATATAAATTATTCTTTTTGATGAAAAAAGGGGGAGAAATATAGGAAAAATATGATCTGAATATCACTTTATATGAAGAGTTCCTTACAATCATGTTTATATGAATATCTATCATTATAAGGAAAGCTGTGTTAGGGGAGTAAATATTTGATTTTACAAGATTTTATAACTTTTTTAGCAACTTATATATTTTTCATATTTCTCAGTTTGTCTTCATTAAAAAGAGGGAGATTGTTGAATCTAAGTTTTAATGCCTTATATAATTATATTTTGATGATACAAACCTTAAAAGTTTAAAGTTAAATGTTGAAAAAGTATATAGAAAAAAAGACAACTTTATGCACTACACTTTGATTATATAATTGAATATTATCATATGAGGTTTTGGATGAATCATAAATATTAAAATTGTAGAGAATCCTATTAGCAGAAGCCAAGATTATCTAATTTGGATAACTGTGCAAAACGTTATGCTCAAAATAGTGCAGGTCAATCAATCTCCTGGTCGAAGCAAAGAAAGTCGATCGAGACAATATCGATCAATTGATCTGGAGTTACCGGCCAACCGATAAATACATGTTCTGCTCCGGACAATGCCAAGATGATACCAGTCAACTTACCAGTCGATGCACTGGCCGACCGCTCAACTCAAAAGGCGAAAATCAAAACTACGAGACTATACCAGTTGACACACCGGTCGATAGTCCGATCGATAGTCCGATCGATCGACCAATTGCAGTTAGTGAAGAAAATCAGCGCAATGGTCATATAGACCGGTCGACCGATCCATAAATATGGTCGATCGGTCCTCTAGTCAAATGAATAGTAACAATCAATTTTGAAGGAAAAATTTGTGGAACAATTTCTGAACGAACTTTCCACATACTTGAGCCTATAAAAGGAGTGTCAAAGCCAAAAGTAAAGGCACCTATCAAGCCTTAAAGAAAAACTTCAAGTTATCAAAAGAAGACATTTCCCTTGAAGTTTCCTCTTCTTTGTCTCTTCTCCTCTTGTGAGCTTAGCATTATAAAAGAGAGAAATATTTTATTTAGAAAAATACTGAGAGAGCACTTGTGTCACGACCCTGAATTAAACCTTAGTTTAATGCGGAGTTCACGACTCATTACGGACGATCAAATAAAATTAAGAGCGATTGCGAAAACGTGGTGTAATTTAATCTTCTTTTATAACATAAGAGTAAAAGTATATCATTAAATAAATTACACAATATGTGATCATTTCAGAGTAAACTGATACACCTTAAGTTGTACACTTGATAAAATGACTTTATTTTCAATAAAACTTATTTTGACATAAGTAAATAAACATGACTAGCTCTCTCAACATCTTAATAGAAAGATACGAGAGACATAAATCCTCTCATCATACCACCAAGGATATTATAGAATCCTTTTACGATTATCACCTCGCATGATCCCCGAAGAGCTATATGAATCTGAAAAATATTAGAAACAACATTAGATCCAAAATAGCTCAGTAAGTTGATAACTCATAAACTATGTGTTACCATCTAATAAATTCGGAGAGACATAAAAATACAAGCATTAATCATAATATCAAAGTCAATATTTTCATACATTTAATAAATACATATATAACATTCCAATCGAAATCATCCCATAGAATTCCTAATCACTATTATTTAACAATATCAAACATGTGTATGCAATGCAACACTCTCATATATATGCACGAATCACCAACTGGCCAATGGTCGGCAGGTGGATTCTAGAGGTGGCTCCCATCGTGATCGGCGATGTAGCACTTAACTCCATTCTACCTCATCCCTTTCGAAGAATATATCATATAACGATAGGTGAATTCTAGAGGTGGCTCCCATCGTGATCAGCGATGTAGCACTTAGCTCCATTTTGTCTCATCCCTTTCGGGAAACACATAGCGATAGGTGAATTCTAGAGATGGCCCCTACGGATTCTAGAGGTGGCCCCAGTCACGACTACTCATGATGTAGCACTTAGCTCCGCATGGCACTTAGCTCCAGCCTATCTCATCCCATTATTGGGGAACAAAATGATGGATTGGACTCTAGAGGTGGCTCCCATCGTGATCAGCGATGTAGGTTAGCTCCAACCATCATATATGCAAATACATATGGATGTCAATGTATGATTCATCACATAACAAACATCTCATGACTATCAGAAGATGAATCATATCCAACAACACCATTTCAAAATGAACAAGATTGCATTCATCGCAATCCATTCAAATCATATCACATATACTTTTCATAATTGCATTTCTCGAAATCAATTCATAGCATTCTAAAACATATTCCATACATATAATAATTGATGTCACACCGAATTCAAAAGAGGTAAAAACATAGAGTAGGAGAAATCAACTTACCCCTTATGTCATTATGAAAGACTTTTGCCTTTTCTTTTCCTTGTTATTCTTCTAGTCCTATTCCAATAATATGTGTTCTTATTAATACTACGATATGAGTATCATGTCTTACATGTATAAAACAATGACCAATGCTATGTATTACTCGTTCATTCAATCCTATAGCTTAATTAATTGATTACTCATAGGAGTTCATCTTGTACTCGCAAATCACATACTTGGTGAAATAAAAATGATATCTTTTTGTTACAGCTAACCAAATCACATGGTGCTAGTTTTATATGAATTTAGGCTTATACAAATTTAAGAAATAATTGTTTCAAATTTTATCTCATTATACTTGGTCTCCAAAAAAATTAGCATTCAACATCCAATTGGTGTTAATTCTATGTTTTGACAGACTGAGTGATATTGATTCTGTGATTTATATCTATTGATAGACAACTCATTTTCTAGTAATTCTAATTTTTCCTAGACTTAGACTTTTAGAGGTGTAACTTATAAAATTTATAATTTTTATATCCTTCTGAATCAAGCATAATAAATTTCATAAGCACTAAGATAATATGATCTAAATTTCCTTACTCGGAGTGCTCGATTAGTCATTTATTACTTCCTACAGAAACATTCTTTTCAAATGATCCCACTTTAAAATGAAGCCTAAAATCAGTATCTTGTTGACCCTAAAGTATCAAATATTTATATAATAATTTAGATTTAATATCTAATTTGCATATTTGGATAACAATTTCAATACACAGAAGGGTAGAACCTTATAAATGAACACATATCTTTCTCCGCGGATATTCGATAAATCTGATTCCAAAGCCCAATAAAACTATACTAGAAAATGTATAACATACATTAATCACCAATTTTATTCCTCATAATTTATCAACAGGAATTTCGGTGATCACTGACATATTATTATTTTGTTCGTACTTCTACAAAAACTGAGAGGTACTATTTGTTCTCATCCTAACTTCTCCTACACAGATTATTTTGAAGTGATTAAAATTATTTTAGAACATTCAAGTAAGTGTGGGATCTATAAAAATCATAATTTATTTCAAAGTATAAAATTTATAACATAATTTCTAATTAGACCTACTTCTTTTGCCACGACAATAGGACATCTTCAAACTAACCAACACACAACTTTTTAAACATGAGTGATTTAAAATAATTATTTCTTCTCTGTAAACTAGACCTCCCATGGATCGAGTTATTTAATTTATAGAATTTTTGAATAAAATATTTTTGTTGACCAACTCAACATTCGATTCTTACGATTTGAAATTGAAACGCATACTTCTTTAACTAGTTTACAAATTGTAGAATTTCTCCAATCAATTGGTAAAGATGGATTTTATTCCAAACAAGTGGAAGTTTACATCATGAAAATTAACAACATAACAATAATAGGTTCCAGGTCTTACGTACCTTTGTTAATTATTTTTTCTTGTGATTCTCCTCTCCTCCTTTCTCTCCTATCTCCCTTGACACCGCCGGAGACCAACATATAGCTCCTCTAATTTGTTTCTTTTTTTTCCAACTCTCCTCATTCGGCCAGCAATAAGGTAGATAAGTTTCTTACCCTTTTTTTTAATTATTCCATTGCTCTCCTAACCGCATACAGGTGGCTAAAATGTCTAACTTGGGGAGCACGAGGTGTCACCAGGTGAAAGAGATAGAAGATGAGGTGGAGGCATGGTGTGGTGAATTTGAGATTGTAAGATATTGAGTGTGAGCACTCAGCCGTACAAGGTTAAGAAGAAGAACAATTGTAAATTATTTGTATTGAAGAGTGGAAACACCCACAACCACTAATTAAATTAATAATTTATTGAATTATATTAAATTGGATATTTTAACTATTTCAATGTGGTTCTTTAGCTATTAGCCACGTGAAAAATTAGCTCTTATGATATTTCAATTACATTAGCAATTGATCAAAGAAATATAATAATTAAGTTATTTAACTATTATTTACATTAATTAACCTAGATTAAGTTAGTTCTTCATAATTACGCATAGTGTAATTGGCACCTTCTTATAATTCTAATCAGTAGAGCAATTATCTCACTAAAATATAATAATTAACATAATTAATATTTAATTAAGTTAATTAATTTAATATGAAATTATTAGTCATTACTAAAAGTTGTTCCAAATCTTAACTTTTGAGCGAGAGAAAAGATTAGTTTCATTGGAGGAGATGTGAGCCTTACCTCTAGAAGCGGAGAAAAGACGATTGTATAAAGGACTTTTCTTCCTTGCCCCATTTGAAATAAAGGAAGAGTTATAATGGAATCTCCGACGATCTCGAGGTCGAAAAGTCAGAGCGGGAACGTAGGCCAAGGTGTGGCCGAACCTCATTGACAATCACCACATGCATTATGATTGAATTCTTTCTCTCCCTCTCATATTATGTTTATGATCTGAATTGCATTGATTTAAAATGTTTTAAGAATGATTTTAAGTTTTCGCAGTGATTTCTGTAAAATTAATATTTTTTGGTTGAACACCAATTCACCCCATCCCTCCCCTTTTGGTGCCCTTTAGGATCCTACAACTGACATAGCCAGCTATAAGGTTGGGGAATTCTACCAAGTGTCTCACCCAAAAACAAAAGACAAGATTCCTTTCCGAAGTGAAGAAGTATTATTGGGATGATCCCTATCTTTTTAAGAAATGTTCATATGGTCACTTGAGAAGATGTGTCCCGAAGGAATTGATTCAAGAAATTATATCTCCATGCCATACACCTACGTACAGGAGACACAAAAAATTCTAGAGGGCGGCCATTAAGGTTCTGCAAGTTGGTTTCATTTGGCTAACTCTTTTCAAGGATTCCACAAGTTTGTCAGTACCTGTGATCATTGCCAGATTACCGGTAACATCTCGATACGGCAGGAAATGCCCCACACAGGAATTCAAGCCATGGAGATCTTTGACATTTGGGGAATTGACTGCGTGGGTCCATTTCCAGGTTCCGGCAATTCTACGTACATTCTGGTACCATATAGACTACTTAAATAAATGGGTGGAGGCAATACATAACTCAATGCGACTCCATCACGCTGTCAAGCTATTCACCAAAACAATCTTTTCAAGGTTCAAAATGCCGAGAATCATCATCAACGATGGAGAGAAACACTTCTTGAAGAAATAATTTAATAATCTGTTGCCCAAGTATGGGATCATGCACAAAGTCGCCACCCATACCACCCACAAATCTCTGGTCAAGTGGAGACTTCAAATAGGCAGATGAAAAAATTCTAGAAAAGACAATTGCACAATCGAGGAGAGTTGAGTTCTAAGTTAGAAGATGCTCTTTGGACATTTAGAACAGCTTACAAGACATTGATTGGAGCACACCTTATCGACTGGTATTTGAAAATCCTGCCATCTATTGATAGAGCTGAAAGATTCAGGAGTGCCATCTGCAGCACCGGGCCTATTGGGTGTTAAAATATTTACATATCACCTCACCTTCTCTCTCCACTCTTCCCAAAGCACCCCACCTTTTGTATGTCCCACCAACCAACCCCACCATCACATCTCTCTCTCCCCACTACCCTTTCCAAAGCCCTCGACATCTTTCATCCGGCATCTCACATTCCAAACCCTCCAGAATCTCCCTTCATCGTTCCAGCTTGACCTCTGAAACCCTTGTTCCTCCAAAATGGTTCTCACCAGAAACTGATGTAATGTATCCGATCGAAACCCTGACCACCTTCGGGAAGAATGGGCGAGTGTGGAAACCTAGTGGACCTCGAAGATGAGCCCCAACTCCACACATCTGGCACCTTACACTGCTAGATAAGAGAGACGAATTACCAAGATCCCAACCTGCCAAAGAACAAGTTCTAGAAGAAACCCCGCTGAGAGCAGAGTTACACATACGTCACCGGCCCCCCATCTATGATAGATGTTTTCATGATAGTTCAAACGAGCTCCAATGAACTCGAAGGAGGAGAAAGAAGAGGTCCTGCCGGCAACTGATGCACTCGCGCAGACCGACCATGGAGTTCCCGCTGCCCTCACCAGCACACTGGGAAAGAGAGGCAGCAGAAACAGAACCACACACTGGGGAGACAGCACCGGAGAGACCCAGATGCTACAGAAGAAGATTGTCGCCCACTCCATGTTCTAGAGAAGGAAGACCGCAGCACACCGCCGGCATCGACTCCATCCCCTGACCCCAACGCCATCCTCAAAGGAGTCGCCGCATGTTTCGTCAGAGGTCGGAAGGTTGTTGGAGAATGAAGGAACAAAGATGGGCTTGCCACCAGAACCCACACTTGAAGCTACCCCCATTGACTTCTCGACTGCTTCATTGGAGGAAGAATTGAAGGGGACACATAGGTGGTTCAAGCATCCCCACAAAGATAACAGGACCACCCCGACACTCCTTTCTCAAGCAGAGCAAGATGAAGAGGGATCCATGACCAATCCTTCCGAACAAGCGTGTCTTGAGTCCTTGGCAAGTAATTCAGCACCGACAACATCTCCCTCCCCTCCAATCCAACCAAAGACTTCCCAGCCACCCTTTGCCAGAACTTTCTCCTGCCAGGAGCCGCTTGATCTAAACATCACCCTGTCTCCCTCTCCATTTCCATCACGTTCCTTGTCATTCCCAAAAGAACCCACTCAACCTCATTCCTTTCTTCTTGAACCCTCTCCTATTCCTATTTATCCATCATCAAGTCCTTCACCCAAGGATAAGCAGTCGCATTCCCTTACCCCACCGGCTGAAACTTTGCCAAACCCTGATTCTTCCCCCTCATTAAGCCAATCATCTAGGGGTAAATGGCCGCGCTCCCCCACACCACTTATTGAGTCATCTTCTACCTCACCAGCCCCTTCTTCTGACAAAGAGTCCAATCTTATTGCCCCTCCTTCTAACATTGTGTTTCCTATTCTCGGCCAGCGTCGCCGGTACAAAGTGACGATGTCTTGATCACTTGCTGATCACTATATGATTCTAACTCATTTTAGATGAAATTTATACATATGGAGTCCCACTTTTGTCTATTTTTGAGCCAATTATACTTGGAATGCAAATATTGTGATAACTAGTTGATATTCCTCATTTTATACTTAATTTCATGTGCATAGAGGTTCTGAAATGCCAAAATTCATTAATATTTAAATTCTATGTCAAGTTATCATTTTGAGGACAAATTATCATTTCTAAGTGTCAAGTTATCATTATTTTGAATGAACTTATTTTCAATGTTTTTCTTGCCCTAAATCCATCATTATCATGTATAAATCATATTTGGATAGTCACATCTCAACTTGTGCAAAGTTTTAAGTCCATTTGAACAAGTTATCATTTTTCAAGTGCCAAGTTATCGTTAAAGGGCAATTCTGTCATTTCGACATGCAAAACCATTAATTCTGACAAGGACCTTAAGAAATCATCTTATTATTGTTCTAACTCATTGCTGGTCAAATTTCATCACATTTGGATAATCAAAACTCAAGTTATGATAAGTTATCATTTTTAAGTCATACAAGTTATCATTTTTGGGGCACTCAAGTTATCACTTTTAGGAATCTCATTCATATTTGATTTCTGACCTCACTCACTTGTCACTCTAATCAATTTGATGCCTGAAATGCTTTGAACCACCCATATTAGGACATTTTCCAAGATTTCCATAAAGTTATCATTCCGGGCCCTTGAATTCATTCATATCGATATAAGTTTTCATTCTTGCACAACACATAATCCCATCTGATAATTGAACTAGTTACCAGCATTATCCTAATCTTTATTTGTCAAAATACTACTCAAGAGCTTTGATGCTTGCTGTTTGGGTTTTTGTAGCAAGAAGAAAAGGGTGGCCAAAAGGTGGAAAAAGTAGGGGGGACCATTACTTTTTCCTGCACAAAAGGAAATCTGCAGCTGGAAATTCTGCAGAGGACACATGGCTGCAATCAAAGCATAAAGAACATTTAGATGCTGATCAAAGGGTGGAAAGGAGTGATATAAAAGTTGGATTTTTCTGGAGGAGAAAGGGGGATGGTCATTCAAGGGTTTGGAGCAAGACAAGGCTGCTGAAGATTCTGCTGGAGGAGCTGGCCGAGAAGCTTCAAAGACCCATGATTTGTATCTGTTTCTTATCCCATTTGATGTCAAATCTTGTAAATATGAGGAGCTAAACTCCATTTCTTCTAGGATAGGGTAGTAGTTTAAATTAGTTTTGGATGGATATGGACTGTTTTATAATTCCTACACTGAATCATTGCTGATTTTCAGATTTCAGAAACTTTCTGTACTGATTTATGCTATGCTACTATTAGATCTAATTGTAACCAATGACTGAGAAGTATTACTTGATCTAATCATTCTACAGAAGTGAATTAAGAGTTAATGTCAGTTTTCTGATTTCATTCAATTGCAAATCTGATTTCTAATTTGGTTTCCTGATTTCTGAATTTCAGTTTTCTGATTCCTGAATCTGATTCCTATGAATATCAGAATCTGTTCTTCATTTCTAATCTGGTTAATTGAGTCATTGGAATGTTGTTAATGTCCCTATCTTGTTCAGGAATGAATCAAGATTGTTTGGACAATCATTTGACTCAAACCAGAATTTTCCACTGATTTCTGAATAGAAATCAGAATTCTGATTTTTCTGATTCCTCATTGGTATTTGATTTTACCAATTGAGTCCCCTGAATCATTCCCTTCACTGATAAGTGAACTTTAGGGATGTCTTGTAGTCCAGAGATGGGTCAAGAATCAATTGGTAAGTCAGATTTCCATTGGTTTAAAGTTCTGATTTCTAAATTACTGATTTCATGATTTTTTTGGTTTCCTGAATTTCAAATCTGATTTCCTGGGCTTTTGAATCTGATTGTCATCAAGGATTGGATAATTGAATAGTTGAGAGGCTAATATATGCCCTGATCTTATTCAGAAATGAATCAAGATTATTGACAATTCAGAATTCAAATTTGATTCTTCCAAAATCTGATTTCTTAGTTTGATTCTAAATTCTATTTTCTGATTGTTTGGAATCTGAATTGCCAATTGTTAATCCCTATTTTATTCAAATCACTGAGAGGTGTACTCTAGGAATCCCTTGCAGTCCAGAGATGGGTCAAGGGGCATTTGGCAAACTTGAATTCCATCAATCCACATTGTTGATTTTTCTGAAATGCTGATTCCTATTTTCTTATTTTAATTAAATTCTGATTTCCATTGTCAACACTCATATTAATCCACTACTGAGAGGTAGTCTTAAGGGCTTCCTTGAGATCCAGAGATGGGCCAAGGAGCAATGGAAATTGTGAATTCATGTGGCCATATATTTTGCATTTCCAATTGAGTGTGTTTGTGTGGATTTCAATTTACTTTGCAACCGAGAGGTTGATTTTGAATCTCCTTTGAATTCAGAGATGAATCATGGAACACAAGCACCATTATTGAGTAGATTTCATCCTGGTTTAATTGATTGGAGTGATTCCATCTTTTTATGATTGCAATTGCAAGTTATCATTCCAAACTTCCTTGAATTGTAAAAATCAGCATTGAACTTTCTTTTGAGCCCAATGATAACTTGATTTTCAGTGAGGACCCTCTTTTGATTCAACCTAGCTAACAACTATATAATCATATATTGCTTAGTTAGAGGCTAATTGAGCTGTGGGAACAGCCTTTTTCAAGTTGAATCAAAAGTTGGACATTTAGTGATAACTTATTCCATTCCATCCTTAATTAATTTAGATGAATCCCGAATCCTAGAAGAACCTTCCTCATAGATAGTTAAACTTTTTTAGACTTCAATTTAGCATTTATAATTCTGTTTTGCAAGAATTTCCAAAACCCAAAAACCAGTTATCATTTCACCTTCCATTAAAAAATCTGTTTTCACTATTCATTAAAAATCTATTTTTAGCCACTTAAGTAGAACTAATCTAGATTGTTTTAGGGTGTCTTAGACTTCAAATCACTGTGGATACGACATTTAGGGTTACTACAATTGACCTGTATACTTGCAGTAGAGAGTGAATTAGGGAGTTGAACCAAAAATTGAAAAAATCTCAAGTTTGACCCAAAAATCAGCAAGTTATCACTCAACCTCCCAAATATTACTATCATGTCTCGCCCCATTTTGGCAACCAAGTTTGTTGATTCCGTAGTCCTTTCATCCCTGATTTTCTGATTGACATTGAGCTCGCGACTTCTTCATGTCCATACCCTACTTATCCAAGACTCGTTTTAGACTTTATATGTTCCTTCCAATTAAACAAAAATCAAGAAACCATTTCCTTTCGCCTTTACAATCGTGATTTTACCTAGACCTATAAGAGTCTTAGTGAGGTCTTGACTCTCCCTTACATTTCTGGCCACATCACACCACCCTGTTTCAACACTCAAGGTGTGTTGGCAGCCATAACTGATGACCAAACTGAGCATGTTTGTGCTAGGGCCTCTTCTATCTACAACCCTATCATCAAAAATTTCCACTACCTCGTTGCCTCTACCATCTTAGGCCGAGCTAATACCGAGCCACACATTAATGACTCTGACCTCTATATATTACATGCCTTCCTCCACGGCCTAAAGATCAATCTCCGTAGTCATCTACTGGCACAATTTACCAAGTGTGCACAAATGAAAGCCGACGGTATCACCTTTTGAGGAAACATTACCACAATAGCCATATACTGCAACCTTCACCTCGGGACCTTGGAGCCTGCCCCAAGTGCAATGACGATCGATATGAAGACCCTGTAGCGCTGGAAGCTCATTGCCATTGAGGGAAGAAAGACATTCATCCTTATCAAGGGCTGTGACAAAAGACTGCCTCTTCCAGATCTTGCAAAGACTTCTATGAGGTTCTCGACCAATTTGAAGATGACGATCGAGCATCCGAAGTATGTTGATGAAATTCATGCCAGTACGCACGCCTAACAATGAAGACTCTCCGGGTGCACCTGCTGACGGCAATGCTAGGAAGAGAAAAGAGACCAAAACCACACACTAGCCCAACCTCCAAGACTTGCCAACTAGCATTTTTTACCTTTCTATGCAGGTCCAAAAACTTAGACGCAGCAACCTAAAGATCAAGAACATGTTGCGTGCCCAGTCTAGTGCCTTGACGTGTATTGAAGCCAGTCCGAGGAATCCACATATTTCTCCACACATCCATCAGCTGCCAACTAGCTCGGCTCTACCCCGGACTTAACCAATATTGAGGACAATTTTGTGGACAATGTTGTGTTTAAGTATGGGGGAGCCACAATTGTATGTCCCTTGAACTCAATTATATACTTGCTAGGAACATACCAATTGTGAAGACTATCACTAGCATGCGATCTGCAATTTTTTGTTTTCAGCTACCCTAATTTTTTTCAAAAATGAAAATGTTAAAAAACCCCAACAGTTGTATCTTGCCTATCTTGTGGTTCTAGCTGAGAAACATTATGACTTGCATTATTTACTCCCTACTCCATATACGTAGCCTATCTGAATGTTGAGAACTAAAACTTAAGAATTCTATAACATAGCCTTGATTTGAGACCAAAACCCACCACTAGATGCTGGATAGCATTTTACATATCATAGCCTAGGATCCTGCATATAGTCATAGCTTAGTCATTACCATAATCTACTGTTTGCCATTGCACAATCAATTAATAACCTAGTCTTAAACATTGATTTCTCCTCCACATAGGGAAATATCTTTTACCTTTTTGCTTGAATAATAACCCAAGAGCCCCATCTTAGTATTCGAGGAAGAAAAGGTGGGGAAATTTATCGGAACCTAAAAAAATATGCTGAATAGCCTTTCCACTTGGGGAAGACAGGAGTATACCCTAGGGCACCTCTAGCAACCTATGTCAAGTATTCCAAGAAGCAACCTATGTCAAGTATTACAAGAAGAAATGATAGGTACTGTTGAGTGGAAATTGCATTCTTTTTGCCTTTTCCTTTTTTTTCTCCCAATATATGGTTGAGGAACAATTGCATCCATACTTAACTAAATTCAATTCAGATAAAAAAGAGGAGCTAGTGAGCCTAGGGACACAGTGTCCCCAAGTAAATGTTCTCAATATGTAGAGAGTTATCCAGCAGGAGACCTTTTTAGCTCCCATTAGTAACCAGGCTTCATCGGTAGCGGATTAGGAGTCTTTAAAATGAATATAAATTAGTGGCATTCAAGTAGAATTGGACTGAAGGGTAGGGAATCATGATGCAAGTTCATAATGAGATTTATCCTAAATTCTCAACTATTGCTCAAGCACAAGCAAGATTCTAAGTCTGGGGAAATCTAATGTGGAGTATATTTATACATGTTTTCATCCCTATTAGACATGCATTTTATTCATAAATGATTGTAATTTTAACTCTTAATGCATGAATTGTCTTTATATGCAGCAAGTTCTAATTCTCCATGTCAAAGTTTATTTTTAATGAGAAGGGTCGTGTTTGCTTCTCCTTTGGTGCCTTAATCTTTGCTGGAGCTTCATATGCTGAGCCATCTTGAGCATAGGGGAAGTAATTCATTCCTAGGAAAATAGGCCAAATCAGTCACTCATCATTCTAGATCCGACTGCATAGGAAGCTTCGTGTGGGCACAATGGCACCAGGGGACAAAGACGTATAAAAAAGGGAGCAAATAGGAAGGTTGTGCAGGACTATATAAAACATGCTGAGGGCAACTTAAGGGGGCATCCAGAATTCAAGTGAGTTGTAACACCCTAAACTTTCATACACAATTGCCAAGGGAAATTAGGTCATTCGGTTGTGTTAGTCCGTTGTCATCACGTAATCATAATAAAAATATAATTTTATATTACCTCAGCAGAAACATAAAGTCATTAAATAAGATAAAATAACTTTATTGAGACATTGCGGAAGACTTCGATAAAACATCAAAAGTAATGTCATAGAATTGTCACGTTACTAATAGCAATTAAAATATCTTAAAACCATAGTCAAATAGTCTCAATAAAACATAGTCAAAGATGCTAAAACATAATGGCGCTTGACATCCTAGACCATTGTGCAATCTTTCTCATCATGAGCTGAGCCGCCATCATCCATAGGTTACCTGCACGGATCCAGAATGCAGGGTTTAGGGTTTAGGGAATGTAAAGGCCATGCATACGATGCTATGATCCTAATATGATTGCATCATCATCTTCATATAAAAGAAGGAAACAATATGCATGCCATGTATTTAACCTATGATCTACATGTCAACCATTTACATCAATCTATCATCATGCATTTAAAATAAAGCATGGACAAGACATGCAATCGCTATCGTCATACATTTAGTATGGACATTCATAATAATCATCAATTCAATTCATAGACACATAAGTGGGATACACTTACCATAACCATCGCCTCCATAACTTTCCTGAGGGTTACTTCATAACCCTTTCGGACTTCCACTTTCGCGCGACATCATTTTCATTCGATCGATCATTGTCCCTTTCATTAAGGTTATATCTTTCGATAGTTGGGATTTATGCCATTGCCCTCTCAATAGGCTTCCTAGGCCTTGGAGACAATGCTCTCCTCTCGCCCTAAGGCAACATCAGAATGCACACAACATTGCCGATGTGTGTAACGATCATTCTAGACTCTCTCCTGAGGGCAAAATCAAAATGATACATCATTGCTCATGTGTGTAATGATCAATATGGGTAAAAAATCAATAAAGGACCATAGAGGGTCGACATATAACATCATCAACAACTGGATTCATTACTTTTCAATCCATAAACAATTACGTCGCTCAATCTTCATGTTTTAATCTAGTTAAATGGGAAACATGCATAAACATGTATCTAAGTCCTTATACAATCAACAAGCATCAATACATACTATTAACACCTTGAAAATAACATTTAATATGCTAAGGTCTCTACAACGGTCATGGCCATGAACTAGGTCATCACGGTCATGACAGAAGCCCCAAAAAACTTGTCCACTCTATCACAGTCGTGCTTGATCTTTCACGGGCATGACAAAAGCTCAGTTTTGCCAATTTTCCATCCTTCTATCACAGGCGTGACGGGATGCGTCACGGCCATGACAGAGCTCTAGAACTCCGCTACACGATGTTTTATCCAGAAATTAGGAAAAATGACACATAACATTTAGAATCCAAACATATACATCTCCTAGGTATCCTAAGATCAAAAGAACATTTGGAAACATAATAATCCATGAATTTTTAAGATATAGGGTTCATCCCTAAATCATGAACAATATGAAAAACATAAACCCTAACTATTAGATCTAATCATGAAAGCCTATACATGAATAGATCTAGAGATTTCAATGAACAAGAACCCTCAATCACAATCCAATAAGAGAACGAGATGTCCTCTTGCTCTCAATCCATTAGAGGAAGAACATTGAGAGAGGAGAGAGGTTTTGGATCCCCTTTACATACCTTGATCTCATATCTTTCTCCTTTTTCTTCCTCTTCTTCTTCCTCCTTCTTGTTCCTCTTGTTCTCCTTCTTCAAGCCCTAGTCGTCAAAGATTCAGATGGAGAAAAGAGGTAAACAAAGAGAATATGGGCCTATATATAGGGGAATTTATGAGGGTTTAGGCAAAAGTTCAAATTATCGCTGATTAAAATCTGAGGTATTACATGAGCAGAGGGTATTTTCTTGTGGAAGGGTTGGAGTTTTAGTGGAGAGTTCTCATCGTCAAGGAGAGGCAGTGGGAGATATAGAGGTCATTTTGGAACAATATGATAGATGTATTCATAGGTGTTGTGTCACCCACTTGAACATGTGTTGTAACTAATCTAACTGCTAAGGTTGGGGGTGCGAATTCTTGGATGTTTTTTGTTCTCTATCATTTTCCTTGTTTTCCTCTTTTTGAATGATTGTTGATATTTTTACTATTTTAATGAATTATGTTCTGCTTGATTTTGCTTAATCTGTTGTGATGATTCAATGAATTCGATTGAGCTTCAAGTACAGAGTCATCTTTTTGAGCTCACACAATTTCTACTTCTAATGATGTTGTTGTTCTTATGATGGTGTTTGCCAAACTTTCTTGTTCAGACGATGCATATTCATCGAGCCCCCACTCGAGAGGGATACTTTCTATTGATGTTGTATATGCGCAATGAGAGATGGGACAGGGGCTCAATCATCAAAGAAGAACTCATGGCTCGTGCATTTTGTAGTTGAATTTGTTTTCCCCTTGCTTTGCATCACCATCCTCCTTTTGCTTTAATCATCCTTCCATTGATTCACTAAAACCCTACCCAAGAGGCAGTTTCATACCTTTGCATTTGCGAAAGATCCGAGGGGGCAGGCAACTACAAAGTCACATCTAGAGAGGTTGTCAAGGGTCATGACTTTCACTTCCAATAAGGATTTCTATTTGTCTAAACGTTTTTTGTTCTTGTGCTATCTTCGGCCGCCAAAGTTCTCACCCGAGAGGGCACTCTTTATAGCTCAGACTAAGAGGTCATTTTGTACCTTATGTTATCTTCTTGAGAACTTGACAGGTTGAAATCGCACGAGACTCAACTCAATCTCAATGGAGAGGATACAATTCATATACCTGCTCAATGTGCATGATATTGTAGATTGAGTTGAGCATATGATTCAATCAGCATTCGCAAACTGAAGCATGCGCAAACTGAATCATTTATGTTCATGAGAGTGTCGCCAATGAGCTAAGTGATTCCTATCATGATCTTATACTTATGCGCATGCTAAAGGACAATCTATAGTTTTTTTATCACTTTTATGATAATTTAAAGTTCAGAGAACATTAATCCTAAGCAAAAAACACCCCATAAATCCTTAGCTCGTGATTCTGTTAATACTTCCAATCTTGTTTCTTCTATCTTTAACATCACAAAACACCCAAGGATTAGTGTAATCATTTACTTTGAATAGAACTCTTTATTTTACTCACTTAGATCCATTCTTCGTTTTCATTGAATTACATTTCAAGTTGGATTCAAAATTTGTAATGATCTTGTCCCTATGGACGAACCTCAAGCACTATAATCATATACTTGTGGATGGCATCATGATAGTGTAGAGATCTTATAAATTTTAAAGCTTAATTCGATATTTTTCTCGTGAAGTAGGGGTAATCGCTCGTGCAGGGGAAACATACGTCTAGGGTAACTGTACGTGATCTTTCTACACAAAACATGTTGTTTTCATTTTGCGTACCTCCTATCACAATATATTTTATGCAAGTCAATATGTGGGAGGAGTTAACACCCTTTGGGTCCTATTTATAGCTTTTGGGTGGAGTTTGATTCCAATTAGATTCCCAAAGAAATTTAAGTTAATCTTTATTTTCTACATTAATTAACCTCTTATAAATATTCACATTTAATTAAATTCGAATTTTATTAATTATTTCTAATCATACTTATCACAACTTAATTTCTATTAAAACTCATCTTCATCTCTTATCTCTAATCCATAACTTCTCTTAATTAGACTCTGCTTTTATTTTATACCCTTATTTCCTTCTTTTCCTCTAATTTTTGAAATTAATTAATATAATAATATTTTTTCACTTTATTTTGGATTAAAATATTATTATTATTATTATTTTAATGGCTGAAAAATTTTTAAGCCATAAAACTCTCAATCTATCCTATGTGGGGATCTTATGTCCATTAAACATTCTTTTGAATATCAAATCAAATTAAAATCTATAATTCAACCTAATTACAAGTCTACTCCCGATAGGATTTAATCTTTCTTTCTTTTTCTTTTTTTATTCTAATCATACTTTTAATCCTACTTAAATTCTAATTCATTCTCCAAATATGATTAGTCTTTCCTTTTATTCATATTCCTTTTCTAAATATATTCCTATTCCTTCTCAAACTGTATTTTGATCTTCTTTAGCCATTGAACTTTGGCTGAATTACTTTGTTGCCCTTCGTAAAATCTTGAGGTGTTACGGGGATCCTATTATGAGTTATAATATGTTGAATTATTATTCCTATACAAATTAATTAGCCACAAATATATTAGACTCTTAGATCTTCGAACAAATTTCCAAAATTCATTAAACTTTTGGACAAAATCTCCAAAAAGTAGTATTAATAGTTCACGACTCTATTTGTCGAATTAGGCCAGATATTTCATCAATTTATGTACAAGGATCTCATGAGGTGCGGGATCCTATTACAAGTTATAACATGTTTAAGTATTATAGTTCATCCAAACTGATTAACCACGAGATGCTAGTAATGTCAAACAATTATTATCTAGCCAAAATAGTTATGAGGTAATCACTTTTGTTTGCAACACCAATTGCATGTTTGATATCAATAGTATGGAGATATCTTTTTTAATACTACGTAGACAAATACCATGATGCATCAACCATGAGGGAAACCCATGACCAATATTCTTAACCAAGATCTTATTAGTCTAATCTAAAGATTCAGCAAAAGAAATTAAAAAATCCAGCATATCGGACTCTGATTTCCATATAAATTCTAGTTCTTGATGACAACACAAATGAGCCATATGGTATGTATATCTCTGGAACATCTATATTTGGGAAACTTTGATTTAATTTGTGGTGTATCCTTGTAGAAATTTTCCAATGTTTCTCCAAACATGGAAGGTGGACAAGACAATTCATGCACATTCTTGATTCAGGCATAATTTATTACTATTATTAAGACAGCAATTGCCAACTTTGCATTACATTAATTTTCTAATAATTACCACCATTAACTGTTACATTTAATTAATAAAACTACATGGATTCTTGGACTATAAATCAATGCCAAGAGGTAAAACAATCTATCCATCCTCCTAATTGTCCCTACTCAACGTAGTACTAACATATACACTAGAAATTTAGAGTAGAACCAGATGTTGGCTGCTAGGAAGAAGAAGATGACCAAGGGCCGCCAAAAGGTCGTGCTGAAGAGGATTGAGAATGAGGGGGCCCCTTACATCAGTTTCTCCAAGAGGAGGAATGGCGTGTACGCCAAGGCTAGCGAGGTCTCCACGATGTGTGGCGCTGAGGTTCTTGTCCTCATTTACTCACCATCTGGCAAGCCCCACACCTTCGGGAGCCCCCACGTGAACCAGCTCGTCAACCGGTTCTTCTTTGGCGGCGTGGTGCACCCGGTCAGCTCGCTGGCCGAGCAGGCATATCAGAAAGGTCGGATGTGTGGCCTCAACAGTCAAATGATGGAGCTCAGCCGGAGTGTGGAGGCCCTAAAGGCGCGGAATAACTCGATCCTATGGCGATGATCCAAAGGGCTGAACCTCGACGAGAACGAGGAAGAAATGACACTAGAGAAGCTCACCAAGCTTAATAACAAGTTGGTCGATTTGAAGGAGCAGGCCAAGGGCGTGTTCCACAACTTGGCCAGCAATGGGTGCCCGCACCCGCCCGCTGACCACCAAGGAGCTTCATCCTCATCCTATGCTGTTGCGGACCGGCCCATGCACCTGTTGCACCGTTCCATTGAACCGGGGCATGGTCCAATTCATGAGGACCTGATGAACCACCACCAAGCCAACCCGGGGGCTATGATCAATCCCTTCAACCAGGTGACCAGTTCACACCCTTGAACACAACAAAGGGTCTTGCTTCCTCCTCAGAAGGACAGCAGCTCTTCTAGATCAATTGGTCTGCGGACGAAAATCTGCCAGCCAACTTGAGCCTGTTCGATCCGGAGTTCAACCAAGGCCGACTGTCGACCTCGACCAACTCCGTCCCAACTTGAACAACTTGTTCTGCTTTATACAATGAACAAGTCATTGCACATTTTATTTTATTTTAACTTGTTATCATTTATTAGTTTTAGTCCTCATTTGGTAATAATATTAGTGTCCCTTTCCTTTTAGGATGCATTTGGTTGAAGGTATATAATATTGTGCCAAGAAATGTAATTTAAAGAATCACATTTCAAACAAAGTTAAATTTTTAAATTTATTTAGTTTAATAAAGGATTCACATTTCTCTCCTCTCTCTCTCCCAAGTTATTGGAACGTGAGAGACACACCATTTATCATCGTAATAAAATTTCAACTTTTCATAGGAATGTCATTCCAGTTGGAATGTCATATTCGTAATTAGATTACTAAATGACACATAATCAAATATTAGAATCCATCATTCCTATCATTATGGCCATCGCAATGTCGACATCCATGTCGGGCCCTTTCTTTTAATTTTTCTAATGTGTTATTTGTATAGGTTGAATTGAAACTCAAGCTACATATCCCAAACTACATGCAACATGAAAAAATTTCCCATGTTATATACCCATGTAATACGTTAGTAATGCATGCATATATATATGTATTGCCAGGTCGGACATCTTGGGCAATCAAAACTTATAGAAAAGTGATTATATGAAAAAGTAAAGAAATAAAAATTGGGCACAAAAATGAATAGCATTTAATTTATTGCTACTGGGTCCATGCAAACAATCCAAATTTTATAACTTTAACTATAAATTATTGATTTTATAAATGTAAAAAATTCTTAAATCTTAACTCTTAACCATATGCCAATATGCAATAAACCATTGGCAGGTTGTAAAAGACATTCGTTTATCACAATTTATTTATAGTACTAACTTTCAACTATATTCTTCCTTTGTAACATAGAAAAATCTATCTTTCCTTCATCGCCTAGGATAAAAAAAAATTGTTTTTTTAATAAAAACTTCACAATGAAATTATTATAGGAAATAATGGGTATCCCCATCTGAAATGGGGGAAGTACCAGCGCGCCCGTCCAATCTCGATCGGACGGGCGTCGATCAAAATTCAGTTTTTTCAAGATGAACCGGCGACACACTCTCAATTCTTGGAGAAAAAAATCAGACTGACGAGATCTCAGTTCAGATGTGGTCGGCGAGTACAAAAATTTTACCCCCATTTGCTCGCTCTTGTTCTCTCTCTCAACTCTCTCGTTCTCACCTCTCTCGCTCTCTCGCTCTCCGCATATGTCTCACGCCCGAGAACTATTGCGACCGTCGTCATCTTCGTTGTCGACGAGATCTCCGCATCTAGATCTGTGCGAGTGCGACCGCCAACAAAATCACGACACCGACGGCCGCGTCCTCTGCACAAGTGCGATCGGTGGCGAGATCTCCACATCCCCGACCAGATCTGACGGACACCGACCTGACCTGGTCCTCAGCGACCTAGTCCGCCCAGATCTGGTGGATGCCGACCGGATCTGGTAGATGCAGAGACGGTTGTTCTCACTTCACGTGGCGTGGCACGGTAGACGGTTGCCCCTTGCGCAGTGGCGACCTCCGCGATAACCTCGAGCACCGGATCTCGCATTTCATCTACCGCCGACCAAATCAGCGTGTGAAGAGGGCCCGATCCAACTGTCGGCGATCAGATCCGCACGGTCAGACATCGAGCACACCACCTTTATCTTGCCAAGCGCCGCCGACCTCCTATCACCTCCATCGTGATGCTGTCGACCTCCACGATGACCTCCCGTGACCCTGCACATCGAGCGCCGCCACACGCCACCACCCCCTCATGTCGTGAGCACGCCGAGCGCCGCCCGATCGCCGCCAAGTTTGACCGCCCCGCCGTTGACCCCACACGCCGCAACCCCACCGTCACCGCCGCCATCGAGCTCGCTCGCCCCACGCCGCTGTGCTCATGTACCACCACCGCTGCCATCGAGCTCGCCCGCCCTACCGCCTCTATGCTCGTGTACCGCCACTGCCGTGCTCATGTACCGCCACCGCCATACTCGTGTACTACCACCTCCGCCATCGAGCTCGGCCGCCCCGCCGTCGCCAAGCTGCTGTTAATCCATGTTGTAAATCCGTTAATTCTTTGTGCTGTAAATTAATCCATTCTGTAAATAGTGTGATTATAACACTTTTGTAAATATTTATTGATAATTTATGTTTTAAATTAGTGTGATGTATCAAAATGTTCTTATTAGGCCGTTTTCTCAGAACGATGAGCATGAGATTTTCTCAGAGATTGACCTTTTATGTTAGAATTAAATAAGTTCAACTAAATTGTTGTGTGATTGCATAGCTCGGCAGAAGGCCAAATAGATAATGTCCGAAAGTGAAGAATGTGGAGAGAATATGTGAGGAAGATTTATTCAACATTAGCGAGGAGAAAACACACACCACTACGATGTTGTCAATCGTATACAAGCAAGAACCACTGCGATATTGTCAATAGCATAAAAGCAAGAGAATTTTATAGTATGGATTAAAAATTGTAACAAATCCAAGCATGGATTAAAAAAAATTTAACTAGTTTACAACATGGATTAAGTGCACGAGCTCGGCGGCGACGGGCAAGCGTGGTGGCGACGGACGAGCTCGGCAGTGGACGAGATCAGCGGCGGCACGACGGACGAGCTCAGCGGCAGTGGGTAGGACGAGCTCGGCAATGGCGGCACATGAGCTCAGCAGCGGCGGTGGCACACAAGCTCAGCGACGGAGGACGAGCTCGCGGTGTTGGCGGCGGGGCGGACGAGCTCGCGGCGTTGGCAGCGGGGCGAACGAGCTCGCGGCGTTGGCGACAGGGCGGACGAGCTCACGACGCTGGCGGCGGGGCGGACAAGCTCGCGGTGTTGGCGGCAGGGCGGGCTCGGGGGTCGTGCACGAGAGGTAGAGCCATGGCGTGCTCAACTGGTCGGCGACGGTGTGCGAGAGCAGATCTGGAACCGACGCGCTCTCAGAGGTCGCAGATGTCAGCGACGGTGGGGTCCGTCAGATCTGGTCGGCGTCCATCAGATCTAGTTGGGGATGCGGAGATCTCACCGCCGATTGTACTCGCGCAGATCTAGGATGGTCAGATGCGATCGTCGATGTCACGATCTCGTCGGCGGTCGCACTCACGCAGATCTGGATGTGGAGATCTCATCAGCGGCGATGACGACGTTCGCGGCGGCTCTCAGGCGTGCGGTGGATGCGGATAGCGAGAGATTTGAGAGAGAGAACAAAAGCGAGCAAAAGGGGGTAAAAATTTTTTACCCCAGGTTTTTGTACTCGCTGACCACATCTGAAATGGGATCTCGTCGGACCAGTTTTTTTCTCCATGAATCGAGAGTGTGGCCGGTTCATCTTGAAAAAATTGAATTTTGATCGGCACACATCCGATCGGGATCGGACGGGCATTCTGAAATCAGACGGGCGCTCTGAAATGAGAGAAGTATCCCCACATTTCAGATGGGGGGATACCCATTATTCCCATTATTATAACATATAATATAATTTGAAGATCAACTGTAAAAATAAAAGAGTTAGAACAACAAGGTTGAATTCAAATTCGGTAATGCCACAAACTATCCCTTATTGTACCAATTAGAGGGGAAATATTGATTTGCAATAAAATAATAGGTATACATACATACATACAAATGTGTGCGTACGAACACACGTACTTACATACATATGTGTATATATAATTTAGTTAAGCGTGTGTATTGATTATTATATTACTAATTTAATGCATCAATTATTATAAATTTATTAATTAGTATATAACGTGTTTGATTAATCTGAAAAGATGATTAAGAAAATATCTATATAAATAGTAATGATTCCAAACTTACGATAAAGTTCATCAAAGCGCGCAAGTCCGACATTTAATATTTCATATAATATTATTTGAAGATTATTTAAGTATTATATTCAAATAAAAGAGTGAACAATGATGTCAAATCTAAATTGGCTATTGAAACAGTTATTATGCTAATTAAAGAAAAAATAACCATCAATAGTATATTTAAATAAAAATAAGAAGTTCCATAAAAAAGAAGAAGAGAAAGAATGGGAACATACATTTATTCAAGTGGCATAAGATGATCCACCATGTAATATTAAAATATTCTTATGGCACACGATGATTCATCTACTTGTCAGTTGTCATTTTCTCGTCACTTACTACATTCTCTTGTATAGAGTTACATTAAAATTAAATTGTAGCATTTACCATCAAGGAAAAAAAACAGCATTGTTGTATTTGAGAAAAAAGGAACACACAGATCCACCGTCCACATTTTTACTAGAGTTATTTTTTATAACTATATATGCAACAAGAATGACAATGAATAATATAAGCATTTGAATCAAAATTTAATTTTAAAATTAGTCTAGCCCAGTAAGTCTTTTAGCCTCGAGCCTCAATTGTAACGCTCCCAAATCGACCAACGTCACGTGGCGAAGATCAACTTGAATATGCTACAAACGCTTGCATTGATCATTTTATTGACCAAGACTCTATCAAGAATCATGATACATCAGTTAGAGAGGGAATAGAATAAAAAGGAAATTACTGGAAATGACTTAAGTAGCGGAAGTTAAAAGTTATTACATGGTCTCAAATTAACAACATAGTCATAATTACATCAGAGTTCATAAATGCAGAAAGAAAGAAAGAAATGGATAACTAGGCTCTTCGTTTCATGTGCTTTATCGTCGCCTAAGCATCATCGCAGCACACCAACTCAACACCGTCACTAACCTGATTCTGTGAAAATCGAACACATGGAAGGTGAACCTCCTGTAAGCATTATAGCCTAATGGGGATCCAATAAAAATATACAATGCATAACTCTAATTAGAGTAAATCAGAAATAAAGATGTATACTTATCTTGATCAGAAGAGAGAGCATGAGCTCATCATAAGTCATAAATAAGAGAGATCATTTGATATCAATAATCGATAAGAATCACAAGGTATATGATAGGCTTGGAATCAATAGCATACTTGGTAATCATGGCAACATGTAATAACAATAACTTGAAACGGTGTTCATACTTCTTTTACTTAATCATGCTTCTTAATCATGAATCTTGCCTAGAAATAAGATGACTTTAGATGCCTTTAAATTCTTCATGAGGTACGCCGAGCGAAATAATATAGCCTTGTGCGACCAAGGGAGCGACCCGTATCATGAGACACATGACATAGGCTGGCAACCCAATGTTCTTCTTTCATCTTAACTTGTTAACTACTTTAGAATCTTATTTTTCGGTATTTGTCATCGCGTGGGAATCAAGAGCATAGTAAATCAACATAAGAGTTCATGTCTTAAATCAAGAATAGTATTCAAATTAAAATCAAGAAACAGTAGACAAAAATGATGAATGGTTTCGAACTGCTATAACCCATGCCAGGTTCATAGCATGGACCCAGGCCGAGTGTAATCGACACTCGGTCGTGTTCGTAAACAATGTCGCACAGCGTCGGGGTCGACGTGGGACAAACCTGAGCCAGGTTTGGCCAATCAATCAATGTATCGTTCGCTAAACCGGGCTGGGTTCAAGGTGAACTAGGTCGGGTTCTACAAACACGGGCCGAGTAACGAAACTATCCAGTCGAACGCAGTATGAACCCAAGCCAGGTTCATAGCAATCCAGGCCGGGTTCTTATATGTTTCCAGAGTGTCAAGAGAATTTATACTACGATGCATATCGAAGCAAACCATTCTACAAAGCATGGATGTGACTACTACTGAACTACAATAACCATATCGTAATTCTAAACAACCATCTCAACATAGGCATAGAAAAACATGATTTAAAGAAACAAACAAAACATGACATAGTAAATAATGGATTCTAAGAGATAGCATATCACAACATATTCAAAAAGATTAACAGAATATCATAGCTCGGTAGTCATAATCATTCTTGACGTTTCACACTCATAAACCTTAATCAAACTTGGTAGAATTTACATGGCAAATCAGATCCATCTAATAGGGCTATGCAAGGTGATCTCAGATTCACCCACTTGGTTTCTGCATTTGTACTTGCAGATCTGTCTAGATAAAAGATGTCATGCTCCTCCCCGCTGCTTGTGTACTCGTGGCTCTCCTGCTGGTTGTTCGCTTCCTACAAATCAATTCAGATCATTGGAATTCCATGAAGAGGAGGTTGTACATGAGGAGGACGTGAGGAGAAAGGAGATATGTTCGGCTGACCCCTTGCTAATGTTCCAATGATTTCAATACCCTCCTTTCTTACACATGAAATACATTATGCACTCGTCCATAAAAAGGAGTAGAGCCAATCCGCATGCTTCCTCGCCCACCAACTCTAGTATTTCAAAGGGTCCCACACACTGAGGATTGAGCTTTTGTTGCTTGTTGAGCCACATGACTTCTTTCGTTGGGGATACCTCAGCAGAACTTGATCACCATCTTGAAAAATCTGCTCTCATCTGCCCTTATCTACGTAACTCTTCTGCCTAGCTTGCACAGTCTTCAATCTCTTCTTATCAGCTCAACTTTTTCAAAGTACTCCACTGCTTCCTTCAGCTCTTCCTTGTTCATAATCTTCACCTCGCCTACTTCACTCTAGAGGCAGGTGAACGGTAAGGTCGGCCACACAAAGCCTCGCAAGGTGCCATATCGATGCTCGAATGGGAATAATCTATGATTTATATTTGTTATAAATTTAACATTAATAATATGTGCGGTATAACATAATGTAACTCTATATAACCTTTTTTTTAGATCAAATATCGTTCGAGCATATCTTGCAATCATCTCATAATGATTAAAATCATTAAATTCTCATGAACATTATGGAGTCCATTAGTGTATCTTGTAGCATGGAAAGACTTATTTGTGAAACGAGTTCGAGAGTATATTATGTATAATATTTAATCATTATCATAAGATTATATCATGATATATTGATTATTCAAATATATGCTGAATTTATAATATATATATCATTGAAGTTGCGGAATATCTCTTGCAGCGGAAGCGAATAGTCGAGGCTTTTCCACGAACACTGGACGGACAAACTTGTACCTCAGATTGGGACAGAACCTTGAGGGAATGAAATATTTAGCCGCAACACAAGCACCTCTGAATGAATCTACACAAAAATATGCCTTAGACCTCTAGTATGGGTCCCCTTTTATACGCGAGGGAAACTTGGGCGAGGGGGCATATCACACGCTGGAGGATCTCAAAGGCACCAAGAGGGGGGGGGGGGGGAGGGTGAATTGGTGTTAAAATCGAAAATGTCAATTTCAAAAAAATCATCGCAAAAGCTTAAAATTGATTATTTAATCCTTTTTAAATCATTTCAATTCATATCATAATCATAATATGAGATGGGGGAGAGAGAGAAAGCAAACACAAACTACACGGGTGGTTGTTGACGAGGTTCGGTCATACCTTGGCCTACGGTCCCGTTCTGACTTTTCGGCCTTGAAAGCACTGGAGATTCCATTAAACTCTTCCTTACTTCCAAATGGGGCAAGGAATTTACATCAACCACCTTTTTCTCCACATTTTTCTCGTGCTAGGAAGCTTATCTTTTCTCTCGCTCAAGAGGTAAGATACGAAATCTCTTTTACACCGGAGTTCTATCAATTTTTCTAAATAATTATTGATGCATGCAAAATATAACATACTCTAGTCTATTATTTTAATTAATATTTCTGTATTTGATCATTGCATGCATCATTTTAAGTCACTTTTAGTCATAATTATGGATTTATCGATCTTAATTATTAACTATTTGAATATTTTAATTATGGGCGGATTAATTAAATTCTGATAACTATTTTGCAGGAAAAGCTGAGTAAATGAATTACCGGACGTACCGGACGCAATTTAGATACAAAGTGATTTATCGACCTTGTATCTTTGGGCGCAAAACTCATATTCAATCCAACATTGGGCAATAATAGTCCTTATGGATTTTGCGGTCGTGATCCTATCAAGAAGAGTTTTGCGGGCACAAAGCAAAAAAAGTGTTTTTTTATCCGTAACCATGGTGATTATCAGTCGAGAACTCCAACTAATCTTGGGGGCAAAACACCATCACGAATCAAGAATATCGGTCGCAAAAATCTCATGAAGTTTTATCCTTAACCAACATTTATCAAGTATCATCGGCCATTGACCAATCCTTGGGCACAACCAATGGTCAAGCTTATCGGCCGTGAAACTATATCGTCAAAGTGGATAGAGTCGTAAGCAACTCAAGTTTTATCTCACGTAATTAAATTCAATCGTACAATATTCACGGCCGTGATCAACATGAAGACCGTACCACACCTATAAATAGAGGAGTAAATCATCATCCCAATTTGTGCTTTGAAGTGTGGTTTTCTTCTACGGTGAGTCATGAGCTATGCAAGCTATGACCAAAAAGAGAGAGGTGCGACAGTTGAAGGTTGATCACGACTCTAATCAAGTCTGAGAAGCTGCCCGACTTTTTGCCCGTGATATGAAGCTTCAAATTTTAATTATTTGGGTGTAATTCTTTCAATTTTTATCATTTGTATTTTATTATCTCTCCAAAATTTCTCGGATGAACTGCATATTTTTATATCTTTTATTTTAGGAGATTATTAATTAAAGGAAAATTATTTGAATCATATTTCATTTGTTTTAATCACTCCTGATCAATTATTAATTGTGCTTAATGCTTTTATGTTAGTTAATTGAATTTCTGAATTAGGCTATACTAGTTTGTGGAGTGTTTAATCTCAGAATTCATTATGCTAATTTTAATTGATTTTATATAAAGTTAATAATTGACATAAATTTGATAACTAGTGTGTGGAGAATCAAGTTTGTGTGGTCTGTTAATCTGCATCAGATTGTGGAGTGATTAATAGTCTAGGGAATCCAACTTAATGCATTTTAATTTTAATATGATTTGATGGGATGCTAGTTGTGGAGAGTTCAATTCTTATTAAATTAAGATAGTTCTATATGCTTAGGTTGAGGGATGTCAGTCGTGGAGACCACAAGTTAATCATGTTAGATTACTTTAGAGAGACTCTAATCCATCTTTAAAGATTGAATTTATCTTTTATGGTTCAAATATTTATCTTGATCTATTTTCATCCTATGGCCTAACTTGAACACCACTATCTTATTTTATTTTCTTTATTTTATTTTATAATTACAAAACCTATTTTCAAAAATCCATATTTTCCTCTCTTATTAATATATACATTCAGATATTGAATTAATAATATTTCTCGTGGGTTCGACACTCTTTACTCCTTTTACTATATTATTTGAGCGACTAGTGCACTTGCTAACGATTTTATTTTGCTACTTTATTTTACGCATCAATTGTTTCTCTCTTTTACAATAGCAAACTAAGAGAGAAAGAGAAAGAAGGAACTAAAATGAAAACTTCAAGGAAAGGATCTTCTTTTGATAACTTGAAGTTTTTTTTCAATGCTTGGATGGATACCTTTGCTTCTGGCTTTGACACTCCTTTTATAGGCTTGTATGTGTGAAAATTTTTCACATTTTTCTCCTTGAAAAATATACATTATTGTTCATATCAGTAGTTAATCGATCGATCGTATTAACGGACCAATCGACCGGTTTATATGACTGTTGCGCTTATTTTGTCACTAACCGCAGCTGGTTGGTCAACTGGACTATCAACCGGTGTGTCAACTAGTATAATCTCATAGTTTTGATTTCCGCCCGTTGAATTGATCGGTCGACTGGTGCATCGATCGATAAGTTGAGCGATATCATCTCGACATCATCCAGAGTAGCTCATGTATTTATCGGTCAATCGGTATCTCCAGATCGGTCGACCGGTATTGTCTCGGTCGGCGTTCATTGTGTCGACCGACAGGTTGGCCATCCTGCACTATTTTGACCATAACTTTTTACACAGTTATTCAAATTAGATAATCTTGAATTCAATAGATAGCTAACAGGATTCTCTACAAATTTGATATCATTCATAATCTAATAAGATCATAGTAAATTATTTAATCAAAGTGTAGTGCATAAAGTTGTCTCTTTTTCTTTAAATTTTTTCAGCATTTTAATTTTAATCTTTCGAGGTTTGTATCATCAAAATATAATTTTATATGTTATCAAAACTTTGCTCCAACAATTTCACCCTTTTTTACGAAGACAAATCGAGAAATATGAAAAATATATAAGTTGGCAAAAAAGTTGTAAAATCTTGTAAAATCAATTTTACTTCCCCTAAAACTTAGTTTTCCTTACAATGATAGGTATTCACATAAGTACTAATTGTAAGGTACTTCTTTATATTCATATCATATTCCTCCCCCTTTTGTTTCATCGAAAAATAGTTTGCACATGAAGGGCATAAAAAATATGTAATTCCCCTTTGTCTTAAAAAAAAATTATTCTCCCCTTTTTGTCATGAATATGTAAAGTATCATAAAAGGTCATGAAATATGCAAAAATAACTCCCCCTAAATTTATGGCTATGAAATCAAATTGATTTAGGTGTTATGAAATTCACAAGTCAAAAATTATATTAAGAATCATAATATTACATAAAACTTTGATACAACAATAAAATGTTAAAATAAGGTTGAAAACATGCTCCCCTATCATTATGACTAAATTTCTTTTTCTATTTGATATGTTCCCTTTTTCTTTCAAAACAAATGATGATTTGAACTTTTGAGAAAAATCAAAGAGTAGGTGATACCTTCACATTTTCATTCGTCCTTTATTTTACACGTGAGGCACAACTAAAAAACAATTAAGTAATTTTTTATACCCAAACTTCTTTGGGTCTTATTTTGTTAGACAATGTTCTTTTGGGAATCCAAATCATGACATGTTGTGATGATTTTCTTATTTTACATTGATATGCGCAATGATCATAAAATCTACATGTAAAACATTTGAGATGTGATTTTCTGCCATAGGAATGATCGGATTTCCAATAAGAATTTTCATGTCCAAAGTATTTCCTAAAAGTATTTTTCGTTACTTGAGAAATAGACTTATTATTATTTTGTGTACTTTTCAAAAAAGTATTTTCTTTCTTTACCTTTTCTAAAGTTTTACTATTTCACAAGCATATGTAATTTTCAAAGTATCAATTTCATTTTTTAGTTGTTCATTTTCTATAAAATATGTATCATTTTCTTCTTTTAGTTTTTCAACCTCATGTACTAATTTTTTATTTTCCTCTTTAATTAAAAAATATATTTTTATGAGAGAAGAAAATTCTTCATTCACATCTAAAAAAATATTTTCTTCGAAAAAGTCCAAAGAGTCATTATTTGAAATTGAAGAGTTAGAAATTACCTCATTGTCGTGCGCCATTAAGCATAGGTATGCTTCGTCATTAGAAGAGCATGATGAATCACTTGTCTTTTCATATTTTTCTTTTTTCCTTTTCTAAAATATCTCTTCTTTGTGTTGCTTGTATGATCTTCTTATTAGCTTCTCATTCTTTTTCATCAACTTGAGATACTTATCTAGTTTTCTTGTGTAGCGTGTGAGTTTCTTTTCGTCAATTTTCTCTTCTCTTGATTCTTATACTTTTGCATTTGCTTTCAATGCCAATGTTTTGTTCTTGGGGTTTTTTTTCTTATTTTTCTTAGATTGAGATCTCATAGATTAAAAGTGAACTAATAAGATCATCAAAATCCAATTTGTTCAGAGTTTTTTCTTCGATCACGTTCCTCTTCGTATGTCATTTGAAGGAGAGAGACCTGAGAATCTTTTTTCACTCTTTGGGAGTTAGTTCTTGGCTCGCCCAAGGAGATTAAGCCATTCACAATATCATTAAATCTAGCAACCATATCATTTATGGATTCATTTTTATGCATTTTGAAAGAATCACATTGATGATTTAAAATATTCAATCTAAATTTTTTAATTTTATCGGTTCCTTCATAAGTAGTGATGAGTTTATTCCAAATCTTAGTTGCACTTTCACAATTAGAAATCTGATTAAATTCTGTTGAATCCAAAACATAATAAAAAAAATGTTTTTGACTTTCCAATCAAGTTTTCCAAAAAAAAAAAATTCTCTTTCGACAAAATTTGTAGGTAATTTTTCATGTAGATAATAATATTTTTCAATGATGTCCCACATGTCAATATCAATAGAACAAATGTATGCTTGAATTCTAATTTTTCAATATGTAAAATTTGATGCATTTAAAAAAGGAGGACGACTAATTGATTGACCTTCGGCAAAACTCAATCCACTTGATGCTATAGCACTTAACATAGTTGAATCTTTAAAACAAGATGATTAAATATTAAAATGATTAGATCTAAAAATAATTAAATCTCAAAACAAGAGCAACCCGATCTGATATCAACTGTAGGATCCCAAAGGCACCAAAAGGGAGGTGAATTGGTGTTAAAATCGAAAATGTGGATTTCATGAAAATCGTCGCGCGAAGTTTAAAATCGATTCCTTAATCCTTTTTAAATCAATGCAATTTATATCATAAGCATAATATGAGATGGGAGAGAGAGAAAGCAAACACAAAGTGCACGTGTGGTTGTTGATGAGGTTCGGCCACACCTTGGCCTACATCCCTATTCTAACTTCTCGACCTCGTGACCGTCGGAGATTCCACTAAACTCTTCCTTAGTTCCAAATGAGACAAGGAAGAACCCTTTACATCAACCATATTTTTCTCCGCTTTGAGAGTTAAGGCACACCTCTCCTCCTATAAAGCTTATCTTCTCTCTCAATCAAGAGGTAAGATGTGAAACCTCTTTTACACAGGAGCTCTCTCAATTTTTCTAAATAATTGTTTCTCTTTTGCAATAACAAGCTCACATAGAAGAAAAGAGAGAAATAGAAGGAACTAAAATGAAAACTTCAAGGAAAGAATCTTCTTTTGACAACTTGAAGGTTTTCTTCAATGCTTGGATGGATGTCCTTGCTTCTGGCTTTGGCACTCCCTTTATAGACTTATATATGTGAAAATTTCGTCCAAAAATATTTCCACATTTTTCTCCTAGAAAAATAGTCGTTACTATTCATATCAATAGTGGACCGGTTGACCGCATTAATGGACCGATCGATACAACCGTTGCTCTTATTTTGTCACTGACCGCAGTTGGTCGATTGACCAGACTATTGACCAGTGCGTCAACCGGTATAGTCTCATAATTTTGATTTTCACCCGTTGATTTGATCGGTCGACCGGTGCATCGACCAGTAAGTCGATCGATATCGTCTCGACGTCGTCTGAAGCAACTCATGTATTTATTGGTCGGTCGATATTGTCTCGATCGACGTTCATTGTGTCGACCGGCAAGTTGACCGCCCTGCACTATTTTGAGCATAAGGTTTTGCACAGTTATCCAAATCAGATAATCTTATATTCTATGAATAGCTAACATAATTCTCTACAAAATTTTCTATTCATCATTCAATAAGAATCTAATAAAATCATATTCAATTATTTAATCGAAGTGTAGTGCATATAGTTATCTCTTTTTTTTTTAAACTGTTTCAGCATTTTAACTTTAATATTTCAAGGTTTGTATTATCAAAATATAATTTTATATGTCATTAAAACTTTGCTCCAATACACGCATCATTAATGCTAATTGCGCATCACACGATATCCGTGATTGCACATATACAAGCATGCTCGTGCATCTTGCGGGAGGGGCAGTAGCCACCTACTACCCTGGGTCATGTACGTGGTCCACCAATGCCCAATGTGGGCATTTTTTCAACAATCTCCTACTTGTCCACATTGGGCATTGAATTGCATTTTCGTCCAAAAATGGTAAATGGACCGTGTGACTTACGAGTACAAGCACACACTTATAGGAGCTGGAAATAAAGTTGTTAGGGTTCACAATTGCTCAACTATCTCTAGAGTGTGTATCATGCCCGTTAGCAATTCATGACAGTCACATATGAGCCAACAATTGTGCAAATTATATGCATATTTCATATGATACCTCATGCAATTAAATGATAGTGCGTATTCTAAATACTATTTATGATTCATATGTTAATGTTTTGGATGAATTACACATTGAATATTGTGATCAATGTGATTTTTCTCCTTCAACTTGGATCCGGGAGAATGAGTAAATATTGATGAGGCTATTGGAGGCTCATGTGATGCCGGATTATCAATGGATATGAAAAACAAAAACCTAAAAATTTATAACAATAAGACAATCCAGTCATTGTGTAATATGTTTCCACTATGATAAAACTACTGTATATAAGTCATTCGCATATGCAAACTAGTACCTTGACCAATCAAAATTAAAGAAATTTTCAAGACATAAAATTACAATAATATGCTATTAAAGAGTATCTTATAAATAAATATTTTAATTATATAATTAGATTATTTTATGATTATGTTTGTATTTATGAAATATTATAACTTAATATGATAGCAAGATAAAATTATCTACATATAAAAAATGAGTCAAGCCCAAGTTTATTTTTCTTCATGTAATGAGAACCATAGCTAACCTTGTTTTTTCTTCTCACGGTTTCTAAGACTGATATGATGACTTGGCCTGATTTAGGAGCAAAGCTATTAAACGCATCTAGAGGTGTACTATTAAATGTGATGATTGAGTAATCGCAAAGAGGTGTACCATAAACGCATCTAGATTTGTGTTAAAATATTACAATTTTGGATACATATCAAAGGAGAAAAAAAGGGAAGGATCAAAATTAAAGAAATATCTCTCCTGCATTTATGATCTTTCGAATGAAATTGTATTCTTTTAAAAAATACTATATTCATTAATTTGGGTTATTGTGACATTTGCATATATAAGGAATGGATACCGTATATATTTAAAGTTGAATCATTATTTTCATATTAAGAATATTCTCAATAATTTATTGTTCTTTATTTTACTTGCTTTGTGAGAGAAAAATACTCCCCAAAGAGTCATTTAATTGATACATGGTCTTAATTCCTCATTAATTATACTTCAAGGTTTGGGAGGTCTTGTGATCGATACAGCTTCGGATTTGTTTTTTCACATTTTTTAGAGTTACATTTCATTTATTGAGTGTTAGAAGTAACTTGAATATATAATAATTAAAATTAGATTAATTATATATTAAATGCAGTAAATATAATTTGTGGATCTAAAGAACATGAGACCAAATGCATTGTTTTGAAAACTAATTTTTTACAGTTGCATTTTTTATTTTTCTCATTTTTTTATTCTATTTCTTTTATGCTTCTTTTCTTTGTATTTTTTAGTAATATTCTTTATTTATTAATTTCAAACTAATTAATTTTTATTTATTTTTTTATTATATGTTTTATGGTTGGCCCTCCTAAAATATTTTTTGGCTCCGTCTGAGAATCTCGTGAGGTGTGGAATCCTCTTTCAAGTTATACTTCAAGCTTTGGGAGGTATTATGATCGATCCCAGCTTCCGATCTATTTTTTTTCACATTTTTTAGAGTTACATTTCATTTATTGAGTGTTAGGAGTAACTTGAATATATAATAATTAAAATTAAATTAATTATATATTAAATGCAGTAAATATAATTTGTGGATCTAAAAACACTGAAAAACTCATTTTTTATAGTTTCATTACTTTTTGTTGCTAATATTTTTACTATACTTTCTTTTATCCTTCTTTTCTTTGGTATTTTTTAGTAATATTATTATTTATTAAGTTGAAAATAATTATTTTTTAATTTATTAAATTTATTAATTTTTAATTATATATTTTATGGTGTAGGTTGCCACCACGCTTCTAAAATATTTTCTGGCTCGAGGATGTCCTGAGGTCCCTGGGGGAGAATATATAATTCAAGGTTTGGGAGGTACGAGTACAGCTAGGATTTGTTTTTTCACATTTTTTAGAGTTACATTTCATTTATTGAGTGTAAGGAGTAACTTGAATGCATAATATATATTAAATGCAGTAAATATAATTTGTAGATCTAAAAAATATGGGACCAAAGTCATTAATTTGAAAAAATATTTTTTTTGAATTGCATATCTTTTTGTTGCTAATTGTTTTTATTATACTTTCTTTTATGCTTCTTTTCTTTGGTATTTTTTAGTAATATTTTTCTTTAATATGTTAAAAGTAATTAATTTTTATATTTTAATTATATGTTTTATGGTGTATGTTGCCCCCTTCCCCCAAATATTTTCTTGCTCCGTACCTGGTTGATGAGTCTTGTGAGGTCTTGTGGTCGATTCCAAATTCGGATTTTTTTTCACATTTTTTAGAGTTACATTTCATTTATTGAGTCTTAGGAGTAACTTGAATATATAATAATTAAAATTTAATTAATTATATATTAAATGCAGTAAATATAATTTATGGATCTAAAAAACATGGGACCAAAGGAATTAATTTGAAATTTTCATTTTTTTTAGAATTGCATTCCTTTTGTTGCTAAATTTTATTATACTTTTTATGCTTCTTTTCTTTGCTATTTTTTGAGTAATTTTTTATTTATTAAGTTAAAACTAATTAATTTTTAATTTATTTAATTCATTAAATTAATTATATATTAAATGTTGTAAATATAATTTGTATATCTAGAAACAATGGGACCATGGACATTAATTTGAAAAAAATCATTAAAGAAATACTTTTTGGTGATGTATGCAAGGGCACTTCTATGATCCATGACTCTTTTTGGGCCAAGTTTTTTTATATAAAATATTTTTTTATTATTACAAATGAAAGTAAAGAAATATTTTTTTGTGGTGCCACCACCTTTTACTTATCACATGACAATATTTCTTTCCCAACTCTTAACCTAACCAATCAAACTCAATCAATTGCCATATTTTTTTCTCACTTCTTTCAACAGTGATATGTCTCTTGGTGGTGGTGGGGCATCTTGGTACCACTCACTACCTCCTCACTACATGTACCATGCCAACCATTGAGTCTTAGTAATATTTATGCAACCAATTCCTGAAGTCTGACACTCCAAATTTGCAGAGATTGTACACAACTTAACTTATCTTCATAAAACAAAATGATTATTGGAGTCGGTCAAACTAAGTAGTTTTAATGAACATAAATGTTTGATAAGTAGTGTTTATAATTCACAAGTTCAAAAGTTCAATAACTTTATAAGTTACTTGGTCAAACTAACTCACTACTTATACTCTCATCTTCGTAAAGTCATATTATTAGCATGTCTTTTTTCGTGCATATAAACAAAAATCTGATATACTCATTACTTAAACTCTCTCTATGTATAATTACATTTTCACTTAAGTATTCAGATTAAACTAGAATATTTATGCAAATTAATTATATATTAAATGCAGTAAAAATAATTTGTGGCTCTAAATAACATGGGACCAAAGGTATTAATTTGAAAAAACCATTTTTTAAAATTGCATGTCTTTGTTGCTAATTATTTTTATTATACTTTCTTTCGTGCTTCTTTTCTTTAATATTTTTTAGTAATATTTTTGTTTAATATGTTTATTTTTTGTTTTTTAATTATATGTTTTATGTGTATGTTGCCACACGACCCCCCAAATATTTTCTGTCTTCTGAGATGTCCTCTTTCAAGTTATAATTCAAGGTTTGGGAGATCTTGTGTTCGATTCCAACTTCAGATTTTTTTTCACATTTTTTGCATTTCATTTATTGAGTGTTAGGAGTAACAATCTAAAAAACATTGGACCAAAGACATTGTTTTGAAAAAACTCATTTTTTTAGTGTTGCATTTCTTTTTGTTGCTATTTTTTTATCATATTTTCTTTTATCCATCATTTCCATGGTATTTTTTAATAATATTTATTTATTAACTTAAAACTAATTAAATTTTAATTTATTTAATATATTATTTTTAAATTATATTTTTTGTGTTGTATGTTGGCACCCCTAAGATATTTTCTGATTCCATCCCTCGATGAGGACATCGTGAGGTGAGGAATCCTCTTTCAAGTTATAATTCAAGATTTGGCAAGTCTTGTGATGGATTAGCTTTGGATTTATTTTTAAACATTTTTTGGTGTTACATTTCATTTATTGAGTGTTAGGAGTAACTTTAATATATAATAATTAAAATTAAATTAATTATATATTAAATGCAGTAAATATAGTTTGTGAATCTAAAAAACCTGGGACCAAAAGAATTAACTTGAAAATTTTATTTTTTTAGAATTGCATTTCTTTTTGCTGCTAAATTTTTATTATACTTTCTTTTATGCTTCTTTTCTTTGGTATTTTTAGTAACATTTTTTATTTTCAAATTTAAAACTAATTAATTTTTATTTATTTAATTTGTTATTTTTAAGTATATGTTTTATGGTTGGCCCCCATCAAATATTTTTTGGCTCCGTCACGCGATGAGGATATCGTGAGGTGCGGGATCCTCTTTCAAGTTATACTTCAAGTTTTGGGAGGTGTTATGATTCATTCCAGCTTCGGATTTGTTTTTTTTTTTTATATTTTTTGGAGTTACATTTCATTTATTGAGTTTTAGGAGTAACTTGAATATATAATAATTAAAATTAAATTAATTATATATTAAATGCAGTAAATATAATTTGTGGATCTAAATAACATGAGACCAAAGGTATTAATTTGAAAAAATCATTTTTTAAAATTGCATATGTTTTTGTTACTATTTATTTTTATTATACTTTCTTTTATGTTTTCTTTGGTATTTTTTAGTAATATTTTTATTTAATATGTTAAAACTATTTATTTTAAAATTTATTTAATTATATGTTTTATGGTGTATGTTGCCACCACCACCCCCACCCCCCACCAAAATATTTTCTCTAATGATCTCGTCAGATGCGGGATCCGCTTTCAAGTTATAATTCAAGGTTTGATAGGTCTTGTGTTCGATTCCGACTTTGGATTTTTTTCACATTTTTTGTAGTTACATTTAATTTATTGAGTGTTAGGAGTAACTTGAATATATAATAATTAAAATTAAATTAATTATATATTAAATGCAGTAAATCTAATTTGTGGATCTAAAAAACATGGGACCAAAGGCATTGTTTTGAAAAAAACTCATTTTTTTAGTGTTGCATTTCTTTTTGTTGCTATTTTTTTATCATATTTTCTTTTATCCTTCATTTCTATGGTATTTTTTAGTAATATTTATTTATTAACTTAAAATTAATTAATTTTTAATTTATTTAATATATTATTTTTAAATTATATGTTTTGTGGTGTATGTTGGCACCCCTAAGATATTTTCTAGTTCCATCCCTGGATGAGGACATCGTGTGAGGTGAAGAATCCTCTTTTAAGTTATAATTCAAGATTTGGGAAGTCAGGTGAGGAATCCTCTTTTAAGTTATAATTCAAGATTTGGGAAGTCTTGTGATGAATTAGCCTTGTATTTTTTTAAAACATTTTTTGGTGTTACATTTCATTTATTGAGTGTTAGGAGTAACTTGAATATATAATAATTAAAATTAAATTAATTATATATTAAATGTAGTAAATATAATTTGTGGATTAAAAAATATGGGACCAAATGCATTAATTTGAAAAGTTAATTGAATATTTCCTGTGATAATCTAGTGAGATGTGGGATTGATACGTAAAATGATGTAGCAGAATAAAATCGCTAGCAAGTGCACTAGTCGCTCAGGTAATATAAAAAATAGGAGTAAGATTGTCGAACCACAAGGAATATTATTAATTTAATATCTAATTTTATAAATTAATAAGAGAGGAAAAACATGGATTTTGAAAATGGATTTTATAATTATAAAATAAAATAAAGAAAATAAGAGAAAGATAAGATAATGATGTTGAAGTTAGGTCTTAGGATGAAAATAGATCAGGATAAATATTTGAACTACAAAAGATAAATTTAATATTTAAAGATGGGTTAGAGTCTCCCTAAAGTAATCTAATATGATTAACTTGCGGTCTCCACGACTAACATCCCTCAACCTAAGCATGCAGAACTATCTTAATTTAATAAGATTTGAAGTCTCCACAACTGGCATCCCATCAAATCATATTAATAGTAAGACGTAGTAAATTGGATTCTCTAGACTATCAATCACTCTACAAACTAGTATAGATTAATAGACCATACAAATTTGATTCTCCACACAGTAGTTATCAAATTTATACAATTATTAATTTCATATAAAATCAATTAACATTAGTATAATTAATTCTAAAATTAAACACTCCACAAACTGGTATAACCTAATTCAGAAATTCAATTAACTAATATAAAAGCATTAAACACAATTAATAATTGATCAGAAAAGATTAAAACAAAAAAATAGGGTTCAAATAGTTTTCCTTCAATTAATAATCTCCTAAAATAATAATCTAAAAGACATAGAGTTCATCCTAGAAATTCTGGAGAGATGAAATACAAATGATAAAAATTAGAAGAATTACACCCAAATAGATAAAAGTCGAAGCTTCAGATCACGGGCAATCTCTCGGACTTGATCAGAGTCACGATCAACCTCCAGCCATCGCACCTCTCTCCTTTCGGTCGAAGCTTGTAGAGCTACGACTCGTCGTGGAAGAAAATCACACTACAAAGCACCAGTTGGGATGATGGCTTACTCCTTTATTTATAGGTGTGGATAGACTTCAAGTTGATCACGTTGATAACATCGTACGACCGAATTTAATTTCGTGAGATAAAACTTGAGTGGCTTACGACTCTATCCACTTTGATGATAAAAGTTTCACGGCCGATAAACTATATCCACTTCGTTTTGCACCTGATGATATCCTCTGTAAATCTTGGCCACAAAATCTAGTTTGCGCCCAAGGATGTCCGCTTGATAAATTGGTTAAGATAAAACTTGGACTCTTTTGCGACCGATATTCTTGATACGAGTGATGTTTTGCCCAAGATTAGTTAGAGTTCTCAATCGATACACCTTGGTTAAGGATAGATCTTTGGCGTTGGAGTTCTCGGCCGATAATATTGATTGATGATGATATCACGGCCGCAAAGTTCATTATCACCTAATGGTGGAAAGAATTGAGCCAAAGATAATTCGAATTGCGGTCGATAATCACATTGTATCTGAATTGCGGCCAATACGTCCATTTTTGATAAAATATAATCCTTGGATAATCATGTCTTCGATTTTTCCTGCAAAATAATTATCACAATTTAATTAATCCATCCACAATTAAAATATTCAAAGAATTAATAATTAAAATTGCTAAATCCAGAATTACGACTAAACGTGATCTAAAATGATGCATGCCATGATTAAATTACAAAAAAATTAACTAAAATAATAATCTAAAATATGTTATATTTTGCATGCATCAAACTCCCCCAAGCTTAAAGTTTTGCTTGTCCTCAAGTAAAAATTCAAAGCAAGACTCAAGAAAGTTCCACCATAGCCTTCACATTGTCAATTGACTAATTTTCTCACACAGTTCTTCTGTACACCTAATACTATGTATCTTATCACTTTCCATGTACTTAGCTTCATAGAGGTTTTGAATGCTACACAAATTTAAACAATGTCAAATTCAATCTTGTAGAAAAATAAATTGTTTGTCAAATACTAGCATTAATATTGAACACGCAAGTACTAATTGAGCTTAAATTTTTTTCTTTTTTCTTTTTTCACTTTTATTTTCAATCATTTTAAAAGTTCTAATCTTCAAGCAGGATTGCATAAGGAAGTTTATGTAGCGGGCTTTGAACTGATGACTCCCAGACCTGATGGCCTTAGGGTAACAGGTGATAAGGCACCCCTCGAGTTTACTTGCCCGAACAATCAAGGTTTTGAATGAAGAGTTCGAACTTAGCCATGATTCAGTACTCATGTGCTTCTCCATATTCCACAAGATGGTTCATGTAGCGGGTTTTCGATCAACGGATCCCAGAGCAGTTGCCTTTAGGTTGCCAGGCATGAACCCTACGGATCGAATTACCGAACACACCTTGATTTCGGATAACACTTTTGTACTTACACATAACTTTATTCATTTTTTTCACTTTTTTTTTAAAGCTCAAGGAGCACTTAATATGGTCAATAAAAATGCTACTACTATCAAGGCTCTAACAAAAAATAAAAAGACATGAACATGATTTTGTCGTCTAGATAGTCATAATTCTATTTAGCATAGGCACATAGTCCATAAGTTTGATACTAAAATAGCAAGTGATAAGAAAGAAAAGCATTCAAATTTCATCAGTTAACGACATGTCTTTGAACTTTACTAAAGATAATTAAAATAGTAAGACAAGAGTTAGTAAGATGGTAGCAAAAATAAATGCATGCAATGGTAATTTTGGGAAATTTTTTAATTTTTTGTTTTTTTGTGATTTTTAGAAATACATGCAAACATAAGCAAAATAAAAAGAAAAATGTAGGAAAATGCAATGCATGAAATGCAAACTCCCCCAAGCTTGAACTAGACACTGTCCTCAATGTTAAGCCAGCAAGGGAAAGTGATACACACTAAATAAAAAGGAAAAATAAAGAAAAGGGAAAAGACACAACCAGATTTATTGTCGGTGGGGTGGTGAAGGTGGGTGGTAGCCGAGATGTCCTAGGTGCATATGATACTCACGACCATGATTTAAACCTTAGTCTAATCCGCAAGCCGCGACATAATACTATCGATCAAATTCTTATAACGGAAGCATCATATTATCATGTAGAAACATGAGAAACAAAGTTATCACACTATTGTTCATACACACTTATATTTAAACTCATAGCAAGTACACACTCTAGTTCAAACTCATACTTTCAAAACAGTTTCTAAAATATTTACTTTTACACACCATATAACACATTAAGAGATGTCACACATCCTCACAAAAAGACACAAAGAGACAGTCTTCAAAAGTGCTTCTAATCCGATAGGGGATTTCCAAGCACGCGCACATGACTGGTCTACTGATATGAAAAAGTGTTAAAACAATATTATGAGCAAACAACAGCTCAGTAAGTTAAAAACTCATAACCTATGTGTTATCACCTATTAGATTCAGATAAACTAATTTAACATTTGAAAAACTTATAAAAAATAAGCTGACATCTTATTACTTATGAACAATTATCATATAATGAATGATACTACATCAACTAATCTCAATGAATAACATCTTTGACCTATCATATAGTGCCTTACCTATTTGTTTCACTTCATATAACATTTCACATATCATATCATGTATCATGTCATATCATGTATCATGTCATATTATGTATCTATCATATCATATCATGCAACATGTCATGTTTCATATCATATCATGTATCATGTCATATCATATCATATCATGTACATGTATCATATCATATCGTGTATGCACGTATGCATAATACACATGTTATATTACCAACTGGTCAGAGGAACGTATTACCCTGTAGGTTTTCATGTCATCCCATGGGGTACATTTCCTGCAAAAGACATATCATCCCTGACCAGAGGCCTCATATCGTCCCGTAGGAAATCATATCATCCCTGCCGAAGAACATATATTATCCCGTAGGATACCATATCATCCCATGAAAATGGAATACCTTCCTTGCATAAGCCATATCATCCCGGCAGAGGAAAATACAATGCATGACAAATAAGATGCATAATGCATGCATTAACCATATGATATCATTTAGAACACATATCATATAATTGCATTAAAAGTAATCCACTTAGTTTTCGATCATATAGAACATATAGTCATATCAAATGACATTCCACAAATATAACATGAACTATAACAATGATGAGTTATTTCTAGTGAGCTATAACAATGATGGATTATTTGTAGTGCACCTTAGTACACTAGGAATTCGTGTGGTGCTGAAAACATCATGCATAATAATTAGTAAACATGTGATATTAATATGATCATAATTTTGCATAGTAACGATCTTTACGAAGCCTAATCCTCTATAAATTTACCATTTAAGGTATATTGTATAAGTGCTCTACAAATTTTATCAAGACAACTATATTCTTCACCTACCTAGTTTGTTGACAGATTGAGGAGTGTCGGGTGTAAAAGTCATAACTTCTAGAATACTTCCATGAAACTAGACTCCCCAAGATCTAACCCTTCTAAATCCCAGAATTTTATTACGCATATATGGTTCTCAGAAAATCCAGAGATTTGCCTCTGTTCCCTTCTTCTTTTCTATTTTGACAGACTGAGTGAAGTTTGCTTTAAAACTCATAACTTTCTCTTTACAAGGTCTATAAAGGTGATTCTACTTGGATTACAAAGAGGCCTTTAACATATTTCAGACATATAAATATCATTTATTAAGGATAAGTATTTAAATTATCATCGTATTTACAATTCGGACTACTCATCACAGAAAATAGAAAAGGCAACTCCGAATGATTGATACATAACTTTTTGTATACAAATCCAATTAACCTGATTCTAGAGCCTATAGAACTGACTCAATTAGGGTTCATCCTATGAAATTTCATAATTTTTGAATCACTCTAACATGCCTAGAACATGTTGACAACTTTCGGATAGGTTTGGTGTCCAGCAAAGAAGAAACTTCATGTAGGTGAACTAGGGTTTGATCCACACCACAAGAACATGAACATAGAAGTAGAAAAAGATCTTGGAGACTGATAAGAACAGATTTTCATTTGAATTTCATAGGGATAATTCATAGAGAAGGAGTAGACAACTTACCTAGATAAAACCCTATCAAGAAACACTTGCTCTCCTTCTTTTGCTTTTGTTTTCCTTGCTTTCGTTGCTGCCTTATGGGATGAATTTTTCGTGTGTGTAGGGTAATAAAGATAAGGGTTCATGTGTTATATATTAGGGAAACCAACCTTAAGTCGGTTGTAAGCGAAATCCTTTATTTATTTTATTTATTCATTTACTTAAGACATTACATGTAAATAAGAAACTACCCCCATTTGGATTCAAAGAAAATATTTAGGAAAATAAATTTCCAAAGAATCGAAATCTAATTTTTTGTCCGAAGAACAAAATCGATCATTTTTTTATTTTTCGATTTTTTGATTTTTCGTTATCACTAACCTAACTAAGACTTTACCTAAAAAATATTAAAAATCAAGTTTAACATACTTTTATGTATAGGAACAATTACCAGGACTTTAATTTTCCAAATTCTAATATTTTTGAAAAGTCATTTTTCCTTCTCCCTAGTCATTTGTCATTAATTTCAGGTGTTGGATCCTATGGAGTTGATGAACATAGGATCACACACTTATCATAATTCATATCAATCAATAATATATGATTAAATTATATAATATTACGTGGATTAAGTCATGGATATTACAGTAATCGTACAGAATTGTATAGATTCTACAAGAGTTTATAAGATTCTAACAAGTTTTTTTAATTAATTTTTAGGTAAAATCTAAGATTCTAATCTATTTAAGAGTCTATGCTGATTTTATTTGTTTAACTTATTTTCAAGAGTTTAAGAGTTTGATTCGAGAACTTAACAACATTGGCCAAGACCGAGCTCAAACCGAGAGAGGAGAGGTCAGGGGAGTAGTCTCTTATTTTTATTGAACTGTGTGTCCAAAATAGGAATTTGTTCATCGTCTCTCGAGAAGTTCAGGAGTCCATGATCATTTCCCTTGGACCTTTTACAGACCAAATGCTAGAAATATTAACCAAACACAAATAATTGTGTTACTTAGACGACTTTTATAGTTTCTTAGAAATCCCCATACACCCTGTCGATCACTAAAAGGCCACCTAGACATGCTCCTATGGAACCTTTGCATCTAGGAGAATGCCTTTAGGGTTGCATAATGAACTTGTTACTTTTCAACATTGTATGAATGCGATATTCTCTGTTTTTATTGAAAAATATTATAGAGGTATTCATGGATGACTTCTCCATTTATGGTTCCTCGCTTGCTCATAGCGTTGTGAAGATGTCAATTTCGTTCTAGATTGGGACAAGTGCTATTTGTACAAGGGGTTGTTCAATGACATGTTATTTCAAATAAGGGAATTGAAGTTGATTAGGCAAAGATTGAAGTTATAGCTAAGTTGCCCCCACCTGTCAATGTTAGGGTAATCTTCCTCGATTGTTTAGGTTTCTACGATCAATTCATTAAAGATTTTTATAAAATTTCAAGGCTAGTCACTAACCTATTACAAAATGACATCAAGTTTTGTTTTGATGAAGAATATCTCTCAGCTTTTAATCAAATTAAGAGGACATTGACCTTTACATCAATTAGCCAATAACTACTTAGTGTGGAGCAGTTTTGGGACAAAGAAAGGAAAAGCTACCTCATGTCATCTATTATGCCAGTAAAATCTTAGACCCAACTCAGTGAAACTACACAACAACTAAAAAAGAGCTACTTGTTGTAACTATAGAGAAATTCAAATAGTAGTTGATAGAATCTAAAGTCCTTATTCATACTAATCATTCTACACTAAGGCATTTATTCTTCAAGAAGGAAGCTAAACCATGATTGATAAAGTCGATCTTATCTTTGCAAGACTTTGACATTGATATTAAGGATTGTAACTAAATCAAGTGGCAGATCAACTATCCAGCTTGTAGTTGCTACCGGGGCAAAAAATGATTCACTATCGATTCAAGTTAACCTCCCTAATGACCATCTACTCTTAGTAGCTCACACTCCTTGGTATGCAAATATTACAAATTACTTGGCTGGAGCAGTACCACCATTTGATCTAACAAAGTATTAGAAAGAGAGGTTCTTCAAGGAAATCAGAAACTACTACTTGGAGGACCTATTTCTTTTTAAGGAATGTCCATATGGGATGCTGTGAAGATGTATATCAATAGAAGAAGCACAAGAAATGACCAAGTCTTGTCATACCCCGCATACGAAGGACATGGGGTTGCTCAGTGCATTGTCACCCACATCCTTCAAGCAGGTTTCTTGTTATCGACCTTATTTAGAGACGTGCATCAGTTTGTTTCTTCTTGTGATAGTTGCCAAAGTTCAGGAAACATAGGAAGAAGACAAGAAATGCCTTTATCTGGAATCCTTGCCATAGAACTTTTTGACATATGGGCTGTCGACTATATGGGACCCTATCCAAATTTTGGAGTCAACAAGTATATCTTAATTGTCATCGACTACTTCTCCAAATGGGTGAAAGTTATACCCAATGCGAGGTTTGACTCTCAATCTATCTAGAAGTTTTTTATTAAGATCATTTTTCCTCATTTTGGTATGTCAATAATAGTGATGGTAGAAAGCATTTCATTGAGAGACAATTTGAGAACTTGTTGAGCAAGTATGTAATTTCACATAGAGTGTCCACCCCCTACTACCCTATAACTTATGTGGAGTTATCCAATCAGAAAATTGAGAAAATTTTGGAGAAAGTAGTATCTTGATCTCATAGTGATTGGAGTTTGAAATTAGATGATGCAATTATGGAATCCGTGCAATCTTTAAGACTTCCTTGGACACCACACCTTACAAATTAGTGCATGGTAAAGCATGTTACTTGCCAATCGAGATCGAGCACAAAGCATATTGGGCAATCAAGTTGCTTAATACTGATATTAAGGTAGTTGGAGATCAAAGGATGCTTCAACTCTCAGAACTAGAAGAATTGAGAACCATGGGTTATGAGAACTTGATGATTTACAAAGCCAAGACTAAACAATGGCATGACAAGAAGATAGACCAGCCCTTAGTGTTCTACTCAAGATTTAAGTTCTTTCTAGGAAATTAAAGACAAGATGGTGTGGCCCTTTCATTATAACAAGGGTATATGAATCAAGTGTTGGATCTAAGTTTTAATGGCATGTAAAATTATATTTTGATGTACAAACCTTGAAATATTAAAGTTAATATGCTGAAAAAGTTTAAAGAAAAAGAGACAACTTTATGCACTACACTTTGATTAAATAATTGACTATGATCTTATTAGATTCTGGATAAATTATAAATATCACAGTTGTAGAGAATCTTGTTAGCTATCCATAGAATTCAAAATTATCTAATTTGGATAATTGTACAAAATGTTATACCCAAAATAGTGCAGGTCGGTCAACCTGCCGATTGACAAAATGAAGGCCGGTCGAGATAACACCGATCAACCGATCCAAGATGCCGGTCGACCCATCAATGTATACACTGACCAGGTTTCATGACGAGACTATAACGGTCGATGCCAAAATGATACCGGTCGATGTACCGGTTGACTGACCAACTGCGGTCAGCTAGTAAATAAGTGCAACGATCATATAGACCAGTCGACCGATCCATAAATAGGGTCGACCAATTCACTACTGGAATGAACAGTAATGGCTATATTTCGGTGACGAAAATGTGAAATAAATTCTAGAAGATTTTTCCACATGCTGAAACCTATAAAAGGAGTGCCAATGCTAGAAGCAAAGGCACCCATCCAAGTATTTAAGCACAATTTCATAAAATCAAAAAAAGATTTTTTTTCCTAAAAGTTATCATTCAGAGCTTTTTTTCTTTCTCTCTTTTCTTCTTGTGAGTGTTCCATTGTAAAAGAGAGAAATCATTCTCAGAAAAATTGTGAGAGCTCTCGTGTGAAAGAGGTTCCAAATCTTACCTCTTGATCGAGAGAAAAAATTAATTTTCTAGGAGGAGAGGTTGCCTTGCCTCTCGAAGCGGATAAAAGGTGGTTGATGTAAAAGGCATTCTTCCTTGCCCCATTTGAAATTAAGAAAGAGTTTAATGGAATCTCCGACAGTCTCGAGGTCGAAAAGTCGAAGCGGGAATGTAGACCATGGTGTGGTCGAACCTTGTCAACAACCACCTGTGCATTTTGTGTTTGCTTTCTCTCTCTTTTTCCCTTTCATACTATGCTTATGATCTGAATTGTTTTGATTTAAAAGGATTAGCGAATCAATTTTAAGCTTCCGCAATGATTTTCGTAAAATCAATATTTTCGATTGAACATCAATCCCCCCCCCTCAAGTTGCCCTTAGGGGTCCTATAATTGGTATCAGAGCGAAGTTGCTATTGTTTTAAGATCTAATCATTTTAAGATTTAATCATTTTTTTAAGATTTAATCATCTTAAGAGTTATGGCATCAAGTGAATTTGTTTTTGTCGAAAGATAATTCATTAGTCGTCCTCCCCTTTAAAATACATCAAATTTTGCATATTAGAAAATTAGGATTCAATCCTACATATGTTCTATTGATATAAATATGTGGGACATTATTGAAAAAGGCCATTATTTACATGAAAAGTTACATTCAGAACATGACGAAAGATAAAAAGTTTTTTTCAAAACTATATTGGAAAGCTAAAAATATTTTTTATTGTGCTTTGAATTTAACGGAATTTAATCCGATTTTCAATTGTGAAAGTGAAACTAAAATTTGGAAGAAACTTATTACTACTTATGAAGGAACAGATAAAGTCAAAGAATCTAGATTAAATATTTTGAGTCATCAATATGATTCCTTCAAGATGCATGAAAATGAATCTATAAATAATATGGTTGCTCGGTTTAATTATATTTTGAATGACTTAGCCTCCTTGGGCGAGCCGATAACTAACCCTCAAAAAGTGAAAAAGATTATCAGGTCTCTCTCTCTCTCCTCCCAATGGCATACGAAGAGGATTGTGATCGAAAAAAAAGATATGAACAAATTAAATTTTGATGATCTTATTGGTTCACTTCTAATCTATGAGATCGGAATCTAAGAAGAAGAAGAATCTAATGCTCCCAAAAAGAAGACATTGGTCTTGAAAGCAAGCGAAAATGAAGAAGACTCAGGTGAAGAAGAGATGGACGAAAAGAGACTCACCCGCTACACAAGAAAACTAGATAAGTATATCAAGTTGGTGAAAAAGAAAGAAGAATGAGAAGCCTACCCAAAAATCATACAAAAATCACAAAAAAGAGATATCTCAAAAAGGTAAAAATAAAAAATTTGAAGAGTCAAGCGAAACAAGTGAATCGTCAAGCTCTTCTAGTGATGAAGCGTACTTATGCTTAATCACTCACAACGATGAGGTAATTTCTAGTCCTTCAAATTCAATCTATAACTCATCTAACTCTTTCAAAGAAAACCTTTCTTTAGATCTATATTGGGCTGGAAATAAGTCGAGCCGTTCGTGAGCAACTCGTGGCTTGGCCTATTTTTGGCCTAGCTCAGCTCGGCCTATTATCAAAATAAGCCATATTAAATAAAGCCTATTTTCTTAAAAAGGCTTAGCCTCTTAATAATTGGCCTAGCGTTATAGCTTATCAGATCAAGATTTATTAATATGTTATATATTATATATATAATTTTTAATCCTTCATCTTTTAAATCTTCAATTTTGAGTTCAATATTACTATTTTTGTTATATGTTTAGAAAAAATATATTAGTGGTGTCTCTTTTATTTAGTTCATATCTATTATTTTTTTAATAAATAAAATTTATTATATGTAATCTAGTAGATCATAAAAAAAATATGTTTGGCTTATCAGGCTAATAAGTTAGGACAGACATTAAAAGTTAATCAAACAAGCCAGGCTAAATTTATATTCATGGCTTGTTAGAGGCTATAGGCCAGGCTTAAATATTTTTATTTTGCAACAGACTTGGCCTATTTAAGTGGGAGCCTAGCTCGGCCTAACTCGTGTCCAGTCCTAGATGTAAATAAAGAACTTTCCTCCTTTATAAAAAGATACTACTCACTTAAAGAGGAAAATGAGAAATTACGACATGAGATTGAAAATCTAAAAGATGAAAAGTATATATGTTTTATGGAAAATGAAATCCTAAAAAATAAAATTGAAACTTTGAAAATTACACATGCATGTGAGATTGTAAAACTAGCATGTTCTTTAGAAAAAGTAAAGAAGAAAAATGTTCTTTTGAAAAATTCACAAAATAAGACTATTTTTCATGAAACAAAAAATAATCTTAGGGACCATTTTTAGGGGTGTAAGAAAAACCCGACCAACCCAAAAAATCCATCTGACCCGAAAAAATCGAACCAAAAAAATAAAAAATTTGGGGTCCGAATATGATTTAAGGTGATTTTTAATAAATTAAAATCCACCCGCTAAAATTAGGGCCCCACCCGAAAAAAAGGGTAGGGGCCCGTGGAGCCCGATTTTTATTTATGATTTTTTATTTATATAATTAATACATGTGTTTATAATTCTTTTATTATAGATATAATATTTTTTTTATAAAATTTCATACTTTTGTATCACATTATCAAACTCTAATTTAATATTTTAAAATTTTAGTAATATATTTTATATTTAATATAAAATTAAATATTTTTATATTAATTTTAAGTTATTAAATATATTTTTAAAATATAATTATATAAAAGGGCTCCGAAAAAACCATCCGAAAAAACCGATCCGCTAAAGGGTGGTTTTTATTTTTTCAAAATGGTTTTAGGGTGGTCTTTCTAATTTTAAAAACTGACCCAAAAAATAGCGGTTGATTTTTTTAGACTGAAAACCTGAACCAACCCGAACTACTTTCACCCCTAACCGTTTTGGACATAAAAACTCTTATTGAAAATCAAATCATTCCTATGATAGAAAATCACATATTACATGTTTTGTATGCGAATTTTATGGTCATTATGCTTATCAATGCAAAATAAGAAAATTATCACGAAATGGCATGATTTGGATTCCGAAAGGAATATTGTCTTACAAAATAGGACCCAAAGATGTTTGGGTACCAAAAGTTCCTTAATTATTTTTCAGGTGTGCCTCACATGTAAAGCAAAGGAGGAATTGGAAATGTGAAGGCACAAAGGTTATGGTAAAAATATCATCTATTTTTTATTTCACTTAAAAATTTGAAATTATTATTTCTTTGAAAAGAGAGAACATATAAAATTGGTAATAGGGGGAATATACTAAACTTTATATTGATATATCATGGTGATATCATTGTTGTATCAAAGTTTTATGCTATATTTTAATTTTTATTATATTTTTTTGGCATTCATCAAATTGTTTCCATTTTGCCATTAAAAAATAGTTATAAATTTAGGGGGAGTTATTTTTTACATACCAACTCTTTATGATACAATATTTTACATGTTTCTAATATGAAAAAAGGGGTGAATAAATTTTTTTTTCAAAGATGGCATGATTAAGTGGGAGTTACATATGATTTCTTATATGCTTCATATACAAATTATTCTTTTTGATGAAACAAAAAGGGAGAAATATAAGAGAAATAGGATCTGAATATCACTTTATATGAAGAGTTCCTTACAACTTATACTTATATGAATAATATATCATTGTAAGGAAAGTTAAGTGTTAGGGGGGTAAAATTGATTTTACAAGATTTTTCAATTTTTTTGCATCTTATATATTTTTTATATTTCTCGATTTGTCTTCATAAAAAAGTGGGAGATTGTTGGAGAAAAGTTTTAATGCCATATAAAACTATATTTTGATGATACAAACATCAAAAAATTAAAGTTAAAATGCTGAAAAATTTAAAGAAAAAGAGATAACTTTATGCACTACACTTTGATTAAATAATTGACTATGATCTTATTATATTTTGGATGAATCATAAATATCAAAGTTGTAGAGAATCCTATTAGCTATCCATAGAATCCAAAAATATCTAATTTGAATAACTGTGCAAAAACTTATGTTCAAAATAGTGCAGGTCGATCAATCTGTCGGTTGAAGTAAAGAAGGCCGGTCGAGACTATACCGGTTGATCGATCAATACACGAGCTATCCCTGTCAACGTTGAGATGATATCGGATGACTTACCGGCCGACTTGTTGATCGACAGCTCGGTCCACCGACTAACTACAGAAGCTGAAGAAATAAGCGCAACCGGTCGACCGGTCCATTAATGCGGTCAACCGGTCCACGGCTCAAATGAACAGTAATGGTCAATTTTGAATGAGAAATTTCTGGAACAATTTGTACACGAATGTTTCACATACTAGAGCCTATAAAAGGAGTGCCAAAGACAAAAGCAAAGGCACCCATCTAAGCATTGAAACAAAACTTCAAGAAATCAAAAGAAGATCATTTTCCTTGAAGTTATCTTTTCTTTCTCTCTTCTCTTCTTGTGAGAATTCTATTGTAAAAGAGAGAAATCATTTTTCAGAGAGATTGTGAGACTCCTGTGTGAAAGAGATTTCACATTTTATCTCTTGAGCGAGAAAAAATATTGGCCTACTAAGAAGAGAGGTTTGCCTTGCCTCTCGAAAGCGGAGAAAATGTGATTTGTAAAGGGCTTTCTTCCTTGCTCCATTTGGAACAAAGAAATTGTTTTAGTGGAATCTATGGTGTTCTAGAGGTCGAGAAGTCGGAGCGGGGACATAGGCCAAGGTTTATGCACTACCTTGTCAACAATCACCTGTCCATTTTGTGTTTAAATTCTCTCTCTCTCCCTCTCATATTATGTTTATGATCTTCCGCGATTGATTTAAAATGATTAGCGAATTGATTTTAATCTTCCGCGATGATTTTCATGAAATCGACATTTTCGATTTTAACACCCAATTCACCTCCCCCTCTTGGTGCCTTGGGATCCTACAATTGGTGTCAGAGCGCCAGGTTGCTCTTGTTTTAAGATCTAATAGTTTTAAGATTTAATCTTTTTGTTTTAAGATTTAACCATCTTAAGAGAAATGGCATCAAGTGGATTTAGTTTTTTCGAAGGTCAATCAATTGTTCATCCTCCGCTTTTTAATACATCAAATTTTGCCTATTGAAAAATTAGGATTCAAGCATACATATGTTCCATTGACATTGACATGTGGGACATTGTTGAAAAAGACTATTATTTACATGAAAAATTGGCTTCGGATTATAACGAACGAGAAAAAATTTTCAAAATTGGATCGGAAAGGCAAAAATATTTTCTATGGTGCTTTGGATTCAATAGAATTCAATTGGATTTCTAGTTGTGAAAGTGCAATTGGGATTTGTAAGAAGCTTATTACTACTTATGAAAGAATGAATAAAGTTAAAGAATCTAGATTAAACATTTTAAATCACCAATATGATTCTTTCAAGACACATGAAAATGAATTCATAAATGATATGGATGTTAGATTTAACGATATTATAAATGGCTTAGCCTTCTTGAGTGAGCCAAGAACTAATTCCCAAAAATTAAAAAAGTTTCTCAGGTCGCTCACCTCCAAATGACATACAAAGAGGACCGTGATTGAAAAAAAAGACTTAAATAGTCTGAATTTTGATGATATAATTAGTTCACTAATAACTTATGAGATCGGAATCCAAGAAGATTAAGAAGAAAAAGTCCCCAAGAAGAAAACTTTGGCATTGAAAGTAAACGAAATATAAAAACATCCAAGTGAAGAAGAAGTAGACAAAAAGAGACTAGCACGCTATACAAGAAAGCTTAACAAATATCTCAAGTTGGTGAAATCTAAAGAAAAGAGTGAGAAGCCAAAGAGAAGATTATGTCATCACTCAAGTCTCACAAAGAAGAAGAAGAAGAAAGACAAAAAAAGAGACATTTCAGAAGGAGAAGAAGAAAAAGTATGAAGAATCAAGTGAAGCAAGTGACGCATCAAGCTCATCCAGTGAGGATGCATACTTATGCTTAATGGTACATAACAATAAGGTAACTTCTAACTCTTCTAATTCAGATAATGATGAAGAAGATATTTCCTTTGATGTGCACAAAGAATTTTCCTCTCTTATAAAAAGTTATCTTGCAATTAAAAAGGAAAATGAAAAACTACTACATGAGTTTGAAAAATTAGAAGGAGAAAATGATACATGTTTCATGAAAAATGAAAAATTGAAAAATGAAATTGATACTTTGAAAATTACAAATGCATGTGAAATTGTAAAACTAGCATGTTCATTAGAAAAGTAAAACAAGAAAAATACTTTTTTGAAAAATGTACAAAATAATGATAAGATTATTTGTCATGTAACAAAAAATAATCTTGGAAAATATTTTGAACATAAAAACTATTATCACAATTCTAACCATTCCTATAATAAAAATCACATTTTAAATGTTTTACATGTGAATTTTATGGTCATTACGCATATCAATGCAAAATAAAAAAACATCACAGCATGGCATGATTTCGGTTCTAGAAGGAACCTCGACTAATAAAAACGGACCCAAAGAAGTTTGGGTACCAAAGGTTATCTAATTATTTTTCAAGTGTGCCTCACATATAAAGCAAAGGACAAGTGAAATTGAAAATGTGAAGGCACAAAAGTTATAGTAAAAGTATCATTGGGTATACTCTTATATGCTTTACATATTGCTTTACATATCATTGGCACAAAAGTTATAGTAAAAGTATCATTGGGTATACTCTTATATGCTTTAACGATCTAATTAAGGGGAGTTACATATTGTTTCTTATATGCTTCATGTGCAAATTACTTTTTGATGAAACAAAAATGGCAGAAATATAGGAGAAATATGATATGAATATAAATTTATATAAAAAGTAGCTTACAATTAATACTTATGTGAATATCTATCATCGTAAGGAAAACTATGTTTTAGGGTGAGTAAAATTGATTTTAAAAGATTTTACAACTTTTTCGCAACTTATATTTTTTTTATATTCTCTTGATTTGTCTCATAAAAAAGGAGGAGATTGTTGGAGCAAAGTTTTAATACCAAATAAAATTATATTTTGATGATACAAACCTCAAAAAATTAAAGTTAAATGCTGAAAAAGTTTAAAGAAAAAGAGACAACTTTATGCACTACAATTTGATTAAATAATTGATTATGATCTTATTAGATTTTGGATAAATCATAAATATCAAAATTACATAAACTACCATTTGTATAACAAACAAATTTGTAAAACCTTAAATATTTTATTTGATTAATGCATTGGTGATCGAGGGTAAACTTAGTATCATGACTAGAAATTTTAATGTATTATTTCACTCAATTTTATTTTTTCTATAAGCTTTCTAACTTAATAATGATAGTATTTGAATAGTTACTTAGTATTTATTAGTTCTAAGTAATAGTACTTATTTTGAGTATTTTAATATTAGTAAAAATATGCTATTGTTTAGAAGTTATGGATATATATTTGTTTTGTAATTATATATTTTTACTAAATAAATAAATTTATTTAGTACACAAACTCTACGAATTAATGGGTCGATTTTACAATTAGGACAAAAAATGAGTTTACTTAAACTCTCGAACTTAACAACATTGGTCTTGGCTAGCAGGTGATCAACTACCCTAATGTAGCTAGCTAATCTTTCAGTTCCTTGCTATACTACCTTAACAACACATACCTTTCACAGGGTTTTGTTGTAATATAAGGCATAATCAACCATCAGGCAAGGAAGTGTGAGTTAGCAAAGTAACGCATCATGAACCATAGAAACATTCCATTAAGAGCAAAAATAGTGCAGAGTGCAAAACAGAAACAAGTTAGAACCACTAAAAACATCCTATTCTTAAGTAGCATAGCTAAGGAGTTCAATCCCATCGAGAAATCCACAACCTAGCTCGAAGGTTGATTAGCTATACATGTCTAAAGGGAAATAACCTTATATATCATCATACTAAAATCAAACATCATTCAAAGAAAAATAGGAGAGAATAATTGTCACAAGCAGGCTATAATCTCACTTACAACCATCATTAGCATGTATGATATCTGAATTTCCTTAGTCACCATTCTATTTAAGCAACCATTTCTTCAGCGGCCTTCTCAAATGTGTGATTTACAAAGGATCTTCAAGTTCTTGGTCGAAGTTTTCAATAGGAAAACATTGATCTTGCTTAGATGGATATTCCATTACTTTTGGAAAATTTAATTTTGTTGATACCTCCTCTATTTGAAATGAAAATTGTTCTGTTTTGACATTCATGTTGGTCATTTCAGTTTCATCATGTTGCTTTGCTGCCATAACTTAGTGGATAAAGATATGGGTGAGACTTTGGAATATTAAATATCCTATTCAAATATTTTGTAGCTTTCTTCAAGTTTAGAACAATTCTTCTCTTTTGATGTTTCTTGATATATGATTCTTAGAAGTTGACATTCTACAGCTGGGTAGCATCCCATGTTAGCTTGGGGAGAAAATTCCCTTAAGTGAAACCTCAACTGGACAACTATGGGTAAGTCCAATAACCTCATATTTGAGAGTATGCGAGTGTTTTCATCTCTACTTTAAGAGCACTAAGTTAGTCAACTTCTTGGGTGGCCACTAAATGAATTGAGTTATCATGTTCATCACAGATAAGGGTACTTATTACTTGAGGGCATCTTGAAAGCAAACAGGTGGTGACATTTTGTTCAAAAACTGAAAATTTGAGTCTTCTAGAATTTTTTCTTCATTGGATAGGCACTTTAGGAGTGAATCTTCAATATGATTCACTGTTGGTATGAGTAGCTTATTTCGTTACTTCAACAACTTCATCTTATCTCCTAGCTTGTGCCTGATAACTTCTTTTTTAGTTTTTAGCTTGTGTGATTGCATAATTAGTGTAACACCCCCAAAATGTACCTCGACACGTGGCCGAATACACTCCAATACATCATGGGACATTATGTACAATACTTTGACCAAAAATAAGGCTTTGATTGGTCAACAAAATATAGGCATAATTGCAGAAGGAAAAACAACTATCATTTGATTGAAAAGCAACATACTCAAAATGAGTGCGAAAGTCTTAACAAAATAACATAACCGAGTCCCAAATAATATAAACATGAGAGTTTGCATAAGATAAATACAACTAAATAAATATAGAAAAGAAACTGAGGAAAATAGACTTCATGTGCAAAGGACACCACGAGATCGGCATGTGCCATCATCTTTTTAATGGGATATGTTGTTACTTGTGACATTAAATACATAGGGAGATGAACCTCCCTGTGAGCTTTGACGCCAAATACATAATGTAAAAAAATCAAATGTCATAGATAATATAATCAAAATTAGGTGGATCAGAGTAAGATCAAAGATAATGATATATAGATCGTAGCTCGATAAGATTTATGAAATATTAATATCTCGACTACTATGTAGACCAAGAATTAAATAGAGAAAAGATCAATTGAAAATTATTAGATGTCGGTACAATTGAAAAGAAACAAAGTCATGATTATAGACTTAATCATTACATGCTACAGTACCGAGGGGATAGATATGCTTGAAATGCATAAGATGTGTGTGATACATGCCTTATTTCTATGTATTTGCTTCCTACAAATGGTGCATTTATTGCACCTTAGAATGATGATTAATGCACATCAGATGTGCAAAATGACACATTACGTTAGAAGGCACAAACCTGATGCATTTAACACTCTAGCAAATAGTGCCTTAAAAATTAAAATACATATAAGATGTTGCATCCCAGTGGATCAATAGTAAAGCTTTGCTTGTAGTTGGAAAATGCAACCTGAGTGAGAGTGAGGACAACGGTACGCCCCCTTTATCTTTAAAAAATTTAGAAGGAAAATTATGGTGAAAATCAAAGACATGACACTAATATGTGAATTATTCTTTGAAGGGCATGATTTTGATGTAAGTAATGAGATCCATTTATGCTAAATCTATAAAATTTTTACACGGACATTCAATTTAATAGGCTGATAGATCGAATGATAGGTGACGTAGATTGTACACACAAGTACAGTACATGTTCTCGTACCTTTTTTTGATGTGATCAACCAAACTAAGTGTTAGGACCTCTTTCTTACGTCTTCTTTGATATCCAAGCGTGCGATGGTGTTCTTCCTCTCCTGCCGCCGTGCACAAGTGGAAAGGATTTAGGTCGGCCGCATTTTCATCTCAAGATCCATTTATAGTATGTTATAAGGGCATCATGGATGGTGGTTATGAAAAAGGGTCAGAAACCGTTATTTTATTTTATTTTTTTGATGAAATTGTCAGACATTACAATTAGTATTAGTTGTTGAAGTCTCTTCCTTATTGCTAACTTTAGCTTCAATAATAGATGGCTCCCCAATTTTCTTCTTTATGATCAATTCTTTCCCTTCATTCATTTATTCTCAACTCCCATCTTCACTTTCTGAAATTCTTCTTTCAGATGGAAGGTTGGTTTGTTGAATTTTTGAACTAGACTATAGAAGAAAATTGAGCCCCAATGACTTGAGATTTAACTTAAAGAATATCTAGTGCCATACATAGTTGCTCCATGATTGCATTTTGTTTTTGTTGCTATCATAATGATCACTAGCTAATCATACTAAATTTCTACTCGTTTTCCATCCTAATTCATGTGCGTATAAGCCCTGAAATGATCATATTCTGTTAATTATGCCTAATCTACATGCATTTATTTTTTCAGCATAATATTATCTTATATTTGCACATTTGAGGTGGATAATATACTGATTTAGTTATTATTTGTCTAATTTTCATTTGAAGATTGATGCTTGTTGTTCATATTGTTGTAGGATCAAAATCAAGTAGAAAAAATAAAGAATCCTGCTGGAAAAGTATGAGGAGACCACAATGTAAGTTGCCAACCAAAAGCAATGAGAAAGGAAACTTTATGAAAAGAAGAGGGGACCAGAGCTAGGTGGCAAAATCAGATGGAATGAAAGGTTCTAATGATGATCAAAGGGTGATGATAATCCCATATATAAAGGGGATTTTGAGGAACAAAAGGGGAATCTCCTCTTCTAGCCATTTGACTGGAGGTTGAGTTCTTACTTGCTGGAAGGGAGCCGAGGGCTTTGTTTTTCTTTATGTTTATGATGTTTTTGGTTTTGTTCCTCATCTGTTTTCTATTAATTTCATCACTTATGAGGAGCTAAATTTTAGCTCTCATAGGATAGGATAGTAGTTTAATTCATGTTTATGCATGGGTGATTGAAGAGCACTTTTGCCACTGATGTTAGTGCATTTTTAAATGTTTTCAAATCAGTTTTATGTTGATGTGAATCATATTTTCTAGTGACAACTGAGAAGTTGTTGTTTGATTCTTTCTTGCACATTTGAGCTGGATAATATACTGATTTAGTTATTATTTATCTAATTTTCATTTGAAGAATTGATGCTTGTTGTTCATGTTGTTGTAGGATCAAAATCAAGTAGAAAAGATAAAGAATCTTGCTGAAAAAGTATGAGGGGACCATAATGCAAGCTGCCAACCAAAAGCAATGAGAAAAAAATCTTTATGAAAAGAAGAGGGGACTAGAGACAGGTGGCAAAATTAGATGGAACGGAAGGTTCTAATGATGATCAAAGGTGATGATAACCCCATATATAAAGGGGATGTTGAGGAGTAAAAGGGGGATCTCCTCTTCTAGCCATTTAGCTGGAGGCTGAGTTCTTATTTGCTGGAGTTTTGAGAGCTGAGGGCTTTGTTCTTCTTTATGTTTAGGATGTTTTTGGTTTTGTTTCTCATCTGTTTTCTATTGATTTCATCACTTATGAGGAGCTAAATCTTAGCTCTCTTAGGATAGGATAGTAGTTTAATTTTTGTTTATGCATTGGTGATTGAAGAGCACTTTTGCCACTGATGTTAGTGCATTTTTAAATGCTTTCAAATCAGTTTTATGTTGATGTGAATCCTATTTTCTAGTGACAACAGAGAAGTTGTTGTTTGATTCTTTCTTGCTCAGAAATGAGTCAAGAGCATCATTATTTATTTTCTAGTTCTATCCTTGTCAAGATCTGAATGCATCCTTTTACTTCTTGCGAATGTGAATCTCATCTTGTAATGGCAGCTAAGAGGCTGATTCTAGATTCTCTTGTTATTCAGAAATGAATCAAGAACATTAACAATTAGTTTCTGGATTAGATTTCATTTGTGATTTCTGTTGACTTGGTTTCCTGGTTCTAATCTTTCTATGGTGAGAATGGATCCATTTAGCTTTTGTTGATGTGAATCTCATGTTGGAATGGCAGCCGATAGGTTGATTTTAGATTCCCTTATTGTTTAGAGATAAACCAAGAGCATCAGCACTAGTTGTGAATTTGATTGTATTTATGCATTGAGCTAGAGGTTTCATGATAATCTAATATCAGTGGAAACCCTTTTTGAATTAACCTAACTAATATTCATATGAAAGTATGATATGATATTTGTTCTTATTTTATTGCACTATGAGAGCAGTTTGTATAGGTTGAAATTGGCATAATTTTATTGTTGAGTTGTTCGAATCCTTCCATAGCAGAATTAGATGAACCACATTCCTAAGAGAACATTTCATTATTTGTTAGTATCATCTTATATCAGCCACTTAAAAACACAAAAAAGAATTAACTTAGTTTAGGATTAATTTAGATTAGTTAGTGAATCTTAAGTTTTAAATCACTGTGGATACGACATTCGGGTCTACTACTCCGATCTGTGTACTTGCAGTTTAGTGAAGTAAGGAGTTTAGACCATATATCATTTAGTTGCATTTTCAATTCTGTGCTATAAATCAATCAATTAATCACACTCCACACAATTCACATCACATAACAAGTTCTCCAACTTAATCTCAAAATTTTATTTCTATATGGGTTGATTAAGTGGTTGTTGAATTGTTGAAATATTCATGGCTGCAATTTGAAATTTTAAAACGTGACATTGACTTTGATAATAATATAACTGACTTTTTGAGTAATAAAAATGATTACTACTACTTAATAAGTCTTGCTTAGGATTCCAACAATTTGAGATTTTCTAACTATTTGAGGCATATATGTAAGCATTAGAAAAAGCATATGAAGACTGTTTGACAAAAAAATACTTCATTGCAGTGATCCTTTAACATTGAAATTGAATCTTTAAAGATTTGAAAATGATATCTTCAACTTTAGAATATACTTTGTCTCAACTCTCATTGATTGGCATTCCACTTGATTTGTATTGATTTTGGGGTCAAATCAACCAACTCATATCCATCTTATACTTAATACTCAATGTACTATTTGATTTTCTCTCAATTTGACTTGTGGTCATTCATCTTTTCTCCTCTCTACCTCAGAATCCAAATCTAGAATGTTTTTCAATGCTATAGCTTGTCATATAATGAAATAAGGTGTAGAGATATAAAAAAACAAGAACAAACATAAAATGAATAAGAAATTAAGGGAGGACAGGTAGTAGAAAAATAAAAGTTGCCTAAACAAAAAAATAATAGACAAAAGTATGATTGAATATAAACAATAGAATAAGATATAAGCAGTAAGAGTATAAGGTAAGTAAAAACATATACAAAGAAAAACAAAATCGAATCAAAGATAATGAAAGTAATAGCTGAAAAATAAACTAATCTAAACTAAAGGAAAGTAGTGGTGTAGACTAAAAATAGTGGAATATAAAACAACAATATCATATTCAAATCAAACAAAGAAAACTCTAGCAACAAATTCAACACTCTTCTTTACAACGACACCAAAAATTTGATGTGCACTAAAACATTAGGAATGAGAGTGTCACAAAATATGAAGGTATGCTTTTAATATGCTAAAATCTAAGACATATGTGCTTGATGCATGCAAAATATAACATATTCTAGTCTATTATTTTGATTAATGTTTCTGTAATTTGATCATGACATGCATCATTTTAAGTCACTTTTAGTCGTAATTCCAGATTTATCAATTTTAATTGTTAGTTCTTTGAATATTTTAATTATGGATGGATTAATTAAATTTTGATAACTATTTTGTAGGAAAAGTTGAGTACACTGATTTATCAAGTTGAATTACCAGCCGTAAGTCGTTAGCTTATGTTTATCGGCCGAAATTCAAATAAAAAGAGATTATCGGCCATAAAAAGAATTTAATTCTATCATACGATGCAAAATCGTTTGGCGCAAAACACACTTGGTTATAATTAGCCGATATTATATCATGATAAAGTTGTTATCGACCGAAATACAAATATGAAGTTTTTTCGTTGGGCGCAAAACATCGTCCTTAACCAAGGGAGATGGAGATTATCGGCCGAGAATTCTAACGCCAAATATAGAAGTTTTTTTATCCTTAACCAATATTTATCTATTGCGGCCGATATCTTTGAGTGCAAATCTCTATCATTAACTAAAGATGGAGACTATTAGCCGTGATCATCAACCGATCATTGGGTGCAAAAGACAGTCATTAACCAAGTTCGGTGACCGAGAATCATCAAAGGAAAATTTATCATCGGATGCAAAATGGATAACCTTTTATCATTCACCAATTTTTATCTCTAGCCGAATTTAAAGTTGGCCATACAATATTCACGACCGCGATCAACATGAAGACCGTACAAACCTATAAATAGAGGAGGAAGTCATCGTCCCTGCTTTGAAGTGTAAGTTTCTGCCACATTGAGTCGCGAGCTCCGTAGGCTACCACCAAGAGGAGAGAGGTGCGGCAGCTGGAGATTGATCGCAACTATGATCAAGTCCGAAAGGCTGCCCGAGTGTCTGCCCAAATTCGAAATCTCTACTTTTGCTTTGGGTGTAATTCTTCCAATTTTTATCATTTGTATTTTATTATCTCTCCAATATTTCTAGGATGAACTCCATGTTTTTAGAATTATTATTTTAGGAGATTATTAATTAAAGGGAAACTATTTGGACCTTATATTATTTGTTTTTATCTTTTTTGATCAATTAGTTAATTGTGCTTAGTGCTTTTGATTTAATTATTTGAATTTTTGAGTTGAGTAATTACTAGTTTGTGGACTATTTGATTTCAAAATTCATTAATTAAATTAATTGATTTTATATGAAATTAATAATTGACATAAATTTGATAACTAGTGTGCGTAGAATCAAGTTTTTGTGGTCTGTTAATTTGTACCAGTTTGTGGAGTGATTAATAGTCTAGGAAATCCAATTTAATGCATGTTAATCTTAATATGATTTGATGGGATGCCAGTTGTGGAGACTTCAATTCTTATTAAATTAAGATAGTTCTACATGCTTAGGTTGAGGGATGCCAGTCGTGGAGACCGTAAGTTAATCGTGTTAGATTATTTTAGAGAAACTCGAATCCATCTTTAAAGATTAAATTTATCTTTTATTGTTCAAATATTTATCCTGATCTATTTTCATCCTAAGGCCTAACTTCAACACCATTATCTTATCTTATTTTATTTTATAATTACAAAACCTATTTTAAAAATCCACGTTTTCCCTCTCTTATTAATTTATAAAACTAGATATTAAATTAATAATATTTCTTGTGGGTTCGACAGTCTTTACTCTATTTTACTATATTACTTGAGCGATTAGTGCACTTGCTAGCGATTTTATTTTGCTACAACATTTTACGCATCAAATTTTTGGCGCCGTTGCCGGAGAATATTTTATTCATTAATTTTTTATTTTTATAAATTATTAGGATATGTAAATAAATTGTAAATTGTAAATACTTTTTTTGTAAATAAGCCTTTTGTAAATAAATTTTATGTAAATCCTTCTTTTCTAGTACATAATAATTATTTTTATTTGTGTAAATAATCTAACATTTTTCTTTTTTGCAGGTAAAAGTCATGGGATTATCAATTGATTTTAGATTAAAATTTGTTGACTTTGGGCCAATGCTCTATTTTAAAATTTTGGCGTCGAATGGATTTTTTGATTAATTTGATAAAGACTTTTTTTTCTTCACCTATGTTGACTTATGGATTTACAGTCGTGATTAATTTTTGTCGACTTTACGGGAAATATCGATTTGTGCCTCGTTATGTGAAGATAAATCTTTATTTGGTGCCTCATGATAACTCTTCTTAGCTCTAAATTTTTTATTTTGCGGCCGTAATGTTTTAATTTTCTTCTGGAGCCGTGGGTTTAATGATCATCTTATTCAATTTTAAACACGTTGATTTAATTGTATATTGGACATGATGTAAAGCATTCTATTTTCGCCCAAGCATATGTTGATTAAGCATTTCTCAAAATGCCTACGTTTTATTTCTCTTGCGGCCGTGACATTGATTGATAATATTACATTACCATGGCAGTCGACAAGTATGACTTTCAAGTTGCTGATCTATATTTGTTTCGGCTGGGATGTTAATAGCATGAGTAGTGCACCGCTTCGAGTCCAGCCAGATCAGCATGTTCGCATGACAAGGCTCATCCATAGTATCATATGCGCCAAGGACATCTCGGCTACCATCCACCTTCGCCGCCAAATCCAGTTATGACCTTTCCCTTTTCTTTATTTTCCTTTTGTTTTGAGTGTATCCCTTTCCTTTGTTGGCCTCATACTGAGACAATGTCTGGTTCAAGCTTGAGGGAGTTTACATTTCATGCATTGCATTCTTCTTTAGTTTTCTTTTTATTTCCCTATGTATGCATTTATGAAAAAAATGAAAAATTGAAAATTTTCCCAAAAATACCATTGCATGCTTTTATTTTTGCTACCATCTTACTAACTTTCATCTTATTGTTTTAATTATCTTTTAAAGTTCAAAGATATGTCGTTAACTGATGAAATTTGAATGCTTTTCTTTTTTATCACTTGCTATTTTAATATCAAACTTATGAACTATGTGCCTATGCTAAGTAGAATTATGAATGACTAGACGACAAAATCATGTTCATGTCTTTTTATTTATTTCTTTTAAGTCTTGATAGTAGTAGCATTTTATATTGACCATATTGAGTACTCCTTGAGCTTAAAAAAAATGTGTGAAAAAAATAGTGAAAAAAAATTTAATAAAGTTGTGTGTAGGTACAAAAGTGTTATCCGGAACCAGGGTTCATGCTTGATGACCTAAGGGCAACTGCTTTGGGATCCGTCGATCGAAAATTTGCTACAAGGACCATCTTGTGGAATATGAAGAAGTACATGAGTACTGAATCATAGCCAAGTTCGAACTCTTCATTCAAAACCTTGGTTGTTCGGATAAGTAAATACGAGGGGTGCTTTATCACCTGTTGCTCTAAGGCCATCTAGTCTTCTAGTCATCAGTCTAAGCCCATTACATGGACTTCCTTGTGCAATCCCGCTTGAAGATTAGAACTTTTAAAATGATTGAAAATAAAAAAAAGAGAGAAAAAAAGAAAAGTTTTAAGCTCAAATAGTACTTATGTGTTCAATATTAATGCAATTATTTGACAGACAATTTATTTTTCTACAAGGCTGAATTTGTGATTGTTTAAATTTGTGTAGCATTCAGAACCTCTATAAAGCTAAATGCATGGAAAGTGGTAAGATGCTGAGTAGTAGGTGTGCAGAAGAACTGTGTGAGAAAATTAGTCAATTGACAATATGGAAGCTATGATGGAATCCTTGTTCTTGAACTTTGCTTTAAATTTTTGCTTGAGGACAAGCAAGACTTTAAGCTTGGTAAGGCATGCATCATTTTAAGTCACTTTTAGTCATAATTTTGAATTTATTAATTTTAATTGTAATTTTTTTAATATTTTAATTGTGAATGGATTAATTAAATTTTGATAATTATTTTATAGGAAAAGCCGAGTACACTATTTATCAAGTTGAATTACCAGCCGCAAGTCGTTAGCTTATGATTATCGGCCGCAATTCAAATACAAAGAGATTATCAGCCGTAAAAAGCATTTATTCTATCATACGATGCAAAATTGTTAGGCGCAAAACACACTTGGTTATAATTATATTATATCATGATAAAGTTGTTCTCAGCCGAAATAGAAATAAGAAGTTTTATCATTGGGCGCAAAACATCATCCTTAACCAAGGGAGATGGAGATTATCGGCCGAGAACTCCAATGCCAAAGATAGAAGTTTTTTATCCTTAACCAATATTTATCTATTGCGGACGATATCTTTGGGCGCAAAAGTCTATCATTAACCAAAGATGGAGACTATCGTCCATGATCATCAATCGATCATTGGGTGCAAAAGACAATCATTAACCAAGTTTGGTGGCCGAGAATCATCAAAGGAAAGTGTATCATCGGGTGCAAAACGGATAACTTTCTATCATTAACTAAGTTTTATCTCTAGCCGAATTTAAAGTTGGTCGTATGATATTCACAACCGTGATCAACATTAACACCGTACACACCTAAAAATAGAGGAGGAAGCCATCGTCCCAACTGGTGCTTTGAAGTCCAAGTTTCTACCACATTCAGTCGTGAGTTCTGTAGGCTACGACCAAGAGGAGAGAGGTGCGACGGTTGAAGGTTGATCGCGACTCTAATCAAGTCCGAAAGGTTGCCCGAGTGTCTACCTAGATTCGAGATCTCTGCTTTTGCTTTGGATGTAATTCTTTCAATTTTTATCATTTGTATTTTATTATCTCTCCAATATTTCTAGAATGAACTCCATATTTTTAGGATTATTATTTTAGGAGACTATTAATTAAAAGGAAACTATTTGGAACCTATATTATTTGTTTTAATCTTTTTTTATCAATTAGTTAATTGTGATTAGTGCCTTTGATTTAATTATTTGGATTTCTGAGTTGAGTAATTACTAGTTTGTGGACTATTTGATTTCAAAATTCATTAATTAAACTAATTAATTTTATATGAAATTAATAATTGACATAAATTTGATAATTAATGTATGAAGAATCAAGTTTGTGCGGTCTGTTAATTTATACCAGTTTGTGGAGTGATTAATAGTCGAGGGAATCCAATTTAATGCATCTTAATTTTAATATGATTTGATGGGATGCCAATTGTAGAGACTTTAATTCTTATTAAATTAAGATAGTTCTAAATGCTTAGGTCGAGGGATGCTTGTCGTGGAGACCGCAAGTTAATCTTGTTATATTACTTTAGGAAAACTCTAATTCATCTTTAAAGATTAAATTTATCTATTATATATGATTCAAATATTTATCCTGATCTATTTTTATCCTAAGGCCTAACGTTAACACCATTATCTTATCTTTTTTTATTTTATAATTACAAAACCTATTTTCAAAAATCCATGTTTTCCCTCTCTTATTAATTTATTAAACTAGATATTGAATTAATAATATTCCTCATGGGTTAGACACTTTTTACTCTATTTTACTATCTTACTTGAGCGGCTAGTGCACTTACTAGCGATTTTATGTTGCTACATCATTTTACGCATAGTGCTCTCATGGGGTTACTCGGCTTCCCAATAGGGGTATTCATGCGTATAATGCCCCCAATGGCGCTACTTCTTTCAACAAGTTTTAAAAATTTACAATCCTAACTTATACTTATCTGGCTGCAAGTATACAGTTGTCCTCGTATCAAAGCAAGTTAGGAAGTTCTTCTCAGGGATGAACATCGATTAGTAGTGCATAAGTAGTTCAATTCAATCGGATGCGGAGTAAATCACGAAAATAGATCCTATTACTCTCGTATTAAGTATCACTCTTGCATTTCCACTCTCGCTTTGAGACTATAGATTCAAGTACCTATATAATAGGAATATGTTCATCGTCTCTTGTTCTGGAGTCCTATTTTAGATACATAGTTCGATACAAACAAGATACTATCTCTCGATTTGTGCTCAGTCTTCACTAACCAAGTGATTAATTAACCCAATGTAGATAGCTAACCTCTCAGGCTCTTTACTAAACTACCTTAATAGCACATACCCTTCTTAGGATTTTGTTGTAATGGATGGTATAATCAACCATCACGGGGGGATTTGAGAGTTAACAACACATCATCAACCACAAATAGAATTCCATTAATCGTAAAAATAGTTCAGAGTACCAAACGGAAACAATTTAGAACCACTAAAAACATCCAATGCTTAAATAGCATAGCTAAAAGAGTCCAATCTCATCGAGAAATTCCCAAACTCAAGGTTGATTAGCGACACATGACTGAAGGAACTACAGCCTTAAACATCATCATACTTGAACTAAACATCGTTCAAAGAACAGTCACAAGCAAGCTAGAAACAGAAAGGTTGGAACAAAGTTCAGTCACCGGCTTCCCCTCTTGATTCAGTTGGTTCTTTTCCTCCCAAAAGTGGCTTCTCCTCCTCAAATTGGGCTCCTCCTGCCTTCTGGCTAGCAACTATAATAGATGGCCTTGCCAATCGATCCCACCGTTTACATAGCATCTTCTTTTCCTTTTAATAGACCCTCTTATTTTTCATCCACCATTTGATTTTCGACACTTTTGTCCACACTAACTTTGATTTACATAGCACTAACTTTATCTTTTTCTCTAGAGTTAGTTTTGATTCCCTGCACATGCGTTAGATGCCCAGTTGAAGTTTGTCGTTTTTTGTCAATTTAATTTCTCCTTCTCAAGGTGCCCCCATTTGGAGCTTTTTTTCATGAGCTGCTGCCGAATACCCTCATGTTGAGGCTCTTCTGCTGGATACCCACGTCGACATGCAGAGTACCTACCAAAAATAAAAAGACTAAACAATTTGTTTATATTATTCACAAAAGAACTAATATGACATATAGACTTCATATAGCAGGTAGAAGGTTATAAATATAGGTTTTATGCTACTTAACTGCACCCTAAATCAGATTAATCAAGCTTCTATCTTAGCAAAAAAGGATAACCATGTCACCCTACTCCTCTTCTTCTGTTTTGTTTCCTCAATTTTTCATGACATGGAAGAATGATTTGGTGTTCTTTTGTTTGTTGTTGGAGTACTTTTCTTAGTCTCTTAGGTTGCACAACTTGAAGGAAATATGTCCTTACGACAATGGAACTCGGATATGATTCTAAATTTCATAATTTGTTTTTAATGATTATAATTAATGATGATCCTAGTAAAATAATAATTTTGTGCTTATTTTATTAATATATTTTTGTCCCATCTATATATAGTCCAAAAGGAGATGATGGTAAAAAGAGAAGGATGAACGGCTCTGACATAATGATGTTTTTAGCAAGTTGGTTCCACATGTATCAATTTATATTTTCCTCTTGAATATATTTTATTTGATGTGGGGATGTATGTGTTAAATAGGCATTAGTATTTTGTTTAATTCCATGATGTTAATTGTTGTTGTTTTTCTTTGTTATTTTCATAAAGTAACCGTGAAAATATGAAATTATTTATGATTTTCTTTTTATACATTACAGATTCTATAAAGTTAATAATATATATATATATATATATTATATGGTTATTTCGAATTGAATAAATTGCTTTATTAGATAATTTTTATTACATTATGCACAATGTTATAAAGTTAACCTTAGATTTCATTTTCTTAGAAAACTGTATGGATGAATGCACCATTTAATTGGGTTAGAGTTAAACTTAACTTAAGGTTAACTGTTATAATAATTATATGTAATTAAGTATAGATAAATAAAAATTAAACAAATATCTAGGGGTGTAAAAAAAATCCGACCAACCCGAAAAATCCATCCGACCCGAAAAACTAAACCAAGAAAACTAAAAATTAGGGGTTCAAATATGATTTAGGGTGATTTTTAATAAATTAAAATCCACCCGCTAAAATTAGGGCCCCACCCGAAAAAAGCGTAGGGACCGTGGAGCCCGATTTTTATTTATATAATTAATACATGTGTTAATAATTCTTTTATTATAGATATAATATTTTTTGTATAAAATTTCATACTTTTTTATCACATTATCAAACTTTAATTTAATAATTTTAAAATTTTAGTAGTATATTTTATATTTAATACAAAATTAAATATTTTTATATTAATTTTAAGTTATTAAATATATTTTTAAAATATAATTATATAAAAATAGGACTCCGAAAAAATTGATCCACTAAAGGGTGGTTTTTATTTTTTCAAAATAGTTTTAGAATGATCTTTCTAATTTTAAAAACCAATCCGAAAAATAACTGTTAATTTTTTTAGACCGAAAACCCGAATCAACCCGAACTACTTTCACCCTTACAAATATCACGCCAACAATATTTAAAGACTTAAGTAATTATTACATGGATCTGATGGCTTCAGCAATGTTTATCAAACTTTATTCCCAACTTGATATTCTAACTTTAAATTTTTTTATTACACGTTCATCTAAATACTAACTTATTTTAATAACAATGATAATTATAATTCACAATAACTGATTCACCAGTTATAGTGTATGTGGCATCATATTAAAAAGAATAACAATTTCATAAACAAACTGCCTCTCCTCGACAACGGAGGCGCCACCCTCCTCCCCCCTCTCTCCTCCATCCGTCCATGACTCCATGCTATGAAGGGAGAGCAGGAGAGGGGCAGACGAGTTTCTCTTTTTTTTTTTTATGCTCAATGGATAAGCTTAAAATATAATAAAAATGATTTGGTATTTAATTAATTCGATATTCAGTGGCAAAAAAAAAAAAAGTAGAAGAAGACTAGACTAGTGACTACAGTAAACAAAAACATCAAAACTTTTAACTTCTGTATACCGAAAAAAGGCACGCGGACTTAGACTCTCATATTATTTTTAATATTTTTATTAAACATAGATAACACAAATAATTACGTATCAAGAACACAATATAAAAAAGTAGTTCTGAACTGATTAAAAATGATTTTTATAAAATATGTAATTTAAAATCTTCATAATCCGTTGTAATTTTAAAAATTTAATGTGTTATCAGAAAAATATGTTATTAAAATTTATTGGCAAAATGTAATACCAATAGCCTTAAGATTTGATTTATTTAAGAAATTTAGCATCATTTTTTAATTTCAAATAATAATAATAATAATAATAATAATAATAATAATAATAATAATAATAATAATAATAATAATAATAATAATAATAATATAGTAAAAATGGAACTCATGGCATGAAAAAGAATAAAAGCTCACAAATTAATAAATCACTACAACGTAGCAGAAATTATTTAGATGTGTAGATTGAGTTTCAACTCAACCTATACAAATAACATATTACAAACAATAAAGCAAATGACCCGGCGGTGGACGCCGGCATTGAGATGGCCATAAAAGGAAGGGCCATCGAAATTATTACCATATAAGAAGAATTGAAACTAATAAATGACATAAACTTAAAATAAAATAAAACGCCCAGTGACTTGCTTATTATACATTAGAACAAGTTGTTCAACTTGAGTATAGAGTTGGTTGATTTCGACGGTCGGCCTAGGTAGAACTCCGGATCAAATGGGCTCAAGTTGGTTGGCCGATTCCTTTCCGTAGACCAGTTGATCTGGAAGAGCTGCGACCTTTCCGAGGAGGAATCTAAACCCCTTGCTGTGTTCAAGGGTGTGAACCGGTCCGAGGTGCCAGAACCTGATTCGAAGGGCTTCGTTATAACCCCTGGGTCCGGGTACTCTTCGCCGAGCAAGCTATCAGACGTGCCCTTGGCCTGCTCCAACAAATCGACCAACTTATTGTTAAGTTTGGCGAGCTTCTCAAATGTCATGCCCTCCTTGTTCTCGTCGAGGTCGAGCCCTTGGGTCATGGCCATGGTATGCTCTAGGATCGAGTTGTTCCGCACCTTCAGGGCATCCACACTCCGACTGAGCTCCATCAACTGGCTGTTGAGGCCGTGCATGCGGCCTTTTCGATATGCCTGCTCGGCCGGTGAGCCAATTGGGTGAACCGCTACACCAGAGAAAAATCGGTCGGCAAGTTGGTTCACATCGGGGCTGCCGAAGGTGTGGGGATTGCCGGCCGGCGAGTATATGAGGACAAGCACCTCAGCGCCACATAGTGTCGAGATCTCGCTGGCCTTGGTGAACACGCCGTTCCTCCTCTTGGAGAAACTAATGTAACGGGCATCCTCATTCTCGATCCGCTTCAACTCTATCTTTTGGCGACCCTTGGATGTCTTCTTCCTTCCGGCCAACATCTCCTAATACTCTAAATTTCTAATACGTTGGAGTTGAGACAATGAGGAAGATGGATAAATTGTTTCACCTAGTTGCAACGACTTTATAGTCCAAGAATCCATGTGTTTATTATTAATTAAATGTAACAATTAATGGCGGTAATTATTAGCGAATTAATGTAGATCAAAGTTGTCCATCAGCTGTCATAATAATAATGTAATAAATCATGCTTGATTCAACGATTTGGAGAACTGTCCATGAATTGTCTCTTCACCACCTTCCATGTTTGGGGAAACAATGGGAAATTTCTACATGATTACACCACAAATTAAATAAAATTTCCCAAATTTATATGTTCCATAAATATACATACCATATGATTCATATGCGTTGTAACCAAGTGCTAAAATTTATATGGAGATTGGAGTCCGATATGCTGCACCTTTTTTATTCCTTTTGATGAATCATTTATATTAAATGAGTAAGTTAACTAACAGAATTGCAAACATAAAAAATATGAAATGTTTGAGTGGAATTGATACTTTTGGAGTTGCATTTCATTTGTTCAATTTATTAAACTAAGCTAAGATCCTGGGTAAGAATCATGGGTTTCCTTGGATGGATGTGTAGGATCCCAAAGGGCACCAAGAAGGGGGGTGAATTGGTGTTCAATCTGAAAAAATCGATTTCACAAAAATCATCGCGAAAACTTAAAAACAATTCTTAAAACCTTTGCAATTCATATTACAAACACAATATGAGAGGGAAATAGAGTGAGAGAAATCAAACACAATGAACATGGGTAGTTGTTGATGAGTTTCGGTCACACCTTGGCCTACGTCCCCGCTTCGACTTCTTGATCTCGAGACCATCAAAAATTCCACTAGCACTTCCTTTGTCCAAATGGACAAGGAAGAAAGTCCTTGACACAATCACCTTTTCTCCGCTTCGAGAGGTAAGACAACCTCTCATCCTAAGAAACTAATCTTTTCTCTCGCTCAAGAGGTAAGATTTAGCACCTCTTTTACACAGGCTCACAATCTTTCTAAAAAATAATTTCTCTCTTTTACAGTAGAACACTCACAAGAAGGGAAGAGAGAAAGAAAAAAAGCTCTAAATGATAATTTCAAGAGAAATAATTTTCTTTCGATTTCTTGAAGTTTTTCTTCAATACTCGGATGGATGCCTTTGCTTCTAGCTTTGACACTCCTTTTATAGGCTATGGCATGTGAAAAATTGGTCCAGAATTAATTCCATATTTTTCTCGTTGAAATATAGCCATTACTGTTCATTTCACTAATGGACCAGTCGACCACATATATGGACCGATCTATATGATCATTGCGCTGATTTCTCCAATTAGTGCAGCTGGTCAGTCGACCGGTTCGTCAATCGATATATCGTCCCACATCGTCTCGACATTTTGATTTGTAGCCATTGAGCTGATCGGTCGATCGGTGCTTCGATCGGATTGTTGACTGGTATAGTCTCGACGTGGATTTGGGCAGCTTATGCATTGATCGGTTGATTGGTATCTCCAAATCGATCGAGTAGTTCTCTCGACCGGCTTTCATTGTATCGACCGACAGGTTGACCGCCCTGCACTATTTTGAACATAACTTTCTGCACATTTATCTAAATTAGATAATCTTGAATTCTATGAATAGCTAACTAGCTTATCTACCACTTTGATATATCATTATTTATCCAGAATCTAATAAAACTAGTGTCAATTATTTAATCAAAGTGTAGTGCATAAAGTTATCCATTTTTACTTGAAGTTTTCACCAATTTATTTTAATCTTTTGAGGTTTGTGTCATCAAAATATAATTTTATATATCATTAAAACTTTGACTCAACAATCACCCCCATTTTTATGAAGACAAACCGATTGTAAAAATTTTGTAGAATCAATTTTACTCCCCCTAACTCATAGCTTTCCTTATAATGATAGATATTCACATAAATATTAATTGTAAAGTACTCTTCATATAAAGTATTCAAACCATATTTCTCCTATACTTCTCCCCCTTTTGTTTCATAAAAAAGAATGATTTGTATATGAAGCATATAAGAACCATATGTAAGTCCCCCTTAATCATATTTATTCTTCCCCTTTTGTCATAAAATAGACATGTAAATATTGCATTATAAAGATTTTAACTGATACTCCCCCTAAATTTATGGCTATGCTGTAATGAAAACCAATTTATGAAAGTAATAGAAAAAATATATTAAGAAACCAATTTTTTTCATAAAACTTTGATCCAACAATGATTATGTCAAGATAAAGTTGAAAAGTTTTAACATGCTCCCCCTATCACTATGACCAATTTTCTTTTTGTTCTTTTCTTTTCTTTCAAAGGAATAGTCATTTTTAAATTTTTGAGTGAAATTAAAAGAATAGGCTTAAAAATTTAAGAGTATACCCAATGATACTTTTACCATGACTTTTGTGCCTTCACATTTCCGTTCGTCCTTTGCTTCACGTGTGAGGCACAATTGAAAAACAATTAAGTGACTTTTGGTACTCAAATTTCTTTGGGTCCTATTTTATTAGCCAATGTTCCTTTTGGAATCCAAATCATGCCACGTTGTGATGATTTTCTCATTTTACACTAATATGCATAGTGACCATAAAATCCACATGTAAAACATTTGAGATGTGATTTTCTACCATATGAATGATTTGATTTGCAATAAGAATTTTCATGTGCAAAATGATTCCTAAGATTTTTTTCATTTTATGCTAAATAGTCTTATCGCTATTTTGTGTATTTTTCAAAGAGGCATTTTCTTTTTTTTCTAATGAGCATGCTAGTTTGACAATTTCACATGCATGTGTAATTTTCAAAGTTTCAATTTCATTTTTGAGATTGTCATTTTCCACAAAAACATGTATCATTTTCTTCTTTTAATTTTTCAATCTTATGTAACAATTTCTCATTTTCCTCTTTAAGTTTAAAATACATTTTTATAAGAGAAGAAAGTTCTTTGTGCACATCTAAGGAAATATCTACTTCATCGTCATCTGAATTAAAAGAGTTAGAAGTAATCTCCTCGTTATGTACTATTAGACATATGTATGCATCCTCACTAGAAGAACTTGATGAGTCAGTTGCTTCACTTGACTCTTCATACTTTTTCTTCTTTTCTTTCTGAGATGTCTCCTTTTTGTCTTTTTTCATGAGACTTGAGTGATGTTTACATAATCCTCTTTTTGGCTTCTCACTATTTTACTTAGATTTCACCAACTTGAGATACTTGGCAAGCTTTCTTGTATAGCGGGAGAGTCTCTTTTCGTCCACTTCATCTTCATTTGATTCATCTTCATTTTGGCTTGCTTTCAAAGCCGATTTCTTCTTTTTGGTAGCATCGGATTTTTCTTCTTCTTGACCCCAATCTCATAGGTTAGAAGTGAACCAATAAGATCATCAAAATCTAATTTATTCAGATCTTTTTCCTCGATCACTGTTCTTTTTATATGCCAGAGGAGAGAGACTTAAGAATCTTTTTCACTTTTTGGGAGTTAGTTCTCGGCTCGCCTAAAGAGGCTAAGCCATTCACAATATCATTAAATCGAGCAACCATATCATTTATGGATTCATTTTCATGCACCTTGAAGGAATCATATTGATGATTCAAAATATTTAATCTAGATTCTTTGACTTTATCCATTCATTCATGAGTAGTAATAAGTTTATTCCAAATTTCAGTTGCACTTTCACAATTAGAAATCCGATTAAAATACGTTGAATCCAAAGCACAATAGAAAATATTCTTTGCTTTCCAATTCAATTTCAAAATTTTTTTATCTTTCGTCATGTTCCGAAGGTAATTTTTCATGTAAATAATAATATTTTTCAACAATATCCCACATGTTTATATCAATAGAACATATGTAGGCTTGAATTCTAATTTTCCAATATGCAAAATTTGATGCATTTAAAAGGGGAGGACGACAAATTGATTATCCTTCGGCAAAAATAAATCCACTTGATGCCATAGTTCTAAAGATTGGTAAATCTTAAAATAAGGTGATTAAATCTTAAAAAACAATAAATCTTTAAGATGATTTGATCTTAAAATAAAGGCAACCCGCTCTGATAACAATTGTAGGATCCCAAATGGCACCAAGAAGGGGGGAGTTGAATTTGTGTTCAATTCGAACATATCAATTTTACAAAAATTATCGCGGAAGCTTAAAATCGATTCTTAAAACCTTTGCAATTTAGATTATAAACACAATATGAGAGGGAGATAGAGTGAGAGAAATCAAACACAATGAACACGGATAGTTGTTGACAAGGTTCGGCCACACCTTGACCTAGGTCCCCACTTTGACTTCTCGACTTCGAGACCGTCGGAGATTCCACTAGCACTTTCTTTGTCCAAATGGGCAAGGAAGAAAGCCCTTTACACAATCACCTTTTCTCCGCTTCGAGAGGCAAGGCAACCTCTCCTCCTCAGAAGCTAATCTTTTCTCTCGCTCAAGAGGTAAGATTTAGAACCTCTTTTACGCATGAGCTCTCACAATCTTTTTGAAAAATAGTTTCTCTTTTACAATAGAACACTCACAAGAAGGGAAGAGAGAAAGAAAGAAAGCTCTAAATGATAACTTCAAGAGAAATGAGGTTCTTTTAATTTCTTGAAGTTTTGCTTCAATGCTTGGATGAGTGCCTTTGCTTCTAGCTTTGACATTCTTTTTATAGGCTCTGGCATGTGAAAAATTCGTCCAAAATTAATTTCACATTTTTCTCCTTGAAATATAGCCGTTACTATTCATTTCACTAATAGACCGATCGACCGCATTATGGACCGGTATATATGATCGTTGCGCTACTTTTTCCAATTATCGCAGCTGGTCGATCGACCGATATATCGATCAACCTCGCCTCGACATTTTGCTTTATAGCCGCTGAGCTGATCGTCGACCGATGCTTCGATCGGACTATCGATCGATATAGTCTCGACGTGGATTTGGGCAGCTCATGCATTGATCGGTCGACCGGTATCTCTAGATCGGTCGACCGGTATCTCTAGATCGGTCGACCGGTATCTCCAGATCGGTCGACCGATTTTCTCTCGATCGGCTTTCATTGTGTCGACCGGCAAGTTGACAATCCTGCACTATTTTGAGCATAACTTTCTGCATGTTATCTAAATTAGATAATCTTGGATTCTATGGATAGCTAACTACTTTGATATGTCATGATTCATCCAGAATTGAATAAGACTAGTGTCAATTATTTAATCAAAGTGTAGTGCATAAAGTTATCCATTTTTACTTGAACTTTTTCAGCAATTTACTTTAATCTTTTGAGGTTTGTATCATCAAAATATAATTTTATATATAATTAAAACTTTGACCCAACAGGATGATGCATCATGGTATGTGTGTGTACATAGCATTAGAAAAGATATCTCAATACTATTCATATCAAACATGCAATTGGTGTAGCAAACAAAATTGAGTACATCATAACTACTTTGAGTAGATAATAGAAGGTTGATGTGTTTTAAGAGGTCCCAATCCCTATATTACTAGCACCTCTTGGTTAATTAGTTTGGGTAGACAATAGTACTTTGTCGTGTTATAACTTGTAATAGGATCCTACACCTTACGTGATCCTCGTCGATCGTCCGTAAGTTGATGAAATAAATATTGGCCTAATTCGACAAATAGAGTCATTAACTCTTGACTCTTGATATGTGATCTGAGGTAAAATAGAGTAAAAATATGTGAAAAAAATGCAATTCCAGTGGAAAGCTATGATACAGGAGCTAAGGTGCCCTTGAATCGTGAAGTGCCCTCACATTGTGGAAGTGACCCAACTAGACAGAAGATCTCAAATCAACTTTAAAATTTATAAAATCCTTAGCATAGAAGATGAAGTTACAAGCGCACAACGTCAATGTAGCATTTAAGGTTCCAACCAAGGGAACCATTCTGAAATCTACTCACGGAAATACTACCAAAAATGGAGAAAAACTAAATCTAAGTGAGATGATTAAAATGTGGAGATAAAAATGTATTAAAATGACGAAATTTAAAGTTACACTTCTGCATGTGTATTTTTTTTTAATGTAGAATAGAGAACAAGAAGGAGAAATGGAAATTAGATGAGTAAAAATTAATGTAGATTAACACTAGGACTTAAGGATAGTTTTAATACTTCTATTTCTTAGACAAATGACGAACAAGTAAAATAGCAGCAAATTCCTCCACTCATGGATGTTCCCATTCTCATGGAGATTGTCTCAAGTAATAAAATCACTCTCATGCTTATTGACTACAAGGTTTGCACAGTTGGGAATATAATGTAACTGTCACATTCTCGCAATATTTGAGTGTTCTTAAAGCCAAGTTCTTGATGGGGTATCACCCATGATGCCCTCACTCTTGGACTTAGAGAATTCTTAAATGTAAACCTAGGCTCAGCCAACCTATTGGCCTGTTCCGAGTCATGACATTGTGACACTCCCTCTTGGATAGAATCACCTAATTTAGTTCGAGCAAAAATGTCGAGAGGCCCAAAAATGTACCAACTAGCATCTCGAACAAAATTGGCACAGATCATTGCCACCCTGCTTCTCGACTCGCTTGTGGCAATTGGGAAATGGACCACCATCTCGGGCAAAGGTTGCCAATAACTAAAAACTAGTTAAAAGGAACATTGTTAAAAGGAACAATCAATAGTCCATGCTTGCCTCTCAACTTTACTCTGCATTGACCATCAGTGACCTTTTGAACGTAACTCCCATGCCACCCAACCTTTAGCTTGCATTCAGTAGTGGAGGAATAAACTACGCTCTTGAGTGGGGGTCGCTAACATCTAAAAAAGTACACTACTCGAAGAGATAAATACATTGCCGATAAATAAATGACAATCCGAGTATGGCTTTGGACTGAACTCAGTATAAATAAACGACAATCCGAGTTCCCTTGACATATCCTAGCTTTGACTCAACCTCTCAGTTTGTATGCCTTAGCTAGGGAAATGAACTACCCTCTCGAACGAGAATCGTTGATGTTGAAGGAATGTCGTCGGCTAACTCGCATAAAGTGTGTATAGAGAATGCCATGTTAAATGAAACTGGCGCGCTTAATGTAACGAGGGTACATATAAGGGGCGTGAGCCTCCAAGACGTATGTCTATCCTTTACACTAGCGTATTTCTCTTAGACACAAGGAGATGTCGAATGAAGTTTTAAAATTTATAATCTCTCTACACTATCAAAATATGTGTGCAAGTATACGAAACATCATTGTAGTTCATAGGAAACAACATCGCAAAACCTTCAAAAAATATTCGGAACTAGCTCGGCGACAAGACAACACTAAAAACATGGCTAAAAGAATCCCACGATGAAATAACAAGCAAGGGAAATATAAAAGATAAAATGTTTTTGTTGTTTTCAAAATGTAGAAATAATAGGAGAGTGCAAGGCAATCAATAGAAACACATGCTGAGGACTTACGGAGGTGCTTTTGCTATGGAACTTAGGTTCTTCTATTTGATTTGATATGAGTGAAAATGACTGAATGCCCATTCATGCGTGTATATAGTCAATCTTGGGAGGAAGACACTCAAACTTACCTGCGACAAAGGGGTTGCATGCGTCAAAGGGGTCTATGGAGCTGGCACGATGGTCACTCTCTTGCACAATACTCTGCTATATAAATCGATCTCTCCTTTCCTGGATTGAGCTAAGACTCTATGACAACTAAGACACTCGAGTGTTGAAAACAAATACACTGAGGGCAAGACAACTACGATCGGCTTGCACTCATCTTAGTAAAATAAAGACTACCCTCATGGGTAGAACGCAAGAAACTAGATATCACAGAGGACGTTTAGAAGATTTAAGAGAGGAGGAAAACCGATCTGAAAATGCAACTTGGGCTTACATACTATACGCCCTCTTGGATCACCTATGATGAAGGAGGGTTAAAGACTTTCTCTCTTGGGCAAAAGCTCTCACAATCAGAAGGGAATCGGAAATAGCAATGATAAAACGGATAGAAGATGGAAGAAATCCTGCACACACTTCAAACCCTTCTATGATTGTCCGAGTTCTGACTCATTACGATCGTTTATTGTCAGAATCTTAGAATGCGCACGTCCCTCTCGGTCTTCGGGATAAAGAATGTACGACGTCTAAACTAGATAACAGAGAACTACCATTACCAATGCGACACAAAAACTGAACTATGAATCACCACCACTGGTGCTCAATGTCTCTGCGTAGGATCGCACACATCCTAGAGTATCGGTGCAGAGCGATAGTGATTCAAAACCTCCCTCCTCTAGCTACAAGGAAATTGAAGAAACCAAGCAGAGAATCGTCTTGCCTGCATATGATTGATCAGAGCCTAGAGTATCCCTACGATATGACAAAGATGATTCAAAATCTCAATGCTCATCAATCCAACGAGTTGAAGATACACGATAAAACTAGGATTGAAGACGGATATCATTAAACAAAAGTGAAGCTCAACATTCAGTTTGGTCTATGAAAACAACAAGATGAAATACAAACAAAAAAACATCAATCCAAAGCACATAAGACTCCTCTCGATCTTAGCTGGGCCCGCTAGTTGCAGTTCATTGGGGATGAACAGACATCCCCCAAAATTACAATTAAGCAAGACATTGTTTTCTCATAGTCTCCCTAATCCTCGATTCTCTCCTCTCTTCCTTATAGAATTCTCCAGAAACAGAAAAGTATCTCCTTATTTTCGTTCTTCTCCCTCCTCTTCTATATGTTCCCCTACAACTTTTGCCTCCATATTGCTGTTGTGGTCCCCTCTCCAAGGAAGCTTCCTCGCTCGAGTTGATGGAGGAGTTGGCTGGTCCAGGTGTTAGTTGGTGTTTGCTGTTAGTTCAATCAATCTTCATCACTGCCTTGAAGTAAAGCACCTCCCTTGATGCAGAAACAGTGATGGTATCCAACTTGTTCTACCCCATCCATTGAGCTTTGTGGTCTTCCTATATGAATATTTGCCTCAGTGGTATTTCAGCAGCAAACAAATAAGAATAATGTATGAACAAGTTTGAGGTGGAGAAGGTTTGAAACATGTTGAATTAGCATTGTGTATGCATTTGCAAAGGAAATAGTCATAAGTGCTGAATACATGCAAAATAGTGGTGTAAATGTGTACATTAATTCTCCACATCAACTCCCCCCAAACTTAAAGTTTTGCTTGTCCTAAAGCAATTAGTTAAGAACTTAGGTTTAAAACACATCATGAACCTACATCATAATCCCTCACCCTTTCCTCCAACCTTGTTTGTCTGTTCTTAGCTTTTTATAATGTGTTTTTAGATTGCCCTAATAGTGCCATCACTGAAACCCTTTTACTAATGGGACAAATAAGTTCACTGCTGGATGGCTGACTACATGCTAATAGTCTAAGAACATTCATACAACAATGCTTGTTCTCAGGCCGAAATGAGACTAACCAACTTATTTCCTTTCAGAGTTAATTAGGTTTGTATACAATAGCTCTTCAATTGCATGATGTGATGCAATAAAAATATAGCACTGGATGTTCCACTCTACAGTCCCTAGCTCTTCTTCTTAGAATATTGGGCATAGGGTACTAGTGGTACCCAGGGGCATAGTATTGTCTTGCCCCAAACTGGAAAGACAACAGAGTACTTATTGGTGCTTTATTTACTTAATTAATTTTTTTTGCAATCCCACAACATTTCCCGTCGGCTCTTCCTAGAATACTAGGATGGGTCACTTGGATTTTTATTGAAAAGAAGAGGAGTTTCCCATCATGCAAAAGAAGAGCAATGCAAGGCAACATAAATATAAGTTTATTTTTATGATGTTGGGTAGAAAGGTTCAGGCAAGTGACATGTCAAGTGAATTCATGAATGATCCTAGGCAAGGGCATGTAGACAAGTATCCAGCATCTAGTGGCGGGCTTTGATGTCATATCAGGGCAGAGAATTTAAAGTATGTAAAATCTTTTAGCTAATGGCATTCAATCAGACCTACGAGATGGGGGTAGACAATGCAGTTCATGATGTTTCTTAGATAAAGACTAGAGAACAATTCAGGGCTTTTTAGCAGGGGTTAAAGGATGCAAGTTATGGGACGCAAAACATTTATCAAGAAAAATTTATACTGAAGCATTTAAGGAGGCAAAACAACAATTTAAGTACAATGGTATGCTAAGAATATTTGGAGATGTGGGAAGAAAGCATACCCTTGTGTTCCTCCTAGACTTAAACACCACACTATCTCCAATGTGGTCAAGCTGGGGCAGGAGCAATGTCTAGGGAGAAGATGAGTGTGTGGGGGAACCAACAGGTTCAGATTTGCTTAAATGCATTGGAGAGTGGCTGGTGCTATGATCACTAGCTGATTACAATAGGTTTTTATCCCATTTTAGATGCATTTCACCCATATCGAGCCCCTAATTTGCCTAACTTTTGGACAAATGTGCTTGGAATGCATGGAATGTGATAACTAGTTGATCTTTCTCATTTTATACTTAATTCCATGTGTATAGAAGTTCTGAATTGCCAAAATCCATAAATATTTCAATTCTATGCCAAGTTATCATTTTTAGGGCAAGTTATCACTCCAAGTGCACAAGTTATCATTATTTTGATTTAGCTGATTTCCAATGATTATTCTGCCCTAAATCCATTGCCATCATGAATGAATCATATTTGGATGATCATATTTCAACTTGTGCAAAATTATCAATCCATTTGAACAAGTTATCATTTTTCAATGCCAAGTTATCATTTAGGGGCAAAACTATCATTTTGACATGCAAAACTATCAAATCTGCATACAGGCATTAAGCAATCAATAAATTACTATCTTAACTCATTGTTGTTCAAATTTTATCTCATTTGGATAACCACAACCAAAGTTATGACAAGTTATCATTTTTAAGGCAACTAGTTATCATTTCCGGGTCACCAAGTTATCAATGTTATGAAATCCTATTTACATTTGATTTCTGACCTCATTCACTTGCCACATTAATCCTTTTGATGTCTTTACTGCCTTGAACCACTCATAATTGTACAATGTCCATAATATGTGCAAAGTTATCATTCCGGGCCTAAATACCATTACTTTTTATTTTGGGTTTTCATTTCTGCACAACACCCAATCCCATTTGATGTTTGAGCTGATATTACTAGCTGTCCTCATCCTTATTTGTTTATTTCCTATTTGAGTACTTTGATGTTTGGTGTTCTTTCTCTTCTAGCAGGTAGAATGGGACTGCACAAAGGAGAAATAGGAGGGGGGGCCACCAACTTTCTGCTGTCCAAAAAGCTGTCACTGAGATATTTTCTAGTCCAGAGGATAGGTGGCTCACATCAGAGGCTATGGAACATTCTAATGCTGATCTAAGGGTGGATGGAAGTGATATATAAGCTGAAAACCCTAAGGAATCAAGGGGGGGAGGCTGCCATTGCAAGAGATTGGAGCTGGAAGTGGAGCCGAAGGCTGCAAAAAGGGTTGCTGATTTCTGCAGAACAGCCCTCAAAAATCAGGATGATTAGCTTATGTTCTTCACTCTATTTTGTATCTAACTTTGTAATTATGAGGAGCTAAACTCTATGTCTCCTAGGATAGGGTAGTAGTCTAGATTAGTTGTGGATGGATTAGGGACAAATCTGATTTCCTGCATTGAAATCTGATTTCTGGTTTTACAATTCTGATTTTTGAACTCATATGAATCTATTCTTGTCATTGCAAGATCCTACTTGTATTTACAACTGAGAGGTTGTCCTTTGATCCATTCTTGTTCAGAAATGAATCAAGAATCAATGCCAAGTTTCTAGATTCAATTCCAATTAGAATCTGATTTTCCTGATTTATGAAATCTGATTTTCCTGATTTCTGAATTCCTGAATTGTTGAAATATGTTTTCATCATTGTGGAACCCTAATTGAATTAATAACTGAGAGGTTGCTTATGGTTCTATTCTTGTTCAGAAATGAATCAAGAGACAATGAAGTTTCTAACGTTTCAATCCATTAATTATTGCAAACATTTCAACTTGTCATTGTTGATTTCTTATTTCAATTCTGATTTCCTGAAATCTGAATTCTGAATTGCATTTCTAGTTTCGGATTCTCAAAATCTGATATCATTGTAAGACCCCTGATTTCTTAACAGCTAAGTAGCTAATCCTATGGTTTCCTCCTTGTTCAGAAATGAATCAAGGGACAATGGTACTTCCAAGGTTTAATTCCCTGAATTGTTGCAACTCTTAATGTTGATTTCTGAAATTCCTTTGCTGATTTCTTGAAAATTCTGTGGGATTCTTCTTGTCATTGTAAACCTCTGATTTTATTCAATCACTGAGAAGTGATCTTAAGGTTGTCTTGATGTTCAGAGATGGACCAAGAATGCAATGACATTGCTGAATTCCCATATGAAATGTAGGTGCTGATTTCATTCAATCCCTTGGTAAAAATGTGGATTTCATTTGAATTTGCAGCTGAGAAATAAACCAAGAAGCATTTGTATCAATATTGGATTGATTTCATCCCTGTTTAGTTGATTGAAACGTTTCCTTCATTTTCAAAGTGCAAGTTGAAAGTTATCATTTCAGATTTCACTAAATTACTGAAATTCAGCAAGGAACTAAACTTTTGAACTTAATGTTGACTTGATTTCAGTGAGGACCTTTTCTAATTCAACTTAGCTAATCAATCAAATGAGAATATGATGATTAGTTCTGGTTTATATTGCTGTGATAACAGCCCATTTTCAAGTTGGATTAAAATTGACACATATTGATAACTTGTTCCATTCCATCCATAATTAAGTTAGATGAACCCCAACTCCTAGGAGAACCTTCCTCATTGATAGATAAACCCTTTGAGCCTCTAGTTTAGCATTTACAATTCAGTTTTGATAACTTTTTAAAAATCCAAAAACAGTCATCATTTTGGTCCTTTTTAGAAATCGATTTTAATTTCCATTCAAATTTTTGGATTTTTAACTTTAGTTAAGGCTTCAAATCACTGTGGATACGACATTTGGGTAGACTACAATTGACCTGTATACTTGCAATTGAGAGTGAATTAGGGAGTTGAACCAAAAATTGAAAAATCTCAATTTTGACCCAAAAATCAGCAAGTTATCACTGTACTCCTCAATTTCACTATGATGCTGCAGCATGCGCTTTATGTAGAGGTTGATGTGTTTAAGTTTGTGTACCTATGAGGAGAGGTCAGAAATGATCTGCTGAAGGTCGGAGATGCACGGCGCGGGGTTATCTTTTGGTGGGGGTCTTGTTTTGGGACTTCCTTTTTCTTGAGACAGCAGGCGAAGCGGCATCAAAAGATTCGTCTTGGTGGGGCTGTAATGTCGGTTCATCAGGGGGTTGTCCCCACGCTCCAAATGCTCTGGTGTGATTTTTCAATTGGATTCAAATCTGACCGAGACGTCTGGCATGTTGAGAATGCGCAACTTTCGGCCAGTCCCTTTTTTGAGCAAGAGCTTGTGGCGTCCTCTGACTTCAATCAAGTTCCACTTTCAGAGCATCTTCATGTATATTGTCATGGCCCTTTGTGCTGTTTCTAAGGAGTCAAGGTAGAGATCGCAGTAAATGCGGATGGTAGTAATGATTCTGCCAAATGCGATGGCCCCCGACTTCATCCGGATACATCTATTCCAATTTGATAGAATATGCCCAAGGAGGTTGACTCGACATTCGTGTAGGAAAGCGTGGATAATGAACAGGTGAGAGTCAATGTTGTGGGATTCTGTATTGGCACATCCTAGGATAGTGCAAGCGACAAGTCGATGGAAATATCAAAATATGGGGTTAAAGATGGCATAGGCTCTTACTCTTGCCCTTTTAGTCTGGTCATCGATGATCTTTTCTAGGCACCTTGGGTGTTAAAACATGGAGGTGTTAGGCATCCAGGGATGTAAGGTAGGTCAATGACTTGACTGAGTTTCCTGTAGGTCCATTCAAAAACGTGATTGAAGAGATAGAATGATATCTTCTCTCGGCGCATGTCATCTTCATAGGAACTTAAAAACTCTATTACAAGGCGGGGATATTTAGGATAGACAGACATGAAGAAGTCCCGAGCTCCCATCTTATGTGTGAAGAGCTCCATATAAATGAGGAAGCCAAGAGAATATAAGACCTCATGTTCTGCGAATCTGGTTGGGAGAATGGGGCATGCCATCAAAGAATGATATCGATGACGCTGCTGGGAGTAAGAGAAAACAATTTCTTTAGGAGGGTAGATGAGCTTGGGGTCTCGTTTATTAGAGGAAATAGACTTGCTAGAGAAAGACTTTTGAGGTGATTGGGCGTGTTCATCCCATGGTGAGTGGTCGGTGAAGGGGAAGACGGTTGTCTTGCAGACATAGTGGAAGGGGAAGGGGAACTCGAGTGTTTTCCTTAAAGCTAGTGGAACAAAGAGCTGAGAGAAGTAGGGCCAAGGGAAAGTTCATCAGGAGGAGACGGAAAATGTCGTCGATCATATGAGGAATGTGGTTCGGGGACAAGCGTTGGTGGTTTTAGTGGTGAGGGTGGTTTTGACGAGGATGTAGGGGTGATGTTGAGATCCGGTGGTGGCCGACGAGTGTATGTCTTGGCGAAGGGAGAGCGAGGAGATGAAGGATGGGCAAAGGTGCTGACACTACTTCTTCGTTGCTTGGCTTTGTGGATGTTTGCTCTGTGGGTCTCGGATGGTGCGAGTTGGCCTTCATCTTGCTCTGCCTTTCATTGATGAGGTGTGGGGAAGGACCGGTGCACTTGGTAGTGATATTTGGGATTGAGTAGTGATAGCTTGCTGAAATTAAAGAAATGGTCAAATTTTTCAATTTTTGGTCTCCCAACTCACTAGCTGCAAGTGCACAGGTAAGTTGTAGTAGACTCAGGTTGTCGTATCCACAAGAATTTGAAGTCTAAGACACCCTAAAACAATCTAGATTAGTTCTACTCTAATGGCTAAAAACAGATTTTTGATTAGTAGTGAAAACAGAATTTTTAATGGAAAGTGAAATGATAACAGATTTTTGGGTTTTGGAAATTTATCAAAATTGGGTTATAAATGCTAGAATGAAGTCTAAAAAGGTTCAACTATCAATAAGGAAGGTTCTTCTAGGATTTGGGGTTCATCTAAATTAATTAAGGATGGAATGGAACAAGTTATCATTAAATGTCCAACTTTTGATTCAACTTGAAAATGGTTGTTCCCACAGCTCAATTGGCCTCCCCCAAGATTAGCCTTTTGCTTGTCCTCAAGCAAAACATTCAGAAATTAAGGACAAACTTGAATTAAAAGTCCACAAATGAAGCAAAGATTAGCTGAATTGAATCCAATGAGTTTCCCACTTTGCCAACACTTCATTCTTTCCAAAAACTCAATTTCTAGTTAGGGAATCACAGAGGCTAAAGCAAATTTAAGCCATGGAAGAAGTACAAGCAATAACATGTTTGAATTGTAGGAATTGTCAACTTTACAAAGGGGTTGAACTACAAATCTCTTCATGAACAGATTTTTAATTGATTAAACAGGTTTAACACCTGACTTTTATTCATGAAATGCATATAAATAGGTTTAGCACCTGATTTTTATTCATGCTTTCTTTAGGAGAGAGTCCTTGGAAAGTTTTGCTCTCCTAAATTTTTTTTTTCTTTTCGCATTGGAGAGAGATTCCTTTGGAAGTTTTGCTCTCTTCCTTTTTTCTATGCATGCGTATGACTTTTTACTTTTCCTTTTCTCATTTTTCTATCATGTTCATGAAGTGAGCAATAGTTCAAACTCAAATATAGTTTAGATCCCTTTATCCAAAAAGTCAAGTTTCCCTATTTAGCATGGCAGCAAGAGCCTTGACTCCCTTCTAGATATCTGATATTACTAATTCAATCCATAAGTATCAGCTAGTGTGACCCACAAAAAGGAAAAATTTTCAGCTAAAAATTTCATTCAAATACATCTGAATTCATAATGCCAATTAAAGCAAGAAGGCTAATGACCAAGTTGGCCACTTGGTATTGGAGTGCACCCACTGTCAAAATAAAGTATTCTACCCATTTCAGAGTTAAAATGAATTCAAAATTGAGTTGGGTCCAAAAATTGATAACCGAGTGATAACTAGTGATAACTTGTGAAAACCAATGATAACTTGCAAAATCTACTAATAACCTGGTATGATTTATGATATGAACATTAAAATCAATTGAAAACATGATGTAAAGGTTAGAAAAGTACCAGGTTTCCTCCCCCAAGCTTATTCTCAACACTGTCCTCAGGGTTGAAAAATAAAGGCAAGGGAGAGGGGTGGGTGGGATTGAAATGCATTAAATTGGGCATTTGAATTCTCTTGGCACTTCATCCAAAAACTTTGGGTGGTCTAACCTTCATTAGTTGCAACTGATCCTGCAGAGAAACAAAGGATATCAGTGGAATGGCAGATTTGCAACTAATCAGATTTTTGAATGCAAATTTCAACATTGCATTGGGAATTTCTAAAATTCACTGAAATTGGGCTATAGCAGATTGGGATAATTGATATGAGTGTAAATTCAGATGATGATATGATCAATGAAGCATAATGAGAAAGATATTTGGGATATTTGGTAGTGATAACTTGCTAAATCTACTAATAACCTGGTATGATTTATGATATGAACATTAAAATCAATTGAAAACATGGTGTAAAGGTTAGAAAAGCACCAGGTTTCCTCCCCCAAGCTTATTCTCAACACTGTCCTCAGGGTTGAAAAATAAAGGCAAGGGAGAGGGGTGGGTGGGATTGAAATGCATTAAATTGGGCATTTGAATTCTTTTGGCACTTCATCCAGAAACTTTGGGTGGTCTAACCTTCATTAGTTGCAACTGATCCTGCAGAGAAACAAAGAATATCAGTGGAATGGCAGATTTGCAACTAATCAGATTTTTGAGTGCAAATTTCAACATTGCATTGGGAATTTCTGAAATTCATTGAAATTGGGCTATAGCAGATTGGGATAATTTATATGGGTGTAAATTCAGATGATGATATGATCAATGAAGCATAATGAGAAAGATAATATCAGTTATCATTAAGTTTTCAGTGTAAAAATCAGAAATAAGGGTAAAGGTACTCCCTGAATTTGAGACTTGTGAATTGAACTTGTTCCTCACCACTTATTCCTGCAAAAATAGAAAGATTAGGTTGATAATGGCTTGGGTTACCTCCAAAGAAGTGCCTTTCTTTAATGTCTTTGGCTAGACATTGATACAAGGTGAAATCAGCTAGGTGGTAGTGGCAAATCAGCTAGAATCAGCTCCTCCTTTGCAGAATCCATAGTTGTGGGATTGTAAAGCTTTAACCTCTGTCCATTTACCTTAAATATGTCATCTTTGTCATTCAGAAGATCCACAGCACCAAATGGATATACTTTGTGAATTTTGAATAGTCCACTCCACCTTGACTTCAACTTTCCTGGAAAAATCTTTAATCTTGAGTTGAAGAGTAATACAAGGTCTCCAACCTTGAAATCCCTTTTCAGAATCCTTCCATCATGCCATCTTTTAGTCCTTTCCTTGTAGAATTCTGAATTATGGTAGGCATTTAGCCTAATTTCATCAAGTTCATCAATTTGGAGAAGCCTCTTTTGCCCACATGCATGCATATCATAATTGAGTGCCTTGACTCCCAATATGCCTTATGCTTCAACTCAATTGGCAAATGGAAAGTTTTTTCATAAACAAGCTTATAGGGAGAAGTACCAATTGGAGTCTTGTATGCTGTCCTATATGCTCAAAGAGCTTCATTCAACTTCAAATTCCAATCTTTTCTTGTCAATGAAACTGTTTTCTCCAATATGGCTTTTACCTCCCTATTTGATACTTCTGCTTGGCCATTTGTTTGAGGGTGATATGAAGTGGAAACTTTGTGCCTCACTCCATACTTAATTAGGAGGTTCTCAAAACACCTTTCAATAAAGTGGCTACCCCCATCACTTATGACCACTCTAGGAATTCCAAACCTTGAAAAGATAACTTCCTTGAACAACTTAATTACTGCCCTGGAATCAGCTGCAATGGTGGGAATGGTCTCAATCCATTTGGACACATAGTCCACAGCTAGAAGAATAAACTTGTAACCACATGAACTAGGGAAAGGCCCCATGTAGTCAATGCCCCATACATCAAATATTTCCACTTCTAAAATTCCTTGTTGTGGCATTTCATTCCTTCTTGAGATGGAACCAACTCTTTGGCATTGATCACAACCCTTCACAAATATGTGTGCATCCTTGAACAAACTTGGCCAATAAAAACCAGATTGGAGGACTTTGGCAGCAGTCTTGTGTGTGGCTCCATGGCCTCCATAAGGGGATGAATGGCATGCCTCCAAGATTTTCTGAAATTCAGATTGGAGTACACATCTTCTATATATGCCATCAGGAGATTTTCTGAATAGAAAGGGGTCATCCCAATAATAATCTTTCAAGTCATGAAAGAATTTCTTTCTTTACTGATATGTGTAGTCAGGAGGGATAATTCCACATGCAAGGTAATTGACCAAGTCAGCATACCAGGGAACTTGATTAATTGCCACAGCCATCAAACTATCATCATGAAATGCATCATTGATAGGAAGTGTAGATGATTCCTGTATCCCTTCCATTCTTGATAAGTGGTCAGCCACAAGATTTTCACTACCTCTTTTGTCTTTGATTTCAACATCAAATTCTTGAAGCAATAAGATCCACCTGATTAGCCTTGGCTTGGATTCCTTCTTATTGATTAAGTGCCTCACAGCTTGGTGGTCTGTGAATACAATGACTTTGAATCCCACCAGGTATGGCTTAAATTTGTCAAATGCATATACCACAACAAGAAGTTCTTTCTCAGTAGTTGCATAATTGATTTGTGCTTCATCTAGAGTATTGCTTGCATAGAATATGACATAGTGCTTCTTCTCCCTGGTTTGTCCCAAGACTGCCCCTACAGCCTGGTCTGAAGCATCACACATGATTTCAAAAGGAAGAGTCCAATCAGGTGGCTGCACTATAGGGGCTGAGGTGAGGGCTTCCTTTAACTTCTTGAATGCCTTCATACACTCTTCATCAAAATAAAACTCAACATCTTTGGCCAGCAATTTGGTGAGGGGCCTAGTTATCATAAAGAAATCTTTAATAAATCTCCTGTAGAAGCCTGCATGCCCCAAAAAACTCCTAACTGCCTTGACACTTGTGGGTGGTGGTAGCTTCTCAATCACTTCAATTTTTGCCTTGTCCACTTCAATGCCTTTGCTTGAGACCACATGTCCTAAGACAACTCCTTCTTGGACCATAAAATGGCATTTTGTCCCAATTGAGTATCAAGTTGGATTCCCTACATCTTTGTAGCACCTTTGTCAAATTGTCTAGCCAAGCATCAAATGAGTCTCCATATACTGAAAAGTCATCCATGAAGACCTCCATAATTTCTTCAATGAAGTCTGAAAATATAGACATCATACACCTTTGGAAGGTTGCAGGGGCATTGCATAAGTCAAATGGCATTCTCCTATAGGAAAAAGTCCCATATGGACAAGTGAATGTAGTCTTGTGTTGATCTTGGGAGTGAATTAGAATTTGCAAGAAACCTGAGTACCCATCAAGATAACAGAAATGGGAATGCCTAGCCAACCTTTCCAACATCTGATCAATGAATGGCAATGGGAAATGGTCCTTTCTTGTGGCCTTGTTTAACTTCCTGAAGTCAATGCACATCCTCCAACCTGTAATTGTTCTTGTGGATATCAATTCATCAGAATCTGACTTCACCACTGTAATTCCTCCCTTATTTGACACCACCTGCACTGGACTGACCCATTCACTATCTGAAATGGAGTATATGATTCCTGCATTCAGCAACTTCAATACTTCTTTCTTTACCATTTCTTTCATGGTTGGATTGAGTCTCCTTTGACATTCAATGGAGGGCTTGTAGCTGTCCTCCATAGGGATCCTATGCATGCAAATGGAGGGATTAATACCCTTGATGTCTTCAATTGAGTAGCCTATCACCTCCCTATACAATTTCAACCTCTTCAGCAGCTCTTCCACCTGATCCTGAGGCAAATTAGCATTAATGATAACAGGAAAAGTTGAATTCTCCCTCAAGAATTCATACTTCAGATTGCTAGGAAGAGGCTTGAGTTCCAACTTGAAATTGGCTTGAACTGGATTGCCTTGGCATTCAGCAATGACAACCTGTTGTAACTTCCCTTGAATTCCTGCATTTTCCCCTGATATTGAAGAGTTTAGTACTGATTTATATGCCATAGCCTCTGGATCTTCCAATTCTCTCAAATGGTCAAAAATTAGACACCTTTGCAATGGATCTTTAATAGGGATTATAGCTGAAACTTGCTCCACTACTTGATCCAATTGCCCATCTTCAAAATCATTTTCTAGAAAACTTAGCCTACTGATAACTTGGGCCAAATTGAATTCAATCTTCTCCTCTCAAATTTGGAAGGTCAATCTCCCTTCCTTAACATTAATTACAGTCCCTGCAGTGGCTAGAAAGGGCCTTCCAAGGAGAATGGGGGTGTTCACATCTTCATCCATATCCAATACAACAAAATCAATTGGAATATAGAATTTACCAACTTTGAGGGGTATGTCCTCAATAATCCCATGTGGATATTTGATGAATCTGTCTGCCAGCTGAAGGGACATATTTGTTGGCTTCAAATCTCCAACTTCAAGTTTCTTGCACAATGAAAAGGGTATGACACTCACAGAAGCTCTCAAGTCACACATGGCTCTTTGAATTTTTTTATTGCCTATCTCACATGAAATTGAGAAGCTTCCTGGATCCTTGAGCTTTGGAGGCAACTTATTCTGGATAATTGCAGAAGCCTCTTCAGTCAATGCTATAGTCTCATGCTCCAATACCCTTCTCTTCTTGGTTAGGATTTCCTTTAGAAACTTGGCATATGATGGCATTTCCTGGATGGCTTCAACAAAAGGAACATTTATGTATAGCTTCTTCAGGATTTCCAAGAACCTTCCATATTGCTGGTCTTGTCTTGCCTAGATTAACCTTTGAGGGAAGGGTACCTTGTCAAAAACCCTTGGATTTGCTTCAATTTGAGGGCCTGAATTTCTGATTTCCTCACTTGGTTGTTCACTTGGCTTTTCAGCAACTCTTGAGTCTGAATTGGATTGATTATCATCCACTTTCTTCATTGGTTCCTCCATCATTTTTCCACTTCTGAGCTGGATGGCCTTTGCTTGCTCTTTTGGATTTACTTCTGGCTGTCCAGGAAAGAATAAGGGAGGTCTAGTGGATGTACTGGCCTGTTGAGCAATTTGGCTTTCCAACAATTTCTGATTTGCATTCATGGCATCCAATCTTGAATTTATCTTCAATATCTCCTCTCCTTGGCTGTCTTGCTTCTTCAGAATCTATTGGAGCATCTCCGAATTGTGGTGCTTGGACTTGAGGTGGTGGTTCATACAGATTTCTTTGAATTGGTGCACTTTGGCCTTGATTTCCATAAGGTGGTGGTGGCTGATTCCTTGGCAGGATTTTAGGCTGCCAATTTGAATTTTGTATAGGAGCTCCTTGATAGTTGTTGCCCTTGTAAGAAAAGTATGGATGATTCCTGTTTTCTGGAGTATAAAATTTAGCAGGAGGTTTGATTCCATAATTGCCCATAGCATTGATTTGATCCACATTTTAGTCCACTTGCTGCATAATTAAGTTGTAATTCTCTGACACATGGCCTTGATTCCCACATACACAACACCTTGTTTCAGAATTGGAAGCCCTATTGCCATTGGGAGTCAAGTTCAACCTCTCCAAAGTCTTGTACAACACCTCTTCAAGTTGAGTTGACAATTGATTCACTGAATTGTCCATGGGTGGCCTCCTGGTTCTATGATGGGTAAGGAAGTGGTGATTCTTGGCTATGTTTTCAATGAGTTGATAAGCTTCATCAATGTTTTTAGATGCAAAGATGCCTCTTGCAGCAGTATCCAATGCCACCTTGCTAGGGTAGTTCAATCCCTTATGAAAATAGTTAACTAATTGCCACTTTTCAAATCCATGGTGGGGACATGCCCTTAATAATCCTTGAAGCCTTTGCCAAGCCTCACAAATGTTTTCTTGGTCCAACTGATAGAATCTGACTATTTGATCCCTGAAGTTATCAGTTTTTGAAGGAGGAAAGAATTCTGAAAGGAACAATTGAACAATTGATTCCCAAGTGGCCACCTCTTCAGGATTCAATCCTTTGAACCATGTCTTGGCTTTGTCTTTGAGTGAGAAGGGAAATAATCTCATATACACTGCATTCATGGGGATATTATTGAAGTTCACAGTGCTGCATATCTCCTTGAAATTGTCCAAATGAGATGCTGGATTTTCAATCCCAAGTCCAGAAAACTAACTTTGCCTAATCATAGAAATCAAGGCTGGATTAACTTCAAAATTTGCCACAGGTGATAAGGCTCCTCCCCCTGGTTGATTCCTTGCATTGCTTGGTGAATAACAGTCCCTAAGAGTTCTAGGAGCTGCCATATTTTGATTCCCAACTTCTTCAAATTTAGGGTTGTATGCTTCTTCCTCCTCTTCTCCAAATATCGTTCTCCTTGCCTCAAGCCTTTGCAATCTCCTTCTTCTTAGAAATCTTCTTTCAGGTTCAGGATCTGATTGGTAATGTTCCTCTTGATGGTCCAAGTCCTGCATAAAGAGATTCAGAAGTATCAAATTCAAGAAAGAAATGAAACTAGACAAAAGTGAAAAGTTAAAAATGATAACTTGCAAAAACTGAAAATTAGCTTAACAAATAAACTAAAAACTAATCTAAAACTAATATAAACTATCTAAGTTAGCCTAATTGACCTCAAATCCCCGGCAACGGCGCCAAAAACTTGGTAGTGATATTTGGGATTGAGTAGTGATAACTTGCTGAAATTAAAGAAAGGGTCAAATTTTTCAATTTTTGGTCTCCCAACTCACTAGCTGCAAGTGCACAGATAAGTTGTAGTAGACTCAGGTTGTCGTATCCACAAGAATTTGAAGTCTAAGACACCCTAAAACAATCTAAATTAGTGCTACTCTAATGGCTAAAACAGATTTTTGATTAGTAGTGAAAACAGATTTTTTAATGGAAAGTGAAATGATAACAGATTTTTGGGTTTTGGAAATTTATCAAAATTGGGTTATAAATGCTAGAATGAAGTCTAAAAAGGTTCAACTATCAATGAGTAAGGTTCTTCTAGGATTTGGGGTTCATCTAAATTAATTAAGGATGGAATGGAATAAGTTATCATTAAATGTCCAACTTTTTATTCAACTTGAAAATGACTGTTTCCACAGCTCAATTGGCCTCTAACTAAACTATATATGATTATATAGTTGTTAGCTAGGTTGAATCAAAAGAGGGTCCTCACTGAAAATCAAGTTATCATTGGTCTCAAAAGAAAGTTCAATGCTAATTTTTGCAATTCAAGGAAGTTTGGAATGATAACTTGAAATTGCAATTATAAAAAGATGGAATCATTCCAATCAACCAAACCAGGATAAAATATACTCAATAATGGTTCTTGTGATCCTTGATTCATCTCTGAATTCCAGGAGGATTTAAAATCAACCTCTCGGTTGCAAAGTAAATTGAAATCCACACAAACACAAGTTCAATTGAAAATGCAAAACATATGACCACAGGAATTCACAATTTCCATTGCTCCTTGATCACTTGCTGATCACTATATGATTCTAACCCATTTTAGATTAAATTCATACATATGGAGTCCCACTTTTACCTATTTTTGGGCCAATTATACTTGGAATGCAAACATTGTGATAACTAGTTGATATTCCTCATTTCATACTTAATTCCATGTGCATAGAGGTTCTGAAATGCCAAAATTCATTAATATTTAAATTCTATGCTAAGTTATCATTTTGAGGACAAGTTATCATTCCTAAGTGTCAAGTTATCATTATTTTGAATGAACTTATTTTCAATGGTTTTCTTGCCCTAAATCCATCATTATTATGTATAAATCATATTTGGATAGTCACATCTCAACTTGTGCAAAGTTTTAAGTCCATTTGAACAAGTTATCATTTTTCAAGTGCCAAGTTATCGTTAAAGGGCAATTCTGTCATTTCAACATGAAAAACCATTAATTCTGCACAAGGACCTTAAGCAATCATCTTATTATTGTTCTAACTCATTGCTGGTCAAATTTCATCACATTTGGATAATCAAAACTCAAGTTATGACAAGTTATCGTTTTTAAGTCATATAAGTTATCGTTTTTGGGGCACTCAAGTTATCACTTTTAGGAATCTCATTCATATTTGATTTCTGACCTCACTCACTTGTCACTCTAATCAATTTGATGCCTGAAATGCTTTGAACCACCCATATTAGGACATTTTTCAAGATTTTCATAAAGTTATCATTCCGGGCCCCTTAATTCATTAATTTTGATACAAGTTTTCATTCCTGCACAACACCTAATACCATTTGATATCTGAGCTAGCAACTACCATTATCCTAATCCTTATTTGTCAAAATACCATTCAAGAGCTTTGATGCTTGCTGTTTGGGGATTTGTAGCAGGGAGAAAGGTGGCCAAAAAGTGGAAAAAGTAGGGGGGGACCATCTACTTTTTCCTGCACCAAAAAGGAATCTGCAGCTGGAATTTCAGAGGGGTGGACAGGTGGCTGCAATCAGGAGGATTAGAACATTTAGATGCTGATCAAAGGGTGGAAAGGAGTGATATATAAGCTGAATTTTTCTGGAGGAGAAAAAAGGCTGGTCATTCAAGGGTTTGAAGGCAAGCAAGGCTGGATTGATTCTGGTGGAGGAGCTGCTGGCCAGGAAGCTTCAAAGAACCATGAATTGTATCTGTTTCTTATCCCATTTGATGTCAAATCTTGTAAATATGAGGAGCTAAACTCCATTTCTTCTAGGATAGGGTAGTAGTTTAGATTAGTTTTGGATGGATATGGACTGTTTTTTAATTCCTGCACTGAATCAATTGCTGATTTTCAGATTTCAGAATTTTCTAATGTTAGTTCTTGCCATTGTTGGATCCTATTGTAATCTGTAGCTGAGAAGTTATCATTTGATCTATCCCTAGTTCAGAAATGGATTAGAAATCAATGTCAAGTTCTTTTTTCCAATTTAATTGAAGTGCTGATTTCTGAATTTTAGATTTCTGGTTTCTGTTTTTCTGAATTTCCTGAACCAGAATTCCTGGACCTTTGAATCTGTTTGCCATTGTGGATTTGATTAATAGAGCAACTAGAAGGTTGATATTGTCCCAAATCTTGATCAGAAATGAATCAAGATTGTTTGGCATTCTTTATTATTCAAATCTGTTTATTGTTCATAATCTGATTTTTAAAAATTGAATTCTGATTTCCTGATTCCTGAATTTTCTAATTTCTGTGGATATCAGAATCTGTTCTTCATTTTTAACTTGGTTAATTGAGTCCTTGGGATGTTGGTATTGTCCCTATCTTATTCAGAAATGAATCAAGATTGTTTGGGCAATCATTTGACTCAAAACCAGAATTTTCCATTGATTTTTGAATAGAAATCAGAATTCTAATTTTTCTGATTCCTAATTGGAATCTGATTTTATCAATTGAGTCCCCTGAATCATTCCCTTCGCTGATAAGTGAACTTTAGGGATGTCTTGTAATCCAGAGATGAGTCAAGAATCAATTGGTAAGTCAGGTTTCTATTGGTTTAAAATTCTGATTTCTAAATTACTGAGTTGCTGTTTTTTTTTGGTTTCCTGAATTCCTGAAGTCTGAAAATCTGATTTCTTGGGCTTTGGATCTGATTGTCATCAAGGATCTGAGTTCTTGGGATGTTTCTATTGTCCCTATCTTGTTCAAAAATGAATCAAGATTATTTGGACAATCATTTGACTCAAATCAGATTTTTTTTCCACTGATTTCTAATTCTGATTTTCTGGTTATCTGATTTTTGAACTGTTTGAACCTACTTGACATTCTGAACTTGATTAATTGAGCAATTGGAAGGTTGGTCTTCATCCTAATCTTGTTCAGAATTGAGTTATGAATATTTGGGCATTCCATGATTCAAATCTATTCTCAGCATTACCTTAAGTTTGATTTGGAACCTAAAATTCCTGAATTTCAGAATCTGGTTTTCTGAATTTAAAAATCTGATTTCTTGGGCTTTTGAATCTGATTGTCATCAAGGATTAGATAATTGAATAGTTGAGAGGCTAATATATGCCATGATCTTATTCAGAAATGAATCAAGATCATTGACAATTCAGAATTCAAATCTGATTTTTTTTCCAAAATCTGATTTCTTAGTTTGATTCTAAATTCTATTTTCTGATTGTTTGGAATCTGATTTGCCAATTGTTAATCCCTATTTTATTCAAATCACTGAAAGGTGTACTCTAGGAATCCCTTGTAATCCAGAGATGGGTCAAGGGGCATTTGGCAAATTTGAATTCCATCAATCCACATTGCTGATTTTTTCAGAAATGCTGATTTCTGTTTTCTCATTTAATTAACTTCTGATTTCTATTGTCAACCCTCATATTAATCCACTACTGAGAGGTAGTCTTAAGGGCTTCTTTGAGATCCAGAGATGGGCCAAGGAGCAATGGGAATTATGAACTCATGTGGCCATATGTTTTGCATTTCCAATTGAGTGTGTTTGTGTGGATTCCAATTTATTTTGCAACCGAGAGGTTGATTTTGAATCTCCCTTGAATTCAGAGATGAATCATGGAACACAAGCACCATTATTGAGTATATTTTATCCTAGTTTGGTTGATTGGAATGATTCCATCTTTTTACTATTGCAAATGCAAGTTATCATTCCAAACTTCCTTGAATTGCAAAAAAATCAGCATTGAATCTTTCTTTTGAGCCCAATGATAACTTGATTTTCAGTGAGGACCCTCTTTTGATTCAACCTAGCTAACAATTATATAATCATATATTGCTTAGTTAGAGGCCAATTGAGCTGTGGGAACAGCCATTTTCAAGTTGAATCAAAAGTTGGACATTTAATGATAACTTGTTCCATTCCATCCTTAATTAATTTAGATGAACCCCAAATCCTAGAAAAACCTTCCTCATAGATAGTTAAACCTTTTTAGACTTCATTCTAGCATTTATAATTCAGTTTTGATAAATTTCCAAAACCAAAAAATCTGTTATCATTTTCACTTTCCATAAAAAAATCTATTTTCACTTCCCTTTGAAAATCTGTTTTTAGCCATTAAAGTAGAACTAATTTAGATTGTTTTAGGGTGCCTTAGACTTCAAATTCTTGTGGATACGACAACCTGAGTCTACTACAACTTACCTGTGCACTTGCAGCTAGTGAGTTGGGAGACCAAAAAAAATGAAAAAATTGACATTTTCTTAAATTTCAGCAAGTTATCACTAGAAAACACAAATATCACTATCAAGTTTTTGGCGCCGTTGCCGGGGATTTGAGGTCAATTAGGCTAACTTAGATAGTTTAGATTAGTTTTTAGTTTATTTGTTAGGCTAATTTTCAGTTTTTGCAAGTTATCATTTCTTACTTTTCATTTTTGTCTAGTTTTCATTTCTTTCTTGAATTTGATACTTCTGAATCTCTTTATGCAGGACTTGGACCATCAAGAGGAACATTACCAATCAGATCCTGAACCTGAAAGAAGATTTTTAAGAAGAAGGAGATTGCAAAGGCTTGAGACAAGGAGAAGGATATTTGAAGAAGAAGAGGAAGAAGCATACAACCCTGAATTTGAAAGAGTTATGAATCAAAATATGGCAGCTCCTAGAACTCTTAGGGACTGTTATTCACCAAGCAATGCAAGGAATCAACAAGGGGGAGGGGCATTAGCACCTGTGGCAAATTTTGAACTTAATCCAGCCTTGATTTCTATGATTAGGCAAAGTCAGTTTTCTGGACTTGGGACTGAAGATCCAGCATGTCATTTGGACAATTTCAAGGAGATATGCAGCACTGTGAACTTCAATAATATCCCCATGAATGCAGTGTATATGAGATTATTTCCCTTCTCACTCAAGGACAAGGCCAAGATATGGTTTAAAGGATTGAATCCTGAAGAGGTAGCCACTTGGGAATCAATTGTTCAATTGTTCCTTTCAGAATTCTTTCCTCCTTCAAAAACTGATAACTTCAGGGATCAAATAGTGAGGTTCTATCAGTTGGACCAAGAAAATATTTGTGAGGCATGGCAAAGGCTTCAAGGATTATTAAGGGCATGTCCCCATCATGGTTTTGAGAAGTGGCAGCTAGTCAACTATTTTCATAAGGGATTGAACTACCCTAGCAAGGTGGCATTGGATACTGCTGCAGGAGGCATCTTTGCATCTAAAAACATTGATGAAGCTTATCAACTCATTGAAAACATAGCCAAGAATCACCACTTCCTTACCCATGATAGAACCAGGAGGCCACCCATGGACAATTCAGTGAATCAATTGTCAACTCAACTTGAAGAGGTGCTGTACAAGACTTTGGAGAGGTTGAACTTGACTCCCAATGGCAATAGGACTTCCAATTCTGAAACAAGGTGTTGTGTATGTGGGAATCAAGGCCATGTGTCAGAGAATTGCAACTTAATTATGCAGCAAGTGGACCAAAATGTGGATCAAATCAATGCTGTGGGCAATTATGGAATCAAACCTCCTGCTGAATTTTATACTCCAGAAAACAGGAATCATCCATACTTTTCTTACAAGGGCAACAACTATCAAGGAGCTCCTATGCAAAATTCAAATTGGCAGCCTAAAATCCTGCCAAGGAATCAGCCACCACCACCTTATGGAAATCAAGGCCAAAGTGCACCAATTCAAAGAAATCTGTATGAGCCACCACCTCAAGTCCAAGCATCACAATTCCAAAATGAAATGAAGGAGATGCTTCAACAAATTCTGAAGAAGCAGGACAGCCAAGGAGAGGAGATTTTGAAGATCAATTCTAGATTGGATGCCATGAATGCAAATTAGAAATTGTTGGAAAGCCAAATTGCTCAACAAGCTAGTACATCCACTAGACCTCCCTTATTCTTTCCTGGACAGCCAGAAGTAAATTTAAAGGAGCAAGCAAAGGTCATCCAGCTCAGAAGTGGCAAAATGGTGGAGGAACCAATGAAGAAAGTGGATGATAATCAAGCCAATTCTGACTCAAGGGTTGCTGAAAAGCCAAGTGAACAACCAAGTGAGGAAATCAGAAATTCAAGCCCTCAAATTGAAGCAAATCCAAGGGTTTTTGACAAGGTACCCTTCCCTCAAAGGTTAATCTAGGCAAGACAAGACCAGCAATATGGAAGGTTCTTGGAAATCCTGAAGAAGCTATACATAAATGTTCCTTTTGTTGAAGCCATCCAGGAAATGCCATCATATGCCAAGTTTCTAAAGGAAATCCTAACCAAGAAGAGAAGGGTATTGGAGCATGAGACTATAGCATTGACTGAAGAGGCTTCTGCAATTATCCAGAATAAGTTGCCTCCAAAGCTCAAGGATCCAGGAAGCTTCTCAATTCCATGTGAGATAGGCAATAAAAAAATTCAAAGAGCCATGTGTGACTTGAGAGCTTCTGTGAGTGTCATACCCTTTTCATTGTGCAAGAAACTTGAAGTTGGAGATTTGAAGCCAACAAATATGTCCCTTCAGCTGGCAGACAGATTCATCAAATATCCACATGGGATTATTGAGGACATACCCCTCAAAGTTGGTAAATTCTATATTCCAATTGATTTTGTTGTATTGGATATGGATGAAGATGTGAACACCCCCATTCTCCTTGGAAGGCCCTTTCTAGCCACTGCAGGGACTGTAATTAATGTTAAGGAAGGGAGATTGACCTTCCAAATTTGAGAGGAGAAGATTGAATTCAATTTGGCCCAAGTTATCAGTAGGCTAAGTTTTCTAGAAAATGATTTTGAAGATGGGCAATTGGATCAAGTAGTGGAGCAAGTTTCAGCTATAATCCCTATTGAAGATCCATTGCAAAGGTGTCTAATTTTTGAGCATTTGAGAGAATTGGAAGATCCAGAGGCTATGGCATATAAATCAGTACTGAACTCTTCAATATCAGTGGAAAATGTAGGAATTCAAGGTGAGGTACAACAGGTTATCATTGCTGAATGCCAAGGCAATCCAGTTCAAGCCAATTCCAAGTTGGAACTCAAGCCTCTTCCTAGCAATTTGAAGTATGAATTCTTGGGGGAGAATTCAACTTTTCCTGTTATCATTAATGCTAATTTGCCTCAGGATCAGGTGGAAGAGCTGCTGAAGAGGTTGAAATTGTATAGGGAGGTGATAGGCTACTCAATTGAAGATATCAAGGGTATTAATCCCTCCATTTGCATGCATAGGATCCCTATGGAGGACAGCTACAAGCCCTCCATTGAATGTCAAAGGAGACTCAACCCAACCATGAAAGAAGTGGTAAAGAAAGAAGTATTGAAGTTGCTGAATGCAGGAATCATATACTCCATTTCAGATAGTGAATGGGTCAGTCCAGTGCAGGTGGTGCCCAAGAAGGGAGGAATTACAGTGGTGAAGTCGGATTCTGATGAATTGATATCCACAAGAACCATTACAGGTTGGAGGATGTGCATTGACTTCAGGAAGTTAAACAAGGCCACAATAAAGGACCATTTCCCATTGCCATTCATTGATCAGATGCTGGAAAGGCTGGCTAGGCATTCCCATTTCTGTTATCTTGATGGGTACTCAGGTTTCTTGCAAATTCCAATTCACCCCCAAGATCAACACAAGACTACATTCACTTGTCCATATGGGACTTTTGCCTATAGGAGAATGCCCTTTGGCTTATGCAATGCCCCTGCAACTTTCCAAAGGTGTATGATGTCTATATTTTCAGACTTCATTGAAGAAATTATGGAGGTCTTCATGGATGATTTTTCAATGTATGGAGACTCATTTGATGCTTGCTTGGACAATTTAACAAAAGTGCTACAAAGATGTAGGGAATCCAATTTGATACTCAATTGGGAGAAATGCCACTTTATGGTCCAAGAAGGAGTTGTCTTAGGACATGTGGTCTCAAGCAAAGGCATTGAAGTGGACAAGGCAAAAATTGAAGTGATTGAGAAACTACCACCACCCACAAGTGTCAAGGCAATTAGGAGTTTTTTGAGGCATGCAGGCTTCTATAGGAGGTTTATTAAAGATTTCTCCATGATAACTAGGCCCCTCACCAAGTTGCTGGCCAAGGATGTTGAGTTTCAATTTGATGAAGAGTGTATGAAGGCATTCAAGAAGTTGAAGGAAGCCCTCATCTCAGCCCCTGTAGTGCAGCCACCTGACTGGACTCTCCCTTTTGAGATCATGTGTGATGCTTCTGACCAGGCAGTAGGAGCTGTGCTGGGGCAAACCAAGGAGAAGAAGCATTATGTCATATGCTATGCAAGCAAAACTTTAGATGAAGCACAAATCAATTATGCAACTACTGAGAAAGAACTTCTTGCTGTGGTGTATGCATTTGACAAATTCAGGCCATACCTGGTGGGATCCAAGGTTATTGTTTTCACAGACCACCAAGCTGTGAGGCACTTAATCAACAAGAAAGAATCCAAGCCAAGGCTAATCAGGTGGATCTTATTGCTTCAAGAATTTGATGTAGAAATTAGGGACAAAAGGGGAAGTGAAAATCTAGTAGCTGACCACCTATCAAGAATGGAAGGGATACAGGAATCATCTACACTTCCTATCAATGATGCATTTCCTGATGATAGTTTGATGGCTGTGGCAATTAATCAAATTCCTTGGTATGCTGACTTGGTCAATTATCTTGCATGTGGAATTACCCCTCCTGACTACACATATCAGCAAAGAAAGAAATTCTTTCATGACTTGAAAGATTATTATTGGGATGATCCCTTTCTACTCAGAAAATCTCCTGATGGCATGTACAGAAGATGTGTACCCCAATTTGAATTTCAAGAAATCTTGGAGGCATGCCATTCATCCCCTTATGGAGGTCATGGAGCCACACACAAGACTGCTGCCAAAGTCCTCCAATCTGGATTTTATTGGCCAAGTTTATTCAAGGATGCACATATCTTTGTGAAGGGTTGTGATCAATGCCAAAGAGCTGGTTCCATTTCAAGAATGAATGAAATGCCACAACAAGGAATTCTAGAAGTGAAAATATTTGATGTTTGGGGAATTGACTACATGGGGCCTTTCCCTAGTTCGTGTGGTTACAAATTTATTCTTCTAGCTGTGGACTATGTGTCCAAATGGATTGAGGCCATTCCCACCATTGCAGTTGATTCCAGGACAGTAATCAAGTTGTTCAAGGAAGTTATCTTTCCAAGGTTTGAAATTCCTAGAGTGGTCATAAGTGATGGGGGTAGCTACTTTATTGAAAGGTGTTTTGAAAACCTCTTAATTAAATATGGAGTGAGGCACAAAGTTTCCACTTCATATCACCCCCAAACAAATGGCCAAGCAGAAGTGTCAAATAGGGAGGTAAAGGCCATATTGGAGAAAACAGTTTCTTTGACAAGAAAAGATTGGAGTTTGAAGTTGAATGAAGCTCTTTGGGCATATAGGACAGCATACAAGACTCCAATTGGTACTTCTCCCTACAAGCTTGTCTATGGAAAAACCTGCCATTTGCCAATTGAGTTGAAGCATAAGGCATATTGGGCAGTCAAGGCACTCAATTATGATATGCATGCATGTGGGCAAAAGAGGCTTCTCCAAATTGATGAACTTGATGAAATTAGGCTAAATGCCTACCATAATTCAGAATTCTACAAGGAAAGGACTAAAAGATGGCATGATGGAAGGATTCTGAAAAGGGATTTCAAGGTTGGAGACCTTGTATTACTCTTCAACTCAAGATTAAAGATTTTTCCAGGAAAGTTGAAGTCAAGGTGGAGTGGACCATTCAAAATTCATAAAGTATATCCATTTGGTGTTGTTGACCTTCTGAATGACAAAGATGACATATTTAAGGTAAATGGACAGAGGTTAAAGCTTTACAATCCCACAGCCATGGATTCTGCAAAGGAGGAGCTGACTCTAGTTGATTTGCCACTACCACCTAACTGATTTCACCTTGTATCAATGTCTAGCCAAAGACATTAAAGAAAGGCACTTCTTGGGAGGTAACCCAAGCCACTTTACACTTAATCTTTCTGTTTTTGCAGGAATAAGGGATGAGGAACATGTTCAATTCACAAGTCTCAACTTCAGGGAGTACCCTTACCCTTATTTTTTATTTTTCCACTGAAAACTCAATGATAACTGATAATATCTTTTTCATTATGATACGTTGATCATATCATCATCTGAATTAACATTCATTTCAGTTATCCAAATCTGTTTTAGATTAATTTCAGTGAACTTCAGAAATTTCCAATGCATTGTTGAAATTGTGCACTCAAAACTCTGATTTCACTATTTCACTGATATCTTTTGGTTCTCTGCAGGATCAATTGCTACTAATGAAGGTTAGACCACCCAAAGTTTCTAGATGAAGCGCCAAGAGAATTCAAATGCCCAATTTAATGCATTTCAATCCCACCCACCCCTCTCCCTTGCCTTTATTTCAACTCTGAGGACAGTATTGAGAATAAGCTTGGGGGAGGAAATCTGGTGCTTTTCTAACATTTACACCATGTTTTCAATTGATTTTAATGTTCATATCATAATTCATACCATGTTATCATTGGTTTTCACAAGTTATCACTAGTTATCACTCGGTTATCAATTTTTGGACCCAACTCAATTCTGAATTCATTTTAACTCTGAAATGGGTATAATACTTTATTTTGACAGTGGATGCACTCCAATACCAAGTGGCCAACTTGGCCATTAGCCTTCTTGCTTTAATTGGCATTATGAATTCAGATGCATTTGAATGAAGTTTTCAGCTGAAATTTTTTCCTTTTTTGTGGGTCACACTAGTTGATACTTATGGATGTAATTAGTAATATCAGATGTCTAGAAGGGAGTCAAAGCTCTTGCTGCCATGCTAAATAGGAAAACTTGACTTTTTGGATAAAGGGATCTAAACTATACTTGAGTTTGAACTATTGCTCACTTCATGAGCAGGTTAGAAAAATGAGAAAAGGAAAAGTAAAAAGTCATATGCATGCATAGAAAAAAGGAAGAGAGCAAAACTTCCAAAGGAATCTCTCTTCAATGCAAAAAAGAAAAAAAAATTAGGAGAGCAAAACTTCCCAAGGAATCTCTCCTAAAGAAAGCATGAATAAAAATCAGGTGCTAAACCTGTTTATGTGCATTTCATGAATAAAAGTCAGGTGTTAAACCTGTTTAATCAATTGAAAATCTGTTCATGAAGAGATTTGTAGTTCAACCCCTTTGTAAAGTTGACAATTCCTACAATTCAAACATGTTAATGCTAGTACTTCTTCCATGGCTTAAATTTGCTTTAGCCTCTGTGATTCTCTTGCTAGAAATTGAGTTTTTGAAAAGAATGAAGTGTTGGCAAAGTGGGAAACTCATTGGATTCAATTCAGCTAGACTTTACTTCATTTGTGGACTTTTAATTCAAGTTTGTCCTTAATTTCTGAATGTTTTGCTTGAGGACAAGCAAAAGGCTAAGCTTGGGGGAGTTTGATCACTTGCTGATCACTATATGATTCTAACCCATTTTAGATGAAATTCATACATATGGAGTCCCACTTTTACCTATTTTTGGGCCAATTATACTTGGAATGCAAACATTGTGATAACTAGTTGTTATTCCTCATTTCATACTTAATTCCATGTGCATAGAGGTTCTGAAATGCCAAAATCCATTAATATTTAAATTCTATGCCAAGTTATCATTTTGAGGACAAGTTATCATTCTTAAGTGTCAAGTTATCATTATTTTGAATGAACTTCTTTTCAATGGTTTTCTTGCCCTAAATCCATCATTATTATGTATAAATCATATTTGGATAGTCACATCTCAACTTGTGCAAAGTTTTAAGTCCATTTGAACAAGTTATCATTTTTCAAGTGCCAAGTTATCGTTAAAGGGCAATTCTGTCATTTCGACATGAAAAACCATTAATTCTGCACAAGGACCTTAAGCAATCATCTTATTATTGTTCTAACTCATTGCTGGTCAAATTTCATCACATTTGGATAATCAAAACTCAAGTTATGACAAGTTATCGTTTTTAAGTCATATAAGTTATCGTTTTTGGGGCACTCAAGTTATCACTTTTAGGAATCTCATTCATATTTGATTTCTGACCTCACTCACTTGTCACTCTAATCAATTTGATGCCTGAAATGCTTTGAACCACCCATATTAGGATATTTTCCAAGATTTTCATAAAGTTATCATTCCGGGCCCCTTAATTCATTAATTTTGATACAAGTTTTCATTCCTGCACAACACCTAATATCATTTGATATCTGAGCTAGCAACTATCATTATCCTAATCCTTATTTGTCAAAATACCATTCAAGAGCTTTGATGCTTGCTGTTTGGGGATTTGTAGCAGGGAGAAAGGTGGCCAAAAAGTGGAAAAAGTAGGGGGGGACCATCTACTTTTTCCTGCACCAAAAAGGAATCTGCAGCTGGAATTTCAGAGGGGTGGACAGGTGGCTGCAATCAGGAGGATTAGAACATTTAGATGCTGATCAAAGGGTGGAAAGGAGTGATATATAAGCTGAATTTTTCTGGAGGAGAAAAAAGGCTGGTCATTCAAGGGTTTGAAGGCAAGCAAGGCTGGATTGATTCTGGTGGAGGAGCTGCTGGCCAGGAAGCTTCAAAGAACCATGAATTGTATCTGTTTCTTATCCCATTTGATGTCAAATCTTGTAAATATGAGGAGCTAAACTCCATTTCTTCTAGGATAGGGTAGTAGTTTAGATTAGTTTTGGATGGATATGGACTGTTTTTTAATTCCTGCACTGAATCAATTGCTGATTTTCAGATTTCAGAATTTTCTAATGTTAGTTCTTGCCATTGTTGGATCCTATTGTAATCTGTAGCTGAGAAGTTATCATTTGATCTATCCCTAGTTCAGAAATGGATTAGAAATCAATGTCAAGTTCTTTTTTCCAATTTAATTGAAGTGCTGATTTCTGAATTTTAGATTTCTGGTTTCTGTTTTTCTGAATTTCCTGAACCAGAATTCCTGGACCTTTGAATCTGTTTGCCATTGTGGATTTGATTAATAGAGCAACTAGAAGGTTGATATTGTCCCAAATCTTGATCAGAAATGAATCAAGATTATTTGGCATTCTTTATTATTCAAATCTGTTTATTGTTCATAATCTGATTTTTAAAAATTGAATTCTGATTTCCTGATTCCTGAATTTTCTGATTTCTGTGGATATCAGAATCTGTTCTTCATTTTTAACTTGGTTAATTGAGTCCTTGGGATGTTGGTATTGTCCCTATCTTATTCAGAAATGAATCAAGATTGTTTGGGCAATCATTTGACTCAAAACCAGAATTTTCCATTGATTTTTGAATAAAAATCAGAATTCTAATTTTTCTGATTCCTAATTGGAATATGATTTTATCAATTGAGTCCCCTGAATCATTCCCTTCGCTGATAAGTGAACTTTAGGGATGTCTTGTAATCCAGAGATGGGTCAAGAATCAATTGGTAAGTCAGGTTTCTATTGGTTTAAAATTCTGATTTCTAAATTACTGAGTTGCTGATTTTTTTGGTTTCCTGAATTCCTGAAGTCTGAAAATCTGATTTCTTGGGCTTTGGATCTGATTGTCATCAAGGATCTGAGTTCTTGGGATGTTGCTATTGTCCCTATCTTGTTAAAAAATGAATCAAGATTATTTGGACAATCCACTGATTTCTAATTCTGATTTTCTGGTTATCTGATTTCTGAACTGTTTGAACCTATTTGACATTCTGAACTTGATTAATTGAGCAATTGGAAGGTTGGTCTTCATCCTAATCTTGTTCAGAATTGAGTTATGAATATTTGGGCATTCCATGATTCAAATCTATTCTCAACATTACCTTAAGTTTGATTTGGAACCTAAAATTCCTGAATTTCAGAATCTGGTTTTCTGAATTTAAAAATCTGATTTCTTGGACTTTTGAATCTGATTGTCATCAAGGATTAGATAATTGAATAGTTGAGAGGCTAATATATGCCATGATCTTATTCAGAAATGAATCAAGATCATTGACAATTCAGAATTCAAATCTGATTTTTTTTCCAAAATCTGATTTCTTAGTTTGATTCTAAATTCTATTTTCTTATTGTTTGGAATCTGATTTGCCAATTGTTAATCCCTATTTTATTCAAATCACTGAGAGGTGTACTCTAGGAATCCCTTGTAATCCAGAGATGGGTCAAGGGGCATTTGGCAAATTTGAATTCCATCAATCCACATTGCTGATTTTTTCAGAAATGCTGATTTCTGTTTTCTCATTTAATTAACTTCTGATTTCCATTGTCAACCCTCATATTAATCCACTACTTAGAGGTAGTCTTAAGGGCTTCTTTGAGATCCAGAGATGGGCCAAGGAGCAATGGGAATTATGAACTCATGTGGCCATATGTTTTGTATTTCCAATTGAGTGTGTTTGTGTGGATTCCAATTTATTTTGCAACCGAGAGGTTGATTTTGAATCTCCCTTGAATTCAGAGATGAATCATGGAACACAAGCACCATTATTGAGTATATTTTATCCTGGTTTGGTTGATTGGAATGATTCCATCTTTTTACTATTGCAAATGCAAGTTATCATTCCAAACTTCCTTGAATTGCAAAAAAATCAGCATTGAATCTTTCTTTTGAGCCCAATGATAACTTGATTTTCAGTGAGGACCCTCTTTTGATTCAACCTAGCTTACAATTATATAATCATATATTGCTTAGTTAGAGGCCAATTGAGCCGTGGGAACCGCCATTTTCAAGTTGAATCAAAAGTTGGACATTTAATGATAACTTGTTCCATTCCATCCTTAATTAATTTAGATGAACCCCAAATCCTAGAAGAACCTTCCTCATAGATAGTTAAACCTTTTTAGACTTAATTCTAGCATTTATAATTCAGTTTTGATAAATTTCCAAAATCCAAAAATCTGTTATCATTTTCACTTTCCATAAAAAAATATGTTTTCACTTCCCTTTGAAAATCTGTTTTTAGCCATTAAAGTAGAACTAATTTAGATTGTTTTAGGGTGCCTTAGACTTCAAATTCTTGTGGATACGACAACCTGAGTCTACTACAACTTACCTGTGCACTTGCAGCTAGTGAGTTGGGAGACCAAAAAAAATGAAAAAATTGACATTTTCTTAAATTTTAGCAAGTTATCACTAGAAAACCCAAATATCACTATCACTCCTTGGCCCATCTCTGGATCTCAAGGAAGCCCTTAAGACTACCTCTTAGTAGTGGATTAAAATGAGGGTTGACAATGCAAATCAGAATTCAAATGGAAATCAGAAATAGAAATCAGCAAATAGAATTATGCAAATTCAGAAAACTGAAATACAAATCCATGAAATCAGGTTTATCAATTGCTTCTTGACCCATCCCTGGACTACAAGAATCCCTAAAGTTCATCTCTCAATGATTGGATAAAATCAGGGGGTTCAATTGATAAAACAGTTCCAGCAGAAAATCAGAAAACAAATTTCATTAAAGTTCAGAAATCAGATTTGCAATATGTTTTGAGTCAAAGATAATATGCCAACATCTTAATTCATTCCTGAACAAGATATGAGCAATGACAACATTTCAGTTACTCAATTAATCAGGTCCACAATGACAAACAAATTCAAATTGTTCAGGAAAAAAATCAGGAAATCAGATTTTAGAAATCAAAATTTTAAATCAATGGAAATCTAACTTACCAACTGATTCTTGACCCATCTCTGGATTGCAAGACATCCCTAAAGTACACTTATCAGTGATTGGAAGAATTTAGGGGATTCAATTGGTAAAAATAGATTTCAATAGGAAATCAGAAAAATCAGAATTCATGTTTTCATTTCAGAAATCAGTGGAAAATCTGATTTGAGTCAAATGATTGTCCAAACAATCTTGATTCATTTCTGAACAAGATAGGAACAATAGCAACTTCCCAAGGACTCAATTAATCAGATTGTAAGTGAAGAATAAATTCAACAGCCATACAAATCAGAATCAGATTCAGAAATCTTCAGAAAATCAGATATCAGGAAACCAAATCAGAAATCAGATTTGCAATTGAATGGAGTCCAGAAAACTGACATTAACTCTTAATTCACTTCTGTAAGATGATTAGATCAAGTAATACTTCTCAGTCATTGGTTACAATTGGATCTAATAGTAGCATAGCATAAATCAGTACAGAATGTTTCTGAAATCTGAAAATCAGCAATGATTCAGTGCAGGAATTATAAAACAGTCCATATCCATCCAAAACTAATCTAAACTACTACTCCATCATAGAAGAAATGGAGTTTATCTCCTCGTGTTTACAAAGCTTGACAGAAAATAGAATGAGAAACAGATACAAATCATAGTTCTTCAAGATGTCTCGGCCAGCAGCAGCTCCCAGCAGCAATAACTCCAACCACCAGCTCCAAAACCCTTGCTCAAACCCCTGAATGACCAGCCCCCCATTTCCTCCTCCAGAAATTTCAGATTTTATATGAGTCTTGTGCATCCTTAGATCAGCATCCAAATGTTCCTTAGCTTTGATGTGAGCCACCTGTCCTCTGGTCCTGAAATTTCAGCAGTGAGCTTTTTGGACAGCCAAAAAGCTAGTGGTCCCCCTTCCTTTTTCTTCCTTTTTTTTCAGTCCTATTCCACTTGCTACAAGGGACAAAACATCAAGCATGAAAGTCTTCTAATAATATTTAAACAACTAAAGATTAGGATAGCAGTTAAAATCAGATCTATAGCAAAAAGGGAATTGGTGTGTTGCAAGAATGAAAACCGATATCAAATTTGCAACTTAAGGAACCCAAAATGATAACCTTCTACATTTCATGGAAAATACTCAAGTGGGAGTGGTTCAAGGCATTGAAGGTTTCAAATGGATCATAATGGCAATCGAGTGAGGTTAGAAATCAATTATGAATAAGATTTCATAAAAATGATAACTTGGGTGCCAAAAACGATAACTTAAATGCCTTGAAAACGATAACTTATGATAACTTGAGTTTTGGTTATCCAAATGTGATGAAATTTGACCAGCAATGAGTTAGAACAATAATAAGATGATTGCTTAAGGTCCTTGTGCAGAATTAATGGTTTTGCATGTTGAAATGACAAAATTGCCCTTTAACGATACCTTGGCACTTGAAAAATGATAACTTCTTCAAATGGACTTAAAACTTTGCACAATTTGAGATGTGACTATCCAAATATGATTTATACATAATAATGATGGATTTAGGGCAAGAAAACCATTGAAAATCAGTTCATTCAAAATAATGATAACTTGAAATATAATAATGATAACTTGTCCTCAAAATGATAACTTGGCATAGAATTTAAATATTAATGGATTTTGGCATTTCAGAATCTCTATGCACATGGAATTAAGTATGAAATGAGGAATATCAATTAGTTATCATAATGTTTGCATTCCAGGTATAATTGGTCCAAAAATAGGTAAAAGTTGGACTCGATATGTGTGAAAAGCATCTAAAATGGGCTAGAAACATATAGTGATCATCAAGTGATCAGCACATCAGGCGGGTCATATGCACATCAGGCTCCTAGGGCACTTGCTTCGAGGCCAGTGGCTCATCCATACTCTGACTTTTTGCCTCCTTAGAAGTACTGGAAGTGTCTTCTCTTGCAACATTCAATGGCCGCATCTATGGTGGCTTCCGTGCTACTGTTTTGATCCTTCTTGCCAATGGTTGAGTCGGCACCTTCTCCATTGCCTGGATCCTAGTGTTAGTGGTTTGTCGGTCCATTTAGTTGACTGGAGACGTGTGGGTGTTCTTCTCTCAGAGGGCATGGCTGCCTTAGGTGCTATAGTTACTTTTATATTCTCTTCCACCACATTGGGCGAAGATCTGCTCGAGTGACCATGGACCATGGGTCGGAGATGAGGTGCAGGTGCTCGGAGCTGTATTCGCGGGCAACTCTGGATGACCCTCATCCCTTGTAGACTTATTGTCATCCTTGTCGCTAAGGTCGATCCTTGATGCTTTCAAAATACAACATATTACCCATGCATTTAATCACATTTCAATTCATTTTCATAGCATGCATCATTTTCTAACCTTATTGCTTTATTTTATGAAATGGAAATCTACACAAAATTTGTGTTCTGTTGTAGAAAAGGCAAGAGAAAATAGTCATGAAGCCATCAGAGAAAATGACACTCGAAACGGAGTTAAAATGGAGTAAAAAATTGAGGTTGCCAAAGGCTGAAATGAATATAACGGCAGTGAAACCACTTGATTTAAAATGTGTTTTCACGCCAAAAATTTGCCCGAGTTACGAGCCATGACGAGGATGTTAGGGGCCATGAAAATAAAACATTTACTCTAATTTGGACACCATAAAGGCTGTGAAATCATTGTTACGGACCGTTTCGGAGTTGTGCATTCCGAGAGGTGGGACACGGCTTCATCACCAAAAATGGAATCAAGAGTTGTGTGTTTTGGAGCTGAACTTGTTTTGCTCCTTGATTTACATCAACATCTTCCTTTCGTTTTGGTCCTATTTTTATTGATTCTATGTCCTCTTACCCAAGAGGGTACTTCTATCCTTTGTGTCTGTGGAGGATCTAAGATGGCACATAGTCGCTAAGTCATACTTAGAGAGGTCATTGTCATGTTTCACATAGTTCTCAACCAAAGAGGTTCTGACCTAGAGGGCTATCTTCACAAACAGGAGTCCAACTCAGTATGAGAAGAGGTCATTTTGGATCTTCACCCGGCAGGTTAAGATTGCGCGAAAGCCCAACTCAATTCCTCAGTGTGGATTCGAATCATCTTATTGCTCAGTGCTCAAGAGTGTTGCCTGAGTTGAATAGATCATCCCATCAGCATGCGTGAGCTGAGCCATCCAAGTGTATGAGAGTTTCACTAATGAGCTGAGTGATGTGTATCATATGATTACATATTTGTGTGCATGATGAGGAGCAGTGTGTAATCCTAATCATAATTTAGTGTCTGAAGCATATTAATCTCAAGTGAAAATATCTCCCTAAGACCTATTGTTTATCTACACTGACCTTTGTCTCCTTTTGTATTAAAAACTCATAAAAATTAGTACAGTTTTATTTGCTTGATTTTTTGTTTGTAGCATTTCATTTTCTCACTTTAAATGACACCTATAGACTTAAGCTTTTCCTTCTAAATGGTTTCATCAAGTGTGAACTTTTCAACTTTGTCCCTATGGATGGACCCTCAAGCACCACAATGACATGTTATATACTTGTTGTTCTTGTAGTGATAGTATAGAGAATTTATAAATTTTAAAGCTTAATTCAATATCATTCTTGTGAAGTAAGGGTAGTCACTCGTGTGGGGGTAATCATACGTCTAGGGGTAACTGATCCTAATACGTGACCCTCTCACACGAACCACATAATTTTCTAATATTTTGTATTTTTCACATCACTCAATTCTATGCGAGTCAAATATTTTTTCTTACAACACTATAAGAAAAAGCCTGATTTCCGACGGTTTATTTTCGACGGTCCAAAATCCGTCTGAAATACCGACGGTTTTTTCGACGGATCGTGTAAATCGTCGAATTTTTCGTCAGGTTTTTTCGACGGTTCGGGCCGTCTAAACTTTCGACGTCCAGAATTCGTCGAAAGATTCCGTCGAAAATCTCAGTTCTTTGATGGTTCTGACCGTCGAAAGTTTCGACTGTTTACCTATCCGTTGAAACTTCCAACGGTCTTAGCCGTTGAAATATTTCAATGTTGGTCCCGTACTATTATTTTAATTTTCGACGGTTTCGATCGTCGAAATTTTGCGACGTTCGATGCAACCGTCGATATTTCGGCGATCAAACCCGTCGGAACGTTATGAGATTTTAATTAATTAAAATATTCTACCTTAATTATTTTCGACGGTCTTAACCGTCGAAAATGGAAATTTATAATTTACGCAACTATGTTCAGTTGAGATATATATTATTATATATATCGACGGCTAAAATCGTCAAAAGTTTTGACGATTTAGATAACCGTCGAAAGTTTCAACGGTTCATCCAGCGGGTTTGAGCCGTCGAAATTCGAATTAATATTATATTATATTATATTTACCTATTTTGTGACGCTTACGACCGTCGGAAACTGCTTATATAAATACCCGACCCCACTGTCACTTTGTCCGTTTTCGATCCCGCGTTTCGTCCTCTGCATTTCGTCCGATCCGGCGGCCACCTCCAATCCCGCATTGCCAAAAGAAGCTGGCGCCCAAAGCTTCCGCCGCCAGGTCGCCGCCGACTGTAATCTCCGGCGCAGGTAGGCTCCGATCCCCGTGCGCCCTCCTTGCTCTCTCCAGCGGCCAGATCCTGCCGCCCTCCGTGCGCGGCAGCTAGATCCGGCCGCCCTCCGCGCGCGATGACCAGATCCGACCGCCCTTTCCGCGGCGGCCAGATCCGGCCGCCCTCGGCGCGCGGCGGCCAGATCCGCCCGCCCTCAGCGTGCGGCGGCCAGATCCGGCCACCCTCCGCGCACGGCGGCCAGATCCGATAACTATATCATTAATCTAAAAAAGGTCGGAGTTATGCAACTAAGATCCCTACAGTGAAAATATACAATAATTGCAGACTTTTTATACTCGGGGCTGCACAATTGGCTTTTCAAAGGTCTATGAGGACAGCTTCACCGGTACTCATGGGTGGAATGTGTCACCTTACATATATTTTTCATATCTTTTCCTAACTCCAAAGGATACATGAACTTGTTGTTCCTTTGGCACCTACAAATGAAAAAAAAACCTAGCACAGGTTGTAAAAGAGAAGATAAGATCTTTGGACTTGTTTAATTGCCTATTAAGGATTAATTATTTGAAAAAGTTGGTGCTCTTTTGTGGGGCCTTCTTTTATATTTAATTATAATCAAATAAATTGTCATATTAGAATGCATTCAAGAACCCTGCCCTGGCCTCCCTTTGTTTTGTGAAGCCAAATAGTTAATTAATTAACTAGAGCTTGAATTCAAGGCTGGTTTTTTATTGTTTTGTGAAGCCAAAGAGTTAATTAATTAACCAGAGCTCAAAATTTCCAATTTTTCTTTTCTTTTTTTTTCAGTGCGTCTTATCTAACATGAGTTCATTATCTAACATGAGTTTTCTGATTTCCTATCTTTAATGTCAATTCTTTCTTCATCGTATTTCTGGCTTGTGTTTTGCAGACCGTACACAATTCTAGGGAAGAGTATTCTTGGAACATCAACATCTAGCTTATTCCTCTCTATATATTGCTCTTCTGCCTGGTGAGTTCTTCCATTCTAATCTTTTGGACATCAACTTCTTCTTCATGATGATGTTTGTCAGTGTTGGGTATTCATTTATTTAATTTTGTTTCGACTTCCTGAAAAAAATCTTCTTTGTAGTTTGATAAGATAATTTTCCATTAGAGTTTGTAGGTATCCTTGGAACTATACATAAGTTTTGCATCCACACATAAGTCTTGCAGTTCATTTTTCCTTTAATCAATTTTCTTCTCACAAGGCACACATTTGATTTGGCAATTGCTATTCAAAAGAATGCAAATTTCTCTGTGATGTATTTATATGTTAAAATGATACTATCCATGTTCCGTTCTTTTGTACTCCTTCGAGATTAATATATCAGAAGCAGTGAATCAGAGAGTGTAGATTGAGTATGCAAGTTTAGAAATCTGCTTTTGTCTCTAAGGATGCTTCACATGGTTTGCGCCTTTGATTATATATGAAGGCTGCAATTCAATTCAAATACATGGTGCTTGTACATATCCATTCGTAGTTTTTGCTTGCACATGGGATCATATGCCTATATAGAATGCTCCTGAATTTACATCTGAACCAGAGCATAGTTCCTAGGTTTCTGTATGTTTTATTGTGAATTTATTTCCATTATTGGAAAATCAAGTATTTCAGCTCGCTATACATGCATGACTGTAGTTTGTCGCTATGACTCTAAACGACGTAAACTTTTTAAGATTTTTCCGCTATACATGCATGACGTAAATTTTGTATGACCAAAATTTTTGATGATTTGCAAATAATGTAGACATTATGTCTGACTCCAACGATCGTCGATGGATGTACAATAGAAATAATCCTGGTCGTAGAGGCTTGACACAAGAATTCATAGATGGCGTTGACTATTATGTTAGTGTGGCTTGTCAATCTTTCCAATATCAGCGGGAGGGAACAATTATATGTCATTGTTTGAAATGTGCTAGCACAAAGTTACAGACGGTAGAGACTGTTAAAGTTCACTTATATAGAAAGGGTTTCAAGCCCAATTATTGGCAATGGGATGATTTAGACGAAGGAGCGCCTTCGACAAGCGTCCCAAATTCAGATCTTCATTTTGTCGATCCTGAACCAACATTTACTTCGCAATATGAACAGTTAGTTTATGACGCAGCTGCAACTGAGTATGGCAATATTAGATTTGAGCAAAATGAAGAGGCACCAAATCCAGAAGCAAGAGATTTTTATGACTTACTAAACGCATCGAGCCAACCCTTATGGCCTGGGTGTGAAAGTCATTCCGAACTATCACTTGCTGTTAGATTGTTGAATATGAAGTTGACCACAATATTTCACAAGCATGTTTTGATCCATTTCTAGACATTTTAAAAGAGGTCACATCAACTGGGGCTCGTATTCCTAAAAATTTTTATAGGACAAAAAGATTGGTCAGTAAACTTGGTCTTGGCTCAACTAAAATAGATTGTTGTCATGATGGTTGTATGTTATATTACGGTGATGACATCAATCTAAATGAATGCAAATTTTGCGGGGCCGAACGATATAGAGTGACTAACAAGTCACAAGTGGCTGTGAAAATAATGCATTATTTGCCTCTTATTCAAAGGCTTAAAAGACTATACTCGTCTATAGGGTCAGCGTCGCAAATGAAGTGGCATGCACAGCATAATACTTCTGAAGGTGTCATGCTTCACCCATCGGATGGTGAAGCGTGGAAACATTTTGATCGTAAGCATCCTGATTTTGCTAGGGACGAAAGGAACATAAGGCTAGGATTATGCACGGATGGTTTTACACTGTATGGTCAGACTTCAGTTCCTTATTCATGTTGGCCGGTCATAATAACACCTTATAATTTGCCACCTGGGATTTGTATGTCCGCACCTTATATGTTTTTGACATGCATTATTCCTGGTCCTCATAGTCCTAAACAGAGAATAGACGTGTATTTACAGCCTCTAATAGACGAGCTAAAAGAACTGTGGGATGGTGTCGTCGCTTATGATGTGTCGACCAAACAAAATTTCACTTTGAAAGCTGCCTTATTGTGGACCATTAATGACTTTCCTGCCTACGGGATGTTGTCTGGTTGGATGACCGCAGGGAAATTAACTTGTCCATGTTGCATGGAACACCCAGAACTTTGAGAAATGGGGGTAAAAATAGTTGGTTTGATTGCCATAGACGGTTTCTTACAGCTGTTCATCCGTACATAAATAACCGAAATGCATTTCGACGGAATAGGATTGTAGAAGACATGGCTCCGGTCAGACGCTCAGGAGCTCAATTACGTCGCATTGTCAATGCTTTATGCAGAATTATCGACGACCCAAATGTCACATACGATGAGTATGGTGTTTGTCATAATTGGACCAAACGAAGTATATTTTGGGATTTACCTTATTGGTCTGATTGTTTGATACGTCATAATTTGTACGTCATGCACATTGAGAGAAATGTGTTTAAAAATGTATTCAACACCGTAACGGACATTAAGGGCAAAACAAAGAACAACCTAAATGCGAGACTAGATTTGAAGGAGTACTGTCGAAGGCCAGAGTTGTACTTAGTGACTTTACCTAACGGTAGATTATCTAAACCAAAGGCAAGTTATGTTCTTACTAAGGAGCAGAAGACTCAAGTGTGTCGCTGGATCCAAGAGCTGAGAATGCCGGATGGTTATGCATAAAATCTGACCCTTTGTGTGGACATAAATAACTTGCGTTTGTTTGGCATGAAATGTCACGACTGCCACATATTCATGAAAACTTTACTTCCTATTGCTTTTTCTTCACTCCCGGACAAGATTTGGAAGCCGATAACGGAGTTGAGTCAATTCTTCAAAGAATTGTGTTCTACAACAGTAACGGTGGAAAATATGACCCAATTGAAATGTAATATTTCGATAATATTATGTAAGTTGGAATGAATAATTCCACTGGGATTCTTTGATTTCATGGAGCACTTACCTATTCATCTGCCGTATGAGGCACGGGTAGGTGGACCAGTACAATATAGGTGGATGTATCCTTTTGAAAGATATCTTAATCGAATTAAAAGGACGATTAAGAACAAAGCACGTGTCGAAGGATCCATATGTGAAGCGTATATGATTCAGGAGACTTCGTACTTCTGTTCTTACTACTTAGAGTCCCATATTAAGTGTGCGAGGACCAGAGTCCATCGAAATGATGAAGTTCCAGAAGAACAGTCTAATGTGGCATCTTTGTCGATCTTCAATCAGTTAGGATGACATTTTGGGAAGCCAAAGAGTAGATGGCTCAGTGATGCAGAATTCAAGTCTACCACGAATCATGTCCTTCTAAACATGTAGGAGGTGCAAGGCTACATTAAGTAAGTTTAAGATCCATGCGTTCTTTTCTTTAACGTCTTCCCATACAACATTTTGATGTAACCATCACTTTCTATGTAGTGCTTTCTTACAATACTACAATGTTCCTGAAGAACATGTACAAGATAGAATCGAGAATGACTTCGCACCGTGGTTTAAGGAACAGGTAACTCTTACGATATTTTAAACAATTTGACATCTTCAGCGTATACTCTTCTCATTCATTTTCATATTAGGTTCTCAGTACCGGCACGGCGTCTGATCTTCAAAATTTGGCATGGGGACTGGCTCGAGAGGTGAAAAGTTGGCCGGTGTATTTTACGAATGGTTATAAGTTTCACACTGAAACTTGGTCGATCGGGAAGAAAACCGTGAATAGTGGAGTATGTGTCATAGGATCCGCGGACGAAGAAAATAAGCGCGACTACTACGGTATTCTCAAAGACATTATTCAACTGCAATACACTGGAGGTAATGAAGTCACATTATTTGAGTGTAATTGGTTTGATCCAAAGGAAAGGATAGGGATGCAAGTTCATAAAGATTTCAAAATAGTTGAAATACGTCACAATAGGTGTTATGATCGTTTTGATCCTTTCATTATTCTGTCTTCTACAAGACAAGTATATTATGTGTCATATCCGGAGAAGACCAGGGACAAAGCACAATGGTGGGTTGTAGTAAAGACGAAGGCGAGAAGCAGAATAGAAGTTGATGGTGCATTGCAATGTGCATATCAAGATGACTCGCATACTTCTGTGGCCCCTATTGTAGACACCGAATTAGTCGACGATCTATAGGATTCGAAACACGTATTTGAAGACTTCTATAACGTCGACATACAAAATGATGAAAACGGCTCGGACTAAGATGAATTTGAAACTACGTCAACTTCAGATGATGATGATGGGTACCATTCATGTGGTAACCCAGATGATGAGTAACGTTATTATTACTTAATGTCACGATCATGTTGTATTTTTATATCTTACAACTATGGGGATCTTGTATTAAGACTATTGTCATCTTATGGATTGTTCGTTTACGATTCATTTTCATGTTGTATCATATCGGTTTATTCAAATTATCATCTCGCAATAGTTTGTTTGATGCGTTAGCAATGCATGTGGACAAACAATCGGATCGACGGATGCCTGACGAGTACGATGCATTCTTATATTTGCTACCATCTCGTGAGTGTTTGAAATAATAATCAAAAGAATTATACGCATAAGCTTATTCGAATTAATTTGTTTATTTTTTATAAGCGCCTCCGGATATTAGGAATTGGTTCTCGAGTTATACGTACAATTTCGTTCCTAAAGATGCGACACAAGACGTAGCCGAACATAGTCAGGTCGAGACGTTGTCACATTTGAATTTTTTATCAATTGTGAATTTGACTTGGATTAAATTTTGTATCATGCAGATGTTTCGTTCTAGTAAAAGTAAAAATAAAGGAAAGGAGTCGATCGTCCCTAGAGCTCTCAGTACTCCGTCGGCTCCTAGATCAGTCACGGGCATTCGCATAACAGAACGTTCTTCTCCTCCGTCGGCTCCTAGATCAGCCACGGGCATTCGCATAATAGAACGTTCTTCTCCTCCGTCGGGTCCTTCCTCTCACGCTGATATTATGGACTTGGAGACACAATTGCCAGAAGAACCCGTCAGAGCTCGTTGTTCGCTCAGACCAGGCTTCCTCAAATCGTGTTTACAAAGCATACGTGCAGCCAGATAGGAATTTAGGGTAAGTGTTATTTTATGTATTTCAAATCCTTATTCATTTTGTGATTTAGCTATGACATTTTATAATTTTGTGTCCTTCCACGTTTGTACCATCAAAACCCGCGGCTGCGGCAGTTACTAAAGTGTTGCGACATAGGTATATTGAAGCGTGGCTTACATGAAGGGAAGTTCCTTATGCCACGAGACAAATGCTATTTAATAAATTTCGGGTACCCTTAGAAGCCAACATGGCCATTAAAATTTATTTTCGTAATACTTTAATTATTTTTATACACATGCAGGCTGATGTGTGGTGGGAGCCCGAGAATACAGAACAAATGTGGAAGGCTTTTAATTCTCGGTGCTCGAAGAGATTGTCCGCGATGCTTTTGGAAGCTCAAGCTGATGGAGAACGACACAATTGGATCCCCGAGGCCGTTTGGATCGATTTGCTACGAAAGTGGTCCACCGAACAGTACAAATTGAAATGCAAAAAAGTAAAAACCAGTCGAGAGTCGGACCAAGGAGCGCGCTTGCATTCGGGCGGATGTGTATCCACGAGCACGATTGCTAAGAAAATAGTAAGGTCGTTCAATATAATGTCGAGAAAATATTATACTTTAAGTTACAAAATATTATCCCATTGCAGGAGAAAGAGACGGAAAGCAGGCGGGGACCACACCGTTGACCCCAAGACAACTTTGGACGGACCATGTCGGCGTGAAGAAGGATCGCATTTACGACCTTGGATCTTCTGTGAGTGCAACAGATATTGGATATGGTCGTAAATCTACTTCAGGTTCATCTCCAAGTGGTATGAAAGAAATTATGGATCAGATGAGGGATACGATTAGGGAAAAGATCAGAAAGGAGTTCGAAGAACGTGAACGTCGTAACAAGACTGAAATGAAGAAAATGATGCATGCCTTCATGCATGGCGAATTGAACGACGACGACGCCGAGGTATATTATGTGCCATTGTTTGCCATTAAAAAAACTATTACTTCATGCATTGCTATACATTGTTGAGAAATTAGAAGGGCTACTTATGCAGTGAGAATATTATTAGATATCAAAAGAAATAGCTAGTGCTTTTAAGTCAAGGGTATTTGTTTAATGGGTCTATTCAGTCCCCCGCTTTTTACATGTTCAATAACCCTTTATTTGTTTATCCTAATTTCTCAAACATTCTCTTCTTTAATTAATACTCATGTGTAGAATGGATCTATTAAACCTTTCAACATTGGGAATGGCTATTAGTCATTTATATTGAGCAAATGATTTATTGGTTTGCCTAGCTGCTGCTACTTCTAATTGTAAGGTGAAAATGAAAATTTTTGAGAAGTATAAGAAGCTGACTAATTAAAAAATAATTGTGAACAAATTTGCACTGTACTTTCCCTTCAGCTGTTTCAATAGTAGGAAGAGCAAGTTAAAAGAGAATTTACTAGTGGTTCTTTCCCCTTTAACTACTTAGGAGCCCCAATATCTTATAAATCTCGCACAAAAGCTTCCTTATAGCATATTATGATCAGTGCACATGATAGAATTACTTTGATTAAAGCCTCTCTTTATGTTATCCCCGATTACTCCCTTAGTTCATCTGGACTTATTGCATCTATTGAGAAATTATGTAGATATGCATGGTGTACATATGATTAATTGAAACATTGCACAATTAGCTAGGTAGGTGAGGGTCTTAGTATTCGAGATCTTACTTTATTATGGCGGGCTTTATTTGCTAAAAGAATTATGGTGATTTCAAATAACTCCTGTGATTTGTCTACTAAGCTTGCAATTGAAAAATATGATAGTCCCTATCCTTGGCATGATATTGCTTCTATGTTGAGGGGCATTTAAACCGGCTAGATGCTAGATGTTGGATTCTTTTTATTACAGGGTCTTCATATTATTAAAGTGGGCTTTAGAAAATTGGTTGAAAAATGGTCTTTCTAGTCATTCTTTCAATGATCTTTGACTTTTTAGTGTTCCTCTGTGCTTCTTTTTTGATTTCTGAAATCATTTTGAACTCGAAATAGATCTCTAAATTATTGATGGAATGTTTTCCTCCATGTTTAGTGTATTTAATTCTTTCGCTGCTTCTTCCTACGAGGATAATTGGATTTATTTATAATTTTATTAGTAAGCCTCTTGTGCTACCTAAGTTTGCAGGATGGTCTAGTTAGACGAAAATTTGGAACATCATGATCCCTTCCAAGATTTTACTCTTCAAATCCGAATTCATGTTTTTTTTGCATTTTCATATGGGTACTAACTTTCTCAAATCTCTATGTATTGTGCAGTGACGTTCGAATTGTTTTGCGACCAAGACTTTGGAACTTGAGCAAGACTTCAATTATGTGACCAAGACTTCAAATTTTTTTGCATCTCTTCATCGTGACCAAGACTTCAATTTGTTTGGAATGGTGTTTGAATTATGTGATGTTTGGATAGAATTATTTGATGGTTATGTGATGTTTGGATAGTATTATTTGATGGTTATGTGATGTTTGGACTATATCTGTGATGGTTATTGATGTTGGTTGGAATGTATTTGTGCTGATGGAATGTATCTGTGTTTATGGATATATCTGTGATGGTTATTGATGTTGTATTATATGTTCTGACAAATAAAATTCAGCATTTTTTTATTTTTTTGTTTCCAACGGTTCTGATCGTCGGAAATAGCTGAAAATTGGTTATGGACAACGGATTTTTTCGATACTTACCGACGGTTCTAACCGTCCGTGCAGTATTATCGACGGTCTTAGCCGTCGAAAATCACCTGTGGAGTCGACGGATAAAACCGTCGATATGAGTTTGTCGACGGTGTAACCCGTCGATATTATCAACGGTTAAAGCCGCCGATATGTATCGACGATTAAAACCGTCGATAGTATCGACGGTTCAAGCCGCCGATAGATATCGACGACACTAACCATCTATAGGATCAACGGTTCAAGCCGCCGATAAATATCGACGGCATGAACCGTCGACTATCGACGGGTTAAACCGTCGATATATATCGACGGTCATAACCATCGATATATATCGGCGGTTCGTGCCGTCGAAACTCAACGTTCGACGGCCGCCCCCGCCAATTAGTAATATTGATGGTTCGAAAAAAATCATCGCAAATTATTTGCGACGCCTCATTTTCGCACGGACACTATCTGTCGAAAGAACCGTCGGAAAACGTTATTTCCGACGGATCTAACCATTTTACAGACGGTTCAGACCGTCTGTAATAGGCAATTTTCTTGTAGTGCAACACAAGGAAACTAATGGATAAATTATTGAGAATACTCTCAACTTTAAATATAGTATTTAAGTCAATTAATAGTATTTAAAGATTATAATTTCATTCAAAAAATCATAAACGAGGAGAGAGATTTCTTTAATTTTCATATTTACTTACTTTGTTTTCTCTTTTCATCTGTATCCACAATTTGCAATATTTTAAAATATCTAGACGCACTTATGATTACTTACTTAATCATCACATTTAATAGTACTTAGAAAGGAGCTTTGCTTCTAAGGCTGGCCAACCCTGGCACATCTGTTTAAGAAATTGTAAGAAGAAAAAAAAAGCTGCCTACAGTTCTCGTTAGATGTAAAAAAACTTGGGCTTGGCTCATTTGCTATATTAAGTTACGATATTACATGTATTTTCTTTTCAAATTTATTCAAAACGATTATGAAATAGTCAATTTTAAAATTATAATTTTATTTTTTAATCCAAGTTCGTCTAAATAAGTGGACATCACATAGATAACGTTTCTCATACATAAAGAAATAAAAGTATTAAAATATTGTCGGGATAAAAAATAAAGCAAGAAGTCATGATTGACCATTGATTATTAATCTTGAATATATGATATGGAAATAAAGGAAAAATATATTACTTTATTTTCTATTTAGTTATATTTTTTTATTTCTTTAGAAAGAGGAAGAACAACTTAACATGTTTTTATAACTAGGAGTGGAGAAACTAATGAGCAATTAAGGCCATGAATCAATTAAATGACTCTTTGAGGAATATTTTTTTCTTACAAAGCAAGTAAAATAATGAACGATAGATTATTTATTGACAATATTCTTAGTATGGAAATACTGGCCGAAAGATTATTGAGAATATTCTTACTATGGAAGGAATGTTCGAACTTTAAGTATACGTCATCCATTCATTATATATACAATGGTTACAGTAACCCAAATTAATGAATGTAGTATTTAAAAATTATAATTTCATTAAATTGGTCATAAATGAGGAGAGATATTTCTTTAAATTTGATCTTTCTCTTTTTTCTCCATTAATATGTATCCACAATTGCAATATTTTAACACAAATCAAATGCGTTTGTGATTATAGCTCTTTATGGTTACTCAGTCATCACATTTAATAGTACTTGATAGGAACTTTGCTGTAAATCAGGCCAAGTCAGGCATATCTATGTAATAAATTGTAAGAAGAAAAGAGGCTGGCTACAGTTCTCATTTTACATGTCAAAAAAAGTAAACTTGGCTTGACTCACTTGTTATATGTAGAAAATCTGATCTTGGTAGCCTATTAAGTTATAATATTACATATATACACACATAATAATAAAATAATTTAAGTATATAATTAAAATATGTATTTATAATATAATATTTAAGAGAATATTATTGTTTTTTATGTCTTGATTCCTTTTTTCACTTGGACTAGTCAACGTACTAGTTTATATATATGAATACAATAAATTTTTAATAGTGTGAGTATATTATACAATGACTTGTGGGTTGGGTGCCCACATCTATACACTATTATCTTGTTGTTATAACTACTAGGTCTATGCTTTTCCATATCCATTGTAAGTCCATCATCAAATTAGTTACCAATGTGTTGAATACCAAATGTCGTTCCCATGTTTTAATGTGATAACAAATGAAATTGGTCGAAAAGCTACTAATAACTCTTCAAGTGGTGTATATACAAGTGTAAGATTAACAGGTATACATATCTTTTAGAAGTCGCACAATAAGAAAGACAGAAAGAAATTTGTTAAGTTCGATGGGTCGACGGTCAAAGTTTTGTGACCGACTAGAGGAGCGGTCGAATGCTAATTGAAGAAGTCATCCTAAACTATGATCGGACATGGAAACAAAGGAGCCAAGACCGGAAACGTAAGAGGACACAAAGAAATTGAAAGCCCAAAATCAGTCAACCGAACATGAGATTGAAAAAATGTGAGAAGACTAGAAAAGTTGAAAACTCAAAATCAGTCGACCAGACATGCGAGCAAAAAAAAAATCGAGAAGGTAAAAGAAATTGAAGACTCAAAATCGTTCGACCAACCGTAGGCCAAAAATCCCCAACTCTGCATGGAGCAATTGAGAAATCTTGACTTATCATCAAGATCGGTCGACCAACTCAATGACAAATGCAATAGTAACAACTAGTTTTTGAATTGGATCTTTTGGAAGATCTTTCCAACAGCTATATTTCATCAAGAAGCCTATAAAAGACAATGAAACAGAAGAAGAAATATCATACATCAAGCACCAACACCCAAGAGACCTTACAAAGTAAAAGAACAATTTTTTTATCATTCTCTTGCAAAAATCGTAGTTCTCTTTCTCTGCTTTGTTTAAAAAGTATGAGCACCTAAAATAGAGATCTAGAGATATTTCATATTTGTGACCATGAGAGCTCTTGTCTAATAAGAGGTTTTCCTTCCATCTTAAGCGAAGAAGAAGGCGGTTTGGTGTAACAAGGGTTTACCTCTCCCTATAAGAAAGGAGGGAAGGAAGATAATGAAACACCGACGGTCTTAAGATCAGGAGTTAGAGCTGAGACATAGGTTAAGGAATTGGGTCAAACCTCATCAACAAGTCTTGAGTTTGCATCCTCTACTATTTTCTTTTTTCTTTATTTGTGTGCTTTGATTGTGTTCACATCTTCACGAGGTTTTTTAACATCTTTTTAAAAAGAATTTGATAATGTGGTTTTTATACCAATTCACCATCCCCCACTCTTGGTGCCTTTTGATCCAACGATTGGTACATCTTTAAGAGACATGACATCAAATAGCTTTGTTCCTCGTGAAGGTCAATCAATCACCCGTACTCCATTTTCAATGCATCAAATTTTGCATATTAGAAGACCATTATTAACCTATGAGATAGGAATGACAAAATATGAAGAAGTTAGTGCCACAAGGAAGAAGGCCCTATCCTTGAAAATAAGAAATGATGAAGAAGAAATAAACGAAGATGAAGATGATGTGGTTGAAAGGAAATTGTCACTTTATCAGAAGCTGGAGAAGTACTTATGATTTGCAAAACAAAGAAAGAAGGATGAATCATATAGAAGAAAATCAACAAACAATAATCAAATCACTTGCTTAAAATGTAAAAATATTGGACATTATAAAAATGAGTGTCCAAATCTTGCTAAAAAGGAAAATATGTTGAATGCTTGAAGAAAAAGAAGAAGGCTCTTCAAGTAACTTGGGATGAAAATGAGTAAGATGAAGATAGTTCCTCCTCAAGCGATTAATTAAGCACTTGTGTTATGCATGAGGAATTTAGGGAGCTTATTCAAAACTATGGATCACTTAAAAAAAAGGCATGATAAGTTGAAAATAGAATTTCAAAATGTTAAAAATGCAAAACATAAGCATCTTGGTATATGTGAGAAGTGCATATCATTAAATGATGAGAACGTGGGCTTAGAACTTTTGATTGATGAATTAAAAATAAAGAATGATAATTTAAATACATGTATTAATTCACAAAAAAGTGAGACCGAATCATTGAACTCAAAAGTTACTGAATTAGAAGAAAAAGTTCAGAAATTTTCAAATGGAAGGAAAAAGTTAGATGTTGTGTTTAGTGGTTCTAGACATGAAAAAAGGCGTGTTTCAAGAATCCTATTTGTAAGTCATCATTAGCTTATCATACTATAATTTTGCTTTTTTTCACTCTATTTCATGTGCATACAAGCCTTGAAATATTCATATTCTAATAATTAAGGTTAATATACATACATTTATCTTCTCGGCATAATGTTATCTTACATTTGAACATTTGAGCTGCATAATATAGTAATTTAGTTCTTATTTATCTAATTTTCATTTGAGTAATTGATTCTTATTGTTCATATTGTTGTAGCATTAAAATCAAGCATAAAAGACAAATATTCATGTTGGAAAAGGAGGAGGGGACCACTTTTTGCAACTGCCAAAAAGCTTTGTAGAGAGTAATCTTTTTGAAAGAAGAGGGGACCAAAGGACAGATGGCAAAATCAGATGGAAGGGAAGGTTGTGAGGAGAATAAATTGGTGATCATAATTGAATATAAAAGGGAGATGTTGATGAGAAATGAGGGAGCCCTCCTCCTCTCCTAGCCATTTGATTGGAGGTTGAGTTTTTGCTGGAGGCTGAGTCTTGGAGCTAATTATTCTACCTTAATAGTATAGAATATTTTTTATTTTGTTCCGCATCTATTTTGTATTGATTTCAACATTTATGAGGAGCTAAATCTTACCTCTCTTAGGATATGATAGTAATATAATTTATGTTTATGGATGGATGATTGAACAACACTTTGGTCAGTGATATTAATGTAATTTTTGAATATTTTTTAATCAATTTATTGTTGGTGTGAATCCTATTTAGAATGGCAACTGAGAAGTTTATGTTTTATTCTTTCTTGCTCAGAAATGAGTCTAGAGCATTAGCATTTGTTTTTTTATTCTAATCCATGCTCATCTGAATGTGAATCTTATATTAAAATGGCAGTTGAGAGGCTAATTCTTATTCCCTTTTTGTTCAGAAATGAACCAAGAGCATTAGAAATTAGTTTCTGAATTTGATTTCATATGTGATTTCTGAGAAATGAGCCAAGAATATTGACTTGGTTTTCTTATTGTAATCTTTCCATGATGAGAATTGTTACATCCATTTAGCTTTTATTAATGTCAATCTCATAATGAAATTACAGTCGAAAGGATGATTTTAGATTCCCTTGATGTTTAGAGATAAACCAAGAGAATTGGCATTAGTTTCTAGATCCGATTGTATCTATGCATTGAGCTGAAAGTTTTATAATATTTTGATATCAGTTGAACCCTTGTTGAATCAACCTAACTAATGTTCATATGAGAGTATGACACTTAGTTCTAACTTTAATGTACTGTGAGAGCAGTTTTTTTCATATTGAATCTAGTATGCTTATTATTGTTATCTTATTCTAATTCATGAATATTACATGAATCCCATTCCTAAGAAAACCTTTCATTATTTGTTAGTTATCATTTTATATCAATCACCTTAAAACACCAACAAGAGTTAACTTAGTCTAGGATTAACTTAGATTAGTCAGTGAATCCTAAGTTTCAAATCACTGTGGATACGACATTCGAGTCTATTACTCTGTTTTGTGCACTTGCAGTTCAGTGAAGTGAGGAGTACATAGTCTACGCCTAGACCTTGTTCAATTTATTATTGTGCATAGTCTACACCTAAACCTTAGTCTGTTTCTAGTTTTGAAAGGTTTATGCCTACACTAAAGTCATTTGCAATTTTTGTTTGGAGACCAATAAATCAGTCAATTAATCACACTCTCATGAAATACCACATCATGAAGACTTCTAATGTCTACAATTCAAATATGACTTGCTTTCATGTGGTTTCTATGGTCAATATGCCTTTGTGTGCATTGCTAGAAAAGTGAAAAGCATTGGAATGAAAAAAGTTTGGGTTCCTAAGAGAACCAATACTAACCAAGGTGGACCTAAATAAATTTGGGTACCAAAAAGATAAATTTTTGTGTCTATTTTCATTTTGCAGGAAACACACAAAATGAAGAAAGAAAGCAGTATTTGGATAGTGATTGCTTAAGACACATGATAGGAGATTCATCAAACTTTATAACCTTAGAAAAGAAGAATGGAAAAATCATCACCTTTGGAGACAATGCAAAAGGAAAAGTCATCGGTATAACTAACATTGGTAAAAATTATAAAACCCTTTTTAAAAATGTATGTCTTGTAGATAACTTCATGCATAACCTAATTATTATTAGTTCACTCAATGATAAAAATTTCATAGTGAAATCTGAAAAATAAAAGTGTGCAATCCAAAATATAAGCTTGAACCATTTTCTGAAGAAAATGGTATTATACATAATTTTTAACACCTAAAACACCTCAACAAGATAGAGTAGTTGAAAAGAAATAGAACTATATAAGAAATGGCAAGAACCATTCTAAATGAATGTACTCTTCCAAAATACTTTTGGTGGAAATCATAAACACTTCTTGTACTAAATAGAATTTTGTTAAGACCTTAACAAAGAAAATTTGTTATGAGCTCATTTATGAAAAGAGACCAAATATTTCATATTTCAAAGTTTTTTTGTTGCAAATGCTTTGTATTGAATAATAAAGACAAATTATGAAAATTTGATGCTAAGTGTGATGATGCTATTTTCCTTGGTTATTCTGGTACTAGCAAAGCATATATAGTGTATAATAAGAGGACTCTTTTAGTTGAAGAATCTATGCATGTTAAGTTTAATGAGACTAATGACTTTATTTTGAGAAGTTTATGTAGGGGTAACATAAGTGACAAGCAAATTAGAGAAGGTTCAATTAAATCAAAGCTCTCCTCATGAAAAAAATGTTGAAAAGGAGAAAGAAATCAAATTGAAGAGCATGTAGAAAGCATTAAAAGAATTTATCATCAAATTGATGTGCCACAAGTTATCCCTAAAAATTGGAAAAATGCTCCCTCACATCCAATTGAGAAAATCATTAGATATTGGTGATGGAATCAAAACTCGAAGATTATTTAAAAATGTTTGTGTTTTCTTCACCTTTTCTCTCTCAACTTAAACCCTTGCATAGATGATGTGTTAAATGATTTAAATTGGATTAATGCTATGCATGAGGAGTTTAATAACTTTGAGAGAAACAAGTTTAGAGACTTATGGAAAGACCCATGGATCATCCAATTATTGGAACCAAATGGGTTTTCAAAATAAGTTAGATGAAAATGGTGAGAAACATGGCTAGATCCACTACAAGAAAATGGGCGATTAGCGACGCGAAGTAGCGTCGCAAATTGTAGTGACGCTACATTGACGTCACTAGCGCCTTCATGGCGTCCACATTGTGTCCCAACAAAGAGACGCTACTCATTAGTGTGTTCTTAGCTATTCATGAAATAGAAGCTAATGAAGGTGCCTTGGAGACGTTATTATTGCGCGCCATGGAGCGAAAATGTGCAGGAGAACCTAGTGCCGTTCTGCGTCAAAATCTCTCGACGCTAACCTTGTGACGCACACATTGCGGCTTTAAGGACACACTATCTGGCGTCACATGTTTAAACGACGCTATGTAGATGCCAATGTGATTACTTGCAAAACTATATATAGGTTATCTATATTTATATCGCTATTTGTTTTATATTTAAACCCTAAACCCTATATATTATGTATATTATATGTTAATCAATAAATAAATTAAACATTATATTAGTATCTTCAACATATATATGTATTTCTACATCATAAGAGTGTTACTAAATATATAAATTGTTACCTATATTATATATGTTATTTATACATACAATATATATCATATCTTAATTATGCATATATTATTTTTATATTCTTAATCATGAAATTATGGTGGTTGAATTAAGAGAGTGATTTGCTATAAATTATCCCATTTTAGCATCACCGTGGAGACTCAATAGCGTCAACTTAGCGTCCAATTAGAGCCGCCGACATTGTCGAAGCTATGGTGACACTATTGGCATCTCTGTAGCGTCGCCAACATGAGACGCGAATAAGTTTTAGACGCTAATTTGACGCTACGGGGTCCCTAAACTTCTCTAGGGACTCAATAACGTCTGTATTGCGCCGCCGTAGCCGACTTTTTATCACACTTGCTTAATCGAGCACATATAGACATATAAATACGCGTATATACTTATACTTATATATAATAAGTACATATATACATATTATTATCTCTTAATCTCACACATATAAACATATACATATATATTCACTTGGAATATGTATACATATACACGTTATCTATATATGACTCGCACATGTATAGACATATACATACACGTATATACTTATAATACTTATAGATAAACACATTATTGTGACTTAATCTCCCACATGTAAACATTTACATACGAATATATTACATATATATATATATATATATACACACACAATTTTGTTATAGACACATATACATATAGACTTATAATTTTATATACATACATGATAGATTGTGGGAAAGGGAATAAAACAACTGGAATGGGGCACAATGCGATGAGATGCTATATTGATAAATAAAATTACATACTTAATAGAAAATTTGAAATAGAAAAACAATTAGCGTCTCTCTCGCATCACAGTTGTGAGACGCTAAATCAAAATTGACGCCCCTACGATGCTATGGTGTCGCTACAGTATCATAGCGGCACATTAGCCTCTCTATAGTGCCGCATGATCACTTGCTGATCACTATATATTTCTAACCCATTTTAGATGCAATTCATACATATCGAGTCCCATTTTTGCCTATTTTTGGGCCAATTATACTTCGAATGCAAACATTATGATAACTAGTTGATATTCCTCATTTCATACTTAATTCCATGTTCATAGAGGTTTTGAAATGTCAAAATCCATTAATATTTAAATTCTATGCCAAGTTATCATTTTGAGGACAAGTTATCATTCCTAAGTGTCAAGTTATCATTATTTTGAATGAACTGATTTTCAATGGTTTTCTTGCCCTAAATCCATCATTATCATATATAAATCATATTTGGATAGTCACATCTCAACTTGTGCAAAGTTTTAAGTCCATTTGAACAAGTTATCATTTTTCAAGTGCCAAGTTATCGTTAAAGGGCAATTCTATCATTTCGACATGCAAAATCATTAATTCTGCACAGGGACCTTAAGCAATCATCTTATTATTCTTCTAACTCATTGCTGGTCAAATTTCATCACATTTGGAATCAAACTCAAGTTATCACAAGTTATCATTTTTAAGTCATATAAGTTATCGTTTTTGGGGCACCCAAGTTATCACTCCTTAGGAATCTCATTCATATTTGATTTCTGACCTCACTCACTTGTCACTCTAATCCATTTGATGCTTGAAATGCTTTGAACCATCCATATTAGGACATTTTCCAAGATTTCCTTAAAGTTATCATTCCGGGCCCTTAAATTCATTTATATCGACATAAGTTTTCATTCCTGCACAACACATAATCCCATCTGATATTTGAACTAGTTACCAGCATTATCCTAATCTTTATTTGTCAAAATATCATTCAAAGGCTTTGATGCTTGCTTTTTGGGTTTTGTAGCAGGGAGAAAAGTTGGCCAAAAAGTGGAAAAAGGTGGGGGGACCACTGAATTCCTACACCAAAAGTTGTCTGCAGCAGTGCAGATTCTTCCAGGCAGTGGACAGGTGGCTTAATCAGGAGGATTAGAACATTCTGATACTGATCAAAGGGTGGAAAGGAGTGATATAAAAGGTGGAATTTCTGGAGGAAAAGGGGGGCTGGTCATTCAGGGGTTTGAGCAAGGGTTTTGGAGGTGGTGGTTGGAGCTATTGCTGCTGGGAGCTACTGCTGGCCGAGACATCTTGAAGAACTATGATTTGTATCTTTTCCCATTCTATTTTCTGTCAAGCTTTGTAAACATGAGGAGCTAAACTCCATTTCTTCCAGGATAGGGTAGTAGTTTAGATTAGTTTTGGATGGATATGGACTGTTTTATAATTCCTGCACTGAATCATTGCTGATTTTTAGATTTCAGAAACATTATGTACTGATTTATGCTATGCTACTATTAGATCCAATTGTAACCAATGACTGAGAAGTATTACTTGATCTAATCATCTTACAGAAGTGAATTAAGAGTTAATATCAGTTTTCTGGACTCCATTCAATTGCAAATCTGATTTCTGATTTGGTTTCTTGATATCTAATTTTCTGAAGATTTCTGAATCTGATTCTGATTTGTATGGCTGTTGAATTTATTCTTCACTTACAATCTGATTAATTGAGTCCTTGGGAAGTTGCTATTGTTCCTATTTTGTTCAGAAATGAATCAAGATTGTTTGGACAATCATTTGACTCAAATCAGATTTTTCCACTGATTTCTGAAATGAAAACATGAATTCTGATTTTTCTGATTTCCTACTGAAATCTATTTTTACCAATTGAGTCCCCTAAATTCTTCCAATCACTGATAAGTGTACTTTAGGGATGTCTTGCAGTCCAGAGATGGGTCAAGAATCAGTTGGTAAGTTAGATTTCCATTGATTTAAAATTCTGATTTCTAAAATCTGATTTCCTGATTTTTTCCTGAATCTGATTTCCTGAATAATTTGAATTTATTTGTCATTGTGGACCTGATCAATTGAGTAACTGAAATGTTGTCATTGCTCATATCTTGTTCAGGAATGAATTAAGATGTTGGCATATTATCTTTGACTCAAAACAGATTGCAAATTTGATTTCTGAACCTTAATGAAATCTGTTTTCTGATTTTCTGCTGGAACTGTTTTATCAATTGAACCCCCTGATTTTATCCAATCATTGAGAGATGAACTTTAGGGATTCTTGCAGTCCAAGGATGGGTCAAGAAGCAATTGATAAACCTGGTTTCATGGATTAGTATTTCGGTTTTCTGAATTTGCTTAATTCTATTTCTGATTTTCATTTGAATTCTGATTTGCATTGTCAACCCTCATTTTAATCCACTACTGAGAGGTAGTCTTAAGGGCTTCCTTGAGATCCAGAGATGGGCCAAGGAGCAATGGAAATTGTGAATTCCTGTAGTCATATGTTTTGCATTTTCAATTGAACTTGTGTTTGTGTGGATTTCAATTTACTTTGCAACCGAGAGGTTGATTTTAAATCCTCCTCGAATTCAGAGATGAATCAAGGATCACAAGCACCATTATTGAGTATATTTTATCTTGGTTTGGTTGATTGGAATGATCCCATCTTTTTATGATTGCAATTGCAAGTTATCATTCCAAACTTCCTTGAATTGCAAAAATCAGCATTGAACTTTCTTTTGAGCCCAATGATAACTTGATTTTCAGTGAGGACCCTCTTTTGATTCAACCTAGCTAACAACTATATAATCATATATTACTTAGTTAGAGGCCAATTGAGCTGTGGGAACAGCCATTTTCAAGTTGAATCAAAAGTTGGACATTTAATGATAACTTGTTCCATTCCATCCTTAATTAATTTAGATGAACCCCAAATCCTAGAAGAACCTTCCTCATTGATAGTTGAACCATTTTAGACTTCATTCTAGCATTTATAACCTAGTTTTGATAAATTTCCAAAACCCAATAATCTGTTATCGTTTCACTTTCTATTAAAAAATATGTTTTCACTACTAATTAAAAATCTATTTTTAGCCATTAGAGTAGAACTAATCTAGATTGTTTTAGGGTGTCTTAGACTTCAAATTCTTGTGGGTACGACAACTTGAGTCTACTACAACTTACCTGTGCACTTGCAACTAGTGAGTTGGGAGACCAAAAATTGAAAAATTTGACCCTTTCTTTAATTTCAGCAAGTTATCACTACTTAATCCCAAATATCACTATCACCGCATTAGCCAAATTTTTATTACTTTTTTCTCTTTTTTAATGCGGTGCCTACATTGTGTCTACGTAGCGTCGCGTTTCGAGGAAACGCCAAAGAATTTACTTCAATCCCTAACCCCTCTTCTTCATTTTCACTGTTTACTATTTTACTATTACCCCTCTGACGCCCGACGCCCAATGCCTGACGCCCAATGCCCGACGCCCGACACCGATGATCGACTCCTCCACCGCCTTTGCCTCTGCCGCCTCCGCCTCATTTGCCGCCCTGCACCGACCTCCGTCGCCTCCTTTGCCGCCATTCGCCTCTGCTGCCCTCCGCCTCCTCTGCCGCCATTCGCCTCCGCCTCCACCACCCTCCGCCTCCTCCGCCTCCTCTACCTCTACTGCCTCCGCGTCTGCCTCCTCCACCGCGCCCCTCCGCCTACTCCACCGCCTCCTCCACCGTGCCCCTCTGCCTACTCCACTGTCTCCTCCATCACGCCCCTTCGCCTCCTCCACCGCGCTCCTCCGCCACCCTCCACCGCCACCTTAGCCTCCTCCACCACCCTCCGCCTCCTCCGCCTCCTACTCCTCCGCCGGCCTTCCACCGCCTCCTCCTCCTCCTCATCCCTCCGCTTCATCCGCCCACTGACTGTGCTCCTCTGTCGGCCGTCGCCCACCGCCTTCCTCCACTGCTGCCCGCCGCCCGCCGCCATCCCTCTCCGATTAAGAAGGTACAAACCCGCCACCATGTTAATTTAATTATTAATGCATGTAAGTTAAATACTACTTAATTACTTGAAACTATTGCTGTTAAGTTAGTAACTAATGCATGTTAAGTTAAATACTACTTAATTACTTAATTTTTTTGCTGTTAAGTTAGTTACTAATGCATGTTAAGTTAAATACTACTTAATTACTTGATTTTTTTGCTGTTAAGTTAGTTACTAATGCATGTTAAGTTAAATACTACTTAATTGCTTGAAACTATTGCTGTCAAGTTAGTTACTAATGCAAGTTAACTTAAATACTAGAACCTCTTTTTGATAAAATTTTTTCATAATTCTAGAACCTCTTTTTTTATCATGTTCTCATAAATTTTACCAAGGATGTACTTTTACATTCTTGGTGATAAAATGGCATTATGATTCGACGATGAAGTACTTGAAACATGTGATTTTGGACTTTATAAGTTCAAAATCACATGTTTCAAGTACACGAATTTATTGACATATGGTTTAATGTTGTCCGTTACAAAAATAATAAAGCCAGATCGTAGTTGGATTCGTCGTTGGAGGATAAACATGGCGTCATAACTGAAGAATATAAGGATGGTGTTGATGAATTCATTAATGTGGCATATCAAAATGAAGGTGTTGCTTCTTCATATGGCAAATTCTTATGTCCATGCTGGAAGTCCAAATGTTATCAGTGGAAAGTAAGATGAGGAGTAGACTAAGTACGAATGGTGGGCGTCATGCAATGTGAGGAGTAGAATATTCTTAGCAGAAATAATGATAGATGACAATGAAACATCATCCATACACAACGATGTATCCTTGGATGATTACTATCAAGAAGATAGAGTGAATGAGACGATTTATGTGGTCGATGGAGTTGAGAATTTTCAATTGGTCGATGACATTGAGCCAATGGAAGAGTTCAATTCAAATGACCACTTGGAAGTGAACTTTGATAATTTCGTTGACGATGACTCGGATCAAGATTCTAGCGACGATGATGAAGATGATGAAAATGAATACGAAACAAGCGAATGATCCCGTAGTTATTCTAATGACATAAGATTTTTACTTCTTTTTTAAGTTATATATGTGAATTAAAAGTCCACAAATGAATTAAAAATCAGCTAAATTAGGTCCAATGAGTTTTCCACTTTTCCAACACTCCATCCCATTCTTTCCAATCCACAAATTCTAGCTGAGGAGTCACAAAGGTTAAAGCAAATTTAAGCCATGAAAGAAGTACTAACATTAACTGATTTGGGTTACAAGGATTGTCAACTTTACTAAAAAGTTTGAAACATCAATCTCTTGATGAACAGATTTTTCATTGCTTAAACATGTTTGAAAATCTGACTTTTATTCATGAGGATGCAATAAACAGATTTGAACCTGATTTTTATTCATGTTGGTCACAAGATAAAAATCCTAGCTTTATTCAGGAGAGGTTCCTTTTTGGAATTTTCACTTTCTTTATTCATGTATGCATGCAATGCAAAATGCAACTTTTCACTTTTCCTTTTTCCTTTTTCTTTTTCTATTCTATTCACGAAGTGAGCAATGGTTCAAACTCAAGTATAGTTTAGATCCTTAAATGCAAATAGTCAAGATTTCCTATTTAACATGGCAGCAAGATCCTTGACTCCTTTCTAGACATCTTCTACTTTTCAATTAATCCATGAATGTCAGCTAGTGTTACCCACAAAAAGAAAAATTTTCAGCTGAAAATTAATTCAAATGCATCTGAATTGATAATGTCAATTAAAGCAAGAAGACTAATGGCCAAATTGGCCACTTGATATTGGAGTGTACCAACTGTCATAATGAAGTATTCTACCCATTTCAGAGTTAAAATAAATTCAGAATTGAGTTAAGCCCAAAAAATGATAACCGAGTGATAACTTGTTCAAACAATGATAACCTGGTGGTAATTGATGATATAAGTATTAAAATAGATTGAAAACATGGTGTGAAGGTTAAAAAAGCACTAAGTTTCCTCCCCCAAGCTTAGCCTCAGTACTGTCCATAGTGATGAAAATTAAGGCAAGAGAGAGAGAGTTGGGAGGGTATGAAATTGATGGAATTTGTGCATTTGATCCCTTCCAATGGTTCCTGCATCTCAATCAGGGGCTTAAGGTGGTCCATTCTTCATGAATTGTAGCTAATCCTGCAGGGAAACAAGAGACATCATGGGTATTCAATATCAGATTTTTAGGGTGCACAATTCAATAATGCATTGAAATTCACTGAAATGCACTAAAATTCAGCTATGAGAGATTGGGATAACTGATATGAATGATGATTTAGATATTATTATGATGATTTCAGCATGAATGAAAAGATAATATTAGTTATCAATAGGATTTCAGTGAGAAAAATTAAAATTAAGGGTAGGAATACTCCCTAATTGCCAATTTGTGGATTGATCTGATTCCTCCCTTCTTTATTCCTGCAAAATAGAAAAATTAAGTGTAAAATAGCTTGGGTTACCTCTCAAGAAGTGCCCTACTTTAATGTCTTAGGCTGGACATTTTTCCATTTCTTCATGTCAAGGAAGTTTGAATAGTATGATATGATCAAGTAAAGATCTCAATTTGTGGACAGCTTCACTAATCAAGTATGGATCTCTTAGTTTGCTAATGATTGACCTTTGTTTTTCAGTTTGATTCCCTCCTCCATTGTACCAAAAATCTACTAACTTCTCATCCCAAAACTTCTCATGTATGATATATGAATCTCTATCTCCTGAATCACCATCTTGTTTAAGCAACCATTTCTTCATTGGCCTATTCAAATGCAGCATTATTGGAAGATCTTTGAGCTCTTAGTTTCATCTTTCAGTAGGCAAATAATGATCTTCCTTCATTGAATATTTCATTCCTTCTACAAATTTGAATTCTGCTATAGCCTTCATTTGGAAAGAAATTTCTTCTACTTTTGTATTCTCCTTGGCCATTTCAGTCTCATCATGTGGCTTTACTGTCATAACCTGTTGTCCAATGGAAAATGAGATGGGTGAGACTTTGGAACTTTGAATGACTTCAAATGAATTAGTGCTTGCATCAAGTTCAGGCCACTTCTTTTCTTTTAATGTTTCTTCATCTTTGATTCTATGATGTTGATATTCTTCAACTGATCCATGATGGTTTGTGGAGCAAATTTCTTCAAGTAGAACTTTTGGACAGTTGGGTGCAGGGATTGAATTGCAGCCCTCATCACAAAGGAGTGTATCTGATAGTTTCTTCAAAGAATCAATATCGGAGTCTTCTAGAAGTTGTTCTTCATTGGATGGGAACCTTATAAGTGGGTCTTCAATGTGATTCATTGCTGGTATCATTTGAGTACCCTTTTCAGTAACTTCTGCAACTTCAACTTATTTCTTGAATTGTTCTATAAGTGTGATAGACTCCTTTTCAACTTCAGCCTTCATGACTACTTCTTTTTCTTCATTCATTTCTTTCACACTTCCCATCTTCATTTCCTAAATTTCTTCTTTTGGAAGGGTAGATTAGATTTGTGAGGCTTCTTGACTGGACTGCAAACAAAGCTTGGCCTCCAAGGCTTAATATCCAGCTCCAAGAACATCTACTCTCGTACATATTTTTTCCAAGTTTGCAAGTTGCTTATCTTGCCGCCTCATGAAGTCCTCCAACATAATCTCCATTCGATTAAGTGATTGCTGATTTTCTGAAATATCCATGGTAGCAACCTAAAAATTTGACTCGACCTTGATTGTGATGGTAATATAAATGATTTTGTGAGTCATAAACATAAGGATTGCTGCTTGAGAAGCCTTCCTCTTGATTCCAGTAATTTGAACTTTCATGACTATATGAGGCATACATGTAAGCATTAGAGGGCTGTTGAAATTGTAGTGATCCTTGATTGCAATGAACTTGTGATGGTTCTCCAACATCAAAACCATATTTTTGAAGAGTTTTGGACACGACATCTTCAACTATAGAATCCAATTCCTCCTGGCTTAAGGGTGTTTCACTTGATTGATAATAGTCATAGAACCAAGTTTGCCAACTCATATCCATCTTTTCTTCTTTCTCTCTCAGAAGTCAAATTCAAAATTTTCTGCACTTGCTGGGTGAATAACAATCCCTAGTGTCCTAGGAGCAGCCATGTTTTGATTGGTAGCCTCTTCCTCAAAAGTTCTTCTCCTAGCCTCTTCTCTTTGCAAATTCCTTCTCTAATTGAATCTTCTTTCAGTTCAGGATCAGATAGGTAGAGGTCTCCTTAAAGCTCCAAATCCTGCATAAATTGAATTCAGAAGTATCAAATTCATAAAAGAAAAGAAAACTAGACAAAATTAAAAAATTGAGAATGATAACTTGCAAAAACTGAAAATTGGGCTAATAAATGGACAGAAAACTAGTCTAAAACTAATCTAAACTATCTAAGTTAATCTAATTGACCTCAAATCCCCAGCAACGGCGCCAAAAACTTGGTAAGTGATATTGGGTACGTGTGTGATAACTTGCTGATTTTGTGTAAGAAATGAAATTTTTCAATATTTGGTCTAACTCCCCAACTCACTTTTTGTAAGTGCACAGGTAAGTTGTAGTAGACCCAAGTTGTCATATCCATAGATATTTAAAGTCCTAGACTACTAAAAATAATTTAGACTAATCTAATTTAAAGTGACAAAAATAGGAATTCAAATGGAAATGAAAACAAAATTTTCAGGGATGCATAATGATAACTATTTTTAGATGTCTGAAAAGTTAACTAAACTGAATTGTAAATGCTAATCTAGAGGCTAAAAAGGTTTATCTATCAATGAGGAAGGTCCTCCTAGGAATTGGGGTTCCTCTAATTTAATTACGGATGGAAATGGACAAGTTATCACTTTTTAGTCAAATCTAATTCAACCTTCAATATGGCTGTTTTCACAGCTCAATTAGACCAGAACTAAATAATATATTATCATATAGTTGTTAGCCAAGTTGAATTAGAAGATGATCCCCACTGAAAATCAAGTTATCATTATGTTCAATCCAAGTCACTTTGCTGATTTTTTGCAAATTCAATAAAATTCTGAATGATAACTTCTAGATTGCACATTGAAAATGAATGGAATGCTTCAATCAACTAAACAGGGGTGAAATCAATCCAATATTAGTGCAAATGCTCCTTGATTTATCTCTAAACTATAAGAGGATTTGAATTCAACCTCTCGGCTGCAATTGAAAATGAAATCCACACTTAACACTAGATAATTGGAACCAATATGCATAGAATCACAAGTTTGAAAATCAGGAATTGTCTTTGCTCCTTGCTTCATCTCTGAACTACAAGGAAGGCCATATGACCACCTCTCAGTGATAGGTTAAAACAGAGCTTTACAAGGAAAATCAGATTTCCACTTAAATTAGAACAAGCAGAAATCAATCAATTGGAATATTTCAGCACATGTTACTTATTGAAATTAAGATTTTCCATTGCTCCTTGGTCCATTTCTGAACAAAGTGGAAGTCAGGAATTAACCTATCAGTTTCATATAAGATTGGGATTCCACAATGACATGCAAATTCCATAAAAATCAGAACTCAAAATGCAAATCAGATTTGACCACAGCATGTTTTTATAGAATTGATTCAGGGGAGTTGTCATTGCCTCTTATTACATTTCTGAATAAGAAGAACCCACTTAATCTACTTCTCAGTAGCCAATAAAATGAGGGTTTACAATGACATCAGATTTCTCAAATCAGGAATCAAAATTGCAGTTCAGAAACTAAATTAGATGAGAATCAGATTCTTAAATCATATTTGGACCTAGAACTTGTCATTGATTCTTGTTTCATTTCTGAATCAAGAACAGATCATAAAACAACCTCTCAGTTGTAGATATACACAAGATCATACAATGTCAAGAATAGGATAGAAATAGATGAGTTCTGAATGCAGAATCAAGAATCAGATAATCAGAAATTATGAAATCAGTGCAGGAAATCAGAAATGTCCATATCCATCCACAATTTATCTAGACTACTACCCTATCCTAGGAGACATGGAGTTTAGCTCCTCATAATTACAAAGCTTGATACAAAATATAGTGAAGAACAGAAGGAATTCATCTTGTGTTAGAAGCTGTCGATAGAAATCCCTCAGCACTTCAGCTCCAACTCCAAAACCCTTGCTGCCTTCCCCCAACCCTGCAATGGGCAGCCTCCTCTTTTTTATTCAGGGTTTCATCAGCTTATATATGGTCTTTAAACATCCTTAGATCAGCATCAGGATGTTCCATGGTGATGTGATTGTGCCATGTGTCTTGGTCCTACTTGCAGCTGCAGAAGACAGCTTTTCTGGACAGCAAAAGCGTGGTCCCCCCACCTTTTTCCACCTTTTTGCAACCTATTTTTCCCTTTTAGAAGAGATAGAACACCAAGCATCAAAGTCCTCGAATAGAAAATGAACAAATAAGGATAAGGAAAAGCCACCAGGGTCAGCTCAAACATCAAATAAAATCTGGTGTTATGAAGATGTGAAATCAGTAATTAAAATGATAAGTTTGAGAACCCGGAATGATAACTTTGCATAAAACTTGGAAAATGATCAAATATGGATGGTTCAGAGCATTGAAGGCATAAAAGGAAGTAGGATGGCAAGTGAATGAGGTCAGAAATCAAATATGGATAAGATTTCATAGGAATGATAACTTGGGTGTCAAAATGATAACTTAATTGCCTTAAAAATGATAACTTGTCATAACTTTGGTTCTGGTTATCCAAATGTGATCAAATTTGAACAGCAATGAGTTAGGACAATAATATAATGATTGCCTAAGGCCTTTATCAGAATTGATAGTTTTGCATGTCAAAATGACAATTTTGCCCTTTAACGATAACTTGGCATTAGAAAAATGATAACTTGTTCAAATGGATTTATAATTTTGCACAAGTTGAGATATGATCATCCAAATATGATTCATTCATAATAGTAATGGATTTAGGGCAAGAAAATCATTGAGAATCAATTCACTCAAAATAATGATAAGTTGGCATATGGGAGTGATAACTTGTCCTAAAAATGATAACTTGGCATAGAATTGAAATATTTATGGATTTTAGCAATTCAGAGCCTCTATGCATATGAAATCAAGTATAAAATGAGAAAGATCAACTAGTTATCACAATCCTTGCATTCCAAACATAATTTGCCAAAAGTTATGCAAAATAAGGGCTTGATATATATGATTTGAATAGAAAATGGGTTAAAAACATACTATGATCAGCTAGTGATCAATATGGTTACTGATAACAAGAGAAGCTTCTTTCTTTTTTTTCAGTCATAGTTACTAGGGTCGAGCATCTGGGTCATCTCGCTCTTCCAAGCGTTCACTCCAAATGAGTTCGCCACCAGGTAATATATTTATTGTCAGCTGCTTATTTATAGTTGATTATAATAGTCAAATTCATTATTTAAAAATATCAGTTCCTCCGCCATCGATAGGGCACGTAGCCGGATCATCACATAGTAGGTGATCCATTGGTGGTCCTGCTCCGCGTATCACTCTAGGTATGTGACACATTGTGGGCGATACACAATAGGAGATAGGGTTTTTTAAATATTTTTCTTTTGTGATAGTTGCTCCACCATCGATGGGGCACATAGTTGGAACGTCTCGATCACACGACGACGATCGTCATGTCACACCAAGTTATTTTTGGTACATTCCATAATTTTAAATATGAGCCAAATTTTATGTATTTTCTTACAATGACAGTTGCTACCCCACCGCCACCGGCGAGAATACTAGACGCTTCATCACATTCTAGCATTGGTGAGCGACATCTTATGCTAGGTGATATATTTATTGCTATTGACATTTCTCAATTAATTATATTAATTATTTTTTAATAGTGTCAGTTGGTGCGTCGTCGATAGCACAAGCACATGGCTCAATTCAATCAGACGAGCGAACTGCCACTGATCATGCTACGGTATGCATCAATCGACGTGAGAACGTTATTGTACATTTATCAATTATCACAACTTTAATTTGGTATGACACTAATAATTTATAATGTATTAGCGCCCTTAGATGATGTCGGACCTTCACAGCCTACCCCCACTGTATCGGATGATGATTCCTCTTCGAGTGATGAAGAGGTGTTACACGATAATGGGGTGGTCACTGTAAATAATTGATAAGTGAAATTGAGGAGTTTAGTGATAACTTGCTGATTTTTGGGTCAAAAGTCAATTTTTTCAATTTTTGTTTCAACTCCCTAACTCACTCTCTACTGCAAGTATACAAGTCAATTGTAGTTACCCAAATGTCGTATCCATAGTGATTTGAAGTCCAAGACTCTTTAAACAATCTAGATTAGCCTTATCTAAGGTTAAAAATCCAAGAATTTGAAAGAAAGTTAAAATCAATTTCTAAAAAGGGCTAAAATGATAACTGATTTGGGATTTTTGAAAAGTTATCTAAATTGAATTGTAAATGCTAAATTATAGTCTAAAAAGTGTTGTCTCTCAATGAGGAAGGTTCTCCTAGGAATTGGAGTTCATCTAATTTAATTATGGATGGATTGGACAAGTTATCATTAAATGTCAATTTTAACTCAACTTGAAAATAATTTATTTTCACAGCACAATGAAATCAAGGCTAACTACCACATTCTCATATGATTGATTAGCTAAGTTAAATTAGAAGATGTCCTTCACTGAAATCAAGTTGACATTAAGTTCAAAACAAAATCCCTTGCTGAATTTTAACAAATTAGTGAAATCTGAAATGATAACCTTCAATTACACTATGAAAATTAAGGGAATGCTTCAATAAACTAAACAGGGATAAAATCAATCCAATATTAGTGCAAATGCTCCTTGGTTTATCTCTAAACTACAAGAGGATTTAAAATCATCTTCTCAGTTGCAAATTCAAATGAAATCCACATTTCCATTAATGAATTGGATAGAAATCAGCACTTAATTCATACATGGGAACTCAGCACATGCAATTGCTCCTTGGTTCATCTCTGAACAGCAAGGAAACCTTAAAATTCACTTCTCAGTGATTAATGGATTCAGAGGCTTAACAACTAGCAAAGAAGGTTCCTCAATTTGCAGGAAATCAGAATTGAAGATTCAGAAAATCAGAATTGAAGAATTGCAACAATTCAAAGAGTTAAACCTTGGAAACCCCATTGTTCCCGGATTCATTTTTGAATAGGGATGAAACCATACTAAAGTTTTCAGTTATCAATTAAATCAGGGCTCAGCAATGATAAAAAATAGGTTTAATCAGAATTCAGAAATCAGAATTGGGGAAAAACAGAAATCAGAATTCAGGAAATCAGCAAACTCAATTGGATTAGAACCTGAACAATTGGCATTGATTCTTGATTCATTTTTGAACAAGATTAGGTCAAATGACAACTTCTCAATTGTAGATACAATCAGGATCTTACAAAGACAAAATCAGATTCATATGAAATAGAAAATCAGAAATCAGGTTTGATATCAATGCAGGAATTCAGTCTTGTCTACATCCATCCAAAATTAACTTAGACTACTACACTATCCTAGGAGACATGTAGTTTAGCTCCTCATAATTACAAAGTTTGCTACAAAATAGAGTGGAGAACAGAAGTGGTTCATCATGGATTGAAGCTTGTCGAGAGGTCTCCTTGCAGCACTTCAGCTCTAACTCCAAACCATTGCTTCTTTCTCCAAACTCTGTAATGGCCAGCCTCCTCTCATTCCAGGGTTTTTTCAGCTTATATATGGCCTTTAAACACCCTTAGATCAGTATCAAGATGTTCCTTAGCCTCTGATGTGAGACACCTGTCCAGGGCCTGAAAATCCAACTGCTGTGACAACTTTTGTGCAGCATAAAGTAAGTGGTCCCCCCTTTGCTTTTCCAATCTTTTTTCAGCTCCATTCACCTGCTAGGAGAGAAAGAATACCAAACATCAAAGTCCTCAAATAAGAAATAAACAAATAAGGATGAGGTAAGCCACTAGGATTAGCTCAAACATCAAGTAGGATTTAGTGTTGTGCAGAGTTGCAAACCAAGGTTAAAAATGATAACTTATCAATATACGGAATGATAACTTTGAATATACCTTGGAAAATGTCCAAATATGGGTAGTTCAGAGCATTAAGGCATCAAATGGATTAGAGTGGAAAATGAGTGAAGTCAGAAATCAAATATGAATAAGATTTCATAGGAATGATAACTTGGGTGTCAAAACGATAACTTAATTGCCTTAAAAATGATAACTTGTCATAACTTTGGTTGTGGTTATCCAAATGTAATCAAATTTGAACAGCAATGAGTTAGGACAATAATATAATGATTGCCTAAGGCCTTTGTGTAGAATTGATAGTTTTGCATGTCGAAATGATAGTTTTGCCCTTTAACGATAACTTGGCATTGGAAAGATGATAACTTGTTCAAATTGATTTATAATTTTGCACAAGTTGAGATATGACCATCCAAATATGATTCATTCATGATAGCAATGGATTTAGGGCAAGAGAATCATTGAAAATCAATTCACTCAAAATAATGATAACTTGGCCTATTGGAGTGATAACTTGTCCTAAAAATGATAACTTGGTATAGAATTGAAATATTTATGGATTTTGGCATTTCAGAACCTCTATGCACATGGAATTAGGTATAAAATGAGAAAGATCAACTAGTTATCACAATTTATGTATTTCAAACATAATTGGCCAAAAGTTGGGCAATTTAGGGATTCGATAGGGGTGAAATGCATCTAAAACGGGATAAAAAAACTATATTGATCAGCTAGTGATCAATAATATTGCTCGACCGTAAGTTAAATAAGTTGTACAAATTTTGTTATAGTTTTGGTTATCATTGAAAATTAATTCTTCTTTGTTATTGGCAGGATGTCAGTGCTCTCATTCTTTCCCACAAGCCGAAAGGGACAGGATTCTGGAAAGATGTCCTAATTTAAGTGCCAGATGACATCTTTCGAGCCTTTACGGTACGATCTTCTATTTGGGTTACATAATTTGATTGATATTATTTTGAAATTACTAAGTTTTAACGTTCTATTTGTAGGAAGCAAATCAATTTCATTCGGATCTTAGTTTATGGATGATCTGGATAGTTTTTGAGGAGGTCGCTGCGAAATGCCTTCGAAATCGATTATACAAGTTTCGCAAGGTCGTCACGTCTACCGACATCACTTTGGAGCAGGGCATACAAAAATGCCCAAGGCATATTAGGCGCTCAGTTTGGGAGTCCTTATGTAGGAAATGGTCAGTATGTTTATTTTTAAATTATTTTTATTAAATTTATATTTTTGAAAGTGTAAGTATTTGATGTTCACAAAGGACGGATGAACGATGGCAAAGGAAGTCAAAAAAGACAAGAGTTAACCGTCTTTCAAAGCCCGAGGCCCACATCCACACAGGGGGGTCGATGCAATTTGACGAGCATCGACGGTGCATGGTAATTTATATATAAATTCAATTTATCAAACTTTTGACTTATACTTATGTTATCAAATTTGAAACTTTATTGTAGGAGGAGAAAGAAGGCGATCCCGTAGACTTCGTGTGGTCTATGAGACCACGCATAAGAGCTTGAAGACAAACAACTTAGTCACGCCCACTGCTCGTAGGCTTCTGGTAAGTCTCATGACATGGTCATTTGGTTGTTGACATTAGTGCACTATTTTTTAAATACACAATGTTTAAATTTTTTAAGACGAGTATAATTTGAAAATGACTGAAAAGTACGGAGATGATCCGAGTACTCAGCCACCAGGTAATGTTTCTTCGTTAGTTTTGTCATATTTTTAATTTATGTGTTTCTTGATATATAATTTATATATTTTATGATTTTATATTTTTTCTATTTTGTAGAGGTTGTTCCTTGGGAGGAGGTGGCCGGCACGACACGAGGGGGGATACTTGCGTGGCATCAGCACAACGGCTCATATACCTAGGAGGATCGGAGGATATGCAGACGGTCCATCTGCTCTGAGCTCATCCGCTGCACCTGATGTGACGCAGCTATCACAGCAACTATCATAGCAACTATCGAAGCAGATATCGCGGCAGGTGTCGCAGCAGTTGGCTCCGCTGTTGCAGGTGATTTAGTGATTGATCCTGATGCAGAATCCATTCCTGCGAGGCCATGGACCGAGCATGTCTAGGGCGAACGTCCAGAATGATAACAATAACTCTCAAACCTAGGATAGAAACAAACCATGAATACAAACTATGCTTTTGTTACTTATGGACTTAGATATACATATAGTTTGTTAGTTCAGTTTATTATTTTTCGTATTCTTATGTTAAATATTATGCCTGTGATGCTTTTATATTGCTTGTGATGCTTTTATATTGCCTGTGATGAATATCAATGCATTTTTTATGCCTTATATAATTGTATGGTGTGGGAAGGGGAAAAATGAGGCTAGTATGGGTAAAAAAAAATATGCAAGTAGCACCTCCATAGCGTCACATTCGTGTCACAAAATAGTCGACACTGAGTTAAATATATCGTTCTTAGTGCCATATTCACGTCTCATTGACGATGCGGATACCATCATATTTGCGACTCATGGGCACTGGAATAGCACCTCAGACTTAGCGCCACCTGCGCGTCGACGTAGCAACGCATTTCTTCTGCGCCCAGTCGGAAACCACGCGTCTTAATAACGTCGAGATAGCATCAATGCGTGGCACTAGTAGCGTCTCATTTCCTTTGACTCTATTACGACGCCAATAGCCACCGATTTCCAGCGTCCCATAAATACGACGCTAGTTAGACGCGAATGAGATGCTCTTCATCACGGAGATGTAGTAGCGCCTCCCTAGAGTCACTAGTCGTGGGTCGCTATTCCTCGATTTTCTTGTAGTGATTAGTGGGAAAAGGTTACTCACAAATTGAAGGAATTGATAGTGATGAAAATTTTGCTCCTATTGCAAGATTTCAAGTGATTTGCATGCTCTCGGCTTTGCTTGTTTAAAAGCTTTCAAACTTTTTCAAATGGACATAAAATCTGCATTTTTGAATGGTTTTATAAATGAAGAAATTTCTGTTGAGCAATCACAAGGCTTTGAAAATCTCAATTTTTCGGATCATGTTTTCAAACTTTCAAAATCTCTTAATGAATTAAAACAAGCCCCTAGGGCTTGGTACGAATGATTGAGTAGTTTTTTAATTGGAAAAAAATTTTAAAAATAAAAAGTTGAAACCACATTATTTTTAAAGCATATGGAAAATGACATATCAATGTTGATGATGTTATTTATGGTGCAAAGAGTTTGAATCACTAATGCAAATAGAATTTGAGATGAGTTTTGTAGGTGAGCTTATATTTTTCTCTAGGACTTCAAGTGAAGCAAACCAATGACGAAATTATCTTAAACCAAGAACCAAAGAACTGCTCAAGCAGTTTGGAAATAACGATTGCAAACCGAGCTCAACAGTGTGTTAACCAATCTAGATAAAAATGAAAAAGGAAAGGTTATTTACAAAAAAATGTATAGAGGTATGATGGAAAGTTTACTTTACTTAATAACATTAAGGCTGATGTTATGTTTAGTGTATGTTTGTGTGCTAGATTTCAATGCACGCCAAAAGAATCACACCTAATATATGTTAAAGAATCATGTCATATTTGAAAAACACTTATGAATTAGGCATTTGGTATAATAAGAATTCAACTTTTGATTGACATGTCTACGTCGATGTGGACTTGGGCAAGGTTAATAAGAAAAGTCCCAATGGGATGTGTTGTTTCCTTGATAGCTCCCTCATATAATGGGCTAGCAAAAAATAAAACTCAATCGCACTTTCTACCGTCGAAGCCAAATATATTGCCACCGATAGTTGTTGTGCACAAATGTTTTGGGTCAAACAGTAACTACTTGATTATAGAATAATTTTTTTCAAATGTAACCATGAAGTGAGATAATTCTAGTGCCATAGAAATGACAAAAACTCAATAAACCACTCTAGGACTAAGTATATTGACTTAATATATCAGTTCATTAGAGATTATGTGAATAAAAAAGAATATTGCAATTGAATATGCATCCACTGACATTCCATTAGTTGCTATCTTTACAAAATCTTTGAGTGAAGAATGATATTGTATGCTTAGAAGGGAATTAGGAAAGATTGAAATTAAAGTGAATTGGTTATGAAAAATCACTTTTGAATTGAATTGAATATCAAAACAATGTTGCACAACATCTACATTACCCAAATATTATTGAAAATTTTAATATTTTCAGTCAACCAGTAGAACCTTCTCGATCGGTCAGGCAAAATGGTTGGACGAATTTCTTTTAATCATACCACATTCCTCAATCGATCATTAAAAATTGATCGACCTACTAAACATCTCTCTCGATCAAGCACATCGAAATACGTTAAAAATGCTCATCACTAGTCGATCGCCTGCAAGATCTGTTGACTGATTGACGCAAAAATTGCCACTGCCACACATTAAAACAAGGTATTAATTCAAACAAATCCTACCCCATCCTCTCTCAATCATGACCGCTCCCCTCCCTCACCACTTTTGCCACTTCTCTACCTCACCAACGATGAAGGAATCATCTCCAACCAAGTGAACATCTATCGAGTCCCCCATCAAGAACAACCACTCTCTTCTCCAATCATGACCTACTCTCTTATCTTCATATCTCGACCACCCAGCCCTTTCCCCATAGTGATCGAGTTCAGTAGACTAGGTTGGTACTAGTTCCTCCTTAGTGGTCATTTTCTCTCCTAGTACGGTTGACCTCCTATGTGTGATCGGCCTCCTATTCTTCCTATACCAGAAATTCTTCTTTCATCCTCTATGGTTGCTCACCTAGATTGTCTGCCACACATGACAAATCGATCATTGGAGTTCTCAGCATTTGGTGCACCCTTCCCTTTGCCAACTGTCCCTAGTGTGACCAGCAACCGCCGGGTCCATTCATATTCAGTGAATGTTTCTCTTTTGAATGCTCAACATGCTCGTTAACTCTCTATGTGCTTCAAATTAGCATATTTTACCTTAATCATTGAAATGTTATTAATCCTTGTTGGTCTAACATGTGCAGCTTTGTCGTCGCATCCTCAAGTTGTCCAGTGTCCTAATTCCTTGTGTTGTTGAATCCTTTGAAAGATGGAACCTCCCGGCACTAAAAATGCCAATGTTGCACTACCATCTTCCCATGGTTGTGCCTAGGATCGTGCTCATCATCATCCCTCTAGTCGCCCTCATCGAGTCATCGTCCAGCTTTCGAGTCCAGTCCGCCACCCGACGACTATGACCCCGACCTCTTTCGTGGTAAGTATATAGCTCTTGATTATGAAAACTTTCATCATACCCGAGGGGTCAAGAGAGTCATTTTCATTGATTGAGAGTAAATTGACATGCCAATAGTTGAGGGATGTTCAACGACATTAGTTGGTTGCCGCTCGTATCCTTACGTGAACGTGTGTTGATGCATGTAGAATTGATAGCAAACGCTAGCAAGTACACTAGTCGCTCAAGTAATAAAGTGAATGAGTAGAGTTGTCAGTCCCATGAAGACGGTTAATAACTTAGATTTTATTTTAACCTTGTTAATTGAGAAATTAAGAAAATATACGATTTCAGATGTGAATAAAAAGAAAATAATAATAATAAAGGAAATGATCACCTGGAGAAATAATGATTTGATGATTAAGGCACCTAATTATCACCACTGAAATGTAATGAATTTTTTCAACTTAGAATTAGTTGAATCGATAACAAAATGAATTCCCAAATTTAGTTAACCAATATTTCAGTCTTTAGCTACTATCTTAAGAAATAATTAAAATAAATCAATCCTTTTGGTTTTTAATTTACTTAATTAAATCATAAGATGCATTCAATCAGAATTAATATTAAGGGCTTTTTCAAGTCACCTTAATAACTACACGAATTAGGTCTCTTTCGATTTCCCTAATTGTGGCATGCAATAAGTAAGATCAATCCTAGAAACTATTATGAAAATAATCACTTATTCTCGGATAGCAATCAAATCATAAATCATGGAAACAAAGGAAATCATTAAACATGAAATTGCAATGCTATTAAAGATTCAAATCAAACTAATATTAAGAAAAAACTTCAAAACATAAATAGGGTTCAACTAGAATGACCCTAATGAAAGAATAAATCTGAGAATAATAATATCAAATCTAATGAAAATAATTGGGAAAAGAAAATAAAAATTCTAGCATAGGCTAAGCGCGTCCTCTCTCGAGTTTCCGGCAGAGCTTCGCTATTGTCCTCAATCTTCTCCTCTTTGTAGGTTTAAGAATAATGCTCCAGGGATGCTTTTCCAAGACTTCTTATGCCTCCTTTTATAGGTTTTCTCGTCCCCCAAGGAAAGAAATTAAAAATATATCCAAAAAGTAGATAAAAATGGCTTCAAAATGGCCTAACTGATCGTCGTCACGGCCGTGACAAAAGGCTGTCAAGGCTGAAAATACTTAGCCAATTTTTTGCTGGAAATCTCTCTGTCACGGTCATGACAGAAACTGTCACGACTGTGAAAATTTTTGATTGCTGATCTTTCTGTCACGGCCATGACAAGAATTGTCACGACCATGACAAGAATTGTCACGGCTGTGATAGTCTTCTGAGCTGTTTTAGGCTTTTTCTTGCCTTGATTTCGACATTTTCTCATATCCTGCCATGAATAATTTTCAGACAGGTAAAAATCAAATCTAAAGGAAATTATATGAAAACAAATCAAAACTCCTCTTTCCTAAACATAAAAACATTTTAAAATGCTAATCAAATTACTTAAACTAATGCATGATTTTCCGTTCATCATGTGTACCTACGCCTCCTTCTCTTCTTCTACAAAAATTTGACATTTCAGGGTGATGGGCTCGAGACCTTTTGTTGTTGGATGTTGTATTTCTTCTAGCTGTTGGAGAGAAGTTTTTATTACTTATATGATTATATTTTGATGATACAAACCTCAAAATAATTGAGTTATATTTAAAATGTCAAAAAAAGTTTAAATAGAAATGAATCACTTTATGCACTAAACTTTTGATTAATATTGTCTATGTTCCCACGAGATTTACATGAAGAGGTAAATATAAAAGTTATAAATAACTTTCTTATCTTCGTATAGATTTAAGAATCACCTCATTGAGACAATCACATAAAATTTTATATTTAAACAAGTGAAGCTTGAAAAGTTCAAATTGAAGTTGATATTTTTATGTACTAAACTTGCACTAAATATTTGAGCATTCCATCATGAGATTTGGATAAAAGTTATCTTTAATCATCTTATCTTTTCATAGAATTAAAAATCACCTCATTTGGACAACCGTATCAAAAGTTATGCAAAAAATAGTGAAGGCCAACAATTTCTATTTGATGTTTATATTTTTATGTGTTGAACTTGCATTTAATATTTCATTACTTTATGAAGTGATTAGGGATAAGAGATGAGCATGAAATTTATAAAAAAAAGTTGTTAGCTTTTCATAGAATCAAATATTATCTCATTTGAATACTAGTATGAAAAGTTATGTCTGAAAGAGTAAATATCTAAAACGTTTCATTTGAAATGGACAACTTTATGTACTAAACTTTGAATTAATATTGGACTATGATCTCATTAGATTTTGAATGAATGATGGACATAAAGTTGTAGATAATTCTGTTATCTTTCCATGGAATAAAAAATCATCTCATTTGGATACTCATATGAAAAGTTACGTATAAATGAGTAAGGTATAAAAACGTTTAATTTGAAATTGATAACTTATGCACTAAACTTTGATTGAATTTTTGACTATTATCTCATTGTATTTTGATGAATGATGAATACAAAAGTTGTAGAGAATTTTATTATCTTTCTATAAAATTACAATCGTCTCATTTGGATAACTGTGCAAAAGTTATGTAAAAAAGAGTGCAGGTCTATCAGGCAGTCGATGACACAACGGACGATCGAAAATGTTTCGGTCGACCGTTGGATATAAAATGGATGACCAAAAATGCTAGTGCAGTGACGGCTAATTATAGAGAGCGCAGACATTTCTAAATCGGATGACTATATCGGTCGACCATTCTGGGTGACAAAAGAATGAACGTGTTCAAAACGGACGATCAAAGTTGCTGTCGGAACGACTGCTAGTTATAGAGAGCACAAACATTTCTAAATCGTGCGATTGAATCACTTTTGGTCGACTGTTATGGGAGCAACGGTAATGGCAATGGCTAAATCTTTCTACGGACTACCATCAATGGATAACTACGCAGAAAAGACAAACGTAACGGCTAATTTTGTTCCTAAAAAGGATGGCCAAAATAGTAATGGTCGACCGTTTTGTTCAAAATAGATGATCGAAACTAAACGGTCGACCATTTTAGAAGTGACAACCCAACTTTTTCAAATTGATTTACAACGGTCATATTTTCAACAGAAGCCTATGAAAGGGATTCAAAAGACTGAAGGAACATGAACTAAGCAACGCAAGTCACTCTAGATCTTTCTTCAAGTCCAAAGCATTTTTCTTGAGCTTAATCTTGCAAATCATCCCTTCTCTCTTCTAATTTCTAAGTGTGAGCATTATTTGTAAGAAGAGAGAATTTGAGGGAATTCTTGTGTTCTTATTTACAGAGTTTTGAGAGCTCCTTGTAAGAAGAGGTGTGCCTTATCTCTTGAGCAAAGAGCAAGACATTGTGGTGTAGAAAAGGTTATTCTATCCTCACAAGAAAAGAGAAAGCTAGTGAATCTCCGACGATCTTGAGGTGAGATGTAGGCCAAGGAGTTGGGCCGAATCTCGTCTACATATTGTGGTTACCCGACCACTTGACCCGACCCGAACTGGGTCGGGTTGGGTCGGATCTAGCCCTCCCAGACCTCTTAGATTCGACCGACCCGACCCGACCAAATTACGCCCTCCTTGCGGCGGCCAGATCCGGCCGCCTTTCTAAATTTTGATTCTTCTTACTTATCTTTTACTTGCTTGCTTGTGATCGCATTTTCTAAAAATCGACTTTTACGATTTTTTTGTTACAATTTTTATGCACCAATTAGCCACCCCCTCACCCCCCCCCCTCTTGGTGCTTTCGATCCTATACTATCTCTCGTGACCTATGTCGCATCTCTGGGTTTCCTCCACCTCCATCAAGCTCTCATTTTTATGCCACCCAGAGTTGGCCATATGGCTTTGTGCGAGTTCAAGATGTTGTGGACCTCATGTTTGGAGGACGTGCACAATAATATAAAATTGATGAAGTGCATTAGTTTCTTGCACCTCCACTTAAATTGGCCCATCAAATTTTGAGTCACATGATCACTCCATATTCTGGCCATTACATAAAGGTTATATGCTTTGATATGTTCTTTCCGCCTAGACTTTGCCTACTACTTTCTTCACCAATATTTGAAAGCTATCCAATGCTCCAAGGAAGCATTTATTTTGGCTCTTGGATCACCAAAATGGTCATTGCCTATTGGGTGGTCATCCCCAATGATGAGATCAAACCCCGGTCTTGGGATGTCATTAGTGACAAGACCATGCATTAGAAACACTTTCGAAGGGCTCAAAACACTTGGATTGCTGAGGGTAATGCAAAGGACATAGGTGATGAACATGAGACATTTACAACTACAGATATTGGCGACCAGAAAGAGGAGGGACTTGATTGGAGCACTCAATTACCCTCCACACATTGCTCCCGGAGTTTTGGGTAGCCACCCAGGTTTAAAGAGATTGAATGAGAATTTGAAACGAAATAGAAGTATAATTATATAATGAATCAGAAGAAAAAGAATGGTAAATCATTGTTAGAAAAGAATTGAGATTTGACGAAAATATTAGATTAAGATTGGAAATTTGAATTTGAGAAGGATTACAAGAATGGCTAGAAAAGATTAAAGGAAGAGAAATAAAGAAGGATAAATCTTATTGGTAATACGAATTGTAATAGATAGAAATTAAGAATTTCATTTGAATTGAGATCCAAAACAAGTTCAATAGATTAAAGACTCTCAACGAGGTTAAAAGTTTTATTAGAAATATTTCAACCATTAATATGAACATTATGTGATAATATATTATTATATTTAATAATTTCAAAAAATATAGAAAACAAAGCAACAAAAAGATTTATGAAAGTATAGTTTAATGAAATAAGTTATAGATAGGATATAGGAGATAAAAAAACAATTTGAATGAGACTAAAACTAAAGTATGATTACAAATTAAGTTCATAATTTATTATTGATGGTTATTATTATAGGCTAATTAAGTCAAAAGATAATGGCTAACTCAGAATTTATTGAGGGATACAATTGGAATCAAACAACACCCAAAAAGTTATAAATAGAACCAAAGATTTTGGAGTTTCTTCACACACACGAAGATCAAGTTTCTACTCAAAGTTCTCCATTTCAGTCCTATTTTGCATGCAAACCCAAGCACACCAGTAGACAACGATTAGACCAACTTGAAGTCCCAACATAGAGAAATTTTAGGAGTTCTCTCACACAGAATTTAAGATGTCATCACGAAGCAATTGACGGACAAAGTTCATCAATTGAGGAGGAAATCAACCAACTTGATGTACATAGGAAATCTGTATATCGATAGTTTCATCGACCCTCTAGATTCTTGTCCTATGTGTGGTTTATCCTATGGATGAATTAAGAATAGGTTTGAATTATTAATCACATCAAAATAGGGTTGAAAAGCATCGCAAATGCAACTTTGCAAATGAGTATAAGTACCCGAGCCAAATTCAATGGAATCTAGGCAAGGTCAAATTTGTTTGGACCCAGTTTAAGAACTCGGTCCAGGTCCTGAAGGTACGCGGTCCGAATTCAATAACCTGAGCATTGTGTGGAATCCGACCCAGGTTCCATTGAGAAAGATGTTGAAGTTGAATCAGTAAAAATCTAGAGTAGGTTATGGGATAGTTTGGCTCAGATTCCATCGACGAGGAATAAGAAGTTTAACCCACTCCACCTATTTCATCGAACCCAACCCGAATTCTTCCAAAAGATGAACTTCAAAATTGAAATGGACAATCTGGCCTAGGTTTCACCACATCCAACCTAGATTCCAATGTTGAAAAGTAATATGATAAATTTTACAATATAAAATTAGAAGAGATCTTAAAGCAATATTCATGATTGAAGGATAACTCAAAATATAAAGTACAAGAAAAAATGAAGCCATATTTGATGAAGCAATGCTTATTGAAGTTAATTGTTAAAAATTAAATGATAAGTAAAAGTATATTTTGTGATCAAAGCAGACTTTATAGTTGAAGCTAAGAAGTTAAAAAGTATTTCATGCAAAAATCAAAATATTTTATATATTATTTTAATTTATTTTTCCAATATTTTATCACGGCATAGATCACTTTCTTCTAACAAATATGGATTTATTAGATATCATTTAATATGGCTTTAAATAAGATAATATCTAGGCGAATTAACCTTATAGTAATTACTTTGCAAGAAGAAACAAATTTTGGAAAAATCAAGACAAGTTGTGAGGAATTTAATCCCAAGGCGTGAGTAGTTGAGAACATCTTGTAAGGTGCAAGATTTTATCCATTGCAAACCATGATTTTTTATGCACTAGAAAAAAATTAATTCTTCACAAGGCTCATGTTTTAGCATTCAACTATTCACCCAACTGGTATCAAGGTATAAATCCTCATACTCTCAATCCAATTATGAAAAATCATTGAGAGAGGAGAGAGGGATTTGGATCCCCTTTACATAGCTTGATCTTAGATCTTCCTTGTCTTTCTTTCTCTTCTTCATCCTCTTTTTCCTTCTCCCTGATCTTCTCTTTCTCCTTCCTCAAGCCCTAGCTATCAAGATATGGATTAAAGAGATAAAGAGAGAAAAAAGAGGCCTTATATAGGGGAAATCATAAGAGATTGAACAAAAAGTCCAATTTACCCTTTAATGAAAATTTGGGTATTACATCCTCTCTCCCTTAAAAGAAAATTCATCCTCAAATTTTAAACATAATAAAGAACACTTACCAAATAATCTTGGAAAATGTTCTTTCATTTCTTATTCTACTTCTCGTGTCGCTTCAATTCCATTGTGGTGCTTCCATGCAATCTTAACCACCTTCACCACTTTGTTCTTTAAACTTCGCTCTCCATACTCTAGTATCTCTATGGGATACTCTTCATAAGTGAGGTCTTTCTTGATGGTTGGTTCTTCAACTACCACCACATCGGAACTGACGTATGTGTACTTGCGAAGCATTGACACATGAAAAATATTATGGATTCTGGCATATGAAGGAGGCAATGTCAACTTGTATGCTCCTTCTCCCACCTTTTCCAGAATCTCGAACGGGCCGATATATCTGGGAGTCAACTTGCCCTTACTGCTAAACCTCATGACTCCTTTGGTAGGAGAAAACTTCAACAATACATGATCTCCATCTTAATAAATTTTCTCTCTTCTTTTTTTATCTACATAACTCTTCTAGTGGCTCTGAGCTGCCAACATTCTTTCCTTGATCAAATCTACCTTTTCAGCATACTTTTTCTACTAGTTCAGGTCCTAGTAGCCTTCCTTCACCAACAACACTCCAACATGTGGGAGACTTCCAAGTCTTCCATACAGTGCTTCATGGAGCCATCTTTATGGTGAAGTGGTAACTGTTGTTGTAGGCAAACTCAGCTAGAGTGAGATGGTCACCCAGCTATCTTGCCAATCTATTTCACATGCTCTAAGCATATCCTCCATGGTCTGGATTGTCCTTTCACTTTGCCCATCGCTCTGAGGGTGAAATGCAGTGCGGTAATGCAACCTCATGCCAAATGCATGCTGCAATCCTCTCTAGAATCTTGCTGTGAATTTGGGATCTCTATCCGATACTATGGAAATAGGAATCCCATGTAGTCGGACAATTTCATCCACACACAATTTCACCATACTAGCAGTTGACTATCTTACATTGTATGGTAAGAAGGGAGCTGACTTAATTAATTTGTCAATGATGACCCAGATGGTATCGTGACCCTTATATGTCTTTGGGAGACTCACAATGAAATCCATTGTAATCTCCTCCCACTTCCACTATGGTATGGGCAGTGGGTTCAATAACCTTGGTGGATTTCGGTGCTCAATCTTGACCTGTTGGAAAACTAAACACTTGGATACAAACTCAGCTACTTCTCTTCTCATGTCTCTCCACCAAAATGTCCTTTGCAAGTCCTTGAACATTTTAGTGGTTCCAGGATGGATGGCAAATTTTGACTTGTGGCACTCAGTCATAATTTCTTTCTTGAGATCTTTATCTTCAGGTACCCATAATCTGTCTTGAAACCTGATAGTCCCATCTTCACTAATCCTGTAAGCTGGGTGCTCTTTCTCACATAGAGCCTTCATGTCTTTGTATTCTGGGTCTTCTTTATGTGCTTGTGCTATTCTATCTACTAAATCAAGTTGAATGACACAGTGCATCATCAACTTTCCCTGAGTACTTTCTTCGATTAGGGTCGACTTGTAAACTCTTAGACATGTCAATGATCCTTCTCATTTCCTGCTCAAGGCATTTGTTACAGAGTTAGTCTTTCCTAGATGACATAGAATGCCAAACTCATAGTCCTTCAGAAATTTCAGCCACCTCCTTTGTCTCATGTTCAGATCCTTCTGAGTGAACACATATTTGAGACTTTTGTGGTCAGTAAAAACTTCAAATTCTTCTCCATATAAATAGTTTCTCCATATCTTCAAAGCAAACAATACTGTTGCAAACTCTAAGTCATGAATAGGATAGTTCCTCTTATGTGGCTTGAGTTGTCTTGAAGCATAAGATAGTACTCTTCCATGCTGCATTAACACACAACCTGACCCAGTTCCACTGGCATCACTGTGTAGCCTCCAACTCCTGTAAGAATTATTAGCACTGGTGCAGTGGTCAATCTCTTCTTCAGCTCCAAGAAACTCTTTTCACATTGTTGTGTCCAATTGAATTTCTTTCTTCCTATTCAACTTTGTCATGGGAGCAGTAATCTTGGAGAAGTCTGGGATAACCTTCTGTAGTAGCCGGCCAATCCAAGAAAACTTCTATTATGTGTCACTGTCTTTGGCCATTCCCAACTAATGATAGCTTCTACTTTGCTTGGGTCCACTAAAATTCCTTCTTTTGAGACTATGCGTCCCAAAAACATTACTTGCACCAGTCAGAATTCACACGGAGAATTTGGATACAACTAGTGCTGTCTCAACGCCTTCAAAACTATTTTTGCTTCTGGTGTTTCTCTTGACTTGATGAGTAAATCAGTATATCATCGACGAACACAATTACTAATGTGTCGAGATGGGGCTTGAAAATCCTATTCATCAAGTCCATAAATGCTGTAGGAGCATTTGTTAGTCCAAAAGGCATAAATAGAAATTCATAATGGTCATACCTGTACCTAAAGGTCATTTTTGCAATATCTTCATCAGCTACTTTGAGCTGATGATACCCACTTCTGAGGTCAATCTTGAAGAAGACTGACATTGTGGACAACTGATCGAACAGATCATCAAGTCTAGGAAGAGGGTACTTATTCCTAATGGTCACTTTGTTTAGCATCCTATAATCTATACATGATCTTAGTGACCCATCATTCTTCTTCACAAATAAGACAGATGCATCCCATGGGGATACACTTGGCTTGATGAAGCCTCTGTCCAACAATTCTTGTACTTGAACCATCAACTCCTTCACTTCTGATGGTGCCATTCTGTAGGGCAGTTTTGAGATAGGAGTCGTCCTTGACATCAGCTCAATATGAAAGTCGATCATCATTTTCGGAAATAATTCCGAGAGCTCATCGAAAAATACATTAGGAAAGTCCCTCATCACTTTAAGTTCTTGTAGTGGCTTGGGTTGGAATTCACTCTTGACGATGCTTAATAGAAATCCTCGGCATCCCTTATTTAGCATCTTGGTTGTCTTCATCGAGGAGATCATCATCTTCTTTTCCTTTGATGGAATTCCACGAAAGATCACAAAACTTCCATCTCTCTTATCTATCTACACCTTCTTCTCTCGACATCTCAAATAGGCATCATGATAAGATAACCAGTCCATGCCTAGAATAACATCGTAGTCTACCATGGGTAGCACTACAATGTCATCGGAATAGTTTACTCCTTCGATCATGACTGGCATCTCTGGGAGATACTGCCTAGTGGAGACTCTCCCAAGTGGAGTTGCTATGTCTAGCTGCCATCTCATATTTACTCTCTCAACATTTAATAAGTTAGCAAAGACAATTGATATGAATGAGTGAGTAGCACCGGAATTGAACAATACATTTGCATAATGATCGGCAATAAGGAGATTACCTTGGATCACTTCATTGGATTTTTGGGCCTCATCCACTTGCATAGTGTAGACCCTTCCCGTGCTCTCTGGTAGCCTTCAGCTTGTTTGCCCTTGCCTTTATCTTGGTAGTCAGCCTTCTTTTGAGTGCAGTCTCTGGCAAAGTGGTCTATCTTGCCACAGTTGAGACATGCTCCTGACTTCATCCTGTATTCACTAGGATGGAATTTATGGTAGAATAAACAAGGCTTGCATCCTTGTCCACTGTCGCCTCTAGGGTAAGGCTTAGAGTCTTTGTACTTCTTGCCTTTGTCTTTCCTCTGGTCTTTCCTGGACTCCTTTCCATATTCATACTTCTTTTGTTCATCAATCGCCCTAGCCAAGTTGGTTGCTAAGGAGATAGCTTTCACCATTGTCTCAGGGTCCCCACACTTCAACATTGGTCCTTAGGCGAGGATTCAGCCCCTTCAGGAAGTGGTCCACCCTGATCTTCTCATCTCCTTTCAGAGAACTATACCTCTCAAGTTCCAGGAACTTGTTGAGGTACTCTTCAACAGACATGTTTCCTTACTGCAGATTCAAGATTTCAGCAATCTTCTTACCTTGTACATATGGGGGAAGGTAATGGTTCTTGAAGGCCTTCTTGAACTCCCTTCAAGTGATCTCTTCCTTATCATCAAACTGGATCCTAATGACAAACTTCCACTAGTGACGAGCTTTGTCAGTGAGTTGATGCGTGGCCAAATCGACCCTATGCCTTTTAGAGCAATCCATTACTTTGAATTTCTCAGTGATCACATCTAGCCAAGCTCCAGCCTTGTCTGGATCCCTGGTGCGTATAATTTGTAACAATAAAATTACTAGCAAGTGCACTAGTCATATCAAGTAATATAATGAAACGAGTACTAGTGTCGAACCCACGAGGAACTATCTAAATTAATTCTACCCTAAAAATCTACTAAGAGAAGAAAAAGGGATTTTGTATTTAAGACAGAAACATAAATGTTGCAACTAATTAATGTATTGACAATCAAAGTAAATGGTGAAGAGCTCGTAGGAATCTGAACGATAAAAAATAAGGACAACTCATAAAACAGCAAGGATTGAATAAATTCATATGTTAATTCTCACGACGGATTAGGATTACATGAAGTAATGATCTATGCGCTGATTAAATTGAACTATCCTCGTTCCTAAATTTTAGAAGTCTCCAACGATGAGTAGAACTCTAATCAACAAAAAACAAAAATGCATGATATTGCAAATCCTAAGCTAACAATTATTCTCACTAGACATAATTTATCAGACTGCATAAATCGATGTATTATGCTGAATTACACGATTTATGTTATGATTGAATCAACTGAATAATATGATGTTCTGAATCAAATCACTCCAAAACTGGTTTGTAATATAAATTCACAACATGAATTTTCAGAAAACAAGAAGTAACTGACAACAATCATAATCCGAAATAACCAACAATTGTTTTAATTCAATCACTAACTGGTTCATGTAGTTTTCCAAAAATAAATATAAATCTCTATCTCAACTAAAATAATAAGTAAAAGAATAAACAAGAAATAGAGCATCCATGATAAGAAGAAATCAAAGATCCTTGCTTTGGACGATTTCTGGAACGAATCAGGAGCCCTGACGCTGAGTTACTCCTCCTTCTACTCCAGCAATCTCCCTCGACTTGAATTGAATTCTTCTGCAACAGGCACAGCTCCCAGGGTCTCAAGCACAAATTTTCATGTCTTCAGAGGTCTTCTATTTATTGTTCCAAGATTTTCGATGAGTTCTGAGAAGTTGAGAGTCCAAATTTTATCCAAAGAAGGGTCTGCAGTTTAAACTCCTTTTAGACCCAAAAATCTCGTGATTTATCTTCAATTCAGAGCTTTTATCATCAAACAAATCTTCTAGAAGGTTGGGCATCGTCCTGGCTTCATGATTTGATCAAAATCCATTCAGAAATTTGATGACAGAAAAAAAATCAGCACTTTTAACGATCTGTGATGAGTTGTTCACGGCCTATTCTAATTTTGATTCAAAGTTTTCTTATACACGTAATGGCCTGTAATACAAAGGTAACAGTCCGTAACTCGGGGAACCCTGTGCTCGGCTTTTGTATGAGCCGTGATTATCATGTGACTAAGTTGGATCCGTGATCTCCATGTTACGACCGATAATGAATTTGACTTGTTCTTTTGCAGGCGAAATTTGTGATAGCTGATATAACGGGTCGTTAGATACTCATTATGATCCATAATATTTCTAGCAAGACTTTACACCTTTCTGTATGTGTCGTAATGGCTTCCTTATGCCTCATAATATATATATGCTCGATTTTCATTTGATTATGCATGAGCCGTTAAACAGATATTACGGCTGGTGACCAATCAGTCGAGCTCTGCTGCGAATCATAAGTCCATATGACGACCTATTAGAATCTTCTTCGATTTAGTTCTTCAATCTGTGAGACCCATTATAAATGCCTTACGACCCATTATGAGGTATGTGAAGGTTCCATGACGACCCGTAATGCTTCTGTGAGGGATGAATATCTTTCTGCAAGACCCGTGAATTGTCTCTAATGGTATGTGTCTTCAATCTGGTTGGCGTTATACTATGCTTACGGCCGGTAACGAGAATATGCGGCCGAAAGCTATTCTTTCTGTGCAGGCCATGAGAAAAGAATTGTGGGCCGTGGAAAGTTGCTGAAGGGCATTATATGCATGTCATGGCCCATGAGACAGTATGTTTTCTGCTTCTAAAGTTGATTTCTTCCTTCTTTTCTCTTCGGATAATTTTCTTTGATAATATCCACCGAAATCAGAGATATTCTTTAAAAATTACGCACACCTAGGTAGTTGGAGAGTTCTAAGAAATAATTATAATAAATGAAACAAATTTGATGCATGCCATGAGAAAATTAAGAAAATAAACCTAAATGCAACATAAATTTAATGTTATAAAATGCATGCATTAATCCCTATCCCCATTGAAAGTAGGGGGATGCAGCTTCATGAACCTTTCGATTATTGAACCCGACCAGCTAGAGTGGCTCGAGTTCGCATTTCTTTTCATTTCCCGCGTCATGTGTGTCATGCTCTCAATGAGCTCTCTCTGGTCTCCCAAAGCATTGGAGGGACCACCATGTTCCATCCTTTACATAACAATAATTAACCAACATAAGTTAGTCAATTTAACAATACAATCAATGCCATAATACTTACATACTCTTAACTTTGGATGGCTGCTAATGACGATTGCACATGGACTTAGAACTTAACAATAATTCTATAACATACGTAGCATAGGTCCTAAGCATGCTTTGATACCAAACTGTAACGCCCCAAATTTCACACCCAAATCGCCAACGACAATTTGGTCATTCGGATGTTAGCCCGTTCACCATTACATAATCATAACAAAATATTATTTTCTATAAATTTGGCGGAAGCATAAAACTATTAAATAAGATAAAAGAAATCTTCAATTAATGTGAAACATTTCATGAAAACATCAAAGTACTATTATAGAATTGAAAACATCACTAAATGCAATTAAAACATCTTAAAACCATAGTCAAAAGTCATCAGAGGAAATACTTTAGCATCATAGTCTATCAGACTCAACACTTGACTCTAACTCCAAGACCAGTGTGCAATCATCTCGTCATGAGCTGAGCCGCGATCCATCCAAACCATTATACACCTGCATCCAAGATGCAGAGGTTTTCCTATTAAGTATGTAAAGGCCATGCATGCGATGATATGATCTTATACATGATACTATATGATATACGTCATCTTTATATAAAAAAAGTAACAATATGCATTCCATGTTCTATACATGAGATCTACATGTCAATCATCAATCTATCATCGTGCATTCATAAACTATCGCATGGAAGACATGTAATCATCATCGTATGGACATTCATAACAATCATTCATTCAATTCATAGGCATATAAATGTAGTACACTTACTATAGCCATTGTCTCCATAACTTTCCTCATGGTTACTTTATAACCCTTTTGGACTTCCACTTGCGTGGGACATCATTCCATTCCATCGATCATTAGCCCTTTTCTATTTACGTTATATCTTCCGATAGTTGGGATTTATATCGTTCCCCACTCAATAGGCTAGCTAAGCCATGGAGACAATGCTCCCCTCTCACCCGAAGGTGACATCAAAATGCACGCACCGTCGTCGATATATGTGACAATCATTTTGGACTCTCGCCCGAGGGCGACATCGGAATGCACACACCGTTATTAATGTGTGTAACGATCATTCCGGACAATATCCGATAAAAGTTTTATCATAGAGGGTCAACATGTAACATCATCCACAATTGGGTTAATTATGCTTTTCAAACAACAAACATTTACATCGCTCGATCTTCAAATTTTAACCTAATTATGGCTGTCCATGCATATATGTATATCTAGGTTCATATACAATCATCAAGCATCAATACACACTATTAATACCTTGAAAATAACATTTAATATGTTACATAGGATTTCAGCATCAATCACGACCGTGAAAAGGGTCGTCAGAGCCATGACAGAAGCCCTAAAATGAACCCTTCGGTCACGGTCGTGCCAACACCCTATCACAATCGTGCCATGGCTTTGTCGCGATCATGACATGTATTGTCACGGGAAGCTGATTTTTGGCTCCATTTCAGCCATTTTGTCACGGGGGTGACAACGTGCGTCATGGCCGTGACAGAACTCTGGTGTTCCGCTGTCCGACCGATTTTTCACGAATTTTGATCAAAAAATTAGGGAAAAAGATACACAATAATCAAAAATCAAACATATGTATTTCCTAGGCATTCTAAAATCAAAAGAACATGGAATAACATATTAATCCATGAATGTCTAAGATTTAGGGTTCATCCCTAAGTCATGAACAATAAGAAAAACATGAATCTTAACTATTAGATCTAATCATAAGAACCTATACATGCATAGATCTAATGCTTTCAATAATAAACACCCTCATCACAATCCAATCTGAGGACAAGAAGTCCTCATACTCACAATCTAATCATGAAAAACCATTAAGAGAGGAGAGAGATTTGGATCTCCTTTACATACTTTGATCTTAGATCTTTCTCCTCTTTCTTCCTCTTCTTCCTTCTCCCTGATTTTCTCTTTCTTCTTCCTCAAGTCTTAGCTGCCAAGATGTGGATCAAAGAGATAAAGAGAGAGAAAAGAGTCCTTATATAGGAAAAACATGAAGGATTGGACAAAAAATCGAATTTGCCCTTTGATGAAAATTTGGAGTATTATACCGTGCGCGCGTCGCGCGGTCCGCGCGCCCACCGCGTGGTCCACATGCATACGTAATGCCCATGCCGGCATTTTCCAACATAAGGCTTGTGGCCTATTGGAAGCATATGACGTCTGTAACGCCCTCAAAATTTGGCTCCAATTTAGTTGCCGAACCATAGGCGGCGTCACTTTTCGAAACCTAATTACATAAAACAATGCAGCAAAAAACATAATAATAATAAGGTCCAATAACATAAAACATAGCGGAAGACTTCATAAGTAAATAAAACCCAAGATACATCTCTAGTCCATGGGTCACACATGCTCTAATATAAGACCCAATATGCGGTTCATAATACATAAGTGAGTTCATATAAAAGTGAATGACTCAAAGGCCCATAAGTCATACATACTTAACTCTTATAACAGTTCATCATAATAACATAAGTAAGATAACTTGGGTCGTAGCCCGACCAATCCATGTGCAATGTCACCATCATTAGGCTCTCACCGCCGAACTTAAACCTCATCCATACCTGCACGGATCCATAGGGTGCAGGGTGTTTCTCCCGTTAGAGTATGTTGAGGCCCATGCATGCTATGATCTTATGACATAATCTCTACATGTCATGGCATATGCATTTCATCATCATCGTACATAAATCATATGAATGCTATGAGTTACTTATGCATACTATATGACATATGAATGTATCATCATGGCAAGATAAGATAAGCATGTAACATCATAATCATTAGGTCAAAGCATATCATAAGTTATCATTATGCTAAGGCATATCATCATTTATCTTGCTTTACTTTAACATCTTCTTACATACATCTTATGACAAGGGAATATACATTAGCATCTTTTTTTGTACTTTCATCATCATCTTCATCTTTATGTCCCAAGTCATCATTGGAAAATACATACACACATATAAGACTTTACTTCTTAGGCTTTTGTACCCTTGAAGTATATACATGGGTGTAAGACTTTACTTTCTAACTTTGCATTATCTTTTCATCTTCTATCTTGATTAATATAGCTTCTTATCTTGGTGATTGGGAAGATCATGTTGATTCACGAGTACATGGCTAGCTAGGTCGGGATCTTTTTGTCCCATTGGAAGTACAAACCAAGGTGGGTCAGACTTTACTTTCTCGGGAATACATCACATAAGATAGCAAGTGAAGACTTTATTCCCGTCCACGATTACAACAAAACACCATCATGCCAAGCCATCTTTTACTTACATTCATCAATACAATCATTCAATAGATGTTGCATGTTTTAATCCTAATTAAGATCATATATACTTCAAATCATGCTAAGTGTGATCAACACAAACATATACATGAGTTCATGGCTGGTTACGGCCGTGCCGCATAGGGTCACGTCCGTGCCCACACTTGGGCATAGGCGTGCCTCGGTTCGACACGGTCGAACACTTGGACATTTTCCTGTCGAAACTATATTGCACGTTCGTGCCCATGAATGTCACGGCCGTGATAGAAGGATCGTTTCTCGACCATTCTTGAAATTTCACTAAGGCATGGGAAGTTCTAAGTGTCACGGTCGTGCGACGAGAACGTCACGGTAGTGACAGAACATCCAAATTCCACTCGGGATGTTCTGTCGCTAAGGCATAAAATCCATTATACGTCACGGTCGTGCCCGAACATTCGAACAGAGTTCCCCTTGTTTTATCCATTTTTCACTATTTTTTCACATACATGTAAACACCCTTAAGGTGTACACTCATCCAAGCATGAACAATAGCAGCTTTACAACTTTACACTAATCATATATGACTTAACAATTTATTAAACAAATTCCCACAACATGAATCATATATAAGTAGCATCGAAAACATTAAGACTAATAGACATGTTCATATATAGAAAATAAGTAAATGATGCGTTATATTTGTAACAATAAAATTTGCTAGCAAGTGCACTAGTCGCTCAAGTAATATAGTAATAGGAGTAAGAGTGTCGAACCCACGAGGAATATTATTAATTCAATATCTGGATTTATAAATTAATAAGAGAGGAAAAACATGGATTTTTGGAAAGAGGTTTTATGAAATAAAATAAAGAAAATAAGATAATGATAAGATAGTGGTGTTGAAGTTAGGCCTTAGGATGAAAATAGATCAGGATAAATATTTGAACCATAAAAGATAAATTTAATCTTTAAAGATGGATTAAAAATTTTCCCAAGTTATTAATTTACAAGATTAACATCACAGAGTCCACAAACTGGTAATTCTGCTATTTAATCCGGTAAATCAAACTATCTTAAATTTAATCAAACCTAAAGTCCCACAAACTGGTATTCGTCAGATAAGATTAAAATTAAGATGCATTAATATGAAAATCCTAGACTATTAATCATTCCACAAACTGGTTAGATTAACAGACCACATAAACTTGATTCTCCACACACTAGTTATCAAATTTATGTCAATTATTAATTTCACATAAAATCAATTAATTTAATTAATGAATTCTGAAATTAAATAATCCACAAACTGGTAAGTACTCAACTCAGAAATCTAAATAATTAAATTAAAAGCATTAAGCACAATTAATTAATTGATCAGAAAAGATTAAAACAAATAATATAGGGTCAAATAGTTTCCCTTCAATAATAATCTCCTAAAATGAAATAAATAAAAATATGGAGTTCATCCTAGAAATTCTGGAGAGATAATAACAAAGTAATAATAATTGGAAGAATTACACCCAAATAGACAAAAGTCGAAGCTTCGGATCACGGGCAGACAGTCGGGCAGCCTTTCGGACTTGATCAGGGTCGCGATCAACTTCCAGCCATCGCACCTCTCTCCTCTTGGTCGTAGCCTGCAGAGCTCACGACTCGCCGTGGAAGAAACCTGAACTTCAGAGCACGAATTGAAACGATGGATTCTTCACGTATTTATAGGGTGCGGACGGACTTCAATTTGATCTCGGCCGTAACATCGTACGGTTAACTTTAAATTTATAAGATAAACTCGGCCAAAGATAAATCATTTTATCATTACTCCCAAAGATAAATCATTTTTATCTTTACTCCCTTAGAGTCTCGGCCGTAAGGAACATATTTTATCTTTACTCCTTTCCATTACTCCCAAAAGATAAAAATCCTTTTATCTTTACGCCCAAACAATTTTATCTTTACACCTTCGTATATCGGCCAAAACGGATGATTTCAATTGCCATTACTCCCTCCAAATCTCGGCCGTAAGGAATGAACTTATCTTGTTACGCCCAAAGATAAACTCGATTGATTGTTACACCCTTCATCTTCATGCCATTACGCCCTCCAAATTTCGGCCGTAACATCTTTATCTTCATGCCATTACGCCCTCCGAATTTCGGCCGTAAGGAAGGACTTCTCCTGTTACGCCCAAAAGATAAAAACATTTATCTTTACGCCTTCAAATGTTAGCCGTAACAAAGAATTAAATCTTGTTACTCCTTTTGAATCTCGGCCGTAAAAATTAATTTCTTTGAATTTCGGCCGAGATTCGAATTTTCCTGCAAAATAATTATCAAAATATAGTTAATCCATCCACAATTAAAATATTCAGCGATTTTAATAATTAAAATTGATAAATCCGGAATTATGATTAGAAGTGACTAAAAATGATGCATGCCATGATCAAATTATAGAAAATTTTATTAAAATAATTAACTAAAATATGTTATATTTTGCATGCATCAAACTCCCCCAAGCTTAAAGTCTTGCTTGTCCTCAAGCAAAAATTCAAAGCAAGGCTCAAGAAAGTTCCATCATAGCCGCCACATTGTCAACTGATTAATTTTCTCACACAATTCATCTGCACACCTACTACTCAGCATCTTATCATTTTCCATGCACTTAGCTTCATAGAAATTCTGAATGCTATACAAATTTAAACAATCTCAAATTCAGCCTTGCAGAAAAAAATAAATTGTCTGTCAAATAATAGCATTAATATTGAACATATAAGTACTAATTGAGCTTAAAACTTTTTCTTTTTCTTTTCATTTTTCAATTTTATTTTCAATCATTTAAAAGTTCTAATCTTCTAGTAGGATTGCACAAGGAAGTCCATGTAGCGGGCTTTGGACTGATGACTCCCAAACCAGATGGCCTTAGGGCACCAGGTGATAAAGCACCCCTCGAGTTTACTTGCCCGAACAACCAAGGTTCTGAATGAAGAGTTCGAACTTAGCCATGATTCAGTACTCCTGTGCTTCTCCATATTCCACAAGATGGTCCACGTAGCAGGTTTTCGATCGACGGATCCCAGAGCAGTTGCCCTTAGGTCGCCAGGCATGAACCCCTACGGATCTAATTACCCGAACACACCTTGGTTCCGGATAACACTTTTGTACCTACACATAACTTTATTCAACTTCTTTTTTTTTTATTATTATTTGTTGGGGTTTAACTAACCCTTCTTTTTTATAAGCTCAAAAAGTACTTGATATGGTCAATAATAAGTCTACTATTATCAAGACTTAAAAGAAATAAAAAGGCATGAATATGATTTTGTCGTCTAGTCATTCATAATTCTACTTAGCATAGGCACATAGTCCATAAGTTTGATACTAAAATAGCAAGTGATAAGAAAGAAAAGTATTCAAATTTCATCAATTAACGACATGTCTTTGAACTTTTACTTAAAGATAATTAAAATAATAAGACAAAAGTTAGTAAGATGGTAGCAAAAATAAATGCATGCAATGGTATTTTTTAGAAAATTTTCAAATTTTTCAAAATTTTTTTTTTTTTATAAATAGATGCAGATATAAGCAAATAAACAGAAAGATGCAATGCATGGAATGCAAACTCCCCCAAGCTTGAACCAGACACTGTCCTCAGTGTTAAGCCAGCAAGGGAAAGTGATACATACTCAATAAAAAGGAAAATTTAAAGAAACGAAAATAAAGAAAAGGGAAAAGACACAACCGGATTTATTGTCTGCGGGGTGGTGATGGTGGATGGTAGCCGAGATTTCCTTGGCGCATATGATACTCATGGATGCGTCTCGTCATGCGCGCATGTTGATTCTGAAGGGATTCGAAGCGACCCTGACGATCATCCATATTTCTAAAATCAGCTCGAATGTTGGTCAACTCTTGTGCTTGTCGAAGTTGCTCTTCCTGAATAGCATGCAACTGCCCTGACTGACGAAGTTGCTCTTCTTGAAAAGTGTGAAACTCCCCTGCTTGACGAAGTTGTTCATCATACATTGATTCCCATAAGTTTTGCATGGAAGCATAGTCAGGCTGAGGTGGCGGAGGTGGATAGTAAGTCTGCTCTGGGGCTGAAGTAAAAGTGGGCTCTGGTGCTATATAGCGATTCTGCACAGGTTCTTGTAAAGGGGCAGATACTTCCATCGAATCGCGTTCCTCATAAGGAGTAGAAGGTATGAACGAGGAATCAGAAGAGCTCTCTTGTGCTGGAGATGGAATCGGAGAAGGCACCGGCATATAAGGTGAATGGACGGAGGTGGCATATTGGGAAGCTGTCGGTGATGCATCCTGGAATCCTTGTTGCTGTTGAAGGTAGGGTTGGGCTGCCGCATAATCAGTAGAATCAAACCAGGAGAAAGGTTCATCCTGGTGTAGCTGTCCGACCGAGGTAGATGGTCCTGCATGTGGGATTACTGGAGCTATTACCTGCCTAAAAAGGAGCCAATTATTTGGATTAATCGGCGTAAAAGCATCTCGATCTGAACAGGGCACCTCCTGATGGTGGCCTTTAAAAATAAAAACTTTGATCCCTGAGTTGTTGGTCTTCACGAGACCCATAGCTTGAATGGTCCTACGAGTGAGGTGAGTGTTTCCTGGCACAGCTTCGAGATCATCCAAGTCAAGTTGTAGGTGCTGAGCGATATGAGTAGTGCGGCGCTGAAATCGACGAATGAGGAAGGCACCCACATTAACGGGAGTTCTGTGAAGCATGCTGTGGATGAGATATAACTCTCCTTCTGAGACGGCACCATCATTATCACTGCGTCCACTTATGGTGTTGCTTAGCATGCGATGGACGTAGCGCAGAACAGGATTTTGAATTGAGCTATCTTTAGCGGTGTTCCAAACCAATCGATCTTCTTCTGTTATCTGTTTCCAAAAAGTTTCCGCATCAAAGTCAGCAGGTACAGAAAGAGATCCATGGTTGGGAAATCCATAGATATTATTAATCTCTCCTAGAGTGAGAGTAAAAGGTCGTCCATAAAGTTGGAATGAAATGCGGGGCTGATCATAGTTCCTGCCATCTAAATTAAAGATTTCTAGAGATGAGAGGAATTCCATAATTAGTACTTCATAAGTTGGCCACCAAGAATGCACAAAGTCAGATAGTCCAATTTGAGAAAATAATAGATGAGTATCTGCAAGTAAATTATACTCCCTCAGCAATTCAGTATCTGAAAATCTGGTGGCATGAATTCGAATATCACACATCCGTTCATATCGAGCTTGATACTCTGGCTTAGTCCAATAATAATCTCCGGGGTAGGAGATTAATTGTGAGGGCTGTGGGGTCGGCTGAGCATTCGGATGTCATCGTTCATGACGTCCCCTCCATATATTAGCAAATCGCCTCATTTTGATCTGGACAAAAAATAAACAAAGAAAAGGTACCGGCTTGGTGGAAGCGGCTGAGGTTTCGACTGTAGTATTCGACGAAGAACCGGATGAAGGTCGGAGGTGACTCGGCCGTAAGGGACCGGTTGACGAAGAACTTCGGCCGTAATTGATGAAGCTCGGCCGGAGATTGGAGTTTGGCCGTAAGAAGTTGGAGGCGTGACTTGGAACTCGGCCGTAAGGAGTTGATGAACCTGTCGATTTCGGCCGTAACGAATGGCTGTGTGGTTTCGGCCGTAAGGAGTTGAAGAACTCGCTCGGAGTTTGGCCGTAAAACGAAATCGGCGTGGAAGCTTGGCCGTAACGTACAGGGCGTAATGGTGAGACTTCGGCCGTAGAGAGAAGAGGCTCGGCCGTAATAAATGTCGGTGTGCGGTGGAAGACCGGCCGTAACGAACAGGGAAGCGCTGGAACTTCGGCCGTAAGGAACAGGTGCGGTGCTTTTGGCCGTAAGGATCGGCGGTGACGGTTTTGAGACTTCGGCCGTAGAGAAGAAAAGGCGTAAGGGTAGTGGAAGCACCTCGGCCGTAATGCAAAGAGGGCGGCGCGCTGTTGAAGCTCCGGCCGTAAGAAGTTGGAGGCTTGGCACTTTGGGCGTAAGGGAGAAAGCTCGGCCGTAATGTACAGAGGGCGGCGCGGTGTTGAAGCTCCGGAACTTCGGCCGTAAGGAGTTGCTCGGCCGGAGTCGAGTGGAGTTTCACTTCGCCCGTAATTGATCTGCAATATGCGAGAAGAGGTAAGTATTTTATAGATAAATTTATGGGGGTAACACTCCGACAGCGCGCAGTGAAAGGTCAAATCCGGGCGTAAAGGCATGCATTTTTTCAAGGTATGTCCGTGGTCTGCTGATGTGACATCTCGGCCGTAATGGAATGTTGGCAGGGCGTAATAGGAACCCGCAGCTCTTGTCATGTCTTCGGCCGTAAAGAGCATCGTAGAGCGTGATCTTCGGCCGTAACGATGTGGCCTCTGGTCATGTCTGTTGGAATCTTTACGGCGTGGTCAACGAGGTGATTCTCGGCCGTAATGGAATGGTGGGTGGCAGGGCGTAACGACGGTCGCTTCGGCCGTAATGTCCGAGCTTGATGCATGTGTGACAACTCGGCCGTAATGCGCACGTAACGAGGGTGGCAGGGCGTAATGACGATGGCAGCTTGTCTTTTCTTCGGTCGCTTCGGCCGTAACGGAAACGGTGGGTGGCAGGGCGTAATGTCCAAGCTTCGGCCGTAGAGAGAATCAATTCTTGAAATTTACGCCCCTGAGTTTATCTCCCCTTACAAAACATTAAATATTAATTAAATTAAATGACTCCATAATAAAATAAATGTCTAATTAAAAATAAAACTATCACCTAAACTAAGATATTAACAACTAATTAGACTAATTAAAAAATGAAAAAATAATAATAAAAAGGATAGAAATAGTTCTGATTTATAGTCGTCAGCTTGACTTAGTTTTGATGAAAATCAAGGCCTATTTTGCTCTTCCCCTCTTGGATTTTTCTCTGTGTTACTTGGGAGAGAACCCGGTGTACGTCCAGTTAGTTGTGCCGCCATCTGGCCCAGTTGTCTTTCCAGATTTCGAATAGATGCATCCTGACTCGTGGCTCTAGATTCCATATTCTTCTGCAATGCTTGCATTGTGTCTATGATCTGTGCCATCATCTCCTGCATATGATTTGATGATTGATGTTGGAGAGTATCAGGTTGTCTTTTCAGTATATAATCTTTTGATGGACCAGAAGATTGGCCTTGGTTCTGATTATAAGCAAACTTCGGATTATGTCTCCAACCATAATCGTTGTTCCTGTAAAATGGATTGGAAATAAAGTTAGCATTTTCAATTTGATTTGAATCTGAAGTGTTACCTGTAGGACTATAATTGCTAGAATTTCCCATTAGTGACATCATCTGCTCGAATTTTTGATTAAGTGACTCCAGCTGAGCCACTATTTCTGAAGATTGTATTCCTTGTGTAGCATGTACATCATGAGTTCGGCGAGATGGTCTCCTTTCTTGGCTCGACTTGAGAGCTACAACTTCAATTATATCTTGTATCTCACTAGGACGTTTAGATCCTAGCACTGTCCCTCCTGCTGATTGGTCGAGTTTGTCTTGATCTGCAGGTCGTAATCCATGGTAGAAATCTTCCATTACTTGCCATTTTGGAATTCTATTGTCAGGAACTCTGGCCAGCAGTTCCTTATATCGTTCCCAGGCTTCATATAACGTCTCGTTATCGTCTTGAACAAATGCCCTCAGCTCCCTTCGATATTTGCCTGCCTTTTGTGGTGGGCAATATTTTCCAACAAATTTTTCTACCAGCTCCAACCAAGAATGAATCGATCCTGCAGGCAAAGTTTTAAACCAAGTGGAAGCTTTGTCACGTAAAGATTGAGGGAATAATAATAAACGAATAACTTCAGAAGAGACATTATTATTTCTAAAGGTGCTCAGAGTGGCAAGAAATTTATCAAGGTGATCGTGAGGGTCTTCATGAAATCCTCCTCCAAATTGGGATGCTTGTATCATCCTCACGATTGCGGGATTTATCTCAAAATTATTTGCGTTAATATCAGGCAGCACGATGCATGATTCTCGGTCACTGTATCTGGCCGAGACATATTCTCTCATAGAAAGTTCTGCTTCATCTTCTCGTCGATTATTATATGGTGGAACCAGTTCATTCTGTTGCTCCAATCTCTGATTGTTGCGTGCTTGTTCCGCCATTTTTCTTATATTTCTTCGTAATCGACGATAGGTTCTTTCAATCTCAGGATCAAATTCCAACAGTGGATTTGAACTTCTAGTGCGCTTATCAGAAGATTCCAGGATTGGTTGTGATTTAATCTTCAATTAGCACCTGCAACAACCAATTTTCAGTAAGATAAAAGAATAAAATAAAATATATACAAGAAGAAAGAAATTCAGATAATAGGTCACGAAAAATGAGTTTTTAACAAATAAAGTCTTTCGGCATGATAGAATTTGAAAATTCGTCATTAAAATTAATTTTCGAGAGGAACTTTTCAGAAATTCTTCAAACCAATACGAATACCAAATATTAATATCGACCAAAAGAATTTATGATGATGTAAGAAATCGCACAAAATAAGTCCGAACTAATTTGCGATCATAGAGTTAATAATCAGACATAATCAAAGATTATTTTTAGAGAAGAAATAAGATTGATCGGCCGTAAGTAGGGTTTACGATCGTAATTAATCCGAGGCTCGTTCGTCCGTAAAAATCGTAAAACAGTGTTGAAAGGGATTCAACGTGAAGGCGTAAAAATTAGCATGGCGATGAATTATCTCGGCCGAAAAAAAAATTGAATGAAATGTTGCCAAATGAATCATTACGGCCGACAAAGAATATAGTTCATATCGGTCGTAAAACAATGAGAGGTAAAACATCAACACATATAAATCGGCCGAAAAGGAGTAAAATCCATGTCGGATGATCCATTACGGCCGAGACAAACTAGATCGCTTCGGCCAAAACAAAGTCAAATCAAAAGTTCAAACTATTATAATGTTACGGCCGAGAATGAAAAAATCACTCTTAAATTGGGGTCGGAAGATGGCGTAAAAAACAAATGTTCAGAAATTTTACGGCCGTAAAACCATGAGATTAATTCTCGGCCGTAAAAATGAAACATGAGATCATGTTTTCTTTTTACGGCCGTAAAAAGATTAAATCGTCAATTAAGATGAGGTCACTTCGGCCGAGATGATGTCAACACGAGGCCGTAAAGAAAAATAGGGTTTCGGTCGAAATAATTTCGAATAAAACTCAAATGTCGAAAATTGAATCATTACGACCGTAAAATGAATTAAGCAATTCCTTACGGTCGTAAAACTACGAAATCAGATCAATTCCATATGAAAAGTTCAAACAAAAATGTTACGGCCGAGAATGAAAACTGATTCGAATAGGGCGTAAAAAATTTAAACCATCGATAAACCGGGCGTAACAAGTCAAATCAATATCCATTACTCATGGCGTAAAAACAACGTTCGAATAAAAATATTACGGCCGTAAAGATTGAAAGTTTAGAATTCAGAAATTATTCATTGCGAGGCCGTAAAATTGATAAAGCCGACATATTAAATCTCGGTCGTAAAATCATAAGTCGACAGTGTAATTCAAAAAATTCAATCGGCGTCGGATTTTAAACCGAAAGCAGAAAAATAAAAAAAATAAAAAAAAATTATCGTAACCTTTATCTGCAAAAGAAAAAATGTCAGTTTATTCACAAAAATAATTAAAACAATTAATACATATGCACAGAGAATTATTTACAATTTATTTACATCTCCTAATAATTCATAAATATCAGAAATTAATTAATAAAATATTCCCCGGCAACGGCGCCAAAAACTTGATGGGTTATATTTGTAACAATAAAATTTGCTAGCAAGTGCACTAGTCGCTCAAGTAATATAGTAATAGGAGTAAGAGTGTCGAACCCACGAGGAATATTATTAATTCAATATCTGGATTTATAAATTAATAAGAGAGGAAAAACATGGATTTTTGGAAAGAGGTTTTATGAAATAAAATAAAGAAAATAAGATAATGATAAGATAGTGGTGTTGAAGTTAGGCCTTAGGATGAAAATAGATCAGGATAAATATTTGAACCATAAAAGATAAATTTAATCTTTAAAGATGGATTAGAAATTTTCCCAAGTTATTAATTTACAAGATTAACATCACAGAGTCCACAAACTGGTAATTCTGCTATTTAATCCGGTAAATCAAACTATCTTAAATTTAATCAAACCTAAAGTCCCACAAACTGGTATTCGTCAGATAAGATTAAAATTAAGATGCATTAATATGAAAATCCTAGACTATTAATCATTCCACAAACTGGTTAGATTAACAGACCACATAAACTTGATTCTCCACACACTAGTTATCAAATTTATGTCAATTATTAATTTCACATAAAATCAATTAATTTAATTAATGAATTCTGAAATTAAATAATCCACAAACTGGTAAGTACTCAACTCAGAAATCTAAATAATTAAATTAAAAGCATTAAGCACAATTAATTAATTGATCAGAAAAGACTAAAACAAATAATATAGGGTCAAATAGTTTCCCTTCAATAATAATCTCCTAAAATGAAATAAATAAAAATATGGAGTTCATCCTAGAAATTCTGGAGAGATAATAACAAAGTAATAATAATTGGAAGAATTACACCCAAATAGACAAAAGTCGAAGCTTCGGATCACGGGCAGACAGTCGGGCAGCCTTTCGGACTTGATCAGGGTCGCGATCAACTTCCAGCCGTCGCACCTCTCTCCTCTTGGTCGTAGCCTGCAGAGCTCACGACTCGCCGTGGAAGAAACCTGAACTTCAGAGCACGAATTGAAACGATGGATTCTTCACGTATTTATAGGGTGCGGACGGACTTCAATTTGATCTCGGCCGTAACATCGTACGGTTAACTTTAAATTTATAAGATAAACTCGGCCAAAGATAAATCATTTTATCATTACTCCCAAAGATAAATCATTTTTATCTTTACTCCCTTAGAGTCTCGGCCGTAAGGAACATATTTTATCTTTACTCCTTTCCATTACTCCCAAAAGATAAAAATCCTTTTATCTTTACGCCCAAACAATTTTATCTTTACACCTTCGTATATCGGCCAAAACGGATGATTTCAATTGCCATTACTCCCTCCAAATCTCGGCCGTAAGGAATGAACTTATCTTGTTACGCCCAAAGATAAACTCGATTGATTGTTACACCCTTCATCTTCATGCCATTACGCCCTCCAAATTTCGGCCGTAACATCTTTATCTTCATGCCATTACGCCCTCCGAATTTCGGCCGTAAGGAAGGACTTCTCCTGTTACGCCCAAAAGATAAAAACATTTATCTTTACGCCTTCAAATGTTAGCCGTAACAAAGAATTAAATCTTGTTACTCCTTTTGAATCTCGGCCGTAAAAATTAATTTCTTTGAATTTCGGCCGAGATTCGAATTTTCCTGCAAAATAATTATCAAAATATAGTTAATCCATCCACAATTAAAATATTCAGCGATTTTAATAATTAAAATTGATAAATCCGGAATTATGATTAGAAGTGACTAAAAATGATGCATGCCATGATCAAATTATAGAAAATTTCATTAAAATAATTAACTAAAATATGTTATATTTTGCATGCATCAGTAAACTACTTATGAGCTAAACATGGATAACAAGTAGCATTAGATTCTAATCATGGTCACAATAGAATAGTAACTTAAAGTAATATGAATCATCAAATGCACATTCCCTAATCATGCATTAATATGATCTAGTTGATTTTAAAACCTCTTAATCCATACAAACATGCATCATTAAGAGGGTGATTAGGATTTAGGATCCCCTCAAACATACCTTGTTTAATGACCCTTAACCCTCTAGCTTCTTCCCCTCTTTTCCCTTGTTTCCTCTCTAGTCGAAATAGCGTCTTCTCCCTCCTTGGAGTTGCTGTCCACATTTTCTAATGGGAGAGGTAGGAGAGAGAGAGTGAGTGAATGAGTGAGGGAGGGTATTGATGGAGAGAAGAAAACTTACTGTAGCTACAAGATGGAGTTTTCTTGCGTGCTAGTCGAGTGGAGATTTGGAGAGGGAGAGGAGGCGAGCACCGTAGCTATGGTGTGGGGTTTACTGTAGCATCACTGTAGCTAAATTGGGGTTTTCTTTTTGTTGGCTGACATGTTAAGTGGGGGAAGGAGAGTGTAAGTTGCTTTTAGATTATAATATTGTTTTGGGCTTGGTGGTCTAGAGGCGCGTGGGCTCCTTTTGGTTTTTTTTACGATATTATAACATACTCCCTTAAATAAAAATTCGTCATCGAATTTTAGTAAATCTTAATTTGCTTACCAAAGAGTTTTAGAAACTTCTCTCGCATTTCCTCTTCAAGCTCCGAAGTAGCTTCCTATCCATGGTGATGCTTCCATGTCACTTTAACCATGAGTATCGTCTTGTTCTTGAGATGTTTCACTTGATAATCTATAATCTCTATAGGTTGCTCCACATAAGTTAAGTCATCTTTGATATTTGGCTCTTCAATTCGAATCACATTTGCTTCATCATGGACGTACTTTCGAAGCATTGATGCATGAAAAACATTGTGAAGTCTTGCCTATGAAGGTGGTAGTGCTAACTTATAAGCCGTTTCACCAACTTTCTCTAGGATTTCAAAAGGTCCAATATATCTTGAGTCAACTTTTCTTTCTTGCTAAATCTCATAACACCTTGGTTGATGAAACCTTAAGCATTACATCGTCACCAACTTCATAAAGTTGCTCTCTTCTTTTTAGATCCACATAGCTCTTTTACCTACTTTGTGTCGCTAGCATCCTTTGCTTGATAAGTTCCACTTTATTAACATACATGTGGACCAAATCCGGTCTAAGGTATCTTTCTTCTTCGGTTTCACTCCAACATGCTAGAGAATGACAAGGCATTCCATATAAGGCTTCAAATGGTGCCATCTTAATACTTGAGTGATAACTATTATTATAAGCAAATTCTACCAAAGGGAGGTGGTCATCCCAATTTCCATGCCAATCTAAGGCACAAGCTCTAAGCATGTCTTCGACAGTTTGAATTGTTCTTTCACTTTGGCCGTCGGTTTGGGGATGGAACACCGTGCTAAAATTTAGCCTTATTCCAAAAGCATTTTAGAGACCTTTCCAAAATCTTGAAGTAAATCTTGAATCTCTATCCGAAATAATAGAAATCGAAATTCCGTGCAAACGGATAATCTCATTCACGTATAACTCTACCATGCTTTCCATGGATTGACTTACTTTCATAGGAATAAAGTGAGACAACTTCATCAAACGGTCCACTACAACCCAAATTGCATCATGCCCTTTCCGAGTTCATGGTAGTCCTACTACAAAGTCCATAGAGATACTTTGTCATTTTCATTCCGGAATAGGTAAGGATTGTAACTTGCCACAAGACTTTAGGTATTCAATCTTGACTTGTTGGCAAACTATACACTTAGCTACATACTTGGCCACTTTCTTCTTCATGTCTTCCACCAAAAGTTTATTTGCAAGTTCTTGAACATCTTGGTACTTTCGGGATGAATGAAGAATTCGGACTTATGATATTCATCCAAAATCTCTCTTCTTAGTGCCTTGTCTTTTGGAACCCACAAACGGTTCTTGTACATAATTGCTCCATATTCGTCATACTTGAAGTGATTTCTTTCCCTTTTGTATACATTAATCATTCTTGCATATTCCGGATCTCTTCTTTGCGCTTCAATAATTCTTCTCATTAAGCTTGATTCGATCACATGATAAGCCATACATATGATCCTTCGGCCACAAATGCTTGGGGCCCATTGCACTATACTTTCCACAAGATTCCATTTGTGAACACTTAAACATCCAAGTGACCCTTCCTACTTGCGACTTAGTGCATCAGCAACTACATTTGCCTTCCCGGGATAGTACAATATAGCAAACTCATAGCCCTTAAGGAACTCAAGCCATCTTCTTTGTCTCATGTTCAACTTCTTTTGGGAGAATACATACTTTAAGCTCTTATGATCCATGTACACTTCAAAATCTTCACCATACAAATAATAGCGCCATATCTTCAATGCGAACACCACCGTCGCCAGCTCTAAGTCATGAGTTGGATAGTTGACGTCATGCTTCTTCAATTGCCATGAAGAATATGCAACCACTTTGCCATGTTGCATAAGTATACAACCTAAGCCGATACCACAAGCATCACTATAGGTGACATAGCCTCCACTTCCCGAGGAAATGACTAGGATTGGTGTTGTGGTGAGTCGCCTCCACTTCCTGAGGAAATGACTAGGATTGGTGTTGTGGTGAGTCTTCTCTTGAGTTCTTGGAAACTTGCTTCACATGCTTGTGACCATATAAACTTCTCTCCTTTTGTTGTCAACTTTGTCATAGGTGTGGCTATCTTGGATAAACCTTCAATAGTTTTCGGCAAGTCCTAAGAAACTTCTAATCTCGAACACATTCTTGGGCCTATTCTAATTAGTCACCGCTTCAACTTTAGCCGGGTCCACAGCCACTCCATGCCTTGATACAATATGTCCGAGGAACATTACTTCTTCAAGCCAAAATTCACACTTAGAAAACTTGATGTAGAATTTGTTTCTTCTCAAGGTTTCCTATATAATGCGAGGATGTTCTCGATGCTCTTCCGGACTTGATGAGTAGATGAGGATATCATCCAAATATGGCCAAAAAACCCTATTCATCAAATCCATGAATGTGGCGGACGCATTCGTTAGTCCAAAAGGCATAATAAAAAACTCATAGTGTTCGTACCTTGAACGAAATGCCATTTTGGAAACATCTTGCTCGGCTACCCTTAATTGGTGATAGCCACTCCTTAGGTCGATCTTGGAGAAAACCAACGCCGATGACAATTGATCAAAAAGATCATCAATTCTTAACAAGAGGTACTTGTTCTTTACCGTCACCTTGTTGAGCATTCGTAATCGATGCACAATCTTAAAGAGCCATCCTTCTTCTTGACAAAAAGTACTGTTGCTCCCCATGGTGAGACACTTGGCCAAATAAATCCTTTGTCCAAAAGCTCTTGCAATTGGGTTTTCAATTCGTGCATCTCCGTCGGGACCATTCGGTAGGGTGGCTTCGAGATGGGCGCGGTACCCCAAAGTAGTTCGATATTGAACTCAACTTCCCTTCTTGGTGGCAATCCCGCAATGTCTTCCGGAAAGATATCAAGATATTCTTTTACCACATCCAAGGATTCAAGTGCCTTGGATTGTGAATCCATCTTGATGACACTTGCCAAAAATCCACTTGCCCATTTCTTGATCATCTTGCTTGCCTTCATTGCTGAAATTAGCACTTTGACTTCCTTGGAGGGAATTCCTCGAATCACCGTAGATTTTTCATGATGGTCACCTATAAAAATTTTCTTTTCTTTGCAATATATGCGAGCATCATTATAAGATAACCAATCCATCCCTAAGATTACATCATAATCTATTATAGGAAGCAATATAAGATCACATGAAAAATTCTTCCTATCTATTTCTATAGATACATTGAGGACATATCTCCTAGTGTCTACCATTCCGGTAGGAGTCATTACATCTAGTTGACAACTAGTAACTAGAGGCCTTACTTCTAGCATATTAGCAAATGCATGAGATATGAAGGAGTGTGTTGAACCCGAATCGAAAAGAACATTTGCATAGTGTCCAGCAATTAGAATATTACCTTGGATCACATCATTTGCTTGGGTGGCTTCATCAACTTCTATGGCAAACACTCTTGCCGGGGCTCTTGGCGGATCCATATCCATCTTCCCCTCCCCTCGTTTCTCCGAGCAATCCCTTACGTAATGGCCCATCTTTCCACATTGTAAGCATGTCCCGGTCTTCATGCGACATTCACCGGGATGGTACCTACCACAATGGTGGCATGAACTTTTTCCTTGCTCTCCCTTCTTTGGAGAATGATAAGGGGCTTTCCTTGAGCTCTTCCCTTGAACTTTTCCTTCGTACTTCTTGAGAGCTTTTCCTTTAGCACCCATCCTTACGTTATACTTCCTCTCATGTTCGGCGGCAAATTCCACCGCATCCTTCATGGTTGTATAGCAACCGCTCCTCACCCATGTTATAATGTGGGGTGCAAGCCATTAATGAACCTTTTAGTCCTTCTAAGTTCATTTTCATTGAGCTCACCATACTTTTCTATCCTTAGATATGTGCTCAAGTATAGATCCACTAACATGTTGCCTTGGACGAGATTGAGAAATTCGGTCCTCTTCATCTCCTTAACATGATCCGGGAAGAAGCGAGCCTCGAGCACTTCCACGAAGTTCTTCCAATCAACCTCTTCCTCACTCTCAAAGGTAGTCTTCAAGAATGACTTCCACCATACTTTAGCTTTCCCGCAAAGGCGATGCGTAGCATACATCACCTTATGGTCACCGGGGCATCCCATGATCTTGAGGATATCCCCTATCATTTCAATCCATGATTCAACCAACTCTGGCTCTCCTTCTCCATCAAACGTTGGGGGTTGAAATCTTAGGAACCTCTCAATGGAGTAATCTGGTTCATTGTTCCTTTGAGTATTTTGCGCCGCTCGGATTAATCCATCAAAGAAAATGTTCCTCTCATGTTCCTCATTAACAATTGCCCGTCTTGGTGGCATCTATATTCGCAATTAAATAAACATAGCAACATCATTAACATGAGTTAAACATGGAAGAATATGTACCTTTAGGTTCGGTGGCACCTCATGACGATTGCAGATGGACTTTATATTAGACATCTTACTTAGACATTTTAGCCAGCTAATAGCTTACACATCCCAAGACCTAATACACATGAGCCAAATTATGGCTCTGATATCAACTGTAACGTCCCAAAATTCGGCCATAATTTAATTGTCAAACCCTAGGCGGTGTCACTTTTTAAAACCTAACTACATAAAACATTGTAGCGAAAAACATAATAATAATAATAACGTCCAATAACATAAAACATAGCGGAAGACTTCATAGGTAAATAAAAATCAAGATACATCTTTAGCTCATGGGCTACATAGGCTCCAACATAAGATCCAACATAGGGTTCATAATAGATAAGTGAGTTCATATAAAAGTGAATGATTCAAATGCCCATAGGCCATACATACTTGACTCTTATAAGAATTCATCATGACAACATAAATAAGATAACTTGGGTCGTAGCCCGACCAACTCATGTGCAATGTCATCATCATGAGGCTCTCGCCGCCGAACCTAAGCCTCGTCCATATCTGCACGGATCCATGGGGTGCAGAAAATTTCTCCCGTTAAAGCATGTTGAGGCCCACGCATACTATGATCCTATGACATAATCTCTACATGTCATGACATATGCATTTCATCATCATCGTACGTAAATCATATGCATGTTATGAACTACTTATGCATACTATATGGCATATGAACGTATGGCAAGATAAGATAAGCATGTAATATCGTAATCATTAGGTCAAAGTATATCATAACTTATCACTATACTAAGGCATATCATCATTTATCTTACTTTACTTTAACATCTTCTTACATACATCTTATGACAAGGGAACATACTTTAGCATCCTTTTTTATGCTTTCATCATCATCTTCATCTTTATGTCCCAAGTCATCATTGGAAAATACATACACACATATAAGTCTTTACTTCTTAGGCTTTAGTCCCCTTGAAATACATACATGGGTGTAAGACTTTACTTTCCAATTTTGCATCATTTTTTTATCATCTATCTTGATTAAGATAGCTTCTTATCTTGATGATTAGGAAGCCATGTTGATTCGCGGGTACTTGGCTAGCTAGGTCGGGATCTTTTTGTCCGATTGAAAGTACAAATCACTGTGGGTCAGACTTTACTTTCCCGGGAATACATCACATAAGCTAGCAAGTAAAGACTTTATTCTCCTCCACGATTACAACAAGATACCTTCATGTTAATCCATCTTTTATTTACATTCATCAATACATACAATCATTCAATACATGTTGCATGTTTTAATCTTAATTAAGATCATAAATACTTCAAATCATGCTAAGTGTGGTCAACGCAAACATATACATGAGTTCATGGCCGGTCACGGCCATGCCGCATAGGGTCACGACCGTGCCTGCAGTTGGGCACAGGCGTGCCTCGATTCGGCATGGCTGAGCACTTGGACATTTTCCTGTCGATACTATATTGCACGGCTGTGCCCATGAACATCACGTGACAAAAGGGTCGTTTCTCGATCATTCTTGAAATTTCACTAAGGCATGGGAAGTTCTAAGTGTCACGGCTGTGCGACCAGAACGTCACGGCCGTGACAGAATGCGCAAATTCCACTCGAGATGTTCTGTCGCTAAGGCATGAAATCCATTATACGTCATGGCCATGCCTTCACTTGTCACGGCCATGCCAGAACATTCGGACAGAGTTTCCCTTATTTTATCTATTTTTTACTATTTTTACACATACATATAAACACCCTTAAGGTGTACACTCATCCAAGCATGAACAATAGCAACTTTACAACTTTACACTAATCATATATGACTTAACAATTTCTTAAACAAATTCCCATAACATGAATCATAGATAAGTAGCATCTAAATCATTAAAGACTAATAGACATATTCATATATAGAAAATAAATAAACTACTTATGAGCTAAACATGGATAACAAGTACCATTAGATTCTAATCATGGTTATAATAAAATAGTAACTTCAAGTAATATGAATCATCAAATGCACATTCCCTAATCATGCATTAATAAAACTTAATTTGGTCTTAAAATCTCTTAATTCATACAAACACGCATCATTAAGAGAATAATTAAGATTTTTTTATGATCTCTTTAAACATACCTTGTTTAATGACCTTTAACTCTCTAACTTTTTTCCCTCTTCTCTTCTTTCTTCTCTAGTCGAAATAGCCTCTTCTCCCTCCTTAAAGTTGTTGTCCACGTTTTCTAATGTGAGAGGTAGGAGAGAGTGAGTGAATGAGTGAGGGAGGGAGGGAGGGAGGGAGGGTGTTGATGGAGAGAAGAAAACTTACTGTAGTTGCAAGATGGAGTTTTCCTGCGTGCTGGTCGAGTGGAGATTTGGAGAAGGAGAGGAGGTGAACACTGTAGCTGTGGTGTGGGATTTACTGTAGTCTCACTGTAGTTAAAATGGGGTGTTCTTTTTGCTGACCGACATGTTAGGTGGGGGAAGAAGAGTGTAAGTTGCTTTTAAGTTATAATATTGTTTGGGCTTGGTGGCTGGAGGCGCGTGGGCTCCTTTTGTTTTTTTTTTTTCGATTTAGAATATTACAACGTCAATTGATTAGGTATTGACATCCTATTGGCCGAGACCAAAAGCTATCATCTATTCAACTTTTATCCTGCGCATGACGATTTGATCTTCCGACCGCCGGCCAGTGATGCTGAATTCTCGACATGTCATCGTTTGATTTGCCGAGAACGAGAAATAAGATGTCACACCGTATTTCTAAGATGAACTTCGTTGTTATTAGCTTATTTATTTTAAAAGATTATTAATCGAATATAAAATGTGTGGACCATATTTTAATTATTTTAATCTTTTTGTTTTATCAATTATTAGTTGTACATAGTGTTTTGAATTAGTTAATTGGATTTCATAATACTAGTTTGTGCAATACTTAGTTTCAAAATTTATGAGGCCAATCTAGTTAATTTTATTTAAAATTAATAATTGACATAAATTTGATAACTTGTGTGTAGAGAATCAAATTTGTGTTGTTTGTTAATTTGTACTAGTATACGGAGTGATTAATAGTTTAAGCGATCCAATTTAATCAATCTTAATTTTTAATATAATTTTATGAAATTCCGTTTTGTGAAGACTTTACTTCTAATTAAATTAAGATAGCTTATTCATATATAATTTTATCTTGTTAAATTAATAATTTAGAAAGACTTTAATCCATCTTAAAAAATTAAATTTTATCTTTTTGTCTTCACATATTTATCCCTTATCTTTTTTCATATTAAGGTCTAACTTCATCACCACTACTTTATTATATTATTACCTTATTTCAAATATTTCTTTTATAATTATAAAACCAATTTTCTAAAAACATTCTATCCATATTACTTGCGCGACTAACGCACTTACAAGAAATTTATTTTGCTATATCATTTTACGCATCAAATTTGAACACCTCGTGGGGAATATTTTATTACTCATAATCTCGTGTTTATAAGTTAGAAGGAGCTGTAAATAATTTTTTGTAAATATTTATTTTCTAAATAAAATTTTGTGTGTAAATAGTATCATAATTTACTAATCTAATCTAATCGTTTCTTTGTAGATAATAGGCCACGACATAATTAACTACATTAGTCATTAACACATGAGACACCAAATTCCAAATCACATTTTTTTTTTGTAAAGTCTTACCGATACGCGGGCTTGTTATTTTGTCGGCATTTCATTTGCATTATTTTGCATCGATGATTTATTTATTTATTTATTTATTATTTACATTTCGTATTGATACTTATTATAGTTGTGGCATTAGACTATTTTTTTCATATTCTTCTACTTCGGTTGACTCATCTTACAACTGGGAGTTTTATTCCGAAGAGAATCTTCGTGCCTATTTTTAGGAATTTGTTAAAAATCACCTATTTTCAAAATTCATTTTTATTTTTTGAGTTTATTGATTCGAATTTATGGTCAGGAAATTTATCTTCATAACTACATAAGGTTGCAACTTATACGCAATATTATTTTTTTCTCTTCTATTGTCGTGTCGTGTTTATTATAGATGATATTTTTTACATTTCTATAGAATGGTTAGAGTTCATGATACTTGGATGGGATCTTGCCAGTTAGCATCTCATTCGTATTCTTGATCTTGTTGATCTGAATGTTGGCAAACTAGTAATCATTATTATACAAAACTAGACCAGTAAACTCATGCTTGAGAAAGACATTGATTGTATTGTGAATCAGAAGTGAAAACTAAGGAACAACGCATTTGTATCTATTCTGTCCACAGAATACAGACAACCCGTGTTCTTATCATTTACACGGTAGTGCAGCCATTTAAATCGTAGCGCAACACTTCAAAAGTAATGGCAACTCATTTTTTTCCATCTAACCCATATTTTGACCATTTAAATCATAGCGGATGATTTCAGAAGAGGAACTCGCTGCCAACGGGCTACGGTTGAGTCATAGCCGTGCCGTTTGAGTCTAGTGACCAGGTACAAACTATACCGGACGATTTAACTAATAAATGTAAGTATTATTTATTTAAATGGTGAGTTGTCCTTCTTTGTAATTGTCTATTGAGTGATTTTAAAATGACTATCCAATGTTCATCTTGATTACATTTTATGGACAATTGTTAGACATTTATACTATTCTTCATCAATGTTAACGTAGTTAGTCCTTATCATGTTATTATTGAATGATTTCCATGATGTGATTGCACATGCTATTGATCGATGCACATAGACTTCGAAAATGCATGCTAAGTCATAGGACTAAAATCGACCATTGGTTGAATGCACAATATTATTGGTTAAAATCTCTGCCCGCGTTGAATGAGACCCGGATGTGGATAATTGTTTCGGCATACCTTCGCGATGTCTTTTTGGTTCAAAGAGTGAACAGGCTTGGTCAGCCAATTATGAACGTCGGGGATCACGAAGTACCAACATCTTATGTAATGTTAATTAAATTGACTTGCTAATGTTTGGTAACCCTAAAATTCGTAAGAAGATTTATGGAATCATGCTAGAATCAATTACAGTACTGCTTATGGGCATTAAAATATTTAATGCAATTGCTTATTGGCTAGCCATTGAATGATATCTCTATTGGTCATTAATCAAATTTATTGCAATTGGATTATTGTTATGGAATTGAGTTAGAATTGATTACGTTATGTGATGCGTGCAAATGAAGTGCAAATATACTAGCAAGTATACTAAATCGTATCAGGTAATAAAGAGTAGTGAATGTTAAGTTAATTACTAGTGAATGTTAAGTTAATTACTACTTAATTACTTGAAACTAGTGCATGTTAAGTTAATTACTAGTGCATGTTAAGCTAGTTACTAGTTAATTAGTAGTGCATGTTAAGTTAATAACTAGTTACGTGTTAACTTAATTACTTGAAAATAGTGCATGTTAAGTTAATTACTAGTGCATGTTAAGCTAGCTTCTAGTTAATTAGTAGTGCATGTTAACTTAATAACTAGTTAAGTTAATCTAATGCATGTTAATTTAATTACTAGTTAATTACTTGAAATTAATCTAAGGACTAGTTAAATTGCTAGTACCTCTTTTTGATCATGTTCTCATAAATTTTACCAAGGATGTACATCCACATTTTTAGTAATAAAATGAAATTATGAAACGACGATGAAGTACTTGAAACATATGATTTTGGACTTCGTAGCTTCAAAATCACACGAATTTATTGACATATGGCTTAATATTGTCCGTTACAGAAATGACAAAGTCAGATCATAGTTGGATTCGTCGTTGGAAGGATAAACGTGGTAAATGCAATATTTAGATACTTCCCATTGTTTCAAGATTACAACGACTATTTTTTTCTGAAAAATTGCATCATTTATGAGGTGGCATAGAGAAGGGGCGCGTGATGATCGAAATTCAATTACGCATCCTACGGATGAAGAGGCATGGAAACAATTTGATGCACTTCATCCGGATTTCCTACAGAATCATGCAATGTTAGGTTAGGACTTTGCATCGATGGCTTCAACCCATTTAGCTCATCAAGTACTGCTTATTCATGTTGGAGAGTTTTTGTGACACCTTATAATTTGCCTCCAAGCATGTGTATGAGACATATTGCTTACCTGTATGATCCCGGATCCTCGATCTCTTGGTAAAAGTTTAGATGTTTACTTAAGACCTTTGATTGATGAACTCAAGATGTTGTGAGAGGATGGCGTGGTTACCTATGACAAATCTAAAAAACAAAATTTTATTATGAGAGCCGCATTAATGTGGACCATAAGTGATTTTCCAGCATATGGAATGTTGAGTCATTGGAGCACAAAAGGTAAATTTGCTTGTCCCATATGTGGAAAGAATACAAAATCATTTTATTTGAAAAATTGTAGGAAAGTTTGCTCGGGTACCCAGGAGGAGCGGAGGATATGCAGGCGGCCCATCTGCTTCGAGCTCATCCGCTGCACCTGATATAACGCAACTATCATAGCTATTGGAGCAAATATCGCAGCAGGTGTCGCAACAGTTGGTTCCGCTTTTGCAGATGATTCAAGGATTGATCTCGACGAAGAATCCATTCCCGCAAAGCCATAGACTGAGCACGTATGGATCGAACGTCCGAAACGATAACAATAACTCCCAAACCTAGGATAGAAACAAACCATGGATAGAAACTATACTTTTGTCAATTATTAGATATACATATAGTTTGTTAGTTCAGTTTATTACTTTCATATTCTTATCTTAAATATTATGCATGTGATGCTTTCATATTATGTCTATGATGAATATCAATGCATCAATGCATTTATATGTATTATATAATTGTATGGTGTGGGAAGGAAAAAAAATAAGGTTGTTATGGGTCAAAAAAATCTACAATTAGCGCCTACATAGCGTCGCACAAATTGTCGACGCTATGTTAAGTATATCGTCCTTAGTGCCATGTTAGTGTCTCATTGGCGACGCAACAAACATGATGTTTGCATCACCGAAGTGCCAAAATAGCATCAATTAACGCATAATATTAGCGTCTCTTGAGCGCCAGAATAGCGCCTCCTCTGTAGTGCCACTTGAGCGTCGACTTAGCAACATAGGTCTACTGTTCCCAGCCGGACACCACGTGTCTTAATAACGTCGAGATAGCATCAACCTTTGGTGCTAGTAGCGTCTCCTTTTTGTTGGCTCTATTGCGACGCCATTAGCCACTAATAATCGAGGTCGCATAGGAACGGCACTTTTGGACGCTAAAGTGATGCTATATGTCCCGGAGACTCAATAGCACCTCCGTAGCATCGCATTACTTGGGTCGCTATTCTTCGAATTTCTTGTAGTGTATATAAAACTAATGCATAACCATGTTCTCAGAAGTTTAAATAATAAAATATATTAAGAGAAAACCGAGGTTCAACGTAGTTTTTCTCTAACAACTAAACTAATTCATAATCGAAAGAATTAACATCAAATTTGAGGGAGAAAATATAAAATAAATATTAGAAATTGTAAATCAAACTCTCAGGTGGTGGTGGACGTCTCTGAAATAAGCCTTGGATAAGCCTTGGCTGAAATTATGCTCCAAACGACCAAAACCTCAAAATCTCTAGTTCTTCAATTAATTGCAGTGGCGCAATAGAACTTCGTCTCTCATTTCTAGTGTGACTACGGCTTCAAACTCAGAGATTGCATGCTCCTTGGGTTCGTAATACATCCTAATTTATAGGGGTGGCAGTCTTCTAGGGTTACAAGTTGAAATTGCAGCTCAAATCCAAGTTAAAGTCGGTCTAAAAACCACTACTGTCCATTAGTTTGGCTAATTGTACTAAACTCGGATCGGGTTCTGTTCAAATTTTATTTTCGAGCAAAAATCGAGTTTTAATGAGACTCGTTCCTATGCCTTTCTCTCGCTCTATTTTTCATGCTTTTTCAATCCGATCACTTTGCACCTCCAAAATAATAATTCTGAGAATAAAATAGAACACAAGTAGGTAGCTTTGAACTCAAAAGAATTTATGAAAATAAATAAGAAAATAAATGCATGCAATGATAAACTATGAAAAATAGCCTAAATGATGCATGTAAAATATGTATAAAAATGCATGCTTCAAATTCTCCCAAGCTTGAACTCTTGCTTCTCCTCAGGCAAGTTTCAAGGCAAGACTCAAGAATCATAAATGAACCATCATAGTCTCCACCACACGACTAATACTTTTCTACTAACATTGTTTTACAAGTCAATAGCCAAAGCATCTAACCTCTATCTAATTTCCCAGACTCATTAAATTTCTGGATCTTAAACAATTTAAACTTACTCAAATTCAGTTCCGTGCAAGAAAACATACAGCCTATCTAATAATAGTATTAATGTTGAAAGCAAAAGTAAAGAGTGAGCTTATATTTTTATTTATTTATTTTCATTTTTTTTATTACGTGCATGCTTCTCCATATTGCTCAAGGTGGTCCATATAACAGGCTTTCGATTGACAGATCCCAAACTAGTTGGTCTTAGGTCGCCAGGCAAGAATCCCCTACAGGTTTAATCCAAACACACCAAGGTTCTAGATAACACAATTATAATTGTCTCAAATTTATTTAGCACTTTTTTTGTGGGGTTCAACTAACCCTCTTTCAATTTATTTGATTTTTTGTAAGCTCACAAGATACTTTATGCATTCAATAAAAAGGCTACTACTATCAAGACGAAAATAAAAATAAGAAATGAAATGCGAGCATGAACAAGAATTTCCCGTCTAAGTATCCATAGTTTTATTTGGCGACAACCACTTTCCAATTTACCCACTACTAAGTCGATGGAACAGGTAAAATTATGACAATAAAATTTCTTAAGTGCACATGGAGTCCTTGAATTTTACTTAAGTGCAATTAAGAAGCACAAACAAAGAAAGAAAATGATGGTGAATCGTATTTTTATGATTTTTGAAGATTTTGCAATTTTTTTGTTTAAGATGTAGATATAACCAAGACATGCAATACTAAAATAAACTAATGAAAGCAAACATGTTGATCCAATGCAATAAGCAAATATGATGCATGAAATGTAGTCTCCCCCATGCTTGAACTAAACACTATCCTCGTGGTTAGTCAGACAAGGTAAAGAGTACAAGATGCAAGACTCAACAAAAGATAAAAAGAAGAAAGTGAAAAGATACAACCAGTTAGCCCATCTCGGAAGGTAGTGGAGGTGGCGGGTACTACCCAAAATAATCTCGCTGCTCAAGGCGATCCTGGCGATCGGTGAGAGTTTGGAACTGATGGTGCTGCCACATCATATGGAATTGTCGCTCTTGGCCCACAAGAAGTGCGGCTAAAGAATCCTGCATAGTTGAGACATCAAAACTAGCAGGAGCAGAAGTATACGCTGACTGCGATGTAGAGTAGGGATGCAGCGGTGAACTCGGAGCTGTAAAAGTTGGCCGCTCATAGTGTGAAGGACCGTCATCCTACATAGGTATTGGGTTCTTTACCATGTGGCCCATCGTGCTCAATAGAATCTGAAAAGTAACTTGCAATAGGATGCCTCAAAGATGAAAAATATAACCAATTGGCTCGATTGAAGACAATAAACTAGTCGACATTTGCGCAAGGAAATGTTTCGTGCCTATTTTTTAATTTGAAGACAAGACCATTTGGTGTCTTCTTGACTAGATTCATTTTAATACTGTGATCATGCCAATAAAAGATGGCTCAATGGGCTCAAGACTAAATAGATATAACCCAAGATATAGAGCTATCGGAGTAATCAAACCACCCATTATTAATCTGCAAGAAGTTTGTCGAGCATGCTTTTAAAAATTATCTTCTAAAATTGCTCCCAAGTTGACTTGGGCGCCCTCCACCATGGCCCAAAGTATAAAGATCTCTATAAGATTGACTACCCTTTCACTCTCTCCTTGGCCGCATATCATATAAGATAAGAACCTATTTGCATAGTGAAAATAGGATTCTGAATAAGACTAGTCTTGGCCTTTGAGAAAACAAGAGGCTCATCATTCTTAATAGCTTTCCAAAATTCAGTCGGCTTGCACCAATGAAGAAATTCTGATAAATTCATCATAGGAAAGCCATAGATCGAGTTAAACTCGAAGACTGATAAATTATAATCTTGATTGTAAAGATGAAAGCTAACTTGGGGTCATCCACCATCGCCCTCAATATGAGAGTCTTCAAAAGAACTGAAAAACTCATGGCAAAGCTTCTCATACGTGGGCAAACGCTGCTGCAAGAAGGATCTCATGCCCACTCTCTCAAATAACAATATAATATCATCGGTGATATTTAAGGATGCCATAGTCTTGATGCAAGCATATCGAGTGGATGCGATGTCAAAGCAAAAGGCATTATGATAGCGTTTTCTTTGTTTAGCATCCCAAAACTCTAATTGAGTTGGCCTAGGTGGGGGGGCATCTGGTTGTGGGGCATCAATAGCATCGTAATAAGAGTCAACATTGTGGCAAGATCTGCGAAAGGGAAAAAAATTGAAAAAATTGCTCTCGGATGCTAGAACCCGGCCCGAGTTTGGTAAAGGGTGTAGCCTGGGTTGCGAAGAAGGAATCTGCTGTAAGTGTGTTGCATAACCCAGCCCGGGTGTACAAGTTGCACGGCCCGTGTTGTTCAGTGAAGATGTGATTGGAGGTCAGGCAGATGAGGAACACGGTCGGGCAGGGTTGGAACTCGGATGAGCCAGATGTCGCCGGAGAAGAAGCTCCAGCCGCAACTGGGTCGAGTCGGCACTAGAGGAGTGGCTGCTTTGGGTGCTGGTGAGGATGCAGCAAAGGAGTCATCGGTGACGATGATGAGGAGAAACCAACAACTCCGTGTCACGGGGAGTCCTAGCTTTTACTTTGACCCGGAGAAAATGATGAATGTTGGAGGTTTGGCGGCTTTGCGTAGCGAGAAGGTGATACAAGCATCGGCCGTTCGGCGTTGGGCGTGGCTGGAATGTTGTCATGGTGGCTTGCCGGAGGCCGAAACATTGCCAGAGATGATGTCGTTGGAGGACTGGTGTTAGTATGTTGGCTCCGAAGAAGAGATGTGGCGAACTCTGTGTCGGAGAAGAGACGCTGGCGGCCGACCTTGTTCTACGTGATGGATGCCGGAGTTTAAGGAGCAGATCCAAAGCTAAGATGTAATGTAGCGATGATGCAAATCCAGCGGAGTGGCGATGCAGCTCGTCGTTGGTTGTGGTATGTGTTGTCGGCATCGACGTCTGCCATGGAGAACTTGGTAAGGTCGAGGCGGTATAGATCTGGGGAACGGAGAGAGGTCGTCGGGATCTTGTCATCGGATAAGGTAAACAATGAAGGCCGACAATGATGTGGGAAGGACAACTCCTAGTCGATGTTGGGTGCGGTAATGGCCATGGAAGAGTGGAGTCAGCATCGGCGAATGAGGCGAGTGTCGGCGATGCTGAAGCATAAGACTGTGGCAGCTTCGATCTAGAGATGGTTGATGGTCGTGTGGCTGAGAGACTGTGACAGCGTGGCGAGGCAGATGAGAAATAATTAAGAATAGAAGCCGCCGGAGGGTTTATCGCCGTCAGAGAATATGGCAACTCCCGTCGATGTGGTCCTGCACAAGGTGAAATCCGACCTTGTTAAATAGATAAATCTGACCCGAGTTGTCACTAATTCACCTCAGTAACCGCATGGAATCTTTGCTGGAATCAAGGCTGCCATTATTGTCGGTTGGTCGGAAGTTTAACGACTAGATTTTGAGGTGATCTTTGACTCAAATGTCATCGAAAACTGTGCTGTGATCACGAGCAGATCAGCAAGCTATGGAGCCCAGCTAGGGTCATAGTGAACCCAGATCGAGTTCATCTCAAGTTGCGAGATCGGGCCCGACTCTCGATGGAAAGCGCCCCGTGTTGTCTTGCGTAACCCGGCCCGAGTTTAATGAGAACCTGAGTGGGGTTCTTGATTATTTTTTTTGAATGCTAAAATATGTGTATCCTGCCCGATTTTCTTGAGCTCGGTCTGGGTTAGACATGCAGAAGCTTGATAGTGCAGTAAATACATGATGTTTAATATCATCCGAATATGGACTACATATACGACTTTCAAACAAAGAAAATAATGGACTAAAAACATGCTAAATTATGACTAGGACTCTATCTAAAGAAAACAAATCTACAAAAATAATTTAAAAGAAAAATAACAATTCATCTAAGACTCGATAACCGGTCCTAAAAAAAGGGTATAAAAATGTCCAATAAAGAACAATCTCACCGCGATTAGTTGATGTGCTCATGAACATCCAATATGATGAGCTCACGAGATGCGAATGAATATGCACCCAATTGGACTCTTTGGGTGCCATTTTTGGGATGAGGTTGGTGCTTTTGATGTTGATGTTGTGAATGATGTGGCTCCCTCATTTTGCTAAAGCAGAATTGGATGTAAGTTCGTAATTGGGTTTAAAACTTCTAAAGGTCAGCTCCTCCTTCGGAGTATTCCATCTTCAATTATATACTCACTTGTCTCATTTATCCTCCACTCTGTAGTTCATACCTTTTGATATTTTCTTCGTGGCCTCCACCTTCTAAAAAAGTTTGTTTGGTGGAATGGACATACAATAATTGGAGAACCATTTTCTGAGCAAGTCTTTTGAGATGAGTCAAATTGAGAAGAAAAATCTGCAACTTGCTTCTTGTATGCTTGGATCTTTGCCTCCATCTCCTCAAATTTACTCTGCCTGTCGATTGATTGCGGAGGAGGAGGAATATCATTATTGACTTTGATTTGAGCCTCAACTGAATCAAGTGTGCTTCTAAGGATTGAATGAGTTGGTCTTGAAGGTTTAGTTTGTTCTCAATAGTTCAAAAAATTGGCAAATCATCCCCTTCAAGTTGGTCCTTGATTCAGTTGAAGACTTATCTTCTCGCAAATGTGAGAGGCCACCATCAATTTCTTGGGCATGTTGGTTTAGATTTGAAATTTGTATCTCCAAATTTTGTATGAATTCTTCTTGCATGGAGATCTTCGATAGCAACATCCCCACCATGTGAGTAAGAAGGATTAGTGGGTCTTGCGATGTATCTCTTTCTTCTACACATGCATGGGGTGGCATGATTGTATTTTGTCCTGGAAATTTATGCCAACTTGTATAATTTTAGGTGCGGAAGTGCCTTCTTGTTGGCAGCTACATAAAGCTTCAAGTTGTTCCTCTCCAAGAATTTTAGCTTCAAGTTGTTCCTCTCCAAGAATTTTGATCGGTTCAATATCTTCAATTGGCTTGGCTTGTGGCTTGGATTTATTCTTTTTTCTCCATTGAATATTGATCAACTTGTCTCTAATAGAATTCTCTTGAAAATACCACAAATAGAAATCGTGAAATTATATGAAGTGATGAATGTCAAATAAAAATATGCAATAAAATTTTTCAAAAGTGGAAGAAATAGAAAAGAAATATCAATTTAACAAACAAAAGTAAAAAAAATAGAACTAGAAATAGTCCCTGGCTACGGCATAAAAAACTTGATGCGTGCAAATGAAGCGCAAAGATACTAGATTGTATCAAGTAATAAAGAATGAATAAGAGTGTCGAATCTACAAGGACTAATCTAAATTCTTATCTTTCTAACTTAAGTTTGTTAATTGAGAGAATAACAAGAATTAATTTCAGATAAAAAGTGATTCAAATTGATGATAATAAAGGACATTGATGCCTTTAGTTAATGTGAGAGATAGTTAGAAATTAAACTATGTATTCCTATCGGATTCTCATAATTATCAGTAATCAAATATAGACTTCTTATAGAAAATAAATGGATAAAAGGTATATGACTCAAAAACTTGAGAACTTTACTAGCGTAGTAAAGAATATAATCAAAGCACATTGAAAACTCAATTCACTTTAATATACTCTAAACTAAGATGCATTAATATGAAAGGTTGCTTAAAGTAAAGGACTCAAAAACTTGAGAACCTAATTATCTAAAATAAAAGTAAAATTAATGATGCCAAAAACTCAATCAACTCCAATATACTTTATCTAAGATACTTTAAGTTGCAAACCTTCGTTTAATGATACAATTGTCAGCAATTAAAACTAATTTACTAACAAAAATATCAAAATAAGAGAACTCGACCCGGGTCTGATGGAACTCGATCTAGGTCGTATATAAAACTTCAGTTCAGCAGAAATAAAGAAGAAACCCAACCCGGGTTAGTACCGACTTGGCACGGGTTCTTCACAGACAAGAATATCAATCAATCTTTTTTTGCGATTGTCATGCAAAACTATATAAAACTAATGCAAGAAACTATTGAAATCAGATAAAGCATGAAACATACAACATAACCATGTTCTCAAAAGTCTAAATAATAAAATATATTAAGAGAAACCAAGGTTCAACGTAGTTTTCCTCTAACAACTAAACTAATTCATAATCGGAAGAATTAACATCAAATTTAAGGGTGAAAATATAAAATAAAAAGACTAGAAATTGTAAGTCAAACTCTCAGGTGGTGGTGGACGTCTCTGTAAGAAGCGTTAGCCGAAACTATGCTTCAAATGATCGTTCGAAACCTCAAAATCTCTAATTCTTCGATTAATTTGTAGTTGCACGCAATAGAACTTCGTCTCTCATTTCTGGTGCGGCTAGGGCTTTAAACTCATATATTGCATACTCCTTGGATTCGTGGTACATCCCTATTTATAGGGGTGGCGGCCTTCTAGGGTTCCGAGTTGACTCGTGGCCCAAATCAAGTTAAAGTCGGCCGAAAAACCACAACAGACCATCAGTTTGGCTTATTGTACTGAACTCGGCTGCGTTTGAACCAACTTAGGCCGAGTTCAAATCACATTTTATTTTCGAGCAAAAATCAATTCGGAATCGAGTTTTAATGCCAACTTGGTCTGGGTATGATGCCAGCCCAGCTCGAGTTCTTATGAAACTTGTACATATGACTTTCTCTCGCTCCATTTTTCATGCTTTTTCGATCCGATCGCTTTTGCACCTCCAAAATAATGATTTTGAGAATAAAATAGAAGACAAGTAGGTAGCTTTGGACTCAAAAGAATTTACAAAAATAAATAAGAAAATAGATGCATGCAATGATAAAAACTATGAAAAATAGCCTAAATGATGTGATGCATGCCTTTTACAACATTTAATTTGAGGTGCATTATGTTTATTTTCGTAATTTTTCCATGGCATGCATCAATTTTTTTATTTATTACAATTATTTTCTTGGACTCTTTAACTACCTAGGTGGTGTTATTTTGTAGGAAAATCTCTTAATTTGGTGGAAAATATCAAAGAAAAATATTCGAGCAGAAAAAGATGATGAAATCAACCTCAAAAGCAAAAAATACCCTCCGTCACGGGTCGTAACACCAATCTCACGACCAAAAGATAAATGTTATGGGTCATTGTAGTTCTCTCACAGCCCTCACAAAAAGGTTAGCAGACCCATCATATTTGGTCACGGGCTGTAATAGAACTTTATCGACCCTGCTATTGAAGTCACGGACCGTAATGGAGAGTTAACGGATCTCACTTAAGTATCCTTGCGCATCAGACGTCATTTTACGAGCCATTATGCTACTTCCACATCATAGAATCATCACGAAATGAAGTCAAAGCATATGATGGTCCGTAATACATTTCTCACGTCACAGAATGAAACTCTCAGTCGAAGGAAAATATAATAGGTCGTCGTATGGAGCTCACGACCCAAATCAGAATTCAATATCCCTCATCACCGGTCGTCACATTTTGTTAACAGCCCACACGGAATGAGTTAAAATGATGCACACCAACGTTACAGGACGTATCGGGACATCACGACGCATACAGAATGGTCGTAAGATTTTGACAACAATGTTTCGGGTCGTAATGAGATAATAATGAACTGTAACATCATAGGACATAACGATCTTCGCGAATTACACCTATAAAGAACATTTGAAGCCAGAAGGTCACCGAAGGACAAGGATCGTACAGCAACTCGTCGATTGGGCTGCGCGATCGTCTAGAGGCTACAATTCATTCTTCCATTATATTGTTAGATGCTCTTTTACCTAATTTTCATAGTTCATTAGTTCTGTAATAGAGAATTCATATTTGTTTCAATGAGGGAGGTTGTTTGGACCTTGTTCTTAGTTAAGTTAATTAAATGATTTGATTTCTTTTGATTATATATGTTGAGTTCATTGCTTTTTATAAGTAAATTGATTTATGAGATTAGATTACAAACCTATAAAGAGGAGCGATTAGTTTCATAATTTATTATTATCTTTTAATTTCAAGTTGAAGTATATATAACACGCATTCGGTAACTCATCGTTTGTGTCGAATTTCGTGCGGTTTATTCTTCTATCTAGATTTATGGGTGAATGATAGTGTAGAAGTTATATATTCTTGCATCTTAACTTTTTGTGAAATTAATAATTGACTCATCCTTTGCGATTATTAGTCTTAATAGGAGTTAGATAGTTTGATTTACTTGTCTAGAGAGATCAATATCTAGGTGCTCTTAATTCATCTCAAGGATCAATCCTAGTATTTCTGTTAAAATTTGACTAGTACAGAGGTACATATATGTCTATCTTTACACTAATCATCCATAATTCCCAAAGATCATCATCCATAATTATCAATCATTTATTTTCTGCAGCTTTTATACTTATGTTCTGTAACATGAAACCATTTTTCTTCTCTTAGTAGGTCTTTTGGATAGAATTGATTGAGATAGTTCCTCATGAGATCGACAACTCTCTACACTTTATTACTTGATACAACTAGTGCAATTGCAAGCTATTGCATTGTTACATATTTTTCGCATCATGATGCATGTAAAACTTGTATGAAAATGCATGCATCAATATGTGTTGATGTGTCTCATTGAATCATCATATGATTTGTTTTATCATTTCATTTCAAGTTATTTTTTCATTATATGAATTGTTTTATCATTTTCTTGAAAGTTATTATTTTATTTATGTCTCTTACATACAACTAATGGGAGGTGGACCTTCCTACATCCGGGTTCGTGTAGCTACACAAGATTGAGGTGGGCTGGTGGCAAGCTTGTAATGGCATGTTGCACATGGCGGTGGTCTTTATTTTGATTTTTGAGTCCTTATCTTCTTGTCTATTGTGATTATGCAATAGCCCACGGGCTTGTGGTCATGGATTTACGTTAATGTTATGTCATCTAGAATGAGGAACAATTATGAATTATGTGTCATGTTATGTAGACTTTGAGTTTTTTATGTTGTTGGATTGGCCCTTCCGTCATAATTCCACGCTGCCGCTATGGTTTATTATGTTTTAGGGATTGACTTATATGTTTTGGAACATTGAGTCCTTCTTACTTTGGGCCTTCATCTCAATTGGCTGCATTGGTCGTACATTATGAAAGGACTTATTTGATTGCATATTTTAACTGTTATGCTCCCTTATGCGTCTCTTTGGAACATGTCATATTTGATATTATCTTGGGATTGTGCCTTGTTGATTTTGAGTATTTGCTTTCAATAATTCCATAGCCTCACAACTTAATGTTATCGTATTAGACTTCATATTATATTATGTTATGTGAATGGGCTTTATCTAATGTTTTGATGGGCCTTCATCGACGTTTTTAACGTATTTTCAGCTAATTTATCATTCGATTGTCAATCAAATTATGTAGTGTCACGCCGCTCGGGACCCACTCAGGGGCAGATTACGAGGGCGTTACAATTAGTCATCATTATTTCATCTAAAATTAATTCACAGCTAATTTTCTTGGATAAGTCATGGTCAGTCATTATTTTTTAAATTGATAAGACTACAAATTGTTTTTTGCAATTGAAATTTCTTCTCAAAATTTGTATCACATGTTTGGAAATTTTATCATCTTTTACTTTGTTTCAAGGTCTTGTGGCCGATGGTTTCAGACTTCTGCACCTAAAGTTTCAAGCTTTATCATATGTTGTTCTGAGTGACTCATAATATTCTCATGCCCTAAAATGTTAACAAGCATTGTGCCTTTAAAGTGTTAATTATATCACACATTGTTAACTCATTATTTTTTAATTTTAATTTTTTGTGAAATCACAACTTGTAATTTCAAGATTCTTTTAGTAATCCAACACTACAAGAAAATCGACGAATAGCGACTCAAAGAAGGAGACGCTATTGCGGCGCTATTGAGTCTCTAGAATATATAGTGTCTCTTTATGTGCTGTTTGGATGTCAAACTTTTAATCCAGAGTCAAGGTTTTGTAACTCACATGTACGAATGGATTATTTGCGCCGTCAGAGGATTATCTATATTCCATCAAAAGTGTAGAATACAAAAACCCAAAAAACAATCGCCCAAAAAGATTAAACACTCATTATGAATCGTGCATGACTTGTCTACTGTTAATCCTAATCTACTGTGTGTTTGGCTTTATTCCAATGAATATCTCCTTAACCCACCTCCTAACCCATAACCAAACAGCGCCTTAGCGTTTAAGCAGCGCCGACAAAGACACTGGTAATCGGTGGCTAATAGCGTCGCAATAGAACCAAAGAAGAGGGAGACGCTACTAGCGTCAACAGTAGACGCTATCTCGATATTAAGATGACATGTAATGCTTCGTTGCGAGCAGTCGACAGGCATCGCTAATGCGACGCTAACATGGCGCAAAAAGGTGAGGCGCTATTCCGGTGCTCAAGGGGCGCTAAGTTTATGCATTAGTTGACGCGATTTCGACGCTACTGTGAGGCCAACATCATGTCTATTGGGTCACAAAGGAAACACTAAGGTGACGCTCCACATGTTGACACTACTCTAACGCTCAAGATATGCTAAGAATAATATATTTAATGTAGCGTCGACTATGCATGCGACACTAGTGTAACGCTACGAAGGCGCTAATGTCAGATTTTTTTTTGCCCCATTACAATCGTATTTTCTTCCCTTCGCACACCATACAATTATATAATACATATAAATGCATTGATATCCATCACAGACATAATATCGAAAAGGAATCATCACAGGCACAATATCTAAGATAAGAATATGAAAAGTAATAGACTAAACTAACAAAAGTATAACTAGTATATCTAATAATAAGTCTATAAGTAACAAAAGTATAGTTGCAAAAGTTTCTATCATTGGTTTGGGAGTTGTTGCGTTCCGGACGTTCGATCCTGACGTGCCCGGTCCTTGGCCTCGCAGGGATTGATTCTACGACAGGATCAATCCATGAATCTACTACAACAATGGAGCCAACTGTTGTGACACTTGTTGTGATATCTGCTGCGATGTTAGCTCCTACGATAGCTGTGTCACATCAGGTGCAACGGATGAGCTCGGAGTAGATAGGCCGCCTGCATATCCTACGCTCCTCCTACGTACTTGAGTGGTTGTGCTGAGGCCACGCAAGTATCCTTCTCGTGTCATGCTGGCCACCTCCTCTCAAACAATAGGGTCCTCTACGAAATAGAAAAATTATACAATCATATAAACATTATATATTATATAAATTATATAAATAAAAAAACACATAAATTAAAAACATGAATCGCTTTCGGAAAACGTAACCTGATTGCTAAGTACTCGGATTATCTCCGTACTTTTCAGCTATCTTCGTAATATACTCATCCTAAAAAATTTAAACATTGAGCATTTAAAAAATACTTTGCACTAACGTCAACAACCAAGTGAACATGTGACGAGACTTACCAGAAGCCTATGAGCAGTGGGCGTGACCAAATCATTGATCTTCCGGCTCTTATGCGTGGCCTCGTAGACCATGCGAAAGTCCACAGGACCGCCTTGTTTCTCCTCCTGCAATAAAGTTTAAAATTTTATAAAATAAGTATAAGTTAAAAGTTTGATTAATCGAATTTGTATGTAAATTACTATGCATCGTCGATGCTCTTCAAATCGCATCGACCTGCCCGTGTGGAAGTGGGGCCTCGGGCTTCGAAAATTGGTTAACTCTTGCCTTTTTTTGACTTTCTTTACCATTGTTCATCTGTCCTTTATGAACATCAAATACTTAGATTTTGAAAAATTATAAATTTAATAAAAACAATTCAAATGTAAACATACTTACCACTTCCTACATAAGGACTCCCAAATCGAGCGCCTAATATGCCTTGGGCATCTTCATATGACTTACTCCAAAGTGAGGCCAACGGACGGGATGACCTTACGAAACTTATATAATCAATTTCGGAGGCGTTTCGCAGTCACCTCTTCAAAAGCTCTTCGAATCATCCCCAAACTAAGATCTGAATGAAACTGCTTTGCCTCCTAAATAATACTATAAAACTTAGTAATTTAAAAATAATATAAAACAAATTATGTAACCCAAAAGAAGGTCATACCGTAAAGGCCCGAAAGATGTTATCCTGCATTTGAATTGGGACATCTTTCCATGATCCTACCCCTTCTGGAAAGTGGAAAAGAACAAAAGCACTGACATCCCGCATGGTACTAGCATGTATGAAAGTGGTCCTGCAAATTACAAAGAAGAATTAATTTTCAATGTTAAGCAAAACTATAATAAAATTTCTACAACTTATTTAACTTACGATCGAGCAATATTATTGACGGTGACTACTCTATTATCATGTAATCTCTATTCATCTGTCGAAAAGGAATCATCACCCGGTACAGCTGGGGTAGGCTGAGAAGGTCCGACATCATCTACGGGCCCTAGTACAAAATAAATTATTAGTGTCATACAAAATTAAACTAGATATGTACAGTAAAGTTCTCACCTCGAGTGATGTCTATCGTTGCATGATCTATGGCAGTCCACTCATCATAATGTCACAAGCTAGGTGTTTGTGCTATCGGCGACGTAAAAAAATAATTAATATAATTAATTGAGAAATATAATTTTAATAATAATAAATATATCACCTGGGGTAAGATGTCACTCGCCAACGCTAGAATGTGATGAAGCGTTTGGTAATCTCGATAGTGGCATAGCAACTGTCATCATAAAAAAATACTTAAAATACTTTCATGTATTTAAATTTATGGAATATACAAAAAATAACCCAGTGTGATATGCCGATCATCATCGTGCGATCGAGACATGCCGACTATGTATCCCAAACGGAGGTCGGAGGAGGCAAGCATAGAACGGAGGAGGTCGGCGTAGGGCGGAGGAGGGTGGAGAAGGGTGAAGGAGGCTGGAGAAGAGCGAAGGAGGCCGACGTAGGGCGGAGGAGGGCGGAGAGAAGCGTGGAGGAGACTGGCGCAAGGCGAATTGAAGGATGGTGGTTCGGCGGACGACGAGGGGGTTCGACGAGGGCGGGGTCGGAGTCGGGCTTCGAGCATTGGGCATCGGGCATCGAAGCGTCGGGCGTCGATCGTCGGACGTAGTGAAAATCGACGAGGGCTAGTAATAGTGAAAAGTGAAAACGACAAAAGTGGGGTTAGGGATTTAACTTAAGTATTTAGCGCCTCCTTGAAAAGCTAGGCTACTTAGACGCTAAGGAGGCGCCACCTACCTAGAGACACTATCTCGAGGCTGTAGTGATGCAATTTCAAATATTTTTCCTAATTTAAGAGGAGTTAGGGATTTAACTTTAGTTTATATTATATTACAAGTTTATGCATTATAAGTTTATGCATTATAAGTTTATATATTATAAGTTTACATATTATAACTTTATATTATATTGAGATTATATTGAAATAGCTTTATATGACAAAATTGTGTATATATATATATATATATATATCTAATATATGTGTATGTATATGTCTATATGTGCGAGATTAAGTCACAAGAATGTGTATATGTATATGTATTATAAGTATATACGTGTATGTATATGTCTATATGTGTGCGAGATTAAGTGACGATAACATGTATATGTATACGTATTAAAAGTATATATGTGTATGTATATGTTTATATGTGCGAGATTAAGTGATAATAATATGTATATGTGTATGTGTTATATATAAGTATAAGTATATATGCATATTTATATGTCAATATGTGCCCGATTAAGTGAGAGTAATAAAAAGTCCGAATGCGGCAATCTAGAGATGCTAATGAGTCCCTAAAATATATTAGCACACCCTGGCGTCGCAGTAGCGTCTCAATTATCTTAGCATCTCAAAGTCGCGATGCTAGGGAGATGCCAATAGTGCCTCTGGAGCGTCAACCATTATTGCAGCTCTATTGTGACGCTACATAGACGCTATTGAGTCTCTATGGTGGCGCTAAAATAAAATATTTTGTCACAAATCATGTCACTTAATTAAACCATCATAATTCTATGATTAGGAATATAAAAATAATATATGTATTATTAAGATATATATATTGTATGCATAAGTAACAAATATATATTTAGGAACAGTACTCCTATGATGTAGTCATATATAAGTAATTATGTAGGAATACATATATATGTTGAAGGTACACATATAATATTTAATTTATTTATTCATTAAAGTATAGTATAGATAATATATATTAACATATATGGGTTGCATCAAAATAGATAACATATAGTTATATAAGTATAGATAGCATATAGTTAATCTATTTCTTAAATAATATATATGTTCCTCAAACATATATAGTTATGAGACGCCAAGTGAGTGTTAAATAGTGTCAATTAAGCGTTGTATGTATTACATGTGCAGGCAACTATAAGAATATAAAAATAATATATGTATAATTAAGATATGATATATATTGTATGCATATATAAGTAATATATATAATATAGGTACATAACAAATATATATTTAGGAACACACATATGATTGGCATATATAAGTAATTATGTAAGAATACATGTATATGTTGAAGGTACACATATAATATATATTAAAGTATATGGGGTTGCATCAAAATAGATATAATATATATATAGTTATATAAATATAGATAGCGTATAGTTAATCTATTTCTTAATTAACATATATGTTCCTCAAACATATAGAGTTATGAGATGTCAAGTAGTTTAAAATAGTGCAATTAAGCATTGTATGTTTTACATGTGTAGGCAACTATAGGAATATATTTTTATATTAGCGTCTACATAGCGTTGCATCATTTGTGATGTCACGTAGCATCGCATAACTCGGCGCCAAAACCGTGCAAATATACCGCTCCCATATCGATTCCTAGCTAGCGTCAATAGAGCATCTCAATTCTTGCAACGCTATGTACGCGTCTAACGTTGTCGACGCTACAATAGCGCTAAGTTCTGCCGCGCATTTTATTTGGCATCTATATGGTGCCTGCTTTAGCGTCTATTTCACAAAATGCTACATAAGTGCTAATGTATCACTATTGGAAGGCAAGTAGCATCGCCGATGTGTGACTCAACTAAGACTCTATACAGACGCTCATGGCGTCGACGTAGCATCACTAGTAGTGGAGACGCTAGTTTTCATCGCTAAGCGCTAGTTTTCTTGTAGTGCAAGTTGTTGTTTTTAATAATTTTGGTTGTGATTTTTTCTATATAAAAGAAAATTTGTGTTACATGTAATGTCCAAAATTTGACACCACCACATTACAAGATCTCCTTTGGTGCGCTACGATTCTTTGGGTCATTCTTGGCCCTTTTGTTGACCAAGGCAGTAAAAAATGGTGCCACATCAATGAAAAACTTATAATAATAAAATATTATAACATGTAAAATATAAATGTGGAAGTTGGATCGATAAAGTTCATGATTACAAGTAAAGGTACATCCTACAGTCCATCACATACCACATCTAGGCATATAAAGGCCATGCCATAATATAACAAATACATAGGTCCCAACATATAACTCAATATAATAAAAGGATAAGAAACTACAACTCTATCCATGGTTCTCACACACCACCCGAGCAATAATCGCCACACATACATGAATCGAGTTGTGCAAGATGATCAAGTACTTATCTATGAGAATCAACATAGGGGAGAAGACCCTCCCATTAGCACAAAGGTAAGTGTGATAACATCAATAAGTACGTCATAAGGAAAATCCTTTAAGCATATGCATGAATACACAAACCTTCACTTTACAAGTTCATAAGAACCAATATATGTATGGGAACAATGGAATGTAGTTCATGTCATATGTATGGGAACATTAGAAAAAACATAGTCCTTGCATCATCTTTAGACATGCATTCATTTTCTTTTTCATATACTTGGAAAATCTCTCCACTTTTAGGGTAAGTGATGCAAATATAATAATGTGTAGCTACCAAAACCATCAATAGGTCAATGAGGATAGTGCCACAACAAATTCTCCATAAAGGGGGAGGATAATGTCACACTAGGTTGTAACATCCTAAAAAGGGGGTGCTTACAAAAGGCTATAAACTCCGTATACAATAGGATAAATGCTTCACATAAGGCTCTAGGCTCCTCAAAATAGGAAGTATCTCACACAAGGCTATAGACTTTTCATTTAGGTAGGCAATGACAATTCTTCATATCATCTTTTATCTCTCTTAACCTATCAACCTATCTTTTGATCATAAAGAATCAATCAAGGCTTTAGGGAGAAGGGTCAGCTCTATGTTATCATGTGAAATCATAAGGATGTAAGGGCAATCATGTGAATAGGTAAATCGAGACACGTGATTTAACATCCAGAAGGTTGGTGGCAATTTTATCACTTTTCCATTCAAAGCTCGAGTGTGATAAGGACGTCTGATAGGTCGATTGGTCATCCAATCATCATTGCTCATCGGACATATGAAAGATGGAGAGGATGATTTGGTATCAATACATCATTTCATCATTCAATGGCCACTCTAATTTTGATGTACGATAGGTCAAATTGACGTCTATTTTTCTTAAATAGAAAATAACAACTCTCAGCCATGAGATCGAACATACATTCTGTATAACTATCTCGTTCATGGAGGAAGTAATACAATATGCAGTGACCATGGATGGGCCTACATCTATACAATATAGGTCCCCATTAATACCCCTATCCATGAGCAAATCATCCATTAGAGGATCCATATACCATCCCACAATCATCATCATCTTATTTTGCATAGATAAAATTTAATTTGTTAAAATGGCTTACACTCACCCTAAATTAGTAGTTTAACAAGGTCAATTTGCGGATCTCCACAAAGTAGCATCCTATTGAATCAATTAAAATTAAGATGAATTAAACTAGATTCCCACTCCATAAACTGATATAAATTAATAGATCATACAAACTAAGTATAATTAATAATTTATAAAAGGGTTACGTGCCACCCACCTACTACTTTGTCTTGTTCTGACCAAAAAGTGCTAGAGAAAGCTTCATTTGCACGTAGAAAAGGAATATGCAAGTCTAATGTTACAGGTTTTTTTTTGTCCTCTAGTAGTAAATACATTCCGTTTGAGAGCATTCGCAGAATGTTGGAATGTCTTATTGAAGTTATTTCCTTCTACTTTGTTAAGATTGTGTTTGGTAATGGAACCAGACTGGAACAAGGGCTAGTTCCAGCCTAGTACTCCAAACAGACAAAAGTAACTTGGTTCCCAACCATGCCATCTTTTGTGCGGTGGAACTAGAGTCACATGACCCTAATTCCACCCTTTTTAAAATATTTATAATAAAGGATTAATATATAATTATTTATTACTTATTATTTTATTAAATATAATTTATTTAAAAATGGTTTTTATATTTAAATAATATATTTTTAACAAAAATTCCATAAAATATTTTTTATTTATACTTTTATTTTATTAATAATAAAAGTATACTTTATATTTATAATAACTATTTTTAATTCAAAACTCAATAAAAATTAATCTATCACATCTACTTTTTTATCACATCAATTCTCTTGTTTCTCTTACATTTCACCCCTTCCAAACACACCATGAACTAATCTATCAATTCAACTATTTGCGAAAATTTTTGGAAGGACTACTATTCCATTTCTAAACGGAATCTATGAGATTTCACATTTTAATGTTTGGGTGTCATTTTTTATGGAGTTCAAAATGTGGTTAGCTTATCTTAAATTTGTCAGACAAGGCATTTATGCTTTTGAAGAACATGGCTATATAATCTTGTAAATAGTGCTTTTGACAGAAATAACGCATTCCAAAAAATGACAAAATATGTCTGACTCTTATAAACTATCGTGATATGAGGAGCACAAAAATGGCAGAAAAAATATCGCGTTTTGTGCAGAAGGGCCACGTATGGGGAGCAGTTGCCCTAAATGTTTATACGTACCTACATGAGTGATTACCCTTATTCACAAGGGAAAATGTCGAATTAAGTTTTAAAATTTATAAATCGTCTACAGAATCTCTATGAGAATCACAAGTATACAGCATATCATAGTGCTTGAGGTTCATCCACAAGGAAAAAAATCTTTGCAAAACTCGAAACCAGACGTAAATTTGCTGAGAATGAAAAATAGGCTTGAAGGAATGAAATAAAAAAGGCTCCAATAAAAGTAAATGATTGCACCAATAATATTTTTTAATATTTTTCGATGTTTAATGATAGTAGAGAGAAAAAGACGAGGATGAGTAAAGACAATTACTAAATAAGAATGCAAGCTAAGAATTGACGGGAGATGCTTTTGCTTGGGATTAATGTGCTCCAAATTTTGAATTAGGGTAAAGATGGTTGACTACCCCTAGACATGCATATAAGGGTAATGTTGTGATACACACTACTTAGCTCATCAGCGGCACTCTCGTGCTCCCCGATAGTTCAGCTTACGCATGCTGATGGGGTCGTATACCTAGCTCAAGCAAAATTCTCATGTGTGTAGAACGGGTAGACGATTTGAATACTTTCTATAAAAATTGAACATGGATTTGCTCAATCTTGACCTGTTGGGTTCTCCGAAAATTTTCAACATGAAATTCAACATTACCTCCTGGCTTGAGCTAAGCTCTAGTTCATAAAGATAAGCCTCTCGGGTGAGAACCTCCGCGGTTGATGATTGTGCAAAATGGGGTAGACTCAGGCAAATGAAGTCCTATCTAACGATGAAAATGTGATTCTAGGTGACCTCTCTAAAGGTGACCTTGCAATCATGTGCCCTCTCGGATCTTCCACGAGTGCAAAGGATGAAAGTTCCCTCTTGAATAGGAAGTCGTAGCATCAATATAGGAAGGACAAAAGCAAAAGAAATGTAATGGTGCAAAATGGGGAGCTCTAAAAATGTGCAACTCACGATTCCTTTTTTTATGATTGAAGTCATGTCCCATCTCTCAGCATGCATATAGGACTTCAATGGCAAGCACCCCTCTCGGGCAGAGAATCAAAGAGTATACTCTGTTCGAATCGAAAGCTATTGATCACCATTAAATGAAAAAAATGCAACGTTGAAATTAGGGTTTACCTGACTAGCAAATAAGGTGTGTTCAGTCTCCAAATCTCTCAGCGATCGATTGAACAAAGGGTAGAGCTCCCTCTCGAGCTGCTTTTAGAATAAGCTACAAAGCTCAATCAATGCACACATCCATCACAACGGATCAAACATGATGAAACATAAACCGATTCATTGAAACTAGAATAGAAACCAAATAGTCAGTAATGAAAAAATATCAAAGAAAGGAAATCAAAGAACATAATGCATCCTACGCATACATATCCCCCAGCCTTAGTGGTTGGCTTAGTTACAGCTCATGTCCATTATAGATGACATAGCACCTATCGATACATCCATGGTGATACTGAAATTCATCACTTAGAATATCTCCTCTTACATTTTCTTTCCTTTTGAAGAACAAGCTAGACTTCCTACCTCCTCCAAGCTACCACATCTTTCTGCCTCACGTCCTCGTTTCCCCTGCATTCCTCCCAGCCTTCCTTTTATATCTCTCCTCATCCTTGCCTCTATGTCGGTTGTCCTTTTTTGTCGGTCCCTTTTCCTTGTGGTCTCGATCTTGTCCCTTGGTGCCTTTATGCCCTTGGAAGTTCCCTCCTTTGCTAGGTTTAGAGAGATGTAGCTATCGATCCCCATTTTTAAAGAAAATGGTGCTTGTTGTTTGTTGTGTTGGTCTTATGCACCAGAAGTAGAGCACTCTTCTTCTTTCCAAATCATAAAATGGAATACAGTCAGTCTCATCCCTCCATCTATCATCCAATTGGAGGCGCCTGCAAGTAAGAGTGTCACCCGACCTTGTTCGAGGCGGGGGACACTCCCCTCGCCCTGACCCCGCCGACCGGCCCCCGCTCTCGATCCCGTCAGAAATCCCCAGTCCGGGGGGAAATTTTATCCCTCACCTCATCCCCGCAAGCACCCCGACCACGACGAACGACCACATCGTCACCTACGATCTCCCGTCCACACGACAGATGACCACATCATCGCTTGAGACCTCCCGTCCTCCCTCGACCTCTGCCACGACGGACGACCTAATCATCACCCGCGACCTCCCGCTTGGACTCCAACGCGGACGGCGGCCGTGGAGAAGACGACGAGCATAGTGGACCTTTGGATCGGCCTCCTCACTCCCGTCCTCTCGTTAGCTTGCGTTGGATCGAATCGTTGCTCGGGGGTGGTTCTGGCTCTAGTCCATCGTTTGGACTTCAATGTGGACAGCGACGACGGAGAGGCGATGGAGAAGGTGACGACTGTGAGGGCTATGATCGTTCCTCGAGGGTGGTTCCAGCACTGGTTCGACATGGGCGGCGGTGGAGGAGAGGTGAGGGAGAAGGCGATGGCTGTGAAGAGGCGCTCAGAGGTGGTTCTGGCGCTGGTCCCCCGCTTGGACTTCGACGCAGGCAGTGGCGGCAGAGAGGCGAGGGAGAAGGTGACGGCTGTGAGGGCTACGATCGTTGCTCGAGAATGGTTTCGGCTACGCTGTGAGAACTGAGGGAGAAGGCATCGGATCGTTGCTCGAGGATAGTTCTGGTGCTGGTCCGACGTGGGCGGCGACGATCGAGAGGCGAGGGAGAAGGCAGATGTTCAGGAGAAAGAAAGAGAAGATAGTTAGGGTTTTTATGTTATATATATGAAGAAATGAACGGGTCAGATGTAGCCTAAAGGATGATAATTATAATAATTTTTTTAATAAGAAAAATGGATGACCGCTAAAGTTGTGATTGTCATTCAACAATGTATAGAACTATGAAAGAAGTGTATAGGTGTAGGCTCTCAGAAAGCAAGAAAAAAAGTGACCAAGCTCACAAAAAAACTAGTCAAAATCCCACTCCCCAAAAAAAAAGGGCATGTGGTGTACAATATGCTCATGCTGACATCTCTCCCACAAAAATGATCTGATTGCGTTGTAACTAAATGGCCCACGCACTGATCAAAAAGGTCGTTAATGACGCTCGCTAGCTCTGTCTCTGATGCAGCATGTCCCTCATGGTCTGAGTTTGACGAAAGAAAGATCACAATAAATTATTAATTAAAAATAATGATGAGAATACGAGGACCCGAGTAGTCCACCCTGCTCCGATCCCGAAAAAGGAGACGGGGATAATTTAGCCTCCCATCCCCTCGAGGAATCCCCATGGGGTCCCATAGGGAGCAGAGGATATTGTCATCCCTACCGACAAGAGTTAAATACACAAAAGGAGAAACACTTCTAGGCATGTTACAACAATAAGAAATTTTTGAAGTGATATAAGGATAGTTCACGTGTTAAAGAATTAAATGAACTTATTTTCATCTTTTCGAGCCAAACGGCACAAGAGTCTTCCTAGTTAATGGTAAATTTCCTTTTCTGAAAAAAAAAACGCCAGATATAGGTGGGAGTCTTGTTATCGTCAATTTGAGTACAGAACAAAATTGCTGGTATGTATATGAATATATTGGAAAAGCCGAACACCTAAGCCCTAAGCCAAAGATCTATTTTATATATTTAAATTTCATAATTATTTTTTTCCTTGAGTTGGAAATGTATGAAGTGAAACGATAGATTTGTTACGTAAATGTGTGAATGTACTAGAAAATATAGTTTTAATATGTCGTAAATATTGAGTATAAATTAAAATATTATGTTAAAAAATATATTATTAAAATATAATAAATTATATTTAATAGAGAGAAAATTACATGGATTTCATGCAATGGTAATTATTCACTTTTTTGAAGTAAATGAGTCGTCCTTTGTTCCCTCCGGATGATCTATATTCAAGTCATCCGAATACTTTGCAAGCCCACTTGATAAATTTTGATAATATGAAGAGAGACATCACAGAAAGTAACAAATACGGATATTTAATACTGCATATGTAACAATCAAATTAAACGAAAACAGCAGCTGCTGTTTTGATTACTTAGTTCATAATATCACGGCAGAAACATAACAAAGACGATGGATTTAACGCCACAAAGTACACGCGACAGACGAACACAGGACAGGCACGAAAAAAACGACTTCAGTAGTCTTCACCGTCATCACCATCTTCACCTTCTGCAGACTCAGCACCGACCTCCTCGTAGTCCTTCTCGAGCGCAGCAAGGTCCTCACGGGCCTCAGAGAACTCGCCTTCCTCCATGCCCTCACCAACGTACCAATGCACGAATGCCCTCTTGGCATACATGAGGTCGAACTTGTGATCAATGCGGGAGAACACTTCAGCAACGCTGGTTGAGTTGGAAATCATGCACACGGCCCTCTGAACCTTGGCAAGATCACCACCGGGAACAACAGTAGGCGGCTGGTAATTGATGCCGCACTTGAAGCCAGTAGGACACCAATCAACGAACTGGATGGTGCGCTTGGTCTTGATGGTTGCCACAGCTGCGTTGACATCCTTGGGCACAACATCACCACGATACATGAGGCAGCATGCCATGTACTTGCCATGGCGAGGGTCGCACTTGGCCATCATGGAGGATGGCTCAAATGCACTGTTGGTGATCTCAGCCACTGAGAGCTGCTCATGGTAGGCCTTCTCTGCAGAGATCACAGGAGCGTAGGACGAAAGCATGAAATGAATCCTTGGGTAAGGGACCAGATTGGTCTGGAACTCAGTGACATCAACATTCAAAGCACCATCAAACCTCAGAGATGCTGTCAGAGAAGAAATCACCTGTGAAATTGTACAAATGACAATTAGATAAGAGTCATTATGATAGATAATAATTTGAAGACAGTAATCGAATATGACAAGAACTGTAAGCAAACCTGAGAAACAAGGCGATTGAGGTTAGTATAGGTAGGGCGCTCAATGTCAAGAGAGCGCCTGCAGATGTCATAGATAGCCTCGTTGTCGAGAAGGACGGCAACATCCGTGTGCTCCAAAAGGGAGTGTGTCGAGAGAACACTATTGTAGGGCTCAACAACAGAGGTTGAGACCTGGGGAGATGGGTACACAGTGAAACCCAGCTTCGACTTCTTGCCATAGTCAACGGAGAGACGCTCGAGAAGAAGGGAGCCGAGGCCAGAACCAGTGCCTCCACCAACAGCATTGAACACAAGGAATCCTTGAAGGCCAGTGCAGTTGTCGGCAAGCTTCCTGATACGATCAAGGCACAGATCAACAATTTCTTTGCCAACTGCAAGAACGAATTATTTTGGAGTTAGAATTCGAAGATAGAGAGCCGAAGAATATGGATGCCAAAAAAGGATAAGGAGATTACTGGTGTAGTGGCCGCGAGCAAAGTTGTTGGCGGCATCTTCCTTTCCACTGATGAGCTGCTCAGGGTGGAAAAGTTGGCGGTATGTGCCAGTCCTCACTTCATCGATCACAGTGGGCTCAAGATCCACAAAAACGGCCCGAGGGACGTGCTTTCCAGCACCAGTCTCGCTGAAGAAGGTGTTGAAAGCATCGTCACCCCCACCGACGGTCTTATCACTTGGCATTTGGCCATCAGGCTGCAGAACATTTACATAGTTAGCATGAAAGGAGATACCATCGAATGAGTAACATATCTTTTCTGGATCTAAATCTGGAACGAAAATTACATCAAAATAACGAAGATATCACAAGTTAAAGCAAATAGACATCCATCGATGTACTCAAACAAGGATCCATACTCTGGGGATGCAGATCCCACATTGACAAACAAATGAAATCAAATCGAGGGATAATATCCATCATCATTTAGATCTACATTAACATGACCAAAGTGTCTCAAAAATCTCATTCGGAAGCATAAACCGAGGGCAGATCTATCTATGCAAGAGAAATTGTTAGAAAAAAAAAACTCTGCAATTTGAGAATTTACACATCAAGAAGAAAGAGGCAACGACCATATTTCCGGAGATCTGAACATATTCGACTGTAACATTAAAAAGCGCAGAAGAACAAATTTTCGGTCAGATCTGAACTCATTCAACAACGAACATTGTAAAACAAACGAGGTCTCTATTGAACCATGTAGATCCACAAGTTAAGCGCGATAGTACATGAAGTTTGAACAAAGTAACCCAAAAATGCCCTCAGAAAACGCTAAGAAAAGGAAAAGATTTGGGTCAGGCTACGAACCTGGATGCCGTGCTCAAGGCAGTAAAGTTCCCAGCAGGCATTGCCGACCTGGATTCCGGCCTGACCGATGTGGATCGAGATGCACTCTCTCATTTTCGATTCGGAGGCGGAGAAGAAAGGAAAAGAGAAAATACAAAAGTAAGAACACAGAACCGAGGAGAGGGAGATGGCCGGCGTTTGCAAAGACGCCTTCCGATGTTTGGCAAGTAGCCCTCGCTTGGGCCTTTTATAGATGGCGAAGATGCGAGCGGTGGCGGAGAGCGATCTTAGGGTTCACTATTTTTGCATTTTTTACGAGAAAACAAAAAAGAATTAACGGAGTTAGATGATGACGGCAGGCTGTCGGTCTATTATTTTAAGTTTTTTTACCGCCCGATTTGGATTTAGAAATTTTGAACGGAGCAGAATCTTGGAAAGTACGAGAGTACCCCTATTTTGGGTGATCTGTGCGCGGAGGGAGCGTCTCGGCCGCCGGATTTGGATCTGAGGCTTGAGGACGGGTCAAGACAGCTGATGGAATATTGGTCGTGCGATTAGGATCTAACAATCCGGAATGTGGATGCGTTTCGAAAGGTAACATGGAGAGTCATGGAGGGAGCTAATGATTGGACGTCTGGTTGGGTGTTGGTTGGCAGGTCACATGGCATCGCTGAGATTGAAAGCAAAGTTGCACCCAAAATTTATTTCTCAAACGTCGATTTTTCAACATAAAAAAAAATTTTCAAGAATTGAAAGGTACTTTCAAACAACTTTGAGACAATGAAATAAAATAGATTACCAGAGATGTCGCAAATTATTAGCAAGCACATATTTTTATTCTTGTTCCTCAATGTGTTCCTTCATATACAATACTATTGAATTCTAATTTTTTTGAATTTTAAATTAGAATACGTCTTATTTAAAGCTCGGTAAGTTTCAGTGATTGCTCTAGACTTTTTTTTCAACTGTCCTCGTATTTTAGTTTGTAACGAGATTATTTTCTAATTTTTAATTTATCTCAATAAAGATTTTTTTTAACTTAGATAGCCTATTTTTCGATCGGGTAACCTATGTGAACGTATGATATTTATTCTCTCTCTTACATGTATTCTCCATTCCTTCATAGCTCTATAACGTAATTGTGGTGCCTACACGGCAGCACCTCACTGCGATCACATTTAATTGAAGAAATACAAGCCACCACTTACAAAACACAAAATACAAGCTACCAAACTGTCCTTTTTATTGAATGCATTAAGCAAACCAAACCAGTAGACTAGACTATACTAATCATAACAAAGATAAGAGGAAGGTAGGAAACTTTGCATACTAGAAATCTAATTGCTCGCTAAACAAATGCATATTCTCCACACATAAGGTAAAAAATTTTCTGGCAACAAGATATGATAAGAGAGAAAGTGGGTAATTTGCACCCACTATTACATGCCTACTTGATCCTTAAGAAGCAACGAAATTAGGAAATTATCATTAGTAATTTAATTTCATTAAATTCTTATATTGATTTATTATATTAGGACTAGGGTTTAATAACAAGCATAGGATTAGAGCTTTTTGGAACAGATAATGTTGTGTCAAATTTCGACCACTAACCAACGCTAGAGATGATTGGCCGGAGGGAGCCAGTAGAGGAAGCACTTATCAGAAGAATTAGTTGCATAAGAAGGTAGTCCAGTGCTAGAACATGTAAGTCTGAGGTATAGCAAACATGACGGTTAAAGGGCTATGAGTAATTGAGTATGCGTGCAAGACTACAAACAACTAATTGCTTCTCGTTCTAGGAGAAAGGTTGACGACAGTTGTGCACACACGATGATGTAAGGATGCACCTAGAATGGTTACCGGTAGACTCTCAAATCCCAATCAAAACCTAGTTTTTTTTCAAGAAATAATCATGACTCTAACGTTGTGTTTGGATTGAGGGTAAAGGAGGTTAAGGGGATGGAAGGGAAAGAGAAAAAATCTTCTTGTTTAGATAAATTTTAATAAAGGGAAAAAGAGGGGAATGGAGAGGAATTTTACTATTTTTTCAACCACGAAATGGATGTAACGAAGGACAAAAAAATTTATCATAACATTACTTATTTATCCTCACTTTTATTAGTTTTAAAAGGACATTATTGTTTGTCAGAATTTTTACTACTCTTAATTATTTTTCCTCCTTTTTCCTTACTACTTAATATCCAAACAACTATAACATCCGAGATTTAAAAAAAAAAAAAAAAAGGAAACTAGCAACAAAGGAGCCCAATCCCAACAAATAGCCCGTCTCAATGCCTTAAACCCACCCTACTATACTAAAAGTATAAAAGAAATCCGATCAATGCACTTTTCACCTAGTCCCCTCACTCAACCTCCCCTCAAAGAGAACTGACAGTGTCATAAGGAAGAGGAGGTCTTCTACTCAGCCACCAACACCACAAGATGTCTTAAGGAGCTCCTCTACATGAGGAGGGATCCAAGGAGGTGTTGGAAACAAGCAAAGGAGAGGAGGAAGCTGCCATGCACCGTATCAAGAAGAGCAAGAAGAAGGGAGCTGCCATATCAAGAAGAAGAGAGAATGGAGGAAAGAAAAAGAAGGGAAGATTCGAATTAGGTTTTAACTTAAATTCTAAAAGTATGTTGAGGGGATTTAAATCCTAATAGTGCCTTAATAATGCTTGATGTACTTGGATTAAGGTGTTGAGAGTCACATTAATTCTCCATGTTGACGATTAGGGAATGTGCATTGTTTTTCCTCTACATTGTCTCATTATTTCATTAGATTATTGTTCTATTGATGATGAAAGTTAGGGCTATAAACTATTATTTTATTTGTGTATTGCCTCTTTTGTAACTACTATTTTATTGAGCTAAAATATGCTTATTAGATGTGAGATTAACAACTTGCTACTGTCTAATGGATGGTTATCATGCCTCTTAGTTAGTAGACACTTCCTCTTATTTGTAGAGTAAACAATACATGTTAACATTGCTATTTTGTCTAGTCCGTAAAGGGGAAATGTGAATTGATTATGTACGTGTGTAATGATAAAAGACAAATGAAAACAAGAAAAACTCAACTATGACCTTGGGCAAGGTCATGACCTCAATGTGTAGCTGTGATCGTGCTGCCTTAAGGTTGAAGGATAATTTCCAACCTTTTGTAACGATTGTGATCCAATGGTGGTATGGTCATGACTGTCAGTGAACAGCGCGCTAATGACTAAGGATGGAAGGTGATCCAACCTACTCTAAACCCACGGGTGGCACGATCGTGACCAACAAAGTGTGGAAAGGTGTGCACTCTAACCCGCAACCTATTGTAACGGTTGTGACTAAGGGGGTCTCACGATCATTTCCAAGCATTGTCACAATTGTTGTAGCACAATCGTGACTAGTGCAAATGATTCCTATATAATGATGTTTATTTTTCACTTAGGACCATGATGCATAGATAGTCATAAATAAGGTTAAAACTTGCCACATATTACTGAACTATTGTATGTGTTGACAAATGTAATTGAAGAGATGGATTGATAAAGATGACTTGTTGTTGTCATCGAGGGGCCAATAAAAATTCCTCGGACAATGAGTCCACCCCCCAAGTGGTAGCATTTCCAACTGAGATAAAGAGATTTGACCTAATTAGCGAAGATAAGAAGCTATCTAATTAAATATATATGATGAAAATATGATATAGTTACATAAGTTTACTAAGATGAAATGACTTGGGTTATAAAGATGAGATGAAGATATATGCATCCAAAGTATGCTAATGTTTGCTTCCTTATCATATGATGTTACTAATGAAGATGTACAAAGTTAAGCTCAACATAATATTTAATGATAATATATTGTCTTGTCATTATGGTTATTCACGTACCATATAGAGTGCATTTATAACTCATATCATACATGATGCTTAAATTTGATTATGTTGTAATGCATATATCATGACATGTAAAAATCATGTTATAGGTTCATATCATACATGAACCTCAATATATTCTAATGGCATGTACCATGGATTTGTGCAAGTACGAAAGAGGCTTAGGCTTGGCGATGGAGGCATCACGACAATGATTGCTCATGTAGGAGCTAGGTCGATGGCCCAAGTTATATTACGTTGTCTTTCATTATGATGTCGAACTCTTAGGTGAGTCGAGTATGTACCTATGAACTTTGAGTTGTAAACTTTTATATGAACCCTTTATGTTATTTATGTCATGTCGAACCCTATATTGGGTCTTTACATTAGAGCTTATGTGGCCCATGGACTAGTTGATGTTTTCTTTGGGTTTTATACATTAAAGAAGTCTTATCTATGTATTTATGCCATTTATTTTCAATTTTATTTTATTTCCACTGCAACGTCATATGCAATTAGGTTGTCGAAGAATTATGTGAATGTAACGTTGACTAGAATTTGACCTCTAAACTATGGCTTAATCTTGGGGACCTGACAACTTCACTTTCCCTTCCCTCTCTTTCTCTTACCTTTTCATTCTTTACTCGTCCCTTTAATGAGCTACTATCCAAAGATAGTGTAAGTAGCTAAAAATAATAAGAACAACTAGGTTGCCTATTTGTTAGAGTTAATAGAATCTAAAGCCGACATTTTGTACCAAAGTGGCCTTCTTCCTCGCTAAGTAGGAGTCTTGAGTCTGTTTCCCCTTCCACCTAACTCATTTCAACGTCTAATGTAATATGCTGATCTCACTCTCGCTATCTACTTGGAAAACAAATGATTCACTCATTAATCGAATCATACCATATGAGTATCGAACTATCAAAATTATGCTTGTAAGAGAAATAATTATAACCTTTGCTTGGATGGAAAGTTAGAGTGAGGTGGGCTTTTTAGAACAAAATATAATCTTAAAAAATGTAATAAGTTTAGGTTAGGTGGTTGATTCTAAAGCCTAAGTTCATCATATAACATAAAAATACTCATTTAATAAATAATTTTTTGGGAGGTTAAAAATTATTACACTTATTTTATCATTTTTCTTAATCAAATTGAAAATAAAAGAAATATATGTAAGCTTTTTCTAACGTGGTTTCTTTTAGTTCTGCATTATAATTTGTATTTAAATAAAGAATAAATTAAATTAATATAATTTATTGGTTAATTTTTTATGAGAATTCACCACCTTCTACCATCTTATTACTTGTAACATATTATTTCTCCACATGTTAATTAGAGAACCAACATTAATGTTCGATGTAATGCCCCAAAACATACACAACCATGTGGGAGAATAAGGCTTGGAGGACGCTATGAATCATATATACATGGACATCATTTTGACCAGAAATAAGACTTTTACTAGTCAACTAAGAATATAATAATAAGTGAAAGAGTAATCACCATAGTGAGAGTAATAAAGAGGAATCACCTATCATAAAGTGCAGAAGTCTAATAAAAGAAAAACATTATATGAGTCATGAGTGACTTAGTCAATACATCATCATAAGAAAGAAACTAAGACAAATGAAAATACTCATAACATCCATGTATTGCTACCACGAACTTGATCGATCAACGTTGGCCACCATCATCATTCAAGCGCCTGCACATATGAAGACGCAATGGAGATAAACATCCCTATGAATTTTACAACTCAATATCTAAATAAAGTACAAGCATCATAAGACCATGATAATAAATAAGAAGTTAAATCATGTGGACATCGCCGTCGTCATTGTCGTCGTCATCATCATCATGATCATATAAAAAGAATAAGCATGTTCATAAAATAGATATGGGAAATCATGGAAAATGACATATCAAGCAAAGAACAGTGAGATCATAATAAATCATCATAATAATGACATCAACTGATCATTATGAGGAATGTTTCATTATTAATATGCTTTCCTCTTCTTCTTCATCATTTTCATCTTAATAATTCATCTTTAATTTACCATGGGGTAATCTTTCAACACATATGGGAGTGTGTTTCAACTCCAATAACCTAACTGACGGAGACTATAGATGCCAACTCATAAACATAAACATAAGAGCTCTTTATTTAATATTTTCTGTCTTTTATTTTTTTTTTGGTTTTTAATTTAATTTATTAGAACATAAAATTAGAGCTATAAGATAAGACCATGAAGAAAAATCAAAAGTATATAAACATCATAGTCATAATCATAACATATATCATGATTAAGGACATAATCAGGAGTCAATTAGCATGAAAATTGGCATCACAAAGTTGGAACTCGGACCGATTTCAAGCATTCAAAAAAGTCACAAGAGAACCCATGATGGGTTTGGGAAGCGATTGGTTGGTGAAAATCGCGCATAACTTGACTTCGTTGAGGTGAAATCCGAGTCGAGTTCTTCCTATACCATAGCTCGAAAACTCAGGCCATGACACACCCAGGCTGAGTTCTAGGGAACTCGATCTGGGTAGAGGTCAATATAGGTTGGGTTACAAAGAACTCGAACCGAGTTCCATCATTCAAAAAATGGCGCAATGCACACGGACTTTCCGGTCATCCTTTTGACGGTTATCGGCCTTAGACATCATCATATCAAGCATGACTACGACTAATGATAGTTCAAAATCATTAACAACATGTTTCTAATCCATAAAAATGAATCTATTGATGGATTTACTATAGTTACATACCTTATGAGTTTTTATCTAGAAACTGCGACGTTCTTCTTTCTCTTCCTCTTCCTCTAATTGTTTCTCTCAATGCGCATTTGTCGGCATCCTCATCCATAGGTGGCTCCCCTACAAGCCGACGTTTGTCAAGTGTGTGTGTGTGAGAGAGAGAGTAATCTGACCGTTCAGTTTTGACCCATATTTATAGGAAAAAATGAATTTGAGTGACACTTGGAAACAATTTTCATCCCCCTAATTTGTTTCCAATTTTTATCTTTTCCTTTTATCTTTTTTTTTTCAACATCGTGGGCGTTACACATGATATCTAGAATCATCATTAAGCATCAAAGTTGAATTTCTGCTCATATCATACTAAAAGTATTTAATGGAGGTCCAATTTAAACTTTAGGGGTCAGTTAGTGGAATAAAAAAATCTTAATTTAGCAGATACCACCAACCGGGCCTTGTTGCAGGCCAGAACAAGCTTGGTATATTGTTTGGGGCTAGCCGAACCCAATAAGCGTCAGCATCAATTACATTTTCACCTTCATGATTTTCTTTTATTAATTGAACCCGGAATTAATTGCATTCCTTTGGGAAAATATAGTTTCACAAAATTTTTCAACGCCGGTTCCTTCTAATCCGTGAATTATCAAAATTATTCGAATGTGAACCTTTGGGTTCAATAGCCTTTAATCCTTTTTTTTTATTATTTCCAATTGAGTTGGACCTATTTAAAATATATTACAATACAAATTAGTTTTTCCTTGTATGTTGACAAAAAGTGATATGGCACTGAAGTAACTAGTGAGGATAAAAAGTATCGTCAATTCCTTTTATTCATTTTATATCTGATTAAACGTCACGAAACTTTAATTTTTCTTATTATGTTTCTACTATTCTTTTATATATACTGGCACTCGAGACCTCATCTGCACACATTGAGTAGCTTTGGATGACATGATAAAATAATAATTTAATTAATTAATAACTAATAACAGTTTCTAGTTGATTATTAAATTTGATAAAAGTATTCGATAGATATAACAATAAATTAATCAATAACTATTAAAAAAAATATAAGTAGGCATAAATATATGACTTACATTCTTATATGCATATGATCTTCTATAACATAATATCAACTTAATTTATTTAAAATATTATTTATCATATAAATAAAGAAAAAAATTGACCAATTTAAATAAAATACGAAATCAAATTTATATTCACTACAGAAAAATAGAAGGTAAAATATATAGTGTAATACTTAAATATTAATTAATATTTTTAATATAAGAAAAAACATATATTAGAAATAAATACCCAACTGCGAAACTCTAATTAAACTGCAATTTAGAAATATGCTTACCAAACAATAAAATAGCAGATAAAGCTTTAAGCGCTAATAAAAATTCTAAGCGCTAATTGAAACCTTAAGCTTTTACGATAATTTACGGAAATTAAAACTTGAAGCCAAACAATGTCAAAGTCCCAATAAAGATTTACGATAGTTGACCGACTCCATTAGCTTGCTTTTTTTGGCTTTTGATTAAATTAAATAAATTGATATTTTATCACGAATGAAATGTAAAATGATCATTTGGTGAGAGCATACTAGAATGAGGATTTATCCCTTCTTATTTAAACAAATAAAATTTAGAACAAGGCTAGAATTTAAACTAAAAATACAAATACAATTAAGTTTAGAATATTTTTTTTCAAAAGTTTAGAATAGTTGTATAATGATGTCCCTTATTCTTATATGTCCTAAAAAGTTTTTTTTTTGGGGAGGGTGTGGTGGGGGAGGGGGGTGGGGTGGGGGGGGGGGGGGGGGGGTTGAAATAAAATAGTATATTCTTGACTAAATGACTCCAAAACAATCTTGGATTAATGAAAATAAAAATTATTGTTCACCATTTTTTAGGAAATGGTGAGTGTAACATGAACGGGCCTGCAGTTTTATGGGCATGATTTTTTTTTTCTTACAATACATTATTGGTTGGGGTCTCAATCTTATATTCGTAATTTAACGTATAAACTTCAAATAAGTACTTCTAAGCTGGCTCTGCGAATTGAATTCTATTTTTTGCGATTAGATTTATCCCAACTAATTTTAAACTCCAAAGAAGAAAAAACAAGAGTCACAAACCAACGAAGGTTGGCGCAGTGGAAGCGGGCTGCGTCTCAAGTGGTTCAACGGGTGCTAGTAGTCCCGGGATCGATTTTTGGAATCCCCGCATTAGCCAGGGATTTACCGTTCTGCTCTAGTCCCGAAATCGAATTAATCAGATGCTAATAATTCTGGAGACCGATTGATTTCGGTCGGAAAAAAGAAAAGAGTCACATACGCAGAGCTCATTAATGATGATAAATGATCAACCAAATCTTTATCGAACCTATAAGATTTATCTTTTTGTTTTGGCTATTTTTCGAGTGAACCGCCCCACCGATGTTTGTGCCATGCCAAAGCCCTTGCCCAATCGTGCGGAGCATGTGGGGAGACGCTATTATGGCATGAGTTGGCCTAACAAAATATATTTTTGTTTTGGATATAACGTGGAGGATGATCCTCCACCCTTCCTAATAAGGCGTGGTTAGAAAAGTCGTATGGTTTAAAGGATATAATCATCGCGAGGTTGTTGCCCGCACGAACTCGTAAGATCACCGCTAAGTCACTGTTGTCCGTGAGGAAGCCACCAAGAGATTCCCCGTTGCGATTCCCCCCCGTGCCTTGTCGCGATCATCGTCTTTCACTCTACGATTTTTTCACCGCTGAATCGCATGCCCGAACCGGCTAGCAACGCCTGAACCGTACACTTCTTTAATGGCGCACATCATTCGCAGCCGCAGTCATGAATGTGAATCCGACGGCCACGGATGAGGGAGAACCATCCTCTCCCTTACAAGGAGAGGATATATATTAAACCTATTTTTGTACTTGTTGATTAGTGGTAATATTTTAAAACTAAGTCTTCGTACCCTATTCAATTATACTTTGAATGATTAGAATTATTTACTTAAAGTATTAAAAAGTTAAAAGTTTAAATCAGAATAAATTATTTTACACATTAAACCTCAAGTATTTGAATGTATTTGATAGTCTTGTTAGCTTTTTAATGAATAGAAAATTACCTCATTTCGATAATCGCGTAAAAAATTATGTACAAGATAGTATAATGCAGTTGAAATTAAGTGACAAATGGCTCAATCGGTCTAGAGGAGCAATCGACCAATAGGTCAAACGATGTAAGTGAAGAACTCCGTCCTAAAAGTTTCGATCTAAAATTTTAAAACGATCCCCAATAGCCTAATGAGGTTAAGAAGGTTATAAAATAGATTTCAAAAGTGAACAATAGATTAAGACTTCTAAGAAAACCTATGAAAAACACTTGTGAAGTCTATTTAAGCTTAAAGTGAAGAATCTTATCTTCTTTCTTTTTTGTGTGAGCTTGATATTGTGAAAGATAATGATTTATTATGAGACTGTGTATCCTCTTCTGTGGTAGTGATTTCATCTTATCACCTAGGTTAGAGAAAAGATTGCAAGTGCTCATTTGTATATGAGATTGTGCCTTACCTATTGATTGGAGAAAAGATGTGAGTGGAAGCTTAGCTGGAGAAGTTGTCTCATGATTTCATTACTATTATGTTGCATTTTAAACTCTCCTTTGTACATTCACATTTTATTTAAGAAATCGATTTTATTGGTAAAACACCAATTCTTCTTTTTCTTGATGTCTTATTAATGAATAAATAAATATAATATAATAACATACAGATCTACGTGTCTAATCATATATTAATATTATAACTATACTAATTTGTAATCTAAAATTCTACAACTTATATGTGTATAACTTATATTTGTATTAACATGTAGCATCAAACAATTAGTCATACTTAAGAAAGAACAAATTTTAATAATTAATTAAGTAGCCTAATTACTTATAATATTATGTAATTTTAGTTTTGTATGTACATAGAATTTAATTATGTATAGAGTTATGTTAATATATTTAACTAATTAAGTATATAAGAAAATAACAATATGTGCATGACCAACTCGATCTAATCAATCTCGCGGGTTTTGCTCGGATCCTGTCGGATTGGCTCAAGTGTCCGACACATGTTGGATATGTTCAGATTATAATTGATTCACGTTACCACCCGGACATGTCCATATATAAGATCGAATTATAAAAACTTGGAATAGTTACTATTTTATTATTTATTGATTGCATTTTTTTATTCTGAGGTGGATTAGGAAGTTGAATGGCTAATAATTAGGTCACATGAATTTTTAGGGAAGGGATGCTCAATCGAGAGCCAAAAACTCACATATATTAACTTGAAATCAAGATCATCAGCAACAATTTCATTGCCTTTTTTTTCAATGGAAGAACAACTTGATGATTTTTTTAATAGTTAAGCATTATCTATTGATATAAAGAGGGGATGAGTCTAAGGTTCATGAAATGGAGTATCTCTAGAGGTGGACGATCCTATCAAAAAACATCAAAATTAGCAGCTTGGTCAGTGTTTGCCAACCAGTTGGCAGGAGACTTAGCCTCCCTATATATATGAACACATTTGAAATACAAAAAAATTTTGAGCTTTGATCACCAAATGAGGGTCGCAGCGGTGGCGGCGAACGCGTTGTCTTCACAAAATGAGTATCACAACGAGTAGCGAGTTGCCGACGACGGCTTTGAGGGGATCAAACAGATTGTGATGTAATGTGTTGATTGCATCGATTTTATGGATCAATATCAAATGTAATAACAATGCGTCGATTGTTCAATTTGGATCAGCGTTGATTCTTCATTGTGTAATGTAATGATTCGATAACAATGCACGCCAATTGTGTAATGTAATGGTTGAAGTAGCGAGAACATTTTGCATATGAACATATGGTTTGTTGCATCGCGACAACATCACCGTAGTGTTGCATATATTAGCACCACTTTAGCGACTTCATAGCATCGCAATACTAGCGACACGTTGACGTCTAGTTAGTGCCACAAATGATGGAGAGGAATCAGAGTAAGCGATTGTCTTAGCGCTATATTAGCATCTACATTTCCCGCCGCATTAGCGTGGCATTAGTACCTTCCACTGTCGCTTCACACATGACTTATAGAGTCATAATAACGCCACTCTTTGGTGCCATGGCGACGCTAATGGCTACTGATTTATGGCATCCCTTGTGTGTGGTGTTGGTCAATGCTAATGTTTTTAGGCACGAGTTGGTGCCACGTTACTGACGAGTAGGCGGTGTCACTATTTCTCTTGTAGTGTATGGAAAACTCACTATCCCGATTAGGAGGAAAACACGTGCAAGAAATCAAAACTTCGAACATACTTTGGATATAAATTAAAGTTAGAGGTCTCGGTAGTTATCGTACCCAAAGTTAGAAGGTGATTCATGTTTTTACTCTTGTTTGGATAGAGGAAGATGGAGGTAAATGAAGAAAAGAAATTTAGTAATATTTTTTAGGACAATTATACCCCTTCAAATAATAATAAAAGATTATTTATTTTAGGACAATTGAGTCATTTCGAACAATAAAACTTTTAATATTTCTTTCTCCTCTCTAAGGGTGCTTAACGGATTGACGAGCTACTAATAGATTCGGTCAACCGAATGTTGACCGAATATCGGACGGACTCGGCCGACCTGTTATCTTATCGGACGGACATCGGACTGCCCAATAACTGTCTAGCCTTGTCCGCCCCATTAATGTCTATCGGACCTTAACGGTCAGGCTGGCAATTAAAAGGATCGCGCTAGTCCAATATTTTTTAAGTTTTTTCAATATCTTAAAAATTATCTATCCTATAATATGTAGTAAAAGGATACCACAATATGTTATTCCATAATTTATTATTATATATTTACTTATTATGTTGTCAAATATCAATAAGAGAGATAAATATTTACATATTTCAACTTATAGCCTATGCCCACAACTGAAGTAGCTTGAAAATCCATTGTGCTAAAAATGAAATATTACATATTTAATATCATATTAAGCAAAATAAAATTTACAACAATCAAATATTACTACCAAGAGGTAACTATGCATTATGCAACACTGGTAAAAGATTTGTCTTTCTATATTCATCATATATAAATTGATCTTGCATTCTTACTTTTGCATCAAGCATAAATAACATTATAGAAGAATAAAAATTATATCATTATATGAAAGATATGATCATATCATTATCGAAGAATAAAAATTAGAATAATGCATTTTGCATAACCAATTAACATTAGCTAAATAATGACAGCACATGAGTTAATTAAAATAAATTTGTACAATAATATTTATATTATTTTAATAAGTTTAATCTATTAACGGTTAATGGACGGGCTAACAGGCAACTTCTAAATTATCAAACGGATATTGGATGGATATCGGGCTAACGGTACCGGGCAAACGGATGAATAACCTTGTCTAGCCTGATATAGGCCCAAGCCCAATAAGAAATCGGACGGGCCCAGGTTTGAACTTTGACGGACGAGCCGATATATTACCGATTGGGACAGCGGACGGATCGGGCTGCCCGATCCAATAAACACCTTTACTCCTCTCCTACCCCAAAATAGGGGGTGAATATTTTGGCTCCACGTGTAACGCTCTCAAATCGACCAACGTCATGTGGCGAAGACCAACCTAAAGATGCTACAAACGCTATGACTTTAACCATTATATTGACCAAGACTCGATTGAGAATCATGATATGTTAGCAAAAGAAAATATAGAATCATAAAGAATTAATAATATCTGTGGAAATCTAAGAGTCACTACATGGTCTCGAATTAAAAATATCATAATGGTAACATCAGTTCATAATGCGGAAAGAGAGTAAAATAAATGACTAGGCCCTTTGGTTCATGTGCTTTATCGTTGCCCGAGCTTTGTCGCAGCACACCAAAGCACATGAACCAAAGGGCGTAGTCATTTATTTACTCTCTTTCCGCATTATGAAATGATGTAACAATTATGATATTATTAATTCGAGACCATGTAGTGACTCTTTGCTTATATTTATCATCTTTAGCCTTTCTTTATGATTCTATCATTTCTTTTGCTGACATGTCATGATTCTTGACCGAGTTTTGGTCAATATAATGGTTAAAGTCATAATGTTTGTAGCGTCTTCAGGTTGGTTTCATCACGTGGTGTTGATCGATTTGGGGGTGTTATATTTATGGTATAAGAGCCTAAAGTTAGGACTCTCTTGATATCCCATTTTACGTATAGTGAAGGTTCATGTACTATCGCCGAGCAGTCGCCACACCATCCACCATCAAGTACAAGATCTTTCTTGCTTTGTATTATTTTTTATTGATATATTAATAGAGATTTCATATGAGTGGTTGATTCTTAAGGAGGTTAATTGTATGATAGGAAACAACCTAAGTTGTATTAGTGATTGTAGGAAAGGTAATAAATTTTATGAATATTGGGAAAAGAATAAGTAACAAACATGTGGATGATGATATACATGAAGAAAAATTAGTCTTATAGATATTTAAAGGGTAAAATATAAGTAATGATTTTATTTCTTGAACGTTCTACTCACGGACTTTTTACTGCAGCAGTATAAAGAGGAAAAATGAGTAGGCTTATTAGTTGCAAAGCAATGTAGATTTAAGAAAGAAAGAAGGGAATTATAAGAGTAATTAAAAGATTCGACTCACACAATAAGTATGTGTGCGATGATTCCAAATAGTAGAAGTGAATTTATATGAAACCAAACATACCTACAGATCTTAAAGGTCGAATATGTGTTATTGTTTTCATAGTGGAATGATAATGACCTATGTGGTTCCATAAGTTAATCGAGTTAAGGCTTAATGTATTATTTTGTAGAGATAAGTATGGACCTATAACGCTCGTTGTGTCTTAAACTTCATGTGACCCTACATTATTTGATAAAGGACTTAAGCAAATCCGAATTTCTTATAAGAATTCTTAGTTCATTTACCTTACAATGAAGCTAAGAATTTTAATTATTATGTTCAAATTATATTACCCTAGTTTGAGAAGAATTTAAGTGTAATCTATTTGTCATATGGATGGAGAAATATACAAGTTTAAAAGAATTAGAAGTCACATTGGTCCAAGTAATCTTAGAAGGAATTATTGATGTGGAGAAATTATGTATACTTTTCATCTATGTTCAATATGCATCCATTCCATATTTTACTATATTCTCATGCTTGAACACATGTTTTATTATTGAAAATACAACTTTTATTATTTCTCCACATCCATCTTCTAAATATCGTATTTCTGGAATATTATTACTTGTGTCGATTGTTTTCCATGTAGAAATCTCAATCGATAATTCATAAGGGTATTTAGATGTATGCGCCTACACTGCACGCATATGGGGAACACGAGTGTATTCCCCCAACTCAGGCAGACAAATTTGAGGACAAACGATGCATATTTATCAGTCCAACTTTCCAAAGCAACAAACAACAAAAGAAAAGGTGCATTTCCACGTTAGCACAGTAGATTCCATTGCACAAAAGAGAGGAAGCTTCCTCTACACCTTCATGGGCAGATGTGGATAAAGAAAGCTGCTAGGACAGTGGACAAGTGGCAAACAAAGAAAAAATCAGCAAAGAAGGACCACCAAAAGATTCCTTTTTGCTGAAAAAGTTGGACATGTGGCAAGCTATAAAGCAGCAGACATGCAGGACCATAAAAGCACCATTTGTTGACTGGAAAAAGGTGGACAGGTGGCTGGAAAAAGGTGGACAGGTGGCACAATCCCTTGGGCTATAAAAGAGCAAGAAGACTGAAGAAGAAGAGGTTCAAATTTGGTTCTAATTCTGGGCTGAGTGTTGAATCCTTGCTGAAGGAGGTTGGAGAGGAGGCTGCACCAACAGCCTCCCTTCTCCCTTCTCTCTTGTATTTTTGTTTCTTCTTTTCTTATTTTCGTAATGTGTAACTAACTAACCAACTAGTGGCTGGGGGATGTTGATCATAACTTCCGTACCCTATTCTTATCTTCATTGATGTTTTGATGACTCACTGAATGTTGAGCTTTCCTACGTTTTGTTGAAATCAATGTGGTCCCTCTTTTCACTGTTCAGTCTTCTATCTTTTGGATCTTTATATAGATTTGAGTTGATGAGCTATCTTCACCCTGCACCCCTGACCATAGGGATGTTATAGGCTCCATCACGATCGAACGTGGAGAAATCAAGCATGGGTGAAGATAGTTCTCTATGTGGTTTTCGAGTTTTCTACGTAGTTGTATGTTAGGAGAATTTTTCTGAATCACTTGCTGCCTTGCATTCCCGACCATAGGGACATTATAGGCTCCATCGTGGTCGAACGTGAAGAAATCTAGCCTAAGGCAAGCAGTAATTCATAGCATTGGTTTTCGTAAGATTAGTGATGAGATTCTCTACAGTTTTGGTCAAAGCGTCGTTCATCCTTTGACCCGTGGCCTGAAAAGGTTGTATGCACTCTGGATTTTTGGCAATAAACGACCTAATTGAGTCAATGATTTGGGATTACCTCAAACGGTTTCAAGGGATGATCGTGTGTTTCTACTTCACCATCACTGCGTTTGATCTCTTTATCTTCTCCTTTAAAAGCATTTAGACTATGTTAAAAATACCGATATCATGCAATCTGCCTGGGAGGGTGATCCATATTCCCCTAAGGCAAGCGTGAGCCGACCGTAGCCTCCTTGCATTGGGCGTATCTTTTGGAATGTTCGATATTCGGTGGACACAAGGCTTAAGCTCAAATCCCTAGAAAAGCTCAATTCGAAAAGGGTTTTGTGTAAATATAGAGAATAAATGTGCAAAAAAAATAAATAACATAAAATAAAATAAAATAAAATAAATTGGTGTTGAACCTTGGGATTTATGGTTGATTAATGTAAAGATAAATATATAAGATCCTCTATAATAGTTGAGTTATAATAGAAAATAATAGATTCGATTCTTAAGATGGATTAGGAGTACCTAAAGTAATGACCTCTCAAGATAACTAAACCAAACTACCTTAACTTCTAATAAAACTAATAACCGCAAAAGATAAGTCAATTATTAATTTTACAGAGAATTAAGATGCATGAGTATGTATCTCCTATACTATTAGTTACCCGCAAAGCTGGACAGAAAAATAGACCGCATGAAATCCAGCACAAACGATGAGTTACTGAACACATGTTATGTATGCTTCAATTTAAAAAATAAAAGATCAATTATCAAAGTAATAATAATTTTTTAATCTAATCACTCCTCATACAGGTTTGTAATCTAATCTCAGAAATAAAATTACTCATCAAAAGACAATGAACTCAGCATGCATAATCAAAAGAAATCGAAAAGTTTAATTAACACAATTAATAACAAGGTTCAAACACTTTTTCTTCTAAAAAGAATATAAAATCTCTATTAAAAAAATAATAAACTATAAGAACTAGGTAAAAGAGCATCCAAATAAAAGATAAAAGAATAATTCTCAGCCTTCGAGACCTCTGAACGAGTAGTTGAGCTTACTAATAAATAAGTACATGTAAAATTAACATCATATACAAAAGAGGGCTAGTCGAGCCCCAAAAAGTATGAGGAGGTAGAAAAAGGTGTTATTCGGAACTTTGGTGAGTTCGGATAATTAGATCCGTAGGGGATTCTTACTTGACGACCTAAGGGCAACTACTCTGAGATCCGTCGGTCGAAAGCCCGTTACATGGACCACCTTGCGCAATATGGAGAAGCACATGAGTACCAAATCAATGAAAAATAAAAAGTGAAAAAAATGAATGATGATGAAAAGTTTCTAAGTGAAAGTAATAAATGAATAAAAGCTTATGTTACACTTGTATATTCAACATTAATATTTTTATTTTCAAGAATTATTGTCTTATTATTCATAGCAGAATTTGGAGGAGTTTAAAAATGTCTTTCGTTCAGAAATTTCACAAAGTCGGGTTACTATGGAAAGTGGTGTGACACTTAAGCGATGGATGCATAAAATTTAGTGCTAAGAAGAGTAGTTAAGTGACAGGATGAAAGCGATGATTAATCATTTTGATTGGAGCTTTGCTTTGAACATTGCTTGAGGACAAGCAAGTATCTAAGCTTGGGAGAGTTTGATGCATGCAAAATACAATATATAATTAGCCATGCATTTAATCACATTTCGATTCCATTTCATGTAGCATGCATCATTTTCTGACCTTATTTCTTTTAATTTTATAAAATGGAAATCTATCCAAATTATATGTTTGATTTCTAAAAAAGCAAGAGAATTGAGTAAAAAATCCACAGAAACAAATGACACTCAAATCGGAGTTGAAACAGAGCTAGAAAGTGAAAATTAGCGAAGGCTGCCAAGGCTGAATTGAATATAACGGGTCGTTATATGACCGTAACGGCCATAACAGCAAGGGCATGAACAACCCATTACGGCCCGTTAAAAGGTCCAATTTTGAGTCAGAAAATGATTTGGACATTGTAAGGGCCATTAAATCCATGATATGGGCCGTTATGAAGGCTATTTTTGAGATTTCTTCGACTTTTCTTGGGAATTTCAAGTCCAAATCAAACCCAAATTTTATCCTAAGCCTCAGGGATGATTAGGAAACATATTTATTCAGATTTGAATAAGTTTTGGATGGTTTTAAAAAACTATCAAAGTCTATTCTGAATTTACTTATTTTAACATGAAAAGATTTCGAAAGAAACCGAAACTCTACCAAAACACTTGGGACCCCTAGAGGCTATACATAGAAGCCCTAGAAAATAGAAAAATATGTGCTTGAGACCTGGGAGCCATGCCACATTGCAAAAGAATAATTTCAGATTTTTTCGATGTTTGTTCGAGAGAAACTACGGAGCAATTCAGCGCGTGTACTCTGCAGCAATCCAAAGATTATCAAAGGCGAAGAATTCAATCTTCTATTCATTGTTTGGATGCTCTTTACCCATAATTTTTATGCTTAATTAATTCAGTAATAGAGATTATTAATCTTTTTGAGAAAACTGCGTGAACTCGGTAGTTAGATTTGAATTAATATAGTTATTTCAGTTTTTTTAATTATGATTGTTGTGCTTAATGCTTTTTACTGAGATTATTATATTATGATATAAGACTATAAACTAGATTTGGGGTGGTTAGTTTGAGGATTTAATAATTTCAACGAATCGTTCTTTAACTTGAAAGTTCAAACAATCACTCATCGTTTGTGCTAGATTTTGTGCGGTCTATCAGTTTTTACCCAGCGAGGATAACGGTTAATTTAGGTGTTACAACTTAATGTATCTTAATATCTTAACTGAAGATTAACTCATCGTTTGTGGTCTTAAGTTTAGCGAGAATTAAGATAGTTTGACTTACTCAGCGTAGAGATCGTTAATTTAGGTAATCCTAATCCGTCTTAAGAACGGAATCTATTCATCATCGTTATAATTCAATCTACATAGTTGTTCATGTTAATTATGTTGGGTCAAAGTTTTAATGACATGTAAAATTATATTTCATGTTGAGGAATTTGTGGAACAATTTTTATACGAATTTTTTACACACGGAAGACTATAAAAGGAGTGCCAAAGCCAGAGGCAAATGCACCCATTCACTCATTGAAGAAAAACCTCGAGTTATCAAAGAGAGATCATTTCTTGAAATTTCATTTTATAGCTTTCTCTTCTTTCTCTCTTCTGTTCTTGTGAGCATAGAATTGTAAAAGAGAGAAACACTTTTGAGCTCGTGCGTAAAAGAGGTTCTAAATCTTACCTCTTAAGCGAGAGAAATAGATTAGCTTCCTAGGATGAGAGGTTGCCTTGCCTCTCGAAGTGGAGAAAATGTGGTTGATGTAAAGAGCTTTCTTCCTTGTCCTATTTGGAACAAGATAAGAGATTAGTGGAATCTTCGGTGGTCTCGAGGTCGAGAAGTCAGAGCGGGGTCGTAGGCCAAGGTGTGGCCGAACCTCGTCAACAACCACCGTGTCTTTGCATTTGATTTTCTCTCTCTTTCTCTCCGTTCATATTATGCTTATGATCTGAATTGCTTTATTTTAAAAGGTTTTAAAGAATCAATTTTGTGCTTTCGCGATGATCTTGGTGAAATCAACATTTTTTTATTTAACACCAATTCACTCCCCTCTTGGTGCCCTTTGGCATCCTACAATTGGTATCAGATCGGGTTGCTCTTGTTTTGATTTCCTTTGAATCGTCTTATTTTTAGATCTAATCAATTTTAAGATTCAATCATTTTTTTTAGATTTGACACTCTTTAAGAGATATGGCATCAAGTGGTTTTAATTTTGTAGAAGGACAATCAATTAGTCGCCCTCCCCATTTAAATGCGTCAAATTTTGCATATTGGAAAATTAGAATCCAAGCATATATTTGTTCTATTGACATCGTCAAGCTCTTCTAGTAGTTCATCAAGCTCTTCTAGTGATGAAGAATACATATGCTCGATGGCACACGACGATGAGGTAATCTCTAACCCTTCAAACTCAAATTATGACTCATCAAACTCTTCCGAAGAAATTCTTTCTTTAGATGTGAATAAAGAACTCTCATCTCTTATAAAAAAGATATTTTTCAATTAAAGAGGAAACTGAAACATTAATACATGAAATTGAAAAACTAAAATAGGAAAATGCGTTACATGTGGATTTTATGGGCATTATGCATATCAATGCAATATGAGAAAATTAATACGCATGGCATGATTTAGGTTCCGAAAGGAACATTGTCTAACAGATTTGGACCCAAAGAAATTTGGGTACCAAAGATTATATAATTACTTTTCAGGTGTGCCTCACAGGCAAAGCAAATGACAAGTGGTGAAGGCACAAAGGTTACGGTAAAAGTATCACTTACTTTTTTATTTCACCCAAAAATTTCAAAACTACTATTTCTTTAACACAAAAGAGGAATATATAAAAGATTGGTCACAGTGATAGGGGGAGCATGATTAAACATTATTTTCACATATTATGGATATCACATTATTTTATGCAATATTTTTAATATATTTTTGTTTTGGCTTTCATAAATTAGTTATCATTATAAAATAGCCATTAATTTAGGGAGAGTTACCTTTCAAAACTTGCAATACTGTACATATATATTATATGACAAAAGGGGAAGAATATTTTTTTTTTGAAAAATTAATTAAAGGGGAGTTACATATGGTTTCTTGTATACTTCAATTACAAACGAATTTTTTATGAAATAAAAGGGGGAGAAATATGATCTGAATATACTTTATATGAATATCTCCCATTGTAAGGAAAGTTAAGTTTAGGGGAGTAAAATTGTTTTTACAAGATTTTGCAACTTTTTTGCCAACTTATATCTTTTTTGTATTTCTCGATTTGTCTTCATAAAAAAGGGGGAGATTGTTGGGTCAAAGTTTTAATGACATGTAAAATTATATTTTGATGAAACAAATCTCGAAAGATTAAAACTAAAATGCTGAAAAAGTTTAAAGAAAATGGACAACTTTATGCACTACGCTTTGATTAAATGATTGTCACTAATCTCATTAGTTTTGTATGAATGTGGAACATCAAAGTTGTAAAGAATTATGTTACCTTTCCATAGATTCTAAGATCATCTAATTTGGATAGCTGTGCAGAAAGTTATGATCAAAATAGTGCAAGTCGGTCAACCTGCCGGTCGACGCAAAGAAGGCCGGTCGACAAAATGAATATGCCGGTCGACGATCCAGAACCGGGTTTGATGCCGAGACAATACCGGTCAACATAACTATCGATAGTCCGGTCGACCGACCAAGCGCAGAAGCTGAAAAAATTGCGCAACGGTCATATAGACCGGTTGACCAGTCCAGAAGTGCGGTCGATCGGCCTCCGAGTCAAATGAACAGTAACGGTCAAATTTGAAGGAAGAATTTGTGGAACAATTTTGGAACGAATTTTTCACACACTGAAGGCTATAAAAGGAGTGCCAAAGCCAGAGGCAAAGGCACCCATTCACTCATTGAAGTTTCAAGTTATTAAAGAGAGATATTTTCTTGAAGTTTTCATTTTATAGCTTTATCTTCTTTCTCTCTTCTCTTCTTGTGAGCATAGAATTGTAAAAGAGAGAAACACTTTTGTTAAAAAAATTATAGAGAGCTCCTGTGTAAAAGATGTTAAAATCTTACCTCTTGAGGGAGAAAAATAGATTAGCTTCCTAGAAGGAGAGGTTGTCTTGCCTTTCGAAGTGGAGAAAAGGTGGTTGATGTAAAGGGCTTTCTTCCTTGCCCTATTTGGAACAAAGGAAGGGATTAGTGGAATTTTCGGCCGTCTCGAGGTCGAAAAGTTGGAGCGGGATCGTAGGCCAAGCCGAACCTCATCAATAACCACCGTGTCTTTGCGTTTGATTTCCTCTCTCTCTCTCTCCCCGTTCATATTATGCTTATGATCTGAATTGCTTTATTTTAAAAGGTTTTAAACAATCAGTTCTGTGCTTCCATGACGATCTTGGTGAAATCAACATTTTTTATTTAACACATTTTCACCCCCTGTTGGTGCCTTTTGGGATCCTACGATTGGTATCAGAGCGAGTTGCTCTTGTTTTGATTTCTCTTGAATCATCTTGTTTTTAGATCTAATCATTTTTCAGATTCAATCATTTTTTTAGATTTGACAATCTTTAAGAGCTATAGCATCGAGTGATTTTAATTTTGTAGAAGGACGATCAATTAGTCGTCCTCTCCTTTTAAATGCGTCAAATTTTGCATATTAGAAAATTAGAATCCAAGCATATATTTGTTCTATTGATATCGACATGTGGGATATAGTTGAAAAAGGTTATTATCTTCATGAAAAATTACCTTCGAATTCTGAAGAAAGAGAATTGCTTTTTCAAAATTTGATTGAAAAGCCAAAAATATTTTTTTATTGCGCTTTGGATTCAATGGAGTTTAATCGGATTTCAGTTGTGAAACTGCAATCGAGATTTGGAAAAAACTCATCACTACTTATAAAGGAACAGATAAAGTTAATGTATCTAGATTGAATATTTTAAACCATCAATATGATTCTTTCAAAATGCATGATAATGAATCCATAAATGATATGGTTGCTCAATTTAATGATATTTTGAATGGCTTAGCCTCCTTGGGCGAGCCGAGATATAACCCCCAAAAAGTGAAAAAGATTCTCAGGTCTCTCTCCTCTAAATGGCATTCCAAGAGGACCGTGATCGAAGAAAAAGATTTGAACAAATTGGATTTTGATGATTTTATTGGCTCACTTTTAACTTATGAGATCTCAATCCAAGAAGATCAAGAAGAAAAAGCTCTCAAGAAGAAAACATTGGCATTGAAGGCAAATATAATTTAAGAAGATTCAAGTGAAGAGGAAGTGGATGAAAAGAAACTCGCACTCTACACAAGATAAGTATCTCAAGTTAGCTAAAAAGAAAGACAAGAATGAAAAGCCAACAAGAAAATCATACAAACATCACAAAGAGGAAAAATCTCAGAAAGGTAAAAAGAAAAAAAATATGAAGAGTCTAGTGAAACAAGTAGTTCGTCAAGCTCTTCTAGTGATAAAGCATACATATGCTCGATGGCACACGAAGATGAGATAATCTCTGATCCTTCAAACTCAAATTATGACTCATCAAACTCTTCCGAAGAAATTCTTTCTTTAGGTGTGAATAAAGAACTCTCCTCTCTTATAAAGATATTTTTCAATTAAAGAGGAAAATGAAACATTAATACATGAAATTGAAAAATTAAAAGAGGAAAATAATGCATATTTATCGAAAATGAAAAACTAAAAAATGAAATTGATACTTTGAAAATCACGCATGTATGTGAAGTTGTAAAACTAGCACGTCCTTTGAAAAAAGTAAATAAAGAAAATGTCTATTTGAAAGATATACAAAATAAAATTATTTCTTATACAAAGAAAAATAATCTTAGGAATCATCCATATGATAGAAAATCACATTTTAAACGCTTTAAATGTGGATTTTATTGGCATTATGCATATCAATGCAAAATGAGAAAATCAACACAACATGACATAATTTGGGTTTGAAAAGGAACTTGTCTAACAAATTTGGACCCAAAGAAATTTGGGTGCCAAAAATTACATAATTACTTTTCAGTTGTGCCTCCATGCAAAGCAAATGACAAGTGGTGAAGGCACAAAAGTTATGGTAAAAGTATCACTTACTTTTTTATTTCATCCAAAAATTTCAAAACTACTATTTCTTTAACAGAAAAGAGGAATATATAAAAGATTGGTCACAGTGATAGGGGGAGCATGATTAAACATTATTTTCTTATATCATGGATATCACATTGGTTTATCAAAGTTTTTATGCAATATTTTTAATATATTTTTGTTTTGGCTTTCATAAATTGGTTTTCATTATAAAATAACCATAAATTTAGAGGGAGTTATCTTTCAAAACTTGCAATACTCTACATATCTATTATATGACAAAAGGGGGAAGAATAATTTTTTTTTTGAAAAATTGATTAAGGAGGAGTTACATATGGTTTCTTATATACTTCAATCACAAACGACTTTTTGATGAAACAAAAGGAGGAGAAATATGACCTGAATATACTTTATATAAATATCTCCCATTGTAAGGAAAGTTGTGTTAGGGGGAGTAAAATTGTTTTTACAAGATTTTACAACTTTTTTGCCAACTTATATCTTTTTCATATTTCTCGATTTATCTTCATAAAAAAGGGGGAGATTGTTGGGTCAAAGTTTTAACGACATGTAAAATTATATTTTGATGAAACAAACCTCGAAAGATTAAAGTTAAAATGCTAAAAAAGTTTAAAGAAAAATGAATAACTTTATGCGCTACGCTTTGATTAAATGATTGTCACTAATCTCATTAGTTTTGAATGAATGTGAAACACCAAAGTTGTAGAGAGTTCTGTTAGCTTTCCATCTACTACAAGATTATCTAATTTGGATAACTGTGCAGAAGGTTATGATCAAAATAGTGCAGGTCGGTGAATCTGCCGGTCCACGCAAAAAAGGCTGGTCGACAATACCGGTCGACCAAATGAATACGCCGGTCGACCGATCCAGAACCGGTTGATGCTGAGACAATATCGGTCGACAGTCTGATCGACCGACCAAGCGCAGAAGCTGAAAAAATGGCGTAACGATCTTATAGGCCGATCGATCGGTCCAAAAGTACGGTCGACCGGTCTCCGAGTCAAATGAACAGTAATGGTCAAATTTGAAGGAGGAATTTGTGGAACAATTTCTGAACGAATTTTTCACACACTAAAGGCTATAAAAGGAGTGACAAAGCTAGAGGCAAAGACACCCATTCACTCATTGAGGAAAAACTTCAAGTTATCAAAGAGAGATCATTTCTTGAAGTTTTAATTTTACAGCTTTCTCTTCTTTTTGTCTTATGTTCTTGTGAGCATAGAATTGTAAAAGAGAGAAACACTTTTGTTAAAAAAATTAGAGAGAGCTCCTGTGTAAAAGAGGTTCTAAATCTTACCACTTGAACGAGAGAAATAGATTAGCTTCCTAGGAGGAGAGGTTGCGTTCCCTCTTAAAGCGAAGAAAATGTGGTTGATGTAAAGGGCTTTCTTCCTTACCCTATATGGAACAAAGGAAGGGATTAGTGGAATCTCCAGAGGTCTCGAGGTCGAGAAGTCAGAGCGGGGACGTAGGCCAAGGTGTGGCCGAACCTTGTCAACAACCAACCGTGTCTTTGCGTTTGGTTTTCTATCTCTCTCTCCCCATTAATATTATGCTTATGATCTGAATTGCTTTATTTTAGAATGTTTTAAAGAATTGATTTTGCGCTTCCACGATGATCTTGGTGAAATCGACATTTTTTATTTAACACCAATTCACCCCCCCTTTTGGTGCCCTTTCGGTTCCTACAATTGGTATCAGAATAAGTTGCTCTTGTTTTGATTTCCTTTGAATCATCTTATTTTTAGATCTAATCATTTTTAAGATTCAATCATTTTTTTTAGATTTGACTCTCTGTAAGAGCTATGGCATCAAGTGGTTTTAATTTTGTAGAAGGACGATCAATTAGTCGTCCTCCCCTTTTAAATGAATCAAATTTTGCATATTGAAAAATTAGAATCCAAACATATATTTGTTCTGTTGATATCGACATGTGGGACATAGTTGAAAATGGTTACTATCTTCATGAAAAGTTACCTTTGAATTCTAAAGAAAGAGAAAAGATTTTTTCAAAACTTGATTAGAAAGCCAAAAATATCTTTTATTGCGCTTTGGATTCAACGGAGTTGAATTGGGTTTAAAGTTGTGAAACTGCAATCGAGATTTAGGAAAAACTTATCTACTTATGAAGGAACAGACAAAGTTAAAGAATCTAGATTGAATATTTTAAATCATTAATATGATTCTTTCAAAATGCATGATAATGAATCCATAAATGATATGGTTGCTCGGTTTAATGATATTTTGAATGGCTTAGCCTACTTGGACAAGCCAAGATCTAACTCCCAAAAAATGAAAAAGATTCTCAGATCTCTCTCCTCCAAATGGCATACGAAGAGGACCGTGATCGAAGAAAAAGATTTGAACAAATTAGATTTTGATGATCTTATTGACTCACTTTTAACTTATGAGATCTCAATCCAAGAAGATCAAGAAGAAAAATCCCCCAAGAAGAAAACATTGGCATTGAAGGCAAATACAATTGAACAAGATTCAAGTGAAGAGGAAGTGGATGAAAAGAAAATCACACTCTTCACAAGAAAATTAGATAAGTATCTCAAGTTAGTTAAAAAAAAAGACAAGAACGAAAAGCCAACAAGAAAATCATACAAACATCACAAATGACTCATCAAACTCTTCCAAAGAAATTCTTTCTTATAAAGAACTCTACTCTCTTATAAAAAGATATTTTTCAATTAAAGAGGAAAATGAAACATTAATACATGAAATTGAAAAATTAAAAGAGGAAAATAATGCATATTTTTGGAAAATGAAAAACTAAAAAACAAAATTGATATTTTGGAAATCATGCATGCATGTGAAGTTGTAAAACTAGCATGTTATTTGGAAAAAGTAAAGAAAGAAAATGTTTATTTGAAAGATATACAAAATAAAATTATTTCTTATGCAAAGAAAAATAATCTTAGGAATCATCCATATGATAGAAAATCACATTTTAGATGCTTTAAATGTGAATTTTATTGGCATTATGCATATCAATGCAAAATGAGAAAATCAACACAACATGACATAATTTGGGTTTCAAAAGGAACTTGTCTAACAAATTTGGACCCAAAGAAATTTGGGTGCCAAAGATTTCATAATTACTTTTCAGTTGTGCCTCCATGCAAAGCAAATGACAAGTGGTGAAGGCACAAAAGTTATGGTAAAAGTATCACTTACTTTTTTATTTCATCCAAAAATTTCAAAACTACTATTTCTTTAACAGAAAAGAGGAATATATAAAAGATTGGTCACAGTGATAGGGGGAGCATGATTAAACATTATTTTCTTATATCATGGATATCACATTGGTTTATCAAAGTTTTTATGCAATATTTTTAATATATTTTTGTTTTGGCTTTCATAAATTGGTTTTCGTTATAAAATAGCCATAAATTTAGGGGGAGTTACCTTTCAAAACTTGCAATAGTCTACATATCTATTATATGACAAAAGGGGGAAGAATAAGTTTTTTTTTTGAAAAATTAATTAAGGAGGAGTTACATATGGTTTCTTATATACTTCAATTACAAACGACTTTTTGATGAAACAAAAGTAGGAGAAATATGACCTGAATATACTTTATATGAATATCTCCCATTGTAAGGAAAGTTAAGTGTTAGGGGGAGTAAAATCGTTTTTACAAGATTTTACAACTTTTTCGCCAACTTATATCGTTTTCATATTTCTCGATTTGTCTTCATAAAAAAAGGAGAGATTGTTGGGTCAAAGTTTTAATGACATGTAAAATTATATTTTGATGAAACAAACCTCGAAAGATTAAAGTTTAAATGCTGAAAAAGTTTAAAGAAAAATGGATAACTTTATGCACTATGCTTTGATTAAATGATTGTCACTAATCTCATTAGTTTTGGATGAATGCGGAACATCTAAGTTGTAGAGAATTCTGTTAGCTTTCATAAACTCCAAGATCATGTAATTTGGATAACTATGAAGAAAGTTATGATCAAAATAGTGCAGGTCGATCAACCTGTCGATCGACGCAAAGATGGCTGGTCGACAATACCGGTCAATCAAATGAATACGTCGGTCGACCGATCCAGAATCGATTTATACTGAGATAATACCGGTCGACAGTCCGGTCGAGAAGCTAAAAAAATGGCGCAACGATCATATAGACATGGTCGACCGGCTCAGAAGTGCGATCGACCGGCCTCCGAGTCAAATGAACAGTAACGGTCAAATTTGAAGGAGGAATTTATGAAACAATTTCTAGATGAATTTTTCACATACTGAAGGCTATAAAAGGAGTGCCAAAGCCAGAGGCAAAGGCACCCATTCACTCATTAAAGAAAACTTCAAGTTATCAAAGACAGATCATTTTTTGAAGTTTTCATTTTATAGATTTCTCTTCTTTCTCTCTTCCCTTCTTGTGAGCATAGAATTGTAAAAGAGAGAAATACTTTTGTTAAAAAAATTGGAGAGAGCTCTTGTGTAAAAGAGGTTCTTAATCTTACCTCTTGAGCGAGAGAAATAAATTAGCTTCCTAGGAGGAGAGGTTGCCTTGCCCCTCAAAGCGGAGAAAAAGTGGTTGATGTAAAAGGGCTTTTTTCCTTACCCTATTTGAAACAAAGGAAGGGATTAGTGGAATCTCCGACGGTCTCGAGGTCGAGAAGTCGGAGCAGAGACGTATGCCAAGGTGTGGCCGAACCTCGTCAACAACCTATCGTGTCTTTGCGTTTGATTTTTTCTCTCTCTCTGTCTCCCCGTTCATATTATGCTTATGATCTGAATTGCTTTATTTTAAAGGGTTTTAAAGAATCGGTTGTGTGCTTCTGCGACGATCTCGGTGAAATCGACATGTTTGATTTAACACCAATTCACCTCCCCCCACCTCTTGGTGCCCTTTGGGATCCTACAAGTTAATCATTATTGTTAATCATCCATAATCCTTAGGCTCAACATTAATTTATTTTATTTTCTGCACATTTATTTCCTATCTTCATATCACAATACTATTTTCTTCTCTTAGTAGATTATTATGATAAATTAGATTTCATGAGTTCATCGTGGGTTCGACACTCTACTCTCTACTTTATTACTTGATACGATTAGTCCACTTACTAGCAAATTTATTTGTGACAAATTCTTCACGTCATCAGGCAAGCTTGTTTTGGGCAAAACTGGGATTTAACGGGCCATCACAGACCTTTCATGGCTAGGTATATTCATTTCAGCTTTGGTAGCCTCCAGTAATTTTCACTTTCTGGCATCGTTTTAACTTCGATTTGAGTGTGGTTTTTCCAGTGACTTCATAATTTAATTTTCTTACTTTTTATATAATAAAATATATAATTTGAGTAGATTTTTTTGGTAAAATTAAAGCAAATAAGGTCCAAAAATGATGCATGCTATATGAAAATGAATCAAAATGTGATTAAATGCATGACTAATTATATGTTATATTTTGCATGCATCAATATCATTCGATCTTAATATTGATTCGGAGTGCTCTTCACTCACCTATGATTATTATACTGATTCATTCCCTTATATATGTAGTGAAAGATACTCCATACAAAAAGAAAGGAACTTGACATGATAATATGTAATCACTGACCTTCTATGAAATTATATGATATGACATTGCAACGAAATGATCAATCAAAGACAATGCAAGGTAAAATAAGAAGTTAAAGTTGAAGGCAACTCCCCATGATCAAAATATCAAACAAAGCATTGATAGATCGAGACATAGGAAGGATATAAAATGACATTGATTAATGAACCATCTTATTTCATTGGCATAGATTGCCAATATCAATCCTCCTCAAATGATTTATAAGACTCTTGATTGATTCCAAATATAATTGTCTCATTTGGCAATTACCTATTTTTGTACCTTGTTCAATCCCTCAAGATATCTAATCTAAGTCGAAGGTCAAGTAATCATATCTCCAAACGACTATCATCGAATTATACCACCAGAACATCAACATTGGACGATGCTAATCATAGATTTTCATTGAATCAAAATGAATTACAAATCTTGGATCCTTATGGATGTCAGATCAATAGTTAAAGATGTCAAATGTATATCGAATCGATAACTATCTATGGAGGTCAGATGTATATCGGATCAATAGCTATATTGTAATTTAACTCACATATACAATGATATTAAGAGCATATGAAGTTATGAAATAGTGATAAATTTTGTTCGAATTCCAATGTTAAACGATTAAGAAATATAAAGATTCCATAAGAAGGGAGGAAATGCTGAAAAGCATAATTGATCGTAAGTATAAAGACCCAAAATAACTTCGACGTCCGATCAATTATTTGTACCTAATTATAATTATCATAGATTGGGGATAGGTCAAATATAAAGATAAAAGAAATAATAGCAAGTACATGCGACGTTGAAAATTATAATTGAACGCAATTTCAGAAGAATAAATATAGGTGCTTGTTCATTAAGTTCAAATATACTCGTAATAAGTGTGTTCACTAACACTCCTTTTAAGGAGGTTATTGACCCAAACAATTATAGTATTATACATAAAAAATTTGAAAGATAAGAGAACTATCCGGACCTTGGAGGACGTGCTGAGGGTATGTACAATTGATTTGCATGATGACTGGAATGATCATTCACATTTGATCGAATTTGCTTATGATAATGGTCACCATTCAATATTTCATGACACCATTCGATTGTACTAGTGACCTTGTTGTTCACCCGCTGAATTGGGTGAAATAGGCAAAGAGAATATCAGGAGTAAAGAGGATATGCTAAGGAGGTTGAACTAATTAAGAAAAAGTTGAATGCAGACGAAGGCACATGAGAGCGATTGTTAATGATGGTGAGCAGATGCTATTGAAAGTTTCCTATATGAAAGACGTAATGCATATGGATAAGCAAAGAGTGATTAGCCCTTATTATGATGGACTAAATATATTGAAGTTAGTTGGCAAGATTACATATAGGTTGACAGTACCCTCTTTGTATGAACAAATACATAATGTATTTCATGTGTCTATGCTCAAGAAGTACAAGCACGACACTATGGATGTCATTCGCATCAAGAAGCCGTGAACCTTACAATTGCCTAATATCTCGCGCACATCATGAAACGCAAGGTGCAACACCCGAAAAAAATAAGGATGTATCCATAGTCAGAGTAGCCGTGTTTCCACTATGACAAAGAAGTGACGTGAGAACTCAAGTAAAAAATGCACCAAAGTTCCCGCACCTTTTTGGCATGCCCTCTACCTCGTATAAATTTGAGGTCGAATTTAATTTTAAGTAGGTTATAATGTAACAACCGAAAAAAGGAAACAAATCAAGTTGAAACAGCCAACTAAAAAGGGGGAAAACATAAAAATAGAAACGTCACCTAGCATGAATAATGATCCCGGAAATCATGGAAATGCAAATCGTGACAATAATGAGAGGAATAAGAGAATTAATGGGAGAATAAGAATTGGATCATAACTGATTGGATGGAAGGAATAATGGCCATAATCCCTATTAACATGGAGATTTAATTGTGGACAGTTATGATAGAGATTCGATAATAAATAGAGAATAAAAATCGAATATTGGTAGTTATGGGAGGAAGAATTAATTGAAAAATCAAACACGCAAAAACCTTGTCATACCCTTCCACACCAGCAAAAAACGATGATCTTTCCCTGGGCTGTCCATCTCACAGTCACCCTTAAAGAACTCTCATTCCCTATTCATCTCTAATAAGGGTGGCCCAATATTGCATTTTTCCTCACATATCTTTTCCTTTTTGTGACGCCTCATGATAGCCTTGTAATCTCGGCGTCCTATAGGTGAAGGGCGTCCAGGGGGAGACCTGAGTGTAGGGATGACATGGGGGGGGGGTGTGTGTGACAACTCTAAGATATGATGGATCGATGAGGAAATAACCCGATAATAGGTGCGTCATTCTAATCCCTTTAGATTAGATCTACTGCCTGCCGATCCAACCTGCTCAAGTTTTACGCATGTTTAAGTTGTAGGACAAATCATGTGTAGGATCGAAAGCACCAAGAGGGGGTTGGGAGTGAATTGGTGTATAAAATTTTTCGTGAAATTATGATTCATGCAAGATACAACATATTTTATATTATTATTTCAGTTAATTTTTCTATAATTTAATCATGGCATGCATCGTTTTAGGTCACTTTTAATGGTAATTTCGGATTTATTGAGTTTGACTATTAATTTTTTGAATATCCAAATTTTGAGCAGATTAACTTAATTTTTATAATTATTTTGCAGGTAAAGTCGAATTAACATACAATAGTGGTTGATATCACTTGGATCTTAAAGATGACAAATTCTAGACGAGATTATCATTGGCCGTTATTTTATCATGATGAAAGAGATTATGTCATAGATCTAAGAAGAGTTCATGGGCATGAAAGCAATATTAAATTCTATCTGATACTTTATCTTTGGCCGCCAAATTAATCTTTATGGATATGTTGGCCGTGAAACCAAAGCTAAAGGAGTTCTTATAGGTGCAAAAGCCACAAAGAAGCCATCCTTAATCAACTGTTATTGGGCGTGAAGCAATCATATGTTTTATCATTAGCCAAGATTTATCTTTTGCAGCCGTGAATCAATATGAGAGGAATTTCATTGGGGGACAAACTCACCATCATTAACAAAGTTTGGTGGCTGAGAATCAAAGAGGAATTTATCACCCGACATTAAACAGATATGAATTTTATCATTAACCAAAGTTTTATCAAGCCGAGATTTGGAGGACGTAAAGTTTATCTCCACAGAGTTAAATTTGGCCGTACGATTTACGCCAATGATCAAAATGAAATCCCGTCCGCACTTATAAATAGAAGACGAAAACATCAATCTGTTTCGTGCTGAAGTCCAAGTTTCTTTCACAGCTGAGTCATGAGCTCTACAGGCTACGACCGAGAGGAGAGAGGTGCGATGACTGGAGGTTGATCGCGACTTTGATCAAGTCCGAAAAGGCTACCCGACTGTCAGCCCGTGATCCGAAGCCTCGACCTTTTATATTATTTCAGTTAATTTTTCTATAATTTAATCATGGCATGCATCGATTTAGGTCACTTTTAATGGTATTTTGGATTTATCGAGTTTGACTATTAATTCTTTGGATATTCTAATTGTGACCAGATTAACTTAATTTTTATAATTATTTTGAAGGTAAAGTCGAATTAACGTACAATAGTGGATGATATCACTTTGATCTTAGAGATGAGAAATTCTAGATGAGATTATCATTGGTCGTTAAAAGAGATTATGGCCTTGTTATAGATCCAAGAAGAGTTCACGAGCATGAAAGCAATATTAAATTCTATCTCATACTTTATCTTTGGCCGCCAAATTAATCTTTATGGATATGTTGACCGTGAAACCGTAGCTAAAGGAGTTCTTACGGGCGCAAAAGACACAAGAAAGCCATCATTAATCAGCTGTTATTGGGTGTGAAGCTATCATATGTTTTATCATTAGCCAAGATTTATCTTTTGCGGCCGTGAATCGATATGGGAGGAATTTCATTGGGGGCCAAACTCACCAGCATTAACCAAGTTTGGTGGCCGAGAATCAAAGAGGAACTTATCACCCGACGCCAAACGGATAAGATTTTATCATTAACCAAGTTTTAACAGGCCGAGATTCAGAGTACGCAAAGTTTATCTCCACAAAGTTAAATTCGGCCATATGATTTACGCCCGTTATCAACATGAAGACCCATCCGCACCTATAAATAGATGATGAAACCATCATTCCAATTCGTGCCTTGAAGTCCATATTTCTTCCACAGTTGAGTCGTGAGCTCTGTAGACTACGACTGAGAGGAGAGAGTGCGACGGCTGGAAGTTGATTGCGACTCTGATCAAGTCTGAAAGGTTGCCCGTGATCCGGAGCTTCGACCTTTTATTATGTGTGTAATTCTTCCAATTTTTATTGTTATTTTATATTCTCTCCAGAATTTCTTGGTTGAACTCCATGTTTTTAAATATTTTATTTTAGGGGATTATTAATTGAAGGGAAATTATTTGAAACCTATTTTATTTGTTTTAATCTGTTCTGATCAATTATTAATTGTACTTAATGCTTTTATATTTTAATTGAATTTTTGAATTAGGTTATACCAGTTTGTGGAGTGTTTAATTTTAGAATTCATGATGCAAATTTTAATTGATTTTATTTGAAATTAATAATTGACATAAATTTGATAACTAGTGTGTGGAGAATCAAGTTTGTGTGGTCCAACCTGCTCAAGTTTTATGCATGTTTAAGATGTAGGACGAATCATGTGTAGGATCGAAAACACCAAGAGGGGGGTGGGGGTGAATTGGTGTATAAATTTTTTCGTGAAATCATGATGCATGCAAAATATAACATATTTTATATTATTATTTCAGTTAATTTTTTTGTAACTTAATCATGGCATGCATCGTTTTAGATCACTTTTAGTGGTAATTTCGGATTTATCGAGTTTGACTATTAATTCTTTGAATATTCTAATTGTGAGCAGATTAACTTAATTTTTATAATTATTTTGCAGGTAAAGTCGAATTAACATACAATAGTGGATGATATCACTTTGATCTTGGAGACACAAATTCTACACGAGATTATCATTGGCCGTTATTTTATCATGATGAAAGAGATTATGACTGTGTTATAGATCCAAGAAGAGTTCATGGGCGTGAAAGCAATATTAAATTTTATCTGATACTTTATCTTTGGCCGCCAAATTAATCTTTATGGATATGTTGGCTGAGAAACCAAAGCTAAAGGAGTTCTTACAGGCGCAAAAGACACAAAAAAGCCATCATTAATTAGTTGTTATTGGGCGTGATGCTATCATATGTTTTATCATTAGCCAAGATTTATCTTTTGCGGCCGTGAATCGATATGAGAGGAATTTTATTGGGGGCCAAGCTCACCATCATTAACCAAGTTTGGTGGCCGAGAATCAAAAAGAAATTTATCACCTGGCGCAAACGGATAAGATTTTATCATTAACCAAAGTTTTATCAAGCTGAGATTTGGAGGACGTAAAGTTTATCTCCACAAAGTTAAATTCGGCCGTATGATTTATGCCCGTGATCAAGATGAAGACTCGTCCGCACCTATAAATAGAGGACAAAACCATCAATCCAATTCGTGCCTTGAAGTCCATGTTTCTTCCACAGTTGAGTCATAAGCTCTGCAGGCTATGACCGAGATGAGAGAGGTGCGATGCTGGAGGTTATCGCGATTCTGATCAAGTCTGAAAGGCTGCTTGATTGTCTGCCCGTGACTCGAAGCTTCAACTTTTTATCTTTCTCGGTGTAATTCTTCGATTCTTATTATTATTTTATTATCTTTCCAACTTTTCTAGGATGAACTTCATATTTTTAGGATTATTATTTTAGGAGATTATTAATTGAAGGGAAACTGTTTGGACCCAATATTATTTATTTTATTCTTTTTTGATCAATTATTTAATTGCACTTAATGTTTTTAATTTAATTATTTGGATTTCTGAGTTAAGTAATTACCAGTTTGTGGACTATTTGATTTTAGAATTCATTAATTAAATTAATTGATCTATTGTGAAATTTATAATTGACATAGATCTAATAACTAGTGTGTGAAGAATTAGATCTGTGTGATCTGTAATCTATACCAATTTGTGGAATAATTAATATTCTAGGGAATCCAAATTTAATGCATCTTAATTTTAATCTTATCTGCATGAATACCAGTTTGTTGGACTTCAGTTTTAATTAAATTTAAGATAGTTTAATTTGCATGATTAAATAATAGAATTACTAGTTTGTGGACTCTATGATTTTAATCTTGTCAAATTAATAATTTAGGGAGACTCTAATCCATCTTAAAAGATTAAATTTATCTTTTATGGTTCAAATATTTTTCCTAATTTATTTTCATCGTGAGGCCTAATTGCAAGACCATTATATTACCTTATTTTTAATGTCTATTTTATAATTATAAAAAACTATTTTCAAAATCTATGTTTTTTCCTCTCTTATTAATTTATAAAATCAGATATTGAATTAATAATATTCTTCGTGGGTTCGACACTCTATACTCCTATTTACTATATTACTTGAGCGACTAGTGCACTTGCTAGCGGTTTTATTTTGTTACATCATTTTATGCATCAAATCACTTTCGAAAAATCAATAAAAACTGATCACAAGCAAATAACGATAAAACGTAAATGAAAGATAAGAAGCAAATAGAAAGAGGCGATGTGTTGATGAGGTTCGGCCCCAACTATTTGGCCTACGTTCCTGCTCCGACCGTCGGAGATTCACTACCTTTCTCTTTTCTTGTAGGGAAAGAATAACCCACTTTACACTATACGCCTTTTTCTCTGCTCAGAAGGTAAGACACACTATTTTACAACGAGCTCTCAATCTCACTAGGTCAAAGAATAATGATTCCCTTTAACTCTATTCTTTTACAAAAATTTCTCACACTCAAAACTTAGAAGAGAAAGATAAGTACTTGCAAATTTGGGCTTAAGAAATTGAAAGGAACTTTTGAATGACTTTGCTTTCTTGAATGATTTTTCTTCAAGCTTAGGCACTCTTTTTATAGGCTTCTACAGATGAAAATTTCGTCCAAAAAATCTTTCACAATTTTCTCCTTGAAAAATAGCCGTTACTTTTCATCTATCTCTAAGACCGTTGCACGAAATCTATGATTTTATACGCTGTCCGATCGTCCGGTCCTTCGACCGATATAGTCTCAACTTTTTGTGAATGCATTCTCTTGGTCGACCGACTGGTTTAACGACCAAAATGTCAACTAGTGTAGTCTTATCTTTTCTATTGTACTGATCGGTCGACCGGTGCAACGATCAGACCATCGACCAATATAGTCTCGACATTTCTTCCATTTGATATCAATCGGCCGAATGCCATGGCCAGTCGATCGGTGGGTCGATTGGTCGTGTGCTGAATCTTTATTTTTATGATTTAATTTGGCGATTTCTTCTGCGAATGAGGGCATATCATTCCTACACCTGCATTATCATCACTTGAGCATAGATTAATAACTTTTATGTCCAATTTAATTTGTTATCATCAAATCATAGGATTCAACAATCTCTCCCTTTTTTATGATGACAAACTAATTGGACGATAGAGAGAAAAAATGAATTGTAAGTATAGAGAGTAAGTTGTAAGCAAGCTCCCCCTACATTCATGCATATTTCATATTTTCTCCCCCTAAATATATGGAATATGGAACAATATGAACAAATGACATCAAACAAGAAACAAAATAGATATGAAATCAAATGTTTAACACATTCTTCATGAAGAAAAAGTCATCACGTCGTTACGTACATCTTATGTTCATGCACTAACAAATGTGACTGTAGTCACTACAAAATGATGCACGACACTACTACAACAACATAGCAACTACGGGAGATCGAACTAAAAGAAACTAAAAACACATAACATCATCCCAAACTTCTTCCCTTTTCGACATCATCAAAGAGGGATAAAGTCATCTACATCTCATCGGGACTATCATCAACACGAGCTACAAGCGGAATAAATTCTTGCGATGCACAATAGGCGTGTAGCAAGTCAACAATGTATCGGGAGTCACGCTTCATCTATGGTATCCATCTGCTGTGAAATGGCCGTGAAATCGTAGACACCATAGGAAGCCGAGGCTGCATGCTGGGAAGATCCAAAAGGTTCAATGGGGTGCCGAAGGCAAAGGGAAGCTAGGGTCAACCTTTGGTGCGTCTTAAGTGTCCATCGGCGTTGACTCTCCATATTTGGCATCATCTCCATCATCAGTATCGATCGATGCTGGCTCTCCAAACCTAAGATGTTTTCGGTGCAGAGTTCGGGAACCGATGGGGTCAGTGGAGCGGGATCGGATGTACTCCTCGCCTATAGGGATGTCAATACCAAAATGAAGTAAAATCTTAGTGATCCAGGCTCCAAAATATAAGTGGTACCGACCACGAACACCGGAGGAGGCTTTTTGAAAGGCGTAATCCATGTAATAGAAAAGAAAATAGCCAAAATAGAGAAAAGTGGCATCGTGGATATAGAGATAACGTAGAAAGAATAGATCAAAGTGAGTGACCTCTCTATAGTGCCCAGCTCGAGGAGTAATCATACCATTCAAAATGTGATGAGCCATTTTCATGGTTGGATGAAGATGCCGATAGGCCATTTCGATGGTATAGTGGATATTTTGTCCACAAAAAATCGTACGAATGCCATCCGTGATCAAAAGATATTCGGAAGGCCAACCATGGGTGACAAATGAATAAAGACCAGGTAATGGGCACGGAACACCAAAAATGTGACAGAGATGGTCATGATCAAAATGAATGGGTGTGCCAAGGACATAAGTGATGATGGCCTCTCGAGTGATCATCATGTTCTCATAGAAATGACGAACAAAGCGGGGATACACACACTCTGTGAGAGAGAGAGAAGTGGCAACCAATCAATGTTTGTGAACATCTCCTAAACATCTAGAATGTTCAAAGCATCCTAATTAATGGAATAGGCACACCGAACTTCGCAAGAGGCATACAAGGTATTAAAACAAGTAGAGACGCCCCAAGTGACGAAGATGTGACTATCAAAATCAGTAGGATCAGTGGGAGGAGACTGACGAGCACATCCATGGAATCATCCTCATCCATGTCCTCATCTATGTTGGACAGGTGCGGGTTCGGGTTCCAATTCCAGGTCAGGTTCAGGCTCGTTTGTGATTACATGAATGCTACGTGCACCTGAGTCATAAAAATGATGGCGACGGTGAAAGACTAGCCAAAGAAGTGGAGTCCCTTCATCGTCGGCCATGATTCAACAATGGTGGCCGAAAGGAATGGGTCTAGTGAATTTTCTGTTTCGATGGTCGGAAGGGACGCCGGAAGGGAATGAATGTCGGTTGCAAAAGGGGTGATAGGGAGAGGAAAACGGTGATAGGGAGAGAGGGAGATGATGATGACGATGACTGGAAGAAAGAGGAGGTGACGAGAGGGAGACCGGAAGGAAGAAGATGTGACGGCAACTGTGGCGGAGGTCAGCGGCAGCAGCAGCGACGGTGGCTAGTGGGAGATCGACGACGGCGACTGGGATCATTGACGAAGAGAGAAGGGGGTGGTCGGAATGAAGAAAAATGATAGCAAGGGAGGAGAGAGCGACGACGATCGTTGGATGCGGTCAGAGGGCGACGTCGACGGCCAGTGAGATGGGGTGACGATGACACCTGTCGGAGGGTCTGTGGCGATGTCATGGAGAGCCGAATGGGTGGTGGCTAAGGCAACGGTTGAATTTGGAAGATGAAAATAGGTCGATGGATCGACCGATTGAATCTTATACGTCCATGATTTTTGTATATACCGGCCGACCGGTCATGTAAAATGGTCGACCGATTAGTTATTTTTTTAAAAAAATCCATCGGTCGATATTTGGCAACCAGTTTTAGTCACATACTGGTCGACCGGTTCATCCAACTGATCGGCCAATCTTACCATGTTTACCCATTTTTCATTATTTTTCAAAATTTTAACCATTAAAATATTGTTCCAGGGATATATTTTAGATAAATGTAAGTGTTATGCAACACTTTTAATATTCAATTCATATCAAAAAGTGATATTGCATAATCAAGTCACTTTTACTTAGAATTGATATGCAATTAAGGTTCAATCATTCTTAATTCCCTTCTAAGCATGCAAAAATCTTCTTCACTCAGGAGTTTTGTAAATATGTTTGCAAGTTGAACTTGAGTAGACACATATTCAATGTAAATGTTCTTAAGAGTCACATGCTCTCTAATTAAATGATATTGCAAGTTAATATGTTTCATCCTAGAATGTTGAATTATATTTTTGATCATTTCTATAGCACTTGTGTTATCGCACTTCATAGGTACATTCGAACAATTCATACCATAATCAAGTAATTATCATTTTACCCATAATATTTGTGTACAACAACTACCGACACCTATATATTCAGCCTCGATGGTAGAAAGTGCGATAGAGTTTTGTTTCTTGCTATTTCATGAGATGAGAGAGCTATCAAGAAAGCAATACATTTCACTAGTGCTTTTCCTATCAATTTTACACTCGGTAAAATCCACTAGTGTAGGCATATAATTCAAATGGGAAATTTCTATCAGACCAAATGCCTAATTCATATGTATGTTTTAAATAGCACATAATCCTTTTAACATCAATTAAATGTGATTCTTTGAGGGTGGATTGAAACCTAGCACACAAGCATATACTAAACATGATATCCGACCTAGATGTTGTTAAATAGAGCAAGCTACCAATCATACCTCTATACCTTTTTTATCAATAGACTTGCTTTTTTCATTTTTATCCAATTTTGTAGTAGTACTCATAGGGATTGTGCTCGGCTTACATTCATTCATCCTAAATCTTTTCAGTAACTCTATTGTATACTTTTCTTGATTGAGAAAAATGCCATTTTTGGATTGTTTCACTTGTAGGCCTAGAAAGAAAGTAAGCTTTCCTACAAGACTCATTTCAAATTATTTTTTACATAAAAGCTTCAAACTCTTTACACAAGCATTCATTAGTGGGACCAAAAATAATAAGAACTATTAAAACATCATTTTTCATATGTTTTAAAAATAATGTGGTGTCAACTTTCCCTTTTTTAAAATCATTTTGAATTAAAAATGAACTCAATCTTTCATACCAAACTCGAGGAGCTTGTTTCAATCCATCAAAAGCTTTTAAAAATTTAAAAACATGATTGAGGAAATATGGATTTTCAAACCTTGAGGTCGTTCAACATAAACTTCTTCATTTATAAAACCATTTAAAAAAGTCAATTTTATATCCATTTTGAAAAAGTTTAAAACCTTTATAGCATGCAAAAGGCAAAAGCATTCGAATAGACTCAAATCTAGCAATGGGAGCAAAAGTTTCATCAAAATCAATCCCTTCAATTTGTGAGGAACCCTTGGCCACTACTCTAGCCTTGTTTCTCACAATGACATAATTTTCATCTAACTTGTTTCGAAAGACCCATTTGGTTCCAATAATGGGATGGTCCTTGGGTCTTTCTACAAATTTCCACACTTATTTTTTTTCAAAATTGTTTAATCCTCATGCATTGCATTTATCCACTCTGGATCTTCAAGTGCTTCATCTATATTGCTAGGCTCAAAATTTGCAAGAAATGTCGGAAAAGCTCATAAATTTTTTAAAGAGCTTCTAGTCTTTAGACCTTTATTTATATTGCATATAACTTGATCAAGTGGATGTGATGATGCATGTGTCCAATTCCTTGGAATGATTTGGTTCTCCTAAATTCGAAGTTCTTTCATTTCTTCTACATTTGGAGTGTCAACTTTAGTTTCCTCCAAGTCCTCATTTTGCACATCATCAAGTTATCTTTGCACTTCAATTATTTCTTTTTCATCATCATGCACTTGTTTGCTCATAAAAAAATTCATTAGTTTCATTGAATTTAACATTAATAGACTCTTCAACAACTAATGTTCTTTTGTTATACACTCTATAGCTTTACTTGTAATAGAATAACCCACAAAATACTATCATCACATTTAGTATCAAATTTTCCTAATTTTTTGACATTCAAAATATAGCATTTACAACCAAAAAAACTTTGAAATAAGAAATATTGAGTTTCTTTCCATATAACACTTCAAAATATGTTTTCTTCTCAAGTGGCCTAAGTAGAATCTTATTAAGAATATATCATGATGTGTTTACGGTCTCCAACCAAAAATACTTTGGTAATTTACTTTCATTTAAAATTGTTCTAGCCATTTCTTGTATAATCCTATTTTTTCTTTCTACTACTCCATTTTATTGATGTGTCCTACGAGTAGAAAAATTATGAGTAATTTCATTTTCCAAACAAAACAACTCAAATTTATGATTTTCAAATTCTCCTCCATGGTCACTTTTAATTTTTGAAATTTTTTGTTCAAATTCAATTTAAATTCTTTTTGTGAATTTAGAAAACATGTTTATTGTTTCATCTTTACTAGCAAGAAAAATAGTCCAAGTAAAATGGAAGAAATCATCAATAATTACAAATACATATCTTTTTCCTCTTAAGCTTGTCACATCAATAGGTCCAAATAAGTCAAGATATAAAAGTTCTAGAGTCCTATGTGTACTAATAACTCACTTTAATTTAAACAAACTTTTGGTTTGTTTATCTTTTAGACATGAATAAAAAATATTATTTATCTCAAATTTAACTTTAGACAAGCCTCTAACCAATTCATGATTTGAAAGTTTATTTAGTAATTTATAATTTGCATGTCCTAATCTTGTATGCCACAAGTTTATATTATCATGCATAGCACTAAGACATTTTTCATTTTTCAAATTATCAAAATCAATTTTGTATACATTATTGTACCTAAAAATCATGTGTAAAACTTTATTATTTTCATCTAATATCAAACATTTGTCCTTTTCAAAATTGACTAAATAGTTTTTATCACTTAATTGACTTATGCTAATTAAATTATGTTTTAAGTTTTCAACTAGCCAAACATTTTCCAAATACACTTTGTCATTCTTACCAACATTACCTATACCAATTACTCTTTCTTTGCTATTGTCTCGAAAGGTGACTTTTCCTCCATTTTTCTTTTCCAAAGTTATGAAATTTGATGCATCGCCGGTCATGTCTTGAGCACCCACTGTCCAAATACCATCTACCTTCATTTTACTTTGAAGCTACAAGAAAGAACTTAAGAGTCTCATATTTTTGGTACCCAAACTTGCTTGGTCCATCTTGATTAGAAATGGTCATTTTAGGAACACAAATTTTCTTAATCCCTTTACTTGTTTCTTTTCTAACTCTGGAATCATAAGAATAATGCCCTTTATATCCACAATGAAAACAAGTATTATGTGATCTTGTGTAATCATGTGATGCTTTAACAAATAAAATTCTTTTGTCATTTTTCTTTTCAAAAGAGTCAAAACCAAGTTCTTTTTTTATTTGAAGATCTTCTAGATCCACTAACATGATATCTAACATCTTACTTCCATTTGAGAATTTTTCAAGTTCAACTTTTAAACTATTAATTTCTTTGTTCAAGCATGCACTTTCTATATTTTGTTTTTCACATAATGATTTTAGTGTACTATTTTCCATTTTTAATTCTTCAATTAAAAATTCCAAGCTAGAATTTTCTTCATTCAATACATCACACTTTTCACATGCTTCAACATCCTTATTTTCTTTAGCATATTTTCAAGTTCTATTTTTAGATTATCATATTTCCTTTTTAGGCATTCATATTTATTAATAAGAATTCTAAACTCATTATGCACATTAAAGAATTCACTGATGCTTGCATTTTACAACGTTTAATTTATATTGCATTTAGATTTATTTCGTAATTCTTTTCATGACATGCATCAAATTTTGTTCATTTATTGTAATTATTTTCTTGAACTCTCCAACTACCTAGATGTGCGATTTTTATAGGAATATCTTTGATTTTAGTGGAAATTATCAAAGCAAATTGCCCCAAGTGAAAAGAATGAAGAAATCAACTTTAGAAGCATAAAACAGACTATCTCACAGGTCGTGATAGGCATATAACGCATGTACAACAAATTTCCACAACTCGCAACTCTCTTCTCACGGCCCTCACAGAAAGAACAGCAGACGGCCGCAGATTGAAGACATAGACTGTTAGGGACAATTCACGCCTCTTATAGCATGAAAGCATTACGGGTCGTCATGGAGTCTTCATGCTACAAGTAGAAATATTATATAATCAAAGACATACCTCGTAATGGGCTGTAATACATCTATAACATGTCTCACAAACTGAAGAACTAAACCGAAGGAGACTCTAACGAGTCGTCATATGGAATTACGATTCACAACAGAGCTCGATTTATTGGTCACCAACCATAACACTTGTATAATGGCTCATACATAATCGGATGAAAATTGAGCGTATTTATGTTATGAGGCGTAAGGGAGCCATTATGACACATAAAGAAGGGTGTAAACTCTTGCCAGAAATATTACGGGTCATTAGAATTATCTAATGACCCGTTACATCAAGTATCGTGAATTACGACCGTAAAAGAACATGTCGAAGTCATTATAGGTCATAACATGGAGATCACGGATCTAACTTACGGGTCATAATATGATACTTACGGCACATACAGAAGTCAAACGCACAGATGCTCGAGTTACGGACCATTACCTTTGTGTTATGGGCTGCAACACATGTGTGAAAACTCCGAATTAAAGTTGAAAAAGGGTGTGAATACTGCATCCACTACAAGAAAATGGGCGATTAGCGACGCAAAGTAGCGTCACAGATTGTAGTGACGCTACATCGACGTCACTAGCACCTTCATGGCATCCACCTTGTGTCCCAAAAAAGAGATGTTATTTGCCTCTCAATAGCGTCTCATTAGTGTGTTCTTAGCTATTCATGAAATAGATGCTAATGAAGGCGCCTTGGAGACGCTATTATTGTGCGCCACAGAGCGAAAATGAGCGGGAGAACCTAGCGCCATTCTCGCGTCGCAATCTCTCGACGCTAACCTCGCGTCGCACACATTGTGGCTCTAAGAAGACGCTATCTGGCGTCACATATTTAAACGACGCTATGTAGATGCCAATGTGATTACTTGGAAACTATACATAGGTTATCTATATCTATATCGCTATTTGTTTTATATTTAAATCCTAAACCTTATATATTATATATACTATATGTTAAGCAATAAATAAATTAAATATTATATTAGTATCTTCAACATGTATATGTATTCCTACATAATTACCTATATTATATATGTACTACATTATTACATATATATGTATTTCTACATCATAGGAGTGTTCCTAAATATATAATTTGTTACCTATATTATATATGTTATTTATACATACAATATATATCATATCTTAATTATGCATATATTATTTTTATATTCTTAATTATGAAATTATGGTGGTTGAATTAAGAGAGTGATTTGTTACAAATTATCCCATTTTAGCGTCACCGTGGAGACTCAATAGCGACAACTTAGCGTCCAACAAGAGCCGCCAACATTGTCGAAGCTATGGTAACACTATTGACGCCTCTGTAGGGTCGCCAACTTGAGACGCAAATAAGTTTTAGACGCTAGTTCGGCGCTACGGGGTCGCTAAACTTCTCTAGCGACTCAATAGCGTCTGTATTGCACCGCCGTAGCCGACTTTTTATCACACTCGCTTAATCGGACACATATAGACATATAAATACGCGTATAAACTTATACTTATATATAATAAATACATATATACATATTATTATCACTTAATCTCACACATATAAACATATACATACATATATACACTTGGAATACGTATACATATACACGTTATCTATATATGACTCGCACATGTATAAACATATACATACACGTATATACTTATAATACATATAGATAAACACATTGTTGTGACTTAATCTCCCACACGTAGACATATACATCTATATATATATATAATATATATATATATATATCACACAAAATTTTGTTATAGACACATATACATATAGACTTATAATTTTATATACATACATGATAGATTATCGTAAGGGAATAAAACAACTGGAATGGGGCACAATGCGACGAGACACTATATTGATAAATAAAATTACATACATAACAGAAAATTTGAAATAGAAAAATAATTAGCGTCTCTCTGTCGTCACAATTGTGAGACGCTAAATCAAAATCGACGCCCCTACGACGCTATGGTGTCGCTACAGTATCTGAGCGACACATTAGCCACTCTATAGCGCCGCATTAGCCGAATTTTTATTACTCTTTTTTAATGTGGCGCCTACACTATGTCTACGTAGCGTCGCGTTTCGGGGAGACGCTAAAGAATTTAGTTAAATCCCTAACCCCGCTTCTTCATTTTCATTGTTTACTATTTTACTATTACCCCTCAGACGCCCGACGCCTGACGCCAACGATTGACTCCTCCACCGCTTCTGCCTCTACCACCTCTGCCTCCTCTGCCGCCGTACGCCGACCTCCACTGCCTCCTCCTCTGCCGCCATTCGCCTCCTCCGCCTCCTCCTCCGCCTCCTCCGCCTCCTACGTCGTCCTCCGTGTAATATTTCCCACCAGCGTGTGATATTGTCCGCTCTGGGCCTCGGCCCGCACGGTTTTACCAAAACGCGTCACACCTGGTGAAGGACATGTTCCAATATATACCCAGCATCTCTCCCGTGACTTATGCATATGGGACTAATCCAAGGCATGCCCCATGCATCCTTCCCCCCTTAGAGGACTCAACGCCCTCGTTGAGTGATTGCACCCCACCATGCACAGAGGCTCACGCGGAGTGCCTCTGATACCATATGTAACATTCCCCACCAGCGTGTGATATTGTCCGCTCTGGGCCTCGGCCCGCACGGTTTTACCAAAATGTGTCACACCTGGTGAATGACATATTCCCATATATATCCAGCATCTCTCCCGTGACTTATGCAAGTGGGACTAATCCAAGGCATGCCCCATGCATAAAAAATGTTAGAAACAACAGAGTGAGCTTAGGGTGGGGGCAGAGCGGACAGTATCACGCTGAGTATAGAGGTGAGCCACTGCGCTATCAGGTGACGCGTTAGAAAATCGTGAGCCTAGGGTGGGGGCAGAGCGGACAGTATCATGCTGAGTATAGAGGTGAGCCGCTGCGCTACTCTAATACCAGGTGACGCGTTTGATGCATGGGGCATGCCTTGGATTAGTCCCACATGCATAAGTCACGGGAGAGATGCTGGGTATATATGGGAACATGTCCTTCACCAGGTGTGACGCATTTTGGTAAAACCGTGCGGGCCTAGGCCCAGAGCGGATAATATCACACGCTGATGGGGAATGTTACATATGGTATCAGAGCCACTCCGCGTGAGCCTCTGTGCATGGTGGGGTGTGATCACTCAACGAAGGCGTTGAGTCCCCTAAGGGGGGAAGGATGCATGGGGCATGTCTTGGATTAGTCCCACATGCATTAGTCCCGGGAGAGATGCTGGGTATATATGGGAACATGTCCTTCACCAGGTGTGACGCGTTTTGGTAAAACCGTGCGAGCTGAGGCCCAGAGTGGATAATATCACACGCTGATGGAGAATGTTACACTCCCCTCCTCCACCGCACCCCTCCGCCTCCTCCACTGCGCCCATCCGCCGCCCTCCACTGCGTCGACCTCCGCCTTCGCTGCCCTCTGCCTCCTCCTCCTCCTCCCTCCGCTTCGTCCGCCCGTCGATTGTGCTCCTCTGTCGGCCGTCGCCCATTGCCTTCCTCCACCACTGCCCGCCGTCCGTCGCCATCCCTCTCCGATTAAGAAGGTACGAGCCCGCCACCATGTTAAGTTAATTATTAATGCATGTAAGTTAAATACTACTTAATTACTTGAAACTATTGCTATAAGTTAGTAATTAATGCATGTTAAGTTAAATACTACTTAATTACTTGATTTTTTTGCTGTTAAGCTAGTTTCTAATGCATGTTAAGTTAAATACTACTTAATTATTACTTGAAACTATTGCTGTTAAGTTAGGTACTAATGCAGGTTAACTTAAATACTAGAACCTCTTTTTGATAAATTTTTTTTCATAATTCTAGAACCTCTTTTTGATCATGTTCGACATTCTTGGTGATAAAATGAGATTATGATTCGACGATGAAGTACTTGAAACATGTGATTTTGGACTTTGTAAGTTCAAAATCACACATTTCAAGTACATGAATTTATTGATATATGGCTTAATGTTGTCCGTTACAGAAATAATAAAGCCAGATCGTAGTTGAATTCGTCGTTGGAAGGATAAACATGTCATCATAACTAAAGAATATAAGGATGGTGTTGATGAATTCATTAATGTGGCATATCAAAATGAAGGTGTTGCTTCTTCATATGGAGAAATCTTATGTCCATGCCGGAAGTGCAAATGTTATCAGTGGAAAGTAAGATATGATGCGCAGAAAGATTTATATTACAACAGTTTCTTACTGACATACACAAATTGGTTCTTTCATGGCGAAGAAAGATGGGCTAAAGAAACAACTAATGTAGATACCGTTGTGGGCGACTCGAGCAATCCGTACAAGGACAATATACGAGATGCAATGTTAGGAGAAAATGTTGGTGAAACATTGATTGAAGAAGACCCGAATCCTTCGGCTTCTAAGTTTTATAATCTTCTCAAAGAAGCAGATGAATCTTTATGGGATGGATGCGTGAAGCAAACTACACTTTCGTCAATGGCACAACTAATGAACTTAAAATCAGAATTTAATATGAGCGAAAGTTGTTTTGACCGAATGCTTGCCATTATTCTTTTTGTGGCGAGCCCAGATTCAAGCCGAAAAAGAATTCTCAAAGTTCGAAAAAAATGTGGCAAATGCAATATTTAGATACTTTTCGATTGTTCCAAGATTACAATGACTATTTATTTTTGAAAAAATTGCAACATTTATGAGGTAGCACAGAGAAGGGGCACATGATGATCAAAATTCAATTATATATCATTCGGATGCGGAGGCATGGAAACGACTTGATGCACTCCATCCAGCTTTTTCTACAGAATCACGCAATGTTAGATTAGGACTTTGCACCGATGGCTTCAACCCATTTGGCTTATCAAGTACTGCTTATTCATGTTGGCTAGTTTTTGTGACACCTTAATTTGCTCCAAGCATGTGTATGAGACGAGAGAATATATTGCTTACCTGTATGATCCCGGGTCCTCGATCTCCTAGTAAAAGTTTAGATGTTTACTTAAGACCTTTGATTGATGAACTCAAGATGTTGTGGGAGGATGACGTGATTACCTATGACAAATCTAAAAAGCAAAATTTCATTATGAGAGCCGCATTAATGTGGATCATAAGTGATTTTCTGGCATATGGAATGTGTCACAAAAGGTAAACTTACTTGTCCCATATGTGGAAAGAATACGATATCATTTTATTTGAAAATTACAGGAAGGTTTGCTAGTTTGATTGTCATAGGATGTTTTTGCCATTGGAGAATTCGATGCGTCGTGATCGAAACTCATTTAAAAAGAATACATCCGAGAACACTTTGTCTCCAACTCATTTGATAGGACAAGAATTACTAGAGCAAGTAAGCAAGCTTAGTGAAGTCTCATTCGGACTGAAGACCGGTAGTTACAAATAAATTGGGCTTGGAAGTGAACATAATTGGGAGAAAAGAAGTATTTTTTTGGGAGTTACATTATTGGTCTTCAAATTGGTACGTCATAACTTGGATGTCATGCATGTGGAGAAGAACGTATTTGACAACATCTTCAACACTATTATGGATGTTAAAGGAAGAACAAAAGATAACATACACGCTCGCGAAGACATGAAATTAATATGCAAAAGACTAGAGTTAGATATCATTCATTTTCAAAATGGTAAATGCAAAAAGCCAAAAGCTACTTATGTCTTGAGCAATGATCAAAGAAAAGTGGTTTTCGAATGGGTAAAGCAATTGAAATTCCCCGACGTATATGTATCAAACATATCTCATTATTTTAATTTGAACAATGGGAAGATACATGAGATGAAGAGTCATGACTGTCATATTTTTATGCAAAGGCTGCTTCCAATTGCCTTTAAAGAACTTTTGCCAAAGGCCATCTGGGAGGTTTTACCAGAATTGTCTATGTTCTTTAAAGAGCTTTGTGCATTCATCGTTCGGAAAGAAGATACCTCTCGGTTAGATGCTTCTATTGTGATTACCGTGTGCAAGGTTGAGAAGATATTTCCACCTTCTTTCTTTGATGTGATGGAACGTTTGATTGTACATCTACCATATGAAACAAAAATTGCGGGTCCGGTTCAGTATCGATGGATGTATCCTTTCGAAAGGTGCATGTTATATTTGAAAAGGAAGGCGAAGAATAAGACAAAAATTGAAGGCTCCATATGTGAAGCATATTTCATTGAGGAGGTGTCAAATTTCACTTCAAAGTACTTTGAGCCACACATAAACCCAAGTTCCAAGAAACGATGATGGTGGTGAAAGAGAAGTTGACACGAATATTCTATCCATCTTCAAGTACCCATGTCGACTTCTTAGTACAAGATGCAAAGTTATCTTGAATGATAGAGATCTCAACGCCGTTGAGAATTATGTTCTTGCAAATAGTAATGAAGTGACTCCGTATCTCGAGTAAGATAATTTGTTATATAATTTAAAGTTAATTGTTGCTATATGATTTCATTAATTGAAAACTATGAATTTAGGAAATTCGAAGAATTATAGCGAGAAATCAATCTTTAGTTTCAAACGATAAGTTATTGAAACTACGAGACGAACATTTGCCGATTGGTTGAGATGTGAAGTGAGAAATCTTTTCGCTTGTTCTTAGTTGTTATAAGTTCGTAACTTTTAATAAAGTTTTTAGTTATTTTTCTTATAGGTTATTAATAGCTCAGTCATAGAGAACAAAATACGAGATCTCAGTCATGGTCTGAAGAAACAAGTTCATAGCTACTGCGGCGTCGTAGATATCGGTTCCACACAGAAGAATATAGCCGACAACATTCAACTATTAATAGCGGCATATGTGTTCTAGGAAGCATGTACGGGGACAACGACTTTGATTACTACGGTGTTATAGAAGACATCCTAGAATTATCTTATTTGGGAAAATCTAACAAAGTCGTGGTGCTAAAATGCCGTTGGTTCGATCCAGAGAAAGGAGTTCGGATCGATAAAAAATTTAAATTGGTGGATATTAACCCTCGATCGAGACTTCAATCATACGATCCATTCGTATTGGCAGAATAAGCGCAACAAGTGTACTACACTAAGTATCCATCGAAAAGAACCAAGGATGAATGGTGGGCGTCATGCAAGGTGAGGAGTAGACTATTCTTAGCAGAAACAATGGTAGATGACAATGAAACATCATCCGTACACAATGATGTGCCCATGGATGATTACTATCAAGAAGACATAGTGAATGAGACGATTGATGTGGCCGATGGAATTGAGAATTTTCAATTGGTTTATGACGCTGAGCTAATGGAAGAGTTCAATTCAAACGACCTCTTGGAAGTGAACTTTGATAATTTCATTGACGATGACTCGAACCAAGATTATAGCGACGATGATGAAGATGATGAAAATGAATCAGAATACGAAGCAAGCAAATGAATCCTGTAGTTATTCTAATGACATAAACTTTTTACTTCTTTTTTAAGTTATATATGGTTACCGATAATAATAGAAGCTTCTTTCTTTTTTTTCAGTCATGGTTACTAGGGGTCGAGCATCTGGATCATCTCACTCTTATAGGCATTCAGTCCAGATGAGTCAGCCATCACAACCATCAGGTAATATATTTATTGTCAGCTGCTTATTTAGAGTTGATTATAATAGTTAAATTTATTTTTTAATAATATCAGTTCTGCCACCGCCGACGGGGCACGTAGCCGGATCATCACATAGTAGGCAATCCATTGGTGAGTTTGCTCCGTGTATCACTCCAGGTACGTGACACATTTTAGGTGATACACAGTAGGAGATAGAGTTTTTTAAATATTTTGCTTTTGTGACGGTTGCTCCACTGTCGACGGGGCACATAGTCGGGACGTCTCGATCGCACGACGACGATCGTCATGTCACACCAGGTTATTTTTTGTATATTTAATAATTTTAAATAGGAGATAAATTTTATGTATTTTCTTATGATGATAGTTGCTACCCCACCGCCACCGGTGAGAATACCAGACGCTTCACCACATTCTAGCGTTGGCGATCGACATCTTATGTCAGGTGATATATTTATTGTTATTGACATTCTCAATTAATTATATTAATTATTTTTTAATAATGTCAGTTGTTATGCCGTCGATAACACAAGCACCTGGCTCAATTCAATCATATGAGCGGACTGCCACTGATCATGCTGCAGTACACATCAATCGAGGCGAGAACATTACTGTACATGTATCAATTATCACAAGTTTAATTTGGTATGACACTAATGATTTATTATGTATTAGGGCCCGTAGATGATGTCGGACTTTCACAGCCTACCCCAGTTGTATCGGATGATGATTCCTCTTCGAGTGATGAAGAGAGGTTACACGATAATGGGGTGGTCACTGTGAATAATATTGCTCGACCGTAAGTTAAATAAGTTGTACAAATTTTATTATAGTTTTGGTTATCATTGAAAATTAATTTTTCTTTGTAATTGGCAGGACCACTTTCATACCCGCTAGTAACGTGCGGGATGTCAGTGCTCTGATTCTTTTCCACTTGCCGAAAGGGGCAGGATCCTGGAAAGATGTCCCAGTTCAAGTGCGGGATGACATCTTTCGAGCCTTTATGGTACGATCTTCTATTTGGGTTACATAATTTGATTTATATAATTTTAAAATTACTAGGTTTTAACGTTCTATTTGTAGGAGGCAAATCAATTTCATCCGGATCTTAGTTTAGAGACAATTCGGGGAGCTTTTGAGGAGGTCGCTGTGAAACGCCTCTGAAATCGATTGTACAAGTTTCGTAAGGTCGTCATGTCCGCCGGCCTCACTTTGGAGCAGGGATACAAAAAATGCCCAAGGCATATTAAGCGCTCAGTTTGGGAGTCCCTATGTAGGAAGTGGTAAGTATGTTTACTTTTAAATTATTTTTATTAAAGTTATAGTTTTTGAAAGTGTAAGTATTTGATGTTCACAAAGGACGGATGAACGATGACAAAGGAAGTCAAAAAAGGCAAGAGTTAATCGTCTTTCGAAGCCCGAGGCCCACATCCACACAGGTGGTCGATGCAATTTGATGAGCATCGACGGCGTATGGTAATTTACATATAAATTCAATTTATCAAACTTTTGACTTATACTTATGTTATCAAATTTGAAACTTTATTGTAGGAGAATAAAGAAGGCGGTCCCATAGACTTTCGTGTGGTATGAGGCCACGCATAAGAGTCAGAAGATAAATGACTTAGTTATGCCCACTGCTCGTAGGCTTCTGATAAGTCTCATGACATGGTCATTTGGTTGTTGACGTTAGTACACTATTTTTTAAATACACAATGTTTAAATTTTTTAGGATGCTTATAATGCGAAAATGACTGAAAAGTATGGAGATGATTCGAATACTCAACCATCAGGTAATGTTTCTTCGTTGGTTTTGACATGTTTTTAATTTATGTGTTTCTTTAGATATAATTTATATACTATATGATTGTATAATTTTTTATTTTGTAGAGGACCCTGCTCTTTGGGAGGAGGTGGCCAGCACGACACGAGGGGGATACTTGCGTGACCTCGGCACAGCCGCTCAGATACCTAGGAGGATCGGAGGATATGCAGGCGGTTCATCTGCTCCGAGCTTATCCGCTGCACCTGATGTGACGCATCTATAATAGCAGTTATCGTAGCGGTTATCGGAGCAGATATCGCAGCAGTTGTTGCAGCAATTGGCTCCGCTATTGCAGACGATTCATGGATTGATCTCGATGCAGAATCTATCCTCGCGAGGCCATGGACCGAGCACGTCTGGGTCGAACGTCCGGAATGATAACAATAACTCCCAAACCAACAAACCACGAATATAAACTATTCTTTTGTTACTTATAGGCTTAGATATACATATAGTTTGTTAGTTCAGTTTATTACTCTTCGTATTCTTATGTTAAATATTATGCATGTGATGCTTTTATATTACCTGTGATACTTTTATATTACCTGTGATGAATATCAATGCATTTTTATATGCATTATATAATTATATGGTGTGAGAAGGGAAAAAAATGAGGCTGGTAAGGGTAAAAAAATCTGCAAGTAGTGCCTCCATAGCATCACATTCGTGTCACAAAAGCATTCGACGCTGAGTTAAATATATCATCCTTAGCGCCATATTCGCATCTCATTGGCGACGCGGATACCATCATATTTGCGACTCATGGGCACCAGAATAGCGCCACCTGCGCGTCGACGTAGCGACGCATTTGTTCTGCGCCCAGCCGGAAATCACGCATCTTAATAACGTCGAGATAGCGTCAACGCGTGGCGCGAGAAGCGTCTCATTTTCGTTGACTCTATTGTGACGCCAGTATCCACCGATTTCCAGCGTCCCATAAATGTGGTGCTAGTTAGACGCGAATGAGACGCTCTTCGTCACGGAGACGTAAGAGCGCCTCCCTAGAATCCCTAGTCGTGGGTCGCTATTCCTCGATTTTCTTGTAGGATCATGGGCTGTTAGAAGTGCTGATTTTTCCTGATCGTTGATTTTTCGAATGGATTTTGATCAAATCAAGGTGCCAGGAAAGGTGTCCAACTTTCTAGAAGACTTGTTGATGATAAGAGCTCTAAATTGAAGATAAATCATGAAACCTTTGAGTTTAAGAGGAGTTTAAACTACAAATTCTTCTTTGGATAAAATTTGAACTCCCAACTTTTCAAAACTCAGTGGGAATCTTGGAGTTATAAATAGAAGACCTCAGAAGACTTGAAAGTTCATGCTTGAGCCCTGGGAAGCCGTGCTCTATTGCGAAGAAGAAGACTTGAAGCCAGAAGGTCATCGAAGGAGAAGGATTGCACAATAACTCATCGGTTAGTGCTGCGTGATCGTCCAGAGGTCCTAAAGGCTGCAAACCTTTCTTTCTCCATAACTTGGATGCTCTTTTACCTTATTTTTCATAGTTCATTAGTTCTGCAATAGAGATTTTATATTTGCTTCAGAAAGATAGATCTTTTGGACCTCGGTCTTATTTAAGTTGAATTATTAAGTCAACTTCTTTTGATTATATGTGTTAAGTTTAATGCTTTTTATGAGAAAAGTTATTTCTGGAATTAGATCGCAAACCTGCACTAGGAGTGATTAATTCTAGAAGTTATGATTCTTCTGATGATTGATATTTTAATTTTAACTTAAGGCATATATAAAACATTCGGTTATTCGTCGTATATGCATGTGCGATTTATTATTCTATCCAGAAGTATTGGTGGATAATAATTTAAGAGTTACATTATCTTGCATCATGATTCTCTACAAAATCAGTAGTCAACTCGTCCTATGCGATTATTGATCTGATTTGAAATTAGGATAGTTTGATTTGCTCGTCTAGAGAAGTCAATATTTTAGGTGCTTTTAATTCGTCTCAATATTTTATCCGAGTGTTATGTCATCATTTGATTAGTTCAGAGGCCCATATATATCTAACTTCATTTGAATCATCCAAAATTCCTAGAGATCATCACCACTTTATCTTTAAGCATCAATTATCTATTTTCTATAATTTTTATATTTCCGTTCTACATATACCAAACCCTTTTTCTCTTAATAATTTTTTAGGATAGAATCAATTTAAATAGTTCCTCGTGGGATTGACAACTCTACTCTTCACTCTATTACTTGATACGACTAGTGCACTTACTAGCTATTGTGTTGTTACTTATTTTTCGCATCAAGTTTTGACGCCGTTGTCGGGGAACTAATACTTAAATTAATTAATATTCTGTCCCAATTTTCTACTTTGAGAATCTTATCTTTCTATTATTTTTTATCCCTTTGATACATTTCTGAATTGTAGTTGTGGAGGAGTTAACGACAAATTCAATACGCAATCACTGAAACTAGAGGATTCAAGCACACGATCAGCACATAACACAAGGAGTTCGAAAGGTCCTCTGATATTTGATTCTGAAATTGAAAGGACAGCAAGGAGGTTGAGAAAAAAATTGCGAAAGATGGCTGAACAGGCACGCAATAATCAACACCAAGAGCAACAACATAATGAAATTGTTCAGCCACCAGGCAATCAACGTGAAGATGAACAAGAACTGTCCATGAGAGAATATGTTTCAGCCAGATACAGTGATCGGGAGTCTTGTATTGTTCTGCCCGAGATTAATGCGAACAAATTTGAGATCAATCTAGGAATCGTGAGGATGATTCAATCATCTCAATATGGAGGAAAACTTCATGAAGACCCACATGACCATCTGGATAGATTCTTATCAACTTTGAGCACTTTTAAGAATCATAATATTCCAACTGAAGTTATTCGCTTACTTCTATTTCCACAATCTTTACGAGATAAAGCTTCTACATGGTTTAAAACATTACCTGCAGGATCCATACACAGTTGGATGGAGATGGTAGAAAGATTTGTGGGGAAGTACTGTCCACCTCAGAAAGTAGGCAAATATCAAAGAGAACTCCGAGCATTCGTTCAGGATGATGATGAGTCACTTTATGAGGCATGAGAACGTTATAAAGAGTTGCTGTCTAGAGTCCCTGATAATAGAATTCCCAAATGGCAAATTATGGAAGACTTCTACCATGGATTACGTTCAGTGGATCAAGATAAGTTTGATCAATCCACTGAAGGAACAGTGTTGGGAAACAAAAGGCCAAGTGAAATCCAAGATATAATTGAAGCAGTGGCCTTGAAGTCTAGCCAAGAAAGACGGTCAACACAGCGGGCTCATAATGTGGAAGTGTAAAATCTGAAGTAGTGACTCATTTGGAGTTGCTGAATCAAAAATTTGAGAAGATGCTAACTATGATGTCCGGCAATAATGGTCAAGTGGCCAGCAGGTAACCCCTCTGAAATTAGTCAAATTGAAAATGTTAACTTTGTGTTTAATCCTATTTTCAGAGAGTTGAATAATGAGTATGCCTAGAGGAACAATCTGAAGTTCTCGTACAAACTAAACTAGGGACAACAAATGCCACAAATGCAAATGCAGCCACCACCCAACTATACATTTTTCCATAAGCAACCGAAGTCCCACAACAACGATCAATTAACTCATTAGAGGATATGATGACAAAGGTCATGGATACAGTTCAGAATATGCAAAAATCAATGGAGACCCGTGTCAATAATTAGGAAGCCTCAATTCATAATTTAGAGATGCAGATGGGCCAAATGGCTAATCTTATGGCTGGACGTGCACTTGGAACACTTCCTAGCAATACAGAAAGAAATCCAAAGGAAGATGCTAAAGCTGTCATACTAAGAAGTGTAAAGGACTTCAGAATCCAACGTTGTTGAAACCACGCATACAGGATGAGGAAGATTATCTAAGAACAAAGCCCAAGGTAGCTGAAGAGGGGACCTCTCAACTTCCAATCACAAATAAGAAAAAAGAAGTTACTTTCATTGATGTGTCAAGATAAATTGGAGAGCTCCCCTTTTCGCAAAAGCTTCATAAGGAACAGTTGGAGACGCAATACTCTCGCTTTATTAATATTTTAAAGCAACTCACCATTAATATTCCGTTTCATGAAGCCTTGCAGATTATGCCCAGCTATACAAAATTCATGAAGGATATTCTCTCTCAGAAAAGAAAGGTTGAAGAAGCAAGGATGATTAAGATGACATCTGAATGTAGTGCCATCTACAATCGAGACATTCTTATGAAGATGAGGGATCCTAGCAGTTTTACAATACCCTACACAATTGGAAATTATTATTGTACAAGAGCACTATGTGATTTAGGTGCAAGTATAAGCCTAATGCCTTATTCCATCTTCCTCCAGCTAGGATATAGAGAATTAGATGACACATTGATGATGTTGCAATTTGCAGATTCTTCCACCAAGAAACCTATGGGTGTGCTACATGATATACTTGTTAAAGTGGATAAGTTTGTATTCCCTGCAGATTTTATTGTGCTGGAAATGAAGGCAGACGACAAGACCCCAATTATACTTGGAAGAACATTGCTCGCAATAGGGAAAACATTGATTGATGTGCAGCAAGGGGGGCTGACCCTTCAAGTGAATGATGAAGACATAATCTTCAACATCGCTGATTCCCTAAAGAAACCATTAAACTTCTCTTCATGTTGCTCCATTGATACTTATGAGGATGACACTACTGATGATTTTGATAATGTTGTTTCTGATACCATTGTAGATCCTTACCATGACATGGAAGATTCAATGGAAAACACTGAAGAGATTATTACCCCTCTGGTGGTAGAAAATTTAGAAAAAGAAAAAGCAAAGACACAAAAAGAAGAATGCACTACTCCACCTCCAAAACCTGAACTGTAAGAACTCCCATCCCACTTGTGGTATGCTTTCTTAGAAGATGATTTCTAACTAGTAATTATTTCTATTGACTTGATGGATGATATGGAGAATCAACTACTTGATATATTAAGGCAACACAGGAGAGCGATAGCCTGGTCCATAGGAGACATCAAAGGCATATCTCCCACCATATGCCAACACAAAATCTTGATGGAGGAGAATGTCAGCCCTGTGGCTCAATTCCAGTGAAGATTGAATCCAACCTTAAAGGAAGTAATCAAGAAGGAAATAATTAAACTCATGGACGCAAGAATTATTTATGCAATTTCAGATAGCCCTTGCGTCGGCCCCGTGTAGGTAGTACCAAAGAAAGGGGGTATGACCGTGGTAAGTAACAAAGATAACGAACTCATACCCCAGCAAACAGTCCCAGGCTGGAGGGTTTGTATCGATTATCGGAAACTAAATGACACAACATGCAAAGATCACTTTCCTCTACCATTTATTGATCAAATGCTTGAGCGTGTTTCAGGTCATATCTACTATTTCTTTCTTGACAGTTACTCAGGATACAATTAGATTGCTGTTACACCGGAGGATCAAGAAAATATAACATTCACATGCCCATATGAGACGTTTTCTTATCGAAGGATGCCATTTGGATCACGCAACGCTCCAGCAACTTTTCAGAGACGCATGATGTCAATCTTTGCATATATGAACGAAAGAATCCTTGAAGTGTTTATGGATGACTTCACATTGTTTGACTTCACATTGTTTGGAAACTCCTTTGATGATTGCTTGAATAAGATGCGAGGAAAATAACTTAGTCCTCAATTGGGAGAAATGTCATTTTATGGTGAAGGAAGGAATTATACTCGACCACAGAATTTCAGAAAAAGGGTATTGAAGTGGACAAGGCCAAGATTGATGTAATAGCAAATCTTCCACCACCAACGAATATAAAATGAATAAGAAGCTTTCTGGGACATGCTGGGTTGTATCGACGTTTCATTAAGGATTTTTCCGCAATTGCAAAGCCATTAACGAACCTGCTGGCTAAGGATTCCATATTTGATTTTTCTACGGATTGTCTTTCTACTTTCAACTTATTAAAGGAAAAGCTAATCCCTGCCCCTATTGTTGTAGCACCAGATTGGAGCATTCCGTTTGAACTCATGTGTGACGCAAGCGATGGCGCTGTGGGGGCTGTTTTGGGACAGCGCAAACAAAATATTTTTCATGTCATATATTATGCAAGCAGAACCTTAAATGCTGCCCAATTGAATTATGTAACTGCTGAAATAGAATTTCTTGCTATTATTTTTCATTTGATAAGTTTCGTTCCTACTTAATTTGTTCAAAAGTGATTGTGTTCACAGACCATGTTGCTATTAGGCACCTAATGGCGAAACAAGATGCTAAGCCATGCCTTCTCCGATGGATCCTGCTACTTCAAGAGTTTGATGTTGAAATAAAGGATAAAAAGGGAACAAAAAATCTCATGGCAGATCATCTAGCCTGCCCCTGAAGAAGAAACTGAAATTATCGAACATTTTCCTGACGAGAAGATCTTCGCCATCTCAGAAATTTTAGAAGTTTTTAAATTTACTGATTCTACACCTTGGTATGCTGACTTTGCTAATTATCTTGCAAGAAACTTCCTTCCAAAATGTATGAGCTATCACGAAAAAAGGAAGTTCTTTTCTGATATAAAGAACTACCATTGGAAAGACACGCACCTCTTCTAATTGTGCGCTAACCAGATCATTAGAAGATGTGCATGAGATGATAAATTTGAAAACATTCTGAAACATTGTCATGATGGGCAGGATGGAGGGCATTTTGGGCCAAATCGGACAGCAACCAAGATATTGGAATGCGGACTCTACTGTCTGACATTATTCAGAGATGCTCGAAATTATTGTAAGTCATGTGATCAATGTCAACGGTCAGGTAACACCTAGAACAAAAATGAAATGCCTTTAAATAATATTTTGAATTGTGATTTTTTTTTATCTTTGTGGCATAAATTTTATGGGGCCCTTTCCAAAATCTATGGGAAAAGAGTACATTTGAGTAGTGTCTAAGTGGGTGGAAGCTGAAGCTACAACCTCAACTGATGCAAAGATAGTGGTCAAATTTATTAAGAAAAGCATTTTCACTAGGTTTGGCATACCTCGTATTATAATCAGTGATAATGGGAAACATTTTCGGAATAATTTATTTTCTAATTTATTGACCAAGTTTGGAGTCACCCATAAATTGAGTACACCTTATCATGCCCAAACTTGTGGACAAGTTGAAGTATCAAACAGGGAGCTCAAACGAATTTTAGAAAAAAATGTTAGTTCATCTAGAAAGGATTGGGCCCTATGCACTTTGGGCATATCAGACTGCATTTAAAACTCCTATTGGTATGTCCCCTTATCGACTTGTCTACGAAAAATCATGCCATCTTCCAGTAGAACTTGAACACAAAGCTTATTGGGCAACAAAATTTTTGAACTTTGATTTAGTGGCATGCGGTAAGGATAGATTACTGAAGCTGAATGAGTTAGATGAATTTAGGCTTCAAGCCTATGAAAACAGTAAATTATATAAGGAATGCACTAAGAGATTGCATGATAAACATATTAGGGATAGATAATTCCTCCCTAGAGAAAAAGTACTTTTATATAACAGCAGACTTCATTTTTTTCCTGGCAAGCTCAAATCTAAATGGATTGGACCTTTCATAGCCTTTGAAATTAGAACTCTAGATGAAACCAAACATAAAGTAAATGGGCAAAGGTTAAGACATTATAATGGGGGCTAGATATTACAAAAAATGCACACGTTGAACCTGATAGAGCCTCAGTACATTTAAGGCACAGTCAAGCTAACGGCTATAACTTAGAACTATCCTGCCAAAATCTTAATCTCTATTTAGATTTAGATTTGTTAACGTAGTTAGATATGAATTTTATATTCTATTCTTATTTATGGTTCCAGTTATTTCTTGTTTTTTTTCAACAGTCCAGTTTTCTATTCTGTTTTAGATTAATTTTAGTTATAATATATGTAAACATGTTCTCACGCCCATCACAGTAAATGAACTCCAATGAATCACACTTTACGGGTCGTAAGTCACATTTAACGACCCGTGACACCTTCTATTATCCATCTCATCTGATCATCTTAATGAAACGTAACATGTTATTCACGAGTTTCACAACAGCATCCACTATCTGATCCGAATCATTACGGGCCGCTAGGCTTGCTTAACGGATCAATCAGTAATACTCATTCCTCATGCTTACACTTTCACGGGGCATAATGTTATCTTTACGGGTCGTAAGTCATCAGCCATGTAAGTCACTTTACTCTTTTGCCCAATTTACGACCCTCCCTCCTTCAATACGCCCCGTTAAAACATTCTTGTACTTGCCTCGTCAGTTAACGAGTCGTTACCTCTATCTTATGATCCATTAATATACCTTTTGATAATTTACCAAAGGATATAACGGGTCGCACATTTCTTTCATGCCTTTCACAATACTAACTACGAGTCGTTAAACGACCTTTGCAACCTGTTATAAGTAGTGACCTGTCACGTCGCTCCGTGACACGTGCACAACATGACCTAGCCAAAGGCTGCATTATCAACACCTTGTTACCAGCACTTCACAACCATGATGACACATGGCATCGCCTATATTAATGCAAATTATTTCTATTTAACGCCTCTTTTTTTCTTATTCTCACAGCCCGTAATCCTCTGGTAACGGTCCGTTCTTGTAGATCTATATAGGACCAGGTGCGTGACCGTGTTCTTCACGCTACAACTCCCATCTTCTTCAACTCCAGCTGTGCGACCTGCGCGGTGCTATTCTCCAATGAGCCAGATCTAACTGTGAATCCCCGATGACCATTCTATCAATTTATCAATCACGTCTTGAAATAGCTGTTGGATCCTCTCGCCGCCAAGTTATGCCTCTGCCACCGTCGATCCTCTTTCCACTTCACCAGCATTCGTGTCACCGCCGTCTATTTTTCAGCCAGAACCAGAGGCATCTTCTTCCTTCTACGATCACCCTCTCCGACGCCTCATTATTTCATCCAGCGAAGTCCTACAGTGGTGGAGAAGATGACCGGATCCTTTAGAACATCACCGGCATGTATCAGATCGCCAGTGAGGTCATCATCAGAATCTTACGGGTCGTGGTCTTCATTAACGAGCTGTTATTTACATCTCGCAGCCGATAATCGAGAGTTTGTTCTTCAATTCAACACTGACAAGGCCGTGTGCATCATCTAACGACCCGCTACCTCACACAGCAAGGTCGTGTCTAGCAGATAACGACCCGAGAAGACCACTTGGAGCCCTTATAGCGCCCCCACTTGGAGCCGCACAATGACATCGGACAGACTCGTCGAGCAGGAGCCTACACCAGTTCGCATAGCGCCCCCAGATGAGGGAATGACTCACTGACGAGGCCCGGAAGAGGGAGCAAAGTTTAGACTTTCTGCCCATCACTCCGACCCGATTCGCGGACCGTGCAGCAATGCTTTCATGGAATTTACAAGATTTTATCGTCCGCCTCTTTTTGAACATCGACATGGGGCACTTGTCCAACAGTGGTGGCCCACGTATTTAGATCTAAGCATCAAGTTCTTTTGTTCCTTATAGGTGGAGCATCTTGAAGCCATCAGACGCCGATAGGCCAAGGTTTCATTTAAGCTTTTCAACAAGGAATTTTAGATGTCCCTCGAAGAGTTTAATGCTATATACTAGTTTTCGCATTGGGGCCACCTCAAAGTCCCGAAGGAGTTTCAGCCGCTTTAGTTCTGGAACCGTATTACCGGTGAAGGCCACCTGAACTTCCAAAGGGCGAAATCTACCTATATTCAGAATCATATTCTTTGCTATGCTCACTGGATCCTTAGCAACACCATCTATGGAAGACGAGTTTAAACTACAAATTCTTCTTTGGATAAAATTTGAACTCCCAACTTTTCAGAACTCATCGAGAATCTTGGAGCTATAAATAGAAGACCTCAGTAGACTTAAAAGTTCATGCTTGAGCCCTGGGAATCCAAAAGGTCGTCGAAGGAGAAGAATTGCACAATAACTCATCGGTTAGTGCTGTGTGATCATCCAGAGGTCTTGAAGGCTGCAAACCTTTCTTTCTCCATAAGCTTGGATGCTCTTTTACCTTATTTTTCATAGTTCATTAGTTCTGTAATAGAGATTTTATATTTGCTTCAAAAAGATAGATCTTTTGGACCTCGTTCTTATTTAAGTTAAATTATTAAGTCAACTTCTTTTGATTATATGTGTTAAGTTTAATGCTTTTTTATGAGAAAAGTTTTTTCTGGAATTAGATCGCAAACTTGAACAAGGAGTGATTAATTCTAGAAGTTATTATTCTTCTGATGATTGATCTTTTAATTTGAAGTTAAGGCATATATAACATATTTGGTTATTCGTCGTATATGCATGTGCGATTTATTATTCTGTTCAGAAGTATGGGTGGATAATAATTTAAGAGTTACATTATCTTGCATCATGATTCTCTGCAAAATCAGTAGTCAACTCGTCGTATGTGATTATTGATCTGATTTGAAATTAGGATAGTTTGATTTGCTCGTCTAGAGAAGTCAATATTTTAGGTGCTTTTAATTCGTCTCAATATTTGATCCGAGTGTTATGTCATGATTTGATTAGTTCAGAGGCCCATATATATCTAACTTCATTTGAATCATCCAAAATTCCTAGAGATCATCACTACTTTATCTTTAAGCATCAATTATCTATTTTCTATAATTTTTATATTTTTGTTCTACATATACCAAACCCTTTTTCTCTTAATAATTTTTTAGGATAGGATCAATTTAAATAGTTCATCATGGGATCGACAACTCTACTCTTCACTCTATTACTTGATACGACTAGTGCACTTACTAGTTATTGTGTTGTTACTTATTTTTCGCATTATTCACTATCACTAGAATCAGATGAGTTAGATGATACATCATGGCTATTAGACATTAGACATACGTAGGCTTTTTCATCATCACTTGAGGAGGTGTTGAAGTTATTTTCTTCATCTTCATTTTCATCTCAAGTGACTTGAAGAGCCTTTTTCTTCCTTCTTGAATTTTCTCCATTTTTCTCTTTTTTGACAAATTTGGTCACTCATTATTATAGCGTCCAACCTTTTTACATTCAAAACAATTTATTTGATTCTTTCTTGATGACGATCTTTTCTCGGTGAAGTCATTCTTCTTCTTCTACTTGGAAAACTTGATATGCTTGTCAAGCTTCTTTGCATATAAAGCAAGCTTCTTATCATCAAGGCCCTCATCTTTTTCACTTGTATTTTCCTCATCTTTATTTGCTTTCAATACCAGTGTTTTTTTTTGGAGCATTTGCTTCTTCATCTTCTTTGATTCCGATTTCATAAGTTAAGAGTGAACTTATAAGATCATCAAAGTCTAACTTGTTCAAGTATTTTTCTTCAATCACCGTCCTTTTTGTATGCCATTTAAAGGAGAGGGATCTGAGAAACTTTTTCACTTTTTGAGGATTAGTCCTTGGCTCCGCCAAAGAGGCTAAGTCATTTACAATATCATTAAAGCATATGACCATCTCATTTATAGATTCATTTTCATGCATTTTGAAAGATTCATATTGGTGATTTAGAATATTTAATCTAGATTCTTTAACTTTATCGATTCCTTCATGAGTAATAATAAATTTCTTCCAGATAACATTAGCACTTTCACAACTAGAAATTCGATTAAACTTCATTAGATCCAAAGCACAATGAAAGATGTTTTTAGCTTTCCAATCAAGTTTTTACCAAAAATCTTTCTCCTTCATTATATTCTAAAGGAGATTTTCCACGTAAATCAAAACATATTTTAACAACATCCCACATGTCAATATCAATAGACAAACATATTCCTGCATCCTAATTTTCTAATATGCAAAATTTGATGCGTTAAAAAGTGGAGGACGATTAATAGATTGACCTTCGAAAAAACTAAATCTACATGATGCCATAGATCTAAAGATGTTTAGATCTTAAAAAGTAGAGCAATCTTACTTTGATACCAATTGTAGGATCGAAAGTTTGGACGGCTCGATCTGAATAGGTTGTGTCAAAAAATGTACCGAGTAAGTCTAAGTGTCTTCAAATTTTTATTTATTCTTTTTTATGTTTATTATTATTATTTTTTATTTTAAGTTCTTAATGAAGATCGTGATTGAAAATTTGAAAAGTTGAATGACCTTGTTTGAAAATTTTGAGAAGTTGGATGACCATGTAAATACAAAAGAAAAATTTAGATGGAGTAAAGAGAAAAATGCTGACGTGGCAATTTTTATTTTTTTAATATGACACGAAGGAGAGAGAAAATGGTGACATGGTGCCACATAAGCATCCACGTCATCGATTTATTGGTTTACTGGATATAACTGATCGTGATCACCTTGGTTGAAATGATTTTAAAGTTGGATGACCGTCGTGTTATAAAATAAAGTTGGATGACCTTATTAGGAATATCACCTAAGTTGGATGACCATCATTGAAATTTACTCGAGTGAATTGGTGTATAAAAATTTTTGTGAAATCACTTTTGAAAAATCAATAAAAACTTATCACAAGCAAATAACGATAAAGCGTAAATGAAAGATAATAAGCAAACAGAAAGAGAGGCGATGTGTTGACGAGGTTCAGTTCCAACTCTTTGGATTACATCCCCATTCCGACTTCTCATCCTCGAGACCACTAGAAATTTACTAGCTTTCTCTTTTCTTATAGGGAGAGAATAACTCTCTTTACACCACACACCTTTTTCTCCTTTCAAGAGGCAAGGCACACCTTTTTTATAGTGAGCTCTCAATCTCACTGGATCAGAAAATAATGATTCATTCTAACTCTCTTCTTTTACAAAAGTTTCTCACGCTAAAAGCTTATAAGAGAAAGGGAAGTACTTGAAAATTTGGGCTAAAGAAATTGAAAGGAACTTTTGAATGACTTTGCTTGCTTGGATGATTTTTCTTCAAATCTTGGCACTCCTTTTATAGGCTTCTATAGGTGAAAATTTTGTCCAAAAATTCTTCCACAATTTTCTCCTTGAAAAATAGTCATTATTATTCATCTGTCTCTAAGACCGTTGCATGAAATCGGTGATTTTATACGTTGTCCGATCAACTATTATAGTCTCGACATTTTTTGAATGTGTTCTTTCTTGGTCGGTCGACTGGTTTAATGACCAAAACGTCGACCAATGTAGTCTCGCCTTTTCTTCTTTTGTACTGAACGATTGATCGGTGCAATGACCGGACCATCAACTAGTATAGTCTCGACATTTCTTCCATTTGATATCAATCGATCAACGCCATGGCCGATTGACTGGTGGGTTGACCGGTCATTTGCTGAATTTTTATTTTTATGGTTTAATTTGGTGATTTCTTTTGCGAATGAGGTCATATCAGTCCTACACCTACATTATCATCACTTGAGTATAGATTAGTAACTTTTATGTCCAATTTAATTTGTTATTATCAAAGCATAGGATTCAACATCATGTACGTTAAGAATGATTGGTTAAATTTGTTGTTTTGAGTGATTGATTGTTTTCTTTGTATGATCATGTCCAACATCACTTTGTTATTTATTTTATGTTTGATCTATTCTATAGTGGTAGTTTTGTTTGATTGTATGTTGTTGATTGATCTCCATGCACTATTGTCATTAATCACGCCATACATGGATGCCTTAAGATCATGCTCAGATTGCAAGATGTCCATGTATTAAATTAGAAGTTAAGTAGCGCCTGATTGACTCTCAACATTCTTTGTAAAATGTGTGATCCAACCCGAATTAGTATGAACACAGCACGGGTTCATACTAATTCGGGTTGGGTCACACATTTCACTAAGAATGTTGAGAGTCAATCAGGCGCTACTTAATTTTTTGACCCGGCAATATGTCCACCTGACTCGCATCCGCAAAACCCAAACTTGTCACTTGAACTCGGCCTAGGTTAGCGAACAACGGACCTAAAATCCTCTCGACATTTTAGTACTCGACTCGAGTTCCATTGAGTCCGGCCCGGGTTCGTCCCGTGTCAACCCCGACGTCGCACGATTATTTTCACAAGTACGGCACGAGTGAATGGTAACTCAGCCCAGGTTCATGCCATGAACCCGACCCAGGTTACCTTGTACTCGACTTGGGTTATAGCCGCAGAATGCTCATTTTTCATTCTCTTGTGATTGTGATGTTGATATGGAACTTTCCGATCTTTACGAATTTTTATTTTGATCACAACCATTTGATCCTGTTCTGATCTATGACGAGGACATTCATGTTAATATTATATGATTTTACTCTAATTTTTTATCAGCACTCTTATGTTTGATTTATGCTCATCATCGAACCATTGATTCAGGATTTGTGTTGAATAATGAAATATAAGTTTCTAAAGTGACTAATAAGATAAAATGAAAGATAATCACTGGGTCGCCAGTATGGCTTGATCAACCATTGATTTGCACGCGGTTGTATTATTTCGCTCGGCGCACCCCATAAGTGAACAAGGACTTATCCTATGATAAGTAAATGATAAGGGATTTAAAGACACCTAAGTCACCTGCCTGGTAAATAAGTCATAAGATAATAAAGCATTGTCAAATAAAGAAGCACGAATATCAAATCAAGTTATCACAATTATCATGCATGTTAACATATCGAAATGTCATGATTATCAAGCAAGTTATTAACTTCAAGTTCATCATGTTTCATAAGATTATATCGTTCCATGTTATCTATTGCTTCTCATTTGCTCATGATATCGTTATGATGACTCTTACGATATCGCTCTAGTAAAGATATGATCTAATCATTTTCCAATTTATTTTAATTGGATTATGCATTGTATATTGTTATTGGCTCTCCGCTAGACTGTAAAGCATACGAAAAATTGTCTCTCATGTGTTTGATTTCCATAGGGCCAAATCAGTGATAATGTTGAGTCGATGAGTTATGACGATGATAAAGAACATAAATCGAAGGGTCTAACTATTTATTTTTCTTATGTTTCACATTTATGAACATTTGATGTAATAATTATGACACTACAATTTGGAGACCATGTAGTAATTCATCTTCCACATTTCTTTTTATTTATATCCTTCTTGCTACTGTCCAAGTCAAAAATATAGCGTTCATAGCATATGATATTCTCCACGTGGCGGAGGTCGATTTGGGGTGTCACACCACATTTCCTTTTCTATCCTCTCATCGGAACTCCTCTTCGCTTCGTTACCCTTCTTTCTTCCAATTTTTTTTTTAAAGGAAAAATTTCAAGGCCAGGGAAACATGTACATACATTCAAATCGTCCGCATGCAAAAAAATTGAATATGCTTATTAGTTACTACAAAAAAAATGCATATTAATAATAACAATAGTAAGGTTATGTCGACGGAAGGAATTATCCATTTATACCATTAGTAAAAAAAAGTTGGATGATCTTCATTATGTTCTTGTTTAGTAAAAAGTTAATAAATTCTACAACAATATGCATTTATTTTGATTTTTTTCCCTTTGATGAGAACGATAATTTCAAGATGAGGGAAAACAAATTTATCTTTGTTTCTTTATGCAATTATTAATGTGGAACACATATATATATAAAATTAGTGTTTGACAATAAAAATGAGAACAAAACTTTATTCTTAAGGGTTGTTCTCGTATAGTTCGCTCTTATTGACAATTTATAAAAAAAGCCAATGTATTGACAAATTAATAACATTAACAGGTCAATCAATATATTTCCACCATAGGAACCAACTTTTTTCACAAATTATTGTCCTTGTGAAATCTACTATCAATCTGAATGGGGTCACACAATTCATGTCCCTGATTTGCTTTTGCTTTTGCTTTTGCTTTTCTGAAACAAATGATTTCTCAAGCATATGACAAGTTCTTGACAAAGAAGCATGTCAGAAGACAAAGCAAGAAGCTCATGAGGCACTCGATCAATTTTACAAGCGATTACATAAAAACAACATCTCCCAGGACTTCCTTCAAATTCAAAAGAGATAGATGTTCTCTAAGTTTATTTAACGATACCAGCTTGTGATAGCTCACTCGTACAAGTACTAATGTTAAGAAAATAATGAAGTTAGAAACTACCACAGATACACCACCGTTTGTTGAACGTCACCATTTGTTGAATAGTTAAGGTGTCCTTAGGAATGGACAAATGTGTGTAAAATGAATTCTGTTCAATGCAACTTTTGACCATTTAAAATAATAAAAAAAAGTCATTCCCTATTGGTCCTAATGGTAAAGACTAAGTTTTTTACTTTTTCAAGAACTTTTATTGTCTTCTCAGTTGTCCTTGTTACATAGATGAAATCTTACCCGTAACCACATTCCAAAGCGACTTACACATTTTAATCACAACCATAACAAATTAAGTCGAATGTTTACAAAGAGTCAAAACAAGAGAGAGAGAGAGAGAGAGAGAGAGAGAGGATATTGCATCGTCGACGTCCAAGGCAAAGCGTATTCTATTGCAGGCCTAAACACATTCGTCACGAAGCGTCGGAATTTAGAGCTTCTTCAACTGTTCGCGGAATTGGAAGGTGGGCTTGTTCAATTAATCAGGCTGGCTAGAGAAGCCCCAAACAGTTAGGATGGAGACAAACTATACACGGTTCTTTTAGAGCTTAGATCATCATAGGCCTCCATTTGTTTATGTCGAATTCATCAATACGTTTTCTTTTTTTTTCTTTTTTTTTTTTTCTTTTTTGCCTTTAGTACATTCCTACTACATTGTTTTCATATTACAATTAGGCTTAGGTGTAAAAGTTGAATAAAAGGTGTAAATAATAATAATAACAATAATAATAATAATAATAATGCCATTTCTATTACTTCTCCATCCTCCAAGATGCTTTCATGTTACTAAGGACAAGAAATTGCAAGAAGGGAACTACCAAACGCATACAAAATCCCACCACAGACAACTGGGCAGTAATATTCGTAATTTAACTAATTTTTTTATGGACTCTGTTTAAAGCTTCTGTTTAGCTTCATCATCACTGTAGCCACCGGATTCCACCGCCTTGTAATCATTACCTCCGGGGATCCCCATCTTGACTCGATGGCCCCCGGCATCCTCCAGCATATGAACCACGCTCCGCATCGACGGCCTCAACACTGGCAAGTTCGCAGTGCACAACACAGCAACTCTAAGGACCCTGAGCGCTTCTTCTCTGCCTCGTTCAGGTATCCGTTTGTCCACCAGATCTATCGCACCCTCCCTATTGCTGTTAACCTTCGTCGAGATCCAGTGCACGATGTCCTTGTTCTCTCCATATTCCGGCTCGATCGGCATTCGGCCGGTCACCAACTCCATTAGCACGACCCCGAAGCTGTACACATCGCTCTTCTCGGTCACCTTCCATGTGTATGCGTATTCTGCAGAACCGAGAAACACAAAGAATAAGAACCGAACAGTATGCAGCATCAGGCATTTACCACAAACCTAAGGCTAAGGAGCATCTCCAAGGCTTACCGGGTGCGATATATCCTATGGTGCCGGCGACGACGGGTGCCGACGAGTAGTCTGCCATCGACCGCAGGATCATCGCGAGCCCAAAGTCTGCGATCCGTGGCTTGAAGTGTTGGTCGAGCAGGATGTTGCTGGACTTGACGTCCCGGTGAAGTATCGGCCTCTCCCAGTCATGGTGCAGGTACTCAAGCCCTTTGGCCGCGCCGATTGCAATGTCGTACCTCGCTTCCCATGTCAGTGCCCCAAGCTTCTCGCCTTCCTCCGTGTGAAGTCTCTCCCAAAGGTTCCCATTCGGAAGGAATTCGTAAACCAATAAGCTCCAATCGTCGCTCGTAATACAACAGTAGAGTTTAACCACGTTGACGTGCCGGATGGCGCTCAGAGTGTCCACCTCTGCTTTGAATTCTTTGGCCCCCGGTCGTCGGAGGCGACGCCCGAGCATGGCCGTTGTGGTACGCTCCTTGCAGTAGGCGTTTGAATCGTTGGAAATAAGCTTTACGGCTACCGCGTCCCCGCTCTTGAGCTCTACGCGGTATACCTCGCCGGATCCACCTTTTCCGATGAGGTTCTCCTGCTTGATGGATTTAATGATCTCTTGGTCGTCGAACGAGTGGATGCGGAATGACTTGAAGTTCCAAGACGAATGCTTGCTAAGAAGTCCATTGCTGGTGGCCTCAGTCCGCTGTCTCTTTACTGCAATGTACAAGCCGACGGACGCAATGGCGACGGCGACGCCAATGAAGAAGCACGTGATAATTGTCCAGGGAACACCCGATGAGCCGCCGGTTCCGGAGGAACATCGCTTGAGAGATGGGAGGACGTCCTCGCTGCCGCCGTCTACGCAGAGACCGGGGTTGCCGACGAAGCTGTCACTGTAGGCCGAGATTGAGAGGCCGGCGGGCACAGCGCCAGTGAGGCGGTTGTTGGAGAGGTTGAGTGCAGAGAGCTTGAGCGATGTGAGGCTGCTCGGAATCCCACTAGAGAGCTGGTTATCCGAGAGGTCCAGCAACCTGAGTACTGTGAGTCCGCTGATGCTCAGAGGAATCGGACCGGAGAGGTTGTTCATGGACAAGATCAGCGTGTTAAGAGAATTGCAGGATCCGATGGTGTCGGGTATGACGCCAGAGAAGGCGTTGTTATGTAAAACGAGGTTTCCTAGCGCCTTCAGCTCGCCGATGGTCGCCGGAATATTGCCCGAGAAATTGTTATACGACAAGTCGATCTTAACCAGTGAACTGGCTCCTCCGATATCTGGCGGAAGCTCGCCGGAGAATCTGTTGTTGGCAAGATTCAACTCGTTCAGTGACTTCGCTTCCCCGATTTCCTTACCAACCCCTCCTTCAAACTGGTTTATTGCAAGATCAATTATGTCTACATTGGGCAGGCTCCAGAGTCCAGCTGGAACATGACCGGAGAGCGAGTTATTGTTCACCCTAAACCTGAGCAATGTCGAGCAGTTGGAGTAGCTCGCTGGAATCTCGCCGGTGAACATATTCTCCAGCATCAGCAACTTTCTCATGGTTCCCATCCGGCACATGTCCTGGGGTATCTCCCCGGTGAAGTTGTTCGTGGACACGTCGATGAAGTTGAACTTCGACAAGCTTCCGAGCTTTGGAGGGAGCTTCCCGCTTAGTCGGTTCGTGTACAGTGACAAGTTCACGAGGAACCTGAAATCCCCGAGCTCCGCGGGGAGCTCGCCGGAGAAGTTGTTCTCGAACAGCTGCAACGACACCAACTTCGTCAAGCTCCTCAGCACCGAGAGATTCCCCTCCAGATTATTAATTGATGCGTCGAAGAAAGCCAACTCGGTGAGGTTCCCGATTCCCGCTGGGAGCTCCCCGACGAGCGAGTTGTTGTAGAGCTCCAGCTGCCACAGCTTGGATAACTTCCCGATCTCCGTCGGGATGACGCCCGTGAGGAAATTATCCGCGAGCTCGAGATCCACGAGCTCCGTCAAGCTGCCGATCCACGGGGGGATCTCGCCGCCGATGCCGCTGTCTGAAAGATAAAGCACGCTGAGCTTGGTCAATCCCCGGAGCGCATCCGGGAACTCCTTCGTCCGAGCGAAGTTGTTGTCCCCCAGGCTCAATACCTCGAGGGCGGTGAGGTTGCGGAGCGAACTCCAGGGAAAGTCACCAGAGAGGGCGTTGCCAGATAGATTCAAGAACCGCAGCCCGACGAGGCCGGAGAGGTCTGGGACGGCGCCGGTGAAGTTGTTGAAGGCCAGGTCGAGGTGCACCAGACTAGAGCAGGCGCCGAGGCCGGCGGAGAGCTCGCCAGCCAGGTTGTTGGAGCCGACCGCAAGCTTGGAGAGAGCAGGGAGGCGGCACAGGGAGGCGAAGTCGACGGTCCCATGGACGCTCACATCCGTGAGGACAATCTCGGACACGGAGCCCCTGGGATGGCACCTGATGCCCGCGAGGCCGCAGGCGGTGTCGCGACTCACGGCGCTCCATGACTCGAAGCCTTTTGTGGAGCTGGTGATCCCGAGGGATTCCTTGAGATTCACAAGAATCTGCACGTCCTCCTCCGTAACACCGTTTGCTGGAGTAAGAAAGCAGAAGCAGCAGAACAGTAACGCAAGAAGCGTCATTTCTGGAGGACGAGGAAGAGGAAGAAGAAATGGGTTTCCCTTTTTTTCACATCCTTGCTTCGTTACGAAACGAATTGCAGCTACGAGGAGTCGTGGCGTCGGGGACTTGGGGAGTGATGGGAGGAAGGTGGCGAGTGTTTTCTGTTCTAATTTCTTTTTGTTTTGTTTTGGTGGTTGGAGATTAAGCGGATGGGACCCAGAAGGAGTAACGACTGGTGTTGGATTGCGTCATAATTGTGGTGCTGTGGTTTTTCTTCTATGGATTAAATTGAAATTTGAAAGAAGTGAATGTTTGTAAACTCGATTTTAAATTTAAATGCATAAATTTAGCAAATTAATGCAAAAATAGTTTAATTATAACACCCCAATATTCACCTCCAAATTACTAAGGACAATTTGATCATTCAATTATGTTAGTCCGTTCGTCGTCACATAATTATAATAAAATATAATTTTATTTAAACTCACCAAAAACATAAATTCATTAAAATGAATAAAATAATTTTTTTGAAAACATAATGAAAGATTTTGATAAAACATCAAAATTAATGTCATATAATTTAAACCATCATCAATAATTAATAAAAGATCTTAAAATCATAATTCAAAATATATCTTTAAAACATAGTCAAAAGACTCTAAGACAATTGATTATTAACATCCTATACCATTGTGTAATCTTATTCATCATGAGCTAAGCCGTCATCATCTATAACTTTATGCACCTGCACGGATCCATAATGCAGGAGTTTCTCCGATTAAAGTATGTAAATATCATGCATGCAATGATATAATTCTTATGCATCATCGTCTTTATATAAAGAAAGTAAATAAGATGCATGCTATGTCTTAACATATAATCTACATGTCAAATATCAATATCATTCTATCATCATGCACATAAGTAAACATATCATCGTACTTATAGTATGGAGCATTCATTCAATTCATAAGCATATAAGTGAAAAACACTTATCATAACCATTGCCTTCATTATTCTTTCCAATGTTACTTTATAACCTTTTGGACTTTTATTTTCGTGAAATCACTTTCGTCACGGTGTGAAGAAAATCAGAAAAAAAGAGAGGAAAGAGGCCTTGTACAAGGGGAAGTCATGAGGATTTGAAAAAAAGTCTAATTTATTCTTAATGAGAAATTTAGGATATTACATTAATTATTTAATGTTATATTATTGTTGTACTCGGTCATATTTTTCTTAAAATTGGAAAAATAATATATATATATATTGTAATTTTATAATAGAAATAGGACTTGGCGTCTTTTAGCTCACTGTTGCCCTTGTTCTCTTCTTGGTTTTCCATTTTATTTTAACTCAAATTTTTCGTTTGGTGGGGACGACAGAGGAGAAGATTGAGCACTTTGTCTTCTGTCTTTTTCTTTCCTCACGCCGTCGATGTTGACTTGTTTTTATTTTCACACGGAAAAAAGCGCGACCTGATGGGTGGTGTTATGCTCGTTGGCGGCACGACTCGTGAAAAGTGTGAGCTTTTGGTTTTTCATGTTTAAGGTGTTATTTGTTATCTGACTACGAATATTGATAATTGTCAATGGGTAGTTATTTATTTACAAAAAAGTATATTGTAGATATTAGAATTTTTATTTCATTTTGAGAATTGTATGCTTTGCATACATATAACCTTAGTTATTATTATGTTTCTTAATTTTCAGTCCATATATATATATATATATGATTAAATGACGATCTTGCCTAGCCAAAGCATCCTGACTATCCTCCCTAGCTCCGGATCCGTCAAATTGAAATGCAAGGATAGATCTATCAGATATCTCAACCATCGGTTTTTTTATCAAAATTTGTAAAAAAAACCTTGATTTTTCATTTTCTTGGATCCGCATCTTGCCCTCTGGAGCTCATGATCTCTCATTTCCCGTTCGTCGCCAAATCTCGACACTCGGCGGCGGAGAGGCGAGCGACAACGGTCAGGCGAACGACGGTCAGGATCAAAGCAGGCAGGGGAGCGGCTGAGGAATGGCTCACGGTGGGGCTCTCGACGTCAAGCGAAAGGCGGTCAGGCTCGCGGCAGGGCTCTCATCCTCCTCGATGGCTCTTGGCGTCGAGGCTCTCGACGGTCAGGGGAGTAGTGGAGAGGCTCACGGCTCTTGGCGGGGCTCTCAACGTCGGGGCTTTGGACGGTCAGGGAGCGATAGAGGGGCTCGCGGCTCGTGACGGAGGAACGGCGAGAGAGCGGCTCGCGACGAATTGGAGCAGGATGGAGGAACGTCGAGCAGCTCATGTCAGACGAGCGACGGCAAGTGGTGCAGCGGCGATCTTGCGAAGCTCGCTAGATCTCAAGTGCTCGGATAGGGCAGAAGAACATGAGGAGAAAATGAGAAATGAGGGGTCTCACGCGGAAGGAAAAAAATTGAGTTTTTTTGTCAAATTTAAAAAAAAACCGACGGCTGAGATATCTTATAGATTTGATGTTGCATCTCAATCGGGCGGATCCTAAGCTAGGCAGGAAGGTTGGGACGCTTTGGCTAGGCAGGACAGCCATTTAATTCATATATATATATATATATATATATATATATATATTATTCTATTAACCCCCTACTCTACCTGGAAGCTAAAAGAACAGAAACTCTAAAAAAGTGCTATGTGAATAATTCAAAAAGATATTGAATTTTTTACATTAATACTGATTTCAGATGAAAGAGTAACAGTATGTTTTAAAAGAAAATATTGACTACCTTTAGATAATAAATTCAACAAGTTAAAATTTCCTAAAGTTGAAATCATTCTATTGAATAGTCATGTTGTCAATGCGCCGGACCCGACCAATTGATCAGATGAGTCCAACGATCAATTGAACATGAAGGAAGTCTGTAACAGATCCCAAAATTGAACATGGAATCAAATCAGATTAGACCTATAAAAAAATTAATCAAACCGGGTAAATCTAATTTTTTTGGACTGGTTAAATTTTTATTTAAAATAAAATTTATTTTAAGTTTAGAAAATATTTAAACATAGATTTTAATCATAAAAAGTTTTAATATAGTGTTCTTTTAGTCTTCTTTTTAATTAATACTTACACCTTTGAACTCATCTTTTTACTATTATTAGTGTGAGATTATATTTGTACACTTATTATTTTTCCTTCATCTAATTTAGAATTTTTTAGACTTCAAACTTTACCAATGGATTATTATCTTATTCAAAAATTTAATGTCATGTATTTATGTCCTATAAATTAATTGTATATTTAATATTATATGTATTATTTACTATATTAGATAAATTGGTTATAGAAGGAGGGATCAAATTTATTGTCATATATATAATATATAATAATACTTTAATGTAGTATTATATATAATCTGTATACACAAATTTTAATTTTCATTAATTTAATATGTAATAAACTAAAATTAAATATTTAACCACTTATATTTATTTATAGAATACATAATCTTGTCATAATATTTTAACATGGTAATTTTTATTTATTTGTTAATTTTAACCACTTCTATTTGTTTATAGAACATATAATCTTATCATAATATTTTAATATGAAATAGACAAAAACTTAATGCTAGGAAAAAATATATATGAAAATTAAATTTATTAGCATTTAATTTATCAAGTATATATATGTATATAATATTCATTATAATAGTTTTGAATTTGATATATCTATAACATAACTAATTGAATATAAAATATATATTTTTGTAACGTTAAATCCTAAAATTTTGATTTTATAAATTTATGATTTATAATTGTTATTTTTTCCATGTAGTTGAACCTTGGCATCATTTATATATGTATATAATTAAATATGAGAGCTTGATTTAATATATCACATTAAATTATAATATTTTGTTATTATCCAAATCCACTGATCGATCTGATCGGTCCAACCAATTCAATTTGAAAACTTGTCTGGGTAATTGTCCAATCTGATATTAACAACATTGAGTAGAAGTGTCTTGTGAAAAATGGACGAAAGAGAAGAATTACTAGTAAACATTCGAAGAAATATGTAACCATAAACTTATAATTTTCATTGTGGAAAATGGTAATGTATGATATAAGCTACTTAATAATTCAAAGACAAGAAAGAAAACACAAGTATTAGGGGATTCAAATATTTCCTCTATGAACTCGATGAATATTAGGGGATCCAAATATTTCCCCTTAGAATTTATTACTGAATTAGAATTTAAGATGCTGCATCACTTCCAATGATTTGTCCTTAAAAGATTTATGTTCTTTCTCATAAATATTTGTCTTCTTTCACTATTACACACTCCATTCTAATTTGTAATATGAAACATCCATAATTAAAAAAATGAAGAAAGAAAAGTTCGAACGTTCCTAGTTCCTAACATCAAATGCACCGATGCATTGAATTATTTTCAATTTGTAAAAATCCCAAATTCCATAATTTTTGGGATATTATCCTCTTATCATAATATTGGATTGAAGATAATTTAAGTAATATGAATTAATACTTAATTTTTCTTCTCCATTATCAATTACCCTTTATTCTTCTATACTTGACTCTTTCTTATTTCGTTCCTTCTCTCTACGTGGCCATACAAGACATCAAGAGCATGGAGTTCAGATAGACCAAGACTCTAGGCACATCGGAAGAGAAATAACACCTGAACCTCCTTACATATCTCTTTTCCCTCATTTTGTCTTAGTTTTTCCTTATTTGGTGATAACAACAATCGTGGACAACCTAATCCTTACATTGCTACCGGACCTCAGGAATGGTCGAAGGAAGGAGAGGAAGGAGAGAATAAGGAGGACAACGAAAAAGGTACTCAAACATTTAAAAGTTAGCTAGGTGCTGTAACGACCAGCAAAGGAAAGATAAAAAAAAACAAAGAAAGAAAAAGATAACGTGATGGACCGCCTGGCTGGAAAAAGGGATAAAAAAAATCCATATCCTAATCAAAGTTAGGAAAGGAAAGGGGGATTAAATCTGATTTCATTAAATCAGATTAGGAGAGGAGGTTATAAAAAAAAATTTCATTAAACCTTTTTCCTTTCTCCAAAAAAAAACTCACGACCCTGTTTGACCTTCCTCTCGCCCCTCGTACGTGACAAAAGCAGGAAGCCGCCGCTCGTCGTTCATGGTGCAAGCATAGGCAGAATCCCTTTTCCCTTCTAATCAAATCCTTCTGCAATTCCTCACGTTGCCCTCTGCACCGATTGGTTTGCAGGCAGCGAAGGAGAGGACGAACAGGGCAGAACACGTAGGAAACAGGGGGGTTCCTGTTGAGCTATTTTCCGACGAACCAACACAAGGATTAATCGCGAACCGAGGTGGGTGAATCGAAATCATCTTGCATGACCCCTGAATAACGCTAAATCATGCCCTAATCGTACAAGTAAAGAAGAAGAGGAAAAGATGGTTCAAGTTTCTTGTTTTGCCTTGCTTGATTTTCTTGAATTCATTGATTGATTGATTATTTGCATGCATAATTCATTGTTTGTTGATCTGTTGTTATGTGACTGATTTTCTAGTGATAGGAATTAGGTTAGATGGAGATTTCACCGAAGAATTTGCAAAATTTGAGGGTTCTGCAAGTTTTCTGGACGCCGACCGGTCGACCGGCCTGTATGCATCACGGCAATCGGACGACCGATAACTTGCGTACAGACGCTTTCTGCACATGTCAACCGGTCGACCGTTCAACCGAACGGATCGACCGAACCAATTAAACCCGACTTGACCTACTTCCCCCGAACCGGTCGACCGATTTCCCAGAAAACCTTTCATTATACTTATTAATTATTTTCCTTTTTATCCAGATATTATTTATATATATATGATTGATCCTATTGTCTGACCCCACAGAGATCCCTCACTGATTTACATGATTTACTTTCTTATTAATTTATTTCGCATTGATCTTATCGTATCCATGAAATCAAGAACAAAGAGCCACAAGTTGTTAAAAGTGATTAATAAGTTCAGATGAAAGATTAATGATGGTTTGCCAGTCCAAGCCAAGTGCATCAAGATAAGGGTCGCTCCCTTGGTCATGGTTTGATCACCCATTGACCCGCACAAGGCCGTATCGTTTGCTGGGCATACCCTAAGAATTAAAGGCACTCAAAGTCACCCTGATTGTTAATTAATAACCAAGATCAACAAGCATGTTCAAGTTCAAGTCAAGTCAAGTATGACATGATTCCAAGTTTACTATGTATTATTGATCCTCATGATTCATGATATCGCTGATCTTATTCTTATTATGATCCATGATACTGATATGTTATCTTCCACGTTCAAGTTAAACATGATTATTTATCGCTGATTATTATATTCATATCATGCATTGTATATCATGTGGTTTCCCACTAGGCTATAAAGCTTACGGGAGGACCTCCTTCCCTGTGTCTGATTTCCACAGGACCATGTCAGTAACGTGGTGGAGTAGGCGTGTGGTGATGAAGCTCTGGCGATAGGACATCACATGAACCATAGGGCTTTTAGAGTGTTATTTAGCTTTTATTTACCTTCCGCATTTTGAATTCATGATGTAGAACTTATTTTATTTTTTAGTAATGACATAGCCACTTTTAGACTTCTGCAATTAAAGTTATCATTTATCTTTATTTCTTTTCTTCCGCTAACGTGTCTCGGTTCTTAACTGAGATATGATCAATATTATGGTCAAAGTCATAGGTCGTAGCGTCTCCAGGTTGGACTTTGCTACGTGACGGGGGTCGATTTGGGGGCGTTATAGGTGGAACCATCGAATACTCTCTCAAAATTTTACTCACATAGGAAGACACGCTAGTAGAGTAGTAATATGTGTATGTTACTATTTTGTTGTCCATAATATGGAAATCTCGAATGCTATAGTGTTTGCATTGTATGTGGTGAATATTAATTCGTCTTAGGGCAATAGACTTTATGTGTGGGCTGGACTTGACTTTATCTCCTGCACATTGCATTCCCTATCATGTTTTGACTTATTGATGAAATCAAGTAGGAAAATGTCATGTTTATTCGATCCATGATCTAATCAGAGATATATGTTAGCACTAAATCCTAAGAGGTTAATTATATGAATGACAAGCTACCCTTGAGCCTTATAGACAATGCATGTGACATATTATATGGATTGGATTGACTTTACGTTTGCTTCATTAATAACATGATGGTTAGATATTTGATTCACTTATAAATTTCATGTCTTAATTATCTATCTAGATTATACTTAGATAAAGTTGGTCCCTTGTGTCTTGTTTGATGAATAATAAGATTAATATGATAGGATCGAAGATTAATAAGGTTTATACTGTCTTTCTGTTCATTATTGGTGTAGGATGCTTAATATGTAAGCGTAAATAGAATTTAGTTTTCTATTCATTTATAAGTTAGAAAATCCTTTTCCAATCTGCCAAAAAGATCAAATAATCAATCTCTTATATTTAACAACCAATCCGATTTTGGATGATCAATCATATACTACTAACATTCAAAACATCGACTCTTGTATCTTGATTAATGTCCAAATGATCATATCACAATTTTTGAGTGTCAGAAATAATTATCCATCGCCACAATTTTTATAGACTAACAGGTGTCCAAAACCCATTATCAAATGTCCGAGAGACCCTATTTAGATTATCATTATGCCATAGTTTTGAACAATTATAACAATTTATGGATATCCGAAAATTATATCCAAAAAGTGAAACCCTCAGTACAAGCATCCTAGAATCCCTATGAATATCTAAATGACTTTATGCCTTTTTTACTCGTTATATTGATTAAATTGATTAAGTATTATTCTTAACTGATTATTCCCATCATTGTATTGATTAAAAATTGATTTTCACCCACCGCTAAACTAGTAAAAATCATACTACATCGTGATTAACAATTTATAATTATGAACAAAGTCCCAAATGGGCAACAAATAGAAATTAATATCTTTAAAAAAAATAAAGTTTTTTTTCTACTAATTGACATGAAGTCATTGTTTCATCCCATTATTAGGAGCATAATCTCAATTGAGTTAAATCATTAAGACTACTATCCATATTGTAGGATTGTTCTCAATCATGCAATGAAAGATAGTCTCACTCCCCTGAAAGAGTGTCTTTGTATAGTGCACATAACCACTAGTCATTAATGAAAATTAATAACACCTTATTGAAATAAATGTTAAAGAATGACACTGCATAGATTTAACATATTCAAGATCTTAAAGTTGAAAACAACTTTTCTTTTTAGTGTTGTCTTAATATTTATAAGACATTATGTATATTTCATCTCATGTTGCTTATTATTGAATGCTACTCTTTTATTTTTTTTTTTCATCTATTGAACTAAGCTCGTGAGAAAATTATTCTTATTACATTGATGTCGTATGTAATTAGTAGCCTACAATAATGTTGATGGTGGTGTTTGCAGCAGTAATTGCACTACTAGAAAAAAGCGGATTACCGACGGTTCGAACCGTCGGTAATCAGCCCGAAAACCGTCGGTAACGCAATTACCGACGATTTTTCAGTCGGAATCGATCCGTCGGAAAAACGCTCATCGCAAACAGATTTGCGACGGTTGAAAAAAATTCGTCGAAAATATCGACGGTTCTGGCCGTCGGAACAGTCCTTGGCGGTTCGACCCGTCGAAATTTTCCGACGGTTGCAACCGTCGGAAAAGTCCCCGACGGTTCGAACCGTCGATATTTCTGACGGTTGCAACCGCCGGAAAAGGCCGGCGGTCCGAACCGTCGATATTTCCGACGGTTGCAATCGTCGGAAAAGGCCGACGGTTGCAACCGTCGGAAAAGGCCGACGGTCCGAACCGTCGAAATTTCCGACGGTTGCAACCGCCGGAAAAGGCCGGCGGTCCGAGCCGTCGCAACTTTTCGACGGTCCCAACTGTCGAAACTTTGGACGGACGTCGCAACCGTCGATCTTTTGACGGTCGCAACTGTCGCAAATAATTTTTTAAATATAAAAAAAATTAGCGGCCGGATCCGGCCGCTGGAGGTCGGATCCGCCGCCTGGCGTTCGGATCCGGCGCCAATCCGGCCGCTGGAGGCCGGAACCGGCCGCCTGGCGGCTGATCCGGCCGCTGGAGGCCGGATCCGGCAGCCTAGCGGCCGGATCCGAACGGCCACGGCCGGATCCGGCCGACAGCAGAGAGAGAGATGCCGGCGCGGAGCGGGAGAGAGAGATACGCCGGCGCGGGAGAGGGTCGCCGGTGCGGGAGAGGGTCGCCGGCGTCCAGCGTGGGAGGGTTGCCGGCGTCCGGCGCGCGGGAGAGGCCGATCCGGGTGCGGGAGAGGGTCGCCAGCGTCCGGCGTGGGAGGGTCGCCGGCGTCCGGCGCGGGAGAGGTCGATCCGGTGCTCGCGGCCGGGAGAGGGAGAGAGGAGAGGAGGGAGAGAGAGAGGAGAGGAGGGAGAGAGAGAGGAGTGGAGGGAGGAGGGAGAGAGAAGAGGGAGGAGGGAAAATATATAAAGGAAAAAAGTGGAAAGAAAGTGGGAAAAGGAAAAAAAAAGCGGGATAACGAAATTTTAATTACCGACGATTTCGGCCGTCGAAAACGTAAATAATAAAAGTTTTTATTTTATTTAGTTATATATAATATTTATTTTTTATTTTACCGACGGTTTGAACCGTCGGTAATCTTTACTGACGGTCAAAACCATCGGCAATTGCGACGGTTTGGACCGTCGCTAGTTATATTAATAAAATACTCTTACATATGTTATTATTATATATTTACCGACGGTTACGACCTTCAGAAATTGCGGCGGATTTTGCGACGGATGGATATCCGTCGGAAATATCGACGTTCCTAATCGTCGAAAAATTAAATAATAATATAATAAATTATATAATTATTTTTTTATTTCCGACGGTTGTGACCGTCGGAAAATCCATCGAAAAAATTTAATAATAATATTAAAAATATATAATTTAATTTTTTTATTTCCGACGGTCCTAACCGTCGGAAATTGCGACGGATGGATATCCGTCGAAAATATCGACGTTCCTAATCGTCAAAAAATTAAATAATAATATAATTAATTATATAATTAATTTTTTAATTTCCGACGGTCGTGACCGTCGGAAAATCCGTCGAAGAAATTTAATAATAATATTAAAAATATATAATTTAATTTTTTTATTTCTGACGGTCGTAACCGTCAGAAAAGTCGTCTGAAATTACGACGGATGGATATCCGTCGAAAATATCGACGTTCCTAATCGTTGAAAAATTAAATAATAATATAAATTATTTCCGACGGTCATAACCGTCGAAAAATCCGTTGGAAACGGAACCGTCGAAAAATCCGTCGCAAATTGCGATAGATTTAGAACCGTCGAAAATTATCCGTCGGAAAATCGCGATTTTCTTGTAGTATTGCTCGTCACGATAATTATATTCCACATGGATGATTTTGGGATGTTTCTCTGATTGTCATTTATCTTTATACATTTTATCAAATTGTAATAATCTTGATAGGCTTCTATTCTAGGTTTTGTTTCAAAGGCTATGTTAAACTTTTGCAACTAATAATATTTATATTTTTTAGGCCATTCAATATCTTGTATGTTTGATCAAATGATTGGTAACTGATTTCGTCATAATATTTCTATAAAGAATGTCTCTTACTAGTAATCAACTCAGAATAATCAATCTTTTTTATCTTATTTTTGCAGAAGTCAAACAACCCGAGTCCAAGTGCCCCCAAGTGACTGATACAACATCATACATACCCCTCGTACTAGGCTACTACAATAACTTCCACCAACTATAACCCTTCTTACTTTAGATTTATAAATTGATATAATTATTTGTTATAGTTTAATTAAAGTTTTTTTGCAGACTTAACAATTGAGAAAGGAGGAAAATTATTAAAATGGAGAATAGATCAGCATACATAAATAAAAACAAATCTGAACTACAACTTACATGCTCCAACATGAATGTTTCTATATTTTGAAAAAGATGAATCACCTCCCAACTTGTTTCAATAATAAGAAAAGTGTTGGAATCAAGTTCGGATGAGTCAATCAAGTTTGGGTGTGTCAATGATATGATCCAACCTCTATTTGTTTATTATCATGATTTTGAGATCAAATTTCAAAATGCTTCATAGCTTCATTTTTTACATCCTATTATAATATAATATGGGATTAAGGAACCTACGGAGCAGCTTTTGTTCTGCATTCCTCCGTAGCACTATACACGATCACGATTTATCCACATCGATTCATACAATGTGATCTTCGTTGAGAGAATTTTTTTCATCGAGAGTGTTTTACTCCCTCGTCCTCTCCTCTTGTTTTCATTGTTAGATAGATGCCCACGTCCTCTCCTCTTGTCTTCATTGTTGGAGAGATGGAAAGAGAGAGTGAGAGGAATGAAGAGAGAAAGAGGAGGAGGGGAGAGAGAGGGGTTGGGAGGAGCACATGATTTACCCCCAGGTGATTAGAGAGATTGAAAGAGAGAGTGAAAAGAATGAAGAGAGAAAGACAGGAGGAGGTGAAGAGAGAGGGAGGAAGAGAGAGAGGCAAGGGGAGTAGAGAGAGAGAGAGGAAGGAGGTGCGACCGTGAGAGCAGAAAGAGAGTGTAGTCATTATAGAGAGTGAAAGGAATGAAGAGAGAAAGAGAGAGGAGGGGGAGGAGAGAGAGACTACAAGAATTTTACGATTTTGCGACGAATTTTTTCATTGCAAAATCTTTAAAATCTATCGCAAATATGTCTTTGCGGCGGATTTTTTGATTGATAATAGTTTGTAAAAAATTTTGTCACCGGAAATAATTATCGATGGTCCTCAAATATTCCTTCGGAAGTTTCGATGGAATTTCACAATGGAAAACTTGCCTTTGCAATTTTCGACGGGTAGAATCTGTCACAAGTTCTGAAGGAAATGTTGTCCTTCGAAACTTTCGACGGCTGAATCCGTCGGAAGCTTCCAATTGCCCTAGCAAAGTCAGGTGAGACAGTGTCGGCCCTTCACAGGTTTCAATGGATTTCGGTGGATTCTCCCGTCGATAGTTCCGAAGGGAGAAATCTCATCGAAACCTTGGATGGACTGATCCGCCGAAGGCTTCGATGAGTGCTCACCCATCGAAAGCTTCGGCAGGCGACAACCGTTGAAGCCTTCGACGAGCGAAACCTATCGAAAGCACCGGCGGTCTACAACTGATACGTTCGTCAAAAAGCTTTAAAAATATGAAAAAATAGGCAGCTCCAGCCGATCCGAAGCAGACGACCGAAATTGAAATAGAGAGATAGAGAGGGAGAGAGGGATGGGGAGGCGGCCACGGATGCGAACGGGCCCGATCGGCCGCCTGTGAGCCGGATCCGGCCGCTGCCCGCCCATAGATCGGCCGCCTCTCGTAGTGGCTCGTGATCAGCCGCATGAACCTGATCTGGCGCCTGCTGCCTGGATCAGCCGCCTGCTGCCTGGATCAGCCACCTGCGAGCTGGATCGACATCCTACGGGCTGGATCAAGCTGCCTCCGAGTCCGATCTGCCACTCCGGCCTCATGCGCCGGATCCGGCCACTTCCAGGTGCAGGCGCCAAATCCAATTCATAGGTGAACAAATCCGATTGTAGGCATCGAATCCGGCTCGCGGATGGTCGAATCTGGTGCACAAGGCCCGGATCCGGCCTTCTGCGACTGGAACTGGTGCTTGCGGTCGGTTCCGATGCCTGCGTCCGAATTCGGCCCCTCTTGCGAGTCGGATCCGGCGTCTGCCGCTAGATCCGGCCACCTATAGTTGGATCTGGCCGCCTGAGCTGGATCCGACTGCTGCCCGCCCATAGATTCCAATCGCCCTGGCAAAGTCAGTTGATATAGTGTCGGCCCTTCGCAGCTTTCGATGGATTATCTCGGCGATAGTTCCCATGGGAGATATCTCATCGAAACCTTGGACGGACTGATCCGACGAAGGCTTCGATGGGTGTCACCCGTCAAAGGCTTCGGCGGGTGCTCACCTGTATCGAAAGCTTCGGCGGGCAACAACCATTGAAGCCTTCGACAGGCGAAACCTATCGAAAGCACCGACGGACTACGACCGATATGCCCGTCGAAAAGTTTTTAAAAATATGAAAAAATAGGCAGCTCCTGCCGGATCGGCGTTGGCAACCGATCCGAAGCAGACGATCAAAATTGAGATAGAGAGATAGAGAGGGAGAGAAGGATGGGGAGGCAGCCACGGACGCGATCGGTCACCCGCACGCCGGATCCGATCGCCTGTGAGCCCGATCGGCTGCTTGTGAACTGGATCCGGCCGCTACTCGCCCATAGATCGGCCACCGCCTGTAGTGTCTCGTAGGCGGCCGGATCCGGCCACCCTATGAACTGGATCTGGCACCTACTGCCTGGATCGGCCGCCTGCGTGCCGGATCGACATCCTACGGGCTGGATCAAGCTGCCTCCTAGCCCGATCCGCCAATCTGGCCACATGCGCCGGATCCAGCCATTCCAGCTGCAGGCGCCAAATCCGATTCATAGGCGACCGAATCCTACCGTAGGCATCAGATCCAGCTCGCATGCAGTCATATCTGGCGCACAAGGCCCGGATCCGGCCTTTTGCGACTGGAATCAGTGCTTGCAGTCGGTTCCGATGACTGCGTTCGAATTCGGCCCCTGTGCATCGGATCCGGCCTCTTGTGTGCCAGATCCGGCGCCTGCCGCTAGATCCGGCCGCCGCCCGCCCATAGATAGGCCGCCGCCCGTAGTGGCTCGTAGGCGGCTGGATTCGGCCACCCTGTGAACTGGATCTGGCGCCTACTCCCTGGATCAGCTGCCTGCGAGACGGATCGACATCCTACGGGCTGGATCAAGATGTCTCCGAGCCCGATCCGCCACTCCGGCCACATGTGCCGAATCCGGCCATTTCCAGGTGTAGGCGCCAAATTCAATTCATAGGCGACCAAATCCGGCCGTAGGCATCGGATCCGGCTCACAGGCGGTCGAATCTGGTGCACAAGACCCGAATTCGGCCTTCTACGACTGGAACCGGTGCTTGCGGTCAGTTCCGACGCCTGCGTCCGAATCCAGCCCCTGTGTGCCGGATCCGCTACCTGTGGTTGGATTCGGCCACACTGGGCGCCGGAGTTGAGAGAGAGGGATAGGAAGAGGGAGTGGGGGAGCGCGGCCGGAGTCGACAAAGAGGGGGAGGGTGGCCAAGATCGCCGAAGTCGAGAGTCGCCACTGGAGTTGCCATCGCCGTTGTGGGAGAGAGAGGGAGAGGAGGAGAGATAGAGAGGGGGAGACGAGTAGGAAAAGGGAAAGGGGGAGGGGGGTAATATAGGGAGAGAGGAGGGGGGTAATATAGGGAGAAAGGAGGGAAAAAATTGGGCGGAAAAATATTAGAGTTAGCGACGGGTATATCCTTCAAAATTATCGAAGGATATAATATCCGTTGGTAATTCCGAAGGAAGTACCCATCGGTAAATAATATAATAATATTTTTATCAATATTTATATAAGAAATTTTATTATTAAACATTATAATATTATATATATTATAACATATATGACTAAAAACATTAATAATCATAATATTATATTATAAATATTTGGAAGATGGATATGTATTATATTATAAACATTCATAAAAACATAATTATTCTAATTTTCGATGAGTATATCCTTCGAAATTACCGATGGAGATGCAATCCGTCGATAATTCCAAAGAAAACACCAGTCGGTTAATAATATTTTTTTATCAATATCTATATATATTTTATCTTATATTTTATGTATTGATAATTTTATATCAATAAATAATTATATATAAATGCATCTTTAATTAATGTGGACTAAATTTTTTACATAATGATTATTTTTTATAAATCACATTATGACTCTTTAAAAATATAAAAGACATATTATAAAGCTAATAAGAAATATATTAATAGAATTTTCAATAAAATTAATTGAAAGACTTAAAATTTATAATTACGTTGAAAATTTAACTAATTTGATAATGTTAATGTACATATAATATTAATGTTAATCAATATGTGTATAAAATGTGTTGAAGACTTATGAGAAAATTAGTTATCATTAATTTCTATCATGAATAAAATACGATGACCTCTCAGTTAGATGACCTGTCGTCAATTGAACAATGTAAATGGATGTTTGTGTTGTTTTTTAAATAAAGTTAGATGACCTTGTAGTTATAAGAGTAAAGTTTGATGACCGTCTTAGTTTTGAATCTTAGACTTACGACAACCTACGTTCGATTGCCGCGTAAGCTGGATGACCTTATTGTTATAATAATTTAAGTTTGATGACCGTAATATTTCGAAGTCAAAGTTGGATAACTATTATTTTCTATATAAAAAAGTTGATAACTCGAGAAATTATTCCACTTGCAATCGCTAGACCTCTCGGTAATTAAAATAATAATATAATACTAATGTCTATAATATAATACATATCTCTCCTCCATTTACTTAAAATAATTATAATATAATACTATATATTACTAATGATTGTAATCATATATCTCAATACATATAATTAATATCAACACATATACTATTATTAATGTTTAATAATAATATTATATATATATATATATTATTAATAAATGTTACTATTTTAATTACCGATGATTATTTTCTTCGAAATTACTGACGGATATTAATCATTTGGTAATTTTGAAGGCATTATCCTTCGATAATTACCAACGGGTAACGTCCTTCGAAATTATTGATGGATGCTAATCTTGCGATAATTTCGAAGACATTATTCTTCGGTAATTACTGGCGGGTAACGTCCTTCGAAATCATCAACGAATGCTAAATCCTTCGATAGTTTTGAAAGCACTATCCTTCGGTAAATAAAATAATAATATATTATTAATGTCTATAATATAATACATATCCCTCTTCCATTTTTATAAAATATTTATAATATAACATAATGTTACTAATGTTTATAATCATATATATATTAATGCATATAATTAATATAAATACATATACTATTATTAATGTTTAATAATAATATTATATATAAAACCATTGATAATAAATGATGTTATTTTAATTATCGACGGGTAATGTCCTTCAGAATTACCGACGGATGCTAAATCCTTCAGTAATTTCGAAGGTACTATCCTTCGGTAAATAAAATAATAATTTGATAATAAAATACTGAATATATATTTATATTATATTACACATATATTGTTATAAATATAATTACCGACGTCGAAATTATCGACAAATTTAAATCATTCGGTAATTTCGAAGGCTATACCCTTCAGTAATTTATCGACAGAGATTTTTCATCCGTAGTAACAAAGGAAGTTTTGGCCTTCGATAATTAGGAAAGATTTTCTTATCCGTCGCATCTGTCGTCAATAAATAAGAAGGATTAATTTTTTTCGGAAAATGTCTGTCACAAATTAGCCATTCTTGTAGTGAGAGAGATGTAGGGGAGCAGAGAGGGAGAGGAAGAGGAGGGGGAGAGAGGAAGGAAGGAGGTCAACCGTGAGAGAGAGAGAGTAGTCATTCGAGAAATGGAAAGAGAGACTGAAAGGAATGAAGAACTAAAGAGAGAGGAAGAGGAGGAGAGAGAGGCGGGGGGAGCAAATATATATATATACACATATATATATATTGATGTTATAAATTAAATTGTGATTACACTCTTATTTTTTAACTACATTTGCTTCATTTCTCATGTATTAATTGGAAAGTGCTAGAAGAAGTTGAGCTTGAATGTAAGATAACTTTTGTGATATTTTTAATTCCTAATACTCATGAGTTAGATCAAAGTAAAAAATTACTGGTGTAGAATATTCTCCATCATTTAGCACTAAGGATCCACCATTGTAATAGCCATGAGCCTTTAGTCTTAAAATTGAATAAGACAACCGCTCTTGAATATGAATAGCCATGCGGAATAAAAAATTTTGAAATGTGAAAAGAGTCTATTGCATGAAATATTCATGACCAATAATTATATATATGCACCGAAAGATATATCTTCAAAACTATTAAATCACAAAAAAGCCTGCTACGCGAACATGCATGGCCACTATTTTATAATTATGGAGTTGATTAGCGTATTTTTTCATCCAAGATATTATATTAGGGCAGTCTTGCTAGTAATGTTAAAATAGACAAAAAAAGAAGAAAAAAGAGGGAGAAAGTAAATAGTGCTGTATAAAAATCTCTAAAAAAGATCCCTAAGACTAAAAGAATGAACATAGTTAGAGGAGTACAAAATCTTTCTTAGAATTGTTATTTTGTGATTTAATCTCAAAATGCATTCAACCAATTTATTCATGGTTAAATGATGCTTGAACAATAATGTACAAGGAATTCCTTTTGTGGCTATTGCAAATGTTATATCTTACCTTACATTTCTAACTTCTTCTTGAATACAAGCAACTGCTCAACTTTGGAAAAGTTCGATGGCATGAATTTCCTACTTATTTTAGATACGGTAGAAGCATAATTATCTCGATCTTTGACTACATTTTTATAACACAAAGCTGATGCTTTTAGTATTCTACCCAATGTTATAATAACGAGGTCGGACGAATCAACTGGATCGTGGTTGGATCGGTTTGATCAGATTTAATCGAATTCAACCGGATTTTATTTAATTAATATTATTTATAATAAGTTTATAGATATATACATAATCAATATTATGTAATGCATAAAAAGATAGTTCTAACTTATAATTCATAATAAAATATAATAAATAAATTTTAATATTCATAAAAAGAGTTTGAATTATTATTGATATATTATATTAATTCTTTTATTTTATTGTTCAAGAGTATTTTTATTTTGAAATATATCACTCTCATGTTTTTTTTTCTTTCCTTTTATTTTAATAATTTTATTTTTCTATTTCCATTAATTCTTCTCTCCTTATCAATTTCCTTTTTATAATACACAGACATTTAAAAAATTATATTCATATAAAAGACTTTAAGTTATTAATTTTATGACTATTTTCTCTCTCCTACTCATAAAAAGGAAAGAATATTAATTTTCATTTTAAAAGTTATTACTATTTCCTTTTTTATTTCCATGAATTCCTCTCTCCAATTAATTTTTCACATTCATTTTCGTTTTAATTTATACCAATTCTCAATTCAATTACTTTCCCATTTTTTACATTCCTTTTCACCTTTTTATTTCCTATTTTAACTTTTATTTTCTTATTCTTTTCACTTTAAATACTAAACCGGATTTTTATGGTTCAATGATTAAACCCGTTTTTGTCCGGTTCAACTTCATTTCTGGTTTCGCAATAAATTCGGACTAGACCAACTACCGGTTCGCGGTTGAACCGACCGGTCCCGTCTGATTTTAATAACCATGATTTTACCCATTTTTATTGAATACATATGTTATTTTTCCTTTATTGCAAAATTAGAAAATATCAAAATGAACTTATGAAATCTTATACTTCAAGAGATGCCCACACTCATCCAAGATTTTATTAACTCTACCGCTGATCATTTAGCATTTTTTGGCCGCAAAATGGCGAGCGTTTTTTGGGTGGATAGTCCTCCTCCTGACCTTCATAGTTTTTTATACCAGGACTCTATGAGCCTTTCTTAAATTAATGATAATATTTTTCTAAAAAAAAATGTGGGGCACTTTGGCCGCTGCTTTTGAAAAAGAAGCTATGAGAAGAGAGAGGAGAGCTGAACTAAGAAGGGAAGCTATTTTCGAAGGAGGGAGAGGAAAGTTGAATTTGGCTACTGTTGTTTTCTGCTACTCTACCATTTTTGCTTCTTTTACACTATTTTTGTTCTTTTATTTCTCTGTTAAAAATGTTTAACTTTTGAATGATAGTAATTTGGATTGTAATCTTTATGAACTTGTGTAGCTGAACTAGCCATTAGGGCTGGAGACATCTTGATGAGATTAGAGTCGTTAACTATTATGTTTACTTTTATGTTGGATGTTTTATCTCATTTGAACTATTTGACCTTTTCTATTTTTTGTTTACTTTTAGCTATTAATGAATTATGATGTTTTAACTTGATTTATTTAGCTGTAATCTTCCATTATACTTTTTATGTCTGATTACTTTTCTATAACAAGATCCTGGGAAAAGCTTATGTTGCAAGGCAGCTTAGCCACCTTTAATATGAGAGTGAGAAGATCCACCTTTAGTGATTGTATGTTTGACCTCCAATTGTTTTGGATAGTTTAACCTCTAGAGATTAATAGTTATTCCTTGAAAAGAATGTTAATGCCCTAATTATTATTATCAATTGAAAACTAATTTTAGTTTCCCCATTACCATTGTCATTCGTTAAATTCTTTTATAAAAATTAAAAGAAAAATATAAAAAGTTTATATTTCTTGTCTCATTTCTAAGATCTTAGTTTTCGGTATTTTTTGGCTTGGACCTTTTTATCACCTTATTCGGATTCTTTTCTTTCAAAATTGTAAATCTTAGAAGCAAAAAGTGTCTCCTTGTATTCGACCTCATACTACAAAAAGGTTGTGCGCTCAAGTCCTGAGTTGTAAACATTGGAACTTACAAAATTTTAAAACTTGTTGGAAAAAATATTTCAAGTGAGGGCACTACCAAGAGATGCACCCCTATGTGAAAGACAAGTATCCCCACGAGAATGCATTTGTTTGAGATTTGGTTGAGTTCGTATAAAATTGAGAATTTCTATCATATTTTGCGACTCTTGATTCCATAGAATAAATTTTTTTCTACCCATCAAATTTTTTTCTCCATTGTGGGGAGAGTTTCGAATTTATTAGTAGATTTTTCTTTGTTTGATTTGAATTTAATATCAATGTTTTATAAAGATTAATTATTCATAATCATAATTTTTGTCCATATATTTCAATTGCCTTTCCCTCTTGAATTTTATATCTATCTATTGTTCCATTTTTCTCTTTTTACTCTATCAATTACATCTATTTTTAGTGAATCGCCATCCAATTACTATTGTGTATGTCAGCTTTACTTCAGCTAAATCTTGTCTCTAGTGCCGAATGGGAGAGGGGGAGGGCGGTGTTGGCCCCTCTAGTCTCCAATCGTGTGCGCAGGGAGGAGGAGGGCACGTTGTGACCATCCCCCTCTCTGGTCACACGCATAGAGGTGGAGGGGTGGAACACTCTCTCCTCTTCAATCGTGCGCATGTAGAGGGTAAGGGGGTGCCACCCTCCTTCCCTTCTTTACTCTGCTGGAGGGGGAGAGGGAGAGGGTTACCGCCTCCTCCCTTCTCCCCTCCCCCTCTGCTCCATCGCGCACGTGCAGAGGTGGAGGAGGCCCCCTTGTTCTCCTCTCCTCTCCAGCATTGGAGGGAAGAGGGGGAGGGGGGCAGCGCCCCCTTCTTTTCTCATTAGCTGACACGCGGTCAGTGAGAAGAGGGAGCTGGTTGAATAGCCGTAGCAGCTGCTTTTTCTTTAATTCCAATATTAATTTTATTATTTTTATGTGGCTAGTAAGCAAAAAAAAATTGGCAAATGAGCAATCTCCGATCAAAGGGGTCATTATTAAAATAAAATAAAATTTGAAGGGCGGTCTAGTTGCAAAGTAAAGTTGAGGGAAAGAGATGGAAAGGTAGGGTGATGTTGTGGGGGCATTTATTTAAAATTTACTAGGCGATGTCTTACTCTAAGGCCGGAGAAGTCTTAGCAGTAATGTTAATAACAAAAAAAAAGAAAACAAGAAAGAAAAGGGAGAAGTAAAAGGTGTCGTATAAAAATATATGAAAAAGGATCCTTACGGCTAAGGAAATGTGATAAAAGTTACTATGCACCTACTTAAAGGACTAAAAACATTCTTATAACTGTTACTTTAGTCACATAATCTCAGGTGTACTCAACCAATTTAAAAATGGCTTAAATATTCTTGGAGAATATAAGGAGTTCCTCCTATATAAGTAACTATTTGTTTTTTGGCTAAACTTTTTTTAGGACTATTACTTTAGTGATCTAATCTCATATATACTCAATCAATTTAAAAATGGCTAAAAAATTCTTGGATAGTTATGTACAAAGAGTTCTTGCTAGTGTGGTTGAGTCTTTCTTTTTTTGTCCATTACAAATGTTATATCTTACCTTAAAATTTTAATTTCCGCTCGAGGATAAATAATTGCTCTAGTCTGGGGGAGTTTCATGGCATGAATGTCTTACCTATTTGTGCTAGGTTAGAAGATAATTATAGTTAACTCAGTCTTTTATTGCACTTTCATAACACAAAGCTCATATTTTTAGTCTTCTACCAATTTTGTTGGCATCCATATGTTATTTCACTCTTAATTACAAAACATGAAAATATCAAAATGAATTTATAACAACATTAAATATTATGCTAAATCATATCTTGCACTTATTATGCTTAACTTTAATATCTTCATTTGTAACAACATATGACAAGGGAACATACATTAACATCCCTTTGATGCATACATCATCATCTTTATGTTCCAAGTAATTTCATCTTAATCAAGTAATTTCATCAATATCATATTTTCATCTTTTATCTATAATTAGATAGTTTCTTGTCTTAGTGATTGAGAAGACCATGTTAATTCGTTGGTCACAACTAGCTAGGTTGGGATCACTTTGTCCCAATTGGAAACTCCCACCTCAAGGGTGTAGGCCATTTCCCCAAGAACTCCTCACTTTAGCTAATGAGTAAAGACTTAATTTCCCTTGATGATTACAACAATTTACCTTAATCAAATCCATATTTTAATTATTTTCATCAATGCATATAATCATTCAATATATCTGGCACGTTTTAACCCTATTTATGTTTGTCCAATTCTGAGTGTGAAACAATCATCACATAAGCACAGATAGCGCTTATCAAGACCGTGCCAAGAAGAATCATGGCCGTGCATATGACTAAGAATGGCCATGCCAGGTAACGGACGCTCCAATGGGCCTACTCATGGGTCTGAACTAGTCATGACCATTCCATCTCATAGTAATTATTACATCCAACTCCGTGACTAAGTTCTAATCATAATTATTAATGTCTTTAATCTTATTTGGAAATTTTAAAAATAAAATGACAAAACCTCCTCCCTTAATTAACTTATGTTATTTGTCAATATATTGCGCATATATATACTCATCTCATCTAAGTTTAATCGAAAAGCATAAATCATGTCATTCACTTATTGTCACTGTTATTCACACACCAACTCATGAAGCATACCCCATATGATTAGGTTCCATTCCATCTTATAAAAAGTTTCTAATCGACTCTATTACCACATTTATGTTTATCTTTTACATGTATGCTTTTAAAAATAAAAGTGAAGGAGAAATCAAAGTGCTCCAACAGCTCGACCTCTTTTATACGCATCAAAGGCAAGCTTTGAGTCGACTCAACTTGAAAACTTTGAATTATCTGAAAATTTTAATAAGAGTAATGTGAGCAACAATCGTTTGTTAAGTGAGTGAAATAAAAGTACAACATAGAGGAATAATTCGAGTGCATAAAATATTTAAATAATCAGATTCTCCATATGGAAAAACATTTAAAGCATAATTCATATAACATAAATTGTCAAATCATGTGAACTTTTACATAAATAAAAGTAATCCAAGATATCATCATATTCATAGTTAAAATCCACACATGTGTCACTGCACATACACAACATGGACCATGATCATGTGTTATACAGTTAAGTAGAGCATTATGATCATGACTCTCGGATATACAGAGCATAACATGAGTCAATACGTATCCTTCCATGATCATATGTTATATAGTTAAGCAAAACATTATGATCATGATTCTCGTATACGCAAAGCATATCATGGTCAATACGTATCCCTCCATAATTGTGTGTCATACAATTAAGCAGAGCTTCACATCTCAAATATACAGAACATGGGTTAACACATATCCCTCCATGGTTGTGTGTCATACAATTAAGTGAGTTTCACAATCATGATTCTCAGATACGTAAAGCATATCATGGATTAATATATGCACGTAGAGCAGCCCCAAAAGGACAGAGACACCTGATATACGCTCAATATCGAATACAGTCTCAAAGATTTTATTCAACCATCATGGCCAATAAACACAATACACATATCATAATCACATATCTTTATCAAGTAAAATTTATTTCAACTTCACAAGCATTGTTCCTTAAAAATATTTCATGTAAAAGTTTATTTCATCTCATATGAAATTCTTGAAACATATCATAAATATCTTTCATAACTCAAGATATGTTTCAATAATAATAATCTCTACTTGAAATAATATCATAAATAAAAGAAGTAACTTATATCATTTTTCTATGTTGCAAATTTACTCACTGACCTTGTACTTTATGTTTTCAAGGTGGTTTGCTATTTTCCTCCTTTCACTTGTAGCTTGTTGGTTTCCTACAAGCAACGATGCCTTTTTTACTTTTCAATCACTAGTAAAAATAATATGCAATGCATGCTCATGATACATTAATACTTATGCATCTTAGAGTGCATGTAATTTCTTCTAAGTATTTATTGTTCAATCTTAGGTGTCTATGTCCATAGGCTATTGCACACTTCAAACTACTTATTACTACCTAATCTCCCAAAGGTTGACTAGGTGTTACCTCAAATTTACAAACTGAGTGGTTGTTAATAAATAATTCATAGCTTCTCAAACTAATGACCAAAAATTGTGATTATGTATAAATTAGAAACTAGACTTACTAAGATTTTTAACCCTCAAATATCATTAATTAATTCCAAGTGAGTAAGTCATTAAATTCAAGACAATCTGACCTAGGATTTGTGTTATGGCTGACCATGTGTCACTGAAAGATTAATTTATATATTTATTCATACTTACTATTTAATGAGATAATAATTTTCCTATGAACTATACTTCCTTATTATTTATTCATAAAAATGAGGGAATCTAACACCTTGTATAACCTTATAGCAAAAATAGTCAATTTGGGTCATGATATGCTAATGTCATATAAGAATCACTATGAAATGAAAAATTTATTTCTCCACATTTGCACATCCAAATTGGATGTTTCACTTATCGTAGAACTAAAAATTTCAAACTCTAATTCACTCTATTATAAACCTGCTCTAATTTACAAAATGAACTGTCTTTGATTCGGGATAGAGTGAGTGGCCTATGATGCATGGTTCATAACTTTCTCTATAATAGTCCTTGTGATGTGATTCTTGTGGCCATGAAAATCTAACTTGGAAAGGATGAATCATGTAAATTTTTAGAATTTATGTAGGACGAACCATGAAGATATGAGCATATGAAGTTGAGGGTCAGTTTCGGATTCATAGATTCACCTTAAACCAACAAACTTGCCAAATTTCATCCGACCATTCCTCTGAGGATTTCATCCTGGTAATGTTTCATCTACCTTAGTATTAAGAACATCTCTGTTATATATTTTGTTAAGATTTTTAACACGGCATATGGCGGTTTGGAAAAATAGATTTCTAAGCAGCTAGTGAGCTGTCTGCTTCAATTGCTTGAAACCCTATTGGCTGAAGTGAAGGCCCAGTCATATTATTTTGTTAAAAATTAGTGTTCAACCTCTAATTAATCTTAGTTAATCATAGTTAAATATGTGTATTATAATATTTACAAATATTAAAATTTATTCCTGATAAAATTTATTCATGACCAAGTCACAAGCGTCGAATGACCGTGACCTCGGGTCCTTAACGCCCAAGGCACAGAGCTGCTCACAAACGTCACAACCGTGCTACCCGTGAATCTCGACCGTTATAGTTGCTTCCATCATCTAGCCTTGGCGCCCAAGGTATCGGGCATGACGACCCATAGAGGGACATGACCCCCATATGTGTCATGGCCGTGCCAGGTGAAGCAAGCAGACTTTCCCCTAATTTTTCTCAATTTTTTCACCATTTACACGCATATCAATTCATATTTCATCTTTAAAAACTAGGATTGATGGCAACATTAACATAACTCATATAATCTATAATTAATAGAAAATGTTTACTAATTAGGAGACATTACAGCAATACACGAAATAGTAATAAGTTAAGAACCTCACATCTGATAAACACATTTATAACCCAATAAAACAGTAGCTAGTAGAAAGCTAAAACACAAATGAAATAAGGATTTGTAGCCTTAACTTGTATCATTATTAGAATAGTGCCATAATTGAAATATGCGACCATAAAAAGGAAACAATGCACATTCCCTCATCTTTGGCTTGGGCATGGAGAATCAACGTGATTCCCAAAACCTTAATGCATACACATCAAAATCATTAAGGCAAGATTAGGGTTGGATCAAACATACTTTAAGGGTTTAAGTTAAAACCCTAAACCTAAACCTTTCTTCTGCTTTCCTTTTTTCTTTATTTTTTCTCTCTTTGATGTGGCAGCCCTGACTTCTTCTCTTTCCTTTTTTTCTATGGGGGGATGGGGGGGGGGGGGGGGGGGGTGGGTGGCTGCATTTTAGGTGTGGTGAGGTGGGGAAAAAGATGGGGAAAATGACAGAGATTGAGAGAGAGTCTTGGGTGGCTGATGGGGTTTAGGGTATATGTCGAGTATTTGTACCTTAGGTTTCGGGTGAGCTTGTGGGCTTGTGGGCTTATGGGCTGCAGCACATGAGCAGGATGCAACACATGATTGGACTGCTAGATTCTTTCTTTTTTTAGGGTGTTACAATCTATTTCGCTTAATACTAAATTCTTTCTCAAATTTTACTAGGTCTTAAACCATAAACCTTTTATCCACATTACTACATTCATCTTCCCATATGTATGTAAACTATCATGGTTTTCCACTTCGGAATTCAAATGCCACCTCTTAATGGTCCATCGTTAATAGCCCATGGAGACAACTTAACTGAACGATCATCTTGACGCACTGTTCTAAGATTCAAATGTGAATCTTAGGTCCCTAACCAATTCCATATGAACCTTAAATCACTAACTAATTATACGAAATTGAAATAATCTTGAGCCGCGCTTCCGTTGCGCAACTTTAATTCTCAACTTAATCAACTAAAGTGACAATTTACCTAACTTGATAGCTTGGTCATTTCATGTCATCATTTAGGTTCTGCAGACCTAAATTAAACACTTCTAAATTTCTTTTGATGTGAAGAAATTATATACACTTTTCATTCATGTTCAACATACACTTATCTCATGTTTCGATATGTTTTCACGCTCGAACACATGCTTTACTGTCGAAATATCACTTTTATGATTTCTCCACATCTATCTTTTAAATATCTACATTCCTAAAATATTATTACTTGTTTTGATTATTTTTCATCCAGAAATTTTAGCCGACAATACGTGGGAGAATACGGGTATATGATCCCCACGCACACGCATCTTCACACTCTAACTATCACACTTATGTTCTTAGTAGTTTTCCTTAACTTTCTTTATATAGATTTTTTTCATACATGCTAAGATTACTTAAGCATTAGATAATGTTTACCTTCAGTCATACGAAACTTGATGATTGTTTTCAACTTGCATGGTGCAAATTTGTCCCGACACCCCTAGTGAGTTGGCACCTTGCTTCCTTGGGCAATTCTTTACATAATGTCTCATCTTTCCACATTGCAAGCACGCTCCGACTTTCAAGTGATATTCACCATGATGAAACTTCCCACAATGGTAGCATTGTCTCCTCCCCCTAATTGATTCTCCTCTCTCGGAAAACATGTAGGGCTCATCCCTTTGGTCCTTCCATTTTCTTGCTTTGTCATCTTCTTTTATCATTAGTGCCCACTACTCCATCCTCGAGTTTCTTTTCTAGTTTAACGACTAGTTCAATTGCTTCCCCCATTGTCTTAGGAGCCTCACACTTCATCCTAACCTTTAATTCGGACTTGAGTTCCTTCACCAAGTGATTCACTCTCATCCTTTTTGTCTTTACTAGTGTAGAATACTTTTCGAGTTGTAAGTACTTGATCGAGTAGTCGTCCACTGATAAAATTTAAAATTGAAGCTAGGTATAAAACCGGAAGGGGAGTGGTAGTTTGATTTTTCAATTTGAATAAAATTTCATCTGTGCCTCTATTCTATAGGCAACAAACTCAGCATCAAGGTCGACGAGAAATCCACAAATCTTGCAAGTTTGACATGGCATGAGAGCTTGCTTCGAAGATCCAATTTGGTTAGTACCAATCTTGTTGTTGATAAAGTGTTATCTTTTGATTTTAAGTGTTCGATCAATTTTATAATTCAAGATCTTGAAGTTTGGGATTTATGGGAAATTGTCTTTGTGATTTCTTTGACCATGTCATCTAATTTTGGTTCAAGCACAAGCTCCGTGAATCTGATTGATCCATCGAGTCTTTTGCACTTGAATGCTTCTGATTTGTCTGGACAAATCTTACCTCATCAACTAATGAGTTCGAAAAATCAATGTATTTCTAGCAAAAAAATAAGCATGCGTTTGTGGATAGATCATTTCCTCTAGATCAAATTGATGCATCTCTTAAATTTCAATAGAAGAGATGCAATACCTTGATTATTTCTTGGATCTCGAGTACGGTGGCTAAAAATTTAATAAGTAATGTCGTATGTGATCTTTGGCTTAATATATATGAAAGAAAGGTTTTGTAATGCCCCGAGACCCACATGCTCAGAGTCGTCCCAGAGACATTACATAATTCTATATGAAATAATTTTGCGAAAAATAAATTATAGAAAAATGATAGAAACATATAAATATTCATAATGTCAAGGAGTTGGAACGTCCTTGACTCCACAATACTAAAAATGCAGAAAATAGTAACTAATCCAATAATCTAGTATGACATAATCCTACACCATGTACAATATTTCTGTCACTGAGCCTGACCACCTCATCACCATCTTCTATCACCACCTCACTTGCATGAATCAAGATGCAAGGAAAAAAAACCCATGAGTATAAAAATACTCAGTACGTAGGGTCTAACCATAACAAGAAGCAATAATCAACAGTGCTCAACGGAATCAATACTCAATATGATACAATAAACAATAGAGCATTGGGTGTAACAACAGGATAGGAACTCAATAATAAATAGGTCAATAAATCAATATAGCCATAAGTCAATGTAGAGGATTAGGAAAAAGGTCAAAAGATCAATCAATATTAATTAACAATTAATAATAATTAATTATGCCAGGTCTCTATGATACTATCCAATTTAACAATTTCGATTCAATATTGATATGAATGGTCATTGGCCAATAACAATATTCCATTCGATTCAATGGGTGGAGGCAAAGTCGATCAACGCCAAGATCCGAATGACCATGATTCGAATCGATTCAATTCAATTTCAATTCAATCTTTGGAGATATCCATTTCAATAGGGAGTGCTCAATCAATTAAGGGAAAACTTTATATCTCTTTCATGTAAGCCAGTGAGGGATCAAATTACAACAAGCAACCCTCTAATAATAGCGCTAAACAATAGTTTCGTGATGGCGGGGGACATGACCATCACAGGATAGCCATAACTTCCCTAAAGGATGACGTCTCAAACCTCTAGGTACGCTATCTGCCCCATACAATATCCATGTCAATAACAATGTGACCTAGGGGCCTTAGAGACAATCGATGAACATGGAGACCCAACAATTCACATCTTTTATCTTGTTTATCTAATGGATCTATCTTTAACAATTAAATTTAAGTTAAACAAGGACTCAATTAGGGAAAACTATTGGATCAATACTATAATGGATAACAAGATCTTATGGAATAACAATAATAATAATTTCAAATCAAACCTAATAGACTTGATGAGATCAAATCTGTTAACAATATGATCATGTATGATCAGGAATAATTAAGTATAGTAACTATTCAATTATCCATAATAAAATATCAAAAATTATGTTTTCTATCCCCAGAACTCGGCAAGTGTCAAGTAAAATCCGAGCCATGTTCGATGACGCTCAAAATCACCTCTGTCAGAGTAAACTCGGGCCAGGTGTACAGTGAACCCGGGCCAAATTGGTCGGTTCACCTTCGATCGCAATCGTGTCGCACCCGTGCCACGCCAATAGGAACCCGGGCTGGATTTGACAACCCGAATCGATTTTGAGTCCAACTCGGTCCGAGCCGGGCACAGCAGAACCTAGGCCGAGTTCAGCCGCCCACGGAGAAACGCATTCCGACCTGACTTTCCGACCATCATAATCATGTGATGCGATCTCCAAACTATGCATCTCATATATCAATGGATTCTCGGTAAAAAGGAGAAGAGAATAAGGTTTCATGTCGCAGAAAATTGATAACATAGGAATTCCCCATACGTACCTAAAGTTGGTTGAAAAACTAACTAGATCCATTTGCCTGCGCGAGTTGTTCGGATGCCGACTTTGGCCGACTATATTTGTGCGATGTGACCTTAAAACTCGCATCCATCACCTCGAGCCTCTTCTCCTATATCAGGACTTCGAAATCAGCCGTCGAATGCCCTCTGAAATCTCTCGGTTCACATGAAAATGTTGAACAAAGTGAGGCTCATGACAGAATTTCTATTTGGCCAAATGGGGTTTCCAGCCATCCCTTTAGGTCTAGTTATAATGCATGCTAGGATTTTCAATTTTAATGGACCTTCGACTCTTTTAGAATCAATCTTGGTCATCCATTAATAATTAATCACTGCATAATTTCTCAAATTTATTTAAGTCTAAATTTACTTAACAATCCCCTATTTATCTCCATAGAAATTCTTTGTCTTTTCAAATTCCATCATATCATTCCAAATTATCCCATAATTTCTATCAATTTCGGAGTTAACTAATTCCATAATATTATGATAGAGATTTTCAGATCCATTAAATTAAAATAAATATCTTTTATTTATTTTTTAAAAATTCAAGTCCTTACAAGATTGATAAGTAAATGCCATGAAGGTTTATTCAATTCAAATTTGTGTATGTCTCTTTCTATTGCTCAGTATCACACCAAGTTAAAAAATATGCGGGCAGAATTTGACATTAACATGCCAAAACTACCAGTTATAAATCTGAACAAATCGTAGATAAAGTATATCAATCAACAGAAGGACAAACATATACATGAATCTCCAACAGGAAGATCTTCTATCTTAAACTAAAAGCTAAAATGGTAAAGTTCATGAAATCAAGTTGATGTCGTATCAAAAGTATGCTAGAGTCGCGAACTGTGCATGACTCAGCATGCATGCACGCATCCTTTGATTGGTGCCTTGACCCAATGGGCAAATCTTTGACCACGGAATTAGTTGAGCCAGCTCTAACAGCATGCAAAATTGCAAACTTTAGTCAACAGTTGCTCCTCCGCTCATCCACGCCTCTCTCTCTCTATATATATATATTATATGTATATATATAATCATTATCTAGCTATATTATTTTAGTTCACGTCGATTACATTTTTTTGCTCGTTGGACATGGAATTAAGGCAAGGTCCGCCCTACCTTATTGACTCATGTGGTGTCTTTGGTTAGATCACTGCCAAAATGTTCATGCCTTTTTTTTTCCTTTTTGTAATTCTGTCTACTTGGACTACTCTTTCCCACTATAGAAAGCAGCCGCGTTTATGCTTGCAATAAAGTAAAACGCGGTGACAAAACGCGTGTAAATTGTTCAATAAGCTAAAGCAACTGTAGTATCAAGCGTGGTATCCTTGTAGCACTTTGTCACTGAGACCCTAATATTAAACAAAAAAATCAATTATAGAAACTAATATAACTAAATTAGCTCTTGTATCCTTTTGTTAATAAAATAAAATTAACGAGAACCAACGGCTTAAGCATCAAATTTCAAGACATTTTTAGTCTTATTTTGGTCGTTATCTGTAAACAAGGAACTTAGTATTAACAATAAGAATGCATATAAAGTTCATTAATTGGTTTATGCTTAATTTTCTTTTTCGATAAGGATAACTGGGTTTTTTGACGGATCTTTGTCCACTATCAAAGGAAGGACGAGTCACGGAAATAACAGGATTTTATATTTTCACTTAAAAAGAGGGTCATGGGCACGGTAGAAGAAAAATAAAAGCATCGAAGTTGCAAAAAGCTCGTGGATTTTGAAGGTCCAAGTTTTAACATATTGGAAATCTCCAAATATTCCTCATCAAGTAATATTATTAAAATTAGTTTACCAAACACTCTAGTTAATTAGTTTGATTTAGTGAAAATGTAATGCCTCCAAATTGCCTTTGTCACGTGGCGAGATTTAACTTGAGGGTCGCTACTAATAATATTATGCTTTGATCAACATTCAAGATAAATGAAAGACTTAATAAAATATCAATGAAAATGACAACAATAGCCAAAATATAATGAATACTAGTCAGAATAATTAATAACACTAATAGTCATAAAATAAAGCGGAAGTCTGGCAACGATGACTCAATGTATGGACAACAACAAAACATCTAATATCAATGAAAGGAAAAGCTTAAGACACATCATGAACATCACCAGCCGTTTGAGTTTATCCTTAATTATTCTCATTATCTATAGGATCAATGTAGAGGAAATAATAACTCATAAGTTTCGTAGTAACATTAATAATAAATAAGGATGGATCAAAAGTCATAAGCATCAATTGAATAATTAATGGAAATATAATCAATGACATGCTTAACAGGAATCAATAGAGCATGTGCTATTCTTTGATAAGATTAAGGGTTATTTTTCATAAACTTCCCCTAAACTATCACGATATTTTGCATCGAACCCTAAACTAGTGACTTATTTTTTGTATCCCTAAACTATTACAATTTTTCCACTTTAGTCCTTCCATCTACTTCTGTTACGTTTTTCATTAGTTTTATTTTTTTTCATTTATAAAAAGACTAAATTACCCCTCTCTCCATATCCCATCAAATAATAAATATAAAAATAAATAAAATAAAATAAATTGAGGGGAGGGTTATTTAATCTTTTTCATAAATGACGATTTTTTTGTTTAGCACTTTAATCCTTCCAATGATTTTTTAATTTTTTATTTTTGTTATTTCATATTTGTTTGGAGGGAGGGGTAATTTAGTATTTTTATAAATGAAAACAATCAAAAGCAATAGAAAACGTAACAAAAGTAGACGGAAGGACTAAAGTGAAAAAATTATGATAATTTAGGGATATAAAAAAATAAGTCCGTAGTTTGGGGTTAGATGCAGAAAATTTTATGAAAATAATCCTAAATCAATGCTATACAATGTAATAATCAATGTCATACTCTGATTAAAATCAATAACTAAATCAATGAGTCAATGAAGTCAATGCACTGCTCTGTGTGTGAGCAATCAATATAATGCTCTGAGTGAGATCAATGTGCCATGAAAGGTTAGTCAATGCTTTGTATCAATGTCATTTGTGCAATGTTATTAATGAATATTTTGGTTGCAATGAGATGTCACGTACTTCATGAAGCCAGTGATTATGCACATCGTTACTATAGGGGAGGTTATCCTCTTTTATCACACGATGGGGAGAAGACGCACAACGGGGACATGTCTAAATCCATGCCCTAACAATGCAATAAACAATGATAAATCATGAGCTCCCATCAATCTGTAACATGGTCACCCTAACTTTTATCTTCATTAATTAGTTATGTTGTCGTATTTGTTTAGATTCAAACTTCTGATAATACAATGCAATGCGATACTATAGATCAATATATTCGTGGAATCAAATGAATTAGATATCATGAATCAGTATTAAAATAATAATAAAATTGAATCACATTACAACATTACATTTCGATAGAATCCGGGTCGAGTTGGGTTTGGCCTGAGCCGGGTTCATCAATGGTTGATGCTTCAGTCCAACCTAGGCCAAGTGTAACTCAAACTCGGATTGCATGTTGGCATGTCCGTGCCGGAACTCAGGTCGAGTTCAATGGAATCCGGCCTAGTTCCGATGTCCGTGCACACATCGGCGATATCGCGGGCTGGGCGACGGGAGCCCGAGTAAGGCTTTATGTCGATTTTTCCCGACGATGGTCATACTTAGTTCGGGTTTTCTAAACCTGGGCCAGTTCTATAATTTTGATGAAATCGTGGTCGTAGTTTCATGGTTTTCCATGTGAATTTTCTAGAATAAGCCTCTTAAAAATGAATGTACATACATCAAACGATGCGTTATAGATTGGAGAAGACACTATGGCTTCAAGTGGATCCTAAAACATGCAAATCTATTGTTAAAATCAATCCTTCTGTTGATCCAACGATCCACTTACCTATGTTCTCTTTCCTTGCTGTTTTCCTCTCTTTCTTCAGGTTTGTTTCAATCATCCTCATCATGGGCTGTTCCAAGTGGACCCCCAACTTCGAAGGTCCTTGATGCATGCAAAATATAATATATAATTAGTCATGCATTTAATCACATTTCGATTCCTTTTCATATAGCATGCATCATTTTCTGACCTGAATTGCTTTAATTTTATAAAAATGGAAATCTACTCAAATTATATATTTTATTACAAAAAAGTAAGAGAATTGAGTCAGAAATCCACAAAAATAAATGACACTCAATCGGAGTTCAAACAGAGCTAGAGTGAAAATTAGTAAAGGCTACCGGTGCTAAAATGAATATAACGGGTCGTAAGAGATATGTAACGGCCCATTAAATCCCTAGTTTTGCCCGAAGAATGAAAATTGAAACATAACGGGCCATGAGAGTTTGTAACAGTCCGTTAAATATCCAGGTTCGCTCAAAAAGCTTGCCCGAGTTATGGGCCGTGAAATCCAAGTTACGAGGCATTAAAACCACACTTCTACTCCGATTTGGACACTGTAAGGGCCGTGAAATCAATGTTACAGACCATAAGAACCCATATTCAGGCCGTTACAGAGCTGTTATGGGTCATTACAAAGGTTGTTTTCGAAATTTTGTTTTACTTTTCTTGGAAATTTTGAGTCCAGATCGAACCCAAACTTTATCCCAAACCTCAGGGATGATTAGGAAACATATTTACTCAGATTCGAAGGAATTTTGGATGATTTTAAAGACCTATTAAAGTCTATTCTGAATTTAGTTATTTTAACATGAAAAGACTTCGACTTCGAATCAAATCGAAACTCTACAAAAACCTTTAGGACCCCTAGAGACTATAAATAAAGGCCCTAGGAGCCAAAAAATGTATTCTTAGTGTGCTTCAAGGTGCTTGAGACCTGAGGAGTCGTGCCATATTACAGAAGATGAATTTCAAGGCTTGAAGATCAACCGAAGGAGAAGATTGCGCAACAACTCGTCGTTTGTGTCCTGCAACGGTCCAGAGGTTCCGAAGGCTTAGAATTCTTCTTCTACCTTTTATTTGGATGATCTTTTACATAATTATTATAGTTTACTATTTTTTTAATAGAGATTTTTTATTTTTTTTCAGAAGGAAAATTGTTTGAATCTTGTTATTAGTTGAGTTAATTTATCTTTTCGATTTTCTTTTGATTATGCATGCTGAATTCATTGCCTTTTGACGAGTAAATTTATTTTTGAGATTATATTACAAAGTTGTATGAGGAGTGATTAGTTTCAGAAATTATTATTACTTTGATAATTAATCTTTTACTTTTAAGTTAATGCATACATAACGGGTGTTCAGTAACTCGTAGTTTGTGTCGAATTTCGTGCGATCTAGTTTTCTATCCTGATTCATGGGTGAATAATAGTGTATGACATACATACTCATGCATCTTAATTCTCTGTAAAATTATGAATTGACTCGTCATTTGCGGTTGTTAATTTTACTAGAAATTAAGATAGTTTGGTTTACTTGTCTTGAGAAGTCAATACTTTAGGCACTCCTAATGCATCTTAAAAATCGGTATTATTATTTTTAGTTATAACTCAACTATTGTAGAGGAACTTACATGTTTATCTTTACATTAATCATTCTTAATTCTCAAGGCTCAACACCAATTTATTTTATTTTTTTATCATTTATTTTTTGCACCTTTAATTTTATATTTTAATCAAAAAATCCTTTTCTTCTCCTAGTAAATTATTGAGATAGATTAGATTGATACGACTAGTGCACTTACTAGTAAATTTATTTTTTACAAATTCTACACATCAAGTTTTGGCGCCGTTGCTGGGAACTATATTCATAACTCTTATTCTATTTTGTTTAAGCTACTTTGAGAATTTTTATTTTCTATTTTACTTCATTTTTTCTTTTAGTGTTGTGTAAGCTTTTCAGGAATTATCTTTAGTACACAACTTGATTGTCGATGCTCACATGATTATTCCCTCAATGACAAAGAAGAAAATGACTACCACTCAACAAGTTGAGGAAATAACATTGCTGTCCAGCACGATGATCGTATCGAGGCATTACCATCAAGACAAAGCACAAAGAATAAGCCTCAACAAGAAAAAATGGAAATTATATTTCGTGATCCATCCGTTGCATGCAAAAGTATTAGATTCTTTGCTAAAAAAGCTCTCCACTCAAAATTATCAAATTGAAATTTTGGAGAGACAAATTCACAACATGAGGCAGCACAATAAGATGTGGCATCAATTCTCGAATTCGAATTTAAATCATGAACTTCTGACTTCGTAGAGATGATTGGTCAATTTGCCACAACAATTGAAAGAAGGTTGACAATGCAAGACCAACACATCCAGAATTTGAAATCTCAGTTGTCCAAAATTCAAAAGCAAATTGAAGTACATGATTCACTCCAACTATTTGACACAGAGCTCAAGTTTGAGGCGTTGGAAACAAAGCTAATGCATTAGATGTTGCGGTTTCAAAACTGAATTCTGAATCTTCTAGCCACGTCGATGAGAGCCCGAAGGGCATCTTATGCCCGTGCCACAATCAAAATTCATATAAATATCCATGGCATCAAAAAATAAATTTTTCGACAAGGACAACGACAACTAGTGGCGTGTCAAAGAGGTGAGCAAATGTATTATTAAAGATGCGAAAGTTCAAAGGAGAGGCTAATGCATGTAAGATATAACATTTTAATTTATTATTTTAATTAATTTTCTATAATTTGATCATAGCATGCATCATTTTAGATCATTTTTAGTCATAATTCCGGATTTATCGATTTTGATTATTAATGCTTTGAATATTTTAACTGAGGGATTTACTTAATTTTTATAATTATTTTGTAGACAAGTCAAAATAACGCCGAATGAGATAAGGGGTATACATATCAGATCTTATCTTAAGGAGTAAAAATTGAGAAGAGTTTGAAGTGCCACGGTTGAAGATTTATCATTATGGACTGAAATCATTGGGCGACATTGGGATGAAAGAATGATCTTTACCCCCAAGATCTTATGGCCAAGAAGTTATCATGTTGGGCGTAAAATTGAGTTAATCACCTTAATTGGATAAATCTTACGTCAACATCCTTCGTGGTTAAAGAAATGCAACTTGATTTTGTGAGCATAACATGAAGTAATCCATGCATACATGGTCGAAACTTATTGGTCAACAATACGTAATTTTGGCCGAGATTAGAAGAAGGGACTTATCATTTGGCCGAGATTAGAAGAAGGAAATAAAGATAAGAAGAGTTTATCATTTTGGGCGTAATGATTAAAAGAACTTATCATTTTGGCCGAGACTGTATCAACTTTTATCCAGTGAATGTAAATCAAGCCGTAGGATTTACGCCCGTAATCAACATGAAGACTCGTTCGCACCTATAAATAGAGGACGAAACCATCAATCCAACACGTGCCTTGAAGTTTGGTTTTCTTCTATAGCGAGTCGTGAGCTTCGGGGGCATCTGATTCAGATGCTCCGACAACATCTGAGGGCCCTGATTTATTCTTGGTGTAATTCTTTCGATTATCATTCGCATTTTATTATTATCTCTCTACAATTCTAGGATGAACTCCATGTTTTAGTTATTTTATTTTTAGGAGATTATTATTGAAGAAAAATTCTGTGAACCCTTATTTTATTATTATTGAATTTCTTTTGATCGATTTTTAATTGTGTTTAGTGCTTTTTATTTAATTATTTAAAATTTTGAGTTAAGTAATTACCAATTTGTGGACTACTTGATTTCATATTTTATTTAGTTAAATTAAATGATTTATTGTGAAATTAAAAATTGGCATAGGTCTAATAACTAGTGTGTGGAGAATTAGATCTGTGGTCTGTTAATTTATACTGGTTTGTGGAGTGATTAATGGTCTAGGATTTTCATATTAACGCATCATAAATTTAATCTCATCTGCATGAATACCAGTTTGTGGGACTTTAGTTTTGTTTAAATTTAAGATAGTTTGATTTGCCAAATTAAATAGTAGAATTATTAGTTTGTAGACTCTATGATTTTAATCTTGTAAATTAATAACTTGGGAAAATTCTTAATCGATCATAAGAATTTTAATTTATCTTTTCTGGTTCACATATTTATCCTTAATTTATTATCATCCTAAGACTAACTTCAACACCATTATCTTATCTTATTATTATTATTATTATCTTATTTTCTCTATTTTATTTTACAATTACAAAACCTATTTTCAAAAATCCATGTTTTTTTCTCTTATTAATTTTTAAATTCAGATATTAAATTAATAATATTCCTCGTGGGTTCGACACTCTTTACTCCTATTACTATATTACTTGAGCGACTAGTGCACTTGCTAGCGATTTTATTTTGCTACATCATTTTACGCATCAGAGGCCTGCCTTTGAAAATTCCTATTGCTCCGACATCGCCGTCTCCAATTCAACCACTAAAGGAGAACAAATCACCAACCGTTGCCTACACATCAATGCACATCTCCTCAAATCTATTAGTGCAGTCGTCAAAATCTTTTGAAGGGAAAAGTTCTCCACCTACACTAGTACGGTCTTCTCCAACTACAACATTACAATGGCGACCGAAGAACCGCTCGACAATCCAAGTTCAGCAGCAACACACACCTCAGCTTCAACTTCGAACAATTGTTGTAGATGAAGAGCTTGCTATACATTAAGAGCCGCCACCGCCTAATGACGACATTAAATTGATAACATAGGCATCATCCGACATCAAATGAGCTGAGCCTCACCACGACACGCATTTCTGAACACATTAATTAAACCCTATGAGATTATTCCTTAATTTCATATCTACTTATATTATTCTTAGTGATAATTTCTGGTTAGTCTCAGCATATGTCATATTAAAGTCAAGCTAACAACTATAACTTAGAACTATCCTACCTAAACCCTTATCTCTAGTTAGATCTTTATTTTATTTCAGATTTTTAGTTTCTAGTTAGCCTTATTTTTAGTCTAATATGTGTTCATTGACAGCACCCAGTCTCAAGGATCAAAACCCAAATTTTCAAGATTTAACTGGTCATGACGAGCTCTTCACGGTTCCTATGGACCGTTTCATGGGTCGTCTTGATAATTTCACGAACTTCACAGTGGGCAATTTCAAGTTTTGGACATTTCACAGACTGTAACACCTATATTATGACCCGTAACTTATTAAATCCCACCTATCATCGATTCAAGTCATGACCCTTCACCTCATATTATGACCCGCCACACAAGATATGTTAGCGCATAGGTTTCATAACGGGTCGTAACAATGTCTTCATGACCCGTTACCATCCACATCAACGAGTAACTAGTAGTATTCACGGGTCGTAGGAAGACCATCACTCACCTCACAGTGACTTGTATTTTGAACTTTTGATATCTCACGGGTCGTTATATACCTTTTACGGGTCTCACAGTGCCTAGTCTTTTGTACTCTTGGCTTTTATGAGGCATTAGATTTGTCTAACGGGCACAACAGTAGCTCCCAAAACTTTAGTCTACACATCACAAGTTATTAACCACTAATAACAGGTCATAAGTTTTCTAGTCACCCCCGTGAAGATGGCAAAATTTTATGATTCATGGGGCTTCATCTTGCTTGCTTGGATGAGTTTTTTTCATGCTTTGGCTCCTTTTATAGGTTTCTACAGGTGAAAATTTTGTCCAAAAATTCTTCCACGATTTTCTTCTAGAAAAATAACTATTACTATTCATCTGGCACTGTGACCAATTGACCACACTAATGAGTCGGTCGACCGGTCAATATGACCATTGTGGGATATATGTGATTTTATGCGCTGTCCGATCGACAGGTCCTTCGACCGGTACATCGACCGGTAACGTCTTGACGTCGACCGGTACATCTAGAAGTCGACTAGTACATCGGTCATTACAGTCTCAACGTCTATCGGTATAGTGTCCTTTTCTAAATTCTACTGTATTGATCGGTCGACCGGTGCAATGATCGGATCGTCGACCGATACAGTCTCGACATTTCTTCCACTTGATATCGATCGATCGATCGACCCATCTTCGATGGGTCGACCGATCGTATGCTGAATCTTTATTTTTCAATGTTTAATTTGACGATTTCTTCTGCGAATGAGATAATATCAATCTTACATCTGCATTATCATCACTTGGGCATAGATTAGTAACTTTTATATCCAATTTAATTTATTATCGTCAAAATATGGGATTCAACAATCTCCCCCTTTTTTATGATAACAAACTAATTGAACGATAAAGAGAGAAAAGAAATGAAATGAAGGTTAAGATAGTAAGCATTGATCAGGCTACATTTATGCATATTTCACATTTTCTCCCCCTAAATAGGTGACTTTTATATTGTCATAATAATATGGAATAATATGAACATTATGACATCAAATAAGGAACAAAATAGACATGAAATTAAACAAGACATAAACAAGTCATCACATTACATCCATAGTCGATAATACATCATGCATTCATGCACTAACAAATGTAACTATAGTCACTACAAAATGTGCACGACACTAGTACAAAAACAAACACATAGCAACTAACATCAAACTAAAAAGCCACAAAAACATCATCCCATCCTAGCCAAACTTCTCCCCCTTTTGACATTATCAAAGAGTCTCATCAGGACTATCATCATTACGAGCTATGGGTTGAAGAAATCCCTACGATGCATAGTAGGCCTTAAGCGAGCTAACAAGATATCGAGAGTCATGCTCCATCCATCAAATACGACGATCCATCTGGGTCACACGATGGACTATGGCACCCAACTATTGTGAAAGGGCCGAGGGTGGATGAAAGATAGGGCCAGCCTCCGGTGCAGCCTGAATGTCCATCGGCGATTGTTAGAATCTATCGGTGCTAGCCCGCCAATCCTAAGATGTTTCTGGTGCAAGGTCGCTGAACTGATAACATCAGTGGGGCAGGATCGGATGTACTCCTCGTCCACAGGAATGTCGACACCAAAATAGAGTAAAATCTTAGTGATCTAGGCACCAAAATATAAGTGGTACTGACCACGAGCAGCAGAGGAGATCTTCTGGAAGGTGTAATCCATGTGATAGAAAAGAAAATGGCCAAAATGAAGAAATAAGGCATCACAGATACAAAGATAGTGAAGAAAGAATAGATCAAAATGAGTGACCTTTGTATAGTGCCCAGCTCGAGGAGTAAACATGTAACTAAGAATGTGATGAGCCATTTTCATGGTTGGATGAAGATGCCGATGTGCCGTTTCAATGATATAATGGATGCCTTGTCTAGCAAAAACCATACGAATGTCATCTACGATTGGAAGATAATCGGAAGGCCAGCCATGAGTGACAAATGAATAGAAACTAGGTAATGGGCATGCAACGCCAAAAATGCGACAGAGATGGTTAGGATCAAAGCGAATGGGTACGCCAAGGACATAGGTAATGATGGCCTCTCGTGTGATCATCATGTTCGCATAAAAATGATGAACAAGACGGGGATACACACGCTCTGTGAGGGAGAGAAGTGGCAGCCAACCGATGATTGCGTTTCAATCAACGGTGTAGGCATGTCGGACTTTGCGAGAGGCGTACAAGGCATCAAAACTAGTGGAGACATCCCTGGTGACAAAGAAATGACTATCAAAATTAGTGAGGTCAGCGGTAGGTGGTTGATGAGTCCATCCACGGGATCGTCCTCGTCCTCGGTTTTGTCCACGTTGAATAGGCGCGGTTCAAATTCCGGTTCCGAGTTAGGTTCAAGCTCGGATGGCATGAATGCTACCACCTGGGTCATAGAAACGATGATGACACTGAAAGACTAGCCGAAGAGGTAGAATCCCTTCGTTGTCGGCCATGGATTCAACAATGGTCGGAAGGGGCGCCGGAATGGAGATGACAGTGGCTGCGAAGAGTTGGCGGGGAGAGGGAAACGGTGATAGGGCGATCGATGAAGAATTAGAGAGGACTTCTACTGGCCGGAAGGTTGACGACATGATGGCGAAGAGAGAGGCCGAAAAAAAGAGGATAGAGGACGGCCGACAGTTTCTAGATGGTGGTCGAGAGAGTGGGTGGTCATTGGTGATGAAGGAAGGAACGAGAAGAGGGCAGCCAGCGGAAAGCAGGAGGATGGCGGTTACTAGAAGCCGGTCGATGGCGGCTGCAAGGTTCACCGATGGAGAGGGAGAAGAGCGATCGAAGAGAAACGAGCGGTCGACGGAGGAGGGATTACCGGTAGACGACGAGAGGATTTGGTCGGCGGTGAGATGGGGTGACGACGTCGGCACAAGAAGTTCGATGGTGAGGGCGAGATGAGGGAGGTCGAAGGCGACAGGGGTTAGAGCGGACGCAGGCGACTGACGGAGAAAGGGACGATTGACGAGGAACTGAAGAGAGAGGGAGAGAGAGAAGGAAATGAGGTCGGCGACTGGAGCTCATGGAAGGTCGAACGGGCGGTGATTAGGGCAGCAGTTGAGAGGAAGAAAAAATGAATCGACCGATCGAGCGGTCGATTCCTTACACGTGTTCGATTTTGGCATATAGCGGTCGACCGGTAATGTCCAATGGCCGATCGGATAATGGTTTTTGCAGTAAACAATCCATCGATCGATGGATGCCAGCTGGACCTAGTCATATGCCGGTCGGTCGATCGATTCTAGTATGACAACAATTTTTTCACTAATTTTCTAAATTTTAATCATTGAGATTTAGTTCTAAGGATTTATTTCACATAAATGTAAGGGTTATGGAACACTTTTAATCTTCAATTCATGTCAAAAGTGATATTGCATAACCAAGTCACTTTTACTTAGAATTGATATGCAATCAAGATTCAATCATTCCTAATTCCCTTTTAAGCATGCAAAATCGTTCTTCACACAAGGGTTTTGTAAATATGTCTGCAAGTTGGACTTCAATGGACATATGTTCAATGACAATGTCCTTAAGAGTCATATGTTCTCGAATGAAATGATATCACAAGTCAATGTGTTTAGTCCTAGAGTGTTGAATTAGATTTTTGGTCATTTCTATAGTACTTGTGTTATCGCACTTCATGGGTACATCGGAACAATTGACATCATAATCAAACAATTATTATTTTACCCATAGTATTTGTGTACAACAACTAACAACAGCCAACAGTAGAAAGTGTGATTGAGTTTTGTTTCTTACTAGCCTATGAAATGAGAGAGCTATCAAGAAAGTAATACATCCCATTAGTGCTTTTTTTATCAACTTTACATCAGGCAAAATCTGCGTCGGTGTAGGCATGTAATTCAAATGGAGAATTTCTATCATACCAAATGCCTAATTCAAATGTATGTTTTTAAACAGCGCATTATCCCTTTTACAGCGATTAGATGTGATTCTTTGGGAGCGGATTCAAATCTAGCACACAAATATACACTAAACATTAAATCCGGCCTAGATGCCATTAAATAGAGCAAGCTATCAATCATACTTCTGTACTTTTTTTATCAACGGACTTGCCTTTTTCATCTTTATCAAATTTTATAGTAGTGCTCATAGGAGTTGTGCTCGGCTTGTATTCATTCATCCCGAATCTTTTAAGTAACTCCCTTATATACTTTTCTTGATTGAGAAAAATTCATTCATTGGATTGTTTCACTTGTAGGCCTAGAAAGAAGGTGAGCTCTCCTACAAGGCTCATCTCAAATTCTTATTGAATAAGAGTTTCAAACTCTTTGCATAAGCATTCATTAGTAGCACCATAAATAATATCATCAACATAAATATAAATTATTAAAATACCTTTTTTAAGATTTTTAGAAATAATGTGTTGTTAACTTTCCCTTATTGAAAGTCATTTTCAATTAAAAATGAACTCAATCTTTCATACCAAGCTCGAGGAGCTTGTTTCAATCCGTAAAGTGTTTTCGAAAGTTTGAAAATATGATTAGGGAAATATGTATTTTCAAAATCTTGAGGTTGTTCAACATAAACTTCTTCATTTATAAAATCATTTAAAAAAGCCGATTTTATATCCATTTGAAAAAGTTAAAACCTTTATAACATGCAAAAGTCAAAAGCATTCGGATTGCTTCAAGTCTAGCAATGGGAGCAAAAGTTTCATTAAAATTATTTCCTTCAATTTATAAGTAACCCTTGGCCACTAATCTAGCCTTGTTCCTCACAATGACATCATTTTCATCTAACTTGTTTCGAAAGACTCATTTGTTTCCAATAATGGGATGGTCCTTGGGTCTTTCCACAAGTTTCCACACTTGATTTCTTTCAAAATTATTTAATTCCTCATGCATTGCATTTATCCAATTTGAATCTTCAAGTGCTTCATCAATATTGGTGGGTTCAAAGTTAGCAAGAAATGCCGAAAAAGCACATAAATTTTTCAAAGAATTTTTAATTTTTATACCTTCATTTATATTACATATAATTTGTTCAAGTGGATGTGATGAGGTATGTCTCCAATTTCTTGGAATGATTTGGCTATCCTCAATTCGAGGTTCTTCCATTTTGCACAACATCAAGTTGTCAACTTTAGCTCCTTCGAAGTCCTCATTTTGCACTTCAACTATTTTTTCCTCATCATCATGTGCTTGATTTCTCATAAAAAATTTATTAGTCTCATTGAATTTAATATTAATAGACTTTTCAACAACTAATGTTCTTTTGTCATACACTCTATAAACTTTACTTGTACTTGAATAACCAAGAAAAATGCCATCATCACATATGGCATCAAATTTTCCTAATTTATCTTTGATATTCAAAATATAACATTTGCAGCCAAAAACTTTGAAATAAGAAATATTTGGTTTCTTTACATACAAAACTTCAAAACATGTTTTCTTGTCAATAGGCCTAAGTATAATTCTTTTAAGAACATAGCATGATGTGTTTACGGCCTCCCCAAAAATAATTTGACAATTTACTTTCATTTAAAATTGTTCTAGCCACTTCTTGTATAGTTCTATTGTTCCTTTCTACTACTCCATTTTGTTGAGGTGTCCTAAGAGTAAAAAAGTTATGAGTAATTTCATGTTTTTCACAAAATAATTCAAATTTATGATTTTCAAATTCTCCGTCATAATCACTTCTAATTTTCAAAATGTTTTATTCAAGTTCATTTTGAATTCTTTTTGAAAATTTGGAAAATATGTTTATTGTTTCATCTTTACTAGTAAAAAAAATAGTCCAAGTGAAAGGAGAGATATCATCAACAATCACAAAAACATATTGTTTTCCTCATAAACTTACTACATCAATTGGTCCAAATAAATCAAGATGTAAAAGTTCCAAAGATCTATATGTACTAATGACTCCCTTTAATTTAAACGAATTTTTGTTTTGTTTACCTTTAAGGCATGAATCACAGACATCGTTTTTCTCAAATTTAACCTTAGGCAAACCTCTAAGCAACTCATGATTTGAAAGTTTATTTAGTAATTTATTATTTGCATGTCAGAATCTTCTATGCCATAAATTTTATCATCATGCATAGCACTAAGACATTTTTCATTTTTCAAATTATCAAAGTCAATTTTGTATACATTATTGTATCTAAAGCCCATGTGTAAAATTTCATTATTTTCATCTAACATCAAATATTTGTCTTTTTCAAATTTGACTAAATAGTTTTATCACATAGTTGACTTATGCTAATTAGATTATGTTTCAGGTTTTCAACTAGCCACACATTTTCCAAATACACTTTGTTATTCTTACCAACATTACCCATACCTATTACTCTTCCTTTTTATTGTCTCCAAAAGTGACTTTTTCTTCATTTTTCTTTTCCAAGGTGATGAAGTTTGATGCATCGTCGGTCATGTGTCTTGAGTATCCACTATCCAAATATCATTTACCATCATTATGCTTTGGAACCCCCTACAAGAAAAAATTGAGAATCACATCTTTATGGTACCCAACCTTGCTTGGGTCCATCTTGATTAGGAATGGTCATTTTCGGTACTCAAATTTTTTTCATCCCTTTATTTACTCCTTTTCTAATTTTGCAATCATAAGAATAATGTCCTTCATATCCATAATAAAAATAGGTAATATGTGATCTTATGTAATTATGAAATGCTTAACAAATAAGATTCTTTTGTCATTTTTCTTTTCAAAAGAGTTAACTAAGTCCTTTTTATTTGAAGACATTTTAGATCCACTAAGCATGACATCTAACATTTTACTTCCATTAGAAAACTTTTCAAGTTCAACTTTTAAATTCTTGATTTCTTTGTTTAAGCATGCACATTCTACATTTTGTTTTTCACATGATGATCTTAGTGTACTATTTTTCATTTTCAATTCTTCAATTAAGAATTCTAAGCTAGAATTTTCTTCATTCAATATATCACATTTTCCACATGTGTTAACATCCTTATTTTTCTTTTGCATGCTTTTAAGCTCTATTTTTAGATTATTATATTTCTTTTTTAGGCATCCATATTTATTAACAAGAATTCTAAACTCATTATGCACATTAAAGAATTCACTATCACTAGAATCAGATGAGTTAGATGATACTTCCTGGCTATTAGCCATTAAACATATGTAGGCTTCTTCATCATCACTTGAAGAGGTTTTGGAGTCATTTTCTTCATCTTCGCTTTCATCCCAAGTAGCTTGAAGAGTCTTTTTCTTCTTTCTTGATTTTTCTCCAACTGTCTCCTTTTTGACCAAATTTGGACACTCATTTTTATAATGTCTAACATTTTACATTCAAAGCAAGTTATTTGATTCTTGCTTGATAACAATCTTTTCTTGGTAAAAACATTCATCTTCTTTTTCTTGACAAACTTGAGATACTTGTCAAGCTTCTTTGCGTATAAAGCAAGCTTCTTTTCATCAATATCCTCATTTTCTTCACTTGTGTCTTCCTCATCTTTATTTGCTTTTAAAATCAAGGTTTTCCTTTTTGGAGCATTTATTTCTTCATCTTCCTTGATCCCGAACTCATGGGTTAAAAGTGAACCTATAAGATCATCAAAATTTAATTTATTTAAATCTTTTCTTTCAATCACCATCTTTTTTGTATGCCATTTGAAAGAGAGGGACCTGAGAAACTTTTTTAGCTTTTGAGGATTAGTCATTGGCTCGCCCAAAGAGGCTAAGCCATTCACAATATCATTAAAATGAACAACCATCTTATTTATAGATTTATTTTCACGCATCTTGAAAGAATCGTATTGATGATTTAGAATATTCAATCTGGATTTCTTAACTTTATCTGTTCCTTCATGAATAATAATGAGTTGCTTCCAAATCTCATTGGCACTTTGACAACTAAAAATCCGATTGAACTCAGTAGGATTCAAAGCACAATAAAAGATATTTTTTTTACCAATCAAATTTTACCAAAAGTCTTTCTCCTTCGTATTTTCCAAAGGAGATTTTCCACATAAATAAAAAACATTTTTGAACAATGTCCCAATATCATATCAATAGAACAAACATAGGCTTGCATTCTAGTTTTCCAATATGCAAAGTTTGATACATTAAAAAGTTGGGGACAATTAATAGGCTGACCTTCGAAAAAACTCAATCCACTTGATGCGTAGCTCTAAAAATTTTTAAATCTTAAAACAAGATGATTAAATCTAAAAACAAGAGCAAACTTGCTCTGATATCAATTGTAGGATCGAAATACCAAGAGGGGAGAGGGGTGAATTGGTGTATAAAAATATTTTCGCAAAATCACTTTCAGAAAATCAATAAAAAATATGATCACAAGCAAATAACAATATCAAGTGAGTAAGAGAGAAAACATAGATAGACACGATATGTTGACGAAGTTTAGCCTCAACTCTTTGGCCTACGTCTCCGTTCCGACTTCTCAACCTCGAGACCGCCGGAGAGACACTATCTTTTCTTTTCTTGTAGGGAAAGAACAACCCCCGTTATACCACATGTCTTTTTCTCCGCTCAAGAGGCAAGACACTCCTCTTTTACAATGAGCTCTCAATCTCACTAGATTAGAGAATAAAGATATCTTCTAACTCTCTTCTTTTACAAAATTTTCTCACAATCAAAGCTTAGAAGAGAAAAGGGAAGAACTTGCAAATTTGGGCTCAAGAACTTGAAAGAAACTTTTGAATTATCTTGCTTGCTTGGATGAGTTTTCTTCATGCTTTGGCATTCCTTTTATAGGCTTCTAAAGTAAAAATTTTGTCCAAAAATTCTTCCATAATTTTCTCCTTAAAAAATAATTGTTACTATTCATCTGGCACGGTGACCGATCTACCGCATTAATGGGCCGGTCGACCGGTCAATATGATCGTTATGGGATATCTGTAATTTCATGCACTGTCCAATCGACTGGTCCTTCGATCAATACATCGACCAGTAATGTCTCGGCATCGACCAATATAGTGTCCATTTCTGAATTCTGCTGTATTGACCGGTCGACCGATGCAACGATCGGACCGTCGACTGGTATATTTTCGACATATCTTCCACTTGATATCAATCGACCGGTCTTCATCGCTGGTCGACTGATGGGTCGATCGGTGACCATCCCTTATTTTGCACATAATTATTAAAGTTAAATCCGCTAGATTCATATAAAATCTTGGTATATTTGAAACATTTTTTACCTATTATCTATAGTGGAGCTGAACTAGTAAAAGGGGGGACTAACTACTTTTCAAATTTTGAATTCTCGATAGGAGACAAAGAAAAGAAGGCTGGAGAAGGGTGAAACGGGGGGTGAAAAGCTTGAGGAAGAAGAAACTAAGTCAAAATCTATGTCTGGCTAAAGGAATTCTGATTTCCTTGTGATATACTTTGTTGATGCTACGATTCTAGTTCTTTGATGTCGTATTTCTAACCTCTAGTTCCTATTTGCTTCATAAATTGCAATCTTATTATCTGCATTCAATTTCAATCAGATCGAAAGATCTATTGTTTTTGTCATTTACTCGTTTCATTCAAGAGAAGGGACGTGTTACTCTTAATTGCACTATTGATTTTTAGAGACCGAGGAGTCCATTGTTATAAGTGTTGTAAGGCGAGAGTCCATAACAGTGACTAGTGGTGTTGGATTCATTCTAATTGCTCGGATTAGGATAGAAGAATTCATAATTCAAGATCGAGAGATCGGCCTCTTTTCCAGTTAGGATGAGAGATCAACTAATCAGTCATTCCTGATCTAATTATTAATGGATATTTCCTCTTAGCTCAAAGAGAGATCGGCGAGTTTAGAGAAAGAGTAATTGATTCGCAAAGTAAGATCAAGTGATCATTTGACTTATAAATGAGAATTAAGATGCAATAGTCTTAACTAATTCATCACAAGGGAATTTACTCTCCTATATCTTTCCTTCTTTTCTTACAAATTATTTCCCTGCTTTATTTGCTTTCTTTCTAAATTTTTTTGTGACAACTTCTGAGATATAAATAGATTGATAGTCGATCTAAATCAACGGGGTTATGACATTCAGGATTTCTACTCGACCTGTGCACTTGCAGTTGTGTGAACTTTAGGGTAAAATTTAAATGCGACTAGGACTATTTTTGGGGTGAGAAAATTACATCTGCTAAAGTTCACGTCAAGTTTTTGGTGTCGTTGTCGGGGATTTAGATCATTGCTCTCTATCTATAGCATTTGTTATCTAATCTATTTAATCCTTTGATTTCAGTGGATAATATATGCCCAGAACTACCCACAAACAACTGCTTGAATTAGACCCTGAGATCGATCAAACTTTCAAAAGAAGAATGCGAGAATATAAAAATAGAACACCTCTGACTGAAGAAACAAGTAGCACTCAATCAACGAAAATCGAACCGAATTATGACTCAGGAGCATAAATGATGGCTCAATAACAAGAACAACCTCAACCACCAATCCCTTCTCTAGAAGAACTTTATACTCCCACTGCAAATGAGTTAGAATCTATTATTCTGAAGCTAGCTATTCAAGCTAACAACTTTGAGTTGAAATCCTCTTTGATCTCCACGATTCAATAGAACCAATTTGGAGGAACTCCAGACGAGGTTCCGAATCAACATCTTAAAGACTTCTTAGAAATATGCGAGACAACAAAGCTAAATGGAGTCTCACCAGAAGCATTAAGATTGAGAGTTTTTTTTCTTTTTCACTAAGAGGCAAAGTCAAACAATGACTACAGTCACTGAAACCATGAGAATTAACTATTTTGGAACAATTAGTAAAAGTTTTCTTGTTAGAATATTTTCCTCCAAGTAAGACAATTAAGATCATGAATCAGGTCATCGAATTTGTTCAAAAAGATCAAGAAACATTGTATGAAGCTTGGCAAAGATTTAAAACATTGCTACGATCATGCCCCCATCACGGTTTAAGCAAGTGGAATTTAGTCTAGTCCTTCCATAATGGACTTAATTATGCTTCAAAGATGGATCTCGACAATGCTGCTGATGGCGTGTTTATAAAGAAAAATATAGACGAAGCATACCAACTTATAGAAGAAATAGCAAGGAATCAACACTCCTTAGCTCACTCAAGGTCCAACGAGCCAATTGCTTTCATTTAGACACGACTTGATGGTGAAAATTTTTCTTCTAAGGTAGAGTACATTGTTCAGAAGGCAATTAGAAGGTTAGGACTCAACGAAGCTACTCCTTATGATAACCAGATGCTATGAAATATGTGGTTCATCCGATCATATCTCTGTACACTATGAATTACTGAAGCAACAAGGACATCAACATCAAGCAAACACGATAGGTTCCTACCCTTCTAATATTGATCAGTACTGCAACACATTTAATCCTGGATGAAAAAATAACCAAGTTTTCTTATAGCGATAACCATCAGCAAGCTCAAGCTCCTGCCTAGCAAAACAGGTTCAAACAAAGAACACAACCTCAAAATTCTTCGCCTGGTCAAGGACCATCTTCTACAAGTAAGCTTGAATCGATGATGGAAAAGTACATGTCAAAAAAAGATACCCTCATGCAAAATATGTTTAAGAAAATTGAAAGCCTCTCCCTTCATAACAAGATGTTGGAAACAAAGATAGCCCAACAGGCAGCATCGTCTTCAAGACAACAGGGAATTCTACCCGGACAACCAGAAAAGAACCCGAAGGAACAAGTCCAAGCTATAACCTTGAGAAGTGGTAAAGTAATTGAAGATACCAAGAGAACAAGATTAGAAGCCTCGACACCAAAAAACACAGAAGCTTCAGAACGAGATGAAGCAACTCAGCCAGAGGTCAAGTTAAAGGAGCAGAATGAAGCCAAGCGGTAGACTTCAGAAGGATCTCCTGGAAACTTTACACGTGTACCATCCCTAAAGCTCTCGAAAAATCCAGACAAGATCAGCAATTCAGCAAGTTCGTTGAAATCCTAAAGAAACTCGATATTAATGTACCTTTCGTCGAAGCCATTCAAGAGATGTCTGCCTATGCAAAATTCCTCAAAGATATCTTATCAAATAAAACAAGGATACAAGAAAACGAAGCAGTTGCACTAACTACTAAAGCCAGCACTGTAATTCAAAATAAATTACCTCTGAAACTCAAGGACCCTGGGAGTTTCTCTATACCTTGTGAAATTGGAAATAAAAGGATACAAAGGGCTTTATGCAATTTCGGCGCTTCTATAAGCGTCATTCCTCTCTCATTATGCAAGAAATTTGAAATGGGCGATATTAAGCCCACTAATATGTCTCTCCAATTGGAGGATCGATCCATAAAAATTCCCCAAGGAATTCCGGAAGGCATACCAATTAAAGTAGGGAATTTCTACATACCATCTAATTTTGTAGTCTTAGACATGTATGAAGACATTCAAACTCCCATTCTTTTAGGAAGACCTTTTTTAGCCACTGCAGGAGTAGTGATAGACGTCAAATAAGGTCGTCTTACTTTTCAAATAGGAGATGAAACGGTGGATTTTTGGTTGAATCAAATCATCAACTATCCGGACATGGAGGATTATCATCTCCAACCTGAGCAAATAGATCCCCTAATCCAGAAGGTAGCATCAATTATTCATATATCTGATCCCTTAGAAATATCTCTCGAGGCTCAAGATTCATCATTATGGACAGAAGAAGAAACTAAGATCTTTACAAGTCATATGCTCCCAGCACAGATACAACATCCAGACAACCCACAGGAGAATCAACCTATTAAGCTCGTGTAACAATCTAGTTCGAAGAAACCACTGAAACCAGAGTTGAAGAAACTTCCACAAAATCTCATATATGAATTTTTAGAAGATTTCACCTACCTAGTGATTGTCAGCGCAGATTTAAAATCAAGTCAACTTAAACAGTTAATAGACAAGATAAAAGTCTACAAGCATGTCATTGGGTATACTCTGGATGATCTCAAAGGAATCAATCCTTCTACTTGCATGCATCACATTCACATGGAAAAGTATTTCAAACCATCCGTTGAAGGACAAAGAAGACTTAATCCAGCAATGAAGGAAGTAGTAAAGAAAGAAGTGATTAAACTTCTAGATGCTGGAATCATCTATCCCATATCAAACAGCCAATGGGTGAGCCCCGTGCAGGTCATGCAAAAAAAAGATGGAATGACTGTAATAAAGACTGACTTGAACAAGCTCATCTCCACACAAACTGTCACAGGATGCGGGAAAGCTAAACAAAGCCACCCGAAAGGACCACTTTCCCCTACGTTTCATTGATCAGATCTTAGAAAGACTGGCGGACCTCCTATTTCTTATATCTAGATGGGTTTTTTGGATTTCATCAGATCCCTATTCACCCAAATGACAAGGAAAAGACGACCTTTACATGTACATTTGGAACCTTCGCATACAGGAGAATCTCGTTTGGGCTATGCAATGCTCCTGCAAGTTTTCAAATGTACATGATGTCAATTTTCTCAGACTATATCGAAAAAATAATGGAAGTCTTCATGGATAACTTCTCAGTGTATGGCACAACTTTTGAAGTTTGCGTGCACAACCTCTGCAAAGTACTAAAGTGATGTGCTGAATCTAATCTAGTGTTGAATTGGGAGAAATACCATTTTATGGTACAAGAAGGCGTAGTCCTAGGATACATTATTTCATGCAAGGGAATTGAAGTTGATAAAGCCAAGACAAAAGTTGTTGAAAAGTTACCCCCACCCACTAACATCAGAGGAGTCAGAAGTTTCCTTGGACATGCCGGATTTTATCGAAGATTTATTAAAGACTTTCCTCTCATCGCGAGGTCATTAACAAAACTCTTATCCAAAGAAGCAAAATTTATATTCGATGAAGACTGCCTAAAAGACTTCAACACATTGAAAAGAGCTCTCATGACAGCTCCAATCATCCAAACGCCAGATTGGTTTCTGCCCTTTAAAATAATGTGCGATGCCAGTGATCAAGCTGTTGGAGCAATATTAGGACAAAGGAAAAACAAGAAGAAACACGCGATCTACTATGCTAGTAGAACTTTCGACGAAACACAGATCAATTATGCCACAATAGAAAAAGAATTTCTAGTAGTTTTATTTGCAATGGATAAATTAAGATCTTACCTACTCAGCTTCAAGGTCATCATATATATTGATGCATGCAAAATACAACATATTTTATATTATTATTTTAGTTAATTTTTCTGTAATTTGATCATTTTAGTTATAATTCTGGATTTATCGATTTTGATCATTAATGTTTTGAATATTTTAAATAAGGAGGGATTTACTTTATTTTATTAAATATTTTGTAGGTAAGTCGAATTAACGTGGAATGAAATATATCGAATGTTATCTTAAAGAGTAAAAACAAGTGTCAAAGATTTATCATTACGGCCCGAAATCATTGGGCAAAATGGGATTGAAAGAATGATTTTACACCAAAAGATTTTACGGCCGAGATGATCCCATGAAGCCGTAAAATTGAGTTTATCACCTTTCTTGGATAAATTTTACGTGACTACAGTGGGGGTAAAAGCTTTATATTTTGGGCGTAACATGAATTAATTCATGCTTACATGGCCGAAACATATTGGTCATAATATGTCATTTTGGTCGAGATTAAAAGAATTGTTTATCATTTTGGCCGAGATTCCAAGAAGGGGCGAAGATAAGATGATGTTATCATTTTGGGCGTAATAATCAGGGACTCTTCGTTTTGGCCGAGATTAGAAGAGAATTTATATTTTGGCGGAGATTTGAAGAAGGGAGTAAGGATAAAAAGAGTTTATCTTTTTTAGCATAATAGAACTTATCATTTTGGCCGAGACCGTGATCAACTTTTATCCGATGAATTTAATTTCAACCGTAGGATTTATGGCCGTAATCAACATGAAGACACTCGTTCGCACCAATAAATAGAGGATGAAACCATCGATCCAATTCGTGCCTTGAAGTTGGCAAGTCGTGAGCTTCACGGGCTTCGACCAAAGAGAGAGATTCGATTGGACAGCTATTCCAGACATTCCGACAACATCCGAGGGCCCTGATTTTATTCTTGGTGTAATTCTTCCGATTATTATTATTAATTTATTATTATCTCTCTGCAATTCTAGGATGAACTCCATGTTTTTAGTTATTTTATTTTTAGGGCATTATTATTGAAGAGAAATTCTGTGAACCCTTGCTTCATTATTATTAAATTTCTTTTGATCAATTTTTAATTGTGTTTAGTGATTTTGATTTAATTATTTAAATTTCTGAGTTAAGCAATTACCAGTTTGTGGACTACTTAATTTCATATTTTATTTAGTTAAATTAAATGATTTTTTGTGAAATTAAAAATTTCCATAGGTCTAATAACTAGTGTGTGGAAAATTAGATATGTGTGGTCTGTTAATCTATACTAGTTTGTGGAGTGATTAATAGTTTAGGATTTTTATATTAATGCATCTTACTTTTAATCTCATCTGACAAATACCAATTTGTGGGACTTCAGTTTTGATTAAATTTAAGATATTTTGATTTACCGGATTAAATAGTAGAATTACTAGTTGGTGGACTCTATGATGTTAATCTTGTAAATTAATAACTTGGGAAAATTCCTAATCCATCTTAAGAATTTTAATTTATCTTTTCGGGTTCACATATTTTTTCTTAATTTATTATCATCCTAAGACCAACTTCAACACCATTATTATATTATTATCTTATTTTCTCTATTTTTATTTTACAATTACAAAACTTATTTCGAAAAATCCATGTTTTTCTTCTCTTATTAATTTATAAATTCAGATATTAAATTAATAATATTCCTCGTGGGTTCGACACTCTTACTCCTATTACTATATTACTTGAGCTACTAGTGCACTTGCTAAGCGATTTTATTTTGCTACATCATTTTATGCATCATATACTGACCATCAAGCCATCTGATACTTGATGTCTAAGAAAGATGTCAAACCTAGACTGATTAAGTGGCTCCTTCTGCTACAAGAATTCGACCTGGAAATCAAAGGCAAAAAGGGAGCGAAAAATTAAGTAGTTGATCACTTCTCTCGACTCCAACTATCAGAGCAAGAAAATAATCTTGTCAATTATAGAGTTATTAATGATTCATTTCCTGATGACCAATTGTTTTCAATTCAGGAAGTACAATTTCCCTAGTTCGCAGACTATGCTAACTACTTAGCTTCAAGAGTCTTACGGCCTAATCTTTTTTATCAATAAAAGAAGAAATTCTTCTCCGACATCAAACACTATTTCTGGAATGAGCCATTTCTTTTAAAAAAAATGTGCTGATGGAATATATAGAAGGTGTATACTAGAGGAAGAACAATTTTCCATACTACAAGAGTGTCATTCATCTCCCTATGACGGTCATGGAGGATATCAGAAGACAACCTCTAAAGTTCTCCAAACAGGCTTTTATTGGCCTATTCTGTTCAAAGACACAATCAATTTCATGAAATCTTGTGATGCTTGTCAAAGAACTAAAAACATAGGCCGAAGAAATGAAGCCCTCAACGATACTCGAAATAGAAATATTTGATGTGTGGGGAGTCGACTACATGGGACCCTTCCCTCCCTCATGCGGGTATAAGTTCATACTTTTGGAAATTGATTACGTTTCAAAATGAATTGACGCAGTTCCTACAATCACAGCATATTCAAAGTCCGTTATTAAGCTATTCAAAGAAACAATTTTCCTGAGATTTGGGGTAAGGTTGGTCATCAGCGATGGAGGTTCACATTTTATTGAACGAAGTTTTGAAAACTTATTGCTTAAATATGGAGTCAAACATCGAGTCTTTACCACATATCACCCTCAAACCAATGGGCAAGCACAAGTTTCGAATAGAGAAATTAAAATGATCTTAGAGAAGACAGTCTCAATAACAAGAAAATATTGGAGCAGGAAACTCAATGAAGCATTATGGGCATACCACACTACATACAAAACACCGATAGGAACGACACGATTCAAGTTGATTTATGGCAAGCACTGTCACTTACTTATGGAATTAGAACACAAAGCTATCGGGGCAATCAAAGTACTCAATTATGACTTTCAAGCGGCTTCTAGTAGACGATTAGTGCAACTCAACGAGTTAGACGAACTAAGACTAGATGCTTACAACAACTCTCACCTTTATAAAGAACGAGCAAAGAAATGGCATGACAATCACATATTCAAAATGGACTTTAACGAAGGCGACCAAGTTCTGTTGTTCAACTCCCGATTATGACTTTTTCTAAGAAATCTGCGGACTAGATGGTCGGGACTGTTCACAGTCGAAAGAGTATATCCTCATGGAGCGGTGGACATAAGAAATAGCAATTCAAAAATTTTTTAAAGTCAACGGACAAAGGCTGAAACATTATAATCCCGGCATAGAAATGTTCAAGGAAGTTTTACACCTGCAACCGGAGGGCTAAAAACTAAAGCCGCAAGGTCGAGCCAATGACTTAACAAAAAAGGCGCTATAGGGAGGCAACCCAACCAAATAAACAGTCATTAGTCACGTCAACACCCATACAAGTTAAAAATATCAAAATACTACCTGAAAAGTACATCTCGTAGATTTAATTAAGAATCCTAGCAGAATCTAGTATCATATCTACCAAACTGCCCACCTGTTCAATCCCACACGATCACACCTCGACTCTCCACATAACCCACTATTTTCCCAACATCCACTACACACCACCCATACAATGGTCTCTCAATCCCTAATCCCCTCAACCCTTCTCTGTGCATCCGATGATCGCCCTAAGCCTGAATCACCTTAGAATCGGTCGACAAAATGAAGCATACGCGGACATCGTCTGACTCTGACACCAACGGCTCTTCAAAATCCATCAGACGTCGTCTACGTTCGGACGACATCCTACGAAGAACTTCAAATATGCAATAGCCGAAAAACAATGAAGAAGCCCAATGCCTGCTGAATAGACGATGTAGAAAATTCTCCTCCACCAGGTTCTTAGATTTTCCAACCCTCGAGCCTCTTGGTTTATTTGATGATTTTAGAACTTTTCTTCACAGATCATGCCTACTGCCTTTCTTCATGAAACGCTGGGACCTCTATAAAGAGGTAGCAACAGAGTTTGTTGGAACAGTGTTCTGCACTCACATTGACGACGATGGTGTTCCTAACCACATCGAATTCCGCCTTTATAGTCAAGATTTCTCTATGAACCTCGACACCTTCGCCCATTTCCTAAACCTGACCAACACAGGCCACAAAACCCCTCCACCTGCTTTTTCATTTTTGAGATCTGGTATCAACTTACAGGACGACGTACCAACAACCTCCTTCAACTTGTTAGCCATCATCTCAAAAACCCTGTTTTCCGATACCTCCACATTCTCCTTACCAGTACCATCTTAATTCATCCGAATGATTATGAGATGAATCTAGTCTCTGTCGATGAGCTTTTCATTATCTGGTGTCTTCTAGCCAACACAGAGATCAATCTTGCAGCCTTTCTCATGCAAAGCATACTCAAGGAATCTACCCGCGAGTATAACTCGATTCTTTGTGGAAATCTTATCTCACCAATTGTTGAACATTATGTATTCTTAGATGACACCAACCCGATCCCAGCAACCCTGCTCGATTTGGATTTTCTAAGACAAGAATGAGTCCTCCTTACGGTTAATGGCCAGCACTGTTGGCGACAATCTAATCCCTCAGCTCTTTTCAAACTGCCTAACCCCCAAAAATCTTCCATCCTACAAGGTCGGAACTGGTGGATGAATGACTTCATCCAAGTCACACGCCCAATCCCAACACTTCCACCCCTTACACTCTATCTTCGTGAACTCCTACTGGACCAAGAACACTTAGACGACATGTCACTGCCTCTTCTTCTTCATCTGCACCTGATGCCTTACAAACCCCACCTCTCATCTCAACTGCTAAATTGAACCTCATTTTAGAACAAATGACTAAGCTAGCAGAAGCTAACGCCCACCAGCATGAAGACATCCAAGCATTGAAGGACCAGCTTCAAAACCTGGAACAACAAGGTCTCACCCATCATGACAAAATTCAAGGAATTGAAGTGGTCCAAAATTTTGTCCTCACGACGCTCAGTGACATAACGAGTCACTGACCGACTGCTTGAACTTCAATCCCCCTGGTCCCTCTTCCTGGCATGATCGACAGAGGGCAGTGTCGATTTCAAGCTTGGGGGAGAGGGCGACATGGTACACTTCTACTCTAGATGATTTACACTTCTACTCACAATTGCTACTTTACAATTACAATGAACAAATTTACTATTTCATGAAGCAACATTGAAACATTTCATTTCTAGCTGTAAAGTAAGAGATGTTTTTATTGCCCCATAGCATTGGCCTCTTTTGTAACTCTTGAAGCTATGTTCAAGAACACCCTGCCAACCCGAAAAAATTTGAAGCATTTCATGACTCCAATTTAATGCATTAAGTGTAGGGTTATAGCCTGAAGAAAGTGGCTATAATGAAGCTTTAAAAGCTCGACGACTAATCCTAGTCATGCTCATCTCTTAGTTTTATTAAGTCTGATAATAATTATGTTAATGCTAACTATTCTAGTGTAGCGTCAAGTTTTGTAAAAGTGAAAAAGTGAAAGATAAAAGCAAAGAAAGGAGGGCAGGTGTAGCCCCAGAAGGTACAAAAAGGTGTACTCCGGAACCTGATTAGATCCATAGGAGTCCATACCTGTCAACCTAAGAACAACTATCCTGTGATGTGCCGATCAAAAAACCCATTACGCAGATCACCAAGCGCACTATGGATAATCACATGAGTACCGGATTAATGAAAAGAAATAAGAATAAAAAGAAAGGCCATACTACACTAGTGCACTCAGCATTAATATTCTTATTATCAGTCCATCTTATTTTTTATGACTATGAGCTGAGTTGAGAGGAAGTTAAAAATGTCTTACTTCTAATACCTTCATTTAAAGCTGGAGTATGTGGAAAAGAGAGAAGGCACTTGAGCAAAGAGTGCAAGGTCTGAATGCCAAACGAATAGTTGGAAAGCAGGGTGGAGATTAAAACTTCTGTCTTGAACATTGCTTGAGGACAAGTAAAAATCTAAGCTTGGAGGAATTTGATCATCCTTAATTTTTCTTATAATTATTAAAGTTAAATCTGCTATATTGATATAAATCTTATTATATTTGAAACATTTTTTACCTATTATCTGTAGTGGAGCTGAAGTAGTAAAAGGGGGGACTCACTACTTTTCAAATTTTGAATTCTTAATAGGGGAGAAAGAAAAGGAGGCTGGAGAAGGGTGAAACGGGGGGTGAAAAGCTTGAGGAGGAAGAAGAAACTAAATGTCGAGAGAAGAACTATTGATTTTGTCGGAATCTATGTCTGGCTAAAGGAATTCTGATTTCCTTGTGATGATATTTTGTTGATACTATGATTCTAGTTCTCTGATGCCGTATTTCTAACCACTAGGCTTAATGCATTGCAATCTTATTATTTGTGTTCCATTTTAATCAGATCGAGAGTTTGTTTTTGTCATTTATCCGTTTATTCGAGAGAAGGGATGGGTTACTCTCAATTGAAGTGTTTTCAGTAATATGATGTTTGTTGATTTTTATAGACTAAGAAGTCCATTGTTATATTTGTTGTGAGGCGAGAGTGACTAGTGGTGTTGGATTCATTTTAATTGCTCGGATTAGGATAGAAGACATAATTCAAGATCAAGAGATCGGCCTCTTTTCTGGTTAGGATGAGAGATCAACTAACCAATCATTCCTAATCTAATTATTAATGGCTATTTCCTCTTAGCTCAAAGAGAGATCAACGAGTTTAGAGAAAGAGTAATTGATTTGCAAAGTATGATCGAGAGATCATTTGACTTATAAATGAGAACTAAGATGCAATAGCCTTAACTAATTTATCACAAGGGAATCTACTCTCCTATATTCTAGTTTCTTTTGTATCTTTCCTTCTTTTCTTACAAATTATTTCCCTGCTTTATTTGCTTTCTTCTTAAATCTTTTTGAGACAACTTCCGAGATATAAATAGATTGATATTCGATCTAAATCAACGGGGTTATGACACTAGGGTTTCTACTCGACCTGTGCACTTGCAGTTGTGTGAACTCTAGGATAAAATTTAAATGCGACTAGGACAATCTTTGGTGTGAGAAAATTACATCTGCTATAGTTCACATCAACTGGTCGTATGCTGAATTTGTATTTTTCAATATTTAATTTGATGATTTATTTTACGAATGAGATCATACCAATCTTACACCTACATTATCATCACTTGAGCATAGATTAGTAACTTTTATGTCCAATTTAATTTGTTATTGTCAAAACATGGGATTCAACAAAAAGGTTTTATCCGAAACCTTGGTGAGTTCGGGTAATTAGATCCGTAGGGGATTCTTACCTGATGACCTAAGGACAGTTACTCTAGGATCCGTCAGTCGAAAACTTGTTACATGGACCACTTTGCACAATATGGAGAAGCGAGTACCAAATCAATGGAAAAAAAATGTGAAAAGAAAAATAAGTGAAAAGAAATGATGATGAAATGTTTCTAAGTGAATTAATATAAAGTAATAAATGAATAAAAGCTCATGTTACACTTGTGTATTCAACAGTGATTTTTTTATTTTCAAAATTTATTTTCTTATTATTCAGAGTTGAATTTGGAAGAGTTTAAGAATGTCTTTCATTCAAAAATTTCACAAAGCTGGGTTACTATGGAAAAGTGGCGAGACACTTAGGCGATGGATGTATAAAATTTAGTGCTAAGAAGACTAGTTGAGTGACAGGATGGAAGCGATGATTAACCATTTTGATTGGAGCTTTGCTTTGAACATTACTTGAGAACAAGCAAGTATCTAAGCTTGGGGGAGTTTGATGCATGAAAAATACAACATATAATTAGTCATGCATTTAATCACATTTCGATTCATTTTCATATAGCATGCATCATTTTTTAACCTTATTTGCTTTAATTTTATAAAAATAAGAATCTACCCATAATATATGTTGTAGAAAACGCAAGAAATTTGAGTTAGGAATCCACAGAAACAAATGACACTCAAATCCGACTTAAAACGGAATCAGAAAGTGAAAATTAGCGAATGATGCAAGGGCTGAACTGAATATAACTGGGCCGTTATATGACCGTAACGGATTTAACAGTTGGGGCATGAACAACCCGTTAAAATGCGTAGTCGCCCAAAAATCTTGCCCGAGTAATGGGCCATGAAATCCAAGTTACGGGGTGTTAAAATCACACTTCTACTCCGATTTGGACATTGTAAGGGCGTTAAATCCATGTTACAGGCCACGAAAAGCCATATTCAGACCGTTACAAACATGTTATGGGCCATTACGAAGGTTATTTTCGAGATTTTTTCGAATTTTCTAGAAATTTCAAGTCCAAATCGAATTCAAATTTTATCCTAAGCCTCAGGGATGATTAGGAAACATATTTGATAGAGTTTTGGATGATTTTAAAATCCTATTGAAGTCTAATCCTAATTTAGTTATTTTAACATGAAAAGACTTTGAATCAAATCAAAACTCTACCAGAACTCGTGGAACCCCTAGAGGCTATAAATAAAGGTCATGAGAGATAGAAAAACATGTGCTTGGGTGTACCTGGAAACCATGCCATACGGCAGAGGACGAATTTCAAGGCTTGAAGATCAATCGAAGGAGAAGATTGTGCAGCAATACATCGTTTGTGCTGTGCAACGGTCTAGAGGTCCCAAAGGCTGAGAATTCTTCTTCTATCCCTTATTTGGATGCTTATAGTTCATTATTTCTGTAATAGATATTTTATATTATTTTCAAGAAGGAAAAATGTTTGAACTGTGTTATTAATTGATTTAATTTATTTTTTTAGTTTCTTTGATTATGCATGTTGAGTTCATTGCCTTTTAATAAGTAATTTTATTTTTGAGATTAAATTATAAACCTATATGAGGAGTGATTAGTTTTAAGAATTATTATTGCTTTGATAATTGATCTTTTACTTTTAACTTGAAGCATACATAATGCGTGTTTAGTAACTCTATGTTTGTGCCAAATTTCGTGCGGTCTATTATTCCGTCTAGATTTATGGGTAAATAATAGTACAGGAGATACATATTCATGCATCTTAATTCTCTGTAAAATTAATAATTGACTCATCATTTGCGATTATTTGTTTTATTAGAAGTTAAGGTAGATTGAGGTACTCGTCTTGACAAGTCAATACTTTAGGTACTCCTAATCCGACATAAAAATTGAATTTATTATTTTATGTTATAACTCAACTATTACAGAGGATCATATACGTTAATCTTTACATTAATCATCCATAATTCTCAAGGCCCAACTCCAATTTATTTTATTTGCGTATCGTTTATTTTTTGTACCTTTAATTTTCTAATTTCTTCTCACAAAACCATTTTATTCTCCTCATAGATTATTGAGATAGATTAGATTTTACTAGTTTCTCGTGGGTTCAACACTCTACTCTCTATTTTATTACTTGATACTAGTGCACTTGCTAGCAAATTTATTTGTTACAAATTCTATGCATCATATTTTTGGCGAGAAGAAAAGGATTTTGTGATAAAATAGAAAATTAAAGGTGCAAAAAATAAATGATAAATAAATAAAATAAATTGGTGTTGGGCCTTGAGAATTATGAATGATTAATGTAAAGATAAGCATGTAAGATCCACTATACTAGTTGAGTTATAACATAAAATAATACTATTGATTCTTAAGACGGATTAGCAGTACCTAAAGTATTGACCTCTCAAGATGAGTAAACCAAACTATCTTAACTTCTAATAAAATTAACAACTGCAAACGATGAGTCAATTATTAATTTTACATAAAATTAAGATGCGTGAGTATGTATCTCCTACATTATAATTCACCCACCAATCTGCATAAAAAAATAGAATTAAAAGTACGAGTTATCGAACACGCGTTCTGTATGCTTCAACTTAAAAGTAAAAGATCAATTATCAAAATAATAATGATTCCTGAAACTAATCACTCCTCATACATGTTTGTAATATAATCTCAAAAATAAAATTACTCATAAAAAGGCAATGAACTCATCATGCATAATCAAAAGAAATCGAAAAGATAAATTAACTCAACTAATAACAAAGTTCAAACAGTTTTCCTTCTTAAAAAGAATATAAAATCTCTATTACAGAAATAATAAACTATAATAATTATGTAAAAGAGTATCCAAATAAAAGATAGAAGAAGAATTCTCAGTCTTCGGGACCTTTGGACCGTTCCACAACACAAACGACGAGTTGTTGCGTAATCTTCTCCTTCGGAATATCTTCAAGCAAACAAATGACACTCAAATCCGACTTAAAACGGAATCAGAAAGTGAAAATTAGCGAATGATGCAAGGGCTGAACTGAATATAACTGGGCCGTTATATGACCGTAACGGATTTAACAGTTGGGGCATGAACAACCCGTTAAAATGCGTAGTCGCCCAAAAATCTTGCCCGAGTAATGGGCCATGAAATCCAAGTTACGGGGTGTTAAAATCACACTTCTACTCCGATTTGGACATTGTAAGGGCGTTAAATCCATGTTACAGGCCACGAAAAGCCATATTCAGACCGTTACAAACATGTTATGGGCCATTACGAAGGTTATTTTCGAGATTTTTTCGAATTTTCTAGAAATTTCAAGTCCAAATCGAATTCAAATTTTATCCTAAGCCTCAGGGATGATTAGGAAACATATTTGATAGAGTTTTGGATGATTTTAAAATCCTATTGAAGTCTAATCCTAATTTAGTTATTTTAACATGAAAAGACTTTGAATCAAATCAAAACTCTACCAGAACTCGTGGAACCCCTAGAGGCTATAAATAAAGGTCATGAGAGATAGAAAAACATGTGCTTGGGTGTACCTGGAAACCATGCCATACGGCAGAGGACGAATTTCAAGGCTTGAAGATCAATCGAAGGAGAAGATTGTGCAGCAATACATCGTTTGTGCTGTGCAACGGTCTAGAGGTCCCAAAGGCTGAGAATTCTTCTTCTATCCCTTATTTGGATGCTTATAGTTCATTATTTCTGTAATAGATATTTTATATTATTTTCAAGAAGGAAAAATGTTTGAACTGTGTTATTAATTGATTTAATTTATTTTTTTAGTTTCTTTGATTATGCATGTTGAGTTCATTGCCTTTTAATAAGTAATTTTATTTTTGAGATTAAATTATAAACCTATATGAGGAGTGATTAGTTTTAAGAATTATTATTGCTTTGATAATTGATCTTTTACTTTTAACTTGAAGCATACATAATGCGTGTTTAGTAACTCTATGTTTGGGCCAAATTTCGTGCGGTCTATTATTCCGTCTAGATTTATGGGTAAATAATAGTACAGGAGATACATATTCATGCATCTTAATTCTCTGTAAAATTAATAATTGACTCATCATTTGCGATTATTTGTTTTATTAGAAGTTAAGGTAGATTGAGGTACTCGTCTTGACAAGTCAATACTTTAGGTACTCCTAATCCGACATAAAAATTGAATTTATTATTTTATGTTATAACTCAACTATTACAGAGGATCATATACGTTAATCTTTACATTAATCATCCATAATTCTCAAGGCCCAACTCCAATTTATTTTATTTGCGTATCGTTTATTTTTTGTACCTTTAATTTTCTAATTTCTTCTCACAAAACCATTTTATTCTCCTCATAGATTATTGAGATAGATTAGATTTTACTAGTTTCTCGTGGGTTCAACACTCTACTCTCTATTTTATTACTTGATACTAGTGCACTTGCTAGCAAATTTATTTGTTACAAATTCTATGCATCATATTTTTGGCGAGAAGAAAAGGATTTTGTGATAAAATAGAAAATTAAAGGTGCAAAAAATAAATGATAAATAAATAAAATAAATTGGTGTTGGGCCTTGAGAATTATGAATGATTAATGTAAAGATAAGCATGTAAGATCCACTATACTAGTTGAGTTATAACATAAAATAATACTATTGATTCTTAAGACGGATTAGCAGTACCTAAAGTATTGACCTCTCAAGATGAGTAAACCAAACTATCTTAACTTCTAATAAAATTAACAACTGCAAACGATGAGTCAATTATTAATTTTACATAAAATTAAGATGCGTGAGTATGTATCTCCTACATTATAATTCACCCACCAATCTGCATAAAAAAATAGAATTAAAAGTACGAGTTATCGAACACGCGTTCTGTATGCTTCAACTTAAAAGTAAAAGATCAATTATCAAAATAATAATGATTCCTGAAACTAATCACTCCTCATACATGTTTGTAATATAATCTCAAAAATAAAATTACTCATAAAAAGGCAATGAACTCATCATGCATAATCAAAAGAAATCGAAAAGATAAATTAACTCAACTAATAACAAAGTTCAAACAGTTTTCCTTCTTAAAAAGAATATAAAATCTCTATTACAGAAATAATAAACTATAATAATTATGTAAAAGAGTATCCAAATAAAAGATAGAAGAAGAATTCTCAGTCTTCGGGACCTTTGGACCGTTCCACAACACAAACGACGAGTTGTTGCGCAATCTTCTCCTTCGGAATATCTTCAAGCAAACAAATGACACTCAAATCCGACTTAAAACGGAATCAGAAAGTGAAAATTAGCGAATGATGCAAGGGCTGAACTGAATATAACTGGGCCGTTATATGACCGTAACGGATTTAACAGTTGGGGCATGAACAACCCGTTAAAATGCGTAGTCGCCCAAAAATCTTGCCCGAGTAATGGGCCATGAAATCCAAGTTACGGGGTGTTAAAATCACACTTCTACTCCGATTTGGACATTGTAAGGGCGTTAAATCCATGTTACAGGCCACGAAAAGCCATATTCAGACCGTTACAAACATGTTATGGGCCATTACGAAGGTTATTTTCGAGATTTTTTCGAATTTTCTAGAAATTTCAAGTCCAAATCGAATTCAAATTTTATCCTAAGCCTCAGGGATGATTAGGAAACATATTTGATAGAGTTTTGGATGATTTTAAAATCCTATTGAAGTCTAATCCTAATTTAGTTATTTTAACATGAAAAGACTTTGAATCAAATCAAAACTCTACCAGAACTCGTGGAACCCCTAGAGGCTATAAATAAAGGTCATGAGAGATAGAAAAACATGTGCTTGGGTGTACCTGGAAACCATGCCATACGGCAGAGGACGAATTTCAAGGCTTGAAGATCAATCGAAGGAGAAGATTGTGCAGCAATACATCGTTTGTGCTGTGCAACGGTCTAGAGGTCCCAAAGGCTGAGAATTCTTCTTCTATCCCTTATTTGGATGCTTATAGTTCATTATTTCTGTAATAGATATTTTATATTATTTTCAAGAAGGAAAAATGTTTGAACTGTGTTATTAATTGATTTAATTTATTTTTTTAGTTTCTTTGATTATGCATGTTGAGTTCATTGCCTTTAATTTTCTAATTTCTTCTCACAAAACCATTTTATTCTCCTCATAGATTATTGAGATAGATTAGATTTTACTAGTTTCTCGTGGGTTCAACACTCTACTCTCTATTTTATTACTTGATACTAGTGCACTTGCTAGCAAATTTATTTGTTACAAATTCTATGCATCATATTTTTGGCGAGAAGAAAAGGATTTTGTGATAAAATAGAAAATTAAAGGTGCAAAAAATAAATGATAAATAAATAAAATAAATTGGTGTTGGGCCTTGAGAATTATGAATGATTAATGTAAAGATAAACATGTAAGATCCACTATACTAGTTGAGTTATAACATAAAATAATACTATTGATTCTTAAGACGGATTAGCAGTACCTAAAGTATTGACCTCTCAAGATGAGTAAACCAAACTATCTTAACTTCTAATAAAATTAACAACTGCAAACGATGAGTCAATTATTAATTTTACATAAAATTAAGATGCGTGAGTATGTATCTCCTACATTATAATTCACCCACCAATCTGCATAAAAAAATAGAATTAAAAGTACGAGTTATCGAACACGCGTTCTGTATGCTTCAACTTAAAAGTAAAAGATCAATTATCAAAATAATAATGATTCCTGAAACTAATCACTCCTCATACATGTTTGTAATATAATCTCAAAAATAAAATTACTCATAAAAAGGCAATGAACTCATCATGCATAATCAAAAGAAATCGAAAAGATAAATTAACTCAACTAATAACAAAGTTCAAACAGTTTTCCTTCTTAAAAAGAATATAAAATCTCTATTACAGAAATAATAAACTATAATAATTATGTAAAAGAGTATCCAAATAAAAGATAGAAGAAGAATTCTCAGTCTTCGGGACCTTTGGACCGTTCCACAACACAAACGACGAGTTGTTGCGCAATCTTCTCCTTCGGAATATCTTCAAGCATCAAAATTCATTCTCTGCAATATGACACGGGGCCTAGGTCTCAAGCACATCAAGCATACATTTTTCTGTCTCCTAGGGGCTTTATTTATAGTCTCCAGGGAACCCAAGGGTTTTTATAGAGTTTCGGTTTCATTCGAAGTCTTTTCATGTTAAAATAAGTAAATTCGGAATAGACTTTGATAAGTCTTTAAAATTATCCAAATCTCCTTCAAATCTGAGTAAATATGTTTTCTAATCATCCCTGAGGTTTGGGATAAAATTTGGGTTCGATCTGGACTCGAAATTCCTAAACAAAGTCGAAAAAATCTCGAAAATAGCCTTCGTAACGACTCATAACAGCTCTGTAACGGCCTCAATATGACTTCTCACAGCCCGTAACAGTGATTTCATAGCCCGTAACAGTGTCCAAATTGGAGAGAAGTGTGGTTTTAACGTCTCGTAACTTGGATTTCACGGCCCGTAACTCAGGCAAGCTTTTTTAGAGAAATTGGGTCTTTAACGGGCCGTTACAAACCTCTCACGGCCCATTATATTTTAATTTTCATTCCACGGGCCAAATTGGGAATTTAATGGGCCGTTACATATATCTCACAACCCGTTATATTTATTTCAGCACTGGTAGCCTTTATTAATTTTCACTTTTTGTCTTCGTTTGAACTCTGATTTGAGTGTCATTTATTTCTATGGTTTTCTGACTCAATTCTCTTACTTTTTATGCAATAAAATCTAGAATTTGAGTATATTTCCATTTTTATAAAATTAAAGCAAATAGGATCAGAAAATGATGCATGCTATATGAAAAGGAAAGGAAATGTGATTAAATGCATGGCTAGTTATATGTTGTATTTTGTATGCATCAAACTCCCCCAACCTTAGATACTTGTCCTCAAGCAATGTTCAAAGCAAAGTTCCAACCAAAATGGTTAATCATCGCTTCCATCCTATCACTCAACTACTCTTCTTAGCATTAGATTTTGTACATCCATCGCCTAAGTGTCTCACCACTTTCCATAGTAATCCGACTTTGTGAAATTTCTGAATGAAAAATATTTTTAAACTCCTCCAAATACAGCTCTGAATAATAACAAAATAATTCTTGAAAATAAAAATATCAATGTTGAATGCTCAAGTGTAACATGAGCATTTATTTATTTATTACTTTTATATTTCTTCACTTGGAAACTTTCATCATCATTCTTCTTTTTCACTTCATTTTTTTTCACTAATTCGATACTCGTGTGCTTCTCCATATTTCGCAAGGTGGTCCATGTAACGAGCTTTCGACCGACGAATCTCAAAGAAATTGCCTTTAGGTCGTCAGGCAAGAATCCCCTACAGATTTAATTACCCGAATGCACCAAGGTTACAGATAACACCTTTTTGTACCTCATACTTTTTTGGGCTCCACTAGCCCTCTTGACAATTTTTCATGTATTTATTTATCGGTAGGCTCAGTTGCACTTGAATGTTTAACATGGATATAATCTATCAAGCTAATATACATAATATATAAAAAAAGAATGAATAGGACTTGTCATCAAACATCCATAGTTTCACTAAGCAGCTTTCTTCAAACCAATTACCCAACACAAAGGCGATAAATGATAAAATAATAATGCTTCAAATTTCGTTAACTAACAGGATGCCTTTGAATAATGCTTGAGAAATAAGTAAATACTAAGTCATGAGAAAATCAGATGCAATTTTCAATTAAGCAAAAAAAATTGATTTTTCAAAATATAAGATGCAAGCAAATATGCAAATAAAATATGAAGAGAACGTATGCTTGCAATGCAATATAGAAAGATATACATGATGCATGAAATTGCAAACTCCCCCAAGCTTGAACTCAACACTGTCCCTAGTGTTGGAAATCAAACTCGTAGGAATCCAAAGATATGATAATGAAAAATATAAACGTAGAAAAGGAAATGAAACAACCTGATTTATCTTGAGTCAATGTTGAAGTTGTAAGAAGAAGCCACGAAGAATCCATAGTGTCTTTGGCTTATAGAAATTTGGGTGTCTCTGTTTCCTACTTTTCTTCAATTCCGAGGAGACAATTTTGTTTTTCTTTCTTTCTATTTTCTTTCATGTCGTTACGGATCATGAAGGGCATCTAACGGCCCGTAGGGTAATGTTATTGGGTCGTATTGAAGAGCTCAGGATCTTCTATGCAATTTAACGGATCGTTATGGAGGGTCATGACACTTCTGTGCGATGTAATGAGTCATGATCGAGAAATCATGACCCTTGCAGTGCTGATGAATATTAGGCGCAGACGGTCACGGTTCGTCATAGCTTGTGCACCAGCTCCAGAGAAGTGCACGGCCTGTGAAAGATAGCTAACGACCCTCACAAAAGCAACTGATGACCTGCAAAAAAAACATGAGAGAATAAGGGTCGTTGTATGCAAGTTATAGGTCAGATATCGAGTGATTTATTGTGAGGGCGGAACATGAAAGCATAACGGGTCATGATTCACAGGTAATAACATAATGAAAATTCACATGACTCGTGAAAAGATGAAGACTTGTGAATCAAAAAATTCGCCATCTTCACGGGCGTGATTGGACAACTCACGCCCTGTTACTAGTGAGTAACGACCCGTGACGTGTAGACTAAAAGTTTTGGAGGCTACTATGACACCCGTGACCCAAAATGAAAATTAAGCCCTGTGAAATAAGCATGCAAGGCATTGTGTGGCACGATGCGGGTCATGATGTAAAGGTTACGGCCCGTAAAATTCAAAAGTTGAAAGTGTATGCTGCTGTGAGATCCATAACACAACAATAACATCCCCTGCTGTGCAGACGCCTAATATCCATTATGATTTAACGGGTCGTGAAACATGAATTATGGCCCGTTAAGATTTATAGTAAACTGGGTAAGCCACTCTGAGGAGCGTGACGGTCTATGACTAACTCCTTGGTGTTGATGGTAACGGGTCGTGATGAGGTTTTAACGACCTATCGACTCTTGAGATGTTCGTAGATCTGAGGAATGGTGCATTGCAGGTCGTGTTGAGTTAAATCATGTCATAAATCGAGGTGTTTAGGAGTAGGGACTGGCTCAACAACAACTTACGGGCTATTATTCGATCGATGATTATGACTCATAAGCTCAAAGTCTCTAAGTACTAGACCTACTATGATATGCGTGACTAGTGATTAGACCTCTGACAAATCGACTTAATAGAACAAAGTTGAATATAACATCTGTTATGGGTCGTGAGATAAAGGTTATGAATAGTGAAACTCAAAAAGTTCCATGTATTCCCACTGTGAGACCCATGATATAAAAATTACAATCCGCTAAAGAAGAATACATGGTGTTATGTGGGATGTTACGGGTCGTTACATCAATGTTACAGCCTGTTAAGATCAAATGTTCCAAATATATGACACTATGAGACTCGTGAACTAAAACGATGACCCGTGAGACATGTGTAACACCCGTGAGAAGTGAGTAACGACCCGTGAAAATTGAAAAATTTTAAATTTCAATAAAATTCAACTTGTGAAATGCAGAGACCTGTAAAATAAAAAAAATAAAAGTAACAGAAGGAAACTAAAGAGACTAAGCAACTAAGATAATCAAACTAACTAATCTAATGATAGTGATTTTGAGGGATGTAGTGATAACTTGCTGATTTTGGGGTCAAATTTCAGATTTTTTAATTTTTGATTTAACTCCCTAATTAACTTTTTACTGCAAGTATACAGGTCAATTGTAGTCTACCCAAATGTCGTATCCACAGTGATTTGAAGCCAAAGACTCCCTAAAAACAATTTAGACTAGCCCTACTTGAAGTGGCAAAAATAGATTTTTAAAGAGATTGGAAAACAGATTTTTAAAAGTAATCAAAAGATGGCTATTTTTAGATTTTTGGAAAGTTATCAAAACTGAATTGTAAATGCTAAACTAGAGGCTAAAGGATTTAATTATCAATGAGGAATGTTCTCCTAGGAATTGGGGTTCATCTAACTTAATTATAGATGGAATGGAACAAGTTATCAATTTTTAGTCAAATCTAATTCAACCTTAAGTATGGCTGCTCTCACAGCTCATTTAGACCAGAACTAATCAATATATTATCATATAATTATTAGCCAGGTTGAATAAGAAGAGGATTCCCACTAAAAATTAAGTTATCATTAAGCTCAATCTCAAGTTCTTTGCTGATTTTTGACAATTTAATGAAATCTGAAATGATAACTTCTAAATGCAGACACAAAATAAGGAAATCACTTCAATTAGCTAGGTAGGGATAAAATCAATCCAATAATAGTGCTGGTGCTCCTTGGTTTATCTCTAAACTACAAGAGGACTTTTAATCAGCCTCTCAGCTGCATATGAAACTGAAATCCATACTAACACTTATTGATTGGAAACAATATGTATATAATCACAAGTTGGAAATTCAGCAATTGTCATTGCTCCTTGGTTCATCTCTGAATCTCAAGGAAGGCCATAAGACCACCTCTCAGTGGTAAGTTAAAGTAGGGTTTAACAATGGCAATCAGATTTCCCTCAAATTCAGAAAAATGGAAATCAGCAACATTGAAATCGGGAGTAACCAATGGAAATCACAAATTTGAACCATAAAAATGTCAAGTATCTTAATCAATTTCTGAACAAGATTGGGACCAATAATCAACCTCTCAGTTGTTCAATTAATCAAGTTCCCCAATGACATTCAGATTCAAATAATTCAGGAATCAGAAATCAGGAAGTTCAGTAATTCAGAAATTACGAAATCAACAGCAATTACAAATTAGAACCCTAGGAATGTCATTGCATCTTGATCATTTCTGAACTAGAATGAAACCATAAGATAACCTCTCAGTTGTCAAAACAATTGGGGCTCCACAATGACAAAATAGGTTCTAAGAATTCAAAAATCAGAAAGGCATTCAGAATCCAAATTTCAAAATAATCAGATTTCAGAAAGTGAGAAATCAGAATTCTAAATGGGATTGTTTCTAGAACTTGGCATTGATTCTTGATTCATTTCTGAACAAAGATTAGATCAAATGATAACTTATTAATTGTAACACAAATAAGATCTTACAATGGCAAGAACAGATTCATATCAATACAGATTTCAAAATTCAGAAATTCAATTCAGAACTTGATTCAATGCAGGAAATCAGATTTGTTCCTAATCCATCCACAATTAGTCTAGACTACTACCCTATCCTAGGAGACATAGAATTTAGCTCTTCATAATTATAAAGTTTAATACAAAATAGAATGAAGAACAGAAGCTAATCATCCTGATTTTTTAAGGTTGTTCTGCAGAAATCAGCAACACTTCAGCAGCATTCTAGCCCTCCTTCAGCTCTGGTCTAGCAGCCCTCCAAATGGAGGCTCCCCCCTGATTCCTTAGGGTTTTCAACTTATATATGACTTCCTTCCACCCTTAGATCAGCATCAAATTGTTCCATAGCTCCTGATTTGAGCCACTTGTCCAGGTCCTGAAATTCCAGCTGCTGTGACAGCTTTTGGACAGCAAAAAGTAGGTGCCCCCCCCCTCCTTTTTCTCCTTTGTGCAGACCTATTTCCCCTGCTATAAGAGTCAAAATAGAAAGCATTAAAGTCTTCTAATAAGATATAAACAAATAAGGATTAAAATAGCAAGTAATATCAGCTCAATTATCAATGGGGTTTGGTGTTGTGCAGAATTGAAAACCAAAATTAAAAATAATAGTTTGGAGGCCCGGAATGATAACTTTGCATATATCATGGAAAATGTTCAAATATGGGTAGTTCAGAGCATTGAAGGCATCCAAGGGATTAAGATGGCAAGTGAATGAGGTCAGAAATCAAATGTGGATAAGATTTCATAGGAATGATAACTTGGGTGACAAAAATGATAAGTTGATGCCATAAAAATGATAACTTATCATAATTTTGGTTGTGGTTATTCAAATGTGATCAAATTTGAACAGCAATGGGTTAAGACAGTAATTTGATGATTGACTAATGCCTTTGTGCAGAATTAATAGCTTTGCATATCGAAATGATAGTTTTGCCCTTAAATGATAACTTGACACTAAAAAATGATAACTTATGAAATGGAGTGATAACTTTGCCCAAATTGAAATATGGTCATCCAAATATGAATAATTAATGATGGCAAGGGATTTAGAGCAAAATAATCACTGGAAATCAACTAAATTAAAATAATGATAACTTTGCACATTGGAATGATAACTTGTCCAAAAAATGATAACTTGGCATAGAATTGTTATTTTTATGGATTTTAGCATTTCAAAACCTCTATGTACATGGAATTAAGTATAAAATGAGAAAGATCAGTTAGTTATAACTATCCATGCATTTCAAGCATATTTGGCCAAAAGTTAGACAAAATGAGGACTCGATAAGGGTGAATTGACTAGAAAATGGGATAAAAATCTATTGTCATCAGCTAGTAGTCAAACTCCCCCAAGCTTAACCTTTTGCTTGTCCTCAAGCAAAACATTCAGAAATTAAGGACAAACTTGAATTAACAGTCCACAAATGAATTAAAAACCAGCTGATTTAAGTCCAATGAGTTTCCCACTTTGCCAACACTTCATTCTTTCCAAAAATTCAAGTTCTAGCTAGGGAATCACAGAGGCTAAAGTAATTTTAAGCCATGGAAGAAGTACTAGCAATAACAAGTTGAATTTCAAGAATTATCAACTTTACAAAGAGGTTGAACTACAAATCCCTTCATGAACAGATTTTCCACTGCTTAAACAGGTTTAACACCTGACTTTTATTCATGAAATGCATGTAAAGAGGTCAAGACCTGATTTTTATTCATGCTGGTCACAAGATAAAAATTTTGGCTTATTTCAGGAGAGGTTCCTTTTTGGAATTTCACTCTCTTTATTTATGCATGCATGCAATGCAAAGTGCAACTTTTCACTTTTTCTTTTCTCCATTTTTCTTTTTCTATTCTGTTCATGAAGTGAGCAATAGTTCAAACTCAAGTAAGGTTTAGATTTCTTGGTCCAAAAAGTCAAGTTTTCTTATTTAACATGGCAGCAAGAGCCTTGACTCCCTTCTAGACATCATATATTATCAATTCAATCCATGAATGTCAGCTAGTGTTACCCACAAAAAGAAAATTTTTTAGCTGAAAGTTAATTCAAATGCATCTGAATTGATAAGCCAATTGAAGCAAAAAGGTTAATGGTCAAATTGACCACTTGGTATTGGAGTGTATTAACCATCATAATAAGGTATTTCACCCATTTCAAAGTTAAAATGAAGGCAAGATTTGAATTGAGCCCAAAAAAATGATAACCAGTGATAACCAATGATAACTTGTTCAAATAGTGATAACTTGGTGGTAAATGATGATATGGGCATTAAAATAGATTGAAAACATGGTGTAAAGTTTAGAAAAATACCAGGTTTCCTCTCCCAAGCTTATTCTCAGCACTGTCCACAGTGATGAAAATTAAGGCAAGGGAGAGGGTTGGTAGGGTATGAAATTGATGGAATTGTGCATTTGATTCCTTCCAATGGTTCTTGCATTTCAATCAGAGTCTTCAGGTGATCCATACTCCATGATTTGCAACTAATCCTACAGAGAAGTAGGAGATATCAGTGGGATATTCAATATAAGATTTTTGGGGTGCACAATTCAACAATGCATTGAAATTCACTGAAATGTACTGAAATTCAGTTATGATGGATTGGGAATACGAATATGAATGATAATTCAGATATTAATATGATGATTCCAGCATGAGAGAAAAGATAATATCAGTTATCATTGGGATTTCAGTGAGGAAAATCAAAAATGAGGGTAGGGGTACTCCCTAATTGCCAATTTGTGGATTGATTTGATTCCTCCTTGACTTATTCCTGCAAAACAAAAAGATTAGGTATAAAATGTCTTGGGAGATCGCCCTACTTTAATGTCTTAGGCTAGACATTGTTGCAACTCTTGATATCAAGGAGGTTTAAATATTATGATGTGATCGAGTAGAGATCTCAATATGTGGACAGGTTCACTAATCAAGTATGGATCTCTTAGTTTGTCAATGATTGACCTTTATTTTTCAGTTTGATTCCCTCCTTCATTGTACCAGAAATTTCCTAACTTCTCATCTCTAGAATCCTCATGTATGATATATGAATCCACTGGACTAGGAAGAGATTTCAGCTCCAATTTAGAGATCAATCTTTGTGGGAATGGCACCTTATCAAAAATCCTACCCTTGACTTCATTCTGAGGGTTCTTGTCCTGGTTTCCCACCACAACTTCTTCAATTGGCTCTTCTACAGGCTTTGAACTTGCATTTGCTTTAGCTGAACTGTCATCAACATGCTTCATGGGTTCTTCAATATTTTTTCCACTCCTGAGCTGGACAGCTTGTACTTGTTCCTTGGGGTTCAATTCTGGTTGTCCAGGGAAGAACATAGGTTCTCTAGTGGATGTGCTTGCTTGTTGGGCAATTTGGCTCTCAAGCAACTTTTGATTGGCACTTAAGGCTTCATATCCATTGGTTAGCTTCTGCATTGCCTCCTCTTACTTCTCTTGTTTCTTTAGAATTTGTTGCAGCAACTCTTCCATCTTTGATAATTGAGTGGGTTGAGTTTGTGGTTGCTGCTCATAAGGAGGTCTTTGCATTGGAGTGGTTGAAGATTGATTCCTATATGGAGGCGGCTGGTTCCTTGACAAAATCTTGGGCTGCCAATTAGAATTCTGCATGGATTTCCCTTGGTAGTGATTGGCCTTATAAGAGAAGTAGGGATGGTTCCTATTTTCTGGAGTATAGAACTCAGCAGGGGGGGCTTCACTCCATAATTTCCCACAGCATTCACTTGGTCTATGGCTTGCTCATATTGCTGCATTATCAGGTTACAACTCTCAGTGACATGGCCCTGATTTCCATACACATCACACCTTGATTCAGAATTGGAAGTCTTGTTGACATTAGGTGACAAATTCAGCTTCTCCAATGCCCTTTGCAACCCTTGTTCAATCTGGACAGCAATGTTGTTGACTTGTTTTCATTGGATAGCCTCCTTGTCCTGTCATGTGTAAGGAAATGGTGGTCCTTGGCCATGTTCTCAATTAATTGGTAGGCCTCATCAATGTTTTTGGAGGCAAAAATCCCTCCTGCAGCAGTGTCCAATGCCACTTTAGATGAAAAATTCGGACCCTTGTGGAAATAGTAGACCAACTGCCATTTCTCAAATTCATAGTGTGGACATGCCCTCAACAAGCTTTGGAGTCTTTGCCATGCATCACATATGTTCTCATGATCCAATTGTTAAAACATGATAATCTGGTCCCTATAGTTATCAGTTTTGCTAGGAGGAAAGAATTCAGCTAGAAACAATTGAACTATGGACTCCCAAGTGGCGATCTCTTCAAGTTTGAGAGTCTTGTACTAGGTCTTGACCTTGTCCTTGAGTGAAAAGGGGAATAGCCTCATGTATACAACATTCATAGGGGTATTGTTGAAATGGACAATGCTGCATATCTCCATAAAGTTGTCAAGGTGTGAAACTGGATCCTCAATCCCCAATCCAGCAAATTGACATTGGCTTATCATTGTGACCAATGCTGGATTCACTTCAAAAGTAGCCACAGGTGCTATGGATCCATCCCCTTGTTGATTTCTGACATTGCTGGGTGAATAATAATCCTTTAGTGTCCTAGGAGCAGCCATGTTTTGCTTGATAACCTCTTCTTAAAAAATTCTTCTCCTTGTCTCTATCCTTTGCAATCTCCTCCTTCACAAGAATCTTATTTTAGATTCAGGATCTGATTGATAATGGTCCTCTTGATTGTCCAAGTCCTGCATAAAGAATTTCAGAAGTATCAAAGTCAAGAAAGAAAGGAAAACTAGACAAAAGTTCAAAATTCAGAATGATAACTTGCAAAAACTGAAAGTTGGCCTAATAAATGGACTAAAAACTAGTCTAAAACTAATCTAAACTTTCTAAGTTAACCTAATTGGTCTCAAATCCCTAGCAACGGCGCCAAAAACTTGATAGTGATTTTGAGGGGTGTAATGATAACTTGCTGATTTTGGGGTCAAATTTCAGATTTTTCAATTTTTGATTTAACTCCCTAATTCACTTTTTACTGCAAGTATACAGGTCAATTATAGTCTACCCAAATGTCGTATCCACAGTGATTTGAAGCCAAAGACTCCCTAAAAACAATTTAGACTAGCCCTACTTGAAGTGGCAAAAATAGATTTTTAAAGAGATTGGAAAATAGATTTTTAAAAGTAATCAAAAGATGGCTATTTTTAGATTTTTGGAAAGTTATCAAAACTGAATTGTAAATGCTAAACTAGAGGCTCAAAGGATTTAATTATCAATGAGGAATGTTCTCCTAGGAATTGGGGTTCATCTAACTTAATTATAGATGGAATGGAACAAGTTATCAATTTTTAGTCAAATCTAATTCAACCTTAAGTATGGCTGCTCTCACAGCTCATTTAGACCAGAACTAATCAATATATTATCATATAATTATTAGCCAGGTTGAATAAGAAGAGGATTCCCACTAAAAATTAAGTTATCATTAAGCTCAATCTCAAGTTCTTTGCTGATTTTTGACAATTTAATGAAATCTGAAATGATAACTTCTAAATGCAGACACAAAATAAGGAAATCACTTCAATTAGCTAGGTAGGGATAAAATCAATCCAATAATAGTGCTGGTGCTCCTTGGTTTATCTCTAAACTACAAGAGGACTTTTAATCAGCCTCTCAGCTGCATATGAAACTGAAATCCATACTAACACTTATTGATTGGAAACAATATGTATATAATCACAAGTTGGAAATTCAGCAATTGTCATTGCTCCTTGGTTCATCTCTGAATCTCAAGGAAGGCCATAAGACCACCTCTTAGTGGTAAGTTAAAGTAGGGTTTAACAATGGCAATCAGATTTCCCTTAAATTCAGAAAAATGGAAATTAGCAACATTGAAATCGGTGAGTAACCAATGGAAATCACAAATTTGAACCATAAAAATGTCAAGTATCTTAATCCATTTCTGAACAAGATTGGGACCAATAATCAACCTCTCAGTTGTTCAATTAATCAAGTTTCCCAATGACATTCAGATTCAAATAATTCAGGAATCAGAAATCAGGAAGTTCAGGAATTCAGAAATTAGGAAATCAGCAGCAATTACAAATTAGAACCCTAGGAATGTCATTGCATCTTGATCATTTCTGAACTAGAATGAAATCATAAGATAACCTCTCAGTTGTCTAAACAATTGGGGCTCCACAATGACAAAATAGGTTCTAAGAATTCAGAAATCAGAAAGGCATTCAGAATCCAAATTTCAAAAAAATCAGATTTCAGAAAGTGAGAAATCAGAATTTTAAATGGGATTGTTTCTAGAACTTGGCATTGATTCTTGATTCATTTCTGAACAAAGATTAGATCAAATGACAACTTATTAATTGTAAACACAAATAAGATCTTACAATGGCAAGAACAGATTCATATCAATACAGATTTCAAATTTCAGAAATTCAATTCAGAACTTGATTCAATGCAGGAAATCAGATTTGTTCCTAATCCATCCACAATTAGTCTAGACTACTACCCTATCCTAGGAGACATAGAGTTTAGCTCCTCATAATTATAAAGTTTGATACAAAATAGAATGAAGAACAGAAGCTAATCATCCTGATTTTTTAAGGTTGTTCTGCAGAAATCAGCAACACTTCAGCAGCATTCTAGCCCTCCTTCAGCTCTGGTCTAGCAGCCCTCCAAATGGAGGCTCCCCCCTGATTCCTTAGGGTTTTCAACTTATATATGACTTCCTTCCACCCTTAGATCAGCATCAAATTGTTCCATAGCTCCTGATTTGAGCCACTTGTCCAGGTCCTGAAATTCCAGCTGCTGTGACAGCTTTTGGACAGCAAAAAGTAGGTGCCCCCCCCCCCCCTCCTTTTTCTCCTTTGTGCAGACCTATTTCCCCTGCTATAAGAGTCAAAATAGAAAGCATTAAAGTCTTCTAATAAGATATAAACAAATAAGGATTAAAATAGCAAGTAATATCAGCTCAATTATCAATGGGGTTTGGTGTTGTGCAGAATTGAAAACCAAAATTAAAAATAATAGTTTGGAGGCCCGGAATGATAACTTTGCATATATCATGGAAAATGTTCAAATATGGGTAGTTCAGAGCATTGAAGGCATTCAAGGGATTAAGATGGCAAGTGAATGAGGTCAGAAATCAAATGTGGATGAGATTTCATAGGAATGATAACTTGGGTGCCAAAAATGATAACTTGATGCTATAAAAATGATAACTTGTCATAATTTTGGTTGTGGTTATTCAAATGTGATCAAATTTGAACAGCAATGAGTTAAAACAGTAATTTGATGATTGACTAATGCCTTTGTGCAGAATTGATAGCTTTGCATATCGAAATGATACTTTTGCCCTTAAACGATAACTTGACACTCAAAAATGATAACTTATGAAATGGAGTGATAACTTTGCACAAATTGAAATATGGTCATCCAAATATGAATAATTAATGATTGCAAGGGATTTAGAGCAAAATAATCAATCAACTCAATTAAAATAATAATAACTTTGCACATTGGAATGACAACTTGCCCAAAAAATGATAACTTGGCATATAATTATTATTTTTATGGATTTTAGCATTTTAGAATCTCTATGCACATAGAATTAAGTATAAAATGAGAAAGATCAGCTAGTTATCATAATCCATGCATTCCAAGCATATTTTGCCAAAAGTTAGACAAAATGAGGGCTCGATAAGGGTGAATTGACTAGAAAATGGGATAAAAACTATTGTGATCAGCTAGTGATCATCTAACATGAACTAAATTAATCTAAACTAAATTATGCGAAAGATCTAAACTATAAATTTAAGGATGAAGAAAATTAGTTCTAAGTTTAAAGTCCTTAGCTCGACTATGACATAACATATCCTGAGAGTAATATAAGATTATCAATTAAAATAATGCAGTTAAGGTACAATCTCACCGGGTTTTTTGTGATCGTGAATACTCGTAGTGATGGAAATTGATAGTCTCAGAAGTCGTAATCTGTTTGGAATATTAAATCTTCCCCTTTGGTAGAAGTTGTGGTTGTCATTGTCGATTGGAATATGGAGATTGAATGACACTGCTCATCTGACTGTTCTGCTTGCTTATGAAATGATGTAGAAGCTGATGATTGATTTGAGGATGGTGAAGGTGTCATATGCTCCTAAGGTGAAGCTGGACTCTTAGGCCTTCATTGTTTTGTCAAAATATTTAGAGGCGTATGTGGACTCCTCTGATTCTGTGTTGAACATGAAGAATTGACTTGGATCTTCAGAGGTAGACTTTTGGGTCTCCATTGCGTGGTCTTTGTTGCTGACATGGATGGAGTGATCCACTCTTTTGTTGGTGAATTATGAATTTGAGCTGATGTCATTACGTTGGCTAGAGCTTCTGAAGTTGTGCACCTCCTACGTACTTGCCCATCTTCAATTCTGTATGGACTTGTCTCTTTCACATGTCATGTTGTTGTCCTCCTTTCTGGATAATAATATCTTTATGGCATCCATCTTTCTTGATAGTGACATGGGCATATAATGATTGCTGAATTCTCCTCTATGTTGTCTTCATATGTGCTAGAAACTTGACGAGTTAATTCTACAGCTAGCTTTTCAAGTGTGTGGATTTTGGTCTTCATCTCTTCAAATTTGATTTGAATGTCTGAATGTGGTGGAGGAGGAGATGACATATCACTAGCAATGTTCTGCCTTCTAAGTTGAGTCAATTGCACCTCCAAGTTGTTGATTAATTCACCTTGCACTTTGAGCTTCTCATTGATTGTTGCACTGAATTACTTAAATGTCTCCTGGAAGCTGGTTGTTGGCTCTAACGAAGATTCAAGTATTGATATAATAGCTTTCTATGTCCTTTTACTTTCTAGCCTGATGTTGTCAATTTGCCTTTCCATGTTTTCAATTTGATAATGTTGAGTAGAAAGTTTCTTCAGTAGAGGATCTAATAATTGTTTGAGTATGGTAGATAAATCTTGTAATAAATCTTCATTTTGAACTTGTCGAGGCTTCTCTGTAGTACTTTGTCTTGACGATGTTGCCTCGTTTATTAATCTCATCTTGTTGGACAACAGGGTTGCTTCTCTCAACTTGTTGATTTGTTGTCATTTTTTTCTTCGTCATTAAGGATGTAAAGATGTGTTCATGATGATGAAGTTGTGTACAAGATATTTCATCTAAAAAACTTATACAACACTAAAGAAAAAGTGAAGTAAAACATAAAATAAAAATTCTCAAAGTATCTTATACAAGATAGAATAAGAGTTATGAACAGTAGTTTCCAGGTAACGGCGCCAAAAACTTGATGCGTAAAATTTGTAACAAATAAATTTTCAAGCAAGTGCACTAGTCATATCAAGTAATAAAGTAAAGAGTAGAGTGTCGAACCTACAAGGAACTAGTTAAATCTAATCTATCTCAATAATCTACTAGGAGAAGAAAATGGTTTTGTGATAAGAAACAGAAAATTGAAGGTACAGAAAATAAACTATACGCAAATAAAATAAATTGGAGTTGGGCCTTGATAATTATGGATGATTAATGTAAAGATAAACGTGTATGATCCTCTGTAATAGTTGAGTCATAACACAAAATAATATATTCGATTCTTATGACGGATTAAGAGTACCTAAAGTATTGACCTCTCAAGATGAGTAAAACAAACTACCTTAACTTCTAATAAAATTAATAATCACAAACGATGAGTAAATTATTAATTTTATTGAGAATTAAGATGCATGAATATGTATCTTCTATACCATTATTCACCCATAAATCTGGACAGAATAATAGATTGCATGAAATTCGGCACAAACGTCGAGTTACCGAACACGCGTTATGCTTTAAGTTAAAAGTAGAAGATCAATTATCAAAGCAATAGTAATTCCTAAAAATAATCACTCCTCATACAAGTTTGTAATTTAATCTCGAAAATAAAATTACTTATCAAAAGGCAATGAACTCAACATGCATAATCAAAAGAAACTAAAAAGATAAATTAACTCAACTAATAACATGGTTCAAATAGTTTTCCTTCATGAAAAGAATATAAAATCTCTATTACAAAAATAATGAACTATAAGAATTAGGTAAAAGAGCATCCAAATAAAAGATTGAAGAAGAATTCTCAGCCTTCGGGACCTCTGGACCATTGCACAGCACAAAGGACATGTTGCTGCACAATCTTCTCCTTCGATTGATCTTCAAGCCTTGAAATTCATCCTCTGCAATATGGCACGGTTCCCAAGTCTCAAGCACACCCAAGCACACCTAAGCACACATTTTTCTGTCTCCTACGGCCTTTATTTGTAGCCTCCAGGGGTTCCAAGAGTTCTGGTAGAGATTCGATTTGATTCGAAGTCTTTTCATGTTAAAACAATTAAATTCGGATTAGACTTCAATAGGACTTTAAAACCATCCAAAACTGTGCCAAATATGAGTAAATATATTTCCTAATCATCCATGAGGCTTAGGATAAAGCTTGAGTTCGATCTAGATTTGAAATTCCCAAGAAAAGTCGAAGAAATCTCAAAAATACATTCGTAACGGCCCATAACAAGTCTGTAACGGCCTGAATATGGCTTTTCACGGCTCGTAACGTGGATTTAACGGCCCTTTCAGAGTCCAAATTGGAGTAGAAGTATAATTTTAATGCCAGTAACTTGGATTTCATAGCTCGTTACTCGAGAAGGTTTTTGGGCGAAACTGCACACTTTAACGGGCTCTTCACGCCCCTGCTATTACGGCCATTACGATCATATAACAATCCGTTATATTCAATTCAGCCCTGACAACCTTCGCTAATTTCCATTTTTGGCTCCATTTTAATCCGATTTGAGTGCCATTTATTTCTGTGCATTCCTGACTTAATTCTATTGCCTTTCCTGCAAGTAGATTTCTATTTTTATAAAATTAAGCAAATAAGGATAGAAAATGATGTATGTTATATGAAAATGAATTGAAATGTGATTAAATGCATGACTAATTATATGTTAAATTTTACATGCATCAGTCCTTCTCCCCTGCTCTTCTTCGTCCTCTGGTCGCGCGATTTGATGGAGAAAATGAGGCGAAATCGGATTAAGTAAACTACGGCCAAAAACATGAAGAAGACAACCAACTATCACTGATGTGCACCTTGGTTCGCTCGGGCTCATCTCTAGCGATCTCTTCGACATAAGGCAGCGTATTCTTGGGCTCCTGGACATAGGCACACAAGGGAGGACATGAGTGGATTGATGGCTAGGGATAGGGTATTTAAGATAAGTGGAAAAGAAGTATTTATAAGGGAAGGTTTGTTATAACATTTAAGTTGGATAAGTTTCCAAATCCTTATAATTAATTTTTTATTTGGTTTGATTTTTTTTCTGTTATTATTCTAACTATTACATTATAAACCTCTTAAAAATAAAATTCGTCCTCAAATTTATGGATGAGGTAGGGGCTTACCGAAAAGAATTGGTGATGCATGTAAAATATAACATATTTTAGTTTATTATTTTAATAAAATTTCTATAATTTGATCATGACATGCATCATTTAAGATCAATTTTAGTCACAATTTTGGATTTATCAATTTTGATTACTAATGCTTTGAATATTTTAACTAAGAAGGAATTTACTTACTTTTTATAATTATTTTGCAGGAAAGTCGAATTAACTCCAAATGAGATGAGTAAAAGATAATTGGGCGAGATTTATCAGAGACTTTATCTTTATTGGGCGTGAAACATACTTGGAGATGTTATTGGGAGCACCAAATTGTTACCATCATTGAAGACTATCTGAGGTGTTGCTATCGATCGAGAAACAAACAAGAGAATTATTACGGGCCAAATGGCACTATCATGTATTAAACTTGGGCGGCCAGGAGTCACATTATCTTTACCCCAAGATCTTGTCACATCCCTTAATGGCCGAGAAGATCACATCCAGGGCGCCAAATTAGGTTATCACCTTAAGTGGATAAAATCTTACGTCCAACTTCCTTGGGGGTTAAAGAAATGCAAAATTATTCTTTTGGGCATGAGATAAAGATTACGCCCTACATGACCAATTTTTATCGGTCAAAATCGGACGTCTAACGTATAAAAGGGAGTGAAGATAAGAAGAATTTATCATTTTGGCCCAGATTAGAATAAGGGAGTAAATATTAGAAGAGGAATTTTATCGGAACAAATTTACTTCAACCGTATGATATTAATGCCCGTAATCAATTTGAAGTCCGTATACACCTATAAATACATGACGAATCATCCATTACGGATGTGCCTTGAAGTCCAAGTTTCTTCAACAGTGGAGTCGTGAGCTCCACAGACTACGACCAAGAGGAGAGAAATGCTACGGTTGAAGTCCGTGAGACTGTCATCTATCTACCCAGATGTCATTCTTCTAATTATCATCATGTTATCTCTCCAAAATTTCTAAGATGAACTCCATGTTTTTAGATCTTTTATTTTAGGAGATTATTAATTGAAGAGAAATTATTTGAACCCTATTTCACTTGTTTTAATCTTTTTTGATCAATTATTAATTGTACTTAAAGCTTTTATGTTAGTTAATTGAATTTCTGAATTAGGCTATACCAGATTGTGAAGGGTTTAATTTCATAATTCATGATGCTAATTTTAATTTATTTCATATGAAATTAATAATTGACATAAATTTGATAACTAATGTATGGAGAATCAAGCTTATGATGTTTGTTAATCTATACCAGTTTGTGGAGTGATTAATAGTTTAGGGAATCCAATTTAATGCATCTTAATTTTATTATGATTTGATGGGACGCCAGTTGTGAAGACTTCAATTCTTATTAAATTAAGATAGTTCTGCATGCTTAGGTTAAAGGGATGTCAATTGTGGAGACTGCAAGTTAATCATGTTAGATTACTACTTTAGGGAAACTCTAATCCATTTTTAAAGATTAAGTATATCTTTTATGATTCGAATATTTATTCTGATCTATTTTCATCCTAAGGCCTAACTTCAGCACCATTATCTTATCTTATTATTATCTATTTTATTTTATAATTACAAAACTTAGCTTCAAAATCTATGTTTTTTATTCTTTTATTAATTTATTAATTGATATATTAAATTAATAATATTTCTCGTGTGTTCGACACTCTTTACTTCTTTTACTATATAACTTGAGCGACTAGTGGACTTGCTAGCGGATTTATTTTGCTACATTATTTTACGCATCAGTTGGGAACTGCTCACGCATCTCAAACTCAAGTTCTCATGTATCTTCGGCATCTCGATGGTGGATCCATGTGACTCTAACCATCGGTATGTCTCTAGTCCTTTGTTGTGAATCTTACGCTCTAGTATCCTCACGGGTTGCTCCTCATATGTGAGGTCTTCCTTTATGTATGTATTTGTAATGCATAAAATTTACTTAAATAATTAAAGTTATTTGATACATAGATTCTACAAATTTCTAAGTCGATTATACGAAACGAGTTACCAAATAAAAAACAAATTTACCTAAACCCTCAAACTTGACAATATTGCTCAAAACTTTTACATTGAAGCATCCAAAAAGTTCTATGTAAGTTTCATGTAATACATAGGTGAATCCATAAATAAACTTTTGACGAACAAGAGAACAATATAATAATTTTTCTATAGTCATCACTCTTTCGTGACTATTGCTTTTCATCACTTTCAAATTTTTTTTATCATCTGCATAACATTTGTTTCTTAATAAGTATTTTGGCTATTGCCTTTCAATAAAGCGAATGATTTAATAAGTATTTGACTTTATTTTACTCTTTAGACTCCTCTTTGCATTAATTCATTTTCTTTATCTGGTTACGAGATAGACTCATGTTCATTTTATATATCCATTAAACATTGAATTGACAATGTGAAACACTACACATGTTTCAATAAAATGGTTGCAAATTACTCACACTCGAATTGATCATGTGGGACATAATACGAAGCAGGCCATAAATCAATTTGTACATATTGCCGACTTTAAATCATTGACTTCAAAAGTGAAGATATCATTAATTTCGTTCAGTTGAGAAAATATTTATGAATGTCACATCTCTATTTCTAGAAGTTATAGGAATCATTAAATATAACAACATTCTAAATATAAAATTAGAAATTTATTTGTTAATTTCCATTTCAAAAATACGTTCAAGTATATTTTGGTTTCTTAGTATGCATAACACATATTATTGTAGAATAAAGTTAGTCGTATAACTATATTGTTTTCATTACCAGACTATTTGAATAAATCTGAACAATTTTGCAATATCAATTTAGTCATCAAGACTAGTCTTGCGATCATAATTGAATCTCCATCTAAGTTTATAAATTTGTATAAATAATTCATGTTACTTACTCAGATAATCCATATAACATGAAATTGTGATGAAAGAAACCACATTAAGACCTTAGACATTCAATAAAGCAGAAATGATTATTGTGTATTTTTTGTTCATAAATGGTTTTCTTATTTTCTTGTCAATTAGACATTATAAAAAAAAGGTAAAAAAAGCTTAAGCAATAAAATGCATTCCTCTAACTAGTATATATTTATATTGCTTCAAAATGTCAAAATTTGACTAGCTAAAACTTTTGTCATACATACCTATACTACATATGACATAAATATTCAACTTGAATATTTAAAGTAATCAAGAAATAAAAAATCATTTTTTTCAAAAATTATCATAAAGAAACTTCATTAAATACAAAATTTAATGATAAAAAATGCAGCTACAATGTCCAAAAATAAATTGTATATATTATACACATTTCATTAATAGACAAGAGCATAATAGGACAATGAAGATAAAATATCCTTCTATTGGAAAAGGAACATTTTGCAAAGTCATAACTTTTAAATCCCAGTTTTATATTATTTTCAACTATGTTCTTTGGTTTCAATGACTAAGTCATTACAAAGAATTCATCATTATTTGAGTACACGATAAGTTTCTCTAGAATCTACAATCCACAAAGCATGAGTTTCAATAACAAATTATGAGTATAAAAAACAAAACTAGTATACAATCATATTTACCTTTTTCAATTCAGTGTAATCACGAGTGAAAAGTCCATATTTGCCATGTCTATTGCACTTTGTTAAATAATATAATTTTCTCATTTATATTTATCATGACATAATAACACATATAAACTGCTTCATAACATAAAATGCATACATTTGTATCAAAGCATAAATCACACATCATTAAAAAATTGAAAATTTCAGAGTTCAAAAGCATATTCTTTTTCATTTTTTTAATTCTTGATAATTTATAAGATATTTACTTTTAAAAAAATGACTCTTCAATTGGGCCTCATGTGACCCAAAGTTTGACATAGGGCTTCAAATCTGTGCCCGCTCATGCATGACGCCCATTGGAGCGCATGCTCATGAGTGGCGGGCAGCGCTCGTTGCCCGCTGGCCCTCACATTGTGTGTGCATCAAGTGTAGCATGCCTACAGTGCACATGTCGAAAGTGGAAACCCTTTCATCCGACTTCGTGTAATGTCTTTTTCTAACAATTTTTTTCTCTCTTTTTTTTAAATGAGAAAATAACAAAAATTAATGTACAATAATTTGGATTGAATTTTGTATAGAAATGACAATGAAAAATTTTTTGTTCTTCAGTTATAGTCCTATAATTGAATGCACAAAAATTGCGTAGTCCAACAACTAAAACGAGAAAAGTCATTTTGATTGTGATACCAATTGAACAAATTTGTATTAATATAATAGGAAATTATCGAAATACCTCATAGCAGATCATTAAAGATTTTTCTTCGTTATTTCAATCTCGTCGTCGACACTTCAATCACGTATGAAAAGAAGTCACATCTTCACAATCTATATTGTAGGACATATTGTGGTAACCTCTCACTAGGTTCATCAGACTTGAGTTTGTTGGATCATGGACTACCTTACAAGAGCTCTCCACATGTCTTTTTATAAGCATGCAGAGGTTATTGATGTAACTTGACAATTTCTTTAACCCCCATGCCAACGATTCTTGCAACTGTTGATGGTTCTTGCAACCGCCATAGGCGGTTTATGGAATCACTCTATCTGCGCATGGGCCTATGTAGATTAAGGCCTATTATGGGTGTTAAGTGATGCATGCATTATGCAACATATATTTAGGATTGTATTTAGTTTTATTTTAATCATTTTTCATAGCATGCATCAATTTTTTTAATTATTTGCATTGATTTCCTTGAGCTCTCCAAATATCTAGGTGTGTGTTATTTTGCAGGAAAATCAATTCAATTTGATGGAAAAACCTTCAAGAAAAACCTGGAATGAAAATGGAATAAAATGGTGAAGAGTCAATTAAAAATGTCGTTGTAAGGCTGTAACATGCATGTCACGGCCCTAGCCTCAAAATTTATCGGTCGTAAACAGTTCCTAATACCCCACCAAAATTGATAATAGGTTGTTACCAGTATTTAACGAGTCTCACAGAAGATTATTGACTACCGCAGGAATCTTTAACGACCCATTATAATGCCTTCGCGACACATACAAAAGAAACCAGTATTTAAGTTTATTGTCTACTGCAGGAATCTTTAACGACCCATTATAATGGCTTCGCGACACATACAAAAGAAACTAGTATTTAAGTTTATTTTCTACCGCTGGAATCTTTAACGGCCCATTATAATGCCTCTTCGACACACACAAAATATGGATGTTGAATATAATTACCAAAAGTCCATGGCACTCACAGAATAGGTTAAAGGTCAATACACCAATATCATGAGGCGTAATGTGACTATCACAACTCTCATAGAACGATCGTAAGAAGTGAATGGAAAGTTTACAAATCGTAATATCCTGTTAATGGCCCGTGATAAGAGAGGACATCCGACCTCAACCTATCACACATCATGAAGCAGCAGAAGGAATTGGGATAAAGCCATTACAGGCCATGAGGAGCATATAACAGTCGCAATGAGAAAAACTTATGAGCCTTAAGTCTGAAGACACGGCACACGCAGAAGCTCCAAATTGAATTTGTCTGAGTTGCAAGCTGTGATCGAGATGTTAAGGGCTATTATGCAAGATGCCCACTTTGACTCAAAGTTAAAATCGGCCGTAAAATGTGTTCTACGACTCGTTATTTCAATCTATTTTGGTTATTTGCTAATATTGAATTTTCATTGGACCAGGAGTCTAGGATGTTATCTAATCTTTCATAGGAAATTTGAGATCATATTACTTGAAATTAGAGATAAATTGGATTATTTCCAAGTCAAATGGGAATCTAATCCGAATTTACTTGTTTTAACTAAGAAAGTCTTCCAATTTAGACTGAGACTATATATAAAGGACTTGGGAGGTAGAAAATTTCGTGCTTAAAGCTTGGGAAGTCGTGCCATATTGTAGAGGAGGATTCTTGAAGCCTAAAGATCACCTAAGAGATGTTATCCAATAACTTGTCAGTTGTGCCCACAAGTTCTTCTAACTCTGTTACCTGGTTTTCATAATTTATCTTTGTTGTAATGGAGATTTTAAATTTTATTTAAAAAGTGAAAATTATTTGAATCCTATTATTAGTTAAGTTTAGATTTTTTTATATCTTTTAATTATGCGCGTTGAGCTTATTGCCTTGAGTAATATTATTTCTGAGATTAAATTACAAATCTATTATAGTGGTAATTAGTTTAAGTAATTATTATTTCTTTGATTATTGACATTTTACTTTTAAGTTGAAGCATACATAAAACGTGTCTGATAACTCATTGTTTGTGCCGAATTTCATACGGTCTGTTATTTTGTTCACTATTGTGGATAAATGATATAGGAGATACATATTCATACATCTTAATTCTCTGTAAAACTAATAATTAACTCATCGTTTGTGCGTGGTTGCTAGAATTTTACTCGATGTTAAGATAGTTCGATCTACTTGTATTGGAAAAATCGATATTTGAAATACTCTTAATCCATCAAAAGAATCCAATTCATTATTCACTATTCTAACTTAATTATTATACAGGATCATACACATTTTATCTTTACATTAATCATCTGTAATTCTTCAAACCAATGTTGTTAGGACCAGACTAGACGACAATCCAAAAAGTGTCTCTTTGAGGTTGGACCGATCGGATTGGTCGGTCGAACTAGATAGTAATAAAATATTATATTTAATATATATAGTATATCAAGCTATGATATTTTGAATATATAAATATTTATATGATATCAAAATTTAATTATACAAAAGAAAAAATAACAATCATAAATAATTAATTTTAAGATTTGGTTTTAAAATTATTATACACTTAATAAATTTAAATCTCATTGAATCTGATTATTATATACAAATTTCCTATTGATTATTTTTTATGTATTTCATTTCTTTATTTTTTACATTAGAAGCAACATATACATATTTTTTTAAAAAATATTATGACAAGATTGTATATTCTATAAATAAATAGTATAATTAGTAGTTAACATACTAAATTAAAGAAATTTAAAGTTGTGTATATATATTATTATATATAAAATTATACTATATTAAGTTATTATAGTATTGTTGTATATTATTATACATATAACAAAGAAGTATGCACCATTCATTCATAATTAATTTATCTAATATGATAAATATTGTATTAATATTAATTAATATATCATTAATTTATATTATAATAAACATTTATGATATTAAAAAATTAAATAAGATCATAATCCATAAGTTAAAATGAAAGTTTAATAAATTCAAGACTAAATGAAGAGAAAAGAAACAAGTGAGTGTATAAAGATAGTCCTACATTGATAGTAATAATAATGTGAAAGTAAATGGAAAACTATTAAAGAATGAGAGGACTAATGGTCAATATGAATGTTTATGAAGAAAAATTATTTTTGAATATTTCTAAATTTATAATAATAAACTAGGAAACATAATTGTGATTGAATATATTCTTTAAAGTCTATTTTTCAAATTTTGATAATTTTTTATACGATGATTTGAAATTATATTTATTAGGGATGATGGATATATTTTTCTCATTATAATATCTAATACATTCACAAATTGTCCCAATCTTTGTCTCAATTTAATTGGGATCAGAGATTAGGATATCCGAATTAAATCATAATGATATTGAATCAAAATTAAAATATATTATTTTATTCTATTTTAAATAATTATATATAAAATTAAAAGAAAATATTACAATTATATGAATTAACTATAAAATAATAATTAAATAATAAATTATATCAACATATAAGATTAATAATACAATTTGACTAATTTAATAAATATTGTATATATTATATTATATAAATAATATGGGACCCTCATTTTCGATAGTACTCTTTGTGTTAAAATATGTGGATCAACTACTGAGATACCCTCAATATATTAAAATGATAAAAAGTATAAAATACATAATGATAAATTTAGTTAGGGAAAAAAATTTAAGTGTTCCCTTCTTCACCTTGTTTCCTATTGTCACCGTCGTCAGATCTCCATATAACTGTGATAAACTATTTGAGAGATTCAATCATGAACCATTGGATGAAGATTTGATTGTATAAATGATAGGGAACACTAAAATTGAACCCTTTAATTAATATAATTCAGAATTTGTGCAGTTAAGTCTTTGTTTGCTTAGTTAAGTTAGAATTCAAAATGTTTGGTAAGGTTTTTTTAGGTAGAAAATTTGTGATAATTAGAGGATGCTCTTTTTGTAATAATCGACAACCAACAAATAATAATAATAATAATAATAATTTGAGTTAGACTCAAACAAATAAGCGGCCAGCATATAAATTCATATTGATTCCCAATATGAGACAAAGACCAATCCTATGAGAGGGGTGAAATCATATCAGATTTATTTCATATGGATTTGATCACGAGAGAATTAGAATAGATAAAAACAATTGGCCATAAATCTTTGTTCGGACCACCCTCACGAATTTCCCCCTATTTTGGTTTTCTTCGTTCCCTCTCGTGTGTGCAGAAGCAGGAACACCCGCCCGTCGTACTTGGCGCTAGGGTTAGCAGACTCTCTCTCTTCTCCTAATCTAATCCTTCTGCTCTCCCTCACGTTGCTCTCTACACCAACTGGACTGCAGGCAGCGAAAGAGAAGAAGAACAGGGTTGAAACACGTAGGAATCAGGGGCACAACAGGGGTGCTGATTAATCGATTTTTGACGAACGAAAAGAGAGATTAATTGTGATTACAGGAGGGTGAATCGAAATCACCCTGCATGACCAATTGTCCCAATTCATGCCCTAATCGTTATGAAAAGAAAAGAATATGAATAGGGTTCAAGTTATCATTTTTTTAATTGTTTGATTTCTTGAATTCTTTGATTGGTTGATTGTTTGCATGCATAGTTATTTCTATTTGTTCTATTCCTATATTATTGATTGCTAGGAGGTAGGATTTAGAGTAGGGCGAAAGTACGTTAAGGATCCATGTAATTTACGGATTAAAATCGGATAGAATCGGCCGCCGTCATGGCCTTGCCACTCTCTGGCACGCCCGTGCCATTATGGTTACGGTCGTTCCACGCCACGTGCACGCCCGTGTCATGACTCGACAGGACCTAAGTAAAAGGTCAGCCGATGCCGGTCGACCGAGTGCCCGACCGGTCATGGCCGTGCCATCCTTCCGGCACAGCCGTGCCATGACCAAGTACCCAACCGTACTAGGATAAAATCAGTCAACCGACCATGAATCGGTCGATCAATTTCACCCTCCGTCACGGCCGTGCTCTCCTTGGACACGCCCGTACCACCTACGTAGAACTCGATCTTCAAATCGACATGGCCGTGCCAATAGGTTGTCACGGCCGTGCCCGACCACCAAACAGCCCTTGATTTACACCCATTAGACTTTCCTTATTTTGATATGAACGTTATCGATGGTCTTATGATTCCAACATGAACTCTTTGTCCTGATTTACCTCATACCGATTATATCACCTTCATTATATGATACAAAGAATGTCAAGTTACTAAAAGTGATTAATAAGTTCAGATAAAAAATTAACGATGGGTTGCCAGTCCAAACCAAGTGCATTAAGATAAGGGTCGCTCTCTTGGTCATGGTTTGATCACCCATTGACCCGCGCAAGGCCGTATCATTTGCTCGGCATACCTCAAGAATTAAAGGCACCTAAAGTCACCCTGATTTTAATAATAATCCAAGATCAAGAAGTATGTTCAAGTCAAGTCAAGTATGCCATGATTTCAAGTTTACTAAGCGTCATTCGATTTTCATGATTCATGATATCCTCTGATGATTGTTCTTATTATGATCTATACATATATCATTTCACGTTCTAATTAAGCATGATTATTTACCGCTGATTATTATATCCATGTCATACGTTGTATATCATGTGGTTCCCCACTAGACTGTCAAGCTCACGGGAGGACATCCTCCCCTGTGTCTAATTTCCACAGGACCAGGTCAGTAACGTGGTGGAGTAGGCGTGTGGTGATGAATCTCTGGCGATAGGACAACACATGAACCCTAGGGCTTTTAGAGTGTTTATTAGTTTTCCTTTACCTTCCGCATTTTAGAATCATGATGTAAAACTTATTTTATTTTTTAGCAATAATATAGCCACTTTTAGACTTCCATGAATTAAAGTTATCTTTTTTATTTATTTTTTGTTCTTCCGCTGACGTGTCTCGGTTATTGACTGAGATATTGTCAATATTATGGTCAAAGTCATAGCATGCCGTAGCGTCTCCGAGTTGATTTTCGCCACATGACGGGAGGGATTTGGGGGCGTTACACTTTTGTCAACTGATCAGGGCAAGGAAATGGAGGCGGTACCGTGGTAGGTAGGCATCTCCATCTATCAAATCCCTGCTCTCTCTCCCTCTCTCCATCCTCCTTATCGTGAGGGCATATAAAATAATACAAGGGGAAGGGAAGCACACACAGAGGTGCCATGGACTCTCTCCACCTCATCCACATCTCCACCGTTTTCTTCTCCTTCTTCCTCTACCACCTCCTGTTCAATCCAAAGAGCCACGACTGCCAGCCGCTTCCCCGGGGTCGGGGGGCTGGCCAATCCTGGGCAACCTCCCGCAGCTCGGCGCCAAGCACCACCACACCATGTACGCGCTCTCCAAGTCCTACGGCCCCCTCTTCGCCCTCCGCTTCGTCGCGTCCTCTGCCGTCGTGTCCGCCGAGTTCCTCCACACCCACGATGCCTTCTTCAGCGACCGCCCGCCCAACTCCGGTGCCAAGCACGTGGCCTACAACTACCAGTACCTCGTCTTCGCCCCCTACGGGCCCCGGTGGTGCCTGCTGCGCAAGCTCTACAGCGTGCACCTCTTCGGGCACAAAGCGCTCGAGGGCCTGCGGCGGGTGCAGGAGGGTGAGGTCGAGGCCCTGGCCGGTGATCTGGCCTCGCGGGGGTGGTATGGTGACCCCGTGAACCTCGGGCGGGTGGTGAACGTGTGCGCGACGAACGCGCTCTCGCGGGCTGCCGTCGGGCAGAGGGTGTGACATGGTGGTGGAGCTCATGAGGCTGGCTGGGGTGTTCAGCGTCGGAAACTTCGTTCCGTGGATCAAGTGGTTGACCCCGCAGGGCGAGGTGGCGCGCACGAAGGCGTTACACTGCTGGTACGACGAGTTCTTGGACGGGCTCTTGGCGGAGCAATGGCGGATGGCGGCGGGTCGATAGGAGGAAGGGGAAGGAAGGGATAACTCAAGTGTGTTGACTGCACTAAAGGAGACACCAGATAACTCGAGTGTGTCCACGGCAACAACTTCATCATTTCCGACGCGCCTCCTGTCGCTCACTCAATGGCACAACCCTCGTCTCCAACAATCCCGCACCCGGGCGAACTTCGCCCACGGCCTCTGTTGCACTCCTCTGTAGAGGACCTACCGTTCTTGCGACCCCATCTGCCCTCCACCGTCAGGGCGGCGCGGCGCTGGCTGCCACCGGGCGTCGAGGGCTAGTGGTCGAGAAATGGGAAGCCAGCGAAGATGGGATGATGAGCGACGCACTGGATGGTCCGTGGAAGAACACGTCGGTAATCGTTGAAGGAAAGGGAGGGGGTTGTAAAATACTTTCTTGAGCGTCAGATCCTTGTTGCTGCACTCAGCGTTCACGATGAAGTAGATATATAGGCAAGGAAATCAACAGGTGGAAGAGGAAATATTAGACGGCTGATCATAATGAGGAGTTAATAGCAGAAGGTTACGTTGAACAAATTCTTCAGCTTCATATTCCAAATAGAAAAAAAGAGATAAAATATAAATAAGAAAAGAGTGAGAAAAAAGATAAATCACAATGCTGAATGGACAGCAATATGAAACTATCCCAGCAGCTTTATATAAATATAAGATTTTATCAAATCATCTCATAACAAAAAATTTGATAAAAAAAATTCGTTGGTCCAAAAATGTAGTTCAACTCGATTTTTTTAATTTTTTTTCGATTTTGACCGATTTTAATTAGTTTTGATGGGTTTTGGCCAATTTTAATCGATTTTGATCGGCTTTGACCGATTTTATCTGGTTCAATTTAGCTCAAATGGAGGTCCGGATTTTGGAACTTTGAATGGGTCGGATTTGTGATCGATCAACGGTCCGACCGACCGGTTCGGTCCAACCTTGACAACACTGCTTCAAACTCAACACCAATTTATTATAATTTCTTATCATTTATTTTTTCATCTTCAAATTTTTGTTTTTATCATAGCTCTCTTTCATGCTCCTAATATATTATTTTGATAGAATGAATTTAATTAGCTCCTCGGATCACGTTCTACTCTATACTTTATTATTTGATAGGATAGTGCACTTGTTAGTAATTTTATTATTACATATTTTTGCATCATTAAGTCCGACATTTTCTAATAATGGCTTTATGCATGTTGTTAACCCAATTCATCATGCACGATTCAATTAATGAGGGTATGCATTTTTATCTTGAGTTGTTTTTGTAGGGTAAAAAAATATCCAACCAACAATTAAAAAAAAATCAAAATCAAAAGAGTTTATTGATAAATCAAAATCAATCCATTAAAATTGTAATTCCATAAAAGAATGGTTGGGGCCCGAGAACCCATTTCATATTTAATATTTAACTTATTTTTCCATTGTTTATTTTATTATTTGTATAATGGTTTTATATGATAATATCCGTCTCCTATATTTTGGAGGACCCATTTGTTATGTTCCAAAACATAGTGTAAGTTATATATTTAAATTATAATAATAAATTGTATTTTATTATTTAAAAATCTTGGATATAATCTTTTTGACCAAAATAAATTTGACCCAAGCATGTATTAGCTATTAAAATTGATAAAAAGATGTACATTATCATATTTGTATGACTAGCAGAAATTAAAGGCTATGAAAAAACCTGTACATATTTGAATGAAAAAAAAATCGTTATAAACATTTTTTTCTTCGATAAATTTAATCGTGGTCAGAGGTAAAATTAGTCATTGGTTAATAAAGTTATGGAAACTAAAGTTAGCATATAAAAGAATATTGTAAGTTATATCCTAAATTACAACATGGTAGACCTTAAAATTTGGAATATAAAGAATGGGAAATATGGACTTTACAAAAGCATGGAGTAAATTTTCACAACATTAATCATTCAACTTACAGGACATTTTTAATATCTTCATCCGATTTCACATTGTAATACTACAATTATTGAATTTTGAAGACGTTTGAATCACAATCATCATGATCGATTATAGATCATTGACATGACATTTACGTGGATATTTATATCACACAACGTCAATATTTTCTCTCTCATTAAAGTTAACATTTTTTTTCTGTTCTCCATTCAAATTTAATTTTATATTTATATGGTCATCCAACTTTTTAAAATTTTTAAACATGATCATTTAACGTTTTTAAAAAATTCAGTCACGATCATAATTAAAAATATAAAATAATAAAAATACACAATAAAATAATAACAAATAAAAAATATAGTCTCTTAAATGAGCTACCTAAAAATGAACCTTTGAGTAGTATGAGATTGTGCTTGGCCCGTCAAATCATGCCTCGGTCATGTATTAAATATATAATATTATAATAATTAATAATCATTAAATTAGGAAATAAGAATAAAAGCCCATCATATTTTTGCCTTAAATTTTTATTAATAAAACATATATAATATATGAAAAAAATTGTTCACATTTTTCCCCTAAGATTTGGAGCAATAAAAAAGTAAAAAATATTATAATATATTATATTGTGATTATTATATATATAATAAAATATTATATATATATATATATCATGTATGATTAAAGAATTAAATATATAATAACGAACCTTTGTGTAATATTTGATCGAATAGAGGTTGTGTCGGGCCATACCTAGTACTTCGTTGAGCAGCCCGGCATGGTCTGATTCAGGCCTGATCCCATAGTCAAGCCTAGATCAGGCCAATGTCAAGTTGGGCTGGCGTGACCCTGTGCAGGCGCCGAGCCAGGCGACCTATACAGAAGTCCACCTATAGGACCATGATTCCTCTCCCAACTAAAGTCAGCAAGATTGTCACTTTTTAATTTTTATTTATTTACCCATTTTAAATCATGACAAAGAAAATATGGATGTGAGTATTTTTCTTAAAAATAATTAAATAATTATAAAAGTTGAATGTTTTTTAGACATTTTTATTATTGTATTTTTTCTATTTTTATTTATTTTAATTGTCATCGTGACTGAAACTTGTGAAAGGTTAAATAAAAGACCGCAACCCATAGAAAATCTATCACATCTTGCGATTACATTTTTATGTTATTTATTTATTATGTCTTTTTATTATTTTAATTTTTTATGATTGTAATTCAAATTTTTAAAAAGTTGAATGACTGCTTATAAAAGTTTTGAAAAGTTAAATAACATGCCGGTACAAAATTAAATTCGATTTTATGAGAGAAGAAAATACTAATATAACATTTTTATTTTTTTAAAATTTAATGTGGATAAAAAAAATACTGAACATAAGCATTCACCTCAAGGATCCTTCAATAAACGAAAAATAGTCCATCGTGGTGCCATTTGACGATGACGGTGTTATAAAATGAAACGAGTATCTCCTAAATTATGAAATATACTCTCTACATTTTTTTCATTTCTTAGTTGGGAGATTGGGGAGTACAGTTGACTGTGGATGATAAAGACGAAGAGTGAATGGGATGTTGACTTAAGACTGGGAACTCGAGTATGCCATGAGTAGTTCCTCCCCGCGATTTGGTTGGCGTGATGCCTGTCATGTCATGTCATGTCAATTGAACTCATAACATATGACTGGAAGTTACAATAAAAAATATAAATAATAAAAGAAGAATAAAATATCAACTTTAGGGCTAATCGTGTCGGAGCGATAAAATCAGATTTGATTGCACCTCGGATTATATCGGATTGGCATGAAATTGTGTCGGATGGTACTTTGACCGACCCGGCACGATTTCCACTCGACCCGGATGGGTCGATTGGACTGGATCATGCCGTTCGATTCTTTCTTTCTTTTTTTACTCTATGTATAAAATTAAGAAAATAAAATATAAAAAAGCTAAAAATAAAAAATGGTTCATAAAAATTGTGCCCGTAACAAAAATAATAAAAATATTATAATATATTATATTAGGATTAATAGATGTATAAACATTATTTTTAAAATTTATGATATATGATTAAATATATGTATAATAGAATTATAAAACTAATAATATATAATTAAATATTTAGTTATATAATAATAATAATAATAAATCGTGCTCGTCGGGTCGAGCCCAGACGGGACCGTGCTCATCAGGCCCGTGTCAGGGTGTGCCCAGCATCATGTTGAGTAGCCATGCACGGTTTGGCCGAGCCCGATCGGGTGGTCATTCCTAGGTCAAGTCCATGTGCTCGGGCCAAGCTAGCCCAGCCAAAATGCATGCGGGTGGTGTGTTGGGTCTGTTTGGTTCAAATTTCATTTAAAAGAAAGGGAAGATAAAGAATGGGAAGTGAAAGGATGTGAAGAAAATGTAGGAGAATAATGGTGAATAATTACTCTTGTTTGGTTCACATTATTAAGGAGAAGAGAAGGAAATGGATGTTAAGTGATAATTTTATTTAGACGATTTTATCCTTTATATATATATATATATATATATTTATATATTTAATTTATATGGTTAAAAATGAAAAGACATGGTAAGTATGTCTTTTCCCTCCTTTCCACCTCGATTTAGAGGTAAAAGAATTAAAGGAGAATGAAGAAAAAAGGAAGGGACTTTCCCCTTCATTTTCCTACAACTTAAATTCAAACAAACAAGAGGAATTAATTTCCCTCCTTTCTCTTCTCGTCAAAATCCCCTTCTCTCACCCCTAATTGATAGAACTGAAAGATTGCATTTTAATACTGAAGAAGAGATAGTAGTCTTGGATCTAATTTTTGGATATGTCTATTTGATCAGGGTTTTTCATTTCTCATCGTGCTCACTCATTTATCTATCTTAAAGTTTTTTTTGTCTAAGATATTAATAACTAACTAGTTCTACGAAACTCGTATATGAAACTATTCTCGTATCCAAATTTAAAACACAAATTGTTTTTGCCAATTTTTATTACTAACATGTTGATATATACTGTAACACCCGGCCTGTTTAAAAAAAATCAAATTATAATAAAATCCGAATGTAATTCTAGTTATAGTTGGAAATTTATTCCACTTAAACCAACTTTCTCCTTCCTATATAAACTACCTCTACCAATATTAAACAAGTTTTTACCCTAGCCATCATCACCTCATGTGCCTCTCTCCTACCCCCTACGTCCAGGACCCCAAGAGGCCGTCGACGGATGCCAGAGACGAGCCAAACCACCAGGTAACGGACAACAACCACCCAGATCTTCTAGTGCATTATTTTTTATTGCTACTCCTCATTATTAACATCCTGGCGGTTCTTACTTCTTCCCCCATGGATGGCAGACACCCAGGGACATGGACGACGTGCTCTCAAGGTCAGAGAACCTTTAGGGACGATCGGAGAGGGAGAAGAACAAGAGGAAAGAGATCAGACCGCAGAGGAAAGTGAACAGATGTAGGTGGATCGTTGGATTAACCTCTCGATCGATTTTAACAATAGATTTGCAAGTTTAAAGACTCACATAGAACCCTAGTATCATCTTCTATCTACCCTTTATCGATCCAGGTATTTACATTAAGCATAAGAGATTTATTCCGACATAACTGTGCAGAAGGATGTGTAGCCGCGACCTCGGTCCCACCGAAATCACAGAACCTAGCTCGGGTGTGACCGCCATCAGGCGAAATCGACGTCGAACCTGACCCAAGCTCTTTGTCACTCGACTCGCGTCATCGCCGATATGCTGGCTCGAGTTCCGGCAGGGATCTCTCTCAAATTCCTGCCTGGACCGTGTCTGGTTTACACTCGGTTCGAATTGGGCCGAGTCGTGATCATTGAAGAACTTGGCCCGTGTCAGACCCAACCCAACCCGTGTTCTGCCATGACATGTTTGTTGTTCCATGATATGTGTCATGCCCGATTTTATTTGTAGATTGATTCATATGATAACATTGCATTGCATGATCAGAAGTCCCAATCTGGGCGAAGATGAGAATCTAAATAATTAATAAAGATAAAAGTTTGGGTGCCCATATTATGGATTGGCGGGAACTCATGGCATTCTTCATCGCATTGTTGGGGCACTGGCTCGACCTTGTCCCCATTCAAGATTTCTCCCCATCGTGTGATGAAAGAGGATACCCTCCTCCATAGCGAAGATGACTTATCGTGATGTGCATCATCACCGGCCTCACGAAGTACATGGCGCCTCATTGCAATCAAAACGCTCATTGATAACATTGCATAGGTGACATTGATTTAGAGTATTGATTCGCTTTTCATGGCACATTGATCTTACTGATCACTAGCTGATTATACTACATTTCTATTCATTTTTCATCTCAATTCATGTGCATATAAGCCCAGAAATGTTCATGTTATAATAATTATGCTTAATATACATGCATTGATTTTCTTAGCATAATGATATCTTACATTTGCACATTTGAGTTGAATAATATACTGATTTAGTTCTTATTTGTCTAATTTTTATTGGAGAGTTTTGATGCTTGTTGTTCTTATTATTCCAGCCTCCTAATCAAGGATAAAAGACATATCTTTGCTGGAAAAGGAGGGGGACCACAAGTGTGCAAGCTGCCAAAAAGCAAGAAAAAGAATATTTTTGAAAAGAATGGGGGACCACAAGTGTGCAAGCTGCCAAAAAGCAAGAAAAAGAATATTTTTGAAAAGAATGGGTGACCAGGACAGATGGCATAAATCAGAAGAAATAGAAGTTTTTGATGGGGATCAAAGGGTGAGGAAATTCCATATAAAAGAGAGAATTCCAGGAGGAAAAGGGGGCTTCCACCATTTTTCCAGATTTCTGCACCTTGGAACTGAAGGAAGGAGAAGAAGAAGTTTAGAGGTGATTTCAAGCTGACTCTGCCATTTTTATATTTCAGAATATTTTTTATTTTGTTCCTCATCTATTTTGTATTGATTTCATCATCTATGAGGAGCTAAATCTTAGCTCTCTTAGGTTAGGGTAGTAGTTTAATTCCTGCTATGAATGAATGATGAACAACGCTATTTTTTTTCACTAACGCTAGTATAGTTCTAAATGTTTTGGAATCTGTTCTTATTAATGTGAATCCTACTTTGTAATGGCAATTGAGAAGTTGATTTTAGATTCTTTTCACACTTAAAAATGAGTGAAGAACATTGATATTGTTTCCTGATTCCAATTTATCCATGCTGAGTTTTGATATATTCATCTAGCTTTTGTTAATGTGAATCTCATATTGAAATGACAATCGAGAGATTGATTCTAGATTCCCTCGATGTTTAGAGATAAACCAAGAGCATTATCATTGGTTTGTGGATCTGATTATATTTGTGTTGTGAGCTGAATTATTATCTTATCTTGTGATTGCTACTACCTCTGGTTTGTGACTTTACTTGTTATGCTTATATCTGAAAGGAATGTTAGCATACTAGTAGTTGTCATAAGTTTCATGATTTGAAACATTTTTAAATCAACCTAACTAACATTCATATGAAGGTATGATATTAGTTCTTATTTCAATGCAATGTGAGAGTAGTTTGTATAGGTTGAAATTGGCATGATTTTATTGTTGAGTTATTCTAATCCATCGATAGCAGAATTAGATGAACCTCATTCCTAGGAGAATCTATCATTAATTGTTAATCCCCTTTAAGGCTTTCAGCTAAGTAGTTAGATTTCATTCTATATTAATCATTTTAAACATAAAAAAAGAGTTATCTCCTAGTTATAGTTTGATTCTGGTCTTTATCCTTTTCCTTTTACTTACTTGTTACTTTAGCCCTTTTAGTCTAGGATTAATTTAGATTAGTTAGTAAGTCTTTAGTTCTCAAATCACTGTGGATACGACATTCGAGTCTACTACTCTGATCTGTGCACTTGCAGTTAGTGAAGTGAGGAGTTTAAACCATATATCATTTAGTTACATTTTCAATTCTATGATATAAATCAATCCATTAATCACACTCCACACAAATCACATCACTTACTTAGAGCATCGCATTGATCCATTCTATTGATTTTGATATAGCATGACATTTATTCTATTTCCATCGATTTTCCTACTTATGCCTATTTGTTTCATGCATAAATATTGTTAATGTTTATCCATTGGTTTATTATCCACATATTGGGCTGTGAAGCTCATGGGTTATTATTTCCCCTGCATTGATCCTGCAGGTAATGATGACAATCAAGGATGAGATATGGCTAATGACGTTCGTGATGGTCCAGTGCTCATGTGGTGTTTTAGAGTGTTTTTTTTTACTGTTTTAGATACTTTGACTCCATGTCATTAGGCTTTCACATTATTTTAATGTTCGATGATGTTTTAAACTATTTTGAATTATATCAAAGACTATTATTTGAATCTTTATTTTTAATCGCTATTTTTTATCATTGTTAAGTCTTTTATTTCATTTGGGTCAAATGATTGGTCAAAATCAAGGTTTTGGTCAAGGTATAACATTGTTGGTAGCGACCCTCAAGTTGCATCTTTTCACGTGGCAAGGGCGATTTGAGGGCGCTACATTTATGATATTAAAGCTAGACGTAGGGACTCTCTTGACATCCCCGAAGTACTTAGAGTCTTAGAGTACCTAGAGTCCCATGTGCACGCATCACGAACATGTTGTTGCGCCATCCGAATCAATTAAGTAAGAATCATTGCATTGTTTCCATTGATTTTCAATGATTATTCCTTTATCTATAGATGTTGACCCGACGCAAAGCTGCTGAGCTTGGTCGTGGAGCCAATGTCCAAAAGGGAAATATCCCTGAGAACACTGAGGCCCAAAGGGGCCCACAGCTGGCTGAGCAGAGAAGTAGAGGTCATGGTCTGGTTCTGGTCGTGAACAGAGAGTCCATCACCTAGAGGTACAGCAGGAGGATAGCTACATTAGTGATACTCAGATATTGCCACCGCTATCACCACCACGACCACATCATCAGGAGTTTTCACTACATCCAGCGCCTACTGAGGACACCATTCAAACATTTCTGAAGCTCCAGCCTCCACAATTTGATGGCAAAGGAGATGTTGACAAGGGTGAACATTGGGTCCTCGCTATGACAGAAATGTTTGAGCTATTGAGATGTTCTAAGGATAGGAAAGTTTTATATGTTGCGAGCCGCCTAACATATCACGCATTGGATTGGTGGAGAACCACTAGAGCCACCAAGTTTCATGTCCATATAGTAATTCCTTGGTAGAGTTTCTATGAGGCATTTGAAGGATGCTACTTCCCCGAGTACCAGCGCATCCAGAAACAACAGGACTTTCTGACACTGACCCAAAACCAAATGACTGTCGAGGATTACCATATCCAGTTTGCGCAACTAGAAAGGTACCACACTCAAAACATAGGTGAAAGCCAGAGGGCCGACCAATTCGCACAAGGCTTGAACTTCACCATTAGGAAAAATACATTATCTCGCAAATGCAAGTCTCTGAAAGACACCATGGAACTAGCCACAAAGATGGAAAGAGACTATATGAGGGAGCAAGAATAGCTCAAGGAACTGAGGGGCAAGGCACCAGTACGCCCCACTGAATAGTACCAACAGAGGTAGGATGATCGCCATCCAGCTAGAGGAACAAAAGCCCTATCCTCCTCCATGTAATGTTCCTCCACCACAACAGCAACAACCACAAAGGCCTCCTCAGCAAAGGAGTTAGCCACCACCACAGAATCACCAACCATAGCCATTGCGATAGCTGCCGTCTCCAAGGCAACCTCCTGCACAAAATGAAGGTGTTTGCGACTTATGTGAGTTGAACCATTCTGGGTAGTGCAAGAGGAAGACTGACGTGTGCATACATTGCGAGGGTTTTGACCACTACATCCATGATTACCCAGATCGTCGGAGGGGCGGTAGAGATCAAAAAGGTCAGAGAGGTGGGAACGCACTTGTCCAAGACCGCATCTACAATATGCAGAATGACACAGAATACAATGATGCTGACGTCATTAGAGGTACCCTCATAATCTTTGGATTACCAGTTATTGTTCTATTCGATTCAGGTGCTACCCATTTGTTTATATCTATTAGCTGCGCTAAGATATTGAACCTTCCATTCGTTGATATGATGTGTCGCATGAACGTGACCACACCAATGGGCACTTTGCATGCCATGAAATATATTGCTAATGCACCGGACATTGTGGAAGGAAAAGAGTTCTCCGCAATCTTGATGGTCATACCCATGGTGGATTATGATATCATTTTGGGTGTGGATTGGCTATCACATCACGATGTTTCATTGTTGTGGAAGAAGAAGCAGCTAGTTATAAATGCACAAAATGAGCTACGAATCATAGTCAGATGTACTCCCCCAGGGGAGCGCAAAGTACTAATCACCGCAATGCAAGCACAGAAGATGCTTAGAAAAGAATGCAGAGGGTACCTAGCTAGCGTCATTCTACTGTAAAGGATCTTCGCCAGCTGGACATTCCCTAAGACTTTCTGGATGTTTTCCCATAAGACATCTCCGGAATACCACCATAGAGAGAAATTGATATTAACATCGAGCTATTGCGAAGAACAACTTCTATATCAAAAGTACTATATTGCATGGCATCGACAAATATGCATGAACTAAAGAAGTAGATACAGGAGCTGCTCGACAAATGTTTCATTCGACCAAGTGTTTCACATTGGGGTGCATCGATCCTATTTGTAAAGAAGAAAGATGACTCACTTAGGTTGTGCATCGACTACAAATTACTAAACAAAGCCCCGTCAAGAACAAGTAACCGCTTTGGCACATAAATGATCTATTCGATCAGTTATCCAAAGCATCGATATTCTCAAAGATAGATTTACGAAGCAGTTACCATCAACTCAGAGTAGCTAAAAAGGATGTACCAAAAATTATCTTTCGATCCAGGTATGGCCACTACGAGTTCCTCGCCATGCCTTTTGGACTAACAAATGCCCCCGTGGCATTTGTGAATCTTGTGAATAGAGTATTCAGGCCTTATCTTGATTAATTCATCATCGTCTCTATCGATGATATTCTGATCTATTCATCGAACCCCGAGGAGCATCGACAACATCTTCGGATTGTATTGGAGACGCTGAGGCGGTATAAGCTTTATGCTAAACTGTCCAAGTGTGAATTTTGGCTGGAATTTTTAAAGCATTACGAGTTTATAATTAATTACCATCCTGGTAAAGCAAACTCTGTAGCAAATGCACTGAGCCACAAGTGGGAATGATCATTAACCTACATGAGACTGCGAGAGCATGAGCTGCTAGAAGAGTTCAACCAATGGAATCCAAGAATGGGGCATAATGGAGCCTTGTGGATGGTACATCAACTTCATCCTAGCTTAATAAAATAGAGCGCCAACAGCATTATCGATCGCTGAAGTCCTTGGGAATCTCAGAATGAAAGAGGGGGAAGATCACTATGGACTTTGTGTTCAACTTGCCACAGACGCGGAAGGGTCACAATGCCATATGGATAATCGTGGACCGATTGATGAAGACCGTCCACTTCCTTCTCATCAAGTGGAAGTAGCCAGTTCCAAGTTTATTGGACTTATATGTGCGGGAAATCACCTGACTCCATGAAATTCCAAAGTCCATCGTTTCATATCGTGATCCCAAATTTACAGTCAGATTTTGAAAAAGCCTACAAAATGCTTTTGGTACCCGCTTGAACTTTAGTACTGCATTCCACCCATAGATAGATGAGCAGTCAAAGCACTATATAGACACTCGAGGATATATTGAGAGCTTGCGCAGTAGATTTACAAGGGAGTTGGGATGAACACCTCCCTTTGATAGAGTTCTCTTATAATAACAACTTCCACTCTAACATCGGCATGGCTCCATTTGGGGCACTGTACAGGATGTCATGTCGTTCATCGGCACATTGGAATGATGTTGGAGAAAAGAAGTCCATGGAAAAGAAAGAAGTATTGGAGGCATAGGAATATACTAATAAAGTGGAACTGATTAAAGAATGGATGAAGGCTGCTCAGTCCCGACAAAAGACCTATGTAGTTAGAGGCAGACGTGAGCAAATCTTTCAAGTTGGCGATAAGGTAATGCTGAAGGTCTCCCGTATGCAGGGTGTTATGAGATTCAGCAAGAAAAGGAAGCTAAGTCCCAGATATGTAGGACCTTTTGGGTAGCTTGAGCTTGTTGGCGATGCAGCATGCATAGTAGCATTGCCCCCTTCTTATGGACGTGTACATAATGTCTTCCATGTATCCATGCTAGGGAAATACAAACATGATGACACCAATATTGTAAAATATGAAGAGCCCAACCACCTCACGTATGAAGAGCAACCAGTGGAGATAATAGAGTATAAAATTCAGCGGCACAAAAATAGAGAAGTGCCGATGGTGAGAGTTGCATGGAGCCACCATCGAGATGCTGAGGCTACATGGGAATTAGAGTCAGAGATGCGCGAGCCATTCCCAACTCCTTTTGGTAAGCCTCTACCTCATTCATAAATTCGGGGACGAATTTTATTTTTAAGAGATTTATAATGTAATGCCCGACCTTGTTTAAAAAATCAAATTAAAATAAATCAGAATATAATTCTAGTTATAGTTGGAAACTTATCCAACTTAATCCAACTTTTCCCTTCCTATATAAACTACCCTCTACCAACATTAAACAAGTTTTTGCCCTAACCGTCATCACCTAACCCCAAGAGGTGATCGCCGGATGCCGGAGAGACCGCCGAAGATGACCCAAAGCACCAGGTAACGGACATCAACCACCTAGGTCTTCTAGTGCATTATTTTTTGTTGCTACTCCTCATTATTAGCATCTTGGCAGTTCTTCCTTCTTCCCCCATGGACGACAGACATACAGGGACGTGAACGACGTGCTCTTGAGGCCGGAGAACCTTCAGGGATGGCTGGAGAGGGAGAAGAATGAGAGGAAAAAGATCAGACCGCAGAGAAAGCGAACAGAGGTAGGTGGACCATTGGATCAACCTCTGGATCAATTTTAATAATAGATTTAGGGACCCACATAGAACCCTAGTATCGTCTTCTATCTACCCTTCATCAATCCAGTATTACTTTATGCATATGAGGTTTATTCCAATGAAATTGCACGGAAGAACGTGCAGCCACAACCACAGTCTCGTCGGAATCACAAAACTTGGCCCGGGTGTGATCGCCATCGGGTGGAACCAACGTCGAGCCCGACCCGGGCTCTTTGTCACCCAACCCACACCGTCGTCGATGCGCGCACAGATACCGGAACCCGACAAGAGTTCCACTGGACCTGGCCCAAGTTTCGGCAGGGATCTCTCTCGAATTTTGCCTAGACCGAGTTCGGCTTACACTCGGTCCGAATTGGAGTCACCGATCATTAAAGAACACACCCGGGTTCTATTGTGACATGTCTGTTGTTCCATGATATGTGTCACATTCAATTTTATTGATAGATTGATTCATAAGATAGTATTGCATTGCATGATCAGAAGTCCCAATCTGAGCGAAGACAAGAACCTAAATAATTAATAAAGATAAAAAATTAGGTGTCCATGTTACGGATTGACATGAGCTCATAGCATTGTTCATCGCATTGTTGGGACACTAGCTCGGCCTTGTCTCCCTTCACAATTTCTTCCCATCATGTGACGAAAGAGGACACCCTCCCTTATAGCGAGGATGACTTGTCGTGATGTACACCATCACGGCCTCATGAAGTACATGGCACCTCATTATAACCAAAATGCTCATTTATATTATTGCATAGTTGACATTGATTCAGAGTCTTTCATGGCACATTAATCTTACTCAGAGCATCGCATGGATCCATTCTATTGATTTTGATATAGCATGACATTGATTCTATTCAGTGGCGGAGCCAGGAATAATTATCACTGGGTTCACTAATTCATAGCGATAGAAATATGTTGAAACTTTTTATACTCGTATAAATTTTGTTCTAAGATTTTGAATTAATTTTTTTGACAAAAAAAAATTTAATCTAAATCATATATAGATTTTTATAAATAAAAGAATATTAAATGATAAAAAATAGCAAGCTAAAAAGCTAATAACAATTTTCAAATATATATACTCAATAATTCATATTATCTCAATAATAATAATAATAATAATGTTTAATATAAAAATTAAGTGATTATTTAAACAAAATGATGTAATAAATTTTTCATGTTAAGAAACTTACATAATTATCCTAAGAAAAATATGTTACAACAAATGATATAACTTCATTAAATCACATAATTATATATAAAAGAAGCACATATAAAATAATAAAGCATTTTACTTCGAATATACAAACTTAAATTAATGGCATGAATTATTTTAATATTTTTTATTATATTTAAATTTAATAAATATATTTAAAGGTACATAAAACTTGATAAAAGATGAAAAATCATATTAAGCACCAGGTATTTACGCTTAAAAAATAGTATAGTAAATAAGATGATTATTAGATAATAATGATACTTTAATAAAAATTAGTGATATATACCTCCATAATGTATATTTCTAATAAAAAAGCTAATAACAATTTTCAAATATATATACTCAATAATTCGTATTATCACAATAATAATAATAATAATAGTGTTTAATATAAAAATGATGTGATTATTTAAACAAAATGATGTAATAAAATTTTCATGTTAAAAACTTTTAATAATGACATAATTATCCTATGAAAAATATGTTACAACCAATGACATAACTTCAATAAATCACATAATTATATATAAAAGAAACACATATAAAATAATAAATCATTTTACTTTGAAGATACAAAGTTAAATTAATGGCATGAATTATTTTAATATTTTTTATTATATTTAAATTTAATAAATATATTTAAAGGTACATAAAACTTGATAAAAGATGAAAAATCATATTAAGCACCAGGTATTTGTGCTTAAAAAAATAGTATAGTAAATAAGATGATTATTAGATATATAGATTTTTGTAAATAAAAGAACATTAAATGATAAAAAAATAGCAAGGTAAAAAGCTAATAACAATTTTCAAATATATATACTCAATAATTCATATTATCTCAATAATAATAATAATGTTTAATATAAAAATTAAGTGATTATTTAAACAAAATGATGTAATAAATTTTTCATGTTAAAAAACTTACATAATTATCCTAAGAAAAATATGTTACAACAAATGATATAACTTCATTAAATCACATAATTATATATAAAAGAAGCACATATAAAATAATAAAGCATTTTACTTCGAATATACAAAGTTAAATTAATGGCATGAATTATTTTAATATTTTTTATTAGATTTAAATTTAATAAATATATTTAAAGGTACATAAAACTTGATAAAAGATGAAAAATCATATTAAGCACTATGTATTTATGCTTAAAAAATAGTATAGTAAATAAGATGATTATTAGATAATAATGATACTTTAATAAAAATTAGTGATATATACCTCCATAATTGTATATTTCTAATAAAAAAGCTAATAACAATTTTCAAATTTATATACCCAATAATTCATATTATCACAATAATAATAATAATAGTGTTTAATATAAAAATGATGTGATTATTTAAACAAAATGATGTAATAAAATTTTCATGTTAAAAACTTTTAATAATGACATAATTATCCTATGAAAAATATGTTACAACCAATGACATAACTTCAATAAATCACATAATTATATATAAAAGAAACACATATAAAATAATAAAGCATTTTACTTTGAAGATACAAAGTTAAATTAATGGCATGAATTATTTTAATATTTTTTATTATATTTAAATTTAATAAATATATTTAAAGGTACATAAAACTTGATAAAAGATGAAAAATCATATTAAGCACCAGGTATTTGTGCTTAAAAAAATAGTATAGTAAATAAGATGATTATTAGATATATAGATTTTTATAAATAAAAGAACATTAAATGATAAAAAAATAGCAAGGTAAAAAGCTAATAACAATTTTCAAATATATATACTCAATAATTCATATTATCTCAATAATAATAATAATAATAATGTTTAATATAAAAATTAAGTGATTATTTAAACAAAATGATGTAATAAATTTTTCATGTTAAAAAACTTACATAATTATCCTAAGAAAAATATGTTACAACAAATGATATAACTTCATTAAATCACATAATTATATATAAAAAGAAGCACATATAAAATAATAAAGCATTTTACTTCGAATATACAAAGTTAAATTAATGGCATGAATTATTTTAATATTGTTTATTAGATTTAAATTTAATAAATATATTTAAAGGTACATAAAACTTGATAAAAGATGAAAAATCATATTAAGCACTAGGTATTTATGCTTAAAAAATAGTATAGTAAATAAGATGATTATTAGATAATAATGATACTTTAATAAAAATTAGTGATATATACTTCCATAATTGTATGTTTCTAATAAAAAAGCTAATAACAATTTTCAAATATATGTACTCAATAATTCATATTATCACAATAATAATAATAATAACGTTTAATATAAAAATGATGTGATTATTTAAACAAAATGATGTAATAAAATTTTCATGTTAAAAAAATTTTAATAATGACATAATTATCCTATGAAAAATATGTTACAACCAATGACATAACTTCAATAAATCACATAATTATATATGCTACCAACAGGACAACTGTAGAGGTTTGATGCATGTGGAACAAAATTGTATATGTGGGATTTTAAATGTCAATTCCTGCACGTGTCACGGGGTCATTATCGGACACTAGACCACGTGTGGCGACTAGGCGGATAGGCACCTAGCCAAGCCTGTTTTGAGTTTGCAGCGGAAATTTTATGGTCGAGACGACTATGCCAAGAGTCCCTCTTATAGACATTCAATCACGGACATGACTAGAGTGTTGGACTACTCGTCATGGGACCGTGGCATTGGCACGTTGCGGCACTAATGCTGGCGCTTGGGCGCTTAAAGTCCGAAGGAGCGACAAAGGGATCACGGGACGCCACAAAGGGACACCGATGTGGGTTGCCACCCCACGCTCAAAGCCATGATACTAGAATTAAATGAAAGCTTACTTGTATTAAATATGATGAAACATAACATACAACTGGGCCTCGGAAGGACTAGTGAACTCCTCCGAGTGTACCGTAGGTATAAGAGTCTTATTACATATTGAAGATGTAAAAGACGTACCCTACGAGAACGTCACATACTTGATCATTCATAAGGACGGCTTTACAAGAGAAATGCCTTAAGGGCGGATAACTTGATACTCCGCAATATTACGTAGTGCGGGGCGGCTGCATGTGTTACATGTTTTCGGCGCTGAGCGACCGAGGACTATAAGTTAAGCAACACTGGTACCGCGAGGCTTCACGCTTCGTGTCACGGAAAAAAGTCCCGTGACATTCTCCCCCACCAAATTCGGCGACGCCCCCGATGCCGTTGTCCGGGCTTCCTCGAGGCCTTCGTCTTCAGTCTTGACTTCGCTTGTCTCATTCAATTCTGCCTTCTTTGCCTTGACTTCGACTTCACCAGCATCACGCAATGCCAGGAATGCCCGCTCCTTTGGGTCTCGCTGAGGACTCCTCCCTCAGGCTTGCTTCACTTGCTGATCCTTCGTCCAATCCGGTGTCATCACTTGTGCAGCGCCAGTGGAGTCCGCCATGTGCGGTCTGACTTCATCAAGAAACTATCCGTCCATCAAGTCTTTGTTGGCTTCACTTCTCTTCGACTTGCGCAGCGTCAACTTGTGTGATTTGGCTTCTTTTGGGGTGAAACAATTCTTGTATGCCTTCGGGAATTGCTCGAAAAAGAGTTGCTTCAGGGTCGTGCAGAACACGATGAAGAGTCTCGCCATTCGACCTGCATGACTTGACTTGATGCCTTCATGTTGCGGATGGCCGCAACACAAGATCTCCCTTTCGTCGAATGCAAAGTACGGGACCATCTTACCCTCGATGATCTCTCTTGAATTTCGACGACTTGAAACAACACAAGCTCTAAGATGACAACATTTGCAATTTGTCTGCTTCGGGTGTCTTGCGTCGCTATGATGAGCGACAAGAGTCCTCCCACGAATGCTTCGGGACGCTTCAGGTATCTTTGTGGGCTTGACTCAACATCTCTATGTTGCAAAGGGTTGCAACGTAGAATCTTTCATACCTCTACCGAACGAAGAGCGCAGGACCACCTCCTCCTTGGTGATCACCTGATGTTTCGGCAGTCTTGAGGCTGGACAAGGTTCTTTGATGTAACAATCCATGCCTTGTCCATTCCGAGTCTCCATAATGGGCGACAAGAATCTCCCCACGTTCTCTTGTGGTTCAACTCACTGTCTCCAAGTTGCAGATGGCTGCAACGTTGGGTCCTTCGTCCGTCGAGTATTGAGAGCGGCTCCACCTTCCCCTTGGGGACATGAGACATCTCAACGGTTTGCGGTGGAACAAGATTCTTTGATATAACATTTCGCACCTTGTCTACTCCCAATCGCTATAGTGAGTGACGATGGGAGTCTCCCCACATGTGCTTGTAGTTCGACTCAATTCTCCTGCTTCGATGGGCGAACATTGTCTTTGGCATGAGTAGCTTCCTCCTTGCGATTTGAGCTCCTCTCCCCCACCATTGTCCTTGCCCAAGGGCTTTGGTGGTATGGCACTTGTCACGATTGACTTGGCAGCGATGACTAGTGAGCGAAGGTTGGACGATCCTGTCATTCCAACTCCCTCCTAGTCCAAAGCTTCTAATCCCTCTGCTTGAAGAACACCAACGCTAGGTCTTCATCCTCCTGAGAACACTGTAGGCGGAACTCGGTGATATCTTTCACGTCCTCCTTCAACATGCTCATCTGGCCGATGCTGAACAATGCGACCTTGACTTCCAGTCCCAACTTATCAGAGCTTGCATAATTGATGAGCTGCCACTTCCTCTATCCCACATCTCGATGGGGTTCATGTTTGCCACATTCCACATCGTCGTGATGGCAATGCCATTTTGAGTTTACCACATCTTGCAGGGTTCTGGGGATATGCCTTCTTCCAATCCTGGGAGCTCCTTTGAAGCTTAGGCAACACCTTTGGGTATGGACGGGGCGAGATCGTTGTGCTCGTTCACGAAGAGGATGCACCTTAGATGCTCATCCGTCCGCAACTTGGACGAAGTAATGTCATTGTGCTTGTCGACAAGGATCATGCGCCTTTGACATACTTGTCCATCGGGCGGCTGACCCTTGTGAAAGAATAGTCATTCCGGGCCTTCAATGAACCATGGGGGTGTTCGTGAAGACGCTCCGCTTGGGTAAGCGGATTGCGATTGGTGAACTCATGGCATGAGCTCCCAACGCTACCTCCATCTCCATTCGAAGAGCCGACATCGCCAGTGTGTCCTTCGAAACATTTGGATTGCGATCTTTGGAGGCCGCTTCGATTGCTCAAGGCGTTGTCCGAGAGGAAAGGGTACTCCTTCCTTCAGTTGGCGGCGGAACGCTTGACAGCAGCATGCCAAGGTTCGCCGATGCTCGACGCCTAGACCATTTGCCAAATTGGTCGCTGAATTGAGGCGTCGATTTGTGTTGGCATGTAGCAGGTTCGTCCCAACTCTTGATGGATGACATCACGCCGCTTGCGGGGAGACACTTGACGAGGCAGGCAAGGCTGACAGCTCGTCCACGAGTGTTTGCAAGTAATCAACGCTTTGCTCCATTCTTGAAAGTCATCATGGCGTGGCAGGCGATGTTGCGGTACGACAAGATGCTTATGATTGATGCTCCTTAGCCGAGAGGGATGATAATCCTTCGCCGAAAGAGACCAAGAACCTTGATGCTTAAACTTGAGCCAACTTCTCCCGTGAAGCGATTGTGCACTTCAAGTTGCATGACTGGGCATGCGTGATCACTTGCTGATCACTATATGATTCTAACCCATTTTAGATGAAATTCATACATATGGAGTCCCACTTTTGCCTATTTTTGAGCCAATTATACTTGGAATGTAAACATTGTGATAACTAGTTGATATTCCTCATTTCATACTTAATTCCATGTGCATAGAGGCTCTGAAATGCCAAAATCCATTAATATTTAAATTCTATGCCAAGTTATCATTTTGAAGACAAGTTATCATTCTTAAGTGTCAAGTTATCACTATTTTGAATGAACTTATTTACAATCGTTTTCTTGCCCTAAATCCATCATTATCATGTATAAATCATATTTGGATAGTCACATCTCAACTTGTGCAAAGTTTTAAGTCCATTTGAATAAGTTATCATTTTTCAAGTGCCAAGTTATCGTTAAAGGGTAATTCTGTCATTTCGACATGCAAAACCATTAATTCTGCACAAGGACCTTAAGCAATCATCTTATTATTGTTCTAACTCATTGTTGATTAAATTTCATCACATTTGGATAATCAAAACTCAAGTTATGACAAGTTATCGTTTTTAAGTCATATAAGTTATCATTTTTGGGGCACTCAAGTTATCACTTTTAGGAATCTCATTCATATTTGATTTCTGACCTCACTCACTTGTCACTATAATCAATTTGATGCCTGAAATGCTTTGAACCACCCATATTAGGACATTTTCCAAGATTTTCATAAAGTTATCATTCCGGGCCCTTGAATTCATTCATATCGATATAAGTTTTCATTCTTGCACAACACATAATCTCATCTGATAATTGAACTAGTTACCAGCATTATCCTAATCCTTATTTGTCAAAATACTACTCAAGATCTTTGATGCTTGCTGTTTGGGTTTTTGTAGCAAGAAGAAAAGGTGGCCAAAAGGTGGAAAAAGTAGGGGGGACCACTACTTTTTCCTGCACAAAAGGGAATCTGCAGCTGGAATTTCTGCAGAGGACACATGGCTGCAATCAAAGCATAAAGAATGTTCAGATGCTGATCAAAGGATGGAGATAAGGGATATAAAAGCTGGATTTTTCTGGAGGAAGAGGGGGCTGGTCATTCAAGGGTTTGAGCAAGGAAGGAGGCTGCTGCTGGGATTTGCTGCTGCTGGCCTAGAAGCTTCAAGCAGCCATGAATTGTATCTGTTTCTTATCCCATTTGATGTCAAATCTTGTAATTATGAGGAGCTAAACTCCATTTCTTCTAGGATAGGGTAGTAGTTTAGATTAGTTTTGGATGGATATGGACTGATTTGTAATCCTGCACTGAAATCAATTCTGGTTTTTAGATTTTAGAACTTTTCTGCACTGATTCATGTTATCATTAGATCCATTGTAAACCATGATTGAGATGTGTTATTTGATCTAATCACCCTTCAGAATGCATTAAGAGATAAAGTCAGATTTTTGGATTCCATTTAGTTGCAAATTTGATTTCTGAATTTGGTTTCCTGAAAATCTGATTTCCTATTTTTCTGAATCTGATTTCCTGAACTGCAGAATATGTTTGTCACTCTTAACCTGATTAATTGAGTCTTTGGGATGTTGGTATTGTCCCTATCTTGTTCAGAAATGAATCAAGATTGTTTAGGCAATCATTTGACTCAAACTAGATTTTCCACTGATATTGAACAGAAATCAGAATTCTGATTTTTCTGGTTTTACATTTCTGAAATCTGAAGTGTTATAAATCTGATCTTGTCATTTGAGGACCCTATTTGTATTTATAACTGAGAAGTTATCATTTGATCTAACCCTTGTTCAGAAATGAATCAAGAATCAATATCAAGTTCTAGATACAAACCCAATTAGAATTCTGATTTCTACTTTCTGAAATCTGATTTTTTTGAAATTTGAATTCTGAATGCCTTCCTGATTTTTGAATTCTTAGAATTTGTTTTGTCATTGTGGAGCCACAATTGTTTTGACAACTGAGAGGTTATCTTATGGTTCCATTCTAGTTCAGAAATGATCAAGATGCAATGACATTCCTAAGGTTCTAATTTGTAATTGTTGCTGATTTTTCTGTTTCCTTATTTTTGAACAATCTGATTTCTGATTTTCCTGGGCTGTTTGAATCTGATTGTCATTGGGGATTGAATTAATTGAACAATTGAGAGGTTAACATCTATCCCAATCTTGTTCAAAAATGAATTGAGAAGCTTTGACATTCCTATGATTCAAATCTGATTTGGTTTTTCCTGATTTGAATGAGTTGAATGAGTTGCTGATTTCTGGTTTCCTGAAATTTCTGAAATCTGATTTCCTGGGTTTTTGGATCTGATTGTCATCAAGGATTGGATAATTGAATAGTTGAGAGGCTAATATATGCCCTGATCTTATTCAGAAATGAATCAAGATCATTGACAATTCAGAATTCAAATCTGATTCTTCCAAAATCTGATTTCTTAGTTTGATTCTAATTCTATTTTCTGATTGTTTGAAATCTGATTTGCCAATTGTTAATCCCTATTTTATTCAAATCACTGAGAGGTGTACTCTAAGAATCCCTTGCAGTCCAGAGATGGGTCAAGGGGCATTTGGCAAACTTGAATTCCATCAATCCACATTGCTGATTTTCCTGAAATGCTGATTTCTATTTTTTCATTTTTCTAACTTTTGATTTCCATTGTCAACCCTCATTTTAATCCACTACTGAGAGGTAGTCTTAAGGGCTTCCTTGAGATCCAGAGATGGGCCAAGGAGCAATGAAAATTGTGAACTCATGTGGCCATATGTTTTGCATTTCCAATTGAGTGTGTTTGTGTGGATTTTAATTTACTTTGCAACCGAGAGGTTGATTTTAAATCCTCCTGGAATTCAGAGATGAATCATGGAACACAAGCACCATTATTGAATATATTTTATCCTAGTTTGGTTGATTGGAATGATTCCATCTTTTTATGATTGCAAATGCAAGTTATCATTCCAAACTTCCTTGAATTGCAAAAAAAATCAGCATTGAACTTTCTTTTGAGCCCAATGATAACTTAATTTCTAGTGAGGACCCTCTTTTGATTCAACCTAGCTAACAATTATATAATCATATATTGCTTAGTTAGAGGTCAATTGAGCTGTGGGAACAGCCATTTTCAAGTTGAATCAAAAGTTGGACATTTAATGATAACTTGTTCCATTCCATCCTTAATTAATTTAGATGAACCCCAAATACTAGAAGAACCTTCCTCATAGATAGTTAAACTTTTTTAGACTTCATTCTAGCATTTATAATTCAGTTTTGATAAATTTCCAAAACCCAAAAACCAGTTATCATTTCACTTTCTATAAAAAAAATTCTGTTTTCACTATTCATTAAAAATATGTTTTTAGCCACTTAAGTAGAACTAATCTAGATTGTTTTAGGGTGTCTTAGACTTCAAATTCTTGTGGATACGACAACCTGAGTGTACTACAACTTACCTGTGCACTTGCAGCTAGTGAGTTGGGAGACCAAAAAAGTGAAAATTTGACATTTTCTTAAATTTCAGTAAGTTATCACTAGAAAACCCAAATATCACTATCAATGCGATGCAAAGTCACGAAATACTGAGCAGCGCCAGGTCGTCACGATAGTGCATGACCGACAGTCCCTGAATGTGACACGGGTCCACCGAGTTACACGACGCTCGTGTAAGCGACACCTTAGTATGAGTAGCGCAAGACCATCATGCGGAGCATATGGCCACTCTTGATGCAGCGAGACACTTCAAAATTCCCGACTGTATACCTGAGGTGGTTGATCCACTCGAGTGAGCGACGCATGACCGTCTCGGTTAGACGGGGCGATCAATCCGCCATCATAATGCATGATGGACGTTTCTTGACACGACACGGGTGTATGAGGAACATGCTACGGAACACGATTGGGCGTGCCGCGAAGAAGCTTGCCATGCATTCCTCGTTGGCGTCCACGATCAAAGACCATGGTACTAGTGCGCCTAGGCGTGGTGGAGTTTTTGAGCGGAAGCACATTTCCTACGCCAGGGCACGTTGCAATGACACATGCGAGTCATCGTCGCTGGGTAATCCGAGCAGGAAGAACTGCTCTGATACCACTTATCATGGGGTCATTCTCGGACACTAGACCACGTGCGGCGACTAGGCGGATAGACACCTAGCCAAACCTATTTTGAGTTTGCAGCGAAAGTTTTATGGTCAAGACGACTATACCGAGAATCGCTCTTATAGGCATTCAATCACGGACATGACTGGAGTATTGGACTACTCGTCATGGAACCGTGGCATTGGCACATTGCGGCACCAATGCAGACGCTTGGGCGCTTAAAGTCTGAAGGAGCGACGAAGGGACCACGAGACGCCACGAAGGGACACCGATGTTGGTTGCCACCCCATGCTCAAGGCCATGACAGTAGAATTAAGGGAAAGCTTACTTGTATTAAATATGATGAAACATAACATACAATTGGGCCTCGGAAGGCACTAGTAAACTCCTCCCAGTGTACCGTAGGTATAGGAGTCTTATTACATATTGAAAATACAAAAGATGTACCATACGAGAACGTCACCTACTTAGCCATTCATAAGGACGGCCTTACAAAATAAATGCCCTAAGGGCGGATAACTTGGTACTCCGCAATATTACGTAGTGCGGGGCGGCTGCATGTGTTTCATATTTTCGGCGCTAAGCGGCTAGGGGCTATAAGTTGAGCGGCACTGGTGTCGCGAGGCTTCACGCTTCGTGTCACGGGAAAACGCCCCGTGACACACGCATCTAACTTCGCTGCCCCTTGATTCTATTTCTATCGATTTTACTGCTTATGCCTATTTGTTCCATTATTAAATATTGTTAATGTTTATCGATTTATTATCCACCTATTGAATTGCGAAGCTCACGAATTATTATTTTTCTTACATTAATCCTGCAAGTAATTATTATAATCAAGGATGAGTTGTGGCCGACGATATTCGTGATGGTCCCGTGCTCATGTGGTATTTTAGAGTATTTCTTTTTCGCTGTTTTAAATATTTTGAGTCCATGTCATTAGACTTTCGCATTATTTTAATGTTGGATGACGTTTTAAACTATTTTGAATTATAGTAAAGACTATTATTTGAATCTTTAATCTTAATCATTGTTTTTATTTCTTTTAAGGTTTTTATTTCATTTGGGTCAAGTATAGCATTGTTGGTAATGATCCTCAAGTTGAGAGCGATGAGAGGGCATTACACAATTTTGAGAAAATTACATATGTAATCTTATAAAAAATTTGCACATGTAGAATGATCGTTGGATTAAAATTCATGTCTTTGATATACTGAGCTTTCACCTGAACCACTGGTAGATCTTAGATGCATTCCAGAGCTTCAACACATGGGAAGTTGGCAGTGGAGTACTTCAACGCCAACGGCAGGCCGATGCATCTTGTGGTCCGTAGGCGTGCGGCAGCGTCAAAAAAAAAAAAAATAAATAAATACTAGCGTTGTTTTATCGACTCTTGACAGAAGAAAGAAGGGCCACCACAACTGCGGATAAGCAGCACTTTGGTGGGCAGTCCAAGGCATTAATAAGATCATTAGGCTTTAAAGTCGTAGGGTTCGGAATCCAATAATTAAAGGAGTCCTTAGATCATGGACGTAGGTGGATGCTTGGAATCCATAGAGATCGAAATACATAGCCACTGTTAATTGTGCATATGGATGGTCCCCAAGCTTTTCAGATATCAAAATGATTCAACTTTTTCCTGCACTAGAAAAGAAATGTCCCCATGCTTCTCGCCTTGATCACCTAACAGTCTTTTAGTCCTCAATACCTGCAATGAATCAAGGAAGGGAACAGCAAAAAGAAAAGAAAAAATCTCGTCTTGTTTGCCTTTCGAGTAGTCGGTCACTTCAGATAACTTACGTGTGATATGCTGGATTTTTTTTCGCTGCGTTTGTCAATTATGGGAAAAGAGTAGGTGAGAGAAAGAGGGAGGTAAGATAACCCAGTGAGCCTTGTGAATTCACTGTTTTGCTCAAACTCATTCAAATCAATTAGCTCAAGTGTTCGAACCAAGAGAGTAGTAACATCTTTCATAACTACCTAGATAAGTTCCTTGCTATTAACTGAGGAGGAAAAAAGTCCAAACTCTGAAACTTCCCCACTCTCATGTTTATAGTGGTATGAGAAGAACCAGTTCAGACTACATACAAACTCATAGCAGCAACAGAATTGGTTAAGTAGACAGAATCATAAAGAAAGAAAGCAAAATACCCACCCCAATACAGCTGCGCATGAATTTCTAAATAAATATATCTCCAAACTACTTAAAGCTATCATCCAGCCCAAAAAAAAGGATGCAAAAGGAAAAAAAAAAAGAAAGGCCACTGACCAAACTCTAGAGCTTAATTACTATTAGATGCTAAGAAGGTCAGGTGGTGATGACTGAGAAGTTGTTTGTTGTTGTTGCTGCTCATACTGTTGTTTGGCATCCTTAATCGGGGACTCCATAGAGAGCACCGGAGGTGGTACATCACTGCTTGAAGCATCGTTGTTCTGGTTGGATATCGGTTTTGGAAGTTCTGAGAGGATTTGAACAACCTCCCTCATTGTGGGCCGCGCTATGCTTTGCTCCTCCACACAGAGAAGTGCAACATAGAACACATGCATTACTTCATGAATGGGTACTGAAGGAAGCCTTGGGTCTATGATTTTAGCAACTTCTTCCTTTCTGGAATCAGTCATCTTTCTGACCCACTGGACAATGTCAACTCCATCACCGAATTCTCCAACTGGTTTTCGGCCAGTTACCAACTCTAGTAGTACCACTCCAAAGCTGTAGACATCACTCTTTTCATCCACTTTGAGCGTGTAGGCATACTCTGTAAAATCAAATAGAAAGAGAACATATGAAGAAATAATCTTTGTATTCAATATGGAATATGAAGTAAGAACCAGGCATAAAGATATGACTAATTCTTTGTTAGAAATGGATGACAAGTCATACTCAGAATCATTCAATCAAGTGAGGCCTTTCGTTATGCATTTAGTAAACTTACCCTGAGAAACTATGGTTTGTCATTTGCAAAAGTGGGTATACAATTGAAGATTGCCAAGAATGCAATTTGTTACAGGAAGAAAGTCTATCACCACATTAAATTGATTAGTAATCAATGGAATACCAGAGAGGTAACATTTATGATATGTGAAATAGTTTCCAGATAAAACTAAATACATCTAAGGTTGTACCTAAAAAGAATATGCAGAAGATTCTACTAGAAGGAAAGAAACTAAGACATACCAAAAGCTACACAATAGAAAGAATGGAAGAACAATCAAATATATCGGTAAATTAACTAAGCCTCATCAAGTCATACAGGGTTTACCTGGAGCTATGTAACCATATGAACCAGCAATAGCAGACATGCACTCTGAGGTGCCAGAATCCTGCAAGAACTTGGCGAGCCCAAAGTCCGCAACATGAGCTTCAAAATTGGAGTCCAATAGAATATTGTTTGACTTCACATCCCGATGTAGGATGAGCGGTGAACAATCATGGTGAAGATAGCATAGACCGGTTGCTGCATCTATTGCAATTTTATACCTTGTGTTCCAATGGAAATGCCCCCCTTTTTTCCCATGGAGGAGCTCTCCAAGGCTCCCATTAGGCATATACTCATATACCAAAAGATTAGTTTCATGATTTGAACAAAATCCAAGCAGTCTAACAATATGCCGATGCCGGATCCTGCCAAGAGTCTGTATCTCTGCATTGAATCCATGGTCATGTGATGATCCTCGGCTCATAGCAGGAAGCCTCTTGACTGCTACCTGCTCACCGTTTGGCATGATACCTTTGTACACTATCCCAGCGCCTCCTTTTCCAATAATGTTCTCCTCTTTCAAGCAATTCAGCACATCATCACTGGTGAAATCCAGTCTCTGGAACGCTGTGAGTTTCCAAGCACGCGCCTCATTTGCCTTCTTCAAAGACCGAGCTTTAATGATTGCGACAATGGCAAATGCAATGGAGCAGACGAGAAGGCCGACAACAAGGAGAAGCTTGAAGGAAGCTGACAGTGGCCCTTTGGCATGCGCAGGGTGCAATCCATCAGGATAACCAGGCTTGCAAGGCCCGAGATAAGGGCCGCATAAGTCAGGGTTCCCGACAAAAGATGATGCGTTGAAGTAGCTGAACTGCCCAGTGGTGGGAACAATGCCAGATAAGTTATTGTAGGAGAAATCAACTGCAGTCAAGCTCTGCATTGTGGAGATGGCAGCAGGGATTATGCCATCGAGGTGGTTCCTGGAAAGATTCAGGTAGTTCAAGATCCGCATTGCAGTGAGCTGCACCGGAATCTCGCCGGACAGATTGTTCCGGCTAAGATCGACGAAAGTAAGCAGCTTGCACCTACTTATCTCAGGTGAAATGGATCCAGAGAATTGATTCCCACTGAAGTCCAACTTTGAGAGCTGTTGCAACTTTCCAATCTCTGACGGAATGTTGCCCAAGAACATGTTCTGATTGATTAACAACTTCTGGATGCCTGAAAAGTTTCCAATGGATGGCGGCAAGATACCAGTGAGCCGATTGTTTGACAAGCTAATCTGACCAAGATTTGGCGATATCGGAGACCTCCCAGTGTCCGGGAATCCTCCGGTGAGGAGGTTGTCCTGGAACTCAACCTGCGACAAATTCGGCAGGCTAAAGAGACCGCCAGGAATAGAGCCATTGAGGTAGTTGTCCCCCATTCTTATCCTGTTCAGGGATTGGCACCGGCCAAGCGACTCAGGTATCTGCCCAAACAGGAAGTTGCTGAGGGCAATGAGCGTCTGCAGCTTGTTGCCGTAGCAAAGCTCCGGCGGGAGCGACCCGGTGAGCTTGTTCGAGGAGAGGTCGACCAGCTGGAGCTGACCATTGCGGCCAAGCCCGCGAGGGATGCTCCCGGTGAAGTTGTTCTCCCAGAGCTGAAGCACCTGCAGCTGCGGCAGTTCTCCCACGAACTCGGGGATGGTCCCGTAAAGCTTGTTCCGGAAGAGGTTGAGTAAAGTTAGATTCTTTAGCTTGGAAAAGCTCGACGGTATCTCACCGACGAATGCGTTGTTGGAAAGATCCATGGACTTGAGGCTCTTCAATCGGCCAATATCGGAAGGGAGCTCGCCGGATAGTCCATTCACCTGGAGGAACAGAGTGTCGAGGTTTGATAGATTACCGATCTCCGGCGGCAACTCCCCGGAGATGCCACAGTAGGCAGCGTCGAGTCGGACCAAGCTGGAAAGCTTTCCAATCTCAGCGGGGAGGCCGCCTTCGAAGGTGTTGTAGTACCCGATGTAGAGTTCCCGGAGGGTGGTGAGGTTGCCAATCTCCGGCGGGATGCGCCCGAATATCTCGTTGCCCGAGAGCGCGAGGTACTCGAGGGACGGCCAGGAGCCGAACTCGGGGGGGATGGCGCCGGAGAAAAAGTTGCCGCCGAGGTGGAGGTGGCGTAGGCGGCGGAGCTTGGCGACCTCGACGGGGAGTGGCCCGGTGAAGTTGTTGTTGTAGAGGTCAAGGACACGGAGGTAGGGGAAGGACCCGGCGATCTCTCGGGGAAATGAAGAGTTGAGGATGTTGTTGGAGAGGTTGAGGTGGCGGAGGAGGGTGAGGCGGGAAAGGTCCTTCGGGACGGGACCGGATAAGGCGTTCGCGGCGAGGGAGAGGCGGAAGAGGGAGCGAAGGCGGGAAACGGAGCGCGGGACACCGCCGGAGAGGTTGCGTCCCGAAAGGTCGAGGGAGATGACGACGGAGTCGCCGGCGACGACGGAGGGAGAGCAAGTGATGCCGGGCCAGGAGCAGTGGTCGGAGGCTGGGGTCCAGGAGGAGAGGGAGGCGGCGGGGTCGGAGAGCTCGGACTTGACGGCGAGGAGGGCTCGGTGTTCGGCGGCGTAGACGTCGACGGCGGCTGCTGCGCCGGAGACGAAGGCGAGGACCACGAGGAGTTCGAGGAGTGGCGGCATTTTGCCCATTTCTAAAACGTTGCAACGTCTTGGTGACACTTCTCGAACTTTTTTTTAGCTCATTTGTAAGTCGTAGAAGTAAAAAAGTGGTAGTCAGATTTTGAGTCGTAGGTAGAGAAGTAGCAGAAGGAGAGGAGAGGAGAGGAGCGAAGCGAAGCGAAGAGTGCGTGTGAGATAGTGATAGAAGTGCCGTGGGTTTCGTTTGGCTTCGCTTGGCGTATAAAAAGGAGATTTTGAGGCACTATAAAAAGAACAAAAAAAAGCGGCATTTCTTCGTCTCCAAAATTTGATCTTTCTTCGTCATATAAAAATGAAGAATTTTGAGACAAAAAAGGTACACTTTTTCCATGTCTCGAAATTTTATCTTTTCAAAAGTGTTGTCCATCCAGATAAAAAGATGGACCTGTTTGATTTGGACTTGTGGAAAAGAACTATTGTCATAATGATCGATTGGTGTTAGGTTTGTTGGGAAGTAGTAGCCATTGCATGGTAATATTTTTCTAGAAAAAATAATAAAGTGTCCAAATATATATCGATTAAAGAAATAATAATATGTAAAAATGTTATTGCATATAGTGATATATATAAATATAATAAAAGAATATAAATATTAACAAAATTGGGATGAACCGTTCCTTTTGCTTAAACAAAATTTTGAATTACTCCATGATGAATCAACCTTCACTATATAGATAATACACATAATTTTTAACATCACGTGAATTAGTTCGTATGCATCGCTTTTAATAATAAAAAAGAATTAAAAGCATACGAATGTTTGGATATAATACAACCATATATTTGGTTACATACTCTTCAATTTGATGCTATATATTATATCAGTCATGAATAACATATAAAAATTATGTTTTTTTAAAGGATATCATTTCGATCTTTGTTTTCTTCGCATAAACGCAATGCACTAATATTTTTTTAACAAATTGTGTAATTGCATCGAGACAAAAGAATTGATGATGGCGTTTATATTATTAAGGATTGGGGCATTGGTAACTTAATTAGTAGAACAACGGTAAAGAAGAAAAAAAGAAGAATGAAAATTAGATGAGGGGACCAACGGGGTCAATGGGAACATTTACTACGTGCATAAATGGGTCAAATGATTGGGTAGATGGATTTGAATGAGGGGAGGGGGGCAATTGCAAACTCCATGAATTATAACACCAACTCGCAGATCTGGTCCCATTTGTACCAAAGCACACTTTATTCATCCTAATCATCCGATCAATTCTCAATGATCTTTCAAATCAATGTTTCCTTCTTTTTTTCTCTTCTTTTCTTTCCTTGTCTACTTTCCAAAGCTCCATGATCATTCAGAACAATAAAAATGATCAAATATATTAAAATAAAAAAATTGAGTTGATTTCCCATTCTCATCAGTTATCAGGGGGCAGACTGCAGAGTTAATTTTGTCCCTTTTTCCTTCCACCTAAAACCTACACAAAGTGTAGGGATCTTAAATAATGCTCTCTCTCTCTCTCTCTCTCTCTCTCTCTCTCTCTCTCTCTCTCTCTCTCTCTCTCCCTCCAGGGACGTAGGAGGCAGCAACACCATTTAGCTACTGATGTTTTCCTTTTTTTTTCCTTTTACTTTCGTCAAGGCCATGTGTGTTAACATTAACATCAACAGGAGTCTGTGACTCTGTGAGACATATCTGCGTAGTGCAATCAGGTGGTCCTCCAATTACAGAATGCGATGAGGACTGATAAGACTGACGGAGAGCTGCCACTACTACTACGACGACGACGACCACTTCCGATGCTTATGAGTTAATTTTGGCATCTGGTGACTGCTGCGTGTTATCGCTTGCCCATAACAGCTCTCTCTCTCTCACCCACTCATGGGTAGTACACAGTAGCATGGATCCGTCCTGACTATATTAGATGCTAATATAAAAAGAACTAATGAAGATTTTCAATTCACAATCTTAAGCTTAAAAGAATTATTTCCGAAATATTATCTTTTGCGGGTTATATTTTTCCGTTGTGAAAGTGTAAGAGATGCAATGTAAACTCCAAATTTAGATATTCTAAAGTGGTTATTAGGGTCGGACCGGACCAGCCGATCGGACGATCGGCCACCAACACAATCCATTACGAACTTCAAAATCGAACCCTTGATCAAATCAGATTGAACATATTCATACCAGTAAAAAACTAGTTAAAATCGGTGAAAATCAGCTAAAATTGAGTTTAACCCCAGTTCATGGAAAACCAATTTTTTTAAAAAAAATTATTAATAAATATTTTGATAAAGTTTATTATTATAAATTTAAAAATATCCAAAGTTAAACTTTCTCCGTAATAATGATATTGGCCTACTCTCCTTCCTTATTAATACCAAGGTTATAAGACCCGACCCAGCCTTCGACCCGGATTACTTAACGGATCAGGTCGGGCCGGAGTATAATAAATTAATACAATTAATAAGAATATGTATAAATTCAACATATATTGATCAAAATTTAATTAATAAACGCACTCCCTAATCGTGCCTTGACCGGCCAAGGCGCTCTTTGCCCGTGCCTTAGCCGACCAAGACGCCACTGGACGCCCTGGCCAGTCAAGGCGCCTTGGCCGGCTAGGGCATGCCCTAGACGCACTAAGGCCAACCAGGACATGCCCTGGCAACGCTTTGACCGGCCAAGGCATGCCCTGGACGCGCCAAGGCCAGCCAAGGCATGCCCTGGCGGTGCTGGACGCCCTGGCCGGCCAAGGCCAGCCAGGGCATACACTGATGGCACCAGGGCCGCCCAGGGTATGCCCTCGCGGCGCCACGACCGGCCAGAGCATGCCCAGCCGGCCAAGGCATCACTAGGCGCTGGATGCCCTGGCCGGCCAAGACGTCGCCAGGGCATGCCTTGGCCGGCCAAGGCGCCGCCAGGCGTGCAAAGGCACGCTCTGGAGCACCCCCTGGCTAGCCAGGGCGTGCCTGACGACGTCTTGGCCGGCCAGGGCGTCCAGCGCCTAGTCCGCCCCGCCTTGGTCGGCCCGTCGTCGTCGAAAATCGAAACGTGCAAGGAAGGGACAAGATCGGCAAGCCGGCAAGGGAAGAGACAAGATCGACTAACCTAGAATGTGGAGTGACTGATCTTTAGTATCGAAGGCAGCCATCGTTGGATCGAAGTCAAATGTCGAACGCTGATCGCCGGATTAGCGGCATCTCTAGAGTCTGGACCTGCACCAAGGCGGCCGCGGGTTGCGAATGACCATCAAGGTAGGGTTTCTCATGAATTGAGTTGAGTCGACCAGACCTAGACTAGCAAAGTTCAATTTTTTTTGTGTGAACCGGCCGGGTCAAGCGGTCAAACCCAGGTTTTGACCAGGTTTGATCGATTCAACACGGGCCCAAGGGTAATCCGGGTTTGAATCGACCCATGACCTCTTTCAATGGCTGGACACCAGTCCGACCGGTCCGACTGGCGGGGCCGGGCCGGGTTTCATAATCTTGATTAATATTTGTCACTTTACTCTCATCTTTCTTCTATTAACAATATGGGACTATATTTGTATACATTACTTGTTCTTCTTCTCTTTATTTAGTCTAGAGCTTATTACACTTTGAACTTTAGTTATGGATTATAATTTTATTCTATTTTTTATCATAAATATATATTATGATATAAGTTAATTATATATAATATTTATTATATTAAATAAATTAGTCAGGGATGAATAGTGCAAACTTCTTTGTTATATGTATAATAGACTTAATATAATATAGTATATATACATAAATTTGAGTTTTCTTCACTTTAATATGTAATAGATTCAAATTTAATATTAACCACTAATTATACTATATATTTATTTATTTATAGAATATATGATCTTGTCATAATATTTTTGAAAAAAAAATTTGTTTGTTACTTATAACATAAAAAAAACAAAGATATGAAATAAAAAAATATAAAGAATAGAAAATTTATATATAATAACAGAATTAAATAAGATTTTAATTTATTAATGGTGTAATAATTTTAACATCAAATCTTAAAATGTAAATTTATGATTTATGGAGTCTGGACCTGCACCAGGGCGGTCGCATGTTGCGAATGACCACCAAGGTAGGGTTTCTCATGAATTGAGTTGAGTCGACCAGCCCTAGACTAGCAAAGTTCAATCTTTTTTTTGTGTGAACCGGCCGGGTCATTGAGCGGTCAAACCCGGGTTTTGACTAGGTTTGATCGGTTCAACACGGGCCAAAGGGTAATCCGGGTTTGAATCGACCCATGACCCCTTTCAATGGCTGGACACTGGTCCGACACAGTTCGACCGATGGGGCCGGGCCGAGTTTCATAACCTTGATTAATATTTGTCACTTTACTCTCATCTTTCTTCTATTAACAATATGGGACTATATTTGTATACATTACTTGTTCTTCTTCTCTTCATTTAGTCTAGAGCTTATTACACTTTGAACTTTAGTTATGGATTATAATTTTACTCTATTTTTTATCATAAATATATATTATGATATAAGTTAATTATATATAATATTTATTATATTAAATAAATTAGTTAGGGATGAATAGTGCAAACATATTTGTTATATGTATAATAGACTTAATATAATATAGTATATATACATAAATTTGAATTTTCTTCACTTGAATATGTAATAGATTCAAATTTAATATTAACCACTAATTATACTATATATTTATTTATTTATGGAATATATGATCTTGTCATAATATTTTTGAAAAAAATATTTGTTTGTTACTTATAACATAAAAAAACAAAGATATGAAATAAAAAATATAAAGAATAGAAAATTTATATATAATAATAGAATTAAATAAGATTTTAATTTATTAAGGGTGTAATAATTTTAACATCAAATCTTAAAATGTAATTTTATGATTTATGATTGTTATTTTTCTTTTGTATAATTACATTTTGACATATGTATATAATCAGAATGTAATAACTTAATTTAATATATTATATTAAATATTATTTTATTACTATCCGGTCCGAACGACCTGTCCAATCGGTTCGACCTGAAACAGAAAACATTGCTGTGAAGAAAATTTAGAAGAAAACAAATAACTAAAAATGCCCAACTGCAGGATTGGAGACAAATCCAAATTAAATGATGTAAAATACAATTTTTTATTATAATGTCTTTAATACATAAAATTACTTAAATAAGGCATAGATCATATAAAAACCTTAGTAAAAACGGCTTTAAAAACATATACCATATGATTCTTATCAACTTAAAAACTAGAGGAATATTAGTGTGACATCACACTAATTGGGCGGACTGTGCAACAAATTCATCTGGACCATCGGATCGCACATCAACGACAATCCCACACATGTTCCTCCTCTGATGCAGTCACGTCTTCCTCCGATCACCCTCCGCCACAGTCTCTATCCACACGCTTCTTCCTCCAGTCCTCTAGTAACAGAGGGATATTGTCTGCTCTGCCCCTTCTTTGGGCTCACGATTTTTCTAATGCGTCCTACCAAGTCAAAGACATGTTTCCATATATATCCAACATCTCTTCCATGACTTATGCATGTGTGACTAATTCAAGACATGCCTCATGCATCCTTATGCTACTTCACACTCCCAACTATTCAATTTTCCAAGTTTAACTAAGTGTTGTCTTATAAAAAAAAATTAATTAGAGTCATGATCTGTTCATGTCCTAGAATCTCACAGAAGCATCACTATGAAATGAAAAATTCATTTCTCCCAAAATACAAGTCCAAATAGGATGATTCTATTTCTCACTGAACTCTTAGAATGTCTAATTAATCATATCCAAATTTCAAACCCTAATTTATTATATTCGAATCATGCTCTAATTCACAAGTTGAACATGTATCAGACTCGGGACAGAATGAATGATCAGCGAAGTTAAGTACATAACTTCCTCTATAAAACTCCTTTTTACGTGATTACAGAGATCATGGAAAAGCTAACTTTTAATGAATTAACCATACAAAATTTTCATAATTTATGGTGCGGTAATCATGAAGAAAATATCCTCTCAATCAGAAGAACAATTTTCGGATCGAAACCTCACCTTGAACAGCCTATGTTGTCGATTTTCCCTAGGTCGTTTCACTCAAGTTCTTCCTCTGGAAATTTTTGGTCCGTCGAAGGATAGAGTTAAGTTGTTTATATATTTTTTTTCAGAATTTTCGAATATGATATGGCGGTTTGAAAAAATATCCATTTAAGCAGCTGTTCATCTGTCTACTTCAGCTGCTTAGAACTTAAGTGATGACCAATCACATTTTTTTTATCATAACTAAGTATTTTAACCCTAATTAAGCTTACTTACTCCTATTTAAATATATATTATAATATTTAGAAATTTTACAATTTATTTCTAATAAACTTATGTAATTACTTTTGTAAAATTGATCGACAGTTAAGTAGTCATTATGCTCTAATCGGAATATTAATTACTATATGCAAATATCACTAAATGAACATCCAAACTAACTTAACATATTAATTAAATGCATGATTATGCAGAAGTGACGTTTGTAGAGCACGTCCGTGACACCTTCCCCCTCGTCGACTTGCTCTTTGTCTACGTCCACGCCCTCGCCCTCGCAGGTCGCGCTACGGTTGCGACCATTGGAGCTCCCTACCACCAACGTGCCAACCTCACCCATCTCGTTACAGCGTCTGGCGCAGTCGTGTCCCCCACACCGCCATCATTGGAAGCGGAAGAAGCAGAGAAGGAAGATGCAAGCAAAGGGGAAGTGCTTATCACTATTGATGCGCGATCGGACAGACCAAATTTGTGACATTAATATTCCCCATAGAAATTACTATAAATATATAATATTTAAAAATATACAATCACAAAAAATCGAAGAAGGGTCTCCTTAATAACATTAATTTCTACTTATATTAACCTATACATGGATATAATGGGCATCCACCTCATGCCAATGAGGTGGACCCTCCCCCCTAATTTGTAGATCTATCGTATATGAAAATATGACTGGTTCATTTTGATTAAAATAGCGAGAGGTCGGTTCATAGGAATGAGGTGCAAAGCGTTGACTCGCAAGCATGGTTCAAACCCCAAAAAATAAGGGTGATATGGGGGTTCCTAGTTTAATTCGAGTAGGCAAGGTCGTGCATTGGGCGTCTTTGACAACGCCGCTCCTCTATGCCATTGCTCCTTGTCGCCGCCACGTCTCCTTGTCGTCGCCGCCACGTCTCCTTGTCGCTCGATGATCTTCACGAATCTACTTTCTCTTTCCTAGAGGCAAGTGTGTGCGAGATCAATGTGACTCTCAACGCCGCCATTGACGCCACCCCGTTCGCTGCCGCTGCTCACCACCATCGTCACAAATAATTCCTAAAGGAACTTCACCAATCTATGATTTGTGTCCAAGACGGACATTCATTCACAATGAGAGGAGCATTAAGCATTGCAGAGGTCGATGATGAGAGGAGCGTCGAAATCATCTAGGGCACAAGATTGTGATTTCGAGGATGCCAACATTGAGAGGAGCATCACAAAAGCCAGCGATGAGAGGAGCTTCAAACGTCGGCTTCGTCTAGGTCATAGGCTTGGCGGACAATGGCGTTGAGAGAAGCGTCGAGTGAACCTAAATTGAGGGAGTTTTTTTCCTCTCACCAGGCCACGCAATTGGGCATATTTTTACTCTCACCATAATTACCTGAATTTTCGGACACTGTCAAATGTAGATACTTAGGGGAGCGTCCACCTCTGGCATGAGGTTGACGCCCACCCCGCTCTCTCTCTCTATATATAATGATAATAACTATGTCACACATAATCTATATATAAGCGTTGATTAATAATCTTGGAAAATTGAATCTCCTTTGATAAAAACCTATACGTGCTAAAAGGTTTAATTTATTTAGTGCATGATCACGTATTTCTTTAATTTTGCTTCCGTTAGTTTATAACATATATTATTTGGAATAAGCTCCTCCTAAAAAATAAATGCAGTAATTAATCAAATGATTCCCTTTATTTTATTTTCTCTTTTGTTTAACTTATTACAATGGTATATTTCTCTTTTGCTTTAGTTATTGTTTATTTATTATTCAAATATTTTAGAATTTAGGCTATTTGTCTTTTTTTTTCTGCAAGGAAGCAAATGCTTTTATGTTAATTCCCTCTTCTTCATTTTTTTTCTACTATTTTGCATAATTCTATTCAGAATAATAAATTTATGTAATAATAAAATAAATAAATAGACATGAAACAAAAATAAATTTGTGTTGATAAATTGTATCGTCCCCAAAATCGACCCTCCTGTTACGTAGGTAGTCAGGTTGATCCCGAAGACGCTACACTACCTAAGATCATATATGACCTTGATCATTCAATAATTGTAATACGTGACATCATTTATAATAATAAAATAATTAAGAACTTTATTATGGAAGAGTGATCGTCAGAATATCAAAGGACATTACTAATTAACACAATTCATAATGAAGAAGAAAATGATCGAAATCTCCAATGAGTTCAACATTTGAACAAACGTTCGATAAAGAAAATAATATAATGTCTTTCTAAAGCAAGGACCATAGATCAAACTAATGCAATTAAGAGGATTGAATGCTTTTGGGATAGGTAAATCATGTGCAGCATTCTCCAAGTCCTACGTCCTCCATCACCTCTCTAAGCAGAGTTCTCACTTGCAAAATCCCAATGTAGAGGAATGAAATACACATGAGCAAAAATATCCAGTACAATAGAAACATAGACGATAAAACAATAATCAATGATGTTTGCAACATAATAGGTAAGCAATAAGTAACATGCTTTGAATTTCTATACTTTGATTGAAATAAACAATAGGTCATGTTTCATCATATCAATATCTATACTCTGTTCTTTACCATGATTATGCCTTGTCTTTACTATGCCTTGCCTTGTACTTTATTGACCAATGCATTATCTTTACCATACTATGTTATGTGCTTCACTAATACCATATCCTGCACTTTACTATACTCTTCTTTACTATATATTGTTTTAATGTGAGTTGCACTATATTTTTTACATTAATATGATGTCCTTAGAGTTGGTTGTCCTATTCGAGCTCGACCTTATTAGGTTGGGATGTCAAATGTACCTCTATATCTTTGTAAAGTCAGAATGTCCGCTTTGGGGAAGGTGTAATGCAAATGCATACTCTTTTCGAAATACAGGTGGGAGAGGACCTGTATCCCAGGAACAGTGATCATTTAGAATCTGCAAGTTCACTATCTCCTCAGCTTAGCTACCTATTCCTCTAGCGCTATAATCATATAATCAATATAATGCCCTCTTAGAGAAAGAAATGTGTCAATATGTCATCCTATTTTAGAATACAGGTGGGAGAGGACCTGAATCTCAGGAGCAATGATCATTAAAGACTCATAGGTTTGCTGTCTCCTCAGCTTAGCTAGCTGTCCCTTCAAAACACTATGCCTTGATCTTTACTATGTACTTTGGGGCGGCACATAACAATCACATAGTTTCATCTTTACTTTACATATCTTTATTTATCATCTATAGAATCTAGAATCATGGGTTTGGAAGAAAGGGTGGAGTCAGATCCCTTTTTCTCTAAGGTATCAATTATGAATGTTCGATCCCCAAAGGGGTATTTACGTCCTTTACAATGGAACTCGGGCTGGTTAAGAGTAAACTGGGTCGGATCTTTTGTTTAGGGTCCAAGTGCCTAACTCGAGCTAAGTCGAGATTCGACATAGACCAGTTCGATCCAAAACTTTCCTATTGGTTCGGTTAGTTCGGAGTGATCGGTTTGAACCCGACCGACCTGGACGATGGGTTTGGTCGAACCGATCGATCGTTCTCTGAACCGATTGATCATTCCACCTAGACCGTCGACCGGTCCACTTGGATCGGTCGACTATTCTCTGGTCAGGATTTGTCCTCGATTCGGTCAACCATTCTCATTAGACCAGTCGGCATCTCCCTTTAGACCGGCCGACCGCTCTCCTTTGACCGGTCAACCATCCTCTGAACTTCATACGCAGTCGGACTGATCGACCATTCTTGTGGAATCGGTCGACCGATCGTTCGACGCGTCAATGCATTGGATCAGATCGGTCGACCGATAGTATGGGTGTGGATCTCTGGCCAGATCGGTCGACCGCTCATGTCGAACCGATCGATCAATTTTCGTGACGAGATAGAGCCGTCGATCATCTTTTTCGTTTCCGACGATCCTCCGGCCGTCAAACGCGATGACTAGAATATGAAAAATGAAGCTTGGACATCAAGGATCAAAATGAAATCTTCGAACGCATCAAACACTCAACGTTTTATCATCTAAAGGGATTTAATGACTAGAGTACCTTTTCCAATCGATTTGATTCCGTTGATGGTTCTTACATCGCCTTCTCGGTCGTCGGTCGTTCCTGGATGGTAGGGAGCTGCGCTTGATCTTCAGGAGTGCATCAAGGGGGTGCAGTCACACGTTGAAGGATCGTCGGGTCGCCTATGCTCTATTCACCTATGCGTCATTCGTCGGAGGAAACGAAGAAGGAGAAAAAGCAGGCGACGGTGGCCGGTCGGAAGAGGTTCCAAGGGGCACGAGGATTCCACCTCGTGCCCTTTTTATAGCCTCGACCGACCCTTAGGCCGGCCGAGATAAAGGAGCAATCGGGGGAGGGGGTTCCTCCCATGATTGGGAGTTCGCCGTTTCATTTTTTTATTCGAATTCAGTTTTTGAATTCCTTCCTTATTTACATTGATTATAGATTTTGAATTCCTTTCCTTGTTTGGAATTGGCCAGGTATTACATAAATAATTGAAGCAAAGAAAGAAAAAGAAGCACTTTGATAAAATACAATAATTTAATTTGTTAACAGTTATTTAAATTTTTTCACGACCCTTTTATTAATTGACACTTAATTACTAATTAGAGAAAAGTGTCATAAAGTTAGAATATTTTTTACAATATAAAGTAAAATAAGTGGCATTTAGATGAAATGAGAGACATTATGGGCACTATAGTAAGAATGATATCTTTCTTGTTTTAAAAAATAATTACAAGATCATGAATTAATTTCCTTACATTTTACAAAAAGAAAACTTGACGCTTTTATCACTTCATATGTTTAGCTTTTTCAGGCCTAAGAATGGGCCAACGACATTAATAGAATTTTTCAAGTATAGATACTAGATATATTTATACTTGGTTAAAGTGAGACATATTTTTATGACAACTGGTATGCAACGCATTCCACCTAAAACAAGTTTATAACATTACATTTCGTCATTAGAATAATATATATTAATTTATTTAGTAACTAGATAATAAATTTTATTATAATTAAAATAACTAATCATCTGTATTTATTTTCCGCTTTCGATTTGTCAGATTAACTTCATTATACACTTTATCTATGAATTTTACAATTAATTTAATCATATAATGATAAAAAAATAAGTGAGATATAAAATTGAGTGCTTTCTAGGGGCGAAACTGCGAAAGAAAAATTGCACCCCACAAAAAATGCGTTCGACTCGAAAAAATCAAATCAAATTAAAAGTTAGAGAATCAAAATCGATCTAAGTCGATTTTTAATACAGTAAAATTGATATACTAAATTTAGAGCCCCACTTGAAAATTTATAAGAGTCCGTTTTTATCCATTAATTTTTATTTATATAAAACAATTAAATTTTATTATTAATATAATATTTTTTTATAACTTAATATGTTTTTTGCCACATTATAAAACTCTAATTTATTAGTTGTAGTACTATATTTATAAGGATTAATGGTGATGTAACACCTCTTAAGTGAAACATTGTGTAACTCACGACCGCTCATTTCAAATCAACGCGTAGATCTACTTATGCTCTCTCTCTCTTCTTTCTCCTCTTTATCCCCTCCTATGCTCTCTCTCTCCTCCGATTAACGCGCCGTTGTCACTCCCCCTCTGCTCTCTCTCTTTTCTCCTCCAACCGTTGCTCCCCATCCCAATTTGCATCACCGCCATTCCTGCTTGCTCACATCGCTGATATGCGAGTGTCATCGATCTGCAAGCACTGTTAACATCATTCTTGCTTCTCTTACGTGTTGTCACCATCAATCACCTCATCCTCGTCTCCGAGCGCCACCGACGCGCTCGATCCGATCCCTGCATCCACTCTCTCCCTCTTTTTCTCCTCCTTCCTCCATCTTGCATCCCCGATCGATTGATCCATCGCCCGTTGCGCCACAGTCCCCCGTCCTCTTGTCCTCTACGTTCTCGATCCGTCGTCAATCGCCTCGTCCTCCTCTTCGAGCGGTGTCGATGTGCCCGATTTGCGACCCCTGCGTCCTCTCTCTCCCTGTCCGTGCGGCGGTTGACGATGGCAATGACGCTCGGTGCAGGGGAGAAGAAGATCGGGCAGCGACAGCGGCGGTCAGCTTTTTTGTCGGTAGTAAAGAAATAAAAGAGAAAGAGAGGAGAGTATGAGTTTTGATGTTTCCGTTCATATAAAATGGATGGTTCATATTTGGATGTTACACGATATTTTACCTAAGGGTGTTACAACTCTATTAATCTCATATTTATATTAATTTTAGTTTACTATATATTTTTCAAAAAAAATATAGTCTCGAAAAAATCATTTGAAAGACTTGACTACTAGAAAAGAATTTTTCTTTTTTCTAAATAATTTTAAACTGATTTTTATAATTTAGAAAATCGATTCACAAAATACTGAATAATTTTTTTGGACATTCCATTCAAACCACTTTCAGGCTTTCGTTAACCTCCACTTGTTTATTACTCATGAAGAATGTTAGTGGCTTATGGATTCTGGCTAAAAGAGAAAAAAAAAAAAAAAACATGATTAGCTCAAGAAGGCAGTCTGTAGTCAACCTACGGCGCGCAGACTGAGATCATTACTGGCAAAGGAGACCCATGCGAGATCATGAAGAACGAAAGAGAAAAATACGAGAAAACACACACACAAACTTTCTCTCTCCTCTCGAGCTTCATAATCCCCCACAAGCCTTTCTCTCGATCACGTGCCCGCTGCACATCCACCACCCCCCGTGGTCCCTTTGAAAGCCTGCAATCTCCTCTTTCTAAAATATTGAGATCCAACACACAGCCTTCCACGTTCAACGATTGAAATAAATAACCCTAGCTTGACAGGGAAAACGCTGTAAATTTGTGGCAATCGAGATACTGGACTACCAATTTCACCGGATATGATGCTAACTAAGTTAATTATAATATTAATTAATAACTTCGTATTTGCAAGCTAAAGATAATGCAATGTTGCATGTCGAATACATCATCAATTAATATCTTAACCCACTTAATTTCTTGCACTTGGAAATCATAAACTTTCACTCGAGTTCGGGCTCAATCTGGTGCGTAGTTGCAGTGTTTTTTGTTCCACAATTACAAATGGAAGTCCATACCTATATGATTGTCGATGTTGTCACATATTGCATATAAACTTTGTCATATACGCTCGAGATGAATTCTGATGCATACGCAGTTAATAATTCCTTGGTCCACACATAAGCACGGGAGGAATTCAGGGTGATTCGCTCTGTGAAATTAGTGCACTCTGCATGCGTGGCACATTTTTTTTTTCGATTTGACCTCAGGGTTGGAAGTAAAGTGTCGGTGTGTGTGAACTGTGTCACTCTGCTAGCTAATGGATTATGCAACTGGTGACCCCATGATTACTAATAGTCACACAAGAAACGCCTCGGTTTTATCCTACTTTTGTTAATGTTTTCCTCGGGAGCAGCTGGGTGCCATCTACCAGACGGAGCGCAATCTCGACCTGCTACAGCATTAGACCACCTGCAGCATCACATCACCTACAAAATTAAGCCAAAAAAAAAAAAGGCTGAGCCAAGATTAGGGAATATATATATTCCTGCAGGACAGCAGGGGAAGATGATTGTAATACCTCTATACACAGAAAAATGAAGCTGTGAAAGACACCAATTGAGAAACATGAAGTGGTCCTTTAGGCCTGGTGTGGCACATGATGGTGTAGAGGAGCCCTGATCCATGAGGTGGATGATGAATAAAGAGCCTGAGCCCTGAAGGGCATGCCCATATCCCACAGGTTGGCATGATGCAGGAAGTGATTACAACTCCATTCGTTGTGCTCGCAATGGGTCCAAGTGAAAAAGGATGCATGATCATGCAAGATCTCAAACCATTTCGAGGGGTCAACGAGTGAGGCTACGACCAATGTGGGCTTCCAAGGACAAACCAAAGGTGACCTGACATGAGGACGCAGCAGAGGGCATGCCCCCTGCTGCCGTCTGTCTCTGCACCAGAGAACAAGAATGAGACTTTAAGGCCCCATTCGAATGTTGAAAGTTAATTTTCCATAAGGATTATCAAATTCACATATTACGATAATTCTTTGTCTAATTATATGTATTTCATTTATTTTGTAGAATATCATAACATTGAAAATAAGCGTCCGATAAGATTAAATATTAAAATGTGCGCACGTTGTCTCCCACTAATCTTAATTTATCCCGTATTTAATTGTATTTCATAAATTATCTACTTAATCTAATAGATAACTCATAATCAAACAGTGTCTAAGAGGAACAAGGAAACGGAAACAGAAAAGGAAAAAAAAAACATAGATCAAGATGAAGTTCCCCAGAGCTACAATTTTGTGCGAATTGCTTAAAGCATGAAAGGAAACGTCAGTGATATGTACACAGAACATCCCCTCTCCCCCAGGTAGGAGAAAGATACAGAACAAGATATAAACAGGATACCATATAAAGGGCTGAAATCAAGTGAGGGATGAAGACAAGTTACGAACCGTGACGAGTTGTGGTTTCGTCAATATGTGAACAAGTGTTCTATAATGTTGGTAAAATTATAATAAGATAAAATTCTGAGATTAAGAAAGTCATACCAAGAAGAAATAAAAGGATGCGACAGTGGTGGATCTCACATGTGTCCCTTAGGCATATAATTTCTTGGTGTTGAAGCACGTTGATGACCATTAACCAACAAGAAATAAAAGAAGTCATTTCCATGTATCAACACATATTAGCTTTTAATTTAGTTGCTGCAGCAGCGCGTAATGCGGTGTCAAAAAGGTTATCGCTGAAGTGCTGTGTCATCACATTTGTCCAATAACCATCCAGTCCTAAAGTCTGTCTTCCATGTTTCACCCAATGTTTTCACACGGATTGGATTCCTTAACTATTGAACCGATCCAATCGAATTCAAATGAATTGAATCAGATTTTATTAAAATAATATTAATTATAAAAATATAATATAAATTATATGATAGAGTATATAAATATTGTATTAATAACCTGTTAATAATATTAAAAATTAATGTAATATAATTTTATTTATTAAAAGTTTTAATAATAATTAATATATAAATATAACTAGATTACTATTAATTTAATATCTATTATTTAATGATGATACATACTATATTAATAAATTTTATTTTGAATTATTCTTATTTATTTTTTCCTTTAACATTTTTCTTTTTTTTCCTTTATTTATGCCCTTTGATAATTTTCTATTTTAATGTTATTCAATTTTAAATACTTATTTTTATTTCAATTCCTATTTAATTTTATACATATTATATTCCCTCATTTTTTTTAGCTTTCTTATATTTCTTTTTTTTTTCTTTTTTAACTTTCTTATTCCTATCATTTTTAATATTTTTTTAAAATTTGAATTTAACCGGATTGAACCGATTCAAGTAGGCCTGTTCAATCGATTTTTACCTATTCAATGTCAAAAATAATTTTGACATTAAACTGAATCGAATCATTGACTGATTTACGATTGAACCAACCAATCTAGTACGATTTTGATAATATTACTTCCATCGCAACTTTGCCTACGATATCAGTTCCCTCTCTCCCAAACTTCTTAAGAACACCTATTACGTCAGCACCAGCCAAATGAGAACCACATTTTGCAACAACATCACGCACTGACCTCAACTACAAGTCCCCCACATCCGCAAGATGGTCTGTAATCTGAGATGGAGCAATCAGGCGGCAAAATACATCAAGGAACATATCAAATTAAGAGAAAATTGCAGCTCCAAGTTTCACTTTTCTTTGTACACAGAAGAATGATTTCAATTCATGACAATGATGTAACATCTCCAAATTTTAGGTCAGGGTATTTAAGCCTTTTCATCAAAATCTTAATATAAATCCTATATAAAGAACTTACAATCTTATTAATTCCTCAAACCTAGTTATCAATCCTTCTTCTCTTTTTTTTTTGTCTCTATAAAAAAGGACTAATTATTGAATTTAAATTTTAATGACATATAAAATTATTTTTGATGATACAAACTTCGAAAGATTAAAGTTAAAATGCTAAAAAAGTTTAAATAAAAAGAGATAACTTTATGCACTACATTTTGATTAAATAATTAACTATGATCTTATTAGATTCTAGATGAACCATAAACATAAAAGTTGTAAATAATCCTTTTAATTATCCAGAGAATTTAATATTATCTCATTTGGATAACTGTGCAAAAAGTTATGTTCAAAAGAGTATAAGTTAGTCAACCTGCCGATTGAAGCAAGGAAGGCCGATCGAAGATATACCGGTCGACCGATTGAAGATGTCAATCGACCGACAAATACATGAGCTTTTTTCGATCGACGTCAAGATGATATCGGTCGATATATCGATCGATGTACTAGTCGACCGACTAGCTACGGTCAGCCAGCAAATAAGCGCAACGATCATATAAATCGATCGATCGGTCCATAAATGCGATCGACCGGTCCACTGTTGGAATGAACAGTAATGTCTATATTTTAAGGAGAAATGTGGAATAAATTTGGGATAAATTTTTCACATACTTAAGTTTATAAAAGGAGTGCCAAGGCTAGAAGAAAAGACACTCATCCAAGCATTGAAGCAAAACTTCAAGAAATCAAAAGAAGATCTTTTTCCTTGAAGTTATCATTTAGAGCTTTTTTTCTTTCTCTCTTCTCTTTTTGTGAGTGTTCCATTGTAAAAGAGAAAAATCATTCTCAGAAAGATTGTGAGAGCTCATGTGTGAAAGATGTTTCAAATATTACCTCTTGAACAAGAAAAAAGATTAGCTTCTTAGGAGAAGATATTGCCTTGCCTATCGAAGCGGAGAAAAATTGGTTGATGTAAAAGACGTTCTTCCTTGCTCCATTTGAAATTAAGGAAGAGTTTAGTGGAATCTCCGGCGATCTCGAGGTCGAGAAGTCGGAGTGGGGACATAGGTCAAGGTGTGGTCAAACCTCGTCAACAATCACCCGTGCATTTTGTATTTGCTTTCTCTCTCTTTCTCCCTATCATACTATGCTTGTGAACTGAATTGTTTTGATTTAAAATGATTAACGAATCAATTTAAGCTTCTGCGATGATTTTCGTAAAATTAATATTTTCAGTTGAACGCCAATTCACCCCCTCTTGGTGTCCTTTGGAATTCTACAATTGGTATCAGAGCGGGTTGCTCTTGCTTTAAGATCTAATTATTTTTAGATCTAATCATTTTAAGATTTAATCATTTTTTAAGATTTAACTATCTTAAGAGTTATGACATCAAGTAAATTTATTTTTGCTGAAAGGCAATCAATAAGTCGTCCCCCCTTTTAAATACATCAAATTTTGCATTTTGAAAAATTAGAATTCAAGCCTACATATGTTCTATTGATATAAATATGTGGAGCATTGTTGCAAAAGACTATTATTTACATGAAAAATTACCTTCAGAACGTGATGAAAGACATAAAGTTTTTTCAAAACTGGATTAAAAAGCTAAACGTATTTTTTATTGTGCTTTGGATTTAATAAAATTTAATCAGATTTCTAATTGCGAAAGTGAAACTAAATTTTTGGAAAAAACTTATTACTACTTATGAAGGAACGGATAAAGTCAAAGAATCTAGATTAAAAATTTTGAATCATCAATATGATTCCTTCAAGATATATGAAAATAAATCTATAAATGATATGATCATTAGATTTAACGATATTGTGAATGACTTAGCCTCCTTGGGCGAGCCAAGAATTAACCCTCAAAATATGAAAAAGTTTCTCTGGTCGTTCACCTCCTAATGGCATACAAAGATGACTGTGATTGAAGAAAAGAACTTAAATAGTCTAAATTTTGATGATCTAATTGGTTCACTGGTAACTTATGAAATCGGAATCCAAGAAGAAGAAGAATTCAATGCTCCTAAAAAAAGACATTGTCTTTGAAAGCAAACGAAAATGAAGAAGACTCAAATGAAAAAGTGGATGAAAAGAGACTCACGCGCTATGCAAGAAAACTAGATAAGTATCTCAAGTTGGTGAAAGAGAAAGAGAAGAATGAGAAGTCTACCCAAAGATCATACAAAAATTATAAAGAAGAGACATCTTGAAAAGGTAAAAAGAAAAGTATGAAAAATCAAGTGAAACAAGTGACTCCTCAAGCTCGTCCAATGATGAAGCATACTTATGCTTAATGGCACGTGATGATGAGGTAACTTTTAATCTTTAAATAATGACTCATTAAGATCTTCCGAAGAAAATCTTTTTTTACATGTAAATAATGACTCATCAAGCTTATAAAAAGATATTACTCACTTAAAGAGGAAAATGAAAAATTACGACATGAGATTGAAAATTTAAAAGAAGAAACACTACAAGAAAAATGATTTTTAGCGACCATAATTAACGAAGAGATTCAAATATTATCGTTAAACATCATTATTAATTAATAGAGGAACAGAAAATGATTGTCCGTTAATTAAAAAATGATTCATGCGGCGTTATAATGACTAGAAAATAATTTTGGTCGTCAACAATAAGGAACAGAAAAATTTTGATCCTTAATATTCTTATGATTGACCGTTAAAAGTCAATAATATTTAAATTAATATTCAAATTAACAACCATCATCTTATCATTAAAAATATGAAAGAAGAAAAGAACAAGTAGGTATAGAAACATAGTTCCACATTCATTATAGTAGTATGATGAGAGCAAAGAGACAAGTTTTAATAGATGGGGAGACTAATAGGCTAATGTAGAGTTTTATGAATAATTTTCATTTTTGGATCTTTTTCAAATTTAAAATAATATTTTTATCATATTATTTGTTCACAAAAAAAACTTTAAAAAATTGGTCGGTTAATCCAAAATATGATTCAATCCGGTGATGCCTTTAGCGACTAGGTGAGTGATCCTTATAAGTTATAAAGGGGACCAACATACTAGTTGCTATTGAATTTTTAAGGAAGAGGATTATAGTGGTCCTTAAAAAGAATCAACGGCCAGTTATTCACACTAGACACTAAAACTTTTTAGCGGCAGGACCTATAGCGAAGAGCCGCGACCAATTTTTTCTTATCGTTGATGAGTATTAATGACAAGATGACAACTTTTAACGACTACATATTTTTTCGCTGATGACCTAATTTCTTATAGTGAAAAAAATAGTTTCATGGAGAATGAAAACCTAAAAAATGAAATTTAAAACTTTAGAAATTATACATGCATGTGAAATTGTAAAACTAATATGTTCTTTGGAAAAAGTAAAGAAAAAAAAATGATCTTTTGAAAAATTCACAAAATCATGATAAAATTAGCTCTTATGTAAAGAAAGATAATTCTATAAAATACTTTGAACATGAAAACTCTTATTGGAAGTCTAATCATTCCTATGATAGAAAATCACATATTACATATTTTGCATGTGAATTTTATGGTCATTATGCTTATCAACGCAAAGTAAGAAAATCTTCACAGCATGAAATGATATGAGTTCTAAAAGAAACTTTGACTAACAAAATTGGACCCTAAAAAGTTTGGATACCAAAGTTCAAATGATTATTTTTCAGGTGCCTCATACGCAAAGCAAATGAAATATGAAATTGGAAATGTGAAGGCACAAATGTTATGGTAAAAGTATCATCTATTTTGATTTCATTCAAAAATAAAAAATTATTAATTCTTTAAAAAGAGAGAACATATAAATGAAAATTGATAATAATGATAGGGGGAGCATGTTAAAAACTTATTTTGATATATCATGGACATCATTGTTGTATCAAAGTTTTATGTCATATTTTGATTCTTAATATATTTTTCTTTGGCTTTCATCAAATTGTTTCCATTTTACCATTATAAAATAGTCATAGATTTAAGGGGAGTTATTTTTTTTATACTAACTCTTTATGATGCAATATTTTACATGTTTATTATATGAAAAAGGAGAAGAATAAGTTTTTGAGTAAGGGGGAGTTGTATATGGTCTCTTATATGCTTTATATACAAATCATTCTTTTTTATGAAACAAAAGGGAGAGAAATATGATCTGAATATCACTTTATATGAAGAGTTCCTTACAATTTATATATATGTGAATATCTATCATTGTAAGAAAAGTTAAGTGTTAGGGGAATAAAATTGATTTTACAACTTTTTCGCAACCTATACATTTTTTATATTTCTCGGTTTATCTTCATAAAAAAGGGAAAGATTGTTGGATTTAAGGTTTAATAACATATGAAATTATATTTTGATGATACAAATATCGAAAGATTAAAGTTAAAATGCCGAAAAAGCTTAAATAAAAAGAGATAACTTTATGCATTACACTTTAATTAAATAATTGACTATGATCTTATTAGATTCTGGATGAATCATAAGTATTAAAATTGTAGAGAATCCTGTTAACTATCCATATAATCCAAGATTATCTTATTTGAATAATTGTGCAAAATATTATACTCAAAATAGTGCAGGTCGGTTAACCTATCGATCGAAGCAAAGAAGGCCGGTCGAAAATATAAGATGTCGGTCGACCGACAAATACATGAGCTTTCCTGGTCGACGTCGAGATGATATCAGTTGACATACTGGTCGATGTACCGATCGATCGACTATCTGCAGTCAGCCAGCAAATAGGCGCAACGGTCATATAGACCGATTGACTGGTTCATAAATGCGATCGAACAGTCAATGGATGGAATGAACAGTAATGGCTATACTTCAAGAGAAAAACAACAACAACAACAAAACCTTATCCCACTAGGTGGGGTCGGCTACATGGATCATACGACGCCATTCCGCTCTATTAGTAACCAAACCTTTCGGTATATTATTCACCAATAGATCTTGCTCTATTAGTTCGCCAAGTGTCCGCCTTGGCCTCCCTCTCCCTCTTTTAATCGGACTCCAGATTATTTGATCTACTCTTTTTACTGGCGCATCTAATGGTCTTCTCTGAATATGACCAAACCATCTCAAACGATTCTCTACCATTTTCTCACTAATAGGAGCCACTCCGACTCGTTCACGTATATGGTCATTCCTAATCTTATCTAATCTTGTATGACCACACATCCATCTCAACATCCTCATTTCGGCTACCCCCACTTTACGTTCATGTTGTCCCTTCATAGCCCAACATTCACTACCATATAACACTGCTGGCCTTATAGCAGTACGATAGAATTTTCCTTTAACTTTATTGGGTACTTTTCTATCACAAAGAACTCCAGTGGCTTTCCTCCACTTACACCAACCAGCTTGAATTCTATGATTAACATCGTCATCAATCTCACCATCTTGTCTTACAATTGATCCTAAATATTTAAACTTTGTCACTTGAGGAATTATATCCTCCCCTAACCTAACTTTCAAATCGTCTCTAAGTTGTTTATTTGTGAAATTGCTATGCATATATTCTGTTTTATTCCTACTTAAACGAAAACCCTTTGACTCCAACGTATTTCTCCATATTTCCAATTTTGTATTAATCTCTTCTCTTGAATCCGCTAAAAGTACTATATCATCCGCAAATAGCATGCACTTAGGTACCTCCTCCGTGATACTCTCGGTTATAACATCGATAACTAAGTTAAATAGATACGGGCTTAAAGCTGATCCTTGATGTAGGCCAATTCCTATAGGAAATTCATTTGTCTCACCTCCGGGTGTCCTAACCCTAATCAATGCCCCATCGTACATATCTTGTATTACCTTAATGTAGGCATACTTCAAGAGAAAAAATGTGGAATAAATTTTGGACAAAATTTTCACATAATGAAGCATATAAAAGGAGTGCCAAGGCTAGAAGAAAATGCACCCATCCAAGCATTGAAGCAAAATTTCAAGAAATCAAAAGAAGATATTTTTCTTTAAAGTTGTCATTTAGAGCTTTCTTTCTTTTTCTCTTCTCTTCTTGTGAGTGTTCCATTGTAAAAAAGAAAAATCATTCTTAGAAAGATTGTGAGAGCTCCTGTGTGAAAGATGTTTTGAATCTTACCTCTTGAGCGAGAGAAAAAGATTAACTTCTTAGGAGGAGATGTTGTCTTGCATCTCGAAGCGGAGAAAAGATGGTTGATGTAAAGGGCGTTCTTCCTTGCCCCATTTGGAATTAAAGAAGAGTTTAGTGAAATTGTATAGTAAATTGGAAATACTGAATTAGATTTTGAAATTTATTGCCAAGTTAAAGGTTCATGTCATCTTTCTGTGAAAATTGGAATTATCTGAAAAGAATAAGTATTAGTTAAGTTATTAATATTTTAGTGACTGCTGCCAAAATATTATGCAGAGAATAGATTCTGTTGAATGAATTTTTAGGAAAAGTCCTAAATATTGTTAACGAATGAAAATTTAATGTTTGAATGTGTTCTATGATGCATAAATGTTATGAGATCATACCTGAAATATTTATGATATTTTAAATTATTTTTATTGAAATTTTAATCTCAAAAATTAAGAATTTTAGATAAAAGATCAGACTTCCAGGACATTGGCACGGTCGTGCTAGGTCCCGAAACGGTCGTGACACAAGATGGATGTAACCAACACTTTGTCACGATCGTGAAAACATTGTCATGATCATGATGGAGCAGGGCACGGCCGTGACCAACCAGTTCATGACCGTGACGACGACTCGGCACGGTCGTGACATGTACGATCGTGACATGTGATCACATGTCACGATCGTGATTGTATGCGGATGAATTATAGGCTTGTCACGGCGAGAAGCCACTATCACGGTCATGACAGACTAGAAATAATAGCCAAGTTATTTTAAACCTATTTCTTTATGTATATAGGTATGTATGGATGTGTATTGTTTGTATATGACATGTACATACACGTAATGCATGTTTAGTGGTAATTAGGCTAAAATATGAAGAATGATTGATGTATTGTAAAACATAATGCACTTAATGTTGAAAAAGAATGTCTCACTCATCAATGTTGAGAAGCAAAGTCCTGCACCTAAGTAAAGTCCTGCATTTGTGTATGTGCTTCTCAAGGAACAAAGTCCCTCATCAGAAAGTGTGCGTATTTCCTGAAATAAAGTCCCTCACTATTATAGTGTGTATTCTTCGGAATAAAGTCTCTTACTATTATAGAGTGCGTATTTCTTGAAATAAAGTCCCTAATTATTATGATGTGCGTGTTTCAAGAATGTGACCTATGATGATGTGATGTGATTCTTTCAACTATGTGAAGATCAAATATTTTATAAGATAAAGTAAGAATGAAAGTGAAGTTAAAGTAGTTAAGATGATGGTGATGAAGTGAAGATGGAAAGTAAAGTCCTACACTTATGTATGTACTTCAAGGGAACCTAAGTTTGAGAAGTAAAGTCTTGCATTTGCATATGTACTTTCCAAAGAATAATGTCCCTCATTGTAAAGTGTGTATTCCTAAAGATGACTAGGAATAAAGTCTAAATATGACTTATGATATGAAAGGAAAGTCAAAATGGTATTATGTGATAAAGATGAATGATGAAGATGACACCTGAAAGATCACATAATAAAGTAAGAAAAGAATGATGAAATAAGATCTAAAGGGTTATAAAGCAACCCTGAGGAACTGAAAAGTATGAAAAAAAGTCAAGAATTAAGGATTAAGGAGTTATGAAGAAACTCCTACAATGTACATGGCAATGAATGCGAAATGAAATGATTGTTATGTATGTGATGAATGATATGAATGTATGTTTCTATTGCATGTTACTTGCAGATGATGGATCCAAAGTAAAGCAGGTATGAGACGATGTTTATGTTCTATGATGAATGAATGTAAGCATGATGTATTGTCATATAAGGTGTTTGATATAGTTCATGGCATGCATGTTCATATATTATTGTTATTATGATGATGATGCATCACATGTAGTATCATGTGATAGAATAGCATGACATACATGACCTTTACATATTCTAACTGGAAACTCTGCACTTTGAATCCGTACAGGTAATTAAGATTAAGTGAAGGATGACAACTCAAGCTCATGATGAAGTGTTATACATGCTTAGGGTTAAATAAGTCCTAAGGTTTTAGATGAACAATGATGCTAATGATGTAATGAAAAGTTTAAGCATTTAAATTCTTATGAAATATTAGTCTATTTGATTAATAGAAAATTTTTATTTATTATGATTTTTTTAAATCGTCAAGTCTTTCGTTATTAAATGATGTATGACGAACGGATTAATAACGTGAAATTATTCTAAATGCCAAAAACTTTTAGAATGAATTTTCGGATCGTTATCTCCTAAACAAAATTGTAGACATAATCATCGCATGGAACAAATTTGATAATTTAAACTAAACTTTTGAAAGGATATAAGGCATTTGCCGGTGAATCTTGTGGTCCTGAAGTCCCTAAACGGTTCATCAACTTCTTTCCAACTAACTCGAGTTCTCATGATGTATTGATGCGCAGAGGTCATATCAACAGTTCTAAAAGTACAAAAGCATTTGGAATTTTTTAATCTTATCATATCTAAGAGGAAAAAGACCAAAGTAATTGCATAATAATAAGATTGCAACAGTGGAAAACATAAATGTAAACTACATTTCTTCTTATCCAAAGAAAAAAAATCAACAAACCTTGAAAATGTAAATATAGATAGGTCTTCTAAAATGAAAGTATATAGATGGGTGCCAAGAACAAACATTCCATTCCCTTCAAAAGCAAAAAAGAGTACTGAGCAAGAAGTTGTAGAATGGATACAAAGGCAGAAAAAAAAAATTTAGTCAAATAGATAATCTGCTAGTAAGCAAACAAAACTATATTTGGTACTTTGCATTTAATTTAGATTTTAAAGCAGCATAAGATAGACCGGTCGACCAGTCCAAATGTGCGATCGACTGACCTCTGGGTCAAATGAACAATAACGACTATATTTGAATGAGAAAAATGTAGAATAAATTCCAGACAAATTTTTCACATGCTGAAGCCTATAAAAGAAGTGCAAAAGTCAGAAGCAAAGGCATCTATCCATTCATTGAAGAAAAACTTCAATATCAAAGGAAGATCTATTCCTTGAAGTTTTCATTTTAAAGTTTTCATTTTTTTTCTTTCTTCTCTTCTTGTGAGCGTAGCATTGTAAAAGAGAGAAATATTTGTTCGAAAAAATTGAGAGAGCCCCTGTGTAAAAGAGGTTCCATATCTTACATCTTGAGCGAGAAAAAATATTAGCTTCATTGGAGGAGATGTGTGCCTTACCTCTAGAAACGGAGAAAAGGCAGTGTTGTAAAGGGCTTTTCTTCTTTGCCCCATTTGAAACAAAGGAAGAGTTCTAATGGAATCTTTGGTGGGAGCGGAGACGTAGGCCAAGGTGTGGCTGAACCTCATCAATAACCACCATGTTCATTTGTGTTTGAATTTTCTCTCTCCCTCTCTCTTTCTCATATTGTGTTTATGATCTGAATTGCATTGATTTAAAAATTTTAACGAATTGATTTTAAGCTTTCGCGACGTGTTTTATGAAATCGATAATTTTGATTAGAACACCAATTCACCCCCTCACCCTCTTGGTGCCCTTTGGGATCCAACAATTGGTATGAGAGCAGATTGCTCTTGTTTTGATTTTTAAATCATCTTGTTTCAAGATTTAAATGCCTTGTTTTAAAATTTAACCGTTTTTAGAGCCATGACATCAAGCAAATTTAGTTTTGCCGAAGGACAATCAATTAGTCATCCTCCCCTTTTAAATGCATTAAATTTTACATATTGGAAAATTAGAATTCAAGCATACATTTGTTCTATTGATATTGACATGTGGAAAATTGTTCAAAAAAGTTATTATCTACATGAAAAATTACCTATAGATTCTAACGAAAGAGAAATTTTTTTTGTGAAACTTGATTGGAAAGTCAAAAATATTTTTTATTGTACTTTGGATTCAATAGAGTTTAATCGGATCTCTAGTTGTGAAAGTGCAACTGAGTTTTGGGAGAACTCATTATTACTTATGAATGAACTAACAAAGTTAAGGAATCTAGACTAAATATTCTAAATCATTAATATGATTCTCTCAAAATGCATGATAATGATTCTATAAATGATATGATTGTATGATTTAACAATATCTTCAATGGCTTAGCCTCCTTGGGCGAGCCAAGAACTAACCCCCAAAGGATGAAATTTTTTTTTCAGGTCTCTCTCCTCCAAATGGCATAATACAAAGATGACTGTGATTGAAGAAAAAGATTTAAACAAATTAGATTTTGATAATCTTATTGGTTCACTTCTAACCTATGAGATCTCAATCCAAGAATATCAAGAAAAAAAAGCTTCCAAGAAGAAAATATTGTCATTGAAAGCAAATAAAATTAAAGAAGATACAAGTGAATAAGAAGTGGATGAAAAGAGACTCGCACGCTATACAAGAAAACTTGACAAATATCTCAAGTTGGTAAAATCCAAAGAAAAGAATGTGAAGCCAAGCAGAAGATCATACAAACACTACAAAGAAGAGAAATCTCAGAAAGGTAAAAAGAAAAAATATAAAAAGTCTAGTGAAAAAAGTGGCTCGTCAAGCTCTTCGAGTAAGGAAGCATACCTATGCTTAATGGCTCACAACGATGAGGTAGTTTCTAGCTCTTCAATTTTAAATAATAACTCATCGAGCTTTTCCGAAAAAAATATTTTTTTAGATGTGAATGAAGAACTTTCCTCCCTTATAAAAAGATATGTCTTAATCAAAGAGGAAAATGTAAAATTATCACATGAGCTTGAAACATTAAAAGAAGAAAATGATACATGTTTTATGGAAAATGAAAAACTAAAAAATGAGATTGATACTTTGGAAATCACAAATGCTTGCGAAATTGTAAAACTAGCATGCTCCTTAGAAAAAGTAAAAAAGGAAAATACTCTTTTGAAAAAATCACAAAATAAGACTATTTCTCATGTAACTAAAAATAATCTTAGGAAATACTCTAGACATGAAAATTGTTATTGAAAATCTAATTATTCCTATGATAGGAAATCACATCTTAAATATTTTACATGTGAATTTTATGATCATTACGCATATCAATGCAAAATAAAAAAATCATCACAACATGACATGATTTGAGTTCCAAAAGGAACATTGCCTAACAAAATAGGTTCCAAAGAAGTTTGAGTACCAAAGATTATATAATTGCTTTTCAGGTTTGCCTAACATGCAAAACAAAGGACAAGTGGGATTGAAAATGTGAAAGCACAAAGGTTATGATAAAAGTATTATACTTTTGCAATTTTTTAATTTCATTCAAAATTACTATTTCTTTAAAAGAAAAGAAAGGAACAAAGAAAATTGATCATAATGATAGAGGGAGCATGGTAAAATTTTCAACTTTATTTATGACATATCATTTTATTTTGACATCATTGTTGTATCAAAGTTTATTCTTAATACATTTTAAAAAAAAACCTATGGCTTTCATAACTTATAGATCAATTTGATTTCATTTTTTAAAATAGCTATAAATTTAGTAGGAGTTATTTTTGCATATTTTAAGCTTTTATGAGGTAATAATTTTACATATTTATGACAAAAGGGGAGAATAAAATTACAAAGGGGAATTACATATGGTTTCTTATGTATCTCATGTGCAAACTACTTTTTGATGAAATAAAAGGAGGAGAAATGTAGGAGAAATATGATATGAATATAACTTTATATGAAGAGTATCTTACAATTAGTACTTATGTGAATGTCTATCATTGTAAAGAAGGCTAAGGTTTAGGGGAGTAAAATTGATTCTACAAGATTTTACAACTTTTTCGTAACTTATATATTTTTCATATTTCTTGATTTGTCTTTATAAAAAAGGAGGAGATTATTGGAGCAAATTTTAATGAAATATAAAATTATATTTTGATGATACAAACCTCGAAAGATTAAAGTTAAATGCTGAAAAGTTTAAATTTAAAGGGATAACTTTTGCACTACACTTTGATTACATAATTGACTATGGTTTTATTAGATTCTAGATGAATCATGAATATCAAAGTTGTAGATAATATGTTACCTATCCATATAATCTAAGATTATCTAATTTGGATAACTGTGTAAAAAGTTATGTTCAAAATAGTACAAGTTGGTCAACCTGCCGATCGACAGAAGGAAAGCCGGTCGTGGATGTACCGGTCGGCCGATTTGAGATGCTGGTCGATCGATCAATGCATGCACTGCCCAGGTTCATGACGAGACTCTATGGGTTGATGTCGAGATTATACCGATTGACCGATCAAGCGCAGAAGCTAAAGAAATCGTGCAACGATCACATAAACCGGTCGACCGGTTCAGATGTGCGGTCGACCGGCCTAAGGGTCAAATGAACAGTAAGGGCTATATTTGAATGAGAAAAATATGGAATAAATTTTTGACGAATTTTTGACACGCTGAAGCCTATAAAAAGAGTGTCAAATCTAGAAGCGAAAACATCCATTCATTCATTAAAGAAAAAACTTCAAGTTATCAAAAAAAGATCTATTCCTTGAAATTTTCATTTTGAAGTTCTTTTATTTCTTTCTTCTCTTCTTGTGAGCATAGCATTGTAAAAGAGAGAAACATTTATTCATAAAAATTGAGAGAGCCCCTATGTAAAAGAGGTTCCATATCTTACCTCTTGAGCGAGAAAAAAAATTAGCTTCCTTGGAGGAGATGTGTGCCTTACCTCTCGAAGTGGAGAAAAGGCGGTGATGTAAATGGCTTTTCTTCCTTGCCCCATTTGAAACAAGACAAGAGTTTTAGTAGAATCTCCGACGGTCTCGAGGTCGAGAAGTCGGAGTGGGGACGTAGGCCAAAGTGTAGCCGAACCTCAACAACAACCACTGTGTTCATTTGTGTTTGAATTTTCTCTCTCCCTCTGTCCTTCTCATATTGTGTTTATGATCTGAATTGCATTGATCTAAAAAGTTTAACGAATTGATTTTAAGCTTCCATGACATGTTTTTTGAAATCGATAATTTTGGTTAGAACACTAATCCACCCCCCCACCCACCCACCCCTCCCCCCTCTTGGTGCCCTTTGAGATCCAACTCTATTACTATCATGCATTGTCATTAGATCCAGAACTCCACTAATCTCATCTTGTTGTCTCATTGCATATATTAAACTTGAAGTTTAACCCTCTTTACTTTCGTCATTTACATGATTCATTATCCTGATTATTGTCATTGCATTTATGACTAATTCCCAATCTGTTAAAGATAAGAACCTAATTAATTAAAAATAAAAGCTCATGTGCTCATGTTACCGATTGACGGGAGGTCATTGCATAGAATACCAATGTTGGGGCATAATTTATCCACGATGCACGATCTCCTACATCATGTAACAAAATAGAACACCTATAACGCCCCCAAATTGACCCACGTCGCGTGGCGAAAACTAACTTGGAAATGCTACGAATGCTATGACATTGACCATCTTGTTGACTCAGTCTCAGTCAAGAACCAAGCCACATTAGCAAAAGAAAGAATAAAACTATAGGAATATAATATAAGTTGCGGAAGTTCTAGATGGCTACATAATTTCTAAATGAATATCATACGGTTTACATGATAAGTTCATAAATGCAGAAGAAATAAATAACTTATTAGGCCCTATAGTTCATGTGCTTTCTAGTCGCCTGAGCATCGTCTAGCACACCTACTCGTACCATCAACTGACATGGCCCTATGAAAATCAAACACAGGGGAGGAGGCTCTCCCGTAAGCTTTACAGCCTAGTGGAGAATCATATAAGTATACAATGCATAACTTGAATAGAAAAATAAGAAAGATGACATAACTTATCTTGGCTAGGGATTGAGCATGGAGTCGTCAGAATAATAAGAACCAATAAATCTCGATAAGCAGTAAGATCATGATGAGACATAATAAACTTGGAATCAATCGTAGGCTTATTAATCCTGGCATAAATCATAACAATACTTGACTTGACGTACATGCTTGCATTACATATCCATACTTGAAATATACTTGCTTTACTTATCCATACTTCTTAATCTTAAATCAAGCTTAGAAATCAAGTGACTTTAGGTGCCTTTAGATTCTTAGGGTATGTTGAGCAAACGATTCAACCGTGTGCGGGTCAATGGGTGATCAAACCATGACCAAGGGAGCGACCTTTATTTTGAGGCACTTGGCTTGGATTGACAACCCGTTATTCATCTTCCATCTTAACTTATTAATCACTTTATAATTTTGTTATTCTTTGTTCTTCATACAATGGAGGCAATAAGATCAGTATGAAAGTAAATTAGAAAAAGGATTCATGTCCTAATCATGTATGGATCTCAGTGAGGACATGGCATTAAAATAAGTCATAATCATGCTTAATCATAAGGCAAACAGGCCATGATCAGATCAAAATCAAGGAAGGAGGGTGAACGTAAAAAGGGTTGTTATGTAGCTTGGCATGATCATGATGGTATGGTGGCACGGGCGTTCCAATGGGATGTCTCCAATGGCACAGCTGTGATGGAAGTACACAAGGAGATAGCACGGGCGTGCCATAAGTGGCACAATTGTGACGGGGTATGAAAGCGATAGACCGGTTCAAAAAGGTCGGTCGATTGATTCTCTGGACTGAGAATCAGGTTATGGCACGTTCGTGCCCATGGAGCGGCACGTCGGTGATGGCATGAAAGCTCGGTCGACCAAGGCCGACCGATCTTTTACTTAGGTTTGGACAAGCGATAGCTGATGTGAACTTTATGTGGATATGGAAATTGGAATTCTCGCACTAAAAGTAATTATACTCTTGTATAAATTTAACTCTAGAATTCACACAACTGCAAGTGCACAGGTTGAGTAGAAACTCTGAGTGTCGTAACCCCGTTGATTTAGACCAATTACTAATCTAATTATATCCCAGAAATTGTCACGAAATGATTAAGAGTAAATCAGATAATAAAGAAACGAACGTAGAATAAGAATAACAAAGGAGAATGAGAAAAGATCAAAATGTGATAGAAGAGATTCCCTTGTAATGAACCCGTTGATGCTATTGCATTTTTAGTGTTTGACTTATTGATTAAATGAGCTCAATAAGGCGCGAATGAAATACTCTATCTCCCAGCTCGTTGACCTCTCTTTGAACCGAAAGGAGAGTAGCCTCTAATCACTAGATTAGAATTACTGATTAATCAGATTCTCATCCTTAATTAGAAAAAGAGCATGATCTCTCGATCTCGGCAACTCATTCTTTTATCCTAATCAGAATGATCAAAATACAATTGACACCTCTCACAACTGTCGAAGGCTCTCACTTTGCAATAGTTACCATAGTAGATCTCTCAATCTATATATGAATATTAAATCAATAATCACTAGAAACACAACAAGTAATATAACCAATTTCTCCTCTACTAGTTAAAGAAGAAAATAATCAATCTCTCAATTTAATTGAAATCAAATATAAATACTAATACTGCAATGTATCAAGTAAATAGAAATGAGGAGTCAGCTGTGCGACATCATAGAATCAAAAGAGTAGCATCAACAAAGTATCATCACAAGGGAATAAAAAAAATCCTTTTTAGTTCACTTTGAATCTTGATAGCATCAATCTTCTTTCTTCGGCTCTCTTCTTCCTCCTCTCCCTCTCCCATTCCAGGTTCTCGTCTCCCTTTATGTTTCCTTCCTGTTCAGAATTCAATTTTTGAAAAGTAGTTAGTCCTCCCTTTTACTCATTCAAATTTTCTCCTAATAATAAATAAAAATTGTTTAAATATTCTCAAATTTTATGTAATTTTATGGGTTTAACTATAACAATTATGAGCATAATAAGAGGTGATCAAATTCCCCCAAGCTTAGCTTTTTGCTTGTCCTCAAGTAATGCTCAAGATAAGAGGGCTAAATCTCCACCTTGCTTTCCAGCCATTCTTTTAATATACCAACCTTATATTCTTTGCTCAAGTGCCTTCTCTTTTCCTTCATTCCCTGACTTCAATGAAGATATTAAAAGCGAGACATTTTTAACTTCCTCCTACTCAACTCAAACCAGAGAAATCAAGTGAGATGAACCGAAAATAGGAATGTTAATGTTGAATCTACTTGTGCAGTATGAACTTCTTTTGTTTCATATTTCTTATCATTGATCCAGTACTCATGTGATTATCCATAGTACTCAAGGTGGTCTATGTAGCAAGTTTTTGATCGACACATCCCAAAGCGGTTGCTCTTAGGGTACCAAGCATGAACCCCTAAGGATCTACTCACCGGATTCACCTTCTGGAGCTTCATTGGCCCTCTTTTCTTTTGCTTTTAACTTTTGTTTTTTTTTTCATTTTCAACATTTCATTTTCATGGGGTTCCCTACTGCACTTGAAGATATTAGTATTAACATTCTTATTAACATTAAATTGAGAGGTAAGCTCAAGTAGGATTGGTCGTCAAGCTTTTAATGTTTCAAAATAGCCACTTTCTGCTAGCCATAACCCTTCACTTTAAGCATTGAATTGGGTTGTGAAGTATGCTAAAATTTTGACAGGATTAGCAAGATGCTCTTGAACAAAGTTTCAGGAGGTTGCAAAAGAGGCTATGACTACAGGGTAAATTCAACATCTCTTACTATACTACTTGGAGATAATATGTTGCAATGTGTTAAAAAAAATTGGTAATGAGATTATGTGAAAAATGTAAATAAGAATGTATCAAGGAGAGAGTAGAAATGTATCATGTTGCCCTCTCCCCCTAACTTAGTTTTGACTCTGTCCTCAGTGTCGATCTTGCCAGGAAGAGGGACTAGGAGGTGGTTGCAGCTCTAGTAAACGATCAGTGACTTGTTGTATGTCACTGAGGGTTGTTAGAACAGAGTTCTGGACAACCTCTATTCCATGAACTTGTTGTTGATGCACCAAGCTTTGTCGCTTCAAAGTGTGCAGTTGGTCCTTGAGTGCCTGGATGTCTTGATGTTGACGAGCTGTAGCCTCAGCAAGTTTGGTCACTTGTTCCAGGATGAGGTTCAATTTGTCGAAGGAGGTAAGGGGTAAAGATTGGGAGGCGTCTGGTGTTGATGAAGAGGAAGCGGAGACAATGTGCCTTCTGGGAGTTCTAGGACCAGATGAAATTTGTGGAGCTATCGTGTAATCCAGAAGCAATGAGGGGAGTGTTGGGATAAGTCTCGTAACCTGAATGAAGTCATTCATCCACCAATTCCGGCCTTCCAGAATTGAAGATTGGCGAGGATTGGGCAACTGGAACAGGGCGGATGGGTTAGACCGTCACCAAAGATGTTGGCCATTGACCGTAAGGAGAACTCCTTCCTTGGTTAAGAAGTCTAGATCAATCAATGTTGCGGCTATTGGGGTGGTGTCTCCTAGGAACACATAATGTTCGGCTAGAGGTGTGATGAGGTTATTGCAAAGAATCTGATTGCATTCACGGGTTGATTCCTTAATCAAACTTTGAATGAAAAATGATGCAAGGTTTACCTCTGTGTTAGAGAGAAGACACCAGAGGATAAAAAGTTCGTCAGTAGAAACAAATTCCATCTCGTAGTCATTAGGATGGATTAGGATAGTATCGGTGAGGAGAATATGAAGGTATCAGAAGACAGGGTTCTTAAGATGTTGGCCGACTAAATGAAGAATGCTATCAATACTACGGCCGGTAAGTTGATACCAGACTTCGAATATAGGGAAAGCAGGTGGAGGGGTTCTGTCGCCAGTATTAGAGAGGTTCAGAAAATGAGCAAAAGTATCAAGGCTCATGACGAGGTCGTGATTACATAGGGGTTCGATATGGTCTAGGACGCCGTCCTCATTAAAGCTGGTAGGATATAGAGTTCTTAAGAACTCGGTTGATACCTCCTTGTAGAAGTCCCATCGTTTCATGAAGAAGGGTAAGAGACGAGATCAGTGGAGTATGGTTCTGACATCGTCAAACAATCCGAGAGGCTTGAGAGTGGGAAAATCCAGAAATCTAGTGGAAGAGAAATTTTTGCACCTAGTGTTTAGGAGGCTGTGAGCTTCCTCGCTATTTTTCGGCTGTCGTATGTCGGATGTTGGGTGCAAGAGTCTGTCCGGACGTAGCCGACGTCTGATGGACTCGGAGGAGCTGTTGGTCACAGATTCGGACGATGTGCGCGTCCTCTTCATATTGCCGACCGATTGTCGAGGATGTTGCTCGGAGGATGATGAAAGGCTATTAGGGATTTCGGGTGGCCAAAGTGCAGTGGGTGTTTGAAAAGAAATAGTGGGTCGGGTGGAGAACGAAGCGACGTGGGGGTGTTCGTGTGGGATTTGAAAAGGTGGGTGTTTGGACAGATATGGTAATAGATTCTGTTGGGATTCTCAACTAAATCTAAAAGGTGTACTTTTTCAGGTGATTTTTTGATAGTTTTGGCCTTGTGTGAGTGTTGACGTGGATGATAGCCATTTATTTGGTTGGGTTGCCTCTTTGTAGCGCATTATTTTAACGTCGTTGGCTCGACTTTATTTTTTTTAGTGATCTGATTGCAGGTGTAAAACTTCTTTGAACTTTGCTGCACACGGGTTGTAATGTTTTAATCCCCACCCGTTGACCTTAAAAATTTCTGAATTTCTATATTTGATATCCACTGCGCCATGAGGATATATTTTTTCAATGGTGAATGGTCCGGACCATCTTGTCCTTAATTTCTCGAGAAAAGTCATAGTCGGGAGTTGAATAATACAACTTGGTCGCTTTCCTTAAAACTCATTCTCAGTATATGTATGTCATGCCATTTCTTTGTTCTTTCTTTATAGAGGCGAGAATTATTGTAGGCGTCTAGTCTCAATTCATCTATCTCGTTGAGCTGTAGTAATAGATTTCCTGAGGCTGCTTGAAAATCATAATTCAGTGTTTTGATTGCCCAGAAAGCCTTGTGTTCCAATTCCACAAATAGGTGACAGTGCTTGCCATAAATCAACTCGAATGGTGTTGTTTCGATTGGTGTTTTATATGCAGTCCAGTATGCCTATAGTACTTCATTGAGTTTCATGCTCCAATCTTTTCTAGTTATTGAGACCGATTTTTCAAGGATCATTTTGATTTCACTATTCGAAACTTCTGCTTGCCTATTGGTTTGAGGGTGATATGCAGTAGAAATCCAATGTTTGACTCCATATTTAAGCAGCAAATTTTCAAAACTTTGTTCAATAAAATGTGATAGTTCATCACTGATAACCAGTCTGGTTACACCAAACCTTGGGAAGATTATATCTTTAAAGAGTTTGACAATAGACTTTGAGTCTGCTGAGATTGTAGGGATTGCTTCAATCCACTTTGAGACATAATCAACAGCTAGAAATATGAACTTATATCCACATGAGTGAGGAAAGGGTCCCATGTAATCCACTCCCCATACATCGAATATTTCTACCTCAAGTATAGGTTGCTGGGGTGCTTCATTTCTTCTACCTATATTTTCAATTCTTTGACAAGCATCACAAGATTTGACAATATTGATTGCATCCTTGAACAGAGTAGGTCAATAAAAACTTGTTTGGAGAACTTTAGAAGCCGTCTTTTGATATCCTCCATGACCACCACAAGGAGATGAATGACACTCCTGTAGTATAGCATATTGTTCCTTGTCTGGTACACACCTTCGATGTATTCCATCGACACACATTTTAAAGAGAAATGGTTCATTCCAGAAGTAGTATTTAATCTCTGAGAAGAATTTCTTCTTTTGTTGATAGGATAAGTCGGGTCGTAGAACTTCGGAGGCTAAATAGTTGGCATAGTCAGCGAATCATGCAAGCTGTATTTTCTGGGTTGAGAACAATTGATCATCAGGGAAGGAATAATTAATAGATGTATGAGTGCTAGGATCAATGTCCTATTCTGATAATTGGAGTCGAGAGAGGTGATCAGCTACTAGACTTTCTATTCCTCTTCGTTCTTTGATTTCTAAATCGAACTCTTGTAATAGAAGGATCCATCTAATTAGTCTAGGTTTGGCAGCCTTTTTAGCAATCAAGTATCGGATGGCTTGATGATCGATATACACAATGACATTGGAACCAACTAGGTAGGATCTAAATTTGTCCATTGCAAATATGACTGCTAGGAATTCTTTTTCAGTTGTGGCATAATTGATCTGTGCTTCATCCAAGGTTCTACTAGCATAATAGATTGCATGTTGCTTCTTATCCTTCCTCTGTCCCAATACTGCTCCCATGGCTTGATCACTAACATCACACATAATTTCAAAGGGCAAAGACTAATCAGGTGGTTGGATGATTGGGGCTGTTGTAAGGGTTCTTTTCAAGGTTTCAAAAGCCTTTAAATAGTGTTCATCGAATATAAACTCCGCTTCCTAGATAAGAGTTTTGTTAAGGGCCTTGCAATAAGAGAAAAATTATTGATGAAACGTCGATAAAATCCTGCATGTCCAAAGAAACATTTGATTCCCTTGATATTAGTAGGTGGAGGTAATTTTTCAATTACCTCTGTCTTGGCTTTATCAACTTCAATGCCCCTACCTGAAACAATATGTCCCAGGACTATTCCTTCTTGTACCATGAAATGACATTTCTCCTAATTCAACACTAGGTTGGATTCAACACATCTCCGTAATATTTTTCCCATATTCTGCAGGCAAATTTCAAAGGAAGTGCCATACACTGAGAAGTCATCCATAAATACCTCCATTATTTCTTCAATATAATTAGAAAAGATTGACATCATGCATCTTTGAAAGCTTGTTGGAGCATTGCATAATCCAAAGAGCATTCTCTTGTATGCAAAGGTTTCATAAGGACATGTAAGTGTAGTCTTTTCCTGATCATCTGGATGAATAGGAATTTGATAGAATTCAGAAAATCCATCTAAGTAGCAAAAATAAGAGTGGTTTGCCAGCCTTTCTAACATCTGATCGATGAAAGGTAATGGAAAGTGGTCCTTTCGAGTGGCTTTGTTGAGCTTTCTAAAATCGATACACATCCTCCACCCTGTTACAGTTCGTGTGGAAATGAGTTTGTTTGACTCTGTCTTTACTACAATCATTCCACCCTTTTTTGGCACGACCTGCACGGAGCTCACCCATTGGCTGTCTGATATGGGATAGATAATTACTGCATCAAAAAAATTAATCACTTCTTTTTTCACTACTTCTTTCCTTGCTGGATTAAGTCTTCTTTGTCCTTCTATGGAAGGTTTATAATCCTTTTCCATATGAATGCGATGCATGCAGATAGCAGGATTGATTCCTTTTAGATCGTCTAATGTATAGCCGATGACATGCTTATAGGCTTTTAACTTGTCTAATAGCTGTTGAAGTTGATTTGTCTTTAAATCTGCGCTGATGATCACTGAGTAAGTGAAATCTTCTCCTAAGAATTCATATCTGAGATTCTGAGGAAGTTTCATTAACTCAGGCTTCATTGGCTTTTTAAAGCTAGACTGTTGCAAGAGATCTGTAGATTGATCCTCTAGTGAATTGTCTGAGTGTTGTATTTTTGTTGAGAGCATATGACTTGTAAGACTGTTTACTTCTTTCTCTTTCCACAAAGATGATTCTTGAGCTTCAAGGGATACTTATAAAGGATCAGTTATATGGATAACTGATGCCATCTTCTGTATTAATGGATCCACTTGCTTAGATTGAAAATAGTAATCTTCCATGTATGGATAGTTGATAATATGATTCAATCGAAATTCAACTGTGTCATCACCTATTTGAAAAGTAAGGAGACCCTATTTAACATCTATTACTGCTCCTGCAGTAGCTAGAAAAGGTCTTCCCAACAGAATAGGGGTTTGATTATCTTCATCCATATCTAAAACCACGAAGTCAACTGGTATGTAGAAATTCCCCACTTTAATTGGTATATCCTCTAGAATTCCTTGTGGAATTTTTATAGATCGGTCTGCTAATTAGAGAGACATACTCGTGGGCTTGATACCTCCCATTTCGAGTTTCCTGCATAATGAAAAGGGAATAACACTCACAGATGCACGAAGATCACACAAAGCTCTTTATATCCTTCTGTTTCCAATTTCACAGGGTATAGAAAAACTCCTAGGGTCTTTTAACTTCGGAGGCAATTTGTTTTGAATTACAGCACTGGCTTCAACAGTTAATGCAACTGTTTCATTTTCTTGTATCCTCCTCTTCTTCGATAGAATGTCTTTGAGAAAGTTTGCATATGCTGGCATTTCTTGTATGGCTTCCACAAAGGGTACATTAATATAGAGTTTCTTCAAAATTTCTTCAAACTTGTCGAACTGTTGATCTTTGTTAGGATTTCCCGAGGGCTTTAGGAATGGTATCCGAGCAGAGTAGCTGGAATGTCCTTTTGTAGGTTGTTGCTGGGATCCATTTTGTTCATTCAATTTAACCTCTGGTTGAGCCATTTTATCTTGTTAAAAAATTCCCTCGTTGTTTCCCTCTATCGAGATCTCTGATCTTCTTCTCTTAGTGTTATCAATTGTTTTCCCACTTCTCAAGGTTACAACTTGAACTTATTACTTCAGATTCTTCTCTATTTATCCAGGTAAAATTATTGATTGTCTTGAAGAAGATGCGGCCTGTTGAACTATCTGTGTTTCTAGCATTTTGTTACGAATGGAAAGGCTTTCAATCTTCTCAAACATTTTCTGCATCAGAGTGTCTTGTTTCGACATATACTTTTCCATCATTACTTCAAGCTTGTTCGTAGAAGATGATCTTTGATCCGGCAAAGAGTTTTGAGGTTGTGTTCTTTGATTGAATCTATTTTTTCAAATAGGAGCTTAAGTTTGCTGAGGGTTGTCTCTATAAGAAAATTTTGGATTGTTCTTCCATCCAGGATTCAAAGTGTTAGAATATGGATCATTATTAGATGGATAAGGGCCTATCGCGTTTGCCTGATGTTGATGTCCTTGCTGCTTTAGTAGTTCACGGTGCACAGAAATATGATCAGACGAACCACATATCTCATAGCATCTTGCTATCATATTAATAGTGGGAGTAACTTCATTGAGTCCTAGTCTACTAATTGCCTTTTGAACGATGTACTCCATTTTAGAAGAAAAATCCTCACCATCAAATCGTGTTTGAGTGAAAGCAATTAGCTCATTGGACCTTGAGTGAGCTAGAAAATGTTGATTCCTTGCTATTTCTTCTATAAGTTGATAAGCCTCATCTACATTTTTCTTTATAAATACATCATCCGCAACATTATCAAGTGCCATCTTTTAAGCATAATTAAGTCCATTGTTGAAAGATTGAACCAAAATCCATTTGCTCAAACCGTGATGGGGACACGACTTTAGCAATGTCTTAAACCTTTGCCAGGCTTCGTACAATGTTTCCTGATCTTTTTGAACAAAACTAATGACTTGATTTTTTATCATGATGGTCTAACTTGGAGGAAAATATTCTGACAAGAAAGCTTTTACCAGTTGTTCCCAGGTTCTCGGGGTTCCAGTGACTGTAGCTATTGCTTGGCTTTACCTCTTAGTGAAAAAGAGAAGACCCTTAATCTTAATGCCTCTGGTGATACTCCATTCAACTTTGTTGTCTCGCATATTTTTAGAAAGTCTTTAAGATGTTGATTTGGGTCCTCATTTGGAGTTCCTCCAAATTGGTTCTGTTGGATTATAGAGATTAAAGAGGATTTTAACTCAAAATTGTTGGCTTGAATAGCTGGCTTCAAAATAGTTGACTCTAGCTCATCTACAGTGGGAGTATAGAGTTCCTCCAATGACGGGACTGGTGGTTGAAGTGGCTCTTGTTGTTGAGTCATCATTTCTGCTTCCATATCAGAATTCTCCTCGAGCTCTATGGATTGAATGCTGTTTGTGCTTTCAAGAAAAGATGTTTTATTCTTATATTCTCGCATCCTTCTTTTAAAAGTTCGATCAATTTTCGGGTCTAGTTCAAGCAATTGTCCACGAATGTTTCTGGGCATATACTAATCCCTGAAATAAAAAAAAAAGATTTAACAATGAGTATTACGAAGTCAACTAAACAAGGATGTAAATAGAGAGTAATAATCTAAATCCCCGGCAACTACGCCAAAAACATGACGTGAAGTTTATGTGGATGTGGAAATTGGAATTCTCGCACTAAAAGTAATTCTAGTCGTGTTTAAATTTTACTCTAGAGTTCACACAACTGCAAGTGCACAGGTCGAGTAGAAACCCTGAGTGTCGTAACCCCGTTGATTTAGACTAATTACTAATCTAATTATATCCCAAAAATTATCACGAAATGATTAAGAGTAAATCAGATAATAAAGAAATGGGTGTAGATTAAGAATAACAAAGGAGGATGAGAAAAGATCAAAATGTGATAGAAGAGATTCCCTTGTAATGAACCCGTTGATGCTATTGCATTTTTAGTGTTCGACTTATTGATTAAATGAGCTCACTAAGGCGCGAATGAAATACTCTATCTCCCAGCTCGCTGACCTCTCTTTGAACCGAAAGGAGAGTAACCGCTAATCACTAGATTAGAATTACTGATTAATCAAATTTTCATCCTAATCAGAAGAAGAGCATGATCTCTCGATCTCGGCAACTCATTCTTTTATCTTAATCAGAACGATCAAAATACAATTGACACCTCTCACAACTGTCGAAGGCTCTCACTTTGCAAAAGTTACCATGGTAGATCTCTCGATCTATATATGAATATTAAATCAATAATCACTAGAAACACAACAAGTAATATAACCAATTTGTCCTCTCGGATGAAACTAGTTAAAGAAAAAAACAATCAATCTCTCGATCTAATTGAAATCAAATATAAATAATAATACTGCAATGTATCAAGTAAGTAGAAATGAGGAGTCAGATGTGTGGCATCATAGAGTCAAAAGAGTAATATCAACAAAGTATCATCACAAGGGAATAAAAAAAAAATCCTTTTTAGTTCATTCTGAATCTTGACAACATCAATCTTCTTTCTTCAACTCTCTTCTTCCTCTTCTCCCTCCCCCTATTTCGGGTTCTCCTCTCCCTTTTTGTTTCCTTTCTGTTCAGAATTCAAATTTTGAAAAGTAGTTAGTCCTTCCTTTTACTCATTCAAATTTTCTCCTAATAATAATAATAATTAAAAAATGTTTAAATATGCTCAAATTTTATGTAATTTCGTGGGTTTAACTATAATAATTATAAGCATAATAAGAGGTGATCAATAGCACGGGCGTGGCATGAGGTTGGCATGACCATGACGCCCACGACTCCAATACCCTTCTTTCTTATGCGTATGGTGTAACGCCCGGTTCGTTGAAAAAAAAGAGATAAAAATAAGAGATTCAAATCGGATAGAAGAGTGAGAAAAGAAAGAAAAAGGGAATAAAGATAAAATCAAATCAAGGAAGATAAGTTGGAAACAAATCTGAAAGAAATTTAAATCCAACAACAACTCTTATTCCTCCGCTATAAATATGAGGCCAAATCAAACAAATCAGCCCATTTTCTCCCAACGAGCTAGCCTAGTTTTTCCTCCCCTATTTTGTGCGCCCCTTTGTTATTTCGTCCCTGATCTGCCATCGTCAACAAGTGACTCGTCGGAGGGGGTGGACACCGCCGGACGCACGCCTGAACCGAAAGGAGCGGGCAGAGGAAGAAGAGGAAGAGGAAGAGGAAGAAGAAGACTGCACGAATAGTTTCTTAGACAGAAACTAAAAGGTATGAAACTAGAGTAGATTTTTTTTAGAATCATGATTTTAGACTTGAAGCATGTCCTAGTTGATGCCTAGTCATAGTGTAATGTTCTGTGATGATGATTGACGCTGGCCATCGCCGGAAAAGTCGAACAGAACGCGAACTGCGCGTCTACACAGTTTCTGCGTAAGAGGAACCCGTCCCGAGTTCACCCGGCCCGGGCTGGTCCATGCTCGGACCGAGTTCGATGGAACTCGGTCGAGTCTGCCATTGTCGCGAGCGCAAAGCTCTACAACCAAGAAGAAACCGGTCCGGGCTGATGATGACCTGGCCCAGACAGTTCCACGATGAAGTCGCGCTCGATCGCGACTTCTGTCGAGCGGTCGACCAATTTGTTGAATCGGCCGACCGGCGTACTAAGTACGAACCCGGCCCGAGCATGACCTACACCCGGCCCGGGCCATGTCTTGATTTCCTCCGATGATGTCCTTACGAATTTGGCCCATGTTTCACCTCTACTCAGCTCGAGTTCCGAAACGATTAAGTTGATTTTTACAATCCTTTGATTCCTGATTCATGTGCATAGTCCTGATTTTAGCCGTGATATGATTATGTTATTTATGCCCTTAATAATGATGATGTCTATTACGACCTTATGATGACTTAATTTAGATCCAATCATATTTATGATGACATTGATCCATATCCATCGATCTTGATCTATCTTATGATAATGATGATGATTATGATGTTCATATATTTATGATTTCTCTCCATGATCCTATCTTGTAGCTCTGATTAAGTCATATATAATGATGATTATGATGATTAAGCCCTTTGATTCGTTAATCCTTTCTTATTATTACCAAATCTTAATCATGATCCTTATGTCCTAATGAAAGATAAATTAAAAGCTGCAAGATAAAAGATGAAAAATATTAAATGGAGAGCTCTTTTTATGATGAACTGGTGACGAATAATTATGGGCTGACTTCAGTCAGTTATGGACTGACTCGGTTAGTTATGGGCTGGCTCTGCCAGTTATGATGATGATGATGGATAGGTTGAGGCAGGCCTCCCCGTGGGTTGAAATATACTCCACTATAAGTCAAAGATGAATAATAAGATCATGAAGAAGATGAAGCATATTAATAATGAAATATCTTTATGATGATTATCGGCTTTTGCCACACTTGTGATGATTTTTTTTTTCATGATCTCTTGATCTGTTATTAATATGCTTTAACAAAGAGGATTCACTTCATGATTATCTATGCTCATACGATGATTTCTCCTGATTCTTTATATGATGATAACCTTATAATCATGATAATTGGTGCTTGCCACTTAATGATGATTTATTATGATCTATCTTGATCTTTTGATCTTATGATCCCAAGGAGATGACATCTTGATCTATTGAATTCTTATGATCTTAGTGATCTTCTATCCATATGACATGTTACAAGAATCTTTTACTTATATCATGATGATGTCTATTTTTCTTCTATATGATGATTATTTCTATCTTGCTTCCATACTGAGTTGTAAAACTCATAGGGAGGTTTTTCTCCTGCATGTTCTTAAATGCAGGATCAGATCTTAATGATGAAGGTGACCAACGGTGACAAATCAAGCTCGTAAGTGGCTGCACATGAATATCTTAAGTCCTTTAATTTGATGTACTAGCTTTTCTTTGGACTCACATGAAATTCTTTATCAGTCTTTCACATACAAAGATGTCACACTCTTTTATTATTTAATGATGATTAAGTCTTCTGCTTTTATTGATGTTGAGTTGACCAGTCAAAGTCGTATTTTTTTATCAATAAGATGTACACGTAAGGATGACTCATAGTGTGTACACGTAAGGATGACTCATAGCGTTCCCGAAGCGTATTCCGCCATGTGGCGGGATTTTGTGGGCATTACATACGACATCCTGTGTTTAGAGGATTTCGATCTACTTTCAGGTGAAATTCGTCTGGATGTGGGAGAGGAAAGAAAACAATGGGGTGGCCGATTCTCCTAGGTGTCATAAACTATCTAGTGATTTAGGTTATTATCTTTTCCATTAGTGTAATCTATTCATTTTTATCTTCTTAATTCCTCATTATCTATTGCCCCTGATTTCTCCACCTAAAAAGGGATTAATGGATTTTATCTACTCGAGTTGATGTCTAGGGATATATTTCCTAAGATTGTGGGATTTGAATTAATGAGGTTATTACAGAGGTCTCACCATACGTGTAACGAAAGTTTGTTTCATCTCTTTTTTTAGTTGTCACATTATAACCTCTTTAAAAGAAAATTCGTCCTCGAATTTTGCACGAGATAGGGGCTTGTTGAGATTTGCGAAAAACTCTTGATGCATCTCTGACTTGAGTTCTCATGTTATTTCATGGTCATAGTGGAAATGCCAACTACTCCGATCATATGTGCATATTTGTTCTTTCATTGTTGAACTTTCCATTCCATTATGTGAGTCCTTGTCAAAGGTTATATCAATGAGTAAGTCGGCTCCTCAATCCGAATAATCTTAGCATCATAATAATGGTACTTATTGACCATGGAACAGTGAAATGCATCATGCACTCACCTATAAGAAGAGGATAGTGACAACTTATATGAAGCCTCCACGAGATTTCAAATTATCAACATAATGAGGACTGAGCTTTCCTTCATCTACTTCACTCCCTACTCGGTGAGCGACAGTGTCATCCGTACAAAGTTCCAAATGGTGTCATGCCGGGGTTCGAATGATAATGGTTATTATAAGGGAATTTGATCAAGCCTAACTGATCATCTCTATTAATGTGTATTTCGTATTCTACTATGCTCCAAGTGTATAACATTATAATTACTAGGGCCAATAAACTCCTTAAAAGGAGTGTTAGTGGCCATTCCTATCATTATTTTCAATCACATTGCTAACTCTGAACATAATAAGCAAGCGCTTATATTTACTCTTTTGAAATTACGTTCATTTATATATTTGACATCACATGTACTTACTACAATTTCTTTTATCTTTATATTTGACCTATCCCCAACCTATGATAATTGTAGTTAGATACAAATAATTGATCACTCTTACATTATCAATAATCTTAGGTCTTTATACTTACCATCAATTATACTTTTCAACATTGCATCCCTTCCTATGAGATCTTTATATTTCTAAACCGTTTAACTTTAGAATTCAAAGGAAATTTATCATCATTTCATAACTTTATAAGCTCTTAGGATCATTGTATATGTGAGTTAAATTACAATATGGCTATTAATCTGTTATCCATAGCTATTGATTTGATATACATTTGACATCCATAAGGATTCAGGATTCTTAATTTATTTTGATTCAATGAAAATCAATGATTAGCATCATCCAATGTCGATATCTTGGTGATATCATGCAATGATCATCATTTGGAGGTATGAACACTTGATCTTCGACTTAGATCAGATATCTTGAGAATTGAACAAAGTAATAAGTATAGGTAATTGCCAAATGAGACAATTATAGTTGGAATCAATCAAAAGTCTTATAAATCATTTGAGGATGGACCATTCCTGGCAATCTATGTCATTTGAATAAGATGATTCATTAATCAATGTCATTCCACCTATCTCTCGATCCCTTATATCAATGCTTTGTTCAATAATTTAATTATGGGAGTTACTTAACTTTAACTTCTTGGTTTACCTTGCATTGTCTTCTATTGATCTTTTCATTGCAATATCATGTCATATAATTTCATAGAAGACCAGTGGTTATATATATATCCCCATGGCAAGTTCTCTCCTTTTGGAGTTGTGTCTTTCATTCCATGTATTGGGAAATGAATCAATATAATGATCTTAGGGGTGTGAAAAGCACTCTAAATCAATGTTACGATTACGATGATGATTCGATCGATTGATGAAACACATGGTAAGATCCAGTTGATAATGAACAAAACAATTTATGCACACTACCTAATGTTGGATCTAAGTTTTAATGACATATTAAATTATATTTTAATGATACAAACCTCAAACGATTAAAGATAAAATGCTAAAACGTTTAAAGAAAAAGAGATAACTTTATGCACTACAATTTGATTAAATAATTGGCACTGATCTTATTAGTTTTGGATGAATGTGGAAAGTCATAGTTGTAGAGAATTCTGTTAGCTTTCCATAGACTCCAAGATAATCTAATTTGAATAATCATGCAGAAAGTTATGCTCAAAATAGTGCAGGGCGGTCAACCTGTCGGTCGAAGCTATGAAGGCCGGTCGAGACAGTCCGGTCGTCCGATCGGAGATACCGGTCGACCGATGAAGGCATAAGCTGCTCAAATGAAAATTGCGAGACTGTACGGTCGACAGACCGGTCGATGCAACGGTCAACTGATCAGCTCAACGGCTACAAATCAAAACTGCGAGACTTTACCGGATGAGACACCGGTCGATAGTCCGATCGACCGACCAACTGTGGTAACTGGAGAAATCAGCACAACGGTCATATAGACCGGTCGATCGGTTCATTAATGCGGTCGACCGATCAGCTGCGACAAATAAGGAAAATGATCCAACGGTCATATAGGCCGGTCGACCGGCCCATAAATGCGGTCGACCGGTCCATTACTGAAATGAACAGTAACGGCTATATTTTGAGGAGAAAAATGTGAAATTAATTTTGGATGAATTTTTCACATACTAGATCCTATAAAAGAAGTGCCAAGGCCAGAAGCAAAAGCATCTATCCAAGCATTGAAGCAAAACTTCAAGAAATCAAAAGGAGATCATTTCTCTTGAAGTTATCATTTTAGAGCCTTCTTTCTTTCTCTCTTCTCTTCTTGTGAGTGTTCTATTGTAAAAGAGAGAAACTATTTTTCAAAAAGATTGTGAGAGCTCCTGTGTAAAAGAGGTTCCAAATCTTTCCTCTTGAGCGAGAGAAAAGATTAGCTTCCTAGGAGGAGAAGTTGCCTTGCCTCTCGAAGTGGAGAAAAAGGTGGTTGTGTAAAGGGCTTTCTTCCTTGCCCCATTTGGAACAAAGGAAGGGATTAATGGAATCTCCGACGGTCTCGAGGTCGAGAAGTCGAAACGGGGACATAGGCCAAGGTGTGATCGAACCTCGTCAACACATCGTGTCTCACTAAGTTTGTTCTCTTGTTCTCTTTTTATTATTTGCTTGTGATTGTTTTTAGTGATTTTCCGTAAGCGAGTTTCCGAAAAGATTTTTAAATCACCAATTCACCCCCCCCCCCCTCTTGGTGCTTTCAATCCTACACCTAACATAAGTCCTTAGTAAAACATCATGAATGCAAGTGAACACATGAAATGAATTCAAGCAATAAGACAAGAAAATAAAGCAATCATCAAAATATAAGATAAACAATCATCTTTATCCTTTGCACATTATTCCATTGTCTTTTGCATTAACGATATCTTGTAGCTCATATAAGAGGTTTGGGATAACCTTAAAGTTGGAAAGGAAAAACCAATCCATATATAAGCTTATGATCGAATCATGAGTGGTCCACTTGATCAAGACAAAATCTTGAAATTTATCTCATTACCATTTGCCTTAACGATGTTATTTATTACTTTGAAGTCGATAAGGAAATTCATCCATATATAAGACTTATGGTTAGGATCGTAATTTGATCCATTTGGTCGAGGCAAGACTAAGAAAATTATTCATCATGTGAACATGGAGGTATCTTAAAGAACATCCTAAACACAATATGATTTCATTTTATCCTTTCTTTAACTTGTCATTGTATGAATCTCATTTGCATCCTCTGATGACTTATATAATTACATATCTTCTTTTCCCATTTAAATTATCAATCGTTATCATATAATTAATTATCCTATAGAATGGGACATTATTATGAAAACTATAAATATATCAATAGCTAAGATAAATCAATTAAAAACTTATAGTTTACTTCATAATCATCCATCTCAAGTTCATAACTTGCTTCTCTAGTAATCTTGTAGGGGACTTATAAAATTCCTTTAATACTTAATCATAATACTTGATGTCTTGATCTTTTAATCATAATACTTATAAAATTCCTTTACTACTTGATGTCTTGATCCTTTAATACTTAATGGTAGGGGGCTCATATCTTCCTTAATTGTATCTCAATTAAGTGATTTAAACCTTTTAAAATTTCTTCCATTCCTTTAACCATTTGATGCATTCTATGTTCTTATCTAATTCTTTTATTTTCTTTTACCGACAATCTTAAACTATCTTGGAAATATTTATACTGCAATGATATAGAAATTATTATTACTTTTATAATAATCATATATGTGCGCCATATTAAAGTAATTTCAAGTCTATATATACCAAACTAAGTTAATTAAATCTATTTATTTATTTATTATAACCTATACTATGTTATACGTACATATGCGTATGAGTAATGCTGGATCTAAATGTTTGATTAAGTCCGACAGTCACTTACTTATTGCTAATTTCTTCTAACTTTTATTCAAACCAATGTGACTTCTAAACCTTTTAAACTTCTATATTTGTCCATCCACACATTATACATGATTCTTAGGCAACTCACTAATACTTAAACTCTTGTCTAACTAATATTACATAACTTGAACGTAATTAAAAATTCTAATTCTTATTTCCAATATAAGATAATCCACTAGAAGATTCGTATAACTAATTTGGATTTGCTTAGAACCTTTATCAACATAATATAGGGGCCATACGAAGGCTATAAGGCACAACGAACATTATGGTCCCATACTTATCAATATAAACATATAAGATAATTCATTAACCCCTATCTTGGTAAATCAATGGAATCACATGAATTATAACAAGAAACCATAACTTAGACATGCTTGGTTTCATATCATATCACACCTACTTGTTGTGTGAGTCGAATATTTCAATTACTCTTATAATTCCTTTGTTTCTTTCTTAAATCTATATCTCTTTGCAATTGATATGCCTACTCATTTTCTTCTTCATACTACTGCAGTCAGCAGAAGAAGTCCGTGAATAGGGTGATCATGGAAGAAATGGAAAACATAAATTATAAGAAACAAAATTATTTCTTATATTTTATTCTTTAAATACTTGTAAGAATGATTCCTATGTGATGATGTTACCATAATGGGTCCATCAATAATATTTCATGGTGGCAATGTTAGGAATCAAACTATCATAGTTAATTTCTTGCAAAAGAAATAAATGAATATGGTGTGAAGGTAGCTAAGTGGGAAATGATGACATATTTCATTTCTTTAAATATCTAAAATTGTAATGTCTTACCCGAAGGTGATTGATTAGTTCGTCATCATGCCACTTCACATTGTTTTAAGGAAGAAGTTTACTTTGAGTTATCAGGAAAATCAAGAGTTACATTTTCTGATAAATGTTAAAACTATCCCCTCTTGCATTATTTATATAGTAATGATAAAGAAGTTGATTAGGAAGGAATGATGAACATATCTGAATTTGTTAAATTGTTAAGAGCTTTCCAGATTATGACAGAGGGGATAGAGGGAAATCTTTATGGATCTAGTCCATAGAACGACTCCTACTTCTAAGACTCCTTATTGTATAATACCTGTAAAATTAAAAAGAACTATGAAAGCATTCCGCTGAGGTATGCATTCAGTCAAAATTTTGAGCTTCGAATTTATTCTTCAAGAAGAAAGATAAGTTCCTTAGTTGGACATGAATTATTTACATTTTAAGTGATTGTGAAGAATAGTTTATCAAGAATGAGTTACTTGCTTGATGAACTACAAGTACTACTAGATTCTTAAAAATGACTTTAATATATGGATAGCATTAGCTAAAGTTAAAAAAAATGGCATATCTCAACCTCTATATTCATAGAACTCGATATGATCATTATGAACTTTTTACCATCAAACTACTCATAAACTTATGATCTCTCAATTCTGAAAGTCGTGTACATCATGATAGATATTTAAACACTATTTCACAAAATTATTATGGGAAAAATAAAAGTAAGAGCCAAATTATGAATAAGTTTTGGGTTGACCTCATGATATTAGATCATGTCAATTCTAAGAAAAATAAATCATGTCCTGGGTACATATGATCATCTGGTATCTGAATGAGTTTAATCATTATTTATCTTGCAGCCCTTCTTCCTAATATAGAAAGGAAGCGTGATGTGTTTCCTTGTACCCAATCTAAGAAAATATGAACTAATCATTTATATATGACTGAGTATGAACAACTTATTGATTTGAACAAGAACTTATTACATAAAAAACAATTAGTTTGCATTTTATATAAAAAGGAAAATGTAAAAGATAACAAAACTCACAACCTAAGATATTGTGTTATAAAAGTTTTGCAATGAGACATTGTGATTTGTAATAAATACATTTGAACCTTATGAAGGTGTGATGGGAGGATATTTCCAAGCCACCATTCATAATTTTGTATTTAACATACATTGGATTACCCATATGTATTACATCATTGATATTCTAATTTTAAGAATGAAGTTTTTGGGTTTGAACACTACATTTGTTCGACTCTTTCAAGTGATTATGATTATTCTAAATTTGTGAATAACATACATGTGAATTGACTTTGAAGCTTGATTCTACAAGATTGTGATTGATAGAAATAAAATATTTGATAAAAAAAAGAATAAAGTATAGTTATGTTGTTTTAAATAGTCTTTAAAAATCAATTTGCAAAATATGTCATAATTAACATAAGTGAAATCTGAATGTGATAATAAAAACTTTATAGATATATATGAATGATCCTTAGTAGGAAAATTAGAAATTACTGGTGTTGGATGTGTAGATAGTAAAGTATGAGCTTTTTTTCTTCGGGTTTGAGTACATCAAATCTCAACATTATTATACAGAATATAGAAGGTTCTGTAGGGACAATTAATAAGAGAATAGATGCTTGTAATCCTATGAAGACATTATGAGATGTTTATATTAATAAGAAATGATAAATATTTTATAGAAATAAATAACAATATTAGACTATGCATAAGGGTTGGAGAACTAATCATCAAATCAGTTTAGTGTTGAAAAATGATACCTATTTGATAGAATTCAAATTATATGATGATCATTAAAGTATTGTCTAATGTGAATTATTATCATTGATCTTGAAATTACTATGAAACCTTGAATTGCTATACTTATATCAGAATTATTGTCCACTATCAACCCATAGTTGTCAAACAATATTCATTGTTATGCATTCTAAATAATTGACGATTCTTAATTAGTTGTTATCAATTGCAATCCATCATATTTGGAAGTGATTTTTACTCATCATTATCTATCACATCTCATCTAGGGTGATTAATTAAATCACCATTGTCACTCCTTTATGGGTGATAAATGATTTGCCATTTCAGACTTTAGTATGTCCATCAATTTTGGAAGTTTAGCGAATGAGTGATTGGAGGGGGACGCCTTTCTGATCCTTGATCGTTAACTCGAATTGGCATTTCACTATTGTAAATCAATTAGAAAGGGAAAGTCTTATTATTGTTGCTTATACTCTGACCATCATTCTTACGAATAATAGTGATCGTATTTGACTTATGGATGCATAATAATCGATGGTTATTATGTCGTTCCCTTTATCCAATGTGTCATCTTCTTTTGATTGTCATGATAGACTCATATAATTGTTGAAGTACTACCCATTGTTCTTGTTATCAATAAAGTTTGTCCAATATTTGGAAATTTCCTTGCAATTAGTTTTCCACTCATAACCTTGGTACTTAGCTTTATGGGAACTTTGTATAAAATTAACCATGGTAACAAGACTAGATGAAAAAATTAATTCTTTTATGAAATTTTAAATATGCACATTAGGAAAATGTTATAGGCAAAAGAATATGATATATGCAGGATTATTGTGAAATATCAAGAAAAATAAAAAGAGACCACAATAGTGAATTTACAAGGACACATTACCTATAAAAATAAAATGAAGGAAAGTTATGTCCATGATACATAGTACCATATGAGATTTTGACATGTATTGGGTTAACTATTTATTTGTTAAGTTCCATCATCAAAGATATTGTGTATTTACAATATCTTCAATGTTTCTATGTTCAATGATATTGATCAAATCCTTTGTAGACAAGCTCATCAATCAACAAGTCATTAACAAAAGTTTTTGTCTATGTCCATCTCTGGGCAGCTGGATCAAGATCTTTTACCTTTCCTTATCTAAAGTCTCTAAATTGCAATGAGTCATTAGATGCTATAACTATGACGACCAAGAATATGCTAAGTAAGATTCCTAAACCATCGTATGTATCCTTGGACTAATCTTCAGTTAGAAGTTCAACTACTACAGATATCAAAGCTCAAATCATAAGAATGATCAATGTCAAATCATGTAAAATATTCTAAACAAACATCCAAAAGTTTCTTGATGGTTTTTCGACATACTTGTTCACACAAAAAAAATTTTTACTTGTCAATATGCCATCAGCAAGTGAAATAGATATCTTCCTTGCTATTTCACCTAGACCTTCATTGGTTGACAAACCCTTGTTATTATGTCCACGTGAAATGGGTGCTAACTCATCTAGGTTGACGAATAACTAGCTTTTCTCATCTCTTCTGGGATACGATAATCTAGTGTGCAAGCAATCGCGTTTAAACAAGAACCAAAAAGAGCAGAACACCAACAAAGAATAATACATACAATTACCTTCTGCTCATATAGAATTAAAGATTGCACCATCAATAAATTGCAGAGGCCTTCTGCACATAACGAGCAACTCAATCTATTCGAGTATAAGAGAATTTGTCTTGAGAAGAAAATAAATTATAAATTATAAGAGTCAAGGAAAATGAACTTAAGAAATGAAAATTTCCTTTAGTATTTGTGATATAGGAAACATTCAAGTAAAGAGAAAGTTGGAAGTGAGAATGACCAAATAAGAAGGAAGTATTCATTCTTATCCTTCACAACATATATCTAAATTTCGGGGACAAAATTTTTTAAGGAGGGGAGAATTATCACGGACGTGCTCCACAAATGTCATTTTAGCATAATCTTGCTTTTAATTATTATTTTAAGTAAGTTTAAATGCTTATGTAGTCATGGTTGCGTGTAGCAACTAACCCTTGGATTAAAGCATAATCAAAATTAAATTATCGACAAGCGTTATAAAGAAATTATATAAGGTTATGAGGAATAAATTCTAATATTTGTAAATATTATAATAAACATATTTAATTATGATTAACTAATATTAATTAGAAGTTTAATATTAATTTTTAACCAAATAATATGATTGGATCTCCATTTCAACCAATAGGGTTTCAAGCAGTTGAAGCAGACAGCTCACCAGCTGCTTAGAAAAAGATTTTTCCAAACCATCATATGACGTGTTAAAATTCTGAAAAAAATATATAAATTATTTATTCGTATTATCAAGTCAAAAAATTTCCAAGATCAGATCCATTGCCGAACAGCTTGAGGAAATTCGACAAGTTTGCTGGGTTAGGGTGAATCTACAGATCCGAAACCGACCTTTGACTTCATATGATCATATTTTTGTAAGTAGATCTTCATAAATCTTAAACATTTGCCTGATTCATCCTCTCGATGTTAGCTTTCCATGACCACAAGAATCATGTAAAAAGGCTTCCATAGAGAAAGTTATGAACTGAGCACCATAGGTCACTCACTCTGTCCCGAGTCAGAGATAGGTCCGCCTTGTAGATTAGGGTATGATTAGGATAAATAGAATTAGGGTTTGAAATTTATACATGTCATTATACTTCACAAGGGTTCGGTGAGAAGTGGAATCATCCAATTTGGATGTGTAGAGGCGGAGAAGTGAAGTTTTCATTTCATAGTGAGTTTTCTGTCAGGTTCTAGGAAATTAACGAAACATGACTTGAATTGATTATTTTTGTTATAGAATTATACAAGGAGTTAAATTTTCTAATTTTTATGACAAAATACTAAGGAAGTCTAGTTTTCATAAAAAAATATGATCTAGTTAAATGGACAAGTATGAATAAACATATAGATCAATCTTTCTATGACACACAGTTTGTCAGGGCACGAACCCTAGGTAAGATTGCCTTAGATGTTATGACTTACTCACTTGGACTTAGTTAATAATATTTGAGGGTTGGAAACCTTAGTAAGTGTAGTTTCTGATTTATCCAGAATAATGAGATTTGCCTTTGTGGTTAAGAAGTTATGAATTATTCATTGACAAGTACTTAGTCTGAAATCCTAAGACAGCACCTAATTAAACTTTGAAAGATTGAATAGTTGGGAGTGTGAAGTAGCATATGAACATAAACATCTAAAATTACACATTAGTATTAGAAGGGATTATATGCATTTTAAGGTGAATAAGTGTTCATGCATGAGCATGCATTGCATATTGTTATTATTAGTAATTGGAAAGTGAAATAGCATCATTGCTTGTAGGAAACCAACCAGCTATAAGTGAAATGAAGAAACTCCAGTAAACCTCCTTGAAGGGATAAAGTACAAGGTGAGTGGGTAAATTTACAACATAAAAAAATGTTATATGTTAGTTATTTTATTTATGATATTATCTCAAGCAAAAATTATTATTATTATTATTATTATTGGAACATATCTTGAGTTATGAAATATATTTATGATATGTTTCAGGAATATCATATTTGGTGGAGTAACCTTTTTCAAAAAAAATATTTTCATGGAACAATGCTTGTGAAGTTAAAATAAGTTTTATTTGAGAATGATATGAGATTATGACATGTGTATTTTGATATTGTTAAACTTCATGTGTTCATTAGCCATGCTATTTGAAAAAGGTCTTTTAGACCGCATTCGATATACATGAAGCCTTTGGAGCGTATATCAGATGTTTTTGCCCTTTGGAGGCTGCTCTGTATGCACGTATTGAACCATGATTGCTCTGTGTATCTGAGAATTATGATTGGGGTGATACACAATCATGATTGGGATACATATTGACCCATGATGTGCTCTGCGTATCTGAGACTCTTGATTGTGAAGCTCTGCTTAACTGTATGAGACACAATCATAGAGGGATATGTATTGACCCATAATTTGCTCTGCGTATCTGATACTCTTGATTATGAAGCTCTACTTAACTGTATGACACATGATCATAGAGGGATACGTATTGACCCATGATGAGTATGTGCAATGACACGTGTGAAGTTTGACTATGAATATGATGATATCTTGAATAATTTGTATTTATGTAAAAGTTCATATGATTTGGAAAGTTATGTGATAGTAGTTATGCTTTAAACGTTTTCTCATATGAAAGAAATATGATTATTTAAATATTATATGCACTCGTATTGTTCCCCTATGTTGTACATTTATTCCATACACTGAGCAAATGATTGTTGCTCACATTACCCTTGTTGAATTTTTCAAATAATTATAAGTTATCGAGTTGAGTCGACTCGAAGCTTACCTTTGATGCATATAGAAGAGGTCGAGCCATTGGAGCACTTTTATTTTCTCTCCACTTTCATTTTTAAAAAGCATGCATGTAATAGATAAACTCGAGAGTTGTACTAGAATTTATTTGAATAATTTTGTAAGATTGTGTAAAATTTGATCATGTGGGGTGTTAAATGTGAAATGAGTTGTGAAATAATAGTGATAATATATGAATGTGATGTCTTACAACTATTTATTTAAACTTTGATGAATATATATAGGCATCCTTTGTATGTATTGGCAAATAACACAAAAATAAGTAAGGGAGGAGGTTTTGCCAAATTTATTTATAGAATTGCTAAACATAATTAAGGAATGTAATAGTTGGGATTAGAACTTAGTCACAGAGTGTGGTGGGACAATGATTTTCGTGAAATCGATATTTTCGAATTTAACATCAATTTATCCCCCCCTGGTGCCTTTGGATCCAACATACATTGCATAGATGAACCATTGATCCAAAGCATAATTATGATCACATTGACTCATGCTCATTTATTGTTACTATTTATCCATTGGTTTATTATTCATTTATTGAGCTATGAACCTCATGGGTTATTATTTTTCATGCATTGATCCTATAGGTAATTAGAGTAATGAATGATAAACTCACGCGACTGATGCTATTCGTGATGTTCATATGCACATGGAGTGATCCTAAGATGTTATCATGTCACTTTAGTTATTTTAATATATATGCGTCTTTATTTCATTAGACCTCCACTTTAACTATTGATAATTATTAGTGTTATATGTGGTTATTGCTACTTTGGTTTATATTAATGATTCTATTGGTCTTCCACAAATTATTGATCTTTCATTTATCCTTTCTATAGTCTTTCGCTTAACTATTGTTCTAATCAAAGAACTAGTCAAAGTTAATATTTTAGTCAAACTATTATATAGTTGATAATGTCCTTTAGATTGGATTTTACCACGTAACAAATGTGATTGGGGTCCACATATGTGGATCTCATTGATGTATAGATCAATGATAAATATAAATTTATTATGAATTCATCATAAAAGATGTTTATCAGATATTACCATTGATCTATGAATCGATGGTAGGTCCACACATGTGGGCCCATTTTTATCCACATATTCTTTAAATCCAATGTTATTGGGGTTGGGGATTGTGGGATCTAAATGAGGTCCACACATGTGGACTATCATTGTTGTATAGATCAATGGTAAACATAAATTCATTACAAATTCATCGATGTTTATACGATTTTGAGGTGTCATTACATTTTGTCTTCACATCTATACATTATTCATATTCATTTCAAAGTCGGCCTTCAAAATAATTACCATTCGTCTCATATTCATGTCGAAGTCGATAGTTATTACGCAAAAGAAAATTTCATAAGTATAATACCTAATGAAAAATATTATAATATGTTCAAAGACGAAATCAGAATGAAAATCTAGAGAGGGCCAAGCAATATATTTATACTACAATTTAATTTTTTTTACTAAAATTTTGTATAAATAGTTATAATTCAGTAAATTGGGCAGATTAAGTTAGCTACGTCCCAGAATATATTACATTATTTGATAGAGTATTATGTTTTTTTATTTTTTATTGTCGAGTTCTTGAAAACTTTTAATGGATTATAATATATTACATTATTTTATAAAATACAAACGTTTGAAATATATCAAATAAAGTAATATTTTTATATTATATTAATTTTTTCATGTTTTGTCCTTCGGAATTTTCTCATGGCAAGTATTTCATATTATAATATGTTCCATGTTAAAAAAAAATCTGAATGCATAAAATAGTAAATAATATTTAATATTGTCTTAACCTTTTAGCTTCCATGGTTCAGTCCTTCAATGTTTATATTATATTTATTTAAATTTTAAGTTATTTTAAACTTAAATTATATTAAAATAAAATACTTTATATCTATTGTAGAACTTGAAAAAACTTGTTCTTCTTACTTGTAAAATAATATAGTTAATATCAAATAAAATATTATTAAAGAAAAGAAAAAGAAATGAACCGAATAATTTTATGATATACTTTTTTAAAATAAGATTTCACCATATCCTCAATGTAATAACCACTAGTGCCTTGATATGAAATCATAGGAGACCATGACGAGGCTCATCCTGCCAAAATAAATCAATAAAAGAGGTTAATCGGCTACTATTAGCAATATAATCAGCAGCTTGATTTGCTTACCTATAGATATGTTTAATGTCAAGGGAATTCAAATTGTGTATAGTATTCCAAATGTTGATCTTCCAAGGACACAGCTTTTTTGTTAATAATGCTGACAAGGTTAGACGAGTCAATTTGCACTATGATCTTCCGATAGCCAAGTTCTAAGCATTTGATGATGCTCTGTCTCAGTGCCCAAGCTTCCACATCTAGGACGGTGTGGAAGTTCCTCCTTGACGACCCTGCAAAAAAAAACCTCCAATAAAAGACAGGAAGCTTGCTCCTCCCACCTCCTTGAGTCATATAAAAGAACCAACAGAGTTGAGTGTCACCCAATCATGAGGTGGGGTTCCCACTGAATTGATGGTGGACCCTCAGGCAGTGGTGTTGTATGTATTTCTCGGCTTTTGCTTGCGCACAGTACCACATAGCAGGGATAGTGGATGGAGAAGAATAAAGAGTGTCATTTCTAAATTTCCAAAAGCACCAGAAACAAAAAGAGATATATGACAATAGCTGAAACTTGGAGTCTTTGTGGAGTTGTGAGCCGTCGCGAATCAATTTCCCATAGGCCAGGTGTAGGATCCCAAAGAGCACCAAGAGGAGGGGGGGTGAATTGGTGTTTAACCAAAAATATCGATTTCACAAAATTCGTAGCGGAAGCACAAAACCGATTCTTAAAACCTTTGCAATTCAGATTGTAAACACATTATGAACGGGGGAGAGAGAGAGAAAATCAAATGCAAACACACGGTGGTTGTTGACGAGGTTCGGCCACACCTTGACCTACGTCCCCGCTCCGACTTCTCGACCTCAAGACCGCCAGAGATTCCACTAGTCACTTCCTTTGTTCCAAATGGGGCAAGGAAGAAAGCCCTTTACATCAACCACATTTTCTCCGCTTTAAGAGGCAAGGCAACCTCTCATCCTAGGAAGCTAGTCTATTTCTCTCACTCAAGAGGTAAGACTTTGAACCTCTTTTACACAAGAGCTCTCTCAGCTTTTTAAAACAAAAGTGTTTCTTTCTTTTACAAAGCTAAGCTCACAAGAGAAGAAGAGAGAAAGAATGAGAAAGCTATAAAATGAAAACTTCAAGAAATAATCTCTCTTTGACAACTTGAAGTTTTTCTTCAATGAGTGAATGGATACTTTTGCCTCTGGCTTTGGCACCCCTTTTATAACCTTCAATGTGTGGAAAATTCGTCCAGAAATCATGCCACAAATTTCTCCTTCAAATTTGACCGTTATTGTTCATTTGACTCGAAGGCCGATCGACCGCACTTCTGGATCGGTCGACCAGTCCATGTGACCGTTGCGCATTTTCTTCAACTTCTATGCTTGATCGGTCGACCGGTCCATCGACCGGTGTCTCGACCGGTACATGATCACTAGCTGATCACTATAGGTTTTTATCCCATTTTAGATGCATTTCACCCATATCGAGCCCTCAAATTGCCTAACTTTTGGCCAATTATGCTTAGAATGCATGGATTGTGATAACTAGTTGATCTTTCTCATTTTATACTTAATTCCATGTGCATAGAGGTTCTGAAATGCTAAAATCCATTAATATCTCAATTCTATGCCAAGTTATCATTTCTAGGGCAAGTTAGCATTCCAATGTATAAAGTTATCATTATTTTAATTGAGTTGATTTCCAGTGATTGTTCTGCCCTAAATCCCATGCCATCATGAATTATTCATATTTGGATGATCATATTTCAACTTGTGCTAAGTTATCATTCCATTTCATTGGTTATCACTTTTGAATGTCAAGTTATCATTTTAGGGCAAAACTATCATTTCTATATGCAAATGTGTCATTTCTGCATGAAAACCTTAGGCAATCATTATATTATTGTGCTAACTCTTTGCTTCCCTGATTTCATCACATTTGGATAACCACAACCAAAGTTAGGACAAGTTATCATTTTTAAGGCATTAAGTTATCGTTTTTTGCACCCAAGTTATCATTCCTATGAAATCTTATCCACATTTGATTTCCGACATCATTCACTTGCCATCCTAATTCCTTTGATGCCTTCAATGCTTTGAACCACCCATATTTGGATAATTTTCATGAAATATACAAAGTTATCATTCGGGGCTTCAAAATTATCAATTTTAATTATGGTTTTCATTCCTGCACAACACCAAACCTCATTTGATATTTGAGTTGATAGTTGTTATTGTCCTAATCCTTATTTGTTTAAATCCTATTCAAGGACTTTGATGCTTGATGTTTGATCTTTGTAGCAAGGAAATCAAGGCTGTAAAAACTTGAAAAAAGGAGGGGGGACCACTCCAAAAGCTGTCCAAAAAGCTACTTAACCTGCTGATATTTTCTGGACCAGGACACTTGGCAAAATTAAAGGGGAATGGAATATTCTCATTTGCATCTGAGTAGAAGACTCATATATAAGCTGAGAAACCCTGGAGAGAAAGGGGAGCCTCCATTTGGAGGATTCTGGACAGGATCTGAAGGGGAGGAAGGAAAGGAGCTGAAGGAAGGGCTGCAACTCTGATTTCTGTGGACAAGATTTTGTTCTTCTGATTTCAGAATGTTTAGCCTTATTAATTCTTCCTATTATGTATCAATTGTTATAATTATAATGAGCTAAATCCTAGCTCTCCTAGGATAGGGTAGTATGCTAGTTTAGTTATGGATGGATGAGAACAAATCTGATTTCCTGCTTGATGTCAAAACATTTCTTATTTCTGAATCTGCTGCATATGAATCTGTTCTTGACATTGTGAGGTCCTATTAATATTTACAACTAAGAGGTTGTCCTTTGATCTACTCTTTGTTCAGAAATGAATAAAAAACTAATGGCAAGTTTCTAGATTCAATCTAATTAGAAATCTGATTTTCTGATTTCTAAATTCTGTTTTCCCATTTCTAATTTCTGAATTGTCAAATCTATTTTCACCACTGTGGAGCCCTGATTTCTTAGTAGCTAAGGAGCTAATCTTTAGGTTCCTTCTTGTTCAGAAATGAATCAAGGGACAATGGTATTTCCAAGGTTTAATTCCCTGAATTGGTGCAACTCTTCAATGCTGATTTCTGAATTTTCCCATTGCTGATTTCCTGAATTTCCATTGCTGATTTCTTGAAATTTGTGGAATCTGCCTTGTTATTGTTAAGCCCCTGATTTCATTTAATCACTGAGAGGTGTACTTAAGGTTTTCTTGTAGTTCAGAGATGAACCAAGAAGCAATTGCAAGTGCTGAGTTCCATATGTAATTGAGTGCTGATTTCTATCCAATTCATTAGTGAAAATGTGAATTTCATTTCCATTTGCAGCTGAGAGGCTATTTAAAATCCTCTTGTAGTTTAGAGATAAACCAAGAAGCATTAGCACTAATATTGGATTGATTTCATTCATGTTTAGTTAATTGAAGCAATTCCATCATATTTAAAGTGCAATTGATTGTTATCATTTCATATTTCACTAAATTGTCAAAAAATCAGCAAGGAACTTAAGTTTGAGCCTAATGATAACTTGATATTCAGTGGGGATCCTCCTCTAATTCAATTTAGCTAACATTTATATGAGAATATAGTGATTAGTTTTGGGCTAACTGAGCTGTGAGAGCAGCCATGTTTAAGGTTGAATCAGATTTGACTAAAAAATTGATAACTTGTTTCATTCAATCCATAATTAAGTTAGATGAACCCCAATTCCTAGGAGAACCTTCCTCATTGATAGTTAAACCCTTTTAGTCTCTAATCTAGCATTTATAATTCAGTTTAGATAACTCTTCAAAAACCCAAAAACAATTATCATTTTGCCTTTCTTTAAAAATCTGTTTCACTTCCCTTTAATTTTTTATTTTTGCCACTTTAAGTAGGACTAGTCTAAATTATTTTTAGGGAGTCTAGGGCTTCAAATCTCTGTGGATACGACAACTTGGGTCTACTACAACTTACCTGTGCACTTGCAGAAAGTGAGTTGGGGAGTTAGACCAAATATTGAAAAATTGCACTTTTTACATAAAATCCAGCAAGTTATCACATTATTCATGAATATCACTAGCGGCCGACATCGGTATAGTCTCGCAGTTTTCATTTGAGCAGTGTCTTGATCGGTCAACCGATTTCTCAGATCGGTCGACCGGACTATCTTGACCAGCCTTCTTTGTTTCGACCGGTAGGTTGATCGACCTGCACTATTTTGATCATAACATTCTGCACGGTTATCCAAATTAGATGATCTTGGAGTCTATAGAAAGCTAACAGAATTCTCTACAACTCTAACATTCCACTTTGATCAATGATGATTATTTAATCAAAGCATAGTGCATAAAGTTATCCATTTTTCTTTAAACTTTTTTAACATTTCAACTTTAATCTTTCGATGTTTGTTTCATCAAAATATAATTTTATATGTCATTAAAAATTTGACCCAACAATCTCCCCCTTTTTCATAAAGACAAGCCGAGAAATATGAAAAAGATATAAGTTGGCGAAAAAGTTGTAAAATCTTGTTAAAGCAATTTTACTCCCCCCAACACATAACTTTTCTTATAAAATATATTCAGGTCATATTTCTCCTATGTTTCTCCCCCTTTTGTTTCATAAAAAAGTCGTTTGTAATTGAAGTATATAGGAACCCATATGTAACTCCCCCTTAATCAATTTTAAAAAAATTATTCATCCCTTTTTTGTCATATAATAGATATGTAGAGTTTGCAACATAAGGTTTTGAAAGATAACTCCCCCTAAGTTTATGGCTATTTTATAATGAAAACCAATTTATGAAAGTCAAACAAAAATATATTAAGAATCAAAATATGGCATAAAACTTTGATTTAACAATGATATCCACGATAAAGTTTAATCATGCTCCCCCTATCACTATTACCAATTTTCATTTATATGTTCCTCTTTTAAAAAATTGTAGTTTTGAATTTTTGAGTGACATAAAAAATAGATGATACATTTACCATAACTTTTGTGCCTTCACATTTTCAATTCCATATGTCCTTTGCATGTTGAGGCACACCTGAAAAAGTAATCAAGTAACTTTTAGTACCCAAACTTCTTTGGGTCCAATTTTGTTAGATAATGTTCCTTTCGGAACCCAAATCATGCCATGTGCATGTGGTGATAATTTTCTTATTTTGCATTGATAAGAATAATTGCCATGAAATCCGCATGTAAAACATGGAATATGTGATTTTTTATCATAGGAATGATTGGATTTTCAATAAGAGTTTTTATGTCCAAAATGGCTCATAAGATTATTTTTTGTTAGTTGAAAAATAATCTTATTTTGTGTATTTTTCAAAAGGGCATTTTCTTGTTTTATTTTTTCTAATGAACATGCTAGTTTGACAATTTCACATGCATCTGTAATTTTCAAAGTTTCAATTTCATTTTTAAGATTTTCATTTTCCATAAAACATATATCCTTTTCTTCTTTTAATTTTTCAATTTCACATATTAATTTTTCATTTTCCTCTTTAATTGAAAAATATCGTTTTATAAGAGAGGAGAGTTCTTTATTTACATCTAAAGAAAGATTTTCTTCGAAAGAGCTTGATGAGACATTATTTGAAGGATTAGAGGTTACCTCATCGTCGTGTGCCATTAAGCATAAGTATGCTTCATCACTAAAAGAACTTGATGAGTCACTTGTTTCACTTGACTCTTCATACTTTTTCTTCTTATCTTTTCGAGATGTCTTTTCTTTGTGATTTTTGTTTGATCTTCGGGTAGGCTTCTCATTCTTTTCTTTCTTCTTCACAAACTTGAGATACTTATCTAGCTTTCTTGTGTAGCGGGTGAGTCTCTTTTCGTCCACTTCTTCTTCATTTGCATTTGCCTTTAATGTCAATGTTTTTTTCTTGGGGGCTTTTTCTTCTTGATCTTCTTAGATTGAGATCTCATAGGTTAGAAGTGAACCAATTAGATCATCGAAATCCAATTTGTTCAAATCTTTTTCTTCGATCACGGTCCTCTTTGTATGCCATCTTGAGGAAAGAGACCTGAGAATCTTTTTCACTTTTTGGGGGTTAGATCTTGGCTCGTCCAAGGAGGCTAAGTCATTCAAAATATCATTAAATCGAGCAACCATGTCATTTATGACTCATTTTCATGCATCTTGAAAGAATCATATTGATGATTTAAAATATTCAATCTAGATTCTTTAACTTTATAGGTTCATTCATAAGTGGTGATGAGTTTTTCCCAAATCTCGGTTGTGGTTTCACAACTTGAAATCCGATTAAACTCCGTTGAATCCAAAGCACAATAGAAAATATTCTTTGCTTTTCAATCCAATTTCGAAAAAAAAATTTATCTTTCGTCATGTTCGGAAGGTAAATTTTCATGTAAATAATAGCCTTTCTCAACAATATCCCACATGTTTAAATCGATAGAACATATGTAGGCTTGAATCCAAATTTTCCAAGATTGAAAATTTGATGCATTTAAAAGGGGAGGACGACTAATTGATTGTCCTTTGGCAAAAACAAATGCACTTGATGCCATAGCTCTCAAGATTATTAAATCTTAAAACAAACGATTGAATCTTAAAAATGATTAGATCTAAAATGATTAGATCTAAAAATTGCGATGATTCAAAAGATCAAAACAAGAGCAACCCGCACTGATACCAATTGTATGATCCCAAAGGGCACCAAGAGGGGAGGGAGGTGAATTGGTGTTTAACCAAAAATATCGATTTTACAAAATTCGTAGCGGAAGCACAAAACCGATTCTTAAAACCTTTGCAATTCAGATTGTAAACACAATATGAACGGGGGGAGAGAGAGAAAATCAAATGTAAACACACGGTGGTTGTTGATGAGGTTCGGCCACACCTTGACCTACGTCCCTGCTCCGACTTCTCGACCTCGAGACCGCCGGAGATTCCACTAGTCACTTTCTTTGTTCCAAATGGGGGAAGGAAGAAAGCCCTTTACATCAACCACCTTTTCTCCGCTTCAAGAGGCAAGGAACCTCTCCTCCTAGGAAGCTAGTCTAGTTCTCTCACTCAAGAGGTGAGACTTTGAACCTCTTTTACACAGGAGCTCTCTCAGTTTTTTTAAACAAAAGTGTTTCTCTCTTTTACAAAGCTAAGCTCACAAGGGAAGAAGAGAGAAAGAATGAGAAAGCTATAAAATGAAAACTTCAAGAAATAATTTCTCTTTGACAACTTGAAGTTTTTCTTCAATGAGTGAATGGATGCTTTTGCCTCTGGCTTTGGCACTCCTTTTATAGCCTTCCATGTGTGAAAAATTCGTCCAGAAATCATTTCACAAATTTCTCCTTCAAATTTGACTGTTACTGTTCATTTGACTCGGAGGCCAAGTCGATCGCACTTCTGGACCGGTCGACCGGTTCATGTGACCATTGTGCATTTTCTTCAACTTCTGCGCTTGATCGGTGGACCGGTCCATCGATCGGTGCCTCGACCGGTACAGTCTCGTAGTTTTGATTTATAGCCATTGAGCTGATCGGTCGGCCGCTGCATCGATCGGTCCGTCGATCGGTACAGTCTCGCAGTTTTCATTTGAGCAGTGTCTTGATGGGTCGACCGGTTTCTCAGATCGATCGACTGGACTATCTCGACCGGCCTTCTTTGCTTCGATCGGTAGGTTGACTGACCTGCACTATTTTGATCATAACTTTCTGCACAGTTATCCAAATTAGATGATCTTGAAGTCTATGAAAAGCTAACAGAATTCTCTACAACTTTGATGGATCAATGATGATTATTTAATCAAAGCATAGTGCATAAAGTTATCCATTTTTCTTTAAATTTTTTTAGCATTTCAACTTTAAACTTTCGAGGTTTGTTTCATCAAAATATAATTTTATATGTCATTAAAACTTTGACCCAACACCAGGAACTAAAATGTGAGAAATTTATGGAAGCCAAAGACCATAGCTGAAGACTAATAGGGCATGAGAAGAAAAAAATGAGAGGTGGTCTCTATGCACTAAGCACAGAGTAGACAGTAGATGAATCAAATTTTTGGAGTCCATCCCTAGTAAGCAAACAATTATGAGAGAATTTCCAAAGAAAAACATGTATCTTTTCTGGGACTGGTATCTATCAAAGTGTTTTCCATCAAAACCAGCTATTACTATCAGGTGTGGTAGGTACAGACAATTGTAGGAAATTATATAAATACTTTGCAATTGGGATATCATTATAAGAAAACTGCCGAATAGCGACGCAAATTAGTGTCATCATACCACACGATGCTAAATTGATGTTAATAGCATCTCAATAGCACCGTCGTTGAGTCGACAAGAAGAGACGTTAAGCACCTCTATATAGCATTCATTAGCATCGCATTAGCGTCACAAAATGTCAACGCTAAATGAGGTGCCGAAGCGATGCTATTTTGGCACTATTATAACGCGTGAAACTAATAAACACGCAACAGATGGTAGCGGTATATTGGCATCACAAGGGTGCGATGCTAAGTTAGCGTCAAAAGCGACATGACGCTAATGTAAGAACTGATATTAGCGTTGGCTTCTTGCACTGCATTGGCATCGCAAGCATGCGATGCTATATTAGCGTCACCATGGACGCGACGCTAAAATAAGACACGGTATCAAAATACCCATTTTTGTAATTCTAACAATTCATCAAAACTCCCCCCAAGAAATCTAAAAATGTGTGTTTTCAAAAATCAGACCTTTCGGGAGTGCTCGAAATGGTCCCATTTAGTCGACATAGAGTTTTGAAATTTTTTCAAGAAATACTAATTTTGTTAGAATTTTTGTATCCAAACTTAATAAGTGTGGTCTATTTTGCTTCGTGCGCCTTAAAAATATTAAAATTACTTTTCTAGAGAATTATTTTGGCAATGCGAAGATTATTAATTTAGCGTGATAATAGAGTCATAATAGACTCCACTTCACATTGCCTATTTGAGACTCCATTCTTAATAGCGTCATAATAGAGTCGCCTGTTTGGGATGCTAATTTAGCATCTAAATATTGTGACGCTAAAGTGACGCATTGCTCTACTTTAGCGTCGTGACATTGGAGGCGCTAATGCGTGGCGGTATGCGGTGTACTTTATAAAAGATTAGCATCGCAATAAAGTGCGTCACTAATTGGCAATCCATGTGCCCATCGAAAAATGAATCCTAACCATCCATTTTCTTTTAATCGATGCTCCCCCGCGCGTTCGCCATCTTTTGTGCCCACTTCGTCTTCTCCTCCTCATTGTGGCTTCGCTCTTCATCGACCTCCATCTTCTCTATCAGAACCGCCACCGCCACTGCCGCCACTGTTCGTCGTTGCCAGTGTCCGTTGTCTTCCTCCATCGTGGCCTTCCGACAACCTGAGAGAGAAACCCTATGGATCAAGCTCCGGCTGATGGCATCCTTGCGGTGCATCATGTCTTCACCCTGCCTCCCCATAACTCCAATTCGGCAGTAGGGCGACAGTCCTTGATCCCATTTAGTGGCTCGCCCGACGCTGTTGTGACCCGCCTCCGGAAGGAGTGCCTCTAACACTTCCTCAACTATGTAATGTGTTTAACGTGATCGAATGTGTAATATGTAATTTGATGTGTAATGTCTGTCAAATGTATAATGTGTAATTTCATCAACATTTGAGTCCAAATTAATTCTTAATTAATATGGCTTAATGTGATTTGTAGGAATTTGATGAGTAATCTTTGACAATACGACTTAATCTTATTTGTTGGAATTTGATGTGAAATCTCCATGATATGTAAATTCTATTTCCCTTGATGAATATCTCATAGTTAGAGTAACTTTAGCGTCAAATTGACGTCGCAACATTTAATGTCACATTGGCATCTAAATAGCGTCGCACAATAGTGTCACGTTGGCGCCTAACTAGCATCACCGGTGATGTCTTAGCACCATATTAGCATCAAAACAGTGCCTACATGTAGTGTCTCAATGGCGTCTCTATAGCATCGACGATACCAGTGCTGCTTTAGCGCGGGAATCGCGATGCTCCAAGTCATTCCTCGAGAGTCCAAATAGCACCACTACAAGAAAACTAGCGAATAGCGACCCAAATATAGAGACGCTATTGTGGCTCTACTGCGTCTCTTTCACGTCTACTTAGCGCCAAAAATATGAGACGCCTGAAATCGGTGGCTAATAGCATCACAATAGAGCCAAAGAAGAGGGAGATGCTACTAGCATCAATAGTAAACGCTATCTCAATGTTAAGATGATGCATAATGTCTCATTGCTAGCAGTTGATTATGGCGTCGCTAACGTGACGCGAAAGTGGCACAGAAACAGGAGACGCTATTCCGGTGCTCAAGGAAGGCATTAGTTAATGCTATTTCGGTGCTATTGTGAGGCCAACATCATGTCATTGGGGTCACCAAGGCGACGCTAAGATGACGCGCAATAGGGCAATGCTAATGTGACATGAAGGATGATATATTTAATGTAGACTATGCATGTGATGCTATTGTGACGCTACGGAGGCGCTAATGTCATATATTTTTGCCCCATTATAGCCATATTTTCTCCTCTTACCACATCATATAATTATATAATGCATAAAAATGCATTCATCATTCATCACAGGCACCATGTCGAATATAAGAATATGAAAAGTAATAAAGTGAACTAACAAAAGCATAACTACTATACATATATCTAGTGACAAGTGTATAAGTAATAAATGTATAGTTGCAAAAGTTTCTATCCTAAGCTTGAGAGTTGATGTCATTCCGGACATTCGATTCCGACGTGCTCGGTCCTTGGCCTCGCGGGATTGATTCTACAGCGGGATCAATCCCAGAATTGTCTGCAATAAAGGAGCAAAATACTGCGATAGCTGTTGTGACACCTGCTGTGATATCTGGTGCGATATTTTTTGTGATAGCTGCTGCGATAGTTGCGTCACATCAGGTGCAACGGATGTGCTCAGAGTAGATGGGCCGTCTGCATATCCTCCAGTCCTCCTAGGTACTTGAGCGGCTGCGCCTAGGCCACGCAAGTATCCTCCTCGTGTCGTGTTGGCCACATCCTCCCAAACAGTAGGGTCCTCTACGGAATAGAAAAATTATACAATCATATAAACATTATAGATTATATAAATTATATAACATAAAAAACACATAAATTACAAATGTGAATCGCTTTCGAGAAATGTTACCTGGTGGTTGAGTACTCATATCATCTCCGTACTTTTCAACCATCTTCGCATTATAGTCATCCTAAAAAATTTAAACATTGCACATTTAAAAAAAATGTTTGCACTAACATCACCAAGTGAACATGTGATGAGACTTACCAGAAGCCTACGACCAATGGGTGTGACCAAGTCATTTGTCTTCCGGCTCTTATACGTCCTCATAGACCACACGAAAGTCTACAGGACCACCTTGTTTCTCCTCCTGCAATAAAGTTTTAAATTTTATAAAATAATTATATGTTAAAAGTTTGATTATTTGAATTTATATGTAAATTACCATGCGTCGTTGATGCTCGTCAAATCGCATCAATTCGCCTGTGTGGATGTGGGCCTCGAGCTTCGAAAATCAATTAACTCTTGCCTTTTGACTTTATTTGTCATTTTTCATTCGTCCTTATATAATCAATTTCGGAGGCGTTTCACAACCACCTCATCAAAAGCTCTCCGGATCATCCCCAAACTAAGATTCAGATGAAACTAACTTTCCTCCTAAATAATACTATAAAACTTAGTAATTTAAGAATAATATAAAATAAATGATGTAACCCAAAAAGAAGATCGTACCATAAATGCCTGAAAGATGTCATCCCACACAAAAATTGGGACATCTTTTCACGATCCTGCCCCTCCTGGCAAGTGGAAAAGAATAAGAGCACTAACATCCCGCACGGTACTAGCGCATATGAAAGTGGTCCTACAAATTATAAAGAAGAATTAATTTTAAATGATAAGTAAAACTATAATAAAATTTCTACAACTTATTTAACTTACGACCGAGAAATATTATTCATGATGATCACCCCATTATCGTGTAATTCTTCTTCATCTATCGAAGAGGAATCATCACCCACTACAGCAGCTGGGGTAGGATGAGAAGGTCCGACATCATCGACGAGACCTAGTACAAAATAAATCATTAGTGTCATACCAAATTGAACTACTGATAATTGATATATGTATAGTAAAGTTCTCAACTCAAGTGATGTCTATCGCTGCATGATTTGTGGTAGTTCGCTCATCAGAATGTGATAAGCCGAGTGCTTACGCTATCGGTGACGTAGCAATTGACATTACTAAAAATGATTAATGTAATTAAATGAGAAATATAATTTTAATAATAATAAATATATCACTTGGGGTAAGATGTTGCTCGCCAACGTTGAAAAGAGGTGAAGCATCTGGTAATCTCGATGGTGGCGTAGCAACTATCATCATAAAAAAATACATAAAATACATGCATGTATTTAAATTTATGGAATATACAAAAAATAACTTGGTGTGACATGTCGATCGTCGTCGTGTGATCAAGATATCCCGGCTATGTGCCCCGTCAATGATGGAGCAACTGTCATAACAATAAAATAATTAAAAAAATGTATCGCCTACTATGTGACATGTATATGGAGTGATACGTGTATATGGAGTGATACGTGTACTATGTGACATGTATATGGAGTGATACGTGGAGACGACCTACCAATGGATTGCCTACCATGTGATCAACCAGCTATGTGACCCGTCGGCGACAGAGCAATTGACATTATTAGAAAAATGAATGTAACTATTATAAGCAACTATAAATAAGCAACTGACAATAAATATATCACATGGTGGTCGTGATGGCTAACTCATCTAGAGTGAACGCCTAGAAGAGCGAGATAACCCAGAAGCTCGACCTCTAGTAACCATAACTAAAAAAAAGTAACAAGCTTGTGTTATTATTAGTAACCATATATAACTGAAAAAAGTAACAAGCTTGTGACATTAGAAGAACTACGAGATTCATTCGGTTATTTCGTATTCTAATTCATTCTCATCATCTTCGTCGTCGTCATTATAATCTTAATTCGAGTCATTGTCATTGAAATTATCAAAGTTTACTTCTAAGAGGTCATTTTAATTGAACTCTTCCATTGGCTTAGCGTCATCAACTAACTGAATATTCTCAACTTCATCGGTGATAATCGTGAAGTTATTCAATTATTTTAATATAATTATCGTCAAGTTTGATGTGTTTTATATTATTTCATCTGTAATCATCAAAGATTTCGGAATATTCTCAACTTCATTGGTGATCCTTCAATGCGTCGGGCCAACGACGTTAAATAGAGGCGCTCCTTGGGAGGCAACCCAATATTTTTCTCTTATCATTTTGTTCTTTGAATTGTGCTTTTGGAATAAATAGCCGCTCATCAACACATGTATGCTCATTGTAGGATATCGACATGCTAGGAGGAGATTAGACCATGGTTTACAAGATTAATGACTAACACATTGAGCATAGTGATTGGTCGGTGTTCCCACCTCCACCACATGGCATGTGAGCTTTCTTTACCTCAATCCTAATTTTATGTTTTGACATGTCAGAAACATTGAGGACAATGTTTATTTCAAGTTTGGGGGAAAAGGAGGTTAGCTAATGTTAGCATGAGTCGATGTATTGTTATGAGTGTGTATTGGTCATTAGTGAGTTTAGTTGTGTCGTTAAATATTTGATTTTGCATGTGTCGGGTCAAACCAGCTGTCATGTATGAGCTCCTTATCTTTTAATCCATGTTGTTGGCATGTTTTGAATATGCATGAGTTAATGTATCTTATCATATATATATTTGTTTGCATTTTCTCATATCGCCAAAGAATAGTGCATGTCATCAAGTATGAATTAGGAAACATTATACATGACAATGTTGATCCTCTAATCCGCATGATTGATTTATTTTGAACATTCCTGAAGAAGAACATGAAAACATAAATGACTTTGACTTGGAACCAAAGCGAGTGACATGTAGTGACCTTGCACATAACTTCGTATGGGATCTTACATTTGCACCCACTTATATGATGCTCAATTTTGACCTGCTACATTGTAGATATAATAAGTTATGTAGTTAATACATATCTCATAATTGTACTTCTCTTCTCGAGTAAGTTGGGGAATGTTTTTTTTTCTTTATTTAATAAAGGTCCCAAGTGCCTCGCCCAATGAAAAAAAAAAGAAAGGGTGAGAAAAATCGTGGGCAACTTCTCTTCTCTATAAATAACTACTCCTCTATCCCCTCACTTGAGGAAAACACGAGTATGCCACTTATGGCACCGCTAGCACCCAAGCCAAGTATTCTTGGAAGAAAAGCGAGACTCGTGCCCAATGGAAGTCTTCTTTTTTAATTTCAGTTCCCCAAATTACAAAAGAAAAGAAGTGACAAATATGGACTAAATGAAAAGAGGGTTAGTTGAACCCAAGGACAGGTAATTGTCCTTTACATGTGTAGATCAACTTTGAGTGTTAATGTAAGTTGGGGGTTAGTGCAAGGTCTTAAGAGGTAGTTATGTGAAAGGTCAGTCTGCAGGACGATCTTTTTTTGACGTCCATAGAGCACATGTTTCAGTGGTTCCAAGTCAAGAGTTTAACAAGTCTTTAATGCGTAAATAATGTTCAAGTAGAGAAGTCTGAGGGCTAGGGAGATATAATGTTATCTATAATGTGGTCAGGAAAATCTGAAGATTTTTTTGTTGACCCTAAGTTCCTAATTGTTGCTTGAGGACAAGCAAAGTAATAGGTTTGGGGGAGTTGATAATCGTGAAGTTATTCAATTATTTTAATATAATTATCGTCAAGTTTGATGTGTTTTATATTATTTCATCTTTAATCATCAAAGATTTTGGAATCTACATTATTGTTTGATTTGTTTCAGGAACCGTGAAAATCTAACAAAAGTTTGGCAAAAACACATATATAGAAAGTCAATACGGGCAGCCAGTATGAAAGTCTTCCAGCCAGTATTAAAGTCCTTCAGGTCATATTGAGCTCGCAGTGAAAAATACGGGCTGGCCGTATTTTTGCCATCTTGCCCGTATTAAAGCCAGTCAGGTCATATTGTTCACGCACCAGAAAATACGGGCAGGACGTATTTAAGCCAGTTTGCCCGTATTAAAGCCCTTTAGACCGTATCGCGCTCCAGCATCAATATGGCGTGATCCAACAGACCGTAACGCTTCATCCTAAGCCGTATTGGACCTATTTTGGCCGTATTAGGCTAATATTTGGGGTATTTTGGGCCTTCTTGTAACCCTAATTTGAGGGGACTATAAAAGGGATTTGTGGAGACGAAAATAGGGGTATATACCTTGTTTTGGAGGAGATCAAGACGGCTAGGATGATCGTTTATTTTTCTCTACACTTCTGTAACTTTCTTAGATTGAATATCATTTTCTTTTCATGAACTCTTACGTTTCAATGATGATTTCTTTCTCTATGGGTGGCTAAACTTCTTTTTCTCGGGTTTGACGAAATCTAGGGATGATCTTTAGGGAATATTTTTATTGGATCTGATGTGTTCTTTGTCTTTCACGTGCTTGACGAAATGCTTATATTAGATTGGCCACCTAGTCAAGCGACTGAAGATCTTCTTGATTACGAAAGTATTTCATCAAGATTAGTTCAAATGAATGACATGAAATGTATTGTTTCTTAGAAATAAGGATAATCATTTTACTTATGAATCTTGGCTTATAATGCAATTAAAATAATTTAAATGACCACGAAAGTAGGCATTTATTATTTTAATTAGAATTGTGTTTGCCTGAAAATGAGATGCATGACTTTTGAAAATTGAGTAGAACACTAATGATTTTATTATCTTTAAATTCCCTATGATCAATACCTTAGGTGGATTCAAAACCCGAGAACTTTTATTCTCATTTATTTCTCATAATCAATTCCTGTTCTTTCTTGTCATTTTCTGCACTCATTTCGGCATTTCATTTTTATTTAGATTTTATTATTATTTCACCTCTTTCTGACCATTTAGATATCAATTAAAATCATATAATTCTAATACTTGAACTCTTCCCTGTGGGACGATATTTTATATACTACGATATTGACTCCATATACTTGCGGGAGAATTGTCAATCGGCTACATCAATAGTCTCAATCATTCGATCTTCTTGATAGTAATCATCTACAGGCACATCGTTGTATATGGATGATGTTTCATAATCATCTACTATAATTTATGCTAAGAATAGTTTACTTCTCACTTTGCATGACACCCACCATTCATCCTTGGTTCTTTTCGATGGATACTAAGTGTAGTACACTTGTTATGCTTGTTCCGCCAATACGAATGGATCGTATGACTGAAGTCTCGATCGAGAGTTAATGTAATCAATTTAAACTATTGATCAATCCAACGATATTTTATCACCATGACTTTGTTCGATTTTACCAAATAATACAATTCTATGATGTCTTCTATAACGTCGTAGTAATCAAAGTCGTTGTCTTCGTACATGATTCCCAGAACATATAAGTTGCTATTAATAGTTGAACGTTGTTGGCTATATTCTTTTGTATGGAATCTATATCCATTAACTATGACGCCACAATAGCTAAAAACTTGTTTCTTCGGTCCATGACCGAAATCTCAAATTTTTAATTCTGTGATTGAGCCATTAATAACCTACAAGAAAATTAACTAAAACTTAATTAAAAGTTACAAATGATAGTAATAATTACGAACAATCAGAAAGAATTCTCACTTCACATTTCAACCATTCGCCTCATAGTATCAATAATTCGTCGTCTGAAACTAACGGATTGATTTCTTGTTGTAATTCTTCAGATTTTCTGAATTCATAATTGTCAATTAATGAAATTCCACAGCAATGGTTAATTTTAAATTATATAACATATTCAAATAAATTGTCACACTCAAGATACGGCGTCACCTCACTACAATTTGCAAGGACATAATTCTCAACGGCGATGAGATTTTTGTCACTCAAGACAACTTTGCGTTCTGTACTAAGAAGCCGGGATGGGTACTTGAAGATGGATAAAATATTTATGTTAACTTCTCTTTCACCACCATCATCGTTTCTTAGAACTTGGGTGTGTCATGATTCTGTGTGGCTCAAACTACTTTGAAGTGAAGTTTGACACCTCCTCGATGAAATATGCTTCACATATAGAGCCTTCAATCTTCGCCTTCTTTTTCAAATATAACATGCATCTTTCGAAAGGATACATCCACCAATACTGAACCGGACCTATAACTTTTGTTTCATATAGAAGATGTACAATCAAGTGCTCCATCACATCAAAGAAAGAAGATGAAAATATCTTCTCAGACTTGCACATGGTAATCACAATAGAAAACTCTAACCGAGAGATGTCTTCTTCCCGAATGATGGATGTACAAAGCTCTTTAAAGAACATAGATAACTCTATTAAAACTTCCCAGATGGCTTTTGGAAAAAGTTCTTCATAGGAAATTAGAAGCAACCTTTGCATAAAAATATGACAATCATAGCTCCTGATCCCATATATCTTCCCATTTTCCAAGTTAAAACAACGAGATATATTTGATACATATTCATCGGGGAATTTCAATTGCTTGACCCATTTGAAAACCACCTTTCTTTGATCATTGCTCAAGACATAAGTAGTTTTTGGCTTTTTGCATTTACCATTTTGAAGATGAATGATATCTAGCTCTGGTCATCTACATATAACTTTCATGTCTTTGCGCGCATGTATGCTATCTGTTATTCTTCCTCCTTTAACATCCATAATAGTGTTGAAGATGTTGTCAAATACATTCTTCTCCGCATGCATGATGTCCAAATTACTTTTTTCTCTCGATTATATTCACTTTCAAACCCAATTTACTTGTAAGAACCGACCTTCAACCCGAATGAGACTTCATTAAACTTGTTTACTTGCTCTAGAAATTCTTGTCCCATTAAATGACTTGGAGGCAATGTGTGCTCGGTTGTATTCTTTTTAAATGATTTTCAATCATGATGTATCGAATTCTCCAATGGAAAAAATATCCTATGACAATCAAACCAGCAAATTTTCCTACAATTTTACAAATAAAATATTTTTTTATTTTTTCCACACATGGGACAAGCAAATTTACCTTTTGTGCCCAACCACTCAACATTTCATATGCTGGAAAGTCACTTATGGTCGACATTAATGCGGCTCTCATAATGAAATTTTGTTTCTTAGATTTGTCATAAGTAACAACGCAATCCTCCCACAACTTGTTGAGTTCATCAATCAAAAGTCTTAGGTAGACATCTAAACTTTTACTAGGAGGTCGAGGACCTGAGATCATACACATGCTTGGAGGCAAATTATAAGGTGTCATAAAAATTGGCCAACATGAATAAGTAGTACTTGATGAGCCAAATGAGTTGAAGCCATTGGTGCAAAGTCCTAATTTAACATTGTATGATTCTACTGAAAAAACTAGATGAAGTGCATCAAATCATCTCAATGCCTCAGCATCTGAAGGATGTGTAATGAAATTTTGATCATCGTGTGCCCCTTCTCTGTGTCCCTTCTTTGTGCCCCTCATAAATGATGCAGTTTTCTCAGAAAGAAATAGTCGTTGCAGTCTTGAAATTATGGGAAAGTATCTGAATACTATATTTGCCATATTTTTTTATGAACTTTGAGAATTCTTTCTCAGCTTGTATCTAAACTTGCCACAAATAGAACAACTCATAAGTGAGTTGTTTTCCTTGTAATACGACATATAATGATTGCAACATGCATCAATCTTCTTCTATTCTAAACCTAAATCTCTCTCAATCTTTTGCATTTATAAAAATTTCCTACTAATTTCTCTGAAGATGGAAGCATACTCTTAATAATGGAAATCATCCGGTCAAAATAACTTTCGCTCATATTAAATTCTGATTTCAAGTTCATTAGTTGTGCCACTGCAGAAAGTGTAATTTGCTTCACGCATCCATCCCATAAAGGTTCGTCTACTTCTTCGAGAAGATTATAAAATTTAGAAGCCGAAAGATTAGGGTCTTCTTCAATCAAGGTTTCACCAACATTTTCTATTACATCTCGTATCATGTCCCTGTACAGATTCTCGACTCACTCACATTGTGTCTACATTAGTTGTCTCTTTAGCCCATCATTCTTCGTCGTGAAAGAATCAATTTGTGTATGTGAGTAAAAAATCGTTATAATATAAATTCTTCTGCACATCATATCTTACTTTCCACTGATAACATTTGCATTTTCGACATAGACATAAGATCTCACCATATGAAGAGGCTACACCTTCATTTTGGCATACCACCTTAATAAATTCATCAACACCATCCTTATATTATTCTGTTATAATGCCATGTTTATCCTTCCAACGACAAATCCAATTATGATCTGGCTTTGTCATTTCTGTAATAGACAACATTAAGCCATATGTTAATAAATATTTGTACTTGAAATATGTGATTTTGTCAAAATCGCATATTTCAAGTACTCGATTTTCGTATTCATAATCGACCATAATGTATACTTTGGGTACCAAATATGATATTTTTTTGTCATTTTTTGGTGTCTCTTTTTATCATAATCTCATTTTATTGCCAAGAATTTGGATGTACATCCTTAATAGAATTTATGAGAACATGATCAAGAAGAGTTACTAGAATTATGAAAAAATAAAAATTATCAGTATTTGATTTCAATTTTAGTCCAATCACAATTTTGATTCTTTTTATGAAATTGCCTTATTTCCTAGCATATGCCATATGAATCATATTATTTAGCATAAGAATTAATTACCTTATTTCCTACCATAATTAACATAGCATGCTATACATCTACATAACATTACAGTAATTAACATAACATTATAGTTATTAACTTCGCATTACAATAATTAACATAGTATTACATTGACATAGCAAATTAATTAGGCATTACATAATGGCAGCGGGGTTCATACCTTCTTGCAACCAGTCGGCTGAACAACAGCGCAGAGGGCGGTGGAGGCGGAGAAGGAAGGCGACGGGTAGCGGAGGAGGGTGGCACCGGGCGGAGGAGGGCAGCGGAGGGTGGTGGAGGAAGGCGGAACCAGCGGTGGAGGGCAGCAGAGGGTGGTGGAGGAAGGCGGCGGGCGGCGGAGGAGCGCGGAGGAGGGCGGTGGAGGTGGAAGAGGGCAGAGGTGGAAGGCGGCGGGCCGTGGAGGAGGTCGGAGGAGGAAGCCAGAAGGCAGCGGAGGGCAGTGGAGGAAAGTGACGGGCGGCGGAGGAGTGCGGCACCGGATAGAGGAGCAAGGAGATAGGCGGTGGAGGGCAGCAGCAGAGGGCGGTGGAGGTGGAGGTGGAAAAGGGCGAAAGAGGAAGGAGGCGGGCAGCGGAGGAGGTCGGAGGAGGAAGGCAGAGGGCGTAAGAGGAGGCGAACGATGACATCAAAGGAGGCACGGAGGGCGGGTCGGAAGAGGGCGGATGACGACATCGAAGGAGGCGAGGAGGGCGAGGGCGAACAACGGCAGTCGATGAGGGCGGGGTCGGAGTAGGGCTTCGGGCGTCGGGTTTCGGATTAGAGGGCGTCGGGTGTCGGAGTAGATGGCGTCGGGTGTCGGAGTAGACGGCGTCGGGCATCGGTCAGAGCAGAGGGCATCGGTCATGGTGAAAATTGGCAAGTAACAATGAAAAGTGAAAATGCAAAATAGGGGTTAGGGATTTAACTTAAGTATTTAGCGCCTCCCAAAAATGCAACGCTATTTCGAGGCTACAGTGACGTCATTTCGAATATTTTTCATAATTTAAGAGGAGTTAAGATTTAACTTTAGATGATATTATAATTTTATATTATATTACAATTTTATATTATATTATAATTTTATGCATTGTAAGTTTATATATTATAAGTTTACACATTATAACTTTATATTATATTAAGATTATATTGAAATAGCTTTATATGACAAATTTGTGTATATGTATATCTAATACATGTGTATGTATATGTATTATAAGTATATACGCGTATGTATATGTCTCTATATGTGCGAGATTAAGTGACAATAACATGTATATGTATACGTATTATAAGTATGTATGTATATGTTTATATGTGCGAGATTAAGTAATAATAATATGTATATGTGTACGTGTTATATATAAGTATAAGTATATATGTGTATTTATATGTCTATATGTGCCTGATTAAATGAGGATAATAAAAAGTCGGCTAATGCGGCGCTATAGAGACGCTAATGAGTCACTAAAATATATTAGCGACACCATAGCGTTGCAGTAGCGTCTCAAACATCTTAGCATCTCAACGTCGCAACGTCAAGGAGACGTCAATAGTGCCTTTGTAGTGTCGACTATCATTGCGACTCTATTGTGGCGCTCAGTCGACGCTATTGAGTTTTCACGGTGGCGCTAAAATGGGATATTTTGTAACAAATCATGTCACTTAATTCAACCATCATAATTTCATGATTAAGAATATAAAAATAACATATGTATAATTAAGATATGATATATATTGTAAGCACAAGTAACATATATAACATAGGTAACAAATATATATTTAGGAACACACATATGATGTAGGCATATATAAGTAATTATGTAGACACATATATGTTGAAGGTACAAATATAATATGTAATTTATTTATTCATTAAAGTCTAGTATAAATAATATATATTAACATATATGGGGTTGCGTCAAAATAGATAACATATAGTTATATAAATATAGATAGCGTATAATTAATCTATTTCTTAATTAACATATATGTTCCTCAAACATACCGGCAAAGGAGTAGTGTTAAAATAGTGTCAATTAAAAGTTGTATGTGTTACATGTGTAGGCAACTATAGGAATAAATTTTTATTTTGGCGTCTACATACGTCGCACCACATGAGATGCTAGGTACCGTCGTAGTGTCGATAGTAATAGCTTCAAAACCGCACAAAGATACGGAGCCCGTATCGACTTTGACGTAGCATAGACAAAGTGTCTCATAACCTGCGACGCTAGGTTCGCGTCGACAGAAGTTGACGTCACAATAGCACTAAGATCTGCCAAGCATTCCCACTTCGTCGCGCGCAATAATAGCGGCTAATTAGCATCTTCATGACGCCTCCTGTAGAGTCCATATCATGAAATGCTAAGGAAATGCTAATATGGCGTTATTGGAAGACAAGTGGAGTCTCCTTTTTGTGACTCAACTTAGATGCTATAACGACGCTCGTGGCATCGACTTAGCATCACTAGATATTGCGACGCTATTTTGCGTTGCTACTCGGCAGTTTTCTTGTAGTTGTCACCGTAGCGTCGGCTTAACACAAAATGGTAATAGCGTTGATATATTGTGGGCGCAATGTACGCTAATAGCTTCAAAAATTTTGCGTCGTCAGGCGTGTGACGCTAAGTCGACGCTAATGCGTCACTACTTTTTTTAGCGCCTAGTTAGCGACACATTAGAGATTGAACGTGTGTCGCTAATCGTCGAATTTCTTGTAGTATATCATGAGTATCATGTTTCCATATCCACTTATCACCCTTGTTATATCCTTGGGTATACCAGACATGTATGGATAAAATTTGAGTGACTAAATCCATGCCAAAATAGTTTAACAGTCATGATTCCAACCTAAAGTCGAGAGTAAATATGAAAGCAGCATATAATGTAAAGGGGAGGAAACATTTACATAAGTATGCATGAAGCACAATTTGATGATAAACTTGACCTAATGAGATTCGAGTTGGATCCATTTTAATTAAATTTGATTGGGTTTAAGTTCGGATAGAATCAAATCTGGACACTCATGCAACGACCCTTGGACCATATTCAATGTTTCCTGCACTCAACTCTCGTTCTTAAAATTTTGTTTTTAAAATAAAAAAGGAGAAGAAGAATATAGTACAGGCTATATGGCACAACTTAGAAACTACTTGTTGCAATTGAGAACGAAACCACAATAGTAAAAGAATCTTGTGCTTTTAATCTATATATATATTTACATCCAAAGACACAAGTTCTCCAAACCACATGAGCTAGGACAGAATTCTTTGTTGAAAAAAAAAGGATATATAATTTTGAAGGGTTGTTGGGCTAACTATTATAGAATACGTACGTTTTCTTAAATAAAAGAAAACAAGAAAAAAAGATGGTAAGTCTACGTCCTCTTTTCTTTCCCTACCCCCTGAATTGTTCTTCAAGATCACAAAGTGAAATAGACAGACGAGGGCCGGGCTTCTTTGACGCGTGTTTTGGACATTGGCGCCTCATTTAGCGTCCACCTCCACTTTATAGCGGGCTCTGATACAACAAACGGCTGGACCTGGGTGATCTTCTCCGGGATAAGCTTCCCATCGTCACCAACCCTGGCCAGCACCTCGAAGTGATGCCTCACCTTCTCCGGCCTCGTCCTCCATGAAGAGTATTTCGACCAGTCAACCTCTCCCTCATGCAGCTTCCTCTCCACCGCATAGTCCGTCTTTATGTAGGTTTCTGCTGAGACCTGGGCTTTCACAAGCATGAAGTATCCTTTCTCGGAGCCGCTCTGCCCTAGGACAGAGGCCAAGAGCTTCTCAAATCCCAGGAGCTGAGATTCCGACCCATTAAGCGATGGAAGCGGCCACAATGTGCTGCTGCCCCTGCGACGAGATCCACCAACAATATTCCTGGGTAGGGCTGGAACATTTCGAGAGGAAAGCTTCACAAGGCCTGGAGCAAGACGCTTCAGCTTCAGCGTATTAGTCGGCGCCGCCGTGGGAGAAGAAGCGAGAGACGTAGGGCCAACAATGCGTAGTGAGAGGAGAGGCTTCTCGCTGGAGCGCGAAGCGTGCCGGAGGGCTTCAGCGATTGTTACGAGGCCTGAAGCCACTGGTTGATCTGGGTCTTTTTGATGGCTCTGGTTAAGAGGAAGGGGAAGTGCAATTTGGTTGGAAAGGCTCACGGATCTGGCACCTTTTACTGTCACCACGGCACCATCTGACAGGACGACCGTCTTCACTGCACCAGCTTCTACGTCATGCTGCAAGGTAGCAAAAGAAGATCAATTGGATGATTATTGTGGCTACTTCGGGTAATCAATTCAACAAGACATCGGATCAGCAAAGGAGCAACATAACAATCCTGAAGATTAAAAAAGAAGACTTTATGAAGTAACATATGTTTAAAAAAGAGAAAAATGCAAGTGTAAATCTATAAAAAATTTAATGTAGTCCATGTATTCCAATAGTTGAATTGGTGGATCTTAATATAAAAATTTAAAATAACTTTAGTTATTTATGACTATGAAGTTCTAAGATCCAATCATAAATTTACACATATAAATCTTTTTGGTGTTTATACTTCCATATATTCCTAAAAAAAGGATAAGGAGCATTATCTTTTTCAAATAAAAAATAAAAAAAATATTTTTGGAATTTAAAAAAATCTTTTTCGAATAAAAAATAAAAAAAATATTTTTTAAAAAAAAACTAAACAATCGTAATATGGCATTATGGAATTAATATTTAATATTTTTTAACGAAAATATAACAAAAATGTAGATACGAGATCAAATCAAAAGTTCAAAGTTTTTTTATGCTAAACCTAAAATTACTGATAGGGATGAAACAACACGTTTGCTTACGGGGAAAGAGAGACGCATATCGTCGCCATCTCGAATCAGGAGCTTCATTGGCCCCGCGAGCTGGAAAGGTGGCAAGGCCGGAGAAGATCTCGGGTCCGGCCTCCTCCTCTCTGCCGGCCACTTCTCCTCCTGTTCCTCCGTCGCCGTCGCCGCCGGCTTAAAGATCGGGACCTCCACAAAGTCCCAATTGCTCACATTCCCCAAGAGCTTGATCGGCATCACCTTCTTGTCGACCAACACACCGAATTCGTACTTCACCGCATGCCCAACCAACGCGTCCCTCGCATCGAATCCCAACACCTTGTCCTCCGATCCGAGCCCTATCCTCTTCACGATTCCGTCCCTTAGATCCTTCGCAATGAAAGCACAAAACTCCATGAGAGAAACAAAAAATTGTATGAAAAATCGATGCACTGCGCAGAATTCTTACCGAGATCGCTTTGGGACTGAGGTTTTCCGGCGGGATCAGAGCGCTCGCACAGCCGACCGAGAGCAATACGAGGAGAACCGCAAGAAAACGATGCGAAATCGCCATGGAATTATTATTATTATGAGTTAATATGTCGCGTCTTCGTTTCGTCTTCGAAGATTCAATCGAAGCAGCAAATTTCGAGAGGAAGGGAGAAGAAAAAAATATAGTTATTTTAGTTGTTGATTTGGACCGTGGGGTCTTTCTCATTGGACGGAGTTCAACCGTCCAACAAGGGCAAACAGTTCGACTTCAATTGGGCTCCGGGCTGTATGCAGTAGGCCGTGGGCTGTGGATGAACGTAGACGTGTGTTTCCTATTCAATTTTTTTATATATTTAGGACTATGGACCCAATTACGTTTTTTTCTTTCCATCTTCCATGAATTTATATGATTTAATTTATTTCTTAATGTTATGTTAAGAATAGAAATAATATAACACACTTTATTATTGTTGTATAGACATTTATTTTTACCAAAAACTAGTTCAATATAATTTTATGTAGGAAAGTTAATTATGTTTTAAATAAGCTAATTATAATAGTTTGTTTGACTAGAAGTAGGAGACGTTCTGTAATTAATTAAATAAGATATGTTATTTGTTTTGATATTTCCATTAGAAAATAAGATATTTCTTTACCTAAAAGAAAATAAGATAAAACCCACAAAATATTATTCAATCTGACTAAAAATAGGAGACTTTGTTTAATTAAATACAGAAATATTTGTTACTCCCTTTATTTAAAAGCTTCTCATATTAGTTTCAATTTTCCAAATAGAAATATTATTCAATCTGACTAAAAGTAGGAGGCTTCGTTTAATAAATAAAATGCAGAAATGTTTCTATAGTAATACATAAAAATTAAGACATTGTACATATGACCCGTTCAAAAGTTCCTTACCATAGTACTCAACAATATTTTTCTATTTTGTTTTTTTTATAAACTTCATTTAACTGTAATAAAACAAACAATTTTGCATCATCTCTTTCCGTTTTCCAATTACGGTCGTCCAACACATATTAATTCAATCTATACGATTGATTCAGGATTATTCGGGTAACAATTGTAATGCCTCCAAAATCGCCCTTATGTCACGTATATATTTTGTTGAATGATCATGATTAATAGTATAATAGGCAGTCATACTGATGTTAGTTTTTTTTTAATCCATTTAATTGAGAGGTAGCCAAACGATGTTTTCATTGCTTATGTATGATGATGTATATGCTTTAACAAATTGATTAGTCCAAGTCTTGTTCGGTTTGAGAAATAATTGATCATTTAACATCCACACACACAAAAAAAAAAGAATCCGTTGACAAAATAGATATTGGGAAAAATGAAGGAAAGATATCGATGCATGCATGCAATTCACCTTTGCAGGATTCGTATGTATCTTGACTCCGACGATCCGCTGGAGGAAGATACCCTTTAGGACACCGCACGTCCAGAAGGCCATGAATTTGAGGGAAGCACCATGGATCGCGGCATTAATGGAGTCTATTAAGGAGTCCAACAAGGTGATCGCCACTGTCAGCAAAGCTCTTCTTTCCACGCTCTCCGGTGGTCGATTATCTCTGATCTCATTCTTAGGCTCGGGCGGCTCCACCGCCAGTGCGCCGCCCACCGCTCCGGCAACCTGAAAAGCAACCATGCATGCGCGCGCAGAGCTTATAAGGGCCATTCATGCATGCGTGTATAATACGGAAGCTTTAACATTGAAATATCAAAGGACATAAATATTAGTTTAGTCTATAATAAAATAAGAAACCACAATTTTTAACACACTCAATATTCAAGAGGAAGTTCAACAGGCGGAATAATATTATGTCTTTCGAACAAGATTAATAGATAATCTAAAAGCAATTGGAAGACATTGATAATGTAAGTTAGTCATGTGCAACATCCTCCAAGCTTTGTGTACTTTCACACCTCATCAAGCGAAATTCTCATTTGCAAAATCCCAATGCAGGGGAATCAAAATACCCATGAGCAAATATGCTCAGTACAATAGAAGCATAGACGATGAAATAAAGATCAACATTAATCATATAACAAATATATCAATGGGTCGTATATCATTGACTACAATGGGCCGTATATCATGCTTCAACTATATCAATATTTGTACTATGTTCTTTACTATCATCATACCTTATCTTTACAGTACTCTGTGTTATATTTACCATACCATGTTCCCTGCTTTGCTATATTATGTTCTATGCATTACTCTACAATACTTTACTTTGCATTATTTTGTTGTGAGTTGCACTACGTCTTTTACATTACTATAATATCCTTAAAGTCAGTTATCCTATGCGAGATCGACTTTATTATATTGGGAATGTCAGAGGTGCCTCTCTGAATCTGTAAAGCGAGTAAGTCTATATTGAGGATGGGGTGTGACAATGCATCACCCATTTCAGAATGCAGGTGGGAGAGGACCTGCACCCCAGGAACATTGGACTTTTAAGGACCTGCAGGTTCACTGTCTCATCAGCTAGTTACATGTCCCTCTGGCTCAATACTATGTTCTTTGGGAAAAGGAGTGCGACAATGCATCACCTTTTTTCGAGATACAGGTGGGAGAGGACATGTGATCTCAGGAACAGTGGTCTCGGAAGATCAGTAGGTTCGTTGTCTCCTCAGCTAACTACCTGCTCCTCTCTATGCCATGCTGTAATCTTTATTCCGTACATTGAGATGGCACATAGCAATCTCATAATTTTATCTTTGCTTATCATGAAGTCTATGAATTAGAACCCAAATGGTTATTAATTCTTTATAATAGGACTCGGCTAGTTATAGGTGAACTGGTTCGAGTCTCCTATTAGAGTTCAAGAGCCTGACTCAGATCGAATCATAGTCCGACTCGGAACAAGGCAATACTCGTATCAAGGCAATACTCGTATCAAAATCAATTCAATGTCTCTCTATGGGTCTGAGTGGGTTGAACCGGTTAGCTTGAACCGATGGGTTGGACTGAATCAGACGATTTGAACCAGTTGGGTTAACTGGACCGGTCAATCGTTCCTCTCGATTCGGTTGAGCCGAACCGGTCGATTGTTCCATGTGGACCGATCGACCATTCTCTAGTACCGGTCAACCGTTCCTCTTGGATCGGTCGACCTTCTTCTTTGTCGAAAGTCTGTCGGATCAGTCGACCATGCGCATGGGTCGGTCAATCAATTTCTTTGTGTGTCCTTGGATCGATCGATCGATCGTAAGATCTCGATGATGTGCATTGCGCGTCGGATCGGTCGACCGTTCGGAAGATCGATCGACTGATCGTGAGATCGGATCTGTCGGGTAACAGGTGGATCGGCCGACTGCCCCAGTAAGATCGGTCGACCGATCGACAGATGAACAGATGCGAAACCTTTGCAGGATCGGTCGACCGTTCATAGAATCGGTCGACCGGTCCTTGTGATAAAACAGGGCCGCCGGTCATCTTCTTCGATTCCGGCGACCTTTCGGCCATCAAAACGTGATAATCCAAATGTGAAAAATGAAGCCAACAATCTCAGAATCATAATGAACTATTCATATGCATTAAACGATCAATATTTCTTCGTCTAGGGGATTGAAACTCTAAGGTACCTCTTTTTTGACCGTTGGAGTTCGTCGGTGAGTCGTACGTCGATCCTGCAGTCACCGGTCGTTCCTGATCGGCAGGGGGGTTCATTGGCTCTTGCGTACTCGAAGAAGGTCGCTGTGAAGTTGGATCGTCCGTTGTTCATTGTCGTAGCCATGCTCTGCTTCGCCACCCGCACACGCGCGTCGATCGTCGGAGTTGAAGAAGAAGAAGAGGACAGCAGAGCGGCGGTCGGGCGAGGGTTTCCAAGGGGGCGCGAGGGCACTCCCTCACGTCCCCTTTATAGCAGCGGCCGGCCCCCTGGTCGGCCGAATCCGAAACGGATTCAGGTGGAGGAATTTCCTCCCCTTGTCGATCGTTCCTTTCCTTTTTTTTAATCCGAATTCATTTCGAATTTCCTTCATTAATTACCTTGATTTCAATTTTGAATCCTCCTTACTTATTTGAAGTTTGCATGCGTTACATTATTACCCCCTTAAAATAAAATTTATCCTCGAATTTAGATAAAAGTTAGGATTTACTGAATAATTCAGAGAATTTCTCGCGCATTTCTGATTCTACTTCCCATGTTGCCTCTTTTCCCTAATGATGCTTCCATGTTACTTTGACTAACAATATTTTCTTTTTTCCATACTGGTGCTCTTGATACTCTAGTATTTCTGTGGGTTGTTCTTCATATGTTAGGTCCTCCTTAAAGTTTAGTTTCTCAATTTGGATCACATTGGCGTAGTCATGCTTGTACTTTCGGAGTAGTAAGACATGAAAAACATTGTGCACTCTGGCATACGCCGGTGGTAGAGCTAACCTACATGATGAGTCCCCAACCATATCTAAGATCTCAAAAGGACCCACATACCTTAGGCTCAATTTTTCTCGCTTACTAAATCGCATCACACCTTTGGTGGAGGAGACTTTAAGTAGAACTTGGTCTCCTATCTTGAATGTGTATTCTCGACATTTTTTGTCCGCATATGCCTTTTGTCGATCTTGAGCTGACTTCATTTTTTTCTTTATTCTCTCAACTCTGTCTGTGTACTCTTGGGTCTGCTTTTGTAGTTCAGCGCTCAAGATCTTTCTTTCGCCCACTTCGTCCCAACATGCTGGGGAGCGACATGGTCGACCATATAATGCCTCAAAGGGTGACATCCCTATACTAACATGGAAGCTATAGTTGTAAAAGAACTCGATGAGAGGAAGATGTTTGTCCTAGTTACCATGCCAATCCAATGCGCATGCTCTAAGCATGTCTTCCAGCATCTGGATCATCCTTTTTTATTGTCCGTCAATCTGGGGATGGAAGTAGTACTATAGCGAAGTCTAGTTCCAAACGCGTTCTGGAGGTTCTTCCAAAATCTTAATGTGAATCTGGGATCTTTATCAAATACAATGACTGATGGGATCCCATGGAGTCTAACGATCTCCTACACATATAGATCCATTAGACTATCAAGAAATTATTTTACCTTAATGGGTAGGAAGTGGGTCGATTTAGGAATCGGTCCACTATTACCCAGATGGCATCATGTCCTTTCAGAGTCCGAGACAGACCCATGACGAAATCCATTGCTATCTCTTTTCATTTCCACTATGGAATGCCAAGACTCTTCAAGGTCCCCTGGAGTTTCTGGTGTTCCACTTTGACTTGTTGACAGACTATCCATCTGGGGACATATTCTGTGATCTCCTTCTTCATGTCTGGCCACCAGAAACTTCTCCGTACATCCTTATACATCTTTGTACTCCCTAGTGGATTGCAAATTCAGATTTGTGACATTCATCTAGAACCTCTCTCCGGAGTTCAAGGTTATTCGGTCCATATAGACGATCATGGTACCTGATGCGACCATCCTGGGAAACTTTGAAGTCTTTCGTTTTCTGACTGATCTTTATCATCATGGTTTGGTAGTCCAGATCTTCAACATGTGCTTCGATAATCCTTCCAATAAGGTCTGGTACGATTCGTTGCATCATCATTAGCGATCCGTCATACTTTACTCTTGGCGCCCATTTGAAAAGCTCTTCCATAAACTCAAACTGTCGAAGGTGTATGAAGACCACAGATCCTTCTCATTTTCCATTGAGAGCGTCGGCTACTGAGTTTGCTTTACCAGGGTAGTAGTTAATGGCAAATTCGTAGTCCTTCAAGAACTCCATCCATCTTCTTTTGGTGCATGTTGAGATCTTTCTATGTGAAAATATATTTCAAGCTCTTGTGGTCGGTGTAGACCAAAAATTCTTCCCCATATAAGTAATGGCGCCAAAGCTTAAGTGCAAACACTACTGCTACCAATTCAAGGTCATGTGTTGGATAATTGACCTCATGTTTCTTCAGCTGCTTGGATGCATATGCTACAACCTTTCCATATTTCATCAATACACACCCTAATCCTGTGCCACTAGCATCGCTGTAGACTACGTAACCATCATTGTTTGATGGTAACGTAAGGATTGGTGCTGAGGTTAATCATTTTTGTAACTCCTGAAAACTCTCTTCACACTTTGATGACCATATGAACTTTTCTCCTTTTCTTGTAAGCTTGGTCAGCGGTAATGCTATTCTGGAGAAGTCGTTTGCAGTATCTTGCTAGATCAAGGAAGCTCCTGATTTCAGAAACATTCTTTGATTGAGACCAATTGGATACTGCTTCTACCTTTGCTGGGTCGACTGAGATTTCATTATTGGAAACAATGTGACCAAGAAACATCATCTCTTCTAGCCAGAATTCACATTTAAAAAACTTTGTGTATAATTTCTTTGTTCGCAAAATTTCCAAGACTACCCTCAAGTGTTCCATGTGCTGCTCTATGCTTGGAGAATAAATGAGGATGTCGTCGATGAAGACAATCATGAACTTATCCAAATGTTCGTTGAAAGTCCGATTCATGAGGTCCATGAATGTTGTTGCGACATTGGTTAACCCAAACGGCATCACAAGGAACTCGTAGTGTCCATACCGTGATCTGAAGGTTGTCTTTGGGATGTTTTTCTTTAGCTACTCTGAGTTGGTGATAATTGCTCCTCAGATCAATCTTGGAGAAAACTTTTGCATTGGACAATTAATCAAATAAGTCATCGATGAGAGGTAGCGGGTACTTGTTCTTCATTATGACTTTGTTCAACATTCTGTAGTTGATACAAAGTCTCAGTGAGCCATCATTCTTCTTGACGAAAAGGACTGGTGCACCCCATGGTGAGACACTAGACCTGATGAAGCCTTTATCCAGCAGTTCTTGAATCTGGGTCTTCAACTCCTTCATTTCTGCTGGAGCCATGCGGTATGGGGCTTTGGAAATTAGTGCAGTACCAGGTGCAACTTCTATATGAAAGTCTATCTCCCTCTTAGGCGGTAGACCACTAACATCTTCAGGAAATACATCAGGGAATTTCCTCACAATCTCTATGTCCTGAAGGGTCTTCATTGGCTCTTCTACTTTAGTCACACTTGCCAAATAACCTCTACACCCTTGTTGAAGAAGTTTGTGTGCCTTCATCGCAGACATTATGATCCTTGGTTCCTTTCGAACTATGCCCCTAACTATGACTTTGTTTGTACCCTGTGTACCTATAATAACCTTCTTTTTCATCAGAAGCATCGTGAAATGTAGTCAATTCATGTCCAAAATTACATCATAATCTCTCATAAAAATAATGATTAAATTTGTAGGGAAATTCTTTTTGTCTATCTCTATGGATACATCAGAGAGATATTTAGTAATGAATAGGGTTCCTTGTGGAGTAAGTATACTCATCTTATGTTCTAGGTTCATTATAGTTATCCCTAAAGTAGTGGCACATTCTTCGGATATGAATGAATGAGAGGCACCATAGTCAAATAACACTGTAGTTGATAGTTCTGCTATGAAGAGCATACATCAAATGACCTCAGCGTCATTCAGTGGAGCCTCCTCTTCCAAGTTGAAGAGTCTTCCTTGTACCAGCTGTCGCCCATGCCTTGGGAAGTTCAATACGATGTGGCCCATTTCACCACAGTGGAAATATGCTCCAGTCTTCATTCGGCATTCCCCTACATGAGTCCTGCCACAGGTGTTGCATAAAACTCGCTCACCTAGTACTGGTGGTGCCTGAGGGGCTCTTGGAGGCTGTTGCCTCTGCTGTTGAGCTGGGCGCCTTGGCGCCTGCTGAGGGGGTCTTTGATTCTATTGTTGGGGTTGCTGAGGTGGAGGGGCTTGCTGTGGAAGGCGTTGTGGTTGTTGTGGAGGGCGGTTGTACTGTTGAGGCACTGGATACGGACGGGGTCGATTGTCCCATCGCTGATGGTGATGGTTGTTCCCTCGAAATTATTGTTGCTGCTGGAAACTTTGCCCTACATTTAGTTGGACCCTCTTGTCCTTTTGGAGATCTTGGTGGTCCTTCTCAGTCATTGTAGCAAGGCTAACTACTTCATCCAGGGTTTTACAATTCCTTGATCTTGTCTGGGCCCTCAAAGTAGGGTTCAGCCCGTCAACAAAATGCTTTGTCATATCCAGTTCATCAATAACCAGATTGGAGTATTTCTTTAGCCGGACAAATTTAGTCATGTATTGGGACACTGTCCTAGTCCCTTGTTCCAAGTTCAGGAATTCCTTCTGCTTCAAATCCCTTTGGAAAGCAGGGAAGAAGCATGTCTCGAACACTCTGCGGAAGTTCTCCCAAGCAATAATTTTGACTTCTGGAAAGCTAGTGGCTTTCTTTGCTTTTCATCATTCCTTAACATCCTTTTGGAGAGTATCCCCAGCGAATCTTATTCTCGGGAATGTTTAGGATGTTGAACTTATCATCGATTGTCTCCATCCATTGTTTCGCCACTTCTATGCCCCCTTCACCATTGAACGTCGGAGGTTTAGATCTCCAAAATTCTTGTATCGTGCAAGGAATGGGAGCTTGTCGTTCTTGCTGCACTGATGGTTCAGGTGGAGGAGGAGAAGGTGGAGGTGGAGGAGGAAGGGTGTGATGAAGTCTCTTCCTCGTTATGTATATCATTCTCATCATCAGATACTTGCAACCTTCTACGGGGAGGCATCTATAAAAAGACCATGAGAATATTTGAGTAATAGCATGGAATCAAAATTTTTGAATCAAAATAAAACCCCATATCATAATTGAAGCCTTATGGCTCAATATCCGCTAAAAACCAAGTCAAGCTCATGATAGAACTTAGTCAAAAGAAAAACATAAATCATTCACTAAGGCAACACTAATTTAAAATTTCCATTGTTCGATACTACTCATTACGTCGCGAGGTCTCTCCAGGTTCATCCCTGGAGATCCCTCTATGCTTAGCGTAACTTGGGCATTCCTAGGTGAAATGCCCAAATTCTTCACAGTATAAGCAGTACGGGGCTTGGTCTCGTGGCAGACTTGTGGGGCTGTCAGTGCGTGCTACTGCACCTTCTTATTTCAGACTAAGCATTTCTCTTCTTTGTTCATTCCCTTCAGGCACTTCAGATGGTGGAGATATTACTGGATAGTTGCTCCCCACACTTTCCAAATCAGAATGCTCATGCACCTCTGGAGCTGGGGGTGGTGGAATCGCACTTCCACGGCACGATCTTGTGCCCGTGCTTGCACCTGCTCCTGACTCAGGGGAGTTGAGGGGTGCATATGTGATTCAGTCACCTAGAAAACTCTTCTTCCTCCACGTACCACTCTGGATGTTATGCGGTGCGGAGGCATCTATAAAAATGAGTTAACTTAATACTATAAGCATAATCTATATGAAAATATACTCATTACTTACTTGAGGAGTGGAGCTGCAGATGCTTGAGAAGCTTGCACATGACTTTAGTTTGTGTTAGTTAAATAGGATGAGCAATAATGACTATACTTTAATATCTATTCTACAATGATCATTGAGGGAGCCAAGAACTTAGGCTCTGATACCAAATTTTAATGCCCCCAAAATCGCCCCTTTTGCCACGTAGGCAGTCAGGTTAACCCTAGGAGTGCTAGACTGCCTACTACACTATTAACCATGACCATTCAACAAAATGTATGCGTGACATCAATATTATAAAATATATAATCAAAGACTTTAATGCGGAAGCTTTAACATTGGAATATCAAGGGACATAAATATTAGTTTAGTCTATAACAGAATAAGAAAGCCCACAATCTTCAACACACTCAATATTCAAGAGGAAGTTCATTAGGCGGAATAACATTATGTCTTTCGAACAAGATTAATAAATAATCTAAAAGCAATTGGAAGACACTAATAATGTAAGCTAGTTATGTGCAGCATCCTCCAACCTTTGTGCACTCCCACACCTCATCAAGCGGAATTCTCACCTGCAAAATCTCAATGCAGGGGAATCGAATACCCATGAGCAAAGATGCCCAATACAATAGAAGCATAGACGATGAAATAAGGATCAATATTAATCATATAACAAATATATCAGCAGTGAACGATAACATGCTTTGGTTTCTATGCATTGACTACAATGGGCCATATATCATGCTTCAATTATATCAATATTTGTACTCTATTCTTTACTGTGACCATACCTTATCTTTACAGTACTCTGTATTATCTTTACAATATCATGTTCCCTGCTTTGCTATACTATGTTCTATGCATTACTCTACAATACTTTACTTTGCATTGCTTTACTGTGAGTTACACTACGTCTTTTAGATTACTATAATATCCTTAAAGTTAGTTATCCTATGCGAGCTCGACTTTATTAGATTGGGAATGCCAGAGGTGCCTCTCTGAATCTGTAAAGCCAGTAAGCCCATATTGGGATGGGGTGTGACAATGCATCACCCATTTTAGAATACAGGTGGGAGAGGACCTGCACCCCAGGAACAGTGGTCATTTAAGGATTTGTAGGTTCACTATCTCATCAGTTAGTTACCTGTCCCTCTGGCTCAATACTATGTTCTTGAGGGGAAGGGGTGTGACAATGCATCACCCTTTTTCGAGATAAAGGTGGGAGAGGACATGTGATATCAGGAACAATGGTCATCGAAGACCAATAGGTTCGTTGTCTCCTCAGCTAACTACTTGCCCCTCTCTATGTCATGCTGTGATCTTTGTTCCGTACATTGGAATGACACATAGCAATCCCATATCTTTATCTTTGCTTTACTTATCTTTGCTTATCATGAAGTCTATGAATTAGAACCCAAATGGTTATTAATGTCTTTACAATAGGACTCGGCCAGTTATAGGTGAATTGGTTTGAGTCTTCTGTTAGGGTTCAAGAGCCTGACTTAGATCGGATCAGGGTTTTACTCAGACCAAGGCAATACTCGTATCAAAATCAATTCAATGTCTCTCTATGGGTCTGAGTGGGTTGAACCGATTAGCTTAAACCGGTGGGTTGGACTGAACTGGACGATCTGAACCGGTAGGGTTAACTGGACCGGTCGACCGTTCCTCTCGGTTCGGTTGAGCCAGACCGGTCAACCATTCCCTATGGACCGTTCTGTAGTACTGATCGACTGTTCCTACCATTCCTCTTGGATCGGTCGACCTTCTTCTTTGTCGAAAGTCTGTTAAATTAGTCGACCGTGTGCATGGGCTGGTCGACCGATTTCTTTGTGTGTCCTTGGATCGGTCGACCGTTCTAAATGATCGGTCAATCGATCGTAAGATCCCGATGACACGCATTGCGCGTCGAATCGGTCGACCATTCGGAGGATCAGTCGACTGGCCGTGAGATCGGATCTGTCGGGTAACAGGTGGATCGATCGACCGCCCCAGTAAGATCGGTCGATCGATCAACAGATGAACAGATGCGAGACCTTTGTAGGATCGGTCGACCGTTCATAGAATCGGTCGACCGGTCCCTGCGATAAAATAGGGCCGCCGGTCATCTTCTTCGATTTTGGCGGCCTTTCAGCCATCAAAATGCGATGATCCAAATACAAAAAATGAAGCCAATAATACCGAATCATAATGGACTATGCCTATGCATTAAACGATCAATATTTCTTCGTCTAAGGGATTGAAACTCTAAGGTACCTCTGTTTTGACCGTTGGAGTTCGCCGACGAGTCGTACATCGATCCTGCGGTCTCCGGTCGTTCCTGATCGGTGAGGGGGTTTGCCTGCTCCTGCGTACGTCGAAGAAGGTCATTGTGAAGTCAGATAGTCCGTTGTTCGTTGTCATAGTCGTGCTCTGCTTCGCCACCCGCACACGCGCGTCGGTCATCGGAGTTGAAGAAGAAGAGGACAGCAGAGCGACGGCCAGGCGAGGGTGGGTTTCCAAGGGGGCGCGAGGGCACTCCCTCACGTCCCCTTTATAGCAGCGGCCGGCCCTAGCCGACCGAATCCAAAACGGATTCGGGGGTAGGAATTTCCTCCCCCTTGTCGGTCGTTCCTTTCCTTTTTTTTTTGAATCCGAATTCATTTCGAATTTCCTTCATTAATTACCTTGATTTCAATTTTGAATCATCCTTCCTTATTTGAAGTTTGCATGCGTTACAACAACTACAATCGCAATTTAGTATCTCACATACAATCATAAAATTATTTTTTATTATGAGTCAAATTAAAAGTTTCATGTGGAAAAAGGATAAGCAGAAAAGTACTCGATTCTTTTTTTCATATTAGACATTTATCAGAAGAAAAAAATTGCGAGTTTCATATTTTTCTGCTAATTAAACAAAATAGTAAGTCTTTGAGATAAGTAAAAGATTTATAACCACAAATAGTTCAAGTAAGAAAATCAAGGTAATTAATCACATATATACAAGTGCAATTAGTATGTCCATGGTTTTTTTTAGCATCGGTGAAAAACTAACCAATTGCATTTTACCTTGGTACCTGAGTAGATTCATGAATTGTGTCGATAGTGCCTGAAGAGTAAATACTAAATAATTAAACAACAAACCCACACTATCTCCGGAATTCATCCATCTCTGATGAGAACATGAAGATATTGGAATGGTGCAAACTTGGGAACTGACTTTTATTATTTCGTGCATGCATTAAAATATAATGCTTAGGCAGCCAAGAATTACTGAAAACATTAAACATGAAGAGCTAAGCATCTCTTGTCGGTGCAGGGATGCATCGATTTGTGTACTAAACTTAAAAAAACAAAAGAAATATCCCTTTTTATCTTTTCATGTAAATAATTAATGACCATTTCATCTAGGGAAACAAGTAATGAATGGCAAATGTATCAATTAATTTATTATAACCCGACCAGACCGACCGGTCCGGCTAGTTCAACCATGACTCGTGAGGTAATCTAATTCGAACTGACCATAAAAATTCAAAAATGCATTGGATCGGATTGAATCGGAACTTTGAAAATTGGACATTTGATTAAAATCCAAGGGCAATACTGGAAAAAAATCTAAATTTTTTTAAAAGTCTAAACCTAAAAAATACTATGGCGATCAGAAAAAGAAAACAAAAGATTTTTCACTCTTGGCTACCTTCAACACGACGGTCATTCTAGCACCACAGTAGCCTTAATCTATTATCCGGCAACATCCCAACATGCACGACTTCCACAAGTCGACTAGCATCCATCTTTCGGTATATTAACATTGCATATCATGTTTTGAGGTAGTAGTATCCTTATGTTTTTTTCTTTTTCTATGAACGGGTGATGAATAACCAATTAACCATGCACATATCTGCAGGCTTTTGAAGAGAAATCTAAAGAGCACAACTGAATCTTGCTCTCTTCGGCATTCACAAATTCTACTTGTATTAAATATTGCATTAACTAGATTGAGATTTTGTCTAATGTTTCATCCGTTGAACATTTATAAATTGTTTCCGCAAGAGAAAATACTTCGGGATAACTTCGTTGCTCATCCATCAAGTCTTTACAAAAGTTTTAAAGACTCTGAGATGGGGAAATATGAGTAGTTAAATAATTCTAGCATAACTCTTGTTTATCATGTCCAGTAATAAAAAAAAGTGCATGCTTTTTTTAACAAAATGTAGTTCAAATAAATTACAAACATACACAAGTCAAGACTTAGAGAGAGAGAGAGACAGAGTACATGTAAAAGTATGTTAGAGTTGGATAGTTTATCATGGGAGTATGTTGTAGACTTAGTGTCAACTATCAGCGGCTCGTGTTTAGATTCATAGCTACATCTGATGCTAGTTGCAATGCATTTACATTTTATATATGAGAGTATAACATGATGAAGAATATATGTCGAGATAATATAAAGCATGAAGTTGGATGGGTCATTTTGATTACATAGAACAATAATATTAATTTCTTTGATTATTGTGATAATTAAATTCTATTCATGTGGATGTGCTTATATTGTAATTATTATTGATTAGTTGCTTTTAATTTTATATGATTTATTTCAACAAGTAATTATATATAGATGCAATAATTAATATTCAATGCAATTAATTAGATATTGCCTTTCATTCTATATAACATTTAATTAGTTTGTTATTGCATATTCTAAAGAAACATGGCTTTAGAAGAACTACCTTCAAGGCAGACTTCTACAATTCCTATATTGGGCCACAGTTAAAGGATATAGCATGAAAATATATTAGTGATGCAGCAAATTCTAATAGAAGAATTATGTTGTTTTTGTCAAAAACATATTGCAGGTGGAGGTATCAATAAAATGAAGCAATGTTTAACAGGGATAAAGGAAAATATTGATCCTTGTAAAAAGGTTCTTGATGAAGTCAAATTTGAAATAAGAAACACATTAAATGCTATATCACAAAAAAAAATAAAGACAGACAATGATTGATTGAAAACCTTGCTTCAAATGTACTAGTGTTACAAGAAAAAGAAAGGCTTCTCAAACTGAGTCATATTTCCAAGCTAGTGCAAGTGATTCTTCACAATTAGTATCAAAGCATGCATGCAAAGTAAGGAAAAATGGAAGAATACTAACTTGTCAATTGCAAGGTGGATTTGTGATGCGTGCATTCTCTTTAATGCTTGAAATTCATATTTTTTCATGTTGCTATTAATAACATTGCTAGTATGGGACATGAATATAAACCTCCATCTTTTCATGCATTATGAGTAAATTTATTACATGATATTAAGCTTCAAGTGAGGTTGCTATTGATTGCTTTAGAAATATTTGAAGTGAAACAAGTTGCACTATCATGGGAGATTGGTGGACAGACATAGAGGCCTCTAATTAATTTTTGGGTTTACTTAAAGGAATTTATTTTATTAAGTTAGTTGATGCTTTTAATATTTATACTAATGCTAAAAATTTGTGCAATATTTGTAGTAAAATTGTTGAATGGGTTGATCCTTGAAATGTGGTTCATATGGTTACAGACAATGGTGTAAATCATAAAAATGCAAGTAGTAAACTTACAGAGAAATATTCTTTTATTTCTTTGGTCACAGTGTGCTACTCATTGCGTTGATTTGATACTAAAAAATTTTGAACTCATTTTGCAAATACATTTATTGATTTACATAGTTTACATCAACATAAGAATGATTTATAAGTTTTTGTGATCAATGCTGATTTCAAAAAGGTTTTGAAAGAAAAGAAAAATAAAGAAGTAAAGCAAATTGTCAATGTTACCAAAGTTTTTGCAATAATAGTTTATTAATTGTCAAGGTTATGACTCCGGCGTTTGTTGTGAATTTATGATATTGATACCAAGCCATCTCTAAGTTATATTTATGAAGGAATAGATAGAGCACGTTCAAGAATTATAGCTATATTTAAGAACAGAAAAAAAATATGCAAGTCCTATGTTGACATTATAGATAGGAGATGGGATCGTATATTCAAGATCTTCATATAGTTGCTTAATCCTATTATTCAATATGATCAATCATCTTTTTGTCAACAATATGATGTAATCCGTGGTCTACTAAATGTGATTGACTAAGATAGATGTGGATCTACGAACACATCTATATTGAATGAGATAAAAGTTTTTCGAGAACGTAGATTGAGTTTGTCTCGTCCTATAACTCTAGCATCTAGTAAAATTTCTCAACCAAATAAATTTTAGTCTCATTATTCTCTTGTTTATATATATATATATATATATATATATATATATATATATTAACTTCAAAGTTTGTGATAGTAACTTTTTTTCTTTTTATATTCAATGAAGATGAATGGTGACGAATATTTGGTCATGATGTTCCAAATTTTCAAAAATTAGCAATAAAAATTCTTGGCCAGACAGCATCTTCTTTTGGATGTGAACGAAATTGGAATGTGTTTGAACGTATTCATACAAAAAAGCAAAATAGATTATAACATAAAAGATTAAATGCTCTTGTTTATGTTCATTACAATTTGAAGTTGAAAGAAAGACAAGTATTCTTTTTTAGTATAATTTTTGTTCTCAATTATAAATGCATCAAAATAATTGTGTTAATTATTCATTATTCTTATTTATTTTCATGTTCAAAAAATCATATGATCCAATTAATATTGAATCAATAGACAAATTTTGGATTATGAGAAGAAGAAGAAGAAGAAGAAGAAGAAGAAGAAGAAGAAGAAGAAGAAGAAGAAGAAGAAGAAGAAGAAGAAGAAGAAGAAGAAGAAGAAGAAGGGGAGCTTAATTATGATAAACTTGATAACATGGTTCACGATGCAATTGATAAACACTAGACTATATTTTTTGAAAATTTTGATTGATTTTGAAACTTGTTTAATATTTAGTTTATAGTATTTGAAACTTCTTTTATGCATGGATGCTTCAAATTAATTTAATGATTAATATATGAATGTTTTGAACTTGCATGCTTAGTAAGGAGTATATTTAGATTTATATTCATTTTAAATAATAAATTTATGATTTATGAATAACTAAAAAATGTGATTATTTATTATCTATAATAAATGATAATATATTATTAAAATTTTGGTTTAACTAGAATGAATCGATCCAATCACGACCCAATTAACACACAAGTTTAGTGGCTGGTCCGATTAGAATAAACATTGGTATCAATGCACTCTTCATCTCCAAGTGCATGCATCCTTGAATGGAAGAGGATAATTTAGAATGTCACATTTCGGAAAGTAAACAAAAAACAAACGGAAAAGGAAACTCTCATTAATGTGCAAATATAAATTAAATCATCTCTAAGGAGACAAAATATAGGGTCTTTTTGGAATGAGATTAAGTAGGAAATCACATATTATTCGGACTTAAGATAGACCGAAGTTTCTAATACAAGAAAATAAATCACAAATTGGAAAACCGGACTTAACATCTCTTGAATAAAAAAAATTAATCTGATAGAAGTAAATTTAAAAAATAAAGAGACAATCAACCAAACCCGACTAACTAAAAGTTGGATCACATTCTTGAACTAGGTTTCATTGGGTTTGATTTTCGATTTTCTTTATACGCTTATATCCGTGGATTAAATAGAAAATTTTAGAAACATAACAAAATTAAATACAAAGTCAATGCAATTAAAACCATTATATAGTATAAATGTCGTAAAACTAATGATGACAAACATTATGTTGTTTGCAAGTTTTTATACAGCAGTAACATGAGGTTGTTCAAGTAATTTATCTAATTAAATAAAAAGATTAGCATTAAGGATATTTTGTTCCTACTTTCTTTATTGATAGTGCTTCTTCCAGGAAGGAACCAGCAAAAGTAAAACCTTGTATGGTGCATAAACGGGGAAAGATTCAACTGCGACTACACATGTTAGAACGGAAAAACAGTCAAAAACTTGTTCTTTCCACCGTCACTGCAGCAGGTTACATGGCAACATCCAAGAAATGGAAGAGTGAAAAACATGTTCTTTTCACTAATACATCATGTTTCCTCAATCAGAAACTTGCCACCCATTGGAGACGGGGGGAACTATTTAATCTTCGCCCTTCTGGACCCATATTTTTATTGTTTTATCCTTTTCAAGTGCACCTGATGCAATCATGTTGCCTGAAGGGTGACAAGAAACAGATACAATAGTATCTGTATGGCCTTCCAACCTCTGCACAATTTTTTTAGATTGGAGCTCCCACAGATATACGCAGTTATCCTCTGAACCGCTAACGATATAGGTTCCTTCTGTCACTAAAAACGCAGCTTGAACACAATATCTCAAATTGACATGCCCAGTATACATCTTCAAAAACTTGCCAGTTGAGAAGTTCCATAACCTCTGCACAAACTTTGATGTCAGGAATCAGAAGCAACAAGAACATCCCACGCTGATAATAGCAGTGGACAGAAACTAGCAACGAGTAAGAGAGAATAAAGAAAAGTTGCATCTGTGTCAGTCAAGAATGACTGTTTTGTAAAAAGTTCTCAAGAAACATTATAAAGCTGTGAAACTATCTTATCACATTGATGCGAGCAAAAACATATCTGCGACAGGTTTTATTTTATGAGTGGGAATTGTTTAAACAAGAATTTATCCTTCATGCCAATAAAACAAGATAAACCAAGCTGTCCATGCAGCCTTCCATGGAAGAGTGACAGAGATAAACCAATCCAAACCATTGTATTACTTTATGTTTTTTTAGAAATTAGCACGGATCAAAGACAGCACGTTACTTGTTAAGGCCAAGGAGCAGCATCAGGAGCAAGTAGGACAGCAATATTCTTGGTCAAACAAAAAAGATTATTCATTCCACGAGAGGCATTAAAAATACACAGAGTAAAAAACATAAGATATTGTAAGAATTTCTTATCCATAGCGAGAAAAATTATTACATGTTATATTATTGAGCATCCTCCTAAAAAATGTTATATTACTGAATCCTGGTGACACCAAGTGCTATATATCCAAAACTCCTGGTATGAAAATGACCACATCAAACACTGGAGCAGGCACCCTCATAACTAAATGTCAATGTATGAAGCTAATAACTTTAATCATAATGATATGTACCTTACATCAAAGAAAGACTGTCCAGAACAAAAAGGCTACCAAAGTTCAGAAATAAATGTAATTAGCAACCCATCAACTCTCCAATCCTTAAGTTAGTGTTAATAATGCCTTGAATCTTATCCCAACTGAACTGTCTGACCTCAAGACACTACGAATTTTGAGGGATTAATTCAAAATCCCAGTCGGTATGTAATTCCTATAGATCAAGGGGTCCAATTAATCCGTCTTGATCCTCTTTTGTGTTTCATCAAATAAAATTCTCTGTCGCCTTAAATTTCTTGGTTTTTCTCGCGGTTCATAATTTTTCTTGTGCAAAAATCCTTACTGATATGAACCAGGAAACACATACAATTGCAGCCGGCAATAGAAAAATGTTCTAGCAAAGTTGGATGATCAAAATAATGGTGTGGATCTCAGGCATAAGGAAAATGAAAATAATCAAGAATGTTTGAAATTTACAATTGATCCATTACAAGATCGAGTTAGATCAGATCCAACTTCTCAACGGGTTATAAATTGGGCCGCATGAAGAGTCAGTATAACTCGGGCCAAATAAATCATGGTTTAACCATATTTATTCGGAATTAATTAAATATGGAATATGCTGATGAAGATTGTAATAGAAATTAAGTTTGTTATTTTATTAAATTAGTTAGGTTACTTGTGGGCTAAGTTAGGATATTTTCTTTCAGCCCAAATTCTGTTTCTAGGGCCTATAAATACTGCTACTCATTGTTATTTCACACATTTTTTAATCTTTGAATCTATGAAAATTATGGCTTAATTGCTTTTGCTGTGAGGGAACTCTTGCAACCCGTTCTTCGGGAACTTCCGCTGTTAATTACAAGGTTGGCTATCTTGTGGTTAAATCCATCTATTTATAATATCGATTGCTTGGTTCATTGTAATCTTGAGGTTGATATTCCGCTGCCTTGAAAATTCGTTTGATCTCGTTTCTTTGACTATCATATATTGTTCCGGTCACTCAAGGCATTGTTCTTGAGTATCGTATCAGTTGGTATCAGAGTCACGTTTTCGATTCGATTTTCTAGTTATCTTCCATTATTCCAATTTTTCCCCCTATTTCAGTTCCAAAAAAAAAACAACACAAAAAAAATCTGGTTTGGTTCTTCAAATCCTAGTCGTCTTCTTTATTTGCTTTCTTTTGTTCTTCAAACCCTAGCCGTCGTCATCTATTCTTCAAAATCTAGTGCAGTTTTGAAAAAAAAAATCACAAAAATCTGGTTATTTGTTGTTGAAAACCCTAGCCGTCATTCTTATTTGTTATCAAGTTTTTGCTGCAGTTTTAAAAAAAAATTCCGAAAATTGAAAAAAAAAGACTGAAAAGGAAAGTGCAAGAAAGGAGAAGGGAAGACAGGAAAGAAAACATCTGGAAAAAAAATTCGAAAAAAAAATCTGAAAAAAAAAGACTGAAAAGGAAAGTGCAAGAAAGGAGGAAAGAGAAGAACAGGAAAAAAAAATCTGAAAAAAAGAAAGAGGAGAGAAGAAAAAAAAAGGAAGGATTATTTCTGGAGAAAAGTGCAAAGAAAATTGAGAATAGAATAATTTGACTCAAGGAAGGGTGATCTTTGATTTCATTCCAATTTTGAATTTTTTGATATCTATTCTTATTTGACAACATTTTCCTGATTTCTATTCCAAATCAATTCATTACACATCTATCCTTATTTGGCAATCTTTTTATGATCTCTACTCTAAAATCAACTTCAAGTATTCTTTTGATCTTGCAATCATATTGATAAATCATGTTGATTCAATCACACATTGTCTTTGTATTGACTTGCATTAGTTCTCCTAGAACTTGTTGGACGGTTCAAGAGAGGAAAAAGGTTGAGTGGTAAGTACAATTGAGGGAAAAGCCAAATATAGTTGAGGTAAAATACGAGTGCCACCACTGAGTGCCACCGCGTGAGGTAGTGAGATTATTTTACTAACTTTTGTTGCAGAAATTTCCTACAATGTCAACAGGAAAGGACAAAGAGATTAATCCTACAAACGAAGAAATTGATCCTACAAGGATGATGGAAGTCATGACGCAACATTTTCAACATCTTGGAAACATGATTACTGAACTTCACGATGAAGTAGATGTGCAGAAGGATCAAATTGCACAACTACAACAGGTTATACAACCAAACCAAAGAAGAGATCGTCGAAGACATCATGCTGTTGATAATGAAGAGATGGAAGAGGAAGATGATGAAGCCTCTGATAGACATTGGAGAAGGCATAGACGTGTTCAGATTGGAGGTAGAAGAAATGAACGAGAAAGGGAACAAGATAGAGATGTTACTGATCGAAACACAGGTTCAATCAAACTATCTCTCCCTACCTTTCAAGGTAAAAGCGATCCTGATGTCTATATTGAATGGGAACAAAGGGTGGAAAGTATATTTGATTGTCATAATTACTCCGATGAGAAAAAGGTTAAACTTGTTGTTGTATCATTTGCTGATTATGCTATTACTTGGTGGAATCAATTAACCATTAATAGGGGCAAAAATCGAGAGCCTCCAGTTGAATATTGGGATGACATGAAAATTATATTGAGGAGAAGATTTGTTCCTCCATCATATTATCGTGACTTACGTATGAAATTGCAGACTATGAAGCAAGGATCAAAGACTGTTGAGGAGTACTATAAAGAGATGAAAATGACATTCATCCGCGCCAACATAAAGGAGGATCCTGAAGACACAATTGCAAGATTCATATGTGGGCTGAACCGATAGATTTCCAGAGTTGTGGAATTGCAAGAGTATTTGGAGTTGGATGAAGTTCTGCATAAGGCTATAAAAGTTGAGAAGCAATTGAAGAAAGGTATCCGTTCACGTAGCAAATTTGACAATTCAACTTCTGTTTGGAAATCAAAATGGAGTGCAAATTCCAAGTTAGTTGTTAAGCCAACTCGAAAATTGGAGGAAAACAAAGCTGAAATTTTCAACTCTAAGGGATAAGGGTCATATTACTTCACAATGTCCAAATAAATGTGCTTTGGACATGATGGCGAATGATGATATTGCATCCGAAGAAGAGTTGTCACAAGATAGTGCAGCATCCTCAGGAGATGAAAGTGGGAAAGAAATTGAAGAAGTTGGAAAAAATTTGATTACACAACATCATTTGAAGGAAGATGAAGATGATTGTACAGCAACTCAAAATAATTATGAGAGTTGTGAGAAAGACAAAGATGAAAAATATGAGTGTCACAACTTGAGTGATGAAAGTGATAGCCACACAATTTTTTAGTGCTTAGAAAGGCCACCTTATGAAAATATTGAGATACAACATTTAGATGCTGAGTATTATGAGTTGTGAGAATGATAGAAGATTAGATCTTGAGTGTTTAGAAAGGTCACCTCCAGAGAGATATGAGCAAAAAGACTTGAGTGTTGAGGCAAAAGAAAGAGAGTTCAGTAATGTTTTTCCTAATACTAACCATCTTTTGTCTTTTATTCTGATTTCTCCATGCAGATATGTTGGAGTGGAATACATGAAGTTATAATTCCTATCATTCAAGGATCTAAAAGAGGCTGTAGTGAGTATATGACAAGATGTTTGAAAGGTCCATCTCCTTGCTTTGAAACTTTATATTTATTTGATGTGACTAGTTTGCAAGGTTTAGTTGAGAGAGGTGTTCAATGCCATCCGTCTTTTTCATTTTCATATTTGTTGGGTGCTGGCTCATTTTATTTATGCCTTACAATGAATTTCTGGAATGAATATTTTCTAATATTGAGCATCTTTGATTGGCTTATTTTGATATTTAGATTTTCTGATAAGAGTATAATTTTATTCATCTCCGTGAACCAACCATTGTGTCTTAGTAAAAGCATTTCTTCAAATAATTATTGCAGCTTGTCATATGATTTTTAAATCACAAATGAGAAATTTGCATCCATTCGAACTTTGCGTGTTTCCCACAAAAGATCTGTGATTATTTTCTTAGGAGGTATTTTGATTTATAGTAATAGTTTACATGATCATTTGAGTGGAGTACATGAAGTTATAAATTCTCTCTTGCAACGATTTGAAAGAGGTATGACAACTAGTTTGAAAAGACCAGTTCTTACTTTTCAAAGTTCATATTTGCTGGTTATGTCTGAGATTTTAATTGAGAGAAGAATTGAGTGGCATGCAAACATTAGATCTGAATTTTCCATTCCACTTTGTTATTCATTGAGTGCTGAAAAACTTAACTTTATTTCAGCCATATGGTGAAATTTTGTAATGAATATTTTTTAGTCCGAGTACTTTTGATTGGTTGATTATGATTGCAAGATTTTCTGATGAGCCTAGAATCTTATTCATTTCTTTACATTCACCTTTGTGCTTTCCTAAGATCATTCTTGCTGATGATGGTTGCAATATTGCATATAATTTTCACATCATGACTGGGAATTTCAATGTATCTACATTAGTAAGACTTCTATGCATTTTTCAACAAAGATTTGGGATTAATCTCTTTGGAGATATCTTGATTAATAGCAGTCATTTGTAAGATAATTTTGATGATGTTTTGGTTTGTTGCAATGACTTGAATGATTTCCTTTATAAGCCAAGTTGTTTGTTGCGTAATGGATCCTATGATATTTCACTTGCAGATTTTAAAGATCCATTTTATTTTGAGAAAAAAGATGTCCTTATTTTGGAACTACTTGACAATTTCCTTATTAGATCTCTAGTTCTGTGGCATCCATTGCACATTTTATTTGATAGGATCCTTATGTGCAAAGGAAGGTCTCCAAAGTTTCGCACCTTGTTTTTTAAAATACCATCATCTCATGGGCATAAGATATTTCATCCAGGTGAGTATGAGAGTCACATTACTTTTTATAATACTTATGTCTTCTTTCTCTGCACTTGCAGGCTCTTAACTTGATGGTATGGATGAGAAATTGTGCTTGCAATTATCATTGAGATGCATCATGCTGGTCATCAGACACATGAAAGGGAAGTATCAATATCCTCATTATGCGTGCCCTAAATTATTTAACAAATTCAGATATGTGATAGGTTATATTTTCTTTATTATGCATGTATATTCGAGGACGAATCCTTTTGAAGCGGAGGGAAATGATATGAATCTGGAAATACTCTCCTAATTGTGAATGCAGATTCGAGGACGAATCCTTTTGAAGAGGAGGGGAATGATATGAACCAGGAAACGCATACAATTGCAGCCGGCAATAGAAAAATGTTCTAGCAAAGTTGAATGATCAAGATAATGGTGTAGATCTCAGGCATAAAAAAAATGAAAATAATCAAGAATGTTTGAAATTTACAATTGATCCATTACAAGATCGAGTTAGATCGGATCCAACTTCTCAACGGGTTATAAATTGGGCCGCATGAAGAGTCAGCATAACTCGAGCCAAATAAATCATGGTTTAACCATATTTATTTGGAATTTTCGGAATTAATTAAATATGGAATATGCTGATGAAGATTGTAATAGAAATTGAGTTTGTTATTTTATTAAATTAGTTAGGTTACTTGTGGCCTAAGTTAGGATATTTTCTTTCAGTCCAAATTCTGTTTCTAGGGCCTATAAATACTGCTACTCATTGTTATTTCACACATCTTTGAATCTTTGAATCTATGAAAATTATGGCTTAATTGCTTTTGCTGTGAGGGAACTCCTGCAACCCGTTCTTCGGGAACTTCCGCTGTTAATTACAAGGTTGGCTATCTTATGGTTAAATCCATCTATTTATAATATCGATTGCTTGGTTCATTGTAATCTTGAGGTTGATATTCTGCTGCCTTGAAAATTCGTTTGATCTCGTTTCATTGACTATTATATATTGTTCCGGTCACTCAAGGCATTGTTCTTGAGTATCGTATCACTCTTAGATTGGTGGCTATGTCTACTTAACCTTAGAAACAGGATAAGATTATGTTTATCCATAAGACATAAGAAACATCTTCATGCTCTCTTAAATGAATTTATCACTCCTACTCATTCTTTAAAAAAAAACAGCATTGCTCACCAGCATAGGTTTTACATTCCTCTATTTACCATTGCCTCATAAAAGATGTCATTTGATAGCGAAATTGTGCTACCAATGACAAACAGAAAAAACGATGTATCTTCAGATATCTATTGAACACTATACTGAACAACGACTAGTTTAGATGGTAAGTCTTCTTTCTAATTTATACACGCACACACAAAACTTTTGAATCAAGAAAGGTGGTTCTTTTATATAATAAATTTATAATTAAGCAAGATAACCACTAGTTATGGAGCATATATTAATCTCACCAAGGCACCATCGAGCGTGGCAGTGAGCACAAACTTCCCATTGGGCGAAAACTTCACGAATGACACTGGAGGGCTCTCGTCGTCGATCAGCGTCTTGACGCACCTCCCCGTGGACGCATCCCAAATTCTACAAAGCCCATCGTAGCTGCTAGAAACTATCAGAGATCCGTCCCGGTTGAAGTCCACTGCGGTGACGGGGTCGGAGTGCGCGGGGATGACGCGGAGGCACTTCCCAGACTTGGCGTCCCAAATCCGAACGCTCTCGTCGAAGGATCCGGATGCGATCAGGTCGGAGCCGGGGCCGAAGGCACAACATACGGCGTAGTTAGTGTGGCCGGAGAAGGTCGCAATGTGGGCGGCGGAGGAGACGTCCCAGAGGCGGAGAGAGCGGTCGTCGGAGGCGGAGCAGAGAAGGGCGCCGTCGGCGGAGAAGGAAAGGTCGGAGACTCCAGCGGAGTGACCGGAGAGTTCTTCGGGGGAGGAGTTAGAGGAGAGGGGCCAGAGGCGGAGGGTGGCGTCGGCGGAGGCTGAAGAGAGGATGGAGCCGGTGGGGGAGAACTTCACGGCGGACACAGCGCGCCTGTGGCCGGATAGAGTTCGGTCGAGTACGTACGGCGGAGAGAGGTTTGTGTCGGCTGTGGCGCCCACGCCGGCGGTGAGGGAAGGAGGAGCAGCGAAGGCCATCGCCGGCAGCAGGAAGGCGGATGGCCTCGGATTCGGGGGGGGTTTAGGCGGAGCCCAAGATACAAAGAAGGGAAGCAGGCACGAGCCATATAAACCTAACGTAGGGTCACGTGACGCTTCTTTATTTCAATCTTCGGACACTTTTTGTTCATTGCAGCGGTAAATAGACTGAATAGTGGAATTTAACAATGAAAACGTAGATGGCTTGTGTTCGCACCTTTGGATTCGACCCAATCAAGATGCAACGCCACCAAGCTTGTATTATGAAATATTTAATTCATTTTTTTTTTGGCTATCAAGATATATATAGGTTTTAGAAGGCTTTTGGACATATAATTTTACAAATTTCTCTTGACGATGTTGCAAGAAAACTGTAGTGAGCTCTTAAACTTCTCTTGGGGTCGAAAAGACGACTTTGATAAATAAGATTTGTTGTTGTTTTTTTTTTTTTTTGGGGGGGGGGGGGGGGGGGGGGGGTGGGGGGGGGGGGGGGGGGGGGGGGGGATTTGTTGATGTTAAAATCATCAATTATAACAATTAAGATTCTACACTGAATTCAAAACAGCAAGTTACATACAGACTTGTTGATGTTAAAATGAGCACTCTACTCGCTGTACAGATCAGAAAGGGAACACGATAAAAATTACAAAGAATAATTTTACAAAAAAAAGGGGGAAGGATCAGCGGCGTCTTGGAGGGAGGGAGGGAGGAAGCTGGTCGAATGCGCTCGCCACAATAGCTTGCATTGGAAAACCATAATCCATTCTCCGACTCCACAAGCTTACGTGTTCAAAGTTCAAAACAAAGTCTCCTCCTCACAGCTTCAACAGTCCAACGATTAGAGCAATATAACCATGATGGCAATGCCCAGTGCCAACTGATGAAGAGCAATGATTCAATTTGCGGAGATGTTCCATATAGATGCATATACTGTAGACATGAGAAGGAGAGTGAATTAATATTCCAATTATCCAATCACTCAACTTCCTGACAAGAAAAGAAAAAGAATCATTTTTTGAGATGGAAAAGAAAAAGAATAATTGGATATAACAATTAACAGCAAGGGAGAGAAATGAAAAACAGGCTTCTACATTAAAAGAAAGAAGAATGATGATACCTCTCTATGTTGCTAGAACATTTTAACTGGAACCATATGATTTGAATGCTTCTTTACTAAAAAGCGGAGATTTCATCACTGGGTGGAAGCAACATGATTCATGAACAAGTCTATCAGGGGTACGTAAGAAAGCATCCCGTCTTCCACAAGAGCACTGTTTCTCCATCCCCAAATATCTTGGGTGTGAATGCTCATGAGAAAGCAAGTAATAAGAGCTATGGTGCTCCTCTCTGCAAACATTCGGATTATCATCTTGACCCTTATGATAGACCATGGAACTAATGCCTTGGTGATGTTGGAAAACACGAGCGGTTGAAGTATTACCATTTGGACTAACATGTGATGTAAAGGGAGAGAGTTTGCAATGGGAGTAGAGTGGTGAATGTTCAATGCTGGCAGAACTTGTTCGGGGGGTTACACAGTCTTCTATTGTGATCCCTTGTTTAGCAACCCACTCCATTAATTGATTTCTTTCAAGCCCTAATCCAAGTAGCATGTTCCAAAGGTTCTTTAATGCTTCTTTTTGGTTGTATATGATTTGATCCCTCATAGCCATCTCCAATTGAAGCTCAGAATTTGCCATTCCCTGTATTCCTCAAGCATCAGAAACTTCATATTACTTGATAGGAATCTACTGACATAAAGTGTTATCTTTGCACTTACAAGGAGCCTGTACTGACTAAGAATGTGTAGATACATTCTGTTGCCATTGCTATTAATAGCTTCCTCAATCATATCTTGCAGCTGGTGTCGATATTTCTCATTTATTTCAATATCCTGAAAAGATATTATCTTAAGCATATTCTTATCTTCCATATAGAAAATAAGGAAAAGATATTACCTTCTTGTAGCTAGCACCAGTCTCGTCATTATCACGGATATTATCCAAAATAACTTGTCTTCTTGATCTCAGTGCCTGTGTAACAGTTCCACCATTCTCTAATCCCTATAAATTAAAAGGCAATACTCGCATTACTTGTCATAATTGAAATAGATCTGCCTAAAGTTATGATGGATCGTACAAGATATTGTTTTAATAACATAATTATCAAGTTATCATGTGCTTCAACATGCATCAAAGCTTATAAATCCAAGATCGTCTTTTCAACCTGACTACCATTCTGACAACTCTATTTTGCTTATGCAATGACATGAATAGCATGCTGAAAAAGAAATTATTGGTGAACAGGCATGTGGCTCCCTGGGGATCTGGACATTTGCCTAGACAATCACAGTGTGTTTTCTGCTTCACCGCCTAGACAACTACAACCCTTTAACAAAATAAAAGGTTATACACAAATAATAACCTCTAGTTTAGCAATAGCATCATCAAGGCGTTGGAGTTCAATTCGATTCCGCATATTAGTTTCTTCAAGCTCAAAAACTGCCCTTTGTAAATTTATACGCTCTTGCACATTTTCGCTGGTCTCACGGCTTAATATGTTCAACCAGGATAATTCATCATCTGCGGCCTTTTCTACAGGTTTGGTGCTTATTTGTGATTCCTTCTCTGCTAGCTCCTTCCTTAATTCAAACACTTCAACCTGCAGTAGAATGATGTGCATAAAACAGCATCTAAAACGTCCCAATCAAATGAAACATGAATCTCTATCTAAAAGCCTACCTGGAGATTTTCAATCATCCTTTGGTAGTCTGCAACATGAGTATCAACTGTTCCAATGTTTTTCTGATACAAGGAGTGATGCTTTGAGTAAGCTAGTGATAAGAAAGGACAGATAACTTGACCTTCCACATACAAGAGGGAACTAAGAAACCAAGGGGTCGTTTGGTTGCAGAATAAAGTAAGGAATATATGCTTATTCCAATGAATATCGCCAAACGGGTAGGAGAATAAGGATATACCGATGAAAACACGATTTGGATGAAACCACCATGAAAATCGTGATACCACCATTATATTCTTGCAAACAGTGAAATTTTTATTACATCAAAATGAAGGAATACATATATTCTAACCGTTTTCATTTTTTTACCATTTCTTTTATTTTTTTCATAATTTAACCATATATTATTATTTTTATAATAATAATGATTAAATGTCAAGTATTTATAATAAAATATTTTTATTATAAAATAGAATATATTTAAAATTTATTCCTGTCGAACCAAACAAAGGGAAGAATAAGAATATGAGAAGAGCATTATATTCTCCTGAATAAAATTTCTTATTCTTCAAAAGATATTCTTCGTCCAAACAGGCCAAGAAACAGTTTCTTATGGAAATAATGTCACTAGAAAGTTGTAATTGAGAGGGCAAGATTATGCTTCACCTTCCAAGCATTAACAAAACAATAATACAGCATGAATTATTAATGTCCAAGTCATCCAACTGTTATTAAGACATTGAATCAGACATACGTGGACATGAGTTTTGATCTCTTTGGCTCGGTCAGCATACTTCAGTGTATTAATGGTATGGTGATACTGGCCATCAGCAGGTGATACAGTGGCAACCATAACTGTTTGAGAATTGCCACTTAAACCATCTTTCAGAATGCGGGTCAACTTGCTGTGAAAAGCTAGGTATCAGTAACTTAACAACAGACAGTGATGTAGCGCACAAAACTAAAAGAGATATACCTGTTGCGATAAGGGACATATGCAAGGCCCTTCTTTTGGTGCTTTCCAAGGGCATTTATGCAGTTTGCTAAAGCAAGAAGTGATCTGTTTATATTTGCTCCGTCTCTAAGTTTCTGACCTCCACTATTTGTTTCAGAAGCCCTTTCACTATAGATAATTTGTTATTATGTAGTCTGAAATTAATACTAGGAAGTCCAAACAAAGTTCCCCCAAGTTGCTACCCACCTGCCAGCAAGATCAACTAATGCAAGCTTTCCGCGAAGAATTTGATTTTTGTGTTGGACTTTTTGTTTCCTCTTCACAGTGATCTCTAATACAGCATGTGAACTGTAAATATGAAATACCAAAAGGCAAGAGTAACCAGATTAGTACTTTAAAAGCATAAAAAAAATCCTAAGTTATATATATGAATCTCATGAACATGGATCAACGAATCGGAATGGCGTCTATGATCCATGTAGCCGACCCCACCTAGTGGGATAAGGCTTTGTTGTTGTTGTATACATATGAATTTAATGTGAAATCCACCCCAAAACTGAAAGTCATTTTAGGAGAGAACACAACAGAGCGAAAATATATTTTTTGGAAAGAGGAAAGATTCTTGGACTGAATTTTTTTCGGCTTCATTATTTTGAGGACTTCTAAATTTAAAGAAGCATTAAAGAACCAATGGTGTAAGTGTTGATTTTAATATCTGATATTTGATTCCTACTTTCTGTATTATAGAAAACCTACACAATTGCATCAAAAAGAAAATTTCCCAAACTATTTACCGAGACGACGTTGAATTTGCTTCTGTGCTTTCTGTTTTCCGCCTGCTGTTTCCAAGATTCAAAAGTTCAAGAATCTTATCTGCCGATTGAACCTGCAAGGTGAAATATAAATTAAATAAAAGCATATATTGGAATAATAGGCTTTACAAGATACTTTAGCATGTAAGATTTAAGGTTGTTCCCTAATCAGGAAACTAATGGAGTGACTGTTGTGACAGCAAAACTGACAATATTATCAGAACCATAGAATTGATTGATGGCTGGGAGGATGAATCATTAACCAAAGTTGATCTGCTCAGACAACCATTACGAATACCAATCACATCAACATAGGACACGTAAAAGATCACTGGCTAAAATCATGCGACAGAATAGTGATACAGCTTTCAGAAGATTTTGAGGACTCCTATGAAGGAATGAATACATGCATAAGATAGTAATTGCTGGTTAAGACCAGAATGGATTGGAGAACCTATGATATACTGACTGTCGCAACAAAAGCAGCTAAATATTGATTATTGAGCAGAGCAAAATTATGGTGTAATATGTCCATTTAGAGAAACAAAATATGTCGCAGCTAGATAATTTCCATAACTAAAATGTATTTTTGTTCTGCAAAAAAAAAGCACAAATACTGAAGACAAAATTTTAATCTTAAATAATGTATATATAACAGGAATTGCAAGGATAACCTTAATACTTCTCAAACCAGCAACTGTTATCCCATGCACAGGGTCTTCTCTGAGCTCCAAATGACCAGATGACTTTTCAAGTAAATCATAAATAACCTGCAAGACAGAAAGCAGATTAAATGTTGTTTCACATGAGGTGCATGAATATAGTTCAAATTGTTGATGGCAGAAGAACAAAGCGTACTTCATTATATACTTCGAGATATGAACAAGAGACTTCAAAGATGTCTGAACTCTTGTCTTTCTTGATAAGATCAAAGATTGTATGCAAACTAAGAACCATGAGCCCGGGGTCATTACGTGTCCCGACCATTGTGTAAGTTTTCCCACTGTTAGACATGTAGATAAGAAGGTAAAATCCAATCAATAAATGTAAATTGAAACTCATAAGCAAAGATCTAACAGAGTCCCCTTCATCTTTTCAAGATAAAATATATTTCTCCTTTTACCTAAGAGTTAAGAGTCGACCATTTTCATTTTCTTCACTAGTAGGGGTAGATCTGGCTAATCTTAAAGTTTACACTCAATCACCGTCATATTTGACTCAACATACATTTTTTGAGAAAAGAAAAAGGAGATACAACATCCTCTTTCGTCAAGAATAAATCCAGTATAACAATGAATCTACCCTGATGTACCAACCATTACTTTCAAAGTATCACAAATAAAATGCATTACATGGACCTTTTAAGCAAATATGCAAAGCAAAAGACAAATAATTTTTCAAAGCAGAGGGTAGGTATTTGGTCATTTGTGAGTAGGTAGATAATACAAAACAGTAGTTGATACTGCATAAATTTGAGGACCTCATAAGTCATGATGTCTTTGTGTCATAGGAGCTAACATAAAGAGAATTAGCAATCCTCCGTACCTTCCTGTTGAACCATAAGCAAACACAGTTGCATTAAGTCCTTGAATAACACCAGCAATTGTAGATGATATCTTCCTATACACGTCCTGATGAAATCAACTATGTAATTACCAAAAAGGTAAAAACTTGGGAAAAAACTTAATGAAACAGAAATGTTTCATTTTCAGTATCAGGTCAGACTGATGTGAAGATTTTTTTAACTTCGTTTAATCCACTAATAGTACCATTTTGAGTGGACACACAAAAGCCAAAGCAGAAAAACAGTATATGATTACCTTTATCAAAGAGATGAACAGCAAGCAACTACTTTTGCATCAAGTCTTGTAAGTCTTTCAGTATGGACAACTCAGAATATCAAAAAGTATTTTTGTGAGCGTGAAATCAAGGAAATGTTCTTCGAGGGGAGTTTGATCAATCAGGAGATGGACTCTAATATTCAAGACTATAAACTTATGGTTTAATGTGCACATCTTCTATATCTTTTTTTCGGATTTTTATGTTTTTATTTCATAATTATTTGTCCACTATATCTTCGTTCCAAGAACTAAAAATGCTTGTAAATTAGGATTTAATTGATACTTTGCTAAACTCATAGGTAAAAGAACGCATAAAGGAAGTCTACAGACCGCATTTGAACACTCAGGTCCAAATACATGATCAAAACTATATCTCCTCTCCTTCGTTCGGTTTTGAATTCGATCAAGGTAATCTTTTGACAAGTCTGGGTCCAAAATCACCACATTCTGCAATACAGAAAACAAGCACATCACAATGTAGTTCAACAAAGTAGAATTACGGCATATCTAAAGAAATTAAGCACTTGTCAGCAAAGAAAAATGAAAATTAAGCTCCGATGCACCTTGTCATCGGTCACTTGTATAATGTGACGACTTCTCCTGCGCTCTTCCTCAGTCAATGGTCTGCATTTTACTGCAACCTGCAGATACGTCAATAAATTATCAGACAATTATAAGCATTAATTGAACACAAATTGAAATACAAGCTTGAAGTTAAATGACGAACCAAGAGAGTTGAAGCTTGCTTGGAAGCTGGAGCTCTTATGGTCGGCATTTCCGATTGGATATGCCCCAACCTCAAACAAACTTCTTTAGCTAAAACCACGTCGAAGCCCAACACTTCCCATTTGACCGTTCAACGAAGCGAAAACACCCAAATCTTACTTTTCCTCTTATCTGAAACCCTAAAGCAACAACAAAAATGAGAACCTCCAAGGTTCCGATACTCTGAAAGCCCTCAAAAACACACCAAAAGCCATCTCCAAACGACTCAAATTCGCATTTTTAACATCAAACAGCAGCGAGTAGTCGTAAAGCACCAATTCGTAACCATCTGACAGACCAAGAAATCGACACACAAAAAAGGAGAGAGAAAAAATGATCCAATATTCTCCCCACCCACTCGCGGAGCCTAAGAAACACGCATCAGCCTGAGCAGAGATCCGAAGGCGGTGGGCGCGAGCAAGCGCCCACCGACACGAGAAAGAGTTAAGAAATGGGGAAGAGCGCCTTGGGGAGAAGCCGAGCATGGCAATGGCGGAGCTCAAAGCAGCTAATAACTCCATTCTTTAATGGTGGCAGATGAGGACGAGGGAATCCGGTAACGACATACGGTGCTCCGGCGGAACACGTTAACTTTAAGCCCTTGAGATTCGTGCTCCGGTAATTTTTGAGCGGTCGACTTGTCAGAGTGCTTTTGTGTTGAACTCGTGCCTTTCTCTTTCTTTTTCTTTTTTGTGGTTAAAAGTTTGCAGCTTTATGACATTTTGAACATTGAAGTGAATCAGATGTCAATTTTAGTTGAAAATTTTCAGTTCACCGGGAAAAAGCTGATCGTCTAACTCACGAGGAGTGGTTACATCGTTAAGTTCAATTAATTTGATATCATCCCAGACAGCACATTTGCTTAAATAATGAAAAGTTACGATGGGTGAAGCTCTTCATGATTTATAAAGATTTAAACTCTAAACTTTTACTTAAGCAGTGAGAAACGGATGAAGCTCTCAATAATTTACAAAAGTTCAAATTCTAAATCCTAAGCGAAATTATTATCCACTCTATCTTAACTTCCGCTGATAATTTTAGTTAATTTTTAATTCGCCCAAAACAATATCATATCAATCCATGTATATTTTGCAACTCATATTTCAAAATCATAGGGCAGTTTAAAATTTACTTATTTATTTTCATTTTTTTCACTTTTCTTTTCGAAAAAAAAAATTATTCATGCTTTCTATAAGTGATAGCATGTAATAAGATAAAGTAAGTGTATTAACAAGTAGAATTAATTGAATTATAATAAAAAATAAAGTGATTAAATTGTACTCATTTAAATATTAATTAGTTCTTATTCTTTCATATTATAATGTCTTCTCACTCTGGACGATTATAATTATCAAATGGTATATATTATTATTCGACCGAATTATGCCACTAATAAAAGAGCACAACAACAAAAAAAAATACTTGATTCATTTTTCCTAACACTATATTACATGATTTTGTTCATCTTGATAAATACAGAAAGAGAGGACCTACATCTAAGATGTATATATAAACCATGTGAAGTCTGTCAAAGAGACTGGTAGGGGTTCTAAGAAAAATTCCACCCATTCGAAAAAAAATTAAAAAAATTAGGAGATTGAATACGGCAGTTTTTTGTTTATTAATTTTATTTATATAATCAATTCATAAGTAATTATTTTTATTATTAATATAATACTTTTTATATAGTTTAATATGTTCCTATCACATAATACAATTATAATTTAATAGTTCTAATACTAAATCGCATTAGTTATAAAATTGAATGTGTTAATATTAATTTAAATTTAGTATATATCTTTTTAGAATATTATTTTATTAGAATAGGAGTTTGAAAAAATCATTAAAAGAATTTGACCCACTAGAAAGTTAATTTTTCTTCTTTCTAAACAATTTTAAGGTGATTTTTGTAAGTTAAAAAATCGACTCAAAAAGCAGACTTTTTTTTTAAATTGATCCGATCTGAATTACTTTAAACACTACTTACCAACCATTTCTAGTTTGAATATATCATTTCCAACTTATTATATCGATAAACAAGTGGAATTATGGCTGCCAGATCGATTAAATTATGATCAAAATGTCAACCAAATTGATCAAAAGACATCCAACGACAACTATCCACTGTGGCCTTATTTTAATCGCCCAGCTTTGGCTCGTCATGGCGCGTATTAATATAATACACCTTGTCTAATCTAATATGGAGGCAGAAATGATCACTTTTTTGTAACGCCCCCAAATCGACCCCCGTCACGTGGCGAAGACCAATCTGGAGACGCTACGGCATGCTATAACTTGATCATAATATTGATCATATCTCAGTCAAGAACCGAGACACGTCAGCGGAAGAAAAGAAATAAAAATAAATTATAACTTTAATTGCGAAAGTCTAAAAGTAACTATGTCATTACTAAGAGATAAACTGAGTTCTACATCATGAATTTAAATTGCGGAAGGTAAATAAAAACTAAATAACACTCTAAAAGCCTTATGGTTCATGTGTTGTCCTATCGCCAGAGCCTCATCACCACACGCCTACTCCACCACGTTACTGACCTGGTCCTGTGGAAATCAGACACAGGGGAGGAGGTCCTCCCGTAAGCTTTACAGCCTAGTGGGGAACCACATGATATACAAGGCATGACATGAATATAATAATCAGCGATAATTAATCAGGCTTAACTTGAACATGAAAGATGACATATAAGTATCATGGATCATAATAAGAATAAGATCAGCGATATCATGAATCATGAGGATCAATAGTACATAGTAAACTTGGAATCATGACATACTTGACTTGACTTGAACTTGAACTTGAACATGCTTGTCGATCTTTGTTATTAATTAACAATCAGGGTGACTTTGAGGTGCCTTTAATTCTTGGGGTATGCCCAGCAAACGATACGACCTTGTGCGGGTCAATGGGTGATCAAACCATGACCAAGGAAGCGACCCTTATCTTGATGCACTTGGCTTGGACTGGCAACCCATCATTAATCTTTCATCTGAACTTATTAATCACTTTCAGTATCTTTTCATTCTTTGTATCATGTGATGAAGGAGATATGATCGGTATGAGATAAATCAAGACAAAGAGTTCATGTTGGAATTATAAGGAAATCAATAATTGTTCATATCAAAATAAAAAGAGACTAATGGGTGAAAAATCAAGGATTTTACGCCCTCACCTCTTCTGGATTTTTACGCCCGAAGAATCTCTTCCACCTTACGGCCGTAAAACCCTAATTCTTTGGATTTTTACGCCCGAGGAATTCCTTCATCTTACGGCCGTAAAATCCTAATTCTTTGGATTTTACGCCCGAGGAATTCCTTCACCTTACGGCCGTAAAACCCTAATTCTTTGGATTTTTACGCCCGAGGAATTCCTTCACCTTACGGTCGTAAAACCCTAATTCTTTGGATTTTACGCCCGATGAATTCCTTCACCTTACGGCCGTATAATCCTACCTCTTTATTCCGTTACGGCCGTAAAAATTTACCCATATTGCATTACGGCCGTAAGCTTCATCCTTTTTCTTTTCTTTTTTTTAATTCTCTTACGGCCAATCCGTCTCCCCTTTCTCTCTCCATCCTTTTCTCGACTGTAAGACAATTACGGCCAAACAAATTTACGGCCGTAATACTTCTATTTTAAAATTAGGTCGTGTTATAAAACCGAAAATGAAATCCCCCCAATTCTTACATCTTAGCAATCAATAATACAGAAATATAACAAACATGCAACAATCAATCAATCAAAGAATTCAAGAAATCAAACAATTAAAAATAATAACTTGAATCATATTCATATTCTTTTCATAACGATTCGGGCATGAATTGAGATAATTCAGAGGCCATGCAAGGTGATTTCGATTCATCCACCTCTATTCACGATCAACGGCCGCGTCCCATGTTTTCTTCCCTAATTTCCTCTCGGCCACCTTCTGCAGAATTCCAGCAAAGGCGTGAGAAATTCTGCTCTTGTCGCGCACGAACAACAGCACGGGGAGAAAAGAAAAAGAAAAGAGGTCGTGGGGTTTAATGCATAAATCTGATTATATATAATATATAACAATCTCCACCCTAATCAGATCTGATGAAATCAGAGTTTATCTTTTTTTTCTTTTCCAACTTTGAGTTGCATTGAACTTTATCCCCCAGCAGTGTTATCCATCACGTTATATTATCTTCTTTTTTTATCTTTTTTATCTTTTGCTAGTTGTTACATTTTTGAATGTCCAGTAGTCAAGTGATATCGACTATTCAATTTGTATTGAGTCGACTGCCTATAAATTAGAACATCGATCCATTGTCAAATTCAATTAATTATTTAATTTGATAAAATATGCATCGCGTATCTAAAACTTTCACTAAAAAATTTTACAATTAAATTTGAGATCTAGCTTAAACCTTACGTTTAATTATAGATATATCCAATGTTTGGGTGAAACAAATGTGCTGCGCGATTTTATTTATTTCGTTTAGATAGGATACATAAGTGGTAAAATATTTATATTGGTAATTAAATTGAGGTATTGTTCCTAATTTTAAATAAAAAAAAGTAGTAAGAAAATGTGGGCGTTTTATGTCATTGGATTTAACCTTCAATCTTATGAGATCCGTGGAGTGAATCATAATCCACATGTCATATATAAATCATGAAGTAGGTCACGCCATCGCTGGAAGCATATTTATATATATTCTTATGATGTTATATCGGCAGTCCATAACCATCTAATAAACTTCACCCAAAGCTACTAATCTTTTGGCTCTATTTGGCAACAAAAACAAATTAGAGCAGCGTTTAGCAGATCCATCATGTCAAAATAGTTAAATAAAGTGTTTGGTAACTCAATTTTACGTTAAGTAAAGGTTTTAGAAAATCTAATATGATTAGCGTTTAGAAAATAGAGAATAGAGGGTGAACTTTTATTTCAAATTTATCTTTGTGCTATTAAATTAATTTAGAGGTCTTATAATAACTATTTTCCTACTTTTAGGTTTTTTTATTCGTTATGAATATTTAACTTATTACATTACAAAAAAAAAGATATTTTATATAATATCTAAAATTGAATACTTTATTAGCTTATGTTCATTTATTATATTATTTTATAAAAATGAACTAATTCAATCGTTAAATTTATAAAACGTGTATTTATTAATCGTTTAATTGAATCTATTAGACAATTATCGTTGCTACTTATTAATTAAATCTCTGTCAACTTATCAAACTAATCTTCTCTATTAAATTACTGCCGGATTCAATGTCATGCAAGGCTGCAAGTTAATTATAATTTGTGCAATCTAATATGATGCTAAACACGTCAGGGTGATCAAGAAAACAGCTAGGTAGCTCTTATAATTTCAGATAAATTGTAATCTTAATTAAACTAAGAACTTCGCAGAAAAAAAAAATCAAGACAAGCACACATGTCAAATTTCATATGGACAGAGAAGATAAATATTTTAAATATCTTCCAATATTTGAGGGTAATCAGTTGTTGATTGTTATCCATGTTAATGATGAAAAATTTTGTCTTATTTTTCTAATGGAGCTAGAACTTAGAAGTCAGAGAAATTCCAATAAATAAAAAAGAAAATAAGAAGATTATATTCTTTGCTGGATTTTTCAATAACATATCTCAAGTTTAAACAGGAACAAGAAAAAGAATAATTTAGGAACATTGAGTCCTATTTTTTTCCCATAATATTCAGAGTTACTAACCCTATTTGTATAATTCTCTCGAGCGTTGAGTGGTTGCGAGTTAACATCTGGAATAAGAACTTAATCGTTGAAATATCGTCAAACGCGAAGTGAATTAAGATTAAGAGGAGACAAGCGTCATAATTTACGATGGATGTTTAATCCTGTCAAGCCGATGTTTTGTAAGTTTTTGTATTCTTCAATTTTGATGATTAAAAATAATCTGTCATAATCCAATCGACCTCGTGAGTTACGTAACTCTTCTCTTGTATTAACTATTCAACAATCATACAGCCCCTCAGAACCCAAAAGCTTAAAAACTTGTTCCGATTTTGCTGCTGACAGGATGTAGGAATTGGGATGCAATTTGTGCATTCAATCAGCGTCTACATCTCTTCACGTCTCAACGCTTCCATTGAATCAGATGTCGTCGTGTTTGGACCCCCACGTTTGCTTTTCACACTTTGTCAAAGAATAGAAATAATTGGGAAAAGAGCGTCGGAAAATAAAAATAAAAGATAATGCCATCGACATTATTTTTGTTCCCCTTCTGAAATGTATTAAACCGTTGAACATATCGAGTAAAACTGAGATATTTATTTGTCCAATGTAAAACGTAAAAAACCAAACTTTCCAGTGAACACAAAGTCTCGTGATCAGTAGGAAATAAAAATGAGTCATAAATAGAATTTGAACTGTTCTTGATTTGCAAACAGAAATGTCCATCCTTTTAATATTTTTTTGTCTGCACGTTTCTTGACGATTTAATACTTTTGGAACCATTTAGCGTTGCATCGGCATCTTGGTCTCGAAGCAATCGCTGTGGATGCCCATATTGATGTATTTTTCAGTATACATAATATTGTATCGTTATTACTTTTTAGAGATAATAATTGACCGAAACAGAACTTTAATTTTTCAAATAATATAATAAAAGAGAAGACTAGTTTATGAGACGATGAAAGTCCACTTTATTGACAGGGAAAAAAGGGACGATGGCCGGAACCCGATAAGAAAAAGTTGTACACTTTCTTTTTCTTCGGTAACACTTTTTAGAAAGAAAAAAAAATATTTATGTCGCTGTTTTAAATTAAAATGCAGACCACCTTGTATTAATATATTATTGCACGCCATTTTTTTTTCCTGCGTGGGGCGAGAGGAGGAGGAGGAGGGAGGAGGGGGGCCTTTTTTTTTTCCTGCGTAGGGCGAGAGGAGGAGGGAGGAGGGAGGAGGGGGGCCATTTTGGTGGGTCCTCGTGACTAAGGGCAAAATGGGTGTTGGGGACGTGGGCGTGCGTCGGTGCCCCTGCCCTTCTCCAAAGGCAACATGAACATTGACATCGCCTGCGCTGCAGTGCACTGTGACCTCGAGGCACAAATCACAAACCACTCGACCTTTCAAACGAGGAAGACCTCTCGTTAGATTTAACAAGTGCTCGTTTGGGCGTTTGAAATTTATTGGGGAAGAAAGGGATACGAGATTTTTTCTTGCTAATCTCATTTACTTCGAACGCGTGGAGCCAATTTTTCATTGTGAATATCATGATTCATGAGGGGAAGAGACCATCTATTTTTAGTTTTTTTTTTGTTAACATAAGCGACAAGGAATAACTCTATCATTACATTACAAAAGGATGTTTATTTTTCAAATAAATGTCAGAATATCTCGATATTATAAAAATATAGTTAAGTGTGAAGTAAAACCAATTGATATTCCTATCTTACGCTCATACCTTTACCTTACCACATGTTTTGGTTTCATCAATAAATATACATTATAATATAGATGAATCTATAAATTGCAATGGACATATATTTGCTGAGAACATGAAGATGAAAGAGCTTTGTTAATTTCTCGGCTTCACAACACAACAAGCCTAATTATTTGAAAATAGCACAACAAAATCGTGATAAACAAAAGGATGAACATAGTTCATATAAACAATCAACAGGGTTGAATGGAGTGGTAAGTAGCTCCTCCTTGTTTAACCAGATTTTGAGTTCGAGTTCCTGTAGAAAATTCTTGTTTGGAGTATAATTTGTCAGTACGCGACCCGGGACGACCTATATCAGATTAGCTGGGCTCGGTGATGGGCCGACCTTCAAATATGTGATCAGTGCGTATAATCGTTAACACCACGCAAGTTGGACAATCGTCATCGCTTCTCAGATACCGGCGATTGGCTACCAAAAAAATAGTTCACATAAATATACTTTGGTTAAAGTACAAAATACATCTCTATAACAAAGTGTGATATCCATTTCGAACCGTGTATATCATCTAATTATATGAGCTTAATTAAAATCAAACCAAATATCATTCCTATAAGAGAATAGATAACTCTCTCTCACTTGAGTCGTTTAACACTTCCTTAAGATCTTTCACACTTTCTTAATTATCGAGATATGACAACTGTGCTAAGTCCTCCATAAGAGGATCACACCATAGGAAGAATCCACAAGCACGATACAGAGTACTTTTATCTAAAGGCAAAATCACAATAAGATAATGAATTACCAATCAACTAAAAATAAAATTGATGATATGAATACGAACATCAAAATGTGGGTAGCCCAATAGTTTTCTCCCTGCCATGACATCCTCAACGTGTATAAATCTTGACAATGACAAAATGGGGCGTTCATCTTTTCTCTTTGCATGGCACAACCGTAGAAAAAAAATAAATCAAATCAAATAAGAGAAACGGTCAGTTGGAGAGTTAAATCCCTGAAAATATGGAATAGTAATTATGCAATTAAGAGGGGAATAATTGCAGTAATGGGGAGAGAAATTCGGATCTGAGAGGTTGGGAGAAATCAAACACCCAAAAGTCTCTTTCCATCCCAAAGAAGAACCTATCGTTGTTCCCCTTTGGCTGTCCATTCCAAGGTCAAAACTTCGATACACTGTTCATATTTGGTAAGGACGACCTAACCCTATGACCCCCTTCACATACCGGCTAGTATTCGCTACTACATATCCTCGCATCATCTTGACTTCGGCTGTCGTACAGGTGAAGGTCAACTAAACGAGTTTCGACGGCATCAGATACGAGGGGGAGGGATGAAAAACGTCTGATACGAGCAGATCGGCAAGATAACTGCGTACATAAGGTGGGTGAAATCTGAAATCACGCTGTATAACTCATTTTAAAGTAGATCCGAATAGATCCATTATTTTTCCCACTCAGATCTATCAAGCATGATGTAAATCACCTCAAGAACGAATGCCAAGAAATACCATTGTAATTGTTTGGTTGTTGTTTGATAGTAATCTATATGTGATCTTTGTTCATCCTATCATGCGTGTTGTTTTGCATTAAAAATGTTGATCATAATTTCTATAGATGTTTTACCAATCCTGATTTATGGTTGTTGATATGTGTGTGCAATGTAAGTTTATTTCGATATTATACTTGTTTGTTGACATTCTAAAAAAATAAGAACCCGACTCGGGTTCATACTCAATTCGACCGGATAAGACACCTAAAGGCATATGATTTCTAAGCAAGATTCATGATTCAGAAGCTGGTTAAATAAAAGAAAACATGCAACCGAAATCAAGTTATCATTATTATTTATGATCATGATTATCAAGCATGCTATTGACTCCAAGTCTACCATGTACCATCTAGTTTTATTAATTATTGATATCAATTGATTTTCCTTTATTTATGACTTATAATGATCTCGTGCTCCCTCTTCTAACCAAGATAAATATACATCCTTATTTCTAAGTTACTCTAATTAGAGTTGTACATTGTATATCATTATTAGTTTTTCACTAGGTTGAAAGCTTACGGGAGGATTACCTCTCCTGTGTTTGATTTTCACTGATCATGTCAATGATGATGTTGAGTTGGTGTGCTGTGATAGAGCTCAGGCGATGACAAAAGCACATGAATCAAAATGCCTAGTTATCTATTTTTTTCTTTTCACATTTATGAACTCTGATGTAATCATCATGATATTCTTATTTTGAGGTCATGTAATAACTTTTCAATTTTCGCTATTTATGTCATTCTCTACCCTTCCCTTTTATTCTACTACTGACGTGTCTTGATTCTTGATCGATTCTTGGTCAATGTTTGTAACGTCTTCAAGTAGCCTTTGTCACATGACGTTGGTCGATTTGGGGGTGTTAAAATAGATATGTCCGGTGTCCCTTGTTCAGAAATGTAAAAACAATTGTAAGTAGATTTGTAGACCCCAAGGAGACGATGGTTGGAAAAGAAGAAGAAAAAAATGATTTGTAACATGTCTTCACCAACTTTTATGACATGTTTTTATTTTATATTTGCATTAAGACAAAAATAAATATTTACTGAGGTAAGGTGAAAACTAACAACTCACATTAAATGACTTCATATATGAGCACACCATTGATGCCAAGCAAGTGGAGACCTTCCCAAAGAGCAAGGTTGAAGTATAGAACAAAGAAAAGAAGCTAGGACAAAAACCTTCATATGGAAGAAAAAGGGGAAAGCGGCGACTCCACTTCTAAATAACTGCAACGGTTCGATGGTCATTTTGTAGAATTATTTGTGTGACACCCAAACACTACCGAGGGATATCATGTTGCGTAATCTTGTATCATCATCATGGATAACCTCCTATCAAAAGAACATTTCAACTAATTATCATCAGTTGTATCTATCAACCAAATAGGCTCTTTGATTGGAGGATAATTTTCAATAAAATAAATAATGTAATATCATATTCTTGAAAAAGTAAGTATATTCTTATTTTCGTTCATGGTTCGAAAAAATATAATTTAAAATATAATATTTTATAATAAAATATTTTATTACAAATAGTTGATATTTATTATAATAATATATGGATACATAATAAAAAATAAAATACATTTGAAAAAAGTGAAAGGATGAGAATATGTTAGGTTAAAAATGATGATTTCACTTTTTTAAAATGATTTTAAAAAAATTGAAATTCGATCGCTTTATATTTAATTTATGTGATGTTTGCACGATATTTTGTCATTTAATCCCAAAGCAAATGACCGACACAAATATTTGTATTCCAACTTTTTTTTTACTGAATTTTATTTTTTTTTATTTTAACCACATTATTATATTGTTAATTTTATATTTTCATAATATCAAATATAATCTATTTATCATAAAATGATTTAATTATAAAATATTATAAATTTGAAAATTATTTTTTAAAATATGAATATTTTCAATTTTAAGAAATATAATATTCTATTATTTTACTCTTCTCATACCAATTTCCCTTTCTCTATTGGCGCACACACGCAGCCACGTGGACAAAGTCGACTCGGCCCGTGATGGCCTGTTAATGCATGGTTGTGCTCACATTTTCATGTGATTAATTTACTCAATAAAAAGTAAATTATAATTATTTTTGTAGTACAAAATGTAAGGTTATAAAAAATTTATTTTATTTGCTTCAACTATGATTTACTTATTTTAAAATTAGTTAAAAAGTATATGTACATAGTTTATCTTTATTTCAAAATGTTTATTTTTAACATACAATATTTTTCTAACTACTATTTTATTTTGGCATATATGTTTTTTCTGGCTATCTTTAGTTTTTTATAATTTACTTATTGTCGTTTATGCAATTTCTCATTTGTAACGCCCCCAAATCGACCAACGCCACGTGACGAGGATCTCTCCGAAGGCACTACGGAAAATACTAACTTTGACTAACAATGACCAAATCTCAATTAAAATGATGACATGTCAACAATAAGAATAAAGAGAGAAAATAGGAATATCATAGTAGCTGAAGTCTCAAAGTACTACAAAGTCTCCATAATAACCATAATATTTGGATTACATCTCAAGTTCATAAATGCGAAAAATAGAGAAAAGATAACTAGGCCCTCTGTCAGTTTATGTGCTTTATCATCGTTCGAGCTGGTCGCGACACACGATCTCAACACCATCACTGACCTGACCCTATGGAAATCAACACAGGGGAGGAAGTCCTCTCGTAAGTTATACAGCCTAGCGGGGATCCATATAATACTCAATGCATAACAATAAATAGCAATAGTCAGAATCAATAATCACTTATAACAGGGATCAGATAGAGAACATAAGATCATTCGATTTGAGATATCAATTATTAAAAGGAATCATGGATCATATAATCATGAAAAGTTATCATAATCATACTGGATTAATAATCATGCTTCACTTATCATCATCATACTCTTATCACTTGTATATACTCTTTATCCTTGTATTTTTCTTAGTCTTAGTGACTTTAGGTGCCTTTAACTTTTGGAGATTTTACGCCAAGCAAATAATACAGTCTTGTGCAGTCAATGAGTGATCAAACCATGACTAAGGAAGTGACCCTTCACTATAAGTACTTAGCATAGGCTGTCCATCATCTCTTCATCTTTCTTACTTTAATCACTTTATCAATTCATTATTCTTTCATTCTATAAAGGGGTTGGATCATTGGACAGATCAATAACAAGACAAATGATTCAGTCACACAACAATTCAATCAGTAGGGAATAGCATATTACAATCATGGAATGAATCTAGGTCAATCAGCAATCAAAATGAATTCTGCATAAGGGTCGGTCGACCGATTCTCTCTGATCGGTCGATCAATTTCTTAGCACCGGTCGACCGATATCTTTGGGTCGGTCGACCGGTTGGTCTAATTAATTCAATGGTTCTTTGTCAGCTAAGTCTTGGGCACCGGTCGACCGATATCTCTGGATCGATCGACCGATGGTGCTCGATCTGTACAGTGACCTTCGGCCGGCCGACGTAAGAAGAGACTCAGAAGGAATGATCGGTCGACCGGTCTGTACTAGTCGGACCGATCGACCGATATTTCTGGATCGGTCGACCGGTCGTCATGAAAATAGAATCGAATTTTCAGCGATTTTCAATTCAAAATGCAATCATAGCTTACAAATGAACATCTAAACATGAAGGAATGATACAAAACACATCTATAGTCATAGGGAATCATAAATCAAGGATCAAACACAAGAATACAATCAATCCATTTCTTTTGCACTTTCTTTCATTAATCAAGAACACATTTCAAGATGAGAACCCTAATTTTGCCCTAATGCTAATTAAGTTATGCAGGGGGATTTCGGATTCACCCACCTCCTTCCATGGTTGATTCTTGCTTGAAACCCCTCCGGTTACCGACGATTGTCCTCCCCTTGTTGTCCTCCACCTACGAAGCAATCGATTGGAGAAGAAGGTAAGGGAATGTCGTTGGAAATCAAACTAATGCAGAAATGAGAACCTATGATCCTTGATGGCACATGGGAAAGCTCCTACAATAACTTCCTTGATGGCAAAGGGGCAAATGGAAGGGAGAGGGGGCAAATGGAAGGGAGAGGTTTTGATGGAAGGAAGTGTCCAAATTGCCCTTTTCTTCTCTTATTCATTCATAGGCATAGATGTCCACTCTTGATCTTATCCATTTGGTTATCTTTTTTTTATTCAAGTGTTACATCATTACCCCATTATAAGAAAATTCATCCTCAAATTTTGCACTAAGTAGAGGTCTTACCGAATAGGTGCGAGAATTCTTGGCGCATCTCTGATTCGAGTTTTCATGTGGCCTCATCGTCGTGATGAAAACACCATGCCACCCTGATCATAGCTACATCTTTATTCTTTTGGCGTTGTACTTTCCGTTCTACTATGTGTGTCGGGTACTCTGCGAAGGTCAAATCAGTAGCTAGATTTGACTCTTCGATTTGTAAAACATTGGCAGCATGATGCTTGTACTTCTTAAGCATGGAAACATGAAATACATTATGCACTCATTCATAAGAAGGTGGCAAGGCTAGCCTGTTTTCACCTACTAACTCCAGTACCTCGAAAGGTTTCACGTACCGAGGGTTGAGCTTCCCTCGTTTACTGAATCTCATAACTCCCTTCATAGGAGACACCTTCAGCAGAACCTTATCACCAGCATGAAAAATCTGCTCATGTCTGCCCTTATCAACATAACTCTTCTGTCTGCTCTGAGCTGTCTTCATCATCTGCTTGATCAGCTCCACCTTCTCGGCATACTCTACTGCCTACTTCACTTCTTGCTTACTCATGATTTTCTCTTCACCTACTTCACCCCAGTGAGCGGGTGGACGACAAGGTCTACCATATAAAGCCTCAAAGGGTGCCATACTAATATTGAAATGGTAGCTGTTATTATAAGTAAATTCGATCATATGAATGTGTTCAACCCAGTTGCCTTGCCAATCTAGTGCACATGCTCGCAGCATGTCCTCTAATGTCTGAATAGTCTTCTTAGACTGCCCGTCGATCTGAGGGTGGAAAGCAGTGCTAAAATTTAGTCTTGTGCCAAATGCTTGCTGCATGCTCTTTCAGAATCTAATAGTGAATATGGGTCTCGATCGGAAATAATCGATGCTGGAATGCCATGTAGTCTAATCACCTCCCTAACATACAAGTTCAATAAACTCTCTACCGATTGCTACCACCGAATAGAAATGAAGTGTGTCGTCTTCGTGAATCTGCCTACCACCACCCGTACAGCATCATGACCCTTCTTGGACCTGGGCAAGTTGGATATGAAATCCATGGTAATATTATCTCACTTCCACTGTGGAATATCTAAAGACTTCAATTTTCCATATGACATCTGATGCTCAATCTTCACCTGCTGGCACACCAGACATCTAGACACATACTCAGCTATCTCCTTCATGTCAGGCCACCAATACTGCGTTGTACATCTTTACGTCTTAATGCTCCCAGGATGGATGACAAACTCAAACTTATGGCACTCATCCATAAGAAGAGAGTAGTATCAACCTATGTGCAACCTTGCCGACTAATTTTGATACTGAAATGGTCCATAGCAGTGAGGACTAATTACTCCTTACTTATCTGCATTACCTCTTTCGTATAAGAAGCTTTCAGTAACATTTGATCACCATCATTAACGATATCTTTTTGTATACCTTCGTTTGCATAGCTCTTCTCCTTTTAACCTTTTTCATAATTCGTTCAACCTTCTTAACATATTTTCTTCGTTCATGATTTCTTTTTGCCTATTTCACTCAATTGAGTGGGGGACAACAAGGTTGTCAATGTAATCGAACGGTATTCTAAAATATTTGATTGGTGGCCATTATCATAAGTAATTTTGATCACATGTAAATGGTCATTCCAATTACCATGCCAATTAAGTGTACATATCCCCAACATGTGATAATTGTATTTAGATACAAACAATTGATTACACTCCGATGTTATCTTAGGCTTCTATTTTTACCGTCAATTATGCTTTTAACATTTTATCCTTTCCTTTGAAACTTTATTTTTCTAAATTGTTTAACATTGGGATTCCAGGGACAAAGCTATCATTTTTTCATAACCTCATGATCTTCAAGGATCATTGCATATGTGAGTTTAATTACAATATAGTTATCGATCTAATATTCACTTGGCATCTATTGCTATTGGTCTATCGTCCATAACGATACATGATTCAATGTTAGTAATTTATTTGGATTCAGTGAAAATCAACGTTTAACGTCGCCCAATGCCGATGTTCTTGTGATATGGTATGATGATAGTCATCTAGAGGTATGGTCACTTGACCTTCGACTTCGATCATATAGCTTGAGGGATTGCACAAAGTACAAGAATAAGAAATTGTTCAATGCGACAATTTTGTTTGGAATCAACAAAAGTCTTATAAATCATTTGGGAATGGATTATTCTTGGCTATCTATGTCATTGGAATAAGATGATTCATTAATCAATGTCAATACTTTGTTCGATAAATTAATCATGGAAGTTGCCTTCAACTTTAACTTCTTAGTTTACCTTGCATTGTCTTCTATTGATTTATCTTTCCATTACAATATCATGTCATATACTTTCATAGAAAGCCAATGGTTATATATCACCACAACAAGCTCTCTTCTTTTGAAGTTGAGTGTCTTTCCCTCCATGTATAGGGGAATAAACTAATATAATTATATAGGGAGTGAGAAGCACCCCGAAACAAAGTTACGATTAGGATGATGATTCGATCGGTCGACGTAACACATGGTAAAATCCAATCCATAATGAACCCAAACAATTTTATGCACGCTACATAACATAAGTCCTTAATAGAACATCATGAATGCAGACAAACACATAGAATGAATTCAAGCAATAAGGTAGGGAAAAACAAAGCAATCACCAAAATACAAGACAAGCAATCATCTTTATCTTTTGCACATTGTCCATTTTCGTAACCTACCATAGTCCATTTTCATATCATACATTAGTCTATTTTCATATCTTTCATTGGTCCTTTTTCATGCAATTGTCCATCTTTTAACTTGGCATCAATAACAAGAATCATAACTTTGTACATGTTCATCCTTATCATTCTCAGACATATATCAACATTAAACCTTTAAGATGAATCATGGGTAGACCATCACGGGCCAGTGGGGGATCAGTGTCACGGCCAGCTCTGTTAAGTCAGATGACTTCGCACAAGGCGGAAACATCTATGAGAGTGTGGATGATCTCGCACTAGACGGCAACATCCCTCATTGGAGATGATCTCGTCCTAAGCAGCAATATCCATAAAGATGAGGATAATCTCGCACTAGTTGGAAACATCCCTCAGAGGAGATGACCTCGCACTAGGCCATAACATGAGTGAAGATAAAACCTTATTTTAGGCGGAAACATCCCTCGAAGAAGATGACATCGCTACCTTGTGCTATGCGAAAACATCCCTCGAAGGAGATGACCTTGCTCTAAGCCAGCATAACTTTTCATCATTATAGTGGACCTCTCTTTCGACCTGTAATTAGATCAAGGTTATATTATGCATAGTTCCGCATCATTTTTAAGTTCGTTTCACTTCATAACAAGTCGGGTGGGCAAAGGCTTAATAAATCAAAGGATTCGATTAGAATCGAATTTCCTTTCATCCACATATCGGACGCCTATAAGTCAAACGGTTGTCCATTTCTAGTTCATTTAGCGGTCGTCCGAAAGGAGGAGTGGACGTCCGTTTGTCAATGTCTTTCGATCAACTAAAAAGGGGTAGCCGACGACTGTTTGGTATTCATTCTTCAATCCAATGTGACTTCTGAGTCTTTCAAAATTTTATGTTTATTCATCCATATATCTAACTCTTAACTCAATATGAGGTAATAAGAATTCATATAACTAGTTTGAATTTTCTTCAGACTTTTATCAACATAATATAGAGACCATATGAAGTATAAGGTACAACAAGCATTATGGGTGCCTACTTATCAATATAACATATAAATAAACCTCTATCTTGACAACCTCATGGAATCACATAACTCATAACAATAAATCATAACTTAGGCATGCTTGATTTTCTATAAAATTCACTTCTACTATTTTGGAACCATCTCACACCTACTTATTGTGTGAGACAATTCTTTTATTTATTCTTATAATTCCCTCATTTCTATCATAAATCTACATCTCTTTGCAATATGCCTACTCATTTCCCTCTTCATACTACTGCAGTCAGAAGAAGTCCGTGAGTAGGATGATCATGAAAGAGATGGAAAACATGAATTGAAAAAAATAAAATTATTTCTTATATTTTTTTCTAAATATATATAAGACTGATTCTTCATGTATGTATAATCATCCCCATGCATTACTTATTCTTTCCCAATTTTTCATAACCTTTATGCCCCTTTTGCATAATCACTAATACTCTTTAGGTTGATTCTTATCATACAAAATAACCTTCTTAGGAATCAACCACTCTTATGAAATAAGCATCGATACATCAACAAAGAATGACACAAAGCAAGAAAGATATTACTTGTACTTTACGGTGGAGGGTGTGGCAACTGCTCAGTGAAATCACATGAACTATTACCATACTATCTTATACAATAGGACGTCAAGAGAGTCCTGACTTTAGGCTCTGATACCATAAATGTAATGCTCCCAAATCGACCAACGCCACGTGACGAGGATATCTCCGAAGGCGCTACGAAAAATACTAACTTTGACTAACAATTGACCAAATCTCAATTAAAATGATGACATGTCAACAATAAGAATAAAGAGAGAAAATAAGAATATCATAGTAGCTAAAGTCTCAAAGTACTACAAAGTCTCCATAATAACCATAATATTTGGATTACATCTCAAGTTCATAAATGCGAAAAATAGAGAAAAGATAACTAGGCCCTCTGTCAGTTTATGTGCTTTATCATCGTTCGAGCTGGTCACGACACACGATCTCAACACCATCACTGACCTGACCCTGTGGAAATCAACACAGGGGAGGAAGTCCTCCCGTAAGCTATACAGCCTAGTGGGGATCCATATAATACTCAATGCATAATAATAAATAGCAATAGTCAGAATCAGTAATCACTTATAACATGATCAGATAGAGAACATAAGATCATTCGATTTGAGATATCAATGGTTAAAAGGAATCATGGGTCATATAATCATGAAGGGTTACCATAATCATACTGGATCAATAATCATGCTTCACTTATCATCATCATACTCTTATCACTTGTACATACTCTTTATCCTTGTACTTTTCTTAGTCTTAGAGACTTAAGGTGCCTTTAACTTTTGACGGTTTTACGCCGAGCAAATAATACAGTCTTGTGCAGTCAATGAGTGATCAAACCATGGCTAAGGGAGCGACCCTTCACTATAAGCACTTAGCATGGGCTGGCCACCCTCTATCTCTTCATATTTCTTACTTTAATCACTTTATCAATTCATCATTCTTTCGTTTTATAAAGGGGTTGTATCATTGGACAGATCAATAACAAGACAAATGATTCAGTCACACAACAATTCAATCAGTAAGGAATAGCATATCATAATCATGGAATGAATCTAGGTCAATCAGCAATCAAAATAAATTCTGGATAAGGGTCGGTCGACCGGTTCTCTTTGATCGGTCGACCGATTTCTTAGCACCGGTCGACTGATATCTTTGGGTCGATCGACTGGTCGGTCTAATTTAATTCAATGGTTCTCTGTCCACTAAGTCTTGGACACCGCTCGACCGATATCTCTGGATCGATCGACCGATGGTGCTCGGTCTGTACAGTGGCATTCGGTCGGCCGGTCGGCCAACGTAAGAAGAGACTCAGAAGGAATGATCGGTTGACCGGACTGTACTGGTCGGTCGACCGATTTTCATGCCGGTCGTTGTGAAAACAGAATCGGACAGAATCGAATTTTCAGCGATTTTCAATCCAAAATGCAATCATAGCTTACAAATGAACATCTAAACATGAAGGAATGATACAAAATACATCCATAGTCATAGGGAATCATAAATCAAGGATCAAACACAAGAATACAATCAATCCATTTCTTTTCCACTTTCTTTCATTAATCAAGAACACATTTCAAGATGAGAACCTTAATTCTGCCCTAATGCTAATTAAGTTATGCAGAGGGATTTCGGATTCACCCACCTCCTTCCATGGTTGATTCTTGCTTGAAACCCCTCTGGTTATCGACGGTTGTCCTCCCCTTGTCCTCCACCTATGAAGCAATCGATTGGAGAAGAAGGTAAGGGAATGTCATTGGAAATCAAACTAATGCAGAAATGAGAGAACTTATGATCCTTGATGGCACATGGGGGAGCTCCTACAGCAACTTCCTTGATGAAAATGAGGCAAATGGAAGGGAGAGGGGCTGTCCAAGAGGAGCTCTTTTTTTATAGGAGTTTTGATGGAAGGAAGTATCCAAATTGCCCTTTTTTGATTTTATTCATTCATAGGCATAGCTGTCTACTCTTGATCTTATCCATTTGGTTATCTATTTATTTATTTATTAATTTTTTTTATTCTGGTGTACATCATTTGTTCTCTACTCTTTCATTCATGAATGCAAATCATTATCAAAGAAAAAAATAGCTAAACTATTTATAATTAAAGCAGAAGATTTGAGAACATAAAAGTTTAGTTTTTACCTTATGATATATATATTCAATTATATTGGCCATTATAGTAACATAACTTCTAACTTCTAAACTATTAATATAATTCAGCAGGTATTTCATGTTTAAGGATTGGTGGTCGTTTCACTACTTTTCACAATTAATATAAAATTTTGGAATATATATAGTATATAAATGATAAACGTAAGATTGTGTCAATTATCAAATAAAATTATATTGGACATTAACATAAATTTATGAAAATATTTCGAGAATATTGATAATATTTTTTTAATCGAATAAATCACCCTATATATAATCCGTTTTTTAATTGAGAAACGTTCAAATTGTACGAATGATCATAATATGATCTGTTGACGAAGTACGTATCAACTTATCCCGACTTCTAGATTAAATGCTCATATGTGACCCCGAAATTCGAAGAAGGTTGATGAGTAATTTAATTTAAATTTTAATGAATTAAAGGAGAAAAAATATAAAAGCAAAATTATAATTAAACAATGAATATGAAAAGAATGAAAGATAAATTCTAATTGGGAGATTAGGTTTTGAATGAAAATTTTGACTAGATTAAGGCCAGAAATTTAATTTGAATTTCAATTAAAATATAAGCTTAATGGATAAAGAATTTTAATTAGGATGAAATTAAGAATTTTAAGTTTAAAAATGTATTTCCAAAAATGAAATAATAATATCTTATTTATTTTATTATGAAATTAGGTGATAAAATAGTATCACGCGATTTAATTTCAAAAATTAGAGAAAATGAAATAAAAGGATAAAATAAAGTATACTTTTATTGAAATAAGTCATGAATTGAATATAGATAGAAAAAGAATTTGAATCAGATTGAAATATATATAAATACTACATTTAGAATAATTAATTAGGGGATCTTATTGAAAGTTAATTAAGTAAAAAAGATATAAATTAGAATGTTTTAGTTCCACACAAAAGTTCTTCCCTTTCTCCCCGTCGCCGACAACCGAGGTACACCAACAAAGATCACTTATTCAACTCAAAGGCCGACATTAGAGAGTATATGGTAGTTGGTTGTTCTACATCACTCATTAGAAAAAAAATAAATAAATAAAAGAAGTGTTGGATCCAAAAGGACACCAAGAAAAGGGGGTGGGAGGAGGGATGAATTGATGTTAAAATAAAAATATTAATTTTATGAAAATTATCACGGAAACTTAAAATCGATTTGATAATTTTTTAAATCAACACAAATCAAATCACATCTCATGCATCATAATATGAGAAGAAGAGGAAGAGAGAAATCAAACACAAATGAACACGATGATTGTTGACGAGGTTTGACCACATCTTGCCTGCATCCTTGCTCCGACTTCTCGACCTCGAGATCGTCATTAGAACTCTTTTTTTGTTCCAAATGAGGCAAGGAAGAAAAGTTCTTTACACCACTGCCTTTTCTTCGCTTCGAGATGTAAGGCACACCTCTCCTCCAATATTTTCTCTCATTCAAGAGGCAAGATTTTGAACCTCTTTTACATAGGAGCTCTTTAAGTTTTTCTGATCAAAATGTCTCTTTTTTATAATACTATGCTCACAAGAAGATAAGAGAAAACTTTAAAACAAAAACTTCAAGGAAAATATCTTCTTTTGATAACTTGAAATTTTTCTTCAATGAATGGATGAGTACGTGAAAAATAGGTCCTAGTACTTGAAAATTTCGTCCAGAATTTGTTCCACCATTTTTCTAAAAAAAATAACCGTTACTGTTTATTTGACCTAGATGTCGGTCGATCACACATATGGACCGGTCGATCGGTTTGTGTGACCGTTGTGCGATTTTTTCAGCTTCTAACACTTGATCGATCGACCGGACTATCAATCGGTCAGTATTGTCTCAGCGTCAACTGGGACAAGCTCAATTTTGATCGGTCGACCAACATCTCCATTCGGTCGTCCGGTATTGTCTCGACCGATCTTCTTTGTTTCGATTGACAAGTTGACCGACCAACACTATTTTGAGCATAATCTTTTGCACATTTATATAAATTAGATAATCTTAAATTATATGGATAGCTAACATGATTCTCTATAACTTTGATATTTATCATTAATCCATAATCTAATAAGATCATAGTCAATTATCTAATCAAAATGTAGTGCATAAAGTTGTCCATTTTTTTAAACTTTTTCAACATTTAATTTTAATGTTTCGAAGTTTGTATCATCAAAATATAATTCTACATGTCATTAAAACTTTGTTCCAACAATTTCCCTCTTTTTGATGAAAACAAATTGAGAAATATGAAAAATATATAAGTTGTGAAAAAGTTGTAAAATTTTGTAAAAATCAATTTTCAACAATCTTCTCCTAAAATTTAGCTTTTCTTACAATGATAGATATTTACATAAGTACTAATTGTAAAGCACTCTTCATATAGAGTTATATTCATATCATATTTCTCTCCTTTTTATTTTATCAAAAAGTGATTTGTACATAAGGGACATAAGAAACTATATGTAATTTCCCCTTTATTTTTTTTAAAAAATGATTCCCTCCTTTTAACACAAATACTAAAGTGTTACGTCGTTATAAAATATGAAAAAATAGTCCTCTCTAAATTTGTGACTATTTTAAAAATAAAATCAAATTGATCTATAAGTTATAAAAGCCACATGTTTCAAAAAATTACATTAAGAATCAAATATTACATAAAACTTTAATACAACAATGATGTCAAAATAAAGTTAGGAAGTTTTTAGCATTCTCCCCTATCACTATGGCTAATTTTCTTATTCTATTTTATATGTTCATCTTTTAAAAAATAATAATTTTAAAAATTTTAGAAATAAAAACGTAAATGATACTTTCATCATAATTTTTGTGCATTCACATTTTCAATTCCACTTGTCATTTGTTTTACATGTGAGACACACCTGAAAGATACAACAACAACAACAACAAAGTCTTATCCCACTAGGTGGGGTCGGCTACATGGATCATACGACGCTATATTCGTTGATCCATGTTCATGAGATTCGACAGGGTTTTACGCTGGCTGTCGGAGCCTAGCACACTTGAAAGATAATTATATAATATTTGATATTCAAATTTTTTTGGGTCCTATTTTGTTAGACAATGTTCCTTTTGGAACCCAAATCATGTCATGTTTGATTTTCTTATTTTACATATGTACAATGACCATAAAAGTCACATGTAAAATATTTAAAATGTGATTTTTTATTAAATGGATGATTAGATTTCCAATAAGTATTTTTTATTTCCAAAGTATTTCTTAAGATTATTTTTTGGTACATAAGAAATAATCTTATTTTGTAAATTTTTCAACAGAGTATTTTTCTTCTTTACTTTTTCTAAAGAACATGCTAATTAATTTTATAATTTCACAAGCATGTGTAATTTTCAAAGTATCAATTTCATTGTTTAGTTTTTCATTTTTCATACAACACCTATCATTTTCTTCTTGTAAGTTTTCAGTTTCACGTAGTAATTTCTCATTTTCTTTTTTAAATGAAAAATATCTTTTTATAAGGGAGGAAAGTTCTTTATTTACATTTGGAGAAAGGATTTTCTTCGGAAGAGTTCGATGAGTCATAATTTGAATTTGAAAGGTTGAAAATTATTTCATCGTCATGTGCCATTAAGCATAGGTATGCTTCGTCATTAGAAGAGCTTGATGAAACACTTGTTTCACTTGATTCTTCATATTTTTTCTTTTTTCCTTTCTCAAATGTATCTTCTTTGTATTGTTTGTATGAACTTCTTCTTAGTTCCTCCTTTTCTCTTTCTTTTTTACTACCTTGAGATACTTATCTAATTTTCTTGTGTAGCATGCGAGTTTTTTTCCGTCCACTTCCTCTTCACTTGAGTCTTCTTTTGCATTTGCTTTCAATGCCAATGTTTTCTTCTGGGAGGCTTTTTATTCTTGATCTCCTTGGATTTAGATCTCATAACTCAGAAGTGAACCAATAAGATTATCAAAATCTAATTTGTTCAAAGCTTTTTCTTCAATCATGATCTTCTTCGTATGCCATTTGGAGGAAAGAGACCTGATGTAACGCCCAAGAATCCTGTAGTATAAAAGAAAAGAAAAATAAAAGATAAAAGGAAAAGATAAACCGAATAGGAGGAGATAAATAGGAAAATAAAGTCTAGTTAGATTTATTTTTCCAACAGACTCGGATCAGATCTTATATATATGAGGTCAAAACAAACAACTCAGGCCCTTTTTCCCTGTGCAAGTCGGCCCTAGATAATTTTCTTGTTCGTGCGCCTTTCTTGTCCCCGTTCATGCCTGACGACTACCACCCGCGCAGGAGGACAACCAGGGGATGTGGACGCCGCTGACCACACATTTGAATCGAGGGGAATGAGCAGAGAAAGAGGAAGAAGAAGAATGAATTGGTTTCTGGACAGAAATTAAAAGGTATACAACTATGGTACATTCATCATATAATCTTGATTTTAAAATCGAAGCATGCTTTAATTGATTCCTTGTTATAGTACTATGATTTATGATGATTATTGATGTCAGCCATCGCCGAAAAGTTGATCAAAAAATGTACTGCGCGTTGCAATCATTCTCCTCAAGATGAACCCGGCCCGAGTTTCTCCGTACTCGGCCCGGATTATGATGTGCCCGGACCGAGTCCATCGAAACTCGGCCCGGATCCGTCATTATCGATGCTTTCGAGCTCTGCAACTAGATGAACCCGACCTGAGTTTCATGCACGATGAAGATGTCAGGCGTGACGGCCGCCCCGACTTAACGACGACCCGACCCATCCCAGGTGTGATCCGAACCCGACCCGGCTTTACCCCAAATTTCCATGAACGATGATTGATAAACTCAACCCGAGTTCTGAAGCGATTAAGTTGATTTTTATAATCCTTTGATCCCTGATTTTGTACTTAATTCAGACCTTGATGATGATGATAATGATGCTCTTAATGCTCATGATTCCTGTGTGTAAATCTGATCTAAATTGTGATATGATTATGTTATTTACATCCTTAATAATGATGATGTTTATTATGACCTTATGGTGACGTAATTTAGATCCAATCAAATCTATGTTGACATTGATCCATATCCATCAATCTTGATCTATCTTATGACGGTGATGATAATTATGATGTTCATATATTTCTAATCTCTCCATGATTTTGTCTTGTAGTTCTGATTAAGTCATATATATAATGATGATGATGATGATTAGAATTCTTGATCAGTATGATTCGTTGATTACGATCATTTTTTATGATGACCAAATCTTGATCATGATCCTTATATCCTAATAAAGATAAAGTAAAAGTTGCAAGATAAAATATGAAAAACATTAAATGGAGAGCTCTTTTATGATGGACGACCATGTATGGGCTGACTCCGGACAGTTATGGATTGACTTCGGTCACTTATGACCTAGCTTTACCAGTTATGATGATGATGATGGACGGATTGAGGTAAGTCTCCTCGTGAGTTCAAATATACTCCATTATAAGTCAAAGATAAATAATAAGATGATGAAGAAGATGAAGCATATTAATAGTAAAATCTCTTTATGATGATTAGTGATTATGATCACACCTATGATGATTTTTTCTATGATCTCTTTATCTATTATTAATATGATTTAAAGAAAATGATACAATTCATTATTTTCTATCTTCATACAATTATCTCTTCTGAACCTTTATATGATGATGACCTCATAATCATGATGATCAACTTTTGTTATTCTATGATGATTTATCTTGGTCTATCCTGATCCTTAATCTTATTATCTCAAGAAGATGACGTGATCTATGAATATCTTATTATCTTAGTGATCTCCTATTCATATTGTATGTTACTAGAATTCTTTTATTCAAATGATGATGATGCTTATTTCCTTCTATATGATGATGATGTCCTTATGATTATTATCTAGTATCATGATCTTGTGATTGTCTTTACTTTACTTTCATACTGAGTTATAAAACTCATAGGGAGATTTCTCCCATGCATATTCTTAAATACAGAATCAGATCTTAATGATGAAGGTGACCAACGTTGATAGATCGAGTTCATGGCGGCTGTACATGGGTATCTTGAGTCCTTTAGTTTGATGTACTAGTTTTCCTTTGGACTCACATGAAGTTCTTTATCAGTCTTTCGCATATTATGATGTCATACTCTTTTATTATTTAATGATGATTAGTCTTTTGCTTTTATCGATGTCGATTTGAGGGCGTTACAGTTAGTTATCAGAGCCCAAAGTTCAAGCATTCTCATATTCTAATGTATGATGTCATAGTCCATGTGTAAGTACCACGAGCAGTTAAAGAAGATGATATAATTCATTATTTTCTATCTTCATACAATTATCTCTCATGAATCTTTATATGATGATGATCTCATAATCATGATGATCGACTCTTGTCATTTTATGATGATTTATTTTGATCTACCCTAATCCTTAATCTTATGATCTCAAGAAGATGACATGATCCATGAATTTCTTATGATCTTAGTGATCTCCTATTCATATTATATGTTAAATCCTTTTATTCAAATCATGATGATGCCTATTTCCTTCTATATGATGATGATGTCCTTATGATTATTATTTAGTATCATGATCTTATGATTGTCTTTACTTTACTTCCATACTGAGCTGTAAAACTCATAGGAAGATTTCTCCCATGCATATTCTTAAATGCAGGATCAGATCTTAATGATGAAGGTGACCAATGGTGACAAATAGAGTTCGTGGTGGCTGCACATAGGTATCTTGAGTCCTTTAGTTTGATGTACTAGTTTTCCTTTGGACTCACATGAAGTTCTTTATCAGTCTTTCGCATATTATGATGTCACACTCTTTTATTATTTAATGATGATTAATCTTTCGCTTTTATCAATGTCGAGTTGATTAGTCAAAATCTTTTTTTGGTCAATATGATGTACATGTAAGGATGACCCATAGCATCTTCGAAACGTATTTTGCCACGTGGCGAGGTGCGATTTGGGGGCATTACAGTTAGGTATCAGAGCCTAAAGTTCGGGCATTCTCATGTCCTAATGTATGATGTCATGGTCCATGTGCAAGTACCACGAGCAGTCACCGCGCCACCTGATGTAAATCCAAGTAAGCTATGTCTTCCACTCGGAAGCTAAATGATTATGATGACGACCATTAACTCATGATATTTGATTATGCTAATATATGATCTTATTTATTCTTAGTATTCCTTCTTAGATGATTCAAATTCATGATGATTAATGATGAAGTACTCTATGAATGTCGAATTATTCGAGGATGTGACAATCGACATGCCTCCCCTCTTCATATCGTTTCATATCACACTTACATTGTTCATCCTGTTAAGATGATGAAGCACTGATTCAATGATTTGATCAAATACCTATTCTGGATCTTATATGTGATCCCCTTTTATATCATTGATCTTATTATTAATTAAAGAAGTATTCTTTTTATGATTATGTTTTGAGAAGGATCACATCAAACATAGGTCATAGTAGAAGTTATTGAGCTAAATTGATCATATAAAGATGATGATTGACATAGTTCCATTATCAATATCATATGTTGTCATTATCTACGATGATGAACAACACTCTTTGATCCTTATATGGCACAAACTATCTTTAAGGATGATGACCTTATGAAAATAATTTCATACCATAAAGTATGTCCAAGTGGTACAAATGATGATGGAAGATAAGATTTTTTCTTCACATCGGTTAGAAATTCTTAGAATGATTATGATAGGATTCTAGTGTCAATTGATTTTCCTCTTAACATGTATAAGTACTATGCAAGAAAAAGATAGTTACGAGTATCTAAGTGAACCAAAAGTTATAATTAGAGGTTGGGAGTCATATCGACCTTCATTCAAGTACGACCCTGATTTCAAAGGTTCCATAATACATGAACTGATGAAGTCAAATTTAATAACTTTAAGACAAGGGATTTATGAAATCGAGAGTCTCATTTTGAAAATGTTGCATTTCTTTTGTAAAGAAAAATGATAACTCTATGAATTTAGAGATTGATTAATAAGATTGTTAAATAAAATAATCATGAAGACACAAGTACTTATTTCCATGTATAGATGACCTTTTTAAGGCTAGGATGTTCTCCAAAGTTGATCTATGAAGTGAGTACTAGTACCTTCGGATTGTTGAAGAAGATATGATGAAGATAATTTTTATGTCGATGTATAATCACTATGAATTTAGTGATGTAATGAACACCCCTCAAACTTATATGAACCTCGTGAATATGGTGTTCGAACTATCCCCAGAGCCATATAAGAAACATATGTGAATTGGTACTGATGGTACTAAGATAGCATGATGAATTCTGACTGAAGAAGTATAAGATGAAATAGCTAATTTAGGAACTCAAATGAGTTATGGTAATTATCTTTAATGATTCAGGAAGGATTTTGATATGGTAGTATTATCCTAAAATGAAAAAATACTTATATGAAGTCCTTAAAAGATTTTGAATCCCTCATAAATTATCACCATAGTAAGATAAATTCTATTCCACATGCACTCAAACACATGAAGGAATGTTCGTTAGGCTTCAATGAGACTGTGTGAATATGAAATGATGAAGAAATTAAGCATGTGAAATCCAAAATGATGAAGTCCTAAAAAGAGCTATACTTGATGAATAACATAAGCTTGGGTTGCGGTCCATTTGGAAATAAGTCTTATAAGAAGAAGTATTAGATGAATATTATAAATATGGATTGCGATCCATTTGGAATTATGCGTTATAATGAAAAAGTATTAAAAGAATATTATAAGTTTAGGATATGATCCATTTGAAAAGTATAAGAAGTATAAGGATATAATCATAAGTCTGGATTATGATCCATTTGAAAAGTATAAGAAGTATAAGGATGTAACCATAAGTTTGGGTTGTGATCCATTTGGGAAGTACACAGATGTATAAGGATGAACAAACAGCAATGACATGAAACATGGAGATACAAAAGTATGTTCTAAATACCCAGTATGTCAATGTGAAAAAAGTAGATCATCAGAAATCTTATGAAAAGATGATGTATAACGTTAAGAATTCTATATAAAGATGACCTTACATAGGAAGACAATTCTATCTAATTATGCCAATGCTAATCCTAATGATCTTTATGATAATGTATAATTATTATATGATTTATAATCAATTGTGTTCATTAAGATGATGACTGCTAATGATGATGGATTATGTTCAATAACACCTTGTGATGATCATCGATCTTGTAAATCGATGTATTTAATTTTTAATGACCCTTATGATAATTTTTTCCCACCATGCTAGGTTATGCCATTGTTGATCTTAATGATCCACATGATGACTATCCTATAATAAAGGAATGATCCTATGATGATGATGTACCTTTTGATGTCAAATAATCAATCTTCTTGATCATGATGTTCCATGGTTGTATAATCAACCATATCATATGCTACTTTGATGACCCTTAATCTTAGGATCGGCGATGATCATGCCATATGCTCATGATTATGATGATCACTGTTATGGAATTAATAATGAAATAAAGTTTTATTTTCCACCTATCGATTCTTATTGATTATATGTCATTGTTCATGATGACTTCTATTGTCAAGGAGGATTATGTCATTTGTAATATTTCCTTCGAAACCTTGTATAGGATACCATATTGTTTACCTACAAGTAGGAATGAGGTAGATAAAAAGAAGTTTCTAAATGCCAAAGAGCTGAGATAGACAAAAAGAACATGCCAAGAAAGTTGAATTGATATAAAGAGGATGAAAATAACTCAGGCATGATAAAAATTTTATGTCAAGAAAGACTGATGTAGATGGATTTTTAAACCTGATGATAAAGTTGTATGAAAGGTATCTCCAATCAAGTTCCTCCTATTAAGAATGTGTTTGATCCGTATCACTCATTTGATCCAAAATTGAAATATGCCTAAATGATGTCATGTTATGACATTCTCAAGTTTTCTCATAATGATTGAAGTTGATTTTGCTCCTAAAAGTCTTAATTGGTCCCTTGTGACCAAAAGTTAGGATGTTAAGTTAAGAAAGATACACGATGAGAAGAGGATTGTCATGACTTATGTAAAGAAGTGTTACAACCTCATATGAGGCAATTCTTTAATTGACATATGGATGATTTGGATAGCAACACATTATTGTGTTAGCTGAAATAGATTTTGTTTCCTAATTATAGTAAAGGCAAAATGAAAAGATGAGTCATATGATGAAGAAAAATATGGAAAAAAATATATGATGAAAGGACCTTTGCCCTAAAGTATATTATGATGACGAAAGGACTATGTTCTTAAGATGATGAAGATGAAATGATGATGAACAAATGTGTTTCTAAGTGTAAGATGGACCATTGCACAAATGACCAAGAAGTTTCTTTCTTGTTAGTAAGCTCTTACTCGATGACTAAATTCGAGGACAAATTTTATTTTAAACGGTTTATGATGTAACGCCCGAGAATCCTACAGTATAAAAGAAAAGAAAAATAAAATATAAAAGGAAAAGATAAACCGAATAGGATGAGATAAATAGGAAAATAAAGTCTAATTGGATTTGTTTTTCCAATAGAACTCGGATCAGATCTCCTCTCATATATATATGAGGTTAAAACAAACAACTCAGGCCCTTTTTCCCTGTGCAAGCTGGCCCTAAATATTTTCCTTGTTCGTGCGCCCTTCTTGTCCCCGCTCGGACCACTACCGCCCATGCAGGAGGACAACCAGGGGACGTGGACATCCCTGGCCGCACATCTGAACCGAGGGAAATGGGCAGAGGAAGAGGAAGGGGAAGAAGAAGAATCAATTAGTTTCTGGATAGAGATCAAAAGGTATGGAACTATGGTAGATTCATCATAGAATCTTAATTTTCATCTTGAAGCATGCTCTACTTGATCCATAGTTATAGTACTATGATTTATGATAATTATTGATGTTGACCATCACCGAAAAGTTGATAAAAAAATGTACTGCGGGACATAGTCTTTCTCCGCAAGATGAACTCGGCCCGAGTTCCTCTGTACTCGGCCCGGATTATGATGTGCCCAGACCGAGTTCGTCAGAACTCGGCCTAAATCCGTCATTGCCGATGCTTTTGAGCTCTGCAACTAGAAGAACTCGGCTCGAGTTCCACGCACGACGAAGATGTCAGGTGCGACGATCGCCCCGACTCAACGACGACCCGACCCGACCCGAGTTTACCCTAGATTTCCATGAACGATGATTAATGAACTCGGCCCGGGTTTCACCCCTACTCGGCTAGGGTTCTGAAGCGATTAAGTTAATTTTTATAATCCTTTGATTCGTGATTTCGTACTTAATTTAGATCTTGATGATGATTATAATGATGCTCTTAATGCTCCTGATTCATGTGCGTAAACCTGATTTAAATCATGATATGATTATGTTATTTATGCCCTTAATAATGATGGTCTATTATGACCTTACGATGATGTAATTTACATCCAAACAAATCTATGACGACACTGATCCATATCCATCGATCTTGATCTACATTATGACGGTGATAATGAACAAGTTGTTCATATATTTCTGATTTCTCTTCATGATCCTATCTTGAAGCTCTGATTAAGTCATATATATATAATGATGACCAAATCTTAATCACAATCTTTATATCCTAATAAAGATAAAGTAAAAGTTGTAAGATAAAATATGAAAACATTAAATGGAGAACTCTTTTTATGATGGACCGGTGATGACTAGGTATGGGTTGACTCCGGTCAGTTATGGTTGACTTCGGTCAGTTATGGACTAACTACGGTTAGTTATGGACTAGCTTTACTGGTTATGATGATAATGATGGACGGATTGAGGCAAGCCTCCCCGTGGATTGAAATATACCCCACTATATGTCAAAGATGAATAATAAGACGATGAAGAAGATGAAGCGTATTAATAGTAAAATATCTTTGTGATGATTAGTGACTCTTGTCACACTTATGATGATTTTTTTCATAATCTCTTGATCTATTATTAATATGATCTAAAGAAGATGATACAATTCATGATTTTTTATCTTCATACAATTATCTCTTCTGAATCTTTATATGATGAGGACCTCATAATCATGATGATCGACTCTTGTCATTCTATGATGATTTATTTTGATCTATCTTGATCCTTGATCTTATGATCTCAAGAAGATGACTTGATCTATGAATTTCTTGTGATCTTCTATTCATATGATATGTTACAAGAATCTTTTTATTCAAATTATGATGATGCCTATTTCCTTCTATATGATCATGATGCTCCTATGATTCTTCTCTAGTATCATGATCTTATGATTGTCTTTACTTTACTTTCATACTGAGTTGTAAAACTCATAAGGAGATTTCTCTCATGCATATTCTTAAAAGCATTAACAGATCTTAATGATGAAGATGACCAACGATGACAGATCGAGTTCGTGGTGGTTGCACATGGGTATCTTGAGTCCTTTAGTTTGATATACTAGTTTTCCTTTGGACTCACATGAAGTTCTTTATCAGTCTTCCGCATATTATGATGTCACACTCTTTTATTATTTAATGATGATTAGTCTTTCACTTTTATCGATATCGAGTTGACCAGTCAAAATCTTATTTTTGGTCAATATAATATACACGTAAGGATGACCCGTAGTGTATTTGAAGCATATTCTGCCACATGGCAGGATGCGATTTGGGGCCGTTACACCTGAGAAATTTTTTCATCTTTTGGGGTTAGTTCTTGGCTCGCCCAAGGAGGCTAAGCCATTTAAGATATTGTTAAATCGTACAACCATATCATTTATTGATTCATTATCATGCATTTTGAAAGAATCATATTGGTGATTTAAAATATTTAGTCTAAATTTTTTAACTTTATTAGTTCTTTCATAAGTAACAATTAGCTTCTCTCAAATCTCAGATGCACTTTCACAATTTGAAATCCAATTAAACTCTGTTGAATCCAAAGCACAATAAAAAAACATTTTTAGAATTCCAATCAAGTTTTGCAAAAAACTTTTCTCATTCGACAAAATTTGTAGGTAATTTTTCATGTAGATAATAATATTTTTCAACGATGTCGCACATGTCAACAAATGTATGCTTGAATTCTAATTTTTTAATATGCAATATTTGATGCATTTAAAAGGGGCTGATGACTAATTGATTGTCCTTCGGTAAAACTGAACCTACTTGATGCCATAGCTCTAAAGATGATTAAATTTTAAAACAAGACAATTAAATTTTGAAATGATTAGATCTTAAAACGATTAGTTATTAAAACAAGAGCAATCCGCTCTGATATCAATTATTGGATCCCAAAGAGCACCAAGAGGTGGGGGAGGGGTGAATTGGTGTTTAAAACAAAAGTATCAATTTCACGAAAATTATCGCGGAAACTTAAAATTGATTCGACAATCTTTTAAATCAACACAAATCAAATCACATCACATGCATCATAATATGAGAAGGAGATGAGAGAGAAATCAAACACAAATGAACATGGTGATTATTGACGAAGTTTGGCCACACCTTGACCTACGTCCTCATTTTGACTTCTTGACCTCGAGACTAGCGGAGATTCCAATAGAACTCTTTCTTTGTTCCAAATTGGTCAAGGAATAAAAGCCCTTTACACCATCGCATTTTCTCCGTTTTGAGAGGTGAGGCATATCTCTCCTTCAATAAAGCTAATATTTTCTCTCGCTCAAGAAGTAAGATTTCAAATATCTTTTACACAAGAGCTCTCTCAGATTTTCTGAACAAAATATTTTTCTCTTTTACAATGCTATGCTCATAATAAGAGAAAAAAAAACAAGAGAAAATTTTAAAATAAATATCTTCTTTTGATAATTTGAAATTTTTCTTCAATGAGTGGATGGATGCCTTTACTTCTGGCTTTGGCACTCCTTTTATAGGTTCTAGTATGTGAAAAATTCATCCAGAATTTGTTCCTCCATTTTCTCTTTGAAAATTAATCGTTACTATTCATTTGACTCAGAGGTCGGTCGATCGCACATATGAATCGGTCGATTAGTCTATATGATCGTTGCGCGATTTCTTCAACGATCGATCGGACCATCAACTAGTCAGTCGACTGATATTGTCTTGACGTCAATCGAGGTAGGCTTAGTTTTGATCGGTCGATCGGCATCTTCATTCGGTCGATCGGTATTATCTCGATCGACCTTCTTTATTTTGATTGGTAGGTTGACCGACCTACGTTATTTTGAGCATAACCTTTTGCACAGTTATCCAAATTAAATAATCTTAAATTTTATGAATAGCTAACATGATTCTCTACAACTTTGATATTCATCATTAATCCATAATCTATTAAGATCATAGTCAATTATTTAATCAAAGTATAGTACATAAAGTTGTCACTTTTCTTTAAACTTTTTCAAAATTTAACTTTAGTCTTTCGAGATTGATATCATCAAAATATAATTTTATATGTCATTAAAACTTTGCTCCAATAGAAAGTTCACAGCTTTGCGCAGGAAATAGACAACGAGTTCATAATTCAATTTTCAATCAACTTAATGTGCGTAGCAAGATTTATAGGTTGGATGATTTTAGATGGAGACCCCATGAACTCTTGTCCTATATAAGATACATTGCATGAATTAATTGAGAATGAAATTGCATCATTAATCATGTAAAAAATAAAATCGCATTTTGAAATAGACTTCAAGTAGACTTTGGAAGCGACCTAAGTTCAACAATACCCCTAATCTAGATTCTTAGGAATTTGGCTATATTTTGTAAGAATCGAAGCAGAGTTTGGAGAACTCATCTTGGCTAATATAATTGCGTGCTCCAAGTTTGTGATCTCGTGGCAACAATGATCGATTGAGAATAAATTGGACTGAGTTTCGATTAGTTCGGCCTAAATTCGACAATGTAAATTATAATATGAGAACAAGAGGTAATTTCAAATAAGGAGTCAACTCAACCTAAGTTCCGTTGATTTTGATTGAAAAATAGAATGCGAGCCAATCCGTCCAAAATTCCTGTCATGCTCGGCTAGAGTTCTATCGATCGAAATTTAGAAATAAAATTGTGAAAACACGCCCCTAGTTTGATCTAGTGCGAGCCTAATTTCAAATGTAGAGTACTTTTACATATGTAATTGTAGATTGATCATCATAATTATCATATTGATGGTTTCATATCTTATGATTATTATAATTGATCATTGATGATCGAGTTATTATTATAGTTGATTATTATGATAGTAATCTATCATAAGCTATTTATAGTTAAATTGATATGAACTATTGAGAATTGAGAATTGAATTATGGTAATAGATAAGAAATTGATTGTATTGTTTAATTGATTGATATGACATTATGATCTATACCTATGAATATACCCAAATTTAAATGACATAGAAGATGAATAAATGACAAATATATTATAGATCTCATACGAAATTATGTTTCCTTTATAAATGAGAGCTATACTCCAAAGATTTGTGAATTAATTAATAATTAAATTGTAACCTTCATGATTGATTGATAATTGAATTACAATCTTTATAGTCATTGCAACTTTTATGATTGATGGACAATTAATTGTAAAACATATAATAAATTAATGATTTATTAAGTTAATTAATTAAAAAATATTGTTATAAATTAATGATATAGATGATTATTATGATTGACCAATCATTTATTGCTAACTACTATAATTCTAATCAATTGAAAAATATTTATAAATAATTGTTCATTAATGATTCGTAGTATTTGTTGTGAATATGATGAATAAAAAAAATAACGAATTAGACAAGTAAAAGAAGATGAATGCACATATTTTAACATGTTAAAATTATCTTTATTATTGTAAATAAGAGGAAAACAATACGGAAAAGGAGTGATAAATTTTAACCCTCCTACATAATTGTCTGAGTCCTTTGTTGCCATCACATATTTTCATTTTTCTCATGATTTTGTACACATGATACAATAGTTCAAAGCAGGGATGTAAGCAAAGAAGTGAAAATCCAAAACCTAAAAAATTGACTTGACCTGACATAAAATTTTTAGGTTTTTTTCCATTTAAAAAAAAGCTAGGCAGTTTTGAAAATTAAATAAACAACTCATGGAGCCCGATGGAGACCTACATAATTAAAATTTTATAAAATATATATTGATAGAATATTCTAGATATTTATAATATATATAAAATTACTCACTAAACATATTTTTATCCTATAACATGTATAGGAAATTAATATAAGCCATAGATAGCACTATTATAATATATAACACGTGAATGCGGTTAATTTATGAAACAAAATATCTCTTTATATCATTAATATTTTTTATAAATATAAAATATAGGACCCCGAAAAAATTGATAAGGTTTTTTAATTTTAAAAACCCAAAAAAATATATATGATGGTTTTTCTAACGGAAAAATCCATCCGACCCCCACTGATTTCACCCCTAGTTCAAAGCACATCAACAATATTGAAATTATATTATGAATATTGATATGGAACTGATCAATAGTGCATACTTCAATAGCTTATCAATAATTCATATTGTTGTTGATCCCTACATACCGAATGTTATGCTCATTAATCTCTACAGGACCAATAGATGATTATAACAATGCGGTTAGTGGCTACTAGAACGATTGACATGCATATGAATATGAACATTGATAGGAACAAAAATAAATATAGACTCAACTTACAAGTAATTGAAAATTATAAAAATTGGCTCTATTAAAATCAAGTTAATTATATAAGGTATTTTTGTTAATGTAATATTTATTACAATAAAGATCTGTTTGATTTAGCTGATAAAAATAATTGACAAATTTTAAGTGTTGTTAAGTAATTTATTAATTAGAAATGATTTTCAAATGAGCATTTACATGTTTGAATAAAAAAACTTAAATTAATGATAACCAGTTAATTACTATCAAAGTAACTTAATTTTTTAGAAAAAATAGCAATGCTCTTTCGGCTTATTTTTTAACTAATAAACAAATTTGACATCTCTTTATTAGTCACATTATAAAATTGAAGCATTTTGAAATTTACTTATAGAGTACTTATCAACTTAGCCAAAGATGATTTGTCTTAAGCTTGAGTTAATATGTTTGATTGATTTAAATACAAAAAAGTAATATAATTGAGTAGTGCCTGTAATGCCTCTTGACAAATATTTCTCTACCCAACTCTGGACAATATGACTTGCTTCTCCTAAAGCGATACAAGTATTTTCGTTTTAGCCGTGTTAACTTTTTTGGGTTCAGAAGATACTATTAATTTATTAAATTAACTTTTTAGTATTTAATTTGTAAAATATCAAAATATAAATTTTAGTAGTAAGCAATTGAACTTTTTTACTTACCTAGCTTTTCCATTATCATATATATAGGCCAATGAATATACAACTCCTGAATTAAGCTGTAAATTACAACTTTTTTCTATTTGAGCCATTAGATTTCGATGGATGGATTTGAAAAGGACAGAAAGAGAGTTTTCCTAGATTGATCCTTGGCAATGGTTAGAATCATCTGACATCCCTACAACTATCCATCTTTCTCCCCCAACTCTCCTCTTTCTCTCTCTCCCCTCTTGGTTCCCTTTTCTCCTCCATGTCTTCTCCCCAACTCTTTATTTCCCCCTCTTCAAACTCCACCCGTCGGTTCTTTTTTCTCTTTCCTCTATTATCTTCCTTCTTTTCTCAATCGTCTGTGCTATTGAAAAGAATTTGAACAACTATGAACCACAACAATATGAACCACTATGAACATATGTACTTGCCATCGACATGATGACAAGAATCGGGAAAGTATTTTGATGAAGGAACAAAGAGAAAGAAAAAGGTGCAACAGAGAAAGTCGACGATGATTTGCAAGTGGAGTAGCTCGCCTTTGTGAGGAGGCAACTTTGGCCAAAGACGATAACTTTTCCCTTCTCTCTTCTCTTATGACGCCGACATCTCTCTCCTACGGTGTTCCAAGAAGCCGCCTCCAACTCTACTCTGAACTTCACATCAACGATGGTAGATGCCTCTTTGTCCCTCCAACTCTAGCCCTAATCCGACCCTCCAGATAAACCTTGTCCTCCGTCGTCGCCCGACCCTATAATACCTCCGGAGGGGTGTACCCGGCGGCTGATCCCGAGTAGGCCTATGAGTGTTGTTCCGATGTCTTGGCGCGGCCATGTTGATGGTCCTTGTACATGGTCTCGAAGGCCATCTTGTTTGATGGTTTATGTCTTCACCTAGCAGTAGTTGCAACCGTGTATGATGCGCCTGTGAAGTACAATGATGGCCTAGTGAACCAATTTGCGCCGATGAGGTAATCAAACTCCTCATGGCGAGACACCCAATTGGTGTTGATCTCGACGAGTTAAATGAATGAAAAGAACAAAACGAAAGGAAGGCTCTCGTCATATTGAACGGTTGGGATTAATTGAAGAGAGAGCTGTAGATTATAGCTTGTAACCGAACAGCGTACTCCTTCTACCTATATATATTTATTATTTTAACTTTGATCCAAATATTGCTACATAAAAATATAATTAGATAAATGAAAAAAGTAAAAAGTTGACGGGTGGGTAAAATGAAAAAGTTAGTATATTATATATGATCCCACCCAATCAAGTCACGCGATTGGTATGAAACCCGCACCCTCCTCACACTCCACACACTTCTCAGTTCTCATACCCGGAAGAGTCCGTTTCCCCTCCTCCCTTCCCTCCCATGGCCGCGGCCGTCACCGCATCCGCCATCAGGCACACCGCCGTGGCCGCCGGCGCCGGAGCCTTCAACCGTGGGATACGGTGGAGCAGATCGTCCTCCCTCTTCCACCGCGTTCTCATCTCGCAGAAGCCCAAGGCCGTCGCCCTCCGACTCAGGAGGTACAACGTCTCCGCCCTCTACAAGGTCGACGGCGTCCAGACCAAGGAGGAGGGACATCCGGAGACCCTAGACTACCGAGTTTTCTTCCTCGGCGGCTCCGGCAAGAAGATATCACCGTGGCACGACGTGCCCTTACACCTAGGGGACGGGGTCTTCAACTTCGTCGTGGAGATTCCAAAGGAGACCAGCGCAAAGATGGAGGTTGCCACTGACGAGGCCTTCACGCCTATTAAGCAGGACACCAAAAAAGGGAAACTTCGATATTATCCGTGAGATTTCTTTCGCATTTCAATATTTTGGAGTTTTGCTTCGTATACGCTTTGAACGATAGAAGTCTAATCTTCCGATGTAGATGGTTCATAAGTTCTTGAGTAATTATTGATAGATCTAACACTGGATTTCTTCCTAAAGATTTTGGACTGTGCGATATCTATGTTAAGAACGCAGTAGTAATTTAGATACCGGCTTATTTTCCGGTTAGCAGTCTACAGAAGCTGTTGTGGATTTGGCTTTTTTTTCCTGTCTTTACACTTTGTTTTCCCTCTTATTGGAGATGTAAATATAGTTCTTTGCACTGTCTTAGGTAGTTCTTAGATATAACAAGTCTAAAATGATCTATTGTGATGCTATTGGTTATAATACAAAATTTTGGCAGAATAACTTGAAGATACTTTCTTTTTGCTTTATGATAACAAACAATTGAAACTGGCTCTGGAGAGAAATCTTTCAATCAGTAGGATTTTGGACAATTGTAGGATTCAATATCCATTGTTAACCAAAGGAATAGTAAAACTATTCAATTTGATGGTGATGCCATTCAGCAGTAAAATTTTGATTGTGTTATGTAAATATGCCAGTGATGAAGATATGGCGGCTGTGAGAAATAAGAATTCCTGCTCCATGAGAAGATAAAATGCATGCTTGTAACAATATGCATGCTGCACTTGGATCAATCTTTTTTATTTGCGTCTCATTCTTTTTGTGTTGATAACAGATACAACATAAACTGGAATTATGGATTGCTACCTCAGACTTGGGAGGACCCTTCTTTTGCCAATGCAGAAGTTGAAGGAGCATTTGGGGATAATGATCCAGGTGTGCTGTCTTATTTAGTTTGTTTACACAATTATGATTCTCTTACCGAAAAAGCAAATTATGGTAGGTATGGCAAGGAACTTGGCAGTATGATAGGAACCTAATACTTTTTGCACAGTTGATGTTGTCGAGATAGGTGAGAGACGAGCTAAGATTGGTGAGGTTCTCAAGGTAAAGCCTCTGGGAGCTTTAGCCATGATTGACGAGGGAGAGCTTGACTGGAAAATTGTTGCTATCTCATTGGATGATCCTCGAGCAGCACTTGTTAATGATGTGGATGATGTTGAGAAGCATTTCCCTGTAAGCTTAATGTTTTTGTTATATCCTAGTTTAAACAACTATGTCATAATTAAAGGATACAAAGTAAATTTTTACTGTAAACAAACACTGTTGAAACAATTGTATTCTGTTGTTTTTATTGGAGTTGTTAAAAAGAAGCTAATTAACGAAAAATTGTAGCTCCTCCAATGCAATCACTATATTAGTGGTGAAACACTGATCATTACACTGCTAGATTTTTATACTTGAACAACTTACTGTCAAGATAAATTTGAGGTTTTTTTTTATGTTTTTATTCACATCAACCTGAAAACTTTGAATATTATAAATTGCTTCCATTGTCATGCTAGTACTACTAAATCCTTCCTGAGTTAGCTCTACAGTTTGTAATGTGATGATGGTTGCTAATGAGATTACATGAGTAGGATCAGAGGGGTTGCCCAATCTAAAGTATAACAAATATTCAAAACTAACTTGATATATCCGTAAACACGTGTACACTTTCATAACCGCTGAGAGAGAAGTTGTATTTGTTTTTAAACTTGTATCTCAACGAAAAGAGTCCAGTTCGCAGGATGAAAGACTCAAGCTTAAGTCGTAGAAAGTAGATAAACGAAAACATAATTCTAATGGAATTGGAGTTTTGGATTTTGTATATCATTTTATGTTTTTTATTGTTATATATGCAGTATAATGACTAAACAGCAAAAGAGGGTAAACGACTTAAAGAAGAATGTGAACAATGTAAAAGATCAAGTCTTAGGGGATTGTCGTCAGGGAAGAACTTAAGTTGGCTATGCATTTGCGACTCAGTTCAATCAGATGCAAGACGAATCAGCGAAACCCAAATATCGATCCTACCACTTTCGTGTTAAGGTCACTGTAGCCTCTTCGCTCTCGCTTTGAGACTACAGATTCAAGCATTTCCAAGATATGAATTTGTTCATCGACTCTCAAGATGTTCAGAGATTCTGTCCTAATCATAGAGTTCGACAACAATAAGAAGTCATCCTTCTGAGCTTCTCCTGTCAGTATGAGCTTAGTTTTGGCTGAGTTGATGATTACTTGCTCCAATGTAACCAGCTAGCCTCTCGGCTCCTTGCTAATCTACTTTGGACAACATATGCTCCTTCTCAGGAGTCTGTTCGAAGGAATAATCAACCGTTAAGCAGAGAAGAAAAGGTTCAACAAAATAGCACAACTGATGCAAATCAAATGAAGGCATCCAATCGATAGACAACATAATCAAAAGAGTTTGAATCTCATCATAAACTTCCCCTAGCCTCGACGGCTAGTTAGTTACACATAGCTAAATTTGGCACTAGTTTAAACACTATTAAGCTACTGTTAACCATTGTTTTCCCATGATCACTTTACCAAAAACCACAAGAACTAAAATCAGGGTCGAAAGTGTATAAATGCGGAACTGAAAGGCACAGAAGACAACCCCTCCCTCGGTTTGGCAGCTTCTTCTCCTCCTTTTGCAAAAGCTTTTTCCTTCTAATTCGGCCCCCACTCTCTTGTGTTCCTCTTTTTCTTTTATAGTATCCTGTCTGTCCCATCCATCTTTTGATTTTTGACTCCCGACCTTGTATAGCTTGAACCATCTGATGTATGATACCTGTCCGCCACAGTACATCATCCTTTTTCCTCCCTGATTCTTCTTTTTCTTCGTCACACACCTTGATTGTTGACACCTGTCCCCTTTTCCTTATAGCGGAATTGGTTTTAATCCTCTGCAGTGTGCCAGCTTGTCCTTGTCGTTTCCTACCAGTTCGACCTTTCCTTCTCAGCAGTAGTAGGTACCCCCCGTGTAGGTTCTTCTAAGTCAGCCCTCAGTTACCTTCACATAGACATGCAGGTACCTGTTAAACGTAAACATTCATCAATTCAAGTGCATGTAATATGTGCTTCACTGGCAAAAGAGTTCAGATGGAATTGTGGTTCGGAAATTTGATAAAAGGCTGAAAATGTATAATTCATATAACAAAAATGCAGCTTAAACCAATTAAACTATGCCTTTATCCTAGCTGAAAAGAATAGAGAATTCAAGCCATCATAATGCTATCATGTTTTCTGGTGGTAGCAATTTGTAATTATTTTGTGAAATGTATTTAAACATGTGAACTTTGGAGTGAATTCTGAATGCATTGAACCATGTCTTGATCATTACAGACTCCATTATCCATAGTGAAGCAGCAATTTTGTAACAACGCAACTGCACAAGTCCATTTAATAAGTGAATTCTTATTTTTGAGTTACAGTATTTTTTTTCTTTTTGGATAACTTCAGTTTGTTTTTCGAAATGCCTGCAAGTTTATTACAATAAATTATTTCTAATTTTTTTTATTTCTCTAGTTGGTCAATGTTTGATGGTTGTGAAATACTCTTTGATAATATCTTAATGCCTTCGTGTTGCTTCAGGGTACTCTTACTGCAATAAGGGACTGGTTTAGAGACTACAAGATTCCAGATGGAAAACCTGCTAATAAGTTTGGACTTGGCAACAAGGCAGCAAACAGGGTAATTCCTACATCCTGATTCTTCAGACTTTGCACTTGTCTTTTTGTTGAGAAAAGATACAGGGAGCGGGCGGGTTGAAAGATCTAGGCCACAAACTAATTGTGATTTATCAAATTGTAAAACTCCCCTGGAAAACCACAAAAAAATTGCAAAACTAGATCTTATTGTTGGAGTTAGGAATATATTTTTCTCACTTATATTCTTCTCATTGCATCCTTTTGGTAGGAATACTTTTGATATGAATTTCAGTTCTAGGTCTGAATTGCCGTGCTTTTATGCAAACAATTATATTTAAAAAAAATTATATTTCAAGCTTTTTAACTATGATGCTGATGTGCTCTATCCATGTCTGTATATCCTTTCTGATTTCTTTTGTTTTGCTTATTGCTCGCAGGACTATGCTCTCAAGGTTATCACAGAGACAAATGAGTCATGGGTAAAATTAGTTAAAAGATCTGTTCCTGCTGGAGAGCTTTCACTGGTGTGATTGCTTTTCTGAGAATTTAATGTACTTTTGCGATTTGTAACAAATGTATGACATGATGGTAGTGATCAAAATATCATAATTAGCAGCATCACAATTCATTAGAGAACCAACTCAATTTTCCCTGATAAAATTCATGAGTTCTCTTTGCTCTTTTTTGTTGTCCTTGGGGAATAAATTTGTTGTTGAAGGGCTCTGCAGGACTCCTAGCTTGTTAATGAAAATGCGTCCAGAGGCTTCTATTCATATGTTCACAATTTTATCCAAATAGCTGTTTGTCAATGAAACTAAGTGTGGAGTTCTTTATAACTATATCATTACTAGTTTAATCGCTAATGAAGCTGCGGATGACCCTCCATCCTTCATTGGATGGATAATTTGTGCCTTCAACCTACCCGGATATGATAATGCCTTCCTCACAGGTTCAATGTTCATTTTCATTTTTTAATAATATTTCCCTCGATTTAATGAGTTCCGATTGTTCCATGAGCTCGCATTTCTTTTGATATCAACTATGTTTTTATTTTTATTTTCTCGTAATAGGGCACCCGGCACCCAGCACCCAGCCATCCCCTGATTCATTTCACCGAGTAACAAGGAATTTTATCAGACAATGCATGTTGATGTCTCTCACCTACTGGCCAATGATGCATCAAGAGTAACGAACCAAAAAAAAAAAAAGAAAAAAAAAGCGAGCTCTTTTAAAGTAAAAACGAGACTCCGAGTTCAAATCATCATTATTCCATCCTCAAATATTCGTAATGATTTTGTACATGAAAAAAATAATTATTACGAAGTGCTGTTCCTAAATCAGTTCATATTTCTGAAGAATAAATAAAAAAAACTCAATGAACTCTCTCTCTCTCTCTTATTTTTCTCTCTTTTCAACCAAACATTGAATCACATATTTACCCAAGGATTCAATCTCACACTCAATTCCCTTTTTCTTTTACGTTACCAATCTTTCAATGTCGAGTTCTATTTTCAAGTAGTTTGATTCCTACTTATCGCTATCGACTAATAACAAAAGTATTTTCTATCCTCGCTGATTTTTCACTCGATCATTCCCCTGACTTCTCCGCTCATCTTCTTACAGTAGAGAAACACGCCGCCGTCCTTCGAACAACCCCCGCTTCGCCGCAAATGGGTCTGCTAAGCATCATCAGAAAGATCAAGAAGAAGGAGAAGGAAATGCGAATCCTCATGGTGTACGCCTCATCTCTCCTCGCCATCACCTCCTCCTCCTCGATCTCTCTCTTCTTCATGTAGCTCACAGTCGTCATCGCGCGTCGCAGGGGACTCGACAACTCCGGGAAGACGACGATCGTGCTCAAGATCAACGGCGAGGACACCAGCGTCATCAGCCCCACGCTCGGCTTCAACATCAAGACCATCAAGTACCAAAAGTAAAACCTCTGAGCCTCTTCTCGCCTCTGTGCCGTGTGGGTTTCCTGACATATTTTTGGTAATTTGACTGGATGCCATCTGCAAGGTACTCGCTAAACATATGGGACGTGGGCGGGCAGAAGACCATCCGGTCCTACTGGCGCAATTACTTCGAGCAAACAGATGGATTGGTTTGGGTGGTCGACAGCTCGGACGTCCGACGGTTGGATGATTGCAGGATGGAGCTGGAGAATCTCTTAAAGGAAGAGGTTTGATTTGATCCATTGTAATATTAGTGTATAAGTCGCTATCATGAATTTTCTGGTTCCCCGAATCCATTGACATGCTGATGAAACAAGATGAAGGTTTCTGATCTTACTCTTAGCAAATATTATGCTCCACGCATCTGCGCCATATTGATAATCAAGACAATTTTCTTAAAAAAAAGAATATTTACTAGCCAAAGAAAGAGGTCTGTTTAAGATCTTCTTGTCCTTCTAACCAGGTCCATGGGATAATGTAAATGATGATGCTAACATTTGGTCCTATTCCTTTCTTTATGTGAGGTGTAGTTTTGCTGTCAGAATTTTTTAGGACTTCCTAATCTATTTAAAATTTAATGCAAACTCCATTTATGTTTCTCATTTATGATGATGCTAACATTTGGTCCTCCTGTCTTGATGTTTCTCATTAGTTAATGCAAACTCCATTTATCAGAAAACAAAGAACACTGTCCATGACTCCATTCAAAGTAATGCAAAGTAAAACTATTATGTTTTATACCATGCATGAAAACCAATTGCTCCTAGAAATACTGGGTTCCTGGGTTAGACAACTAGAAAAAGAAAAAGTGATAATCATGCCACACTAGATGATGGTAGATGTTTTTTTTTACTGTAATGACTTGGGTGCAGTGTTTGCTTTTTTCTTTTGCATTTACTAGACAACCACAGATAATCTTTTGCATTTATGATAATCTTTTTTTCTTTTTACATATTGTGTGACTTTTGAATGATCTTGAATCAATATTTGAAACAGATCCAACCTGAACGACATGAAATGTAAAATGGTGTTCTTATTAATTTTGTGTTTCAGGATATCCACAGAAGCTAAAATATCTAAATATTATTGCCTTTACTACTCGTGGATCAGAACCAATCTGGTTTTCTTTTAAATGTCGAGCTTGGTGCTTGCTTGATGCTTTCTGTGCACACTGAAGTTTCTGTTTGTACTTTACGTTATATCAAGATATTGTGAAAAAGTTTGAAATACTCCTTGCAATATCATATATTCATTCATTCATGCATGCATTCTGATTTTGACAGAGATTATCTGGGGCATCTTTATTGGTATTTGCAAATAAGCAGGATATCCAAGGTGCTCTCAAGCCAGATGAAATAGTTAAAGTAAGTTTAAGTTTTCAATCAGCTTGTTTCATTTTAAGACTTTTTCCTTAGGCGTTTAGTTTAATATTCTCATGTTATATTTATCTGACTGAAAGTAGATCTTTAGGCTGATGTTCCTCTCCACCAAAAAAAAAAACTGTGATATTTCTCGAAACTCGATGCTTGGAACTGCTAATACTTAATATCATATATTTTGTGGATGTTTTATCTTTTATCATTTAAATCAGGGTAGCAATCTCATCATCCTACAAGAATTTGAATAGAATAAATGAGAAATCTGATATGTTATATTTTACAGGTTGAATGCCAATTGTGTGATCACAAATAGGTTAGTCATAACCTTGATGTTCTAATTGACTGGAACTGACCAAATTGTAGTAATTATCCACGTGTAGATCAAAGTTTATTATAACATTCAATAAGAATCAATGAAATTTTCTCTTAAATAAAATTGAGGAGTTTCCATCCAGGACAAAGGGTTAATGTAACTCAGTTGAATCAGATTATAGATAATTTATGTTATCAGTCCCAGCTCTTCCGTCTGAGATTACAACTCAAGATTGAAGTCTACGTGATAGGAATTATTGGTCATAAATGCAATTATTATGTTTTGTTGTATGGCAAATATTTACTTGGTACTAATGTAAAAATGATAATCCTAGACCGGCTGTTAGATTTCAGTGCTAACATCATCTTGGTCATTGTTCTTGTGGAACTTTTCTGAGGGGTGTTTCTACCTTCTCTTTGAAGTTTGTCTATCCATTTATTTGAGTAAATTTCAGTAGTAGTACCTTCTCAAGGACTTAATGGGCATGTCCCTCCTTTAAATGAGGGACACGGTGTTTCCCTTCTTTTTATTCATCAGATCAAGAATTTATAAATCAGATTTAAAGTCTTTAAATGGAAATAAATCAAATAGGATCCATAGATTTCTAATCCAATGGATAAAAACATAGGGGACACGGTGTCCCTCCTTTGAAAAGGGGACACCTCCATTTTTTCCCCCAACTCATAGGGTGTTCCAGTAAGATCATTCAACTTTACTTTGTAACTGTTAGAGTTGGTGAATACTTCAGGGCCCCTTGTTTCTCACACCGGGTTCGCCCACGTGAGCTTAGGGGAATCTGAGTATTACCCAATTAACAGTATTGCTGGCGTACGAACGAAAGGGGGGGTTCGGGGGGCCCCGCCCCCCGACGGCGGTCCCGCTCGCCGGTGAGCGGGTGGGGGTTCGGGGGCAGCGCCCCCGAAACCTAGACGGGTTTTGGGCTTTTGTTTAGCCGGCCCGTGTGGTTCGGATTAGGTTTTTTCTCTGTTTGTTTGGGTTTTAAACCCGGTTTGGAGAGGCTATTAATAGCCTAATTTCTGATGTAATTTGGGGCGGCGGCTGTAAACCTAAACGATATAGTGGAACCTCTTTGCAGGACGTAGCCCTCATCTCAAGGGTGAACCTGGGTAAATTCGTGTGTCTCCTCTATTTTTCTGCAATCTCTCTGCGATCTTCTCTCCTTGTTCTCGGATTTTCCCATCAGTAACATGACGGTCATTCAACTTAAAAAATCTTTCAGTTGATTGCGTGCATGGATGCATGTTGTCCGACTCGCAGATGCCACGTTGAACCTTTCTCTTTCTTTATTTGCAACCTTCTCCTCTGCATCTTCTTCACCTGTCTGCTCCCACTTTGTCGCTGAAGGAGTCGACCATAGATCTGCCCAAAACCTTACCTTTCGATCTTGAGGCCGTGGCCCCCGTGGCTGTCAAAGTCACTCCTCCTCGTCGGCTGACGCCCCTGAAGCGGCCTGCGGAGCCCAGCTGCCGGAAGTGGTTCCGTGGGGTGCATAGGAGATCATGGGGATGATGGCAGCCAAGATCCGGCGGAAGCGTGTCTGGCTCAGGACCTTCAACATTGCTAAGAAGGCGGTCGCCGTGTAGTGCCACCCTCAGGCTCAAGAACGAGAAGGCCGTCATCAACTTTCCTAAGGAAAAGAACCCGAAAGCAGCGGCGGGGGTGCTGGAACCTCCAGCGCCTGCCCCCACGAACTCATCTGACTCGCTCGATGGAGACATCAAGGCTGAACTCACCGGCCACCCATTCTCATCCCCGACTTCGGTCCTCCGCTACGGTACCACGGAGCAAACGCCGCCGCCGTTCGACCTCTTTGCCTGCTGCGATGCTGACGGCTTTGGCCTCAACATCGAGCCGCCACCCCTCTACTCGACTGACTTCTACCGACAGCATCAGTGGGAACAGGACGAGTTTGCCGAGTTCGACATGGCCAATTTCTCATTCGATTTCAACAGGTTTAAAAGTTTTAAAAACACGTAGGATAAAAAACTTATTTTACTTCTAGGGGTATCCACGTGGCATTTGACGAGTTGGACAGCATGACATCCACGTATGCAATGGACAGGCAAATGGGCTACAAGCGGTCGTGCAATGACTGCGATTGAAAGATTTTTCAAATTGGATGACCGTCGTGTTACATATCATGACCTTACGTGGAACACCCTGACCACTACTAAGATTTACTCTGTTAAGGTTTCCAATTGTCTTCTGCCATATAGGCTGGTGGCGAAAATATCAAGGGCTCAATGCTTTGTTTAAATCTGTTGAACTGCTTTTTCTTCTTGTAGGTTCTAAATTTAGATGCCATGGATAAGACCAGGCATTGGAAAATCACGGGATGTAGCGCCTACACAGGAGAAGGATTGCTTGAAGGATTTGATTGGCTGGTGCAGGATATAGCTTCTCGAATTTATGTTCTCGACTGAACGATGTGCAAAACCGTAGCATAATTGAGCACATGTACTTTGGGGTAATCTTCCACTTTGCAAATCCGAGTTGGTGAATTCAGAGAGCATTTTTATGTCAAAATAGAGATGGAATAATTGGTTTAATGTAATTGTTTAAGTGGTTTAAGATGAGTATTTCTCTGAGCAGAATTTTCCGGGAATGTTGTTTCGTTTGGAATGGAAATCAATGACATTGTTTAACATATGTTGTGATTCACCTAAAAAAAATATTGTGATTCCCCTAAAAAAAATGTTGTGATTTGCTCAAAGATTTGCAGATCTTTGGTCAAATTCAAACTTTCCGTTATTGCAATAAAACTGCCATAGGAAATATGTTCTAACGTGTCTTAACGTTCTCAGCTCGGTAGGGCATTTGATGACACCAAAGATTTATTATGGCACTGTGGTTATTGTTCTGTTTCTTTATGCAATGAACAGTGAGCACTATGGATAATATTTGTGATGCACTTATCCGCTCTCTCTCTTGTTATTGCATAACTGCTATGTTTTCCACCACGTATACGTAAAAATAAGTTATGATGGCCTCATTCATGTGATTCTAAGATTCTGGGAGGATTTTTTTCTCTCCCGTCTTTGCCATTTCAAATCAAGACAATGCCTATTGTTCCTTTCAGAAGTGTCAATCATCTCATCGTCCATGACTACAACCGCATAAGTCCCTAATTAGACAGTAATTTGATAATGCTCTTAAGTCTACGAAAAGTTTTCTTGGAGGATGTCTCCGTCTCTCCATTTTTTGTCCGATCAAATAGTTTTTTTTATTGCTTTTGCGGTTGTAAATATTTTGTTTCCTTTCATCCTTTCCTTCCATTTATCATTTTGTGCGATCGATTCTGTGATTCTGTTATTATGTCCATCAGTGTCTTAGTTGATTCTCATTGGTTTAATATTTGATTAAGTTTTCATTGAGTTCTCTATTTTCCTTTGTTGGTCGCAATGTCCTTTTGGGCACGTCAGTGGCCACACGTGTGACTATTAGGTAAAAGAACACCTAGTCAAATTTATTTTGAGTATGCAACGAAAATGTTATGATCGAAATGACTTGTGGAAAGTCGTTCTTATAGGCCTTCGATCACGAACATGACAAGTGTTCAATGAGTCATCATGGGAGACCGACATTAGTGCGTTCAATCACTAATGTAGGGGCTTGAGCACTTGCATTCGACGGGATGTTCGAGGAAAACCCACGTTCAAGACCAAACACTTCGATCAGAAAAACTTGTTTGTATTATATAAAACATAAAACACATATGAGTCTAGGAAGGCACTAGTGAGCTCTTCCCTAGTGTATCATAGGTAAGAGAGTCTCCATACAAAAGTAAAAATATAAAATACTAATGCTCAACGGGTGACTCGACAACGACGACCATCAAGCGGAGATTAGGACAATCTTATCGCTCCAACTCCGTCCTAGCTCAAGACTTCAAATCTTTGACAAAAACTGCCAATAGTGTGTCTTCATCCATCTGAAATTTCATAGACAGAGCTTGGTGAACTCTTTCATATATTCCTTCAACGTGCCCTACTTCTAACTAATGTTGAACAATGCAATATGAACAAGGCAATCTTGCGACTTGACAAGGCAAAAATAATTGATGAGCTACCATCTAAATTCGTCTCATGTCTCAATGCAATCAACATTGCCACGTTCTACATTATCGTAGTAGCATCGCCATCATAAACGTACCGCATCTTGTAAATAGAAAGACACAATCATCATCCTTACTTCTGAGGTAACGTCCAAGACCTCCATGTGTCATCAGATGTTTCATAGAAAGTCATTGATCTCCTTTACTGACATCTCTCCCTTGTATGGCATCGACTTTGGCACGTCAATTCTTATTTCATGTGAGACGAACGTTTTCTGACGTCACTCATCTCCATAGCGTTGTTTGAGCTCTTCTCGAAAGTTCTTGAGCTCTTCGTCCACATCAAGCCTCATGTATGTTAGTCTGATGACCAAGGACTCCCTCATGTCCACGATTGTCATTTTCATGGACTCGAGTCATGTATATAACGGCACGACCTTGTCCCGCACCATCGTGATGTCCACTGAATTTTTCAACTCTCGTTCGTGCATTGCTACTTAGTCTTGCATCTCATTAACTTCCAATTGGAACTGTTCGAAGCCTTGCTTGAAGATGGTGATGACGTCCTTCGATCGGGCACGCCCTCTCTCTAGGCGGCCCTTCTCCGATGCGGCAAGGTCTTGGTCCATCTCCGAATTTGACGTCATTCCCTCTTGATCGTTGAACGTCCAAATGACCTTAAAAAAGTTGCTCTAATACCAACTTGTCACGGGGTCATTTTTCTCGCGACCGACTTATGTAGAGTCTAGACATGTCCACTGTCTAGACAAGTTCTTTTGTTGCTTTGTGCAAACTTTGCTTTGTAGCTCGCTAAAGTCCATGATACTTGTGACATTAATCCCAAGTGAATGCTTCGGCGGAGACGTTTGTGAACAAATGGATGCTTAAGCGGAACATTCACTTTGGGACACTCTTTTGTGGATTGTCATACCACGCTTGGGACTCGACGTTAGAATTACAAAAGCTTCGAAATCTTTGTAAATAGAATGATTAAAAGGCATTTGTTTACAAGTGCCTTTGTCGAAGCATTCGCTCGGGACCATCATCCCCAAAATCTGGCTTTTGGTAAGCCACAAAATAGCAAAGTGCAACAAAAGAATATCTAGATGGTGGACACATCTAAATGCCTCATGGGTCGTTCGAGAGAACAATGACTCGGTGACACGTGCATGTTTGTTTCTGCTTAGCACGATTATGTGCGTTACTCGTGCAATCACGCGCAGATTGCACGGTGTTCCAAAGCATTTTCAAGAGCTCAATTTTGCAAATAATCTCTTCCCTCTTCTAGTTTTTAAGTGTGGACATTCTTTGTAAGAAGGAAGAATTGGAGAGAATTCTTGTGTTCTTGTTTAGCAAATTTGAGAGTTCCTTGTAAGAAAATATGTGCCTTACCTCTTGAGCAAAGAAGAATGTGGTGTGGTATAGAAAGTGTTATTCTCTTCCTATAAGAAAAGAGAAAGGTAGTGGATCTCTGACGGTCTCGAGGTTGAGAAATCGAAAAGGGGGCGTAAACCAAGGAGTTAGACCAAAGTCGTCAACATATTATGCTTTCTTGAGTTTGATCCTTCTCACTTGCCTTTTGCTTGCTTGCGATTATATTTTTTAAAATCGATTTTTACATTTTACGTTATAAGTTTTATACACCAATTGACCTTCCTCTCTTGGTGCTTTCGATTTTACAATTGGTATCAGAGCGAAGTTGTTATTATTTTAAGATTCAAACATCTTTTGAGCTATGACATCAAACGGTTTTACTTTGGGTGAAGTTCAATTCACAAATCATCCTCCACTTTTTACTACTTCAAATTTTGTCTATTGGAAAACTAGAATGCAAGCTTATGTAAATTCTATTGATATTGACATTTGGGATATAATTGAAAATGGATTTGATTTGCGTGAAAAATCACCTTTGGAATATATTGAAGATGAGAGATAACTTGTAAAATTAGATTGGAAAGTAAAAAAATCATCTGTTTGTGCTTTAGAGGCAACAAAATATAATCATGTTTCTAATTATCAAAGTGTTTATGAAATATGAAGAAAACTTATTATTACACATGAAGGTACCTATAATGTTAAGGAATTTAGGCTAAATATTTTGAATAATCAATATGATTCATTTAAGATGCATGAAAATGAATCTATAAATAAAATGATTGTACATTTTAATGATATTATAAATGGTTTAGCCTCCTTGGACGAGCCACATATTTTCACATGGCATACGAAAAGAACCGTGATATAAGAAAAAGACTTAAACAAGATAAATTTTGATAATCTCATAGGATCTCTCTTGACCTATGAGATTGGAATCGAAGAAGATGAAGAGACATGTGCTTCAAAAAGAAGACATTGGCTTTAAAAGCAAGGGTGGATGAAGGAGAAATGAGTGAAGAAGATGGAGATCTAGATGAAAAGAAGCTAGCTTTGTACGTCAAGAAGCTTGACAAATATCTTAAGTTTGTCAAGCAAAAGAAAAAGAACGAATTCGCCAAGAAAAGATCTTTGACAAGCAAAAACCAAATAACTTGCTTTGAACATAAGAATATTGGACACTATAAAAATGAGTGTCCAAATTTGATTAAGAAAGAAAAGGAGGGAGAAAACTCAAAAAAGAAAAAGAAAACTCTTCAAACCACTTGGGATGAAAGTAAAGATGAAGAGAATGACTCCAACACATCCTCAAATGATGATGATGAAGCCTACATATATCTAATAGCAAATAGCTATGAGGTATCATATAACTCATCCGAATCTTTTGATATGAATCTTTTGATATGTATGACGAGTTTAGAATTATTATAGATAAATATAGATGCCTTAAAAAGAAATATGAGAGTTTGAAGGTAGAATTTGAAAAGATGAAAAAAGAACATGATTTCAAAGTATATGAAAATTAAAACTTACTAGATTATGAGAACTCTAACTTAGAATTTATGATTGAAGTATTAAAAATGGAAAACAACACTTTAAAATTATCTTGAGAAAAATAAACATGTAATGTTAGAATCTTTGAAAAATGAAAATAATGTTTTAAAAAGTGAACTTGAAAAATTTACAAATGGTGAAAAAATGCTAGATGCAATGTTATCAACACAAAGAAGACCTTTTAATAAAAATAGACTTGGTTTTAGCTCATATGATACTAAGAAGGATAAAAGAATTTTATTTGTTAAAGCATCACAAAATCTTCATGCAAAATCACATATCACTTACTTTCATTGGGTTTATAAGGACATTATTCTTATGAATGCAAAATTAGAAAAGGGACAAATAGAGGTATGAAGAAAATTTGGATTCCCAAAAGGACAAAAGCAAAATGGACCCAAGCAAATTTGGATATAAAAACGATGAGAATCTTAATGTATTTCTTATATGGAGTTCAAAGAACAATGAAAGAAAATGATATTTGAATAGTTGATGCTCAAGATATATGATCCATTAAATTTCAATACCCTTGGAGATAATAGTTAAGGAAGAGTAATTGATGTAGGCAATGTTCATAAGAATGATAAAGTATACTTGGAGAATGTTTGACTAGTTGAAAACTTAAAACACAACTTAATTAACATAAGTTAATTATGTGATAAGAACTATTTGATAAAAGTTGAAAAGGACAAATGCTTGATTTTAGATGAAAATAATGATGTCTTATATATGGTATTTAAATACAATAATATATATAAAATTAATTTTGAGAATTTGAAAAATGAAAAATGTCTCAGTGTTATGCATTATTATATAAACCTTTTAGGGTATGCAAATTTTAAGTTGTTAAATAAATTTTCAAATCATGAATTAGATTTGCCTAAAATTAAATTTGAGAAAAATAATATTTGTGATTCATGTCTTAAAGGTAAACAAACCAAAGCTCTTTTAAATTGAAAGGTATTATTAGTACACATAGGTCTCTAGAACTTTTACATCTTGACTTATTTGAACCTATTGATGTAATAAGTTTAAGAGGTAAGAAATACATATTTGTAATAGTTGATGACTTCTCTCGTTTTACTTGGACTATCTTTCTTACAAGTAAAGATGAAACTATAGGTATGTTTTCTAAGTTTGCAAAAAGAATACAAAATGAACTTGAATTAAAAATTGCAAAAATTAGAAGTGACAATGGAGGTGAATTTGAAAATTATAAATTTGAATTATTTTGAGAAGAAAATGGAATTACACATAATTTTTCTACACCAAGGACACATCACGAAATGGAGTAGTAGAAAAAAAATATAACTGTTCAAGAAATTGCTATGACAATGTTAAAATGAGAGTAACTTGCCTAAGTATTTTTGGACGGAAGTCGTGAACACATCAAGTTATGTTTTAAATATAATTTTACTTAGACATCTTGTAAAGAAAACATGTTTTGAAGTTTTATATGAAAAAATGACAAATATTTCATATTTTAAAGTGTTTGATTGTAAATGTTATATCTTGAATATTAAAGATAAATTAAACAAATTTAATGCAAAATATAATAATGTTGTATTTATTGGCTACTCTAGTACAAGTAAGACATATATAGTGTATAATAAAAAATTAGTTGTTGAATAATTTATCAATGAAGCTAATGATTTTTTTTTATAAACAAGCAAGTGAATGATAAAGAAGAAGAAATAGTTGAAGTGGAAAGATATCTTGAAGATATGCAAATTCAAAATGAAGGCTTGGAACAAATGAAATGGATACTTCAAATGTGGATCAAATGGAAGAACCACAAGTGGAAGATAATCAAATTATTTCATGGAATTGTAAACATACATCATCACATCCACTTGATCAAGTTATAGGTAATATAAATGAAGGTATAAAGACTAGACATTCCTGAAAACATTTGTGTGCATTTTCGAAGTTTCTTGCACAATTTGAACCTCCTAGTATTGGTAAGGTTTTGAATGATTCAAATTTGATAAATACTATGAATGAAGAATTAAGTAATTTTGAAAGAAACCATTTTTGGAAGCTTGTAGAAAGACCAAAATATTAAATGGTGCTAAATGGTTTTTTAAAAAAAAAACTAGATAAAAATGGCATCATAATAAAAAATAAAGCAAGACTTGTAGCAAAAGATTATTCACAAATAAAATGAGTTGATTTTGAAAAAACTTTTGCTCTCGTTGCTAGACTTGAGGGCATTAGAATACTTTTAGCTTTTGCATATTTTAGAGGATTTAAACTTTTCCAAATGGATGTAAAGTTGGCATTTTTAAATGGTTTTATAAATGAGGAAGTTTACGTTGAACAACCTCAAGGTTTTGAAAATCCAAATTTTTTTAATCATGTATTCGAGCTTTCCAAAGCTCCTTATGGACTTAAACAAGCTCCTAGAGTTTGACATGAGAGACTAAGTACCTTTTTGATTGAAAATGACTTAAAAAAAGGAAAAGTTGATACCATTTTATTTTTGAAACATTTGAAAAAGATATTTTAATAGTTCATATTTATGTTGATAATAATATTTATGGTGTCACTAATGAATGTTTGTGTAAAGAGTTTGAGTCTCTTATGCAAAAACAGTTTGAGACGAGTCTTATAGGTGAGCTCACATTCTTCTTAGGATTACAAGTCAAGCAAAATAAGAATGAAACCTTTCTCAATCAAGAGAAGTATACAAGGGAATTGCTCAAAAGATTTAGAATGAATGAATATAAATCAAGTTCAACTCTCATGAGTATTACAACAAATTTGCTTTACTTAACGCCATCTAAGTTAGATATCATGTTTAGTGTATGTTCATGTGCAAGTTTTCAATTCGCGCCTAAAGAATTACACTTAATTGCCATTAAGAAAACATTGCGCTATTAAAGCATACTTGTGATTTAAGCATTTGGTATGATAGGAACCCATATTTTGACTTACATGCCTACACCGATGTGGATTTCGTCGGATGTAAGGTTGATAGGAAAAGCACTAAAAGGATATGTTGCTTTCTTGGTAGTTTTCTTATCTCATGGGTTAGTAAAAAGTAAAACTCCATTGCACTCTCTACTACCACAGTCGAATATATCGCAGTCGTAATTGTTGTGCACAAATATTATGGATAAAATAATAATTACTTGATTATGTATAAGTTGTTCAAGTGTACCTATGAAGTGAGATAACACAAGTGCAATAGAGATGACCAAAAACCCAACTCAACATTCTAAGATAAAGCATATTGATTTGCGCTATTATGTGACACTTAAGGATATTGCTATTGAACATGTGCCTACCGAAATTTAACTTGCGGATATTTTTACAAGACACTTAAATGAGGAAAGATTTTGTATGCTTAGACGTGAACTTAGGATGTTAGAAACTTAATTGTCTCTCAATTCATCTCATGGGTGACTTAGTTATGCAAGTATCATTTGTGAATCGAATAAAATATAAAATCGTGTTGCACAACACAAACATTTAGACCGATTGACCTCTAGTATATCGATCGACCGCCTAAAATCCGACCGGACGCCCGTTAGGTTATCAAATGTTCGATTTTGCTTGACAAGATATCCACTTCCAGATCAGACGCCTGAAAGTATTTCGGACGCTCGTCGAATCTAGATGATTTCCATTTTCGGAACATATGGCCGATTGTAATTGAACGTCCGTTAATAGTTCATAGATGTGGTTAGAAATTCGATAACAGTCACCCGTTTAGATAAAAGATGCCGACCTGAAAAGATTCTCAAATTTTTTTGAAACCCTCATTTTTGAACGTCCGGTTTCACGTCAGCGCTCGCCGCCGTCGCGCCCAACCCTCTGCGACGCAAGCGACTACTCTGGCGACCTCCCTAATGAACGATGTACATGATTCCTTTTTTGTTTTGTCTCCACACTTGATTTCTCTCTCAGTTTTTCTCAAATTATTTTTCGTCCAAGCGCCTAAACTTTTCTTGCGCTGCCAGGGGTAAAGCTTGGGACTATCCAGAGCTTCTCAGGCAGCGACGCCGCCTCGCTACAGACCATCATGACCCTCTTCTTCTCACTCCAGTTGGTCTTAAGGTTCGATCATTTGTCTCTATTTTTGCCCTCCCTCATATTGTTTCTCATCTTGAATTATTTTTCTCAGAGGAAAAAGCTTGGCGACTCTCCAGAGTTCCTCAGGGGATCCTTCTCACGATCTTTCCTCCTTAGGTCCTCTCTTCTTAGTCGAATCACATGGTATCATACTTCGGTATCACCCATTAGGGCATTGATCCTTCTATTCTATTTGATTCACAATTCAAACTCTACTTTGTCTCACCCCTTTGATAGAAACCTGTGTATAATATCATCGTCTTCGAAACATCCAAGACTTCGTCTCACTACTTCATCTTTGTGTGCGCACACCAAGTGTTTGACAAATTTCTCCACTTCCATTTTTGAAAAAACTATGAAACATGCCTCCAAAAAGTTTAAAACCCTTATTACCGGTCCTCGAAAGAGAAAGGAACTAGGGTCTTCTTCTTGTCCACCTTCATCATCACCATCTCCATCAGACGAGTTTGATTCCTTTCTATTTGTTGATATTCCTGCTGCCTTGAATTTTGAACAAGTCTACGTCTCAAGAGAGGTAGCACGATGACTTAGAGTTGATTAGAATTTTCTTAATATGAAGTTTGTTCATGATCTTTTTTATGGCATTGGTTGTCTCCCACTTCTTGACGTAAAAGAACTCGTATATCCGATGTTGATTAGACTTTTCTATGCCAACCTCACATTCCCCGAATCCCGATCTTATGTGACCTATAAAATCCTTGATTATAATATCAAAGTCACTGCATCTTTGATTTGTAAGACTTTCGACATTCCCAATGGGGGACTTACAGACATTGAGACTCATAAGTGGCCCTCCAACATCTCCATCACCCAGGCTCTTGAGGTTGTCTTTCGTGGTGATGTAGAGAACTTCTCGATGAAAGGGATTCTAAAGAAATTGACTCCTTCACTTCTTGTCGCTCACCATATTATTAGTCACATTCTATTCCCTCGATCTGGCCATTACACCGATATGACCTTTTATGACCTATGCCTCCTCTATTGCCTTCTTCGCAATGACCTTCCTCCAATAAACTTTGGAGCCTACATGATTCACCATTTCACATTCGTCAAAGAGAAAATAGATTCTAAGCATTCTCACAATCTTATTCTTCATTTTGGTTCTTTTCTTACTCGAATCTTTCATGAGAATGGTATCATTATTTTTGAGACGGAGCCAAGCTATATTGAGCGACCCATATCATTGGGAAGCCACCTTGAAACGTAAGGGACCTATCTTTAATGGCAATGAATGGGTCTTCACAAAAAAAGGGCAAGAGGCACCATGAGATTTTGATTCTGATGATGCTGCCAGTATAGATTCCTATAGGTGCTACTACCATGGATGATACAGGACCTTCATGGGAGCCATATCTACGTCCTCCACCTACGCCGACTGGTCCTTGGGGTGCTGCCCCCTCACGTGCCGAGTGGGACGGAATGATCACACGCATGGACGGTATCGATACACATATGGATGGCATTGATACGCGTATGGATGGCATGATCGCACATATGGCGCACTTGGAAATTGATCATTGTTGCACTCAAGATTGCCTATTCGAATATTTTTGCTCTCATGGCTTTGACACCACACCATACGAGTGAGATGCGCCTCCGTCGACTAATGGTGCTCCGGATGCTTAGTTTCGTCACTTGTTTTGTTTGTTTATTCCCCTCTTTGATGATGTCAAGAGAGAGAGAGAGAGATTTGTGTATTTGTGATGAGGTTTATGATGTATGGATGGATGTGGATGTTTTAATATGTATGTGGATCTTTGAGGATGTATGCCTCTTGAAATGTGGATCTTTTATGCCTATTGATATGTATGTTATGCTTACATATATTATCACATTAAGATTATCGTATTGTGTATATGAGCATTGATTAAGGAGGAGTAGTTTACATTTGGATACTTTTCATCTTCTCATCACTTTGTTTGCCATCATAAAAAAGGAGGAGATTGTTGGTCCAAAGACCACATTCCAAGTATTTTGATGATACTAAATAAGGAAGATGATATGCTAACAAATTGATTGAATTGGTGGTCCAAATAGGTAAATTTTGAAAGAAAAAGTCGATATTGATAACTATAGACAAAACAAACGATCAAAAATCTTTCGGATGATCATTTGGGTGTCAAATGGGAGAACACGTACAAAATTAATGATCGAAGAAGATTTCGAAATGATCGCTAATTACAGAGAAAATCGATATTTTTAAATCAGACGTCCGAATCACTTTTGGACGATCGTTCTGGGTGGCAAATAAAAGAACATGTACAAAAATGGACGATCGAAGTAGCTGCCAGAACGACCACTGGTTACAGAGAGCACAGACAATTTTAAATCGACGACTGAATCACTTTTGGACGATCATTCTGGGCGAAAAATGAAAGAACATGTACAAAATGAACGACCGAAGTAGCTTCCAGAATTATCGCTAGCTACAGAGAGCACAAACATTTTTAAATCGGACGACCGAATCACTTTAGGATGACCGTTCTAGGCAGCAAAGGCAACATCATCGGCTAATTTTTCTATGGACTGCCACCAACTAATTACTACATGGAAAAGACAAATGTCAACGACTATTTCTCTACACAAAGCGGATGCCCGAAAATATAATGGTCGATCGCTAAGCATACGATAAAAGGGGCAATGGCTAGTTCCTGTGCAAAACGGATGCTTGAAATCAAAATATGCGCCTGATTCAAAAGTAAGCATAATTAACTTTTATAAAAGTTTTGCAACGGCCATATTTTGAAGAAAAGCCTATAAAAGGGATTCAAAAGACTGAAGGAAGATTATCCAAGCGAGGGAAATCAATTTAAAGCATATTTCAAGTCCAAAGCATTTTCAAGAGCTCAATTTTGCAAATCATCCTTTCTCTCTTCTAGTTCCTAAGTATGAGCATTCTTTGTAAGAAGAATAAATTGGAGGGAATTCTTGTATTTTTGTTTAGCAAATTTGAGAGCTCCTTGTAAGAAAATGTGTGTCTTATCTCTTGAACAAAGAAGAAGGCAGTATGGTGTAAAAATGATTATTCTCTTCCTATAAGAAAAGAAAAAGCTAGTGGATCTCCGATGGTCTCGAGGTCGAGAAGTCGGACTGGGATGTAGGCCGAGGAGTTGGGCTAAACCTCGTCAATGTATTGTGCTTTCTTAAGTTTGATCCTTCTTACTTGCCTTTTGCTTGCTTGCGATCATATTTTCTAAAATTTTTATGTTTTACATTATAAGTTTTATACACCAATTCAACCCCCTTCTTGGTGCTTTCGATCTTACAGGCAGAGGCTCCACTAGATGGCGCAGAGGTACAGTCTGTGCTTACTAACCATTGTGTTATTTAATTTAGGGGCAACACACTCCTTCATCTTAGAGGAGTGTGCAAAAGCATTGGTGGTTACGATAAAAGACCTCAAGCATGGAATGTGGGTCACTACCCCGATGGCTATGCTACATTCCACCAAGTACCTGCCTAAAGTACCAATTGATATCGATGGATGGAACTATTCAATGGATCTCATCATAATCTTGGTGTATGATTATGATGTGATTTTGAGAATGGACCGATTGTCCTACCATGATTCTTTCATCGTATGCAAAAAGAAACAAGTGATAATTAGAGCATAAGACAAATCGATCAGAATTGTGAAGGGAACCATGCAAGAGAAAGAGAGCAAAGTTATGATCTTAGCAAGCAAATTGATGCAGAAGGGATGCAAAGGATTCTTGGCTCGTGTGATAGCTACAAGTGCACCTGTCAAAGTTCTTCAATAGATGGAAGTGGTCAAATAGTTTCCTAATGTGTTTACTGGTGACATATCTGACTTGCCATCCATAAGGGAAATAGACTTACATATTGAGTTGCTCTTGGGGAATGACCTCGACTTTCAAGGCACCGTATCGGATGGCACTAACAGAACTATTAAAATTGAAGAAATAGATACATGAGCTACTAGATAAAGGCTTCATTTGCTTAATTTTGTTACCTTGGGGTGATTATTCATGAAAAAGAAAGATGGTTCGCTCAGGCTCATCGATTATAGAACATTGAATCAAGTGACCATAAAAAACAAACAACCTTTGCCGAGGAGTGATGACCTATTTGAACAACTCCACAAGGCAAAGGTCTTCTCAAAGATGGATCTCTGAAGTGGCTACCATTAGCTACACATTGTTGATGAGGACATGCGGAAGATCACATTCAGGTTTAGGTACGAGTTCCGTGTTATTCCGTTCGGTTAACCAATGCACTAACAACATCCATGGACTTTATGAACATAGTTTTCAAACAACACTTAGACTAGTTTGTCATAGTGCCCATGGATAACATTCTGGTCTATTCATAGAATGACAAACATCACAATGAGCTTTTGAGAGTGGTTCTATAAACTTTGAAACAACACAAGCTTTATGCAAAGTTCTCAAAGTGAAAATTTTACTTGGAAGAGACTGTAGGATCCCAAAGGGCACCAAGAGGAGAGGGGGAGAGTGAATTGGTGTTTAACCGAAAATATCGATTTTATAAAATTCATAGCGGAAGTACACAAACGTTCTTAAAACCTTTGCAATTCATATTATAAACACAATATGAACGGGGGGAGAGAGAGAGAAAATCAAACATAAAGACACGGTGATTGTTGACAAGGTTCGGCCACACCTCGGCTTACGTCTCCGCTCCGACTTCTCGACCTCGAGACCGCTAGAGATTTTACTAGCACTTCCTTTATTCCAAATGGGGCAAGGAAGAAAGCCCTTTACACCACCGCCTTTTTTTCCGCTTCGAGAGCCAAGACAACCTCTCCTCCTAAGAAGCTAATCTATTTCTCTCGCTCAAGAGGTAAGATTTAGAACATCTTTTACACAGGAGCTCTGAACAAAAGTGTTTCTCTCTTTTATAATTCTATGCTCACAAGAAGAGAAGAGAGAAAGAATGGGAAAGCTATAAAATAAAAACTCTAAGAAAATGATCTCTCTTTGATAACTTGAAGTTTTTCTTCAATGAGTGAATGGGTACCTTTGCCTCTGGCTTTGTCACTCCTTTTATAGTCTTCAATGTGTGAAAATTCGTCCAGAAATTATTCTACAAATTCCTCCTTCAAATTTGACCGTTACTGTTTATTTGACGCGGAGGCCGATCGACCGCACTTTTGGACCGGTCGACCGGTCTATGTGACCATTGCGCGTTTTCTTCAATTTCTGCGCTTGGCCGGTCGACCGGTCTGTCGACCGGTATCGGCTCGACGTCATCCGGAGCAGGGTCAGTAGTTATTGGTCAATCGGCATCTTCTGTTCGGTTGATCGGTATCTTCTCGACCGACCTTCTTTGCGTCGACCGGTAGGTTGACCAACCTGCACTATTTTGATCATAACTTTCTGCACGGTTATCCAAATTAGATGATCTTGGAGTCTATGGAAAGCTAATAGAATTCTCTACAACTAAAACTAATGATATCAGTGATAATTATTTGATCAAAGCGTAGTGCATAAAGTTATCTATTTTTTTTTAACTTTTTAGCATTTCAACTTTAATCTTTCGAGGTTTGTTTCATCAAAATATAATTTTATATGCCATTAAAACTTTGACCCAACAATCTCCTTCTTTTTGATGAAGACAAACCGAGAAATATGAAAAAGATATGAGTTGGCAAAAAAATTGTAAAATCTTGTTAAAATAATTTTACTCCTCCTAACACCTAGCTTTCCTTAAAGTATATTCAAATCATATTTCTCCCCCTTTTATTTCATCAAAATGTTGTTTGTAATTGAAGTATATAAGAAACCATATGTAACTCCCCCTTAATCAATTTTTCAAAAAAATATTCTTCCCCCTTTTGTCATATAATAGATATGTAGAGTATTGCAAGTTTTGAAAGATAACTCCTCTAAATTTATGGCTATTTTATAATGAAAACCAATTTATGAAAGCCAAAACAAAATATATTAAAAATGTGGCATAAAACTTTGACAAAACAATGTGATATTTATGATATGTGAAAATAATGTTTAATCATGCTTCTCCTATCATCATGACCAATCTTTCATGTATTCTTCTTTTCTTTTAAAGAAATAATAGTTTTGAAAATTTTGGGTGAAATAAAAAAGTAAGTGATACTTTTACCATAACCTTTGTGCCTTCACCACTTGTCCTTTGCTTTGCATGTGAGGCACACCGAAAAAGTAATTATGTAATTTTTGGTACCCAAATTTCTTTGGGTCCTAATTTGTTAGACAATGTTCCTTTCGGAACTCAAATCATGCCATGTTGTGTTGATTTTCTCATTTTGTATTGATATGCATAATGCCCATAAAATCCACATGTAAAGCATGTAAAATGTGATTTTCTATTATAGGGATGATTCCTACGATTATTTTTCTTTGCATAAGAAATAATTTTATTTTGTACATCTTTCAAAGAGACATTTTTTTCTTTATTTTTTTCAAAGAACATGCTAGTTTTACAACCTCACATGCATGAGTGATTTCTAAAGTATCAATTTCGTTTTTTAGTTTTTCATTTTCCAAAAAATATGCATTATTTTCCTCTTTTAATTTTTCAATTTCATGTATTAATGTCTCATTTTCCTCTTTAATTAAAAAATATCTTTTTATAAGAGATGAGAGTTCCTTATTCACGTCTAAGGAAAGAATTCCTTCGGAAGAGTTTGATGAGTCGTAATTTGAGTTTGAAGGGTTAGAGATTATATCATCGTCGTGTGCCATCAAGCATATATATGCTTCATCACTCGAAAAGCTTGATGAACTACTTGTTTCACTAGACTCTTCATATTTTTTCTTTTTACCTTTCCGAGATTTTTCTTTTTTGTGATGTTTGTATGATTTTCTTATTGTCTTCTCATTCTTGTCTTTCTTTTTAACTAATTTGAGATACTTATTTAATTTTCTTGTTTAGAGTGCGAGTTTCTTTTCATCCACTTCCTCTTCACTTGAATCTTCTTTTATTATATTTGTCTTCAATGCCAATGTTTTTTTCTTGGGAGCTTTTTCTTTTTTATCTTCTTGGATTGAGATCTCATAGGTTAAAAGTGAGCTAATAAGATCATCAAAATCCAATTTGTTCAAATCCTTTTCTTCGATCACGGTCCTCTTCGTATGCCATTTGGAGAAGAGAGACCTGAGAATCTTTTTCACTTTTTGAGGGTTAGATCTTGGCTCGTCCAAGGAGGCTAAGCCACTCAAAATATCATTAAATCGAGCAACCATATCATTTATAGATTCATTTTCATGCATCTTTAAAGAATCATATTGATGATTTAAAATATTCAATCTAGATTCTTTAACTTTATCGGTTCCTTCGTAAGTAGTGATGAGTTTATTCCAAATCTCAGTTGCACTTTCATAATTTAAAATCCGATTAAAATCCGTTGAATCCAAAGCACAATAAAAAATATTCTTTGCTTTATAATCCAATTTCGAAATTTTTTTGGCTTTCATCATGTTCAGAAAGTAATTTTCCATGTAAATAATAATCTTTTTCAAAATATCCCACATGTTTAAATCAATAGAACATATGTAGGCTTGAATCCGAATTTTTCAAGATTGAAAATTTGATGCATTTAAAAGGGGAGGACGACTAATTGATTGTCCTTCGGCAAAAACAAATGCACTTGATGCCATGGCTCTTAAGATTGTTAAATAAAAAAAATGATTGAATCTTAGAAGTGATTAGATCTAAAACGATTAGATCCAAAAAAAATGAAATGATTCAAAAGATCAAAATAAGAGCAACCCGCTCTGATACCAATTGTAGGATCCCAAAGGTCACCAAAAGGGGGGGGGGGTGAATTGATGTTTAACCGAAAATATCGATTTTACAAAATTCGTAGTGGAAGCACAAAGACGTTCTTAAAATCTTTGCAATTCAGATTATAAACACAATATGAACGGGGGAGAGAGAGAGAAAATCAAATACAAAGACACGGTGGTTATTGATAAGGTTCGGCCACACCTTGACCTACGTCTTTGCTCCGACTTCTCGACCTCGAGACCGCCGGAGATTCCACTAGCACTTCCTTTGTTCCAAATGGGACAAGGAAGAAAGTCCTTTACACCACCGTATTTTTCTTCACTTCGAGAGGCAAGGCAACCTCTCCTCCTAAGAAGCTAATCTATTTATCTCGTTCAAGAGGTAAGATTTAGAACCTCTTTTACATAGGAGCTCTCTCTAATTTTTCTGAACAAAAGTGTTTCTCTCTTTTACGATTCTATGCTTACAAGAAGAGAAGAGAGAAAGAATGAGAAATCTATAAAATAAAAACTCCAAGAAAATTATCTATGTTTGATAACTTGAAGCTTTTCTTCAATGAGTGAATGGGTACCTTTGCCTCTGGCTTTGGCACTTCTTTTATAGCATTCAATGTGTGAAAAATTCGTCCAGAAATTGCTCTACAAATTCCTCCTTCAAATTTGACAGTTATTGTTCATTTGACGCGGAGGCCGGTCGACTGCACTTCTAGATCGGTCGACCGCACTTCTGGACCCGTCGACCGGTCTATGTGACCATTACACGTTTTCTTCAATTTCTGCGCTTGACCGGTCGACCGGTCTATCGACTGATACATCAACCGATATCGGCTCGACATCGTCCAGAGCAAGGTCAATAGTTATCGGTCGACCGGCATCTTCTGTTCGTCGACCGATATCTTCTCGACCGGCCTTCTTTGCATCGACCGGCAAGTTGACCGATTTGCACTATTTTGATAATAACTTTCTGCACGGTTATCCAAATTAAATGATCTTGAAGTCTATGGAAAGCTAACAGAATTCTCTACAATAACTAATCAGATCAGTGACAATTATTTGATCAAAGCGTAGTGCATAAAGTTATCCATTTTTCTTTAAACTTTTTAGCATTTCAACTTTAATCTTTCGAGGTTTGTTTCATCAAAATATAATTTTATATGTCATTAAAACTTTAACCCAACAGAGACCATGTTCTTAGGCCACATCATATTCAAGATTAATGGAATATCTGTAGATACAACAAACTTGGAGGCATATGAGAAATGGAAGCAACCAAAGAATGTGTGCGAGATTCGGAGTCTTCTCGGTCTCACAAGTTACCATAGGAGATTTATCAAAGACTTCTCCAACATAGTCGTTGCATTGACTAAGCTGTCAAGGAAGGGAAAAAAGTTCGTATGGCCCTAGAGATATGAGAAAAACTTCTAAGAACTGAAGAGGAAGCTGACAACTACCCCAGTACTAACTTTACCCTCAGGAAGTGGTGGGTATACAAATTTGAAGGGGACTGGTCTGGGATGCGTGTTGATGTAGTATAGAAAGGTCATAGTTTATGCATTCAAGCAGTTGTAGAAACATGAGGTGAATTATCTCACAAATAACTTAGAATTGGTAGTAGTTGTTTTCACCTTGAAGATGTGGAGACACTATTTATATGGAGAGGAATTTGAACTGTTCACGTATCACAAAAGCGTATAATATGTCTTCACACAGAGGGACCTCAACATGAGACAAAGGCGATGGATGAAGTTACTGAATGACTATGAGTTCTCCATCAACTACCACCCAACTAGGCAAACTCAATAATAAACGCACTGAGTAGGAAATGAGAAGGGTCTCTCGCCTTCCTCAAATTGAGATGATACGAGATGATCGAAGAATTGATCAAATGGAACCCAAGACCTCAGAAGAACAGAGCTTTCATGATGATGCAGAGGATCAAGTTGGACTTGGTGAATAGGATCATCAAGGCCCAACCCAATGATGCATAGTACAAGACTTTGACAAAGAGGTGAAACTCATATGAGGAAGATATTTAACAATCGCAGGATGATGTAATATAGAGGTCGCCTATGGGTTCCCAACAATCCATCCCTAAATGTAGAAGTCCTGGATGAGTGCCACAAATAAGAATTTGCAATCCAGGAAGTACAAAAGTGTATAAAGTTGTACAGAGGAACTTGTAGTGGCCTAATATGAAAAGGAAAATGTCGAGTATGTATCAAGTTCTTGGTACGCCAACATGTGATGATAGAACATTAGAGGCCTTATGGGAAGATGAATAGTTTGGGCATCCCACGATGGAAGTGGGATGATATCACCATGGACTTTGTCACCAATCTACTACACACTCAAAAAGGTCATGACGTCATATGAGTGGTTGTAAATTAGCTGGCAAAGGTTGAACATTTCTTACCGAAGATGAAGCAATCAAATTGAGAGTGAGGAGATCATCACACTACATGGGATCCCCACATTATAGTATCGGATCGAGACCCTAAGAACCTCTAGGTTTTGGAGAAGTCTGCAGGAAGCCTTTGGGACCAAGTTGAATTACAATACGACCTTTCACCCATAAATGGATGGTCAATCCGAAAAGACCATCCAAACTTTGGAGGACATGTGAGGGCATGTGTAATAGATTGGCATGGGACTTGGGATTTGGTATAATTCGCCTACAATAATAGTGTCTGTTCCAATATTGGCATGGTTCCATTTGTAGTGCTATATGGAAGACCATGTTGTGCGCCCACATATTGGAATGAGGTAGGCAAAAGAAAATAGATGTGAAGCGGTTGAAAGAGACAATGAAATATGTAAACAATATGGAACTGATAAAGAAAAGGATGAAAGCTGAACATAATAGGCAAAAAGCATATGCAAATAAAGGATGAAGGGAACAAAATTTCCAAGATAGTGATAAAGTATTGTTAAAGGTGTTCCCGACAAAAGGGGTAATACGTTTCAACAAAAAAGGGAAACTAAGTCTGAGATTATTGGGTTGTTTGAGGTACTAGACTTCATTGGAGAAAGGGATTGCATGTTAGTCCCTATTGAGGAGGCACAAGCATGATAACAAATTTTGTTTATGGGGATAATAATGTAACAACCCTAAAAATTTTGTTTTAAATAAATAGATAAAATAATTATTCATTTATTTATTTATTTATGAAAATCCTTTTGAAATAAAAGGATAAAAGAAGTTGAAAATATATAGAATTGGAATTGAAGAAAAAGAAGGAAAAGGAGAAAACATAAAGTTGCTTTACTTAATGATAAATAAAAGTGGTTAAAGATATGGTTTAAAAGTTTATTAGAGATGGGTCAGAATTCAATTTTTTATTATTACAATAATTATCCCGTAATTAGTTTAATCCCTTATAATTAGAATCCCTCCACATATTAGCCTCCCTTATCCAGAAAATGAGTTATTCCATCAATTTAGAATCCTAGAACTCTCTCCTCGGTGCACGTGCATGATCGTTCGATCCGACAATCTCTTCTTGGTACAAAGTTCTATAAAAAAATGCTAGTCTCATGGTCAGACATCGCCGTCGAAAATCATGCCCAAAGTCTCGAATTTCAGATAGTCTAAAATAGTCACAAGATTTCGAATGTACTTTTGGATATGATTTCTTAATTAAATAGATAAGATGATGGATAAATTAGGATCGATTTATGTTCTCCTATAATGCATGAATAGTCTATATAATTTTTGTACAAAAAAAGAGTAATGTGCAAAAAGTTACAATATGCAAAATTTTGGATAAATAGCACCAAAATTTCGGCAGTCGGAACCCGACCCTCGTAAGGAAGAACCTAGCTCAGGCTCTTCTATAAATTTAAATTCAGCGTGGCGTTTCTTTGATTCAACCTGGATTCAGACAAACCCATCTCGGACTCTCGACAATCCGGTCTGGGCTCTATCGCGACCATTTCGATTATGCGGATCCTCGAGTTGGGTTCATACCCGCCCCAGGTAATCACATGTCATCCAATCTAGGGATAGCGAATCTGACCCGAGCCACCCTCGAACCCAGTCTGAGTTTTGTCAAATGTGGGATAGATTGTCATGACCAAACTCAGCCCGAGTTCAACCGAACACAACTCGAGTTCAGCCTAAATTCAGTTCGAGTTTAGACATACCCAACATAGATTCTGCTTAATAGATTAGGGTTTTTGAGTTGTTTAATTGTAATAATATGATTTGACTATTTTTATTTCATTATAATAATGCTAAACAGAGAACAATAATGATGCTAATAAGGTCAACATATAAAATATTTAAAATGAGACCTTATGCGCACTGATTGTTAATGGAATGGAATAAAAAAAATGAATATGAGTATTAATAACCCCACCACGTACCCTAATGGAAAAATTGAATATGGATAGTAATAGTCTAATCACCCTTGAGATTTAAATAAATGGATCTCACTCTTTATTGAGTCCGTAATTGTCATACTTTTGATCCTGATTTAATCCATCTTAACCTCACATGAAAGCATAATAAAAGAAGTGGAGCTCTCATTAGGACAACACCTATAGTTTTCTTAGGAATTTGTTAAAATAAAAGGTGCAGTGAAAAAAGCAAAAATGAATAGAAACGAACAGAAAAGAGAAAGAATAAATAGAAATGAAAGAATATAAGTGTCTTCTCATGCTTAAAGCTTGCTTATTTTTATTAAGTTTTCTTATTCATTTGTATTATCTTATGTACTGAATATTTTTATACTCATATATGTTCTATGTCCATGTGTTTGAATCTCACAGATAATTGAACATGCAAGGATGGAGACATGTGTAGTTAGAAATATTTTGGTGATGCAATTTCACATGAGATAGTCATTTTGTTTATGTTATTTTATTTTATTTTAATTGCTACTTTGATGTAATAGAATGGATAGGAGGACCATTTGGGAATAACTGATACATTAGCTTCCATAATGTTGGTTATTGATAGTTAATTGTTAATTTATTATTTTTTTATGGATCTGTGAAAGCTCAATAGATAGAGATGAATTGTAGCTAACATCGAGCCAGGAGAAGCCCAATTGTCAGGTAATAGAAGGGTAGATTTTGAGAGTGTTACATGCTCACACATTAAGAAATTTTTCAGTAACGTAATGCAAGTCTTTTTTTTTCTTTATTTTTTCAAACATTATATAAATTTAAATTCCTTCTATAAGGTGTAATGTCAAATTTTTGGAACTGACATTGAGTTTTTTTATGCATTTTATGACTTCCTCTTCTTCGAGGATGTATTGCAGTTTTCTGTGATAGATGTCATAATTATCACCATTTAATTTGTCACATTTGTTTAATTGAGCAATTATTTGTTCGGTTGTCATTTAAATTAAGTTTGTGTTCAAAATGTGTTAGAACATCATACACAAGTCTTCTTATAGCATATATTCAAAAAAATAATAAAATGATAATATTTTAAAATAGTGACATCTAGATGGTAGCAAAACTTCCACTCATCTGTCACTAGTTCAAAAACATTATCAAGTTATTAAAATTAGCATAGTTGTACCAAGGTATTATTCTAGTAATTTTGAAAAAATGAACATACAAAATTATTTAAAATATATTGTGTGATTGACATACCATTTTTAAAAACTTCGACTATGATAATAAGGTTCTGTAATGGGAGCTCTTTCTTGTTTTTGCAATATGCCAATTAGGAAATCATCACCTATTCACCTTATGTTATGTGAACACACTGATTTTAAAAAATAATATTTTCATATTATTAATTGCATAACTTCAATACAAAATAAATGTGAAACTACATTTTATGTCTAAAATAAATAAAAAGTATTATTTACCAGTTCCATAACACATAAGAACATTAAAAATAATATTATTTTGCACGAATTTTATTTCCACATGTAAAAAATATTATATAATGTAATATAATTATCTTCATAACATAATAACAAAATAATATTTCATAACATACATGACATATTTAAATTTTAATATACCAAAATGTCAATAATTTATGTCATATAAATTTCAGAAAAATTTCTAGTTATGATAACATAATTATGCACAAAATATTTTAAATAAAAAACATGTCACCTCATAACATGGCGTAATCTTTTTAATAATCACAATAATGTAAAAAATAATCACACTGAAAATTTCATGGCATGTGTCAACAATGCAATTTTCAGAAAATTTTTTGGGTCAAAAAACAAAAGTTTTAAATTTTAATATAAAATTTCCAAAGTTTTCATTACACTATAATTTCAGAAAAAAAAATGTTATTGTTCATTTGGGTCACACTGCGGGCCCAATAGGTCCCGCGTCGTGTGCAGCAAACGCAGGCCTCAACTGACGCTGAGAGCGCGTTGCACGAAAGGACTCCGCAGATTGATCTGTGCGCGACGAGGAAGTGTGCGCTTTACGACAGCAGCGCGTGGTGCAGTGGGCCAAAGGCCCGCGCACCTTTGTGGCTGTACGCTGTACAATGCTCACTAGCACTGTTCACTATGAACAATATTATATTTTTTAAAAAAAGCGGAATAAATATTAAAACTTTTGTTACAATTTTTCTTTTGTTGAATTCAGCACGTGGAGATTAACAAAAAAAAATTCAATTTTTAAATTTTTTATTATGAACATATAACCAAAAGTGAAAAAATATTATTTTTACACAATCTCGTATTTAAAAAATAACGAAAAGAACCTATCGGGAGTCGGGACTTTGATATCAATTAAAACTTTTAATTATAAACTATCAACGCAGCGAAATTACTTAGAAAGTTCTTTCATGTTGTTCTTATACCGAGACCGGGACGACGATGTTTGGACGACGAGAATATGCAGAGCTTCTGAATTGGAGTTATCTTAACTCCTGACGTACTTTTAGTCATTATAACTACGTACTTTTAGTCATTATAACCTCTCCGATTTAAATTTCATGTACAAAGCTATTATTTATGGACTCTTACATCTTGCACTTCCAACCATCTTCAATAAAAATGTGTGGGGTGGGGTAAACGTCAAGTTTTGAATCCTAAACCTCTTTAACTAACTATGGTGTTAAATCACTATATCAAAATTAACTATTTAAATTATGTGAGCATTTAATATTTTTATGTAATTGTTATTATAACTCACTACAAAATAAAAAGACTTTTTCCAACGAAATATTTTTCACGGCTCGAGTAAAAAACATGGGAAATTCCTACGGCGGTATGAGTATTTTCCACGGTTTGAGCCGTTGGAAATTTTTTTTCACGGCTTCGACCGTGAAAATTTCTCACGATTTCAATCGTAAAAAATATTTTTCGTGGCTTAAATCGTCGAAAGTAAAAAATTCCACCAAACTCTCAAGCCTATTTTTTTTTCGCTTCTCTTTTTTTCATTTCTTTTCACCTCCTCCCTCTCTCCTCTCTCTCCCTCATCGGCGTGCTCCTTCTAGACGATCAACGAGCTCCTTCCGGCGATCGGCGCAACGACCTCCAACAACGACCGGCTATCTCTCTCGTAGCGACGCGCACTGCCTCCCTCCTTCCCTCTCACTCTCTCTCGCAAGCGACGTGCGGCCGGATTCGCTTGCGTAGGCCGGATCCCTCTTGAGCAGGCCGATCTGACCACGCGCTGGCTGATCCGGCCATGTGGGCCAGTTCCGATCGCACGCGGTCGGATTCTCTTGCGTAGGTCGGATCCCTCCTGAGCAAGCCGATCTGACCGCGCGCTGGCTGATTCGGCCGTGCGGGCCAGTTCTGATCGCACGCGTGTAGATCCGATTGCGAACGGCCAGATTCGGCCGTGAAGATCTGGCCACACGGGTCATTTTAGGCCGTGCGTGGTCAAATTTTTTTATTTTAAAAATGAACTTGCGACAATCGGAACCGTGAGAAAACTTTTTTACAACTCCAATTGTGAGAAGTTTCCACGGCTGAGGGAACATTTCCCACGGCTTGGTCCGTGGATAGTTCCTAAGGTTCAGGCCATGAGAACTTTTCCTACGACTGGAGCCGGGAGAGCTTCCCACGGCTTGGGCCACGAAAAAAATTTCCACGGCTCGAATTGTAGGAATATTCCCACGGCTCGAACCGTAGGAATGTTTTCCCACGGTTGGAGCCATGAAAAATTTCGCTCTATTCAATCGTAGAAAATTTCGACGGCTCTAGTAGAGCTGTCGAAAAATATTTGCGATGGCCTGGACCGTCGAAAATATATTTTTTTGTAGTGACTCATTTCTCAAATTATTTTTTAAGATAACCATTTGATCTTTTTCTCGGTAAAGGAACCATTTTTGTCTTTTGATATTTCTTAAATGTCAAAGTTTAAATATAAAAATAAATTGAGTTATTAATTCAAATTAAAATGGTAGATAATATATACATCTTTCTAATTTAAGTTGATATTACTACTTAAATTTAAAAAAAATATATATGAATTTATAAATGATATGATAATATATTAAAATTAGATAAATTCTATTAACATCAGATTTCTTATTTTATGTTAAAATTATTTAATCATATTATTGTATCTTTGATATATAAGTATATTTAATTAGATTTAAGTAATATGTAACCAAAAGTTGTACAATTAATATGTATCCAATGAATTTAAATCATTGAATGATGATTACATGGTTAAGATTAGATTTAATAACTTAATATTAAATTTAATAGAGATTGAATCACAACTATACAATCACGATCCAACGATCCTAATTTGATGATTGTATATTGGTTGTACAAAAATTAATTACATGCTACCTAACCTCTATTTAATTATTGATAGACATATGTTAACAAATATAATAATTTATTTTATTATTTATCGATCCGCCCGACCGATCAATCCGTCGATTAGGAACTTAGAACTCGCAAAACACAAGTCCAAAACTAAAGAACTTGAACCGGCTCCCAGGGCAGCAGGACCCTCACCTCAAATCGCAACGATCGACGACGAGCTCTCTGCTTCTGTAATAATTTTCTTTTGGTCTCGCTCCGAGATCAGTTCTTTATGCACAAAAATCAGTTTTTATTGGTAAAAATCAGTTCTTCATCAGTCAGACTTTCATCGATAAAGATCGGACTTTTTTATATCCCGAATTCTTCCATTCCGGAAACCAAATAGAACAGATCGGTGAGCTGGAGGAATCTCCAAGCATTTGATGGACCTTGGGGTAACGTGCCCCTGCAATCGTTCATTGCTATATTGTGGTTCTGTTTCTAAGGCTCTGTCTTCCTCTTGTGCGTCTGTCTCAAAATGGCTTCCTTTTTTTGTTGTGTGTGTGTATTCTCTTGTGCTGTTCTGTGTCAAAAAGTATATTTTGTTGCAGAATTCCGAGGTCCGCCGCGCGCTATATTTTGCGCAAGCAGTCTCGCGGATTGAGGACTCTCTCATGATTCGTGGAGAGAAGAAATCGGCATGCAATTACATATTGTAAAAGAAAAAAGTGGGAAAATTGCTAATCCTGTTTACATGTAGTCCCAGTTTTGCCCTGTGGTTTGGGGCGTAATCTAAATATTTTGTTTAGATTTGCTACTTTGTTTTGTTTACCCTCCACTCTTCGCCTTTTCCAGCGGAGGACATGTCGTTCTTTGTTTGCGGTGCTATTTGCTAGTTGGGTTATATTTTTGCTGAGGGCCTGTCTCTTTGCCTTTTCCAGCGGAGGACATCTCTTTCTTGAGCCAGCTGAAACCCGTCTCCGTCTCTCCGTTTCCCGTCGATCAAAGACCTTTTCTTATTGCTTTCGTGGTCGTAAATATTTTGTTTGCGTCCATCCTTTCCTTCCTTTCGTCATTGTGATCGATACTGCAGGTATGTCCAACAATCTTTTTCCTTTCGTAAATGTTTTAATGTTTGATTAGGTTTCCATTGAACTCCTCATGTCCTTGTTTTTTTTATTAAATATGATTGTAGTGAGCTCTGTAGAATGAGGGGAATTATATCTTTTTCCCTGTATTATACGTTTTATCTGTCTGTAATTGCACTTGTATGGCACGAAAAAAATGTTACTTGTTCTTACACGATAAGATATTAATTAATCTGTGTGGGGTGACAAGACTTAGAACTTGTGTTGCTTCTTTAATTCATCTTATGTGTGGGCCGTGGGGATCAATTTAGAACAACATCTGCTTGACAAAATGCTTCCTCTGGTCAACTCCTAGGTGTCCCATGCAATTTCATTTCTTGGGATCATGAACCTTAGGTTGAGTAGATCTGACGAACGTTATAGTTTATATCAATTTCGTTAAATGTCTTGGTTGCATAACATGATGCGATGTTCTTATCATTAATGCCCAAGTGAATTCTTCTACATGAATTTTGGTCCAAAATGATTCATATCGCTGAGCTTTAATCTTCTTTCGCTATGTCACAACATTGTTAGATAATAATTCCCTTCACTCCATGCCATACATTCTTTTTTTTTATTTAATTTTATGTTTGTAGAATTAGATTTATTTTACTTGTTCAACCATCTTCTTGTTTCATGTATTTCATCTTTCTATAGTAATTTGTTCAGTGTGACTCATCCTTTTTAATCACACTTCCCACATCTTTTCACCAAATTTAATTTTGTTAAACAGAATAAAAAAATGATAATGTTCTACAACCATTATGCATAAGTTATTGTCGAGCAACACTTCCCATACTGATACTGGCTGGCTCTGCTACTTTTTATAAACATATCCTCTAGAGGGCTAACCCCTTACTCCAACCTTTCCCTGATTATTGGAGGTAGGGTGGGCCGACACAAAGCTTCCATCTTCTAGGAGATTACATTTAATTTAGGTTATAGAAATCGTATGAGTGATATGCTTCTTTGCTTATGTTTGTGGCCCTAATGAAGAAATCTAACTGGGAGGTTTTGTTTGTATGCTCTATGTATTGAATCGTTCTGTTTTTTTTGTACTTTCAAAACAAGGTACTAATAGTCAGCATTATGTCCTATTTCAATTGCCGCAAATTGGTGCCTTTCTTCAATTATTCCTTTATTTTCTTTCTTTCTCCATTTTGTACAATGGAGTCTCAGACAATCAATTCTGAAAAGAAACAAGCACCTTCAGCCATGATGTCCTGCCGGAAGAAGAAGCCTGAAGAAAGCAGCTTCTTGGAAGATGTCAAGGACCATATAGATGAGTTAATTCATGCATCAATGGACGAGCATAAATCATGCTTTAAGAAAACTATTCAAAAGGTCAGTTCTGACTTCTGAGGGCTTTTACATAATCCAAGCACGATTTTTTATTTTTTATTTTTTTTAGGGAAAAGCATGAGTTCTTTGAGTTTGAACTTTGAAGTGCAAGCTATTCACCCCCTTTCCCTCATTTTTCAGATGTTTGGCATGTCAAAAGTTGTTGCAGAGAAGGCTGCAGAGTCTAAAGAAGTCGAAAGCACCTTGCCTCTTCAAACAATTGTTTCCCGATAGGGATTAGAAGCAATGTTTTTTGTGGTCTGAATTCGATATTACATTAGTTGCACGCATCTTATTAGTGTGCATGATATTTACTTTAACCATTTTCACTTCAATTGAGATAATCTGCGAACCTGTTTTGAACTGATCACTATAAGCAAGTGACAACTGTAGCTCATATCTGTACAAATTCTCCTGTATGCCATACCATATCCAATGCAACGCAGGTTCTTAGCTTGCGACAAACTTTGCCAGATTTCAGGGCAGTGGGCTTCCCCCTCTTGTTCTGGCTGCCTGCAACTCGATATCCATGATCACTGCTGCTTCGCCTGTGTCGCCGTGACCGTGCGGTGGCTCAATGCAGTTTCTTAGGTCTAAAATCAATAACTTATGCTGCTAAAATCAAACTGTACATTGCCAGATATGCATCTGATCGACAAATTAGTTGAGCTTTGGTGTGCTTTTCAATGTTCTCATTTACATGATCAAAATCAGTCAGTGTTCAAGTTCGAAAATGCATCACCATTTTTTTTCCCATAAGGATGTCTCACTGTTTTGTTTAGTCCAATTAGAATAATAATATGTCATAGCTTGTTGGAGTTTATTTTTTTAAGCGACAATTCATGATGGAGGTCTCCAATGGTAACCTCCTCAATCTAATTTGAGCTTCTATTTATCATCTCTTTGTTACTTTAATCAAATTGTTTGTTAGTTTTCATATATTTGTTTGTTTTTGTGAACAATTTTGTGTTTATTATTTTCTTTATGATTCCTTATTCAGTAATTGTTCTTCTTAATTAATTATATAATTCCCTGGTAATCTATCCATAAAATACACAACAAGGGTATGCACACATGGATATGATGGCTAATGAGGTAATGTCATAAGGACTGGCAGGTGAACCCCAACTCTCTTTTGATTCAGCCTTTTTTTCTCCTCTCTTATGAGTTACTGAAGTTGGAGCCAAAGGTCTAATGGAGCTCACCATCGAATGCTAATGAGATTCAATTAGAGTGTTTGAGAACTTCACATTTTTTGTCTACTGGTGATCAATGCTTGAATCTCATAACCTTTTTCCATAGCTCCTATTCTGATTTTTATTTTATTTTTTGCAATTTGATTTGCTATAGACTTTGACTTGAGAAAGAAATTATTATAGGGAAATGCAACTTAAACCTTTTTTTACGAGGAATCTTCACATCATAAGATCCCCTCAAATCTGAAGAATGCATATGATTTTTTTTTAAAACAAGGAACACAACAATTCCCTCATAATATTTGAGCTCGGTGTTACATGTATGGAGAGTACTTGGTTCTTTAGACTCGTTCTAATGCCAAGAAAACAAAGATAAAAGTTTATGGAAGCGATGATGTACTTACTCCAAATTATATACGTAACGCAAGAAAAGAAGTACGTGTTCATTATTAAATTTAGATAGACAATTAATAATGTTGGATCTGATTTCCACGAATAATAATGATGATAAAAACATGACCGTTGACAAAAATAAATATATGTAAATGCATTTAACCATAATTCGGCACACGAATTGACCCATCAGAGCATTTAATAGACAGACAGACAGCATGAACACCAGAGCACTTGTACTTGTTCGCAGCCGCCAAATCAGGTTACAAACACATTTACATTACATGCGTCTCTCTCTCTCATGACTAGTTATCTCTTCTCTAAAATTTCTCGTTTCTGCTTTCTTTCTCCATCCATCCTCGATCAAAAGGAAAACAACAAAAAAAAAAGAAAAGAAAAAATGCAATGGTTTCTTAAAAAAAAAAAGGACTGGTTCTGCCAGCCTAATATCAATATATGCAAATTCTAAGTTGTTGGGAGCACAATTTGAACATTCTTATAAGACTTTTTCAAATTTTGATTTCGTAATATTTTTATACACACACAAAAAAAAGAAAAAACAAAAAAAAAACTTATAAACTGAGAGATAGTAAAGTATACATAGATACATACGCAAGTGAAAGTGGAGGCACCACGAGTGCAAAGCAAAGTTTGAAAGAGAGGTTGGGGAATGAAGCATTAACGGCTTTCCTATCTCTCAAGCTCCATCCATACATAGATACATACGCAAGTGAAAGTGGAGGCACCAATTAAGCTCCATTTAACAGAGACGAGTTCTTTCCTAAATAAGTGACGGAGGACGTGCCCATGGCGTGAGGTAGACATGTCACTTTACGTTTAGTTTAAATGTCGACGTCTCGATCGCGACATGCAAAAACACATTTAGAAGAAGAAGAAGAAGAAGTTGACCGAGCGAGGCAATGATATGTGAATGAAATGCATATTACCCCCCTATTCCTTCCTTCCTACTTGTCCGGCCACTTCTCCAATCACCTACGTCCAGGAATTTTGTCTGCATGGCCGGTTCTTAATCTGTGGCCGACATGTTGGTCCACACCTGGTCCGGGTCATCGACATGGCTCGAGACGTTCACACGATCGAACAAAACGGATCTGACTAATCCGCGAACCGGATCGAGGTGGCCTTCTCAATCAACTGGATTTTTCTTTTCTATTTCTATTTTTTTTTGGTTTCTCTTGCAATAAATAATATCTGCATCCATCCAAAATTAACCAAGAGCATCATTTGATCACAACTTAGCAGCGCCTGGTCAAGTCCACGGGCAAGACACATCGATCGATCAGTGGGGGTGAATGGAATTATTAGACCTTTATTTTATGACCAAAACTTTGGCTGCATTCATTATAGAGGGTAGCATGCAAAACTTTGGCTGCAATCATCACCCTTATATATATATATATATATATATATATATATATATATATATATATAAGCATGCAATCAATTTTCGAAAACTTTTTTAACGTATTTAATTATATTAACGTCTCAAAACTTTTTTTCTTTCATAAAATATATAAATACTCGTTTTAATGAAAAGAAAAAGACAGGAAATTGGCGGCTAAATCAGTTCGCAAATAATTCTGTGGAAATTATATATTTATACACACGAAGGATTTGAAAGGCCGGAACACGGTTAATTGAAGAAAATGTATAATTATCTACAATTGTTTTGAGTTGAAATCCACAACATACGTATAGGTGTTTCATGCATAAAATATTAGCTAGTTAAACCCTAGAATCAAGCATATTCTTTTATTTAGTTATAAACAAAATAAACTTGAGGTAAAATAAATAAGCTATAGAGACTATGCTTGTTTTGTCTTATTAGTTAGAATCAGTCAACATCTATTTCGTTATTAATCAAGTCAAATATATATCATCTAGGATTGGTTGATAAGAGAATCGATCTTTTCTTAGCTGTAAAAATGTTTTTTTTACCATTAACGTATTATATTAATAGCAAACACTGTTATAAAAAAAATATATCTGAAATCTCTCAAGGTTGGATACCCAAAATGTTTCAGCCTGCAAATAAGCTAAACGTTTTATTTAGCTAATTAAAATCAGGTTTTTGATTAGCTGCTTCTATATGCTGTATACACCATCATAATTGTTTTTCATAGATCGAAACATGATTTTAGTGCATGGAAAGAAAAATCGAAGAATTTTCACGTCAATTAATTGATCTTGAGGTCTATTAATTAGTTAATAGATCACCATTCTTTTTTTTAATTGTCTCTCCAGCTTAATCACAGCCGCGAGTAATTTGAATCGTTCTTTAGGTCGAACTAGCGAGGATTATACAAATCCAACTTGAACTTTTGTCTCAACTAAAATACTGTGTTTATCCTGAACTTGATTAAATCACCTGTTCGTGATACGTAGTTATTATCATTGATTAATGCTTTCTTGAAATTTGCAGAATATATATTAATTATTGATTCATAGAGAACATTACAAGAAAAAATCGATTTTTCGACAGTTTAATCCATCACAAATTTTGAAAAGTTCGTTGAAAATGTCGTTTTCCGACGACTTTTCCGACAGAAAGAATTCGTTTGAAAACTTCTCGTCGCAAAGACTTTTCGATGAAAATCTTTGATCCGTCGGAACCTCAGACAGAAATTTTTGATCTGTCGAAGAAGAAAAAAAGACATTATAATCTCTTCGCTTCGCTTATAAAGGAGATCAATATGATGTACGTGTTTCAATGACAGGTGCGCTATGTACATAATACATGTTAATGTTGTATTCTTTTTTTTTTCTTTTTTTTCATCAGCACACAATTTGAGAAACATCCACTTTTTTTCTTTTTCTTTCTTACAAAATTACAATTGCTTCTTTGCCAAGTGAAGATAAGTAATGGTTTGTTCTTCTTCCCTAGAAATATTCTGATGGTTTTGATTTGGCCAAGACAGAAGACTTTAGGAATTAAAGTTTGAAACGCCATAGATATTATTGAGACCTCTCACTTGCAAAGTTGCAACATTCGACATGATCAAATCTTTATTAATTAGCTCGATAATGTCGGCATGTGATGATCATATTTTTTATTTAATGAAAATATGTTGGTCAACCACATGAATACAATAATGATTTCACTCGTACAAACCCCACGATTTGACTAATTAACAAACGATACAAACAACACATACTTTGGAAATATAATGATAAACATATGCGTACTTCCTAATACTTAATTATTTTGATGATACACGCACGTGCTATATTATATATATTCTATTATATGTATATCGATTAATTAAGGAGGTCCACACAAATTCCTTCCTTTGTGTGGACAGCGAGCGAGCATAGCACTTGTAATTGTAACATGCGTGTGTTGTGTTTGTGTTGTGTTGTACACCTTTCTTTTCAATATTATGTGAGTACATATATAGTATGTTTATTTGATCATATAAATATTCGTTATAAATAAATAAATAAATATATATATATATATATCAACAATATTTTAAAGTAAAAAAGAAAAAAAAACAAGGGTAAGTGGAGAGGACACGGAAAAGGAAGGCTAAAGTGATATATATATCATATAAATATTCGTTGCTAACTTCTTCGACGCGCTTCCCGCGTCAAAAGTCAAAGTGGCCCCACATCTTTAAGTTATCCAAAGAGAAGAGAGGAAATTAAAATTATAATCAATAAATCAAATTATTCTTTCTTTATTGTATTTTATTTTTCTACTGAAAAAATGCATTCGTCTTATAATTATAATTATAAGATGATGAAATCTGTCCAAGTTGAAGCGTTCGCTTTCGCAATTTGCTTTTGGTGGGCGGATGCGTTCACTTTGGCAATTTACAATTTATTTGATAGTATTCAAGAAATTCGTGGGCAACTTGGTTTTGAATTATCTATGAATATTCCTACTCTTCTATATATTAATTTATTATTCTTTGATATATAAGCATGAACTTTCGTCTCATGGATTGCTAAATATTTTTTATTTAGTTATGCTATAATATATATATATATATATAATAATTATGTATTTACAAAATACCGTCTCAATTCATTCTATTCCATCAATCGAAGATAAAAAAATTGATGGGTTGGTGCGAGTTTATCGATAGAATTTTTTGATTTGAAAGGAGATCTTCCTGAACTTACTCTTTGCATAAAAGTACGAACTGTTTATGAGTCAAGTTCTAGCACACGAAAGTCGAATCTCTTCACAAAGAAGTTTTTTTATCTCATGATAGCCTGCTCCAGTCTCCTTACGAGTCCAAGATGACCTAGATGCACCAGGTAAAAGAGTAGAAGAAGCATATGACTTTTTCATGTATACTCCACTTGGCCCGGGGGAGTATAACTCAGTTAGTAGAGCTCCGTTCTTGCATTTGGGTCATTGTGATTACGAGTTGGATGTCTAATTGTCCAGAGATATAAGGATCGCTACTACAAGCAACACTACACCTTTGATCATAAAATATCGATTGCTTGTTGAATCCTATGAATCACGTGAAAGTAAGATATCTCCTATGATATATCAGATCCTGCTCGGTTATTGATAGAGTGAATAGATCTCTCATTTCTTAAAATTTCTCTTCTGATTCAAAATCATGATGTAACGTGTTTCAATTCATAATATTTCATCAAATTCAGGATGTGATATGGTTCCGAAAGATGAACTGAATATGGACAGTTCCAATAAGATTTCATTATCAGTGGGCAATGAGTTTCGATGTATTGGGTATATATGTATCAACAACTCTCATTCTTTAAATTTCTTCTTGGCTACTTGTCCTATAATCACCGAAAGTCCTATAATTCATTGATTTTAATAAAAAAAATTGGACATTGTTCACTCAACAATGCAAAAAGGAAATTAAATTAATTGGATATAGTAATAAGATGCATGTTATGTATTTCGAGTTAGTATTTATCAATCTATTCCTATCTAATGAAACGCTATTGGATCAAATGACAAAGACACCTAAATTCCAAGAATTTGTATCTTCTGCCGAAGCTCTTATATATATATATATATATATATATATATATAATATGTCAGAGACCCCTAATTTTTTATAATATATTTTGCCCCTCCCTCAAAAATTTTTCGAGTCCTATGGGCCAGGGCTAATTTTCAATTAAGGTAATATCATATTCTTTAGAAAATAAGTATATTCTTATTCTCTTTAGTGTTTGGTTCAAAGATAATATAATTTTAAAATATAATATTTTATATTTAAATTATTTTATTATGAATAGTTGATATACATTATTATTATAATAATACAATAATGTATAAATAAATAATATAAAATAAAATAAAATTGCAAATATGTTAAAGGATGAGAATATTTATATTCATTTATTTTGCAAAAATAGTGATTTCATATTTTTCAACATGATTTTGAGAAAGTAATTGATTTATGCTTATTCTAGGTGATGTTTGATTATATTCCGAGAATATCTTGATATTTTGGTATTCACTATCTAATCTAATAATTAATCTACTTCATTTTGACAAGATAATTAACTTCAATTTCGGATTACAAATTTTCGCTCAAGTGAAATCTTTATTGTACAAATTAAGGCATCTTACGCTCTATATTTTTTTACTAAACAGGTTCTTGTAGGTTTATGTATCACTTGGCGATGGATTTGAATACTGTTGTTTAAAAGGTGTTTCACAAATTGTAAGTGCAAATTAATTGTTCATTGATCAAAATCGGTATCAATCATTAGACAAGTTTTCTTGGGCACGGCATTTTAGAAAAATTTGAATAGCTTGCGAGTAAATCAATGATTCCATTGGTTGTTGAAATTTTCATGAGCAAATAAGGATCGATATATCTTATCGTAAACTGGGGATTGACTTTTAGTAATTAAAATTGACTAAATGAACTAGAAGATGCTAAGAGTTTAATTAATTCACGAATGCATAAAATAACCCAACTCAGACTAACGTAAAGTAATATTTTCTTATTGTAAGTTTTTGCAGCTAAATTTATATAGACACCGATAACTTAGTTTGTATGTTTAAACACAAATATGAGAAACAAACTACAAATTCAAAAAACAAGTCAGTATTTTTGCACCAGAGAAATTATGCATCAAAGAAAACTCAAGAAATTTAAAGTGACACAGAATTTTATTTGATTGAAAACAGAAGAGAATTACAAATTAGATTACTTTCTATTCAAACTCCCTATGGATTTTATATAGCCACTCCCTTTTACATATAATAGAAATTTCACACCCGATTGAGACTTTGAATTAATCTCTAAAAAATTGGATACATATCTCGTGATAAGAAAATAAATCAATTCTGATTACATACAAAATATCTCATAAAATTTTCGCATAATGCAATGGTGTCTTTTACCTCAGAGTGTCTTGAGGTCCAAATGGATTTTTAGTTGGGGTAGGATTCAAAGCATTATTAATAAATCTCCACCTTAAATGGAATTCTCTAATCAGATATCTAATACTCTCTACCATCACCAGTTTCAACTTGGGACTACTGCCACTTATCAATATTTAACAAGTTCAAATAATGTTGAAACTTGCTAGTAGGGTAGAAAAAATTACATCAAATGCCATCCATTTTTAAAGTTTGCTTAGCAATGCCCTCCAACTTTACTTTGTAACACCAACGCCTTCCATTTTTTAACTCGTTTCACTCGATGTCATCTTCACCTGCTATAGCCCATCTTCCGATCGCAGAGCTGATGTGGCGCCACTGTGACGCTGACAAGTTCTCTTCTCTCCTCTCCACGTTGACGTGGCAATATAAAAAAATAATTAAAAAATGTCACGTGGAATCTCCTCGCCGACACGTGGGAGGGGGGCCTCGCCCCCCTATGATGTCCCGCTCGTCAATGAGGTCGCAGGGGGGCGAGGCCCCTCCTCGCCAGCACACAGAAGAGGGGGGAGGGGTGGACGAGGCCCCCTTCTTCTCGTTGGAGTTCGTGGGGGGTTCACCCGGCGTGTGCTCTCCTCCGATGATCATTTTTTTATTTTTTAAAGTTTTTATTTTATTTTTTAATATTGTCACATCAACATGGAGAGAAGAGAAGATGTCATGTCTACACTACATCTGCGCCACGTCAGCTTCACGACTCGGAGATGAGCTACAATAGGTAAAGAGGGCACCGAGTGAAACGAGTTAAAAGATGTAGGATATTGATGTTACAAAGTGAAGTTGGAGGGTATCGCTGAGCAAACTTTAAAATTGGAGGGCATTTGGTGTAATTTTTTCGGGACAAACTTGGTGAACATGTCTGTTGGATTATCTTCTGTACTGACATTCTTCACCTTGATCCTCTTCTTAATACAGATAAAGTGATACCTGACGTCAATGTGCTTGGTTCTTTCACGATTCACTTGATATTTGGCTAGGCATATTGCACTTAAACTGTTACACTACACTATGCTCTGATCTAGTTGTAATCCAAAATCTCCGACAAGGCATTTTAATTAGATGCTTCTTTAATACCTTCTGTCAATGCCATATATTTTGCCTTTGTGGTAGACAATGTAACTAATGGTTGGAGTGTGACTTTTCAACTCATAACATAACTGTCAAGAGTAAACACATAACATGTCATCTTCTCCCATCAACATCTACATTATAATCTAACTGTGAATAACCTGCAACCAAACACTCTTTACTACTTCTGTAGATGAGACCAATGTGAGACGTTCCTCTCGGATATCGGAAGATACGTTTTACTATCTGCCAATGTTCCTTCTTTGGATTGCTTATGAATATGCTAACCACACTAACATCATGCGCAATATCAAGTCTTGTATATGGAAAGATAACATACATTAAGCTTCCGACTGCACTGGTACATGGAACTCGTGACATGTACTCATTTTTTTCATCAGACATAAGTTCACTTACAAAAAGGTGTACATTTGAAACTGATGAAGTACTTAAGGTCTTCTGCTACAGACATATCAAACTTGGATAAGATCTTCTAAATATAACTTTTTTGAGACAGAAAGCGTTTACCCTTTACGTGATCACTATAAATCTCCATCCCTAAAATTTTCATTATTGCATCAAGATCTTTCATGTCGAATTCTTCACTAAGGAGCTTTTTCAAATTCTTAATGTCTTTCATGTTCCTAGCAGCAATCAATATATCATTAACATACAAGAGCAGATAAATGGTGGGATCATCGTCCACATTCTTGTGATAGACACAACAATCATAGGGGATCTTGTTGAATCTCTTACTGATCATGAAACTACCACTGTCTTGGTGATTGCTTCAAGACATATAATGACTTCTTCAACCTGTAGACTTGTCTTCTTTATTTGAGATAAAGAAATTCTTTGACTGACTCATGAAGATGTCTTCTTCAAATTTTTCATGTAGAAAAGCTGTCTTCATGTCTAATTGTTCAAACTCTGATGTGCTACAATATCAAGTAGCACATAGATGGAAGTGTATTTGATAATTAGAGAGAAGATCTTGTTATAGTCTACTCTCTCTTTTTAATTGTAGCCTTTAGTAAGTAGACGTGCTTTGAATATGATGCCTTCAACTTTTGGACTTCCAACATTCTTCTTGAAAACTCACTTGCATCTAACTATCTTTATATCTTTTGACAACTTGACTAACTCCCAAGATTGATTCTTGTGAAGAGACTTCATCTCTTCATCATTGTAGCTCGATAACTCTGGCGATTCCACCTCTTCAACTACTTGAAATGCATATGTAACAATGTCCTTAAAGTCATAACGCTTAGAGGACCTACTTATCTGCATGTACGTCGAACAGTTAGACTTGTCATTGCTTCTTTTGTTTGCTCCTTAAGTTCTAGTTGTTCAGCTTGATGAGATTCTTCTGCCCTATTCTGAATCAGAGTTACTCCAAACTCCACTTGTTTGTTGACATCCTCCTCTGTCGAGTTAACAATATCTGATTTCTACTTGAGCATAGACATTTCATAAAAATATATTTCTGCTGTGAATAACCGTGTACTCTAAAGATGATAAGATTCTGAAATCTTTTACACATGCACTATATCCCACAAAGACTCATTCTTTGACCCTTAGTTCCAACTTCTTTTCGCTGACATGATAATGTGCTGGATAACAAAAAAACCTTCAAATTAGTATAATCAGTAGAATTTTCTAACCATACCTCAATAGGAGTCTTGAGATCGATCATAGTTGTAGGACTCCGATTACTAAGTAACATGCTATGTTAACAATCTCAGCTCAGAATGACTTGTTTAGATTAGAATCCGAGAGCATACACTGTGCCCTTTCTAGAAGTGTTATGTTCATGTGTTCTGCTACACCATTCTATTATGATGTATGTTTGATGATGCGATGTCTAGCAATGCTTTCATTCTTACAGAACTGATCAAATTTGGATGAATAGAACTCCAAATCGTTATCAATACAAAAGCGTTTTACCTTTCTCAATGTTTGATTCTCCACCAAAATCTTTCATTGTTTGAAGGCTTCGACGCCCTTGTGCTTCATCATGAATATCTATGTCATTGCCGAATAATCATTTATCAAAAATAGAAAATATCTAGAATCTCTTAGAAATGGAACACGAGAGAGATCCCAACAGTCAACGTGGGATGTAATCGATTGTTGCATTCATCTTGTGCACGGTTTTATTAAATTGATGTCATTTTTACTTACCAAAGACGCAATGCTTACAAAATTCGATTTCAGATTTCTACTGACCATCCAAAAGATTGTGCTTGCTAAGGATGTCCATCCTTTTCTGACTCATATGTCCAAGTCGCATATGCTATAACTTGGATGTTTCTGATTCTGATTTGGATGAACTACCTACTGCAGTCATGCTAGGAATTACTATGTCTTGTAGTATGTACAAAGACTTTTGCCTAACTCTTCTTATGACTTCAACATCACCTTTAGTGATCGTGAGAACACCGCCTGCAACATCCATCTGAAATTCATTGAAGTCCAGAACTCCTGATAATATCATATTTTTCTTCAGTTGGAAAATATGAGGCACATTTGTTAATGTCCTAACCTGATTGTTATGAGTTCTGATATGAATTGAGCCAATTCCAATTATTTTACAAGCTGCATCATTGCCCATGATGAGATTTCTATCATCAATATTCTGATAAATTAAGAATCACTATTTGTGCGGAGTCATATGATAAGAGCATCCTAAATTCATAATCTAACTCTCCTTCAAACATCTCTGATCAAACATCATGAGAGTCAAATCGTCATCATCAAATTTAATATTCTAGTGTATTATTGTAACAACTGTATCATTCTTCTTCTTGGGACAATCTTTCTTTAAGTAACTAGGTTTTTTATAGTAGTTGCAGATGTGCTTTGGATTGACGTTCTTCTTCTTTGGCTTATCCTTTTTAGAGTTTGGATGATGTCCCTTCTCTACGATTATTATCAATCTCATGGCCTGATTCTCCATAGCTTTGTCAGACGTCTTACGAGGAAGTTCACGAGTATGTAGACTCGATCTTACTTCTTTCAGAATAATTATGTCTTCCGATGATAGCAGACTGAACAAAATTTTTGTAAGACAAAGAAAAAGACACTAACAAAAGTAGGATAGTATCTTCATCCTTAATCTTCACAACTATGTTTCATAATTTCATCAACAAAGTATTCATCTGATCAAGAGGACGAACATACATTACTTCACAACAACTTGTTAGTCAGATATTTGGTCATTTAAAGACTCTCAAGTTTCAACCACAGACCAACTGTTATTTCTTGATTGACGTTTTCGATGATCACCTCATCCGCCAACTACAAAAGAATTATAGAGTGCGTCTTCTCTTCCTGTGCCGTCAAATTTGTGAGGTCGACCTCCTTTTCTTTGTCCTTTGAGTCTTTGTCCTTTGATTTGTTCTATCGCGAGTAGCGTCCAGACTCCTTGTTTATTTCAGAAGTGCCCGCATCTTGATCATAAACTATTTCGCCCCATGAATTTCTTGATCTTCACGTTGTGCGATGCCATCTCTATGCTTGACGGAGGATCGACGATGAGGTCTCACTCTCATACCACTTTGTTAGAATTTCTGCACAAGAGAAATTATGCACTAAAGAAAATTCGAGAAATTTAAGGGGACACAGAGTTTTATTTGATGAAAAATAGAATAGAATTACAAAAGATTACTTTCTGTTCGGACCCCCTAGGGAGCTTATATATGCACTCCCTTTTGCAGATGATAGGAATTCATACCGATTAGAACTCTGAATTAATATCTAAATAATTGGACACCTATCTCATGATAAAATAATAAATTAATTCCGAATCACATACAGAATGCCTCATAAAATTTTCGCGTAATGCGATAGTGCCTTTTACTTCGGAGTGTCTTTGAGTCCAGACGGATTTCCAGTTGGGATATGATTCAAGGCATTATTAATGATATATATATATATATATATATATTTATTTATAATGAAACAAAATGAAAAATTCATGAAGGCAAACAATCGAATAAAATTTTCCTATTTGTTTCATACATTTCTATGTTGATAAAACTAATACATCAATTTCATATAACAATTCAAAATTTTAACTAAGGGTAATAACTCATTTAACACAAAAACCCTAAGATTACCTCTATATAAAGGTTCATCTCTTCGTCTTTTCTCTCCTTCCACACATCGGTTATAACCATAAATCTAGAGAAAGAAGAAGGAGATGAACGAGGAGAAAGATGAACATATAAAGGAGTAGAAGAAGACACATGGATAAAGGAAAGATAATTAACCTCAACAAGGAAGAACAAGACCCTATCTATGTAAAGGAGATCAAAATTCTTCTTTCATCTCTCAATGATTTCTTGTGTTAGATTGAGAAAATGACATCTTGTTATTGTGATGAATTGTGATTGAGGAATTTATTGATCATATTATTCACATGCTTCAGAATTAGATTCACATGTTTATGTGACCTAAAAATGATGTTCACACTCTAGAATTAAATTTGTATATGTTTTAGGGAAATCCCTAAAAATCCTAGTGATGTCATGATACTTATGTTTTCATTCATGCTAAATGCTTCTTGAATGCATGTGAATGTTCATAGGAATTGTCAATGATAATATGCTTGTTTTTCAATGGTTTCCAACAAAAAAATATAAAACTAAGTTTCACGACCGTGACAAGATAGTCACGACCATGTTGATCATTACCGAAAAATATTTTGTCATGGACATCATTTAATATCTCGTGACCGTGCCAGATACTATCATTGGGGTGACCATTGTGTCACCATGTGACCGCTGAAAAATATCCTTTATGATAAATGTATTTTCTAAGGTGTCTATGTTATGCATGCTCAATCGTAATTAGACTAAAAGATGAAAATGTATTGGACAAATATTTGATGTATTGATGATCCTAATAAAGTATTAAATTGAAAAAAAATACATCCACACTCGTTAAAGTTAAAAAAGAGAAGTAAATAACTTTCACTTCTCGAAAAATAATGTCATCCTCAAAAGATATTTAAAATTTCTCCATGACCTCCCCGGCCTAGCTAATCAATGTAATGATGTTTGTCTTGAGCACTCAATTAAATAAGGATAAAAGATGTCATGTGATAAAATTAATGAAAGTACTCACTAAAGTTAAAGATGAAAAATAAATGTCTTTCACCTTATGATAAAAAATAATGTCATCATCTAAAATGTGTTTGAGATTTTCTTATGTAAAGATGAAATATGTCTTATGATAAATTTAATAAAAGTGAGGTTGTAATGTACCTCAATGATATCATATGATAATGTAAGAAAGATGAATAAATATTCAAAGGGTTATAAAACAATACCAATGAGATGTAAAGTAAATAATGAAAAAAAGAAAGAAAAGATATCAAGTGATAAGTAAGGATAATGGAGTTTTAAAGAAACCCTTATGATGCACATGGCAATAAAGAAGAAATGTAATGATAAGTTATATTCCATGTATGTTCATGACTGTATGTTTTCATTATGAGATGTTTATAGGAGATGATGGTTTCAAAGTTAAGAAGGTATGTTAAGTTATTAATGTTTCAATAAATTTATTTTAAGAATGATAATCCATGACATGCATGTTCACACGTTTATGTTAATGACGATAGATACATTTCCTATCATGACATGCATTATCTTTATATATTTTAATTAGAAAATCATACACTTTGAATATGTGCATTTAATGAAGAATAAATGTTGACGGTTCAAGCTCATAACGAAAGAGTTACATATGCTTAGAATCAAATACGTTCTGTTGAACGTTGAGCTAATTATGTAATAAAGTTTTTAAACATTTGACGTGAGATGTTCTACGATTAATAAAAATATTTATTATGATTTTCATTAAGATATTAAAGTCTTTCATTAATAAATGATTAAAATAATATATGACAAATGGATTGATGACACGAAAGTTCTATTAAGTGATAAAAAATTTTAGGATGAATTTTTGGTTGTTATCCTTTGTAGTTTTATTTGACAAATAAATTAGACAGAACTGAATTTAATCACTAGTAATTAAATTGTTACATTTAAGTCACGACATGCTTTGCTTTAATATCCTAACATATCCAATTGACTCAATAACTAGCTAGATTGAATTAAGGTAGGATGAGGTATTTAATAGTTCTATATGCAAACTCCAATTGTGTTACGAATAATTCATATGATAATTATGTGTTAATTAGTGACCAATTTTTTCATGATATCACTATGTCGTGACCGTTGGTCAAAGGACGTGAATTTTCATAAACATTAGAAATAACGGAGCGTAAAGGGACAAAGTTATGAAGTGATATATGCTAGAATTTGAGTATATGGCATTTGGATGATGTAAATATTATGTATTGATCTGGATATATATGTTGAAGCCAGCTGTGCCCTACAAAGTATGCAGGCTACTAATAAAATTTCCATAAACTTGGTCATAAGAAGCAACATGATAATATATTGAATGCAAACTTCATGCAACCTTTCATGGGATTTTTTTTCTTTACTATATAGAATAATATTCAATTATATGATGGAATAAAAAAAATAAGTTTACTAATAATGATGTGTTATGAACGTTTTTGGCTATATATCTCATAATATAAAACAATTGGTAATTGAAATTTGGAAGCCAAATAAGCAGTCAATGATGTTTTGAGATAAAGGCAAGTGCACGGCCTTGAGGCAGACGCAACTGCTGTTGCGGGTCCCGCTTTGGGAACCCATTTGTCGATCCCTCCGTCGCATCATAATTAATGAATTTATATGAACAGATGAGCGGTAAGCGGACAGTTAAAAAAAAAATTGAGTTCGAACTTTTATGAATTATAAAAAAAATTTGTTAAAAATTTTATGATACATGATTTTAGATCATTTTATTGAATTAGTTGATCGATACGTTTAATAAGGTCGTACGAGTTGAACAATTAGTATTATTTTTCAAATATTAATGATTGACTATTAAAAAAGAAAAAAAAAAGAATTTATGTGATGTAGATATTTTTTTCTTCCTATCTCATCATGATTGAAGATTTAATCGATATGAGATACGAAGACGAGATTAAAGATTTTGGAAGAAAAACCAAGAATATGTGGACCTTTCAAAGATGCATATGCGTGGTCCATCTTTCATGTTAAGTTCCACATTTTCATTTGTTAAAAACAAGTCCGAATCCTACAAAAACATTCTGAAAATTTTCATCTTATGTTGATTCTATATCCATAAAAAAATTGATGCTAGCGAACGAATCAATTGTTGCTGAACTTTACACTTAATGTGTAATGATTGCAACTAACTTGTTTTTTTTTTGTAATGAGAAAATAGCTCGTAGACAAAAAAAAAAGAGAACAAAGAAGAAAAACTGAATATATGCACCTAGCACCTTTTTTATATAAATTTGTGAGAAACCAAATTAAGTACATAGAAAACGTTTGAATTCGATGCTTCTTTTGAATAATTTCGAAGACGAGATTCTTGTATTAATTTTCACTATTAAATATATATATTAATTTAATTTATTTTGTAACAATAAAAATATTAAGACGCGATCAAACGATTTCAGGTTTTATTCTTACCCCCTTTATATTTTTAGAATTTATTATTAACAAAACAAATATAATTTTTTGAAATAATAAATATTTTTATTATGGGGTTTAATTGATGAGGTTAATTTGAGCGAAACTTATAAATAATTCTTTATTTTGATGTAATAAAGATTTATTAATTTTGATTTTGCCTTTTTTTTATTATCAATCACGTAAGAATTAATTCTTCTAATTGTCCGCATCCCTCCTCCTAATGATTCCAATCTCAGTTTTCCATGCTGCCGTGTTTGCCGCCCAGCGCTCCCGACGACGCCCACCACCGCGCCCGCATCCGAACAAATCCCTTTGACTCGCTGTTGCTCCTCTCTCTCTCTCTCTCTCTCTCTCTCTCTCCTCCTCCTCTTAATTACTTACCATCACCAGTTGCGTCTTCCTTCTTCCTCTTGGATCCTCATCAGTCATCGGACCCTGTAACAGCAGAGTTCACCTTTCTCCTTAATTTCCTTCTTTCCACCAGACTCTCCCGGGTCCTCCGTGAGTTGCTCTCTCTCTCTCTCTCTCTCTCTCTCTCTCTGCCCAGCAGACCATCGACTGAAAAAAAAAGTTGCACGAGAAAGAGACACAAAAAGGTTCTGTCAGATCGTTCCTCCATTAAGACCGCAAGGAAGAGGCGATCTTTCTTATTGATGCTGTGTTTGCTGTCCCAGACGATCACTTCACATGCTGTTCAGCTCAGTGGAAGGAGCATGTAACGAGAAAGTACAGTTTTTGTTAGGTGTAGCTGTATCCATCTTAATTTCCACGTTCCATCCGACAAGCATGTTTATAGATATAGATACGGAGCTCTGTCATCGACGCGCAGCCGCCGCTTGCAGGACGCCGGCGGTATGATCTCGCCGTCGGGGCTTCTTTGCTTGCTGCTCGCCCTGTTCTTCTCCTGCGGTCAACAGCGAGCCGGTTCGGCCCAGCTGCTCGGGTCGGCATCCGACCGGGCCGGCCTGTACAGCCTCCGGGCCTCTCTGGGCCTCCGCGCCCGCGACTGGCCCCGGAAGGAGGACCCGTGCGCCCACTGGGCCGGCGTCACCTGCCGGTCCGGTCGGGTCGTCGGGCTCGACCTGTCCGGCCTCCGCCGCACCCGGCAGGGGCGCCGCGCCCCGCGGTTCGCCGTCGAAGGCCTACGCAATCTCTCCCGCCTCGCCTCACTCAACGCCTCCGGCTTCGTTCTCCGGGGGCCGATCCCGGATGCGCTCGCCGGCGCCGGGGCCCTCTCCGTGGTCTCCCTGTCCGGGTGTTCGATCACAGGCGGTCTGCCTGGGAGCGTCCTCGCCCGCCTCCCTGGCCTCGTCAGCCTCGACCTTTCTTCCAACCTCCTCTCCGGCGAGGTCCCTCCGGAGCTCGGCAACATCACGTCGCTCCTCCACGTCGACCTAAGCTTCAACGATCTCAACGGTACCTTGCCGGAGAGCCTCTTCTCGAGGCTTTCGCGACTGCAATCGGCCAAACTTAGTCATAACAGATTCTCAAGCAGCCTACCGAGTTCACTGTGGAGCTTGCCGGAGTTGACATCTCTGGACGTCTCGGGCAACAACTTCACCGGCTCTCTCCCGGAGGTTGTGACGGGCCGTGGGAATGCAAGCGGCGAAGTCCTCAACATTTCGGATAATATACTCTATGGACAAGTTCCTCCTGGATTTGTAGCGTATCTCCGAAGATTTGCTCGGGTCGATGTTTCGCTTAATTATTTGGAAGGCGGTGCAGCGATCGGCAGTGGCTCGACGAGTGCTTTGCTGCAAATGAATTGCTTCAACAATGCGTCGAACCAGAGGAGCAAAGCCGAGTGCGAGGAGTTCTACAGGGCGAGGGGCATTGCTTATGATGATGCGATGCCTGCGGATGGCCGGAAGGGGAGCCACAAATGGAAGTATATATTGGCTGCAACACTAGGTGGAGTAGCATTTGCTACCCTTGTCGTTGTGGTACTTGTTTTGTGCTTGATGAAACGACGAAGGCCTGCTGCTAACCAGAGGAATCTCAGCAATAACTCTGTGCATGCTGGAGGGGTGGTAGCACCGTTGCCGCACTCGCCTCCATTAGTGAGCTTAACGGAGGTTGGGGATGCCTTCACATACGATCAGTTGCTCAAGGTGATGGAGAGCGCAAATCTTGTGAAGAAGGGACATTCTGGGGATCTCTACAGTGGCATTTTGGATGATGGTAGTAAGGTGGTGGTCAAGAGAGTTGATCTACAGGTTGTAAGGAATGAGTCATACGTTCGGGAGTTGAGTTACTTCTCTAAAGTATCAAACAGGAGGTTTGTGCCATTCTTCGGGCACTGTTTGCAGAAGGAAAATGAGAAGCTCCTGGTTTACAAGTACATGCCAAATGGCGATCTTTCTTCTGCACTGCACAAGAAATCAGTGCAGGACAATGAGGGTTTGCTGTCCTTGGATTGGATAACAAGGTTGAAAATTGCCATGGGAGTGACAGAGGCTTTATGCTTTCTGCATCACGAGATGGATCCTCCATTTGTTCATCGGTACATATGCTTTGTCCCATTGTTGTTTCATTTGGCCTTTTCTGTCCGTTTCCATGGTCAAACATCTGCTACAGGTCTAGAACCTAATCTGAATGATGCTTGTGACTTCCATGTTTGTGTCAAATTTGAAAGTTGACATTGCATGAAGAAAATGGATTTTTGCATTCAATGCATAATTGTATAATCTTTAGACACTAACCATATATATATATATTGTGATGGCTTCATGATGATGAAAATAGCTTTGTGACGAGAAGTTCTATGACAGCATTAGGAGATAATGTGACTACCTACAAGGGCTGATATAAGTTGTTTCCTGCCAATAATGAACATCCAAGCAGACGAAAATAATTAGACCATTTCAAGCATATATAATCTTCTTAAGGGTCGTAACTATGAACCTTTTTTATGCTATTGCAATGTGCTATTTATCAAACCATAAAATCGTCTACTGACTAACTGCTGTTCAATCCTTTCCCTTGGTTGGCATCTCATACGTTTCTTCTGAAATTTGAATGTTCCATGTATGCTTTTGATGAATACAAATGATTAGACACATTTCTATTTTTCTTGCAGAGATCTTGAAGCCAGTAGTATACTTCTTGATGATAAGTATGAGGTACGAATCGGAAGCTTAGGTGAGATTTGCACTCAACAAGCAGATGACCACCCAAAAGTCTTGAACCGTATCCTCCGATCACAGTAAGCCCTCTACAGGAAGTTTTGTTTTTTTTTTTCAGAGTATCTCCTGCATATATTCGTTGATCCATGTTCATAAGATTCGACATGATTTTATGTTGACTGTCGGGGCCTAACACAACCCTCCTCCTTTATCCGGGCTTGGGACCGGCTATAAAATATAGGCGGAGTTGGTTACTAATAGGGCAAGATCTATTGGTGAATAATATACCGAAAGGCTTGGTTACTAATAGAGCGGAATGGCGTCGTATGATCCATGTAGCCGACCCCACCTAGTGGGATAAGGCTTTGTTGTTGTTGTTGTTGTATCTCCTGCATATGTGGGAAGCATTTACTCTATGACTTTGATGATTTTGTTATTTGGCATGACCATCTTATATGGGGCCATTAATCATAGAAAACTAGCATTTGGATTATTATTTTCTCCATCTTATACATAGAAAAAATAGGCTGTAAGTTGCAGGCTAGGTTTGTGTGCCTCGGAGTTGCGCTAATTTCCGCTGCTAGGTGTTGCAACTTCTTGCTGGAAGTTTACTTAGGTGATCGACAACTGATATATTTTGACATTTCCCTTTAAGTAATATGGTCAGTTATAAGAAGTCAAAGGTTGTCTCCGAGTCCAAAGTGAGGTTGTGATTCATCAGGACCTGTGCGAAGCTCACTGTAGAATGCGTGGCTTCATATTTCTATGTCACCCGAATTACTTGTTTGCAGTTGGAAATTTTTGGAAAAACATGGAACATTGAATGTGAATCTGCCAAAGCGGCAATAAAGCATTTGGTATGCGTAGAGCAATTCCACCTCACTTGTGGGAGCCATTCCTATCCAGATATTTGTTGTTTATGTCATCTCTGGTGGAGAAAGTAGACTTAATTTGCATACTGGAAATTTGAGCGACATTACTGTAGAGTTTGGAGGGTTTAATTGGGTGTTGTCACTACAGACTACAGAGAGTATGATGGCATCAAAATTGGAATTTGTGGGATCTAGTGATGTTTTTGTGTTTTAACAGGCATGTATCAAGTATTCATTCACACAAAAAAGAATGCTTGGGGAAGAGAAGATGCTATTCTTTATATATGCATGTTTTCTCATTCCTCAAAGATTCCTATTTGAGAAATCATCATACTCAGATTTCTTCTACCATCAAACTCAAACCTAATCTAAAAGAAATTGAATTTAAGATTAAATCTGGATCAGACTTTATAGTTTTGTGTATCGATAGAGTAGTGATTTATGATACAATCTAGAACTCCAGAACATTTTTAAAAAATATGAATTTAATTCTTTAACGTGTCTGTATTGTTTGCCTAAGTTGTCTCATGCATTGGTACGAAGGTCCGTTTGGTTTAATTTGAAATAGCTTGGACATTTCGTCTTCATGTTCTAACATTACACTCCTTGATTTGCTGCAGGAAACATGTAAAGGGCATTCCCGGTGAGTATGCTTCTTGGGAATAAAACATTTCTGTATCTTAATACACTTCTAATGTTTTGTGATCATTCAAACATAATTGATAAACTATTTTGGGTGTTTCAAATTTTCAGGGTCTTCTAGCACCGCAACTTGTGCTTATGACATATATTGCTTAGGGAAGGTACTCCTGGAGCTGGTGACTGGCAAGATTGGCATCAGTGGCTCCAAGAATGTTGCCACTGCTGAGTGGCTGGAGGAAACACTAACATACATCAGTGTGCATGACAAGGAGTTGACGGCAAACATTTTGGACCCATCACTTCATGTCAACGAAGACCACCTAGAGGAGGTTTGGGCAATGGCCGTCATTGCAAAATCCTGTCTCAATGCCAGGCCTTCAAGGCGTCCGCTTGCAAGGCATGTCCTGAAAGCATTGGAGAATCCCTTAAAAGTAGTGAGGCAGAACTCCTTCAACTCTTCTCGGCTTAGGACTCCATCACATCGAGGTTCGTGGCACGGTGCCATCGTTGCTAATTCAGATCTAACCGCCACTTTGTCAACGAAGGAAGCACGTACTACTTTGAAGGGTGCAGCTAGCGGAAGGTCTCAAGGGAGTACAGGAGATTATTCCTTGTCTCAGAGAAGGATGTCAAGAGAAATCTTCCCGGAACCAGAAGACAACTAATATGTAAGAGATTTTGCCTTCTACGCCATTCTTTGGATCATGCTGCAGTACCATGCAGGCTCTACTATTGGACGCCAGGTTGCTCCATGTCGATTAAACCTCATAAAAAATGGCAATATTGATTCATCTGCTTTCAGGTTTAAGCAAAATAATCTGTCATCAACATACTCCATGGAGCAACACGTTCCCAGCCCCAAAACTAGAAGATTTGTAACCTTGTAATTGCAGAGATATAGAAAGGACAATGAGAGGTACCGTCCGGTGTGCAGTTTGGTCCGTTTTCATAGGTACAATGTAAATTGAAAGAATTGTTTCAACCAAGATTTTTTGGTCCTTTATCAATGAATTATTAGTTATTATTGTTACTACTTGTTTGCTTCAGCGGAAAGTCTACCGAAAACAGGAAAAAAAGGAAGACACTACGTTGTAAAAAATGTTCGATGATATAAAATGGTTGAATTTTCAAAGAGGAAAAGAAAAGAATTATTGTGATTGCTTCGGAGGATAGCGATGCTCTTATTCTCTCAGTACTATATATCATTTCTCATGTAATGCTTCGAATTTGTAAAAAAAAATATTACATTTTATAATTAATTAAATTACAAAATTAACTACCTATAAAAAAATAATTAGAATAAATTTTTGGAAAGGAATAAAAGTATAGTTAGATAGGAAATAAGGAAAAGAGAAAAGATAAGTTTTTATTGAAATCGAATTTGGATTTAGATCCTGGTCGAAAAAAAGGATTTGACTTTAGATTAAAATTAAGGATTCAGTATTTAATTTGAGACTAAACACAAAATTAGGTTATAATTGAATTCCAATGAGTAAGACAAAAAATATTCGGAAGATAAAATAATATGATATTATTATGAAAATTCATAAAAATAAAAGTAGTTAGAAGTAGTTTATAGAAAAAGTAGTTAGAAGAGGATAAAAATGAAGATTGAATTAATATTGAATTAGGATTCCTAATTAACATTAAATTAGATGTATATAAGTTAAAATTATTCAAAAATAAAATATTAATAAATTATTATTTTAAATTCAAAAATCAATAAATAATGATAGCAATTATTTATTTATTTTAAAATTAAATTATAAATAACTTTTAAATATATGATTAGCTCTAATTAGATTAAAATTTAGAGGTCTTTTTCCTACAAATAAGACATCAATGGTCTCTCCTCTGTTCAAATTTTTCTTGCAATTTCGTGCCACATTTTCTCTCTCCTCGTGTATGTGTGCTATGAAAAAATACAAAGTATTTTAGTGTGGCAGAACTTTTTTCAAAAGACTATGGGTCTTTAAAGATCCTTTCACTCATTATGTTCCATATCAAGGAAAAATAATTCTAAGTTTAAAGGGACTAATTTTCTGATGGAAAAAAAATGGAAATTTTACTTTGTCAATTTATGACCATATTATTTTCACTTTTGGTCTCAAGTGTTTTGGCTAGAGTTGCTCCATATATTTATGCATCTAAAATTTGTCATCTTAATGCCCAATATTTTGACTAAAGTTAGAAGAAAAATTACCTGAGTTCTGCTATGCAAAAACTTGACCAAGCTGACCAGAACTTTGGCACTGATTCTCCTATGTTTTTTCTATGTTTTTTTCCCAATGTAGGCGATGCCATATCTGACTTGGATTCAATGTTAGAGTACGAATAAGATTTTTCAAGTGTTCAAAATTTTGTTCGTCAACCCGACGTACGTTCCAAATTAGAATAGAAAAATATTCATTTGAGATGTGTAACACCTCCAAATCGATCAACGTCACGTGGCGAAGATCTATTCGAAATCGTTATAAAAATATTATAACATAGATCAAAATTTGACCAAATCTCAATTAAAAATAATGGCATGTCAATAATAAAAGCAAAGAAAGAAAGATAAAAATATCATAAAAGTGAAAGTCTCCAAAATATTACAAAGTTCATAATAGTCATAATGTTTGAATTACATCAAATTCAAAATGCGAAAATAAAGATAAAGATAACTAGGTCCTCTCTTGGTTCATGTGCTTTAGCATCGCTGGTCGCGGCACACGATCTCGACACCATCACTGACCTGGCCCTGTGAAAATCAACACAGGGGAGGAGATTCTCCCGTAAGCTATATAACCTAGTGGGGATCCATAAGTGCACAATGCATAACAATAAGTAGAAATTGACAAAACTAGTAATCACTTGCAATAAGATCAGATTTGAGAGCATAAGATCATTCTATTGAGATATCGATGGATAAAAGAGATAGAGATCATGAGTCAATCTTATAATCATAAAAGATTTCAGAGATCATACTGGATCAATAATCATGCTTTATTCATCATGTTCATGTCACTTGTCCATATTCTTTGTGCTCTTACTTTCACTTAGTATTAGATGCCTTTGGGTGCCTTTAACCTGGGGGATTTACGCCAGAGCGACCAATACAGCTTCGTGCAGCCAATGAAGGATCAAGTCATGGCTAAGGGAGCGATCCGAACATGAGCACTCAGTTTAATCTCTAACCACCACTCTCATAAACATGTTCATGTCTTTCTTACTTAATCGTTTTATCACTTTGTCATACTTGCATATCATGATAGGATTAGATCATAGGACAGATCAAAACCAGATCAAGGATTCAATCACATAACATTCCAAACAGTAAGGAATAGCACAACACAAGCATAGAAAGAATCTCAACCAAATCAAAAATCAATATGCAATCTGGACAGGAATCGATCGACCGGTCCTCATTGGTCGGTCGATCATTTTTCGGACACTGGTCGACCGATATCTCTAGATCGGTCGACCGTTTGGTCTGAATACAATACAGTAAATCCTGCTACACCAGTCGACCGATATCTCTGAATCGGTCGACCGATAGTACTTAATCAAGAAGAGCTTCGATCGATCAATCGGCCGAACGATACAAGGCTCGGGAGGAATGATCGGTCGACCGGTCTCCAAGGATCGATCGACCGATAACCTCATCACCGGTCGATCGATATTCAGGATCGGTCGACCAGTTCTGATGAAAACAGAATCGGCAGAATCATCTACAAAAGCGATTTTTCGATTCAAAAATGAAATCAAGGCATACAATCAATAATCTAAGCATGAAGAATAATACAGAACATTTCTACAGTCATATGAATCACAAAATATGCATCAAACACAAGAAATGCATTCAATCATTCCTTTACCATTCATTCTCATCAATCAAGAACACAATCCATAAGAACCCTAATTCCATGCAATTACTAATCATGTTATGTAAGGGGATTTCGATATCACCCACCTTATTTCGTGATTGATCCTAGCTTGACCCTTTCTGACCACCGATAATCACTTCTCCTTATTGTTCTCCACCTAGGAAGCATGCTAATGAAAAAGGGAGTAAGGGATTGCTTCTAAAACCAAAAGAAGTGCAGAATGAAGAAAGAAACTAGATGAACCTTATTGTAATATCCCTTGCTTTTTGCTAGATGGATTGCCTTAGAGAGGAAGAGAGAGAGATGAGGGAGAGGAATGAGTGGATAAGGACATACTTTAGGTTGTAATTTCGTCTATAGTTTAGGTACTGGGCTAAGTATGCTAATGGGCTTCTTAATTGGGCTAAAATAGTTGGTCTTTTTCTAACTTAGTTTCATTATCTATTCCTTTTATTATTATTTTTAAATAGGCCGGGTATTACATTATTACCCCTTTAAAAGAAAATTCGTCTTCGAATTTTGCACTAAATAGAGGTTTTACCGAATAGATGTGGGAACTCCTGGCGCATCTCTGACTCGAGTTCCCATGTGGCATCATCGCCATGATGATAACGCCAGGCTACTCTGACCATGGGCACCTCTTTATCCTTTTGGCACTGTACCTTCCGTTCCACTATATGCGTCGAATACTCCGCGAAGGTCAAATCTGCAACTAGATTTGGCTCTTCGATCCGTAATACATTAGCAGCATCGTGCTTGTACTTCTTAAGCATGGAGACATGGAACACATTATGCACATGCCCATAGGAATGTGGCAATGCTAGTCTGCATGCTGCTTCACCTACTAACTCGAGTACCTCAAAGGGTCTCACGTATCGAGGGCTGAGCTTCCCTCGCTTACTGAACCTCATAACTCCTTTCACAGGAGACACCTTCAGTAGAACCTGATCGTCAGTCTGGAAGATCTGCTCACGTCTGCCCTTATCCACATAACTCTTTTGCCTGCCCTACGCTGTTTTCATCCTTTGCTTGATCAGCTTCACTTTCTCAGCATACTCTACTGTTTCCTTCACCTCTTCCTTGCTCATGATCTTCTCTTCACCTACTTCACCCCAATGAGCGGGTGAACGACAAGGTCGACTATATAAAGCCTCAAAGGGCGTCATGCCGATATTGGAATGGTAGCTATTAATATAAACAAACTCGATCAGATGAATATGCTCATCCCAATTGCCCTGCCAATCCAGTGCACAAGCTCGCAACATGTCCTCTAGTGTCTGTATAGTCCTCTCAGGCTGTCCATCGGTCTGAGGGTGCAAAGCAGTGCTGAAATTCAGTCTGGTGCCAAATGCCTCCTACATACTCTTCCAGAATCTAGCAGTGAATCTGGGATCTCAGTTTGAAACAATCGATGCTGAAATGCCATGTAACCTAATCACCTCCCTAACATACAAATCCAACAGACTCTCTACCGACTTCTTCCATCGGATAGGAATGAAGTGCGCTGCCTTAGTGAATCTATCTACCACCATCCATATGACATCATGACCCTTCTTGATCCTGGGCAAATTGGATACAAAATTCATTATGATATTATCTCACTTCCACTGTGGGACATCTAGAGACTTCAACTTCCCGTAGGGCCTCTGGTGCTCAATCTTCATCTGTTGGCACACTAGACATTTGGACACGTACTCAGCTATTTTCCTCTTCATGTCAGGCCACCAGTAGCTGCGCTGCACATCCTTGTACATCTTCGCGCTTTCAGGATGGATAGCAAACTCGGACTTATGGCACTCGTTCATTACTTCCCGTCTGATGGTGATATATGTGAGAACCCGTAATCTGTCCCTATACCGAATTCCGCCATCTACAGATACTTGGAAGTCATTCGGCTCCTGCTGACATCTCCTCAACACCTTCTGATACTCCGGATCTTTCTTCTGGGCGGCTATGATCCTGTCAATCATGCTAGGCCTCATCTGATGCATCATCCATATCGCTCCATTGTTGCCAAGTCTGGGACACCACCGGTCTAACTCTTGTAACATCTCGTACTCACGTACTCTTATGTAGGCCAGTGAACCTTCTCATTTCCTGCTCAATGCATCAGCCACAGAATTTGCCTTACCAGGATGATAATTAATAGCAAATTCATAATCCTTCAAGAGTTTCAAAACGGCGCTATCTCATGTTAAGGTCTCTCTGATAAAAAATATATTTGAGACTCTTATGATCTGTGAAGATCTCAAAAGTCTCTCCATAAAGATAGTGCCTCCAGATCTTCAAAGCAAAAACTATAGCAGCTAGCTCCACATCATGAGTGGAGTAGTTAACTTTGTGCTTCTTCAACTAGCGCAAAGCATAGGCCACTACTTTACCATGCTGCATGAGTACACACCCTAAGCCTGTCCCGCACGCATCGCTATAAATTGCATATCCTCCGCTACCCGTCGGGATGGTGAGGACAGGTGCTGATGTCAGGCAGTACTTTAGTGTCTGAAAGCTCTGTTCACACTTATCAAACCAGATAAACCTCTCAGCTTTCTTCGTGAGGTACGTGAGTGGTGCTGCAATTTTGGAGAAGTCTCTGATGAACCTCTTGTAGTAACTTGCCAATCCTAGAAAGCTGCGGATATCTGATGCATTCTTCGGCCTTGCCCAATTAGTCACTGCTTCTACTTTTGCGGGGTCTACTGAGATGCCCTTCTTGAAAACTATATGTTCAAGAAACATGATCTCCTTCAGCCAAAACTCACACTTCGAGAGTTTGCCATACAACTTGTGTTGGCGCAGAGTCTCCAACACTATCCTGAAATGCTCCCGATGCTGCTCTAGGCTGGACGAGTAAATCAGGATGTCATCCACAAACACTATGACGAACTGGTCCAAGTAGGGCCTGAAGATCCTGTTCATCATATCCATAAATGCTGCAGGAGCGTTCGTCAGTCCAAACAGCATCACTAAAACTCATAGTGACCATACATAGACCGGAAGGCTGTCTTCGCTATGTCCTCCTTTGCAACCCTCAACTGATGATAGCCGCTCCGGATCTTGGAGAACACAGATGCCTTGGATAACTGGTCGAACAGGTCGTCGATGCGGGGCAAAGGGTACTTGTTCTTCACCGTCACCTTGTTAAGCATTTTGTAATCAATGCAAAGTCGCATTGAACTATCCTTCTTTTTCACAAACAGTACAGGTGCTCTCCATGGAGAGACACTTGGCCGAATGAAGCTTTTGTCCAATAATTTCTAAATCTGCTTCTTCAACTCCTACATCTCGGCCGATGCCATGCGATACGGTGCCTTGGAGATGGGTGCGGTGCTAGGTAGAAGTTCAATCTTGAAGTCTATCTCCCGCCTCGGTGGTAATCCTAATGTATTTTCAGGGAAAATATCTGAAAACTTCCGCACTACATCTATCTGTTGCAATGCGATGGCTAGTGCATCGGTCTTCACCACACTTGCCAAATAGGCATAGCATCCCTTCTGGATCATCTTTTGAGCCTTCATAGTCGAAACCATTACCTTCTTGCTCTCTGATGGAGTACCCCTTATGACTGTCTTTGGCTTGCCTTGTGCACCGATTATAATCTTCTTCTGTTTACAGTGTAGAGCTGCATCATGGTAAGAAAGTCAATCCATCTCTAGGATGACATCGTAGTCTGTCATCGAAATGACAATGAGATTTGCAGAAAAATTCTTCTTCTCCACGGTGACAGGTACATTCGGGATGTACCTGGCCGCATGAAGGTCTCCCATGGGGGTGCCCACCCTCATGGCATGAGGCATCTGCTGCAAAGACAAGCTAAGAGCTTGGGCGCACGACTCCGAAATAAACGAGTGCGTGGTCCCGGAATCAAATAAAACAATAGCAATAGGAAGAGTACCTCTGATAACCTCATTATCATTCTGTTCAGTATTTGCATCCATGTGATGCACCTCGCCCTGGGCTACGGGGTTTGCGCCTCCTGCGCCTCTCCTAGCAGGCTGGGGGCAGTTTCGGGCAAAATGCCCGAACTGTCCGCATAGGAGGCACGCACCAGTCCTCCTGCGGCACTCGCCGTCATGATATCGCTCGCAATATGAACAGCGAGGCCTATGTGAAACTACTGACGCTGATGGCTGAAGCTGACGTGGAGGAGGCGATAGCTGCCTCAGAGGCTATTACATGAGACGTGAGTTAATTTTCATGCTGACATATTCTTAGTTAATATTTTGAAATCTTTATACCTGATGCTGTGCTGGTGCTGGGCGATGAGAGGGTGGAGCATAGCGATGGGCCTCTCTCTGATGATAAGTGCTGTAGCGGCGATCGCGGCGATCATCCCTCCTGAATGGTCGGCGATCTTCGGTCCGAAATCGCTGTGGCTCCGCTGGCTTGGCTGGTGCTCTGACCTTGCGCTCAGCCTGGTCCTTCTCCATGCGGGTGGCCAGTCTCACCGTCTTTTTCAAGGTATCAATGTCCCCAATAAGGACTTCAGTCTTCAGATTCGATCGTAGACCATTGATGAACTTGTTTGCCCTTATGCGTCCTTCAAACGACATAGGACAATATTGCTTCAGCGTGACAAACTGTGCGTGATACTCCCTCACTGTACTGGTCCCCTAGACGAGCTCTAAAAAGTTCTCATACTTGCTTTCCCGATCGTGTGCAGGAGTGTATCGCTCTGCAAAGGCCAACTTAAACTCCTCCCATGATATCTCTTCTTCCTCTAGTCCCCTGAACTTGGTGACTCTAGTAGTCTTTCACCAACCCATGGCAGAGTCGGTGATCAGGTGGGCAACGTATAGCACCTTTCGTCCTTCGACACACTTCATCAACTTAAAGATTTGGTCCAGGGCCTCTATCCACTGTTCAGCTTTGAAGAAATCTGGCTTGCCCTCAAATTGAGGTGGTTTTAGCCTCAGAAATGTCTCTAAAGTATCCTCAGCAATTTCCTGTCGTGGTCCCCGTGTGCGACGTCGGATTGCAGGCTGGCTGCCCCCCAAATCGACCGACGCCACGTGGCGAGGATCTATTCGAAGGCGCTATGAAAACATTATAACATAGATCAAAACTTGACCAAATCTCAATTAAAAATAATGACATGCCAATAATAAGAGCAAAGAAAGAAAGATAGAAATATCATAAAAGTTAAAGTCCCCAAAATATTACAAAGTCCATGATAGTCATAATGTCTGAATTACATCAAACTCAAAATGCAGAAATAAAGATAAAGATAACTAGGCCCTCTCTTGGTTCATGTGCTTTAGCATCGCTAGTCGCGGCACACGATCTCGACACCGTCACTGACGTGGCCCTGTGAAAATCAACACAGAGGAGGGGATCCTCCCGTAAGCTATACAGTCTAGTGGAGATCCATAAGTGCACAATGCATAACAATAAGTAGCAATTGACAAAACTAGTAATCACGTGCAATAAGATTAGATTTAAGAGCATAAGATCATTCTATTGAGATATCGGTGAATAAAAGAGATAGAGATCATGAGTCAATCTTATAATCATAAAAGATTTCAGAGATCATACTGGATCAATAATCATACTTTATTCATCATGTTCATGTCACTTGTCTATATTCTTTGTGCTCTTACTTTCACTTAGTATTAGGTGCCTTTGAGTGCCTTTAACCTAGGGGATTTACGCTAGAGTGACCAATACAGCTTCGAACAGCTAATGGGGGATCAAGCCATGGCTAAGGGGACGACCCAAACATGAGCACTCAGCTTAAGCTCTGACCACCACTCCCATAAACATGTTCATGTATTTCTTACTTAATCATTTTATCACTTTGTCATACTTGCATATCATGATAGGATTAGATCATAAGACAGATCAAAACTAGATCAAGGATTCAATCACATAACATTCCAAATAGTAAGGAATAGCACAACACAAGCATAGAAAGAATCTCAACCAAATCAGAAATTAATATGCAATCTGGATAGGAATTGGTCGACCGGTCCTCACTGATCGGTCGACCATTTTTCGGACACCGGTCGACCGATATCTCTGGATCAGTCGACCGGTTGGTCTGAATACAATATAGTAAATCCTGCTACATCGGTTGATCGATATCTTTGGAACGGTCGACCGATAGTACTTAATCAAGAAGAGCTTCGATCGGCCAATTGACCGAACGATACAAGGTTTAGGAGGAATGATCGATCGACCGGTCTCCAAGGATCGGTCGACCGGTTCTGATGAAAATAGAATCGGCAGAATCATCTACAAAAGCGATTTTTCGATCCAGAAATAAAATCAAGGCATACAATCAATCATCTAAGCATGAAGAACTATACAGAACATTTTTATAGTCATATGAATCACAAAATATGCATCAAACACAAGAAATGCATTCAATCATTCCTTTACCATTCATTTTCATCAATCAAGAACACAATCCATAAGAACCCTAATTCCATGCAATTACTAATCATGTTATGCACGGAGATTTCGGTATCACCCACCTTATTTCGTGATTGATCCTAGCTTGACCCTTTCCGGCCATCAATAATCCCTTCTCCTTATTGTTCTCCACTTAAGAAGCATGCCAATGGAGAAGGGAGTAAGAGATTGCTTCTAAAACCAAAAGAAGTGCAGAATGAAGAAAGAAACTAGATGAACCTTGTTGTAATATCCCTTGCTTCTTTGCTGGATGGATTGCCTTAGGGAGGAAGAGAGAGATGAGGGAGAGGAATGAGTGGATAAGGACATACTTTAGGTTGTAATTGCTTTTATAGTCTAGTTATTGGGCTAAGTATGCTAATGTGCTCCCTAATTGAGCTGAAATAGTTGGTCTTTTTTCTAACTTAGTTTCATTTTTTTATTCTTTTTATTATTATTATTTTTTAAACAGGCCGGGTATTACAGGATGTCTGGCGGCTTGGGTTTCAAATTAGAATTGGAAAAGATTCGTTTGGTATGTTTGAAGATTGATTGTGATGACCCAACCCAAATTTTGGAGTCGTCCAGTTCAAGTTTCGAAAGTTATATCAAGAAGTCGATATGAGGTCTGGTCCACGTTTAATGAAAAATCGGGCCTCATCATTATAGTAGTTGACCCGAGTTTTACCCGGCAAGTTCTTTTATTTTTCAAGAGATTGTTATCCCATATTTCGATCTAGTGTGAAATGATCTTTTTGTCCTTATTATGAAGTTGCTAAACTAATGTCTTGAAAAATAAAGAATTGGGTATTGCGCGAATCCATGTTTGCTAAAAAATTCGGATGCTTAAGGATTGTGGTACAAAATCCTCTCTTATGAACGCTCTAGACTTGTGATATAAAATTCCCATATAGGTGAAGGATAACACACATAGAAGTCTTTAGACACATATATTTAACATAAAAGAGATAGTGCAAAAACCCATGAACAATTATAGGAACACGAATATTAATAAGTACAAAAATATTACATAAATATGAAGATGAAAAAGAACATGAAAAAGGATAAATACATGATCATAAACATGAATATGATTACTAGTAATAATATAAGTAATAAAAAAATTATTTATTGAAGAATATGATTATTGACCATAATTAAGTTTGATTTATTTTTATTACAAATTTATATCCATTTTATATTATCTCATGTACTGTATGTCAACTTATAACTTTTCTATTGTTTTTATTTGAATTCCACTTATGATTGATATTGCAAGGTAAAGATGAAGACATGTGCGATGACAATATTCATAACGATGCAAAATATACATTAGTCTTGAATAGGGAAAGAAGTTAGCTTCGGCATTATGTCAGAAAGTTATTTCGCTAGATAGTTATTTGTCGATAAGATTAAGTCGACGAAGTTCAGGTGATAATATTTGTTTTTATCGAGTATAAGTAAATCTTAAAAACAAAGCGCCTGTAACTCAGTGCATAGAGCGTCTGTTTCCTAAGCAGAAAGTCGTAGGTGTTCGACCCCTACCTGGCGCGCGTTTTTCTTTTTTTTTTTGTCTTTGTTCTTTTTCTATCAAAACTAAACACAAGACAAACGTTGGACGAGTATTTTCTACGCATCATCGAACAGTTATGTCCTTGGCACAAACCTCGATAATTAAATATACAACCTCTCTCAACATTTCTACTCTCTACTTTTTTTTTTAAATTATGTATTCATTAACTAATCGCTCCGTTGGAATTCTCGTACAAAATATGAAGCAGTTTCAAAGGGAGACCGTCTAACAAAAAAAGGTCCACTAACATTAGTGCGGCCAGATAAAGCGATTTTCCCGAGAGCAGTACTTGACCACAGTAGGCCGCACCAGGTCCAGCATATACCAAATGTCCTGTATAATTCCTTTTATATGCCAAGAGTAATGAGTCTTTCTGGATAGTATGTTGATCAACGTAAGGAAGTAAGAGTAAGCGGCAATGTGTGTAAGCGATCTACTGCTGCACTCCTTCAGCCCAGCCAGCAACCCGTAAGCCTCGATCTCGAGCACTGTATCAGTAGTGGCCCGAGACGTTCTTGCAAAAATAAGAGTCATTGTGAGTACATAAGATAGCGCCATAGCCTCTCATACCACCCCCAATGGAAAGGAAACCGTCCAACTAGAAAACCAGTGAACATGGTAGAGGGTCCCACCGGGCCCAGAAGAAGGTCTTGAGGGTGAAAATTAGTTGCCTCTGATGCGTGAAAATCAATGAAGTCCCGATAATCGGTCAAAGCTTTCTCTCACTCTCTACTTTACATACATGTACTTGAACAGCAATGAAACATGAGGTTTTATTTCCACATTTTTTGAAGGGGATGTCCCACCCTTGATTGTGCAAACAAGAACAAACTTTCATAGACCAAAAAAGTGCCGCTTAGTTGTCATGAATCATAATGAACCATCGGAAATATTTTCCCCAATAGATGCAAGTTTCCAAAATGTTATCTACTAGGTAAATATATAGAAATACAGCAAAAAAAAATACAATTTATTTGCAGTAGAAATGACAGAAAACCCAATTTTGTGTTTTTAACCTTTTAGCAACTTTTTACAACCTTTTTTAAACCCACTCACTAGCACAACTCATTTTCAGCATCATCTTTGATGGCAGCTTCAGTGTAGATAGGGTGAATTACATGACCATCTGATGGATCAACATGCACCCACTTCCTCCCGCTAAGTTTGTGGCGTTCAAAACGGACTTGCCCTTCTTTTAAAGCATACAAAGTATGGTCCTTTCCGATGCCAACATAATCCCCAGGATGGAACCTCGTACCTCGTTGACGAACTATGATGTTCCCCGGTATCACTCTCTGCAGATTGAAAAGAGAGAGAGAGAAGGGACATGAAAAATGTGAGAATCTGGGATGCATTTAGTATCCAGGACAAATATATACTGCGACCACATACCTCTCCACCAAACTTCTTTACACCAAGAAACTTGGGGTTCGAGTCTCGTCCATTCTTTGTGGATCCTGCCGTCTTTTTGGTAGCCCAGCGCCTGAAGATCAAACTCAGACCCCCAGCAACTTCTGCAGCAAAGTCCCGAGTCTCAGATTCCGTAGAGGTTATTTATTTGTTTGACAAAAAAAATACAGATTGTTACCACTAGCACCAGGATATCCTGAAGCAGTTGAAATAAAATCCTTCAGACCCACTCGCTTGTCAGAACATTGAAAGTGACATTGCATATATTCCTAAACCAAAAAAAAAAGTATGCAAAAATGATTAGAAACTAAAAGGAACATGGCTTAGGTTATCAGTTACAATTATGCACAAATTCTCAGACTCCCACTACCTCACAACATAAGCTGATACTCGAGTAAAAGAAAATTTTGCCAATGCAATAAAGCAAGATGTGCATGCTGTTGATTGATAATTATTGAGAAAAAAAAAACCGCCAAAACAAAAAAAGACAATCAGCCTATTGTCGAAACTTTGAATTTGTAACAACAGCAAGTAATAGACAAAAGATGCCCTCAGAGGTGCCAAGATCACGTTTCAAGGAGAAATGAGTGTTGGAGTTTCTGTATGGCAGTTAAATGAATAACAGACAAAGTAGAAGCTCAGGATAATAACACAATATTCATTCCTTTCCCCAATGAGTTAGAATATAAGAGTCTAATTGCTTTGCAGGAAAAGAGATCAATTTGCTTAATGTTGTTCTCGTTCACATTTGGAGCATCCATCAGCATTACCATTTCCAAAGCAATTTAGTTGTCAAATTCACCCAACAACCAAATTAACTCTCAACCACAACGAAGCTCTTCCTGTTTTCTTTTGATTTTTAGATGAAGAAAAGGACGATTAACCAGGGATTCATTAGCATAAGGAATCGGAATACAAATAACATAAGATGGTAACAACAATCTCCTAAAGAAAGATATGATAACAACACGGGCAAGACCAACAGGGGCAGAAAGAAAGTGGAACGAAAATCAGCCGATTTCCTGAGTCAAAGTATGAAAAAAATTGTGTAAGCACCAGAACACAACCAGTGGATTGCTAGTGTAGAAAAAAAACTACCATTAAGCAGTGAAGCATTAATTGTTTGGCATCTTAGTAATCCAAATCAGAATGATCATCATAGTGCAATTATCTGTGCAGATATAGGTCATGCATATTAACTTACTACAATGAAAGTATCAGTCTATTACGGAAAAAAAATCTCTATGTGGAACATACATTTCAGATTTGCTCAATCGTGGGATTAAAAGCATGCATCTGAAGCATAGTATTTAGAAGAGCACAGGAGGTACTGCGATTTGAAGTATTTTCCTTCAAACACTTTAACTTGTAAAACTTCCAGTTGCCCCACTTACTCATCCAATCTATGAACCATAACAAAGAACTGCCAAATGTTGAAAGACATGAATGTATTAGCTTGTGTAGTTCAAACCATGCACATAATTTCTCTCTAGGTAAAATTCATCAATCAATACTCCACAATGCTTAATCATATTCTAAGGCTGCCAACTTCTAAGACACAAAATCGTCTCTATTTCAAGATAATTCATCATTCCGAGCAAACTCCAAAATCATCAATAATGATATTATGCCAATGCCAATAAAAGTTTGGAAACATAAATTGTTAACTATGATCTCTGAGGAGAGGTATTTCAGAAGGCAGGCCGCGACAGCCAGAGAGAAAGAGAGAGAGGTCGCGTACCGCCTTCAGGCTTCCTGCTCGCAGTGAGCAGTCATATAGAGAGAGGGGTGGGAGGGAGGTTACCGGTGGCAGCGCCGGCAGCAGTAGCAGGACGCGAGTGGCGGCGAACAGCGGGGCGACACGGAGCGGCAGACGGATGATTAGGGAAAAAAAATGTGAATTGGTCAATCCCACCATTTGTTGTTAATTAGAAAGTATTTTACCTTTTTCTTATGTATTTATCTTTTATTATTTTCATTTCTTTTATTTAGTTTAGTATTTGATTTTTTTTCAATACGTGGGAGTTTCAGAAATTTAATGCAAGAAAATGAAAGATCGAAATTAAAGGATAACATACGTCTCATTGAAAAGATTAAAAAATTCGAACTCGTGACTTACGCTTCCCTAATAAAATTTGAACTCGTGATATCTTAATCTCCGAGTGATGGTGTGCGCGATTGCGCTACACCATTGTTCCCCAATTTAATATTTGACTTTAGTTATTCTTTTGAGAAATCATTTGACTTTGATAATAATGGATATGAATTTACCATACAAATACGAACCTCTTGAATTTTTATGATCTGAAAACTATATTTTTTTCAATAACTTGTTTAGAATAATTATATTTCATGTTTGACTCCGTCGAAGGGGTTTATTGGAAGTTGATTCCCTAGAAATAATTAAATTATGATTCTATTGAATGTATTAGAAATATGTATGACTTCAAGAAAGACATGCAAGCTCTGAAAAAAATATGAACTAATTGATGTACAATGTAGGAAGATCATAAATTTCTTTACTTTACAATTCTTCTCTTAACTCGGTCCATCATGACAGATTGGTCACATATACATGACTGGTGCTACCATATTATTAATTTATGACCATTTCATAAGGAATATGAACATAGCAAATCATTCATTCATATATATATATATATAGGTGTTGACCATTTATTTTTAGCATATATGTTGAGCAAATTCGGAACGTCCAAACATAAATTCACGAACATAAATTTAAGTGAGGGAGATGTGAAATAGCATCAATTTTCGTTCTCTTCGTCTCAACTCCAGCAACTGCCACCATTATTATCCGTGAAAGTATTTCATAGTGGACCAAGTTTGTAGCATTAGTTTTGATGATCCAATGAATCTCCAGCAACTCCAGCACTGTCATGGTTGTGATGCGTCTCTAGATTCAGATCTCGAAGAATGAAGATGAGCTGGATTATCAACAACACATAGCGAAGAATGAAGGACAACATGAGCAGTGAGCCTCGTGAAAATTGTGTATAGAGGCAATTCAACAACAATTTTGTAGAGGCATGCACCTGACGAAGAACGTCGAATGTCAATGGCAATTTGACAAGGATTTCCCAGAGAGGCATGCACCTAGCGAAGAACGAAGAACACCTATGGGGATTGAGCAGCAATTTCACAGAGACGCACACATGTCAAAGAATGAAGAATGTCTATGGAGATTCAATAGCAATTTCGTAGAGAGGCACACACCTTGACCTGGCAAAAGGAAGAAGAACAACGATGGAGATTTAGCAGCAATTTTGTGAAGAGGCACACACTTGGTGAAGAATGATGAACACCGATGGATATGTGCAATGTGTACAGGCAAACCTTATGATTCAGATTGGTTGATGGTTGTGGCGAGTGGCATTCAGACATGCACATGGCGAACGACGATGGTGATTCAACAACAATTTCTCAAAGAGGCGAGCGATGATGACGATTCAGCGACAAATTCGTAGAGAATCACTACGTCAAATCTAGTCCGTTGAAATGAAATGGATGCCTACGATCTCACATCTCCCTCACTTAAATCTATGTCTGTGGATTCATGTTTGGACGTTGCGGATTTGCTCAACATGTACGTTGAAAATAAGCGCTCAACACTTACATTTTCCATATATATATGGGTTTAATGTAGGTGTTGAGCGCTTTACATGTGAAGCGCATGTCAAGTAGCTTCACACATAGTTTACTTTATTTTTTTCGATATCTTTCTTCATGAATAGTTTAGATGATCATTGATGGCAACAAAAAATAGTTTTATAACGTAAAAAGTTATGAAAAATAGTATATCTATTATGAAGGACAATAGTGTACATAAGTTTGTAAAATTTTGAAAATGATGAATATAATTGTTGACAATGATTTGAATCATATTTTAGTTATCATCAATAATCATTTAAATTATTCATGAAGAAAGATATAAAAAAAACTAAACTATGCGTAAAACCACTTGACACGTGCTTCACATGTAAAGTGTTCAACACCTACATTAAACCATATTATATATATATATATATATATATATATACACACACACAAATCACTAAGAGCACATTCTGCTCTGAAGAGATGTTGAGTACATCTCAACCATTGATCTACTGATGAACAGATCTGATTGATTAGCTCTTACTATTTAAGTTCATCATTTATCTAAATCGTTGATTAGTAGATGAACGATTAAGATGCATTTAGCATCACTCTAGAGCAGGAGGTGCTCTAGAGGTACATTAATTAGTGATGAAGAATAAAGAGGTAGTTTACTCATTGATGACTCTAACACTCTTACATGAAACCCTGACCTCCCAAAGAACACATTTAATTGAAAGGAGCAACAATGATGAGAATCATAGAAGTATAAGATCTCATGTAGTCATAATTGGATTCGAATCAATAAACAATGAAGGATATTGGTCGTTCTTGATTGGATTAGCCCATACTAGGATTTTGATCTAGACCACAATCACTCAACCTTCACACATTTATCCTATGCTAAGTCTTCCACTTGTGTTGGAGATGTCGAGGAGTAATATTCATATTCTATGTAACAATCCAATAAGTAAAAAAGATAGATAAGTTTAATTAAGTTAGTTAAAGTTACAATTGAATATTTTAGTTAAATTAAAACTCTATTTGAATATAAGTTGTTTCCTTTTTAGCTAAACACCTCCCTTTAACTCCCCAAATAAGGTTGGCACACTCAGATTTCCAAAAAGACTAGGGTGTGCGTCTTCATTTTTTCTTGCGTCGTGTAGCGTATAAATATGTCTATCATCAAGACAAACTTTTTTTTATTGACTATAGCAGAGAATTTGTCGAATAATTTACTAAATGTCACGAGTTTTAAGGGATTTGTCTGAGCTAATGCTTTGATGGAAGGCATTTGTAAACAAACAACACTTAAACAAAATGCTTAATTAAAAGGGTCTTGATGTGAGGTTGTCACCAACGCTTTAGGAAAATACATTAGAATTATGAAAGTTTAAATGTTTGTTGAGAAGAATGCTTGATTACAAAAGTTGAGGCAGTACTAGACTGTTCTTCCCTAACAAACTATTGATAAGGGAGCTACATTGACCATATATCTTATGGAGGATAATATAGGGGCACACCTTTTAAGTGCAAAATTATAAGAATCTCCTTGGTAAAACTATGCTAAGCCTAAGTTACAAAAGTTGACTAAAAGGAGAAAAAATGAAAGAAAAAGTAGGATAATTCGATAGTTGATTGGTGTGTTGCAAAGTGTCTATAGCATTCTCCTCCACTCATGTCAACGATGACAGCTTTAAATTTTTTAATCTTTTGTTTGAACTGCCACAATGCTTTTGTAAACATTGAACTTGTATCATATTTTGCTTTATCAAACAAGTTACTCCTTTTGCTTCAATCTTTGGACAATGAGTACTTCAATTTGATTATTGAAATATTGATGGATGGATGCAGAGCAAGTTTGACACCCCACCCTTGGGACTTTCAATGTCTTCATGGTTTGAGCAGACGGATGTGGAAGACTAGATGTTGCTGCATTTGAGATGGGGGCTCCAACTTATAGGCCATCTTGTCAATCTTCTTTAGGACTCTTAAATTTTTGTACAGATTCTTCTCACTCAACTGAAGATGTTGGATTAGCTTCACAAGGATCAAATTTTCAACGTTGAAGTTGGCATTCGGTCTAATAGTGTCAATCTACTTTTTCATGTGCTTCGATGCTTTGTGTAAAATGTTCGGGTCATGCCATTCTACTCTCGTCATGTGGTGAGTGGTAGAGACTTTGCCATCATAAAAAGTGGGGAGTGAATGATTGCTGCTCCATCACTATCTCGAACGAATTTTGATTGGTCAACTTCAAATTATATGAAAATTATGCAATGTCAAGCATGTTCATTAAGTCCACTGCTAGTGACATAGTGTCATAGGTATATTTATAGGATGCAATTCATCTTTTTCTATTTGACCATCGATTTGAGAATGAAGTGCGTTGGAGAAATATAAGTTTGAAGCCCATCATCTTGAATAGCTCCTTCTATAAGCTACCAACTAACTGTTCATCTCCATCGCGGACGATGTTTTGTGGAAGGCCCCAATACTTCATCATGTGCTTCATGAATAACTTTGTAGCTTCAATGGCAAGACAACTCGTGGAACCGGTGGTGAAGTTGACATATATTGAGAACCTATCCATGACCACCATGGTAGCACTCATCCCTGGCAAGTGGAGATTTGAAAAATCCATCGAACGATTAATTGATTCCTTTGTCTTGTTGGAAAACAAAGCATCTCTTCATGAAGGCTTCAACATCATGTTCCATTATTGGCTCGAAGTAGCTATCCTCGATGAATGTCAAAGTGTCGCATGTTCTCGGATGTTCCATCCACTTGGAGTTATGGCACTCCGATATGATAGCACATCACAAGTTATCAAACAATGAAATACAAATGTGATATTCTTTGATGAAGATCAATCCATATTCCACCTAAAATCAGCATGTCTTTTCCTCCTCCACTTGCTCAAGCAAGTTCTTTTGATGTGGGATCTGACTCCAACCCATTCTTTTTGCTCTTGATCAGGTCGGTTTGAGAGGAACTAATGCAGTCAACTCTCCACATCAACCAAGGGCGTTGACAATGGCATCCATCTTAATGTGATTGTACTATAAGACATAGTCTAACTCTACCACAAAATCTTGCCATTGTGCCTGCTTTAGTAAAGTTTATTCTACATCCCGAAATAGTTGATCACTACAAGTGGAATTGATGCGAACTCAGAAACACTAGAAAGTGCACTAATCGTTCAAGTAATAAAATGATGAGTATAAAGTATCGTTCACACGAGGACAATAAATAATTAATAACTTCTCTTACTTATAAACTAAGAAAAGATAATAACTTTGTGATTTGTGAAAATAAGAAGAATATATAAATATAAAGCTATGATCAATGGGGTTTAAAAGTATAGAATCGATTAATAGGATTCCTCTTGATTAATACCACTACTCATGTATAAATTCTTAGACAAAAAATAATGAATTAACAAAGTAAAATTCCTGAATTGATTTGACCAATATTTCAGGCTTTACATCCTATCTTGAAATTAATAAAAGAGATTAATCCTTTTAGTTTTTAATCTAATTTATTAAATCTCAAAATGCATTCAACTATAATATAAAGTTAAGGGCTTTTACAAGTCACCTTAATGACAACACAATTGGGTCTCTTGAGATTTCTCTAAAAGTGACATGCAAGAGAAAAATTCTAGAGAATCTTAAAACTACTTTTCAGATAATAAAAAGATTCAAAAGAACAAATCTCAAGCAAAAATTAATAAAATCATCAAATATGTTATTGATCCGTCAACTAATTGTACGAAAAATTCACACAAAGTAGGGTTCAATAAAAAAAATCCTAAAGAACTACTCCATAAAACTAAAGTACTTCAATCTAAATAATGTTTCAGAAAAAGAATAAAGAATGAGAGGTAATTCTACCGTCCTCTCTCGAGTTTTCGGCATAACTTCGTCGTAGCCTCTGGATCGCCTTCAAGCCTTCAATCTTTTATTTCTGCCCTCCAAATATGTTTTCCCCATTGATCTGGGTCTCCTTAAATAGTTTTCCCTATAGCTTGGCTCAACAATTCGAAATCTGATAAAAAATTTGGATAAAAGTGACCCAATACTCCACCGTCATGGCCGTGAAGTTTAAGTGACATAGCCGTGACAGAAGAAATTCCAGCTATCTTGCACGGTCGTGCTTCTCCCATGCATGGCCGTAACAGAACACGATTTCTCGTCAAACAGCAGCATGGCTATGACAGAAGCTTCAGAATTCGACTTGCGTACGGCCGTGAAGGCTGTCAATACGACCATGACAGAACATTCTTCCAGGCCTTCATGTGGCACGGCCATGACAGAGTATGGCACGATTGTGACAATTGCTGAAAGTTATTTTTCTCAGCTTTTTCGTCCAAATTCCAGCGCATTTCCATTCCCTACCATAAATTTAACCAAGCTTAGGTAGTAATAAATCTTAAGAGATCTTTGTATTTAAAATAATTTTTCCACTTTAAAACACAAAAGGCTCTTAAAATGAGAATAAATTGGCCTAACAATTATGCATGAATTTTGTGCATCAGAAATCGCAATATGAGGAGATAATTTTGACATGTCTATTGGCAATAGATCACTATGGGATCTCTTTATCCTATAAAACATCGTGCCACTCTGTGTTATTCAATTTGTGACTCGAACGCTATGAAATGCCCCTCCTGTGGAACAACTCCTTTGGTGGCATAAACAAGCATCATTCATCTATCATGGTCCACTCGATAGTGTTGAATGCCTCTCGGCAAGTAGGCTTCTACTTGTACTTTCGGTTCTTTAGGAGAAGATTCATCGCATGAAAATACTCTTTCATGAATAATATATAATAATTCATCAAGCCAAGGAATGAACATAAATCAAGAACCTGCTTTGGTAGTTCTCATTCCATGATAGCTCGAATCTTCATTTTTTCCATATTTGACTTCTCACCTTTGACGACATTGCCCCAACAAGTGCACTTCCACCTGAGTGAATGCATATTTCTCTCGCTTAATATAGAGTTGGTTCTATTGCAGTACTTTGAATACTTATTGAATGTTCTTGATGTGCTTCTCTAGAGTGCTACTGTAGATCATGATATCATGGAGGTAAACAAGCACGAATCTATTAAGGATGGATTGTAAATACCTTATTCATCATGGTGCAATAGGTTGTCAGGGGCATTGGTAACATCGAAAGACATCATGAGAAACTCGGAGGAGCCATATTTTGTGCCACACCATCTTTTGGACATCTTGTTCAACAATTCGAACCTATTAGTAGTTCGAACAAAGATGAAAGACGGCTGAGAAGTACAAAGATGATTATAGTACTCAACCACACTACGTAACATATCTTGAAAATGATTCATATGAAATATTTTTAATGTTTTATAACACTTTATATGGTTATAACCTATTTGCAAGGGATGTTGTTGTTTGGGAGGAATGATCGACACGACACGAGAAGGATACCTGAGGGGCTTAGGAATAATTGCTCAAGTTTCTATAAAGAGCGGAGGATATGGAGGCGGCCTGTCTACTCCAAGTTCATTCGTCGCACTTGGACAACATCAGGAGACTCATTGCGGAGCAGCTTTTTCAACAATTGGCTTCACTCTTGCAGACTATTCAGATCATCATCCAGTTGCAAACCTAGTTCCCACGAGTTCAAAGACCGAGTACGTCATCGGTGAATGTCAGAAATTGCATCGATGGCGATAATAATTTAGGGTAGAAACTTTTGTAACATTAAACTGGATTTAAGTTTTGTAACTATTATAGTGATAATAATTTGTTATGTTATTACCTTTTTGTGATGTCATTAGTTTTTTTATATGCACTACTCTTTACTTTTCTATTGTTATGAATATTCAAATATTACAAGATGAATGTGTAGAATGCATTATATAGATGCATTCTAAGTTGTATGAGGAGGGAAGAGAAGAATATAGGTGTAATTGAAATAAAACATATCATAATTAGCGTCAGTTTAGCGCCACGTTAGCATAATAACATATTAGCACCACCTTAGCATCACAATAATGACGCTCAATATGATATGAAATAGGCGCTACAATAGCGTCACAATTTAGCATCACTTGCACGTCTAATTAGAATCTCTTATTAGCCCGCATTAGAGTTAACTTAGCGCCACAGACAACAACAAGGAAATTATGGTAAAAATAACACTCACGTCACATTAGTGTTATCACTTAGTGTCAACAAACTGTTATACCCATTCAAGCCGCTTTGGCATCTACATAGCAACGTTAAAGACTGATGATATGGATTTCTTACTCATTATTGTTAGGGTAAAAGTATGATTTTTTATTTATGCTGCAATTAAATAACATAAAATCTACATATTTAACCTTTTACTTGCTATATGAAATGCCCATGTCATTTTAGTTCTTTTGTTGAAAATATAGATAAAATCTTCTAAATTTATAAACTTTTATCTTTCAACAAGTACCCTCACGTTGCATGGGATATCCAGCAGCCAAGTTAGAAGAGTCCCTACATGGTGGTACTTGACGCCACTAAGAAGGAGAAGCTGAGTTGACAGAAAAAGTCAAAATGAGAGTTGTCATCTGATGCGCACAAGCAATGAAGACGGATTTTACATAAATGGATGAAAGCACTAGGACACGTGTCACACATCCACTTGCCTGATGAAGGAAAGAGAAAGGAATCAAAGGAATCAAGGACAAAAAGATGGTGTATCAGGCCGGACAGTTGTTGTGGAACAGATGGCTGAAAAAAAGCAGATGTTACAAGGGACAAGTGTCACGGATCCAATGGTGGATGGAAGTGATGCCAGGATATAAAAAGGAAAAAGAATGTCTCAAAGAGGGGGTTAGTCAGCAATCATCGAGAGGCAATGTGAGGAACCAGAGGGCATGGAGAAGGCCAACCAGGAAGGGGAGATGCCACTTTGAAGAAGAAGATCAACTGAGTCGAGAGGGGAAGCTGGAGCTCTAATCCTAGTGTTGCATACTGCATTTTTTGTTTTTTTTTACTTCTTTTCAATTGCTATTTCTTTAGTTTTCTCTATTAAATAATGTTTAGTGTTAGGATGATGATGTTTTGTGTTGTCATCCCCATATTTATGTATAACTAATCAGTCATCAAGGGTGAGGGATTTCTTATTGGAATCGAACTATTTGATTATGTCACTTATGGATTGGATGCATATTTGCTTGATATGTGTTGCTTATTTTACATGTTAAATATTGTTTACTTTGGTCGATAGTTGATTATTCATCATGCAACAGACTCTCAAGAGAGGGCATATGTTGTAAACAGTCCAGCGATGAGCTGAGAGGCTAGCTGGTCGTAGTGGAGTAATAAGCAAGAAAGTCACTCCAACTTGAGATAAACCGAGAGGTGGAGCTCATGGAGGATGACTTAATCATCTTAAATCCATAGTTTCAAAGCGAGAGCGGAGAAACTAGAACGTCCCTAACACGAGAGTGATCAGAACCTATATTTGATGTTTTGGTGATTTGTTTATAATCTCCCATCTCCCTTCATCATGTTTGATTTCTCCTAGTTCTGCAATGAGACCCTTGAGAAGAGTATTTGTGAAATAATTTATCAATGAGCTGAGAGGTTAGCTAGCTGTATTAGAAAAACCAGCCAATGAGATAAGGGAGACTGAGCTCAAGCCGAGAGGAGAGAGCTCAGGAGTAGTCCTATATATGTTTGAATCTACGGTCTCAAAACGAGAGTGGAGAGGCTAAAGCGATCCTCAATGCGAGAGTAGTAGGATCCATTTTCATGACTTGCTTATTTTTTTGCATCAAATTAAACTGAATTTATTAGACATAGCTAATTACTGTTCATATCTAAAGAAAATTTCTTAGTCTTGATAGTTAATATCATCTATGACTTAGTTTTGAATTTCTAATTCTATTTTTATCATTTGACCAAAAAGCTAAAAAAATATATACAAAACAAAAATCACAAAACTGTTACATTCCTGCAATATTGATTTTGGCAATCTTAGTTTACCTCTCTTACTATCAAAATTAGATTCTTTCTAAAAACAAATGCAACTTCTCTCTATGTGGTTCGACCCCAATCTGTACATCAACGATGATTGTATACTGGCAACCCGAGAAGTGTAATTGATATTATAAATTTAAAACTTATTTATATTTCTGCAAAAGGAAATTCGGTCTCCACATACCAGCATCTAGCGTGCGAATATTATTTTCTATACTTACATAGATTTCTCACAATAAGTTTTTTGGCACCGTTGCCGGTGAGAGTTTTGAATTTGTTTCTATATTTTACTTTGTTTGATTTGAATCCGATATCATTGTTTTATACAACCACATTGTTTATAATCATATTCTTGTCCATTTACATTTCAGTTCTCCTTTTCTCTTTATTTTCATTTTTTTAGATTAGTTTTTTGTTAATATTTGCCTCTATTTTTACTTACCGTCTATATCATATTCCATTGTTAATATCCAGTCTTGCTTTTTGTCTATTATTTTTCTATTTAGCCTAGTTTTATTTTTTTACACTTTATTTTTTTTTATTATCAATCCTTTCTCAAACTCAGCCTTATGTTTTATAGCCGGTCTCAAGCCCGGATAAAGGAGGAGGGTTGTGTTAGGCATCGACAGCCAGCGTAAAATCCTGTCGAATCTCATGAACATGGATCAACGAGGCGTCGTATGATCCATGTAGCCGACCCCACCTAGTGGGATAAGGCTTTGTTGTTATTATTGTTGATCAATCCTATCTCAGTTTTCGTTTCACTTCATGTTTGTTCACCTAATCTCATTATATGACAAGTTGTAGCAGTGCAAAAATTTTTGAATTTATCTTCTGGTTACATGTCAAAGTGACAAAAATCAGCTAGCATTTTGAGGATTAAGTATAAGATGGATATGAGTTGGTTGATTTGGTCTCATAACTATTATCAATCTAGTGGAACGTCAATCAATGAAAATTGGGGTGACGTGTATTTCAAAATTGAAGATATCATATCCAAGTCTATTTAGAAATTTAGTTTTAATATTGAATGATCATCACAAGTTTACTACAATCAAGTACCTTCTGTCCAACAGTCTTCCAATACTTACATGTCTATCTCACATGATCAAAGTTCAAGTTATTGGAATCCAGAACAAGACTTCTCAAGTAGTATCAACTATGTAAATGACTTACAAAGTCGGCCATATCAAACTCAAGATCAAGTTTCAAAATTTCAAATTACAGCCATGGATATTTCAGCAAATCAACAAATACCTATTCAACTCATATGGAAATCAGATTTTGAGATTAAGTTGGAGAACTTTTTGAAGCAGCAACAAAAGCAAAATGCATTTATGGAGCAACTATCTATAGCAGTGGATGTTCTACAAGTCGAATCTCAAGGCCTTGAGGCTCAAATTTTTCTACAGCCTAATCCAAAAACTTTGCAAATCCAACCTGCTCCTTAGAAGGAAGAATTTCAAGAAATGAAGATGGGAATTGAGAAAGAGATACATCATGAGAAAAAAATTGATTGTAAAGAAGAGAAGTGATGAACCATCTACAATTGAAGCTAAAGCAAGCAATCAGAAAGAAACTTCATCGAGTGGTATCAAGTCTATAATTTCACATTCAACTTTGAATATTACACAGACAGAAGTTGAAAAGAGAGTTGTCACACTTAAAGAACAAATTAAGAGACAAGATGAAGTTACAGAAATGACTAAGAGGCTACTTCAATTATACTAGTAGGGAATCACATCGAAGATCCACTTCTAAATGACCTATCTGATGAAGAAGAGATTCTAGAAAGCTCAAATTCAGATACTCCCATCAGTTTACTTTCAGATTGTCCATAAGTTACAAGTATCTTTAACTCTGATGACCATAGCCACTCAATTCACTTATTGGCTATTCCTGAAAATGAGTTACTTAGTGCATCCAAATAAGAGACGAGAACACTCTCACCTACTCTCATATGTGAAGATATTGGATCTACCTCTAGCTGTCCAGTTGAAGTTCCACTTGAGATAGTTTCCTCCATGGATCAATATGTGATGCTACTAGTTGAAGAATCTCCAAACCTTACAATTAGAGATGAAGGAACATCAAAATACAAGAAGTGACCCGAAGTTGAAGTTAGCTACAATCTTTTTGGAGAGGATATCCAGAGTTTCAAAGTCTCCCTCATACCATTACTCACTGATCAACAAGAAGTTACAGTAGCAAAGAAATACAATGAAACTGAAATGATCAATATGGATTTGAAAGTTGAACTGATTTCTTTTAGAGCAAAGGAGGCTACAACAGAATTTAGTTTGCAAAAGGCAATGGAACATCATTCTAAAGAAGTTCATAATTTGTCAAATGAAATCATGGTTCAGGAACTTGAAGACTTTTCAGCATTCAAACATTTGATGAGGCCATTGAAGAAGTGGCTACTTAAACAAAATGATAATCCAGGAAATCTAGAAGTTATACATGTGAAGTTAAGTTCCACTGAAGGAGGGATAAAGACAACTGAAAGACAATAGTTTGTCAATGACAAGCTGAGATACTCATACTTGATTCTTGAAGCTATCCACTGATTGAGATCTTTCCTTGATAACATGGTACTTTATAAACCTCCTTGAAGTGAAGAAGAAAGAAAGTCTAGTCTAAGACTATAAAGAATGACGCTTACTAGGAGGCAACCGAGTCTAATAATACCTTTCATCTTATTTTTGCAGGAATCAAACAGCAAGTGCCCCAATCGGAGTTTCTGATACAACAATACACTGCATATACCCCCACCTACTACATCAACTACCACCGACTATAACTCTTTTACTTTTGATTTATTAATTGCTATACCTTTCTATTGTATTCTGATTAAAATCTTCACTACAAACATAGAAGTTGAGGAAGAAGGAAACAAGTGAAAAAAGATGACAGAGCAACATACCCCCATCTCAACTGAAAAAAAATTGAATCATACCTGCAAGTTAAAGAAATGTTTTCTTTTTACACTTTCCTAACTTGTTTCAACACTGAGGACAGTGTTGGAATTAAGTTTGGGGGAGTCGGTATGATCTAACTCCAATTGTTTATCACCATGATTTTGAGGTCAAATTTGAAAATTTTTCACAACATGATTTACTTTTACATCCTAAGTACAAATCTTCATTTTTCATATATGTTTACAACTAGAAATCAAAATTGTGATCATATTTTTATTCTGAACTGCAATTGCTTAGTTTCTCATGCATTAATTAGAAAGCATTAGGAAAAGTTATCCTTGCATGTAGGATGACCTCTGTGCATTATTTGTCTAATGCATCTCTGAACATGTAACATTTTAATTGTTAAAGTCCTGACTTGACAGATACATGCCTAGAAATATCTTCCATCCCCTAGCACTAAGGATCCAAGAAACTGTAGCTTTAAATTTCTAAAGTAAAGTAAAATGAAAGTGAAAGTACAATAAATTTAAATTGTTAAACTCCTACCCCATCTTATGTAGGAGTACCAGGAGAAGTAAAAATCTTTTTTAAAAAAAATTCCTGAGCCCGTTGCATGAAATATGTGCGCCACTATGTATAATTACAGAGTTGTTGAGCATATTTTCATCCAAATGGTTGCTCTTGCTTTAAGTTTGGGGAGTAAAAAAGGAGAAGTAAATGTAAAGTTGCAAACAAAGAAAAAGAAAAGAAAAGAAAATGGAAAGTTAAGATTATTGTACAAAATTTTTGAAAAAGATTCTTAGGACAAGGGGAATGTGTTGAAAGTTAGTATGGACTCATTAAACGAGTAAAATCCTTTTGTGGCTATTGCAATTATTGTATCTTACCTTAAATTTCTATTGCTTGAGGACAAGCAAAAACTTAAGTTTGAAAGAATTTAATGACATGAATTTCTTACTCATTATTGTTAGGGTAGAAGTATGATTTTCTTAATTTGTGCTGCAATTAAATAATATAAAATCTACATTTTTAACCTTTTACTTGCTATATGAAATGTCCATGTTATCTTAGCTCTTTTACTGAAAACATAGAAAAAATCTTCTATATTTATAAACTTTTGTCTTTCAGCAGGTACCTTCACGTTGCATGGAGATATCCGACAGCCAAGTCAGAAGAGTCCCTATATGGTAGTACTTGATGCCACTGAGAAAGAAAAGCTGAGCTGGCAGAAAAAAGGTAAAATGACAGGCAATCAAGACAGATTTTACATAAAAGGAAGAAGGCACTAGGACAAGTGTCACACATCCACCTTCCTGATGAAGGAAAGAGAGAGGAATCAAAAGAATCAAAGACAGAAAGGTGGTGTATCAAGCTGGACAGTTGTCGTGCATTAGGTGGCTGGAAAAAAAGCAGATGTTACAAGGGACAAGTGTCAGAGATCCAATGGTCGATAGAAGTGATGCTAGGATATAAGAAAGAAAAAGAATATCTCAAAGAGGGGATTAGCTAGCAATCATCAAGAGGCAATGTGAGAAACTAGAGGGTATGCAGGAGGCCAACCAGAAAGAAGAGAAGCCACTTTGGAGAAGAAGAAGAGCAGTTGGGCCGAGAGGAGAAGCTGGAGCTCTAATCCTAATGCTGCTTGTTGCATTTTCTACTTTTCCTACTTCTTTTCGATTGCTATTTTTTTAATTTTCTCTATTGAACAATGTTTAATATTAGAATGATTATGTTTTGTATTGTGATCCCCATAGTTATGTATAACTAATCAGCCATCAAGGTTGGGGGATTTCTTAATGGGATCAAAATATTTGGTTATGTCACTTATGGATTGGATGCATATTTGTTTGATCTGTGTTGCTTATTTTACTAGTTAATATTGTGTACTTTGACCGATAGTTGATTATTCATCATGCAACATACTCTTGAAGGAGGGCATATGTTGTAAACAGTCCAGCGATGAGCTGAGAGGCTAGTTGGTCGTAGTGGAGTAATCAGTAGGAAAGTCACTCTAACTTGAGATAAACCGAGAGGTGGACTCATGGAGGATGACTTAATCATAATCTGAATGCTTAAATCCATAATTTCAAAGTGAGAGCGAAGAAACTAGAACGTCTCTACATGAGTGATGGGAACCTATATTTGATATTTTGGTGATTTGTTTATAATCCCCCATCTTCCTTCATCATGTCTGATTTCTCCTAGTTCTGCAATGAGACCCCTGAGAAGAGTATTTGTGAGACAGTTTAGCAATGAGCCGAGAGGTTAGCTAGCTGTATTAGGGAAACCAGCCAATGAGATAGGAGAGACTGAGCTCAAGCCAAGAGGAGAGAGCTCAGGGGAGTAGTCCTATATATGCTTGAATCTGCGGTCTCAAAATGAGGGTGGAGATGCTAAAGTGATCCTCAATGCAAGAGTAGTAGGATCCATTTTCATGAATTGCTGATTTTTTTTACATCCAATTAAACTGAATTTCTTAGGCATAGCTAATTACTGTTCATCCCCAAAAGAAAAATTCCTAGTCTTGATAGTTAACATCATCTGTGACCTAGTTTTGAATTTCTAATTCTATTTTTATCGTTTGATCAAAAAGCTAAAAAATATATACAAAACGAAAATAACAAAACTATTGTATTCCTCCAATATTGATTTTCGCAATCTTAGTTTACCTCTCTTACTATCAAAATCAAATTCTCTTATCTCATTGCTACATAAGTCTAAAAACAAATGTAACTTCTCTCCTTGTGGTTCGACCACAATCTATACATCGACGACGGTTATATACTTGCAACCCGAGAAGTATAGTTGGGAATATAAATTTAAAGCTTGTTTATATTTCTGCAAAAGGGAATCCGATCTCCACATACCAGCACCTAGCGTGCGAATACTATTTCTCATACTTACACAGATTTCTCACAATAAAGACATTTTCGCAATGAGACTTATAGCATCATCATAGTGTCTCTTCAAACAAAGTTGGTTTTCCTTCTGTATTTTAATACTTGAGATAGTCATTTGATTTACCGAGCTTGTTAATGCTCACTCTTGTTCAATGTTTTTACAGGTAATGAATGAAAGCATGTCTTGCTTGCATAGCATGAAATAAAAAATATAAAGAAGCTAGGAAATGAACATGTGTGAGAGACGTGATCATTGATTTTCTAACTTTGTATTCCATGGAGTTTTTCCTATATGGAATTATTATTCAAGAATATTTTGAATGATTCTAAAGATGATGGATTATAGTGTGGAGCCACTCACGATATACAGTTTACGAGTATCTAGTTCGTGGTTTTAGTTAGATTGTGATCTTGTGACTCATTGTTTTGGTCTTTTGCCCCACTCTTTTTAATTGCCTATGTGCTTACTCTTCCCTACGATGGTTAAAGTTTTGAAGTTAATTGTCTGTGTGATGATATATATATATATATATATGAAATGTTGTATATGACGTATAGACGAATTTATGCATACGCCATGCCAAAAATTTTAAAAATTTCTAGAGTTAGTTTATTGTTGGACGATGATTTTTCGTTGAATATTTGAATTTAGATATATATATATATATATATATATATATATATATATATGAAATGTTGTATATGACGTATAGACGAATTTATGCATACGCCATGCCAAAAATTTTAAAAATTTCTAGAGTTAGTTTATTGTTGGACGATGGTTTTTCGTTGAATATTTGAATTTAAATTTAAATGATTGATTTTGCAATTTTGCCCCCTTATCATGCCAAATGAGTAATTGATCATTAAAAATTATCTTTATCATTAATTTATGTATTTTATAAATTACATGTCAACTTACAATTCAGTGTACTTTTATTCGTAATAAAAATAATTATATATAAATATATCCCTAGTCAATTTATATTACATTTTTAATATAATTATTTAATTTTCATAAACTGCATGTTATTTCCACGTGCACGAATTTCATTTATTTTTATTAATAATAGTAATATTTTATATTTAATAAAAATAAAATTGAAAAGTAATAGACATTAGGATTTATGTACTTAAATTTATTTTAAAATAAAATGATAAATTATAAAATGGTCGATACATATGTGCCTTCTTTCTTTAATATTCTTGCTATCTTTATAATTGTTTTGATTGTTTTTACACTTCAAATTGAAATTTTTGTAATAAATTATTGTGATTAAATAAATGCTTCCATAATTAATACACAGTATTTTTTAAACACATGGTCTTTTTCACAAATCACATATTCCATTATATTTTTAAGCTCGTGATTGAAATTACATTTTAGTTGAGTAGAAAAAGCATGGTATATGCCAAAAGAGAATATCCAAGTAAGGGATATCAATCACAAGAAGGACAAAAGAGATTTCCATGATTCTTGAATAGCTTGGGTACATTATATTTTTTATTTTAAAATTAAATGATTTTGCACTACAAGCTCACGCATGAATACTAAATTCATGCATACGTAATATATCTTTCATTCAATTTTACACTTCTCAAATATGCTTACTAAAAATAGTAATTTATCCAACCTCATTTAATTGGTACTAATAATTTTAGTAAATAAATCCATGAGATAATTCATTTTATGTTCTAAATAATGTTATTAAAATCGAATCAAACTGGCCGATTTGTTCATGAACCGATGCTTGCTCCAGTTTGGTTTGAGTTCTAAATCATTTTGAGTAACGAACCATCCAAAATCCGGTTGAACCGATGAACAGACAAACTGATCCAATTCAATGTAGTTTAAAAAATGGAAAGTAAATTACACTTTATGTGAGTTTAAAAAATGGAAAGTGAATTACATTTTAAAAGAGCCACTTTAAAATGGAAAGAAGTTTACAAAATGGAAAGTAAATTTAAAAAAAACATAATTAAGGAAAGAAATAATCACAAATTAAAAACAAAATACAAAGGAAAAACTAAATATAGGAAAACAATTAATAAGAAGAAAAATGGTAATTGAAGAAAAGGAATGATTAGTGGAGATTATTAGGTGAGAAATTTTTGTTTTTATGTGAGTTGACTAGTTAAAAACATATGCATATTAGGACTTGACAATAAATAAATAAAATAAACATAATAAAAAATTAACAATGATTTGGGATAATATATATATGCATGTCATTAGAATTCTATAATAATAATAATAATAATAATAATAATAGAGTAAGTATTAAGTTTTTTAAATATAATAAGTAATTATAAAAATAATAAATTTGAAAAAAAAAGAAAGGAATCGGAAACATGAAAACAAAAAAGGAATAAATATGGGGTAATAAACAATAAGACAAGTAAATAAAAATAAATAAAAGAACAAAGTTTTAAAGGTGAATCAGATTTTATATAACATCACAAAAATATAATGTAAGTAATAAAAAATATAATAATGCACTGATCATATAATTTTGGATAATTTAATTTTATATAATATAATAAAAATAGTTTTATATTAATTTATTCCTAGTAATAATAGTATGATATATTATATAATATATTAATTATTATATATATTAAACATTAATATAATACTATTATTTTTAATAAAATTTGATTCAATTCGGTCGACCCGATCGAACTAGTCCAACTATGAATTAGGGACGAATTTGATCTGCTCGTTAGTCTGGTTTTGAAAACATTATTTCTAAAGAGAATAATTTTATTTGTGAATTCTTTTGGTTATAAAGGTGCAGAGTCCAATAATTTGATGATTCACCGAATCAATAAATTAGAATTTATTTTGTTATAATCAATTTTGTGCCATGGTGTTCATGCATGCATGATATCCTATATCCATTCCTACTGGATGCATGAATTAACCAGATACACTTATGAAATTGTACTTGAAGGTGATCAAATAGAGAACATTACTAATATTTTTTAGTTCTATAAATACTTGTCCAAGAGAAAACAAATGGCCAATAAAACCATCAATTGTAGCACAATTGGCAACGATTATTCTTTGTACACAATGGCAACTCATTCTTGTGTTTACCGTACTCCTCCTTACCACTCTCATGAGTAAGATACTTTTGTAGATTGTGTGTTTATTAAGAATCATGAATTATATGAATTTGAAGTTTAATATATTATAAAGGTGATTAAAATGGATGCATATAGTAATTATTAATTGATTACTCTCAACCATAACTCGTTGATATAAACTTTGCTATGATGTGTATTGCAACATTTTTTTCAATGACATTTTGGATTTAGCTAACTTGGATTTTTACACAACTATTGGTGCAATGTATTTATGTTTGTATATGAAGATTGTGGCATGTTGGTGGTGAAGGCTGACAAGCATTGCCGAGACTTCCATTCATGGGGTCCGAGTGGTGAATTCACTGGTTGCGAGGATGACAATGCATGCAATGATTGGTGCTCAGATGAGTCTCGAGGTGGGGAATGTAAAGAGAGAGATGGACTTCATTATTGTCACTGTTATTGTTGAGAGCCTAAATGTGCTTAATTTTGTACTTCAAAGAAAGAGAGAAGATATTGATGTAGCCTAGTTTTACAATTCCCTGGTATAATGAAATAAATCAGCATCATCTTAATAATAATAATAATAATAATAATAATAATAATAATAATAATAATAATAATAATAATAATAATAATAATCAAGTGATTTGCATATGTTATTTTATATTCTTGATATTTATTTTACTATTTCTTGAATTGTAGCTCACTGTTCTTTCATTTCTTTTAACAAAAATGGCAATGCTTTAAAAAGGAGAGAAATCATATCATTGAATAAATAAGTACATTGACACAAGTAGTCTACATGCATTAATTAGTAAGACAAAGCTTTGGTTAAATTTGCAATAACAATTAATTAAACATGCATGTTGCACCAATTAGGAGCTTTATGGAAAAGTAAAATGACATGAATAATTTAGAAAAAAATAAATTATAGTATTCAATTAAAGGTTTACCGATACATTACAATATATTCGTTTTTGTTTAATAATCTTTTTTTTCTTTTTATGCGAATTATTTCAAATAAAACATGAACCTCACTTGGTCTATTGAAATAAAAGTCAAAGGGATGGACTAGAAGCTATAAATATTCTATTATTTAAATATACTTTAGTTATTTATGATAAACTGAAATAATGTAGCTAAATTAAGTAAATATATCAATTACATCATATGCTTTGGTTAGATATAGGAATGGAGACTAACAAATGGGTCGGATCGGGCATAGTCCGGTCGTACTAGGATTTATCATGCTTCATTGCACAGCCCAACCCCATTTTGAAGTCGGATCATGTCATTTAGGATTTCCAATCCGCAGGTCATAACATTTAGGTTTCTCATTTGATTAGCATGGTCGGGCCTTGATTTTAAGTTGACAACTTGACATGTATTGTTGAACATGTCGCTCGAGCTCACAATGACTAATCCTTGGTCCACTCATGCTATTGGTTCCACACTCACGGGTCATGCCATGTCCGCCTCACGTATGCACTCCAGACGGCTCTGGACGATGTTTTTTATTTTCTTAGGGACAAGCCAAGTCAAATTTGAACTAGCTCGGGATACATTAGACTGACAACATATTTGGGAGACTTGTCTTGCTTTTGTCCATTCGGTCGTGTCATCCCATACCCAACTTCATATAGCAATAACATAAAATTGATATAATTAACCTATTAATCTTTGAAAGAATAAGTTTCGGTCCGCATGATCCGACTCATTTTGAAGCTGAGTCATGCTATTTACGCTATTTAATTAACAGGTCGTGCCATTTAGATTTCTCATTTGGCTAGCATGACCCAAGTAAATGGCATGTATCGTAGAACATGTGGTCCAGGTTTGTGACCACTAAGCCATGATCAACGCCATGCTACTAGAGTCACTACAAGAAAATCGTGATTTTTCGACGGATAATTTTCGAAGGTTCTAAATCCGTCGCAAATTGCGACGGATTTTTCGACGATTCCGTTTTCGACGAATTTTTCGACGGTTATGACCGTCGGAAATAATTTATATTATTATTTAATTTTTCGACGATTAGGAACGTCGATATTTTCGACGGATATCCATCCGTCGCAATTTTCGACGACTTTTCCGACGATTATGACCGTCGGAAATAAAAAAATTAAATTATGTATTTTTTATATTATTATTAAATGTTTTCGACGGATTTTCCGACGGTCATGACCGTCGGAAATAAAAAAATTAATTATATAATTTATTATATTATTATTTAATTTTTCAACGATTAGGACCGTCGATATTTCCGATGGATATCCATCCGTCGCAAAATCCGTCGCAATTTCCGAAGGTCGTAACCGTCGGTAAATGTATAATAATATCATACAGAGTATTTTAGTAATATAACTAGCGACGGTCCAAACCGTCGGTAACGATTATCGACGATTTGAACCGTCGGTAAAATAAAAAATAAATATTATATATAACTAAATATATTTTTGATGGTCACAACCGTCGATAATTATTAAAATATTTAATATTTACATTTTTTATGGCCGCAACCGTCGGTAATTAAAATTTTGTTATCCCGCTTTTTTTCCCTTTTCTCGCTTTCTTTCCACTTTTTCCCTTTATATATATTCCTCATCCATCTTCTCTCTCTCCCTCCTCTCCTCTCTCTCTCTCCCGGCCGCGAGCACCCCCTCCCGCCCGTCGATTGCCGGTGACCATCCCACGCCGGACGCCGACGACCCTCCCACGCCGGACGCCGGCGACCCTCTCCCGCGCCGGCGTATCTCTCTCTCCCGCTCCGCGCCGGCGTCTCTCTCTCTCTGCTGTCGGCCGGCCGTGGCCGTTCGGATCCGGCCTCCAGCGGCCGGATCGGCCGCCCAGCTGTCGGATCGGCCGCCCAGCTGCCGGATCGGCAGCCAGGCGGCCGGATTCGGCCTCCAGGCGGCCGGATCGGCCGCCAGGCGGCCGGTTCCAGCCTCCAGCGGTCGGATCCGGCCGCCTGGCGCCGGATCCAGCCTCCAGCGGCCGGATTTGAACGCCAGGCGGCCGGATCCAGCCGCTAATTTTTTTTATATTTAAAAAATTATTTGCGACGGTTGCGACCGTCTAAAGATCGACAGTTGCGACGTCCGTCCAAAGTTTTGACAGTTGCGACCGTCGAAAAGTTGCGACGGCTCGAACCACCGGCCTTTTTCGGCGGTTGCAACCGTCAGAAATATCGACGGTTCGAACCGCCGGCCTTTTCCGGCGGTTGCAACCGTCAGAAATATCGACGGTTCGAACCGCCGGGGACTTTTCCGGCAGTTGCAACCGTCGGAAAATTTCGACGGGTCGAACCGCCAGGGACTTTTCCGACGGCCAGAACCGTCGATATTTGCGACGGATATTTTTGAACCGTCGCAAATCCGTTTGCGATGAGCGTTTTTCGGACGGATCGATTCCGACTGAAAAACCATCGATAATTGCGTTACCGACGGTTTTCGGGCTGATTACCGACGGTCCGGACCGTCGATAATCCGCGTTTTTCTAGTAGTGAGTCCATGCCATGTGGCCTAGTTCATGTCCCCCACGTATGCACTTGGGACTAGGGGGTGGCAATATTCCCCACCCCAACGGGGCCCCGCGGGGATTCCCCATTCAGGACCTCGCATTCGGAGATTTTTTTCCCGTGGGGCGGGGATGAGGGCCAAACTGCCCCCGCCCCCTCTTTCGGGGATCGGGGCGGGGGTAGTGCCTCCGTCCCGTCGGGGCCCCGAATCTTCGATAAATTATTTATAATTAATAATTATTATAATTATATTTATTAGATTATATTTGAACCGTCCATTATATATATATATATATATATAACATTAAACCCTAACAACCCTCATCTTTCTCCCTTTTCTCTCTCTTTTCTCTCATATCTCAGATCTCAAATCTGCATCCGCCGCCGAAAGGTTCGAAACCGCCAGCCGCCGACCGCCAGTCGCCGACCCTTCGTCGGTGATCGATGTCATCTCCGGCAATTCCATCTTCACAAGGCTTCCCTTCCTGCGCAGACGATTTCTCCTTTCGCCGTCGCTCCTTTCGCCGTCACCGCCCCTCTGCGCGAAATCGCCACCGTGCACAGAGGCGACTTCGCCTCTGCCCGAAATCGCTGTCGCGTGCAGCAGCGATTTCGCCCGCACGGCGACGATTTCGCCTCTGCGCGAAGTCGCCGCCGAGCGCAACGGCGACTTCGCCTCTACGCGAAGTCGCCGCCGCGCGCAGTGGCGATCAGCGGCGATTTCGCCTCGCCACTGCGCGCAGAGGCGAAGTGCGCGAGGTCACCTCTACGCACAGTGCGCAGAGGCGAAGTGCGCGAGGTCACCTCTGCGCACAGTGCGCAGAGGGCACTTTTATTTGTGATTTTATTTGTAATTTTTTTATTTACTCACATTTTAATTAATTTAAATTTTTTTTCCAAAAATAAATGGAGCGGATAATCAATCTATCACTCCAGTTGTGATAGAATTTGAAAATTATGTTGTCATAAAATTTGTGTCAAAATTTAAATTTTATGTCATAGAATTTACAATAGTGATAGATTTATAATTGTGTGCATGAATACTTTATAATAGTTGGCTATTTTCTAATTTTTTCACATTGTTTAATAAGCGGGGTGGGGGTTAAAATTTCCCCCGAATCGGAGTCGGGAGCGAGGGCAGGTCATCGTGGTCGGGGCGGGGGTGGTGTCCCCCGCCCCGAACAACGGCGGTTGCCATCCCTACTTGGGACAGCTCGGGTCCATTGTTTTATTTATTTTACTCTAAGCCAAGCCAAACCAAGTTCAAACATGCCACAGTCATGTCGAATTGTCTACATATTCAAGAGACTTTGCACAAGTTTGATCATTCTTACTATGTCTTCTGAATAAATAGTGATATAAGACTCGGCCTAACCTGGCTGGTTGGATCAGTCATAGTCGAGACTAGTGTCCGAGAATAAAAATGGCCCATGGGTTGAGCTAAACTTGAGCACCCATTTGACCTATTTTGATCGAGTCAAAATCAAGGTATGACCAATTGACCCGTCAACTTTATGCGACCCAGCTTGTCCAACTTTTTTTATTCATAAAATTTATTAAAAAATTTGAAAAAATAACTAGATTCCTAAAACTAGCAATATCTTCTTCGTCAATTAGGAAATTAACAATCAGAGATCAACTCGGTGAAGATCGCATCATTAATGATGATCCAAGGAACAGTGGTAATGATCCATGATGACCGCATCCGGTATTGGTAAATTATCTTCTTTATTTTTTTCTCTATTTTTTATCCGGAGACTCTCTTTCGTACATGAGTGCATTTTATGTTTAATTTAAATAAAACTACTATTTTCATAAGCTTTGATTACTTTGAAATAAGCATTATATCAATTTATATGAAACATTTCATCTTTATTATAGCAGAAAGTAATCACTTAAGTTTTCGATCAAACTTTCAACGACTAAATCATTTTCAAAGTCTAAGATAACACATATCCACTATGTATTAAGATTTAGGAGCTTCCGAAAATCATTCAAGTCACCTAATCATCACAACTCAATAAGCAATTTAATCATACTAAACATATGTAAATCATGAATGGGCAACATATATTAAACAATCTAAGCATTTTAAGGCAAGAATCAAATTATTAAATCAAGTTATCCATCCTAATTTGCCCTAGTTTGAATTTAATTCATCATCTATAAGAACATCTCAGTCATAATTCATCATTGAAAGAGATCAAATGATATAAAAATGAATTCTACTAAACATAAAAAGGGTAAGTATGAAGATCACATCATAAGTATAAATAGAAGCCTAGTTTATTCATGATACTTCTCTAGACGCTAAACTATCATTCTCAATTATAGATCATCACAATAAAAAATCCTAGAATGACTCCCTACAACATGCTTTCTACCGTAAAAATAAATTCTATGGCAAAGATTTTGTTTGACACACTTTTTTTTGTTGAACGAGACGAAATTATCAATCTTTGAAACATGAATAAAATGGTGGATCTTTTAGCTCCTTATCATCATGGAGGAAAAAGATGACTGTTTGGGGGAGCCGGAGTGAGTAAAACAGTACTCCAACAACATTGCCAAAGCTCATGGGGGTCTATCTGTATTTGATGGAGTAGGCGAATGTACTCATGAAGGAAATAATCTTTACATGGAAATGAAAGAATATGGAGTAATTAGTGAAAAAAATATTGCAGAATCAAAAGTAGCTCTAGTCTATGGTTAAATGAATGGACTGCCAGGAGCTCATACGAGAGTGATTGCCCTAACCATGACGGAATATTTTTGAGATGTTAATGAACAAAACGTGCTTCTATTCATCGACAATATCATTTGTTTTGTCCAAGCAGGATCAGAAGTGTCCGCCTTATTGGGCAGAATGACTTCTGCAGTGAGTTATTAATCTACTCTTAGTATAAAAATGAATACTTTGCAAGAAAGAATTACTTTTACATGAACAAGAAGCTATCAGAAAATTAGTGTTTTTTGAATTATACAAAGCCAATAAACAAAATGTCCTTTGTCTTAGTTCTTCTTTGTTCTTTCTAGTTCATCCTTTTGCTTCCTCCTTCTCCTTGGCCTGGTCCACGTCCTGAAGCATCTACTTCACCCTCTGGAGTTGTTCACTGCAAGGAAACGAGTGCAGCAAAAACAAGGGGGAGAGAATGAGAGAAAATGTCAAAAAGAGTAGAAAGGAAGTGTGAGATGTAATTTTATAGGCATGGAGGGACAGAAATGTTGTCCTTTCGTCCCTAGAGTCACTTCTTAGTAACTTCCTGAAAAACAAGTGTTCTTCCTTCAGGTTTGAGTTTGGAAAGAAAACATCACGCTCTTTTAATAAAAACCTCTAAAGTTCGGACGTCCAATTCATTCACTCCATTCACGATGTTCATGCACATCATTTTTGCATCCAAACCAGTTGGACATTGGGAGCTTCCATCATCAAATCTTCTTATTTTGCGAGTTTTGCATGATGGGAGTGGTCCTTGTGGAGGTATCTTTCATCGTTTTGTGCTCCCTCAGAAGTCAGACCTGATATATATCAGTTACACGAGTCAGCACACGACCTCTATGTCATGCTCTTATGGCATCTCGTAACAGCCATGGCTGTGTAAGCCTGTAAGTTATGAGATAAGTGATAACAAGTGTATTTCGAATCTGTTTGCCCTGTACACTTCACCAGTTGAGATCAGACGAAGCACAATAGATCGAACAATAATATCTTCAGTTTCCACGTAGATCAAGTTGATAGCTGGCTGGACACTTCTTGGTGGATTCCTTTCTTATTCTTCTATTTACCGACCGCGTCACAAGGAAGCAACATTGTCGACAAGCAAAGGTGCATGAAGCATAGCAGAGGATGACAATGGAACTGTTCAGAGTTGACTTCGTGGACCAAGTATTTGACCATTGTATGGTGTCCTGACCGTCGAGTAGACCAAGTATTTGACCATTGTATGGTGCCCTGATCGTCGAGTACTCGTCAATGCAGTCAAGTATTAACTACCAAATAAGCTACGAGATTACTTGCCGGAAGAAAGAGCTATGCGATTCACATAGTTGCATCTACTTCAGAACCAGATGTTTCTGCAATGTGTAGTCACCGAATGGCGACGAGAAAGAAGAAGAAAAGTTCTACATGCATGCAGTCGAGAGTTCAGCATTCAAATCTCACACTACATTTTTCCGTTATCAAAGCAAACAGAATGAAATGGCGACAACAAACTAAAAGAGGAGAAATCAACAAACCGGTCCTATGGAACTATCCAAATGGTCAGGATCATGCAAAGAGTTGGAAGAGAAAAGAGTAAAAAAAAGATAAGATCCAGAAAGCAACATGTCGCGATCTCAAGCGCTCTTACGAGGCCGTTGGCTTTTTCTTCTTGTTCTCCTCTTTGGCCTCTGTCCTATTTGCAGCTGCTGTTGGCTTCCCGCTGCTGTCATTTCTTCCTTCTTAACAGTTGCAGTCGCAGACGAGGACGAGATGCCTACTTCCCCTAGATCTTCTTTGTCCTTCTTGTACTTGCTCCTCTTCTTCTTCTTCTTTTCATTTGGTTCTTCATCCTCGTCGTCGTCTCCTTCTTCCATTTCCTCTTCTCCTTCATCCTCTTCTACTCCGTCCTCGTCGTCCTCGTCTGCCACCTTTCGAGGTCGGCCACGTTTCCTTGTGGGTTGGTCGGACGGCTCGCCAGCAGTACTTATGGCCGAGGAGGTTGATCTCTTCTTCTTGGCTTTCTTCTTTCCCATGTTCAGGATTCAAAGTTTCAAAAACCCTTCTTTTTTCCAAGGATCTGATGAAGCTTCTAAAGCATATATATTTGAAAGGCTTCGTAGTGATCAGATCATGACAGCAACACATGGGGAAGGGGAACACATGGAAACTGCTACTTAAAGCCTGCAGAAGCTTATGAAAAAGTTGTCTTCCACTGCATTTCCTACAGCCTTTGATCTTTTTTTTTTCCCGTAATCTTTTTCTATATAAAGTAGTGGACTGCAGTCCGCAAAACCACCGGAGAATAATATTACTGCGCGCAGTCGCAGATCTATTCTTTTTCTTTTTTTTTCTTTTCTTTTCCTTGCTGCTAGCGGCGTGCTTGTCGACTGACCATATTTTGGTGATGTCGTATCGACAACCTTATTCTAAATTAAAATTATTATCTTTTACCAGCCGAAGGAATAAAAATTTAAGAATGTATAACTATAATTAAGTTAAGAAAGAAGATCACAAGTTATTTGCATGTTTGCTAAATGATTAGATCTTTTCCGGAGCTGCTTTATGTTTCAACGTTGGCGATATATCACATAAGTGGAAGCAAATAATAAAGAACATGAAAAAAACGAAATGCGTAATGCAAAGTGAAAAATGTGTAGAAGAAAGATGAAAAAGGCAGGGGTAAGGACTTGCTCTTCGTCTCCATAAATAAAGATGAGATGAAAGGGAATGCATGGCTGTTTTATAAAATTTTATTTGATATAAACCGCGATATGCACTTTTACTTTGGTATGATTTTAATGTCTATCAAACCATTTATGCCAAAAAAAAAATGATAATGCAATAAGGAAACGAAAAAAGAAGGGTTAATTGAATGTATCCGCAAATACACGTCAAAATTTCACGCGCAATCATATGAGTCATACGATTTGATTTGAATGATTCAAATATTACTGCTTCGTACATCCATTTTATCCGCTTTCAAAATATGTTACCATTATTGAGAAACGTGAGCAATATATTTCTTGCCCCTGAAAATGATAGAAAGTTGTAAGAGCAGAATAAATGGGCTTAATCCAAAAAGAAAGAAACAAAATAATGGAACCCTCTAATACAATTCAATATATATATATATATATATATGCAATATATTTGTTGCCCCTGAAAATGATAGAAAGTTGTAATAGCAGAATAAATGGGCTTAATCCAAAAAGAAAGAAACAAAATAATGGAACCCTCTAATACAATTCAATATATATATATATATATATAGAGAGAGAGAAATGAGCGTGTGAAGCGGCCTTAGACATATTTTTCTTTACTAATAACTTAAATAATTATTCATAATAATAAAAAAATAATTTTATAAGATTAGAAGATATATAAAATGCTTATATCCATTATGATGGATAATAATGTGCAAAAGTTTATCAAAATTAAAAAAATAATAAAAAAATTATTGTTAATAATTTGAATCATATATTTTTTATCCCTAATGATCCTTTAAATTATCAATGAAGAAAAATATCGAAAAAAATAAATATAAATATGTCTAAAATCGTTACACACACTCGTTAAACTCATATATATATATATATATAATTTTATAAATATGTCTAAAATCGTTACACACACTCGTTAAACTCATATATATATATATATATATATATCTAATTTTTTATTCACACGTGAGAACGCGCATCACGGAAGTACATTTTTTTTCATTAAAAGCTAACGAAATTTGATATATTTCTTTTTCCCTATCATGACCCAAACCTTCAATTGCGGAGCCTAGTGAGTGACTATGGGTGCAAGTGCACCCACTGAAATGTTTATAATTAAATAGTTATTCATTTAATCGCATGTTTATAATTAAATAGTTATTCATTTAATCGCATGTCCTCATTTGTCCTAGTGATTTAAACGATGCGATTGAAGCCAATATCATTAGTTCAATCTTCCTCACAAGGAACGTTTTTAATCTTATTATCATTACTCATATATGCTTATCCATCAAAAAAGCCCAGCTGCCCTTCACTTTTTTATTTTAATATTGCTATAACTTTTAGCAACTAAAAGCTTCATAATTATGTGTTTTTATAAATTTTATGTCTACTCATGAATCTTAAATTCATGAGTGCAAAAAATATACAAAGATGTAATATTCATCATAGTATTTATAAAAAAAATCTTATTTAATAATAATTAATAAAAAATATTTTTTTGTGAATTACAAAGTTTATGAGTATTATATATTTGTTGAATTTATATGATGTTTATAATTATAATTAGTGAATCAGTGAAATTGATTCTGGCTCCGCCACTGCAAACCTTAATAAGCCATTGCCACAAGATGGCATGTTGATGTTCATACAACTTAGACGATTGACAAATATAATTGTTCAACAATTACACTACAACTCGACAGAATAGCCTATTTTACCACCTGAAAAAGTGTTCTTCTCATAATACGAATACGAGGTTTATATATATATATATATATATATATATGAAAAACTTCAGATTAAACCTATTTAGCCGAGCACAAAATTGCACAAAATTTAAGTCATTTAGAAAAATAAATACATTTTTAATATCAAAATTATTTTTTTTATCGTCATAAAAAATACTCAACATTTACATTTATGGGTATGTATATATATACATATATATAATTGTATAACGCCGTAAGTCACAATAACGAAATGTAAAAGAAAAAGAAAATTAAATGGTATCCCCATGTGAGCCGATGATGCCCAAGAGGGATCGACGACGACCAGTACGACGAAACAGGCAACAGCCACTTTAAACAAAAATATCAAGGTCGTTGAATAAATCCAACCAAATGTTGCCACCTGGCAGAGTTGTCTCTTGTGCGCGCACATGTAGGTGATCCGGGGGTTCGAATCTGCCTTTTAAGTTTTAAGACGATGAGACGATCAGGTTCAATTTTTGGGCGGGGCCCAACTTTTCCAGGGGACAGAGAGCGTCGCAGCCGTCCGATCCAACCTGCTTTCGATTCTCGTACGGCTTTCCGACACCGCGGATCTCGAGATATTTGTTTTTCTACGCGGATCTCTTTGGATGGGATTGGGAGCTCTCTCTCTCTCTCCCTCTCCTAGTATGGATCTTGGTGCTAAATTTTGGTCGGAAACGGGTCATGAACAGATCCACCCCCATTATTATTTAAATCCCACCATGTTTGTTGGCCTCTCAGTACACGATTTTCTCTTTTTAAAAAACAAAAACAAAAACAAACAAAAGGAAGTACATCAATTAAATATTATTCACATTTTTTTAATTTCAGTTTAATGTTTGCGTAGATTTGAACTAAAACTGATATTGATTTAAAGTTTATAATATTTCTTCCCTTGCAAATCTTAATGTGTTGAAAGAGTCATTCTAACTCAAGACCATTTCGCCTCATTAACAAACGTAGAATAATCTATTAACTATAAATCTTTTCTTAATGGGAAACTTTTTCGAGGATGTTACTCTGAAATTCATGATATTTTTTATACTTGAATATCACTAATATTTTTTCTAACTTTAAATTCACCGGTTGACTAATCCTGCACAGAAGAGCAGGGACGGACAATTTTTAAGCGGGGTCCAAAATATATTATTATATTAATAAATGCTAATATATGTATAATAAATTATAAATATTAATTATACATAATATGTTCATAAGTAATATATTTAAGTATATTAAAGTTTAAATATTATCATGGTCAAAGTGTAGTTGAAGTATAGATAATATCTCCTAAAATATATTGTAATACCCAGATTTCTATCAAAGGACAAATTGATCTTTTGACAAAACTCTAGTAAGTCATATATTCTTATTGTTTTGCTCTTTTTTTCGATGACTAAGACTTGAGGAATGAGAAATAAAGGAATAAGGAGAAGAAAGAAGAGAAAGATTTAAAAGAAAAATATGTAAAAGAGATTCAAACTCATCTCTCCTTTTTTAATGTTCTTTCTATAATGAATTGAGAGTTTGAAGATTCATTGTTTTCAAATTGAATTGTGATGAAAGTTATTTTCATTGAAATCAATATATTTATGCCATGAATAGGAATTGTGATTAGATCTATCATTAGAGTCTTATATTTCTCATATTATTGATGAATTGGGGGTTGAACCCTAATTTAAAAATGTAATATTTTCTGTATGATTTTTTATGTTCTTTTGATCCTATATTGCACAAAAAATATGTATGTATCATTTATTATGATGTATATTGAATTTTCCTAACTTTTTGATGGATAATCGTGTAAAATCGGATTGAACGACGAAATTTCAGAACTCTGTCACGACCGTGACGCATGTCCGTTACGCCCCTGACAGAAAGGCTGGAAAATTGGTCAAAAACTCATTCTGTCACGTTCATGATAAAACTTATCATGATCGTGATAAAGCCTGTCACGATCGTGACAGAACGAGATTGTTCAAGCTTTTGTCACGCCCGTGACAAATGTTGGAGGAGTTATTTTTTCCTATCGCACATTTTATATATGAAACAACTCTTTTTGTGACTTTTTATATCTCTTATATGAAAAAATGGAGAATAACACTTTTAAAGATAACATGATTAAGGGGGAATTACATATTATCTTTTATATGCTTCATGTACAAATTATTTTTTTATGAAATAAAAGGAAGAGAAATATGATATGAAGAGTACTTTACAATTCGTACTTAAGTGAATATCTATCATTGTAAAGAAAGCTAAGTTTTAGGCGGAGTAAAATTAATTTTACAAGATTTTACAACTTTCTCGCAACTTATATATTTTTCATATTTCTCGCTTTGTATTAATAAAAAAGGAAGAGATTGTTGGAGCAAAGTTTTAATGCCATAAAAGTATATTTTGATGATACTAACTTCAAAAGATTAAAGTTAAATATTGAAAATATTTAAAGAAAAAAGGATAACTTTATTCACTAAACTTTGATTAAATAATTGACTATGATATTATCATATTCTGGATTAATTATGAATATCAAAGTTGTAGAGAATCATGTTAGCTATACATAGAATCTAAGATTATATAATTTGGATAACTACGCAAAATGTTATGTTCAAAAAGTGCAAGTCGATCAACCTGCCGGTCGAAACAAAGATGGTCGGTCGAGACAATACCGATCGACCGATTCGAGACACCAGTCGACCGATGGATGCATGAGCTTTCCAGATCTATGATGAGACTACACCGGTCGATCGATTAACTTAACAGACGAAATAAAAAATGCGAGATTATACCGATCGACACACCGATCGATAGTTCGATCGACCGACCAACTGCGGTCAGTAAGAAAATAAGTGCAACGATCATATAGACCAGTCCATTAATGCAATCGATCGGTACACAGTTGACATGAAAAATAATGAATATTTTTCAAAGAGAAAAATGTGGAAAGGTATCCATCCAAGCATTGAAGAAACATTTCAAGTTATCAAAAAAATATCCTTTTCTTTAAATTTTCATTTTTGTCTTTCTCTTATTTTTCTCTTTCACTCTTGTGAGCTTGTCATTGTAAAAGCGAGAAATAATTGTTTAGAAAAATAGAGAGAGCTCCTGCGTAAAAGATATTCCATATCTTACCTCTTGAGCGAAAGAAAAGATTAACTTCCTAGGATGAAAGGTTACCTTGCCTCTCGAAGCGGAAAAAATGTGGTTGATGTAAAGGACTTTTCTTTTTTGCCCCATTTGGAACAAAGGAAGAGTTTAGTGAAATCTCCGACTGTCTCGAGATCGAGAAGTTGGAGCGAGAACGTAGATCAAAGTGTGGCCGAACCTCATCAATAACCATCGTGTTCTTTGTGTTTGCTTTCTCTCTCCCCCCCTCTCATTTTATGTTTATGATTTGAATTGCATTGATTTAAAAGGATTAATGAATCAATTTTAAACTTTCGTAATGTATTTTGTGAAATCGATATTTTCAGTTTTAACCCTAATTCACCCCTCTCTTGGTGTTTTGATATTCAACAGAAGACTCATTGTTATCAAATTGGATTGTAATGAGGGTTGCTTTCATTGGAATCAATAAATTTATGTCATGAATAGGAATTGTGATTAAATCTACCATTAGGGTCATATATTTCCCATATTGTTCATGAATTGGGGGTTGAATCCTAGATCTAGAAATTTAATGTTTTTGCATGATTTTTTTATCTTCTTTTGATCCTATATTGCCCAGAAAATATGTATGTATCATTAATTATTATGTATATTGAATTTTCCTAACTTTTGGATGGAAAATCGTGTAAAATGGGGCTAGGCGACGGAGTTTCAGAACTTTGTCACGACCGTGACGAAGCCCGTCACACCCTTGATAGAAAGGTTGGAAAATCGACCAAAAACTCATTTTGTCACACCCATGACAAAACTTGTCATGTTCATGCGACCATGACGTCCTTTGTCACGATCGTGATAGAACGAAATTGTTTAGGCCTCTATCATGCACAATTATTGTCATGGCCGTGAAAAAATCTATCACGGCCGTGACACATCCTGTCACGACCATGACAAAACGCAGCAAGGCTTCTGCACGACCGTGACGATCTGTTTCATGGTCGAGACCATTGCTAAAACTATATATAATATATTTAATGTTATTTTTGAGGTATTAATAGTATGTATTGATGTTTGTTCAATGTATAAGAACCTAGATACACGTATATGCATGATTCCCATGTAAGTAGATTAAAATATAAAGATTGAGCGGCGTTAATGATTGTTGTTTGAAAAGCATAATGAACCCAACTATGGATGATATTATATGTCGATCTTCTTGTTGGATCTAAGTTTTAATGATGTATAAAATTATATTTTGATGATACAAATCTCGAAAGATTAAAGTTAAAATGCTAAAAAAGTTTAAAGAAAAAGAGATAACTTTATGCACTACACATTGATTAAATAATTAACTATGATCCTATTAGATTTTGGATTAGTCATAAATACAAAAGTTGTAGAGAATTCTGTTAGCTTTCCATAGAATTAAAAATCACCTCATGTAGATAACTGTGCAAAAAGTTATGCTTAAAATAGTGCAGAGCGGTCGAGCTGCCGACTGAAAAACAGGTCGTCCAGTCCAGAATATCGGTCAACCGGTCCAGAACACAGGTCGACTGGTCCAGAATATCGGTCGACCGGTTCAGAACACAGGTTGATCGGTCAGTGCAGAAAATGCCCAATTTCTACTAGCAGAATGTCGAGACTGTACCGATCGAGGTACCGATCGACCGGACTGTGCAGAATTCGCCGACGGTCATATTTTTCATAAAAAAAGTGTACCAGTCAATCGATCCATATGTGCGATCGATCAGCTTGTGAGTCAAATGAATAGTAACGGTCAAATTTGAAGGAGAAAATTGTGGAATGATTTTTGGACGACTTTCTCACTTGCATAAGCATATAAAAGGAGTACCAAAGCCAGAAGGAAGTGCACTCATCCAAGCCTTGAAGAAAAACTTTAAGTTATCAAAAGAAGACATTCTTCTTGAAATTTTCATTTTTAGTTTTCTTTCTTTCTCTCTTCTGCTCTTGTGATCTTAGTTTTGTAAAAGAGAGAAATATTTTGTTCAGAAAAATTAGAGCGAGCTCCTGTGTAAAAGAGGTTCAAAATCTTACTTCTTGAGCGAGATAAATATATTAGCTTCTTAGGATGAGAGCTTGCCTTACCTCTCGAAGCGGAGAAAAAAGCGGTGGTGTAAAGGACTTTTTTCCTTGCCCCACTTGAAACAAAGGAAGTGCTAGTGGAATCTCCAGTGGTCTCGAGGTCGAGAAGTCAGAGCGGGGACATAGGCCAAGGTGTGGTCGAACCTCGTCAACAATCACCGTGTCTTTACATTTAATTTTTTCTCTCTCTCTCCCCATTCATATTATGTTTATAATCTGAATTACAATGATTTTAAGAATCGATTTTGTACTTCCGCTACGAATTTTGTGAAATCGATATTTTCGGTTGAACATCAATTCACCCCCTCTTGATGCGCTTTGGGATCCTACAATTGGTATCAGAGCGGGTTTCTCTTGTTTTGATCTTTTGAATCATCTCAGTTTTTAGATCTAATCATTTTTTAGATTTAATCATTTGTTTTAAGATTTAACAATCTTGAGAGCTATGACATCAAGTGCATTTATTTTTGCCGAAGGACAATCAATTAGTAGTCCTCCCCTTTTAAATGCATCAAATTTTTAATCTTAAAAAATTCGGATTCAAGCCTACATATGTTCTATCGATTTAAACATGTGGGATATTGTTGAGAAATACTATTATTTATATGAAAAATTATCTTCCGAATATGACAAAAGATAAATTTTTTTTTCGAAATTGGATTGGAAAGCAAAAAATATTTTCTATTGTGCTTTGGATTCAATAGAGTTTAATCGGATTTCAAGTTGTGAAACTGTAATCGAGATTTGGGAAAAACTCATCACCACTTATGAAGGAACCGACAAAGTTAAAGAATCTAGATTGAATATTTTAAATCATCAATATGATTGTTTCAAGATGAATGAAAATGAGTCTATAAATGATATGGTTGCTCGATTTAATGATATTTTGAATGGTTTAGCCTCCTTGGATGAGCCAAGATCTAACTCTCAAAAAGTGAAAAAAATTCTCAAGTCTCTTTCCTCAAGATGGCATACAAAGATGACCATGATCGAAGAAAAAGATCTGAACAAATTGGATTTCGATGATCTAATTGGTTCACTTCTAACCTATGAGATCTCAATCCAAGAAGATCAAGAAGAAAAAGCCCCCAAGAAGAAAACATTGACATTAAAGACAAATGCAAATGAAGAAGACTCAAGTGAAGAAGAAGTGGACGAAAAGAGACTGTCCGCTATATAAGAAAACTAGATAAGTATCTCAAGTTGGTGAAGAAGAAAGAAAAGAATGAGAAGCCTACCCGAAGATCAAACAAAAATCACAAAAAAAAGACATCTCGAAAAGGTAAGAAGAAAAAGTACGAAGAGTCAAGTGAAACAAATGACTCATCAAGCTCTTCCAGTGATGAAGCATACTTATGCTTAATGGCACATGACGATGAGGTAACCTTTAATCCTTCAAATAATGACTCATCAAGCTCTTCCGAATAAAATCTTTCTTTAGATGTAAATAAAGAACTCTCCTCTCTTATAAAACGATATTTTTCAATTAAAGAGGAAAATGAAAAAAAAGAAGAAAATGATATATGTTTTATGGAAAATGAAAATCTTAAAAATGAAATTGAAACTTTGAAAATTACACGTGCGTGTGAAATTGTCAAACTAGCATGTTCATTAGAAAAAATAAAATAAGAAAATGCCCTTTTGAAAATACACAAAATAAGACTATTTTTCAACTAACAAAAAATAATCTTATGAGTCATTTTGGACATAAAAACTCTTATTGAAAATCCAATCATTCCTATGATAGAAAATCACATATTACATGTTTTACATGCGGATTTCATGGCCATTATTCTTATCAATGCAAAATAAGAAAATTATCACCACATGCACATGGCATGATTTGGGTTCCGAAACGAACATTATCTAACAAAATCGGACCCAAAGAAGTTTGGGTACCAAAAGTTACTTGATTACTTTTTCAGGTGTGCCTCACATGCAAAGGACATATGGAATTGAAAATGTGAAGGCACAAAGGTTATGATAAAAGTATCATCTATTTTTTTATGTCACTCAAAAATTCAAAACTACTATTTTTTAAAAAAAAGGAGGAACGTATAAATGAAAATTGGTAATAGTGATAGGGGGAGCATGCTTAAATTTTATTTTAACATATCATGGACATCATTGTTGAATCAAAGTTTCATGCCATATTTTGATTCTTAATATTTTTTTTTGCTTTCATAAATTGATTTTCATTATAAAATAGCCATAAATTTAGGAGGAGTTATCATTCAAAACTTGCAATACACTACATGTCCGTTATATGAAAAAAGGGGGAAGAATAAATGATGACTACTTTTCTATAGAGTAGAAAAGTTCGGCAAGTGTACCGATCACACAAGTAGTAAAAAGATATCGATCCCACGAGGGCTTTTATATCTCATTCTTACTAGATGACAATTCTTGTAGAGAAGTGAATTAAGAAAATAATCAAGAAGGAAACAAGGAGCAGATCCAAGGAAAGAAAATATCAATTAGAAGAAATGTTGATTTTATTAAGCATTCCTCCACTGTTAATCGAGTAAGAAAATTACATCTGATGGAAATAAAATAAATTAGGATTCTAACCAGATATCCTATCTGTTGTATCAGTTAAATATTTGAAGAAAGTTTAATCAAATCCTTCTCCAAATATTTAAGGATTAAAACATAAATGATTAATTCATCTCAAAGACTTCTCAACCGAGTAAGTCTAAGTCCACACCCCACTAAATCTCACAGAGTAGATAGAGGAGAGATACGAGATGTTTAAGAATAAATTTGATTCAAACAGAACATTCATATTCAGAAAATAATATTTCATCAAAATAACAGTGGAGTTCAATAATGTAAAACCAACAACGGAAGATTACTCCATTCCTGAAGAATAAAACGTTATAAAGCCAAAATTCAGAGTACAAAAGAGGAGCAAGAAAATAAAACTCTAAGATGTGACTCTAGACAAAGTAGCCACAAGACTCTCTGAATGGATGATTTCCTTTTCTCTGCTGCCCCCTTTTGGTGTGGAAGTGGACATCCTTTTATAATCGTCGATCGGTGTCAAAACGGACCGTGTCACATATGACACGGGCCGTGTTCTCTTTGTTACAATGCGGTCCGTTTTCACTCGAAACAGACCGTTTCAATCAGGACGTGGCAGAAATTCTTCTGGTCGGTTGGCGGTGACGCGACAAAAGGAAAAACGGCCCGTGTCAAAGTAACACAGTCCATTTTTCTTCTCCTGCACAACTAGCACCGTGAAAATCACCAAATAATTAAGAAGAATAATATTCTATAAGAAAAAATAAGATAATTGATGCATGATAATTCAATTTTCAAATTCTTAATGTGTTAAAATATACAAAATTGAGCATGCATCACAATCCCCAAGTTTGAATATTTACTTGTCCTCAAGTAAGACTCAAGATAAGATATGATCTTTATCAAATTACTAATACTTTTCTCTTCTCATTGTTTAATTTTTTCCAATTATCGCCAGAGTACCTCTTCTCTTGCCAAATAATTCCTACTTCAAAGAATATATGATGCTAAGACCTTTTTAAATCAATGATCAATTAGTCTGAACTAAAAAAAATAAGAAGTCTAAATTTTGAATAAATATTAAATGAGCTTTTTGTTTTTTTTCTTTTTTTTTCTTTTCATTTCCTCTATCTTGCTCAAAGTGGTTCATGTAACAGGTTTTCGATCGACGGATCCCAGACCAGTTGGTCTTAGGTCGTCAGGCAAGAATCCCCAACGGATCTAATGGTCCGAACACACTAAGGTGCCAGAGAGAAATATTTTACTCAACTTCTTTTTAAAAACATTTTTTTCGCTCAATATATTTATTCAATAAAAAGACTTTTTTTTTCTAAATTTAGAAGAGACTAACAGATAAAGATCGTCAAAGCAAAATAATTTGAATCAGCTCCAACTTCTTATCCAAAAACCCAATACTAAGGCGATAAATGAAAAAAAGAAAACTTTTGATAAAGAATTTCATAAGCAATGAGATGTTCTTGATTAAGAACAAGGAAATATGGAAAACTCTGTAAATAGTGATGAGCGAGATATCTTTCTCATAATTTTGAAAAATAGATAATTATCTTGAAGAAACATGAAATGCATGCGCAACCCCCGAACTTGAAATAAACACTGTCTCAGTGTTCAACCAGTCGGACGAGTTTGCATACATCAAAATATCAAAAGGACATTACAAAAGATCAGAAGTGAAAGAGACAACCCTGCTAATCAAACTCTGGTGGTGGAGGTGGAAAGGTGCTATCAACTGGATCTGGAGGAATCTGGTGGTGTCGGACTATCTGACGAAGATCTCGATCGATCCTGGCGACATCCTCTACAAGGCGATGAAGTAATGCTCTATCCTCCTGGGCTGCAACCTGCATATGATTCAATTGATCCATGACTAATAAATGATATCGTGTCTGATCAGTTCGTATAGCATCTATCTGTGTCTGCCATGGAGAAAAGTCAAAAGTAGCAGAAGGAGGAGCTGATGTAGGAGGCGGTGAGTAAACTGTTTGAGTCGTCTGTGGGAACGGTGAAGGTTCTGCACCATCCTGTGATGACTGGGGTATGGGCTCGTCCTCAAGTGGTTCCTCAGCTTCAAGTGGAATGACTAAAGGGAAAAAGTATAACCAATTAGCCCTGTCAAAAGGTGTAATTCTAGCCCGATTTGCACATGGGATCATATCAGTTCTGCCTCTAAAAGTAAAGAAGATTATGTTATTTCTCACTGTGATTAGTCTCATATGTACTGCCTTGCTTCGATCCAGAAATGAAGCATTTTTGACCACATTGCATTCAAAGTATAAATGAAAGTGAAGTGCAATGGGTGTGATCAAACCTCCTATGACAATGCACCCTTTCTTCTTCCTGGAATGTTTTTCAAAGTTATGAGCCAAATATGCTCCAACATTGATTTGCACATTTTCCACCATAGCCCATAAAAAGAGAAGTTCTGTTTCGTTAACAGATCCTTCACTGTCTCCTCGTCCACAAATAGTGTTAGATAAAATGCGATGCACATAACGAAACACTGGATTCTGAATCTGACTAGCTTTAGTACGAGCTAAGTTAAGAGTAATTTCACCAGTGATAGCAAACCAGAAAGATGTGGCATCAAAAGTTGAGGTGTCAGGGGTATTTTCAATTACTGGCAAACTGTAAAATTCACATAACTCGGACATAACAATGGTGTAGTCATCATTGTATATCCTGAAAAATATTTGCTCTGGCGCTTCTCCTGCAAAGCTTGTGTGCGTCATCTGAAATGAACTTAGAAATTTCAAAGCCACTCGATCATATGTTGGCCAATTTTTTAGTATAAACTCTGCCATCCCTATGCGTCCAAAAAGAATCAAAATATCATCAGTAATATTAGTGTCATGCATAAAAGAGGGGCAAGCAAATTTGGTGGCCGCTGATTCCATTCGACGAAGCCTCATCAAAGAACAAGCATGATCTCCATCTCTGTAATCAACGTATGGAGGCCTTGGTACCATAGTTGGGTCGGGAGCGTCCAACCCGACCTTCTCAAAATCCATGGAGACTATGCGGGGTGCTGCCATGAGGAAGAAAAAAATGGACCGTTTCAAGGTAAAACAGATTGTTTTTTACAGTAAGAAACACGGACCGTTTTGTGGAGAAAACGGGCCGTATTATTTGAAGAACACGGTCGGTGTTGCAGAAACATGGTTCGTTTTTCCTGCAAGTTCACCGTCGGAGTTTCTGAGAGAAGTCGATGTCGTTGTCGGCGGCGGACTGTGACGAAGGCGAGTGTGGACGAAGAAGCCGGTGAAGATTCGATGGTGAGCGCGGCTGGTGGCGGATGGTGACGACGGCGAGAGCGGCTGGTGGCAGATCCTGTAGGTGGCGGACAGTGACGGCGGTGAGCGCGAAGGTTGACGGCGGCGGAGAAGATGATCGGAGATGGGTGTGGGGACGATCCAATGCGGGGCATCTTATAGCGACTCGGGCTGTGTTGTAAATGTAGGTAGGTATCGGTTCGCGTATCCCAGTGCAACACGGACCGGGTTGCTGTCAAATGGTCCGTGTTTGACTTTGGTGTTCACGATTCCGAGGAGTAACACGGCTCGTGTTGTGCCAACGCAGACCGTGTTAATGAATGCTTGACAGCTGTTTCGCACTTTTGCGTGTGCATTACACGGCCCGTGTTGCTAAAATACGGTCCGTGTTATGTCAAAATTCTGCATAGTCAAGCAACTTTGTTAGTAAATGGAGGACACAGCTCTCGAGCCGTGTAAAAATATATTTATTGATTTTTTTGGAAAATAAAAATTAGACAGAATAGTTCTGATTTATAGTCTTCAGCTTGACTTAGTTATACTCATGGATCATCAAGAATAATGAAATTAACTTCCTCGTGATGAACACCACCTATATAGTTCTTAAGACGTTGTCCATTGACTTTGAATTGATGCTTTTTGTCCATGGTGCAAATTTCAACAACTTCGAAAGGTGATGAGGAGACGATAAGAAAGGGACCCGTCCATCTGGACTTAAGTTTACCTGGAAAAAGTCTAAGTCTACTGTTATATAAGAGAACTTGTTGACCAGGTGATCACTTGCTGATCACTATATGATTTTAACCCATTTTAGATGAAATTCATACATATCGAGTCCCACTTTTGCCTATTTTTGGGCCAATTCTACTTGGAATGCAAACATTGTGATAACTAGTTGATATTTCTCATTTCATACTTAATTCCATGTGCATAGAGGTTCTGAAATGCCAAAATCCATTAATATTTAAATTCTATGCCAAGTTATCATTTTGAGGACAAGTTATCATTCCTAAGTGTCAAGTTATCATTATTTTAAATGAACTTATTTTCAATGGTTTTCTTGCCCTAAATCCATCATTATCATGTATAAATCATATTTGGATAGTCACATCTCAAATTGTGCAAAGTTTTAAGTCCATTTGAACAAGTTATCATTTTTCAAGTGCCAAGTTATCGTTAAAGGGCAATTCTATCATTTCGACATGCAAAACCATTAATTCTGCACAAGGACCTTAAGCAATCATCTTATTATTTTTCTAACTCATTGCTGGTCAAATTTTATCATATTTGGATAATCAAAACTCAAGTTATCACAAGTTATCGTTTTTAAGTCATATAAGTTATCGTTTTTGGGGCACTCAAGTTATCACTTTTAGGAATCTCATTCATATTTGATTTCTGACCTCTCTCACTTGTCACTCTAATCAATTTGATGCCTGAAATGCTTTGAACCACCCATATTAGGACATTTTCCAAGATTTCCATAAAGTTATCATTCCGGGCCCTTGAATTCATTCATATCGATATAAGTTTTCATTCTTGCACAACACTCAATCCCATCTGATATTTGAACTAGTTATCAGCATTATCCTAATCCTTATTTGTCAAAATACTACTCAAGAGCTTTGATGCTTGCTTTTTGGGTTTTTGTAGCAAGAAGAAAAGGTGGCTAAAAGGAAGAAAAAGGAGGGGGGACCACTAGCTTTTTGGCTGTCCAAAAAGCTGTCACTGCTGGAATTTCTGCAGATGGACAGGTGGCTTAATCAGGAGGATTAGAACATTTAGATGCTGATCAAATGGTGGAAAGGAGTGATATAAAAGCTGGATTTTTCTGGAGGAGAAGGGAGGCTGGTCATTCAAGGGTTTGGAGCAAGGCAAGGCTGCTGAAGATTCTGCTGGAGGAGCTGCTGGCCGAGAAGCTTCAAAGAACCATGAATTGTATCTGTTTCTTATCCCATTTGATGTCAAATCTTGTAAATATGAGAAGCTAAACTCCATTTCTTCTTGGATAGGGTAGTAGTTTAGATTAATTTTGGATGGATATGGACTGATTTGTAATCCTGCACCGAAATCAATTCTGGTTTTCAGATTTTAGAACTTTTCTGCACTGATTCATGTTATCATTAGATCCATTGTAAACCATGATTGAGATGTGTTATTTGATCTAATCACCCTTCAGAATGCATTAAGAGATAAAGTCAGATTTCTGGATTCCATTAATTGCAAATCTGATTTCTGAATTTGGTTTCCTGAAAATCTGATTTCCTATTTTTTCTGAATCTGATTTCCTGAACTGCAGAATCTGTTTGTCACTCTCAACCTGATTAATCGAGTCTTTGGGATGTTGGTATTGTCCCTATCTTGTTCAGAAATGAATCAAGATTGTTTGGGCAATCATTTGACTCAAACCAGATTTTCCACTGATTCCTGAACAGAAATCAGAATTCTGATTTTTCTGGTTTTACATTTCTGAAATATGAAGTGTTATAAATCTGATCTTGTCATTTGAAGACCCTATTTGTATTTATAACTGAGAAGTTATCATTTGGTCTAACCTTGTTCAGAAATGAATCAAGAATCAATGCCAAGTTCTAGATACAAACCCAATTAGAATTCTGATTTCTACTTTCTAAAATCTGATTTTTCTGAAATCTGAATTCTGAATGCCTTCCTGATTTCTGAATTCTTAGAATCTGTTTTGTCATTGTGGAGCCACAATTGTTTTGACAACTGAGAGGTTATCTTATGGTTCCATTCTAGTTCAGAAATGATCAAGATGCAATGACATTCCTAAGGTTCTAATTTGTAATTGTTGCTGATTTTTCTGTTTCCTGATTTTTGAACAATCTGATTTCTGATTTTCCTGAGCTGTTTGAATCTGATTGTCATTGGGGATTGAATTAATTGAACAATTGAGAGGTTAACATCTATCCCAATCTTGTTCAGAAATGAATTGAGAAGCTTTGACATTCCTATGATTCAAATCTGATTTGATTTTTCCTGATTTGAATGAGTTGAATGAGTTGCTGATTTCTGGTTTCCTGAAATTCCTGAAATATGATTTCCTGGGTTTTTGGATCTGATTGTCATCAAGGATTGGATAATTGAATAGTTGAGAGGCTAATATATGCCCTGATCTTATTCAGAAATGAATCAAGATCTTTGACAATTCAGAATTCAAATCTGATTTTTCCAAAATCTGATTTCTTAATTTGATTCTAATTCTATTTTCTGATTGTTTGGAATCTGATTTGCCAATTGTTAATCCCTATTTTATTCAAATCACTGAGAGGTGTACTCTAGGAATCCCTTGCAGTCCAGAGATGAGTCAAGGGGCATTTGGCAAATTTGAATTCCATCAATCCACATTGCTGATTTTCCTGAAATGCTGATTTCTATTTTCTCATTTTTCTAACTTCTGATTTCCATTGTCAACCCTCATTTTAATCCACTACTGAGAGGTAGTCTTAAGGGCTTCCTTGAGATCCAGAGATGGGCCAAGGAGCAATGGGAATTATGAACTCATGTGGCCATATGTTTTGCATTTCCAATTGAGTGTGTTTGTGTGGATTCCAATTTACTTTGCAACCGAGAGGTTGATTTTGAATCTTCCTTGAATTCAGAGATGAATCATGGAACACAAGCACTATTATTGAGTATATTTTATCCTGATTTGGTTGATTGGAATGATTCCATCTTTTTATGATTGCAAATGCAAGTTATCATTCCAAATTTCCTTGAATTGCAAAAAAAATCAGCATTGAACTTTATTTTGAGCCCAATGATAACTTGATTTTCAGTGAGGACCCTCTTTTGATTCAACCTATCTAACAATTATATAATCATATATTGCTTAGTTAGAGGCTAATTGAGCTGTGGGAACAACCATTTTCAAGTTGAATCAAAAGTTGGACATTTAGTGATAACTTGTTCCATTCCATCCTTAATTAATTTAGATGAACCCCAAATCCTAGAAGAACCTTCCTCATAGATAGTTAAACCTTTTTAGACTTCATTCTAGCATTTATAATTCAGTTTTGATAAATTTCCAAAACCCAAAAACCAGTTATAATTTCACTTTCCATAAAAAAATTGGTTTTCACTATTCATTAAAAATCTGTTTTTAGCCACTTAATTAGAACTAATCTAGATTGTTTTAGGGTGTCTTAGACTTCAAATTCTTGTGGATACGACAACCTGAGTCTACTACAACTTACCTGTGCACTTGCAGCTAGTGAGTTGGGAGACCAAAAAATGAAAAAAATTGACATTTTCTTAAATTTCAGCAAGTTATCACTACTCAATCCCAAATATCACTATCACCAGGTTGAAAACTCCTAGTTTGTATGCGTTGATCATGCCAATTTTTTGTGCGCTCCTTATATATTTTGCTATTTTCATAAGCATTACTTCGAAGTTCTTCCAGTTCATTCAACTTGAGTAACCTTTCCTTTCCTGTTTCTGTAGGCTCAAAATTAAGAAGTTTAGTAGCCCAATAAGCTTTATGCTCTAATTCAACAAGTAAATGACATGCCTTGCCAAACACAAGTCTATAAGGTGACATTCCAATAGGAGTTTTAAAAGCAGTAGATAGGCCCACAAAGCATCATCTAATTTAACAGACCAATTCTTTCTAGAGAAATTTACAGTTTTTTCCAAAATGCGTTTTATTTCCCTATTAGATATCTCCACTTGACCGCATGTTTGCGCGTGATATGGAGTACTGACTTTATGTGTAACTCCAAATTTTGTCAAAAGTCCTGCAAATAATTTATTACAAAAATGGGTGCCATTATCACTTATTATAGTTCTAGGTGTGCCAAATCTAGTGAAAATATTCTTTTTAAAAAACTTGACCACCACCTTTGCATCATTAGTAGGAGAGGCAATTGCCTCTACCCACTTAGATACATAATCTACAACAACCAAAATGTACTCGTTATTAAGTGACTTAGGGAAGGGTCCCATAAAGTCGATTCCCCAAACATAAAAAATATCATAATATAGCATATTATTTTGGGGCATTTCATGAGGTTTCGAGATGTTACCCGTCTTTTGACATTGATCACATGACTTACAGAAAATTTGAGCATCTTTAAAAATAGTGGGCCAATAAAATCCACTTTCCAAGATTTTTGCAGCTGTCCGATTAGGACCGAAGTGGCCTCCAGCTTCCCTTGTGTGGCAATGTGTAAGAATGCTATTAAATTCAGATTCAGGGATGCAACGTCTGATTACTTGATCTGCACAAACTTTAAAAAGATATGGATCTTCCCACAAGTAATGTTTCACATCTGAAAAGAATTTTTTCTTTTGTTGTGATGTCGATCCTGGAGGGAGCCAATTTCCTGCAAGAAAATTTGCAAAATCAGCAAACCAAAGTGACGTATCAATTATTTTTATTTTATCACAAGAATTGATATAAAAGATTTTCTCATCCGGAAATTCTTCAAGTATATCGGTTTCCTCAATTGGAGAAACTTCCAAACGAGATAAATGATCAGCTACGACGTTCTCGGTCCCCTTCTTATCTTTAACCTCTACGTCAAATTCTTGTAAAAGAAGAATCCAACTGAGTAGTCGAGGTTTGGCTTCTTTTTTTTGTCATGAGATGTTTTATAGCTGAATGATCAGTGTAGACAACAACTTGTGAGCAGATTAAATAAGATCGGAATTTATCAAAAGCAAAAATGACAGCTAGAAACTCTTTTTCCGTTGTGGCATAATTCATTTGAGTTGGAGTTAGAGTTCGGCTAGCATAGTAGATGACTCGAAAAATTTGGCATATACGGGCATCTGTTTAAGCGCTTCATGAAATGGGATGTTAATATGAATTTGCTTAAAAATTTCAAAAAAATGAGAGAATTGTTTATCTAATTGTTCCTGCCGATATTTTAGAGGATATGGCAGGTTTCCAGATTTTTCAGGAATCTGGTGTTTTGTAACCTCATTTTTGGCTGATGATGTAGGAGGTTGATTCGAAGAAGATGGTTGATCTGGAGTCGAAGTTGGTATTGGTTCTGGTAGCTCCTTACCACTTCTCAGTTTGACTGCTTTCGCTTCTTCTTTTGGATTCTTTTCTGTATTGCTAGGAAGAGAACCTGGTTGTCTACCTGCAATCATGTTAGCTAATTGTCCCACCTGATTTTCTATGTTGCGGATTGTGGCTTCTTGATTTGCAAATTTTGTATCCACCGTTTTGATAAATTTAGCCAATACATCTTCCAAGTTGGATTTTTGTTCGGCTTGAGGTTTGTCATCGTTGCATGGTTGAAATCCTGGAGGTGGAGCAGCTCGATGGTGCACCCAAGAGTAGTTGGGTTGATTTCTCAACCCAAACCCATAGGTGCCATAATTGCCCCCTTGATTGTTCCTGAAATTATTATTCGATACATAATTAGCATTTTCAAAAGAAGTGGAAGAGGAAGGGTTAGAGTTTGAGACCATTGGGCATTCATAAGTAGAGTGCCATTCACTACAAAATTCACAAGTTTGTTGTACGGCTTTAACAGAGGCTTTTTCATTGATGCGACTTATCAATGTCTCCATTTTTTTATTCATGGCTTCTATTTGCGCTGTAAGTTGAGTGTTGCCGTCTATCGGATAGACACTTGTCTTTTATGGTGGTTCTTTGTTCCTGTTATTTTGCCAATGATTCATAGCAAGATTTTCAATAATATTATAAATCTCTTCAGGAGATTTATCATTAATGGAACTTCCTGCAGAAGTATCAATCTTATCTCGTACTGTGAAAGTATCACCATTATAAAAAAATTGAATTTGTTCATGAAGTCGTATATTATAAGGAACACGAGATACAAGTTCCTTAAATCTTTCCCATGCTTCATGCATGGTTTCTAAGTCTTGTTGATAGAATGCTTTGACATCAGAGATTAGTCGGGCTGCTTTCTGGGGCGGACAATATTTGTTGATGAATTTTTGCCGCATCTCTTTTCAGTCTGTGATTGTTCCTTTGGGTAGAGTATGAAGCCAAGTGGCTGCTTTCCCTCTCAAGGAGAAGGGACAGAGTTTCAACCTAACTGCATAATTAGAAACATTATGAAATTTAAAAGTAGAATACAATTGAAGAAATTTTTTAACATGTCCAAAAGGATCTTCATCTTGATTTCCACTAAATTAGTCATTTTGCACCATTTGAAGGGTGCCATGTTGTATCTGGAAATTGGTGTTGATGTCAGGAAGAGTAATGCTCCATGGGTCATGATTCATCTGACCAATAGTGTAATCCCTCATCGTTCGATAATTTGGATTTGGATTTTGAATTCCTGGTTGTTGTTGTTGTTGTTGATTTTCCGCCATCTCTTTGATCCTTATAACTTTCCTTCGCTGTTTAACAAATTTTTCTATTTCAGGATTGAAGAGAAGTGGTTGTTTCGAGCTTCTGGTGTTATATCTCTTTATCGTTTTATTCGAGAATTCCAGAGCGTGATTAAATCAAGAACAATTTGAAATAATTATTCAGAAAATCGAATGGAAAGAAAAAAAATCTTTTTTTTTTAAGAACGAAACGCGGACCATGTACAGTGAAATACAAACTATTTTTGTAAGCGTGGCTACAAAGTATGGACCGTGTATTGTGAACGCGGACCGTGTTAAGTTGCCTTTGGTAAGAGCGTGGAAAAAAAAAGCGGACCGTTTTCAAGAAACGCAGACCGTTTCAAATGATGACACAATCAATTCCTGAATAAAGGTCTATTTTGATTGCGCAGGATGTTCGAGAAATAAATAAATAATAGTAACCTGTAGTAAGAAAAAGATAGAAAAAGTCCCCGGCAACGACACCAAAAACTTGATGACTACTTTTCTATAGAGTAGAAAAGTTCGGCAAGTATACCGATCGCACAAGTAGTAAAAAGATATCGATCCCACGAGGACTTTTATATCTCACTCTTACTAGATGACAATTCTTGTAGAGAAGTGAATTAAGAAAATAATCGAGAAGGAAACAAGGAGCAGATCCAAGGAAAGAAAATATCAATTAGAAGGAATGTTGGTTTTACTAAGCATTCCTCCACTGTTAATCGAGTAAGAAAATTACATCTGATGGAAATAAAATAAATTAGGATTCTAACCAGATATCCTATCTGTTGTATCAGTTAAATATTTGAAGAAAGTTTAACCAAATCGTTCTCCAAATATTTAAGGATTAAAACATAAATGATTGATTCATCTCAAAGACTTCTCAACCGAGAAGTCTAAGTCCACACCCCACTAAATCTCACAGAGTAGATAGGGGAGAGATACGAGATGTTTAAGAATAAATTTGATTCAAATAGAACATTTATATTTAAAAAATAATCTTTCATCAAAATAACAGTGGAGTTCAACAATGTAAAACCAACAACGAAAGATTACTCCATTGCTGAAGAATAAAACATTATAAAGTCGAAATTCAGAGTACAAAAGAGGAGCAAGAAAATAAAACTCTAAGATGTGACTCTAGACAAAGTAGCCACAAGACTCTCTGAATGGATGATTTCCTTCTCTCTGCTGTCCCCTTTTGGTGTAGAAGTGGACGTCCTTTTATAGTCGCCGATCGGTGTCAAAACGGACCATGTCACACATGCTTATTAGCTATTGATTATGTGTCCAAGTGGATTGAAGCAATTCCAACAGTTACCACTGACTCTAAGGCTATTTCAGATTGTTCAAAGATATCATTTTTCCAATATTTGAAATTCTAAGAATAATTATCAGTCATGGAGGAAGTCACTTTATTGAGAGGAGTTTTGAAAACCTTCTGAGCAAGTATGAAGCCAAGCACAAAGTCTTAACATCTTATCATTCACAAATCACTGGTCAAGCTAAAATTTCAAATAGGAAAATTAAAACCATCTTGGAGATGACTGTCTCATTGACTAGAAAGGATTGAAGTAGTAAACTGAATGATGCACTGTGTGCTTATAGAATAGCTTATAAAAATTCAATTAATATCTCTCCGTATTTATGAAAAAATATGTCATTTGCCAATTGAGCTTAAACACAAGGCATATTGGGCTATCAAACACTACAAGAAAAATGACTTTAAGTGACAGAAAAGATCCATCACAAGATATGATAAAATAGTCATAAGAATTGTGAGAAATCAATCTTATAATTTTTTTCTAAAATGTTAATGCCAATTTTGTGATGGGAATATGATCACAAAATGTTTGATCTATCACAATTCTATCATAAAATTTTTTTATTGCTTAATCAATTGTGACCAATCGATAAATCATTATTAGTGATAGATTTTCACTATTTTGTGATAAATTTTTTTGTCATAGTAGCTCAATTTTCTTGTAGTGAAAGTTCTAACTATGATATGAAATCTTGTGGACATAAGAGACTATTTCAACTGGATGAATTAGATGAAACCATGCTCAATGCTTATCACAATTCTGAATTTTACAAGGAGAGAACAAAGATGTGACATGATAACAGAATTTTGAAAAAAGAATTCAAGGAGACTTGATTCTATTGTACAATTCAAGACTCAAGTTGTTCCTTAAAAATTGAAATCCAAATGGTGTGGACCATTTAAAGTTCATAAAGTTTATCCTTTTGGAGATGTAAATAATGAGAATGAAAATTCAGATATTTTCAAAGTGAATGGTCAAAGATTAAAATTGTACAACCCCACAACAGAGGATCTAGCTAAGGAAGTTCTCATACTATCAAATTCACATGAATGCCCTAGCTGACATTGAGTTATAATAATGTACAATCTAAGATATTAAAGTAGGCGCTTCTTGGGAGGCAACACAAGCTTTTTTATAACTAATATTCTTTTGTTTTTGCTGGAATAAGTTAGATAGGAACTTGATCCAAACTCAATTCAGCTCATGGAGTATTTTTAAAGTCACAACTCTGATTTTTTTCACTAAAATGCATTTGATAACTGATTATCATAATCATCCTTACTTAGCTCATCTTATGATCGTCCTAATGATAACTTCAATTTTATATTGATATCAGTTGTCCATATATGATTTGCCAAATTTTAATTAATTTCTTAATCCTTAGTGAAATTTTCTAATTGCTAAACTCATCATTCTCCATTTGATTACATTTTTTATTTAATACCTTGAAGAGTTGATCAAAATTACATTCTTTTAACCATTGTTGATATCAAATGCTAAAATGCTAGACCTAAAGAAGAAGTGAAGAAAAACATGTCTACCTCTCATTTTTAGAGTTGAACACCCACCCAACCATCTTCCTTGCTTGGATGATTCATAACTGAGACAATGCAAATGATAAGCTTGGAGGAGGTACTTGGTACTTTTTTGAACTTTATTAGTATATTTTAATTTCATTTTAAAGTTAATATCATATCTATAACCTGGTTATCACTATTATCACTGTAATTCATCTCAAGTCATGTTATTATTTGTGCTCATCATTACTAAGCATAAATCCTTTAGTATAATAGCTAGTATACTCCAACATCAAGTATTAATCTTTTTGCTTCAATCAGCTCACTTTCAGATGTATTTGAATTTAATTCAGTTGAAATTGATCTTTTTGTGGGCAACACTAGCCAACACTCATGGGTTGGTCAGAAATTAGATGATGTCTAGAATGGAATCAAGGTTTTTGCGACTATATTAAATAGGAAAAATTGACTCTTTGGATTAATGAATCTAAATTTTACTTGAGCTTGAACTGTTACTCACTTCATGAACAGAAAAAAATGAAGAAAAAGAGAAAATCAAAACTTGCATTTTGCATTGCATGCATGCATGAATAAAGAGAGTTAAATAAAAAAGGAAGCTCTCCTGAATAAAATCAAGATTTTTATCACGTTGACCAACATGAATAAAAATCAGGTTTCAATCCTATTTATTTGCATTATAATGAATAAAAGTCATGTTTATCCTGTTTAAGCAATACCAAAATCTATTCATCAAGAGATTGACAATTCAACCTTTTTAGTAAAGTTGAAAATACTTGAAACTCAAATTAATTATTGTTAGTACTTCTTTCATGGCTTAAATTTGCTTTAGCCTCTGTGATTCCTCATCTAGAAATTGGGAACAGGAAAGAATGGCATGGAGTGTTAGCAAAGTGAAAAACTCGTTTGATTCTAATCAGCTGAATTTGAATTCACTTGGGAACTGTTTGATTCAATGTTCTTAATTTTTGAATTTTTTTCTTATTGATAAGCAAAGGACTAAGCTTGGGAGAGTTTGATCACTAGCTGATCATGCTAAATTTCTAATCATTTTCCATCCTTATTCATGTGCATATAGGCTCTGAAATGTTCATATTCTGATAATTATGCTTAATTTACATGAAATTACCTTCTCAGCATACTATTATCTTACACTTGCACATTGTTTGATATGTTGCTTTAGTTTTTATTTGTCTAATTATTATTTGAAGAACTAGTGCTTGTTTTTCTTGTTAATTCAACCTTCAAATTAAGCATAAAAGACAAACATTCTCATTAGAAAAGGAGGAGGGACCATGAATATGCAAGCTACCAAAAGCAATGTGGAATGAATTTTTTTCAAAGAAGAGCAGATCAAGGGACAAGTGTAAAAAATCAGAAGGAATAGGAACTTCTGATGATGATCAAATGGTGAGGACATGTCATATGGAAAAGGGCATCTGAGGGTCAGCCAAGGGTCTTCAGTCATTTTTCTACGTTTTGCACCATGGAGTTGAAGGAAGGAGAAGAAACAACTAGGAGGATACTTTAAGCTGATTCTTCTACTTATCGTTTGAGAATGTTTTTTTATTTTGTTTCTCGATTTCAACATCTGTGATGAGCTAAATCTTAGCTCTCTTAGGATAGGGTACTACATCACTTATTTTGTCACTATATTAATATAGTTCTGAATGTCTTTGAATCAGTTTTCTATTGATGTGAATTCTAATTTATAATTGCAACTGAGAAGTGATTTTAAATTCTTTTCTTGCTCAGAAATGAGTTAGGAGCGTTGATATTATTTTTTTTATTCGAATCTATCATTGTGAGGCTTGATACATCCATTTAGTTTTTATTAATGTGAATCTCATATTGAAATGAAAATCGAGAGATTGATTTTAAATTTTCTTGATGTTTAGAGATAAATCGAGAGCATTAGCATTAGTATTGGATCTAATTATGTTATGTGCAATGAGCTGAATTATTTTTCTTATCTTGTAGTTACTACTACTTGTGATTTCTGTCTTTACTTATTATGCTTATATCTGAAAGGAATATTAGCATATTAGTAGATGTTATAAGTTCCATGATAATCTAATATCAGTTGAAATCATATCTAAATCAACCTAACTAACATTTATATGAAAGTATGATATTTAATTCTTATTTTGATGCACTCTGAGAGTAGTTTTTATATGTTGAATTGGCATGATTTTATTGTTTAGAATCTATCATTAATTGTTAATCCAGTTTAGGACTTTTAGTTAAGTAGTTAGTTTTCATTCTATATCAATCACTTTAAAATATAAAAAAGAGTTAACTTAGTTTGCTTTGATTCTGTCTTTAACTTTCCCCTTTTGCTTAGTTGTTATTTTAGCCTTTTTAATTTATAATAAATTTAGATTAGTTAGTGAATCTTAAGTTTCAAATCATTGTAGATACGACATTCGAGGTGAGGAGTGGCTCTACAACTAGACCTCAGTCTTTTACATTTTGTGTTTAGAGTCCAATAAATTATACAACTAATTGCACTCCCAAAATTCACATCAACGTTCTAACATTTGATCAATAAAGGGAAGAGGAAAATGGCCTTTTTTGGTTGACTTATTAAGTTTCCTAAAATCAACACGCATGCCCCACCCTGTGGTGGTGCTCTTAGCTACTTTTTCTCCTTTTTCATTTTCGATAACAGTTATCCCTCCTTTCTTGGGGACTACTTGAATGAGACTCACCCACTTGCTGTGCATAAATCAATCCTCCATCTAACAATTTCATTATTTCTTTCTTAACCACCTCTTGGAGGATGGTATTCAATCTCCTTTGATATTATCTAGTTTGTTTAGCATCATCTTCCATAGAAATTATGTGCACGCATAGGGAAAGAGTAAGTTCTTTGATGTCGACTATTGTATAACTTATAGCTTTTCCATGCTTTCGTAGAATATTCAACAATAAATCTATTTGATCTTTACTGAGTGCAGAACTAACTATGGCAGTGTATGTGGAGATAGGTCCAGGAATTCGTACTTAAGGGTAGAGGGAAGTGATTTCATCTCTACTTGTGGTACCGCGAGATGAGGTTTCTCAGGCTCGTTCATTAGAATTTCATCCACGGGTTGAATGCCATGTTTTTCTTTAGGGGAAGACAGGTGTGTGAGGTCGTCTTGCATTTCATCTTTGTTACACTCTTCAGTAGTTGATTTCTCCTAGAGGATTTCCAATAACTCTCTACACGTGAATGAAGTGATAGAGGCCATCTTCTCATCCTCGGTGAGACAATTTCTCAATGGGTCGTCTATTAACATGGAGTTTAGTACCTCTCTGAACTATGTCCTCGACTTCATTCAAGTCCGCAGACTTGGGTGCTTCATAGTTCTAGTTAGGTTGAATTTAATAGTTTCATCTCCCAACTAAAAGGACAGTTTTACCATTCCTAACATCTATTATAGCTCCAGTTGTAGCAATGAATGATCATCCTAGAATCAAGGGAGTGTTAGTATCTTCTTCCATGTCTAATACGACAAAGTCAACAAGGATGAAGAACTTCCCTACTCGGATTGGAACATCTTTAATGATCACTTGAGATGCTTAATTGATCAGTCAACAAGTTGAAGAATCATGTTAGTTGGCTTCATTTCTCTAGCTCCCAATTGGACACATTGACGATGGTATCAATAGTGTTCTATGAACCCTCAGGTTTCCTATCTCATAGGAAATCGAGAAACTTCTTGAGTCTTTATTTCTTGGATGTCAACTTTTCTCTTCTTTGATAGAATTTCTTTCAAGAATCTTGCATATGTTGGCATCTGTTGAACAGCCTATATGAAGAGGATGTTGATCTGCACCTTCTTTAGTACTTCTAAAAACTTTAGGAATTATTGAACGTTCTGAAGCCAACATTTGTGGGAAAGGCAAGTGTCTAGAATCAATCTGGTGATTTTCCTTATCATTCTTCTTTTGACTTGGCTGAGATCGAGCTTCAAATGCTCCAGTAATGGCTGTCGGCATTTGACTTTGCTCTGCAGTGAGTTTCTTTTCTTTTGGAACAGAGTTTTCTGATTAAGTTTTAGCATGATTGGATTGCTCGGGTGTTTTTCGTACAAGAAATTATGTTCCACTCCGTAGCACTAGCACTTGGCATTGTTCCCTGATGGTCGAGAAGATGAGGCAGCTTGTTGTGCTATATGATTTTCAAGGATCTTACTATGGGTTGCGAGGCCTTCTACCTTATCAAATAGTTGCTTGACGCTTTCATTTTGAGCATGTTTTGCATCATCTTTTCTAGTGCGGCGATCCCCAATGGTTCTGGTGGAGCTGGCAATGCTAATTGTGGTGGAGCGGGTAGCTGAAGAGTTGGATTATGCTGCTTATTTAGGAACTAATATGGCGGCAGAGCCTAGCCAGGTTGAGCTTGATTTTGTGAAGGTCGGACATAATTGTTTCCTTCGTACGCAAAACTCAGATGATTTTGGGTTATCATCTAGGTTTGTCTCGCATTAACGTGGTTCTGATTGGCTCCAATTGCATTTGAAAAATAAAGAGCCACGACATTTGTTTAGTCCTGTGTTGGAGCACTTTTGGTCTCGCCATTAAATTCAGGACAATCTATAGAGACATGATAGGGTGATTGACATTGCATGCAGATCGCTCCAAGGACAAGATATGGGTTTGGAACTCCAGATTCTAGAGCAAATATATATGCGGATGATTTCACCTTTTAAATAGCTTTCTTCACCATTTTTCAACTTTAGAGGTAATCTTGTCCCAATTCTCTGCTCCTAGAATCTTGTATTCCCCTGACTTTGCTCTATTATGTCTCTGTTGTCGAAGCTAGTTTCTGAAGTTGAAGACAACTTTCTCGATCAGCTCATAGCCCTCATTTGTGTTTTTCACCATAAAAGTGCCTCCAGCGGCTGGGTCTAGGCAAGCCACACTAAGGCCACTATAGAAAGTTTGCACTATAGTCCATTTCCGAAAGTCATGGTGTGGTGATATGATCATGTTGGTGTAACACTCCCAAATTTCATGTAGGGCCTTGTTGTCATACTGATAGAAAGATGTAATCTGGTTTCTCAATATCTTTCCTGGTGGGAAAAATTTTGTGAGGAAAGCAGTCACTAGATGGTCCCATGTTCTGTGGTGTCTGGAGCAATTGATCTGATCCAAGCTTTAGCCTTATCTCGCAGTGAAAGTGGAAACAATCTGCATCACATGGCATCTGTGGTAATATTGGTGCACTTAAAAGTCTCACAAAACTCTAGAAAAGTGATTAAGTGTTTATTAGGATCTTCGTTTGTTAATCTAGAGAAGGCATTTTGTCCGATCACAATAATGATTACAGGATTTATCTGATAATGATTTACAGCGATATTTGGCCTTCGGATCCCAATGGTAATACCAACGGCGGATGGCACGTAGAATTCTTGCAGGGGACAAAGTGCATTAGGATCTTCATCTTCCATATTTTGATTTAGATTTCGTCCTTCCTATTAAGAGGCGCGCCTTCAAGCTCTGCGCCTTCTTTCCATATTTCTCAAATTTCAGGACCAAAATCGGGACCTAAATTGGGTTGTGAAATCTCTCGCTCACTAGTGCTCATAAAATCTCGTTCAGCACTTGACATACAAGTTGGGTTAGTGGGTTAGCAAAGAGAAAACAAAAAGTGTACTTTGAAAAGAAAATAAAAGAAAAATTGCGAGAAAGAAGCAGCTAAGTTGGTTGAGAAAAACACGTACAAGGTGTGAATTATATAACAATGATTTGGACATATGAAACATAGTTTTCACTAGAAAGATTTCGAATATTGGCATGAAGCAATATCGATGATCACAAACGAAAGTGTGTGAGATTCCTCGGCAACAACGTTAAAAACTTAACTTGCAAAAAATGTGTATAGAGAGCACAAAGTAATTGAAAACTGACGCTCTACATGTAGAAAGGGTTACGTATGAAAGGCTACTGCCTCAAGACGTTTGTTTACCCTCCCACAAGTGTATTGCTCTTGAGCACAAAAGAAAATATTGAATTAACTTTTAAAATTTATGATCTCTTTACACTATCACGATGTGATATGCAAGTATACGGAACATCACTGCAATGCTTGAGGTTCGATCCATAGGGAAGCTACTTCATGAAATCTTCAAAAAGGACTTCGGATCAATCCCAAAATCTGAAGTACTAAAAACTAGGAAGGAATTCATGCGGCAAAATGAGATATGATAGAAAATGAAATGGCTATACTGAATGTTTTTGTCATTTTCGTAATATGAAAATAACAAAGAAGCAATAACGAGATCGAAAAGATCGAGAAATCAATAGAAACAAATGCTGGGGATTTCTTTTGTTCTTTAAATATTAAGGTAAAAACATCCGAATATCCTTCAACGTGCGTATTGGATAACCTCATAATAAGGAACACTCAACTTGTCCGCAACAATCTCGTGCAACAATAAGAAACAACAATGGCAGAACAAAATAGGAAACAAAAGAGATTCTACATGAGTTATGAATCCATTTATGATGTCTGAAACTCTTGTTCTGCCTCTCAGCATGTATACTAGAGTTTAGAATGCAAATGTCCCTCTCGGGTGGGGGTTCGTAAGTTCATGACACCTAAACAAATAGATTAATAATTGTCATTGCCACTACAACAAGGAAACCAAGCAAGAATCATCTCGCTCGCAAATATTGACTTTTGTCTAGCTTAAGTCCCTCTCGGGGTTCAACTGAATGTAGCATGCGAGTATCCCTCTCGGGCGGCGAAGCAAGAATGATTGTTAATCTCAATCCAAACATGAAATTGTTGGAAAACACGAATACATAACAAAATAGAAACAAGCGATAGGTTCCAATAAAACAAAACAAAACAAGGTCGCTGAAACTTTTATAGCCTCTGTCCTTTTTGGTTGCTCCTTACCTCCTTTTATAGCCTCTTGCCTAATGTTCTCCACCAACTGCCAATGGTTGTAGCTTTTGCCCCTATTATGCTCTAGTGGTCCTTCAGAAGAAGCTTCCTATTGCCACATGGCAGAACTATTTGGCTGGACTATTTGGCTGGTCCCCAAAGGTAAGATGATGGCTGTTGGTTTGGGTGGTCTCTTTTTCCTTAAGCAGAGCATCCTTCTTCTGGTGCAAAAAGCAACACGTGAGATCTGGCTTCTCCCTTCCATCTGTCGGCGTCTGTTAACTTCCTACAAGGGCTAAAGCAACATGACCTAATAAAAATCATCCCTTTTGTAAATTAATGTGAAGAATATGAAAATTTATTGTGCATAGAAATAATTCATGCATTAGGAGTTAAAATTATAGTCATTTATGAACACGATGCATGCCTAGCAGATATGAAAATGTGTATAAATATTTTTCACATCACACCTAAAACAAAAGGTAGGAATATTTTCTTATAAGACACGTTGAAAAAGGCGATTGCCGTTCGACAAGGCAACCCATACTCCCTACTTGAGAGGTTGAGTGATGTCCAATTCCACACAGATCCTAGTGTGCATTGCTTGTTCATCTAGATACTGAGGGGGCTTGAAATGGGTTGCAATCCATCGAACGGAGTCTGAGCAGTGAAACTCGAAAGCCAACCCCAAAATCTAGATCCAAATTGGCAGGTAGCCATACACTCTTCGAATGGGTGAAAGAATGGGTGACAGATTGACCGACAGAAGGTAACCCCTGAAACTTGCTAGCGACCTCATGAGTAGGTGTATAATAGGTACTTGCATCCTGTCAACTGGGTTAGAGAAGGTGTATAATAGGTATGCATTACCTAGCTCGCGCTCAAGGATCTGCTAATCGAGCCCCTAGATTTGTGGAAGTCCCGCACAAAGTTCTTTGATCTTGATACACTTCCTAGAAAGCGTTCCATGAGGCTACATGTTAGCTCCGAAAACTGTTGTTCAACATGCGCAAGTGGTATGTAAATAACATTAGTAATCGCAGCCTAAAGGCACCTCCACTAGCGGGGGAGAAGGGGTTGGTCGGGCAACGCTTGTGAACAACATGTAACACTCCGAGATTTTTTTTCTCTTTGTTTGCCCAGAAGGCTATCTCGCGAGGCCACTCAATTCTATGACTTAACTATGATCAGTCAACATCCTAGTTTAAAATAGTGGAAGACTTAATTTATAATAATTTATAGTATGCAAAAGTCATTTATACAACATCCAATAATATGTGGGTTAGGGCCCACGTCTATACAATAATGCACTCTATATTCATGTGCATGTCACTCATCAGAGAAGTCACCAATCGTTCTACTATCTCCATCACCTGTATGGATCCAAGTACATGAGCAAAGCCCAATGAGATAACTCAGTATATAGGGTCACCCATTATAATAAACAATATGAATCATCAATTACTGATAATCAATATCCATTTAATTCGATTCAATTATCTTAAATCAATTACCAATTGTGAATGCCATAATTCTCAATTATCAATTCAATTTACGATTATCAATTGATCAATTTTCAATTGGCCAAAGGTCGATGAAGGTCACAATAACAATCATCAATTCAATTCTATTAATGATTTATCAATTTATCTATCAGACGCAAAGCCCGCAATTTATTATCCATCAGCCATAAAGGCGCAATTCGATTATCTATCAAGCAAAAGGACGAAATCAATAGTCTATCAACCATTAAAGCGAAATCAATTGTCCATCAGCCACTATGGTGCAATCCAATTAATAAGTCAATTATCAATTCAATTTCATTCGATTATCAATTTAATCTTTGGAGTTGCAATCAATCCTTTTGGACGTAATATGTGAATTTTCTATTATTAAGGGACACCATGCCACTTCATGTCAATCAATAAGTTCAGATATGATGGAAGACGAAGGACCACATTCAAGACGGTCATAGTTTTTATGCAATTTGCTCAATTCAATTTAATTATCCATCAGCCCGAAGGCGCAATTAGCCTAAAGGCCCTACCAACCCGAAGGTACAATTAGTTCGAAGGTCCTATCAGCCCGAAGGCCTATCATCCCAAAGATGCAATGTTAGTCTGAAAGCCCTATCAGTCCGGAGGTGTAATTAGTCCGAAGGCCCAATCCATCTCAGTAACAATCAGTAGACATAAGCCCAACAATTTTCAATTTTTATCGCAATTGCCTCATTTGTCTATCTTTAACAATTTATCTTAGGTTAAACATGACCCAATAAAAAAATCACTAGATCAATATATTAATTAATGATATGATCAGATATAATAATATTCAATTAAATACAATAACAATTTGATCAAAGTCAATCAATAACTAGGTCAATAGATCAATACTATAATCAATATCATGATTGGGTGTAATAACAATAATAATCAATATGAAGGCAAATGTATAATCATCAGGGATGTTAATCAAATGATCGGCAATGATTAACAATTATATCTATCCAATAAACTATAAATCAATACATAAAAAAAAATCAACTATTTGCCCCCATAATATTACTCGCGTCAGGTGGAACCCGGGTCGTGTTTTGGCGATGTCGTCCGATCTGCCTTGACCCGGTGGAACCCGAGCTCGAGTATGACTCGAACTCGGACCTGAGCCCGGGCCGAGTTGGTTCGGTTCGACTCCAATTCTATGTTAGTCGAAGCCCGAGCCAGGTGTAAGAGCAACCCGGGTTGAGTTGTTCTACTCCTATCATGATTCAACCTCGAGCTATCGAGCTTGGGCCACGCTGGTGAGAACCCGAGCTGAGTTCCAAGGAACTCTATCTAGTCCTATTTTGATTCGGGCCGAGTTCTGTTAAACTCGGACCGGGCAGTGAAGAACCTGAGTCGAATTCTGCTGCCGTCGGGAATCATGTTCCGACACGATGTCCTAGCCACTTTTTCGATATCATAATCAATTAATTCGATGTATAAATTATTTCAAATTAAACTCCATATAAAGGACAAGAGTCACGGGGTCTATACCGATATAAGGGTCCCCCTACGTTCCTTAAGTTGGTTGAAAAACCAACTAGGAGTTATCTAGTTTGCTGGTTGCACGTACGTCGATACTTTGATCGGCGATTTGTTATGATGAGACCCTGAAACACATGCTTACCACTTGAATCTTGTTCTCCTATGTCGGAGCTTCAAAACGTATGTTGGTCTTGCTCTCAAGTGTCTCGGTTTGTGAGAAGACGGAGGAGAAAGGGAGGGCTCTTGTACAAAAGTTTTGTGGATGCAAATAATAATTTCTAATCTCTCGCCCTATTTATAGTTCTTAACTAGAGTTTTTGACTTCTTGGATCTTAGGCTAATTCTCCATCGATCATGATCCTCCATCATTAATTACCTTTGTTAAATATTTATATTTAATTAAATATGAATTTCACTAATTATTCCATAACCATACTTATAAAAAAATCCATCTGTACTTAAATTCCTTTTTATCTCTTCCATAACTTCTTTCGTTCAAGTTCTACTTTCACATTTTCCTTTTATTTCTTCTAATTTTTGGAATTATTTAATTTCATAATATTTTGTAATCTATTTTTTGGGTCAATTTAATACCATAATATTATATCACTTAATTTTCAAATTAAAATAATAATAAATCTTATTTTAATGGTTGAAATGTTTTTAAGTCCTAATACTCTCAATTCTATCCTATTGGGAGTCCTATATCCAATAAAAATTCTTTTGAATTTTACATCAAATTAAAATCCTTAATCTCAACCTAATTATAGTTTCCACTCCTAATAAAATCTTATCTTTCTTTCTTTTCATTTTCTTTTTTTTCAATTATATTTATATTCTTTCTCAAATTCCTCTTTTATTCATTAAACTTGAGCTAAATTATTTTATTGTCTTTATTGAAATCTTAAGATGTTACACAACATAAGGCCATGATAAGGGTGGTGGAGGATTAATACTCGTTCGAGTTTTCCTTTTGTAGGTACAAGGCTTGCTCAAATAAGGGTCTCATCAATGTCAAGATCAGTCCCGACTCCAAAACTCTTGTGGAGATCATCTTGGACTGGGCGCGCTGTCCTTGGAGGATAAAAAACTTAATCTCAGATTCGCATCCTATTATTGCATGCTTCGTCTTATCTATTAGTATACTGCCCTCACAATATTAATTAATCTTGTGAGGATACTCTCCCTTCGAAGCTCCTCAATATCTTCTATCAAGATGTGTTTTCGCATGAAGTTTAATGCTTAATTTTCCTTTAAAAAAACAATATTAATTAGTCAGCAAACTTTCTTACTGATTTTGACTGAACAACCCCCCAGGGTTTGCTTAATTTTTGTACTCCAATCTTCACGAGGAACGTTCGAGTAGGTGGAGTTAAAAGGCAGAGGATTCTGGAGGCTCCATGGCACAATTCCAACTATCCAGAATCACCATCTACTCATTAGAGTCACCATCGATCTATCTAGGTAAGAATTTTTCAATGTTTATGCACATTTTTAAATAATATTTTATTTATATGTTGTAGGACAGACAATATAAATATAACAATTTATAAGTTTAAATTAATAATCTTAAAATTGAAATGACATAGTTTCTATTTATAAGTTAATTTATCATTATATTCGAAATATTACAAATCAATTTCTTATTATTTATATTATGGTTAGATTAAATATTCATTAATTTAATATATCTTATTTATATTTGAATTTACTACAAATTATCTTACCAATTATTCATTATTAAAATAGTACGTTACTTATCATCATCATCATCGTTGTCGTCGTCGTCGTCTACCCGTGCGATGCAAAGAGAACTTAAGGAAAAACAATCAATATTATTTTAAATTGAACATATGTAAATAAAAATAATTAGAATAAAATGATATGTTATTAACTTTAGTCAAAATTTTCTTAGCATGCATATAAATTGTGAATATAATTTAATTGATTTATTGTTATCTATCTCAACTAATATATTTTAAATTTTTCAATCATAGAATAGTTTAAATATTATCATAATTTATTTAAAATCATATATCTAAACCACTTTTCAATATTGATATAATAAAACTTTTGAAAACCATTCTAATATTTTTATTTAGGTATGGGTCATAGACTTGTAATCCAATCAATTGTACATATCTCCTATAGTCTATAAATTTTTATCAATTGTACATATCTCCTATATTTTATTTTATTTGTATGGGACGGATATGTACAATCATTAGAGTATTTGGGACTATAGGAGATATAGGAGATATTTTATAGAAATAAAATTTGTATGGGACGGATATAGACTATAGGGTTTAGGGTTTAGGGTTTAGGGTTTAGGGTTTATAGACTATAGGAGATATGTCCTATATTTTATTTTATTTGTATGGGACGGATATGTAAAAATATAGGAGATATGTATAAATTTTTAGGAGATATTTTATTTTATTTCTATAAATAAGTCATTAGAGTGATATGTACAATCGCGACTCATTATTAGAGTGACCAACAACAAATTTTGCGACTCATTATTTGTATGGGAGATACAGACATTTCATCTAATCATAAGTCAATCTCATCTAAATTTCCATATTACGCATACTTTATTAGTTTCTCATTTATAAGTATTTATTTTATTGGATTTGTCAAATTTTGAATGTGGAACTAAAAACACATATACTAGTTTATTTATTTTATTATTCTTATTGTTATAAATCAAATCTCTTTCATATATATATAATTAGTTAAAATAATTTTATTTTATATATGACTTTATTTTATTTTAAATCAAACCTCTTTCATATATATATATATATAATTAGTTAAAATAATTTTATTTCGTATGACTTTATGAGAAGATTCCACTTGTCATCTTTTATCTCTACTTTGTGTGTGAAGTATAATATAATTATATGACTTCACATAGCTCCAACTATATATATATATATCATGGCTCAGTGGCAGTTTCAAAGCCAAGCAAGCTCAGGATTGTGAATTATCTTTTCTGCCATTTTTTTGACAGAAAAATGAAAGTCATGTGCCATGTTGCTCTCTCTCTCTCTGCATGCTTCAAAGTCAAGCAAGCTCAGGATTGTGAATTATCTTTTCTGCCATTTTTTTGACAGAAAAATGAAAGTCATGTGTCATGTTGCGCTCTCTCTCTGCATGCTTCTTCATCTCCCTCTGGCAGCCGTTTGAAGAATTAATAACGTGAATCTTGCGCCATGTGCATTCTTCTTCGTCTTCCGTTGGCAGTCGTTTGAAAAATTAATAACGTTTTCGAATTTTTCTTTCTCGTGCAAATTTTGTTTGAAGGGTTAATAACGTTTTCGAAAAAAATGGATGCCATGTTCCTCTCTCTCTCACACACATACAGAAGCCTTTATTTTGCTATCTCTCTCGCACACACATTAATGCATGCTTCTTCGTCTCCCACTGGCGTTTACGACGTTTTCGAATCTCTCTCTATCTCTCACAGAAGACCTCTTTTATATTACCCCTCCTCTGCTTCCCCACTCATTCTCCGCTTCTCCCAGGCCTGCTGCCTCGCGGCCACCGCGCCGGATGACACCTTCTCCTTCTTCAACTCCATGTGCTCCAACTTGTCCCTCTGGCGAGGGGCCACCTCCAAGGACACGACGGCAAACCTCTGGCTCTACGACGTGGAGGACGGACGCCCAGAAGGGTATGACGCGACAGCCCACCACCCGGATGAGGAGGTGAGGCTTTTCATGGCCGTGATGCAGGGGTACTTCAATATCGCGATGTAGGCGGCCGTCACAGCGAAGGCTTGAAGGGGGAAGGCAATCAGCTGCCTGGTCAGCGACATTCCCATTATCTTATGAGTTAATCTATGCTTTATACAAATTGATTTTACTTAGTGCTTCACTCGGCTCTATGAGAGGAAATTTAAATTGATTCCGCACAATTTTTAGTTGTATTTTTCCCTATATTTCTATTCTTTTACTGGCACTTCAATGACCTGAAATATTGCTTACCAATATTATCAGAAAATGTTATTTTCTGCATGAAAGTTTTGTTATATTTATTCTTTTTTGTGAATATTATTATTCAAGCAGCTTCATAACTAAGGACCTGTACAATTCACAACTGCGGCCGGCCGAGAGGGTGAACTCCTGTCCTTCATCCCGCCCCTCGCCAAGTTGCGACTAAGAGACCTTCCCAAAGGTGTCGTCCTGGGCAACCTCAAATACGCCTTCGCCGACATGCTCTCCCGCATGGGCGACGTGCTGCCCAAAGTTGCGGCAGTCGTGGCGAACACCTTCCTAGGCCTCGACCTGGTACTTGACGCCATCTTCACGACCAGGTTCCCCGTCTTCCTCCCGGTAGGCCCGCTCAGCCTCCTCATGCCCATGTTGCTGGAGCCGGACCCCAGCTTGTGCCTCGCGTGGCTCGACGGCCAGGCCGTGGCCACCGTGGCCTACATTAGCTTTGGCACCGTCATTTTCCCGTCCCAACGGAGCTCGCGGAACTCGCGGCGGGCCTCGAATCCAGCACGCATCCCTGAAAGAGGAATCCACGACGCACCTTCCCGCGATTTCCTAGAACGCACCGAAGGTCGCGGTCTCGTGTGTATATATATATATATATATATAAAGCGGGTGCCAAAGCCATCTTTCAAGAAGCATCTCCTTTCAAGCTTCTTATTTATTTTTATTGTGAGAGGTTTGGACTTTTATATTTCTCTCTCCAACATTAATAATATTAATTAATTAATTAATTAATGTCATAATTTTAGTTATATATCATAACCTTCATCCTTTAAATATTACTTGCATATTTTGTGTAGATTTCTACACAATTTAGTTCTTATATGTTAGACAATTTATTATTTTTAACATGACGACTCTTCATTATATAATGTTTTGATTGTTCAAATTATTCTTCATAATAATTGTTCAATAGTTAAAATAACTTATGATAATATGTATCTTCGTCACCACATTTTTATTAGGTCTCTTTTCATCTTCACCATCTAAAAAATAATCTGATTTTTAGAGTTGTCTATATATTGTTCTCTTTGAATGCAATTCATTGATGGTCATCTCCAATGAAGTAGATGATAACAACTATGAGCCCCTTCCATTTTTCTCCTTCACCCCTTCGCCTCCTCGCCAACTCTCCATGTACAACTATTCTGATGACTCCTCATTTGCCGATGGTGGTCATCCAATGTTGGACTCTTTTGCACCCATCTCTTGCAGTGTAGAAGAAATTATTTTATTATTTCTCTTTCACTTCATTTATAACTACTTAACCCTATTTATTTTTTTTATTCATATGAAGAGTCATAATCATTTTGAATTTGAAAGCTCACATATCTTAACAATATAACCTTTGATTTATGTTAATCATTTGTGTATTAAATGTTAATATATTACAATTGATTCTTTATATTACATTAAATTTTTATTTATAATAATAAATAAATGTATTTTTTTGTCTAATATTCTCTTACAAATAATTAATATTATCATGTCTTTGCCAATTGCGCAAAGCCCGAGGGGTTTTTCTAATATATATATACAGAGAGAGAACATGCAAAGAATATGGGATCTCAAACTATTACATACCTTGCACACCGTATTCGTAGCTGAATACAAAAATATTAATTAAATTATTCGTGTACAAAATTATTGAAAATATAACTATTAACAAATTATTTGACTATGAGCTCAACAAAATCCCTTGCACGCTTTCTCACTTATATTTTGTCTTTAATTTTTAAATTATGGTGAATCTCATATGTTGGACTAAATAACTAATATAACTTAGTTATGTTATATATCTTATTATTATATTATAAGGATTCATAAGGGATTGTGCTACGCGCGTGGCTTATTTCTTCTCGTTTTAAAATATCATATATAGACATTTATTTGCATATATAGATTCATACAAAGAAACAATTTACATATAATTATATAATAATTTTTTATATCATATTAGATAATATATATAAGATAAGTATATATAAATAATCATTTCTTTTAATTTTAGTTGATTATTACTTATTGTTATAATTTAGTTGAAAATATATGTCGAAAATTGATGACACTCTATAAAATAATAATAAATATAAATAAATAATTAAAATTTATTTCTATTTGAGTATGATCCATGGGTCTCTTATCCAGTCATGTGGATCAGTGGATCCAATTTGCAGGTTTCCTCCTATAAATTTTCCTATGTCTTCTTTTTTCATTTAATGAATTTCAAATGTGTGACTACGATAATAATATATGGATTCTATCAAAAATATTTTTCTTAATATTATATCACAATACAGAAGATAGATATAGGTTGACTCAAGATGGAGTGCAGTGTAACATATTTTACTTCTCTTTTAATAGTATATTGATATAACTATATGTAATCATTATTAAGAAAATAATATAATAGCATTTTAAGGATAATTATATAATTTTTAATATTTAATATAAGATAGATATAGATGAAGAATATAAATATAGATTATCATTTTCTATTAATCCTCGTTTACTATGATTTATTTAAAATACAAATCTAACATTGATTATATTATTTTCAATAAGAAATATATAAGGTTTTATAATTTATTTTAATATTTATTATCTAAGTAGAACCTTTGAGGGCCTTTGGTTAAGCATTCATTAAATTCTATTATTTAAATAAGACATGTCTTACTAAGAAACTGTCATTTGGCGTTACCTATCTCTTCTTATATATTTAGAATATATAAGTTCTATAAAAAATATTAGTAATGTTACTTTAAAGATAATTATATAATTATTTCTTAAACTATATCGCATTATAAAATTAAAAAAGAGATATAGATATAGATTCATTTTTTTCGTAATTTTGGTTCTTTGTGACTTATTATCACAATTTACTTTAAAAAAAATATCTTATATTGATGACATCATTTTTTAAATTTAATAGGACTGAAATACTAATATTATTTTCATATTTTTTATTGGAAAAAGAGGCCCCGCTCAGCAAGCTGCTTAGCGCGCTCAGAATCGTGCGATTCCCATCGGACGACGCGCATTTTCCTCTCCACCATAACCGTTCGATCCTGCATTTTAGGGATTCTGGCTGTTCGTCGATCGCGATCTTGCTACTTGTGGATCTCTAAACCCTAACTCTCACGTGCTGCTGGCGGAACTCGACATCTCTCACAAGGCGACATCACAGCGAGCGAGCGGCAACCGATAAAAAACAAGTGAGAGTTAGGGTTTAGAGATCCTGCATTTTAGGGATTCTGGTCGTTCGTTGATCGCGATCTTGCTGCTTGTGGATCTTTAAACCCTAACTCTCACGTGTTGTTGGCGGAACTCGACATCTCTCACAAGGTGACATCACATCGAGTGAGTGTCGACTGATCAGAAACAAGTGGTGACCGACGATCGAGTGGCTAGTCGGCGAGCAAGTGAGCGATCAGCGATTGAGCGGTGAGCAGGCGAGCGAGCGGTGACTGACGACCGAGCGGCTAGTAGGCAAGCGAGCGGTGACCGACGATCGAGCAGCGACTTAGCTGACGACCAAGCGAGCGCCAACCTAGCGATTGGAGAGCGATCAGCGACCGAGCGGCTACCAGGCGAGCGAGCGATCAGCGACTGAGCGGCTACATGGCGAGCGAGGGATCGGCGACTGAAGACCAAGCAAGCGGCGACCTAGCAATCGGCGAGCAAGCGAGGGATCAGCGAGCGAGCGGCTAGCAGGCGAGCGAGAGATCGGCGATCGAGCGGCAACCTAGCGACTGACGACCAATGCCGAAGGCTGCATCAGACTGCTGGATCTCAAGGAATCTACCTTTGAAGGACATTGACGACGAGCTAGAAGGTATGATTCACTCTGTTTGGTATGATTTAAAAACTATTAATTTTGTGCATGATCTCTGGATTGCTGATAGATGTGTTATTATCCATTTGCTTTCAAATAAAAGTTTTGATCTTCAGTTAAAATATGTCCATTAGATTACTTATTATTGCAGGTTGATTGTGTGGTTCACATGAAGTCCTCCAATGCCAAAAACGAAGCCCCAAATGCAGCATGAAAAATAAATGTTTCTTTACATTATAGCTGCAGAAGAATGCAACCACATTTCTTCTATTTTTTTTAAACTTCCTTTTAGGATGAGGACAACATATGGAAATGGAATCTTAAGCAGGTGGTAGTTTTCTAGTATGTAGATGGAACAACAGGCATGTATAGCAGCATCATGGTCATGCTAAAATTTGATTATTAATGTTTTTGTTTGGCATTTATTTGGTACTGCATGTAGCTCTTCATTTTAGATTACTATCCATTTCTTTTGCATTTATCATGGGCATGGTAAGAATCTGTAGGATCCAATTCAACTCTTCAACATAAGAGTTATTGTTTTGTATTATATGATCCAATTCATTTGATCTCTATAGTATCTTCTCAACTTTATACATCCTTGGTTGTTTAAGGTAAAAAATTTAATCCACCGACATGTGAATGTGGAGAAGTGGCATGTATCAAGACTTCGTCAACCAATAGAAACCCCGGTCGAAGATTTTATGACTGTAATAACTATGGGGTTAGTTTCATTCTGGTTATATATATATTTTAACTTCATGTTTCATTAAACATGTGTACTAAGAGTACATATGAGTACATATGTTTTCTTTTTGCAAGAAACCAACATCATGTGATTATTTTCGTTGGATGGATTCACCACTTGAGCCTCGATACATGTCTGCATATACAAAGTTGGCAGACGAACTTGAAGCAGAAAAACAACGACATAGAAGACTGCTAAAGAGAATGATTTTTTTATGTATTTTTCTTATATTTCGTATCATTTTCAAATAAAATGTATGCTCGATAACACAATTAAGTAGGTGCTACTTGTGTTCTTGATGTAATGGTTATAGTAATTGCTCCAAAATCTCCATTCTAGACATTTCTCTAGCTTATAGTATTTGTTCGTATCTGCACTAGTTCAAGTTTTAGTCATCTGATCTATGTTTAGTTGGATAAACAATCTTCTTTTATAGTAACTTCGATTATCACCAAGCTCTCACGCATGAGAAGCAACAGGCATTCATATGCAAGACTCATAGTGCAGAGCAAGATCCTAGAGAACGGCTCTTCATCGAAGAGCAAGAGACAAACCAAGAAAAGTGTAATGAACCACCGAAATATCACGTAAAGAAATGGATATCAATAGACAAACCAAGATAAATATCAATAGATATGTTTCTCAATCCTCTAGAAAGCTTGTTGTAACCTCAAGGCAACGGATTCAACAACATCAATAGATAATAAACCATAAACAACTCTTGCTGATGGACCTGTGAATGCCTACACAAAGTGGGCATGTCTAACCTCGCGGAAATAGGAAACATCATATCAACATGTGATAAAATCATTAGATTATATCAAATAGGAAACATTATATCAACATGTGATGTCAAAACAGCAATTAAAACCAAGAGACAAAGCTTGTGATAAAATCATTAGATTATATCATCAATAAAATCATTAGAGCCAAGAGATATATGCTGTGACATTACAACAATTAAAACCAAAGCAAACTAAGTCTTCTTTCTACAATTATATCATCAATAAAATCATGCACAATTAAGTATATCAAACTTCAGACTTCTTTGTACATAAGGGAGAATAATCCAGAATTCAGACTTCAGACTTCAGGTGCTACTTCAGACTTCATATTTCTTTCACAAGCAAATTTCAGACTTCAGACAAATTGTTGCAGATTTCAGACTTCAGGTGCTACTTCAGACTTCAAATTTCTTTCATAAATTCAAATGACAACAGTCGTGAGAAGGGGGCCAGCCGAGCACGATGCAAAAAATTTAGGTTTTTTTTTGGAGATGTTACCTCACCGTCGAATGATGAAGGGCAAACGGATGCCAATGGCGCACAATGTATCCGTGGTTGCCGCTGAGTTCTGCTGCAACAAATGAGAGTAGCCATGGGAACGGGGCTAGCCTCGCACGATGCAGAAAATGTAGGATTTTTTCATGGGACATTACCTCACAGTCGCTCGGTCATCAGTCACCACTTGCGCCGCTCAGTCGTCGGTCACCGCTCGTTCGCCTGCGTGCCGCTCGGTCGTTGGTCGCCCACTTGCTCGTCGATCGCTAGGTCGGCGCTCATTTTGTCATCAGCTAGGTCGCCGCTCGTTCGCCTGCGTGCCGCTCGGTTGCTGATCGCTCACTTGCTCGCCGATCGCTAGGTCGCCGCTCGCTTTTTCGTCAGCTAGGTCGCCGCTCGATCATCGGTCACCATTTGCTTCTGATCGGTCGCCTTGTGAGACGTCGAGTTCTGCTAGCACTGCGTGATCCACTAACAGCAAGATCGCGATCGACGAATGGCCAGAGTCCCTAAAATGCAGGATCGAACGGTTATGGTGGAGAGGAAAATGCGCGTCGTTCGATGGGAATCGTACGACTCTGAGCGCGCTAAGCAGCCTGCTTAGCGAAAATGCTTAGCAGGGCCTCTTTTCCCTTTTTTATTTAAGTGATTGTCATAATTTTTTTATCCGGCTATAATTCAATGCAGTCCATTGCACATTAGGTGATTCTCATCGTAAAGTTCGTTATTTTTTTCCATTAGGTGAATCTTAAATGTGGGACTAAAAAAGTAATGTAAATCAATAAAATTTATGTCTGATGTTTTATACTGTATGAATTTATGTGGTGCTACAATATATAATTTAATTCTGTTTTAATAATATATATAATATAGATATTTATATTATACTAAAAACAATTTAATATTAAAGATAAATATATAATAAGTTTTTTCATATTGTCTCGTAAAATAATATGTAGAAGATAGATGCAAGTAAAAAATATAGATACATAATCTTTTTATATTAAATTTTGTTCGTTAGTATTTATTATCATAATTTAGATACTAATATATAAGAAATCTTTTAGTAAATAATATAATTAACGTAGTAAAATTTATTTTAATATTTTTATTTAAATAAAGCCTACGGGCCTCTCACCCAACCATGAATTAATTTAATTCATTGCAAATATTCTCTCTTATGAATACTCTCAATTTTTTCCTTATTATGAATCTCAAATGTGGGCTAAATTGTTATACATTTCATATGAGATTAAAAATAGTTAGAAAAATAATATATGGCTATAAAAGTTATTAGCAAATATATGATATATTATATATATTATTATTTATAATATTAAAATATTAATTATTGTATACATTAGTTTCATGATTTATTTTTAGTTCTGATCACTTTGTTAGAATAACTTGTTGTTAAAAATTAAATGATGTTAATAAAATTAGTTGATTTAAATATCTTATAGTTAACATCTCTTGGGTAAGTAATAAAACTAAAACATCTCTTGTGTGTGTATATATATAATCTGAATTAATTCATTGTGTCAATTACCTAATGATATCAAAAGATAATCATATAAAACTAAATACCTTCATCAGATGGCAATGCATCACAAATTTTACCTCTTATATATATGGGTTTAATATATATGTCAAGCATTTTTTGTGTGAAGCGTGTGACAAGTGATTTTACGTATACTTTTCTTTATTATTTTCGATATCTTTCTTTATGAATAATTTAAATGATCATTGATGATAACAAAAATATGATTCAAATCATCAATAACAATTATATTCACCATTTTCAAAATTTTATGAACTTATGCATATTATTATTCATAATAGATATAATCATGTTTTATAACTTTTTACGTTATAAAACTATTTTTTGTTATTATCAATGATTCTCTAAACTATTCATATATATATATATATATATAGAGAGAGAGAGAGAGAGGAAAATTAGGGTGAGATCAAAGAATCCTCAAATCAATGGATCCCAGCCATCCAAATGCCATTTTGCTCGGATAAATGTTCCAAAATTCGTAAGAGATGAACCGGTCATTCCAACAAAAAAAAGTGAACCGGACAAAAAAACTACCCTAGTGCAAACGCATGTTCGATTCCCTCAAGGGCTGGCATGTCCTCATCACTGGTGAATCCAGCAGCATTGGCCTCACCCTGGCGCTCGTGTCTCCATCATCATATGCAATGTTGCATGCCTCATCGATGTCGCATGCAACGCCATCCAACTCATGACTCCATCCTAAAATCGTGGTCCCTCTTCAAGTGGAGGTGGGTAAAGGTCGACGGCGACGGAATAGTGATTGGGGAAGGTGAGAGAGGGGAAGACGGGAACGAGTCCGACATTGGCCTCGACATTGGGAGACCAGACTTGATGGCGGTGGCGAAGGATATCATGGTCGACGATGATCCAGTGCTGCTGCAGGTGGAGTGTCGTTGCCCCAGCCCCCGGTTCCCCCGCTCTCGTCGATCTCCCTCTTGAGCAGATGATGTTGCCGGTTGTTGGGCATCGATCATCGGGTGTCGGGCTTCGGCCATGGTGCAAGGAAATGGGACGTCGGTTTCTTTCTCTTTCACCTAGTGAGGTGCATATCGAATCGAGAGATGGGCAGGTGTCAGTTCAATTTTTTTTCAATTTAGTCTCATGGGATGTGGACCGTCAATGTGTGCACAAGGGGTTATAACGGCTGAGATTCATTGATTTGAGGATGTGATCAATTTCTTCGATCTCACCCTAATGTTGTCGAGAGAAAGCAGATATATGTTCTTTTCTCTTAAATAGGGCATATAATATGTTGCTACCATTGCAACATATATGGTCAGCTATATTTAATTACTAACATATATAATATAAAAGTATAAATTAAATTAGTAACAAATTTATAACAAACTTTTAAAGGTGTCACCCTATATTGAATAACTATGCATCAAAGACCTTGTTAAGACATATATAAGTCGAACTAAGGAAGACTAGGAAGATGGAGATCGGCAGGTTCCGTTGGCGCCCCCCCACCCCCCCCCCCCCCCACCTGAGTTCAGATCCCCTCCTTCCTTCCCCCCTTTCCCCATCTTCCCTCTTCCTATCGAGCTTTTGCCTCCGGTCTCCTCCCCACCTGAATTCAGGTCCCCTCCTTCCTTCCCCCTTTTTCTCCCATCTCTTCTCAGCCTTTCATTTCTTCCCCGTTCAGATTTTCCCTTTAGCTTCCCTCTTCTCCGTCCCCCCCCCCCCCCCCCCCCCCCACACCCCCCAAGTCCAGATCTTCCACTTTCTTTCCTTCCCTCCCCCAGGCCCATCTCTCCTCTTCCTGTAGAAACCCCTCTCTTCTAGATTTTTCTTGGCACTCTTCACCTCTCCCACCTCCATCCCGACTGATTGAGCCACCGAGATCATGGTTGAGTGTGGTGCGCAACACAGTTTGCACTATGTCTCCTCGACAACTCCAATAGCTAAAGGAGGCCATCACGAAGGAAGTTGCCATTCAGGATGATGATGTTGCTGAGCGTAAGGAGGTCGTCCGCTGCAGCCTCATGGGACGTGTGTTGGGGCCATCGACCATTACTGACCGCTTGCACGAGGAACTCCCACGCCTGTGGAGTCTGAAGCACCAACTATAAATCACAAAAATGGGTAACAATTTCTTGCTTTTCCATTTTTTTTTATCATGCTGACAGAATGCAAGTACTTTCGAAGAGTCCATGGAACATCCATGGCTTCATCCTAAACCTCACCCAGGCACGATCGTACTTCCGCTCCATGGAGGACCATCTGGCCGCAGCACCAACATGGATTTAGATACCTGGCCTACTATTTGAGTTCATGTGTCACAAGTCCATCCTATGGATTGCTAGTGCATTTGGCACTCCTCTCATGATTGACGAGAAGGAGCTGCTTGCTGGTCATGCCAGGGTTTGTGTGGAGGCTAATCTTGCCAATCCGCTGAAACAGGGAGTTTGGATAAAAAATCCTAATAGTACTCAATTCATTCCAACAAATTTATATGAGCAATTACCCCTGTTTTGTTTCATATGTGGTCAACTTGGTCACCGCTTTGAGAGCTGTCAGTCATAGGGCCAAGGCTTCGGTGATGGAATGTCATATGTGCTCATGTTCGGCCAAGGTCGGTGCCATGGCATTCCAGTTCAACAGTCTAGATCGACTGAACCGGCTCAACATCCCAGATCGGCTGAAACCCTCCCTGATCTCAATGCACCACCCAAAGAACCTCAACTTGACACCGGCAGCTCAAACCTTACTACCATGCCTGCCTCATCGCTCTCCACCACCATTCCATCTGTCATTCCTGTCCTGCCTCTAGCTAACACTGGCACCCACTATGCCTTAATGGATACTTCCTCCGTTGCCATCATAACCCCTCAGCTAGACACATCTGTCGCATCCGTGGGTTACGCCATATCCACCATAACTTCTTTGCAGGATTCTCTGCAGCTCCGTCTATCCACTGACAGTGTACTCATGCCCCACGTGCCTACTGTAAATAGTATTTTTCCCTCTCCTGGCTCCAACACCCTGTCATGCGACCCGAATGACTCATACGAAAGCATATTTCCTCCATTATCTACCCCATCCATTCCCACCACAACGCACCACCGCCCTCCCTCTACAACACCTAATGACCCCCTCCGTCTCCCCTAGCAAGCAGACCCCTAATTTGGAATGAGCCTAAAGGCAAACATACCCACGCACTAAGCTATGGTGCGCTCGATCATCGAATGTTTTCAGAATGCTCAGCCTTCACCTCAAGAGGATTCAAGCTCGGAGGAGGAGATGCTCGAGTTGATATCGAACCACCCACCCTCCCCTGATTACTGGGGATGTGGGAAGGATCGTGAAGATGTCTGCCTACCACTGCTATGCCCAAAGCCTTCGGCCAAAAGTGTGCTACCTATGGGTAAGGCTACTATAACCATCGATAAAACTACTAATGTCTCTTCCTCTTCGATGAAACAGGTCAGGACAAGTAGACATGGAAAGCGATCCTCCCCCGACCAACCCCCCCCCCCCCCCCCCCCCCCCTCCCCCTCTCCTTCCTCATGAAAATTCTAAGTTGGAATTGCAGAGGGGCTCTCAGAAGCAAAGTGAGAGATCAATTAAACGACTGTATTCATAGGCATAACCCAGGCATCATTATACTAGTAGAATCGCATGTAAATAATGTAAACTCTGAAGTAGTTATCAGGAGATTAGGACGAAGTTGGCGCGGCATCTTTCAAGCAAGTACTAGGGTGGCCGGAGGTATGTTACTTGCTTGCCAATCAACAAACATATAGGTAACTCCTATCCTACTAATCAGGCTCTGCATGCAGTAATCTCTGACGGTGGCTTTTCCTTCCTGATTTCCAATATTTATGCTAGCACCATGCATGCTTTACGCTCTGAACTCTGGTTTTTTATCGTCCTTCTCGCTTGATATTTTTTCTTGGCTTTTTCGGGTGATTTTAATTGTATCCTTCATTATATGCGGAGGCACCCGCTTTCGTTAAACTAGATCTTATAGAGCCGTTGCTAGCCTGATTGTGCAACAAGCACTATACGACATTCCATTAAGTGGTAACCAATTTACTTAGTGTAATAACCGTAGTGGTAGGGCTCGAATACTCTGTCATCTTGATAGATCCATGGTGAATCACCGTTGAATAACCTCTTTCCCTAGTCTTGAACTCAAGACCCTACCTCGATGTGCCTCAAACCATGCTCCACTCTTACTTGATACTTCCCCCACAATAACTAAACCCAAAACCTTCAAATACGAGCAATTCTGGTTTGCATATGACGAACCATCAGCTATTGTTTGGAGGGAATGGAATTGGATTCCTAGCACACCACCTAACCTGGCCATTGTCAAGTTGATGCGTAAAATGATATAGCAAAATAAAATCGCTAGCAAGTGTACTAGTCGCTCAAGTAATATAGTAAAAAGAAGTAAAGAGTGTCGAACCCACGAGGAATATTATTAATTTAATATCTAATTTTATAAATTAATAAGAGAGAAAAAACATGGATTTTTGAAAAGTTTTGTAATTATAAAATAAATAAATAAAATAAGATAAGATAATGATGTTGAAGTTAGGCTTTAGGATGAAAATAGATGATAAATATTTGAATCATAAAAGATAAATTTAATTTTTAAAAATGGATTAGAGTTTCTTTAAAATAGTAATTTACATGATTAACTAGCGGTCTCCACGACTGACATCTCTCAACCTAAGCATGCAAAACTATTTTAATTTAATAAGAATTGAAGTCTCCACAACTGACATCCTATCAAATCATATTAAAATTAAAATGCATTAAATTGGATTCCCTGGACTATTGATCACTTCACAAACTGGTATAGATTAACAGTCCACACAAACTTGATTCTCCATACACTAGTTATCAAATTTATGACATTTATTAACATCATATAAAATCAATTAAAATTAGCATCATGAATTCTGAAATTAAACACTCCACAAACTGGTATAGCCTAATTCAAAAATTCAATTAACTAACATAAAAGCATTAAGCACAATTAATAATTGACCAGGAAAGATTAAAACAAATGAAATAGGATTCAAATAATTTTCCTTTAATTAATAATCTCCTAAAATAAAAGATATAAAAACATGCAGTTCATCCTATAAATTCTGGAGAGATAATAAAATACAAATGATAAAAATTGGAAGAATTACATCAAAGCAGAGATCTCGAATATGGGCAGACAATCAGTAGCCTCTCGGACTTGATCGGAGTCGCGATCAACTTTCAACCGTCGCACCTCTCTCCTTTCGGTCATGGCATGCAGAGCTCACGACTCCACTGTGGAAGAAACCTGAACTTCAAAGCACGAGTTGGGACGATGGCTTCCTCCTCTATTTATAGGTGCGGACGGACTTCAAGTTGATCATGGTCATGAACATCGTACGGCCGAATTTGATTACGTGAGATAAAACTTGAGTTATCCTCTTTGACGATATAGTTTGACGGCCGATAAACTTAATCATTGGTTAATGATAAAAGCTTCTCTGTTTGGCACCAGGTGATAAAATCTTCTTTGATTCTCAACCGCCAATGATTCTATACTATTTGCCGCCCAAGGATGCCGATAATACTTAATAAATGTTGGTTAAGGATAAAAACTTCTATCTTTGGCGCCCAATAATTTTGTTGGAGTTCTCGGCCGATAATCTCCATCTCCCTTGGTTAAGGATGATGTTTTGCGCCCAATGATAAAACTTCTTATTTGTATCTCGGCCGATAACAATTTTATCATGATATAATATCGGCTAATGATAACCAAGTGTGTTTTGCGCCTAAAGATTTTGCATTGTATGACAGAATTAAATGCTTTTTATGGCCGATAATCTCTTTGTATTTGAATTGCGGCCGATAAACATAAGCTAATAATTTGCGGCTAGTAATTCAACTTGATAAATCTATTGTATCTCGGCCGATAATCCCTAGATAATCATATACTCAACTTTTCCTGCAAAATAATTAATAAAATTTAATTAATCCATCCACAATTAAAATATTCAGAGAATTATTAATTAAAATTGATAAATATGAAATTACAACTAAAAATGATCTAAAATGATGCTTGCCATGATCAAATTACACAAATACTAATTAAAATAATAGACTAAAATATGTTATATTTTGTATGCATCACAAGTCCCTCAATAAGATCGTCGCTCACCCTGACCTAGAATCGTGACTGTCTTGGTAAGCTTGAGGGCCGTCTTCAGGAAGCCAAAGCTAACATTAAGCTCCTTGAGAGCAAAGACTCCTTGACTGGTGTTAACCCTGCTGAATTCGTTAAGCTTTGTACCCAGTATAATCTACATGCGCCCTACTCCGCCAGCTGAACTTCAAGTGGTGGAGTAAGTCGCGAATTAAGTGGGTCGTCGAAGGCGACAAATGTACCTCTTTCTTTCACTTAAGCTACATTATTCGTAGCTGCACCAATAGAATAACATCTATCATCAACAATGACGGCCAAACACTCATTAACAAAACCAAATACTTGATACCTTTGCCCGTCACTATGAACAACTTTGGGCCAATGATCCTGGCATAGCAATTGACCCTTCCCTTTGGCCCCCAATTCCCTCGCTTCCATCACATTAGCATTCTAACCTTACTGCCGTGGTATCGGCCAATGAAATCAAGTAGGCTCTGGGTCTGGCAGAGCCCCTGGGTCGGACGGCTTTACTATTTATTTTTATCTACATCACTTGGACCTCTTATTATTAAAGCCCTAAAAAACTTCTTGTGCAATGTTCATACCCATGAAACCTAACCCCTCTCATATCAATGACTACAGACCCATTGCCTTGTGCAATGTTCTATATCATTTGCTAGGCAAGATCCTCTCCAGTCGACTTCAGCCCACCTTGGATGAGATCATTGATAAAAACCAAGCTGTTTCATTCTAAATAGATCAATCCAAGATAATATTATGATTACACAAGAGGTCGCACACTCCCTTGGTTGGGGCCGCTCCAAATCAATGCTTATTAAGCTTGATATGGATAAAGCTTCTGACAAGATATCTTGGGCTGCCATCATCAATATCTTTTCTTATATGTAGTTTCCTTCTCCATTCATTCCTTAATTCGCCAATATTTTCCTGCCACATTAATGGTTCTCCCTCGAACACATTCCTTAACCATCGCGAAATTCGACAAGGTGATCCACTATCACCTTACCTCTTCATTATTATCTCATAACTTTTTTCCTCCATTATGAAGGATGTGTTTCACGTGGGCACCATTAAACCTTTTAAGATTGGCAACTTTGCCCTTAGTCACTCCTCTTTGCTGACGATATCCTAATTTGTGTTGCCGCTACTCTTAGGAATTGTCGCAAACTTAAATCCATCCTTGAGATATATGGATCTCGGTCAACTTTCCAATCTAACAAAATCTGATGTCTACCTTCCCTCTAGGTTCATACCCACATGTAAACATCAACTTGCTGCTTCTCTTGGGATTCACCTAGGCTCATTTCCCTTCTTATATCTTGGGAGTACCTATATCTGATCGCGGACTCACCTCCCTTCACCACACCCCCTAATAGATAAATTTAATATTAGACTTTTCCAACTGGAAGGCAAAATTTTTGAACCAGGCTGGGAAGATTGTTCTTATCAACTTTGTCCTTGCTTCTATTCCTAATCACGCCATGATGTCTATCCGTCCGAGGGGATGATTGAGAGCCTTCAGAAACAAATGCGTCATTTTTTTTGGACCTAATGGCTCTTGATCTGGAATGCACCTCATTAGCTAGAAGCTGATCTAGCAGCACAAACACTATGGTGGTCTAGGTATTCGAAACCTTCGTAATGTATGCACCTCCCTACTGGCCAAAAGGATCTTCTCTGTTCTCAACCAACACACTGATTTATGGACTCAACTTGTTTCTCAAAACTACTCTCATATCCACCCCTAGGACCTGCTCGCAGTGGCGGAGCCAGAGACAATCGACAGTGGATTCATTAAGTAACATATAATAAAATATTTTATTTTTATATTTTTAAAATTATAATTACAAGTTTTTGAATTCATTTTATTTTAATAAAATGTAAAAATTAGCAAAAAACTCTAGTCCAAATTATCCATATATAAAATATTTTATAACTAAATTAGCAAACTAAAAAAGTTATAAATACCAATTTTTTTGTAAAAAAATAAATATTCAATAAGTCATATGTCATTAGAAATTATAATGATAGACAAGAAATCTCATTTTAAATAACTAAAACTAAAACTAATTATGTTTAATAAAAATGTGATGATTCCTTTAACAAATTGGTCTAGTGAGGTTTTCATTTCAAACAACTTTTTAATAATAGAATACAACTTTAACAAATGACATAATTATATATCTAAAATAATTATACATAAATAATCAAACATTTTACCTGAATGAAAGATATGAAGTTAAATTAATGGTATATAAGTTGTATAGAATGATGTTAATGAAATTATTATATTAAAATTAAATTTGACAAAATATATTTAAAGAGAACCTAAAACTTAACAATGAAAGAAGCAATGGAATAATAATAATAATAATAATAATAATAATAATAATAATAATAATAATAATAATAATATAGTATTAGTATTATATATATTTCCTGTACTCAAGTTGTCGGTCGGGAAAGGGAAGGCCTCGCCGTTTGAGAGATGTCAGCTATTGGACCCCCCCGGAGGGAAGAGATTAAAGGAAGCAGATATTGTTTGAGTGAAGTGGTGTTCTTATCAAGCACCGCTTCATGAGTCAGATACCCAACTTGTTAAGAAAAAGTGACAAAGAAGGCACATATTTTTAAACCTGATGGATAACTAACCCCTATCTCTTTTGTAGAAAAGTGCTAAATAGCGACTTCTTATTTCATTTATTAAATAAGAACTCTATGTTTTTCCAGCCCCCAAGGGGAATACCTGAAGCAAGAGAAAACACAAGAGTACAGGGAACTAATACCTATTGCACCTATCCGATCCGGATTCACGTCCAAGGTCGAGGGCTTGCTCTACTCTAATTCACCACCGGCTCTGTATGGAGTTTCAGCTTGAAAGTGATTTTCCATTTCGGGTCCGGAATGGAGTGAGAAGTATTATTATTATTATTAGTAGTAGTAGTACTAGTACTAGTACTAGTACTAGTATTATAATAATAATATAGTGATGGCTTATAGGCTATTGCAATCTGTCCAACAGGAATAAATTAGCCATAAAAATAGTATATAAGAATTTTATAGAAACAAAAAATAAATTTCACAAGAAGGAAAATAAGTGCCGCAAGGGGTTTCGAACCCATGATGGCCTTATTCCAATTTAACGTCAGTACCAGCAGAGCAACTGAGTGTTTGAGTCTGAAGATTATCACTATATATTAAGTAATTTTAGTGCCTGCACGTGAAGGCGCCGCCTTTGCCTGCTCCCATCACTAGGAATACTGCGTAGTCCTGGAGGCATATAATCAAATGTATGGACTCAATCAAGCTAGGAATGACTACGCTAATTGGGGATGGTAAAATGGCCAGCATAATGGATGATCCCTAGATTTTTCACACACCCCTTAACCATGTGCCCACCTTTATCTCCACTAATCTAGAGCTTTCAAATAAGAATGTAGAATTTTTAATGTTGAACGGTTCATGGAATTCTCAATTCATTTATCAGCTTTTTGGACAGAGCATTGTAGAGAGAATTTTAGTTATTTATCTACCTGCTGTGATGATCAATGGATATGGTCCAATGACGCCCTCTAGCGGGCTTTGGCCAAATCAATTTACACATTCATTGCGCCGCCTGACTATGATTACCATGGTGATGGTAGGACGGACTGGAAAATATTGTGGCGTGCGCCGGCCACCCCCGAGGCTTCCCACTTTGCTTGAAAATTACTCCATGATCGTCTTCCCACTCGCTACTTCATCAGTCATTTTTTCCATGCTATTAACACCAATTGTACACTTTGTGCCCAGGTGCCTGTCAGTTATTTGCTCTGGAAAAAATTATAGTTCACCATCAATTTTAACTTCTCTTCACTACCCTCATGGCATCTAGGAAGCTGGCTCACTGAAGGCTCTTACCTATAGTGGCCCTCCAGGGCCTTCCTACTTTCGACTATCATTTACTATCTTTGGGGGATTTGGTCTATGCACAATGATTAATTACACTTCAACTCTAAGTCAACCACGGTCACCAGTGTGCTCGAAAAGGCCCTGATCAGGTGTTGTGAATATGTTAGTTACCATCAGCCTGAGGGTACCCCACCAAGGATCCCATATGGGTGAGGTGGGAGCCCTGCCTCCAGGGTGGTTCAAATTGAACACTGTCGGATCCTTATTGAGGACGAGGGAGCGCGGAGGAGCAAGTTTCATTATCCGCACTCACTCTACTTCATTTATTTTTGCAGGCACGCTGAGCAGGATTGTTCACGATGCTCTGGAGGCTAAGGCATGGGGCTGTGGAGCTGCGCTGATAGGAATATTTTCAACCTTTGTATCGAGTGCGACTCCACAATTCAAGGAAGACTAACACTCTATGGCATATCTGCAACATCCTGATAGGTTGTTTCCTTCTCTTAGAACAACTCAACACTTTTGTAATCAAATGCATTTATAAACAATCCAATCAGACTGCAGCATATCTCGCAAATCTAGGCCATTCAGTCGAAGTGGATATTTTTTGGACGGAGCCACCTCACGACATTTTGTACGCACTCTTTTGGCCAATTAATCAATAGCTAATCAAGTTATTTTCCGTTTAAAAAAAGAAATATATAAGTCATGAATATAATTTACTTATTTAATATTACTTAAAAAGTCATCTGATGAAATAATTTAAATTAGACATTACTTTCTAAGAGGGAGTCACGTGAGAATTTTGGCTATCACACCATGTGTGCATACACATATGACGAAATATTTTTTATTTTCGAGAGAAAACACACATGTCCTTTTTCTTAAAGAGGGCATAGATTATGTTGTTGCAACTTCTACGATGTTAGATTTGTAGTTACCAATATACAAAATATAAAACATTAGTTATATTAGTCGCTGCTTGGTAACAATAATTGGAAGGCCAGCAGCGTCACTGTTTTGTGACTCAACGGAGATGTTATATCAACGCTCATGACGTCGACTTAACGTCACAAGAAATTAAGATATTAATTTACATTGCTAATTAATAATTTTCTTATAATATAAAAGTAATAAAGCGATGAAAAATCGGTATTACAATCAATTACTGATAACTCTGCTATTGTGAAGGAGCTGACACATTATTTCCTGCTTCCTTCAACACAGCTCCATCAGAGATGAGACATCGATGTGAACGTGATGTCTTCCAACAGTACCAACTCTTGGGACAACTTTTGGATAGGGGATTCCCCTTCAGGCATTACTCAGTTTTTTTTTACTTGGACTTTTGTGGAGAAAAAAAAATCTTTTTTCAAAAAAAAAATTCATATAGAATAGTTATATTGCATGTTGGCCGTCCTTTTACCCTCTCCAAAGAATAAGAGGCACATGAACATATATATAATTAAACTGACAATACTCTGATAAATATGTAAATAACTTATTCCGATTTAATTAAGTAGGTATATATTCTTATTTTACAAAATATAAAAAAATATTAGAAATTTATTTATTCTAGACATATTGAATAGCTACATGACATAAATATTGTCAGGATATATATGAATAATAAGTATAATGTAATTTATTTATTTACTTGGTATTGACTATCGTAGCTAATATAATTTGAATTTATATTTAAAAATAATGCGATGATAATATTTATGCTATATAATATCATATATATGTTTAACAAAATTATATATATATGATATATTTATTTCAATTATTATTTTAAATTATTTTATTTTTAATGTTTTCAACCATATCATATCTTTATTATTTCTAAAATATTCATGTTTTAAAATTTTCATTTTCATATCAATGACTTTGTTATTAAATAATTATGCTATAATATAAATATGGTTGAGATATGATAAAAAAATTACTACATAATTAGATCTATTATAATTGTGAAATTACATAGTCAATATATCTTGTAGTTATCTCTTATAATTATCCATCCAATAATTTTAGCTACTAACTAAACCTTTAATTATCATGTAAATTAATATTTTAATTACTTATAACATTTTATATGGCATATGAATGTTTGACATTTTCCACATATCTTATTCTTCTTGTATATTATAAGATACTATATCTTTAACAAAATTATTCTGGTCATTCATATATTTTCATTACTTATAAAATCTTGTGAATATTATAGGCATGCCATCCAACATAGTTTTTTTTATTTTATATATAAATAGATATTATACTTTTAGTAAAATTATTATGTAGATTATAGATTATTATTACTATTATTATTGCTATTGTTGTTGTATTTCTGTATTGTTGTTTATGGTACTTATATTGACTAATTAAATAACACAAATTACTCTGGTTCAATTTGAAATTACTTTACACACACCCCTTACCTCTTATTCTTCCACCTCAACCAAAGTTACCAAACAGCTTAACATTATGTGTCCCATAAGCTTGACATCATTTAAGGCAAAAACATGTTGAGCGACAATTATATTTATAAATTCCCATACCACACGTTTAATGGTGGAATTTCTTCTATTATGCCAAATATTCTTAAACCCTCTCAAAATAGAGCTAAACACCCATAAACACTGATAAAAATATATAAAAAGTCACCAAAACATCCCGCAAAAACCAAGCCGAATCCCAACGCCAGAAGCTCAAAGCCTAAAGCCTAAAGCCCAAAGCCCAAAGCCTAAAACCCAAAACCCAAAACCCAAGACCTAAAGCCCAAAACAACGGCGCAGTACATCATCGAATGCCCAAACAACCCTACGCGCACCACGTGGCAGTCCGCTCACCTCTTCCTTCCTTCCGTCTCCCCCCATCGGCACGCCGTCTCTGCCCCCCAAACGCACCGCCCTCATCTCGCCTACATAAAACAAAACGCCCCGTCTAAACGGGAAGGATTTCATTTCAAACCGAGTCTGTTCCGAGAGCCCCCTTCGCCGTCGACGCCATGGCAGCCAATCGCCTTGCCTCCCGCCACCTCTTCCGACGGTTCCTTTCAGGCTCCGGCCGCCGCTTGTCTACCGCGTCCGCCGTCGCGGAGGAAGCGGCCACGGAGGACGCCGGAGGCGTGATCTCCATGAAGGGCGTTAAGATCGCCGGGCGTCCGCTATACCTCGACATGCAGGCTACGACCCCCGTCGACCCCCGCGTCCTCGACGCCATGCTCCCTTTCTACCTCTCCCGCTTCGGCAACCCCCACTCCCGCACCCACCTGTACGGCTGGGAGTCCGAGTCAGCCGTCGAGAACGCCCGCTCGCAGATCGCTGCCCTTGTCTCCGCTAACCCCAAGGAGATCTTCTTCACCTCCGGCGCCACCGAGTCCAACAACATCTCCGTGAAGGGCCTCATGCACTTCCAACGCGCTCACAAGCGCCACGTCGTGACTACCCAGACGGAGCACAAGTGCGTCCTGGACTCATGCCGTTACCTCCAGCAGGAGGGTTTCGAGGTCACGTACCTCCCCGTCCGCTCGGATGGCCTGATCGACCTCGACCAGCTCGCGGCCGCCATACGTCCTGATACCGGTCTTGTCTCTGTCATGGCGGTCAACAACGAGATTGGCGTCGTCCAACCGCTGGAGGAGATTGGCCGCATCTGCCGCGAGAAGGGTGCTGTGTTCCACACGGATGCCGCGCAGGCTCTGGGAAAGATCCCAATCGACGTAGAACGGATGGGCATCGGCCTCATGTCCCTCAGCGGTCATAAGATATATGGCCCCAAGGGCGTCGGCGCACTCTACGTGCGGCGGCGTCCCAGGGTCCGCGTTGAGCCACAGATGAGCGGAGGCGGCCAGGAGAGGGGCATACGGAGCGGGACGGTCCCGACGCCCCTCGCCGTCGGGATGGGTGCGGCGTGCGAGATCGCTATGAAGGAGATGGAATACGATAACCGGCGAATTACTGAGCTGCAGGAGAGGCTTCTGAATGGAATTCGGGGAAGGCTTGACGCGGTGGTTGTGAACGGAAGCGTGGAGCATCGGTATCCTGGGAACCTCAACCTCTCTTTTGCATACGTGGAGGGGGAAAGCCTACTGATGGGTCTGAAGGAGATCGCTGTGTCGAGCGGGAGCGCGTGCACTAGCGCCAGCCTTGAGCCTTCGTATGTGCTGAGGGCTCTGGGCGTTGACGAGGACATGGCGCACACTTCGATCAGATTTGGCATTGGGAGGTTCACCACCGAGGCAGAAATCGATCGTGCTGTGGAGCTCACCGTGCGTCAGGTGGAGAAGCTTAGGGAGATGAGTCCCCTGTACGAGATGGTGAAGGAAGGAATTGATATCAAGAGCATTCAATGGGCACAGCACTGATGACAGGTACAATTGGGGGACATGTGTAGGTAGCAAAGATGGGAGGGTGTATCAATGCCAGGAGATACGACGGTGAGCAACAAAGATTAAAAGAGAGCTGGGAGAAAACTACAAAGTGGCCTTATATATGTTGCCAGGTTTAGCTTCTGGACTTCTTATTTTTTTTTATCAGTTGTGCTTGCTGACATGTAGTAATAAGTGCTCCTGTCGATATGAAACATGTCATGACCTTTGGAGCCTTTGGGTGGATTGTATAACCTTCTAAATTGGTTATGCCGACTGGGTAAAAAATGTTCCTTTTCTTCTATGGTTAAAGGCTGTATCCTGTATATGACAAATCTTGTTGAGTTTGTCATATTGTACTTGCATGATCATGATGTTGATTAATATATTATTCAAGACTGTCTGCTTCATGTTTGCTCATGATGATTCGAACTAGTTTCTTTTTAATGCTCAGAACACATGCTAGTTTAGTATTGCGTATAACTAGTTGCTATGTATGTTTTCAGGACTGCAGTGTGCTGAGCAGTTGTGATTTCATTCTTGTTACACTGATTTTATAAGATTCACCCAAAACTAGGCTGCATCTTTGGACAATGAGTTCTATTAGTTACAGTTACATTCGCATGCCTTGATAGTAAGAAGTTCATATAGCAACCTCCACAATAAAATAGGATACCAAACACCATTTCTTATCTTGCTTCAGTCAAGGTCGTGGCCTCTGCCAACGGGTAGCTGGGTGTCATCTCCACCTTGTCCTGAATTTTATGATGCAAAACTTCTACGAAACTTTCCCTTTTAATTTCTCTGTGACAAAGTGCACTCGTTACTTATCCAAGATATTTACTTTTGCGAGTCAATCGAGGAACTCCTCGATCTAGAGTTAAATAGGGAATTCCATTTTGATTTTAAATTTTGTTTCTTTTTTGTTTGACTGTCGTGGACTTCTATTCTTGTTTCTAAATCTGTTTGATTGTTGTGGAACTTTGCCTTTCTTTCGTTGCTTTATTAATAAGCTTCTTCATGGCTTTAGGGAGGTGTTTTTTATTCACATAATTATCGAGTAAATTTTAACAAATGTCTTCAACTGGATTCTCTTATTTTAATTTGTAGTTAGATGATCTTTTAATTTATTAACTTATTTTATCTAGATATCCTCATGGCATCTTATTTTAATAAAAAACAATAAAATAATGTAATATAATAAAAAATAATGAAATCCTTTGCGACCATCAGTAAGCAACTATCAGGTCAAGGTCAATGGATACAGAATACTCCAACACTATAAGCCATGATTGCTTACTCGATATGATCTTACAACTCAACAATTTAATGGGCAAGGTAACTTCAAAGAAGCTAAAAGATGGCCGGGGGAAATAGAACAAATTTTTGCAGAAATAGACTGCGGTGAAGGCAGCAGGCGACACTAGGGATTGGTGGAAAAGGCCACCACTCCGGACAAGATGTACTAATCTTAAAGAGGCATTTGAAGAACCATACATTTCTGCCTACCCGTACTTGATCAAGTTTTTGAACTCAGAGAAGTATTCTACACTATAGTAGATGGAATGCGATTATGTTAAACGCTAGATCAAAGGTCTCTAAGCCGAGTCTTCGGAAAAGAATAAAAGGGGGGTAATTGTCAAATTTTCAATTTTGCTAAAGAATTTACAATTGAGATACAACATGATATTGAAGATGCAAAGAATCATCAAATTAAAGCACATGTTAATTCAAACAAGAATCGTTCCGAAAAAGAGAGATTTTCTGACAAGAAAATATCAATAGGATGAATGTTCAAGAGACGATCCAAAAAAGAGAGAGATCTCCGGACAAGAAATATCAATGGGATGAATGTCCAAGAGATGATCGAGATAGGGAAGGCTAGACAAGGGAAGGCGTGCTTAAAATCAAAAGAAGAATATAGTTCCTTGTTCTGATTGTCAAAATTAGCGTTTGAGATAGTGCTATCGCAAAATAGAAGTTTGTCTTAATTATGAAAAGCATGGGCACTTCATTCGTAATTATTTGAAGTCAAAGAGAAATTTCTTAGTTAAATAGCCAAACTAAGAAAGGAACGAAGGATTTGGTACTTTGTTGTCAAGACGTACATACAATATGAGCTTTAATACTGAACAATTAGAGGAGGATAGAAGTTTAAGGCATGATTTTACAATGAATAATAGACATCTGTAATAGGCATAATATAGGTTTATACAATTTCTTTTCGTATGGATCAATTAATATGATATAACAACATTGACCATGGTGAATATGGATATTTTTATTAAGGTTATCAATTGAATAATGGATGAGCCAATTTTTTCTTCGTAAATTCCTCCATAATGTGACACTAGAATTTTACGAAGGGTAATAAAGTATCTTGTCAAGGAAGAGAAAAATAAGAATTTGAACTTAACTAAAAAAAGAAAAGAGAAAGGAAAATAATAAGAAAAGTAATTGAGATTCGATTAGGAATAGAAATTTGAACTTGTGTAGGATTAAATTTATCATTAGAAAAAAGAATGGGAAAAAATGAAAGTTTTTGGGAGTAGAAGTTGTAATTATATTAAAATTGATATTTTAATTTAAGTTGAGATCCAAAAATGATTTTAATGGATAAAGACTTCCAAATAAAATAAGATTAAGAGTTTTATGGGTTGTATTTTGATCAATAAAATAATACTATTTATTATCTAAAAGTTAGATGATAAATTATTATTATATTAATTACTTTCAAATATTAAAGGAAAGGAAGAAATAAAAGGACAAAATGAAATATATTTGATTGAAAGAATGTTACAGTGGAGATCAGAGATAAATGGACTTTGAATTAAGATGAAGATTAAATGTTAAATTTAAAATTAATTATTGAGAATGAGATTAATTAAGCCAAAAAGATGAAGATTAATGTAGAATTGACGAGAGAATTCAATTAGACTTAAAAGTCACCTAAAAATTTATAAATAGGACTCAAAAGATATTTGATTTTACCCCACACTTCAAGAGAAAATTTTTTGCACGATCTTCTCTCGGCATTCCAATGTAAATCGAGGCATATCTGTGAGTAATTCGTGATTCGTTTTGAAATCTCGACATGAGAGATTGTGCAATGAAGTGATTCATGCTAGTTTCGAGGTGACATAACAGAGAAAATGATGGTCAAAATTCCTCATTTGTGCAAAAAACGAGCAATAGTGAATAATTAGCTTTAGAGACAACTCGAGTTACTGAGGAATATTCATATGTCGACATTTTTCGTTTGTATAAACCTCATATTTCTTGTTCTATATATTGGGAATGGTTTTGCATGATTGCATATGGAATTGGATAAATTATGGTGGAGGAAATAGGGTCGAAAGTCACACGAAATTGCAATTTTCCAATGGTAGCAAAATTTGGATCAAGTTCTATACTATCCAATTCAAGTCCTTATAAATTTTGGTGTGCAAGTTCAGACCGAGTTCAATGAATCGAGCTTAGATTGCATGAAGGTGGCTTGAGATCTTGTAACCCAACTGTAGCGCAAGTTGGACGATGAAATTTGGACTAAGTTCCGGACTATCCGGCTCAGATTATGATGATCATGTCCCAATTGTATTGAATCTTGAATCTAAGATCACATCATACTCGGTCAGAATTTTCTTTGCTCAAGGTATGAAAACGAATTAAGATAGAACCCAATCCGAGTTTCACCCCATGCAACCCAAGTTCTGAAGAGAGAAGGGGAGGATTGGAAATGGAAACACAACTCGAGTTTCCCATAACGCAAGCCGAGTTTCGAGGGAAGAATTAAGATGAATTCGTATGGATTAAATTACAGTTAATTATGCTGATTATCATACTAAATATTTTTTTATTACATTAATATTGCTATTGATTATTGATAATTAAAATTTGAGGTATGATAATAATTGAGAATTGATTATAGATAATTGATCTGTTTTTAATTGATTTTTGCAGCCTAAATTGATGATAACAAAGATAAATGTCATAGTAAAAGTGAAAAGTTATTAGACCCATGTCCATTGTCCGTCGATATTGGTTGCACTTTTGTAATTGATACACTATAAGAAATTTGCCAAATAAAGACGCGAATTAGTGACTCAAATATTGTGATGCTACTTCTACGCCAATAGTGTGTAAATAGCGGCGCCCTTGAATCAACAAAATGAGACACTAAGTGCCTCTCGGTAGCATCTATTTAATATCGCATTAGCGTTACCATACATCGGTGCTAAAACTAGCATCATCGCGATGCTACGTCGTCACTATTATCAAGCGCCAAAACTATAAAATGCGCTATAAATTATAGCGCTGTATTGACATTGACACAATGCAATGCTAAATTAGTGTCACGTCTTTTGTGATACTAAGTCGATGCCAAGAGGCGAAATTAGCATCAATAGCATACGACACTATTGTGGGGCTCTGATGACGCTATTAAACTGCATCGCTGATGTGACGTAAACATGTTAGAAGAATACATACATACATATATTTAAATAAAAATTCATATGTATATCTATATTGATTTGTATTTGAGTAATGTTAATTTGTATAACTATATATGTTACCTACATATGTATTTATAAATATAAATACACATATGTACATATATACAAATATGCATATATAATAATTATAGATGTATTGATGTATATAACACAAATACACAGATATATCTGTACATACTTAGATATAAATATATATATGTATATGTATGTATGTATGTATGTATGTATGTATGACATAGTACATTTAATTTATATATACCTACATGTTAATATATTATACATACAATATAAATATCATAATTTAATTATATATAAATTCTTTTCATATTATCAATCATGGAATTATTTGGGATGAACTATTTGACATGATTTTCGTACAAAAATTGAAATATAGTTATATAGTAAAAATTAATGTAAACTAGCATTACCCTAGAGGTGCAATGGAGTCTCACCGGCGTCAGCGGCGCCAATTGGCGACTCTTTGGCGCCGCAATTTTCGTCAAGGCTAAGTTAGAGCCATTACAATGTCAATTTAGTGTCGCATAGGTGGCGTCGTGTCGATGCTAATGGGCCACTATATATTTTAGCCACAATTTAGCACCCCTTTAGCATTGTGGAGATGATTCACTATTTGTAGAACTTTAATGAAGTCCCTTAAAATTTCAAATAATGAAACTAATGATTGTTAATTTACTTGCTTATCTCTTTTTTGAATTGAGGTATGTATAACTAATTATATCAACATATGCATATATACATATATAAGTTTATATTACCTAATTATTTATACAAGTAGACACACAGGAAAGTGTATATATATATATGTATTTATGTATGTATGCAGACACTCACATTCACTATGCATATATATATATATATATATGTGTGTGTGTATATATATATATATGTGTGTGTATGTATGCATGCATATATACACATATAATTTTATATTACCTAATTATGCTCACACACACATATTAACATTACTTAAATACAAATCAATATATAGTTATACAAATTAACGTTCTTCTAATTTATAGTTAATAACTAATAAGTTGGTGTCGCCTCTAGGAAAGTGTGTATATATATATATATATATATATATGTATGTATGTATATATATATGTATGCATGCATGCATATATACACATATAATTTTATATTACCTAATTATGCGCGCACACACATATTAACATTACTTAAATACAAATCAATATATAGTTATACAAATTAACATTCTTCTAATTTATAGTTAATAACTAATAAGTTGGTGTCGCCTTTGCGTCGCAATCAAAACATCAACACATTGGCTTCACAATAGCGTCGCACATGACCGACGCCACTATTGCGCAGTGCACAATAGTGTCACAATCACATCGAAAGAACATGACACTACATTAGCGTCGCATGTCATCGTCGCCAATGCCGCATCTTTGGAGTCGCTAATATGCGACGCCATTTGCCATATTTTATAATTAATTATGTTTAGATTATATTTTATAATTAATTCGTGTGGTGCCACATTAGCATCGAAGCGTCATATTGCTTGAAATGCTATGTGGCGAATGCTAACCTTCCTTTCTTTTAATCCGACGCTCTAAGACGCGTGATCTAAGAATGATCGGTGTGCTCTAAGACTGATCCCCCTTCAAATCCCCTCGCCCACTTTCTCCCTCCATGTCTACGAGCCATTCACCGTGCGCCATCCACCACCACCGCCACTGTGCACCGTCCATTGCCGCCGCCATCGTGCGTCGTCCATTGTGAGCTTCAAATTCCCTCGCCCTCTCTCTCTTTCTCCCTCCATGTCCGCGAGTCATCCACCGCGTGCCATCCGTCACAAGCTTCAAATCCCCCCCCCCCCACTACGCCATGACATAGATGACGGAGGAGCCATGGATGCTGCCACCAAAGCTGCAAGTCGAGGAGCTGCATCTCGGAGACTTAGGGGAAGTCAAAGATCACTTAGAGTGCGAGGCAGCCGGCAAGCTGCATGCGGGCAGCCACCATGGAGGCCGGACCACATGGGGAGGACGCGGGCGACGCAAGCCGAGCAGCTTGGAGATGGCGATGAGAGCTTCACGCTGCACGATTTCAATGAAATTTGTTAATTTTGTTATGATGTAATTTTTTAAAATCTTAATGCAATCGAGACAATTTCAATCAATTTTCGTTTGTCTTATGTAAAGTTGTATTAATCATCGAGATCCAAAATGTTGTAGTTGTAATCATGTTGTACAAGGCAGCTTATGCAAAGGATTGTGTTTCCAATTTCATACCATCAATTTAGCGTCGCCATAGCATGGCAACAACATCAACATTGTAGAACACTAGCGTCTCCTTAGCTCCCGTAAGGTGACACAAATGGTCCATGTGACGATTACTTTTGTATCTATATGGCATCACCATGGCATCGCACAAGGTAGTGTCCAAAGTTGTGACACTACAAGATATTCCTCGAGAGTGCAAATAGTGTCGCCATAGTGCTGGTCTAGTGTCGCCCGTCGACGATAATAGCGTCATTATCGCGTGGGCTCCATGACAATGCTATTGATTACCGAACTTCCACATTTTATTGTCGTGGTGCAGTTGCGACGCTGAAGTGTGGCTAATTCTTTTAGCCACGATTTAGTGCCGCTTTAGCGACACATTACTGAGTCACTAATCCATAGATTTCTTGTATTGATAGATACTTCAATTGAATAGGATAGAAAGCAGGTACATAATGAATGAGTACATTCATCCCTAGCGAAGATTATCGTTATTGTAATTTCTTGAGATTCGCTTGCATAGGAGACTATCTCAACTACCTTACCCAATTTTATGATGTAATTTTTCGTTATTATAATGTTTCGAGGTTCTCTTGTCTAGGAGACTACCTCAACTATGATCTAAAGTTTTTTAAACATACATTGAAGATTAATTTACAAAACATTTTGCAAAAGAAGAAGCAATTTAAACCACTAACCAATGACTTATGATTTATGGAATCGTATATATGCAATAATATATCATATATCCATGTGCATATTCAGAGGTATACCATCTCACCATCATCATCATATGTAATATCACTCATACTAATAATAATATGAATTGTATATCAATATCCATAAAATATTAATACTATGAATAATAGGTGAATGATTATTTATAAATTTTTTTATTGACCATATCGATCATCAGTTAACAATGAATAAATAAATAATTGATCAATAATAAAATTATCCATAACATCAATTACTAATGACTCATATCCATTCAATTCAATCATCAATTATTTTTAATGAATAATTGTGATAAATTAGTAAAGACCTTAATTAATAATTATCGAACTTATCCATAATTATAAATTTATCAATGAAGCACAAAGATCGCAATTTATTCATTCGTCATAAAGATGAAATCAATTATTCATCCACCATAAAGGCATAATTCAATTTAACAATTCAATTCAATATTTAAGGTCACAAGCAACCTTTTGAGGTGCTATCTTAGAACTCTCATGATCCAATGTCACTTTCATACAAGCCTGAGTGTAATTAATTCACGACAGGTCCACAATGCAATAAACTCCCATATGGTGAGGACGAGTGGTCAGACGTAGGACAACTATCGTTTTCACTAGAGATTGACGTATCAATCTCCAAGATTGATGTATCAACCTTTTAGTTACATATTTAACCCTATTTAATTAAATTATTTATCAGTTCGAAGGCGCAATTAGTTCAGTGGACACGAGCGCAACAACATTTAGCTTTCATTTTACTTATTTATAATATTTATCTTTTTTATTATCAATTTACATCATGACAATCGATTAAACAATAGGCCAATAAATACATAATGAATTTTTTATAATAATAGAAATTCAACGATAAACCATTTATGGTAGATTAATATCAATGATTAATAATCATTACAATTAACAATAATTAAATATGTGAAAATATAGTTTTTTATATGAAATCTGATCCGTGTTAATGGAAACCCGAATTCAATTGACCTTTTTTGATGGTCAAAACCTTGGTCGGGTAACGTAGATCTTGGGTCAAGTTCCATATATTCTCAATTCAATCCAATCATTAGCCATAAAACCTAGGCTGGGTTTGGTGACACTTCGGTCGTGTCCACTCAATCTTGGACATCTAGAATCCAGTCCGAGTATGAGTATAAGTTTTATAATAATGTGTTAATAGATAATTTTATATAACATATAATATATAATTAAGCTAATTATGTAAAAGTAGGGTCATAGACACTTATATGTAAAGAAAAATGGTTCCAGCCTACCAAAAAAAATGATGCCAGTTCTTGCCACAAGTAAGAATAATTCTTGCCTTTGCTTAGAACTCTTTGAACTTAAGTCTGGTCAATTTTTTTTTCTTTTGGATAGTGCTTGGATGCCCAATTTTAAATTCTTATTAGTTCTTAAGAACTGATTGATTAGAGAAAAAACTTTAATTTATTATTTGTATAAAAATATAATAATGGAGAATTAAAAAGTCGATTGGACGGATATGTTTTAAAGATTGTTTAGATAAAAAAGTAATGAAGAGATAATTTATTATTTTATTTGGTAAAAAATATATTAAAAACTATTATGTTAAATAAATATTATATTAATTATTATTTGAAAATATTAAACATAATTTAATAAAAATACTTTAATGAATAATGTCAAATGATAATGTATTAATTATATATATAATTTAATATAATTTATGTAAATATAATATTTATTTTAGGCAAAAATCATAAAGTTTACTTTAATTTTACTTAATAATATCATTATTTTAATTATATTTATATAATAATTAGAGTATAATAAATAAAAAAATAATATTATTAAATTTAATTAGATTTATTCATAGGTTAGATGATATCCTATTAATAATATATATTAATAAATCAAGAGAAAAAAAAGTAAAAACAAAAAAAGTCCTTGCTTCTGACAAGAACTAAATAAGTTCTTGCCATTCTAGTTTTCAATGTCACGTGATCTTTGACCGTAACATTAGTTTCAGTCATCATTATTTTTTTCTTCCCTATTTGGTTGAAAACTTCACTACTCACGTCCAAACACTGTCTTGATATGTTGTTTACATAACTTGAATTTGTTTTGATCCAAGTTATGCATCCAAACATAGCCAATAGGATTCAGTTTTCTTTCTTTTCCTTATCCTTTCTACCCGTTCTTTTAAGCCTACTCAAAATTAAATTCAAATTTTGAACCAATCAATATTCCTATTCATAATCCAATCTCAATTCTTTCTTCTACTCATATTCAATTTTTTTTCAAGTAAGATTAACAATTCTTTCTCTTCATATTTCTTTTCTCACATTTCTATCTCTTCTCAAATTCTCATTTGATCACTTGAAAATCATCAAATATTGTAATTAAATTATAAAATATATTGTCCTAATGAATTATTAGGACATCATTTTGGGTATGGTCACTCATCCTTTATTATACATAAATTTATTGAATTGAATTGGCATACTTGTGAATTGATCCCCCACTGGTTGCATGAAAATGCCATAATGTTTTTTTTATATAATAGAAAATTCTCATATTGCAAAAAATGTTTAATGGATAAGTCCAAATATTGAATGGATAATTAAATTTGTTTTGTCTTTATGGGTGATGGATAAATTGTGATATTTGTGTCAGGTGGATAAATTGATAATTGTTAATGAAATTAATAATTGTTAAATTGTGATCTTCATCGTCTTATGGTCAATTAAAGATAATCGATAATTTAATTAAATGAATATGGATCATCAATAAGTGGTGATATAAACAATTATTATGATTAATCAATTTATTATTAATTTATAATTTCTATGGTCAATAATAAAGTATTTATAGATAATAACTAATTGATTATTAATATATTTCTCATAAAATATATATATTATGGATATATATATATATATATATTATTGTTGATGGGTGTTTCTATTTCTACATACTGAATATGTTCATTGATTTTTTTATACATTTCAATTCTTGTAGGATGAAATGACGAATATGGTGAGACGGTTAGTAACTTTTTTTTACACACATTGAATGTGAACATTTATAAAGGTCTAGTCCATAACCAACAGCTCATTGTACATTTATACAAATATCTTTCACAAAATGTAAAGACTATTATAAATTAAAAGTTTATTGTTGATATAAGTTGTGTTGATTGGGTAAGGTAATAAAAATTTAGAACAACATAAATTAATAGGAGGCCGCATTCTGAATAAGTGAATTTGGAGACTTCTTTTTCATAGATCAACAAGTCATTTTGTTGAGGCATCTATCTCAAACTATGACAAATAAAAAAATATGATTTAACTCTGAATCCAAAAGAATTGGTCTATTATATTTTTCATGGATCTTGAGGAATTCTCCTCAATAGGATTCTTGGTGTTGTTGGGGCAAAGTTTTTATTCCTTATATAATTATATTTTAATGATACAAACCTCAAAACAATTGAGTTATATTTAAAATGTCGAAAAAAGTTTAAATATAAATGAATCACTTCATATACTAAACTTTCGATTAATATTTGTCTATGTTCCACGAGATTTACATTAAGAGTGAATATAAAATTTATAAATAAATTTCTTATCTTTGTATAGATTTTAGAATCACCTCATTGTGACAATCACATAAAAAGTTATGTTTAAACAAGTGAAGCTCGAAAAGATCAAATTGAAGTTGATATTTTTATGTACTAAACTTGCATTTAATTTTTTAGTATTCTATCATGAGATCTGGATAAAGAAACTATATATAAAATTTATATATAATTCTCTTATATTTTCATATAATTAAGAATCGCCTCATTTTGGACAATCATATGAAAGGTTATGACCAAAATAATGAAGGTCGACAAGTTCTATTTGAAGTTGATATTTTTATGTGCTGAACTTGCATTTAATATTTGATTACTTTATTAATAGATTTGAGATCAAGAGATGAACATGAAAGTTGTAAATAAAGTTTTTAGCGTTTCATAGAATCAAATATCATTTCATTTGGATACTGGTATGAAAAGTTATGTATAAAAAAGTAAAAATCTAAAATGTTTCATTTGAAATGGACAATTTTCTGTATTGAACTTTGAATTAATATTGAACTACGACCTCATTAGATTTTGATGAATGATGAATATCAAAGTTGTAGATAATTATGTTATCTTTCCATAGAATAAAAATTTATCTTATTTGAATATTTGTATGAAAAGTTATGTATAAAAGAGTAAGGTAAAAAAAAATTTAATTTGAAATTGACAACTTTATGCATTGAAATTGAATATTTGACTATGATCTCATTGGATTTTGGATGAGTGATGAATATAAAAGTTGTAGAGTATTTTATTATCTTTCCATAGGATAAAATATCGTCTCATTTGGATAACTGTGCAAAAAGTAATGTATAAAATATTGCAGCTCTATCACGTTGTCGATGACCAAACGGACGATCGAAAAATTTTCGGTCAACCGCTGGAGATAAAATGGATGCCCGAAAATGCTAATGCATCGATCGCTAATTACAGAGAATGTATACATTTCTAAGTTCGGACGACTGGGTGATCAAAGAATGGACATGTTCAAAATGGACGATCAAAATTGTTGTCAGAACGATTGTCAGTTATAGAGAGCACAGACATTTCTAAATCAGACGATCGAATCACTTTCGGTCGACCGTTATGGGAGCAAAGACAATGATAATAGTTAAATCCTTCTACGGTATATAATCAACGGGTGTAGAAAAACAAACACAATGATTAATTTTGTTCACAAAACAGATGACCGAAATGGTAACGGACGATCGTTGAGCATATGACAAAATGCACAATAGCTAGTTTTCGTTCAAAACGGATGACCGAAACTAAAACGATAGAACATTTTAGAAGTGACAACACAATTTCAAAAAGCTTTGCAACAACCATATTTTCAAAAGAAGCCTATAAAAGAGTTTCAATAGACTGGATGAAGGAAGATTAACTAAGCAAGACAAATCACTCTAGAACTTCCTTCAAGTCTAACGGATTTTTCTTGAGCTTAATCTTGCAAATCATCCCTTCCCTCTTCTACTTTCTTAATGTGAACATTCTTTGTAAGAAGAGAAAATTGGAGGGAATTCTTGTGTTTTTGTTTAGAGAGTTTGAGAGCTCATTGTAAGAAGAGGTGTGCCTTGCCTCTTGAGTAAAAAAGGTGTGGTGTAAAAAGGGTTATTCTCTCCCTATAAGAAAGGAGAAAGCTAGTGAATCTCCGACGGTCTCAAAGTTGAAAAGTCGGAGCGGGGACGTAAGCCAAGGAGTTGGGCCGAACCTCGTCAATATATTGTGCCTTCCTAAGTTTTGATTCTTCTTACTTGTATTTTACTTGCTTGTAATCGTATTTTCTAAAAATTGACTCTTACGACTTTTTTGTTACAATTTTTATGCACCAATTCACTCCCCCTCTTAGTGCTTTCGATCCTATAGGTGTGAGGCTGTATAATCTATAATAATAATAATAATAATTTTGTTTAATTGACCCTAAAAATAAGGATAAAAAGAGATAAATATAAGAGTTTAAGAAGAAAGATAAAATAAGTGGTTAGGAAAGGATTTGAGATTAGACTTAGATTAAAAATTTAAATTCAAATTCAATTTATATCAAGATATAATATGATCAAACACTCAGATAAATTAAGAGTTATAATTGATAATCAATTAATATTAAATCAAAATTATATTCTCATAAGTAGATCTCAAATTCTAATGTTTTGCTTACCAATTGGGCACATTCAGTTCACTAGTGTGGTTGGGGAACTAAGCTGGAACGAACCTTGGTTCCAGTTTAGTTCCCCATACACCAAGTCAAATAGGTCTTGGAACTAGGAGTTTTGGTGAAACTAGGCCAAAGTCGGTTCCATATTTTTTGTTTTTTTTGGGTAACATGACAGTTACTTTTTTTCAATTTTATTTTTCTTATTTTCTCTCTCTCACATATTTCTCTTACAAAATAATTTTATGTATTAAATGCAAAATATTTATAATAAAGGAGTAATATAATATTTTTTACTACTAATTATTTCTTTTAAAAAATATTTTATTAAATATAATTCATTTAAAAAGATTTTTATATTTAAATGATATATTTTTAACAAACAAATCATATTTTTAAAATTTATATTTGTATTTTTATTATTTTATAAAATTATACTTTTTATATATAATAACTAATTTTAAGTACATTAAAAATTAACTATCACATCTATTTTTTTCTATCACATTAACTACTTTATTCCTTATCATTAACTTTTACTTCATCCAAATACATCTTGAACTAATCTATCAATTCAACTATTCATCGAGAACTTGGAAGAAACTATAGTTCTATTTTCAAATGCAGACTCAAGCATGATAATCACACCAATCTTGAGTTGTGCATCCATCTTGAATTAGTCATATTCTTGCATATATAATTCATATGATATATTTTTTATTTGATTGTTTAAGCTATTTTTTTATTGTTTAACATTATGATTAATTGATGTGATTGTTTGTCTTAATGCATATAAAAGGTAAAGATACACATCATAAGTTAAATATGATAGAAAAAAATAAAAGTTGCCAATTTTCATAATTGTGAACTACCTTTGGAATTGAGTGTAACACATCAAATTCTCGTCAAAATTTGAAACTTTTTATCATTTTTGACGTCGGACTTTCGGAGGCCCAAATCAATATGGGCACCTATTATCATGACAAAGTCGGCAGCTTAGCCGAAGTTCCACCGGACAATCGAAACATTTTTGAACGGAAAAAAATGAGGAGAAGACGATTTCGATCCGATTTTCTCTCCTTTACACCATAACTCCGGGGGATTCATAACCTCTCTACCATGACTTTAGGGACTTTAAACGTCATAGAAGACTCTCCTGAGTGGAGAGGCATAAAAACCCCTTTCTTCTTTGTTTCCCTTTTCTCCATCTTTCTCATTTTTCCTCCATTTCTGTTCCCGTGTTCTTCTCAGTGGATCTCTGCCAGAGAGTTTTGGAGGAGTCCCTACAAGTGTTGAGGGAGCAGAGAAAGCAGGAGGGAGAAAGGGGACGCGATTAGAGCTTGATCCGGCGAGAAGGAGAACCAACCGTGTAGAAAAAGTTGTGTTTTCAAAATCTAAATCATGAGATCATTCTTGAGGATTTTTGCATGTTTTTAAGGACTCTTATAAGGTTAGGTTCATGCTAGTATGGGTAGAAGTCATGCTTTAATATTATTATGAAGTCCTAGATATGTTTTTCTTCGATTCTTGAGCATAGCCGGATGTAATACGTGTTAAATAAGATTTGTCCATATGATGAATGATAGAATCTAATAACATATGACTTTGATAGTAATGTCTCTGAATTGAAAATCTTTGCTGTATAGAACTAAGATCGATTGGAATCTCTTTTATGCTTCATGGTAAGAATTCAACAAGTTATTTTATGTGAAACAAAATGGTAGAAGTTATCTGCTTAGGATTTGATCCATGTTTAGATATGTCCCTAGATTATGTTACATGTTAGGGATAACATTAGTTGTTGATTGTGTTGAAAACTTTATTGAAAACATAAGGATTCCATAATGATCGCTCTGGGCGATCAAAACTTTTTGGGTGACCGATTCATCTCGGCAAGATATAGCGACTACCATATCGAACATTCGAAACTTGATTAGATGACATATTGTTCAGAATGGAAATCTGGAACTCTTTTGGATGATCGAACTAGAAAATGTCGAGACTTGGAAATAGCGATGATAAACGATCGAGGAAGATGGATATGATTACAGTGGACGACCAGTCAAGTTTTGATCAATCGAAACTCTCGAAAGTTAGAGAAACTCCTCATGTTATAATGGACGACCAAACCTCTCTCGATCGACCGTTCATATATGGCATTGGAACGACTAATAGATGAACTCAAAACGGATGATCGCACCCTTTTCGATCGACCGATGAACATAGACAAAATAGGCATCCATGAATGCACATCACATGGATGACCACTCGACCTTTCGGGCGTCTGATCTGTGGACAAAAAGTTTACAACTTTAATCTAAATCACTTGATTTGATATCGATTGGCATACATCCAAAAGATGATTCAGAACCACCTTGCTCTTTACAGTCTTGATTGGTCCAAGTGATCCAAAGAGAGGCTCATGATTAATAAGATAAAATGAGAGTTACCATTTGCCTATCTAGATGGGAGTTTCTCCCTATAGTTTCGTCTTGAGCTAAGTCATCTTTTCCGACGGGATACTGACCGTGGCACTGATCCTCATTGGCCTACCATGGTTTAGTAGTACACTCTTGTGTGTTTACAATTGGTATTCCCTACAAGTGGAGAGCTTTTCCAACCATGGATAAGATGAAAGCATATAATGGCCAAAGGTGAATGGAAGGACTTTGTCCTTATGAGTATGAACATAAACTATGAACTATAAACATGAAAATGAAATGAAATGAAAGGACATGAAACCATGATCTATTAATTTATTATCACATCTTCATCTTATTGCTTACCTCATGCTTATTTTTTATGGAACTTATTTATGACCTATACGAAAATTCACACTAAATTTTATGCTAACGGTTGAGTTTACTCCTGTAATTTCCACATCTACATGTGTGCCTAGTTAATGTGTATGTAGGAACTATCATTTGAGTGGTTCGTGGACATGAAGTCTCTTTTATTTTATTTTATCGAATTGTATTTGGACTATTATGCAACCTATCGCTTTGTATATGCATGGACTTTATTTGTCTTATGAGATGATGGACTTGATGTATTTTATTTTATATCGCTTCTGCATTTTTATTTTTTGAGTTATAATAATTATTTTTAAATCTTCCATTTATGTGTCATGTTTGTTGGGTCAACGACTAAAGAAAGTAACATATGAATAGAGATGAATAGAGATTTCCTCACCAGATGGGTCAAATTTCAAATTGTTATATAGAGATTATCGAGTTGTTATTGATTGAAAGGGGTAATTAACGTAACTATAGGATAATCAGCAAACTTTCAACGAAAACTATATTTGAGATTTCACAATCTCTTGCAACGAATCTCAAGAATCCTGGATACGGTGGATCTTGCTTTTGGATATGAATGAATGACACATTGCATGCATAGTACTATTAAAAAATAGATATGAACTCTTAATGAAAAAAATGGCCCTCCACGTTGATAAGATCGAATAACTTTAAGATATAAGATTTTTTATTACAACAATTGATAATTATGATTGATATACAATTAAAAATTATTAATTAAACTAAATTGATTATTATGGTCCATAGATAATTATGGTAATTGATTATTGATTAAGGATTAATTATTGATAATTGATATTGATATAAATTGGTATGGATAATTAAAATTGACAAAGGAGGTTCTCATAGTTAAATAGTTAAATAGCCTAATACGTGTTTTCAGAATATACCATTTCGAAGTGTTAAACTTTGCACATCTTAATTGGAGAAGTAACTAGTTATCTCCTTATGAAATGCAGAAGATTGATAACTGACTTCATAAAAGTCCAAAAGAAAGTTAATACATCAAATAAATAAAGAAAGGAAAAAGTTATCCATCATATAAAGGACTCAATAATCATGTGCAGCCACCTACGAGCTCGATCTGTCACCGTTGGCCACCTTCATCATTAAGATATAGTCCTGCATTTAAGAATATGCAGGGGAGAAATCTCCCTATGAGTTTTACAACTCAGTATGAAAGTAAGATAGAAATAATCATAGGATCATGATACTAAACAAGAATCATAAATACATCATCATCATCATCATATAGAAAATAAACATCATCGTCATCATATGTGTAACAGAGATCCTATAACTTGACATATGGATAGGAAGTTGATAGATTGTCACCTTCTTGAGCTCATAAGATTAAAGATCATGATAGATCAAGATAAATCATCATAGAGGAGGCAAAAGCCGATCATCATGATTATGAGGTCATCATCATATAAAGAATCATGAGAAATCATCGTATGAGCATAGATAATCATGATACCATGGAAAGGTGTGATAAGAGCCACTAATCATCATGAAGGGATTTCATTATTAATATGCTTCATCTTCTTCATCATCTTATTATTCATCTTTGACTTATAGTGGGGTATATTTCAACCCACGGGGAGGCCTGCCTCAACCCGTCCATCATCATTATCATAACTGACAGAGCCAGCCCATAACTGACAGAGGTCAGCCCATAACTATCCGAGGACAGTCCATAACTAGTCGTCACTAGTCCATTATAAAAAGAGTTCTCCATTTAACGTTTTACGTCTTTTATCTTGCATCTTTTAATTAAATAAATCATATTTTGATAAGGGCTTTAAATCAAGATAAAGGACATAATCATGGAGAGTACATCAGAGATAAGGTCGACATCATCATCATCATATATAGATCAGGATTAATCACATAGAGTAAGAATTACTAAATCATAATCATATGCTTAATCAGGTCGGAACCCGGGACGAATAGGGAGAAACCCGGGCCGAGTTGATCGGTCATCGTCTTCAGAAAAATCAGGGTAGAGCCCGAGCTGGGTTCGGGTTACACCCGGGCTGGGTCGGATCATCATCGAATCATACAGATTAATAGTCCTAATCCTCATCATCATCGTTATATAAAACTTAATTGGAGCTACAAGATAGGATCATAGAGAGGAATCATATGTGCATAACATCTTAATCATCATTATGACTTAGATCAGGATTAAGCTCATGAATCATAGGCCTAAACATCATAGAATCATCATAAGTGGTATCGAAACTCGGGCCGAGTCAGGCAGAACCCGGGCGAGTTCATTGGAAATTGTTCTCGGGAAAACAAAGAACAGTCCGGGCCGGGTTCGGGTCACACCCGGATCGGGTCAAGTCGTCTTCTTCTCGAAATCGTCGTTTTGCCGACTGCTCATCGTGCAAGGAACTCGGTCCGGGTCATCTTCAACTCGGGCTGGGTTCGACCGATTTACAAAGCTCGAAGAGCGCAGCAATGGCGGATCCGAGCCGAGTTCTTACGAATTCGGTCCGGAGAATGATCTGCCCGGGCCGGGTTCCAGTGAACCTAGGCCGGGTTCTTCTTACGCAGCAACTGCGCAGTTCGCGTTCCGTTCGACTTTTCCGACGATGGCCGGCACAATCCAACATCATAGAACATTATAGAATAACCAGGAACTACCTAGAACATGCTTCAAGTCTAGAATCATGATTCTAGGAAGAATCTACCCTAGTTCCATACCTTGTTAGTTTCTGTCTAAAAACTAATCCTGCGGTCTTCTTCTTTCTCCTCCTCTTCCTCTTCTTCCTCTGCCCGCACCTCTCAGTTCTAGCATGCTTCGACGGCATCTCCTCCCTCCGGCGATGTCCCCTCTTGGCGGCAGCAAATCAGGGATGAAAAAGGAATGAAAAAGGTGCACGAGAGGGAGAGAAAATTAGGGCCGGCTTGTAGGAAAAATAAAAGTGACTGATTTGTTTAATTTGTCCTCATATTTATAAGGGAGAAATTTGAGTTTGGTTGGAAACCTAACTCCTCATAAAATCTGATTTCAGATTTTATCTTTTCCTTATTTGTTTTATCTCCCTTTTCTTTTCCTTTTATTTCTTTTCTTTTCCCCAATTAAATCTTGGGCGTTACATCATAAACCTCTTAAAATAAAATTCGTCCTCGAATTTAGTCATTTGGTAAGAGTTACTAAGAAGAAAACTTCTTGATCATTTGTGCAATGGTACATCTCACGCTTATAAAGACATTTGTTCATCATCGTTCCATCTTCATCATCTTAAGAACAGAGTCCTTCCATCATCATATGTGTTGGGACAATGGGTCATTTTATAGTAATATACCTTAGGCAAAGGTCCTTTTATCATATAACATTTTCTTTCATCCTTTCTTCAACATATGGTTCATCTTTTCATTTTGCCTTTTCAATAATTTGAAAATAAATATCTACTTCAGTCAACACGTTGATGTGTTGCCATCTAAGTTATTCATATGTCAAATAGAGGGTTGCCTCATATGGGGGTGTAAACTCTTCTTTAAATAGGCCATGACAATCCTCGTTTCATCTTGCATATTCCTTAATCAAACATCCTAACTTTTGGTTACAAGGAATCAATTAAGACATTTGGGAGCAAAGTCAGCTCCAGATCATCATGAGAAAACACATGATAATGTCATGACATCATTTGGACACATCTTGATTTTCGTTCAAATCAATAATTTGGATCAAACACCTTCTTAGGTAGGAAAAAAACTTTTAATACAACTTGATAATCAAGTTGATGATCTATCTACATCCGCCTTTAGTGGCATAAGATTTCTATGGTGCCAGAGTTGTCTTCATCCTCTTTATATTAATTCGATTTGGCATGTTCATTTTGACTATCACAGCTCTTTGGCACTTAATAATTTCTTTTCACCTTCCTCATTCTTACATGTAGGTAAGCAGTATGGTATCCTATATAAGAATGCGAAGGACATCATGCAAATGACATAATCCTCCTGTACAATAGAAGTCATTATGGACAATGACATAGGATCTATAAGCATCAATTGGTGGAAAATAAAACTTTATCTCATGATTAATTCCATAAAAGTGATTATCATAATCATGAGCATATGGCATGATCATCGTCAATTATAAGACTAAGGGTCATCATGGTAGTATATGATATGGTTGATTATACAACCATGGGACATCAATTGGAGAATCAAGAAGATTGATTATTTGGCATCAAAAGATACATCATCATCATAGGATCATTCCTTTATTATAGGATGGTCATCATGTAGATCATTAAGATCAACAATGGCATAGCCTAGCATAGTGGGAGAAAATTGTCACAAGTGTCATTACAAATCATGTACATCGATTTACAAGATCGATGATCATCACAAAGTGTAACATAATTCATCATCATTAATAGTCTTCATCTTAATGGGCACAATTGATTATAATCATATAATGATCACAAAGATCATTTGGATTAGCATTGACATCATTAGATAGGACTGTCTTCCAATGTAAGGTCATCTTTATATAAAATTTTTAACGTCATGCATCATCTTTTCATAAGATTTCTTATGCTCTACTTTTTTTCATTGACATGCTAGGTACTTAGAACATACCTTTGTACCTTCATGTTTCATGTCATTGCTATTTGTTTATCCTTATGCATTTGTGTACTTCCCAGATGAATCACAACCTAGGCTTATGGTTACATCATCATACTTCTTTGTACTTTTCAATTGAATCGTAACTCAAGCTTATAATATTCTTTTAATACTTTTTCCTTATAAAGTATAATCCCGAATGGATCGCCACACAGACTTATAACATTCATCTAATACTTCTTCTTATAAGACTTATTCCCTAATGGATCGCAATCCAGACTTATGTTATTCATGCAGTATTCTTCTTTTTAGGACTTCGTCGTTTGGGTTCCACATGCTTAGTTCCATCATCATTTCACATTGACGCAGTCTCATTGAAGCCTAATGAGCCTTTATTCTTGTGTTTGAATGCATGTGGAATAGAATTTATTACCATGGTGGTAATTTATGAGGAACTCAAAATCTTTTAGTAATCACACATAGACAGAAAAGATCATCTTCATTACATCCGTTTTCAACGATCCGAAACTACTAGTACTCACTTCATAGGTCAACCTTGGATAACATCCTGACCTTAAATAGATGATCTATACAACGTAATAGACACTTGTGTCTTGATGGTTGTTTTGATTAACATCTTGTAATCAATCTCTAACTTCGTAGAGTTATCATTCTTTTTTATAAAAGAAAATGGAACATTCTAAAAGTGAGACCCTCGGTCTCATAAATCCCTTATCTTAAAGTTATTAAATTTATCTCTTCAGTTCATGTGTCATAGGGCCTTTGAAATCAGAGTCATGCTTGAAATGAGGTCGATATGACACTCAATTTTTAACTATAGCTTTTAGTTCATTTAAGTACTAGTAACTATCTTCTTCTTGCATAGTATTTATACATGTGAGGAGGCAAATCAATTGACACTAGAGTTCCATCATAATCCTCCTAAGAATTTTTAACCGATGTGAAGAAAAGATTTTATCTTCCATCGTCATTTGTACCACTAGGACATACTTTATGATATGAAATTATTTTCATAAGTTCATCATCCTTAAAAGTTGCTTATGTCATACAAGGATCAATGGGCTCACTAAGAGCGTTGTTCATCATCATAGGACAACATATAATTCAATAAGATTGATATTGGAACTATGTCAATCATCATCTTTATAAGATTAATCTAGATCAATATCTTTAATTATGACCTATGTTTGATGTGACCCATCCCTAAATACCATCATTAAAATAAGACTTCTTTGATTGATAATCAGATCAATGATATAAAAAGGGGATCACATATGAGATCAAGGATATGTATTTGATCAATCCATTGAATCAATACTTCATCATCTTGGTAGGATGGATAAAGTAATTATGATATGAACCTGATATAAAAAGGCCATATGAGGCATGCCAGTTGTCACATCCTGAGATGTTCCATATTCATAGAGTACATCATCAAACATCATCTTTAGAAAGGAATTTTAAATGTCAATAAGACCCATATTAGCATAAACAACTATCGTGAGTCAAAAGTTGTCATCTTAATCGCTCAGCTTATGGAAGAGGGACAAACTTACTTGACATAATCTTCAGGTGACGCGGTGACTGCTCGTGGCACTTGCACATGTACTTGACATCATACTTTAGGACATGAGAATGGCCTAACTTTAGGCTCTGATACCTAACTGTAACGCCCCCAAATCGCACCCTGCTACGTGTCAGAATACAGTTCGAAGACGCTACGGGTCATCCTTACGTGTACATCATGTTGACCGAAAATAAGACTTTGACTGGTCAACTCAATATCGATAAATGCGGAATAATTAAAATCACCATTTAGAATAAAGAGAGTAACATCATGAAATGCGGAAGACTGATAACTGACTTCATAAGAGTCCAAAGGAAAGCTAATACATCAAATAAATAAAGAAAGAAAAAAGCTATCCATCATATAAAGGACTTAATAACTATGTGCAGCTACCTACGAGCTCGATCTGTCACCGTTGACCACCTTCATCATTAAGATATAGTCCTGCATTTAAGAACATGCAGGGGAGAAACCTCCCTATGAGTTTTACAACTCAGTATGAAAGTAAGATAGAAATAATCATAGGATCATGATACTAGACAAGAATCATAAATACATCATCATCATCATCATATAGAAAATAAACATCATCGTCATCATATGTGTAATAGAGATCCTATAACTTGGCATATAGATAGGAAGTTGATAGATTGTCATCTTCTTGAGCTCATAAGATTAAAGAACATGATAGATCAAGATAAATCATCATAGAGGAGGCAAAAGCCGATCATCATGATTATGAGATCATCATCATGTAAAGAATCAGGAGAAATCATCGTATGAGCATAGATAATCATGAAGTGAATCATCTTCTGTAGTTCATATTAATAATAGATCAAGAGATCATGGAAAGGTGTAGCAAGAGCCACTAATCATCATGAAGGGATTTCATTATTAATATGCTTCATCTTCTTCATCATCTTATTATTCATCTTTGACTTATAGTGGGGTATATTTCAACTCACGGGGAGGCCTACCTCAACCCGTCCATCATCATCATCATAACTGACAGAGCCAGCCCATAACTGACAGAGGTCAGCCCATAACTGTCCGAGGACAGTCCATAACTGGTCGTCACTAGTCCATTATAAAAAGAGTTCTCCATTTAATGTTTTACGTCTTTTATCTTGCATCTTTTAATTAAATAAATCATATTTTGATAAGGGCTTTAAATCAAAATAAATGACATAATCATGGAGAGTACATAAGGAATAAGGTCGACATCATCATCATCATATATAGATCAGGATTAATCATATGGAGTAAGGATTACGAAATCATAATCATATGCTTAATCAGGTCGAAATTCGGGACGAGTAGGGAGAAACTCGGGCCGAGTTGATCGGTCATCATCTTCAGAAAAATCAACGTAGATCCTGGGTCGAGTTCGGGTTACACTCGGGCCGGGTCGAATCATCATCGAATCATACAGATTAATAGTCCTAATCATCATCATCATCGTTATATAAAACTTAATTGGAGCTACAAGATAGGATCATAGAGAGGAATCATATGTGCATAACATCTTAATCATCATTATGACTTAGATCGGGATTAAGCTCATGAATCATAGACCTAAATGTCATAGAATCATTATAAGTGGTATCGTAACTCGGGCCGAGTCAGGCAGAACCCGGGCTGAGTTCATCGGAAATTGTTCTCGGGAAAATAAAGAATAGCTCGGGCCGGGTTCGGGTCACACCCGGGCCAGGTCAAGTCGTCTTCTTCTCGGAATCGTCGTTTTGCCCGACTGCTCATCGTGCAAGGAACTCGGTCCGGGTCATCTTCAACCCGGGCCGGGTTCGACCGATTTGCAGAGCTCGAAGAGCGCAGCAATGGCGAATCCAAGCCGAGTTCTTACGAACTCGGTCCGGAGAAGGACATGCCCGGGCCGGGTTCCAGTGAACTCGGCCGGGTTCTTCTTACGCAGCAACTGCGCAGACGCGCAGTTCGCGTTCCGTTCGACTTTTCCGACGATGGCCGGCACAATCTAACATCATAGAACATCATAGAATAATCAGAAACGGTCTAGAACATGCTTCAAGTCTAAAATCATGATTCTAGGTAGAATCTACCTTAGTTTCATACCTTGTTAGTTTCTGTCTAGAAACTAATCATGCGGTCTTCTTCTTTCTCCTCCTCTTCCTCTGCCCGCACCTCTCAGTTCAAGCACGCTTCGACGGCGTCTCCTCCCTCCGGCGATGTCCCCTCTTGGCGGCGACAAATCAGGGACAAAAAAGGAACGAAAAAAGTGCACGAGAGGGAGAGAAAATTAGGGCCGACTTGTAGGAAAAATAAAAGAGACTGATTTATTTAATTTGTCCTCATATTTATAGGGGAGAAATTTGAGTTTGGTTGGAAACTAACTCGTAAAATCTGATTTCAGATTTTATCTTTTTTTTATTTGTTTTATCTCCCTTTTTTTTTCCTTTTATTTCTTTTCTTTTTTCCAATTAAATCTCGGGCGTTATGGTATACTTTTCTGTAATGTCGGTTCCGTCTCTCTTTGAGCGCTGCAGCCTGCAGGTGTTCGCTTCTTCTCAGCAACTCTCTGCACAATTTCTTTTTGAATCGTAACAATATTATTTTTGCTGTGAAATCAGAATGACAAATTACAGAGGTGTGGCCAGCAAACAATTACTTGGGGCTCTGAAAGGAGTGGATCATTTTGGCTTCGGTGGAGCCATCTGGGCACGTCACGCTCCTGCTTCCATCCACTATGATTGAGTTAAATATGCTGTGCTGGCCAATTATTAGCTATCAAAGATGCGTTGAGAGTAGATGCATAGGAACACACTTGGTGGATGCATCTTTATTCTTCAGACTTCCTTGTGGCCAGGAACTAGCGTACATATGTAGCATGATAAGATCTATGCTTTGACAAAGATGGCTAGCTATCTTCCACAATTGCGGTCAAGATGCACTTGCGTTGCATTGCCATCTGGTCCTTCTCTTCATCTCCTTTAGCCTTTTGTCTTCTTTTGTATTATGATGGAACAGAACCTCATGAGCGAGGAAACACAGCTTCCACGACCCTATTGATAAATCATGTATGATGTCCGGGGTTTGTCCTGCTAATTAATTAGCAATCATGTCGACTCATGATCGACTATATGCTGACCATTTTATACATGTTCATATAAATAATTGTTCATGGTTGGTGTTGTCACGATCGAATTTTTTATCTCCATAAGGGCCAGGCATTGATTTCCAGCTTACCAGCAAAAAGATTTGCTCTTCATTCAGCTGTGTAGTACTCAAACTTTAAATTATTAAAGGCATGGACCGTGAAGCTGGCTTTTATTTCCAACTAATGTACTGCAATCTGAATAACAGTTCATTATTGCTGTTCTTGTGAAATACCATGTTCAGGCAGTGCCTCTTACAAGGGAATGTCAGATGTTTTGCCCCAAGATGTTGACAGGCAGGTGCCAACTTTTTCCTTATGGTGGTAGTCGATATACATTGCACGATTTACTTTCTTTTGGACTGATACGATTCAATGCATGCTCTCAACATCCTGTCTCAAGTTACTCCTAATTTTTCCTTCTGATCTTTCCATGGATCTTAAAGGTCCACATAACAGCTTTGATCACATGGATCTTAAAAAACCTTCCGAGCTGATTCAATCCCCCTGAATGAATCTTCTAAACATGAAGCCACACTTGTGGAACTGCAGAAGGCTGAGGGCTACTAACAAGTAATAAAAAGTATGACCTCCAGTAAACAGACCTACCGAGTTGCAAATGCTATCAAAGAAAAAGAACAGCTAAAAAATAAATACACAACTTCCATTATTGACACCTTCGTTCTTTTGCTTGTCGACATGAATGGTGGTGAATGGAGAGGCCACACATGTTTTTTTCCCACAGGAGGCAACGCCCACTCACCCAGACATACTGAAGCAGTTAAACCCCAAATCCACATTCCCACTTACGCTGCATTCTTCCCATGACACTCGTAAGCGATGCCCATTTTCTTTCAGGGCGTGACTTGCTATCCAGCTATTATTTTCTTGTCACTCAAGTCTTGAGATCAAATGACGCGATCGGGTTCTGCATGAACATGTCCTCAACATGACATTTCATGGTGATGGGAATGGTAGGCAACGACAAGGTCAGTAGGTCAAGGTGAACGATGTCACCTCCATCACTGCTCTGTACACTTTTTCACTATTTTACAGCAACTAGTGAATAGCAGCACAAAGCAGGACAGCAAGTTGGATCGTAAAGAGAGATCACCAGACCTTATTAGTTTCATCTGATGTTATTTATCAAAGAGCAATCTTTAAAAAAAAAACTGCAACTTTTGATGCAAAATCTACAAAAATTCTCAACATGTCATGAGGGCCACTAGAAACTGTAAAACAAGCCTTCTTTGTTACAACATAACGATAGAAAGAACTGACACGTTTGATCAGGTATCTATCTACAACGGGATATACTCATATACACATAGAGAACTTTCTCTGCATTGTGTTCTAAGGATTGAAGATGGTCTCTCCGCATTTGCATTGCCACTTCATGGGCTTGTAGTTGGAAGCGAAGTCGCCGCCACCACCATTCGTGGCTACTTTGAACTTTCTTATTCCCCCCATCTCCTCTGGAACCACAGGCACCTGAACTGGTTCGCAATGGCCGCATGTAATGCACCTGGCCTCACATCTCGGTGGCCTTGAACCTATCAAAGCTCTCACCATTAACTTCTTCTCTACGTTAGTCTGATCAAAGCAGAACGCTGACACTGAGATGCGAGTATATATGATGAAGAACAAAAGAAATAAAGAAACAAAATACTGGTATCTGTCCGACCTTTGCGATCTCTTGGATCTTGTAGTGTGATCTGCCTGCAACCGAGGCAGAAGTGTGCTGGTCTAAGAGTGGCCTGCCATCGACTGAAGTGTTAACTTGAATTGAACTCCAAAAAATCAGAGCGAAGAGAATCAGCCGGAGAGACTTATGAATCTGAATGCAGTGTGGAACTCCCATTTCTAAGAGCTGAAAAGGAGAATGATTCTTCCGTCCTCTAGAGTGCTCTGCTCTATAAAAGCAGGGAGATCAGTCTCTCACGCACGAGGGGTAATATGTAATGTGGCGTATAAATAGATGTTACTCCGTGGCCCGTGGAGCAAGTGCACAACTGCAAAGTTAACTTAGTTAAGGTGTCGGATGTATTGATAATGGTAGGGAACAGAAGAGCGGAAGACAGGGTAGGACTCAATTGGAGCACAAACTTACAGGAAAGAGTGCAAAGGGTGAAAGAAAAGTTGAAAGCGCACAGCAAAGCAACCTCAACTGCGTCGATGTTTGAACCAAAAGAAGACCAATGAAGGGAAGACGAATGGACGTGTAGACCACGTCAAATGGTAACAAGCAACAGAAGAACTGCTGCAGCAGCGAACCTGAGAGAAAGTAGGTTATAAAGAGGTTTTTCCTTCTGAACAGATGCTATGAGAAAGACCTTAAAGACACAGGTGAGTAGGAGGATCAAAAGAGGGAGTTAAGTTCTTCCCACATACTGACACTGGACAGCTGCTTGTGATGTTTCCATTATCATTTCAACTATTACCATTATTAGTTTTGCTGTTACTTTCTGCAAGCTTGTTATAGACTTGTAGTAGTTGTGTGCCAGACAAGGCCAACACGCCAAATCTTTATCTCCCCCTTTATCTGTCCATCATGTGAGAGTGGGGTTAGAGAAGGAGAAGATATGGGTGCACGTTGCATGATGCACGTAAATGGCGCTTCCTTCCTTCTGCTCTGTTCATCTCGTTTGTCGCCAAAACCTAGGGGTAAATGTATGAAGTCTTAACTAATTTATCCTTGAAATAACCGGTTCTAATCACATACATTTTAGTACTCCTAAATCTCAATGTCATTTTTCTAGATTTTATTTATTTTTAATGTTTTGATGAAATATAAAATATTATTTAACAACAAGTGAATGCATATTTTATTCAATAACTTTATGACCGATGCACATAGGCGCTCCTGAGTTACATGATCAGTGTTATTTTTCAAATATTGGGCTGGCAACCAAAATTGTAGTTTCTAATCTAACATTAGGAAAATTACAAAGATCATCCACAATTTTAAATCAATATCACAAAGGTTCCCAACTTTACTTTATAACTAAATTATCCTCAAACTTTATTTTCTTGCATGCATCTTCCACTAGATTGATCCAGCTTCCTGGTTATATTCTTAGTAGGATAATATAAAATAATAAAATATTATAATATTAATAAAAAAATCTATAAAAATGAACTAAAAAATAAAAAAATATACCAGTCGGCTATGTGCCGGCGTCGTCCCGTGCGAGCTCGCAGGAGGAGGGGGAGAGGGGTTTTTTCTCCCTCACAAGCGAGAGAGAAAAAGGGCGGTAGTGCCCTCGTGTCACGGGGTCGTTTTTCGCTCAATCGACTCGTGCGATGTCTAAACGTGCCCAACGTTTAGGCAAGCTCTTTTGAGCGCTTTGCGAAAGCTTGCTTATGCCATAACTTTTGGGACGCACGGTCCCGAGCGGACGCTTCTTCGGTGGAGGCGTTTGTGAACAAATGAGTACTCAGCATAATGCTCGATTTCTTGGGACGCTTTGGGACGTTCTTTTGTGGGTTTCCACCCCACGCTCGAAGCACGGTGCTAGATTTTGGGAAGCTTGAAATCTTTATTGAGTAAATATGAATGATTACAACACTTCGGGGGAGCACTAGCGGATTTCCCCTACTATACCGCAGATTCGGATACTAGGTTTGCGACGTGTGATGTGAAGGACAAGCTAAGGAGTGTGATGTGGAGGACAAGCTAGGGAGTGTACTTTTCAGGAGTGCAGAAATTACAAAATTGCCACTATCACACTTGAAAATAAAACTAAGTACAAAAGTTGGCTGAAATGGAAAAAATATATAAAGTAAAATAACTCAATGTGCCCCGGAAAAAGCCCCTTGGACATTCTCCCCCACTCAATTCAGTGACGTCCCTAGAACTGTAGCTTGAAATTTTTTAATCTTCTGCTTGAACTGCCACAGGTCTTCGGCTGTCTCCCAACTTGTGTCGGCATTCGGTCTTCCGCTCCATCGAATAAGATACTCCTTCCGATTCTTCATGCGGACGATGAGTACTTCTTCAACTTGATCAGTGAACTGCTGACGGATGACCGACGGGACGTGATATGAAACCCCATGCCGGAGATCTTTAGGCTGAGCAGGCTGACATGGAAGACGGGATGTTGCTGCATCTGAGGCAGGAGCTCCAACTTGTAGGCCACTACAGTGATATTGAGGGGTGTAGTGATAACTTGCTAATTTTGGGGTCAAATTTCAGATTTTTTAATTTTTGATTTAACTCCCTAATTCACTTTCTACTGCAAGTATACAGGTCAATTGTAATCTATCCAAATATCGTATTCACAGTTATTTGAAGCCTAAGACTCCCTAAACAATCTAGATCAGCCTTAACTAAAGTCAAAATTCCAAGAAATTAAAAGAAAGTGAAAACCGATTTCTTTAAATGGCTAAAATGATAATTATTTTTGGATTTTTGAAAAGTTATCAAAACTGAATGATAAATGCTAAACTAGAGGATCAAAGGGTTTAACTATCAATGAGAAAAGTTCTCCTAGGAGTTGGGGTTCATCTAACTTAATTATGGATGGAATGGAACAAGTTATCAATACATTGTCAATTTTAATTCAACTTGTATAATTTCTATTTTCACAGCTGGTTTAACCCTGAAATAATTATCATATCCTCATATGATTGATTAGCTAAGTTGATTTAGAAGAGGTCCTGACTGAAATCAAGTCAACATTAGGCTCAAAATTTAGTTCCTTGCTGAATTTCAATGATTTAGTGAAATCTAAAATGATAACTTTCAACTTGCACTTTGAAAATGAGGGACATATTTCAATCAACTAAACAAGGATGAAATCAATCCAATATTGATATAAATGCTTCTTGGTTTATCTCTAAACTACAAGAGGATTTTAAATCAGTCTTTCAGATGCAAATTCAAATGAAATCCACATTTTTACCAAGGCATTGAATGAAATAAGCACCTACATTTCATATGGGAATTCAGCAATGTCATTGCATTCTTGGTCCATCTCTGAACATCAAGACAATCTTAAAATTACCTCTCAGTGATTAATGAAACTAGAGCTTTAACAATAACAAGGCAGGTTCCACAATTTCAGGATTTCAACAACTAGAAAATTCATAAATCAGCACCTAGCAAACATTGAAATTCAGCACATATCACTCATTGGAATTCAGATTTGTCATTGCTCTTTGGTTCATCTCTGAACAACAAAGTATCCCTAGGATTCACTTCTCAGTGATTTAATGAGATCAAGGGTTTACAACAGCAAATCAGAATTTAAAGATTCAGGAAATCAGCAAAGAAAAATAAGAAATCAACATTCAAAAGTTTGCAATAAATCAGGGATTATAAACTTGGAAACACCATTGCCTCTTGATTCATTTCTGAACAAGAATGAAACCATAAGTAACCTCTCTGTTATCAATTAAATCAGGGCTCAACAATGATAGAAACAGGTTTGACAGAATTCAGAAATCAAAAATTAGATTTGGGCGAAAAAACATATTTCAGAATTCAGATTTCAAATTCTAGCTTAGGAGTCACAAAGGTTAAAGCAAATTTAAGTCATGAAAGAAGTACTAACATTAACTGATTTGGATTTCAAGGATTGTAAACTCTATTAAAATGTTTGAAACATCAATATCTTCATGAACATATTTTTCCACTGCTTAAACAGGTTTAACACCTGACTTTTATTCATGAAAATGCAAGTAAACATACCAAGACCTGATTTTTATTCATGCTGGTCACAGGATAAAAATCCTAACTTTATTTAGGAGAGGTTTCTTTTTGAAATTTCACTATCTTTATTTGTGCATGCATGCAATGCAAAATGCAACTTTTCACTTTTCCTTTTTTCATTTTTCTCTTTTTCTATTCTGTTCATGAAGTGAGCAATGGTTCAAACTCAAGCATAGTTTAGACCCTTAAATGCAAATAGTCAAGATTTCTTATTTAACATGGCAGCAAGAGCCTTGACCTCTTTCTAGACATCTTTTACTTTCCAATTAATCCATGAATGTCAGCTAGTGTTACCCACAAAAAAAAATTCAGCTGAAAATTAATTCAAATGCATCTGAATTGATAATGTCAATTAAAGCAAGAAGACTAATGGCCAAGTTGGCCACTTGGTATTGGAGTGTACTAACTGTCATAATAAAGTATTCTACTCATTTTAGAGTTAAAATAAATTCAGGATTGCGTTGAGCCCAAAAAATGATAACCGAGTGATAACTTGTTCAAACAATGATAACCTGGTAGTAAATGATGATATGACCATTAAAATAGATTAAAAACATAGTGTAAAGGTTAGAAAAGCACCAGATTTCCTCCCCCAAACTTATTCTCAGCACTGTCCACAGTGATGAAAATTAAGGCAAGGGAGAGGGTTGGGAGGGTATGAAATCGATGGAATTTGTGCATTTGATCCCTTCCAATGGTTATTGCATCTCAATCAGGGTCTTAGGATGGTCCATTCTTCATTAATTGTAGCTAATCCTGTAAGGAAATAAGAGATATCAGTGGGATATTCAATATCAGATTTTTAGAGTGCACAATTCAACAATGCATTAAAATTCACTGAAATGCATTGAAATTTAGCTATGATGGATTGGGATAACTGATAGGAATGATAATTCAGATGTTGATATGATGATTTCAGCATGAGAGAAAAGATACTATTAGTTATCAATAAGATTTCAGTGAGAAAAATTAAAATTAAGGGTAGGGGTATTCCCTAGTTGCCAATTTGTGGATTGATCTGATTCCTCCCTTCTTTATTCCTGCAAAATAGAAAGATTAAGTGTAAAATGGCTTGGATTATCTCCCAAGAAGTGTCATGCTTTAATGTCTTAGGCTGGACATTTTTCCACTTGAATTCAGCTAGGCAAACTTGGCAAATCTTGCGAATTCAGCACCTCCTTTGCTGAATTTTGAACTGTGGGGTTGTATAGCTTCAACCTCTGTCCATTGACCTTGAATATATCATCCTTATCATTCAGAAGGTCCACAGCTCCATAAGGATAAACTTTGTGGACTTTGAAAGGTCCACTCCATCTAGACTTCAACTTTCTAGGAAATAACTTGAGCCTTGAATTAAATTGTAACACAAGGTCTCCAACCTTGAAATCCTTCTTCAGAATCTTGCTATAATGCCACCACTTGGTCCTTTCCTTGTAGAATTCTGAATTATGGTAGGCATTGAGCCTAATCTCATCTAATTCATCAATTTGTAGGAGCCTTTTTTTGTCCACATGCATGCATATCAAAGTTTAGTGCCTTGACTGCCCAATAGGCCTTATGTTTCAACTCAATTGGTAGATGACATGTCTTCCCATAAACCAATTTGTAAGGAGAAGTGCCTATAGGGGTTTTATAGGCTATCCTATATGCCCAAAGTGCCTCATTTAGCCTCAAACTCCAATCCTTCCTAGTCAAGGAAACTGTTTTCTCCAATATGGCATTGATTTCCCTATTTGAAATTTTTGCTTGGCCATTTGTTTGAGGGTGGTATGCTGTTGAAACATTGTGCTTAACTCCATACTTGTTTAGGAGGTTCTCAAAATACTTTTCAATGAAGTGGCTCCCTCCATCACTTATGACCACTCTTGGGATTCTAAATCTTAGGAAGATTATCTCTTTGAAAAGCTTGATAACAGCTCTGAAATCAGCAGCTATGGTTGGAATTTCCTCTATCCATTTGGATACATAGTCAACAGCAACTAATATAAATTTGTATCCAAAGGAGCTAGGGAAGGGTCCCATGTAATCAATGCCCTAAGCATCAAATATTTCAACCTCCAAGATCCCATTCTGAGGCATTTCATTCCTCCTTGAAATAGAACCTGCCCTTTGACGTTCATCACAACTCTTCACATACAAATAAGCATCTTTGAACAAGAAAGGCCAATAGAAACCAGATTGTAGAACCTTGCCAGTAGTCTTTTGAGTAGCTCCATGTACACCATATGGAGATGAGTGACATTCATGTAAAATTGATTGGAATTCATCTTCTGATACACATCTTCTGAAAATGCCATCACGGGACTTTTTGAATAGAAGTGGGTCATCCCAATAGAAGTCCTTCAAGTCATGGAAAAACTTTTTCTTCTGTTGGTAAGTGTAATCAGAAGGAATGACTCCACATGCCAAATAATTGACAATGTCAGCATACCAAGGAGTTGGGGCAACTGATATGGCCATTAGGAAGTCATCAGGGAAGGAATCATTGATAGGGATATATGGAGAATCCTGAATTCATTCAATTCTTAACAAGTGGTCACCAACCAAGTTTTCTGTCCCTCTTTTATCCCTGATTTCCACATCAAATTCTTATAGCAATAATATCCATCTGATTAGCTTTGGCTTTGATTCCTTCTTACTAATTAGGTGCCTCACTGCTTGATGGTCAGTAAATACAATCACCTTGGATCCAATTAGATAAGATCTGAACTTGTCAAATGCAAACACCACTGCCAATAATTCTTTTTCAGTGGTAGCATAGTTGATTTGAGCCTCATCTATTGTCTTGCTAGCATAGCAAATGACATAATATTTTTTATCCTTGGTTTGTCCCAACACAGCCCCTACTGCTTGATTAGAGGCATCACACATAATTTTAAAGGGTAGGGACCAACCTAGTGATTGCACTATAGGAGCTGAAATGAGGGCTTCCTTCAATTGGTTAAAAGCCTTCATGCAATCTTCATCAAAATTGAACTCAACATCCTTTGATAGCAACCTTGTGAGGGGCCTGGTTATCAATGAAAAGTTTTTAATGAATCTCCTGTAAAATCCAGCATGACCCAAAAAACTCCTTATAGCCTTCACATTCTTTGGAGGTGGTAGCTTCTCAATGACCTCAATCTTTGCCTTGTCCATTTCAATTCCTCTACTGGATACAATATGACCTAATACCACTCCTTCTTGAACCATGAAGTGACACTTTTCCCAATTCGAAATCAAATTAGATTCCGTGCACCTTTGTCAAATTTTCCAAACAAGTGTCAAAGGAATCCTCATAAACTGAAAAGTCATCCATAAACACCTCCATAATGTCCTCAATGAAATATGAGAAGATGGACATCATACACCTCTAAAATGGGGCAAGGGCATTGCATAATCCAAATGGCATCCTCCTATATGCAAATGTCCCATATGGACAAGTGAAGGTAGTCTTGTGCTGGTCTTATGGATGGATGGGAATCTGCAAGAAGCCTAAATAGCCATCCAAATAACAAAAGTGAGAGTGCTTAGCCAACCTCTCAAGCATTTGATCAATGAAAGGAAGTGGGAAGTGGTCCTTCCTGGTTGCCTTGTTCAATTTTCTGAAATCAATACACATTCTCCACCCTGTCATTGTCCTAGTAGAGATCAACTCATTTGAATCTGATTTGACTACCGTAATCCCTCCTTTCTTTGGCACAACTTGGACAGGGCTGACCCATTCACTATCTGAAATAGAATAGATAATTCCAGCATTCAACAATTTCAGAACTTCTTTTTTCACAACCTCCTTCATCACTAGATTCAATCTTCTTTGGCATTCAATGGAGGGCTTGTAGTTGTCCTCCATGGGGATCCTGTGCATGCAAATTGAAGGATTAATACCCTTGATATCTTCAATGGAATAGCCAATTACCTCCTTGTACAACTTCAATCTTTTCAGCAGCTCCTCAACTTGTTCCTTTGGCAAATTGGCATTGATAATTACTGGAAATGGTGAGTTCTCTCTCAAGAATTCATACTTCAGGTTGCTAGGGAGAGGCTTGAGCTCCAATTTGAAAGGATTGTGTTGAGTTGGATTGGATTGAAGCTCAGCAGCGATAGCTTGATACACTTCATTCTGAAATTTTGGTTTTTCCACTGATTTTAAAGAATTCAGCATTGATTGGTATGCCTTAGCCTCTGGATCCTCTAGTTCCTTCAAATGATCAAACATTAGGAACTTTGTATTGGATCTTCAATGGGAATTATGGCAGAAACTTGCTGAACAACTTGATCTAACTGACCCTTTTCAATTTCACTTTCTTGAAAACTTGGCCTGCTAATAACTTGTGCCAAATTGAATTCTATCTTGTCTTTCCCAATTTGGAATATCAATCTTCCCTCATTTACATCTATGACAGCCCCTGCAGTGGCTAAGAAGGGCCTCCCTAGAAGAATAGGGGTGTTCAAATCTTCATCCATGTCGAGTACCACAGAGTCCACTGGAATATAAAATTTGCCAACTTTGAGGGGTATGTCTTCAATGATTCCATGTGGGTACTTTATGGACCTATCTGCCAGTTGAAGAGACATATTTGTAGGCTTCATATCTTCAACTTCAAGCTTCCTACAAAGTGAAAGAGGTATGACACTCACTGATGCACCCAAATCACACATTGCCCTTTAAATTTTTCTGTTTCCAATTTCACATGGGATTGAAAAGCTTCCTGGATCTTTCAACTTGGGTGGCAATTTGTTTTGGATTATTGCAGAAGATTCCTCAGTCAAGGCAATGGTTTCATGTTCCAGAATTCTTCTCTTCTTGGTAAGGATCTCCTTCAAAAACTTAGCATATGAAGGCATCTCCTGAATTGCCTCTACAAATGGCACATTTATATACAACTTCTTCAGGACTTCAAGGGATCTTCCATACTACTGGTCCTGCCTTGCCATGATTAGCCTTTGAGGGAAGGGTACTTTGTCAAATACTTTAGCCTTAATTTCATTTTGATGTCCCTTGGCCTGATTTTCCAACACAGCCCCTTCATTTGCCCCTTCTGCAGGCCCTGAACTTATGCTTGCCTTAGCTGAGTTGTCTTCAACATTCCTCATTGGCTCCTCCATAGTTCTTCCACTCCTGAGTTGGATTGTATTGGCTTGTTCTTTTGGGTTCACTTCTGGTTGTCCAGGAAAGAACATGGGTGGCCTATTGGATGTGCTTACTTGTTGGGCAATTTGACTTTCCAGCAACTTCTGGTTGGCACTCAAGGCTTCATATCCATTTGTTAACTTCTGCATCTCCTCCTCTTGCTTCTCTTGTTTCTTCAAAAATTTTTGTAGCAACTCTTCCATCTTTGAGAATTGAGTGGGTTGAGGTTGTGGTGGCTGCTCATAAGGAGTTCTTTGCATTGGAATGGTTGAAGACTGATTTCCATATGGAGGTGACTGGTTCCTTGGCAAAATCTTGGGTTGCCAATTAGAATTCTGCATTGGTGGCCCTTGGAAATGGTTGGCCTTGTAGGAAAGATAATGATGATTCCTATTTTTTGGAGTGTAGAATTCAACAGGGGGCTTGACTCCATTATTTCCTACTACATTTACTTGGTCTATAGCTTGCTCATGTTCCTACATTATCAAATTGCAACCTTCAGTGACATGGCCCTGATTTCCACACACATCACATCTAGATTCAGGATTGGAAGTCTTGTTGACATTAGGTGACAAATTCAGCTTCTCCAATGCCCTTTGCAACTCTTGTTCAATCTGGACAGCAATATTATTAACCTAATTTTCATTGGATGGCCTCCTTGTCCTGTCATGTGTGAGGAAATGGTGGTTCTTGGCCATGTTCTCAATTAATTGGTAAGCTTCATCAATGTTTCTTGATGCAAATATCCCTCCTACTACTGTATCCAATGCAACCTTGCTGGGGTAGTTCAATCCTTTGTGGAAATAGTTGACAAGTTGCCATTTTTTAAAGCCATGATGTTGATAAGCCCTCAGCAAGCCTTGGAGTCTTTGCTATGCATCACATATATTCTCTTGATCCAATTGGTAGAACCTCACAATCTGATCTTTGAAATTATCAGTTTTGCTAGGTGGGAAAAATTCAGCTAGAAACAATTGAATTATGGATTCCCAAGTAGCCATCTCTTCTGGTTTGAGGGTCTTGTACCAAATCTTTGCCTTGTCCTTGAGTGGGAATGGGAATAGCCTCATGTAGACAGCATCCATGGGTGTGTTGTTGAAATGAACTGTGCTGCAAATCTCCTTGAAATTATCCAAGTGTGAGGTTGGATCTTCATTCCCTAAACTAGAAAATTGGTATTGCCTTATCATTGTCACCAAAGTTGGATTCACTTCAATGTTAGCAGCTGGCGCAAGGACTCCATTCCCTTGTTGATTTATGACATTACGAGTTCCTCATATCCTCATATGATTGATTAGCTAAGTTGAATTAGAAGAGGTCCTGACTGAAATCAAGTCAACATTAAGCTCAAAATTTAGTTCCTTGCTGAATTTCAATGATTTAGTGAAATCTAAAATGATAACTTTCAACTTGCACTTTGAAAACGAGGGAAATGTTTCAATTAACTAAACATGGATGAAATCAATCCAATATTGATACAAATGCTTCTTGGTTTATCTCTAAATTACAAGAGGATTTTAAATAAGACTCTCAGCTACAAATTCAAATGAAATCCACATTTTTACCAAGGGATTGAATGAAATCAGCACCTATATTTCATATGGGAATTCAGCAATGTCATTGCATTCTTGGTTCATCTCTGAACATCAAGACAACCTTAAAATCACCTCTCAGTGATTCATGAAATTAGGGCTTTAACAATAACAAGGCAGGTTCCACAATTTTAGGATTTCAACAACCAGAAAATTCATAAATCAGCACCTAGCAAACATTGAAATTCAGCACATATCACTCATTGGAATTCAGATTTGTCATTGCTCTTTGGTTCATCTCTGAACAACAAAGTATCCCTAGGATTTACCTCTCAGTGATTTAATGAGATCAAGGGTTTACAATAGCAAATCAGAATCCAAAGATTCAGGAAATCAACAAAGAAAAGTAAGAAATCAGCATTCAAAAGTTTGCAATAAATCAGGGATTATAAACTTGGAAACACCATTGCCTCTTGATTCATTTCTGAACAAGAATAAAACCATAAGTAACTTCTCATTTATCAATTAAATCAGGGCTCAACAATGATAGAAACAAGCTTGACATAATTCAGAAATCAGAAATCAGATTTGGGGGAAAAAAAATAGATTTCAGAATTCAGATTTCAGATTTCTAATTGGATTAGAACCTAGAAACTTGGCATTGATTCTTGATTCATTTCTGAACAAGATTAGATCAAATGGAAACTTCTCAGTTGTAGCTACAATCAGAACCTTACAATGTCGAGGATCAGATTCATGTAAAACATATTTCAGGGAACAGAATTGAAATCAGTGCAGGAATTCAGACTTGTCCTTAATCCATCCACAATTAATCTACATTACTACCCTATCCTAGGAGACATAGAACTTAGCTCCTCATAATTATAAACATAGATACACAATAGAATGAACAATAGAGGCAAATCATCCTGGTTTGAGGGCTGTCGATAGAAATCAATAGCACTTCAGCTCCTTCCACTCCAATCAGCTCCAATCCTTGCTTCCTTCTTGCAATGGCCGGCCTCCCCTTCATTCCAGGATTTGTTCAACTTATATATGGCCTTTAATCACCCTTAGATCAGCATCAAAATGTCCCATAACCTTTGATGTAAGTCACCTGTCCAGGTCCTAAAAATATCTGCATATGACAGCTTTTTGGATAGCCAAAAAGCAAGTGGTCACCCCTTTGCTTTTTCAATCTTTTTCAGCTCCATTCACCTGCAATAAGAGCCAAAACAACAAGAATCAAAGTCTTCTAATAAGATTTAAACAAATAAAGATTAAAACAGCAAGTAATGTCAGCTCAATTGTCAAATGGGGTTTGGTGTTATGCAGAATTAAAATCCATAGTAAAAAATAATAGTTTTGAGGCCCAGAATGATAACTTTCCATATTTCATGAAAATTGTCCAAATTTGAGTAGTTCAAAGCATTAAAGGCATCAAAGGGATTAGGGTGGCAAGTGAATGAGGTCAGAAATCAAATGTGGATAAGATTTCATAGGAATGATAACTTGGGTGCCAAAAACGATAACTTGATGCCATAAAAATGATAACTTATCATAACTTTGGTTGTGGTTGTCCAAATGTGATGAAATTCAAACAGCAATGAGTTAAGACAATAATTTAATAATTTCGTAATGCCTTTGTGCAGAATTGATAGTTTTGCATATCGAAATGACAGTTTTACCCTTAAACGATAACTTGGCATTGAAAAATGATAACTTGTTCAAATGGATTGATAATTTTACACAAGTTGAAATATGATCATCCAAATATGATTCATTCATGATGGCAATGGATTTAGGGCAGAATAATCACTGAAAATCAGATAAATCAAAATAATGATAACTTGTGCATTTGGAGGGATAACTTGTCCTAAAAATGATAACTTGACATAGAATTAAAATATTTATGAATTTTAGCAATTCAGAACCTCTATGCACATGGAATTAAGTATAAAATGAGAAAGATCAACTAGTTATCACAATCCATGCATTCCAAGCATAATTGGCCAAAAGTTAGGAAATTTGAGGGCTCGATATGGGTGATTTGAATAGAAAATGGGATAACAACATAATATGAACAGCTAGTGATCAGCCACCTTGCCTACCTTCTTCAGGATTTTGAACGGGCCCTCATAACGCCTAACGAGGCCATTGTGCAGATTCTTCCCACTTAGCCGAAGATGCTGGACCAGCTTCACCAGGACCAAGTCTTCGACTTCAAAGTTGACGTCCCGTCGGGCGGTGTCCGCCCACTTCTTCATGCGCTTCGATGCCTTGTGCAAACATGCTCTTGCCATGTTGTTCTACTCATGCCATTCCCTCGCCATACGGTGAGCGGCGGGGACTTTGCCACCATAAAAAGTGACGACGGCTTGGGGCGTAGGAGGTTGTTGCCCCATCACTATCTCGAAGGGACTTCGATTGGTCGACTCGCTTCATTGTAGGTTGTAGGAGAATTGCGCGATGTCGAGTAGCTTCGCCCAGTCCTTCTGATTGGCACTCACATAGTGCCGCAAGTAGATCTCCAGGATACAATTCACCCTCTCAGTTTGGCCGTCGATTTGAGGATGAAGTGATGTCAAGAAATGCAGGTTGGAGCCTATCATCTTGAACAATTCCTTCCAGAAGTTGCCAACGAATCTCCCATCCCGATCGCTGACGATACTTTGTGGTAGGCCCCAATACTTCACTACGTGCTTCATGAATAACTCTGCAGCTTCGGTAGCAGGACAACTTGCGGAGCCGGTGACGAAGATGACATACTTGGAGAACCGATCGACGACCACCATGATGGTACCCGCTTCAGACTTGGGCAGGCCCGTGATGAAGTCCATGGAGACATCTTTCCATGGACGCTCTGGGATAGGCAGTGGTTCCAGAAGTCCGTCGGGTGCTTGATTGAGGTTCTTGTCTTGCTGGCAAACAAGGCAGGTCTTCACGAAAGCTTCAATATCGACCTCCATCCTTGGCCATAAGTAGTTGTCTTTTATGAGTGCCAAAGTGCGGCGGATGTCTAGATGTCCCGCCCACTTAGAGTCATGGCACTCTTGCATGATAGTGCGCCGCAAGTTGTCGAAGAGTGGAACGTAGATGCGAAGTTCTTTGATGAAGATCAGCCCATCTTCCACCCAAAAGCGACGTGTCTTGCCCTCCGTCGCTTGCTTGAATAAGTTCTTCGTCGTGGGATCTGACTCCAATCCCTTCTTGATCCTCTCGATGAGGTTGGCCTGAGAGGAGCTCATTGCCGCCAATTTCGTGCGTCGGTTGAGGGCGTCGGCAACGACATTCGTCTTGTCAGGCTTGTACTCCAGGACATAGTCGAACTCCGCCATAAAATCTTGCCATCTTGCTTGTTTTGGTGAGAGCTTCTTCTATGTCTCGAAGTAACTTCTCGCGACATTGTCCGTCTTGATGTGAAATCGTGACTCGAGAAGGTAGTGCCGCCATGTTCTAAGGCAGTGAATGATCGCGGTCATCTCCTTCTCCTGAACGGCGTAGTGTCGCTCTGTGTCATTGAGTTTTCGACTCTAGAACGCAACGGGATGCCCCTCCTACATAATAACTCCTCCAATGACATAGTCAGAAACATCTGTCTGTACCTCATAGGGCTTGGTGTGGTCTGGCAGGATGAGCACCGATTCCTCCGTCATGGCCCTCTTAAGGGTGTCGAACGCTTCCTGGCATGTCAGCATCCACTCCCACTTCACATTCTTCCAGAGGAGATTCATCAAAGGGGTCGTCACATGTGAATACCCCTTGACGAACCGTCTATAATAGTTCGTCAGGCCAAGGAATGAACGCATGTCGGGAACCCGCCTGGGCGGCTCCCACTCCACGATAGCCCGAATCTTCGTGCCATCCATCTTCATATTTCCACTTCCGACGACATGTCCCAAGAAGTGCACTTCCGGTTGTGCGAAGGCGCACATCTCCCACTTGACGTAGAGCTCGTTCTGCCGCAACACCTCAAATACTTGCCGAATGTGCTCGATATGCTCCTCTAAGATGCGATTGTAGATCATAATGTCATCGAGGTAGACAACCACAAACCTATCTCGGGGCGTTGGTGCGGCCGAAAGGCATCACGAGGAATTCGTAGGAGCCATATCTTGTGACGCACGCCGTCTTCTGCACATCATCTTCTGTGATTCCGACTTGCCAATAGCCCGAACGAAGATCCAACTTGGTAAAGCATCTTGCACCGCCAAATTGGTCGAACAAGTCCGCCACTAAGGGGATGGGGTACTTGTCCTTCACCGTAAGCTTGTTTAGCGCCCGGTAGTCGATGCACATCCAGAGGGAACCGTCGTGCTTCTTCTAAAAGAGAACCGGGGCGCCATATGAAGACTTCAAAGGCCAAACGTATCTTGCATCCAATAGTTTGGTGAGTTGCTTACGGAGTTCTGGAGGGGCGAGCCGATAGGGGACTCCATGTGGGATTTTTGATCCTGGGACCAAGTCGATGACATGGTCCACTTCACGCTTCGATGACAATCATTTTGGGAATTCCAAGGGCGTGACATCCGCAAAGTCCTCAAGGTTTTTAGAACTTTGGGAGGTGTTGGAATGGAGGGCCCCGGATCTTCCAAGATGACGGTCGCCATGAAGGTGTGCTCCTATTTACGCAACCCCTTCTCCACTTGCACGGCGGAGAGGGTCTTCTGTTTGAGATCTCTACCTGACCTCACGGGAACATTGTAAGGTCCCTTGGGGTTGAAGATGACCATCGAGTTGGTGAGCGGGATGACACATGCAGCAATGTGTCACAGAAAAGAAATGCCCGCCACTACTTCGTAGTCGTCCACTGGTGCCACCGTCACGTCGAAGCTTCCCGACCACCTGCCGACGCGAACCTTCACTTCAGGAGAAATTCTTATTGTCGAGATAGACTTTCCGTTCACCGTCTTGAACGTGGCGTTAGTCTTCTATAGTGGCAGCTTCAACTTCTTGGCGGCCACTTCTGACATGAACAACTCCGATGCTCCCGTGTCGATGAGGGCGTTGAAGACTTGTTCGTTCAATTCGATGTCCACATAAAGTCGAGCAACCGATGAAGGACCCTTCAAGGCGTTGATGGCGCTGAGGACGTGCATCGAACTAAGACACGCCTCCTCCTTCTCCTTCTCGACGAGGCAATACATAGCATTGACTGTCGCCTTCTGCAGACAATCGCTCGTCCAATGTGGACCCTTGAAAATGTAGCAAGGCTTTGGCGACTTTTCGTCCCTCTTGAATCTTTCATTATTGGGCTTCTTGTCTTGGTGTCCCTTGCCTTTGTCTTGATAATGCGGCTTGACTCCTTGCGACTTGTACTTCTCTCCCCCACCATTGCCCTTTCCCGAGGGCTTTGGTGGTGGAGCGCTCGCTTTGGCGTACTCCACAAGCGACTCAGCAGCGGCGACTAGCGAGCGGAGGTTGAGGCAGTCTCGTCGCTCCAACTCCGTCCTAGCCCATGGCTTCAAACCCTTCATGAAGACCATCAGCAACATGTCTTCGTCCATTTGGGAATTCCATTTGTGAACTCACTCCTTCAATGTGTCATTCTGGCAAATGTTGAACAATGCAATCTTGGCCTCCAGTCCCGACTTGGCAGGGCAAAAGTAGTTGGTAAGCTGCCTCTTGAAGTCGTCCCACCTCTCAATGGAATCAACGATGCCACGCTCCACATCGTCGCAATGACACCGCCATCACAAACTCGTCGCATCATGCAAGTAGAAGGATGCGGTCTTCACCATCCTCACTTCGGACGTCACGTCCAAGGCCTCCATGTACCTTCGAACATTCCACAGGAAGTCGTTGATCTCCTTTGCCGACCGCTCGTCTTTGAAGGGCCACTGCTTTGGTACATCAATCCTTGTCTCATGCGGGGCGGGCGTCTCGGGACGCCGCCCATCTCCATAGCGTCGCTTGAGTTCTTCCCGCATGGTCTTGGACTCTTGCTCCATCTCGAACCTCATGTTTGAGAGACCATTGTCCAAGGTCTCCCGCATGTCCATGATCGTCGTCTCCATGGACTCCAGCCGTGTATACAACGATGCCATCTCGTCCTACACTGTTGCGAGGTCCACGGTCTTCTCCAACTCCCGCTCGTGCGTTGCGAGTTGGTCTTGCATCTTGCCCTCGTCAATTGGAATTGGCCGAGGCGTTGCTCGAAGGCGGACATGACGTCCTTCGAGCGGGCGCGCCCTCGCTCCTGGCGGCCCTTCTCCGGTGCGATGGGTTCATTCGTCATCTCCGAGTTTGACGTCATTTCTCCTTGATCGTCGAACGTCAACTTGAGCGGTCTCAGAAATGCTACTCTGATACCAACTTGTCACGAGATCATTTTTTGCTCGACCGACCCGTGCGGTGCCTAGACGTACCCAACATCTAGGCAAGCTCTTTTGAGCGCTTTGTGAAAGCTTACTTATGACACTTTTTGTATGCCACAACTTTTGGGACGCATGGTCCCGAGCGGACGCTTCTTCGGTGGAGGCATTTGTGAACAAACGAGCACCTCGGTGTAACGCTCGATTTCTTGGGATGCTTTGGGACGTTTGTGGGTTGCCACCCCACACTCGAGGCACGATGCTAGATTTTGGGAAGCTTGAAATCTTTGTTGAGTAAATAGGAATGATTACAACGCTTCGGAGGAGCATTAGCGGGTCTCCCCTACTATACCGTAGTTTTGAGTGGTAGGTTTGCGACGTGTGATTGATAGTGATATTTGGGTTTTCTAGTGATAACTTGCTGAAATTAAAGAAAAGGTCAATCTTTCATTTTTTTGGTCTCCCAACTCACTAGCTGCAAGTGCACAGGTAAGTTGTAGTAGACTCAGGTTGTCGTATCCACAAGAATTTGAAGTCTAAGACACCCTAAAACAATTTAGATTAGTTCTACTTAAGTGGCTAAAAATAGATTTTTAATGAATAGTGAAAATAGATTTTTAATGGAAAGTGAAATGATAACTGGTTTTTGGGTTTTGGAAATTCTTGCAAAACAGAATTATAAATGCTAAATTGAAGTCTAAAAAGGTTTAACTATCTATGAGGAAGGTTCTTCTAGGATTTGGGGTTCATCTAAATTAATTAAGGATGGAATGGAACAAGTTATCATTAAATGTCCAACTTTTGATTCAACTTGAAAATGGCTGTTCCCACAGCTCAATTAGCCTCTAACTAAGCAATATATGATTATATAGTTGTTAGCTAGGTTGAATTAGAAGAGGGTCCTCACTGAAAATCAAGTTATCATTGGGCTCAAAAGAAAGTTCAATGCTGATTTTTGCAATTCAAGGAAGTTTGGAATGATAACTTGCAATTGCAATCATAAAAAGATGGAATCATTCCAATCAACCAAATCAGGATAAAATATACCCAATAATAGTACTAGTGTTCCATGATTCATCTCTCGGTTGCAAGGAAAAGTGAAATCCACACAACTCCTATTAATTGGGTCTAGAAGACATTCAATCTTAAATGGGGAACTCAGTGATTATCCAATGCTTCTTGGGTCATCTCTGACTCTCAAGAATGACCTTAAGACTACCTCTCAGTAGTGGATTAAAATGAGGCTTGACAATGGAAATCAGAATTCAAATGAAATTAGAAAACAGAAATCTGCAATTTGGGAAATCAGCAATATTGATTAATGGAATTCGGCCTTGCCAATTGCTTCTTGACCCATCTCTGAACTGTAAGAAGTTCCTAAAGTACACCTCTCAGTGATTAGATGAAATAAGGATGTTCAATTGGCAAAATCAGATTCCAAAAGAAATCAGAAAATAAATTTCAGAATTAAAATTTAGAAATCAGAAGTACAAACTGAATTGAATCAAAAGTATGCCAAACATCTTGATTCAATTCTGAACAAGATGGGGACAATACCTACTCTCAGTTGTTCAATCAATCAGATTAAGAATGACAAATAGATTCAAACAGCCTTAAAAATCAGATTCAAGAATGCAGAAAATCAGATATTTCAGATTCAAAATCAGACTTAAAACAATGATTACATATTTGAATCATGAGGATGTCCAAATATTTATAACTCATTCCTGAACAAGATTGGGGTGAAGATTAACCTTTCAGTTGCTCTATCAATCAAGTCCTTAATGACAAATAGATTCAACAACCCAAGAAATCAAATTTAGAAAAAAATCAGGAAATCAGATTTCCAGGAATTCAGAAATCAGACTTTTCAATCAAGAATGGAATTCAGTAACTTACCATTGATGCCTAATTCATTTCTGAATAAGGGTTAGATCAAAAGTTAACTTCTCAGTTATAGATTACAAATGAGACCTATCAATGGCAAGAACTAATTCAGAACAATTCTGAAATCTGAAACCATAGATGATTTTTAGTGCAGAATAAAATTTCAGTCCACATCCATCCAAAATTAACCTAGATTACTATCCTATCCTAGAAGAAATGGAGTTTAGCTACTCATATTTACAAGGCTTGACATAGAATGGAATGGAGAACAAGTACAAATCATGTTGATCAGCAGCTTCTCGGCAGCAACTTCAATAGTGCAGCAGCCAGCAGCAACCTCCTTTCTTCCTTGCTCCAAACCCTTGCTCCAACCCCTGAATGACCAGCCCCCCTTTCCTCCTCCAGAAATTCCAGATTTTATATGAGTCTTGTGCACCCTTCGATCAGCATCCAAATATTCCTTAGCTTTGATGTGAGCCACCTGTCCTCTGGTCCTGAAATTCCAGCAGTGACAGCTTTTTGGACAGCCAAAAAGCTAGTGGTCCCCCCTCCTTTTTCTTCCTTTTTTTTCAGTCCTATTCCACTTGCTACAAGGGCCAAAACATCAAGCATGAAAGTCTTCTAATAATTTTTAAACATAAGGATTAGGACAGCAGTTAAAATCAGATCTATAGCAAAAAGGGAATTAGTGTGTTGCAAGAATGAAAATCGATATCAAATTTGCAACTTAAGGAACCCAAAATGATAACCTTCTACATTTCATGGAAAATACTCAAGTGGGAGTGGTTCAAGGCATTGAAGGTTTCAAATGGATCATAATGGCAATCGAGTGAGGTCAGAAATCAATTATGAATAAGATTTTGTAAAAGTGATAACTTGGGTGCCAAAAATGATAACTTAAATGCCTTGAAAATGATAACTTATGATAACTTGAGTTTTGGTTATCCAAATGTGATGAAATTTGACTAGCAATGAGTTAGAATAATAATAAGATGATTGCTTAAGGTCCCTGTGCAGAATTAATGGTTTTGCATGTCAAAATGATAGAATTGCCCTTTAACGATAACTTGGCACTTGAAAAATGATAACTTGTTCAAATGGACTTAAAACTTTGCACAAGTTGAGATGTGACTATCCAAATATGATTTATACATGATAATGATGTATTTAGGGCAAGAAAACCATTGAAAATCAGTTCATTCAAAATAATGATAACTTGAAATATAATAATGATAACTTGTCCTCAAAATGATAACTTGGCATAGAATTTAATTATTAATGGATTTTGGCATTTCAGAACCTCTATGCATATGGAATTAAGTATGAAATGAGAAATATCAACTAGTTATCATAATGTTTGCATTCCAAGTATAATTGGCCCAAAAATAGGCAAAAATGGGACTCGATATGTATGAATTGCATCTAAAATGGGTTAGAAACATATAGAGATCAGCAAGTGATCAGTGATGTGGAGGACAAGCTAGGGGGTGCACTTTTCAGGAGTGCAAAAATTACAAAACTGTCACTATCACACTTGGAAATAAAATTAAGTACAAAAGTGGGTTGAAATGGGAAAAATACATGAAGTAAGATAACTCGACGTGCCCCGGGAAAAGTCCCCGGGACACTCGCATGTACCAAAGGAGAAAAATAAGGGGCCGGCACCCCCCAGTGCAAGATCAAAGTAAGATAACTTGACGTGCTCCGGAAAAAGCCCCTGGGACACTCGCACGTGCCGAAGGAGAAAAATAAGGCATCGGCGCCCCTGTGCAAGCTTGCCGGCGTGCAAGCTTGCACTGGGGAGCGCCGGCCCCCCTTTCTTCCTCATCCACGGCGAGGGAGAAAGGAGGGGGGGGCACGAGCTCGTTAGCGACGAGGAAGAAAGGGGGGTCGGCACCCCCCCACCCACCCTCGTGAGCTTGCCCCGGTGAGTTGGTACGGCGCCGGCAAGCTCACACGAGACGACACCAGCTGCTATATTTTTTATTTATTTTTATAATATTTTGTTATTTTATATTTCGCCACATCAAACAATCCAGATTGGCATGAACATTCACAAATGTTGGTGACCAAGCTAAAGGAATACAAGAAATCCAAGGGGCACAAAATATATTTGTTTCAATGTCGTTACCAATTAACTTTTTCATATCCAATTTTGTGTCCTAAAGGGTGAATGATCAGCTCCAAGCAGGACTAGGGTAGCTTAGGTGAGCAGTCCAAGGGTGAAGATTTCCATACTTAGTATTTACTAGATTGGACCACCTTGCTATTTAATAGGTTCATGATCCTTTTAGTTAACAGGGAGGGCCTAATGAATTTGAGATTTTAATGCCAACCCCGTCATCAATTTTAAGAAGCAGTAGACCAACCAATCAGATGGGCTTCCCTACTTTTATCCCTGATCCTAGAAGGACTGGAGTGCCTCTCAATGGTCTCAAGGATACCACAAGATAAATAGACCGAGCTCATAAAGTACATGTGAAAGGAATGGAGGATAGAATTTATGAGAGTGGTCTTCCTAGCTTGATTGTGTAGATATTGCTTCCAACTATTAATTCTATTGGAAACTTTCTAAATTAACCTATCTTGATGTTTGATTGGGATGCATTTATATGAGATCGGTGCCCCAACTAAGAGAATGGAAAATCGCCAATTTTCATTCCTAAGATGTTTTTTTATAGAGCTTCTTTTGTGTCTATTGAACACCGGAGATAAGTAGATTGCAGTTTTTGTAGACACTACAAGAAATATGCAAAATAGCGACGACACCACCTATGCATCGCTAATGTGGCGCTAACTCGTGGCTAAAAATATTAGCGTCGACATGGCGTCACACACAAGGGACACAGAAAATCGGTAGTCATTAGCATCATCATGGTGCCAAAGAGCACGCTGACGCTAATAGCGTCACAAGTCGACGCTAGTCTGGCATTATTATGACTCTATAAGTCACGTGGTGAAGCGATAGTGAGAGGCACTAATGCGACGCTGTGTAGACGCTAATATGGTGTTAAGACAATTGCATACTCCGTTTCCTTGCCATCATTTGTGGCGCTAATTAGATGCCAATGCATCACCGGTATTGCGATGCTATGGAGTCGCTAAAGTGGCGCTAACACATGCGACGCTAACACTGTCGCGATGCAACATACGATATGTTCATATACCAAATGTTCTTGCTACTTCAACCATTACATTACACAATTAGCACGCACTGTGATTGAACCATTACATTACACAACAAAGAATCGATGCTGATCCAAATTGAACAATTAATGCATTGTTATTGATACAATCTACACATTGCTATTACATTTGATATTGATCCATAAAATTGATGCAGTCAACACATTACAATCTGTTTGATCTCCTCAAAATCGTCACCCACAACTCCCTGCTCACCGCGATCCTCATTTGGTGAAGATGATGTGTTCACCATTGCTGCCGCCATGACCCTCATTTGGTGAAGGTGATACGTTCGCCACCATCGCCATCGTGACCTTTATTTAGCGAAGACGATGCATTTGCCGCCGCCACCAACCACCGTGCATGCCTGGATGGTGGCCGTGTCGCATTAATAGTCATCTCCTATGGCGCCAAAGTCTGTGATGGAGAAGATGGGACCACCAACGCATCGTCAGAGGAGAGGCATCGGATCCGGTGGGCACCGGAGCGGTGGTGGTCATTAGAGAGATGAAGAGGAGGAGGAGGAGGAGGCAAAGGCATCCGGGCGACGTCAGGGTAGTAGAAATAGGAGGAGGAGGCGTTCGAGTGGCCTCAGGCAGCAACAATAGGAGGAGGAGGAGGCGGCATCCGGGTGGCATCGGAACAGCAACAATAGTAGGAGGAGGAAGAGGAGGTGGCGTCCGGGTGACGTAGGGGTTGGAGGAGGAGGAGGAGGCAGTGGCGTCCAGGCAGGAAGCAATAGTAGGAGGAGAGAGTGGTTAAAAGGGGAAAAGGCAATCTGCACAACATTAGCATGCTATGAACCGTCAAATTAAATGAATGAACAGCTCGGGTTGGTTCTTCGACGAGCACACGGATCGCCATTTAGCGACACAAATTTGGCGACGCTATTACATCGCTAATGTAGTGCCACGTTAATTCAATTCTGATAAATAATTAATTCTAAAATATGTCAAATAGCATCGCATATTAATGACTCAGAAATTCTGACGCTAAGCTAGAATATATCATCGCATTGGTGTCGGCGTACCAAGATGCTAAACTAGCATTACGAAACAGTGATGCTATTGTGACACTAAAATGGAATAGCGACGGAACTGTTAATGGTATTGTGAAGCCATTGTGTTGCTACATTCATGTGGCGCTATTGCGTCGCAAAGGTGGCGCTAAAGTAGATTTATTAACTATAAAGTTATTACCTATGTGCATACATATATATATGTATATATGTAATATATATATGTATATGTCTATGTATACGTGTATATGTATGTATACACATATATGTATGTATATGTATATATAGATATGTATATATGGATATGTATATGTTTATCAACGTCGTTCAAAAATTTTGAAAATCATATGTCGATCAAATGAGCCTTGAGATGTCTGATTTTCGAGAAAAGTAATTTTTGATATTTTTTAAGCGCACGAAACAAAATAGATCATTTTGAATACTCCTTTTAAATTTGGATACAAAAAAATTCTAAGAAAAATAACATTTCTCAGAAAATTTTGAAAAACTCTATGTCAACTAAATGAGATTATTTCGAGCGCTCCCAAAAAGTTTGATTTTTGAGACGCACATTTTTAGATTTCTTAGGTGGGGCAGAAGTTTTGAGAAATTTTTATAACTATGAAAAATAGGTATTTTGAGAGTCAGAGGAAACAAAAAATACATGAAACATAAAATGTTTATGCCACCCGACCTTCTCGAGCCCTTTGAAATGCCTATTTTTTTTGTGGCAATCCGAGCGAGGACCGAGGAAAACCGACTGTTTCTATTTCGAAACTTTGCCCATTTTGTTGAATTTCTTCCAACCTCCGATTGTCGTGATTCTTGTGTGGGTGGACAACTCACGTCGATCCCTATGAGTTCGTAATTTTTATTTTGACTTATTTCTGTCGGACTACTAAAATCGCCAAAAAATACTAAAAAATCTATGTTTTGTGGTCTAAGGGAGTTTTTATAAATTTCACCATGATTCGATGGTCGGATCTCCGTCAATCGCTATTTGAATCCCATGGAAAATGAAGAAGCACTATTCCACCAATTTTGGAATTTGGGAATTGGAGTATAATGCATGTATAACATAGTATATTAATTTTTATATATTATATAATAGAATAATATAGTATATAGTATTGTATAGTACGGTATAGTATACTAGAACATAGTGTTATATAGTATAGTATTGTATTGTATAGTGTAGTTAGTATAGTATAATATAGTACTCTATAATATACTATAAAATATATATAACATATATTGTCAAAAGAGCACAAACTAGCGTCGCATCTGTCGACGCCAATAAAACATAAGACATCGACGCTAATATCACCTCTTATTTTAGCGTCGATTTAGTGTCTCCATCGTGGTGAGCTAGTGATCCAATACAATGCTATCATATGTCACATGTTTTTTAGTTTTCACCAAAATAGCGTCGCGATGATGATTCCTCATTTAGCGTCGCGACGCTAAAGTAACGCTATTGAGAGGCAATTAACGTCTGCATTTGTCGACCAAATGATGACGCTATTGTGATGCTATTGGCGTCTATTTAGCCTCACGGAGTATGGCGACACTAATTCGTGTCACTATTCGCCATTTTTTCTTGTAGTGAGTATTGATCATCTAATTAGTGAATGATTCATATTGATGAAGAATTTGCACTTGAATTTATTGGCTACCATAAAGATGACAAGGTCATCACCATATGATAGGTGGCTTAAGGAAAAGGAGCCCAAGGAGAAAGGGATAATCTTCCCTAAGACAACTTGTTTTGACATGATAGATCAAAAGACCTCAGAAATAACAATGAACATGTAGGGAGAGAGGGGGTCCCCTTTCCTAATCCCTTTGGGGCTGTTTGGTAACATGTTACAATTTCCCAGGGACAAGAACAAAAATGCAAAGAATTTTTGTTCTGTGTATTTTATATTTATTTAAAATTTTTGAAAAAAATTAAAATGTTAGTTATCTTTTGTTCTCACTCATGCCAAGAACACTAAAACTTTACTTTTTCAATTTTCAAAGCAAAAATCATCTATTTGACAAGAACATTTCTTGTCTCTTTCCTTGACCTTGTTCCAGGGGTGTTTGGATAAATGAACAAGAACAAAGACTTTATCCCCATTTTGTTCCCATACCAAATAACCCTTTTGCGACTCTTAAAAGGGGTGGATTTTACCCCATTGATAACACAAAATTTTCTCCATGTCAACTTTTAGGATTAGAAAAATTTTCCTACCTTTTGTAAATGAATTAGCAATCTCTTGTGTGATTAATATGTTATCATGAATAGACCTATCCTCTACAAAAATTGATTGGTTATTGTCAATTAGATAGCTAAAGGTAGGTGTAAGTCTTTGAGATAAAATTTTTGCCACTAATTTGTATAGGACATTACATAGTGAGATACAATTTTGGGTAGCTTGCATTTAGGAATGAAAATCATAGATGTCTTAGTCCATTCCATAAAAAGTGTACAAGTATGGAAAAAGGATATCATCACCTCAAAGATTTCCTTGCTAATAATGTTCCAATAGTTCTTAAAAAATTATATAGTTCAGACCTAGGACTTCCCCCGAGCCCATGCTCCATAAATAGTCTTTGATTTCTTGATTGGAAATGGTGGCAATTAGGTGCTCAATGTGTTGAGGGTCAAGTGACGCTAAGGGCAGCCAGGACTGTGGAGTAGTGTTAGAAGAAGGTAGGAGGCTCCAAAGACTTATGTAGTGATGCACAAATAGGTTTCAAATTTGGTCCTCATCATATATGGGAGATATGATTTAGTTTTTGTCTGATTCTAGTCGTTGTGTGGAGATACTTGGTGCTTTTATCCCTATTTTTTAGCCAATTGGCTCTTAGACTTACTCCATCACTTAAGGAAAATTTGTCTTAGTAAGGTAGTGTGCTTATAGTAAGATGACCTAAGAAGGGAGAGCTCATTTGGAGTTAGGCCACATGTAGCATCTTTGTTTTCTAGGTCTGATATGGTTAATTGAGTCTCGGTTGCTAAAATTTCTAGCTTGCCAATGGAATTCTTGTTCCACTTTAGGGTCTTGGATTTGATAGCTCTAAAAGCTTGATTCATGTTTCCCGGATTATTTGATACCCATTCCTAGCTGACAATTTCTTTAGGTTCAGAGTAATAAAAAAATGCTTATATTTAAATGCTCTAAGTTCCTGAGGGAGGTTAACTATGGAGAGAAATAGCGAAAAGCGATCCGAGGTTGTTCTTGGCAAGTTTGAGATGTTGGAAAAGGAGGTGAACTAGTGATATGGGACTAGCATTCTATTTAATTTACTTGAATCCTAGTAGGTCCATGCCTACTATTACATTATGTATATTATTATCCAAAAAGTTAAGGTCAATAAGGCCTTGATGTTGTGTCATGTTTATTAGTGCTCTAATGGATTTGTGAGTTTGAAAGCACTGCCTCTCTTTTTATTTCCCTTTTTATCCAAGGGATGTAACTAAGGCTTAGTTTGGTAAGATCAAACCAAAATTTTTTGCAGATGTTCGGAATGGTGCTAGTATAACTGCATGTTAACAAGAAGGAGAAGTTTTCAAAGGAAACTAGTGATAGTTGGACTACTTGAGTAGATAAGAGGAGCGGTGTCACCTTGGCAGAGCCAATAGTCTAGAGGACCATTATTATAGTACCACGTTGAATGTGTCCCTTCTGGTTCCTCCCCAAACGATAGATGAGTTTCTTAGAATTCCACAGATTCACGTGTGACTCAATTGGAATAATGATGTCGAGGGGAATTTCGTTTGTCCCTCATCCTACAAAATGGACATCACATGTGGGTTATTATCATCTCCAAAGAAAGCGGGCTTACCTTTGACAATTTTTTATTGGCATGTTTCCTCTCCCGCTTCTTTGCGAGGCCCTTCTTTTTTGTGTGTAGGTGAGAGGTCCACATCTATCTACTCATCCTCCGACCTTGAAATCATGTCTTCTTCCTACCTTGATGACTCCTCTAGAAGACTATAATGCCTAGTTGACGAGATTGCCATGTACATTTTTACTTTTGTTGATAATATCTTGAATTTGAACCCAGTTGTACCCTATATGGGCTCCTATTAGTCAGGAGCTTTAGCAATGGGGGCGGCGAAGTCACCCGTCCCATACGGGGGTCTCACTGTCCAAACAATGAGCTTGAGAGGGGTCTAGGGGGATCCAGAGGGATCCCCTTGCGGAGGCTCGGGGGCTCCGGCCCTGAAAGCTAGACAGTTTTAAGATTTCTGTTTCTTATTTTGTATTGGAGTTCTCTATATAAACTTCATGATAGCTAGGTTATTTTGCATCCTTGTAATCACATTATTCCAAAACAAAGAGAGCCGCCGTCGTCCGAGGACGTAGCCCAATTTAGGGTGAACCTCGTAAATCTTGTGTGTTCTTCTATATTTGTGCGATTTCTCTCTCCCTCTTTTCATAACAGCTGTGTTGCCGAAGCTAATTTAGGAGATTTTTAGTGGAAAGGCCTAGGAATATCAGTTGTCGAGATTTTACACTTGGCCTATGTAGGCACCAACCGAGGAGGGGAGATGTTGAGAGGAGAGGAGAGGAGGGGAGGGGAAGAAAATTGAGGCAACCAATCATTAGGCTTTTGTGCCAATGTAGTCAAGGCAAATGAGCGAGGGATGGAGGATAACTGGACACACGTGGGATGGCAGTGAGCGAGTGGGGGCCTTGAGATCCACACTGTCCTTGAAGGGTCTTAATAAACAGGCATGAAAGGGGTGGAAAACATCATGACCGAGATCTGACCATTGCTTGGGGGCCCTCCTCCGTGGATCCTACGATAAGGGAATCGATGGATAGTGTACGTAGATTCCACTACAAGAAAATCGGCGCTTAGCGACGCAAAGTAGCGTCTCCAAGAGCAATGATTCTACATAGACGCTACTAGCGCCTTTATGGCATGTACTTTGCATCACAATTTTGAGACGCTACTTGCCTCTCGATAGCATCTTATTAGCGTCTTCTTAGCTATTCAGGAGATAGACGCTAATACTAGCGTAACCGAGATGCTACGTAGATGCTATTATTTTGTTCCACGAAGCGGAAATGCGCGGCAGCATCTAGCGCCATTCTCGCGTCGATGACGTTTTACGCGAACCTAGCGTCGCAAGTTCTGCGGCTGTAAAGAGACGCTATATGGCGTCTCAGTCATAGGCGACGCTATTTAGACGCTACCGTGTTACTCATACCTTATCTACGTTTATCTCGCTATTTCTTTTATATTTAAATCCTATATATTATATGTATACTATATGCTAATCAATAAATTAATTAAATATTATATTAGTATTAATTACATGATTATCAACATATTATCAATAGTGTGTTATCAACATATATATGTATTAATTACACGATTATATATATGTATTTTTACATGATAGGAGTGTTCCTACATATATAATTTGTTACCTATATTATTTATGTTATCTACACATATAATATATATAATATCTTAATTATGCATATATTATTATATACTTAATCATGAAATTATGGTGGTTGAATTAAGAGAGTGATTTGCTACCATATTAGCGTCACCGTGGAGACTCAATAGCGTCGACGTCGCCTCTAACTAGAGCCTCCGTTAGTGTCGACGCTATGGTGATACTATTGGCATCTCTGTAGCGTCGCACAATTGAGACGCAAAAAAGTATTAGACGCTAGATATGCGCTACGGTGTCGCTAAATGTAAATAGTGACTCACTAGCGTCGGTATTGCGCCTCGAAAGTCGACTTTTTATCCTCTCGCTTAATCGGGCACATATAGACATATTAATACGTGTATATGCTTATACTTATATATAACAAGTGCATATATACATATTATTATAACTTAATCTCACACATATAAACATATACACATATATTCACTTCGAATACGTATACATATACGCGTTATCTATATATATATGACTCGCGCATGTATAGACATATACATACACATATATATTTATAATACATATAGATAAACACATTGTTGTAACTTAATCTCCCACACGTCGACATATATATATATATATGCATATATTACATATGTATATATATACACAAACAATTTTGTTATAGACACATATACATATAGATTTATAATTTTATATACATACATGATAGATTGTCGGAAGGAAATAAAACAATTAGAATGGGGCACAATGCGGTGAGACGCTACATTGATAAATAAAATTTCATACATACTAAAAATTTTGAAAAAGACTTTTAATGAGCGTCTCAATGACGTCGCATTTTTGAGACGCTAAATCCATGGAGATGCCCCTACGACGCTATAGTGTCGCTACGTTATCTTAGTGACACATTAGCTTCTCCATAGCGTCGCACTAGACAAATTTTGACATAGTCGGCATCTACATTGCATCTACATAGCGTCGCGTTCTTGGAAGATGCTAAAAAATTTACTTAAATTCCTAACCCCTTTTCTTCGTTTTCACTTTTACCGTTTATCACTTTTACTATGCGACGCGCGACCGTTCGACCTCCGCCTGATGCCCGATGCCCGACCTCCAACGCCCGATGCCCGCCACCTCCACTGCGCCCCTCTGCCGCCCTCCACCGCCACCTCCGCCTCCTCCACCGCCCTCCGCACACGCGCCGACGTCCGCCTCCGCCTCCACCGACGCCTCCTCCTTCTCCCTCCTCCTCGTCTGTCCTCCGCCTCCTCCTCTTCCTCCCTCCGGCCACACACTGACGTCCGCCTCCGCCTCCACCGATGCCTCCTCCTCCTCCTCCCTTCGTCTCGTCCGTCCTCCACCGCCGCGGACGTCCGCCTCCGCCTCCACTGCCACCCTCCGCCTCCGCCTCCACCAGCGCCTCCTCCTCCTCCTCCCTCCACCTCTTCCGCCCTCCATCGTCGCCGCCGCCCTTCGCCTCCGCCGCCCTCCACCGTCGCCGCCGCCCTTCGCCTCCGCCGCCCTCCACCGTCGCCGCCGCCCTTCGCCTCCGCCGCCCTTCGCCACCACTGCCGCCCTCCGCCTCTACCTCCACCTCCGCCTCCTCCTCCTCCCTCCGCCTTGTCCGCCCTCTGCCTCGTCCTTCCTCCACCGCCGCCGACGTCCACCTCCGCCACCCTTCGCCACCACCGCCGCCTCGTCCGCCCTCCACTGCCGCCGACATCCGCCTCTGCCGCCCTCTACCTCCACCGCGGCCTCGTCCGTCCTCCGCCCTTCGCCGCCTTCCTCACCGGTTAAGAAGGTACTAGCCCACCACCATAATTATGAACTAATGCATGTTAAGTATTACTTAATTACTTGATTGTTTTGCTGCATGTTAAGTTATGAACTTATGCATGTTAAGTTAAGTATTACTTAAGTTAAGTTATGAACTAATGCATGTTAAGTTAAGTATTACTTAATTACTTATTTACTTGATTGTTAAGTATTACTTAATTACTTGATTGTTAAATACTATTTATTTTTTCATAATTCTAGAACCTCTTTTTGATCATGTTCTCATAAATTTTACTAAGGATGTAGGTCATTACGTCCGCTGGCCTCACTTTGGAGTAGGGCATACAAAGATGCCCAAGACATATTAGGCGCTCGGTTTGGGAGTCCCTCTGTATGAAGTAGTAAATATGTATACTTTTACATTATTTTTATGAAAATTATAGTTTTTTGAAAGTGTAAGTATTTGATGTTCACAAAGGACGGATGAACGATGACAAAGGAAGTCGGAAAACGCAAGAATTAACCGTCTTTCGAAGACCGAGGCCCACATCCACACATGGGGATCGATGCGATTTGACGAGCATCGATGGCGCATGGTAATTTACATATAAATTTAATTTATCAAACTTTTGACTTATACTTATGTTATCAAAATTGAAACTTTATTGTAGGAGGAGAAAGAAGGCGGTCCCGTAGACTTTCATGTAGTCTATGAGGCCACGCATAAGAGCCGAAAGACAAACGACCTAGTCACGCCCACTGCTCGTAGGCTTCTGGTAAGTCTCATGATATGGTCATTTGGTTGTTGCCGTTAGTGCACTATTTTTGAAATACATAATTTTTAAATTTTATAGGATGGTATAATGCGAAAATGGCTGAAAAGTATGGAGATGATCCGAGTACTCAGCCACCAGGTAATGTTTCTTTGTTGGCTTTGTCATGTTTTTAATTTGTGTTTCTTGATATATAATTTATATATTAAATGATTGTATAATTTTTCTATTTCGTAGAGGACCCTGCTGTTTGGGAGGAGGTGGCCGGCACGACACGAGGGGGGTACTTGCGTGACCTCGGCACAGCCGCTCAGATACCTAGGAGGATCAGATGATATGCAGACGGTCCATCTGCTGCGAGCTCATCCGCTGCACCTGATGTGACGCAGTTGTCACAGCAGCTATCGCAGTACTTATCAAAGCAGATATCACGGCAGGTGTCGGAGCAATTGTCGTAGCAGTTGGCTCTGCTATTGCAGGAGATTCAAATATTGATCCCGACGCAAATCCATCCCCGCGAGGCCATGGACCGAGCACGTCTGGGTCAAATGTCCGAAATGATAACAATAACTCTCAAACCTAGGATAAAAACCACCCATGAATACAAAAAATGCTTTTGCTACTTATAGATTTAGATATACATATAGTTTGTTAGTTCGGTTTATTACTTTTTGTATTCTTATGTTCAATATTATGCCTGTGATGCTTTTATATTGCTTGTGATGCTCTTATATTGCATGTGATGCTCTTTTACTGCCTGTGATGCTTTTATATTGTCTGTGATAAATATCAATGCATTTTTATATGCATTATATAATTGTATGTTCTGGGAAGGAGAAAAATGAGGATTGAATGGGTAAAAAAAATCTATAAATAGTGTCCCATTCGAGTCAGAAAGAATATCGACACTGAGTTAAATATATCGTCCTTAGCGCCATAGTCGCGTCTCATTGACGACGCGTACACCATCATATTGTGTCACTTTAGCGCCTTCCTAGCGTCTAGAGTAGTGACTCGTGGGCACCAAAATTGCGTCTCAGAGCTTGCGCCCCTTGCGAGTCGACTTAACGACGCCTATCTTCTACTCGCAGTCGCAAATCGCACGTCTTAATAACGTCGAGATAGCGTCAAGTAGTGGCGTTAGTAGCGTCCCATTTTCTTTGACTCCATAGCGATGCTAGTAGACACCGATATGCAGCGACCCATTTTTGTGGTGCTAGATAGATGCGAATGAGACGCTCTTCACAACGGAGGCGTAATAGCGCCACCCTAGCGTCGCATATCTTGGGTCGCTAATCGCCCATTTTCTTGTAGTGTTCGATCGCATTTCCTCACAAAGATCTGACCATTGTTGTGCATCATCTCAAAGATTCAACCATTGTTGTTCCATTGCCCCATCCCCACCATCCTCGTAAGAAGTCTAGACGAGATTGCATTGATGTATGCAATTTTATACATATTTTTACATGCATCAGTTAGGGTGTTTTTTCACAGTTTTGATCATTTCATGCATCTATTTTCTTCTATATTTTATGAAATTATTACAAGTTAGAAACTACCCACTTTTGCGTTACATTGTTCTCAAGAACATTAATTCTGAGGTGCAAGATGTTTGGAACAAAATATTACAACAAATGAGATGAAGAAGCAATCAATCTCCATGTTTTAGTAGAACCTAGGGCGGGTCCATATTATACCCGAGCAGGTTGGACACTAGATCCGATTCGACATGTGCTCAGCTCGAGAACTTAACCCACGCCGAGTGAAGGATACTCGAGCCGGGATGGGTTTATCATGAACAGTTTTTATATTGAACCCGGATCGAGTTAGATCAACCTAGGCTGAGCACTACAACTCGGGCCGTGTCCTACAACCCAAGCCGAGTCTTTTGCGCATTAATTTTCCAAACCCAAATCGGGATGGGTTACCTTGAACCCGGGCCGAGTTCGACTATTCCAAGGTCAATTTTCGATCATCTGCTTGAGGTCATGAATTATGAATTATTATATGGCTAGTTTTAGTATTTAATAACATAAGCATCATTATTATCATAGATTAAGAGTTTGTTTGATTGGGGTGAAAGGAGGATACAGAAGGGGAAGGGAAAGGAGGAGAATATATTTCCCTCGTTTGGTTGAGTTTAAGTTGGAGGGAAATGAAGGGGAAAGTTCCCTTTTTTCCTTTTCATTCCTCTCGAATGTTTCATTTTTCTTTCCCCTCCAAATCAGAGTAGAAAGGAAAAAAAAGACATATTTAATATATATTTTCATTTTTGACCAAATAAATTAAACATATGACTATATATGTAAAGGATAAATTCGTCTAAATAAAATAATCCTTCAACATTCATTCCCTTCTCTTCCATTTAATGATATCAACCAAACATAGGTAACTATTCACCTTCTCGTCATTTCCCTTCCCACTCTCTACCTTCCCTTTTCCTTAATGAATTATGAACAAAACAAGCCCTAAAAGTTAATATGTTTAACGTCTTTTATCTATTGATAATCATGATAGTTAGATTATTTTAATTGAAACCTATATTATTAGCGATCTTTTCATTAAGAAAATCTAATTATGTTTTAATTGTTAATTAAGAGCAAACTAGGGAGACATAAGGTCTGAACCCTAATTTCATCACATATTGAATTCTTCTCTGAACTAAGGCACTTCTTTCCTTCTGAAATTCTGATCAATTTCTGTCTTTTACTTTCTCTTTGCAACACAACGTGAATTTAACCTTCCTCACTATAACTTGTTAGATTAGAAAAAATTAAGTCATTAGTCCTTGAGGGATCGACATCCTACTTCACTTTATTACTTGATTCAACCTAATATACTTGCTAGAATTTTGCACATGCAATTCTCGCAGCATGCATCTTGCTTGGGGTGGCCGGTTGAGATCAGGGACCTCTCAACAGGACAGAACCATGGCAGTTTGCCTTCTTCCTACAGTAGTGGTTAGTGTTGGTTTCTTGCCTATGAGAATCCGAGTAGAAAACGAAAAGAAAAAAATGGATTGGTTTGGAAAAACCAATCGAAGTCGAAGAGCAAAACCGAGATGAATTTGTCATCTCACAAAGCTATAAAAGGACCATGCAGATGCACAACGAAGTAGTACACAACAGCTCAGGACGTACAGCCATCGAGAGAGAGAGAAAAAGAGGAGAGAGAGAAGAGAACTTCGAGGTTCGTTTCGGGAACGAGTTCTTATTCGTTCTCGACAAAACTTCAGGCAGTACTTTTCAGCAGCCTTCTCATCTATTCCTCATATTCCGGTGAGATCATTCTAACTTTTATCCTCAGTTTCCAGAGACATTTATTTTGTGGCATCCAAGATTAATTCTTAAGATTATTATTGTAATCCTCTGCATAGTTCAGAGAAGATATTTTGTAACATACTATTATTTCATAGTGGAAGATCTGCTACTTGCTCCCGTGATTTTTTCCTCTAACATTGAGAGGTTTTTCACGTTAATCCTTTGTGTCTTTGGTCTGATTTAATTTCTTTATATTATTGCCATCATCCCATTATTATTATGCACATTAAAAGGGAAAAAGAAGATAATTCCGCAATTATCAATTTAGGCTTTTTTTTCCAACAGTGGTATCAGAGCCTGGTCAGGAAGTACACATTATAATGGAGGACAATAATGCCCCAAGTCGGATGCCTGTGCTCACAGGAACAAACTATTCTATCTGGAAGCCTCGGATGACGGATTACTTAAATTGCCGAGACCTTTATGATCCAATCGAAGGTGATGCTGCAAAGCCCGAGGACATGGATGTTAAAAAGTGGGGGAGGATTAAGACCAAGACAGACGCACAAATTCGACAATGGGTCAACGACAAGGTGTTTCATCATATCGCAAATATCGATGAACCCGATGAAGTGTGAAAAAAATTGCAAGAAATGTATGAGCACAAATCGTCGCAAAATAAGGTGCTATTGATGAAGAAACTTGTTAACCTGAAGTACAAGGATGGTCATTTTGTTGCAGAACATCTTGACTGTTTTCAAGAATTAATTAACAAGTTGTCCTCAGTGAAGATCGTGTTTGAAGATGAGATCCAAGCACTACTACTGCTGAGTTCTTTACCTGATAGTTGAGAAATGCTCGTTATCTCTCTGAACAACTCTGCTCCAAGCGGACAACTATCTTTAGAAACTATCAAGGATAGTTTGTTCAATGAAGAAACGAGAAGGCAAGAGCAAAATCTCAACAACAAATCAGAGGCATTCATCGTGGAAGATCGTAGGAGAAACAAACAGAGAAACTCTCACAGCCACGATAGATCAAGGTCAAGGTAAAGGGGCAAGTCGACCAGGAAAGAAGTCACCTGTTATCATTGTGACAAGCCAGGACACTTCAAAAAGGAGAGCAGAAAATTAAAACAAGATCAGTCACATGAAGGGTCTGAATTAAAGTTGCTAAAAAAGAAAAGAATGGCAGTGGTGGAAACAACGTTGCGGTGACTACATCAGATGATGTGTACTTTCTTACTCAAGAAGAGGAAGAAGATGGTGTCAATGTTGTGAGTCAAGAGTCAGTTTGAATCTTAGACACTGCAGCTTTGTTTCATGTTACCCCTCGCATAGATGTATTCTCAACATATAAAGAGGGAGCATTCGGGTCAGTAAAGATGGGGAACAAGTCGAAGTCCCAAATTGCTGGCGTTGGAGACATTCATTGAAGACCAACACAGGATGCAAGATTGTGCTGAAAGATGTGAGGCATGTACTAGAGATCCATCTCAACCTAATTTCAGTTGAAAAATTAGACGACGACGACTATGAGAGCAACTTCAAAGAGGGCGTGTGGAAACTCAAGCGAGGTTCACTCCTACTGGTGAAAGAAAACAAAGATGGTGCACTCTACAAGACTGAAGCACAACGCAGCACCGAGAAGATAAACGTGACTCAAGAGATGTCATCTTCTGAGTTATGGCACAAGCGGCTTGGTCACATAGGTGAGAAAGGGCTTCAGATATTAACTCAACGAAATCTGCTACCAAGTATGAAAGACATCACTTGACGTATGTGTCCATTGTTTGGCTAGCAAGCATACTAAAGTTACATTTAATAGAACTTCTTCGTCTAGAAGTTCACACGTACTTGATTTGGTGCATACTGATGTATGCTATATGAAGGATAAAACTCTAGGTGGTGCACTTTATTTTGTTACATTTATTAATGACCATTCTAAAAGAGTCTGGGCTTTTCCTATAGCACACAAAAATCAGGTGTTGACAAAGTTCAAGAAGTTTCATGCCAAAATCGAAAGAGAAATTGGCAAGAAGCTCAAGTGTATTCGAGCAAATAATGACGGCGAATACAGAGGACCTTTTGAAGAATACTGCAACACTTATGATATCAAGCTTGAGAAGACAGTTCTCAAGACTCCTAAGCAAAACGGTGTTGCTGAGAGAATGAACAGAACAATTGAGGAATGTGTCAGATGTATGCTACTACATGCCAAGCTATCGAAGGGATTCTTGGGTGAAGCAATGATGACTGTAGTTGAGCTTATCAATCACTCACCATCAGTATCTCTGGATGATGACATACCTCTGAAAGTCTGATCAGGTAAGGATGTTTCATATAAGCATCTCAGAGTGTTCGGCTGCAGAGCCTTTGTTCACAACTCCAGTGATGAGCGGTCAAAACTTGACAGCAAATCGAAAGAATGTATCTTCCCCAGATATGGAGGTGAAGAATTTGACTACAAACTTTGGGATCCTATTAACAGGAAGGTTATCAGAAGTAGAGATGTCGTGTTCGTGGAACACCAAACAATTGAAAATTTATCGAAGGACAAAGAGCCAACTAGCTTCACTGATTATCTAGCTGAACTAAGTTCAGTTGACGCACCGACAAAAGATGACATTGTTCCAGAAGCTGATCAAGATGTCAATAGCAATGATAGCAGCTCATATAATTCAGATATACCTTCGGATAGTCAAGATAGTGATGATGAGCTACATGTCGAGCATGATGCATCAGTGCAAGAGCCTCGGTTGAGAAGATCGAACAAACAAAAATAAGAGTCAAAGTGGTACTCTCCAACTGAGTACGTGTTGTTAATTGAAGGGGGAGAACCAGTGTGTTATCAATAAGTCTTGTCACATGAGCAGAAGGATGAGTGGATGAAAGCCATGCAGGACGAGATGCAATCTCTGCATGAGAACAATACTTACAAACTGGTGAAGCTTCCTAAAGGAAAGAGGGCGCTCAAGAACAAGTGGGTGTTTCGACTGAAGAGTAAAGAGAATAATCCACACCCGAGATGTAAGGCAAAATTTGTTGTCAAGGGGTTTAGTCAAAAGAAAGGAATTGATTTTGATAAGATATTCTCACCAGTAGTCAAAATGTCATCAATTCGAGTGGTTCTTGGACTAGCTACTACCAAGGACTTAAAAATTCAACAGTTAGACATCAAGACAGCTTTTCTCCATGGTGACTTGGAAGAAAAAATTTACATGGAACAACTAGAGGGTTTCCAAGAGAAAGGAAAAGAAAATCGGGTGTGTAAATTACAGAAAAGCTTATATGAACTCAAACAGGCACCTCGTCAGTGGTACAAGAAGTTTGAGTCATTCATGACATAGCAAGGATATAATAAGACCATATCAGATCATTGTGTCTTCGTGAAATATTTTTCACATGATGATTTTATTATCCTGTTATTATATGTTGATGACATGCTTATTGTAGGTCAAGATAAAAAGCAAGATTGACAGATTAAAGCAGGAGCTGAATCAATGCTTTTTCATGAAAGACCTAGGCATAGCAAAAAATATTCTTGGCATGAGGATCACTCGTGACCGAGAGCAGCGTAAGCTATGGTTATCCCAAGAAATGTACATCGATAAAGTCTTAGAGAGGTTCAACATGAATAACGAAAAGACAGTTACATCGCCACATGCAAGTCACTTCAAGTTGAGTTTTAGATAGTGTCCGAAGAGCAAAATCGAGAAGAAGAATATGAAGAACGTCCCATACGCATCTGCAGTTGGCAGTCTGATGTATGCAATGGTTTGCACAAGGCCAGACATAGCATATGCAGTTGGTGTGGTGAGTGGATTCTTATCAAATCCTAGTAGAGAGCATTGGGATGTAGTCAAGTGGATTCTCAGATATCTTCGAGGCACGTCTAAGATATGCTTATGTTTCGGAAACACTGAGCCAGTGTTAGAAGGATTTACTGACTCTAACATGGCAGGAGATATTGATAGTCGAAAGTCAACTTCTGGTTACTTGACATTCGCAGGAACAGTAGTCTCATGGTAATCCAAGTTACAAAAGTGTGTTGCACTATCAACGACAGAAGTAGAATATATCACAACTATTGAAGCAGACAAGGAAATTCTGTGGATGAAAGAATTTCTGAGGGACTTAGGTTTGACGCAGGAGAAGTACATTATCCACTGCGACAATCAGAGTGCTATACATCTGAGTAAGCATTCTAGTTTCCACTCTAAGTCTAAGCATATTGATGTCCGATATCATTGGATTTGTGATGAGACGAAGAAAAAGAAATTCTTTCTTCGCAAGATCTATACTGACAAGAATACGTCGGATATGATGACGAAGCCTCTACTGAAAGAGAAGACCAAGTTCTGTAGGGAGCATGAAGGCTTGGTGAATTTCTTCGCATAAACAAGAAGGGGAAGTTTGTTGGTTTCTTGCCTATGTGAATCCGAGTAGAAAACGAAAAGAAAAAAAATGGATTGGTTTGGAAAAACCAATCGAAGTCGAAGAGCAAAACCGAGATGAATTTGTCATCTCACAAAGCTATAAAAGGACAATGCAGATGCACAACGAAATAGTACACAATGGCTCAGGACGTACAACCATCGAGAGAGAGAAAAAGAGAAGAGAGAGAAGAGAACTTCGAGGTTCATTTCGGGAACGAGTTTTTATTCGCTCTCGATGAAAGTTCAGACATTACTTCTCAGCAGTTTTCTCATCTATTCCTCATATTCCGGTGAGATCGTTCAGACTTCTATCTTCAGTTTCGAGAAACATTTATTTTGTGACATTCAAGATTAATTCTTGATATTATTATTGTAATTATCTGCATACTTCAGAGAAGATATTTTATAATCTACTATTATTTCATAGTGGATGATCTGCTGCTTGTTCCCGTAGTTTTTTATTCTAATGTTGAGATATTCTTCACGTTAATCCTTTGCATCTTTGGTCTGATTTAATTCCTTTCTATTATTGTCATCATCCCATTATTATTGTACGCATTAAAAGAAAAAAAGAAGATAATTCCGTAACTATCAGTTCAGTCTTTTTTTTTCAACAGTTAGCCATAGGCGAATGAGAAGAACAATGCTTGTTTCCACACTTACATTTCCATCATTTTCTCCTATCACTTACTGGCATAGTTCCATTTTATGCCTAAAGAGTCCACAACAAAAGCAAAAAATGGGAAGTTTCTCATAGATCACGTGTTGAAAGAATTTGTTGTCATGGGGGGTTTGAATCTATAGGCTCTACTTCAGTGGCCGAGAAAGATCCAGATTAATGTTGCATTTAACTGCATGTTTGAGATTGCTTACAACAGATCCTTCACCGCAGGTTCGTCGAATCTTGCAGCAATACGAAAGATTGAGTCCTTATTGTGTAGCTCGAAAGCGAGTCCCTCCATCTAAATTTAGATTGGCTAGGAAGCGAGGTTCCTAGCATTACATTATTATTTTAATATTATTTAGTATTTATTTTATTTTTAAATATGTGTAGCATTTGAAAAATAATCGGCTATATTTAATCGAAAGAACTATTTGTAAAATAAGTCTTGGAAGATAGTTTAATTACAAAATAAAATTTGAAAAAAAAAGATGATAAAATTAGAATTTTTTAAATGTGATTTAACACTTTATAATTAATCATTCGGATACTGAGCTATAGTTCAAAATTTTCAATAAAATATAAGGTTATTTCCTTGGCCACATTTCCAACTATAATGTTTTCACATATAATCTTAATTTCTAAATTTGTCACATCCTTCTGTTAAGTTTGATCCTATTTTTGTTAATTTTTTTCTAACAATTGCAAAATATCATTTTTACCCATATTTTCATATTAAAATAAAAATAATCAATTCTTATAAAAGTATTATTTAATAATAATACTTTATACAAATTAAAGCAAGGGGTACAATGGTATCTTCATAATTATTAAGAAGTAACTTAACAAAATTTGGATTGAATTTAACAGAAAAATCTAAACGTCAAATTTTGATAATTTGCAAAATTCAAATTTATAAATTTATAGATAGAATTAAATACGAAAATGTGTTAAACTTAGTGTTCTTATCATGCACTTGCGTCCAAACTCATCTGAGAGCATATGATATATTATTTTCTTAAATTACATAACTTTAGTAAATTAAAAATTTATTAATTTAAAAGATAAAGACAACAAAAGAGCAATGCTATATCCTCCTAAATTAGGAGGATATAGCCTCCTAATTGTCTCTTAATGGCAAGGGGGTAAATTCATTAAGGGAATAATGGATGTCCCCCCAATTTAAATGGAGAATAATCCCCCAATTAAACTGCATCCATCCGATGTGTATCGGATGGACGCAGGACAGACTCCCGGTTTTGGAGCCTTAGACCTTAGACGAGCGACGGTTCGAGAAGAAACTAGTTCGGCCTTCATCCAGTTCGACCTTCATCCGGTTCGGCTTGTGCTTGGGGTACAAAAGCGCGCGGGGTAGAAAAATGTGCCTCTTCTACCCTTTTTCTCTCTCTTCTATTTTCTCGCGACTTCGCCACCGGAGTCCGACCTCATCCGTCTAGATCTGACACCGCCGCTGAGCTGTTCCCCTTCTCTCTTCTCCTCCCGTTTCCAATGACCATCGTGCTCAGATCCGCAACACCCCCATGACCCTCGGCCAGATTTGTGCCAAGTGGCGATTCTGACGCGATGACCCTCCGGCCTTATTCGCGATCCCTCACCGATCTCGCGCCGCCGACCCCGTCGATTAGCCCCGCAAGCCTTGCCGACCGCACTCCGCCCACCCCGATGACCAAATCCACGACCTCTCGCCGACATCAACCCTGGCTAGATCTCCGCCTGTCCGCCGCCAAGCGCCGACGATCAGCCCCGCCGAGCGTCGCCGACCCCCGCGCACCCGGACTCCCTGTCCGCCGCTGCTCCCCCCCTCCCCCTCAAGCTCCGCCGCCACCCGCCCCCCAAGCGCCACATGCCCAGTCTCGTTGTCGCCGCCGAGCTCTGCCCCGCTTGCCCTCATCCGAGTTTCGCCGCCGAGTTGATATATGAGTTCGCCATGGAGATACCATGCCGAGTCGCTCGTTAGTAGTTCTTTGCAATAAATGGATGTTATTGTTAGGCGTTCTACTATGTGTTGATATTTGGATTGTACACTTTAGTTCTTCGTGTTGATGTTTGGATTGTACACCTTAGTTTTTCGTGTTGATGGTTGGATTGTACACTTTAGTTCTTTGTTCTTCGATTGAAATTTGTTAAATGGATTCGAGCACAATTAAAGAATTGCGTCCAAGGGAGGACTCTGATGCGAGACATTATTTTTTGCGATAGATGATTAACAAGTTCACTGATGCTATGCATTATTTTTTGTGATAGATGATTAACAAGTTCATTGATGCCAAACATTATTTTTGCGATAGAATGAAGTATGCGGAAAAATGCGTAATTACCACTAATGATTTACAAGCGATCCATTACATAGCACTACATACATACATTACAAGCCAAATTTCAAGCTAAAAACTTTAAAGCGCACATACGTATCACAAATAGAAATAAAATAATTACAAATAAAATTGGCAGTGGATCTCGATGGGGGAGTGGCGGCGGATCTCGGGGACAGGGAGGGAGGGAAGGCGGGCGCAGAACTAGTCGGGGGTGCTCGGGGGGCGGCGGAGCTAGCGGCACTCCTGGAGGTAGGCTGCACTCGGACTTCCGAATTCGGGTGCGTGCGTTCGAAGCGTGGTCGGTCCAAGTCAGGGATGAGTCCGGGAGTCGCCGGTGCCTCGATGTCAGAGGAGTCTCGAGGTCGGCGGCGGAGCTCGAAGTAGCATAGGTCAGAGGCGTGCCGTAGATCGGCAAGGGTCCCGTCAAGTGTGCTCGAGGTCGACTACGAAGCTCGGAGGCGAGCGCGGCGACACACGAAGATCGACGTGCTTGCGGTCGGCGATGAAGCTCAACGTGAGGGGGATCGGCATGGCTTGGAGTGGGTGCTCGAGGTTGCCGCCGCGTGCAGAACTGGCCGATGGACTGCCTCTGCGCGCATATCTGGCCGGTGGACCGCCTCTACGCGCAGATCTGGCCGGAGATCGCCAAGACTTGGCGGGGTGCTCGAGATCGCCAGGGGTTCGCCGCTGCGTGCAGACCTGGCCGAAGATCGATGAGGTTCGGCAGATCTGCCGCGATGGCATCGGAGCAGGTTGCCGCACGGGGTTCGATGACGGGCAAGTCTACCGCGACGGGCGTCGGAGGAGTCGCCGCGCAGAGAGGAGAAACAAAGAGGAGAAAGAGAAAAGAGAAAAGGAAATGCTCTGCGGCCAGGGTTTTGACTTTTATACCCCTCCGAACTAGTTGCCGTGTGTGAACCGTTTGTCGAATCCCGAACCAGCCCCTGAACCGCCCTAGATCTCACCCAAAATATTCAAATATGCGCCAGTCGTTGGATGCTAATCCGAGAGCATCCGACGACTAGCGCAGCATGGGAGGACAGTCCTCTCAAATAAGTTTGGGGGACGCTCATTATTCTCATTCATTAATTAGTAGGGGTATTTAAAAAATTTGAGTATTCAAAAGATTATTAGGTTAAAATTTTAGGAAGATATATCATTTTTTAAACCAAAAGTAGGCATCCACAGTACACCTACTGACCTCCTAAAAGACAAGAACACACACAATTCATGCCCCCATGGCTATTCCAAGTTTTATCCCTTCAAGACGACCCAATTGCATGCCGTCGTCCAAAGCTTTCACAATCTAAATATTTTTTTTTCTACGTTTTGAAAATTCAAGTATAACTTTTATTTTATAAAAAATCAAAGATAGAATGTTTTGAACCCAATAACTTGTGCGACAAATAACAAATGAATGTTTTGGTTTAAAATCATTATTATTTTTTATTTCTCTAATTTAATAAAATGAGAAATAACATGTTAATATAAAATAAGTATTCAAATAAGTTTCACTTCACCTTCTCAGAACCATCAATCCAAATAAGTGTTCCCTTCTATAAAAATTAAAAGTTCAAACTTTATAGTGAGGTTCTTTCCACTTTTTATAGTAGTATATATTTAATATATTCAACATTTCTAAAATAAATGGACATTACAGAAATTTACTTAAAATTATTAGTAGATGATTTAATATTTATATTTTCTTGAAAGGTTCAAAATATATACCAGTCAAATCAATCCGACCAATAAATGAATTATAGTATTATGGCTTTATCCCATACGTGGCAATCACTTCCTTCAATGCCCACTCCACCAACATGACCCAAGTGGAATGCCAAAAGTACCCCTGGGTCCCGCAGGAGAGTAGCTTTTTTGGTGCACGTAACAAGAGGGTAAAAATTGGAAAGTAGTCGGACATGAACAAGAGCGAAAGAGAGAATTGTTATTCCTCTCCTCTCCGGGGTTTCATTTGCTCCGTTTCGATCTCGAGAGGGAAAGTGAGAGATCGGCGTGTTTTCTAATTTGTTCTCCACATTTTCGAGTTGTGGAATTTGCTGTGGCGATGGCGTCATCGTCATCGGCGGTTCTTCGCCTCATGTCCGATCTCAAGGCCATCCGGACCGAGCCTCCCGAGGTAGGAGTCGATCTGATCAACTGCCACATCTTCGATTCCAGAAGTTCCATTCTTTCACTTTGTTCTTGAAGTTATTTCCCTGAATTTTGTTACTTTCGTTCGAAAGCAGTGCGTTGAGTCTTGATTTTCTGCTTCAATTTTGACACTGGATGTCTCTCTTGCTTTTCTTTTTTTTTTTCTCTTGCTTTTCTAATCATGAATTGAGTGAATTTTTTAAGGAAAAAGAAAATTTGTGCTTCGGATTGGCAGTGAACCTGAAAGGCATGTTGTCCCCCATTAAATATTGTGTTCTTGTGCGCTTTGAGGGATGGACTATCATTTTCCCCAAGAAACGATATTATTTTAATTGTTTTCTGATTTGTTCTATGTTCCTTCATGTGGTGAACTATTTTGGAAATAGATAGTTTCGCGATGATTTGCAGATTTTACTCTGAAAGGAGAGTTTTCTTTTTCTATCAAAATTCGTTTTTTTTATTTTTGCTCGTCGCCTATGGTGCTGATGGAGATTGTGATGATTCCAGGGGTGTAGTGCGAGCCCTTTGACCGACGAAAATTTGTTTGTTTGGAGCGCAACCATCTTTGGCCCCGATGAAACCCCTTGGGAAGGTCCGACAATTCTTCCCCTGCTTTCTCATCATGCTATTTGAGTTAAAAGCAAAACAAGGATCTTTGTCATAGTGGTTTATTCAGTACGATGTTTTGGTTCGAGGTTGCAGGTGGTGCTTTTGGCCTAAGGCTCACATTTGGAGACAACTACCCTGAGAAGCCGCCTCGCGTTCGATTTACGTCCGAGGTCTTCCACCCAAATGGTTAGTTCATTGATTTAAAATAATTTCATTCGTCAATTTATTAACATTTATTCAAAGGGCAAGATCGTGACTATATTTGGACTTTATTAGTTTCCCAGCTTCTGTGTTGGTTCCAAACGGCTATCAAGTCATGTGGTCTTAATTTGTATCCTAGTATTTCATATATTTTGTCCTGAAATGAACATTGGGTATAGGCTCCATTTGTGAGGATTAGAGATTAAGTAGTCCAAGCTGCTACTTCGACTGACAGGATATCCTTCTGAAACGACCTACTGGCCTCTTCTTCATTTTGTTGCTTGAAAACTTCAGTATTCGTTCAACTGATTATCTGGCAAACTTAAGATAAATGGAGTTTTCCTTTTTCTGTAAAATATTGCTTGAATTTCTTACCCTAGGGGGAATTCATTGCAAGTTTTTTTTTCAGAAATTCAGATCTCTAATTGATGTCCTTTCGTGAAGGTGAAGTTGTAGTTAAACAAATAAGCTGCCACCTAGTTTTCTGATGATCTACAAGTATTTGTCAATAGTCATGTATTCATATATGAGCCCTCAAGTTATTTGTTTAAATATTCTGTCATAACTTCTAAGTGAAAAGTCTAAGAAACATGCATTGTATGTATTCTTCCTTTTACTTATTTCTTATTTTAGCCAGCATACTGACTTTTATTATACTGATTTGTCAAGGAAACCGAGCTAAGACAGGCCTACTTTATCTTAGTCTACTTAGTTCAATGGATCGTTGAGTGATCATGGTTCCAATAATAGTCATGGCCCTCTGGATGTTAGTTATATTTTTAATACATATCATTGCATTTTCTTAGAAAATTATTTGCACGTTGTTTATTCATAGTCGTTCTCTTGTTCCTAGCATTTTAATAAATTTGTACACAGAATCAAGTTAAGTTCCCTGTCATTTTGATGTTCTATAAAAAGTCATGATAAGATGATGATGTTTATCTGGTAAAGAGCTGTCCTTTCACCTTTCTCCTCCATCTTAAAGTAGCAGTCTCTCTTTGTTTGATAGCAGCAGATGCAGAAATGGACCTCATGTGACAGTTGGTGCATCTTGCTTTCTAAGCAGTGTATTCACATTATTTTTTGGTAAAGTCAAATTATAATTTACTATTTTTTGACATGTCCGGTAAAACAAACTACTGGGTGACATGTTTAGGTTTAGGCCGTAGATGTGCCCCATAACTCAAATAGGTTTAGATGGAAAACATGCTCTTCTGAATCATGCATGGTGGGCAATTCAAGTCCCAAATGATTGAATTTTGTTGATATATTAAACATAAATCCTTCTTCTGCATGCACTCCTCTTGTTTAATAATTAACTTAAACTCTTACATGGGAAGTTCACTTTTTTTACCTGCATCTTTATTGGAGAATTGCCAGAATGACATTACATCTGTCAATTATTTTCCCTTCAAACTGTGTTTTTGTTCTTAAGTTCAATCATAGTCAGAATATAATTTTTTAAAGTCATGTGAATATATAGGATGTGTTTCTTATATGTTGTAATGGAACCGCATTTAACAAGTGACAATTTATGGTAGATTCCTTTGTTGTAATAAGGATAGTACTTTGTTCTCATCCTTGAGATGCATTGTCAGTGACTCATAATTTGCCTTCTTTCTTATTTTTCTTTTTATTTTCTGTTGAATAGTTTTGCTAATATGTAATGTCTATTTCTGCAGTTTATCATGATGGAACTCTCTGTATGGATATAATCCAGGATGCTTGGTCACCTTGCCACAATGTTTGTACAATTTTAACGTCCATCCAGGTCATTCTTCTGATTTTTATCTGTATGCTTATGCTCAAGTCAGTAACTATTTATTATTTTCCTGGCTAAAAAAAAACTGACATAGTTTTTCGCAGTCGCTTCTTACTGACCCAAATCCTGCAAGCCCGGCAAATCCCGAAGCAGCTCAATTGTTTCAGCATGACATTCAGGCTTATAACAGGTGTGTGTCAACTTTTCTCTTGTATTTTATTTGATATGAAAAAGCTAGAAAAGGAACAAACGTACTCTTTTATTCATAGATATCATATGAAATCCTCAAAGACCCATGTATTCCCCTGAAGATGCAACCGTTTAGATCAATAAACTGCAATTCAACTGCACTATCTGTTCCAGTGTGCGGAGTTATGTCCCCAAAATAAGGACATTGAAGACATTATTCTTCTTTATTATTTTCTTGTTGCTAATTTGGCTACTCCCACTGTGTTGCAGGAGAGTGCGGAGGTGTGCCCGCAAGTCCATTGAAGACTAACAGTTGTCTGCGTTCTCCACCAGTGTTACCTCAAGGGCTCAAACAAAATGGCGTAGCACCGCACCCATTTGTTCATTAGTTTAGAAATCCTTGTGTTGGTCTTGTAAAATGAAAAGAACGATAGTAAGCTTCCATCATTTGGCATAAACATTTGTCTTAGCTGATTGCATAAAATGTGAAACCCTGGAGATAAAAGCTGATAGTTTTCTTGTCAAATTGGTCCTCATGGAGTTTTCTCTCAGTTTTTGTACGGTCTGGTTGTGCAATTTAGAATCTAATTCAAGGTTATCTCGTATTCCAAACAAATGTTACTTTTTTCAAACTTTTTTGTCCATAAAATATTGCTCTTAATCAACCCCCAAATAAGTGGACAGTAAAAAATTTTTTTTGAATGAAAGTGTACGAGTTAATCTTTCTGGTCTGATAATTATGTTTCAATGCAACCTATAATGCTGTCATCACCTTGAAGTTATAGGAATCAAGAAAGCCATAAAACTGATGTTAAAAAAGGTCATTTGATCCTAAATTTCGTTGTCGACTTATTTCATACCAACTTCTTTTACAAGGTCCAATTGACTATGTCATTTAACCCTGTATTAAATCAGTTAATATTAATTTACACAAAAAATCAGTTAATATTAAAAGAAACACAAATACCACTATCTTTTTTAGGTTACAATACCTCTCTTGTTACGATAAATTAAATTTGCATCGCCATCATGTAGGCCTCAAAAGTGCACAAAGGTGGACCGTTCACTTGCCACATCACTTCGCTTCAACGTTTGCCAACAACACTCCTTCCATTGCAGTGCAAGACTGGGAACCATGTCAGAGAACTGGTCCTTCCAAAGCTCAGTCATGAAGCTTGAGCAGTCCACCTACCACGTTAATTAAATATTCTAGTAGTAATCCTTAAGGAACGAAACAATAAGAAAGTGGCCAGAAACACCTAATTAAGCATTATATATGGAGGTACTGAGTTATGTATATACGATGTGCCATCCATTGTTTTGCAATCTCCAATTCTTCTTCACCACCCTCTAACCAAGTATTTTAAGTTTGAAGGTTCTCAACGTTTGTTTTCTCTACTTGCAGAGAGACCCAATGGATGGCCCAATCGACACTTGCGACTTTCATGCGCCTGACGCCCAAGTACGTGACCGGTATCAATTATATCCGTCCATTTGTCTAGTTTTTGTGCTGTTAATTCTTTTTCATACGTAATCAATTAACAAGCTTTAATTGAATTTTTTGACTGAAAAAAAAAGCACAGAGATCAAGCATAAGACGACTGAGAGATGGAGACGAGAACATCATACTTAACCCTCGCTTCGATGACGGCCTTAACAACTGGTCTGCAAAAGGCCCATGCAAGATTGTGGTGAATGACTCCATGAGTGATGGGAAAATACTTCCACTGGATGGTGAAAAACATTTTGCCTCTGCATCTGAAAGAACCCAAAATTGGAACGGGATTCAGCAGGACATCACTGACAGGGTGCAAAGGAAGCTCGCATACGAGATTACTGCAGTTGTCAGAGTACTTGGCAACGCAGCTGGTAGTGGCACCACAGCCGAAGTAAGGGCTACTCTTTACGTGCAAGGAGCAAATGGCCAGGATCAGTACATGGCAATTGGCAAGTATGTTTACTTCAGTGATCCCTCAGTCCTAGGCACTTTAACGTTAACCCTTGGAACTTTAATGTGCATATTATGTAACTCAGATTGCAAGCATCAGATAATGAATGGGCACAGTTGAAAGGCAAGTTTCTTCTCAATGGCCAACCTTCCAAAGTAGTCATATCAGTCGAAGGGCCGCCGCCGGGTACTGACATCCTTCTCGACAGTTTAGAAGTTAAGCATGCTCCCAAGCTTCCACCGTCACCTCAACCAAATTTTGAGGTCAGCAAGTTATCAATTTATACTTCTCTGTTTCTGTCTGACATTTGAATATCAACCTGTAAGTGGTCTAAGCTGCTGAATTCTATTTCTACATGGAGAATGTTGCATATGGAGTTAACATAATCCAGAACAGCAATATCACTGATGGGCCCAATGGCCTAAACGCATGGTGGCCTTTTGGATCGTGCAAGCTGACCGCCGTGGATGCCGGCGCGCCACGCGAGTTTCCTGTGATGGCAAGAGACTCTCTGGGGTCACGCGGGGCCTTGAGCGGTCGATACATCCTCGTAACGAACCGCACACAGACGTGGATGGGCCCTGCTCAGACCATCACAGACAAGCTCAACTTGTACGTGACGTATCAAGTGTCAGCTTGGGTTCGAGTGGTCTCTCAGAAGAACGGCCATCAGACCATCAAGATCGCGGTGGGCGTGGACGGCCAGTGGGTGAACGGAGGCCAAGTGCAAGCCAATGACGAGAGGTGGTACGAAACTAGTGGTTCGTTCAGAATTGAGAAGCATGCTTCTCAAGTCACAGTCTACTTCCAGGGCCCTTCGGCAGGGGTGGACATGATGGTCGCAGGCGTGCTGATATTTCCTGTGGACAGGAAAACAAGATTCAAGCATCTCAAACTACAAACTGACAAGGCATTCATTGCAATTTTTTGCTTGCTATGCACGCTTTAACAGTCAACATATGCGTGATCTTCATGTTTTAAGTTTTCTTGTGCTGCATGTGTGACAGGTTCGAAAGCGAGACGTCGTCCTAAAGTTTTCGAGCAGTGAGGGAGACACTCCGCTCGGCGCAGTTGTCAAAGTTAGACAGGTGAAGAACAGCTTCCCGCTTGGATCGTGCATCAGCCGGACCGACATTGACAACGAAGACTTCGTCACCTTCTTCGTCAAAAACTTCAACTGGGCAGTGTTCGGCAATGAGCTGAAGTGGTATTGGACGGAGCCGCAACAGGGCAACCTCAACTACACCGATGCTGATGAGCTCTTGGACTTCTGCAACAAGAACAGAATAGATGTCAGAGGCCACTGCATATTCTGGGAAGTGGACAGCGTCGTGCAACCATGGGTAAAGTCTTTGAGCAAGAACGACCTGATGACCGCCGTGCAGGATCGTCTCAATGGTCTCCTTTCGAGGTACAAAGGCAAGTTTAAGCACTATGACGTGAACAATGAGATGCTCCATGGCTCTTTCTATCAGGATAGGCTCGGGAAGGGTGTTAGAGCATACATGTTCAAGAGCGCTAGCCAATTGGATCCCTCCGCTACACTATTTGTGAACGACTACAATGTCGAGGATGGCTCCGACGCGAGAGCAGCCCCCGAGATGTATATAGAGCACGTACTTGGTCTCCAAGGCCAAGGCGCAGCGGTGGGAGGGGTTGGAATACAGGGGCACATCGATGTTCCAATTGGACCCATCGTGTGGTCTGCACTGGAGAAACTAGGCACGCTTGGTCTGCCCCTCTGGTTCACCGAACTGGACGTGTCCTCGACTAACGATTACGTTCGGGCGGACGACTTGGAGGTCATGCTCCGGGAGGCCTACGCGCACCCTGCTGTGGAGGGCATCATGCTCTGGGGGTTCTGGGAGCTATTCATGAGCAGGGACAACTCCCACTTGGTAAACGCCGAAGGTGATCTCAACGAAGCTGGTAAGAGGTTTGTGGCTCTGAAGCAGGAATGGCTGTCACACGCCCGTGGCCACGTTGACGGCCAAGGGGAGTTCAAGTTTAGAGGATTTCATGGCACTTACAGCGTTGAAATCACAACTGCAACAAAGAAATACTCAAAGACGTTTACTGTTGACAAAGGGGAGTCCCCTCTTGTTGTCAACATAAGTATTTAGTCTTTCTTCCACAATATCCTTCAATTCAGTTCGATGGACCTACTAAGATAAAATAAATCCATCATTCTAGTAGTAATTATCTTTGGATTATAATAATGAAAATATTCATATATGGTTTATAGTATTGGTTTCCAGTTGTACAAACTTCAAATCACATATGATTGGGCCCTGTCGACAGCAATATTGATTCCGTGCAGTTAATTTCTATGGCTTGAGGTTGAATTAATTCATAGACGTCCCAACTTTACTCCAAAATTTCATTCCAAATGTCAAAAACAATTAGGTCATTGCACTTGTTAGTCCATTCGCTATCATATAATCATAATAAAATATTATTCACAATTAATACAGAAAATAACAAAGCACTATTTAGAGAATTAAAACCATCACTAATTGCAATTAAAATATCTTAAAATCATAGTTACATGCCATCCGAAAAAACATTTTGAAATCATAGTCTAATATACTCAACAATACTTAACTCTAAAACTCATAGACAACAATCTTTCTTGACATGAACTGAGTCGTCATCCATCCAATCATTGAGTACTACATGGATCTAGGGTACTGGTACATACAAAATATAACATATTTTAGTCTATTATTTTAATTAATATTTCTATAATTTGATCATAACATGTATCATTTTAGATCATTTTTAGTCGTAATTTCATATTTATCGGTTTTAATTATTAATTCTCTGAATATTTTAATTGTGTGTGGATTAATTAAATCTTGATAATTATTTTACAGGAAAAGTCGAGAATCAATAGAGCTGACCGGGTGCCAAAATGGATGTATCAAATTTATCATTAACCAAGGAGTTTTCCCATCATCGGGTGCTAAAGACGATGCTTAGTTATAACCAATGTCTTATCCATCATTGGGCGCAAAAAGGGATAAGAGGTTCTTATCCTTAACCAATACTTATTATCGGCCAATGACATCATAGGGCGCAATACACCATCGTTAACCATTTATGGAGATCATCGGCTGTAAAATCCAACCATGAAGGGAACCATCAGGCGCCAAAGCAATGAGAAATTTATCCTTAACCAACATTTGAGTATTACTGACCTAATATAATTGGGTGCAAAACTCTATTATTAACCAAGGTGATGTCTTTATCATTGGGTGCAAAATTCTATCATTAACTAAGGAGTGCAAAACTCTATCATTAACTAAGGTGATATCCCTATCATTGGGCGAAGAATTTTTATCCTTAACCAATACTTAGTAAGTATCATTAGTCATTAACTAATCATGGGGCGCAATAGACAATCATTAATCAAGGTGATCATTTGGTGGCCGTGAATCAAGGAGAAGTTTATCACCAGGCGCAAAACGAATAACTTTTTATTATCAACCAAGTTCTATCTCTAGCCGAATTTAAAGTTGGCCGTACGCTATTCATGATCGTGATCAACTTGAAGTCCGTCCGCACCTATAAATAGAAGAGGAAGCCATCGTCCCAACTCATGCTTTGAAGTGTGATTTTCTTCTATGATGTGTCGAGAGTCTACATGCTTCGACCAAGAGAGAGTTGATCAGACGCTCCGACAACATCCGAGGATCATGTTTTATTCTTCGTGTAATTCTTCTAATTATTATTCTTATTTTGTTATTATCTCTCTACAATTCTAGGATGAACTTCATGTTTTTAGTTATTTTATTTTAGAGATTATTATTGAAGGAAAATTCTGTGAACCCTGATTTTATTATTATTGAATTTCTTTTGATCAATTTTTAATTATGTTTAGTACTTTTGATTTAATTATTTAAATTTCTGAGTTAAGTAATTACCAGTTTGTGGACTACTTGATTTTAGATTTTATTTAGTTAAATTAAATAATTTATTGTGAAATTAAAAATTGACATAGGTCTAATAACTAGTGTATGAAGAATTAGATCTGTATGGTCTGTTAATCTATACCAGCTTGTGGAGTAATTAATAATCTAGGATTTTCATATTAATCCATCTTAATTTCAATCTCATCCGCATGAATATCAATTTGTGGGACTTCAGTTTTGATTAAATTTAAGATAGTTTGATTTGCTCGATTAAATAGAAGAATTACCAATTTGTGGACTCTGTGATTTTAATATTGTAAATTAATAACTTAGAAAAATTTCTAATTCATCTTAAGAAATTTAATGTATCTTTTCTGATTCACATATTTATCCTTAATGCATTATCATCCTAAGACCAACTTCAACACTATTATCTTATCTTATTATTATCTTATTTTCTCTATTTTATTTTACAATTACAAAACTTATTTTCAAAACCTATTTTTTCTTATCTTATTAATTTATAAATTCAAATAGTGAATTAATAATATTCCTTATGGGTTCGACACTCTTTACTCTTATTATTATATTACTTGAGCGACTAGTGCATTTGCTTGCGGATTTATTTTGCTACATCATTTTATGCATCAGGTACAGGATTTTCCAGTTAGAATGTGTAAAAATCATAAATACAATGCCATAATCCAAAACAGGATACTACATGATATGCATCATTTTTATATAAAAAAAGTAAACGATATGCATGTCATGCTCTAAACATGAGATCTACATTCATTTACATTAATCTTTCATCATGTTTTTGTAAACAATAGCATGGAAGACATGTAATCACATCATCATACATATAGTATAGCATTCATCACAATCATCTATTCAATTCACAGGCATGCAAGTGATGTACGCTTACCATAACCATTGTCTCCATAACTTTCCTTAGGGTTGCTTCATAATCCTTTGAACTTCCACTTTTGTGAAACATCTTTCCATTCATTCGATCATTGTCTCTTTTATTAACGTTACATCTTCTGATAGTTGAGATTTATATCATTCCCTCTCAATAGATTAGCTAGGCCTAGGAGACAATGTTCCCCTCTCGCCTTAAGATGACATCAGACTGCACACACCATTGCCTATGTGTGTAACGATCATTCTGAACTCTCGCTCAAGGGCGACATCAGAATGACACACTATTGTTGATATGTGTAATGATCATTCCGGGTAAAAATCCGATAAAGGGTCATAGAGGATCGACATGTAACATCATGCACAACTGGGTTCATTATGCCTTTCAATCAACAAATAATTATGTCGCTCTATCTCCATATTTTAACCTAGTTACATGGGAAATATACATATACGTGCATCTAGGTTCTTATACAATCATCAAGCATCAATAAGTACTATTAATATCTTGAAAATAACATTTAATATTTTATATAAGGTTTCAGCGATGGTCATGTCCGTGAAACAGATTGTCACGACCGTGACAGAAGCATGAAGAAACGTCGTTCCATCACGGGCGTGACATGTCATGGGCGTGACTAACTTTGTCATGCGTGACAGAACCAGTTTTTGACCGATTTTCCAGCATTTTGTCACGGGTGTGACATGGTGCGTCATGACTATGACAGAACTCTGGAGTTCTACTGCCTAGCTTGATTTTACACAATTTTTATTCAAAAATTGGGGAAGACGATACATAAATCAAAACACGTGCATTTCCTAGACATTCTACGATCAAAATAACATTGGAAAACATAATAATACATGAATGTCTAAGATCTAAGATTCATCCCTAGATCATGAACGACAAGATGAACCTATGAACCCTAACTATTAGATCTAATCATAAAACCTGTACATGACATAGATCAAATCATGAAGACCTATACATGCATAAATCTAATGATTCCCACAAACAAGAATCCCTCAATCACAATCAATAAGAGAACAAGGTGTCATCTTACTCTCAATCCATTCCAAAAAATATTGAGAGAGGAGAGAGGAGTTTTGGATCCCCTTTACATACCTTGATTTTAAAATTTTCTCCTCTTTCTTCCTCTTTTTCCTTCTCCATGTTTTTCTCTTTCCACTACAAGAAAACTGGCGACTAGCGACGCCACATAGCGTCTTGAAACGTGGTGATGCTAAATAGACGCCACTAGCACCGCTATGAAATTCCAGTTGAGTCTCAACAGTGTGATGCTACTTACCTCCCAATAACGTCTCATTAGCGTTTTCTTAGCGTTTCCACATTTTGACGCTAATGCAGGCGCCATAGAGATGCCAACTAGCCGTTATTATTGCGCGCCATGAAGCGAAAGTGCGCAGGAGAACCTAGCGTTGTTCTCGCGTCGATAGCCGTTGATGCGAATCTAGCGTCGCACACTATGAGATGCTATGGAGATGCTAGATGGCATCACATTTACGGTGACGCTATGTAAATGCCAATATGATTACTTGGCATCCCATACCTGTATATATATGTTAATTAAGAAATAGATAACTACATATAGGCTATCTATATTTATATCGCTATATGTTATCTATTTTGATGCAACCCTATATATTATCTATATTATACGTTAATCAATAAATAAATTAAATATTGTATATGTACCTTCAACATATATGTATTCCTACATATGATTACTTATATATGTCTACATCGTAGGAGTGTTCCTAAATATATAATATGTTACCTATACTATATATGTTATTTATCCATACAATATATATAATATCTTAATTATACATATATTATTTTTATATTCTTAATCATGAAATTATGATGGATGAATTAAGAGACATGATTTGGTACAAATTATCCCATTTTACCATCTACCTAGGGCCACACTAAAGCCGCAATCTTAGGTGACGTCAAGGGAACACTATTGGCGTCTCTCTAGCATCGCCTTACTGAGACGCTAAAAAGATTGAGACACTACGTCGACGCTATTGTGTTGCTAATAAACATTAGCGACTCAATAGCGTCTGTATGGCGCCTTAGTAGTTGACTTTTTATTACACTCACTTAATCAGGCATATATAGACATATAAATACACATATATACTTATACTTATATATAATAAGTACACATATACATATTATTATCACTTAATCTCGCACCTATAAACATATACATACATATATATACTTGGAATACGTATACATATACACGTTATTTATATATGTCTCACACATATATAGACATATACATACACGTATATACTTATAATAGATATAGATAAACACATTATTGTGAGTTAATCTCTCAGACATAGACATATACATACACATATATTACATACATACATACATATATATATACACACACACACAATTTTGTTATATACACATATACATATAGACTTATAATTTTATATACATACATGAATAATTATATATGCATTCCATAATTTACAGATTGTGGGAAAAAAACAAAACAATTGAAATGGGGCACAATGCGATGAGACGCTATCTTGATAAAGAAAATTACATACATATAATAGAAAATTAAAAATAGAAAAACCATTAGCGTCGCCCTGACGCCTCAACGCTGAGATGCTAGGGCAACATCGACGCTACTACGACGCTATTGTGTCGCTATAGTTTTCTAGTGATGTCTTAGCCTCTCTATAGCGTCACATTAGTCGACTTTTTATTACCATCACTTAATCGGGCACATATTGACTTATAAATATACATATATAACTCGTGCACATATACATATTATTATCACTTAATCTCGCACATATAATGTTAAATTAGGAAAAAAATTCGATATAGCATCCCCACAGCCACGAAATAACGTCTCAATGTTGGCACCTACATAGTGTCTAAGTAGCGTCGCGTCTAGATGAGGCACTAAACACTTAACTTGAATCCCTAATCCCTCTTTTGTGTTTTCACTATTTACTATTACCGCTCACCATTTTCTCCATGACCGACGACGCCGACGGTCAACGCCCTCCGCTCCGATGCCCGACATTCGAAGCCCACTGCTCCGATGCCCGACCCCGAGCCCTCGTCAAACTCGTTGTCTCCGTTCACTGCTCCGATACCCTCCGCTCCAACGTCCGTCGTTCGACGCTCGACGTCCAACCCCAAGCCCTCGTCAAACTCGTCGTCTCCGCCCCCTGCTCCAACGCCCGACCTCCGCCGCCGCCCTGCGTCGACCTCCACCGCCATTCGCCTCCGCCTCCTCCACCGTCATTCGCCTCTGCCACCAATCGACTCCTCCGCCTCCGCCGCCTCCGACTCCGCCTCCTCCGCTGCCCTACGCTGACCTTCGCCGCCTCCTCCACCGCCATTCGCCTCTGCCTCCTCCGCCGCCATCCGCCTCCACTGCCAATCGACTCCTCCGCCGCCCTCCGCCTCCTTCGCCTCCTCTGCCGCCCTCCACCTCCTCCTTCTTCCACTTCCTCTGTCCCCTGACTGTGCTCCTCTGTCCGGTGTCGGCCGTCGCCCACCGCCGCCTGCCGCCATCCTTCTCCACTTAATTACTAATGCATGTTAAGTTAATTACTAATGCATGTTAAGTTAAATACTACTTAATTACTTGAAACTATTGTTGTTAAGTTAGTTATTAATGCATGTTAAGTTAAATATTACTTAATTACTTGAAAGTAGTGCTGTTAAGTTAGTTATTAGTAAATTACTAGTGTAGATTAACTTAATTACTAGTTAAGTTAATCTAATACATGTTAAGTGAATTACTAGTTAAGTGGTTGAAACTAATCTGAGGACTACTTATTGCTATTTTTTAATCTAATATCATGTTAAGTTAGGGTAAATGCATGAGCAAAACAAATTTGTTCCACGATTAGGAGTTATTAGAAATCAAATACTGAAGGATTTTTTTTCATAATTCTAGTATCTCTTTTTTATTATGTTCTCATAAATTTTACTAAGGATGTACTTCTACATTCTTGGTAATAAAATGAGATTATGAAACGACAATGAAGTACTTGAAACATGTGATTTTAGACTTTGTAACTTCAAGATCACATATTTCAAGTACACGAATTTATTGACATATAGTTTAATGTTGTCCATTACAAAAATGACAAAGACAGATCATAGTTGGATTCATCGTTAGAAGGATAAACGTGATGTTATAACTGAAGAATATAAGGATAGTGTTGATGAATTCATTAATGTGGCATATCAAAATGAAGGTGTTGTTTCGTCATATGGCGAAATCTTATGTCCATGTCGAAAGTGCAAATGCTATCAGTGATGTGTAGAAGTATTTATATTACAATGGTTTGTTACTGACATACACAAATTGGTTCTTTCATGGCAAAGAAAAATAGGCTAAAGAGACAACTAATGTAGATACTATTGTGGGCGACTCGAGCAATCCGTACAGGGACATGATACGAGATGCAATATTATGAGAAAATGTTGGTGAAACATTGATTAGAGAAGACTCAAATCCTTCGGCTTCTAAGTTTTATAATCTTCTCAAAGAAGCAAATGAACCTTTATGGGATAGATGCGTGAAGCAAACTACATTTTCTACAGTGGCACAATTAATGAATTTGAAATCAAAATTTAATATGAGCGAAAGTTATTTTGATCGAATGCTTGCCATTGTTAAGAGGATGCTTACAGCTTCAGAGAAATTATCGGGACATTTTTACAAGTGCAAACAATTGATGAGAGATTTAGGGTTGGAATATCAGAAGATTGATGCATGTCGCAATCATTGCATATTGTACTACAAGGAAAATAACTCAATTATGAGTTATTCTATTTGTGGCGAGCCCAGATATAAGCCGAAAAAGAATTCCCAAAATTCGAAAAAAAAATATGGCAAATACAATATTTAGATACTTTCCCATTGTTCCAAGATCACAACGACTATTTTTTTATGAAAAACTGCATCATTTATGAGGTGGCATAGAGAAAGGGCACGTGATGATCAAAATTCTATTACACATCCTTCGGATGCGGAGGCATGGAAATAATTTGATACACTTCATCCGGTTTTTTTATAGAATCACGTAATGTTAGATTAGGACTTTGCACCGATGTCTTCAATCCATTTGACTCATAAAGTACTGCTTATTCATGTTGGCCGGTTTTTGTAACACCTTATAATTTGCCTCCAAGCATGTGTATAAGAGAGAGAATATATTGCTTATCTGTATGATCCCAGGTCCTCGATCTTTTGATAAAAGTTTAGGTGTTTACTTAAGACCTTTGATTAATGAACTCAAGATGTTGTGGGACGATGACGTGGTTACCTATGACAAATCTAAAAAGCAAAATTTCATTATGAGAGCTGCATTAACGTGGAGCATAAGTGATTTTTCAGCATATGGAATATTGAGTGGTTGGAGCACAAAAGGTAAACTTACTTATCTCATATGTGGAAAGAATACAAAATCATTTTATTTGAAAAATTGTAGGAAAGTTTGCTGGTTTGATTGTCATAGGATGTTTTTGCCATTGGAGAATTTGATGTGTCGCGATTGAAACTCATTTAAAAAGAATACATCTGAGAACACTTTGTCTTCAACTCATTTAATCGAACAAGAATTTCTAAAGCAAGTAAACAAGCTTAGTGAAGTCTCATTAGGATTGAAGGTTAGTAGTTACAAGCAAATTGGGTTTGGAAATCAACATAATTGAGAGAAAAGAAGTATTTTTTAGAAGTTATCTTATTGGTCTTCAAACTTAATATGTCATAACTTGAATGTTATGCATGTAGAGAAGAACGTATTTGATAACATCTTTAATACTATTATGAATGTTAAAAGAAGAACAAAAGGTAGCATACAGGCTCACAAAGACATGAAATTAATATGCAAAAGACCAGAGTTATATATCATTCATCTTTAAAATCATAAATGCAAAAAGCCAAAAGCTACTTATGTTTTGAGCAATGATCAAAGCAAAGTGATTTTCGAATGGGTAAAGCAATTGAAATTCTCCGACATATATGTATCAAACATATCTCATTATTTTAACTTGGACAATGGGAGCATACATGAGATGAAGAGTCATGATTGTCATATTTTTATGCAAAGGCCGCTTCCAATTGCCTTAAGAGAACTTTTGCCAAAGGCCATCAAGAAAGTTTTAACATAATTATTTATGTTATTTAAAGAGCTTTGTGCATCCATCGTTTGGGAAGAAGACATCTCTCGGTTAGAGGCTTCTATTGTGATTACCATGTGCAAGGCTGAGAAGATATTTTCACCTTCTTTATTTGATGTGATGGAGCACTTGATTGTACATCTATCATATGAAACAAAAATTGTGAGTCCAGTTCAGTATCGATGGATGTATCATTTCGAAAGGTGCATGTTATATTTGAAAAGGAAGGTAAAGAATAAGGCAAAAATTGAGGCTCCATATGTGAAGCATATTTTATTGAGGAGGTGTCAAACTTCACTTCAAAGTACTTTGAGCCACACATACAATCATGACACACCCAAATTCCAAGAAACGATGATGGTGATGAAAGAGAAGTTAACATGTATATTCTATCCATCTTCAAGTACCCATGTCGACTTCTTGGTACAGGACACAAAGTTGTCTTGAATAATAGAGATCTCACCGCCATTGAGAATGATGTCCTTGCAAATTGTAGCGAAGTGACGTCGTATCTCGAGTAAGATAATTTGTTTTAATATGTTATATAATTTAAAGTTAATTTTTGCTATATGATTTCATTAATTGACAACTATGAATTTAGGAAATTTGAAGAATTACAATGAGAAATCAATCCATTAGTTTCAAACGATGAGTTATTGAAACTACGAGATGAACATTTTGTCGATTGGTTGAGATATAAAGTGAGAATTCTTTCCACTTGCTCGTAATTGTTAAGTTCATAACTTTTAATAAAGTTTTTAGTTATTTTTCTTATAGGTTATTAATGGCTCAGTCATAAATTTGAAAATACGAGATCTGGGTCATGGCTCGAAGAAACAAGTAATTTTTAGCTACTGTGGCGTTATAGTCAATGGATATCAGTTACATATAGAAGAATATGGTCGACAACGTTCAACTAATAGCGGCATATGTGTTCTAGGAAGCATGTACGGGAACAATGACTTTGATTACTACGGTGTTATAGAAGACATCATAGAATTGTCTTATTTGGAAAAATCTAATAAAGTCGTGGTGCTAAAATGCCGTTGGTTCGATCTAGAGAAAGAAGTTCGGATCGATCAAAAGTTTAAATTGGTGAATATTAACCCTCGATCGAGACTTCATTCATACGATCCATTTGTATTGGCGGAACACGCGCAACAAGTGTACTACACTAAGTATCTATTGTAAAGAACCAAGGATGAATGGTGGGCGTCATGCAAGGTGAGAAGTAAGACTATTCTTAGCTAAAACAATGGTAGATGATAATGAAACATCATCCGTATACAACGATGTGCTCATGGATAATTACTATCACGAAGATACAGTGAATGAGATGATTGATGTGATCGATGGAGTTGAGAATATTCAATTGGTCGATGACGTTGAGCCAATGGAAGAGTTCAATTCAAATGACCTCTTCGAAGTGAACTTTGATAATTTCATTGACGATGACTCGAACCAAGATTATAGAGACGATGATGAAAATGAATCAGAATACGAAACAAGCAAATGAATCTCATAGTTCTTCTAAAGACACAAGCTTCTTACTTTTTTTAATTATATATGGTTACCGAGAATATGTTACTTTTTTTTCAGTCATGGTTATTAAAGGTAGAGCATCTAGGTCATCTCGCTCTTCTAGGCGTTCACTCCAGATGAGTTAGTCATCACAACCACCAGGTAATATATTTATTGTCAGTTGCTTATAATAGTTAAATTCATTTTTAATAATATCAGTTTCTCCGCGCACGTAGCTGGATCGTCACATAGTAGGAGATTCATTGGTGGGTCTGCTCCACGTATCACTCCAGGCACGTGTCATAGGCGATACATAGTAGGAATAGAGTTTTCTAAATCTTTTGTTTTTGTGACAATTGCTCCACCGTCAACGGGGCACATAGTCGGGACATCTCGATCGTAGACGACGATCGGCGTGTCACACCAGGTTATTTTCTGTATATTCCATAATTTTAAATAGGAGGCAATTTTTTTATATTTTCTTATGATGATAATTGCTACGCCACTGCCACCGCCGAGATTACCGAATGCTTCACTACATTCTAGCGTTGGCGAGCGACATCTTACCCGAGATGATATATTTATTATTATTGACATTATATTTCTCAATTAATTATATTAATTATTTTTTAATGTCGATTTCTACGCCGCCAATAGCATAAGCACCTTGTTCGTCACAATCTGATGAGCGGACTGCCATAGATCATGTTATGGTAGACATCACTCGATGTGAGAAAATTACTGTATATATATCAATTATCACAACTTTAATTTGGTATGACACTAATAATTTATTTTGTATTAGGGCTCGTAGATGATGTCGGACCTTCTCAGCCTACCCTAGTTATGCCGGATGATGATTCCTCTTCAAATGATGAAGAGAGATTACACAATAATGGAGTAGTCATCGTGAATAATATTGCTCGACAATATATTAAATAAGTTGTACAAATTTTGTTATAGTTTTGATTATTATTGAAAATTAATTTTTCTTTGTAATTGGCAGGACCACTTTCATACCCGCTAGTACCATGCGGGATGTCAGTGCTCTCAATCTTTCCCACTTGCTGGAAGGGGCAGGAGCCTAGAAAGATGTCCCAATTCAAGTGCAGATGACATCTTTTGAGCCTTTACAATACGATCTTCTATTTGGGTTACATACTTTATTTTATATTATTTTAAAATTATTAAGTTTTAACGTATTTTGTAAGAGGCAAATTAGTTTCATCTGAATATTAGTTTAGGGACAATTCGGAGAACTTTTGAAGAGGTCACTGCGAAACGCCTCCGAAATCGATTATACAAGTTTCACAAGGTCGTCACGTCCGCCGGCCTCACTTTGGAGCAGGGCATACAAAGATGTCCAAGGCATATTAAACGCTCGGTTTAGGAGTCCTTATGTAGGAAGTAGCAAGTATGTTTACTTTTAAATTATATTTATTAAATTTATAATTTTTGAAAGTCTAAATATTTGATGTTGATAAAGGACGGATGAACGATGGCAAAGGAAGTCAGAAAAGGCAAGAGTTAATCGACGTTTGAAGCCCGAGGCCCACATCGACACAAGGGGGTCGATGCGATTTGATGAGCATCGACGACGCATGGTAATTTACGTACAAATTCAATTTATCAAACTTTTGACTTATACTGATATTATAAAATTTGAAACATTATCATAGGAGGAGAAAGAAGACGGTCCCATGGACGTTCGCGTGGTCTATGAGGCCACGCATAAGAGTCGAAAGATAAACGACTTGGTCACGCCCACTGCTCATAGGCTTCTGATAAGTCTCATCACATGTTCATTTGGTTGTTGACGTTAATGCACTATTTTTAAAATGCGCAATGTTTAAATTTTTTAGGATGAGTATAATGTGAAAATGGCTGAAAAGTGTGAAGATGATCCAAGTACTCAGCAAACAAGTAATGTTTCTTGGAAGGGATGTCATGTTTTAAATTTATATATATTTTATATATAATTTACATATTATATGATTTTATAACTTTTTGATTTCGTAAAGGACCCTGCTGTTTGAAAGGAGGTGGTCGACATGACACGAGAAGGATACTTGCGTGGCCTCGGCACAACCACTCAAGTACCTAGGAGGAGCGGAGGATATGTAGGCAGCTCATCTGCTCCGAGCTCATCTGCTACACATGATATAATGCAACTATCACAGCAGCTATCGCAGCATCTATCAAAGCAGCTATCGAAGCAGAATCCATCTCCGCAAGGTCATGAACTGAGCATGTCTGGATCGAATGTCCGGAATGATAACAATAACTCCCAAACCTAGGATAGAAACAAACTATGGACAGCTATGTTTTTGTCACTTATAGACTTATTATTAGATATACGTATAGTTTGATAGTTCAGTTTATTACTTTTCATATTCTTATCTTAAATATTATGTCTGTGATGCTTTCGTATTAGACCTATGATGAGTCTCATTGTATCAATACATTTATATGCATTATATAATTGTATGGTTTGGGGAGGAAAAAAAATATGACTGTTATGGGTCAAAAAAATTTGCAGAGCGTCGCACAAATTATCGACGCTTTGTTAAATATATCATCATTAGCGTCATATTAGTGTCCCATTGGCAACGCAACAATCATGATGTTTGCGTCACTACAGCACCGAAATAACGTCAACTAATGACAATGTTAACGTCTCTTGGGCGCTGGAATAGCACCTCAACTGGCGCCACTTGAGCATCGACTTAGCGACGCATCTATACTGCTCCTAGCCAGACACCACGCCTCTTAATAACGTCGAGATATCGTCAAGCTTGGCGCTAGTAGCGTCTTCTTTTTTGTTGGCTCTATTGCGATGTCATTAGCCACCAATATGCAGCGTCGCATATAAGCGACGCTAGTTGGACGCCAAAGTGACGCTCTATGTCACAGAGATACAATAGTGCCTCCGTAGCGTCGCGTTTCTTGGGTCACTATTCTTCGATTTTCTTGTAGTGTTCTCCTTCTTCAAGTCACCACTAAGAGATGTGAAGAAAAAAGATGAACAATAGGAATTGGGGTGGGAGTTTAGGAGGATTTCACTACAACAAAATTTAATTTTTGTGACGTTAAATAAAGGTTACTGAAGATTCATTAAATGTCACAAAAAAATATTTGTAACGTTTAATAGACGTCACTATGAAAATGTCATTGAAAGCGAGTTACAGAAAGATCATAGTGCCGTTTATCTAATAACCGTCACAAATAAATCAAACGTCACAAAAGCTTCACCCTTTGGTAACATTTAAATGTCACAAAATATTAAATATTAGTAACATTTATATGTTACTAAAGATAAATTATTCAAATTTCAAAAGTTACTTATTAATGACATTTAAATATCTCTTGCCAATAATTAATGAAGAGCAGACCAAGTTCTTCTCTAGAGCATTTTGTCGAGCAGATGAAAAGAGGCCGAGTGATCAAGAAGCTTTGCCAACAGATCCGTCGTTCATCATTCGTGGGAAAGAAAGAGAGTGGAGTACATGGACGAGAGATCAAGAAGTCATTAGGATGCATGAGAGAGAGAGAGGAGAGAATAAAGACAAGAGATCAAGAGATCGGCCGAATGCATAAAAAGAGAGGAGAGAGAGAGATGACCTCCTGCTCTATGGAGGCGTCCATCAACCACGATGGGCGGTTCTCCCATCCAAGCATTTGAGGAGAGAGAACGAATGGCTTGAATAAGGAGGTGTTAAGGATTTGTTGGTGTTAAGATTTTAAATCAGACCGTTAAAATCAAATGGATAGTGACTTGGATTTAAAATATCCTAAAACTTAATATTTGTATTAGAATTTGATCCTTTATTACTTAGACGTCACTAATAACTAATTATTGGTGATGTTTAATAAAAGTCACCATTGTGAAAACATTTCGTGACGTGGGCGTTTTTTCCAAAAGTCAGTAATTGTTGAAATTCTTGTAGTGTTTGAACAAAAAATTCAAATTGCCATCATTTAAAATATGAGGTATTACACCCAAACACGTTCAAAGTGTATGTTGAAAAAAAAATGGTCAAAATGTTTAAGAATACAATGAGAAGATTCACAGATCACTGAAACATGAATATTGAAGGTGAAAGATGAGCAAGCCTAATATTACAGTTGGGATTTTACAATTGCGTACTACCAAAGTCCGAGTTGATGTTGTAAGAATTGAAATAGGAACACGAGGATAGTAATGTATGATGAACGTTGAAGAACTATATTTCCATTCTTGGCCGCAGATCTATGAATACACACCATGGACGAACTCGCAAGTGTTCAGGGACCAATGCGGTACAAGGCATCGCCCATGAGTTGCCCATCCATAAACAAAGAAGCGGCGGCGGCAGCATTATGCGGATGGAATCCGTCCACGACAACGAATTGCATGTCCTCTGATGGTTTCCAGTGCCTCTTCCTTTGGTTTATGAACCAATTGTTGATTTGCTTCTGATCAAGGCCAGTTGACTCTGCTAACGCCACCTTCTCCGTTTCCTGTTTACAGTGCATGCATGTTTAAGTCATGTATTGTGTATGACAATTGAAACAAATTCCAATTTCCTTTTGCCTTCTGCAAAAAAAAAAGTGATCTTTTTTACGTGATCTTTCAAATTGCATCAGTTTGTATTCATTGCTGTAGTGTTAAATTTGTCATTGATGAGAGAGCCATGATAGAAAATTTTGATGCATGCATACCGATGGATAAGGCCACTTGTAGTGCAACTCCCACCAGTTGAGTAGCTTTTGACGGGCTTCCTTTGGGAGCTTCCCTTTCTTCTTCTTCTTTGAGAGCTCTTGCCTGAGACTGCTCAAGTATCCACTATACCTTTTCAAAAGATGGTGCTTCAGCTCCTTGTCCTCGGCTCTTGGATCGATCTCGGGAAGCTGATCAGCTTCTCCGCCGCTGGCACCTTGTTCCTCTTCGGAGGAACCGACGCCTTCACATTTCTCGTCTGTGGTTCCAAGATTGATAGATAAACGGGTTAACAAGCACACAACGAGTGCAATAAACTGTCAAGATTATAAATATAATGATACTATTTTCTTTTAAATTGTGTTTAATACTTTATACATCTAATTTGTCACGCTCATTCAAATCTCGATGGAACCGTAATAATAATAAAAAAACTCCTCCGTTTAAGCTTTTAAAAAATTTGATTAAACTTTCGCGTACTGGTTATTTATGCGTGTTCAATTGTAAAGTTGAAATATAAGTTTACTAGCACAAAATATTTCATTAACAAAGAGCTTGAAATCAAGGATTTGTTTTGACGAAACAACAATATAAGTACATTAGAACAAATTAATCAGGCTGACATTAAAGAATCCATATATTTCTCTTGGACCATGAGCAAGTCGTTTACAAAAGAAATAAGGTATCAACTGTCGCTATTAATTGTTGGCATGAGTAAGTAGTTTAATTACCTCATAATTAAGAGGGAATAGAAAGTCAAATGCTCGGAAATTAGATCTTGTCCGTTTAATTTAAGTAGAGAATTGAAAGTGAAATGTCTAAAGCTAATAGAGCCATATAAACAGATGAGGAATGTGATGTTTCTTAGTTTCATACACCTCAAATATTCGCTATTCTGAATCTAATTGTGAGATAAAATGTAATATCCTAAGAAATCAAAAAAAAAGAAAGCAACATCAAAACCCCACACCCGCCTTCAGCCCAAGCCCAACAAGGATAACACCTTAACCTAAAAAGCTAAAAGTGCTTTTCCTCCAACCCCATTGGGTTCTGCCAACATCAACCCCCACAAAACACAAAACCCCACCTTTGGCTACAGTAAACACCTTATTTCATTGTTGTATGACTAATTAAAGTTATTGTTTCATTGCCAATTCATGCTTAGGTTCATGATATTTTACCTCCATTTATGCTTTAGATATGAAGGAATTGATTATTGCTATATATAAACAAGTTTAGTAGTTTTAATGCTCTTGATGGAATCTCCTATATGCTTCATCCTTATTATGATTAGTTTAATAAATTGATAAGCTTAAATGAGATGTGTTAAGTTCTTATTATTCATACTTGGATGAGTGTATACCTCAAAGGTGCTTGTACATATGTGTAAATGAGAGAAAATGAGGAAAAATAGAGGAGACATTGTGACACATGTAGTAATTCATGCCTTAACTTCAGAACGTCCAATAAGTGAAAATGAGCATTTTGTCACGACCGTGACAACTCAGAACATCCATGCCTTAGAATATTTTTCAGAATGGGCGAAAAACAATCATTTTGTCACAGATGTGCAAGTACGAACATAAACATATCAGTACGATCGTCAATCCGTGAACGCATGCCACTTTGGCATGGCCGTGACGTATGTGAGCACGACCGTGACCATATATTGTACTTAGAAAATCCTCTAAGTGTTCGGTCATGCCGAACTAAGCACGCCTGTGCCTATGCGTGGGCACAACCGTGACCCATGATGGCACTTAGCGTGTTTTGAAGTATGTATGACTTTAAATAAGATTAGAATATGCAACATGTCTTAAATGTTTGTATGTATTGATAAATATAATTAAAAGACGGATTGACATGAAGGTGTCTTATTGTAATCGTGAAGGGGAATAAAGTCTTCACTTGCTAGTTTATGTGATATATTTTCGGAAAAACTACTACACCTACAAGGTGGGATTTTCAAAAGTAGAAGCCTACGCGGACCCCGTCTAGCTAGTCATGGACCCACGAATTAACATGATCTTCTCAATCACCAAAATAAGAAGCTATCTAATTAAATATATAAGATGAAAAGACGAAATAACTAAGATGAATGACTTAGGACATGCAGTTAAAGTAAAGCAAGATAAATGATGATATGCTTTAAGCATAATGATAAATTATGATATGTTTGGCATAATGTTAATGATATTATATGTTATCTTATCTTGCCATGATAATATGTTCACATGTCATATATTGTGCATAAATAGTTTATAGCATGTATATAATTTATGTTTCATTATGATATAAATGCATATGCCATGACATATAGAGATCATGTTATATAATCATAGCATGCATGTGCCTCAACATATACTTTAATGAAAGAAATTTCCTACACCCCGTGAATCCGTACAGGTATGGATGAGATATAAGTTCGGTGGCGAGAGTCTCAGGACGACGACATTGCACATAGATTTGTCGGGCTATGGCTCAAGTATCTTTTATTACATTATGTATGATGATGAACTCTTTAGAGAGTCTAGTATATATGACCTATGGGGTTTTGAGTCATGTATTTTTATATAAACTCATTTATATATGGTGAACCCTAAGTTGGGTCTTATATTAAAGCCTATGTGACCCATGGACTAGTGTTATTGTCTTGGGATTATATTTTTAGAACTCTTTTCGCTGTATTTTGTGTTATTAGACTTTATTATTATTATGTTTTTCAGTTGTGATGTTTTAAGTAATTAGATTATGAATGTAACGTCGCCTAAAATTCGACAACTAAATTGAAGCCAGATTTTGAGAGTACGTTACATAGAAAGTAGACCAATCAAAGCTATGTCAGCTACCCGTAGTAGTATCAAACTAATGAATAAATGAGATAATTAATATGGGAAAAACCATGTTTCATCTGGCTGAATAGAAATTCACATTTATACTGATTTCATAATAAAGCTAAAGCAAGCCGTGATTGGAATCACAATGTCATTTCAGGAAATAGACGCTAATATTGCGGTTAGCAATTTCCAATTATGATAAAATACTCAATTCAATGACTAATATTAAGTTTAGGACAGCAAAGATTAGCTAACAAAATGAATGGCATATATATCAGAATCACAATGTGTTAATTTTCTATATATATTTAGAGAGAGAGGAAGAGAACGAGAGAGGCATATATTAGTGCACAATTAATCATATACTATGGATTCTTAGATTATTGTCATTTTGATTCAATGATGTAGATAATTTCAGTTATGGGCCATGATATTAACTAAAAAATTGTTGCATTGTGCATTTGTGATTGCACAATAATTTCACTTTCTTTTATGTTCGATTCTTTATACTTTCCAGCTCCCTTGCTTAAATGATCATAAAGCCAGTCTAGAAAAATTATGTAGATCATAATATTAATAAATTGAAAGAACAACAATAATGCGTCACTTTTAAGAGCTAAACAGTCCTTTCTCGTGCATTCAAGTTTTTTACTGTTTCTTTTTCTTCCCTCTTGTTATTCATTTCGGTATATTTCATGCATCCAACCAATAAATCTTTCTTCCAAGCAAGCTAATTGTAACAAGATGCAAGGACAGCTTCTTAAGCTCATTAATAAGATAGTACCTCCCATAGAATAAAAATGACAACTTCATAACGAGAATACTCCACGACACAAAATATTGGGTGCAAGAAAAAATTCAACAGCAGGACTCCTTTTCTTATATCCCTGTCTCTTTAGCATCTATTGAATCTAGTTTGATAGATATGTTTCTTATAATAATTTATTTCTACAAATTTGAATCAGGATTACTTAAAATCCAATGCTCAATCAATTTTTATACTTCAACCAAGCAAAATGAGGCACACATTTTAAGTGAACATATTTAATAACTATTCTGAATATTATATATATAATATTATAAATTACTCTACAGTGACGACCTACATAATATATGTGCTTTTGCCATGGGTCCTCCTTTAACCAAGAGATACAGTGCTTTGACAAGATAGTAAAAGTAGCTAAAATTATTGATGTCGGGAATGACTGGAAGAGCATCCCAAGTTAGATACTGTCAATATACAACAATTTCTTCATGCAAAAGGTTAGGATAATATATTTATACAAGTTAAAATATACGGAAGAAGGACAGATCAGAGGCACCTGTTGGGAGTAACTAAACCAAGATTGGAATCTGAAAACTAAAGGCAGCAGGAGCCAGATCACATAATTATTCTCGAGGTGGAGTTGTCTTTGGAACCCTAAAGGAGGCTTTTGTTTTTGCCGTTGTCAGTACAAGAAAGATCGGCTTAATTATTGCATAGGGCACATGCAGCAACGTGTGGTTTTTTCTATCGTTTGTATATTAATATCTAGTTAGAAAGCAATTACCATCTCCAAACCTGCTTTCTCAGTCTCTAAACTACTCAAACCCCACTAACAAATGGCCGCCCCTAATAAAGAAGATGTGGAGACAAGAGGTCGAGAAAGGAGGGAGCTCTGCATTACTATATCCTCGTGATGGATTATAATTTATGTTATAAGATCGTACTAGTGAACCCGCCTTTCTAATCATGTAGAAGTTAAAGGACATGCATTAATTGTTTTTAATGCTATCTACATTTACAAAGGCAAAAAGATATCAATCAAGTCTAAGCTTTCTTGTTCCAGCTTTAGGCATAAGAGAAGTTCCTCATGAGTATACACATACATACGTATACGTTGCCACTGTTCATGAATGCTGTGTTTTTTTCACCCTATATATATTTTTGTATGTAAAAGAAGCTAGCAGTTAACTATCATCATATTCTCGAAGCGATATGCCAATACACGAAAGGCAACTATTGCAGCTAATTATAGTTCATTTAGACCTCGAAAGCATTCCAATATTACTGCTAGATATTATATTATATATATGTAGCTATTTTCGCCGCTAATAGCTAGTTGGTTTACCGGAAGAGAAGAGCCGAGAAGAAGCAGAAGAGACTTTGGCGAGGGCATTGAATTGCGATTCGATCCTCTTGAGGAAGTCTGCAGCCTCCTGTAATGGCCGTGTTAGCTCCTCCCTATACTTCACCAACATGCTACAGTATGCCTCCTATATAGATGACATTTGTAATTAGATTAAAATTTATATTAGCGAATTATATTTGGGCATATAGATATATATTAACAGCTAGAGGATTAATCTTAATTAGAACCATGAACTGGTCGAGCTCGGGGTCGGAGGAATCCTTATGGCCGCCGCTTGAGTGTGATTCCACTTGCCGCGCTACAGCCGATAGCCGTTCCGCAACATCCGGCGGAGCTCCGACCTGATAACAAAGTAGAAGAGAAAAATATATAAGATGGGACTATTAAGTGAACAATTTTGTTTAGGCTGTAAGCAAGCTGAAACCTTTTGGCAATCCATAAAGGTAGCGAGAAGGGTAGAATACTGAGGGTGTGAAACGATCTTGGCCTTAATGGTCGCCTCATCGCCTTGAGGCTCTCCGTGGTCTTCCACGGTTCTCCAACGAGAAGGACCAGCTTCAGCTTTAAAGCGTGGAGAACGAAGGTAAGGAAGGGTGGTGCTGACGGTGGCGGCGCCGGGCAACAAGTAGCTTCGCCCGTATTCGGCGGAAGGCGCCCTGGGCGTTAGAGGAGCTGTTGATTCGGTGCTGGCTCTTGCAGTGGCTGTGACAGTAGAAGTTTTGGTGACTAGTGGGAGGTATAGCAAAGACCCACTCGAGGTGCCGCCGCCGCCGCCGCCGCCAACACCACCCAATTGAGAGAAATCTTCCATGTGTTATATATCTATACAGAAGCGTGCACCAGAATAAAAAGGAAGATTGCTTGCAGCAAGAAAATAGCTGTGTATTGTCCTACCGATAGATTCTATGACATGAAATTTAAAAGTTTCCAGGGGATCTACAAATTAAGAGGAGCTGAGAAGGCCCAAATAACAAGACGTACAACCCTAAAAGCTGTGGAAGCATGATTTGATGAAACTAAAAGAGTTTGAGAAGGGAAAGCATATGTTTTGATGGCCTCCTTTTTGACTTGTCAAATCTAGTAGTAGTGGTGCCGGAGGAGTTTGATGGACATTCCAGGAAAGAGCTTGTCATGTCATCCAATAAACCACGTTGTTACTTCCCTATTAGCTAGGTCGAATAATTAATTACTACATCACAAACAAGTGTCGTACAAATGAAACGATGAAACAACAAGAAAAAAACTCTTTCTATATATATAACTTTAAGATCTCTGCAGCAAGAACTGAAAGAACAAAAGGGAAGAGAAGCTAAGAAGAAACTAATAACATGAGAGAGAGAGAGAGAGAGCGACGCAACACCGCATGTGGAAGACTGATGGTGCCATGGTGGGGTTTGTGTTTGTGTTTGTTCTTGTGCTGCATGGCACGTGCCGGTTACTTCCTCTCTTGGTTCTTCTCTCTCCTCCTCCTCAGAGTGAAATAAAGCCGTGAGTGAGAAGAGAGAAAGAGAGAGAGGGAGGAAGGGAGATGCCTTTTCGACCAGGTCTTATGAGAGAATGGATCGGTCGGCAGAAGACCAGGATGCCATTGCTATGTCTTGGTGTCTGAAATGACCTCTTGTTCCCTTCTCCATTCCTTTGGAAATATGAGAAAGAGGTGTTGCTTGATTAGCCAAGTTTTTATTTGTTTAAGTACTTTATGGATATGACAAACATGTTGTAACAGTCTAATTATGTACGATTAACTAGTGATCAAAAAAATGGAATGGGAAAAAATAAAAGAGGAAAGAAAGATTCCAGGGAAAGTAAGAACCTTCCCCCACTTGAGACTTGACTTCTGCCGTGCTTAATAATGCGTGAGACACTCCCAGATGATCAAAATGCCGAATCAAATTAGGATTCTTTTTATTGTCACTGTTAATAAAATTTTAATATGTTTTTAAATTATTTTTTCCCTTCGACTTTGATTATCAATATTTTAATATTAGAATATTATTTAACATGTGAATAAAGTATTTTTTTATAAAAGTAATATTACGATTTTAAGAGTGAGGCGATCTTAAATTTAATTAATAATATTTTAATATTGTTGGACTATTTTGGTGCTAAAAGAGGCTTTTTCGGGAGGCATATGGGGGAGTAAAGTTGTGAACAGTTGGGATGTGACTAAAATCACATCACGAGTGCAATTTTTTCTCCCCCTGATATTCAATTGACAGATATAATCTTAGACTGTTTGGTAAAAGAATTAAAAAATTCAGAACATGCATTAAAAATTTTCTATAGGATGTGTTTGTTTGGAAATAAAATGCGAGAACAAAGCGTTACTCTGCCAAACAGAGCGTGCGTCATATGACCTCCGATCGAATGTTTCGATCAACAAGAACTTTTTCTTTTTACTTTACGTCTTGTCAATCGTAAATTTTGACTTTTTTTTCTTTCATCTATTTTTTAATTATTTTATAATGTATGTATATATAATTTGATATATATTAATACATTATTAATAATCTTATAAAATAAATTATTAAATGTAATTGATTAAAAATTATGAAATAATTAATTCTTGTAATTAATAAATATTTTATTAATTAAACTATTCAATTATTTTTTTTAAAATTACATTATATTTGAACCGTAAGATGTACGTAAATTATAATATTAATAATATTTATAAGATTTAATCAAAATAAATAAAAATAATATTAATAATATAATGATTTACATATATTACAATATTTATAACATATTCTTATTTACTATAATTTTATACCTCATAAAATAATAAATTATATTCTTAGTTCTTATTTTTTTTACAACCCATTAGAACTTATCTATTAAATCAACTTTTTAAATCTTCATCATTACACTTTTTCATCCAAATACTAACCCAAACTTTTCTATCAAATCGATTAGTTTTCGAGAACTAACGTTCTCTCAATATTTCCATATCAAACACAACCATAGTGTATTTAATTCTTGCTATCATCAAGAATAATTTCTCTTTGTCTTTTTAATTTTCGAGATAAATGTTTGTTCATATTTTTTTTTTGTTCTTAACCCTGCCTTGTTTGAATGAAACACCAAGAACTACTCATTTGTTCCTGTTATATTTCAATACCAAACACCCTCGATATATCTAAATGGACTATATATACCAAGAAAAAAATAGTATAAACTGTTCAAAATATTCTGTTTTAATTTTTAAATATAACTTGGAGGAGTCAGTCAATCCACGAAATAACGAAAAATAAGATTGATATACCGAGTTAATAGTAAAATCTTTTTTATTAGCATGATTTAGATGAAAACCTTTGCATGCAAAGAATGTCAGCTAGGAAATTTATTTTAAGATAGAGTTTGGCTCTAAGATTCCTATTACTCTTGAAAGTAAAAATTGTTAAATATTAAATAAAAAAATATGTGAACTTAAAAAAATAAGCATTTAATTGTTGTGGACTATTCATTAGTTAATTTCAAAACATACTCTAATATTGATTTAGTTCCTCACTCAAGAAGTAAACGAAAAACAATACATGACAAAAAAATAAAATTAAAAGTGAAAAATTCCTCAACTGTTACATATTTTCAAGGATTTAATGATGGTCTTATGCGCTTTCCATGTGGAACACGTCTCAAACAATTTTACATATATCTTTTATGTTTTTTGATATATTTCATCATTAATAAATTTGAGAATAATTCATTATAAAAAAATGTGATTCAAATTATTAATAATAATGATATTTTTCATTTTTAAAATTTTATAAATTTTTGCACATTATTATCCTTCGTAATAGATATCATCAATGATTTTTCAATAAAAAAGTATTTTTTTATCATCAATGATTCTCTAAGTTATTAGTAAAGAAATATATTAAAAAAATAAAAAAAATATACGTAAAGCTATTTCACATGTGCTTGAAATGGAAGCGCATGATAGAATCATTTTTTTTTCTATTTTTTCAATTATAGTTTTGCATATCTTTTGTCTCTCATAATTTTGAATATTAAAATTTCAGAGCTCAATTCATATCAACATATACCATTACTCATGTTGTTCCCGATTATTAGGGCATTAAAGTTTGAGAGCTCAATTCATGTCAACATATACCATACTCATGTTTTTCCCGATTATTAGGGCATTAAAGTTTGAATTGATGCATAATCAAATATTAGGAAGTATATGTAATGTCCACAAAATTCATCCTTATGTCATGTGACAATTGAACTATTTTATGTTGATATTATCTACACTTAACTTTTTCACAATTCAATAAGACAATAATGATAAATTATAATAATAAAACCACTTTCATTAAAATTTGAAAACTAACATATTCTTGAATTTGTGGGGAGAACTCCAGTGCTCAAGCAGAGAGGGGAGAACTCAGAGGAGTAATCCTATATGTGCTTGAATCTATGGTCTCGAAGTGAGAGTGGAGAGGCTAAAACGATCTTCAACGCGAGAGTACCAGGATTCATTTTGATGACTTGCTAATTTGTTTTGCATCCAATTAAACTGAATTTCTTAGGCATAGCTAATTAATGCTCATCCCTAAAAAAAATTTTAGTCTTGATAGTTAACATCATTTGTGACTTAGTTTTGGACTTGTAATTTTGTTTTTATCATTTGACCAAAAAGTTAAAAAAATACACAAAACGATAATTACAAAACTATTACATTCCTGTAATATTAATTTCAACAAACTTAGCTTACTTCTTTTACTATCAAATCAGATTCTCTTCTCTCATTATTACCTGGTTCGACCCCAATTTATACTATGATGAAGGTTGTGCGCTTGTGGCCAGAGAAGTGTAGTCGGAATTATAAATTTAAAACTTGTTTATATTTCTGTAAAAAGAAATCTGATCTTTACATACTTGCATCTAGTATGCAAATAATGATTGCCTTAGGGACGAATTGATACACATTCTATTACTGTGCTACCCAGAACTACATTTTCATTACAATAAGTTTTTGGCGTCATTACCGGAGAGAGTTTTGAATTTATTTCTAGATTTTGCTTTGTTTGATTTGAATTTGATATCATTGTTTTATACCATCACATTGTTTATAATCATATTCTTGCCCATTTACATTTCAGTTTTCTTTTTCTCTTTACTTTCATTTCTCTATATTAGTTTTTGTTTATATTTTCCTCTATTTTTACTTACCTTATACTCTCACTGTCTGCATCGTATTCCATTGTTTATATTAAATTCTTACTTTTTTAGCCTAGTTTACTTTTCTGCACTTTTTTTTCTACTATCAATCCTATCATAGTTTTTATTTTACTTCATGTTTGTTCATGTCTTGATGTCTCTGCACCTAATTTCATTGTATGACAAGTTGTAGCAGTGCAAAATTTTTTGAATTTGTCTTCTAATATAGAAAGAAGAAGAGATGAATGGTCACATGTTAAACTTAGAAAAAATCAACTAACACTTGGAGGATTAAGTATAAGATGGATATGAGTTGGCTGATTTGGTGTCAGAACTATTATCAAACAAGTGGAATGTCAATCAATGAAAACTGTGATGAAGTGAATTTCAAAGTTGAAGATATCTATCCAAGTCTATTCAGTAGTTTCAATGTTGAAGTATCATCACAAGTTTACTGCAATCAAATATTTTTTGTCCAACAACCTTTCAATGCTTACATATATGCCTCACATGGTCAGAAAAATTCAAGTTATTGGAATCCTGAACAAAACTTCTCAAGTAGTGGCAATTATGTAAATGACTTACAAAGTCAGCCATATTATCATCAAAGTCAATATCAAGTTTCAAAATTTCACTTTCAACAAATCAACAAATACCTACTCAACCCATATGAAAACTAGATTTTGAAATTAAGTTGGAGAACTTCTTGAAGCAACAGCAAAAGCATAATGCAATCATGGAATTATATATGGCATTGGATGCTCTACGAGCGGAATCTCAAGTCCTAGAGGCTCAAATGTTTCTACAGTCTAATTCAAAAATTTTGCAAAAAGGAAGAATTTCAGGAAATGAAGATGGGAATTGCAAAAGAGATAAATCAAAAGAAAGAATTGGTTATAGAGGAGAAACATAAGAAACCATATCTACAGTAACTCAAGCTGAAGCTGAAAAGACCAAATGCACAAGCTACGAGACAAAGTGAAGTTGCTGAAGTGACTATGGAGACTATTCCAATAGTATCAGCATTGAATCATATTGAAAATACATTCATAATATGCCTATCCAATGAAGAAGAAATTCTGAAAAGCTCAAACTTTGAATTTATGAAGAAACTACTAGATACTCCCACCAATTTATTTTCAGACCGTCCATAAGTTATAAGTACCTTCACCTCTGATGAGCATAGCAACTCAATTCACTTATTGACTATCCCTGAAAATGAGTTACTTGGTGCACCCAAATCAAAGATGAAAACACTCTAACCGTCCAGTAGAGATTTCACTTAAGATAGCTTCCTCCATGGATCAACATGGGATCCTACTAGCTGAAGAATCTCCAAATCTTACAATCAGAGATGAAGGAACATCCTAGTTATGAATCTTCATTTTCCATATATGTTTGCTACTAGGAATCAAAATTGTGATCATATTCTTATTTCTGAACTATATTTGCTTAATTTCTCATGCATTAATTAGAAGGCATTAGGAAAAGTTATGTCTACATGTAGGATGACCTTTGTGCATGCATGATCTGTCCAATACATCCATTAACATGAAACATTTCAATTGTTAAACCTTGACTTGGATCAAAATGACAGTTACAAGTCCAAAAATATCTTTGACCCCCGAACACTAAGGATTCACAAGAAATTAACTGCAGCTTTAATTTTTAAAGTGTAGTAAAGTGAAAGTAAAAGTACAATAAGTTCAAATTATAAAATCCCTACACCCATCTTAAGTGAGAGTACCAGGAGGAGTAAAAATCCTTTTAAAAAAATTCATGAGCCTACTGCAGGAAATATGCGCGACCACTATGTATAATTATAGAGTTATTTAGCATATTTTCATCCAAATAGTTACTCTTACTTTAAGTTTGGGAGAGTCGAAAAGGAGAAGTAAATGTAAAGTTGTAAACAAAGGGTAAGAAAAAGAAAAAAAGGGGAAAAAAGGAAAGGAAAAGCACAAAGTTAAGAATGTCGTACAATTTTTTTTTTAAAATGATCCTTAGGATTAGGGGAAAGTATTGAAAGTTAGTAGGGATTTATTAAAGGAGTAAAATCCTTTCTCAAAATTTTTACTTCTGTGATATAATCTCAAGTGTACTTAATTGACCTAAAATTTTCTAATTGATGCTTGAAAAAGTTATGTATGGTGAGTTTTTCTTATTATGACTAACTGTTTCCTTTTGTGGTTGTTGTAATTATTGTAATTTGTCTTAAATTTCTAAGTTTTGCTTAAGGAAAAGTAAAAACTCAAGTTTTGGGGGAATTCGATGACGGATTTCTTACTCGTTATTATTAGGATAGAAGCATGATTTTCTTGATATACGCTGCAATTAAATAACATAAAATATATATTTTTAACATTATACTTGCTATATGAAATCTCCATGTCATCTTAGCTCGTTTGTGGAAAACATAGATAAAATCTTCTAAATTTATAAACTTTTATATTTCAACAGGTGCCCTTGATGAGGACTTAGAAACACTAGCTAGTGCGTTAATCATTCAAGTAATAAAATGATGAGTATAAGTATTGTTCCCACGAGAAAAAGAAATAATTAATAACTTTTTTTACTTATAAACCGAGAAAAGATAATATCTTTGAGTTTTATGAAAACAAGAAGGATAAATAATATCAATATAGAGTTATGAACAATGGGGATTAAAAGTATAGAATTGATGAATAAGATGTCTTTTGATTAATACCACTACTCGTGTATAATTTATTAGAGAAAAGATGATGAATTAATAAAGTAAAATTCCCAAATTGATTTAACCAATATTTCAAGATTTAAATCCTCTTTTGAAATCAACAAAAGAGATTAATCCTTTCAGTTTTTAATCTAATTTATTAAATCTCAAAACGCATTCAACTGGAATATAAAGTTAAGGATTTTTTCAAGTCACCTTAACGTCAACACAATTAAGTCTCTTGTGATTTCACCAAAAGTGGCACGCAAGATAAAAACCAGAGAAAATTTTAGAGAATCTTAAAACTTTTTTTCAGATAATAAAAAGATTTCAAGAAATAAATCTTAGGCAACAATTAATAAAATCATCCATCAACTAAATGTACGAAGAATCCACACAGAATAGGATTCAATCAAGAAAATTCTAAAGAACTACTCCATAAAACTAGAGTACATCAATCCAAATAATGTTTCAGAAAAAGAATAAAGAATAAGAGGAACTACTCCTAATTCTACCATCTTCTCTTGAGTTTTCGGCAGAACTTTGTTGAAGCCTCTAATCACCTTCACCAAGCCTTCAACCTTTGATTTCTGCCCTCCAAAGATGTTCTTCTAATTGATTTGGGGTCTTCTTAAATAATTTTCCCCGTTGCATGGCTCAACAACCCAAAATATTATAAAAAATGTAGATAAAAATTGCCTCAGATACCGTCGTCACCGCCGTGACGTTTAACTGGCACGACCGTGACAAAACATACTTTTTTTGTCATAGAGAAACACGGGCGTGATTAATCATCGCATGGCCGTGACAAAACATAGTTCTTCCATCATAGAGCAGCACAGCCGTGACAGAACATTTTGCTCGCCATTGTTCTGTCACGGCTGTGAAAATAAGCGTGCACAGGCATGACAGAAGCTTCGACGATGCATCCTTTTTCGCAAGGGTGTGAAGTTGTACAACATGTTCGTGACAGAGCGTGCCTCCATGCCTTCATGTGGCACGACCATGAATAGGTATGGCAAGGCCGTGATAGTTGCTCAGAGTTTATTTCTCTAGTTTTTTCGTCCAAACTCTAGCGCATTTCCATTCTCTGTCATAAATTTAATCAAGCTTAGGTAGTAATAAATCTCAATAATTTTTTTTATTTAAAATAATTTTCCCACTTTATAACACAAAAAACTTCTAAAATTAAAATAAATTAGCCTAACAAATTCCCAATAAGCCTTTGCTTATCCTAGATATTTTGCTTATCCTCAAGCAATTTTATCAGATAAGCCTTTGCTCCATTGCAATACCCAATACTTTCCTCCTACTGCTCTTTTACACAATCACCAGAATATTTTTTCTCAATCCAAACCCAACCTTACAAAGGTCTCAACTCTCAACTATGTCCTTCTTGCATCATCTACATACAACATTCATCCATCTCACAAAACTATAAGTCTTTTAGGAGCTTATTTTCATACTACTATCATTTCACATTTTAGCATTAATATTTTTATTTTTTTTTCTTTTCAAGAATTTGGTAATCCTCTATATTGCACAAAGTGGTCCATGTAACAAGATTGCAGAGCAGATGCCCTTAGGTCGCCAGGCAAAAATCTCCTATGGATCTAATCACCCGGACACACCAAGATTGCAGAGGGTACTTTATACTTTTCACTTAACTATTGGAGCTCAACTAGCCCTCTTTTCATTTTCATTTTTGCATTAAAATTATATAGCATAATTATAAGCTCCAAAAAGACTTACTATTTTCTAGAAAGATACAAATATAATCAAGACTCATATCATAGTAGATAAATTCAGAAGCGCATAATTAAAGAATAGATTCTTTTGCTGGGCAACAAACGCCTACCATTTTCCAATATTCTGGTGATACATGATAAAAACAGCAATAATCGAATTTCATAGGGTAAGCAATGCCCTAACACTGAACTTTAAGACAATAAAATATGTAGCATGAAAAAGAGAAATGATGCACTGACAACACTAAAACAAGACACTGACTCTATATAAGAACTAACACAAGACTATAAATTAATACCACTCAACTAAACATGCCATGCAAAATATTTCCCCCAAGCTAGAACAACTAAGAGAAAAGGAAAATACATAAATGGGGAAATGTAAAATAAAGGAGAAGAAATGACCAATGCTTAGTCTTCTAGAGGTGGCAATGGCGGGAATGGTGTAAAGTGGCCCTGGCTGAGATGATATGCATACATTTGACGAGTCATGCGTGCAGTCTCGCGGTGTTCTGTGGCCAAGTCTATGATTTGGATCTGCATCATGTGTCCAAAGGAAATAGAAAGATGGATCGAGATAGAATGAATATCCTTCAAGTCTTAGGAATGATCGTGAAAATATCATTCATGACCGTAACCGAAGTTTTTCAGAACATGAACACAACTAAGTTAAAATTAAATCTATTCTGCAACTAAGAAACTTATAGAAGTAAAAAGAAAAAAGGGTTTTAGGCAGTGTAGTTCTAAGTTATAGTCCTTAGCTCGACTTTGCCCTTGTCACCTTCAAGGGTCTAGTAGGGGCACTCACTTATTGAGATGATTGCATTCACGTGCGCTCTAAGATTTTTCTCTGTGTTGCTGGGCAAGCTTCCTGGCTATCTTCTAGATACCATGTTAGCCAATTGGCTAATATAAGTTTCTAAGTTCTTGATCGATGCATCTTGATTAGTAAACTTGGTCTCTATAGTGAGGATGAATATTCATAAGACAACTTCCAAATTACTCTTAGGTTCGGTGTAAGCAGGGGGTTGTGTTGGACCACTATTATTCACCCAAGAGTAATTAGGATGAGTCCTCAGCCCTGTGTTGTAAGAATTTCTTGCAACATTGTTCTTGAAAACATTACTAGAAACAAAGTTAGCATCCTCAAAATTGTATTGACTAACATTCATACCTACTTGGCATTCATGATTAGGATGTCCTCCTCCACACGTCACATATGATGTTCGAAACCATGTTGATAGATTTTTTAGTCATCAACATATCTATTTTCTTTGCTAAGGCATCTAACTAGGCTTGAATGTGAATAGCCTTATCAACTTGATAAAGTCCACCTTTCTTTGGTTTTGCATTTTGCCAATTGTTCAAAGCAAGATTGTCGAATAACTTATAAAGATCTTTAGGAGATTTGTCAGCAATGGTTCCTTCAGCAACAGTGTCAATCTTCTCATTTATCTTTGCGGATGCCCCATTGTAGAAGTACTGGATTTGCTGGGAAAGAGAGATGTTATGATTTGAAACTTTACTGACGAGATCCTTGAATTTATCCCAAGCTTCATGCATAGACTCTGTATCCTGGCAAGGCAAAAAGAAGAAACTTCAGATAAGCATCTAGCAACTTTTTGTGGAGGATAGTACTTGTTAATGAATGCTTGATGCATTTCTTCTCAATTTGTTATGGTGTCTATTGGCAATGTAGTGAGCCAAATATAAGCTTTTCCTTCAAAGAAAGATGAAAAAGTCTTAGACGACTACTCCCTAGAATTTAAAAGTTGAACATAATTGGACAAATTTTCTAATGTGGTCGAATGGATCTTCATCTCTATCTCCTCCAAATTGTGTTTTTGATATCATTTGAACTGTTCCTTGTTAAATTTGAAAATTGTTGGCACCAATTTCAGGAAGTGTAATACTTCCTCTTTCATCAGCCATTGGCCCCATAGTGTAGTCCTTCATTGTTCTGTACACAGGTGGAGGTCGTGATGGTTGGTTCTCAATGTGCCTTGGTTGATCTGCCATTTTAACAATATTGGGAATTTTTTTCTTCAATCTTATGGCAGTTCTCTCTATCTCATGATCAAACACCAATGGTCTATCTGAACTTCGTGTATTATGCCTACGTCCCAAGGCACTAGTGCGAGAACCCTCTAGGATGTGTGGATTATAGGATATTCAATTCCTACAACCACACCAATGAAAATGAATGGTAATAATTCTCAGATTAAGAAATAAGATAAGCAAATTATTATTATCTAGTCCTCGGCAACGGCGCCAAAAACTTGATGCGGACTTAGAAACACTAACAAGCACACTAATCGTTTAAGTAATAAAATGATGAGTATAAGTATCGTTCCCACGAGGACAAAAAAATTAACAACTTTTCTTTACTTATAAACTAAGAAAAGATAATAACTTTGAGTTTTATGAAAACAAAAAGGATAAATAATATCAATATAGAGTTATGATCAATGGGGATAAAAAGTATAGAATTGATTAATAAGATGTCTCTTGATTAATACCACTACTCATGTATAAATTATTAGACAAAAGATGATGAATTAATAAAGTAAAATTTTCAAATTGATTTAACCAATATTTCAAGCTTTAAATCATTTTTTGACATCAACAAAAAAGATTAATCCTTTCAGTTTTTAATCTAATTTATTAAATCTCAAAACGCATTCAACTGGAATATAAAGTTAAGGACTTTTTCAAGTCACCTTAACAACAACACAATTGAGACTCTTGTGATTTCCCCAAAAGTGACATGCAAGATAAAAATAAGAGAAAATTATAGAGAATCTTAAAACTTCTTTTTAGATAATAAAAAGATTTCAAGAAATAAATCTCAAGCAACAATTAATAAAATCATCAAACATGTTATTGATCCATCAACTAGATGTACGAAGAATCCACACAGAATAGGGTTCAATCAAGAAAATCCTAAAGAACTACTCCATAAACTAGAGTACATCAATCTAAATAATGTAACAAGAGGAACTACTCCTAATTCTACCGCCCTCTCTCGAGTTTTTGTCAGATTGATCGTCTTCACCAAGCTTTCAACCTTTGATTTCTACCCTCCAAAAATGTTCTTCCAATTGATTTGGGGTGTCCTAATAGTTTTTCTCGAAATCCTATAAAAAACATGGATAAAATGACCTCAGATACCGCCGTCACGACCGTGATGTTTAAAAAGCACGAACGTGACAGAACATACTTTTTTCATCATAGAGTAACACGGTCGTGATAGAACATAGTTCTTCTATCATAGAGCAACACGACTATGATTAATCGTCCCACGGCCGTGACAGAATGTTCTACGTGCCATTGTTCTATCACGGCTGTGAAAATAAGTGTGCACGGGGGTGATAGAAGCTTTGACGATGCATCCTTTTTCGCAAGGACGTGAAGCTATACAGCACAGTTGTAATAGAGTGTGCTTGCAAGCCTTCATGTGGCACGGCCTTGAATAGGAATGGCAAGGTGGTGACAGTTGCTCAAAGTTCATTTCCCTAGTTTTTTCGTCTAAACTCCAGCGCATTTTCATTCCTTGTCATAAATTTAACCAAGCTTAAGTAGTAATAAATCTCACGAAAATTTCTTGTATTTAAAATAATTTTCCCACTTTATAACATAAAAGACTTCTAAAATTAAAATAAATTGACCTAATAATTATGCATGAATTTCGTGCATCAACTCTCATGTAGCATGGGGGTATATGGCAGTCAAGTTAAAAGAGTCCCTACATGGTGGTACTTGATGCCACTGAAAAGGAGAAGCTGAGCTGGTAGAAAAAGGTAAAATGGCACTGTCATCTGACGCGTGGAGGGAATCAAAACAAATTTTACATAAATGGATGAAGGCACCACATACTTGATGAAGGAAAGAGAAAGGAATCAAAGGAATCAAAGACAAAAGGTGGTGCACGACAATTGTTGTGCATCATATGGATGAACAAAAAGGTACAAGGGACAAGTGTCAAAGATCCAATAGTGGATTGAGGTGATGCTGGGACATAAAAGGGACAAAAAATGTTTCAGAGAGGGGTTGATAGCAATTATGGAGAGGCAACATTGGAGAGGCAATGTGAGGAACTAGTCTGAGGGCATGTAGGAGGCCAACTTGTAAGAAGGAGCTGAAGGTACTTTCAGAGGAGAAGAACCACCGAGTGGGAAGTTGGGGGTTGGAGCTGTTGCCTTTTCGCCATTTTATCTTACCTTTTAATTGTTTTTCTCTGAATCACTTTGTTGAATAAAGTTTAGTGGTAGTTTGATGATGTTTCTTGCTGTAATCCCCATAGTTATGTAAAACTAATCAGCCATCAAGACTGAGGGATATTTTTTTATGGAATCAAACTCTTTGGTTATGTCACTTATGGATTGGATGCATATTTTCTTGATCTGTATTGCTTATTTTACTTATTAAATATCATTTACGTTGGCCGATATTTGATTATTCCTCATGTAAAAGACTCTCAAGAGAGGACATGTGTTGTATATAGTCAAGTGATGAGCCGAGAGACTAGCTAGTCTTGGTGGAGTAATTAGCAGGCAAGTTGTTCAAAAATGAGATGAATGGAGTGGTGAATCTCATGGTGGAATGACATGAATGCATTCTGAATATTTGAACTCGTAGTTTCAAAGCAAGAGCGGAGAAACTAGAATGTCCTTAACACGAGAGTGATGGGAACCTATATTTGATGTTTTGATGATTTTTTGTAATCTCCAATCTCGCTTCTTCATGTTTGATTTCTCCTACTTCGACGATGAGACCAAGGATATTTGTTGTGGGATAGTTAACAGTGAGCCGAAAGATTAGCTAGTTGTATTAGGAAAACCAACCAATGAGACAGGGGAGACCGAGCTCAAGCTGAGAGGGGAGAGCTTAGGGGAGTAGTCCTATATGTGCTTGAATATTTGGTCTCGAAGCGAGAGTGGAAATGCTAAAGTGATCCTGCAAGAGTGCTAGGATTCATTTTCATGACTTGTTGATTTGTTTTGCATCCAATTAAACTGAATTTCTTAGTCATAGCTAATTAATGTTCATCCCTAAAGAAAATTCTCTAGCCTTGATAGTTAACATCATTTGTGACTTAGTTTTGGATTCCTAGTTCTATTTTTATCATTTGACCAAAAAGCTAAAAAAATATACAAAACCAAAATCACAAAACTGTTGCATTCCTACAATACTGATTTCAGCAATCTTAGCTTACTTCTCTTACTATCAAAATCAAATTCTCTTTTATCATTGTTACATAAGTTTGAAAACAAATACAACTTCTCTCTCTTTAGTTCGACCTCAATCTATACTATGATGAGGTTGTGCGCTTGTGGCTAGAGAAGTATAGTTGAGATTATAAATTTAAAACTTATTTACATTTTTGTAAAAGATAATCTGATTTTCACATACCTATATCTAGTATGAAAATACCGATTGGCCTAGGGAAGCATGCACATCAGAAATTCATTGATACATGTTTTGTTACTGTGATAGACACAACTATATTTTCATTACAACAACATAATTGATACTTTGAGAACTTTCCTTAGAGCTTGTGTCGTCTCAAAATCTCTTCGGTGTTCCTTGTGTTGTTCATGGCTTTGTACATTAGGATGTCATCTATAAACACTTATAACAAATTATCTAAATATGGCTAAAATATCTAATTCCCTTTGTTCTAATTATCACTTTCTTTTCCTTGCACATAATAGATGCATCATAGTAGGTCAAACAGTCCATACCCAAAATCACATACATAGGGATAATAATCAAATATGCCAAGTAATTCTATCCTTCAATCTCAACTGGTTGGGCAAGAATTCGGTGTGGTGTGTAGCATCCCATAGAGGCAGTGATCCCCATCTCATATTTTATCAAATCCTTTGCTGGAACCTCCAATGCTTTAGCACATTCTTCATATATCAAGGAATGTGTGGATCCACATACTAACAAAATAATGGTTAGGAGACTAACAATAGAAAGAGTACCTCTGATGATCTTAGTATCAACTTGGTGCTTTTTAGCCTATGTTATAGACCCTTGGACCAACCTGTTGGAGCCTCTTAGACCAGCTTAATTTTGCCCATTCCAATTTGCAACGTAGGCAATCCATGATAAATTGACCTGCTTTTCCACATTTGAAACAAATGCTATTCATGACTCTGCGGTTCCTAAGATGAGTGCATCCACAAAAGTCGCACGAAGTCTTCTCTTGAGGGGCATATTGGGCCTGGGCCAACTTTTGCCTCTGTTGATGAGGTTGTTGGGCCCTTCATTATTGAGGCTGTTGGGCCTATCCTATGGTGACCTTTGCTGGCCTACTATAGTGGCCTTTGCTGGTCTTCTGTGGTTGTTAGAGTGGGTTGCAAGGCCTCACACTGTTATCATGGCAATTATCTTATCGTTGCTATTGACCACCTTCTTTTCTTGATTGGTTCTGCCCTATGTTGTTCTTGGCTATCTTATCTTATTGAATTCATGCAATGTGTCTCTCCTTCAAGGTGGCTGATGTGGAGAATATACATATATGTTTGTATCCATGCTACGCATGCATTTTTCTCATATACGATTGTAATCTTAGCTCTTAATGCATGAATAATACCTGTGTGAAATAACTTCTAAATCCTCCATATCAATGTCTATTCATTAGTGAAAATAGCTTGATTTTCCTTTTCCTTGGTGCCTTAGTCCCTACAGAAGCTTGGACACGTAGTGATAGGTGGAATGAAGAAAGTGACTCTCATTTTCTATCTTGTACAATAGAGGAGGTGATTTGCTCTCGACATAATAGGCCAACCGACCAACAACAAAGACCTTCTTGGTAGTTGGGGACTAGCTAATCGTCACTCGATACCTGGTCGTAGGAAGCTTCGTATGGGTGACAAATAGGCACTACGGGACAAACACTACAGTAGAAAGAGCAGGCAATTGGCGGAATGGTAGAGCGGATGGTTGGGCTATAATTTTTAAGGAAGGCAAATAGCAATTGTAAAAAGGGAGGAACGAAGATGAGCAAAAAGGGATTCTTTTTGGGGAAGAAGACGACCATTCAGAGAGGGTGTTCATCATTGAAAGGGTAGTAGTAGGAAGAAGAGAAGCCGAGGAGAGCAATGGTGGATTTGAGTAATCTGAACAATGCAAGGATTGTATTCATGGATGTTGTTTCATCCATAAACATGAGTTGTAACTAATCCAGCTATTGAAGTTGGGTGTGTGACGCTGAGGATGTTTTATGTTTTATGTTCTTATCTTTACGACTTTTTTCTATTTTAATGACTGTCAAACACTTTACTATTTTATCAAAATCATGATACGATTTGGTTAGTTCAATTTGTTGTAATGATTTCGCACTTTGATTGAGCTTCAAAATTACTCATCCTTGTTGAGTGTTACTTAAGCTGAATAAACTTAGTTAAATGCTCGAACACTATCACATTCTCATGCTTCAATTATAGGAATTCATGTCTCTTCAAATCCATCCTATAAGAGCTCTTCAAAAATCCACTTGAACTCAAATCAAAAGACTTCCTCCATGTCTGGAAACTCTTAAGTCCTTAATGGAGTTCCATCAATCGTTTACATCCCCAGGCGATTAATAACAAAAAGGACCTTTTTCTTTGTACATTTCATGAGTTGGAAGGTCTCTTCAATGGCATGTATCCATTGTTATCATCCACCCCATTAAACTAGGACAGTTTGGGATTCAAGAACTCCTCGATGGTGCTCCTCACCTGATGGGCATGTTGAAGTCCATTATTGAAGTCTATCTACTGTTGGTCATGCTTGAATTTTGTTAATATGCTTCTTGTTACCAGAAGTTACGAGGATTACTCCCTTGGGATTGTCTAAATCATCTGATCATCCTGAGTAGGAATTATTTACAAGGCACACAATGTGATTTAGTAAGACAATATGAGTCAAACTAAGATTTTACTTTACTTACTTTCAATGTCATGATAGTTCTTCATGATAACTAGACACATAAAATTTATATTAATGTGTGAAAATAAATTTTATAGATAATTACATTATCTTTTTTTATAGATCTAAGAATCACATTATTTGGACAACCAAATAAAAAGTTAAGCTTAAACAAGTGAAGCTCGAAAAGTTAAGGTGATATTTTTATGCACTAAACTTTCACTTAATATTTGATTACTTTATCAATAAATTTGTAATTAGAGGTAAACATGAAAGGTATAGATCATGTTGTTTGCTTTCCATAAAAGCAAAATCATTAATAAAAAATTCGATTAAGATATCATTAGATTTGAAATGGATAACTTTATGTACTGAACTTTGACTTAATATTCAATTATGATCCCATTAGATTTGGATAAGTAAAAAATATAAAAATTATAAAATAATATTAGTTTTCCCTATAATATAACACCATCTGATTTGGATAACTGTAAGAAAAGTTATGCATAAAAGAGTGTAGGTCTATCGGGCTATCAATAGAGTCGCGGATGCCCGCTTTGAGAAATAGATGATTGCTATAAAATAAAATGGCCGACCAAGAAACTACCAGAATATACACAAAAATATGAGAGTTGAAATCTTTTAAAAAGAATGATCGATGTATAGAACGAACGCGCGATTGAAGAAATGGTCGCCCGGTTCAATGCAAAAAAGTACACAACAACTATGGGGAAGGTTGGAGGTTATAAAAGAGGTCCAAAACACTTGAACATACCAAGAATTCTTAAAAAAAATAGACAAACACATGTATTCATCCAAGAAGTCATATTGAGCTCAAAGTTACAGATCTTTCATTTCTTCATTTCTTACTCTTGTGTGATATTCCAAATTGTGAAAAAGAGATTGAATAGTGTTATTGTGACATTGTAATAGTTGTTCTATGTCTAGAGTGAAAAGAAGTTTTGCCTTACTTCTTGAGCAAGTGGAATGAAGGAAGGGTGTCAATAAAAGCTTTGGTTGCTTCAAGATCGAGAAGTCGGAGTGGAGACGTAAGTCAAGGTGTGGCTGAACCTCGTCAACAACTATCACACAACTTGACTTTGCCTCTCTCTATCATTCTCATTCCTACTCTATTATGCATGTGATTTGATTGCTATTGTGATGATTTAAAGTAATGAATCGATTTTAAGCTTATGTGATGATATTTATAAAATTGATATTTTTGGTTTAACACCAATTCACCCCCTCTTAGTGTCTTATAATCCAACACAACATACGATGGTCGATGCAGAACCTCATAGATTCATCCTTTTTTATGAACGATACTGGAGCGCTTCAAGATGAGACACTTGAGCGGATGAATTTTTTAACCAACAATTCTTGAATCTACTTCTTAAGTTACAACATTTCAATAGGCGCCCTATCGATGCCTTCGAAATAGGAGCTGACTCGACAGTGCAATGTGTGTAACTAGAATGGTGCTCCCACTTCACAGAAAAACTTCGAATAAGTTTTAAAATTTATAAATCCTTAGCACACATGACGAGACTGCAACCACACAACAATCAATGTAGTACATAAGGGTAGATCCACGGGGACAATGTTAAAAATTTCACACTTGATTGAAACCGTTTAGAAGAAAAAGCTAAATCTATAAGTGTTGTTCAAAGTGAGAAAGTGAAATGTTGTATATTAGAAATCACAACAAATAAAACTATACTAGTTTTTCTAATAAAAAAGTAGATAAAAAATTATCGGAGAAGATAAACACTAGATCTTAGGGGACTGTTTTAGGCGTTATGTTTCTTTAACTAAGATAAAAATTTGTAAGGTAGCAACAAAAGTCTGCCTTCCAGAGTTAGAGGAATCCTAAGATGTCCGTCAGGACTCAGCCAGCCTCAGCTTGTACTAAAAGTCGACAATTTATAATCCCTCTCGGATGGATCCTCTTAAGTTCGATTCGAGAGAGAGACCTCTCGGCCCTACCTGACACTAGTCGCTGGTGACTCTTTAGACATAACTCGACCATCGTCCCCACCTTTTGACATGGATACGATAGTTGAAGAATAGATTATCCTCTGGGGCAGGAGTCACTGACACTAAAAAGCCAAAAATAGTTCGGACGAAGGAAGAACTTCAACAAAACATATGACCTTGGGGTACTTCGGATCCATCTCTCAGTCTCACTGCGGACTGACCAGCGGCACCTCCTTAGACACAACTCACTGCCCCACCTCTTGGCATGCATGGAGCAGCTAGTGAGTAGAGTGCCCTCTCGGGCAGAAGGTGCCATCACAGAAATGTGTGATCGAACTTCTAAACATGAACTTTCAATTACTATAACCTTAGGGAGGACTTAGGAATTTCATGCTTTGATACCAACTGTAATGTCCCCAAAATTTACCCTACTTCCACATGCTAATGGGGCTATTTTGGATCCACATTACCTACACATCTCTTCTTAGACTTTCACAATTCAATAAGACAATAATGATAAATTATAAGGGAATAAGGATTATGTGTGATAAAAACTGATTCACATATATGGAACGTCGTTGGATCATCATCTAATGACTCACAAATATGCACTTGTTTTTAAAAATCTTGAGGGCGCTTATTTGTGGGTTGTGAGATGACGATAAAATGGTAATCCATATATATGCGTCAATTTTTATATAAACTACTTTCATTAAAATGTGAAAGCTAACATATTCCTTGTTCATAATAGTCCTCCAACTATAATGATCTATTACATTAGAGTAGCAGTAAGAATGATAACCAAATTCTAAACTAGAATCTCATGTGCAATAGCATTATCACGAATTTTGTTGTTGTCGACACCTCCATCTCTACTTCAATTACATGTGGAGTTCAAACATAGGGACATACAATATTCGTGAGCAATTATGTCTAGTATAGAAATAATTAAAATAGAAGCAATCTAACTTTTAAAACAAAACATGCTATAATCATATAAATCATGAAACACCTTCTTTTCATTCCTTACCATTATATCCATTCTCTCTAATTTTGTCCATTTTTCTTTGGTGGTTAGAGTACATCTTTTATTTTAAACAATGTCCTAAGAACTTTTATATGTGTTGTCCTAAATTAGCTCATTTTTTTATTATGGATCTTACACTTTTATGTGATTATAGGATCAATATGGAGATGAGCAAAAATATATCTCGGGATTGAAAAGACACCCAAGCAAGCTTGTTAGAACTTCCATTCTTTTACTTCATCAGGGTTGCAACTGCAAGAACCCACATTCTCTAACTTTAACAATCAGTTCACATAATTATCCCATTTAGACATCGACAAAACCTACTATTAATTATTTTATTACTTGATCGACTAGTGCACTTGCTAATATAATTATATTGTAATCAATTTTTGCATCAAGTTTTTGGTGTCATTGCTAGAGAATTAATTTCTATTGTCTATTCTTATTTCATGCTACTTTGAGATTCTTTATTTTCTTATTTTTCAGTTGGTGGTGCAAGTTTGCAAGAATTATTAATCCACATATCAACTACTCTGGAGACCTTGGATCATGACAATTAATATAACACTCGAAACTCCAAGGCACCTCTAGAATTTGATCCTTTGATCGAACAAACAACTTTGTTGTTGCGAAGAACAATGATCATTGAATGACAAGAATCTTGTCAAATCGAACATGAAATGATGAAGAAAAACAACTAATCTTAAGGGATTACATTTAAGCGAAGTATGCATAAAAAACATAGGGGTTAAAAGGCCATTTGACACTATAATAAGTAAATAAAAAGATCAATTTTGAAAAAATAATAGAAACTAGATTATTTTTAGCCACGTTTTTAGCTTGTAGCCTGAATCCTGTTCAAATTCAGCTAAGCCACGTTGAGTTTTTCTAATTACTAAAGAACTTTGGTCGGGTTCCTTCAACTCGAGCTAGATTCCTATATAGAGAAACTCCGTACTAATTTTTCGAGAGTTTGAAGGCATTTTCCTATTAATCTACATGGACTTTTGGCATGAAATCAATGGTAAAATATTCATGGATCTATAGAGAACATAACCTATGATTTCATCATTCTTTATCTTATTTATTCTATTATGATATTGCATCCAAAAGTGAAGCTAAATCTATATGTACCTTTACAAGAAAAACTACTTCGAACTCAAAACTTGTGATCACTTTTTCGACGACTACCCTTGCTTTTTTATGATAATCCTGACATTTTTTGACAAAGATAATAACCACAAAGAGATTACTCATGATAGCAATCATGCACGCACTTCGTGAAGGGAGAAACAAGGGCTCAAAGTTGGTAGAAAAATCAATTTTTTGGATAGAGGGAGACTAGTTGGGTGGAGCGGTTTAATTATTGGGGAAAGAAGTTGACTTTGGTTAGAATCATTGTCACGACCCCAATTTAAACCTTAATTTAACTTGCAGGACATGACCTATTACCAATACTCATGTACAGTTTGCAAAAGCATTATATAATTCATTTAGAAGATATAATAATTAAAGTATCTAAACCACACCATATGATATTATATCACTAAAAGGAAATACACAATATATGTTCTTTACTTAAACAAAACTAATGTCACATATTACATATAAACTTCCTCCTCTTGTTCTAATATTACACATCCAAAATATTTCTCCTTAATCCTCTTAAAGGGACTTAACAAACCTAAGGCCTATACACTTCTCTTTCTAAAAGTGCTTCCAATCCTGATAGAAGATCACCAAGCACGGTCACATATTGGTCTACTGATATGAAAAATATTGAGAGTAACAATATGAGCAACCAACAACTCAGTAAGTAAAAAACTCATAACCTATGTGTTATCACATATTCCGTTTGAGTAAAGCAAGATTAAACATTATTTCTTCATACTAGAAAAGTATGAACTATTTTATTTTAGCATATATGATATAACAAAATATTATCAACAATTCTAACTTTCATCATGTCATAAGTTATGAAAAACATATATACCCTTATATGTAATGTCAAAAGTGTAATAATTATATCATGCATCAAAATGAGAGATCAACGCACCAACCATGAATGCATGGATGCATAAATTTGGTATGTCTGTATATGTCATATCACCATCTAACCAGAACCATTTTGGATATATGTCGACCCTAACAGGGAGGTTGATGGATTCTAGAAGTTGCTAGTGTGAATTCAAATTGTGGGTGTGATTCCACAATTTGGTTCACATGACACTTAACTCTAAACTACCTAAAATCACTTTTGAAATATCTGTCGGCCCTATAAGGTCTTTCAATCAAATAGGAGTAAGCTATCGGTCTTACAAAATTTTACAACTATGCACAGGTAAATTCTTGGTCTTGCAAGTCTTTCAACTATACAAGAGTAAACTGTCATCCGAAAGGGATAATGCAAAGGCATGAAAATAAGAAGCAAATGCACGTCCCAATCATATCATGTCATAAATATAATTTCTTTTAATATGTTCTCTCACATCATATCATGTCATAAATATAATTTCTTGTAACTGATAATTGCACACATTGCAATTAAATGACTTTATGAGTGCACATAGCACCTATTCATATAACATATAATTGTGTATTATATCATGTAACATGTAATCACATAAAACCATTAATCCACTTCTAAATTCACATAGCATATATTCTTATAAGCACAAAGACTTTGTTCTTATTTTGCATCTAATAAACTTCGTAGTGTAAAATATAAAAATACATAAGAATTAGTGTATAACTTCTATTCACTTGAAATCAATTTTAATGATAGAAAACTTCATCAAGTGTAATTTGCATAGGGAATAAGGATGGTGTGGGGAAAAATTTTCCCCACATATGTGGGGCATCGTCGGATGTAGATCCGATGGTCAGAAAATATGTGTGGTTCAGGAGCTTATTCTTTTGTCTAGAACCGGTCACCAACATGGTTTAGCAGGTTCAATAGCCTTCACAACAACTTCAATGCTTCTTGCTGCGATGAGCAACCATGAAGCATATGAACAAGTAAAAAATTGCAAAAATCAGGTCAATATCAATGCAATTTCATCATTTGCTAGCATTTCAATTTAAATTCACAATGAAGCATTTGTTTGCATTTAAAACAAACAACCAGTTTTAGGACAAGAAATTAAATCATGAATAGACAAGGATGCTCTTCAAATGAGGCGAATCGGCGGAGTGTTCCGGATGGAGGACCACGGTGCGTCGTTGCTCCACTGTGTGGCATCCGCGGCGACGAGAGTCGCGAACCGGGCGTTACCATGGCTGAAGTTGCCGTCGGTGCCGAACATATTCTGGCCTTCAGTGCGTGGTTCAACAACAGCAGCGTGGGGCAGTGGTAGGGAAGCGGTTGCACGATCGAGAGATGCTGCAATCGGGAATGATAGGGGAGGAAGGAATCCCATTTTTTAGCTCATCGGAAAGAGGCACTGCTGAATAACGAGATGAAGCGAGGGCAGCGAGACGGCGAGATTAAGAGCAGCGAGGTGAGATTTGGGGGAGAGTTTGTGAATGCCACGGAGCAGGGAGATGAGTGACATGAGCGATTGGGAATGAAGGAGGTGAATTTTTTAGCCAAATATGAGTCGGATGTGGCTGCTGAACCCACTATTCCTGGTATAGTAGATGCTATCACACATACAGTCGTACTCAATTCGATGGAATTGTTTGATCTGAAAGGAGATCTTCTATAATTTCGCACGTAAGGGGTTATTTCTTGGTTTCGTCCAGTCATTAATAACTTGATTATTTTTAGATAATAGTAGATAGAACCATCTTGATAAAGATAACAGGCCCATTCTCTGTATGATCATTAGGATCAATTATAACAAGTCTAACTGCACACAATTTGTAACCATGGGATCGAAATCTAACGGCAGCCCACATATGTGGGGAAATTTTTTTTCCCACACCATCCTTATCCCCATTAACATAAAGCTCATAATTCCACTCATTATAAAATGACCTCAAAAAGTTATAAAATTAAATTTTATTCTAATCCACTTTGGAACCTCGGCAAAGTGTACAAAGCATAGTATAAAATTCATAACTTTCAATTAAACATCCTATCACAAGGAACTAAATTTTTACTAAAACTAGACTTCCAGAAGTTGATGATATCAATTATATAATTTTTATTTGTCTATATTGATCTAGCAAAATTCCTAAATTTATAGGTGTTTTGTCATGAAACAGACTATGTACTATGCATTAGAAAATTCATATTTCTCGGTACACATACTATTTTCATGAAATTTTAATTGCTCTAGAAAGATTACATATATATATTTCTATCACTTACATTTTAATTTGAAACTCTAAGTGTGGAATTTATCACCGAATTATTATTTCTACTTAACTACTTTCTAGAAGTGGCCGTAGAGTTTCATACATAACTTTCTGTGTAGGTATACAATCAATTCAATTCCAAAGGACTGAACAATAGACTTATAAAGGTAGTTACATATTTAATTTCATATTTTGTTGAGGTACAGAAGGTATGAAAACATAATTTAAAATTTTCATGTTTGAACTTCAGCACTACATGGGATTGGCTCTTCATCTTAAAAGTTCCTCTTTAATAATTATATGAAATAAAGCATGGGAAAATTCTATAACAGATCTGGGATGACTTGTTTTAGTCCAAATTCATATGGATAATTCATAGGAGAGGAGTTTTCAACTTACTTGGATGAAACCCTAAGAATGTACCCTTGATTTGTTGTTGAAATCCCTCCTTTTCCCTTTTATTTTTACTTCCTTCTCTTGCTAACCTCTTCAGTTGAGTTTCATGTGTTTAGGATAGGTGGTCAGGGGATGAGAAGATAATAATTGGTGGCTTATATATCTATAGATGCCGACCTAAAGTCGGTTGTGGTTGAAATTCCCAATAGACCTTGTAGTTCTTATTTATATTAATATCATTTAAGTAAGGGTTATTTTCATAAACCTCCCATAAACTATCACGATTTTTCAAATATAATCCCAAACTACAAACTTATTTTTTTAGATCCCTAAATTATTGCAAATTTTTCACTTTAGTCCTCCCGTCTACTTCTGTTATATTTTCCGTTAGTTTTAATTTTTCCATTTATGAAAAGACTAAATTACCCCTCCCTCCAGAAAATATGAAATAATAAATATAAAAAATAAAACAATCATTGGAAGGATTAAAGTGGTAAACAAAAAAAATCATCATTTATGAAAAGACTAAATTACCCTCCCCTAATAATTTTTTTCATTTTTTATTTTTTATATTTATTATTTGATGTGTTATGGAAGGAAGGGTTATTTAGTCTTTTCATAAATGAAAAAAATCAGAAGTAACAAAAAATGTAACATAAGTAAACGAAAGGACTAAAGTGAAAAAGTCATGATAGTTTAGGGATCCAAAAAAATAAGTTCATATTTTGGAGTTAGATGTGTAAAATCGTGATAGTTTAGGGGGGAGGTTTATGAAAATAACTCTTTAATTAAATGGCTTATCACTTTTCTTATTATTTATTTTATTTATTCATTTACTTAAGACATTACATTTAAATAAGAAACTACCCACATTTGAATTTAAATAAAATATTTATAAAATTAAAGTCCAAAGGAATCGAAATCTGAAATTTTTGTCTAAAGAACAAAATCGATCATTTTTTTATTTTCCGATTTTGCGATATCATTTAACCTAACAAAGACTTTACCTAAAAAATATTAAAAATCACATTTAGAATATATAACATAGGAGAACAATTACCGGAACTTTAATTTTCTTAATTGTAATATTTTCAAAAATCATCTTTTTATGACATATATATCATAACTCTAAAAGCATAACATAATATAACATTAACACCTTTAAAACTACATGTATGAAGTAGGGATATTACAACCATAATATAGGATTAGATGTTTAGCCACCCTCTAACTATAATTCTAAATCTTATTTATAATTATATTTAACTATTCTAATTATTGCATTATCCTCTTCCTTTCTTTTCATTTAGCCTAATTCTTACTCATACCTAATACCTCTTTTCCTTTCTTAACTCTAATTATATTTTTATTTAAAAAAATTACAAAATTTATTTATATATTTAATTAATTATGAAAATCTTGGGTGTTGCAACATGGATCCATTGAATGATTGGTTTTATTTGAAATTTAATGTTCAAAATTATTAAATTATGAGAATAATCTAAACTAATTTAATATTATTTTTAATATTAGTAAATTGCAAAATAATATATCGAACAATATAGTAAGTATATTTGACCATAAAGGTTGTTTCGAGATCTTTTATAATATTATTAAGAGGGCACCATATTACTTCATGTTTATCTTCTTAATTGGTGTACTCATCACAATAGCTCCATTGAGCATATCCAAAAGGGGTCTTTTTGATTAATTGTAAAATAGGGTTGAGGGGTCGTACAATACACTGTCATAGTTTTCACTAGAGGGAGATTTGCTAATCCTCTGGTTACACTATCTGCCTCATTCAATTAACTTTAGTAATTTCAGTTCTAGAGGCAATCTTCAATAATGGAGACCTATATCTTTTTGTTTAGTTTTTATCTTGTTTAACTATAATGTCTATCTTTATTTACCTTTTTTTTAACTTGATTTACAATCATAAGGCATTAATCATAATCATAGGTTCACTATCATCATTATGAGTTCATTATCATAATAATTTGACTAGGAAATTATTAACATAATCATCATAATTATACATCGATAATTGATGCGTGCAAAATAAACACAAATATAATAAATTGTATCAAATAATAAAGAGTGAATAAGGTGTCAAACTCACAAGGACTAATATAAATTCTTGTCTTTCAAATTATTTTATTAATTGAGAAAATGTCAAGAGTTGAGTTCAAATAAAACTAAATAAAATTGATGACAATAAGAGAGAATGATGTCTTAAATAATATGAGAGAAAGAGCTCAGATCTGGTATCCCACCATTATCTCTTATTTATGAATTAATCAAATTTAGATGTCTTATTAGAAAGAAATGGATAAAAGGTATAGAACTAAAAAAAACTTGAGGTCCTAACTACCCTAGTTAAGAATATAATCAAAGCACGTTAAAAACCCAATCCACTTTAATGTACTCTTTACTAAGATGCTTTAATGGGAAGGGTTGCTTCAACTAAATGACTAAAAGTTTTCTATCTTAAATAGAAGTAAAGTTAAAGATGTCAAAAACTCGATCATTATTCTCATCTTATTAAAATTAAGAATAGTTATTTACCCATTTAGGAAGATCATACTTTTGATGCCCTAATCCATCTAATAGTTGAACATGATTATCATTGATTAATTCAATCACTACATAAGTTAAATAAATTTGTTCTTAATCATCATAACACATCCTAAGGTTGTGTTTGGTAAGGAGAACAAAAATTCTCCTAAGTTTTCATAACTTGTTGATGTGACATATTTGTTCATTGAAAGTGTTTGGCCGATTGTTCAAAGAACAAGAACTTTGGTTCTGACGTTAACTATATATCCCTTTGGTTCTGGATAGGTGTTTGGCAACAACTTTCAATTGTTGCCGCCACATGCAAGCATGCGATTCGAACTCAAGTTCTGGCTTTTGGTTAGAATGTTTTAATCAGAACTTGTCGAAACAAATTACATTGACTAGAATATAAATTCTCGTGGGCGCCACTTGAATTACACCTCTTGTTTGGCAGAATTTAACAAAGTTCTGCCATTTGTTCTTAAGCAAACACTGCCTAAGGATCCTACACATAAGTAGTTTAGTTTAGTTTTAGCCTTTAGTTGCATCCTCAAAATATAATTATAGGGCATAAAAATTTTGTTCCAACATGTTGAACAAAATCACAGTCAAGAATATAATTATCGATTAGTTGTTAGAGCAAAGGTGTTCTCAAATAAAGTTCAAAAATTAGATAAATTAGATCACGACTTAAATAGATTATCACTTTTTAAATTACTAGTAATATATATTATAGTGTTCGTGAAGTATGGATAATATAAATAATGGCTAAAATAGTTAGAGAGCAAATTATCAAAATAATCCTAAAAATTATCCTTAAAATAATCCCAAAATAATCCTAAAAATTATTTTACATGTTCATTGTGTAGTATCATAAATAAACAAAGTAAAAAACATAGAAAAGTGAATATAGATAAAATAAGATGAGTAAAAAATGAGAGTTAGTTATAAAAAATTCAAATAATAAAAAGATGTAGTTAAATGATATTTATTTAATAATAAAATATTAAAATTAAAAAATTTGATGAAATGTATATTTTTATCAAAATGCATGACAAACAACTAGTAATCTGGAAAGACACATCTTTTACCTCCTATCTGAATTACTAGTGAAGTGGTAATTAAGATTATATAGCAGTTAAAATTACTGATAATTAGTCATAATCAAATGAGGTAATATAGTGGGCCCTAAAATTTTTAAATAAAATAACCAATAATCTGATTGGATTACCTCACACTAAATGACCCTTAATACTATCCTATTTGAGAGTTCTTTAACCATTGAACTTCTCTTTAGGTCTCAATTCAAATTAAAAGTCTAATAATAATCTAATTATGATTTCTAATCTAATAGGAATTTGTTTCTTTATCTTCTCTAAGCATATTTCTAATCCTTTGAAAACTCAAATTCTAATCTTAATCTAATCAAGATTTCTATCAAATCTCGATTTCTTTTCTAGTTAGGATTTGCCTTTTTTATTATTATTATTTAAGTATACTTTTATTCTTTTTCAAACTCCTTTAATCTTTTTTATCCATTAAAATCGTGATCAAATTACAAAATTGCCTTTTGTTGTATCCTAAGACATCATAGATCATCTCCCTAATATATATGTTTCTGGATGGGCAGAGGATAGAATGTATAGATCTTTTTTCGATTATCAATATTTGAAAGTAGTTCCATAGAAACTCATATCATTATGACAAGTCACATTTAAATTAGTCTTTCCATCATGGAATACATAGTTTTTTTTTCAATTACCACTGCAGCATTAGAGAGTAGCTGGATAGAAATTCATATCATTATAAATCTGAATATATATATATATATATATGGTTACGAATTGGAGACTGCTTAATCGAGAAGAAATTGATTATCTCAAGTCACATACAAATCAATAAAATGGGTCAGGCCGAGGGCCCTCGTAGTGCAACCTGATTTTAAGGTGTGGAATCAACCTACCTGCAGAAAGTACCTTGCCTAGCTGCCATTGTATGGTACCATTTTTTAATTATTAAAAATCAATCTATATCCACTTTATAGCTTGGGATGCGTCATATCCTTATAGATGGCATGTGTCACAAAGCCGATCCAACCTATCGTGCGATTTTCCCTTATTGGCATCTTTTTGGTCGTTTTATTTGATGCCATGATTTTCAAACCACCTTCCATTAGGATGGATGTAACATGCAGCTTGTCCTCCAGTTATTTTAATTAAGAGTTTATTAAAAAATGTGAACAAACAGATCATATTAATACGTCATTTTTAATGGCCAAGAAAGATAGATAGATAGATAGATAGATAGATGGGTCCAAGGTAACTTAATTGAATGTTTTAGTTTTTGTTAAATGCATGGACATATATAGTTGATTAGGCGAAAGTGTGCAGGCAAAGCTTTAAAGCTCTTTTCTTGGCCTGGAACAGGATTTAGTGTTCGTCGTAGGCCATGGCTGGTTGGGAGAGTGAGAGCCAACAGCTCGTGCGTCTAATTGCGAAAATTGGATCTTTAATCATGATAGTTAGGCTAAGTCTTGTTGAAATTGATATGCTCATTAATTTTTCTAAAAGTTTAAACCGTTAAGAAGAACATCATTAATTTTATATTTTTAACACTCTCTCTACGTGTTGATCGTGACAATTTTAGTCTAACATAATTCAACAAAGGGAGAAAAATATAATTTTAATAAAAAATTAAACTTTAATATGGGATTTCAACCCAGAACTTCTCATATTATGTTAAATTTGATGTGTTGATCAATTTTCCTAAAAGCTCAAGCCATTAGAAAGAGGAACATCAATGATTTAATATTCTTAATATTCTCTTAAAAATTTAAATCGTTAAAAAGAATAATATTAATTATTTGATATTCTTAACAAGTCGCATTTTTATTCCATTTCATTTATCGTATCTTGTCGCAACCTCGCACGAATTGCATGTTTGTTTAAGAATCCTAATATACTTTGTAACATATATACCCAATACGACTGTAATGATTGACTATGAAAGGTGACATTGGAGGTTGAGTTATCATTGGTTCAATTAACTATAAATCCTGTTCAGATGATGCTAAAATGTAACGCATGCCAAATTTCTCAAACAAGGAAGCGTTCAAAATCCAAATCAATGGCAATTAATGCAAAGAATTCAAAATCAAACATAAATTATAATTAAGAAAGGAAATCAAAATGAAATCAAAAATTAATTGCCATTAATAAAAGAATTTGAAAAGATTTCGGAATAAAAAAAAGGAAAGATGAAAGAAAGAAAACGGCCGACCATGGGAGAAAATTTCTCCCCTGATCGCGCCTCACGATCAGTCGGCCCTCTGGCCAGCCGATGCTATAAAAGGGGACGCGAGGAGACCCTCGCGCCCCCTTGGACTCCTGCCCGGCCGCCGCTCTCCCCTCGTCTTCCTCTCCTTCTTCTGCTCCGACGAACGACGCACGGCGGATCGGAACAGGGGCGATGCACAGGAGCGAAACGACGACCCTCTGACGCACGATCGTTCTTCCTCGACGTTCACAAGGACTCGGTGCACCTTCCTCTTCGGCCACGAACGACCGGCGACCGATAGTGAGACAACAGTGACCGACGAACTCCAATAGTCGAACAAAGATAGTACCTTATTGTTTATAATCCCTAGACGAAGAAATATGGATTGTTTGAAACAAAGAGTTAGATCATCGTGATCCTGAGATTGTTAGCTTCGTTTTTCATATTTACATCATGATGATTTGACGGCCGAAAGATCACCGAAATCGAGGACGAAGTCCGGCGGCCCTGTTTTATCGCAGGGACTGGTCGACCGATTTTATCAATGGTCGATCGATCCGTGCGAGGAACTCGCAAGAGTTCCTATCGATCGGTCGACTGGTCTCACTAGAGCGGTCAACCAATCTGCCTGTTAATGGATAGATCAGACCTCACGATCGGTCGATCGATCTTCCAGATGGTTGATCGATCTGACGCGCAGTGCGCATCCTCACGATCTTACGACCGGTTGACCGATCCTAGAACAACCGGTCGACCGGCCCTATGCGTGCAGTCAACCGATCCATAGACACCCGACAAAGAATAAGGTCGGCCGATCCAAGAGGACCGGTCGACTGATGATAAAGAATGGCCGACTAATCCACCAGGAACGGTCGACCAGTTCAGTCAAACCAGTCGGTTCAGACCGTCTGATTGAATCAAATCCATCGGTTCAAACCGACCGGTCCAACCCACTCGAACTCATAAAGAGGCATTGAGTTAGTCCTAATATTGACATAGTCCGGATCGGGTTCTGATCCGACTTGAGTCAAACTTTTGCATGCTAATCAGAGACTCTAACCAGTCAACCTGAGACTGACCGAGTCCTATTGTATAAATATTGATACCCATTTGGGGTCCTGATTCATAGACATCATGATAATCAGAGCTAAGTAAAGTAAAGATAAAGATACGAGATTGTTATGTGCCGTCCCATTGTACAGAACAAAGATCATGGTATGGTATAGTGAGAGATGGGTAGTTAGTTGAGGAGACAGCGAACTTACTGGTCTTCAATGACCACTGTTCCTGAGACTTCAGGTTCTCTCCCACCTATGTTTCGAGGAAGGGTGATGCATTGGTCACACTCCTTTCCCCAAAGAACATAGTATTGAGCCAGAGGGACAAGTAAGGAGACAGTGAACCTACAGGTTCTTAAATGACCACTGTTCCTGGGGTGCAAGTCCTCTCTTGCATTCCAAAATGGGTGATGCATTGTCACACCCCACTCCCTTTATGGACTTAATGACTTTACAGATTCAGAGAGACACATCTGGCATTCTAATTTAATAAAGTCGAGCTCGCATAGGACAACTAACATTAAGGACATTATAGTAATGTAAAAGACGTAGAGCAACTCACAGTAAAGTAATGTAAAGCAGAGTATTGTAAAGTAAAGCATAGAACATGGTATGGTAAAGTATGGAATATAGTATGGTATAGACAATGCAGAATACTGTAAAGACAAAGCACAGTCATAGTAAAGAACGGGGTACAGCTATTGCTATAGTTAAAGAATGATATTATTCATCATAGTAAATGCATAGAAGTCAAAGTATATCAGTGTTCATCATTGACACTTTTGTATATGATTATCATTGATCTTTATTTCATTGTCTATATTGCTATTGTACTGGACTTTTTGCTCACGCGTATTCGATTCCTTGCATTGGGATTTTGCAAGTGAGAATTCTGCTCAATGAGGTGTGGAGGTGCTCAAAGCTTGGAGGATGCTGCACATGATTAATTATATTATCAAGACTTCTCCATCTCATTCAGTGTTATGATTATCTTGTTATTCATAGACATCATGTTCTTCCGCATATCGAACTTTTCTTTCTGATGAACTTGTTAAGTTGTGATTTTTCTCCACTTTGTTATAGGCTGCATTAACTATCGATGTCTCTTGACATTCCAACGTTTAAACTTTCGCATTAAAGTCCTTGATTATATTTCTTATAATATTGATGCTATGTATGCTATTTTGTTGAATAGTCAATGGTCAATAGTGTAATAGGTAATGTAACGCTCACACGGTCAACCTGACTGCCTACGTGATAGCAGGGACAATATTGGGGGTGTTACATAAAATATCCCCACGAGCATTAGATTACTTTTTAACTTTAATCTCCATTAACATTGGGCGTACAATATAGCATAGTGACAATGTAACAATTAACTGAATCTGAATCACTTTAAGGTCACTAGTAAAGATGATCCACTAAATCAACAAGGGTTGGGTGGAGTGACAATGTCCTCTTCGCTTAAGCAAGGTCTCGAGTTCGAATCTCGTGAATGTAGAAAATTCTTATTGGATGTTTCACCTGCCACTGCTAGGTACGCGATCCAGAGCGACCTTATCGAATTAGTTAGGCTCAATAGTGAGCCGACTTTCAATATATAGAAACACCGCGTGAGTTGGATCGTTGGTAACATTTGACCGCGTGAGTCGACTATAAAAAAAAGATGATCCACTAAGACTCTAACGTTCGGAATTCAGCCTTTGCCACATGGCTAAATTCTCCATTCGAAACCGTTGTGGACTTTACATGAGACTATGAGATGAATAAATAGGCTATGTCAGATCGTGCTCATGTTAGTCGTTTGACCGTGCTACGTGTCATGTCATCCAAGATTGGCATTACGCAAACACAGTCCGTGCATGGCCTAGCCCGATCGGCCATACCGCGTCGAGCGACCCGTATTTTATTTCAAAATTTTCAATCTTAAATTTACTTATTATAAATATAGAATATAGAATATAGAATTACTACAAAATATAATCATTCCATATTATATATGACTCATACTATTTTAATTATTATTATAACATTATATAGTAATTGTATATTTGAATTTTTAAATATGTTGTCATTATTAATTTGTAGGTATTGAATAAATATAGTAAATAATAAAAAGTAATATATTATATAATTTATTGTATAATTCATAATAGTATAATATCATATTAGTTTAAGTCTATAATATTAGTATCCAGTAGTATAGATAATTAGATACTTAAGTACTAATGTACTATATACTAAAAGTAGTAATGGACACCGATAGGGGTGTTCAGTGGGTCGGATCGACCCGCGAACCTCACGATCCGACCCGACCTCGAGTCGGGTCCGTGGTCGGGTCGGACCCGACCCGAACCGAACCCGATCCATACGGATCAGAATTTTCTGACCCGAGACAACCCGACCCGACCCGACACGAAGATTCGGTTTTTTTATTTTTTAAAATTTTCCGATCGGGTACGGATCAAAATTTTAACCCGACCCAACCCGAAGACCCGATTTTTTATTTTTTTTTAATTTTTTTTGTTTTTAGTTATATTATGTATAAATAAATAAATAAATACTAAAATAAAATATTTTAAATGTGTAAAATAATGTTTATATCTTGAATAAGTTATTTTATACTTTTTAAATAAATATTATATAATAGTTTTATATTAAATAATAGATAAAGTAAGGAAAAAATTAAAATAAATTTGTGGTCGGGTAACCCGACCATCCATCCGACCCGAACCGGGTCGGGTTGGATGAGATCTAGCCCTCAAAATCGGGCGTGTTAGGTCGGACCCGGGGTCGGGTCGGGTCAAATCCGACCCGTGAACACCCCTAGACACCGAGATATTCGTAATCTGACTATTTTAGCCTACATCCATGGAAGGGGTTTTTATTATTTATTATCATGAAATAAGAAAAAATGAAAATTTATAAAGAATTAAAAATTATAAGTCTACAATAATTTTTTTATAAAGAATTATAAGCGGATATGTCTCTTTCATCATCATTTTCTAAATTTTACTTCATAAATATTATATAAGTCTTTTATTATATTTTATAATTATAATTTGGATTAATGAAATTGTCAGTTTGTAATTCATGATAATTTCTTGTATAATGTTAGGGGAAATAATTCTTAATCTCTCTTGTGTATCATTTATGATGGAATCCTTTGAATTTAGGATCCATCATCATTGCAAAAATTCACATGATGAATAAATTATTTCAATATTCTAAAAAATATTTATTCCAAAATAAATTAATTCAAGAAAAAAATCATTTAATAATTCATATTTTTCACTATATAAACTTATCATTTTCATGAAGTTGATTAATTATCAAATAATGAAGTAGGTGAATAAATGACAAATAATTGTAAAGTAACATTATATAAAACTTTCAACAATTCCATAATTGCATTAGCAACCAAGTTAGTCAAGTTCGAGTTTCTACCTAAGTTTGATTTAAGAGGGTATCTCGTATTGTAATCTCGGTATGTAAATATATAGAGTTTAGTTATAATATTAATTTATTATTATATTTTAAATTAAATAAAAATATATTAATAAACATATAAAAAATTAAATAACTTGAATAATTAGTTAACAAAATTCTATAATATAAATTTATAATAATTTCAAATGCAATCTATTTCTGGGTTGTCAAAATCCACAAATATATGTAAAGATAATTGAAGTCTCATAAATTCATATAATGGAACTAATAAATTTAGATACAAAAAAAATGTATAAAAAATTAATATAGTCTACTATTTTGTCAAAAATAGTATTATTTTGTTGCATAACCACTATATCTTATTTTCTTCATATGATTTAATTTTTATTTAAATATCATGGTCCAAGGAATAAAATAATATCCAAAATTCATTGAAACCACTTATAATAAATTATACATTTTATCCATTCTTCTCTATCTTAATTTTAATTTATTATAATATTTTACATTTAGTATGATTGCACATAATAGTGAAAAATAACAAATTCAAAATATTACATCATATGATTTAATATTTATATAAATATTATGGTCCAAGGAATAAAATAATTAACAAAATTAATTGAAATCGCTTATAATAAATTATATAGGTATTTTATTCATTTTTTGGTGTCGTAATTAGATTTATTATAATATTTAGAATTAAAAAATAATTGATTAGTTCATTTTTATTTTTACGATAAATTTAATTGAATATTTTTTAACAGATTTTCTACTAACATTTCTAAAGGAACATTGTACGTGATATATTAATAATTTAATTTTTTTCATAATATATATGACATTTCTGTATGTTATAACATATCTCGCTAAACATTCATGCATATTTTCTTATTAAGAAAATAAAGAGCTCTCACAAGTGTCACGACTGGGTGCAACTAGTGGAGTTTGTTCTAGTAATTGACCCACTAAAATTATCCCTAATAGTTATAGGGTGCAATTCTAAGTGTTGTTTCAACCAACTCGTGCCTGAAGAAAAGACAACAACATAACTAACTTTGCAAATTTTACATATAAATTTATCTTTTTATCATTTTCATTTATAATTTTTTCAAAACAATTTCAAACTTCACTAATTAATTTCGTCATTCTTCCTTTTTTTACCTATTACCTCACCTTGTTTGGGAGTATTTGAGGTTTACATCTATGTGGGTTTCACAACCTTCGGACCTACAAAACTTAAAACAATATTAAGATTACGAATTACAGGAATAGCATAGCCAGTTGGAGTAATTGGACAGTTGGTTGATGGTGTCGTAGTTTGGCGTCGTAGTTTTCATATAACTAAATGAATCACCTGTGTTGATAAAGAATTAGAATCACTACCACTATTAGTAACATATAGTGTACCATATGGTTACGTAGGTGAATAAGAAACATAAGCATCATATAGATGATACAAATTCATTATAAATGTAATTAATTTTTAATGATAATAAAAAATTCAAATCAAAATTCTATTCAAATAAATATAATAATATATATTATATATAAAAAATGAGATTATGAAATAGCATTGATATTTTAAAAACAGAGAGACTTTGAGAGTAATGAGAGAGAGTGAGAGAGGATATTGAGTATTGACATGATGGTGTGTTTGGATGGTAGAACTTAAGTCCTTATTAGTTCTCGAGAACTAATATGTTAGATAGAAAATTTTAGGTTTGGTATTTGGATGAAAAATGTAAAGATAAGAATTTATGAAGTTGATTTGATAAATAAATTTTAGTGAATATTTGGAAAAAAAGTTTTAGTGCTTTCAACGCAGCGCGTGTTGAAATTTGAAATAATCACATATCGTTCAAAAATGGCAAAATGTATGTGTGTTACTCTGCATGGATCATGTTTTTCATGACTTGTGGCAGACTCTAGTGTCGTGCTGTCAATTGTTATATCATTTGGGATGTAGCCTTCTTCATGCAGACCGTGTTAATGCCACACATATCCCATCATCGACGATGCACAGACCATACTAGTATTGTATGATTCATCTCAGTGCGTAAAAAATAATAAAAAAAATATACGTTACACTGTGTCGAACTAGGTCGAGTCATATTTTATATGCCTGGGTCGTACCCAATTAGCAATCGGCAACCCGACAAAGATAGACACGAACATAATTCGAAGGTCGTGCCCGAGTCAGCCCAGTCTGATATAACTTTTGGATGAATTGACGACAGTCGAGCTAGTTGGCCCACTCAAAAGTTCATTTCTAGCACGAGATGGTGAATGTTTTTTGGGAAAAATTACACCAAATACTCTTCAACTTTAAGGTTTGCTCAGCGATACCTCCAACTTCACTTTGTAAGATAAATGTCCTTCATCTTTTAACGTGTTTCACCCGATGCCCTCTTTACTGGGGATAGCCGATTTTTCGGTTTTTTATCGACGTGGCATCCACGTGACCATCTCCTCTCTCCTTGATGCGATAATTTTATATAGCGCAAATACTAGCAAGAGCACTAGGTCGAATCAAGTAATAAAGAGTGAGAAGAGTGTCGAACCCACGAGGACTAGTCTATCTTTATCTTTTATCTTGATTTAATCAGATGAAAAAAAATGTAATATTTGGTTCAAAATAAATAAAACAAAGAAGATTAAAATTGATCCAGCCTAAAGTCTCAAAATAAATAAATCAGAAATATTCAGACAAGGTGAGGATAACAATATCTTTCAATAAAAGATCTAAAACAAATCCGAATTTTCTGATGAAAAGGATGCCAAAAAGTAAAGGTCTCAAACAAGATGACCTAATTATCTTATCACAATATTAGAAAGAGAAGGTTCAACCGAATCAATCTCTAACTAACTTTTGATAAGATGCTTTAGCGATGCAATCCTATCTCAAAAACACCTCAACCGAGTGAGTTAATGATCCACAAATCTCTAAATCTCAACCGAGTAAATAGAGATGGGATATGAAATGCTTATCGAAAGATCAATCAACTGAGAGAGATCAAAAGAAAAAATCTCGATAATACCAACCAGTTAAAATCGAGTACTCAGAAGATAGCATTAAAATCAACATACATATTCAGAATATTCAAAGTAGTAAATCTTATTCAACGATCTAACAAAGTCCAACATTTGATCCTAATTAGAACTCTATTACATAGATAAAGAAACAGTGGAGAGAAAAACAAGAGATTAAAAGATAGAAAAAAAGGAGAAATAATCTCTTCAAATTTATCTAAACTCCTCGGGAAGAATCTCCACCGAGTAGACGACCAGAGGCTCTCTCTTTTCTTGTCTTTGCAATGGATTTTTTAATTCTAGACTTGAATGACTAAATGAGGTGATATGGAACCCTTTTTATAGTTGAAAAAGCATCTGCCTCCTGAGAATCAACGTGAATCAATGCCGCATGAATCAAAATATAATGATTTGGTTGAGGAGATCTTGCAAAATTAACAACACAAATCGTGCTATTAATAAGAGGGGATATTTTATATTGTTAGAGTGATTTCCTCCCAATCTTTTAGATTTTGAAGATATGGTGATTGCTGGCTAACATGGACCATGTTGAAGGAAACATGGGCTGTGTTGCTGGCAAACGCGGATCGTTGTGGCTGCTGCAGAAATAAAAATAACAAATTAGGTATCAACTGATTCTTTGAAAGTTTTAATTAAAAATGAGGAAAAGTTTATATATAATAGAATAAAATTACGAAAAATAGACTGAATGATATGAAATAAATATGTATAAAATGTCATGCATTAAATTCTCCCAAGCTTGAACTATTGCTTGTCCTCAAGCAAGTTTCAAAGTAAGAACTGAGTAAAAATGATTCCACAATAAACTTCACCTCATGACTAATACTTTTCTAATACTGCTATTTCGCACGTTCATTGCCGAAGCATCTCTCCTCTTGCCATTTGACCCTACCTCATAGAATTTCTGACACTTAAACATATTTAAACATTTCTAAATTCAGCTTGAAATAAAACTATAGATTATCATATAATAGTCTTAATATTGAAAACATAAGTACAAGTTGAGCTTAGTTTTCTTATTATTATAGCAATTCAAACATTCATGTGTTTCTATATATTGCGCAAGGTGGTCTATGTAGCGGGTTTTCGATCGATGGTTTCCAGACCAGTTGGCCTTAGATCATCAGGCAAGAATCCCCTACGGATCTAATTGCCTAAACACACCAAGGTGCCAGAGAAACGTTCATGTCTTATTCATTGCATTTTTTCACACATTTTTTTTTCTCTTTTTTTCTTGGCATGTTTCTCCATCTTACTCAAAATGGTTCATGTAATAGGTTTTCGATCGACAGATCCCAGACCAGTTGGCCTTAAATCATCAGGCAAAAATTTCCTACGGATCTAATGGCCCGAACACACCAAGGTGCCAGAGATAACACATTTCATTTTATTCAATTTCTTTGGAAGGTTTTTTTTTCAAAAGCTCAAAAAGTACTTAAAGCATTCAATAAAAGACTACTCCAATCCAATCTAATAAAAGCAAGCTAAATAAAGAATTGTAGTTTAGGTATCATATTTCTATTTGGCATCATTCTACTTTTCCAGTAACCCAATACCATGGCAATGAAACGATAGAAACTTCAGCGTAGAATTTCATAAGTCAATTAGATGTCTTTTAAAATTGATGCCAAATATTAAAACTTTTAATTTTTTTGGATTTTAGATGATATGCATGTAAAGCAAAAAAAATGCAACTACTAAATAATAAAACATGTGAATGCAATAAACATGAGAAATGCATCAATGCAACTCTCCCAAGCTTAAACTAAGCATTGTCCTCAGTGCTAGCCTAGTCGGGTAAAGTTGTGTCAAAGAACAATGACTTAAGAAATATAGAAAGAAGAAACAGAGAGACACAACCTATTATTTTAAAAAACGATGATGACAAAACGTTGATCAATGGTGGAGCACAAATGTTGATGGTTCTAGATCATCGAAAAAGGTCGTCTGCTGCACGATCAGTTATAATGACTGCCCGAGCTATATCATAAATGTGGTATGTAATTGTTTGCGCAATTTTTGATTTTTTTTTTAATCATGAAGCACATGGATTATGTTGAAAAAGAACTTTCTGCAAAAATAGGCTGAGTAATTAGTCCATGTTGAAAACACAAGACATATCAAAATGCACCTGGGTCATTTTTTTCAAAATTCTCTATCTATGAAATGAGTGCCTAAATCTAACAACTAAAATTATTTTAAGAAAAACTAACTTGACCTGAAATAGAAAAAAATCTGTAATAAAAGGATTAGCATTATGATCATGAACGAATTTTGCAATTAAGAACAATCTCACCCGAATTATGTGATCATGATGTATTTATCATGGTGAGAATCAATGAATGTGGGTGAACACACATCCAACCGTCATCAATTTTTGGCAAGCCATCTCTGTAATTTTTGCCTTATCCTTAATTTGAGATTTTGCAATTTCTACTATTGGGTTCTTTGGTCGCCATTCTATGGATGACATGGTGCTCGTGATGTTGTTCTTGCCAATGATGATGTCGATATTGCGATCACCTCCTTTCGTGATGGTGGATTTGAAGGTTGAGCTCCTCTTTCGGACTTGTTCATTTTCGATTATGTACGGACTTGTCTCCGTAATCCTTCACTCTATAGTTCATGTCTTTTGTTGATAATATCTTCTTGGTTTCCATCGTCGTTGATATGGTTCTCGATGATGACAAGGACACATGAAAATTTGCAGCCTACCTAAAATGCTTGCCTTTTGATATTGGGCTAAATACAACAACAACAAAGCCTTATCCCACTAGGTGGGGTCGGCTACATGGATCATACGACGACATTCCGCTCTATTAGTAACCAAACCTTTCGGTATATTATTCACCAATAGATCTTGCTCTATTAGTTCGCCAAGTGTCCGCCTTGGCCTCCCTCTCCATATCATCAAACCTTTGTTGAATCTCAGGTGGATGCGATGAAGGTGAACTCTCATTGTGAATCTTGGCTTGATCTTTTAGCTGTGTCAAGTGAATCTCCAAATTATGGATGAGTTGGTCCTGCAAAGAAAATCTCTTATCAATTGCATATATGAATTGCTTAAACATGTCCTCTAATTTGGTTCTTGACTCAGTTGATGAATTGATGGCAACATCTATTTTTGTGTTGTGTTGTGTGAGTTGAGTAATCTGATTCTCCATATTCTGAATGTACTCTTCCTGCATAGAAAATTTGTTCATCAACATGCTTGTCATATGTGTAAGCAAGGATAATGGGTCAGTTGAAATATCTTCTGATGAAAATTGTTGAGCCTCCTTGTTGTGACTTCTATTAGGTAGATTAACACCAACTTGGATAATTTCTGATATTGAAGGATCTTCAAGTTGTGTTTCTTCCTGGATGTTATTTTGTTGACATTTCTAGATGACATGGGTTATTTATTAGATTTGTTCTTTTTTGCCATTAAAAATTGAATAAAATTTTCTATCTCAAGATCAAAGAGAAGTGGATCCTTCAAACTTCTGATGTTGTGTCACTCAAATGTTCCAGAGAGCGACCTGAACAATAGAAAGAAAAAAGTTAATAGGAAAATGAGAACAAAGACCGTTTTGCATTTTAGGAAAGTCGACACTTGTCGCCCCCCAAAAATCACAGAAGAAGGTGAACTCAGATCGTGTATAGAGAAACATAGACCGTGCCCAAGAAGGCATGGCAAACTACGCGGTCTATTTTATGAAACGCGGACCATTTTCAAAGAAATCGACACAAGTCGTTCTCCAAAGAGGTCCGTTTTGGGATGAAAGATAGTGAAGCGCACGCGGGCCGTGTATGGACGACACGGACCGTATTAGCACAACACAAAAGTAGAAAAGAGGAGGAAACAAATTGAGCTCGACACAGATCATTTCAGAAATATCGACACAAGTCGTCTTCTAAAACAAAGCCTATTTACGAGGGGAAAAAGGAAATGTGGCCCTTTTCATTGAGTCATACGAAAATGAGAGAAATCAAAATATTCAAGACTCAATCAAGTAAGAAAAAGATAAAAAAAGTCCCCGGCAACGGCGCTAAAAACTTGATGCGATAATTTTATATAGCGCAAATACTAGCAAAAACTCTAGGTCGAATCAAGTAATAAAAATTGTCGAACCCACGAGGACTAGTCTATCTTTATCTTTTATCTTGATTTAATCAGATGAGGAAAAGTCATAATATTTGGTTCAAAATAAATAAAACAAAGAAGATTAAAATTGATCCAGTCTAAAGTCTCAAAATAAATAAATAAAAAATGTTCATACAAGATGAGGATAACAATATCTTTCAATAAAAGATCTAAAATAAATCCGAAGATAATACCAACCAGTTAAAATCGAGTACTCAGAAGATAGCATTAAAATCAACATACATATTCAGAATATTCAGAGTAGTAAATCTTATTCAACGATCTAACAAAGTCCAACATTTGATCCTAATTAGAACTCTATTACATAGATAAAGAAACAATGGAGAGAAAAACAAGAGATTAAAAGAGAGAAAAAAAAGGAGAAATAATCTCTTCAAAATTATCTAAACTCCTCTGGAAGAAACTCCACCGAGTAGACGACCAGAGGCTCTCTCTTTTCTTGCCTTTGCAATGGATTTTTGAATTCTAGACTTGGATGACTAAGTAAGGTGATATGGAACCCTTTTTATAGTTGAAAATGCATCTGCCTCCTGAGAATCAACGTGAATCAATGCCGCATGAATCAAAATATAATGATTTGGTTGAGGAGATCTTGCGAAATTAACAACACAAATCGTGCTATTAATAAGAGGGGATATTTTATATTGTTAGAGTGATTTCCTCCCAATCTTTTAGATTTTGAAGATATGGTGATTGCTGGCTAACATGGACCACGTTGAAGGAAACATGGGCTGTGTTGCTGGCAAACGCGGACCGTTGTGGCTGCTGCAGAAATAAAAATAACAAATTAGGTATCAACTAATTCTTTGAAAGTTTTAATTAAAAATGAGGAAAAGTTTATATATAATAGAATAAAATTATGAAAAATAGACTGAATGATATGAAATAAATATGTATAAAATGTCATGCATCACTCCTCCACGCAAATAATCATCCGACGTGGCACATAAAATTACGCCAATGCCCTCCAACTTTAAGGTTTGCTCAGCGATACTCTCCAACTTCACTTTGTAACACAAATGCCCTCCATCTTTTAATACATTTCACCCGATGCCCTCTTTACCTAGGATAGTCAATTTTTCGATTTTTTGTCGACGTGGCATTCACGTGGTCACCTCTTCTCTCCTCCATGCAAATAGCCGTCCGATGTGGCACCACATATTAAACCATCTTACTTACCATAAGTTGACTCACTCACTGTTAAATTATTTCTTTATTTCACTCTTTGCCATCGTTCGTGTGAAATCTCCTTCACCGTTCGCACTCCTTCGCCGTTCCCTCTCATTCATTGTTCGCCTCCTTCATCGTTTACTTTTCGTGTTCGTCGGCCGTCGTCTTTGCCCAAATTGGTGTAATTTTACGTGCATTTGATGAGCAAACTTTAAAATTAGAGTATATTTCACCTGATGCCCTCTTTACCTGGGATAGCCGATTTCTCAATTTTTTGTCGACGTGGCGTCCACGTTGCCATCTCCTCTCTCCTACATGCAAATAGTCATCCGACGCGGTATGATTCGACGTGGCACATAAAATTACATCAAATATCCTCCAACTTTAAAGTTTGCTCATCAAATGCACATAAAATTACACCAATTTGAGCAAAGACGGCGCCAACAAACGTGAAAAGTGAACGATGAAAGAGACGAACGATGAAGGAGAGCGAACGGCGAAAGAGTGCGAACGGCGAAGGAGGTTTCATGTGAACGACGATAAAGAGATAAATAAGAAAATAATTTAACAGTGAGTGTGTCAACTTACGGCAAGTAAGATGGTTTAATATATGGTGCCATGTCGGAGCATGCCACGTCGGACGGCTATTTGCATGGAGGAGAGAGGAGATGACCACATGGATATCACATCGACAAAAAATCGGAAAATTGACTGTCCCAGGTAAAGAGGGCATCGGATGAAATGTATCGAAAGATGAAGGACATTTGTGTTACAAAGTGAAGTTTGAGGGTATCGCTGAGTAAACCTTAAAGTTGGAGGGCATTGGCATAATTTTATGTGTCACGTGGGATGACTATTTGCGTGGAGGAGAGAGGAGATGACCACGTGGATGTCATGTCGATGAAAAATGAAAAAATTAATTATCTCAGGTAAAGAGGGCATCGGGTTAAATGCATTAAAAGATGAAGGACATTTGTAATAACCGACAATAAGAAGAGATAAAAAAAAGGTGAAAAGGAAAACATGATGGACTTGGACGGTTGAGAGAGAGGAGTCCATATTTCACTCAAAGTCAAGGAATTAAGGGATTTGATGACTTTTACAAATCAGAGAACTTATTTGATTACTTTGAATCAGATTGGGTTTAAAGGAGATTTTAATGGATAAAAATAGAATTAAAGGAAAGAACCGTATAGAAGTGGGGATAAAAATTTAATCATATCAAATCTAACTAGGAGAAAACCATTAAAAAAGAATAGATAATTAAATTAAGGGTTTTTCCCTGAACACCTCACGAACCCTCCCTTCTGCGTGGCTGATCCTGTGCGAGAAGGAACATCCCTAGTCGTCCCAATTACAGGCAGAGATCAAGAGGAAAAATAAAGAGGAAGAGCAGGGGCAGAGAGTGTAGGAAACAGGGGCGCCGTTGTTAATTTTCCGACGAATCGAAGGATGGATTAATCGTGAACGGAGGTGGGTGAATCGAAATCACCTTGCATGACACTCTGAATAATGTTGAATCATGCCCTAATCGTACATATAAAGAAGAAGAGAAAAGAGAGTTCAAGCTCTTGTTTTGCCTTGTTTGATCTTCTTGAATTCATTGATTGATTGATTAATTTCATGCATAATTCATTTTCTGTTGTTCTATTGTTGTGTGATTGATTTGCTATGAGATAGGAACTAGGTTAGGGTGAGATTACATGAAAGAATTGATGAAATTCTAGAGTTCCTTAATTTTTTGGACACTGACCCGTCGACCGGTCTGCAGGCATTGTGGCAACCAGTCGACCGATAACTTGCTTAGTGCTATTTTTCTATGTACGTCGACCGGTCGACTGATCCTTACCCACCAGGTTGATCGTTCGACTGAACGGATCGACTGACCTATTTAGACTCGACTTCACCTACCGGTCGATCGATCTTAACAGAATGATCGACCGATCCGCAGACAACCGATCGATCGTTCCCTTGAACCAGTCGACCGATTTCTCAGAAAAACCTTTTACTATATTTATTAATTATTTTATTTTTATCCAGATATTACTTATATATAGAATTATCCATTTGTCTGACCCCAGAGAGATCCCTCACTGATTTACATGATCTACTCTCTTATTGATTTATTTCTCATTGATCCTATCGTATCTATTGAATCAAGAACAAAGAGCCACAAGTTGTTAAAAGTGATTAATAAGTTCAGGTGAAAGATTAATCATGGGTTACCAGTCCAAGCCAAGTGCAGCAAAATAAGGATAACTCCCTTGGTCATGGTTTGATCACCCATTGACCCACACAAGACCGTATCATTTGCTCGGCATACCCCAAGAATTAAAGGCACCTAAACTCACCCTAATTTCTAATGATAATTCAAGATCAAGAAGCATGTATAACTCAAGTCAAGTATGTCATGATTCCAAGTTTACTAAGCATCTTATGATTCTCATGATTTATGATATATTCTGATTATTACTCTTATTCCTATTATGATCCATGATACCGACATGTTACCTTCCATGTTCAAGTTAAGTATGATTCTTTATTGCTAATTATTATATTCAAGTCATGCAATGTATATCATATGGTTCTTCACTAGGCTGTAACGCTTACGGGAGGACCTCCTCCCCTGTGTCTGATTTTTACAGGACCAGATCAGTGACATGGTGGAGTAGGCGTGTGGTGATGAAGCTTTGGCGATAGGACAACACATGAACCATAGGCTTTTTAGAGTGTCTTTTAGTTTTCATTTACCTTCCACATTTTAGAATCGTGATGTAAAACTTATTTTATTTCTTAGCAATGACATAGCCACTTTTTAGACTTTCACATAATTATGTTATTTTCTTTTATTTTATTATTTTTTCGCTGACGTGTCTCAGTTCTTGACTAAGATATGGTCAACATGATGGTCAAAGCCATAGCATGTCGTAGCGTCTCCGAGTTGGTCTTCGCCACGTGGCGGGGGTCGATATGGGGGCGTTACATTTATGGTATCAGAGCCTAAAGTCAGGACTCTCTTGACGTCCTATAGTAGTAATGGTTCATGTGCTATCGCCGAGTAGTCGCCACACCCTCCACGTAAAGTACAAATAAGATCTTTCTTGCATTTAAGTTATTCTTTATTGATGTATTGATATATATTTCACATGAGTGGTTGATTCCTAAGGAAGTTATTTTGTATGGTAAGAATTAACTTAAATGTTATTAGTGATTAGACAAAAGGGTCATAAAGGTTACGAACAAATTGGAACAGAATAAGGAACAAGCATATGAATAAATATACCTACGTGAATAATGAGTCTTATAGATATTTAAAGAAAAAAATTAAGAAACAATTATGTTTCTTATAATTCATGTTATCCATCTCTTTCATGATCGTTCTATTCACGGACTTCTTCTGCTGACTACAGTAGTACGAAGAGGAAAATGAATAAGTATATCAGTTGCAAAGAGATGTAGATTTAAGAAAGAAACGAGGGAATTATAAGAGTAGTTAAAGGATTCGACTCACACAACACGTAGGTGTGAGATGATTTCAAATAATAGAAGTGAAATCAAGCATATCTAAGTTATGACTTATCATTATGATCTATCGTTATGACTTATGGGGTTCCATTGGTCTACCAATATAGGGGTTTAATAAATCATCTTATATATTTATATTGATAAGTATGGACCCATAACGTTTCTTGCGCCTTAGACTTCATATGATCCCTTTATTATGTTGATAAAGGTCCTAAGCAAAATTCAAATTAGTTATACGAATTTCTAATTAGATTACCTTATATTGGAAATAGAAATTAGAATTATTAATCATGTTCAAGTTATATGATATTGGTTAGACAAGAATTTAAGTATTAGTGAGCTGTCCAAGAATCATGTATAATGTATGGATGGGCAAATATAGAAGTTTAAGGGCAGAGGTCAAATTGATTTGAATAAATGTTAGAAGAAATTTTCAATAAGTAAGTGACTATCTGAATTAATCGAACATTTAGATCTAACATACTTATACACATATGTACATATAACATAGTATGCTTATAAATATATAAAGATAAATAAATATATTTAATTAATTTAGTTTAGTATATAGTAGACTTGAAATTTTATTAATATGAAGTATTATATAGCCATTATTAAAGCTCTATCATTGCAATGTAAATATATTTCCAAAAAAATAGACTAATATGGTTGATAAAAGAATTATATAAGAGAAGGCAATGCATGAAAGGGTTAAATGAATGTGAGAAATTTTGAAATGATTTAAAGTCTCTTAACTAAGATATGCTTAAGAAGGATATGAGCCCCCAACCATTAAGTATTAAACGATCAATACATCAATTGAGAAAATTTTAGAAAGTATGGGGGGTTAAGGTAAAGCATGAGGAAATTTTATAAGTCCCCTACAAGATTTTTGGAGAAGCAAGTTATGCACCAGAGAGGGATGATTATGCAAATTTTAATTGATTTATGTTGATTATTGATATAATTATAGTTTTAATAATAATGTCAAAGCGTATAGGGTATTTAATCATATAATCATGGTTGATGGTTCAAGAGGGAAAATAAATCATATATATGTTTAGATAATGGGTTAAGCAAGCCATCAGATGATACATAGAATGTCCTCTAAGATGTAAGATATAAGATGATATATAGAATGTTCTCTAAGATGCCTCTACGTCAATATGATGAAAAAATGTTCAAGATTTTATTTTGATCAAGTGGACAACTTATGATTTGATCATGTCTTATAAATGGATTAGTTCTCCTTTCCAACTTTAAAGTTATCCCGACCCTCTCCCATGTGCTACAATATATCGTTAATGCAAAGGATCATGAAATGATGCCCAAAGAAGAAGAATGATTGCTTGTCTTCTGTTTTGTTGATTATTTGTTTTCCTGTCTTATTATTTGAATTCATTCCATGTGTTCACTTGCATTCATGATATTTTACTAAGGACTTATGTTATAGAATGTGCACAAATGGTTTTGTTCATTAAGAACTACATTGTACTATATGATCGACCCCTCATCGTAAATATCATTCGACCTTAACATTGATTCAGAGTGCTTCAAGATACCCAAGGAAAGAACTTGTAGTGGTAAAATATAACCATTAGCCTCCTATGAAATTATATGATCTGACATTGCAAGAAACAAATCAATATAAGTCAAATAAGTTATGACTTCCACTCAAAGGATAAATGATTATGATGATGACTCTTAACCCATGATATTTGATTTTGTTAGATCCTTAGGATTCTTTCCTAAATGATCCAAAAAAAATTCATGATGATTAAGCATGAAGTACTCTATGAATATAGGACGATCCCAGGATGTGACAATTGGCATACCTCATATGGCCACTTCATATCTTTTTCATATCACACTTATATTAGCCATACTGCTAAGATGATGAAGTATTGATTCAATGACTTGATCAAATACCTATTCTTGATCTTATATGTGATTCCCTTTTATATCATTGGTCTGATCATCAATCAAAGAAGTATTCTTTTTATGATGATGTTTAGTGTAGGGTCACATCAACCATAGGTCATCGTGAAAGTGATTGATCTAAATTGACATGATTCTATTATCAATTTTATCGAATCATATGATGATGCCATTATCTACGATGATGGACAACGTTCTTAGTCAGCCTATTGATCCTTGCACGACATATGCTACCCAATAAGGACGACTCTATGAAAATAACTTCATACCATAAAGTACATGCTAGTGATACTAATGATGATTGAAGATAAGATCTATTTTTCACATCGGCTATAAACTTCTTAGGAGGATTACAATGGGATTCCTATTTGATTCTTCCTTCTAAGAGGTATAGGCATTATGCAAAAAGATGAAGATAGTTGCCAATATTCAAATATCTAAAACTTATAGTTAGAAGTTGAGTGTCATATTGACCTCCTTTCAAGCATGACCTTGATTTTCAAGGCCCCATGACACATGAACTGAAAAGACAAATTTAATAATTGTAAGACGAGGGGTTTATGAGACGGAGGGTCTCATTTTTAGATGTTCCACTTCTTTTGTAAAGAAAAAATGATGAATCTAGAGATTTATTAACAAGTTGTTAAATAAGACAACCATCAAGATATAAGTATCTGTTACCATACAAAGATGACCTATTTAAGACTAGGTGTTCTCAAGATCGATCTATGGAGAGAGTACCAGTAGTTTCGTGTTGCTGAAATGGATGTAATGAAGATAATTTTCCTGGCAATGAATGATCACTATAAATTGAGTGATGTCATTAGACTAAGAACACCCCTCAAATCTTTAGGTCCTCATGAACATTGTGTTTAAACTATGCCTACATTTATGTAGAAAAGATTGAAGCGTTCATTGATCAAAAGAGTCTTAGGTATGTTTTCTTTTAAAAGTACGCTAATATGTGACAATGAAGATGACATGAAGTTTGAAAGATTCTGAGTTCTTCATGAAGCACTATTTTGGTAAAAAAATGAACTCGGTTACATATACACTCAGATACAAGTGATGCTCACTAGGCTTCATGAGGCTGCATATGAAATGTTGGAGGAACTAAGCATGTGGAAACCAAATGATAAAGTCCTAAAGAGAGCAATACTAGATGAATAACATAAGCTTGGGTTCCGGTCCATTTAGGAATAAGTCTTATAAGAAGTATTAGATAAATATTATAAGTCGACGATACCATCAATTTGGGAAGTACACAGATGTATAAGGATGAACAAATAGTAATGACATGATACATGGAGATACAAAAATATGTCCTAAGTACCCAGCATGTTGATGTGGAAAAAAAATAGAGCATTAGAAATCATATGAGAAGATGATGCATGACGTTAAGAATTCGTAGACCTCACCTTCGCTGAGTATCTAACACATATAGTGAAGCGCAAATTGCAACGTCAGAAGAACAAGGATGTAACAATGGTCAAAGTAGCTTGACGTTTCCATCACGACAATGATGCGACATGGGAGCTTGACTCAGAAAGGCGCCAAGAATTTTCGCATCTTTTCGATAAATCCTCTACCCTATGCAAAATTCGAGGATGAATTTTCTTTTAAGGGAGTAAGAATGTAATAACTGACAACAAGAAGAGATAAAAAAAAGGGTGGGAAGGAAAACATGATGGACTTGGATAGCTGAGAGAGAGGAGTCCATATTTCACTCAAAGTCAAGGAATTAAGGGATTTGATGACTTTTACAAATCAAAGAACTTATCTGATTACTTTGAATCAGATTGGGTTTAAAGGAGATTTTAATGGATAAAAACAAAATTAAAGGAAAGAACCGTATAGAAGTGGGGATAAAAATTTAATCATGTCAAATCTAACTAGGAGAAAACCGTTATAAAAGAATACAGAATTAAATTAAGGGGTTTTTCCCTGAACACCTCACGAACCCTCCCTTCTGCATGGCTGATCCTGTGCGAGAAGAAACAGCCCTGGTCGTCCCAACTACAGGAAGAGATCAAGATGAAAAATAAAAAGAAAGAGCAGGGGCAGAGAACGTAGGAAACATGGGGCGCCGTTGTTAATTTTCCGACGAATCGAAGGACGGATTAATCGCGAACGGATGTGGGTGAATCGAAATCACCTTGCATGACCCCTGAATAATGTTGAATCATGCCCTAATCGTACATGTAAAGAAGAAGAGAAAAGAGAGTTCAAGCTCTTGTTTTGCCTTGTTTGATCTTCTTGAATTCGTTGATTAATTGATTAATTTCATGCATAATTCATTTTCTGTTGTTCTATTGTTGTGTGATTGATTTGTTAGAAGATAGGAACTAGGTTAGGGTGAGATTACATGGAAGAATTGATGAAATTCGAGAGTTCCTTAATTTTTTGGACGCTGACCGATCGACCGGTCCGCAGGCATTGTGGCAATCGGTCGACCGATAACCTGCTTACTGCTATTTTTCTATATACGTCGATCGGTCGACCGATTCCCTGTCACCGGTTGACCGATCCTTACCCACCAGGTCAATCGTTCGACTGAACGGATCGACCGACTTATTTAGACTCGACTTGATCTACCGGTCGACCGATCTTAACAGACCGGTCGATCGACCCGCAGATAACCGATCGACCGTTCTCCTGAACCGGTTGACCGATTTCCTAGAAAAACTTTTTATTATATTTATTAATTATTTTATTTTTATCCAGATATTACTTATATATAGAATTGATCCTATTGTTTGATCCCATAGAGATCCCTCACTAATTTACATGATCTATTCTCTTATTGATTTATTTTTCATTGTTCCTATCGTATCTATTGAATTAAGAACAAAGAGCCACAAGTTGTTAAAAGTGATTACTAAGTTCAAATGAAAGATTAATCATGGGTTGTCAGTCCAAGTCAAGTGCAGTAAGATAAGAGTAGTTCACTTGGTCATGATTTGATCACCCATTGATCCGCACAAGGCCGTATTGTTTGCTCGGCATACCTCAAGAATTAAAAGCACCTAAAGTCATCCTGATTTCTAATGATAATTCAAGATAAAAAAGCATGTATCAGTCAAGTCAAGTATGACATGATTCCAAGTTACTAAGCATCTTATGATTCTCATGATTTATGATATATTCTTATTATTACCCTTATTCCTATTATGATCCATGATATCGACATGTTATCTTTCATGTTCAAGTTAAGTATGATTTTTTTATTATTGATTATTATATTCATGTTAAGCATTATATATGCATGTGGTTTTTCACTAGGCTGTAAAGCTTACGGGAGGACCTCCTCTCCTGTGTCTGATTTTCATAGGACCAGGTCAGTGACGTGGTGGAGTAGGCGTGTGGTGATGAAGCTCTGGCGATAGGACAACACATGAACCATAGATTTTTTAGAGTGTCTTTTAGTTTTCATTTACCTTTCGCATTTTAGAATCGTGATGTAAAACTTATTTTATTTTTTAGTAATGACAGTCATTTTTTAGACTTCTACGTAATTATGTTATCTTCTTTTATTTTATTATTTTTCACTGATGTGTCTCAATTCTTGACTGAGATATGATTAACATGATGGTCAAAGTCATAGCATGCCGTAGCGTCTTCGAATTGATCTTCGTCACGTGACGGAAGTTAATTTGGGTGCGTTATAATATTTATGTTATAAAGTGAATAGGAGGGAATTAAAATAAACTTTAAAATTAAAGAATGTTTAATGTAATTTCTTTTATTTTTTTTGTGATGGAAGAAGCTATCCAAAAATTAAATGGCTGTGGACGAGGAGGGAGGGACAGTGCGCCTGCATCTGCATGCATGGTCGGGCCGCGAGATTCGCGCGAGGTATGTCTCCTGGTCCTGGCCCCTCACGTCAGTCATCCATCAATTCCACGCCATCACATCGTGACGCTCCTAAATATGTATACCGTCTCTTGCGTACATCTTACAAACTACCCGGGAGGACCAAAGTGTGGAGGAAGTTTTAACTAAATTTCGAGTTCAAAGAAATGATGTCTATATATAAGTCTTATTCAGACGTAACATTTTTTTTAAAAAAAAATCAGAATGGTAGTGATTCAGACTTTTATTTCGGACCTTCGAAATATTGTGGTGAGAAAAAGAAAAGAACACATTGGAATAACTAAGCAAGCGTTTGCAGTTTTCACCATCCGTTACCGGGCAACCATGGCCAAGGGATCCACAGAGACTGCTACTAGTGTTACTTTTACACGACCATATGTACAATTCACTGCTCTCTCTCTATATATATATATTCTCTAACATATTTAATATGTATACCTGCATGGCCCCTGCAATAATATTCCATCATATCACTTCAGTCGCCTCTTAGCACCCTCCTGCGTCCTTAATGTAACGTCCCTGGCCGGCCCCCTGCCTGCCTCCCTGCTTACCTGCATGCCTGCCTCATCACTGTTAGCTTTTACACTTTCACGATGTGCACTAGCCCTTGAGATCTCTCTCTCTCTCCCCCTCTCTCTACAGAACCAGGGTAAGCAGTGTACGCACGTCCTACCAATTAGATTTAGAACGAATTCATTAATTGCAAAGAGTGCCATATGCAGCAATTATTGATTAGTTAACGCGACCACAGGCATCGTAAATAAAGTGCATGCGTACAAAATGCTAAACTTAATTGTAATGACTATTTGCACAAACGGAGGTTTCCGACAAGGAGAAAATGAAATGCTACGAGAACAACATGATCAGCTAGGCAGGTATATATGCATCATATCATATAGTAATTAATTAATTAATTATTCGAATAATATCTCGTATGTATATATATAAGGAAGAGCACGTGAGCTGGAGGGCCACGGACGAGGCGAGCTAGGACTAGGAGGGGACGGAGCAGTGAAGTGAGTGCAGGTCGTGTTGTAGCTCGCTGGAGCAAATGGTTTGGTGGCAGTCATGTCATCATCAAATCACATCAAATCACACTGGAATAAGACACTTTTCTTTCCATCCCTTTCCCTACTTCGCCCTCAATCCGATCCCTCATTTATTCACTTCGTTGAATGGTTAGATCAATGGAATAGTAATAAAATATTATATTTACTATAAAGTAAATAATAACAAAATTTAACTATATAAAAAAACTAATTATAGATTATAATTTGATATAATTGAATTAAGATTTAATGTTATAATTATTATACGCGATAAGTTAACATCTTATTAAAATTGATTATTATGCATAAATTTTCTGCTCACTAATCTTTTTTATTTTATATCTCTGTTCTTTATGTTAGAAGTAACAAATAAATATCAAAATATTATTACAAGATTATATATCTTTATACATATATAGTATAATTAATAGTTAATTATTTAATTTGAACTTACTACATGCTAAATTAAAATTGTGTATATATTATAATATATAATACTATTTTATAGTATCATTGTATATTAACATATATGACTAGGGGATGAATTCAGATCCGGCCATAAAAAAAAATTTCGATTTAAAAGACCCACCCACTATTTTTACGGTTAATTTGTTAAATTACAAAACTCACCCTAATAAAAAAAAGAAAAATAATCCTTTAGCAGATCAGTTTTTCAAATGATTTTTTCAGGGTCATATTTTAGTAGATAATATTTTCAAAAACATATAATAAATTAAAATTAGTATTAACATATTTAATTTTGTAACTAAATATAGAATATATTATTAGAACTATTAAATTAGAGTTTCATAATGTGATAGTAACATATTAAAGTATATTAAAATTATTATACCACTAAAAAATTAATTAATTATGAATTAATTATATAAATAAAAATTAATAAAGAAAATGGGCTCATTTTTTCGATGAAGACCTAATTTATGCGGGACAGTTTTGCTCTATTAAAAAATCATTTAAAATCATATTTGGTCAGTAATTTTTAACTTTTTTATTTAGTTTTTATGGGTTGGATAGATTTTTCAAATAGGTTGGGTTTTCTTACACCTCTATCTATGACAAAAAAAATTTGTATCCTCCATTCATAATTAATTTATGTAATATGATAAATTTATATATAACATAGTAAATATAGAATTATTTTATATTATAATATACATATATGATATACAATAATTTGAATAAAATCATAATTTATAAATTAAAGTTGTAAGTTTGACAAATTCTAAAATAAATGAAAGATAAAAAAATAAGTGTACAGATATAGTCCGACCTTAATAATAGTAGCAAGATGAGAATAAAGAGATAAGTATTTAAAGAGGATGAGACTAACGAACCAATATGATTATTTGTGGATATGATACATATTTGAATTTTATCAAATCAATTTTTAACAAAAAAATGATTAGAAAATCCGGTTTAATATGATTTTGATAGATTTTGATCAATTTTGACTTATCTAATTAGGTTTGATTGGGTCAAGTTTCAAGGCGTGTCATAGATCGCCTTTGTGGTCGATTAACGGTGATGCAAGAATTGATAATAATATATTTTAGTAAGTGTACTAGTCACTCAAGTAATAAAGTGTAATGAGTAGAGTGTCAAATCCACGAGAAATTAATTTAATTAACTAAACTAATTTCAGAGGCTAATAGGAGACAACAAGATTTTGAATAAAAGATACATAGAAGATAAATTACAGAAAAGTAAAAACTAAAACTAAATTAATCTAATCTACTAATACATAGAACATAGGATGATAAAAAAATTATAGATAAATTGAATTGACTAAATATTATAAGTTAGTTTCTAACGACGGATTAGAGTCTACTCAAATTACTGATTTTCGTCTAGGATCAATCAAGCTATCTTAATTCAAATTAAATTAAGACTATTCCATCAAGGATCATAATCTCATTAAATATGAGATTAAGATGCAGTAAAATGTAGTCTCTAAATTATTATCACCCATATCGTGGTAATAATTAATAGACTGCACAATACGCATTCCATCTGGGATTCTACGAGTTGTAACATGCAATACTTGGACTTAAAAGTCACGAATCAATTCCATAGAGATCATGCAATCAAAAGAAACTTTCTACAATGATAATAGCTAACTATAGAACATAATTATTTCTGAAAAAGCATTAATAATAGCATGCATATTAAAAAAAAAACTGAACTATAATCGATTATGAAATAAGGTTTAACAATTTGTCTTTATCAATTAAAACTATTACAATTGTCTCAAATAATAAATAAAACTAAAGGATCCAAATTATTAAAAGATAGAAACATGTATCAAGTAAGTATGAGATCATCCCAACATGAAATAGAACAGAGAATACTCAGAGGAACATCAATGAACTGTTGTCCGATCCTCGTGTAGAGTCAATCGTGCAGAAATATTTTCGATGAGCCTTTTGAATTCTCTCGCATTCTTGGCTTCAAAATTCTAATTGCATGCCCTAGCAAACTCTCTTTTGACTGTAGAAAACCTCTATTTATAGAGGTTCCAATTTTCATGTGATTGGAGAAGAAATGAAAACTTTTCTACTCAATATAAGGAAAATTTGGAGTACAATAAATTCTGAGATTTTGGCCTTTGCCAATCTCCGAAATTTGATTCCTAATATTTTTTCAAATCATCTTGAGATCATATAGTATGAGTAGGAGTCATTGTGCATTTGAAATTCTTTCATAATTCATCCAAATCTCGAAACGGCAGTCTGTCACAGTCTATAACAACATTTTAACGACATGAATAGTGTCTGAATCATAGTAGAAATCGATTTTCACTGCTCATGATTGGATTTTCATAGCCCTTACAGTAGATAAAAACATGGATTTCACCTAGTCACGGTCGTGCCTCGGATAACTTTTTAGGGTGAAAATGCATTTTAATAGTCCGTTACTGACTTTTCACATGCCTATTTCATGGCTTGTGACATAGCCTTCAAAGTCTACCCGTGGCAGCGATTTCACCTTTGACAACTTCATTATTTTCCACTTTCTGATTCCGTTTTAACCCTAATTTGAATGTGATTTTCTCTGTTGGCTTCGTAATTGAATTTTATTACTTTCTTGACAATAAAATACAACATTTGGGTAGATTTTTATTTTTGTAAAATTAATGTAAATAAGCTTACAAAATGATGCATGTGATAAGAACGTGAATTGAAATATGATTAAATGCATACCTAAATATATATTGTATTTTGCATGCATCAGACGGCCAGACTATTGGTCGGTTCTATCCGGCCTTGATAATCTTGACTTCCTCATTAATGTAATTGAATATTGCCAAATAGCAATGCATATTAGCGACTCAACACTGGTGACGCTAATGTGATGTTAATAGCATCTCAATAGAGACGACTGTGGTGTCAAAAGATAGTGATGCTAACTGCCTCCCCGTAGCATCGCATTAGCGTTACCCAATGTCGGCGCTAAAATCAGTGCCATCGAGACACTACGTCACTACTATTATCACATGCCAAAGTTGAGAAATGCGTGGTATATTATAGCGCTTAATTGGTGTCGACAACATGAGACATTAAGTTAGTGTCCCCGTTCTTGCGACGCTAATTTGATGTGAATCCATGAAACGATGTTGGCGTCAGCAACTTGCATTATACTGGTGTCGACTGCTTGCGACGCTAAATTAACACGGAAGTTGAGGCGTTGCTGTGTCGCCGAATTGACTCTATAGAGTTGTGTCGCTCATGTGTCGCTGATTTGCATTGCCGATGTGATGCCAACTTGTTAGAAGAACACACACACACACACACATATATATATATATATATATAAATTTATATATATACCTATATTGATTTGTTAAATAGGCAATACTAATTTGTATAACTATATATCTTACTTATACAATATTTTAATTAATAAATAGATTAGATATTGTACTATATGTCTTACTTAGACAATATATAACCTACATATGTATTATATGTTACCTATACTATATATGTTAACTACATATGTATTCAAAAATATATATGCTACCTATATTATATATGTGACCTATATATGTATTCCTAAATATACATAAATACAAATACACATGTATGTATATAGATACAAATATACATATATAATAATTATAGATGTAATGATGTATATAAACACAAATACACACATATATGTGTGTGTGCACGCATACCTATATATATATATAACATGGCATATTTAATGTATATACCTACATGTCAATATATTATACATACAATATTGTATATACCTATATTGATTATAGATAAAAAAATATTTTTACAATCTTAATCATGGAATTATGAAGGTTGAATTATTTGACATGATTTTATTACAAAAATTTAAATATATTTATATAGTAAAAATTAATACAATTTAGTGTCACTCTAGGGATGCAATGAAGTCGCAATGGTGCCAAATTAGTGTCAACAAGACTCTCGACACTATATTGGCGCAAGTAGGCATCTATTTAGCGCTACAATAATTGCTGGTGCTACTTTAGAGCCACAACAGTATCACTTTAGCATCGTAGTTTGCTAGCGCTAACTCGGCATCTCAAGGTAGTGGCGCCGTGTCGATGCTAATGAGCCACTATAGAGCTTAGCCACGATGTAGCGCCTCTTTAGCATCTCAATTTTGAGTCCCTATTTGTAAAACTTTAATTGATCACTTAAGATTTTGTATGATATCCCTATGGTTGTTAATTTACTTGATTGTCACCTTTTTTAATTGAGGTATGTGATTTATCATTTGATAGCATTCAACTTAAAACTTTAATGGATCACAAAGTTTAGGCAACGTACAATAAGACATATTTTATTAAATATATGTATGGGAATCACTATTGCCACTCCAAACACATGATTGTCACTCCATCATGTGAGTGTTGAAAGTGTTGGACACACTTACTCTTATAAGATAAAATGGAGTGTCAATAGTGAATTTTGGAGTAGCAATAGTGGTGCCCATATGTATGTATATATATATATATATATGTATGTATGTATGTATGTATGTATATATCTCTTCGGGCATGGATCAAGGGGCTGTAGATCTCCTTGCGCTTTTGCTGCATCCTGACTGCATCTCTGAGATGAGGTTGCGACGGAGGAGCCACCACACCGGGCCATTGGATGCCCAACTGATGTAGTGCCAACCATTGCGGAGCAAAGGCAATGAAGAGGAAGGCTTGGGGCGGTCTGCGAACTTGTCGCCCTGATGACGAGGGCCTCGTGGGCGAGGTGGCGGTCGGAGATGAAGGTGTTGTACCATGAGTCAGATAAATGCTTAAAGGCGAGATGACGCTGAAAAATGAGATGGCAGACGAATCAGCCACCCGGATTTGATTTTAGTAAGCGGTTTTGATCTCGAACGTTAATTTAAAATGAACGAATGGGATGCGGGCATTTCACGATGTTACACTTAAGAGGCGTTGCACCTCCATTATACCCTATATATATATATATATATATATGTATTTATATATGTAGTGTGTGTGTGTACATATATGTTTATATATGCATATGTTGACATAACAAGGTAATATAAAGGTAATTAAATTAAACTTATAAACTTTTATGGATATAAACTTATAATATAAACCTATGTTGAACTAGGGGATATAATTTTCTTCATATTTTAATGAGGAAAATTTTGCTTCATATTTTCTTGATGTATGGCGTCTTTGTAGCATTGACTTAGTTTCATAGTCTGCTTGTGATGCTAATTTAGACTCATGACAGTGCCAACTCCACCAATTTCTTTTAATTTATTCCTCGGCGCCGCTATACTAAGGAATTAGCATCTCACAATGTTGTGGCTCTGAAAACTTACTTCAAATCCTTTACTATTTACTGTGTCGGCTTTACCTCTTCGGCAGTGACACCGTGGACGTTGATGCCTACAACCGATGCCAACGCCAACGACGCTGACACTTGCAATCGCCAACAACCTCCGACGCTACGGACTCCTCCCCCCCCCCCCACACACACACACCTACAACTACCACCCTACAACCTCTGACCCAAATGCCTACAACATCCTGAACTGCCTCATCCTATGAACCCGACCGTCGCCTCCTGTCCTGACCCTATCGCCACCTCCTCTGACCATGCATTCTCCTCTAGGGGTGTTCATTGGGTCGGGTCGATTTGGTGAACCCGATGACCCGATCCGAACTCGACCCGATGGGATTCAGGTCGGGTAAGAGTTGAAAATTTTCAACCTGAGTCATCCCGACCTGACTCGATGACCTGACTTTTTTATTATTTTTACTTTTTTACTTAATTTTATTCCTATAGTTGATTTTAAATGAAAAAATATTAAAATAAAATATTTTAATTATGAAAATAATGCTCAAATATTCAACAAACATGCTTTATAATAATTATTAACTAATATTTTATATTAAAATAAATATTAAAAGTAAGACAAAAAAATAAAAAAAGAGGTGGTCAGGTGACTCGACCACCCGACCCGACAGGTTGGATTTTTTGCCCATAGGGGCCTTGACCCAACTCAACCCGACCCAAACCGACCCGACCCCATCTGACCAAATTTGGTTGGGTCGGATTCAACCCGACCCGTGAACACCCCTATCCTCCTCTGACCCTACACCTCCAACCTCCTCTTTGACCCTGACCAGACCCCGATTATCACCACCTTGCTCCTACTGCTTCCCTAATCGCTACCCTGCTCCTCCTCGACCTTGACCCCGATGCCCTGCTCCTCCTCCGACCTCGTAGCCCTGCTCCTGCTTTGGCAATCGCCCGACCCCGATGCCACCCGCCGACCCCAGACGCTGGACGCCGCCCTCCTAATTGACCCCTGATGTCGCTCGACTCCCACCAATCCTCCTCCAACCCTGACGCCGCCTCCAATCCTCCTCCTTCGATGCCGCCTCTGATCCTTCTTCGACTCCTACACCACTTGAACCGCCCTCTCCAAGGCCGCGTGACCCTGACACCGCCTCCAATCCTCCTCTGACGTCACCTCTAATCCTTCTCTGACCCTTGATGTCGCCCGAACCACCCTTCTCTGATGCCGCCTCCGATCCTCCTCCTCTAACGTTGCCTTTGATCCTTCTCTGCCCCCTAATGCCCCCAAACCATCCTCCTCCAATGCCACCTCCATCCTTCTTTGACCTTGACGCTACCCAAACCACCCTCCTTTGATGCTGCCTCTGATACTCCGACCCCAACGCCGCCCTCCTTCGATGCCACCGCCACTGCCATCTTCGATCCTCCTCTGACATTGTACCTTGATGTCGTCACCATCGCCTCCGACACCCTACCCAAACGTGCCGCTGACGTTGCCGCTCTAACGTCTCACCGCGTCGACATTTGCAATAAGTCCCTATTTGTCCACACAAAAAAGAAATACTGGCTTTGTCTAGACAATGAATATAACTTATTTTATTTGATTGATGCATGCAAAATATAACATATAATTAGCCATGCATTTAATCACATTTTGATTCATTTTCATATAGCATGAATCATTTTCTAACCTTATTTGCTTTAATTTTATAAAAATGAAAATCTACCCAAATTATATGTTTTATTGTAGAAAAAAATAAGAGAATTGAGTAAAAAATCCACAGAAATAAATGACATTCAAATCGGAGTTAAAACGGAGTTAGAAAATGTAAATTAATGAAGACTGTCAGGACTGAATTGAATATAACGGGTTGTTATATAATCGTAATGGCCATAACAGTAGGGGCATCAATAGTCCATTACAACCCATTAAAATGTCCAATTTTCACCCAAAAAGTTGCCCAAGTTACGGGCCATGACCAGAATGTTACAGGCCGTGAAATCTGAACTTTTACTCCGATTTGGACACTCTTAGGATCGTTACAGAGCTATTGTGGACCGTTATGAAGGCTGTTTTCAATATTTCTTCATCTTTTCTTAGAAATTTTAAGTCCAGATCAAACCTAAACTTCATCCTAAACCTCAGGAATGATTACGAAGCATATTTACTCAGATTTGAAGGAGTTTTTGATGGTTTTAATGAGCTATCAAAGTCTATTCCGAATTTATTTTTTTTGACATGAAAAGATTTCGAATCAAATCGAAACTCTACGAAAATCCTTGAGACCTCTGGAGGCTATAAATAAAGGCCCTAGGAGATAGAAAATTTGGTATTTGTGTGCTTATGGTTCTTGGAGGTGCTTGAGACCATGGGAGTTGTCCTTATTCCAAAAGAGATAGATTCAAGTTGAAGAAGATTGCTAGAGAAGAACGAGGAGCTACTAAGCGTCAAGGCTCCGAGATCATTCCAGAGATCATTTAAAGCAAGAATTCTTGTTCTCTCCCTATTGTTTGGATGTTCTTTACCCATACTTTTTATGCCTAATTAATTTTGTAATAGAGATTATTAATCTTTTTGAGAAAACTGCATGAACTATTTGTTAGATTTGGATTAATATAGTTATTTTAGTTTCTTTTTATTTATGATTGTTGTGCTTAATATTTTTTACTGAGATTATTATATTCTGGGATAAGACTACAAATCATATTTGAGGTGGTTAGTGTAGGATCACAAGACACCAAAGGGAGGAGGGGGTGAATTTGTGCTAAACCAGAAAATACTTATTTTACAAAAATCATCGGGAAAGCATAAAATCATTTAATTAATATTTAAACCAACATGATAGTAATCAAATCATATGAATAATGAAGTAGGAAGGAGAGGGAGAGAAAAAGACAAACACATGAACGCAAGGCAATTTGTTGACGATGTTTGGCCACACCTTGGCCTATGTCCCCGCTCTGACTTCTCAACCTCGAGGCCGTCAGAGATTTCACTAATACCCTTCCATCGTTACAAATAGGACAAGGAAAAAATCCTTTACAACTCTTGCCTTTTCTCCTTTTCAAGAGGTAAGGCACACCTCCTTCACTCCTAAACTTTTACTTGTATTTTCTTCGCTCAAGAAGTAAGACACAACATCTTTTCACTCAGAAGCTAAACAACTATTAAAATATTATAAAAACACTCAACAGTCTCTCTTTTACAATTTGAAAACTCACACAAGAGTAAGAGAGAAAGAATTAAAAGATTTGCAACTTGGAGCTCAAATGAACTTCTCAAATGTTCTTCCCACTTTTTCTTAGAAGTCTTGATCATTCCTACACCTTTGGGTCCTCTTTTATATCCTTCTTAACTCTATTTAGCCGTTGGGACTTGTTTTCTAATTTTGAGACCAAAATATGACCGTTAGAGTGCATTCTGCACGCTGACTAGTCGACCATCATGCACTATTTTAAGCATAACATTTTGCACAGTTATCCAAATGAGATGATTGTTTATTATATGAAAAACTAACAGACTTCTCTACAACTTTGGTATTCATCATTCATCCAAAATCTAATGAGATCATAGTCAAATATTGATTCAAATTTTAGTATACAAAATTGTCCATTTCAAATAAAATAGCTTAGACATTTACTCTTTTATACATAACTTTTCATACCAGCATCCAAATGAGATGATTCTTATTTCACTACAAGAGAATTATCTATAATTTTTATATTCACCCATTAATGTAAATCTCGTAGGAATATAAACAAATATTAAACGAAAGTTTAATGCATGAAGCAACTCATTTTTATTTAAACTTTTTTTGGGCATTTTAAATATAACTCTAATCTTTCGATGTTTGTATCATGAAAACATAATTATATATGGTATACAAACTTTGCTTCAACAATCTCCCCCTTTTTATGAATACAAATCGAGAAATATGAAAATTATATGGTTGGGAAGTAAAAAATATTAAAGTCAATTTTACTCCCCCTAAAATTAAGTTTTTCTTACAATTATGAATATGCGGATAAGTCTTAATTGTAAGGCACTTTTCATAGAGTTATATTCATGAGGTTTATGTAATAAATCAGGGGTTATATATATTTCTCATATATAAATTTCTCTTATGTTCTGATCATATTTCTCATATATTTCTCCCCTTTTTGTTTTATCAAAAAGTAGTTTGCACATAAAGCATATAAGAAACAATATGAGATATAATATGTAACTCCTTCTTAATCATGTCATCTTCTTAAAATTTTCATTCTCTCCCTTTTGTCATATAAGATACAATATGTAAAGTGTCATAAGAGAGATTAAAATAATTTTTATTCTTTTATTACATCTATAAAGAATTGTTTCGTGCATAATATATGTGATAGGCAAAAATAACTCCCCATAAGGTCATGACTAATTTATAATAGCAAAATATAAAATCAAATAAATAACACGTCTCAAAAAATGATATAAGGAATCAAAAATTGCATAAAACTTCGGGATAATATATCAAATATAAATTGAATAATATCAAATAATCAAAGATTTGACAATAAGGATAACAAGTGAATGGAGGAAATAATATTTCAAACTTTTGAATAAGCTCCCCCTATCATTATAACTAATTTTCGTCATCTTTCTATCTTTCTTTAGTTCTTTATATGTTTCTTTTTTCTTTCAGAGAACCTATAGCACTATAATATTATGAATAAGAAGTTAAAGTTTGATTTTCATAACATGAAGATTTTAAGCCTAAAGTATAAGGGTCCTCCAAGATATGATAAAATAATTTTATAAATTATGAGAATGTAGAATTCATACACATGGAAGTCAAATAATTAATATATTTTATGGTATGACATAACATCTCAAATGTAAATACATATATAAATTTTCATTTGTGCAAGAGAGATATCATTTAAGCATCGTTCCAAATTTGATGGTCATATGTCATACGATATAGGAATACTCAAATGATAATAAGTTATGACCACATAAATTTATGCACATTAATTATATAGCATAATATTCTATATGGAAAGACAACTACAAATGAAGCATATGAAAAAAAAAATTTCCAAATTTTGATTAAAATTTCAAAACTTTGTCTTCTTTCAATTGCAAACTTATAAAACATCGAATGTGATAAGTAGTAAAGGCCAAATAAATATTCATGCTCACAATTTTTAAGAAATAAGCATGATAGATAGCATAGGCATTTCCAAAGTTTAACATATTAAAATATGTCCAAAAATAAACTTTTGATTATAACTAATAGACAAGTATAAAATACAAATAATTGTGACACATAAATATATTCAATTTTTTATTTCTATGTTCAAAATAATACTTTTACCATAAAATTTGTGTTTGCACTCCTTCAAATCCATTTTTTTCTTCTCTTTCTTTGTCTCAAGATAATAATCAAAATTGGTAGCAAGAAATAAAACTAAAAAAGTATTCAAAGTTTATCCTTTTACACTTTCTTAAAATGTTAATGGCTATTTCAAATTATGGATAAGAGAAATAACTTTCATTAAATGCCATGATAATTTGAAATATAAAATAATAAGATTTCATGTCAAATATTTAACAAAAATGAGCATAGAAATCAAGTTTGATAGAAAATGTATATAACAAATTAAAAATGATCTTTTTAGTGATATGCTTTATTTCAACATGTGCATAAGCATAGAGTTTAGCAATTAGATGTATAATACAATAATTTTCAAATGGCACATCAATATGATCAATTATTTTATTCCAAATCATAATGTGCATGGGTGTCCAAATAATACAGTGTAATAAGTCAAAACTCATAATAAGTTAATACACTAAAGTTCATAACACAAGGGTCATATAAATCTTGTGCCAAATACATTTATTATAAATATGAAATCTTCTTTATAGGTAAACAAGAATTATTTAAATTTAGAAGATTTAGCATTATATTTTTATGTGTCTATTTATTTTGCCAAATTCAAGGAATAGTGATGATAATAAACATGTCAAAGGTAAAAATAGACATAAATTTCTCTTTCTTTGGCATGTGGAAAAGATAAATTTTGCAAGTATACTATCACAAGTCAAAAGAAGATATTATGTATTAATTTTAAAATTCTCCATAAATTTGTATTTGGAAATATTCGAAAGATATTCAATTATTATATCAAGATCTTAGAAGAAGTATCATCAAAAAAAAAATATATGAGAATCAAATTTCAATCAAACAAAGTTATTTACTAATTTTCATTTATAAAAATATAATTCTTTTATACTTTAAAATCACAGGCATCATATAATCAAATTTGAATCACAAATATTAAGATGCAAAATAGTACATAATATTCATATAAATCAATTATATTCAAAATCAACATATTTTGAGTGTGAAGAATCATACATGCAAACTTTAATATTGATATGAGTGTCCTTGTTTTTCACAAATATGATTTTCACATTGAATTAGTAAGATAGTCCAAAAATGTTAATTTATCAACCATTATTCATGTGACATATTCCCATCAAATATATTTAGGCAACATGAGTAATATAGACACTTTCAAAATTAAATGAGCAACATAATTATAGTATGCACAAGAATCAGAATCAAATATTATCTTTATGCATATATCATCGTAATAAATTGACAAATTCAAGACATAAATATGCATCAAAATAAGTTCAAATTTTTATTTTCATATACCAAAATATTTTTACCGCAAACTTTTATGTCTCCAACTCATTTCAATTCCATTGTTGTTTTTTTTCATGTCACATAACTACTAAGTGTGTGCATTCACTTTACTTGAAGCATTCTTTTTCATTCCTTGTGAAGCACACATATAAATAAAAATCATTTGCATTTTGGTACTCAAACTTATTTGAGTCCAACATGATTAATGTTGGTTTCTTCAGGAACCCATATCAATTTCGTGCTTATATTGATAGATTTTTTAATTTGACATTCAAATGAATAATGACCATGAGAATTACAATAATGACAAATATTAGATGGTCTAATGGAGTGATTACAATGACATCCAAACTTCAAAGAATTATTATGAGGGACATGAGAATTTTTAGCACCAAAAGAACTATCATAAGAGAGCTTATTTTTCAAATGATAATCATAAGAATGCTTAGACTTCAAAGAATAAGAATATTTCAAATAATATTCATTTGTGTTTTTAAAATTTTTATTTGAATCATTTTTCTTGTGTGGTGCATGAGAAATATTCTTTATAGAAATTTTGACAACATGAATAGACTTCTTAACATTATTAATATTTTTGCAAGAACTAGTAATTTTTTTATCTAAGAATTTTTGTAAGGAAATATTTTTCTTTTGTAATTCATCATGCAATACAATCAAATTTGAATTCTCAACTCTTAAAGATTCATAAGATGCACAAGATAATGAAAGAGAATCATTTTTCATTTTTAAGGTATCTATTTGAATTAAGCATGCATCATATTCCTTTTTGAGAGAATCATATGAAAATCATTTATTAAGGTTTCCTTTTTCGTTTTGAAAGAAAGATGCTTTTGAATAAGAGAAGCAAATTCTTTATGAACATCAGCAGTGATATCAACATCATCATTGCTAGTAGATGTAGAACAATAAGAGGAGTTTAATGTTACCTCATCTTCCTTACTTTTTGTCATTAAGCACAGATTAAATTCTTGATCGGATGTTGTTAATGTAGAATTGATAATTTTTTCTTCACCTTCATTTGATGTGTCATATCTTTTATTTTCCTTGACTTCATATCTAAATAATAACGTTAGCCAAATCTCATGAGAAGTAAAATATTTAGAAATAAAATTTAAGTTTTCCTTATCTAAAGCACAATAAAATATATTTCAACTTTTAGAATCAATTTTGGTAAGTGAAATTTGAAAATCATTATATTCAAAGTAGGAAAGATCAATGGAAACACTATTCAAAATCTTCTTTGGCTTTTCAAAACCATTTTCTATAATTTCCCACATATAAAAATCAACTGAATATAAATATGCTTTCATTCTAATTTTCCAAGAAGAAAAAGAATAGTCGTTAAAACTCAATAGGTCAAAAATGGAAGATCCTTCTTTAAAAAATGGTGCCATACTCTAAACGATGATTAAATCTTAAACAAGGAAATGAGATCAACCTTGCTCTGATACCAATTATAGGATCACAAGGCACCAAGAGGGGGGTGAATTGATGCTAACCCCGAAAATACCAATTTTACGAAAATTGTCGGGGTAGCTTAAAATTGTTTCATTAATATTTAAACCAACACGATAGTAATCAAATCATATGAATAATAAAGTAGGAAGGAGAGGGAGAGAAAAGACAAACACATCAACGCAAGACAATTTGTTGACGAGGTTCAGTCACACCTTAGCCTACGTCCCCAATCCGACTTCTCGAACTCGAGACCATCGGAGATTTCACAAAAACCCTTCCTTGATTCCAAATGGGACAAGGAAGGAACCCTTAACAACTCTTGTCTTTTCTCCTTTTCAAGAGGTAATGTGCTCCTCCTTCACTCGTAAACTTTTACTTGTCTTTTCTTCGCTCAAGAGGTAAGACACAACCTCTTTTCACTCAGGAGCTAAACAACTATTAAAATATCACAAGAACACTCAACAATCTCTCTTTTACAATTTGGAACCTCACACAAGAGTAAAAGAGAAAGAAATGAAAGATATGCAACTTGGGGCTCAAATGGGCTTCTCAAATGTTCTTCCCACTTTTCCTTGAAAGTCTTGATCATTTCTACACCTTTGGATCTTCTTTTATATCCTTCTTAACTCTATATAGCCATTGGGACTTGTTTCCTAATTTTGAGGCCAAAATATGACCGTTATGATACATTATGCGCGCTGACTAGTCAAGCATCATGCACAATTTTAAGCATAACGTTTTGCACGGTTATCCAAATGAGATGATTTTTAATTCTATGGAAAGCTAATAGACTTCTCTACAATTTTGTATTCATCCAAAATCTGATGAGATCATAGTCAAATATTGATTCAAAGTTAATTATACAAAATTGTCCATTTCAAATAAAACAGTTTAGACCTTTACTTTTTTATACATAACATTTCATACCAACATCCAAATGAGATGATTCTTATTTCTCTACAAAGATAAGAGACTTATCTATAATTTTTGTATTCACCCATTATGTAAATCTCGTTAGAGCAGAGCAAACCCGAGACCGGGTCCGGGTCTGAGCGGACCCGGTCCCGACCCGGATTATGCTGGGTCAAAAAAATTTTGACCCGGTACCGTACCCGGATCCGGTTCCGGGTTGGTCCCGGCCATCCGGGAATGCGATCGGGTTTACGACCGGGAATCGATCGTGTTGTCACGCACGATTGGCGGCCACGATCAATCCGGCACCAGGCGGCCGGAGTAGAGAGGGAGTTAGGAGAAGGGGAGGGCCGCTAGAGTCGTCGGTGCCGCCGCCAGAGTCGTCGGTGATGCCGCCGTCATGAGAGAGAGGGAGAGGGCGCCGGAGTCATCGGTGCCGCTGCCGCAGTCGTGAGAGAGAGGGAGAGGGCGAGAGAGAGAGGGGGAGAGAGAGGGAGAGGGCGAGAGAGAGAGGTGGGAGAGAGAAAGAGAGAGATTGAAATGAGAGGAGAGGGTAGAGAGTGGATTTATATAGTGGGTTTATATCGGGTCGGGTCCGGATCGGGTATCTGCATTGCAGACCCGGTCCTGACCCGATACCCGACGGATTTTCCAGTCAAGAGACCCAGTCCCGGCCCGGCCCGGGCTAGGTCGACCGGGTCGACCCTGACCGTGCTCAGCCCTAAATCTCGTAGGAATATAAACAAATATTAATTGAAAGATTAATGCATGAAGCAACTCATTTCTATTTAAATTTTTGTTTGAGTATTTTAAATATAACTCTAATCTTTCGAGGTTTGTGTTCTCAAAACATAATTATATATGGCATACAAAGTTTGCTCTAATAGTTAGTTTTAGGATTTAATAATTTACAGCAATTCAATTCTTAACTTAAAGTTGAAGCAATCATAACACGAAACTAGTAACTCATCGTTTGTGCTAAATTTTGTGCGGTCTATCAGTTTTTACCTAGCAAGGTTAACTGTTAGTTTAGGATTTACAACTTAATGCATCTTAATATCTTTCTTAACTGAATATTAACTCATCGTTTGTGGTCTTAAGTTTTGTGGGAATTAAGATAGTTTAATTTACTCGGCGTAGAGATCATTAATTTGGGTGATCACAATCCGTCTTAAGAATTGAATCTATTCGTCATCGTTATAATTCAATCTTCATAGTTGTTCATGTTAGTTAATCATTCATAATCCTTAGGCTCAACACTAATTTATTTTATTTTCTGTTATTTAATTTTCTGCACATTTATTTTCTACATCTACACAATACACTTTTCTTCTCCTAGTAGATTATTGAGATAGATTAGATTTAGCTAGTTTCTCGTGAGTTCGACATTCTACTCTCTACTTTATTACTTGATACGATTAGTGTACTTGCTAGCAAATTTATTTGTTACAAATTTAACGCATCATTGATTGTGTTTGATATTTGTTGACTTGAAAAGAACAATATAATTTAACTTGAAACATAGTGTAAAAGAATCTAATTCAGTCATGTTCTTAATTATGCCTCCAACTAGAGGAATATTTGAACAAACTAATTAATTATGCCTCAAATCTATATTGGATCAGATTCAACTTGAAATCAAATACTAATCAATTTTATTATCAAATTCTGATCTCTTTGGTCATGTTCTCCTTTTAGTTAGCAAGAATGTGGATCAACATTCTTGGTAAATAAAATGAGAATATTAAAGACCAAAATATGATAATTTATTGATTAGTAAGAATTTATTGACATATGCCTTAATGCTGTCCATTATAGACATGACAAAATCATATCGTAGTTGGATTCATCGTTGGAAGGATAAACATAGTATTATAACAGAAGAATATAAGGATGGTGTTGATGAATTTATTAATGTGGCATATGGAAACGAAGGTGTTGCTTCTTCATGTGGTAAAATCTTATGCCCATGTCGGAAATGCAAATGTTATCAGTGGAAAGTAAGATATCATATGGAGATGGATTTATATTACAATGATTTCTTACTAAAATACACAAATTAGTTCTTTCATGACAAAGAAAGATGGAGTAAAGAGATAATAGTTCATGTAATAGAGATACCAATGTGGACGAGTTGAGCAATCTATATAGGGACATGATACGAGATGCAATGAAAGCAGAAAATATTGACAAAATATTTATTGAAGAAGACCCAAATTTTTCAAGTTCAAGTTCTAAGTTCTAAGTTTTATAGTCTTCTCGAAGAAGCCGACAAACTTTTATGGAATGGATGCGTGAAGCAAAGTGCACTTTCTGCAGTGGCACAATTAGTGAACTTGAAATCAGAATTTAATATAAGTGAAAATTGTTTTGGCCGGATGATTATTATTATCAAGAGTATGCTTCCGGCATCAGAGAGGTTAATGAGAAATTTTTTACAAGTGTAAAAGATTGATAAGAAATTTAGGTTTGGAATAGAAGAAAATTGATGCATGTCACAATCATTGTATATTGTATTACAAGGAAAATAATTTACTTCTCAGTTGTTCTATTTGTGCCAAGCCCAAATAGAAATCGAGAAAGAATTCTCAAAATTTGAGAAAGAATGTGGCATATGCAATGTTCAGATACTTTCCCATAGGTCCAAGATTGCAATGACTATTTTTTTCTGAGAAAATTGCATCATTCATGAGGTGGCACAAAGAAGGGGCAAGTGATGATCCGAGTTCCATTACACACCCTTCAGTTGTTGAAGCATGGAAACTATTTGATGCACGTCATCCAACTTTGTTAAAAGAATCACACAATGTTAGATTGGGACTTTGTACGATGGGTTCAACCCATTTAGCTCATTAGGCACTGCTTATTCATATTGACCAATTTTTGTCAAACCTTGAAATTTACCTCCAAGCATGTGTATGAGACAAGAGAATATATTGCTTACCTATATGATCTCATGTCCTTGATCGCCAAGCAAAAGTTCAGATGTTTACTTAAGACCTTTGATTGTTAAACTCAACATATTGTGAGAGGATGATGCACTCAAATCTAATAAGCAAACTTTTTATTATGAGATCCGCATTAATGTGGACCATAAGTGATTTTTCAATATATGGAATGCTGAGTGGTCGAAGCACAAAAGGTAAACATGCTTGTCCCATATGCGGAAAGAATACAAAATCAGTTTATTTGATTAACAGTAGAAATGTACGCTAGTTTAATTGTCACAGTATATTTTTGCCAATGGATAATTCGATGTGTCACAATCAAAACTCATTTAAAAATAATGCAACTGAGTACACATTGCCTCCAAGTCATTTCACGGGACAAGAAGTGCTAGAGTAGGTCAACAAACTTAATCAAGTATCATTCGGTTTGAAGGTCGACTCTTACAAGCAAATTGGATTTGTAAGTGAACATACTTAGGAGAAAAGAAGTATTTTTTAGGACTTGTCTTATTGATCTTCTAACTTAGTATGACATAATTTGGACGTCATGCATGTGAAGAATATATTTGACAACATCTTCAACACTATTATAGACATAAAAAAAAAGAACAAAAGATATCATACAAACGGGCGAAGACATGAAAGTTATATGTGAAAAATCAGGACCAGATATTATTTATCTTCAAATTTGAAATTTCTAGACGGATATGCATCAAATAAATCTCATTTTTTTAACATGGAAAATGAGAAGATACATGGTACGAAAATCTATGATTGTCATATTTTCATTCAAAGGCTGCTTCCAATTGTCTTTAAAAACTTTTGTCAAAGGCCATCTGAAAATATTAATAGTTATCTATGTTCTTTAAAGAGCTTTGTTCCACCATTCGTGACGAAAACATGTCTCGGTTAGAGTCTTCTATTGTGATTACCGTGTGCAAGGCTGAGAAGATATATTTCCACCTTCTTTTTTTGATGTGATGGAACACTTGATTGTACATATTCAATGCGAAACAAAAATTGTAGGCCCAGTTCAATATCGGTGGATGTATCATTTTGAAAGATGCTTGTTACATTTAAAAAGGAAAGCAAGAAATAAGATAAAAAATCGAAGGCTCTATATATGAAGCATATTTCATTGAGGAAGTATTCAACTTCACTTCAATGTACTTTGAACCAATATACAATCACGACATACGCAAATTCCAAGAAATGATGATGGTGGTGATGGGGAAGTCAACAGAAATTTTATCAATATTTAGGTATCCATGTTGTCTTCTTGGTAAAGGACGCAAAGTTATGTTGAGCGATAGAGATCTCACTTCAGTTGAGAATTATAGCCTTGCAAATTATAGTGAGATGATAGCATATCTCGAGTAAGAATATTTATTTAATATGTTAAAAATTTGAATTTAATTATTGCTATGTTATTTCACTAATTAGCAATATTCGAATTCATGAAAGTTGAAGAATTGTAAAGAGAAATCAATCATTTAGTTTCCAACAATGAATTCTTAAAATTAAGAGATGAACATTTTTTCTTTTGGTTGAGAAGTGAAGTGAGAATATTTTTCCTCTTGGTTGAGAAGTGAAATGAGAACATTTTTCCTCTTGGTTTCAATAATTATTTTTTTATAATTTTTAATTAACCTTGTCTTTCAAATATAAGTTATGAATGGCTCAATGACCGATTTGAGAATTTGAGAAGTTAGTTACGGACTGTACAAACAAGTTTCTAGTTACTATGACATGATAGTTAATGGATACAGATTTCATACAAAAGAATATAGTTGATAACATTCTACTATTAGAAGCGGCATATGTATTCTGGGAAGCATGTACGTTGACCACAAGTTATATTACTATGGCATTATAGAAGAAATCATAGAATTATTCTATTTGGGAAAATGTAACAAAGTTGTAGTACTAAAATGTCATTGGCTCGATTCAGAAAAGAGAGTTAGAGTCGATCAAAAGTTTAAATTTGTGGATATTAAACTTCGATCAAGACATCCAAGACATCAATCATATGACCCATTAGTATTGACATAACAAGCACAACAAGTGTATTACAATAAGTATTCATCGAAAAGAACCAAGGATGAATGATGGACATCATGCAAAGTGAGAAATATATTATTCTTAGAAAAAACAATAGTAAAAGATCGTGAAACATCATCCATATATAGTGATGTGCCCGTAGATGATTTCTATCAGGAAGATCGTATGAACAAGTTGATTGATATAATTGATGAAGTTGAGAATGTACAATTAGTCGATGTCACTAAGCCAATGGAAAAGTTCACTTCAAATGACCTTTTAGAAGAGAATGTTCACAATTTCATTATCGATGACTTGAATCAAGATTACAATGACGACGATGAAGATGATGAATCAGAATTCGAGACAAACGATTGAATCACGTAGTTGTTTTAACAAATTTAAAAATTTTTCACTAAGTATCTAAATGTGATGAATTACACTAAGTATCTAAATTTATAAATATTAATAATAACACGAGAGGTTGATAATTTTTTCAGGTATGGTTACACGAGGTCGAGTTTCATGTGCATCCCGCTCTTCCAGGCGCTCACTCCCTATGAGTGAGGCGAGTCGACCACCATGTGATATATTTATTGTGTAGCTTATTTATAATCGACATGTACTAATTAGTTTATTTTTTTAATGGTGATAGTTGATCCATTGCCGACAGGATGTATAGTCGGATCATCACATAGTGGGCGGTCCATTGGTGGATCATTTCAATTGCTTGACGACCATCGACATGTCACCCCAAGTTATTTTTTGTGTATTTAATAAATTTCAATATATGCAACTGATTTAACTATTTTTTTTAATGGGGATAGTTGCTCCACCGCTGATAGGGCATATAGTCGGATCGTCACATAGTAGGCAGTACATTAGTGAATCGTCTCGATTGCATAACGACGATTGACATGTCACCCTAGGTTATTTTTTGTGTTTTAATAAATTTAAATGCATGCAACTGTTTTAACTATTTTTTTATGGTGATAGTTGTTATGCCTCTGCCGAGACCGATGGATGCTTCTCCACATTCCAGCATTCATTCTACACGACCATGCGATGACGACCGACATATTACCCTAGGTAATAGATTTATTATTATATTAATATTTTTATGAAATTACATTAATCATTTCTTATTTTAATCATGACAGTTGCGACGACGTTGACGGGACAAATAGTCGGGTCATCACATTCTGGCATTAGATATCGCACGGGGTGAGAACTTTACTATATATATATATATATATATATGTATGTATGTATGTATGTATGTATGTATGTACATATACCAATTATCATTAGTTGTATTTACACTAATAATTTATTCTTTACTAAGACCCATTGATCATGTTGGACCCTCTTAGCCTACCCCAGCTGCAGTGGATGATGATTCCTCATCAGCAAAAGAAGAGGAATTCCACGATAATGGATGGTCATCAGCATTGTTCGGTCGTAAGTTAAATAAGTTCTATAAATTTTATTATAGTTTTGCTTATAAACACAAAATTAATTCTTCTTTATAAATTGTAGGACCACTTTCGTACCAACTTCTATCACGTAGGATGTCAGTGCTCTTGTCCTTTCCCACTTGCTGAAAGGGGCATGATCATGGAAAGATGTCCCAATTCAAATGTGGGATGACAACTTTCGGGCGTTTACTGTATAATATTTTTGGTATTTGAAGAATTTGTTTTATATTATTTTTGAATTACTAACTTTTATAATATTTCTTAGGAAGCTGATCAGTTTCATCCGAATCTTAATTTGGGAACGATATGGAGTGCTTTTGAGGAGGTGGCTGCGAAACGTCTCCGAAATCGATTATATAAATTTCACAAGGTCATCACATTTGTGGCCTCGGTTTGGAGCAAGGCATATCAAGATGCCCAAGACATATTAAGCGTCCAGTTTGGGAGTCGTTATGTAACAAGTGGTAAGTAAGTTTACATTTAATACATGATGGACGAAGAATGATATAGAAAGTCTGAAAGATAAAAATTAACAGAGTTTCGAAGCCCGATACGCACATCCAGCTGGTTGATTCGATTTGACGAGCATCGGTGGTGCATGGTAATGTAGATACAAAATTGAATAATCAAACTTTTATCTTATACTTGCTTATTTTATAAAATTTAAAACTTTATTGCATGACAAAAAATAATGTGGTTTTGTAGTCTTTCGTGCGATCTACGAGGCCACACATAAGAGCATAAAGACTAATGACTTAGTCACCCCCATTGCTCGTAGAGTTCTAGTAAGTTTCATCACATGCTCACTTGGTTGTTCATGTTAGTATAAATGATTTTTCAAATGTGCAATGTTTAAATTTTTTTAGGATGCTCATAATGAGAAGATGACCGAGAAGTATGAAGATAGATCCTAGTACTCAGGTAATATCTCAAAAATTAATCATATTTTTAATGTTATATAACACTTTATATGTTTATATGTTCTTTATATTATATAAGTTATAATGTTTATATGGTTATATAATTTTTTATTTTGTAGAGGACGTTGTTGTTTGGGAAGAGATGACCAACACGACACGAGAGGATACCTACGTGATCACACCTGAGTTCACGTTGGACAACATCAGGTATCTCAGCAGATTCTTCAGCACCTGCCCCCATCTTGCAGCCTCACGAGGCCAAAGATCGAGTACGTCGACGTTGATGGGAAAATTCGAGAACAAGGAGAGAAGATCGCAGAGAGATTGTAGAAAAATAGAGGAGACATACGAATTTACCCAGGTTCACCCTTGAGATGAGGGCTACGTCCTGCAAAGAGGTTCCACTATATCGTTTAGGTTTACAACCGCCACACAAATTACATCAGAAATTAGGCTATTAATAGCCTCTCCAAACCGGTTTTAAAACCCAAACAAACAGAGAAAAAACCTAATCCGAGCCACACGGGCCGGCTAAACAAAAGCCCAAAACCCGTCTAGGTTTCGGGGGCGCTGCCCCCGAACCCCCCTTTCGTTCGTACGCCAGCAATATTCTTAATTGGGTAATACTCAGATTCCCCTAAGCTCACGTGGGCGAACCCGATGTGAGAAACAAGGGGCCCTGAAGTATTCACCAACTCCAACAGGCGTTGAATGTCAGAAATGACAACAAAGATGATAATAATTTAGGATAGAAACTTTTATATGATATTACATCTTTGATTTGATTTTGTTTTGATGTGTGATATGACTTTGTTGTCATATTATATCTTGTGGTATTTATTAGTTTTCATTATGCATTACTCTTTATTATTATTGTGATGAATGTGAAGAATGCATTATATATATGGATTGTACAATTGTATGGTGTGGGAAGGGAAGAATATGGTTAGAATGGGGTAAAATAATAAGCAATGAGTGTCTCCTTGACGTGCTTTAGCGATGCTATAATGGTTGGACGCTATTTGAAATATATTGTAATTGGCGTCACATTAGCGCCACATTAACATCGCAACCTTTAGCGTCAATTTAGCATCACACTACAGACGCCACACAACATCACTTTGCCGCTACTATAGCGTCAAGACAGTGTTACCGTCATCTAGGCGTTACATAGCATCACAACATAGTGTCACCTTATCGTATGCAGCGTCACAATAAGGATAAATGTAGCGCCACCTTTGTGTCGCAAGTCTCAGCGCCACATCAGTGTCAAGTTAGAGACACATTTTAACTTCACGTAACAACATGTTTCACATTATCCTAATGTCGTAATAGCATTAACATGTGGTGCTAGTAGCGTGGTCTTTGTCCTTAGCATCATTGTGACGCTAACAACCATCGAACGTCGACGTCTACTCCCTGAGATGTCATATCGATGCTAATATGTGATTATTTCATTTACCCACGCTTTAGCGCCTCTTTAGCGCCTCTTTAGAGTGTTTCAATCAATAAATTTTCGGCCTTCACTTTTTGCATCGCAAACAATCTAACACTTTTTAAAATTGTGAATGGTAAAAATGATTTGACTTGTGCATGTGTACCATAATTTGATAACATCACTTAATTTTTGAAATAAAATATTCCTTTAAATAAGTTGTCATCATAAGTTATTTTCAAGTAATATTCTAATCATGTTCTCATCATACAAAGATGTATCATATTTAAAAAATATATATTAAGAATTAGAACTAAAAATCGTATTAAATATATATCATTTTTAACATAGTCCTTTCGTGGAGAATTTGGTGGTAGAGAATTATATAATTTTATTTTTGTAGTTTGGACTATTTACAAATAGTTAAGACAAATGATACGAGAATTAAGATTTCTTAGGAGAATTGGTTAGCATGATTGTATCTCAAGTAATTTGATGTGTGTTAGTAATTCCAAATCCAAGGAGTCACAATTTTAGTAAGAAGAATGTTGTTTTGCTCTTCTTCTTCGACTCGACGATGATATATAAATTATAATTATAATTTTATATTTTATAAATATAAAAACGTTATTTTTGTTAACAAGTATGATATAAGAGAAGAGACACTGTTAAAAAGATGTTGTAATTTAATGGCTTAATTTTTAAAAAAATTATTGATAATCCATCTAATTTAATAATAATAAAAACTTTGAAAAATGGACTACTGAGATCAAATTTAGTCTTTTCATTTATTGTTAGTATCCTAAGATCGAATGTTGTAAAGTCAAATCGAGGATCCTATTTATTGTAAATATATATTTTTTAAAATAATATTTTTTAGAAATTTGTCGCAATTACACCTCACTAAGTCATTTTTTATTAACTGTTAAGTAAAATTGATATGTTGCACATAAGATCATGGAGATAAGATCGAGATTGATAATGAGTAGTAACAGATGTGGATCGATAGTGAAAATTGGGGGGGGGGGGGCAAAAATAATGAGTAAGAAAATGAAGTCTTGATCATGGGACCTCTTTCAACATCCTCTAGACTTTCTATCACTAGACCAAAGCAACAGATTTACCTCTAGGTGACTATAAATATTATTAAGGGGGTCATACGTAAGTTTTAATTATAAAATTTATATATTAACATATAGAGTTAAAACAATTTAAAATTTTGAGGAGCCTGCCCCCCCCCCCCCCCCCCCCCCCCCCCCCCCCCTCACCCATAGTGTGAGTCCGCCCGTAGTGAGATCATAAAATCGTGCAGTGATCAACTTTTATTTTTACATTATAATATATACAATATATATTACAATATATAATATTAATTAAACTTGCCCCTCCCACCCCTCACCAAAAAAACAGGCTATTTATTTATCTTATGGCTAGGCCACTTCTGCAACTGAAGCCCATCAAATTTAAACCCTATAAAAAAAACAAATAATACACTCTTCTCGTCTATTGCAGCTCGTCTCGTTTCTTGCGGTGACAACTTTTTTCTAGCATCATAATCAGTCTCATAAGTAAGGTACTATTTTATTATTTTTCTTTAAAAAAAGCGAATTAACTTTTTCTGTTGTACAATATTTTAAATAGTGAAAAGATTCTCTTATTTTCTGTCTCTTCCCCCTTCATGTGTTATTTTTTATTTGTCTATTATGTTGAATATTTTTTATTATAATTTACATAAAAATGTTTAAATATGAATAATTTGTGTTCATATTTTTTTCCCATTGCTTAGATGGACAACATTTTTTTTAGATTTTTTATTTAACTTATTTCAAATGATAATAAATGGTAATGTGTAATTGATTAAATAAAAAATAAAAAACTGAGGTAAATTTGAAAATTTTGTTTTCGAAAGATAAAGGATAAAGCCCTTGATTTAATGATAAAAATAGTAAATAGAGAGAACCAAATTGTTGATCATTAAATACAATTATATAAAGTATCCCTTGAATGTGTAACATTATAAAAAAAAAATTGTAGAATAATTTTCTATTAAAGGATTAACTTATTACTTTAAAATTAATATAAATATTTTCATATTATCATTATACATGTGATTGCTCTTGTAGTTTAGTAAATTGTATGACCTTATTTTTTAAATTATTTTCCTAATTGATTATACATGATTAGAATTGAAGTATATCTAAGTTGTGTATTAACTAATGATATTTAATATGATATTTTTTTATAATTTCAACTAATCGAGCACCACATTAGGGGTGCATTCATTGCATTATCATTCAAGATTACTTTACAATGTAAATTATCTCTGAGAAAGATTATCACTTATTAAATTATCAACAATATACATTACTTTATTCAATATGCATAAATAATCTATCTAACAATTCATATTACTTATTTATAGGAAAATAACTATTTATGAGTTAATATACAATTTTTATTGATATACCCCTAATCAAAATAATTATGTATATATATATTATTTTGAAATCTGTAAACTTAAATCACAAACACATATTCCCACTCATACAATTAAAATTTATAAAATAATTAATATATTTTCAAATATTATAATAATATATCCATGATAATTAACAAAGATTAATTTGATTAAATTTATAATTTATTTAATTAATTTTATAATTGATTTAAGTTAAATTTTAAAGGACGAATGCGAAAAGTGAAATTAAAAAAATTGCAACTCAAGTGATCTTCCCTCCCATAGACAATCTCCATTGTCACTTCATAAGCAATGTGAATTGTCTAGACAATTCAAATTATACATTACTTATCACAAGTGGACAGGATAACGCACCTCTTAAAATAATCCTTGCACAAGATATTTCTTTTGGACTTAAGATATTTCTCTTTGACTAAATATCAATTTTTAAAGTTATTTAAATATTTTATTCATATTTATGTTTTTGTATAGATGAAAAATTAATGACAATTGATGCATTTCTTAAAAGGAAGAATATCGAAAGCTCAAGTTTAGTTGATCAATTAAATACATCCATGAATACTGGTCAACAAATCATGATCATAATCCTATTAAATATCATAGAATCGACATCAATAACAATTTTGATATCAATTCGTTTGAGTGTAATCCTAGTTTATGTAACAAATATGGGAGTTTCCTATTGATATGTGGGACGAAATTCGAAGAGGTTATATTAAAGCAGGTCCATATAGTGTATTCTTTCGGAGTAAAAAATTTGAGGAAAATATTAAAGAAGTTTTCAACCACAATGTTTTAAACTATTTTCATCATGGTTGGAATAATCTTCATCTAAGGATGCAACATTTTGTCTTCCATATTTTTTATTTCATAGGAAAAATGGACCTTTTGGATCAAATGCATTCACTATAGATGGCTTTCAAAATTAGAAAAGATTATACAATGCCTCATCGAAATGTTGAAAAATCTTGGATGGATTTAGTTGACCAATCTTCACACATTTAGAATAGACTAGAGCAGTATACATCTCAGCAAATTAAAGAGAATATGATTTGTTTAAAAACTTCTAGTGTCGCAGTTAAATGACTTGTATTTGAAGGATGTGCTTTTCGAGGGAATAATGAAATCAAAACATCACAAACATCTAAAAAATTTTGTGAATCATTAAATTTATTTGGTTCATACAATGATGAACTAAGAAAATGTCTCGAAAGAGCTCTGCAAAATATACTTCATACACTTCACCACAAATACAAAAAAAATTTTTGCAAGTTATCTCAACAAAAATAAAAATATGATTCATGAAGAAATTGGGGATGCAAAATTTTATATTATAGTAGATGAAGCTCGAGATGAGTGTAGAAAAGAGCAAATGTCTATTGTTTTAATATTTGTTGATAAAAAAAAGATGTGTACAAGAATACTTTTTCGACCTTATTTGTGTTAAAGTTACTGCCACACTGACATTAAGATATGAATTTTTTATGGTACTATCAAATCACAATCTTGATATTCATAACAATAGAGGTAAATATTATGACGGTGAAAGTAATATGAGAGGAGAATGGAATGGACTACAAGCATTAGTTTTAAATACATATACTTAATTATACTTATTATGTTCATTGTATGTCACACCGACTATAATTAGTATTAGTTGCTACTTCGAAAGATGTGATCCCTACCCATCATTTCTTTAAGAGGTCATTGAATATAATGCATGTTAAAATGTAGTGTATAAACTGCAAGCCATTCACAGTCGTCCATATCAATCAACGATTGTGATCTCTCTATTTTTTTTAAGTTCACATGATTAAAGCTGACCCTAAGATCCCTCCCCCATTACTGTTGTGCCGAGTTGACGTCATCAAACTGCTTCTTCGATCTCTTTTTTTATATCTTCATTTGCTTGTGAAAGATGTCCTCAGTCCTCATGATTGGATGAGTAATTAGTCTCCAAATCCATGCTTTTACTATTATTGACTGTCTGGAAGAGACCAAAGAAACAATAGATGAAGATAAACAATTTTCAATCTCTCATAAGATCTCCATCATTAAGTCTGTTCAACGTAGAGTATTCTATTCAAATTTTACTTACAAAGTCTTACTAATTCTTTGACTTATGACACTTGATTATAGAAAAAATATTGCTTTAATTATGTTGGAACACTAAATTTAGTTCAGAAAAAAGTGCAAATCCAAAGAAGTGGTTGACAACGGTACTACATCTTAAGTCATTTACTTTGCAGAACATTGCATTGAATATTATGTAAGAGATTTCTGCACGTGTACTAATTACACCACTTTCCTGAATAACAAAACTAACATCCAAAATCACATTTGTGTGAGTCCCATTCACCACAAGTGCACAACCATAATAAAATTAGATGAATCAAGAACAACTCCCATGGATTGTCTCAGTTCAAGCCTGGTGCAGCCGCTATCTCTTTCTATCACGGTGAATCCTCATGATCTTAGTTAAAGAGGAGTAGAGACGATCCTTGCACAAATTCCCTAATCTTGACTGAAAAGAGAAGGGAACATAAGAATAGATCCTTAAAATCTCACTTCTGGTGTTCTTGATCGAAAGGGAAGACTGAAGAGGGAAAGGGAAGATGACCAGCCATTATTTTTTGTGGTTTAGAAGACAAACAAGAAGGCAGTCAAATTTACTATAGGCCTCCTCACGTGAGACTCAAAAGATAATGCAAAGATCACAACCGCTAACTAACATGGACGATTAGGATCACTTTGCAGTGTATACACTGCAACTTTGTATGCAATATATTCATTTTTGCCTTTCTTTAATAAGTTAAGTTTAATTGCCAACATTGCTTCTGCTTCAAGTAAACTCATTGATCAACTGGAAGATGCTACAAATATTGCTCATTTATTAGCTAACAATGAGCTTCAAACTAGAGAATGACAGAGCCAAATTGGTACTTTACAAAATTGGAGATACAAGATGGAGTTTATTGTGTCAGACTCTACAAAGTCAATCTCAAGATATTTTAAATGCAATGGATCTTATATTTCATCTACGAAATTAAGCATTCAGAAGTTAAGGAATAATGGATATGAGAAGTTAATTATTTAAGTAAAAATCTTTTGTGAAAGAGTCAACATACCTATTCCAGAGTTAAGTGCTCCTTATGTTGTTAAAAAAAGAGCACGATGTAATATTGGAACATCATTACAAAATTAATATTTTTAATGTCGTGATCGACTCTCAGTTGCAAGAATTGAACAATAAATTCAATGACCACACTATGCAATTATTAACTCTTAGTTCAGTTCTTAATCCTAGAGAGATTTGTTTATCATTGAGAATCGATGATATTTACCAACGAGTACAGATATTTTATCCTAAATTTTTTTTTCCATGAGATTGTGATTAATAATAAGTTTCTCTATTATGCTTTGATGATTTACAATGCTGCAGAGTACATGACTTTATAGTGCTAATTTAATTACAAAACACGCCGAAAGTTATGGAGCTGAGCAATTAGTCATGGAGCATTTCTTCAAGGGATGTGGAGCACTTCATCAGGGAGAGACTGAAATAGGTCTAACATGCCCCCTCAAGCGAGACGGGGCCTTTGCCGCAATTGGAGCTTGTGTCTGATAAATAGAAAGCGAGCACCTGTGAGCACTTTGGTCATAATGTCAGCGAGATTATCCTGCGTGGATATGTAACGAACTGCAAGACGACGATGCACAACCTCATCTTGAACAAAATGGAAATAAACTTCTATTTGTTTTGTGCGAGCATGGAAGATCGGATTGATAGCTAGATATGTGGCACCTATGTTATCACACCATAAGATAGGAGCTCGTGGAGATGTGCGGCCGAGTTCACGCAAAAGAGACTATAGCCAAATGAGCTCGATAATAGTGTCAACTAAGGCTTTGTATTCAGATTCTATCAAAAAGCGTGACAATCAGCATCACTAAAAGCTTGAAGGGTTGTATTTGAGGGTGAGAAATATAATCTAAGTTCTTGAGTATCGACAAGATACTGCAAAATTCTCTTAATAGAAATCTAGTTATCTTTTGTAGGTTACATATGTGACAGCGTATGCAATGTCTAGCCGGATGAGAGTTGGATATTGTAAAGCTCCAACAATCTAGCGATCGAGAGTTTGATCCGAGCAACTTTGAGATGACTTGCTAGAAGAGCATGCACCTAGAGGTGACTTCACTGGTTTTGCATCAAGCATTTTGACACAACACAAAATGTCATGCATGTATTCCTTTTGGGATAGGATAAGTCCATCATTTTTGTTTTATTTCTTCAAGACCAAGGAAGAATGAGAGTTGCCCAAGGTCTTTAATTGGAAAAGTGCGGCTGACATGAGTAGTCACATGTTGAAGTAATGAGGTGGAGGAACCAGTGAGAAGTAAGTCATCAACATAAACAAGAACGTATGCAGTTGTCCCGTGTGCCGATAGATGAATAGAGATATGTCAGTGGCAGATGCCTGAAAGTCGAGGAGCTGGAGGGAGGAAGCAAGAGTCTAAAACCAAGAGCGTGGCGCCTAGTTGAGACCATACAAGGACTTGCGAAGCTTGCATACATGCTAGAGGAAATTGGCATCAAGAAATCCAAGGGGCTGCTCCATGTAAACATCCTTGGCAAGACCACCGTGCAGAAAGGCATTGCTAATATCAAGCTGCTACAAAGGGCAGCTGTGGGAGAGTGCCGAGGAGATAACAACACGAATCATAGTGGGTTTGATGACATGGCTGAAGGTGTCATGGAAGTCTAACCCCAAGCATCTGATGAAACCCTTTAGCCACCAAACGTGCTTTGTGTCATTCAATGGAGCCATCTAGTAGGAGCTTTGTCCAAAATATCCATTTGCAACCAACAACATTCATCGTTGGGTCACGATGAACTAAGATCCACGTGCCATTTTGTATCAGGGCATTTATCTCATTGACCTTGGATCGATGTGGTGCTAGTGGTGATAGACAGAGCTCTTAATCCAGCAAGTGTGTGGTAATTGATTGATTTGCGAGGTCCAAAGACGCGTGATACAGATTGAGGAGAAAGGAGGTGTGGTGGTGTGGGTGGTGAGGAGTTGGATGTAGACAAGATGGAGACGTGGTTTGGGTAGTTAGTGGGGAAGGGGGAGGTAGGGGCAGTGGGATGGCCATCCATGGTGATGTTTAAAGGAGGTGGTGCTGCTGGTTGGTTAGTGGAGAAAGGGAATGTGAGTTCATCAAAGGTTACATGATGTGAAATATAAATTTTACCAGTGCACAATGAAGGCAAAGATAGCCGAGCGTGATGGTAGGGTAACCAAAGAAGACACACGGCAAGGCATGAAGGTCAAAATTGTGTTGGTTATATGGGCGAATGAAGGGAGAGGCTGCACATCCAAAAATTTTAAGAAATTGGTAATCAGGTTGCTTGTGGTAAAGGAGAAAGAAATGGGACTCGAAATTTAAAATGGAAGTCGGTAACCTGTTGATGAACATGGCTGCTATTCAGCCGCATAATACCAATGGCACTTAGGAATCGAAGCATGTGTTAATAGGGTGAGGGTTGTCAATGAGATGATGAATTTTACGTTCACCCGTCCATTTTGTTCATCTGTGTGCACATGTTAAGCGATGCAAGATACTATGGCATTGGAGATAAGGAGTCAAGGCGAACACCTCCTCAATCTGTTTGTAAGTTTTGTAATTTGGTAGAAGACTGACGTTAAATGAACATATGGAAAATAGGAAATAAAGTTGAAACATCATATTTATTACAAATAGGAAAAACCCAAGAAAAATGAGTATAATCGTTTACAAAGATAACAAGATATCGGTGGCCATCGGAAGATGGAAGAGGAGCAAGTCCCCAAACATCAACAAAAATTAATTACAGTGGGACAGTGCTGCAATTATTTGTGGCTAGGAGGTGTAGATGACTCTCTTTTCGTTGAATGCATGACAAACACTTCTCAAGTGAGGTCATGTGTTGATGTTTTAAATTATTTGCTAAAAGAACTTTACGAAGAATGTGATCATGAGGGTGGCCAAATGGGCATACCAAGTGGTGTCTGAAATGGTGGAAAGAAGAACACGAACAGGTTGTGGCTGGGCAAGGAGATGGTAGAGTCCTTCATTATAAGGTCATCGTGAAGAAGAACTTTCTATGTGGTTCGATCCTTAAGAAGAAAATGGTTAGCATGAAACTCAAAGAATTAGTTATTATACTTGGTAAATTGACGAAGAAATAGAAGAGGTCTTGTTAAAGAAGGAACATGCAGGACATGTTTAAGGGTAAGAGATCGAGAAGGAGGAGTTTACTAGTGTGGTAAATTGGCAGACTAGCACCATTTCCAACTTGAAGATCTATTGGACCTTGATAAGGAGTAACATGGTGTGTGGCACCCGTGTCAGGAAACCATTCGTTGTAGGCATGTAGCATGGGAACTTCCGCGGTGTTAGTGGGTGTGGTTGTCATTGGCATGGTCATATGTGCTTGTGGTTGACGCAAGATGTCGGTGATAGCACTGATATGGGGAGTGTCCTATTTTGCCACAAACAGGACAAGAATCTCTTCATTCATTGGATTGTTGTCCACGACTTTTGCCACGACTTCGAATAGTGGTGTTCTGTGGAACATATGGCATCTGTTGTATGTTTTCTTTTGCATAGTTAACAGTTGGTAGGAGCTTCTCTACAGCCTGATTTCATGGCTTACGAGGAGGCTCTGGAGTTCTCGAAATGGTGTGGGCATTGTGCGAGCAGCAAGGGAGAACACGACTAAAGTGTAATCAACATGAATACTATTAAAAACAATTGCATTAAAATTGGAAGTAGAAAGGGGATGATCGGTCGTTGCTAGTTTGCTAGCAAGAAATTTAGTTTGTCACAAATAAGAGGAGACGCTTGAATCTCCTTGTTTCAATGTCTGAATATGCATCTTTAATTGTAGCAGTCGAGTCTCACTAGGTGCACCGAAGGCCTGTTGCAGTGCTACCCAGACATTGCGTGAGGTTTGGAGTCCGACAACAATTGCATTACCTCTTCTGAGAGAGAGGATAAAATCTAGCTCATGAGAAGGTGATCATGACATCGCCACTCGAGGACTTGTGCGGAAGGCGGAGCAGTTGGAGCTAAAGAGTCTATCTTCAGGACATATGTTGGAGCCATCAAATATATCAAAGCTATTAATAAGAGATGTCAGCTGGGTAGTCCAAAGAAGATAGTTGTGGGGTGTCAACTTAATGGAGATAGAAGAGTAGGGTGGGCAATATGGTATTCTCTAGAGCAATGGTAGAAGATGAAGAAAAACGATGAGAAGACATGTTAGACCAAAAGGCTCTCATACCATGTGATTAATAATAAGTTTTTGTAATATGCTTTGATGATCTACAATGCTGCAGAGTACATGACTTTATAGTGCTAATGTACCATTTCTTCAGGGGATGTGGAGCGCTTCGTAAGGGAGATACTAGAATAGGTCTAATAGATTGATAATGCAAAATGAGCATTTTGATCATGTTAGATACTTTTCTTATTTTGAAGAATTATCAACTATATCTTATTTTAGTCAATGATTGGTGAAAATAATAAAATCACAAATACATCCTCTTGTATATAAAATAGTAATTTTTATTCTAACTCTTTCAGCTTCTACAACTATTATAGAACGGTCCTTTTCTGCAATAAAGATAATAAAAAATAAATTTCCATAATAAGATTAAAGATGAATTTATTTCTTATTCTTTGATGGTTTATAGGGAGAAAGAAATTACTGAAACCCACTTTGTAATTTTAAAAAGGGTCGAACTTTTTTTTTTGACATGACAAATGCATAATAAAATTGATATTTTTATTTGGTGAGTTATTATATTACTCCCCGGGTTGACAAATTAGCTGCCGTGCATGATTGGCCATAACATACTACGTATGATACGATCCTATTAATTAAAAGGAAAAAGAATAAGCAACAGCGAATTCGATTAGTTTGGTGATCACGATAAGCAACTGTATGGTTATCATAATTTGGCAGTATTGGCCAGTGAGATAATTCTTTTTTTCTAAAATCGATAAAAAATATTAGTGTATATATATATATATATATATATATCTTATAAGCAGTTTATCTACTGCATATGCAATGTGGCGTGATTTATTCGATCAAAGTATGAAAAAAGAATGAAGTATGACGCAACGCTACATGGCAACATATCGGTACAATTTACAAGTGAACCCGAATTATTTGGGCCCGAAGGAAACATGGCCGTAGCCCATATCTTTGTTTGGGCTGAATTTCTTGATTGTGGACTTCGCATCAACTATCGTGTAACATAATTAATATACCTTTTCTCATACCCAAACTTTCTCTCTCATCGAGGACGTTTACTCGGTCTTTAGCCATCTGCCACCACAGATGATTATATTCTAAAGTTCCGTGGCTCTCGATGATTATATTTTTAGAATGATCATGCTACCAAGGAGTTTATAAATTAATTTTGGAAACAATTGTCAATACTTATAATTCAATTATTATAATATATATGCAAAGGAAGAATTCCAATATACGTCGATGACGCTCCTTCATATTTTCTTTACACAATAATCTCTTTCTAAAGAGATACACATCTAAGTTTCTGATCATCACAAATATGACATCCTTTATTATATAATTATCTTCTAAACGCTCCAGCCATTTCCATCTTAATCAACAATAATTAATATGTTAAATGGGCATAAAACCATTGACTGTAGCTTAATATATGAGTTCAACCTATGTCACTGTAGTGTTCTCTCCATTTTTTTCCCCTATGATTAGTTCATATTTTAGACTTTTCAACAGTGCAATGTCTTCAAGTAATTGCCTTTGCCTTGAATTATATAAAGGATAAGAAGTTTTAGCATAAACAGGAGTCCAAATTATTGGTGCTTTTGAGCGTCAGGTTGGGAGGTCCCGATCAGATGAAGAGAGAACCAATACGAATTAAGTCGGTCGAAAGCGATTACTCTTTGCTAATTTATAATTATAGCTATATATCACCTTGTTCTTCTTGATCTTTGCACATAAGAAGGAAAACCCTACACATGGACAGATGATAGGTGTCCTTTGGTTCTTATTCAAGTCGTTCATGATCACGCGTGTCCAGCAAGTTGCAGTGACTAGGCTTTCTATTAACATTACACCATCCTTAATTTGTCCCTCAAACAGATCATATGTGGTCCTATATAAGTTATCCAAAATGGCTTCATATGTGCTTAACACAAAATTATCATTTTGGCCTCTGATCAAGAGAGAGACAATAGAAAATAGTGTCCCACTTTGTCATCATCGATCCATTTATTGCTATAATTATTTGTTAGCTTTGCCTGATCAAGGGACTGCGGGGTCTTGAACCAGTTACAGCAGGAATCCATCGAGTTACTACAGGCCAAGGAGGCCAAATGAGTGCAACCACCATGATGTGGGTTGTGGTGTTGCAGCTTTTTGCAGCCGGTGAGCAATTCACATCAGAATTACTATTCTTTCTTACCTTCTTTTTGTGGAGGTTGCAATCTTCTTTCTAGGATCAGAAAATTTCTCTCTACATGCACAGAGGGAATGCCTGGCGCAGAATGGGACTGCTTTTGAGCACCAAAAGATTAAGGTGTTGTGTTGTGTCCTCCACTTCCATAAAGCTTACAGATGAAGGCATCCAACTATCCATGGAGGAGTTGACAAATACTGCGGGAACGCGGAACAAGTCCAAAAAGGAGCTCACCCTAATAGTAGTGTACTTTGCTGTTGAGATGGAGATCCATCACATATAAAGCACAAATATTTATGATAGATGTGATTGGTGATTTTATATATCTAGATCATGTTTTATAGCTTAGCACTTTGGTCCCCATGTCAACTATATAAAAGCTAGCTGTACAAAAGTTGCCAAGAAGGGCGGCCAGTTGGACAATTAAATTTCTGCAAGCCAACATCTACCCTGAAAAGTATTAACACTACATCTTTCTCTGCTTTCAAATTTCTTAGTTTCCTACAATGAACTGTTATATGAACAATGGATTCATGATGATCATGAATTGGGCTTAATTTCACTACTAACATAATATGAAGACGAAGAAACAATTAATATATCGATTATTTTTCGGTCATATGCGTAAGACATCAATTTTTAGAATCTCTCTTGGTTGGTTCCTTGTGATATTCATAACAAAATAACTTTGCTTGAGATAAAAAAAAAATTGGTTGAGCTAGTTAATGTATTGTCTCGTAAAAAATGTCAAGAGCACTTGGCATATATGGCCAAGGCGAGAGGAAACTACGCCAGTTAAGTATAGTGCACCGTTCGTGCATTAATTGCATGTTAGGTAATACTGTTGGGTTTTTTTGTAGAAGAGAATTAAATTGGTGATAACAAATCATTGCGTATATATATTTAATTAGGAGCGACCTAAAACTTGCCTACTTATTATATATGTCACATAAAACTATATATGTCATGGACCTCCAATCATATGGGGTAGCCGAGGAGGCTATATATTAATCAGACCACACATATATATATATATATTGACATTAAAAGGTTTATAACTAGCTAGTCAAGTTAATAATACCAATCACGAGATTTGTAAGGCATGCAGGTGGACCCAAAGGAAGGGAGACATTGGATGTGGGTGATCTCAATATTTTAGAGCATATATATATATATATATATTAGAAGACTCATGTTGATAGTAGGACCCCCTCCTTCAGAAATTAGAACTACGCTCCTCTTTCAATTTAGAGCCTTTGGGGAGACATCACGTGGAGATGACCCACTTCTTGTCTCCTCTAAACAGGGGCACAAGTCGTGTGGGGTCCCTTTTTTGTTCTCTGTTAGGATTGGACGTCTCTAACGTCACCCTTCTCCTTAATTTACTTCATCACACGTTTTCCCCTCGTCGCCATAAATTTTCTCAAAACTTAAAATACTCGTACCAACGAAGAATATTGGACTTGTTTTTTTTATATGCACGTTAAGCATTTTTCTTCAAGATTTAGTTCTTTTATGGGTGTTTACTTTGAATCATGTGTTTGATCGATGTCGGGTCAACATTGCACGAGGAATTTTGCAGGTGAGCGGTCATTCCCTGGCATACATGCATGTGAGAGATTTCGCAGTTTCAGTTTAATTTGGTTTGCTCGGGGCACGTTGGGGGGGTTGGTTGGTTTAGCTTGTGAAGAGATGGTCTCGAGCACTCTCCCAAAAGGATAATGATATGGATATCCTTTTGTGACACAGAAAATTTGTTTATACTGTTGATTAATTATACATATTCATATCATATAATATATGTTGAACAATTCTGTTTGTGGACCATGTGTTGGGGCATGCACTTGACATGCACTGCTTACTGCCGTGATATGTGCAACTCACACGTAGTTCGTGCTTCAGTCCGAGCTTGAATAGAAACACACGATCGAGGTCATGCTAATGAATACATGGATTTCGTGTAATAGTAAAATGATCTTGGTATTGCAAGATTCCTTTTGTCTTTTAGTTATTTCTGAATTTTTTTCTCATGGATAAGGTTGCATGTTTAGTGATCAAGGAATGATGTCCATGCATAGTTTGCTGGAATTATAACAATGGAGGAGACCCAATTAGATTGATCAATAGCACGTACAAATTACAATAGAGGCAGAGATCTTTCTGTCAGAGTACAACTGGTTTAAGTAGGTATGTAGATACATATACACAAATTACAATCAAGAAACTTGACACTACGTACCAATATATCATTATGGTATCTAATTCCTGGAAATAACAAGGTTTAGTTTCTATCCCAACTTCTCCATACATGCACAATTCCTCGATAAATCCATAATCCAAAGAAAGATAAAGAAAGTAGATCACAAGCTTTTGAAAAGAAAAAAATAGTGAAAAGAAGGGAGATATGAAAATATATCATCATACCCTCATGCCCTAATTAATTATTAAGAGAGAAAAAAAGGTGTGAATTCCGCCAGTGAAGCTAATCCCTCCCTCAGCACGCAGCCGAGTGGGCGAAGGGTTTTAAGAATCGAGGCTTCGGTGCCGCCACAAGAGCGCCGGGAGCCATGGCGCCGTCGCTGCCGGCGGTCACGATCCTCTCGCAGGAAGGGCACACGGTGAAGGACGTTGCTGCTGCTCCGGCTTGTAACTGCATGTACAACTGCGGCGGCAGCTTTAGGGCCTTCAGCTCTTGCAGCTCCTTTTGCAGCCTTCGGTTCTCGTCCGTCAGCGTCTCACAGCACTTCCTTAAGACTTCGCAGTCGATTTTGGTTTTCTTGAACTTGGTCCTGAAACAAATTAAAATGATTTCTTTTTGTCAAACAAAACACTTCAGAAAGCGAGGACAACACAAAGCTTTTAATTACATGTTTTGTGGCAAATTCAAACAGGTTTTACTTGGTTAATTTTCGTATATGTAATGTCTGGAAACCAACCTTGCTCTTCTGTTTTGGAACCACACCTCAACCTGCCGAGGTTGCAATTTTAACTGCTTTGCCAAAGCTTGCTTTTGCCTCTGTCGGCAGAAATAAACAAAGAAGGCAAAAGCATGAGACAATTCATAAGGAAAAAAAAGGCCTGTAATTAGAGTATAAACAACAAAAAATAATAAAGGCTGAGATCGATGCATATAATACACACCGGATTAAGTGTGCTTTGCTCCTTGAACTTGTCCTCCAGGAGCGCAGACTGCTCCTTGGTGAGCCGAAGCTTCTTCCTGCCATTACCATCTTCTAGCAGGTCATCACTAATATGTGACGCAACTTTCTCCGTCTCCTCGCTGCCGGTGTCGGCAGTCTCCTTCTTAACCTTCGATGGGTGGCCATCGGAGAATGAAGACATGGCGCTATAATTTGGAGACGATCGCCGGTCGAACTCACGCAACGAAAGAGCCCTCCCGTTGCCATTCTCCTTGGCCATAGACAGTCCGTATCCATCATCCGAGAGTCCCAAAGTGAGGGACGGCTCGAGAGAGATGACGTAATTGGACGACGACGATCTTTCGAGTTCAAGGCATGTGTCTGCCGGCCGGCGCCGGTGATTATGATTGACCCAAGGCACGTTGCTGCTGCTGCTGCTGCTTCCATAATTCAATCCGAGAACAAGGCCCGTGTCACACTTGGCTTCGTCGCCCTTAGCATTATTCTCCATGTTTTAGGTGCCTCAAGGCGAAGGAAAGGGAAGGGAAAGAGATGGAGGAGTTGAACGAGAGGGGGAAAGAATGTGTTGGAAGAATATGGAGAGGATGTCAGTGTGAAGTTGCGAGGGAATACGACAGCGTCTTACATATGTTTAACAAATAGGAACCCATAACTTAAGACTAAAGAAAGAGGAGAAATGGAAAAGAACACTTGCATATATATAATAATACATGTCATAAACCCCTTTTTTTTTTGTTCTGTTCTCTGTTTTACCACCCAAAAGTGACTGCTCGAGGAAAAAGAAAAAAAAAAAGTTACCGCGTGCATATAAAATTTCCTCACGTACGTCAAATTCCTTCTCATGCATTCAAGACGCCCGGCCCACCCACTTCATCCACCTCTTGTTTCTAATTTATTTAGTCTTTCTAACTTTTTTATAAGGTCTTTCTAACTTTAATCACGGCTGTAAGTATTAGGAAATTATTAGCCACCCGGCAAGTCGTGGTTTTCCTTGGTGGCCAGGCATGAACTGGGGAAAACAGAGGTAATTGGTGCATATATATGAAAAACTTCTTTGGTCCCTGTTATCCACATATATTCTTTTCTTGAATCTACATGTAAGATGTGGGTCAATTATACTTAACACAAATATAGTGTATTGCTAACTATTAAGATCCAACTAACTTGATATTAGGACAAGAATATGAGAAATTTTTACCGACATGAAAACTCGGAAATTAAATTAAATCTGATACTACTACTTTTTGACAATTTATTACTCAGATCTTTTTGTTATATGTAACAATCACAAAAGAAATTCAATATATAAATATATATATATTGCTGACATCGGATATCGGACACTCCATCAAAAAAATGGGCGCATGATATCATAACAATCGACGCAACTCCAGTTGGTCGAAACTCATTCGGATACTAAAAAATACAATGAAAAGAAAGACGAAAAGATCGATTTTAAACTTTCTCTTCCTCCATTATACCATCTTAAAGTCTCAGGATTTCTAACCCCTCTCCACTGAGGGATTTTAAAAGATGAAACACCCACTTTTGTACCCATTATTAATCATCTATTCCTTTTCTCATTTTCTTCTTCACTCTTGTTTGGCTTCATCCTGTTCCTTCATTGGGCTCAGCTAGAAAACTCTAGAGGACCATTAAAAACATAGGAGGACAAACTTAGGATGCAGATCCACAAATAAAGAACCAAAGGACATGGTTAAAAGGGTTTAGGTGTGTTTTCGAGATTTAGGTCGTAAGGTAGCTTTCCAGAATGTTTTGCATGTTTTAAAGATTGGATTAAGATTAGGGTTCATGTTAGAATGGGTAGGAATCATGTATTATGTTGCTAATTTTGAGTTTAAATCAGATTAATAGTGCTTTGGATGCCTTGTTTAATAGAAAAATCTTGGATTAAGATGGCTAGATACTGATTGAAAGAGACTCATGAATACCTAAGAATGAAAAGATTCATGTTATGATTTCATATGATGATTTGAGTTGGATTCTGCCAAGTATTATTCTTTGAATCATAGCTTGAAATAGGATATATTTAATGGTGTTAAATCTATGTTTTGTAAGAAAATTTTGGTTGAAAATAAAAGAATCCCGTAATGACCTACGGTTCAGCTGACTGAAATGGACAACCGATCCATGGATCAGAAGTCCATTTTTGCTCGATCGAAGTTAGTTAAACCCAGATGCAATGAATGATCCATAGATCGAGCACCCAATTTGAAATGTCGAAAGTTGAACAGGATCCAACAATCGACCGGGACTCCCACTTTGGTCAACCGAGGAACATGAAGCGGATGTGGGTTTCACATCCTAGAACCAGAATCTGGTGTCCGATCCCTCAATGGACGCGTAATAGTTTTTTTATTAAAATGGACGTCCGATCATCAAACGGATGATCGATGAACCATGATGAAGTGGGTGTCCAATTATCAAATGGATGAATGATGAACTATGATAAAATGGACGATCAATTTACTTTCGGATGTAAAATTCTAGGATAGAGAATGAACATAACCTTAATGAATAACCATGATTTAATAAATCTATATCCTCTTGATTATCCTTTCCTCTATGATCCTTAATAATGATTTGGGGTCACACTTGCTCCCTGTAGCCTTGATTGATTTCATACAATCAAATGATAAGGTTCATAATTAATAAAGATAAAAGATGAGGGTTACTATTATCTACCTAGATGGGAAGTTCATTGACAGCCTTGTGTGAGGCACTTCTTTTAAGGAGTTATTGACATTCTTGTGTGAGGTACTCCTCCTACTGTTACGAATGTTAATCATCTTGTCTGAAGTCATTCATATGGATGTTATTGCCTTGTGCAAGGTCATTGTCCTTTTATGGGACACTTACCGTGACACTGATCCACCACTGGCCCACCATGATCCATACTTGTGTGTTTGCAATGATATTCCCTAAAAGTGGAGAATTTTTCCAACCCATGGATAAGAAAAAATGAAACGAATAGTTAAAGATGAATGGAAGGACTATGTTCTTATGAACATGAAATGAGAGAAAATGAAACAATGACGCCTTTCAAAATGAAAGATGATATGAAATAAGATAAACAATAAATGAATCCTGATTTACTATTGTTTCCTATGACAATCCCCATCATCTTTATGAAAATCATATGTTTGTTTCATGCATATTCTTATGGATCTTCTTTCTGACATATTTGAACTTGCACTTAGCTAGTTTATGCTAATTATTGAGCTTGCTCCTTGTGTTGATCCCCACAATTACATGAGTTCATTACAAGTATGATTGATGTGTGTGCGATGACGTCAGCTTACGTGGCATGTGCATATGATTATCCTAAAGTCATGTTAATTCTTTCTTATTTCATCGACTTGTATGTGGGATTCATGAATATTATTTATTACGGCATGAACTTGTATATGTTTAATATTGATGTCAGATGATGTTATGTACTCTTTTCTTTTTATTAGCTTCACATTTTTTTAGTTAATTATTGTAATATTCTATTTTAAAGCCTTTCGTTAATGTGTCACCCTTATTGATCATCTGGGTCAACGAAGGGTCAAGTTGTACTGAAAAGGTAGCGCATCGAAAAGAGATTTCATCATGTGAGAGATCAAATTTCTGAGCGTTATATTATCTATGATAAACAACCAACTTGGTTGATGCGCATATACACGTTGATTAACCAAACTTACCTCTCATATGTTACAAGATAATCAGAATGCTTCAGACGTGGACATGCTACCCACAACATATGTATTTGTCGGTCACCATCAATGTTGAATATAGATTAATACTACATTAAGACCTAATATCTGGTGACTCTTTAATTATCTCCCTACTGCATATAGTGGAAGATGTATATGCTAACTGTCATATACCAAAAAAATAAAAATACACTATGCATAGTTGTATTTAGGGATGACAATATACCCCGCCCCTATAGGACTTTTGGGATTTACCATCCGGGGCCCGCATTCAGGGATTTCTTCCCCCGCTAGGACGGGGATGGGGGCCAAAGTTCCCCCGACCCCTCTTTTGGGGATCGGGGCGAGGTGGACTACCCCCGCCCCGTCGGGTTCCCGTGTCATTATTTTTAAATAATAATTTATTAGAATTATCATCCATTAGATTACATCGGAGCCCGTCCATTTCTTTATATATAACACATAAAACCCTAACTATTCTCTTTCTTCTTCCTATCAATAGTCTCTCCTCTCAAGACTCCAACAATCTAACCCTAATCTCTCAAACCGTTGGCCACCGGTCGTCGACGTTCCTTCGACTGCCAGCCGCTGACGTTTCTTCGACTGTCAATCACCGATGACGTCTCTGACGATGAATCTGACTCCGAGTTCACAAGGTATATTTTTTCCTTTTTTTTCTTTACCATATGAAGTTCACGATGGCTGGACGGCATCCTTCTCCACCTTATCTGGCGACCCCGACACACATTGCCTATTCTTATCACGAGCTCCCCTTATTCGCCATTAAACCCTCCTTAGGAAACCTTTCTCCTCCTCATGGCACCTCCTCCCCATTCATATCAGCTCCTCCTCTCCACCTCCTCCAATGGCATCCTGCCTCCTTGCTCCACTAAGGCACGTGGGATGGCATCCGACTTCTCCTTCACCAAGCCGGCTGCCCACCACGACCATGGCCATGGTTACGGTCGCCCTTCCTTTACCCTCCTCCTCTTCTTCGTCCACCATTTTGCTGCGCACGCCGCCACCAGCATTCGTGAGGATGTCATCCCGGCCTTGTCCCTAGCCATGCCCACCTTTTCGGCATCCTGCTCCGAGCATGTTGACATCACCATGACCATGGACGTCGCCCTCTCCCTCGCCATCAGCCTCGGATCCCTCATAGCCCGCGCCCTCTCGCTCCCTCACCTCTCTGCCATCGCCCGTGTCGAAGTCCAAGCATGGCATCCGGTTGTCGTCGAGGACGCGGGCAGGTTGAGGTCGAAGACGGAAGGTCATCCGGCTGGCAGACACGATTCAATCACCCCCTTATTTGGGTGTTTGAATCACCTCTGTGCACAGTGCAGAGGTGATTCAATCGCCCATTTTGTTTTTAATTTTTTTTAATTCTAAATTCTTTTCAATTAATCACATTTTAATTATTTTAATTTTTTATGCAAAAATAGATGGAGGCGATCATCAATTTGTCACTCTAGTTGAAAGCAATCAAGTTGCAATTCAGTCAATGCGGTGAAGAATGAAATGAAGAAACATGATGAATGTCCTTTTATTGTTTTTTTACAAATGTTGTTAAAATATTTGGTGTTGTAATTTAAACTTATATTAAATTTGAAATTTGTGTTGTGGTAAAATTTGAAATTATGTTATGGTGGAACTTGTGGCAAAATTGAATTTTATATTGTGGAACTTATAAATAAATTTGAAGTTTATGTTGTGAAATTTATAATAATGATATATTTATGATTTTGTGCATGAATATTATATATATAACATATAATAATTGATTATTTCTATTTTTCATATTTTTAAATAAAAAATTTTAAGAATCAGGGTCCTAGTAGAATTTCGGTCCTGCGAGAATCGGGATGGAGAATAAAGTTTTCCCCGAACCGAGAGGGCGGGGTCGGAGCGGGGGACACTCCTCGTCCTGAAAAAGGTCGGGTGCCACTCCTAATTGTATTTGGTCAGCTTGATAAATTTGAATTTGAAGGAAGCAAATTAAAACTTTCGCAAGTCTAGTTAACCGAGAGAGGGCACGGCCAAATGGAGAGCTTTGAACGCCACACTGTAGACCGACGCAGGGAATCTTGTGGATTTTATTTGGCAGTCAGATCCTACTGCTGTAGCTGATATGAATATAATTATTTGTAGATGGATATTCTTAATATTCTTATAAATTTATATTTGCATATCCAGTACAAAAACTTACGCTTCTTGTTTTATTTATAGTTCAACTTCCACAACCTTATCTCGAAACGAGTGATTTCGATCATAATTAAATTAATAGAAAAATGAAGCGACTTAATAAAAAAGAATGAGCTTGCCATACGATTTTTATAGAGCTTTACTGACAACTTTATAACCTTTAAGTTTCAACTTTAAATCCTTGCTTTGGTAAGCATGCAACGAGAGCTATGCACTTTTTATTTAACTTTATTAAAGAGATAAAATAAAATATGTGTTAAATAGATAAAAATAAAATTTTCATATAGCATTTGCTCTTGAATCTCATTGTTAATTTGTGATGCCTTAGATATAAATTGTCATTTTTTTTTCTCATCAACATGGATCAAGTTGCCTATTCGATGATGATGGATATATAATTGAGAGGTTGTTAAATGTGTAGGGCAACTGGACACCCAACTGAACAATATGTTTTGTACTTGTTGTTTCCATGCAGGAACATAACAAGAGAGACGGCGTCGTCGCCCTTTCGGAAGTCAACAGTGGCAAGTGAGCAGTACAGATTAGACCAAGAAAATCTAACGCATGCAGCTGCATGCTTCCTGGTTTGGTCCGTACAAAATTATTTTTATATAGTTAAATTTATAGTTATTATTTATTTTCCTACCACACGAGTTTTTTTTTAAAAAACAAAATGCAAGTGCTAGATATATTGATTAGAAGAGTCCTAATACAAAATATATCGGAGGTCCGACGACAGGTTGTCCTCCCAAAAAATATCATGTGCAATAGATCTTTCAAGACGAGCAAGATAGTCTGTAGTATAATTAGAGTGTCTAGGACAGTGATTACATTGAGAGTTTACAAAAAAAATAAGAGATTATGTATTTCCTTGGTGAGGTTTCAAAGCTTCCAAGGTATTTCAAGCCTTCCATTGATAATGTCGATCAGAGTGGAGGAATCCGACTTTAGAATGATGTTCTACAATCCGAGCTGCTTGCTAACACGAAGTCCCCAAAGAACTCCAAAAGCCTCCGCCTGCAACGTCGATGTAGCCTTGCAAGCAATGGAACCTGCACAGATGAAGATAGTGTTAGTGTTGCGCAAAATAAACCCTGCATCGCTAACCAAGGTCCAACGGCAAAAGAAGCCATCGGAATTGATCTTGGCCTAGGAAGCAGACGGGGTCTCCCAGTGGCCAAACAGTGTGCCCTGGGGATGGAGGAGTGCAAGTGTGTGAGCTGCCTCAGATCTATGGTAATCATCAAATTCCGAGTACCAGGCCAAGGCCTTCTCCCACATTGAGTCAGTGGTTGCCCGTTTGGAACCAAAATGGAACTCATTTATCCGCTTCCAAATTGCCCAATTGGAAAAAGCAATCAACGAGAGGATGAAAATTCTGGAAGTTAAGGTAAGATCCTGGCCCTCAAGACTCCAGTCACCCATGTTCCAGGTAAGCAAAAACTGGAAGGAGTAGCTAAGCTTGGACTGAACAAAAGACCATAAGCCCGAGGCGTCAGCATATTCATGGAAGAGATGATCCATCGTTTTAGGGTATAAGCCACACATAGGACAGATAGGATTCACATTGGGAATGAACTGAGCGAGCCAGGCAAGAGTGGGGAGGCGGCGATGGGCAACTTTCCACATGAGAAGTTTAATTTTTTACGGAGTTCTAAACTTCTAGATGAGATTCCAAACAGGCCGTCCAGACTGATTAGGGAGTGTGGTGGTATGGCGGCACAGAGAATGGTAAATAGAATTAGCAGTAGCTTTCCCAGTCGGATCATGTACCTAGTACCATTTTTCATCACCGGCAGCAGGTGTGATAAAAATTGAGGCAATAAGGTCGGCGAGAATTAGGCCAAAGCATAATTGTAAAAGATCAGTATTCTAGTGCATGTTATTAGAAATAAAGTCACTAACACACATATCTTCCAGATTAATATCAATATTAATGTAAGTACGCATGAAGACCATAGGTATGCAAAAAATCCAGGGATCTTTGATTACATTAGTAGATGAGCCATTGCCAATATGTTTTTTAAGCCCATGCCTGATTTCCTTGTGGGTTTTAATCATTAGTCTCCAGCACCAAGATGGATTGTGATAAGAGATAGGAGATGTCCAGGGATGATAATCTAGGTATTTAGCTTTAATTAATTGCACCCAAGGCGTGGGATGGTGATTTAGGAAGGCCAGGACCCGCTTGGCCAGAATGGCATATCTAGCTTTGTGAATACTTCTAACCCCTAAGCCTCCATCCTGAAGAGATCTCTAAATCATGGCCCAAGAAATTAGATGAGAGCCTCCATAATATTGTTGTTGTTGCTCCATAAGAATCTCCTAGCATTTTTAATATCAATATTTAGCTTTAATTATTGTTGTTGCTCCATAAGAATCTCCTAGCATTTTTCTCAAGTGAGCCAAGAAATGTATCCGCAATACAAGTGGAACCAATAGCATAATTAGGAATGTTACTGAGAACAGATTTGATTAAGACCACTTTACCAATCGAGGAAAGAGTGTTGACTTTCCAACCATCAATACAAGCAGTAGTCTTATCAATTAAAGCTTTTTGTTGGGAGATAGGAATATACTTGTTTGAAATTAGAGTACCAAGATAGGTGAAAGGTAATTTGCCTTGACTAATACCCAGATAGTTAAGAATTATGTGCTTCCTGTTGTTACTTAAGGTTCTTGGGAGATAGATTTCTGTATCTGGATCTAAGATCGGATGATGGTCTGAATAATCTGCAAGAGTGGAGTAAGTTGCTCAGCAATAAATCCCTTGAAACTATACAATATTAGCTCAGGTGACTCAAATGAATTCGGAGTAGACAAGCCAACAACATACCCTCTGATCTTCTGAGTGCTATTCCTAAATCCCTTAAGTATCTGCCTCATTTCATGTCAGCCACCTCCTCCAAGGAGCAATATCGCACTATGAAGTAGATAAGTTTTATAAACATATAAAGTGTTATATAACATTAAAAATATTAATAATCTTTTAGATAGGTTACTTGGCGGATGAGTACTAGAATCATCCCCATATTTCTCAACCATTTTTTCCATTATATGCATCTTAAAAGATTTAAACATTGCAAGTTTGAGAAACAATTTAGACTAATTCCAAGAATCAAATAAGCATGTTATGAGACTTACCAAGACTCTAGGAACACTATACATGTTCAAGTCGTTGGTCTTCCTATTCTTATGTGTAACCTCGTAGACTGTACAAAAGTCGACAAGACCCCCTTCTTTCTCCTTCTGCAATAAAATTTTAAATTTTGCAAAAAGAAGTAAATGAAAGATAAAAAGTTTTAAATCAAACCATGCTCCTACGATGCTCGTCAAATTAGATCGATCATTTTGTATGTTTAAGGACTTCCAACTTGTAAAGTCTATTAACTTTTGTTGTTTCAGACTTTCTTTGTCAATCTTCATTCATCCTGCATCAACATCAAATATCTAAACTTTGTAAAATGATAAATTAAGTAAAACAATTCAAATATAAATTTAGTTATAATTTTCTACAAAGGGACTTTCAAATTGGACGTCTAATATACTTTGGGATCTCTATATGCCCTACTCGATAGAGATGTTGATGAATGTGATGACTTTGAAAAATTTATACAATCAATTTCAAAGGCATTTTGCAACCACCTCCTTGAAACATCTCTGTCTCTATCGTCCCTAAATTGAGTTCAAGATGAAACTAATTTGGTTTCTGAAAAATTATGAAAGTTAGTAATTTAAAAATAATACAAAATACATAATTCATACAATAAATGAACGAAAGATATCATCCTTCACTTCAATCAGGACATCCTTCCACGATTCTGCCCTTTTGGCAAGTGAGCAAAGACAAGAGCACTCATATCCACACGATAGAAGTGGGTATGAAAATAGTCTTGCAATATTCAAAAAAAATATTTTTCAAATTATATGGTAAACTATAATAAAATTTATAAAACTTATTTAACTTATGGTGGAGCAATATTATTGACTCTGACAACTATGGTCATGGAATGTCTCTTCTTCATTCGAAGATGAATCATCATACGCTGCAATGGGTGTAGGTTATGAAGGCCCAAGATGATCGACGAACACTGTTAAAAAAATAAATCATTGGTGTAATATTAACTCAAACTAAATAAATGATATATGCTCTAAAGTTCTCAACTCGTGCAGTATTCATTACATCTTGATCCATGGCAATCCAGTCATAGCCGCGTGGTGGTGCCAACTTACTAATCGAACGAACGTCAGAATGTGATGATCTAACTATTTGTCCTATCAATGACCTATCACCATTACCATACAAAATGATTAATGCAATTATATGGAAAATATAAATTAAATAACAAAAAAATATATCACCTATCGTAATATGTTGATCGTCATTGGGTGTGCTCGTGTCGAGCGGGCACTAGAATGTGATGAAGTGTTTACATGGTGATGTAACAACTATCATCATTAAAATAAAAAATAATGATTATATAGATATAAATCAAATACACAATAAATATATCACTTGGTAGTCGAGATGACTCACTAATATTGAATGACTATCTAGAAGAATGGGATGATGCATATGCTCAATATATAGTAACCATACTTGAAAAGAAATATCAAGCTCATGTCATGGTTATATTTGATTTATAAAGTTAAAAACATATAATATAGATTTTTAAAATAACTACACCATTTATTTGCTTGTCTCATATTCTGATTCATCTTCATCATCATCACTACTATCATCATCTGAGTCATCGTCAATAAAATTATCGATGTTTGCTTCCAAAGGATCATTTGAATTGAATTCTTCCATTGGCTTAGCGTCATCCGCTAATTAAATATTATCAAATTCTTCGACTATATTAATTATCTCGTTCACTCAATCTTCTTAATAATAATTATCTACCGAAACATTCGATCATTGTTAATAATAATCTTCTTAATAATAATCATTTGATATTAATATTTCATGATCATCTATCATTGTTTCTGTTAAGAATAGTCTACTTCTCACTTTGCATGACACGCACCATTCATCCTTGGTTCTTTTTTTTATAGATACTTAGTGTGATACACTTATTGCACTTATTCTGCCAATATAAGTGGATCGTTGAAGTGTCGATTGAGGCTTAATATTCACCAATTTAAATGTTTGATCTTCTTAAATCCTTTTTATGGATCGAACCAACGACATTTTATCACCATGACTTGTTCAATTTTTTCAAATATGATAACTCTATGATTTCTTCTTTAATACCATAGCAATCCAACTCATTGTGCCCTTATATGTTTTCTAAAACACATATGTCGTCATTAATAGTTGAACTTTATCGACCATATTTTTCTGCATGAAATCTGTATCCATTAACTGTGACGCCACAGTAACTACAGATTTATTTGTATGGTCCATAATCGAAATCTCTAATTCTCGAAGTTGTCACTAAGCCATTGATAACTTATAAAATATTGAAAGACAAAGCTAATTGAAAGTTATAAAAGAATAATATTCACGAATAATAAAAAAAAGTTCTCACTTCACTTTTCAATCAATTGGCAAAATATTCGTATCTTAGTTTTAACAACTCATCATTTGAAACTAAAGGATTGATTTCTATATGCAATTCTCCAAATTTCCTAAATTCAAAAATTGTCAAATTTCGATCATGTTTTAGCATTTTTAGAAAATTAGTTCCTTATTTTCTCTAATCATCATGAAGGTTACACATTCTTCCCATTTGATATATAATCTAAATCCTTTGCAAAAGTTATGCAGAGAAAATGAAGCCCCTTACAAATTACCAAACTCACTATATAGATGCTCATCTCAATCTTCATGCAGGTAAGAATCGACTAGGCAAGTTTTGATGTATTATGAAATTGTTTTGTTATTTGCATTCTCCGCAATCGATTATCTCAATATCATTTTTATTTCAGTTGCTTGAGAATTTGATAATTCAATACTAGAAGAGTTATGTACTGAGATTACTTGTTAATGAGCATCCACTAGTCCAAATTTGCATCTCCACATTATATTGGGAGTGATAGAAACATATACAAAGCCTTATGAGAAGCCTTATACTTTGATTTGTAGATATGCAACACAGATTTCAAGGCTCTAATTAGAAGAGAATTCACTAACATACAATATATGAAATGAAAACAAGAACCAGATGACGACGAGTGGTGGCCACGATATGCGGGTTGAGAAACATATGACAATGAGTTGTGGCCACGATATGTGGCTTGGCAGATTGATTGACGAGGTGAGCTTGGAGGAGGAGGGGCAGCGTGGCTGAGAGGTTGTTAGATGAGGAAGGAGAGGAAAGGGCAAGTGGAGGACGTCAGCGTCAGGGCTTGGCTGAATGGAGGGTGTCGGCGAACATGGCGATGACGACAGTGAATACAAATGGCGACAGAGACAACAATGGTAACATATTGAAAAGTGAAAACAAAAAGAGGGGAATTTAAGGTTAAATATTTAACACCTCCAAAACATGCAACCCTAATTCGAGACTATAAGGATGCCAAATAGTCCATTCTGGAAACTAGTTTCAACACGAAGTAGTGTTGGGAAGTTGCAACGCTAAAGAGACTCTATTGTGTGTCTAAATTAGCATCTAAATACACATGGAGCGATGGTGGCGCTAAGATGACACCAAAGAGAGCCATTTACTAGTTGACTATTGTGTCACTACTATGATGATGAATATAAATATTAATCTTTATTATGTACCTATATTTGAATTTTTTAATTGCACAATTGAAGAAAAACATATAGCTTAATAATATGCTCATAATTGTATGTTTAAGGAAATAAAAAATGATTCATAAATATATGCTCATAATTAAGATATGATATGTGGTGTATATATAATTTATTAATATATATGTGTGTGCATGCGCGCTCACACACATAGGTATATAAATTAGATGAAATATGTTATACTATTTATATATACACACACATACTATTTATATTAACAAATTTGTACATAAGATTACATCAGCTAATTATATCAATATATATACTATTTATATTAACAAATGTGTAGATAAGCTGACATTAACTAATTATATCAATATATATACATATATGTATGCTTTTGTATATAATGTATCTATATATACATATACATATGTATATAGATGTCTATGTCCGTATATATATTGAGCATTAAGATATGCTACATATTTATTTAATATGTATATATATAGGTATATTAATTAGATGAATATTTATGTTAACAAATGCACATACATAGTAAATTAACATTACCTATTTAAATATATATATATATATATATATCTTTGTATTTGTATACATATATAACATGTATATATATGTACATATATGTGCATTTGTATTCATATACATCTATGAATACAATTATAATTAATATTCAACAACTTATTAATTAAACTTTAGTAAGGGAGGCATGGAGACTTTTTTTTTAAAAAAAATTATGCTACCTTAGGGTCGCAATAGTGATGCATAATTTTTTATATGATACGTTAGATTCATATTGGCATCACAAGGATGCATGTACTGCTAGCATCACCATGTGTTGAAGCCACGATATCACTGAGATTGGCGCAAAAAGAGGGGCTATACAACGTCAACATTGTGTCTCAGGTTACACTATGTTTGACACGTTATCGCATAGTTTTGACCTTGCACGTGCACTAATAGTGGCTTTATAGCATTGAATAGGTGCCATCTTTGACACTGACTTTGTGTAATGCAATTGCAATGCTAATTTAACAATATTTAGAGGCAGATGGTGTCGTGTGTCTTTTGACCCAACTGTGTGGTTGTTTCGATTTTGTTAAGGTCAATTTAGCATTGCGATTTTTTAGACGCTAACTTGCATGGCTATTTGTCATATTTCTTATAGTGTACTATAAAGAATCAACCCAAAATTGCTACTTCAAATTCCTAACTTATTATTTCTCCTTTTTTTCCTTAACTTCTTATTGATCATACATGATGTTTTCTTGGAAAACTATCCTTAAATCCCCCTAACTTGTGAACCACATTTCTTAGAATCCAGGTTGTGTCCAATCGAACACCGCCACACTCCACTGATGATTCGAGCAATTCTTCAAATTGAAATCCTAAGAATCGAGTTTATGTCAATATGTTCAGAGTTCCATAGTCAAATAGTGCGCATAATGATAATCCATGAATTCAGCCCATATCGACTCTAGATTGACTCATGCTTACGTATTGGATTGTTTGATCCTATATTATGAACAAATGAACTCAGCCTGAGTCTAATCTTAACCCCACTTAATTCTGTGTCGAATTTAGCAAGGTATATTGAGACTTGATTTGCTTCAAGATGATCAAACTCAACATGAATTTTGTATGACCAGTGGCCCATTTGTGTTTTGTGATCAATTTTTCATCGATATGATTATCTTTATGATGATGCCTATGAATTACGGACCATGAATTTCACACTTACATAACAATATTTAATTATTCTAGATATGAGTTGCAATCATCATACCCTATTTGAATCTTTTACCATTTTATATTATCTTATAATCTCTTATGATGTGCACCAAAGATAGATATAAGTTAAATAATATAAAATTTGTAAAATGTTAAGTTGAAGAGCTATTCCAATATAAGTTGACATCAATCAACTTAGGTAATGAGTTACTCCTCTCTCGTGAGTTGAAAAATGATATATGGAATTGAAAACACTTTCGTAATGAGTTTAAAGATAATGTACGAGTTGAAAGATACTTTACACATTAGAAGATACTCAACCCATCTATAAAGATGTGTGAAATGATCAATCAAGTTAAAAAAAATTATATTGATCTTGTAATAATTTCTTTATAATGATGTTTGATGAAAATGTCCCAAGAGACTATTTCACAATAGAAGTTACCGATTACGATTGATCTCATCATGAATTTTTGCAAGAGACACATTGATTTGATACCTGATAATTTCCTATAGTATGGTATTTTATAACTCTTAATCTAATTATCATGATGTTTCATATAATAATTTTATTTGCTCCTTAAGTATTATGAACCCATGATTATTACTTCATGAGAGGTTCAATCTTAGTGATGGTGGTGTGCGCACAAATTTGGCTCACGACGACATAAAATACATGAACAATATAGTCTCATGCATTTTACTTATTTTACAGTCTATTGAGTTGTGCTTGTTCATGGATAATTTATGACCCTTATAATAACCAATGTTGTTAAAAACTCAATTTAGTTCATACAATCCTATAATTTTATGATCTTATCTTTTTAATCTTGTATCTAAAAGGACTATACAATTCATTTTTGAACTATAAGTTGTAGCACATGCGTTAGGTCAATGGACCTATTGTAAAGAGAAAATTTTCGTTACATAATAAGTCAATTAACTTATTGTAAAGTGTGTTATACTCCTAATATTATATAAGATGTTAATGATATCTTAATTTTCATTACATGACCTTATGATCTTATTTGATCATATACAATATCATTTGATTGATATACTTATTTAAATAATAAAACATATATTCATCATAATATTAATTAATTTAGACAAAGTTTAATATATTTTAAAATTAATAGAAGTATGACTTATTTATATGAAAAAAATATCAAAATTCACTACAATAATGCTAAATCCGTCGGAATCCCCACAAAATCTGTCGAAAAATTAAATTTTTGACATATTTCCTAATGGGAGAGCATTGTTCAAAAAACGCTCGCCGCAAAGCATTTCGATGTGCAACAAAATCCCCTCGCAAACTCTTATGGTTGAATATGTCGTGAAAGTGGCCTTCAAAAGTTCCGACGAACGACAACCTTCGAAACTTCCGAAAGGCTGCAATCGTCAAAACTTTTGACGAATATGTATTCGTCACAAATTCCTATGGGTGTCGCCCATTGGAACTTTCAACGTATGTTCCACCCTTCAGAGCCATTTATAGTAGGCCATTGTTAGAACTTCCGAAAGGTGCCACACCCATCGATAAGTTTTATTTACAAAAATAAATAAATTTGGGTGTTCGTAACCAGCTCCGGCCATGATTGTTCGAATCAAGGCCTTCACGGTGATCCAATCATTCATGGCATTGTGGTCCGTGCTCATGTTGGTGTCTTGTGATGGGTTCAAATGCTACTCCAACTTGTAGTGCGTCACCGCATCCCCCGTCTCGACCATGGTACAAGTAGTTTTATGGCATTGATGTTGAAGCTGACTTTGCTTACGTGCGAAAGGTCCATGAGAGGGGGTAGGATGGAGGAGGCATCGACGTGGACTTTACCTAAAGAGTTGGATGAGGAGGAAGATGGGCAAAAAAGATGGGGGAGGAGCCGTCTTTTGTAAATTCAAATTATGATGATCCGACGGAATTTCTGATGAACAGTCATCTGTCGAAAGTTGTGATGGCTCCAACCATCGGAGACTTTAATATTATAATATTAATAGGACCACAACTATTTTATTATATAATAATATAATAATATTATAATAAATTCAAATTTTGATGGCAGGAATCAAATTCAGATTTTCCAATGGAAAGCCACCTGTCGAAATTTTCAAAGAAGAATGAGCCGCCAATAAATAATTTCTGAGAGACAATATTATCATCTCTAGTTGCGAGAAATTCTATATCCAAAATCCTTCTTAAATTATGAAAGATTTCTGACCGTTTAAAATATGTCATCGAAAATTTCACATTTTCTTGTACTTGATTGTTTTTACCATCTAAGATATATAGTTCTTTTTTTAAGAAAGTAAGAATTTGTGATCCTTCATTTGCACTTCTGGTTTTCTATCTGATATTCTGACTTTTCATCTTAAAAATCATAATAATAAATATCAAGATTGGAGAATGATTTTGTATTTCTTCCTTAAGCTTCCGCAAATTTTATGATGTTCACACTTGTTTAGTTATTTGTTTGTAATCTTCTTTCGCATGTTGTATTATTATACCTTGATTGATGAAAATATTTTATTTAGTTAATTTATAGTTTATTGTGCAGAAAAGTAAAGTTTGATTATATTCGAGACGTAACCAAAACAATTCATATTATTTGGGAAGAAATTTAAATTTGTGGAACCTTTTGGTAGAAAATCGTGTTAAGAGGATAAAAAAGAAAGTTTACAAATCCAATTAAAATTATCCGATAGAAAAAGCCAACAAGAAAGAATATTTTTTTCCTATACATTATGTATGTGTGTGAAGACGTCGGATTTGTATTTGGAATAGAGAGAGCCAGACTTGACCTAATTAATGGACCTAATCATGCCCTTGAAATATAATAAGTTTTAGTAATTAGCATGACACGATTGCCACAATCTTTGTTTAGGTAGAATGAGATATCCATTGACTTCGACACAATCCCACGTCATGATTAGACGAAAAAGTAACTGTTCTACGAAATGAAATAAAATAAAGTTAGATGAGTTTAATTTAATATTTGGATCAAAACAAAAGGGGGGATTTTAAAAAGGTTATAATTAAGTGCTAATGCCTAGTGGAGGTCACTCTAAGAAAAGGTCATCAATATATTTAATTAATTTTGCTTATTCCTTTCTGCGGTCATTTGTTTTTTCCCCCTTATTTATTAGAAATAGAACGTGACAAGGCACCCGGGTAGTGCCCCATGCATCCATCAATGATTTGCCGTCATATGCACTTGATTCTCATGATATGCTAATATTGCTATTGGAAAAAAAAAAGAAAACAGTTATTTTTATTACCTACAACCGTCAATGTATTTAATTAAGCAAAACATTTTGCTCAAAAGCATAGTAGATTGCACTGCCATTAAATTTTATGGGATAAATTGATGGCATTGTAATCATATTTTATGATTCATTATGTCGCCTTTATATGGTTGATAATAAATTAAATTCTTCTTCTGAGGTGAGAAATAGGCTACGGTATCCCACGTCTTCATTTTAACTTTTTTTTTTGTTTTTTTTTTTAAATTCAGCGTTTGCTCCAGAAGATAGTAATAGTGAACAAAGCCGAATTTAATTTATACGGATTTAATAATGAACAATTAAATCGGAATATTCAATTGCTCCAATTTAATTTAGTTTTTTACATAAAAAATATTTAGTTAAATTTAAATGATTAATTATAATTAATTTAAAGTTATCATTTTATTATAAAAATATTTTATACATTATATATTTAAATAAAATAATACATATTTAATGTATTACAACATTAAATAAGCTATCGGAAATGAATATAATATTAAATAATGTTAGTGCTAAGACCCTCACGGTCTCCAAAAAAAATTAATGAATATATAATTATAATTTTTAAGTTATCAAAATTAATTTTCTAATAAATAAGAATGATAAAATGATTTATTTATTTTGAAATACGATATTATCGACATGGTAAATTTAACCATTTAATATGTGTAAATTATATCAAACTACCTATATAAAAAGCAAATATTTAATACATATTTTTTGTTCAAAATCAATGTCTAAAATAATGAAATATTGGTTTTTTTTAAAAAAAATATAAATGTTAAATTATGAACATGGTACGTGGAATATACTTTTGCTTTTAAAAAGAAAAATAATTATTCATATTAATTAGCTCAAATTGAATCCATTGTTTAAATTATTTTAATTATTTTTAAATATATATATATATATATTAAAAAACTAAATATTATATATTATATTATACTTGTTCATTATTTTTTAGCAAGGAAAGATTATTTTTAATTGGACTTGAATCGTTGTTTTAAATTATTTTTTATATTAAAATTTAGACATTATCTTTGAAATAGAAAATATTATTTAACAGTTATTTAACTTAATTGGATTGAAAATGAATTCATTTTTTAATTAATTTTAAATTCTGAAAATAATATATTATCTTCTAAAAGAAAATATTATTTATTTTAGTATACTTGTGCATTATCTTTTAGAAAGAAAAAATATGTTAATTTGACTGAAATTGAATTTATCTTTTTAATGTTTTTTTATTCTGAAAATAATACACTATAGTTGAAAACTGAAATTTTATTCGTTTTATTAAGCTTATCTATTTATAAAATATTATTTGTTTTGTTATACTTGTAAATTATTGTTTAGAAAGAAAAACAATATTTATTTTAATCATACTCAAATTTAATTATTTATTTTTAATTCCATAAATACTCAAATTATTGTCTAGAAATAAAATATTGTTTATTTTGTTCTACTTGTGTGTTATATTTTATAAATGAAAGATTAATGTTAATTGGTCTCAAATCGAATCTTTTTTTTAAAAATTATTTTTTAGTTTTGAAAATAATATATTATCTTTGAGAACAGAAATATTAATAATTTTATTATACTTATACATTATATTTTAGAAAGGAAAAAAAGTATTATTAATTGGGCTCAAAATTAAATTCATTATTTAAAATCTTTTTTATTAAAAAATAATAAATTATCCATGAAAAAGGAAATATAATTTATTTTTCCCTTCTAAAAAAGATATATATTATTTATCTTGTTATTTTTGTCTATTGTCTTTTAGAAAGAAAATATTAGTTTTCTATTGTTATAGTACATTATTTTAAAAAAGAAAGATTATTTTTTTTGAAAGATTAATATAGGTTTAGACCACCTTTTCCTCTTGATCAACTTCTCAACCATTCAAATAAATGATCAAATTTAATTACTTGGGATCAAATACACTGATCAATATATTAACGATTGAGATGTGCTCACTATCCTTCTGCAGATATATTAATCCATTATTTTAATAATACTAACATGAAAAAATAGTTTTTAAATTCTCAAAAATAATAAATTTATCTTTTTAAAATGAAAATATCAATGATTTTATTGGATTCATTATTTTAAATTATTCGGACTCAAATTCAATTCATTGTTTTCAATTATTTTTTTCCAAAAAATTATTTTTAAATGAAATATAATTTTTTCTTTTAAAATTTAAAATTCTTTGTTTTATTACTTTCCATTAATTATACATTATTTTTAGAAATGGTATATTATTTATTTTATTATCCATGTAATTACCTTTTACAAACAAAGATTATTTATTTTAGTTATACACAATTTGATATAAAGGAATGACTAATTTTAATTGACTCAATTTAAATTTTTATTTTAAATTAATTCTAAAAATAACACATCATCTTTACAAAAGGAAGGATTTTTTTTAGAAACAAAATATTATTTACTTGTACATTATATTTTAGAAATCAAAGTATATTTATTTTAATACATTTATTTTTTAATTTAAAAATGAACATTATCTTCTTTAAAATGAAATATTATTGATTTATTTTACATTATTTGGACACAAATTGAATTACTGTTTTAATTCTAAAAATATAACATCTTTTTAAAAAGAAATTTTTAATTTTATCATTTTAAAAAGAAAATATTGTATGTTATATTATATTTACAATTAATATTACATTATTTTTAAATAGCCCATATTATTGAATTTTAATTTTCAATTAATTTTTAATTTATAAAATAAAACATTATCTATTAGAAATAAAATATTATTTAAGGAAAATATTATTTATTTTATTAAAATTTTACGTTGACTTTCAGAAACGGGATATTGTTTATATTAATCACATTCAATTTGATAGAAAATGAAATATTAATCATAATTTGACACAAATTGAAATTTTGTTTTAAATTACTTCTTAATTTCTAAAATAATACATTATATTTAAGAAATAAAATATTATTTAAGGAAATATTATTTACTTTATTATATTTTTTTGTTTTAGAAACGGAATATGGTTTTTTTTATCACATTCAAATCGATAGAAAATGAAAGATTAATCCTAATTTGACTCCAATTTAATTTTTGTTTTAATTTTTTAAATTTTGAAAACAACACATTTCAAAAAATATTATTGAAAGAAATATTATTGTTTTTAAAATTAAATAATACTTATTAAATATAATTGTGCATTACCTTTTAGAAAATAAATATTATTTATTTAATCTGAAAATAAATATTTCATAAATCAAGTAAAAAATCTGCTTATAATAATCAAATTATGCTTTAAATTATATATATTTATTTTTTTAAGTGTTTTAAAAGAAAATATCATTTAAAGGAAATATTATTAGTTTTATTATGCTTGCTCATATAAGAAAAAGTTAACTTTAATTGGTTTCGAATTAAATTCCTTGTTTTAAGTAATTTGCATTTAATCGAATTGATTGTTTTATTTTTTTTAAATTAAAAAGTAATCCATTTATGATTTTAAAATAAATATTATTATTTTATTATATTTGTACATTAGTTTATGAAAAATAAATATCATTTATTTTATCAGAAAAAATATATATCTATAAATAAATATTTAAGTCACGCAAAAAATCTACTTATAGTGAAATTATACTCATAAATTTAATCTTCATTTATTTTTATTAACTTATATAAAAATATTATTTAAATAAGCATTATTGATTTTATTATATTTGTTCATTATCTTTTAGAAAGAAAACAATAAAACAAATAATCTTAATTGGACTCAAATTGAATTTTTTTTATTTTAATCTTTTAAACTCAATTGAATTCATCACTTTAATTTTTTAAATTTTAAAAATAATGCATTTATCTTATAAAATTAAATGTTATTTATTTTATTATATTTGTACATAATTTTTTAAATAAATATTATTTATTTAATTCAGAAATAAATATTTTAGTCAACCAAAAAAAATTCCTTCTAATATGTTCATAAATTTAATCTTCTTTTATTTTTTATCTTAATAAAAACTTATAATATTTTTTTCTGAAAATTTTAATTTTATATATATATATATATATATACACATATATACATTGCTTATAAAAATTTGACTCAAATTAAATTACTTATTTAAATTATTTGGACTTGACTGAGTTTATTATTTGAATTCTTTTCAAATTAAGAAAATAATATATTTATGTTTTAAAAATTAAAAATAATTTATTTTGCTATTCTTGTACATTACTTTTTAGAAAAGAAATATTATTTATTTAATCTGAAATAAATATTTTAGGAAAGATTTTTTTTTCAAAAACATACTCCAGCTAAACAAAAAAAATCCACTTCTACTCAAATTATGCTCATAGTACGAATCTTCTTGTATAACAAATTATTATAAGATCATTTTTATTTTCTACGAATTTTAAATTAAATTTGTGTATATATTATTTTATATGAAAAAAAATAACATATACCGTCATGTTATGATGCTCGTACTTTTTACCTCACAAAAAAAACAAGGACAAAAGAATATAATTGCCTTCAAATTAGATGCTTGGTGTCATCCCGTTGGCTAACTTTTTTTATTTCATCCTTAAAATTTTATTAAAATATTATTATACATAAAAATCTAAAGATATAAGATATGTTATATTATATAATATATGAATATTATACTAATAACCTATTAATAACAAACCATTAATATAATATATTTTTTTTATTAAAAGTTTTAATAGTGCATAATATTAGCTTTTATATAAATATAGATAAGTTATTATTAATCTATTATTTAATAATGATATTTGCTATATTTATATATTTTATCTTAAATTATTCTTATTTCTATTTCTTAACAATTCTCTTTCTATTTCCTCTTTTTTGCCCTTTCATAATTAATGTTATTCAATTTTAAATACTTACCTTTTTATTTATATTTCTATTTAATTTTTTACATATTATTTTTCTCTCTTCTTTAATTTTCATTTTATTCCTTTCTTTTATTCCTTTTTTTGCCTTTTTCTATTTTTGTTTCTTTTTCTAATTTTTCAAATTTTGAATTAAACCATTTCAACCGACTAGTCGATTTTTTTATTAAATCATTTTTTATCTAATTCAAAATCAAAATCAGTGTTGATATCAACATGATTGAACCACCAATCAAATTAGAGTGCTCATAATGTCACTCCTAGAAAACTTAATGCCGCTTCAAAATGCCGACTTTATCATTCATTCATACTCTCTTGCCTTTTCAAAATTCCATCCATTTTTAATGACTTTTTCTTCTCTGACCAATCTTTACCTCTTTTTTATTTAAATACTATCAATATATTCTCTTGCCTCTTCACCTTTCATCCAATTTATATTAATTAATATATTATCATTTTTATGTATTACTCTATTTTCTATTTTGGTGGACTCCCAGCTAATTTATTGAACATAATAATATTGTAAAAGATGGGATCGAAGAAACATTGAATAATGTAATATACATATAAAGTCATTTTGAAAATAAAAAATAAATTAGAACATGAAAAATTGTGAAAAATTGACCAATAATCAATATATGTAATTGTTTTAGAATGAAACTTTCACCTTTTCTCTATAATAATTTATTTCCATTTTCACTCTTTTTATTTTCATTTTATTTCATATACTTTTGAATATATATACATATAATGTAATTATAGTTTTCATATTAATTAAATTTATATGTGCGTTTCATATCTCATATTGTATAATATTAGTAATATATTTTTTATTATAAAAAATTAAAGTACTAACATACGGAAGAGAGATTAGAGAGAAAAAAATGATAGAAGATTAATTAAGAAAAAAGTTCTAGCAACCGGGACTAAGTTGAAGGAAGGTAAGGGAAGAAAAATTAAAATTAAATAAAGGATAAAATGGGAAATTTGAAATGATATTAAGAGTTATGAGTGATATTAAGAACACCCGTTGATAACATTGAAGCTGCACATCGCTAAAGAGAGACCAGCAGATGGAGAAAAAGACAACCCATCATATCCAGTGACCAAGGTGTAATGTAGTTAGAGCATTTCTAGTGTATCACTGGCAACTCCAAAATTCGAGGAGAGAGGAAGAGATTTGTTATCGATATTATTGCGGACATTTAAGACGATATATTACTAAGAAAATTTGTTAAGTAAGATAAATAGTAAATTTTGATTTTTTTTTTAGGTTTTCAATTTGAAGAGGAATTTTTCATTCTGTTTTTTTTTTAAAATCTAATTATGAGACCTCCTATTTAATATAAAAACAAATCTTGTTGTTAATTAGTCCCGAAGAGGCGAAGATGATATGTTTTCTCCTCGAGATCTTCCAATTGAGGTGCATCAACTCAAATTAAACATCATAAAAAATGGAGAGCAAGAAGGAGGATCCACTTTGATTTTCGAGTTGTCAATTAGAGCAATATAAGGTGATGTTTGTGGCATTTATTTATGAAGGCCAAGGCGCCGATTTTAATAATACCAAAGAACGATTAATTTGAGACATTATAATCACATGGACGTTAATTGAATGAATGCAACACATGCTTGCCGACTCACGTAATCTTCATCATCCTATCTCAATCTGTGTTTGTACAAGTATTCCTCTAGCTCTTTGTTAAATCACCATGGCCGACAGAAAAGAGCCAAAATAATTATTCGTCGACATGTATTAATAATATTTCCATACCTGAGACGAGGTAATCTGCTGTTCCCAATAACTTACACGTAGGCATCAATCATCGAAAAGTAGATTTAATATAAGCTGAACAAAAAAAGAGTCGGCAAAGCGTGTAGGGTTTGTGATGTCAAGTGGCGATTTAAACAAATCGTTCTCCTAGCTCTCACTTGAGTTTGAAATTAATTTCTTGAGTTTGGATATTTCCCACGTATCTTGTAGCACAACATGATTAGATACATAATCTTATCATCCGAGAACAAATAGCTACAATATTATGTAAGCACTGGTACATGACTTGCATTGCAAGCATGGATAAAGTTTGCAAACACCAGAAATTTAATTATGCGACTTTATTTGGTCAAGATCCTGACAGTATACGAACAAAACAAAATTGAATATAGTAACCAGAATTACCACACATATTTTGTAGCCACTCCCTTAACAAAGTTAATTAAACGATAACCACGAGATATTATTCATAATTAAGCTCCAGTCGTCTGTCTTGCGTATCGACAACGAAATATTATAAACAAAGTGCTCCATTTTCTTTTCTTATTTCTCTGGACGATCTAAGCAAATCAAACATCCCATCAAATGCCATCATCATCAAGAGACCTTTTCCGACGCCCATGGATGGATAGATGTAAATATGCAATGCGATATGCCTGTCTCCGTTGGTTGGGTAAACGCTGCAAAATTTGAATGAAGCCACATTACATGCATTCTTTTTATCCTCTCTCTCTCTCTCTCTCTCTCTCTCTCTCTCTCTCTCGACACATATAATTTACCACACGCGCAGATGCGTCGGGGCCTATCAAATCACCGCCCCACCTCTGCACCCATCGCCATCGCCAAATCCCCCAGAATCGCCTGTAGGGACCCCCGGTGTGTTTGCGCTCTCCCTCTTTTGCGCCCGACATCGAACACCTCGACGACATGATGAGCCATCGTCGGCGGATGCCGATGCCGTCGTGCCGATGCCGATGCCGTGCCTTTGGTTTGCTTCCGTGGCAATCCTATGAAAGTGAAACCGGTCCAAATGCTGTTCAAAAATCAAAAGGCGGGGAGTTTGTGTAGATTTCGATGTCGACCTCTCTGCCGACGAGACGCATTTGAAGTGCAACTTTTCACACCTCTCCAGTGGGCCTCAAATATGACGGCTCATTTTAGAAAATGGGCCGGAACATTTAAGACTTGCAAAACCCATTTTCGACCCTGTTACTATTGGTAACGGCCTCCATTCTCGTAACACCCACAATTTTCGTCGTATCGGCACTGTTCCAGGCGGCGGTGGGGGTGGGGGCGGCCGCTGGCTGACGTCCTCAGCCGCTTGGAGGGCTTCGTGCGTCCGTCCGATTGCCGACGGGTACACGAAGGCGGTGGCTGTGGAATACGCTCGACCACTTCAGCTTCGCCGACCTGCCGGCATTCGAGCAGAGATACTTCGTCGGTGGCAAGTGGTCGCATCCGTGGCAAGGAAGTCTGGCCTTCTTATGCTCTGGAAACGGCGACGACAAATAATGGTTCGCGGCCAACGCCGGCTTCAGGGATTCCCGATGGAGATCGGCCATCTCTTCGGCTCCCTCGACCTGTTCGACATAAGTAAATGGTTCGAAACGAAGCCCTCTCTCCCAATTCGTTATTTTTTTATGCCAAGATATTTATTGTCTTGTTTTACTATATTATACTAGTTCACACTTGCGAATTTAGTTGATACTTACCGGTGTCTTTAGAAAAATTATGACGACCTTTTGGTGTAAACTGAATCGTTCCTCTCGAACTGGTACGTTAGATCACTCTTGTTTGTAAGATTTTATTACTTTTCTTTTTTAGATTTCCACCCGGTCTTAATTTTGTATTAGTACAATGTCTTTTAGGTTTCACGAAGTATCAAATGTTGAATCATTGCAACTATATTAAACATCAGGCTATAGTGCACACAATGTAATTTAAACAAATTGTTTCTCTTTCACGTGCAGGGAGACATATATGTATCGATATTAGCATAGATCATTAATTGGGTACTTGTATTCCTCAAATTCTAATTGCATAAAATGTTGGCATCTGCGGGCTATCATCCATGCTAATATAAGTTCGAACTTAGAAATCATCAAGCACAGTTGCCTATTGAGTTTGTATTTTGTACTGCTTTTTCATTTTTTGGTCTAATGGGTGTTGTTACTGACACTATGTTTTCAGCACATGTTGTCATTAATTTGGTTAAATAACAATGACTTTAATTGTCCTGGTTTCGCGTTTCATGTCAACTTTGTTAATATGGAATGTTAATGCGTTATGGAAGCAAAGGTAAAGCTTATGAGAATGCCAAGATAGTGGCATACCTCATTGCTAAACAAGCACTCCATGATTTTGCATCATTGATTATTGACCTAAAGTGAAAAGACAGACCTGTGGTTCTATTTGGTTGCTTGTATTGGGTAACTAACCTATGATGCACTGGAATGGGTTACCACGTAAGTAGAGTGATTTTGACATTTGTCTAATCTTTTTTTTTTTTTTGAAAGGGGACATTTGTCTAATCTTGTTGCTTTATCAAGTGAAGAAGCAATGAGTTCTGATGTTATGTTTTTCTCTTTCATTAATTCATTGATGTTATTCCCTAAGCAGATAATTCTTCTGTTATTGAGGCATAAATACTCATGCATTACCATGTGTGATAGGTGGAGAGTGGACTTTCTCAGCACTCATCCTCAAATTTGAAGACATTGTCCCACCTGAAACATTTCATGATATTTTGTCTCACGACTTTAATTAGGGTTTGCTTGGTTGGTAGTGAAAAAAAGAAAAATGATGAGAAGAGAAAATAGGAGAATTGATTCTCCTTATTTGGTTAAATTAGAGGAAAGTGTATTCCTCTTCAACACTTTCTTTCAACTTCAAATTGGATTGGCAAAAAAGATGAAAACATATTTAACACATTTTCATCTCTAATCTTATATAATAAAAGTATTAATATGCATATGAAAGATAAATTGTCTAAATACATTATCATTTAACATCTATTTTCTTTATTTTTCTTTAATTATGTCAATCAACAACAACAAAGCCTTATCCCACTAGGTGGGGTCGGCTACATGGATCATACGAATTCGTTGATCCATGTTCATGAGATTCGACAGGGTTTTACGCTGGCTGTCGGGACCTAACACAACCCTCCTCCTTTATCCGGGCTTGGGACCGGCTATAAACATAGGCGGAGTTCTTTAATTATGTCAATCAAATAAGAATAATTATTCACCTTCATTCTCTTCAATTTTCTTTCCATTGTCCTTTGTCTTCCCTTTCTTTATCTTTCCTTTTTCTTTAATGAACTTTAAACTAAACAAATCCTTAGAGTCAGTACATTCAGCCCATCCTATATGTACCTTGCAATATCTTCTGGGTTATGATCAGTTTTTTTTTCGGGGTTATGATCAGTTGATGTGCTTTGTTTAAGATTTTTGCATGTGTTTCGTTGCATAAGAAAGTCTTGGGATTTGCTAGAAGACCAAAGGAACAATCCTAATATCCTGATCAAGTTTGGTTGATCCTTTATATTTCACTTATGCTAGAAAGATTGACTCTTTTATTCTATCATATCTCATTTTTCCAATCTATTATTTCTTTTCTTTGCTTATCCAATGAATTGTATGCCATATGAACCTCAATAGAATGAGTGAACTTTCAGACTTGTTTTTTTTAAAAAACTTTCAGACTTGTTGAGTTCTGCCTATATTGTTACGTGTAAATATAAAGCTTGAATTGGTAGCATATCCAAATTTAATATGATTTCAGGTCAAGGGTCTTGAGTTTAAACATTGTCGATGTTTGTATTAAAAAAAATATACTTGGCTTCCTTGAGTTGTCCGCATGGTGGTCTCGACTAGACTAAAGTTGTCCCCACACTTAAAGAAAGAGTGTTACGATTCTAAATGTAAAAATATTGCTCTTTCTATCGGCATAATATTTTAAAAAATTGGTAGCACATTTAAATCAAACGTACATCTATCTTGCCATGGTTGATTGCCCATATCATTGTGACTTTCTTGAACGTTTACCAGCAAACCCTATAAAGAAGATAGTTAAATAGTCATGTTATATAATTTCTTCAATGGTACAAGGACAATGAGAACATTCTTTGAAACCAATGCTTCTTGTGGGACAGTAAAAATGGATCCTCTTGCTTTATGGTTTCAATATCCTTTCTTTTTCTTCTTACTGTCTCTTTGAGAATTCCTATATAAAATGTTTAATTTTAGCTTCTATATTCACTTGAATAGGTAGTTTGGGATTTTATTTGGCCACTATCCAAAAACTATATTTTTTCAGTAAATACTGTTTTTGTTGCATAATATTCCAGTTGATTTTACTTCTTACAATTTTGTATGAGAACGATGTAGCAATGAAAACAATTCAGACACTTTGTTGCTATAAATATTTATTGGTAAAATTTTTTATGTTCATTATTTTATATTATGTATAACTTTGTAGAGCACAAAATTTGAATTCTGATGGTTCAATCAAATGGATTTTCAACAAATTTCCTTTCTAATTTGGCTGCTTATCCTCTCAAAAAAAATTTGTTTATGTCGAAGGACGTAATCCATATTTATCGAGTGTATTCTTGGAGTGCATTTTTGCAGGAGTGACCATTTATGATAACATTTGATTATTGATTTGGGAGATGGCCCCTGAGGAATGAATGGTTGGAACTGGAAGGTCAGTACTAGAGTACATTTCATTCATATGTTTCACTTGACACGACATTTACATTTTCATGACCTCGTCACAGGACAACATTGAGATGCCATTTCCATTAACTAGCAGTAAATAACAGTTTTTCTGCTTGCAATTTCAATTATTCCTCATACAATGATTTGTCTTCAGACTTATTGTGTAAAGCAAATGGTTCAATGGATTACACTGACTTTGGTAGTCGTGTGAGTACTAGTAATGATGTGTTCTAAACAAATATATGTTTACCTTCAATCACGTGAGCTCCTTCAGTTTTCTCCACATGATATGATCCATTAGGTAATGTCAAGTTTCAATTTTAGATTTTGCTTACATCATATTTTCATATTCTCGATTCTCCATAGACTTTGAAACAACATGGTCACATGCATCCATTTTGGATCATTGTGCATTGGGATTACAAGTTACCATAACAATTACATTGACTGATTGACATCATTAATGAACAGGCACTCAGGGAGCTTCACATTGAAAAGATTTTGGCAACTGGAGTTGAATAAATAGAGATAAGGACTCAATTAGGGTGAATTTTCCTTCGATTTTGTTGTCTCAATTAGAGTTTCATCACTACATGGCTCTTTAAGAGCTCAAATTGGACGTTTATATGTTCTTAAACTCGAGAAGTTTGTAGAATACCATCTATGTGCAAGTCATGAGGGTGGGATGAATTGATGTTTTTAAAAATCGCAATAAAAAATTTTGAAACTGTTTTAGAGAAGTCAAGTAAAATTATCTACTGTTTCAAAAAAAAAAGTAAAATTATCTAGGCAAACAAATGTGCCACAGTAATAAAAGTTAAGAAATGCTCCTCTAAAAAAAGTTAAGAAATGCAAACTCAAAATGTGTTGACGAGCTTCGATCCTACTCCTGAACCTACATATAAGTGTGCTCCCTTTAAATGTATGCATATAATGGCCATAATTTTCTTCTTGTAAATACATGCTCTTAATTTATGATATTTGTTGACATAAGACACATGTGAATATGTAATAGCATGTGAGGGAATTAAAATGGTATATAACACATCAAATAACACCCAAATTATATGTGAAGTTAAACATCCATAAGCATCACATGAACATCAAATAACTCGAAGCATCACATGATATATGAGCAATAACACAAAAAGCCATCCATGGTGCGACAATCATAGTCATCAATCATAAAAGTACATTCAAAGTGTGCATGCACTCAAATATGTGACGAGAGTCACTGCAAATGATGAACTACAAAATGGTACATGCCACTCATAAAAACACATAAACATAATCATCCACTCTAACTTTTCACTGTTTTGACATCATCAAAAGAGGGACACTAATGTAACAAAAACAAGGGACACATACATCTCGTCGAGGCTATCGTCCTTATGAACCATCAATAGAATGAAGCCCTAAGTGACTTGTGGTATGTGCGATGTGAGGTGAAAGAACAAAAGAAAACATAGAATATTATAATCCCAGTAAGAAATTGCAGGGATCAAGTTGCCCATAAGCCATAAGTTGCCCTCACTTGTGGACTTGCTCCCATTTGGCAGAAAATTTCACATTAGTTTGAAATTTATAAACTATTAGCCCAAGACTACAAGCGCACAATACTTTTTGTAGTTTAGGAATAATGCATGAGAATATCAAACAAATACAATTCAAAAATAAAAAGTATGATAATTGTTTTGATTCCTAGTGGGAAACACATATGGAAAATGAAAATTTGTATCTATGATGTAAAAGTGAAGCATGTTGTGAAAAATTTTAAACTTTAACCACAATATCGTGGTAATGGCAATAGGAGTTAGAACATATCATTTACACCTCCAAACTTAATACCAACACTGTCCTCAATGTTAAAACAAGTTGAACGAGTGTTTATCATCTTTAGAAAGCAAAGAGAAATAGTTTTTCGTTTTGTAGGTGTGGTTCAAAGTTTTATGTGTAGTTCAAGTGGGAGTATCTTTCTTCACGTTCCTTCTTCCTCAGCTGCTAAGTCTCTAGAGAAAGACTGAGATCAAAATATAGAAAATAAGGATAGCAATATGGAAATCAAAAGTAAGAGGTGTAGTTGGTGCAAAAGGTAGGGGTATGTGTAATATGATGTTGTATCGGAAATTCAGCCGGAGGCAGTTGAACTCTTGCCACTTGATTCCTTGGATCATTTTCTTTCCAAAGTGAAATCCCCCTAGTATAGGAAAGAATAAAAAAGTGCTTTCATTGTTGTGGAATAAGAAACCTTTGTATCTTAATGCATGTATTTAATTTATTTAGAGCTATTAAAGTGGAAAGATTGATTCTATGGGATCCTTCTTTTCTTCAAACGAAACGAACGAAGATAAGATAAAAATACTATTAGGTTGGGTTGCATCCTAACAAGAGCCATTCTTTATTGTTTTAAACTAGACTTTTTGTATTCTTAAGTTCAAGGAGGTTTAAATAGTGCCATGTGATCAAGTAGAGATTTCCATATGTGCATAGATTCAGTAGTCAAGTACGAATATCCCAATTCATAAGTAGCAAATTTTTATTTCTCATTTGTGTTTATCGCTCATCCAACGAGGCTTAACTTTACATGTATGAGTTCTAAATTTCCTAGGACATCATCCTCTTTAAGTAACCATTTCTTCAATAGCCTTTTAAATGTATGATTACAGAAGGATTTTCAAATTCTTGGTCCATGGTTTCACTAGGCAAATATTGGTCTTCCTTAGATGGATATTCTATTGGTTTTGAAAAATTGAATTATGTTGTTACCTTCTCTATTTGAAAAGAAAACTATTCTGCTTTTACATCCATCTTGGTTATTTCAATTACGTCATGTTGCTTTGGTATCATAACTTGTTGACCCGTGGATAATGGCATGGGTGTGACTTTGGAACTCTGAATATACTCTTCAAAAGAATTGTAACTAACTTCAGCATTAGAACACTTCTTTTCTTTTGAAGTTCCTTCATCTTTAATTGTAAAAGGTTGCACTCATGTTGATCTATGGAGGAAATTGCCTCAAGTGGAACTTGACCAGTTGGAGTTAGGTCCAAGAACCTCACATTTGAGAGTAGGCGAGATTGTTTTTATTTTTTCTTTGGGTCCACTAAGTAACTCATCTTCAGGGTAGCCACCAAATATATTGAGTTGCTATATTCATCACAAGTGAGGGTACTTGTTACCCATTGATAGTCTGAAAGCAATATGAAGGGAATATCTCACAGTTCTTTAGAAATTCAGAATTTGATGTTTTCAAAATTTCTTCTTCATTAGATAGACACTTTAGCAGTGAGTCTTCAATGTGATCAGCGGTTGGTACCATTGTAATAGCTTCTTTACTCACTTCAACAACTTCATCTTGTCTTTTAGCATGTACCTTTGGTGAGACAACATCCTTTTCAACTTCAACTTGTGTGATTACACAATTAATATTAGTTATTGTAGTCTTTTCTTGATTGCTGACTTCAGTTTTAGCTCCAAATGATTCCTCATGTTTCTCCTTTACAACCAATTCTTTCTTTTGGTTTATCTCTTTTCTCAATTCCCATATTTATTTCCTAATTTTTTTCTTCCAAATGGGCAGATTAGGTTTGCAGAGTTTTCTGAATTAGTTTGTAGAAAAATTTGAACCTTCAATCTTGAGATTCAACTTGAAAACGTCTATTGCCATAGAAAATTGTTCTGTGATTGTGTTTTGCTTTTGTTGCTGCCTTAAGAAGTTCTCTAACTTAATTTCAAAATCTAATTTCCTTATGAGTTGATTAAGTATTTGCCGTGAATTATCCATAGCTACAACCTCTAAAATTTGACCTTGACTTTGATGATAATATATTTGACTTTGTGAGTAAAAAACATGATTGCTAAATTTGAGAAGTCTTGCTCAAGATTCTAACAATTTGAATATTTTTTACATCGAGAGGCCTACATGTAAGCATAAGAAGGGTGTTGAACAAAAAATACTTAATTGTAGTAAACTTGTGATGATCGTGCAATATTGGAACTAATTTCTGAACAGACTTATATATAATATCTTTAACTTTGAAAAATGTTTCGTCACAACTCTCATTGATTGGCATTTCACTTTATTAATAGTAATTCTGGGACCAAATCTCTCAACTCATATCCATCTTATACTTGATACTCAATGTGCTAGTCAATTTCTCTTAGTTTGACATGTGATCGTTCACTTCTTTTCCTTTCTATCCCATAATCCAAATTCAAAATTTTTTTTGCACTATTTCAACTTTTCATATAATGAGGTTAGTTGTAGATATATAAAAAATAGGAGCAAACATGAAATGAAACATAAACTAAGATAGGATTAATAACAAAAATAAATAAATTGCTAAAAAGTAAACCTAGCCTAAATATAAAAATGATACACAAGTATAACTGAATATAAACAATGGAATGAGACGTAGACAATGAGAATATAAGGTAACAAAAAATAGAGGTAAATATAAAAAAAAGTTGACCTAAAATAATGAAATTAATTGCTAAAGAGTAAACGAATCTAAACTAGACTATAAATAGTGAAATCGATTATAGAGCAATGATAATTCCAAGTTAACTAGACAAAAATGAAAGTCAAGAAAAAAAAAAGAAAACTGAAACGAAAATGGAAAACAATTATGATTGTAAACAATGAATTGGCATAAAATAATGACATCAAATTCAAATAAAACAAAAACAAAGTCTAGAAAAAAAAATTCAAAACTCTCTTTGTCAATGGCGCAAAAATAATTTGATGTGGAGTTAAGAAGAATTGGGAGATGAGGAGTGTCATAAAATATGATAAAAAGAATCAATTCTATGCTAACTCGAAAATATCTCAGTTATAAATGCTCTCATTGGGGTACTCAGCTTTCAAATAGGGGTACTCATGTGTATAATGCCCCTAATCGAGCTACATCTTTCGACAAGTTTTAGAAATCGATAAATCCCAATATATACGTCTTAGGCCGAAAACACACAATCTTCCCTGTAGTATAGTATGTGGTCGAACCATAGAGAGATATTGCTTGTTTCTGAACTTTATAACTATCAAATAAATTAATCTGATTACTAAAATTAACGTTGCAGGAATGTAATAGTTTTATACTTTTTTGTTTTTGTATATTCATTTTATGTTTTTGTTATTTGTTTAATGGAAAGATTAAGCAAGCGAGATATCATATCGAGAAATTAAAGATGAGAATGTAAAGCATCTTTCTTAGGGACTCTTTTCATAGATAAACATTAGTTCGTCTTGCATCACCAGTTTAGCTAAGTTAGATGCAAAATGAATCATAAAAGTGGACCTCTTCACTCTCGTGGTTCTCTGCTCTCATTTCGAGACTACAGATTAAAGACAAATAGATTAGATTACATGTTCATTGCCTGTCGAAATATCCAGGAAACCCATCCAATCACATAATCAAAAGATAAAAGAATTCATTCCACTAAGCTCTTTCCTCTCAGTTCGAATGTGGATAGAGGTCTGCCTATATGTGAATATCTGGTAAAATATAAAATCTCATAAATTTATTCTAATATAAATATGCTTTGCGATAAAATAATAAAATGACATGAATTATATGAAGATCGATAAAATGTTAAAAAAAATAAAGTTTGTATTAGTAATAATGAGTAAGATATCCACGACATCAGTCATGACCGTGACTGAATTATAACGGTGTGCTCGTGAAACATAATTCCGCAAACGTGAGAACGAGCCAAACTTTCAAATCATTTTTTCCAGCTTGATCATGTTCATGACCGGTCGTGCCTTGGCTTCATCACAAAGATGATAGTTTGGTCACAAATGCGAGTGAGAGCCAAAATTCGGTCCATGGGACTATCCCTCAAGGTCATTTAAGAATTTAGAACATTTTTTAGGGCATGAATCATGAACATAGAAACTAACATGTTGGAATCATAATTTAAAATCATATGATTAAAATCATACATAACTTTAGAACTAGGACATGCATTATGATCACCTAAAACATATAGATCTAATCACCAAAATTATGCAACCGTAAAGTATAGTCAAACTCTCAATTCATTATAGAACTGATAGAGAAAAGAGGAACTTGAATCTCATTTACCTACCTTAATAAATTTTGTTTCTTCCTCTATTTTCTCTGTTTTCTTCCTTTTTGTCCCTTTGCATTTTCTTTTTCAAAGCCGTAGTGGTTGCCGTTTAAGAGGAGGTTAGGATTTTATATACAAACATAAGGATTTTGACAGAAAAATCTATATGTGATAATAGGATTGTTACAATGCATCAAGACACCTTTTATTTTTAACAACGTTAAAATTTAGAATTCTTTTAAGTTGAACAAAGAGCAAAGCCATTTTTCTCCTCTCATTGGGTATTCAAGTATCCATTCAATGTCGCCCACATCACATGTCAAAAGCATACATTTGCCAATTTAATTTTTTATTCCCTATAGCGTTTTAGGTCATAGGCTCTTGATGACATTTCACGCGAAGCAACATCACATGTCAGATAAAAAGAAAGAACGATAAGGAAAAGTTGAGAACAAAGTCTACTAACGAGGGCTCGTCACAAAGAAGGGATGAAGATAAGTTAATTTTTTTTCCAATATCATCTTCATAGATCACGCTGCATGCAATAAAAAACTCAACTGGAATTGTCGATTGAAGCTTGTGAGTTCAAGATTTAACATTATAATATGTGATCCTGAAAGAAATTAAATAATATGGTAGCAGGGCATCATCACACGCACCGTCGACATTTGTCACACGAAGAGAGCAACCCTGCCGCGGGGGGCACAAAGCCTGCCAAGACAGGAGCGATGACGCTATCGCATGCATTAGGAGCCTACACCAAACACTGGCAGCCACAGCCGCAGTGATGGCCCTCTGCAAAAATGATTGTTGGGGGGCACTTTAGAGCCAGGCTTGCATGCATGCAGGATGCAGCTAATCTCCTCTGCCACAATTCAGGCAAAGAGATTGGCCTATGGGTACACCCAAATTATTGTAACTCTCTCCTTCTCTTAGGTGCCAACTAACAACTACAAGTGGCTCAACTGATAACATTGTTCCATTCTGATAGTAAGAAGTCTCATGCTGAAATTTTAAAAAACTTTTAATCAAATTTGATTGATACAATTTGTCACTAGAGTTATATTTTTTTTGCCAATCCCAATATCTAAGAAGTGATGCCAACCGTTCAAGCCATCCAACCCTAGAAAACACATTGTTGATAAGTTGAAAAGTTGGCACCGTCGAGTTTGATATGATTTTAAATATTCGATATTCATAAAGAATCGAACTCATAAATCTTACTTAAATAAGAAAAAGTTGTTTACTACTCCCCCTCAATCTCCTTTAATTAATAGGGTTATATTTTAAAGCCGATGAAAATTAATAGTCCGGATTGATTTCTGAAATCACCATTTAAAAAATAATGTCTTGCTTTTTACTTCGACTCCAAATTAGTTAAGTGCCTCACTTGTGGATTTTAACTAAAATGCAAACTTCACTAATTTCTTTATAAAAAAATCCACTCATATATTTTACCTATGTCACAAATTCAGATGATATATGATCATTAATCTTATGAATGTTAGAATCTACCCTCAGAAAATGTTGTAGGTTAAGGGGCCATAGTTTTATCCTTTTATTTTTTTTATCACCTCTCGTGATATTACAAAAGAATTTAAAATATCGATAACAATTACATCTATTTTCAAAATTTTGTAGACATGAAAAAAGCTTCATAACGTAATAATACATAAAAAAAATGTAATATTGTTTGATCACCGTGCACGTACTCAATCAAACAAATATGAACCCAGAATTAAAGAAAAATAAAAAGGAAAAAAAGTATTGAATAGTTACTTCACATAAATTTGCAGGCTTCATACATTTTAGCTGCATTTGTTTGCATGAAGAAAAAATGTATATAGCAGAGTTCAAACAATTACAGTTAGTAGCCAACAATGATGTGTCCGTTCGTTCGTTCGTTAGTTAGTTAGTTCGTTATTTAATATTTCTCGGGAATGCCGCAGGCCCAAAGTTAGCCGTAGAAGGGCCCACAGAACAGCGGCAATTACAGCAATCCGCACATATTTTCGAGGTTCGATTAGACTATGATTATTACTACAAATTTAGGAGTGATTGATGTGGTTATTAAGCATAGCATATATATATATTAATATTAATCTTTACAAATAGCATGCAGTATATAATACAAATAGCGAATGATGGATTTCCAGTCGTTGTTAATTAGGAAGAGGAGGAGGAGGCGAAGAAGTAGCGCGCGCATGAATCAATAGGGACGCTCGCCAATGATGTTCCCAGGGGGGTCGTAGTTGCAGGTCACGAAGACGTCGCCGTCGGCGCACCTCACGCGGGGACACCCGACGTAGAGCGTGCTGGCCCACACCACCTGCGTGTAGTGCCCGCACATCTGCCCCGACGCGCAGCTGTTGGTGGCGTAGTCGTAGTACTGCTGCTCCGAGATCCAGTCCTCGACGGCGTACGCCGCCGTGTATCCGCTGGAGCCCTCGAAGAGGTTCTCGCCGTAGGGGCCGTCCGAGTGGATGAGGTCGCAGTCGCCGCGCCTCCGGTTGGCGTAATGCTGCGCGTAGGCCGCGAGCTTGTTGCTCCACGACAAGGGGCCGATGCCGAGGCTCGCGCGGACGGCGTTCTGAGCGTAGAGGTACTCCTCCGGGCTGTCGTAGGCGCCGCGGACGGCGTCGCCTGCGGTGAGCAGCAGAAAGACGACGGCAGAGAACGCTGCGGCAGCCATTCGTTAGTTGGTTGTTGCCTGGGACCAATGTGGCCTGAGAAGGGCGTGCCATGGGTATTTATAGTAGGTAGATCGAGGGGCATCTAAAGAATTCGAGGCACGCTGTGTATTGCGAACGCCAATTAAATTAATTATATTGGAAGGTGGAGTGGCTTAATTGTTTCAGTGGTAACTAAGGCTTTGTTTGGATAAAATTTCATAAAGGGAAGGAAGGGGAACGAGAGGGAAGGGAAAAAGGGGGAAGGGAATGGGGGGGGGGGGGGGGGGGGGGGGGAATGAATAACCTTGTTTGGATGGAGAGAAAGGAAGGGGAAAAATTTAAGTATTAATATTATATGACAATTATACCCTTTTCTTATTGTAATAAAATTTATACGTTTAAAGGTAACTAAGTCATTTCATCTGATAAATTGTTTTAACTGTCATTCACCTCCTTTAAACCCCAAATCGGGGTTGAAAAAAAAGTTGGCCGAAAGGGGAATTGAGGGAAATTTTTCACTCCTTCCCCTCTATTTCCTTTCATCCAAACTGGGTAAAAAAGGGATTTGGATTCGATAAAGGTGGGTGCATGTTTGAATTCAGAGACATGAGAGAAATTAAGATAGAAAGAAGAAAGAAAGAATGTTTTTTTTAATGTTTTGAATCTCCAAAACGATTTATGGTATGCATTTTAGGAACGTTGCTGTGTGATGTGGGCATGTGTCACGAGGCAGCAGTTGCCGTCTCAGTTGTGGTTAAGGGCACATGCATCGCCCAAGAATTATGTTGTCCAACTTGCATTTATCTTACAATACTGTTTACCGGGTTCACATGCCATAACTTCAATCATATCTTATATATATATATATATATATATATTCATGCACTCGTAACAATATTTTAATTTTCAAAATTATATGCCAATAAACGGAAGAATCAACAGGTAACGCGTCCATTGCTTGCAGAAAAAAAAAAAACCTTCATGTTTGCGTCGATGGATCTGCCACGCCATACGGCGATGAGTTTAAGGCTTTAAGCAATGATGGATCATGGTGTGGTAGCAAATTGCACGGCTGGGTTGTATTATGTTTTTCCATGTTTAGGAGACCATCAGCCAACTTCTTGGGGTCTTCGAATTAATATTTCTAAAAAGACACTTTTTAGTCAATAGATTTACGATTGTGAACCTTTTATGGACCAAAAATTACGAACTTATACATCTTGCACTGTAGCGAATGACAAAAGTTTAAGCATATATCTTGCATAATTGAAACAAGGGGTAGTCTTTGTTTTAATTGAAAACTGAACAAGCGTAGTGAAAAACAAAATTTTGTAGAGAATTAAAATTACAATAATCAACATAAATGTACATAGTAATTTAACGTGAAAAACTCCTCAAAATTAAGAGGGTAAAATTACAAGGTTAAGATCAATCCAAATTTTCACTATATGAAATGTTCTTTCACAATAAGTTTTACAACAAAGCAAATTTTCATCTACACCAAGATGAAACCAACAAATCTCTCTCCCAATGTGAGAATTGTTCAAAACATATAATAGAGCAACAGTAATCAAGTTTCACTCGAAGCAATGTCTTCTTGCATGAACTTCTTCATCCACAACAACTCCTTAATTGTCTTGCTATAAATTTAGCTTTAGTAGTTGACATAGCTACGCACTTTTGAAGACTTGATTGCCATGAAACAACACCACCGACAAACATCATTCAGTAACTTGAAATGAACCTTCTACTGTTCACATCACTAGCCATATAAAAAATTTGTATACCCAATTAGTTTTGATTTCTCAGCACCAAAATAAATACAATAGTTGTAGCATGGAGATACTTCAAAATCTACTTCATGGTATTCCGTACTTACCCCTTTACTTACTTAGAAGCAAACTTGCTAACAAGTCTACCAGAATGAGCGATATCTGACTTCGTACAGACCATGACATAAATAAGACTCCCACCAACCAATGCATATGGAATCATCTCCCTCGTCCTTTGTTGATATTGTACATTGATTATTGTTCAATTTATGATCATCATCATCATCATCAAATCATCCCTAATGGTAAAACTTTTTTACATAGATAATTCTACTAATAAATTACTTTCACATATTTATTCTTTATTATTACCATTATGTTTTACTCAATATCAATAAAATTGGACATGCAAACTTAATTTTCCTACAATAATAATAATAATAATAATAATGTCATATGATCAATTTTCCTACAACAACAACAATAATAATAATCAACTTATTGATTTTGTTAATATAATACTTTATTTAGATTCCTAGTTCATTTTTTATAATTGGTTTAGTTTAATTTTATATTGTAAAAGTAAATATGTTTATGTCATTTTAGTCATAAATAATTAATAAAATATGTTTTGTAATTTAGAAATATTATTTTTTATGAATAAGCAATATTATTTCAAATTAACTTAAATTATTTTTTATTATTAGCAAAATGTTGACTCGAATTGGCTGAGGCCTCCATCAATTTTGAGGCCCCTTTATCGGATATTATATTAATATTATTAATTTTTAATAGTCAAACAAATGTGAATGCTTTTATTTTGAAATGAATCTTATTTTTATCTATTATTTATGATATATCTAGTCTTAGTTAAATAATATTAATTAAATATTTTATTTTTTTTCCAATTTATCAATTCTTTCAATATTTCTTTTTTTATTAAGATCTATCGATGTTTAAGATTATTGACACCCGACTAATTTGATATTCAGAAGGATATATCGAAAAAAATTGGTAATTTTTTAGAAATCTAACACAAGATAAACTCATTGACTTTGAGATACAACCCCATTAACTAATTGTGCTAACCAATTATAAACTTTTTACTTTTAACATACAATGCAACTAATATTCCTCATTAAAAAAAGTGGTCTTCACCGTAAAAATCTTTACAATAACTTCAATATGTATACCCTTAGAGTAAAAAAAAATTGATACTTGTCCAAAATCACGCATTACATACACAAAAACATTAGCAAACTAATTAATTAGTACTTTGAACTAACAAAATTTTATTTAAGACCAAAAATGATTTAAGAAATAATTTGATTATTTTAAGATAAATTAAAAATAAAAAAATAATTATTTTGTATTAGAAAATAGAGAAATATAATTTAAATAATTTATTATATGTAGTATAGTAATTTCTTACTTTAGTCCTCCTAATATGTTGAGATGACCCTACTGGAACTTATATTTCAATTGGATAGTGTTTGGCAGAACTTGACTAGGACTTGTTTGGCTAAAGTTTATAAATCAGTTAAAATGACTTATAAGTTAGTTTTGAATTTTCTCTTTGTTTGGTAACTGAGAAAAGAGTTGATTAGCACTTATATTTTGCTTACTTATAAGTCAGAAAAAATAATCTGGGAGACCTCAACTTATTTTGTTTGAGAAGAAAAAATTGATCACTTTAAATAATGAATGTACTATTTTGCCCTTACAATATACATAATTTTTATTCGTATATTTTTTCTAATATAATATTAAGGATTTTTTGATCATTCGATTAAAATAATAACTTATAAGTTTTTTTATTACTAAATATGTAATTGTTTATTTTTTAAAATTAACTTCAACCATTAAACTACTTATCATCACTTTAACTTATCAGATATTTTATATCAGTTAAGCCAAACGAGCTCTCATAAAGTCCTTCTAGCCAAACACTACATATATGATATTTTCTTGAGTGTTACATAAGTTGATCTTAGAGACAATTGAATCAAATTAAATAATTTTGATAACAATACAACCATCAAATTAAATTAAAGAGTAAAAGTATCATTTTAAAAAATTCATTTTGTTCCTAATTTGGTTCATCAGCTCTTTATCTTTATATTATTTTAACCAAACATGAAACAAGAACAAATCAATTAGCTCTTATGAACTTGAATGGAGTAAAGATTTTTCAGTGGTATTTGGTGGATTTTATTTTAATAAACATCTAATATTGGCAGTTGTTAGATCTCCTTGTGTACTGTTACGTTATGAGATAGTGAACGTGGTTTTTTAAAGATGGACAAGTCATACATGTCTCTTGATTTTATTTATTCGTATTGTGTTGGACAAATGGAAAGATGTTTAGGTGGCAAGGTTCACCTACTGTGCTCGCGGGTAGATTATTACACAATATTTCATGCATAGGAAAAATAATAATAATCCAATTGGTAAAAAATTATTGAGGCCGCAATGACATCGAGTGAGGGACGTCTTTTTTTTTCGTCCCGAGTTTACAGGATTTGATGATCAATTATTTTCATAAATTATTTCTAAATTATCATAATTTTTTACATTTAATATTAATCCACAAGCTATCACGATTTTTTTAATTTATTCGTTTCATTGACTTCTGCTAATTTTTTCGTTATCTTTAATTTTTTTTATTTATGAAAAATAAAAAATACTGCTCAGATCGTTATATTTTCATTTCGACATTTATAATTATGAAAGGTATTTTTTACTTTTCGTAAATAGAAAAAAATTAAAAATAACGAAAAAGTTGATAAAAGTCAACGGAACGCGATAGTTTAGAAATTCAAAATAATAAGTTCATAATTTAAGATTAGGTGTAAAAAATCGTGATAATTTAGAAATAATTTATGAACTAAATCAATCTGAAAAATAATAAATATATATATTCTCCTAATCAAAATGATCGAATTTAAAATTACTACCACTTAAAATACAACAACAACCAATCAACCTTGATTAATGGGGACGCGTCTTGCATCAGTGATCAAGGCAGCAGCCTTTATTTTTAGATTAGATGTCAAACATTGTCCGGGGGGCTGTAGTTGCACGTGATGAAGATGCCACCACCGTTGGTGCACACCACCCGTGCGCAGCCGATGCCGGTCGAAACCCTCGACAGGACCTACATTTATGGATCAAAGCCACAATTATGTGTATTGAGCTCAAATGCTTTTTTAATCATTATAACGTTTGTGTGACAATTATCATAATGAGAAAATAATAATATCACAAATTGTACATAAAAGAATTTTCCAGAAAATTTGATTTAGCTGAGGGTTGATATTTTCGAATGTTATCCATGATGATATTAGTTTTCATTATTTCTTTTTTACTATAAGAGAAAGTCGTTGACTTGGTACAAGAAATTAAAAAAAAATTAAGCTTCCAACTAAAGTTGCCAGATATATATATATATATATATATATATATATATATATATATATATATATATAGGATGGCGATGAATTTTTAAAACTGAGCGATACTACCTACTTTATGGATAAGAGATATCTTTTTATTAAAATAATCAAAATAACATATTTATTAATAAATATTATATTTATGGATTAATTAACTACAAGATATTAATTTTCATTGACAACTTTTCAAATCTAATAGTGGTATGTCGTAAAGAAAAACATAATAATTTTAATATAAAAATTTAAAATAATAGTGGCATAAAATTGGACTTAATTTAAAGAACATAGCATCATATCAAAATATAACATGACATTAACTTATGATAAACTAAAACTCAATTTTGATGAAAAATATATAAAATTAAATTCGTAAGATAACATTGAAATGATATCAGAGTTGAATAAGTTGATGGTCTCAAGAATAATGTAATAGATAAAAATGAACATCAAAGTTAAATTCTATTTTTACTTTTACTTATTTTATTTTTGTAAAAGGCAATTATTGAGATCTTGACGTCTTAAAATTCCAAACGCCCGATCGGTAGAGAGTTCTTCTCATCCGTATAAAAACATTAGAATACATCATTTTTCCCTATCTCGAAATGAATAAGATCATTGATATTATAAGTAACACCGAAAATTTACAATAAGACAGTTAATGAAAGTTAACTTAGAAGAGGAGATAAATAAGCAAATGCTGAGCGTTCCCAATTAAAGCAAGACAATTGATTTCACAAAATTAGGAATATATGGAAAAGTAAAGATATCTTTTACTGTATAATAAAATGAATTCTGCACATTAATATCTGAATCATATAAGTAACAAATGTTTTCATGAAAAAATATATGTTTGGGTTGAGGCGAAACTGATGGAGCAAAAAAAATAAAAAAAAAAAAGAAAAGAAGAAGAAAATCTTGGATAAAATTTTGTGTGTAAAACAGAAATCATTAGAAAAAACGTAAAACAGTAAGAAGGCAACTAATTAAGCAACTGAGGTGGCAAACTATACATATGAAAAAGAAAGCCAATCCTGAGATCGAAACTCGAGCATACTACAAAATACCTGGCCGGCAGAGCAGGTGTAGCTGGCGTAATCGTAGTATAGTTGTCCGGAGACCCACGAATCGACTGCGTCTTGAGCCGTCCAATCGACGCCGGCGACCCCGGAGAAGACGTTCTCGCCGTAGGGGCCGCCTGAGTATATCAGCTGGCAGTCGTTGATGCGCTCGTTGGCGTAGTTACTGGCGTAGGCCGCCGCGGCCTCGTCCCACGACACAGGGCCCAGGCCGACGGCGGCACGAGCGGCGTTGTGGTCGTTGACAAAGTCATCCGGGGTGTTTTGTGCCAAGACGGTGCGAACTGATGGCCCCGTAGCCAGAACAATTACGCATATCGTGGCCAGCACTACTACGTTGAAACCAGAGACGCAACTCATTCTGTGTATCGCCTTCCTTCTATTACTATGGCTTACCGTACAGTAAGTCAGTAACATACACAAATCAGAGAGAGAGACAGAGAGAGAGAGAGAGAGAGAGAGAGAGAGAGAGAGAGAGAGAGAGAGAGAGAGAGAGAGAGAGAGAGAGAGAGTTGAAACTTGAAGGGGAGATGTGATCACTCTGCAATTTAGCATCGTTTCATTTGAACTCCACGCTTTATGTTGCAATCAAGACAACCTTCGGATTTAATTAGCACAAGTTGCAGAAAACAAGAGGCGCATGCGACGAATCAATGGTTCTACTGCGAAGGGATTTGATATATTTATTTGGCATCTGCAGATTCTGTCCTAAAAAAACAACTCTTTCACTAACTGAAGAAAACAAGATGGAACCAGTGGATATTCATATAAATGTAATTAATTATATAATAAACCGAGAAAAAAGAAATCTAAAGTGAAGTGAAGTACATATTCTATCGTATATCTGCATCATTTTGTTTATTCCAGTCATTTTGTAATATTATTTACTTCATCAAGATCCGCGTGTCTCAGATAGCCAGATGTGGTACGTACATTATGTCGTGTTAGACCAATTAGCTTTGTCAGATTAATATTTACTTATAATGTATATAGTTCGAGAAGATTGCCAGTGAGAAACAATTAAACAAAGACAATCGCCTGTTGATTAATAAAATATATACTATTTATAGGTTAGTTACTCTTTATTTATTTATTAATGTTTAGCTAGCCAAATTGCTTTGAAATTTCTTTGGCCATCTTTGTTTGTTTGTGTAGTACCGAACCAATTTTATATTCCTCTCACATGGCTGTACCTCAGAACTCTGGTCATCATAATTATCTCATCCGTTTTTCCCCTTTTTTCATAAAGGTTTAATACTTCAAAAAAAAAATAGTTTTTACTACTAATTTAATAAGAAATTAATAAAACATATATATTAAATATTTTATATGGTTTAATACTTAGCTGTCTTTCACTCTGCTACCCAATGAGAATAAGCCACGTTGTTGACCTTTATCTCCTTTGACTGGCTGTTTGCCCCTCTGGTTCTATTGTCAGCAGAGCACAGCACTTGCTTTAATCTACTTGTTCGCACAATTATTTCATAGTGGTGATACTGCAATGACCAAATCTCCGATGAGCATGAGCTCCTCCAAGCGCACCGTGGCTCTGATCTGTCTCACCGTTCTGGTACTGACTCACACCGCCTCCGCACAGAACTCCCCCGATGACTTCGTGAAAGGCCACAACGCCGCTCGGTCCGCCGTCCGCGTCGGTCCGGTGGCGTGGAACGCCACCGTGGCGGCCTACGCCAGTAACTACGCCAACCAACGAATGGGCGACTGCTCCCTCGTCCTCTCGAACGGCACCTATGGCGAGATCCTGTTCGAGGGGTCCGCCGGCAAGGACTGGACGGCCCAGGACGCCATTGGTTTCTGGGTATCGGGTAAGGCGTTCTACAACCACGACAACAACACTTGCGCCGCCGGGAAGGAGGGCGAGTGCCTGTCCTACGAGCAGGTCGTCTGGGCGAAGTCGACGAGCATCGGTTGTGCCCGCGTCGTTTGCACAAACAATGGCGGCGTCTTCATCAACTGCAACTATTACCCTGCCGGTAACGTGATCGGCGAAAGGCCTTATTGAGGTGGGCGGAAGGTGGTGGTGGTGGTGGTGGTGTGTATATTTTTCTGGATGGATTAATAAGTTTGTATAATCCATGATAGGCCACATACTCGACGAGATGTTATTTATCGCTCATTAATTATTTGTCCATCTTTGGTTTCGATCAATCTTATTAAAATCGGACCGGCCACCCAATCGGACGATCAACTGTGTCATGGTTAGATCGGTTTGATCGGATTCAACCGGATTTTATTAAATTAATATTATCTAAAATAATTATATATAATAAATATTATATAATGCTTATACTTCATAATAAAATATAATAAACAAATATTTAATTAAATATTAATGTTCAAGTTTGAATTTTTATTATTAATATAGTATATTAATTATTTTATTTTATTCTTCAATACTATTTTAGAGTGATAATATATTAATTAATTTTGACATATATCACTCTCATGTTTATTTTTTTCTTTACTTTCATTTTAATATTTTTATTTTTCTATTTCCATTAATTCCTCTCTCCCCATTAATTCCCATATTTATTTACTTTTTTATAATAAAAATATACTAAAATTTTTAATATTCATAAAAACTATGAGTTATTATTATTGATATACTTTGTTAATTATTTTATACTATTTTGTGATGATAATAAATTAAATTAATTTTCCATACATCACACTTACTTCATTTTATTTTCTTCTTTATTTTCATTTTAATACACTACAAGAAAAACGCGGATTACCGACGATCCGAACCGTCGGTAATCAGCCCGAAAACCGTCGATAACGTAATTACCGACGGTTTTTCAGTCGGAATCGATCCGTCGGAAAAATACTCGTTGCAAACGGATTTACGACGGTCGAAAAAAATTCGTCGAAAATATCGACGGTTCTGGCCGTCGGAACATTCCCCGGCGGTTCGACCCGTCGAAATTTTCCGACGGTTGCAATCGCCGGAAAAGTCCCCGACGGTTAGAACCGTCGATATTTTCGACGGTTGCAACCGCCGGAAAAGGCCGGCGGTCCGATCCGTCGATATTTTCGACGGTTGCAACCGTCGGAAAAGGCCGGCGGTCCAAGCCGTCGAAATTTCCGACGATTGCAACCGCCGGAAAAGATCGGCGGTCCGAGCCGTCGCAACTTTTCGACGGTCCCAACTGTCGAAACTTTAGACGGGCGTCCCAACCGTCGATCTTTTGACGGTCGCAACCGTCGCAAATAATTTTTTAAATATAAAAAAAAATTAGCGGCCGGATCCAGCCCGCCTGGCGGCCGATCCGGCCGCTGGAGGCCGGATCCGGCAGCCTGGCGGCCGATCCGGCCGCTGGAGGCCGGATCCGGCAGCCTGGCGGCCGGATCCGACCGACAGCAGAGAGAGATGCCGGCGCGGAACGGGAGAGAGAGATACGCCGGCGCGGGAGAGGGTCGCCGGCGTCCGGCGCGCGGGAGAGGCCGATCCAGTGCTCGCGGCCAAGAGAGAGAGAAAGGAGAGGAGGGAGAGAGAGAGAGGAGTGGAGGGAGGAGGGAGAGAGAAGAGGGAGGAGGGAAAATATATAAAGGAAAAAAGTGGAAAGAAAGCGAGAAAAGGGAAAAAAAAGCGGGATAACGAAATTTTAATTACCGACAGTTTCGGCCGTCGAAAACGTAAATAATAAATATTTTTATTTTATTTAGTTATATAAAATATTTATTTTTTATTTTACCGACGGTTACGACCTTCGGAAATTGCGGCGGATTTTGCGACGGATGGATATCCGTCGGAAACATCGACGTTCTTAATCGTCGAAAAATTAAATAATAATATAATAAATTATATAATTAATTATTTTTTTTTCGACTGTCACAACCGTCGGAAAATTCATCGAAAAAATTTAATAATAATATTAAAAATATATAATTTAATTTTTTTATTTTCGACGGTCCTAACCGTCGGAAAAGTCGTCGGAAATTACGACGGATGGATATCCGTCGAAAATATCGACGTTCCTAATCGTCGAAAAATTAAATAATAATATAATAAATAATATAATTAATTTTTTAATTTCCGACGGTCGTGACCGTCGGAAAATTCGTCGAAAAAATTTAATAATAATATTAAAAAATATATAATTTAATTTTTTATTTCCGACGGTCGTAACCGTCGGAAAAGTCGTCGGAAATTACGACGGATGGATATCCGTCGAAAATATCGACGTTCCTAATCGTCGAAAAATTAAATAATAATATAAATTATTTCCGACGGTCATAACCGTCGAAAAATCCGGCGGAAACGGAACCGTCGAAAAATCCGTCGCAATTTGCGACGGATTTAGAACCGTCGAAAATATCCGTCGAAAAATCGCGATTTTCTTGTAGTGATACTTTCCTTTTAATTTCCATTAATTCCTCTCCCACATTGATTTCCCACATTTATTTCCTTTTTAATTTTTAACTATTCTTAATTCAAATACTTTCTCATTTTTTACTTTCCTTTCTAACATTTTATTTCCTATTTTTACTTTTCTTTTCTATTTTTTTCACTTTAAATGTTGAACCAGATTTTTTTGGTATAGTGGTTGAACCGGTTTTTACCGGTTGAATCGGTTTTTGGTCGGTTCAATTTTAATTCTATTTTTTAAATTAATTTGGACCGGACCAGCCGTCGGTTCGTGATTGAACCGGCCGGTCCGGTCCGATTTTAATAACCATGGTTTCGAGAGTATCAAGTTGTATGGATAAAAGTTGTGCTGAAATATAAATATTATTATTTTCTCGGAACATCAGATTTAAATTTTAATCAGTCTGGAATATTTTAATCAGATTTTCGAGTGTGCGCTGTGCGCATTGACATATTTTTTATTTGAATATTTTTATCTCTTGGATCCCTTAAAATCCTTCTGGGATATTTTTTTATTTGAATATTTCTCTTTTGATATTATGATAATATTATTAAAATTTTAGATGATAAAATAAAAAGATATAAAACACTAAAATAATAGTATAATGAAAATATAAAACTTTGCAATGACTTACTAGGTCAATTTTTTTTTAAAAAAATTACGCATAACTGCACATGTAAAATTAGTACAGAGACAGGATCATAGACAATGACAAAACTTTTGTGCCCTACGGACATGAACGTGTGATCCATTTGTGAAACTTCACGATCATACCCAAGTGTACTGGGGACTACTAATAGTTTTCATGCAATGACTTTGTTGTATGTGTTTGTATCACGACCCACTAATAGTTTTCAATTTTTTTTGAAAATATTTTTAATTTGTGTGACGACCCAAGTAATTGGTTATTGGGTGAGCCTGCAAAATTTTGTTTTCAAATCATTATTGTTGAATCCGATATTTAGTCTCCATGTTTTTTATTATAACAAATAAAATTGGATGTACGACTTACTAATTTATACTTGAGTGATGATAATATAAATTAAGATTATGTATATGAGAGGACTCAAGAAGTAAAAAAAATTAAAAAGGAAATCAGAGACTAACTGGTTGATTTACTAGTCGATCGGTCAACTTGTCAGTCAAATGATAAATTCGAGAAGTAGCTAGAAAATGTCGAGATAATTTCAATTGAATAATTGGTCAAAAACCGATTAGAAAAAAAATTGCACTAAAAAAATGTCGAGACTAGATCGAAATGTCAGTGACTCGAAGAAAAGTCATTTATAATCAGAAAATGTTGAGACGATGTCGATTAAATAATCGGTCGATCGATCAAAAGAAAAGCCACAGTTAGAAATGTCGAAATGATGTCAATGGACCATTCAGAAGATGAGCTGTGCAAATATTGTAACAGTCACATTAATCAATCGACTGATGTCATCGGTCGAATGGTCATGCAAAGTAACAGTTATATTTAATCTAAAAAGTTTGAAAAAGGTGTTGGACGTCCACAACACCTAGAAAAACATATAAATTGAGTGCCAAAGCTTGAAGGAAGATAATTCAAACAAGAAAAATCACTCTATAGCTACTTATAAGTTGATAATCACTCTTTAGAGCTCAAATTTACAAATAATCCCTTCCCTCTATTAGTTTCTAAGTGTAAGCATAAGAGAAAGTTGGAGGGAATCATTGTGTTATTATTTTGAGTAAGTTTGAGGGCTTCTTATAAGAAAATGTGTGCCTTACTTCTTGAGCAAAGAAGAAGGCAGTGTGTTGTAGAAAGGATTACTCAGGATTACTCTCTCCCCAAGAAAAAAGAGAAAATTAGTGGATCTCCAATAGTCTTGAGGTCGAGAAGTTGTAGTGAAAATGTAGGCCAATGAATTTGGTTGAATCTCGTCAACACATTGTATCTCCTAGGTTTAATTCCTCTTACTTGCTCTTTACTATTATATTCTTACTTATGATCATTTTTCAAGAAAATGATTTCAATACTTTCATGAAGATTTTTATACAACAATTAATCCCCTTTTGGTGCTTTCAATTCTATTATTGGTATCAGAGATATATTGCTATAGTTTTAAGATTTAAAATATTTTAGATTAATGACATCAAGTGATTTTATGCCTTCCGAAGATCAATTAATAAATCGTCCTCCACTTTTTAATACATCAAATTTTGCATATTGAAATATTAGAATGCAAGCAGAGTATATTATATTAATATTGACATGTGGGATATTATTTAAAATGGTTTTAACTTACGTGAAAAGTCACGTTTAGAATATACTGAAGGAGAAAATTTTTTATTGAAACTTGATTGAAAAGCTAAGAATATTTTTTATTGTGCTTTGAATACTATCGAATTTAATCGGATTTCTAATTATGAAAGTGCTCATCAAATTTGAAAAAAACTTATTATTACACATGAAGAAACTATATTAAACATTTTAAATAATCAATATTATCCTTAAAAAAACATGAAACTTTGAAAACTGACTTCAAAATTTTAAAGGAGAGCAATAAACAAAATCTTGATTGTGAACATTGCAAAACCTTAAATGATGAAAATTTTAGATGAATTGAAAATGGAAAATCTTCTATTAATAATTCTTTTGAAAAACAAAATGTGGAGATTGTAGATTTAAAAAAGGAAGTTGAGGATTTAACAATGGAACTTCAAAAGTTTTCAAATAAAAAAATGCTAGATGTCATGCTTTATAATTCTAGAGTACTTTCAAGGAACTTGATTTTAATTTTTTGAAAAAAAACATGATAGAGGTATTATCAGAATACCTGGTAACGGAAGAAGTTTTGACGTAAAGTTTTGTACATTGTTTCTAAAAATCAACAGCCTATAGTTGGCTAACTACACTATAAGTTTAATCTAATATGTCCTATCACTTGACAGAACATTGTCCACACCTAGCTAATTAGGTCACTTGTTCATGATCCCAATGATGCAACTCATCTAATTCTAACATATATAAAGGCATAAGCAAAAGTACGTGAACATATTAGCTAATTATAATATGCACATTGTATATAGGAGTAACCACTACATGTCTTGCAAGATGCTTTACATTAGATAACTTTGACTGATTGATGGATCCAAGGAAATCGGTAAAAAACAATTAATTGGATTTTCCAACAAGACTACATTGTTGAAAAAAAAAATACTAAAATCGTCAATATTTATGATGGATATCGCCATCGTAAAGGCATTCTTCGAGACTTTCAACGGGAAAAACCCTCGAAAATTCTCAAAAGATGGACGACTTTTGAAACTTTCAATGGGAGTTATTCATCAGAAGTTTCACGTTATAAGATTAAAAAGAGAGCTACTGGCATGGTTCAATTATTTCATGCTTTTGTCTCCTTTCTTGGTTAATTTCTTCTGTCCGTGTAAATTATTTGCAGTCTCAAAAAATATACAGAAATATTCATCTTCCCTTCTAAAAAAACTATCATATATAATTAATTAATATTTTTATTGTATGGGATTTTTGTAAAGGTGTTTATTAGTTCAGGCAGTCCAGTTTGTCCATTGTCCAACCCGATAACATATTGGCTAATTCATTCGAGTTCAGGCTCGGGCCCGTCCAAGTTCTTAACGAGCGCAGGCCTATATCAGTCTGGACAATTTATTCATCCATTTGTCCGGTACCAATAGTCCAATATTCATCCAATAATTTATTAGCCACTCGTTAATCTGTCCATTGACTGTTAATAAATTGAACTTACTAAAATAGTGGTTTTAATTTTATTAATTTAATTTATTACTTCCTTACTTTTTACTAAAATGTAAATAATTTATTAATTTACTTAATATGATACAAAATATGTAATATTTCATTTTCAGCACAATGAATTTTTGAACTACTTTAGCCGTCGACGTAGCTATAAATCGAACCACGTAAATATTTGATCTCGCTTATTTATATTTGATAATATAATGAGAAAATATATAATAATAAATTAAGGAATAACATATTATAATGTTTTGTTTACTATGTACTATAGGATTGATAATTTTCTCAAGATATTGTAAAAAATTAGAAAACTTTAATGAATTAGTCCGACTCGTCTAATTGTCGGCCTGTCCGTTAAGGTCTAATAGGTCTTAACGGGGCGAACGATATTAGACACTTATTGGACAGTCCGATGTTCATCCGATAAGATAACGGGTTGATCGGGTCTGTACAATATCCGGTCAACGTCCGATTGATCAAATCTATTAGAGGCTATCCATTAAACATCTCTAGGTGTTTGGGAAGAGGATTATTATCTTTAGAATAGGATTATTGTTCAATTAGATTTATTATTTTAGGTTTTATTCAAAAACAAGAAAAAGATATTATGTTTGGATGCCAATGAAATATTCAGCATGTGAGAAAGAATAGTTAAACTTCACTTTTAATTTACATTCATAACTATTGTTTGACGAGATAACTAATTCAATTCATTTTTTTACTTGTTTGGAGAATAATCATCTTATAATCTAATTATTCTATTTTCAAACATAGGCATTTTTGTTCTTGACTCGTTTATTCTTCCACTTGTAACCGCCCGCAACTCCATATTTGCCTTTCACATAAAAGAATTTGTACTTTTTTTCATTCCACCAGATAAAAAACATCTGTTTGGCAAGAAAAAAAATGGAATTAGCCATTGATCCAGCTCTTATTCTTAACCAAATAGGGCCTAATTAAATATCATAGGATTAAGGAATTAGATTAATCCAAAGTTGCTATAGTTTTGGATATCATATGATTTTTATTTCGATTATAAAGGAGGCATTGGATAGTGTTTGGTTTAAGAATAAATTTTGCTAGAATGATTCGTGATCAACGGCCTGCATCCTTTGCGCAGTTTAGCAGGTCGGTTCACTCCAAATGCAGCCAGTCCAATGCAAGATCGGCCGGTTCATTGCAACGAGTTAGGGCTCTCGCAAGTTTGACCTCTCTGATTTCATCCTTCACGTGGCTCTTCGACGAACGACGAGCGTCCCTCTCCGTCAGACGACCTTCGCTGGACGATCTTTACCAGACCCTCGGAGGTTGTTTGGTGGCGAGCGACGGTGAGTGGCTGCAACTTCCATAGGCAGCGATGTCTGGGAGTGGCGCTGACTTTGATTGGCGGCGACGTGTGCGATTTTCGGCAACTTCGATTGGTGGCGACATGTGCGAGCGGCGACGATGTCTATGATCAAAACGACTTCCTTAATCGACTGCGAGCATCTGCGTGCGACTCTCATATACGACGTCTGCAGATAACATGCAAAAAAACCCATTTGTGATATAGGACTCTAGAGCGGCCGCATTTGGAGTGAACCGGTCCACCGAAACACACAAAGAACGAGGGCTGTTGATTGAGGATCGTACGTCCCAGCAAGTAGGGAGCAAGATGCTCCCCACTTTAATAGGGAGCATGAACATTAAATCCTTATTTTAAGTACATATTATTCTTTTACATATATTATGTTTAGACCAAAGTAAATAAAATATAAAATATTATTGAAAAGTAAACAAAGAATGGAACATTGTTGATCTCGCCATGAGTAAGAGTAGATATTTCATGGAGATGCATGTAATTGGTCAACACTCAATAAAGTTGCCTAGTTCTATCTCTTGTAACGACTGTGAGCCGAACCATGGCACCGCTCCGGCCTTGATCTCAGTGCATCTTCCTTCGTCTTTCACTCTCGGGGTGTCTTACTTGCCTCTGCTTGTGGTGTCTCGTATGGCCTGATCTTCTCATGGTCCTATTGGCCGCTCTGTGGCCTCTCGCCGCAAGCTCTCTAGATCATTTCCTGCGCTCCCATGGAGCTCCCTCCGTCTACTGGGGGTGGTTCCGACCCAATTCCCCCTCTCCCTTCCGCATCTGCCCCTCCTCAAGCCCTCACCAGTTCTGGCATCCTTCCACTCCCTCCCTCCTCTCAGCAGCTTCCTAAATCCTGGATCTGTCGCCAGGGGTTCTCGTCCTTCTCCTCCGACGCATATGTCACCTCGGTAGCTTCGGGAGCTCGAGGCGACTACTTCCTCGGAAGTTATCATCCCGGCTGCGGATGTCTCCCAGTACTATAAGCAACTCAAATCTTGTCTTATTGGCCATTTCGTGGGGAGTGTTGTCGTGCTCAGGTACGATGTTCGACCTCTTTGGGGCCTGGCAAACTCTTGTGTCATTTCTCCTCTTGGTAACTCTTTTTTCCTTTTTGCATTTGAATCTGATTATGGTCAGTTGCAGGTCCTCACTAGCGGTCCTTGGGAGTTCGGCAGCCACCTGCTTTGTTTGTCCACCATCTCTCCCTTCTTCCGCCTTGACTCTGCCTCTTCACTGGACTCACCGCTCTGGATCCAATTCCCTGCGCTTCCTCTGGAGCTTCGCAACCCTGCCTCCCTTAAGAGGATTGCTGCGGCTTTTGGTAATTTACTTTGCATCGATGAACATGCCATGTGTTTCGTTCATTCACCATGTGTGTGAGCTTGTGTGGAGGTAAATCTCTCCTCTCCCCTTCGTCAAGCTACTTGGACCTCGCTGCCAAATGGTGACAGGTATCTCCAGCAGACTGCTTACGAGCATCTTCCCACCTTTTGCTACTGTTGTGGCATCATCGGTCACCGCCTGGAGGTCTGCTCACGGGCGCCGGCGGAGGATTCTTTAGCGGCGACGCTGTTATATGGGCCGTGTCTTCGTGCGGTGGAACCTTTCTGTTGCCAGACTAATCGCCCGATGCCAACAGGCCTGCCACGCCTTTCCCTGGTCCTCAACCTCCCAGAGGGCCCTCCTTCCTCACCGGGTGCTCACCAGGTGGCTTGTAGCGTCCGTTGTACGGAGGGCCAATAGACGAACGATGCTCGCCTAACGACTAGTAGCGCCGTCATGTCTGTTACGCGGAGTCTGGTGCATGACCCTGGTGCCACATCCGTGATCCGGGAGGAGCTAATCTCTCGGTCCCCAGTAGTTGGATCGCACGGTCCGATCTGTTGGGAACTTGCTCGTCTTCTCTTGCCACATCAGCGATCCGTGATGTGGCCATCCAGCGGTCCTCGCTTGTTCCCTCGGACGGCCAGGATGCCCCTATGTTTTCCACTAATGTGTGTTTTCCTGTAATGAGACAGGGTGCTGCAATGGTGACGACTTGGCGCACTCCTCCGCGTTGCATCTAGGCCATACATGTGTCTCCTTCGTTCACTCCTCCTCTCCTTCCCTTACGCTATCTCCCCCAGTCACTCAACCTCCTCTCACTTTCCCTAATGCCGCTGCAACTTTCTCTGCTACTCCCTCCGCCCCTCGCTCAAATCTCTACTTCGTTTGTGTCTGCGCCATCCATGTTGTGCTTGATGCGAGAATTGATAACAGTTAAATGCTAGCAAGTACACTAGTCGCTCAAGTAATAAAGTTAAAGAGTAGAGTGTCGAACCCACGAGGAATTAACTTACTTAACTAGACTAATTTCAAAGGCTAATAGGAGACGACATAGTTTTTGGTAAAAATAAGTTGCAGAAAATAAAATTTCAGAAAGTAAAGATTAAAACTAAATTAAACTAATCTAATCTACTGATGCATAGGGCTTAGGATGATAAACGAAATTGTAGACAAACTGAATTGACCAAAGATGACAAGTTAGTTTTTGACGACGGATTAGAGTCTACTCAAATTATTAATTTCCGCCTAGGATCAATCAACCTATCTTAATTCAAATTCGATTAAGACTATTCCGCCATGGATCATAATCTAATTAAACCTGAGATTAAGATGCATTAAAATGTAGTCTCTAAACTATTATCATCCATAATATGGTAATGATTAATAGACCGCACAACTAATATTCCTTCAAGGATCTTATTAGTTGTGATATGCAATACTTGGACTTAAAATTAAGAATCAATTTCACATAAAATCATGCAATTAAAAGTAACTACTCCTATAGGTTAATAGCTAACTAATGAAGACAATTAATCTCTGAAAAAACATTAATAATAGTATGCATATTCGTAAGAAAACTAAACTATAATCAATTATAAAATAAGATTTAACAATTTGCTTTTAACTATTAATACTATTACAATTGTCTCAAACTAAAATAAAACTAAAGTCCCAAACTACAGAAGAAAGAATAATATATCAATTAAGCATAAGATCATCACAACATGAAATAGAATAGAAAATACTCTCAAGAACGTCGATGAACTGCTGCCTGATCCTCTTCTAGAGTCGATCGTGCAAAAATCTTCTCAGTGAGCCTTTTGAATTCTCTCATGTTCTTGACTTCAAAACTCTGGTTGCAGGCCCTAGCATCCTTAGCATACTCTCTTCTGGCTATAGAAGGGGTTTGAGTTTCCATGTGATCGGAGAAGAAACAGAAATCTTTTCCTATTCAAAATAAAGAAAATTCGAGTTGAATTGTTCTGAAATTTTGGCCTTGTCAAACTCTGAGATTTGGGCCATAATATCTTTCCAAATCATCCTAGGATCATATAATATGACTAGGAATCCTTGTGAACTTCAAATTCTTCCAAAATCCATCTAAAAGTCGAATATGGACTTCATCACGGGTGGTTATGGCGATTTAACGACCTAAACAGAATTCGAATCGGATTAAAAATGAATTTTTACGGCCTGTGAAAGGGTTTTCACGACCTTTACAATGTTGAAAATATGAATTTCACGGCCCGTGAAGACTTGGTCATGGTCGTGACTCGGGGCGACTTCTAATGGCCTGTTAATGAGTTTCACAGTCCTGTCACGGCCCGTTAGTATGTCATTTCAGCCTTGCTTCACTATTTTTCACTTTCTGTCTCCGTTTGAATCTGATTTGAGTGCGGTTTTCTTCGTTGGCTTCATGATTTAATTTTCTTATTTCCTTGACAATAAAATACAAAATTTGGATAGATTTTCATTTTTGTAAAATTAATGTAAATAAGCTCATAAAATTATGCATGTTATTAGAAAATAATTCGAAATCAGATTAAATGCATGTCTAATTATATGTCATATTTTGCATGCATCAGTGCTCCTCTGATTTTTCCTCCTCTTCTTTGCCTTCGGATCATGTTGCCATCGTGGACCACTCTGATCTGGTGGCACGAGCGTCGGCAGGCCTATCTTGTCCGGTCATCTAGATGGAAGATGACTCTTCCCTGGATGACTTGGAGGACTCCGACCTTGCCCCTCCCCCTAGAACTGAGCGCAAGAAGTCCTGTGTGCTTAAACCTCCCCCCGGCCCCCACCCCTTTCCTCTCTCTCTGTCCTCGGCCGCCATCGGTTCCTGCTAAGGGCAAAGGTAAGAAAAAACATTCTGTCTCTTGTGATAACTCACTCGGCTTCTGTTGTCCAGGAGGCGGTGGTGGATCCTAGTCTTTTCTGAAGATTCTAGCATGGAACTACCCTGGCGCGTTCCGGGCAAAAGTTAAGGATAGACTTACGAATTTAATTTCTACTTTTTCTTTTGATTTTGTAATTCTTTTAAAAAGCCATGTTAGGTCTGTAAAAGCTAAATAAGTTATTCATCGCCTCGGGTCTTCGTGGTCTGGTTCCTACTGTGAGGGCTCCGGCTCCTCCAAAGGTATTATCCTCGCCTGTCATGGGCAGGATACACAGGTTACTCCTCTCCTTAACTCCGACCATCTCCTTCATGCAACTTTTTCTCATAATGGTTTTAATTTCCTGTTATCTTGTGTTTACGCTAGTTCTGCCTACTGCTAGGAATCAGTTATGGAATACTCTTAGTTTAATTAAGTCGTATAATTTTCCATGGGCTTTAATCGGTGATTTTAATTGCATTATCTCTGCTGAGGACAAAAAGGGTGGTAACCAATTTAGGAGTTCTAGGTCCTCTATCCTTCTACAAAACCTCATTGATACCCAGGGCTTCTTTGACCTCTTGCCTTCGGGCATTCCCTTTACCTGGTGTAACAACCAAGTTGGTTCATCTCGTATCCTCTATAGACTCGATAGGATGCTAGTAAATCATTTTTGGGTGGATGCTTTTTTCGGCCTTGAGCTCTCGACCCTCCCCCGTTGTGCATCTTATCACGCCCCCATTTTTTTCCAGTCCGATCTCTGGTTACCCCACTCTAAATTGTTTAAGTATGAGCATTTTTTATTTCTTCATCATGAGGCTAAGGGCATTGTTAGGTGTCATTGGTCCTCACCCTCGTGTTCCCATTCAATTCAGAAATCAATGATGCGTATCCGTGAGGACACTATCCGTGGAACGGGAGGTTCTCGGGCGGCGTAAGATGCGAGCTGAAGAAGCTCTTGACCGCATTTCGCTGCTTGAGAGCATCGATGTCTCTAGAGGTCTATCTGTATCCGAGTTAGCATCCCTTCGGGCCATTTATCATCTCCATGCTGCTCTCCTACGTCAGATTTTTATTAAGTGGTGGAGTAAGTCTCGCACCGCATGGCTTCAACATGGTGATAGTAATACTAAATTTTTCCACCTCCAAACTATTATCCGTCACAAGCAAAATCTCATTCGGCAATCCACCTGGATTCTGGTGAAGTCATAATCCCTCCACATCTTATTGAAAAACATTTTGTGGATCATTATGTTAATCTTTGGAGACCTTCGTCGGACTTACCATCCCTCTTAACCTTTGGCCGGAGATTCCTACTTGCGGCCCCTCCTTTTTCCCGTCCCTCACCTGCCCCAATACTGACGACGAGGCCCGCTCTATCATCTAAAGTATGCCTTCTGGCCGAGCGTCGGGTCCTGATAGATTCACTCTAGACTTTTATCGCAACTATTGGGATATTGTGGGGTCGCGTATTACCCATGCCATCCAGCAGGCATTTGCTACCTAACGAGTGGCGTAAGACCTCCCTCATTTTTATCCCAAAGAAAGAATCGCCTTTAACCATCAAAGATTATCGCCCCATCTCCCTCTGCCATACCTTGTATCGCGCTAAGATCCTCGCCAACCGCCTGAAACCCACCCTCGATAGCCTCATTAGCAATGCTCAATTGGCATTCATCCCTGGCCGCAACATTCAGGACAATATTTTCTTGGCTCAAAAGCTTTCCCATTCCCTTGCTCTTGGTCGCACTAAACATCTGTTAGTGAAATTTGATATGGAAAAAGCTTTCGACTGGATCTGTTGAGATGCCGTTATTCATATCCTATCCCTTATGAATTTCCCTCCCCGGTTTATCAATTGGATAAATCTCTATATTAGGTTCCCTATCTTCTCCTGTGTAATCAATAAGAAACCTTCTCCTTATTTCCTACCTTACCGGGGTATCCGCCAGTGAGACCCGCTCTCTCCTTATCTTTTTATCATTGTTTCTCAGGTTTTCACATCATTACTACAAAGACATATTAATCAAGGCCGCATTATTCCGTTCAAATTTAAATCCTTTTCTCTTAGTCACTTCTTGTCTGCATTCGTGCCAACCTGTCCAATACTAGGCGGCTGAATGCAATCCTCTCTACCTATGAATCCCTCACGAGTCAATGCATCAATTTCATCTAAATCTGCTTTCTACTTTCCTTGCCGACTAAACCCTCATCCGCGGCAGGCCCTTGTCCAGGCCCTTGATATCCCGGTTGGGTTCTTCCCCTTCACCTATTTGGGTGTTCCCATCTCGGACAAGTATATTCCTTCTCGTGAGCAAGGATTTCTCATTAAGCGCTTCTCCTCCAGGTTATCCGGCTGGCGGCACAAGCTTCTTAGTCAGACGGGTCATACGACTCTAATTAATTATTGCCTCTCCTCTCTTCCTCCCTACTTTCTGGGTTTCATCTACCTTTCCGCGAGTATTGATTGTTCCCTCTAGCGCCTCACTAGATTGTTTCTGTGGGATTCTGGTAATGATTGTAAGGATATTCACTTGATTCGTTGGTCTACTATGCAGCTTCCCTGTGCGGACGGTGGCCTAGGTATCTGGAACTTCCAGCTTATTCGGATGTCCTTGCTAGCTCGTCGTGTCTTTAACCTTCTTTCTGGCTTGCAATCCCCTTGGGCGAACCTGGTTCGGTCTAAGTACGGGTCCATCTCTCTCTGGGATACCCCGCCCACTAGGGTACTACGAGGTCTTGGCGGCTTATCTCTGAGTCTCTTTCCCACCTTCATCTTGGTTTTCTCAAGACCATTGGCTCTAGCCAGAATACCTCGGCTCTCTTTGATTCCTAGATTTCTCTTATCTCTCTCAGTCGTTTGCCCACCTATCTTAATATGGACAATGACAGCACCCTAAAAGTTTCAGACCTCATTATTGATTACACCTGAAATACCCCTTTTGTCTCGAATTTTTTGTGAATCGATTTGTGTTGCTATTCGCGGTATTTTCATCCCTCGTTCTGCTTGTGATGATGCGTGAGTATGGGCGACCGATGATCATGGGCTGCCAAATGCTAGCTCTATTTATAAGTTCATGTACCAGTAGGCTTTGTCGACACCTGTGGCTGGACGACATTCTTGGACTGTGATATGGAATATCTCCGTCCCTCTTAAGATTCACTTCTTCCTTTGGAATCTTTTCCACAAGAGACTGCCTACCATGGATTACATTCTTACATTCAATCCCAGTTTGAGCCCTTCCTGTCCCATTTGTGGCCTTGCGCATGAAATCATCTCCCGTCTTTTCTTTTCCTATCCACTTGCCCTCTAACTTTGGGATCATTTTCAAGTCAAACTCCACTTCTCTTTTAGTTTATTTCCCTCGTGGGATTCGGGCTCCTGAATTCATGAGGGTGTTAATCTGGACCCTCAATCCCGAAGACATCTACTTTCCATTTTTTCTTTCTGCCTTTGGTCCATCTGGAATCTCAGGAATGATATTCATTTTCGCTCCAAATATGAAACCGCTAAGGTGATCTGGGAGAAGGCTTTTGCTGCTTTTCATGCATTTTCTTCTAGCACAACACACGCCCCTAAGGCAACTCTACCCCAGGATCTCGTGCGGATCCACTAGGAGCTCCCCTCCCCGAATTGGGTCTCTCTCAATTCGGATGGCTCGTATGTTCGGGCCAGTGATTTGGGGGATACGACTTTCTACTCTGCTCTTATTCTGGCTCTTTTATTTTTGCAGGTGTCGGTGCTGCATGTCAGTTTTTCCCTTCATTCCGAGACCTAGGCGCGTCTTCGTAGTGTGCGTGCATGTGTAGCCAGAGGCTTTTCTCACGTCTGTGTTTGCTTGGACTCCGAAGTTCTGATTCACCTGGTCAAGTGATGCCAGCCTTGGCCATGGCGCTTACGTTATCTGCTCTCCGATATCCTGGAAAACCTCAAGCGACTCGCGCCTTATTCTGCCCCAGAGTGTACAACTCTATCGCGGTCCACTTAGCGAATTTTGATCGTCAAAATGGCGAGCACTTTTGGATATATGGTCCTCCTCCTAACTCCATCAATTTTTGTATTAGGACTCTATGAGTCATCTTTGATTTAATATAATCTCCCTTTAAAAAAAAAAGAATAGATATTTCATCGTTGTAATGATTAAGAATATAGTGGTTTTGCAATTTTTCATGTGATTTAAAAACAATAACTTATTTCAATTATTAATTATGTTTTACATTATTCTTATAATAATTGATCATTTATCAAGTTACTCATTTACCAAATGCTACGAGTTTACTTGTACATTTAACAGCATTACAGTAGACAAGGAGGAGAAGGGAATGATATTCTAAAAATATAATCAAACACGACGAAGAATAAATATAAAATAGTCATACTTTGATTTTCTAAAATTCATTTTAAAAAAGTGAACCACTACAATATTGAATTCAACTAAAAAGTGAACCCATGAACTAAAATATTGATATTCTCTCTTTTAACATTTTTTCCAATCATATTTTATTATTTATTATTTATTCATATATTTTTTTATTATTACAATAATGAATTCAACTATTCGTAATGAAATATTTAAATATTAAATATTATATTTTAAAATTATATTCTTCTCAAATCAAACACGAATGAGACTAAAAAATATATTTACTTTTCTAAAAATATGATATTATATCATTTTATTTCATTAAAAAATATCTTTCAACCAAATGGCCCCATATAGGACCTTGGAATCTACTATTCTATTCTCGTGGGATTAAGGAAAATGGATTGACTAGAAAATCTTGAACCAAACAGGGGCCTACGTGTCCTAAAATTAATGAGGGTTGGTAATATGGAATTTAATTAGTATTTACTCAACTTATTTAAAAAAATATGAGTAGTAGTTTTAAATTAATTAAATGTTAATAATAGTTCTGATTCCCTCTGGATAAAAATATAAAAAGAAAAAAAGGAGCGATTCTAAATGAGAAGGGGGTTCACAAGACTTCATCAACTTACCATCTTGAGTTATCCCACGTCCTTGAGATCGATCACATGATCATTCATGAATGCCACATTTCCATCCAATAAATAATCTCCCCGATAAGATTTGCAACGCCGCAAGTTCATGTTTCATGTCCAGTGGCCGCTAATCCAATTTCTTTTATCAAATCTCCCAACGGCCACAAGACCAGGATACGGCCGCAGCTCAACAAGTCCGCATACAAATTGCCTACTTGAGCGGACCCCATCAGCGCCCATCCAAAAGGTCGTCTCCGTCGGATCCAACGACGCAGATGTTCTCGAACGATAAAGGTTCCATGCGGAAGTCCGCACTTTGGTTACCGCTTTTTTTAAATATCTGTCCAAAAGGTGACGCTCCAACGGCTAGTTTCGGTCTGGAATTGTGGTAGGAGGGGACGAAGTGAAGGCCAAGTTTCTCTCAGCAAACCCCTGTAAGGAAAGCGATCTCTTTCCCTCTTCAATTCGTTGCCGCTTTAGACTGCGACGTCCTAATGGAGAAACTCCGACTGAATTTGATCAATGATCCGGACGGTGCGGCACCTGAGGGAGAAGAATACGATCTCAGCTTCTACGAGGATATCGAAGCCCCAAAGTACGTCGATTTCACAGTCCCCGACCTCTCGCGCCCGGACGACGGTTCCTGGTTCTGCGTTCGTATCGGTATATATCTCTCTCTCTCTCCCTCTCTCTCTCTCTCTCTCTCTCTCTCTCTCTCTCTCTCTCTCTCGGATTTATTTTTGTCAATTCCACTGTTTGGAGAACCCGCAGAACAGATTCGTTTCCAAATTAAATAGATTGGTTCCTACTTTTTCTGGATCACCGGGTGATTTGGGACTTCGTTCCTGAGTCAACTTATTTCTCGCTGTCTGGAAATTGTTTATGCTATGAAACTTGAAATATACTGACAAGGGACATCTTAATCCCTGTGACAATTCCGATATTTAGTGCGGGTCTGTTAATTCTTTTTATGCACAATGGTTTATGTCTAGGCTGTGATCAGAACCATGAGGAAGTGGATCCAGATGCACTGTACAGAAAATTTGTTCTTCGGGTTCGTTTTGCTTCTTCTTTCATGCATTTAATTCGTTGTTTCTCAAGTTCATTCTCTGGATCTGCGGAACTTAGAGGCCGAAGAATCCTGCAGGTCATGTCCGCAAGAAGCCCCAACGTAAGACTGAGAAGAAAGCTAGATCGGAAAGCTCCAAGGTAGTACTACCTATTTTGCTGATATCTTGTAGTCTAGACCAAGTTTGATTGTCGTACATTAGATTTATACGAGTGAACTGGAAAGATGGACATATACATCTTATACGAGACGAATTCTCTTTTCAGTTTGATTCCGAACTGTCCCCATACTGCACCAGCAAAGGAAGCTAAGAGCAGATTCGAGAGACTGAGCACTATGACCTTTTCTGACAAGATGACGAAAACCAAGCTCAAGGATCACCCCATTTCAACTTTAAGATCGACACCAAGACAAGTAAAGGCGAAATATCTATGCCCTACAACTGAAAAGGCATTCACAACGCCCAGGAAGAAGAAATGCTCACCTGATGGAGATCAGTTTCGAAGCGTGAAATATCAGAAGGCACCGGCAGGGACCTCGAAGAGTAAGAATGTGGCGAAAGTTCTATTCAAGGATACTAAAAAGGAGACGAATGAAACTAGTACTCCAGTAAAGTCCCGAATCCCTGTGTCAGAAGTTTGCACTGAGATGACGAAGCCTAAAATAACCAGCCATAAGAAGATTGTCCCAAGCAGGTACCTTAGTACACCAGCCACTCCAAAGAGTTCAAAGAGGTCTGAAGTGTCCAAAGAAAACCTTAAAAAAACTGGAGAATCAACAATGAGCTTGAAGTTTCCGAAAGCTAGTAGCAAAAAATCTGGCAAGGTGGAGTCTACTGAAAATTCTAGTAATCAGGCTATTATTTCTGCCGATGTTGAGGAGATCCTGTTGGCTCCTGCAACGACCTCAAAGTCTTTGCAATCAACCTTAGCAGGCCCTGGAATTTCCAGCTCTTCAGGAATGGTGCTGAACAGGGAAGAAAATAGAGATAACGAGGACCTTTTTATCGAGAAAATTCGACCTGGCAGCACTATACCTACCATGTCTCAAACAACTACAAACGTTATGGAGTCTTTACATTCAACATTAGCAGGATCTGAAACCACCAGTATTTTAAGAACGGTGCAGAACAGTGAAGAAGACAGCGAAAACGTAGCCCCTCTAGTGGGACCTTGTAGCATCCCTGACGTGTCTAACATCGCTGCAAATAGTTCAGAGTTGGACGAAAACAAAGAAAATTCTCTGGACATGAATGGAAAGAGGTATAAGTACTTTCAATCTGTGTAATAACTGGATGTAAAAGTTGTCTCATAATTTTTTTACTATCAAATGTACTTACTGTAAAATGGAACTTCCAGAGAAACCAAGTCAAACACCATAAACTTTGCAAATGAGATTTTGCAAAATGCTCTTCCAAAGGTATGTGAAATTTCATTTTGACATTGTATTGATGCTTAATTAATCATGATGAACAAGTAATGTTTAACTTAATTGGTGCAGGCACGTAAACCTCAAAATAAATCCTGCAATGTAGCAGGCAATCAATGGGAAAAGAATAAGAGAACTACCAATCCGAAGCCTTTTCGATTTAGAACAGATGTGAGTTTCACAGACACCTGAAGCTAAATCAGCATATTCTTTAGTTATGAACTCATCAACCTTTTCTTTTCTATTTGTGTTCACCAGGAGAGAGGAATTCTCAAAGAAAGAAACACTGAAAAAAAGCTCCATGTTTTAGCTCATAAAGTAACTGATCCACTTCACAAACATGGAGAAAGGTTGAAGGTTAGCGTTGTTTACCTTTGTGTCCTATTCCCATCAGAGGAGATGTCATAGTATGGAGATGTCATAAGTGCATTTTTTTCTGATTATGTTTTGACCGTCTTACAATGCAGCAAGCTGGAACAATTGCTCATAATGAGGGTGAGAAAATTGTTTTGCAAGTAGGAATGGTAGATGCTCTGCAGGTAACTGAAAGAATCTAGTTTCTACTTTCCTTTTTTGTCTTAGTGAAAAGATGACACATCTTGCATGGTTGTGCTGTGCTTCAAGGATCAAGCATCAGTTCATGTTGCTGTGCCAGGAAGACCGACAAAAATTAAATTGACCGTGCATAGTCCTAATTCTCATAAGGTAGAAATCTTTTTCATGTGCATTTAGTTAGACATGAATCTTAGACCATTCTAATAAGCAGTTCTGGACCATTGTAGATGGCAAATGGCAAGCATAAAATTGCAGAGAGTGTCAATAAGCTTCAGGGAGTTGCACCATTAAGTACAAATTGCAGGAAGGGAATAATTTCTTGTGTCAAAAAAAAGAAGAATGAAGTCTCAATAAATGCAGTCAGTTCCAAAGGAAAAAGACCTGTGACACTTCCAAGAGAACCACATTTTCATAGGATCCACCAGCCAAAGGATTGCTCCAAGAGGGAAGAGGAGGTGATCTAGTGATGTCTTCATTCAATTGCTCCACATTCTATTCTCCAGTTTTGTAGATTTCAAATGGCAGTGGTCTCTCTGAGTCTGAGCAATTCTCCAATTTCCTATTGTTTACTTGGTCACATGACATGACAGTGGCTGAGTGTAATGTGTATTATTGTTCAAGAATGTAATAGATATGAACACTCAATTATTGTCTGCCGAATAGTTTCTTCCAGGGAATGTGTCTTGTTCACTTGATACATGTGTAAAACACGAACAAGTTGTCTCCATCAATGAATCTACACTCCACATAGCTTAACCAAACTACTGAACTAGTTAGCAAAGGAAAAAGCAGCCAAGGTTATGTGATTTTGATGTCTTAGGGTGCGACATGCTCGAACAGATCCCTGTACTGCTCTTCCTGCTCCACATTCCAGCTGTTGCGAGGATGGCAGTTTTGTTCGCCAATTGAAAAAACCAGATGTACTCTCTACAGGTTCATTTATCTAGCTTTTCAACAATTCATTTAGTCTGATGCATGATACCTATGCCTGATGCCCCTGTCAAAGTTGACAGATTCTTCACAACAATGCAGGGGCTCCTTGGATTGTGTTCAGAAGTAACCAAAAACTTATGGGAAAACTTTTAAGTACCATTATGCAGAATGCTCTGATGATCTCGGAAGGACATATGCATCACTTCAATTGCAGATGTTGCTGTTGTCTTGTTACAGCAGCTAGGCTCATTAGCTAGGCTCATTGGTATTACTGAACCCGTATAATCTGCAGAGTGGCAAGTGATGTGTTGGTTTTACAGGGCAGTTCACGTTGTTGTTCATTCGTTTGCAATTGTTTATACAAAGTAAATTAGAAAACTGAATGTAGCACACCACAAATTTCCATAAAAAATTTAAATTTCTTAACATTGTTGGCGTCAGAAGATGATGTTCTATCGGACGGTCAAAATTATTTCGGACGTCCAGAAGTGTAATGGGAAAAAATAAAGAAATATCAGTTTCGATCTTCTCCACCTCCACCATAATTGTTGGAATTGTGTAACTCCTACAACCATGATCTCCTGAATTCAAAGGGTCACGAAACCTCGATATATTATGGATGACTCATATGTACTGAGCAACCGCACTATTATAAATTCACACTTAATTTTATGTTAATGGTTGAGTATTGCTCCCCTATATGACCCCCGCAAGTATATGAGATACTTACGAGCCAGGTTGATATTTGTGCAGCGATCTCAGCTCGGATGACATGTGCACATGATTACATAGAGTTTAGATTTAGTCTTTTTATATTATTAAGTTGTAAGGAGATGATGTATGGACATGTAATATGGCATAGACATTATATGCCTCATGTGATGTTGGACATGATGATGTACACTTTTATTTTTTTATTTTATTTTATTAACTTTCGCATTTCTTAGTTAATTAATGTATTATTTTATTTTAAAGTCTTTTGTTTATGTATCACTTTTTTTGACCGTCTAAGAAAATGAAAGAATCAAAGAAGTATCGAAAAATGTAGCACTGAGAAAATTTTTTAAACATTTTACCTTTAGATATTATATAGATGGATAAAATAACGGGTCAAAGTTTATTTGCTCAAAAAGTGAATTGTTAAAGCAAAAAATTTGGATACCACCTAAAACTTTAGGGACTGCTTAGATTGCAGAATAATAGAAGAATATATCCTAATCAACCAATATCACGTAGGATAGGGTTAATGCAAAAATTCGACATCACAATTACTAATGGATGTTTAATCTTGTCGGCTTGTTGTGTGGGGTCATAAGAATTTTGTCACAAGATAATATTCTCTAAGGTGCCATTTGGAACATGAATACGGTAGCCGGAATAGGTCGGTTTATTCGGCCGTACATGCCAAATGATGTCGTCCTATCCTATTTTGTGGTGTCATTTGGTTCATCGTGGAATAAGTTGATGTGAAATGACATGTCTATCCCCTACCTTATAAACTTACCGTGGACGCTTCACCTACCTACATCCGTGACTTTCTTTCCTCTCTTTCATGTATCCGCTGCCTTGTCTTGTGCCGATTGTCGTCATTTGCATCGTAGTGGTTAAGGTAAGTCGCCGGGAACATGTTCGCTTTTGTTTTGTGCCTCATTTTTTCTTCCTTGTTCTTCCGTTCTTGTGTTGTCGGAAACTCTCAGTGGTATGCATGTGCTTGTACAATGTTGCATGTGTCATTCTCGCATGTTTTTGCTCTACTAACTTGTATCATCATCAGTTTTTGCTTGTGTCATCTTCTGATGTTCTTTTTTGGTCGGCTCTAGGGTTTTGACTTCATGTATCTGTCATCGAACATGGTGAGGCGCCAGAGTGCCACTGTGAAGACACCTGCGCATTGAGAACGTCTTGGACTTATACCAACCCAGGGAGAAGATTCTGGCGGTGTCCTCATTACGACGTGGGTAACACTAAGCTCCCCATCTCTGTTTAATGTTGAATGGCAAACTTAACTAAACATGTTGTCATCTCTTTCATAGAAGTCTGCTCCTCATGACGCGTGCGGTTTCTTTAGGTGGTGTGACCCGTCTATGGAACATCGCGGTGCAGTAGTGATCGGGAGGATGCTGAAGAAGTGTGACAAGTTGGAGGAACCTGTCAGTCATCTGAAGCGAGAAAGAGTCGTGTTCTTCACTGTTGGTGTCTTCTTAACATTGTTGTTAACTAAGTTCGTTTAAATTTAGCCGTGTCCTTAGCGAATCCGCCTACTTTCTGGTTGTCATAATCTGTCACATGTTGGTGGCTTCATTTTGTAATGTGAATGTGTATGAGTTGCGAACCTTTCCAATTGGCTTGTCGACATATCGTCGGCCGCTTTTTTAAACTATCGTCATGCTGAAATTGCCAACGGAATGTGTGTCACGTGGATCTTTCTTCAGGTGGTTGTCAATTGGGCTTGGTATTTGTTATGTTGACTTGTGCGACATGCATTCAAAGTTATAGAAAAATGTATTGTTCTCACGTCATTTCATCATCTCATATGATTTTCTTTGTATGAAGGTTTACTCTCTCTGGACATCAGATATAATAATATATATGAGATAAAGATAAGGTTGTCTCATTGGTTAATTTTAGTTTTGTCTTTCATTCATAGTAGTTAATTGCATGGAAATATTTTTAATATATGAAAAAAGTCATAGCATTCAAATGGTTGTTGATATATGAAAAAACTGATATTGCATTCCAATGGTTAATTTTTTATATATGAGTTAAAACATATATGATCGAGAAATATTTATAAATAATTTATTGGAATCTTCATTAGTGCATACACATTACGAAGAAATTGAGTATCAATGTCATTTTACAATCTACAAGGCTTTCACATCATTCAAAATGTTCTATGCATGCAAGTATAGAACTGGTAGAACAACAACCTCCACTACACATTTACATAACATGAGGTCATTAGACATATAACTGGAATCTTGATCAGAAATATTTTACGCATGGAATTAAGTTCGCAGCCAGTGTCAGCCTCCGGATAGTTGATGGGTTACAAGTATCATCAGGCGCCGATTACACCTGCAAAGATGTATAACAATGCTCAATACGATGTACATATATAATATATATACGGAAGTGAGATATTATTTATATCACAATTTCTTACCTGCATAAATGTTATGAGATATCATGAAGGCCGGCCATCACGCATTGTTACCTGCATTCCTATTGTCTGCTTCAGTTGAAGACATGCCATTTTGGAATAAAAATAAGGTAACTACAATGTATTATCAACCATCAACTACATATTTGTAGTTTGGATTACCTCGTTGATTCTGGTGTGCATTTCAAAGCTGAATTGTTATGTCACTTCGGAGTTGGTCACCCCTTCGGCTTTCTTCCGTTCCTAAGTTGACTTCAATATACCGAACATTTTCTCGACACAGTTTTGCAGTTGTGTGTCTTTGTGGTTGTATAACTCCTTTGGATGCTCATATACTCGTTGACGGTTGCTGAATTCGGACAAGTGATACTTGACACCTCTATAAAGGAGCTAAAAATTTCTCCGTGTTCGCATATCCTGGATCAATGAGAAAGAATTTACCTGCAGTTTTGAAATTCTTGATGTCATCTCCATCTGTGAACATATGTCAATCAAATAGGCGACGTACCTTCCGGAACAACAAACGCCGCATTTTCAACACACTAGCGGAGACTCGTATCAGCAGTAGATCCCTCCCATTCGGTGCAAACGTATAGGAATGCATCATCGAATGATGTGGCCGTCATAACATTTTGAGATAAGAATCCCTTGCGATTTCTATAACATGCCTGGTCGGCTTTCCAAACCATCACTAGCACATGGGTACTATCCACCGCGCCTAGTGCATTCTACATTAAAATGGAATCACCATTGTCATAGGCCAACAATATCTCATTACTCGTTAATATTTGGAATATAGTATCACTTACCTTGAAAAAAGGGAAGAATTGATGAGAGTTTTGAATCGACTAACGCACATCTTCTTCGCCATTAGGGAGGACTATAAACTCCTTCAAAAGTGAACATACCCCCTCAAGCAGAACATTGAAATATCGAGAGATCATCTCACCAGAATGTTGAAACATCTTCGCAAAATTACTATTGGACATGTTGTGCCCTAGACAACATAGGAACAATGTTAATTGTTCACATGAACTGACATTATGAGTACTATGTATGAGGCCCCTCGACGTGAGCAATTCTTCCAATTTAATAAACATTCTAGGGGACATTAGAAAAAGGTCGTAACATCTTTGGGGTGACCTCTTAGAATGTCTAAGATAAACTGATGCCCAGAGAATGGGAGAATTCTGTAAGGTACCTTTCCAATTGGTTGAGGAACTTGTAGTTGAACCATACTAGCAGAAGTGATGATTTTGATGATGTCTTCATGGAACCTCTCCTCCTCGGCCAACAGTTATATGAACATATGTTTAGTCACCTATGCATAGCATACAATTAAGTTTTATAGCAGAAAATAATATACATTATGAGTAAACCAAATGATAACTAAATTTGTAAATATCAATCAAAATTCAAAATCGTTCATATGAATGTTTAACAAAATGATTGCCTAGTAACTGTTAAGAAGTAGAACACTTTCATCACATAACATATAAAGGAGATCCATAAATAGGCCGAACCACACAGTCGAACACTTTTAACACATAATATATCCAAATATTGTGAAACAAAGTGGAGATGCGTTAGGGCTAACATGAAGCTCCTACTGAGGTTGAGCCATCGGTTGGTGATGTACGGAAGGAGAACCCCAATGCAGTACTGGCAATTGGCCTGAATGGAATGTCGATTCCCAAAACACATGCATGGGTGTAAGAGCTGTGAACAAAAAAAGCTGTGGTAGATGTACAAAGAAGCAACGGGGATGACATAAACTGGGTAGGGAATAGGGCATTCGTAGCAAATGACGAACCAAAAATGTTGGGTGGGATAGAAGTGGTTGCTGTCCTAAATCCTCCAGTGGGTATGGAGTGGGAGGCACCTACAGTTATAGTGGAACTTGTGCATCCAAAGAAGCTTGAAGATTGCCCAATGGTTCCCCTCTTTCTTCGATACTCCGTGAGCTGTTCCAAGAGCCAAGGTTCTAGCATGTCTTCTTCACAAGTCATGAATGCCCAAGAGTTGCTCTCGACCTTGAATGCTTTCATCATGGCCATCTTAAACTCAAGGGAGCAATCAGTAACCTTCTCACGTAGATTGTCCCAACATTCATTCCTTGTGTATGGGTTGGCCTATTTATCCCTTTGTAGCACCTCATCTAACAATACAAGCCGCTTCTTGCCTTGTTGTGTCAATTCCTTCGTTAGCTCAACTGCCTCGACATTATTACCTCTACCCTTACATGTCTTCTTACCTTGGCCACTAACTCTATCCCTTTTTACCGCAATTGGTGTTGGCAACATACCAGATAAGGGATCTTCAAAAGCGGCAGACTCTCATAGTTGCTTTCGTTACCCAAACCCCCACTTGCATCATTGCTTGTCGCCTCGTGGAAGAACTGAAAGGCATTGAAGGTGATGTTGATGTCATCAGTGGCTACATCAACAAATTTCTCATTGTCCTCGGATGACATTTCAGACATCATAGTCGTGAAGGCTCTTACTCCAGTTGTGGTGTTCGTAGAAAAAATGAAATCCAAATCATCGTATAACGGGAAAGGATTGTCCTTAATTCTGGCATATTCCTTGTTTTCCTAGTAATGAAAGTATGTCATGTCGGTAAGCAATCAAGGGTATAGTCCCATGATCAAATATAATCTTGCTTACCGATATGACCTCCTCCCACATGCTAGGTTCGTCGAAGGTAGGAACTTTCTTCTCATAATCCCAACCCCAATTACTTTTATTAAGTAGGCCCTGGTATAATTGATATTTCTTCAAAATTTTCATCCTATTCTTCAGGTTTTCCATATCGTAGCCTTTCTTCTCCGTCTCATTGAACCTTAGCACTTCCAACTCTCGGTAATGAAGACACTAGTTTTTTTGTGATTTCCATCTAGGTGTTCATCTTCATTAGACCGACAAAAACTTTGTCCAAATCATCATTCCAGTTAGCGGCTTGCTTCTTTTGGAGAGTGCCATCTTTGTTTCTAGAGCTCGTTTCTTGAGACATTGGGGAACTGTATCCATCATTTGACGTGTCGATAGTAGTATGGCCAAGGAAACGAAAAAGTAGGTGCGATAAGTAATAAGACCCTAAAAAACCTACTCATTGTCCCTATCAGTGTCACATGTGCAAAAAGAATTAAGGCCCTAAGAACATCTTAAGGAAGAATGATGCACACAGAAACAAAGCATAAATGAAAATGAATGTCGACGACCATGGTACATGAAGTCGTATACATCCTAATATCGTTTGAGAAGCACCTAACTTTTATTTCAATTGGTGAGCCTAAGGTCAACTAAGTTTTAATTGATAACCCTAAGCTCAACTAAGGGGAAAGCACAATCTTTACATCCACAAATATATGCAATAGGAGGTGATTTATCATCAGTATGGAGATGCTCACAGGACGACATTTCACAAACGAAAAATGATAGGGTGGAAAAAGGGAAGTACCTTTCGTATTAGATGTGGAGCTCCCTTTGCTCGCAGTATGTCAAACAGTTCTATGCCAGCGTGCCTAAGAACAATCGACCGAGTCATCCGCCAGACGGGGAAGAAGCGAAGAAGAAATAAGTCAAACAATTATAGGAATCTTACCGAAGACAAGGAGAAGCATGTACCTCACTCTTCCTAATGTAGGGTTTGATGTTAGGGTTTGGTGCGGGGAAGAAGAAGACTACCAGAATGCAATTTGTGCCGCACTTGTGTCAACCTCGAAAGCAATCGAGTGCAGAGTGACCATATGGAGGACAAAGATGACCTCTGATTAGTTGAGAGGGGAAAAATGTAGCAGTAACAAAGAAATCAAAATCGGCGAATGGATTGCCTCGGGAGATGACAATCTCCTGCACCCTAGTGCCTTTTAAAAATTGTGGAAAGAAGAAGTCACCAGAGACGTCGATTTCACACTCCTTCTGATCGACTTCTCAAATGGATCTGAAGCCGAGATCCCCACAAATAGGACATGTGCACTAGGAACATTAAAATAGCAAATGAGGCATGTAATGAAGAAGTCGAAAATTGCAAAACCATACTTGTACCAGGTCACCGTGTGTTGTCCTACTGCACGATCATCGTCTTTACCTCGTTCGGCCTCCGAACTTAGGGCAAATGTGCGGAAAAAGTGAACATCAGTCCTCCTACGCGTGTAGGGTACACAGACAAATGTAAACAGTAAAATGATTGTTGTACCATTGTTGAAATTGACGAATATCTCGTATTCGACCATTTTCGTCGAATAGCCCAACCCGCAAAATACATGCCCAATAGGATTAAACACATATTGGGCTCCGAGCGTTCGTTGTTGACATTTATTCCTATTCCATGCGTCGTTTGGTTAAAAAGTGTCGAATAAGACCCTATTCCATTGTATATTCGCGAACCAAACGATGCCTAAAGGATATTCTTTATCAAAGTGGAACCAAACACTGGTTTCACCTAATTCTACTAAACACGGCCATGTGATTTGATTCTCGAGATAAAAACAAGTCATCAAAATAAAGGGACATGCGCCGTTCACATTCCAGTTTTTTCTAAATGATTTTTTTTATTTTTCAAACCAATTTTTTTCTTTTAATATTTTCTCTCTTGCCATTATAAGGATTAATTTAATATTATTTATTACTTATCATTTCATTAAAAAGTTTAATATTTTATTAAATATAATTTATTTTAAAAAGCTATATTTAAATAATATATTTTAATAAAAACTTAATTTTTATTATTACTTAATAAAGTTATATTTTATATTTATAAATATTTTAGTTCCTCATCATTATATTGCACTCCATCTAAATATACTCTAAACTAATTTATTAATTCAATCATTTACGTAAAATTCAAAAGAATTATATATTTATTATCCAAACACTAATTAGATCCAACGGGTAAATTAAGTCAAATACCCTTTTCACCAAGTCTGTTCCCCAATTATCCAATTGACGTAGCAATGTTCTCTCTCTATCACCAGCAAATTATTAAAAACATAAAATAAAAATAAAAATAATAATATAATAATAAAAAAATTAAAAAGAGGAGGCGGCGTCACCCCTCATCTCTCTCCGATCACTGCATTCTGGCCAGCAAGAGGAGGTGTCGACATCTAGGATGGGGTCGCTTGAGGGGAGGGGGGGCACCCCTCTCCTCTTCGGCGCTGAAGAAGAGAGAGGGAAGCCCCCTTTGAACTTTATCGGGGCGCGCAGGAGAGGGGCCTCCTCCTCCCTCCGCTGGCCATTCCTGATGTTGATGCCTCTCTTTGCCGATGAAAATGCTGTGATCGGAGAAGAGGGGTGGCACCCCTCCTCTTTTTTTATTATATTATTATTTTAAACTTATTTTATTATTTGTATTTATTTTATTTTTTAATAATTTATTGACGTGGATGGCAGTTTGCGTGGTGCCATGTCGGACGATTGTCTACATGATGAAGAGAGAACTTCGTCACGTCAGTTGGGCAATCGGGGGACGGACGATTAATGGTGAAAAGAACATTCCATAAAATAAATTAGAAAGTAATACTAAAAAATTCGTTGATATTTGACGTAATTTATTCTACTTTCAATAATGAAGACTTTATAATAATATATTATATCAATTGGTGCCTCGTCGATCACGTCATCCTCAAAACACCTCAATTGGACAAAGAGCATCAAATCCATGCACGAAGGATGTCGAATTAAATGACGAGCACTTCCCCACTCGTGCAATTTGAATCACGAGATACGTATACAAGAATTTATGGAGGTCACAACACCAACCACGCCCAATTAATTACAAGTCTGCCACTGTATTATTTGCAAGGATGGAACATGGGGGTACAAAAGTCCGAAGCCCGGGGCCCCCACAAGTCTTGGTCATAAATATCTTTAATATATCTAGCAAGGAGTGAATAGAGTCATAAATATCTTCAACATTTATGCACCATCTATCCTCACAAAATCTATTAGTTATCATATTAATATCGTGCACAAATAATTGGATTACCGAAGTTCTAATTCAGGATTAATACGCATAATAGTTATCATATTAGTTGAACGATCAATTGGCGTTGCCGATACTGAATGAATGATAATTGAGTAAGAGCACCTTATATCTTGTTCAATACTACCCATAATAACATGAACGGTTTACTCTATAAATAAATTTTTTATTATATAATAAGTCGCGCAATATATTTACGCTTTTAACTTGTAAATCACTTATAAGCTAGTTTGAAAAAATTACTGCGTTATTATAATATGGATGATAAGAAGATGTTAAATTTATTTATAAGTTAAAAAAATAAGCAAGAAAAGATTGCTTATTTTTTTCTAAAAAATAAGTCAATTAATTATATAATAACTAACTACTTATTATTAATATAAGTACTTTATCCAGACATATAATTAATTATTTTTGAAAATAAGTTTTAATTAATAAAATATTTATGTTCGCTTTATGAGTATTATGAATATTGAATGATGTATAATTGAAGGGAAACGTATATGGCACCTCGATGTTGGTCTTATTATATAAATAAGTTTTTTTTTATTGATCGAGTTATTATAAGATGTCTAGAATGCTTAGTGTACTCGCATATAAGTAACTCATTTTTTTTAAAAAAAAATCACATTATGAGTTGATTGAAGTGACAATCCGAATTTTCACCTATCAAATTATAAATGTTTTTTTAATTTAACCAACCTGCCGACTTCTTATTTTTAATTAGTGAAAAAAATTAAAATGTCGATCTTCGGTTTCATATATAATAATGAGATTATGTCAGCGATATTCGAAAATGACTTGCAAACCACCGAAAATCATAATAAAAACACGTGAGTTTAATGCAATATTTATTATGAAAGGGACTTGAGAGAGGCCGAAATTATTATTATTATTATTATTATTATTATTATTATTTTGTAAATTTCCTCAGCGGATACAAACAAATTGCACGCGTACAAAAATGGGTTCGAAGTTAATTCTTTATGGCAGTGGCGTAACACTGGGAGAAAATATATTCGCCGTCATAATAATTGGAATTAAAAAAAGAGAAAAAAAAATAAGAAGAAAGAAATACTATTAATTAGTGATCACAAAACAAATTTATTTTGAGGTCTATTAATAATTATAGGGTCCGCCCTAAATGTTTGATTTTTGGGTGGCCCCCATGTATAAAATATTATGGTCGAAAAACATTAATAATAATCAATCAAATGTATGCATGGATGCATGTATGGTACATGTACATAGCATAATTTGCGCATGTGCATGAGTGTGCTTTATTATTCTAAATATTGCATTGCCATTCAATATTACCTAGTAATATAGATTATCTTTCAGAAAGATTGTCACTTGTTAAATTGCCAGCAATGTACATTACCTTATTTACTATGCATAAGTAATCTATCTAGTAATTCATATTAATTATTTATAAGAAAATATAGATTTATGAGTTAATATACAGTTTTTACCAATATACCCCTAATTAAAAGAATTATGTTTAAATATATAAATTATTTTTAACTTCGTAAACTTAAATCACAAATATATATTCTCACTTATAAAATTAAAATTTATAAAATAATTAATATATTTTAAAATATGATAATAATTATAGTATTTATTTGATTAATTTTATACTTTTTTTAATTATTATTATAATTTATTCAATGTGTTTTAGAATTTATTTAAATAAAATTGGAAAGGACAAATGGGGAAAGTAAAATTTAAAAGATTGCAACTCAGGTGGTAATGTAGATTGTCTACTCTTGACAATCTGCATTATCACTTCATAGGTAATGTGAATTGTTTGGACAATGCAATTTATCCATTGCATATCATAAGTGAATAAGATAATGTGATAGATCCAAGTAATTTAATACAGCATTATTTAGTAATCTACAAAGATTACCTATAAAGAAACGCCTCCTTACCACTAAGAAATTAACAAAGCACATGATGAGCTCAGCATACGCTCTCTCTCTCTCCATCGCACACGGTCTCTCTCTTTCGCTCTCTCTCCATCGCCTCCTCCGTCATCTGCATGTGGAATTTTATGGAGCATGTGATCGGTTTTATTTTGCAACGATGATTTCAAAATAGAGCACATGAATTTTGAGCATAGTACATCTATTTTTTTTTCTTTTATAATAAATTAATTAGCGTTATCACGTCTGGACCGTGGCTGACCTCAAAATTGGAGGTAAGTTTATATTATTTTGAACCGTTCAAAATTAGCAAGAACTGATTAAAATATGATAGAACCGATCAAAAAATATTTTCTTTCAAAAGTTAAAGACCATTTAAGAATGTGAATGTGAGATAGAGTTTAATTTGAGCTAAAGACCATTTAAGCTAAAAGTTAGCTGAACACAAAAAGCACAAGTGAATGTTTGTCGTTACACATTGACCACAAAGTTAACAATGAGCATTAATGGAATTTTTTAAAAATTTATTCGTGATGGGCAATTAATTGTGGAGAGAATTTTCAAAACAAGTTGTGCATCTTTGAGGGGACAAGGATCTCTCAGAGGACTTTCATCCGATCCAATTATGGCTAATCGCGTGCAGCAGATTGATGTAAGAAATTATATATAAACAGTGAGCTTGGATACCTGATACTCATGATATTCCTAGGATAAAATTTGATTATGTTATCTTTTCTCGTCCATCATATGTATTTAATTATCCTTTAATCCACAATTGAAGAATTTTATGTGACGCGAGGAGTTGACGAATTCAAGTCCTCTTCTATTAATGGGGTACACAATTTAGTATCACAGTTATCTTGAAATTATGAAAAGATAATGGGCAAAATGACCAATCCATCGGATTAACGTGCGACTTATTGAGTGAGCTGCTTGATAGAGTAAATCAGCTTATATATATATATATATATATATATATATATATATATATATATATATATATATATATATATATATATGATGATGATGATGATGATGATGATGATGATGATGATGATGATGATGATGATGATGATGAATATCAGGGTGTATACACATATTGTAAAGCCTCGAAATTTGACCTTGTCACGTGGCGAGATTTCCTCTCGTACGTTATTCTTCTTCGATCTTTCTTTGACCCAAATGGTCAAAAAAAAGTGATACATCAATGAAAGACTTAATAATTAAAATAATACAATAAGGAAATGTAAAAGCTAAATAAATAATGATTTATCCACAAGGCATGCAAAGTCTCATAAGTGCAACTCTATAGGTCTCATCTATACTCTAGATAATTATGTGCATCCGTCATCAAATTATAGTCGCCGCACACACATCAACAGCTTGCAATCATCATCAAGTACCTGTAGGGATCACACAGAGGAACAAGCTCAATCGTTAGCATAAAGCTAAGTGTGAGTTCGTATAAATTATAAATTAATTCCGACAGAATAAGCATGATGTATACATTTCAAATCAGATACGAGAGAAAAACATAATGAGGAAATCAATAAGGAGAACATGATCATAGTTCATTTCTTTTCACACCCATGTTCCTATTCTTTGTTCATATCCATTGTTCATATTCTTGAGGACAAGGTCCTTTCATTCGTCGCATGAGGTAAACATATAGATCATATAATAAAATGGATCAATGTGAAGGATCAGTAAAGGATCAATGGATACTTGTTCTTCATTCATGTTCTTTCGATCGTGTTCTTCATTCTTTCATTCCTTGGTTTTTTCTTTCTTTCATTCATTCTTTGATTCTTTCTTTCTTTCTATCTTTTTTTTTTCTGTGCTTCTTTCTTTCTTTCTTTCTTTTTTTCTGTGCTTCTTTCTTTCTTTCTTTTTTTTGGAAGAGCTCTTCATTCTTGTAGGGAATACTATTGCCGGCATACAAGGTGCAACTATCTAGATCATTATGGGTCAGTGGATGATCAGTGTCACGGCTAGCCTCGTCAGGCTGGGATGATCTCGTGCAAGGCAGAAATATCCGTAAAGGGAGACTCCTATCTAAATAGGACAAATGATAACTCGTGAGGAAGTGCCTCGCTCAAGGCTGGCTTAATTTTCCCCCATCATATTGGACCTCTCTTTCGATCCAAAGATCGATCAAGGCCGTATGGAGCATAGTTCCGGATTATCATGGGCCTCTCTTCCAATCTGTAGATTGGTCAAAGCTGTATGGAGCAAAGCTCTGAATCATGATGGACATCTCTTTCAATTCGTAGATTGGTCAAGGCTGTATGGAGCATAGCTCCGAAACATCATAGACCTCTCTTTCAATCTATAGATTGGTCAAGGTCGTATGGAGCAAAGCTTCGAATCATTTTTAAGTTCATTTCATCTTGCATAATTAGGTGGACGGAAGCTTAATAAATTAGATTGTTTAATTAGGATCGAATTTCTTCTGTCCATATATTAGACCCGAAAGTCAAATAGTCATCCGTTTCTAGTTCATTCAGTGGTCGTCCGAAAGGAGGAACAGACGCCCGTTTATCATTGTTTATCGGTCGACCGAAAAGGTAGAGGTCGACTGTTTGATATCCATTCTTTATTTATTTCATGATCTTATTCATTCAACTTCAATCAAGTGGACGAAAGCTCATCAAATCAAGGGGTTCATTTTTAAAGTCATACTCTTCCTGTCCACGTATTGGATGCCTGAGAATCGAGGGTCATCCACTTTGGGTTCATTTTCAAAGGTCGTCCGAAAGGAGGGAGGATGCCTATTCTTCGCTACTTTTTGATCAACCGAAGAGGAAACGGTCGATCGTTCCATATTCATTCTTATTTCCTTTCAAGATCAGAAAGGTGGGAGAATGGGCATACAAATTGACATTGCCTCTTTCATATGCCAAAATTCATAACGTTTTTCATGTGTCAATGCTATAGCTCTCATGTACTGGTGATTGAAGAGCCAATCATAAGACCTAATATATGAAGAGTACCCTACAAAATACTTGAGTATGGTGTGCGTCGTCTAAGGAACAAGGTGGTAAATATTGCATGGAAGCACCACAATGGAACTGAAGAAACATGGGAACTGAAGAAAGGAATGAAAGAATAGTTTTCAAAATTATCTGAGAAACGTTCTATTTCATAGTTTAAATTCGAGGACAATTTTTTTTTTGGGTTCGGGGGGAGGGAGGGAGGGAGGGGGGTGATTTAACACTCAGATTTTGATCAAGGGAAATTTGATCTTCGGTCCAAAATCATGTCATTCAATATTAATCAAGTGGATAGGGGCTTGTCAAATAATGAGGTTTAAATTAATGTCATATTTCCCTCTGTCCATAAATCGGAGGACCTAAAGGTTAGCGTTCGTCCATTTGAGACTCATCATTGGTCGTTCGAAAGAGGTTCGGACGTTCGTTTATCAAAATCCATCGGTCGACCGGAAGAGTGTGGTCGTCCATCATAACCTGTGAACATCCTTAGACTTTCAATTGAGTTCCGATCGACCAACAGTCTACTATATTCTATCGTTCGATAACGAACGCTTGATCTAAGATCAGTCGATCGTTTCCACTAGGCAGAACCCTAGGTTGTTTGCGGAAGTTCTTATATTTCAATTGGTTTCCGAAACACTACATTCTACAATCAAATCCAAACTACATCTAAGATTAATTATCATCCAGAGAGCGTTCAAACAAAGTTCATATTCATTTCATGCATCATATCTCCTTTGCTTCATTCATAGCTTTGTCCATTTCCATAACCTACCATAGTCCATTTTCATATCATACTTTAGCCCATTTCTATGTCATGCATTGATTCCTTTTCATGCAATTATCCATCTTCCTAACTTATCATCAATACGTAAATCATCATTAAGCCTTTAACAAGAATCATCACTTTGTACATGTCCATCATTATCATTCTTACACATATATCATCATTAAACTAATAGGAATCATAACTTCATAGTTCATACATCTCCATCCTTATCATTCTAAGACCCATGTCATCATTAAACCTTTTGCAAGCATCATAACTTCATACAACCTTAAGCATGTGTAATCATATGAGAAGAACTTCCAATACGGAGGACTAAGGAATCTATATGAGAGTAACTTCCCAACTTAGAAATCACCTTATCAATGCATCATTTGATAACATATAAGCGTTTATATATTGGTAACATATTATGGCATTAACTAACTTCTTCTTATCATAACTCTAATAACTTGGCGTGCATTTCACTATAACAACATAAGTCATCAACCTCCTCCTTATTCATTTTCTTGTTCATTTCATTCGATAACAAAACAGGTGGACATGAGCTTTATAAATCAGAGGAGTTCGATTAGAGTCATATTTTCTTCTATCAATATAACAGTAGATCGATAGTCAAATGATCGTCCGTTATAGGTTCATGCAATGATCATCCGATAGGAGGAACGGACACCCGTTTATCAATCTTTCGATCGACCGAAAAGGTAGCGATCGACCGTTTGATGTTCATTATTCATTCATTTCATAATCATACTTTCAGTCGATCTTGAGGGGATTCGATCATTCATTATGAACAGTGTCATCTTCTTCATCGATGATCAATCGCATTTCTCCATCGATGATCGAAAGTTATTCCGGCGAGGAGACCCATAACGATTGACCGAAACGGTTTCGATCACCCGATTGGTCATCGTCGCCATTTTTGAGTTTTGACATTTTTCAATTCGGTCATCCGAAAGGATTTCGACCTTCCATTCTGGTCTATGCTAGTCAACCGTTAGAGTAATGATCATCTGTTATATCTGTCGCTATACTCTTACTGAACTAAATCGGACACCCGAAATGGTATTGATCGATTGTTTCTATTAGACAGAGCCACATGTCATTGTGGAATGCTTAAAGTTTTCAACCAATTTCCACTACAAAGTATCCTAAACTTGTACTAACATAATTCCTAACATTTATCATGCTTCAGAAAACATATTCAAATCATAAATCTCTCAATTTTTTTCATGTTTCATAACTTATCAAATGGTGCATAAATGATTTTCTAGTCTATCATAATTCTGTTCCATATAGACTATAATCATATGAGCATGCAATAGATCTTATACAAACTATCCTAGTCATACACTAGCAGGATCAATCATATATTGAATAAAATAGAATCGTATCATGTCATGCATTATCATTCGGATGAATTCCTAGAACTCGCAGAAACACATCTATAAGTTTATGAGTTCATATGTTACAACTTCCACTCATGCCAACAGGGATTCATTGTCTAATTAAGTCCCTAGAGCATGCATTAATTCATCAAGCAACAAATCTATGAAATAGATCCCGAAATCACACATCTTCGCCTACGTTTCTCAGTTATTCCCTTCGCCAGATCGTCCTCAAGTTCTCTCGCTGTCTTCCTGCCCCATCTATGCCAGAAGAACTCGTCGACGTCTCTCCTCCGACCTCAGGCCGTGACCAGCAGCGCCCCCACACGAAGAATGGGGTAAATGATGAGAGGGGAGTAAGATGGGGCCAAAATAGGGAAAAGGAGATGGTGATGGGGTTTTATGGTAATAGAATTGAGCTTTTGCCTCCCATCTCATGCAATGAAGAGAGGGAGAGAGGAAAGGTCATAATAGATGAATTGAATGGAGAGAGAGGGAGAGTGAAATGAAGAGGGAAGAGGAAGGGGAAGAGAGTGTATGAAGAGGGGGAGAGGAAGAGAGAGTCCGAAACTCTCTGTTTCCCCCTTTGTTTTGAAACTATGGGGAGTTACACATATAGGTACATACAAGTGCGATCATGCCATCTCCACTGTTGGATCTGTGTGCAGATGATATGTTGGTTTGGAGTGGTCAGGCGGTCTGCACACGAACCACGCATCCTCTACTTTCACGCTCTGCATGCAAACCATCTGAACGCAAACATCTGCTTCCACAACCTCAACTTCGCCAGATGACATCCTCGGCCCCCCTTCCGCTGGTTCGTCGAATGATGCCCTCATGAGCCCCCCTTCCTAGGTGCGGCGATGGTCACTTCCCTCACCGCCTCAACCCATCTCGCACTGTGGCGGTGGTGACATTCGATTGACGGCACGATCTTCGTAGGACAGTTTGGTGACCTTCGATGGACAGTGCAATCTCCGCACTGTCCTTCGATGGACAGTGCAATCTCCGCACTGTGACACTGATGACCTTCCATCGATGAAAAAACATTGGTGCCTAGAGCGAAAAAATTGTGGACGACGCCTGAAACGCAGCTCGGTTGCTGCCTTCGATCGACGATGCAATCTCCGCAGGGCGGCCTACTTCTCTTCTCTGCCCCGATAAAAAAATATGCTTGTTGTCTTCACTTGATGGCACTTGGAACGCTGTCGCCGCCTTCGAGTGACGACGCTTGGAACACCTTCGATTGATGGCGCTTGGAAAGTTGCTGTCGCCTTCGATCGAGTGGTGTTCCGCTTTCTATTGATGGCACTTGGAACACCAGCGTTCCGCCTTGGATCGATGGTGCTTAGAATGTCGGTTGCCACCTTTGATTGACTTCTACGAGACCGACGTCAGGCATCCAAGGAGAGGAGAGGTCGGCCACAACAATAGGGCATATGAGAGGTCGATGGCAAGAAGGGTTTTTTTAATCGGCTTTATTTGTTGAACTGAAAGCAAACAAAATGGTTTTCTTTTTAATCAGGTTTTATTTCTTCAATCAAATAAATATTAAATCTCAGTCATTATAACAAAAACTAATATTCCTCTCTCTCTCTCTCTCTCTCTCTCTATATATATATATATATATATATGTATGTATATATATACCTCTCTCTCTCTCTATATATATATATGTATGTACACTCATTTATATATATGTGTATATATATATGCCTTATTTTTATTTCTTTTGTACTTGATGATAAGTTACATCCTTTCAAATAAGTGGAGTGCTTCATTGATTGATTTGTTATTGCTATTTCTATTGTTACTACTTTGGTATAAGTTGGGCAACAAATTTATTTGAAAATTTCATGAGAGATGTCACATTAATAATAAAAATCCAAGAAATATGATGAAATGCATTGTCCAGGTCGACTTTAAGCAAGAAATACTTTTTTTCCTACCCCTTCTAATAGAATGAGCAATCTCTTGAGCTAGAAAAATATTATCTTGAATAGTTCTACAAAAAATAAAGGCACTGGACAAAGTCAATAAGGGATGGCAAGGTAAACCTAAGCATGTTAGCAATGAAATGACAAAGCACATTACAAAGAGAAATTGAAAGTTAATTAGTAACCAACTTTGGGCTAGGCTTCTTTGTAATAAAAATTAAAGTTGTCTTTGACCAATATATGGATAGGATGTTAGTATTAAAGAAAAGTTGGTAGCATCAGTGACCTTTAGCCCTAGTAGTTTTTATATAATTCAACAGTGCCAAAGATCTTCCCTGAGCTCATGACCCAAATTAAAGGGGCCTTGTAACTTCTTCGACTAATATTGGTGGGGGAGCAATAATGGTTCATACCAAGCATAGTCAAGGATAGGCACTGTAGACCAGGCATTGGGGGCGATGGGCGTGTGTGAATCCAACTTCCAAGGTTCCTGTAATGATTAACAGAAGTTTCCATAATTTAGTTGCCAATTTAAACGTGACTTACTCCACTTTATACCAATTTGTCTAAGATAGATTGGGTGTCTGTGGTAAGATACCCAGAGGGAAGTAAGCTCACTATCAGATAGGCCCAACTGAGCATCTTTGGATTCCAAGTTTTGGATCACATTCTGAGTTTCTGAGGTGAGGGTCTCAAGTCTACCAAGGTTGGTTTTATTCCACTAAAATTTTGTTTTTCTAATTGAGGTAAGGGCAAAGGAGATGTACTAATGCCCCACTCAACATCAATGATGTTTTTGGCCTTTGGGTAGTCGAATAAAAAATGTTCATATAAAAAATAATAGGGTCAAGCCCGATGGATGTCAATTGTCAAGATTCGGGAAGCGTGGTCAGAGGCAATTCTATCAAGGGATGCTAACTCAAGATTTGGGAAGGAGGAGAGCTAATAGTGGGTAGCCAGGATGCGGTCTAACCTATAGAGGATGTGTGCAACACCCCGATCATTGTTGCACCAGGTTAATGCATTCCCCATTGGCTACCACTGCCTAGAGATCGATTAAGTCCTGGTGATGTATTAGAGATCGAAGAAACCTAACAAAGTTAGAGGATATAAAAGGAACCTCTCCTCTCCTATCCTTAGGATACATGAGACAATTGAAATCCCTAGCCACAACCTAAGGGATGTTGAGAATAGCAAGGTTGGTGAGGTCATATAAAAGAGATTGTTGTAAAAAGGGGCATGGAAGATATCATGCCATTGGAAGCCCAAATGTTGGATGACCTTTGACTTGTGCTAGCATGGGATTCAACAAGAATAAAAATGTTAGGTGATGTTATGGCCACATCGCGAGAAGCCAATCCCTAACCTTGCTATGGTGCGCTCCTCAATAGTTCCACATCATGATGTTCATATGATGGAGCTACTCGTCATAGGGAGACCTCCCGGCAACAATGACACATTAGTTTGACCATGTGAACCATATTAGACTGATGAGTTTTCATTTATCTTAGGGGACCAAGTTTACCTAACACTCTTGTTTTTCTCTTCCTAGGACCCCTAGAATGGAGGCTCAGTGGGGGCGGCTTGTGAAGTCTACTGAGTCTCCCTTTCTTCTTCTCCTCATGCATTGGAGGAAGGAAGCCGAGGTTAGGGAGCTGATCTTTAGAGGAGGAGGAGGAGCGGTGTTTTCATGTTCAGTCTAGCATACCATCTCCTCATGTGTCTTTTGTTTCTTGCACCAAAGGTGTAGAATTGGGTGAGGAGGGGCGAAGAGGTCTCGAAATTCGTGTGGTAACCTAATCGTGCTGGAACGAGGTGGTAGAGAGACTGGGGATCGGAGAGGAAGAAGATACAATGTTCAAGGAGGGGTTTGTGAGCTTAGGGTTTCTATGAAGGCAGAGAGTGGCGTGCCCTTACGCTGGAAGGAAAGATTTCAAATGAGAGTCGCAAAGGGATTGACAAATCGCTTCATCCTGTAGTCCAAGATGGGGAGGAGGGATGACACATGTATGTTGATCAAGAGAGGTGAGAGTCAAACTATTATCACCATCGTCCTATAAGAGAATGGGGCCATGCATTTATATATTAGGGTTAGGTAAAGGAAATTCGTAATTATGAGTAAAGGGTGGAGGTAGGGGATGGACACATGTGCCTTGATCCAAGTATGGACACATGTGCCTTGATCCAATGATGCAAAGAGCTCCAAACTGGTGGATGTACTGGATGTATTGCACAATGCTACAGTACAATGCCTAAAAAATGGTGGAAATCTTGAGCGTAGGTCTCAGGATCCGACCGTTGTAGAGTGGAGGCAAGATCCTAGCTGTTCAGGCTGATATCATTCTCGGATGTAGTAGGAAACTAGTTGAGATCAAACACACTTCCAAGCTCAGCTCCAATGTTGGACGATAGGGGACGACAAGGCTACATAGTGAAAGTTCCCTACGCACATTGCCAATCAAAGGAGGCAACACTAAACCACGGCCCATATAATAGAATTCTAATCTCTTCCACTTGGTTTGCATCCCCTTATCGGTGACGGACTAATTTAGGTAGGACTGCAGTCGATGACTTACAAGACCACATTGAAAGCAAAAAACTAGCATATTTATGTATTCAACTCTTTGAAATAATTTACCACCTTCCAGAGTGAGGATCCAAATGCCCTATTTCACTGACTTTATAAGATCAAGCTCAATACAACCTTAATCACTTCTTTCGAATCATCAGTAATGGATATTTCATCTAATAAAAGAGGCTTACCAAACTTCTCTGAGATTTTGATTACCGATGCCATGTTACTTATCTCGAAAGAAAGACTAGGAAACTGAAGCCATTTCCATAGAATTAGATGTTATGTTTCATTGAGAGGCGGAATCAATTAATTAGATGTTTGTACCAAAAGTTATATTCTCATAAGGAAAGAAGGATGCATATATTAGGTTTCATTTACAGTTGCAATCACTTGAAATGGATATGTCTAGTGAAAGTTGTAAATTGTTAAATGAACCTTAGTTTGTCGAAATGAAATTTAAGTCATGTACTTGTTAAATTTATTGTGCTCACTCCAAAAAGATATAAAAGATATGAATTTTATGAGTTATACCCTAGGAAGTCTAATTTTAGAAAAAAAAATTAAAGTACTAAAATATGAGTTGTTTACTAATTGTTCTAAATAATAAAAGAAAGGTCTAACATGAAATTTAGGTGGAATGTTGATTTTCCTGAGAACCAGCCGTATTGAAATAAAATTTGAAACTTTTATAGACTAAGTGTCTTGTAATATGAAATTAAAAAAAATTAGAATGATGTCATTTAGTTATGAATATGTCATAATATTAGGCCAACCATTGTGATAAACAACTACTTAGGTTATGAGAGTAAATGCATGAGTGTCATGTATTCTTTGTAATTAATTATGTTTCATGTATGATATGCTAGTGTTTAGATCATAGTACTAATGTATTCCTTATTATTATTGTTGTTATATGAGTAGAAGAGTAAATTAGTAAAAAAGAAAAGGAAAACTTTTGTTAGTACTCATAGTAAATTGGTTTTTCCTATTTTATGTATCCACCTCTTATGAATTCGATGTAACATTGGTTGTGATATGTATTGAATATTTATTTGGAAAAGTTCTTACAAAAAGTATGTTGGAATGACTGACCAATTGATTGTACATTGAAAAGGATGTGTAATATTTATGAATTGATATTGTAAAGTGCAATATTATTTCGGTTAAATGAATGATTAGTATGATTCATATTCTAATATTTGAGATATGATTTTCATGATGAATCTTTTATTTGCATTTGTCTGAATCATGCATTTTAATATATGGTGATTGGAGTTAAGTACTACATTAACACGATGGACGCTACTTTTAGAATCTAACTTATTATTTTGTTCCATAGAAATTGGATGAGATATGATAGAACTAAATGTCATGCAGAGCTAAGTGCTATATAATGAGAAATCATGGTGAGAACTACCTCTATAAATCATAGGGGCTATCTCTTGAATCCACTTATTGTTATTTGATCTATTATCCGAAAGGAATGAGGTAGATTAAAGCTGTGTCAAACAGAGACAAGTGCTATATCGTGAGAAGTCGTGGTGGGAGTCGCCTCTAGAATTCGTAAGGATCTCTAGAATCCACCTACCGACTATACAAACTAACCAACTGGTGATCCGTTCATTCATACGATATTGTTGCATTTTACATTCATCTATTTGATATTTGTTAAATGATTGTAAGTGTAAAGCGAATATGTATGTACCTTCTGTATAATTATGAAATTATTTATTTTGTTTGCAACTAGATAATTTATATTATGTATTACCTCTCCTAATTGATTAATTGGTAATACTTATCAATTTACTAAGTTATTATTTGCTCACATTGTTATTGTACATTTTTTTCATATTAGAAGGACTTGTGGGACCATGGAGTGCTCACCTTAGTAGGGCGTGGATACTTTCTATTGCTAAGATACTAAGAAGTCGTGTGCCTCATCGCGTGTAATAAATAGAAGGATTATGCTTATCATATTCTTCTATTGGTATATTGAGAGAGTTTGACATGCGTTATATACATGATAATAATTTTGTATCTTGTAATAAATTGTGTGGTTTGATTACTTGTGTTATCTAAATGAGTTATACACAATTTTTTATTTTATTTGATCATTTGTAATGAGTAAAAAACTTTGATTTAAATCATGATTTATATTGGGGTCATGACAAATGTTGTTAAACTCTTGAGTCAAACTCTTAAACTTTTACGAGTTCAAGTAACATAGACTTATAGATTTTATATAAATATTAATTTAAAATTTTTCATAGAATCGTATAAACTCTATAAGAGTTTGCATGATTCTACGTGAGCTTTATTTTGTATAATAAAAAGTTGATAAAATCTTAGATATTTTATTTGATTGATGTATTTATAATTGAGAGTGAAATTAGTAACGTGATTAAAAAGTTTGGTGCAATCATTCTACTTATTTTTATAAATTTTCTAAGCATCTATTAGTTGTAAATAGTACTTACTTTGATTACTTTCACATTTATTTCATATTAATAAAATAGCTTTTTATTTATATATCATAAATATGAGTTTACAAGTGCATATTAATTACTTAAATAATTAATCTTATTTGGTAAATATACTTTACAAATTCACAATTCGATACTATGATACGAATTGACGAGAAAAAAATGGTTTATTTAAACTCTCAAACTTGACAACATTGATCCAAGTGATCAATGTGAGTTTGGAGATCATGTCATAGAGATATCGTAGGCTAAATTTTGACATTTGTGCAGCCAGTCGACCAAAGGAAATGTGTTGGTTTTTCAACCAATTTAAGGTACGTAGGGAGATCTCTATATCGACGATTTTCATCGGCATAGATCGACATGACCCTTATACTATGATTAAAGTATAGTATGGACTATTTCTTCATAGAATTGCATAGACTAAGCCATTGGAAATGTTGGTCCAAAGATTATATCCTAAGTATTTTAATGATAGCAAATAAGAAAGATGATCTACTAGCATTGATTGAAGTGTTGGGATTAATAGGTTAATTAATTTTGAAAAGAAAAAATATTTTAAAAGTTACAATAAATGAAACAGACGTCTGATCGGATTATCGGATGCACGATAGCATCACAACAGATAACCAATAAAGGCAGCAGATGAGAGGAGAACATCTGCCAATATCCATGACTTGGAGACTTCTCAAGCGAACGACCACTCCATGAAATGGACGCCCGTCGAAGAATAAAATGAGCGATCAAGAAGAGGTCAGAATGTCTGCCAATCTTCGTGATTCGGGACCTCTGGATTGGATGACTATTCCATGAAATGGCCTCCTGTTGAAGAGTAAAATGAACAACCAAAAAGAGGCCAGATTGTCCACCGATCTTTGCAACTCAAGACCTCTGGAGAGGCCCATAGATAGAAGGGTCTAGTTCTTGATAATCATGAATGGACGTCTGATATTGAGCATCGAAACTCAAAATCATTTCAAATGGATGATTGCAGCACGAAGAAGTATGAGTGGATGCATTGATTAATGACTACATTATTTGAAGAAGTATGGGTGTCTGCTTCAAAGAAGACAAAAATGCAATGGCTATTTAATATCGCAAAATAGACTCTCGATAATCTTAGCGGGTGTCCGCTTTAGAGTTGATAGGACAAAATCAAAATTTTCAAACAAGTCGTAATGGTCATATTTCCTAGAGAAGCCTATAAAAGTGATGTAAAGTGTGAAGGAAGATTATGTAAGCAAAGAAAATCATTCTAAAGTTTTATCTAAGTCCAAAGCACTTGCTAGAGTTCTACTTTATAAATCATTCATTTTCTCTTCAAGTTCTTAAGTCTGAGCATCCTTTGTAAGGGGTGAGAGTTGGAGGGAATCATTGTGTACTTGGTTAGTAAATTGTAGAGTTCATTGTACGAAGAGGTGTGCTTTTCCCTTGAGCAAAGACGAAGATGGTATGATATAGAAATGATTGTTCTCTCTCTACAAGAAAAGAGAAAGCTTGTGAATCTCCAATGGTTTTGAGGTCAAGGATGCGGAGCGAGGACGTAGGATAAGGAGTTTGGCAGAACCTCATCAACACATCTCATCTTTTTGTGTTTGCACTTTCTTACATTCTTCTTACTATTACATACTTGTTTGTGATTGCTTTACTAAATCGATGTTATGAGTTTTCGATTGTGATTTTAATACATCAATTCACTCCCCCTCTTCATGCTTTTAGATCCTACGAGAAATAAGGCCAAAAGTTGTGCAAAAAATGTGCTTTTTCAATGGTAGCAAAACTCGGGTCGAGTTCTGCACTGTCAGGTCCGGCTTGCTTCGAATTCAAGTGCAATTCAGATCGAGTTTTGAGGAGCGCGACTTGGGTTCTAACGACTGAACATTGCTTGTAATTTAATAGGTAAAATGGAGTTGAGTTTCAGAGTATATGGTCTAATTTTTTACGATCATGACCTAATTGTACCAAATCAAGTCAAATTTGGCCTGGGTTCCTAGCATACCTAATTCGGATTGAGATTGGCTGAGGTTAGAGTATTGATTGAGACAGAACCTGACTCGGGTTCTACTTGACCCGACCATTCTACATGACCCGCTCCGAGTTTTGACACAGAAATAGGAAGTATTGGATTTATGAATCGACCTGGGTTTGATCTAGTTCGAGTCAGATTTCAAGGATTTTAAATGTACTTTTAAACACGTATTTATCGATAATGGTATGTTTAATAGTACTGATTATTCTTGATCATGACATTGATATTGATTGATGCTAATCAATAATTGATAATTGATATATGATAGTTAATATTCACCACAAGAAAATAGTCGATTAGCGACGAAAGTTAGCGACGCAACAAGTGGCTATGCTAATTAGGCGGTAGTAGCATCTCATTAGCATCTCCATTGGGTCGACAAAATGTGGAGCTACTTGCATCTGAATAACGTCTCTTCAGTGTCTCACTAGCATTACAAGAAGTCTAATGCCAGCGCCACGGAGATGCTACTGAGTCCCTATTATCGCGCGCATAAATAGGAAAATGTACGATAGAATCTAGCGTTGTATTGGTGTCGACCAAATGAGACGCTAACTTAGCGTCACAAGTCATGCGACGCTACATCAACAACACAAGAGGCATTATTGGTGCCGACAACACGCGTTATGTTGGCGTCGACATTTTGCGACGCTACATTAGCGTCACAAAGACACATCAACATTTTGCAACGCTAACCAAGGTTGTAAGACCCGGACTGGACGTCGACCCGGATAGGTCTCCGGGTCAGGTTGGACCGGTCGAACCGGTAAACTCGGACGGTCGAACCGAATATTAATAAAATAATATAAAAAGATAAACTATAATACTTATATATTCTTATCAATAATTAATATATTTCTATATCAAAGTACATATGGTTGTAAATCATTTTAATTAAAGTTAAGAAATCAAATGTGACATATTTAACTATTGATATGAGTTTTATGTGATTTTAATGTATTCAATTATAATTTACAAATTCATATTTATCAAATTCAACTATTAATATTTACTTAAACTAGAAATATATTTTTTAATTTAATTAGTTAACTAATATTTTCATACTTAATATTTGACATTTAAAAATATTATAAATTTTCTTATTAAAAAATAATTTGATAAATGAGTGATGATAACCATTGTATAATATAAAATAACTTAGTATTCAAATGAATAAACATAGCATAGTGAAATGTACACATTAAGTTGTTTAAGAGGTCATGGGTTCAAAACTTAAACCGGTAGTTCAGCAGTTTTATCCGGTTTTAATCCGATTTTGATTGGTCTTAACCGGTTCGAAATAGTCCAAATGTCAGTCCGGTTTTAGGGTCGAACCAAACTCTTCTCAAGTGACGATCGATGGTTGGACCGGTCCGGTCCAAACAACCATGACGCTAACTTAGCATCACAAAATTATGTGTACCTTCAACATATGTATTCTTACACTATATGTGTGTTACTTATATATGTATTTATAAATATATATTTGTTACCTATATAATATATATGTTACTTATATATGTATTCGTAAAAATAGATCATGTATTGATGTATGGAAACATGCACAACTACACATATATATACATACATACATGCACACACACACACATATATATAGTATACATAAATTTGTTAACATTATTTTCTTTCTATATAAAAAGTATATACATACATACATACATGTGTATATATACACATATATGTTAATATATTATGCATACAATATATATCATATCTTAATTACAAATATATTATTTTTATATTCTTAATCATAGAATTATGATGGTTAAATTAAGTGACATGATTTCTTACAAGAAATTAAAAATATCTCATATTTAGCGCCATCGTAGAGATGCAATGGTGTCGACGTCGCGCCATGCTAGCGTCACAAACTTGCGATGCTTGTGAGACACTAATTGCTTCATTTTAGTGACTCACGAATATTGACACTTATTTAAAGCCATGACCATCCCGATTTAGCGTCACCATATACTGACGCTAATTCAGGATCTCAAAATCATTTCAAATGGATGATTGCAGCACGAAGAAGTATGTGAAGAAGTATGGGTGTCTACTTCAAAGAAGACAAAAATGCAATGGCTATTTAATATCGCAAAATAGACTCTCGATAATCTTAGCGGGTGTCCGCTTTAGAGTTGATAGGACAAAATCAAAATTTTCAAACAAGTAGTAATGGTCATATTTCCTAGAGAAACCTATAAAAATGATGTAAAGTGTGAAGGAAGATTATGTAAGCAAAGAAAATCATTCTAAAGTTTTATCTAAGTCCAAAGTACTTGCTAGAGTTCTACTTTATAAATCATTCATTTTCTCTTCAAGTTCTTAAGTCTGAGCATCCTTTGTAAGGGGTGAGAGTTGGAGGGAATCATTGTGTACTCGGTTAGTAAATTGTAGAGTTCATTGTAAGAAGAGGTGTGCTTTTCTCTTGAGCAAAGAAGAAGATGGTATGATATAGAAATGATTATTCTCTCTCTACAAGAAAAGAGAAAGCTTGTGAATCTCCAATAGTTTTGAGGTCAAGGATGCGGATTGAGGACGTAGGATAAGGAGTTCGGCAGAACCTCATCAACACATCTCATCTTTTTGTGTTTGCACTTTCTTACATTCTTCTTACTATTGCATACTTGTTTGTGATTGCTTTACTAAATCGATGCTATGAGTTTTCAATTGTGATTTTAATACATCAATTCACTCCCCTCTTCCTGCTTTTAGATCCTACAAGAAATAAGGCCGAAAGTTGTGCAAAAAATGTGCTTTTTCGATGGTAGCAAAACTCGGGTCGAGTTCTGCACTGTCGGGTCTGGCTTCCTTCGAATTCAGGTGCAATTCAGATCGAGTTTTGAGGAGCGCAACTTGGGTTCTAACAACCGAACATTGCTTATAATTTAATAGGTAAAATGGAATCGAGTTTCAGAGTACCTGGTCTAATTTTTGATGACCATGACCTAATTGTACTAAATCAAGTCAAATTTGGTCTGGGTTCCTAGCATACCTAGGTCGGGTTTAGATTGGCTAAGGTTAGAGTATGATTGAGATAGAACCTGACTCGGGTTCTACTTGACGCGACCATTCTACATGACCCGCTCCGGGTTTTGACACAGAAATAGGAGAAATTGGATTTATGAATCGACCTGGGTTTGATCTAATTCGGGTCAGATTTCAAGGATTTTAAATGTACTTTTAAACATGTATTTATCGATAATGATATGTTTAATAGTACTGATTATTCTTCAGCATGACATTGGCATTGATTGATGCTAATCAATAATTGATAATTGATATATGATAGTTAATATTCACTACAAGAAAATAGCCGATTAGCGACGAAAGTTAGCGACACAACAAGTGGCTACGCTAATTAGGCGATAGTAGCATCTCATTAGCGTCTCCATTGGGTCGACAAAATGTGGAGCTACTTGCCTCTGAATAACGTCTCTTCAGTGTCGCGCTAGCGTTACAAGAAGTCTAATGCCAGCGCGACGGAGACGCTACTGAGTCCCTATTATCGAGCGCATAAATAAAAAAATGCGCGGTAGAATCTAGCGTTGTATTGGCATCGACCAAATGAGACGTTAACTTAGCGTCACAAGTCATGCAATGCTACGTCAGCAACACAAGAGGCGATATTGGTGCCGACAACATGCGTTATGTTGGCATCGACATTTTGCGACGCTACATTAGCGTCACGAAAACACATCAACATTTTGCAACGCTAACTTAGCGTCACAAAATTATATGTGTACCTTCAACATATGTATTCTTACACTATATGTGTGTTACTTATATATGTATTTACAAATATATATTTGTTAACTATATAATATATATGTTACTTATATATGTATTCGTAAAAATAGATCATGTATTGATGTATGGAAACATGCACAACTACACATATATATACATACATACATGCACACACACAATTATATTCTTATCATAGAATTATGATGGTTGAATTAAGTGACATGATTTCTTACAAGAAACTAAAAATATTTCATATTTAGCGCCATCGTAGAGACGCAATGGCGTCTACATCGCGCCATGCTAGCATCACAAACTTGCGATGCTTGTGAGACACTAATTGCTTCATTTTTGTGACTCACGAATATTGTCACTTATTTAAAGCCATGACCATCCCGATTTAGCGTCACCATATACTGACGCTAATTCAGGATCTCATAGTCATGATGTGACTTCGACCCTAGATACAAAGGCGGAGGCAGGTGGGTTCACTTGCCTGCACGTGCAGGCACTGGGTAAATTCTTTATTTATAATTAACTATCATAACGTAAACTTATAAAATATAAACTTATAATATAATCTAAAGTTAAGTTTAAATTAGGGAAAATTTTCGAAATGGTGTCACTATAGCCACGAATTAGTGTCGCAATTATTGTGATGCCTCAATAGCGTCTAAGTAGTGTCGCGTTTCTTGGAGGCGCTAAAACTTAAGTTAAATTCCTAACTCCTCTTCTATATTTTTTTTTACTTTTCACTATTTTACTTCACTTTCGCCGACTGCACGACGCCCTGCTTCAGTCGACAAACCGACGCACTTGCTCCACCGATCGACCTTATGCACTTGCTCCACTGACCTACTTTTGTTGACCGACTTTGATTCTGCCGATTCCGACGCCACCGCCCTGCACTTGCTTTGCCGTCGCAGGACGCCCTGCAATTGCTCCATTGTCACCTCCCTATCCGCCACCATCGCCCGCATTTACTCCACTGCCGCCACCCTGCATTTGCTCTGCCACTGCTGCCCTACTGCTCCGGCCACCACCTTACTACTTTTACAGTTGCCACCCAGCAAGAAGGTAGGAGCCCCCCTGTCCTATAGCTCCGCCGCCAATATTATGGAGATGTATAGTTCGATAATCTGTTAGTATTGTTAATGCTGTGATGCTTAAGAGATGTAAATTAGGTTGAATGACACGAAATTAGGTTGCTATAATGCCCAATTAATTGTTGTAATGCCTAGTTAATTGCTTTTTATATGCATTCGATTGGATTATTGCATAGTATCATTGTAATGCCTAGTTAATTAAGAAAAATTACATCAAATTCCCTCTAACTTTGAAGTTTGCTCAGTGATACCATCCAACTTCACTTTATAACACCAATGCCTCCATCTTTTAACTCGTTTCAACTGGTGCCCTCCTTATATGCGATCAGCCGTCTCCCGATCACGGAGCTGACGTGACGCTGACACAATATCTCTCTCCTCTCAACATTGATATTGCAATGACGTGATAATATTAAAAAAATAATAAAAAAATGGCACATCGCCGAAGGGGCGACCCTCCATCTCGGTGCTGGCAGATGCGCATCGGAGCCTCGTACCGGAGATCATAGGGGGCGGACCCCTCCTCTACCTGCGTGCGTACGCCGACGACACGGGGGGTGGGGGTGGGGTCACCCCCTACGAGCTCTCACCAGATCTCATAGTGGGGTGTCCCCCCCCCCCTTTTGTCTGTGTGCGTGCGCCAGCCACGCACGCACCCCCCAAGCTCCGACGAGAACTTGCATGGGGGCGAGGCCGGCGATGCACATAGGCAGAAGGGGGTCTCCCCCAGCTCTCGTCGGAGCTCGTGGGGGGAGGGTGGTCGACACCCTCCCCCTTTTGCTTGCATGCATGTGCCGACGACGCATGCAGGCAAAAGGGGAGTCGCCCCTTGCCTGTTTGCGTCGCCGGAGCTCGTGAGGGGTAACCCCCCTCGCCGACATGCGCACGCAAGGGGGGTCTCCCTGCATATGTGCATCGTCGGAGCTTGCGGGGGATGACCTCCCCCCCTCTCGCCGGCGCACGCACGCAGGGGGTCGCCGTCCTGCGAGCTTTAGCTCTGGCGGGGACTTCGACGCGCGTCTGCCGGTGCCAAGAAGGATGGTCACCCATTCGGCAATGTGTCATTTTTTATTTTTTAATAATTTTTTAAATTTTTTAATATTGCCATATCATTGTAATGTCAATGTGGAGAGGAGAGAGATATTGTGTCAGCACCACGTCGGCTCCGTGCCGGGAGATGACCGATCACAGATAAAGAGGGCATCAGGTGAAATAAGTTAAAAAAATAGAGAGTATTCGTGTTACAAGGTGAAGTTGGAGGGTATCACTGAGCAAACTTCAAAGTTGGAGGACATTTGCTATTTTTCCTAGTTAATTGCTTTTCCTTCATGTTCAATGCATAAACATTCATTTCAAGCATGTAATTTAATATTCTTGATGTTCCGATGATGTATCATTAGTTAATTTGCTAGGAATTAATCTTTTTTTCTTATAATTAATTCTTATGCCAAATAATATGATCCATATGGCATATGTTTTAATGCTACCCTATGCAAGACGATAACTAATTGTCCACTAGAGAAATGATATTTAAGAGATAATTAATCCTTATACTAGGAATTAAAGCAATTTAAAAAAGGAATCAACTCATCTCGAAAGGAATCAACTTATTTTTAAATAGATAACTAATTTTATAAGTCTCGTAAGGTCTTCACGTTCGCCGACCTCAATTTGGAGCAAGGCTTACAAAGATGACTAATGCATATTAGATGTCTAGTTTGAGAGTCGTAATGTAGAAAGTGGTACGTAAGTTTATATTTGAATTATTTTTATTAATTTATAATTTTTCAAAGTCTAAGTATTTGATATTCATACAAGATGGATGAACAATTACAATAGCAAAGAAAGTCGAAAAAGGCAAGAGTTAATAGATTTTCAAAGCCCGAGGCCCACATCCACGCAGGTGGGTCAATTCGATTTGACAAGCATCGATGATGCATGGTAATGTAAATACAAAGAATGATCAAACTTTTATCTTATACTTATTTTATATAATTTAAAACTTTATTGCGGGAGGAGAAACAAGGCGATCCTATCCACTTTCACGTGGTTTACGGGCCGCATAAGAGTTGGAAGACCAACGAGTTGGTCATGCTCACTGATCCCGTCATAGAATTAATCCCCATGAGACCAAGGACCGAGAACGTCGGCATCGAATGTCCGAAATGACAATGATGATTCCCAAACTTAGGATAGAAATTTTTGCATGTTATTAGATATACTTTTCTTAGTTCAGATTTATGGTTATACTTTTATTATTAGATATACACACATCAATTATACTTTCGTTAAAATTGTATTGTGTGGGAAGGAAAGAAAATATGACTGTAATGGAGCAAAATTTTCTACAATTGGAGCCTCTTTAACATCCCAATAGTGATGCATGCATTGTTGACACTATTTTAAATATATCATCATTAGTGTCACCTTAGCGTGACATTAGCATCGATGGGTTTAGCGTCTCATTAGCGTCACAGTAGAGACCCCATTAAGACATCACATTGGTGGCACAATAGCATCAAACTATCATCATTTTAGTTATAACTATAGCATCACATTAGCGTCGCACGTTTCTACGCCACTTTAGCGTCACTTTAACGACACAATTCAACTGCTCGCAACGGCACTTTTCGTGTCATCTATATGTCATTTTAGCATCAATGGGTAACGTTAGTTGTGTCGACGGGTGATGCTAGTTGCGTCGTCTATGTGTTTGGCACCATTGCGACGCTAATAGCGTCCAAATCTAGGCGTCGCGTTCTATTGGCGCCATGTCGATGCTAATTTTTTCAGGCATGCATTAGTACAACATTAGCATCTCAAATCCTATGTCGGTATTTACCAATTTTCTTATAGTGATTAATTGATTATGTATTATTGACCTATTGTTAATTTAGATATATTGATAAATTGGCTATTATTTAGTCAATAAATTGGTTATACTTACATGGGTAATTGGTCAATGACTATTCATAATTAGTCATTGATAATGAATATTGCTAATTGGAGTTATTGATTATAGATAAGGAAATGATTGAGGTTGATTGGACATGGTCTAAGTGACAATATAAATAATTATTTACTATTGAATTGTTAAATTGCATGGTCGACTGAGGTCTTTATGGTTAATGGAGACCCTTGTCATCGATAGAGATCGTTAAGATTGATAGAGGCCCTTTGTGGTTGATGGAAGCTCATAGATTTGATTGTTAATGTATAATAGTTAATGGAGGCTCTCATGATTGATGAAGATCCTTAGTGATTGATGAAGATCCTTGGATACTTTTTTGATTGATTGAATTGATAATGAAATCGAATTGAATTGATACTAGAATTGGATTGTTACCTAAATTGCACCCTAATGATTTATAAATAATCGAATTACGCCCTCATGATTGATGAATAATAAATGACGACCTTTTGTGCCTGATGGATAAATGATTAATAGAATTAAAAATCATTAATTGAGGCCTTCGTTGATCCAAGTTGAATTGATGATTGATTAAAGTTAATTAATAATTAAATTAGACATATTTTGGTCATCAATAATTGATGATGTGGATAATAATTATGAATGATCATTTAGTTATTATTTATTGTTAAATGATAATTGTTCTGATCACTCGTCCATTGTTTATAGATAATTGTTCATTGATTTTTCATTGTGTTGATATTGAAATTGATACATGGATCATTTTCCTATTATTATGGGGTGATCTTACATAATGAGTGTATTTTCTTTATACTTGGATCTGTACATATGGCGATGATGAGACAAGTGATATGCACATAGATATATGATCTATTATTGTAAAGATGTTTGCCCATAATTAATATGACACTGAATATTATATAGAATGCTTCCTCTATTGTAAAAAAAATGAAATAAAGTATTTCGCTAATGTAAGCCAACATTAATTGATCAAAATTAAAGAAAAAATTGTCATAGAATTGAGTAGCGTCGCTGAATTAGCTTTCTGGACAAATGAATCTTGGAGCGTTATTCTGATTAGAATTATATTGACCTAGAAAGCACATACATTAATCTTAAAGATTTTGATTAACAAATAGTATTTATATAATGATGATTTTAGGAGAATTTGAAGTTTGGGATCTTATTATTCTGATAAAAAAAATTAGTTTACCATCCTCATTACTTTCCTGATTGATTAATTAGATCTAGTCTTGTTTTTTTTTCCTTCATATTAGTTAGCTCTAAATATTTTTCTTTATTCATATGGGTGTGTTGGACCTCTTGGTAACAAATGGAATTATGTAATTTTAATACCTGAGTTTTTTCATGTAAAATAATATATATACTTCGACTCTTTATAATTGCGAAAAATTTATCTACTTGGTAGTGTTCCTTTAGGCTATGTTTGGCATGAAAACTTTTAGTTTCTACTAGTTGCCGAGAACTAATCGATTACATAGAAAAATTTAAGTTAGTGTTTGGATGAAAAATGTAATGATGAGAATTTAAAATTTTGATTTAATAGATAAGTTTCGGTGATTGTTTGGATAAAAAGTATGAACTAATAATATAATTTATTATTTTATGAGGTATATAATTATAGTGAATAAAATTATTGTATGTATTTATTTATTTAAAATAATAATTGCTAGAACAAAAAATATTATATGCAATTATTAATTTGAAATTTTATTAAAAAATAAGTTGTGTCTCAATATATTAATATTAGTTTTGATTAAATCTTTTATGCGTTATTAATATGAAAATTTATGTAAATCTTAATATTCAAATATAATATATTTTTTTCTAAAAATAATTGAACATTTCAATTAGTAAATTTCTATTATAATTAATATAATATTTTACGTAAGATTTTAGATTAATTTTATTTAATTCATATTATAATACAATAAATATAATTATGATGTTTACATCATTTCAGTTGATTAATATGAGTTTTTTTATTAATTTTACTATATTATAATACTAAGCAAAATATTTTAACTAATTAATAAAATAATTATAAATTATTAGAACTAAATATTTTATAATTTTGAATTAATAAAATTTAATAATGTAGTTTAAAAGCTGAAAAATAATGTATTAATAATATATATATATATTAAAAAATAATTAAAAGTAAAAAGAAAAGAAAGAAAAAAATAGAAATTCTTGCTTTCGACAAAAAATTTTTATTAAAATTTTTCGTTAAGATCAGGTGACGATAACTTTAAAAGTTCCATCAGACATAACAGTAAAATATATGAGCACAAAATTTACAAAGTCAATAGTTAACATATAGATTATTTATGTTCAGATAGCAATACAATCTGTCTGACCTACATCGAAGTCAAACATGTCATCCAACTTATATTGTTGTATTAATTATATAATATTTAACTCAATGTTGCCAATAATAATAATAATAATAATAATAATAATAACCGTCCCGTAATATGCTCTCGGCTTCACACGTTTCCTTTTTCTTCAATTCCCGAGAGGAATTACAAAAATCACTTAAAAATAGGCATGAGTTATTATTTATAAATCTTCAATTAAATATCCACCGAAAGAGATCTATGATTATAGTGTGGCTACTAGAAGCAATGCCTGCACGTAGGATACGTATAAAATTAATGACGATAGAGTTATTTAAATCAGACCCCAATGAAGCGGAGCAGACAACTCAATTTGATGCTAAAAAGTGCATAATAAATTGGAGATCAATTCATCATCAAGTTTAATTAATTCGATTAAATTTATTACATGACGTATGTGACGGCAAAATTTTTAATAAAAATATTTTATATTCATAAAAATTTAAATTAGAAATCTTATTTAAGTGAGAAAAAATCGCTTATTACTTCAACTAAATTTCTTTTGGTACACTTTTTTTTTTGCTAATAAGAAAAATTACAATTCCTCTATAATAATAAAAAAAATAAAAGAAATGGGTCCATAATTTGAAATCTGTCCAGGAATTCAAACATTCAAACGTTGGAATAGCAAGTACTACTACTTCCCATTTGCGAATGAATCGGCGACAGGGACACCACAAAGTGGGGCACCGACCAGCAGAGGAGCAGGTAAATGTGGAGGAGGAGTAAAGTGAACGTCCCCATTAAAAATGACATGGAATGGAGACACCAAATCACCAAGCACCCCCTCCCCAATTGTCAAAATTATAATTTGGCCCAACCCCCACCGACACGCATAAAAATAAAATCCTTCAATAAAAACAAAAAGCATATCCCACATCCAAGTCGTGCAGACCACATAAATTAATTTTTATGTCAAATGATCCTTAATAATAATAATAATAAATATGCCAAATATAATAAAAATTAAAAGATTAGTTGGATTTGAAGTGGGTCAATTTAAAGGAAGTGATTCAATTTTTGATGTTCAAGAGTAATTTTTTATGTCAAATTTAAAGGAAGTAATTTTTTTAATCAATCTTTGATGTTCAAGAGTAGAGCTCACTATACTAACGATTATGTGCATTATTTATTAATTAAAAGTTAATTCATTATTAAGTTTAATTAATATGATAAGATCATTTTGCCTAGCAATAATCTCGTAATAAATTTTTTTACATCCGTAGTGATTCAAATTCGAAATTTTTAATTAAGAGGGGAGGAGTCGCATCCATTTTATCTCATTTTTTTTGAAATTTTTTTTTCAATCATGAAAAGAATGGAAAGTGGTCGAATAATATAATGCGTTTTTTTTTTACAAGGGACCAACCAATTTAGTAGGGGACAAGAGAGCGAGAGTGAGGGAGCTTTATCAATCAGGCAATGGACCACATGCGCCATTTCGTTGATATGATGAGATTGACGGCTGTGATGAGGACAAGACGCATGGACCACACGAGCCCCCCCCCCCCCCCCCCCCCCCCCCCCCCCATGTGTGTCTCACATGTGTGTGTGGAACTCCTCCACATCGCGGTCGAGTCCCATTTTTGCAATAAATAAATAGAAACAAAAATTCTCGCCACACACCGTTTTGTATTTTGGCATGATTGTATTTTTTTTCTCCCTTGAATTAGGACTCACTTTTATTTCACTTCATTTTATACAAATGCATTCCACTTATCCCTCCTCAAAGTCTGCATTTTCATCATTTTTTCATATTTACTTTTTTTTTCTTTCAATTATACATTTAATAATTTGCCTTTTCAAATTTAATATTTATGTCCTTTAACAAAATGAAAAAAAGAGAGAATAGAATGCCCTCCATCTTCTCATATTCTTCTCATGACCCATTTATTTTTTAAAAAAGATAAATATGTAAAGATAAATAAGGTTAAGTAAATATATAATTTTGAAAACTTAATAGAAAAAAGTTAATAGTGTTAAGTGTTTAAATTTATTTTGAACCATTTAGCTTGCCGAGGAAAAGTGTGTAGTTTTAAATTTTAGAAGGGGAACAAAAGTGAGCAAAATAGAATAAATCCCTTTTAATTTTTAAAATAATCTCGTGTTAGTTGAATCATGTGATATGGCAGTAAACTTGGCAGACAGGGGGCAACAGAGGCATAGGAGGGAACTTGAAGTTTTAAGCAATATTTCAAATTTATTATCCATGTGAATTGGGGATAAAGTTTTCGAACACGGTTGACAATTTTAAAGATTAGAAAAAAAAAAAAAAGAAACAAAGAACACCATGTTTTACCACTGTGAGTCATGTGAGTTTTTCACTTTAATCCCCCGTTTGTTTACTCGCAAAGAACCAATCAATCCATCTCATAATTTATTTTTTTTGCTCAATGACGAGAAATATTATAAGCATATGCCTTTATATTATTGTCATGTTCATTAGGACACTTATTATTTTTTATAATTAACAGGCAATAGCCAAATAATCCGTATTTTAAAAAAGGTAAACGTATTTAATCATCTCATGAGAATAAATATGAGATCATAATATGTCTTTTATCTCTTTCTAATCTTCTTGTTGTACATAAAAAATCAGATAAATGATTTTGTATCTTCACAAAAAAAAAGAGTTCTGACAAGATAAATGCACAAAAAAAAAAAAATGCCACCTTTGGCTGGAAACAAATAGGAAGGGAAAGGAATGGGACTCCGCCGTTCCCTTGCATCAGCGTACCCTCTTCTCCAGCTGTCATCTTCAACTTCGAATCCCCTGAGTTGAAAAAAAAAAAAAGTTCGCAACTTTGACGCAAATCTCCGTCGGCCTTCCCCGTGATTGCTTGCAGTAATGACGGGAATGCGTTAAAAATCCCATCTTTGTGCCCTCTTTATTTAGATCAGCGACGTGTTGAGCTGTTCTCTTTTATTGTTTTATTCGATTCCTGGTGGTGATATTTCTTATTATTACGTCGGGGGAAGGAGGCAAGGGAGAGACAGAGAGCAGTGGCAGCTGCAACACCGCCAGCACCAGGTCCTCTTCCTCCAAGCTGTAGCTGGTCGGAAGGTGAGACAACGTCTGTCCGATTCGGTGCTGGATTTGGATTCCTTCTCCTTCTCCTTGTTTCGCTTAAAAGACCCACCTTTTTCGCCACCATACCTTCCTCGGGGCACTTCGGAGCTGCCTGAGGCGTTGGTGTCCCCGTAGGAAATCGCTCTGCATCACCCAAATCGTAGGGAAGGTAGGATCTTGTTCGTGCCGTCAAGGCCGTCTGTCTGATCTTTCAGGGAGGAAGAAAGCACAAGTTTTTTTTTTCTTTTTTTGGTTCTGGTCGCCGCATTCCGATTGTAGTTCCTTTTCCCGCTGTTGAAGTCTTTGTATCGGGTTATTGGAGCCTGAGAGATACAACCAAGGTGAAATCTTGCTCTCGTCCGTGGAAGCTTATCACCTCTGCGAGGCGAAGCTTATGGCGCCCTGGTCCGACTGGTGGGCGAAGGAGGTCCACCGAGGGACCCCGGTAGTCGTTAAAATGGAGAATCCCAATTGGTCCATCTCCGAGATCTCTTCGCCGGACGGAGACTACGGCGACGAGTATGCTAACGGTGCAACGAGGAAGGGCGGCCGTGGGAAGAATGCGAAGCAGATAACCTGGGTTCTTCTTCTCAAGGCTCACCGGGCCGCCGGCTGCCTTACCTCCCTTGCCTCTGCAGCCGTAGGCCTCGGGTCCGCCGTGCGGCGCCGCGTAGCCTCCGGACGAACTGACTCCGACGCCGCATCTTCGCTGGTTCAGGAGAGCCCGGCGCTGCGCACCCGATTTTACACCTTGATCAAGGCCTTCCTTTGGTTGTCTGTAGTAATGCTGGGATTCGAGGTCGCGGCCTACTTCAAGGGCTGGCATTTGCCTGCCGCCGATCTGCAGCGCTTCATGCTGCCGTCGTCCTTTGGCGTCCGGGGACTTTTCGAGTTGTTGTACACGGAGTGGGTGCGCGTGCGGACGGAGTATTTGGCGCCGCCGCTTCAGTTCCTCACCAACGCCTGCATCATTCTCTTCCTCATCCAGAGCGCTGACCGCCTCATACTCTGCCTTGGTTGCCTATGGATCCGGGTCAAGGGGATCAAGCCCATGACGAAAACGGGAACCAAAGCCGCAGAAGATCCCGAATCCGGCGGCTACTTTCCCATGATCTTAGTTCAGATACCGATGTGCAATGAGAAAGAGGTGAGCGATCTTGGCCGAGCAAGATTTCACATTTAGGAAGTTCGATACCTCAACTAATGCTGTAGTACCTTGTGCAGGTGTATCAACAATCCATCGCTGCAGTCTGTAACTTGGATTGGCCGAAGTCCAACATTCTCGTTCAGGTGTTGGACGACTCAGATGACCCAACGACACAGCAACTCATCAAGGATGAGGTTCATAAATGGCAGCAGAATGGAGCTCAGATTGTTTATCGCCACCGTGTCATCCGCGATGGCTACAAGGCCGGGAATCTCAAGTCTGCCATGAATTGTAGCTATGTGAAGGATTATGAATTTGTCGCCATTTTTGATGCAGATTTTCAGCCTGCACCTGACTTCTTAAAGCGGACGGTGCCCCATTTCAAGGTTGGTGGGATGGTTCTTTTCCTACAAGAATTTGACTTTTGGCATCTGAGCCATCCAGGTTTTCTTATGTTTCCTTTTTTCGGTGTGATATGTTACTGCAGGGCAATGAAGATGTTGGACTGGTGCAGGCAAGGTGGTCTTTTGTCAACAAGGAGGAAAATTTACTGACTAGATTGCAGAACATCAACCTGTGCTTCCACTTTGAGGTGGAACAGCAGGTGAATGGGATATTCATCAACTTCTTTGGGTTCAACGGAACTGCTGGAATATGGAGAATTAAAGCATTGGAGGATTCTGGTGGATGGTTAGAGAGAACAACTGTTGAAGACATGGACATTGCAGTTAGAGCCCACCTAAAAGGTTGGAAGTTTGTCTTCCTTAATGATGTTGAGGTAATTAATGACTTTTGATTCTTTATTTTCAATTTGAGTTTGGTTTAATCTAATTGCGACCTAAAAGTTTGTCCTCAAATAATAAATATGCAGTGCCAGTGTGAATTGCCAGAGTCATATGAAGCTTACAGGAAGCAGCAGCACCGATGGCATTCTGGTCCAATGCAGTTGTTTAGGCTCTGCCTTCCTGACATTATACGATCCAAGGTATTATTCACAACTTCAGTGATCATATTATGCTTTAACCTCACTTGTGCTTGTTGTCTTGAACCCAACTGGTTGATTTTTGTTAACGAAATATCAAGCTTATGGTGTCGTCTGCAAAATAAATGCAAATTACTGGAAAAGCGTGTGTGAAAGGCTATAAATTTATATGGTCCACTAGCTTTACATTGGTCCTTCAGAATTGGCTGAGCAATGTGACATGCTTATGTTCCCCATTGAGCAATTTCATGAACAACATTAGGATTTAGCAATATGTGAGAATTATAGAAGAGTAAGAATAGAAATGTTTATCTTGTTATGACATTTAGAAGAACAACTGATAAAACAATGTGAATGCAAGATTTGAGTTTATTTGAATATGGACTTTGGTATAAACTTCGGTGCATCTAGTATATTTGATGGCATCTTCATAACCTCTAGGGTTGAGTATTCTACCATTCTGAGATTTTTTGTAGCAAACATTTCCTGATGCTCTTATGACTTCAATTTCCATCATGTAGTTTGCTGAAAACAATCTCAATGACTTCAGTTTCAGATATAAAGCATTCAAATTTATTATTTGGTTGCTCGCTGCGGAAATAAGTAAAATATTTATTTTAACTAATTGTTCAATTGATGTCAAGCAATTTATACCGGTACTTAAATCTTGGATGTTCTTGTATACAGTTACTGAAAGCTCGAGTGTTGGGTAACTGTTGTCCCACTCTCTTCAGCTGACATTATTTATTTATGTTGCAGATTGGATTTTGGAAGAAATCAAACTTGATATTTCTATTCTTCCTCCTCCGCAAACTCATATTACCATTCTACTCATTCACCCTATTCTGCATCATCCTTCCTATGACGATGTTTGTTCCAGAAGCTGAGCTTCCGGCATGGGTCGTCTGCTACATTCCTGCTATGATGTCTTTTCTTAACATCCTTCCTGCCCCAAGATCCTTCCCCTTTATTGTCCCGTATCTTCTTTTTGAGAACACAATGTCAGTGACCAAGTTCAACGCCATGATCTCAGGACTATTCCAGCTTGGCAGTGCCTATGAATGGGTTGTGACCAAGAAATCAGGTCGGTCTTCTGAAGGTGATCTTATTTCCTTAGTTGAGAAAGAGCCTAAGAAACAACGTGGTGCATCAGTTCCCAACCTTGATGCCATTGCTAAGGAAGCTGTCAAGGCAAAAGCGCAAAAAAAGAAGCACAACCGGATCTATCGAAAGGAGCTAGCACTTGCATTCCTTCTGCTAACTGCTTCAGCTCGTAGCTTGCTCTCTGCTCAGGGTATACACTTTTACTTCCTCCTTTTCCAGGGGATTTCATTCCTGTTGGTGGGCCTCGACTTGATTGGTGAGCAGATTGAGTAAAAGGATAGAGAGAATGCTCAAGGGCAATCGCCTTAAGGGTTCTGCAAAACTGAACATTATTACAACTAAAGGAAGGATATGTCAGCTTGATGACCTTCCTGCAAAGGATGGATAAACTGGCATCCCTTTCTGGGGAGATTTTAAGTTAAAATTTCCTCTTCACGGAGGCGTGTAGATAACTCCAATCTCAGCCTGATGGATTTTTCATTCTCTCAGGTCCCCATTCTTTTGTAAGAAAATTTGATGTTCAGGGCGCTTCCGCATACAGTAAAACACGACTTTATCTTTCTATTTGAACATCCAACTACGTTTGTTCAATCACTTGACAGTGAGTTAACAAAGTGCACAAGAACTCCCAAGAAAGACATGGGTGAATACTTGTGTCAAAGGTTCAAAGGGAATATGATTTAATGTTTTGCTCGGTACCGTTTCCTTCAAATATTATTGAGTTGTAATTTTATAATGTAACTGAATTCACTATATGAGAGAAATATTAAGTTGGTTATTCCTTGGATATCTTGCTTGGTGATACACTGATACTGTGGTTGTTATAAGATGGATAAATACTGTAAACGTGTTTACCATGTCTATTTGTCCCTGAGTTCTGTGATCATATGTTGTCATGTTTACAAGCACATTATAATGCTCACATTGCCTAGTTCATCTGTTGCCTCAAGACTCTGCTGTGATGGTATCTTTTCACATGCTAGATGAGCAAAGTGTCAAACAAACGTCCTAGTGAGTAGCAGAACCACACGAGGGAGATAAGATAATACTAGGTTTCCTGAATGCTTTCATCAGCCAAGGTCATTCGATTCTCCAAAAAGAGGAGAGCCAAGGTTTCTTTTTTTTTTTTTTTTTTTGCGTGCTTTATCCATGAATTCCAAGACCTGATGGAGCAACGATTCGGAACCCAATTCCTGAATTTATAGTGATCTTAAAGTACCAGTTGGGCTTCATTTGCCTGAAGACTACTTTCTTATCCATTATGCTTCAGCTGGCAACAAACGGCCATCTCTGGAGCCATGGGTTTCAGGCTTTGTTGATCCGATCTTCTGCTCCACAAATCTTAATGTTGCAGTACGACAATATACCACGAGACACAGGAAGACAGGTCATCCTGTACTTGACTATCCTGTTATTGTAACGCCCCTCACGTTCATCAAAAAAAAAACAAAAAAAACAAAAAACAAAAAGAAGGTGAAGAGAAAAGGGCGGAACCTTTCCCTCTCCCTTCTTCATTGCCATCTTCTCCTCTTCCTCAAGAGAGAGGAAGACCAAGAGACATACTCAAGCTATAAAACCCCCTGCCCTCTCTCCTTTTCACGTTTTCCCTCTCATCCCTCACTCACTCGCCCTCTGTTTCTCCCCCTCCGATGTGCACGAGCAGCAATCGACAGAGGCTCTTCGACGACGATTTCCGGCACGGACGACTTTGGAGATAGTAGCGGGCAGCAGCAGACGACTGAAGACGAACCACCGCACGGACGAACCATCGAATCGTAGGCTAAGAGGTGTGAATTCAGGATCTATCTCATAGATTATGTTGCTGGACGATTATGCATGCTTAGGGTTAAATCCGAATTAGAAATCATATTTTGAATACGAAGTTGATAACTCTGAAAGTTTAATCTTTCATTTCTACGAATGACTTGTCTTTTAGAACATGGATTTTGAACTCGTTTAGACGATTAAATGTGTAGATTCCCTTTGTATGTTTTAGATGATTAGATGGTACTTAGTTATGCTTACTAACCCATGCTATCGATGTAGTATGACCTTGAATCGTGTAAGAAATGGAAAGGTAGAAACCAACAGACTCGTGCAGTTTTTTTGCGAATATAGAACCCGGCCCGGGTTGCCCCTAACCCGGCCCGGACTCGAACAAACCCGGGACCGAGTTCTCCCAAGTCGGCCCGGATCCGTCATGAACGACCGATCGGAGCTCGGATCGCACCAGAGACCCGACCCAGGTTCCGCCTGACCCGACCCGAGTACCGATCGGAGAAGATGATCTGGCGAATCGACTTTTCCGACCCGATCGCATCCCAACTCGGCCCAGGTATACCCTGACCCGGCCCGGGTTTAACTCGGATTTTCCGAGTCTGATTTCCATCAGCAACTCGGCCCGGGTTCTTTTATACTCGGCCCAGGTTCTGACCAACAGAACGTAAACATGATGATTTTCGAACTACTGTTTACGGAATTGATATCTGATCTTTAGGAAAAGTTAATTGTACTCTACAGAACCATGTTTACCTCATATCGAACTGAATGGAAAGAATAAAATGTTGGACTTAATTATAATGTCATTGAAATGATAAATGGCCATCTTCACTCGTCGGACGACCGCTTAAAAGGACTATGACGGACGACCGTTTGACTTCTAGGCGTCCAATTCGTGGACAGAGGAATTTGACCTTAATCGAACCATCTGATTTTAAGCTTCTGCCCACATAATTAGTTAAAGAAAAGAAAGAACTAAAAGAATGATTCGAAGCTATGCTCCATACGACCTTGATCGATCCTCGGATTGAAAGAAAGGTCCATATTGATAAGGGAAGTTGAACGAGCCCTAAGCAAGGCACTTCCCCGCGGATTACCATTTGTTCTATCTAGATGGGAGTTTCTCTCCACTTTGGATGCGTCCTCTGTTAGAGTTTGTGAATATTTCAGGACCCATTGTTTCTCACACCGGATTCGCCCACGTGAGCTTAGGGGAATCTGAGTATTACCCAATTAGCAGTGCTGCTGGCGTACGAACGAAAGGGGGGATTCGGAGGGCCCCGCCCCACGACGGCGGTCTCGCTCGTGTGTTTTGAGCTTTTGTTTAGCCGGCCCGTGTGGTTCGGATTAGGTGTTTTATCTATTTATTTAGGTTTTAAATCCGGTTTGGAGAGGCTATTAATAGCCTAATTTCTGATGTAATCTGTGTGGCGGTTGTAAACCTAAACGATATAGTGAAACCTCTTTGCAGGACGTAGCCATCCTCTCAAGGGTGAATCTGGGTAAATTCGTGCGTCTCCTCTATTTTTCTGCAATCTCTCTGCGATCTTCTCTCTTTGTTCTCGACTTTTCTCATCAATTGGTATCAGAGCACAGGTTGTTCGAGAAATTAGGGTTTATTCGAGATGTTAGGAGGATCGCGGATTGAGATAGAAAAATTTGATGGAACACGATTTGATCTCTGGAAGATGAAGATGAAGGATCTTCTCTGTGATCGAGATTTTTGGACGACAATCGAGAAGGAGAGGCCAGGCGTGGAAGCGGCGAAGGTCGCGGATGGGGCATCCTCCAGTTAGGCAGATCCAAAGGCGATCGAAGAGTGAGATCAAATCGATAGAAAGGGGAAGGGTTTGATTCGACTTTGTCTCGCGGATTCAATTTTTACGAATGTGATGAGTGAACCTACAGCCAGAGATCTATGGAGAAAGTTGGAATCCTTATATCAAAGTAAGTCACTGGTTAACAAGTTATTTCTGAGGAAGAAACTGTACAATCTTCGGATGCATGAGGGTGACTCGTTCTCTACTCATCTTTATAACTTTAACACGGTGATCAGTCAACTTGTATCGATCAGTGTTAATTTTCAAGAGGATGATAAGGCAATAACATTGCTCTGTTCGCTGCCGGATTCATGGGACAATCTGATTGTCGTGATTGGTGGCGGGGATAAAAAATTTTCGTATGAAAGTGTATGTGCTGCCTTGTTATCAGAGGAAACACGAAGAAAAGGATCGGCAAGTTCTAGTAAAGAGACGCTGGCGGCCAAAGGAAGGCAACCAGAAAGGTATCAAAACCAAAGAGGGTCCAGATCCAAATCTCGTGGGCGTTCGAAGAGTAGAGATAAGAAGGTGCAATGCTGGAGATGTCAAGAGTGGGGCCATTTGAAGCGGAATTGCAAAAACAAGTCGGTTCACAAGAAAGAAGCTGAGTCAACCTCGGACAAAAAGAAGGCTGAGACAGGAGATATGTATCTAGCTTCTGCATGTATGGCACAATCAGATAAGGATGTCTGGCTCATCGATACTGGTGCTTCATACCACATGACACCTCATAGACACTAATTTTGTGAATATGAGGAGTATAATGGTGGGGATGTCATGCTCGGAGATGACACTACGATTCAGATTATTGGACGTGGCAGGGTGAAGCTGAGGATGAATGATGGCACGGTGAAGACTCTACCAGATGTGATGCATATACCACTTATGAGCAGGAATTTGTTATCTGTTAGTACAATGGCTGATTCGGGTGTTATATTCAGGTGCGACAAGGATTCGTGCAAGATGATCAGAGGGTCTATTGTGATTGTGCGAGGGGTTCGCTATGATACATTGTACAAGTTACTCGGAGAGACTATATCTGTGGGCTGCGGATTTATTTCTGAAGAGGTCAAAGAAGATGAAGACAACACATTTATGCTGTGGCATCAGAGTTTAGGCCATATGAGTGAGAAATGACTTTCTACCATAGCATCAAGTCAGATGGTAGAAGAAGTTTCGGATTGTTCTATGGGCTTCGGGTTCTGTGAACATTGCCTCCATGGAAAACAGAACCGAGTCAATTTTCAACACACAGGTTCAAGAGCAACCAAGATTCTCGAATTGATCCATAGTGATGTTTTTGGACCAACTCCGACTTCATCTATTGGAGGGTCCAGGTACTATGTCCTTTTCATAGATAATTTTTTGAGATACAATTAAATTTATTTTATAAAAAATAAGTCAGATGTATTCGATAAGTTTCGAAAATTTAAAGTTTTGGTGGAATACCAATTGAGCAGCAAGATCAAGGTCCTTCGTACAGATAACGGAGGCGAATTTTGTTCAGAGAAGTTTGAGCAGTTCTGCGTGGACAATTGTATTGCAAGGCAGAAGATAACTCCATATACACCTGAGCAGAATGGAGTAGCTGAAAGGTTAAATCGGTCACTCATAGAGAAGGCCAGATGTATGCTGAGTTGGGCTGGATTAGGGCAAGAGTTCTGGGCAGAAGCTGTTGCCACAGCAAACTATTTGAAGAATCGCTCACCGACCTCATCAGTGAAGGATCGGACGCCTTATGAGGCAATGTTTGGGAAGAAGCCGAAACTGTCTCATGTTCGGGTGTTCGGATGTGACGCATATGTTCATATACCCAAGGAAAAGCGGAGTAAGCTTGACAGTAAGTATGAAAAGAACATATTTGTCGGATTCAAGGAAGGGGTCAAGGGCTATAAACTGTGGAATCCAAAGTCAAGGACTATTGTCTATAGCAGGGATGTTATTTTTCGTGAATCACGTTCCCAAGTTGAAGTTCAAAAAGGTGATGAACCTAAGAAATTGGTAGTGCTTGAAGAAGATTCTGATTCTGAAACTTCAAAGGTGGTTGCACAAGATACTTCAGTTAAATCTGCTCCAGAACTGGATCAAGAGGACTCGGTTAATGAAGTTGAAGATGCAAATTCAGATGAAGACCCAGATATTGGTACTACCATATCAGTTCTCAGGAGATCGACACGAGAAAGAAGAGCACCTCTTATATATTCTCTTAGTGCTCTGAGTTCGTTTTATGCTTTGAGCATCATCGGAGAAGAATCTAGTTCTGTAAAAGATGCAAGGTCTATGGATGATGCAAATTAGTGTGAGCTTGCTATGACAGATGAGATGCAGTCACTGGATAAGAATGAAACATGGAGCTTGTGTAAATGGTCTAAGGATAGAAAGGCAATTGGTTGCAAATGAGTGTTCAAGAGAAAGATGAAATCGGATGGGTCTGTAGAGAAGTACAAGGCGAGGCTGATAGTTAAAGGGTACTCTCAGGTTGAGGGAGTCGACTATGATGAGATTTTTTCTTCCGTGGTGAAAATGACTTCAATCAGACTTGTTCTATCTCTGACAGCAGTATATAATCTTGAGGTAGAGCAGATGGATGTGAAGACGACATTTCTTCATGGGGATTTGGAGAAAGAGATATATATGAGACAACCAGAAGATTTTGATGTTCAAGGTAAAGAAGCTGGTGTGCAAATTGAAGAAGTCTCTGTATGGATTGAAGCTGTCGCCAAGGATGTGATACCAGAAGTTTGATACGTACATGCTCGAACTCAAGTTTGTACGTTCAGATTCAGATCATCGTGTTTATGTGAAGAGAGTTGGAGATCAGTTTGTCATTCTTACACTGTATGTGGATGACATGTTGCTGATTGGAAACAGTATGAAGATGGTGAATTCAGTGAAGGATTTGTTGGCCAAGAAGTTTGAGATGAAAGACTTGGGGCCAGCGAATTTTATTTTGGGTATGCAGATTAGAAGGGATCGTCAGAAGCGTAAGTTGTGACTAGGACATGATAAGTACATAAAAGAAGTGTTGAAGAAATTTAACATGTCGGACTGCAAGTCAGTGGGTACTCCTATGTCTCTAGGAACTAAACTTTCTGCAGAGCAATGCCCGAAGACGGATGAAGAAGCCGAAGAGATGGACCGTGTGCCATATGCAAGTGCAGTGGGCAGCTTGATGTATGCCATGGTGTGCACGCGTCCAGATATAGCCCAAGCAGTGGGAGTCTTGAGTCGGTATATGTCTAATCCAGGCAGGGAACATTGGAATGATATCAAGAGAGTTTTTAGGTATCTTCGTGGAACTTCAAATTTTGCTTTGTGCTTTGAAGGTGCGGGAAAAGGAAAGAGGCTTGATATTGTAGGCCATGTAGATGCTGATTGGGGTGGAGACATTGATAGTAGACGGTCCACTAGCAGATATATTTTTACATCATTTGAGACTGCTCTAAGTTGGATGAGCAAGAGATAAAACGTGATAACACTTTCTTCTACAGAAGATGAATATATGGCTCTTAGTCATGCTGCAAAGGAGGTCATATGGTTACGACGATTTTGCTTGGAGCTCGGATTTGAGCAAGGTGCCATAGAGGTGAGATGTGATAATCAAAGTGCTATTCAGTTAGCTAAGAATTCTACATTTCACTCACCCACAAAGCATATTGACATCCAATACTATTTCATTTGGGAAAAGATGGAAAAGAAAGAGGTTCAGCTTGAAAATGTTGATACAACAGAGAATAGTTCTGATTTTCTGACTAAAGTAGTTACAGGTGCAAAGTTCGAGTTGTACTCTACTGCTATCGGATTGAAGAAGAATATTGCTGGCAAGGCTCTCATTGGTGTGAAGTATCCACCAAGTGGGAGAATGTTAGAGTTGGTGAATACTTCAGGATCTCTTGTTTCTCACACCGGATTCGCCCACGTGAGCTTAGGGAAATCTGAGTATTACTCAATTAGTAGTGCTACTGGCGTACGAATGAAAGAGGGGGTTCGGGGAGCCCCGCCCCCCGACGGTGGTCCCAAAAACTTAGACGGGTTTTGGGCTTTAATTTAGCCGGCCCGTGTGATTCGGATTAAATTTTTTCTCTGTTTGTTTGGGTTTTAAACCCGGTTTGCAGAGGCTATTAATAGCCTAATTTCTGATGTAATATGTGTGGTGGCTGTAAACCTAAATGATATAGTGGAACTTCTTTGCAGGACATAACCCTCATCTCAAGGGTGAACCTGAGTAAATTCGTGTGTCTCCTCTATTTTTCTGCAATCTCTCTACGATCTTCTCTCTTTGTTCTCGACTTTTCCCATCATCCTCATGGTACGAGATCATCCCAGCTCGACGGGGCTGGCCGTGGCATTGATTATCCACTGGCCTACATAGTCTAGATAGTAGCACTACGAGTACAGACAATGGTATTTCTTTAAAAGAATGAAGAGCTCTTTCTGTGGAATGGAATAGAAATAGAATGGAATGGAATGGAAATAAAAGAAATGAAAAGAAACGAAATGAAAAGAAAAGAAAAGCAAGAATGAAAAGAGAGACATAAACTGCATTATACTCTCTACCATATGACTCCCTTTCATATTTCAAATCATTATGCTTATTCTGACAGAACTGATTTATGATTTATATGAACTCACACTTAACTTTATGCTAACGGTTGAACTTGCTCCTCTGTGTGATCCCCACAGGTACATAATGGTTGCTCATGACGTGATGGTGTGTGCGCGGCGGCTTCGCTCTGAGTGGCATGTGCATGTGGTCATGATTATGTCTAGTATGAGTCGTGTGTTTATCCGTTATACTAAGTGGCATATCTACTCGGATGGGTCTTATCATGTTTTGGTCGACCGTCGTCGTTTTTATGTTTAGTACTCGTACTCTCCTCGTTACTGTTTCAAACTAAGACCATGGGATGTTATCGTTTGCTCCCGCACTATATTTTCTTATCAAGACCGTTTGATATATGGTAATCCTTTTTGCTTCCGCATTCTTCCCTTATAGTTGTATTATTTTATTTGACAAGTCTTCCGCTTACGTATCACTTTTCTTGACCATCGAGTCAACAAAAGAGTCAAACAAAGACAAAAACAGGGTAGCGTTCCGAAAGAAGATCGCGCCACGTGACGGTTCGAATTTCGGGATGCTACAGTTATACGTGTCTACTTTATCAGAATATCATGTAAATCTTTTCTTCCAAGCATATATGTATCAGAATTTCACAAGAATCAGTTCGTCGCATTTGGTAGTAGAACGAATGAAACAATCTCAATTCACTTCTAGATGCCGAAACTTAGAATGCCTAAAAAGCAGAAAGAGACAAGATCAAAATTACGATAAAAACATTAGAATTGTGAAACTATATGACATGTCACATACGGTAATCAAACATGAACAGTGAGATCAAATATTAGGTGAGGCAATCATAATACTGCTATCCTTTCCAGTTTGCACTTTTCGTTGGGTACAAAATGAGAATTTGCACTTCTGACACAATTTTCCTCCCCACACTTTCTTTCAGTAATTAGCGAAGAACCAATTAATACAACAAAACCAAGAAGACCAAAAGACTCCGACCTATAAGCCCTCTGACTATTACATGCTATGCATGCATGGTGTCATTTCTTCTAAAATTCCGACAATGACCATTTAAGCTATATATACACAAAACAAACGCAGATATCTCGGTTAGACGCCAAGCATTCTACATTTCCTCCACGCAGGGTTCCACCTTCATTTTGTCTGCAACAGAAAGAAAAAAAAATATGAACAATTATAATGATGCAATTCCTTGCATATTTTGGCAGGAAAAATGTCGAATTTTTCTTACCATTGATTTTTGTGGTTTTGGGACGTCAAGCATTCTACATTTCCTCCACGCAGGGTTCCACCTTCATTTTGTCTGCAACAGAAAGAAAAAAAATATATGAACAATTATAATGATGCAATTCCTTGCATATTTTGGCAGGAAAAATGTCGGATTTTTCTTACCATTGATTTTTGTGGTTTCGGAGGCATATAGGACATGGAACCCAATTGAAGAATATGCTGAAGGTCATAATCTGATGAAGTGTGTGTCTGCAAAAGTTATCATTTATCAGTTCCAGAACATAATTGATATTGTCCTGCATCATGTCTTGAATTACCTGGTTCATGGCACATAATTCAGAAGTGACAGCTCCAAATAGTACATCAGGATCGGGAGTTACTGAATGAGGCATTCCTGCTTGCATGATTCTCTGCGGTGAACAAGACTGAGATATGTGTATTCCCGAAGTATATACAGGAACTACAAGGCTTCCATATCGTGATTGAATAATCTATCAATCAAAGTTCATTATCAACATATATGTGTGCAACGTTTCTCATTATATAAGCACGAATACAATTGGTTAAAAGTTTTTGCCTCAGACGACATTTTGTGCAGTGCAAAGTGAAAAGAAACATATGCACCTGTTCCAGGTCGAAATTTATCTCCGGACGAACCGCTGCAAGCTTCATTGCCAAAAACTGCAACGTGACCCTAGTTTTTAGTCTGCTAATTGAAGGAAGAATGAACTTACGGAAAATTCATATTATCTCACAAGGAATAAAATGGACAATAATGATTCAGTCAACAATCTTTCTTATAAATTTTGGACCGAAAATGCTATAATCTTTGAAAGTCAAATCCACTAAATCTAAGTTATTGCTCTGCAGAAGGATTAACTTACGAACTGATGATGTATGTTTAACTTTATTATATATCTCGAACCAAAAGAATACAGAAAGAAGAAACATATACTCGATCTAAAACTCCGAGTATAATGGTAAAAAAAAATCCTACCTCAACTTGTCTTTGAAGTGCTTGTACATAATTGATAATCTCATCAAGCATCACTGCCTTACCAGTTATCTGTCATAAAATTTGCGAAAGTCGTCTTAGAAACGCATCCACAGCAGGACAAATTATTCTGCAGCTTGAAGAAAATAACTCAAACCTTATTGCAGCCTGGAACAAGATCCTGAAGAAGTCTCATTCTTTCACTGATCCTTTCTCTACGGACCTGCAGGTAGGGAGCGCTGATGTAGAAGACAGAAAGATGGCAGCCAAAAAGCAAATGTATAGGCTCCAGTACTCACTCTTTCTGCAAGGCTGTGGCTACTCGTGGCTTGGCCGCGCTTAGCCCGTGCAGGACTCTCAGCATCTTTAGCTTCCGGACTTTGGGGTCTATTGGCACTCACCTTCACTTTACCCCTCTCTTTTTTCTCAGCCTTCACCATCATGGTCTTCACAACATCCGGCAATACGTCCACATCCCCTTCCGTCATAGCATGCTATATAGCATTGTGAAAAAGAACCATGTTAGATGACACACATACCATGAGATAGATACTGGAGGTGGAGCTGAATGCAAAGGTGGCCATATAGATTTCTTGAACCTTAATGGACAAAGAATTAGGAACTGAAGTAGTGAAATCCTCCATGGATTTCTTTTTCTTTTGCTTCTTGGTATCACGAACTTGGTTTTCGTTAGTAATGGAAGAATCTGGGGGATATGTAGGAGTTACAACTAGGTTACTCTCAGTCTCAGGTGAAATGAAAGAACCCAACATTTCAGAGAAGCTATCAGTGAGAACACCAGTTGGCCCATTGAGAGCCGCAATCTCGTTTCCTGATGAATAGTAATGCCAGTCGGACACTGGGCATTGCTGAGATGCACTATATTCACAGAATCGAGCTTGCAGCTCGGAAACATCTTTTGGAACAGGCATCGAATTCAAACTCGCAAGACGGCTGTTTCAGACTGCTGACTCAGAAAAATCCTTTAGAAATATGTGAAATGTGGAGAGCCATCTTGCACCAGTGGTGGTCTTGGTTAGGCTGGCAGCTGCAGGTTCAGAACTTGAGACGATTGGGAGTTCAGAACTAAATAGTCCGGAGGGGCATGTTATGATCTAATAAACAGGAGGATATTTGAGTAAAGGTGACAGCGGGAAGTTTGACTGGTAATTTCTTGCAGGAGTTAACAAGGAACAAAATGACAGTGGCAGCTTTGTAGTGAGAGGTTGAAAGCAAAAGTAACTCTCAGCAGCAGAATCCAATACACGTAGAGGAAAAGGGAAATGCTGAGTCCAGGCATATAATCTTAGCAACAACCAGCTGGACGACTTTAAAACCTTGTAAGATTACATCCATTGTTCTACTGCAAAGTTAACCATGGACAAGAAAGTTGGAACTTTAACCAGTTCATAAAGGAGACAAAGGATAATAGAATCCAATCAGATAACAGCTAAGGCTTACCGGTAAAAGAAGCACCGAGTGCTTCCTCAGTTTGTCTGAACCATAACTACTTTGGTTGCAATTTTGAAACCTGCAATACCATGAATAAAAACCGAGTTCATTCTAAAAGTTTTTCGTTGGCGTTGGTTTGAGGCCAACTAAAAAGAAGCTGAATCATTCAAAGTTGCATCTGAAACATAAGCTGCGACATCTAATTTGTGATAATCGAGTGGACCACAATGGAAATTTGTGAAGCTTTTCAGTGACAAAAGAAGGGTGATGAGAGACTCCCTTGAACGTTTCTAAAAAGTGGTATCTCCGTAAACCCTTAAAGCATCAAACCCCTGGATGTCATTAGAAATACTGACTTATATATACTGAAGGCCTGCATTCATGTGGTCCTGATAGACACCAGTCAAGAAATTTTCAAACCTGTCAACACAAATCTGCGGTGGCCTGCAGTGGAATGTTTGAACACCATCTTGTGGATACTGATATATATATTGATGAAAACTTCTGTAAACATGCTGAAGTGTTCGGAGAACAGGAAGATGCGTGAAAGAAGCAAAGCTAAAATGTATTCTTCATCCTTCATATTTCATCACTGGCAGGCATACAAGTTCTCAACGAACAGCACAGCATTTACAAAGCAAAAGGAGCCTTGTAGGACTAATTGGTCTCTACTAAATGCTATCAATATAAATGAGTAATATGTTTAAATTGGCAAAACATGAACTCGAGTATAGGCGCAGGATCAGAAAACTGACACATACAGCCAAATTGCACCTTTTCCTTTCTTCTCATGAAATGTTCTTGCCCAAAAAGCAACTTAAGACTTGTACAGCCAAATTGGTGTGCTTATCTAAGTTCTACAGAAGATAAAAGTTGAGTCCTGCCAAGTGTTATGTATCCGATTTGAAATTTTTGCAAAAGCATGAAGGTTGCAAATTGCTGCAATTGGCAGCAAAGTTGAAACTTGAGCATGGTTGCGGATCACTCTGTTATCATATTGCTACGCTTTCCCGGAGCAGCAGCTAGACAAGATGCCTCCCTTCAGTCCCAAGTTTAAATGAGATCTTTTACTGACAAAATTGCCAGCTACGGCTATCATTCAATTTCAATGTTATCAGACGCATCTAAATTTCCTCTTAAAACCAGTTACTGTAGAACAGTTCAAGAAATTAGAAATATATCTATGCTCTGATTCACCCATGCTACAGCTGCACCATCATCGCAATGAAATTATCCCAATGCTGCATGCGGTGATATGCATAGTCCCTTGGTCATCTGGAGGAGATAACTCTGCACCAACATAAGATTTGGAACTTTTTACTGAGTTAAATGACATTCCACAAATGCACGTAACATCACGGAATCACAAATCCTACCAAAGAATGGATCATATGTATCCAACTATCCATACTTGTAACGAGTTAATGCAAATATTTTTACAATAGAGAAAAGAGAATAAAGTGTTGTCAAAAGCCAAAACATAATTAGATAATTGCTGTCTTTTACAAGTATAAAGAGCAGAATATATCAGTTCTGGGTAATGTTAAAAGCTTGTATATGGGCTTCCAGTGGGACCAATTTCAGACTCCTCATGGAGAGAAGAAACCATCATTTAAAGGCCAACTCTAAGGAGCCCATAAACATCCATATAACCTAAACCCCTAAATACATAACCATCCATATCCTAAGCTGGGAACAAGAAGGGAAGAAAGGGGATCCAAGCTCTAGTTCTACCTAATTAAGTGGATTGACTTATTAGGACAATCCTTTTGTTCTTGTACAAGTGAAACTAAGGCAAGAATGCTTATCGTAGCATTGATTCCTTATTCACACTATATGAAAGTCCATTATGACTGTTATGTGGAATGATCTCCTGTTTGAGTTCCTGCTCCATGTAGAATCGAAAATGGATGTGAATGGATCTGTTGTTTATTTAATTAGGTCGCATCAGATCAATGTCGAATGAAATCAGGATGTGTATATGTAATAGAATGGCTACCATGGCCTTCATCACGCTCATAATAGGCTGCCCTACGGTCAAAAGTCTCGTTGGCCCGACCATAGAGCAAGCTACTGGGACCGTGGCGTGGTCGTCCGAACACCGCTATGATCACGTCCTATGACCGTATGAAAAAATACGATCCTAGTTAAGAGTTCAAAAAATGAACCCTTGTGTTAGTTCACTAACGCCCAATCTAAGAATTGCAAAAATGAACTCTTGTGTTAGTTCACTTAAGCCTAATCGTAGCATGTTTGTATGGGTCGCAGTGCAAATTGGGAAGGAAGAATTTGTTAAATTTTTTTTAAAAAATGACATCATATCTTATCTTATATTTATATAAAGTCATGGAAGAGGAGGTTTCAAATTTTTCTCATTTTTTTTTTGTTATTTCCCCCTCATTTTACTGTTTAGAATATGAAGTGATTTGCAGTGACTCTTACGAGAATATGAAATTGTTTGCAGTTTAAAACTTGAGCGTCAATCCTTTTTTATCTAACTCTCCATATCCATTATATATATATATATATATATGTATGACTTCAAGTCCTCGGTTCATCCCATTCACCCACTCAGGATCTTCCAGTTCAATGTGAATGCCATGATCAACCAACTAATGAACCCGTCAACATTCTTTGACAGGCTCGTGAAGCAACAAATTTAATCTCGTGGAGGATAATCCCGCGCAGGATATGATTTTGGTTTTACCCATATTCAGTTAGATAGTTTTTATCTTTCTAATTTTATCTTGTTAGGTATGTTTCTCTTATAAATACATGAGAAAACTCCATAGGCTAGACACACAATTTCGGTCTGCCACAAATCCTTAGTTCTTTTTCTTTCTCTTGCTCTCATTTTTCCTCTCATTATTTTTGCATCACAAATTTGGCCTAGCGCCAACATTTGATATCAAAATTCTTGAAGGATCTAGGAAATTGTGATGGCAAACGAGGGTGAAATAGTTTGCGCATGAGGAAGAGCTTTTAAGGGTTGGAAGGCTTAAATATGACCTGTCCATATTTTCTGGTGCGAGCTGAATATAATTTGGAGGGCTTCAATACTAGCTAAAAGACATAAATACGATCTGCCTATATTTTTTGCTATGAGCTGAATATGACTTGGGGGGCTTCAATACTAGTTGGAAGACTTTCATACTAATTGTCCGTATTGAGTATTTATAGATATGTTTTTGCCACTTTTGACAAATTTTCACAACCCCTGAAACATCAAACAATAGTGTAGATTCTAATGAATAAAGATGAAATAATATAAAACACATTAACTTGACGATAATCATACTAAAATAATTAAATAATTACATGATTATAAAGTAACGATCTAGATTTATAGAAAATAAATAACAGATATTTTATTAATTAAGTAAATATGAAAATCCTTATTGTAATTATATCAAATTATTTAGTTTCAAAATTGATGAAAATTATAGGAGAAGCTGGAAAGATAAGATAAAATTTGAATAGAGGTTGGATTGTTATAAGTATAGTTATTTAAATTCAAATTTAATTAATCCTGAATAATTAACAAATGATTAATTAATGATAGATGGCCAACATTAATCATAAATGAGTCCGAAACCAAATAGATGTCAAAATCCTATCCTAAAACTATAAATAGACATTAAAAGGTGACTATAAACTCTCTTCACCCAAACAAAATTTTTGCACTACAAGCCCCTCTTCCTCCTCCATTTGCATGCAAATCGAGACATTCGAAAGTCACATGACGATTGGTTTTGAATTTTGCATATGTGACTAAGAATTTGTAGACATCATTCAAGCGTAGAGATTCTGATTTCGAAGTCTACATATAGAAGAATGTCTTCCAATTTGTGATTGAGTCATATTCGAACACGGACCGAGTTTTGCGATAGCGCGGCCCGAGTTCTCGACGACGCGGTCCGAGTTTGTCTGAACATGGCCCGCGTTCAGTTCACCGACCGAATTGGGACGAACCAGGTCAATCAGGCCTGGGTTCACAACAAACTCGGCTCGAGTTTAGCTTGGCTGAGGTGAAATGTTTTTGATGGAACACAACCCAGATTTCCTTTGGCGTGAATCTGGTTCCTGAGGTTGAAAATTGATTTTTTGATATTAATCTATAGTTAATTAGAGCGTTATGATTATTTATTGATCCTGATCAAATTTCTACCATACATGATTATATCATACCTCATCCTAATGTCATCATATCAGACCACATTGTCATCATATTTGATTGTATTGGCATCATTATGATTGATTTTGTCATTCTTACCATATCCACTCTTATCATTGATTATAGTATTGATTCAGTGGTTTTCTCCCAATTGGGTCTTGTTAAACTTAAAGTTAATTATCAAATATAGATACTAGGTAAATAAAATAAAAGTTGAAAACTATTGAGTCTTCATGTTCTCTGATTGCTTCTAAGTCTGTGTGTCATATTATTATTGAATTGCATGAGTGTGCATAAATATTTAAGACGTCATCATTTAGAAAAATTATAGTTGTCCTGTATTTGTCCATGGTTCCTTACCATCCACAAACTATTGTTAGTACTATTGTTACAAGGTGGCTTGTCGTGGTTGACACCCCATTGGCCTATATGAAAGAGGTATGGTGTTTTTTCTTATTTGATCGAGCGCTTTTTACTGTATTGGACAATTACAAACATGGATAATTTAATTGAAATTGAAATTGAATCAAATTAAATTATATTGTATAGATCATGGTTATTTGGATATTAGCATTGATTGCTATTGCCTTATTGAAATTGAATAGATTCGTGATTGGCTTATGGAATTGGAATTGCTAAAATGAACAATGCTACATTGATCAAGCCATTATTAAATTGATATTGATTGATCTTTTTGACCTTAGCCTAATTCATTACATTGATCTATTGTTCCATCGATATTAAACCATTGCTTATCGATATATTGATATCTTGATCTATTGTTCCATTAATTATCGTGTTGCATTGTTCATATGCTTAATTGCTTTATTGATTCTTCCTTCGACCATCATTGATTATTGATCATGGCTAGATCTTACGTATTGTGTACTTTTATACTCATAGATTTTTCTTATACCTGGATTCGTACTGGTGATAGAACTTTCATAAAGGATGGTCCTATAGGTAGCTCAGCTAAGTGATAGATGGATGTTGCACATAGTTATAGATTAAGTCTGCTAGAGTTGTCTAGTTTCATTATTCCACACTTCTAATGGTATTATGTTCCATTTCCTTTGGATATTGTAATATTGTCTATTATTATTGAGATATTTTTCACATTTTATGGTTATTATTTTTGCAAAGTTATTTTATAGAAAATTATGTAGTATTTCACGTGAAAGTCACGTAAGTCTTGGGGTGTTGCGGTATTAGAGCGTAAGGAGAGACATTTATTAGTTGTATCTAAACAGATAGAGTAGAGTCCACATGCAACTATCATGAGCTACCATTCGAACCATCCATTAGGGTCAAGTAAGCAGTGAATTGTGGCATTGATTATTGAGCTCACACTAATGGAATTGTATTGTTATTGTGGGGCAAGCACAGATGGATTCCAAGTAGGTGATTATCATCGACTTTATTGTGACTCGAGAAGTTGATCAAACCAGGCTAACCAACAGTCACAAAGTGCACAAGTGAGTGATCAAACGACCCAACACCCACAAGTAAATAATGAATGGGCCAATGGACATCAAGAGGAACAACCGAGGCATGGATCATCATTGTCACATGGCTTTCATTCAATGTATATATAATATAGAAATACTTGGAATCATGACGATCAAGCCTCCCTAATTTGACGAGAAAGGCGACTTCGAACTGTTAAAAGTTTTCTCAAGTTACAGCCTCCCCAATTTGACGAGAAGGGTGACTTCGAGGCCTATTGGTGGCTAGAGGAAATTAACCAGTGAAGATAGACCGCGATGAAAACTGTAATATTATATGTGTTATGAGGCATTTGACAAGTGACATTAGGCATTAGTGGAAAGCGGCAAAGGTCGACACATTCTCCAAGGACTTGGGAAAATTTAAAAAGATATTCAAAGATCATTATTTATCTATTTCCCAAAGGGAGAGAAAATGAAAGAAGTACCCAGACCTACAATAGGGCACCATGACAGTCAAGTAGTACATGATCGAGTTCTTAAAACTAAAGAAGTATTGTACTCGGAGACAATAAGAGAGAAATCACATCGGGTCAAAGGTGGGTAAAACATTGTAACTATCAGACCCTTCAAGTTGCGAAAGAGTTTGCTACAATGCTTGAAGATGACAAAGCAAAAAATGCAAACCAACCAAATCTGACATGTATCGACTATGCTCATAATTTTACTTTATATAAAGATAGAGGACAAGAAAGATGAGAGAAGTGTCATCAAGACAACCCCAACTCAGGAAGGCCATATCCAACGAGGAATAAGCATCAACCATCTAGAGAACCATGCAATCACTTTCACAAAATACATTTCGATGAATGCTATCGAAAAATAAGAGCATGCTTGAATTGTGGCAAGGTAGTCTATTTTGCAAGAGATTGTGAGGAATCAAGCGGACCTCCGTAGTGAAGGAATGGTAGGCCTTCAAGAATAGTGTTGGAATCACCTAAATAGATTGATATGTTAGGACTCACATGACTTGAATCAAGTCTAAATTGTAACCTCCACTTCATTTAGACCTTGGGTAACTTATAGTACCCAAATAGCATATGGAATGGACATAATTCATAGTTTACTTTTCATAAAAATGACGGATCACTTAGTGAGAAGTGTAGCAACTAATGGGTGCACAAATTTAACAACATTTCTAAGGAGGTTATCGATCAACCGGTGATCGTAGTGTGCCACAAATATTGAGTACTTGAACTCAATAGCTGAACTAATGGAGTGTGCATATAAGGGTAGGGGGAAATGACCACATCCAACTATTTTGGAAAATGATAGCATACTTGCCACTATATGTGTTAACTCAAGATCAACTACAAATTCGAGTAATTGTCTTCGGCAAATAGATTTTCAAATATAAATCTGAGTGATGACTACCATCAGCCCTGAATAGTCGACGATGACTTGTCGAAGACAGCATTTAGATCAGATATGGGCATTAGGCAATTGGGGTGAAGCCCTTTGGATTGGTCGATGCACTAGTAGCCTTCATGCATTCGATGATTGGAGTGTCTACCTGGACAAGTTCATGATAGTATTCATCGATGACATTCTAATATATTTGTCGAACCTAGAGGAATATGTAGAGCATCTATAGATCGCATTGCAAACATTAAGAGAAATAAGTTATATGCCAAAGTCTCGAAATACAATTTTTTTGCAAAACGAGATAGTGTTCCTCAGGCAGAACATTAGCATGGTTGGTATGTCAATTGATCCTACAAAGGTGGAAGCTATAACTAAGTGGATCCAACCAAAGAATGTGTCGTAGAGCGGAAGCTTTCTTAGACTTGTAGGATACTGTCGAAGAGTCAAATCAGAAGATTGTGTCACCATTGACAAACCTCACCGTTAAATTTGAATGGTCCAATAAATGTGAAAAAATAATTGCTAGGAATTAGAAAGGAGATTTAGGATGATGCCTAGTCCAAGGAAGTTATGTCTAGAATGTTTTATTCCGCAACCATGCGTTTTTTAGGCATTTTGGCTTTAATGTGTTATCAGGACCAATACTGAAGGAGCTTGGCAATCTTAAGAAACTCAAACTTTTGTAAGGAAAAGATTTCTATTTGACATTATGACACAGAAATATATGGTTGAAAAAGCAAGGGGTCATCGAGTTCATGTTCTGCAAGGGCATTAGTGTAAACAACTTCAGTGGTACAATCTCTCTTGAGTTTTGTGGCATGACAAGTGTGGAAAAGTTTTGAGCTTTAACAACCTCCCTACAGTTGGTGAAACATCTTTTGTTATCAAACAACATTCTCAAATGTCCATAAACAAAATTTTCTATCGTCGTATCAGCATGACAAGTCCCAAAAAATTGTGAGTTTTAACCAATATTTTCAAAATCGGATCGGGCTCCTTATTGGGTTGCTGTTGTATTAGTCCGATCGGATTCGACCGAATTGAATCAAATTTTATTAAAATAATATTTTTTTATAATAATTATAAAAATATAATATAAGTTATATGATATAGTATATAAATATTGTACTAATAACCTATTAAAAATTAATATAACAATTTTTATTTATTAAAATTTTTAATAATGATTAACATATAAATATAAATATATTATTTATTAATTTAATATCTATTATTTATTGATGATAGATGCTATATTAATAAATGTTATCTTAAATTATTCTTATTTCTTTTTTTCTTTAACAATTTTCTTTTTATTTCCTTTATTCATGTCCTTCGATAATTTTCCACTTTAATGTTATTCAATTTTCAATACCTACCTTTTTATTTCAATTCCTATTTAATTTCATACATGTCATGTTCCCTCTTTTTTTTTACCTTTCTTATATTCCTTTCCTTTTTCCTTTTCTATTTTTATCATTTTATTAATTTTATTTTTCAAAATTTGCATTGAACTGGGTTGAATCGATTCAACTGCCCATTTTAATTGGTTTCTCCCAATTCAATGCTAAAATCGATTTTAATATCAAATCGAACCAGATTTTTGATCGATTCGCGATTGAACCAACCGGTCTGGTCCGATTTTGATAACATTGGTTTTAACAATGTTATCCTATTCTTTGTCTTTCAAAATCAAAATTATCGAAGAAGAAATTATTCAAGAAAGAAGTAAAAGAACTAAAAATTTCATTGCAACATCATATGAAAATTTGAAAATGTTGTTAAGACAGACAATGATAATAATATATTTTGTGTTAATATATTCTTTGGGTCCATTCACCGAATAGAAGTAGAAACTCCTCGTAGCTTCGTATTAAAAACCTAGTCGCTTCTCCAGGATGCTATGGCCCTTTGCGACACGGATCGCAAGCGTGATTGCTCGTTGTTCCCTCCCCGGCCAATGGCGATCGCGCATGCTCGTCGGAGCTCAATATCATCGGAGCCTGGCCTCACCATCGCCACCCGGTAGCTTGCCGACGGCTCAAGATCGAAGCAATCTGTAGAAGCGATGGAGGAAAAGTGTGCAAGACTCGAATGCCTTGCTGGTTTTTTCAATTTTTTCTCGAAACCCTTAAACTCAGCTTATCCAAACTCATTGGTACTGAGACCGCTTCCTCGGTGATTAGTGACCCATGGATCTTCACCATCCCTCTAACAAAAAAAATCCACTATGATAAATTTCAATGTAGACTTCACTAACCTCTCAGTGGTTGATCTTAAATCTGAGCAAGAGTGGAACCGCCCACTTCTGGAGCATTAAATTAGCAAATCCTTGTACGATGCAATTACTGTGTTATGAAAAAAGGAATAGAGATCGCACAAACACAATAGAACACACGAAATTTACGAGGTTCACCCTAAATCGGGCTATGTCCTCGGGCGACGGTGACTCTCTTTTGTTATGAAATAATGATGATTACATGGATATAAAATAATATAATCATCATGGATTTTATATAGGAAACTCCAATATAAAATAGGAAATATAAATCCTAAACCGTTTAGGAGACTCCCATAAGGGATGGACGGCTTCGTCGACCCATTGTTGAAGCGCCTAGTTACATAGGGGGCCACATATGATTACAACTAGGTTTAAATTTAATACATTATCAATAAATTTTCACCTTGATTTGAATCATCTTCGTAGCACAAATATCCTCAATGTTATGCCACATTGGCCATCAACCCCACCTTGGAGCTATTACCAAGTATTGATGTTAAGCGAGTCGAAACAGTGTTGGAACTTGCTATGAGGAACAAACTTGGTGAACATATCAGCTGGATTATCTTCGGTGCCTATCTTCTTCTTCTTCACCTTGATTATCTTCTCAGTGCGGATGAAGTGATATCTAACATAATGTTTTTTTTATTTTTTCATGATGCACTTGATCCTTGGCTAAACATATTGCACTTGAACTGTCACAAGTGCACTATAGCTTGCTCCTGATATAATATGAGATCTCCAAATAAGTCTTTTAAGCAGATGTCTTCCTTAGTAGCTCCTGTCAGTCTCGTGTACTCAGCCTCTATGGTAGATTATATAATTGATGGTTGAAGTGTGGCCTTCCAACTAATGAACGAACTATTCAAAGTGAAGACATAGCCTGTCATAGATTGTCTTCTATCAACATCTTCAGCATGGTCTGAATCTGAATACTCTGCAATCAAATACTTTTTATCACTTCTATAGATAAGATCAATATCAGATGTTCCTCTCACGTACTAAAAGATTTGCTGCTTTTCTTATATTGCTTATGAACTTACTGACAATACTAACTATATGAGCAATGTCCAATCTTGTGCAAACAATGACATACATCATACTTCCAAATGCACTGGCATAAGTAGGGGTGTTCACCGGGTCGGATCGACCCGATGAACCCGACAATCCGACCCGACCCGACCTAGTTTGGATCGGGTCGGATCTTGGTCGGGACCTGACCTGACCCAAACCCAACCCGATGAGGGTTCGGGTTGGGTACGAATTTGAAAATCCGAACCCGAGTCGACCCGACCCGACCCGACTTTTATTATTATTTTTTTAATTTTTTAATTTTTAATTTTTTTTACTTATTTTTAGTCCTATAGTTGATTTAAAATGGAGAAATATTAAAATAAAATATTTTAATTATGAAAATAATGCTCAAATATTCAAAAAAGCATATTTTATATTTTATAATAATTATTAATTATTTTTTTATATTAAAATAAATATTAAAAAATAAGATAAAAAAGAAAAAAAAGAAAAAAAGGGTGGTCGGGTGACCCGACCACCCGACCCGACCCAAGCCGACCCGAACCGGGTCGGGGTAGGTCGGATTTTCTTCCCCCAAGGGGTTTGATTCGATCAAATTTGGTTGGGTCGGGTCGGATTTGTTCATTGGTCGGCTCCAACCCGACCCGTGAACACCCTTAGGCATAAGGAACCCGAGACATGCTCTCCTTTTTTTATTCTATTTTTGTTGTGAAAGCAGAGAGAGATGAATATTTATAGCTGATGGAGTGCTCAAGGGCTTCACTTCAGACATTTCAAACCTGGATAAAATCTTCTGAATATAAATTTTCTAAGATAAGAACAGTTTATCATGTGTGTGATCCCTTAATATTTTCATCCCAAAATCTTCTATGTTGCACAAAGATCCTTCATGTCGAATTTGGCACTATGGAGTTTCTTCAAATTTTGAGTGCTTGTCATGTATCTAGCAGCAATGAGCATATCATCAATATACAATAGCAAATAGATGGTGTAGTCGTCTTTCACCTTCTTATGATATACACAGCAGTCATAGGGATTTCAGATGAATCCCTTAGAGATCATGAAGCTATCGAACTTCTTATACCATTATTTGGGAAACTATTTCAGGACATACAAAGATTTTTTTTTCAATCTTGATCCTCCTTGCTTAGAATGGAGAACCCATGACATGGAGAAATTATGTATACTTTTCATATATGTTCAATATGTATATATTCCATGTTTTACTATATTCTCATGCTTGAACACATGCTTTATTATTATTGAAATGCATCTTTTATTATTTCTCCGCATCCATCTTCTAAATACTGTATTTCTGCGGTATTATTAATTGTGTTGTCTGCTTTTCATGCAAAAATTTCAATCGATAATTCATAGGGGTATTCAAGTGTATACCTCCACATGCACGCATATGGGAAACATGAGCGTGTTCCTTCAACCCAGACACTTAGACAAATTTGAGGGCAAATGAGCAGTTCACCAGCCAAGCTGTCCAAAGCAGCAAACAACAAAGAAAATGATACTTTACCACGTCAACATTGCAGATCCCTTGCATTAGAGGAAGGAAGTTTCCTGTACACCTTTATGAGTAGGTGTGGATAACAAAAGAGGCTGCAGGACAATGGATAGGTGGTGAGTTGATGGAAGGCAGCCATATAGGACCACAACAAAGATTTCTTTTTGCTGGCAAATTCTGGACATGTGACAGACCAAGTGGTAGGAGGGATCATAGTATATTTCTTTAGTTGGAAAATGGCATATGTGATCCAAAAGAAGGAAGCTTCATGTAAAGCATCTGGATACACTAAGTGTCAAAAATGCTACTGGGAGGTTGGAGAGGCTGAAGATAACCTTGAAGGAGGTTCCAATCAGTTCGAATCTTGGTTGAGTTGGAATCATTTTGGGTTGCTAAAGGAGGTTAGAGAGGAGGCTGCACCAATAGCCTCCTTCCTCTCTAGTATTTTCCTTTCTTCTTTCCTTCTTTTCTAAATTTTCGTAATGTATAACTAACCAGCCAATTAGTGGCTGGGGGATGTTGATCATGACTGCTATACTCTATTCTTATTCTATCTCGTTGCATTTAATGATCAATATCGAGTGTTGAGTTCTTGTGTTTTAATGGTATTTTTTCGATCCCTGTTTCATTGTTCAACTTCTTACCTTTTGGATCTGTGCACGGATTTGAGCTCGTGAACTATCTTCACCTTGCACCCCCGACCATAGGGACGTTAGAGGCTCTATCACGATCGAACGTAAAGAAATCAAGCCTGGGCGATAGTTTCCTGCATGGTTTTCATGTTTTCCATGTAGCCATAAGCTAGGGAGTCATTGTTGTCTTGCACCCCTGATCATAGGCACGTTAGAGGCTCTATCACGGCTGAACGTAGAGAAATCAAGCCTAGGCATGCAATGGTTCATAGTTCAGATTTTGCAGAGTCAGCAATGGCAGTTCTTCGTGATTTGATTTAGACATCGTTCACTTTCTGATCCACAACTTGAAAAGGTTATGCATATTCCGAGTCTCTAACAATAAATGACCGTATTGAGTTGGTTATTCGGATAATCCTGCACTGATTCAAAGAGTGTTCGTTTTATCATTGCTATTTTTTATTCCTTTCTGGAAAGTTCTACCCGGGATCTCTGATCCTCACTTGTAACCGAAGACCCGAGCAAGGTGGGTGACAAATGAGTTATTTCTGAAGAACTTTCAGTAATCCTTAATCATATTTTCTGAATAGATATTTTCTCTCCTTTAAATCATCTAAACAGTCTCGATGATATATTAGTATCTTGCATTCAGCCCGGGAAGGTTGTCCGTATTCCACTAAGATGAATATGATCCAATTGTAGCATTCTCGCCTTAAGTGTATTTCTCTTGAATGCTTGATATTTAGTGAACACGAGGCCTTAACTCAAATCCAAAAGAAAGAAAGCTCAATTTATAAACTGAAGTATCGTACGGGAGTGCGACGATTGCATCAGCTTTATAAACCCTTTCACGTGTGCAACAATGATTGACTATATATAGCGTGAAAGGGGCATTCATTCATTTTTATCCTATATGAAGTTCAAAGGACGTAAATTTCAAGTGAAAACATTCCTCCAGCTCTAGTGTTTAGCTACACTCTTCTCTATCTACTTTGGCATTAAAAACACATAAAAATTAGTGTAATCTTATTTGTTGTGATTTTCTATTTTATAGCATTTCACTTTTTTATTTTGAACAACACTTATAGACTTGCTTTTCCTTCAAATAGTTTAATTAAGTGTAAACATTTCAACTTTGTTTCTATGGATCGATCCTCAAGCACTACAATGATATGTTGTATACTTTCGGTTCTCGTAGTAATAGTGTAGATGATTTATAAATTTAAAACTTCATTCGACATTCTTTTGTGTTTAACGATATACACACTTTATGCGAGTCAACTCATCTTGCCGACTTATAAGAATGTTTTCTTCAAGTTCTCCATGGAGAAAAGCAATCTTAACATCTAGTTGTTTGTGTTCTAGATTATGATATGCTAGAAGAGTAAGCGGCACCATGATAGAAGTATGTCTGACAATATGTGAGAATATCTTATTATAGTCCGCACCTTCTTTCTGACTATAATCTTTTGCAACTAGTCGTGCTTTGTATCTTGTGCATTCAACTCCTAAAATTCCAACTTTCTTATTGACAATCAACTTGCTGCCAACAACCTTTCTATCTTTAGGTAATCTGACCAGCTTCCATGTCTGATTCGTATGAAGAGATTTCATCTCCTCACCCATAGTAGTAATCCATTTTTCAAATTCAGCACATGTGATGGCATCCCTATAAGAGGATGGCTCTAGGGACTCTGCGAGGACGTCTAGCAATAATTGACTCCTCTTCAAGTTGCTCATCAGATTCTTCATGTTTTGGTTCTGCTTGCGATCCTTCAGCATCATCTCCAGTTGGAGTGACTTCAACCTCCAATTGTTTGCTGACACTCTCTTCAGCTTCCATTTTCAATTGCAGCATTGATGCTTTAACAAAGGTCATGTTTTTTATGTGGATGACTTTGTGTTATGAAGAAGATCATATCATGTAACCCTTCACTCCTACACTATATTCAACGAACACCCCTTCTTTGACTCTTGACTTCAACTTTCCTTCACTGACATAATAGTATGTTGGACAATAAAAAACTTTTAGATTAGTATAATCAGCAAAATTTTATGACTATACCTTAGTAGGAGTCTTGAGATCAATCATAGTCACTGAGATTTGATTCACCAAGTACCAGACTATGTTAATAACTTCAGCTCATAACGTCCTATTCAGGTCAGCATTAGAGAGCATGCACCTTGCTCCCTCTAGAAGTGTCACGTTCATTCATTCTGCAACTCTATTTTGTTGTGGAGTATCGCTGATAGTATGATTCTTGACAATGTTTTCATCTTTGCAGAACTAGTCGAATTCAGCAAAACAAAACTCCAAACCATTATCAGTGCAAAGATACTTCAGCTTTTTTGATGTTGATTTTCCACCAAAACCTTCCACTGGATGAAGCCCTTGAAGAACCCTTGTGCTTCATCAAGAATACCCAAGTCATCCTCGATAGACATCAATCACGGAAAGAAAGTTTGGCACCTCCCAATGATGGAACACGAGAGGAGCCCCAACAATCAATGTAGTTGAGCATCACCTTTGTCTTATTATTATTAATATTTGTAATATTATAAACTCCATTCCCTTTTTTCCATTGCTCACGTCGTGTCAACTTGATTGCTAATGCCTTAGCAAATTGGGCGCGTGACTATGGTGTTTAAATTTTTTAAGATGAATCCTCCCTATGTGTGATCATCTATTTATCCAAAGGTGGACATTCGCCCCATGGCGTATGGTGGTGGGACATTACTGATGACGGTTATCAGACAACGACCGCGGCCCATATGACCCGGTGCCATGCCTTGCCCTCAAGTGTATCCAAGCACTTGGGAAAGAGAGCAGCACTAATCCAGTGGTCTGGGATCGAGAGGATGCCTGGTCGCGTCATGGTGAATTGTCCACCTGACCGCTGGTTCGTGCCACCTGCAACAATCCTTCATGCCACCCGGTGCCATGCCATGGCCCCAAGTGTATCCAAGCACTTGGGCAAGAAAGCAGCACTAATCCGATGGTCTAGGATCGAGAGGATGCCTGGTCGAGGAGTTGACACGAGAGGTTTGGCATGAAGGATTGTTGCAGGTGGTGTGAACCAAAGGTCGGGTGGACACTTCACCATGACGCGAGGTTTCGGTGTATTCTGAAGGGCCTAACGATTCCCTCCGACTTGGTACAGCATGGAAGCTTTCTGGCCAAGGAGTTCCTACATAGAGGGACACTTTTGGATGGTGGAGTCTTTTCATGGTCATCAGGTGTTGGTAGGCAAATGCCAAGCACAGACGGTTACACATTTTTGCATTTTGAACAAGGTGGCGGTAGGGTTGTTTGTCAAGCCCTTTCTTGTATTAATATTCTTGTACTTTTCCATTTTGAGAGAGCATGAATACAAGTGATTTTCCTATCTTTGCGAGTTCTTCTACAATGTGCATTGGGTTTGTGTTCTGCGTATTGACAATTACAAAATCAGGGCACATCGTGAGCAAGGTTGACTTAGCATCTTTGAGAGGAATAAGTTAAGGCCACATGTAGTTTTTCTAAGCAAGGGAAATTAAGAATGTGACATTGTGGTATTAGAGCCGAGGTTGCAATGAAATGATGGAAGAAGGTCAAGGACCAAACACTCTAGGTCGATAGTTAGAGTTGAGAATGACCACAAGAGGTGGCGATGGAGACGATGCCGGAAAAAGAAGAGAATGATATCCCAATCTACTAATGCTCTGGATCATTTGTAGAGGCATGTCGACTTGTTAGATGACAATCTATAGGGAATGGACAGGGCCCTTTAGAGTTTGGAGATAGTTAAGACCGATCATGGTCTTGCGATCGATGAAGGCAAGTCCACGACGGATCTACAAGAAGCCAAACTCACCTCACTGGAAGAGGCAATGGAGAACAAGATGAAAGCAATAGAGGCCGACCTCTTATTGATACGATACCACCTCTTCGACTCAGGAGGGTTGAGGTTGAAGGTAATCATCCCCGAGTTCACGGGACCAGAGCCAAAGAACTACGATGGCACACGGGAGGTGAATGTCATCGACAACTTGCTATGGTGTCTTGAGAAGGGCTTCAAGCCAAGTAACATCATGACAGAAAAGGATCAAATCGACATGGCAATATAGTACCTATCGAAGTGTGCACTCCTATGGTGAAGGCGCATAGAGGAAGAAGTCTCCAAGAACAAAATCACGATCGACTCTTGGGACTCCTTCAAGAGGAACTGAAGAAGCAGTTATATGCAAGAAATACAGGAGGTCGCCATGAGCAAACTTACTTCACTCAAACAAACGGACATAGTGAAGGATTACATCGAGCACTTCCAACCGCTCATGTTAGAGATGATGAGCATCGTGGATGAGTCCACTTTGGTCTTCTTCTTCATAGGATGACTTAAACCATGGGCTTCCCAAAGGAGGCTTTGGCTATGGCCGAAGCACTCACCGGGTTCTCAATGAACAAGGATCTTGGTGCGGCCAAGGACAAGGGAAAGTTAGGAGACGACAAAGACCCTAAGTATGGAAAAAAGGATGACAAGAAGGACAAGAAATGCCACGACCCCGATTTAAACTGTGGTTTAAACCAAAGTTCTAGACTCAATACGGACGATCAAACAAAATTATGAAGGAATGCAAAAATGTAATGTAATTTTTTTATAACTTAAGAATAAAAGTATATCATTAAACAAATTATACACTATGTGATGATCATTTCAGAGCAAATCAACTTTCTTAAATTTTACATTTCACAAATGACTTTGCCTTTTTACGGTTACAAAGTAACACATATATAATACACATAACAAACTCTCTCGACATTCTAACAAAAGGACACAAGAGTAACAACTTCCCCCCTAATACCTTTACATCAAAGAAGTTAAACCCTGCTAAGATTATAAGCTCTCATGATCCAAGAAGCTATAGTGATCTAAAAATATTAGAAACAACATTATAAACAAAAATAACTCAATAAATTGGTAACTCATATCATATGTGTTATCATCTAATCAATTCGGAGAGACATGAAATGATATGCAATAATCATAATATCAAAATAGTATTTTCATATATTTTATAATCATATATATAACATACTAATTAGAAGCATTACACTCAATAGACAATCAATATCTTCTAAATCACATCAAACCTATGTATGCAAATGCAACACTCTCATATGAACACACGGATCACCAATTGGTCAGTGGTCGATAAGTGGATTCTAGAAGTAGCTCCCATCGTTATCAGCAATATAATACTTAGCTCCATTCTACATCATCCCTTTCGGGAACATATTATATAATGATAGGTGGATTCTAGAGGTGACTTCCATCGTGATCAACGATGTAGCACTTTGTTCTATTCTATCTCATCCTTTTCGGAGAATATACAATGATAGGTGAATTTTAAAGGTGCCCCCTACGGATTCTAAAGATAGCTCCTATCATGATTTCTCACGATATAGCACCTAGCTCTAACCTATCTCATCTCATTTCTGAGGAACAAAATTATACATTGGATTCTAGATATGACTCTTATCGTGATCAACGATGTAGCACTTAGCTGCAATCATCATACAGGTAGATGCAAATGTGTGATTTATCGCATAAAAAATTACATGTCAAATATCATAATATAAATCATACCGATCAATTCATTTAAGCAAATCAGGGTTGCACTTTGCAATAGCAATTCATAGCATATAACACATGCTTTTTAATGCGCAATCAATTAGTCAATCATTCCAACATACTTCTCATAAGAACTTTTTCAAAGAAATATTCAATTCATATCACAATCAATATCACACCGAATTAAAAAAAATATGAATATATAGAGCAGAAGAAACCAACTTACCTTATGCAAAAAATAACAAAAGACTTTTCCCATTCTTTTCCTTACATTAATCTCCTTTCCTATAACAATAATATGTTCATATTATTATTATAAAATTAACACCAACATATAATACTTAGAACATGACACATATATATATCATTCATTATTCAATATTCTTGCTTTGCCCATCAAAAGTGCATTATGATAGTTTGCACACTTCGTAAAAGAAAATTTATAACTCTTAATATAGAAAACAAAATAAATTGATTCCAATTTCCCTTAACACTAGACTTCCTAAGGAGTAATTCATAGAGTTTATAACTTTTTAAATTTAGCACAATAAATTTCACAAGCACTAACATGATATGTCCTAAATTTCCTTCTGACAGACTCGAGAGGGTTTGATTAATAATTTATAACTTATCCTAGACATATTCCTTTCGAGTTATTCCAATTATAAATAAATCCTAACATATGTATACTTCTCACCCTAAATTATCAAATAATTCTATAACATATTTGATTTCATGCCTAATTTACAAAATCATGTAACATTTCCAGAAGACAAATTGATAGCACCCTACAGATGAGCACATAACTTTCTCCACTAATATCCTATAAATCTGATTCCAAAGTCCAACAAAATTAGACTCATTAAATATTTATCTAACTTAATTTCATAAGTTATACTATCTTACATAAGCCTCAAGAAATCTCATGATTACATATATTTAGATTTTATCTCAAAATCTAACAAATCTATATGTAACTATTGTATGATTTACACTTATTTCTGTCCAACATATTTTCAAGTGATTTCAATTGGATTAAAACCTTCCCTAACCTACGTGTAAGACATAAAATTCATATTTAAATCTTAAATATATATTTTGCAACATAATTCCTAATCAGTTCTACTTGTTCTATCCAGATAGAGCAACATATGGTCATGTATTTACACATAAAATTTTATATACATATCATTTTGATGTGATTCAAAAACTTCTAAAGTTTAGACTCAAGTTATATAAAGTTCATAATTTTTAAGTGACATTTTACATTTAATTAATAGCATGCAACTTTTCGGTCAGACTAGGAACAACATATAATTTAATTCTATTGGATAATGTAAAATAGTTATATTATTATGTTAGTCAAGTGAAACTTGATCAGTAAAAACTATTTTTTAAAAATAATAAAATTATGAAAACTTACCAAATTTATTTTTTCTTTTCTTGTTTCCATATGTAAAATCTTTCACCCCTCCCCTCCATTTGGCCAACATCAAGGGATGAATATAAAAAAATTTCCCTTTTTCTTTATCCCCTCTGGTTGGCAGCAAAATAAAAGAAGGCAAAAGATTCCTTTTGTGATAGCAATTTTTTTCCTTTTTTTAATATTAGAGGAAAGGGTAATTTGGTTATTTTATAAATAATAAATAATAAATAATAAAAAAGTTGACAGATATTGACGAATAAAATTAAGTGAAAAAAATAATATAGTTTAAAGAGAATTAATAAAATATTAGAAAGACGTGAATAGACGTGAAAAAAAAATATAGTCAAGGAATGAAAAAAAAAACCCATATTTATACTCCAAAAGTATTATTCCGGATACGTCCTCAGAACATGTCAGAAGACTTACCTGACACTGTGACACATCACCAGGGTCTCAAGAAAAAAAACAGGGCACAATTAAGAAGTACAAACAATTGCTTCTGAGCACTCTGCCTTTCGAAATATAAAGTTTCGACCAGAAACATATCATATAATGCAAAAATCCTTAAGTTGGACAAAATCCATCCCTATCTCAAATCTTCAAAAATTCTAAGCAAGGATTCAAGTACCTTTTACACAAAACTTACGAGATAACAAATCGAGGCCCCCCTTCAATCGTCAAGGTCAATAACTCTTACCTCCTTACTCTATCACATACTTTTCGTACGGCTAAAGATTACGCCATTCCTTTTCCTAATTTTTTTATATTTTTTTATACAAACGTTAATAAAATGGCAGCTTTGCCCTTTAATATTTAAGTGACTATTTAAGATTTTGGAAATAAAACCTTGAACGTTTACCAAAATAAAAGGATGCGGAGCTACTTTTCTCTAGCAGGCAAACCCCTTACTTTCTAGATTTCCAAACAATAAACAAATAATAAATGTACATTATTTATTGAAAAAAAATCATTCAACAAAATAAGTGTATCTTGTATTTTTAATTGAAAATATGAAAATGATAAGCTCTTTCACCTATCAAAATAGATTTTAAATTCGTGCAAATCAAAATCTAAGGTGAATTATATGTAACTACGACCATAATCTAAAGTGTATCTTGATCCGACCAGAGGTATTATAAAAAATATCATATCAGAACAACTTTTGATTTGAACCAAATGCTAATTTATCTACGGCTGTCGAAGGTAGGATCGCAAACACCTTGGAAAGAGAGAAAACGTTACAATGACCCTGCGCCCAAATCGATCGTTTACATGCATGAGGACTGAGGGGAGTCATTTTACCCCCTGAGAGTGAGAGCCTCAGATCGCAAAATTTTCCCCTGATGACAAAAGCCAAAAGGGAAAGGTTTGAGGCCCCCCAGGATCGCTAATTACTGCTGCAAATCTAACATGCTACCACAACTCAGAACTACTGCTGGCTTCTATGTTGCAGAATTAGCTCCCAAATGCACGCTGAGTGCTAAGCATCCGTCCAGGTAGGAAACACAGGCATGCCAGCCATTGTCATGGCCGCCGGCCGGAGCTGGGATGGCGGAATCCATGAATTGAGTTGAGCCGAAGCAATAAGATTTGGAGGGGGCTTCGCGAACAGCATGGACAGACCGTTCCGATCAGGGCTTCCTTCCCTGGAATTGCTCAAGCTGGTCGCCAATGATGACGGGTTCGATGCATGAGCGTTCCCCAGATCCATGGAATCGTCGACGCCCTGCCCCCCTGCCGGGTTCACTGCGTACAGGCCAAGCAGGCTATGAAAATTCAGATTGGACTCGTTCCGGAATTCTGCGCTGCCGTCGGCTATGAGCCTCTGATGCTGTTCTTCAGAAATTGATGCTTGGTTGGGGGCCTGATAAAGGGTCATCTTCCAGTCAGAACCACCGCTGCTGTTGTTCTCCTCAGTCAGGCCAAGCTCTCTGGTGCCGTTTTGTGCCGATGCATCATCGTTGCCAGCTTCTAAAGTCTTGCTTCTTCTGGCAAGCTCGCCCGATAGCAGTGTGCTGCTCGCCATGATTTTTTCCACATCATATCTTGTGATGACAAAGTTAGTGACAGCATTAAGACCGCGAAATTTGATTGCTGCAATATCGTATGCTTCAGCTGCTTCCTCTTGAGTACCTGAGAAGTTGCTCCTCGAGTTAGTAATATATAATTGATCCTACTTTGTCTTGATCCCATTTTAATTCCATTCCTTTCGTTAAATTCGATAAACAAAACAAAAAGGAAGAAAATTCCAGTCAGTTCAAAGGGGGAATAATGAGCATAAAGTTAAAGATAGAGAATTAAGACAACAAAAAAGAACAAGCTAAAAGGTGAGCAAGATTTACATACAGCTGAGAGCCTAATTAATTATATAGTTTTCCAATGATGTGATCAGTTATAATCTTTAGCTACTTATCAAATCAGAATAGCTCGGGCACTATGCTTTTCTTTTCACTTTCATCATTGAAGACGATAAATCAGTCAAAGGAAAACACTTTGCAGCTGCTGAGAAACCCAGCCTTATGAAAAGAAACCACTAGCGGTTCAAAGGCAAAGTGTTTGCTTTCAAAAGCATGCCATGGCAGGGAAAGACATTCCTTGCAAGAGCCCTGCTAAATTGAAGTGTCAAAGGTTTGGTAGCATCATGATTGGACTTCTGACTTCACAACATGATCATATGGTTGTCATTCTTTGATGATAGAAGCATGCAGAAGATGCAGTAAGCTGAACAAGATGCCCTCTAATATTTGATTTGAGAGACTCACTGAAGGTTCCAAGATAGAGGTCTTTGTTGCCCGATACCCTTCCGATTCGAGCTTGCCACCTTCCGTGCTGGTGATGCCTACGGAAGATTCAGAAAGAACAATACCATCAGGCCTTATAATGTCATTTTTTTTTTCAAAATTTTGCTCAAAACAAATTAGAACGCAGCAAGACAACCTTGTGACTCCTCTGTATATTGAAGCACCGCGCGAGAAGCCACTACTCTTCCTGCAATGGAGATGAAATAAAAAAAATTATGGAGAACAATAAAATGCAGACAGGATAATTGTGTGCACATATTTAAGAAAATGGATTAGTGACCTTCTCAAATGCGCAACATATTCTTGGCGGCTCATTTTTTTCATGTCCTCAAGTTCTTCATGGTAATCTTCCAACTGCCACAAAATAATATATCAAACCAAATCACACACAAAGGAAAATGCATAGTAATAATATTTGCGTACTGGAAAGTTAATATGTGTGGTTGATCCCCAATATTTTAGTGCTGCCAAGTCGTAGGCTCTCGCTGCTTTCTCTTCTGTGTCATAACCCCCTGGAATGCAAATATGAATGAACGTTCAGTGCATTTCTTGAAGCTTTTAGTGCACTGGAACTTAAGACAGTCGTATTGCACTATTGCTCAAGAAAGTTAGAGAAAGTTTACCCAAGTAAACTGCATCCATGGAGTTCCATTCAGCACATCAACACATATGCAAAAGAATCAAAGCATACAGTTTTAAGCATTAGCAATGAGTGCTCATGGACGACCATTGAACTTAGAAATGTTTGTTTCACAGGTTCATTACCTTGTCTTCCTTTCCTCGTTTGCCCTTCCTTCTTGCAACTGTTATCCCAAAGATGAGCTTCGTATCTTCCAGTCCATCTATGCCTGTCGCAGTTATTGACACTTTGTGAGAGAGAATAAACACCGTGAACAAAAACAAGAACATGAAAGATGTATGAAGCAAAAAACCGTGAACTTTGAACAATAAAGAATTTCCAGAATGACCTTGTGACGCCTCTGTATTGAGAGGTTCTCTGGCCAAAGGTGTCAATAGACTTCCTATGAACAGGTTGCTTTTGGCCCCCTTTTCCGGTCCCCCTCTTTTTAGCTGCACCCAGAGCGATGTAGTCGTTCGTGGAAGCGGATGAGATATGTTCAGAAGCTGTGACACAACTAGACTGTGAACCAGGGCTCATGGACAAGCTCAAGGACTGCAAATCACCATATCTCATGACACCAACAGGGCCAGAACTCATACCATCTCCTATTCCATTGTCACTGTACGTACTAGGAACCCAATTCTTCGCTTTGTAGAGTCCATCGTCTGCCATGGGATCACCTTGCAATGGTGCCTGATACAGTTCGTGGCCTGTGAGCATGGAGCACATCTCTTCTTGCAATGGCTGAAAGTATTGCTGCTGGTGTTGCTGCTGCTGCTGCTGGAGGAGGTCCAGAGGGTGGGTTCTATTGCCCTCAGACTCTGGGTTTTGGTGGTAGTACATGCTGTCCAAGCTTAGAGCCATTGCGCCCCGGTCACTATTTGCATACTGATGGGTCCCCATATTTGGACCACAGCCTAAGAAGTCTTCCAGTTTTGGGGATGGAGATGACACTATTGCTTCACAAACATTGAGCAGAAAAGGAAACGAAATGGAGAGGTGACTCTAGATCAGTTTCTTGTTCTGAAGCTGGAAACAGAAGGAAATGAAAGAATGAAAGACGAGCAGCAAGGTGAGACATACCTTCATGTTGCGACCTGCTGAGTGCTTCCATGATGCAAAGGGAGCCATCGGACTTGAGTGGCATGGAAGATAGCTGAGAATAGTATGCACCATTCTCCCCAGCCCCGTAGTAGAAAGAAGGGTTGCTTAGGTGAGGAGGAGAGATGAGGAAGCTGCTAGGAACTTCAGAGGAGCCAGCACCAGGAGCAGGTTGGGATTGGCGGTGATGATTCTGCTGGCCGTGTGGCTGCTGGTGTGGGTCAGCAGATATCTCCATGCTCAGGTGAGGGGAGAGAGAGAAACCCAACCAGCTGTTATTATTGTCCATGGACTTCATCTTCTTCCTCACCCTCCGGCTCCCACTCCCACTGTTAGAAATGTAATATCTCTTACCAAGACCCGATGCGAGGCAGATCAATCATTGGAGAGTACACAGTGTAATCATGTTCAAAAACTCCCTCCTTGATGTCCGCCATTTGAGACTTGGGTTTTTGTGTTCAAACCAAGGGATATAGAGACAAAGGAGAAAGAGAGAGAGAAAGAGCTCATGGTGGTGGTGGAACTTCTAAAGCGTTAGCGTGCATTTGCTCTCTGCCTCGATGCAACAATGAGGATGATGGAAGAACATAACAAAAGCACCAGAGCACAACACCGCTGGTCCCTATAAACTAAGCAAAAAGAATATGAGTTCTAATAAGCAAATGCTGTATAAATTCCACTCCCCTGAATTCCATAGGGATCTGTGTTCTGAGAAAGATCAACACTTTAGCTACTTTTTTGCCCTCTTCCTGGCTTTTTTTTCTTCAAGACCATTAAACCCTATTAAACTCCCTTAGCGGAGTTGCACCAGCTATGGGGTGTCATGGCATGTCTATTGCCCAGAAAGAAAAGTCTTGGAAAACCCATACAATTAATAGATAGCCTCTCTCTCACCTCTCTCTTCTCTTTCTCTTTCTTTCTCTTTATCGCCTTCATGAGGCCGTGGTTATCTGACGGCCAAAACGAGTTCCCTTTTCCTCACAGTCGCATTGAGATAGATTGACGGGGAGGACAAGTGTCCAACCAGTCACTTCCCAACAGTCCTAGCTCTCTACTACACTACAAGTCTACACTGCAACTGAAGGATCTAATTTTAAATATTGTTCTCATATTTTAGCTTGTTCTTTCCTTCTTCGTTACAACAAGGAGAAAGAGAGAAACGAGGATAAAAACAGAAGACAGAGAATGGAAGAAGGTTGTATTAATTATCTATTTGATAATGAATTTTTATTTTACTGATAAAAGAGCTTGTTGAATGAAAAGAAGGGGGAATCAGTTTTTCATGCTTCTTTCTTTTTAAGTTTTGGATGCAGTCAAAGAGCTTCATGCTTCCACACAAAAGGACATGGTGTGGGTCAATGGAACGAGCTTCATATTTTCGTGAACAGTGGGGAAGTGGTAAATCGTTGCACACAGATATATGGAAGGAATATAATTACATATAACATAAAAAATGTGTTCCATATGGTAGTGAAACACACTACCTATGGATTATAGCTCATGAAGATAGATTAGACCACGAGATTGATTCTAGAATAGCAAGTCAATTTCATAATAAATTAAAAGAACTTCTGAACATAAGTCAGGCTTTGATTGTTAAATATTGGAATGTGATGATGATTAAGAATGAACCAAGGACTCTTTATTTTAATCAACCAACAAACTCAACAAGGTCCTACATATAAAGTGATGTAGGCGAGGAATATGTGGTGCCATGCAGATGTACATGGTATGGTCCTCCATAGACAGATATTCTTGTAGAATGATGCCGTTTGCAGAAAAAGTTGCAGGTCACACTCGGAGGGGCAAAATGCTCTGTGCTGGGGGTTAGTACACAATTATGGCGTGCATGTATGCATGCATGCATCGATCATTGCTTTCATGTTCTGCATTCCCCTCATACCAATCTCTCTCTTGATTACCATGATGATGATGAGGATGTGTAGAGCTCCCAACAACTACATCCAAACCAGCACTTTTACAAGGAACAATGCCCCCTCCTCAGCCAGGATCTGTGCTTCAACACATTCTGCTCCAGCCAGATCCATCACTCCCTCTCTTTTATCAGTAGTCCCTTTCACTGGCCAGAGATATGAGAGGTCGTTTTCTGCACTGTTTGCACTTTTCCTAATCATCATTACCCTTTTATTTTCGTTATAATCCCTCCTTCCATAATAGCAGTGACGCAACCCTCAAAAGGACAAGACACATGCAGAAGGGGATAATATATCACATGCGATCGAGAATATATTGATCGATTGGCTAAAATTACGTTGGTTCCCGTCGTATTCAACAAGCTGAATTAACACTTAGTCAAGGAACTAATAACTGGTTACAGTTTCACTCAAAGACTATACCCATCGTCTGCTGCAGATGAGCAAGGTATGCAGATATGCCGCATGAGCCGAGCCCAGCAGCAGGTCCGACGTGGCCACGCGGTAGGGACAACGCCCACCACCACGCTGCATGCGTCAACGTTCCTGCCAGTCCCTACGTGAGACCGTCTACACTACGACAGATATTGCACCAACCATAGTGCTCATGCAGGGGATTCACTTCCCACGCACGTCAAACGCCGCCGACGTCGAGCTCTCGCCAACTGCGACTAGCCCGCTGGTGCCGAGGCGCCCGCTGCTGGCGAGGAACACAACGATGAAGCATGCGTTTGCCTTTGCTCAGGGTTGATCAAACATTGCTTTAACTATATTACTAACTAAAATCAAAAGAACCTCGACATATTTATAAGAACAATACGTGGACATTGACTGCGCACCATGCATGCATGATAAATATGGTAATCACTTTTCACTGTGTATTCTGTGCTTCGATGCAGCATGAATCGATTTCAATTAAAAGAAAAAGCAGAAATAGTTAACTCCACCTCTCGATGCAGATAGCGATGGCATTAAAAAACGAAAGGAAAAAGAAAATTTGAAGAACGAACGAAGAGAAGTGTTCATTCATTTATGTGGACAGGATGGGGGGACCTCATATATATCTTCAGATTATATAACATATACACGAAGTAAGTTGCGACTGCGATGTCCCGCGCTCGTGTAAATGCACGTTCGCATCCGCGTGTGGATGTCTCCATCTGGTGTATATATGTGTGCTAACTACGGACGAGGGAGAGATCAGCAGGAACGAGACCTGTCATGAAAAGGACCTCCTTATAGTCCCATGTCCCTTTTGAATTGCTTGTGATCTCAAGAGTTGCGTTTCGCCATGTCTTGACAGCATGGTTGATATTTTGTTAGCATATGATAGAACTTGGATGGAGAGAGAGAGAGAGAGAGAGAGAGAGAGAGAGAGAGAGAGAGAGAGAGAGAGAGAGAGAGAGAGAGAGAGAGAGAGAGAGCTTGTGGAGGAGAATTCATTTACATGATTTTTTTGGCGATAATAACTGATGACTGTCGATCTACTAATAGCCAACCCCTCATTTTACACTTCTATTTTAAGTATGTCATACAACCTAAAATATGTTAAGTCACGGTGGGGAATGGTACCTATAAATTTTGTAATGAATATATGTTAAGTCACAAGTTCGGTTTGCTTTAAAAAAAAAGTCACAAGTTCCATGCAGTTGCAGATATATATATTAGAATTCGATCAGGAGGACCTGAGGCAAAGGATCCTCCTCCAGTTTTTAGCTGAAGAACAGTAGAAAGCTGAGCCCTTCAGAAACAGTGTTATCGAGTGGGTCCGCGTAGTAGGGCTGGCTACAGAATTGAACTTATTGAGCATAGACCTTCAGAGATGCTGGCTTTGCCTTCTCTGACCACTATGAGAGAGAGTGAATGGGAGAGAGTGAATGAGAGAGAGAGAGGCTCAGCAAAGGGTACCATCAAATCCAAAACCTAATTGGCAGACACCGTGGTAGACCACCAGGATGGGCAGCTCTCTTTAAGAGCCAGAAGAGGCCTGTGGTGAATTGGGAGGGAGAGGGAGGAGGGAAGAAAGAAAAGACAAGCCACATCTGTCCCTCTTATACTGAAGTGATATGTAGCATTCTTAGTACCCAGATGATATTGGCACCAGTCACACAGGATTCACAACATGGACATTTGAGGGCCACAGACCTAGGCCTGTGACAAGACAATTCACGGAGAAACTCTCTTTGTATGCTTGTCAAAGGCTAGATACTAAAATCAAAATTGGAAAAAAAAAAACAGAAGAGAGATGAAAAATTAAGAGAAAGAATTCCAAACAGCTAATGACAAAATGAAGCGTGATGGGAGGATTTGATCCTCAGCTCTCTGCTTTTCCATCTTGTTGCTGAAAGTTAGGGAGCTGCATCACCTATTCAGCATATTTGACTTCATTGATTAAGTAGCTGCTCTCTGTTTAGAGGTACCTTTCAATAAGTGCTCAGCAATTTAGCTGCTCTTCTCTGATTCAGGTTGTGTTTTAGCTAGAGAACATAGCTTCCGATCGGAAAAGAGAGAGAGAGAGAGAGCAATTGCTGATCCTATCCTATATATGAATATATTACAAAGGAAAACAGTTGATCCAGTTTTTTGTTGTATGATCAATGATGACAGTGCACGTGATCGGATTTTGTTGCTTATAAAGATCAAATCTTTATCCTTCACTAAAAGGGCTCAATTAATTTTTGTTTACATTTTTCTTATGATGCCACGGCTATATATTCATCATCAAGAAAGTAAAACTGCTAAAAGATAATACTCTTCGCATTACAAAAAATGGTAATCTATAAATCAATTGAAAAGAAAATGCCAAATGTAACCTTGTCACATTTCTGAACACCCGTATGCAGTGATCAGCCGACTGTCAAAGCCTGTATTAAGCTTCAGATTCAATAAAGACAAGGGAATTGCAGCAGAGCTTGAATCTGTGATCACAGCTTCAATCTTTGTGCTGCCCCATACGTTCAAAACTATTACTCGTGACTCCTCTAATGAACTCGCATATAGAGTCTCATAGAAAAATAATATGATGCAATCACAACATTAATACAAGTACCAAGTCTCAGAAACTTGAACTGAGACTTGGGAAGTCTTTGAAATATACCATTTTTACTGTCAAGTTTTCTAACTTGATAACTGGCAATGCCGTGCCTTGAATGCAAGGGATCCAATGCCCAGGAGATTGCAGCATCCTGTAAATAGGAAAGGTAATTATTGGTTCTCTTCGACACAGGGCAAGTTCTGTGCTTGAGTCATGATAGAATAAGAATCTTAGCTGGAATCCATTACCAACATAAATGTTGTGTAGTACGAAACTCAGTTGCAACTTTGCACTAACTTAGAAGGTATTAAAACAAGAAAAATGTCAGAAATGTTGGTATAATCTGAAGTATTTAATTAAGTTTAGCATAAGAATTAGAAATCATTGTTTCTTCCAATGAGAAATGCAGCTGCCGAAGTACCACTGCCCATCAGTTATATCTAACTGTATTATACTAGTCATGAGTCATCACATAAAGAAACAGAAGTTTTCTGCTGAGGGGAGGAGAGAGATATAGAGAGAGAGAGGAAACGAGCATCCACAAGACAAAAGATAAAGATGCAAGGGAAAGAAAAAGAAATGATATTAAAGTTTGTGTTTCTGTAAATGGGACACGAGACGTCTTTCCTTGAACCTTCTCCTTTCACCCCTATTGTCCGACAGTGAACTTGGAGAGCCTGATAACACAGCCAAATTACCATTCTAAATGCGGACGGACTGACATGTAAGCAAAAGCGCAAGCCAAGAGGAGGAGCAAGAGCAAAAGCCCATCCAAAGATTGCTGCTGCCACTGTGCAGAAAAAAATCCTGCAGTAATAATGCATTTAAGTGCTGCTTCTGTCTTTCACGAGGGAATGATAAAACGCAGGATCCAAACAAAATCTAAGCAGACGTGCCCAAACAATGCGAGGAAAGGATAGAGTAAAAGATTTCGCTGGATTGCAACTAAACAAGAGTCGGAACAGCTTTGAAGAGCACAGGAGAAAAGTAAGCACACATCAACAGAAGCCAATAAAAGGGCATGAGAGAGAATGGGGGAGTGAATGAGATCTAGAAGACCACTAGGGATCTCACTTGACATTCCCTCTTTTCTTTCTGCAACATATTAAAGATCTATTTAAAGCTTCTTCCTCCTCGCTCTCTCGCTCTCTCTCTCTCACTCACTCACTCTATGTCGGTACTATCTATCTCTCTCTCTCCATTTCCTCCTATTCCATAAGTTCGATGTCTCGCATTGCTTTTACTTCCCTTAAGCACCCTTTCCATTTGCATCCACTGTGCACGAGATGTCAACATCTGGAGGAACAATTCGTCATATGTCTTAATCAGCATATCTGCACCTCTTCCCTCAAACCAGTTTGTCTTTATACCATAAGACACGGTTTGGTCACCATATGATCTAAGGCCCTTGTTCCCTCCTTTGGTGCCTCGTGGTCCTGTGCCAAGATGCAAGAGAGAGTGAGAGAAAGAACGCCAAGATGAGTAAATTATATTATTTTTCAATTTCAGACCAACACCAACATGGAATGTGGTTGGATTATCAGAGAGCATGGTAAATTGTGAGGAGATGGGAAAATAGGGCGACATGAGGACATTGAATCGTGGAAATGGCCAAGCCTATGATCCTGATTTTGGCAACTGTCGTCTTGTTGGGGAGATGGCTACAAAGTTTCAAATCTGTGCACTGCTTCCACATTCCCCACTCTGTCATGCGTCATTAAAGAGAAAACACGGGCAAGGGAGAGAGAAAGACAAAACAAAACCCACTTCATTGCAAAAGTCGTCCATCCTTTGTATTGCTATCTGCTGCAAGGCAGAAAAACAAAGACAAAAAGAGAAGAAAATTTGGCTTTCCGCTTTTGCTTTTTGATGGCCACAGTATTTGTGTTGTTCACAGAAATCTGTGATTAGGTAGTGAAATTTGTAGTCAAAATATCTCAAGTTTAGGTAGACCAGTCAGAAATCAATAGCTGGAGTAGCTCAGTTGGTTAGAGCGTGTGGCTGTTAACCACAAGGTCGAAGGTTCAAGCCCTTCCTCTAGCGTTTTTTTTTTGATATAAACTGGAAAAGGCATCAAAGCCAGCGTTATGGGTTCATTAGTGCGAAAAATTTTAATATTTAGTTTTATATAGAACACTTAATTAAAACAAGAAGAATTATATATAGTTTATTTTGAAATTCCTTAATTGAAATTTAATACAATATTTTTATTTTGGAATTCCTAATTGTGTGGCAACAAACATACAAAAGTTTCAACAAATTTAGAGTGCAACCGAAAAAACTTCTACAATTATTTTTTATTTATGAAATAAAATCTCATAACCAACAGATCATATTTTTGGTTAAAATAATAAAATCTTAGAACATGTATTAGTGTTGTGTGTCACATGAAAAGTTTTATGAGTCTCATAATCCACGGTGTGACAGCGTTATGAATTATCCAATGTAGAAAATTTTAATAATAATAATAATAATAAATAAACACTTTGTTTTGTATTATTATCTAGAGTCTTGATAGCAAACGTTTTTAATTAATGAACACCAGTATAACCGATAGTGTTTAATAAATTATATGTTCATCAGGTTATTACCAAATAATTGAATTATGACATATGAATTCTACTTTAATACAATATGTAATTGTTTATAGTTATTTATATATCAAATCAAGTTAAAAAATCACAACAACCATTAATTTTTTAAAAGATATTTTTCGAATTCATATTATTTATAATAAATTTTATGTAATGCATGCACGACATATAATCATAATGAAAATATTGAGTACTAGAACTATCCATTGTACAATGTGTAAATAATTTTAAATTTAATTAAATATTCATATAAAAATTTAAATAATGTATATGAATAATGATAAATAATAATGAGAATATAAGAAAATAAATTAAGAAATAAATAAGAGAATTGAATAAGAATAAGATTTTAAAATATTTTCTGGTCACCCTAGCCTCTTATTGCTAAACATTAACAGGAGGAACTTTACAATATTTTTCATCCCATATTTTAAGATCTTATCAAACCAAAAAATGAGCATTTTAACAAATAAACCTCGCCTCATTGCTGTTAATGGAGCCTAAACATAAACAAAAATGATAAGGCAACTTTTCCAGATAAGTGATTTAAGGAGAATATTTTTCTTTTGTCATTGTTTTTAAAAATTATTTTTTTATTTTCAGTTTTGTTATTTAAAAATTGTAAACATATATAAGATAAGTATATATTTCTAATAATATATTAATTTACTTTATAAGAGGAGAGAAATTTGAGTAAATTAATCAAGTGATACAAATAATTTGTGCTACCAGTAAAAATGATGATTTATTTTGTCTTACAAGATAAATTTTTTTATTCTTTTATTTTCTGAATACTATTCTTTCAAATTTTAGAAAAAGAAAACACAGTTTACATTTTTACAAGAAAATAAATAAATCATTTATTTTTTATAGGTTTACTTTTTCATATTCTCGTGCATTGGGAATGCAGATCACACTAGTTTAATCTAAATAAGTAGGTATTATTATTATTAAATAATAAAGCATAAAATAGAATACCATGAGCAGACATAAAACAAAACGACAATAGTAAACTTGTAGTTGATTAGCAACACTTGATTGGATGAAGTGAAAAAAATATATTGAGTTCTTTTCCTTATAAAGTACAAGTGTACAAAAAGTTAAATTAATATATTTCCATTCTTTCAATTTACAAATGGCAAGATATCGTTTTAAAATAATAAATAAATAAATAGTAGCTCATTAAAAAAAATTATATTTGGATGGAGTGAAGATGTACAAAATGTGTGATTCAAGAGGATGGTTAAAACAAATACTCATCTATCAAGTGCTCACCAACTCTATCTAACCTTGCAACTTCATGTTTCCCTACATCATTACCAAGGACTCTGGTGATTGGGTGCACGAGGGTGAAAGCCTATATCAACATACTCGCACATCCCTTCTTTCTTTGTTTGCTTTCCATTTTGGGGGACTTTGGTCCATGTGTAACGATGCCCACTTTTGATCATGACACTCAACCATGCAGTCGAAGGCCTTGGCCAATCATGATGAGTATGCCAAATTCCACTCATCTAAGGCCTCGAGACCTTATTCGGGTTTGATGGGAGACACTTTAACGCCCTCAAATCGATTTCCGTCAGATGGAAAAGACCAATCTGAAAATGCTACGAACATTAGGACTTTGACTAAAACTAATCAACATTTATGATACATCAACAGAAGAAAGATTAATGAATTCACAGAGATAGAATAAGAGAGTTAATAAGTGTGGAAGTCTAAGAGTTATTACATAGTCTCAAATAACATATTACATAGCTATTACATCATGATTTAATGAAACATAAATAAAGATAAATAGGTTTCTAAGTTCATGTTCCTTATTATCGTCTGCATCGTAACATGCCGCTTCATTTGCTATCATGAATATAGACATGTGGAAATCAAACATAAGGGAGGCAATGTCCCGTGAGCTTGGGGCAATGTCCGGTGAGCTTTATAGTCCAAGTATGGAAACAATGATAATATACAATGATTAATCATTCAATAGAAAAAAAATTGATAAAATTTATATCGGAGGCATACCTTTGCTTGAGATGAAATCAAGAGGTTGATGGCAAGAATTGATAAATAGAGTCAATAAACATATGAGCAATGAGCTATAACATGTTAGAGCACTATCATTCAATGATGATAATAATGATGATCTGATAAAATAGAAATGAGCAATGATAAAATGATTTAGTAAACACGTTCGGTATCAATAATTTGATAGTCATAATGATAACAATGACTCAGTAACAATGATTTAGTGTTCATGTTTGGTAACGATGATTCAGTATATATATTTGATTCAATATCAATGATCTTAATGTTAAATCAGTGACATATTCGGTAATGGTGATAATGCTTTGGCAATTGTATCATTTATATTGATACCATAATAACAATGCTTTGTAACTTTGTGTCAATGATTATGTGATTAACAAATAGGTGACTTTGAACTCTAAAATCCCTTATTCTTTTATTTATAGGATGGACTCTTTAATTATGGGGTGCGTCGAGCAAACAATACATCTATGTGCCAATGGTCAATGGGTGACTCAATGTTTATCTTATTATCATCTTGATAAATGTTACATTACTATAATCAGTGTTCGGTGTCATCTTGAGGTTCATTGATGAGCAAACAAATCAATAATGTCATAATGTTAGTACAATAAATTATGAGTCCAATGGATAATCAATTATGAGTAATATTATACAATCAAATGTAGGACAAAGTTATCAATAGTCAATCAATAATGAGATACTGTTGAATATGTGTGAACAAATTCGATCAACCGTCACTAAATAAATTATAACTTTACTTATTGATGTTATATTTCATCACTTCTAATTTTCCTTAAAAATAAAATAATGAATAAAAACTTCATATTAATTCTTTGTCAATTGTTCTAGAAAATGCCACAATGCATTTAAAGTTAGGGTTTTTTCCACTAACCCCACCCCCCCCCCCCCCCCTCCGAACTATGAACTTTTTATGTGTCTATCCACGTCTTTCAAATATTTCGCTGTCCCCTCTTGAACTATACCGCCTTTTTCACTTAAGTCCATCCGTCAACCTCTTTCAATTTTTTCATTTTTTTATTTTTTATTTATGAAATAACCAAATTACCCCTTCCTCGTATCATCTAATATTAAAAAATATAAAATAATATATCATAAAAATAAAAAAGTTTATTTCATCAGGGACAACCCCCATCTCTCCGACTACGACCTCGCCTAATATCCCGAGCGTCAGGAGGCTTCTGCCCACATAGAATGAGTTGAACTCCTTCACAGGCCAGTCGAGCCAATCGTACCCACGCATCCTGCTAGGACGCCACTAGAGCTTGATGTAGTCCTTGCGCCATTCCCAGAGGTCGGCGAAGGCGGCAATGCCGAACACTATGTGCTGCAACCCTATTGGCTCCTCCTTCTCAGCGTCCAAGGTCTTCTTCAACGCAGTGGACGACGACGATCGTGCCTTAGTTAAAGATGTTGAGGCATTGGCAAAAGTGAAAACGCTGCCGTTGTTATTTCTTATGCCATCGAGGAATGACTGTGCGAGAATGCGATCATTCGCAGCCATTTCAATTTGACCAGAGGATGAGGAGCCGGCCGAAACATTTGAGAGGGCGGTCATCACAGAAAAGAAAGAGTCGTCAAAATGAGAGAAGAGCATACTAAGAGGGTAGAAGACGAGGGCACCCCCTCTACAATCTCGTCGCCAGCGATGAGATCGCAAGGGGAGGGGCTTGCGATCTCGTCGTTGACAATGAGATTGTAGGTCGCAGAGGGGCCCCATCGACCTACGATCTCTGACGACGAGATCGCAGAGGGAGGCGCCCCCTCCCGTGACTTGCGATCTCGTCGTCGACAACGAGATTGTAAGGGAGGGGGGGACGCCGCTCCTCTGTGATCTCGTCTCGGGGGGAGGAGCGCCCCCTCCCGCGAGTCGACGAAAACCCCGACCCCTTCCCCCACCCATCACGCTCGAGCAAAGGGCTGAGTGGCCCAATGAGATATTATACACAGGAGGTCGAGCGGACGGTGCCATCTACATCTGCGTCCAACAGTGATGAGGTCGAGGTCGACGGGGAAGGATAGTGGCCACCCAAACTTGACACCCTTCAGGATGCCAATGACTTCGCCTTTGTTTGTCGCACGACGTCGTCGCAAGGGGGCCTCACGCGGGCTAGCATTTATTTTATATTTACTATTTATATTATTTTAAGTTTTAAGGGTAATTTGGTCATTTCATGAATAAAAAAAATAAAAATTAATGAAAACGTTGACAGAGGTTGACAGATGGACTTAAGTGGAAAAAGGCAGTACAGTTTCAAGGGGGTCAGTGAAATATTTGAAAGACATGAGTAGACACGAAAAAAATTTATAGTTCATGGGGTCAGCGGAAAAAACCCTTAAAAGTTAATAAGAGGCGAGACTTTCAAAAATTATAACTCGGTCTACAAAGCTTATTTTTCAAAGATCCCAATTGGAAAAGAAATCTAATAATTTCTTCTATCAAATCCTAAACTTTTATCATGTCAATATTATTTTTAGCATATTTTACATTTTCATTTCATTGTCGTCCACGACAGCCTGACAATATTTCATTAATAACATTTGATCAATAACTCTGATTGACATTATTCTTGATTCTATAGAAAACTTGACTTCAAGGACTATCATTGAGAATTTTGTCATTATTTAAGGACGACAAAATTCTATCTATTTTTTTTAATAATTTCACTATGAATTCTAAATAGCAAGGAATGGAGAAAACTTAAACAAAATTTTATCAGAGTTTAATCATATCTATCTAAGAATATTAATCAAGGTGATTCCTGATTCGTCAAAGCTTCCTACCGATCATTACCCCCTACTGACAACCTCCTAATAGCACGTCCTCTCTTGGCCAATAGATGGGGTCATGAAAAGGAGAAAGGGGAAGAAAAATGTGAGAAAGAAGAGAAAGTCCTTACCCCTTTTTCTATCTCCAAGGAATCCAAAATTTGTGGCCAAATTAGAGGTTGTGATGAGATTGAAGGCTTTTAAATATCAAATTTAATGGAGTTTGTTTGGATATGATTGGATCTTTTCCAAGTAATTAATAATTGTCGATTAGTTTTCCTAATTTATCTTTTTATCTTCTTCTTTTTTTGTTGTTTTCGTGGTTATTACATCCTCTTGCCCCTTGGTTCAAATTGAATTCTTATGAGTTCTTTATTCAGTCCAATGAGGTGGGTGAAATTGGATTTCCTATTCGAGACAATGACAACTCTATAATTTTTGCAGGTGGTATGACAAGGTCCTCGAGCTCGAGGCATTCGCAATGTTGCTTGGCTTCTGGGAGTGCGTGAAGCGGGACCTCATGCATCTCTTCATTTATATCAACTCGAAGGTGTTGATCATGATTATATCCAACTATAACAATTGTCGATGGACTTTAGCAAACATTATTCAGGATATTTATGCCATATTAAAAATGTAATTGCTTATTTTGTTCAACATTGCTACCATGAATCCAATGGTAGTGCTGATTTTTTAGCAAATTTCACCCGAGGTATCCTCCTCTGGATCTTCTCCATATTTTTATAAGAAACTCTACTTGTTTGGTTATCAATAGATAAAAGCTCTCTTTAAAAAAAAATAGTTTTACTCAGATGTCTACTAATCGAGAAAGCTTATATTGAACCTATTTTAACATGCTAATGCAACAATTATGGAAAAAGTTCATCAAATACCCTCTAACTTTAACGTTTTCTCAACACTATCCTCCAACTTTAATTTGTAATAAGACTGGCCTTCATCTTTTATGGAAAATGAGGAAGCTTATATTCCATAAGACTGGCCTTCATCTTTTAACTTGTTTCACCGAATGTCCTTTTCATCGCTGATCGCTCACTTTCCAATCGATGGGATGATGTGCGCCCACACAATATATTCTCTCTCCTCCACACGAGAATTTAGTTGATGTTACATCATTAAAAAATAAAATAATATTTAAAATATAATAATTAAAATATGAGGGTAGGTTGTCATCGATGAGTTGTGCACACCAACATCCTTTCGCAGCACAGGGAAAGGGAAAGGGGGGAGGGTCGCACAGTCCCCCCCTTCTTCGTGAAGGTCACATGGGGGCGCCACCCCCTCCCCCCCCCCCCCCCACCCTTCCCTACGCTCGCCTTTACAAGGAAAGAGAGGGGGCCTCCACAAGCCGATGAGATCCCCCCTCGAGCTTGGTTCCCCTACCGTGCCGCCATCGCACCTCCCGCTACCTCATTTTGATTTTCACTCAAGTATTTTTTTTAATTATTATTTTATTTTTATGTTGCCACATTGACAAATGCTTGTGTGGAGGAGAGAAAAGATGTCGCGTCGACGCCACGGCAGCAACGTGATTGGGTAATGTCCTATAATCCGTGAGAAGGGCATTTGGTGAATTACAAAGTGAAGTCGGAGGATAGCACTAGAAAAATGGTCAAAGATGAAGGGTATTTGACGTAATTTACTCCAACAACTATACTGCAATAGAAAATTTCAGTGGCGGTCTTTTGTCGATGAATAAATTGATGCATAATCAATTATTCCAATAATAATGTCTAATACAATTTAGAAGAATATTAAGCTAACCTTTCTTAGAACCACCTAAATTATTTTAAAAAAAATCACTCTTTTTGCAAAAAAGAATTGTAGTATGATAGTTCATAGTTCATTAACAAAAGTACAGATTGAATATTATTATAAACTACAAATTGTCTTTTTAATAAACAAAAATAAATGTATTTGTAGCAAACATGGTGTGTGACTCTCTTGGTTAACCTCGTCTCTACTAAATATTCTAACTTTCATCTCTGTTTCACCCCCCCCCCCCCCCCCCCCTCTCCCCCTCCCACACACACACACAAACTCCTGGGTATCTCCTCATCCCGGCGTCTGATTTTACACTATGTTATGGGCCTTTGCTCAAGTTTTAAAAAGCAAATTAGATCCAGGTCTTCTACCTCCCTCCTCTGCGACCCTGGATTTTTCATATCCCTATTAGCAAAATGCCAAACTTCATTAACACCTCCCTATCACTCTGATAACCTTCTGGTCAGTAGTCTGGTTGCAAATGGGAAGTGGAACGATAACCTGCTTGGACTTGATTTTATGTGCCTTGATTAAATGCATTTACATTTTGATTCTCATCTATAATGACGTGTGGGTCTGGGTGACCATAGACGTGCAAACGTTAAGTTGGTCTATAGTTTTGTTCGCCGTCATGCTTTGCCGCCCACATCTAGTGGAGGGCAGTCTTGGTCGAAATTTTGAAAGATTCTAGTGGCTTCCAAATTGACATTTTCCTTTGGAAACTTTTTCACAATAAACTACCAACCCTTGACATTGTCTACTGTATTGACAGCACTATCGATCCTTCTTGCTCCCTCTATGGTCTTGCCTTTGAACCCACTTATTCTTCCATTGTTCGTTTGCCCAACAACTTTGACATCTTTTTCAGCAACAACTTAGCATCATCACTTCTCAATTTAGCACCTCTTGGCACTTGGGCTCCTGGATTGGCGAGAGAATCGGTATGGATAAACATTCACTTAAAATCCTCCACTGTATTTTTTCCTATTGCCTGTGGGATCTATGAAATCTTCGAAATGCTATCCACTTTGGATCGAGACATGCAATCGTGGAGATGGTCTAAGAAAAGGCATTGATTGGTTTTCATGACTATACTCACACCCACGTCTGTTTTGAAAATTGAGACACTTGACATGTTGTCCGGTCTTTGAGAATGTGCTTGATGGTCCTTATCTCACATCATTATCTGTTCAGACTCGTCTTCAAGTGAGAGGAAATTTATCCTTGAAACATGAAGGGTATTATCACGAATATTTGACATATATGTTTTGGAACAGCTGTGGCTAATTGTTATTTGAATTACTTTAATTATCTTGATTCTTTTGGTCGCACTTATAATTTTTTGTTGAATAACCAGATGTGAGCCTTATCCATATTTTATATCAGGATTTCATTGGAGCAACCACTTAACTAATACAAGATTACCTTTTTAAAAAGGATATAATGGGTGTCCCCCCAACGGTTGAATTATGATTTGCACACCAAAACCGAATGACATCGTCCAAGCGGTTCAGTCGTCGAATAAATGCTCCGTACAAAAAGGCGGGGTAAAATTTTTTTTACCCTTTTTACTCTCGCTCTCACTCTCTCACCTCTTTCGCTCTATCGCTCAAGATCTCCGCCTTCACCTCTCTCTCACTCTCTCAATCTCCAGATACGCCATGAGCTTGGAGATCCACCGCGTCTGTCAAGCTCTTCGCCTTCACCGCTCCAGATTTGATGGCCGCGGCGAGATCTGTGCCTCAACGACCTCGTCAGCTCCGTTGCCAACCACCGCGCGATGGCATCCGACGCTCGAAGCTCTCGCTCTCCGATCTCCGATCAACATTGCCTCGTTCGACCAGATCTGATCGTTGGCGGTCTCGTTCGACTAGATCCGACCAGATCTGGTCGGCGGCGGCCCGTTCGACCAGATCTGGTCGTCGACGGCCTCGCTCAACCAGATCCGGCCGCCTGCCCGCACGTCATGCCGATCTCGCAAGCAGCTGCCCGCCCGCCCTGCCTCTCCCGCCGAGGACCGCACCGCCGTCGACGAGATCTCCCCTCTCCTCTCGTGACTTCGCCACCGGAGATCGGACCCCACCGTCGTGATCCATTCGTCTAGAATTATCAAAATGTTGTGTGATTAGTGTGATCAGTTACACTTTTATAAATATTTGTAAATATTTTGTAGATAATTCATGTTGTAAATGAGTGTGATTTATTTGTAATGTAATGTAATGGATGTGCTATGTAATGTAATGTTAATTACGCATGAGTGTTAATCTTTCGTGCTGTAAAGTTTGTTGGAAACTAGTTTAAACTTAATTAATTCATTCTGATTAATTACACTTGGTAAATTCAAAATGTTCTTATCGTTTAATTCTAATTAATGGATGTGTTAATCTTATCGTTTACGCTGCACGCCGCCGCCCCGCTTTCGTCGAGTTCACGCACTGCCAAGCATTCCCGTCGAGCTCCACCGCCAAACGTTGCACGTCCTTCATTCATCTGTATTTTTTTTTTGTTCATTCATATGATTTAAAGTTACTTTGTTATTGATGTAATGAAGTCGACTTGGATTTCATGCAAATGTGCATAAGAATTTTCAGCAGAGGCAAATCAAACTGCAAGAATCAGAGCTCATTGAGTTCATGAGATGCTTAGAATTGTGTATCTATATATGGCTTTATGGACCATAAAATGATCCAAAAACAACACGATTCAAATGAACGAACAAAATGGAGAGGATTTCGCAGAGCTCTTTTACGATATGTGCCAATTTTGAGGCACTGTACAAATTTGACTTGAAAAAGAATTTCACATAACAAATCCAAGCATGGATTAACGAACGTTTAACTAGTTTACAACATGAATTAACACAAAAAATGAAGAATTAACATGCTTAACACAAAAAATGAAGAATTTACAAAAGTGTTATTAATCACTATTACAGGATTAACGGAGATTAACATAAAAAAATGACAGGACGGCGGGGCGGGGCGGCGCTCGGCGTGCTCGCAACGTGAGGGGGCCGCGGCGCTCGGCGTGCTCGCAGCATGAGGGGGCCGCGGCGCTCGATGTGCGGGGTCGGTGGTGGTGTGGGGTTGCGGGAGGTCGACAGCACCACGGCGGAGGTCAGCGACGCTCGGCGGGATCGAGGTGGGGTGCTAGATGTTAGGACCACGCGGATTTGCTCGCCGACGTTTGGATCGGGCTCCGTTCACTCGCAGATCTGGTCGGCGATCGGCGAAGGGCGTGATCCGGTGCTCGAGGCCCCTTCATGCGCAGATCTGATCGGCAGTCGGCGAAGGGCGAGATCCAGTGCTCGAGGTCGTCCCGGAGGTCGTCGCTGCGCAGGGGGCGACCGTCCGCCGCGCCGCGCGAGGAGAGAACAGCAATCTCCGCAGCCGCGCAAGGAGAGAACAGCCATCTGCGACGACGGATAGAACTACGGCGTCGGAGAGGGGAGAGAGAGAGGCGGCGGCGCAGAGAGAAGAAACGAAGAGGAGAGAGAGAGGAGAGGAAAAAAATGAAATCGGTCGAGGGTTTGTAACTTTTTATAACCGGTCGATCCGTCGATCACGCGCAAACCGTATTGAACTGCTCTTCAAACTGACTCCGAACCGCGCTACATCTCATACAATATGCGATGTTGCATGGGGGAGAGCTCAATTTATTAAGATGGGGGATCCTATTATTTTCTTTAAAAAAACATTTTTCTTGATGCGTTAGTGGGTGGTGAGTTTGAACTTTCAACTTTCAAGTCCCATTCCCATGAGGTGATGCGCGCGTCGCATAAGACAGAGAGAGCCCGATCAGATCCGAGGCGACAGCGTAGGTGGCGGTTCCCATGTGCATTGTGCAAGGCCGACTGCCGAGGGCCAAGGCGATGGCATTTTTGGGTTCAGAATCTTCATCGCTTGTTGCCATGCAAAATCAAATCACAAATTTAGTGCGCAATGGAGCTCGACATGACGTTGGATTTGGACATGACGCGACGAATTAGAAGAAACCAACCTCACCTCTCACTTTTCCAACAAGATATCATATATATATATTTCTTTCTTTCTCTCTCTCCTCTAACCATCGAAAAGTCCAAACCAATGGAAAAGAAAAGTTCCCGGGAATTAAGGTTCATCTATAAATCTTACTACAGGCAGGGTATGTTTGACGTAATCACAGATTTGATTTGATTTACTTAAGTAATAGTTAATTTAGGTCACAATTAAATTAAATTTCTAATGTTAAGTCATAGTTAAAACTAAAATACTCTTGACAACTATTAGAAATTATTATAACATATTATCATAAAGAAATAAAGCAAAAAGTCGAAATTCCAATGTGGAAAGAGAGAAGATAAGTTAAGATCGTGAGTTATTGGTACAAGATTTACAAAAAAAACAATGATATATAAAATCGAATGATATTATTTATTAAAAAATAAAATTTTGGTTGAATGAATATTTTGATCAAAAATATTTTTTTATTTATTTTTTAATCTAAAATAATATATCTATTTGCTAAAATAATCTGAAATTTAATTTTGGTCGCATAGGTCCTAAAACATTTAAATAAAATCATCGACAATTATATATTTTCAAATGATTTATTATAATTTAAATGAAAAAAATAGAGGCGGGGTTAATTATTCCTGTATAAAATTTCAAATACAGATTATACAACTTTTTATAAGAACAGATTTAATTATTAATTATAATTACATATTTAAATATGATGAATTATGATTACATTTATATGATACTAATAAATTATTTACAAAAATATTTAATACATAATTTCTATAAGACATACTCATAGTCACGATTTGTCTAATAATGAATTCGAAATCCAATATTGATCGAAATAGTCTATTATAATAAATTATAGGATCTGAAACGTGGTACAATATGATCACTTGAGACAATTGGAGATAATGAACAATGGCTAGTGATTGAAATTTGACAGGGTCCAAGATCATCCTTTGTGATCAATGGAGATGCTATTCCTGACGTCCACCTTCATTAATTGACAAACATAAAGTTCATAGTTGTACTCCAACTCTACCATGCACTCTCAAGAAACCCAACACAAGATCCACTGAGTGCTGAGAAAGATGGCTTGCAAATGGACAATGGAATAAAACTGCAAACTCATTTTTTTCTTACTGGTCGTTTGAAAATAGCATCACGATTTTTCTTAAGTTCTCGATATATAATTGAATTGATAGAATAATTCGGATTGTGTTTGATTGAAGTAGAATTTAATTATAAAAAATAAGGTGGTTGATGTGATAGAAAAGAGTAAAGGTGATGGATGATTTTTTTATGGATTTTGAATTAAAAATTATTATTATAATTGTGAAGTATAATTTTATTATTAATTAAAATAAAATTATAAAATAAAAAAATTAACATAAAAAAATTTGTTAAAAAATATATTATTTAAATATAAAGAAGCATTTTTAAATAAATTATATTTAATGAAATATTAATTTTTTTTAATGAAATACTAATAATAAATAATATTATATTAATCACTTATTAAAATATTTTATATTTATTAAATAATTTATTTTATAAAATATATGGTGTGAGAAAAAAGAAAATGAAAATGAATTTTGAAAAAAAAAACCATCAGGTCAAAGACAAATGGAAAAAAATTTGGAGCACCATTTTTTGTGGAACTGACAGGGTGAAATCGGAGTCATGTTCTACTATAGTTATTCCCGCCTCAGAACTTAATTCCGGAACAGTGTTTGATAGAACCGGACGGAACAAGAGCGCGATTCTTGCTCGGTTCCGAAAAAAATGGGCTCTTAGAGAAAAATCTATGCTCAATAGTTAGGTGTCCATTGCACTGAGGTTTGCTTCAAATTGGAACCGGGCACTGTCAAAGTTTGATTCCTAATATGCATGGTTCAAGTTTTCAAACTTTTGAATGAACATAAACTTATTGACATATAATAATAATAATAATAATAATAATAATAATAATAATAATAATAATAATAATAATAATAATAATAATAATAATAATAATAATAATAATAATAATAATAATAATAATTTATATATATAAAATAGAGGTAAAAGTATAAGAGCTGAGAACGCGACAAGTGGCAGAATATAACGACGACACATGTCATAAATCCTATTTTCAGAATTAAAAAATAATATAAAATAAAAATTCAGTTTAAATCTAAAAGATAAAACAAAACATAGAAAGTTTGTTATATAAGGTAACAATACATAAAACTTTTTTTTATCAATTTGAATCATAAAGATTAAACTTTTTTTTTATCAATTTGAGTATGATTAAAATAAATATTATTTTCTTTCTAAAAGATATTTTGTAAGTAAAAAATAATTTTTAATTTTCGGAATTAAAAAATAATATAAAATCAAATTTTAATTTGAGTCAAGTTAAGATTAATTTTTTCTTTTTATCCATTTGAGTATATTAAAATTAATTATTTTCTTTCTTAAAGATATTTTGTAATAATTCTTGTTTTATCAATTTGAGTCATATGAGATTAAACTTATATATATATATATATATAAGCAGTGGTAAAAGCATGAGAGTCAAGAACACGACAAGTGGCAGAATATAACGACGACACATGTCATAAATCCTATTATCAAAATTAAAAAATAATATAAAATAAAAATTCAGTTTAAATCTAAATGATAAAACAAATCATAGAAAGTTTGTTATATAAGGTAACAATACATAAAACTTTTTTTTTTAACAATTTGAGTCATAGAAGATTAAACTTTTTTTATCAATTTGAGTATGATTAAAATAAATATTATTTTCTTCCTAAAAGATATTATGTAAGTAAAAAATAATTTTTATTTTCGGAATTAAAAAGTAATATAAAATAAAATTTTAATTTGAGTCAAGTTAAGATTAATCTTTTCTTTTTATCCATTTGAGTATATTAAAATAAATTATTTTCTTTCTTAAAGATATTTGTAAGAATTATTTTTTTTATCAATTTGAGTCATATAAGATTAAACTTTTTTTTTATCAATTTGAGTATGATTAAAATAAACATTATTTTCTTTCTAAAAAATATAATGTAAGTAAAAAATAATTTTTTATTTTCGGAATTAGGAAATAATATAAAATAAAATTTTAATTTGAGTCAAGTTAAGATTAATATTTTCGTTTTATCCATTTGTGTATATTAAAATAAATTATTTTCTTTCTTAAAGATATTTTGTAAGAATTCTTTTTTTTATCAATTTGAGTCATATAAGATTAAACTTTGTTTATCAATTTGAGTATGATTAAAATAAATATTATTTTCTTTCTAAAAGATATTATGTAAGTAAAAAAATAATTTTTTATTTTCGGAATTAAAAAATAATATAAAATAAAATTTTAATTTGAGTCAAGTTAAGATTAATCTTTTCTTTTTATCCATTTGAGTATATTAAAATAAATTATTTTTTTTTCTGAAAGATATTTTGTAAGAATTTTTTTTTATCAATTTGATTCAAATAAGATTAAACTTTTTTTATCAATTTGAGTATGATTAAAATAAATATTATTTTCTTTCTAAAAGATATTATGTAAGTAAAAAATAAATTTTTTTTCGGAATTAGGAAATAATATAAAATAAAATTTTAATTTGAGTCAAGATTAATCTTTTCTTTTCATCCATTTGAGTATATTAAAATAAATTATTTTCTTCCTTAAAGATATTTTGTAAGAATTTTTTTTATCAATTTGAGTCATATAAGATTAAACTTTGTTTTATCGATTTGAGTATGATTAAAATAAATATTATTTTCTTTCTAAAAGATATTATGTAAGTAAAAAATAATTTTTTATTTTCGGAATTAAAAAATAATATAAAATAAAATTTTAATTTGAGTCAAATTAAGATTAATCTTTTCTTTTTATCCATTTGAGTATATTAAAATAAATTATTTTCATTCTTAAAGATATTTTGTAAGAATTCTTTTGTTTTCTAAATTTAAAAGTAATATAAAACAAAAATTTAAATTAACTCAAATTAAGATTAATGTTTCTTCTTTTATCAATTTGAGTATGATTAAAAGTAAAGATAAATAATCTTATAATAGTATGTTATATATGGTAAAAAAAGTAAAAGAACTAATTTGTTATTTTCAGAACTAAAAATTTATAAATAAATAATTTTATTTGAGTCAAATTAAGTTTAATATTTCATTAATATCAATTTGATATGATTACAAGTAATAATAATTCCTATTTAAAAATAATTTGTCATTTTATGGAATAAAAAATGATTTAAAACAAATAATTTAAAATTACTTATTATTTCTTTTAAAATATAATTTGTTATTTCAGAAATTAAAAAAATTATTTAGAATATATAATTCAATTTGAGTCATATTAAGATTAAACCTTTCTTTTTATCAATGTGAGTGTGATTAAAATAAATATTATTTTCTTTTTAAAAGATATTATGTAAGTAAAAAATAATTTATTATTTTCGGATTTAAAAAATAATATAAAATAAAAATTAATTTGAGTCAAATTAATATTAATATTTTCTTTTTATCCATTTGAGTATGTTAAAATAAATTGTTTTCTTTCTAAATGATAGATTATCATGATGGCACATGTCAAATAATAATAATTAACATAATTAAGAAGTTTAAATCTTATTTTCGGATTAAAAAATAAAATAAAAATTCGGTTTAAATCTAAGAGATAAAACTAATCATAGAAATTAGAAAGTATGCTACATAAGGTAACAATATATAAAACTTTTCTTTTATTAATTTGAGTCATATAAGATTAAACTTTTTTATTAATTTGAGTATGATTAAAATAAATATTATTTTCTTTCTAAAAAATATTATGTAAATAAAAAAATTTTGTTTTTTATGGAATAAAAAAATATAAAATAAAAATTGAATTTGAGTCAAGTTAAGATTAATCTTTTCTTTTTATCCATTTGAGTATATTAAAATAAATTATTTTATTTCTAAAAGATATTTGTAAGTAATTTTTTATTTTCGAAATTTAAAAATAATTCAATTTGAGTCAAATAAGATTAATCTTTCTTGTTTTATGAATTTGAGTATGATTAAAATTAAAGATAAATAATCCTATAATAGTATGTTATATAAGGTAAAAAGAAAAAAAAAATAATTTGTTACTTTCAGAACTAACAATTTATAAATAAATAATTTAATTTGAGTCAAATTAAGTTTAATATTTCATTTCTATCAATTTGAGTATGATTACAAGTAAAAATATTTCCTATTTTTAAAAAATTGTCATTTTATGGAATTAAAAAATAATTTAAAATGTATAATTCAATTTTAGTCATTTTCTGGAATTTAAAAATAATTTAAAATGTATAATTTGAAAATTTATCAATCTGAGTATGATTAAAATAAATATTATTTTCTTTCTAAAAGATATAATGTAAATAAAAATAATTTGTTATTTTCGGAATTAAAAAATAATATAAAATAAAATTTAATTTGAGTCAAATTAATATTAGTCTTTTAGTTTTATCCATTTGAGTATATCAAAATAAATTATTTACTTTCTAAGTGATATTTTGTAAGTATTTTTTATTTTCAAAATTTTGAAATAAAAGAAGACTAAATTTATGAGTATTTTTATTATAAGCGGATTCTTTAGTTATGATGAAATAAATAATATTTTCTTTTCTAAGATTAATGTATAGATAAAAATAATATTGTTTTAAAAGAGAACATGTAATTTCCGAAATATAAAAATAGTTTAAAATAAATAATTCAGACTAAGTCAAATTAAGATTAATTTTATCTTTTTTATCAATTTGAGTATGATTAAGATAAATAATCTTTTCTTTCTAAAAGGTAATGTACAACTATTACATTTTTAAAAGATATTCCTTATTTTCAAAATTTAGAAATAATTTAAACAAAGAATTCTATTTGAGTCCAATAAAAATTAAAATTTCCTTATAAAATAAATACAAATTTACGAATCATAAAAAATTCTATTTTTGGAAAATAGTTAATTATTTAAGAAAAAATAATTTAAGAAATGGGATCTTGATAGATTGAAATTGAATTTTAAAATTTTTTAAAATAGACTAACTTATTTATCACATTTAAATGCAATAAATTAATTTTATTAATTATTATAAATTATAATATCTTAATTCTATACTATTTTTGTAATATTCATCCGTGCATCGCACGGGATTTAGGACTAATAGTAGTAGTAGTAATAATAATAATAATAATAATAATAATAATATTATTATTATTATTATTATTATTATTATTATTATTATTATTATTAATTATTATTAGGGGTGTTTGGTGTGTGCGCGCGCATTGCCTCAAAACAATGGGTTTCTTCATATTCTACATGCTAAATTAGGATTCTCGTCCACATAACAAAAATGATTGCCACTTTAGAACAGAATTGGACTTTCATTTCGCATTTTCCAAACATCCCACACAAAGAAGGCAATTAACCTCTCATTGAGCCAATTACCAATCAACCATGGTAGGTAGTGGAAGGGGTACTAGAGCTATAATTGCATATGCGAACAAAGGAGGCTGTAACTCAAACAATTAAAGAAGAGATGTTTAGTTGTTTCCAATTCTTGGTTACATCTTGAGCAAAGAGTGTTAATATTTAGGTTTCAATGGTGAAGCTATGAACTAGTAGGTAGTTTGTGATGAAGCATTTTCCACAAATAGACATATTTGAACTTAGTAGGGATTTGAAGACTCCAAATTTTGCTCCAATGTGGCCGTCCAAGATCCTAAGGCAGACCAGGTTTGCGGCAAAAAAAATAATATACCAATTTGATCTCGCCTCCCATGGGGTTCCTAGATCCAAATCCATTTATCATCACAGGCATAAGGTGATAAAAATATGGAAGTAATGAGTGATATCAGAGCATTAGCAAAGCAAGAAGTTCCGTATTATCTAGCATTAGATCTTCTACTTTTATTGAATCATTAAGGGAATGGACTTTGATGTATCGGCATAAGACTGAGTGGGTTGAGAAGAGCCATGTATCCAACATTGTGTTGATGTTATAGACATTACCAATACATTTTAAGTCCTGCCGAGTCTCGACCAAAGCCAAGAGATTCAATCTCCAAAACCATATATTCCTAATATTTAGGTCAATGCTACTCTAAGGATGAATCATGCCATATTTAAGTGTGTCTAATTGGATCCAAGTAAGGATAGGATACGTTTGGCTAGTAAAACAAATGAGAAAGAGTGAATGTTCCTAACCCTAACCCTCCATCTCTTAGTTATTTTTTTTAATCGTATTCTAGTCTACTAGATGAAGCCCTTTTCTCCCATCGCTCTTAGACTAGAAGAATCCTCTGGCCATCCTCTCAAGTGTTTCAAGTAGATTATCAACTAGATACATAGTTCCCATGGCATAATTATGAATAGAATTGAGAACTGATTTAATAAGTGTGATTTTGCTAATAGTGTTTAAGAGACTTGATTTTCATCCGGCTATGGGTGTTCATCGGGTCGCCCCGTGAACCCGATGTCCCGTTTGGGTCAGGTCGGGTTGGTGGTTAGGTTGGACCCGATCCGATCCGAACTCAATCGGACCATGGGTCAGGTCGGGTACGGATTGAATTTTTCCAACTTGATTCGACCCGACCTGACCCGATCAACCCGAGTTTTTTAATTTTTTTTAATTCAAACTTAAGCTTATATTTGATTTAAAAATTTTAAAAATTGAAATAAAATATTTTAAGTCCAAATAATATTAAATAGTTAGAAAATTTATTTTATGATTTTAAAATAATATTACATTATATTTTATATTAAATAAAATATAAAAAAAGTAAGATTTTTTTTAAAAAAAGTTGGATGGTCGGGTAATCCATTGGGTCAGATTTGGCCCCCCAGCCCTCTTGACCCTATCCGACCCGACCTGAACAAATTTGGTCGGGTCTGATCGAATTTGTTCACGGGTCGGGTCCAACCTGACTGGTGAACACCCCTACATCCGGCAAGATGAAGTGAGTTTTTTTCAGATGGGGATAATGTTGTGCAAAGGAAATGTACTTATGAAAAACTAATGCACCTAGGTAAGAGAGGAAATTCATCCTAGCAAATGTTTAGGATATTAATGAGTGCCTATTTTCATCTAGTGTTTAGGTCAGTAGGTAAACTTCTGATTTTTGTGAGTTACTAAGCTAGTTAGTCAGGTTGTAATATTGTTTAGGATGAAGAACATTTTTTTACAATTTTTTATAGTTGATATAGTAATTAGCAAGTCATCAACATATAGCATGTGGTTGAGTGAAAAGGTTTGAATTTGGAAACGAATGAGTGAATTAGATGCCACTTTTTCAGTTATGGGGTTTGACAAGTCTTGGCTCATCATTGCATCTGATTCATTCATAAGAGTGGACATGATTTGGATGATGATGATCAAGAAGTATGGGGACAGAGAGTCTCTTTGTTTGATGCCAAAGTGGCTATTAAAGCATTGAGATGTAGTACATGTAACAAGCAAAGAGGAGTGATTTAACACAAGCCATAATCCATGAAGTAAAGGAAGTAGGGTAGTTCATACAAGTTAATGCATATTCAATTGCATTCCAACTAACTCTGGCAAATGCCTTGAGCATGTCAGCCTTGATTAACATAGATTTAGTACTTAACATCCATTACTTTTTCTTCTAGTTTACCAAGAGTATGTGTTATTTGAATGATGGGCTTTCTTTCTAATTGATATTAGACCTTAGTAAACATAGATTTGTTGGTTTGTTGTTCGAAACTTCCTTAAAAATATGTCGAGCCTCAAGATAGTTCAACCAGAAGGATTCATAATTAAATGTACAGGGCCAAAAGTTAGTGTTAAATAGGATAAGGTTATAGTTCAAGACACATCTAATTAAAGTTTGAAGTGATAGAGTGGGGAATTGAAGAAACCAACGAGAATTCAATTAAGTGAATTGGGTGTCAGTAAGAGGAACATCAATTAATCCTTGAGATTGAATAAGGTTTTTAAGTTCACTATTTGATCTAGAGTTTTTGAAGGGGCGACCCTCTTTTTTGTCATTTGAACTTATATAAGAATTAAAATCTCCAACAATAACCCAAGGAAAATCTTGTGCATTAATATGAGTAAGATCTTGCCATAAATAAATTCTAACGTTTGGAGCAATATTAGCATATATGTAGGTGAGCAAAAAGGAAAAAGATTCCAAGGAAACAACAAGATGCAAGAGCTATGGGAATGAAATTATTTTTGTTACTTGGATATCGTTATTAGACCAAGCAAGGAGGATACCACTAGAGGAAGTCGTACATAGTGCTTTCAATTTTTACCTAAGCGGCGGGTGATGACACTTGAAGATTCCAAAGTGATATGAGTTTCTTGACGAACAAGAATGTTCGGTTTATGTTCACGAATGAGGTGAGCAAGATGATCACAGACCCTACTTCTAGTCACCCATGCGACAACTCCACGAGAGACGTTTCATTTGTTGAGATCTAGGTTTAGCGAACCTCCTCTAGTAACCTTTCTTGTCCTCATTTAGTATGGAAAAGAAATAAAGATAAAACAAGTGATTCTCCTAGTCCCATCATTATTTGTAACATAAATAGGAACTATTGTCTTCCTATAAGTAAATCCAAGAATAATAGAAAATAAAAATAAGCCATACAGATAAAATTAAAACAAAGATGCAATAATAAAAAATGGTAAGGTAACTAATGAGACAATGTCACTCTTATTGGCTCCATAGCTCAAGATTGAAAAGAGAGGTTCAATCGTTCTCTCTTCAAAGATCTCCCTCCAATGAGAGATAATTGGTATCAAATTGAAATGAAGTGGATGACAGATCCTCATCGTTTAAGATAAAAGTTTTGAATTTGAACTTTTGTGAACATAAAAAAAATTATATTAGGAGTTTTTTTGTGAACGTAACAATGTTCTCGAATTGGTCTAGCTGGCCACCAGATTTTTAGCAAAAAGAAAAAGGAGTTTGATGATTAGTTTTCTGCTCTAATTTAAAATCATACGAAATTGGATGATACAAGTTATGGGATTATATCGCATGAGTCGACCAAGTACTAGTAACTCCTAAACCCAGCCAACTTAGCCATAGATATTATAATTAATTTCACTCGAAGTTCAAACATAAGATTACTAATTAATAATCTCGAACACCAATCAACTTAGCCATAGTTTTCTTCTCTCCTTTGTCGCCTCACGTCCACGATTTCTTCCCTCCAAATGTCACCTCCCCCTCTCCTCCCCTAATCAGGCGTTCAATTGAATGCTTTCGAATGCTTAGCGTCAAACTACGTACAATAGCAATAGTGCCGCCCTGCTGCTCAATATTGAATAGTATAAACTATTCGTTCTAGGACATTATCTTAAAAGGTCTTCGTTATGAATTACATACACATGTAGAGTATGTTTTTCACATTTCTAATTTTGTATTAAGATTCCCTATCTACTCTTTCCTGACCCATTTGTATTCTATTTTTCTCTAAAGCCTAGCCTTGAGTTTGGAGTGATTGTGCCTCGATTGTCCCTTCGAACGTTAAACGTTCAAGCGTCTATATTGATACCTCAACACCTCAATACCACGATTCCGTAACTAGTCGTTCAATCTTATCTCGGTATAGTCTTCTCGACTAAATGTCCCTTATCTCGGACACGAGAATGAAACGTGATGAATGCACAAAGCAAAGTGACCTACGAGGCTGAAACACGCCTCATCTCTCCTCTCTTGCCGGAACGACGACATTGCATTTGACTTATATCAATCTATGTTTTCATTCGCAAACTTCAATGAACCAGTGAAAAAATTAGGGCTACAATAGAAATTGCAGTTAAAGAACAAATTTGATTGATTGACGTTAGCCGGCAAATACTAAAATTTTGGAGAAAAAAAGTACACGAAATTCACAAAACATGGGTGCTCATATTCTATGGGTGTAAACAGAGTCTGTCATGGCAATGGCAGTAGCCAGTCAGCACGAGGAATTTTTTTTTATAATCATTGCACCAGAAAATAGTGGAAAACATGAAAAACAAATTAACGATAAACGATATAATGAAGAAATGACATATAATATTTGAAAATGCTCATATTCTATGGGTGTAAATGGAGTCTGTCAAGCCATTGGCATTCAGAACGAGGAATTTTTTATAATCACTGCATCATTTACGTCTGAAAGAACACATTATCCACGACAAAGTTTAAACATCAACCAATCAGTTCATGATATCAGGCGATAAGAACATTTTAACAGAAGAATCGACGAACTGCTTCGGATTTGGCTCAGACACGCACAAAATAGATCATCACAGAAATGGAGGTCCACGATGCGTCGGAGCGCAGAAATCAGAATCGAGAAACGAAATCTGTCATCACAGCCGAAAACTATCGAATAATGAGAATAACCTATTGATGCAAAGACTGATAATTTAGAGGCGCGCGTAACCCCAAAACTACTTCCGAAAAGAGAAAAGTTTAGGGCTTTAAACGCCTCGGATCAGTATAGGGAGCCGAAAGAAAAGGCCGAGCAATCGAATTGGGAGGCGATTGAAAGGCGAACTAGAGAACGAACTCCCAAGAAAATTAAAGAACAGAGATAAAAATGAAATGAACAGATTTCTTTTTCCTGTGTTCTGCATCGAGGCGGAGATGGAGGAGAGAGGAAGAGACGCCGTCGCCGCGTGCTTTGAGGGTACATGACTTTTGAGCGATGAGCGCCGACTTATATAACAGAAAGAAAACCCTAAACTTTGGTGGTGTTCCTGAGTCCTTAAACTCGGTAGTACACCTCTTGAAGGCTTATTGGGAAGCTTTGCTACTACTTGGACTTCGTCTGGGCCGGGCCAGTTGTAGTTTGGGTTGGAATTGTGCGCTGTACACAAAATCTTATATCAGTTTTGCCTCTAAGGTCGGGACAATGATTTTTATTATTATCGGACGCTGTGTCAATTGAGTCATAGTCAATCAGTTCATTCAATCGAATTAAATCATATTTTTAATACATTACTATTATTACTGTAAGTAACAAATAATCAGCATGTCAATTTATTAATAAAAGTATAGATATAGATAGATGTTCCAATTACATATTTTTTTAATATCCAAAAATGTTTGTATATAATATATATCTTAAAATTATACTGTTACACTTTATTTGCACTAGACCTTTTAATTCATATGGGATTCTCATTTTTACTTAAACTTTGCCTTTATAATTTTATTTCTCAAAGCACATTAAATAAATAATTCATATATTTTATTCAATGTTGACACATGACTTCTACAAGTTATTTATTTAAAATAATCTATCATTTAAAAAAATTAAAAAATAGTTCATTATCCTCTAATTGAGATTACTTTTGCTCAAAGAATAATATTATCCCTTTTATATAGGATTTCCAATTTTATTTGTATTTCACCTTTTAATATAGCTAGTATGAATGGAGGATACAAAATTAAATGAATCTTTTGATTATAAAATAAAAATATGATTTGTATATATCTAATTATTATTAAAATTTATAATTGCACATTAAAAATATAAGTTATGTAAATTATCTAATAATATTTCTCCTTAGAAACTTATATAAGTAAACATATAACAATATGCTAAATTAATGTGAATTTTTTTAAAAAATCTATTGCATTTTGTTTCATTTTCTAATTATTCTTTACACTATCCCCACCCCACCCATCTTTATTACTTTTAAACAAAAAAATTTATTTTATTGATACTAATTTACATATGATGGTATGGAAACACAACATTTTACCTCTCACTTCTCCTTTTATACTATATATTTTAATATATACATATAGATAGTAATTGATATATACTTTATTTTTTAAAATATCATATTTTATAACTAATTAAATCTCATTTTTTTTTATATTTTAAAAATGTATACTATTTTATTTATTTCATTTAATTTCTTAATGTCACATTTGACATCTTTATACCTTTCATAATATATACATAGATTTTATGTAAAGTAATTACACAATCCTTTGTTTTATTTGATTTCTAATGGGTGATTTCATCAAAATTGACATTCTTATTATAGATAAGCTAAACTTATATACATTATAAAACTATCATACTTAAACAAAAATTTATATATATGTGTGTGTATGAGGATAAGTATGGTACATCCAACATATATATGGAGCGTTGATATAATCTTATGTTGGTTAAATGGTTCGATTCATTTCACTTTAAAAGTTGTAAAATGTTTGATGTTATTGTTGAATTGGTCCAAAAAAAACTGATTGTTTCTTCTTCCTCCTTTCTAGGTCACCATCTTTTTTCCCACCAACACTTCTTGTCATCCTTGAACTCTGCCTCTTGATGAAGCAAGCGAAGTTGCTAAGTTGCCGGGAGATTACTACAACGAAAGTTGCCTCCAGAAGTTGCATTGCCCAAATTTTGTTGTGATGAACTTTGCCTGCTCTCAACGTCCATGATCAGCAAAGCAGCGGTCGTGCTGCATTACCTTGATCCTGTGGTGGCAAACTTTGCCTCCTTACGTTGCCCACGAGTAGGAGTCCGGTGATTCCCTCATTTCTTCTTGGCAAAGCTCCCTAGAAAACTCATGCAATGGGAATACAAAATAGGCCCTTTGACATAAGAACCGTAAGTCAATTCACTTCATTTTTGTGTTTCGAAGAAAAATTGCTACATACTTGTGTTCCTCAGCTCAAATGTCTATTTGGCTCAAATTAGAAATATGTGCTTTTCAATTTTGCCTCTTTTATATGGCACGATATGGAATTAATGAACAAAAAGCATGTGGATGCCACAACTAATTACTTACTGACATTAGGTTAATGATACATATTTATATTTTTTATAGCGATCAATGTCTTCACAAATCAGCAACAATATGGATGCCCTTGATATCTAGCCAAGATCCACATATTACAGAAGTAATTGTCACGGAAGAAAGGTATAAAAAAAACTTCTTTCTGCTTACATTTTTTAATATCACATGCATTTAAATGGCAAATGTTTGTACAGTGTGCAAGGGAGATATCGAACTCTTAAACCATCAGTTGGAATGACAATTAAATCATATGATGAATCATATAATCACTATAATTTAATGGGAAAGGCGAAACATTGTGCAATATATCAATCTAGAGGTTATTTCAATGAGATTTTCTTGTAAAATGTTCGAGCAAAAAGGAATACTATGTGTTCACATTTTAAATATTTTCAATAAGAAAAGGATTACGAGTTTGCCTAAGAAGTATATACTTCATCGATGGATGATGAATGCACGATATTCAAAAGCACATATAGGTAATGATAATGCAAGTACCTATGCAAATGGACAACGATCTATAACTCCTGCACAGAAATGGAGATGGCAAATAAATATGTAGAAAGTTGATAACTTTGCATTACGGTCTCCTAAGTTTCTAGATTTTGAAGTGTCACTTATGAATCAGGTTATCCAAAAGTTTAAATTTTTCAAGGTTTCACGTTCACAACAAGCTTGTTTGACTAATGTCACTACAAGAGAATACAGTTTTTGCATCTGATTCATCCGACACAAAAAATTGTTTATCCGACGCAACTAGTCATTTTGTGATGGATTTGTGTCGGATTGAAATCCAACGCAAAACCCTTGGAAGCAAACTTCCAACGTCCAACTTCTCTCACGCAAATATGTAATTCGACGGTTATCGGACGCAATACGTGGTCTTATAGTGTCCTCCATTTTGACGCAATTCTAACGCAAAGTTGGACATATTCTGACGCAAAGTTGGACACTAAGTAATCCTGAAGTGTCCTACATTCTGACGCAAAGTTGGACACTAAGTAATGTAGCATCTGATACATTCCGATGCAAGTTCCATCACAAAAGATAAAAAAATAAAAATAATACCTCAAAATTTCCCCACATAATATATATCGATTTACAAAATTGCAAAATTTAAACAATAAATTGTTCTTACTTCTAATGCTTTGACATTTGCTCATTCATCACAAATTTGGCAGCCATGCAATAATATTATAAAGATAGAAAATTCTCTTGCAGTCACTGTCAACATAAATGATATAAAATTATCAATAAAATTTAAAACTATAAATAGCATCTTTCATGATTCAAATGGCAAGTAATTAATAGAAGTAAAATTATTATGGAAGAAAACAAGGCAATAACGTGAGCTTATAAAATTGTTGTCAAATCATCAACCTCACACAACAAAAAGTTGTCATCATTCATACAAAATGCCCATATGGTACATACAACTAGGTGCAACAAACTTGCACAACTTTAAAAATAAAGAGTACCGATCTATTTAAACAAAATTTCAGCAAAATTCCAACCTCCAATGCTGTCACGTGAGCGTCGAGTAGAAGAACTGAAACATAATAGCAAAAGGTATATTATTTAAAAAAATTCCAAACCTACTGCAAGCATTAATTGAGAATTCATATGATATATTTGAAAAAAAAATTAAATAATCTTGCCCCTCTCTCTCTCTTCTTTTGAGTTTTTTACACATGTAACTTTCCATCTTTCAAGTTTAGTACACTATGGATGACTACATGAGCTTGGTAGCCATCCTCTTACCTTTCAAGAAAAAAGGATTAGAATAACTTTCAATTGGGCAACATTTGGCTACCTGATTTAGTTTAATTGGTTCCTTTATTCTTCTGGGAGGTTATTTAAACTTGTTTTTGGCCAATATCAAGCTTATAGAAATGAGCAGCATTATGTTGGATAGACAGTGTTTAGTTGAGAACTTCATCCTAACAACCAGTAACATGAAACATGATAGGACACTTAATACTTCTTTCATGGCTTAAATTTGCTTTAACATTTGTGATTCCTCAGCTAGAATTTGGGAATTGGAAAGAATGGAATGGAGTGTTAGCAAAGTGGGAAACTCATTGGACTTAATTCAGCTGATTTTTAATTCATTTGTAGATTGTTAATTCAAGTTTGTCCTTAATTTTTGAATGTTTTGCTTGAGGACAAGCAAAAAGCTAAGTTTGGGAGAGTTTGATCACTAGCTGATCAGAATAGGTTTTTATCCCATTTTTTATTCAAAACACTTATATCGATCCCTTATTTTGCCTAACTTTTGGCCAATCTTGTTTGGAATGCATGGGTTGTGATAACTAGTTGATCTTCCTCATTTTGTACCTAATTCCATGTGCATAGAGGCTCTGAATTACCAAAATCCATAAATATGTTAATTCTATGCAAAGTTATCATTTCATTGTGTTAGTTATCATTTTTCTACTTGAGCTGATTTCTAGTGATTATTTTGCCCTAAATCCACTGCCATCATGAATGAATCATATTTGGATGATCATATTTCAACTTGTGCAAAAATATCAATCCATTTCACAAGTTATCATTTTTCAATGCCAAGTTATCATTTAAGGGAAAATCTATCATTTCGATATGCAAAACTATCAAATCTGCACAAAGGCATTAAGCAATCATTAAATTATTATCTTAACTCATTTCTGTTCAAATTTTATCTTATTTGGATAACCACAACCAAAGTTATGACAAGTTATCATTTTTAAGGCAACAAGTTATCATTTCCGGATCACCAAGTTATCAATGTTATGAAATCCTATCTACATTTGATTTCTGACCTCATTCACTTGCCACATTAATCCTTTTGATGCCTTTAATGCCTTGAACCATTCATAATTGGACAATTTTCATAATATGTGCAAAGTTATCATTCCGAGCCTAAATACTATTACTTTTGATTTTGGGTTTTCATTTCTGCACAACATCCAATCCCATTTGATGTTTGAGCTGATATTACTAGCTGTTCTCATCCTTATTTGTTTATTTCATATTTGAGGACTTTGATGTTTGATGTTCTTTCTCTTCTAGCAGGTGGAATGGGACTGCACAAAGGAGAAAAAGAAGGGGGGACCACCTACTTCATGCTGTCCAAAAAGTTGTCACTGAGATATTTTCTAGTCCAGAGGACACTTGGCACAATCAAGGCATAAGGAACATTCTGATGCTGATTTAAGGGTGAAAGAAAGTCATATATAAGCTGAGAACTCTAGGGAAGCAAGGGGGAGGCCGGCCATTGCAAGGAGAAGCTGATTGGAGCTGGAAGGAGCTGAAGCATAGCTGATTTCTGTCAACAGCCCTCAAGCCAGGATGATCTTCTTCTATTCTTCATTTTATTGTGCATCTATGTTTGTAATTATGATGAGCTAAATCCTATGTCTCCTAGGATAGGGTAGTAGTCTAGATTAATTGTGGATGGATATAGACAAGTCTGATTTCCTGAACTGATATCAATTCTGTTTGCTGAAATCTGTATTGATATGAACTTGATTCTTGTCATTGTAGATCCTATCTATATTCACAACTGAGAGGTTGTCATTTGATCTAATCTTTGTTCAGAAATGATCCAAGGACTAGTGCCAAGTTTCTAGATTCAATTCCAAATAGAAATCTGATTTTCTTATTTCTGATTCTGATTTTTCTGATTTCTGAATTATCCAAATCTGTTTTCATCATTGTGGAACCCTGATTGAATTATAACTGAGAGGTTTCCTATGGTTTCATTCTTGTTCAGAAATGATTCAAGAGTCAATGGTGTTTTCAAAGTTTTAAATTCCCTGAATTGTTGCAACACTTCAATGCTGATTTTTGATTTGTAAAATCTGATTTTCTGAATCTTTGGATTCTGTTTTGCTGTTGTAAACCCTTGATCTCATTAAATCACTGAAAAGTCAATCCTAGGGATACTTTGTTGTTCAGAGATGAATCAAAGAGCAATGGCAAGTCAGAATTCCAATGTTTGCTAGGTGTTGATTTCTGAATTTTCTAGTTGCTGATTTCCTGAAATATGTGGAATCTGTCTTTTTATTGTTAAGCCCCTGATTTCATTTAATCACTGAGAGGTGTACTTAAGCTTTTCTTGCTGTTCAGAAATGGACCAAGAAGCAATTGCATGTGCTGAGTTCCCATATATAATTATGTGCTGATTTTATCCAACTCTTTAGTGAAAATGTGAATTTCATTTGAATTTGCAGCTGAGAGGCTGATTTAAAATCCTCTTGTAGTTTAGAGATAAACCAAGGAGCATTTGCACTAATGTTGGATAGATTTCATCCACGTTTAGTTGGTTGAAGTATTCTCCTCATTTTCAAAGTGAAATTGATTGTTATCATTTCATATTTCACTAAATCGTCAAAAATCAGCAAGGGACTTGATCTCGATCTTAATGTTAACTTGATTTCAGTCAAGACCTCTTCTAGTACAACTTAGCTAATCAATCATATGAAAATATGATAATTAGTCCTGATTTATTATGTTGTGATAACAACCCATTTTCAAGTTGAATTAGAAGTGATACATATTGATAACTTGTTCCATTCCATCCATAATTAAATTAGATGAACCCCAACTCCTAGGAGAACCTTCCTCATTGATAGATAAATCCTTTTAGCTCTTAATTTAGCATTTACAATTCAGTTTTGATAACTTTTCAAAAATTCAAAAACAGTTATCATTTTAGTCATTTATAGAAATCGGTTATCACTTTCCTTTCATTTCTTGGAATTTTGACTTTAGTTAAGGCTAATCTAGATTGTTTAGGAAATCTTAGGCTTCAAATCACTGTGGATACGACATTTGGTTAGACTACAATTGACCTGTATACTTGCAGTAGAAAGTGAATTAGGGAGTTAAATCAAAAATTAAAAAATTTAAAATTTGACCCCAAAATTAGCAAGTTATCACTACACCCCTCGATATCACTTATCAATGGATAAATAAGTTATAGATAGATACATGTTATCATAATATTACATTTAAAACTTTTATGATATTTATATTAATCATCAATAGATATTATCATTAGTATATGAAATGCATGTCTTTAACTCAATGTTTAGATCATAACATAATATTTTTAGTTGAATAATTTGTTTATCCTCTTAATTGTATATATAGATATGCTTATATAGATAAATAAGTTGTAGGTTCGCACATACTCTTCGTCTTCAAAGAGGACGTGGAGTATGCAAATGAAAAATGAAAGTCCGTCTATTTATAGTTACAAATATCAAATTTTAAAGCATAAATAAATAAAACTATATATACTTAATAACTAACTTTGAGAAAGTGAAAGCCCCTCTAGAATTTTAAAACATGAATAAATAAAACTTTATATGCTTAACAACTAACTTAAAATATAAAAATAAAAACAAAAAATATCTTTATTTATAGTTACAAACATAAAATTTAAAAACATAAATAAATAGAATTATATAATTTTAATATCAAACTTTTGAGTATCTATAATTATATAATTAAAATATTATCATTTTATACATCCAATTTATGAGAGCTCGACACGTAGCACTTTCAATAATAATAAAATAATTATTTTATTTAATTTTCTAAAATGATTGATATACATAAATTTGATATATCTTGATAAAATAACAATGTGATAACACCCAAAAATAAATATATACAACTAAATATTGTTAGTATAAACAATATGTGATTAAAATATTAAAAAAATATATCATTATTTCATATGTTATTTATTATAATATTATTGGTTACATATTATTTTTTCATTTATAATAGTTTACAGAGTTATATACATACATAAACACACACATATAATTTTTAGTCTTTCCTTGTATATACAAATTATAACATTTAATATTTTTTATTAGATGAAGAGAAATTATATATAAGTATGTTTTATTACCCATAGACTTATATTTGTAGATCCACACATATTCTTTGCCATCAAAGAGAATATCGAGTATGAAAATGTAAAATAAAAGCCCCTTATAATATTTAATTTTTTTATTACATGCGAAAAATTAAATATAAGTATTTTCCTTATAACATTTAATAATTTTATTACATGTAAAAAAATTATATATAAGTATTTTTTTCTTATAATATTTAATATTTTTATTAGACGGAGAAATATTATATAAATATTTTTTATCACACACAGATCTAAATTTATAGATCTGCACGTATTCTTTGTCTTCAAAGAAGACGTGGAGTATGCAAATAAAATTGAAAGTCCTCTATTTATAGTTAAAAATATAGAATTTAAAAGTATAAATAAATAAAATCATATATTTTCTAATAACTAACTTTTGAGTATCCATGATTATATAATTATAATATTATCATTTTATATATTTAATTTATGAGATCTTGACATGTGATACTTTATACCTCTGCTTATATATATATATATATATATATATAGATAGATAGATAGATAGATATAGATATAGATATAGATATAGATAATATATATACTTAATAACTAACTTTGAGAAAGTGAAAGTCTCTCTATAATTTTAAAACACGAATAAATAAAATTTTATATACTTAATAACTAACTTAAAATATGAAAATAAAAACTAAAAATATCTTTATTATAGTTACAAACGTAGAATTTAAAAATATAAATAAATAAAATAATATAATTTTAATAACTAAATTTTGAATATCTATGATTATATAATTAAGATTATCATTTTATATATTTAATTTATGAGAGCTCGACATGTGGTACTTTTTACCTCTGCTTTTATATATGGTACTCCTAAATCTCGACGATAGATATTATAAAAATATATAATATATAATTGAAATATTATAATTTATAATAATTATTAAAACTAATTTATTAGAATTTAAATGTCATAAATAGGTTATTCCATTTTGAAAAGTTTAAAATCCAATTTAAAATTACCAAGACCCCAACTTCTAATTAAATTACTTTTTCTTAAATAATTAATTATTTTCAAATCAAATTGAATTCTTTAATTTAAATTATTTTGGACACAATTGAATTTATTGCTTAAAAGATGAAATTTCGTACATGCTGTTGGTCAAGCACGTAACCCACACGAAATTCCTCGAACCCGACCCAAACACATTTTCTTTTATTTTTTATTTCATATTTACATATTTACATATTTATTTATGTATTATAATTATATTATATCAATATTATTATATATCTAATAATCCTAATATTATATATTATTATTTTTGTTTTATTATTAATAGAAATAAATTTTGAGGAAGAAAATTAAAAACGGATCATCCGACCTGGCCGAATTAGCTTTGATGGACTGTGCACGGACTATGTCGGGTTGGCATAACGTCAATCTGACATGACACCTCTTGTTTTTAAAATAGATCTTGTCGACACAACACGACAGCACGTCACATTGATCGATCCAAGCACGGCATATTAAAAGAATTATTATTATTTAATCAAAGAATATTTTCTTTATTTAAACTATTTTTAATCAAAAATAACAAATTATGTTTTACAAAGTAAATTTTATTTACATATACATTATCTCTTATGAATGAAAATTTATTTATTTTAATCATACTAAACTAATTGCTTCTAACTAAATTGTGCTAATAAATTTAGCCTACTTTTAATTTTGTTACCTTATATAAAAAATCACACTATAAGATCACCTTTATTTTATAAAATTATATACTTGTCCTTTATATCTTAAAAAGAAAATATAACAAAGATTAATATTTATTTGACTCAAATTTAATTCTTTATTTAAAATTATAGTCAATTGAAAACATTACTATAAGTTTTTTATTTCGAAAACAATACATTTATCTTTTAAAAATGACATATTATTTGTTTTATGACACCTCTACAACAACTTTTAAAAAGGACATATTAATTATTTTAGTATATTTGTGCATTACATTTTAGAAAGGGAAGAACATTTATTCCAATCACGCTCAAATTGATTAAAAAAGTAAATATTAATCTTAATCTGACTCAAATTGAAATATCATTTTAATTTTTTTTAATTTCGAAAATAATAAATTATTTTTTAAAAAGAAATTATACCTGCACATTATCATTTATATATAGAAAACATTATTTATTTTAATCATACTCAATTGGATAAAACAGAAATTTTAATTTTAATTTCACTCACATTGAATTATTTATTTTAAATCATTTTTAATTTCGAATATGACAAATTATCTTTTAAAATGTATCATGATATACTTGTACATTATCTTTTAGAAACAAAATGTTACTTTTTTTAATGATAATGCAAGAAATCTGCTTGTTATCAAATTATGCTAATGAATTTAATCATATTTATTTTTGTTAACTTGCATATAAAAGTATTATAAAATAATTTAAAATGAATTATTTTTTTATTACATTTGTAAATTGTCTTTTTTAGAAAGAAAATATTATTTATTTTTATTATATTTTGTGCATTGCCTTTGAGAATGGGAAAATTATTTATTTTAGTCATACTCAAATTTATAAAAAGCAAAGATTAATCTTAATTTGACTTAAATTGATATTTCTATTTTAAATAATTTTTTAATTCCTAAAATAACACATTTTCTTTTAAAAAGAAATGATTATTTACTTGCACATTATCTTTTATTAAGAAGATATTATTTATTTTAATCATACTCAAATGGATAAAAAGGAAATATTAATTTTAATTTCAGTCAAATTAATGTATTTATTTTAAATCATTTTTAATTCCGAAAATAACAAATTATCTTTTAGAAATAAACCATTATTAACCTACATTATCTTTTAGAAAAATAATATTATTTTATTAATCATAACGAAAGAAATCTGCTTGTTATCAAATTATGCTAATAAATTTAATCATATTTTATTTTTGTTAACTTATATAACAAACTAAGAAGCCTACTTCGAATTAATTAGTTTTAACTTTTAGATTTAATCAACAAACTTTTATTGTATGATATTCTTTTTTTTTCAAGATTTCTGAAAATAATAATAGGTTATATATATTTAGTTTTAACTTTTAGATTTAATCAACACACTATAAAAATATTATATGATATTATTTACTTTCCAAAATAATAATAGGTTCTATATATATGTTATTTTTCAGATGTATATTGTCATATAATTATTTTTTTATAACTTGGTATTAACCCCTTTGCACACATATTTAACAGGTTTTTTGGGGGCGAAATTATAAAATTAGATAGGATATATTTATTATATATGATTTTATAGAAGATTAGAGTAGGATTAGTTTTATGATATGCAATGTAGTATTAGGATATACACGTATGGATAATATTATGATTAGGATTAATTTAAGTCCATATATGATACCTATTATTATTAATTTTATGTGTTCTGTTTAAACTCATCCTATATTATTACCTTATTTAACAAACCTCATAAGATTAGTTATATATTATTACCTTATTAAATTAGTTTTACCTTTTAGATTTAAATTAGTTAAATTTTATTAATTGTTTTTAATAGAAGACACGTGTCATTAATATATGATGCCACTTGTCATATTTTCATACTCCATATTTTTACCTTTGCTTTTATATATACTAGTGTAAGATCTGCACGATGCGTAGATGATGCGAAATTAGATAAATTGTATGTTTATAAAATAAATAAATATTAATTTAATATATTTTAATATTAGATAAGAAATTTGATAATTATAAATTGAAAAAATGTATGCTAAATATATAGAATAAATTTTATATAACATATATTATATATGCTAAATATCAGTTTTATATAACATATATTATATATGCTAAATATCAATTTTATATTGCAAGTGTATATTATTATCATAATAAAATATCATTATAATAGATTATTATAGTTCATATTTAAGATGGTTATATAATGTAGCTCATTAGTTATATTGCTTCTATTAGTCTAAAAGTGATACATATGGAAGAGAAGGTATTAAAACAATATATTTATACGAAAATAATATAAAGTATGATAGTAAAAATTTTGCTCCTACTTTTTCTTGAGTCTTGACATTGTGCTTTTGCACGTACTTGTCATCGTACATATTTTGTAGATGCTTTTATAGTAATTTACATAAACAAACAAAATATCTTCTTTGTTATAAATTGTACAAACACACATATAGTTAATCAGGAACCTTTATATTACCCAAATACGGTGCAATGCAATAAAAGAAATGTGAAAAAAATGTGATTGTTGCATAAGAAATAAGATAAAAGATAAGTACATTTTAATACTGAAGAAATGAAATGGAGAAGATCTAAAATCCAAAATAAACATGCCAAATGGCCTTATGGTAGCAATAGCACCCATGGCTTTCTAAAATTTTAATAAACATGATCTTGTATGGATCATTTGATTATCCTTCATCTTTGCACCTATTTATAGGATGACACCTCGACCCAAAAACAATGATAAGAAGATGCTACTACATTTTTTGTAACCACTTTTATATGAGAATCTGTAAAGAACCGCATTTAAAAAAAATATAAAATAAAAATAAAAACATAAAATTTTTGAATCCATGTCATAATTACTAATATTGGGTAACTCACGCCCCCATGATTCATGGAATCATGAATTAATGAGCACGATACCCATATTGATGACCTTAAATCATGAGTTTCATTCCCTTCCTCCTCTCATACTCTCCATTCCTATTTGTCTCATTTTCCTGCCCTGTTCGTGCTCGGCCAGAGGAGGGAAAAACTACACCGATGCGTTCTTCTAGCGATGCACGAGAACGCAGAGGAAGAAGATAGGATGATCCATTTGAAGATCCAACTCATAGATTATTTTCCTAAAAGATTTATGCATTGTTGGGATCTATCTAGATCTAAAATTCATCAAGAATAGTAGAGAACGTACCAAAGTTTTCTCTCGGCAATACATCGTTTCGATTAAAAACCATCTGATCTTTATTTGTATGATGCAATCCATCATGCCATCGACTTAGTTTTGATTATACATACATACATATACACACACACACACACATATATATATATATATATATATATATATATATATATGATCACAATATCTTATTTATCATATGATTGGGTAAGTGTTACGAATTTTTCCATCAACAGATGTTAATCGTTTTCATCATATCTTACTTTAGTACTCACTTTCGTTACCCTTTAATCTCAATGGGGTAATAAGTGTACGAAGTATCATTTCTTCCTGATAGTGCATTTGACAAATTAGGGATTTATTTTAAATCTCTGTCAAAAGCAAGTAACACATGCCCATTATTTTTATCCATGTATTTACCACCTAAAACGTGTAGGAATCAGAATGATACATCTTACAATTATTACACATGTACCTGGGAAGGCCACTTGCAAGTGACATCACCTGCTAAAATGCATCACGTTTCTGGTGCACTAAATTCCCACCAGCAGGTGTAAATACAACTTAATTGTAGGTGTATAAATCATACTAATTCAAGTACCTTTCTATTATAGGGTATTATGGCAGTTAGTTATCATGCACATGTAGCATGTGATCCGTTTAATCCACCTTCTCAAAGTTACATTATTCGTAGTGCTGATCTTAGTGGCTTCGATTTTAATTAATCCAATTAATTTTGTTGTATTTTTCTATTCATGTCTACTCAATATTTGACATATATTAATATGATAATTTGAGATTAAATGAATGTCCGTTTTCCCCCTTCGGACAACTAGTGAATGAATTTCAACCGAACGACCGCTCAATTTACGAGCATCCAGACTGTGGACAGAAAGATTTTGACCTTAATCTAAACTCTTTGATTTGATAAGTTTCTGTCCATCTGATTGATAATGAAAGATATGAACCTAATGATGATTCGGAGCTGTCTCTGCTCCCTACGACCTTGATTGATCTGAGTGATCAAAAGATAGGTCCACGGCTTATAAGACATAACGGAGGGTTATCATTTGCTCTATCTAGATGTGAGTCTCTCCCCTACAGATGTTTTCACTTTACGCGAGGTCATCTTGCCTGATGAGGCATTCGTCGTGGCACTGATCCCCCACTGGCCCACTATGGTCTAGATAGTTGCACCCATATGTGCCTGCAATGGTATTCCTTAGAAGTGAAGAGCTCTTCCAATTTATGAACAAGATGAAAGAACATGGATGGCAAAAAGAAGAATGAAAGGACTTTGCCCTTATAAACATGAATATGAACAATAAACATTAACCCAAACATGGAAAAGAAAGAAAATGAAAAAGCATGAACTATGATTCTTTTTATCGACTCCTCTGTTATGATTCACTCTTATACTTGATTTTTATGTTTACCTCATGCTTATTCTGATGGAACCAATTTATGATTTATACGAACTCACACTTAGTTTTATGCTAACGGTTGAGCTTGCTCCCCTGTGTGATCCCCACAGGTACTTGATATGGATGCGTGCCGAGTTGATGTGTGTGCGGCGACTACCCACTACAAGAAAACAAGCCTTTTGTGTCAGAATTATTTGTCACAGAAGGAGTGAAGTTCGTCACAAATAACTATTTATGACAAACTTGTGTCGATATATTTCTGTCACATTTGATCAAGTCATAAATAATATTGTGACGGAAATTTGTTTCGTCACAAACTTTATGTGATGGATTGGTACTCACAAAAGGGAAAAAAAATTCCATCACAATTCAAATAGAAAACTAATTTAGAAAAGTGTTTCCATCACAAGTTGTGAGAGATTTATGATAGAATAGTGATAGAAATATTTGTGACAGAATTAAAATATGACAGTAATTATGATAGAATTGTGACAATTATATCATAATTATAATGAAACTATTTGTGACATATTAGTGACAACAACTTGTGACAACATTTATTGATGTCGAACTTACTTATTAGTGACAGAATTGTAATGAAATATTTGTGACCAATGTTGCGAGAGAAAATTTGTGACATTATATGTCATTAACTGTGACCAAAGTTGTAACATGTTTGTGATGACTTTGTGAGAAAAAAAATTTAAAATTTAAAATTAATATCATTTTGTATAATTTGTGAATTGTTGATTTTTTAATTTCAATATAATTTGGAAGCTCAATAAGTTCAATAATATAAATTTTCAAATAAAATTGACAAACACAAAGTATTTACTAAAACAATTCTATAATTTGTCCAACAATACTAAAATGATAGTGCACTATCACAACATTATTCTAGAGCAAATTTTAGAAAAAAACAAATGTTAGCTTCTTGAAAAAATAACAAATCAACATGACTTCATTCTTCTCAATTACTCCATGCTAATTGCCTCCAAGATAACCTACAAAATAGATCAAATAATAAAGGTAATATAACATAATTTTAAAATAAAAATAACATAAATATGAAATTTACTCTAACAAGTAGCATTCATATAACAAATTCTAAAAGATATTGCATTGAATATGTCTATCAAAACAAGATTCACACACAACAAAAGTTTTCCATATGAAAGAACAAAATTATCCTATGAACAATACAAATACTTTCTAGTAATAAAGGAAGCAATTAAAACTTTATATATAATTATAAATGTTTAGACTCCACACAAAGAAATAAAAAATAGAACAAGAAAATTATAATTTAATATATGATATTGACATAATTGAACATTGTATTTTTCAATCAATTTAAAAGACTTTAAGTAATATTTTATGACTTATATGTATAATATTTTTTACATTACCTTACTCAGGAGGAGATGAAGTTTCTGAATGGTGTAAATTATTTTCATGTCAAGTAAACTGCAACATCATGACACGAACTTGCTCATGCATTTCTGATCTCATGATTCGCATTTGTTCATCCATCTTTTGTTGCATTTTTTGTTGTGTTTCTTCTCTTTCTTTTTGTAATTCTTGATGGAGTTCTTCCCGCACTTCTTCTCGTAAGCGTTGTAAGTCATTTTGAGATGTCATATTTGTTGCAGAATCATTTGGATATTGTGAAGTAGTTGAACTTGAATTTTTCATAATAGACATAGCATATTTTACTTTTCCAAATCCATAAACTCTTCCTTTTGTTGGAGCTCTAGTTGCATCAATCCATGAATCGGGATCAAAATTTGGCTGAGATGAAAGATCTGATCCATACTTGTTATTAAGAGAAGAGAAATAATCCACCTAAATCAAGCAATTCATTGTACAATAATTAGTCAAGAACTTACAAATATGCATGACAACTGCACTATTTAATTTAAAGTTCATCTTAACTTACACAAACTCTTTTAGATTTTTTGTCGACGTACTTATTATTACCATCCTTTCCTCGACGCTTGTGAACGTATTCAAATACCTCATATTCACTTGGGTCTCTACCCATCTTCTCTTTCTGCCAAAAAGTAAACATAATAATACAAAAGAAAAATTAATAATTTTGGAAGCCTCATATTTAACTAAAAGATTAAGTACATCCACCATACAAGTATAAGTCGATGTTCGACAATGGGTATTGAACCAGAAGTATGCTTTGTGATCCCACCATCCTTTTCAATTAGTCGATTTTTTCTTGCGGCCTCAGATTTATTCTGCCATTCATCCTTTTCCCACAAAGCAATCATTTCATTCGATATGTCATTTCTCAACCATTCAGGTCCATGTCCTTTAGTTTCACCAATTTGATATTTCTTCTGTTGAGTTAATGCCTTAGCTCGTGCTTAGTATAAGGTTGAAGAGTAAAGATTCCCAATCTTTCGAAAGAAAGCACTTTTAATCACCACAGTTGATTGGTCCCAAACATATCTGGCCTAATAATAACAAAAATAGAGGTGAATGGATAAAGTATTACATAGTTTCATAGAAGACAAATGAAATATAAAATTTTAACTTCAACAAGTAAATATGTTTCACCTGAAAGTCATTCCACATGCCATCACGAACATGATCTGGCACTTTCTTCCAAGCGATTCAAGGTCCTTTTATGAATTGTTTCAATATTGTACCAATTGTTCGGGTGACCGTATTTGGGAAGAAGCTAAATATAAGACAATTAGTATACATAAGTTTTTATTAAAAATATAAATGTTTATCACAATAATATACAATTCAACCTATCCTTAAATGTTTGATCAATGGTCGATCAGCTTGATTTGTAGGTGGATCAAACCCATGATTGATACCCCTCGTACGAGATGGCTTTGATGCATCAACATAATTAGCATAATCTTGAACATGATCTATGGTAGGAGTTTGCTCTCCATCCAATTGAGTTTGCTCTCCATCCAATTGAGTTGTTGTCTCATCAATAATAGATAAATGGGAGTTCTGAGTTGTCTCTTCTACTTCTATTTGTGTTGATCTTGTAGAAATCCTTCTAGAATTTGTCCCTATACCACCTCTATTGCTGACACCTCTTCCTCACGAAGCACCATCACCTCTAACCATTATTCCTGCAAGAAAAAAAATATAATTATACATGAAATATCAAAAGATAATAATATAATTATAAATCAAGGCATACACTTCAAATCTAAATATTCAATCATCATCATAATCGTCATCATCATCGTCGTCGTCATCATCATCGTCTTCATCATCATCATCGTCATCATCATCATCATCATCATCATCATCATCATCATCATCATCATCTTCTTCTTCTTCTTCTTCTTCTTCTTCTTCTTCTTCATAATGAAAATTCTCTCCATCAACAAGAACATGTGTATCATCAAGCTCAATTGTTGGTTCAACTATAACTGGATTAGACATCTCATCCTCTTGATAATAGCCTTCACTGGAAGGTATCAAATCTTCATCTTCTACATTATCTAAAGGAATATCAACTCTACTTCTAGATCTTGTTTTACACACAACCCCCCAATCTTTCCTTTCTTGAGTTTTTTATGGATAAGTCATATAATATACTTGTTGAGATTGTTCAGCCAAAACAAATGGTTCATTTGTTGAGAGTTTGGATGTATGTCGAATTTCAAATAAACCATGTCGTAGATGCACTTTCATTCCTTTATTTGTGTCAAACCAATTGCACTTAAATAAAACAACAGAATTTCTTATACCCAAGTAATGCAACTCAATTATATCAACCAACAATCCATAATAATCATGCTCATAGTTGTTATAACAACTTTCTTTTATACAAACACCACTATTCATGGTTTTTCTTCCACGACCTTGATGGATGTCAAATAGGAATCCATTTGTAAAGTATCCTTTGTAAGATTTTACTTTACATGAAGGACCTTCTGCAATTTTCATTATTCGACTATCTACATGACTCTTATTGTCCATCACCTATTAAGGAAACCTAATTATTAACATATGCAAAATACTTACTTAAATAAAAAATTTAAAATATTATACTTACATATTGTTTTAACCAGTTTGCAAACTTTTCCTCGTGTGTCCTTTCTCTTTCTTCCTCATTAATATTCGGATACAATTGACTTAGAACTTCATCATATATTCTACAAATATAACCATTGTTAAAATGTAATACTTAAAAATAGAAAATAATTAAAAAAATTCGTACTTACTCGATATAAGGAACGATTTCAGATGTATTTAATAGTATATATATATATGTGCAACATCCATCTCAGTGTCAGACATCATTCTTCTTGTGTAACCACCAAGTGGTCGGCCAGGGTGACCAAATACAGAAAGAAGTCCTAATGATTCAATATCTCCACCATCATCATTTCTAGGTACTTGAGTTAATCTTGTTTGAACACTAGGTTCAAAATAAAATGAGCAAAATGTCGAAATCTCTTGAATTATATATGCTTCACAAATAGATCCTTCGACACATGCTTTATTTTAACCTTTTTCTTTAAGTTGTGCATATACCTACAAGAGAAAATTTAATAAAATATAATATATCATTTTAAATGTTTAGAGTTAAATTAAATTCTATTAGGATGTAAAAACTTACGATTCAAAAGGATACATCCAACGATATTGAACAGGTCCACCAACTTTAGCTTCATAAGCGAGATGAATAATTAAGTGTTCCATTGAATCAAAAAATTCCGGAGGAAATATCTTCTCAAGTTTGCACAAAGTTTCCACTATATTTTTTTTCAAGCATCTCCATATGATCAACTCGTAAAACTACTGAACAAATATCTCTAAAAAATGACTAATTTCAGTTAATGCGTCCCATATTGGAATAGGCAACAAATCACGAAAGGCAATAGGAAGCAACCTTTCCATAAGCACATGGCAATCATGGCTTTTTAGTCCAAAAAAGTTGTTATCATCAACACTTACACATCGAGATATATTAGAAGCATAGCCATCAGGAAGTTTAAGGTCTTTAAGCCAAATGCGAACATCCTTCTGTTGCTTCTTACTTAGTGTAAAAGAAGCCTTGGGTTTGATAACTCTACCATTTGAGCGTATCAACTCAAGCTCGGGACGATTGCAAAGTTTGGACAAGTCTTCTCTTGCTTTAATATTATCTTTGTTTTTCTTCTTAACATCCATAACAGTGAAAAAAATGTTCTCAAAAACATTTTTTTCAATGTGCATTGCATCAAGATTATGACGAATTAAATTAGTACACCAATAAGGTAATTCCCAAAATATACTTTTCTTTACCCAATTATGTTGTAGACCGAATCCATTAATTTTTTTATTGCCAATCTTTGTTCCAAATATGATATTAGGGAGTAAGGAAATTTGAGCAAACATCTCATGACCAGATAGTCTAGGGGGAGGTAACTCTCTAACCATAACTCCTTTTTTGAATTTATCTTTTTGTTTCCTATAAGGATGATTTTGAGGTAAGAATTGACGATGACAATCAAAGAAGGAGGTTTTTCCTCCATGAACCAACCTAAATGACTTGGTGTGCTCCATACAATATGTGCATGCTAATATACCATGAGTACTCCAACTAGATAGCATTGCATAAGCTGGAAAGTCACCAATTGTCCACATAAGTGCTACCTTCATTTGAAAATTTTGCTTCTTGTTTGCATCATATGTGTTAACTCCATCATTCCATAATTCCTTGAGCTCATCAACCAATGGCCTTAAGAACACATCAATGTGCTTACCCGGACTTTTAGGACCAGGAATAATCAAAGATAAAAACATGTAGGGACTTTTTGTGCACATATCAGGAGGCAAATTATATATAGAAATAATTACTGGCCAACAGGAATAGGGAGTGCCAAATTTTCCAAAGGGATTAAAACCATCAGTGCAGAATCCGATTCGTACATTTCGTGGGTATGAAAAAAAAGAAGGATGTGTTCGATCAAACTGCTTCCATGCTTCACCATCAGATGGATGTGCCATATATCTTTCTTGACATCGATTAAAAGCATGCCATGTCATATATTTCGATGTTTTTTCTGACATGAAAAGTCTTTGAAGACGTGGTGCTAATGGTAACTCACGCCCCCATGATTCATGAAATCATGAATTAATGAGCGCGATACCCATATTGATGACCTTAAATCATGAGTTTTGTCCCCTTCCTCCTCTCATACTCTCCATTCCTATTTGTCTCATTTTCCTGCCCTGTTCATGCTCAGCCAGAGGAGGGAAAAAGTACACCGGCGAGTTCTTCTAGTGACGCACGAGAACGCAGAGGAAGAAGCCAGGACGATCCATTTGAAGATCCAACCAAAATTCATTCGAAAAAGGTGTGTGTTATTGGGATCTAACTCATAGATTATTTTCCTGAAAGATTTATGCATTGTTGGGGTCTATATAGATCTAAAATTCATCAAGAATAGTAGAGAACGTACCAAAGTTTTCTCTCGACAATACATCGTTTCGATTAAAAACCATCTAATCTTTATTTGTATGATGCAATCCATCATGCCATCGACTTAGTTTTGATTATACATACATACATATATATATATAGGGTTTAATGGGCGTGTAACACCCATTTCGTGGAGCATCGTGAAACGCCTCTATCATCACCATCCATTTCAGATATGCGGCTCAAATCAAAACTACCTTAAAACAAAAAAACCACCTCACCCCACCATCGCTGGCACCCTGGCCATCGACGCCGGATCAGAGGGGAGGGGAGACGACGGCGCTGACCGAAGACGGGGGCGGCGATCGGAGAAGAGAAGAGAGAGATCGGAGGGGAGGGGAGGCGGCAGCGGTATAGATCGGGGAGTGGAGAGAACAGAGGAGAGCGGAGCAGCGGCGGTGCAGACCGGGGAGAGATCTGAGGGGAACGGCGGCGTCGGCGCAGATCCGGGGAGAGATCGAAGGGGAGGGGCGGCGGCGTAGATCGGAGGGGACGGACGGTGATGGCGCATATCGAGGAGAGATCAAAGGAGAGGGGCGGCAGCGGAGCGGCGACGGTGTAGATCGGGGAGAGATCGGAGGAGAGGGGCGGCAGCGGCATGGCGATGGCGCAAATCGGGGAGATCGGAGGAGAGGGGCAGCAGCGACGTGGTGACGATGCAAATCTTGAAGAGATTGGAGGGGAGGGGCAACAGCGACGATCGGAGGGGAGGGGCAACGACAACGACGAGGAGCACCGGAGGTAGATCGGGGATGCCTGAGGGGAGAGAGAGGAGAGAGAGAAGAGAGAGAGGGCGGAGAAGAAATGGGGGGATGCTGGAGGGGAGAGAGAGGAGAGAGAGAGGGCGGAGAAGAAATGGGGGGAGGGGAAAGTAGTTTAGTGGTTTCGATCTGAGCTATGGATCGAAAATGGACGGTGATAATAGGGTAAGTGTTACGAATTTTTCCATCAACAGATGTTAATCATTTTCATCATGTCTTAATTTAGTACTCACTTCGTTACCCTTTAATCTCAATGGGGTAATAAGTGTACGAAGTATCATTTCTTCCTGATAGTGCATTTGACAAATTAGGGATTTATTTTAAATCTCTGTCAAAAGCAACACATGCACATTATTTTTATCCATGTATTTACCACCTAAAACGTGTAGGAATCAGACTGATACATCTTACAATTATTACACATGTACCTGGGAAGGCCACTTTCAAGTGACATCACCTGCTAAAATGCATCACGTTTTTGGTGCACTAAATTCCCATCAGCAGGTGTAAAATTGTAGGTGTATAAATCATACTAATTCAAGCGCCTTTCTATTATAGGGTATTATGGCAGTTAGTTATCATGCGCATGTAGCATGTGATCCGTTTAATTCACCTTCTCAAAGTTACATTATTTGTAGTGCTGATCTTAGTGGTTTCGGTTTTAACTAATCCAATTAATTTTGTTGTATTTTTCTATTCATGTCTAGTCAATATTTGACATATATTAATATGATAATTTGAGATTAAATGAATGTCCGTTTTCCCCCTTCGGACAACTAGTGAATGAACTTCAACGAACGACCGCTCAATTTACGGGCATCCGGACTGTGGACAGAAAGTTTTCGACCTTAATCTAAACTCCTTGATTTGATAAGTTTCAGTCCACCTGATTGATAATGAAAGATATGAACCTAATGATGATTCGGAGCTGTCTCTGCTCCCTACTGCCTTGATTGATCCGAGTGATCAAAAGATAGGTCCACGGCTTATAAGACATAACGGAGGGTTATCATTTACTCTATCTAGATGAAAGTCTCTCCCCTACAGATGTTTCCGCTTTACGCGAGTTCATCTTGCCCGGCGGGGCATTCGTCATGGCACTGATCCCCCACTGACCCACTATGATCTAGATAGCTGCACCAATGTGTGCTTGCAATGGTATTCCCTAGAAGTGAAGAGCTCTTCCAATTTATGAACAAGATGAAAGAACATGAATGACAAAAAGAAGAATGAAAGGACTTTGCCCTTATGAACATGAATATGAACAATGAACATTAACCCAAACATGGAAAAGAAAGAAAATGAAAAAAGTACGAACTATGATTCTTCTTATCGACTCCTCTATTATGATTCACTCTTATACTTGATTTCCATGTTTACCTCATGTTTATTCTGATGGAACTAATATATGATTTATACGAACTCACACTTAGCTTTATGCTAACGGTTGAGCTTGCTCCCCTATGTGATCCCCACATGTACTTAATATGGATGCGTGCCGAGTTGATATGTGTGCAGCAACTACAGCTTGGTGGCGTGTGCACATGGTTATCGTAGGGCTAGATGGAGTCTTTATATCGAGTTGTATTTTCATTTGGACGGAAGTTATAGTGTTGTATTATGATATGGACCTTTATGTGCCTTATGTGTGACATTGATGTACCTTTTATTTATTTAGCTTCCGCATTTCTTTATATTATTGTGTAATATTTTATTATTTAAGTCTTCCACTTACGTGTCACTCTTATTCACCATTGGGTCAATAAAAGAGTTAAAGGAATACCAAAGAAAGTAACGACCAAAAGAAGATCTCGCCATGTGGCGGGGTCGAATTTCGAAGCGTTACAGAATCACTGCATATTTTAGTTATAATTTTTTTCCCATTAATAAATATCAACTTACCTCTCTTACCAATTGCTTCAACTTCTAGATTTACAATTTCAGTTATATTTTTTATGTTTTCTATTATAAAATACATATTGATAAAAATTACAAGCATAAATGTAATTAAAATTCGTAACTATCACTTATTAAGTTATAAATTATGACTATTATCCACATAATAAAATAAAATCTTTCATATATCGACTTCAATATGAATATAAAACTAATAAGAGCCAATAGAATCACATGCAAATTTGATATAAAATTTTCATGACTTGTAAAAAATAATTTTACACTCAACATAAATTATTACACTCAAAATATTTATGGACTTACTTTTTTCATATTAATGACTTTAATTCTGATTATTCAGATTCATGATAAATATTTCAAATAATAGTTCCTAAGAGAAACAAAAAAAAGTTCATAAATATTATGATGAGGAATTAAATTTTCTGTAGTTACTTCCTAGCATTTGATTCTCGACATAAACAAATTAAATGTAATAAATAAAATTAACAATAATGACAATGTTCTAAAAAAAAACTTACCACACAGGTCACGAATCACTATGAAGAAAAGAATAAAATGCAGTCACAAATTATAATTTCCTTTCATAGTGATTATAATTTCAATTGAATTAAGGCTACATAACATAATATAATAAATTTTTCATCATTAGACGGTTACAATATCTATTTTTTTTAGCCATGACTCTTACAAAAGCATATCAAGTAGATTAATATAGTGGAGTTAAAATAAAGTTTCATGCGATAGATTAATCATATAATTAGAATAGCATGTTGAGCACTATGTCTACTATTTATTTATTTTTCCTTTTGTGCATGCATTGATCAAGAACTAAACTTATACATTATTTTCTAAGTAAATATACATGAATGTACAAAGCATACTAATATTGGCATTATAATTAACTTATGAAAATAATATTTTAGTAAGAAATATAATTACCATAATATTTTTTTATGATGAAATTTCATAATTTGAATTTAAAACAACTCTCCAACTAAATAACAATAATTTAAACTCAAATTGCTTAACATCCATTAAAACAAAACTAATCCTCTAGAGGGAAGGAGAGATGACATTTGTTCGCATATTTTTTATGGCAAAAATTCATAATATGAATTTAAAATAACTCCCAATTAAATAACAACAAATTAAATTCAAATTTGTTAGCATGAATAAAAAAACAACCTTTAACAAAATAAAGGGGAGAGAGAGCGTTGTCACTAATACTAAGGGGCATGAATTTAGTACTTCTAATGTGATAATCATAAGAAATTGAGAAGTAACAATCTAAACAAAAGTAAGGGAGAGAGAGAGTGTGCATGCACATAATAAAAAAAGTTCTAAAGAACTACATAGATCTAAATGTGAAATAAAGAAAAAACATCAATTTGTGAAAAAAATTAAATACAATAAAAAGAATTTTTCCAGGGCTCAATGAAAATAAATATATATTAGGACTAACTAAACCAAATTACCTCAATTTCTAATAGGATTTCACCACTACATGAAACTCCAGCAAAACACACCACATCTCAATGTGTCACCGTATCTTTATATGTATGTAGGACCCGGTTGTAAAAACTGCCCTTGTGTAATATGCAAACAAATGTTGTTAATAAAACTGTTTCTTTGCGGTTTGCAAATAAATATTATTAAAATAACTTTCGGTTTGCAATTTGTAGTTTATTTTATGATAAGAATGATATATTTTATACGGAACGGGGATCTCCAGAAATATTTATAGAAATATTTAGTTATAATACTTATTTATATTTAAAAGTGAATTATTTTATTGTTTTTATATATTCATGATTTCAAAAATATTTATAAAAAAATATTCCAATTGAGAGGCCTATTTATAAAAAATGATTCCAAAATATTTATCATGATGAAAATCCATAAATCAAATTATAATAATTCTCTAACTAAATAATATAATCTAAATTCAAATTGTTTTTACATAAATAAAAATAAACGAACACCTACAACAAATAAGCTAAAAAGAGATGAGAAAAAGAGAAATGATACGAACGTGGATTTGTTTCTTCATGATAGGGAACAATTACCAATTATTAACTTACAATTTAAATAACTAACTAACTATTAACTCAAAAAAAAATGCAATTGACTATATAATATTTTAATTAGTTATAAATGTCTTAATGCATAAAAAATGAAGCGGCTACTAATTATCTAACCATGAACTCAATAAATTGTAATTGATTATATAATATTTAATTCATTATAAATTCTAAAGGACACATGTCATTGTAATAATATGTCAAATGGCGTATTCTCCTTTAATACTATCTTGCTTTTAATATAGTACTAGTACGATGACCCGTGCGATGCGCGGAGGACACAGAATTAAATACAAATTTTAATTATAAAATAAGAAATTTTATTTTGATATAAATTTTATAGATTATATAATCATTTTTCGCCTTAGAAACTTATATATGTAAATATGTTATAATAAATTAAATTTATTTGGAATTATTTTTTAAATTTATTACATTCTCTTTCATTTTTAACTATGTTTTACTCTATCTTCCTCCTCTTAACTTTGTTACTTTGTTAACATCTATTATTTAAAATTTAAAATTTAAAATTTTCTTGATGTTAATTTACGTATGACAATATAGAAACATCGTGACTACTCCTTTCAAACTATATATCTTTTTAATTTCGATATAATATAGGTATAAAAAATAATTGATATCTATATTTTTAAAATAATATAATGTCTTAGAATTAAGTAAATACTATTTATTTTAGTAGTTTTAACAATGTCTATTATTTTTATTTTATCTATTTCATTTTCTATGTGACAACGTAAAAATGTCATATTTGACATGCTATATGCATGTAAAGATATATATTCTAATAACTGACATTTGAGTATCCATAATTATATAATTATAATTTATCACTTTGTATATTCAATTTATGAGAGCTCGACACGTGTCATTTTCTACCTCTGCTTTTATATATATAAACTCAGTGCCATCAATCACGCACACTTGAAGTTTGTACCTAAATCATAAGATTCACTAAAAGAATAAATTATTGTCAAATTGTGGTATTATTGAGACAAAAATTTTAGTATTTACCTATAAATAGCTGAAGTGTCAAGACGGTCACATTTTTTACAATAATATTGATTTTCAATTTTGTCAACTTTCTTTGGACATCTCTTGCATCCCAAATAAGACCATTCTTTTTGTAATTCAATGTCCACTACCATTGCAACTATCCAAAAACTTTCTGCCTGTGAATATAAATTTTGCATTAGGTATAGAATGAATGACAAATAATAATAAAAAAATATATGTAATAAAAATTGTTGTAAAAATAAGTACCTGGAGACACTGAACTAAATCTCTAATAAGTTTGACCTCCACAGCTCCAGAGGATAATTCATAAAAAATGGAATAGCTACGTTGTGAGGAAATTTGAGTTATCCTCTCTATCATAGTTCCATTTTAAAAATGCAACTTGTACGTGTTATCATATATATATATATATTAAAAATACTAATTATAAAAAAATTTATAAGACATCTCATTGAATATATAGTAAAAAAAAATAATATACAAAACCTGGATTTAAAATATTTAACTTGAGGAAGATCAGGATTAATCCAGAGCTTGAAAGCATGCCAAGTATTTTGCACTGAATACTTATGAAGTAATTTAATTTAAGTTATAATGAGAAAATATTGTTATATGTAAATATAAAATTATAGAAATATGTAAAGTTATGCACCTTGAAATTTTTGAGCTCTTATTAATTGCATCGCAACTATAACAGGTTGGCCCACTGATGCATCCAAGTGTGATATGATTTGATCAACAAATTCTCCCTAGAATGTTGCAGAGATAATATTCCTCCTACATGAAAAAACAATTATAAACACAAAAGTACAATAAATGTAACATAATGCAATAAATTATTAAAATTACTATTGCAACTTACTCGTGATCTTCGAGTTCTACATTCATGTAGATACTATTCGCGTTATCCTTTTTGCTCTCTTGAACTTCGCTACGACTTATGATCTCTCCTATGACATCTAAAATGTTTTGGATAAAATGGGGGTCCCCCCATTTAAAATGGGGGGACAGACCCCCCATTTTATTGTGCCCGTCCGATCTCGATCGGACGGGCACCGATTTAGAAATCCAAAACCGGCAATTTTACTGTCATGAACCGCGCGAACCGGTTAATTTTTTTACTGAACCGGATGGGCGCGTGAACCGGTCTTCGTCCGATAATAAAACGAAGGGCGTAGTAAAAATTTTCGCCCTTTCTCCCTCATTTTCTCTCTCCGTCTTTCTCCCCTTCTCGCGCGATGACGACCATGATCGGCTGCGACCACATTTTTGACGATGACCGGCGACTTCGACGATGACGTCCGCGCGACCACGACTGGCCGCGACACGATCCGCGCCACCACGAATGCCGCCGACCAGATCCGCGCCACCACGACCGCCGGCCGACCAGATCCGTGCCACCACGATGGCCGGCGGGCAGATCCATACGAGATCCATCGATCTTTGACCGTCGGCGGACCAGATCCGTGCGACGAAGACCAGATCCGTCGAACTTCGACCGCCGATCGGATCTTTGACCACGAGGTATTTTCCCCCATTTTGTCCTCTGTACCTTTGTCGGTTTTTATCTCGGGCTGACCTTTGTCATTGCCGCCAGATTCGTCGCCGGCCACCCTGCCCGCTTGCACGACAACGCCGGCCCTTCGTCGCGCACACGCCGCCGCCCTTTGTCGCACGCACGCCGCCCTTCGTCGCATGCCCGCCACCGCTGACCGCCACCGCCGCCTAATCGCTATCTCACGCACGCACGCCGCCGCTGCCCACGCACGCCCCCGCCGCCGCCCTTTGTCGCACGACGTCGCATGCACGCATGCCCCAGCACACCCCGACCGCCGCCCTTCGTCGCACGACGTTGCACGCACGCATGCCCCAGCACGCCCCCACCGTCGCCCTTCGTCGCACGACGTCGCACACACGCCGCCACAGGCCGTCGCCCGCCCTGCCGCTCTCGCACGACAACACCCGCATGCACGCCGACCCCATCCGCACCCCGGCCTGGCCGCACCTGCCCTTCCACAAACGCACGTCCCCGATCGCACTCTGCCCCCGCACGCCCTGCCGTTCTGCACGCTCCCGCCACGCCCTCACGGTATCTTTCGAAGTCGCATCTAGATAAAACTATGTTTATCATAAATTGTACTGAATTAATGTTGTTTAACTGAAGTTCAATTGTACTTAATTATGTTTATCTGAACTTCAATTGTACTTATTTGTTTCATGTTCCTTCATCGTGTTCATGTATGCATGTATGTCTTATTGTTTCACAGGTCAGCCATGTCATCTTCTACCTCTTTCATATCATGTCAATTAGATATTCCTTTTTGTGTGTGTGGTGGCAATATTACAAACTTCATGGACAAATAATAATCCCGAGAGACGATTTTGGGGGTGCTCTCATTATCGGGTAAATATTTTCATTGGCAATAAGTAATGTATTTTGGTCTTCATTTCTATTTCATCGTCTGATGTTCATTTTGTGTATAATGTTCTTACAGGGTAAGACCCCGCACGAAGATTGTAATTTTTTTCAGTGGTTCGATCCAACTATGGATGATCGGCATAAGAATATTTTAAGAAGCTTGTTAAAGGACGATGAAAAAGTTCAAAGACGAAGATTGGATAAATATAGGATCATTTTAATAGGATTGCTCAATAAAATTATCGCTTATGAAGATGTTGCAAGGAGAGATAAAATTATGTATTTACTTCTTGGAATGATAATATCATTTGTATTAGTTAAAATGAACTTTCTTTAGTTGCAGGGTTTGTAATCCTTAGTTTCCTTCTTCTTTTTATGTAGTCATAGCAGTTTGTAATGAACTTGTATGTAATCATGTTTAGTTAACAATTTGCGATATGTTTGTGAGATGTTGTATGCTTGTGATATGTTGTATGCTTGCGATATGTTAAATTTGTTATATGTTTGCGATATGTTTGTGATATGTTTGCGATATGTTGTATGCATGTTTGCGATATGCCAGAATCAAATAGTAAAAATAGATTGCATTGCCAATGCATCAAAAAGAATCATAAACGACTGCAGTACTCTAGTACTAAAGAATCATAAATATTAGAAGATGCACATACTTTTTACGATAAGTTTTAGAACTTGGTTACGAGAACACAAAATATGTTACAACACAAATATGTTACAACACAAAATAAGTTCCAACATAAATAGATTCCAACATAAATAAGTTACAACATAAGTAGGTTCCAACATAAATAAGTTACAACATAAGTATATTCCAACATAAGTAGGTTCTAACATAAATATGTTACAACACAAAATAAGTTCCAACATAAATAGGTTCCAACATAAATAAGTTACAACATAAGTAGGTTCCAACATAAATAAGTTACAACATAAGTATATTCCAACATAAGTAGGTTCTAACATAAATATGTTACAACACAAAATAAGTTCCAACATAAATAGGTTCCAACATATTACATCAAACATATGACATCCAACATATTATATAAGTCTTCAGTCATGACCTTCATTCTTAGCACCCTGTCAAATATAAAGACGATTATTAGACTTCCTAAGAGAGAAGTAAATGAAAACAAATTAAACTTCTATTAAATGAAAAATAAATGAACCTGCAATAATGGACACTTTCATTTGTCATGTCCTTGCTTTCCACATTTCCCGCAACTCCTCTTTCTCGAATCATTATGTGACATGGAAATTTTCACGCTAGATTTCATCCTTGCAATATTCTTAGACCTGCCTTTAGACTTCACACAAAGTGGGTCCCGGATCGTAAATTGTAAGTCATGCAAGTTTATGGAGTTTGGTTCACTAAGTGGTAAGTCAGTAGTGCTAAACTGAATTGTTTGAAAGTGGCTTGTGCTTACTCCACTTGCATCTATAGATTCACTCGGCACATGAATTGCACTCATTTTCAAGATGAGATCATCTATAGTTGGCGCCCCGCATTGTAAATGCGTAGGTGAAATGAGACTCATCGTTTGTACTTTTCATAGATTACTTTGCCAAGATAATTTTTGAATGGGTGATATGCTATCACCGGAAGTGGATTGACAAGCATAAATGGCATGTGCTTTTGTGTATCTAGCATTTATGGTCCAGCGATGAAGCACATAATCTTCAAGCAAGAAACTCACACTTTTCTTTTGCAAAATACATAGAATATGACAGCACAAAATTTTTTCTTGTTCAAACTTTTTCCATGAACATTTTGCATAAATATTTTCAGCTTTATTAAATTCCACCACATTTTTTTCCCTCATCAATAGCCCTCATAGGAAAAATAGAGTAGTAAGATCTATCTGTGTCCTTGTAAATCTTATGCATTGTGAATATGAAATAGTGTGCATATTCTGTCTGAAACTTACAAAATGAAGCTTGTGTGTAGATCTTACCTGCATGTTCCTCCAAAGGACTATTAACAATGTATGCAGGTTATGAGTTCATTGTTTGAAAGTCTTCTCATTCTTCACGTCCACGATGAGTCTGGACATCTTTTTCATATTGCTCTACAAAGTGCGAAAGCGAAGTGTGCGTATTGACATAACAATAAAAAAAAGCATTAATATTTTTTGCCCTCTGAGTGGTTCTCATACCTGCAATAAAGACGTCTTTATAATATAAAGAAACTCACTGTTCACGTTTGTTGTACATCACTTCTTATCAATGCCCATCTCGAATATGAAACTTTTCTTTCAAAGAGAGCCATCCCTCTTCAAATTCATCTATATTTGATGATCCATATAGCTACTTATTGTACTCCTCCTTAAATGTCGGTTGTGCATACAAATCCTATAGATGAGTCATCGCATTTCTAGCGATATGCCATGTACAAAAGATGTGTTTTGTGTGTGGGAAAACCTTACGTATGGCATTCCCCATCGCGATGTCCTGATCTGTAATGATACATTGTGGATATTTTCCAAACATGCATTCAGACCATTGTTCAAACAACCATGTGAAAGTCTCCTCTGTCTCATCTGCAAGTAAAGCACATCCAAATAAGCAAGATCTCCAATGGTGATTAATTCCTGTGAATGGTGCAAATGTCATTCTTAAATTATTGGTTCGATATGTTGTATCAAATACAATGACGTCACCAAAAGTCAAATTACTATCTCTTGACCTACCATCAGCCCAAAAAAAATTCAGAACTGTGCCATCTGCATCAACCTCCCAACTATGAAAGAAACCCGGATAAGAATGTACATTTTTTTGAAAATTATAGATAATTTGCAAGCATTCGACAGAGAAAGTGCTTTTTCTTATGGTTCTCAAATGATCAATACAATTTTGAATTGTTATAAGAGGTTCTCCAGACATATTAAGGGCTCTGGCAATCTTAGATGGACCCATACCAAATGCATGTAGATGACCAATAGCTTCTCTAGAAGTTGCGCTGATTTGATTATGTGATCTTAAGAACTTTACCTTCGAAGGAGTTGTCAAGCAATGACTATGCTCTTCTTGAAATTTTTTTACCTCCCATTGTTCATCTTGCCTTAGAACAACATATAGATGAGCATGACAATCGTCTCTAACTTTTCTTTTTTGTGTAAAAGCTTGTGTCTGTCCTTGTCTAATTCTCTTGTGCCCTTCTTTAGAACAAACATACTTTACATTGATTACCTTCCCTGTAATCTTGTGCTTATGTGAAGTTTGTTTTCTCACAGAAAAATCCACTAATTTAGCATACATGTTGTAGTATTTGTAGGCTTCTTCATCTGTGTCAAATAACATTCCAACATAGGATTTCGGTAACTCATATGCTTTGACAAAATTAACATCTTCTTCAGGTTTGTCATGTTCAATATCGTCTTCATTCATCCATTCTTCTATTAATTCTGCCATGTTACCAGCACTATTCTCACCGTCCATGTGCAATTTTACCTAAAAAATACAAATAAATTCTCATTTGGCGAAATGAAGTTATATTTTTGTAATATATCCTCTATTTTGCTCACTATTGCATGATACAATTAACTCATATTATTGCAAACAATAATGATTAAACAAATTGTAAACAAGAATGATTAAACAAACATATTTACACATGAAAATTAACTCACATCATTCAATTAATCTTGAGATATTTAACTAACAAGATGATTAACTACTTGCATGATGAAATTGATTACCTAAGTACAACATGATATGTGATCAACTACTTACAATTGAAGGTGATTATTACATAATTATAAGGTTACTACTTAGAAAGGTGATTATTACATAATTATAAGGTTACTACTTAGAAAGGTGATTATTACATAATTATAAGGTACCAGGGCATCGGTGTCGTGCGACGAAGGGCGGCGGCGTGCGTGCGACGAAGTGGCGGCGGTGGGCGGGCGACGAAGGGCGGCGGCATGCGTGCGTTGTCGTGCGAGCGGGCAGACAAGGCGGCCGGCGGCGGATTTGTCTGCAAAGACAAAGGTCGGTCCGAGATAAAAACCGACAAAGGTATAGAGGACAAAATGGGGGAAACTACCTCGTGGTCGAAGATCCAACCGGCGGTCAAAGTTTGGCGGTCGAAGTTCGGCGGATCTGGTCTTCGTCACGCGGATCTGGTCGACCGATGGTCGAAGATCGACATATCTCGTATGGATCTGGTCGAAGAAGAAGGGATCTACCTGCCGACGGTCATGGTAGCACGGATCTGGTCGGCCGACGGTCGTGATGGTGCGGATTTGGTCGGCGGCGGTCGTGGTGGCGCAGATCTGGTCGGCGACCGTCGTGGTGGCGCGGATCTGGTCAACGGCATTCGTGGTGGCGCGGATCGTGTCGTGGCCGGTCATGGTCGTGCGGACGTTGTCGTTGAAGTCGCCGGTCATCGTCGAAGTTGTGGTCGCGGCCGGTTGTGGTCGTCATCACGTGAGAAGGGGAGAAAGAGGGAGAGAGAAAATGATGGAGAAAGGGTGAAATTTTTACTGCGCCCTTCGTTTTATTATCGGCCGAAGACCGATTCACGCGCCCATCCGATTCAGTCAAAAATTTAACCGGTTCACGCGGTTCACGGCAGTAAAATTGCCAGGTTTGGACTTCTAAATCGGCACCCGTCCGATCGAGACCGGACGAGCGCAATAAAGGGTGGGGGGGGGGTCTATCACCCCCATTTTAAATGGGGGGACCCCCATTTTATCCAAATGTTTTACAACAATTTAAGAAACAATATTAATGAATTAGATATATCAATTGAAAATTATAAATGTGTAAAATAATTATTACCAAATAGTTCCTTCTCATCAACATTAGCTTCATTCAGTAACTGCCCATAAGGACGTAGATCAAAGATATTCATGTAGAATTTTGGATCTACTGTTTCCATGACAAAAGTTCTTTGCGTAAACGTTAGTCTCAATTTATGATTTGTATACTTTAAAAACAAAATGTTTGTCCTCACCACAAAATTTTTCATCACATACAATCCTAATTCATTGATCTTTGTTTTGAATAAACGAATTATTAATTTTCCAATAGTAGCATGAATGCGACCTCCCTGCAAAATGAAAACAAAGAATAGTGTGAAATTTTGTAAAAAATTTAAATATGATTATCAATTTTGAATATAATAATATATTTTTATTTATACCTTTTCATCTTGTAATATCATTTCCATGGAGTACGTATTGTTAGAATTACCACGATCAGGGACATCCCACATTCTTACCACACAAACTTTGAGATTCCAATGCATCTTAGTTGGATTATATCATAGATGAAATCAAATTTTTCAGCCATGATTCAACGAAAAGAAATCTGGAAAAAATAATCAAAGCAATATATATTATTAAATAATTACCTGCTAGAACAATGACAAAAATTGATTACAAAGATATGTAGAAAAACTATTTGTAACTATGATTTCTTAGGAAAAAACAAAGATAAATAAATTAAGTGAAAAAATACGAACATACAATGATGATCTTCATTTCTATCCTCCTTTCGGTCATGCTGATAACAATTATTATAAGGGTTTTATATATGAGATAGATACAACAACAATAAAGCCTTATCCCACTAGGTGGGGTCGGCTATATGGATCATACGACGTCATTCCGCTCTATTAGTAACCAAACCTTTCGGTATATTATTCACCAATAGATCTTGCTCTATTAGTTCGCCAAGTGTCCGCCTTGGCCTCCCTCTTCCTCTTTTAATCGGACTCCAAATTATTTGATCTACTCTTCTTACTGGCGCATCTAATGGTCTTCTCTGAACATGACCAAACCATCTCAAACGCTTCTCTACCATTTTCTCACTAATAGGAGCCACTCCGACTCGTTCACGTATATGGTCATTCCTAATCTTATCTAATCTTGTATGACCACACATGCATCTCAATATCCTCATTTCGGCTACCCTCACTTTACGTTCATGTTGTCCCTTCATAGCCCAACATTCACTACCATATAACACTGCTGGCCTTATAGCAGTACGATAGAATTTTCCTTTAACTTTATTGGGTACTTTTCTATCACAAAGAACTCCAATGGCTTTCCTCCACTTACACCAACCAGTTTGAATTCTATGATTAACATCGTCATCAATCTCACCATCTTGTCTTACAATTGATCCTAAATATTTAAACTTTGTCACTTGAGGAATTATATCCTCCCCTAGCCTAACTTTCAAATCGTCTCTAAGTTGTTTATTTGTGAAATTGCTATGCATATATTCTGTTTTATTCCTACTTAAACGAAAACCCTTTGGCTCCAACGTATTTCTCCATATTTCCAATTTTGTATTAATATCTTCTCTTGAATCTGCTAAAAGTACTATATCATCCGCAAATAGCATGCACTTAGGTACCTCCTCTGTGATACTCTCGGTTATAGCATCGATAACTAAGTTAAATAGATACGGGCTTAAAGCTGATCCTTGATGTAGGCCAATTCCTATAAGAAATTCATTTGTCTCACCTCCGGGTGTCCTAACCCTTGTCCATGCCCCATCATACATATCTTGTATTACTTTAATGTAGGCAACACTCACCCTCTTCTTTTGCAAGGCTTTCCAAAGTACATCCCTTGGTACCCGATCATACGCCTTCTCTAAGTCAATGAAAGCCATATGTAAGCCTCTTCTCCTACTTCTCCATATATGAGATAGATATTGGTAAAAAATCTTTCGTTTATGATAATTGAATAATTTGTTACAGAAATAATATTTCATGTACAGTAGTTGAACAATTTGTTATTAGTTTATTAGAATATTTTAATCAATGATTTATAACAAACTTTCTAATAATAATAAAATTATTATGAAACATAGTTGTTAAATGATTTATGTACCTAATCTTCTATCTTCTTGATAGAGTAACATGATAATAATAAAAAAATAACTATATACAACTAAAACATATGAGTAAAAATAATATTTATGATTAGGTTTGGCTGATTATTTTGTTATTAGTTCATTGCATATCCTCTATCGATTTATAACAAACTATTCAATAATATAAAATTATTATGGATACTACTTGATATACATAAATCTATAATTAGAATATTCTATATACAATTAAAACTTATTAGTAAAAATAATAAAAAAATATGATTATAATTATTGTAAACATGAAATATATATATAGGTAACAAATTAACAAACTAATACTACTAATAATAGAAGGATTAAGTTTGATTTGACTATTTTGTTATTAGGTGATTATATATCATATATCAATTTATAACAAACGATGACATATATAATCATATATATTTTCTAATAACTAATTTTTGAAAGAATAACAACATGATAATAATAAAAATAACTATGTACAACTAAAACATATTTGTACAAATAATATATGATTACATTTGGTTGATTATTTTGTTATTAGTTCATTACATATCCTCTATCGGTTTATAACAAACTATTCAATAATATAAAATTATCATGGGTACTAATTGATATACATAAGTCTATGATTAGAATGTTCTATATACAATGAAAACTTATTAGTAAAAATAATATAAAAATATATGATTATAATTATTGTAAATATGAAATATATATAGGTAACCAATTAACAAACTACTACTACTAATAATAAAAGGATTAAGTTTGATTTGACTATTTTGTTATTAGACGATCTTATATCCTATATCAATTTATAACAAACAATGACATATATAATCATATATATTTTCTAATAACCAATTTTTGAAAGAATAACAACATGATAATAATAAAAATAACTATATACAACTAAAACATATTAGTACAAATAATATATGATTAAATTTGGTTGATTATTTTGTTATTAGTTCATTACATATCCTCTATCGGTTTATAACAAACTATTCAATAAAATAAAATAATTATGGATACTACTTGATATACATAAGTCTATGTTTATAACAACCTGATTATAATAATATATGATTATAAGTATAACAACCTGATTATAATTCGAATATTATCATTTTATATATTCAATTTATGAGAGCTTGACACATGACACTTAGAATAACAACCTGATTACAATGAAATATGATTATAAGTATCCATGATTATATAATAAAATAGAGCTCGACACATGACACTTAGAATAACAACCTGATTATAATGAAATATGATTATAAGTATCCATGATTATTTATTTTGTTATTAGTTCATTACATATCCTCTATCGGTTTATAACAAACTATTCAATAAAATAAAATTATTATGGATACTACTTGATATACATAAGTCTATGTTTATAACAACCTGATTATAATAATATATGATTGTAAGTATAACAACCTGATTATAATTCGAATATTATCATTTTATATATTTAATTTATGAGAGCTCGACACATGACACTTAGAATAACAACCTGATTATAATGAAATATGATTATAAGTATCCATGATTATATAATAAAATAGAGCTCGACACATGACACTTAGAATAACAACCTGATTATAATGAAATATGATTATAAGTATCCATGATTATTTATTTTGTTATTAGTTTATTACATATCCTCTATCGGTTTATAACAAACTATTCAATAATATAAAATTATTATGGATACTACTTGATATACATAAGTCTATGATTATACCAACCTGATTATAATAATATATGAATGTAATCATAACAACCTGATTATAATTCAAATATTATTATTTTATATATTCAATTTATGAGATCTCGATACATAGCACTTAGAATAACAACCTGATTACAATGAAATATGATTATAAGTATCCATGATTATATAATAAAATAGAGTTTGACACATGGCACTTAGAATGACAACCTGATTATAATGAAATATGATTATAAGTATCCATGATTATATAATAAAATATTATTCTTTTATACATTCTGTAACGACCAGCAAAAAAAAAGAAAATAACACGTGATGAACCGCACGGTTGGAAAGGAATAAAGATCCAATCCAATTGGGACTCCATCTATTAAGTGATTTCCATGAAATCAGGAAATCAATCTGATATCTTTGAACCTGATTAGAATTATAGGAGACTATAAAAGATGGAATAGAATTCGTTAAACCTTTTCTCCTCGAAAACCCTCACGAACGTCCTTCCCCGCTGGATTTTTGGGATCAGCTGGAACAGCCAAGGAAGAACCGACATGTGAAGGCCGAGAGGAAGAATAGGGAGGAAATAGGGGAGGGCATCGTTAATCAATTTTTTCGACGAATCGAGGAACAATTTAATTGCGATAACAGGTGGGTGAATCGAAATCACCTTCTATGACCCCTGAATAACGTTAAATCATGCCCTAATCGTACAAGTAAATAAGAAGAGAAAAAGATGGTTCAAGTTCCTTGTTTTTGCCTTGCTTGATTTTCTTGAATTCATTGATTGATTGATTATTTGCATGCATAATTCACTGTTTGTTGATCTATTGTTGTGTGATTGATTTGCTAGGGATAGTAATTAGGTTAGATTGAGATTGCACCAAAGAATTTACGAAATTCGAGGGTTCTGCAAGTTTTTTGGACGTTGACCGATCGATCGGTCCGTATGCATCGCGGCAACCGATCGACCGATGACTTGCATGTAGCCGCTTTCTGCACATGTCGACCGATTCCTGTCACCGGTCGACCGATCCTTCCCCATCAGGTCGACCGTTCAACTGAACGGATCAACCGACCCGCAGACAATCGGTCGACCGTTCCCCTGAATCGGTCGACCGATTCCCCTGAAAATCTTTTATTATATTTATTAATTAATTTCCTTTTATCCAGATATTATATATATATGATTGATCCTATTTTCTGACCCTACAGAGATCCCTCACTGATTTACATGATTTACTCTGTTATTGATTTATTTCACGTTGATCCTATCGTATCGGTTGCATCAAGAACAAAGAGCTACAAGTTATTAAAAGCGATTAATAAGTTCAAATGAAAGATTAATGATGGGTTGCCAGTCCAAGTCAAGTGCATCAAGATAAGGGTCGCTCTCTTGGTCATGGTTTGATCATCCATTGACCCGCACAAGGCCGTATTGTTTGCTGGGCATACCCCAAGAATTAAAGGCACCTAAAGTCACCCTGATTGCTAATTAATAACCAAGATCAAGAAGCAAGTTCAAGTCAAGTCAAGTATGCCATGATTCCAAGTTTAATATATATTATTGATCCTCCTGATTCATGATATCGCTGATCTTATTCTTATTATGATCCATGATACTGATATGTTATCTTTCACGTTCAAGTTAAGCATGATTATTTACCGCTGATTATTATATTCATGTCATACACTGTATATCATGTGGTTCCCCACTAGGCTGTAAAGCTTACGGGAGGAACTCCTCCCCTGTGTCTTATTTCCACAGGACCAGGTCAGTGACGTGGTGGAGTAGGCGTGTGATGATGAAGCTCTGGCGATAGGACATCACATGAACCATAGGGCTTCTAGAGCGTTTATTAGTTTTCATTTACCTTCCGCATTTTAGTTTCATGATGTAGAACTTATTTTATTTCTTTAGCAATTATATAGCCACTTTTAGACTTCCGCAAATTAAAGTTATCATTTATTTTTATTTCTTTTCTTCTGCTAACGTGTCTTGGTCATTGACTGAGATATGGTCAATGTTATGGTCAAGTTATAGCATGCCGTAGCGTCTCCAGATTGGTCTTCGCCACGTGGCGGGGGTCGATTTGGTGGCATTACATTTATGGTATCAGAGCCTAAAGTTAGGACTCTCTTGACGTCCTAGTGTATATAATAGTATAGTATGGTAAAATGTTCATGTGTTATCGCCGAGCAGTTGCCACACCCTCCACTGAAAAGCATTGTAAGTCAAGCTCATGTTTATGCTAAGTTACTGTTTATTGATGTATTGATATATATTTGATATGAGTGGTTGATTCCTAAGAAGATTATTCTATATGGCAGGAATCAACCTAAATTTTATTAGTGTTTAGACAAAAAGGTTCATAAAGGTTACGAACAAAGTGAAAAGGAATATGTAATAAGGATGTGGATAAATATACTCACGTGAAGAATGAGTCTTACAGATATTTAAAGGGTAAAATATAAGAAACGATTATGTTTCTTATAATTCATATTTTTCATCTCTTTCATGATCGCTCTATTCACGGACTTCTTCTGCTGACTGCAGCAGTATGAAGAGGAAAATGAATAGGCATATCAGTTGCAAAGAGATGTAGATTTAAGAAAGAAACGAGGGAATTAATAAGAGTAATTAAAGGAGTCGACTCACACAACATGTAGGTGTGAGATGATTTCAAATAATAGAAGTGAAATCAAGCATGTCTAAGTTATGATTTATCGTTATGATTTATTTGGTTCCATTTGGTCTACCAATATAGGGGTTTAATAAATTACCTTATATGTTTATATTAATAAATATGGACCCATAATGCTCGTTGTGCCTTACACTTCTTATGACCCCTCTATATCATGTTGATAAAGGTCCTTAGAAAAAAAATTCAAATTAGTTATACGAATTTCTAGTTGGATTACCTTATATTGGAAATAGGAATTAGAATTATTAATCATGTTCAAGTATGTAATATTGATTTGACAAGAATCTAAGTATTAGTGAGCTGTCCAAGAATCATGTATAATGTAGGGATAGACAAATATAGAAGCTTAAAGGGTTTAGAAGTCACATTGGCTTGAATAAATGTTAGGAGAAATTTTCAATAAGAAAGTGACTGTCTGAGTTAATCGAACATTTAGATCTAACATACTCACACACATATGTACATATAACATAATATACTTATAAACATATAAAGATAAATAAATAAATAGATAGATTTAATTAACTTAGTTTAGTATAGAGTGGATTTGAAATTTTAATAATATGAAGTATATTTTATATAGTCATTATTAAAGAATGAATTCTCTATCATCGCAATGTATATATATATTTTCAAAATAGACTAATATGGTTAATACCAGAATTATATAAGAACAAGCAAGGCACGAAAGGGTTAAAATGAATGTGAAATTTTTTGAAAAGATTTAAGGTCTATTAACTGAGATAAGCTTGAGGAGGCATATGAGCCTCCAGCCATCAAGTATTAAAAGATCAAAACACCAAGTGAGAAAATCTTTAGAAAGTATGGGGGGTTAAGGTAAAGTATGAGGAATTTTATAAATCCCCTACAAGATTTCTGGAAAAGCAAGTTATGCACCCGAGAGGGATGATTATGCAAGTTTTAATATAATTATAGTTTTCATAATAATGTCAAAACGTATAGGATATTTAATCATATAATCATGGTTGATGGTTCAAGAGGGAAAATAAATCATATATATATGTTAAGATAAATGGTTAAGCAATCCATCAGATGATACATAGAATGTCCTCTAAGATGCAACATATAAGATGATATATAGAATGTTCTCTAAGATGCCTCTACATCAATATGATGAAAAATGTTCAAGATTTTGTCTTGATCAAGTGGACCACTTATGATTTAATCATAAGTATTATAAATGGATTAGTTCTCCTTTTCAACTTTAAAGTTATCCCGACCCTCTCCCATGTGCTACAAGATATCGTTAATGCAAAAGGATCATGAAATGATACGCAAAGAAGAAGAATGCTTGCTTGTATTCTATTTGATTGATTGTTTTGTTTTCTTGTCTTATTGTTTGAATTCATTCCATGTGTTCACTTGCATTCATGATGTTTTACTAAGGACTTATGTTAGAGAATGTGCATAAATGGTTTTGTTCATTAAGAACTAGATTGTACTATATGATCAACCCCTCATCGTAAATAGCATTCGACCTTAACATTGATTCAGAATGCTTTAAGATACTCAAGGAAAGAACTTATAGTGATAAAATATAACCACTAGTCTCCTATGAAATTATATAATCTGACATTGCAAGAAACAGATCAAATGTAAGACAAATAAGTTATGTCTTCCACTCAAAAGCTAAATGATTATGATGATGTTTAGAGTAGGATCACATCAAACATAGGTCATCGTGAAAGTTATTGATCTAAATTGACCTTATAAAGATGATGATTAACATAATTCCATCACCAATTTTATCGAATCATATGACGATGCCATTATCTATGATGATGGACAATGTTCTTAGTGATCCTATTGATTCTTACATGACATAGGTCACCCAATAAGGACGACGACCTTATGAAAATAACTTCATACCATAAAGTCCATGCTAGTGATACTAATGACGATTGAAGATAAGATCTATTCTTCACATCGACTAGAAACTTCTTAGGAGGATTACGATGGGATTCCTATTTGATTCTTCCTTATAAGATGTATAAGTATTATGCAAAAAGAAGAAGATAGTTACTAGTATCCAAATCGTCTAAAAGGTTATCGTTAGAAGTTGAGTGTCATATCAACCTCCTTTCAAGTATGACCTTGATCTCCAATGCCCCATGACACATGAACTGAAAAGATAAATTTAATAACTTTAAAACAATGGGTTCATGAGTGTTCCACTTCTTTTGTAAAGAAGAATAACGTCTCTATGAATCTAGAGATTTATTAACTAGTTATTAAATAAAATAACTATTAAGACATAAGTGTCTGTTACTAAGCAAATGATGACATATTTAAGCCTAGGTGTTCTCAAGATCAATCTAAGGAGTGAGTACCAGTAGTTTCGCGTGGATGAAGAAGATGTAATGAAGATAATTTTCCTGACAATGAATGATCACTATAAATTGAGCGATGCCATTGGACTAAAGAACACCCCTCAAACATTTAGGTTCTCACGAACCTTGTGTTCAAACTATGCCTACATTTAGGTAGAAAAGATTGAAGTGTTCATCGATCAAAAGAGTCTTAGGTATGCTTTCTTTTAGTAGTACACTAATATGTGACAATGAAGATGACTTGAAGTTTGAAAGATTCTAAGTTCTCCATGAAGTACTATTTTGGTAAAAATGAACTCGGTTACACATACACTCAGACACAAGTGATACTCACTAGGCTTCATGAGGCTTCATATAAAACGATGAAGTCCTAAAGAGAGCAATACTAGATGAATAACATAAGCCTGTGTTGCGATCCATTTAGGAATAAGTCTTATAAGAAGAAGTATTAGATGAATATTATAAGTCTGGGTTGCGATCCATTTGAAAAGTACACAGATGTATAAGGATGAACAAATAGTAATGACATGAAACATGAAGATACAAAAATATGCCCTAAGTACCCAGCATGTCAAGGTAGAAAAAGTAGAGCATTAAAAATCCTAAGAGATGATGATGCATGACGTTAAGAATTCGTAGACTTGACCTTTGCTGAGTACTCAATACATATACTGGAACACAAAGTACAACGTCAGAAAAATAAGGATGTCCCCATGGTCAGAGTAGCTTGGCGCGTTACCGTAACGGAGACGATGCAACATGGGAGCTCGAGTCGGAAATGCGCCAAGAATTTTCTCACATTTTCGGTAAGCTCTCTACCTACTGCAAAATTCGAGGACGAATTTTCTTTTAAGGGGGTAAGAATGTAACGACCAGCAAAAAAAAAAGAAAAGAAAATAACACGTGATGAACCGCACGGTTGGAAAGGAATAAAGATCCAATCCAATTGGGACTCCATCTATTAAGTGATTTCCATGAAATCAGGAAATCAATCTGATCTCTTTGAACCTGATTAGAACTATAGGAGACTATAAAAGATGGAATAGAATTCGTTAAACCTTTTCTCCCTGAAAACCCTCACGAACGTCCTTCCCCGTTGGATTTTTGGGATCGGCTGAAACAGCCAAGGAAGAACCAACAGGTGAAGGCCGAGAGGAAGAATAGGGAGGAAACAGGGGAGGGCATCGTTAATCAATTTTTTTGACGAATCGAGGAACAATTTAACTACGATAACATGTGGGTGAATCGAAATCACCTTGCATGACCCCTGAATAACGTTAAATCATGCCCTAATCGTACAAGTAAAGAATAAGAGAAAAAGATGGTTCAAGTTCCTTGTTTTTGCCTTGCTTGATTTTCTTGAATTCATTGATTGGTTGATTATTTGCATGCATAATTCACTGTTTGTTGATCTATTGTTGTGTTATTGATTTGCTAGGGATAATAATTAGGTTAGATTGAGATTGCACCGAAGAATTTATGAAATTCGAGGGTTCTGCAAGTTTTTTGGACGCCGACCGGTCGACCGGTCCGTATGCATCGCGACAACCGGTCGATCGATGACTTGCATGTAGCCGCTTTCTGCACATGTCGACCGATCGACCGATTCTTCCCCATCAGGTCGACCATTCAACTGAACGGATCAACCGACCCGCAGACAATCGGTCGACCGTTCCCCTGAATCGGTCGACCGATTCCCCTGAAAATATTTTATTATATTTATTAATTAATTTCCTTTTATCCAGATATTATATATATATGATTGATCCTATTTTCTGACCCTACAGAGATCCCTCACTGATTTACATGATTTACTCTGTTATTGATTTATTTCACGTTGATAAAAGCGATTAATAAGTTCAGATGAAAGATTAATGATGGGTTGCCAGTCCAAGCCAAGTGCATCAAGATAAGGGTCGCTCTCTTGGTCATGGTTTGATCACCCATTGACCCGCACAAGGCCGTATTGTTTGCTGGGCATACCCCAAGAATTAAAGGCACCTAAAGTCACCCTCATTGCTAATTAATAACCAAGATCAAGAAGCAAGTTCAAGTCAAGTCAAGTATGCCATGATTCCAAGTTTAATATATATTATTGATCCTCCTGATTCATGATATCGCTGATCTTATTCTTATTATGATCCATGATACTGATATGTTATCTTTCACGTTCAAGTTAAGCATGATTATTTACCGCTGATTATTATATTCATGTCATGCACTGTATATCATGTGGTTCCCCACTAGGCTGTAAAGCTTACGGGAGGAACTCCTCCCCTGTGTCTTATTTCCACAGGACCAGGTCAGTGACGTGGTGGAGTAGGCATGTGGTGATGAAGCTCTGGCGATAGGACAACACATGAACCATAGGGCTTTTAGAGCATGTATTAGTTTTCATTTACCTTCCGCATTTTAGTTTCATGATGTAGAACTTATTTTATTTCTTTAGCAATGATATAGCCACTTTTAGACTTTCGCAAATTAAAGTTATCATTTATCTTTATTTCTTTTCTTCCGCTGACGTGTCTCGGTCATTGACTGAGATATGGTCAATATTATGGTCAAGCTATAGCATGCCGTAGCGTTTCCAGATTGGTCTTCCCCATGTGACGGGGGTCGATTTGGGGGCGTTACACATTCAATTTATGAGAGCTCGACACGTGATACTTTATACCTCTGCTTGTATATATATATATATATATATATATATATATATATATTCTAATAACTAACATTTGAGTATCCATGATTATATAATTATAATATTATCACTTTATATATTTAATTTATGAGAGCTCGACACGTGTCATTTTCTACCTCTGCTTTTATATATATAGATAGATATATACTAGTGTAAGGCATGGTGCATGCACCAGAAAAACATCAATATTAATGTTAATGGTATAAAATTAACAGAGCATAACAAATTGATCATATAAAAAGTTTAAAATTAATAGTAATGGTATAGAAAAGTCATGCAACTATTACAAAAAAATATAATAAATGAATAAAAAATATTATAATGTCTCAATATAAATTTTGAATTTTTTTGTATAATATAATTGTGATCTCATTTGTTATTTGTCTATCATCATCATACGACAAAATTTTAAGAACTTTTTTATTTGTCACATATGAAATAAGTCATTGTCCATGTATAAACACTTATTTTTTAGAAATAATCACACATGAGATGATGAACGTGGCCTCCTTGCAAAATAAAAAAAGTAGTCCAAAATCTATAAATTTTATAATATCCTTTTATATTTTTAGTATAATAATACATTTCTATTGATACCTTTTCAATTTCTAATATCATTTCATTGGAGTGCGTATTGTTGGGATTATAATAATTGAGAACATTGAACAATCTAATTACACAAATTTTGAGATATCATTGCATCTTAGTTAGATTTACATAAAAGATGAAGTCAATATTTTCAATCATGCTACATCAAAAAACATTGAAAAAAGTATTTAATTTATTAAATAATTTTTAATCATATGCAACTTATGTGCTATCAATAAAAGACAAATCAATGTGGCAACTTACTCATCTCTTTCTCAATTTAATATTAAAAAATTTGCATGTATACTTATATAAAAAAATGCTCTATCAATTTATTAACATTATATGCATTTAATATTGTGCCACAAAAATATATTTTGTTATAAACCCATATATGATATGTAACGAACTAATAACAAAATAATAAATCAAACTTAATCATTATGTTATTATTATTAACAGTTTGTTAATTTATTATATGTATATTTATATGTTATAGTTCGCTATAAAATTGATATCGAATACGTAATCACCTAATAACAAAATAGTCAGTCAAACTTAATAATTTTATTATTATTATTAAAAATTTGTTAATTTGTTGTGATAAGTATATCTATATGTTTATTTACATATATATTTTTGTGTTAATAATATTTATAATCATATATTATTTATATTAATAAGTTTTAGTTATAAATAGTTTTTTTTTGTTATCAAGTTGTTATTCTATCAATGAAATAGAAGACTTAGATATATCAATCATTTATATGTTTTCTATTCATTTTATCTCTATTGAATAATTTATTATAAATAGATATAAGATACGCAATCAGTTAAAAACAAAATATTAAACCAAACTTGATCATTTTTTATTACTATTAATAGTTTATATTATATATAAGTATTTTTAATAACATTTAATATTTTTATTAGAACTAGAAAAATTATATATAAGTATTTTTTCTTATAATATTTAATATTTTTATTAGATGGAGAAATATTATATAAATATTTTTTTGTCATGCACAAATCTAAATTTATAGATTTGCAGGTATTCTTTGTCTTCAAAAAAGATGTGGAGTATGAAATAAAATTGAAAGCCCTCTATTTATAGTTAAAAATGTAGAATTTAAAAGTATAAATAAATAAAATCATATATTTTCTAATAACTAATTCTTGAGTATCCATGATTATATAATTATAATACTATCACTTTATATATTCAATTTATGAGAGCTCGACACGTGGCACTTTCTACCTCTGCTTTTATATATATTAGTATGATGATCCGAGCAATGCGCGGAGGACACAAAAATGTATATATGTAAAAATTTTGACTATAAAATAACAAATTTTATTTTAATATAAATTTTATAGACTATCTAATCATTTTCTCATCTTATAAACTTATATATGTAAATATGTTATAATAAATTAAATTTATTTGAAATAATTTTTTAAAATCTATTACATTCTATTTTATTTTTAATTATTTTTACTCTATCTTTGTCCCATTTAACTTCGTTACTTTGTTTACATTCATTACTTAAATTTTTTATTTTATTTATGTTAATTTATATATGACAACGTAGAAACACCATGACTTCTCCTTTCAAACTATATATCTTTCTAATTTTAATATAATATAGATATAAATAGAAATTAATATATATATTTTAACAACATCATATCTTAGAATTAAGTAAATACTATTTATTTTAATATTTTTAACAATGACTATTATTTTGCTTTTTTATTTTATCTATTTCATTTTCTATGTGACAATGTAAAAATGCCATATTTGACATGCTATATGTAATTAAAGATATATAACATAAATAAATTAAATTTTTATATAGACTATTAAAATTATTTAAATATTTTAAGCCTTGTACGTGGAAAATAGTGATTCAATTCTACCTTTCCATTTAATTATGTATGCATAATATATATATAGAAAGAGATTTATGATGAAATGACAAAATGATAATGATATGCAATTCTTTTATTACTTATATCTTTTTATTATTTGTAGTTAATTATATTTTGTTGATTATTTTTTAGAAAATTTTCACCACAATGCATTCACTTCTTAATTAAGTATATATTATAATGATTTATTTTAAAATACATACTTAATAGTTATAACTTTCTTCCAATAATCTTTATAAACAATTATATTTTTTCATTCTTAAAATTTAATTAATATTATTTTTTATCATACATGATCTAACTTTAAAAAATCAATTATCTATATCATATTACACGGCTTCGTGATAGGGTTACATCCAACTTTTAACTCTCTTTAAGGTGTGTGGATATATGCATGTTATATATGTATTAGATATAAATAATGAGTGAAGTTAAATATTCTGTATAATATAACTAAAAGTGTATATTTAGTGTTGATAGCATTTTTTTAATAAGAAATATAAGTAATATATATTTAATATTTATTATTTAAGTACGAATGGAAATTTTTTAAGTTGATCATAAGTTAATTCCATGCAAATCCTCACCTTGGTTATACCTTTTTTTTTATAATATTTTACTTTTTAGTGTTTGATAATATTTACATGATGAACTAAAAGAATATATGATATATTTACATTAATTACTATTTATTTTATTCATGTTGTCATTATATATATATATATATATACACATAATATAGTATTTAAAAGTAATTTTAAAATTATCAATTTGTGTGTGTCAGCAGCATTTATCCCTTCCCCCTCTCAAATATAATGTGGATTATTATTAATACACAAATTTATCTTTTTTTATTCATAATTTGGGTTGCCCTGAATATATTTTATTCTTTATAATACAATATATATATATATATATATATATATGAAATATGATTGTGATATTAGTCCATTATGATTTATTATTATAATTTAATAAAAATATACAATGTCTCCCCTCTTCTTATTTGTATGAATCAAATTAAAGTCTTTAAATGAAAATGAACAAAATAAGATCCAAAGATTTCTAGTTTAATGAATAGAAACATATGAGACACGATATCCCTCCTTTAAATAGGGGACACCTTAATTTTTTCCTAATCTAATCTAATCTAATCAATATTATAGTTTATATTAGCATTTCATTTAAAAAATACTCATGTGTAGACCAAATTCAATTTCATTTAGATACACATCCTTACTCTTTCATTTAATAATTTTAAATGTGAAAATAAATAAGTAATATATCTCCTTAATATATATATAATTTTCTATTTTAGAATATATTGAAAATATTTAATTTGAATATAATATGTTACTTCATTATCTTAATACGACTAAAATTATATATTTAATGTTGATAACATTCATTTTAATAGTTAAAACAAATAATTTATTAAAACTTGTTTTAATATTATCATTAAATTAGTCATAAATCATTCTTAATCAAATTCTTACATTAGATTTGTGTTCTCCTTTAATTTTTTTTTTAAGATTTAGCAAGTTTTGAATGTGTGACTAAAAATTTTGATCAAATGATTCATATTGGTTGTATTGTAGGATCAAAATAATGTCAATTTGATTGCCTAAAATGTGCAATCCCATATTATGATTGCACCCTAATTTTACTCATATTATAATATGTAAATTTATTTTTTTATGCACCATTAAAAAAAGATATGAATTATTATAATATGTGAATATTTTTTTGTTCCTTCTAATACAATAAATATATGAAATATAAACATTATATTTACTTATATACCTGAGTATTAAAATTTATTTACTTTTTATTTTATTATCAATCACGTGCCTTTGACTTAAGTTCTAATTATTGATATTGATCGACTTAATACAAATACATAACTACCATATTTGTAAATTTACACTTTTTTATAGACTATTCCATCTCTTTTCATATTATATATGAGAACCTAATTTTTTAAATATATATATATATATATATATATATTATAACATTTAATATTTTTATTAGATAGAGATAAATTATATATATGTATGTATGTATGTATGTATGTATGTATGTATGTATGTATGTATGTATATATGTATGTATGTATGTATGCATGTGTGTATGTTATTTTATAATGTACAAATTTATATTATAAGTTTGCACGTACCTTTTCCTCTCAAAGAAAGCGTGAGTATGTTAATGAGAACTGAAAGCCCCCTTTCTATAGCTATAAATATATTATTTAAAAATTTTAGATAAATAAAAATATACATTTTTAATAAATAACTTTTGAGTATTTATATATTTAAAATATTATTATTTTATACTTGAATTCATGAGGACTTTACATGTGACATTTTCTACTTATGCTTATATGTATTATTGTTACTCATTATAACAAATATAATTTAACCTTTTATCATTTTTAAATATAATAATAGGTGAATTTGTGAGAGTGTCAGTTGACAAATTTTAACTTTGCTTTTATATAAATATATATAATCTTGTTAACTACACTTAAAATATTATTATTATGATATACATGTATTAATCATTATTATGAATTAATTTATTTAGTATTATCTATCATAACTAACGTATTTTACCATTTTTTTTTAAAAACTAATTTTAGTGACACATAATTTAATGAGAGAGTGATACTCACATATTCTACATTTTCTTATATATATATATATATATATATATATATATATATATAGAAAGAGAGAGAGAGAAATGAATTATATATGTGTTAATAACAAAAAAAATTGTTATCATTGAATGATGTTATACTTATTAAATTCATTAAACTATTATTTTAATGAATATTAGTTCATTATAATTGTCATCGTGGTATTATAATTAAAACGTTGATAATTTTTTTAGATGTCAATATATGTTTATATATTTATTATCAGATGCATGCTTTTGACTCATGCATCTTTATATATGATAGCCTTTGAATAATTTGTTATTAGTTTTTTAGAATATATCAACTATTAATAAACTATTAATAATAATAACAAAATGATCAAGTTTGGTTTAATATTTTGTTTTTAATTGATTGCATATCTTATATTGATTTATAACAAACTATTTAATAAAAATAAAATGAATACAAAAGTCTTCTATTTCATTGATAGAATAACAACTTGATAACAACAAAAGAACTATATATAACTAAACCTTATTAATATAAATAATATATGATTATAAATATTATTAACACAAAAAATATATATGTAAACAAACATATAGATATACTTATAATAACAATTTTTTAATAAAAATAGTAACAAAATTATTAAGTTTGATTGACTATTTTGTTATTAGGCGATTACGTATTCGATATTAGTTTGATTTTTTTTGTTATTAGTATGACAAAATAATACATATGACATATAAATATACATATAATAAATTAACAAACTATTAATAATAACATAATGATTAAGTTTGATTTATTATTTTGTTATTAGTTCGTTACATATCTTATATGAGTTTATAACAAACTATTCAATAATACTAAAATGTTTAAGAATCATAGTTGTTAAATGATTGACATACATAAATATTCTATCGCCTTCATAGAATAACAATATTCTAACGATGAGAAATAACTATATACAACTAAAACTTATTAGTAGGAATATTATATGTTTATGAATATTATTAACATAATATTTTTTATATACATATAATAATAAATTAACAATTAATAGTAATAATAAAATGATTAAGTTTTATTGACTATTTTATTATTAGGTGATTACGTATTTATAAGGAACTATGACATATAGATATACATATAATAATAAATTAACAAAATATTAATAATAATAACATAATGATTAAGCTTGGTTGATTATTTTGTTATTAGTTGATTACATATTCTATATCAGTTTATAACAAATTATCCGACATAAAATATTTGATATATGTAAACTTTCTATTCTCTTGACACAATAATAACATGATTACAACAAAAAAATAACTATATACAACTAAAAAAGTTATCAATGAAAATAATATATGATTATAAATCACACAAAATGTATATCATTTATTTCATATATTATTTGCTATAGAAAAATTGCATAATTTATAGTAGTTGAATAATACCTTTAACTTGTGTTTATATTCATTAAAGTATGAAATGCATGTTGTTAACTCCAACTTCATATCATGACACAATATTTTTGTTCGCACATATTTTTTACCTTCAAAGAGGAAGTTGAGTATGCAAATGAAATCTGAAAGCCCCTCATGCCTTTTAATATTTTTTCTTAGAGAGAAATAAATTGCATATAAATAATTTTTCCTATAACACTTTTTTTGGATGAAAAAAAATTAAATATAAGTACATTTTTTTATCATGTACAAACTTATATTTATAGGCTCGCACGTATTCTTTTCCTTCAAAGAAGACATTGAGTATGCAAATGAACATTGAAAGTCCTCAATTTATAATTACAAATATAGAATTTTAAATTATAATTAATAACATTGTATATTTTTAATAACTAACTTTTAAGTTTCCATGTTTATATAATGAAAATAATATCATTTTATATATTCAATTTATGAGACCTTGACGTGTAGCACTTTCGACCTCTGCATTTATATATAGATAGATCTTTGTCTTCAAAGAAGGCATTGAGTATGCAAATGAACATTGAAAGTCCTCAATTTATAATTACAAATATAGAATTTTAAATTATAATTAATAACATTGTATATTTTTAATAACTAACTTTTAAGTTTCCATGTTTATATAATGAAAATAATATCATTTTATATATTCAATTTATGAGACCTTGACGTGTAGCACTTTCGACTCTGCCTTTATATATAGATAGATCTTTGTCTTCAAAGAAGGCATTGAGTATGCAAATGAACATTGAAAGTCCTCAATTTATAATTACAAATATAAAGTTTTAAATTATAAATAATAACATTGTATATTTTAAATAACTAACTTTCAAGTATCCATGTTTATATAATGAAAATATTATCATTTTATATATTCAATTTATGAGAGCTTGACACGTAGTACTTTCGACCTCTGCCTTTATATATAGATAGATATAGATATATATTCTCTACCTAATAAAAATATTAAATGTTATAATAATGATTTACAATAACAAGTATATTAAAAATGTAATATCATATGAATATATGATATCTTCAAGAATTTGTTGTATGCAAAATAATTAATTTAATTAATACATTTTACATTCATTAGGTAGAAATATGATGTGTAAATGTGTAATGTTATGATTAACAATATCTTCTATATTTTCTTATGAGAGAAACAAAATATGTGTCTCATGTGAAAAAAATGATCACATATTACGTTCAAATAAATAAAACTTTTAAATTTTATTTTAGACATAATACGTATATATATAATGGGAGATAAATGAAGTCCCTCTCATGAATAAATGTATTCCATATATAATATATTTTATAAATTTGAAATTATATTTCATATATAATATAAAATAAAATATTTAATAAAAAATAGTTATATAGTTATTTTGGACAAGTAGTCTTATAATGACTAAGCATGTCACACTCACCACATGTCCTCCGTTTAAAACCAACTTGCAAGGTAGAAACTTCAACCCTAGGTTTTATCCTTCTCATTTTTTTGGGTCTACCTTTGGCTTTTACACATATTCGGTCATGAATAAACTCCAATCCTTGATTTGACACACTACAAGAAAAGTAGTAATTAGCGTCTGAGAATTAACGCCAAATTATGATCCGACACAAAATAATGATCAAATGCGTCGGCCTTGTTGATCAGTCACTAAAATTGACCGTCAGATCCATATCGGATGCTTTATACGCTTTATGCCTGTTGTTTTGTGTCCGACTTACGATCTGCCGCTAAATATGTCTGCTAAAATTGTGTAGGGCATAATTTTTTTCGATCCCAAATTTTTACGCCTTTTCGCTCCAGCCATTGCGCGCTCCTGCCTTCATCCTTTGTGGCTGCCGTCGCTTCTGCCTTCCTCCAGCCCGGCCGGTGATCACTCTGCCTTCCGGTCATTGCTCTGCCTTCGTCCTGTTCAGGACTTTGACGATGGCATCCTCCGACAGATCGTGAAGTGCCGGCACCGCACGCCAAGGATTAGGGCACGCCAAGGTGTGATGCCCACATACCTCCTTTGTGGAATCCTCGTTGCCTTCAGAGAGTAGCAGCACTCTAAACCCTGAATCCCCTAATTCCATCCACTAGGACCCCTCGATCGTGAAGTGCAGACGTCGGTGCGTCGATCCTCCTCTCCTCGCTGCCCCGCTGCTCGCCATTGCCACCGCCGAAAGCCGTTGCCTGCCGCTGTCCATCGCCGGACCTTCTTTTCTTTACGCGGTATTTTCCCTTTTCCTTTTTCATTTCTCACTTATTCTACCTCTCCCGCCTTAGTTCTCCGTGCTTGGATCTTCTACTGTTTGTTCTTCTCGGCCCTGCCTTCTACGTCGTGCGCGCGCCTATGCGGCCTTCCTGCGCAGGAAGATTGTCGCGCGCAGCACAGGCCGCTTAGGGGCTCTCGCACAGGAAGGCAGGGTCACTTAAGGCCGAGTAACTCAAATATCCCCTAACTAAACCCTAGCGTTCCTCCCTCTCCCCACCGTCTGCAGGTACCAATACAAAACCTAACGCACCGACAACGCCCTCCGCACCCATCGCCTCAGACCTCTTCTCTTCCGCAGGAGTCGAGCAGCGAATCGATGCCGAAAGGTTAGATGCTATTTTTTCTTCCTTTCCAGGATCGTTCTATTGTTGTTTTGCTACATTAAATTCTTTTTGGACGTGCAATTGCCTTTATTTTTCTTAAAAAAATGTTCAATGATTTTTTTTATGATAGGCGATGGTAGAAGCCAAACAAACTGGCAGTGTTGAACTTTTGTGCAAACCACAAGCAACGGAACAAGTAAACTCGGCGTTGAATGCTTAATTTCTCTTTGGTGGAAAGAAGTCTTTTCTTTTTTAAACTCGTAATATTTGAATATTTTACTATGTAGATAATATTTGAATCTTTCAACATGTTGGTTTACTGTACTTGGAGCTGCTTAATGCTTATTTGATACCAATTGTCAAGTGAAGCCAACCCCTCAAATTGGTAATGTTGCCCTAACAGATGCTTAATTAATGATCTACTAATGCTTTTAATTGTTGCATTTTTATTGTGGAATGTCTTTGACTGAATTATGAATTGATTTTATGTAACACTTTGTTTCTTCCTATTTAACACTTTAATTGAATTGTGAATTATGAATATCTAATTCTTGATATGGACTCTGATATATATTATTTTATTGAATTAATATATATTGCAGAAAATGTTTGTTCCAAAAAATCGTAAGTGGATGTATAATAACACCCGTGGTCGTAGAGAATTGACTCAAGAATTCATATGTGGAGTCGAAGAATTTGTTAATTATGCATGTCAATCTCAAATTTTCTTTAACGAAGGAACAATAAGATGTCCTTGTTCAAAGTGTTGTAGTGGAAATTTATTAAAACCTGAAGAAGTGAAAGTTCACTTATATAAAAAAGGATTCAAACCTGGATACTGGTACTTGACAGATCATGGCGAGGAACAACCTGATATGATTGCAGATGTAGATAGTGATAACAATGACACGATTGTGGAAGACAATGCAACCAATAGATATGAGAATTTGGTGTATGATGCTGCTGCAATGAATTTCGGTAACTCTAGGAGTTATTTCTGAGACAGCGCTGAGGAGCCTCCTTATCCGAAAGCTGAGGAATTTTTTAATTTATTGAATGCATCGAGTCAACCAATATGGCATGGCTGCAAGACACATTCTGAGTTATCCTTAGCATTGCGAATGTTGAGTATAAAAGCTGACTATAATGTGTCACAAATGTGCTTTGATTCATTTATGGAGATACTAAGGGAGGTGGCTCCACCAGAATCAAGAATTCCTTTGAATTACTATAGAACTAGAAAGTTGGTTTCTAAACTTGGCCTTCAATCAAAGTAAATAGATTGTTGTGTTAACGGCTGTAGGTTGTATGATGATGAAGACAAAACTAGGCAAGGCCAATTTTGTGGTGCTGAAAGGTATAAACCATGCAAAGCAAATACCAAACATAAAAATGAAATTCCATTTAAACGAATGCATTATCTACCTCTCATTCCGAGACTTAAGAGATTATATTCCTTCATAAGTTCAGCTGTACAAATGAGATGGCATGCTGAACATACAATGAAAGAGGGAGTAATGTCTCATCCTTCTGATGGTGAAGCGTGAAAACATTTTGACAAAACTTTTTCGGAATTTGCATCTGATTGCAGAAATGTTAGGCTTGGTTTGTGTGCCGATGGTTTTGCTCCATACAATCAATCGACTTTTACTTATTCTTGTTGGCCTGTGATAGTTACTCCATATAATTTGCCTCCTGAATTGTGTATGATTGCTCCATACATGTTTTTGACGTGTATTATTCTTGGTCCTCACAGTCCTAAGAGTAAGATAGACATTTACTTGCAACCACTAATTGATGAGTTAAAAATACTATGGTCAGGTGTTCTAACTTATGACGTGTATACCAAACAAAATTTTATGATGAAGGCTGCATTAATGTGGACAATAAATGACTTTCCTGCATATGAAATGTTGTCTGGATGGATGACTGCAGGAAAATTAGCATGTCCATATTGCATGGATCAAACTAAGGCATTCACCTTGAGACATGGAGGAAAAAAATTGCTGGTTTGATTGTCATCGCCAATTTTTGCCAAGTAATCACATGTTTAGAAGAAATAAAAAAGCATTTAAGAAGAAAACAATCGTGAATGATGCCCTGTTAGAGTTGGTGAATACTTCAGGGCCCCTTGTTTCTCACACCGGATTCTCCCACGTGAGCTTAGGGGAATCTGAGTATTACCCAATTAACAGTATTGCTGGCGTACGAACGAAGGGGGGGGGGGGGGGGGGGGTTCGGGGGGCCCCGCCCCCCGACGGCGGTCCCACTCGCCGGTGAAGGCTGCATTAATGTGGACAATAAATGACTTTCCTGCATATGAAATGTTGTCTGGATGGATGACTGCAGGAAAATTAGCATGTCCATATTGCATGGATAAAACTAAGGCATTCACCTTGAGACATGGAGGAAAAAAATTGCTGGTTTGATTGTCATCGCCAATTTTTGCCAAGTAATCACATGTTTAGAAGAAATAAAAAAGCATTTAAGAAGAAAACAATCGTGAATGATGCCCTGTTAGAGTTGGTGAATACTTTAGGGCCCCTTGTTTCTCACACCGAGTTCGCCCACGTGAGCTTAGGGGAATCTGAGTATTACCCAATTAACAGTATTGTTGGCGTACGAACGAAAGGGGTGGGGGGGGGGGGGGTTCGGGGGGCCCCGCCCCCCGACGGCGGTCCCGCTCGCCGGTGAAGGCTGCATTAATGTGGACAATAAATGACTTTCCTGCATATGAAATGTTGTTTGGATGGATGACTGCAGGAAAATTAGCATGTCCATATTGCATGGATCAAACTAAGGCATTCACCTTGAGACATGGAGGAAAAAAATTGCTGGTTTGATTGTCATCGCCAATTTTTGCCAAGTAATCACATGTTTAGAAGAAATAAAAAAGCATTTAAGAAGAAAACAATCGTGAATGATGCCCTGTTAGAGTTGGTGAATACTTCAGGGCCCCTTGTTTCTCACACCGGGTTCGCCCACGTGAGCTTAGGGGAATCTGAGTATTACCCAATTAACAGTATTGCTGGCGTACGAACGAAAGGGGGGGAGGGGGGGGGGGGGGTTCGGGGGGCCCCGTCCCCCGACGGCGGTCCCGCTCGCCGGTGAAGGCTGCATTAATGTGGACAATAAATGACTTTCCTGCATATGAAATGTTGTCTGGATGGATGACTGCAGGAAAATTAGCATGTCCAGATTGCATGGATCAAACTAAGGCATTCACCTTGAGACATGGAGGAAAAAAATTGCTGGTTTGATTGTCATCGCCAATTTTTGCCAAGTAATCACATGTTTAGAAGAAATAAAAAAGCATTTAAGAAGAAAACAATCGTGAATGATGCCCTGTTAGAGTTGGTGAGTACTTCAGGGCCCCTTGTTTCTCACACCGGGTTCGCCCACGTGAGTTTAGGGGAATCTGAGTATTACCCAATTAACAGTATTGCTGGCGTACGAACGAAGGGGGGGGGGGGGGGGGTTCGGGGGGCCCCGCCCCCCGACGGCGGTCCATATTGCATGGATCAAACTAAGGCATTCACCTTGAGACATGGAGGAAAAAAATTGCTGGTTTGATTGTCATCGCTAATTTTTGCCAAGTAATCACATGTTTAGAAGAAATAAAAAAGCATTTAAGAAGAAAACAATCGTGAATGATGCCATGTTAGAGTTGGTGAATACTTCAGGGCCCCTTGTTTCTCACACCGGGTTCGCCCACGTGAGCCTAGGGGAATCTGAGTATTATCCAATTAACAGTATTGCTGGCGTACGAACGAAGGGGGGGGGGGGGGGGTTCGGGGGGCCCCGCCCCCCGACGGCGGTCCCGCTCGCCGGTGAAGGCTGCATTAATGTGGACAATAAATGACTTTCCTGCATATGAAATGTTGTCTGGATGGATGACTGCAGGAAAATTAGCATGTCCATATTGCATGGATCAAACTAAGGCATTCACCTTGAGACATGGAGGAAAAAAATTGCTGGTTTGATTGTCATCGCCAATTTTTGCCAAGTAATCACATGTTTAGAAGAAATAAAAAAGCATTTAAGAAGAAAACAATCGTGAATGATGCCCTGTTAGAGTCGGTGAATACTTCAGGGCCCCTTGTTTCTCACACCGGATTCGCCCACGTGAGCTTAGGGGAATCTGAGTATTACCCAATTAACAGTATTGCTGGCGTACGAACGAAAGGGGGGGGGGTTCGGGGGGCCCCGTCCCCCGACGGCGGTCCCGCTCGCCGGTGAAGGCTGCATTAATGTGGACAATAAATGACTTTCCTGCATATGAAATGTTGTCTGGATGGATGACTGCAGGAAAATTAGCATGTCCAGATTGCAGGGATCAAACTAAGGCATTCACCTTGAGACATGGAGGAAAAAAATTGCTGGTTTGATTGTCATCGCCAATTTTTGCCAAGTAATCACATGTTTAGAAGAAATAAAAAAGCATTTAAGAAGAAAACAATCGTGAATGATGCCCTGTTAGAGTTGGTGAATACTTCAGGGCCCCTTGTTTCTCACATCGGGTTCGCCCACGTGAGCTTAGGGGAATCTGAGTATTACCCAATTAACAGTATTGCTGGCGTACGAACGAAAGGGGGGGGGGGGGGGGTTCGGGGGGCCCCGCCCCCCGACGGCAGTCCCGCTCGCCGGTGAAGGCTGCATTAATGTGGACAATAAATGACTTTCCTGCATATGAAATGTTGTCTGGATGGATGACTGCAGGAAAATTAGCATGTCCATATTGCATGGATCAAACTAAGGCATTCACCTTGAGACATGGAGGAAAAAAATTGCTGGTTTGATTGTCATCGCCAATTTTTGCCAAGTAATCACATGTTTAGAAGAAATAAAAAAGCATTTAAGAAGAAAACAATCGTGAATGATGCCCTGTTAGAGTTGGTGAATACTTCAGGGCCCCTTGTTTCTCACACCGGGTTCGCCCACGTGAGCCTAGGGGAATCTGAGTATTACCCAATTAACAGTATTGCTGGCGTACGAACGAAGGGGGGGGGGGGGGGGTTCGGGGGGCCCCGCCCCCCGACGGCGGTCCCGCTCGCCGGTGAAGGCTGCATTAATGTGGACAATAAATGACTTTCCTGCATATGAAATGTTGTCTGGATGGATGACTGCAGGAAAATTAGCATGTCCATATTGCATGGATCAAACTAAGGCATTCACCTTGAGACATGGAGGAAAAAAATTGCTGGTTTGATTGTCATCGCCAATTTTTGCCAAGTAATCACATGTTTAGAAGAAATAAAAAAGCATTTAAGAAGAAAACAATCGTGAATGATGCCCTGTTAGAGTCGGTGAATACTTCAGGGCCCCTTGTTTCTCACACCGGATTCGCCCACGTGAGCTTAGGGGAATCTGAGTATTACCCAATTAACAGTATTGCTGGCGTACGAACGAAAGGGGGGGGGGGTTCGGGGGGCCCCGCCCCCCGACGGCGGTCCCGCTCGCCGGTGAAGGCTGCATTAATGTGGACAATAAATGACTTTCCTGCATATGAAATGTTGTCTGGATGGATGACTGCAGGAAAATTAGCATGTCCAGATTGCATGGATCAAACTAAGGCATTCACCTTGAGACATGGAGGAAAAAAATTGCTGGTTTGATTGTCATCGCCAATTTTTGCCAAGTAATCACATGTTTAGAAGAAATAAAAAAGCATTTAAGAAGAAAACAATCGTGAATGATGCCCTGTTAGAGTTGGTGAATACTTCAGGGCCCCTTGTTTCTCACACCGGGTTCGCCCACGTGAGCTTAGGGGAATCTGAGTATTACCCAATTAACAGTATTGCTGGCGTACGAACGAAAGGGGGGGGGGGGGGGTTCGGGGGGCCCCGCCCCCCGACGGCAGTCCCGCTCGCCGGTGAAGGCTGCATTAATGTGGACAATAAATGACTTTCCTGCATATGAAATGTTGTCTGGATGGATGACTGCAGGAAAATTAGCATGTCCATATTGCATGGATCAAACTAAGGCATTCACCTTGAGACATGGAGGAAAAAAATTGCTGGTTTGATTGTCATCGCCAATTTTTGCCAAGTAATCACATGTTTAGAAGAAATAAAAAAGCATTTAAGAAGAAAACAATCGTGAATGATGCCCTGTTAGAGTTGGTGAATACTTCAGGGCCCCTTGTTTCTCACACCGGGTTCGCCCACGTGAGCTTAGGGGAATCTGAGTATTGCCCAATTAACAGTATTGCTGGCGTACGAACGAAAGGGGGGGGGGTTCGGGGGGCCCCGCCCCCCGACGGCGGTCCCGCTCGCCGATGAAGGCTGCATTAATGTGGACAATAAATGACTTTCCTGCATATGAAATGTTGTCTGGATGGATGACTGCAGGAAAATTAGCATGTCCATATTGCATGGATCAAACTAAGGCATTCACCTTGAGACATGGAGGAAAAAAATTGCTGGTTTGATTGTCATCGCCAATTTTTGCCAAGTAATCACATGTTTAGAAGAAATAAAAAAGCATTTAAGAAGAAAACAATCGTGAATGATGCCCTGTTAGAGTTGGTGAATACTTCAGGGCCCCTTGTTTCTCACACCGGGTTCGCCCACGTGAGCTTAGGGGAATCTGAGTATTACCCAATTAACAGTATTGCTGGCGTACGAACGAAAGGGGGGGGGGGGGGGTTCGGGGGGCCCCGCCCCCCGACGGCAGTCCCGCTCGCCAGTGAAGGCTGCATTAATGTGGACAATAAATGACTTTCCTGCACATGAAATGTTGTCTGGATGGATGACTGCAGGAAAATTAGCATGTCCATATTGCATGGATCAAACTAAGGCATTCACCTTGAGACATGGAGGAAAAAAATTGCTGGTTTGATTGTCATCGCCAATTTTTGCCAAGTAATCACATGTTTAGAAGAAATAAAAAAGCATTTAAGAAGAAAACAATCGTGAATGATGCCCTATTAGAGTTGGTGAATACTTCAGGGCCCCTTGTTTCTCACACCGGGTTCGCCCACGTGAGCTTAGGGGAATCTGAGTATTACCCAATTAACAGTATTGCTGGCGTACGAACGAAAGGGGGGGGGGGGGGTTCGGGGGGCCCCGCCCCCCGACGGCGGTCCCGCTCGCCGATGAAGGCTGCATTAATGTGGACAATAAATGACTTTCCTGCATATGAAATGTTGTCTGGATGGATGACTGCAGGAAAATTAGCATGTCCATATTGCATGGATCAAACTAAGGCATTCACCTTGAGACATGGAGGAAAAAAATTGCTGGTTTGATTGTCATCGCCAATTTTTGCCAAGTAATCACATGTTTAGAAGAAATAAAAAAGCATTTAAGAAGAAAACAATCGTGAATGATGCGCTGTTAGAGTTGGTGAATACTTCAGGGCCCCTTGTTTCTCACACCGGGTTCGCCCACGTGAGCTTAGGGGAATCTGAGTATTACCCAATTAACAGTATTGCTGGCGTACGAACGAAAGGGGGGGGGGTTCGGGGGGCCCCGCCCCCCGACAGCGGTCCCGCTCGCCGGTGAAGGCTGCATTAATGTGGACAATAAATGACTTTCCTGCATATGAAATGTTGTCTGGATGGATGACTGCAGGAAAATTAGCATGTCCATATTGCATGGATCAAACTAAGGCATTCACCTTGAGACATGGAGGAAAAAAATTGCTGGTTTGATTGTCATCGCCAATTTTTGCCAAGTAATCACATGTTTAGAAGAAATAAAAAAGCATTTAAGAAGAAAACAATCCTGAATGATGCTCTGTTAGAGTTGGTGAATACTTCAGGGCCCCTTGTTTCTCACACCGGGTTCGCCCACGTGAGCTTAGGGGAATCTGAGTATTACCCAATTAACAGTATTGCTGGGTAAATTCGTTCGCCCATGTAATTTGGTGTGACGGCTGTAAACCTAAACGATATAGTGGAACCTCTTTGCAGGACGTAGCCTTCATCTCAAGGGTGAACCTGGGTAAATTCGTGTGTCTCTTCTATTTTTCTGCAATCTCTTTGCGATCTTCTCTCCTTGTTCTCGGATTTTCCCATCATGCCCCTCCGCCAAGATTTTCGGGATATGAATTAAGTGAGATTGTAAGCAACTTTAATAAAGTTACTGAACTACAAGTGATCAAGCATCCAGGGTATGTCATTTATCATAATTGGACAAAGCAAAGTATATTTTGGGAATTGCCTTATTGGAAAGACAATCTCATTAGGCATAACTTAGATGTTATGCATATCGAGAAAAATATTTTTGATAACATATTCAATACCATTATGGATGTCAAAGAAAAAACAAAGGACAATGTGAAGGCGAGAATGGACCTAAAAGAGTATTGCCAACGACAAGATTTGGAGCTTATTAATTTGTCAAATGGCAAAATGATCAAACTGAAGGCAAAATATACTTTTACAAAAAGGGAAAAAGAAATATTTGTTAATGGGTGCAAGATTTGAAAATGCCAGATGGTTATGCTTCCAATTTGGCCAGGTGTGTGGATATGAATCAATTACGATTAATAGGAATGAAAAGTCATGATTGCCATGTGTTTATGCAAAGTTTGCTTCCAATTGCTTTCTCTTTATTGCCAGACTCAATATGGAAACCTTTAGCAGAATTGAGTCAATTTTTTAAAAATTTATGTTCAACATCTTTGGTTGTGGAAAATGTAAACCAAATGGAGCAAAATATTCCAGTGATTTTGTGCAAGTTGGAAAGAATCTTTCCACCAGGTTTTTTTGATTCCATGGAACACTTACCAATTCATTTACCCTATGAAGCTAGAGTGGGGGGACTGGTGCAATATAGATGGATGTATCCTTTTGAAAGATATTTAAACAAGATAAAAAGAACAATTAAGAACAAAGCTCGTGTGGAAGGCTCAATATGTGAAGCTTATTTGACTCAAGAAATATCACATTTTTGTTCATATTATTTTGAGTCTCATGTCAAATCAATGAGGACAAGAGTAGGAAGAAATGACGATGGGTATGAGAATATGCCACCGAACCAACTTTATCGATTTTTAATCAACGTGGTCGGGCTTATGGAAAATCAAAGCAAAGATGGTTAAATGATGCAGAATTAAAATAGGCAACATTACACTTCTTGTTAAATTGTAAAGAAGTTCAGCCATTCATTAAGTAAGTAAGGGTAATACAATCATTTTTAGTTTACTTTTAAAGTTTATTATAAAGTTCTAATTATATATTTGTATATTGTACAGTACATTTACGCGACATTTCAATATTTCAGAGGAACTTTCTTATCAAAAATTTCCAAGCCAATTTTGTAGAATGGTTTAAGAGTTATGTAAGTATGTCAATTTATTATTCTTTATATTAGATAAAATATAAGTTCTTATTATTTACTTTGTTTCACTTCTAGGTTCATCATCCATCAAATATGGTGACAAATTCTTATTTGCATGATCTAGCATAGGGCCTAGTAGATCAGTAACATCATGGCCTATTTATTTTGTCAATGATTTTAAATTTCACACAGATGCATGGTCACATGGCAAGAAGACAATTAATAGTGGTGTGTATGTTAAATGCACAAATAATGGTGATGATGAACAAAACTATTTTGGAATATTGATAGATGTAATCGAATTAGAATATCCAGGGGATCCAAGAAATAAAGTTGTTCTTTTTTAATGTGAGTGGTTTGATCCCAAGATCAATCGAGGTACAAGAACTCATAAAGATCTCAAAATAGTTGAGGTGAAGCACACTAGACTATATGAGCAATATGATCCTTTCATTATTGCTTCATCTGCAAGACAAGTTTATTATGTTCCATACCCTGGAAAGATAAAAGATAAAATGCAATGGTGGGCAACAATAAAAACTAAGGCAAGAAATAGAATTGAACTTGAAGGTGCATTGGAAATTGCTTTTCAAAATGATAGCATGTCTTTAGTGGATCCAATTGTTGATCTTGATTTTATTGAAGACTTACATGATGGTATTGGAACTTTTGACGTCATAGAAGATGTGGGCACTAGTAGACAACATGGATTTAAAGATGAAGATGAGTATGAAACTTCATCTTCATCGACCAACAAATATGTATCAAGTGGCAATGAAGAAAGTGATTAAGATTGTTTGTGAGTTATTGTATTTACTTTATTTTCTGATTATTGTTGTGATTAATATGTTAACTACATGATTTGTTTACTTGGATTAGAAATTCTTTATTTTCTGCTAATACATTTTTTTTGCAGCCATTCTAGTTGATGAAGAAAAGAACTTAAGTAAATTCAGGTGCATAACAATTTCTGGCAGACATTATTTGTCCACATGGGTCACTGTCAATGTCAATCAGAGAATCTCCATTATCAATCAGAGAACTTAAGTAGATTTGTAAGTTCATAAGGAGTGAGCAGAGAATCTCCATTATCAATCAGAATGTGTCAATGTCTCTTATGTTTGCTTGATTATTCAGATTTATCTGATAAACCTGTAATATATCTTGGTTTATTATCATGAAGTGTTGGACTCTATCTTTTTTCTCAATTCATTTTTCTGATGCAGGGATTTACATGACTTTCGAACTTTTATTTTTTCTATCTATGATGCACAACTTGGTGTTTCAGACCTTAATAGCTAATACATGATTTGTTTACTTGGATTAGAAATTCTTTATTTTCTGCTATGTCAATGTTTATTTTCTGCTAATACATTTTTTTTGCAATTCTTTACTTGGATTAGAAATTCTTTACTTGAGGTGACTTAAAAAGACAAAACTTAGGTTTATTTTTTTAAAATCTGAAAAGCAAGTAGCGATCAAGATGAGATCTCAATCATCAAGACAAGGAACTAAAGGTCACACGAAAAGATCAAAGAATACTCAAGATCAAGGTCATCAAAATCAAAATGAGAGTCAATATTGGGTTACCCAAAAGCACAACAATTATATGTAAGTAAATATTTTCTACAAAAAAAAACTATATGTTACTTTAATAGTATGGCTAACTTATTTCTTATTTTAAAAATTTAGGATGAATATAGAAATAAATTGTCCGAATTTGAAACACAATGCAAAGAAGGGGAAACACTTCCACAAGCTAAAGCTATAGACCTTTGGACCGATGTTGTAGGGGGTCCAAAGAAAGGTCATGTGTATGGCCTCGGGTATTTGGATAAACATCGTGGAGGCATGCCATCTTCAGTAGCGACTAAAATTCCCGAAAGTCTTATAAATGAGATGAGGAATAAATTGCAAACTGAAATGGAACAAACTTTTGAAGAACGATTCCAACGACGAGAGAAACAATTAGAAGAAGACTTTGAAATACGCTTGCAACAACGAACACAACAAATAGAAAACAAAGTTGAGCAACGACAACTTGAATATGAAAGATGCACGATGAAGTCTTTTATTATTGAACGGCCACGAAGGACTGAAGAAGAAGAAGAAGAAGATGAGAGCAATGATGTGTGTACTTTCTTTTGTTTTATTTATTTGAAAATTAAAGCGTATTCTTTTAGTGAGATTAATTATTGAATAATTTTTTCAGGATTGAAAGAATTCAGCTCATTGGTCAACTTTTAGACAAGGTAGATTTTTGTGCATGCAGCAGCCACCTTATTTTTATGCTTTTGCAGAGTGATTCCATGAAGGAAACTGTTAGCATGGTGGTGAGATGACAGAGTTAAGCAAATAGGAAATGAACTTTTAGAGGATGAACTTTTAGTTGCACTTGATTGGATCTAGATTTGATTTTATGATTACAATGTGGAGTGTTTGTCTACGTTTCTCAAGGTTTAAGTGGTTTTCTTTGTTATCTACTTGCAGGAAATTTAATTTATATAATTAAGTTGTTATAAGTTCTATAGCTCATGTTTTCCCTTTTATGGTTAATGGTATGTACTACTATTTAGTTCTTGATTCTCGTTCTATTTTGTATGTCAGCACGCGGTTGATGCATTCTATAGCTTAGGTCCCGTCCAAGTATGCATTTTCATGTAAATCTTCAATGCATTGTTTGATTCTTTTTTTTTTTTGCAATGCAGAATTGTGTACTGCTCAGTGTTTTTAATTGCCAACCATAGCAGCTTAGTTGTGCTACATTATGTATTATCAATCATTTTGTTTGCATTTGGCCTACTCATTTCTTGTTACTTGTTACCTTCCTCTTATATATTTTTTCCAGTAATCTAGTGACAGTGATTACTATGTTGATCATATGGTTCTTGTACATCAGATGAATAAGAAAATTTATTACCAAATTACATTAAGATTACATGACATAATAAAAAAATTTAGTCAATTGGGTTGTCGCACCATGTGTAGTGAAATTTTCGTCCACATGATATCTTTCTTATGTGTACATATAAGGATATTTGATTTTTATTAATTACGTTTGTATATATATAGTCTAACAACTATGGGGGATGCTGATAGACTTAATGTATTCCCAAGCTAAATTAAGAGGAGTTCTGGATGACCATTTAGTTTTCAGTTGAAGATTCTTTACCAAATTTTCTACTTGATTACTTTTGATCAAAATTCTGAGTGGCATGCCCATATTGGTTATAAATCTCAGGGTTCATGGTTATGTTATTTGATCAATATGTTATCTCCTCTTATCTCAATTTTCATGTCTACTGATATGCCCAGAATCATTCATTCTCAGAGCACACAGATGAAAGCTGACGTCATCTTTGTATTGCCTGCCTTTAATTGAAAAGTAGGACATTTTTGTCTCAAAGTCTGTCCATCTTCCCTGTATCACTCTATATGAAAATCCCTGAGTATCAAGTGGCTCTCTCCTGTGTATGTAGTACCAGTCCGTTTCAGCTTTGTGTCTCCTGTTTCTTCAGGACAACAGATGACTCTATATTGCCAAGCATTAGAAAGCCTTTTATGGTGTTTTAGGTTAAGTTATCATCTGTCTCACTGGCTTATTTGTTTCAATCTCATTTATGTTTGCCTCATTCCATTTCACTTTACTCCTTCTTCTAACAATGCAATGTTTGTATCAACTTGTCAGTCACCTCATAGTAGTTATAAGATGCCAAGTTTTTTTTTCCACTTTACTAAAAGTTTGAAACATCAATCTCTTCATGAATTTCCACTGCTTAAACAAGTTTAACCTTGACTTTTATTCATGAGAATGCAAGTAAATAGGTCAAGACCTTATTTTTATTCATGCTGGTCATAGGATAAAAATTCTGTCTTTACTCAGGAGAGGTTCCTTTTTGGAATTTCACTCTCTTTATTTATGCATGCATGCAATGTAAAATGCAACTTTTCACTTTTCCTTTTTCCATTTTTTCTTTTTCTATTCTGTTCATGAAGTAAGCAATGATTCAAACTCAAGTATAGTTTAGACCCTTACATGCAAATAGTCAAGGTTTCCTATTTAACATGGCAGCAAAAGCCTTGACTCCTTTCTAGACATCTTCTACTTTTCATTTAATCCATGAATGTTAGCTAGTGTTACCCACAAAAAGAAAAATTTTCAGCTGAAAATTAATTCAAATGCATCTGAATTGATAATGTCAATTAAAGCAACAAGACTAATGGCCAAGTTGACCACTTGGTATTGGAATGTACCAACTATCATAATGAAGTATTTTACCCATTTTAGAGTTAGAATGAGTGCAGGAATTGAATTGAGTCCAAAAAAATGATAACCAGTGATAATAATGATAACCGAGTGAATGTAAGTGATAACTTGTTCAAGCAATGATAACCTGGTGGTAAATGGTGATATAAACATTAAAGTAGATTGAAAATATAGTGTAAAGGTTAGAAAAGCAACAGGTTTCCTCCCCCAAGCTTATTCTCAACACTGTCCATAGTGATGAAAATTAAGGCTAGGGAGAGGGTTGGGATGGTATGAAATTGATGGAATTTGTGCATTTGATCCCTTCCAATGGTTCTTGCATCTCAATCAGGGGCTTAGGTTGGTTCATTCTTCATGAATTGCAGCTAATCCTACGGGGAAACAAGAGATATCGGTGGTATATTTAATATCAGATTTTTATGGTGCACAATTCAACAATGCATTGAAATTCACTGAAATGCACTGAAATTCAGCAATGATGGATTGGAACAACTGATATGAATGATAATTTAGATATTAATATGATGATTTCAGCATGAATGAAAATATAATATCAGTTATCATTAGAATTTCAGTGAGAGAATTAAAGTTGAGGGTAGGGGTACTCCCTAATTGTCAATTTGTGGATTGATCTTATTCCTCCTTTCTTTATTCCTGCAAAACAGAAAGGTTAAGTGTAAATAGCTTGGGTTACCTCCCAAGAAGTGCCCTACTTTAGTGTCTTAGGCTGGACATTTTTCCATTTGAATTCAGCTAGGTAAATTTGGCAAATCTTGCAAATTCAGCACCTCCTTAGCTGAATCTAGAGCTGTGGGGTTATATAGCTTCAACCTCTGTCCATTGATCTTGAATATATCATTCTTATCATTCAAAAGGTCCACAGCTCCATAAGGATACACTTTGTGGACTTTGAAAGGTCCACTCCACCTTGATTTCAATTTTCCAGAGAATAATTTCAACCTTGAGTTGTATAATAGTACAAAGTCTCCAACCTTGAATTCTTTCTTCAGAATTATGCTATCATGCCATCTCTTGGTTCTCTCATTGTAGAATTCTGAATTATGGTAGGCATTTAGCCTAATTTCATTCAATTCATCAATTTGTAAAAGCCTCTTCTGTCCACATGCATGCATATCCCAATTCAATGCCTTGACTGCCCAATAAGCTTTATGTTTCAACTCAATTTGTAGATGACATGTCTTTCCATAAACCAATTTGTAAGGAGAGGTACCTATTGGGGTTTTATAAGCTCTCCTATATGCCCAAAGTGCCTCATTTAGCCTCAAACTCCAATCCTTCCTAGTCAAGGAAATAGTTTTCTCCAAAATAGCCTTGATTTCCCTATTTGAGATTTCTACTTGGCCATTCGTTTGAGGATGGTAAGCAGTTGAGACCTTGTGCTTGACTCCATACTTGTTTAGGAGGTTCTCAAAACACTTTTCAATAAAGTGGCTCCCTCCATCACTGATGACAACTCTTGGGATTCTAAATCTTGGGAAGATTATCTCTTTGAAAAGCTTAATAATAGCCCTGGAATCAGCAGCTGAAGTTGGAATTGCCTCTATCCATTTGGATACATAGTCAACAGCAAGCAATATAAATTTATATCCAAAGGAGCTAGGGAAGGGTCTCATGTAATCAATGCCCCATACATCAAAGATTTCAACCTCCAAGATCCCATTCTGAGGCATTTCATTCCTCCTTAAAATTGAACATGCCCTTTGACATTCATCACAGCTCTTCACATATAAATAAGCATCTTTGAACAAGGAATGCCAATAAAAATCAGATTGTAGAACCTTGGCAGTAGTCTTTTGAGTAGCTCCATGTTCATCATATGGAGATGAGTGGCATTCATGCAAAATTGATTGGAATTTAGCTTACGATACACACCTCCTGAAAATACCATCATGGGACATTTTGAATAGAAGTGGGTCATCCCAATAGAGCCTTCAAGTCATGGAAAAACTTTTTCTTCTGCTGGTAAGAGAAGTCAGAAGGAACAATCCCACATGCCAAGTAATTGACAATATCAGCATACCAAGGAGTAGGGGCAGCTGATATGGCCATTAGAAAATCATCAGGGAAGGAGTCATTGATAGGGAGTGATGGAAAATCTTGAACTCCTTCCATCCTTGATAAATGGTCAACAACTAAGTTTTATGTCCATCTTTTGTCCCTGATTTCAACATCAAACTCTTGTAGCAAAAGGATCCATCTTATGAGCCTTGGTTTTGATTCCTTCTTACTAATCAGATGTCTCACTGCTTGGTGGTCAGTGAATACAATCACTTTGGATCCAATTAGATAAGATCTGAACTTATCAAATGCAAACACCACTGCCAACAATTCTTTTTCAGTGGTAGCATAGTTGATTTGAGCCTCATTTAGTGTCTTGCTAGCATAGCAAATGACATAATGTTTCTTATCCCTGGTTTGCCCCAACACAACTCCTACTGCTTGATCAGAGGCATCACACATAATTTCAAATGGAAAAGACCAATCAGGTGGCTGAACTATAGGGGCTGAGATGAGGGCTTCTTTCAGCTGCTTGAAGGCCTTTATGCACTCTTCATCAAAATTGAAATCAACATCTTTTACTAGCAACTTGGTAAGAGGTATGGTAATCATTGAGAAGTTTTTTATGAACCTTCTGTAGAAGCCTGCATGTCCCAAAAAGCTCCTTACTGCCTTCACATTTGTAGGTGGTGGCAACTTCTCAATAACTTCAATTTTGGCCTTATCCATCTCAATTCCTCTACTTGAAACAATATGTCCTAGAATAACCCCTTCTTGGACCATAAAATGGCACTTATCCCAATTGAGAATCAAATTGGACTCCCTACATCTTTGTAGCACTTTGGTCAAATTTTTTAGGCAACTTTCAAAAGAATCTCCATACACTAAAAAATCATCCATGAAGACTTCCATAATTTCTTCAATGAAAACTGAGAAGATTGACATCATGCATCTTTGGAAGGTGGCAGGTGCATTACATAGGCCAAATGGCATCCTCCTATAAGCAAATGTCCCATATGGACATGTGAAAGTGGTCTTATGCTGATCTTGAGGATGAATTGGGATTTGAAGGAATCCTGAATAGCCATCTAGATAACAGAAATGGGGGTGCTTTGCCAATCTCTCTAACATCTGGTCAATGAAAGGAAGAGGAAAATGGTCCTTTCTTATTGCCTTGTTCAACTTTTTGAAGTCAATACACATCCTCTTTCTGTAACTGTTCTGGTGGATATAAATTTATTAGAATCTAATTTGACTACTGTAATGCCTCCTTTCTTTGGCATCACCTGCACAGGACTGACCCATTCACTATCTGAAATAGAGTATATAATTCCAGCCTTCAACAATTTCAGCACCTCCTTCTTGACTACCTTCATTACTGGGTTCAACCTTCTTTGGCATTCAATTGAAGGTTTGTAGCTGTCCTCTATAGGGATACTGTGCATGCAAATTGAGAGATTAATATCCTTAATATCTTCAATAGAATACCCTATTACCTCCCTGTACAGCTTCAATCTTTTCAGCAACTCTTCAACCTGATCTTTAGGCAAGTTGGCATTGATAATAACAGGGAATGTGGAATTCTCTCCCAAGAATTCATACCTCATGTTGCTAGGGAGAGGCTTGAGCTCCAATTTAGAGAAATTTTCTTGAGCTGAATTAGTTTGGAGCTCAGCAGTGATAACTTGTTGAACTTCATTCTGATTTTCTAAATTTTCCACTGATTTGGATAAATTCAATGCAAATTGGTATGCTTTAGCCTCTGGATCCTCTAGTTCCTTCAAATGATCAAACATTACGCACCTTTGCAATGGATCTTCAATGGGAATTATGGCAGAAACTTGCTGAATAACCTGATCTAACTGCCCCTCCTCAAAATCATTTTCTTGAAAATTTGACCTACTGATAACTTGTGCCAAATTAAATTCTATTTTGTCCTCCCCAATTTGGAATGTCAATCTGCCCTCCTTGACATCTATCACAGCTCCTGCAGTGGCTAAGAAGGGCTTTCCTATAAGAATAGGCATATTCAAGTCCTCATCCATGTCAAGTACCACAAAGTCTACTGGAATATAAAATTTTCCAACTTTGAACGGTATGACTTCAATAATTCCATGTGGGTACTTTAAAGATCTGTCTGCCAGCTGAAGAGATATGTTTGTAGGCTTCATATCTCCAACTTCAAGCTTCCTACAAAGTGAAAGAGGTATGACACTCACTAATGCACCCAAATCACACATTGCCCTTTGAATCTTCCTATTTTCAATTTCACAAGGGATTGAGAAACTTCCTGGATCCTTCAACTTAGGTGGCAATTTATTTTGGATGATTGTAGTAGCTTCCTCAGTCAAGGCAATTGTTTCATGTTCCATAATTCTTCTCTTCTTGGTCAAGATCTCCTTAAAAAATTTAGCATATGAAGGCATCTCCTGAATTGCCTCTACAAATGGCACATTTAAATACAACTTCTTCAGGATTTCAAGGAACCTTCCATACTACTGGTCCTGCCTTGCCTTGATTAGCCTTTGAGGAAAATGTACTTTGTCAAAGATTTTGGTCCTGGCTTCACTTTGAGGATGTTGATTCTGATTTTCCACCACAACTTCATTTGACTCTTCTGCAGGCCTTGAACTTGTGCTTACTTCAGCTGAATTGCCTTCAACATTCCTCATTGGTTCTTCTATAATTTTTCCACTTCTAAGCTGGACAGCTTGGACTTGCTCTTTGGGGTTCAATTCAGGTTGTCCAGGGAGAAATATAGGTGGCCTTATTGAGGTACTAGCTTGTTGAGCAATCTGATTTTCAAGAATTTTTTGATGGGCACTCAAAGCCTCATATCTAGAAGTCAATTCTGCATTGTCTCCTCTTCCTTCTTCTGAATTTGTTGCAACATTTCCTCCATCTTTGACATTTGAGGGGCTTGAACTTGAGGTGGCTCATATGGTGGTCTTTGCATTTGAGCTTGTGGAGGCTGATATGGTGGGGTTGATTCCTTGGCAAAATTTTTGGTTGCCAATTTGAATTCTGCATAGGTGGTCCTTGATAATGGTTAGCTTTGTAGGAAAGGTAGGGATGATTTCTATTTTCTGGAGTGTAGAACTCAGTAGGTGGTTTGACTCCATAATTTCCTACTGCATTTACTTGGTCTATGGCTTGCTCATGTTGCTGCATTATCAAATTGCAACTCTCAGTGACATGGCCCTGTTTTCCACATACATCACACCTTGATTCATGATTTGAAGACTTTCCTATATTAGTTGACAAATTCAGGTTCTCCAATGCCTTTTTCAATCCTTCTTCAATCTGGACAGCAATGTTATTAACCTGATTTTCATTGGATGACCTTATCCTGTCATGTGTAAGGAAATAGTGGTTCTTGACTATGTTCTCAATTAATTGGTAGGCTTCATCAATATTTCTTGATGCAAATATCCCTCCTGCAACTGTATCCAATGCAACTTTGCTAGGGTAGTTCAATCCCTTGTGGAAATAATTGACAAGTTGCCATTTTTCAAAGCCATGATGTGGACATGCCCTTAGCAAGCCTTGGAGTCTTTGCCATGCATCACATATATTTTCTTGATCCAATTGGTAGAACCTCACAATGTGATCTCTGTAATTATCAGTTTTGCTAGGTGGGAAGAATTCAGCTAGGAAAATTGAATTATGGATTCCCAAGTAGCTATCTCTTCAGGTTTGAGGGTCTTGTACCATATCTTTGCCTTGTCCTTGAGTGAGAAGGGGAATAGCCTCATGTAGACAGCATCCATTGGAGTATTGTTGAAATGAACTATGTTGCAAATCTCCTTGAAGTTGTCCAAGTGTGAAGCTGGATCCTCATTCTGTAAACCAGCAAATTGGTATTGCCTTATCATTGTCACCAAAGCTGGATTCACTTCAAAGTTAGGAGCTGGTGCTAGGACTCTATTCCTTTGTTGATTTTTGACATTACTAGGTGAATAGCAATCTTTGAGTGTCCTTAGTGCAGCCATGTTGACCTCTTATTCTTCTTCCTCAAAAATTCTTCTTCTTGCTTCAATTCTTTGCAATCTTCTCCTTCTCAAGAATCTTCTTTCAGGTTCAGGATTTGATTGATAATGGTCCTCTTGATTGTCCAAATCCTGCATAAATGAATTCAGAAGTATCAAATTGAGCAAAGAAAGAAAACTAGACAAAATTGGAAAATTGAGAATGATAACTTGCAAAAACTAAAAATTGGCCTAATAAATGGACTGAAAACTAGTCGAAAACTAATCTAAACTATCTAAGTTAATCTAATTGACCTCAAATCCCTGGCAACGATGCCAAAAACTTGATAAGTGATATTGAGGGGTGTAGTGATAACTTGCTGATTTTAGGGTCAAATTTTAAATTTTTCAATTTTTGATTTAACTCCCTAATTCACTTTCTACTGCAAGTATACATGTCAATTGTAGTCTACCCAAATGTCATATACACAGTGATTTGAAGCCTAATACTCCCTAAACAATCTAGATTAGCCTTAACTAAAGTCAAAATTCCAAGAAATTGAAGGAAAGTGAAAACCGATTTCTATAAATGGCTAAAATGATAGCTATTTTTGAATTTTTGAAAAGTTATCAAAACTGAATTGTAAATGCTAAATTAAGAGCTAAAAGGGTTTATCTATCAACGAGGAAGATTCTCTTAGGAGTTTGGATTCATCTAATTTAATTATGGATGGAATGGAACAAGTTATCAATATGTATCACTTCTAATTCAACTTGGAAATGGGCTGTTATCACAGCATAATAAACCAGGACTAATTATTATATTTTTATATGATTGATTAGCTAAGTTGGATTAGAAGAGGTCCTGACTAAAATTAAGTTAACATTAAGATCAAGATCAAGTCCCTTGCTGATTTTTGACAATTTAGTGAAATCTGAAATGATAACAATCAGTTTCACTTTGAAAATGAGGAGAATACTTCAATCAACTAAACAGGGATAAAATCTATCCAACATTAGTGCAAATGCTCCTTGGTTTATCTCTAAACTATAAGAGGATTTTAAATCAGCCTCTCAGCTGCAAATTCAAATGAAATCCACATTTTCACTAAAGAGTTGGATAAAATCAACACATAATTATATATGTGAACTCAGCACATGCAATTGCTTCTTGGTCCATCTCTGAACAGCAAGAAAACCTTAAGTACACCTCTCAATGATTAAATGAAATCAGGGACTTAACAATAACAAGACAGATTCCACATATTTTAGGAAATTAGCAACTAGAAAATTCAGAAATCAGCACCTAGCAAACATTGGAATTCAGCACATGTCACTCATTTGAATTCAGACTTGCCATTGCTCTTTGGTTCATCTCTAGACAACAAAGTATCCCTAGGATTCACTTCTCAGTGATTTAATGAGATCAAGGGTTTACAACAGTAAAACAGAATCCAAAGATTCAGGAAATCAGATTTTACGAATCAGAAATCAACATTGAAGTGTTGCAACAATTCAGAGAATTTAAAACCTTGAAAACACCATTGACTATTGAATCATTTCTGAACAAGAATGAAACCATAGGAAACCTCTCAGTTATAATTCAATCAAGATTCCACAATGATGAAAATAGATTTGGATAATTCAGAAATCAGAAATCAGAAAAATCAGAATCAGAAATCAGGAAATCAGATTTCTATTTGGAATTGAATCTAAAAACTTGGCACTGGTTCTTGGATCTTTTCTGAACAAAGATTAGATCAAATGACAACCTCTCAGTTGTGAATACAGATAGGATCTACAATGACAAGAATCAGGTTCATAACAATACAGATTTCAGTAAACAGAATTGATATCAGTTCAGGAAATCAGACTTGTCTATATCCATCCACAATTAATCTAGACTACTACCACATCCTAGGAGACATAGGATTTAGCTCATCATAATTACAAACATAGATGCACAATAAAATGAAGAATAGAAGCAGATCATCCTGGCTTGAAGGCTGTTGACAGAAATCAGCTCCTTCCAGCTCCAATCAGCTTCTCCTTGCAATGGCCGGCCTCCCCCCTTGCTTCCCTAGGGTTCTCAGCTTATATATGACTTTCCTCCACCCTTAGATCAGCATAAGAATGTTCCCTTATGCCTTGATTGTGCCAAGTGTCCTCTGGACTAGAAAATATCTCAGTCACAACTTTTTGGACAGCAAAAAGTAGGTGGTCCCCCCCTCCTTTTTCTCCTTTGTGCAGTCCCATTCCACCTGCTAGAAGAGAAAGAACACCAAACATCAAAGTCCTCAAATAGGAAATAAACAAATAAGGATGAGGACAACTAGTAATATCAGCTCAAACATCACATGGGATTGGGTGTTGTGCAGAAATGAAAACCCAAAATCAAAAGTAATAATATTTAGGCCCGAAATGATAACTTTGCACATATTATGGAAATTGTCCAATTATGAATGGTTCAAGGCATTAAAGGCATCAAAAGGATTAATGTGGCAAGTGAATGAGGTCATAAATCAAATGTAGATAGAATTTCATAACATTGATAACTTGGTGACCCGGAAATGATAACTTGTTGCCATAAAAATGATAACTTGTCATAACTTTGGTTGTGGTTATCCAAATGAGATAAAATTTGAACAGTAATGAGTTAAGACAGTAATTTAATGATTGCTTAATGCTTTGTGCAGATTTGATAAGATAGATTTGCCCTTAAATGATAACTTGACATTGAAAAATGATAACTTGTAAAATACATTGATAATTTTGCAAAAGTTAAAATATGATCATCCAAATATGATACATTCATGATGGCAGTGAATTTAGGGCAAAATAATCAATAGAAATCAGCTCAAGTAGAAAAATGATAACTAGCACAATGAAATGATAACTTTGCATAGAATTAACATATTTATGGTTTTTGGCAATTCAGAGCCTCTATGCACATGGAATTAGGTACAAAATGAGGAAGATAAACTAGTTATCGCAATCCATGCATTCCAAACAAGATTGGCCAAGTTAGGCAAAATGAGGGCTCGATATAAGTGTTTTGAATAGAAAATGGGATAAAAACCTATTGTGATCAACTAGTGATCATCCATATATGCATATCTATATATATAAGTAAGAGGTTAAATAAATTATTCAACTAATTTAAAATGAAATATTAAATAATATATGAAATAAATGATATACTTTTTGTGCTAATATTTATACTAATATATTATGTTTACTAATATGTTTCAGTTGTATATAGTTTTTTTTATTGCTATAATGTTATTATTCTATCAAGAAGGTAGAAGACTTATGTATATCAATCATTTTACAATATCAAAACAACTAGAATTCGTAATTATTTTATTATTATTGAATAGTTCGTTATAATCAATGCAGGATACTTAAACAACTGATAAAAAATAATCAACCAAATTTTATTATTTTATTATTACTAACAATTTATTATTATATGTATATCTATATGTCATAATTCATTAATAAATTGATATAGGATTAATCAGCTAACAATAAAATAATCAATCAAATTTAATAATTTTGTTATTATTAGCATTTTGTTAATTTATTATATATACATATTTCTCTACGTGTGTGTGAGTATATATATATATATATATATAAGTAGACGTTGAACAAATTATTCGATTACTATAAATAAAAGTTTTTTAGGTAACTAATAATATATGAAGTAGATGATATATTTTAAGTCTAATAATATTTATAATCATATATGTTACTTATGATAAAAAAAGTATTCAACTAAACTTAATAATTTGTTAATTAATTAAGATATTATAATCAACTAAAAATAAATTATTTAACTACTATAAATTAAATATTTTTTTTGTAAAAAATTATTCAACTACTATAAATGAAAAAAATCTATCATTATCTACATGATATATAAAATCCTTAATAATTGTTATTTGCTTTAACAAAGAAAAAACATGGCCAAAAGGATAATAGAAAAAAAATTATCATATATATTAGTTTCTTCTTGCTTAATTTATACATCTTTATCTTTTTTTTCTATGAAACAATAGTTATCGATAATTTTTCTACATCATCTTTGAAATAATATTTTTGACATTGCTCCCATACATAATTATTATTTTCACTTATTTTTTTACAACTTTAATCATAATTTTCTATATTTGAATCTCACGCGAGCATTTCCTAACGAGTTATCTATGAATTTTTTAATAGAGGCTTTTAATTTTTATTTTCTTTCGGTGATAACAATTGTCAATAAATAAAACTATGATATAAATAATTTCTATTTCATTAAATAAGGTATCTAATGTTCGATTTTTTTATAAATTATTTTTTGTGGCATAATATTAAATGCATATAATGTTAAAACTGATAGAGCATTTTTGTGTATAAGTATACATGAAAGTTTTTTTAATGTTAAATTGTGAAAAGAGATGACGAGTTGCCACATTGATTTCACTATGTGATGTGATATTTTTTTATTAATAGCAAATAAGTTGTATATGATTCAAAATTATTTGATAAATTAAATACTTTTTTCAATATTTTTTGATGTAGCATGATTGAAAATATTGACTTCATCTCTTATGTAAATCTAATTAAGATGCAATGAAATATCAAAGTTTGTGTGATTAGATTGTATAATGTTCCCGATTATCATAATCCAAACAATACACACTCAACGAAATGATATTAGAAAATGAAAATGTATCAACAAAAATATAATATTATATTAAAATATAAAATACATTTTAAAATCTATAGATTTTGGACTACTTTTTTTTCATTTTTCAATGAGGCCGCGTTCATTATCTCATGTGATATTATTTAAAAAAAGTAAGTGTTTACATATGGACAATAAGTTATTTCATCAGTGACAAATAAAAAAAGTCTTAAAATTTTTTCCTACAATGATGATAGACAAATAACAAATGATGTCACAACTATATTATACAAAAAAAATTTGAAATTTATATTGAGACATTATAATAATTTTTCTTCATTTATTATGTTTTTTTATTAATAGTTGCATGAATTTTTTATACCATTAATATCAGTTTTAAACTTTTTATATGATCAATTTGTTATGCTCCTGTGCATCAAAATGGGCTTACACTAGTACTTTTTAATAGTACAGACTTATAAGTCCATACATACTCTTATTTTTCAAAAAGGATATTGATAAATAAAATTATTTTAGCCACCATTCTAGCTACCATTTGTTTATAACTACAAATATTTAATTAAAAACATAGAGAAATAAAATTATATATTTTAAATAAAAATTGATATTTGTGATTACAAATTTAATTATCATTTTATATGTTGGATTCATAGAGGGTGACAAAGGTAATTTTTTGCTTGTGTTCGATATAATAACAAAATTTCAAATCTATCATAAATAACTTCACCCGAAATATAGTTAGGATATATATATATATATATATTTATAAGATGAATATAATTTATGATACTTATTGTTATGAATCATAACTAATATAATTTAATTTTTTTACTTAAAAGATAATTTAAACAATAGGTGAATTTTGTAAGCGTTGCCATTTGACCATTTCTACCTTTGCTTTGATACAAATATATATATAATTTGTTATAATATGATATATATATAGTTTAATGAGGGTGTAACCCCCTTATGGTATAACCTTGTGCGATCTAACCGACGAATGAAATCAGATCAGGAGATTACTCCCCTCTCCCCTACCACCCCCACTGCCTTCCCCTCCGGCGACTGTCGCCGAGCTAAGAGGCGGTGAATGAGGCGACGATCGGGGCGGATGGCGCAGAGGTCGGCGACAATGAACGACGCAGTGGTCGATGACGGTGGATGGCACAACGGGTGCGTCAGTGGGGTGGGGATGTCAAATGGTGGGATGGGGTGCCCAAGCGTCAACGGGTGGTCGACCATTAATCCCCTTCGACCTCCTCTTCACGAGATCCCGCCGTCGTCGAGCGTTAGACCCCAAGCGTCGTCATCCCCGTGCCCGATTCGCTACCCCTGTGCCACCGATCTGTCACCCCCGTGCTTGATCTACGACCCCCTGCCGCCGATCTGCAACCCCCGCATTGCCCCTATTCATCATCGAGCCCACACCTCTTCCCCTCATCTTCTCCTCATCTTCGACTCTGTCGTCGTCCACCATCGCCAAAAATTGTCGACCACCGATGTCACTCGCGCCTCTTCCTCTCATCTTCTCCTCTTCCCCTCGTCTTCTTCTTCGTCGCCGACCACCATCGCCAACAACCGCCAACCACCGACCCTCTTGCGTTGTGGCATCCCTACTTGCGCCACTGCCGCCGTCGACCTCCATCGAGGAAGAAGCAAATGGAAGAATCAAGATCTAACACCAAATCTCCTGAGATGATCTCATCCGTCTGTTAGATCAGACGGTTGTGATGTGGGAGGTTACACCATAAGGGGGTTACACCGCCATTAGACCTATATATATAGTTAGTTAATTAGTTTGTTACAATTTCTACCTTTGACTCAAACTCATGAAGAGGTACAATCCAAAATAACTAGGTTTGGCTAAGGGATTAATGGGCTTAATTAAGGCCCAATTCATATCGGTATGAAAGGCTAGTAATTGAGGGAGCTATGAGAGTTCCATTGTGTGGTAACTACCTCTATAACCTTCAATCATGGGCTGACAATGATAGGGAGTTCCACTATGTGTGAATTGCCCCCTATAACCTCTCATCATCGAGCTAGCAGTTATGGGAGTCAGCTACGTGTAAACTGTCATATAACTTCTCTACCAGATGGTTGAAGGTTAGGGAACTTCCACTATTCTTAGGAGTTATGGAAACTACTGCATGTAGCCTATATAAAGGCAATTCGGCTAGGCCATTTAGACAACAATATGCACAAGAGTTTTTAAGGCTTCTTAATGCGTGTTGAGAGCCTAGAAAATCACTCCAAGCATGTGTTTGTTCATGCTGCCTTTCCTAAGCCAAAGGAAGTCTCTATGATCCTTGGGGAGTGAGTTTAGAGGTGAGTAAACTACTGCATTCCTGAATTATGACTGACTTAGCCTTAGGACAGAGGTCTAAGTGCCGCACGACTTTTGGGTGGTAAACTTGAAAGTTCGTGATAGTTGGTATCAGAGCGAGTTTCATTATTGCAATTGCAGACATGGGAGACTCAAGGAAGGACAAGGAATTGGCCAAAAGCTGTTGGTGATGCGTCAGATATGGTGAGGAATGTCCCTGCCAAAATTTTCCTACCATGGACCATGATGAAGTCATCATGGACCTTCAATGTAGAATGGAGTCCATGCGATGAGGCCTATTGGAGGAGAATGACTTTATGGATGCCTTGGGACTTCTTGAAGGAAATTCAGGACTACGTTGGCTCAAGTGGGTTCTCTTGGAACGTCTCTTCAAGGATCGAATTCAGACTTTACGCATCAAAAATGAGGCTTTATGTGTTCTGGCCCAGGAGAATTGGCTCCAATGTTAGATGACTAGACAATATTTCCAAGCCATGTACCAAGCGTCAACTTCGTATCTAGAGCCAGTCCCAAAGAACAAGCTGAGTATGGAACGTCTTAGCTGCGGAAAGAACCATTATGTGCAGGATCGCTACCAGTGACAATTGAAACTTGTGTTGGAGCAAAATTTTTATTCCCTATATAATTATATTTTGATGATACAAATCTCAAAAGAATAACGCTATATTTAAAATATCAAAAAATTTTAAATAAAAATGAATCACTTCATGTACTAAACTTTCGATTAATATTTGTCTATGTTCCCATGAGATTTACGTTAAGAGGTGAATATAAAAGTTATAAATAATTTTCTTATCTTTGTAGAGAATTAAGAATCACCTTATTGGGACAACCACATAAAAATTTATGTTTAAACAAGTGAAGCTAAAAAGTTCAAATTAAAGTTGATATTTTTATGTACTAAATTTGTACTTAATATTTGAGTATTCTATCGTGAGATTTGATAAAGATATTAATATAAAAATTATATATAATTCTCTTATATTTTCATAGAATTAAGAATCTCCTAATTTGGAAAACCATATAAAAAGTTATGCAAAAAATAGTGAAGGTGGATAAGTTCTATTTGAAGTTGATATTTTTGTGTACTGAACTTGCATTTAATGTTTGATTACTTTATCAATAGATTTGGGATACGAGGTGAACATGAAAGTTGTAAATAAAGTTGTTAAATTTTTATAAAATAAAATATCATCTCATTTGGATATTGGAAGTTATGTATAAAAGAGTAAAGATCTAAAATGTTTCATTTGAAATGAACAACTTTGTGTACTGAACTTTGAATAAATATTAGACTATGGTCTCATTAGATTTTGGATAAATGATAAATATAAAAGTCGTAGAGAATTCTGTTAGCTTTCTATATAATAAAAAATCATGTCATTTGGACACTCATATGAAAAGTTATGTATAAAAGAGTAAGGTATAAGAAGTTTAATTTAAAATTGGCCACTTTCTCTACTGAACTTTGATTGAATATTTGACTATGATCTCATTGAATTTTGGATGAGTTATTAATATCAAAGTTGTGCATAAAAAATCATCTCATTTGGACAATTGTGCAAAAAGTTATGTATAATAAGAGTGCAGGTCTATCAGGCTGTCGATGACAAAATGGACGATCGAAAATATTTCGGTCGACCATTGGAGATAAAACGGACGCCCGAAAATGTTGGTGCAGTGATTGCTAGTTATAGAGTTCGAACATTTTTAAAACGGTCACTCCAAACTCAAAACGAACATCTGGAAGTTGTCTCGATTGGCTATATTTCAATGGCTAATTCTAAAATAGACGTCCGAAATCAAACGGGCACTCATTTTAGTGAAGAAAAGTACATAACAGCTAGTTTTGAGTAACAATGGCTAGAAAAAAATTGGAGGCTATAAAAGGGGCTCAAAACACATCAAGAAAACTATGACTTCCTAAAAAAATATGGGCAAACACTTGTGTTCTTTCAAGAAGTCATCTTGAGCTCAAAGTTGCAAAGTTGCAAAACTCTTTTTGTGAAATTCCAAATTGTAAAAGAGAGATTGTGGAGTATTCTTGTGATATTGTAATAGTTGTTTAGCTCCGAGTAAAAAGATATTGTGCCTTACCTCTTGAATGAAGAAAAGATGAGTGAAAGAGGTGTGCCTTAACTCTTGAAAAGGAGAAAATACAAGAGTTGTAAAGGGTTTTTTTCCTTGCCTCATTTGAAACGAAGGAAATGTGTTAATGGAATCTCCGACGGTCTTGAGGTCGAGAAGTCAGAGCAAGAACATAGGCAAAGGTGTTGGCCAAATCTTATCAACAAATCATCGTGTATCTTGTGTTTATCTTTCTCTCTCTCCCTCTCCTTCATACTCTATTATGCATGTGATTTGATTGCTATTGTGTTCGTTTAAATATTAACGAATTGATTTTAAACTTTCACGATGATTTTCATAAAATCAGTATTTTCGATTTAACACCAATTAACCCCCCCCCCCTTTTGATGCCTTGTGATCCTACAACTTGAGATAGTCCATGCAGGATCGCCGATCATAGATGGCTCACTAGTAGAAGAGGCCGAGGAGGACTCTTTGGAGGAATCACTACAACCCTGAGTTGGGGTTGCAAACAACAAGCAAGGGCCAACTTTGCTACTGTGCAGGAGCCTTCTGAGTAGCAGAAGACTCAAGGGGAAAAAAGTTGACTATGTTGGGTCATGGATGTCCTAGGATCGATCTATGCGATAGACTGATCAACAAGATGTTCAGGAACCAGTAGACGGTAGTCAAATACTCAAACCTTGGGCAATAATGGGCGACTTTGGTCCATTGTGGACCAAGTTGGGCCATTGAGTCTCTAGACTTAGGGGCAAGCAATTCTAGGTAATGTGTGAAAAATTGTAAAGGGATTTTTTTTATTGTGTTGTAATTGTGTATGACTGCTAATGTCATAATAGCACCTATGTACAAATTGTAATGTTTGTGAAAGTACAATAAAGACTTCATTTTCTTCTTAATGCCATGCTTTGTTCTCTTGTGTTTATATGAATGGTGGCCATAATGGGAGTAATTGTAGACTCTTGTCCATGTGGAGATGGTCGGGATCATATGTTATCTAAGACAAAAAGAAGTATTCGGAAAAATGTGGCCAACACACATTCGGAGCAATCCGTGAACATGCTGACAGCATGTTTGATGTCGTGTCTAGAGGACATGGAGATAGTGAATGCCTTGGGCAAGTGTTCCAAGTCGACAAGCCACTAGTGTGTGTTCCTAGGAATGATTGGACAAAGCATTCGATAAGAAAGGATCACAACAAGGGCCTTGCAGAAGACGTTGCTAGTGAACATCGCTAATGTGAGAAAATTATGCACACATGATTCACATCAACAAGCATGGACAAATGCTCAAGGCATGTATTTACTGAGGTGGATAAACAATCCAAAATCTTGGACATTTGGTAGGATGCCCAATGAAGTAACGAGTAAACTTCATGAAGAAAACATATATGACGTGTTCAGTGAAATGTTTGAAAGACATTCGAGGCATGATAAATGGACAACAAGTACTTCAGGTGACAATAACATTAGAAGGATGCTTTAGGATGTTACTGATGTTGCTGGTAAACACTCTGTTGGGATGTTAGTAATTGGCGTCCCAATAAAGTATGTGATGCCATGCTTGGATGATTGTTCAGGTGATGAACATTCATCGAAGGATGTTGTGGTATGCATCCTTATCTACTACGGACACATATGACTAAACCTCAAGAGATTGAATGGTCGGAAGACGTTCAATGAGAGGATGACTTCATAAGCATGCTAACGACCTGGTGCTTTTCGATAAAGGTGAGGAATGATGGAAGTGTTGGTCAGATTATGTCAATATGTGGGACTTATCTAAGTCATAGGACAAATTGAGAATAGAATGAGAAACACACTATGAGGGACAGATGGAAAGGGGCATGTGAATGTCTCGATCCTGAACAATGTGTAATGTCCTAAAGATGAGACCGGTATGTTGGGTCAAAGTTTGAATGACATATAAAATTATATTTTGATGAAACAAACCTCGAAAGATTAAAATTGAAATGCTGAAAAAGTTAAAAGAAAAAATGTATAACTTTATGCACCACGCTTTGATTAAATAATTGTCACTGATCTCATTAAATGTGGAAATTGTAGAGAATTTTATTAGCTTTCCATAGACTCCAAGATCATCTAATTTGGATAACTATGCAAAAAGTTATGCTCAAAATAGTGCAAATCAACTTGCCGGTCGAAGCAAAGAAGGCCGGTCGAGATGATACCGGTCGACCGAATAGAAGATGCCGGTCGACTAACAAATACTAAGCCTACCCCGGATGACGTCGAGCCGATACCGATCAACCGATCAAGCGCAGAAGTTGAAGAAAATGTGCAACGGTCACATAGACCGGTCGACCGGTCCAGAAGTGTGGTCGACCGACCTCCGAGTTAAATGAACAACAACCGTCAAATTTGAAGGAGAAATTTGTGGAACAATTTTTGGACGAATTTTTCACATACTGAAAGCTATAAAAGGAGTGCCAATGCCAGAGGCAAAGACACTCATTCACTCATTGAAGAAAAACTTCAAGTTATCAAAGAGAGACCATTTCCTGAAGTTTTTATTTTGTAGTTTTCTCTTCTTTCTCTCTTCTCTTCTTGTGAGCATGGAATTGTAAAAGAGAGAAATACTTTTGTTAAAAAAAATTGAGAGAGCTCATGTATAAAAGAGGTTCAAAATTTTACTTCTTGAGCGAGAGAAATAGATTAGCTTCCTAGAATGAGAGGTTGCCTTGCCTCTCGAAGCGGAGAAAAGACGATGGTGTAAAGGGCTTTCTTCCTTACCCCATTTGGAATAAAGGAATGGATTAGTGGAATCTCCGGTGGTCTCGAAGTCAAGAAGTCAGAGCGGGGACGTAGGCAAGGTGTGACCGAACCTCATCAACAACCACCGTGTCTCTATGTTTAATTTTCTCTCTCTCTCTCTCTCCCCGTTCATATTATACTTATGATCTGAATTGTTTTATTTTAAAAGATTTTAAAGAATCGGTTTTGTGCTTTCGTGATGATTTTCATAAAATCGATATTTTCGAATTAACACCAATTCACCCCCTCCCCCTCTTGGTGCCCTTTGGGATCCTACACGGAACTCATCTAAGATGGTCCCTGACATAGGCAAAGATGTTTGCTTGGCTCATCCTGAGCAAGGGATGGAAGGTGCGACAAAAGGATGGTTGGGGGAATCCGAGGGGGTTGGCGATAACTAATGGATGGATGGTCATGATTGATGGAGAAATAGCCCAAGGTCCAATAGGAGTCAAAAACTCTAGTTGAGAATTATAAATAAGACCTTAAAGGTGGCTGGAAACTCATATTGGCAAAGCAGAATTTCTGCACCACGAGCCCCACTTTGTCTCCCATTTTTAAGCAAATAGAGACATTCCAGAGGGCATCCGACGGCTAGTTTCGAAGCATGCATATAGGAGACCATTGTCGAAGTGTTGGTCATATGTTTGGATACGTGGACAAAGAGAAATTGTTGTCCAAAATTTGACGTTCGTGCAGATTTTCAGTAGAGGAATTTTAGTTGATTTTTCAACCAACTTTAGGTACGTAGGGGTATCCCAATGACATCGATTTTCCACGACATGGATCCTCAGGACCCTTGAGCTAAGTATTTACTATTGTATGGATGAATTGTGAATTAAATTGCATTGATAATCACATAGAAAATAGGGTTAAAAGTTGTGCTGAAAAGATGACTTCCCGACGGCGGCAGATCCCGGCCCGGGTTCTGCTATGCTTGGCCTGAATTCCTAGGAATCCGGGTGGCAATTGAATCGATCTGGACCGAGTTCATAAGAACCCAGCCCAGGTTCTATAACTCGAGTGCGACGCGAAAAAGTTATTAAGAATTCGGACCGGGTTCCCACTTGCATGACCCAAGTTCCGTGATGAAGCTGATATCAGGTTAACGAATGAAATTGATTCGGTCCAAGTTACGTCAGAATTTGGAAAATTAGAGGTCGATCCAGCCTGAGTTGTTTTCCACCCGGCCTGAGTTTGATGATTGAATTGATGTATGTACGAGAATTGGACGAACCGGCCCAGGATTCACACCACCCAGCCCGGGCTCCGTTGAACGAATTGGAATAGGTGTCGAAATCGGTCGAACCAGCCCAGGTTTCACCCCATCAGGCCCGGGTCTATAAAAAGATGAGTATGTTTGTTTATTAGGGGAACCGGCCCGGGTTTTGAAGTTTGAAAAGGGCATTTTAAGTTATTTAAGTATGTTTAATTGTGATGATTGTGTTATTGTTTATATCTTATCATATTATTATAATTACGAAATCTCATTGTAATGACATTGATCCTATAATTATAATGTGTATTGATTGATGCCTCGTGCATTTAAGATTGAAAAGAAAGTTTAATTGAAAGTAAAGATAGACGTCATAAGTTAATCAAGATAAAAGATGAAAGGTACCTAAAATCGAGAAAGTTCTCAAAGCAGCCTATATGGTTGAAACAACCTTTGTGGTTGAAGCAGCCCACGTGATAGAAATATTGAAGCAGCTATTGTGGTTGAAGTATTGATCAGCCCTCGTGATTGAAGCAGCTTTTACGGTTGAAGTTGAAGATGAAAAGATAATTATAACATTTATGGTTAAGGCAAAGTAAAGTATAGTAAGGCAAAGTAAAGTAAAGTAAAGTAAAGTAAAGATGATTGATTGATTGTTAAGATAATTGATTGCAACCATATGGTTGATGCTATTGTTAAATAGAATTATTATTGCCTCTACGGTTGATGATAAAAGTATGATAGAATTATTGATTCTAACCAATTGATCGCTAATGGATAATGCATATTGATTATTGTTATTGGTATGGTTCATATTGTTTATTGATATGGGTGACTCTATGTATTAAGTTTATCTCACTGGACTTTGCCCCTATATTTGGATTCGTACAGGTGATGATGACTATGATGAGACGGTTGGTGGCTCCTCTGACGGATGACATGCACATGGATATATAGTCCATTATGGTGTAGTCGTGGGCCCTAACCCACAGGTCATTAGAGATTATGTAAATAGCTTCCACATATTGTAAGAATTATTATATTTAAGTCTTTCGCTTATGTAAACCAGTATTGACTGGTCAAAGTCAAAGTATAAAATTGAGTGACATCGTCGAGATAGCCTTTTGGGCAGGCAAAAGAAAAAAAATCTCGAGACATTACATGACTTGTTCAAAGTTCTAATTCAGTCAACAAGCCTTAAACTTTCCTGCCATAACCTAAAACAAAAAGTTTCTTTCAAGAGTTATGTCAACTCTTTGACTATAATTTTACCAATTAGTATCTGAAACATGTTAGTATACATAATTTCCGTCTATGTTAAACATTCTACCAAGGACTATCTTGGTTAGTCTCCTTGCGAGCACTAACTTCAAATGTTCCACGAACATTTCATGCCGTTGTGGCATAAGTATCCTTCACAACCTTCGGAGATACATCGGTATGATTTCACTTCATACCATCATAAATACAATAATTCAAAAATTAACTTTTCCATAATCCTCTTGGTTTTCTCCTTGTTATCTATCGATCAGTTACCACACTAATCCAAGATACAACTTCACGTGTTGTCATCCTAACATCCTCCATACACCATTGTACGAGTGATCATGTCATCCTAATGCTCACCCATGAAACAAAAATTACTATGGATTCTCATGGATATGGGTACTTCCCATGATCCATCCGACATGGTCGACTACTTCGGATAATTAACTATCCTTTTGTCTTTTGACCATTCAGTTGGCCCACTCCCTCGGATAGCTTCTGTATCCTTCTGTTGTGCCGAAATGATCGAATACTTTAGTCATCTAGTTGGTTGATTCCTTCATATAACTCCTGTACCCTTCTGTCGCGCCCGAAATGACTACTCTTGAATCATTCCACGTTCTCGAAACATGTATGAGTGGGTAGTTCACCCCATGATTTTCGTGAACAACTGGATCTCTACAAGATCCTAACGAATGGGAGTACCGCCCTTCATTCATGCGGCATGGTTGATTCCCTCGGACGCATTATGTCCTTCAACCATTGACCATCCACTAAATATTCATATTTAATTAAATCCAAATTTCACTAATTATTCCATAATCATACTTATCAAAATCTATCTCTATTCAAATTCCTTTTTATCTCTTCCGTAACTTCCTTCAATCCAATTCTACTTTCACCTTTTCCTTTTATTTCCATCTTTTGTCTCATTTTTGTAATTATTATTATGATAAGATTTTATCATCTAATTTTTGGAATTATTTAATTCCATAATACATTGTCATCTAAATTTTAGATTGAAATAATAATAAATACTATTTTAATGGCTGAAATATTTCTAAGCTATAAGATATTCAATCGTATCCAATTTGGGAGTCCTATATCCATTAAATATTCTTTTAGACTTCAATTGAAATCTCCAATCTCAATGTAATTATGATTTCTACTCCCAATAGAATTTAATCTTTCTTCCTTTTCAATTTTCCCTTTTATCTATTAATTTGGTCTAAATTACTTTATTACCCTTATTGAAATCTTGGGGTGTTACAGATCGCCTTCAAAAATAACAGGTCTACGGATAGGGAAACAAAATCTAAGTCTTTGAACTTCGTCAAGTACATAAAAAACTTGTGAATAAGTGTAGGATTTGGGCCATGGACTCAAGTTGGTTCTGACTTAAAAAGTTGTTAAGGACGATAATGATTTGAGGGGGGGTTGGAAGTTGTAACGGCCTTACCTTGGTGGGATGCCCAAATTCGAAAGTCCAACGTTCACTATAGGCGGGCCAAGTTTGGCACACTACGAGTGTATGTTGGCATGTTCGGATGGCAGTTATGCCAATTGCCGAGTGGTTAAGTTTAGAACCAATAATAGTTTGGTCAGCTATCATGTGATGTGTTGTTTGGCTTAAGAGGGGCTTGGTTATTGGGACTTTTTCATGGAGAAACACAACCTAAACTCGTGTGGATTAGATTTGGGTGCACTAGCTGCATGGTCCAAATGAGTTCAAATTGATGAAGAGGTACAACCCATTGAAGAACTAGGCTTGGCTAAGGTATTAATGAGCTTAATTAAGACCCAATTCGAATAAGCATGGACGGATGGTAATTGAGGGAGTTATGTGAGTTCCACTATGTGGTAACTACTTTTATAATCTCCCATTATGGGATGACAGTTATGGGGAGTTCCACTATGTGTGAACTACCCCTATAACTTCTCATCATGGGTTGGCCATTATGGGAGTCAGTGCTCTATAACTCCTCCACCAAGTGGATGGGCAGTTAGGCAACTTCCATTACTCTTAGGAGTTATAAAGACAATTCGACCAAACCATTTGTAGAACTACCTAGTCAGAGTTTTAATGACATCCGTGAGAGTTTGAAAAATTCCTCGAAGTGTGAGTTCATCCGTGTTTCCTAAGACAAAAGAATGTCTTTGATCCTCGGGGAATGAGTTTAGTGAGGTGAGTAAATTACTCCATTCCCGAGTTACAATTGACTTAGCCTCGGGACGGAGCATGACTATTGGGTGGCAAACTTGAAAGTTCGTGACACGATCCTCATGTATTGCTATGATATTTATTATTTTTTATAAAAGATATATTAAAATATATTATAACAGAAATTGTCTATAATCTCCCCGGTGCAACTTAAACATATCAAAGCAAAATATATATTAAATATTCATTAATTTGAAAAGAGCTTCTGAAATTAAAATTATAAAGAAGGATTTAGTCTTGATGCCACTCAATTTCTGTGTTAGGTGATCATACATATAATTTTTTTGATATTTTTTTACTAGCAGTTTAAAGGAATAATAAAGAATGCTAAATGAAAATTTGATATTATCATAAACTATAAAAATATTATATTCATTATGAAGCTGATAATGTTTAAAAATCTTAATATAACCATCATCAATAATTTAAATCACTTTTTTTAATGCCACGATCCTCTAAATTGTAATTAAAAAATTTAAAGAAAATATGTGCAAGTTCGTCTGGCATGTGATAAAATGCTTATTTTTTCCTACGTTTCTATTATTATTACTACTAGTGTGTACCCAGCGCGAGATGCCGGGATGGTTAGAAACTAATTATATTTTCCTTTTAATTATATATATATATATATATTATCAACTTTTATTTTATTTTTTTTAATTTTTAACCCACCCTGAAAAATAAAATAACTAAATATATCAAATTGAATATGTTTATTTTTATATTTATAACAATTTAGACATTCTTCTAACTCATAAAGTAGATCAACAAATTATACATAGTCATAGCGAAGTTTAATTATAGATTATAATTACATATAAAAGGATAACGAAGGTACTTTTAATTATTTATATATAACCATACGAAAATTATTTAATTATTTTTATATTCATATATTATATATTTTTATTTGGATAATAATAGATTTATTCTTACACTGACTCACTACAAGAAAATTAGCGATTAGCGACGTACAATAGCGTCTCGAAATATGGTGACGCTAAATCGACGCCACTAGCGTGGTCATGACGTCTCAGTTAAGTCCTAAATAGGAGACGCTACTTGCCTTGAAATAGTGTCTCATCAATGTGTTCTTAGCATTTCAAAAAATAAGCGATAACGCAGGCGCCATTGAGATGCAAGATAGATGCTATTATTGCACGCCATGAAGGGAAAGTGCGCAGGCTCGTGTCGACAGCTTTCAACGTGAATCTAGCGTCGCAAGAAGTGAGACGCTATTGAGACTCTATGAAGAAGCTAACTGGCGTCACATTCAAGGCGACGCTATGTAGACGTCATTGTGATTACTTGGCATACCTCCATACGTTATTTAAGAAAAAGATAACACGACGCTACGTAGACACCAATGTGATTACTTGACATATCTGTATATGTTAATTAAGAAATAGATAACTTATATGTTATCTATTTTGAGGCAACCTTATATATTATCTATACTATACATTAATCAATAAATAAATTAAATATTGTATATGCAACTTTAATATATATATGTATTCGTACATGATTACTTATATATGTCTACATCATAGTAGTGTTATTTATCCATATATATGTATTCCTACATGATTACTTATATAATTTGTTACCTATATTATATATGTTATTTATCCATACAATATATATCATATCTTAATTATGCATATATTTATTCTTAATTATGAAATTATGATAGTTGAATTAGGATCTCTGTGGAGGCTCAATAGCGTCTAAATAGCTCCATAATAGAGCCGCAGTGGGAGACACTATTGGCGTCTCTCTAGCGTCACGTTAATGAGATGCTAAGTCGAGTTAGGTGCTACTTCGACGCTATTGTGTCGCTAATACATGTTAGCGACTCAATAGTGTCTGTATGCGTCGCGGTACCCGACTTTTTATCACACTCACTTAATTGGGAACATATTGACATATAAATATGCGTATATACTTATACTTATATATAATAAGTACACATATATATTATTATCACTTAATATCGCACATATAAACATATACATTCATATATATATATATATATATATATACTTGGAATACGTATACATATACACGTTATCTATATATGCCTCGCACATATATAGACATATACATACATGTATATAATTATAATACATATAGATAAACACATTGTTGTGACTTAATCTCTGACACGTAGACATATATATATGCATATATTACATATATATATATATATATACATAATTTTCTTATATACACATATACATATAGACTTATAATTTTATATACATACATGAATAATTATACATGCATTCCATAATTTCTAGATTGTGGGAAGGAAACAAAACAACTAGAACGGGGCACAATGCGATGAGATGCTATCTTGATAAATAAAATTACATACATTATAGTAAATTAGAAACAGAAAAACCATTAGCATCGCCCTGGCGTCTCAATGCTGAGGTGCTAGGTCAACGTCGATGCTACTACGATGCTATTGTGTCGCTACGTGTTCTTAGCGATGCATTAGCCTCTCTATAGCGCTGCATTAGCCGACTTTTTATTACCTCACCCAATCTCACACACGTAATGTTAAATTATGAAGAAAATTTGATATAGCAACTCCACAGCCATGAAATAGCATCTCGATGTTGGCGCCTATGTAGCGTCTAAGTAGCGTCACGTCTTGATGAGGCGCTAAACACTTAACTTAAATCCCTAACCCTTCTTCTTCATTTTCAATATTTACTATTACCACGACCGACGAAGACGCTTTCATCACGACAAACGATGCTGACGGTCGACGTCCTCCGCTCGACGTTCGACGTCGGCTGCTCTCACGCCCGAAGCCCGACGCCCGACCCCGAGCCTTCGTCTAACTCACCGTCTCCGCCCGCTGCTCTTGATGCCCTCCGCTCCAACACCCACCGTTCGACGCCTGACGCCAGATCTGGAGCCCTCGTCGAACTCTCCGTCTTTGCCCCCTGCCCGATGCCTAGCACCCGACCCCGCCCTCATCGACCTCCGTCTCCTCTGCCTCCCTTCGCCGCCCTCCGCCTCCTCCACCTTCCGCCTCCTCCGCCGCCCTCCGCCTCTGCCTCCTCTGCCTCCGCCTCCACCTCCTCCGCCTTTCGCCTCCTCCACCACCCTCCGCCTCCTTCGCCCTCTGCTTCCTCTGCCCCCCGACTGTGCTTCTCTGTCCGGTGTCGGCCGTCGCCCGTCGCCTTCCTCCACCGCCGTCCGCCGCCATCCTTCTCTAGTTATTCAGGTACGAGCCCGTCACCATCAATGTTAAGTTAATTACTAATGCATATTAAGTTAATTACTAATGCATGTTAAGTTAACTACTACTTAATTACTTAAAAACTATTGTTGTTAAGTTAATTACTAATGCATGTTAAGTTAAATACTACTTAATTACTTGAAAGTACTATTGTTAAGTTAGTTATTAGTAAATTAATAGTGCAGGTTAACTTAATTACTAGTTAAGTTAATCTAATGCATGTTAAGTGAATTACTAGTTAAGTAGTTGAAAATAATTTAAGGACTTGTTATTGCTAATTTTAAATCTTATATCATGTTAAGTTAGGGTAAATGCATGAGTAGAACAAATTTGTTCCACGATTAGGAGTTATTATAAATTAAACACTAATGATTTATTTTATATTAGGACCCGTAGATGATGTCGGACCTTCTCAGCCTACCTCAGTTGTACCGGATGATGATTTCTCTTTGAGTGATGAAAAGGAATTACATGATAATGGGGTGGTTACCATGAATAATATTGCTCGACTGTAAATTAAATAAGTTGTACAAATTTTGTTATAGTTTTGGTTATCATTGAAAATTAATTCTTCTTTGTAATTGGCATGACCACTTTCAGTGCTCTCATTCTTTCCCACTTGCCAGAAGGGGCATGATCCTAGAAAGATGTCCCAATTCAAGTGCGGGATGATATCTTTCGAGCCTTTACGGTATGATATTCTATTTAGGTTATATAATTTGATTTATATTATTTTAAAATTACTAAGTTTTAATGTATTTTGTAGTAGGCAAATCAGTTTCATCCGGATCTTAATTTAGGGACGATTGATAATTGAGTATTTATGCATTAATATTGATATAATTATAAACTTATTAAAGTTATACTTCTTCTTATTTCATTATATATGTTGAAGATTTCGGAGTCTACACCATTTCTTTACATGTTTTAGGGACTTTCGAATATCGACAAAAAGGCGTAAAAGCACCACAAAATGAGGACAATACGGCCAGCATGTATTGTCATCAGGATCAATCGTATGGGACGTCGCCGGGTCGTATCATACTCGCACCAAAAAATACGGTCCGACCGTATTGAAGGAGAACAGACCGTATCAAGCAGACGACAGTCGTATTACACTCGTATTGGAAAATATGACATACCCGTATTGGAGACATCGCGCCCGTATTGGAGTGACCCAAACCGTATCGTCTTGAAGAAGATATGACCAGACCGTAGAGCATTTAACCAGGCCGTATCATATGCACTTCGACCGTATTGGGTTGATTTTTGGGGTATTTTGGGCATTCTTGTAATCCTAATTTGAAGGGACTATAAAAGGGATTCTTGGAGACAAAAATAGAGGTCCAGACCTTATTTTTGAGGAGATCAATATGGCTGGGACGAACGATTATTTTTCTATGTATTTTTGTACCTTTCTTAAACTTAATCTCATTCTCTTTTCATGAAAATTTACTTTTCGATGATGATTACTTTCTCTATGCTTGGCTAAATTTCTTTTTCTCGAGTTTGATGAAATCTAGGGTTGATATTTAGGGAATATTTTTATTTGGTCTGATGTGTGCTTTGTCTTTCATGTGTTTGACGGAATGTTTATATTAGATTGACCACCTAATTAAGCGACCTAAGATCTTCGTGATTACAAAAGTATTTCATCAAGATTAGTTCAATTAAATGACATGAAATGTATTGTTTATTAGAAATAAGGATAATCATTTTACTTATGAATCTTGGTTTATAATGCAATTAAAATAAGTTAAATGACCACGAAAGTAGTCGTTTATTATTTTAATTAGAATTTTATTTGCCTGAAAAGGAGATGCATGACTTTTGAAGATTGAGTAGAACACTAATGACTTTATTATCTCTAAATTTCCTATGATCAATACACTAGGTGGATTCAAAACTCGAGAACTTTTATTCTCATTTGTTTCTCGTAATCAATTCTCGTTCTTTCTCGTAGTTTTCTGCACTCATTTTGGCATTTCATTTTTATTTAGTTTTTATTATCGTTTCACCTCTTTCTAACCGTTTAGATATCAATTAGAATCATATAATTCTAATACTTGAACTCTTCTCTGTAGGACGATATTTTATATACTATGACATTGACTCCATATATTTGCGGGAGATTTGTCAACGATCCGGAGAGCTTTTGAGAGTTGTCACGTCCGTCGGCCTCACTTTGGAACAGGGCATACAAAGATGCCCAAGGCATATTAGGCGCTCGGTTTGATGGTGCTTATGTAGGAAGTTATAAGTATGTTTAGTTTTAAATTATTTTTATTAAATTTATAGTTTTTGAAAGTCTAAGTATTTGATGTTCATAAAGGACGGATGAATGATGACAAAGGAAGTCAGAAAAGGCAAGAGTTAAACATTTTTCGAAGCCCAAGGCCCACATTCACACAGGGGGGTCGATGTGATTTGATGAGCATCGACGACGCATAATAATTTACATATAAATTCAATTTATCAAACTTTTGACTTATACTTACGTTATAAAATTTGAAACTTTATCGTAGGAGAAGAAAGAAGGCGGTCTCGTAAACTTTTGCGTGGTCTATGATGACATGCATAAGAGCCGGAAGACAAACGACTTGGTCACGCCCACTGCTCGTAGGCTTCTAGTAAATCTCATCACATGTTAACTTGGTTGTTGACGTTAGTGCACTATTTTTGAAATGCACAATGTTTAAATTCTTTAGAATGAGTATAATGCGAAAATGACTGAAAAATACGGAGATGATTCGAGTACTCAGCTACTAGGTAATATTTTTTGGTTGATTTTTTCATGTTTTTAATTTTTGTGTTTTTTGATATATAATTTATATATTATATGATTGTATAAATTTTTTATTTCGTAGAGGACCTTGTTGTTTGGGAGGAGGTGGCCGACACGACATGTGGGGATACTTGCGTGGCCTCGGCACAGCCACTCAGGTATCTAGGAGGATCGAATGATATGCAGGCGGCCCATTCGCTCCGAGCTCATTTGCTGCACTTGATATAATGTAGCTATCGCAACAGCTATCGGAGAAGATATCGCGGCAGGGGTCGCAGCAGTTGTCGCAGTAGTTGGCTCCACTATTATAGGTGATTTAGGGATTGATCTCGACACAGAATCCATCCCCGCGAGGCCATGGACCGAGCGCGTCTGGGTTGAACATCCGGAATGATAACAATAACTCCCAAACCTAGGATAGAAACAAATCATGGATATAAACTATGCTTTTGTCACTTATAGACTTAGATATAGGTATAGTTTGTTAGTTCAGTTTATTATTTTTCATATTCTTATCTTAAATATTATGTTTGTGATGAATATCAATGTATCAATGCATTTATATGCATTATAAAATTGTATGGTGTGGGAAAGGGAAAAAATGTGATTGGTATGGGTTAAAAAAAATTGCAATTAGCGCCTTCATTGCATTCCATTAGTGACGCCAAAATAGTAGACGCTATGTTAAATATATCATCCTTAGCGCCATATTAGCGTCTCATTGATGACGCAAATACCATTGTGTTTACGTCACTTTTGCGCCAAAGTAGCGTCAACTAACGCTTAACGTTAGCATCTCTTGGGCGCCGGAGTAGCGCCTGCACTTTAGCGCCACGTGAGCGTCGACTTAGAGATGCATTTCTATTGCTCCAGTCGGACACCACGCGTCTCAATAACATCGAGATAGTATCAACAACTAGCGCTTGTAGCGTCTCCATTTTTGTTGGCTCTATTGCGACACCATTAGCCACGGATTTGCGGCGTCGCATGTGTGCGCGCTAGTTGGATGCTAAAGTGACGCTCTATGTCACGGAGACGCAATAGTGCCTTCCTAGTGTCGCGTTTCTTGGGTGGCTATTCCTCGATTTTCTTGTAGTGACTATTTTTATTTTAATGATATATATGACTTTATTATATTTTTCTGTGGGAGACTTTATTATATTAGATATTATATTTATATCTAAAGAGATCATTTATTTTGTCTTGAGATATTTTTAGTTACATAGATATTGTATAATTATATTAGATATTTTCTATTAATTATAAAATATTTTTAATTATATAGTATTTCTCAAATAATTGATAGATATTTTTAATTATAGTTTTTTCTAATTATGTATATATGTAGATAATTTTTATCATAAAAAGTTATACAGATCTTAATAACATCTAATAATTGTTGTTGTTGTGTTTTCAATAAATTCTTATATAGTTAGATTTTGATTAAATATAATTATGTAAAATAATTTTCTAGCAACCACTATGTCAGTTATTTCTATATTTGTCTAAATTATACAAATATTTATGTAGTTTATTCCTTTTAAAAAAATCAATAAATAGTTTTAGTAGCATATATATATTATTTAATTTGAGCCAAAAGATATATAAGTATTGTTCCAACATCTAACATTATATATAGGGTTTAATGATTGTGTAACACCCATTTGGTGAAGCATTGTGTAACACCTTTAATCTGGACCCTTGGATGCGCTCAACGGTTCAGATCAAATATCTGCCAAATGCCCTAATGCACCCCTCCTCCCCTTCTCCCCACCTAGCATCGGCGCCGCCCCCAAGTTCGCCGCCACCGCCCCTGAGTTCGCCACCGCCATTCCCCAGCTTCGTCGCCATCGCCCCCAAGTTCGCTGCCACCACTCCCCAGGTTCGCCGCCACCGCCCCCGAGTTCACCACTGCCACTCCCCAGCTTCGCCGCCATCGCCCCCAAGTTCGTTGGCCACTCCCCAGGTTTGCGACCACCGCCCCCGAGTTCGCTGCCGCTGTCGCACCCCACCATCCTCGACCAAATCGAGCGCTGGTCGGCAGACCCCGACCTTGCCTGTGAGCACCGGCACCCCTGCTTGCGGCCGCCGCCCTTACGAACTCGATCGCCGCCCCAATGAATCAGATCAACGAGCGGTACCCCTTGCTTGCTGCCGGTGCCCCATGCTTGCCGCTGGTGCTATCGATCGCTCGCCTGATGCCTCCGTCGCTGTCAATCTCTCGCCGGTTGTCGCCGATAGCCTCGTCCTCCTCTCCGATCGCCGTCGTTGCGCCCTTGCCCGCCCCCACGCGTCCTCTCACCCATCATCCCCTCTTTCTCCTTCTCTCCGCTCGAGAGCCATCCCTGTCCCTGCAGATTTGTCGAGAGCCATCCGCCGTCGTCCTGCCATCGTTCGTCGTCGTCCCGCTGCCGCCCGCCACCGGCCGCCACCATCCCGCCATCGTCGACCGCCACTCCCGACTGGGCGCAGAGAGATCGAAGAGAGTGAGAGTAAAGAGAGGAGAAACAATCTCAATCATTGGATCATACTCATGTGATTTCATCTCAGTCATTGGATCGGGTGTTACACAATGCTTCACCAAATTGGTGTTACATATATATATATATATATATATATATATATGTATATATATATATATATATGTATATATATATATATATATATATACATACATATATATACACAAAACATTCTTCATGATATATAAATTATTTATACATCTAATGGACTATGCGATTTATATGTATCTATCATGATTTATATTCAGTATAAAATTTTATTTAAAAAATAATTTTAATGATAGATATGTTAATGGGAAAAACTACTTGACATCTTCTACGTTTCTTTTTTTTATAGATATATAAATATAAATATAAGTGTATTATATATGTGTGAACTTCAACAAAAAAGTTAGCATTAAATTATGTGATACTCATTGACATTAACAATTACATAAAATCAATTAAAATTAAAATTACACAATTTTTTTTATAAAACTTTTAAATCTAGGGCTTCTTTCCTTTTAATATATATAGATATTGATGATATATATAGTTAGATTAAAATTAATTATTACCATTATGATGAAAAATAATTAAATATAATTTTTAACAAATAATATAATTTATTGTGATAATAAAATATATTTTTTGCAATAGCCTATTATGTATTACTCATTGAGAGTATTAAGTTTATTACATTTTTATTTTTAATAATATTAATTAATATTATTATTATTATTATTATAATATTTAGTTAAAATATTGATTATTCTTTTATTTTTCATCAATATAAATATTATCATGTTAATATTACTTTTATGTAAGCTATAATATTCAATATTTTATTTGTTATAGAGAAATATAAAAATATATACATATACATGTATAATACCTTTTTAGTACATACAAACTTTTACTCAGATATCCACACGTGCTCTTCTATATTAAAAAGGTGTCGAGTGTGGTACTGAATTTGAAAGTGCCCTCTATTTAAAAATATAAATAAATGAAAGTGCCCTCTATTTAAAAATATAAATAAATAAAAGTATAAAAACTTATCTGATGATAATATAGTAAAGTTTTAATTATTTGATAGCAAACTTTGAAAATATTATAATATATAGGATAACCATATCAACAAATATTGTTATGATATCTAACTTTAACGATTCCAATAACTCAAGAATTATTATAATATTATAAGTTACAATATTGATGATTATTTTATTAATCATCAATATAAGAGTTATTGTTTTAATCTTTTTCTTTATGAAAGTTACAATACTCAGTATTTCTATTTGATAGAGAGAAATATAAAGATATATACATATACATGTATAATATTTTTTTAGCACATACAAATCTCTACTCAGAAATTTGCACATACTTTTCTGTACCAAAGAAAAGTTGTGTGTGGTACTGAATTTGAAAATACATCTATTTATAATTTAAAAATATAAATAAATAAAATTATAAATTTTCATAACTAATTTCTAAATATCGTGATGATATTATAGTAAAGTAATAATTATAAACTTTTGAAAATATTATAATATATATATATATATTTGATAACTACATGAACAAACATTCTCACGACATAACATATCATTCAAATCGTTCTATTCGTCATATTCTTGCATCCAAACATAACTAGAATTAATCTATTAAATCACACGAAAACTTTGTAGAACTATGATTCCAATTGTCAAACGGTTTCATGACATTTAACTTTAACTATTCCACTAACTCAGGAATTATTTAGATATTGCAAAAATTGATATAATTAAAATACAATTTAATACTTAATTCTTTTGTTCCAAGAGTTCTTTCCTATTACTATTATTATTATTATTATTATTATTATTATTATTATTATTATTATTCAAATACTCGAAAATTGACCATCTACCGGCTCCTCTGCATACATGGCGTACGAAAAGGAGCAGACAAAAGGTCCAATCTTATCAGTTGTTGGTAGAAAAAAACGATCGACGAAACTTCACCAAAACCCAGTAAACAAAGACTGCTCGGTACAATCCAATTAATTAATGGCCCAGAAATATCCCCCGGTACGTACACAGTCTCCTCCTCCTCCTCCTCCTCGCATGATTCCTCTTAAAGTTCAGTGGATCTGACTGGGCCAGTCTTTCACTTTCTTCTGAAAGCCATGCTTCTCTTCTCAGGCGAGCAATTGGGCCACAATTCACTACCTCTGATGCCTGTGTTCATGGTCCATGACCATCCATCTTGCTTATATAACTCTTTTGAGTATTTTTTCTTTTTTGGGATGAAGAAAACCCAATTTAGATTCTCGCCGGCGACCTCCATCGTCAGCTATTAATTGGTCGGCTGCTAAAAGTAGTACATGCATATTTTTATTCATATATAATTTCAACAAGAGAACTTGTAAGAGAACAAAACGGAACAAAAGAAAGATGCAAGCAAGCCAAGCCTATTGTCGGCCTCATCATGCCTAACTTCTGTTAAATTTTTGGACTTCACTTTCGAATGATTAATCAATCATCTTCCTATGTATGAGAGAATAAGGACTAGATGTAGGACAAAGTAGCGTAAGTAGTGCAACCGTCACTTTGAGCTCAATCGTTAGATTCTTTTTTCTTTTTTTATTTTTGTGTGGTGAGTTCTTAGTTGTAATGGGAGCTGCTGGGATACACATATTTGCTATCAACTTGATAGTGTTCATTTAGCGACTGCCTTTTAACAAGGAAATTGGGTTTTGCTGAAGTGACAACAACTAATAAAAGAGGACTAGTCTCATCTAATTATATGAATCCTTTTTTCAAAGACGAGGGCCACTGCTTCGGTGGCTTCTTTTGATGGATGATAATGCAATTTTATTTAATTGACAAGCAAACGACCTAATTACCAGGGTATGAAACTTTCACTATGCAACCAAGGTAAGCCATACATTGTGTATATACTTTTTTTTTTAAAAAAAAAAATTTGATGTATGTACTGGAGATAGAAAAAAAGAGACGTCCACATATATACGTTGAGTTTGATAAATTCCATGTACAGAAAAGCAAGTAATACCGAACATTTACCTGCTGCGGTAACAAATCACATCAGTGATGCAATAACAATAATAATAATAACAGCATTTGCATCTTAAAAGATTAGTGACTAAGACTATGTGAACGTTGGTTATAACGCAATACATACGTATTGCATGTGCCTGCTTTTACATTGATGTTTAGCACAATACCATCAACGGAACTTCGAGCAGTTGATGAACTTGTGAAAAGGAAAACTGTCAAAACTCACAGGAGAAGTGGTCAATTACCCATGAAGCGCCTTCACTTAATCTCTCTACTTTTAGGTTCATTCTTTTTTTTGTCAGAGAACTTAAGTAAACTTTTCCATGCATCAGTGCATGCATCCTATGACCCACGCAACACTTATTTGTATCAAGAAAAGTATGACATTATATTGGGTAAAAGCCTCTCTTTAATTCAATCTATGTTTTTTTTTATTTTTTGGGTCATTGGAGTGGAGCAACTTTAGCAGGTCAACACTGTCCATTTTCCAACTCAACTGACTTAGAAGGGTTCAAAGTCTTCTTCTTATATCTCCCCTCCTCCTCCACTCAGCTTGCTCAGGTCCCAAACCAATTTCCCGTAGCAACCTGAACAGGTAGGTAACAAAAGAAAGCCTCGACGGGGCACACCGCCGAGGATGAACCACGCGAAGGTCCAATACGTGCCCTTCTCATGGGAGAATCAGCCGGGGATAGCCAAAGCCACCCCGCACCAGGAGCGGACTGCACCTGAGGAGCTGAAGCTGCCGCCCCCGCCGTCGCCGTGCGCGTATCGGATGAACTTGCCGAATAAAGGATTGAGCAAGAATTTTGACGACCCTTTCCTTGCGGCTTACATGGAGTGCACCAAGAGTTATACGAAGAAGAGCAAGGGGAAGGCTTCCGGCCGCGGGAAGAAGGACGGCTTCGCCGCTTTCTCCTGTAAGAACAGCTACGGGTTCGTGGAGGACGCTGTCGTGAGGATGTCAGAGCTCCGGGATGCCAAAGGGAGGGTGGCGAGAGGGCACACCGATCTCAGCCCCAGGAATCCCAAGGGGTTCAACTGAAGTGATGATATGTAGGTTATGATCAGAGACACCCATATGATTGGAATAGTCTTCAACTCTGTGGAATCTGTATGATGTTTTCATCCAATTCCGTACATATGGTATTCGAATCAAAAGATGTCTAACTGTCGAGTGTAATCTCTCTCTCCCTCCCTCCCTCCCTCCCTTCCCACGAAGAAGTTTTAACGTAGAGTGCACTTTAAAACCCTCCTCCTACTACGACTACTACTATTAATAATAATGGTGTTCTGAACGAGAAATCAGTTCTACGTGTATCAGATTAATAAAAGAAAACACCACAAGATTTCTCGTCAGACATAGATACCCATTTGCAAATTATGAGAGTAGAAACTTTGAGAGAGCATGTTTGTAACGTAGTGGTAAATGATCTTTTGGTGGACCAATAGGTTCCGGATTGAGTTGTCGCCGTGGGCCTGAGAAAATAATGGAAACTTTTTAGGCGGTGTGCATATGTTCTTCTGATTCAGGTGCACTTGCCCCTTTGTACGACCTGCTTTCGGCCCATGATTTATACACCTCAACTCATTCCTGGGTACTACCTTTGGCGTTATATCAATGCATCCCTTTTAACATGCCACTAGATATTATGATTTGGGATTTAAAAAGAAAGAAGCACAAAACATAGTTTTACAGTCATTCATTATTAATCTGGTCATGAACTTAAGATAGAATCCGGATTACCAATTTACTTTTAATTGTTCTGTCGAGATGAAACAAATCATTTCATCTTTAAGAACGACTTATATTATGCAGACCAAACATTAATGATATCTATCATCTATAAACAGGGATCCATGAATTGCAGCAACTTCATGGGCCAAACAGGGATACATATCCGTATTTCTTTACCTGGACAACTGTCGGAATTCTCTTCTTTTCTCTTGCTGCAACATTGAGATTTACATTATGCAGCAAGTGGCTTTCTTCTTGAAATCATGGAAGCAATTATTAGGACTGAAATTTTGATTTTTTGTTGCTTTTGTACTTCTTGTCCTTCCACTGTTCCTGTCTCACCATTGTGATTATTTCAGACGCTCGAAATTGGAACCTCCACTGTGATGCGTCCAGGGACCATTCCAATCTTGTCTTGTTATCTGCAAATATTTTTAAGAAATAATTTATTTTCTTAATTTAATATTTTATCAGTTGCTTGGTGTTTAAGTCTTGAACCCCCTACTTCACTGCTGATTTCATATCCTTATATAATTAATATGGTGGAGATCTTGAAACTTTAACCCCGAGTGCATTTACCTAATACATTATGTGGAAAGTTCGACACATTAAAAAATTTAGGCTTCACCTCACTCCTGTGCACGTTTTCTGGACTCCATTACCACGCGACTATCTCATGGTAAGAAAACATAAAAGAATTGAGCCCCAATGGATCCAGACAAACTTGAGAGACAGTAGATGTTTCTGCATATATGATCCAAGTTGCAGCAAACAAACTGCTGTACGTTTACTCAGCTTCAATCATACCTTAGTAAGAACATCTATGGCCATCTTACATTGTCTTCGTTAGTATAATATTGCAATGAAACTTCTGCTGAGATCACTACCAAACACACTGCACGGAGCCTCATATTTTATAACTTGCACGGACACGGGTGTTGAAAAACATGAAGGGCCTTGAAATATTTGATTCCTCACTTGCTAAAACACACAATGCCAACTTGTTGAAGAGACATGAAGGTGAAGTGCCATGCACTTGATAAGGGGAAGAGCAGACCCTCATGATGTTATTACTGCAAGAAGCACATGCATTTCTCTGGCATTATGTGCAGGAACCCATCAGATTCTTTTTATGGTTTCATGAACACTAAACGCCAGTAATTGATCTTGTCCTTTAATCATCATTGTTCTTTTGGATCATTATTAATTTATCCTTGCAGTACTGTGCAGGGAAATGTCATTTTTCCGAGTATGCATATAGTATGATGCGCTTAAAATGACAACACTATTCATACATGTCGCCAAATAATTGAATGAATGGTGCTAAAACCATGATTACTACTATTTTCGTCTCTGCTTCTGTATGTATTGATCGGTTATAAATAGTTACGCTGTGGAGCCTGAAACCTACCATAGCTTTTCTTCAACGGTGCTGCAAATCTGCAATGGAGACATATGGGGATCACCCAAGGAAGCAAATAAGCAATGACGATCTGCTACAGGACTGTAATCTAATGGAGGCTGAGGTATATATATATATATTATATATATATATATATATATATATATATATATATATATCAACGTCACTTGGCATCCTCCATGGAAGATATGTAATTAATATCCACATGGTTTGATAGAACCATGGACCACGTAGAGGGCCAAATAAGTGAATAACTCCGTTCCCAACTACTCTTCTCATCTACAGTACCTGTACCACAGACACACAAATGGCAAACCCTAACATTTTGTCTCTACTGCTGCCTGTACCCATTCCTTCCTCTCTGTTCCTTGACATCCATCGTTTCACCACCCTCTTTTCCCCATGATCTTTACGTGAATCATATGAAAACACTTTTTCTTACTGTCTTCTTGAGATTGGTTAATGTTAAAAGTAGTACTTCCTCCAGTATAAAATACAAAGGAAATGACTGTATTGCACTGGAGGTTGCTGGTTACATCAAAATGCCACCAATGGGACCCGTTTTTATCCCGGATGCTACCAATTATATGGTCAACTATTTCTTGACAGCACGCACAATTTTAACAGCTGACATTGGATACCCCCTGAATCCACAAACTCGGCTTTCAGATTTACCCAAGGCAGACAGGCATGACATCCTTGTGCTTAAATTATAGAAAAAAAAAATTAGGGATCCTTGGGAAGAGGATCTTGTAGCCATGTACTACATTTGAGTTGATATGTTGAGCTTTATGTATCCAGCAAGAATCATGTCAGATGTAAGAAGATGTGAAGCACCGAATCCAATTATTAGTACGAGCTATGACTAAGTAATGTGGGTAAAACAATGAAATTTAAGGCGTGCAGGAGCCATGGCCAAAAGTTTGTCTTTTCCTCTGGCAATACATTCAGAGTTCTCTGATGATGATGGAAGCCGAGTTGGAAAAAAAAAACAAGGCAATTTTAACAATTATAATCAGCTAACTTTGCATTACCAATAAATTAGAGCTCGTCATCCTTGTAATGTGCAATGATGACATAGCATGTCCATCATGCTCTCTTCTCTAATCTCCTCAAAAATTATGGTCTCGATCTCAACTCCTATCTCTATTATGTCAGGCTGGAAATGGCTCCACTCCTTCCTGGACTTTGTGAAATCAAGCTCAATCAGCTGGCATATGTTGGTCAAGCCTCCTCGCTGGTTGTCCCATGAGAAGATCTCCTCCTCCATGATCTGACCGATTCTCTTCGGACTCGAACACAGCGCAGATTTCCAGAGCTTCTCTTCCAACTCATGGATGCCATCCAACAGAAGTTGGTGTGACTGGCTGAATTGCAGCTTGTTGCTGCCACTGTGTGAAATGGGTGGAGAACCAGAGAGAAGAAGATCTTCGAAATCACCCCAAGAAGCTGCTGCTTTTGTCGCCCCAGTTGAATTCAGTCCAGAGGTCGATGGCACCTCTTCCTGTGCTGCAAGGAGATCGAGGGAAAGAATTAGCGATCACCTAAAACTGGATTTGTCACATGCAAATAACATTGATATCAAACTAAACAGCACATGAAACCAGAACTTACTATGACTGTGAACAGGAGAATCTTCCTCAGAGTGCAGATCAAAAACAGACACTGGACTCTGCTGCTTGGAATCCTCCATATCACTCCACCCAACCTCTGCGCCTAATTCATCTCCATCGTGAACGCGGGAATATGACAGCCTATGGAATTCTGCTCCATCTTTGCTCTTCCTGCAGCCCATATCGAAGAGGAAACCGAACCATCCTGCATTCCCATGGGCTGCGCGCTCCATGCTCAAAGCTTTCCTTATCAATTTATTGCACGCAATTTTGTGCACCGCACACCTCAAGATTTCACCTTTCCTCCTCTTTAATCCATAGCTGGTGAGCCTTCTCAGCCTCCAGCAAGCGCTTGAAGGCCAGCACGTGAACGTTGCTCCATCTTTCAATGCGCGGTCGGAGTAGCCATGCTCCAATAGGTAGACGTCCAGCAGAAAAGGCTCCTGCTGTTCCTCTAGCAGCTCGAACAGCTTCCTGCCGTGCCGCATTGGCTTGGAAATGGAGGCCATTGCAGCCTTCCAGTTTGGAGGGAAGAACGGAGGGAGAGATGCTGACTATAAAGATCACAATGGGGGATGGCTCTTGAGGGAGAGCAGTGCAAAATACTCGTTTCCGGAAGCGTAAGCCAAACCTGCCGGTCTCACACAAGGAAGCCTTTAAGAGAGACTCGGATAAAAAACCAATGATGAGGTAATTAGAAGCAGTGAAATCTCTCTCTCTCTCTCTCTCTCTCGCGCCACACAAGACACGCTGGACCCTGACCTCTCCTGAAACTGAAAGCCAAGACATCAATTCTCTATTTCTCTTCACGATTCACGCAAGTATCTAAAGGTCCCCACTGGGTTTGTTGGCTAGTGGGAGGAGCAAGTCCATGACAAAAGAGAGTGGCAGCGTGGAAAGATTGAACTGATTTCTTATTGGGATATGGAGAGGTGGTGGTGGTTTTGCTGCTACTCTCAGAGACTGATGCTCAGCTTGCCTTTCTGCTCATGAGCCAAGCAATTTTGGGGGGGGTGTTGCGTTGACGTAAGTTTACATTGGCAATGAAAAAAATAAGTTTCAAAACTGGAAGACCCAAATCTCTTCTTGAGATGATTCAAAGTTGTTATTAACGATCTGTTACTAAATCATGATGTTAAAGTCCAAGAGCATGTGTCATGGACCTGGAACCACTCTTACTTGCTCCTCTTCCACTGGACAATGGAGGCACTTCCAAGATAATTTAAGCTCCAGTCTTCGAGAAGGTCATAGACTCATAGGACAGTGAGCACAAGGTGGTGCGCGATATTTGCAGCTTGCATATATTTTTACGGGTGATGAGAGTGCCTTGAGGAATGTCCTCAGTCTGGTGTTGCCTTGCATAAATTATTCATTTGCCAAGCGGTTAAAAGAGAACTGGCAAAAGAGTTCATGTCAGGAGAAAAGTAGAGATCAATGTATACTGTCACAACTCACAAGTACAGGAAAAGTGGAGGGAAAACAGAGCCCCTCACTGCTCCCGCCATGAGTACAAAGGGGCCAAAACGAATGGATGAACGCCGAGCCCCTTCCTTCCCTTGGAACTGTACTTCCAGATGCTTTACAGTTTGCTGATGTGATACTTCAAGTAGTGCTTCTTTCTGGGAGCTAAAGGTTCTTCTTATTCGTTGTTGGAGATCATAATCTCCAACGAAACTATGTAAAAAAAAGTTTGATTCATCAGTTTTAGGACTTCAGAACAGTTCACCTTTCAAAACAGAAACCCAAGCATATTTGCGGCAAATTCGAAACAAGAACTGTTAACAGGAATTTGCTTTTGGTACTGAAGTTTTTCTCGTAGTTTCTGACCAGAATCTGCTAGGACTACTGAAATCTCTACTAGGAAACAGCTCTATCACTTGCTGTTACAGCCTTTTTCTAGGCCTCAATACGTGCAGGTCTTAACAAATTTAATTAACATGCAAAAGTTTCCACCAATCACGCTTAGTTAAGATGTCATACATATTACTTCAACTGAACTGTATCTTTATTTCCTGTGGTCATATGTGGTACACACTCTTCCAACACAGAACTGTTACACATCTAGTGAATCAAACAAAACTTGCATAATATATGACAAAGAGGTGAGAAACATAAGCATATTGACCAGTAAGACTTTGTCTATAAGGTACTTAGGACTAATGACGATGCAATATCGTTACAACCGCCATACTTCTGCATTTCCATGTTTCAACTTTCAACCCTTGAGAGAGAGAGAGAGAGAGAGAGAGAGAGAGAGAGAGAGAGAGAGAGAGAGATCGTCTTTTCTCTTACAAAGAAGTCTTTCCTTTTTTCTTTCCTTCATTTCCTTTTGTTCTTGCCATGGATATCAAGATATATATATCTATGGCAGTTGAAGCAGAGGACGACGATAAAACGCACTTCTCTCAATTGTCAGAGCTTCGCTCTCACTTCTATTGTAAACTAAGAGTTGCCTATAAAAAGGCCTCGTGGTCGCCCAGGACACCATTCAGCTTTGATACAGTAACAAGTGCTGCATTTTTCTGTAGATATTTTTGTACTACTCGATTCTCACGGAAAAAAAGATGGAATCATATTACCATTCGACTGCTGCCAAATACCGAGCAAGAATGAAGCTGGAATCGGAGTGACCAACTAAACTATCATGGCACATGCCCGGCTTGACAATTATTCTAAATCGAAATTATTGCACTCACACTGTCAAACAGCAATGATAATTGATACTGTTGCATTGGAATGATGTAATTAAGTTAGCTGCACATGTAGCATGTAGCATGGTAATGTGATGGTTCCATATTCCTCAACACCCTGCTACAAATTGTTGAAAGTAACAGAGGAAGTCGTAAGGCGAGAGCTTGAACCAAGCCAATCTACAGCTATGTTGTTCATTGAGCAACTGCAGCTGCTAGAGGACGACAGCTGACAACACGACGGTCGAAACGCCAAAGAAGCAGGGACAATTAGGCACGACAAAACCTGTTCTGTTCAGACCTCCATGACCTCAAGCAAACTTTTGTTCATTGGGAAAAAAAAGGAACAAATAGATCCAGAACTTTGCTCCTTTTTGGAAAAAAAATATAATTATGATACATACAATAGTACAAACTTCTTTACCTTGAACCACAAGGACCCTTTTATATTTTGAGGGGAAGAAAAAATTGAAAAATAAATACATAATATTCCCAACTATTTTCTTTCATTTTTTCCGTTCATTGTTAAAACTCGTTTAGAGCTTTTCACGTTGGGCTCAGGCGGAATGAGACATGGGCACAAGAGGTTTGGGCCATAGGCCCAAAACGGAGCTAGGTGCAGTTACTGTGTCCACTGTCCAGTGTCTAACGATTCGAAGGTATTATTTCTGTCTAACGTTTCGAAGGTATTATTTCGGGTGTTCAGATGATTTAAAATTACTTAGTTTTAATTCTAGATTTTAAAATGTTAAAAAATCAAAATTATTTGAAATATGGAAATAATATTTCAACAATGAGAAAACTTATTTTATATCTTAAAATAAATATACATTACATAATATTTTTATATTTAATAATGTAGAAAAGTAAATAATTTTTTTTAAAATAAAGTGGTTGAATGATTCGACCATTCGATCCGATCGGCATTTGAGTCGGGTCGACCAATTTGATTGGATCGGAACGAAAGTCGAATGAACACCCTTAATTACTTCCTGTGATAGGAGTCATAAATGGTCGAGTTAAGTTACTTTTAGGATAATAATTTTATATGTTAATTTTCTATTTCTGTATAGATGAAAAAATTAATATTTGAAATATCTTTTAGCATTTTGAATAGATTATATATAAAATGTAATATTATTTTTCGGTATTTGGAATTTGAGTTGTATTTTAAAAAATAAATTTCCCTTTATTATTTAAAATACTATTTTGCTTCTAAATTTTATTTGAAATATTTTTATACTTATATTTCATCTCAGTTATTATTTTATAATAGTAAATATTTAACATACAATCCATCAAATAGTTATTTCATGCATACTATTTATGTTTGGTATTTTTATTTGTAATTTATTTTTTTATTCTTAACGTTCTATTGACATTTTTATTTTCCAATTTTGGGCACATATTATCCCATCAACCGATATTTGTCATATTATTTTAATTGCTTTTTTTTAATATGTGTGTATTTGTTTGTATTAAATTGGAACCAGATAATTTACTAAGATTAACTTTAAATTTAATGTATCATTTATTTATTAGTTAGAAAAATGTATAATTTAATATATAAACGGCGAATTCAACAACTCTACTAATGTTTAGGCGTTGAACTCATATGTGGCTTTAGAGGATAAATTTCACTAAATGTTTTATATTTATAAAAAATAACTAATTAATTTTTTTATTTTTTAATGTCATGTCTCCCATTTGCTCAGGTGGAAGAGAGAAAAAATTGTCAGGTGGATACCACGTTGACCAAATAATAGGGTAACCACCGATTAGGATAATTGATGAAATAAGTTAAAATATAAAAATAGTTAGTTACGAAGTGAAGTTAGAGGATAGTAAAATGACTTGGAGAGTATTTAGTGAATCTTGACTTTATATATAAACTAAAGTTGAGGACCATTTAAGAAAATTACTCCTCCTTTAGTGTAGCAAACTTAATCTATATATCATTTTTTTCATTGTTTATTGCTTAGTATTAATTCTGCATTCATATCTACGCACAAAGGTTTGTTTCTTTATTTTTAATCAGTATGATCGATCGACTATATATTATAAGAAGCATGCATTCATTTAGCAATTGGCAATTAGAATACATAGGTAGCCTAACAACCAAGCAGCCACTAATTAGTTAGTGTGCCCACATAACGGAGGGTGCTCAACGATCTAAAAGCTAGCTAGTAGATGATGATGATGGTCTCCATGAAAAAGAAAAAAAAGTGGCAGATCAACATTAACTCATTTGATAGAGAAGTTGAGTATCAAATAAATGATGAATAATAATAGTTTCGAGTACAATTATTGAAGACATCAGAGAATAAAAATCGCTTTATCTTTCTAACTCGGAATTAGTCGGACACTAATAATTTTAAACACTAGAAACATCCTATTGCACCAAAGAAAAAAAAGACCCCAATTGGGTCTTTGACGTCAAATGGCTAAGTGTGGTGTGATCCATCTACGCATCAGTTCAATTATGTGATACAAAGATATTAATGGATAAATTATACACATCGTCTCTCAACTTTAGGTCAATATCTCAATTGTCTTCCAATTTTATTTTTTTACGTGTGTTTGTCCTCCTGATCATCGATAGTGGATTCTCCAATTTCCTTATGCAGCCGTCACATCTTCTGCTTCTCACCCATCCACATCACTGAGGCAATAAATAAAAAACAAACCTCTTTTTCACCTCATAATTTGGGTAAAATAATATATAAAATAATAATAAATGAAATGGGGTAGCCGCTCCTCATCGGAGTCGGAGTAAAGGGGCGCACCCCCTTCCCCTCTCATCTCTGATGCTCTCTAGTGTCCATTCCCCTCCCTACCACTATGCGTGAGACATGGGAGGAAACGACGTCCTCTTGCTTGCGCCTTTCCATTGGTGAGTAGAAAAGGGAGGGCATCGACCCCTCTGCGAATTCATCGAAGAGCTCGTAGAAGGGGAGGATGCCTCCCTTTTCGTGGTCGACGTCGGCGAGAGAGATGTGATTGGGAGTTGGGCGGGCTTGCCCATGAGATCAACGAGGACGCAATGGCGGCCCATGGCGACTGCGTTGACGATGACTCCACAAGAAACACGACAAGGAATTATTCTAGTGGAAGTCCTTTCTCGAGCACGACAAGTGCAGCTCTGTCAACGAGGACGCTGATGACAACTACTTTGCCTTGTCGCAGAGGTCCGACGAGAACCTCACAGGTCATGCCAGTTGCATCAGGTGGTCGAAGGGCAAAAGGTCGCGGCGCATTGAGATGATCGATTGTGACAACGGCCTACAGCACCAAATCACGTTCATGCCATCGTTTGAGAGCCTCAACCCCTTTCTCGACACTAACCTTCTTGCATCTGCAGCCGCCGCCTCAATCTCGACCCCCTTTATTTCTGCACGTGCCAATGAGAGGAAAAAAGGGAGTCGTCGCCCAACTATGAGAGTTCAGCGAGCTCACAAAGGGGGCCATGCCCCCCTTTTCGTTCTCGTTGACGTGCAACGAAAAAGGGGGTGTTGGCTCCCCTCTATAAGCTCGTGGAGGGGGCCGATGCCCCGCTTTTTCTGCTTGCTGGTGGGAATGGGCAACAAGAGTCCTCCCGCATCTCTCGTGCAGAGGCGGGGAAGGTGGTGACCACCGGAAAGGATAATCCACTATCAACGGTCAAGAGGATGGCACATGTAAAAAAAATAAAGTTCGAGGACAATACAGTTACAAATTGAAGTTGAGAGTTCAACTAGTTACTGCACTCTTTACCGAGATACTGATAATTGAACAACTTGACTCTTCTTACGCCAAGAATATTTTTCCCAAATTATAAATCAAATTATATCATTTTAAAATGTTATAGAACTTATGAACTTATAGAACAAAAAACTTATGAACTTATAATTTACTGAACTTTTTTTTTATCATGACTATGCACAAATTCTAAATTGATGTCATTTTTTGTTTTATGAAAAGTTTAACAAAACTACCTATATTTTATTTATTCATGTTTCGATTAAGATCTAATGTGACACCCCAAATCTTTGGGAATAAAAATGGTATTTATTTAATTGATTTAATCCTAATTAAAGGATTAAAAGTAATTAAAAGAAGAATTTGAAAGGGAACAAAAATGCAATTAGAAAATAAATAAGAAAGTAAATATTAAAAGGAATAAGAATCTTAACTATATCAAAATTAGAAATTTAATTTGAATTGTGATCAAAATATAGGTTTATCTTATAAAGGACTCTCAATTGTTTTAAACTTGAAAACATATATAAACATGCATCGGGGGATTAAAATTATTATTTTCATACTAATGTGTAAACTATAATAATCAAACAATGATATTAGGTATGATAATGCAGATTTAAATTTTTTAAAATATTTAGATCTTTTTATTATGTGCTCTCATTTAAATTTGTAAAAAACATATATTGAATATATTTAACATCAAATGTTATTTATTTAGTTCATTTATTCACATCATACTTTTGCACAATTGTCCCACATAATACTTTATTATTGAAGCATATATTATATACAAATTAAAAGTCATACCAAAATTTTTAATCTATTAAAATCATAGGTAAGTGATAAACATATACCACTCAATGGCCTAGGGGTCTAATTGTAATGAAATAATTTTAGTAAAATACTTAGATCTCTGATTATAATGACCAAAAGTTTTGGGAAGATACAAAATAATTTCATTTACGTTATTTGAAAATCAACAAATTTAATTAGATAATAAATTTTAATGACCAGTAATTGTTGACATAATTGTCAGGCAATGTTAACCATTCTTTGATGCAAACACTATTATTTTTATTTCATACCTAAAAAATATGTGTATGTATGTATGTATGTGTGTATATATATATATACAAAACTTTGTATAAAAACGCTCCTCAATATTGAAATAACATTAGTAACATGCTTAATGGACTCATTTTAATGACAATAAGTGTTGGACAAAAATACGAATAAGAGAAATAAATATTGTAATCAATTGTGGCTTCCCATTAATTACATTTTTTTGTTGCCACCCCTGTGTACTGGTCACGGGTTGGAGTCTCGGTCCATCATCGAGCCCGACTATTCTAGTGTCGCCCCGAATAGCATACTTGGCTATGACAAGTGAAGCTCTCAGCAGGAATTTTTTACGGGTTGGAGTCTCGGTCCATCATCGAGCCCGACTATTCTAGTGTCGCCCCGAACATCATACTTGGCTATGACAAGTGAAGCTCTCAGTAGGAATTTTTTGCATCCACAAAGGTTCGAACTCGAAACATTTACTTAAACAGTGAGGAGCTGCTAGTTAGGATTTTTCCTCAAACCTCCCTGAACACTATTTTCTACGTCTATCCATGACTATCGAATTTAGTGTAGAGCTTCCATGAACTATACTACATTTTTCACTTAGGTCTATCCGTCAAGATGTCTTAACTTTCACGTTATTTTTCATTTTTTTAATTATTGAATGAATAAACTGCCCTCCTCCTTGTACCCTTCCCTAGACATGAGTGACCTCGTCGAGAACCTCTTCGCCGACTAGGACTGTGACTTGTCCGTGGTCCAGTTGCGCCAAGGCGAGAACGTGGCACAAAGACGTGCGAGCTCGCGTGCCAATGAGCTCGCGAGGGGGACAGACTCCCCCTGTGCGAGCTCATAAAAAGGGGCTGACAGGAAAGGGGGGCGCCGACACCCCCTTGTGCGAACTTGCACAGGGGTCGGTGCCCCCTTTTTCTTCCTCATGCGTGGTGAGAAACAAAAGGTTGGCCAACGCCCCTTGTTTTCTTTCTCGTGACCAGCGAGGAAGAAAAAAAGGGTGATCGTGCGCCCATGTGTGAGCTTGCGTGATGGTGAGGAAGAAAAAGGGGGCCGATGTCCCCCATTTTCTTTCTCGTGATCGGCGAGGAAGAAAAAGTAGGACGCCACCCCCTATGCAAGCTCGTCGGCCGGCGAGCTTGCATAAGGGGACATCTGCGAGTTTGCATGCCGACGAGCATGCAAGGGGGGCACCGGCCCCCCTCGTGAGCTCATCGGCGCGTAAGCTCGCACAAGGGTCATCCCACTATCACTTACGATTTTCTTGAGAGCTACAACAGCTCTATGTTGAAGGTGGAGGTGAAGGAGAAGTCATCGACTGCGTACTGGAGGATCCTGGCTTGGATTACAACACCCTAGAATCTAATATAAAAGTCACAAGGGCAGTTTAGTCATTCAATAATTCAAAAATTTGGAAAATAATGAGAAGGTTAATAGATTTTGGTGGATGGACCTAAGTGGTAAATGCGACATAGTTCAGCGAAGCTTTATGGTAAATTCATTAGTCAACGTGCAAAAAAGTCGTAGTTTATAGGAGGTTTGAGGAAAAAGCACTTTTAGTTATTATGTTCTATTTAATTAGTAGTGAAAGTGGTTCAGGTCGGCCAATTTTTTGAATTTAAAAAATCACATGTTACCTTTTGGATCAATTTACAAAAATCACTCTAAAATTATTTAGAAAAAAGGTCACCTTCTAACGAGTAAATTTTTTTCGGCTAATTTTTTGTACCCCTATTTTAATAGAATTTGAAAAATATAATAAATTAATATTAATATTAACACATTTATTTTTATAACTAAATAAATGATATATCATTAGAGTTATTAAATTAGAGTTTCATCATGTAATATGAATATATTAAACTATATAAAAAACTACTATACCAATAATAAAAATTAATTAATTATATAAATAAAAGTTAATAAATAGAAAGGGACTACACGATCCCCTACAACCTTTCAGGTGGGGCCCTAGTTTAAATAGGTCGGGTTCGTTCTAAATATATTTTGCACCTTATGTTTTTTTTGTTCAATTTTTTGGTCAAATTTTTTACACCCCTAATTTTAATAGATACTAAAATGTTAATGATTTACATATTATTTTTAAAAAATATAAGAAGCAACCTTTAAAAAGTTAATAATTATATATCAAGAGTTTTATAATATTTTTAAAAGAAACAAAAATGCTAATGACCTAGAAATTTTATTTAAAAAATGTGATAAATGTAATTAAAAAGTAAATAATTAGATATATTGAGTTTTATAATATATAAAGTAATAATGAATACAAAAATAATAGTTTAATAGTAAATAATACATTAGAGTTTTTTGAAAATACAATGATAAACATATAATAGTTTTTCTATAATTTAGTTGATGAATGATCCATAAACTAATTATCATCCGAAAACCCTTGTAGGTGTTGATGTGAACTAAGTATCTGCCAAAATTACACTATAGCCACATTGAACCATATTCAAGTTTTCGGCGAGACAAATGAATTCTAATTTTCATATTACATTATTATGTTTAGAAGGTGCGAGGCGCATCTCGCATGCATGGCCTATCATCTTATCTATAAACATGGACGATGTCTTTAACAATTGGATTAGTTCACTTTAGGATGATAGTTCTCTTATTCTATTTGATTAGGCATCAGTTGGGTCTTTGGCTCATTAAACTCTAGTTAGGATTTTAAATTCTTGTGAAAGGATCTTAACCACTATTATTAGGATCCGACCGGACCGGCTGATATTACTGGCCACTAAGACAGCTTGATATAAGCCTTAAAATCGGACCCTAGTTGAACAAGGTTGAACCGATCAGATCAGTCAACAACCAGTCAAAATCTGTCAAAACCGGTCAAAATCAGAAAAAACTAGATTGAACCACGGTTTTAAGGCCAACCCAAATTTTTTATTATTTCTTAACAAAAGAAATAATTTTATAAAGTTTATTATTACAAATTTAAAAATATTCAAAAATAAACTTTCTCCATAAAGAAACACATTGACCCACTAGTGTCCTCCTTTATTTATAGATGTCTCATTGCTCTTATGTTGTTAGTATTATGAATGTGGAACTATGTTTGTACATCTTACTTGCTCTTTTTTCCTTCATTTAGTTTAGAATTGACTAAGCTTTGAACTTTAACTTATGAATTATTATTTTATTCAAAATTTTAATATCATAAATGTATATTATAATATAAGTTAATTATATATTTATTATATTATATATAATATTTGTCATATTAGATAAATTATTTAGAGATGAATGGTGCAAACTCCTTTGATATATGTATAATATATAATAAAACTATAACATACTTAATATAGTATAGTATTATATATATTTAAATATATATACACAAATTTTAAATTTCTTTAAGTTAATATTTAATAAGTTCAAATTTAATAAATCACTAATTATTCTATATATTTATTTATAGAATATATAATATTTTCATAATATAATGAAAAAATATTTTAAAAAAAATTAAAGAATATAAAATTTATATATAATAATGAGATTCAATAAGATTTTCATTTATTTAGTGTGTAATAATTTTAACATCAAATCTTAAATTTAAAATTTATGATTCATGATTTATAATTTATGATTGTTTTTTGTTTTTTTTGTATAATTACATTTTGATATAGGTATATATCCAAAATATAATAGCTTAATTTAATATACCATATTAAATATAATATTTTATTACTATTCGGTCCGACCGACCGATCCAACCGCTTCGACCTAAAACGGACACCTCTCCGGATTGTTGTCCAGTCCGGTCCTAACAAGTCTTAACATCCTCTCTTAATAAGAGGGGCTGCTCCATGTAGAAAGGTAGGCTAATTATTATTGATTGCTAGATAGGAATTCTCCCTACTTGGATTGCGGATAATTGTTATTTTGCAATTCATTTAAGTTCCATTAGTATTGATTTTTATGCACATGTTCAATTGATTTTCTGCTTTCTTGATTCGTACTTTTGAGTAAAATTCATTTGGTTTTTCGCTTTCGCTTGATTCTTGATCGTTAGGATAGGTTCCCTAACGAGGAATATTTCATTTGGTACTCGAGTTTGAGATTTCAAAATCTTGGATTTATTTATCTTTCTTTTTGTTGTTCGAAGAAATATTAGATTTTGACAATAATATCTACTATTCTGCTTAATCAAAATCCCAACAAATAAACACAAAAAAAAAAATCAGATTTTGCAACTGCCTAATCTTGTGTAAAAAACAAGAGAGAAAACTTTTAAAAAATAACCCATTGGTTCAAGTTCAATCAATCTTCATCATTATTATCCTTTCCATCTTAACTTTCTATCACTTGAATTCAGATTTCAAGGTTTGATTTATGAGTGCAGCGATTTGTTTCCTTTCATACTATTGAAATTGGGAAAGTCTCTATTTGTTTCAAAATTGATTCTTCTCTTGACAAGAATTCAAATATTTGTGAATCTAATTTGAGAAATCTACATTTGTTTTTCCTCTGTGTCCTTTCCGACATTGGAATTAACTTTGTTTACAAGTTTGTGCCATAAAATTATTTAAACTCTTTCCATCCAGGCCATTTATGACTTATTGAGTATTTCTCTTTTGTCCAGAAATAAAAAGAAAGAAAAAAGTGTTCTTTTGCCCAAAAATAAAAAAGAAAGAAAGAATGTTTATGTGGAAAATAAAACAAGAAGAGAAGAAATGAAAAAAAATTGAGAAAAGAAAAGGAGAAAGGAAAAGGAAATGAAAGTGGTATAGAAGAAAACAAAAGAAAAAAAGTTGAGAAAGAGAGAATATGGAAAGGAAATTAAAAAAAAAAAACTAGACACATGATCAAAGATATGTATTTATTTTATTTCATGTCTATTTTCTCCACTGGACCTGTAATTTCAGATTTGGGCAAGTTTGAACAAATTATTTCCCACTTCATGTTTTCTTCTTCCTTGATTCTTAAGTCTAGCAACATTGGATTGATTTTAATAATATGATATTGACATTGGTCGCTTATTGGGTTAAGGATCAGTATCTTTCTGTGAACTTTAATTGAATTCTTGACCGCATTTATCCATTAAAACTGGTTGTGAATTTGTTTAGAATCCTTGAAGAGTAATCCAGAGGGGAAAAACAAAAAATAGAGATATTTGAAGGGTAGAATTCTTTGCAATTTGAGTGCACCACATGAGATTATTGTGAGGCCTCCTTGCTTTTAATATTCTTTGCAAGACTTTAAACATGGACATTGATTACTTCTTGTTCCTTAGTTGTTTTGTATATCCCACATGTGCAAAACAACTCCCTTGAAATAGAGTCACAATGAGAAAATATTTTTTCATGCATGTTGTCATGTTATGGATCGAACTTGTGAATTGCTTATTGATAGTGAAAATTGCATTAATATTTCTATCTATTACATGATGGATAAGTTGGGACTACCAATCATGAAGCACTCAAAACCATACATGTAACATCCAAATAGTTAAAAAAAAAAGAGGAAAGAGTTGCGGCCGCACCAAGCCCAAAAGCCCACTAAAATACATTAGCTTAATACCCTAAAAGATGCCTCCCACCTACCCAACCGAAAGCAACAAAAAGAGCCCCATAATTTCTACAGTAAACCCCCTCACTCGTCTCACTCTCTCCCCACGAGTATTGTAGCTCACATTTCATTCTCCCTCTCTCACAACAGCCCTCGACAACGCAGCAACACTCAAGGAAGAGGAGGAGGAAGGTTAGAGGAAGAGAGGGTTGTTCTAGCTAGAGAAGGAGGAGACAAGAGAGGAAGAAGCCTAGAGGTCTAGGGATTGCTTAACAAGGTATGTTGAGAGGATCCGAAACTCCTCATCTCCCATGCATGAATGATTGGATTAAGGGCTTGAAGATTAACTTATATCTTCTTAGATAATATGATTAGGGTATGTGCATGATTACCTTGCATTGTTATGTGATTAGTTAAAGTTACTATTTCATCTCCATTTATGTTTTAGATATGATGAAATAGCTTATTAATTATATGTGAATATGTTTAGTAGGTTATATGTTCTTATGCAAATCATTATTCAACTTCATCGTTTTACTTATTAAATTGCTCACCCTATATTAGTTGTGCAAAGTTCCCATTTCCCATGATTGGATGAATGTATGCCTTAAAAGTGTTTGTATATATGTGCAAACAAGGGAAAATGGATAAAAATAGAGGAAGTACCGCCAGAGTCTTGGGCAGGGTCGTGACACATTGGAGCACAGTCGTGACCCCTATAGAATTTCTTGCCTTAAGAGTGAAAATGCATTTTAAGAAGAAACAAATGCTTTGTCACGGCCGTGACCATGGGGTCGCACAGTCGTGACAACCCAGCAATCTCCCTACCTTAGAAATATTTCTAGAACGGGAGGAAAATGGCCTTCTACCACAGGCGTGACAGTACGGTCATAGGCATTTTCAGTCATGACTGTATGGCCATCAAACCGTGAACAACGCTTGGGAACAAGTGAGACTGGCACGTTGTGACATGTTCGAGCACATCTGTGACCACATTGTACCGAGAAAAATGACTAAGTGTCCGACCATGATGGTTTATTGCACGTCCATGCCTGTGTGTGGGCACGACCGTGACATAGAGTGGCACGACCGTGACATAGAGTGGCACGACCGTGATAGTTCAAAAGCTATGTGATGTTGATTGTTTCACACTTAGAAGATTTTGATGCCTGTATAACCTTAAATAGGGTTAAAACATGCCACATGTATTGAATGATTGTATGTATTAATGGATATAATTAAAAGACGGATTGATATGAAGGTGTCTTATTGTAATCGTAGAGGGGAACAAAGTCTTCACTTGCTAGCTTATCTGATGTGTTCCTGGGGTAACTACTACACCTACAAAGTGAGATTTCCAAATGTAGGACCTACGAGGATCCCAGCCTAGCTAGTCAAGACCCATGAATCAACATAGTCTTTCCAATCATTAAGATAAGAAACTATCTACATGAAGATCGAAGATGAAAATATGAAGTCACTTAAAGTGACTAAGATGAATGACTTGGAACATAAGATTAAGATGATAATAATGAAAGCATCTAAAAGGATGCTAATGTATGTCCCCTTGTCATATGATGTCATATGTTAAAGATTAAGACATGCTTTATCATAATGATAAGTTATGATATGTCTTAGCATAATGTGTTATATGTTTATCTTATCTTGTGATGATATGTTCATATGCCATATAGTGTGCATAAGTGACTCATAGCATGCATATGATCTATGTTCCATTATGATGCAATGCATATGCCATGGCATGTAGAAAGTATGATATAAGATAGTATGCATGGGTCTCAACGTACTCTAACGAAAAAAATCATCTACACCCTATAGATCCGTGTATATGGATGAAGTTTAGGCTCGGCGTTGGAAACCTCATGACGATTAGTTTGCACATGTGATGGTCGGGCTAAGGTCCAAGTTATCTTATATTACTTATGTTATGATGATGAACTCTTTATTGAGTCGAGTATGTATAGTCTATGGGCTTGGAATCGTGAACCTTTGTATGAACTCATTTATGTATTATGAATTCTACGTTGGGTCTTATGTTAGACTTATGGCACATGGGCTAGATATGTATCTTAGGATTATATGTTTAGAAGTCTTTCGCAGTTTGATGTTATATTATTTTGTTTCCATTGTAATGTTTATGAAATTAGGTTATGAAGAATTGAGCAAAAGTAATACCGCCTAGGGTTTGACAACTAAATTAGAGTCAAGTTTTGGGGGGCATTACAATATAAACTTCAATGGATAAACAATGGAGGACAAGTCAAAGTGACCAAACAAATGTATGTGTCATTTAGTATTAAAACTTTCTCTGAAAAAGTTAGTTTCAATGCATATTTGTCATATCCTTTTGGGGCGGCCTTCTCAATGTGATCGACGTGTTACGCATGGTGCTACCAACCATTATAAGTGTCACAATGATGGAAAAAAGGTATATTCTATCACCATTGTTACCTCAAGAAGCATACAAAGAGCATGTGCAACTTAAAGAACATGTCACAGTTTACAATATTGAGAGGAAAACTTGATTGCACAACATCATATGAAGAAAGATAAAACTTAATGTCATATTGTAATTTAACATGAATTTGAGAGTTGTGAGAAAGACAAAGATGAAAAATATGAATGTCACAATTGGAGTGATGAAAATGAGTGTCACAAAACTTTGAGTGCTAAAAAAGATCACTTTAAGTCTTGAGATTTAATATTTAGATGCTGAGTGTTATGAGAGATGTGAGAATGAGAGAAGGTTAGATCAAAAAACCATTTTTGCACCGTTGTTACATCATATTCGATTTTGAGTGTTTAGAAATGCCACCTTTAGAAATATTTGAGCAAAAAGACATGAGTATTAAGAAATAAGAAAAAGATTTCAATATTTTTTTCCTAATACTAAGCATCTCTTTTCTTTTGATTCTGATTTTTTTTATACAGATGTGTAGGAGTGGAGTACATGAAGTTACAAATCATGTCTTGCAAAAAGGTTTTATTGAGTTTACGTCAATTATTTTGAAAAGTCCATCTCTTTTGAAAGTTTAAATTTGTCGGATTTGATTGACTTGCAGGTTTTAATTGAGAGACATATTGAATCACATTCAAACATTAGATCTCAATTTTTTCTTTCATTTTCTTATTTGTTTCATGCTAGTTCATTTTTTTATTGAAGTTTGAGAACGAACATTCTTTAGTCCTTAGTATCTTTGATTGATTGATTTTAACTTCTAATTATTTTAATAGTCTAGAATCTTATTCATTTCCTTAAATCAACTCCCTATTTTACTAATATCATTTCTTTTGAAGGTTGTTGCAGTCTTTCAAATATTTTTCACATCATAATAAAAAAATTTATAGTATTTGCATCATTGGCTCTTTGTGTATTTTTACGAGTTGTGATTAATTTATTTGATGCACTTTTAATTTATAACAATCATTTGTGTGATCATTTGGGAGTAGTAGCAGGTACTAGCATGATTCTTTCAATGAGTCAAATTATTTGTAAGGTCACGATTACTCACTTTCATATTTTAAAAATTCATTTTATTTCTTGAAAATTGGTCTTCCTATCTTGGAACCACTTGACGATCTCTATATTGAATTCACGGATTTTTAGAATACATTGCACACCATATTTGATATGATACTTATGCGAAAAGGAAGGTCCCTAAAGTTTCATAATTTATTTCTTAAGGTACTATTGTTTCATGGGCACAAGATATTTCATCCATCTGAGTATAAGAGTTACATTACATTTCATACTACTTATATTATGCTTTATCTACACTTGCAGGATCTTAATGCTAATGGTATAAATGAAAAATCACAGTTGTAGGTCAGAACCGATGGAAGGGAAGTATTAATATCTCCATTATGCATGTCCAAATTATTTAAGAAATTTTGATATGTGATTATTTATATCTTCTTATTATGGATGCAAATTCGAGGATGAATCTTTTTCAAGAGTAAGAGAATAATGTGAACTGGGTAGCTACGAAAATTACGCTATAGCCACATTGGATCAAATTTAAGTATCTAGGAAGACTAATGGATTCTAATTCTCAAATTACATTATTATGTTCAGAAGGCATGCATGGGTTGCCATCTTATCTTGTGAACATGGGCGATATCTTTACCAATTGCATTAGTTCATATTTAAGATAATAGTTCTCTTATTCTATTTGATTAGGCTTCAATTAGGCCTTTAATCCATTAAACTCTAGTTAGAGTTTTAGAATCTTGTGGAAGAGGCTTAACATCCTCCGATTTATAAGAGGGTCTACTCTATGTAGAAAGGTAGGTTGTGTATTATTGATTGCTAGAAAGGAATTTTTTCTTTATTCCTTGTGAATTCCGACTTGAATTGCGGGTAATTGTTATTTTATAATTTATTTAAATTCCATTAGTTTGGTATTGATTCTTATGCACATATTCACATATTGATCGATATTTCCACTTTCTTAATTTGTGCTTTCGAGTAAATTTCCTTTGATTTTCTGCTTCCACTTGATTGTTGATCGTTAAGACATGTTCCCAATGAGGATCATATCGGGTGTAATTTTAAATAAAAATGACCATTAATAGTTTTTTCTATAACATATTAATAATCAAATATTAATATTTTATAATATATAAAATAAGAATGAATCGAAAAGTGTATAGCTTAATGGTAAAAAATTAAAATTAAAATAATAAAAAATAAATATGTTTTAATTTTCATTATATTTTAAATTGAGGCATTAAAAATAGCTTAAAATGCACTTTGATTGTGTACTTTTAAATACACACACATATATATAGACATTTTAATTGGTTTAGTTAAAAAAAATAGTTTCAACTAAAAATATTAAATAATTTCAAATAACTTAATGTATCTTAAATTTAATTTATTAACAAGTAAGTTAAATAGGATGTGACATTGTGAAATTGAATGTTCTCAAAATGCCATTAAAACAAATTAAAGTGGGAGCTACACCACAATTATTGAATTAATTAGAATAAAAAAGAAAGAATGGTGGAACCGGAGAGTTCCAAGTTAATTACAAAAATGTCATTATGCGTAACTTTATATTATATATAATATATGATATTGATGGTGTATGTAAATATATATGTATATATACATTTTAATTGGTGTAGTTTTAAAAAGAAATAACTTCAACCGAAAATATTAAATAATTTAAAATCCTTAATAAAATTAAGTTTTAAATTAAATTTAATAATAACTTAAATAAGATGTCATTAATGATGAAGTTATGAAATTGAATGTTTTCATGATGTTGTTAAAATAAATTAAAGTGGGATTTACACCACAATTATTAAATTAAATTGAACAAAAGATTGTTAATTTAAAAAAAAAAACTAGAAATTGAGAGAATGATGAGAAGAGAGAGCTCCAAAGTCAATTACAAAATTTCATGACCTTATTTATATATAGATATAGATTAAATAGAATAAAAAATAATTAAAAATAAAAATACAAGGAATGATAAAATGAGAGAGTTCAAAAATTAATTACAAACATTCCTATTTAATATATAATTTTGATGGTGTATTGTAATTGGTGTAGTTTAAAAAATAAATAACTCCAATTAAAAGTTTTAAATAATTTTAAATTATTTAATAAAATTAGGGTTTAAATTAAATTAAATTAAATAAGATGGAATTAATTATGATGTTATGAAATTGAATATTTCACGGTATCATTAAAATAAATTAAAGTGGGAGTTACATCATAAAAACAAATAATTCAACAAAATCAGGAAAAAGATAGAAAGAATGGTGGGATGAAAGAGTTGCAAAATTAATTAAAAAAATGTCATAATGCATGACTTTATATTATATATAGAATATAGATATAGATATAGTCTATATAGATATAGATATGGGATTAATGGGGGTGTAACCCCTCTTAGGTGTAACTTTTTGTAACTTTGCGCAGGTCTAGATCGACGACAGCGCAGGCTTGATGGGCTGGACAACGGCGACGGCGCGGGCTCGACTTGACGATGATAGCGTGCGCTCGGCACAGATCTTCCCCTCCGATGACGCGGGTCTGGATTGACGACAACGCGGGTTCGGTGGGCTGGACGACGATGGCGGCAACGGTAGATGGGGCTGGATCCACGGTCATAGGACAGAGGGAGGGGGAGAGGGGCAGCGATCGTAGGTGAGAGGGGGTTGTGGTCGCGAGGGCGTCACCGGATGTCGCCGGTGGGATTGTCGCCGTGTCGAGGGAGTCGTCGGAGGGATCGTCGCCAGATGCGGAGGTCGTCGCATCAAGGGCGTCACCAGTGGCCGGCCGGACGGTGGGATGGGGACTGGGGAGGTCAAAGGTGATGCAGATGAAGAGGAGGAATGGAGAGGAGGTCGCGATTGTTCGATTTGATCCAATCCCTTTCATGTGGACCATTGGATCAGAGGTTGCACAAGGTTACATTTTATAAGGGGGCTACACCCCACTTAAAGTACACCATCAATATTCTATAGTATATCTATATCTATAGGGATTAATGGATCAGTATTCTATAGTATATCTATATCTATAGGGATTAATGGGGTGTAGCCCTCTTATAATATAACCTTGTGCAACCTATAGTATATCTATAGAGACATTTTAAGTGGTGTAGTTTAAAAAAATTATCTTCAATTAAAAATAATAAATAATTTGAAATTTCTTATATAATTAATGCTTAAATTAAATTTAATAATAAATTAAATAAGATGTCATTAATTATGATTTTATGAAATTGTATGTCTTCTTGATGCCATATTAATAAATTAAAGTTGGAGTTACACCACAATTATTGAATTAAATTGACTAAAAAATGAATAATTAAAAAAGCTAGAAAAGAAAGATAAAAATGATGGTGGAATGAGAGAGCTCCAAAGTTAACTACAAAAATGTCATGATGCATGGATTTATATTATACATAGATTATGAGTTTTAAGTTTAAAATATTTTAGTATAAATAATAATTCATTATTTTAATCTAAAAATAAAAAGTATAAACATTATTTATTTAATTAATTTTAAAATTTGAAAGAAAAAGGATATAATATAATATAATATAATTTGAATATAAAGAAAAATGATAAATTAAAAAGAATTAGGAATAGATATTATAGTCCTAATTAAAATTTAAATCGGATTGAAAAAGGATTGGTTGACTTTCATCTTTATAAATAAGACCCCAAAACTAGTGTAGTTCCCGATACCACAACTTCCTCTCCTATTTTATTTTTTTTCTCCCCTACAACAATGCTCGACTGACGCATGACAAGTTACGACTACTCAACAAATAAGGCGCGACATCTCAGCTAGGCATATTTTCACACTAATTATGAAAAAACTTTACAAGTCAAGACCAATCAAGATACCTAACTAATAACTATCCTAAACTAAGAATATATAAAAAGCAATCTACCTTAATTTAATCAATAATCAACAATTAATAACATTTGAATTGGATTACTAATAACAAATTTGAGTGTGGCGGAACTCGACTTGGGTTAGATGTGACCCTATCCGGATTCGGTCCTCCAAACTTAGGTCAGACAAATTAGCTTGAGAAAGTTGGATTTGACCCTAGTTGAATTCAAACTTTGACTCGGTTCGACGTTAAATTGATAGATAACTCCTGTTGATCAAATATGGCAAGAGCATTAAGTAGAGGCCATATGCAAGTTCATATAATTCTAAATCATAAAATAAACTAGGAGGACATAGAGTTTGAATTTGTCTTCTACTCCATAATTGAATTATTTGACAATAAATTCAAGGATGAAAATATAATAAAAAATTAAAAATATAAATCAAACTTTCATATAGTGAACAACATCTCTAGAATGACTGTTTGCCCAAACTACACTATAAAATTGATGAAAGTAAATATGATAATATAGTACAAACAATATGATGGAAGAATCCCAATTTTTAAAGAAAGCCATTTAAGCCTTTTAACATAAATACTATAGTCTATAGATGACACTATAAAGGGCTCCAAAATCTTCCCTCTTTGTTCTTTTTTTTTCTTGTCTCTCCTCCCAAGTGGTAGGTAGAATTCTAAGTCTTGAAGAAGGAGGAGGATGACGAGGATGAGGACACATAGGAAAAAAAGAAAGGCTATGGACAAATAAAAGAATATCATGGAGAAAGAAAGATAATAGGACCCCTAGTCATCTAAAGAGGAGGGATTTAACCTCTTCCTCTCCTCTTAATGATTTTATTGTATAGGGTGAGAGACATAGGAAAACCCTAATTCAGATTTGAAATTATGATTGAGGATGCATTAGATCTAATGATTTTATTATTTTTTAAAATATCTTATTGATCTAGATCCGTGTTCCTGATGAGTTAGGAGAAAACACCCATAAAATTATGCTATGGAGATGAATCATGCCATATTGAATATCTTTTTTTATGCATGAAGCACTATAGATTATCTCTAAAAGAAGTTATTTTCATATTGGACATTTTTCATAAGATCATGTATATAAAATCCTTATTTTCGAATGAAAATTTGTCATTCTAGTCACATGATGGGGTGTGATCACCTTGGTCGTGGTCATAATTGAACAAATATAAAATTGAGGAAACCAATCTCTATCATGTCTGTGAGAATGGAAATCTCTAGAAGACATTTGCATGTTGAGAAAAAAATTTCTAGGACACTCGTGAAATTGAATTTCACGATCGTGACAAGTCTTTCATGGCTAATTGTGACAAAACAAGAAAAAAAGTTACGAGTGTGATTAGTGAAGTCAATGTCACCACTCATTAGTTTTAAAGTTGGTCGTGACATTAGGAGAAAAAAAGGGATGATGATGGGATGGTTGGCTTGAAGATTAGAGAGAGAAATGAATGGTATTAGATAGAGGATACATGAGGGCGTGAATAGGTGAGAGAAAAAAGGAATTTTCTTTCTTGAATCCCTTGGACAGTAAGAAAAGAAATGGGAATATATATAGAGAGAGAGAAAGAGAGAGAGAGGAATTATGATTAGCAATTTAATTATTAATTTTATAATGGTTGCCTTGTTGTGATTTATTGATTATATTAATTATTAATTTTCCTGATTATATTATTATAATCGTCAATCTTATTGATGATTGTATTGTTGGCCTATTTAGTTTTTTGTTTATGTCTTGTCTAACCTAATTGATAATTTATCAAAGATAGACATTTTTGACAAACAAGATAAAAGCCGAAAGCCACTGAGTCCATGTCTGATTGTCACTAAGCTGTGACCAATTGAATTGAATTGAATGGGACAGATGGTTGTCCCGTGTATGATCATACTCCCCCACCATACACGAATCTATTGAATTGAATTGGTCTTGCCGCAACACTGATCCCCATGGGCCTGTATGAAAGTGGCATGATGTCCCTTAACTGACTGTGCGCTCCTCATTAAATTGGATAACTTCGAACATTGTAAATTGAATTGAATCGAATTGAAATTGAATTGAATGAAATGGAATTGAATCATGGTCATTTGGATATATTTACATTGAGTTGGAAACTGTTATTACCCTATTGAATCGAATTATTATAGGCTAATGACCATTGATTATCGAATTGAAAATTGATAATTGAACATTGATAAAAGGATCCATGCAGGTGAGAGAGCTTTATTAAAGGATAGTTCTGTAGGTGGTTATGCTCAATGATTGACGGATATTGCACATGACACTAGATCGAGTTGTTTAATTTTATTATTTCCACATTTATTAGAAATGTGAAATTATGGATGTTTTAGTATTTTGATTATAATGGATTATTAGTTATCATTATTAAATTATTTTTGCACTTTATAAATTTTATTTCAAAAAATTATTTTATGAAAAATTGTGTAGCGTCTCTAGGACGAGAAAGTCATGTGGGTCTTGGGGCATTACATCATGTGTATTATTTGACGTTTATGATGATATTATATTTCTTATGTTTCATCGTACCATGATTGATGTAATGATTATTGCTTTGACATATGATTATGCGTGCTCAATCATAATTGGACTAAAAAATAAAAATTGTTTGAAAATAAATCATCTATTGAGGAAATGTACATTAGTAAATGAAAAGAAAAAAGCAGTGACGATATATAACAAGTAAAGATTAAATAGTTATAAAACAACTGAAAATGAATGGAGAAGAAATGTAATGACAAAATATATATCATATATGTATATCATGTGATAAAAAAATGCTCTCTTCTTATGATGTGTATGTATGATTATATTTTAAGAAGTTACAAATGTATTTGACAATGTATTGATGAATATACGTATATTATGCCAAGAATGATAAGGACGATGTTATGCCATGCATGAATAATGATATATTTTATAGCTTGCATTGTTATGTCATTTTGTACATAATATGTATATGATGAATGCATCACGTGATAGCTCATCATGACATGCATGACATTTGCATACTCTAAATGAAAAATTCTATGCACTTTGAATTCATGCATTGACAACTCAAACTCATGACAAAATATTGTACATACTTAGGATCAATTAAGTCTTTTAATTTTAAACAAACATTAATTAAAATTGCATAATAAATGAAGTCCTACAAATTATTAGTTGAAAAATATTATATGATTAATAAGATATTTTTATTAATTATGATTTTTTTAAAAAATATAAAATCTTCCATTTTTAAATTATTAAAGTGATGTATGACAAACGTGTTAACAATAGAAAATTCTTCTAAATTGTCATAATTTTTATGAAGTATTTTCGTATCGTCGCAATGCATGAAATGTACCCAACACAAATTTGAATTAAATATTGTCCCAAAGTCAGTATTATAAGGAAAAATACTATGAGCAAAGTCTAAGAGAAAAAGTAAGAGTTACATATTTTAATTGGATTTAATGGACATCATACACCTATGAGGTGCATGATGCTCATACGCGCAGCCGCCCTCCTCCTTACGGCTGTTACGTCCACGTTCCTGAGCACGACCACTTGCATGCCTTGCCGCTCGACTTCCTCCCTGCTAGCTCTGTCTCGTGGCACCCATCGGACGCCTCTTCCTGCTCTACAAGCTGGTGTCCTCCTCCATCCTCCACCTTGCGTTGCTCAACCCGTTCGCCCGCCAGGAGGGACGCTGGGGCTCATGCTTGGCACAGCTGCACAGGACGTTCAGGGGTGCGTGTGGGAGCTAACAGATGGGGACGAATGGCGGGTGGCTAGAGCGGTGCTGGCGACCCTCATCACATCACAGTCCTCTCTGTCTCCGATCTCCTCGCACTTTCCTACCCTTGCAGTGGCGTTGCCTTCATGGACGGAGGGACGTGCTTGCCGCCGCCTGCACATGCAGGCACTGATGATAGTGATATTTGGGTTTTCTATGTGATAACTTGCTGAAATTTAAGAAAATGTCAATTTTTCATTTTTTTGGTCTCCCAACTCACTAGCTGCAAGTGAACAGGTAAGTTGTAGTAGACTCAGGTTGTCATATCCACAAGAATTTAAAGTCTAAGGCACCCTAAAATAATCTAAATTAGTTCTACTTTAATGGCTAAAAACAGATTTTCAAAGGGAAGTGAAGACAGATTTTTTTTATGAAAAGTGAAATGATAACAGATTTTTGGGTTTTGGAAATTTATCAAAACTGAATTATAAATGCTAGAATGAAGTCTACAAAGGTTCAACTATCAATGAGGAAAGTTCTTCTAGGATTTGGGGTTCATCTAAATTAATTAAGGATGGAATGGAACAAGTTATCATTAAATGTCCAACTTTTAATTCAACTTGAAAATGGTTGTTCCCACGGCTCAATTGGCCTCTAACTAAGCAATATAAGATTATATAGTTTTTGGCTAGGTTGATCAAAAGAGGGTCCTCACTGAAAATCAAGTTATCATTGGGCTTAAAATAAAGTTCAATGCTGATTTTTTGCAATTCAAGGAAGTTTGGAATGATAACTTGCATTTGCAATCATAAAAAGATGGAATCATTCCAATCTACCAAACCAGGATAAAATATACTCAATAATGGTGCTTGTGTTCCATGATTCATCTCTGAATTCAAAGGAGATTCAAAATCAACCTCTCGGTTGCAAAATAAATTGAAATCCACACAAACACACTCAATTGGAAATGCAAAACATATGGCCACATGAGTTCATAATTCCCATTGCTCCTTGGCCCATCTCTGGATCTCAAGGAAGCCCTTAAGACTACCTCTCAGTAGTGGATTAATATGAGGGTTGACAATGGAAATCAGAAGTTAGAAAAATGAGAAAACAGAAATCAACATTTCAGGAAAATCAGCAATGTGGATTGATGGAATTCAAGTTTGCCAAATGCCCCTTGACCCATCTCTGGACTGCAAGGGATTCCTAGAGTACACCTCTCAGTGATTTGAATAAAATAGGGATTAACAATTGGCAAATCAGATTCCAAACAATCAGAAAATAGAATTTAGAATCAAACTAAGAAATCAGATTTTGGAAAAATCAGATTTGAATTCTGAATTGTCAAAGATCTTGATTCATTTCTAAATAAGATCAGGGCATATATTAGCCTCTCAACTATTCAATTAATCCAATCCTTGATGACAATAAGATCCAAAGCCCAGGAAATCAATTTTTGGAATTCAGGAAACCAAAAAATCAGCAACTCATTCAAATCAGGAAAAACCAAATCAGATTTGAATCATAGGAATGTCAAAGCTTCTCAATTCATTTCTGAACAAGATTGGGATAGATGTTAACCTCTCAATTGTTCAATTAATTCAATCCCCAATGACAATCAGATTCAAACAGCCCAGGAAAATCAGAAATCAGATTGTTCAAAAATCAGGAAACAGAAAAATCAGCAACAATTACAAATTAGAACCTTAGGAATGTCATTGCATCTTAATCATTTCTGAACTAGAATGGAACCATAAGACAGCCTCTCAGTTGTCAAAACAATTGTGGCTCCAAAATGACAAAACAGATTCTAAGAATTCAGAAATCAGGAAGGCGTTCAGAATTCAGATTTCAGAAAAAATAGATTTTAGAAAGTAGAAATCAGAATTCTAATTGGGTTTGTATCTAGAACTTGGCATTGATTCTTGATTCATTTCTGAACAAGGGTTAGACCAAATGATAACTTCTCAGTTATAAATACAAATAGGGTCTTCAAATGACAAGATCAGATTTATTACACTTCAGATTTCAAAAATGTAAAACTAGAAAAATCAGAATTCTAATTTCTGTTCAGGAATCAGTGGAAAATCTGGTTTGAGTCAAATGATTGCCCAAACAATCTTGATTCATTTCTGAACAAGATAGGGACAATACCAACATCCCAAAGACTCAATTAATCAGGTTGAGAGTGACAAACAAATTCTGCAATTCAGGAAATCAGATTCAGAAAAAATAGGAAATCAGATTTTCAGGAAACTAAATTCAGAAATCAGATTTGCAACTAAATGGAATCCAGAAATCTGACTTTATTTCTTAATGCATTCTGAAGGGTGATTAGATCAAATAACACATCTCAATCATGGTTTACAATGGATCTAATGATAACATGAATCAGTGCAGAAAAGTTCTAAAATCTGAAAACCAGAATTGATTTCAGTGTAGGATTACAAATCAGTCCATATCCATCCAAAACTAATCTAAACTACTACCATATCCTAGAAGAAATGGAGTTTAGCTCCTCATAATTACAAGATTTGATATCAAATGGGATAAGAAATAGATACAATTCATGGCTGCTTGAAGCTTCTCGGCCAGCAGCAGCAACCTCCTTACTTGCCTTCAAACCCTTGAATGATCAGCCTCCCTTCTTCCTCCAGAAAAATCCAGCTTTTATATCCCTTTTCTCCACCCTTTGATCAACATCTGAACATTCTTTATGCTTTGATTGCAGCCATGTGTCCTCTGCAGAATTTCCAGCTGCAGATTCCCTTTTGTGCAGGAAAAAGTAGTGGTCCCCCCTGCTTTTTCCACCTTTTGGCCACCCTTTTCTTCTTGCTACAAAAACTCAAACAGCAAGCATCAAAGCTCTTGAGCAGTATTTTGACAAATAAGGATTAGGATAATGCTGATAACTAGTTCAATTATCAGATGGGATTATGTGTTGTGCAAGAATAAAAACTTATATCGATATGAATGAATTCAAGGGCCCGGAATGATAACTTTATGGAAATCTTGGAAAATGTCCTAATATGGGTGGTTCAAAGCATTTCAGGCATCAAATTGATTAGAGTGACAAGTGAGTGAGGTCAGAAATCAAATATGAATGAGATTCCTAAAAGTGATAACTTGAGTGCCCCAAAACAATAACTTATATGACTTAAAAACGATAACTTGTCATAACTTGAGTTTTGATTATCCAAATGTGATGAAATTTGACCAGCAATGAGTTAGAACAATAATAAGATGATTGCTTAAGGTCCTTGTGCAGAATTAATGGTTTTGCATGTCAAAATGACAGAATTGTCCTTTAACAATAACTTGGCACTTGAAAAATGATAACTTGTTCAAATGGACTTAAAACTTTGCACAAGTTGAGATGTGACTATCCAAATATGATTTATACATGATAATGATGGATTTAGGGCAAGAAAACCATTGAAAATAAGTTCATTCAAAATAATGATAACTTGACACTTAGGAATGATAACTTGTCCTCAAAATGATAACATGGCATAGAATTTAGATATTAATGGATTTTAGCATTTCAGAATCTCTATGCACATGGAATTAAGTATGAAATGAGGAATATCAACTAGTTATCACAATGTTTGCATTACAAGTATAATTAGCCCAAAAATAGGCAAAAATGGGACTCGATATGTATGAATTGCATCTAAAATGGGTTAAAATCATATAGTGATCAGCAAGTGATCAAACTCCCTCCAGCATTGCCTTTTGCTTTTCCTCAAGCAAAACATTCAGAAATTAAGGACAAACTTGAATTAAAAGTCCACAAATGAAGTAAAGATTAGCTGAATTGAATCCAATGAGTTTTCCACTTTGCCAACACTTCATTCTTTCCAAAAACTCAATTTCTAGCTAGGGAATCACAGAGGCTAAAGCAAATTTAAGCCATGGAAGAAGTACTAGCAATAACATGTTTGAATTGTAGGAATTGTCAACTTTACAAAGGGTTTGAACAACAAATCTCTTCATGAACAGATTTTCAATTGTTTAAACAGGTTTAACACTTGACTTTTATTCATGAAATGCATATAAACAGGTTTAGCACCTGATTTTTATTCATGCTTTCTTTAGGAGAGATTCCTTTGGAAGTTTTGCTCTCCTAAATTTTTTTTTTCTTTTTGCATTGAAGAGAGATTCCTTTGGAAGTTTTGCTCTCTTCCTTTTTTCTATGCATGCATATGATTTTTACTTTTCCTTTTTTCATTTTTCTATCCTGTTCATGAAGTGAGCAATAGTTCAAACTCAAGTATAGTTTAGATCCCTTTATCCAAGAAGTCAAGTTTTCCTATTTAGCATGGCAGCAAGAGCCTTGACTCCCTTCTAGACATCTGATATTACTAATTCAATCCATAAGTATCAACTAGTGTGACCCACAAAAAGGAAAAATTTTCAGCTAGAAAATTCATTCAAATGCATCTGAATTCATAATGTCAATTAAAGCAAGAAGGCTAATGGCCAAGTTGGCCATTTGGTATTGGAGTGCACCCACTGTCAAAATAAAGTATTCTACCCATTTCAGAGTTAAAATGAATTCAGAATTGAGTTGGGTCCAAAAATTGATAACCGAGTGATAACTAGTGATAACTTGTGAAAACAATAATAACCTGGTATGAATTATGATATGAACATTAAAATCAATTGAAAACATGATGTAAAGGTTAGAAAAGTACCAGGTTTCCTCCCCCAAGCTTATTCTCAACACTGTCCTCAGGGTTGAAATAAAGGCAAGGGAGAGGGGTGGGTGGGATTGAAATGTATTAAATTGGGCATTTGAATTCTCTTGGCACTTCATCCAGAAACTTTGGGTGGTCTAACCTTCATTAGTTGCAACTGATCCTGCAGAGAAACAAAGGATATCAATTGGTATGGTAGATTTGCAACTAATCAGATTTTTTTTTAGTACAGAATTTAGCAATGTATTGGGAATTTCTGAAATTCACTGAAATTGGGCTATAATAGATTGGGATAATTGAAATGAATGTTAATTCAGATGATAATATGATCAATGTAGCATAATAAAAAAATATTATCAGTTATCATTAAGTTTTCAGTGCAAAAATAAAAAATAAGGGGGTATGGGTACTCCCTGAATTTGAGACTTGTGAATTGAACATGTTCCTCATCTCTTATTCCTGCAAAAATAGAAAGATTAAGTGTAAAGTGGCTTGGGTTATCTCCCAAGAAGCGCCTTTCTTTAATGTCTTTGGCTAGACATTGTTACAATGTGAAATCAGCTAGGAGCTAGTGGCAAATCTTGTAGAGTCAGCTCCTTGGACAGCCTTAGTTTTTTCAGCAGCTCATCAACTTGATTCTTGGGCAGGTTTGCATTGATGATAACTGGAAATGTTGAATTCTCCCCCAAGAATTCATACTTCAGGTTATTGGGGAGAGGCTTGAGTTCCAATTTGAAAGAATTGGTTTGAGTTGAATTGCCTTGCTCAGCAGCGATAACTTCTTGCAATTGGTGCTGATTTTCTGAATTTTCTACTGATTTGGATAAACTCAATGCAGATTGATATGTTGCAGCCTCTGGATCCTCCAATTCTTTCAAATGATCAAACATTAGACACTTTTGCAATGGATCTTCAATATGAATTATAGCTGAAGCTTGCTCTACCACTTGATCTAGTTGTCCTTCCTCAAAATTATTTTCCTGAAAATTTGGTCTACTAATAACCTGTGCCAAATTAAATTCTATCTTCTCCTCCCCAATTTGGAAGGTCATAGCCCCAGCAGTGGCTAAGAAGGGTCTCCCAAGAAGAATGGGGGTATTCAAGTCCTCATCCATGTCAAGTACCACAAAATCTACTAGTATGTAGAATTTGCCAACTTTGAGGGGTATGTCCTCAATGATTCCATGTGGGTACTTGATGGATTTGTCTGCCAGCTGTAGAGACAAATTTGTAGACTTCAAATCTCCAACTTCAAGCTCCCTACAAAGTGAAAGAGGTATGACACTCACTGATGCACCCAAATCACATATTGCCCTTTGAATCTTCCTATTTCCAATTTCACAAGGTATGGAGAAGCTTCCTGGATCTTTCAACTTGGGTGGCAATTTGTTTTGGATGATTGCAGAGGCTTCCCCAGTCAAGGTAATAGTGTCATGCTCCATAATCCTCCTTTTCTTGGTAAGGATTTCCTTCAAAAACTTTGCATAGGAGGGCATCTCCTGAATTGCCTCCACAAATGGCACATTGATATTTAACTTCTTCAGGATTTCCAAAAACCTTCCATATTGCTGGTCCTGCCTTGCCTTAATTAGCCTTTGAGGGAAAGGTACTTTGTCAAAAACCCTAGCTTTTGCTTCAATCTTGGGGCCTGAATTCCTGATTTCCACCTCAGGTTCTTCACTTGGCTCTTTAGCAACTTTTAAATCTGAATTGACATGATCATCCTCAACTTCCTTCATTGGCTCCTCCACCATTCTTCCGATCCTGAGCTGGATAGCATGGACTTGTTCCTTTGGATTCACTTCTGGCTGTCCAGGAAAGAATAAGGGAGGTCTAGTGGATGTACTAGCTTGTTGAGCAATTTGGCTTTCCAACAATTTCTGATTTGCATTCATGGCATCCAATCTAAAATTGATCTTCAATATCTCCTCTCCTTGGCTGTCTTGCTTCTTCAGAATTTGTTGAAGCATCTCCTTCATTTCATTTTGGAATTGTGATGCTTGGACTTGAGGTGGTGGCTCATATAGATTTCTTTGAATTGGTGCACTTTGGCCTTGATTTCCATAAGGTGGTGGCTGATTCCTTGACAGAATTTTAGGCTGCCAATTTGAGTTTTGCATAGGAGCTCCTTGATAGTTGTTGCCCTTGTTAGAAAAGTATGGATGATTCCTATTTTCTAGAGTATAAAATTCAGCAGGAGGTTTGATTCCATAATTGCCCACAGAATTAATTTGATCCACATTTTGGTCCACTTGCTGCATAATTAAGTTGCAATTCTCTAACACATGGCCTTGATTCCCACATACACAACACCTTGTTTCAGAATTGGAAGTCCTATTGCCATTAGGAGTCAAGTTCAACCTCTCCAAAGTCTTGTACAGCACCTCTTCAAGTTGAGTGGACAATTGATTCACTGAATTGTCCATGGGTGGCCTCCTGGTTCTATCATGGGTAAGGAAGTGGTGATTCTTGGCTATGTTTTCAATGAGTTGATAAGCTTCATCAATGTTTTTAAATGCAAAGATGCCTCCTGCAGCAGTATCCAATGCCACCTTGCTAGGGTAGTTCAATCCCTTATGAAAATAGTTGACTAGCTGTCACTTCTCAAAAACATGATGGGGACATGCCCTTAATAATCCTTGAAGCCTTTGCCAAGCCTCACAAATGTTTTCTTGGTCCAACTGATAGAACCTCACTATTTGATCCCTGAAGTTATCAGTTTTTGAAGGAGGAAAGAATTCTGAAAGAAACAATTGAACAATTGATTCCCAAGTGGCTACCTCTTCAGGATTCAATCCTTTGTACCATGTCTTGGCCTTGTCTTTGAGTGAGAAGGGAAACAATCTCATATACACTGCATTCATGGGGATATTGTTGAAGTTCACAGTGCTGCACATCTCCTTGAAATTGTTCAAATGACATGCTGAATCTTCAGTCCCAAGTCCAGAAAACTGACTTTGCCTAATCATAGAAATCAAGGCTGGATTAACTTCAAAATTTGCCACAGGTGCTAAGGCTCCTCCCCCTTGTTGATTCCTTGCATTGCTTGGTGAATAACAGTCCCTAAGAGTCCTAAGAGTTGTCATATTTTGATTCATAACTCTTTCAAATTCAGGGTTGTATGCCTCATCCTCTTCTTCTTCAAATATCCTTCTCCTTGCCCCAAGCCTTTGCAATCTTCTTCTTCTTAAAAATCTTCTTTCAGGTTCAGGATCTGATTGGTAATGTTCCTCTTGATGGTCCAAGTCCTGCATAAAGAGATTCAGAAGTATCAAATTCAAGAAAGAAATGAAAACTAGACAAAAATGAAAAGTAAGAAATGATAACTTGCAAAAACTAAAAATTGGCCTAACAAATAAACTAAAACTAATCTAAACTATCTAAGTTAGCCTAATTGACCTCAAATCCTCGGCAACGGCGCCAAAAACTTGATAGTGATATTTCGGTTTTCTATGTGATAACTTGCTGAAATTTAAGAAAATGTCAATTTTTCATTTTTTTGATCTCCCAACTTACTAGCTGCAAGTGCACAGGTAAGTTGTAGTAGACTCAGGTTGTCATATCCACAAGAATTTGAAGTCTAAGGCACCCTAAAACAATCTAAATTAGTTCTACTTTAATGGCTAAAAATAGATTTTCAAAGGGAAGTGAAAACAGATTTTTTTTATGAAAAGTGAAATGATAACACATTTTTGGGTTTTGGAAATTTATCAAAACTGAATTATAAATGCTAGAATGAAGTCTAAAAAGGTTCAACTATCAATGAGGAAAGTTCTTCTAGAATTTGGGGTTCATCTAAATTAATTAAGGATGAAATGGAACAAGTTATCATTCATGTCCAACTTTTGATTCAACTTGAAAATGGCTGTTCCCACAGCTCAATTGGCCTCTAACTAAGCAATATAAGATTATATAGTTGTTAGCTAGGTTGAATCAAAAGAGAGTCCTCATTGAAAATCAAGTTATCATTGGGCTCAAAATAAAATTCAATGCTGATTTTTTGCAATTCAAGGAAGTTTGGAATGATAACTTGCATTTGCAATCATAAAAAGATGGAATCATTCCAATCTACCAAACCAGGATAAAATATACTCAATAATGGTGCTTGTGTTCCATGATTCATCTCTGAATTCAAGGGAGATTCAAAATCAACCTCTCGGTTGCAAAATAAATTGAAATCCACACAAACACACTCAATTGGAAATGCAAAACATATGGCCACATGAGTTCATAATTCCCATTGCTCCTTGGCCCATCTCTGGATCTCAAGGAAGCCCTTAAGACTACCTCTCAGTAGTGGATTAATATGAGGGTTGACAATGGAAATCAGAAGTTAGAAAAATGAGAAAACAGAAATCAACATTTCAGGAAAATCAGCAATGTGGATTGATGGAATTCAAGTTTGCCAAATGCCCCTTGACCCATCTCTGGACTGCAAGGGATTCCTAGAGTACACCTCTCAGTGATTTGAATAAAATAGGGATTAACAATTGGCAAATCAGATTCCAAACAATCAGAAAATAGAATTTAGAATCAAACTAAGAAATCAGATTTTGGAAAAATCAGATTTGAATTCTGAATTGTCAAAGATCTTGATTCATTTCTAAATAAGATCAGGGCATATATTAGCCTCTCAACTATTCAATTAATCCAATCCTTGATGACAATAAGATCCAAAGCCCAGGAAATCAGTTTTTGGAATTCAGGAAACCAAAAAATCAGTAACTCATTCAACTCATTCAAATCAGGAAAAACCAAATCAGATTTGAATCATAGGAATGTCCAAGCTTCTCAATTCATTTCTGAACAAGATTGGGATAGATGTTAACCTCTCAATTGTTCAATTAATTCAATCCCCAATGACAATCAAATTCAAACAGCCCAGGAAAATCAGAAATCAGATTGTTCAAAAATCAGGAAACAGAAAAATCAGCAACAATTACAAATTAGAACCTTAGGAATGTCATTGCATCTTAATCATTTCTGAACTAGAATGGAACCATAAGATAATCTCTCAGTTGTCAAAACAATTGTGGCTCCAAAATGACAAAACAGATTCTAAGAATTCAGAAATCAGGAAGGCGTTCAGAATTCATATTTAAAAAAAAAACAGATTTTAGAAAGTAGAAATCAGAATTCTAATTGGGTTTGTATCTAGAACTTGGCATTGATTCTTGATTCATTTCTGAACAAGGGTTAGACCAAATGATAACTTCTCAGTTATAAATACAAATAGAGTCTTCAAATGACAAGATCAGATTTATAACACTTCAGATTTCAGAAATGTAAAACTAGAAAAATCAGAATTCTGATTTCTGATCAGGAATCAGTGGAAAATCTGGTTTGAGTCAAGTGATTGCCCAAACAATCTTGATTCATTTCTGAACAAGATATGGACAATACCAACATCCCAAAGACTCAATTAATCAGGTTGAGAATGAGAAACAAATTCTGCAATTCAGGAAATCAGATTCAGAAAAAATAGGAAATCAGATTTTCAGGAAACCAAATTCAGAAATCAGATTTGCAACTAAATGGAATCCAGAAATCTGACTTTATCTCTTAATGCATTCTGAAGGGTGATTAGATCAAATAACACATCTCAATCATGGTTTACAATGGATCTAATGATAACATGAATCAGTGCAGAAAAGTTCTAAAATCTGAAAACCAGAATTGATTTCAGTGCAGGATTACAAATCAGTCCATATCCATCCAAAACTAATCTAAACTACTACCCTATCCTAGAAGAAATGGAGTTTAGCTCCTCATAATTATAAGATTTGATATCAAATGGGATAAGAAACAGATACAATTCATGGCTGCTTGAAGCTTCTCGGCCAGCAGCAGCAACCTCCTTGCTTGCCTTCAAACCCTTGAATGATCAGCCTCCCTTCTTCCTCCAGAAAAATCCAGCTTTTATATCCCTTCTCTCCACCCAGCATCTGAACATTCTTTATGCTTTGATTGCAGCCATGTGTCCTCTGCAGAATTTCCAGCTGCAGATTCCCTTTTGTGCAGGAAAAAGTAGTGATCCTCCCTACTTTTTCCACCTTTTGGCCACCCTTTTCTTCTTGCTACAAAAACCCAAACAGCAAGCATCAAAGCTCTTGAGTAGTACTTTGACAAATAAGGATTAGGATAATGCTGATAACTAGTTCAATTATCAGATGGGATTATGTGTTGTGCAAGAATGAAAACTTATATTGATATGAATGAATTCAAGGGCCCGGAATGATAACTTTATGGAAATCTTGGAAAATGTCCTAATATGGGTGGTTCAAAGCATTTCAGGCATCAAATTGATTAGATGACAAGTGAGTGAGGTCAGAAATCAAATATGAATGAGATTCCTAAAAGTGATAACTTGAGTGCCCCAAAATGATAACTTGTCATAACTTGAGTTTTGATTATCCAAATGTGATGAAATTTGACCAGCAATGAGTTAGAACAATAATAAGATGATTGCTTAAGGTCCTTGTGCAGAATTAATGGTTTTGCATGTCGAAATGATAGAATTGCCCTTTAACGATAACTTGGCACTTGAAAAATGATAACTTGTTCAAATGGACTTAAAACTTTGCACAGGTTGAAATGTGACTATCCAAATATGATTTATACATGATAATGATGGATTTAGGGCAAGAAAACCATTGAAAATAAGTTCATTCAAAATAATGATAACTTGACACTTAGGAATGATAATTTGTCCTCAAAATGATAACTTGGCATAGAATTTAGATATTAATGGATTTTAGCATTTCAGAACCTCTATGCACATGGAATTAAGTATGAAATGAGGAATATCAACTAGTTATCACAATGTTTGCATTCCAAGTATAATTGGCTCAAAAATAGGCAAAAATGGGACTCGATATGTATGAATTGCATCTAAAATGGGTTAAAATCATATAGTGATCAGCAAGTGATCAACTGACATAATACAAATTTCGATAGAGTAAAGAATACATCTTTGTTGTATTAGTGCAGATGGTGAAGGTGCTATGCAATTGTGCACCCATCCCTAGTTCAAATCTGACAAACAGCTTTTTTATGTCTTATTTTCTACTGGACAAATTTTGAGTCCAACATGTTAAAAGCCCACTCCGAGTAGTTAGAATTTTTGTAAATTTTTATTCTTTTTTTTTTATTAAAGCCCCAATCCAAGTTTAATAAGATTTGTTATTCTAATTCAAATCAAATTTTTTCATTGTTTGGACTTTCTAACTCTGTCCTATATAAGCATACCTGCATCATGCTTATTCTTCTATTGGGAGGAAATAAAACTCTATTCCATCATAATCCAACAAAGAAGAAAATCTTATTTCTTAGCTCTTCTATCTTTTTGAGCTAAGGTATTATGTTTTTAATTTTTAATATAGATCATCATCTGATGCCACTGTGGCAGTACTCTGATCATCTGCATCTTTTTTATTTTTCTCATTTTGTTGCTTCTCCCAGTTTCTACAATTTCTCTTGATATGTCCCTCTTTGCCACAGTGATAATATGTAAATTTTCCTCTTGACTATGACCCATTGTTGCCATGACCTTTTGATCCTCTACTTCTATCTCTACCTCTATTCTTTGTGATAAGAATCTGCGTAGTGTCTATTCTCATACTCTTCCTCCTTGTTTCTTCATTGAACAAATAATCTTTGACCATGGTGAGTGATACCACACCATTAGGAGCAGAATTACTAAGTGCTATCACCAAATTTTCTCATGAATCTAGCAAGAAACTCAAGAGCATTAATCCTTGCATCTCATCATCAAGGATTATTTTCATTGCTTCCAACTGATTTACTATTTCTTGAAATTCACTCAAGTGTTCAGCAATAGAATTTCCATCTTTAAACTTCAAATTCACCAGTTTTCTAATCATGAAAGCTTTATTCTAGTATTTCTTTCGTATAAATCTTGTAACTTCTTCCACAAAACTTATGCATCTGTTTCTTAAGCAACATGATAAAAAAAAAACATTGACATCAATAAATTTCCTAATCATTCAATAGCTTCTCTGTGCATCTTTTTCCAACTTTCATCAGTTTTCCCTGTTGACTTTTTATCTCCTAATTCAACGAGATCAAATAAGTCCTTGCAGTAAAGAAAGTCCTCCATCCTGGCTTTCCAAATTGAATCATTATTCGATGTTAGTTTGATCATCCCATTAAAATAGTTTTCCTCCATTTAATTCACACAAAAGAAATCACAATTAACCTTGCTCTAATACCACTTGTTGGGAATTTAATTCCTCTTCTTATGTGTGAATTGAATAATATAAGTCAAGCACGATGCACAAAAAATAATAATAGGCAAAAGAAATATCAAATTTATGTGGAAAAACCCTTCAATGAGAAGGAAAAAAAAACCACAAGGCAATCACAGAGCAATATCACTAATCCAAGAATAGAGTACAATATTTTTTGGGTTTTGCCCAAACTCGAATAATAATTCACTGAGATAAATAACTCTTCTTTAAAAAATACTAAAATAATAGTAGAAATAATATCACCTGATTATTACAATTCTTTATGATTGCAGTATCAATAAAACCTCAGAGATCCTCCCAATCTGGCTCTGTTCTTGATTCTTTGCTCTTCAAGAAGAAATCTTATGTCTTCTTTTTTCAACCCTCTTCTCTTCTCTTTTCTTTACCGTTGACCAAAGAAATAATCCCTTTTCTTTTTCAATCAACTCTAAACATTAGAAAAGAAAAAAATCCTTTTAAAAAAATCCTTTTTTTCTTTTCAAAACCTTCGGGAGCTGAATGCAAGGAGATGAAGAAAAATTCACTTTTTCCTTCACGTGGCTGACACACAATCTAAGAGAGAGAAAATTTGAGAAAGATGTATTTTGTAACGTTAGCAATGATGACGTAATTGATAGATTTCAAAAAAAATGAAATCTCACCGAAAACAATTATCCAATAATTTAAATGTATTTGAATTTTAAATATTATTTATTTTAATTTCTTTAATGATGATAAATACAGTCAAAATATTTCTGGTTCCGCCACTGGTTGCCTTCCTCCGCCGCTCGTCTCCTTCCTCCCCTCCTCCTTCCAAATGCTCCAAGCTCGACCGCCACCTCCTCCTTCCATTGTTCGATGGGAGGTTGAACTCTATTTCCCACTCGCCGATCGATCGTGCCATCCTCTTGGTCGGCACCGTGGATCTCTTCCCGAACAAGCTCAACATCTCTAGTGCCTGCCGAAATCATTGCCTCTCCTTCTTGGTTTCGACCACAACCTCATCGACTACGTATGCCATGTCCTCGCGTGGATTTGAAGCGAGATTTAACGTGTCGCCCATCGTCCAATCTAATCTGACGGTGGACTCTTAGGCATATAAGGGTTATACACATCAAATGAGATCCCCATTAAATCCATTTTAATTGTAGTGCGTGAAAGGAACCAATTCAGATCCCCCTCTCTGTAACAATCGACAAACAGAAAAAAAAAGAAAAGAAAACATGAAGGCTGGCTCGGCAGGGCACATAGGAAATAAAAATCCAATGCCAATTGGATTAAGGACTCCACCTATTAGTTGACCTCCACAAATTAGGGAGTTAATTGCATAACTTTAAATCAGATTAGATTTAAAAGAGAGGAGACTTATATTAGGTAAAAATAGAATTCTATTAAACCCTCTTTTCCCCAAACCTAACGAGACCCCTGTTGGATTTCTGGACCACCGCCAGGTTGCTGGGCGCAAACGAGCGATCCTTTCCGCCTCGTCTCAATTGCAAGTCGTGCTGAGACCTCTCCCTTCTCCTATCATCTTCCGATTTCTTTTCATCTTATGCCCTTCGCTGGAATTTTGCAGAGGGTGGTCGAGAGGGAGAACAAGGGGAAATAGGGGCGCCATTGATCGATTCCCGACGAACGAAAGGAGGATTAATTGCGAACAGAGGTGGGTGAACTGAAATCACCTTGCATGACCTCTGAATTGTTCTAACCCATGCCTTAATCATTTATGAAACAAAAGAAATATGAAGGAGGCTCCAATTATAGTTTTGATTTATTTGATTTCTTATTTCAATTGTTTGATCCCCGATTTTTAATTGTTTGAATTAATTCTTTCGGTTCTATTGTGTGTGATTGATTGCTAGGAGGTAGCAACGAGTTTAGATTGAGATCATACTGAAAATTGTAAGAATTCTTCGAATTCTATAACTTTTTAGGACGCCGATCGATCGACCGGTCCGTATGCATTGCGGCAACCGGTCGACCGATATCATGACCCACAACCGATTTCTTTCTATGTCGACCGGTCGATCGATCACTGCCCACCGGTCGTCCGATCCTTACCCACCAGTCGACTGTTCAATTGAATGGATCGACTGATCTAATTATCCCAGAATCAACCTACCGATCGACCGATCTTAACACATCGGTCGATCGACCTGAAGCCAACCGGTCGATCGTTCCACAGAACCAGTCGACCGATTTTCAGGAACCCTTTTATTAGATTTATTAATTATTTTCCTTTTTAATTCGAATATTACCTATATATAATTGATCCTATTTTTCTGACTCCACAGGGATCCATCCTTAATTTTCAAGATCTATTTTTTTATTAATTTATTTCTTATTGATCTTACCGAATCCATTGAACAAAGAACAAAGAGTCACAAGTTATTAAAAGTGATTAATAAGTTCAGATGAGAGATTAACAATGGGTTGCCAGTCCAAACCAAGTGCATCAAGATAAGGGTAGCTCCCTTGATCATGGTTTGATCATCCACTGAACCGCACAAGGCCGTATCGTTTGCTCGACATACCCCAAGAACTTAAGGCACCTAAAGTCATTCTGATTTTAATAATAATCCAATGATCAAGAAGCATGTTTAAGTCAAGTCAAGTATGCCATGATTCCAAGTTTACTAAGCATCATTTGATTTTCATGATTCCTGATATATTCTGATTCTTACTCTTATTCTTATTATGATCTATGATGCTGTCATGTTATCCTTTCACGTTCAAGTTAAACATGATTATTTATTCCTGATTATTCTATTCATGTCATGCATTGTATATTATGTGATTCCTCACTAGGCGGTAAAGCTTACTGGAGGACCTTCTCCCCTGTGTCTAATTTTCACAGGACCAAGTCAGTGACGAGGTGGAGTAAGTATGTGTTGACGAAGCTCTGGCGGCAAGACATCACATGAATCATAGGGCTTATTAGATTGTCTATTAGTTTTTCTTTACCTTCCGCATTATAAATTCATGATGTAAAACTTATTTTATTTCTTAGAAATGATACAACCACTTTTAGACTTCCGCAAATTAAAGTTATCCTTTTATTTTCCTTATTTTGTTATTTTCCTTTTTTCCGCTGACGTGTCTCGGTTCTTGACTGAGATATGGTCAATATTATGGTCAAAGTCATAGCATGTCGTAGCATCTCCAGTTTGGTTTTCGCCACGTGGCGAGGGTCAATTTGGTGGCGTTGCATTTATGGTATCAGAGCCTAAAGTCATGACTCTCTTGACGTCCTATTAGTATGGTATTGGTTCATGTGCTATCGTCGAGCAGTCGCCACACTCTTCACCGAAAAGCATTGTAAGTAAAGTTCATGTTTATGATAAGTTATTGTTTATTGATGCATGATTTTATTTTATGATTAGAGGATAAACATGTCACGACGATCAGAGCAAACTCAGGAGTAGATGGCCAGATCGAGCCAGAATGCTCATGAGGTACCGAAAGCCCACTCCCTGAGATGGGGGCCCAGTCGGGTCACGAATGTGGTCGTAGCTGAGGCCGTGCGCTAGGCCGTGGATGAGACAGAGGCCGCGCAGCTAGAGCGGCATTAGAGGAGCATGTTGATGAGTTTGCGCCACCTGAGGGTAGTCAGGCAGGAGGCAGTCCGCCGACGTCTAGACGCCACAATCAGGGAGCACGACATGAAGCATCTGAGGACACAATTCAGGCCTTCTTGAAGCTTCATCCGCCTCAATATGATGGGAAGGCGGACTTTTTCAAGGTTGAGGAGTGGATAGAGATCATGGACCGTATTTTCAAACTGATGAGGTGCGCTGATGGACGCAATGTCTTATATGCCACTTACATGCTTACTGGTACTGCAATGGGCTAGTGGAAGACTACAAGAGCCACTAGGTTTAGTGGGCTGGAAGAAGAGGAGATTGCTTGGGAGGAGTTTAAGAATGCCTTCGTGGCTCGCTATACAACCGAGCATGATCGCGTCAACAAGCAAGAGGAGTTCCTACAGCTGCAGCAGGGAACTATGTCGGTGCCTGACTACTACACGCAATTCATTCAACTGGAGCAGTATTGTCCGATGCTATTCGAGGGACGTATTAGAGCCAACAAATTTATCAATGGGCTGCAACAAGCATTGAAGACTGAAGTCCTGTCTGGAGATTGTGATGATCTAGAGAAGGCCGTGAGGTTGGCCACACGTATGGAAAGGATCAAGCTGAACGCAAGGCCAAAACTCCAGCTAAAGCAATAGAGCAGCCCAAGTCTCAGACGGATGATCGTCGACCATTTAGGAGGGACGATCACCGTGATCGCCTTTTCAGGCCATACCAGTAGAGGGAAGCTCCACGATAAGCTCAAGCTCAGCCACGCCTTACGCCACTGCCAGCACAACCTCTAAGACTACTGCCGCCACCACCATGTCAGCCACAAGTGCCACAGAAGTCTTTATGTTCTCATTGTGGCCGTCACCATGATGGAGAGTGCCGTAGGCTGAACGTCTCTTGCATTCAATGTGGACAGTTCGGACACTTTATCTGAAACTGCCCACAGGCTGCCGGAGGAGGTCGAGAGAATCGGGCAGCAGGAGGTGTGAATCTCATTGTGCAAGGTCCTGTGCACAACCTGGAAGCAGAAGCAGCCCAGAATGACAATGATGTCATTAGAGGTACTCTCCCTATCGTCAATTTGTCTGCTACTATTTTATTTGATTCTGGGGCTACACACTCGTTTATTTCGGAGTCATGTGCCCAAGCTATTAATTTGCCTTTAAAGTATATGTCCCATGCCATGCATGTGAGTACGCCTATGGGGACTCTCCATGCTGTTAGGTACATCCCGAATGTACCTGTCAATGTAGAAAAAGAAAACTTTTTATACAAACCTCATAGTCATCCTCATGGTGGATTACGACGTTATTTTGGGATGGACTAACTTGCATATCACGACGCAGCCTTGCACTATAAACAGAAGAAGATCATTATAGGGACATAAGACAAGCCCAAGGTAGTAATCATGGGCACTCCATCAACAAGGAACAAGGTTATCGTCTCAGCTATCAAGGCACAGAAGTTACTAGAGAAAAGATGTTGTGGGTACTTAGTAAGTGTGGTCAAGACAGATGCACCTGTCACTGAGCTCCAACAGATAGATGTGGTGCGAGAATTTCCAGAAGTGTTTCCTGAGGACACGTTCGGACTACCACCGAAACGAAAAATCATTTTTAAGATAGACCTCCTACCAAGGACAACACCCATTTCTAAAGCACCTTACCACATGGCACCTGCTGAAATGCAAGAACTGAAGAAGCAGATAGGATAAAGAATTTATCAGACCAAGCGTTTCACCCTGGGGCGCACCGGTCTTGTTTGTCAAGAAGAATGATGGCTCCATGCAGCTTTGTATTGACTATAGGATGCTCAATAAAGTGACAGTGAAGAACAAGTACCCCCTACCCCGTATAGATGACCTTTTTTATCAGTTGTCAAAAGCATCGATGTTCTTTAAGATCGACTTGCGTAATGGCTACCATCAGTTGAGAGTGGCCGAGGAAGATATATCGAAAACTGCTTTTTGGTCAAGATATGCTCACTACGAGTTTTTAGTCATGCCATTTGGATTGACGAATGCTCCTGCCGCGTTCATGGACTTAATGAACATGGTTTTTTCGACCATATCTAGATCAGTTTGTCATCGTATTCGTGGATGATATTTTGATCTATTCTTCTAGTCCATAGCAACACCGAGAGCACCTCAAGATAGTATTGGAGACCCTAAGGCAACACAAGCTTTATGGCAAGTTTTCAAAGTGTGAATTCTGATTGAAGGAGATAATGTTCTTGAGACATATAGTCTCCAAGAAGGGCATTGCGGTAGACCCCGCAAAAGTGGAAGCAGTGACGAATTGGGTGAGACCGAAGAATGCATCTGAGATTCGCAACTCTCTTGGTTTGACAAGCTATTATAGAAGGTTTATTAAGGACTTCTCTAAGATTGCTACACCCCTCACGAATCTCACAAAGAAGGCGAAAAAGTTTATCTGGACAAATAAGTGTGAACATATTTTCAAATTCTGAAGGACCGTCTAACTTCGGCACCAATTCTCACCATATCGACAAGCAGTGGTGGTTTCGTGATCTACAGTGATGCATGTGGGACAGGATTGGACTGTGTACTGATGCACACTGCAAGGTGGTTGCCTATGCTTCTCGACAATTGAAGAAGCATGAGGTTAACTATCCCACACATGATCTGAAATTGACGACTGTGGTCTTTGCCTTGAAGATCTGGAGGCATTATTTATATGGAGAGACATTCGAGATCTTCACAGACCACAAGAGCCTCAAGTACATCTTCAAACAGAGGGATCTGTATATGAGACAACGTCGATGGCTTGAGCTCCTCAAGGATTATGAATTTGCTATCAATTACCACCCGAGTAAAGCAAATTTAATCACCGATGCATTAAGCAGGAAATGGGAAGACTCGCTAGCTTATATGAGGCTACGCGAGTACGAGATGCTGGATGAGATTAAGCAATGGTGTCCCAAGCTGGGCACTAATGGAGCTCTATGGATGATGCATAGCCTAATTGACAGGATCACAGTAGCTAAGAAAATGAATCTTGAATATCAGAAGATTCTGAAGAGATGTCAAAACGAACTAACAGATTTTCAGATTTCTGCAGATGGAGAAATTAGATATCGAGACAGGTTGTGGGTTCCTACCGATGCTGATGTCCGACGAGAGGTGTTGGATGAGTGCCACAAGTCAGAGTTCGCTATCCACCCCGGTAGCACCAAGATGTATAAGGATGTATAGCGCAGCTATTGATGGCCGAACATGAAAAGAGAGATAGCAGAGTATGTATCTCGATGTCTAGTGTGCCAGCAAATCAAGATCGAGCATCAACGACCATATGACAAGTTGAAGCCTTTGAAAATTCCACAATGGAAGTGGGATAAGATCACTATGGACTTTGTGTCCAACTTGCCGAGGACTAAAAAGGCTCATGATGCCATATGGGTAGTCGTGGATCGTTTCACGAAGATGGTACACTTTATTCACATTCGATGGAAACAATTAGTGGAGAGTCTACTTGACTTGTATGTGAGAGAAGTAGTCAGACTCCATGGTATACCACAGTCCATAGTGTCTGATCGAGATCCCAGATTCACGGCCAGATTCTGGAAGAGCATGCAGAAAGCCTTTGGTACAAGGCTTAATTTTAGTATCGCATTTCATCCTCAGACGGATGGACAGTCTGAGAGGGCCATCCATACACTAGAGGACATGTTACGGGCCTACGCACTAGATTGGCAGGGTAGCTGTGATGAGCATATTCATTTGATTGAATTTTCTTATAACAACAGTTATCATTCTAGTATTGGTATGGCACCCTTTGATGCATTGTATGAACGACCTTGACGTTAACCTGCCCACTGTAGTGAAGTAGGCGAGGAGAAGATTATGAGTAAGGAAGAAGTGAAAGAAGCAGTGGAATATGCTGAGAAGATTGAATTGATTAAACAGTGAATGAATATTGCTCAAGGAAGGCAAAAGAGTTATACTGATAAAGGCAGACGAGAGCAGATCTTTCAAGCTGGTGACCAAGTTCTTCGGAAAGTATCCCCTATGAAAAGGGTCATGAGATTCAGCAAGCAAGGGAAGCTCAGTCCTCGCTATGTAGGCCCCTTCGAGGTACTCGAGCTGGTAGGCGAGGCAGCATGCAGATTGGCTCTACCCCCATCTTATGGGAGAGCGCATAATGTGTTTCATGTATCCATGCTCAAGAAGTACAAGGATGATGCTGCAAATGTTCTAAGAATAAAGGAGCCAGATCTAGCTGCAGACCTGCCCTTTGCTGAGTATCCCACGCATATAGTAGAGCGCAAGGTGCAGCGTCAGAAGAACAAGGATGTACCCATGGTTCGGGTAGCTTGGCGTTTCCATCAAAGTGAGGATGCGACATGGGAACTCGAGTCGGAAATGTGCCAATAATTCTCTCATCTTTTGATAAGCCTTCTACTTAGTACAAAATTTGAGGACGAATTTTCTTTTAAGAGGGTAAGAATGTAACAATCGACAAACAAAAAAAAAGAAAAAAAATGTGAAGGCTGGCTCGGCGGGGCACATAGGAAATAAAAATCCAATGCTAATTGGATTAAGGACTTTACCTATTAGTTGACCTCCACAGATCAGGGAGTTAATTGGATAACTTTAAATCATATTAGATTTAAAAGAGAGGAGACTTATATTAGGTAAAAATAGAATTCTATTAAACCCTCTTCTCCCCAAACCTCAGGAGACCCCTCCAGGATTTCTTGACCGCTGCCAGGCTGCTGGGCGCAAACGAGCGATCCTTTCCTCCTCATCTCAATTGCAAGTCATGCTGAGACCTCTCCCTTCTCCTATCATCTTCCGATTTTTGTTCTTCTTATGCCCTTCGCAGGAATTTTGCAGAGGGTGGTCGAGAGGGAGAACAGGGGGAAAACAGGGGCGCCATTGATCGATTCCCGACGAACGAAAGGAGGGATTAATTGCGAACAGAGGTTGGTGAACTGAAATCACCTTGCATGACCTATGAATTGTTCTAATCCATGCCCTAATCATTTATGAAACGAAAGAAATATGAAGGAGGCTCCAAGTTACTGTTTTGATTTATTTGATTTCTTGTTTGAAATGTTTGATCCCTGATTTCTAATTGTTTGAATTAATTCTTTCGATTCTATTGTGTGTGATTGATGTCTAGGAGGTAGGAACGAGTTTAGATTGAGATCGTACTAGAAATTGTAAGAAATCTTTGAATTTTGTAACTTTTCAGGACATCGATCGGTCCGCATGCATTGCGGCAACCAATCGACCGATATCTTGACCCACAATCGATTTCTTTCTATGTCGACCGGTCGACCAATCACTGCCCACTGGTCGACCGATCCTTACCCACCGATCGATCGTTCAACTGAATGGATCAATCGATCGAATTAGCACAGAATCAACCTACCAATCGATCGATCTTAACAGACCAATCGATCGACCTGAAGACAATCGGTCGACCGTTCATCAGAACGGCCGATCGATTTCGAAGAACCCTTTTATTAGATTTATTAATTATTTCTCTTTTTAATTCGAATATCACCTATATATAATTGATCCTATTTTTTTAACCCCACAAAATTCATCCTTGATTTTCAAAATATATTCTTTTATTGATTTATTTCTTATTGATCTTACCGAATCCATTGAACAAAGAACAAGGAGCCACAAGTTATTAAAAATGATTAATAAGTTCAAATGAGGAATTAACAATGGGTTGTCAGTCCAAGCTAAGTGCATCAAGATAAGGGTAGTTCCCTTAATCATAGTTTGATCACCCACTCGCACAAGACCGTGTCGTTTGCTCGGCATATCTCAAGAACTAAAGGCGTCTAAAGTCACCCTGATTTTAATAATAATCCAAAGAACAAGAAGCATGTTTAAGTCAAGTATGTCATGATTCCAAGTTTACTAAGCATCATTTAATTTTCATGATTCCTGATATATTCTAATTCTTACTCTTATTCTTATTATGATCTATGATGCTGTCATGTTATCCTTTCACGTTTAAGTTAAGCATAATTATTTATTTCTGATTATTCTATTCATGTAATGCATTGTATATCATGTGGTTCCCCATTATGCTTTAAAACTTACGGGAGGACCTCCTCCCCTGTGTCCGATTTCCATAGGATCAGGCCAGTGACGAGGTGGAGTAGATGTGTGGTGACGAAGCTCTAGCGGCAAGACAGCACATGAATCACATAACTTATTAGATTGTCTATTAGTTTTTCTTTACCTTCCGCATTATAGATCCATGATGTAAAACTTATTTTATTTCTTAGAAATGATATAGCCACTTTTAAACTTCCGTAAATTAAAATTATTCTTTTATTTTCCTTATTTTGTTATTTTTTTTCTTTCGCTGACGTGTCTCGATTCTTGATTGAGATATGATCAATATTATTATCAAAGTCATAGCATATTGTAGCGTCTCTAGGTTGGTCTTCGTCACGTGGCGGGGATCGATTTGGGAGTGTTACACTCTGTCTCATCTTGGTGCCACAATCCTTAAATCTAAATTTATTAATACCTAACATATAGGCATATTTAGACTTGCAATGACCATTTGCATTTTACGAACTTATATACTACAAAGAGGTTAAGGACGAAATTATATCATTATGAACCTATTTACTACAAAGAGATTAAGGGCGAAATATCATTGACTTTAATATGTTAATAAGACTAAGATAAGAGTGGGCGTGACGTGCGAAGCCCTGATATGTTTGGTCAGTTGGATCTGTACGTGCAATCGATAGGTGGCAATTAGGTAGGCATGGAACGCAAAGCTAAACAAATTAATTATCCATTTGGAATTATGACCGATTATTAGATTGATATTTGACACAGGGCTCTATGCAAATAATTAAAGCTCTACACCCCTACTCTACTTTACTCTTTGTTTCGCCTTCACTAACACCTTAAATCTAGGAGAAGATACTTTGTCGATTGATATGCGATAAAATAATAACACAAAAGTCCACGACCCTAAATTCTGTTTTCTCCTTAACAGTAGCTTGCAAGACCTTCTTTTATTTTTTATTTTTTTATTTTTTTAAAAAATGAGTGTCTAGAATATATTGCATAAAATAGTAGATACAATAAGTCAACCGACTTATTATAATCCATACAATATATTGAGTGCCCATCTTTTTTTCTACCGAGCAAGAGTGGTGAATTATTTATGATTTGTTTTTTTTATGATATTCTTTTTTTTTCTCTTATGTTTTTTATTGAGCAAGAAATTTATTGTTAGGGACGGCCAAAAAAGACATAAATTTAAGTGAATCGTAAAATAAAGATCTCCTCATTCGACACAGAAATTGAACAAATATAATTTAAAGTTTTGTAAATCTCCCATTGGACCCCGTGGCTTGTAGACGCCCTTATGAAAATCCTCTGGTAAATCTAGCCGTTGTTGAGGTCACACGTAAAAGATCATTTGAGGCGATGGGCAAATGCGTTCGTCAATCATGAACTCGTATGTTTTAAATCAAGCATAAACATTTAATTGTCCATTCAGGACAAAACAAAAACACTGTCCCCGTAAAAATAAAAACATCAAAAGTTTGATTTCCAAATAAATTTTTAGCTTTTATACTCTCTCTCTCTCTCTAATATATATATATTAGGTGTCCAAGGATGGAGCCATAAAAAAATTTAACGGGGGCAAAAAATACTAAATATTAAAATATAAATAATAAATATAAAAAATATATCATAAATAATAAATATATACTTTTAAGTTGTATTTAAATAAGTAGTATATATATAAATATATGATATTTAATAAGTGTGGCAAAAGGTTGGAGGCTCTCCATCCCTAGAGGTGTCCCCTCTTTAAGGAAGGACATCGTGTTCTATATTTTTATTTATTAAATTAGAAATTTGTAAATTTTATTTTATTTATTTTTATTAAAGATTTTAAATTTGATTGATAAATTTTTTTATCTAATAAATAAAAAGAAGGAAGATATATCGTGTCCCTCATTTGAAGGATGGTCACACTCATTTATTTATATATATATATATATATATGGGTCTCTATCAAAGCACAACAATTTTTTCTTTAAGAAAAACATTTCAATCGTCCTTCTATATATATAAAATAAAACATCTGCACAAAAAAATCACAATATGTAACAAAATGAGGATCATTCCTTCCTTCCACGAGTCATGCAAAAATGGGGATTTTGGCCATTTGGGAAATTCCATAGAACATGGGATTTAATGTTTTTCACAAACATAAATACGTTAACACCTTCATTTACAGCTTCACGGTAATTAATCTCCTATCATTATCAACAGAAAAAAAATTAAAGAGAATGAACGATTACATTTACTCCATTCTTAAATGACCGATACGTGTATCCTGCATTAAATACATATTTAATACTGATTTGATCCTTCATACCATAAGAATTTCTTTTTTTTAAAAAAATGTGAAGCTTTTAAGTAAACAGAAATTAAAGAAAAATGAATATTTTCTTCACACTTTTAGACTTTTAAGTAAGTGGAATCTGAAATTCTTTTCTGATAGTGACATATTGATTTGCTACTTACTATGGTTTGCATTTTTCGTATTTGTCATCCTTCAAAGGGGGAAAAATTACTATTAAATGGAGGGGTTCAACTAATTGCATTTTGATCCTCTAATTTTATTTCATAACCAATTAATTTTCTGATTTATTATTTATAATAAGATGGTCTTCTTAATTAATGCGTATGAAATGTTGACAAATCGTTTCTCAACTTTCTATTGTTCCCATGTTAACTTTTCAGTTTCATTTTATAGTCAATTGTTTTTTCCCCTTATATATATATATATATATATATATATTAATAACAAATCGTTCCATTAACTGATAGTTATAATTTCGATTATTAGCCTGTTTATGTAGTGTGACAGGTAAGCCACCGAGCGTTCAATCGAACAAAATAAAACTTTTTAAAATATGAAAAAAATTTATAAAAAGAGGGAGGGAGGGAGGGCGCTGCTGCGTGGCAATTAGCATCCTCATTTATGATGCTTAACCAACTTTTTTTTTATTATTATTCGTCTCCATTAATGTACATTAATTAATCGTCATTTAGGGGAGAGGAAAAGACTCACTTAAACAACCGGATGAGCTCTCCGGGCGATATCAACGATGGAAAAAAAAAGAAAGAAATATTAAATATACGCTAAATATAGAAATAATATTAGGATTACAGAAAAAAAGGAAAAAATAATAATATTTGGTAAGTAAGTATTTATTGCTCATTTAAACTAAATCCCTTGGTATTTCTCACACCGCGCTATTTAAGCCTAATCAAGCCCACCACCATCTCCACCTTGCTGCGCATCTCTCTCTCTCTCTCTCTCTCTCTCTCTCTCTCAAAAGCACACACACAGGATGCATCAGAGGATCATCTTTCTGTTCATTCCCTTGCTCCTCTCGGTGTCCTGCGCCCATGCAGCCAGGACACTCCCAGTTGATCCGACGCAGGCCGCCATCAAGGTATGTTCTCCGGGAGTCTTTGCCGCATTTAATCTCGGGAACGTGCTTCATGTTCCTTCTCTCGTCCTTCTTCTCTGTTTTAATAAATCCGGCCTTCATCCTGACAGGTTGCAATTGCTGAGAGGGAGGTGAGTGACAAAACCGAATGCGATGGCGTTGCGGAGGAGGAGTGTTTGATCAGAAGGACTCTCGTCGCCCACACCGACTACATCTACACGCAGGAGCAGCATCATTAGAGGGGAGAGGGATGATGATGAATGCTCCGACTTCGTATTCCTGGCTGTAGAGCGATGACAGTTTGGTTGCTAGAAATTAATATGTTAATTAATCCTGTGTATTCCCTGTTTCGCCTCATAATAACATCAATCGTAGTGGCTGGTTTGATGTTTCGATCTCTTTGGTGGGTCGTCTATTGCTGCTGTCCTCAGTAATTGTGGCTTGTTTTGTTCATTTGTTCCCGTTTTGTACTTTCCTGCTGAAGCACCGCGTCTCCAAGTAATTTCCTTTGCCGGTATCTTGTATCCGACCTTGGATAAAAAACTACATGCATACACTACATGTACATTATCGCATAATTGAATTTTGAAGCTGTCATGTTCCATGGCTGTTTATAAGCTGTCTAAGTGTGCAATATTGTTTCGAGTTATACATTTAACCCTCTGCGTAAATTGAATTTTCTGACCATTCTACGCCAAATGGCAAGTTTACATAGTGCATGGCACTATTCCACACAAGCTACATGAGCGATGAGTATGAAATGATCATGAAAATTATAAATCTTTAAAGATGACTGCACGAGTTGGCGGAATTGGCTCTTATTGCAGGCATGGTGACTCAGAAGAATTTGACGGTTCCAAAATATGCTTAACGCCAAGTGTTTGATTACTCTCTGCAGTCTTGACATCTGTGAGCATGAAGCTTCACCATTCTTAATCCTTTTTTTCTTATCAGCATAAGAATTATTGGAGATAAAGTTGTCAATCTCTATGGCCTGCATATTTGGCTCCATCCCCTGCCTAAATTCACGTTCTTCTCGCCTGTCACCATCTCTTTCTTGACTTCGCATCATGCGGTTGGTGGTTTTGGCATCTTTGGTGGCATTTTCTGTTGCGTCAACTCTGCAGGAGCTTTTTCTCTCGTGTGGTTCTCTGCTTGCTAGGCCTTCTCCCCCCTACCTCCCGAGCCACTCCAAAATCATATGAAAGAATGCCGTCTGTCTCCTCTGTGGCTCCGTCCTTGCAAGTCCTGTTGGTGGTGTATTATTGACCAACATGTCTGTTGGTTGAGTTGGATTGTAGCCTCGTGTCCTCGGCAGTCACGGCTGCTTCTCCAGTTCACTTCTTCGCACCGTGGTCATGTGATGGCTGGTCTAAAGTTGAATCATGCCGTTCTGTTCATTCATTCACGCTTCTGACCGGTTTCTTTTCTTCCTTCTGAATTCAGGACCCTCCCGTGTAATGAGATTCTGAGAATGTTGATTCAGTCAATAAAGATAAAGGTGAAAAGAAAAAAAAAAAAGATCATGGGAACCTGTACGTAACCTGAACGTTAGATAGTTGATATGCGCACAAGCGGAACAAAATTTGCATGGCATTCCCGAAGCAAAAGAAAGTGAGGAAGTGCCCTTTGACCAAGATGCTTTTGGGTTACTTCTTCTCAGATTGCTACAACCCAATACACCATGAATTGCTGTTCAGACTTGGTAAACTGTCGGCACTCTTTGTCATTAAAACTTCCTTTCTTTTTTTTTTTTTTCCTTTCAGATGGTTGACACTTCTCAGAATTCATTCACCAGATACTATGTTGTTTCAGGTTTGCCTGTTTTCTTTTGCCTTATATCTAATTTTTCAGCCGGACAAAAACATATATAATAATTATTGTCACTGCATCCATTTCAACTGACATCATCTGATGCCTGATTGCAGAGGAATCTAACACAGTTCTATGGACCGAAAGTTACATTCTATCGTTCCAGCAAAATCCAGCTTATGAAACAAATGTCTGTGACTGTGTTTGTATTGTTCGGAGTAATCTGCCCTCGCCTTCCATGTTGAATCCTAATGCTTGGACAGCTGATGCTGTTGGACAATTGACCAATAGATACGAATCTATTCAAATGTCAGAGGACGGACGAGGACACAGTTGTGTCTCTGTCCTGTTGCTCCGTCGATGCATTAATTTAGATCGTTCCATCTTTCGGCACACATTGATGACGTTGCCATAACTCACAATACAGTCAGTCGTCGTTTTCTTATTTTGTTTTGCGTTGAGGTTCCAATTTCGGGTTCACGTGTCACCCTCTTGGTTTTTAATGCGGATCCCAGATGAATTCACCTATATGAACTATCATTAATTTACAAATTAACGGTGGACTTAGATTTATTTTAAATTCACTTAAATTTTTTTTATCAAAGATTAGTATTGATGTATCAATTAAGGATGAGTTCTTACATGTGGACATATTCTTTTTTTTCCCTTAAATAAATAACACGGTTCTACTTAGATTTTTTTAATACAACTTCGAAGGTGTAGAGTTAATTTTCTTTAACCGAAGATAAAAAAGAATTAGTCATTCGAATGGATACGTCAACCGCCCATAATTGACATTTGCATTCATAGCAGTTTTAAGTTTTAACAACTTCATAATAGCAGTTTAAGGGAACTGCTTATAGCAGTTTATGTAACTGCTATATACATAGTTGTGTTCCTGTATAGATCCAAATTTTCAATAAATAAATAAATAAATAAAGATTTTATTCTGTTATGAAAAGAGGGAAAAAAATCGCAGAAACATAGAAAAATATAAAGATTTACGAGGTTTATCTTAAATCGGATTACGTCATCTCTTTATTATGGGACGGCAAGCGAGATCTCGTAAGAGAAATTTGCTGAGCGTTGATTAAGTAGGGGGACCACAGAGTTACAACTGGGTTCAGATTCAAGACATTATCAATAAATCCTCACATTGACTTAAATCGTCTTCGAAAAATAAAAAAAACTTCAATACCACGCCATCGCCAGCCCCACCTCAGGGCTATTACTAAGTATTGATGTTAAACAAGTTCAAGCAGTGCTGAACTTGTCATGAGGAAAATATTTGGTGAACATATTAGTTGAACTATCTTCAGTGTTAATCTTCTTCACCTTGATCCTCTTTCAGTGCGAATGAAGTGATATCTGACATCAATATGTATGGTTCTTTCATGATGCACTTGATCTTTAGCTAAACATATTATACTCAAATTGTCACAGTGCACTATAGCATGCTCCTGATGTAATCCGAGATCTTCAACTAAACTTTTTAACGAGATGTAGCTTCTGTCAGTACCATATACTCAACCTCTGTGGTAGAAAATTAACTGATGACTGAAGTGTGACCTTCTAACTAATAACCGAACTGTCCAAAGTGAAGACATCACGTCATAGATTGTCTGCAACTAAACACTCTTTATCATTACTGTAGATGATGCCAATATTCATCTCAAATACCGAAAAATTTACTTCACTATTTGTAAGTGCTCTTTTTCTGAATCGCTCGTGAACCTGCTGACACTGCATGAGGAATGTCCGATCTTGTGCAAATCATGACAAACATCAGAGTTCCAACTACACTAGCATATGAAATCTGAGACATGTACTCCTTGTTTGCTTCTGATTTTGGTGCGATGGCAACAGAAAGATGAACATTTATAGCTGATAGGGTATTCAAAGGCTTCGATCCAGACATTTCAAACTTGGATAAAATCTTCTCAATATAACTTTTCTGAAATAAGAAGAGTTTATCATATGCGCGATCCCTTAGAATTTTTATTTCCAAAATTTTCTATGCTGCACTAAGATCCTTCATGTCGAATTCTGCACTGAGGAGCTTCTTCAAATTTTGTATGTCTGTCATGTCTCTAGCAGCAATAAGCATATTATCAACATACAAGAGCAGATAGATGGTGGAGCCATCATTCACCTTCTTGTGATATACACATCAATCATAGGGACTTCGACCGAATTTCTTAGAGATCATGAAATTATCGAACCTCTTGTATCATGGTTTGAGAGATTGCTTCATATTATACAAAGATTTCTTCAATCAACAAACTTGATTCTCCTTTGCTGGAATGGAGAATCCCTCCAGTTGACTCATAAGAATGTCTTCTTCAAGTTCTCCATGAAGAAAAGCGGTCTTCACATCTAGTTACTCGAGCTCTAGATTCTGATGTGCTACAAGAGTAAGTAGCACTCTGATAGAAGTATGTCTGATAATATGTGAGAATATCTCATTGTAGTCCACACCTTCTTTCCGACTATAACCTTTAGCAACCAGCTGTGCTTTGTATCTTGTGCCTTCAACTCCTAGAATTTCAGCTTTCTTCTTGAAGATCCATTTGCAACCAATGACCTTTCTATCTTTAGATAACTTGAAAAGCTCTCACGTCTTATTCTTGTGAAGAGATTTCATCTCCTCACCTATAGTAGCGATCCACCATTCAGATTCAGCACATGTGATTGCATCCCTATAAGAGGACGGCTTCAGGGACTCCACCTATTCAGCCACTTACAGTGCATAAGCAACCATGTCCTCGAAATCATATTGCTTAGAAGGACCCACTTCTTTGCGAGGACGTTTGGCAACAATTAACTCATTCTCAGGTTGCTCAGTAGATTCTTCATGTTCTGATTCTGCTTCTTGATGTGATCCTTTAGCATCATCCTCAGTTGAAGTGATTTCAACCTCTACTAACACTCTCTTCAGCCTCCACCTACAACTGAAGCATTGATGCTTCATCAAAAGTCACGCTCCTACTGTGAATGATTTAGTGTTCTGAAGGAGATCAGATTTTGTAGCCCTTCACTTGTGCACCATATTGCATGAACACTCCTTCTTTGGCCCTTGGCTCTAACTTTTCTTCACTGACGTGATAGTATGCTGGACAATAAAAAATTTTTAGATTAGTATAATCAACAGTATTTTCTGACCATATCTCAGTTGGAGTTTTGAGATTAATCATAGTCGCTGGACTTCGATTCACTAAGTAGCAAACTGTGTTAACAGCTTCAACCCAAAATGTCCTATTCATGTCAGCGTTAGAGAGCATGCACCTTGCCCTATCCAGAAGTGTCATGTTCATTCGTTCTGCAATTCCATTCAGCCACAGAGCATTTCTGATTGTGCGATGTCTGACAATACCTTCATCTTTGCAGAACTGGTCGAATTCAACAGAACAAAACTCCAAATCATTACTGTGTGAAGGCGCTTCACTTTCTTTGACGTCTGATTTTCCACCAAAACCTTCCACTGCTTCAAGGCTTTGAAGGACTCACTCTTGTGTTTCATCAAGATTACCCAAGTCATCCTCTAGTAGTCATCAATCACGAATAAGAAGTACCTAGGACCTCCTAATGATGGAACACGAGAGGGACCCCAACAATCAGCGTGGATGTAGTCAAATGTCACCTTCATCCTGTGCCCTGCTTTGCCAAACTGAGAACTTCATTGTTTGCCAAACACATAGTGCTTGCAGAAGTTGATTTTAGATATCTCCATGTCTCTCAAAACACCTCGCTTGTAGAGAATATTCATCCGACTCATATGCTCAAGCCGCATGTGCCACAGTCTGAACTTTTCTAATTCAGATGAACTAGCCACTGTAGCAACGCAGATTGTCTTTCCTTGTAATATATACAAGGACTTTTGTCTGACTCCCTTCAGAACTATGGCATCACCCTTAATGACCGTGAGGATGCCTCCAGCTAGCTCCTTTTAGAGTCCAAGACTCCAAGTGATATTAAATTCTTCTTCAATTGTGGAACATGACGGACATCTGTCAACATCCTCACATGATTGTCACGAGTCTTGATCTGTATAGAACCGATCCAAACCATCTGACATGATGCATTATTACCCATGATGACGTTTGCACCGTTGGTCTTCTGATAAGATGATAACCATTATTTATTTGGAGTCATATGATTAGAGCACATCGAATCAAGAACTCAACTATCCTCCAGACATCCTTGAGTCTCTACAACGATCGATATTAATCCCGCGGCCTGAGTCTCTACAGATTTTTCAGATGCCCTATGCTGAAGTTCATGAGTATGGAGACTTGATCTTACTTCTTTCAGACTTATAGTTTCTTTTTCGATAATCATAGACTGAACAAAATTCTCATATGATGGAGGAAGCGAAACTAACAGAATTAGGGCAGCGTCTTCATCCTCGGATTTAACATCAATATTTCTCAGTTTCATCAACAAAAAATTTAACTGATCAAGATATTTCTTCAGAGGGGTACCTTCTTGCATGCAGAGAAAGAATAAACGTTGCTTCAACAATAACTTGTTGGTGAGAGATTTCATCATATATGAACTCTCGAGTCTCAACCATAGACCTGTCGTCTTTCCTTCATATGCGACATTGATTATCACCTCATCCGTCATACACAACAGAATCATCGAGTGCGCCTTCTCCTCCTTTGCACCAAAGTAGCAAGGTTGATATCCTTTTCTTTGCTCTTCGAGTCTTCCTCCTTTGGTTTGTTCTTCGACACGTTTAAGAGCGGCGCCCAGGCTCCTTGTTTCCTTAGAAGAGCCTGCATCTTGATTTGTCACAACCTGAAATTGTTACTGTCGGTGAACTTGTCCACATTCACGTTGTGCGACGTCATTTCCCTGCTTGATCGAGAATCGCTAACGAACCCTAAGGCTCTGATACCAGTTTATTACGAAAAGAGGAAGGGAGATCGTACGAACACAGAAGAATATAGATATTTACGAAGTTTACTTTAAATCGGGTTACGTCCTCGGAAAGCGGCATCTCTCTTTATTATGGAATAATGATGATTACAAGGATGAGTCTCTGTTTGGACCCCTAGGAAGTTTATATAGACACTCCCTTTAACAGATGATAGGAATTACAAACTAACTGGAATTCTGAATTAATCCCCAAAATAGAACTCCTATCTCGTGATAAGGAAATTTCAAATCACATACAGAATATCCCTAAAAATTTTCTCGAGACTCCTGTAGGGAAAATCTGCTAAAGCGCCTAATTAAGTAGGGGGACCACATAGGGTTACAACTAGGTTCAGATTCAAAGCATTATCAACATAATCAATTAATCAGATTCGAGAAAATCATTACTTAGAAGTTTGAAATTATTTAATTCCGAAAATAAGAGGAATTAGATGAGAAATTGAAAATATAAGATAGAATTTGAGAAGAGGTGTAAATTGTTATAAGTATAGTTATTTAAATTCAAATTTAATGGATGGACTGGATTAATTCTAAATGAGTCCAAAGTCCAATAGAAATCAAAATCATGTCTTACAACTATAAATAAGTATAAAAGGATGACTGAAATTTTTTAGTGGCAAAATGAAATTTATGCACCACGAGCTCCACTTTGTCTCTCACTTTCACGCAAAATTAGCCGTTCCAAAAGGCACCTGATGGATGGTTTTGAAGCCGACATATAGGAGAGAATTGGCCATGTGTTTCGAGATGTGGATAAAGATGAATCACCATTCAAAATTTGGCGTCTGTGCATATTTCCAGTGAGCATTTCCATGGCGTTGATTTTTTGCAACATGGAACCCTATCTTCTTCTCCTTCGTACTGAGATTTCAAAAATATAAATTTTGAATATATTGAATATCGTATGGCATAATTATGGTGGTCGAAAACTCACGTTGAAATGTAGTTTTCCATCGTGTCTGCCTAGCCCAGGTTATATGAATCTTGGATGGCATCATAATGGAAACAGATCAGGTTCGAACTCGGCCCCAGTTTAGCCTTGGCACGGCCTGGGTGCGGTGCGATGGACATTGGACATGAACCATACCAACTTGGCCCGGGTTCACATCATATCCATCCTATGTTTATTAACGTCGAGGCAAATTGGATGTCACCGAACATGCCTCGGGTTCCACTCGATCGAGTTTCGGAGGCAGAAAGCTCATTTTGGCATATTAGGGTATAGTTGGATTGATGTTAATTGTTCCTATCAAATCATTGTCTTGCCGACATATAGGAGAGCATTGGCCATGCGTTCCGAGACGTGGATCAAGATGAATCACCATTCAAAATTTGGCGTCTGTGCATATTTGCAGTGAGCATTTCCATGGCGTTGATTTTTTGCAACATGGAACCCTATCCTCTTCTCCTTCGTACTGAGATTTCAAGAATATAAATTTTGCATATATTGAATATCGTATGGCATAATTATGGTGGCCAAAAACTCACGTCGAAATACAGTTTTCCATCATGTCTGCCTAGCTGGGGTTATATGGATCTTGGATGGCATCATAATGGAACCAGATCAGGTTCGAACTCGGCCCCAGTTTAGCCTTGGCACGGCTTGTGTGCGGTGCGATGGACATCGGACATGAACCATACCAACTTGGTCCGGGTTCACATCATATCCATCCTAGGTTTATCAACATCGAGGCAAATTGGATGTCCCCGAACATGCCTCGGGTTCCACTCGATCGAGTTCCGGTGGCAAAAAGCTCATTTTGGCATATTAGGGTATAGTTGGATTGATGTTAATTGTTCCTATCAAATCATTGTCATACTTGACTATATTGTCATCATATATAATGTATTATTGTCATATCTAATCATATGGTTTTCATATTAGATCATGCGATTATCATCTTATCTGATTATAGTATGATCACATGTGATTCTATTGTCAGCATATTGATCTTATTGTTAATCTATCCAATTGTGTTATTGATCTTAGTATTGATCCGGTAGTTTTCTCTTGATTGGATATTGTTTCACTAAACAAAATTATTAAAATATAGATGTGCTAGGTAAACAAGATAAAAGCTAAAAGTTACTGGATCTCCATATCCTATGATTGTCTCTATGTTATTATCATATTGTTTAGTGAAGCTATAGTTATTCTGTGTTTAGCCATGGTCCCTCACCATTCATGAATTATTATTAGCGCTATTATTATTGGGTGGCTTGCCATGAGTTGATTTCTCTCATTGACCTACATGAAAGAGACATAGAGCTTCCCTTAATTGACCGAGCGCTTGATGCAAGCAATGTTTATACATATTTAATTCACGTCATTTAGTTTATTTTTCATAATTTTATTCTGTCATATATCAAATTTTCTTTATTTTTCATTAGTTTTTTCAAGGAATTAGCTGCTACCTAATTTTCTATTTTTTTTATTTCAGTAGCATGCAACATGACTTGCGTCATTCAAACACAGTCTACGTTATCCAATTACTAATAGGGCTTGCATTATACCAACAAGGTCCACGTTTGCTAACAACACAACTCGCGTTTTTCCAACATTTTTCACATTCGCCAGCCATCAGCATATCCCACAGTCTCATAATTTTGGCGGAAATCGCGCTAAACAATATATAAACCGACCCATATTATTAATAACACAATTTGTTTTATCAATTGCACCAGATTTCCTTGCCCGAATAATCATATTTTAATTAACATGGCTTATGTCATTAATGATAGGGCCTGTGTTGATTCTCAGAGGACTAGCATATTTTTTACTATAAAAAGGGGGTAATACCACACCATTTGAAGCATCCAAGTCTCGAATTCAAAATCCATTACAAAGGCAAGAAGCGAGCCTCTGGTCGAGATTCTTCCAAAAGAGTTTAGATAATTTTGAAGAGGTTGTTTCTCCTTTTTATATCTTTTAGTCTCTTCTTTATCTCTCTATTAGAATCCTGATAATTTCTCTATCTAGGTAATAGAGTTTTGATTAGGATCCATTTTGTGTTGGACTTTGTTAGATCAATGAATAAGATTTATTATTCTGAATTTTTTAATATGTATGCTGATTTTAATGCTTTTTTCTGAGTACTTGATTTTAACCGGTTGGTATTATCGAATTTGTTCTTTTGACCTCTCTTAGTTGATTGTTCTTTTGCTCTTTTCGCTAAGCATTTCATATCCCATCTCTATTTACTCGGTTGAGATTTGGAGATATGTGGATCATTAACTCACTCGATTGAGGTGTTTTTGAGATAGGATTGCATCGCTAAAGCATCTTATCAAAAGTTAGTTAGCTCTTAATTTAGTTGAACTTTCTCTCTCTAATATTGAGATAGTTAAGTCATATGGTCGAGTCATTTACGTTTTGGCATCCTTTCCATCAGATAATTCGGATTTGTTTCAAATCTTACATTCAAGTATATTTTACTCTCACCTTATCTAAACATGTCTGATTTATTTTAAAACTTTAGACTGGATCAACTTTAATCTTATTTGTTTTAATTATTTTAAATCTAATCTTATATATTTTCCTCATCTAACTAAATTAAGATAAATGGTAAAGACTAGTCCTCATAGGTTCGACACTCTGCTCACTCTTTATAACTTAATTCGACCTATTGCTTTTACTAGTATTTGCGCTATATATAAATTATCACATCAAATTTTTGCCTCACTTGCCAGGAACTTTTCCATCTTCTTTTTACTTGATTGATTTTTAAATATTTTGATCTTTCTCTCTTTTCCGTACACCTCATTGTATTCTGCATCTGAAACAAGCCACGTCATACTAACTTTATTCATACAAAGGGTCGTTTCTATTTCCCTCTCATACAAAGGACTTTATTCGAAAGATGACCCATGAAATGATTCACGTCTTTTTCAAATGGACACATTTTTTAAAGTTAACACGGTCCGAGTTTATGTGTACATGGCCCATGTTGCTCTTGTAGTTTTTTATTCCCTCGTAAAATGGACCTCATTTTTGGAGGACGACGTGTGTCGACATCTCCAAAAATGGCCCATGGTTTTATAAAATAGCGTGTGGTTTTCCCTTTTTTCTCTCAAGTGTGTTCCACACAATTTGGCACTAGTAGTTAACACACTCCATGTTCACATAGACACGACCCGCGTTTCCCTAGGCGTAGTTCGTGTTTCTCTTTACGCGGCCCACGTTTTGCACTTGTTTTTTGTAGCCTCCTCCAACACGGCTTGCGATTTCAACAACGATATGTGTTGACTTTCCTAAATGCTCTGTGTTTGCTCAAAATGGTAAAATGGTCCACATTTTCTTTCCCCTATTCATTTTTGTCTCTCTATTGTTCATGTCACACTCTTGAACCTTTGAGGGACACAATAGTAGAAGTTTGAAGGAACCACTTTTGTTCGATCTTGCGATAGAAAAATTTGCTCAATTTTCAATGGAAAAAGAACAAATCTATCATCTGAAAATATCAACAAAATAATTATTGAGGAAGAAATACAACTTGGAGACTCTTCAATAACAGAAATTATCCAAGTTAGTGTTAATCTACCTAACACAAGTAACAACAAGGAGGCTCAACAATTTTCATCCAAAGATATCCCATTAGCCTTGCTTACCCATATGACAAGCATGCTGATGGACAAATTTTTTATGCAGGAAGAGTACATTCAGAATATGAAGAATTATATTCATCAACTGACACAACACAACACAGAGACAACTATTGCTATCAACTCAGCAATTGAGTCAAGGACCAAATTAGAGGATATGTTTAAGTAATTCATATATGCAATTGATAAGAGATTTCACAATTTGGAAATTTACTTGATACAGCTGAAAGATTGAGCCAAGGTTCACGATGAGAGTCCACCTTCATCACATTCACTTGAGATTCAATAAAGGTTTGATGATATGCAGGCCAAATTTCAACTTTCATATGTCCTTGTTATTATTGAGAACCATATCAAAGATGACTAAAACCACAAAGATATTATCTATACAAAGACATAGGCTATATAATGGAGGATTAAGGAGACAAGTCTGTATATAATAAAAAATGGACAAGTTCGAAAGAGAAGCTCACTTTTAGAAATACCATGTACCACCATCACCGCGTCTTCAAATCCACCATCACAAAAGGAGGTGACCGTCGCATTATCATCAGCAAACGTCATCCAAAGAATGGCAACCAAAGAGCCCAATAGTAGAAATTGCAAATTCTCAAATCAAGGATAAAGTAAAAATTACCGAGACGACTTACAAAAAAATCGATGACAATTGGATGTGCGTTCACCAACAGTCATTGATTCTCACCACGATAAGTGCATCATGATTACATAATTCGGGTAAGTTTGTTCTTAATTGCGAAACTCGGTCATCATCATAATGCTAATCCTTTTATTAGGGAACGTTTGTAATTCTATTTTAGGTCAAATTAGTTATTTTTTAAATGACATGTTCATTTTGATATGCCTTATGTTGTCAATATGGACTAACCACTCGACCTATTTTTGAAGAAAGTTCCCTTTCAGCACGATCCATGTCCTTCATGATTCGTTATAACAAAAAATTCAAAAATTATGCCAACAACCACATGCCATCATAGCCCGGGTGGTCATTAAAATTGGTCGTGTTGTACCTAAACCTTTTTCGGTAACACCAAAAATGCCAATGTCTGTACTCCACCACCTACATTGCAAAAAATTATTTTTCATCGCAAATTAATATTTGCGACCACTAATCATGGTCGCATTTTAGCTCGTCGCAAAATTTTTGGGACCGCAATGTACGTGGTTGCAAATTTGTGATCATATGATTGGTTGCAAAAAAGATTTGTTTTGGTTGCATTATTTTTCTTCTATTAAATATCAAAAGTAAATTATAAAATGTTTGGGACTGGACTATGGTCGCAAGGAGTAATCGCAATTTTAGAATTTTAGTAAGGGCCCATTTGATTTTCTCAATATTTATTTCAATTTTTTGTTGATTTAATCGTACTTTGGAATCTTCGAGTAAAACGATAAAGAGATATAATACCAGAAGCTCGAAGGAACCACTTCTCTTCAATCCTGAAATAGAAAATTTGCTAAACAGCAAAGAAAATTTATATGGATGGTGAAAAATCAACAACAATAACAACAACAACTAGGAAATCAAAATCCAAGTCCGAATTATCAGACGATGAGGGATTACGCTATTGGTCAAATGAATCATGACCCATGGAGCATAACTCTTACAGACATCAACACCAATTTTCAAATACAACATGGCACCCTTCAAATGGTGCAAAATGACCAATTTAGTGGCAATCAAGATGAAGATCCTTTTGGGCATGTTAGGAAAGTTCTTCAATTATGTTCTACTTTTAAATTTCATAATGTTTCTAATGATGCAGTTAGGTTGAGACTCTTCCCCTTCTCCCTGAGAGGGAAATCAGCCACTTGGCTCCATACTCTGCCTGAAGGAACCATCACAAATTGAGAGAAATGCGACAAAAATTCACCAACAAATATTGTCCGCCTCAGAAAGCAGCTTTGATGTCAAAGCATTCTATCAACAAGACTCAGAAACCATTCATGAAGCATGAGAAAGATTTAAGGAACTCGTATCTCGTGTCCCTTATAATGTACCCCTTCATGAACAAATTCAATTCTTTTTAATGGCGCTACATTCACAGTACGTGATAAGATTGACACATCTGCAGGAAGTTTCATGAATGATAAGTCTCCCAAGGAGATTTATAATATTATTGAAAATCTTGCTATGAATAATTGGCAAAATAATAGGAATAGAGTGCCACCACGAAAGACAAGTGTCTATCAGGTAGACGACAACACTCAACTTACGACGCAAATAAGCCATGAATCAAAAAATGGAGACATTGATGAGTCGCATCAATGAAAAGGCCCCTGTTAAGGGCATACAATAAACTTGTGATTTTTGTAATGAAGGGCACTCTACTTATGAATGTCCAATGGTCTCAAACTCTAACCCTTCCTCTTCCACTTCTTTTGAAAATGCTAATTATGTATCAAATAATAATTTCAAGAACAACCAAGGGGGCAATTATGACACCTATGGGTTTGGATTGAGAAATCAACCCAACCACTCTTGGGTACACCATTGAGGTGCTCCACCACCAAGTTTTCAACCGCGCAATGATGACAAACCGCAGGCCGAACCAAAATCCAACCTGGAAGATGTACTGGCCAAGTTTATCAAAACGGTGAATACGAAATTTGCAAATCAAGAAGCCTAAATTCAAAACATAGAAAATCAGGTGGGACAATTAGCTAACATTATTACAAGTAGACAACAAGGTTCTCTTCCTAGCAATATGAAGAAGAACCTAAGGGAAGAAGCAAAGGAAATCAATTTGAGAAGTGGTAAGGAGATACAAGAACCAATACCAACTCAGTCTCCAGATCAGTCATCTTCAGATCAACCTCCTACTTCATCAGTCAAAAAGGAGGTTACAAAACACCAGATTCTTGCAAAATTTGGAAACCTATCATATCCTCAAAAATATCGACAGGAACAATTAGATAAACAATTCTCTCATTTTTTTGGCAATTTTTAAACAAATTCATATTAACATCCCATTTGATGAAGCGCTTAAATAGATGCCCGTATATGCCAAATTGATGCATGCAAAATATAACATATTTTAGTTAATTATTTTAATTAAATTTTCTGTAATTTGATCATGGCATGCATCATTTTTAGTCACTTTTAATCGTAATTCCGGATTTATCAATTTTAATTATTAAATTCTCTAAATATTTTAATTGTGGATGGATTAACTAAACTTGGATAATTATTTTGCAGGAAAATTCGGATCTCGGCCGAAATTCAAAGATATTATTTCTTACGGCCGAGATTTGCTTTACACCCAAGTCGTTACGGCCGAGATTCAAAAGGAGTAACAAGATTTAATTCTTTGTTACGGCTAACATTTGAAGGCGTAAAGATAAATATTTTTTATCTTTTAGGCGTAACAGGAAAAATCCTTCCTTACGGCCGAAGTCTCGTCCTTTCTTACGGCCGAAATTCGGAGGGCGTAATGGCATGAAGATGAAGGGCGTAACAAGATAAAAAATGAGTTTATCTTTGGGCGTAACAAGACATTTGAAGGCGTAAAAGATAAAAGGAATTTTATCTTTTGGGAGTAATGGAAAGGCGTAAAAGATAAAATAAATCCTTACGGCCGAGACTCGAAGGGAGTAAAGATAAGAAAGATTTATCTTTGGGCGTAATGATAAAATGATTTATCGCCGAGTTTATCTTATAAATTTAAAGTTAACCGTACGATGTTACGGCCGAGATCAAATTGAAGTCGTCCGCACCCTATAAATACGTGAAGAATCCATCGTTTCAATTGGTGCTCTGAAGTTCAGGTTTCTTCCACAGCGAGTCGTGAGCTCTGCAGGCTACGATCAAAAGGAGAGAGGTGCGACGGCTGGAAGTTGATTGCGATCTTGATCAAGTCCGAGAGGCTGCCCGACTGTCTGCCCGTGATCCGAAGCTTCGACTTTTGTCTATTTGGGTGTAATTCTTCCAATTATTATTACTTTATTATTATCTCTCCAGAATTTCTAGGATGAACTCCATATTTTTATTTATTTCATTTTAGGAGATTATTATTGAAGGGAAATTATTTGGACCCTATATTATTTGTTTTAATCTTTTCTGATCAATTAATTAATTATGCTTAATGCTTTTGATTTAATTATTTGGATTTCTGAGTTGAGTACTTACCAGTTTGTGGATTATTTAATTTCAGAATTCATTAATTAAATTAATTGATTTTATGTGAAATTAATAATTGACATAAATTTGATAACTAGTGTGTGGAGAATCAAGTTTATGTGGTCTGTTAATCTAACCAGTTTGTGGAGTGATTAATAGTCTAGGATTTTCATATTAATGCATCTTAATTTTAATCTTATCTGACGAATACCAGTTTGTGGGACTTTAGGTTTGATTAAATTTAAGATAGTTTGATTTACCGGATTAAATAGCAGAATTACCAGTTTGTGGACTCTGTGATGTTAATCTTGTAAATTAAGAACTAGGGAAAATTCCTAATCCATCTTTAAAGATTAAATTTATCTTTTTCGGTTCAAATATTTATCCTGATCTATTTTCATCCTAAGGCCTAACTTCAACACCATTATCTTATCTTTATCTTATTTTCCTTATTTTATTTTATAAAACCTCTTTCCAAAAATCCATGTTTTTCCTCTCTTATTAATATATAATTTCAGATATTGAATTAATAATATTCCTCGTGGGTTCGACACTCTTACTCCTATTACTATATTACTTGAGCGACTAGTGCACTTGCTAGCAAATTTCATTGTTACAAATTACAACGCATCAAGTTTTTGGCGCCGTTGCCGGGGAATATTTTATTAATTAATTTCTGATTTTTATGAATTATTAGGAGATGTAAATAAATTGTAAATAATTCTTTATAAATATGTATTAATTGTTTTAATTATTTTTGTGAATAAACTAACATTTTTTTTCTTTTTGCAGATAAAGGTTACGATAATTTTTTTTTTATTTATCTACTTTCGGTTTAAAATCTGACGCCGATTGGATTTTTTTTCAAATTACACTGTCGACTTATGATTTTACGACCGAGATTTAATATGTCGGCTTTATCAATTTTGCGGCCTCGTAATGAATAATTTCTGAATTCTAAACTTTTAATCTTTACGGCCGTAATATTTTTATCCGAACGTTATTTTTACGCCATGAGTAATGGATATTGATTTGACTTGTTACGCCCGGTTTATCGATGGTTTAAATTTTTACGCCCTATTCGAATCAATTTTCATTCTCGGCCGTAACACTTTAATTGTTTAAACTCTTCATATGATTTCGTTGTTTTACGACCGTAAGGAATTGTTTTCGTTGTTTTACGACCGTAAGGAATTGTTTTACGGCCGTAATGATTCAATTTTCGACATTTGAGTTTTATTCGAAATTATTTCGGCCGAAACCCTATTTTTCCTTACGGCCTCGTGTTGACATCATCTCGGCCGAAGTGACCTCATTGACGATTTAATCTTTTTACGGCCGAGAATGATCTCATGTTTCATTTTTACGGCCGAGATAATTCATCACCATGCTAATTTTTACGCCTTCACGTTGAATCCTTTTGACACTGTTTCAATATTTTTACGGACGAACGAGCCTCGGATTAATTACTAATCTAATTTCGGCCGTAAATCTATTTCTGAATTACGGCCGATCAATCTTATTTCTTTTCAGTATATTAATCTTATTTCTTCTCTGAAAATAATTTTTGATTATTTCTGATTATAAAATCTGATTATTTCTGAAAATAATTTAATAAAGTTTCTGAAAATTAATTTTAATGACGAATTTTCAAATTCTATCGTGCCGAAAGACTTTATTAGTAAAAAACTCATTTTTCGTGACTTATTATCTGAATTTCTTTCTTCTTGTATATATTTTATTTTATTCTTTTATCTTACTGAAAATTGGTTGTTGCAGGTACTAATTGAAAATTAAATCACAACCAATCCTGGAATCTTCTGATAAGCGCACTAGAAGTTCAAATCCACTGTTGGAATTTGATCCTGAGATTGAAAGAACCTATCGTCGATTACGAAGAAATATAAGAAAAATGGCGGAACAAGCACGCGACAATCAGAGACTGGAGCAACAGAATGAACTAATTCCACCATATAATAATCGGCGAGAAGATGAAGCAGAACTTTCTATGAGAGAATATGTCTCGGCCAGATACAGTGACCGAGAATCATGCATCGTGCTGCCTGATATTAATGCAAATAATTTTGAGATAAATCCCACAATCGTGAGGATGATACAAGCATCCCAATTTGGTGGAGGATTTCATGAAGACCCTCACGATCACCTTGATAAATTTCTTGCCACTCTGAGCACCTTTAGAAATAATAATGTTTCTTCTGAAGTTATTCGTTTATTATTATTTCCTCAATCTTTACGTGACAAAGCTTCCACCTGGTTTAAAACTTTGCCTGCAGGATCGATTCATTCTTGGTTGGAGCTGGTAGAAAAGTTTGTTGGAAAATATTGTCCACCACAAAAGGCAGGCAAATATCGAAGGGAGCTGAGGGCATTTGTTCAAGACGATAACGAGACATTATATGAAGCCTGGGAACGATATAAGGAACTGCTGGCCAGAGTTCCTGATAATAGAATTCCAAAATGGCAAGTAATGGAAGATTTTTACCATGGATTACGACCTGCAGATCAAGACAAACTCGATCAATCAGCAGGAGGGACAGTACTGGGATCTAAACGTCCTAGTGAGATACAAGATATAATTGAAGCTGTAGCCCTCAAGTCGAGCCAAGAAAGGAGACCATCTCGCCGAACTCATGATGTACATGCTACACAAGGAATACAATCTTCAGAAATAGTGGCTCAGCTGGAGTCACTTAATCAAAAATTCGAACAGATGATGTCACTAATGGGAAATTCTAGCAATTATAGCCCTACAGGTAACACTTCAGATTCAAATCAAATTGAAAATGCTAACTTTATTTCCAATCCATTTTACAGGAACAACGATTATGGATGGAGACATAATCCGAAGTTTGCCTATAATCAGAACCAAGGCCAATCTTCTGGTCCATCAAAAGATTATATACTGAAAAGGCAATCTGACACTCCCCAACATCAATCATCAAATCATATGCAGGAAATGATGGCACAGATCATAGACACAATGCAAGCATTGCAGAAGAATATGGAATCTAGAGCCACGAGTCAGGATGCATCAATTCGAAATCTGGAAAGACAACTGGGTCAGATGGCGGCACAACTAACTGGACGTACACCGGGCTCTCTTCCAAGCAACACAGAGAAAAATCTAAGAGGGGAAGAGCAAAATAGGCCTTGATTTTTATCAGAACTAAGTCAAGCTGACGACTATAAATCAGAACTATTTCTATCCTTTTTATTTTTATTTTTATTTATTTTTTTTATTAGTCTAATTAGTTGTTAATTAATATCTTAGTTTAGGTGATAGTTTTATTTTTAGACATTTATTTTATTATGGAGTTATTTAATTTAACTAATATTTAATGTTTTGTAAGGGGAGATAAACTCAGGGGCGTAAATGATTCTCTCTACGGCCGAAGCTTGGACATTAAGCCTGCCATTACGGCCGAGATGACACATCAGCAGACCACGGATTCCGTTACGGCCGAAGCGATCGAAGAAACGACAAGCTGTCATTGTCATTACGCCCTGCCACCCTCGTTACGGCCGAGTTGTCACACGCATCAAGCTGCGGTTCCTATTACGCCCTGCCACCATTTCATTACGGCCGAGATGTCACATCAGCAGACCACGGACATACTTTTACGCCCGGATTTGACCTTTCACTGCGCGCTACAGGTATTACCCCTCCAATTTATCTATAAAATACTTACCTCTTCTCGCATATTGCAGATCAATTACGGCCGAAGTGAAACTCCACTCGACTCCGACCGAGCAATCCCTTACGCCCAAAGTGCCAAGCCTCCAACTTCTTACGGCCGGAGCTTCAACAGCTCGCCAAGTTTACGGCCGAAGTTCCAGCGCTTCCGGGTTCGTTACGGCCGGTCTTCCACCGCACACCGACAGGTTTTACGGCCGAAGTTTCCACGTCGCCTTCGTTTTACGGCCGAAGTCACGTCATCTCCGCCGCTCTCTTACGGCCAAGCTCCGGGCGAGTTTTTCTCCTTACGGCCGAAGTCTCACCATTACGCCCTGTGCGTTACGGCCAAGCTTCCACGCCGATTTCGTTTTACGGCCGAAGAACCGACACCAGCGCCACCACCTATTCGTTACGGCCAAACTCCGATCTCCGGCCAAGCTTCATCAATTACGGCCGAAGTTCTTCATCACCTCCGACCTTCAGCCGGTTCTTCATCGAATACTACGGTCGAAACCTCAGTCGCTTCTACCGAGCCGGTACATTTTCTTTGTTTATTTTTGTCCAGATCAAGATGAGGCGATTTGCTAATATATGGAGGGGACGTCATGAACGACGACATCCGAATGCTCAGCCGACCCCACAGCCCTCACAATTAATCTCCTACCCCGGAGATTATTATTGGACTAAGCCGGAGTATCAAGCTCGATATGAACGGATGTGTGATATTCGAATTCATGCCACCAGATTTTCAGATACTGAATTGCTGAGGGAGTATAATTTACTTGCAGATACTCATCTATTGTTTTCTCAAATTGGACTATCTGACTTTGTGCATTCTTGGTGGCCAACTTATGAAGTACTAATTATGGAATTCCTCTCATCTCTGGAAATCTTTAATTTAGATGGCAGGAACTATGATCAGCCCCGCATTTCATTCCAACTTTATGGAAGACCATTTACTCTCACTCTAGGAGAGATTAATAATATCTATGGATTTCCCAACCATGGATCTCTTTCTGTACCTGCTGACTTTGAGGCTGAAACTTTTTGGAAACAGATAACAGAAGAAGAACGATTGGTTTGGAACACCGCTAAAGATAGCTCAATTCAGAATCCTGTTCTGCGCTACGTCCATCGCATGCTAAGCAACACCATAAGTGGACGCAGTGATAATGATGGTGCCGTCTCAGAAGGAGAGTTATATCTCATCCACAGCATGCTTCACAGAACTCCCGTTAATGTGGGTGCCTTCCTCATTCGTCGATTTCAGCGCCGCACTACTCATCGTGGCGATAGCATTAATATGGGTGCCCTTCTCACACCTATCGCTCAGCACCTACAACTTGACTTGGATGATCTCGAAGCTGTGCCAGGAAACACTCACCTCACTCGTAGGACCATTCAAGCTATGGGTCTCGTTAAGACCAACAACTCAGGGATCAAAGTTTTTATTTTTAAAGGCCACCATCAGGAGGTGCCCTGCTCAGATCGAGATGCTTTTACGCCGATTAATCCAAATAATTGGCTCCTTTTTAGGCAGGTCATAGCTCCAGTAATTCCACCTGCAGGACCATCTACCTCTGTCGGACAGCTACACCAGGATGAACCTTTCTCCTGGTTTGATTCTACTGATTATGCGGCAGCCCAACCTTACCTTCAACAGCAACAAGGATTCCAGGCTGCATCACCGGCAGCTTCCCAATATGCCACATCCGTCCATTCGTCGTATATGCCGGTACCTTCTCCGATTCCATCTCCAGCACAAGAGAGCTCTTCTGATTCCTCGTTCATACCTTCTACTCCTTATGAGGAACGCGACTCGATGGAAATATCTGCCCCTTTACAAGAACCTGTGCAGAATCGCTATATAGCACCAGAGCCCACTTTTACTTCAGCTCCAGAGCAGACTTACTATCCACCTCCGCCACCTCAGCCTGACTATGCTTCCATGCAAAACTTATGGGAATCAATGTATGATGAACAACTTCGTCAAGCAGGAGAGTTTCACACTTTTCAAGAAGAGCAACTTCGTCAGTCAGGGCAGTTGCACGCTATTCAGGAAGAGCAACTTCGACAAGCACAAGAGCTGACCAACATTCAAGCTGAATTTAGAAATATGGATGATCGTCAGGGTCGCTTCGAATCCCTTCAGAATCAACATGCGCGCATGACGAGACGCATCCATGAGTATCATATGCGCCAAGGAAATCTCAGCTACTATCCACCATCGCCACCCCGCAGACAATAAATCCGGTTGTGTCTTTTTCCTTTTCTTTATTTTCGTTTCTTTAAATTTTCCTTTTTATTGAGTATGTATCATTTTCCCTTGCTGGCTTAACACTGAGGACAGTGTCTGATTCAAGCTTGGGGGAGTTTGCATTTCATGCATTGCATATATCTTTCTATTTGCTTATGTTTGCATCTATTTATAAAAATCTAAAAAAATGAAAAATTTGAAAATTTTCTAAAAAAATATCATTGCATGCATTTATTTTTGCTACCATCTTACTAACTTTTGTCTTATTGTTTTAATTATCTTTAAGTAAAAGTTCAAAGACATGTCGTTAATTGATGAAATTTGAATACTTTTCTTTCTTATCACTTGCTATTTTAGTATCAAACTTATGGACTATGTGCCTATGCTAAGTAGAACTATGAATGACTAGACGACAAAATCATATTCATGCCTTTTTATTAATTTCTTTTAAGTCTTGATTAGTAGTAGCCTTCTTATTGATCATATCAAGTACTTTTTGAGCTTATAAAAATTGAAAGTGAATAAGAAAAGAAGGGTTAGTTAAACCCCAACAAATAATAATAATAATAAAAAGTTGAATAAAGTTATGTGTAGGTACAAAAGTGTTATCCGGAACCAAGGTGTGTTCGGGTAATTAGATCCGTAGGGATTCATGCCTGGCGACCTAAGGGCAACTGCTCTGGGATCCGTCGATCGAAAACCTGCTACATGGACCATCTTGTGGAATATGGAGAAGCACAGAAGTACTGAACCATGGCTAAGTTCGAACTCTTCATTCAGAACCTTGGTTGTTCGGGCAAGTAAACTCGAGGGGTGCTTTATCACCTGGTGCCCTAAGGCCATCTGGTTTGGGAGTCATCAGTCCAAAGCCCGCTACATGGACTTCCTTGTGCAATCCTGCTTGAAGATTAGAACTTTTAAATGATTGAAAATAAAATTGAAAAATGAAAAGAAAAAGAAAAAGTTTTACGCTCAATTAGTACTTATGTGTTCAATATTAATGCTATTATTTGATAGACAATTTATTTCACAAGGCTGAATTTGAGATTGTTTAAATTTATGTAGCATTCAGAACTTCTATGAAGCTAAGTGCATGGAAAATGATAAGATACTAAGTAGTAGGTGTGCAGAGGAATTGTGTGAGAAAATTAATCAGTTGACAATGTGGAGGCTACGATGGAACTTTCTTGAGCCTTGCTTTGAATTTTTGCTTGAGGACAAGCAAGACTTTAAGCTTGGGGGAGTTTGATGCATGCAAAATATAACATATTTTAGTTAATTATTTTAATTAAATTTTCTGTAATTTGATCATGGCATGCATCATTTTTAGTCACTTTTAATCGTAATTCCGGATTTATCAATTTTAATTATTAAATTCTCTAAATATTTTAATTGTGGATGGATTAACTAAACTTGGATAATTATTTTGCAGGAAAATTCGGATCTCGGCCGAAATTCAAAGATATTATTTCTTACGGCCGAGATTTGCTTTACACCCAAGTCGTTACGGCCGAGATTCAAAAGGAGTAACAAGATTTAATTCTTTGTTACGGCTAACATTTGAAGGCGTAAAGATAAATATTTTTTATCTTTTAGGCGTAACAGGAAAAATCCTTCCTTACGGCCGAAGTCTCGTCCTTTCTTACGGCCGAAATTCGGAGGGCGTAATGGCATGAAGATGAAGGGCGTAACAAGATAAAAAATGAGTTTATCTTTGGGCGTAACAAGACATTTGAAGGCGTAAAAGATAAAAGGAATTTTATCTTTTGGGAGTAATGGAAAGGCGTAAAAGATAAAATAAATCCTTACGGCCGAGACTCGAAGGGAGTAAAGATAAGAAAGATTTATCTTTGGGCGTAATGATAAAATGATTTATCGCCGAGTTTATCTTATAAATTTAAAGTTAACCGTACGATGTTACGGCCGAGATCAAATTGAAGTCGTCCGCACCCTATAAATACGTGAAGAATCCATCGTTTCAATTGGTGCTCTGAAGTTCAGGTTTCTTCCACAGCGAGTCGTGAGCTCTGCAGGCTACGATCAAAAGGAGAGAGGTGCGACGGCTGGAAGTTGATTGCGATCTTGATCAAGTCCGAGAGGCTGCCCGACTGTCTGCCCGTGATCCGAAGCTTCGACTTTTGTCTATTTGGGTGTAATTCTTCCAATTATTATTACTTTATTATTATCTCTCCAGAATTTCTAGGATGAACTCCATATTTTTATTTATTTCATTTTAGGAGATTATTATTGAAGGGAAATTATTTGGACCCTATATTATTTGTTTTAATCTTTTCTGATCAATTAATTAATTATGCTTAATGCTTTTGATTTAATTATTTGGATTTCTGAGTTGAGTACTTACCAGTTTGTGGATTATTTAATTTCAGAATTCATTAATTAAATTAATTGATTTTATGTGAAATTAATAATTGACATAAATTTGATAACTAGTGTGTGGAGAATCAAGTTTATGTGGTCTGTTAATCTAACCAGTTTGTGGAGTGATTAATAGTCTAGGATTTTCATATTAATGCATCTTAATTTTAATCTTATCTGACGAATACCAGTTTGTGGGACTTTAGGTTTGATTAAATTTAAGATAGTTTGATTTACCGGATTAAATAGCAGAATTACCAGTTTGTGGACTCTGTGATGTTAATCTTGTAAATTAAGAACTAGGGAAAATTCCTAATCCATCTTTAAAGATTAAATTTATCTTTTTCGGTTCAAATATTTATCCTGATCTATTTTCATCCTAAGGCCTAACTTCAACACCATTATCTTATCTTTATCTTATTTTCCTTATTTTATTTTATAAAACCTCTTTCCAAAAATCCATGTTTTTCCTCTCTTATTAATATATAATTTCAGATATTGAATTAATAATATTCCTCGTGGGTTCGACACTCTTACTCCTATTACTATATTACTTGAGCGACTAGTGCACTTGCTAGCAAATTTCATTGTTACAAATTACAACGCATCACAAATTCATGAAGGATGTGCTCTCAAATAAACAATGAATTGAGAAGATTTGCTTGATCAAATTGACCATTCAATGTTGTTCAGTCTGCAAGAGAGATCTGCCGACAAAAGAAAAGGATCCAGGGAGTTTTACTATCCCCTGCACTATTGGAAACTTTTTCTGTTCCAAAGCATTATGTGACTTGGGTGCTAATATTAATATGATGCCTTAATTTTTTTTTAAAATTAGGTTATGACGAGCTTCAGGATACTTCGATGATGCTCCAATTCACGGATCAATTCATTACGAAGCTAAAGGCCTCTTAGAAGATGTTATGGTCAAAGTTGATAAATTTGCATTCCCAGCAGATTTCATCATCATGAATATGGATTCAAAAGTCGAAGCACCCATCATCCTAGGCAGACCATTTCTCGCTACTGGCAACACGTTGATAGATGTCAAAAAAGGACATCTCACTCTGAAAGTGGAGAATGGAGAACTATGTTTTAATATTTCTGACTCTCTCAAATGACCATTAGACTTATTATCTTGCTATTCTATTGATATTTTTGAGGATGATGTTTCTGACGAATTTGAACAGGTAGTATTGAAGAATCAGATAGTACCAGATGTGATAATGGATCCTTACACAAGTATTGAAGAATCAATGGATAACACTGAAGAAGAAATTGACTTAGACCAAAGGGAGTCAATTACTCTCAAGGAATTCATCTTGGAGAAGACAGACATATCTCCACCACCACCAAACCCAGAACTCAAGAGCTTGCCTACTCATCTCAAAAGTCATTTCCTGTTATTATTTCCTTTGAATTAACTAACATAATGGAAAGAAAACTTTTGTAGGTTCTCAGGAACACAAAAAAGCTATTGCCTGGTCCATCAATGATATCAAGGGAATATCACCATCAATATGTATGCATAAGATTTTGATGGAAGAGAAAAGCAAACCAAACGCTCAATTTAGCGTAGGTTAAACCCAACTCTGAAAGAGGTAGTTAAGAAAGAAGTTATCAAACTTCTCGATGCAGGTATCATTTATCCATCTCTGATAGTTCTTGGATTAGCCCCGTACAGGTAGTACCAAAAAAAGGGGGCATCACTGCGATTACTAACAAGGAAAATAAGCTGGTACCTAGCAGGACAGTTACAGGTTGATGTGTGTATATCGACTATCGCAAACTCAACGAAGCAACACGCAATGATCACTTTCCTCTACCGTTCATGGACCAAATGTTAGAATGAGTAGCAGGCCATAGTTTTTATTATTTTCTGGATGGTTATTCGAAGGATGCCCTTAGGACTCGGTAACGCACTGGCAACATTTCAAAGATGCATGATGGCAATATTTGCCGATATGAATGAAAAAATTCTTGAAATTTTTATGGATGATTTCACTTTATTTGGCAACTCATTTGATAATTGTCTTGAAAATTTAACCTCGATTTTGTAGCATTGTGAATAAACAAATCTAGTACTAAACTGAGAAAAATGCCACTTCATGGTGAAGGAAGGCATTGTCTTGGGGCATAAGATTTCCGAAAAGAGAATTGAGGTAGACAGGGCCAAGGTGGATGTAATTGCAAATCTACCTCCTCCCACATTCGTAAAAGTTGTCCGGAGCTTTCTGGGTCATGCTGGATTCTATAGACGGTTTGTCAAGGATTTTTTCAAGATAGCCAAACCACTCACCAATCTACTCGTCAAGGATACTATGTTTCTTTTTAATTCTGATTGTATATTTGCTTTTACCACATTAAAAGAGAAACTTACATCTGCTCCCATTGTTGTAGCCCCAGATTGGAGTCTTCCGTTCGAACTCATGTGCGACGCCAATGATGGAACCATCGGTGCTGTGTTAGGATAGAAGCGGGACAAAATTTTTTGAGTCATCTACTATGCCAGCTGAACTCTAACTCCAACACAGATGAATTATGCCACAACGGAAAAAGAATTTTTAGCTATCATTTTTGTTTTTGACAAATTCATATCTTATTTAGTTTGCTCACAAGTTGTGGTTTACACTGATCATGCAGCTGTAAGACATCTCATGTCAAAAAAGGAAGCCAAACCTCGACTACTCAGGTGGATTATTCTTTTACAAGAATTTGACGTGAAAGTTAGAGATAAGAAGAGGATCGAGAATGTCGTCGCTGATCTGTCTCGTTTGAAAGCTGCTCAACTGAGGAAAGCGATATACTCGAAGAATTTTCGGATGAGAAAATATTTTCCATCAACTCTTGTGATAAGGTAAAACTGACTGAGAGTTCACCTTGGTTTGCTGATTTTGCAATTTTTCTTGCAGGAAATTGGCTTCCTACAAGATGGACATCACAACAAAAGAAGAAATTCTTTTCAGATGTGAAACATTACTTGTGGGAAGATTCATATCTTTTTAAAGTTTGTGCAGATCAAGTAATCTGATGTTTTGTCCCTGAGTTTGAATTCAAAGGCATCCTTACATATTGCCACACAAGGGAAGCTGGATGCCACTTCGGCCCCAATCGAAGAGCTGCAAAAATCTTGGAAAGTGGGTTTTATTGGCCCACCATTTTTAAAGATGCCCAAGCTTTTTGTAAGTCATGTGACCAAAGTCAGAGGAGTGGTAACATTTCCAAACTTCATGAAATGCCCCAAAATAGTATGCTATATTGTGATATTTTTTTATGTTTGGGGAATTAGCTTCATGGGACCCTTCCCTAAGTCATTTCATAACGAGTACATTTTGGTTGTTGTAGATTATGTATCTAAGTGGGTAGAGGCCATTGCCTCTCCTACTAATGATGCAAAGGTGGTAGTTAAGTTTTTAAAAGAGAATAATTTTATTATATTTGACACACCTAGAGCTATAATAAGTGATAATGGTACTCATTTTTGTAACAAACTGTTTGCAAGGCTTCTAACAAAATTTGGAGTTACACATGAACTCAACACTCCATATCATGTGCAATCATGCGGTCAAGGTGAGATATCTAATAGGGAAAAAACACATTTTGAAAAAAAAACTATGAATTCTTCTAGGAAGGACTGGTCTTTAAAATTAGATGATGCTTTGTGGGCCTATCGTACTGCTTTTAAAACTCCTATTGGAATGTCTCCATATAGACTTGTATTTGGTAAGACATGTCATTTACCTGTTGAACTAGAGCATAAAGCTTATTGGGCTACTAAATTTTTTAATTTTGAGCCTACATAAACAAGGAAGGAAAGATTACTAACCTGAATGAACTGGAAGAATTCCGAAGTAATGCTTATGAAAATAGCAAAATATATAAGGAGCGCACAAATATTGGCATGATCAACGCATACAAATTAGGAATTTTCAACCTGGTCAACAAGTTCTCCTATATGATAGTAGACTTAGACTTTTTCCAGGTAAATTTTAGTCCCGATGGACGGGTCCTTTCCTCGCAGACTCCTCGTCACCTTTTGGAGTTGTTGAAATTTGCACCATGGACAAAAAGCATCAATTCAAAGTCAATGGACAACGTCTTAAACTCTATTTAGGTGGTGTTCATCACGAGGAAGTCGAATTTATTATCCTTATTGATCCATGAGTATGACTAAGTCAAGCTGAAGACTATAAATTAGAACTACTTTGTCTAAACTTTATTCTCAAATTTTATTATTATTATTATTATTATTATTATTATTATTATTATTATTATTATTATTATTATTATTATTTATATATAAATTTCACATGGCCCGCGAGCCATGTTTTCGTTACTAGCCAACTTGTTTGTGGTGCAGAATTTCAAATTTGCATAAAACGAACCGTGTTTAGAAGCAAATGGGCCGTGAAACTCCAACGAATGATTGCGGTCAGCTGCCAAGCACTTAACAACACGGCCCGCATGTTCAAAACACGAGCCGTGTTACTCAAAAAAATCGTACCAGTGAAGAAGTCAAACACGGGCCACGTCACAGTAACACGGGCCGTGTTGCTCTAGAATCTGCGCACACGCCACCTACCTGCATTTACAACATGGCCCGAGTTGCCTATAAAATGCCCGGCGTCCGATCGTCCCCACATCCGCACTCCGGTCATCTCCCATATCTCCGGCGAACCACCGTCGGAACCACCTTCTTCGATGCCTCGCAACAACATGCAGCCAATTCCAACCATCACCGTCCTCCGCCGACAACTCTTCCGGCCCTCATCTCCGGCTCTGTGGCCGCCGCTTCAATCGCTGCCATCGTCTGCACCCGCCACCACCTGCTCAGCCCTCCGTCGACACTTACCTCCGCCGACAACCCCGCCGGCAGTCTTCTCCGCCTCCATTACCGCCACCTTCTTCTTCCACTTCTTCGGCGACCCACATTCGTCGACAAACGACAACGACTTTTCTCCCAATTTTTGGCGGCGAAACTTGCAGAAAAAATGGACTGCATTCTCTAAATGCATATCATTTTCAACAGATTAAAATGGACTATTTCCGAGGAAACACGGTCCGTGTTGTGGTACAGACATCAAAATAGACCGTTTTACTCTTACGCAGTTCATTTTCTCACCATGGCAGCGCCCTACACAGTGAGCATGAATTTTGAGGAAGTTGGATTGGATGCCCCCGATCCTACCATGGTACCGAGACCTCCATATGTTGATTACAGAGATGAGGATCATGCCCGCGCCTTGATGAGGCTACGTCAAATGGAATCAGCGGGCACCAAATTTGTTTGCCCTTGTTTTATGCATGATACCAACATTACTGATGATATTCTGATTCTTTTTGGATGCATAGGGATGGCAAAGTTTATACTGAAAAATTGGCCAACATATGATAGAGTGGCTTTGGAATTTCTGAGTTCATTTTAGATGACACACAGAAGTTTTGCAGGAGAAGCACCAGAGCAAATAATTTTTTAGGATGTACAATGATGACTATACCATTGGTATGTCTAAATTCTATGAATTTTACAGTTTGCCTATGATTGAGAACACCCCTGACACCTCAGCTTTTGATGCTACATCTTTCTAATTTTCTATCACTAGTGAGAATAATCTCAACTTAGTCCGTACTAAAGCCAGTCAGATTCAGAATCCAGTATTTTGTTATGTGCATCAAATTTTGTCTAACACTATTTGTAGAAGAGGAGACAACGAAGGAGCTATTAACGAAGCAGAACTTCTCTTTTTATGGGCTATGATTGAAAATGTGCAAATCAATGTTAGAGCATATTTGGCTCACAACTTTGAAAAACATTCTGGAAGAAGAAAGGGCGCATTGTCATCGGAGGTTTGGTCACCCCCATTGCACACCACTTTAATTTATATTTAAAATGCAATGTGGTTAAAAATGCTTCATTCCTTGATCAAAGTAAGATAGTTCATATGAGACTGAACTGACAAGATTCCATGTGCAAATCGGGCTAGAATTACACCTTTTGACAGGGCTAATTGGTTATACTTTCCACCTTTGGCCATTCCACTTGACAACGAGGAGCCACTTGAGGATGAACCAGTACCCCAGCCATCACAGGACGGTGCAGGACCTTCACAGCGTCCACAAATGACTCAGATAGTTTACCCACCGCCTCCTACATCAGCTTTTGACTCTTCTCCGTGGCAGACACAAATAGATGCTATATCAGACATGGTATCATTTATTAGTGATGGATCAATTGAATCGCATACAGGTTGCAGCCCAAGAGGATCGAGCACTACTTCATTGCCTTGTAGAGGATGTCGCCAGGATAGATTGAAATATTCGTCAGATAGTCCGACACCACCAGATTCCTACAGATCCAATTGATAGCACCTTTGGACCTCCACCTCTACCAGAGTTTGATTAGCAGAGTTGTGTCTTTCACTCTTGATCTTTTGTTATGTCTTTTTGGTATTTTGATGTACGCAAACTCGTCCGACTTTGAGACAGTGTTTCTTTCAAGTTCGGGGGTTGCGCATGTATTTTATGTTTCTTGCATCAAGATAATTATCTATTTTTCAAACTATGAAGAGAAAGATATCTCGCTCATCACTATTCATAGAGTTTTCTATATTTCCTTATTCTTAATCAAAGATTTCAAAAACATCTCTTTGCTTATGAAATTCTTTATCAAAAGTTTTTTTTTCATTTATCGCCTTAGTATAGGGTTTTTGGAAAAGAAGTTGGAGCCGATTCGAATTATTTTGCTTTGACGATCTCTATCTGTTACTCTCTTCTAAATTTTTCAAAAGTAGTCTTTTTATTGAATAACAGGGGGAGGACCCCCCCTCCCCCCATCCGCGCCCGTCAGATGGGGATCCGACGGTCGCGGCTTTGAATTTTAGTTTTTTTTAAATCTATTTTCTTTTTTTAATCGGTTTTCGATCCGCTCACTCTCCCTCTCTCTTCTCCCTCCCTCTCGCGCTCATCTCTCTTCTCCCTCCCTCTCTCCCTCTCTCTTCTCCCTCCATCTCTCGCCCGGCGTCAGCGGCCAAATCGGCTCCCTCCCTCTCCCTTCTCCCTCCCTCTCTCGCCCGGCGTCGACGGCCAGATCTGGCTGCTCGACGGCCGGATCTAACTGCGGCCGGCTAGATCTGGCCGCTCGGCGGCCGGATCTGACTGTGGCCGGCCAGATCTGGCCGCTCAAAGGCCAATTTTGCGCGAGCAGCGGGATCTAGCCGCCCAGCGGCTGCCCGTGTCAGATCGGCCGCCTCGACGGCTGGATCTGGCTGCGAGCGGCCAGATCTGGCCGCTCGGTGGCCGATCTGGCGTGGGCGGCCGGATCTGGCTGCCCGCGTCAAATCTGACGAGGGCGGCCGGATCTGGCCGCCCAGCCGCTCTCGCCGAGTGCTCTCTTTCTTTTTCTGCCGACGCCGCTGCAGTGCTCTCTTTCCTTTTCCGCCGCCGGTCTCGCCCCGCTGCCGCCGTGCTCTCGTCCACTTCGGCCGCTCTCTCGCCCCGCCTCCGCCGCTCTCTCGCCCCGCCTCCGCCGCGCTCTTGCCCGCCGCCACCACAGTGCTCTCTCGCCCCTTTCCGCTGTCGGTCTCACCCCGCCGCCACCTCTCTCGCCCCCCTCCGCCGCCGCTCTCGCCCCAGCAGCCGCTCTCTCGCCCCCCGCCGCTGCTCTCTCGCCCCGCCGCGCTCTCGCCCGCCGCCGCCACCGCCGTGCCGTGCTCTCGCCCGCCGCCGCTGCGCTCTCTCAGCCTCAGCACTCTCAGCCCCGCCGCCGCCGCAATTGATTCTGAAATGTGTTCGACATTCGATGTTGATTCATGAAAAATGTAATTTGAGAATGTAATTTGTATGCATTTGTATGTGGTTTGAACTTGAACATGATTGTATTTAATTTTAATTTGTATGCACTTGCACTTCGATGTGGTTGAAGTGCACTTTGATGTAGTTTGATTGTCGAAAGATTGAATTCTATTTCATTTGTCGTTCGATTTTTTCTTGAATAGGAATTGAACATGATCGTCGAAAAGATGAAATTCCATTTCATTTGTCGGCAAAGAATTTGAATACACATGCACTTTGATGTTCAATTTTTATATATGAACATGATTGATTCATCGTCTGTCATATGTATCACATATTTGCGGAAGCTAATAACACTCGGAACGGACGCTTGTATCACGTATCTTCGGAACGACGTTTATATTACATAACCCTCGGAACGGATGCTTGTATCACGTTTGTATCACATATTCTCGGAACGATGTTTGTATCACATAATCGGAATGACGTCGAGCTCACAACCTTCAGTACGTTTATATCACATTACAACATCAACATGAATCAATTACATTTCCAATCGTAGAACACATTACAATGAAATCATATTTTTCATAAATCAACATCGGCATGAACACATTAGAAACACATTCCAATGAATCAATTACATTCTCAAATTGCATTTTTCATACATCGACATTAATCAATTACATTCTCAAATTACATTTTTCATACATCGACACATAAACAATCAATTACATTCCCATTCTCGATGAGGCTTCTCGATGCGATCACAAACTTCAACAATATTCATCCAAAATAAATAAAAATAATCACATGACAGGCGGAGTGCAGCGACGGCATGCGAGGGTCCGGCCACGGCATGCGAGGATCCAGCACGGCGATGTCGGAGCGTGGTCATGGCGGGGTGGGGTCGGAGAGCGGCGAGGCGGTGGCGGAGCATGGCGGGGCGGTGTCGGAGCACGGCGGGACTATGGCGGAGTGCGATGGGGCAGTTGGAGCGCGGTGGGGCGGTGGGGGAGCGCGGCGGGGCGGTGGGGGAGCGCGGCGGGGCGATGGCGGAGTGCGGCGGGGCGGGCGGAGCGCGGCGGGGCGGGCGGAGCGCGGCGGGGTGGGCGGAGCGCGGCGGGGCGGGGTCGGAGCCGGCGGGGCGGTGGCGGAGCGCGGCGGGACGGGCGGAGCGGGGCGGGGCGGGCGGAGCACTGTGGGGCGGGGTCGGAGCGTGGCGGGGCGGTGGCGGCGGGGCGGTGGCGGAGTGCGGCGAGGCGGTGGCGGAGCACGGCGGTGGCGGAGCGCGGACGAGAGCGGCGGAGGGGGCGAGAGCGGCGGCGGCCTCGACGAGAGCGGCGGACGGGGGCGAGAGTGGCGGCGGCCTCGGCGAGAGCGGCGGCGGCCTCGGCGAGAGCGGCAGCGGCCTCGACGAGAGCGACAACGGCCTCGACAAGAGCGGCTGGGCGGCCAGATCCGGCCGCCCTCGTCAGATCTGACGCGAGCAGCCAGATTGGCCGCCGAGCGGCCAGATCCGGCCGCCCGCGCCAGATCAGCCACCGAGCAGCCAGATCTGACCGCTGGCAGCCAGATCCGGCCGCCCGCGCCAGATCAACCATCGAGCGGCCAGATCCGATCGCCAAGGCGGCCGATCTGATGCGGGCAGCCGCTGGGCGGCTAGATTCGGCCGCCCGTGCCAAATCGACTGCCGAGCGGCCAGATCTGATTGCGGGCGGCCAGATCCGGCCTCTCGGCTGCCGATTTGGCGTGGGCGGCCAGATCTGGCCGTCGATGCCGGGCGAGAGAGGGAGGGAGCCGATCTGGCCGCCGACGCCGGGCGAGAGAGGGAGGGAGAAGAGAGATGAGCGCGAGAGGGAGGGAGAAGAGAGAGGGAGAGGGAGCGGATCGAAAACCGATTAAAAAAAAGAAAATCGAAAAAAAAGAAAATGGATTTTTAAAAAAAACTAAAATTCAAAGCTGCGCCCGTCGGATCCCCATCCGACGGGCGTGGATGGGGGGAGGACCCCCATTAAATCCAATATATATTCAGCAAAAAAAAACTTCTAAAAAGAAGTTAGATAAAATAAAATGTTTTTCTCTAGCACTTTAGTGTGTTCGGGCCATTAGATTTGTTGGGGATTCTTGCTTGATGACCTAAGATCAACTGGTCTGGGATCTGTCGATTGAAAATTATTACATGAACCACTTTGTGCAAGATGGAGGAAACGAAAAAAAAGAGCTCATTTTATATTTATAAATTCAAAATTAAGACTTCTTTTTTCTATATAGTTGAGACTAACTGTTTATTGATTTAAAAATGTCTTAGCATCATATATTCTTTGAAGCAGGAATCATTTGAAAAGAGAAGAGGTACTTTGCCGATAAATGAAAAATAAATAATGAGAAGAGAAAAGTATTAGTATTTTGATGAAGATCATATCTTATCTTGAATCTTACTTGAGGACAAGTAAATATTCAAACTTGGGGATTGTGATGCATGCTCAATTTTGTATATTATATATCACTTTAATAAGTTGAAAATTGAATGATCATGCATCAATTGTCTTATTTTTCTTATAGAAATATTATTTTCTTTTTTATTCTATGATTTTCACGACGTCTGTTGTGCAGGAGAGGAAAATGGCCCATGTTAAGATGACACGGGCCATTTTTCATCATGTCACGTCACCATCAACACGACCGGGGAAATTTCTGTCATGTGCTGATTAAAACGGTCCATTTTTCCTTGACACGAACCATGTTAGATAATGACGAGAAGATTTTCGGTGATTCCAGAAGACAACATGACCCGTGTTATTCATATCTGAGGATTTTTCGCGCCGAGCTACGATTCGCATAATCACGACATTAATCAACATGGCGATTTTTGGTCACCTAGATTTTTGGTCATGGGAGATTATAAAAAGACATCTGCTTCCACACCAAAGGATCATGAGAGCTGAGAAGGAAATCATCCATTTTAGAGAGTTTTGTGGCTACTTTGTCTAGAGTCATATTTTAGAGTTCTATTTTCTTGCTCATCTTTTGTATTATAATTTTTGGCATTATAATGTTTAATTCTTCAGCAATGGAGTAGTCTTTCTTTATTGGTTTTACGTTATTGAACTCCACTATTATTTTGATGAAAGATTATTTTTGTTATCTGAATATGAATGTTTTGTTTGAATTGAATTTATTTTTAACATCTCATATCTCTCCCCTACCTACTCTGTGAGATTTAGAGGGGTGTGGAGTTAGACTTACTCGGTTGAGGAGTCTTTGAGATGAATCGAATCACTTATGCTTTAATTCTTAAATATTTGGAGAATGATTTGGTTAAACTTTCTTCAAATATTTAACCAATAAAACAGATAGGACATCTGGTTAGAGTCTTAATTTATATTATTTCCATCAGATATGATTTTCTTACTCGATTAACAGTGGAGGAATGCTTAGTAAAACCAACATTTATTTTAATTGGTATTTCCTTTTCTTGGATATGTTTTTTATTTCCTCTAATTATCTTTACGATTCATTTCTCTTAAAAAAACTTCATCTAGTAAGAGTTAGAGATAAAAGTCCTCGTGGGATCGATATCTTTTTACTACTTGTGCGATCGATATACTTACCGGATTCTCTACTCTATAGAAAAATCACATCAATTTTCCACTGAATTCCTTCCTCATCTAATTGAAATTTTTTCTTATTTGTCTTGAGAAAAGCTTAGATGGTTTTATCCTGTTGACATTAATACATAGAAAATTATCATTAATAAATTAAGGTCCAAACATATGTCAACATGGAAATAGGCACAGACACCAAATATCTCACATTTTCCCATCAAGTGTAATTGTCATTCTTCCATCTTCACTAGTAGTGTTCTGCTGTACAAAATCATTCACATTTTCTAAAGAAGTTGTTGCATGAGTTGGATTGGATGGAATAGATGTGTCTCTTGGCACATCAGACGAAGAATTACTACCTTCATTTGATAATGTAGGTTGAACTTGAGAAGGTATAGGTGGCATATTTCCATATGAAGCAACTCAACCCAACCCAATCTACTTCTTCCACCACGAGCATGTGAGTAAGATCTACCTCCACGCACCATAGTCTGCAAAGATAATAATTATTTTGGTTAGTTCAAAGTAAAATTATAACAAAATAGTGTAACATAATGAAGTAAACTAATGTTGTACATGTACATAATCATTACCTTGTTATTATATTTTCATAACAAACAAAAAAAATTAAGAGCACATATAGCCTAATTAGAATATATTTCCTCATCATAAATCAAAATATTCATCAATTACTATGACCAAAGAATGTCATATGAAAGCTTACATATTCTTTGAACCATTTCCAAAAATACTTCTCTAGATTTTCTTCTACTTGTGTATCATTTAGTAATGGTGACTCTGTCCACAGAATTTTTTTGTATAAGCTTACAAAATCAAAATAAGTTATCAATTATTTAACTTAGAAAATATATATTAAATTTTTAAATAAAAATGACAAGGCATTACTAAATTCTCACCTTACAAATGGTCTAACCTCCTCACAATTTAATAACACATATGCTTGAGCAGCTTCATATTCAACGTCGTCTAAAAACATTGTATGTGTTTGTCCTCCTAATCGCCTAGGGTGAGGGTGAGTGAATATTGCAAGATTTCCCTCAATTCCATCCATTCCACCCCCATCATCATTATGTGGAATAGTTTGATTTAGTGTTACAACATGAGGTTCAAAATAATGAGAAAAAAATTGGAAGATTAAGGATTACACATTGAAGCCTCGACACAAGCTTTGTTTCCAATAGTTCTTTTCAAGCGGCGAAGGTATCTACAAATTTAAAACTTTTCTTTATTACAAGAAATTAACATAAAAAGATTTGCAAACATATGTTATTGATCTACTCATTACCTTTCAAATGGATACATCCATCGGTATTGTACGGGTCCAACTATCCTTGTTCATAAGGTAAGTGTATTGTAAGATGTTCCATAGAGTCAAAAAATCCAAGTGGGAAAATACACTCTAACTTACACAATTTTAATGTGATCTCAATCTCAAGCCTTTTCATGTCTTCTACACAAAGACAAGTTGAAGTAAGATCTCGAAAAAATAAGCTCAACTCTGTCGATGCTTTTGAAACATGACTTGGTAGTAGCTCATGAAAAGCAACATGAATCAATTGTTGCATAAACACATGGCAATCATGACTTTTCATGCCAAAACATCTTGTATTTCTTTATGTCCACACATCTTCCCAAATTGGAAGCATAGCCATCAAGATATTTGAGATTTTTTGCCCATTCAAATAAGACAAGTTTTTGCTTTTTTATCTAAGGTATCGCATGCTTTCTTATATTTTCCTGTTTGTCGATCCTTTCCAAGCTCTTTGTGATTGCAATGCCAAGCCACATCCTATCTTGATTTGGCATTATCTTTGGTTTTTCCTTCATATTTAACACGATGTTGAAAATATTTTCAAAGATATTTTTCTCAATGTGCATGACATCAAGATTATGACGAATTAAGTGTGAATTCCAATATGGAAAATCCCAAAAGCTACTTTTTTTTCTTCCACCCACAACCATGATTTTTCATAATGTCATCATTTGCCTCTTTAAAACCAAATTCAATTACTTTCTTTAAGTGCAAACGATTTATCTCATACAAGATTTGTTCTCCATTCCTAATTAAAGGGCCTTCCCTTGACTCTTGTCTATTATGTAAGAAATTTATTGTATTCCTCTTAAAAGAATGTTCTTTAGGAAAAAAATTTCTATGGCAATCAAACCATGTTGTCTTTCTACCATGTTTCAGCCTAAATGCTTGTGACTCATCCATACAATAAGAGCATGCTTGATTACTGATAGTAGTCCAACCCGATAACATAGAATATGCTACAAAGTCACTTATTGTCCACATAAGTGTTGCATGTAAAATAAAATTTTGTTTTTTTTAAATATCATAATTTAGTGTCGATTTACCACAAAATCATCAAACCATTTATTAAAGGTTGCAAGTAAACATCTAGTTTTTGTGTTGGATTATCAAGCCCCGGCATAATAATAGTCAAGAACATGTATTCATCTTTCATACACATCCATGGAGGTAAATTATAAGGAGTGATGATTATCGGCCAAGATGAGTATTATTACCAAATTGTCCGAATGGTTGAAAGTCGTCTGTACATAAACCAAGTCAAATGTTTCGACTTTTAGCAACATATTCAGGGTGTATTTCATTGAAGTGCTTCCATGCCATAGAATCATATGGATGACACATAGCTCCTTCCTTTTGTGTATGCTCAGCATGCCAACACATATATTTAGCAGTAACCCGTGATGCATACAAACGTTTCAATCTCGAAATAAGAGGAAAGTAATACATTTGTTTATAAGGAATATTCTTATTCTTGCATGTGTCACCACTTCTATTGTATCTAAGGCAACTACAAAACTTGTAACTCGTCAACTCCTTATCTTCTTTCCAATATATAATGCAACCAAATTTACAACAATCTACCTTTTCAACAGGCAAACTCAATCCCTTCACAAGTTTCTTTGGTTCATAAAAACTATCAACCATGATGTTATCATTGATGTTATCATTTGGTAGGCCTCCCTAATAAGTTGTACCATGTTGTCAAAGTATTTCTCTGATAAATTATTTTCTACTTTAATAAATAATAAACGTGCAACCATAGATATTTGAGAATGGTTAGTACACTCTTTATACAATTTAGAATATGCTGCCATAAGCATATCATAAAATTGTTGAGCCTCTGGATTAGTTAGCTCTTCCATTTCAGGATCAAAATAAGATGGACCTTCAACATTGTTGTTTAAGTTCATTGGTGTCTCTATTTCATTGATGTTAAAGGTGTGATTAGTGTTAAAGTCTGGACCAACCGCATCTAAAATCATTTGACGAAATGGATTAGAAGATTCACTTTCCATAACCCCATGAGAAGAATGAGGTCCAACTCTTACGTTTTCTTCTCCATGACAATTCCAAGCATAATATTTTTCAACAAATTCTTTGCTTACTAGATGGTAACGAACATCAACCGGCATATGGGCATATGATACCTACGATTCTTACATCTTTGGCACGGACAATGAATCATTTTCCCATCCATAAATCGGGTTTGAGAACATGCAAAGCTTATAAACTCTCAATAAATTGTCTATCAATCAATCCTCATAAATTACGTCTAAAATACATCCATGTCCTATTAGATGTATTCATTCTTGAGCTTCTAATGCATATGTGTCTGCACAAAATTGATTTAAAAAGTGTAAAAGATAGTTTATTTTGATTATTACTTTTCCTTGGGACAACTACCACAAAAGTGATAATTGACATCATGATAACATAGAAATGACAATAAAACCATTACCATTGAAAAAAGATGCCTTATAAAAAAGAAAGAGAATATCATACTAGTTGTATTTTTAAAATATATCAGCTACTTCCTTTAACACATATGAAAGAGAGAGAGAGAGAACTCTAGTGGTAAATTTTTTGTCCACCTCCTAGCATGCATAATGTTCAAATATCAATAAGTACATTATTTAATATATTGTTGAATACATAATAAATCTTCAGCTACATAATTTGAGTACAGTATCTAATTTTTCTTGACCACAAGCTCTAACATTGTCAAAGATAACTAAAAACCAGAGTGTGAAGACAAACTAAAATTCTAACAGAAATAATAAAAAATTAATCAAAGCATTCTAACATAAAAATAAAAAGATTAACCATTTGATTGAAGATTAATTCAAGATTTCATACACAAGTAGAAGAGTTATGGTTAAGTCAAATATTAGTACTATGAAAATAAGGGAACCAAAGTTTAAATCCCATTTAATCTTTCTCTTGTACAAATCAATTTTTTTATAGGGAAGTATGAGGACAATAACAAAATTTAGAAACCAGTTGTGAGATTTCTTTAGAACTAATTTTACTTCATATTAAATATTAGTATATAATTAATCTACTTCCCCTCTTTTATTTGTGCCTTCAGTACAAAAAAAAATTCAATAGGCATATAAAATGGAATCAAAATCATGATATTAATAAACAATTAAACTAAAGAATGCACATTAAAAATTTAAATGGTGCCAGACGTAATTGAGATACAATTATACCATATCATGACACTAAAATTTCATAGAGGCGCAGATGGCCAAATGTCTGCATGATTATGAAAAGATAATCAAGTGTCGTGCATAGCAACAACAACATACGGATAGTGGAATCAAACAATGATGACCCACTACCGAAAAAATAAACAATACCATCAAACAATGGTTTTGATTGTTCACCAGCCAAAAAGCGTGTGGACAAAAAAAAGTTAAAAAATCAATTTATTTCCATGTGAGCACTCAAAAAATGCTATAAATCTGCAATTCATTCTTTTCCAGTTGTTCCTCTTGTTTTTACTTGGAAGAAGTAAAAAAGAGTAAAAGAAGGTAAAAGAAAGAATAATCCAATCAAAGCAAACAATATTCACCTTTTAAGTCTCTAAGGAAGGTGAAAAGTTGAAGATGGAGATCTTTGGAGGTTGATCCAAGAAGATCGGCAGCTGCGCAGGTCGTCCAAGCAGGAAACGCTAGGGCAAAAAAAAAAGGGGGGGGGGGGGGGAAGAGATGGTTGATAAAAAAGAAGCGGGATGGTGGCAGAAGAAGACTTAACCTTTTTATTTATTTTTAAATAATAAAAGGCTTGTGAGCACAATAAATGGTCGTAGTATTTTAAAAAATATAACTATCAAAACTTCTTAAAAAATATTGCGACCAATTAAAAGTAAACAACGCAAAAATGTCGCAATAATTACAAACTATTTTCTTAGAAAAATAAGATTTATTTTCGAGACCGAGTAGTCGCAAAATCGCTGCAGTATTGCAACGACAATTTGGTGGTCACAAATTGTGGTTGCAAATATCAGTTTTTTTTTCATAGTGACCGGTCAACACTTTGCCATTGTCGACTCAAATAATAAGTTGTATCTTTCTGTTTCTTCTTTTGATATTTCTTAAGTCATTGTTCAGTGACACAACTCTATCCGACTAGACTACTACTAAGGACAGTTCTTTTGATATTTCTTAAGTTATTGTTCAGTGATACAACTCTACCCGACTAGACTACTAGTAAGGACACTGCTTAGATTAAGTTTGGGAGAGTTGCATTGACGCATTTATCAGATTTGTTGCATTCACGAGTTTATTATTTAGTAGTTGCATTTTTTGCTTTATCTGCGTATCATCTAAAATCCACAAAAAAATATTTAAAACTTTGAAAAATTTCCATCAATATTAAAATACATCTTATTGACTTACGAAATTCTATGATGAAGTTTCTATCGTCTCATTGTATGAGTATTGGCTTAGTGAAAAGCAGAATGATGTCAAACAAAATTATGATACCTAAATTATACTTATTTATTCAGTTTGCTTTTATTTAATTAGATTGGATTGGAGTAGTCTTTTATGAATGCTTTAAGTATTTGTTGAGATTTTGAAAAAAAAAGAGAAAAAAAAAGAAAGTGTGGAAAATGGAATGAATAAGAGATGAATGTTTCTCTGGAACCTTGGTGTTCGAGCTATTAGATTCATAGGGAATTTTTGCCTGGTGATCTAAAGTCAACTAATCTTGAAATCATCCATTGAAAACTTTAACCACCTTGGGCAATTTAGAGAAGCACATACATATCTAAATTACTAAAAAAAGAAAAAAAATAAACTCAACTTGTTCTTATGTTTTCAATATTAAGACTATTATATGATAGTCAAGCTAGATTTAGAAATGTTTAAATATGTTAAAGTGTCAGAAATTATATGAGGCAGGGACAAATGGCAAGAGGAGAATGCTTTGGCAATAAACGTACGAAACAGCAATGATAGAAAAGTATTAGTTATGAGATGGAGTTTATGACGGGACGATTTTCACTTAATTTTTACATTGAAATTTGCTTGAGGACAAGCAATCATTCAAATTTTGCTTGGGAGAATTTGATGCATGCAATTTTATACATATTTATTTCATGTCGTTTAGTTTATTTTTCATAATTTTATTCAGCCATATATCAACTTTTTCCTTATTTTTCAAGGAATTAACTACTATCTAATTTTCTATTTTTTATTTTAGTAACAGGCAACACGACCCAGATCACTCAAACATAGTCCGTTTCAGCACACAGCCCACGCTATACCACCACGGCTCGTGTTCGCTAGCAACACAACTCATGTTTTCCCAACATGGTCCGCATCCCACCTTCTCATAATTAAGGCATAAATCACTCTAAACAATATACAAAATGACCCATGTTATTTAATAACACAATCTGTTTTATCAATTGCATTGGATTTCCTCACCTGAATAACCATATTTTAATTAACCTGCCATTAATTACACGATCTGTGTTGATTCCCAGAGGACAAGAATATTTTTTATTATAAAAAGGGGTCAATGCCACATAATTTCAAAATCTATTGCAAAGGCAGGAAGAGAGCCTTAGGCGTATACTCGGTGGAGATTCTTTCAGAGGAGTTTAGATAATTTTGAAGAAATTATTTCTCATTTTTTTCTATCTTCTAGCCTCTTCTTTACCTTTCAACTCCAATCCTAATAATTTCTCTATCTATGTAATAGAGTTATGATTAGGATCAATTTATGTTGGACTTTGTTAGATCATTGAATAAGATTTACTATTTCGAATTTTCTGAATATGTATAGTGATTTTAATGCTTTCTTCGGAGTACTCGATTTTAACCGGTTGGTGTTATCGAGATTTGTTGTTTTGACCTCTCAGTTGATTAATCTTTGGCTCTTTTCGATAAGTATTTCATATCCCATCTATATTTACTCGGTTGAGATTTGGAGATTTGTGAATCATTAACTCACTCGGTTGATGTGCTTTTGAGATAGGATTGCATCGTTAAAGCATCTTATTAAAAGTTAGTTAGAAATTGATTAAGTTGAACTTTCTCTCTCTAATATTGAGATAAGATAGTTAGGTCTGGCATCCTTTCCATCAGATAATTCGGATTTGTTTCATATCTTCATTCAAGTATATTGTTACTCTCACCTTATTAGACTTCATCAATTTTAATCTTATTTGTTTTAATTATTCTAAATCAAATCTTATATATTTTCCTCATCTAACTAAATTAAGATAAAAGATAAAGATAGACTAATCCTCGTAGGTACGACACTCTTCTCACTCTTTATTACTTTATTCGACCTAGTGCTCTTGCTAGTATTTGTTCTATATATAAATTTATTAATTGAACAATGCCATCTGGCCCATTGAAATTATTAATTGATAATTATTATGATTATTTATTGGTCTCCTTACCTTAACATGATCCTTCGTATTGATCTATTGCTCCATTGATATATCATTATATTGATTCATTGTTTCATTGACTTATTTATTATGACATTATATCATTCTATTGATTTATTGACATCATGATCCATCGATTATCGCATAATATTATTTCATATGCTCAATTAATTTATTGTTCCTATCTTGAGCATTATTGATTTTTGCTTATTGATCATGGTTAGCCCCTACGTGTTGAGTATTTTTATACTCATGAATTTTTTTCTATGCCTAGATCCGTTCTAAGTGAGAGGATTGATATAAAGCTCAATGACAGAAGGATATTGCACATGTCATAGTGTTAACTATGGATCGAGTCCTATTGAGTTTCTTAGTTTTCACTATTCCGCATTTTTAGTATTGTGGAGTTGTGGATGTTCCATCTCTTTTGGATAATGTAGTAGTGAATATTATTATTGAGATAATTTTTGTATTTTATAGTTTATATTTCTGCAAAGTTATTTTATAGAAGATTGTGTATCATCTTTGTGATGACTTTGAGGACGTGAAAGTCATGCAGATCTCGGAGCGTTATAGTTCTTATCAAAAAAAATATATAGAGTTGTGTTGGTTTTGGTTATGGGCTTGTTGATTAACTACCTACATTCTTTGTCAAGGGATATGCACAAAGTTTGTGGTGCTTGAATTGTGAGGGATTTTTGTTCGTGATCGTCGTTCCGACTCTCATGTGCCATATAAGGTAAGAGGATCACTTGTTATTTCCGCTGTGATGTTAGTTTATCATTAAAACTTTCAGGCTTTGTTTGGTAATTTAAAGATGTGTTTGGATGGTGGATTAAGAAGTGTTATGTTAGGTTTAATTGGGATAGGGTGTGTTTAAAATTCTTAAATTTTGTTTAGATAGTAATTTAAAAATTTTAACTAAGATTATGTTGGTGTTTGTTAGGCCATCACATGACTTAAAACTAAACCCACCAAATTGGTGGGTTTTTAGGATTATGTACCATTTTCTTATTATTTATCCAAACAATCGACGTTGGTTAATTGGTAGTAGAGTTAAGTCCCATACACTCGTCGGTAGCTAGTAGCCACATGTTCGAGTCTTGGAGTCATCACGTTAGCCAGGGAGTAAAGCGTTTCTACTCTATCTTTCCAGTTCCGGATTAGTTAATTGTTAATAGTCCTGAACATCGGAGGTCTCCCTCCTGGGATGCACCAAAAACCAATTTATATCCAAATAATTAATGGACTAAATTAACCATTCCATTCTATTAACTCATATTCAAACATGGTTTATATAAATCCTCACCGCACTCAACCTCACCAACCATCACTTCACCACTCTAACTCATCCCTCTTAACATAAATTACCAAACAAAACCTAAGAGTGTGTTTGGTTTTTTAATGATGGAGGGGTGGATTAGGATGGTGGAGTATAGGTTGGTGAAGTTGAGTGTGATGAGGGTTTATAAAAATCATGTTTGGATAGAAATTAATCGAATGGACTTTGTTTGAATACAAAATATAGTATATGAGTTATGTAAGGCTAAGTTTGATAAATGTCTTTATTATTCTTAAGAAAAAAAAGTTTTTTTATTTGATTGAGAAGAAATAAAGGGTAGAGTGGGAATAATTATTTATAATCCCTCAAAACCACCAATTTGGTGGGTTTAATTTTAAGTCAAATGATGGGCTTATGAAGCCCAACCTATTCTTAGTTAAATTAATAAAAAATATATTCAAACATGGTGTAAACATTTTAAACCCATGCCATCCCCTAACTAAACCGAGTCCATAGATTCTAAATCCTTCATCTAAACATACCCTAAGAGGGGTGGATTAGGATGGTAAAGTGATAACTATGTTTGGATATGAGTTAATAGAATGGAGTGGGTTAATTTAGTCCATTAGTTATTTGAATACAAATTTTAATTCATGGGTTAAGGAAGGTTAAAATATGTAAATGTATTTATTATCCTTAACAAGTTTTTTAAAATTTAAATAAGAAAAAAAGGCTAGAATGAGATTAATAATTTTTAACCCTTCAAAAACCACCAATTTGTTGGGTTTAGTTTTAAGTCATGAGATGGGCTAACAAACATCGCGGATCTTAGTTAAAACATGAAAATTACTATCCAAATAGTGTTAAAGAATTTTAAACTTACCCCACTCGAATTAAACCTAACCTATCCCTCCTTAACTCTCCATCCAAACACACTTAGATGGTGAGGGTTTATATAAACCATGTTTAGATATGAGTTAATAGAATGGAGTGGGTTAGTTTAATTCATTATTGTTTAGATACAAATTTTAATCATGGATTAGGGAAGGTTAAAATAGGTAAATATCTTTATGATAAATTTTGATTTTATTTTAAGGTTATTTCCATTAACCATGCCTAAATTATCACGATTTTTTACATCTAATTTCAAATTATGAACTTACTTTTTAAGATCCCTAAAGTATCATAATTTTTCCAATTTAATCCTTTTGTCGACTTCTGTCAATTTTTCTATTATTTTTTTATTTTTTCATTTATGAAAAGTGAAAAAATACCCCTCCCTTCGACTTTACATTTTTTTAACCTCTACAACTTTGAGGGGTGTTTTTGTCTTTTTCTTAAATAGAAAAATTGAAAATAACGAAGAAGTTGACAGAAGTCGACGAAAGGATCAAATTCAAAAAAATTACGATAGTTTAGGGATCCATAAAAATAAATTTGTAGTTTGGGATTAGATGTAAAAATTCGTAATAGTTTAGAAATAATTTATGAAAATAATTTTTTATTTTAAAACTGTTTTTTAATAATAATATAATTATATGTATTTATGAGAAACTTATTAGTAATGTATGAAATTATATATAATATAATATTAATTAAGTAAAAGATAATCAATATTGAAAGAAAATTACATGATTTAAGTTAATTCAACAAATAATATAAAAAAATTATACATATACATAATATTAAAAATCAAATCGGGAACAACATTTGGATGTTTGAGAATTTGTTCTGATCCGGATGGGGTTTAATTGAGGATCTAAAAGCTTACCTCAACGTCAGCAATACTAATCTCATATTGGGATAGTTGTCTTGCATGATCGTTTCCTTTCAATTGGTAGGGTTTGGCCTTTGAGGTTGTCTGACAGATCACCTTCTTTTTTTCTCTGTGTTTCTTTTATTATTTTTTGTCATAAAAAAGAGTCGCGTGCCTGCTGGCATCATGGTTCAGATATCCACAGTTTCCTTCTACTCCCATCATGGACCAACGTTCTTGCTTCCCTAGATTTGGATTAGTATGCGCAGTTGGCCAAGGGCACGCCTCACCAGAAGTGATCCCATTAAAATGAAAAGGATTGCCTCATTTTTAATCTTTTATTATTGTATGCTGCAATGTAAGAGAACAAATCATCGGTTATGAACACGTAGAGTAAAAAAATGGAGACGCTAGTTGGCTCAAATTTGCCACGCATTAGCATCGCTCCAACGTCACTATAGGAACACTAAATATGTACACACAAATGGAATAATGCACAGAGCACAATCTTAGCATCGACAATGGATGACGCTAAATAGTGCCGCTTAGAGTTGGCAAAATCGGAGGTGCTGTAGGGGCCTTGAAGCTCAACGTCTCATACTTGTGATGCTAAGTAGATGCCAGGAAATCGATAAATTTTGGCGGTGCTAATGCGACCCTACTACGGCGCCCTACCAAATTATTATTATATACTCAAATATATATATTTGAGTATATAATAATAATTTGGTATATAATATATATACATTTGTTAATATAAAATAGTATATATACACATGTACGTATAACATAAACTTGTTTAACATATATATAGTTCAACTAATTAACCTAGTCCATCTAATTAACATACCTATATATATGTGTGTGTATATATGCATATTATATATTTGAGTATATAATAATAATTTGGTATATAATATATATACATTTGTTAATATAAAATAGTATATATACACATGTACGTATAACATAAACTTGTTTAACATATATATAGTTCAACTAATTAACCTAGTCCATCTAATTAACATACCTATATATATGTGTGTGTGTATATATGCATATTACATATTTGAATCTGAAAATAACATAGTTCATTAATTAACATACCTACATATATATACATATACATATTACATACTACATATACATATACATATATAAACTTGTATCACATATCTATGAAGCCTTTTGTTAAATCTTCCCATTATCAGCATGGAATTAAGTAATATTTTTTATTATTAGTTAAATTAGTAGAAATTTATACATATGTAGGACTAAGAGAAGAATGTTAGTTTGATGAATAGCGATGCCATTTAGCGACACAATGCAACGCTAATTAGATGTTCCTAGAGTCGAAACAACGACGATAGTTGTCGTCACTACTACGACACTAGTTACCTCCCAGTAGCCTCGCATTAACGTCCACCGCTTGCAATGCTAAATGCTTTGGCACTGCAAAGGCTGCGACACTATCATGCGTCTAAAGTGTCGCTAACTTGTGTGGATCACTATTTAGATGCTAATGTGACGCAATTGTTTTGATTGAATATTAATTATTATCTTTTGAAGCGCTACATTAGCGTCGACTTTCATCATAGACTTTAATTAATAGATTGATTGAATGTTAATTATAATTGTATTTATATATATATATATATATATGTGTGTGTGTGTGTGTGTTGGTGTGTGAATAAGAAACATATATGCATTCATGGCAGATGGTGACCATGGATTTCATCTCAACATTGCCAAGATATATATATATATATATATATAAATACGAAAACATATATGCATTCATGGCAGATGGTGACCATGGATTTCATCTCAATTTTGCCAAGATCTCGAGGAGCTAGGTCTATCATGATGGTGATAGACAAGTTCTCGAAGTATGTGACTTTTTATCCCAACTCCCAAGCATTGATTGTAACGCCCCCAAATCGACCCCCGCCACGTGGCAAAGACCAATCTGGAGACGCTACGGCATGCTATAACTTGACCATAATATTGACCATATCTCAGTCAAGAACCGAGACACGTCAGCGGAAGAAAAGAAATAAAGATAAATTATAACTTTAATTGCGGAAGTCTAAAAGTAACTATATCATTACTAAGAGATAAACTGGGTTCTACATCATGAATTTAAATTGCGGAAGGTAAATGAAAACTAAATAACACTCTAAAAGCCCTATGGTTCATGTGCTGTCCTATCGCCATAGCCTCATCACCACACGCCTACTCCACCGCGTTACTGACCTGGTCCTGTGGAAATCAGACACAGGGGAGGAGGTCCTCCCGTAAGCTTTACAGCCTAGTGGGGAACCACATGATATACAATGCATAGCATGAATATAATAATCAGCGATAATTAATCAAGCTTAACTTGAATATGAAAGATAACATATAAGTAGCATGGATCATAATAAGGATAAGATCAGCGATACATGAATCATGAGGATCAATAGTACATAGTAAACTTGGAATCATGACATACTTGACTTGACTTGAACTTGAACTTGAACTTAAACATGAACTTGAACATGAACATGCTTGTCGATCTTGGTTATTAATTAACAATCAGGGTGACTTTGAGGTGCCTTTAATTCTTGGGGTATGCCCAGCAAACGATATGGCCTTGTGCGGGTCAATGGGTGATCAAACCATGACCAAGGGAGCGACCCTTATCTTGATGCACTTGGCTTGGACTGGCAACCCATCATTAATCTTTCATCTGAACTTATTAATCACTTTTATTATCTTTTCATTCTTTGTATCATGTGATGAAGGAGATATGATCGATATGAGGTAAATCAAGACAAAGAGTTCATGTTGGAATTATAAGGAAATCAATAATGTTCATATCAAAATAAAGAGATACTAATAGGTGAATTTTTGCTGGATTTTACGCCCAAAGAATTACCTCCACTTCACGGCCGTAAAACCCTAATCCTTTGGATTTTACGCCCAAAAATTTCTTTCACTTTACGGCCAAAAAAAAAATTAACCTTTATTACGTTACGGCCGTAAAAACCCTATTTTCTATTCTACTTCGGCCGTAATAATTCAACTCTTATTTCGTTACGGCCATCATCTGTTACGCCCATCCATTACGGCCTATCTCGTTACGGCCGTAAAAATCCTATTTTCTATTCTACTTCGGCCGTAATAATTCAACTCTTATTTCGTTACGGCCATCATCTGTTACGCCCATCCGTTACGGCCTATCCCGTTACGGCCGTAAAACTATACTCTTCGGCCGTAACAATCCATCTTCCCTTTTCTCTCTCTTCATTTCTCTCTCTCCCAACTTCTCGGATTTTTTTTACGACCGTAAAACTCATCTGTTACGGTCGACGTCTATTACGGCCGACATCTTTTACGGCCGACATCTTCCCTCTCTCTCTCTTTTCTATTTTATTACGACCGAAAACCTAACTCTTCGGCCGTAACAATCTATTTCCCCTTTCTCTCTCTTCTTTTCTATTTTATTACGGCCGAAAACCTAACTCTTCGGCCGTAACAATCTATTTCTCCTTTCTCTCTCTTCTTTTCTCTCTCTCCCAAATTCTCGGCCGTAAAACTCGTCTCCTTTTTTTTTTCTCCTTTACGGCCGAAATTCTCTACCTCTTTATCCCTTTTCTCGACCGTAAGAAAATTACGACCAAACAATTTTTTTACGACCGTAATACTTCTACTTTTAGAAATTAAATTGCGTTATAAGACCGAAAACGAAATCCCCTCTAAAACTTACACCTTAGCAATCAATAATATAGAAATATAACAAACAGAAAATAACTATGCATGCAACAATCAACCAATCAAAGAATTCAAGAAATCAAACAATTAAAAACAATAACTTGAATCATATTCATATTCTTTTCATAACGATTCGGGCATGAATTGAGATAATTCAGAGGCCATGCAAGGTGATTTCGATTCACCCACCTTTGTTCGCGATTGATTCGTTCCTCGGTTCGTCGAAAAATCGATCAATGGCTCCCTCCCCTGACTCTCCCTTGTGCCTCTGGACGTTTGCAAAGTGGCCGCACGAAATCAAGACCAACAAAAGGCTTTCGTGGGGGGTTAGGAGGGTGAGGTGTTCTTATATAAGGTTTTGTTTAAATCTAATCTTCCTTTCCTAATTAATTATGAAGAGATCAGATTTGATTCCCTTTCTTTCCTAACTTTGATTAGGATATGATTTGTTTACTGCGTGTTTAAATTCTGATTTATTTTCTCTTCTTTTTTTTTATCTTTTTGTTGGTTGTTACATTCTTACCCCCTTAAAAGAAAATTCGTCCTCGAATTTTGTACTAAGTAGATGGCTTACCGAAAAGATGAAAGAATTCTTGGCGCATTTCCGATTCAAGTTCCTATGTCGCATCATCGCCTTTATGGAAATGCCAAGCTACTCTGACCATGGTTACGTCGTTGTTCTTCAGGCGTTGCACCTTACGCTCCACTATGTGCGTTGGATACTCAGCGAAGGTCAGGTCTACGAATTCTTAACGTCATGCATCATCATCTAATAGGATTTCTGATGCTCTACTTTTTTTTTCTCCACATTGACATGCTGGGTACTTGGGACTTATTTTCGTATCTCCATGTTTCATGTCATAACTATTTATTCATCCTTATACATCCGTGTCCTTTCCGAATGGATCGCAACCCAGGCTTATTATATTCATCACATACTTCCTATAAGACTTATTCCTAAATGGACCGCAACACAGGCTTATATTATTCATCTAGTATTGCTCTCTTTAGGACTTTATCATTTGGTTTCCACATGCTTAGTTCCTTCAACATTTCATACGCAGCATCATGAAGCCTAATAAGCATCACTTGTGTCTGAGTGTATGTGCAACCGAGTTCATTTTTACCAAAATGGTGCTTCATGGAGAACTCAGAATCTTTCAAACTTCATGTCATCTTCATTGTCACATATTAGCGTACTACTAAAAAAACATACCTAAGACTCTTTTGATCGATGAACACTTCAATCTTTTCTACATAAATGTAGGCATAGTTTGAACACAATGTTCATGAGAACCTAAAGGTTTGAGGGGTGTTCTTAATGGCACCGCTCAACTTATAGTGATCATTCATTTAAAATTATCTTCATTACATCTTCATCAGCAATTCTAAACTATTGGTACTCACTCCCTAGATCGATCTTGAGAGCACCTAACCTTAAATAGGTCATCTTTGCATGGTAACAAACACTTATGTCTTGATGGTTATTTTATTTAACAACTTGTTAATAAATCTCTAGATTCATAGGGTCATTATTCTTCTTTACCAAAAGAAGTGGAACATTTAAAAATGAGACCCTTCGTCTCCTAAACCCCTCGTCTTACGATTATTAGATTTGTCTTTTTAGTTCATATGTCATGGGGCATTGAAAATCAATGTCATTTGTTATCCCTTTTTTTTTCTCGACACATTGTGCCAATGCTTTATTTGATATGATTGTCATGAGAATTGCCCTCAATCTTAACTTCTTGGCTTACATTGATTTGTTTCTTGCAATGTCAGGTCATATCATTTCATGGGAGGCCAGTGATTATATATGACCACAATAAATCCTTTTCTTGAGTATCTTGAAGCACTCTGAATCAATGTTAAGGTCGAACGATATCTACGCTGAGGGGTCGCTACATAGTATGTTCTAATCTAGAATTAACAGAATAATTTATGTGCACTACATAACATAAGTCCTTAGTCAAACATCATGAATGCAGGTTGACACATGGAATGAATTCAAACAATAAGACAGGAAAATAAAACAATCAACAAAACAGAAGACAAGCAATCATTCTTCTCCTTCGTGCATCATTTCATGGCTCCTTTGCATTAACGATATCTTGTAGTACATGTGAGAGGGTCGGAAAACTTTAAAGTTGGAAAGGAGAACTAATCCATTTATAAGACTTATGATCAAATCATAAGTGGTCCACTTGATCAAGACAAAATCTTGAACATTTTTCATCATACTGACGTAGAGGCATCTTAGAGAACATTCTATATATCATCTTATATCTTGCATCTTAGAGGACATTCTATGTATCACCCGATGGCTTGCTTAACCCATTATCTAAACATATATATAATTTATTTTTCCTCTTGAACCATCAACCATGATTATATGATTAAATACCCTATACGTTTTGACATTATTATGAAAACTATAATTATATCAATAATCAAGATAAAACAATTAAAACTTGCATAATCATCCCTCTCGGGTGCATAACTTGCTTTTTCAGAAATCTTGTAGGGGACTTACAAAATTACTCGTACTTTACCTTAACCCCCCATACTTTCTAAAGATTTCCTCACTTGATGTTTTGATTTTTTTTTTTTAATACTTAATGGCTGGAGACTCATATCCTCCTCGAGCATATCCCAATTAAGAGACCTTAAATCATTTTAAAAATTCTCACATTCATTTAACCCTTTCATGTCTTACTTGTTCTTATATAATTCTTGTATTAATCATATTAGTCTATTTTGAATATATATATACATTGTGATGATAGAGAATTCATTCTTTAATAATGGCTATTTAAAAACATACTTCATATTAATAAAATTTCAAATATACTATACACTAAACTAAGTTAGTTAAATCTAATTATTTATTTATTTATCTTTATATATTTAAATTCTCTATATTATGTTATATGTACATATGTGTGTGAGTATGCTAGATCTAAAAGTTCGGTTAACTTAAATAATCACTTACTTATTGAAAATTTCTCCTAATATTTATTCAAGCTAATGTGACTTCTAAACCCTTTAAGCTTCTATATTTGTCCATCCATAACTTATACATGATTCTTGGACAGCTTACTAATTCCTTAAACTCTTGTGTACGGATATTACATAACTTGAACATAATTAATAATTTGATTATTATTTTTGCACATAAAGTAGTCCAACTAAGAATTTCGTATAACTAGTTTAGATTTGCTTAGGGCCATTATCCACATAATACATGGATCATATGAAGTCTAAGGCGCAAGAAGCATTATGGGTTCATACTTATCAACATAAACATATAAGATAATTTATTGAACCCTTATATTGGTAGACCAATGGAACCACCTAAGTCATCACCATAAATCATAACTTATGCATGCTTGGTTTCACCTCTACTATTTGAAATCATCTCACACCTACGTGTTGTGTGAGTCGAATCCTTTAATTACTCTTATAATTCCTTCGTTTCTTTCTTAAATCTACATCTCTTTGCAACTGATATACTTATTCATTTTCCTCTTCATACTGCTGCAGTCAGCAGAAGAAGTCCGTGAATAGAGCAATCATGAAAGAGATGAAAAACATGGATTATAAGAAACATAATCGTTTCTTATATTTTATTCTTTAAATATCTGTAAGACCTTTTTTTCACGTAGGTATATTTATCCACATGCATGTTGTTTATTCTTTTCCAATTTGTTCGTAACCTTTATGATCCTTTTTGTTTAATCACTAATAACATTTAAGTTGATTCCTACCATACAGAGTGACCTTCTTAGGAATCAACTACTCATGTGAAATACATATCAATACATCAATAAATAATAACTTAATGCAAGAAAATCTTACTTGTACTTTACGGTGGAGGGTGTGGCGACTGCTCGGCGATAGCACATGAACCAATACCATACATATTCTATACATTAGGACGTCAAGAGAGTCCTGACTTTAGGCTCTGATACCATAAATGTAACGCCCCCAAATCGACCCCCGCCACGTGGCGAAGACCAATCTGGAGACGCTACGGCATGCTATAACTTGACCATAATATTGACCATATCTCAGTCAAGAACCGAGACACGTCAGCGGAAGAAAAGAAATAAAGATAAATTATAACTTTAATTGCGGAAGTCTAAAAGTAACTATATCATTACTAAGAGATAAACTGGGTTCTACATCATGAATTTAAATTGCGGAAGGTAAATGAAAACTAAATAACACTCTAAAAGCCCTATGGTTCATGTGATGTCCTATCGCCATAGCCTCATCACCACACGCCTACTCCACCGCGTTACTGACCTGGTCCTGTGGAAATCAGACACAGGGGAGGAGGTCCTCCCGTAAGCTTTACAGCCTAGTGGGGAACCACATGATATACAATGCATAGCATGAATATAATAATCAGCGATAATTAATCAAGCTTAACTTGAATATGAAAGATAACATATAAGTAGCATGGATCATAATAAGGATAAGATCAGCGATACATGAATCATGAGGATCAATAGTACATAGTAAACTTGGAATCATGACATACTTGACTTGACTTGAACTTGAACTTGAACTTAAACATGAACTTGAACATGAACATGCTTGTCGATCTTGGTTATTAATTAACAATCAGGGTGACTTTGAGGTGCCTTTAATTTTTGGGGTATGCCCAGCAAACGATACGGCCTTGTGCGGGTCAATGGGTGATCAAACCATGACCAAGGGAGCGACCCTTATCTTGATGCACTTGGCTTGGACTGGCAACCCATCATTAATCTTTCATCTGAACTTATTAATCACTTTTATTATTTTTTCATTCTTTGTATCATGTGATGAAGGAGATATGATCGATATGAGGTAAATCAAGACAAAGAGTTCATGTTGGAATTATAAGGAAATCAATAATGTTCATATCAAAATAAAGAGATACTAATAGGTGAATTTTTGCTGGATTTTACGCCCAAAGAATTACCTCCACTTCACGGCCGTAAAACCCTAATCCTTTGGATTTTACGCCCAAAAATTTCTTTCACTTTACGGCCAAAAAAAAAAATTAACCTTTATTACGTTACGGCCGTAAAAACCCTATTTTCTATTCTACTTCGGCCGTAATAATTCAACTCTTATTTCGTTACGGCCATCATCTGTTACGCCCATCCGTTACGGCCTATCTCGTTACGGCCGTAAAAACCCTATTTTCTATTCTACTTCGGCCGTAATAATTCAACTCTTATTTCGTTACGGCCATCATCTGTTACGCCCATCCGTTACGACCTATCCCGTTACGGCCGTAAAACTATACTCTTCGGCCGTAACAATCCATCTTCCCTTTTCTCTCTCTTCGTTTCTCTCTCTCCCAACTTCTCGGATTTTTTTTACGACCGTAAAACTCATCTGTTACGGTCGACGTCTATTACGGCCGACATCTTTTACGGCCGACATCTTCCCTCTCTCTCTCTTTTCTATTTTATTACGACCGAAAACCTAACTCTTCGGCCGTAACAATCTATTTCCCCTTTCTCTCTCTTCTTTTCTATTTTATTACGGCCGAAAACCTAACTCTTCGGCCGTAACAATCTATTTCTCCTTTCTCTCTCTTCTTTTCTCTCTCTCCCAAATTCTCGGCCGTAAAACTCGTCTCCTTTTTTTTTCTCCTTTACGGCCGAAATTCTCTACCTCTCTATCCCTTTTCTCGACCGTAAGAAAATTACGGCCAAACAATTTTTTTACGACCGTAATACTTCTACTTTTAGAAATTAAATTGCGTTATAAGACCGAAAACGAAATCCCCTCTAAAACTTACACCTTAGCAATCAATAATATAGAAATATAACAAACAGAAAATAACTATGCATGCAACAATCAACCAATCAAAGAATTCAAGAAATCAAACAATTAAAAACAATAACTTGAATCATATTCATATTCTTTTCATAACGATTCGAGCATGAATTGAGATAATTCAGAGGCCATGCAAGGTGATTTCGATTCACCCACCTTTGTTCGCGATTGATTCGTTCCTCGGTTCGTCGAAAAATCGATCAATGGCTCCCTCCCCTGACTCTCCCTTGTGCCTCTGGACGTTTGCAAAGTGGCCACACGAAATCAAGACCAACAAAAGGCTTTCGTGGGGGTTAGGAGGGTGAGGTGTTCTTATATAAGGTTTTGTTTAAATCTAATCTTCCTTTCCTAATTAATTATGAAGAGATCAGATTTGATTCCCTTTCTTTCCTAACTTTGATTAGGATATGATTTGTTTACTGCGTGTTTAAATTCTGATTTATTTTCTCTTCTTTTTTTTTATCTTTTTGTTGGTTGTTACATTGATTGACGGAAGAGGTCACCCGCTTGTTTGTCAAGCATATAGTAAAGTATTGGGACGTACCTAAAATTATTATCAACGATCGTAATATGAGGTTCACAAGTCACTTTTGGAGAGAGCTCTTTAAGCTCTTGAGGATGGAGTTTTGCTTCTCCACGGTGTTTCATCCATAGAGGGATGGCCAAATGGAGAGGGCCAACCATCCATTGGAAATTTACTTGAGGCACTTCATGGCACCCAATCAAGATGATTGGACCAAGCTCCTAGATGTTGTACAACTTTCGTACAATATGCAACAGAGCGAGGCAACGCAAAATTGTGTTCGAGATCATCACAAGGCGATAGCCTGTCACTCCGATCGCTCTCATTACAAAGTATGTGGGGAGGTGCCCTGCCACCTTTCATGTGTATCGATGATGGCAAGACATCCTCGAGGCATCGAGGGCCATCCTAGACAAGTCGGTATGCAAGATGAAGAAGTTCGCCAATAAAAAACAAAGACATGTTGAGTTCCAAGTAGGGGACAAGACTCTTGTGAAGCTGCGGGCGTGGCAATTCAAAGCACTCAGGAACCTACACCAAGGACTACTGAAGAGGTAAGAAGGCCCCTTCATCATCACCAAGCGCATAGGTAAGGTGGCCTATAAGGTGGTGCTTCCTCGGAATATGCGACAAATCCATCCGGTATTTCATGTAAGCATGTTGAAGAAGTTCTAGGAAGATTCGGAAGATTCTTCAAGGGCGGTTGGAACACGCGGGATGATGAACGACATGAACACGCCAACCACACATGAAGATAGGCAAGAGTTACCAAAGAAGGCAACGCCTTTGGTGGGGGAGGATTGTCACCCGCCACCATAGGCGGGCGTCCTGGGATGCGCTGGGACTTGGGATGCGCTGGGACGGCTCGTGGGATGGTGCACACGTAGGCAGACGTCTGTCCCAAGGCGAAGGCTGCAGTCCCAAGCAGTGTCCAAGGATGTTGGAGCGCGAGCAGGCTAGTTGGCTTCCGAGTACAAGTAAGAGAGGAAGCCCGATCGGGAGTAGGAAACCAGGGAACATGGCGCGAGCGTGCAGCATGGGTGTCCAGGTGACAAACTCCTACTGCGAGTAGGAGTGGGCGCACAATGGATCTTCCAAGATTTTTGAGGGCCGGATTCATCCTCCTAGTAGAAGGGGATCAACAAACTCATACTCCTAATGTGAGTAGAGCATCTGGGACGTGCAGTTGCTGTCCATGTTTGAGTAGGAGCTCAAGCATGTGTGAAGCAGCCAAGTCCTATTACGGCTAAGACTTGGGACAAAGGTGCAGGGTCCGGACATAATTCCTGACCGAGTAGCATTAGGAGGGATTTTTACTTATGAGAAGATCTTCCATGATATTTAGGGCTGACTGAGATTATGAGTATACATAGAAGAAGAGTAGGACACTTGCACTATAAATACTCATGTAAATCAGACCATGGACCCATCCGAGTTTTGTGATAATATCTTAGGTTTTCCCCTTAATTTTGAGAGCCTCTCCAACCTATCCTTGTGGGTGTTTCGTTGTGCACTGCAGGGTCATCCGACGAGGTTTGTAGGACATCCGAGAAGAATGCTGACTGTACGTTCAAGCAGGGAGGGTGCAGACCGCACATCTTGAAGTTGAAGGTCAGAGTTTTAGGGCGTGACAACAACGTCATCTTGCGTCGCTTGGAGCTGTAGTCGTTGGCACCAAGGTGTTGCAGTCGTCGGTGATGGGTTCAAGCATCACTTATTTTAGGGTTTAAATTTGAATACTTTTGGGAAATGTAACCTTTGGATCACTTGTTTCATTAGTTTTATTTCATGATATGCATCACTTCTAATGTAACTTTTGTGAATTGTAACGTTGCTCAACACTTTGTGCATCACTTGTTTCTTCACAACCTGATGCTACTTGTTTTCTTTCATTATATACATGTCGGCGCTACAATAGTGTCATGTCAGCATCGAAATCTAGATAGCGACACATTTAGTGATGCATTGGCATCACTGTAGCGCAACGCGATACATAGCATCATGATAGCGTCTCACTAGTGTCGACAATAGCTAACTCATTTTATTTGTTGGCGTCAAGACGACGCTATTAGTTACCAAAGTTTCACATCTCATTAGTGTGACATGGCTATGATGCTAAAGGGTGGCTATTATTTTTAGCCACTAGAGCGTCTCTTTATGGAGTCGTTATTTGACGAATTTCTTGTAGTGTATGTAGCCTTAGTTGTAATATCCTAGATTTTACACTAAGGGAAATTTAGTCTTTTGGTCGAAACCCTGATCTCTCCCCTATTTAAATATCTCAAATCCCCTTGTTAATCTCCTAGGGCTTGAGGAAGGAGAAAAAGAGGAATAAGGAGGAAGAAGAGGAAGAAAGAGGAGAATGATTCAATATCAAGGTATGTAAAGAGGATTCAAACTCCTCTCTCCTCTCTTAGGAAAAAAAGTGTTTTCCTGTAATGGATTTAGAGCAAGAGGACATCTCGTTCTCTTATTGAATTGTGATGAGGATTTTCATGTTGTAAATTCTAGATCTATGCCAAGTTTCATTAGATCTATTGTTAGGGTTCATATATTCTTAGTTTTGTTCATGATTTGAGGATGAACCCTAAATTGTACAAATTGAATGTTTTGCCATGATTTCTGAGGTTCTTATAATCCTATATTCCCTAAAAAACATGAATGTATCGTTCTTTATGGTCTATATTGATTTGACCAATTTTTTGGATAAAAAATCGTTTAAAATCGATTTGGGCGTCGATTTCTAGGACGCTTCACGACAGGGATGACCCTCGTCACGCCCATGAGCGCATGGTGGAAGCCGCCAAAGGACCCGTGACAATTTCTATCATGACTGTGATGAGACAGACACGGCCGTGATGACTCTCATCACGCCTGTGAGCACGAGGCTAGAATTCTGCATGGAAACAGGGTCTCGCATATGACTATGATAGACATTGTCATAGTCGTGACAGATCAGGTACGATCGTGACATTTGCCGTCATGACCGTGAGCACGCGGATGAAATGGGCGGGCCCGGCATCGATCTCGCACACGACCATGACATCCTAGGCATGATTGTGGCCGAGTGGGAAGGCATTTCAAATCAAGATCACGGGTGCGACAGACTTGAATGTAGACTATATGATATTTTAAAAGTTATTTTTGAAGTATTAATAGTATGTATTGATGTTTGTTGTTTGGATAAGAGCATAGATACACGTATATACATGTTTCCCACGTAAATAGGTTAAAATCTGAAGATTGAGTGATGTAATTGATTATTGATTGAAAAACATGATGAATCAATTGTGGATGATGTTACATGTCGACCCCTTATCGAATTTTTTTCGGAATGATCGTTACACACATCAGCAACAGTGTGTCATTCCGATGTCGCCTTCAATCGAGAGGGGAGCATTGCCTTCAAGGCTTAGCTAGCCTATTGTGAGGGCAATGACATAAATCCCAACTATCGGAAGATATAACTTTAAGAACAACCAATAATCGATTGAATGGAATGATGTCCTACGAAAGTAGAATTCCAAAGAATTATAAAGCAACCCAAGAAAAGTTATTGAGGCAATGGTTATGGTTATGATAAGTGTGCATCACTTATATGCCTAAGGAAATGAATGGATGATTGTATGAATGTTACATACTTTTTTGTATGATGATATGATTACATGCCTCCAATGCTATTATATTATTTATGCACAAGGATAGAATGGCATTGTTGAATGACATGTAGATCACATATTAAGTACATGGCATGCATATTATTTCCTTCTTATATATGAAAATGATTATGCATAACATATAGTATCATGTATAAGATCATGACATCATTGCATGACCTTTACATACTCTAATTGAATAAATCCCTGTAATCTAGATCCGTCCAGGTACTCAATGAAATGATGAACGATGGCTCGGCTCATGACAAGAAAGATTGCAAGTGTCATTTAGTCTGTTAGACTATAAGTTTTTAAAAATATTTTCTATGATGACATTTGACTGTGATTTTAAAATGTTTTAATTGTTATTGGTGATGTTTTAAATTTTATAATATTACTTTGATGTTTTTACGGAGTCTTGTTTATTTTCATTGCAATAGATGAAAATTTTATTTTATTATGATTATGTGATGGTGAACGAGTTGAAATTTTAGTGTTCAATTAGCCATATGCTTTGTTTTTATGATCATGCTTAGCGCTTATCGCTGGAGAAAAACTTGTAAGAAGGAATGATATTATTTCCAGATTTCATTAAATATCACTTTCTTCGTCTATTCTGCAAAAGCGGAGATATCTTATTGGCCATCCACATGCTTTAATGATCGATCACAAAGTTGAGTTCAAAGTATCCCGGATAACATCATATTATGTATATAGTCCGATTAATCATGTACATGTTTCGAAAGTTCAACTCGATAAATTCAGAAAAATTCAACAAATTAATGCTCCCTTCATTAAATTTGCTGCCTGGTTTCTGATCTGTAGCTTAGTTGTCCAACCTCTTGGCATCAGCTCCATGCCCTCTACATGTGCCACTTTGACTTTAATCTGTGTATCGAACTCTTTTCAGCAAGATTCATTGATGGCCACTGAGCCCCATCAATGGGCATGCCGTCGCCATGCACCCACCACCACCCATTGAAGAGAGCTACGAAGGAAAAAACCAGAAGGCATAAATGACGCGGGCTTTGGCTATCGGGCTCACATGTCCCCACTTCTACACAGAGTATCACAGTTATGGAATATGAGATGAGACCCAAATTACAAAGTGATTCGGAAGCTGCAGGATATACGAGCCGAGGAACCTTTCTCTCATAAATCCCTCTGATCAATGTGGAATTGCTGCTACATATATACAGAAGAAAGGACACGGAAAACTTGAAGTTTTCAGAATCGATCTCTTCCAGAAGTAGAGATATATTAAAAGGGTGGAGTGGAATGGATAATAACGTTGTAAAGAGAGTTGAGGTGCTGGTTAACATCTGAAGACCAAATATGCGTACGGTCTACGGTATGAACGGGGAGATAACAGCGGAGAAAAAAATGGCCCAAGCAGCAGGTTTCCTTTTCATGGGTGCCACCGTCAGTTTTATCATGCACGTCTGATGCGACCCCAAGCCAAAGAAGTCGCCTGTCCTTTGAAAATTGAGATCTCACTGCCAGGTTTTGACTGCCTAATTCAAAGCACATTTGAGATAATCTACCCAGCTCGTATTTTATTCTGTGACAGTGAACTCTTTCGAGTTAAAGTGGAAAAATTAAGGCATCCATCTCTTGCAACAAGCCAGCCTAAGAAAGTAGAAAAGGCTGTGCCCCTCATTTGTTCCTTGTCTTCCTTCCGCCAAGTGGGTTGCGTTGCGTATAATTGAGCTTTATCCACCGCTGGTATAATAAAACCGTTTTGGATTTGATTTATGCGAGCAAGTAGTAACCCACCCTACCCTGCGTGGTCACGACAACACTGTTTCATCAGTACCACTTCCGATCTCACTTGCGGCAAGGAAACTTTCGTACAACGCGAACAACTCAAAAAAAAAAAGAAAAGAAAAATAGTAAACCAAGTGAAGAAAAAAGCATAGATTAATTATGTTAGATTAATAAGGAAAATAATTTTCGAGATATGCAGCATTAATATAATATTATACGGAGGTAAATCCTAATAAAAATCGATTTTAAAAATTAAATTATTATTTTCCCCAATTATTTTTAAATTTTCAGACTCAAATTGGCTAATCATGATTAAAATGTTGTTATATGATTAAGTAATCCATCCACTTATTAGAACGGCTACTGCCGCGTCGCCACGAGCTGCTCGACCGAAACGCGCATTTTTGGCCCTTTCGGCCGCGACTTTAATGCGCCCAAAACCCACCACCCACCTACGTGTCATCCCCTCAACCGCCTTCCCCCCCCCTCACCTTTAATGCTCCTCTCTCCTCTCCCTTCCCTTGCACTACCGCGCGCAAGCTTTTTAATACCCATCCCTTTCCGCCTCCCACCTAAACCTCTAAATACGAACGCAGACATCGACCCGAATTCTTACTCCTTCGTCCGTCAACCATGAAGAGCCTCTCGTCGCTCCTCCTCCTCGCCGTGCTGCTCGCGGCCACCGCCGCGTCCACCTCCTCGGCCGCGCGCGACCTCGAGGCCGAGCTCAAGAAGTCGTCCTCCAGGACTCCCGGCGGTGACGCCGGCCCCGGCATCCCGGGCTTCGGTACGGGGCCCGGCGGCTTCTTCGGCCCCGGAGGTGGCTTCAACATGCCCGGGTTCGGCGGCGGGTGGGGCGCCGGCTACGGCGGGCCAAGCGGCGGGTACGCTCGCGGCGGCGTGGTGCGCCCCTCCGTGGTGTGCTCGGAGCGCGGGCCCTGCTACAAGAAGCGGATCACCTGCCCGGCGAAGTGCTTCACCTCCTACAGCCGCTCCGGGAAAGGGTACGGCGCCGGAGGCGGTGGCGGGGGGTGCACCATCGACTGCAAGAAACACTGCGTCGCCTACTGCTGAGCCCGCGGCGCCGGCCGTGGCCCGAGGCCTGAGCCCTCTACGATGTGAACCGTATGTATCGTATTCGGACCTTTTCGCATGTACGTATTATAGTGTACGTTATACTATATGACATGGCATTATATTACGTCATGAGGAAGGTAATGGTGGTTTCTTTTTATGTATCTTAATTAATTTTGCGGGGTGTTGTGATTAAATTAAGAAAGCTTCTGGTCAGACTTTTTTCTTATGCAGTATGCATATATAATTAACCAAATAAGTGGATGAATAAAGAGGGCTTTATGTTATATGGTTTTAAGATACGAGAAATGAGGGTTGATGGATCCATCTGAAATATTCTTCCTTGTTAGTAAGGTTCTATGATTGAAATTTGACATGCTACAAGTAACATTAGTAAGCTCGGTACATGATGGGGTTTCATTATTCCGGTTTCCTTCAATATGTGAATTGATTGATTAAAATTGGGAAAAAGAAAAGCTAACATTAATGAGATAGAGGAAAGATTGGAGCTTCCTTCAGAATGGATTGTTGTTGTGTTACGCAGTTATACGCTTTACTAATTCAGACACAGACATGGCGAATGGTTAAAGATATAATGTTGAGGGTGCCAAATTGGACTTAGGTAAGGAGAAGAGGAATGAAAGCAAGAAGATTTATTCTTACTAATAATGCTACGTGAAGTCAATGAGGTGCATTGGCTCAGGACCCGACTCCACTGTCACTTTATTGCGAGGACCGGCGGCATCTGACCAAAAGATCACCATGCATCTTTATTCTTTTCATATTCTTTTCTTCCCTTATTTATGCACGTTGCTCTGAAATCTTAATGCACGTTGGCCAAACCTATCACCCACCACCCTTCTTAGCTCTTACGGATTACTACGTTTAAGGATGAGTTCATGAGGAAAATATAAAGCTTCGGCAGGAAAAAGTTCTTTCTAGAAATTCTTGTGTTTGTTGTGTAATGAATTATGACAAGAAAAAAAAAACGTCGATTATGTTTTATACATGAGGCATAAGCTAAAAGTTGCAATACTTTTTTCCCTCAAGTATAGTTCAGTTTTGTGTTTTCTTTTCGTAAAAGGATAATTCATTTTCGAGTAGGAAACCAATAAAAAATCATGTTATTTTTTCCTGGACAAAGAACCTCCTAAATAATATGGCTTTATTATTTTTTATGTACATGTAGAATTTTGGTGAACATGCAATGATAGCATTTGGCTATGCATTCCATGGTTGTGATTATAATGAATGAGATGGCTCTCATATTCTTCAATTTCTTTTACCTGTATAATTATATTTATTACAGTACTACGCATATTATAACTTGCTAGTTTAAAATATACATGATTTTAATTATAATATAATTATAATCAAAATCGTGCTAACTTTAAAATATAACAACAAATATGTCGGCCATGAGAGCATAAATATAAAAGAGTCGACGTTCGAGAGTTGGCTTATTAGATGATAAGGACGTAGGCGTCAGAGACTCAAAGAGTCCAATTCAGTGGACCATAAGACATGGGATGCAGCCGTATACTTCCTGATGAGAATTTTGTAATATATACAAGTGACAAATTAGATGTGATGCATGAAGCACCGACTCAATTATGATAGTTGATCAACAAATATGATCCATTATCTTCTCATAACAAAAGGGGAAAATATTATGTTTCGCCCACAGGCCTTTCAAAAATCCGCAGAATTGGATATATAATATATATGAGTTTAAGTAGTGTGTAACCAAGTAACCATCCGAACTCAGTCAGTGAATTGATGATCAACGGTTTGATCTGGGCATTGTCAGCTAATTATTCTTTTAATTATTTTTTTACTTATTTGTCAACACCCAGATCTAAACCATTGATCACTGATTTAGGGACTGAAATCGGATAATCACAAGTCATTTTTTTGTGAGTGCACAGTATTAACCCCTGTGTATAAACACACGAGGGTGCATAATCACAAGGAACCGAGTTCGATTCTATCAAAGGGGTTGCATTACGATCATCCATCCAAAATTGAAAAGATGTAATCAAATTTGGTGCGCATGATTAATGATCAGTAAAATTGTATTACACTGCTAATAGGATTAGTAATTTTATATTCAATTCTTAGATTCATCGATTTAGTTTTGACTTGTACTAGTCAGATGCTAATATCATTAGGTATCGAAAGCGAGAGTGAACACTATGATGCTATTTGTTTCATGAATAAATGATGGAATAAGTTTTAATTTTTTTTATTCTCTCCAACAAATCACTTATCCACAAAAAAATGAAAAGATAGATTTGCCATTTATAAAAAAAAATAACATTATGAATAGCTCATTTTTCAAAGATAAATTATCCTTGCGAAAAGGTGGAATAAAACTATTTTTGGCTCTAAAATTCAAAGAAATTTAATCTGACAGAATAAATGCATTTATTCATGGTATAATTATCCTTCAACCAGACAAAACCAAACAAGGCTTAAAAAATAGAATTGAAAAAAAGTATCTAATTTAATTATCCTATCGTAATTTTAATATAATGAACTAATATTATTGTCTTATATATTACCATGTTCCAGCGTTTCACATGCATAAATTTGGCTCTAGCTCTAAGATAATAACTTAACAAATTTTTTTAAATAAAACTAATAATATTCACAGAGTATAAATTCGTATATCTCGAAGATTCTCTCTTTGGAGTTCATTGGAGGATAAATGGGTAAATTACACAATGTCCCTCAACTTTGTATGTGGTAACAACTCAACTTTGGCGTGGTAACAACTCGGTCTCCCAATTTCAATTTGTAGTTAGAATGTTCTCAATCTTTAATTTTCTTGTATGCTTCGTCCTCCTGATCGGTAATTTTTCGATTATGTTGTTGACGTGGCACAATTAAAAACATATTAAAATTTAAAAAGTGGCAAGTGGTCGGCGCCTTCCTGTGCTCGCTGGCCATGTATGAGCTCGCACAGGGAGCGCCGACCCCCTTCCCACTTTTCTTCTTCGCCGCATGAGAGGAAGACTCGCAAGGGGGCCGGCACCGCACCGGTATCTCCTCTACGAGCTCACACGCCGACCAGCTTGCAAAGAGGGGAGTCGCCCCCATTTTTTGTCCCTCGCCACGTGCTAGGAAGACTCGCGAAGGGGTCGGTGCCCCTCTGTGCGAGGGAGTCCACCCCCCATGTGCAAGCTCGCATAAGGAGCGCCAGTCTCCCTTTTTCTTCCTTATCGCGCGTGAGGAAGACTTGCGAGGGGGTTGGCACCCTCTACGAGCTCGCGTGCCGATGAGCTCGCACAAGCTTCCTCAGCATGCACAAGAAAGACTGACGAGGGGGGCAGCAGCACCCCCCTTCCCCCTTTTTCTTCCTCGCCGCACGTGAGGAAGAAAAGGGGGGTCGGCACCCCTGTGCGAGCTCGCACGTCAGTGAGCTTGTGCGCCAGCAAGCTCACACACAATCACGTCGGGTCCTACCTTTTCTTATTAATTTTATAATATTTTTTAATAATTTTATAATATTTTAATATTTTTATTATGCCACATCAGTAATATAATTGGAAAACTGACTATTACCGGTAGGGGGTGTTCATTGGGTCGGGTCGACCCGTGAACCTAATGACCCGAATCGGTTTCGTTCGGATCGCGTTGGTAGTCAGGTCGGACCCAACCCGACCCGAACTCGACCCATTAAAATATTTTATTTCAATTTTTAAAATTTTTAAATCAAATATAAGCTTAAATTTAAATAAAAATAAATAAATAAATCGGTTTATCGAGTCGGGACGGTAGTCGGGTCAGACCCGACTCGGCCCGAACTCAACCTGACCATGGATTCGGTTGGGTAGGAGGTTAGAGTTTTCCAACCCGAGTCGACCTGACCGACCCGATCAACCTGATTTTTTTATTTTTTTTCTTTTTATTGAAATTTAAGCTTATATTTGATTTAAAATATTTTAAAATACTAAAATAAAATATTTTAAATATAAAAATAATATTAAATTCTCAAAAAATTTATTTTATGCTTTAAAATAAATATTGAATATTATTTTTTATATTACATAAAATACAAAAATAGTAAGAAAAAAAATTACAAAAATGAAAATTGGGTGGTCAGGTAACCCGACCACCTGGGAAAATTTGGTCGGGTCAGGTCCAACCTAACCCATGAACACCCCTAATTACCGGTTAGGAGGACGATGCATGCAAGAAAAATAAAATTCAGAGATAATTTAGTTACAAATTGAAGTTGAGTGACCATTCAGATATTGACTTAAAGTTGGAGGACGATCAATGTAATTTACTCGATGATAAACAACTTTGAACAAAACATGCAAGGTCGTACTGTTATGTGTGATGCCATGAAATTTTTTCATAAAATAATTTTTCAAAATAAGATTTATAAGTTTCAAAAGTAATTTAATAATAAAAATTAATAATTCATGATAATTAAAATATTAAAACATTCATAGTTCACAATTATAATAGTGCGCAATAATAAAACTTGATAACATTAGCAGACTCGATCTATAACCATGTGCAACATCTCATATGAGAGTCACTTGTATCACCATCCTTTATAGTCCTCTCACCTGCATCTAAAAAAATCATGAATATAAAAATAGAATCAACATAAAAGTGTGTAGGGTATTATCATAATAAATAATAATGCTCAAAAGATATAACCAATAAACTAGTCATTGAACAAATGAGACAATAGTCAATGGATCAATATAACAATATGAAGAATCATACTAAGGACAGAAGACCAATTTGTATCAATACCGATTATCAATTAGCTTGATCAATATGCTAATGTTCAATTAACGATTTCAATAATCAATAATCTTTGGCCAATAAGAATTCAATCGATTCAATAGTACAATAATGATTGTCAATTCAATGCTAATATATTCAAATGACCATAATCTATATAATTTGATTCTATTCAATTTAATGTTCGATCTTATCCAATACAATAGGAAACGCTCAGCCAATTAAAGGAAACTCTATGATATTTTCATGCAAGTCGATGTGAGATATCAAGCTCATGACAAACCAACAATAATAATAACAATAATTCGTGAATGGCAGAGAACTATGGGCACATACATGACAGTCATAACTTCTCTAGAGGCAATACAATAAGATAACAATAAGTCCCGACTTAGAGGAAACCAGAAGGGAAACTTGATAGCTTTCAATTTTTATCTTATTTACCTAAAACATCTATCTTTGTCAATTTAATTTCGGTTAAATGAGATCCAATCAGAAAGAATATTAGATCGATATTATAATAAAATCAATTATGTTGATAATATATGATGACATTATGATATAGTATAATGAAACTAAGATTAGGTATGATAATCAAATATGACAATGATTTGATCAAGAATAAATAATAATATTTCAATCAACTATAATTTAATATATAAAATATGTTTCCTGCCTCTAGAACCAAGCACACGCCAGATGGAACTCAGATTGTGTTCTCCAATCAACTTTTCATCTTGGCCGGGCAAAACTTAGATCGAGTGTGTTGTGAATCTGGGTCGGATCAGTCCGGTTCACTTCCATTCGATTGTCTAATGAAACACGGGCCGCGTTCGAAATGAACGGGGGATGTGTTTTTAAGAACTCGGGCTGAGTTTATTGAACTCGGTTCATTTTCTAATCCAATTCGGTCCACATTTTGTGAATCCAAGCCGTGTCAAACAAAACTCGAACCGTGTCAAACAAAACTTGGATCGTGTTGGACAAAACCGGGACCGAGTTTTATTGTCATTGAGAAATCGTGTGCCGACACAATTTTCTGACCTTCATATTTATCTCATATAATATTCAATTGACGTGAAAACTATATCAATGCAATTTTCATATAGGGCCATGAGTCCAAGATTTCATATCACCTGAGAATCTCCCTACATAATTAAAGTTGGTTGAAAAATCAACTGACTCAAACGTCAAAATTTGGTCATGTGATTTCTCTATAAAGGGACATCAAAACTCGCATAAGTCACCTCGTGATTATTCTCCTACGGTGGGGCTTCGAAATCAGCCATCGGTTGGTTTCGGAAACACCTCGGCTCGTGTGCACACGAGGAAAAAAGAGTAGACTTGTAACATCTGACAAGATTTCTAAAAGAAAAGAGAAGAAGTGTTGACCAAAGCCCAAGCCCATCAAAAGCAACCCACTAAGCCCACCACACTTATACATCCTAAAAGCATCTTTTCTCACCTAACCACCCCACTTACTTTTCCCCACAAGCTCCATCTGCCGCAGCTCCCCCAAACTCCACTTCCAGCTACAATAAATCCCCCCTTAAGCCACTAGCATGGAGTGTTAAGCCCTCCATTCGCGTGACAGCAAAGTAAAGTCGGAGAGAGGAGCTAGAGCAGGTGGAAGAGGCAAGTGTTTCAACTAGGAAAGGAAAAGGAAGGAAGGAGAGAGGAAGAAGCTAGGGATTTTGGAGCTTACTAATCAAAGTATGTTGGAGAGAATTTCAAACCCTCCTAATCTCCCCCTAATAATGTTTGAATATTTGGATTAGGGCATGGAAGAACAAGCCATTTGTTCTTGGAATGCAAGATTAGGGAATGTGCATTAAGGCATAGATTTATGTCATTTCTATATATGGTTACTATTTCGTTGGTGAGCATGCCTAGAACTAGAATGATTCTTGTCATGTATGTTTAGTTCGTGATGAAATTTCTTATTTGTTATATATGAATGTGATTAGTAGTTTAAATATTATTATACAAACTCATACGTACTATTATGGTTATTGTGCTTAAAGAATGTTAATATATATGAATCATTATTAGAGTAAAATATGTGCTCCCTATAGATGAACGTATGTTTTACATAATAAATTGTAATGCGAGTTTTGGCCGTCACTCCAGAACAATCGAATGAAACCCTTTCAGTCGCCCGTGTCCGAATTCTCGGACATCAGTGGACATCGAACCAACCATTTTGGTCGTCCGACCCTCTTCCAACAGTCGTTCGAACATGTTTCAGACATCCGATTTAAAAGAACTGATTTTACGAACATCGAATCAACCGTTTCGATCGGCGACCCTCCTCCAGCGGACATCGAATCAATCGTTTCAGTCGTTCCACCCTCCTCTAGCGGTCGTCCGAAGATGTTTTGGATGTCCAATTTAAAAAGGGTCAATTTCTCAAACATCGGCGGACGTCGAATCGATCATTTCGATTGTTCAAACCCCATACAATCATCGTCCAAAAAGGTTTCGGATGTCCGATTTAACAGATCCGAAATCTTGAACATCTACGGACATTGTGACGCCCAATTCGGACGTCCATACGACCCATAGCGGTCAACGAAAATAGCTTCGCTCACCCAATCCCTGACGTAGCGATCGTTCGAAAGTGGACCGATCGTCTGCTCCGTCTCTAATGCCTATGTATGATGATTGTTTAAACTTAAAATGATTTGATATATGGATGACTTTAAATACGATTAAAATATGCAATATGTATTGAATGATTATATGTATTGATGTATGTAATTAAAAGATGGATTGGTCAAAAGTGTTTTATTGTAATCGTGGAGGGGAAACGAGTTTCACCACCTAGTGGTGACGTTTTCTAGGGAAACGAGTTTCACCCCTAGTGGTAGCATTTCCAAGTTGAAGCAAGTCCACCCCTTAGTGGTGGCATTTGGCCTTGCTAGCCATTGTCCGACGAATCAACGTAGTCTTCCCAATCATCAAGATAAAAAGTTATTTAATTAAAGATGAAAGATGAATGACTTAATTGGGACATAACGATGAAGATGATGATGAAGCACCTAAAAGGATGCTAATGAATGTCCTATTGTCATATGATCTGAAGATGATAAAGTGAAGCAAGATAAGTTAATGATATGCTTAGCATAATATTTAATGATGTTATATGTTTTCTTATCTTGCCATGATGACTGTTCACATGCCGTATAATGTGCATAAGTAGCTCATAAGTCATAGCATGCATATATTCTATGTTTCTATTATGATGTAATCTATATGTCATGATATGTATAAAGCATATTATAAGATCATAACTTGCATGAACCTCAACATACTCTAATATGAGAAATCGCATGAACCTCATGGATCCGTGCAAATATAAACGAGGCATAAGCTCAACGGCGAAGGTCTCACGACAAAATTGCACGTGACAATTGGGTCATGGTTCAAGTTATCTTATATTACGATGATGAACTTTTTAGAGAATCAAGTATATATAGTCTATGGTTGAGTCATGAACTTTTATAAAAACTCATTTATGTATTATGAACTAGGGTCTTATGTTAGAGCCTGTTATCTTATGATTTATTAGCTCATGAAGTCTTCCATTTTATTATTATTATTATTATTATTATTATTATTATTATTATTATTATTATTATTATTATTATTATTTTGTTGTGATGTTATATGCAATTAGATTATAAAGAAATATGCAAATGTCCAAGGTTCGGTCTCTAAATTGGGGTCTAATTTTGGGAATGTTACAAAACTCATGGATAAAAAATTTATTTGGCTACTAAGAGTTTTCAATTATTTTTTAATGTCTATTTATAAATGTATGATAAAATTTTGTCTTCTATTAGATCTTGAACTCAACCTGAGTTAATTCTATCCATCCATCATTAATTAATCACCTAATAGTCATCGATGATTTAAATACAAATTTAATTAACAACTCTAGAATCATACTCATATCAATTTCATGTCCACTCAAACTCTATCATATCTTTCTAACATCTCCTCCAATTTTTCTTTAATTTTGAAATTAAATAATTCCAACAAATAAAATAATAATTTTCCATATCCACTTAATAAATAAAATTATCTTTTATTTATTTTTGAAAATCGAGGGCGTTACAATACATCCTATGTGAAGCATGAAAAGTTACCTTGTTTGAACGCTGTGACAATGCAAATAATGTTATGTGATCACACAACATGAAGAAAGGGGAATCTAACAAATAATACGAATAAACGGTAGAAACCTTTTCCTGTTGTACCTCCATGAAGCTTAAAAACTTTGATTTGGTCGAAATGGTCACCTCAATTTTCTTCTCTCTCCTTTGTCTTTCGCCGAGGTCAGAGTCTAAAGTTACTGCACACGTTTTGTCAAACCACATTGCAGAAAATTCCGAAGCTGTTCTAGCTTTATCCACCCACTGTGGCCAGTCAAAGAAAGATAAGGACGCTTTGCCTCGAAGTCTCAGTTGACTAGTGGCACTGTCTCTTGCCATTGATTCGTCTTAATCAATTCGCTCGCCAAAGGCTAAGAGGACTTGTCCACACCAATTCCAAGTCCCAGAAGAAGAAACTATGATTTTTTTCTCCTTTTTTTTTCACTGAAGTTTAATTTGTGTTTTCTATATGTCAAAATTCCTTTTCATCATCAGGAAACAAATCTATTTTTAATCATTTTGAGGGGGGCAGCAAAGGCATTCAATTGATACGACCTGAACAAAATGGCGGCCCTGATTGTTGGATTAGAGATTGCAATTAGGGCTTCCAAAAAGCTTTTATTGATAAGAAGTCACAATTCAAAACATTCTTCAAAGCTTACACTGACTCCCAGCCCTCTAATGCACCGAGAGCAGCTTATTCTTTGCAAAGCAAGGAACACAAAATCCTCCTCCTTTTGCTATTTTTGCGATCATTACAAATGGAACCCATCAAACTATTCTAAACCTGTTTGGATAAAAATTCAAGGTTAAGTCCCCAAATTTCTACACCAAAAGGACCAAGTTATGACAGTTTAAGCCTTCCAGAAGGTATCCCCATATTAACATCGCTAGTAAAACTCACATGAAGTAATAGAAAATGTGGAAACACTCATGAAGTAGATAGAAAAAAATGTTGCAGTGATAGGAACAGGATGCAGAGAAATAGATGCACAACAGGAAATGGTGTAGAGCTTAAGAGGCCTATTGTAATTAGAGTTGGAGAACGCAGAAGAGTAGAGACCAAGGCCAAGATGAGGTTGTGGGGGCATGGCGATAACAAGATTTGAGAAGCCTCTTATACAAGTCATGCTCAACACTACTATCGTCTTCATCCTACATTATTGGAACTGAGAGGGCTCTGAATAAATAGTACCACCACTAAGATGATCTTTATGTGCAGTAGTAGTAGTGGATAAGATCAGAAGATGGACACTTCAAGAAAATCATCCCACATACAGCACAAACTATAAATATACATGTGAAATGTTATTCAGCATCAATATCATGAAGGTTCAACCAATCACTGGCTTGTTTGTTCTTCGGGCTACTTGGGTCGCTTCCCTCAGGTGAACTACCTGGCATCTTTATTGAATTGAACCCACTCTCTAGATTCTTCAAGTTGGGTGTCTGTATGGTGAGGTTGCATTTGCCTTGATATTGGCATCAGCATCGTCATCCTCCAGGTCACTGAATGAGACGTCTTCCTCAGGTCCCAGTGGTAGTCCAGTAATTCTCGTGTTATCCCCATCTTCACCTGTGTCATCATCCAACCAATCATCCCCATCCTCCTCGTGCTGCTGAATCGGAACTCTGTTTGCCTCGTTTGGCAAAGCTTTGGTTTTGTCATGACTTGTCAGTTCTTCTATCACAGACTTGTCTACAACTTCTACCTCGTTAGTTTGGACTGCATGCTTTTCAGTGTCAACATCTTCCACAGGAACAGGTTCATGTGTCGATGGCGAAGATGTAACAGATTGTGCAGATTTGTGAAGTAGATCAGGTGGTGATGTTGGATTCCGTGCATTTGAAACAGCAATCTCATCCTCTTTCGTATGCATTCCCTCTCTTTCCGAACTCTGGGACACTGATCTTTTGGGAATTTGCAAATCCTGCAGCAGCATTGTTCTAGCTTCCAGTATCTGCACAATAAACACGAAGCTTAAGTACAGGAATGCGACTCAATATATCACATGGATAAATTGCAATCCTCAGAACTCAAACTAAAATGAGGAAGTGGCAAGGATGGTCCATATTTTCATAGTAGCAACTACCATAAAGGTGTTACTAAATCAGCACATGCGATATACCACAAAAAAAGTGGCAGGTTATGCCCTTCAAGAAAGTATTGGCCCTTAATAACATCCTTGAACTTACCAAGTATACAAAAAAAATTGTGATATTAGATGGTTCAGTAAAATAATAGCATAACTATGCATCTCTTAAACAAGCATCTAGAAATTTTATTGTTCATACTGGTCAATAAAATTACTCACTTGAGAAAAGAAACACGATTTCCTCAAGAGCCCACAACCCATGGTTTAAAAACTTGCATACCAACAAAACAAACTAAGATATCACAGCTTACTTTACCTGCGAGGTGGATAGAAGTTCAGCATCTTGCTTGCTGAGTCTTGAGTGCAAAAGAACAAAATAAACTTTCCAAAAGTTGGATTCACTCATATGACCTGGACAAAGCTCCATCCGCAAGTCTGCTAATTCAGGGGCGAGATGTACAATAGCTATAGCATGCTTTTGTTGTGCATCTGACATTTCAAACTCTGAAAAGCAATGCAATGAAAATGAGTTAATTTATGTTTGTTGCAAAAGTGAAACAAAACCCAAGAGAATTTAGAGAAAGAGATAGGCGAGAGATGAGAGAGCGCTATAATGAAACAGAAATACTCATGGATTACAGTTTTTAGATGGAAAACATGAAGAATGTGCAACTATAAACTACAGAACACTTAATAATATTAAAAGGTTGAGCTGGAAACTTACTAAATCTGAAGAACGCAGCCAATAGACATCATGCAAATGTGAAAAAATGAGGAGGTGCAAACTTTTTTAAGCCGTACTAACCATCAGTACAGTCAGAAGAAAATGAAACACACATAAGGTGAAAATGCAGATTTTTCCTTGAATATGGAATTTCTGATATTATCTCTGTCTAGGTCTTGCCTGACATAACAAATTGCAATTAATATTAAAAACCCTTATTGTGATGGGCATACCTCTCGTTGTCTCAAATATTTTCTGTACGTTGCAATTTGATTTAAAGAATCATCAGATATTCTGGGATAATGAGAGAATTTTTCATGGTCAACAATTAAATGCAACAATAGTAAGAAATGGAACTAGGATAAAACTTTACACCATTACACCAGTGAGCTAGAGAAAAAAGTCCAATGACAGATCATTTAGCATTCTTGTGATGTACTTCAACTAAATTACTCCGCAGGCATAAATTCAAAAGATCAAATACAGCATGAGAAAAAAGAATCAGATATAGGCAAGTACTTGCAAATACATTGGCGTTATGTTTAAGTTCGATTTTTTTTTCATCCCCCACAAATGTTGATACCATGCTAATGCATTACATAAGAGGAGAGGAGCGTATTTACCAACAGAGCCACCATCCTCATTCAGCAACGGAAACCCTAACCACGTCTCTGGGTGCATAGCAATATTCCTTGCAAAGACCACAACATCCTCAGACACGCCGACCGCATCCAACTCAATTCTCTCCACCTCCACCCCCTGGTCGTCATCCTCCCTCTCTTCATCCTCCAATCCAAATGGCAATAACGACGATGCGAACTTGGATATCTCCGCCACGGCCCTGGCCTGCGACAGCATCGAGATCCCACTCCTCACCTTCCCGCTGATCTCCTCGAAATCGCTCCTGATCCTGGCCAGCCTAGGCGATTCAACGGAGGTGTCCACCTCTTCCGCATCCTTCGGTTCCCCAGGCGCGACATCCAGACCTTCCGATCGGCGCCCGCGGCCGGAGGCCTCCGGCGAGGACGAGTCATCCTCCCGCTCCATCGCCACCGAAGGGGGCGCGAGAAAGGAGGCGACGCCCCAGAACCGGCTAGTGAGGGTTTTGGTGAGCTCCGACAAGTCCTCCTTCACTCCCCTAGTTGGAGTCCCGGGCTCTTCTCCCATGTCCTCTTCTCCTTCCCAACCGTTTACATCGGCAGCCTCCGACGGAGAAGTAGATGCCGCGGCGGTGGAGGCCCCGCGTGAATCATCGTCTTCATCGTCGTCTTCTCCGCGCAGGGTGTTCACCAGCGACCTCGCGAACCACGACATGGGTCTCGTTTCGCCTTCGTGACTTCGTCGTCCAATCGAACGCGCGACAAGGCCATGGATTGGCGACGGAGGACAGAGTTCGCTTTGGGAAATGCCATGGATTGACGTCCGCATAGGATAATGTGCTTTCACATCCGTTCGATCAGAAGGCCTGAGATTCGACGGTAGATAACCGGTATCGCATGGTATGTTTTATGAGGTGTTTGTGATGAGCATAAGTTGAGAACATGGAGTTCTTAAAACTAATTTATATTTTTTTATGAAAAAATGGTTGGCTTATCCCTTTTAACACCTAGCACTCACCTACTAATGTTCTTAAAATTGGATCCATTGATCATTGGGTGTCCGATCGGTTTAATATGGTTCAATTAAGTTGAACCAAAATTTTATTAAATAATATTATTTTTATTACTTCAAGAAAATATATTATAAATTAAAGTATAAAACGAAATAAATAATGAAATAAAAGTGTATTAATTATTTTAAATTAATCAAATATTAATAAATTATTTTTTTATATTTTTAAAATATATATTATTTATAATTTAATTTTATTATTTTCATACTTAACAATTTCATGAATAAGTTTATTTTTTTTATTTAACCGTGTCTTTATTACTATCAACTGACATTTTAGTTTATAATTTCGAATTTTTCTTCATATTATCTATTTCCTCTTTCAAGATCAACCTATAAAGTTTACTATATTACTTATGTTTAAATTTTTAATATAAATTATTTATAATGGCTTAAATTATCAACTTATTTAAGTTCATGATAATATTTTGTTTTATTTAAATTTAACTTTATTATTCTTACCTTTTATTTTCAAATTCAAATTTACTTTCCCTAATACTAATATCCTTTTTTTTACATTCATCCTATAAAATTTAATCCCTTATTTTGTTTTTCCCCTTACTATTCTTCCACCATTCATACTATAATACATTTTCCCTTTTGTATTTATTTTCTATTATTAGTTTAGATTTTTTTTAAAAAAAATTGGATTGAACCGATTTTTTTATTCAACCCAGTTCCACCAAGTTGATTCAGTTCAATCCGGTCTTTTGAAAAATCAGTCTATAATATCAAATGGGACCAGACCAACTGCTATCATCTATTATCATTTTGATTAAAAGAAGTGTTGAATTAATAAATCTAACAAATTTTATGATGATGGATCCCGATCTTTATTAAACATAATTTTATTTAATATTTGGATAAAAAATTTAGAATTAAAATTATTTTGATAAATAAATTTAATAAATGTTTGGATGAAAATAAGAACTAAAAATATGATTTATTATTTTAGTGAGCTTATTTTATTCCGTTAACTATATAATATTTCCATATAGAAAGAAGGAAAAACATCAAAGTTAAGGTAAGGTAAATTAATTTAATAGATTAAAAAAGAAAAGAAAATTTAGCATCAAATATTAATTTAATTAGATTTAAAAAAAATGAATCAGTACAATATTATACTAGTTAATCACATCATATTTATGTAAAGTAGTTATATGATTCTATCTTATTTGGACGAATATAATTAATAATTAATACTAGTTAATTACATACCATTTAAAAAATAAAATAGAAATTATATTTATTAACTAATAATTTAATGAGATACAAATATGACCTAAACTGGATTTTGTATAATATTTTTTTATCTCGAAAACTCACTAAAGAAATTAGTGATATCATACCTTTTTATTTATTATTAAAATTTGTTTATGATTATTACATTATTTGTTAAAATATGGAAACTTTTAATCTGCAATAATTATTATCATAATATAAATAATAATTAACAACTTGTTAATACTTTAATACAATTTAAATTAGGTTATGTGTAGTAACTTGTATTGAGAAATAATTGTGGTGATAGGTAACTTAATTTAGGGAACCCATGTAGCTCTGTTTTTGGTAACTTTATTTATGAACAAAACATTATTTTTTTTTATTTTTCTTACTATAAAGCTAATTAGGATATAATGATTTTACTACAAATTATGAATTATTAAATCTAATTATGATTTTATTTTTTATTTTATATAAATAAGAAATTATTAATTTTATACAGACTTTAATTTTTTTGAAAAATGAAAAAGCAACTAGCTCTTAATTTTTTTAAAAAAAATGAAAAAGCAACTAGTTCTTACTTCCAATATAACCTAATAAATTTTTTATGGAAGCAAAAATCAATACATGAAAACTCGATGTCAAATCATATTTGACATCATGAGCCGTCATTGCGAATCTTACATAAGGCAACAGATCTTACATTCCAAACTAAGGAGTTGTTACTCTCTCATCACTGCACTCGGGGTGTTTAGTATGGGATTAAGGGTTAGAAGAAGGGGTTTGTTCTTAATTTTGCATCCAAATATCTTATAAACAATATATTCTAGTCAAATTTTCAAACAATTAAAATCACCTTGAAAACTACAAAAATCGCTAAGTTTTGTTCTTAAAATAAGAACATAATGTTCTTGCCATGGCAAGAACAAATATTTTGTTCACTCTCATTTATTATTTGATATTAATAATTGCACATAATTAATTATATTTTATATTTATTAATTTTTGTAGAAAAATACATTATAAATAAATGATACTTAAAGTAATATTTAAATGCTAACAATGATAAAAATTATCTATTTTATTTATTTTTATTAATTATTAAATAATTTCATAACATTACTTAATATAATATGCAATTTCATATTCTTTTGTTCTTGATTTTGTTATAAGAACATTTTCACTTTTGATAAGAATAAAAAAGGAATATTCCATCTAATTCCTATTAATTTTGTTCTCATACCAAACATGACCATTGAGAATTAACTATATCACGACCTATTACAAAAGGAGTCACATGTGTTACATCTGACATTACATTTTTACATGGACATCATGTATATATCATTAACATTTAAATATTGCACCTGAAAATAGCGATTCGTGAGATATCTTTCACAAGCATTAAAATAATATAGTTTTAATATTGACAAGTTATGAAGATCAATAGGAAAGCGCCCGATTCACGAGCCATAATAGGGATATCTTGAGTTTTATTTTGGACCATCAATTCTGATCACCATCCATGATATATATTTGTAGTTTTAGGCATTGATTTTTCAAATGAAGTTTCATTACCAAAGTCATACCAAACAACTTAGAAACATTAGAGGCACTTAAGAGCTATAAACAAAAGATTTTGAAGGCAGAAAAGGATGTGCTTAAAGCCGAATAAATTACATTAAATGTCTTCCAGCTTTATAATTTGTTCAACATGTCCTTCAACTTTTCTTTGTAACACCAATGCTCTTCATTTTTTAACTCGTTACATCCGGTGCTCTCTTTACCTGGTATAACCCATCACCTAGTTGAGGAGCTGACGTGGGAGATGTGATATTGACAAGACATTTTCTCTCCTCCCTACACTGACGTGGCAATATTAAAAAATTAAAAAATAAAAAATGTCATGACATCGCCGACGAATGGGATCTCCTCCTAACGGGACATCTTCTCCTCGTCAACGCGCGGGAGGGGCACTCCCCCCACCCCCACCCACCCACCCCCCACCTCACCGGCGAGCGAGGTCGCAGAGAGGAGAGGAGAAGGGTGGGGGGCCTCGCGCCCCCCCTCCCGCATGCCGGCGAGCAATATCGCAGGGGGGCGAGGCTCCCCACCCCCTCCTGCGTGTCGACGAGGAGATCCCACTCGTTGACCATGTGGCATTTTTATTTTTTTAATATTGCCACATCAGCATAGATAGGAGAGAAGATGTCCTCTTAGCGCCACATCTAGTCCACGGCAGCCCCATGATCGGGAGATGGACTATAGCAGATAAAGAGGACACCGGATGAGACGAGTTAAAAGATGGAGGGCAATGGTGTCACAAAGTGAAGTTGAAAGGTATTGCTGAGCAAATCTTAAAGTTGGAGGACATTTGGTATAATTTTTCCGCTTAAAGCCTGTGAGTCGTGTCAACCTGCCGAGGAATTTCGAAGTGTGAAGATCATTCGAAGAGGAAGAATACATTGTAATCATCATTTATGCTACCAACAGTTCAAAGATCCCGAAGACTATGAGTTATGTTTCTATTTTTTTACTTGAATACCTAGTTTTCCATGTTTTATCTTTATCGCAATAGAGATTTATATTATTTTTAAAATTAAAAACTATTTGAACTCTTTGTTCAATTGAGTTAGTTGAACATTTTGATTTCTTTTGATTATGCATGATGAATTGATTATTTTTTATGAATGATTTGATTTATGTGATCAGATTACCGATATGTAAGAAGGGTGATTTAAAATTTCAGTAACCAAGATTGCTTTAAGAATTGATTTTTTTAATTTTAACTTGAAGCATACATATGGATGTTCAGTAACTCGTCTTTTGTGCCAAATATTATGCAATCTATTTTTCTGTCAAATATTGTGAGTGAATAACAATTTTGAAAATATATATTAATGCACATTAATTCTTTATAAAATTTGTAATTGACTCATCATCTGTAGTTGTTAATTTAATTAGTAATTATGGTGATTTGGTTTACTTCTATTGAAAAGGTCAATATATTTGGCCAATATATGTAATTATGGTTCATACATGTTTAACTACACATTAATCATCCATAATCTCAATTACTTTTCGAATCAATTTTTGAAATTAAAAAATTCTCCCCTAAAACCATTTTAAAAAAAAATAAAAATCACCCTCTAATGAGTTATTTTTTTTTCTGAGGGTTTTTTCAAGGTCCTACTTTTGTATAATTATATTTAAAAATACATAATAAATAAAAATTAATATAAAAATATTTAATTTTATATTAAATATAAAAATATACTACTAAAATTTTAAAGTTATTAATTTAGAGTTCGATAATGTTATAGAAAAGTATGAAATTTCATACAAAAAATATTATCTCTATACTAAAAGAATTGATAACATATGTATTAATTATATAATTAAAAAATATAAATAAAAAATGAGATCCACGGACCCCTTGGGGCCCTAATTTTAATGACTGAATTTTAATTTGTTAAAAATCACCTTAAATCATATTCAAATTCCTAATTTTTAATTTTTTGGGTCGAATAATTTTTTTTTTGTATTGGTCAAATTTTTCTTACACCCCTAATCTCAATGCTCGACATTAATATATTTAATTACTTATCATTTATTTTTTTGCTCTTGTAATTTTTTGTGTCAATCATTGTACCTTTTCTCTCCTAGTAGATTGATTATTTGGATAGATTAAATTTAAATATTTCTTCGAAGGGTCGACAGTCTATTTTACTTTATTATTTGATACGTCTAGTGAAATTGCTAGCAATTTTAATTGTTACATATTATTTGCATCAGTAGTAACATTGCTTAAGACATAAAAATCATTTTTCAAGAAATTATCACGTAGAGACATTATTTGAAGTGATGTTCATGTGTTTCGAAAAAAAATTATTAAATAACCAAGTTTATCTAAGGTGGACACAAAAATTAAATTACATTGAAATTCAAGTGCATATAAAAGATCGTGAATAAAAATTTCATTGCGGAGAACTAACTCGCAAGTGTCAATGCCTTTAACTTTAACTTTTTGTTATTACTAATGTATATCCATCTTACACCCCGTTAAGTCTACGAAATTTTACAAAGTTTTTTGTGCTTTTCTGTGGCATGGTTGGTTGCTTTTGAATTTACAATCCATAAAGAATGAGTTTCAAAAATCAAAAGCACGAACTATAAACATAAGTTAAAATGTTGTGATTAGGACAAACTTCTTTGGGAAGTACAATCACAAGCAAAATGATCATTACCACTTGACATTATGTATGTCTTTATTTCCACCATGCTTTTGTGGGTGAACCACAGCTTTTTTTAATCAAACGTTTACGCCATGTGCTTGGGAGTTGTGCTAGTGATACTTCTACCATTCTCATCAACTACCTTGGCCGGAAAATTTCATAACCACTAAAACTTCATCTTTCATTTCAAGATGGTGAGCTGTTTCATCAAAGATTTTGATGTTATCATTATGACTCAAATTTGTAGCTCATATGTCTCAACTTCGAGGAAGAGAGTGAATCAAAGTCTGCACCTTTTGCTCATCATCAAGCATCATTCCCTCAATTTGGAGCTCTTTGACTATGTTAGGCATTTCACAAGCATGCTCATTCATCGTGTGATTTAAGTGCTTTAGCAATGAGTCAAATTTAATTATAAGCATAAAATGACTTATAGTTGTCACAACTTTAAACTTGTTGTGACGTGCTACATTAGTTCAATGGTTGTATTGTAGCCGTCAAATTCACACATAAGAGAATTGTTCATTGAGTTTAGCTACAAGTTTGATATGCCTCAGTATCTCTTTTGTATTGTTCACGATTTCAACCATTACATGATTAATTAATTTCAGAACATTTTGTTCCACTCATAGATATTGATTGAAGTTCCAAATACCAAAGTTATTGACATTCAGGCTTATTCGGGTCAATAGCTATTGTATTTGAGATGATCTAATTTTTTATACGAAAATGATGAAATAATGACAACCATGAGTGATATAATTGAGAGGTCACTATGCTCTCACCATTCAATCATTATTCATTAAGTTAATAATGCGACAAAAAATTAGTCTATGAATTTTGAATCAACTAATAATTCAAAATCACCTAAACCTAATTGTGTTGCATATTATTATTTCTGATTTGACCAGGACAATCAACATTGGTGAACAACATCTCTTCTCTATATGCTACCAATTAAATAACCACCACCATCCTTCACCATGACACCATTTTTTTTTTAAAAAAATATACGCATCACTTTCATGTATTAACCATATTTCAAGGTCCGCCACACACCATAGTGTATTAGTCCTACATATAGAACTTCATATGTTATATTTGTCTAATAGCTTAAGTTTTAAAATTATACAAACTAATTATTCATTTCCCTAGGTTTTGATGAATTATTGCCATTTATACTTACTTCACAAAAATGAGTTCTCTTTTAATTTCAACAAATAAAACTAATAGACATGTTATGCCACATATAATTCATGAACAACATAGAGTTAAAATTTTTATTGTGCATGCTAATTTAATTTTAAAATAAAAAATTTCTCAACTGATTTGAATGCATAGCTAAAATATGGTAGCATGCTATTGTTCATGTTCAAACTATAAAAAAATGCATGACTAGTAAAATGTCAATTTATGTTGAATAACTTATATGTATATTAGATTCCCCCAAAAAATATATCATATAAAAAATTTCTAATATTAACTAGAAAATTACTCTGAAGTTTCATGCAAAGTTTTAATTTTTTTTAACATAATTGGTGCATGTATGAATATTCAATCCAACAATTATATGGTTGCATTTGGAAATAAAATTGCAGTTCCTCTAAATTCTTGATAAATAGTTGAATTGACATATTAGTTCGAGGTGTGTTTGGATGAAGTGGAATGGGAGTTGATGTGATAGCAAAAAGTTAATTTGATGGATGATTTTTTTGTAGATTTTGAATTAAAATGATTATTACAATTATAAAGTATAATTTATTATTAATTAAAATAAAATTATAAATTATTTAAAATATAGTATTTAAATATAAAACATCATTTTTAAAATTAATTATAGTTAATAAAATATTAATTTTTAATGAAACAACAAGTAATAAATAATATTATATTAATCTATAGTTAAAAATTATTTTATATTTATTAAATAATTTATTTTGTTAGAGAAATGTGTGAGAGAAAGAAAAAGAAATAATAAATAAAAATAATAATATCACGTTAAAAAAATGGTCGATTCCATAGTTATAGTTCTCTGGTTCCATAAAAAGGTGGAAGCGGAGCACCGAGAACTAAGTCACGTGATGACCTGGTTTCATATTTTGGTTTTCTTACAGGGTCGTTTGGAAACGGAACCACGATTCTTCCTAAGTTCCTGGTGTAAAGTTAAATTGACATATTAGTTCAAGTGTGTTTCGTTGGAATGGAATTTGATGATGATGAATAAGATGATTGATGTGATATGAAAAAGTAGATGTGATGGACGAAATTTTGGTGGATTTTGAATTAAAATTTATTATTATAATTATGAAGTATAATTTTATTATTAATTAAAATAAAATTTTTATGGGAAAATTTTTGTTATAAAATATATTATTTAAATATACAAAATCATTTTTAAAAATTAATTATATTTAATAAAATATTATTTTTTAATGAAATAATAAGTAATAAATAATATTATGTTAATTCATTATTATGAATATTTTATATTTATTAAATAATTTATTTTATGAAGGTTCATTGTGTGAGAGAAAAGAAAAAGAAAAAAGAAAATGAATTTTTTTAAAAAAATTGAAATGTCGTGTCAAACCAAAAAAAAAGGGACAGGTTCTACCACATTTGTTTCCGCCCCGGAATCGAGTTCCGGGGCGGTGTTTGGCGGAACTGGATGAAACAATATCGCGGTTCCCGTCTAGTTCCACAAACAAACGGGGCCATATGGGAATGTAGTTCTAGTGCCACGTTTGGCAGAACCAGGCGAAACAAAGTCACGATTCCAATCCGATTTCTTTGCCAAACACAGCCTATAAGTACAAACTTTGCTAACGGCCAATAAGTCACGGTTCCAACCTGGTTCCATTGCCATTTTAATTTAAATTTTTAATATTACCACGTCATTACAATGTCAATGTGGAGAGGAGAGATTCAACGCCACGTCAGTTCCGTGATCGGGAGATCGTCAATTGTAGGTAAGGACGACATCGAGTGAAATGAGTTAAAAAAATGGAGGGCATTCGTGTTACAAAAGTGAAGTTGGAAAATATCGTTGGATAAACGTTCAAGTTGGAGGACATTTAGTGTAATTTTTCTAATAGAATCATGCACCAAACTTGGAGAAAAAATGATAGAATGCGACAGGAAATAATTTTAAAATTCTCACCAATTTTTTTAATATTTTATGTGCATATATGGATCTTCATTAAAAGCTAATAATTGCATAATTATTCATTTTTATAATTTTAAAATTCTCACAAAATATTGAAAAATAATTGTAGACTATAATAGAGAATTATCATGAAAATTTCAAGACAAATTCCTAGATTTTAATTTTCTATATATATTTACAAATTGCATAAATATAAATTTCGTAATTAAGAAAGATATAGAAATATATGAAATTTTACGAGACATCAGAACACTATTATGGAACTTTTCCAAAAAAGAAATCTTTAATTTTTTTCATAAAAACTCTTTATTTTTTGGACATACTATGTTCATATATGAATTTTTCATAAAATATCTAATATTGCATAAAGACATATATATATATATATATAATCCTCAGGCTCTCAAATCATCATCCAAATTCCATTGTTATTTATCTATTTTCTAAAATTTTCAAGCAACTAATCACTCTAGTAATAATATTTATCATCCACTTTCTAATTGTAACTGAATGAGAATTCCTTTTTTATTTTTACGGTTACTCAGGTACACTCACTTCGTCCTGTGTAGTGTCCTAGTGTTGGAGCTGCGGTCCTCCGGTCCTCCCCCACTATGGCCATCGTCATGGCTGCTCAATTCCTCAACCCGCACCACGGTGAAGCCCCACTGCTGCCTTCTCATGGGTGTCCTGATGTGTGTGGCCTTTACGGTCGCCACCACCTCCTCTGCTCGATTTACCACTTCCAGTTGACCAACATCAACGTTGCCGCCTGTGCCAGGTTGACGTCCGCTTCTATGACCTCACCATGGAGGATCTGTAACGCCCTCAAATCGACCCCCACCACGTGGCGAAGATCAATCTGAAGACGCTACGTCATGCTATAACTTGACTATAATATTAATCATATCTCAGTCAAAACTGAGACACGCCAACGGAAAGAAAATAAAATAAAAGAAGATAACATAATTATACGGAAGTCTAAAAGTGGCTATATCATTGCTAAGAAAATAAAATAGATTCTACATCATGAATCTAAAATGTGGAAGGTAAATGGAAACTAAATAACACTCTAAAAGCCCTATAGTTCATGTGCCGTCTTATCGTCAGAACTTCATCACCACACGCCTACTCCATCACGTCACTGACCTGGTCCTGTGGAAATCAGACACAGAGAAGGAGGTCCTCCCATAAGCTTTACAGCCTAGTGGGGAACCACATGATATACAGTGCATGACATGAATATAGTAATCAACGGTAAATAATCATACTTAACTTGAACGTGAAAGATAACATATCAGTATCATGGATCATAATGAGAATAAGATTAGTAGATATCATGAATCATGAGGATCAATAATATATATTAAATTTGGAATCATGACATACTTGACTTGACTTGAACTTGCTTCTTGATCTTGGTTATTAATTAGCAATCAGGGTGACTTTAATTCTTGGGGTATGCCCAGCAAACGATACGGCCTTGTGCGGATCAATGGGTGATCAAACCATGACCAAAGGAGCGACCCTTATCTTGATGCACTTGGCTTGGACTGACAACCCATCATTAATTTTTCATCTGAACTTATTAATCGCTTTAATAACTTGTAGCTCTTTGTTCTTGATTCAATCGATACGATAGGATCAACGTAAAATAAATCAATAACAGAGTAAATCATGTAAGTCAGTGAGGGATCTCTGCGGGGTCAAAAAATATGATCAATCATATATATATAATATATGGATAAAAGGAAAATAATTAATAAATATAATAAAAAAATTTCTGGGGAATCGGTCGACCGGTTCAGGGGAACGGTCGACCGATTGTCTGCGGGTCGGTTGATCCGTTCAGTTGAACGGTCGATCTGATGGGGAAGGATCGGTCGACTGGTGACAGGAATCGGTCGACCGGTCGACATGTGCAGAAAGCGGCTGCATGCAAGTTATCGGTCGACCGGTTGCCGCGATGCATACGGACCGGTCGACCGGTAGGCGTCCAAAAAACTTGCAGAACCCTCGAATTTCGTGAATTTTTCGGTGCAATCTCAATCTAACCTAATTCCTATCTCCTAGCAGATCAATCACATAATAATAGATCAACAAACAGTGAATTATGCATGCAAATAATCAATCAATCAATCAATTCAAGAAAATCAAGCAAGGCAAAATAAGGAACTTGAACCATCTTTTCCTCTTCTTCTTTACTTGTACGATTAGGGCATGATTTAACATTATTCAGGGGTCATGCAAAGTGATTTCGATTCACCCACCTGGTCACGATGGATCCTACCCTTGATTCGTTAAAAATCCGTTTGAATTCCGCCCTTGTTTCCTCCCTATTCTTCCTCTCGGTCACCCTCTGCAGAAATTTCAGCAAGGACGTAAAAAGGACAGCACTCGAAAGACGATGAGAGGAGAACAAGTAGTTTTCCGCACGCCTTGAAATTGAGATGAAGGAGAGGAGGGATTTGTTGTTGGATTTCCTGCAGCCTGACGGCGCTCCAGAAGTCCGACAGGGTCTCGTGAGTTTTGCTAAGGGAGAAAGAGTTTTAACAAATTTGGTCTCATCTTATATAGACCCCTCTCTCCTAAACAAATCTGATTAGATCAGATTTAAATCTTCTTCCTTTACCAACTTTGAGTGGCATTGGGTCTTTTTATTTTTTTCTCTCAACCGTGCGTTTAAATTCTGGTTTCTTTTCCTCTTTTTTCTTATCTTTTTGTTGGTTGTTACAGGATCAGCATGCGTTGATAGCCCTCGGATCATGCACGCTAAAATGACATCATAATCCTGAACTGCACTGAGAACACGAACGAAGGCAAGACCTTGAACAACAAGTTAGAAGAACATGCTGCATAGGTGGGTCAAGTCCTTGAACAAGAACATGTACTTCCAGTTGTGGATCCCTTGCGACAGTATTGATCCATTTCACAATTACATGTCCGAGATGGGGTACGTGATGTCTTGTGACTTGGTTTAATGGATTTTGATGCCGGAGACAATGAGAATCTCTTCCTCTCTCTGCGCATTCCAAGGAATTTCATGTAGTGCATATTTAACTTCGGTTCCATGATGCTTTTTAGGTTTGCAAATTAATGATATCGAGCCATTTTGCCAGGATGAGATTGTTTTGTATCGACAATGTGCTGAGAAAGGAGTTTAGTATCTGTTCTTTTCTTTTTCATCATCACATGCATGTGGTCTCTCAAGTAAACTTTTGTTTTATATTGTGTTAGTTCCCGGGAGAAAGAATTGAGACAAAGGCTCCAAGATAGCGAGGTTAAGTTGATTTCTTCAATACCACTGGAAGAAGCAAAGGGAAGAATCCTCAACCAGAAGTTGCATCTAGGTGCGCTTTAGCATTTAGTTCTTCTAATGGTCCAATCATATCAATTTGCCACTGTGTTGTGGTATTAATTGATCTTATTATATCAAATTCTCTACATTAATATTTTTATGCAGTGATGGAAATATCTTAAATAACTATTACAACATCACAAGAACACTTCACAATTTCTCTTTTACAATTTGAAATCTCACACGAGAATAAGAGAGAAAAAAATGAAAGATTTGCAATTTGGAACTCAAATGGACTTCTCAAATGTTCTTGTCACTTTTTCTTGGAAGTCTTGATTATTTCTACACCTTTGAATTCTCTTTTATAGTCTTCTTAACTTCATTTAGCCGTTGGAACTTATTTTCTAATTTTGAGGCTAAAATATGATCGTTATAGTGCATTCTGTACGTTGATTGATCGACCGTCCTGCACTATTTTAAGTATAACATTTTGCCACTGTGTTGTGGTATTAATTGATCTTATTATATCAAATTCTCTACATTAATATTTTTATGCAGTGATGGAAATATCTTAAATAACTATTACAACATCACAATAACACTTCACAATTTCTCTTTTACATTTGAAATCTCACACGAGAATAAGAGAGAAAGAAATAAAAGATTTACAATTTGAAACTCAAATGAACTTCTCAAATGTTCTTGCCACTTTTTCTTGGAAGTCTTGATCATTTCTACACCTTTGAATCCTCTTTTATAGTCTTCTTAACTCCATTTAGCCGTTGGAACTTGAATTCTAATTTTGAGGCTAAAATATGATCGTTATAGTGCATTCTGCACGTTGATTGATCGACCGTCCTGCACTATTTTAAGTATAACATTTTGCATAATTATCCAAATAAGATGATATTTGATTCTATGAAAATCTAACAGAATTCTCTACAACTTTTATATTCATCATTTATCCAAAATCTAATAAGATTATAGTCAAATATTGATTCAAAGTTCAATATACAAAATTATCCAATTCAAATAAAATATTTTAGACCTTTACTCTTTTATACGTAACTTTTCATATCAGTATCCAAATTAGATGATATTTGATTCTCTAGAATGATTAAAGAATTATCTATAATTTTTATATTCACCCATTAATGTTAATATTGTGGGAATATAAACAAATATTAATTGAAAGATTAATGCATGAAGCAACTCATTTCTATTTAAACTTTTTCGACATTTAAATATAACTCTAATTTTTCGAGATTTATATGATTAAAATATAATTATATAAGGCATAAAAACTTTGCTCCAACAAAAGAAAAGTTAAAATTTGTCAAATGACAACTCTCACAAATTCACCTATTATTATATTTTAAAGTGTTAAAAGGTTAAATTATATTTGTTATAATGAGTAACAATAATATATATAAGCATAAGTAGAAAGTGTCACATGTAAAGCTCTCGTGAATTAAAGTATAAAATGATAATATTTTAAATATATAAATACTCAAAAGTTAGTTATTAAAAATACATATTTTTATCTATCCAATTTTTTAAAGTAATATATTTGTAGCTATAAAGAGGGGTGCTTTCAGTTTCCATTAATATACTCGATGTTTTTTTAGGTGAAAGAGTACGTGCAAACTTACAAATATAAATTTGTACATGATAAAATAGCATACACACATATATACATATATATAATTTCTCTCTATCTAATAAAAATATTAAATGTTATAATATATATTTAAAAAAATTAGGTTCTCATACATATCTCGAGTTAAAAACTTACATCTCCCTATCGTAATTATTCTATTTATTTTTTGGTGATATAATGATGATGATATTTATTGATGATTAATATAAACATGATTAATTTTTAAATTATATTATTATGATAATTTATATCTACATCTTATATATAAACAAATGTTAAGATATGATATGAATAAAATTTGATACATATTTTTTGTTGGAATTGTTAAAATAGAATCATGATATTAAAAATTCAGTTATGAAAATATATAATGTTGTTTATTTATATTTTAGGTTATAAATTTATAAATATTTTAAATTTTAATAATATACATTCTAATTAATTTTGCATTCTATATTAATCACATGAAAACAATTAAATAGATTTATGAAAGAAACCATGTGCAATTGATTAGGTTGATTCATGATAAAAATATTTCATTGATGATTAATAATATTTTGACTAATAATATTATATGTATACTATTAAAAAAAAGGATAGATGATGATACATGTCACTCCCTCATGATCTTTTCTTTCGGAATTAGTTTTGATATGATGAATAATGAAGTATATTATTAAAATAAACAATGAAAAGTAATTGGTTCAAAATTAATTATAACTTGAATAAAGGTAATTGGAGTTGTTTAATTTAGTCCCATATTTAAAGCTTATAATATGAAAAGAGATGGAATAAATTATTAAAAAATGTAAATTTACAAATATGGTAGTTATCTATTTATATTAAGTGAGTCAATATCAATAATTAGAACTTATGTTGATAATAAAATAAAAAATAAATAAGTTTTAATACTCATGTATATATAAGCTAAATATAATGTTTATATTTCATATCTATATTGTATTAGGAGGAACAAAAAATATTCACATATTATAATATATATTTCATATCTTTTTTTAATGATGCATAAAAAATAAATTTTCATATTATAATACGAGTTAAATTTGGGTGCGATCACAATATGGGCTTGCACATTTTAGACAATCAAATTGACATTATTTTGATCTGACGACACAACCAATAGAAATCATTGGATCAAAATTTTGAGTCCCACATTCAAAACTTGCTAAATCAAAAAATATTTTTAAAATTAATTTTAAATATTGTATTATGTATATATATAATGACAACATGAATAAACTAAATATTAATTTATGTAAATATATCATATATTCTTTTAGTTCATCGTGTAAATATTATCAAACATTAAAAAGTAAAATATTATAAAAAATAATAATAACCAAGGTGAGGATTTGCACGAAATTAATTTATGATCAACTTAAAAATTTTCCATTTGTACTCAAATAATAATTTTAAATATATATTACTCATATTTCTTATTAAAATAAATGCTATCAACACCAAAAATACACTTTTAGTTAAAGATATTTCATTTCAATCATTATTTATATCTAATAATACATAACATGCATATATATACACGTACCTTAAAGAGAGTTAAAAGTTGGTGTAACCCTATCATGAAGCCATGTAGTATGATCTAGATAATTAATTTTTTAAAGAAAGATCATGTATTATAAAAAAATGTTATTAATTAATTTTTAAGAATGAAAAATATAATTATTTATATAGATTATTGGAAGAAAGTTACAACTATTAAGTATATATTTTAAAATAAATCATTATAAAATATACTTAATTAAGAAGTGAATGCATTGTGATAGACATTTTCTAAACAATAATCAACAAAATATAATTAACCAAAAATTATAAAAAGATATAAGAAATAAAAGAATTTACATATTTCATCATCAATCTCTATATATATATTATGCATATATAATTAATTGGAAAGGTACAAGTTGACCTATGCCACTATTTCATTAAGTCACATAGAAGGCTTAAAATATTTAAATAATTTGAACAGTCTATATAATAATTTAATTTATTTATGTTATATATCTTTAAATACATATAGCATGTCTAATATGACATTTTTACATTGTCACATAAAAAATAAAATAGATAAAATAAAAAAAGCAAAATAATAGACATTGTTAAAAATATTAAAATAAATAATATTTAATTAATTCTAAGATATGATGTTGTTAAAAAAAATATAGATATCAATTGCTATTTATATCTAGATTATATTAAAATTAGAAAGATATATAGTTTGAAAGGAGAAGTCATGGTGTTTCTATATTGTCATATGTAAATTAACATCAATAGAATAAAATAAAAGAAAATTAAGTAATAGATGTTAACAAAGTAACGAAATTAAATGGAGCAAAGATAGAGTATAAAATAATTAAAAATGAAATAGAATGTAATAAATTTTTAAAAAATAATTTTAAATAAATTTAATTTATTACAACATATTTACATATATAAGTTTTTAAGGAGAGAAAATGATTAGATAGTCTATAACATTTATATAAAAAAATTTCTTATTTTATAATAAAAACTTTATATATATAAATTTTTGTGTCCTCCGCGGATCATGACACTAGTATGCATAACAAAACTCAAGAACTCAAGCAACATTTTTAAAATTCTCATTTAAGTGCCAAAATTATTTATATCTATTTTCTTTTCCTTTTACAATATTCCAATTTTCAAAATAATAAATAAAAGAAAATTGCAACACATGCAATATTGCATATATAAAATATAAGTATTTGGATTAAAGGGAAAGCCTATGCTGGTTCTTATAACAATTTTTAACTATGACAAAGATATTGGGAGAGATTTCGGTGAGCAAAATTGAAGGAACGAGTCTTTCAACGTTTCGTCGAACAAGATCCGATTCATCGGATCCATCCGATCAAATTGGACCGAATTTTATTAAAATAGTATTATTTATAATAAATTTAAAGATATAGTATTATTTATATAATGTAATATATAAATATTGTAGTAATAATTCATTAATAATCAGAATATTAAAATTTTATCTTAAATATATGAATATTTCACCAATATCATTTATTAAAAGTTTTAATAATCATAAATAATAATTTTAATTGACAAATAATAATAGAGTATTATTGATTTTTTATTTATAATTTAATGAGGATGATGGTGTATTAATATATATATATTTAGCCCAAATCTCTCTTATTTCTTTTATTTTTATTTTTCATTAACATCTTCCTTTTTTTGTTTTCATTTCTTTTTGCTCTTTAATAACTTCCATTTTAATATTATTTAATTTTTAACACTTACCGTGATTTTTTTAAAATTTAAAGTTGAACCCGATTGAACCAGTTCAATCATTTTTTCGATTCAACCAATTTTTTCCCGATTCCATATCAAAATCGGTTTTGATATTGAATCGAACCAGACTAACTACCTTCTCGCGGTTAAACTAATTGAACCGTCCGATCTGATTTTTAAAACATTTGTAACACCTGAAAATTCGACCTCGTCACGTGATGAAGTCTCCTCTGGTGTGCTACTTTCTTCAATACTTTTTTGTACTCATTCATTGACCCATATGGTCAAAAAGAGTGACACTTAAGCGGAAGATAACATATTACAACAAATGAAGAAAAAAAGGCGGAAGCTAAATAGAATAAAAATACATCAAGTCCATCATCTCATGTACTTATGGAGATCACACTGAAAAGTAAGTTCAACCGTTAGCATAAAGTTAAGTGTAAATTCATACAAATCATAAGATAATTCACAATAAGATGAATATGCGAGAATAAATCAATATATATCATCATAGGCTCATGTCCTTCCATTTCTTTTTTATGTTCATAATCCATATTCATATCCTTGTTCATATTCATGTTCATAAGGACAAAGTCTTTTCATTCATCTTTATCCATAGGTTAGAAGAGCTCCACACTTTTAGGGAATTACTATTACAAACACATAAGTGTGTACTATCTACACCATGGTGGACCAATGAGGAATCAATGCCACGGCTCAGTGCCCCGTCAGGCGAAATGTCTTCACATAAGACGGAAACATATGTAGGGAGAAACTTCCATTTAAATAGGCAATTGGTAAACCTCCTTTTATCTTATTAATCATGAGTCTCTCTTTCGATCACTTGAATTGATCAAGATTGTAGGGAACAAAAGTGGCTCCGAATCATATGTAGGTTCATGTTAGTTTGTATTAATCAAGTGAACAAAAACTTATCAAATCAGATGGTTTAGATTAAAGTTGTATTCTTTCTGTTCATGGTTCGAAAGTTTGAAAGGTCAAGCGGTCATTTGTTTAGTGTACATTGAATAGTCATTCGAAAGGAGAGCGGACACCCATTTTGTCTATGTTCATTGGTTGATTGAAAAAGGAAGTGGTCACCCGTTCTAAATTCATTCATCGGCCACTCCAAGGTCATATACGGTCGGTCGATCGAAAGAGGGTCGGTCGTCCATTATAACATGAGAACGTTCTCAGACTTTCGGTTCGAGAGTTTCGGTCAGCCAAAACTTAATTGGTCATCCGTTGGAACTAGTAGTCTTCCTCAGTTGATTGGAGATAGTTCTCCATCAATTGTTGAAAGTTCTTCCGACATGATAATCTAGATCGGTCATACGAAAAAGATTTTGGTCGACGCACTAGTTATCGTCGTGATTTTCAAGTCTCAATATTTTCTAGTTCGATCGTCTGAAGGAGTTTCAGACTCCTGATTTGGTCCATATAGATCATCCGATCCAATTTTGAACGTTTGATATAAATATCGCTATACTCTTGCCGAGATGAATCGCATGACGAAAAGTGGTTTCGGTTATTCGCTTCAGTTCGATAGAGCTGCATGTCATTGTAGGTCCTTAAGTTTTCAATCAAGTTTTTCAACACAATCAACAACTAATATTATCTCTAACATATAGCATAATCTAGAGACATATCTAAACATGAATCAAATCCTAATCAGATTATTTCTATTATATTCTTTCACATAAAAGTAACTTGTCAATTTCTCATCATCAAGTATAAACAAGATTTCAATCTATCTCAAATTGTATACAATGAAGATTATTGACTCTAAACATGTAATAATTCATCATTGTGCTATCTAAATAGTACACTATCAGATTCTATCATTCATCCTATATAAAATCATATTCAACAAGCAACAACATCCGGCTATGATGAAGAATCAAAGAAAAACATATTCATATCTTCATAATCATCGTAAAGCACTATTTCTACCCATCTTAGCATAAATCTTAATCCTATTGTAAACCATATGCATGCAATTTCCTCAAGAAAACATCTCCTGACCTAGATCCCGAAAATATACCTTTTTCGATGTGGTCAAATTGCTCTGCTCGTTGGATCAAGCTCTAGTTCCTTCCCTTTCGCCCTCATGTGTCGTCTGTGCCTGAAGGACCTGTGAAGCTCTCGCCTTCGACTTCTGGCAGAGCCTGAGCAGATGGAGAACATGGATGGACAAAAAAAAGAATGAAGGAATGGGAGAAGATGGAGAAGAAGAAAGAAAAGAGAAAGGTAGGCTTTAAAGAGGCAATCAATTGGGGGTTTTCTTCGCGCTCTTAATGTCAAAGATCATGGTGGGGGTTACATATACTTGGGTGTAATGGTGGGGAGAGGGAGATCAAAATTGATCTCTTCATCTTTCTATCTATCGCACTTCTTGACGTCCGAAAATATTTTGGTAGTCCAGTAGTGCGTTGGCCGAGTTGCCAACTCATCACGATATCGGGCGCCCACTCCACGTTCGGGCATCCAAAAGTTCGCCGAAATTCTTTTGAATTTTCGGTGTGTTACATTATAATACCCATAGAAATAGGATTCGTAGTAGAGTCTTCTAATAAACTATCTTTTTATCTTTCTTTAACCTTGACCTCGCATTACTATTATCGTGTTCTCTACAACTGTGGTGCACCTATCTCCATTCTTAGTATGGGTCCGATAATACTAAATATCTAAATTAAAATGTGGTACCTCTGATAGGAACGTCATCATGACTTTGGTCTGGGTTGACCTCCATGTTGTAGGCAATACTCTTTAGTCTTGTATTAACATCTCTAACGTTCTATTGCTAGTAGTTGCATCAGTCTGGTATTGAGCAATCTCTAGCAAAATATAAGAAGGCGCCGCAATGGATACATGCTCCAGCCTTCCGTCGACATTCCCCATCATGATTCCGTCCACAATATGTACATGGGGTTTACCTTGTTGTTGATGTTGTGAGTTGTCTAGTGGTTCGTAAGGTCTTGCCCGATCATTGCCATATCTGTCCCTTCATTCCTATTGGTGGTCATCATCTTTTGATTTGACCGAATCAGTTGGCCGCACTGAATCCTTCCTCAATTCTTCCCGTTGTATCTGTATCGCTCTCTCTCAATCATATTCTCCACACGAATAGCTCCATGTAGGTCCAACTCTGCTCTAAAGATAGCTTGCTCGCGTATTGTGTGGTGGAGGCCGTCGAGGAACTACTCGGCCTAATCAGACTCGTCCATTTGATCCTTACTGTAGCGCTCCAACTGAATGAAGCATGAATGATACTGTGCCACCGACATGGTGCCCTAGCATAGATCTTTGAACTCCTTCGATTTGTCCTTCCATTTGTAGATCCGAGTGTACTGAGCCTCAAATAACTCTCAAAAGCTCGAAAGAAACTTAGTCTCCCTAGTCATCTTCCACCAGTCGCTGGTCTGACCAGTGAGCAAGTGGGTAGCATACAGGACCTTCATCAGGAGAGACCGAATGCCCTCTTCATAGGCCACTGCCCCTTTGAAGTGGGGCGGCTACAACTTCAGAAATGCTCGAATCGTGTCCTGGCCGGAAGGACCTGCTGGTGTTGCTGGAGAAGGAAGCGGTGCCTGATACATTGACACCAAGTATGTCGGCTACTGCGATGTCGGTTGGAGCTCCTGCTGCAAGTCCTCCCCTACCTGACTCCCTAGAGCATAGTCAAGTCCGTCGGTCATGATCATCTCTAGGGTAGCTTCTCATCACCATGCATAAATAATATTTCACTCTATGCCAGATTCTATACAACGAAGATTATCGATTCGTAAATATGTAATCATTCATCAATGTGCTATCTAAATCGTACACTATCAGATTCTATCATTCATCCTATAGACAATCATATTCAACAAGCAACAACATCTGACCATTATCAAGAATCAAAGAAAAACATTTTCATATCTTCATAAACATTACACATCGTAGCATAAATCTTAATCCTATCGTAAACCATAAGCATGCAATTTCCTCAACAAAACATCTCTTGACCTAAATCCTGAAAACCAACCTTTTTCGATGTTGTCTGGTTATTTCACCCTCCTGTGTCATCTGCGCCACAGGACATGTGAAACTCTTGCCTTCGGCTTTTGGCAGAGCCCGAGCAAATGGAGAACACGGATGGATGCAAAAAAGAATGAGAGAATGAGAGAAGATGGAGAAGAAGAAAGAAAAGAGGATGGTGGACTTTAAAGAGGCATTTAATTGGGGGTTTTCTTCGTGCTCTTAATGTAAAGATCATGGTGAGAGTTACATATCCTTGGGTGTAATGGTGCACTTCCGAACATCCAGTAGTGCGTCAGCCGAGCTGCCAACCCATCGTGATATCGGACGCGTGCTCCAATTTTGAGCATCCGAGGTCGGCCGTTAGCAATTTAGAAAGTGTCAAATTTTTTTAAATTTTCGATGTGTTACAACATTGCTCCGAGCACACTTGTGTATGGACGTTCGCACTCTATTTTAGTGTCAAATGTTCTCATTAGGATCTTTAGGACACCCGCGTTGATGCCATGGGAGTGCCTGAGCGGGCAAAGCTGTCACTTCGACCTCTAGCCAGACTAGACTGCAAGGTAAGCCCAATTACATAAGTAAAAGAGAAGGTGGAGGGGAACTCCCTCCTGGTATGGATGGACTTGGGCCCTTTCAGAGTCTAATGCCAACACATATGAAATTTAATACTACAAAATTACTTTCTTCATTGCAAAATTGGAAAATGTAAAATAAGAAACCTTTGATCAAATTGATTTTATCTACATAAACCTTTGATCAAATTGATCAAAAGAAGAAACTATTACCATTTATTTTTAATAAGCACAAAGAATTTGAAATTTCAATTATCATGAGTATTCAAATATATCCCTTGATCTTTATATACATTTTGGCGATGCTTCCTTTTAATCTTTATGTATACGCATTTTCATTATGCACTCTTTCGATATTTAAACCCATATACACATTTTAAACTTTATACACCTTTTGTAATATATACATTATTTAACCACACATTTAATGAATACGCTCATAGATATCTTTTATCGTCTTATTTGAGCTTTAATTTATTTTGACAAGATATAATTGTATATTTATGTTGATATTAATCCAATATGCTACTATTGATGCTCTGGCACGCACCTTTTTTATCCCTAAATAATTTCAAAGAATAGCAAAAGTAACTTAATAAGAATTTTTTTTCCCGAATTACAAACCTCTTACTAAAACACCTGCAAAGAATTTAAACTTGAAATTAAGAAAATAACAACGTTAATGACTGGGCACATAAAAGGATACACATCTTATTTTCCTAACTTAATTCCAACCGGAGCACGTCTTGCAAATAGGACAGCAAACGAAAGGAATTAATTATAATAGCGAAGAAAGAAAAACGTAAAAAATATAAAAACAAGAGAAGGTAAACAATTTGAAATTTTGAACGAAACATTTGGAAATGATCAAATTAATGCTTCAAGTTATGCTTCCAAGCCTCCCTTGGAGCCTTGGCCGTGCTGCAGCGGCCACAAACCGGAGAAGAACGAAGGCGACAGCAGGTCCATGAACCCCGTCGAGCTCGCGCCCGCGTCCGTCCCGCTGTCGTCCGGCACGTCCGCTTGCTTCGGCGCCAGATTCAGCGGCGGCGGCGGCGGCGGTGCTGCCATTTCCCTTAGGGGCCGCGAGCTCTGAACCGTCGGCGGAGACGACGGCGACGACGCGCCCGTCAGCTGCTGCACGAGATCGCGGAAGCCGCGGGGGTCCACCCGGTATACTTTCGGCGCCGACGCCGGCGCCTGGTGGTCGGGCTTCTTCCATGGCTTGGAGAGCTGCTTCTGCTGCAAACCGTGCAACGCCACCTGGTGGTGCGAGGCGGCTGTTTTCGCTTGCTTATCCATGAACTCGCTGTTTGTTTTCTTTCGTTCTTTCGTTCTTCTTCTGCTACATGACTTTGTGATGGTATTTAATGCGGAGGTGAACTTTGCAGCTCCAAAAGTGATGGCGCCGAGGACGAAAGCGCCATCCCGGCGGCTGTTGTGTTGTGCCGTGCGTGGAGAGTGGACAAGTGAGTGGTGTTGGCCCCACATGTCCCCCACGTTTGCAGTTGCGGTCAAACAAAGGCGGCTGCCGTCGAGGTGAGGGCGCCGGTTCTTTTCTTTCTTTTTTTTTTCTTTTTTATCCCACTAAACAATTTTTTTTTTTGAAAAAGATGGACATAGCATATATTAACTAATAGTGCTATATAATAGTGTAAAGAATTTTTTTCTCCCAAAGTGATTTTTTAACTATATTAGTGAAAATAGTTTAATGCATTTAACAATAGAGACTAATAAAATAAAAAACTAGGAAAAGAAGAAAAAACAAACCAATATAAATTATAACGCAAACTTGCATGGGACAAGTTTAAGAATCTAATTGGGAAAGAGTTCTGTATAATCTTCCAAATATAAATTAGAAACTTCTTTTTTTTTCCGCTGCATGTCTAGTCATAATCCCTATTTCTGTCATGCGTGTCAAATTAAATGCTTCTAGAAAGGATTTTTTTTATTTTATCTTAGCTCAGAGGTGGGATCCATAAGACGACGAAAAAAGTGGGTGAGAGTTTGACACAAGTTCTTCAAACTTGTATTATTTAAGGCCAAAAAGTAAACCTATACGATGCCTTGTTCGGAACAACTGATAAAAATTTTAAATATCGATGAATCTTTTACAACGATAAAAAAGAAATTATTCAATTAGGTTGGACGATCCACGTCGTTTTTTGAAAAAAAGATAAAAATAAACTACATCATAACATCCATTTGACATTTCATTTTGATATACATGATCATAATTTGATTTTAGTTTCTTTTTTGTGTATATGTTAATCTGCATAAGTTTTCAAATTAATTAATATTTGATAATTTAGGAATGCGATTGCTGTTTACTAATGAGTCAAATTTGAGATGTTATGGTGCGTAGAGAAGCTAGAATGTGTATTGATGAAGTATTTTGGGAGGATGGTTCAGCATCTTATACATTATTTTTTTTATTACAAAAGAAGGGTCCAAGGCTTAACCCTTGATGCAATGGATATTGACTTTTCTTATTACTTTGCTAATAAATTATTTCCTTTTCGGAAAAAAATGCCAATTAGAATGTAATATTTCTGACTTTTGAGTATGAGTGTTCTTCTTTGGGTGATATTTTTGTACCAGATTATAACATTAAGAAATATTACGAAAAAGATATTTCACATTTATAATCATTTCTTTTATTTTGTTCATAAACAATATAAGGAATATTTTTAAGCTAACACGTTGCAAAATGCAATGTATTTGTGATGAGACGTCTCAATGGAGCAAAATAAAATAATCATATACATCCATATTTCTCTTAGTAAAAGTTAATCTTAATGATTTGAGTGTACATAAAAATTTATTTTCTCCTAAACTCAAAATATTGTTAATAGCATATTACGATTTCGAAATGTTTACTAGTTGGATTGACCCGATACACCCGATGATTCGACCGATGTGATCCAACAACAATTTAAAAAATGGTCGAATTGTGTACTAGTTGAAAATTTCCAACCCCAATCGATAGTTGACCCAACAATTTAAATTTTTTTAAATTTTTTAACATTTTAATATAATTTTAAGCCTAAATTTGATTTAACATTTTAAAAAATATTAAATTAAAATATTTTAATATGGAAATAATAGTTAAATATTTGGAAAATATATTTTATGCTTTAACATAAATATTAAATAATATATAAAAGTAAGAAAAAATAAAAAAGGAAAAAATCAGTCACATTCGATTCAATCTGATTCAACCAAATTTGATCGGATCATGTTAAATTTATTCACGATAACACCCCTATTAACATTAATATAGTTGATCAAATTAAGGTCCTCATATTGTCCTTTTAACAAAGAAAATACGAAACTCAATCAATAAAGGCATTCATTCAATAAAAAAATTAATTGATAAAAAATACGAGTATCATTCACAATGCACCAATTTTTGTCGAGCTTCTCTAAGTAAATAAAAGTTTTGATATTTTTAAATACAATATAAATCAATATTCGGAGTGCCTTTTTTCTTTTTTGATTACAAAGAGAGGCCCAAAAATTAACAAAAGAAAATAATAGATAAATTTTTTAAAAAATAAACACATAAGTTTTATGGGTCATATTTAACTTGAGACCACATGATTTACGATGCAAAAGGTATGCAACTATGGGAGCCCTCCGGTGTCCAAAAAAAAAAAGTGTGCAACTATACCACATCCACATTCATTCATAATCTAAACTAAATCCAACCAATAGGATTTTTGTTGTTTGCCCGCTCCAGCTATGTCAATTTATTCTCCATTGCACACTTGTTGTTGTCGGACCCATGGAGTTATCATGGCACATTTCTCTCGTCAAATATCTTGTTCTCATTCAGTTCTGATCAAATCTAACGATGTTTGGAATGGCATCAGAAAATATTGTAGTACAAAATTATTTTTTTGTCAATGTAAAGAATATATATGTTCTAACAAAGTTTGGTACCATGTGAAATTGTCATAAATGAACAACTCCTTCTTTCTGTACACAACTTATACAAATTGAATTATTTCATTTGCAAGCATAGATAAGCATCAAATTGCATTTCCTATATCATTCCAAATTATATAAAATGAAAATAAAATGTGTAACAAAAACAAAATATACATTATAAAGCAAAACATAAAAGGAATAGCATTGAAATGTCAACATAACGTGTCTTTGATCCATACATTATGTGTTTATGATTATCGGATTCATGATGTGTCTTTTAATAAATATTTAGATGTGCATTGCTTATCCAAATTTTATCGATAATATATTTTTTAAAAGAATTTGAAATATAATTTTTAAATAATCTAGATTCATTTGATTACGACAAAAAAAGCAACTTATTTTCTATTGTCCTTGAGTAGCAGCATGATTGAATTTAAAAATTACATCATAAATAGTAATGTCTTATGAAAATTTAAGATTTATATATACTTGAAAATTTTAATAGTCCAAAATTTGGAACATCAAACAAACTAGTCAATTATGGATTGCCTTATTTTCTTAGTAGTGACAATCTTACAAAAATATACTAAAAAAGGAAATTGACTTTATTGATGGCAGTCTTGTCAAACTATTGGATTCTGAAGGTGAAATGAATGTTAAAAAGATATGCAACTGAATGCTTATAGCTCAGATTTTTAAGTATGCAAATTGGAGATGAGAAATTGATTGCCAATAAACACTACAAGAATGAAGGTAAAAAATACTATAGATTGCTGCCACAATTGAAGACAAAAATTTGATTGCCAACAAATATTCATTTGTAATGGATAAAATGATATATATCTTTATATGAAACTCCATTGTTTGCATGGCAATATATATACATGCAAGAGCCACAGTCATGGCCTTGAGAATAGATAATTGTGTAATCATGTAACTGTGTAATTATTCTAGCATAAATGATGATTGATTACAAAGGAATTCGGTTGCTATGACAAATTGGTTCCAATACACCCCCTCTAGCAAGGCAAGGGCAACGACCCAAATGAAACTTGTCCCGAAGAAAGACGAATCGGCACCGCTAATAGCCTTCATCATTACATCAACAATCTGAACAACAAGTAAAATGCAACCAATCGTTAAGAGATCACTTCATCGCGCACAAAGTGAAAATCAATCTCAACATGATTAGTGAGGACATGAAACTATGAGTTGACAATGAAATAGGTGGCTCCGATGTTGTCACACCAAAGGACGGGCGAGGACAACTCAGGATGTCTAAGCTTGTGTACTAGAGATCGTAGTTAGATGAATTGTGTTGTTGTATTTGCTAAATCTTTATACTCAGACTTAGTTGACAAACGATAGATTATTTTTTGCTTCTTTGTTGACCAAGAGAATAAGTTGTTACAAAATATAAATGTTGTATCCATCGAATGATTTATGATAGGGTTGCCACCCCAATCTGCATCTAAAAACGGCTCCATGGTTGGTGCCGCCATAAATTGATAGACAAAACTAAATGGGAATGCTATGTCCAGTCTACAATGTCAAGTTGATGATACAATGTTGGATCAACAAATGGCTTACCATTCAGTGATTGCTTTGTGTTGGAAGGCAAATGAGAGTTGATAGCTTTGTTATCCTGCATGTTGGCACGATGGAAGACTTCACAAACAGTGTTGTTGCAAGAGGGCAAGACCATGCGTAGAAGAACTTCAATGCGTAGAAGTGATGTAAATGCCCAAGGCCGGGAACAACAAACCAATTATGTAAATGTTACACCACATTATTTAGGAGGGCACTTGAAGATCCTATGAATAATAAATTATCAACATAGACAAGAATATAAGCGACCGCAACTAGAGGGTAATGAATGAATAATGATGTGTTAGTGGCAAAGGGACTGAAGCCAAGGCTTATAAGGCAGCAGCAAGTGTTTTAAATCAAGCACAAGGCGACTGCTTGAGTCCATAGAGGGACTTGCGTTGAGTGAGTAGAATCAGCAAAGCCCGGTGGTTGCAACACATAGATTTCTTTTAAAAGATCATCATGAAAGAAAACATTGCTAATATCCAATTACTGTATTGACCAGATGGAGAGTACTGCAATGGATAAGACCACACGGATGGTAGTAGGTTTGACCACTGGAGAGAAGTTTCATTATAGCCAATGCCAACTTCTCGATGTCGGCTCTTCACAACAAATCAGGCCTTATAGCGGTCAATGTCACGAACATGCTTTAGAAACATCATTTTTACATAATCATACATTTAGTTAACATCTTAAGCTAGTTTAGATGCTTATATAGTCTTGTTTGCTTATAGTAATTAACGTTCGAACTAAATTATTGATAAATTTTATTATCGTCAATGCTTATTATTAAATTATCGATAAATATTATATAGGATCTATACAAAATTAGTAGGAATAAATTATAAATATGATAAATTTTATAATACAAATGTTTAACTATGACTAAGTAAGAGGAATTAGAGGATAAATATTGATTTTTTAACAAAAGAAAATGATTGAACCTTCACTTGAGTCAATAGTATTTTAATAAGCTAAAGTAGGCAGTTGCTTACTAATGTATTTTTCTAAATCGACATATGACATGCTAGAAATCTATACAAATAATATAAATTACCTATTCTCTAGTAGCCAAAAAATTGCCAGGATCAAAACACTAATAGAATGGACAAAAGAAATTCGGCAAGGTCGCTTGATTAAGGTAGGTTCCTTGATCTGAAACTCGTCTTCAATTTCATATGATCATTTCTTCATGGTTCTTTCTCCATAAATTCTAAAATTTTATATGGTCAATCCTTAGAATCATATAAAATGGATTATAGAAGGTTACGAAGTTATCTTTGTTGGTCACTTGATCTGTCTTGATTTAGATACAAGGTCATCTTGTAAATGATGGCTTGATTAGGATAGCCCAAATTAGGGTTCGCTAAATTGAACTTTGTAGTGGTTCGATGAGGAGTGGAATAATCCAATTAGTACTTGTATATATGAAGAAATAAATTTTTCGTCTCCTATGGCTTTAGTCATAATATTGTTGTACGAAAATTATATATATGAAGAAATTCCTTTGGTCAAATGAAAACCCACACATGTGAAAAGATAAAGAAGTAAAGCATATTTGTGAAGTTTATTTGCATTGGATAAAGATGAATGATCAAACTACATTTGGTAATAATTCAATTGCAATTGATGAAAAGATAAAGTACAAGGTATACATGTGATAAAGAATAGAAAGAATGATTATGATGAAGAATAGAAAGAATGGTAATGGTAAAGAATGGCAAGAGTAAAACGAAAAGAAATGTTATTGCCTGCCTTATATTATTATGTTTTGAAAAGGCTAAATTACTTCTATCCAAGTTATTTCATCCATTTGTAATATCTCTTGTACTAATTATTCAATATTCTTGAAAATTTCATTTCCCCGTGTTTGAACCCTCAGAATAGTTGGACTAAAAAGTGTGTGCAACGGCAAAGTTCATGATGATGTCAAGTGCACATGAGACCAAGTAATTAGACTCTTTATTGTAAAGTTTTTTGAAAGTTTGTTATCCTTTAGAGGACTATTAGGAAATGAAAGTTAGAAAGTAAAAATCACTTACGTGCTCTATTAAAAATTAGTTTAATATTGTTTCGGTTCCTCATTCCGTATAAAGAAATGTCCGAGAAGAAAGAATTATAGGTAACACAACACAAATAATCCCAATTGCTACTAACATGAGTGAAATTTCAGGGTGTTACATAAGGTTTCCTTCTCTGCTCTACTTTTTTTGGGTATGTGATCTTAATTATTCCCTTCTTCGATTTTCTCAAATCTTCGATTAGTTCTCCTTGCCTCAAATCTTTGACCCTTTCATTGATACGACGCTTTTCCTCATTAGTGTTTCCTCTTCTACTCTACTATTTTTTTTTGAATGCGAACACAACTATTCTCTTCTATACTATTTCTCCTAGTTTGTTGTTGATACTGGTGTTGCAAAAGCTTGTGTTGATGTCTTCTGATCGGATCCTTCTTTGTTACTTTTTTTTGCATGTTATCATGTGTATTGTTCTTTTTATGTTTCTTCTTTGATCTTCAGCTCTAATATTTCAGCCAAGTTTTTTATTTCTTTTCAATGCAACTTTAGCTCATCATTTATGAATTGTATGAATAGAGCATGAGTCTATGTTTCTTAGTCCTAAGTATTTAATAGAAATGCTAAGGTACATAGGTCCAATTTAGGATTTAATTTGAGTATTTATTTGTCAATATTCTGACCATAGTTCATCATAACTACTAGGTGTTCATCTATGTAACAAAATAGTTTTGTTGCCGAAATATGTCAAGTACTCTTCATGATAATAAAGCACCTCTCTATTTCATGGTCCATGAATATCAAGTTCTATAGTTTATTACAATAATGTTATATTTAATACAATGAAATGCACATAACATTGAAATGCTCAATTGTATTTTGTATTGTCAAGAACACTGCACTCTTACAATGAACTAAATATTATGTATTATTAAATGTGTCATTGACAATCTCTCAATTGTAGGTGATGTCTCAAATTAAACAAGAAAATGTGCTTAAACATTATTGTCAAGAAGAAACCATCATTAAAACTTCTTGGACATAATATAATTTAGGATGAAGGTTCTATGTTTATAGTAATAATCAAGTAGGTAACAATAAATGTGATGTTTAATTTTTTTCCTTTTAATTTATTGATCTAAGACTAAATAACTTTTAAATGTCTTATATGAATGCGGACTAAAGGTTGTCAATATTTTCGTTAGTTGGATAGACCTATTGAAGCTCATTATAAGAATATGATGAATGGGCTATTATGTAAGATCAATAAATTGGAGTGAAAACCAAAACATCGACACTCAAATCATTTTAAAAATTGATCACCTCCCTTTTGTTTTTAGTATTAGTAGTCACCATGCTATGTTAACACTGATTGTGTTTTGTGTACTAAAATTATGGACTAATGTATGTTGAACTGCTAGAATGAACTGCTAGAATGAACAAGTTATGTATTATTTGATGTATTCATAATGTAAAACATGAGTGTCTATCACTTTAGTCATAATATTGTTGTTTACGTGGACAAAATTTACAATCGATTTCTTTAACTTTAGTCGTGACATATTTGAAGTACGAATACTGATACTAGCCACTTGACATATAACATGATGAGCAAGTTGGTCATAGCCTGCTACATCTGCATGAATGAAATATTCCTAGGAATAAAATACAACTGTCTAGGGGATCGATTCTACAACATTCTTGATCCTAAAATAAAAAAAAGAAGATGATGATTTTTATGGTGTTGGTTGTGTTGAGATCTTGATGAAGGTCATGCATATATGATCACATAGTATTCAAAATGTCATTTTAAAACAAATTACTCCATCAATCATCATAGGAACTGGTAGCATATTTCATTGTAGTAGCATACATAGTTCAAAGCAAAAACTTTAGCAACAACTCAAAGTTGAGAAAGAGCAAACGACATCAATACTCAACATTTTATGTAATTCAAAATTCACTTTCCATACGCCTACTTAAGAAAACATTGTCCTTGTTGACCCAAGTGAGAAGGCTCGGAGCTTAATGCAATACAAGCAACTTCACATTGTTGTGAAAAACAAAAAAATAACTTGAAGAACATGCAAAAGCACATTAATCATTTTTGTCACCTTATAATTTGGTTACAAAAATAACGTCAAATTTATTTTTTCACAACATTTAGTTATCTACAAGATATGATCCCCTAGGAAAGATGTCATGTGAAGGATTTCAGAAAGGACAAAGTGGAAAAAAAAATAATGGTAAAAAAAGCTGAAGAGACACAATAACGTTTATTTTTTTAGAAGGGCATTAATATTTACTAAGAGGCACAACAAGCACCAAAAAACATATCAATGAATGCAAAATACAATATATTTTAGTTTATTATTTTAATTAATTTTTTTTGTAACCATCATGGCATGCATAGTTTTAGGTCACTTTTAGTTGTAATTTCAGATTTATTAATTCTTTGAATATTTTAATTTTGAGCGGATTAACTTAATTCTTGTAATTATTTTTTTTGGAAAGACGAATTCTATTCACCAAGTTGATCAAATATTATTGGGTGCAAATGGATGTTATGCAGCTGGATTATATCACTTCAAGGCTCAATTAAGTGGCGCCAAATTCACCTAATGTCTCAAGTATCAAGCAGTTAATCATCGTAATCCATTTGACAAATCAAGATTAATTGAAGACAAGGAGTTTAAATTCTATCAAAATGGAGTGCCAAAGATTTTAAATACAAGGGCAATTGTGGATAAATATCGAGAGCTAAATTCAATTGAGTTTATCACCAGCGAAACTTTATCAAACAATAACACACGACGCCAAATGATAATTGAAGTTTAATTATCGGGTGCCACATGGAAGTTGATTTTATATATGTCCGAATCTTATTGGTTGAGAAGTTGAACGGTGATGTATTAAACTTTACCTTCAGTTGGTTAATTCTGGCCGAGATCACAAGAAGGTTGTGAAGTTGGAAGAAGAATTATCTAACCAAAATTTCAACCATCCGAACTTAAAATTGAGCTGCCGTGATCAAAGTTGAAGGCCGTATCACACCTATAAATACATGATGAGACTACCGCATCATGGTGCTTTGAAGTCATTTCTTCCACAATTGAGTCGTGTGCTCTAGAGACACGACCAAGAAGGAGAGATATGTGAGAAATCAAGTCTAAGAGGATGTCTACCCGTGATATGAAGCTCGACTATTATTTCTCTAGGTGTAATTCTTCCGATATTATTATCATGTTAATTATTATCTCTTTAGCAATACTAGATGAACTCCATATTTTTAGGTTTTTATTTTAGGAGATTATTATTTGAAAGGAAATATTGTGAACCCAAATTCCATTATTGAATTTCTTTTTTTATCAATTTTTCATTATGTTTAATGCTTTTATTTAATTATATTAAATGATTTATTATGGAATTAAAATTAGTGCACTTGCTATATTACTTGATTTACTAAAAATTATGGAACCCATGATTTACTACATTACTTAAGCGTGTTAGTGATGGGAAAATTCGAGAACAGGAAGAGATATCACAAAGAGATTGCAGAAAAATAGAGAAGACACACGATTTACCCAGATTCACCCTTGATATTAGGGCTACGTCATGCAAAGAGGTTCCACTATATCTTTTAAATTTTACAGCCACCACACATATTACATCTGAAAATAAGCTATATATAAGCCTCTCCCAAATGGATTCAAAACCCGAACAAAATAGAGAAAAAATCTAATCCAAACCACACGAACGACCGTCGGGGGGCAGTGCCCCCCAAACCCCTCATTTGTTCGCACGCCAGCAGCACAGGTAATTGGATAATACTCAGATTCTTCTAAGCTCACGTGAGCGAACCCGGTGTGAGAAACAAGAAGCCCTGAAGTATTCACCAACTCTAACAGTTAGTGAATTTATTTTGCTACATCATCATAAGCATCACGTACCTATTAGATTCTATTAGGAATTGCTAATTTGATTAACTTTTGTCCTCTCAAGTTATTGCCCTTGTTTAAAAAATTAAATAAAAAATAAATGTTGGAAAAAATAAAACTATAAGATAAGAAATGATAAAACCTACTTGTGCTTTCTTAATTGGACAAGAAGTCATGTGATGTCCTTGTTTCAAACAATAAATATATGTCCTTTTCTTCTTTTCACCTTGAGGCATTGAAATTTAATATCAGATTTTATTCTTTTTATGTTTCTTGGTGTTCCTTTTGATTTTACAATACAAGGGTCCTGTATCATATATAAATGAAGAAACTTATGCATTTTGACAATGTTTTTCATCCATATTTTCATCTTGAGAAGGCACTTGTTCCAATAAAGGCACCTCTTCCATATCACATCTTTGAATATCACCCTTTGAAAATAAAATCCCAATGTCCAAATGTTTAGGTGAGCGTAATCTCATTTCTATACATTTTTGTATATTCCTTCCGAAGTTCATTTTTTGTGAATGATTTACTACACGTTGACCAGTTGAAGAAATGCATACAATATCATAAAATATACTTATCAAGCGGGCACCTCACTCTATTTTCATTAAGAGTTAGCAAAGCATGAGATCACAATATTCCTTCTCACTCAAAAGTTTTGCAAGAATAACATAATGAGACATTCGGTTGGACATGGTACTTTATATGAATGCTTCCTTTTTCCTCGTATCCTATTTCATATATAGAGTACACAACCTTCTCTTAATCTTCTAAAAAAAATTTCTCCAAAATTGTATAATATTATTGATTTTTTATTAAAATATTTTGGACATGTTTTAGTGTACAACTTTCCTACTCCAATCTCCAAAGGATGTTTTGATGTTGGGGCAACAAAGATAGTGAGATTTTTAAAATCTTCATGCTCTTAAGTCTCACAGTGAGTAGATTGAGATAAATCATATTGGTATATAAAATCAGAAAATGAAGCATTTGAGTTCATAAAATCATCAAAGAAAATATTAATACTTTCTGCTCTTTGTGTAGATCACTTAAATAACTTAGAACCCAATGATGTTATTTGTTATACATATACTCCAACCAAAACTATCCAAGAGTTATTTAAGTGAATATAATTCCGAAGATGAACCAAAACCTTCTTTACTATATGCCAAATGTAGAACATATGTCAAGTTTCACGAAGCACTTTGTTAATGGCATTTATCCATTGCAATATATTGATAATTGATTACACAAATATGTTACTTTCACTACATACATTCTAATCAAATATGAAATAATCAAGTAAATATTTCGTTAGTCTCATCAACTAGCAACACACAATCAAGTAATGTTCATTGCCAATGATTATTAACTTTTGTAAGATGTGCAAATGCATATTTAATTTGTTAGTACGACAAGTTATATAAAAGACTACAACATCATCGAATGTCATATAATTATCTTGTGATTTAGTATCGGGCCAAAAGAAACTCTTACCAACATCATTTTCATCCACCACCATTCAAAAGAAACCATCATTTTTTTTCGAAAATAATATAACATAGTCATGCATTCTCGTCCCATATTATTTTTTTCATAATACCCTCATATAATCTATGCATTGTTGAGGTGTTACAAAAATCTCTCGAAACATTTTAATATATTTGGCTATCTTAGAATGCCCAACTCCTGAATTTCTGAAATATTTCATGGCTTCCTATTTAGGGGTCAACAATTTATTATGAGAGTATAATCTATCAACATGAAGCAATTTTATGTGTATGCTCTGCATTAAACATTTTTACATTCCACTTGCCATCACTTGCAACTTTAACTAGTAATAAAGCACTACAATTCTCTCTAACATCTCATCTTCTTTTCACACTTTTTTTTTCTAAAATTTGCTTCAACTTGTGATCTAGCATATGCATTGTAAAAATTATAAATGTCATTTTCTGTATCAAACTTCATGCCAACAAAAATCTAACTACCTTGCTTATTATCAATATTGTCATCTTCTTGGATTTGATTCTTGTAAAAAAAACATTTCATATAAAAATGGCATAAAAATTATATGAAAATGTTATACATCTCAGGAATCTTGTATGGCAAGTCATTCAATTTGTTCATCTTCCAAATTTTGAAGGAGATGCATTCACTTCATTCATGTCGAATGCAAACATGATATTACCTATAACAAAAACATTAATGTCAAAGAATACCAACATAAAGAACTAGTTTATAAAGTAGTACCAACATAAATCAGTACCAATACAAGTAGTATTAACACAAAGAAATAACATAACAATGTATCACTAGTATTAACATAAAGAAATAACACATCAATGTATCAAGATTCTAAAAAGATCTAAAATATTTGACTTCTTTTGCACAAAACAATGAATATTACTCATATATCAAGCATAGTAGAACTATTATAAACCACAGTGAAATCTAATAACAATCAACAAGAAAAAGAGCAAAAGCAAACACCCTAAATAATTGATCACATTGCATTTCTATGTCTCAGACAAATTATCACATTGCATATCACAATAAAAGCTTATATGATGAACCTAATTAGGAAATCCCCAATGACAAATATGCTAAAAAATAGAGTAGGCCAAAGTTATTGCATCAATCTAACCACTTCGAACACTAGTGACATTGTCATGGTGGTCCAAACCTGCAACTGTTTTGACTCTCTTCATCTCAACTCCAACAACTGCCATCATTGTCATTCGTGGATTCAGTTGCAATGGGTTGTGATGTCATTGGATTAAGAAAATCCTGAAGTACAACCATGAGCAGCAATGGTTCGATGAGTGATGGCAACACACTTGGCGACTGCTGAAGAAGGACAACGTGGAGAACCTCACGATGGCTGCATAGAAAGGCCGCAAGGCACCAGAAAAAGAATGACGATTAGCAGTGTGTGCAGACTCACTGCTATGGTCCGAATAGCGGTGACATCACACATGACGAAGAACGACAAAGGCCAATGGTTGTGTGCAGAGTGTATAGGCAAAGAATGACAGTGAGCAACATGTGCAAACGAGTCTAGTGAACCCCGTGTCGTGAGCAGCAGTGAGGTACCTAGCCAACGACATAAGCGTGTGTGAAAAATCAAATTTTGCAAAAAAATCCTATCACTCGTGAGATATATCTGAATCGTTGGAATGAAACCACAACCGCAATGTTAAATTTCAACCAAGGTCATCCAACTTAGAGAGTATTTATGATCATTCAATTTCACATTGTATTACGACGGTCATCAAACTTTAAAAATATTTACAACTAGTCAACCGATGGACCGTTGATGTGGATGCTTACGTGGTACCATGTCAAGTTTTAAAAAATAAAATTGTCACGTCAACATTTTTTCTCATCTATCTATATATCTATATGTTCATTCAACTTTTCAAAATTTATAAACACGGTCATCATTAAAATAATAATAATAAATAATAATAAAATATTTAAATGTAAATTGATTTGGCACAGTTTGGGCACGATTCAATCAGATGGGTCCGTCCAATTTTTTTATGTAAATTTAATATATAATATTATAATAATTAATATTATATGTAAATAAAAAGAAAAAATAAAATACATATTACATTTGCCCTAAAATTTGGAATAATAAAAAATATAATATATGATATTATGATTATTAGATATATAATAAAAATATTTTAACATAAAAAATAATTATAATGTAATATTAAAGATTTAAATATATAAAAAATATTCTGGTTACGATTTGACTCAACACTCTGCTAGATGTGGAGCACGCCCAACACACCATTTGATAGTCTAATACGATTTGGCTCGGTCCTAATAAAATCTCACGCGAATTTGTACTAGACCAGTCAACGGGTCATTGGACTGTGTCTGGCTCGGCCCTAATGATGAGTGTGATTGAATTTGAAAAATTATCGTGTTTGAAAATTTTGAAAAGTTGAATGACTATGTAAATACAAAAGTAAGTTTGAGAAGATGAGAGAGAAAAATATTGATGTGGCATTTTTTTATTTTTTAAAAGCTGAGGTAGAGGAGAGAGAGAATATTGATATGGTATGACCACGGAGCTATGTAGGGATTGGGGGGAGGGGGAGGGGCTTGGCCCCCCTAACTTTTATATTATACTATTTATATGATAATATATTATATATGATTTTTAAAAGAAATTATGATTAGCCCCTCCTAATTTTTTGAAGTATATTATATATAAGAATATACCATATATTTTTTTCTAAAAATATATTAATAGGCCCTCCTATTCTTATAAATTCTATATAAATATAATACATTATTGTATTTATGAGTATATATGAAAAGATTTATACTATAATATGTGCATTTATGGAAAATATAACCAATAAGTTTGATTATTTTCCATAACAAATCAAATTACTTATATATTATTTTAAAAATTAGTTACATATATTTTCATCTAACTTCTGAAGTTAATTATTTGATATATATATAACATTAAATATAATTATATTATTTTATCACAAAATTCAACTTGCAAGATGAACATGACAAAAAAATGCATGATGAATAATAAAAAAATATATTTATCTAAAACAGATATAATTTATAATTATAAATTATTTTATAATGTAATTTTTTTCTGGAATATTTTTTTCTTAATTTTATTATTTTTTAAATAATTACATATTTATATATGCATATATATATATATATATCATTTTTTTCACTCTTTATATTTCGACCCATCTAACTTTCTCCGTCCCTGATGATGACTATGGTTGAAATATTTTTAATCATTAAAGTTGAGTAATTATGTCGAGAATATGTTAAGTTAGACTACCGTGACCCAAATTTACTCAATTTGCTCGGCATAACGCCCACGACATACATTTTATCCTAGATGAAATTAATCGGAGATATCCTTGGATGGAGAAAAGAATTTCCTATTTTGATTTTATTCACTGTGGCTGTCCGGCCTCACGGTTCGTGTTAGGCTAAGAAAAAAACTAAAAAGCAAATGATGTCTAGCTAATAAATTGATACAATGACGACGTGGGATGTATATGTACATATTTTTTTATTTCTCACTCCTCGTCACCTGATCTGGTTGGTGAAGTATACTGCAAATGAAAGGTCCAGCGCCGACGTAATCGATGCCGCTTCTATTCTTTTTTTTAAATCATTGCCGAAACCTCCGTCCCACTCCTTCCCCCACCCGCGCATGTCACGGGGTCGTTTTTCGCTCGACCGACCCGTGCGGCGCCTAGACGTGCCCACCGTCTAGGCAAGCTCTTTTGAGCGCTTTGCGGAAGCTTGCTTATGTCACTTTTCGTATGCCACAACTTTTGGGACGCGCGGTCCCGAGCGGACGCTTCTTCGGTGGAGGCGTTTGTGAACAAACGGGCACCTCGGCGTAACGCTCGATCGCTTGGGACGCTTTGGGACACTCTTTTGTGGGTTGCCACCCCACGCTTGAGGCACGATGCTAGATTTAGGGAAGCTTGAAATCTTTGTTGAGTAAATAGGAATGATTACAACGCTTCGGGGGAGGACTAGCGGGTCTCCCCTACTATACCACCGTTTCGGGTGGTAGAATTGCGACGTGTGATGTGGAGGACCATCTCCGGGGGTGCACTTTTCAGGAGTGCAAATTACAAAACTGCCACCATCACACTTAGAAAATAAACTAAGTACAAAAGTGAGTTGAAAAGGGAAAATACATGATAAGATAACTCGACGTGCCCCGGGGAGAAGCCCCCGGGACATTCTCCCCCACTCAAGTCAGCGACGTCCCTGGAGCTGTGGCTTGGAATTCTTCAATCTTCTGCTTGAACTGCCACAAGTCTTCGGCTGTCTCCCAACTTGTGTCGGCGTCCGGTCTTCCGCTCCATCGAATAAGATACTCCTTCTTCAGATTCTTCGTGCGGACGGCGAGTACTTCTTCAACTTGATCAGTAAACTGCTGACGGATGGCCGGCGGGGCGCGGTCTGAAACCCCACGCCCGGGATCTTCAGTGTCTTCAACGAAGGGCTTGAGCAGGCTGACATGGAAGACGGGGTGTTGTTGCATCTGAGGCGGGAACTCCAACTTGTAGGCCACCTTGCCAACCTTCTTCAAGATCTTGAAGGGGCCCTCGTAACGCCTAACGAGGTCCTTGTGCAGATTCTTCCCACTTAGCCGAAGATGTTGGACCAGCTTCACCAGGACCAAGTCTCCGACTTCAAAGTTGACGTCCCGTCGGGCGGTGTCCGCCCACTTCTTCATGCGCTTCGATGCCTTGTGCAAACAAGCTCTCGCCATGTCGTTCTGCTCATGCCATTCCCTCGCCATGCGGTGAGCGGCGGAGACTTTGTCACCATAAGAAGTGGCGACGGCCTGGGGCGTCAGAGGTTGCTGCCCCGTCACTATCTCGAAGGGACTCCGATTGGTCGATTCGCTTCGTTGTAGGTTGTAGGAAAATTGCGCGATGTCGAGTAGCTTCGCCCAGTCCTTCTGATTGGCACTCACATAGTGCCGCAAGTAGATCTCCAGAATACAATTCACCCTCTCAGTCTGGCCGTCGGTTTGAGGATGAAGTGATGTCGAGAAATGCAGGTTGGAGCCCATCATCTTGAACAATTCCTTCCAGAAGTTGCCAACGAATCCCCCATCCCGATCGCTGACGATGCTTTGTGGTAGGCCCCAATACTTCACTACATGCTTCATGAATAACTCCGCAGCTTCAGTAGCAGGACAACTTGCGGAGCCGGCGGCGAAGATGGCATACTTGGAGAACCGATCGACGACCACCATGATGGTACCTGCTCCTTCAGACTTGGGCAGGCCCGTGATGAAGTCCATGGAGACATCCTTCCATGGACGCTCTGGGATAGGCAGGGGTTCCAGAAGTCCGTCGGGCGCTTGATTGAGGTTCTTGTCTTGCTGGCAAACAAGGCAGGTCTTCACGAAGGCTTCAATGTCGTCCTCCATCCTTGGCCAGAAGTAGTTGTCTTCGATGAGTGCCAAAGTGCGGCGGATGCCCGGATGTCCCGCCCACTTTGAGTCATGGCACTCTTGCATGATAGTGCGCCGCAAGTTGTCGAAGAGTGGAACGTATATGCGACGTTCCTTGGTGAAGATCAGTCCATCTTCCACCCAAAAGCGGCGTGTCTTACCCTCCTTCGCCTGCTCGAACAAATTCTTTGCCGTGGGATCTGACTCCAATCCCTTCTTGATCCTCTCGATGAGGTCGGCCTGAGAGGAGCTCATGGCCGCCAATTCCGCGCGTCGGCTGAGGGCGTCGGCAACGACATTCGTCTTACCAGGTTTGTACTCCAGGACATAGTCGAATTCCGCCATGAAATCTTGCCATCTTGCTTGCTTCGGCGAGAGCTTCTTCTGTGTCTCGAAGTAACTCGTCGCGACGTTGTCCGTCTTGATGTGAAATCGCGACCCGAGAAGGTAGTGCCGCCATGTTCTAAGGCAGTGAATCACCGCGGTCATCTCCTTCTCCTGAACGGCGTAGCGCCGCTCCGTGTCGTTGAGTTTTCGACTCTCGAACGCCACGGGATGTCCTTCCTGCATAAGAACTCCTCCAATGGCATAGTCAGAAGCATCTGTCTGTACCTCGTAGGACTTGGTGTGGTCTGGCAGGACGAGCGCCGGTTCCTCCGTCATGGCCCTCTTGAGGGTGTCGAACGCTTCCTGGCATGTCGGCGTCCACTCCCACTTTACATTCTTCCGGAGGAGATTCGTCAAAGGAGTCGTCACATGTGAATACCCCTTGACGAACCGTCTATAGTAGTTCGTCAGGCCAAGGAACGAACGCATATCGGGAACCCGCTTGGGCGGTTCCCACTCCACGATGGCCCGAATCTTCGCGCCATCCATCTTCAACTTCCCACTTCTGACGACATGTCCCAAGAAGTGTACTTCCGGTTGAGCGAAGGCACACTTCTCTCGCTTGACGTAGAGCTCGTTCTGCCGCAACACCTCGAACACTTGCCGAATGTGCTCGATATGCTCCTCCAAGGTGCGGCTGTAGATAATGATGTCGTCGAGGTACACAACCACGAACCTGTCAAGGAATGGCTGCAATACCTTATTCATGAGAGTGCAGAAGGTCGCCGGGGCGTTGGTGAGGCCGAATGGCATCATGAGGAACTCGTAGGAGCCATATCTTGTGACGCACGCCATCTTCTGCACATCCTCCTCCGCGATTCGGACTTGCCAATAGCCCGAACGAAGGTCCAACTTGGTAAACCATCTTGCGCCGCCAAGTTGGTCGAACAAATCCGCCACCAAGGGGATGGGGTACTTGTTCTTCACCGTAAGCTTGTTGAGCACTCGGTAGTCGATGCACATCCGGAGGGAACCGTCATGCTTCTTCTGGAAGAGAACCGGGGCGCCATATGGAGATTTTGAAGGCCGAACATATCCTGCATCCAATAGTTCGGTGAGTTGCTTACGGAGTTCTGCGAGTTCCGGAGGAGCGAGCCGATAGGGGACTCCATGCGGGGCTTTAGATCCTGGGACCAAGTCGATGACATGGTCCACTTCACGCTTCGGAGGCAACCGCTTTGGGAGTTCCGGGGGCATGACGTCCGCAAAATCCTCAAGGGTTTCAAGGACTTTGGGAGGTGTTGGAGTGGAGGGCCCCGGTTCTTCCAAGATGGCAGTCGCCAGGAAGGTGTGCTCCTGTTTGCGCAACCCCTTCGCCACTTGCATGGCGGAGAGGGTCTTCTGTTTGAGGTCTCCGCCTGACCTCACAGGGACGTTGTAAGGTCCCTTGGGATCGAAGATAACCATCGAATTGGTGAGCGGGATGACACATGCGGCAATGTGTCGCAGAAAAGAGATGCCTGCCACCACTTCGTAGTCATCCACTGGTGCCACCGTCACATCGAAGCTTCCCGACCACTTGCCGATGCGAACATTCACTCCAGGAGAAATTCCTATGGTCGAGATAGACTTCGCGTTCACCGTCTTGAACGTGGCGTTAGTCTTCTGGAGTGGCAGCTTTAGCTTCTTGGCAGCCACTTCTGACACGAACAACTCCGATGCACCCGTGTCAATGAGAGCGTTGAAGACTTGCCCGTTCAACTCGATATCCGCATAAAGTCGCGCAGCCGATGAAGGACCCTTCGAGGCGTTGATGGCGCTGAGGACGTGCATCGAGCTGAGACACGCCTCCTCCTTCTCTTTTTCCTTCTCGTCGGGGCAATACATTGCGTTGACTGTCGCCTTTTGCGGACAATCGCTCGTCCAATGAGGACCCTTGCAAATGTAGCAAGGCTTTGGCGGCTTCCCGTCCCTTTTGAATCTTCCATTGTTGGACTTCCCGTCTTGGTGTCCCTTGCCTTTGTCCTGATAGTGCGGCTTGCCTCCTTGTGACTTGGACTTCTCTCCCCCACCATTGCCCTTGCCCGAGGGCTTTGGTGGTGGAGTGCTCGCTTTGGCGTACTCCACGAGCGATTCAGCAGCGGCGACTAACGAGCGGAGGTTGGGGCAATCTCGTCGCTCCAACTCCGTCCTAGCCCATGGCTTCAAACCCTTCACGAAGACCGCCAACAACGTGTCTTCGTCCACTTGGGAATTCTATAGGCGGAGCTCGGTGAACTCTTTCACGTACTCCTTCAACGTACCCTTCTGGCAAATGTTGAACAACGCAATCTTGGCCTCCAGTCCCGACTTGGCAGGGCAGAAGTAGTTGATAAGCTGCCTCTTGAAGTCATCCCACCTCTCAATGGGACCCACAATGCCACGCTCCACATCGTCGCAATGGCACCGCCACCATAGACTCGCCGCATCTTGCAAGTAGAAGGATGCGGTCTTCACCATCCTTACTTCGGACGTCACGTCCAAGGCCTCCATGTACCTTCGGACGTTCCACAGGAAGTCATTGATCTCCCTTGCCGACCGCTCGCCTTTGTAGGGCCTCGGCTTTGGCACATCAATTCTCGCCTCATGCGGGGCGGGCGCCTCGGGGCGCCGCCCGTCTCCATAGCGTCGCTTGAGCTCCTCCCGGAAGGTCTGGAACTCTTGCTCCATTTCGAACCGCATGTTTGAGAGACCATTGTCCAAGGTCTCCCGCATGTCCATGATTGTCGCTTCCATGGACTCGAGACGCGTATACAACGGCGTCATCTCTTCCCGCACCGTGGCAAGATCCACAGTCTTCTCCAACTCCCGCTCGTGCGTTGCGAGTTGGTCTTGCATCTCGTCCACGTCCAATTGGAATTGGCCGAGGCGTTGCTCGAAGGCGGACATAGTGTCCTTCGAGCGGGCGCGCCCTCGATCCTGGCGGCCCTTCTCCAGTGCAACGGGTTCATTCGTCATCTCCGAGTTCGACGTCATTTCACCTTGATCGCCGAACGCCAACTTGAGCGGTCCCAGAAACGCCGCTCTGATACCAACTTGTCACGGGGTCGTTTTTCGCTCGACCGACCCGTGCGGCGCCTAGACGTGCCCACCGTCTAGGCAAGCTCTTTTGAGCGCTTTGCGGAAGCTTGCTTATGTCACTTTTCATATGCCACAACTTTTGGGACGCGCGGTCCCGAGCGGACGCTTCTTCGGTGGAGGCGTTTGTGAACAAACGGGCACCTCGGCGTAACGCTCGATCGCTTGGGACGCTTTGGGACGCTCTTTTGTGGGTTGCCACCCCACGCTTGAGGCACGATGCTAGATTTAGGGAAGCTTGAAATCTTTGTTGAGTAAATAGGAATGATTACAACGCTTCGGGGGAGGACTAGCGGGTCTCCCCTACTATATCACCGTTTCGGGTGGTAGAATTGCGACGTGTGATGTGGAGGACCATCTCCGGGGGTGCACTTTTCAGGTGTGCAAATTATAAAACTGCCACCATCACACTTAGAAAATAAACTAAGTACAAAAGTGAGTTGAAAAGGGAAAATACATGATAAGATAACTCGACGTGCCCCGAGGAGAAACCCCCGGGACACGCACACACGAGAGAGAGAGGAGACTCTGTTTTTAACTCTCCGTCTGGACTCTTGGTCCACACCACGCCTCATAAGACTTCTGGAACCTCCATTCACATTGCACGCAAGCAAGGAATGCTTTCTTATTTTACACTCAAATTTATCTTTTACGCACTCCTTATTTGCAACATATTTTCACGTGCAATTTTAAACTAGGCTGGACGCCAAAGCACACTATAATTTCTTGGTTACATGATTACATCCATATTACTGCTACTCCAATATTTTTTTATGTTTGTTTGTGTTTTTTTTATTTATTCCGTCATGAGGTACCCGTAGGTGCACCTCTCCTCTCTCATTAGATTGGAAAGAAAAATAACGTTCTGATAATAGTTATCAGATTGATCGCTTAATATTCATATTTAGTGCTAAAAATGTAATAGATTGATTTAATTAGAGTTTAAAAGGTAGATGTTACTTTTGTTCCAAATATATTTCTCTATTATCAAACTGCATGCATTGTATAAATTATATATTAAATAAACTTTGAAGTGTAATTATTTATTTTACTCATTATTTGAGCAATTATTAAATCGATGGAAAATCTACAGTGTAGCTGTAACAACATTAGAAGAGTTATAAGTTTTTAATATGGAATATTTAGGATAACAAAAAGAATTTAATCTCTATCCACTTATTGTTATTCATTGACTAATCCGCATCGCATCTGTTGATTCGAATCACTAAAAATGTCAAATATAGTGTAAGGAGATACGGTGGCCCATGCCAATGGTAAGAGTGTTTCTTTTTTTCCTTTCCCATTACAGAAGAAACTCATGAGCTTAATATTAAAAAATGAATTTGATGATTGTCCCCGCTACTTAAATGGGGAGGACACTCCACCATATTATTTGGAATGCCCGATCAAAGATGGATGGCCAGATGTGATGCGCACAGTTCAGCATGGTTCGATGTCGGTTCAGCGGCCGCTCATTTCTCTTGGTGCAGCTTTGACCTGGTGGCTGCTATCCCCCGGATGGCGATGTAGCAGCAGTCGTAGTCACCTCGCCGAACACCTTGCCGAGAACGGAGAAGTCCACACGCCCGCAACATCGGGCGTCCACCCACCGGATTTGAGGACGATGTTGTGAAATATAGTCTCGAGCAGGACAAACATGAGGCAGAGAAACTAGAGAAAGCGGAGGAGGCGGAGGGATCATTTGGACTAGGAGAAAGTGGAGGAGGAGGGCATCATCGTGGGATGGATGCGATTGATTTGAGGGTGAGGCCGCAAAGAGGGCAATAGAGAAGGCGTCGATATCCAGTACAGCATGAAGAGATCGCGCGAGAGTGGAGATGGATCGAAGGGCGGGGTTGAGGGAGAATGGGGCACGAGGGTGGCGACAAAGAGAGAGAGAGAGGAGAGGACGGTGGGCTTTCGCTTGGAAGGGTTCACCCATGTCGGCGGAGAGACGGACTTGGTGGTGGATGTGGAGAGAATCGCGACGAAGAGTAAGAGCGCACTTTGTCCTCCTCAATCCCACTAACATCCCTCGCCGCCCTCTTTTCCCGCGCCATGGCCGACCTCTCACGCTCTTGGGACTTCGCCGGCACCCTACGCTCCTTCGCTGTTGTAACACACCATTTTTAAAAAAAGGGGGAAGCTAAAGAGACACGGCCGAGCCCTCCCCCCCTTCAGTTCACTCTCTCTTCCTTTTTCTCTTTCCTTGTGTCTCTTCTTTCTTCTCATTCTCTCTCTCCCTGTCCACCTCCTCTCCCATTTTCCCTTTGTTCTCCCTCTCATCCTGTTTGTGCTCGTGTGGGTCATTACCAAAGGCCAAGAGGAGGTCGTCGGAGGCTTCATTCGGTGCAGGCGATGAGGAAGGATGGGGAGGACGTTGCTGAAGCTTGAGCCGATGAAGCTCCAAGCCGACAAACTTCGAGCCAGGTGTGATTTCGAGATCTACTTCATAGTTTGGATTCTCGACGAATGGATGCATGTTCTAAGGATGTGGTTAGACGAAAATCCTTGCTTGCATGCTTAGAAAACATAATATACTGACTCTCATAAATTTTTTATTGGTTCTGCGAACTCTATGAACTCATCTGAATGTTTAATACGTAAACTTCGAACTTGTCTAAGTTATGGATGTGTAGACTAATTTCGTGTGATGTAGATGATCAAAAGATGCCTTAATTTATGATCATGAGCTCATAATGTTGATACATGATACTTATAATCACTGAGAAAATGAAGAAATCAAAATATAATAACCTGCGTAATAAGGACTTGAGTTGCCCATAACTCGACCCAGGCAGACGAACTCGGACCGTGCTCATTCACGACTTGGCCCGAATCCATCATTAACGCAGAGCTCGAGCTCTGCATATACCAGTAACTCGGCCCAAGTCACTGCCGACCCAGCCCAGGTTTGTCGCGAGGAAGATGATCAGGCGACATGCACGTCTTGACCCGATCGCGTTCCTACTCGGTTCATGTATGACCCTAACCTGGCCCGGGTTTTGACGAATTTTTATGAGACTGATTTGTTGGAATCGATCCGGATTCCACCTATACTCGGCCTAGGTTCTAACTACCAGAATGATGATTTTATGATTTTTTATCCCTCATTTACATACTTAATACCAAATCTATTTGTAATGTTAATCATACTTATTAGAACCATACTTACTCCGCTATGACTAAACCGAACCAATGGATTGTTATGATGATTATGTCACTCCATCAAAACATATATAATATACGACTATGATCCTATGAACGATCATGAATAATGATTACAAACCATCAGGAATTTCTAGGAAATGATGAAAGAACGAACATGGAACGGGCAATCATTTTCCTTTTCAATCGATCGCTAAACATTGATAAACGAACATTTGTTTTCTCTTCGGATGACCGCTGAATTAACCTAACTTGGATGACCGCTCGACTTTCGGGAGTTCGATATGTGAACCTATGACCCTAATCTAACCCCTGTGATTTATTAAGCCTATGTCCACCTGATTTATACCAAATGAAATGAATCTAAAGAAGAATCAGGGTTATGCCCCATACAACTTTGATGGGAGAAGTTATGACAGTCTTGTGTGAGACACTTCCCTACCAATTGCCATTTGCCATATGTAGATGGGTTCCCTTTACGGATGTTTTCCACCTTGCGCGAGATCATCCCGCGTGATGGGATTGGTCATTTTGGCATTGGTCACCCATTGGGCCATGATGGTCTAGGATAGCTGCACCTTGTTGTGTCTGTAATGATATTCCTTAAAAGAAAGAAAGAGCTCTTCCAAAGTATGAAAGTATGAAAGAATGAATGACAAAAGATGAAAGGAAGGACTTTGTCCTTATGAATATGAATATGAATCACGAATATGAATAAGAATTAAGAAAATGAATGATGAAAATGAAAAAGAATATGAAAATGAAAACGCATGAATCATGTTTCTCTTCATCGACTTCACTATATATGATCCACTCTTTCATTTGATTATATGATCACTTCATACTTATTCTGACAAAATTGATTTATGATTTATACGAACTCACACCTAGCTTTACCCTAACGGTTGGGCTTGCTCCCTGTGTGATCCCCACATGTACATGATGATGCGTGACATGTTGCTATGTGTGTAGCGACTACGGTTCGAGTGGCGTGTGCACATGGTCATGGATGAGTTCAGTATGAGGTGTATGTTTTTACGATATATTCGGTGGCACATCTATTTGGATGGGACATACCAAGTTTGACCGAAGGCTTTTCTGTGTAGTACTAGTGTCTTTACTTTTGTCACCTTATACTGTGACAGTTGGATGTACCCTTTTATTTTTGTGTTTTGCTTCGTATTGAGACTGTGGATGTACCTTTTGTTTCCGCACCTTGCTTCACACTGAGACACTTGGTTGTACCTTTTGTTTCTGCGTTTCGCTTAATATCAAGGCAGTTTGACGTACTTTTATCTATTGGCTTCTGCATTTCTCTTTTATTGTTGTATTATTTTAATTGTTAACTCTTCCCCTTATGTGTTACTTTTCTTGATCAATTGGTTCAACGAAAGAGTTAAAAAAAGGTTGAAGAAAGTACCAACTAAGAGAAGATTTCTCCATGCGGGGGTCGAATTTTGGGACTACAATTGCCCTCCGTCGCCTCGGCCTCGTCCCCGACCGCTCTGCCTTCCCTCCACCCTCAAGTTCGCTACCACCCTCCCTTCCCTTCCTGTCAGCCTCCAGCTCCGCAGCCATGGTTATACCCCAACGAACCGCGATGCGATCGAACCGCGAGCCAGCCCTCGAATCGCTCTCGAATCATGCTGAACCGGCCGCATCACATCCATCCATTCATCTTCGATAGTTCTTGCTTTCATTCTTAAACTCTAAAAATATTCACTTGTCTCCCTCCAACTATTCAGAGTTTTCAATTTCATCCCATTATCACTTTTTATGTTATTTTTATTTGTATAATTATTACGGTACTCATTAATATTTGGAAAAAAATATATTTTAATATTATATATATGTATAATCGGAAAATAAAAAAAAGAGTTTAGCATTCAATTTATTTTCTTCCAAATCATAACAAAAGTAAAAAGTATAACTAGGTTATCAGAATAGATAATTTGGGGTAAAGTGAAAAAGTCTTAATAGTTTGAAAATTGTGTATATTTCCATAGTTTTACTATAAGCTTGAAAAAATATAGTTGGAGGGAGGGAAACAAACAAAAAATAAACTTATAAAAAATAAACAAGTCCCACGACACAAAAAAAAAATCCAAAACCTTTTATTCATAATTTGATACGCGGAAGAATTCATCGGCCAGCACGTCACCCCTTGATCTCCAATAATGAAACAGTAATTTGATAAAAACAAAACATGGCGATCCACGAGACGAACCTTACTAAAGTAATGGATGAATATGGTGGTAACTTATCAAATACAAAAAAAAAAAGAAAATGATATAATATACAATACTTCTTAATAATCGATGTTATGATGTTTTCCAACTTACTCGTTGCAGTCCATTTTATTTTCTGGGTGATGTTTAATTTCCACTATGTTCGTGCGGACAAAAAAACCACCAAATAGGGTAGTAGAATTTCTTCCGTATTGAGGATTCAAATTAAGTCTCCGTTGTAAAGTAAATACTTCCAACTCATTTTTTCAACTCTATCTCTAACTTTATTTTGTAATTAAATTATTATTCATTTAATAATTTATTTTATCAAATGTTCTTTTTTCACCGTCTTTTTTCACATGGGCGTAGGCAAAGAGGAGGCGTCGGAAGAGAGATAAATAAGTTTTATGGACGTCAAGTCAACCATGCAAATCGAAAAATTATAGATAAAAGAGGCATTTGGTGAAAGAGTTAATAGTCAAAGGATATTCTAATTATAAAATAAATTTGAAAATCGAAAGGTATTAAGTGAAATTTACCTCTGGAGTGATGATTATATCTCGTAAGAAAGATGCAAACTTAACAGCTATATAATTAATATAATTAATGATAAGAAGGAAAAGTAGATGGATGACGAAACAACTCATCAAAATGAAATGGTTTAAGTCAAATTTGCGTGCGTAGACTTTAAAACGCCATTAACGCTCCGGTGACTTGGTGCAACCCCTCTTTTTTTCTTTTATCCCAACACTGAGACTTGTTCGGTCCGATCATTGATTAAAGATATATCTACGTCTACGTCGTGTAGATAATAATAAAGAATATATATATATATATATTACCTTGGTGTAAAATTAAGTATGAAGAATTTACTGCTTTTATCTGCAGTGCGACATGATCAAAGTTTGATGAATCGATGTGGGAGAGCGTGATGGGAGTTCAGTGCAGGTAGCAAGTGGCCTAGTAATAAATTTTCTTTTTACAATAGTCTTCTAAAGGGATTCGAAACTATTGGAGATATTTTTAAAAGTAATCAAGATCCAAATTAAATCACTTCACCTGGCTAAAAGTTGATTTGTCATGCACATACATATTTAATATAGCGCACGACACAGACAAAAAATGGTGCTACGTCGCAAGTTAAAATAATTCGACCAATCTCATTAATTTTGGCATGCACTTCCACTTTATTATGTGCGCATTAATTTTGGCATGCATTGCTCCATCCATCACAAGCAATGGAGGAGACATATTTGATGCAGCACCAGTCAGCAAGATTCGTTTTGACCGGGGCCAAATTATAACTGAACACATTGTTCTTCTTTATACATACACGCCATGTAATTAAATAGTACCACCACACGAAACTATACAAACTTTCAGATAAGAAGATTGGTTTAAAAGATGCATATATAAAAACTAGAATCGCAGGCCTTCGATTGCATGATTTGGATATGCACGTGTCCTCTCCTCTGGTGGCGAGGCAATCATGTTTAATCAAAGTTTAATCAACTGTAACACCAAGAATTCTTGTCTCTGCAACTATAGAACCCAAATAGATAGGCATTTTGTTCAATCAACAACTCGGGCTCCACATGTTGAACGCCCTGAGGAATCGAAAATAAATAAGTATACCTTAGAGCAGGCAGATTGTGACCAAATAGATATGGGGAAAAAAAAACGTGTTCTTCGTGAATGAGGATAAGCAAGAAACGACCAGTCAGTCACATTAACCTCAAACCTCGGAACCTTCTGTGTCGGTTTAAATTGTCCCCGGTTGCGTTTTGCCGGTCTTATTCGCCGTGAAACGTGTATTGTTTATTTACAATATTCATAACTTGAGCAAAGAATGGGTATTTTTTTTGTTTATTACCTGAAAAAATAGAAATAAATGACAACGAAAGATGTTATCTATAGTAATCACTGTGTGAATATCAAATTCTTAATTCGTTGACGAAGTTGTGTGAGAGGGAGGGAGGGAGAGAAGGGGAGAGAGAGAGAGAGAGAGTTGCTGCACCAATTAATTCACAATAGTCAAAAGTAGACCAGATCAGCCACCAAAACAAGATTTCTACACCATTTCACAGTCAATCTTTTTCTGTCCCAACTATTAAATTAACATGGAAATCCATTTCCATTTTGACGCCTTCAAATTTTAGGGCAAAAAAATGTAAAAAATACTATACAATTTAAAAGTCCATGGTAATGCATTTTACATTATGATGTCTGGCTGTAGAAATTTTTTTTACAAAAGTAAAGAATAAAAAAATGGACCAAATGATAATAGTTAAGTGATATGAAAATGATTAATGTCTTTACAATTGTCATAGGAGAATTTACATAGATGAGACCTCATAATTTTTTCATATACAATTCCACCTGTACATTTATTCTGTAATACATGTATCTTGTGATTTAATGCGGTTCATTTTCTATCAGTTTTAATAAATAGTTCAATTTATTAAAACAAAAAAGGTAAACGAAATTAAGGAGGGAGTCACATAAATATCACCGTATACGCTTCTGTGATAATATTATGAATCCCCCCCCCCCCCCCCCCCCCCCCCAAAAAAAAATAAAAAAAAGGAAATGATGCAATTAATTCAAGAGTGGAGGAAAACAATAGCGATGCACTCTGTACTTTTCGTTAAGAAACCGAGTGCCAGCAAACAGGAATTTTATTGCCGTACGTAGTTTTTATCTAGGAATTAAAAGCCCTTCGATTCAATCCCCGTTTTCTAATTCCGCCAACTCATACGCCCTTATCCATAATCCATTTAATTCCCATTTCACCCCACCCCCAGTTAATTAAAAAATGTGAAAAATAAACCAACCATCTCTAGCTATATATATCTAGCCTAGGCCCCTCCAAAGCTAATCTCCTCCATCCCCCCCCCCCCCCCCCCCCCCCTATTTGCCCTGTTAGACGTCGGAGACCATGAGCAACAGCGGAGGCCACCCCAGCAGGCTCGTGCGCTGCATCAGGGCACCGTACCGGATGCTGCGGCACGCGCGGGACATGTACGTGCGCGGCCTGACCAGCTGCGCGGGGCGGGTGCAGTACGGCGCCGCCATGGGGTACCCGGCGTTCACCGACATGCCTCGCAGCTACAGCGTGCAGTCGTCGAGGACGAGCGCCAGCGACGAGGACCTGAGGGAGCTGATACGCGCGGCCTCGGTGGCGCGCGCGCGCACCGGCGGCGACCGCCTGCAGGCCGCGATGCCGAGGAGCCAGAGCGTGGCCGTGGGGAGGATCGACGAGGACGCGCCCGTCGTCGACTTCGGCCACGGCGACAGCGCCAGGGCCGGGGCGGACTTGGTGTTCCCCAGGAGCCGCAGCTACGCCGTCGGCGCCCCCAGGAGAAGGGCCGCCAGGGCCTTCGTCTGATTCCGACGGCTTAACTTCTTAATTTAATGTGGTTTTGGTTGCCAGCGCTAGCTGTTATTGTTGTTCTTGTTGTTAATCTTGGTGGACTTTATCCATCTGTTTTTTTATTTCTTTTCCCCTTTTATTTCCTTGAATTTGTACAAAATATTTGGAGCAACCGAAAAATGTTATGCTATATATTTTTTCCTTTATTGTCATAGCCGTCTTGGTGCATATTAATAATTATGATTTTTTCCCCGGCAGGAATAAACTTAATTATGATTTCAGTAATTAACTTTGCCTTGTTAGGCAACGGAGAAGAGTTGGCGTTCAACACGTTAAATCAAAGAGATTGAATTCATTTGGTCTGACATGATCAACTTGTTCAGCAAAAAGGATACCGTGCGTGGCTTTCTCTTTGGACTAAAGCAAACTTTAGCTTCTCATATGGATGAGAAAAGGTGGAATAAATAAGTAAATATCTCCGCCATATTATTTTTCCTGTAATTATTATTCCATACATTCACTGTCATATTCATAGCTCATATATTGAAATGACGGCAAAGGGGACACGCCTTGAGAGATGGCAAAGCCCGAGTGGAGAAGAAATGCCCGACGAGAGAATTATATATGCTGGATTATCTAAATTTGTATTTATACTTCACATTTCTTTGGGGAAAAAATATTGTGCATTGTTACCGTGCAAAAAATTTGAGGTCCCCGATCCTTATCTTCATGTAATGCTCACACATGTATATTTTACATTGCAAACGCATAGATTAAGCTAACAAGTAGCTAAATATATGAAAAGTGTAACAACTCAGGCTTTGGATGCTTAATAAAAGAATATTTTAATATTCTTATTTTGAAAAATATAGTCATTAATATTATTATAATTAATAATTCTGAAATAATAACAACAAAGCCTTATCCCACTAGATAAGGTCGGCTACATGGATCATACGACGTCATTTCGCTCTATTAGTAACCAAATTAATAATTCTGAAAATAAAAGAAAATTGAGGTGAAATTTAATTAAGAATAAGATGGATTATGAGATTATTTAATTAAATTCATAATTTATTTATTTATTAGAATAAATTAGAATTTATTAAAAGAGATTAATTAAAAAATTAAATTTGATTGTAACGAAAAGTTATAGATAGATAACGGATTCTGGACTCTTACTTTAATATGACCATACTTTTTTAATCCAAACAATTAAATAAGGATTAAAGAGCCTACAAATAAATTTTTAGGAACGATCGTCAAAGGAGTTTCTTTCAATTTGATTTTCGATGTCTGATGATAATGACATTTCGACGATAAGCAGAAAGGTAGATGTGACTCTCGATGACAACAATATTGAATCCTATGTTTTGATGATAACAAATTAAAATGAACATAAAAGTTATTAATCTATGCTCAAGTGATGATAATGTAGGTGTAGAATTGATATGACCACATTCACAGAAGAAATCGACAAATTAAAACCGCACGAAAAAATTTTCAGACACGACCGATCGACCCACCGATCAATCGACCATAAGCATCGGTCGACGTCGAGACTATACATGTCAATATACCGATCGACAGCAATTATACCGATCGATGTCGAGGTATTACCGGTCGATTATCGATCGAAGGACCGATCGATCGGACAAGTATCAAAATGTGAAAACGATACAACGGTCACATAGACCGGTCGACCGGCCCGTCCCAGCGGTCGACTGGCCTCTCGGTCAAATGAACAGTAACGGATAGAATTTTTGAGGAGAAAATTGTGGAAAGTTTTTTGAACGAATTTTCACCTCCTGGAGCTTATAAAAGAAAAAGCATTCTATAGCTCCTCTCAAATTTTTAAGCATAAAATTGTAAGTTTCTTCCCTTTTCTTTTTTTAGCCTTTAGTGTGAGAAATATTTTTGTAAAAGAAAAGAGTTAGAGGAATCATTTACTTTCTGATCTAGTAAGATTGAAAGCTCCTTGTATAAGAGGTGTGCCTTGCTTCTTGAGTGGAGAAGAATGTGTGATTATGTAAAAGAGGGTTGTTCTCTCCCTACAAGAAAAGAGAAAGATAGTGAATGTCCGGCGGTCTCGAGGTCGAGAAGTCGGAGCGGAGACGTAGGCCAAAGAGTTGAGACCGAACCTCGTCATCATATTGTGTCTCCTTGCATTTGTTCTTTATCTTTCATTTACGTCTTATCTATATTTGCTTGTGATCGGTTTTATTGATTTTTTCGAAAGTGAATTTTTGAGAAGATTTTTTTCACCAATTCACCCCCCTCAGTGCTTTTAATCCTACAATTGGTATCAGAGCCAAGTTGCTCTAGCTTTAAGATTTAAAATATCTTTAGAGCTATGGCATCAAGTGGTTCCAGTTTTTCCGAAGGTCAATTTATTAATCGTCCTCCACTTTTTAATGCATCAAATTTTGCATATTGAAAAATTATGATGCAAGCCTATGTTTGTTCTATTGATATTGATATGAGGGATATTATTCAAAATGATTTTGATTTAAGTAAGAAAAAACCTTTTGAATATACCGAAGGAGAAAGACTTTTAGTAAAATTAGATTGGAAAGTTAAAAATATTTTTTATTGTGCTTTGGGTCCAACGGAGTTTAATCGGATTTCTAGTTGTGAAAGTGCTAATGATATTTGGAAAAAAACTCATTATTCCTCATGAAGGAACGTATAAAGTTAAGGAGTCTAGATTAAATATTTTAAATCATCAATATGATTTTTTTAAAATGCTTGAAAATGAATCTATTAATGAGATGATTGTTCGCTTCAATGATATTATAAATGGCTTAGTCTCTTTGAGCGAGCCAAGAACTAATCCTCAAAAAGTGAAAAAGTTTCTCAGATCTCTCTCCTCCAAATGGCATATAAAGAGGACGGTGATGGAAGAAAATGACTTAAATAAGTTAGACTTTGATAATCTTATAGGTTCGCCTTAACCTATGAGATCGGGATCAAGGAAGATGAAGAAGCAAATACTTCAAAAAGAAAAACATTGATATTAAAGGTAAATAAAGATGAGGAAGATACAAGTGAAAATGATGAAGATCTTGACGAAAAGAAGATTTCCCTATATGCAAGGAAGCTTGACAAATATCTCAGGTTTGCTAAGCAAAAGAAAAAAGACTTCACCAAGAGAAGATCATCATCAAGCAAAAGTCAAATAACTTGCTTTGAGTGCAAAAAGATTGGACACTACAAAAATGAATGTCCAAATTTGATAAAAAATGAGAAAGATGAAGAAAGCTCAAGAATGAAAAAAAAGCTCTCCAAGGCACTTGGGATGAAAGCGAAGATGAAGAAAATAACTCCAACACCTTCTCTAGTGATGACGAAGAAGCCTACATATGTCTAAGGAGTTTAGAGGTCTAATTAATAAATATGGATGCCTAAAAAAGAAATACAATGAGATAAAAATAAAGCTTAAAATTTTGCAAAAGAAAAATAAGAATGTTAAAGCGTGTGAAAAGTGTGATATATTGAATGAAAAAGCTCTAGCTTAGAATTCTCAATTGAAGAATTAAAAACGGAAAATAGTGCACTAAAATCATTATGTAAAAGACAAATTGTAGAAATTGCATGCTTGAACAAAAAAATTAATAAATTGAAAGTTGAACTTCAAAAATTCTCAAATGGGAGTAAAATGTTAGATGTCATGCTTAGTGAATTTAAAATATCTTCAAACAAAAAGGGACTTGATTTTACCTCTTTTGAAAAGACGAACGACAAAAGAATTTTGTTTGTCAAAGCATCTCATGATTACACAAGATCACATATTGTTTGTTTTCATTGTGGATATGAAGGACATCATTGTTATCATAACCAGACCGGCCATCGAATCGGATGATCAATTGGGTCGTGGTTGGATCGGTTTGATCGGATTCAAGCGGGTTCAACCGGATTTTATTAAACTAATATTATTTATAATGACTTTATAGATATATACATAATCAATGTTATATAATGCATAAAAAGATAGTTCTAACTTATAATTCATAATAAAATATAATAAACAAATTTAAATATTCATAAAAAGAGTTATTATTGATATATTATATTAATTCTTTTATTTTATTGTTCAAGAGTATTTTTATTTGTTTCTTTACTTTTAGTTTAATAATTTTATTTTTCTATTTCCATTAATTCTTCTCTCCTTATCAATTTCCATATTAATTTCCTTTTATAATACACAGATATTTAAAAAATTATATTCATATAAAAAACTTTAAGTTATTAATTTTATGAGTATTTTATCTCTTCTACTCATAAAAAGGAAAGAATATTCATTTTCATTTTAAAAATTATTACTATTTCCTTTTTAATTTCCATGAATTCCTCTCTCCAATTAAAATTTCACATTTATTTTCATTTTAATTTATATCAATTCACAATTCAAATACTTTCCTATTTTTTACATTCCTTTCCACCTTTTTATTTCCTATTTTAACTTTTATTTTCTTATTTTTTTCACTTTAAATACTAAACCGGGTTTTCCTGGTTCAATGGTTGAACCGATTTTTATTGGTTGAACCGGCTATTTCTGATTTTGCAATAAATTCGGACCGGACCAACTATTGGTTCATGGTTGAACCGGTTGAATCGACCGGTCCGGTTCGGTTTTAATAATCATGAAGGACATTATTCTTATAATTGCATAATTAGGAAAGGAATAAGTAAAGGAATGAAAAAAATTTGGGTTCCAAAAAGGACCATGACTAATCAAGATGGACCCAAGCAAGTTTGGGTATAAAAAGATGAAACTCCTAACTTTTTTCTTGTAGGAAGCTTCTAAGTACAATGAACGTAAATGATATTTGGATAGTAGATGCTCAAGACATATGACCGGCGATGCCTCAACAATTTGAAAAAGAAAAATGAAGGAAAAGTCACCTTTTGAGACAATAGCAAAGGATGAGTAATTGGTATAGGTAATATTGGTAAGAACGATAAAGTCTATTTAGAAAATATTTGGCTTTTTGAAAATTTAAAACATAATCTAATTAGCATAAGTCAACTATGCGATAAAAATTATTTAGTCAAATTTGAAAAGGACAAACTAGATGAAAACAACAAAGTTTTACACATGGGTTTTAGGTACAACAATGTATATAAAATTGATTTTGATAACTTGAAAAATGATTTGCCTAAGATCAAATTTGAAAAAAACAATGTTTGTGATTTATGTCTAAAAGGTAAACAAACCAAAATGTTCTTTTAAATTAAAAGGAGTTATTAGTACACATAGGGCCTTGGAACTTTTACATCTTGACTTGTTTGGACTTATTGATGTGACAAGCTTAGGAGGAAAAAGATATATATTTGTAATTGTTGATGATTTCTCCCGTTTCACTTGGACAATATTTCTCGTTAGTAAAGATAAAATGCTAAACATGTTTTCCAAATTAGCAAAAAGAGTTCTGATGCGTATGAGATGATGTAGCAAAATAAAATCGCTAGCAAGTGCACTAGTCGCTCAAGTAATATAGTAATAGGAGTAAGAGTGTCGAACCCACGAGGAATATTATTAATTCAATATCTGAATTTATAAATTAATAAGAGAGAAAAATATGGATTTTGAAAATGAGTTTTAAAATAGAAAGAAAATAAGATAAAGATAAGATAATGGTGTTGAAGTTAGGCCTTAGGATGAAAATAGATCAGGATAAATATTTGAATCATAAAAGATAAATTTAATCTTTAAAGATGGATTAGAAATTTTCTCAAGTTATTAATTTACAAGATTAACAACACAGAGTCCACAAACTGGTAATTCTGCTATTTAATCCGGTAAATCAAACTATCTTAAATTTAATCAAACCTAAAGTCTCACAAACTAGTATTCGTTAGATAAGATTAAAATTAAGATGCATTAATATAAAAATCCTAGACTATTAATCACTCCACAAACTGGTATATATTAACAGACCACATAAACCTGATTCTCCACACACTAGTTATCAAATTTATGTCAATTATTAATTTCACATAAAATCAATTAATTTAATTAATGAATTCTGAAATTAAATAGTCCACAAACTGGTAATTACTCAGCTCAGAAATCCAAGTAATTAAATTAAAAGCATTAAGCACAATTAACTAATTGATCAGAAAAGATTAAAACAAATAATATAGGGTCCAAATAGTTTCCCTTCAATAATAATCTCCTAAAATGAATAATCTTAAAAATATGGAGTGCATCCTAGAAATTCTGGAGAGATAATAACAAAATAATAATAATTGGAAGAATTACACCCAAATAGATGAAAGTCGAAGCTTCGGATCACGGGCATACAGTCGGGCAGCCTCTTGAACTTGATCAGGGTCGCGATCAACTTCCAGCCGCCGCACCTCTCTCCTCTTGCTCGTAGCCTGCAGACTCACGATTCGTCGTGGAAGAAAATCTAAACTTCAGAGCACACCTTGGGACGATGGTTTCCTCACGTATTTATAGGGTGCGAACGGCCTTCAATTTGATCCCGGCCGTAACATCGTACGGTTGACTTTAAAATTATGAGATAAACTCGGCCAACACGATAAATCTTTTTATCATTATGCCCAAAGATAAATCTTTCTTATCTTTACTCCCTTCGAATCTCGGCCGTAACAAAGAATAGTCCTTATCATTAACCCCTCCAAATCTCGGCCGTAAGGAAAGAATTTAATCTTGTTACGTCCAAAAGATAAAATCATTTAATTGTTACCCCCTTTGAATCTCGGCCAAAACCAACATTTCCTTGCCATTACGCCCTCCAAATCTCGGCCAAACGAAAAGTCTTCATGCCATTACGCCCAAAAAGATAAAATCTTTTTATCTTTACTCCTTCATATCTCGGCCAAAACAATAATCCTTTATCCTAATCTCGGCCGTAATGATAAATTTTTCGAAATTTCGGCCGATACGGCACAATCCATCTAAATCTCGATTTTTCCTGCAAAATAATTATCAAAATTTAGTTAATCCATCTACAATTAAAATATTCAGAGAATTAATAATTAAAATTGATAAATCCAGAATTACGATTAAAAGTGAATAAAATGATGCATGCCATGATCAAATTACAGAAAAATTAATTAAAATAATAATCTAAAATATGTTGTATTTTGCATGCATCAAACTCTCCCAAGCTTAAAGTCTTGCTTGTCCTCAAGCAAAAATTCAAAGCAAGGCTCAAGAAAGTTCCATCATAGCCTCCACATTGTCAACTGATTAATTTTCTCACACAATTCTTCTGCACACCTGCTACTCAGTATCTCACCATTTTCCATGCACTTAGCTTCATAGAGCTTCTGAATGCTACACAAATTTAAACAATCTCAAATTCAGCCTTGCAGAAAAATAAATTATCTGTCCAATAATAGCATTAATATTGAACACATAAGTACTAATTGAGCTTAAAACTTTTTCTTTTCATTTTTATTTTCAATCAATTTAAAAGTTCTAATCTTCAAGCAGGATTGCACAAGGAAGTCCATGTAGCGGGCTTTAGACTGATGACTCCCAGACCAGATGACCTTAGGGCAACAGGTGATAAGGCACCCCTCGAGTTTACTTGCCCGAACAACCAATGTTCTGAATGAAGAGTTCGAACTTAGCCATGATTCAGTACTCCTGTGCTTCTCCATATTCCACAAGATGGTCCATGTAGCAGGTTTTCGATCGACGGATCCCAGAGCAGTTGCCCTTAGGTCGCCATGCATGAACCCATACGGATCTAATTACCCGAACACATCTTGGTTCCAGATAACACTTTTGTACCTACACATAACTTTATTCATTTTTTTTGTTGGGGTTTAACTAACCCTTCTTTTTTATAAGCTCAAAAAGTACTTGATATGGTCAATAAGAAGGCTACTACTATCAAGACTTAAAATAAAAAAGCATGAATATGATTTTGTCGTCTAGTCATTCATAATTCTACTTAGTATAGTCACATAGTTCATAAGTTTGATACTAAAATAGCAAGTGATAAGAAATAAAAGCATTCAAATTTCATCAATTAACAATATGTCTTTGAACTTTTACTTAAAAGATAATTAAAATAATAAGACAAGAGTTTGTAAGATGGTAGCAAAAATAAATGCATGCAATGGTATTTTTTAGAAAATTTTCAAAATTTTTAATTTTTTGGATTTTTTTTACAAATAGATGCAAACATAAGCAAATAAAAAGAAGAAACATGCAATGCATGAAATGCAAACTCCCCCAAGCTTGAACTAGACACTGTCCTCAGTGTTAGGCCAATAAGGGAAAGAGTAAAGATAATATGGAAAAGCTAAAGAAATGAAAATAAAGAAAAGGGAAAAGATACAACCGGATTTATTGTCGGTGGAGAGATGCTCGGCCTCAATATATATATCGATGAAGGTGTCGGCCGCAAAAGCTGAAGAGACTCGGTCGAGATTCTTGTGGTGTCAATGTTATGAACTTTATGCCCGCAAATGGTGTCGATGAGAGGAGATCTCGGCCGATAATTGATGGATCTCGGCCGATAATGAAGAGTCTCGGTCGTAAAAGGTTGGCCGCAAAATTTTGTTGATGAAGATCTCAGCCGTGCAATCTCGGCCGTAAGAGCTGGTTGATGAAGAACCTCGGCCGTAGTTGATGAAGAACTTCGGCCGTAGTTGATGAAGCTCGGCCGTAAGCAGAGAGCGTGGTGTGAGGATCGGCCGTAAGGAATGGGTGGTGGCGCTGGTGTTCGGCGCTCATCCGGGCGTAAGGAGTCAGCTCCGGTGGAAGCTCGGCCGTAAGGAACAGGTGGAACCGGCAATGAGACTTCGGCCGTAAGGAGTTGGCTCGGTGTGGAAGCTCGGCCGTAAGGGAGCTGAGGTTAGGTTAGTGAGGCTTCGGCCGTAAGGGCTTTTGGGCGAGAAGCGTTGAAACTTCGGCCGTAATATCTCTCGGCCGTAAGGAAGAGCTTTGGAACTTCGGCCGTAAGGCGGTGGTGCTTGATCTGCAAGGATGTGGAAGGGGTAAAAATTTATGGATGAAACTTCGGGCGTAAACTTACCTTTCCCACGTGATGCGCGCAGTGAAGGGTCACATCAAATTCAAGGAGCGCAGCGATCGGCCGATTCCAAGGTGATTTTTCCTCTCGCCTTGTCATGTCCGAGATGAACCCGACGTGTTAATTCATGCATCGCTCGGTCCACATATCCGAAGAAATGATTAGTCGAGTTCCTCTCCGTGCACAAAAAGAAATATCGATTAGATGACTCCTTAAACTATTAATTAAAATGCCAATCAACTAACTAATTAAATAAAAATAATAAAAAAAATTAACTTAATTAAAAAATATAGAGAATTGGTTGCGATTAAATATTCAATTCGTCACTGCAACAACCAAGTGTCAAAAAAATAAAATAAAAAATTAATATCTGATCAGAATGTGTGACATATAAATTTATCCAAAGGATTAACTTAGTTGTAATTAGATTTTCACTCAAGTCCTGCAACAACTAATTTTTAGTAAGAGAGATAAAAGAATAAAATACAAATATATACAAGAAAAAAGAAATACAAATAATAGGTCACGAAGAAATAAGATTTAAATTGATAAACATAAAAAGTCTTTTGGCTATTATCGAAAATTCATTAGGTCGTCAAAATTAATGTCCGAAAGAAATTAACCTAATTACTGCTACCAAAATTCACAGAAAAATTATCAAATACGGCAAAAAATCAAAACTCGACAACCAATTCAAATGCCAAACATTAATATCGACCGAAAGTAAATCACTTAGATGGTCGTAAAAATCAAGCACTCGTTCGGCCGTAAAACTTGAAAGAATTAACGATGATGTAATAAACGGCACAAAACAAATCAGAACTAATTTGCGGCCGTAAAGTTAATAATCAGACATAATCAAAAATTATTTTCAGAGAGGAAATAAGATTGATCAGCCGCAATACAGAAACAAATTTATGACCGAAATTAAATTAGTAATCCGAGGCTCGTTCAGCCGTAAAAATCATAAAATAGTGTCGAAAGAGATTAATCAACGTAAGATGGCGTAAAAATTATTATGGCCAAAACATATTCGTAAGGTGGCATAAAAATTAGCATGGCGATGAATTATCTCGGCCGAAATAAAAATTGAACGAAACGTCGCCAAATGAATCATTACGGCCGACAAAGAATATAATTCATATCGGCCGTAAAACAATGAAAGTTCAATCGAACGTGAGGTAAAACATCAACACATATAAATCGGCCGAAATGAGATTAAATCAAACTTATACGTTCAGAAATATATTACGGCCGAGTTGAAGTCGACAACCTTTGGCCGTAAAACAAAACTGGGTTTCGGCCGAAACAAAAATAGAATTAAACTTATTCTTACGTCAACAGAAGAATCGTTACGGCCGAGAAGGAGTAAAATCCATGTCGGATGATCCATTACGGCCGAGACAGACTAAATCGCTTTGGCCAAAATGAAATCAAATCCATGTGAAAAGTTCAAACAATTAAAACGTTACGGCCGAGAATGAAAGTCGAAACTGATTCGAATAGGGCGTAAAAAAAAATTTAAACCATGGATAAATCGGGCGAAACAAGGTCAAATCAATATCCATTACTCATGGCGTAAAACAACATTCGGATAAAAACATTACGGCCAAACAGAAGATTAGAACTCAGAATCGATATCCGTAATCGGTAAAGCCGACAAAATAAATTTCGGTCGTAAAACCATAAGACGGCGACAGAATTTTAAGCCGAAAGTCAACAATTTAAAAAATTGTCGTGACCTTTATCTGCAAAAGAAAAAATGTCAGTTTATTCACAAAAAAATAATTAAAATGATTAATCCATATTTACAAAGAATTATTTACTCTTTATTTACATCTCCTAATAATTCATAAAAATCAGAAATTAATTAATAAAATATTTCCCGACAACGACGCCAAAAACTTGATGCGTATGAGATGATGTAGCAAAATAAAATCGCTAGCAAGTGCACTAGTCGTTCAAGTAATATAGTAATAGGAGTAAGAGTGTCGAACCCACGAGGAATATTATTAATTCAATATCTGAATTTATAAATTAATAAGAGAGAAAAAACATAGATTTTGAAAATGAGTTTTAAAAGATAAAGAAAATAAGATAAAGATAAGATAGTGGTGTTGAAGTTAGGCCTTAGGATGAAAATAGATCAGGATAAATATTTGAACCATAAAAGATAAATTTAATCTTTAAAGATGGATTAGAAACTTTCGCAAGTTATTAATTTACAAGATTAATATCACAGAGTCCACAAACTGGTAATTCTGCTATTTAATCTGATAAATCAAATTATCTTAAATTTAATCAAATCTAAAGTCCTACAAATTGGTATTCATTAGATAAGATTAAAATTAAGATGCATTAATATAAAAATCCTAGACTATTAATCACTCCACAAACTGGTATATATTAACAGACCACATAAACCTGATTCTCCACACACTAGTTATCAAATTTATGTCAATTATTAATTTCACATAAAATCAATTAATTTAATTAATGAATTCTGAAATTAAATAGTCCACAAACTGGTAATTACTCAGCTCAGAAATCCAAGTAATTAAATTAAAAGCATTAAGCACAATTAACTAATTGATCAGAAAAGATTAAAACAAATAATATATGGTCCAAATAGTTTCCCTTCAATAATAATCTCCTAAAATGAATAATCTTAAAAATATGGAGTGCATCCTAGAAATTCTGGAGAGATAATAACAAAATAATAATAATTGGAAGAATTACACCCAAATAGATGAAAGTCGAAGCTTCGGATCACGGGCAGACAGTCGGGCAGCCTCTTGGACTTGATCAGGGTCGCGATCAACTTCCAGCCGCCGCACCTCTCTCCTCTTGCTCGTAGCCTGCAGACTCACGACTCGTCGTGGAAGAAAATCTGAACTTCAGAGCACACCTTGGGACGATGGTTTCCTCACGTATTTATAGGGTGCGAACGGCCTTCAATTTGATCCCGGCCGTAACATCGTACGGTTGACTTTAAAATTATGAGATAAACTCGGCCAACACGATAAATCTTTTTATCATTATGCCCAAAGATAAATCTTTCTTATCTTTACTCCCTTCGAATCTCGGCCGTAACAAAGAATAGTCCTTATCATTAACCCCTCCAAATCTCGGCCGTAAGGAAAGAATTTAATCTTGTTACGTCCAAAAGATAAAATCATTTAATTGTTACCCCCTTTGAATCTCGGCCAAAACCAACATTTTCTTGCCATTACGCCCTCCAAATCTCGGCCAAAACGAAAAGTCTTCATGCCATTACGCCCTAAAAGATAAAATCTTTTTATCTTTACTCCTTCATATCTCGGCCAAAACAATAATCCTTTATCCTAATCTCGGCCGTAATGATAAATTCTTCGGAATTTCGGCCGATACGGCACAATCCATCTAAATCTCGATTTTTCCTACAAAATAATTATCAAAATTTAGTTAATCCATCCATAATTAAAATATTCAGAGAATTAATAATTAAAATTGATAAATCCAGAATTATGATTAAAAGTGACTAAAATGATGCATGCCATGATCAAATTACAGAAAAAATAATTAAAATAATAATCTAAAATATGTTGTATTTTGCATGCATCAAGTTCAAAACGAATTTGAAGAAAAAATTTCAAAAATTAGAAGTGACCATGGAGGAAAATTTGAAAATCATAAATTTGAATCATTTTGCGAAGAAAATGAAATTACCTATAATTTTTCAACTCCTAGAACACCTCAACAAGATGGAGTAGTAGAAAAAAAATAGAACTATACAAGAAATGGCTAGAACAATTTTAAATGAAAGTAAGTTATCAAAATATTTTTGGGAGGAAGCCGTAAACACATCATGCTATGTTCTTAATAAAATTCTACTTAGACCTCTTGAAAAGAAAATATGTTTTGAAATGCTATTTGATAAGAAACCAAATATCTCATATTTTAAAGTTTTTGGATGTAAATGTTATATTTTGAATATCAAAGATAAACTAGATAAATTTGATGATAAATGTGATGACGATATTTTTCTTAGTTATTCTAGTATAAGTAAAGCCTATAGAGTGTATAATAAAAGAACATTAGTTGTTGAAGAGTTTATTAATGTTAAATTTAATGAAACTAATGATTTTTTGAGCAAACAAGCACATGATGATGATGAAGAAGTAGTTGAAGTACAAAGAAAACTTGAAGTTGTGAACATAGAGGAAGCAAAAGCTTACACCCCAAAGTTGGAAGAAATGGAAGTACCTCAAAGAGAAGAGAATCAAATCATCCCAAGAAATTGGAGACATGCCTTATCACACCCACTTGATCAAGTTATAGGTAATATAAATGAAGGCATAAAAATTAGAAATTCTTTAAAAAAATCTGTGTGCTTTTTCGACTTTCCTTCCAAAATTTTGAGGCCAACAATATAGATGAAGAACTTGAAGATTCAAATTGGATAAATGCAATGCATGATGAATTAAATAATTTTGAAAAAAATCAAGGGTGAAAACTTGTAGAAAGACCCAAGGATCATCCTATCGTTGGAACCAAATGGATTTTTCGAAACAAGTTAGATGAATATGGTGTCATTGTGAGGAACAAGACTATATTAGTGGCCAAGGGTTACTCATAAATTGAAGGGATTGATTTTGATGAAACTTTTGCTCCTGTTGCTAAACTTGAGGCAATTCGAATGCTTTTGACTTTTGCATGCTATAAAGATTTTAAACTTTTTCAAATGGATGTTAAATCGGCTTTCTTGAATGATTGTATAAATGAGCAAGTTTATGTTGAACAACCTCAAGATTTTAAAAATTCAGATTTTTTCCATCATGTATTTAAACTCTAAAAGTTCTTTATGAATTGAAACAACCCCCTCGAGCTTGATATGAAAGATTGAGTTCGTTTTTAATTGAAAATGATTTTCAAAAAGAGAAAGTTGACACCATATTATTTTTAAAATATTTTAAAAATGATATTTTAATAGTTCACATTTATGTTGATGATATCGTATATGGTGCCACTAATGAATGCCTATGCAAAGAGTTTGAAACTTTTATGCAACAAGAATTTGAAATGAGTCTCGTAGGAGAGCTCACTTTCTTTCTAGACCTACAAGTAAAATAATCTAAGGAAGGCATTTTTCTCAATAAAAAATATATATATATAAGGGAACTACTCAAAAGATTCGGGATGAACGAATGCAAGCCGAGCACAACTCCTATGAGCACTACTACAAAATTAGATAAAGATGAAAAATGCAAGTCCATTGATAAAAAGGGTACAGAGGTATGATTGGTAGTTTGCTCTACTTGACGGCATTTAGGCCGGACATAATGTTTAGTGTATGTTTGTGTGCTAGGTTTCAATCCACCCCCAAAGAATCGTACTTAATTGTCGTAAAAAGAATATTGCGTTATTTAAAGCATACAAGTGAATTAGGCATTTGGTATGATAGAAATTTCTCATTTGAATTGCATGCCTACACCGATGCGGATTTTGCCGGGTGTAAAGTTGATAGAAAAAGTACTAGTGAGATGTATTATTTTCTTGGTAGTTCTCTCATTTCATGGGCTAGCAAGAAAAAAAACTCCATCGCACTTTCTATCCCCGGGGCCGAATATATAGACGCCGGTAGTTATTATGCACAAATACTATGGGTAAAACAATAATTGCTTGATTATGGTGTAAATTATTCAAATCTACCCATGAAGTGCGATAATACAAGTGGTATAGAAATGACAAAAAATCAAACTCAACATTATAGGATTAAACACATTGACTTACGGTATCATTTCATTAGAGAACATGTGTCCTTTAAGAACATTGCCATTGAACATGTGTCCACCGAAGTTCAACTTGCAGACATATTTACAAAACCCTTAAGTGAAGAACGACTTTGCATGCTTAGAAGGGAATTAGGAATGATTAACTCTTGATTGCATATCAATTCAAAGTAAAAGTGACTTGGTTATACAATATCACTTTTGACATGAATTGAACATTAAAAGTGTTGCACAACACTTACATTTGTATGATATCTTTGGAATATGATTTTTATGATTTTAAATTATTTAAATGGTTCAAATTTTTGAAAAATGCAAGGATCGGTCGACTGACTAGAAGGACCGGTCGACCTCTATGAAATTTGCAAATAAGCACTCTCGTCAAACAACGATCGGTCGACCGATATGATAGTCGACCGGTATATGAATGTGTCCGGCTGACATAAAATAGATCGATGGTGATTTAAATGGAAAAGAATTGTCCGGTCGACCGCCGGGCAAGATTAGTCGACCGGCATATGCCAAAATCGCGTGATATAAGAAGTTGACCGCTCAAATCGGTCGACCAAATCCTCCTTACCACCCGACCGCTGTTCTTCCTTCGACGATTGACGACCGAACTCCGGCAAGCCGACCAACATTTCCTCTTCGGTGAACCCTACGATCGCCGGTCACTCCAGCGACCGGCCGACCCTTCTTTCTTCGATCTCCGCCTCCCTCCGGCCGGCCGCCCTCCGGTAAATCCTAGGACTGCAGACAATGACCGTCCCCCTCTCTCCGGCCGCTCTCTCCCTCTCCGACCGACCTCTCTCTCTCCGGTCGATCGTCTCTTCGCCTCCCTCTGGCCGACAGCTTTAAGCTTCTGCCACCTCCGGCCGATCACATCTCTCTCTCGGCCAGTCTCTCTCTCTCTATCTCTCTCTCTCTCCCCTCTCACCGTCCGGCAACATCTATCCGTCGGCCGCCTCTCTTGTTCGATTACTCTCTCTCTGTTTGTCCTTCCCTCCATTCTCCGGCCAGCCACTACATTTTTTTCTCCAGCCATCATCTTCTCTCCATAAATCGCAATAACTTCTCTTCTCCGATCAATTCCATCTTTACCTCGATCAGTGCCCAGCCTCAATTTCGACCACCATTGTTGAATCCATGACCGACGATGATGGACATTTACGTACTAAGATGGTCTTTCAGCGTCGTCGTCGCCTTTCCGACTCTGGTGGCACCATTCATGTTCTCTGACGTGAACCTGAACCAGAATCCGAACTCGAGCCCGTTCGACATAGTCGTGGACGAGAACGATCCCGTGGACGTACTCATCAGCCATCTTCCACCAAGATCACTGAGTTTGATAGTCATCTTTTTGTCACTAGGGACATCTCTGTCAGGTTCGAAGCCTTGTACGCCTCTCGCGAAGTTCGACGTGCCTATACCATTGATTAGGACGCTCTGAACATTCCAGATGTTCAAGAGATGTTCGCAACCATTGGTTGTCTACCACTTCTCTCCCTAACAGAGCGTGTGTACCATCGTCTTGTTCGTCATTTTTATGCAAACATGACAATCACTCGAGAGGCCATTATTACTTATGTCCTTGGTGTACCCATTCGATTGGACCCCAACCATCTCTGTCGCATCTTTGGCGTGGCGTGCCCCTTACCTGACTTTTATTCATTTGTCACCCATGGCTGGCCTTCCAAATATCTTCCGATCGCAGATGGCATTCGTACGATTTTTGCCAGACAAGATGTCCAGTATACCGTCGAAACGGCCTATCGACATCTTCATCCGATCATGAAGATGGCTCATCACATCCTCAATCGCATGATCACTCCCCGGGCCGGGTACTATACAGAAGTCACTCACTTCGATCTCTTCTTTCTTCATTGTCTCTGCATCCGTGATGCCTCATTTCTTCACTTCGGCCAATACATCTTCTATCACATGGACTACACATTTCAGAAGATCTCCTCTGGTGCTCGTGGTCGGTACCACTTATATTTTGGTGCCTGGATTACGAGGATTTTATTTCATTATGGTGTCGAGATTCCTACAGACGAGGAGTACATTCGACCTCGCCCCACTAACATCATTGATTATGGGACTCTGCACCGGAAGGGTCTTAAGTTTGGAGGGCAAACGTCATTGATGCCACAGATGACAAGCCAGCAGCAATGGACACTCAGGATGCACCGGAGGCTGGCCCCAACTTTCCACTACCATCGGCACCCGCTGAGCATGTTGGACCTTTCAGCACGCTACCTCACATTTCTATGACTTCACGGCTCTTTCACAGCAGGTGGCTGCCATAGACCATCGTGTGACCCAAATGGATCGTCGTGTTCGACGGATGGAGCGTGACTATCATTACCTTGTTGGTTCACTATAGGCATACTATGCATTGCATGGATTTATTCCGCCTGTAACTCGTGAGGATGATAGTTCCAATAAGGAGTAGTTGGTTGTCTCCCTCTTTAATGATGTCAAAAGGGGGAGAAGTCTAGGACGATATTTTGCTCTTATGTGTAGGTTATGTGTTTTCATTTATGCTATGTGTTTTCATTTGTGTCATGCACCATTTTGTAATGACTGGAGTCACATTTATTAGTGCATAAACACATGATGGATGTATCATGAACTATGAATGTAATGTGATGACTTTTGCTTCATAATGAAATGCCCTTTGGTTTCAATTTTTTCATATTCACTTTTCTTCTCGCCATATTTTCCTATTATCCTAAGGAATTATGAAAATATAAATATCATTGATTTAGGGGGAGAAAAAGTAAAATATGCATAAATGTAGGGGGAGCTTGTTCATTACTTTCTATGTAAAACTTACATTTCATTTTCTTTCCTTCTTCTTCTTATCGTCCAATTAATTTGCCATCATAAAAAAGGGAGAGATTGTTGAATCCTATGTTTTGATGATAACAAATTAAAATGGACATAAAAGTTACTAATCTATGCTCAAGTGATGATAATGTAGGTGTAGGATTGATATGACCACATTCGCAAAAGAAATTGACAAATTAAAACCGCAAGAAAAATTTTTCAGACGGTCGATTGATATTCAGTGAAAGGAAAAATGAGATTACACCGATCGACGTCGAGACTATACCGGTCGATATACCGGTCGACAACAATTATACCGGTCGATGCCGAGACATTACCGGTCAATGTATCGGTCGAAGGACCGATCTACCGGACAAGCATCAAAATGTGAAAATGATACAACGGTCACATAAATCGATCGACCGGTCCATCCCAGCGGTCGACCGGCCTCTCGGTCAAATGAACAGTAACGACTAGAATTTTTTAGAAGAAAATTGTGGAAAGTTTTTTGAACGAATTTTCACCTCCTGGAGTCTATAAAAGGAATGCCAAGGCCTGAAGGAAAAGCATCCAAGTAAGAAAAAGCATTCTATAGATCCTCTCAAGTTTTTAAGCATAAAATTGTAAGTTTATTCCCTTTTCTTTTCTTAGTCTTGAGTGTGAGATTGATTTTTGTAAAAGAAAAGAGTTAGAGAGATCATTTATTTTCTGATCTAGTAAGATTGAGAGCTCCTTATATAAGAGGTGTGTCTTGCCTCTTGAGCGGAGAAGGTGTGATTGTGTAAAAGAGGGTTGTTCTCTCCCTACAATAAAAGAGAAAGATAGTGAATCTCCGGCGGTCTCGAGGTTGAGAAGTCAGAACGGGGACGTAGGCCAAAGAGTTGAGGCCGAACTTCGTCATCATATTGTGCCTCCTTGCGTTTTTTTTTATTTTTCATTTACGCCTTATCTATATTTGCTTGCGATCGATTTTATTAATTTTTTCGAAAGTGAATTTTTGAGAAGATTTTTGTCACCAATTCACCCCCTTCTCTTGGTGCTTTTGATCCTACGAACAAAGCCTGATTTAGCGTAGGTACCATGCTCCAAGGTTTTGTGGAGGTCTTGTGGTCGATTTTAGCTTGAGATTTGTTTTCTTACATTTTTACATTTCATTTATTGGGTGTTAGGAGTAACTTGAATATATAATAATTAAATTAATTTTTAGGAGACCGAATATGATATAGAGTAGCTTTTTAATGGAGCAAAACTAACCCCGCTTAAATTAGGTAGCCAATGTGATGATAGTGATGTGCGTATTCCCAAGGATGTTGCCTGGCTAGCCAATGTGATGATGTGTTATGATTTTTCAACTATGTTAAGATCAAAGATGTTATAAGATAAAGTAAGAATGAAAGTGAAATTAACTAAGTACCTTATAACAAAGAATGAAGGTTAAGATGATGATGCAGTAAAGATGGAAAGTAAAGTCCTACATATATGTATGTACTTCAAAGGAGCCTAAGTTTCAAAAGTAAAGTCCTGTATTTGTATATGTACTTTGTAAAGGAACAATGTCCATCATCATAAAGTGTGTGTATTCCTAAAGCTGATTAGGAATAAAATCCCTCACTATTATGATGTGTGTTCCTATGTATGACTTATGATATGGAATGAAAGTCAAGATGTTATTATGTGATAAAAATGAAAATAGCACATGAGGGATCACATAATAAAAAAAGAAAAATAAAAAAGATCTAATGAATTATAAAGCAATCCCAAGAATATATAAAGTATGAAAGAAGTCTAGAAGTAAGGATTAAGGAGTTATGAAAAAACTCTTAGAATGAACATGTGAATGTGAAATAAAATGATATGCTATGAATGTGATGAATGATATGAATGTATGTTTTTATTGCATGCTACTTGCAAATGATGGATCCGAAGTAAAGCAGGTATGATATGATGTTTATGTTACATAAATGTCGTATGATGAATGAATGTAAGCATTATGTATTGTCATATAAAGTTCATGATATAGTTCATGACATGCATGTTCATGATGTATTGTCATACTCCTAAAGTTGAAAAAGAATATGCTCATCACTCATCAATGGTGAGAACCAAAGTCCTTCACCTATATATATACTTCAAGGGGACTTAAGCCCGTGAAGCAAAATTCTGCATTTTTGTATGTGCTTCTCAGGGAACGTCCCTCATCAGAAAGTGTGTGTATTCTCTAGAATAAAATCCCTCACTATTATAGTATATGTATTCTTCATAATAAAATATCTCACTATTATAGTATGCATATTCTTTGAGTCCCTCGCTATTATGATGTGCGTGTTTTTAAGGATGTGACTTAGGTAGCCAATGTGATGATGTGATATGATTTTTCAACTATGTTAAGATCAAAGATGTTATAAGATAAAGTAATAATGAAAGTGAAGTTAACTAAGTACCTTATAACAAAAAATGAAAGTTGAGATGATGATAATCAAGTAAAGATGAAAAGTAATGTCCTACATATATGTATGTACTTCAAGGGGACCTAAGCCTATATACTTTCTAAAGGAACAATGTATCTCATCATAAAATGTGTGTATTCCTAAAGATGATTAGGAATAAAGTCCCTCACTATTATGATATGTGTGTTCCTATGTATGACTTATGATATGAAATGAAAGTTAAGATGCTATTATGTGATAAAGATGAAGATAACACATGAAGAATCACATAATAAAAAAAAGAAAAGAAAGATGAAAGAAGATCCAAAGGGTTATAAAACAACTCTGATTAGATGTAAAGTATGAAAGAAGTCAAGAGTAAGGAACAATGAGTTATGAAGAAACCCCTAGAATGTACATGACAATGAATGTGAAATAAAATGAAATGTTATGGATGTGATGAATGTATGTTTCTATTGCATGCTATTTGCAAATGATGAATTCGAAGTAAAGCAGGTATGACATGATGTTTATGTTACATGAATGTTGTATGATGAATGAATGTAAACATGATATATTGTCATATAATGTTCAATTCATGACATGCATGTTCATATATTATTGTTATTATGGTGATGATGCATCGCATGTAGTATCATGTGATAGGATAGCATGACATGTATGACCTTTACATATTATAATTGGGATAATTAAGATTAAGTGATGAATGACAATTCAAGTTCACGACGAAGTGTTGCAAGTGCTTATATTTAAATGAGTCCTACAATTTTATTTGAATATTGAGGTTAATGATGTATTGAAGGTTTAAGCATTTAATATTTTTTGAATTATCTATTATGATATAATTAATAGAAAATTTTTATTTATTATGATTTTTTTTCTAAATTATCAAATCTTTTACTGTTAAATGATGTATGACGAACGGACTATCGATGCGAAATTATCCATAATATCCAAAACTTTTAAAATGAATTTTTTGATCATTACAATTACCGTGCAAAGGCATGTACAAAACTGCATCGCAAACGCATAAATTAAGCTAACTAATAGCTAAATATATGAAAAGAGCGTACAAACACAAAACAATGAGATTTACGTCATCAGAAACTTCCTATTATAAATATATGAAATTAAGGTTGGTCATTCAAACTTGCATCATAAACTAATTCATAAAGTTTATACATCAAACAAATTTAACTATTAAATAACTAATATACATTAAGAATTAAAAAAAAGAAGTAATATATCATAGAAGACATAAATATGAAGTGAAAAAAATAAATCCTGTTACTTTTGAATACTAAGGTAGTTGCAAATTTTAAGTTAGAATAAATAAATAAATAATACGCTGAATTTGATTACAAGAATATTCAAAACTTGGCATATGTGTGTTAAACAAAAATAAAGATTTACCAACTCTTTTATCATACAAAATGAAGAGACGTGTATATAAAATTCTGCGACTTATATAAAGTTTATAATTTTTAAAATAAACTTAGCTTAAGAATAATGTTTTACATTAAATAAAAAAATCCTAGTCAGCCGGTTAAGTGCTAACAATTTAAATTGGATGTATGAGATGAAATCTTAAAAACGAACATACTCATTCATCTTTGCTACCGAGCAATTAGTTCCAACTTTCAAATCATCCCGGCCCAAATATCTTTCCATGTCAAGAAGCACCATGACCAATTCGGCTAACAAGGAAGTTGTTTTAACATGAACCCAAAGGTAATTAAGAAACGAATAGAAAAAGAAGATATATCTAACAATGATTGTATTATCTATCTAAAGATATCACACATACTATAATTTAGAAATAGTTCTTCATCTATAATATATTAATATCTCCAACGATATACAGATAAATAACGACACACAGGAGGACATAGTTAATTATGCATAGAAAAATGATGATTGCATTATCTCTTTTAAGAGGTAGCAAACGTCTATTAATTATCGCTAATTCATGACGGGCGATGAATTAAAAAACTATTCAATTGCGAATTCATCATTCATCATCCACACCTAAATTGAACAATAATTAAAATCCATATATCTCCCTCTTGGCTTGAAACTAACTTGCCTTTTGGCTAGGGGACTGTTGTTCCTACATCAGAAAATAGTTATTTTTTGTTAGGGTAAGTAATAACCTATCAACTGAAAAAATCTAATCAAATTGAAAAAACCAACTCGAAAAAAAATCTAAAATATCGATTCGAACTAAAAATTAGGTCAATCTTTCATAATAAATAAAACTACCCGTTCAAATTAGGGCTTCTTACTCCAAAAATCAAATGGGGCTGACCCAAATCAAATATTTTTTTAAAATTATTATAATTAAATTATTACTTAAATTTTTAAATAATATTTTATAATTTTACTTTTTCTCTTATTCATATTATTTATTTATTATCACACATTTGAACTTGAATATGATTAAGTTATTAATTTATTTTAAAAAGTTTGGACAAAATTAACTAGAATATTTTCAATTATAATGTAATAATATGTTATTTTTATTTATCTACATTAAGTAGATAAACTCACAATACATCCAATCGATTAGAATTGAGAAAATTTTGTCGCTATTGTAGTTAAATTTTATTTTTTTAAAATATACACGTGATATATTTAATGTTTATCATTTTTTTAAATTATTATTTTAAAGTAGGTCCGATCAATTCGAAAAAACCAAGACCGCCAAGGTTAGATTTTTTTCTTCGGAAAAAATATTTAAGGTGATCTTTTATGTGTTGAATCAAAATTTAAATGTTGATTTTTTTGTTAAAAAAATCATTCTACCCGAACCATTTTCATGACACAAAATTCATCACAGAAATTTAATTTTCACAAATGGTGGACTCTTTTGGTGATAGGCTTGTAGAGAATCATTTTCAACATTAATTTCCACCCAAAGACTGACAAATTGACATTCTATTACAACATAATTGGTAACGATACACATCGTCAAAATATTAAAAAACGTGTGGCACAAATTATAAAAAGAATAGAAATGGGAGAACAATCTGCCACAATAGAAAAATGTTCGATTGAAAATCATGTGTGCAATCTTTTTTCCATTCCCACATAAACAAAAAAAAAAGCCCTACCTTCTTCCTTTATTATTTTATTCCCCTTTTCCTGATTTTAATTCCTTTATCCTTGATATACCTCCAAAATTGTAATTTTAATACTAGTTATCTATTAAGCTGAGGAAATATTATTATAAGAAGCAAAAAGATTTTGCTTCTATTATTGAAAGGACAGACTAAGAGGGTCAGCTATCTAGCAAACTTTTAAAAATATCACTCCAACATCAATCAAAATTAAATTGGCATTATATCTATCTAATACCATAAAAATGTAATATAAGGATTGATTTTTTTTTCTCCTCGTTTAAATATTTTTTTCTCAGTCCTTAACCCAAACTTTTATTAATTATATCTCATAACTCCATATTAACTATGACCCATTATTCCACTATTAGAAAAGTCTCCCATCATGTTCTTCTTTTATCTTTTTTTTATAGGTCTCTTCATCTTAGCACCATGTTAAGAATGAAGCATACACTGGCCTCCAATATTTAGGCTTTATTTAGTAATTTAATGATGGATGAATTCGTTAGGATGGTGAAGTAAACTTAAGCATTTTAAGTCTTTGTTGGTGGAATCGAGTGTGATGAGTGCTTCTAAAATTATATTTGGATATGAATTAATAGGATTAGTTGTGTTAGTTTAATTCATTCTATGTGTGGATATAAATTATAATACATGAGTTATGAAATAGTAAGTTAAATGAATAAATTTATTATTCTTAAGTAAAATTATTTATCTTTAATTTGATGAAAAGAAACTAAGAATGAAATAGGTATAATTATTTTAACCCTTGAATAATTACCAATTTTGTAGGTTTAATTTTAAATTATATGACAAGTTTATAAACACAAATATAATATCACTTCAATATTTAAAAATGGTATCTAAATCATATGTAGACTTTTTAAATTCATACCATTCTAATTAAATCTAAGATATCCGTATTAATTCCTTCATCCAAGTACTATGGAAATGATGCCATATTGACAACTTTGATCCTTCAAGTCACAAGATTTAATTAGGATGGCTCGTTCATGACATACGATTAGCCCACTCCTTCAACGACTCATTAATAACCAACCTAACTTAGCCAACAACACAACCATATTCCTTAATTCATAAAACAACTTATCTAGAGTTAGAATTCGATCGTGAGGATTTTATATTCCTTATTTTCATATTTGTGTTTTTTCATTTTCTTGTACTACATCTTGGCCTCCTTTGCAATCGATATCGAAAAAAATAATAGTAACCATTGGCCCACATGAGCCACAAGGATGTCATGCAACAGTTGATCATTTTCATTTGGATGCCATAATTTGTTTGAACCTTTCTACGTAGTTCACAAGATCTAAACAATGTGACATTTTTGTTTAGGTTTCGCGTTCGGACGTAAGTTTCATGTGAGAGAACTAAAATATAAAAATACTAATTTGGTTTTTACGGTTCTAGTAGGTGTTTGGATAGAATATCATTCTTTACCTAATTATTTAGCAAAGCTTGTGCATCTTTTCTTCTTTCTGACTTCTCTTCTTTCACTCGAATTCTTTTCAATGCTAATTAATTTGTATACAACCTATTCTTTAGATATTACAATTAATAGTTATAGGAGAAATCGAAATTGTACAAGTACCAGTTTATTTGTCTTGCGGTCGAGTGACTTCACTTCGTATTTTTTCGTATATCAACACTCTTGTTTATGTATTTTGTTTACGAAGATGGCGCATTAATAAAATTATGAATGCAGTATTGGATTGACGATCGTCTTTTTTTTTCACCGTTGGAATAGTGCCCTTTTGGGCACATAGGCCGCACGCGGCTCACAAGGATGAGACGCATGCCTGCGCAGACACGTCATCATACGCGTGATAGACGCGCGTGATGCATTCTGCCTAACTTATCATCCAAGTCTCCCTACCTTATAAAAAGAGATCTATAGCATAGGTCCCAAACATACTTTCGAAAGATCATTCCAGGGACACTTGTGCTGTGGAGTTCTGTTCCTTTGAGGTTCAGTTCCGATTCCGAGATACAAGTGCATTCGTCAAGAGTTCGTGAAAAAGTCCGAACGATCCGCTTTTACTGCAAGAAATATTCCGCAATCTTTAGAATTTATATCTATTATAAACTAGGAAACACCCTTGTGCTTCGCACAAATTATATAAGATATAAATATTTATTGTTAAATATATGTAAAATTATAAATATTTTATATACTCAATATTTACCTATAATTTTTTATATTTAAAATATTTTTATAAATGCAATTATCGTTATTCCTTTTAGAAGAATTATTCATATTTCTATATTTTCAGCCATAGTTGTGATAAAAAAAGAATATATGTCATAAAAAAAGAAATAAAGAGAAAGAAATTTGGTTGTCTTTATGAGATACTCATTTGTTTCTTCTTTTAGGTATATGTTATACGTTAGCATTCCCAAATGAGCATATAAAAAATGAATACAATATTCCTGTATTGGTATAGTAAAAATTATTTGTGAACCTAGCAAATTATCAATTTATTTTTCACATTTTATCTCTTTCTCGAGTTCAAATTAGTATTTCATTTGACCATTTTTTTGTTGGATGTTATTAGTTTAATATATACAATTATATTGTATGTCTTTAACAATATAACTTTAAAAAAGAATATATATTCTGTTTTTTTTATCCCAACTATGGCTGAAAATATATAGTAAGATCTGGAAATATGAAAAATTCTTTCTCAAAGAGAATAATAATAATTTCACCTATAAAATTATTTTTAATATAAGAATTATAGGTAAATAATGAGCATATAAATTATTTCTATGTTTCCATATATTTAATAATATATAATTATATATTATATAATATGTGTCGAAGCACAAGGGTGTTCCCTTAACTAATATATATATATATATATATATATAAGATCAAAAGAAGTTCCATTTCAAAAAGAATATTTGTTGTCTTTACTGGTATAGATATCAAAATCCCATCTTTTTATTGATAAATAATTTTTTCATTTTTCATGCATTTCATTAACATGATTTCTCTTATTTACTTTATTTATTGTATAAAAAGAGAAATTAGTCATGATGTGATAAACTGTTGCGGTTGCAAGTATGCATCTAAATGAGTAAATAATAAAAAAAATGAGTGATGAGAGGGGATGGAATAGTTTCTATACACTATCCACAGCGAGGATAATCAAGCTCTTTGGCAAAGCCATTTCTACAAATTTTTTACGTGTGTCGAGGATGACTGCTCGACAGCGATGGTGATGTTAGTAGGGACATCTTGAGAGAAAACCTTGCAAATTTGGAGGATGAAAATGATCAATTCAACTACGGCTCGCTACCGACTTCTGGCTTCCCCATCTTCATTAAGGTTCCGACAGTAGTGACGGAGACACTACCAGATTTACAGGGAGGAGATCTGGGAGGAGCCTCTAAGCATATACAGTGATCGCTATGGTGAGGATATTAAGGACCGTGCAGCGGGATCTTATGGCCTCAAGGATTTTCTAGAACGACGTGGAGCAAACAACGGAAAGCTCGGAGGTCCACCATCGCGCGACCTCATCGGAAAGTTGGCTTCGTTATAGGCATGGATAAAACCTCTAAATAGATTAGGGTATTGCTGTATAGGGGATAGAAATATGAACATGTGATGAATGAAGCAGAAACCTTCAAGCTAATCGTTGGACAATCTAAGCTCTTCGGTGATGGCGTAAATCCTCGCTTGCACGAGCACAGAGCCGCTACTGCACCAGGAAGCATCTTGAGCACGGCCTAGTTGATGTACTCCTCGGTCTGCTCGGCCAGGTTACTCCGGCAGTGCTCCTCCTTCATCTCCAGGTATTCCGCTGTGCACCACAACGCTGCATCATTGTGGACCGTGATCTCAAAGTTGGCGTCATAGCTGAACTTGGCCGCCTTCATGACACATCGCCCAACACATCCCACAGGTCAATTCGGTCGAGATTGGCGCTGTCCAACTTGATCACCATCCTCCTTATGTAGCTGCTCTTCATCACCAGCATGAACTGCATGCATACGTAAGCTTGTTAAAATGATCATCGTTCTAAAACATAAATAGTTGATCAGGGAACTACATGCATGCCACTGTTTGCTTGTAAAGTGGGAATATCTTGAGAGAAGAGAAGACCCTGCAAATTTAGAAACATATCACAATCGCATATTAATGTATTAGTGGAGTTATGTAACTCTTCTCGGCCAGGTTGCTCCGGCAGTGCTCCTCCTTCATCTCCAGGTATTCCGCTGTGCACCGCAACGCTGCAACGTTGTGGACTGTGATCTCAAAGTTGGCGTCGTAGCTGAACTTGGCCGCCTTCACGACGCATCGCCCAACACATCCCACAGGTCAATTCGATCGAGATTGGCGCTGTCCAACTTGATCACCATCCTCCTTATGTAGCCGCTCTTCATCACCAGCATGAACTGCATGCATACGTAAGCTTGTTAAAATGGTCATTGTTCTAAAACATAAATAGTTGATCAGGGAACTACATGCATGCCACTGTTTGCTTGTAAAGTGGGAATATCTTGAGAGAAGAGAAGACCCTGCAAATTTAGAAACATATCACAATCGCATATTAATGTATTAGTGGAGTTATGTAACTCTTCTCTAATGGGTTAACGATTAAAGAGGTAATTGCAACAGCAGAAGATAGTGGGCTATACTAAGAGCCAGATGGGAGTTACATTGGTGAGATGAAGTTATAGAAAGACAAAAAAATTCATGAGTCAGATGGGTGATAAAGGATGAAAGTTAAAAGGTAAGCATTTGAAAAAAAAAAGATAAAGTCAAATTCTAAAATGTGAGCCTCTCCGATGCACCAGCTTTATATATATATGAGGAAAAAGATAATTAACAAATGGTGAAAGGAGAGAGGTTTGATGACATCTTTTCTGACAGATAAGTTAATGGCTATACTATATTAGAAAAGTCAAGAAAATATGAAAAAAGAAAGACCCCTTCATATTCCAAAAAGCTAAAAAAATGAAAAAAAAAGGAGAAGCACAAAAAAAAAAGAAAAAACTATAACTACCAAAGAGGAACGGACATGAGTGATTGGACATGAGAGGTTTACGGTGAGTTAGTGGATTAATTAATATATGGATGCATTTGATGATTGAGTGGAGATTACACAACGCATAAAAAGGGAGGTGAATGTGTAAAAACATCAAAACACTTGAAAAAAAGATAAACTCTAATGCTGCAATGTGAAGCCACCCAATGCACTAGCTTTATATATATATAAATTTTAACATTGGTATCAGAGCCTTTTTTAAATTTTTCTTGAACTCGTGATTGCATCGAAAAAAGTATTATTCGTTATTATTTGAGATCTGCGCACCTCGATTGTATGACCACAATCTAGGGATAAAGTAGAGTTTGTCATCACAAATATATTTTTCGGATTTATTTTAATATTTTTGGTGAAATTTTCAGATTTTTTATGCATACGTTGCAGAAAAAAAATTCCAACAGGCACATTGACAGACCCAGTTTGGTTGTAAAAGAGTTGCACATATGAGAAGTAACAATTGGGCTGACTGAGAGGCTCAATAAATAATTTTTCTTTTTCTTTTCTTTTCTGATTTTTGCCAATTTTTAAAATATTCCAAAAATATAAAAGATTTATTATAAAATCTCGAAAAATTAAAAAATTTTGTTTTGTCCTTGAAAATTTTTCTATAATATTGCATGCATTTAATCTTATCAAAATAAAAACATTTATTGATTTAAAGCAATAAATTAAATGATTAGATTTGCATGTCAATATCAAATATTACCTAATAAATGTGTTATCAAATAAATATTTTTGTTTATGTATGTGATAATGATATTTATTTATGTGATTCAAAATTTGACTGTGTGTTAAAATTAAATTGGTATGTCCAATCTTATTAAGCATGATAATTTGTCTAGAATTTTAAATTGATTTGAAATTCTTTTTCTGAGAATTAATTAAGATGACAATATTAATTTTGACTATGGGCTGAAATACATATTTCATGCAAGTCTATAATAAAATAATTAGTTGGTCTAATTGTACAAACTATAAGTAATTAAAAAATACATGAAACATAGATAGTTCTTTTGTATGATTAAGACACATTGAGATTCAAATATTGCCACAATAACCAATGTTTTTCTGTTGAGCGGTGCATGATCCGAAATGCATGTCTAGAAAGATTTGAAGGAACTAATCTGGTGCATCATCAACGCAGTCTCCAGAAATAAGATTGATGTGTGACAGTGGGAACACATTTTTTTTCTAATGTGATGTCACGGCTATTTAATTGACACTCCTCGGGGAAGAGCTCCCGTTACACTAATTCTGATTGTCTTGGTCATATTAGAAATAATTTGGTGCACCACATGAAATGAATCTTGGTGATTTTGAATTATAAGTTTATTCAAAATGCATAGAGTAGAAAATTTTCAATTATGTGTTGATTCAAAATTCAAACATTTAAATTAATTTTGTCGCATTGTTAAAATAATGAATAATAATATTTCTTGGAGATAGTGGGAGATGAGTGTGAGTTTAACAATCTCTTGATGTTACTATTTCATGAATATTGTTATTTCATTTTTTATGTTATTTGTGGAGAAAATTAAAACATGCATAACACTTATTTCTCCTATTTTTATGACCAAAATTAGACCATGGGTTCCAAAACAATAATTGCTGACCTGAACACGAATGAGAAGCTCAATGGCGATAATTATGATATTTGGCAATGCAAGGTCTAATATCTTCTAGAAGAACAAGAGGTTTTGGAGATCATTAATCATGTTGTCAATGAACCTACCTGGACATAGTGCCTAACGCCAGAGGGACATGGAGGCCTATCAGGCTTGGACTAAAAAGAGTTGTATTGCTCGCATTATGTTGCTGAGCACGATGAATAATTCTCTCTTGTGCGAATTCGAACTCTATAAGATAGCATTCGAAACGTGGGCGGCGCTCCGCAATAAGTATAGGGTCACCATGACAACCAAGCACCGGATGCTCACGGTCAAGTTTAACTCTTATCGGAAGCGACCAAATCATACGATGAGGGAGCATATTCAGGAGATGTCTAACATGATCCATGAACTCAAAAGTGCGGGACAAGTGCTTGATGACGAGCAACAGGTGTAAGCTCTGATCCGCTCTTCCAAAAAGTTGGGAACACACGCGTTATAATTTTATGCACGACAAAGGTGTCAAAACTTTTGACCAAGCTGTTCGCCATATAGAAATGGAGGATGAGGCTCTTCAAGGCATGAATCAATCCTCTGAAGCATTAGTTGCCGACAAGGGTGGACAAAGAGCTGATTCTCAATACAAGAGGAAAAGGTCGCATAAGTCGCAACTAAATAAAAAGAACACAGAAGAAAGCCCAAGACCACCAGCACAAACGTGAAAAATGCAAGATTTGTAACATGAATAAAGTAAAGTGCTACAATTGTAGCAAACGTGGTCACATTGCTCGTGATTGCACTGAGCCAAAGAAGATTTGTCATGATCACAATTCTTTTTCTTATGTCTTCAGTTGTGTCTTAATTGCTGAAACTCATCATTCATGGATTGCAAATGCAGGAGCCACCGACCATATAGCAAGAGATCACCGGGTCTTCGTGGAATTTCGCCGAATAAGTACGGGGAGCAAATAGATTTACATTGGAAACAATGAAAGAGTTGAAATTAAAAGCATTGGATCGTGCAAGTTAGAACTTCGCAACGGCAAATACTTTACCATCACGACGTTCCATACACTCCAGCTTTTAAACGAAATTTACTTTCTGTGTTAGCATTAGACAAACTTGGTTATGTAATAAGTTTTCAGAGGAAACAAATGATAATATGTCATGACAATGTTCTTCTATGCAATGGTTTTCTCAATAATGATTTCTATGTTTTAAATATAGCATATGTTGCTAATAGTTATTCTTTTATATCATCTGTTGATGTGAATGATAGTGCTAATATTTGGCATGCCAGACTAGAACACATTGGGCAAGATCGAATGAATAGACTTGCTAGAGAAGGCCTCTTAAGGTCTCTCGCAAAAGTTGATTTTTCAACTTGTGAGGAATGTCTAGCTGGTAAGAAAATAAGAATATCATTTGGGATGGGAAAATACGCCGAGTACCCATTACAATTAATTTATTCGGACATATGTGGTCTGATGAATGTTCACGCAAGACGGTTTTTCTTACGTCATTACATTTATTGATGATTATTCATGTTATGGTGTTGTATACTTAATTTCTCATAAGTCCGAAGCTTAGGATTATTTTATACGATTCATGAACATGGCTAAGAATCAAGTGGATCGCAAGATTAAAGCCTTGCGAACTGACTGTAGACGTGAGTGTCTCTCTGACTTATTCAAGAAGTTATGCGATGAAAAGGGTATAGTTAGGCAATTAACAGTACCGAGAACTCCACAATAAAATGGTATTGCGAAAAGACAGAATCGTACCTTATTTGATATGGTCAAATCCATGATGGTGCAAACAAATCTTCTAATTTCGTATTGAGGAGATGTACTAATGACTGATGCCTACATTTTAAATTGTGTATCATTGAAATTCGTTCCTACCACGCCTTATGAACTTTGGACAGGCCAAAAACCTAACTTTAGTTACTTGTGCGTTTGGGTTTGCGCAGCCTATGTTCTAAACAATGCCCATAAGTATGGAAAGTTGGGTCCTAAATGGCAAAAATATATCTTTATAAGATATTGTGGACTGATCATCTCATACTATATGTCAAAATGTTCATCTCGTCGTCCTCTTTCCAAAGACACCTCACAAGCGAAAAACGGTGGCCGGACAATGGAAATCGAAGCACCGGAAGTGGACGGCCGCTACTATTTTTTTCTCTCTCCATTGTAGCGTCAGGCGGCAAGGAGATGACGCCCCTTTTTTGGTAGACATCATTTTTCTTTTTTTATGTTGTCCATTACTGCATAAAGACCAAAATGCCCTCTCTCTTGGAAGTATTTACAAGTTTTTTTAAACTGAGGGGATGTTACAATCACAACATCCATAAAAATAATTTCATCCTTGAAATTACTAGGGGTTAACTAAATGAGAATTTATTATTTATGTGTTTCATATATATTTATATATACATCGCTTGCCTTACTCTCTTAATCATCATCTAAAAGAATCAATAATATTTTTTTACTAATTATTATTATGATGCTTGTATTTAAATTTCAAAGTAACTCCTTCCTTTAAAAGTAGAATTTAATTCTAATTCTAATTCAGGCTAAAAATTTTATCCCATCGTATAATTCGAGATAGTATATCTATGTTATTTTATATACCACTGTGGGTCGAATTTTTTAAGAATATTGGTTACAATTACAAATCAGAGTTCGCCATGTTGAATTTGACCTCCACACATTTTAACATCCTTGGAACTAAATAAACTATCATTTATAGCACTGACATATTCAGATTTACAATGATGATACAAAAACTCCAAATATGAGACTTATCTTTCAGTTCCACAAAATTCATTTTAAGAAATTTTCCTAACACAATCACGATTTCCTCTCTTTTTTTCTTGTTGACAAAAATTAAGACCAATGAAACACTAGATACAACAATGTTATACAAAATCTACTTTACTCTAAATTAAAAATATGATCTACCCACCACCGAACAATCTCTTCATCGGCTAAATCCCACAAACTTCAATATAAGAATTTAACCAATTTGATCTTGTTATCCATCGATCTTTAAAATATTTGAATTTTTCTTCCATTTAAAATTTCTTCCACCAACCTTCTTTAGAGACTTACGAAGAAAATTTATAATCTTGTATTCTTCAATCTTAAGTCATAAATTGTCTCCACTTAAAAGTACTACTGAAACAACTCCTCATCCATCAACTATGACACATGATATGCTGACTCAAACTTATGATCGAGGATTGGAAGGCATCCCACTCCAACCGCTCTCTCGATAAGTTTTTAATCAACACATCATATATGACTTATACGTAATCTACGGTTAGGTTCGAGTTTTCGATCGATGACTAGAGGGCGTCCCACCCTAGTCAATCTTTCGAAAACTCCAACTTAGCATACTCTAGATGATAATCAAGGACGTAAACATGATTAATCAATCAACTTAAGACGGATTGAATAGATGACACGATTATAAAACTTATATCGTTCTCCATTTATTCTCAATTTAGGCTGAACCATTACCATCCATCCTCAATGTAATCGCATAAATTTAATTCAACAAATCAATTCCACATCACTTCTTGTATCCTTTTTTCTTTCTCAAACTCCAAATACAACATCCATAGAAACATACTTATTTCAAAAATTAAATAGTTTCACTATATTAAAAATCTCTATCCATTTAACTTTTCATTCAAAGTTTTGTACACAATCTTAAATTATATTTTCCATAATTAGTATCATCAAATTCTCTCTTATCAATATATAATTTCCTTCCTTTTTTCTTTCTCGAAATTCACAAACCTCGAGATACTTCGTCTAACATTCTAAATTATTTCTCACTATAAACCATCTGAAATATTTTACAATCACCTCTTAGGTCGATTTATTCCCAAAAATTCTCAATTGGATGGTAACCTACACATCCACATACATTATACCAGCTTTGATATGTTTCATTCATATCGAGTACGAATTATCTAATTATTATCTTGATTATCTCCAAAAATTTTTAAAGTCACTAAAGTCATACTTATTAACATAGAATTTATACTCTTACCTTAATCATTTCTTTATGAAAAAAAATAATTTATCTCGAGTTCACATTTGTCTCCATATCTTCAATGCAAATACTATAGCCGCCAACTCTAAGTCATGAGTAGGATAATTGACTTCATGTGATATCAACTTCCTTGATGCATAAGCAAATACCTTCCCACGCTGCATCAAAACACATCCAAGTCCCTGACATGAAGCAACACTATAAACTACAAAATTTTCTCTACCTTCTGGTAAGGTCAAAATTGTGCTAACACAAACCTCCTTCTCAGCAAATTTGGCATTCCTTCTCAGCAACTGAGTAAGTGGTTCTGCAATGGTAGAGAAGCTCTACACAAACCTCCTATAGTAACCTGTCAATCCAAAAAAACTACGAACCTCTCTTGCATTTCTTGGTGCTTCCCACTTTACAACAACTTCTATTTTGAGAGGATCAACTAACACTCCATTTGTTGATATGACATGCCCCAAAAACACCACTCTATCTATCCAGAACTCACATTTGGAAAACTTAGCAAATAACTTGTTCTGTCTCAAGGCCTCCAACACCGTCCTCAAGTGTTGTTCGTGTTCACTTTTGCTAGATGAATAGATTAAAATGTCATCAATAAATACAATGACAAATACATCAAGAAATTTTCGAAGTACCATATTCATCAACCCATGAATGTTGCAGGAGCATTCGTCAACTCAAATGGCATCACCATAAATTTGTAATGCCCATATCTAGTGCCAAACACGGTCTTCTTCACATCCTTCGATCCACAACTGATGATATCCAGACCTTAAGTCAATCTTGGAGAAGACCTTCGAACCACGCAATTGATTTAACAAATCATCTATCCCCGGTAAGGAATATCGATTTTTTATGGTCACCTTATTCAGCTGTCTATAGTCAATGCACATCCTCATTGAGACATCTTTCTTCTTCACAAATAGTACAGAAGCTCCCCAAGATGACACACTGGGTCGAATTAAAACCCAAATCAAGCAACTCTTATAATTGCATCTTCAACTCTTCTAAGCTTAACGAGTGTCATTCTATTTGGAATGGAGATCGGGTTTGTACTCGGAATCAACTTTATCTCAAAATCTATTTCCTCTGCGACGTAAACTAGGTAACAACTCATATTTATACTCTTATTAACATCAACTTTGACGCAGCCCCCTATGTCATGTTTATGACATCATTTGATTGTAGTTTTATGCAATATTAACAATATGCATTATCTAACATGCATCTCTATGCATGACTACACACTCATGGGTGTTACCAGCATGCATCAATATAAATATTCATGTTGTCATTAGTTTAAATGTCAAGATCAACATTTGCTCCACACCACATGTCCTATGTTGAATGTTTTTCCAAATTTCCAATATTAGCAAATAAGGATTTGTATTTTACTACATATCATAACATTTTAACAAACAAGATAGCTAGAGTAACAATAAATATGTAGGAAGTACCCCATAACTCAAAGTTTTTTTTATCACAATTTCAAATTATGGCCTACCACAAGGCATTCAATAAATATCATGGTCCACCAAGTCATTTAATTATCAAACAAGTTTGCAATCATCCTCCGATGCATAACAAGACATTTCATAAGACATTCAAATACTAGTAACATGCTTACATTTAAGTTTGCACCATCATAAAATTTCATTTTCTCATGAAGATCATAACATTGCATATAACTATTCCTTTCCTTTAACTCTATGTCGACTTTTATGTTTTTAACACATATTCACATAACATCAAATTTTATCATACCACATCATATAACATATGCATATGCAACAATCCATGTATAAATATAACATGCAACTACCCATCACTACCCACACTCCGTGAATTGGACCTAAAATCTAGAGCTCTAATATCATAACTTGTGACGTTCTTCTACTCGTTTTGGCACCACAAGGGGTGAAACCGAAAACCAATCGTTTAAATTCAAACTCAAATATTCAATGGAAAATTAATGTCTCAAAAATAAACTAACTCTAGAAATGTTTAAAAATTTTGGCATGACGTATGCGTAAATTCGTCTATTCATCATATACAACAATTCATATATATATATATATATATATATATATCATTTCAACAATTAACTTCAAAATTGTAATCATCATAGACAGTTATAAAATTATTATTGACAATTCATCGTATAGCTAAAATTGTGGGACACATGTCAAAAATAGTGAGTCTCAAGCTCACACTCGAATCAAAATCACAAGCCAGATGTTCGTAAACCATATAACGTGAGCGTCCTTCGCTCCACACGATTATCCAACATTTCCAAAATCTTTCAAAACATTCATCAAGTAATAAATCCGTATAAGAAAACTCAATAAAACACAAAATTAGCCATTCAATAATCACGCCTTTCACACATGCGCATTTTCTAGCTCCTTTTACATTTCTTATTTCATGCTATGCAAGCTTTTATTCATTACCTGAAAAAAAAATAAGCAAAAGGAGTGAGCATTAAGAAGCTCAGTGAGTAAAATAACTATCTCAAATATTAAAACGGTGAAAGAAATGCCAACCTCTTTATTTCCAGAAATCACTCCAAACCTTTTTCAATTCTTCAAGGAAGTTCATTTAAATAATTATCTCACCAAAATGAATGTCATGAGTGCACATGCATGGTTTCAAAATAACATCATAAAATTTGGAGAAACATCATCAAACACGGATATCTATACTACTCGTCAATCGAGTGCTTCTTCACACACCCCTCATGTCACTATATCGTCACAGGGTGATTGTTCTAATTCAGTTCCTCATGTCACTATATCGCTACAGGATGTTGAACCGCTCCTCGTGTCACTATATCAACACAGAGCTTGTTTCTTTTTTTTCCATTTCATCCCTCGTGTCACTATATCGTCACAGGATGGTTGTTCTAATTCCACCCTTCGTGTCACTATATCGACACAGAATGTTGAACCTGCTCCTCGTGTCACTATATTGACACAGAGCAAATCGGACCCCAACCGGTCTATTCGAAGTTGACCAATCCTCCGAGGTGAAAACACTCCATCTTATGCGGGTTTTTACATGTAACGCACATGATGCATGAATACAATTTTCAAATAGAAGTTTAGAATTGAAACAATCATATAAACTTTCATTTCAAAATAAAATATTCACTTCAATTTTACAAAGAATAAATTTCGATGGATTTCTAAAATTCATAATAAAATAGCACAAGTCATATGATGACACGGATATGAAGCATACAAATATACGAATATGCATGAAAAAAACTATCACAAAAATTCATTTCACATCGGGTGGAACAATGTCATCACTCCGAAGAGTTTAGCAATTCGTATTAATTGATATAAATTCCTTCACCTTGGATTCCTCAAATTTCAACTACCTTCCGTCTTGAATCCGTTCAAAGAAGAGAAATGGCTGTTACATTCGTTTAAACTTTATTTAGAAATATAAACTTATCATTTAAGATATTTATCACTTCTAGATATCATTTATTTTTTAATTCATTAATCACTTCATAATAATCCTTTCTAACGACATTTTGGTACATAGAGTTATAATTTATAATTTTCTTACCTAAGTTCATAATTAATGAACTACAACTATCATATAAACGAATTTTCATAAATCGATCATCACTATAGATTTTTGGCATGCTTACCGATAGGGGAAAAGAAATCACCAACTAATAACACCCTACTCAAAGCTCATCGGACAGTTAATTCATTAATCACTTCATAATAATCCTTTCTAACGATATTTTGGTACATAGAGTTATAATTTATAATTTTCTTACCTAAGTTCATAATTGATGAACTACAACTATCATATAAACGAATTTTCATAAATCGATCATCACTATAGATTTTTGGCATGCTTACCGATAGGGGAAAAGAAATCGCCAACTAATAACACCCTACTCAAAGCTCATCGGACAACCACCTATCATGTCCAATTAAGTATATATTAATTCGTATTAGACCCTATACCAATTCTGATCAAGTATGAAATTAAATCTTATAAATAGTTTCGACCACCAATCATTCTTACCATAATAATAAAACCACCCGCTCTCTAAATCGGAATCACATCCGCTGAACGCCGAATGTCATCTTTTTCGTTAGTAACATAATAAATTAATTAAAAATTAATTTCATATCTGAAATCAAATTTATTGTGTATTTTTATTCGCTTACCAATACACATTGAGGATGAGTCGTCGAAAATATCGTCCGACGATCGGAACCCGAAATCGATGAACCTACAAGTAATTTATGATTAAATTTTTTTACGGACAGCAACCCAATACGTCTTTCCCTTGTGTCTACACCTGCAAGAACATCATGGTGAACTTGACTAAAGTTCCCCCTCGGTTCGCCGAAAAGCTCCAAATTTTGGCCTCCTATGTGATTTGGACAAAGACATGATTAAAACTCCTCAAAATGATTCTCATCGACCTAAGAATAATGTATAACTCACCAGGAAAAGGATCGGTGTGAATCGGAGCCGGAATCATTGCCGGCAGATTTTTCATCTTCCTCGCATTTTACTCTCGTTGCATCGTGCACATGGACCGATCATCGCATACTATATGTCAAAATATTTGTCTCGTCATCCTCTTTCCAAAGACACCTCACATGCAAAAAATGGTGGTCAGACGACGGAGATCGAAGCGCCAGAAGTGAACGGCCGTTGCTTTTTTCCTCTCCATCGCACACCGTAGTGCTCGGGCGGTAGGGAGACGACGCCCCTTTTTTTTGTACCATCATTTTTTCTTTTTTTTTAAGTTATCCATTACTATATAAAGATCAAAATGGCCAATCTCTTACAAGTATTTACAACTTTTTTCTTTTTAACTGAGAGGACATTATACAAATGGGTTCTCAAAATTAAACGTGACGTAGATGGATCAATTGAGAGATACAAAGCCTGCCTAGTGGCGAAAGGTTTCACACAAACTGCGGGTGTTAACTATGAAGAAACCTTTGCACCTGTTGTAAGGTTTGCTTCAATTCGTCTAATATTAGCTATCGTCACACATATGGACTTAGAATTACATCAAATGAATGTAAAACCGCATTTCTCAATGAAGAATTAGATGAGGAAGTTTACATGAAGTAACCTCAAGACTTCGTTGTAAAAGGAGAAGAGGACAAAGTTTGCAAACTGCGCCGGTCCATGTATGGACTCAAACAATCATTTAGATAGTGGTATTTAAAATTTCATCAGTCAATCGTTTCATACGATTTTAACATGATTGATGAAGATCACTATGTGTATGTTCATTAGTCCAATGATAATTTTGCTACCCTGACGCTATATGTGGACGACATTCTAATAGCTGAAAATAATAGAGACTATGTTATTACCGTTAAGCAATGGTTGTCCTCTATGTTTGAAATGAAGAACATGGGTGAAGCAGCATACATACTGGGTGGAAAAATTCAACGCGACTGTTCCAAACGACTCCTTGCTTTGTCATAGGAATCGTGTATAAAGAAGGTATTGGAATGATTCCGCATGGATGGCTGTAAACCCATTGACACTCCTATTACGAAAGGCAAGGTTTTAAGCTTGGACATGTGTCCTAAAACTCCAGAGGAACAAAAGGAAATGTCCAATGTTCCCTATGCGAGTGTGATCGACAACATGATGTATGCTATGATGTGTACTCGATCGGACATATGTTTTACTATGGATCTAGTTAGTCCATATCAGGCTAATTCGAGACGTCAACATTGAAAGGCGGTGAAAAGAACCATGAGATACGTCAAGGGTACTGCAGATCTTGCACTGTGCTATCATAGAGGAAGTCTACGACTTACTGGATTCACGGATGCCGATTGGGCTGGTGACGTTGATGAATGAAAATCCACCTCCGGATACACTTTCTTACTCAACAATTGTGCTATTACTTGGAGTAGCAAGAAATAAGATTGTGTAGCACTGTCAACTATGGAGGCAGAATTCATAGCTTGCTCAATGATAGTACAAGAGACCTTATGGATTAGAAGATTCCTTCAAAACCTGAGGATTTGTGAGAATGCAATGAAGAAGATGATCCTTCACTATGACAATCAAGCAGCCATAGCTTATGTGAAGGACGAGAAATACTATTACAAATGAAAGCATATCGACACGAAGTACAAATTTGTACGAAATCAAGAAGTCAAAGAGGAGATATCAGTTGAGTACATATCAACGCACAATATGATTGCTTATCCGTTCACCAAACCATTGCCAAGAAAGACATTCTTGAGTCATGTAAATGCTTTAGGACTGCGTAGATTATAAATGTAATGATGTACTAAAAAATTTCAATGAATAAAAGATTATTTTTCTTTGATTAATTCATTATTGTTATGCATGTGAAAAGTATGTCGATCAGGCCTAGATTTGTTCATTCACACGAGCAAATATTTTCGACGCTCATGAAGATGACGAGCGGAATGAACTATGTGAGTCATAGTGTGATTGTTAAAATATGAGTTTTAGTAATTCAATGTCACCTGATTTAGAGAAAGAGAGACCAGATACGAGATTCAAATTTGGCATTATTGGATAGCGAGCAATTTAGAAACTCGGGTCAGGCGCTAAAAGTTAGCGACTGGACTCAAGTCTGTGTGGTGTATAAATTAAACAGAGCTAAACATACGCTCCTTTAGTGGGAGTCTCCACCGTAGTACTTGTGTTTAGTACCAAATATGCAAAGTTGGCCTAGAGAGACATGATGAATTGATTAGTTCGATGGTCATCATGGTGTGAGTCTCTAGCAGATGATTCATCTGCACGTGCCCTTAGACTCTTGACTATGTCTTAAGGAAAGGAATTAGTGCTTGCTACTTTAACGGGATATTCAAAGGTGAAAAACAAAGTAGCCTGTCGAGCCACGTTTAGAAAAGCAGCTAATTCACTACTAAGAGACATGAGGGCGAGAGAAAGAACTTTTATGAGCTATATTAAACTTTCACGTACAATTGGCCAACTATTTTTGAAAATAATATATGTGAAAGACAGTTACCACGAAGCAAGACATATATTGTCTTGGCTATGCTGCAGGATAGATCTAGGGCATAACGAGTTACATTATTTGAGCATTCGTTAGCTCATGTGTGAGTTGTCATGAATCCTTAACGAGCATGACATACGCTTTAGAGATAGTTGAGCGATTGAACCTTAATAAGTATCTTTCTAACTCCTATAAAAAAATGTGCTTGTACTCGTGCGTCGCACGGCACATTTACCAATTCTGCATAAACGAAAGTACAATGACCAATGCGGGCAAGTGGGAGATTATTGGAATAGTGCCCTTTTGGGCACATGGGCAGCACATACGCGCAGCTCACAAGGGCGAGGCGCATGCCTGCGCAGACACGTCATCATTCGCGTGATGAACGTGCGTGATGCATTCTGCCTAACTTGTCGCCCAAATCTCCCTACCCTATAAAAAAGGGGACTCATAGCATAGGTCCAAACATACTTTCGAGAGGTTCTTCCAGAGGTACTTGTGTTATGGCAAAGAGTTTTGTTCCCTTGAGGTTCAGTTTTCGATCCCGAGGTGCAAGTGCGTTCATCAAGAGTTCGTAGAAAAGCCCCGACGATCCGCGTCCGCTGCAAAGAGGTATTCTGCAACCTCTAGAATTTGTATCTGTTATAAATTCCAACATCAACCAACTTTTTTCACCATGAATCTTTCTTTTTCTAAAGAGAAGATTGTTTAATCTTCTAGATTTGTACACAATTATTACAACTATGGTATGAATGAAAATCTATTACAACTATTGTGCATATAGGAATCATAAACATCATTATATATCATTAACAACTATTGTACACCTTCATATTTCAATCCCATCAAATAATACAGCTAAACATTATTCTGCATCCAACTGATGCTAACCTTTTAATTTCATCAAATAATGCAATTAAAACATTATTCTGCACCAATGACAATGTTAATTGCAAAGGTTAAAGTGACAATAGTTCATATTTGATCAATAAGATGCTAATCGGACAAAAGAAATTGAAGAAGAAAAAGGATAGTAGTTCGAACAGATTACAAGACTTGAATAGCAGGGAACAAAAATAAGAGTACATTGCATGACATAATAAAGATAACAAAGATCACATTATAATCCCACATAATATATGATGAAGTTCATAATAAATGAGTATAAGATGACAAAGATAAGTATGATAACATGGTTGACGCCGACATACTACAAAAAATACTATAACATATTGACTCGATGGTGTTTGATGTGTGTGATAGCAATCATGAAAAATTCTCGAATAAGTTTTAAAATTTATAAATTCATAGCACACATAACGAGGCTACAAGCGTATGACAATCAGTCTAGTACTTAAGAGTTGATCTATAGGGATAAAGTTGAAAAGTTCACACTAGACCAAAATTGTTTCGAAGGAAAAACTTAAGTTAAAGGAAATCATTTAAAGTGATAAAATGAAATACTACAAACTAGAAATCATAGCAAATAAATCTACACTATTTTTTATGAGTTTTTTTTGTTGTAAGTGTGGACAAAGACCAATGTAAATAAACACTAGAGCTTAAGGGACTATTTTAGGAGTTATGCTTCTTGAACCAATGTAAAACCCTTAAAGTAGCAGCAGATGCAAAATATCTAGATGGGGGTATGCACCTGCATATCCTCATCTAAACTTTGAGAAAACAGAGAAGACTTTAAGCAACACTCTCGGGCCAAAACTGGCACTAGTCATCGGTGACCCCTTAAACATAACTTGACTGTTGCTCCATCTCTTGACATGCATACAACAACTAAGGGATGGATTACCCTCTCGAGCAAGAGTCATCGATACTATGAAATCAAAGAAGGTTTGGATGAAGGAAGAACGTCGATAAAATGCAATCACAAAATGATGAACAAAGAGATGCTCTGAGCCCACATCTCGACATGCTTGGCACTGATCAACAACGTCTCCTTACTGTAACCCAAGGACCATCCCGCCTCTTAGCGCGAATGCAACCACTTGGGAAATTCTCATACCCTCTCGGGCGGGGGATGATGTTGTCATTATTAATGTCTGAATATCAACCACATTAAAGGGAAACTTCAATAAAAACAAACAACCTTTGGGGTACTCCGGATTCACCTCTCGGCCTCACCACAAAACTGACCACCCACACCTCCTTAGAAACAACACAGCCACTGCCTCGCCTCTTGATGTGCATGCATCGACCGGTGAATCGAGCACCCTCTCGGGCGAAAGATGTTGGCGTTGAAATAAATGATGTCCCGAAAACATAACATTATCTCTCGAAATAAAAACATAGGGAAAGTTCGAATGCATCCCCTCCTTGGCTAAACCTTGGCGATGGTAATTCCTCGACATATCCTAGCATCGGCCCATCTTCGGCTCACATGCCTTAACTAGGGACTATGAACACTCTCTCTAGCGGGAATCACCTTCACCGAAGGCTATCCAAATTGAACCTAGGGTTTAAGTAGGAATATGAAACATGTAGAAGATGTTGGGTCACATTGTGCCTTTCGAAATGAACTCATCGCAAGCATTCAACAATCAAACTTCATCACGAAAATGGCATCAACAATGGAACAGTAACAATAAAATGATAATCATGAGATGAAAGGTAAACGACTGCTGCCTAATAGTTTAAGTTCAGAAATAAAAATGTTTAAAAATATAAACATCCATCACAGATCCCCCAACCACTAGCTGATTGGTTTAGTTACACATTATCAGCAAGAAAAGAAGAAAAGGAAAAGAAAAGAAGGAAGGAGGCTCTGCAGTCTCCTCTTCAGTCTCCTTCAACAAGTAATGGAGATTCAGATTAGTCGATTGAGAACTCTTTCCATGGGCAGCCTCCATGCCCTTTTATAGACTTACAGTTTGGTACTACTCGTCCACTCTTCTACCTGCTCCTTTGTCTTTATCTACTTACTTTTTCGGCCAAAGGAATCTTGTGGTCCCTCCTTGGCTGCCCCCTCTTAGCTACCACTTGTCCAACTTTTTTAGCAACTTTTTTGTCCTCGTCTGCTCATAAAGGTGCAGTGAAAGCTTCCTTCCTCCAGGCTGATATGGAAAGACATCTTTTTCTTTCTGTTTGTTGCTTTGGACAGGTTGCCTGGTGAACCACGCTGGAATTCTCTTGAATTCGTCTTAGTGTCCATGTAGGGGTGTACACAAATGTATGCTATGGGACTATCTACGTGCCCCCATGTGTTGCCTGTTGAAATTTCTACATAGAAAATAATTAAAACAAGTAAATCCATCCTAGAAGTGCATAATATAATATTTTACAAAATGGATGTGGAGAAATCATAAAAGTTATATTTCGACAATAAAACATGTGTTCAAACATGAGAATATAACAAAATATAAGATAAATGCATGTTGAACATAAATGAAAGGTACACATAATTTCTCCACATCACATATATGTGACATTCGGACATTCTTATACCAAATAGTTCTAACACTTATGAGAAAAAGTCCAAGGACATAACAAACAAAAGCACACGACATAAATAAATTGAGTTTGCCCCTACATTTGCATATTTTGCATCTATTATAATGATTGCCAAGTACATTATTTGACTCAACTTTGAAACTTTGAGTGGTGGTTTCATGTGTGGACAATTCACCTTGTGCATGAAGATACATGGACAAGGAATTGGTTGCAGCCTCCAATAACACAAGTTTGTTTGTAGACACAATCCAATATCCTAACACTTGTGTTTGACAATGTTCCCATGTGTCATACATCTCATGCTTTTCGACCATCGAATATGACATAAAAGTACCTTCTTGATGCCACCTAATTCTCTGCCGTCAAATTTCCTACACAATGATGAAAAGTATTAGATCACAAATGAAGGAAATTAACATATACAAAGTTTGGGATTCAAAAGTTTTGGTAGCTACATAAGGAAACAGATACATTTCATCAAAAAATAAAATATTTGTTTGCCAACAAGTAAGAAATTAAGTGGTTCACAAATTTAGTAGACTTGAATGGCATAGTAAAATGCTTACTGTTATGTTATTCCTCTCATTGCTAGTAACGACAATGGCTGGCATGAGGTACATAGGTATGTGGTCCAAGCTGGATTGTTATATTCAAATACCTATCTTCTCCATGATCGCCTAATAAAGTTGTAATGACACAACATGCTATGATCCCAAAAGACTTTTCAACTCTATTTCTTAGTTGAGCATGCCTATGATTGTAAATATGTTTGACATTTCGGTCCTTCGATAGGGGTGTTATCGATGAATGTGTCCAAGTGATATCTACCCCTTGATAAGGTGCTAAAAATTTATCAACGTTTGCATAACTTGAGTAACAAGCTTGTCTGTCGACAAACCAAAAGAAAGAAGTGTTATAAATAAAAAAATGATGTGACTAACACGTTACTAGAAAATAATTAGTAGTCCTACATTCATGTATGTCAAATTCTCCATTTTCAAGGCACCATCTCAATACTTTCATATTGCCCACAGATCATTCCCATCCCGCGCAAACAAAAGGAAATGAGTGGTCGAATGACACAATAGCCATTACATTTTGCGAAAGAAATCCTTGCGATTTCGAAAAGCAACTTGCTCATATATACTTCAGAATATGAGCTGGAATATGTGTTCCGTCAATAGCACTAATGACCTTCTTTGTATAGTAATAATGAAATTATTCATGACCAATTAATATATGTAATATATTCCAAGTGTGAGAACAAAGCACAAAATATAGATAGAATTTGCGATGTACACCCACACATGGATGGACACTTATATTTGCACCTAGTGGCCAAATAAATTCATTTGCCAACAAACAAATAGCTTTGACTCATTGTTGAATGTCGAGAAATTGTCTCTCCACAATGTTGAAACTCTTTTTGCACTTTCCTATTTGAGTCATCTTGAGCAATGACATACAAGAAGATTGCTAACTATTCCTGAGTACTATTGTGTATCATGAGCCTAAGTAAGTCTCTAGACACAAGCAATTTCTCCAACTTGGAGAACATTTTAGTAACCTCTTTTGTGATGTCGACTTAACATTTTATGAACAAGTTGATCTCTTGTGAGATAATGGATTCGACAAGGCATTCTCGATATAGGTATAGGATCATGTGTCATCAATATCAAGTACATCCTCTTCTATATTTCATCCCCAGTCAGTAATTGCAATAACAATTCACTATCCATCTATGCAATTCACAACAAAATGTATGTTAACATGCACATGATAAAAAAATAAATAAACAAATACAGAAAAATATACTTTCATATGAGTCTAGCAATTTCAAGTTCACAATATGGCATTGTAAATAAAAGTACATAACAAAAGTATACACAAGTCTACTTACTTGAAGCGTCTACTACAAACAATAAAAGTTAATAGGAAAATGACACAAAATTATCCATTTATGTGACACATCTATACTACAACTAACAAATGTTCATATCACTACAGCCAAGAAAAGCTCAAAAGTTTTTTAAGTTGAAGCATCAATATTGCAACTGCTCCTTGTCGGCAGTAGAAGAAGTCCCAACATCATTAGGTCTAGGCTTGACAAATGGACGAGAAGGATAGGCAGATGACTAATTTGTACTTCGTAAAAATGAAGGAATAGAGAAATAAAGATCTTGTCCAAGTGCATTGGGCGGCAATGCTAAGAGTGAAGCTATGGCACTGATGACAGTCGAGATTGTCACAAATGTGACAAAAGATCCAAAAGTAACACTTGAGGGTTCTGTGGCAACCAACATGCGTGAAGGCTCACTGTCTAAGAAAATGGAATTAAATCCACAGTTGTGTTTGGGGGCAAGGGGATTGGTAATAGTGAGTTGCACACCTTGATATTCAATCTTACAACATTTCATCCTCACATCTCATAAATGTCCATAGCTCAATCTCATTCTTGAAAACTTCTACAACTACTAATCAAACTTCAAGAGTAAGATTTGGAAGCCTTTCCTCAAATTTGGTCCAACAATCATCGATAGAGTAAATGATAGGTTTTTTTCCTTCTCTCGTTCGAGCATTTCCTTTAAAAGTTCAAGTTTCTTCTTTGCGAGTTCATACGCCACGTGATCTACCTCACATATTGGCAACTTTCTTCTTCCTTGTTGTAAGGGTTGAATCTGATTTGTTTCTTTTCCTAGTTAATGTGATTTCATGAGAGTATAAATAGAAGCATTATTAATGTTAATATTGTCATCAGAATTGTCGATGTCGGGGATTGAATTTTGCTTTTGCAGGTTCCCTTCCCGATGACATGGATTTGTGTGGTTACCAGGTCATTGAGAGAAAAAAATTTAATCTTAATTTTGTAGGACAATTTTACCCTTACAAATAATAATAATAATAATAATAATAATAAAATTATTTACTTTAAGTTAATTGGGTCATTTCACATAATAATTTATTTAATACCTATTTTCTCTCTTCTACCTCCCAAATCGAAGGTGAAAAAATTGTGTCCATAGAAGGAAACGAAGGAGAAACTTCCTTCTCCTCTCATCCGAATGGAGTTAAAAAAATCGTTTTCCTTCTCCCCATGGGCGGACCTACATGGTGACTAATGGTGTTAATTGACCCCATAAAGTTTTAGCATTGTTTTTTATTAGTATCTTCTTATTTAATGCAATTATAAGATTGTCTATTTTAAATTATTGTTGAGATAAATTCTTATAAGATTAAATTCCAACATTATTTTCTATTCTAAATAAAATGAAATATGTTTAGATTAATGAATTAAAAATCGCATACATATTTAAATAAAATTAAAGACTAAAGAAAGATATCCTTTAAAAGTTTGACAAATAATAACAGATGAAAGCAAAAAACTCCAAATTATTCATTCATTTTTTGTCTATTGGATTTTATAATCTTTAAAAAAAATATTTGCATGTGTAATCTTTGTTAACTTTTGTTAGTCTCTCTCATGATCCATATATATTTGTAAATTTAAGATACAATTATCTTAATGCTAATTCCTTATAATATAGTTCATAATTTTATGATTTTATAATTTATAAAATCTCGCATTGTCACTTATTTAATTTTATAATTTTATTGAAGGTCTCCAATATAAGTAATAAATACAAATTCTCATTCTTAATTATATTATAATTTGCACCCATTAATTATCAAGTCCTAGGTCCGCCCTTGCTTCCCCCTCATCTCTCATTTTCCTCAATCCAAACATGGGCTTAGAAAATAAAGTGGTAGGTCATCTCAATTTAAACTTCGTGTATAGAGTAACTTAAAAACTATTACTCCTCCCGATGACTTCATCCCATATTGTCTCTTTCTATAGAAATGGTGCACATTTTTAGCATCTCGCCCCCATCCACTTTTTTAAATTAGACTTTGAAATGATCAAAAGTAACTTTAAGATGATTTTTCATGTGTTCAATAGTCATTTGATCATTTTTTTCTCATGGAATCGAGTGGTCATGCTTCGTTCTCTTGTATCATTAATTCTTAGTGTCCAATTATTCGATTTTGTTTTACCTCGCCATGGGCATCTTCTTTACACAACCTCTTTTGTACCCATTCTATCTAAATAGAAACGAAAATTAGTGGTGTTTAGAGACCCTCAATAGATACCTTACTCATCTACTACAACTATCTAAATCAACATTCATGTAGGTAGTTCTCAATGTAGTGCATTGATAATTAATAAGCATGTCCATTCTTTCATTCGATTGATCAATGAAGATAAGGGAAAGAAATGTTTAATGTGAAAAATGAGTATATCATGTTTTAGGAGTAAGATTGACAAATAAGCATGAAACAAATTTTAGGATATATTTCTTCTGAAATAAGCATGAAACAAGGGAGCATATAGATGTTTATGAATTGTAGTCTTTTGAAACAAAAAAATAGTTCAATGTGCCGAGCCTTTTAAGATAAATGTTAAACAATTTTAAGCATCTAACATAAGTATATGATATGGATGGTTTCATGCGCAGATAAGAATAGTGTGGAACATTGAATGAGCACAATGAAATTATATTTTGTTAAAACAAATATTGATCAACAAATAGGGCAAAGGGAAGTAGGCCAACCCTCAACAAATACCTTACTCATTTACTAAAACTATCTAAATTAGCATTCATGTGGGTAGTTCTTGATGTAGTGCATTGATAGTTAATAAGCATGTTCATGCTTTCATTTGAATGGTCAAAATAAGGAAAATAAATGTTTAATGTGACAAATAAGTATATAAAATTTCAGGAGTAAGATTGACAAATAAGCATGAAACAAATTTTAGCATATATTTCTTCTCAAATCAAATAAGCATGAAACAAAGTATAATATAGAGTTTATTCACTACAAGAAATATGTCAATTTGTGACACATGCTTGTCATTGCTAAGGCGATGCTAACGCATGGCTAAAACAAATAGTCACGCATTAGCGTCAACATGACGTTGCACAACGGAGAAGCTAGCGTTCGATAGCTATTAACGTCACGATGGCACCGATGACAAATGCGATGCTACTAGCGCCACGGGTTGACGCTATTGTGACATTATCATGATGCGAAAAGTGTCCTTACAAGGTGTTTATGGGTGTCCCTAACCCGACGCTAAGTTGGCATTGACATGGTGACGCCAAAGTGATGTTGTGCATCTCTGTTGCGACGCTAAGGTGATGCCAGTTGCAATATAATTCAAATAGCATCCAATCTCCTTGCGTCTCTAATGTGACACTAATGAAACACTAAATCCTGGTAATTTTATTCCATTCTAATCGTTTTGTTCTCTTCTTATACCATACAAATTATACAATGCATATATAATGCATTATTCATATTGATGACAATAATAATAAGTAAAAGTACTAATAACCATCACAAAAGAGTTAATACGATAAAAAAATGATATCACACATCATAATAAAACATATTAAAGATATATGATACAAAATTTTTTATCCTAAATCGTTATCATCGTCGTTGTCATTCCTGACATTCGACGTCGACATACTCGATCCTTAGTCTCGTGAGGATTGAGTCTGCGGCTGTAGCACGGTCTGGATCGCCTACAAAGTGGAAGTCAAATGTTGAGAAAGTTGCTGAGCTAGTTGCTCCGAGATGAGTCACTTGATGATGTCCAATGTAAGCTCAGGTGTGGTGGATGAACTCGGAGCAAATGAGTTGCATGCATATCTTCCGCTCCTCTTAGGAACCTAAGCGGTTGTGCCTAGGCCACGCAGGTATCCTTTTCGTGTCGTGTCGGCCACCTCCTCCCAAATAATAACGTCCTCTACAAAATAGATGAATTATATATAACATTATAAATTATATAATATAAAAAAACATATAAACATACAAAGTATTATAACATTAAAAACATGAATCATTTTCGAGATACATAAACTGGTGGCGGAGTACTAGGATCATCTTCATACTTCTCGACCATTTTTTTATTATACAAATTCTAAAAAAAATTGAATATTGCATTTTTTTAAATAATTTTATGCTAATGTGAACAATCAAGTGAACATGTGTTATACTTACTAATACTCTACGAGCAGTCGGCGTGATTAAGTCATTGGTCTTCCTACTCTTATGTGTGGCCTCGTAGACCGTGTGAAAGTCTATGGTACCATTTTATTTTTCCTCCTGCAATAAAGTTTTAAATTTTATAGAATAAGTATAAGATAAAAAGTTTGATTATTCCATTTTGTAACGACATTACCATGCATCTTCGACGCTCATCAAATCGAGTCGCCTATGTGAATTTGGGCCTCGAGCTTCAAAAGTATGCTACCTTTTGCCTTTGCAAAGTTTCTTTATCATTTTTCATCCATCCTGTATCAACATCAACAAATTAGACTTTGTAAAATTATAACTTTAATAAAAAAATTAAATGTAAACTTACCACTTCTTACATAACGACTCCCAAACTAGATGTCTAATATGCATAAAATAAAGGAGCATGTAGATGTTTATGAATTGTAGTCCTTTGAAACAAAAAAAAATGTTCAATGTGCCGATCCTTTTAACATATATGTTAAACAATTTTAAGCATCAGCCTAAGTATATGGATGGTACATTCTGTTAAATCAAATATTTATAAACAAATAGGGCAAAGGGAAGTCGACTTTCGATCAAGCAAAAAAAAAAACCACATACAAAGATGGTTATAACATATCAAGCAAATGAACAAGATTAATTTGACTAAGGACAACAAGATTAAATGTAGGATCCAAAAAGCACTATAGATGGTCACAATGAAATTGAACGACATGAACCAGGATTGCAAAAAAAAGGGGACTAGTCGATCTTCAAAAAAGGTATCGCCTATAGTGTAACCCTAATCGACCAAATAACCCCAAAAATCAATTCTTAATCTATGATTGAAAAAGTCACATCTTGTGAAATTGAGAAAAAAAATCAGGGGTTAATAGTTTGGGATAAGAAATTGGAAAAAAGTGACCATAATAGTATAAAAAAGCCTAATCACATATATCAAAGCAAAGATTCATTTAGATTGGAACATAAAATGATATAGACAAAAAAAATCTATGGCAGAAAACCTAGTTACACAAATCATTTTATCTATATCATTTGTGTAACCTAGTCTCACAACGGCCTTGTGCAGAAACCCTCGCAGCCACTTCACCCTCGCACTAGCGCAGAGAAACAAGACGTCTTTATTTTTTGTTACAAGAGGAATTAAACGCACCCCTCGATTGATTCTCGCCTCCATTAGGAACTCAAATTTTTGAATTTGAAAGAATTATGCTTACTGATGAGAACTCATTTTCTGATGGGATCTAGTCATCACTAGTGATGTTTTTTTTGACATGTTCATCAGAAGTCGAGTATAATTTCAGTAAAATTTTGACATCCAAACTTATTTGGTATGAGAACAACCACAAGAACAAGTGTCTTGTTCTCATTTTTTTCATCCAAAAAGCCTTAAAATGACCTAGAACAAAATTATCCTGATCAAAAGTAAAATGATATCAAAATATGCAAAACCACTCAAATTTGTTCTCAAGATGGGAACATAGTGTTCTTACTCATAGCAAGAATGTTTTTTCCACAACTTTGTCCTTTTTAACTATAATAATAAATACAAAGATTAAGTAGAATTAGGTTAGACACATACTAGGTTTTGTAAAAAATGTAATGCTGTTAGAAGCAGTAATTAAGATATTATAAGTATTTACATATTTACAATTTTAAGTATTAATTATTTATAATATTTACATAATTATTTAGTTGTTAAATTTTATAAAAAAACTAAAGTTGTCTACTTGATAATAAATTTATTTGTATTTTTTTTTCATTTGTAACTCACAAAATAGCATTATATTATTATGATAACTTATAATTTACTTAGCATCATTAATAATTTGAGCAAATATATAATAATGTAACAATAGATTTAAACATGTAGTATTTTACTTTCATCTTGTTCTCGTTTTCAACCAAACTTTTTATTTTTTATAATTGAAATACCAACTAATTTAACCAAATAGGAATTCAAGAATGTCACAAGAACATTCTATTTTTATTCTTTTGGTAGGAAAAAAATGTTCTTGTCTCATTGTCTATGTTTTCTTACTAAACACCCCATGTTCATTGGATGCTAATTCAAAAGACGAGCAAGCTTGCCTCACGGCCATTTAGTTGCATGATAAAATTAAAAAGAATGGAATAATATAGTATCATATTCATATATCCTTATTCTACTTATTGTTCGATTTGAAGAGAATAAATTTTGAAAATAAAATATTTTACAATTAAAATATTTAGTATACATAGTTGGTGTTCAATGTTATAATAACAAAAAAATGTCATAATATATGATTGAATTTTTTAAATTTTAAAATGTGGTTGAAAAAGTTGAAAAAAATGAGAATAGAAATATTCTTCGAGAATAATTATATTCTTCTTTTGAGATTACAAATAGCAATTTCACTCTTTTTTAAGTAGTTTCACTCTTTTCAAAACTTGAAGGAAATAATTTTATTCTAGTTAATGTTTGTTTATATTTCAAAATATTAAGACATTCTACATTTTAAGTAATCAAACAGTCCTTCAGAATCCACACAAAAGGGTTATAGCCCTATAGATTAGCTCAAAAGAACTAGGTAGTTTAAATTGTATTAATGTATTTAGTGAGGTTAACTTCTCAACTATCTTAACCTAGTTGCTTAATAGTAATAAGTGAATTCCTCATTTTTGATAAAAAGAAAATTTAATTATTATTCCATTTTCATTTGAAATCGAAGAGCAAGGCCAAGAACACGAAAAAAATAATGTCAAATGGCGTTGCATCCATTGTGTTTCTCAAATCTTCACATTTGCCGATGCATATTGATTTTCTTTTTATTTTCCTTCAATTCATGTATTGATTTGTATAGAATTTCCATCATTTATTTTAAATAGTTATTTTATTTTACTTTCATTTGTATAGTTTGCCACTATAAGCATTATTCTCTCAATAATTTGCTATTGCTCCAAATTTTTATTGATCACAATCAAAATATTATTTGTTTTAAGTTTTGACTTACACCCCGGTACTATTTTGTAATACTCTCGACCCAATCAAAATATTATACACTTTAATAATATTTGACAGGGAGAACTTGATCAAATTTTGCCAACGCCGTATATGATCAAAATTTAACTTCTAGTCACGTGATGATAAATTCTCCTCAAGGGAGAACTTGCACTTCTCGAGCAAGAACTTAGCTCTTTTTTTTTGCTTTTTTATTTTCAATTTTTTATTATATTTTATTTGTAAATATTATTAACTACTACGAGATCATTTGACTCATACGAATTTAAAATATATTTTAATAAGTGAAAAAATAATTATATATAAGTTCATACACCGTATTTTGCTCATAGGAGACCCGACGCTATATTCGAGGTCAAGTTATAACATTCTTAAACTTAAGAGATGTTTTTATTTGTGCTAGCATGATTTTACGCATCTCGTTAAAATTTAATACTTTTTTCGATTGCTAATAGTAAGAATTTGCCAAATGTGTACCATGATTGTACTAATCAACATATAATCAAATAAGCATATGTTAACTAAATCAAATGTTATTAACCATTTTTTATTGAGTATTTGATCACATTTGGCTCTCAAAATTCAATTTCATGTTGTTTACTTTATACTTTTCAGTTGTAAAGATGAGATTGTGATCTAATATGCATGCGATAAAGAAGTATAATAATAAGATAACCATAACCAAAGTAGTCAGAATGGGTTTGGAGATTTAAAACTGATATACGATTTTGATTAGATTTTTATATTTAAAAAGAACTGAGACAAATTCAAAATTGCTTCAAGTAATAATTATCACTTATTATTATATCAAATGGACCAATCTATGTATTTCTTTCTTAAGATCACTTAGTGTGACCAGACCTCAATTTGAACAATAATTAATTTTTTTTACTATAAAAAACTTCTACAAATGTTTATTATTAATTCATATATATCCATTTATCCATTCAATTACATTACCGATTTAAATTACCTAATGACATCTAATTTCACATATATTTTTTTGGTATCAAAGTTATTATGTGAATTTAAAGACGATTTCACAAAAAAAAAAAAAGAACAAAGAAAAATCCCCGGTAACATGACTCATGAGTCCACTGCCGCTGCTCCAACTGCAACCGATACCGTAATTAAACCCACGACCCCCTGAGCAAGAAATCTTTCGTCTCCTTCCTCTTTTTTGCTTGTCATCCCCTTCCATGGCGCTTGGCAATGGCGAGTATCGTATTCTCTGTTCCCTCCGAGGTCACGAAGACGATGTGAGTACTCATATCGCCTCTCCTTCCGAATTGACGTTTTATTTTAATTATCTTCTCGTGTCCCTGTCTCTCCCCCTTCTAGATCCGATCAACTCTAGGGTTTCAAGAACCCTGGTCTTTTCTCCAGATTGATCCAGCACCATTCATCGATATTTTATTTTTCAGGTTCGCAGGATTTGCGTATGCGGGGATTCCGGCATCGCAACGTCCTCAAGGGACAAGACGGTGAGGCTTTGGCTGCCAGACCCGGAGAAGGAGCACGGGTACGTGCCGTCAAAGACGTTCGCTGGGCACACAAGCTTCGTGGGGCCGCTGGCATGGATCCCGCCCTGCGACCGGTTCCGCGAGGGTGCGATCGTTTCAGGCGGGATGGACACCCTTGTGTTGCTCTGGGATGTGGCGACGGCAGAGATCGCCGAAAGGATGACCGGGCATGAGCTGCAGGTCACGGGCCTCGCGGTCGATTCAAATGGAGATATACTCTCTTCATCTCTTGACTGGTATTCCTTGCTCGTTTTATGCTACTGTGAAGAATTTATCCGGCAACGTGTTTAATAAGACTACCATGTTTAGCAAAGTACGTCGATGGAGGAAAGGGCATACTGTTGAGTTCTGGGAAGCTCATAAGGTAGCTGTTCAATCAGTTGCCAAATTATCCGAGGGCGAGTTTGTCACTGGTACTCTGCTTTGATTCCTGGTTCCTTCTAACAATTACCTTCTCCTTTCAGCTTCTTAGCCTTTTCTCTGGTCTTACCCTTTTTTCATGAATATGTTTGGTTGTTGTATTCCAATAATTATTACAGTCTAATTTGTGCGTCATGTGTTCCATCATATTTTTTTTATCATCAACACAAAGCAACTGGAGCAAAAATATGCCGCAATATTGCTTGCATTTTAAAATCTATTAAGCCAACCTTGTAAATACTTCTGAATGAAGTAAATAAATAATGAACTTACTGAAAATATGAACGAATAAATGTGCGCACATCATAAAAGAATTATGCATTCTTTTTACTGGCTTTCTTGCTCCCATTTCATTTGAAAGTAGGAAACAGTTTCGTGATAGTGATTAATTATAAATTTGTCAATTGGCTTAGTTTAAATGTGGTACATGTTGATACTCTTGCCTGAAGTTGCAGTGAATCGGACTGCTAGAAATATAATAATTGAGATATATTTTTATTGACTTTGTCTCCAACTCTCCGTTATTTTATTTGTAAAGAGAAAATCGATCTTGTGATCTTGATAGTGAAATTTCAAACTGAACTTAGTGTGAGTGCAAGTACAATAAACATCAATCTTTTTGTTGGGACATAGTAATAACCGAACATTTGATCATAGGTGCTTGTCTGTTGTGATGTCTGCATTCATGCTGTGACATTAGATGCTGACTATGATTTGATATATTCAGAACATAAGAACTTTGTTAAGGTGAAACCATAATGCCAGTGGTACAGTTCGAATATGTAACTGAAAAAAAAGAAAGATACCATGAGAATTCAGGAGTGAGATAGCTTTGTTGCAGTACATTTAAACATCAAGGATTGATGTAGGCATATAACCTTTCACATTTGTCTAAGGAAAACTCATGAGTATGACAGGGGAGATATAGAAGAGCGCGGGCAGGGGGTTGGGGTGTGTGTGTGTACGCAGAAAGAAATCAACACGTAACATCCAAATCCCAAGTTGATCCTCAATGTTTTCCTCTTCTATCCTTCTAACTGATCCTAGTCCTTTTTTTTTTTAGGAGAAAAAGGATGACCCCCAGAGTTGTGGTTGTCATCCACACATCTATATATATAACTGTGGAATGAAAATATTGTACAGATGTAGGCTCTCAAAGGAGAGCAGCAAGGAGACAGAAAATCTCTCTTCTAACCCCGCTCCCAAAACAAAAAGGAAAAGTGGTGGCACTCAAAACAAAAAGACATCTCTCCTACCAAAAGTGACCCGAGCGTCGTTCACTCTCCACTTCTTTCCGAATCAAAAGGGAACAAAACACAGTGCTCATCCGCTGTGGGTGCCTCTAGCATGTGAAATCACAGGACCGCCACCCAGGGGGGAGGAAAACAAACACTTCCCACCCATCTGCCGCTCCCAATATTGGCCCATACAATCCATATGGTTAGCTTCATTGACTCATCAAGGTTGTTCCCCTATTTTGGGGCCACCCATCTTGCTAGCGTGTGTGGCGGAAGCCGTCAGCCTCCGCAACTAGGCGAACCTCCTCATCCGTCCACCTGGCAAGAAGGTGCCCCCCCCTCTACCACTTCAGCGGTGGTCGGCAGATCTGGCTCGGTCTGCGGAGCACCCCCCACCACTGCCTGCTGGGGCGACGGCGATGAAGGCTGCATGGGCAACTGCTGTGTTGCTACCGGCGGCGACTGCTGTACGTTCGGCTGCTGGCCTGCTGGCTGTGGCGGCGCTGAGCGTCTCTTGCGGCTGCTCCTAGAATGGGAGAGCAGCCGCTGTAATGGTCAGTGTAAGGCCACTCCCCTTTTTGGTGGTCGCCGTTGAGTGTGGCGGAGGCCGGCAGCATCTACACCTGGGCGAACCTCCCCGTTCGCCCTCCTGGCGCGGAGGTGCACCCCAACTTCCTTGTCATCGGCAGTCAGCGGGTCCCACACGGTCCGTGGTGCACCCCCCACCACAGGCTGTTGGGGAGGTGGCAATGATGACTGCATGGATGGCTGCAAATTCTCTTGCAGTCGTAGCAGCGGCAGTTGAGTGAGCGACAGCTGTCCTGCTGGCGGCGTGACAACCTGTGCAGGCCGACGCCGCTGATAACAGAGGAGGGGAGTTACTGGATCATCATCAGCGGGTGTGATAGTCACCGGGATGATCTCTGGGATGCCAGTGATAGTGGGTGGTGTGAACCGTGGTGGGATTAGAGATGTGTGGCTTGGATCGAGGGAAAGGGGCAAAGCTGACAAAGATGGGGTTATGGGCATGGTGGCGGTGGTCGAGGGGAGGACCGGTGCATTGTCGGACTGAAGCGAGTCAGTAAGGAAAGGAGAGTGGGGTGGGGTCGACTGGTCACCAATGCGGGGGTGGGAGGGCAGCTTCACAGGCTCGCCGAGGGGGGGAATGGTTAGATTCGGATTCGAGACAGCTTGGGCTCGAAGTTGGGATCGCAGGTGGGCTCGGCGGGCAGGTTCAGAGTGGGCGCGAAGGTGGTGGATCTCAACTGCATTGGATGGTGGGATTGGGTCCTGGAGATTTGGGTTATTGAGTACAAGGTAGGAGGCCGTTGAGTCAACTTGCGAGTGTGTGTCAGCACCAGGGTGGGTTGGGTTAAGCAGTTGGTTGGGATTTTGAATTAGGGTACGGCTCCTGAGTGTGCTCTGCTTGTGCATTGTCGGGCCTGCCTGACCTGCGACCGGCGTCTGGGCAGAGGATCGTGGTGACCGTAGAGGGTGACCAGCGACCACCTCAGCCCACGATGAGACACCATCCGAGTAATGCAGCTTGAGGGTGAAGCTATCGGTGCCTGTGTAGAGAGTCAACGTCGATGGGAGATTGCATTCTGGGCGGAGCTCAACGTCGACAGAGGTGATGGACAGGTCCGGCGATCCGAGGGCTGGGAGAGCAATGGAGATGGGATTCCCCAGCTGTCACGCCACTGCCAATGCTATCTCTGGCCGTTGGAGATGAAGTGGGAGGCCATGGATGTCGACTGTTCGGCGTCTCCCACTGGGTGCCAGCTTAGCTCCATCGTCTTTTTTCCACGTCCGCCACATAACGCTGGAGTGCGACGACAACTTGGTCAGCGCTGCAAGGAGGAGATCCTTTTGCTGCGAGGACCCTAGGACAAGCAGCCACAGGGAGGGCGAGATGCGACTTAGATGGAAGGGCGGCGAGGCTCCCATCTCGGCAATGACTGCTGAACGAAGAGCTGCTGATTCGAGGGGGGACCACTTGGCCTCGCCGACGACGCAGTCACGTAGCAGGTCAACAACACGCTGGATCTCAGGTGACCACGGAATGGAAAGGGTAAGAGCCATCTCAGGTGCCAGCCTAGGGGAGGCATGGGTCGCATTTTGTTGAGGTCGCGCCTGTGGTGTCGCAGATGGACGTTCCATCCGGGATCGGGGGCACGACGTCCTCAGGTGACCCTCGCTCCTACAACGAAGGCAGCGGAGAGGGCCAGAGCAGAGCCGTGCGAAATGCCCCTCCTCTAAACATCTGTAGCAGCGGGAAGTAGGTCTGCGGATATCTCGGATGCGGTCTACGGTGGTCCAGCCATCGCTGGGATGAAGCACCCTGTGGCACATCGTTCCCGGAGAGGAGAGGTCGCTGCCAGCTGGGTCTGTCGAAGACGTGTGGAGGGGTTCCCCGTACAGTCTTCCGCGGAGGGGAAGGGAGAGGCCGCCGGAGTGCAGCTGATGATGCGGCAGCGGGAGGTGGTGAGAGCGAAGCAGGGAGAGAAAGAAGACACATTCGTCGGAGGCGACACCACCAGGGTCGCCGGAGACAGGTAGGCTCTCGTGCTCACAGGGGAAAAGTAAGCGAGCAAAGCATCAGAGGGGAAGAAAGCAATCGTCGGAGACGCCGCCGGCGAGGATCGCCGGAGACGGTGGAGGCACCGCCGACGGGGGCCGCCGGCAATGGCGGTGGCACCGCCGGGGAGAAGCTCCCGGCGATGTAAGGGCAGGATGCCCTAGGCGTAGGTCGCGTGGGTCGCCAATGCCCTAGGCGTGCTCGCGCGGGTCGCCGGTGTCCAAGGCGTGCTCGCGCGGGTCCTGGTACCAAGGATCAGGTTTCCTGGTCGAGAGAAATGGCGGCTGGATGCCCTAGTCCGCTGTTCGCGTGCTCACAGGGAAGGCGAGCAGAGCAGCAGAGGGAAAGAAAGCATTCGTCGGACATGCTGCCGACGGAGGTCGCTGGAGACAGTGGTGGCACTGCCGACGGGGTCGCCGGCAATGGCGGTGGCACCGCCGGGGAGAAGCCCCCGGTGATGTAAGGGCTGGTTGCCCTAGTCGTGGGTCATGCGGGTCGCCAGAGCCCTAGGCATGGGTTCTGCAGAAAAGAACAATACAAACTCGTCCAATTGACATGATTTTCGGGGCAGAGCTTGTTTTTATTCAGAAATCCAGAAAATATGCTATCTCATACTAGATCTTGGTATCAGACACAGGAATTATTTCTCGAAAGCTTATAATTATATGTAAAATTCTAATTGATATCTATTAAGAAAGTTGGCTGATCATTAAGTTTGAGTAGTCATCTTTGTCCTTCTTTTTCTGTTTTGAGTTAGCATGTTAGCTTAGACTCTTGCGTCTTGTTTATAGATTTACCTTGATCATTTTAGCTTCTCCACTTTTGTTTAGAGAACACTGATGTCAAAAGAACCTCATTACTGAACATGTATGACATTGAGAACAATTTTTTCTATAGTAGATAATGAGATATTCTTTACTTGGTTGCTGCTCCATGAAGATAACACACCGACATGTATATGTCGCATTTAAGCATTGTTTATTTTCTTCACACTATAGTGATCTTAATGTGATCTTTAAATATTTTCTATAGCTTCTAGTGATGCAACCATGAAGCTTTGGAGAGGAAGGACTTGTCTGCACACCTTTGTCGGGCATGCAGGTTGGAGTTTTGATGCTTGTTTTCTCAAAATTCTTCATGTCTTTATTCAAATGCTCATTGTTTTGACGCATCATTTGTGTCAACAATTAACAAATGCTCGTTGTGGGTATTTGGTACCTTAAGATGACAACCCACAACAAGTAATGTTATGTATGCTATTATCTTAAAACCAATTATCGTCTACTCATTATCAGCTATAATAAAGTGTGGGCATATTACTTCCAAACTAACCCCTCAAAAGAAAAGACAACCTTTCAAAATATTTAAAATTGTGTTGAGTTGTTGAACTTACTATTTGATTGAGATATCCCAAGGGAATGTGAAGTGATATGTGGATCAGATGTTACTTGTACTCAGTGTTGTCAAGGTCTTGAGTCATAGAACTGGGCTATTCTATGATCCACCAAGTCGAAATGAGTTGAATAACATGCAAAGTTTTGAGTCAGCACTCGGTAGAGGTTTCGTGTGCAGGCCAGATCCATCGATCCCAGTTTATTTCCTTTTCTGTTACCCTGGTCCCGACCCTAACTTGCAAGTATATGCTTCCTCCTGAGTCCAAATTTCTCTCAGTACCTGCCTGCGCACTGCTGCGTTAGCTGAAGCTGTTATTCCATGCTATTGCTTCTTTCTGTTTTCATCTGTCTTTTGTCTTCTCTTCTTTCTGACGTCCTCCTCATTTCCCATGCCAGCAGATGCTCATGAGCAGAAGAGGAGCATCACATCCTCATCTGCGAGGGCTCAGACGAGCATAAGAGGGGGCTTTCATGGGCTTTGTGAAACAACCAAGGAATCCTTGTGCAGTACTTGGCTTTCTCTTTCGTGTAAGAGGGTCATCCTACAATGCACAAGAGCGAATGCCTTAGAATATTTTCAGGATCAGACTCGGTGCAGGTGATCAAACACAAAAGGACTTGGGGGAAGGAAGCCATATTTTATTCACTTTCGCAATACTTAGGCATTCTCGGCATTGTATCAAATACTTGTCAGAATTCAATAATATAACTCATGGGAGTTAGGATAACTCACCGTGCTCTTACCAGTTTGTGGACTACTTGATTTCAGATTTTATTTAATTAAATTAAAAGATTTATTGTGAAATTAAAAATTGTCATAGGTCTAATAATTAGTGTGTGGAGAATTAGAATTGTGTGGTTTGTTCATCTATACCAGTTTGTGGAGTGATTAATAGTCTAGGATTTTCATATTAATGCATCTTAAATCTAATCTCATCTGCATGAATATCAGTTTGTGGGACTTCAGTTTTGATTAAATTTAAGATAGTTTGATTTGCTTGATTAAATAATAGAATTATCAGTTTGTGAACTCTGTGATTTTAATCTTATAAATTAATACAACAACAACAAAGCCTTATCCCACTAGGTGGGGTCGGCTGGATCATACGACGCATATTCATTAATCCATGTTCATAAGATTCGACAGGATTTTATGCTGGATGTCGGGCCTAACACAACCCTCCTCCTTTATCCGGGCTTGGGACCGGCTATAAAATATAGGCGGAGTTTAATCTTATAAATTAATAACTTAAAAAAATTCTAATCCATCTTAAGAACTTTAATTTATTTTTTTGGTTCACATATTTATCCTTAAATTGTTATCATCCTATGCATTACCCCACACACACACCAAAACTATCACTAGCTGCATCTTCTCATGGGAAACCAATTGTCACTGTTACTAGCATGCCACCATTGTGTGCCATACATGGGACTGCACGTCTGGGCCCCTTGCTTACTCATTGGCGGATCATGCCCATCTCTTGTTCTGCATGAGTCCATAGTTGAGGTAGTTATAGTCAAACTTTTTGTTAGGTGAAGATTGTCGAGCCACATTGCCATGCCTATGACTGCGTTGTGTGCCCATTATTACAAGGCCCACCTCTACTTGACTGGACTCACTTCTTCTGGTCAAGAAGAGGGAACTTGCAACCTGATTCATCTATTCTATGGCTGCCCCATGACTCAGGACGTGTGGAGCCAATCAGATATCATTGACATGGGCCTATCGTTGATGGATGCGTCATGGAGCTCATTGAGAGGCCTCAATAGACGTGGCAGTCAGGGCTGGTGATTGCCTGATGCGTTTGATTTGTAACAATAAAATTTGCTAGCAAGTGCACTAGTCGCTCAAGTAATATAGTAATAGGAGTAAGAGTGTCGAACCCACGAGGAATATTATTAATTCAATATCTGGATTTATAAATTAATAAGAGAGGAAAAACATGTATTTAGGAAAGAGATTTTATAAAATAAAATAAAGAAAATAAGATAAAGATAATATAGTGGTGTTGAAGTTAGGCCTTAGGATGAAAATAGATCAGGATAAATGTTTGAACCATAAAAGATAAATTTAATCTTTTAAGATGGATTAGGAATTTTCTCAAGTTATTAATTTACAAAATTAACATCACAGAGTCCACAAACTGGTAATTCTGCTATTTAATCCGGTAAATCAACAATCAACAACAAAGCCTTATCCCACTAGGTGGGGTCGGCTACATGGATCATACGACGCCATTCCGCATTCGTTGATCCATGTTCATGAGATTCGATAAAGTTTTACGCTGGCTATCGGGGCCTAACACAACCCTCCTCCTTTATCCGGGCTTGGGACCAGCTTTAGTCTCACTTTCATGAATTTTAATATCTTCTAATAACTTCATGTTACGTTATGAATCTAATAATATATTATCTTACATCAAAATATTTTTTATTATATGTATGCTAAGAATTATATTGCACTTTAATAAATTTTATAGTTCATTAAGATCAAATATTATATATTATTATTTTAGTGCTTTTTAAGAATATATCATATTGTCTTTTAGATGATATAAAAAATCTATTAGTCTTGAAAATCTGAATAAGGTATTAATGGTCAATGTTTAATTAACTTATATATAAACATAATTTAAACTAAACAGAATGCAATTGGCAGCACACTTCTTCCAAACAAAAATGATAGAATAGTGTGGAAATGGTGAAGAAGAAAAAAGAAAAGGAAAAAAGAACTGACGCCAATGAAGAAAAAAGAATCTAAAGATTGGTTTCTTCAAACAACAAAGCAAAGTCTAGTAATCAAGAGATTCCAGTCATCCACCTCTTGTTTCTTCTTGGAGTGGCACCAGGCTTCTTCTTGGTGAGAACATTGGAACAGAAGATTTGTAGCCAAGAAAGGAAAAAGCCAAGATCGAGAAAAGTAGACAAACACATTTAAAGAAGAGCCAAAACAGTCAAACTAAGAGATGCCACCGTACATGGTGAAAGGTATACATATAAGTTAAAGTTAATTAATGTGCTGTATACATTATCTTATTGTTAAACTTTTTAATTAATTTTCGTATATATTACAACTTAAAATTTTAAACTTATGATTAATGATTAACTAGGAAAGATGGCGACATTAACATTTTTTCTTTCTCAGCTGAAAGTGTTATTTTTTAGTAATTATTATCTCTAAATGCTGCCAAGCCTACCAATATACCATTCACTTATATCATCGATTATGATAAACTTTTCTAAAACAAATGCCTTATGAACTTTTAAACTTTTTATATTATTTATATAAAATTGACATACTTGTACCCATACCCATACAAGATACCGGTACATACCCATAGCCGTGCAACATAGAATATGAGTTTCTCACGAACCTTCATAAAGATCATGCTTCCATTTGCCATCGTCTTGTCGTTGCCTTTTCGTGCCGGCCGACCTCGAGCGGGGGAGATCACTGACAGCCTCGCCCTCCAGGCGATCCCTGACGGATCTCTTGCGACCCGCCGCTATCTGGTCGGCGTACATCACCGTGCCGGCGAGTCCAAGCGAGGTAAATCAAACTATCTTAAATTTAATCACACCTAAAGTCTCACAAACTGGTATTCGTCAGATAAGATTAAAATTAAGATGCATTAATATGAAAATCCTAGACTATTAATCACTCCACAAACTGGTTAGATTAACAGACCACATAAACTTGATTCTCCACACACTAGTTATCAAATTTATGTCAATTATTAATTTCACATAAAATCAATTAATTTAATTAATGAATTCTGAAATTAAATAATCCACAAACTGGTAAGTACTCAACTCAGAAATCCAAATAATTAAATTAAAAGCATTAAGCACAATTAATTAATTGATCAGAAAAGATTAAAACAAATAATATAGGGTCAAATAGTTTCCCTTCAATAATAATCTCCTAAAATGAAATAAATAAAAATATGGAGTTCATCCTAGAAATTCTGGAGAGATAATAATAAAGTAATAATAATTGGAAGAATTACACCCAAATAGACAAAAGTCGAAGCTTCGGATCACGGGCAGACAGTCGGGCAGCCTCTCGGACTTGATCAGGGTCGCGATCAACTTCCAGCCGTCGCACCTCTCTCCTCTTGGTCGTAGCCTGCAGAGCTCACGACTCGTCGTGGAAGAAACCTGAACTTCAGAGCACCAATTGAAACGATGGATTCTTCACGTATTTATAGGGTGCGGACGGACTTCAATTTGATCTCGGCCGTAACATCGTACGGTTAGCTTTAAATTTATAAGATAAACTCGGCCAAAGATAAATCATTTTATCATTACGCCCAAAGATAAATCCTTTTTATCTTTACTCCCTTAGAGTCTCGGCCGTAAGGAAAATATTTTATCTTTACTCCTTTCCATTACTCCCAAAAGATAAAAATCCTTTTATCTTTACGCCCAAACAATTTTATCTTTACACCTTCGTATATCGGCCAAAACGGATGATTTCAATTGCCATTACTCCCTCCAAATCTCGGCCGTAAGGAATGAACTTATCTTGTTACGCCCAAAAGATAAAATCAATTGATTGTTACACCCTTCATCTTCATGCCATTACGCCCTCCAAATTTCGGCCGTAACATCTTTATCTTCATGCCATTACGCCCAAAAGATAAAATCATTTATCTTTACTCCTTCAAATCTTAGCCGTAACAAAGAATTAAATCTTGTTACTCCTTTTGAATCTCGGCCGTAACGACTTGGGTGTAAAACCAAATCTCGGCCGTAAGAAATAATTTCTTTGAATTTCGGCCGAGATTCGAATTTTCCTGCAAATAATTATCAAAATATAGTTAATCCATCCACAATTAAAATATTCAGAGAATTTAATAATTAAAATTGATAAATCCAGAATTATGATTAAAAGTGACTAAAAATGATGCATGCCATGATCAACAACAACAACAACAAAGCCTTATCCCACTAGGTGGGGTCGGCTACATGGATCATACGACGCCATTCCGCTCTATTAGTAACCAAACCTTTCGGTATATTATTCACCAATAGATCTTGCTCTATTAGTTCGCCAAGTATCCGCCTTGGCCTCCCTCTCCCTCTTTTAATCGGACTCTATTCGTTGATCCATGTTCATAAGATTCGACATGATTTTATGTTGGCTGTCGGGGCCTAACACAACCCTCCTCCTTTATCCGGGCTTGGGACCGGCTATAAAATATAGGCGGAGTTCATGCCATGATCAAATTATAGAAAATTTAATTAAAATAATTAACTAAAATATGTTGTATTTTGCATGCATCATTGCCTTTGGCGATTGTTTGGGCCAACACAATTGCACTATTTTGGAGGCGAGATGTGGAGAACACTGTACAACATGGCCTCTTTTTGGCTCATGAATAGGGTTTTGGGCAGTGCAACTCTTGACATTATTTTTCTGCTCCTTTTATTGCCTGTCATAAATGCTCCAGTTTTAAATTTTTAATATACCTGTGGATGACTACCATAACTTGATAGACATCCTTTTCACCTTCAAAAGAAAATAATTCTAAATATGTTTTACATTGTTATTATTAATATTATAATTAAAAAGACGATGCTCATCCTAACGGGTTAAGCTTTTAGGCCTTGTTCATCTAATTCAACATAGTATTAGAGCAAGGTCGAGAAGTACTGAATTCTAATCCCCCACGTACCTCTTCTTAAAGGAATGTTTGCTCCCTTAGTGGGTCATGTATTGGGTTAGGTTCGACCAAAGTTGTCAATCCCCATACCTGAGAAAGGGAGTATTAAGATTATAAATATATATTTGATGCTCTTCATAATGGTTTAAGTTTCTAGGATTGTTGATAGCTCATTTAATTCAAATATTATGTTTTGTTAATGAAATTAAATTTTAGTTTTTTTTTTGAAACAAGAAAGGATGACTAGCAAGGGGGTAGTCATCTCGGAGTTTACAACAACAACAACAAAGCCTTATCCCACTATGTGGGGTCGGCTACATGGATCATACGACGCCATATTCGTTGATCCATGTTCATGAGATTCGACAGGATTTTACGCTGGCTGTCGGGGCCTAACACAACCCTCCTCCTTTATCCGGGCTTGGGACCGGCTATAAAACATAATTGATGTAAAAAAGAGTTACAGCGAGTTAAATGATATTATGTTTTGTTAATGAAATTAAGTTTTAGTTAGCTTACACATTTCTATTTTAATATTGTTTTGTTAAGTTTAAAAATATGTTTTATATTAAATATTAATTTACATGATTATATCAGTTTGGGCTGTCCAGCTATTCTAAAATAAATAATTTGTTTATTTATTATTATTTATTCTGTATGGTTGGAGTTCAATTATTATTTGATCTTATAATACCATTGACCTTGTTTATTTAGAGCCTATTTGGATGTCACCCATTCGGCCATTCCACTGGTTTCCAGTCAACGTATTATTTTCCAAATTGGCTGTTTGAATGACAATTTTTCTGACCTAAAATCCACCTAAAAACGCCATTTTACTGGAAAATAAAAATGAAGTCACCTGTCTTTTGTTTTTCTTTAATGGAGCACATGCGGTAAACCAAAACCGCCCAACCCAATTGTTTTCGCCTTGTTCATCTCTTCTTTGCAATAACAATACAGACAAAACCATCTTCTGTTAGCCCAACCCCAGCTACTCTTCTCAAAAAAAAAAAAAAAACCCAGCTACACCTAGGCCATGGGCCACTATACAAATGTTCTGCACCCTCTCCTTCCTTTTCTCTATTCTTCTTCTATATGTCCTGGAAGAATCCATTTTTTGCCGGCAAATTTTCTCCCATGTGCCTTATTTTCTCTTCTCCTCCGCCCCCTCTGGATGTTGAGGCCTGCAAGACTTTCGGCTAGGTAACAGAATTGCAAATGATATGTCTTGAATAGAATTTTGTTTCCTTCTTGTTCTTTTGATGTTTTGCTTGTCTTTTATCTGTGAACTGCAGATGAATATATTTGTCTTATGAATATAAAATATAACTAAAATGAACAATATCCTTGTTTTTGAAGAAAAATGAATAATATCTTATTTTGTGACTTTTTTGAATTTGTATATAATTATGGGAAGATTTCCTGTATTATAGCTCTCAAGCAACAACAACAACAACAACAAAGCCTTATCCCACTAGGTGGGGTCGGCTACATGGATCATACGACGCCATTCCGCTCTATTAGTAATCAAACCTTTCGGTATATTATTCACCAATAGATCTTGCTCTATTAGTTCGCCAAGTGTCCGCCTTGGCCTCCCTCTCCCTCTTTTAATCGGACTCCAGATTATTTGATCTACTCTTCTTACTGGCGCATCTAATGGTCTTCTCTGAACATGACCAAACCATCTCAAACGATTCTCTACCATTTTCTCACTAATAGGAGCCACTCCGACTCGTTCACGTATATGGTCATTCCTAATCTTATCTAATCTTGTATGACCACACATCCATCTCAACGTCCTCATTTCGGCTACCCCCACTTTACGTTCATGTTGTCCCTTCATAGCCCAACATTCACTACCATATAACACTGCTGGCCTTATAGCAGTACGATAGAATTTTCCTTTAACTTTATTGGGTACTTTTCTATCACAAAGAACTCCAGTGGCTTTCCTCCACTTACACCAACCAGCTTGAATTCTATGATTAACATCGTCATCAATCTCACCATCTTGTCTTACAATTGATCCTAAATATTTAAACTTTGTCACTTGAGGAATTATATCCTCCCCTAACCTAACTTTCAAATCGTCTCTAAGTTGTTTATTTGTGAAATTGCTATGCATATATTCTGTTTTATTCCTACTTAAACGAAAACCCTTTGACTCTAACGTATTTCTCCATATTTTCAATTTTGTATTAATCTCTTCTCTTGAATCCGCTAAAAGTACTATATCATCCGCAAATAGCATGCACTTAGGTACCTCCTCTGTGATACTCTCGGTTATAGCATCGATAACTAAGTTAAATAGATACGGGCTTAAAGCTGATCCTTGATGTAGGCCAATTCCTATAGGAAATTCATTTGTCTCACCTCCGGGTGTCCTAACCCTAGTCAATGCCCCATCGTACATATCTTGTATTACCTTAATGTAGGCAACATTCACCCTCTTCTTTTGCAAGGCTTTCCAAAGTACATCCCTTGGTACCCGATCATACGCCTTCTCTAAGTCAATGAAAGCCATATGTAAGTCTCTTCTCCTACTTCGATACTTCTCCATCATCCCCCTTAGTAAATAAATCGTCTCTGTAGTGGATCTTCCTGGCATGAACCCAAATTGTCTCTCAGAAATACTAGTCTCCATTCTCAATCTATGCTCAATCACTTTTTCCCATAATTTCATAGTGTGACTCATAAGTTTAATCCCTCTATAATTTGCACAATTCTGAATATCCCCTTTATTTTTGTAAATAGGAACTAATGTACTTAATCTCCAATCATCAGGCATCTTTTTCGACCGTAAAATCTCATTAAATAGTTTACATAACCACAACACACATTTTTCTCCTAAACATTTCCAAACTTCAATCGGTATACCATCCGGTCCAACGGCTTTACCATTCTCCATTTTCTTAAGAGCTTCGCTAACCTCCGAGACTCTAATTCTACGATAAAATGACCTATTAAGCTCACATTCGCTAACTGTCAAGTCCTCCAAATCACAACGCGAACCTTCACATCCATCATTAAATAGCTTATAGAAATACTCTTCCCATCTGTTCTTAATATCTCCTTCAGTAACTAAAACCTTGCCAACTTCATTTTTTATGCATCTTACTTGATCCAAATCTCTCGACTCCTCTTTGTTCCTTGCAATCTTGTAAATCCTTTGTTCACCCGCCTTTGTCCCTAACTCCTTATAAAACCCCTCGTATGCTTTAGCACGAGCATCACTAACTGCCTTCTTAGCCTCTCTTTTCGCCAAACGATACTTTTCCCAATTGTCAGAACTATTGTCCAAGTGTATCGCCTTGAAACAATTCTTCTTATTTCGCACCTTTTCTTGGACCTCCTCATTCCACCACCAAGTCTCCTTATCTCGTGGTCCAAAACCTTTTGATTCTCCTAAAATGGCTTTAGCAACCATTTCAACCTTTTTTGCCACATTCTTCCACATGATACTAGCATCTCCTTCTAACTCCCACACACTTTCCTCTAATAACTTACTTCTAAAAGTCTCTCGCTTCTCCCCCTTTAACTGCCACCACTTGATCTTTCGATCAAAAACTGTTCGGGATTTTGGTTTTATACATTTTATTTGCATATCAAGAACTAACAATCTATGTTGTGTAGTCACTCCATGCCCAGGAATTACTTTGCAATTAGTGCAACGTCTTTTATCAGTATTTCTTATCAAGAAAAAATCGATTTGAGACCTATGAGTTCCACTTTTGTATGTGATTAAATGTTCCTCTCTCTTCCTAAAACAAGTGTTGATAATCTTAAGGTCGTATGCTAAAGAAAAATCAATAATAGTTTGTCCTTCCTCATTCAACTCCCCAAAACCAAAACCACCATGAACCCTTGCATGTGGTCCTGCCTCTTTACCAACATGTCCATTAAGGTCTCCCCCAATGTAAACTTTCTCGGTTGTTGGTATACTTTCAATCAAACCCTCCATATCTGCCCAAAACTTCTCCTTGAGATGTGATTCTGCTCCTACTTGGGGTGCATATGCACTAATAATGTTCATAGTCTCCTTTCCAACAATTACTTTCACGGATATGATTCGATCCTCAATCCTTTTAACTTTCACAACATTCTTTCTCCATTCTGCATCCGCGATAATACCAACACCATTCCTTCCATTTACCTTACCTGTGTACCAAAGTTTGGAACCATTTAACCTAATTTCTTTACTTCCCTCTCCTACCCATCTAGTTTCTTGCAAGCATAAGATACTAATCTTACGCTGGTCCATTACTTGTGCCACCTCGAGGCGCTTCCCATTCAACGTCCCAATGTTCCAAGAACCTAATCTGACCTTAGTCTCATGAACTAGCTTCTTTAACCGCCTCCGTCCATTAGAGTGCGGTAGCCCTTGCTCATTTAACACTGCATTCAGGCGAGGATGCAGCGGCTCTTGCTCTCTTATCACTGTACCCGAGCTGTACAGCGCGTTACTTACGGGTAACGACCTAGCATTAACACAATATATTCGTTGATCCATGTTCATAAGATTCGACATGATTTTATGTTGGCTGTCGGGGCCTAACACAACCCTCCTCCTTTATCCGGGCTTGGGACCGGCTATAAAATATAGGCGGAGTTTATTATAGCTCTCAAGCATATAAAAAAAAAATATATATATATATATACAATCCCATCTGAAATAAATATAGTGGGAAGACACATTTTGAACAAGAGATTTTCCTTGGAAAGTTCTAAAACGTATTATTATGAGTTTGCCAAACATGCTGGAACTCTATAATTTATTGGATGAAATGCATTTGGTAATTGAAGTTTGACCTTATAATCTTGCTTATTCGGTAAAATTAAAGCTAATTTGTTTGATATATTGATTCTTTTCATTATCTTTTTTTATTTGTTTACATGCATATCTTTGAAATAGAAATTTGGTGCAATTGGACGTTTTGTGTTACGATCCTCTACCTTTGATGTGTTTGCTTGGCCTAGCTGTGTCAAGCTTGACTTAAGAGTTTGACAACGTTGCTTCTATGTTTATGCCTATTTCCATACGATTTTTATCCTAGCTACTATCATACATCTCAAGTTCTATGTCATACGTCATACCTGTTGTTGTACTATTTCTGTACAACTAATGTCATATGCGGCCTGTACAGACACTGTTCGAGATCTAGCGATCATGCCTGGAATAGGGATTCTTTCTGCATCACATGATTGGTAAGTTATACTTCTACTCATATATTGCACATGCTATGAACGGTTGTTAAATCACTACATGTGTTAACCACTGGATGAGTGCACCTTTTAAATTATGTGACGGCATGAGGCGGGTGCAAGTGGGTGGATGGGCGGTCAATGATGGGGTTGGGGTTTTGAAGATTTTTCAGCTCTAGGGTTACTATTGGATTTGCAGGTGTATGTTTCTTGAGGGTTGTCAGCTTGCCCGTTGGTCTTTTTATGGGCCATTTCGTCCCAGCATAATGTGTATATCTTGAGGGCGAGAGATATTATTTCCATGAGGAGTTTGTATTGAGAGTAGGTGAGTTGAGAGTTTTGTGTCTTTGCGCATAATTTTTATCACACATGTAACATATTTTAGGTAGCCAATAATAAAGTTTGATGGCTGGCACATCTGGCAATGTTCCTTTGTTTTCTAAAAAAATGACTATCAACATTTTTTTTGAGGGTAAAAAGACTAGCAATATTATAGGTTAACTAACTACACATCTCAATCCTATTCATAGGCTTCTGGTCTCTTATCTGGCTGCATGTGTCCCTGAAATTCATAGACTACATATAAATATACTTATTATTACAACAACAACAACAACAAAGCCTTATCCCACTAGGTGGGGTCGGCTACATGGATCATACGACGCCATTCGTTGATCCATATTCATGCGATTCGACAAGGTTTTACGCTGGCTGTCGGGGCCTAACACAACCCTCCTCTTTTATCCGGGCTTGGGACCGGCTATAAAACATAGGCGGAGTTAAATATACTTATTAATTATGAACATTTTTTTCTTGTGTCCGTTGTCTCTTGGCTTTAGGTATGATATATGTTTTCCAACATGATTTCGGACAACCATTTCTTTTTATCCCATCCTCCACTAATTAACTTGAAAAGGAACTTTTGACATTTTGACTGATTTATCGAAAACTTGTTCACGTACTTGATCAGTTAGATGACCTGGGTTCGAGTCCCTTTCAAAATCATCTAATTTGGTTGAGCTTAGAATGGAAAGTGTATTTTAGCAGTTGACTTTCTTTCTTTCTTTTTTTTTTTTTTGAAAAGATTAGCAATTGGAATATTGGCTCCTTTTTTCTCATCTGCATCTATCTATCATGGAATGTCTTTAAAGATTGGGCATGCTTGGTCTATCTTTCTTGTGTATTTTCCCAAGTGGCTAGAGTTAAATTGCATAGTGAATGAACAAACACATACACACACAAAAAAGAGAAAGATCAGAGACAAGCTGAGAAGATGAGAGGAGCGATATGTTTTTGCATATATTTCCATTTTACTAAATTCCCCTAAGTGGGATAAGGCTTTGTTGTTGTTGTTGTTGTTGTACTAAATTCCCCTAAGAATATTTTATTATTAGGTATGCATGAAACATGATGTATTTTGGTTCTGGATTAAAATTTTAACATAATGAGCATCCAATCTTCTGGGACATTGATTGGTCACTTCTTTTGTTGAATGACAGCACCATCAAATTGTGGACATTGACTGGTCAGGTCTTAATGGAAATGATGGGGCATGCTTCTCTGGTGTACTCTGTCGATGCACATTCATCTGGACTGGTTGCTAGTGGTAGTGAAGATCAGTTCCTCAAAATATGGAAAGGTACTTTTGATTATGGCATTTTTTTTTTGAAAGTGAAAACTGAAAAGGATGATTGCCATGTTTGCAATCATCCAACTTTATTGCTGATTATGGAAAAATTGATTACCATAAGTGTGTTTCAGCCTTCTTTGACTTTCATTGCTGCTGATCACTGGACTTGATTGCTCATAGCTCAAATAATTGAGTCATGGCTTGACAAGACTCAGTTTTAAACTTTGCCAAAAAAAATGGAGTCAGCCTTAATAGAAATTATTGTAAGTTTGTGGTTCATGCAAGATAACTCTCTGTTTTGGCAATCCATGATTATCAAAATTGAGCATGGAAAATCATTTACTAGAAACAAACATTTTTGCCTTTTTGGTGGAGATACCATTGACTTGCATTACCTTGTTCATGATTGAGGTCATGATTAGCGGTGCTTCCTTTCAGTGATATATAGATACATGGATGACAACCAAACTGGTAATCCTTTTCCTTCTCAAAGACAAAAAAAAAGAGGTCATGATTAGCATGCACCTTTCTCCATAAAAATTGATTAGTGTACACCTTTGTTTGACTAATCAATTTATCTGTGCTACCTTGTGCATAATTATTGGAGCTAATTACAGCTATGATTGATATTTCTCCAGCCTTTTACTTCACCTTTTCCCTTGAATTATTTCCTCCTCACTGCAAAAGGTGGAGGATGTTTGTTAAATTACTGACTAATGGATATAACTTTTTTTTCTGAAGAGATGAACTGGCATAACCTAGCTGATAATGCTTTGATACAAAAGGATTAAGTACTAAGAAAGCACCTTTTCTGTAATTCACATAAATTGGTATGTTTCATTGTTCTTTTCTTTAGGGATCCATTCTTTGTTGCATGGTTGTTTCATCATTTTTATATTTGATGATATCTTATGGTGCTTGTTATATTCCATAAAATCTCCTATTGAAATTTTATTTGAAGTTTTTGCCTAGAAAACTTTTACTATCTTTTAAGCATTTGTTCATTTTTTCTCTGTGTACACTACTATCATTATTTTTCTATTTGCCATTTTACAGTCCTACTTCCCTAATGTTCATGGAATTTTTGGCTCTAGGATTTTATAAAGCTCTTGTACTTTTTTTAGATCACTTTCTAAATGGTACATATATGTTATCATGTGCTTATAATAGTACCATTTATGCATTAAAGTATGTTTGTGATGACTTTCTTAAGAAATTGTTTGTGACGTCCTTGATTTGGTTCCAATAGGGGTCTCAAATTGCACTACACAGCTAACCAAAAAAAATTGTGAAAGCAGATGGGACATGCATTCAGAGTATTGAACATCCTGGTTGCGTTTGGAATGTCAAATTCTTGCAAAATGGAGATATCATCACAGCCTGTTCTGACGGGGTTGCACGTATCTGGACATCACGTAGCAATTGCATTTTGGATCCCCAAGAACTTGAAACTTTTGCCATCGAACTTTCTCAGTTCAAGACTAGCAGGTGTGTCATGATTATTGCAAATTATTACAGATGTGTTTTACCATATTCATGTTCAAATTTGAAAACTCATGTGCTTCACTATCCCACATTTTCTTGGCCATTTGTTTTAACTTTTATGTTTACTGGACATACAAACGTCATTTCAGAAAGAAAGTCGGTGGGTATAATTTGATGGACCTTCCTGGTTTGGATGCTTTGCAAATTCCAGGTATGATGACCTTTGCATCATCATTTGCAAACGTCTTCCGATCCTATTCTATTCAATTTATTTGAGTTTTACATGCCCTTATATGTTATTTGCATTAGTTTTTTTCTGCATCTTCTCATCATGATTGTTTGATTCCTTTTTTCTTACGTATGTTATTTGAACTTTTTGATTTTGATCTTTGGGCTTGTGATGCATGATGCTTTTCATTCCTTTTGGGGGATTGATGTAGGTAAATGGTTGTGCGGTCTACACTCATCCATTGTGTTAAATAATGCCTTGAATCCTACTTTAACTGAAAATCTATTTGGATCCAAAGAAGTAATAGAGAGACTTCGAGAGATGCTTGGACGAGAAGTGCAAGGTCGGAAGGATTCCTACTCCTAGTAGGAATAGGAGTCGGCCGGTTTCCGATGTCGAGAAGGATATGACGGATTCTTGAAGGACCGAGTTCCCTTCTGGACCGAGGAGCACTTGGATATGGAGTCTGGACGTGGAGGAAGACTTGAAGACAGCAGGGGCGCCTGGAGGAGTCCCAGTCCGAGTGGGACTCGGACTGGACAGCCTGGGCGTGGTGGGCGCCTGGCCCAATTTGATTCCAGGGAGGAATTCAAGTTGGCCGAGATCTTCAAAAGTCTTCAGGAAGTTAGATTTCTACTCCTAGTCCAAGGAGGTTTTTCTAGAGAAGGGGCTTACGTGCCTAGTAGGATTAGGTCCTTAAGTTAGAGTAGGAGTTATTTCTCCAAGGCCCTATAAAAGGACTTATAATCAAGACTTGTAAGACCATCCTGGTCAATCCTGGATCATCTGATCTTGTAATCCTCTTCTGTTTCTTCCATCTAATATAATTCTGCGTCGCCTTAAATTTCTTGAGTTTTCTCGCGGTGCGTAATTTCTCTCGTGCAGATACCCTAACAAACTGGTATCAGAGCGAGGCTTCATCATCGATCCTCTGTCAGGCGTAGAGATGACATCGCACAACGTCAACGTCGAGAAATTTATAGGACGAAATAGTTTCAATCTCCGGCAGATCAAGATGCGGGCACTTTTGAAACAATAGGAAGTATGGGCGCCGCTCGCGAACGTGTCGAAGAACAAACCGAAGGGAGACTCGAAGGGCAAAGAAAAGGAGTCCGACCTCGCAAGTTTGACGGCACAAGAAGAGAAGGCGCACTCTATGATCCTGTTGTGTCTGGCGGACGAGGACGAGGACGAGGTGATTATCGAAGTCGCTGATCAAGAAATGGCGACTGATCTGTGGTCGAAACTTGAGAGTCTCTACATGACCAAGTCTCTGACCAACAAGTTATTGAAGCAACGTCTGCTCACCCTCCGCATGCAAGAAGGTACCCCTCTGAAAGATCATCTTGATCAGATAATACTCTGTTGATGGAATTACGAAATATAGATGTGAAGATTGAGGATGAAGATGCTGCCCTACTTCTGTTGGTGTCTCTTCCTCTGTCGTACGTAAATTTCGTACAATCTGTTATCATCGGAAGAGACACAATTACTCTGGAAGAAGTAAGATCGAGTCTACATACTCGTGAACTTCGTCATAGGGTGTCTGACAAGGCTGTGAAAAATCAAAACAGGGATTGGCGGCGGCAGAGAGTGTTAGATATCTGATTGTAGGATTCAATTCAAGGTGGAGATTTGTTAAATAATGCCTTGAATCCTACTTTAACTGAAAATCTGTTTGGATCCAAAGAAGTAATAGAGAGACTTCGAGAGATGCTTGGACGAGAAGTGCAAGGTCGGAAGGATTCCTACTCCTAGTAGGAATAGGAGTCGGCCGGTTTCCGATGTCGAGAAGGATATGACGGATTCTTGAAGGACCGAGTTCCCTTCTGGACCGAGGAGCACTTGGATATGGAGTCTGGACGTGGAGGAAGACTTGAAGACAGCAGGGGCGCCTGGAGGAGTTCCAGTCCGAGTGGGACTCGGACTGGACAGCCAGGGCGCGCCTGGGCGTGGTGGGCGCCAGGTGGGCGCCCGGCCCAATTTGATTCCAGGGAGGAATTCAAGTTGGCCGAGATCTTCAAGGGTCTTCAGGAAGTCAGATTTCTACTCCTAGTCCAAGGAGGTTTTTCTAGAGAAGGGGCTTACATGCCTAGTAGGATTAGGTCCTTAAGTTAGAGTAGGAGTTATTTCTCCAAGGCCCTATAAAAGGACTTATAATCAAGACTTGTAAGACCATCCTGGTCAATCCTGGATCATCTGATATTGTAATCCTCTTCTGTTTCTTCCATCTAATATAATTCTGCGTCGCCTTAAATTTCTTGAGTTTTCTCGCGGTGCGTAATTTCTCTCGTGCAGATATCCTAACACATTGTATCCTTGCCTCTTTCAAACTGCCATGTTCTTAAGGACATGGACTTTAGAAGTTACTGAGATACTTGAGTCTAGGCCTCATGGGTGCGATCACAACCCAATACTTCTGTCATGGTGCATCCATCTTATTTTGCTGAGATCCATCCTCCTACCTTCCCTTATACTATATGATTGTTCTAAAAATTTTGAATCATGCTCTTCTGCACATTTATCAGTATGTGGAATGTTTCTCTAGCAGATCAATAGGTCAAAGGATAGGGGTACTCACCTAGTTTTGTGGAATTAGGTGTCATCCTATGTTAGATGATGGTCTTAGGATTCATGAGTTTCCATGCTATCAACCAAGCGTCCCCAGTGAGATAACCAAGCATCCCCAGTGAGATAGGTCGGTTGTATCATGAGACCTTTTAAGGGTCTTTGGAGTCCAGTTTTTAGTAAATGGCTTGGCATGATGATGCTTTAACACGGGAGATAAGATTGCTGGTCAGGATGGATTCTGACATGGAGGTAATAATGATCGGATGCCAGGGCAGGTTCAGAGGAGGCTGGATTCTTTACGGGGCAAATTTTTTTGGCAGGGGAGTGCCTCATACCACCGAGCCATTCATCTTGTATCTTGGCAGACCTGTTGCTGCCCTGCCTCCGTGGGATTGGTGTTCGTGATCTCTATTAGACCAATTGGGCCTTACTGGCTCGGTGGTCGGACGGATTATGGGACCTCATGATCGTCTTTGACGTTCGGTCTTTTTCACATGCTATGGACAGGACTTTTCATGGGATTTTCGGGCTGGTCTCCCATGTGGAGCATCTGCATTTTGGAGGGGTGTCATAGCTCTCCTTCCCCTGATTGGGCTATATTTGGTTCCTTCTCTCAGTTCTGATGAGACATTTTCATTTTGGCACTATGATTGGCTTCCGGGGGGCTCTTTGGCGGCATCCTTTCCTCATCTTCTGCCCCTTGCGGCGTATCCAGACTCTTATGCTGCGGAGGCATGGTCTCAATCCAGTGGTCCTGGCACCGGTTCGTGGACCCCCACCTTCAGGGCAGTCCTTTTCGACACACGCATTTCGGAGCTTATGATCCTCCATCAGCGGATCGCTCCTTTTCGTCCGAATGCTTCCAGGACTGACGGCTGACTATGGAATTTTGAGACTTTTTCTGCTAGCATTCTATATCTTCGCTTCCTTCCGGCCCGTCAGATCTCTAACATCCTACAGGCAGACTTCAGACGCATTTGGAGACTCAGGTGCTGCTTAAAGTCAAGATCTTTGCTTGGCTCACGGATCCTCACCAGACAATAGAGGGCGAGGTGGGCACTCCATGTTGACACACACTGCGTTTTATGTGGTGACGCACATTGCACATTTATTCTTTGGTTGCCATTATTGGGTGTATAAAAAATCTTCTCAAAAATTCACTTTTGAAAAATCAATAAAAACGATCACAAGCAAATAACGATAAGACGTAAGTGAACGATAAAGAACAAACGCAAGGAGACACAATATGATGACGAGGTTTGGCCTCAACTTTTTGGCCTACGTCCCCGCTCCGACTTCTCGACCTTGAGACCGTTGGAGCTCCACTATCTTTCTCTTTTCTTGTAGGAAGAGAACAACCCTCTTTACACAACAAAACCTTCTCCGCTCAAGAGGCAAGCCACACCTCTTATACAAGGAGCTCTCAACCTCACTAGATCAGAAAGAAAAATGTTTCCCTCTAACTCTTTTCTTTTACAAAAAATTTTTCTTCACACTCAAGGCTAAGAAAAGAAAAGGGAATAAATTTGCAATTTTGTGCTAAAAAACTTGAGAGGAGCTCTAGGATGTTCTTGCTTGCTTGGATGATTTTTCCTCAAGCTTTGGCACTCTTTTTATAGGCTCGTACAAGTGAAAATTCGTTCAAAAAGACTTCCACAATTTTCTCCTCAAAATAATAGTCGTTACTGTTCATTTGACCGAGAGGCCGGTCGACCGCTGGGATGGGCCGGTCGACTGGTCTATGTGACCGTTGTCTCATTTTTTGCGTTTTGACGTTGTTCGGTCGACTGGTCCTTCGACCGATACATCGATCGGTAATGTCTCGACGTCGACCGTTACATATCGCTGTCGACCGGTGTATTAACTGGTATAGTCTCGACGTCGACTGGTATAGTCCCGTCTTTTCTTCCATTGAATATCAATCGACCAGTGCTTATGGTCGGTCGACCGGTGAGTCGACTGGTCGTGTTTGAAATTTTTTCTTGCAGTTTTAATTTGGCGATTTCTTCTGCGAATGTGGTCATATCAGTCCTACACCTGCATTATTGTACTCTTCAACAACTAATGTTCTTTTGTTATATACTCTATAGACTTGTACTAGAATAACTAAGAAAAATACCATAATCACATTTATCATCAAATTTGCCTAATTTATCTTTGACATTCAAAATATAACTTTTACATCCAAAACTTTAAAATAGGAGATATTTGACTTCTTATTAAATAGCATTTCAAAACATGTTTTCTTCTCAAGAGGTCTAAGTAGAATTCTATTGAGAACATAGCGTGATGTGTTTACGGCTTCCGCCCAAAAAAATTTTGGTAACTTGCTTTCATTTAAAATTGTTCTAGTCATTTCTTGTATAGTTCTATTTTTTCTTTCTACTACATTTTGTTGAGGTGTTCTAGGAGTGAAAAAATTATGAGTAATTTTATTTTCTTCGCAAAATAACTCAAATTTATGATTTTCAAATTCTCCTCCATGGTCACTTCTAATTTTTGAAATCTTTTGTTTAAATTCGTTTTGAATTCTTTTTGCAAATTTGGAAAATATGTTTAGCGTTTCATCTTTACTAGCGAGAAAAATAGTCCAAGTGAAACGGGAGAAATCATCAACAATTACAAATACATATTTTTTTTCTCCTAAATTTGTCACATCAATAGGTCCAAACAAGTCAAGATGTAAAAGTTCCAAGGGCCTACGTGTACTAATAACTCCTTTTAATTTAAAAGAACTTTTGGTTTGTTTACCTTTTAGACATGAATCACAAACATCGTTTTTCTCAAATTTGATCTTAGGCAAGCCTCTAACCAATTCATGATTTGAAAGTTTATTTAGCAATTTATAATTTGCATGTCCTAATTTTCTATGCCACAAGTTTATATCATCATGCATGACACTAAGACATTTTTCATTTTTCAAGTTATCAAAATCAATTTTGTATACATTATTGTACCTAAAATCCATGTGTAAAACTTTGTTGTTTTCATCTAGTATCAAACATTTGTCCTTTTCAAATTTGACTAAATAATTTTTGTCGCATAATTGACTTGTGCTAATTAGATTATGTTTTAAATTTTCAACAAGCCAAATATTTTCTAAATACACTTTGTCATTCTTACCAATATTACCTATACCAATTACTCTTCCTTTGCTATTGTCTCCAAAAGTAACTTTTCCTCCATTTTTCTTTTCAAAATTCATGAAATTTGAGGTATCGCCGGTCATATGTCTTGAGCATTCACTATCCAAATATCATTTACCTTCATTGTACTTAGAAGCTTCCGACAAGAAAGAAATTAGGAGTTTCATCTTTTTGGTACCCAAACTTGTTTGGGTCCATCTTGGTTAGTCATGGTCCTTTTCGAAATCCAAATTTTCTTCATCCCTTTACTTATTCTTTTCATAATTCTGCAATCATAAGAATAATGCCCTTCGTACCCATAATGAAAACAAATAATATGTGATCTTGTGTAATCATGCGATGTTTTAACAAATAAAATTCTTTTGTCATCCTTCTTTTCAAAAGAATTGAAACCAAGTATCTTTTTGTTTGAAGATATTCTAGATCCACTAAGCATGGCATCTAATATTTTACTTCCATTTGAGAATTTTTCGAGTTCAACTTTCAATTTATTAATTTCTTTGTTCAAGCATGCACTTTCTACATTTTGTTTCTCACATAATGATTTTAGTGCACGGTTTTCCATTTTCAATTCTTCAGTTGAGAATTCCAAACTAGAGTTTTCTTCATTCAATATATCACACTTTTCACATGCTTTAACATTCTTATTTTTCTTTTGCTAATTTTCAAGCTCTATTTTTATTTTATCGTATTTCTTTTTTAGGCATTCATATTTATTAATAAGAATTCTAAACTCCTTATGCACATTGAAAGATTCACTATCACTAGAATTGGAAGAGTTAGATGATGCGTCATGCATATGTAGGCTTCTTTTTCATCACTAGAGGAGATGTTAGAGTCATTCTCGTCATCTTCGCTTTCATCCCAAGTGATTTGAAGAGTTTTTTTCTTCCTTCTTGAGCTTTCTCCATCTTTCTCATTTTTGATCAAATTTGGACATTCATTTTTGTAGTGTCGAATCTTTTTGCATTCAAAGCAAGTTTAATGACGATCTTCTCTTGACGAAGCCTTTTTTTCTTTTGCTTAGCAAATCTGAGATATTTGTCAAGCTTCTTTGCATATAGGGAAAGCTTCTTTTTATCAAGATCCTCATCCTCTTCACTTGTATTTTTCTCATCTTTATTTGCCTTCAATACCAAAGTTTTCCTTTTTGGAGTATCTGCTTCATCTTCCATGATCCCGATCTCATAGGTTAAGAGCGAATCTATAAGATCATCAAAGTCTAACTTATTTAAGTCCTTTTTTTCAATCACCGTCCTCTTTGTATGTCATTTGGAAGAGAGAGACCTGAGAAATTTTTCACTTTTTGAGGGTTAGTCCTTGGCTCGCCCAAAGAAGCTAAGCCATTTATAATATTATTAAAGCGAACGACCATTTCATTTATAGATTCATTTTCAAGCATTTTGAAAGAGTCATTGATGATTTAAAATGTTCAATCTAGACTCCTTAACTTTATCCGTTCCTTCATGAGTAATAATAAGTTTTTTCCAAATCTCATTAGCACTTTCACAACTAGAAATTCGATTAAACTCTGTTGGATTCAAAGCACAATAAAAAATATTTTTAGCTTTCCAATCTAGTTTTACTAAAAGTCTTTCTCCTTTGGTATATTCAAAAGGAGTTTTTTTACTTAGATCAAAACTTTTTTGAATAATATCCCACATCAATATCAATAGAACAAACATAGGTTTGCATCATAATTTTCCAATATGCAAAATTTGATGCATTAAAAAGTGGAGGACGATTAATAGATTGACCTTCGGAAAAACTGAGACAACTTGATGCCATAGCTCTAAGATGTTTTAAATCTTAAAAGTAGAGCAACCCGACAACCCGCTCTGATACCAATTGTAGGATCAAAAGCACCAAGAGGGGAGGGTGATTTGGTGTATAAAAAATCTTCTAAAAAATTCACTTTCGAAACAACAACAACAACAAAGCCTTATCCCACTAGGTGGGGTCGGCTATATGGATCATACGACGCCATTCCGCTCTATTAGTAACCAAACCTTTCGGTATATTATTCACCAATAGATCTTGCTCTATTAGTTCGCAAAGTGTCCGCCTTGGCCTCCCTCTCCCTCTTTTAATCGGACTCTAAATTATTTGATCTACTCTTCTTACTGGCGCATCTAATGGTCTTCTCTGAACATGACCAAACCATCTCAAACGATTCTCTACCATTTTCTCCCTAATAGGAGCCACTCCGACTCGTTCACGTATATGGTCATTCCTAATTTTATCTAATCTTGTATAACCACACATCCATCTCAACATCCTCATTTCGGCTACCCTCACTTTACGTTCATGTTGTCCCTTCATAGCCCAACATTCACTACCATATAACACTACTGGCCTTATAGCAGTACGATAGAATTTTCCTTTAACTTTATTGAGTACTTTTCTATCACAAAGAACTCCAGTGGCTTTCCTCCACTTACACCAACCAGCTTGAATTCTTAAAAAAAATTCACTTTTGAAAAATCAATAAAAATGATCACAAGCAAATAACGATAAGACGTAAGTGAAAGATAAAGAACAAACGCAAGGAGACACAATATGATGACGAGGTTCGGTCTCAACTCTTTGGCCTACGTCCCCGCTCCGACTTTTCGATCTCGAGACCGCCGGAGATCCACTATCTTTCTCGTTTCTTGTAGGGAGAGAACAACCCTCTTTACGCAACAAAATCTTATACAAGGAGCTCTCAATCTCACTAGATCAGAAAGAAAAATGTTTCCCTCCAACTCTTTTCTTTTACAAAAAAATTTTTTCTTCACACTCAAGGCTAAGAAAAGAAAAGGGAATAAATTTGCAATTTTTGTGTTAAAAAACTTGAGAGGAGCTCTAGATGTTCTTGCTTGCTTGGATGATTTTTTCCTCAGGCTTTGACACTCTTTTTATAGGCTCCTACAAGTGAAAATTCGTTCAAAAAGTCTTCCATAATTTTCTCCTCAAAATAATAGTCGTTACTGTTCATTTGACCGAGAGGTCGGTCGACCGCTGGGATGGGCCGGTCGACCGGTCTTTGTGACCGTTGTCTCATTTTTTGCGTTTTGACGCTGTCCGGTCGACCGGTCTTTCGACCGATACATTGACCGGTAATGTCTCGACGTCGACTAGTACATATTGCTGTCGACCGGTGTATCGACGTCGACCGGTATAGTCCCGTCTTTTCTTCCACTGAATATCAATCGACTAGTGCTTATGGTCGGTCGACCGGTCGTGTTTGAAATTTTTTCTTGCAGTTTTAATTTGGCGATTTCTTCTGCGAATGTGGTCATATCAGTCCTACACCTGCATTATCATTACTTGAGCATAGATTATTAACTTTTATGTCCATTTAATTTGTTATCATCAAAACATAGGATTCAACATACACTTCATCACAGCCGTCGGATGCAGCATTGATGGCTACAATGAAGGCGCTTGAACTGGATGCTGATCAGGGGAGCCTATCAGGGGATCGATGCTCTAGCAGTTCAGAGGCCTGCGACCGCGAGGCGTGAGCATCTCGGTGTCCTCCGGCAAGACCTGCAACCACTCCGGCGTGAGCATCTCGGCGTTCCTCTCTCCCACTCACCGGCGTGGCAATGACAAAGGGGGGCATCGGCCTGGCGAGGTCACAAAGGGGGGCCGACGACCTTCCCCTCCCCCATCCCCCCTTTTTCTTTTTGCTGCTGTGACGGCAAGTGCAAAAGGGGGGCGTCGCCTCCCCACTATTCGCTGGTGAGGTTGCAAAGGGGGGTCGACGCCCCCTCCCCTTTTTGGCATCAATCTCTTGTTTCAGCCATGCTCGAGCAGCATAGCCGCGCCGAGCTCCACTGACGTCGCGATATTCGTTGGCCATCCGCGCTAGCCATGTGAGAGACATTTTCCATGGCCGATCATTGCCATCTGTGTCCATCCTCCGGGAAAGCCGCCGATCATTGCCAATCGACGTTGCGATCTTGACGTATGCCTCTCTCAACCGCGGAAGGAAGAAGCCGCTTGCCGCCTTGAGCGCCGATGTTGTCCTGTGCGAGGAGGGATGAAGGCGCCGTCTTGCGCGAAGGAGGGGCCGACGGAGATGGAGATGTTCGGCGACTGCGAAGGTTGTCGGTGGCTGCGTGTTGGCAACAGATGTTCGGCCGTTTTTTTTTTTTTTGAACCAGGTTTTTGGCAGTGTTGAACCAATGATTAAACCATTTTTTAGAGGATTACATCTCAGCCGTCTTAATCAAATCCAACGGCTGTGATGAAGTGTATGCACCTGCGCCTATCTTTGTATGCACCCTAATATTCCGCATGTATATATACATACATATATATATGGGGAAGATGGCTACCGAATTTAATGGCCATCCATTTTGCATTACTATGACAAATGATTGATTATGAATGTACAAGTGTGAAAAGGGGAAGGCACCCTAAAAGAGTGTGAAAAGGAAGAGGAAATACACAACACAAAAGGATGGGCTCCACATAAAGCTACCCACTTCCGCAGACTCAATATAGTTGACACAGGATTTCTACATTATGTTGAGCATTTGCCTACCACTTTGTCATTGTTATCATTTATTGTTATTAACTTGTTACCGGCAATACTTGACAAACTCAAATTGGTTCATGTTTCTATTAACTTTTCTTTTTTCTGATGCTGCAATCCATATTCTATTTCATTTGCGAATTTCTGCACATGCAATTGTTTTGACTTAGAATTATTTAGGTACAAAGGAGGGACAGACAAAGGTTATTAGGGAAGGTGATAATGGTGTTGCTTATTCTTGGAATTCAAAGGAGTATAAGTGGGACAAAGTATGCATTCTCGAATGCACAATTTCATTACATTATTTGTTTGTTCCGTTAGTAGCTTTACATGCAACCCTGCTTTTCTTGCATAATATTTCTTTCCTCGAAATCCTTGTATTATACTTTTTATCCAGTTTCTCTATTTTTGGCAACATGATATGTGCTAACAATTTATTCTTTTGCATGAGCTTTTTATGTGTGATTTTATAACTTTTAGTGTCCTATTAACTATCTTTTCTGACTTAATTAATTTTGAGAGGGTCTCCGTTGTTTACATGCCATACACTACTATATCTTTCATTTAGTCATCTCAGAGCTAGCAAATAATTAAGAATGTAAACTTGCATATTCTTCCCTTTTATGATGACTTTTTCGGATAGATTGGGGAGCTTGTTGATGGTCCCACAGAAAACACAAGCAGTCAGATTCTTGATGGCACACGATATGACTATGGTACACTTTAACAACAATTGCGTTGACCAATTACTTCATGTATATTTCTTCCTGATATATTTGCTTATGCGTTGATAGTTTTTGACGTTGACATTGGAGATGGTGAGCCCACTAGAAAGCTTCCATATAACATTTCAGGTATTTTGTCTTCACTAAAATCAGGCACCACTCTCATGCTCAAGTATTGCCGTATGGTTATTAATTATTATACCCTGAAAATTTACTAAATTCTTGTTTATGAACTTTGTAACTATGAATTGTCAATTTACAAGCAATACATTGGTGCAGACAACCCTTACACAGTTGCTGATAAATGGCTCCTTAAGGAAAACTTGCCACTGACATATCGCCAACAGGTTGTAGAGTTTATACTGCAAAACACTGGACAGAATAATTTCTCCTTTAATGCTTCATTCCGGGATCCTTATACTGGGGGTAAAAGGGAAAATTTCCTTTGTATTTTGATGAAAATCGAATAATTATCTTCTCATGATCTTATAAAAGGCTCATTTTTTCTGTCTCAGCTGCCGCTTATGTGCCTGGAGAACCTCCAATTTCACGCAGTATGTATATTGTGTACCTCTGCAGATGCTTTTTCAAATTCTCTTTCTTATTTTTTTTGGAAAATAGTTGTTGATTGAGCTTTCTGTTGGATCATCTTTTCCCGCCTGCAATTTTGGGTGGATTCTGTTGCAGCCAGTGAACCAAAACCAACTTTCAAGTATATTCCCAAGGTAGATCTTTACATCTATTTTTCTAATTTCAATGTAACATTTTATGTTCAAACTGAGTGGGTAACAGAGCCTCCATACGTACTGAGGCTGATTAGTTTCCAAACCATTTCAGTATTCCAGCTAGATTACACTGTACTAGTGTGACAGTGTCCTTGAGAGTTGACATCATTATCGTCATTGATTTTGTTAGTTGTTCTGTGAGTGTTCTGGTCCATTCTATTGTTCATACATTGTTCCTAGGGACTGTTTGGTTCAGGATTAAATCCTGGAAAACCTAGATATTCTCGGAATATAGCCGGACCGAAAGTGAAATAAGAATATCTTGGTCAAATCTCATTTTTCTGAAAACCATCTAGAAAATGGTAAAACCATTACTTTTAACCTTAAGATGAGAATATAATTATTCTTGCAAATAACTATATTGTCATCCATTTCATTTTTTTAACCATATTTTATTTTTAATCATATATTATATTTTTGTATTTTTATTATAATAATAATGAGCATTAACTATTTATAATAAATTTAAAATATTATATTTTGAGAACTTATTCTCTTCTGACTAGATAGAAGATAGAATAATAATATATTTAATTATTTGAGGATATGATATTCTCTTGTTTTATTCCATTCAATTTTATTCTGCATGATTTTATTAACTATTTATAATAAATGGCAGGTGCATGATTTTTCTTTTAAGTTTCCATGTTTTTTTCTCTGTTGAATGGGAAGTTGGCATGCTACGTTGCCTGTTGTACACAAGTCCTAGGGTGTTCTTGTCTCGAGGGAGAGTATTTTCTCTCTTTTCATGTCTTTGGTAGCAAAAGTAAGCTGGTCAATGACAAAATATTTTCCCACTGATCAGATTTCATGGTTCAAAACTGGGAAGTATGTTTCCCTAGTTGGCCTTATGGCCTGAAAGGGTGACTGTGTCACTGAAGCTTGAGAAGGAGAGGAAATTGGCAGCGGTCGTTAACGACCAATCCTTGCTGTTTTTGAGAAGGAGAGGATGGGGGTGGTGGCTGGTGCTGCCACTCAGAGCCCATGCTGTTCCTGTGACCTGAAAGGAGGGTGGTGGTGACTGGTGACAGGGCGTCGCGCCCTTCCTAGGATTTAGGTGGAAGGGGTCTCTTCCCCCTTTTCCACGTTAGGGGACTTTGCTCTCATCTTTTTCCTTTTTCACGTGGGCCAAATGTTAGAAGTTATTTTCCACTCCTTTCTTCTATACACATCAAACAACAACAACAACAACAACAAAGCCTTATCCCACTAGGTGGGGTCGGCTACATGGATCATACGACGCCATTCCGCTCTATTCGTTGATCCATGTTCATAAGATTCGATAGGATTTTATGCTGACTGTCGGGGCCTAACACAACCCTCCTCCTTTATCCGGGCTTGGGACCGGCTATAAAATATAGGCGGAGTTTTCTATACACATCAAACACTAGAAATAAATCAGTTGCTGAAAATTTTCGTCCTAAGTAAACATTTTCTCCAACCTCTCTTATTTTACCTCAAACAACCACTCTATTAGATTCTTAATATTCTAGTGTTTACCCCTAAAAAAAGTATCCAATTCTTTCAAATCTTCTTTATTTTGGATGGTTGGGTTTGTATGTCGGACTCTTTCTCGGCGCGCAGCGTCTACCTTCGCTTTCTTCCGGCTATCTTTGTTCCAAAGGACCTCACCGCAGATTGCAGACTTATTTGGCGCTCGCAGGCCCCACTAAAAGTCAAGATCTTTGCGTGGCTCATGCGACACAAGAGGATCCTCACCAGAGCATATAGGGCGAGATGGGCGCCGCACTCCGACACTTCCCTGTGCCCTATGCGGGGAGATGGAGGAGGATGCTTTTCACCTATTTTTTGGATGTCGGGCATCCCGTGAGATGTGGTCCCAGACGAGTATCATAGATATGATTTTACCAGCCACTGAGGATTTCTGGTAGGCTATGAGGAGATTGGGCAGACAGAGGCTGAGCTGGAGAGTCCCCACGACCGCATTCTTGGTCGGTGCCTGAACCATTTGGCTTCAGTGCAACCGAGTCATCTTTTGTGATGAGAGATGTCAGGTTGATTGTATTGTGCACCACATTTTTTGTCTTCTCCGGGATTGGGGTTTTGGATAGTACTCTGCATCTTTTGTACTCTTCTTTCTGCCACTCTCCACTGGAGAGTGTGTCACCACATGTACATGTTGTTCTTTTATAGTGACTTATACATATGCGGATGACAACCAAATTGGTCTGCCATCCTTTTCCTCAAAAAAAAATTTGCTAAAAGCACACATGATTATAAATTGATCTTTCATGAGATACCTCTTCATCGAGGTTCATTTTCCTTGAAATACATTTTCCAAAACCACTTTCAACCTGAAGACTGCATCCTTTGATTCTTAATATCCAAACGTTTATATCTTATTTATTTCATATAAACGTAACATCTACATATATGGAAAAACATGATCTTTCAAGAGATATAACCTCTTTGTAAATATCTGAGAACACATAAGCTAAGCGTATTTTTCTGTAGAAAGGAATGCTTTTGTTTGATGCTGCTCAGTTTGATGGGATTCTGAAGAAGATAATGGAATTCAACACATCTCTAGCTTCTGAAGAGGTAACCCATTTGTACCCTGCTCATGCTGTAGTCTACTATATGTAAAAGATATTAGAAGACACCAACCAAAAAAATACATATTGCATGTTTGTCTTACGTGCTCCTTCGTGCAATATCAATGGTGAACTCGCATGGTTGTGATTCGTTGCGAATGAGGTTTTCTTAGAGAGGGGGATGAGGGGTACCTTATGTCATGTAACAAGGAGATTCCTGAATTATAATATTCCAAAAAACATTATTACCACTCTTTCATGTGAGTAGTGGACATTTTTACCCGTCGAATAAAATGGAGTGGCAATGGTGTCACCCTTGTTTTTATAGGACGTTATTTGCATTAAAACATTTCATGTTTCCTAGAATAAGCTTCATTTCCAGCTATTTTGGCTAGGATTTATATTGATTAAACTAAAGTCGTGACATCTCTCTTCAGTCAAACTTTCTGTTGAAGAGATGATTTTATGTGGAAATTTCTGGTGCATGAACTGACACAAGACAGTATGATTGTGTTGTGTGTTCTATATTACTGTCCTAAAATGTGCTTAAAGGTTTAAATATTTATTGCACCTAAAATGTGTGAAAAGAAGTTGAAGAAAGGCCCTAATGGGCAAATGTTTTGATCCTGGTACAATGTTTCTTTCTTTAATGGATGGATAATTGGGAATGCCATTGTTTCTATTCCTATTCACATTTGCAAATTTCACTAAAAGAAATCTCTTCTAGATATTGTGCATTTTGACACAAAAGGTTGGCAAGAAAGGATCGCAGTAAACATCTTGTGTCAAACAAAACTAAAACTTCGACAAAATCCAATCCACTTTCAGTTGCGCCATTTAGCTGATTGAATGCCTCCTAAAAGGATGTTATTAAATAACAACCTCTATTTTCTCATTGGAAGAAATTGAGATAACGAAGCACATCTCTGGATTTTAACCTACTTGATGATAAGACTTTTCTAATCATTTCTATATGCTAGGGCTTGCAGTGCACAACTGGCTTCTTTTCTGTTTGCTTGATGCCACATGTGACCATAAATCTTATTTCAACTTTATGCATTGCTCTATGAGACTTTTAGTTTATGTAGAAAAGCCTTAAAACTGATTGTTTCCTCTGACACCCAATATTACCATAACTTCTTTTATATAATTTGCAATGTAAATTTATCATCTTTTGTTCCTAGACTTATCTCGATTTGACAATTGGATCCTTATGTATGTTTCTACTAAATCAAAATTTCAATTTTAGATGGCCTTTTATGCCACTCAGTGATATTTTATTTATGTTATATTTTTATATTTACTTATGCTACTAGGTGGTATTTACTTGTAAGTAAAAAGAATTACTTATTCTTATGTACATAATAATTTAATAGAAAACACAAGCAGGGGCATTGCCCACTCATGAGTTTTTTTTAACTTTATTTAAATTATTAGGTTTAGAAATGGATAGAAAATATATGTAACATACATATGGTAATATCACTAAAGGGGCAAGGGCAATTATTTAGTAACTGAAAAAAATGTTGATTTGATAAAAAAAATCGATCTTCAAACTAAGGGACTTAATTGTCAAATCTGAAGAAGTTTGGAGATAAAAAAAATGATCAATTTCCAATTCAAGATTAGATGTGAAGAAAACGTTATAGGTCATGGGGCATTAGAGGAAATAAGCCGAGAAAATGGAGGTGCAAAGGGATAGTTGAATTTCAGTTTGCTTATTTTTTGGGGGATCGGGGTTGTGGTTGAACGAGATATTTTCCTTTTGTGATGCTCTCCCTTTGTGAGCCTACACTTGTAAAAGTTTCCCATTCCATAGTTATATACATTTGGATGACAACCACACTCCTGGTGGTCATCCTTTTTCTCAAAAAAAAAAAGTTTGCTTATTATTTGTTGGATTTCTGTTAGTCTTATATGAGCTTCATGTTACAAAGGATAAAAGATCATTATCACTTTCCGAGCTCGAGATATCAAGGCTGACTGCCATTATAAACATTTTGAAAGATACGTCACACTATCACTCTACGACATTTGCTGATGCTGACGCTATTCTACTGTTGAAGATCTTGAAAAGTTGGCCATCTTCAATGCTGTTTCCTGGTAATTTTTGGTCACTTCTTTACAAGTTTTTCCACTTATTTGAGAAATTTGCTACTGGGGCTAGATATATTTCTAGCTTCTTACGTTCTGGATAACATCATCTTGCGCCAATAAGAAGAGTAGATCAAATAATTTGGAGTCCGATTAAAAGAGGGAGAGGGAGGCCAAGGCGGACACTTGGCGAACTAATAGAGCAAGATCTATTGGTGAATAATATACCGAAAGGTTTGGTTATTAATAGAGCGGAATGGCGTCGTATGATCCATGTAGCCGACCCCATCTAGTGGGATAAGGCTTTGTTGTTGTTGTACGTTCTGGATAACATCATCTATTTGAGAATGTTCATCTCCATGTTTTCTTGTTCTTATATTCCATCAAGAAAATTTAACTATCTATCAAGAATTGCTATATGCCGAAGGTCAGAGGCAAATGGTCTTCCTGGTTTTTAATTTCAACTCATTTTTGTAATTAACTCCAACTTCTAACTTACCTGGAAATGTATTCTTTTAAAAGTAAAATATATCATTGCACTTAAATGCTTACAGTGCTTTTTTTTTTACCATGCAGTAATAGATCTATTAAGAATGGCAATCTTGCATCCTGATGGGGCTAATTTACTTTTCAAGCACATTGAAAATGGAAATGGTATAAGCCTTGATCTCTTTCCTTCTGTTTCATAAAAACAGTAAAGCTACTCTGGAAAACTTACTCATGGATGAAGAGTTGCTAGAATTCTAACTTGTAAGAGCTTTCAATGGTACTGTTGCACAGATTACCTTATGGAGTTATTGATCAAAATGACAGCGGCATCGCCACAAGTATCAAATATTTTAACGATTACTCGAGCAATAACAAATCTCTTCAAGCATGGATATTTTACTAATTGGTTACGATCCCATTGTAGTGAGGTTAGGCATTTTATTGGTGTGTTTTGTCTGATAAAGGCAAATGATACTTTGTTGGAGCTCATGTCATGCTATGATTTCAGATTCTGGATGCATTGTCAAGTTGTCGGACATTGTTCAACAAGAATACAAATCTAGCATTTGCCACGCTAATACTTAAGTAAGTTTTATATTTCTTATCTGAATTTTATATAAGAAAATAAACTTTGATTGTCCCACTGCTATATATTTAATCATAGACTTCAAGGGAAGAATTGGATTGTTTTGCCATGAGCCATATGATTACCTTTACTCTCTTGAGGCAATAATATTGTGGTTGGTAGAGATGGTCCAACATTTTTTTAACTAGTGATCTATAAATCAACATTTCTTGAACTTGGATTCACTTCAAGTTCCTTGATAGATCAAAACGTTCATAGGATTCATTCTACACTTTCACATTTCTGTGGTTCCTGCTGCTTCTAGGTATTACAGTATGTCATGCTGGTTTCACATTTCATCATCTTTTTGGTATATGGTTCTGTATTTCTTTCACATCCTGGTCCATGTGTTCAATGAAAGTGCATCTCTGCTGACTCTATCCATTGGAAAAAGAACATGTTGGGAGCCACATCATGGTAGAGTATAAGGTAGAGGGTATAAGGTAGAGTATTTGGGGTATTTCGACTTGTTTTGGTTATTTTCTTTTTTAGGTGGAAAACGTTGCTTTCATCACTCATTTAAAACAATAAAGAAATTTCAGGTACTTGTCGACATCGAATGACTTGCGATCATTAGAAAACAAATTGAAAATTTTCAGCAACAAGCAGCGCAAAATCACTTCCCATCATCAAATTTTAGAAGCGCTCATTAATATGTATGTATAAAAATAACTAGTGTAAATATAAATCAGAATAGCAAAAGAAAGGCATCTGCAGGGTGGACTTTTGCAGCAGCAGAAAAGGTCATGTTAGAACCAAATTGAACTCGTGCATAAATTGTCATTTCTGCAACTGCTTAGAAGTCAAAATCAGCATATAGGAAGATATGTTCTGTGGCCATAAATGGGGTGACCGGGATGTCATTCAATGTATTTGTAAATATATAACCCAACTTGCACTAGTGAAACAAATTTATTAAAGGGCTCTGGTGCACTAAAGCGAAGTGCTCAGTTAAATGTATGTACAACAACCTTCTCCTGTATAACATCTGTATATATAGCCAGTGGCTGGATGTTTCCTCTGTTGGGAATATTGGATGTCATTTTAAGTTGATGAGGCGGCAAGATATCATGGTGTATGGTTCTAGAACCAAATGTTTGCTCCCCCGCTCTTCTATGGGCAATGTGATTCTTTTGGAATTCATATCTGCAACGGGATGTGTTTATGCGGAAAACATCAAATTGCATACTTTAAATTCAGCCAAAATGTGGGCTAAAGAATAAGGAGTCTGATTCTCAATTTGTAAATATGGCACTGCCGTAATGTGTTATAAATCTCAATCAATAAATCAGGATGTCTTCAAAGCTTGGTAGACATCCTTTTCCAGTCTAAGAAAAACTTCCGAGATGTAAGGTACTTTCTATAATTCATTAACTGGATTATTGTTTTTATAATGAATAAAAAATGAATGTGAGCACCTGGCTCACACCTTTATCTTCTCAAAAAAGAATTAACTGGATTATTTAAGTGAATAATCTGTGGTTTAATTTCTTCTTGTTCTAGTATGCTAATTCCTTCTTGATGACAATATAGTGTCCTCTCTTTCCAATTCCATGCTTCTTTTCATGATTGTGCATAGATTTTCTGGGGTCAAATCTTCACTGTATAGTTTGATCTCCTTGTTCTTTATTTCTTATTGCAGCTATGCCGTACTCTTAGTGGAAGCCAAAGATTTAGAAGGTCAATCACAACTTCTGTCTGCCGCCCTTGAAGTATGACAGAATCTTATGTTCATATTTTTGAACACTTATACAAGTAGCATGAGTTTCAAGAAATGCGGCTTCCGTTCATATGGGTCACACTAAAGCCTAATACCAACGACTGAATCTAACTAAACTTTTTACTTAAGATGAGATTTATCTCTTTTATGTTACATCCTAATCATTAATTTTGAGATCAATGATATTTCATGAATGCAGAGTAAAAAAGTAGGCTCATTCTCTTATTTACATCTTTTATATTTTTATGTTTGTATCTGACGTATAACTAGATGAACCCTATATTCAAATGATTATCAGATTGCAGAAGATGGAAATCAAGATGTGGATACAAGATTTCGTGTCCTTGTTGCCATTGGCTCTCTTGTATCCTTAAAATTTAATGGCCAGTTCTCAATATCTTTTTGCAGCTGCTTATCTGTTATTTATGTACTGTTTTTGAATCATCGTATTAAGTTGACCTTGACCAAATCTTGAATTAGATGCTAGATGGTCTTGTGAAGCCGATTGCACTTGATTTTGATGTTTTGAGTATCGCAAAGGATGCAAAAGCTTCAAAGGAGACGAAGATTGCTGAAGTTGGTGCCGATATCGAGCTTTTATGCAGGTCCAAGTAACCAGCAATTTGATGGAGACGACATTCTATTTACTTACCTTGTGCTGAGGCATGAACTCATTGTAGTATTTGATTATTCCTTTACTGATTCTGTTTCGGCCATAACGAGAAACCAGTTCACCTTGGAACACAGACTCGATGCAGACAAACTATTATGTACTTCCAGACGTCGAGTTCACCTTTTATCGCCAACTCCATTGTTTTTACCTGCAAATTGGGCCAACATTGAAACACGTTTCCGTTGTGTCCGATGTAATCCAGCAAATACTGAATCTTCATCATACTTGGGTTCACAAGATATTCAATCAATGGCATATTGATCTTCGTATTCAACTTTATTCTAGTAAAACTATGCAGACTTCTTGCTCTAACCATAAAACATCGAGAAAAAAGTGTGTTCTTCCTCTAGATGTCTCATTGTGTTTGATTCATAAAAGTCTATCAAGCTCGGCTGCGTATAAAGTGCATCTTCGATTAGTAACTTGGAATTTGTACAGAAATGGTAACAGAGATCTACAATATCTTCGTGACGTAATCACACGGCGACAAAGAAAAATATTTCTTTTCTAATCTGTATATCTACCAAAAATCTATCCATGCACAGAGAGGATTATTGGAGAAGATTTTTTTTTCTTGCCCCTAATCTTCCCCCTCTTTCCCTTTTTCTCGTTCAATGACAACTACTTACATTAATTTGTGTACTTGTCTTATTGGTCATTGCTGTTTTGTTTCTTTCTTCCGATGGCGAAGGTGGACTCTGCCGCCGTCGTCCTCCAAGCTCTCGCCTTTCGTCCTCCCCGTCATCGTCTCCTTGTTAACATAGCAGTCGATGAAGAGGAGCAGCAGGGCGGCGTTGAGCACCGAGTTGAACACCCAAGCGCCGATCCCGTTGCATCCCCCCTTGACGAAGTGCAGCAGCAGCACCCCCAGGTGGCACGCCGCGTTGCACGTTACGACCGCCACCTGGCACGCGGCCACCACCCCGTCGCCGGCCCCCGTGGAGGTCACCGGCAGCCCGACCCCGACCCAGAACCTGTACCCGAAGACGACGACGTGGGCGAGCGTGGCGGACAGGATGGCCACGACCTGGAGGGACTGCGAGAACTCGAGCCAGAGGAAGGACATGCAGACGAGGGCGGAGTGGCGGAAGACGCCCGCGAGGGCGCGGCGCCGGCGCCGGAGGATGGCGAAGAAGGTTCGCAGGAGGTGGAGGAAGCGGGAGAGGTAGAAGACGTAGGACCAGAAGAAGACCCGCCCTGTGGGGCGGGTACCGATCGGGAAGCAGAGGAGCCACTGGACCGGGGTCATCCTCGAGCGGCGCCACGACCAGCGCACGTCGCGGATCTCGGCGAGCGCTGAAAGGAGGAGGCCGAGGAAGATGGCCGCCGAGACGAGGGCCATGGCGAGGGAGTGGACGGCCGGGAGGGGGCCGAGGGGGACGGGCCTGCGCCGCCGGATCAGGAGGAGGAGAAGGCGGAGCGCGGCGGCCAGCAGGGCGTAGAGCGCCAGCGACGAGAAGAGGAACCACCACGTCGAGCCCCAGGACTGCGCGTGGCTCCACCGGAACCCGACGATCGCCGGGTGCTCCGCCAGCCAATATGCGACTCCTCCCATCTCAAATAGAAATGGCCGCGAGACGAGAGAGAGAGAGAGAGAGAGAAGGGACGTAAATGTCCCCAGCTAGCAAAGAAAAGTTATGGAGGGATGATCCTGTTGTTGTTATTGTCGGCGTCCTCCTCCTCTCGTAGGGAAATGTAATGGAAAGTAATGGGACAAAAGAGGGGAACGTATACTTTATTTTAGGAAAGAAAATAAATGGTTTTTAAGTAATCAAGGCTGAACACATTATTATTATTATTATTATTATTATTATTATTATTATTATACGAAATATTGGTTTTATTGTCGGAAGTTTTGATTTGGACCGGACTCTGGAGAGCTTGCGGACAAATATGGCGGCCTTATATTATTATCATATCATCATGCGGACGACGACGAGGGTGGGGAAAATAAAAAAGAAAGGATTGGTCATGGGAATGCCGAGAAATAAAATAATATTTTATATGCTTTTGTTTGCGATGCAATATCTCGAATGAGAAAACCTCGGGCATCTAGAACGTTTCATATTAACCTTCCAAAAAAAATTAATCCAAAAAATCGACACGAAAATCACTAGATTCAAATTAAAAATAAGATTAATATTTGGAACACATAAATCACCCATATAAGTTAGGATAACCAAATAAAATGAAGGAACCCAATCCGGAACCAATATTTTTTTAAAAAAATGTTATAGTTACGATATTATTTTTTTACCTTGAAATAATATTTTATATTCTTACTATTTCTCTTATACCATACTCATTACATTATCTATGTTATCAATCTAAATTATTGTGATGCCTATTGAGTTATTAAACTATTTTAACGAAGTTTATTATGAAACTAATTATAATACAATTAGATAAAAAAATAAATTTTAATATGAATAGTTAATGCTCATATTTTTATAAATAAAAGTATTATTATTTAAATTAGGTTCATACTTTAAAAAACTATCTAAAATTTATGGGTCAATCTTTTTCTCCGAAAGAATCGCATGGCATGCTTTGACCGAAATTTTCTCTCCAAACTTTTTTATGTCACATGGTGTCTCTTCTTTGCATGCAACGGCTTAATTTCTCTCCACGTTTCTTCGTCCGGCAACTTTAATTAACAATGTTTGGGAAAAAGGTGGAGGCATGGTTATTAAAACCGGATCGAATCGGTCGATTCAATCGGTTCAATCACGAATCGGCAGTTGGTCCGGTTCGAATTAATTTAAAAAATAGAATTGTAATTGAACCGGCCAAAAACCGGTTCAATCGGTAAAAATCGGTTCAATCATTAAATCGGAAAAATTCGATTCAACCATTAAAGTGAAAAAAAATTAGAAAAGAAAAGTAAAAAATAGGAAATAAAATGTTAGAAAGGAAGGTAAAAAATGAGAAAGTATTTGAATTAAGAATAGGTAAAAATAAAAAAGGAAATAAATGTGAAAAATCAACGTGGGAGAGGAATTAATGGAAAATAAAATGAAAGTATTAAAATGAAAATAAAGAAGAAAATAAAAGGAAGTAAGTGTGATGTATGGAAAATTAATTTAATTTATTATCATCATAAAATAGTATAAAATAATTAATATAGTATATCAATAATAATAACTCATAGTTTTTATGAATATTAAAATTTTTAATATCTTTTTATTATAAAAAAGTAAATAAATATGGGAATTAATGGGGAGAGAGGAATTAATGGAAATAGAAAAATAAAAATATTAAAATGAAAGTAAAGAAAAAAAATAAAGATGAGAGTGATATATGTCAAAATTAATTAATATATTGTCACCCTAAAATAGTATTGAAGAATAAAATAAAAGAATTAATATACTATATTAATAATAAAAATTCAAACTTGAACATTAATATTTAATTAAATATTTGTTTATTATAATTTATTATGAAGTATAAGCATTATATAATATTTATTGTATATAATTATTTTAGATAACATTAATTTAATAAAATCCGGTTGAACCGATTGAATCCGATCAAACCGGTTTAACCACGACCCAATTGATCGTCCGGTTGGGTGGCCGGCCCGATTTTAATAACATTGGAGAGTGCTACTGCCATTGAGAGTTTTACGATGAAGGTTTGGAATTGAAAACTTGTGTTTTTTTTACAGCAAAATGGTTTTATAGAAATAAATGTTGGATCGTTTGGTTGGGAAATATGTTTAAATGAAATAAATTCATGTAATATTATATTCACAAAAAAGTATGTACATTTTTTTATATTTATTTGAGAATAGAATAATTTTAAAATATAATATTTTATAAATAAACATTTTATTATGAATAGTTGATATTTATTATTATAATGATAAATAAATAATACATATATAAATTATAAAAAAATAAAATACGATTGAAAAAAAAATAAAAATATGAGAATAGTGATATTTTTGTGTTTTGAAGAATATTTATATTCTTATTGGTAGGTTAAAACTTGTGGTATCAAGATGATTTTTAGAAAAATGAGATTTGATTAAATTAGTTCTATTTTATTTCACATTTAATAGTATTATCTCATTTGACCAAGTTAATTGTATTTTACTTCGTATTTAATTATATTCTCTAGATATCTTAATATTCCGATCTATTTTACTCAATCAAACGGTCCCGAAAGTATATTGGAATGACAACTTCTACTTCTAAACTGAGAAACACTAGGAACTATATTAAAAAATGATTAGAAGGTTAATTATAAAAACTATGACGCCTTAGTATATAGAATATAAGTCATAACTGAGATGATACATCTTGGTCGAATAAAAACTGATCACATATAAATACTTATTGTTTTATGTATGTTTTTTAGTTATTGATAACTGTGATCTCACTGCTCAACTATCGTGCAAACTATTAGGGAAGGATTTGTATTAAATTTGCTGATAACAATATATAATTAGTAATATTATGCATATTATGTCCTAAATAATTGATCTATACGATCAATCGAAGTCCCAATTTATTCCTTGTCGTTCTCGTGTCGTGGGAGAGGGTCTAAAGTAAACCGTTAACTGTGACAGGACCATTTCTTGGTGGTCTCTTCCCCACATTACATTACATTACATTATATATTACATTTGCATTGCATTATTGTTTTGCTCATGCCACTCGCATTCACTCGGTCACGTGCGGGTGTGATCTTTCGGAATATATAACATTTTATTTCTTAAGGCCTTGCGGATTTTAATCCTTTTGTGTTTAAGCCAACCAACAACTAGTCGGCGGCCAGCAATTTATACTTTCTTTTATATATATATATATATATATATATATATATATATTCTCATATATTATATATATATATATATATATATATATATATATATATATGCTGAATGCGTCATATACGGAAGGCTCTCATCTAAAGTCATAATTTAATAGTATTTATGCGACACGTGCATCACGGATAATTCACAATCCCGATTGAATCGATAATACTTCTTTTCTTATTGTCAAAACTCGACCTGCACTAAAGGGAAATCCAACTTGTGCGTTTCCATAATTCAATTTTCATTGTTCATACAAGAGAACAAATGCCATATTAGTTCTATTCTCTATCGATGGAGCTCGGATTAGGTTAATCGAAAATTCGACCTGGCTCGGACATTCCAAAATTCGGGCCGATTGTTCAAACTCGATTCAAGCTATCTCAAACCTTATTTGAATTTTATGAAATCTGTATTAAAATTCTCCATTTGTAAAGTCTATTTTTTACATGACTTTCTAACTCTGTTTGGATACAATTGTATTATGCAATGATATAAATAACTAATCCATGTGATAAACTATGCATAGGACAAAAGTCTAGGAGCCTATACATTTTTAAGAAAAATCATCATCTCCCATGTACTTTAAGTTTTAAAAATGAATTGCAAATATGATTCTACATTCTGCACAAGCTACGAACTACCATATCATTCTGCCACTTTGGCTTTCATATGAACCTCTTATGAGATGTTCGCCTGTCCTGGTCAATATTTTACATCCATTTTATTTGAGTGTGCACGCGAGCGAGGAGAAGTGGGTGGCGTTGTGCATAATTCAGGCTCTTCGCAGAAAAAAACACAACACCTTTGAAGTCGTATTTATAATTTTTTAGACGAAGTTTGATTCCAATTAGGCCTCCCAAATAATTCTAAACTAATTTTAAATTTTTTAACCTAATTAAAATCTTAGCAATAGCCTAAAAATATTAATTTTAGAATTAAAATTACATTGTCTTAATCTCAACTCAACTCAACTCAAAGTTTGTCTTATCTATTATAACTTAATTAATAAATATTATTTTGTCACTTAATTTTGATTAAAATAAAGGCTATATATCTTATTTTACTTGCCGAATATTTTTTTTAAACTTAAAACCTCTAGTTCCATCTCAATTGAAAATAATGTATAAGTTAAACCTATAATTGGATCCTAAATCAAATTCAAAATTTGAATCTTGATTTATTTAAAATACCTATTTATGATTCATTATTTTCTAATGTCTTATCTAATTACGCATTTTAAACACTCAAAATTTTCTTTTACTTCTTTCATTTTGGATTTTCTTATTAAATTCTTGTCTCGGGTGTCAAACTCGAACTACCAATCAACTTAATTAATATAATCATACATGAGCCTGTTGTTACTTCTTTGCCAACTAATTGTCAACTTTAACTTTTTTTTTCTTTGACCAGCATGTGGTGGTGCCCACACAGGTAAGTAATGTCGACATCTGATGACGTTCTTCTCTCCGGGTAAGAAAACAGTTGAGAAGTATGCATTTACGAGCAAAGTTGTAAGAATTGTAAAGTTCCGAAATTTGCCTTCCTCACGTGAAATTTTCTTTTGGTCATTTTTTTTCAACCCTTCTTTGACTCTTTCGTTGATCAGATGGTCAAGAAAAATGACACATAAATGAAAAACCTATTAAATAAGATGTTACAACAATTGAATATGAGATATGCAGAAGGTAAAATCGATAGAATAAAGAGTACATCAACTTAGTTCATGTCACACCACATGTCAGACATGTGTCCCAAATACAACTTGATAGGTAACGAAAGAGATTTCGTCTAGACTTTATGATAACTATGTGCACACGCCATCGAGCTGTAGCCGCTGCACTAACATCAACCAAGCTCGCAATCCAATTATGTACCTATGGGGATCACACATGAGAGCAAGCTCAACCGTTAGTATAATACTAAATGTGAATTCGTATAGGTCATAAGTAAGTTCCATATGAATTAGTATGAAGCAACATATAAATCAGAGATAAGAGAATCATGATCATAGTTCATGTCTTTTCATTTCATTTTCCATGTTTATGTTCATTATTCAAGTTCGGACAAAGTCCTTTCATTTATATTTAGTCAATATGGGTTGAAAGAGCTCTCAACTTCTAGGGTATAACATTGCAAACACACGAGTATGTACTACTTAGACCATGGTGGGTGAATGGGGGATTAATGTCACAACAAGTGTTTCATAAGGGGGGATGACCTTGCATAGGCGGTAACATCCCTCGATGGAGACAACCTCACACTAGATAGCAATATCCATAGAGGTGAGGATGATCTCACACTAGATGGTAACATCTTTCGGTGGAGATGACCTTGCACTAATTGATAACATCCATAAGAAAGTACCTCATACAATGATGTCAAAACTTTCCATCTAGATAAGTAATGACAACCATCATCTTTTATCTTTATTAAATCATGAATTCCTCTTTCGATCACTTGGATCAATCAAGGTTGTAAAGAACATAGGTGGCTCTGAATTATCTTTGATATCATATCATTCACTACCAATCAAGAGGATAGAGACTTGCCAAATCATGAGAGTTAAATTTAGATCAGTGATCATTAGTTTGGAATTCATTCAACGGTCGTCCAAAAAAGGTTCAGATGTCCATTTAGTCTGTATCTACGGTCGACTGAAAGTAGTTCGATCATCCATTCTGAATATCTTTTTACCATTCAACGGTCATGTCAATCAGTCAGCCAAAGTCTTTCGATCGTCCATTATCCACTACAAGAAAATGGGCGATTAGCGACCCAAGATAAGCGACGCTAGAATGGCGCTATTACGTCTCCGTGGTGAAGAGCGTCTCATTCACATATATCACCACAAAAATGGGACGCTGCATATCGGTGGCTACTAGCATCGTAATGGAGTAAAAGAAAATGGGACGCTACTAGCCCACTACTTGACGCTATCTTGACGTTATTAAGACGCGCGATTTGTGGCTGTGCATAGAAGATAGGCGTCGCTAAGTCGACGCGCAAGGGGCGCAAGCTCTGAGACACGATTTCGGCGCCCACGAGTCGCTATCTAGATGCTAGGAAGGCGCTGAAATGATGCAATATGATGGTGTACGCGTCGCCAATGAGACGCGACTATGGCGCTAAGGACGATATATTTAACTCAGCGTCGACAGTCTTTGCGACGCGAATGAGACGCTATGGAGTCGCTATTTATAGATATTTTTTCGGGTCTTAAAAAAAGGTTAGAAAACACGCGCGAAGGCTTTCGAGCCTCCCTAGCACGCTCCGGCTTTCGAGCGCTCCCTGAAGGCCGCTCGTGACCCGTAATCCGCAAAACTAGAGTTTGGAACATTGAATAATTTGTATCCATAAAACATCTCAATAAATCGATTTACAAGGATGAAAGAAATCAAGAAGGAATTGACGAAACAAATCAAAATACAATGAACTTTGTTTCCAATATAAAAAAATTCTATTTCTAATCCACCTAGCTTATCAACTTTTTCGAAAATGATAGAACGAAAAATTTTATTGTATACTACAGAAAATTTTCCTCATGAGAAGCCATACCCAATCGGAAAAGGATGTTACCTAAATGCATCTCAAGTAATTGTAGTAAAACCTAACCTGTTGACCCTTCCCATTCAATTCTCATTTTTTTCCTTCCCAGATCATACAATTATATAATGCATATAAAAATGCATTGATATTCATCTTAGGCAATATAAAAGCATCTCAAGCAGTATAAGAGCATCACATGCAATATAAGAGCATCACAGGCAATATAAAATCATCATAGGCATTATATTGAACATAAGAATACGAAAAATAATAAATCGAACTAACAAACTATATGTATATCTAAATCTATAAGTAGCAAAAGCATTTTTTGTATTCATGAGTTATTTCTATCCTAGGTTTGGGAGTTATTGTTATCATTTCGGACATTCGACCCAGACGTGCTCGGTCCATGGCCTCACGGGGATGGATTCTGCGTCGGGATCAATCCCTGAATCGCTTGCAATAGCGGGGCCAACTGCTATGACAACTGCTCCGACACCTGACGTGATATCTGCTCCGATAACTGCTGTGATAGCTGCTGTGACAGCTGCGTCACATCAGGTGCAACGGATGAGCTCGCAGCAGATGGATCGCCTGCATATCCTCCGATCCTCCCAGGTATTTGAGCGGCTGTGCCGAGGCCACGCAAGTACTCCCCTCGTGTCGTGCCGGCCACCTCCTCCCAAACAGCAAGGTCCTCTACGAAATAAAAAAAATCATACAATCATTTAATATATAAATTATATATCAAGAAACACAAATTAAAAACATGACAAAATCAACGAAGAAACATTACCTGGTGGCTGAGTACTCGGATCATCTTCATACTTTTCAGCCATTTTCACATTATACTCATCCTATAAAATTTAAACATTATGTATTTTAAAAATAGTGCACTAACGGCAACAACCAAATGACCATATCATGAGACTTACCAGAAGCCTATGAGTAGTGGACGTGACTAGATCGTTTGTCTTCCGGCTCTTATGTGTGGCCTCATAGACCACATGAAAGTCTACGTAGGGGTGAGCAAAGCCGCGTCCGGGACTGGGTCTCGGCCGACCCGGTCCTGACCCGGTTTGCTTTGGATTTTTGGAAAAGAGGACCCGGTTCCGGTCAAATCGGGACAAAAACCGAGAATTCCTAATTGTCTCGGTTTGACCATAAAAAAGAATGATAAAATACTAAAAAAATAGTAAAAAATAATGTTATTAGATAAATATGATAACTATTAATTAAATTATATATATGATAAGATACAATAATGTATATTTAAGATATATACCAAATAAAAAATATATTTTTATTTAAAACAAATATAAATATACTATTTAAAAATAATTTAGTATTAATATTATATATTTAACCGGGTGGGTCTCAAGAAAATAAGACTCGGTCCCGACCCGGTTCGGGCAAGGCCGGGGCGACCGGGTCGTCCCGGCCCGTGCTCACCCCTAAGTCTACAGGACCATCTTCTTTCTCCTCCTACAATAAAGTTTCAAATTTGATAACATAAGTATAAGTTAAAAGTTTGATAAATTGAATTTATATATAAATTACCATGCGCCGTCGATGCTCGTCAAATCGCATCGATCCCCCTGTGTGGATGTGGGCCTCGGGCTTCGAAAGACGGATAACTCTTGCCTTTTCCGACTTCCTTTGCCATCGTTCATCCGTCCTTTGTGAACATCAAATACTTACACTTTCAAAAAATTATAATTTTCATAAAAATAATGTAAAAGTATACATACTTACCACTTCCTACAGAGGGACTCCCAAACCGAGCACCTAATATGTCTTGGGCATCTTTGTATGCCCTGCTCCAAAGTGAGGCCGGCGGACGTGACGATATTGCGAAACTTGTATAATCAATTTCGGAAGCGTTTTGCAGCGACCTCCTCAAAAGCCCTCTGGATCGTACCTAAACTAAGATCCAGATGAAACTGATTTGCCTCCTACAAATAGAATGTTAAAACTTAGTAATTTTAAAATAAATATAAATTGAATTATGTAGCCCAAATAGAAGATCGTACCGTAAAGGCTTGAAAGATGTCATCCCGCACTTGAATTAGGACATCTTTCCAAGGTCCTACCCTTTCCGGCAAGTGAAAAAGAACCAGAGCACTAACATCCCGCATGGTACTAGCGGGTATGAAAGTAGTCCTGCCAGTTACAAAGAAGAATTAATTTTCAATGATAACCAAAACTATAACAAAATTTGTACAACTTATTTAACTTACGGTCGAGCAATATTATTCACAATGACCACCCTATTATCGTGTAACCCCTCTTCATCCTGTGAAGGACCGACATCATCTACGGGCCATAATATATAATAAATAATTAGTGTCATACCAAATTAAAATTATGATAATTAATAGATGTACAGTAATGTTCTCACCTCGATTGATGTGTACCACATGATCAGTGGCAGTCCGTTTGTCTGAATGAATTGAGCCAGGTGCTTGTGCTATCGGCGGCGTAGCAACTGATATTATTAAAAAATAATTAATATAATTAATTGAGAAATATCAATAATAATAAATATATCACCTGACGTAAGATGTCGCTCGCCAATGCTAGAATATGGTGAAGCATCTGGTATTCTCGGCGGTGGCGGTGGGGTAGCAACTGTCATCATAAGAAAATATATAAAATTTGGCTCCTATGTAAAATTATGTAATATACAAAAAATAACCTGATGTGACATGATGATTGTCGTCGTGCGATCGAGACGTACCGATTATGTTCCTCGTCGATGGTGGAGCAACTGTCACAAAATCAAAATATTTAAAAAACTCTATCTCCTACTGTGTATCGCCTACAATGTGTCACGTACCTGGAGTGATACGCTGAGCAGACCCACCAATGGATCGCCTACTATGTGACGATCTGACTACGTGCCCCGTCGGCGGCGGAGGAACTGATATTATTAAAAAAGAAATTTAACTATTATAATCAACTATAAATAAGAAGCTGACAATAAATATATTACCTGGTGGTTGTGATGGCTGACTCATCTGGAGTGAACGCTTGGAAGAGCGAGATGACCCAGATGCTCGACCCCTAGTAACCATGACTGAAAAAAAAGAAAGAAACTTCTCTTATTATCGGTAACCATATATAACTTAAAAAAAATAAAAAGCTTATGTCATTAGAATAACTATGGGATTCATTTGCTTGTTTTGTATTCTGATTCATTTTCATCATCTTCATCATCGTCGCTATAATCTGGGTTCGAGTCATCGTCAATGAAATTATCAAAGTTCACATCCAAGAGGTCATTTGAATTGAACTCTTCCATTGGCTCAGCGTCATCGACCAATTGAAAATTCTCAACTCCATCGGCCACATCAATCGTCTCATTCACTCTATCTTCTTGATAGTAATCGTCCATGTGCACATCGTTGTGTACGGATGATGTTTCATTGTCATCTACCATTGTTTCTGCTAAGAATAGTCTACTCCTCACCTTGCATGACGCCCACCATTCATCCTTGGTTCTTTTCGAAGGATACTTAGTGTAGTACACTTGTTGTGCTTGTTCCGCCAATACGAATGGATTGTATGACTGAAGTCTCGACCGAGGGTTAATATCCATCAATTTAAACTTTTGATCAATCCGAACTCCTTTCTATGGATCGAACCAACGGCATTTTAGCACCACGACTTTGTTAGATTTTTTCAAATAAGACAATTCTAGGATGTCTTCTATAACACCGTAGTAATCAAAGTCGTCGTCCCCGTTCATGCTTCCTAGAACACATATGCCGCTATTAATAGTTGAACGTTGTCGGCTATATTCTTCTGTATGAAACTTATATCCATTGACTATGACGCCGCAGTATCTAAGAACTTGTTTCTTCGGGCCATGACCGAGATCTCGTATTTTGTTCTCTATGACTGAGCCATTGATAACCTACAAGAAAAATAACTAAAAACTTTATTAAAAGTTACGAACTTATAACAATTAAGAACAAACGGAAAGATTTCTTACTTCACATCTAAACCAATCGGCAAAATGTTCGTCTCGCAGTTTCAATAACTCATTGAAACTAACGATTTGATTTCTCACTGTAATTCTTCGAATTTTCTGAATTCATAGTTTTCAATTAATACAATCATATTGCAACAATTAACTTTAAATTATATAACAAATTAGAACAAATTGCCTTACTCGAGATATGGCGCCACTTCGAGACAATTTGCAAGAACATAATTTTCAACGACGGTGAGATCTCTGTCATTCAAGATAACTTTGTGCTCTGCACCAAGAAGTCGACATGGGTACTTGAAAATGGATAGAATATTCATGTCAACTTTTTCTTCACCACCATCATCGTTTCTTGGAACTTGGGTGTGTCATGATTGTATGTGTGGTTCAAAGTATTTTGAAGTGAAGTTTGACACCTCTCAATGAAATATGCTTCACATATGGAGTCTTCAATTTTTGTTTTATTCTTCACCTTCCTTTTCAAATTTAACATGCACCTTTCGAAAGGATACATCCATCGATACTGAACCGGACTAGCAATTTTTATTTCATATGGTAGATGTACAATCAAATGTTCCATCACATCAAAGAAAGAAGGTGGAAATATCTTCTCAGCCTTGCACATGGTAATCATAATAGAAGCCTCTAACCGAGATATGTCTTCTTTCCGAGCGATGGATGCACAAAGCTCTTTAAAAAATATAGACAATTCTGTTAAAACCTCCCAGATGGCCTTTGGCAAAAGTTCTTTAAAGGCAATTGGAAGCAGCCTTTGCATAAAAATATGACAATCATAACTCTTCATCCCGTGTATCTTCCCATTGTCCAAGTTAAAATAACGAGATATGTCTGATACATATCCGTCGAGGAATTTCAATTGCTTTACCCATTCGAAAATCACTTTTCTTTTATCATTGCTCAAGACATAAGTAGCTTTTGACTTTTTGCATTTACCATTTTGAAGATGAATGATATCTAACTCTGATCTTTTGCATATTAATTTCATGTCTTCGCGAGCCTATATGCTATCTTTTGTTCTTCCTTTAATATTCATAATAGTGTTGAAGATGCTGTCATATGTTCTTCTCCACATGCATGACGTCCAAGTTATGACGTACCAAGATTGAAGACCAATAAGGCAACTCCCAAAAAATACTTCTTTTCTCCCAATTATGTTCACTTCCAAACTCAATTTGCTTATAACTACCGGCCTTCAGTCCGAATGAGACCTTACTAAGCTTGTTTACTTGCTATAGCAATTCTTTTCTCGTCAAATGAGTTGGAGACAAAGTGTTCTCGGATGTATTCTTTTTAAATGAGTTTCGATCACTACGCATCGAATTCTCCAATAGCAAAAACATCTTATAACAATCAAACCAGCAAACTTTCCTACAATTTTTCAAATAAAAGGATTTCGTATTTTTTCCACATATGGGACAAGCAAGTTTTCCTTTTGTACTCCAACCACTAAACATTCCATATGCCGAAAAATCACTTATGGTCCACATTAATGTGGCTCTCATAATGAAATTTTGCTTTTTAGATTTGTCATAGGTAATCACGCCATCCTCTCACAACATCTTGAGTTCATCAATCAAAAGTCTTAAGTAAACCTTTAAACTTTTACCAAGAGATCGAGGACCCGGGATCATACAGGTAAGCAATATATTCTCTCGTCTCATACACATGCTTGGAGGCAAATTATAAGGTGTCACAAAAATTGGCCAACATGAATAAGCAGTACTTGATGAGCCAAATGGGTTGAAGTCATCGGTGCAAAGTCCTAATCTAACATTGCGTGATTCTGTAGAAAAAATCGGATGAAGTGCATCAAATCGTCTCCATGCCTCCGCATCCGAAGGATGTGTAATTGAATTTTGATCTTCACATGCCCCTTCTCTATGACACCTCATAAATGATGCAGTTTTTTTCAGAAAGAAATAGTCGTTATAATCTTGGAACAATCGGAAAGTATCTAAATATTACATTTGCCATATTTTTTTTCAAACTTTGAGAATTCTTTTTCGGCTTGAATCCGGGCTCGCCACAAATAAAACAACTCATAAGTGAGTTATTTTCCTTGTAGTACAACATGCAATGATTGCAGCATGCATCAATCTTCTGATATTCCAACCCTAAATCTCTCATCAACCGTTTGCACTTGTAAAAATGTTCCGATAATTTCTCTGATTTTACCGGTCAAAATAGTGACAAGCATCCGGTCAAAACAACTTTCGCTCATATTAAATTCTGATTTTAAGTTCATTAGTTGTGCCGCTGCACAAAGTGTAGTTTGCTTCACGCATCCATCCCATAAAGGTTCATCTGCTTCTTCGAGAAGATTATAAAACTTAGAAGCCGAAGGATTTGGGTCTTCTTCAATCAATGTTTGCCAACATTTTCTCTTAACATTGCATCTCGTATCATGTCCCTGTACGGATTGCTCGAGTCGCCCACAATGGTATCTACATTACTTGTTTCGTTAGCCCATCTTTCTTCGCCATGAAAGAACCAATTGGTGTATGTCAGTAAGAAATCGTTGTAATATAAATCATTCTGCACATCATATCTTACTTTCCACTGATAACATTTGTACTTTCGGCATGGACATAAGATTTCGCCATATGAAAAAGCAACACCTTCATTTTGATATGCCACATTAATGAATTCATCAACACAATCCTTATATTCTTCAGTTATGACTCTATGTTTATTCTTTCAACGACGAATCCAATTATGATCTAGCTTTAGCATTTCTATAACGGATAATATTAAACCATATGTCAATAAATTCGTGTACTTAAAACGTGTGATTTTGAACTTACGAAGTCCAAAATCACATGTTTCAAGTACTTCATCGTCGAATCATAATCTCATTTTATCATCAAGAATGTGGAAGTACATCCCTAGTAAAATTTATGAGAACATGATCAAAAAGAGGTTCTAGAATTATGAAAAAAATAGTATTTAACAATCAAGTAATTAAGTAATACTTAACAATCAAGTAATTAAGCAATTAGGTAATACTTAACTTAACATGCATAAGTTCATAACTTAACATGTAGCAAAACAATCAAATAATTAAGTAATACTTAACTTAACATGCATTAGTTCATAATTATGGTGGCGGGCATGTACCTTCTTAACCGGTGAGGAAGGCGGCAAAGGGCGGAGGGCGGATGAGGTGGCGGTGGAGGCGGAGGGCGGAGGAGGCGGCGGCGGAGGCGGACGTCGACGACAGTGGAGGGCGGATGAGGCGGAGGGCAGATGAGGCGACGGTGAGGCGAAGGGCGGCGGTGGAGGTGTAGGGCGGCGGACGTCGGGGCGGGGGAGGGCGGACGAGGCGAAGGGAATAGGAGGAGGAGGAGGCGCCGGTGGAGGCAGAGGCAAAGCCGGAGGGCGGCAGTGGAGGCGGAGGGCGGCGGAGGCGAAGGGCAGCGGTGTCGGTGGAGGGCGGAAGAGGCAGAAGGAGAAGGAGGAGGAGGAGGAGGCGCCGGTGGAGGAGGAGGCAGAGGGTCGGCGGAGGCGGACATCGGTAGCGGTGGAGGACGGATGAGGCGGTGGGAGGAGGAGGAGAAGGCGTCGGTGGAGGAGAAGGCATCGGTGGAGGCAGAGGACGGACGAGGTGGAGGAAGGAGGAGGAGGCGGAGGCGGATGTCGGCGCATGGACAGAGAGCGATCGAGGAGGCGGAGGCGGCGGTGGAAGGCGGCGGAGGGGCGCAGTGGAGGTGGTGGGCGCCAGGCGTCGGAGGTCGGGCGTCGGAGGTCGGGCATCGGGCGTCAGCGGTCGAGCATCGGGTGTCAGGCGTCAGGCATCGAAGGTCGAAGGTTGAGCGTCGTAGGTCGAAGGGTCGCGCGGGTAAACAGTAAAAGTGAAAACGAAGAAGAGGGGTTAGGAATTTAAGTAATTTTTTTAGCGTCTCCGAAGAACGCGACTATACGTAGACGCAATGTAGTCACCGACTATGTCAAAATTTGTCTAGTGTGGCGCTATGGAGAAGCTAATGTGTCGCTAAGATGACGTAGCGACACTATAGCGTCTTAGGGGCATCTCCAACGATTTAGCGTCCCAAGAATGCGACGCCATTGAGACGCTCATTAAAAGTCTTTTTCAAATTTTTTAGTATGTATGAAATTTTATTTATCAATGTAGCGTCTCATCGCATTGTGCCCCGTTCCAATTGTTTTATTTCCCCTTCCGACAATCTATCATGTGTGTATATAAAATTATAAATCTATATGTATATGTGTCTGTAACAAAATTGTGTGTGTGTATATATATACATATGTAATATATGTGTATGTATATATATGTCGACGTGTGGGAGATTAAGTTACAACAATGTGTTTATCTATATGTATTATAAATATATATTTGAATGTATATGTCTATACATGTGTGAGTCATATATATATATATAGATAACGCGTATATGTATACGTATTCGAAGTGAATATATGTGTATATGTTTATATGTGTGAGATTAAGTTATAATAATTTGTACATATGCACTTATTATATATAAGTATAAGCATATACGCGTATTTATATGTCTATATGTGCCCGATTAAGCGAAGGGGTAAAAAGTCGGCTTATGAGGCGCAATACCGATGCTATTGAGTCGCTATTTACATTTAGTGACACCGTAGCGCAGAACTAGCGTCTAATACTTTTTCGCGTCTCAATTGTGCGACGCTACAGAGACGTCAATAGTGTCACAATAACATCGACACTAACGGAGGCTCTAGTTAGATGCTACGTGGGCGCTATTGAGTCTCCACGGTGACGCTAAAATAGTAGCAAATCACTCTCTTAATTTAACCGTCATAATTTCATGATTAAGTATATAATAATAATATATGCATAATTAAGATATTATATATATTATATGTATAGATAACATAAATAATATAGGTAACAAATTATATATTTAGGAACACTCCTATCATGTAAAAATACATATATATATAATCGTGTAATTAATACATATATATGTTGATAATACGCTATTGATAATATGTTGATAATCGTGTAATTAATACTAAAATAATATTTAATTAATTTATTGATTAACATATAGTATACATATAATATATAGGGTTTAAATATAAAACAAATAGAGAGATAAATGTAGATAAGGTATGAGTAATACGGTAGCGTCCAAAGAGCGTCGCCTACGACTGAGGCGCCATATAGCGTCTCTTTAGAGCCTCAGAACTTGTGACGCTAGTTTCGCGTCAAACATCGTCGACGCGAGAACGGGGCTAGATGCTGCCGCTCATTTCCGCTTCGTGGCGCGAAATAGTAGCGTAAAGTAGCGTCTCAAGTGCGCCAGCATTAGCGTCTATCTCCTGAATAGCTAATAAGACGCTATTAAGACGCTATCGAGAAGCAAGTAGCGTCTCAATATTGTGACGCAAAGCACACACCATAAAGGCGCTAGTAGCGTCTATGTAGCGTCACAGCTCTTGGCGATGCTACTTTGCGTCGCTAAGCGCCGATTTTCCTGTAATGATCGCATGATAACAAAGTTGAGAGTTTCGGTCGGCCAAACTTGATCGGTCGTTCACTAAGAATAGTGTTGTCTTCCTTAATTGATTGGAATTTATTCTTCATCAATTGTTAAAATCTCTTTCGATGAGATAATCAAGATCGGTAATCAAAAAATATTTTGGTCAATCGACTAATTATCGTTGCCATTTTCAAGTCTCAACATTTTCCACTTCAGTCGTTGGAAGGAGTTTTAGACTTCCGTTCTGGTTTATGTTGGTCGTCCGATTAAGTTTTGGACGTCCAATATAGCTATCATTATATTTTTGTCGAGCTGATTCGAACATCCGAAAGGGTTTTGATCGTCTGCTTCAGGTTGATAGAGCCATAGATCATTGCGAATCCTTAAGTTTAAAACAAGGTCTAACACTATCTAATATCATTACTCACACATGGTTAAGTCAACAAGCATGTCATAGCATCAATTTCATCATGTATGCATTTATTCCGCTTCCGATGTATGCAATATTCAGTTCGTCTAATACAACATGTATACATTTACTTAACAATATGAAAACATCATTTAGGAATCATTGCAAATCATATTCACATGATACTTTTTATAAGCTTTTCAGACAGATCTATGACTTCAAAGAAATCATTCTCCTAATATCTAAACATAAAGAAGTAGTTAATATATCATTGAGTATAACATGTCATAGCATGCAAACTTCAAGAAGAGAGCAAAAGATAGATTGTAGTTTTCGAAAACTAACATGGCACGATTTCTATCATCATCTAATATGGATCTTAAGTTTATCAAGTCCTTAAAAACATGCAAAATTTGTCAAGGAAAATATCTAAGATTCAGATTTCGAAAACACACCTCTATTGATGATTCTCGTTTGATGCGTCGTCGGTTCCCATCCTAGCTCCTTTCTCTTTGTCCTCCTGCTTTGTCTGCACCTATGGAACCTACAGAGTCACCTCCTCCAACTTCTTGCCGAGACCACCATGACGGACACAAAAGCAGAAATGGAGAAAAGCGAGGAAGATGAAGAAAAGAAGAGAGAAAGTGGAGGTTTTTATGGCCTTCAATTCACGAGGGTTTCTTGCCATAAATTCCTTTAGATCATGTGTGGAGGAGTTACAATCCTCTGCCATTATGGTAGTAAAATGGGGAAAGGAATCAAAACTGAGATGTTCTCGTTTCTATTCGTTGCTCTTACGGACGTCCAAAAAGATTTTGGCTTTCCGGTAGTGCGTCAGCTGACCCATCATGATATCGAGCGTCCGCTTCACTTTCGGGCATCCGAAAGTCCCCGTCAACAATTTAGGAAGTTTTAAATTCTCTTGAATTTTTGGTGTGTTACAAGAATACTTTATTTTAGAAATTTCATATTTATACAAATGAGCTCAATGATGGCTTAAACAAGCTTTTAATTCATCCATAAAGATCAGCTATTAAATAAACTTGCATCGTGTTAAAATTTAACTACCTAGATTTTATAATTACATTATATTTGTAGTTTTCGTCTTACATACGTACCCACGTTTTCCATAATAATATACTAATGTCCATATATTATCAAATCACTAGTGTAACATGTTTTTAAAATAGGAAGTATGCTACTTATAACTCAATTATTATTACATAACTAGTATGATGACCCGTGAGATGCACGGATGACACATAATTAACCCAAATTTTAATTATAAAATAAGAAATTTTATTTTGATATAAATTTTATAGACTATCTAATCATTTTCTCACATTCTCTTTGACTTTTAATTATTTTTTACTCTATCTTTGCCCCATTAACTTTGTTATTTTGTTAACATCTATTACTCAAATTTTTTATTTTACTGATGTTATTTTACATATGACTATATAAAAACACCATGACTTCTCCTTTCAAACTATATATATTTCTAATGCCGATATAATATAGATATAATAGCAATTGATAACTATATTTTTTAATCGTGTCATATCTTAGAATTAAGTAAATACTATTTATTTTAATGTTTTTAACAATGTCTATTATTTTGCTTTTTTATTTTATCTATTTCATTTTCTATATGACAATGTAAGATGTCATATTTCACCTGCAATATGTATGTAAAGATATATAACATAAATAAATTAAATTATTATATATCATAGTTAAAATTATTTGAATATTTTAAGCCTTATACATTGCTTAATGTAATAGTGCCATGTCAACTTCTACCTTTCCATTTAATTATATATACATAAGATATATATATGTGTGTGTGTGTGGAGAGATTGATGATGAAATGACAAAGATGATAATGAAATTCGTTTATTACTTATGTCTTTTTATAATTTGTAGTTACTTTTGCTCAAGCGAAATCATCTTGGAGCTCTCTCAACCGAGAGAGGTGGAGCTCGGTGGAGAATCTTTTGATCCTCCTTGAGATATGATGATTGATTCCTTATTTCAACCACGTATTATTTACATTTATCTTTAACTTGTCTTGGTCATGAGAAGCTACTTATATGATCTTCTTAGAGGATTGCATTCCTCTAACTTTACTCTTTTTTTTTAACTCTATTCTCCAACTTTACTTTGTAATTAAATTGTCTTCCAAAGCCCTTTTTACTTGCGGTCGCTCATTTTCCGATTGCACGATCTATGTGACATATTTTTCCCTCCACGCGTACATGTTGTTCACCACAATGCATTCACTTCTTAATTAAGTATATTTTTATAATAATTTATTATAAAATATATACTTAATAGTTATAACTTTCTTCCAATAATCTATATAAACAATTACATTTTTCATTATTAAAAATTATTGATATTTTTTTATCATAAATGATCTAACTTTGAAAAAGCAATTATCAAGATCATATTATATGGTTTTACAATAGGGTTATATCCAACTTTTAGCTCTCTTTAAAGGATGTATATATATGCATGTTATGCATGTATTAAATATAAATAATGATTGAACTTAAATATTTTATCTAATATAACTAAAAGCGTATATTTGGTGTTAATAACATTTATTTTAATAAGAAATATAAGTAATATATTTAAGTAATATTTTTAAAAGAAATATAACTAAAAGTGTATATTTGAGTATGGGTGGCAAATTTTTAAATTGATCATAAGTTAATTCCATGCAAATCCTCACTTTGGTTATACTTTCTTTATAATATTTTATTTTTTTAGTGTTTAATAATATTTACATAAGGAACTAAAAGAATATATAATATAAATATATAAATTAATATTTAGTTTATTCCTATTGTCATTATAGATATACAAAATATATTATTTAAAAGTAATTTTAAAAAGATTATTTTGTGTGTGTCAAGTAGCATTTATCACTTCCCCTCTCAAATATAATGTGGATTATTAGTAATACATAAATTTATCTTTTTTTATTCGTCATTTGGGTTACTTTCAATGGAACAATGGGAATATATTTTATTCTTTATAATATAATATAGATATGAAATATGATTATTATATTTAACTCCTATATAACTTAGCATTATAATTTATTTACAATTTTGTTTATTTGATTATGTGTCACGTGCTTCCGCCTTTTAAGTCTTAAAACTTATTGATATTGATTGACCTAATCCGGAAAGATAGGTAGAATTGTTCCTATTTTATAGTCCATCTTATCTATTTCATATTATAAACTTCAAACATGAGATTAAATTATATAGTTGAATATGCTTCCATTTTCATTTTATCTCATTTCATTTATATTTGGAAACATTTGAATGTCAGACTAAAAGCATATTCAATAGATAGATAAAAAATATTAATTTTATTGTACATGATCACATTCATAATAATATTTAAAAATATTTATAATTATTTAATAGAATGTTATTTCATATGTGGCATCATAAGAGTTCTTCATTTTGCAACTTCTACCTCAACACACACACACACACACACACATATATAATACATAGATACATGTGAATATAAATATATAATTATATTATTTTATAAATATATTATTTTTTATTATAAAGGGAATACAATTTTAAAATTATAAATTATATTATATAGGGAACATAGATATTACTCAATATTAATCAATATCATTTTGATATATATTAATTATGAATATAAATTATTTTATTTATTATTATTTAACTTAACTAACATACTTTATACAGTCTCATTTAAAAAGTAATTTTAATTATACATAACTTAATGAGATAATGAAGTGGTTACCAGATACCCATGGAGAAGCACATTACAGTACATGTATGCTTCTAGCTGGAATTTTATTAAAAATGGGAGCATATGGACTCATTCGAATCAATATGGAATTATTACCCCATGCTCATTCTATATTTTCTCCCTGGTTGGTAATAGTGGGAACGATACAAATAATCTATGCAGCTTCAACTTCTCTCGGTCAACGAAATTTAAAAAAGAGAATAGCTTATTCTTCTGTATCTCATATGGGTTTTATAATTATAGGAATTGGTTATATAACAGGCATGGGACTCAACGGTGCCATTTTACAAATACTTTCTCATGGATTTATTGGTGCTGCACTTTCTTCTATGTTTTTTATATGGATATAAATGTGTCAACTTCAATAACCAACAAAAACATTTTTAGCATTAAATGATGTGATACTCATTGATATTATTAAGTTGATCATAGTAATAATTTTATGAATATTAATTTATTATCATTATTATCATTATAAAATAATTAAAAATTAATGATCTTTTATTAGTAATAAATATAACTACTATTATAAGATCAAAGCAAGTTTTTAACTTAGACATCTTCATATACGTACAATATTTTATTAGTACATAGAGACATACACTTAGAGAATGTCAATAAAGGATGTCAAGTATATCAGAAAGGATGTCAAGTATATTATTATTTTGAAAGTGACCTCTATTCATAACTACAAATTGAATTAAAAGTTATGAATAAACAAATATATATATTTCATAATGGACTTTTGAATATCATGATGATATTATAATAAAATACTTTTTTTATCACACACATGCGTATATTCGTATGTCCACACATATCTTTGCCTTTAGAGAGGGAGTTGAGTGTGCGAATAAAAATTGAAAGTCTCTATTTGTGCATAACATGGTGTACAATACACAATATGTGTATACAATTTATAAAAAAATATTTCTTGTTCTTGAGAGAAAGCATGCACACATTCTTTTATTTTGAAGAGAATATAGAATGTGCTTTTGCAATAAGCACAATTGCATCCTATACATCGCGATATTTATAGCTAATGTAGAGAATATAAAGAAATAATAATTAAATTAGAAATCACTCAATAACAAACTTCTATAGATATTATACTATTTTATATCGATTTATAACTAACTATCCAAAAATAATAAAATAATTATTTTTTTAATATTCTAAAATGATTGATATACATAAATATTCTATATCCTGATAAAACAACAACTCGATAACACCCAAAAATAATTATATACAACTAAAGATTGTTAGTATAAACAATATGTGATATGTTATTTGTTATCATATTATTGATTACGTATTTTTTTTTCCATTTTTAGTAGTTTACTTACATACACAAATGCACTCACTCACTCACACACACACACACACACACACACATATATATATATATATATATATATATAAGATGCATAGTATCATAATAGAGGTTAAGTACGCCCCAACCTGAAAAATTGGTTGATCCAAATCGTTGGATCTGCATTTTTATTGATGAATGGATGAGATGAAGGCGCTCGTGAACCGGCATGTTTTGATTTTTTTTTTTTTTTTGGTTTTTTCACCCGCACCTGGCTCAACTTTCCCCCAAATGCCTCGATCCCTCGATCTTCCTCCCAAAAACCAAATCCCTCTCGAGAAACCCCTCTGGTGCCACTGTTGCTCCTGCGCAACTCCGACATACACCGGCGCCGCTACTGCCTTCTCACCTTCAATGACCCCCTCTCGAATGACGGCGCTGACACTGCTCCCTCGCACCTCCGATGACCCCCTTGTGAACTGTTGCTGCTCTTGCACGACTCCGGCGATCTCCTGTTCCCTTGCACCTTGGATGACCCCCTCTCGAACTCTAACGCCACTCCCTCGCACCTTTGACGAATCCTCTCACGGACTGCTTCTGCTCCAGCGCGACTTCGGTAACCTCTGGCGCTGCTGCTGTTGCTCCCTAGCACCACAACCCCCTCTCGAACTCTAGCATTGCTGCTGCTCCCTCGCGAACTGTTGCTTGTCCTGCGCGACTTCGGCAATCTCCGGCGCTGCTGCTGCTGCTCCCTAGCACCACAACCCCCTCTCGAACTCTAGCGCTGCTGCTGCTCCTATGCAACTTCAGCGACCTCCGATGTTGTTGCTGCTCCCACGCGACTCCGGTGACCTCTGGCACTGTTTCTGCTCCCGCGCGACATCACCAACCACACACTAAATAATCCTCGGAAGGCATACGATTAAGAAGAGGATTGGTGTTCAGAAACAGTCCTTTTTGGGGATGATGGCATGAGATGGAAAGTCTATGAGTTGGATATCTCCGACTTGTTCTATGGCATTCCTTTTTTTCTTCTAAGTGTTATTAGTTCAATAATATGCTTTTGTGGAGGAAGTTGCCCTGTTTGATAAATAAAATAGAGCACTCCTATCATGTACTAAAAAATCGTCACCAAGATTATCAAGCTTGGAATTTTTGTTTCCCGCTCAGCCTCCTCCATCCTGATAATAATCACTTGACTTCTCAATCTTGCAGCACCTTAAATTAATATGTGGCGCATGCTGGTAAATGACTACATATTTACAGCAAGAAATGTAGGCATTAGCATAAAATAGAATATGCATAGAGAGGGTCATCCTGCGTATTCTTTTTCTTTACAGGGCGCAATCTACACGAACCTAAAAGAAAAAAAAGGAAAATTGTGTTTGATTACAAAAAGAGATCACAAAAATCTCTAAGAAAAGTTTTCTTGATGGCTCTGAAGGGTTAAATTCTATAGAATTAAAAAGTGATATGGATGTCTTCGGCTCTTTACAAGAAAAGAAAATTATTTGAACTGCATTCCATCATCTTTTGTTTATCAATATAATTTTACTTCTAGGGATGACATAAAAACTTGATTGTCTTGAACAAATGAATCTATCATCAGAAGTATATCAGAAGTCTTGTGCTGTGAAAATCTCTTTACCTAACGGCTTCTGTCATTCATTATAAAGATATTCAAATGTCAAGTTCCTATCTTGCTAAGATTCGTGTTTGGTTCTCCTTCTAAAATTGAGCACTGAATACATTCCTGATTCCAGACAGTTAATCATATCATTCACATGAAGTTAGTGTGACATGTTGTTAATCATATACATCATATTCTTCACATGATGAACTGTGATGAAGCTCCTAAAAGATGTGCGGCATGATTTCGCTAAGAAATGTAGGAGTCACGCTGGAGCAACGGCAACACCAGAGTGCGTGAGAGTAGCAGCAGGACCGGAGGTCACCGTAGTCGTATGAGAACAACAGCAGCACCGAAGGTCGCCTGAGTCACGTAGAACCAACAACAGTTCGCAAGGGAGTAGCAGCATTGCCGGAGTTCGAGATAGAGCAGCAGCAGTGCTGGAGTTTGAGAAGGGGACGTCAAAGGTGCAATGGAGCAGCAACATCATCGGAGGTCGCCGGAGTCACACAGGAGCAGCAATAGTTCGTCGTCGGAGGTGCGAGGGAGTAGCAGCAGTTTGTGATGGGGTTCATCGGAGGACAAGGGAGCAGCAGCGACGCTGGAGTTCGAGAGGGGGACGTCGAAAGTGCGAGGGAGCAACAACGGTGCTAGAGGTCGCCGGAGTCAAGCAATAGTTTGCGAGGGGGTCATCAGAGGTGCGATGGAGCAACAACGACGTATCATATCATTACGTAATCCATATATGATTGGGTTACATTATTTGGCTTGCGATCATTTTATTTGGCAACTTTATGAAGAAATAAAATTTTTCGAGAGGGGGTTGTGGTGCTAGGGAGCAAAAGCAGCAGCGCTGGAGATTGCCGGAGTCGCGCAGGACAAGCAACTGTTCACGAGGGAGCAGCAACGCCAGAGTTCGAGAGGGGGTTGTGGTGCTAGGGGGGAGCAGCGTGCCGGAGGTTGCCGGAGTCACGCTGGAGCAACAGCAGTCCGTGAGGGGGTTCGTCAGAGGAGCGAGGGAGTGGCGTCAGGGTTCGAGAGGGGGTCATCCAAGGTGCGAGTGTCCCGGGGGCTTCTCCCCGGGGCACGTCGAATTATCTTACCATGTATTTTTCTTTTCAACCCACTTTTGTACTTAGTTTATTTTCTAAGTGTGGTGGAGGCAGTTTTGTAATTTGCACTACAGAAAAGTGCACCCCCGGAGATGGTCCTCCACACCACACGTCGCAAACCTACCACCCGAAACGGTGGTATAGTAGGGGAGATCCGCTAGTCCTCCCCCGAAGCGTTGTAATCATTCCTATTTACTCAACAAAGATTTCAAGCTTCCCTAAATCTAGCATCGTGCCTCAAGCGTGGGGTGGCAACCCACAAAAGAGCGTCCCAAAGCGTCCCAAGCGATCGAGCATTACGCCGAGGTGCCCGTTTGTTCACAAACGCCTCCACCGAAGAAGCGTCCGCTCGAGACCGTGCGTTCCAAAAGTTGTGCATATAAAAAATGACATAAGCAAGCTTCCGCAAAGCGCTCAAAAGAGCTTGCCTAGACGTTGGGCATGTCTAGGCGCCGCACGGGTCGGTCGAGCGAAAAACGACCCCGTGACAAGCAACTTTTTGTGAACAACTTTTTATGCCACTTTTTGTATGCCACAACTTTTGGGACGCACGGTCCCGAGCGGATGCTTCTTCGGTGGAGGCGTTTGTGAACAAACGGGCACCTCGGCGTAGCGCTCGATCGCTTGGGACGCTTTGGGACGCTCTTTTGTGGGTTGCCACCCCACGCTTGAGGCACGATGCTAAATTTAGGGAAGCTTGAAATCTTTGTTGAGTAAATAGAATGATTACAACGCTTCAGGGGAGGACTAGCGGGTCTCCCCTACTATACCATCGTTTCGGGTGGTAGGTTTGCGACGTGTGGTGTGGAGGACCATCTCCGGGGGTGCACTTTTTTGGAGTGCAAATTATAAAACTGCCACCACCACACTTAGAAAATAAATTAAGTACAAAAGTGGGTTGAAAAGGAAAATGCATGGTAAGATAACTCGACGTGCCCCGGGGAGAAGCCCCCGGGACATTCTCCCCAACTCAAGTCAGCGACATCCCTAGAGCTGCAGCTTGGAATTCTTCAATCTTCTGCTTGAATTGCCACAGGTCTTCGGCTGTCTCCCAACTTGTGTCGGCGTCCGGTCTTCCGCTCCATCGAACAAGATACTCCTTCTTCCAATTCTTCGTGCGGACGGCGAGTACTTCTTCAACTTGATCAGTAAACTGCTGATGGATGGCTGACGGGGCGCGGTCTGAAACCCCATGCCCGGGATCTTCGGTGTCTTCAACAAAAGGCTTGAGCAGGCTGACATGGAAGACGGGGTGTTGCTGCATCTGTGGCGGGAGCTCCAACTTATAGGCCACCTTGCCTACCTTCTTCAGAATCTTGAAGGGGCCCTCGTAACGCCTAACGAGGCCCTTGTGCAAATTCTTCCCACTTAGCCGAAGATGTTGGACCAGCTTCACCAGGACCAAGTCTCCGACTTCAAAATTGACGTCCCGTCGGGCGGTGTCCGCCCACTTCTTCATGCGCTTCGACGCTTTGTGCAAACATGCTCTCGCCATGTCGTTCTGCTCATGTCATTCCCTCGCCATGCGGTGAGCGGTGGGGACTTTGCCACCATAAGAAGTGGCGATGGCCTGGGGCGTAAGAGGTTGTTGCCCCATCACTATCTCGAAGGGACTCCGATTGGTCGACTTGCTCTATTGCAGGTTGTAGGAGAATTGTGCGATGTCGAGTAGCTTCACCCAGTCCTTCTGATTGGCACTCACATAGTGCCGCAAGTAGATCTCCAGGATATAATTCACTCTCTCAGTTTGGCCGTCAGTTTGAGAATGAAGTGATGTCAAGAAATGCAAGTTGGAGCCCATCATCTTGAACAATTCCTTCCAGAAGTTGCCAACGAATCGTCCATCCCGATCGCTGACGATGCTTTGCGGTAGGCCCCAATACTTCACTACATGCTTCATGAATAACTCCGCAGCTTAAGTAGCAGGACAACTTGCGGAGCCGCGGCGAAGATGGCATACTTAGAAAACCGATCGACGACCACCATGATGGTCCATGTCCCTTCAGACTTGGGTAGGCCTGTGATGAAGTCCATGGAGACATCTTTCCATGGACGCTCTGGGATGGGTAGAGGTTCCAGAAGTCCGCCGGGCGCTTGATTGAGGTTCTTATCTTGCTGGCAAACAAGACAGGTCTTCACGAAAGCTTCAATGTCGTCCTCCATCCTTGGTCAGAAGTAGTTGTCTTCGATGAGTGCCAAAGTGCGGCGGATGGCCAGATGTCCCACCCACTTGGAGTCATGGCACTCTTGCATGATAGTGCGTCGCAAGTTATCGAAGAGTGGAATGTAGATGCGACGTTCCTTGGTGAAGATCAGCCCATCTTCCACCCAAAAGCGGCGTGTCTTTCCCTCCTTTGCTTGCTCGAACAAGTTCTTCTTCGTAGGATCCGACTCCAATCTCTTCTTGATCCTCTCGATGAGGTCGGCCTGAGACGAGCTCATGGCCACCAATTCCGCGCGTCGGCTGAGGGCGTCGGCAAGGACATTCATCTTATCAGGTTTGAACTCTAGGACGTAGTCGAATTCCGCCACAAAATCTTACCATTTTGCTTGCTTCGACGAGAGCTTCTTCTGTGTCTCGAAATAATTTGTTGCGACATTGTCCGTCTTGCTGTAGATCATGATGTCATCGAGGTAGACAACCACGAACTTATCAAGGAATGGTTGCAATACCTTGTTCATGAGTGCCGAAGGTCGCCGGGGCGTTGGTGAGGCCAATAGGCATCACGAGGAACTCGTAGGAGCCGTATCTTGTGACGCACGCCGTCTTCTGCACATCATCTTCCGCGATCCGGACTTGCCAATAGCCCGAATGTAGATCCAACTTGGTAAACCATCTTGCACCGCCAAGTTGGTCGAACAAGTCCGCCACCAAGGGGATGGGGTACTTGTTCTTCATCGTAAGCTTGTTGAACGCCCGGTAGTCTATGCACATCCGAAGGGAGCCGTCATGCTTCTTCTGGAAGAGGACCGGGGCGCCATATGGAGACTTGAGGTCCGAACATATCCTGCATCCAATAGTTCGGTAAGTTGCTTACGGAGTTCTGCGAGTTCCGGAGGGGCGAGCCGATAGGGGACTCCATGTGGGGCTTTCAATCATGGAACCAAGTCGATGACATGGTCCACTTCACGCTTCGATGACAGCCGCTTTGGGAGTTCTGGGGGCATGACGTCCACAAAGTCCTCAAGGGTTTTAAGGACTTCGGGAGGTGTTGGAGTGGAGGACCCCGGATCTTCCAAGATGGCGGTCGTCAAGAAGGTGTTCTCCTGTTTGCGCAACCCCTTCGCCACTTGCGTGGCAGAAAGGGTCTTCTGTTTGAGATCTCCGCCTGACCTCACAGGGTCCCTTGGGGTCGAAGATGACCATCGAGTTGGTGAGCGGGATGACACATGCAGCGATGTGTCACAGAAAAGAGATGCCCGCCACCACTTCGTAGTCATCCACTGGTGCCACCGTCACGTCGAAGCTTCCCGACCACTTGCCGATGCGAACCTTCACTCCAGGAGAAATTCCTGTGGTCGAGATAGACTTCGCGTTCACCATCTTGAACGTGGCGTTGGTCTTCTGTAGTGTCAGCTTCAGCTTCTTGGCGGCCACTTCCGACACGAACAACTTCGATGCTCCCGTGTCAATGAGAGCGTTGAAGACTTGCCCGTTCAACTCGATGTCCGCATAAAGTCGAGCGGCCGATGAAGGATCCTTCGAGGCGTTGATGGCGCTGAGGATGTGCATCGAACTGAGACACGCCTCCTCCTCCTTCTCGTCGGGGCAATACATGACGTTGACCGTCGCCTTTTGCGGATAATCGCTCGTCCAATGTGGACCCTTGCAAATATAACATGGCTTTGGCGGCTTTCCGTCCCTCTTGATTCTATCATTGTTGGGCCTCCTGTCTTGGTGTTCCTTTTCTTTGTCCTGATAGTGCGGCTTGCCTCCTTGCGACTTTGGCTTCTCTCCCCCACCATAGTCCTTGCCCGAGGGCTTTGTTGGTGGAGTGCTCGTTTTGGCATACTCCACGAGCGACTCAGCAGCAGTGACTAGCGAGCGGAGGTTGGGGCAATCTCGTCGCTCCAACTCCGTCCTAGCCCATGGCTTCAAACCCTTTATGAAGAGCGCCAACAACGTGTCTTTGTCCACCTGAGAGTTCTGTAGGCGGAGCTCGGTGAACTCTTTCACGTACTCCTTCAACGTGCCCTTCTGGCAAATGTTGAACAACGCAATCTTGGCCTCCAGTTCCGACTTGGCAGGGGAGAAGTAGTTGTTAAGCTGCCTCTTGAAGTCATCCCACTTCTCAATGGGATCCACAATGCCACGCTCCACGTCATCGCAATGGCACCGCCACCATAGACTCGCCGCATCTTGCAAGTAGAAGGACGCGGTCTTCACCATCCTCGCTCCGGACGTCACGTCCAAGGCCTTCATGTACTTTCGGACGTTCCACAGGAAGTCACTGATCTTCTCAAGGCCTTCATGTACCTTCGACACATCAATCCTTGCCTCATGCGGGGCGGGCGTCTCGGAACGCCGCCCATCTCCATAGCGTTGCTTGAGCTCCTCCCGGAAGGTCTGGAACTCTTGCTCCATCTTGAATCGCATGTTTGAGAGACCATTGTCCAAGGTCTTCCGTATGTCCATGATTGTCGCCTCTATGGACTCGAGCCGTGTATACAACGGCGTCATCTCTTCCCACATCGTTGCGAGATCCACGGTGTTCTCCAACTCTCGCTCGTGCGTTGCGAGTTGGTCTTGCATCTCGTCCACGTCCAATTGGAATTGGCCGAGGCGTTGCTCGAAGGCGGACAAGGCGTCCTTCGAGCCGGCGCGCCCTCGCTCGGGGCGGCCCTTCTCCGGTGCGACAGGTTCATTCGTCATTTCCGAATTCGACGTCATTTCTCCTTGATCGTCGAACGCCAACTTGAGCGGTCCCAGAAACGTTGCTCTGATACCAACTTGTCACGGGGTCATTTTTCGCTCGACTGACCCGTGCGGCGCCTAGACGTGCCCAACGTCTAGGCAAACTCTTTTGAGCGCTTTGCGGAAGCTTGCTTATGCCACTTTTTGTATGCCACAACTTTTGGGACGCACGGTCCTGAGCGAACACTTCTTCGGTGGAGGCGTTTGTGAACAAACGGGCACCTCGGCGTAACACTCGATCGCTTGGGACGCTTTTTTGTGGGTTGCCACCCCACGCTTGAGGCACAATGCTAGATTTAGGGAAGCTTGAAATCTTTGTTGAGTAAATAGGAATGATTACAACGCTTCAGGGGAGGACTAGCGGGTCTCCCCTACTATACCACCATTTCGGGTGGTAGGTTTGCGACGTGTGGTGTGGAGGACCATCTCCGGGGGTGCACTTTTTTGGAGTGCAAATTACAAAACTGCCACCACCACATTTAGAAAATAAACTAAGTACAAAAGTGGGTTGAAAAGGAAAATATATGGTAAGATAACTCGACGTGCCCCGGGGAGAAGCCCCCGGGACATGAGGGAGCAGGAGATCGCCGGAGTCGTGCAAGAGCAGCAACAGTTCGCGAGGGGGTCATCGGAGGTGCTAGGGAGCAGTGGCAGCGCCATCGTTCGAGAGGGGTTCGTCAAAGGTGAGAAAGCAATATCGGCGCCGGTGTATGTCAGAATTGCGCAGGAGCAGCAGTGGCTGTAACACCCGAACAAAAAAATTAAATTATAATAAATAAATAAGTAAATAGAGAACCAAATGGATAAGATCAAGAATGAACACCTATGCATATGAATGGATAAGGTTATGTATAAGATAAAGAATGAACACCTATGCATATGAATGGATAAGATTATGGATAAGATAAAAAAGGGCAATGTGGACATTTCCACCCATTCAAAATCCCTATATAAAGAGGGCCTCTCTTGGACATCCCCCTTCTTCCCCTCCATTTGCCCTTTGCCACCAAGATGCTGTTGTAGGAGCTCTTCATGTGCCATCAAGGAGCATAGGTTCTCTATTTTCTACATTGGTTTGATTCCAGCGATATTTCCTTAATTCTTTCTCCAATCGATTGATTCATAGGAGGAGAACGACAAGGGGAGAGCGATTATTGATAATCGGAAAGGTTTTAAGTAAGAATCACTCCAGAAGGAGGTGGGTGAATCCGAAATCCCTCTGCATAACATGATTAGCAATAGGATAGAATTAGAGTTCTTATTATGAAATGTGTTCTTGATTGATGAGAAGGAATGGAAAGGGAATGATTGATTATGTTTCTTGTGTTTGATTCATGTTTTGTGATTATTATGACTATAGATGTGTTCTGTATTAGTCTTCCATGCTTAGATGATTGATTGTATGCATTGATTGCATTTCTAGATTGAAAATCGCAATTTATATAATTCTGTCCGATTCTATTTTCATCAGGACCGGTCGACCGATCCTGAATATCGGTCGACCAGTGATGTGCAAATCGATCGACCGATCGATAGAGACCGGTCGACCGATCATTCCTTCCGAGCCTTGTATCGATCGGCCGATCGAAGCTCCTTTCCAGACTAAGTGTTATCGGTCGACCGATCCAGAGATATCGGTCGACCGGTGCTTAGGACTTGTCCACTATATTGTATTAAGACCAACCGGTCGATCGATCCAGAGATATCGGTCGACCGATGCTTGAAAATCGGTTGATCGACCAGTGAGGACCGGTCGACCGAACCCTATTCAGAATGCATATTGATTGCTGATTTGATTTAGATTCTTCCTATGATTGTGTTGTGCTACTCCCTACTAATTGAAATGTTATGTGACTGAATCCTTGATCTTGAATTGATTTGTCCAATGATCCAATCCCCTTATAGTATGCAAGAATGATAAAGTGATAAAGTGAATAAGCATGAAAGATGAAAATGTTAGTGGGAGTGGTGGCCAGCTTATGCCAAGTGCTTATCATGGAGGGTCGCTCCCTTAGTCATGGCTTGATCACTCATTAGCTGCACAAGACTGTATCGATCGCTCAACGTAAATCCCCCACAAATTAAAGGCACCCAAAGGCACCTAATGCTAAGACAAAGATACAAGCACAAAGAGAATGTACAAATGATATGAGTATGAGGATGATATGTGAAGCATGATCCTTCATCCAGCATGATTATAGTGACCTCTCATGATTATGTGATCCATGATCTCTTCTATCCATTGATATCTCTAATCGAATGATCATATGCTCTTTACTTGATTTTGTTATCCATGATTACTGATTTTGACTATTGCTACTTATTGTTATGCATTGAGTACTTTATGGATCCCCACTAGGCTGTATAGCTTACGGGAGGACCTCCTCCCTTGTGTTTGATTTCCACAGGGCTAGGTCAGTGATGGTGTTGAGATCGTGTGCCGCGACCAGCTCGAGCAATGGTAAAGCACATGAACTACTAGAGGGCCTAGTTATCTTTATCTTTATTTTCCGCATTATGAGCTTTAATGTAACTCAGATATTATGACTATCTTGAAGATTTTATAATACTTTGAGACTTTCGCTATTTTGATATCCTATATTTTCTTGTTATCTCTATTGCTGATTTGTTATCGTTTTTAAGGAGTCTTAATCAATTGTTGGTCAAAGTTATCGTGTTTTCGTAGCGTCTTCGGAGAGATCCTCGCCATGTGACGTTGGTCGATTTGGGGGCGTTACAGTGGCACCATAAGGGTTTCTCGAGAGGGATTTGATTCTTGGGAGGGAGATCAAGGGATCGAGGCATTTGGGGGAAAGGGGAAAGGTTGAACTAGGTGCGGGTGAAAAAACCAGAAAAAATGAGCATCTCATCCATTCATCAATAAAATGCATATCCAATGATTTGGATCAACCAGTTGCACCTTACAATCGATTGTTCCGATTGCAACGTACTTAACATCATCATAATAATATATTTAAAAATTTGATGATGCCTATATTAATCATCAATAAATATTATTTAATATGAAATATATGTCTTTGACTTGAACTTCACATGATGACATATATTTTTTAGTTTTTCTTTGTATATACAAATTATAGCATTTAATATTTTAATTAAATGAAGAGAAATTATATATAAGTATTTTTTTTGTCACCCATAGTTTTATATATATGAATTCACACATATTCTTTATCATCAAAGAGGACATCGAGTATGCAAATGTAAAATAAAAGCCTCTTATAATATTTAATATTTTAATTATATGATAAAAATTATATATAAGTATTTTTTCTTATAATATTCAACATTTTTATTAGATGAAGAAAAATTATACATAAATATTTTTTTATCACGCACAAATCTAAATTTGTAGATTCGCATTTATTTTACATTCAAAGAAGGCGTGGAGTATGCAAATAGTCCCTTTATTTGCAGTTATAAATATAGAATTTCAAAGTACAAATAAAATCATATATTTTGTAATACCTAACTTTTGATTATCCATGATTATATAACTATAATATTATCATTTTATACATTATATATAAGATGCATAGTATCATAATCATATATTTAAAAATTTGATTATACTTATATTAATCATCAATAGATATTATCATTAGAGTATGAAATGCATGTCTTTGACTTGAACTTCAAATCATAACATATATTTTTTTAGCCATTCTTTGTATATAAAAGTTATAGCATTTAATATTTTATTAGGCGAAGAAAAATTATACATAACTAATTTTTATCATGTGTATATTTATATTTGTGAATCAACACATATTCTCTGCCGTCAAAGAGCGCATCGAGTATGCAAATATAAAATAAAAGCCCCTTATAATAATTAATATTATTATTAAATGAGAATATATATATATTTATAACATTTAATATTTTTTTTATCATGCATATATCTATATTTATAGATCATCATGTATTCTTTGCTTTAAAAAAAAGCGTAGAGCATGCAAATAAAATTGAAAGTCCCTCTATTTACACTTACAAATATAGAATTTAAAAGTATAAATCAATAAAATCATATATATGGAGAAAAATATAAATATTTTTGTATAATGCACAGATATATATTTGTAGATCCGCATGTATACTTTGCCTTCATTGAAGATATGAAGTATGCAAAAGAAATTGAAAATCTCATATTTATGTTACAAATATAAAATTTAAAAGTATAAATAAATAAAATCATATATTTTATAATAATTAAGTCTTAAGTATCCATAATTATATAATTATAATATTATCATTTTATATATTCAATTTATGAGAGTTCGACGCGTGATATTTTTAACCTCTGCTTTTATTATATATATTAGGTTTTTCTCTTTCTTTTTCCACATTACATATAATAATACATTCTTTCATGAATACTTATACTCTTCCTTTTGGGATTTAAAATTTTATAAATGCGAAATCATAATATTGACGATTTAAGCATTAAATTTCTTATGCAAATTTTTTTGCACTTTATATATGAACTATATATATATATATTATATATTATTTTCCATTTCATCGATGTTTGAGTATAAGCAGAAGGATGTTTGACCTAACACAACTTGGCCAACCCATTTATGTGTACCTGAATTATGCCATAAATTTGTAATTACTTTTTTAGTCAAGTGGGAACGTAGTGAGTAGTGACAATGGCAAATGACATATCCCATACCATCTAATTTCTAAATAATGTCATATCATTCTTTAATTTAATAAGTATTTGTGTTTTCTCAAAATAATCTATGCAATATTTTTGTAAATAAAGTCCTCACGATATCTACGACTTGACAAAAAGGAAAGTGGCACAAATTTTCATAAAAAAAATAAATGAGAATTTAATTGATCTAAAATTTTCTTTTGCAAAAGTTGAATTTATATTGAAATTCAGATGTATGCGATTTTTTTATTAAATAAATGTTAGACCTAGAGTTCGAGTTTTGTGGGTAAAAAATTTAACATGAGTCTTACTTTCTAAGGACATTGGGATGATTTATTATATTAGTTAAATTTGATGATGGTCCTTAGTTAAGTTTATTGGTGGACCCATCTTAAATATGTGGTATAACGGCAACAAAAAAAATGCAGAGTCAAATAATTATTTTTATAATAATATGAGACTTAACGTTTCCACTCTGTATTGATTATGGAATTTTTCTACATCATTCATTTCAGTGCCTAAGTCATCAATTTTTCTTTGCACACATTCTTCCAAGGCAATGTTAAATTGCGAGTACGCATAGGTGTATTCGGATCAAATAGATTATGTCAAAATAAGATCGAGTTTCGTTAGGTTTATTCAGATAGTAAAACTGTAAAATTATTATATAGATTGAGTTCTTGACAATTTTGTCAAATACTAAAAAAAATCAATGATAAAATTTAAGCTCGAAATCTCTTGATCCTTAAGTAATGCACATCCTCATTTTATATGTTTGCAATTTCTTATTGTCACTTTTAAAATCTTAATATCACTCATTGTTTGAAGACTATCAACATTTTAATGATATATAAAATAGGATTTAACATAAAGATAAAATGATTAAAATGATGTGGAATTCAAATTTTAGAAGAGGCAAAATAAGGAGATCCTTTTGAAAACCATGCTAGAGCCCAGGTAATCATAATTCCAGCATTTTGGGAGAGAGAACCCTCATTTAAGTTGGTATAAATAAAAATTTGGGTGTAAAGGCTAAAGACTCGTTAGCATAAAAGAAAAGCCCATTTTAACTTTGGTCTTACTTAAACTGGGCCAACGGTGAAACCTTATTTAAGAAGCCCATCTAAGCCCATTAGGGTGCCTTCATGATCACAGCCGTCCAGATTTCACGTACCAGCGGCGGGATTCTCTTGTGGACGTGGCGCTCTCTCGTTCGTCCAATGTGAGGAGATGCGTCGGTCGACCCTCGGAAGCCATCACGAAGCTTCTACCGTTCCTATTGTTGGATTTGCGTTGCTCGTCCTTCGAATTCGATCTTGCGTCGGCCCCAATCTGCTTCTCGTTGTCTTCTGATCGGGGTAACGGATTTCGTCATCTCTTCTTCTCTTTGATCTGGTCATAGTTCTATGCCGATCGAGTTCTTTCGAGGTTCTGTTTTCTCATCTTTTTGTGGCAATTTCGATGAGTTCTTTTTTCGGTTGACCCGGAATTCGGTGATTATTAATTGGCATCCATTTTTGTTTTTGCTTTATGTTAGAAATCTACGTAAAAGATCTTATTTTTCTTCTTGTAATGTGATCTATGATTTGTTTGCTTTCTGCCTGTAATAATCGACTGCCAGACGTTTTAAGTATCTGAAAATTTTGGGGTTTTTCTTTTTTTTTTTTGGTGATGGTTTGTTCATACCGTTGGCTTTGGATGTCACAATAATATGCAGTTAGTTGCTGCTCGGATATGGTCATTGATCGATGTTTCCCCGTTTTAGATATCTGACAGACAACAGTTAGCATGTAACCCTAGATCATGTATGGTAAAAGGCCAGGCCTTTTAGGCATTAAAATTTGATTATGTACTCGTGTTCGCAGCTTCGAATTCTGAGGGTCCAGGGATGGCCAGTGGGTTCGGTGAATCATCAAACAGAGATCCGCAAAGTTCATCATTTGGTGGAAGCAGTAACAATAATAATGATGCTGGAAGCTTCGAGTGCAACATATGCTTCGAGTTGGCTCAAGAACCTGTAGTCACCCTCTGTGGTCACCTTTTCTGTTGGCCCTGTTTATATGAGTGGCTCCATCGATATGCTCAATCTTCTGAATGCCCTGTATGCAAGGCCATTGTTGAAGAGGATAAGTTAGTTCCTCTTTTTGGCCGGGGGAAGAACTCTGCAGATCCACGGTCAAAAACAGTTCCTGAAAGGGATATCCCAAACCGGCCAGCTGGGCAGAGACCAGCAACTGCAACCCTTCCTGATCCAAACCATCTCCATCATAGCAATCCATGGTTCTTTGGTGGAGCTCCGGTGGCCAACACAAGGTTCGGGAACTACACCTTCTCTGCTGCAATTGGGGGATTATTCCCACTGTTGAGCTTTCAGGTTCATGGTTTTCCGGATGCAACTGGATATGGTCCAGCAGCTGGCTACCCATATGGATATGGCAACATGTTTCATGGTGGGCATGGACACGGCTTCCCACGTCATGTGCACCGTGGACAGCAGGCTGATGCCTATCTGACAAAATTGCTGCTTCTAGTTGGTGTTCTGGTAGTTCTTGCTCTTGTTTGGTTTTAGGCAATTGTAGTAATTATCTGATGGCTTTTCTGTGTCGAATAAATTCGTATTTGAGTGCATTGTGTACAATGCTGCCCACTGCACCCTGCATTTGTAAATATTCATCCTATTCATGAGCAATTGATACTCTTATAGAGCTCCTATTGACATCAGTATATATGCATTTGCTGTTTTCAGCATAAGGAATTTTCAGTTGTTTATGTTATTTACTTGTTACTGCATGTTCATACTCAAGCGTCACATTATATTTTGTGTCAAGCATTATACTATTTTGTGTTCATTTGTTGATATAACATGAATGTCAGTAATGACAGGATTCATGTACATATCAGCTTCCAGCATCCTGTAAATCTACGTTCTACATTTCAAATATAGATTCTAGAAAACTTTTAATTGAATTGCTGGGTTGCTCTTAAATTAGTTCTGTAACATCAGCTATATCAATGTACTTTGAACTATCATGATGCCTTTGAAAATGGATTAGCTCTTATATCTAGACAAATTTCTCATTTTTTTAATCTTTTTTAATAGTGTTGATCAAGGAAAGTTAATTTTTGGGCATGCTGCCTAAACAGACCAGAGCAAGGGGGAAGTGTGTCTTCATTAGTTAATAGTCAGTTCTCAAAACAATTGTGGGATACATGATTGATCAGAGGTGAAATGCAACATCTGATTTCTTTGGAGCTTGAAAGCTCTCACACATCCTGAAAAGCTATCACAAATCCTGTAGACCGTAGCAGAACTACATGCATATTAATCTTTTCTTTGTATACTCCGGGTAAAACAAAATCAATTACTATATGATTTAAAGCCCTTGGATCACCCACTATTTCACTTCTGATATCAGATTCTTTGTGTTTTGCATCTTATTTTTTGCCATCTGGGTTTTGTGAAGTTAACCATGTTATCACTGGGATGTTAACTTGCAAATGTTCTTTTTGTGTAGGAGTCAAATGTAAGTAATTTACATGCACATGGTCATCGTTCTTCCAGAAACAATTAAGATGTCTTTTAGTTGTCAAAATCACGTTTTAGTACTTAAAATCGATCGATTTTACGGTTTTAGGGCAGAAGTAAACTCACATGTGGATATCGGGAGGTCTTGGTTTCACGACCCATTGCCATCAGCATTTTGTTTCTTTTATCTTTCACCTTCTTATTTTTTATTCTTTGTTTTACAATAATTGTATTATTTAAAATATATAATCTCATAAATTAAGATATGATATAAAAATAATAGTTTTAATCATTTGACATTATAGTAAGTAGCATATTAATATTTATTTCTACTATTTCATTCTTTAAATCAAAATACATAAAATTAAATAATAATATGTTGAAACGATATAATATAATATTCAAATATTTATAACGGTATGTCATTCATTGTGATAACGAGTGAGGATAATAAAATAATAATAGTTAATAGTTAAAACATTAAAAAATGTCAAGGTTGCATCTCAAAAAAATAATAATAATTAAGAAAAATAGTAGTCATAAATCCAATATACTCTACAATATGACAATCTTAGAATGTATTAAAAAGAAACTTTTGTGAGGTTGTAATTTGTAAATTTTAACATATTAATTATTCATGTTATTATATTTTTTAATATTTATTGTTATATTTGATGTATTTTTAAGAATTATTATCATTAAATTAATATCAAAAGAGTTTACGTAAAACTTACAACGGGCATGTATTTGGATTATTCTCTATATAGGTTCTGATTATGATCCCCCTAAAAAAAAAGGTTCTGATTAGATATGGAGCAATCTGTTTGACTTCGGATATATTTTCTTTCATTTACATCCAACTTTACACCTTAGGCAAAGATAATTTAAATTCACATGTGCAGAATAGTCAAATAGGCCTCCTCAAAAAAAATAAAAATAAAAAATCACGTGGATAGGAAATTATATTGCGCCGTGATGCGATAGATTTTTTTTAGCCTATTACATTCCTTAGTGCGAAGGATGCATTCAAGAGCAGGCCTTTGATTTTTCTTTTGTGCGGGAGGTCGCTGGTGTGGAGTGCGAGAAAAAGAAAAATATGCCTTTTTTCTGATTGATGACTCGAAAACATTCTAAAAATTGAATCTGAAATTATTAGCGGTCAGCAAATAAACATTATTCTATTAGTAAGTTGAGACATAATTCTATTAGTCGATTGTGTCTTCTTGAGATTCATGTATTTCTGGCCTGTTTACGAAGTTTTGCGCTTAATATCTTTCTTTCATCCACTTCTTCTCAACATGTCGGGGAGCGGCACGGTCGGCCATATAATGCTTCAATCGGAGACATCTTTATACTTGCGTGATAATTATTATTATAGAAGAATTCGATAAGGGAAAGATGATTATCTCAGTTGTCATGCCAGTCTAAGGTGCATGCTCGAAGCACATCTTTCAACGTCTGGATCGTCCTTTCTGATTGGCCATCAATCTGTCGGTGAAAGGCAGTGCTATAGCGAAGTATCGTCCCAAAAGTATTTTGGAGGCTTTTCTAAAATCTTGCGGTGAACCTGGAGTTCTTATCGGATACAATGACTGATGGTATCCCGTGGAGTCTGATGATCTCCTACACATAAAGGTCCATTAGATTTTCAAGCAACTATTTTATCTTGATGAGTAATAAGTGAGCTGATTTAGTGAGTCAGTCCACTATTACCCAGATGGCATTGTGCCCTTTCTGAGTCCGCGGAAGTCCCGTGATGAAGTCCATGACTATCTCTTCCCATTTCCATTAAGGAATCCCAAGACTCTTCAAAGTGTCTCGGAGTTTCTGGTGCTCCACTTTAATTTGCTAACAAACTATGCATCTAGAGACATACTCTGCGATTTTTTTCTTCATATCAGGTCACCAGAAGCTTCTCTGCACGTCCTTGTACATCTTTGTGCTTCCAGAATAGATCGCAAACTCTGATTTGTGACACTCATCCAAGACTTCCCTTCGTAGTGTTGTGCTATCAGGTACCCATAATCGGTCACGGTACCGAATGCCACCATATGAGGAGATTTTGAAATCTTTTACTTCCTGGCTTGTCTTTTATCATCATAGATTAGTAGTCGGAGTCTTTGACTTGTGCTGCAACGATCCTTCCATAAGGTTGGACTCAATCCGCTGCATCATCATGAGCGAACCATTAGGCCTTACCTTTGGCGTCCATTTGAAGAGTTCCTCCATCATCTCAAATGTCGGAGGCGTATGAAGGTTCACTGAACCTTTCCATTTCCGACTAAAAGTGTCGGCTACCGAGTTTGTGTTACCAGGATGATAATCGATGGTAAACTCTTAGCCTTTCAGGAATTTCATCCTTAATCATAAGCGCATGTCGAGGTCCTTATGGGTGAACACGTAATTTAGGCTCTTATGATCCATGTAGATCACAATTTTTTTTCGTACAAATAATGTCGTCAAAGTTTGAGAGCAAATACTACTACTGCAATCTCAAGGTCATGGGTATAATAGTTGGCCTCATGCTTCTTCAGTTATCTTGATACATATGCTACCACTTTTTCATGCTGTATCAAAACACATCCGAGTTCTGTGTCGCTAACATCACTGTAGATCACATACCCACAATTTCCCAACGGTAAGGTGAGTATGAGCGCCGATGTTAGTCGCTTTTTCAATTCTTGAAAACTTTACTCGCACTTTGGGGACCATACAAATTTTTCTCCCTTCCTTGTAAGCTTGGTCAGTGGCAGTATTAGTCTAGAGAAATCTTTGATGAAACGCCTGTAATATCCCGCCAAGCCGAGGAAACTTCTGATCTTGAAGACGCTCTTTGATTGTGTCCAATTTGACACTGCTTCAACTTTGCCCGGATCAACTGAAATCCCATCTTTGAGACAATATGGCTAAGGAACATGATTTGCTCCAACCAGAATTCACATTTGGAAAACTTTGCATATAATTTCTTCTCCTGCAAAGTTTATAAAACAATTCTCAAATGCTCCCTGTCTTGTTCTATGCTTGACGAGTAGATGAGGATGTCGTCGACAAAGATAATTACGAATTGGTCAAGGTGTTCGTTGAAAGTCCGATCATGAAGTCCATAAATGCCGCTGGAGCATTGGTTAACTCAAATGGCATAACCAAACATTCATAGTGCCCATAGTATGATTTGAAGACTGTTTTCGGAATATCCTCTTCTGTTACTCTAAGTTGGTAGTACCCGCTCCGCAGATCAATCTTGGAGAAGACTTTTGTGTTGAAAAATTGATCGAAAAGATCGTCAATGTGAGGTAATGGATACTTATTTTTCACTGTTACTTTATTCAGCATCCGATAATCTATGCAGAGCCTTAGTGAGTCATTCTTTTTTCTTGACAAAGAGGACCGGAGTGTCCCATGGAGAGACGTTGGGTCTAATGAAGCTCTTATCCAATAACTCCTTAATCTAAGTCCCTGTTTGGCATCAATAGGAAATTATTCGCAGATTGTAAATTCCTATTGGAATTCACTTTTCAAAAAGTGACTTCCGTGACCAATTTTTTCCAATGGATAATATCCAAAGTGATGTTTGGATAGATGAAAATTAACAACGTAATTAATCATTGGTTCAAACTTCTCCTCCCTCCTGCAATCTTTTTTCCTCTCATTTCTCTCTTTCCACTCTCTAAGGGCAGAAGGCGGTAAATAAGTGGTGAAATCCCAAGTTTGAGACATGTATTGATACTGCTTACCTTCATGATTGTCCGGCGAACTTGCACAATGCCTTTTCTTACAGGTGAGTGAAAGGAAAAAAGAGGATGATGACTTTCCTGGACACGTGAAAGAAAAAGGAAAAAGAAAAGAAAACGAAGCCTTGAGAGGAACAGAATCGGTTACTATAGAAACAAATTTAAGTGATGTCGGAGTTGAAGCAAGGAGGAGGTGGCGGAGGCAAAGTTCGATCTTGATGGAAACTTCAATGAAGATCGGGCGGAGCAAAAGAAAAAGGGAGAAAAAGGAAGAGAAGTCAAAAAATGTCTCAGAAAAAAAAGAGATTGTAGCTAAGTTTTTTTTTCCTAAGGAATTGATAGGTTTTCATTGTTTTATTTTCTACTCCAAATGGCATCCAAACAGTGGTTATGAATTTTTTTCAATTGTTGGAAAAGATCCGTAGAAATGGGTCCATTCCAATGGATTAAGTGGCATCCAAACAGGGCCTAAGTCTTTAACTCTTTCATCTCCGTTGGAGCCATGTGGTATGGAGCTTTGAAAATTGACGCTGTACCGGGTACCAATTATATATGAAAGTCTATGTCTCTTTTGGGCAGTTGTCCACTAATATTCTCTGGAAACACATCAGGAAATTCTCTCACAATTTCTATGTCTTGCGGGGTTCTGGTAGGTGCTTCGGTCTTAGTCACACTCGTCAGATATCTTCTGCATCCTTGTCTAAGAAGCTTGTGGGCCTTGATAACTGACACCATGATATTCGGTTCCTTTCGATGTATACCTCTGATCGTGACTTTTTCTTTATCGCGTGCTCCTATAACGACCTTCCTTTGCTTGCACAAAATAGAAGATAAGTTAACCAATCCATGCCCAGTATAACATCATAATCTTTTATAGGTATTATAATCAAATTTACAGGAAAGTTCGTTCTATTTATTTCTATCGATACATCATGTAGATACCTAATAATCCTCCTTTTGGTGTAAGTATTGTCATACTGTGGTCTAAGTTCATAGCAGTTAACTCTATGGTAATAGCGCACTATTTTGATATAAATGAATGAGTGGTTCTAGAATCAAATAAAACAATAGTGGGTAGCCTGGCCACGAGGAGTGTACCTCGAATGACTTCAGCGTCATTCTGTGGAGCATCTTCCTCCAGATTGAAGAGCCTTCCTTGCACTAATAGTTTGTGCCGTGGGCAGATGACTGATATATGACCCACTTTTCCATAATGGAAGCATGCTCCTATTTTCAGGCGGCATTCGCCTGTGTGAGTCCTGCCACAAGTACAACATAAGACCCGCTCACCTAGTGTGGTTGGTGCCCGAGGGGCCCTGGGTGACTGTGGCCTCTATTGTGCCAGCCATCTCGACGGCTATTGAGAGGGCCTTTGGTCTTGGCACTATTTTTGTTGTTGTGGTGGCACTTGTTGAGGAGGGCGTTGTGGTGGTAGGGGTTGTCAAGGTTGTTGTTCTTAGCGAGGACGATCATATTATGGTGGAGTTTAGTATGGATGGGGCCGATTATCCCATCGTTGATGGTGACGGTCGTTCCTTCGAAATTATTGCTATTGTGAACTTTGCCCCACCTCCAACTGTCCTCTTTTATCCCTTTGTAACTCTTGATGGTCTCTTTCCATTATCGTGGCTAAACGAACTGCCTCGTTCAGAGTTTGGCAGTTGTTGGACCGTGTTTGAATTCTCAAGCTCAGGTTCAACCTTTCTTTAAAGTGGTTAGTTTTAACTAGTTTGTCCATGATCAGCTTTGAATATTTCCTCAGACGAACAAATTTTGTCAGATATTGGGGCACCGTCATAGTCCCCTACTTTAAGTTCAGAAATTTTTGCTGCTTTAAATCCCTTTAATATGCGGGAAAGTAACGTTCCTCGAATAATCGGTGGAAGTCTGTCCATGCAACGCTCCTGACATCTACAAACTCAGTCGCCTTCATTGCCTTCCACCAGTCCTTGGCATCCTTAGTGAGGGTGTCGGCGACAAACAACACCTTTTTATTCTCGGCGCAGTCTAAGAATTCAAACTTATCTTCTATGGTCCTATCCATTGTTTCGCAGTGTCAATATCTCCTTCGCCGTTATAGGTCGGCGGCTTCAACTCCTAGAATTCTTATATCATGCATGGAAGAGGAAGCTATCATTCCTGTCATTCTAGTTGTGGTGGAGGATGCTGGATCCCCTCATCGTTATGGCCCTTAGCCTCATCGTCTGATAGATGCATTCTTCTTCGGGGAAGCATCTATGAAAAACCATGCAGTTAAATGAGAAACTACGAAGAATGATACTCCTTAAATAAAAATGGAACTCAATCAATTATATTATTCGCAGCCCTAGGGAAAAAATATTCATCCTAACCATGCCAAACTCATTATAATGAGGTCTTAATCATAGAAAATAAAACATCTAACTAAGTCCAATAACTACGTGACTTTGAGTCTTCAAGCCTCAACATTCGGCGGGATTCGGACATGTCCTCCAGCAGGCTCGTCGGTCTGCTCGTGCAGGACGATACAATAAGTAGGCATGTCCTCTAGCAGGCTCCCCGGTCTGCTCGCGCAAGACGATGCATTCCCTGGCTCTAAGTCGGGTGCCGCCTCTTCTGACCAGGTACCACTGGGAAGCTCTGCTGATGGAAGGGACATCATCAGTTGATTGCTTCTCATGTTCTCCGGATCGGAGTGCTCTTGTTCTTCTTGTACCGTTGGGGATGGGATGCCACATCCACGTCCGCGACCACGGCCTTAGCTGTGCGCCTGTCCCCGTTCCTAGTCCTGGAGAGTTGGGATTTGAACATGTGCTTCCATCACATAGAAGAGCCTTTTTCCTCTTCGGACTCGTGACGTTATGCATCGAGGAGGCATCTATATGAACGAGGTCACTAAATAATACAAGAAGAATCTATATAAGGAATTTTATTCATTACTTACTTGAGGAGTGGAGTCGCAGTTGCTCAGATGCTTGCACATGACTTTACTGTGACCATGGAACACTGTAAATAGTAATGACAATACATTTACCTATGCTCTACTATGACCAATGGGGAGCCAAAGATTTAGGGCAGTTAGATTGATCCTAAGGATGCTACACTGCCTGCTACATCTTTGACTTTGACCAATCAACAAACGAAATACGTGGCAATGGAGATAATAACAAAACAAGTGGAAAAATGATTGCAGAAGAGAAAACATCGAAAAATCAAAGGACATCAATATTTAATGAAATCAATCAAGAAGAAAGAGAAGATTACAGATCCCAACAATTCGAGCAAATGATCACATGATTCCAAATGAGAGAACCACAATATCCTTCGAATACAAGAACTAATTATTCGATTAATGGCATAAAAGAGTAGAATGCTATTGCGTTGGACAAATCATGTTCAGCTGTCCTTGAGCTCTGCGTCCTCCACCACCTCCCTAGGCAGGATTCTTACTTGCAAAATCCCAATGCAGGGGCATAAAATATCCATGAGCGAAACACTCAACACCACAGAAACATAGGCGATAAAATGATGATTCATATCATGATTAAAGAAAAATGGTTAATCAATAAAATTACATGCTTTGATCATTGGTATCAACACCTTGTTCACTAGAGTGCAGGTCCTCTCCCACCTGTATTTCGAAAAGGGCGATGCATTGACATTTTCCCTTCCCCAGTACTATATGGATTATATGTTATAGCGCCAGAGGGACATGTAGCTTAGTTGAGGAGACAACTAACCTACGAATCTTTAACGATCACTATTCATGGGATACAAGTCCTCTTCCACTATTATGAAAAGTGTATGTCTTAATATACACATTCCCTATAATGAGCATCCTGGCTTCACAGATATATAGAGGCACCTCTGGCTTCCCAACTTAATTAAGTCGAACTCGCATAGGACAACAAATTTCAAGGACCGCATAGTAATGTAAAAAATATAGTATCACACAGAGTAAAGTAAGTATGGTAATGTATAGCAGAGTAAAGTATAGAACAATGTATTGTTATAGGAAAGAACAAAGCATAAATATGAATAAGTATTGTTCATAGCCTACTATGATCAAGGTATTGAGACCAGTGATCAAAGCACGTAATTTTATTGATTAACCATTTTTGTTTAATCATAATATGAATCATCATTTTATCGCTTATGTTTCTATGACGCTGGGCATTTCTGTAAGCCTCGAGACTCACGTGACTTACACGTGCTCAAAGTCGTTCCAGAGGCACTACACAATCTTCTATAAAATACTTTTGCGAAATAAAATTTATTAAATACGAAATATAAAACATGAATGCGAAAGACTTTTCAATAATAATAGCTAATAATACATAATAGTCAAAATAACTAAAATATCAATAAGTTTACAATTCTAATGAATACAAAAATAATAAAAATTAGACCACTCGATCTAGAACATGTGCAACATTTGTTTGTCACTGAGCATAGCCACTTGCAAAATCATCCTCTATCAAAATTATCTCACCTGCACGGATTCAGATACAGGGAAATATCCATGAATATAAAAATACTCAGTACGTATGGTATACTAAATAATCAATATGCTCAATCGAAAATAAGATATGATCAATGATGTGTCAATTGAGCAATCAATATAATAATCAATTAACAATATAACAATTTATCAATTTAAATAATTATATCATATTATGGTCAAAAGACTAATCAAATGAGATAACAATTACCAATTGCCTAATCAACTGGATTGATGATTCAATATAACAATAGCACAATAAAGTCATAGATCAATAGGAAGGATCAGGAAAAGGTCAAATGACTGATCAATATTGATTTAACAATTAATAATGTCAATGGTGCCTGGTCACCATGTCACTATTCAATTTAACAATTTCCAATTCAATATCAATGGTTATTAGTCAATAACAATTCCATTTTTTTCAATGGGTGGAGGCAATGTCAGTCAACGCTAGTATTCAAATGACCATGATCTATTCAATTCAATTTGATTCGATTCGATTTTAATTCAATCCAATTCAATTTACAATTAAATTCAGTTCGATTTATAATGCTCGGAGTTATCCAATTCAATGAGAAGTGCTCGGTCAATTAAGGAAAACTTCATGTCTTTGGGGATCAGTTCCACAGTAAGCCACCCAATAATATAGCGTTAACAATGATTCGTGAACGGTGGGGGACCATGACCAAACACATGATAGCCATAACTTCTCTAAAGGATGATGACGTCTCAAATCTTTAAGTCCACTATCTGCCTCATTCAATTCAATTTAATAATAATATGGCCCGGGAGCTTGGAGACAATCAAAGAACATGAAGACTCAGGAGCTTTCAGTTTTTATCTTGTTTACCTACAATGTCTATCTTTTAGCAATTTAATTTAGGTGAAACAAGATCCAATCATAAAGACTACTGGATTAGTATCATAATCAATGATAAGATCGAATATGATAATAAAAATATGATCAGATATGATGACAATATGATTTGATACAATAATACTATTATCAGGTATGATAATAATATAATCAAGCACAATGACAATTTAATCAGGACCAATCAATAAGAATACAATAAATATATCATATTTAAATAATAATAACAAATAATCAGAATATACTAATAATAAACAACAACAAAAACTAATAAACAACTCTCGGCCTCTCTACACTTTTTCATATTTTTTTCCTATTCCTTTTCTCGGCTGAGCAAGTAAATCAAGCAGTAGGAATTATGATTAAAAATTCAGGTAAAAGAAATTTCTGTGCAAGAAAATTAAATAAGGAAAATTCCTTCCCGAGAAAAATAAATTTTTGTTCTTTTTTCCACTGAGAATTCCGACATTCTTTTTTTCTTCACTTCTAGCTTCATCTCTTTTGTCTCCATAATTGCCTCTCGTGAAATCCCCTTTTCCTTTTCTACGTTGATTCCCTTTCATTTTATTTTCCTCTCTCCTATTCACTGCACTAAATTCCTCATCTTTTGTTTTCCCTTCTCCTGTGCTCAATCAACACGTTTCTCTCTGTCCCTTACTGCTCTCTCCATGTTGGCCATTAATCCTTTTATCACTTTTTTTTGGACTGAGAAACGATTCTTAGGCGTTTATTGAACTCTTTTTTTTCCTTTAGCGTAAAATACTATTGGCCGAACCCCTTTATTTTTCTTCGAGAAATCCTTTACTTCCACCGCTAATCTATTTTTTTCTAAACTATCACAACACCCTTTTCAATCTAGCAATAGCAATCCCAACTAAAAAAATAATCGACGAACCTATGGATCCCCCCTACGTACCTCATTTCACGTCTAGCCATTCGACGTCGAATCATAATTTTTCGTTCGACGTCGATCCTCGAATCCTGGACGTCACACCTCTCTCGTTGAACACCAAGAAATAAAGAGAAAGAAACTCCTTTGATGACTGGCCAAGGATTTATTTATAGGATTCCTAAATCTTTATTTTCCAATCCATCCATTGAAGTATTCAGTATACCACTTGTACTACCATTCTGATCAGTGTACTATCATTCCTTATTTGTGTACTACTTCTAATTAGTGTACTACTTGTGCATAGTTTTCATATCAGTGTGTACATATATAAAATCTCTGCTTTGTACCGAAACAACTAATTTTTGTAGTTCTCGAATCTGCTTTCCTTCTCCAACTCTGTTATTTTTTTCTTTCTGCAATTCTATACGATTGACATGGTATCAAAGCTTCTAAGAATCTTGGATACTTCCTTGTTGATCGAAGAGATCAATAGATCAAAAGTTCTTCAACTGGTTAGTCATCAGATATTCTAGCTATCGTGTTTTTAATTGCTTGTTCTTCTGGATCAAATCAAGATTGCATGGCTTCTTCATCTTCAAATACGTCTTCGAATGCGTCTTCAATTACAATCGACATTAGCAGTCCTCTTTATCTGAGTTCATCTGAATCTTCTAGTCAGTCTTTGACTCCTTATCTGTTAATTGACTCTAGCAATTACTGTGATAGTAATTTCTTTTATAATGCACTTTTGGCAAAAAACAAGCACAGATTCATTGATGGAACTTGTTCGATTGAATCGATTGATAGATCATTTCATTTTCAATGGAAACATTGTAATGCCTTAGTTATATCTTGGATGATTAGTTTAGTTTCAAAAGGAATCATCAGTAATGTTGCTTACAATCAAGAAGCAAGAATTGTTTGGCTTGATCTTAAGGAATGTTTTCAAAGGAAAGATGGCACAAAAATTTATATGCTGCAGGGAGAGATCAATTCTATCAGTCAAGGTTCCTTAACAATGGGAGAATATTTCAACAAACTAAAATACTTATGGGAAGAATTGTCCCTGATTGTGCCAAATCTACCTGTCCTAGAATCCTTAAAGGAATATTCAGAGTATCTTGTACAGCAAAAGATATATAAGTTTTTGTTTGGCCTCAATGATTCTTTCACTCAGGCAAGGTTACAGATACTTTTGATGCATCCAATTCCATCTCTTAATCAAGTGTATTCTATGATAGTTGAAGAGGAACATAGAAATAAAGTTACAGTGAGTACTCAATAGAATTTAGCTTTTTTTAGAAATTCCAGGCAAGGAAAACCTAAGAAGGACTATTCTATTATATGTGATCACTGTCATAAGGCTGGACACAAGAAATCTCAATGTTATAGAATAATTGATTTTCCACCCAATTTCAAATTCAACAAAGGCAGAACTCAAAACACAGTTGCTAACAATGTTGGTACAGATTTTGAATTACAATCTAAATTGAAAGACACAGAAGAAGGATCTGCTAAGTCTTCTACATCAGTATCTGACAAAATGCACATGCTCTCTGATGATCAGTACAATCATTTTTTGAAGATGTTGGAGAAAGATATGACTTCTGAGATTTCTGGTTTAATGGCAAGCATGGATTTTCGTAAACATACTAATCACACTTGGATAATTGATACTGCAGCCTCTCAGTACATGACATCTAATATATGTGGTATGATTAATATGATTCGTCTAAAGGATACAAAGTTTGTCACTTTACCTAATAGACATAAATCCATTGTCACTCATAAAGGTTCCTTTAGAATTAATTCTGATATCATTTTGTCTGATGTTCTATATACACCAGAGTTCAGATATAATTTGATATCAGTATCTCAATTGACTAAATATTCTCACTGTTCTATCATTTTTTATCCAAAGAAATGTGTGATACAGGAGCAGCCAAGTGAGATGATGATCTTGATTGGTAGAGAAAGTCATGAATTATATCTTCTAGATAGTGGAGCAGATGCTCTTCAGGAAGACAAAGTAATGAAGGCTTCATTTGATGGTGGTGGAGATGATAAGCTATGGCACAAAAGGCTGGATCATTTACCCTATGACAGACTTCAATTTGTTTTAGATTTTCATTTTACAGTTCCTAAAGATACACATTGTAAGGTCTGCCCAGTTGCAAGACAGATCAGATTACCTTTTCATAATACAGATATAGAAAAATGTAAACACATATTGGATCTAATACATATTGACATTGGGGTCCATATAATATTGTGTCACATGCTGGATTTAGATTCTTTCTCACCATTTTGATGATTACAGTCGTATGACATGGATTTATCTGTTAAAACAAAAATCAGAGGCTTTTACGCACTTATAACAATTTATATTGAGGATCGAAACACAATTTAATACTATAGTCAAAGTAGTGAGATCTGACAATGAGGCAAAATTTTTTTTCTATGAAATGTGCTGACTTCTTGATCTCTAAAGGAATGCTCCATCAAAGTACTTGTCCGTATACTCAGCAAAATGGGATGGCCGAGAGGAAACATAGACACCTAATTGAGATAGCCCGTGCCTTATTTTTTCAATCCTTCATACCAATTAAATATTGGGATGAGTGTATCAAGGCAGCTGTTCACATAATAAATCGTATATCACTTAAAGTTTTGAATAATGTGTCTGCTCTTGAGAAGTTATTTTCTAAATAGCCTGATATCTCACATTTAAAAACTTTTGGATGTTTGTGTTATGTGACAAATTTAAAAGTGTCAAATAAGTTTGATGCTAGAGCTATACCAGCAGTCTTCTTGGGATACAACAGTACACAAAAGGGCTATAGATATATGGAAATAAAATTAAAGAGAATATCTATCAGCAGAAGTGTTACATTTCATGAATAAATATTTCCTTTTGCCTTCAAGAGCACAAGTGATAATTCAAAGTCTGCTTCAAATAGTTTTCCAATTCATGATCATAGTACTCTGCCTCAATTTATTCACATATCAGTAGACTCCTGTAATCAGAATGAACCTGATTCTTCTCCTCATCCAGAGGTTGTTCAAAATTCTACAGAAGAAATTATTCAGAATTCTACAGCGTTCTCCTTACATTCTCTTGATTTACATATTTCTCTCTCAGATTTGGAATCTTCAAGTGACCACTGTTCAGGTTCTCCAAATGCAATTAATCAGTCTACTCAGAATATTAGTCCAAAGAGGATTGGTAAGCAGCCAGCTTGGATGAAAGATTATGTTGTTAACTCATATGATCTTTATCCTATGAGTAATCATGTTTCTTTTAACAAATTATATCAATCATATATGTCATTTCTCTCAGATTCAGTGTCATTATGTGAACCTTCTAGTTATGCTCAAGCTGTTCAAGATCCTAATTGGATAATAGCAATGAATAATGAGCTTGAGGCTTTAGAATCAAATGGCACATGGAAATTGGTTGATAGGCCTTATGGTAAAAAAGAAATTGGATGCAAATGGATTTTTAAGATAAAGTTAAATGCTGATGGCTCAATAGAAAGCTACAAAGCCAAATTGGTAGCCAAAGGGTTTAGTCAACAAGAGGGCAATTGATTACAAAGACACTTTCTCAGCAGTAGCAAAGATTGTCACTATACGAGCATTCTTAATTTCTGTTGTACAATAGAATTTATCCATATACCACCTGGATGTCAATAATGCTTTTTTGAATGGGGATCTTTTTTAAGAAGTATATATGCAGCCTCCACAAGGTTTAAAGATTAGAAACAAAGTCTGTCGACTGCTCAAATCCCTTTATGGTTTGAAATAGGCTTCAAGACAATGGTACTTGAAGTTTTCTGAAGTTTTAATAGCATCTGGTTTTACTCAAAGTAGAAATGACTACACTCTATTTACTAAAGGAGTAGGGGGTAATTTTGTGATGTTGCTAGTGTATGTTGATGACATACTATTGGTAGGGAATTCTAAAGATCTTCTTCATGATATCAAGTCTCATCTCAATCAGCATTTCAAACTTAAGGATCTCGGGTCTTTAAAGTATTTACTGGGCATAGAGATACTAAGATCAAATAAGGGCATTATTGTTTCTCAACGAAAATATATCATGAAGCTTATTGAAGATTGTGGGTTAAGTGCTTCCAAACTTATTTTTACCCCAATGGAAGAGAATTTAAAGCTTACCTCTCGTGAATATGATGAATTCATTTACAAGAACAATTCTGCAGCTATTAATGATCCTATGTTACATGATATCAGTTCTTTTCAAAGATTAGTTGGCAGACTCATTCATATTATACAAACTCGACCTGACATTACTTTTTCTGTTAGACTTCTGAGTCAGTTTATGCTTTCACTTAAAAAATCTCATATGAATGTTGCCTTAAGAATTGTTCATTATTTAAAAAATTCTCCTGGCAAAGGCCTTCTTTTTTCAGTCGAACAAAATAATACTCTTCAGGTTTACATTGATGTAGACTGGGCTTCTTGTTTATCAACCAGGAGGTCAATTTTTGCTTTTTGTATCAAACTGGGATCAGCATCAGTTTCATGAAAGTCAAAGAAGCAGGATGTTGCTCGGTCTTCAGCAGAAGCAGAATATCGAAGTGTGGCTCTTGGAGTAGCTAAATTGATTTGGTTACAATTTTTATTTTTTGAGCTGCATTTACCTATTTCTCTCCCAATTCATGTGTTTACTGATAGTCGATCAACATTGCAGATTGTTGAAAATCTTGTTTTTCATGAGTGGACCAAACATATTGATGTCGACTATTTGTTTGTGCGTGAGCGTGTTCTTCAGAAGCTCATTAAGCTGAATTATATTGCAACTTCAAAGCAACCAGCGGATGTTCTAATGAAGGCTCTATCGCAACCTTAACATGAGCATCTGAGCACCAAGTTGGGTCTGTTTGACATTTTCCAACCACCAACTTGAAGGGGTATTGAAGTATTCAGTATACTACTTGTACTACCATTCTGATCGGTGTACTATCATTCCTCATTAGTGTACTACTTCTAATTAGTGTACTACTTGCACATAGTTTTCAAATCAGTGTGTACATATATAAACCCTCTGCTTTGTATCGAACCACCTAATTTTTGAAGTTCTTGAATCAAGCTGCTTTTCGTCTCCAACTCTGTTATTTCTTCTTTTTGCAATTCTATACGATTCACACCATCTATAATTTCCAATCGCAATCAAATTTAATCTCTTAATTAATATCTTTTAACAATTCTGATTTATTTTCAATAATTAAATAATTCCGAATTTAATTAAATAATCCCATAATACATCTTATCCCTAATTAGACTCCTTTCCTATTTTTCTTTATTTTCGGAATTATTAATTATAATAATATTAATGGCCAAATTTCTCAAATAAAATAATATAACATTATCTTTTTAATTCATTAAAATCGAAGTCGTTACATAAACACTTCGTTTTCAGTCTTGTTTTTTATGGCGAACAAACTGATCAGCTATGTCCGAAGTACTTATTCCTCTGGTAGTCAAACTTTGACGAGAACCTCATATTACTAGACACTTATTCCTCTCAAAGTTGGCTTTATTGACAACCTGAGTTGATTGTGTGAATTGCGATGTTTTCTCTGCTTGTATTGCCGTGCCCTTATGCTGCTCATGTTTTCATTGAGATACAATGTGCACCAAGCTTAACGTGCATTATAGTGTTAAATAAACGATTGATTCATTTTAAACGCCCATTGAAGGTCCCAACATGGTTAATTTGTCGGCTGATGTTTGTTAACTATTCATCTGAGTGTTCATTATGTTTGTTAAATCTTGTGAATCAATTGAAGGCGTCCTCTGTGTATCTTTTTGTCTTAAACTCATAAACTTATAGTAGACCCTAACATTATTAATTTTCCGGAAGTTGAATGTGCTCATTCCATGAGCAGAGCTATAATGATCGATCCAAAAAGTTATATATCACGTTGTTTGAACATTCCATGTTTCTCATGTTCTCTTCTGGCGATGAGGTACAGGTTTCAAATCTGGCGACTGCCTTCATGTGCAGCAATGCAGTTGTCACTTGTAATCTTTGGACCTATTAAAGGAGCGGGTCCCTCAATGTGAATAAAGATGTGTGAGTAAAGAAATTAGATGCAAAGGCCACTGATGGAGGCACTGAATCCATCAGTGCAAGACTCCGAGAGAAGCACACACTTGTGACTGGTCCAAATGATTTAGTTAGGCACATTTGTTCTCTTCCATCTATCTGCCCTTAACCATCATGTCTACCATGGCCTTTGGTCCTGCCCATGGCCATGTGGACTTGGCACAAGTTGCAGAACAAGGACGAGTGCTTGCAGACAATTGAATGTATAACAAATACTATAAACTTTCAGTGGTCAAAATCCGTTCTTAGATGTCTGCCGGAGAGAGGATACCTTTTTTTTTTTCTCTTCTTTCGTTTGTTTGCCAGCGAGAGGTGAGTAACAAAATATCTCTGATTGGGAGTTGGTTCTTTCTTTCTTCCGCATCTTCGTACTGAAATGCTCAACTCAATTCAAAAAGTCTGATTCCTGAAATATAATAAATTTCTCTAAACAGAAATCAGAAATTTAATCTTTTTAACAAATACTGAAAACGTCTGAAAATTTTTTACCACTCTCATACAGATTTATTGGCATGTGCATTTTATATATGAAACACGGATTGTTTTCATTATTTTTTCCACATCTTCAGTTGATTAAAATGAAGAAGGTCCATCGTCAATAGGCATGTCGATCATCTTTGAAATCTCAAGAACTTTTGACCTCTTAACTTTTACAATAGATATATTTTATTTATTTATGATTTATTGCGTACTTAACACACGTCGAAACATTTCATACAAAAAGTTCAGTAATTTATTAATTACGTTATGTTTCGAAAATCATTTCTTACTCAATTTAGTTTACACCAGAAATTCGATGCATTTTAAAGTTCACATTCTGGCAACTGCAAAATGACATGTAATTGATGGATTGATTCTACAATAAAAAGACAATATTTACACTCCTGTATAAATCGAATACTTTACACATATATTTTCTCTTGAAAAGTATATTCTCAACGATCGATAACTAACAATAAAATAATAGAGCTAAATATTTTGAATCTTTGCACTCAACCCGTTTGGTACAATGAACAAATCAAAGAACACAATCTCATTTTTACATTTTTATCCCAACTACATTTTTTTTTTCAAATGTGTGAATCCACATCAATAATTGCTTGAATAGAAAAAAAAAATGTAAGAACACATTTGTTCCTATAAACTGTTCCTACGGTACTCCCATTGTAAGATTATATTGGAAATAATATGATTTATTTTGAGAATAAAAGTGAAGATGCATGCTAAATCGGGCAAAAAGAATCTTAGCATAATTTGTACCGTTTTATCATCTTCCAAAAGTATTATTTCTATCTGTAAAATTTGATTTACGATGACGCAGATTGATAATCGGATCAGATTGAACTGATAAGACCGGATCAAATCAAATGGTCCAATCAAATAAGTTAATAAAAAATATATTATGTTAAATAAATTATTCTCTTATTTTCATTGTCTTATCATATGCACAACAAAAAATATAATAAATTAAAATAAAATAGCTGAAAAGTCAAATAATATAATAAATGAAGTATCAATTAAATAGTTATTACATAAAATAATATAAATGATATTTGATGAAAAATGAAAAAAAGTGGACTCTAAATTATATATATATGTGCGTGTGCGCTCAAGTGATGTGTCTTAAAAAATTTTGAATTTTTTTGTCCTAATTATTTTTTTCACTCATCTGACTGGAGTCACCCAAATTCGTCGAGTCGCCAGCTAAACTTAAATTTTAATCAAATTTGATTGAATCAAAATGGATCAAATTTTCCAATTAGATCGGGTTTTGCAGCACTAATTTATACTGTATTTGCATGAGCATAGATATTTATATCATCCAACTATGCTATCAAGGGCAAGGCGTTGAAGCTTTCCGTATTTGGAGGTAAAAAACATCATACACATAAGTCACCTCCCCTACCAACCATAATTGTTTTCAGCTTTTTGATTCTCTAACTTTGAGCTCAGCCCCTTGTATAAGAAAGTTTTGAAAAGGGACATGTTAACACTATAAGAAATCCGCCATTTAGCGACGCAATACTATCCGATGTTAATTCGACGCTACTAGCATCTAAATAGCGATGACGTTGGGTCAACAAGATCAGACGCTAATTGCCTCCCAGTAGCATCGATTTAGCATCACATTCGCGTTACAAAAAGTTGATGCTAAAGCCGACGCCATAGCGATGCTATGTATACGCTATTATCACACGCCAAGACTAGAAATTGCGAGGTAAATTATAGCGTTGTATTAGCATCGACATGATGCGACGTAAGTTAGCATCAACAACAATGCAGCGCTAAATCGACACAAGTTCAGAAGGCGATTTTGGCGTCCGCAACTTGCATTGTATTGGCATCGACAAGGGGTGGTGCTAATTAGCGCCAAAAAGTCTGCGTCGCTACATTGATGCTAGTTCTATGTTGCCGTTGACATGAGTCGATGCTAATGTGACATTGAATACTTGGGACGCTAATGTGAAGTTAATGCGATGCCAATGTTAGAATTTTAAGAATATACAAGTATTTATATAAGTATACATATACATACTATACAATACTATATACTATACTTAACTATATTATACACCATACTATACTATATATTCTATTATATAATATATAAAAATTAATATACCATGCTATGCATACATTATACTCCAATTCTCAAATTCCAAAATTGGGAAATAGTACTTCTTCATTTTCCATGGGATTCAAATGATGATTATCAGAGATCCGACCATCGAATCATCGTGAAATTTGTACCTCTTATAGATCACAGCAACACAAATTTTTTAGTATTTTTTTATGATCTTAGGAGGCCAGATGGCAGAGTTAAGAACCTAGGAAAAAAGGACTCCGATGGTCGCCAACGTGAGTCCGGTGGGAATCGGTCGAAATGAAAATTACAGACTCATAGAGATCGACACAAGCTCTCCAAGCATAAGAATCGTGGCAATCGGAGGTCAGAAGAAATTCAATAAAATGGGCAAAGTTTCAAAATAGAAAAAATCAATTCTCCGCGGTCCTAGATGAAAAAATAGGCATTTCGAAGGGCTAGAGAAGGTGGGATGGGGCAAATCTTTCACATTTCACGTTTTTTTCCTTTTCTTCCAATTCTCAAAACACCTATTTTTCATAATTATAAAAATTCCTCAAGAATTCCATTCCCCCTAAGAAATTTAAAAATGTGCTTTCTAGAAAATCAAACTTTCGAGAGCACTCGAAATTGTCCCATTTAGTCGACATAGAGTTTTCAAATTTTTTCAAGAAGTGTTAATTCTCTTAGAATTTTTTTTATTCAAACTTAAAAAGAGTATTCAAAATGGTCTATATTGCTTCGTGCTCTTAAAAAAATATTAGAAATTACTTTTCTCGAAATCGGACATCTGGGGACTTCTTAGAGTGGCCTCATTTGATCGACATATAATTTTCAAATTTTTCGAGTGATGTTGATAAACATATACATATACATATATGCATACATATATGCATATACATACATGTACACATATACATATATACACACACATGTACAATATACAAATATACACATACACATACATATATATGTATATATTATATATATGCATATATACATAGTTAATAACTTTATCGTACTTTAGCAACACCTTTGCGATGCATTTGCACCGCATATCCATAGCGACACAAAGGCTTCCCAATAGCGTAGACATTTTCGTCGCTACTTCATTTTAGTGTTAGAATAGCGTCATCGTCTCGTGATGCTAGTTTAGCGCCTCAGTGTGTTGACGTCAATGCGACACTATATTCCAGCTTAGCGTCGCAATTTCTAGGTCATTAATATGTGACGCTATTAGACATATTTTAGAATTAATTATCTTTTAGAATTGAATTAACTTGGCACCATATTAGTGACGCAATAGCATTACCAAATTTGTGATCTAAGTGACGATCTGTGTGCTTGTCGAACAATGAATCAGAATCATCCTTTCATTTCATCCGACGGTTTTGCCTACTCGGACACCATCGTTTCCCCCTTTTAACCGCTCAGCCTGCTTGGCCGACACTGCCAGTCCTCATCCTCCTCCTCCTCCGTTGCTGCCTGCCTGGACGATGACATCAGTTCTCATCCTCCTCCTCCTCCATTGCTGCCACCCGGACGATGCCGCTGGTCGTCGTCCGTCCTCCTACTCCGTTGCTACCTAACCGGACGATGCCGCCGGTCCTCCTCCTCCTCCTCTGTTGCTGCCTGCCTGGACGCCGCCGCCTCCTTCTCCTCTTCTTCATCTCTCCAACTACCACCACCGCTCCAATGCCCGTCGGATCCGGTGCCTCTCCTCCTCCAACGCACCAGTGGCCCCGTCTTCTCCGTCGCGGACTTTGATGCCATAGGAAATGGCAGCCGATGTAACACGGCCACCATCCAAGAGTGCATGGCGGCTGGCGGCGGACTCGTCGTCTTCCCCTCCAGCGTGCACGATGGCTGATCCGTTCGGCGTGACGTGTTCAAGGCCAGGGCGGCGGGGCTCAAGGCGCGATGGGTCTTCTCGCAGTCGTCTAGGAAGGATGATGACGACGAGGAGGCCTTCAATTGTACTTTGATGTAATTAGATCATCTAATTGTGATAGATGTAGTAGAAATGTATATGTGATGTAATGTAATTTGATATAATGGAAATGTATATGTACATGTAATGTAATTTGTTGGTGCTTCAATTGTAATGTAAAAAAATAGCAATTAATGAATGGAGCGCCATTGTAATGTAATTTAATGGATGAATGAGCAAGGCGACAGTCAGGGATGAACATATTGTTTGTAGCGTCTCTTTAGTGTCGCAATAGCATCTCAAAATTTAGCGCCACGTTAGCGTCGCAGCAACGACGCAGGAAAATTGAGTTATAGCACCATATTAGCGTCCGATAGCGCCAACCCGGCGTCGGATGAGCGTCGATAGTTTCAGCGCAGCTTTAGAGTCGGAGTAGCGACACGTATTGACACGTCATGATGACATTTTTTGCATCATTATAGCATCACATTAGCACCACCCTTCGACAGTAATAGCGTCGACATACTCGTAGGCGCGAAGTCGACGCTATTAGCGTCGGAGAAATGATGTCACCAAGCCTGTGGCACGAAGTCGACACTAATGCGTCGCTATTGCCTTCACCGCCGAGTTAGCGATGCATTAGAGTCTATATTGCTGCGTCGCTAATCGATGATTTTCTTGTAGTGTAATAATTTAGTAATAATTTATTGCATTCTATCCTAATTAAAAATTTATTTGATCATCAAAATAGCTCAAAATAAAAGATGCTCTCGCACTACGGGATCTCGTTGTTTGATCAACGAACTTGTAAAGAGTCAAGGGGGATCCATCCCCCCTATCGAGGGGCGTGGGGGTGGAGTTCTTATTCTATTTGTGATTCAAAATTAATTTATTTCCTTATCATGAGATATGTGTCCTAATTTTGAGAGATTAATTTAAAGTTTCAGTCAGCGTGTAATTCTTATCATCTGTAAAAAAAAGTGTCTATATAAACTCCCTAGGAATCCGAATAAAAAATTATCTGAATTGTATCTTTATTCTATTTTCATCTAATAAAATTTTACATCGCCTTAAAATTCTCGATTCGTTCCTCGATGCATAATGTTTTCTCGTGTAGAAATTCTAACAAATTGATATCAAACCCATGTTCTGTTGTCGATCCTCTAGAAAATGTAGATATGGCATCGCACAATGTGAAGATTGAAAAATTCATAAGGTAATAGTTTCAGTGTATGATAAATCAAGATGCAGACACTTTTGAAACAATGGAACATGTTGAAGAACAAATGAAAGAAGGAAGACTCAAAGGGCAAAAGAGAATAAATTGACCTAGATGACTTGGTGGCACAGGAGAAGGCACACTCTGATCCTATTGTGTCTATCAGACGAGGTGATTATTAAAGTCGCCGATAAAGAAACAACGACTAGTTTGTAAAAATTTGAGAGTCTTTACCTGGCAAAGTCTCTTATCAACAAGTTGTTGTTGAAACAATATCTCTTCGCCCTCTGCGTGCAAGAAGGTACTCATCTATATCATCTTGATCATATGAATACTCTATTGACGGAGTTAACAAACATAAATGTAAAAATTGAGGACAAAAATGTTGCCCTAGTTCTATTAGTGCCTCTTCCTCTATCATACAAAAGTTTTGTTCAATCTGTTATCATCGAAAGAGACGCAATAATTCTAGAAGAAGTAATATCGAGTCTACACATTCATGAACTTCGACATAAGACATCTGACAAGATCGTGAATTGATGCATAGAAGTCATGCATAATTTTTAGGCCAATTTATTTTAACTTTAAGAGTGTTTCATGATTTAAAATGAAAAAATATTGTAAATATATTAAAATTCCCTAAAGATTTATTACTACCTAAGCTTGATTAAATTCATGACAGGGAATGGAAATACACTGGAATATGGACGAAAAAGTCATGGAAAACAACTTTTAGCAGTTGTCACGGCCGTGCAAATGAGAGTCACGCACGTGCAATGAGGAGCGGAATTTAATCTTTCTGTCACGATCGTGCGGATGAATTTCACGACCATGCAAATCGAAGGCTTGGAAAACTTTCTGTCACGGCCGTGCAATCGATCGTCACGCCCGTGCTGCGAAAGACTAGAAATTGATGTTCTGTCACGGCCGTGTCACTTGATTTTCACGGCCGTGATGGTGTTTCTGTTAGGCAATTTTAAGCCATTTTTATCCACATTTTTTATAAGATTTCGGGTTGTTGAGCCATGCTACAGAAAAAACTATTTAAGGATACCCCTAATCATTTGGGGGATCATCTTTGGAGGGCATAATTCAGAGGTTGAAGGCTTGGTGAAGGAGATCCAGAGGCTACAACGAAGTTCTATCGGAAACTCGAGAGATGACGGTAGAATTAGAAGTAGTTCTTCTTGTTCTCTTTTCTTTTCCTGAAACATTATTTAGATTGATGTACTCTAGTTTATTAGAGTAGTTCTTTAGGATTTTCTTGATTGAACCATATTCTTTATGAATTCTTCGTCCAATTAGTTGATGGATCAATAGCATGTGTTTGAAGATTTGATCAATTGTTACCTGAGATTTATTCTTTTGAATCTTTTGATTATCTGAAAATAAGTTTTTTAGATTCTCTAGAGTTTTTCTCTAATTTTTCTCTTACATACCATAATTGGGGAAATCGCAAGAGACCCAATTGTGTTGTTGTTAAGGTCTGAATGCGTTTTGAGATTGAATAGGTTAGATTAAGAACCGAAAGGATTATTCTCTTTTATTGATATCAAAATAGGTTTTAAAACCTAAAATATCGATTAAACCAAATTGGGAATTTTTCCTTATTAATTCATCATCTTTTGTCTAGAATTCATATGTGAGTAGCGGCATTAATCAAGATAAGTCATATTCACCAAATCTATACTTTTAAAGTCCATTGATCATATTCTTATATTTTTATTAATTATTCAACTTATTTTCTCATTAAACAATTTATTCATCTTTTCTCAAGTTATAAGCAAGAGAAGTTATTAATTATTTCTTGTCATCGTGGGAACGATACTTTATACTCATCATTTTATTACTTGAACGATTAGTGCACTTGCTAGTGTTTCTAAGTTCGCAAATATGCATGAAGCTTGGGACAGATTCAATGATCTAGTTAGCAAAGTCTCAAATCATAACATTCCCCTATAACAGCAAATTTAGTACTTCTATAATGGGGCAACCGTCGAGATAAAGGACAAGATTGACACTGCAGCTGGAGGGACCATTGTGGATAGATCTCCTGAAGATCTTTACAGGTTGTTTGATAATCTTGCCTTGAACAGTTGGCAAAATGCAAAAGTGAAAAAAGCTGGATTTCATCAGATAGATAATGCAAGCCATATTCAAGCTCAACTAGATGTCCTAGCAAGGAAAATGGACATGCTAATGACGCAAAAGCCTGTCAACAAAATCTCAAACATCATTTGTGATATGTGTGGAGGAGGGCATCCTAATCATGAATGCCAAGCAGGTATGAATTTTCAACAACAAAATTTTAAGGATGCTAATTATGTCTCCAATAATGCTTTCAGAAATAATGTGGGGAGCAATCCATACAACACTGGGTTGAGGAATCCTCCAAATTATTCATGGGTGAACAATAGAGGTCCAGCACTACCCCCCCATTTATCACCCTCGTCCTGAACCTAAGACTAACTTAGAGGATGTTTTATCAAAGTTTATTACAACTGTTGAGACTAAGTTCACCAATCAGGATGCATCAATAAAAAATTTGGAAACTCAGATTGGTCAACTGAAAAACATGATATTTGGGAGACAGCCAGGAAGCTTGCCTGGTAACATAGAGAAAAATCCGAGAGAGCAAGCAAATGCAATCGTTCTGAGAAGTGAACTTCAGCTAGAATGTCCGAAAATTCCTGAAGCAGTGACACCTTTGCAGGAAGAAAAAGTTGAAAAAGAAGAAATACAGAACAACACTGCACCATCTAAGGAGGATAAGCTTCAAGAAAAGACAAGATGAAAGAATTCGGAAACTCCCTTACCCACAGAAATATCAAAGGGAGATGTTAGATAAACAATTTGCTAGGTTCTTGGAAATTTTAAAACAATTGCATATTAATATTTCATTTTTCGAAGTCATTTTGTAGATGCCAACTTATGTTAAATTCCTGAAGGACATCCTGACAAACAAGAGGAAGATAGAAAAATCTGGACTGGTGAAACTTTCATCTAGTTGTTGTGCTATAGATCAACAAGATCTTTCTCAGAAATTGAAGGATCCAGGGAGTTTCACAATTCTATGTTCAATTGGAAATTTCTTTTGTGCTAACGCTCTATGTGACTTAGGTGCCAGCATTAATTTGATGCCATACTCAGTATTTTTGAAGTTAGGCACAGGTCAACTTAGAGAAATGAGAGTTCTCCTTCAACTAACCGATCAATCAATAAAGAAACCCAAAGGATTATTGGAGGATGTACTAGTTAGGGTTGACAAATTCATATTTCCTACTGACTTTGTCATTCTTGATATGCAGACTGAAAAGGAGCCTCCATTAATCTTGGGCAGACCATTTCTTGCCACGGGAAGAACGTTGATTGATGTTCAACACGGAAAAATAACATTAAGAATAAATGACGAAGACTTATCATTCAATATTGGACAAATTTTGAAATATCTGATTGATAATTCGTTTTGTTTTGCAATTGATATTTTTTATGAACATGGCAGGGACAATATCGATGAAATAGTGGAGACCTAGATGAAGGATGCTAAAAATGAGAAATTGGAGGAAGAATTAATGAATGAAGATTCTAGTATAGTGGAGTTAGAAGAAGGAGATTTACCACCCCCTATTCCTAAACTCAAAATTTTACTTATGCATCTTAAATATTATTTTTTAGAAACTAATAAGTTCCCTGTAATTGTGTCTTCATCATTGACAGAAAAAATGGAGAATAGGTCACTTGAAGTACTCCGCAAACACAGAAAAGCTATAGCTCGGAGCATAACAGATATCAAGGGAATTTTCCCTTCTATCTGCATGCACAAGATTTTGATGGAAGAAAACAGCAAACATGTAACCCAATTTCAAAGGAGACTTAATCCAATGTTGAAGGAAGTAGTGTACAAGGAAGTTGTTAAGCTACTAGATGCATGGATTATCTACCCTATCTCTGATAGTAGCTGGACTAGTCTGGTACAAGTGGTCCCCAAGAAACGTGGGATGGCGGTTATAACGAACGCACAAAACGAGCTCATTCCCACACGCACAGTTACTGACTGAAGGGTATGTATCGATTATCGAAAATTAAATGATGCTACCCGTAAAGACCACTTTCCACTTCCATTTCTTGATCAAATGTTAGAAAGAGTTTCTGGTCATAAATATTACTGCTTTTTGGATGAATATTCTGGTTATAACGAAATTGCAGTAGCTCCTGAAGATCAAGAAAAAACAACTTTTACATGTCCTTATGGCACTTATACTTATTGCAGAATGTCATTTGGATTATGTAATGCCCCTGCAACATTCCAAAGATGCATGATGGCCATATTTTCATATATGAATGAGAGGATCTTAGAAATCTTCATGGATGACTTTACCCTTTTTGGAGAATCATTTGATGATTGTTTGTTAAATCTATCTCAAGTACTTCAAAGATGTGAAGATACTAACCTATTCCTGAACTGGGAAAAGTGTCATTTTATGGTGCATGAAGGTACAGTACTCGGATACAAAATCTCTCAATGAGGTATAGAGGTTGATATGGTCAAGGTAAAGGTGATAGCAGACTTACCACCCCCAACTTCGATCAAGGGTGTGAGAAATTTCTTAGGACATGCAGAATTTTACAGACACTTTATAAAAGACTTCTCCAAAATAGCTAAACCTCTAACCACCTTACTTTCTAAAGATGTTAAATTCGATTTTGATGATGATTGCTTAAATGTCTTTAATATATTGAAACAGAAGTTAATCTTTGCACCTATGGTAGTAGGACCATACTGTAGTCTGCCATTTGAATTGATGTGTGATACCAGTGATGGAGCAATCGGGGCCGTGCTTGGACAAAGAAAGGGGAAAGTTTTCTATGTTATTCATTATGCAAGTAGAACACTGAATCCAGCACAATTGAATTATGCCACAATAGAGAAGGAATTCTTAGCTGTCATCTATGCTTTTGATAAATTTCGATCCTATTTAATCTGTTCCAAGGTGATTGTTTATACAGACCATGCAGCAATTCGCCATCTAATGGAGAAGAAAGAAGCCAAACCTAGACTGTTGCATTGGATTACTACAGCAATTTGATGTGTGAAGGATATAAGAAAGGATTAGAAAACTTGGTGGCAGATCACTTATCCCGTTTGGAACCACCTCCGGAGGAGGAGGGAGACATCCTAGAAGAATTTCCCGATGAAAGGATGTTTACAATGGAAACATTATTCAAGGTAAAACTTTTTTATCAAATCCCCTGGTTTGCTGATATTGCTAATTAGCTTGCAGAGAAATGGATTCCAAAGAGTATGACAAAGCAGCAAAAAGCCAAGTTCTTTTCTGACCTCAAACATTACATATGAGAGGAGCCCATACTTTTTCGAGTGTGTGCTGATAATATTATCAGGAGATGTGTACTTGAAGATGAAGTACAAAGCATCCTATATCACTGTCACGATAGAGAAGCAGGAGGACACTTTGGATCAAACAGGACAGCCGCCAAAGTTTTGCAATGTGGATTCTATTGGCCCACCATATTCAAGGATGCACAAGCTTACTGCAATTCGTGCGACAAGTGTCAACGAATGGGTAACATTTCTCGACATAACGAAATGCCGCTGAATAATATATTAGTTTGTGATATTTTTTATGTTTGGGAGATAGATTTTATGGGACCATTTCCTAAGTTTATGAACAATGAATATATCCTAGTAGCCGTAGACTATGTATCTAAGAGGGTTGAAGCCTTTTGCAAAAATATGGTATTACTCACAAGGTTAGCACGCCCTATCATGCCCAAACTAGTGGACAAGTAGAAATTTCTAACAGAGAATTGAAAAGGATATTGGAGAAATATGTGAATGCATCTAGGAAGGATTGATCCGTAAAACTAGACGATGCATTATGGGCATACATGACAGCATTTAAAACTCCTATAGGTATGTCCCCATATAGATTAGTGTTTGGAAACGCATGCCATCTCCCTGTAGAACTGGAACATAAAGCATATTGGGTTACTAAATTTCTTAACTTCGATATGAAATCCATTGGTGAAGACAAGTTGTTGAAGTTGAACGAACTTGAAGAAATTTGGAAAATGGCTTATGAAAATGCCAAGCTATACAAAGAAAGAATCAAGAGAATTCATGATAAGAATATCCTTTCCAAGGAATTTACCCCAGGCCAACAGGTTCTTTTATATAATAGCAGATTAAGGCTTTTTCCAAGAAAATTAAAATATAGATGGACAGTTCCCTTCATAGTGGTCCAAGTATTTTCGTATGGAACCATTGAAGTTCAATCACTATCAGGAGGCAATTCTTTTAAGGTAAACGGTCAAACATTTCAAGCACTACATTGGAGGTAAGGTTGAAAAGGAAGGCCACTCAGTGCCCTTATTAGACCCCTAAAGATGAAAAGGCAAACATCAAGCTAATGACTATAACTTAGAACTACATTGTCTAAAACCTTTTTCTTTTCTTTCACCGATTAGTTTTGAGTTTGGACAAGATTTGGTTTCATTTTTAATTTGTATTATGATGTTCAGGATTACTTGGTCACGGTCGTGCCCTATTCTGTCAAGGCCGTGCAGCAAGCCAACTTTTTAGTCAAAAATAATGCCTTCTGTCACGATCGTGCAGAAAATTTCACGGCCATGCCCCACTTCCATACAAGATCAACACGTGGCGACCATCCAATAGCGTCGTCGATGATTTTATAAAAAAAAATGTGCGTGCCCTAAATGCACGGCCGTCTTAATCAGATGACCCGCGACCGCTCCCCTTTTTTTCCATCGAAGATCCACCGCACTGGTCGCGCCGCCTCTTCACCGGCCGTCGGTGGATTATCCATCAACCCCATCTCCGTCGATCGTCGTCCGCAGCACGGCTCCGATCCAGACGCCGCACCCTTGGTATTCAACCGACCTAAGCGCCGCCGCCTTTCCCAACTATCGACGCACGTCGGCCGTTGCTTACCACCGATCTCGCCGGACAGTCGTGCCACCGCCTCCCTCATCATCGTCATCTTCACTGGCGGCCGATCACATCTCAATCACAACCATCGGTCGGGCACCGGCGGATTGTTCGCCAATTTTGTCTCCGCCAAAATCCATCGCCCTATTCATCGGCGACCGGCAATCAATCGTCACAAGCCGCTCCTCTGCCCCCTTCCTCCACAGAGTCGCCGCCGCCTCTTCACCGGCCGTCGACTATCGGTGGCGATTGTCAGTGTGCACGGTCGTGGTTCTTCAATAAGCCGCTGTATTCACGCGCACGGCCGTGCTTCCCTAATGCAGCAAGCCATGACCACACAACACGGCCGTGACTCTCTATTGCACGGCCATGACAGTGTGCTTTTCTTGGGGCACGAATGTCGGCACCTGCACCTAAACGGAAATGGCCGGTGAGCCATCCTCCGCGAAAGCCCCAGCCAGTACAAGAAGAACCTCCTCCTCCTGAATTGATACCACAGCCTCCTCGCCTTCCGTTTCGAGATGCTGAACAACGAAAAAGGTTTGATACGTTAAAAACACTTGGTCTCAGCGTCACTCGGTTTCTGCATATGGAGTCAGTGGAAGAATTTTTATTGAAGGATGATGTGTTGCTCATGTTTGACAACATTGGATTGCATCACTTTGCCACGAGTTATTGGTTTACATACGAAAGGTTAACACTTGAGTTTCTTTCCTCATTTTCGACTAACAAGAATTATTCAGTTATCACTTTCAGAATGCACAATAGCGAATTTAGGTTGACAAAGGAGGAATTCTATAACATTTATCATTTCCCCTTGGAGGCCTTAAGAAACAACGTGTCGATTTTGACTGCAAGGAGCTTTGGAAGGACATCACGGGAGAAGTTGTGTTTCCAGGGCGAACAGCTAAAAGCACGTCAATCCAAAATCCTATTCTGAGATACGTACACTATTTTCTTTCATGTGGGTTGTTTCCTCGAGCTAATAGTAAAGGTGCGGTCACTCAACTTCAGTTATACATTATGTGGGCCATGTTAAATCATGTTGTGGTGGATATTGGTGATCAATTGATTAGGCATTTTCAGAAAAATGCAATCAGAGTCTGTGGCATTATTACTGTAGGCAGCTTGATAACTCCTATTGCCCAACATTTTCATATTGATTTAGAGCAGGACATTCAGATTTCGGGAAGTATATTTTTGAACAGATATGCACTGAGTGCCATGCAATTAGTTGTTCATGATAGTGATCAAAAGGCAAACGTGTTCAAGTTCGATAACATTTCTATACCTATACCTTCTATTGATATCGATCGACTTACAATCTTTAATCACGATAACTGGCTGTTATTCTCGGCCCTAGGGGTAGCACCACAGGCCCCACCTGCTAGGACACATGACGCCGAGGCAGGCCCTTCCCGTACTTCACCACCAGCACAGATGGAGTCAAACACTGCTCAATCATCGTCAGCATATGACCTTAATGCTATCTATGGTCTTCTTTCTATTATGCAAGGACAGATTACTGACTTGGCCGCCGAGCATCGAGAGACTGCACGTATGACCGCCAGATGTACGCTTATCATCTCAGCCAGATCCACTTGGCACCTTCCCCACCTTCATCACCTCCAGAAGACTAGTACTTGATCGTCTCTCTTATTTTATTTTATATTTTTCTACTTATGTATTTTCCTTTTCTTTTAGCATGTTAAGCCTAACACTAGGGCAATGTCTGGTTCTAGCTTGGGAGAATTTTATGCGCTTTTATGAAAACCTTTTACACATTAGTTGCGACCCTTTTTGCGTACTAGATATGTGATAAACTCAATGTTGTGGTCAGTGCATCATTTCTCTCATGTTACATATTTCATTGTCTTAAAGTTCAGTGTCAAGGCATTGCTTATCTTATGAAATTCAATTATTGTTCTCTTTATCAGTTATCACCAGATTATTGGGAAATGGTAAGAGTTTGTTGCCGAGCAAATGAATCTACTCTTTAATTTGCACTTTTGAAATTATCTACTATGATATGACTCTTGATTATACTTGTATCTTCTTGAAGCATAAATTTTTTTTTGGAGCTTATAATTATGCTAATTAATTTTAATGTTAAAGTGAATGAAAAGAGAGCTAGTTGAGCTCCAACAGTTAAATGAGAAGTATAAAGTATCATCTGGAACCTTGGTATGTTCGGGTGATTAGATCCGTAGGGGATACTTGCCTGGCGACCTAAGAGCATCTGTTCTGGGATCCGTCGGTCAAAAGCCCGTTACATGGATCACTTTGTGCAATATGGAGGATTACTAAATTCTTAAAGTGAAAAAAAAATCTTAATGCTGAAATGTGAAATAATAATAGTATGAAAATAAGCTCCTTAAGGATTTGTGGTTCAATATTGATACTTTTATGAGATGGATGAATATTGTATGTAAATAATGTAGGGAGGATGGTTAAAGGTTGAGAATTTTGTAAGGCTAGGCTTGGTTTGAGAAAAGATACTCTGGTGATGACTGTGTAAAAGAGCAATAGGAGAAAAGTATTAGATATCGCAATGGAGCGAGGGCTTGTCTGACAAAATTACTTGAGGACAAGCAAAATATCTAGCTTGGGGGAATTTGATGCATAGAATTCATGCATAATTTTTAGGCCAATTTATTTTAACTTTAAGAGTGTTTCATGATTTAAAATGAAAAATTATTGTAAATATATCGAAATTTCCTAAAGATTTATTACTACCTAAGCTTGATTAAATTCATGACAGGGAATGGAAATACGCTGGAATATGGACGAAAAAGTCATGGAAAATAACTTTTAACAGTTGTCACGGCCGTACAAATGAGAGTCATGCCCATGCAATGAAGAGCGGAATTTAATCTTTTTGTCACGGCCGTGCGAATCGGAGGCTTGGAAGACTTTCTGTCATGGCTGTGCAATCGATCGTCACGCCCGTGCTACGAAAGACTAGAAATTGATGTTCTATCATGGCCGTACTATTTGATTTTCACGACCGTGATGGCGATTCTGTTAGGCAGTTTTAAGCCATTTTTATCCACGTTTTTTATAAGATTTCAGGTTGTTGAGCCATGCTACAGGAAAAACTATTTAAGGAGACCCCTAATCATTTGGGGGATCATCTTTGGAGGGCATAATTCAGAGGTTGAAGGCTTGGTGAAGGAGATCTAGAGGTTACAACGAAATTCTACCGGAAACTCGAGAGAGGATGGTAGAATTAGGAGTAGTTCTTCTTGTTCTCTTTTCTTTCCCTGAAACATTATTTAGATTGATGTACTCTAGTTTATTAGAGTAGTTCTTTAGGATTTTCTTGATTGAACCATATTCTTTATGAATTCTTCGGCCAATTAGTTGATGGATCAATAGCATGTTTGAAGATTTGATCAATTGTTACTTGAGATTTATTCTTTTGAATCTTTTGATTATCTGAAAAGAAGTTTTTTAGATTCTCTAGAGTTTTTCTCTAATTTTTCTCTTACATGCCATAATTGTGGAAATCGCAAGAGACCCAATTGTGTTGATGTTAAGGTGACTTGAGAAAGTCCTTAACTTTATATTCTAGTTGAATGCGTTTTGAGATTGAATAGATTAAATTAAGAACTGAAAGGATTATTCTCTTTTATTGATCTCAAAATAGGGTTTAAAGTCTGAAATATCGGTTAAATCAAATTGGGAATTTTTCCTTATTAATTCATCATCTTTTGTCTAGAATTCATACGTGAGTAGCGGTATTAATCAAGATAAGTCATATTCATCAAATATATACTTTTAAACTCCATTGATCATATTCTTATATTTTTATTAATTATTCAACTTATTTTCACATTAAACAATTTATTCATTTTTTCTCAAGTTATAAGCGAGAGAAGTTATTAATTATTTCTTATCTTCGTGGGAATTATACTTTATACTCATCATTTTATTACTTGAACGATTAGTGCGCTTGCTAGTATTTCTAAGTTCCCATCATGAATTCTTAGGACGCATGGTTGGTGACAATCACAAAAAATAGCCATCATCTGAATCCAAAGACAGACAAGCCAAAGAAGAATATCTATCCAAAGGACATCTACAAATATTGCAAAGAATCTAGTCATTGGAAGAAAGATTGCCCCAAGAAAAAGAAGAAAGATATAGTTGTTAGTACACTAGAGTAGCGAATCTGAATATGACGATTTGGCTCTTATGATTTCTAATTAGAGATGTTTAGAGGAGAATTGGATTCTAAATTCAGGATGCTCTTATCATATGACTCAACACAAAGAATGATTCTCAACTTATTAGAATATTGATGACAGTAACGTAATCATGAGCAATGATGTAATTTGTAAATAGTTAGAATTTACTCAATTCAGATTAGAACTCATGATAATCAGATGAGGACATTGATCTGTCATGTTCCGTAACTTATGAAAACCTTAATATCAATCATGTTGGATTGATGCAGTAGGAGGTGTTCTCATGTTCACCAAGGATCATATTGAAGTCATGAGAGAAGCCAGGCAAAAATCTTTATATGTACTACAAGGCATAGTAATTTCTAGCGTGCTTGTAGTAAGTAATTCATTGAAATACATTCAAGTTGTGACACATGCAACTTGGACATTGAGTAAAAAAGGGATGAACATCCTTAACAAGTGTAGTCTTCTAAGTGGTCAGAAGATATCCAAAATCAAGTTCTGAAAGTACTATGTCTTCGGCAAGCAAAAACGACTTCAATTTAGCAAAGTAATGCACAAGAAGAAGGTGACACTTGATTATATATACGCTACTATTAGGGCCCCTCTCGTGTTCCATCTCTAGAAGCTTTTATATATTTCTATATATGATAGAAGACTACTCAAGATGATATGGATATTCATGATGAAGCACAAGAGCAAGGCATTCAAAGTCTTACGAATAGTGGAAGGTTCTTGTGAAGAATCAAACATTGAGAAAGGTGAAACATCTTCGTACTGACAATAGTTTAAAGTTTTGTTCGATTGAATTCAATCAGTTCTGCAAAGATGAATACATTGCTAAACATTGCACCGTCAAATATACACCACAACAAAATTGTGTAGCAAACTGCATAAACAAAACACTTCTAGAGAGGTGATGCATGCTCTGAAATTTTGATATGAGCACGTCATTTTGGGTTGAGTCTATGAGCATAGCATATTACTTGGTAAATCAGAGCTCTACGACTGTGATCGATCTTCAAGACTTCTATTGAGGTATGATCAAGAAATCATGTTGAATATAATAATATGAAAGATTTTTGTTGTTCAACATATTATCATGTCATCGAAAGAAAGTTGGAACCAAGGGCCAAAAAAGAAGTTTTTGTGTGATATGGTGCAAGTGTAAAAGGCTACATAATCTGATTTTTTTCATAGCATAAAGTTATTCACAATAAAAATATATCATTTGATGAGGCATCTATGCTCCAACAGAAAATAGATATGGTTGAAGTGTCAACAAATAGATAGAGTTTCAACTAACTCCTATTCAGAACGACATGGAAGGATCACATCAGGTTGAGCAACTAGAAGAAAAGAAATTTTAAGTCTAGCTCTCGGACGTGCTTGCAAGCAAATAGGTTCTCCTAAGCGATATGATTTTGTGGACATAGTTGCATATGCATTTCAAGTAGCTGTAGAAGTGAAGTCGTTAGAGCCATCAAACTATAAGAATATTATTACATGTGTAGAATCAAAATAGTGGATTGCGGCAATGGGTGAAAAGATGAAGTCTCTTCATAAGAATCAGACTTGGGAATTAGTCAAGTTACACAAATGTATAAAGGTCTGTAAATAGATTTTCAAGAAGAAGCTTGGAAGCTTAGAAGTTGAATGCATCAGATACAAAGCACATTTGGTTGCTAAATGCTACGGTTAAAATAGGGAGTGAACTACAATGATATTTTCTCTCTAGTTATTAGGTACACTTCCATCTGGGTGCTATTTATCCTTGTAGCACATCAAAATTTAGAGCTTGAGCAGTTAGATGTGAAGTCAACATTTCTATATGAGGAATTTGAAGAAGGCATCTGATGTGAATTTCATGGGAGTGTAATCTAAGCATAAAATGTAAAAGACTAAGCTCTAAGTGTAGACTATGCTTTATACAGATGGGAACTACACAAAATTGAAAATGCAACACAGGCCTAAAACTCCTCACTTTAGTCAACTGCAAGTGCACAGATTGAAGTAGTAGACCTGAATCCTATATCCATAGTGATTTGAGATCTAAAAATTCACTAACTAATCTAGATTAATACTAAACTAAAAAAGCAAAAATAACAACTAAGCAAAAAAGGGAAATATAAAGACAGGATCAAACTATAACTAAGTTAACTCCTTTTTATGTTTTAATGCGATTGATATATAATGAAAATTGACTACTTAGCTTAAAACCCAAAAGTGAATTAATAATTAATAATAAATTCTCGTAGGAATGGAGTTCATCTAATATTCTATTATGGATGGATTAGAACAACTCAACAATAAGATCATGCCAGTTTCAACCTATAAAAATTGCTCTCACAATACATTAAAATAAGAATTAAGTATCATACTTTTATATAAATGTTAGTTAGGTTGATTGAGAAAGGGTTTCAACTGATATTAGATTATTGTGGAACTTATGACATCTACTAGTATGCTAACATTCCTTTCAGATATAAGCATAATAAGTAAAGTCAGAATCACGAGTAACAATAATTACAAAGATAAGATAAATAATTCAGTCCATTGCACAGAACACAATCAGATCCAAACACTAATGTCAATGCTCTTGGTTTATCTCTAAATTACAAAAATATGAGCTAGAAGACTCGATGATTTTCGGTTAAGTACATCTGCAACCACATTGTCTTTATCCGGATGATAATCAATTACACAATTTTAATAACTACATCCACCTTCTTTGGAGTCAATTTAATTCTTTTTGTGTAAGTAGGTATTTCATACTCTTATGATCTCTAAAAAGGTGACATGTCTCTCTATAGAGATAATGCCTTAATATCTTAAGGGCAAAAATAACTGTCGCCAACTCTAAATCATGTGTGGGATAATTTAACTCATGTGGTTTTGAGTTCTCGAGAAGCATATGCAATCACTTTTCCATGTTACAATAGAACGCAACCCAACCCTTGTTGAGAAGTATCACTATACACCACATAGCTTTCATCATTTGTTGGGAATGTCAACACTGGAGACATCTATTTAACTTTTTGAAGTTATCTTGACATTGCTCTGTCCATTCGAACTTTACATTCTTTCAAAAAAGTCTAGTTAATGGAACTGCAATCATAGAGAAATGTTCAATAAAACATCGATAATATCCGGCTAGGTCAAGAAAACTTCCCACTTCTATCACACTCTTCGGAGGCTCACACTTTAATATTACCTCAACTTTTGCTGGGTCTACACAAATGTCTTCTACTGAGATTACATGTCTCATAAATACCACTGAGTTCAGCCAAAATTCACGCTTGCTAAACTTTGCAAATAATTATTTCTCTTGAAGTATTTGCAAGATAATTCTTAAATGTTCTTCATGCTATTCTTCGCTTCTAGAATAGACTAATATACGATAAAAACAATTACAAACTTATCCAAATAAGGTTTGAAAACTTTGTTCATGAGATCCATAAAAGCTGCAGAAGGTCCTCCTATCCAGGAAATTCTTAAAGAAAGTCCTCCCATCCAAGAGTACTTGGAAAATTTTGACTTTCAGGAACTATTTCTCACCAATCCAAAACATTTTTTGCAATAAGGAAACAATATCATCAAACTTTTCTTCATTAGAGCACCAAATCTAATTGAATATTCTATCCATACGCTTTAATCATGCATCTGCCTCTGATGGGTCAATTGTACCTTCAAAATCAACTATACCTTATTTTCTAATTTTGTCATGAACCTATTTCTTTGCATAACTTGGGAGGTTAGGTTTACTCCACTCATAATAGCCCTTAAACCTTGTGCAAGAACTTGTGCATCACTTTGGTTCTTAATAGGATTAACTTGCTCAACAACTTGAGAAAGTCTTGAGGAAGTCTTGATAGGCCCGTTGGGATCTCATCATCAACTCTGTACTGATGCATGAGATGAAATTGATGGACTCTATTAGGTCGATCGCCTGGTGCAGCAGAATGACTTGGGCCAATAATAACAAATTGGTCATCGCCACGACTCCTATGCGGTTACATTTTTACCTTCAAAATAAAAATAAAAAGAAATTCAAAAGCATGCACTATCAATCTAATGTAAATAATGCCACCTAATATTAAACTTAGGTCATACTCTCTATAGAATCTTATAATCTAAGCTCTGATATCAAAATTCGTCACACTCAACTCCGTGACTAAGTTCTAATTCCAATTATTGCATCCCTTAATTATGTTTAAAAATTCTAAAAATAAAATCGACAAAATCTCCCTCCCTTATTGTCTTGTGTTATTTGTCAATATATACAAATAAAAGTTATAAGACATAATATTCTCATGTCGTCACTATTGTTTCACAAATCATTTCACATATAGCATCCCATAGGATCAAGTTTTATACAACCTTGCAAAAAGTTTCTCACAAACTTAATTATGACATTTAGGATTATCGATTACAAGCATGCTTCCAAAAACAAAAGTGAAGAGGAAAATAAACGTGCTCCAGCGACTCGACCTTTTCTATATGCAGCAAAATAAGCTCCGAGTCGACTCAATTCGAGATCTTATGAGTATCTGAAAAATTTATAATGGATACTGTGAGCAACAACATTTGCTTAGTGAGTGGAATAAAAGGAAAATATAGGGGGACAATATGAGTGCATATAATATTTAAATAATCAAATTCTCTATATGAGAAAATATTTAAGCATAACTCATATACTGTAAGTTGCCAAATCATATGAACTTTTACATAAATAAAAGTAATTCAAGATATAAACTCCACACATGTGTCATCACATATACTTATAATGGGTCAATATGTATTTTTTCATGATCATATGTCATACAGTTAAGTAGAGCTTTATAATCAAGAGTCTCGAATACGCAAAGCAAATCATGAGTCAATACGTATCCCTCCATGATTGTGTGTCATATAGTTAAGAAGAGCTTCGCAATCAAGAGCCTCGGATATGCAGAGCAAATCATAAGTCAATATGTATCCCTCCATGATTATGTGTCATATAGTAAAGCAAAACTTCACAATCAAGAGTCTCGAATATGCAGTGCAAATAATGTGTCAATAATGTGTCAAATATGCAGAGCTTCACAATCATGACTCTCGAATACGCAGAGCATATCATAAGAAAATATGTGCACGTAAAGCAACCCCCAAAGGGCAAAGACATTCGATATACGTCCCAAAGGCTTCACGTATATCGAATGTGATTCCAAAAACTTTTTTCATTTAGCATGGTCAATGTACACATGGAGTTTTATAATACCAAAGTAACATATCACAATCACATATCAATATCAAGTAAACTTATTTTAAGTTCACAAGCATTGTTCCCTAAAAATATTTTGATGTAAGAGTTTTCTCCATCTCATATGAAATCCTTGAAACATATCATAAATACTTTTCATAATTCAAGATATGTTTCAATAATAATAATAATAATAATAATAATAATAATAATAATAATAATAATCTTTGCTTGAGATAATATCATAAATAAAAGAACTAACATATATCATTTTGCTATGTTGTAAATTTACTCACTCACCTTATACTTTATTCCTTCAAGGAGGTTTACTAAATTTCCTCCCTTTCACTTGCAACTTGATGTTTTCCTACAAGTAATAATGTCTTTTTACTTTCCAATTATAATAAAATATAATGCATGCTCATAATGCATGAATGTTTATGCACCCTAAAATGCATATAATCCCTTATAATTTTAATTTTTAATTTCAGATATTTATATTCATAGGCCATTTTACAATTGGAATTTCTCAATCCTCCAAAGTTTAACTAGGTGATGTCTCAGGATTTCAGACTAAGTGTATGTCAATTAATCATTCATAACTTCTTAAGTACATGGGAAAATCTTATAATTTTGAATTAATTAGAAAGACAAGGTTTCCAACTCCCAAATATCATTAACTAAGTCAAAGTAAGTAAGTCATAACATTCTAGATAAGCTGACCTAGGGTTTATGTTCTGGCAGACTGTGTCATTGAAAAATCAATTTATATATAATTGCCTATTTAGCGAGATAATAGTTGTCCTAAATATTAGACTTCCTTATTATTTAGTCATAAAAATTATATAATTTAACTCCTTGTATAACTTTATAAAAAAATAGTCAATTCGAGTCGTGTGTCCTAGAATCTGACAAAAGAATCTCTATGAAATGAAATATTCATTTCTCCCAAGATACATGTCCAAATAGAATGATTACACATCTCATCAAACCTTTGGAATGTCTAATTTATCATAAGAAAATTTCAAACCCTAATGCACTCTATTTTAATGGTTCACTAATTTAAAAATTGAACCTATATCTGACTCGAGACAGGATGAGTGATCAGCGAATTTAAGTTCATAACTTCCTTTATTAAACTCATTTTTAGGTGATTACATAGGCCATGGAAAGCTAACATCGAATGGTAGAACCATACAAAATTTCATAATTTATGGTTGGATAGCCACGAAGGAAAAAAACAATTTTCGGATCAAGAACTCACCTTGAACAACATATGTTCCCGAATTTTCCCAGTCAATTTTGCTCAGGTTCTTCCTATGATACTTTTTTGATTGTGAATGGATAAAGTTAAGTTGCTTATATATTGTTTCCAAAATTTTGACGTCATATGATGATTTGGAAAAATATTCCTTTAAACAGTTGTTTACTTGTCTACTTCAGCTGCTTGGAACTTGAGTGATGGTCAATCAAATTTTTTTCATCATAACTATTTATTTTAATCCTAATTAAACTTACTTAATCCTATTTAAAAATATATATTATAATATTTAGAAATCTTATCATTTATTCCTAATAACCTTATATAATTACTTTGTAAAGTTTATCGATAATTAAGTCATCATTATAAATATTAATTACTATATACAAATATCACTAATTGGACATCCAAACTAACTTAATATGTTATTAAATGAATGATTATGTAGAGATGACGTTTGTAGAGCACGTCGGTGATAATTGTGGTCCCTCCTCCTTTTCTAGCAAGAATGTTTGCCTTTTATGTTTGATTTGGAGACTGAATTAGCAAGAACAACAAGCATCAGTTCTTCAAATAAAAATTAAACAAATAAAAATTAAAACAACATATCAAACAACTCAAATGTGTAAATGTAAGATAATATTATGTCAAGAAGATAATTGCATGTAGATTAAGCATAATTATCAGAATATGAACATTTCATGACGTATATGCACATAAATTGAGATGAAAAATGAGCAGAATTATAGTATGATTAGCTAGTGATCAACATCCTAATGAGCCAACAAGAGGGTTTCTCTATCTCAGGCAAAGAGGACCAAGTTTGCATATTGAAGAAATCATTATATGGCTTGAAGCAGTCTCCTAGGCAATGATACAAAAGGTTCGACAATTTCATAATCAATAAGGGGTTCTATGATTGTTGTGCTTATCACAAGAAGGTGGAGGATGACTCTACTATCTATATGATCTTGTACGTTGATGATATGTTAATTGTTGTTAGGAACATGGTAGATATTAAGAATTTGAAGAAACTCCATAGTGCAGAATTCGATATGAAGGATTTTATTGTTAAAAAAAATTTAGGGATAAAGGTTTATAGGAATCACATAAAAGATATATGCAAAATATTTTATATTATTTTTTCTTTCAAAATATTGCAATGAAGACCTTAAATATTCCATCGGCTTTAAATGTGCACATCACATATGTCTGATGAAGAAAAGGAGTATATGTCTCGAGTTTCATATGTCAATGCAGTCAGAAGTTTCATGTATGCTATAGTATGCACAAGACCTGATATTACGCATATGGTTATTATAGTCAGTAGGTTCATGAGCAATCTTGGAAAAGACCATTGGTAGACAATAAATTAATATAAGAAAGGAATGTATGATATTAACCTTATTTACAGAAGTGGTAAGGAGTGTTTGGTTGCAAGTTATTCAGACTCATATTATGTTGTATATGTTGATGGAAAAAGATCAATGATATACTATAATTTCACATTATCAGTTGGAAAGTCACATTGTCTACTACAAAGGCAGAGTATATGACATTGATTGAAACTGTTAAGAAAGACATCTAATTAAAAGGCCTTGTTGGAGATTAATGCACACAAATTACAACATATAATTAGCCATGCATTTAATCATATTACGATTCGTTTTTATATATCATGTATCATTTTCTGACATTAGTTGTTTTAATTTTATAAAAATAAAAATTTACCAAAGTTTTCTAGTTGCTGAAGTTGATTGTAACTTGCATTGTTATTTTTTCTGGATATTTTAGTTGTTTAATTTTAATTTTGTATTTTGTGAATAATAAATAGATATGTTAAAAAGTAGGGAAACAAAATAAGAGAGAGAGAAGGAGAGAGAGATTTTGAAGAAGGGGATGAAGACAAGAATGGTCGTAGAAACGGAGGGCGGATCATTACTATAGTCGTGTCAGGGTCAGCCTGTCAATCAACTCCTTCAACACCTTGTTTTATTGCAGAAAAAGAAAGAAAAAAGAGTAAGAAGTCACTGGAGAAAATGACACTCAAATTAAAGTTAAAACACAATTAGAAAGTGCAAATTAGTGAAAATTGTCAGGGCTGAAAATTGAACATAACGGGTCATGATAGACCCGTAACGGCCCGTGAAATGCTCAATTTTCTGCTAAAAATTTGCATGAGTTACGAGCTATGACCATGATATTATGGACCGTGAAAACGTAAAGTTTATTCCGATTTGGACACTATAAGAGCCATGAAAAAGTCATATTTATACCATTACAAAGTTATTATGGGTCATTACAAAGCTAAAATTTAAAATTTCTTCGACTTTTGTTGAGAATTTCAGTTGCAGATCGACTTCAAACTTTATATAAGTCTCAAGGATCTTTATGAAACATATTTACTCGGATTTGAAGAAGTATTGGATGGGTTTAAAGCCAATCAAAGTCTATTCCAAATTTTTATTGTTTTGGTATAAAAAGACTCACAATCAAATGAAACTCTACCAAAACCCTATAATAAAGGCCCTATGAGACAAAAGTGGGATGATTGAGACATGAAAGAGGGGCTTGAGACTTGGGAGTTGTGCTACATCATAGAAGACGAATTTCGAAGTTTTTCAGTGTTTGTTCGGGAGAAACTATGGAGCAACTCAACGCGTGTACTTTACAACAATTCAAAGATCATCGAAGGCCATGAATTTTTTCTTCTATTGATGCTCTATACTTGGTTGATTATATTTGAGTTAATATAATTGTTTTAGATTTTTTTATTATGATTGCTATGCTTAATGCTTGTTACTATGTTTATTATATTCTAAAATAAGGCTACAAATCATGTGAGGGTGGTTAGTTTTTGGATTTGATAATTCTTAACAAATTGATTTTTAACTTGAAGTTGAAACAATCATAACATGAATCTTATAACTCATCGTTTGTGTTAAATTTTGTGTGGTATATCAGTTTATACACAATGTTGGATGATTGCTAGTTTAAGAATTACAACTTAATGCATCTTATCATATTTCTTTACTAAAAATTAACTCAGTGTTTGTGATCTCAAATTCTGCGAGAGTTAGCAAGAGTTAAGATAATTTGATTTACTTAGTATAAATGTCCTAAGTAATCCTAATCCATCTTAAGAATTGGATTTATTTATCATCGTAATAATTCAATCATTGTCATGATTCATATTAGTTAAGCATCATCATTAATCATTCATCATCCTTAGGCTCAACACCCATTTATTTTATTTTCTGATATTTAATTTTTCGCATATTTGTTTTCTATTTTCACGTCACAACATCTTTTCTTCTCTTAGTAGATTATTAGGATAGATTAGATTTAACTCTCATGAGCTTGACACTCTACTCTCTACTTTATTACTTGATACGACTACTGCACTTGCTAGCAAATTTATTTGTTATAAATTCAACTTATTGAAATCTTGGACTATAATAAGATTAGGTTATAATGTAACGTGACAATTGAAGTATAATATGCTTAGTCAAGGATCAAGTGCATCATGAAAAAATCAAATACATCGACATCATGTATCACTTCATCCGTAGAAAAGGATCAAGAAGGTCGACATAGAAGATAAGCCAGGTGACTTGTTCATCAAATCGGTTTCTATTAGCATTTCAATATTGTTTGAACATGTTAAACATTGACAGTTGGCAATAGTCTTAGTATTGGAACTCGCAACGACAAATATTTTTGTAATATTCAATCCAAGGTGGATATTTGTTAATAATACATTGAATCATATGCCAATTGAAGAAAAATTCATCTGGTCTCCGAGATACGCTAAAAGACACCTTCCCACTACGAATGTCTCACCGCTCATGTAGAGGGTCAAGGGGATATTTAGGGGGATCCCCCTCACCCATCGAGGGCACGGGGTGGAGTCATAATTTTATTTGTGATTTAGAATTAATTTATTTCTTTATCATAAAATATGTGTCATAATTTTAAGAAATTAATTTAGAGTATCAGTCAGTTTATAATTCTTATCATTTATAAAGGGAGTACTTATATAAATTTCTTAAGGTTCCTAACAAAAAAACTATCTGATTTATAACCTTCTTCTATTTTTATCTGATTAAATTTTTCATCACATTAAAATTTTTTATTCATTTTTCGGCATAATTTTCTCTCATGTAGAAATCCTAACATGACATGAAATTAGTAACTACAAATAGCTACCAAATTGAAACAAAATGGAAAAATAGCCTCTCAATCAGATAACTAAAATAATTAGTATTGCGAAAAGATGTAGATATTTATTTTTTCCCTACTCAAAACTTATTAATTATTGATAATTCTTTGAATTTATATCCAATTGTAATCCTAATTAAACTTTTATGCAGGGGCGAATCCATGTTGAACTTAGGGGGGCCTGATTCCCCCTATTTTTAAAAAAAATTATTAAGATTATATATTAATATATGAGTTTTAGATTTATTGACCCCCTTAACTAACATTTGTACAATACTTGTACGTAATATGTAACTTTGGTCACCTTGTCAAAGTGTCTTCTAGCAATTGTTGAGGTCATGTGTTCAATTTTCAATGACATCTTTTTTTTTTTATAATCATCTTTTATGTTGGCGCCCTCAATGTTTAGGTCTTGATCCACCCCTGCTTCTTTGTTAGTCCATGGGGCAGCACGTTCTTTTAGGGTTTGTTTGACAAATAACTAATGAAAAGATGGGGTGGGTGCGTGGTGAGTGATGGGATGGTGAAACATGGTGTGTCATTAGAAAGTTCATGTTTGGATAATAAATTATATAAGATGTGGGGTGGGATATTGAAGATTTTATTTGTATAAAAGTTATTTTCACCCTTTATTATATATTTAAAGTATTTATAACGATTAATTAGGGATGAGCATGGGTTGGGATGACATGGTCGCCCTCGCCCACAATGGCCCAGATTTTTCGATTTTTTTCTCGACCCGATGGATAATTGATTTAGGACCGAGTCTCATTTCTTTGAAACCCGACTGGGTCGGGTCGGGACCGAATTCGAGTTTTACGTCCCAACCCAGTTGAATATATTATATTAGTATTAAATTATTTTTAAATAGTATATTTATGTTTATTTTAAATAAAATTCTACATTGCTAAAAAGTTTTATTTATTAAAAAATCATTCTTACCCTTTAAAATAAAAAAAGATAGATAAATATGTATTCGTATTAGAAAAAAGATAATATATCAAATAAAGAGAGATGTGGTTTAATTTGGTATGAACAGAAATAATTTTATTTGGTAATAAAAAAAGAGAAAAAAGTTAATTTGGTTTAAAAATTTGGTGGAATGAAAAATATGGTGTTTGAAGGGCTTAGATATTTCACCCCACTCCTCTTAATTTAAATGAAAAATGTAACAAAATATGGTATAACTAATTTCATTCTCTCATATGTTACTCCACCCCTTTGTATCCCTCAATCCAAACAGATCCTTAGGTGGTGTCGCTGAGGTGGGGGATCTATGGGGATCCCCTTGCGGAAGTTTAGGGGTGGAGCTCTCAAAATCTATACGATTTTAGGATTTTTATTTCATATTTTGTATTAGAGTTTTCTATATAAACTTAATGACAGTTATATTTTTTCGCATCCTTGTAATAAAAAAAGTCATCGTCGTTCGAGAACGTAGCTCGATTTAGGATGAATCTCGTAAACCCTGTGTTCATAAATCTGATGTATCTTTTGTATTTATGTGATATTTCTTCCTCTTTTAATAACATTAATGTAGGAACTCATATTGTTCAATATCAAGAAAATTAATTACTTGATCCTCCAAAAACGTTTTCTTAAAAAATGCCAACAGCAATATATATATATATATATATATATATATATATATACATATATTTTGTTGTTGTTGACAGTCGATACGGAGTGTTTTTAATATAAAAGACGCGTATCATTTTAACTTTTAAGCAGATCTCAATGTATAGCTCCGAAACGAGATACATGTTGTTGATTTGTTTATCTGTCTGTCAATTCAACTCGATCTGTACGCGAATTGAAAGGGAACAAAAACAGTTTGGCCGCTACGTTACGCAATCGAATAGCAGACGTGTGTCCGATATATATATATATATATATATATATATGGCACGTCTCGTGACGTGTAGCGAATCGTTGCCCCCCATTGCGGACGGTGGCCACGGGGTCTTCCTTGTCGGTGAGCTCGACCCGAGAACATGTAACACATGCTACATTTCGATTTTATTCGAATAATATTTCAATTCTTAAATCCCGAAAGTAATCATAAATATTAAAACGGCAATCGATGCATTTAAATCATTAAACTGTGTTACCAAACTGTAACACACTACACTCACCATCCTTCCCCTCAGTTGTATTACTCTTCAAGTATTGTATTATTTAAGAGTTTTTGTCATAATTCGCATCCGTTAGTTAATTCGAATTAACCATTCGTCTTAGTTGTTCTCTCCTGTCCGAATTATCTGGGCTATGATTATAAAGAAATTAAAATCGTGTGAGAAGGATGATAATTGTAAAGATCGAGATTAGTAGGTCTTCATTCTAAAATTAAAAATTAATTCAATTCTCTTAAATATTTTTATATGACCTTAAAACATAATAATAATTTTTCATGCTAATTATAATTCTATAAAGTTACGAAGAGATTACCAGCTCAAATCGTTTTTGTATGAACCAATTATATTTAGTCATGGATCTGTCTCCGATATCTTTATCTTTTTTTTTTTTAAATTGCTCAACACGAAAACTTAAATGCAGTTCAATTTTTGCAAAAAAAAAAATTTGATATACATAATATCTATAGTATTTAAAATTCAGCCTTGTGATCGATGTGTTTGAAATTGTTCATGTGTTCAACGGGAGATGAGGAGCTTTTGACCGGTTGACCCTGTGGAGGCTAACACATTTGCAGGAATCAGGTCTTTTCCCGTGGTCTACACCAATTGATCCATGACCACCGCCGGTACACAATGTACTTTCCCCCAAGGCAACGACTTTTCCAACTTCATGTATTGCTACTTCATATATATATATATATATATATATATATATATATATTCGAAGTATAAGTTTGACCACACCAGCTTTTGTTCGTGGTTCAACAAAATGATGGCGAGGTTGAATCCTGAGTTGGCAGATGAATCTAAATTGCTCCTATTCACACGTCTAAATATGATTGACTATGACGAAATTTGTATGTACAGAAGTGGACTACTTACCTGCGTTTACCAATTGACCTCTTGATCCCTCGCATGAATAAATGCGTAAGTGATACCAATAATTGAATTAGATAACAGGAGATGCACATCATTTACTGCATTATAAAACTTCTATCCAACTTTGCTTTAGGCTCGGTCGACCCGGACCGTCCCGACCAGACAATTGGGGAAAATGACCCGGCCCGAATTTAATCCGGGCCGGGTCCGGGTCTAATGCATGAGAAACCCGTGGGATACCGAGTCAAAATCGGGTTTGCAATCCGGATACCCAACCCGTACCCGAACCGGATGATTAATATATAAAAGCTCAATCCCCCGTTCCCTCACCTCATTACATGTTTGCTTTTCTCTCTCTCCCATCTCTCTCTCCCTCTCCCTCTCTCTCACCCCTCTCCCTCTCTCTCACTGCAGCGGCGGGCCAGCGGCGGGCCAGCGGCGACTTCGACGGCTGCGACCTCTCTCCCCTCTCTCTCTCTACTCGGCCTCCAGGCGCCGGGATCCGGCGCCTAGCGGCCGATCCGGTCGTCAGGCGCCTAGCGGCCGATCCGATCGTTAGGCGCCGCGAGCCGATCCGGTCGTCAGACGCCGCGATTCGGCGCCTAGCGGCCGGATCGGCCGCCAGGCGCCGCGATCCGACGCCTGGCGGCCGATCCGGTGCCTGGTGGCCGATCCAGTCGTCAGACGTCGGATCCGACGCCTGGCGGCCGATCCGACCGTCAGGAACCACGATCCGCGCCTGGCGGTCGGATCGGCCGCCAGGAGTCGGATTTGGCCATTGGCGGCCGATCCGGCCGAATTGATAGCCGATCCGGCCACCAAGTGCCTGATACGGCCGCCAGGCGCCACGATCCGACGCCTGACGACCGGATCGGCCGCCAGAGTCACGCGATTGGATCGGCCACCGGGCGCCCACTTTTGTGATTTCAGATTCTCGGATGCAAACCCGATCCGATTCCCGATCTACCGGATCTAACCTGGACCCGGCAAAAGTCGGGCCAGGACCGGGTCCGTCTAGACCCGGTCCCGGTTTGCTCTGCCCTACTTTGCTTTAATATGTTATTTTATCCTAGCTAGCACATTACGTTTTACCATGAAAATTAACCAGAGATTGCTTGCAGTAAAACGATATTGGACTGTATGTATTAAGATTTTGCAAACTGATCAGACGTCATGAGTGCAGTCTAAGCTATAAATATGATGCATCATTTCAAGAATTGCCATCTTAACATTCGTCTGAGAGAAAAAATCAACCGTTGAGGTGAACCCTACACCCGCAGGAGAGAGGAAGCAAGGGCACTGCTGAGAATTAATTCCATGAGATAGTTTTCTCAGAAACAAAGCTACAAATATGATCCACATCAAATATTTAATTAAGCTTTATGGCACAAAGATTAACTTCCAAAATAAGCAAGGAAATTTGCTTGAAGAGACACAGGTGAAAAGGATCTCATAACTGCTGAGACAAGCACTTCATATCTTAGACAAAAAAAGGACATTTCAATAGGAAATCAAGAGATGAAACAATCGACATTAACTTTTGAATTTATAACATAATTGTCTTCTTTCTGTACCGTATTTATGTTTATTTTGTATAGCTTTATCATGCTAAACAGTAATATTGGTTAAGGGGGTGGGTCACATGCTGATGGAGACACATCAACCTCTATCCTCCCTACTGCTTGACATTAATACGACCACTTATATGCACACACATTTGGCAGCTCAAATGATCACAATTCAACTTGTAATAACCTCATGTGAGCATTATTTTTTTTTCTTACCTTCGAACTCCATTTAATTTTAGGCTCTTAATTTGTCACAAAGCTTGTTAGCTAAGTACTAACTTCTACGAATATCAACTACTTCAACACAAAAAAAAAGATCATGTAATTTGCTTTTCTTGTCGTTACTCTTTTATTATTTTCATCCATTGAAGATGATTACTCACTAAACAGAAAAGAAAAGTTCTACCACTCACAATTCGAAAACTGTATGGATTATTTTTTTTCTCACTCAAAGTATTCTTCTAAGGTCTTATGTATGTGAGATTAATTAATGACTCTTTTGATAAGGGTTACATCTTATTTTAATAATGATATCATATGAATCCTCTATGAAAAAACTATGAAATTTAAAAACCGTCGGTATTTTCAATATCAAAAAGAAAATTATCATATCATGTCCTCAGGGAACACTTCAAGTTTCAAAGTTTAAACCATTCCTACTTCCTAGTTCATAACCATGGGCACACTAGAAAATTTGACATTGAATGTATGTTTTTTTTATTCTATTTGTGTTTAATACTTGACAAACAAACAAAATCAGTTAAAATTATTTCTCTTTGACCAGATTTTTTTCAATTTTCTTTCTTAAATGAAACATTTTTTCCAAATTTTAAAAATTGTTTAGGGAATGGGCCATGGGGGGAACTTCATGCTTTCTGACTCTCAGTAAAGTTGCATTTTTTTATAATCATATTCCATTATTTTTCATACCGTACATTATCTTTTTTGCTCCTGCACTTTGACTTCCCTGTAAGTAAAAAAATATAACCCCGAGATATTTATACCCGCGAACACATCGACGTGCCCTCTTATGCTCCGAGTCCTCACTCCTTTGCAGTATGCCTCCACCGGCGTCTCCTCCGCTCGTCACGCTCCTCCTCCTCTTCCTCTTCTCCTTTATCGCGGCCGCCGCAGCCGATGGCGCTGCGGCCGTCGACGCTCCCGGCAGCCTCCGTTTCCGCGAGGCCCCCCAGTTCTACAACTCCCCTTCCTGTCCCCCTCCGCTCCCCTCCGGTCCCTCGGCCTCGTGCTCACCCTCCGCGGCCGTCCACGTCGCCATGACGCTCGACGTGGCCTACCTCCGCGGCTCCATGGCCGCCGTGCTCTCAGTCCTCCGGCACACCTCCTGCCCTCAGTCCGTCTTCTTCCACTTCGTGGCTGCTTCCTCCATCCCCTACCTCAACGTCACCATCGCCTCCTCATTCCCGTCCCTCTCATTCGCCGTCTACCCCTTCCGCGACGCGCCCCGCGTCGCCGGCCTCATCTCCTCCTCCATCCGAGAGGCCCTCGACCGGCCCCTCAACTACGCGAGGTCCTACCTCGCCGGCATTCTCCCCGCGTGCGTCAGCCGCGTGGTCTACCTCGACTCGGACCTCATCCTGGTGGACGACATCGCCGGCCTTGCGTCGACCCCGATCCCCGAAGGGATCGCGCTGGCCGCGCCGGAGTACTGCAATGCCAACTTCACGTCCTACTTCACGCCGGGCTTTTGGTCGAACTCGGTGCTCTCAATGGCGTTCGAAGGTAGGACGGCGTGCTACTTCAACACCGGCGTCATGGTGATGGAGCTGGGAGCATGGAGAGCGGGCGGATACACAGAGGCCATCGAGGACTGGATGGAGCTGCAGAAGCGGATGCGTATATACGAGCTTGGATCCCTGCCGCCGTTCCTGTTGGTCTTCGCCGGTCGGATCGCGGCGGTGGAGCACCGGTGGAACCAGCACGGCCTCGGAGGGGACAACTACCAGGGCCTGTGCCGGGAACTGCACCCGGGGCCGGTGAGCTTGCTGCACTGGAGCGGCAAGGGGAAGCCCTGGGCGAGGCTCGACGCCGGCCGGCCGTGCCCGCTGGACGCCCTCTGGGCACCATACGACCTAGCACTGCGAATCCCGCTTGGCATCGCCGACTCCTAACCAGAGTCCGACTCGCTAACCCGTGGAACGAACCCAATACGAGAAACGTGATCTAGTTCAATTTCTTATTTACTTTCCATTTTTTTCATTCTCAGGTTCATGGAGGACTAATTGTACAAGTATGAAATAAACTCCATCAGATGCACTTGAGAAAAATAGATTAATGTCCATTTGCTTATATGACGGTTTGAAACAATTTGATGTGTCGTTCTATTAATTATAATATAGAAGATAATTGCTAACAATGCCTAAAAAATGGTGTTGCAATATGATAAATCACATAAATTAATCATAATCCGTATGGAGATTAATATTTTTAAAAAACTAAATAATGAATATGACTATATATGAGGAGTAAATTTCATGGATGGTCTTGTTCACATTAAAGTCACTTACCTTTGATTTGTAACACGAAAGTCATTTAATTTTAAAAATATTTCAGTCGTGATCATTGCAACCGCCGGTAGCCTGGTCAATCACATATGTGACGTCACACTATTTGACTGGTCAAATGTCACGTGGGTATCGAGTGTCCTCTGGCACCACCCAACCCATTACCTGATGCCGCTTCAAACTCCGTGTCCATGAACACCACTGTCGAAGGAGATGATCGGGAAACAAATCGAAGGACGATGGAGGCGATCTCTGGCGTCGTCCCGCCGCTAGTAGTCCCGAGGAGGTGGAAGATTGCTGATGGGTGAAGTCATGGAGGTGGTCGGCCACCAGGAAGGTCTCAGCATCGTCCGCGATGACGATCGTGACTCAGATGGCCAGCGACGGGTCGGGAGCAGGGAGATGCGACTCTGTGCTACGAGCTCTTGAGCGAAGGACGTCCACTTGCCATTGAGAGGCGAGATCAAAGGCCTCGAGAAGGGTCTGGACAGTGGTGAAGACGGCGTTGTGGAACAAGAGAGCTCGACAACAAAAAGCGGTGGGTTGGTGAGGACGGGAGAGGGTGGAGGAGAGATAAAAGGACCCCCTTGAACAAAAAGGCTGGCAATGGATGAATAAGTCACAGGTCCTAGTCGGCAGCGATGGGCAACATGTTCTGGTGCTTGTTGTGGCCTCCGACGTCGCCCCAAGGTTAGGTTGCCGCCACCGATAGCGACTTTCTCTTGCTTTGTCTACTACTCTTTTCGGTTTGACTGCTCGAACTACTCCCTCCTACAATCGTCGTCCATTGCCTTCTTCTCGCACCTCTCCTCTCCTTCTATCCCTTCCTTCGCTACAATTTTGCTTGTCACCTCCCCCATCGTGTCCTTGATGCCCTTGCACTCCCATGTCGCTACAACTACTCCTATGCTAACCACTCCTCTGGATTCTTCTTTCGCGACATCATCGCCAATGCCAACAATCGTTTGACTCTACATTGGTCATGGGCCCATCTCTCACCTCCCATGCCGAGCGATGTCTTCTTCTATTGCCTTGTCGACTACACCCTTGCCTCCCACCAGTTTCTTCCTCATTAGCGTTCCCACCCACTCTTTTCGTATCCTGGCCATCGTCATCGCTCCACGAGAAGCTGCTCCTGATCGATCCGAGCATCTCGGACACAAGCGGATAACGTAGGAGAGAGAACACACGTAGGAGATAGAAAAATTATCGACGTCGCATCTGACGAGTCGGACAACGTGGCATTCATGTATGCGATCGACCGACAAATGGGCTACAAGCAATCACGATGACTGCGACTGAAATGTTTTGTAAGTTAGATGACCAAGCACTACAAGAAAAATTAGGATTTTCCGACGGGTAGTTTTCGACGGATAGAAATTTGTCGCAATTTGCGATAAATTTTGCGACGGTTGTGACCGTCAAAAATAAAAAAATAAATTATGTAATTTATTATATTATTATTTTATTTTTTAACAATTAGAAACGTCGAAAATTTCGATGGATATCCAATCATCGTAATTTCCAACAGTCCGAACTATTGATAAATGAAAAATAATAAATTATAAAATTTGTTATATTATTATTTTATTTTTTGACAATTAGGAACGTCACAATTTTTTACGGATATCCAACCGTCGTAATTTTCGACGGTTCGGACCGTCGATAAATGAAAAATAATAAATTATTATTATTTTATTTTTCAACGATTAGGAATGCCGAAAGTTTCGACGGATATCGAACCATCGCAAATTCCGACGGTCCGAGCCGTCGGTAAATAAAAAAATAATATAATATAAGGAGTATTTATTAATATAATTAGCGACAGTTTATACCGTCGTAATTTTCGCCGGTTCCGTCGGTTCTAACCGTCAGTAAATGAAAAATTAGTATAATATAAAAAAAATATTAATCTAATTAGCGACAGTCCCGACCGTCAAAAATTTTTACGGTTTGGGCCGTCGGCAACCTAAAAAATAAATTATATATATATGTAGTATTTTATTATTATAATTAAATAATTTTTGACGGTCTCGATCGTCAGTAATTTTAAAAATAATTAAATATCATATTCATATATATATTATTAATATTTGCTTAGTTTTCGACGGTCATAACCATCGGTAATTAAAATTCACTCTATCGCTACTTTTTTTTTCATTTTTCCGCTTTCTCGCTACTTATTATTATTATTATTATTATTATTATTATTATTATTATTATTATTATTATTATTATTATTATTATTATTATTATTATATCCACTCTCCTTCGCTTTCTATTTCTTTACCTCTCTACTCTCTCTCTCTCCCTCTCCTATGTTGCCGACGACCATCTCCCTCCGGACGATGACCTCTCCCGCTGGCGACCCTCTCTCTCCCAGACGACCCTCTCCCGCCAACGACCCTCTCCCCCCGTCTCTCTCCCCCTCCCTTTGCCGCTGCCCCCCCCCGGCCAGATCGTCCATCTAGCTGTCGGATCCAGCCGCGGGTGGATCTGGCCACCGGCCGCTGGCGGCCGGAGCCTGGTGGCCGAATCCAGTTGCTGACGGCCAGATCTAGCAGCCTGGCGCCCGGATTGGTCGTTGGCAGTCGGATCCAGTCGGTGGGGCCGGATCCGGCCGCTGGCGACCGGATCCAATGGCTGGCGGTCGGATCGGCCGCGGCCGGTCTGGCGGCTAGCTTTCGGGCTAATTTTATTATATTAAAAAAATTCTTTGCAACGGTTGCAATCGTCGAATGTTTCGACGGTTGGAAGACCGTCGAAAGTTTCGACGATCGCCACCACCGAAAGTATCGACGGTTTCAAAGACCGTCGAAAGTTTCGACGGTCGTCGAAACTTTTGACAGTTGCGGCCGCCGAACTTCCGTCTAAACTTGCGGTGATTTTTTCCAACTGTCGAAAATTGATTTGCAATGATCGTTTTTTCGACGTATCGGTTCCGTTGAAAAATCCGTCGCAAATCGTCATTTGCGACGGTTTTCGAGAAATTACAGACAGTTTGGACCGTCTGTAATTCTCTTATTTCTTAAAGTGAAGTTAGGTGACTTTACTGAAATACCCTATAAGTTGGATGACAATCTCTAAAATTTACTTGAGTGGCCTAAACTAATTTTTGAGAATCATCCAGAAAGATATTAAAAAAGAAAGGAAAAATTAATATGTAGAGTTATTTGATACGTTTTATATGTGCTTAATTAGTTAAAAGGACAAAAAGATAGCTTTGAGAGTGCAGATCTATGGAATTGAAGAACAAACGGACAGATTAACAATAGAAGTGTAAAATATAGAGACTATGCTATTTTTTTCTTTTAGTTTTTTGTTTGTCTGAGAATGGAAAGGTAGCTTTTCAATAATTTGTTAAGCCCCAAAAAAGAAGAAGAAGAAGAAGGAAGTTTAGCGAGAGTGAGATTACTATAATTCGTTATTTTGTGGGATGTATGTACTTTTTGAGGGGAACATGAAATAAAGATATATCACGAAATACTTCTAATGGAAAAAAGAAAACTTTATTTCTTTATTTATTTGTAAAATTCACTCAGACTATTAATTAATTATAGCATATTATTAATTAAAGTAGCTTGCGTTGAAAAAATTGCTGCAATGCTATGTGCCACTTGTCGAAGCACATGCAAAAAAAAAATTCATATTCTTGTCCCCTCGGCCCTACAAGAAATTTTTTTTTTGATGAATATAATTATAATAATTTTATGGTGTTTAAACAGTATCTTTGGTTTCTTACTTTGCAGGTACAACAAAACGTAATTACTCTTCGAATTTAATTTCAATAAAATAAGCGTGGACAACATAATCTGCAAATTAATTAATCTGTCTTGTAATAAGCATTAATAACTACATATATATATATATATATTTATATTACTAGATGTTGTGAGATTAGAAAGTGATATGTCTATTATTACATACAACAACAACAAAACCTTATCTTACTAGGTGAGGTCGACTAATGTCTATTATTACATATCAAAGATTAATTTATTTTTAATCTCCTTATCGTAGTCCATACTCTAATTATAATTTATAATGCTCACCTCCCTTCCCCTTCCAATAATAGCCTGATGAACATTAAATTGACTAAATTCAATTTTTTTATATAAATATTTGCTCAAAATGCACTTTCGTCTTAAATCTGTTCTGGAAGCATCTCGAAATTCAAGATGAAATATTCATCTCCATGCGACCGAGAGTGCTTCGTTAATATGAGCAGTCGAGTCATTTTAAAAGATTAAATTATATATATATATATATATGATTAAATAGCATGCAACTAATTTTTGTATAATTAATATGAAAATTAATAGTCTGAGAATTTAATGTTAAGTTATTAAATTTAATTTCAATCATGTGATCATCATCCAACAATTTAGTGAATCTATATTGATTGTACAATTTTTTGTTACATATTACTTAAACTATATTAAGATATATATTTAAATTATTTCCCATGCATGGGGTAATTATGGATAGGGTAGCAATTATAATTTGCGTGAGGGTAGCATGCATGCATGCATGGGGCATGGCTACCTCCTGAGCATTTATGCCTAAAAACAAAAGTAAAGGCTCAGGTTGGGACCATGGTCGTCTTTAGCCACATGCACTTAATATAAATAGTTCACACTTCAAATCCATGCAGGTTCGTGTACACACTCCATTACTTTTCCTCCTGTCATGAACAATTTAATATAAAACTTTGCCCATGAGGAAATTAGAGAAAAAGAAAAAAAGAGGGTTGGATGCAGAGAGAGAGTACTCGAAGATATCTACGTGAAGTCCCACCACCACCTGCATTGCATTGGTTACTTTTTACATGATGCAACCTCATCACTTTAAATTTGTTGCTGCAAGCTGTAATTGTATGCAGTTTTTTTTTTTTGAATTGAAAAAAAAAACATGGCATTCATTGTTTATTAGTTGGAAAAATTAACAAAGGTGACATAATTGATTTCCAATCAAAATAGTCTTTTCTTGGTGTCGATAAAAATTTCCTTTTGATCACACATATGGACTCATGATCTAAAATGGTAGTTTTTTGGGGTGTGATAAAATCAGGAACTTAGTTGAAAAAAAAAGAACTTCAGAATATTATGCTGTCACTAAATAATTATGGATAAACTTTTGTTGCTGTAAGGTGATGTGAACTGTGAACTGATATCAACACGACATTAAGTTCTGGTAATTAACTGTCATGCATGTCTCGAGAGAATATCAGGCACCACAACAAAATTATAATTTAGAAATCAATTTTGTAAGGTGATTCTTAAAAGTATAAATATTAAAGACTAATGTAATATTAGTTCTAAATTTTTATCCATTTAAAATCAAAATTTTATTTGTGGTCATTAAAAGATCATTCTTTAAAAATTAATGAAAAAATTTTGACCACTAAGAATTTTTAATAACCAACTTGTAAGGATCATGAGAGATTAAGATATTTTGATCTCAAAAAATATTAAATACTAAAATTGAAGTTCTAGAAATTAATGTGTTTGATTTCTAAAAAGTTTTTTTATGTAGTGAGGGATATATCCAAAACTTTTGAAGGGCCAAGATATATTATAAAAATAATAAATAATAATCATAAAAGTTTAAACAGTATGTTGTCTGAACTTAATTTAGGAGTGGCCAAACCAATTAACTTAACTTTAAAAATATATATGATATATAGCATATTTATAATATATGTTATGCCGGTAAAAAAACTTGAATGTCCTTGAGTATATGTCGTTTATTTATGAGAAAAGACTATTATTTCCATGTTCCCAGAATCATTTATCCGTTTCCAGAAACACTATTATTTCCATGTTAAGTGTTAATAATGTTCCTTAATAGAGTATGGATTGATTCGGTTTTTTTTGTCACAAAACTTATTCATTATTTTAGATATATATATTCTTAAAAAAATTTAAAATATATTCAAAAAATATATTTTCAGAAGGATTATCATTATTGTCACTTAAAAAATTATTATTGTCATTTTAAGTAATGTTACTCTAAAAAAACCACTGATTATTCGTTCAAATTTTTCAGTCCTTTACCTAATGAAATAATATTTTAAATTAAATAGTAAATTAAAATTAATAAAATTGAATTTTATTTTGTACTAAATATAAAATATGAAAAAAACTAAAACAATCAAATAAGACTTCCAAAATAATATTAAATTATAAAAGCTACTATGTCAATAATAAAATAAACTTATGAACTAATAATATAGATTCCACGGGGCACTACCATTTTTTGAGTAGGAACCATTTTCTTGCGGAGTTTTTGTTATATTAAAAAATCATTTTAAACTATATTCGATTATTTGTTTTTTTTTAAATCAGACAGATTTATAGGTCCAAGTTTTTTGTCCCAAAACCCTATATTGTTCTGGAACTTAATCATGCAAACTTTAATTTAAAAACATAGAAACACGTCTCTTTTTTTCTTTTTTTTTTTTTGCTGACACATCAATCATTGAAATCGTCTTGATACTTTGAGTTGTGAAAGCAGTGTATTATAACTAAACTCATCAATAATTTTATAAAATATTTTTTTGGCACTGCACAATCAGTTTGTTTTTTAGAAAATAACACATAAATAATAGGTAATTTAATTGTAAGATAACTTATATCTATCTATATATAGACTTTTTAAGGCCCAACTGGTTCGTATGGTTAAAGCCCAATGCTGCGGCAAACCCAAGTCCTTTTAAAGTTTTTGTCCTTTTTATTTTCATTATTATTATAACACATTTCGTCTAACCGGTTAAATAGCAAATGTCGGGAGAATAAAAAGGCGCGTCACCTTCTCCTCCCTTATCCATCTGCATTCAGCGCTTGTGTTCTGTAAATATTGTTCTCTCTCCTCTCGCCCCACAGACCACACTGCTACACCTTCGAACAAGCTTAATGTCGTTGTCATCTTCTTCCTCCTCTTCTCTTCTCCTCCTCCAAAATCCTACCAAAACCCTGACAGCAGCTATCGCACTCCCCAAGCTCTTCTTTTTCTCCCCGTTTAAAGCCTCTTCTTATCCCCGCCATGGCCTTCTTCTTGTAAGAGCTCAGATGAGGACGTCCCGAGAACGAGACACAGAGAAAGAAGCCGTCTCGGAGGAGGGCAGCAGCGGTAGGAGCAAGAAGAAGAAGATTGTCCTCTTTGGTGCGGCGCCGCCGCTATCGGAAGAAGACAGGGGCGGCCGCATTGCAGGAAATGGAGAGGGCCGGAGTTCTCCGTCGGCGAGATTCTTAAAGAGGATACCGAAAAGGGTCCTGGCACTACTTTCCAACCTCCCGTTGGCCATCGGGGAGATGTCCACCATTGCGGCTCTAATGGCTTTGGGTATGAAGAAAAGAAGAGCTCTTTTTCTTTTGCCTAAGATAAAAAGCATAATTGGAACCTCTGTTGTATAAATTATCGAGCTTAGCTCGTAAAGTTTATACTGTGTCAATTTAGAATTCTCTTAAAACTGAAGAATTAAGATAATTTGTTCTCGCAAATCCTTCTGCGTTAAAGTTTCCTGCCATACTGTGATCAAGAATCATGTTATTTGCTATTTGTCAACCGTGGCATAGCTTGTTCATGAATCATGTCGTGTACAGTAATCCAAAATTCGATTTAGATAGTTTTTTATATTGAAAAAAAGAAATAATTTGAGTTACCTTATCGCATGTTTAAATAAGCACCGAGTAACAGACGGCAAAATACACTACAGAAGAAAGAGAGTACGTAACGAGGTTTTTAGCATTCTGCCAGCAATATACTCTCGCATTTCCCTGCGTTTGCTGGTTCAGACCCAATACCTAAGGCTACAATGAGTAACATCAATGATTTATGCTGGTTATATGGAATTAGATAAAATCTCAGTGTTCCTAATTGCTGCTTCCTAGACAACTGGAGGAAGGTTGGAAGACGTGGCAACACATTGACGCTGCTTGTGTATTGCCTTCTCATGATTCTTATTTCAATATACGATTGGCTTAAAGAACCTGGCATTGAGTATGATAGCTTATGTTTGCCCCCTTATGTTATATAAATTATGGCATGCGTTACTAACACTCATGCCCCAAATGCTTCTCTTAAAATGATTGCAGGCACTGCCATAGATCAAGGGGAGGCTCCAGATTACTATTTCCAGAAATATTCAGAGGAAAATCCTGTATTTGGTTTTTTGACTTGGAGATGGATTCTTCCTCTTGGTTTTGATCACATGTTCAGTTCCCCAGTTTTTCTAGGCATGTTAATACTACTTGCAGCATCATTGATGGCTTGCACATATACAACTCAGATCCCTTTGGTTAAAGTTGCTAGAAGGTCTGGTTCCCAAAATTGTTATGAAAGATTAAAAAATTTCAATTGTTTCATGATTTCTCTCTTCTTTAACATGCAGATGGTCCTTCATGCAATCTGCCGAGACTATCCGCAAACAGGAGTTTTCCGACTCTCTTCCACGAGCTTCTATTCAGGACTTGGGGATTATTTTGATGGGTGCAGGATATGAGGTAAAGGAACTGTGGTATGAATCTTTGCTTGCCTTCATTGTCATGTCAATCTTTGTCATTGTTGCTTGATAGCTAGTACTCTTGTCTTTCACTTTGACACTCGAGTATTGACACTGTGTTATTATTTATGATCCATATTCTAGGTCTTTTCAAAAGGTCCATCCTTATATGCTTTCAAAGGGATGGCTGGTCGGTTTGCTCCCATTGGTGTTCACTTAGCAATGATTCTGATAATGGCAGGAGGTACACTAAGTGCTACTGGAAGCTTTAAAGGCTCCGTCACTGTTCCCCAGGGACTGAACTTTGTAATTGGTGATGTGATGAATCCCAGTGGTTTTCTTTCTTTTCCTACACAAGCATTCAATACTGAAGTTCATGTTAACAGATTCTACATGGATTATTATGACAGTGGGGAGGTACTCATATGTTCTGGAAGTTCTTGCTTTGCAATACACTGCATGTTATCTTAACATTTCTTGTGCTATGTTGGATCTTTCTCCTCTAACAAGATGTTCATATCTAAACTTGAGTGATAATTGTTTTGATCTCCTCTTAATAGTTCAAGATAGCTTGAGATGCCGCATTTAATTATATAATTATTTTCTCCACTTGTATTGTCAGGTTTCACAATTTTATAGTGATATTTCACTACTTAGTCTTGATGGAAAAGAGCTAATGAGGAAAACAATAAGGGTAAATGATCCATTAAGATATGGAGGAATCACTATCTACCAGACTGACTGGGGATTCTCAGCACTTCAAATTACAAAGAATGGTGAAGGCCCATTCAATTTGGCTATGGCTCCTTTACAGACTAACGGCGATAAAAAGCTTTATGGCACATTCCTGCCTATTGGAGATTCCGGTTCTCCTAATCTGAAGGGAATGTAAGCTGTCTGATTTGTTTCCTTCAGTTTCTTTGGCAAAGGCCTCTGGCTCAATTGTGACTATTGTTAAAAACATGCTACTTTTTTTTCAGATCAATGCTTGCTCGTGATCTTCAGTCCATTATCTTGTATGATCAAGAAGGAAAATTTGTAGGAGTTCGCCGACCTAACTCAAAACTTCCAATTGATATTAATGGTATTAGTATTGTGATTGAAGATGCTATTGGCAGTACTGGACTTGATCTTAAGGTAACTTTTCATAAGCTAGTCTCTTTTTCTTTGACTGTTATAGACTAGTTGCTAAATCTGAAACAATCATTCCTAATTATGTGTTTCTCCTTTATCTATTCCTTTGTTTTCAGACTGATCCAGGAGTGCCCATAGTGTATGCTGGGTTTGGTGCTCTGATGTTAACAACTTGTATCAGTTATTTCTCTCATTCACAGGTAAATTTCTGTTTTTTATTCTTTCATGATTGGGAAGCTTTCTTGAAAACAAAATGTGTTTGTTCATCTCAGTTACATGCAACAACTTGCATCACTTAATAAGTGTACCTGAAAGTTAAATGGCTTACCTAGACCCTACGTTCTTGGTCTGGTGGTATATCTAATTTCTTCTCTATTGTTCAATGAAATTTCTGTTCTAGATATGGGCACTGCAGGATGGAACAACAGTTGTTGTTGGGGGCAAGACGAATAGATCAAAACTTGAATTTCCTGATGAGATGAATCGCTTACTTGACAAAGTTCCAGAAATAACTAAAATGGATGAAACTTCGAAAGTTTAATTACTTGCTTTTTGGGCATTACTTCTAATATACTTCAACTGGATTGCCCATGAATTCTCTAACTGAGAATTCAATGTCTTGAGAAGCTGATTTCCACCAGATGGAAGAAAGATCGGCAAAAACAATACATTCTTTCCGAGGCATTCCTTCATAACGTACTGTTGAAGTCTTACATCATTTTTCTGAGAAATACATGCTATTTTCCCTTTAAGAAGGGCCCCTCACAGCTGTAACTCCAAATCGTGAATACTATTGGGCTATCCTCAAGTCATGTTTTCTAATGCATATACATGTATCTTTATGCACCACAACAACACACGAATATAGTATACACATTTTATCAGATACTGTTTTTATTTGTACGGTTGTAAATTCCATAATACTTGTAACATGTAATGCAAAACTTGTTTCTATTCTGCCTGTTCTTTGGCTGGGGACCGAGACTCTGTTAGGTATTCTGTTATGATTGTGATGTGCATAGTAAAAGAAGTCTGATGATTGCTTTTGCATTTTGTTAACCAGTGGTTACGACTTACGAGTTCAACATCCTACATCCTCTATATATATCTATACGGCGTCATGCATGATTTTAACTTCAACTTGTGAACTGGGGAAAGCATCAAGTAGGCTGATAGCACTATAATACAACAACAACAAATCTTTATCCCATTAGGTGGGGTTGACTACATGGATCATACGACGCCTCGTTGATACATGTTCATGAGATTCGACAGAATTTTACGCTGACTGTCGGGGCCTAACACAACTCTCATTCTTTATCCGGACTTGAAATTGGCTGTAAAACATAGGCGGAGTTGCTGATAGCACTGTAATAAGTGTGCAAAATAATATGCTAGTTAGCAAAGTAATAGGTGAGCATTGTCATGAAGCCATAGAAAGGCATTGACCTAAACTTTGGATCCAAGTTCATCTAATACCTTAATCACTTCGAGTGTTCAAACCTCCAATAAGTCATTTTTTAGAGTGTCAGCAATTGCTCCAAATAAATCATTAAAGAAATGCATTTTTATATAATATTGATAAATATTTTAAAGGGATTGTTATTTTATAGAAGAAAAGAAACAAATAAGAAAAAAAGAAATACGTCCTAATTAACTATAAATCTTAAATGAGGCAAATAGGATTCGGTGTCCTGACATAAACATAAAACTTGAACGGCACAAAGTTCTTCCTTCAACAGAAAAATCTTCCTGAAGCGACTTTGACCATCCTTTGGTAAAGCATAGTTAAATTTGTATCGACTGTAAAAAGAAATTGAAACTGATGAAAATTCTTTTTTTTTTAATGTCTCTTAAACTTTTGCACATTGAATTTTTCAAAATTTCACAAGATTGAGTCAATTCTCGCGTTTTTATTAGTATTTTCTTGGGTTCACGCTCAATCGCAATGAACTAACAAGAAGTTGATGTAGTTTTGTATGGCTAGTCATGAAGCTGCGTCCAGCAGTGCAGGCATGTATGATGAGGGTCTTTAAAAATCTCAGATTGTAACCTGCAAACTTAAAAAGTCATGCAAGTTGCTTAGCCATCCACCAATGCAATCAGATACCAGGCTGTGTTTTATAAAAGAATGCAAATATCTAATGCTCACCATTTTCATATATGTCAAAGGCTCCACACTGTCTGTGGCCACCTTTTCCTCCTTTTTTTCACTTTTGGAGACCAAACATTTTGGCATTATCTTGGATCTCCGTTTATCCAGATGGATTTTGCTGATACAGTGCACAAGAATTTTGCATTCTCGCCAGGAAAGATGGGAAAAAAAAGACGCGTTCGATCCATCATGTCAAAGGCTCTGATTAGAAATATCAGAGCAGCTCTCTTTTGCATGTTGGTATAGGTGAAAGACGGTTCAGTCAGGACCCAGATGCTAAACATGTAAAGCTTCGAACAATGAGATGCTTGTCTCATTCATTAACATTTCCACCACAAACAAATGGTACCACAAATCAACCTGGGAATTTTGGACCGAAAGAACGATAGATGATTTTAAACATATTACATATAAAACTTGTCAACGGTAACTTGTAGAACTGTGTAGGTCACAAGCAAACATGAACTTTGAACATACCTTCACTTTCTCAAAAGTGGGCACAACTTACGGAGCCATAGGCCATTCCATGCAGGAAGCATAAAAAAATGTTAACTTGTCAATAGTTCACACCCTAACAAAGTTCTAAGGTTAAACAGTAAACCCATCTTGCATTCTCCGGTACACCAAGACCAGGGACTTCGTTTCCTTGCTCATGCATTCATCACCTGACCTGACTACTAATGCTGTATAGTTAAAAGAGGCACCTCTTCCAGCTTAACTATAATCAATTTTTCTCTGGCTGGAGGCTGCTCCCCTGTTGTTCAGTGTAAGGCCTTACGAAAGTCCTCCTCCACCAGACCTCAAAAGCTCTCTGAAGATTTGGGCAATTGTCACCAACTTTCAAGAAGCTACCTAACCATGAAAGCATAATACTCTGCTGGTCTTCAAGAGGAAGTGTCAATATGGTTCTGCCTATTCCTTCCTCCACTACCTTCCCATCAAATGATCGACAACCATGCTGCAACCAACTGTAGTCATCCATAAGCGGTTGCAACCAAATGCGTAACAGCAACTGACGAGTTTCCTTTGAAGGGAGAATCTCGCCTTTCCCAATACCAACAAAAAGCCTTGCTGTGATGCAGCTAACTAGATGCCTTGACATAATAGGAAGCTTTGAGTGTAATTCAGCAAGCTCACTGTGGCCTGCCCACATAACTGCAAACTCTTCTGCTACATGCCTGTCGGCCAAAATCTCAACTAACCAAAGGAGATTATCTGCCTCAAGGGCTATCTGTCTCGCCACAGGATCCTTATTTTCCAAAGGTTTATCTGAGAAACCTGGCTCAGATGCTTGTATGAACAGACTTAAGAGGGATTCTAAACAACTTTTGCAGGAACTGTATAAAGTTTCAGTACATATGTCTGCAGATCCATTTGTCCAGAGGCTATTTTCCTTGAGGAGTTTCAATACTAAAGATTTCATCTCACGACGACCTTTATCAACGTTGCTTTTGAGGACCAGCTCTAATATGTGAGCAAGTGTATCATTTGGCGGGTTCGATATATCAGAGGCTACTCGCTTCATTATAGGACTGATTCCATAATTCTCAGTCTGAAGATGCCGAATGGATGAGACAACGTTTTCTTCTTCTTCACCAACCCATGGAACTGCTTCCAAGTAATCCAAACAAGATTTCACACATGAGCGAAACCCAAGTGTTTCTGCAACCTGCACCAAGATACCTCATGTTATACAAATTGAGAGATTCTAAATCAAGCTAGACAAGCAGACAACAACAACAACAACAAAGCCTTATCCCACTAGGTGGGGGACATTATTACATAATGTGAAAATACTAAATACTTAATATTCTTTGTAAGGATATCCGTCTGAATATCCTTCTGCCACTAGATAACTACAAGGGTAACGTAAAATTAAACAAACAGATAGTTACTAATGTGAAACTTAAACAGTTCAATCCCTTGGAAGTTAGATAAAGTAATCTTTAAAGGAAGAAGGAATGTCAACCAAAGGCGTACTAGTTAACAAAATCTTCTATATTTGCTTGTTTTACTGAATTTAGCATCTAGAAAAAGAATACCAAATCACAAGATTTCCATTAGTGCCATTTTTAGCTCTCCAATGAACTAGGAGAAAAATCAAATTGATCTGCAATTTTATGTTCAGTACTAGGTTATCATTGAGAATATTTCCACAGCATGAGCATGTATATGTATATACATATATATATATATATATATATATATATATATATATATATATATATATACATACATACATATTTCCACAGCATGAGCATGTATATCTCCTTCGCACCTCCATCTTTTACCCAAAAAAGTATCTGTGCCATTTGAGTACTTCAAAGTTTAAAGAGAAAAAGAGGCCGCCAAGGATGATATGATCTAAGTAAACTTTCTCTATTTGATTACACAAGTTGGTGTCTAAAAAAAGAATCACAAGGTTTCCGCTACTGCTGTATTAACCCTCCAGTGGCAGCTTAATAAGGCAAATCAGTTTGACCTAGAAACTTATGATAATGAACAATTGAACTTAATCAGCTATTTCATTCTGTATTAAGCTACTTTGAGAATATTTCTACAGAACAAGGATATATATCCCATGTGCACCAAAGTGTATCTATATCCTTTGAGTTCTTTCAAATTTAAATTTTTGCTACACTCAGGCTGTGTACACCTAAACTACATGAACCAGAAACTTAAAAGGAAATAGTTGAATATGGCAACTTAAGAGTAAATGAGAAACATAGGATATTTATGTGAAATGGCTCTAGATGTTCACCAAGATTGCATTAGTAAGATGACTTCATTACCATAGGAAAAAAAAAACTATACTGTTTGATGAAGTACAAACTTGCAAAGGACAATTTCTTGTCCATGTCATATGTAAATTGATGCTATTTGCATTTAATTTGTAAAACTTGCAAACATTCAATAATTCAAACAACAATATAAAAGGATGGTTCGTGCTCTTGAAGTCAAGTAGTCCATAAATGAGAAACTACTACAGAGACACAATAAGAAACAGTAACTAGTACATGGATGAAGAAACTTGAGCATCTTCATGAAAAACAAACCTTTAGGATGCGGAGAACTCGAGGAACACTCTGCTTAATCAGTCTGTGCTTCACTTCTTTACAGTACATCAATCCCACAGTCTCAACATAAATTTCCACATCTTCACAGTCTGTTATTTCCACACATGGTACCGGAGATTCCCTAGATAGCTTCTCTTCAAAGAAACTACTATTTTCTGCAAGAGTGCTTCGGTGAACACTCATTCTCACAGCAAGACCTTCTTTCCCATACAAAATAACTTTTAAGTCGCTTGTCTCAGTCTGACCAAAGCCAACGGATATCTTCCTCTGGGGATTATCTGTACTTGGTGGCTTTGGGGGTCTCTCAGGAACTGGTGCAGGACTTACTGGAGCAGCATCTGAGTTCACACATCTCTGATCTTCAGAAGCAATCCTTGCCCTTAATGGAGTAGAATCAGTTCTTTTGTCCACCGGGGGAATCGATGTTCTCTGAAGCGATGGTGATTTTGAGTGCGGCGGCGATGATGCTTTAGTCTTACTTTGCTGATGTTGATGCTTAAGGGTTTTCTGTAAAACTGCAGGAGAGGGGCAACACCAGAAACCTTCAGGAGTCACCGCTATTGGAACACTTTTGATCTTGGCTTGGGCCTGTTCAAGCTTTCTAACTCTAAAATCAGTCATTGCTACTGTCTGTTTTCCCCCTAAATTCTAACTAAAAAAGTTCGCATCCAATTAGAATATCAGAGACGAATTTGGCAGCTCCAAACCTCAGCAAGCAACCAAAATGTGTCTTCAAAATAGATGCACAACTGCACGAACCTGTATGATAAATAAATTAACTTCTTCGACGTGTAAAATCAATGTGAAGTGAAATCTGTTTCTTTTGATCAAGTTGATCCCACTCAAAGGATGATAAAGGACATGTTCTTTGTTTCATGACCAAAGCATCTAGAACAAAGAGAAACTAAATAGCATGTCACTTTTGCATCAAACCAAAGCTAACGACAGAATACAATCCATTTAAAAGTGGATAACATGCAAGTAACACTTGAAGAACTGGATTCTCTTCCTGGAAAAAAAATGTAACTTGACCAGCCCCCAACTTACATGCAAGGATTGTAGAGGAAGATATAAAGAGTTCGCATCACCACTTTTTTTTTTTTTGAACAATGGAGTTTTAATTGCTAGATTAACACAAAGTTTCTAACTTTTTATTTCACAGATTGGAAGATTATTCAACCCCTTCTTCCAAGTAGAAAACAAAAAAAAAAGTTGATGTTTGAAAAGAATGAAACACCAACAAACAAAAAAATAGTAAGCAGAAAAAAAAAAAGAACAACATTAGATGGAGGTTAAAAGAAGCCATCTTTCTACTCACCTCCTCTCTGACTTTCAGCTCCTTGAACCGCCTCCCCCAACTCCTTATCTCCACGCCACCTCCCCTGCACTGGGATCCTAATGATGCAACGGAGGTCCGATGTTATGCGTCGAGGCAACCAGACTGGCAGGGCATCACAGGCGGAAATGATGGCTCTCTCAATTCATACCCTCTGAATCAAGTGATAGAAATAAAAAAAAGAAATCTTTAGCCTTTACCAGATAAGAGTGTTCCCTTCTTTTCCTCTCAAGTAGTCATATATTCCGAACAACCCCCTCTGAACACTTCCTTTAACACCATGCCAACACAGATCGCTGCCCCATTTCCCAGTCCTTTGTTTTATTCAACTTTTTCGGTGTCGTGATGTAGTACCAAAACGCCCTTCGCTGCTATTTCTCTACGATATTGACATTATAATATTTACATTGTGTTGGTAAACCCGTAGAGGTAGGATAAAAGGGCGGGCCTTGGGTTGGGAGAAACTTGAAGAGGATTAAAAGGCCTTGAGGGTGCTCTCGAGATGGGTTCATTGTTCACTCATATCCCACTTTCATGCCCCAACAATAGCAACAAAAAGAAGGGCAAGAGACAGCAAAAGATCCAAAGTCCTTTTTTTTCTTTTCTATTACAGCAGCAAGCTGGCACTGTTGTATGAGATCGTGGACTGTTATGGGAATTGGGAGTGGGATGGGGACCCAGTCGACACCCCCCACCACCCTCCAAATGGGTTTTATACGACTGCAACTTGTGTTTGGGGGATGCTGTTTTCTGTAACAGTTGGAAAGAAGCCACCAACCTTTTGAGCTTGTTTAAAATTTACTCTCCTTTTCTTTTCTTCTTTTTGAATTTCAAGCTCCAAACAAATGCAATTACAGCAACGAGGAGGAAGGACAAGAGATTTGGATTTTTAAAGGTGGATGGGTGCGTTGATTAGTTGAATGGAAGTTAGTGGTGCACATGGTCGTTGAAGGATGAAGACATCTTGAGGGGAAAATTATATATATGTATATATATTTTTATATATATATATGGGGTTGTGTTTGTGGATTTGAAAGAAGAGTTGGTGGCTTTGCCTTCACGGAATCATCTGTTTATGGGTGCTGTTGTTTTATTCCGAGATCAATTTGGATTCAACGGATCTTAAATTAAGTCCCTGGTAAGCGTCCCTGACAGATCACGCAGTCTCTTGGTTTGGGCTAATTTGTTTTTATCAAGGTGAGCTTTGAACTTTGAACTTTGAACCTCTAAGAGTGGTGCACATTTGAATCTATAGATTTTTTTTCCTAAGAAAAAAGAATTAACAATGGTATGGACGTGGGACTTGTAATGTGACAGCTCCTGGACTCCTGCGGCATTGCCAAAATGCAGACTCTGAATTAAGATGTATAGATTTGATGCTGTTGAATTTGGGGTCTAATGTTTAATAAGACCAAGGGGACATGCAACAGAGAAATGCAGTGCAGGGCCCTTGTTCTGCGTCTATGCCACCCTTCATAGATGTTTATGTGCTTCCTTCCAATTCGACCAAATAATTAATGCCACTCATTATATAGTGCCGAAATATGTTAAGACAGTTTATAGATTTTGCACTAACACCATATATATATATATATATAATATATATGCATTCTTTGGTTTAATCATGCTCACTGTTTAGTTCATAACACATGCTTGACATGGATGGACTCAGGAGATTTTGACACTGGTAGAGACTGTCTTTGCAATCCTTTTCTAAGATGAAACTTTTTATGCAAGAACGCAATGAGAACCATTCAGGAGGTACTTCCTATTATCCTCTTGTTTCCTCCCAATTTGAAGCACTTGAGCCTTATGGTGCGTACATGTCATTGTAATCTTACAAATGGCATTGTCCTACTTATTATACAGAATCACAAGCAAACCTTTGTGAATTGGCAACTGAGAAGAAAAAAAGAAGTAGAAGGTAACAACAGAGAAGAAAACAAAACCAAGCAGCTGCCACCTTGTGGCCAATTAATGCCTCACACTTTTGACTTCGTTTTTTTTTTCCAAGCAATATTATGAGAGTTCGTCCGTCCCACTTGCTTCGTACTGGAGCTTTCAAATGATTCTTCCGAATAAAGAAGGCGAGATGGAAGCTTTAACTTCTCCATCAATTGAATTCAAAAAATAGCTACGTTTTTTGTGCTTTTGTGGTACAGGTTTAGATCTGGCAAGGCGGTCGGTTGTTGCATTATTATGGACCCACTTTTACCTTTTGGTAGCTCACAAGTAGCAATCATTTCGTCAAAATTGAGATTTCAAGAAGCAGATTGTGATCAGATATTGCTCCAGTATCGAGTTTATGACCGTTCTGCGATGTCTTATGATGCAAATCTTTTATCCAACTCCTTTTGAGCCATTAATGGCAACATAAACTGCTCAGCATTCATCTCTTGCAGTTCAAATGCTTTACTTGTTACAGCAGAGGAAAAAAAAATCATGTGCAGCTTCCTCATTGTTTTCCATCATTTGTTTGTCTCAGTGATCATAAATAGTGTGCATATTGTGGTTTCACTTTAATTTTTTTTAAATAGTCGGCCTCCAATATTTAAAAAACGACATCAAACTAATCCATATTTATAAAAATTTACGTATCTAATCATAGTAATTTTCATTATTTATAAAAAAATTAAATTTAAGATTTTACATAAACGAAAAAAAGTCAATTATCACTCTATCTCAATCTCTATTGCTGTGGTTTCACTATTGATTATGCAACTGAGCGTATGTATTAATATAACGCAAACAATATTTTTTCAGAATGTTGCATTAGGCAAACTTCCTTCCTAAACCAAGAAATATGTAGTTAAGTTACATAACAATGAATTTGAGGGGAAGTGATAATAGAATGCATCTCGATAGCTACAAATGTAACAAAAATGAAAAGGCTACGTTTAACAAATTTGGATTAGAATTTTGTCCAAGTTTCATTAAATAGTAGAAAAAAAAAGATTAGAACTTGAATTTTGGTAGTTCTTGCTTGTGTTTGGATTGTGAAATCATTGTTCTTTTGGACTGCATTTGAAAACAGAACGTTAGTTTTTCTCAAGTTCTCCGTGAATAATTGAATTGAGATTAATTTGGGGTGTATTTGGATGGAGTTGAACTTAATAATGAAGAATCAAGGAGTTGTGATAGGAAAAATACATATGATGAATTAATTTTAATGAGTGTTTGAATAAAAAAATATGTATTGTAATACAAAATGTAATTTATTACTTAATAAAAATAAAAGTATAAATTTAAAAAAATTTATGGAAAATTTAGTTTAAAATATGTTATTTAAAAGGAAAAAATAATTTCTAATAATATATTTAATTAAATATTATTTTTTAATTTAATAGTAAATAATAATAGTATATAATTTATTATAAATATTTTATATAGAAATGTGTGAGAAAGAAAATAAGAAAAGAAAAAAAAAATAGAAAAACAAAATGTCATAAAAAAGGGTGTGGCGCTACATTGCTTTGGGTGGAACCGAAATCTTGAAATCAAAGTCCATGATCCTAGTTTTAGGCGGCTTGGTTCCACTTCGGGAATAGAATGCCCCATGGTGTTTGGAGAACTAGTTGGGCCTGGTTCCAGCCTTGTTCCCCAATCAAACACTACCCTGATATAATGGATAGTTATATTGACATATTAGTTCGAAGTGTGTTTGGATGAAATAAAATATAATGATGAGAAATCAAGGAGTAAATTACACGAATCGCCTCTCAATTTTGAGTGTCGTGACTAGACAGTCCATCAATTTTAATTTGTAATTAGATTATTCTCGAACTTTATTTTTCTTGCACACTCCGTCCTCCTAATCGGCAATAACCAATTCTCATTTGCAATGCTGATATGACACAATAGCAATTAATAAAAATACTATTAAAAATAAAAAGGGCCACCCCTTCCTTCCCCTCTCCTCTTTGGCATGACACTATCCCTTGTGCGTTCTCATTGCATTCTTAGATTGAGCTTTCATTTTAGTTGGAGACACTCGACCTTCATCGATGTGCTCCATTACCCAAGTGGAGGAGACAAAGATTGTCGTCAGGATGCTTCCCCTCTTGATAAGCTTCGTCGTCGGAAGCACGCCCAACGCGCTTTTGCTAACATTCACGGTGCAGCAAGGGAGTACCATGAACACATGGCTGGGGAAGATCCATATGTCCCCTATTCTTGATCCTGGTCATCTTTCAGATGGTCACGATGGTGCTTTACAACCGTTGGGTGGTGTTGCTCCTGCGAAGAATTATGGGCTACGTGAGCGGCATCATCCACCTGCAGTGCATCGGCGTCAACTTCACATCCACGACACCAGCGAGGGAGAAAAAGGAGGCACCAACCCTATTTTTTAATATTATTTTTATTATATTTTATTAATTTTTATTGTGTCACCTCAACATTATAATAAGGGAACTGATTATTGTCGATTATAAGGATGAGACGTGCAAGAAAAGCAAAGTTCGAAGATAATATAACTACAAATTAAAGTTGTGGGACAATTGGGATATTGAGTCAAAATTGAAGAACGATATGTAATTGACTTTTCATCCAAACACATGATTTTTCATCCAAACACATCTATCATCCAAATCAAGATATGAAAAATTAGATGTGATAGATTAATTTAATAGGTGTTTGATTGAAAAAATAGGTATTATAAATATAGAATTTAAGTTTATTAATTAATAACAATAATCGTATAAGTTAATTTTTTATTATAGAATTTGTTGAAAACTATATTATCTAAATATGAAAATCATTTTTAAAATAATTTATATTAAATGAAATATTATTTTTTTTAATGGAAGAACAAGTAATACCTAATATTAAATTAATTTTTTTATATGAATATTTTATATTTAATAGATCAATTAAAAAAGGAATTATCACATCAATAAAAAAAAGGTGAAAACCGCTACATTTCCTCAAAAGGGTGGAATCAAGAGATGGGACCACGGTCATGTGAGCCTTGATTCCTATCCCGAATTCTAACGACGAGTTTGTCAAACGTCACATTGTTTAACGTAATCAATTGTTATTTATAACAAGAACTCAGTTTGTTATTGATAGGGCATGCTATTTTTTTATTTTAACATCATATATGTCTACTTTTAGACCTATGTAATTATTTATTAATATAGATATATACTATATAACTAATTACTTTAATAATATTATATATAATTACTTTTTTTATTAATAAATTATCTAAAAAAGACAAAAAAATATTAATAAAAAAGTATATATATTATATGTAGTATATTACAGTAAAGTAAAAAGTTCATTTATTAATAATAATTGTCATAAAAATTATAAAATAAATTATGTTGATATAATGATAATAAATATTATTCTAATTTACTTAGTATTATATTACAATGAAATTTAAAATTTCAATCATTAATTAAGTAAACCTTGCGTATACTTATATATTGTTGTATTACTATGGAATTTTAATAATTTAAAATATTTTTAAAAATTTATGCATAATATAATTTAGGATTATTTCGATAAACCTTTCCTAAATTATCACGATTTTTTACATTTAACCTCAAACTGTGAACTTATTATTTTAGTTCCTTAAACTATCACGATTTTTTTACTTTAGTCCTCCCGTTCACTTCTGTTACATTTTTCATTATTTTTACTTTTTTCCATTTTATGAAAAGACTAAATTACCCCTCCCCTTAGAAAAATATGAAATAATAAATATAAAAAATAAAAAAATCATTGGAAGGATTAAAGTGGTAAAAAGAATTATCATTTATGAGAAAGACTAAATTACCCTCCTCCTAATTTTTTTATCTTTTTATATTTATTATTTGATGTGTTATGAAGGAGGGGTAATTTAGTTTTTTCATAAATGAGAAAAATCAAAAGTAACATAAAATGTAACAGAAGTAGACGGAAGGATTAAAGTGAAAAAAATCGTGATAGGTTAGAGATACAAAAAATGAGTTCATAGTTAGGTTAGATGCGAAAAATCACGATAGTTTATGAGAGGTTAATAGAAATAACTCATATTTATATTAAGATCATATTAAGATATTATTTACATTAATTATAACATTAATTAAATATAAAAGAAAATTTGAGCCAAAATTAATATTAATTTATTGTGTCACAACTTATTTTTTAATAAAATCCTGATTTTTAATTTAATTCAATGTGTATATATATATATATATATATATATATTAAACAGTAATGGGTGAAGATAAGCACCATCATTTTATTCAATGGAGTAATGAGTTTAATTATGGTGTTCCCTACCTCACCATCCAATGATAACACTATTTTTATTTGATAAAATAATAATTTATTTCTTTAATTTTATTTTTTTATCCAAACATCAACAAAAACTTATCTATCTAATTAAATTTTCAATTATTTATCATTATATTTTTCATTCAAATATAAAATTTAAAATTTTCTATCTAATAAATTGTTTTTAAAAAATTAATAAGAATTTGAGTTTCCATATCCAAAAGACAAGAAAGAAACAGTATAGTAGTCTTCTTAACTCATGAATAAGCCCCGACATTCCCTGCTCTGATTGATGCGACACAACATTCAGAGCACCAAAAGATCCTACGGTACACAATTAAGGGCCATAAAATGGATGAAAAGAGAGAAAACTGAAGTTTATTTTTCTAAAGTAGGAAAATTTACAAATTCACGTTTGGATATCAATTTGACAGAATTTAATACAATAGTTTAGACTTTAATACGTCGTTAAAAAATTAGGAGATGAAAGTTCCTAATTTTTTTGGATATGTGAGTTGCTCCAGCAGAAAGAAGGAAACAAGAGTTTTAAAATAAATTGTCATTTCATTTTTACTTTTAAATTTTTACTACGGTAATATCTTTGTTTACACTTTGAATGAAATTTTTCAATAACTTTTTTTTTCATGGTATGTCACTTTTTGAAAAGTATTATATTATAGAATTTTAAAATTCATGAGTTAAATTTTTTTTAGCCAACAAGGGCCTAAGGCTAAAACCATGTAAGGCTCGATAGAGCAAGACAAGCGCGCCAAGAATAAGTGCATATTTTTATTTGCTGAAATGATAGAAATGGACAGTTTACAGAAGTAATTGAGATGTCGAGGTCATTATTTTTTTTTCCTTTCCTCCCCGTCTTGCATGCATGGACGTGAGGAGAGAGGGAGTCCAACATACTGTGATGAATTGGATTATTGGATGCACTGTTTCACTAGCGAATTTGAACTTTAGTTGACAAATAATAAGTGCAATAACTTTATCCCAGGTTAAGCTCTTCAATCAATATAAATACTGTTAATTAAGCATCCAACTTTTTTTTTGGACTGCTACTTTAGTATTCGAAAAGTCGCATCGATTGTGCTAACAAATTATGTACAATTTTAATTCATCATCAAGTCCAATTAATTTAGTATTACTTGACTAACATGTCTAACTTTGACGCTCCCAATAATTTTTTTACTAGAAAAAGCTCCATTGAGAATTACCCAACCTTTAATAAAGTAGTTACATTGTACAGTGTAATATAATATATTTATTATAGGTGGTACTGTTATGTGTAAGTGTAGTGTATACATGGAGTTGGATTCAAGGGTTACAGTTTAGATCGTGATAATAACAATGGTTGCAGTAGATTGGTAAACGCCTCCCCCTCACTTAAATACGGTTATTGAGTTCGAGTTTCGATGTATATAAATTTTTTTTGTTGAGAGTCTCATCTACTTATCAAGTATGCGACGGATCATATGAAATTAATTGAGATCGATGGCAGACAGATATCCGACCTATAGACCGACATCCAACCTATGAACAGTGGACATAATTATTAATGCCAGACGAATTGAGTCGTCAACAGAAAAAAAAAAGTTCAGATCACGATCTGAATAGTTGAAGTCAACTTTTGGCAAAGGATACGAGTCCATAAGCAAAGGTGCATGACACATTTCCCCTTCTTCATAAAATCGAAATGATAGTCTAATGTTATAATGTATTAGTACTGTTTTATCCCGTCGCTAAATCTAGAATAATGAATTGAAAGAAAAAAATTATTTATTTTCTAATTTAAGCATCAAGTTAAATATAGTTAGCGAGAAAACAATAAATATAAACTTAAATATTATTGTGATTATTGCCAGATGGAGTTTTTTTCGTAATACAATATCGATGATCCCTTGAAACAGATGTTAAAGTTTTAACATAGTTTTATAAATTATGACAAGTCAATCATGCCTCCAAACAAAAAATAAAAAATTATTATTTGAACTGTTTGGTTGGTGGCGACGGACGGAGCACTGCACTCCGTGACATCTTTGTTGGCCACGCGCCCATCCATGGGATGCTGCTGGTTTAGACCTCGGCTTTCTCTGAGGCCACGCCAAGCATGGCGGTCCTCTAATAATTGGGGGCTTCACAAATTACAAACTGTGGGTTCGGAGTTTGTACCATGCATTGTTCGCTTCCATGGGAAAGCTCTCCTTTGCTGGAATCAAAATAAAAATTTACATTTTCTTTTTGAAGTTTTGGGGCCTACGCCAAGAGGTATTATTAAAGGGTTGCCATCGTTGGCTCCTCTCATTGGGCATTAACGCCCTGTTCACCTTCTGCTTTAATCATTACTTTGGCTACAACATAATTCTCATCACCACTTGCCCTTCATAAGCAGCCGATAGTACTTTCTCAAGATGCTATTAAACTATCAAAGAAAGGGTTCAAAGTAGGTTTAGAGATGAGCCGTGCACACTTGTACAAAATATGACGAGTCATGACCCACCCCTCGCCGCCCGTGACATGATCCCAGCCTCTCCTTGAGTTGCCAGTAACAGTAAAGTTCCACCCTGTAAGGCCGGCCGTATGCTTCAACTGGCTTCAATCTCCACAATTGTTTACATGGTTGCACAGTCCAATAAGAATGAAACACCATGAAATCCTGAGTCATGAAGGTGTCCTTTCAGAGATTAGAACAGTCAGAAATGAGCAATAGACGCTGCAAATGATGCAACATCAACCTTGTACTGCTTCATGATATTGGAAGACCGCCTTTATTATGAGGATCCAAGAAGTATCACTAGATAATGCGAACTATTTTCAGTTTACTGCTTCCTTGTACATGCACTCAGTGCATTGCAGCCTGAAGCTACTCTAGTGTTTCTCCTCCTTGCGGATGTCTTTCTTTGAAATCTGAGAATCCAGTTCCTTTGGTGCTGACCGCTCCACGGATCTGCCCACAAATAAGCAAATATTTGAGTGTTTGTCAAAAGAGAAACAAAAATGTCCAATAGTAAATGTTAGCTTTTGGTATGAAAAGGTAGAATATATCTCACATGGCCATTCAGATTAGTGAACACGAAGAAATGAAACAAAAAAAAAAAAAAAAACATCATAGCGAAGAACACTATATTGAGGTCCCCAAAACATGGCATTCTATACAAGTCCTCCGTAACAAGAGTACTGCATTTTTAACTAGTTTACCGGGATAGCAAAAAGCAAATAAGAAACTTTTAAACTGAATACATTTAAATAGAAACAATTTAATTCCTAGTCAGCTACAGTAGCACGTGCACGTTATTATCTATTTAATGATGAGTCCTAATAAAATATCAAACAGTAAAGAAGATAAAGGATGCCTTGGCATTCTAAAAAAAAGTGTCCGAGTCCTCTGCAGCTGCACTACACGAGTTTTTATTCTCTCCTGAGCGAACTGGAAAATACAAGTACTATTGATGTGCTTCAAACTTTTCATAAAGCAACCTAACTAGGCAAAGACGATTGGTAATTTTTTAGGGGGGCAAAGGGATGGCAATGCCCACCCACACACATATTAAGAAAAGTCATAAGTTTACCAAAAAACACAAGCATCAAGCCCATGGAATGCCCAACAAAACAAAATTCAAAAGTAAGGTTGACGTAGGACAAGAATAGAATTATAGGCCTCTGCCCTAGGCCTTCCGTCTACGGTTTAATTAGGAGCCAATTAAAAGTTTTCCTTATATGAAATCTTCTTTTAATTAGTTTTATTTTTATTTCAAATTTCCTTATTATTTGGCATTAGGGTGTGTTTAGAACCTTATAAATATTCTCTATCTATTGTATTAGAAAAAGAAACTTGATTAATAAATATTTACTATTAGCATATTTATCCTAAATAAATTCAAGTTCCCCGCAATTCATATCAGAGCAAATCAACCATTTGAATATCATCAAACAATTGTGATCCTATGCGTCAAATCCTAATTTCCAATCGTCTGTCACCGCTGCCTCCTTTGCATGATTCCTCGCATGATGATGACTTTTATCTGCTAGAACTCAATGAACCATCCTTCAAAGACAATTTCAATTCTCTATTTCCTTTGACATCTGAGTATGTTAGTGTTAGCGGGAGTAGATCTTCCTTTTATTTTGCTGATAGTTTCGAGTTCCCTTGAGTCCTTGTTTTGAACAAATAGTTTCATGTAAATTGCTCTTTCTCAATCAGTGATAGCCTTGAGGACATTGATCATTTGATAGAACTTTTAGATATTAATGAGCTTTACCCATGGATTCTCTTTGTCGTGCAAATTGCACACACATTGCTCCACCCTCATTACCTTGATGATATTTCAAAAATTGGCCATTCCTCTGCTCATTATATATCTAACACTCAAATGGAGTTTCATAAGCAATTAACATTTTCTAATAATAACTATAAATTCGATGTTGATGAACGTAGCCAATTTGTGGACATACAAGTGAATGTGTGATGGTTTGTATACATCATGAATTATAAATCATTACATTTAACGAGTTTCCTGAGCGAGACTTTCTATAACCTTCATAGATAGGAACCCAATATTTATGTATTGAATTTGTCATCTGATTTTGGCATAAGCTCAATGTTAAAAGTTCTCACTCCTACTATGATCCTTTTGATTTGCCTCCTCTACCTATATGTGCTTCTCCTGAGAACCATCATTCATGCCAGCCTCGTCATCACCTTTGGGTTCGATGGTCTATTCGCCCACTTACTGAAGTTACTTGGATTAGAAGTTGCATTTCAACATATTGACGCTGTCCTTAGGAATCCCTGTCTTGCAACTCGACAGAGTCAATTTTTTCTCATTTGGGCAGAATTGGATTAATTATTATGGGTTTTTCTGCCAATGCGTTATTAGTATTTAATTATGTCCTTTACATTAACTTTCCTTTTAATTAGTTTTCCTTGGATTTCCTTGTTATTTGGCATAGGGTATTTAGAACCCCTATAAACATTTTTGTATGGTTGCTTTGGAATGTAGGTTTGAATGAATGATTATTTTCTGATTATTTCTTATGTGGTTAACTTAATTTAGGATTTATTAGTAGATTAACTTAGTTGGTTTCCATCAAAAGTCAACTTATGTATCTTAGAACCCATAACAGATGTATGTTTTTGCATCTCAAAACCTCAATAGGAGATGTGGACAATTAAGGTCAACTGATGCACCATATTTAGTTAACTGTTCCAACAAGTCCAACCCAGGAAATATTACTACAAAATATGCAGCATGGCGAAGGTGAGTTCCCTTTTCATGAACAACTCAGTGTATTAACAGAGGTAATCAGCACTATATCACATTAAACTGATAGCACAAACATCAATCAAATAGATCTAAAACTCCAAATAGAGAACACAGAGCATATCGACTCTTTGAAGGCCATATCCATTTTTCTTAAGTACCCATGTCTATCATAGTAGGTCTTCCCACAAAATTTATACATTACAATTGCATGGTTTTTATGTCTCAAATTATCTAATTGTCTACTCAATGGAAGATCGTTTCCTCAAACTGCATTTTTTGTAACTTCTAATCCTTGGTACTGGATTTCAGTGGAGTAATGAGCAGCAAAATTGTAACCAAAGATCATTGAGTACTACATAGAGAACTCTAACCAAGACACAATGTCCTTTATTGTTTTGTTTTTCTATAATTTTGTTGCTTAAAGTTGCTTTTCCATCTTGACCCATCTCCATCAATTCGTTTGCTGCTCAATCTTTCTCTTCGCTATGAGTTCCAGTGTGTTCTCTTTATCGTTTGCTTCATTTGAAAATGACGGTGTTTGAATTGGAGGGCAAGCATTTTGAGCTGAGACACCTTTTTTCTTTCCAAGCTAGAGAGCTGAGGTCCTCATGGTCAACATATTTTTAGTGAGCTATTGCACAACGAAGAAGAATTTCAGGCTTCACAACACTCAGGATGGTGCAGTCAAGGCACTTGACCTTGGTCCTAGCTGACATGAACAAGGTGAAGGTTGTGGTAAAGCTGAACTGCAAAGAGCAACAAGGGAGCACAGAGGTGGTGCTGACCATAACCATTTCTTCAATGGTTAGTAACTTTGAAATCATTATTAAGAAATTCTCAGCAAGTTGAATAATCAATTCAACCATTCAATATCCTACAGGGTCAATTGATCTTCAATTTTGGATGGTTAACCAACCTCTTTTTCTTTAAAGTTTTTTTTAGAGCTTGATTTGTACCTATTGTGTTAGGCCCCGACAGCCAACATAAAATCATGTCGAATCTTATGAACATGGATCAACGAATTTGAGCGGAATGGCGTCGTATGATCCATGTAGCCGACCCCACCTAGTGGGATAAGGCTTTGTTGTTGTTGTTGTTGATTTGTACCTATTGTATGCATAAGGTTTCTTTTTCCAAGGAGGTATTCTATTGTTAACACCTCTGTATGTATAAGGTTATTTCTGCATCTGATATTGCAAGTGACTTGGCTATCACGTGCTAGGTAATGATAAACATGTTTTTACTTTTTCATAAATAAAGTATCAAACTGACAATGGAGAAAGTTTCATATTTCAAATTAGATGATATATTTATCATCATGAAGTCATTTTTTCTTGACAACCGTTGCTGAACCATATGCTTTACATTACATGCGCATCTACACCAAACAGATGCAATATCTGGTTTCATGAGAAAAATATTTCAAATATCTCGAATGCAAACCAAATAAATCTTAAGAAACTTACTCTTCACTGTTCTATAACCCATTGCACGGCCAGAATGGACAGAAATTACATGGTGCAAAATACTTACATAATACGGTAGAATATAAAAGGGAAGAAAATAGAACTAGTGGACATTTACTTGGCGGCAGTGGTGGTCGTGGACGTGGACGACAAGGACGTTCTCCATGTCCTATTTGCAATATTCATGGCCATCCTCCGGGCATCGTCAGCATCGCTCTCAACAGGCTCAGGCGTACATTGCAAATACAACTGCACCAGTCTAGTTCACCTCTCCTACAATCCCGACCGCATATGCTAATTGGTTCCTAACACTGGCGCCGCGCACCACACAACGTCTGCAATTAGCAGACCAATATCAAGGTATATATGAACTTCATGTCGGCAATAGTAATGCCCTTGCCATTAGAAATATTGATCTGGTTGATCTACCGTATTCTCCACATGCGCAATATTTTGCATGTTCCATAAATAAATCGCAATCTTCTTTCTGTACATCAATTTGCATATGATAATAACTGCATTTTTTAATTTCACACCTCCTCCTTTGTTGTTAAGGATCCGGCCACACACTGACAGCTCCTTTACGACCAAATTAAAGATGGTTTATACCATCTTTCCCTCCCGACTATTGTTGCGCCTACTTTCCTCGCTGCTTCTACATCTTTAGCATTATGGAATGCTTGCCTGAGTCATCCTCATCACCACATTTTCACAACCATCCTTCGTCGTCAATGATTGTCTTCTACGACTTCAACGGATGGTCACCCCTCTTGCATTCAAAGAGGTCCTCACCATTAGAGCTTCTCTTTGCTGATGTATGGACCAGCTCAGTCATCATCATGCCACTCTTATTTTCTAATAATTGTTGATGACTTTAGTCGCTATTCCTAGATGTACCCTTAATAAATCTGATGTTGCAAAAATTTTTCCTATTTTTCATAAACTCGAAGAATGTCAGTTTGGTACCAAAATAAAAAAATCTACAAACTAACCGAGGTGGCGAGTTTCTTGCCTTACGTCCTTAGCTACGCACGACATTGCCCATCAACTTACTATGTGCCCACACACACCAGCAGAATGGCCTTGTTGAGCAAAAAATACGGCATGTTGTCGAGACTACCCTTACGTTGCTCACACATGCCTCCGACCCCCATAGGTTTTGGCATTATGCAATTGAAACATTGGTCTACCTCATTAATATCATGCCCACGACACCCCTTACCACCGCCTACATAAAAAACATTCCACCTACAAGCATTTGCGTATATTTGGTTCAATAGTTTATCCTCATATTCGAGCTTACAATCGCCACAAATACAATGTCCATTCCATTCCATGTGTATTTATCGGCTATCTTACTAATACTATTGGCTTCCGTTGTTATCATCCATCCACAAGCAAAACCTATGTTGCCTGACATGTCTGTTTCATTGAAACCATTTTTCCTTTTACTACTGTTATCTCGCCGACATCCTCCAACATTCCACTCCCATAACCTTATCTCTATACACATATTTCTGCCCCTCTTACACCTCCCTCTGAACCCATCTCCTCAAATGTCTCCCACCCCCGCAACCTCAACCTGCTTCGAATTTACCTCATCACCAAATTGCTCCGTGGATTTTTTGCTCCCGTCCTTGTCCTGAGTATCATTGTCTAGCAGGCCTCAAAGCCCTCCTCTCAGCATCCCAACTTCCTATCACCACTCCAACCTGAAAGCGGCTACCTCTCCTGTCTGGCGCCAAGCTATGGCTGATGAATTTAATGCTCTGCTCCGAAATGGTATTTGGACTCTTGTTCTGCGCACACCACAAATGAATGTTATGGGCTGCCATTGGATCTATCAAACCAAGCTTCATGCTGATGCATTTGATCGACACAAGGCTCGTCACGTCTCATCGCTAAAGGTTTCCACCAAGCCCCTGGAATTAACTACACCGACACTTGACAGTCCTATTATCAAGCCTACAACAATTAGATTGGTCATGTTGCTTGCAGTTTCCCACAATTGGCCTTTACATCATTTAGATGTAAGTAATGCATTCTTAGATGGGCATCTCTCCGAAACAGTCTACATGTCCCACCCTCCAAGCTTCGTTGATGCTGCACATATGCTTCATGTATGCAAATTACACAAGGCCATTTATGGTCTCAAGCAAGCACCACGTGCTTGGTTTCAAACCCTGGCACAAGAGTTACTTCAATTTGGTTTCAAAAGTTCTACCACTGATACTTCATTGTTTATCTTCCTTCAGTCTACCGAGATTGTGTTTGTTCTTATTTATGTTGATGACATCATTGTAAATGGTTCTTGATATCGCCTGCTCAATTGCGTAAAGAATTATCTTGCCCAACGATTTGCAATTCATGATCTTGGCGCACTCCACTCCTTCTTAGGCATCGAGCTGTTTCACACCTCATGTGGTCTTGCTCTCACATAACAATATTACATCCTTTCCATACTAAAACGAGCTAACATGCTTGGAGCCAAACCTGTCAAAACTTCTCTCTCAGCCAAGACCAAACTCATACTCGATGGACAACCCTGTGAGAATGCTCTTCTCTACCGCCAAACTGTTGATGCTCTCCAATACTTATTCATTACTAGGTCTGACATTATCTTTGTTGTTAATCATGTTAGCCAGTTCATACATCAATCTACACTTAACCATTAGCAAGCTGTTAAACACATTATATGTTATCTGGGTGGCACCCATGCTTTGTGTATCTACATAACTAAATCTACCTCCCTGCAACTACAAGCCTTCTCTCATGCTCTGGCAGTCCACATGATCGGAAGTCTGTCGGTAATTATGCCATGTACCGCGACACTAATCTCATCTCATGATCAGCAAAGAGCCGCGCACTATTTCCAAGTCTTCAACTGAATTTGAGTACAAAGCTTCGGCTTATGCAACTACGGAGCTTATTTGGCTTCGCACCCTACACCAAGAGCTCGGTTATCCTCTTCTGCCATTGCCACTTCTATGATGTGATAATATTGGTGCAATGTACCTCACAGCCAATCCAATCTTCCACGCGCGTACTAAACACATGGAAGTTGATTTTCACTTTGTTAGGGAAGAAGTTGTTGCACATCGACTGCAAGTTCGCTACATCTCTACTAAAGATCAAGTTGTGGATCCCATGACAAAAGCAATAACCGGTCACCAATTTCAGTTCATGCGAAGCAAGCTCCGTCTCGATCCCCGACCTCCTCGGGCTCAAGGGGGGATGTTAACCATGTTGGAGTTGATGAATACTTCAGGACCCCTTATTTCTCACATCAGATTCGTCCACGTGAACTTAGAGGAATTTGAGTATTATCCAATTACCTGTGCTGTTGGCGTACGAACAAAAGAGGGAGGGCCCCCCCCCCCCCCCCGACGACGGTCCCATTTGGAAGAGGCTTATTTATAGCTTATTTTCAGATGTAATCTGCGTAACGGTTATAATCAAAATGATATAGTGGAACCTCTTTGCAGGACGTAATCCTAATCTCAAGAATGAACCTGAGTAAATCGTACGTCTCCTCTATTTTTCTGTAATCTCTTTACGATTTCCTGTTCTCGAATTTTTCCTTCAAACCAGACTGTCCTCAGCAACAAGATACACGTAGCAACAAACCGATTTAGTCTTAATGACCTATTCTAAAGCCTATAAACTATGTGTAACTACCATTTCCACCTTTCGAGCTTATGACTCTGTAATATACTATTATATAAACTTGTACAATCTCATCTAATAAGACTGAGCAGTTTTCATATTCATTGCCTGAGAGAATTTTACAGGTAGCATTTTGATTATAAAGAAATTTATTGGATGTTATGACAATAGAGTTGTATCTTGAGATTCTCAGGTTTTAGTTATATATATTTTTAGAGTCTATATTGGATAGAATTTATCTTTATCGCTCAAGTCCCCACCTCTAAAAAACAATTTCCCAAACCAAGCAAACCTAAATTTAACTGCTCTTCCTTTTTTTTTTCTTTCGAGTGTGTTCAGTGTTCCTATCCGACCTTTTTTTTGGTGCTGTCCAAGATATATCCAAGAGAAAATCAAGATAATTTTTCTAACATCGGCCATGGCTTAAATGCTTATTTGTCCAACAGACTGAAAATCAATAACATATACTATTTCACTGAAGATTAAGCTTAACCATAATGCATCAATCAAAATAAATTTCCGAAGAAAAGAACATTTTTATGTGAGATGATTATTCTCTAGCACTAAATAATTCTTTGGCTGATCTGAACTTAAAACGAAGCAAAAAAATAAAGATAAAATGGCAAAAGTTACACTCTCCAGTCGCTCCTTAATCCTTCTTTACATATTTGTTTCTGCTTTAAACTTTTTTACTGGATGCGAATCTAAAGGATTTAACTTTCCCTTCGTCCATGCCATGCATCTTACTTTTCTGTTACTTCAACTTCTCCCAAAATTAAAGCTCGCCAACGCCGGCGCACGCCTGCCTTTGCGAAAGCTTCTGCTTGATACTTGGGGAGAAGAGACCCTCTCATTCCCGGTGACCACGTCTTGCAGGTTTTTTTCTTGGCGTCTTTGCTTTACTTTCATTTGCTTTCTTTTCCAACCTTTTCATCTCTTCTTTGTGGTGCTTTTAATTAATCGCATGGGTACGTCGCAGGACTAGGCAAATCATGAATCATCGCTATCTAAAGTTAAAGGGCCCTCTTTCTTCAATATTTCCACCATAATGGTTTACTCTTTGTTTGAACGTGGTCATGAGAATTTCTATCTCGTTAATTACCTATTTGAATCACAATACCCACCATCTAACTTTCATGTCATTTATGATGAGGCCTTGTCTTGATGATTAATTATGCATGTTTTGAGGGAAACCTACTCCAGAATAGTGACAGAATAGTGGTGACGATTCGAGTGGTGGCAAATATTAAAAAACGGACACATGTTAGCTTTAAATATTTGTCATGAACTTGGAAGTGAGATAGGTCTAGACTCTGCAGGGTTTTGACCTTATTGTCTGTAGAAACAGGAAGCTACAAAGCGCCAGGCATCTTTGTGGATCTCAATCATAAAAGACTGGCTTCAAAGTTGGTTTTGCTTATATCCATATAATTCGACATTAGTTAACATCTTTTTTTTTTATTGATTGAGCGCAATCCTTTGTGACATGAAGACACTACTGTGCTTGCTTGTGTTCTTGAGTTGTTGATTGGTTAATACTTTATCATATGTATGGCAGGTACTTACATAAAACGGCACTTCTAGCATAGTGCAAGTCCTTATATTTTAGTGAGCTACGTGATGCCAACGCCACGAGATTTAATTAGAGGCCCTTGGCGTCAGGCAACAAATTGAACCCCATGGCAACTCAACAGTACTTGGACCAAGGCACAGGTCAGATATTATTGCTTGCTGTTTAGTGCAAGCCTCGATGTTCGAAAAGCTTGAAAACGTTGTAAAGATTTTTTTAACTTGTAGATTCTAATAAAGAAATGATGAATGTAGAGGAAGCAACTGTCGGTGCATTGAGGCGTTGCAAATACAATATGATTTGACGCCTACGAAACAAAGAGTTCCAAATGATCGGATGGTTTTGTCCCTCGTCTCATCGACATGTAATTTCCTCAGAGAATCCTGTTTGCGTGATCCCTGACAGAAATGCGCACGTCCTGCAAATTTGAAATCTGCGAAAATTTGGTAATATGATAGTGAGTTGATCTTATGACCATGGTCGTGACCTTAATATTCGAAGGCAGTTCAGTGAATCAGTTCTCTGCTGATTTTTTGCTGAAGACAAGGAAAAAGACAGAACGAGTGCCACCAGAAGTTGCAGTTTCCCTGCTCCATGTGTAAAACGAAAGGATTAGAGGGGACCAAAGTTTCCATGTTGAACATGGCAAGAGGCAGCCATTATTGTAATCTGGCTTGGCTTGCTTTGAATAAGAATACTCCGCAACAGTGCAAAGCTACAGACTCAAGTGGTGACAGAAAACTTTTGTGTTTCTCTTGGTGCCCACTTCAAATAGGCATTAGGAAAAAGGAAGCTTTTTGCCGTGACCACTTTGTTTACCCCTCTTTTCCTCTTGTGCATTGGCTCTGCAAGAGGCCAAAACCTACGTAGATCACTAGTTAAACTTGATTCTGTTGACAAGCATTAACCAGTGCAGAATTGAGGACAACATATTGGTATCTTGAGCTCTCTTTTGAAGAATCATCGAGTCCTAAACAAGAGGAAACACCAAATGGAACCAGTTCTCCTTGAACTACCCAATTCCACCACCACCTTTATCCTTCACTTTCGTCCCTTTTGAGGGTTTGTTTAACTTTGCTTTACACAACCAAAAGGCACTTGGACATTCCCTGGACAAGTCCCTTTTTGTCCTGTTTTGCTTGGAAACGTTGCTTAAAGCCTTAAAAATGCTAATTAATCCTTCAGTAGACACACAGACCAATCCCATTGCTCTCATCCAATAAACCATTTCTGATTAAACTCGAAGAAACAGTTGCAGCCTTGTCAATATGTAGAATGTTTCTACCACAAATTTGAATTAGTGCACAAATTTTCAGAAGGTTCGTATCACAAATTTGAATTACTGCAAACCTTTTCATAGAAACAGCAAACTCCCTGGCCTCTACATCGGCACCCATCAATTTCAAACAAAGAATAAAAAATTTCTATTACTAACCTCTTCATTCTTACATGACCACAATATACTATTTCCTGAATCCTGACAGTAAAAATGTTAACAATCCATGCAATCTCTTATTTGTTCCTTTGTGCATTATGAAACATGGAGGTGAGGAAAACCAAACATGGGTAGCAGTACTCCACAGTAGTAACATTCTTGAATACATGCTATCATGAAACGAGAAAATAAATATTTGAACATGTAAGTTCTGGCAAAAAGAGTATTAAGCTTATAGTTCTGTGCCCCTTTCAATTAGCACACAGTAAAAGGTGGCGTGATCGTCTGAGCCGATGTTTCGTAGTTACTGACTTCGCCCATTCCATGACTTCCAGGAAAAGTTCCACTAATTTTTTACCATGTCATACCATTTCTTAAAAAGGAATACAAAAAGAGAAAAAAAAAATCCACTCTGAAACAGTACTGTATTGGATTGTGTTGTCTATAAAACGCTAACTCAAGCTGGGAGAACTTTTCTTCTGGTCGGTTGGAATATACTGACTGCTGTTTTCTGGCCTTCAAGAAGAAACGTGGTTTACGGGTGCTGGGGATCACTGAGGTCAAACCAATCTGCCCGCTGGAGTTGTCACTAGTTTTGGTTCTTCTTCCTCTGCAAGTGAGACTCCTTTTCCTCCCTTCTGTATGTGGAAGTGTCCTCCTTTTGTTTCTTTCTCAAACTTACACGAGATTTGCATTTGCTGTGGGTTTGGACATTTAAGAGGAGGCGTGTCTCTTTATATCCTGTTTGGCGGAAAAGTTTCTGACCAGCACATGCAAATGGCGTTGGAGGGAGGCCATGGCTCCTAAATGCAGGAAGCTTGCTGTATCATGGAGTCGGTGAACTCCAACAAGGTTCTCCCCAGGCACAAGCGCTCGAAGAGGTACACTTTGATCTCCTTCACAAAACCATTGCTGCTGCTGCCTCTTCTTTCCGAGCTCGAACGAGTTAGCAGTAGTGTGGAGATTTCCCTGCAAAGCACTTGGTTTTATAGCACGATGTTGGTAAAAAAGCATCCCTTGCTTATTTGTAGTTGACTTTCTTGTTACAGTGATACCCACAAGAGAGACTGTGATGATAACTTCGATTCGTCGCCCAAGTCCATCAATCAGAAGCTGGTAATTGTTCCTCCGGCTATGCTGACTCTTCAATCTTTCCTTGTCAAAACCTGAGGATTGGACGATACCAAATGCAGTTAAAAGTTAAAGAGCATTGCTAGTTGCTGTCATTTTTCTATTATTACTCTCTATTGTTTTCCACTTTCTGCCTACTGTGATATTTACAAGCCCTGTCTCGGAGATTTTTTTCCACGAATCTTTCCAAATCAGGATTGGTCTAGTTGATGACATAAAAAACCTAATCTGTATATGGCCGCCAGGATATGGAAGAAGCTACCTGCTACAGTGTCATCAGGAAGAAACCGCTGCCTGATGCAGAGGCCCAAAAATCGCTGCAGCAAGAGGTAGTGAAGCATCCAAGTTTCCACTTTAAACCGCTATTCTTGTACATAAATACTGGAAGTTCAGATGATTCATTCTTACAATCAGAATCTTGTACCTTCCTTCAGATCATCCAGCTTGAGGAGAGGTTAAAGGATCAGATGACAATGAGGTGTGCTTTAGAAAAGGCATTGGGGTACAGCTCCTCAGCGGTTTATTCTTCCAGCGACAATTTAACCATGCCAAAGGTAGTTCTCTTCTAATAATGTGATGATTTTCCACGTTCCTTTGTCTCTCTAGGTCACTCCAATAGAACTGGAAAAGTATTCAGTATGCAAATAACTATTTGTCCTTTTTCTCAACGACAAAAAATAACCAAGTTTCCAATCCTGATGAGGAAAGAGACATAATTCTTATGAGAATCCATCGATCGTGCCACGCAGTTTATTTCTACAATGAGATAGAACACATGATTCTCACTCAATTATTTTCTTTCCATCACTGGTAGTTATCTGTTTGTTAAATAATTGGCAATATATTTATTTGTTTGTAAACCTAGCACACAATTGAGGCTTATTTTTTTACTGTCATAGTTAATTTCTTAAATTCATGTTCTTTAGCCTCTTAATATATATAATATAAGTTATTTCTTAATTGCAAATGTAGCTAATTTGTTCATGTCACCATTTCAGCCCACTAAAGAATTGATAAGGGAGATTGCTGTGTTGGAGTTGGAAGTCATGCATCTGGAACAATATTTGTTATCACTCTACCGAAAAGCTTTTGACCAGCAAAAGTACATATTTTCTCCTATTAACGGGGAAGGACTAAAAGTAACAATAAGCAAAAACCAACCAGAGTTGCTTCAGGAAGCTGGAAGTCTAGAGCTTTTATCTCCAAAAGGAAGTTCAGAAATTCAAAGTAGTCTGAGTCAACTATCCAGAAAATGCGCAAATGATCAAGCGTGTGAAGCTTGTGACATAGGACACCAGGAAAAGCTTCCTTCTGTTGCCAATTGCAGCCACTCTGCACTATCTCAACGTGCTGTTTCATCAGCTAGGATAGCCCCTTCAGAAGAGAGTCTTGCCAGAGCTCTTCGCTCATGCCACTCTCAACCATTATCTTTTCTTGAGGTAAGTGGATCTCAAGCTTCCATATTACTTGATAGTCTTCAGGTGTGCTTCAGAATGACCAGCAGAACAAGAAATATTCTTTCGCACTAAAATTAAATTTACTTTTCACCAGGAGGAACAGAATGCTGCTTCAATGGTGATCAGCTTAGCAGAATATCTCGGTACCAGTATTGCTGATCTTGTCCCTGAAACACCTAATAAACTTTCAGAAGACATGGTTGGGTGCATGAGTTCCATCTATCGCAAACTTGCTGATCCTCCTTTAGTTGAACATGCTTTGTCAAGTTCTACTTCCTCTGTCTCCTCAATAACTGCTGTATCTCCTCAATATTTGGGAGACGTGTGGAGTCCTTGCTATAAGAAAGAAAGCACTCTTGATTCTCGGTTAATCAATCCTTTCCAAGTTGAAGGACTTAAAGAATTCAGTGGGCCATACAACACTATGGTGGAGATTCCTTCTATTTGTAGAGACCATCGAAGACTACAGGACGTTGAAGGAATGCTAAAAGAATATAAGTAAGCAACTTTAGTCCAATGTTATGCAGTCATGCTTTATTTTCCTTATGATGATTAGTCTGCCTAGCATTTTAAATACACCATTAATTCAGCTGTTCATCCATGGTTTTCTATTTCGCAAAGCAATAACTTGTAACATGATTTTCTAGGTCAATTCTTAAGCGATTGGAGACTGTTGATCCCAGGAAGATGAACAATGAGGAGAGGATTGCCTTTTGGATAAACATACACAATGGCATAATGATGCATGTAATGAATATCCTTGGTCTATGAAATCTCTTCAGACCATTTATCAATTTATGTTCTGATTTGGACAATGTAATGATTCTGTACATGCTGCTTCCACAGGCATATATAGAGTTTGGAATTCCACAAAATAACATAAAAAAGACATCTTTGTTATTCAAGGTAAACATGTTCATGATTTTTCCCTTCTGTTGTCAGTGTTGTAATAGAGAAAAGAGCACCGATCTTGTGATCATATTAACATGAGTTCCAGGCTTCATGCAACATAGGTGGGCGTGCTGTCAATGCAGCTGCAATACAGGGTTCTATTCTTGGGTGCCGCAATTATTTTTCTGGTCAGGTAAACCTCTTAATGTTTGCAATTGCCACATCTGGAGGCCTGTGGAGGTCATGATTATTGCAGTTCGTTAAAGGATAAAAATGTGCTAAGCAGTTTTTAAACATGTTCTGGTCTAGAGTATATCATAATTTTGTGTTCCATGATAAGCATTTAAGCTTGAGATGCTTTAAGCGTCCTTTTTTTTTCTTGCAGTGGCTCCGGACATTGCTTCACCCGAGGATCAAGCACAAGTCACTGGATGAATGGCAAGCCTTTGCCACTGAACAAATGGAACCTCTAGTTTATTTTGCACTTTGCTCCGGCAGCCACTCTGATCCTGCAGTAAGCTTCTCAATTTCATCTGTCAATCATGTTTATGTACTTAGTTATCTATACTTAAAACCAATATGACCTATTTCTTTGGGATGAGATAAACTGTTACAATCATTAGTCAAGTACCGAGAGCCTCTCGATCTCCAGAATAGAATCTTCTGTACAAATCCTCAAAACCACATATCTTGTTCTGTAGGTCCGGATATATAGTCCCAAGAAACTGTTCCAGCAGTTGGAATCAGCAAAAGAGGACTTTATACGTGCCAGCGTTGGCATATGGAAGGAACAGAAGATACTCCTCCCAAAGGTCATTGATCTATATGCCAAGGACATGAAGCTAAGCACCCAGAGTTTGCTGGGCATGATTCAGGGCTACCTTCCGGAGACTCTTAAGATGGCCATGAAGAGATGCCAACAAGGCAGATCTAACAAGATCATTGACTGGGTACCTCACAACTTCAACTTTCGATATCTACTCTCCAGAGAATTAGCATTTCCTCACATGAACTGATGGCTTGCGGAGTACATAAATGTTCTTGAGTTGATTGGTTACATTTTTTTTCTTTTCTTTTTATCAGCTTGTAAAGAGCCAACACAGTCATGTAAAGCAATGCTGCATAAATGTACTTCTACGTTTAGCCTAAATGAAACTGATGGAATTCTTTCTATGTGTAGAGGAGAGCAACAGTCGGTTCGGTTAATTAGCCGACCGGATAATTCGGTTAATTGACCGAATCGACCGAAAAATTTAACCATTATCCGGACCAAAAAATTTGGTTAACTGATTTTTTCGGTTCGGTTCAGTGAATTCACCGTTTTAACCAAAAATAAAAAATATTTTAAAATATTATTATAAAATTCACAAAATTTGAAAATATATTAAAGTAAAGATTAAAACGTATTCAAAATTAAAAGCAAAGATTAAATTTGAACATGATAATACATTCAATAGCTAGGATACAAATCGAATTAAACAAAAATACATAAATTCATATACACATAACAAGTTTTTACAAAAAAAAATTAAAATATATAAAATAATAATTATCGCTTAATTTGATTTTTAACCAAAATTTTGGTTAATTAATCGTAACCGTCCAATTGATTTCGGTTAGCAATTTTTTTATCCGTTAACCAAACTGAAATCGAATCGGATAATTCGGTTCGGTTAATCGATTAAAATTGCGATCGGTTAATCAACGGTAACGGTGAATGGGATAACGGTGCTCATCCCTATCTATGTGGTGTGGGATGCCTCTGACCATGACTAATGACATTGACTTTGAATGGTATTTTCTGTTTAGATCTGTTTTAACTTCATCCATCTTATACGTGGAGGAAGAAAATCAAGGGTTGGTAAATATTTTATATCCTCAAAGCGCGAGGCACTGATTCCAGCCATCTTGGCTGAGATAAATCTTTCACTTCCATGCAATTGTACAATGCAAGAGTGTTGGGAATAAAATAGAGGATCGACTAATAATAAGAAGTAGACAAAGCCAAAAAAAAAATAAAAATTGAACACAGATATTTAACATGATAATTTTTTTATCAGTGTAAACAAAAAAAAAATATTTACAAATAAAGAAAATCGTCGTAAAAAAATTCATTACGAACAAAATGGAGTACAACACGATATCACATATTCTTATTTTCGTTATTTTTTCTTTTTTACTTTCATAATTTTGAGTTCAGACTATAATAATTCAAGGTACATCAAGAAAAAACTAGCAAAGGCGGAGCCAAATACATTAAACCAACTTGCACGTGCATCCGCCGAAAATCTAAATAAGTAGACCTGCTATTAATATTTAACATATTTGTCAAGTTGGTAGATTGGTAGAGCCTTCAGGCTGCTGCCGCGGAGCCACACCACATGAATGTCCATGCTGTAGATCTGATAAGTAAATAAGAGTCATTAGATCTTCAAATATCTGCATTTGTATTAGCGATAGAACTGTCTCCCTTCATTTGACGGGATAGCGTGATGGAATCTCGTGTATTGACATTATTTGGTTTCTTTATACTATTATATTAGTATCGTTTTTCTCTTTTATACTAATACAAATTTAGAAATCTTGTTTCTTATTTATTTTATGTATACTAATTAATTCCTAATTTTTTTATAATAAGAATTTTTTTGTTTGTACTATTATAAATCTGAAAAAAAACAATTTTTATTTGTTTTATTTATCATAATTTTAATATTTTAGTCAAATACTATTATTTTCTTTTTTTAGCTTTTGATCATCACTTGTTTAAATAAAATATTGATAATTGCACCCTAATAAACATACACACCAACTTTCCTAATTAACATTTTTAATTTTAGCAATCATATATGGTTATTATTTATATTAATATTGTTATTTGGCTAATTATTTCATTCAAAGGTTTATGTAAATACAATTTAATGATAATATTTAATATGATCCTTTTATTTTAATTTTTCACTTGATTTACCAAATATCATTATATACTTTCTAATATTTTTCTTACATATCATATAAGTAACTATGAAAATATATTATGGAAAAAAGGATTGCACATAAAAGAGAGCACAACCAATGTAACAAAATAATAAATTATAACAATACTTATTAATTAACATTAAAACTAGGATTTATTGGGGTCATACGCCCCTCATACTTAGCCCGTCCACAGTTCGATATAATCAGACGGTGGGATATGATCGAGAGTTGCTCTCCTCCCCTCACCTCCCCCTTCGAGCGCTGCCGCCCAGCAACCTCACCTCCCCTTTGCAACATCGATTTTGTCACCGCCGTTGCCAATCTTTGCACGCGTCGATCTTGTCGTCGTTGCCACCGATTTTGCCGCCGTCGACGTCTCTACTCGCATCGATGTATCTCTTCCTACGACAACTTTCCCCCAGCCTCCCACTCACTCTCTCTCCTGCGACAACATCTCCCCCACTCTCCTCTCTCCCATGTGATCGGTGCCCCTCTCTCCCTTCCTGTCTTCCCCTTCACCGACCGACAGCCCCACCTTCCTCCACCCCAGTGAGTGCCAGCCGGCAGCCCCCATCTTCCCAGCCCTCGAGAGCGTCGGCCGCACGGCCTCCCAAGGTTCCCAACTCCACATGTGAGGTCAGATCAAGGTCGGATCGACGACGGATCTTTCCCCTCCGACGTGGATATGGATCCTTCCCTCCGATACATATCTTTCCCTTCGATGACACGAGCTCGATATTGATCTGGGCACGACGACGACACTCGACTCATGGGTGGCGAGATACAGTGGGTAGGGGTGTTCACGGGTCGGGTTTGACCCGACCCATGAACAAACCCGATCCGACCCGACCAAGCTGTGTCGGATCGGGTCGGATCCCTCTCATTTTTTGACTGTGACCCGACCCGACCCGACCCGGACCGGGCCGGGTGGTCGAGTTACTCGACCCTTTTTCTTTTTTTTTTTATTTTTTTTTATTTTTTTATTTATTTTTTAATATAAAAAAGTATTTATTAATTTATTTTTAATACAAAATAAAGTATTTTTAAATACCAAAAATATTGTTTTAAATATATATATACTTTTTTACATTTAAAATAGTTTATTTCATATTTTTTAGATTTTAAATGATATAAAAATATACATTTAATTAAAAATAATTAAAATTTAAAAAAAAAGGGTCATCGGGTTGGGTCGGGTCAACTCAGGTTGAAAATTTTAACCCGAGCCCGCGGGTCTTGGTCGGGTCGGGTAGGATTTCCGAGTTCACCGGGTCGACCGACCCGACCCGGTGAACATCCCTACCAGTGGGTGAAGGGAAGAGAGAGAGAGAGTGAGGGAGAAGAGAGGGTCGAGGGTGTCAGCGGTGATCCTCGGACGGTGATGGGGTCACAAGGGTTGCAGGTGAAGAGGCACCATCCGATTAGATCGGAGGGTGGGCCGGCTACATATGAGGGTCATGACCCCATTAAATCCTTAAAACTATGTCAAATTTAAAAACTATGTAAAATTTTAAAACTTTATCAAATTTTTATTTATAAAGCAAATTTTTTTATCATATTTGATCTCACCCTTTATATTATTTAATTATAATATTTTATAATATACACCCAATGATAATAATTTTTGGCTCCCCCACTGCCTACTGCTCATCTTTCCTTTGAGAAAGAGTACATATAAGTCGGTGAAATATGAACATCACTAAAATCGATATGCTTTTGCACCTTCCAAACCAAAGTTTAAACCCTAATAGGAAAGATTCAGAACCTTGAGATAAGATCAATTACAAATTTGGTTTCTGGACGGTTCAGAGTTCAAGCTTGGTAGCACTGCTAGATTGCGCGAAAGCGGTTTTCATCCACTATGTTTCACTAGTTGATCTTTAATTTTGTAAGCACCTCACAGAATAAAGTTTGAAACGCAAATACAATATAAAATCATCGTCTCTCGCACTAAACAACATTAGGAACACTTTTCTTTATCTCTTGCATATTTTTCTTTAATAATAATTAATTATGCTAAAAATAGTTTATAATATAATAAATTATAAAAAAATATTATATTAAACATGAAAGTTAATAACGTTCAAAAGTTTATAAAATTTTTAAAATAACAATTAATATAATGTTAAAGGTCTTCTTTCGGTAATTTGATTAATTCGAGCAAACATATTTTTATTAAACTTATAAAATTAATAAATTGAGGTATATTTGTCAGCTAAAGCATTCAAAGGTAATTATATAGAAAAGTTGTTTAAAAAAATATATGTTAATGGAATAATAAATTAAATAGAAAAAAAACGATCGTACCTACGAATTATCTGGTAACCAAACTTAATGAAGATATAACCGTGATAAAATATAATGAGCAAGCGAGTGTAAGGAAAACTGTTCAATCCAAAAAAATATCCGATATGAAAAACTTAAATCGAAAAAAATTAAAAATTAAGAGTTGAAATATAATTTAGAGTGATTTTTTATTTAAGATCCCACGTGAAAAAATTGTAGATACATGTGGAGTCCATTTTTTATTTATATAATGAATTCATAATTTATCATGTTTTATTATAAATATAATATTTTTTCATATATTTGTATCACATTTTCAACTCTAGTTTGGTGACTTTAAAATTTTAGTAGTATTTTTTTATATTTATTATAAAATTTAATATTTTTATGTTAATTTTAAATTATTATATATATTGAAATATAATTATATAAAAATAAGATCTTAAAAAAATTCGAAAATTTTGATCAAAGTCATTTTTTTTAAGAAAAAAATTTAGGATGACTTTTAAATTTAAAAAGTCGATTCGAAAAATGACGACCGCGGTGGAGTAACGACCTCTCCTTTCGCTTTGCTCCCGCGTGCATTATCCGGAGTTCCGGACTCTCAGACAAACTAACAAACAAGTCGCCACCATCGGACTAGCGAAGGCCTGCTTACCACCCTCCTCCTCCTCCTCCTCCCAAGCTGAAACGCCAATCCTCTTGTCAAATCCTCCTACTCCTTGCGCCCGTGGTAGCCGAGAGAACGCGGGAGACATGGATGTGTGGTGATCGGCGTGGTCATGAACGGCCGCCAAGTGAATTCCCTCGACTGAGAAGCGCGCTGGAGCAGGCGAAGTAGAAGTACGATGAAGATGAAGAAGTGAGAAGAGAGGAAGTAAAGGTCGAATGTCTTTTTGATACCGGAGCGGCATCTGTCGACCCGACTTTGCACAGGTAGCTAGTCAGCGCTCTACAAATTCCATCTTCTTTCTTTCTGCTCTACTTGCTTCCATGTCCTTAGATTGCATTTGTTTGAGCTTTCTCTCAAGGAAGGCATCTTGTTCACGGTAGCCGCATATAAGGAGAAACTTTTGGGATATGATAGCGTGGTCATTTAGCAAATAATTTATGTTTTTCTTATGGATTCAAAGTCATGTTTTTGTGCGAGTTGGCTTAATTAATTTGAGCATGCTAATTTCATGCAGGAAAAATAAAGAAAAATGAGATGTTTGGATTTTATGTAGAAACAGAGTCTGAACATAGATTTTTTTTTTCTCGATAATATGAGTAGCATCATTAAAGACATCTCTTTAGAATGAAGGTGAACTGAGTCCTTTCGATGTTTTTTGGACTTGTGTTCAACCTAGTTAAAATATGGTGTCATAATCTTTGTTTCCAATATTTGATGGTGCAAGCAATTTTTGTTTCAGGACACTTAATTCATAGATGTAGCATGTATTTTGAGGAAATGAGTGAGAATAAATTTCACCCTTGTAACTTCGAAATCCTGTATTTTTGTCTTACACAATACAAGAAAAATGCTTTTTTCAGACAGTCCAAATCGTCTGAAAATCAAAGGAAACCCGTCTGACACCGAGTTTCAGTTCGGTCGAAAAAGAGGGTGTCGCAAGATCATTTTTGACGGCTCAAAAAAATCTGTCCGAAGTTTTGACGGTTGTGACCATCGAACATTCCGTCGAAACATTTTTCGACAGTCGCAACTAAACATTCCGATGGCCGCAACCGTCGAAAGTTCCGACGGTCTCCACCATCGAAAAGGTTCTGGCGGCCGCAACCATCGAAATGAATTTTTATCATATAAAAAAAATTTACCCGCCGCCAAGCGGCCGCTCCGGTCGACTGTCTAGTGCCGTGGGCGGCCGATCCGATCGTCCACAGCCGATCCGATCGTCCGCGGCCGAATTCGGCTGCATCGGCTAGATCTGCCGAGGTCAAATTTGGCCGCGAGAGGCGAATCCGGCCGCAGGCGACAGATCCAGCCACCCACGGCCGATCCGGCTGTCAGGCGACAAATCCGATCGCCCGCGACCAGATCCGGCCGCAGGCGGCAGATACGGCCGTCCGTTGCCAAATCCGACTAATAGGCAGCCGACCCGGCTGCCCGCGGCTAGATCCGACCACAGACGGCATATCCGGTCGCTATGCGGCCAAATCCGACCGCAGACGACAGATCAGGCCACTAAGCGGCCGATCAGGCCACTAGCGCCATATCGAAGAGGGAGATCAAGAGAGAGGGAGATGTGGCCGGAGCCGGAGGAAGACAAAGCTCGAGAGAGAGAAGGTCGCCGACGGGTCCTTGTTCGGGCGAAAGTCGTCGTGCCGGTCGTGACAGATGAGGGAGAGAGGAGAGAGGGTGAATGTAATATATAGAGGGAAAAGGGAAAAATAGCTGGAGAGGGGAAAAGGAAGAAAAAGCAGCGGGGGAATTTTTTTTTAATTACTGACGGCCAAGGCCATCGGAACTTGCGATGGAGCTCGGATGGTCGGAGGTTCTGACAGTCCTAACTATCGAAAATATTAATATATATATTATGATATATATGGTTATAATATTTAATTAATTTTTCAATTATCGACGGTCCAAAACTATCAATAATTATAATAATAAAATACTACTTATAATATATATCATAATATATAAGATTATAATATTTATTTTTTATTATGATTACCGACGGTCCGGACCGTCTGAACTTGCGACGGTCCGAAGTGTTAGTAATTATAATAATAAAATACTAATTATATTATATATTATGATATATAAGATTATAATATTTAATTATTTTTACGATTATCGATGGTCCGGACTGCTTGAACTTGCGACGGTCAGAACTGTCGATAATTATAATAATAAAATACTAATTATCATTATATATTATGATATAATATTATAATATTTAATTATTTTTACGATTATCGACAGTCTGAACTGTTTGAACTTGCGACGGTCAGAACTGTCGATAATTATAATAATAAAATACTAATTGTATTATATATTATGATATATAAGATTATAATATTTCATTATTTTTACGATTACCGATGATCCGGATCGTTTGAACTTGCGACGGACGAAACTGTCGGTAATTATAATAATAAAATACGAATTATATTATATTATGATATATAAGATTATACTATTTAATTATTATTACCGATGGTCCGAACCGTCTGAACTTGCGACAGAAAGGGAGCCGTAAAAAATTTCAACGTTCCAAACTGTCAGAAAATAAAATAATAGTATAAGAAGTTCCACAACGTATTTTTTATTTCCGACAGTACCATCAAAAGTTCCGACGGATTGCTGTCCGTCGCAAAATCCATCGTAAATTGCGAAGGATTTCTGTCCATCGAAAATTATCCGTCGAAAAATCTCAATTTTCGGGTAGTGACAACTTGATTCAAATGTAAGATACATATTATATATTTTTTGTGTTCTTTACGGTTGATCAAACACTTGCCCTGGAATTATCTTCCATATTTTGGTTTCCAAAAATATGACCATTTTAACTATGTTTCAAAGTTTAGCTGAATTAAATAAATTTTCCTTGTCTAACTGTAAAAAGAGGTCGTTAAAAAATAGTGATGCGTAAAATGATATAGCAAAATAAAATTGCTAGTAAGTGCACTAGTCGCTCAAGTAATATAATCAAAGGAGTAAAGAGTGTCGAACCCACGATGAATATTATTAATTCTGATTTTATAAATTAATAAGAGAAGAAAAACATAGGTTTTGAAAATAAGTTTTGTAATTGTAAGATAAAATAGAGAAAATAAGATAATAATAAGATAAGATAATGATGTTGAAGTTGGTCTTACGATGATAATATATTAAGGATAAATATGTGAATCAGAAAAGATAAATTAAAGTTCTCAAGATGGATTAAGAATTTTCCTAAGTTATTCATTTACAAGATTAAAATCACTGAGTCCATAAACTGTTAATTCTGCTATTTAATCAAGCAAATCAAATTATCTTAAATTTAACCAAAACTGAAGTTCCACAAACTGGTATTCATGTAGATGAAATTAAAATTAAGATGCATTAATATGAAAATCCCAGACTATTAATCACTCTACAAACTGGTATAGATTAACATACCACACAAATCTAATTCTCCACACACTAATTATTAGACCTATGTTAATTTTTAATTTCACAATAAAATCATTTAATTTAATTAAATAAAATTTGAAATCAAGTAGTCCACAAATTGGTAATTACTTAACTCAAAAATTTAAATAATTAAGTCAAAAGTATTAAACATAATTAAAAATTGATCAAAAGATATTTAACAATAAAATAAGGGTTCACAAAATTTCCCTTCAATAATAATCTCCTAAAATAAAATAATTAAAAACACGGAGTTCATCCTAGAATCGTAGAGAGATAATAACAAAATAATAATAATTGAAAGAATTACATCAAGAATAAATCAGGATCCTCAAATGTTGTCGGAACATCTGAATCAGCTGTCCAATCAAATCTCTCTCTTGGTTAAAGCCTGCAGAGCTCACGACTCGCCGTAGAAGAAAACTATACTTCAAAGCACGAGTTGGAATGATGATTTCGTCCTCTATTTATAGGTCTATACGAACTTCAAGTTGATCACGGTCTCTTCGGATTTCGATCAAAATATAACTTCTTCTGATCCTTACTCCCAACATGATAAATTTTCTTATCTTTACTCCCTTTATATGTCATACGTTCAATTGTCGACCAATAACTTTTGACCATGTATGGATTACGCCCATAAAAATCAAATTGCATTTTTTTTACCCCCAAGGAAGTCAGACGTAAGATTTTATCCATCGAAGGTGATAACCTCGATTTTATGGCCTGGATATGATACTTCTCGTCCATAAGATCTAGGGGTAAAGATAATTCCTTTATCCTATATTGCCCAAAATCTCTTTGTGATGTGAATTATGGCTGATAATTCCATAAAGATATATCTTCGAGGATGGCAACAACTTTTCCAATTATCTTTTACGCCCAATACAGATAAAGCCTCTAAATGTCACCCAATTATGTTTTTACTTCTTATCTCATTTATGTCGTGACTGAATTAATCTATCCCATAATCCACCATTTGATATTAATTCGACTTTCCATGTAAAATATTTATAAAAAAATTAAGTAAATTCCCTCTTAGTTAAAATATTTAAAGCGTTAATAATCAAAATTGATAAATCCAGAATTACGACTAAAAATGATCTTAAATAATGCATGCTATGATCAAATTATAGAAAAAAATAATTAAAATAATAAATTCAAATATGTTATATTTTACATGCATCAAAAAGAGTAACTAAGGATAAACTCAAGTACACAAATCCCTTTTGCACAAACACAGAACAAATCGTGTACACTAGTACTGCTCTGGAAACCTACACAAAATGTCACCAAAGTCCCATATGCTCTAAGCCATATAACTATATAAGCAAAGCTGGCAATTGATCAAATTTTGTAATCATAATATTTAAGTCAGGATAAATTTTGATTGACTAAAACATCAATGTCATACTCACATCAACATTTTCTTTCTCCTTTCACATCAGATTTAAAATAATAGAAAAACTACAAAGGAAGTATCCACTACATTACATATAAAATTAATAAAAAAATAGGACTTTCGTCCCTTGTCGGCAATGGGAGGAGCCATCTCCTTCCCCTTCTCCGACACTGACATCGTAGAAGAGCCGCTTCCTCGCACAAAGAAAGAGAGAGACTCTTCTGTGAAAGGGAAGGGTAGGTTCTTTCTCCTCTCTTTTAGGTCACATCACTAAAGCTCTGTTTGACATTATTAGCGGTTTGACGAGTGGATATATGTTTAACTAGTGAATAGTGGATTAACTAGCGTATAGCGGGTAGCGGATGATTATTAGCGATTAGATGTTATAATAAATAAGTATTTGGTAAGCTTAGCGGTATAATTAGCTGATGAATATAAAATGACATAACTAGACATATAACAAATTATTTAATTTAAGCACTATACAAATTATACTATAATACAAATAAATTAAATATTTACATCTTAATTAAATAAAATAAAATTTCACAAACTAATTTTTTGTTAAAATATATTTGAAATTTATATTGACAATAGTTTTTATATAGTGCACCCATGATATTAAAGTATTAATTGTGAAACTATTTTTTATTCATTGTTAACATATAAATGTTTATGTCTGGGTATGTGTCCTTGGATTGCTATTGCATATTCAATTCCTGTTGCAACTGCTACTACTGTTTTCTTGATCTATCCTATTGGTCAAGGAAGTTTCTGTCGTTCTTGAAAGGGGCTTTTCTCTTTGTTCGTTAATTTTTAATTAATTAAGCATGGATATAAAAAGAAATATAGTTATGATTAGAAAATAATAAGATAAGTTAAAAAGAAATAATGTATTTGAATAAGGGTAAAATTGAAAAAAAATTATAAAATGCTAATCTCTAAACGCTAAATGCTAGTAGAAGTAGTTTTTTAATGTTTTCATGTGAAACGCTAAACACTACTTATTTTTGTCATTTATTAAATAAAAAATTAACGTTTAAACCGCTAAACACTATTTCAAACGTTACTTTTGGTGTTGTCAAACATAGCCTTAATCTTTGCAAGAGAGAGGAGAGGAGCCCCTCTATTCTCTCTCATCAATGCTGGGAAAAAGGGAGGAGGAGCACGACCCCCCTCTTTTCTTCTTATTTTTATTAATATTATGTGTGATATGGAGGATACCTTTTTATTTTTAATTTTTTTATTATGATGTGTGAGTGAGAGAAAATATTGATGTGAATACATGTCAATATTTTAATTGATACATTATTAATCATCAATTTAATTATGGTGATTAAAATATTTTAAGAGTTAAAATGATGATGCAGCTATGAATTACAATTCAAAACTGTGACGGTGTGCATAGGGGTGAGTAAAATTGAGTTCGGAATCGTCCCAACCTAGTTTGCCTCAGTTGTCTCAAAAAGCGTCCGATCGGGACACAAACATTTTTTATTGTCCCGATCGACCATAATTAATAAAAAAATTAAATATAATATTAAAAATGTTTAAGACTATTATATAAATATAGTAATTATGATTAAACTATATATAATAATATAATATAATGTATGCACGACGGGGGGCACCCACCTTCCCCCTCCCCCACCCCCCATGAAGGTCGCGAAGGTCACACAAGGAGTTCGTTGCATCCTTCGCCGGTGTGAACCCCCTCTCTCCCCCACGACCTTTGTCGGCGTGCGAAGGTCGTAGGCGGCCTTATGTCGCGCAAGGAAAGATGGTAACGTGAAGGAGAGGGAATATTATTTTATTTTTAATAATGTTGCGTCAATTAAATGCTCGCATGAAGAAAAGATAATATGCCGTGTGGGTGCTACATTTTTCGGTGATCGAAAAATGAGCAATCAAAGGTGAAAAGATCATTCGGTGCAACGAGTTAAAATATGAAGGACAATCGTATTATAAACTAAAGTTGAAAACATCTATGAGCAAAGATATTTGATATAATTTATTCGATTTTTAACTTGGTCCTGATTCAATATCGGCTCGATAGGTAATCGGACTAGAAAAAAATTCTAAAATTCGAGGCCGGTACACGCCTACGGTTTATTTGCTCTCTAATTGTTATGCTTGCCTTGATGTTCTCAAAGAAATGTTACCACTGCCTCCTTTAACTCCAAACAAACATAATGCATATATTAGACCAAAAAAAGAAAAATAAAAAGAAAAAACAAAGAGAGGCGTAGAAACATACAGTTAATACGCCTTGAATAACATATAACTTTTACACGACGTAACAATTAAATAATAATAATCCAAACACCGTCAGAAACAGGACGCACCTGATATAATTAATTGCTCAAACGTTTTGGAAGCTGGCGAGTGACCAAGAACCGAACGGGAAGGCAAGTCGACGTTGCTCTGCTCAGGGATGGATGCTGCACGTTCTGTGTCCTCTGAGGTCATTGAACACACATGGCGTGACATCCATCCTCCTCCTCTCATGGATCCGCCCACGGTACAAAAAACCACAAAGAGCTCTGCCAACAGATTTTTTGTCAGATCCCACGCCAGCTTGGTATATTTATACGAGTTGTTTCGGGACAGTTCAGGCTTCTTCCACACCCTTGGGCTTTTCCATTACCCCAAGGGCCATTTGCCCCCTCTTATAGTTATTTCATCTCAGACGTTCATGCATCCTACACTATAAATACGAACAATCCTATTTCTCTAACCAAATTAAGTAAGCTTCTCTCTCCCTCCCCCTCTCTCTCTCACTGCCCTCAACAAGTAATTAAACTCCTCCCCTTACACGAAGACCATAGATGGCGCTTTCGGAGGGATCCGCCCAACAGCAGCCCGTGGAGTTCAGCGAAGAGCAGGAGGCACTGGTGGTCAAGTCATGGAATGTGATGAGGAAAGATGCTGCTAATATTGGATTGAAGTTCTTCCTGAGGTATTCGACTCATTCATGCCCTATGTACATTCATTCGTTCATGGCTAATTCATTTGGCAATTTAAAATCTTCTCTCGTTCATCAGTTTGTGCTCTCAATTGAATCCACAGGGTCTTTGATATTGCACCTTCAGCGAAGCAACTCTTCTCGTTTCTGCGCGACTCCAACGTGCCTCTGGATAAGAACCCCAAGCTCAAGGCCCACGCCTTGTCCGTCTTTACTCTGGTAATTAATTAATTTCTTATGCAATATATAAATGTGCAGTTTATTAATTAATTGGGAACGATGCTTATGATCAAATTAAATGATCGGTTCTCTCTCCAAATTTTACAGGCGTGCGAGTCCGCCATACAGCTGAGGAAAGCCGGCGTGGTCACTGTGAAGGAGACGACATTGAAGAGGCTGGGGACTGTCCACGTTAAATACGGCGTTCGTGATGAACACTTTGAGGTGCTCAAATATGCTTAATCAACCTGATATAAACACCATCTTAATTTATATATGCAGTATATGTATATAAAGCTAGAAACTTTTCTTCATGATCATCGTTCTTTTGTATTATTGATCAACAGATATAACATCTTAAATGATCATGAAATTACATGCTTGCTTGCAGGTCGTAGGATATGCACTGCTGGAGACCATAAAGGAGGCAGTGCCGGACATGTGGTCGCCGGAGATGAAGAGCGCCTGGGCTGAAGCGTACAATCACCTGGCGGGGGCTATAAAGGAAGAGATGAAGCACGTAGCTGCGGCTGCCCCATGATTAGGCATTGGATTGCCTTCCTTTCGGCTGATGCATGATCTTTGAATTAAGTTGCATATGATATATTATGTTGAATGAGTTGAGCATGTTGAGGACCGGATCTTTGATGTCTAATAATTAAGTGTGACCTTGTGCTGTATTCCTTCATTTATTGCGGTATCTGTGCACGCTGGAAAAATTATGTACGTCGTCACCTTGGTACAAGCATATAACTTTGCCTCTGTTATTTTATTATATGTAATGTCGAGCGGTCTATTTGAACTTCCTCACCAAGAGTCGTTTGTTTGTGGAACCAATCGCGCCCCATTCGGTTTTTTCAAATATCATTTCGGAATTTGATTTCGGAGCGAGAAGAACAATGTGATACGACCTAGTTTCGTTCGGTTCTGTCAAAAGACCATTTCGAAATTCAATTTGGAAGTGAAAATAAATGTATTGAAATCGGAGGTTATCTTTTTTTTTTTTATTTGACAGGACACGTTAGTCATTTTTAATTTTTTTTCTTTTTTCTTTTTTTTCTCTCACACAATGGCTTCATAAAATAAATTATTTAATAAATATAAAAAATCATAATAATAAATTAATATAATACTATTTATTACTTTTTTACTAAAAATTAAATATTTTACTAAATATAATTAATTTTTTTAAAAAATGATTTTTTATATTTAAATAATATATTTTTTAACAAGATTTTTCTATAAAAAAATTATTTTATAATTTTATTTCAATTAATAATAAAATTATACTTCATAATTATAATAATTATTTTAAATTTAAAATTCATAAAAAATTTATCAATCACATCTATTTTTTTTTATTATATCAATCATATTATTCCTCGTAAATAAATTTCACTTCAATTAAATACAATTCAAATTAATCAATCAATTTAATTATGCATGCCCGACCCATTTGGTCTTCACCGGAAGCTGCTGATCCCGGTGTAGCATTTGGGATTGGCTATTTGATCGCAGCATGCCCTATCAAAGAAACATTCCAAACGACCCCAAGGTTTCAATCCCAATATTCCTAATTTTCGTGAGCTCATGAGGTTTGTCTCATTTTCCGTGAGCTCGTGGGGTAGGTACATTAGTAATATATATATATATATATATATATATATATATATATATATATATATATATATATATACACGAGAATATTTAGTCACAAAAATTATATTAGAAATATACGAAAAAATATATTTTTATTATAGATAAACGAATAATATCGATATAAATCAAATTATATGTTAAATTTTAAGTTAGTATATATATATAGAGAGAGAGAATCCAAATTTTCAAAAAACAGAAAGATATATATATATATATATATATAGAGAGAGAGAGAATCAAAATTTCCAAAAAAAAGAAAGATGGAGTCCATCCCTGCGGATGATACTATTGCCACCTCAGAATAAACATTTCAACCATTTTAAAACTAAAATAATAATAATTTATGGAGTAATAATAGAGATAGTTATAATACGTTAAGAAAATTGTAGAAAAGAAATAGACTTGACTATGAATACATTAAATTGTTCTAAATTATCTGAAACGTTGCGTCGATTATGGAAGAAAAAGTGAGAAGTTTTTTAAGTAATTGTTTGGTTGAAATAGTTAATATTGAATTTTAAAATTAAGGGCCCGCATAACCAAATATTTTTTTAGAGAAAGATCTAACTCTTTACTCTTACGGACAGAATAAAAAACAGAGAAATAAGTTCGACATAGAAAATACTTTGTATGTTGCGAAGAACACTAAAAATATCCAATTGGAGAGAATACATGAAGAGTTACAATCTCTTCATTAACTACCAGATGCAAAGCCCTCAATTGCCATTTTTCCGATCCCATTAACTTTATATAAAAAAAAACAGAGTAAGTAAGAGAGTAAATATTTTCTCTTCCTCAATGGTCAATACACACAGAAAGTTAAGTTTGATTGACTCATAGTTAATAAGAGAGCGTTGGAAGGTGTGGAGAGTAAGTGCAGATTTAAATTTTTTAATCACTAATTGAATTAGGATTTAGTTTTTAATTTTTTAAATATAATTTGTTAGATAGTGACTTTTAATACAAGTGAACCCAGGCCGAATTTAGACCAGGAAAAAAATGAAGATAATTCATCCTTTGGACAATTATGTCAAGTTAATATCCATTGTACAACTGTCAAGCAAGCAATATTTTATCTCAGTTAGATGTATGTTATCTACCCAACATTGAATTTAAAGATCTTTAAGGTCAATGATAAAAAAAAGATATTGGTGCATTGTTAGTTGACGTTAAACTCACGAACACCAATTAACCAAGAAAAAAGAAATTCTTGCCATACAGCAAATTGGAATACAATTGAGGCAAATTGAAGAAAGATGGTGGGCCTGGAGGAATCATGATTGAGGATTTTCATTTCTGCTGAATTCAGCTTTTGCATGTTGTTTAGGGGTGTTCACGGGTTGGATTTGATTCGACTCGTGAACAAACTCGATCCGACCCGATCTATAAATATTTAAAATAATATTTTTAATATTTAAAATACTTTATTTTATATTAAAATAAAATAATAAATATTTTTTATATTAAAAAATAAACAAAAAATTTAAAAAAAACAAAAGGGTGGTCCGAGTCGGGTCGGGTCCCCTCTTTTTTTGACTGTGACCCGAGCCGACCTGACCCGGGCCGGGCCGAGTCGGGTCGGGTGGTCGGATTACCCGACCACCCTTTTACTTTTTTTATTTTTCATTTATTTTCTAATATAAAAAAATATTTATTATTTTATTTTTAATACAAAATAAAGTGTTTTTAAATAACAAAAATATTGTTTTAAATATCTATATACTTTTCTCCATTTAAAATAATTTATTTCATATTTTTTAGTATTTAAATATATAAAACTATACATTTAACTAAAAAAAATTTAAATTTTTTTTAAAAAAAGAAAAATAAACTTAGTCATCGGGTCGAGTCGAGTCAACTCGGGTTGAAATTTTTCAACCCGAACTCGACCCGACGATTGAGTCGGGTCGGATCGACTCGACCACCGATCCGACTTGGGTCGAATTTTTGGATTCACCGAGTCGACTAGTGGTGAACACCCCTCGTGGGTCAAGTATCATATCAAATCAATCAGGGATCTTTGATTTATATCTCTGCAAAATCCAATTCGTGCTGGCAGTTCATGCAACAAATCAAATCAATCTGATTCATTTCATGATTCTTGCAGTAGGGAATGATAAAAAAGAAAGCCAAATGCAACTACAGAGCAGCAGAGATTTACTACAGGCCCACAGGCAGCACCACTTATTAGTGGATTTGTTGGCTTCTTGTCTGAGACACCGTTCCAACTTGTTTGCTCATTAATTTCTAGACAGACCGAAGGCTATTGATCTGACGCCCCATTTTTTTTTAAGATTTTAATAAAACAATGTTTCATTGTTTTATTTCTAAAATAAAATTTGAATATATAGGAGACAATAGAGAATATGAAGAAAGAGGTAAGTTAAATTAGATGAAGAGTTTGGATTGGATTAAAGTTGAGAGTTTAAACTAAAGTTTAATTTTGAACTGAAATATTAAATTTTCAATACTTCTTATCAAAATTAAATAAGAACTTTAAGTAGAATTAAAGCATAATTATTTTTTATAAATGTATCTAAAAAATAAATCTATAATTCTTCCCTCTGGAGTAGTCTAAAACTCGACACAATAAAGTAGCGACATCGCAACCATCTCATGATTATCGAAAGTCATGATAATAAGGTACGTAGGGAGAATTCTGCGGTTGTCATTATTAACGATGGTAACGACAATTATAATTTTACTAACACCCATATCAAATAAGGAAGGGATGGTTTCATCATGGTTTGAGGAGTCATAATCGTAGAATGGTAGTCGCGTCACAACGGCAGGAGGTTGCGACCTCTCCTCCATATAAGGGCCCATCATGACTTGATGGTTGCAATGGTGAATAGATTAAGATTTGATTAATTGATCACAACAAGGTCTTAGGGCCCAATTGCAATCAAGTGATCGCCAAATCTAGGGTCTCGACAAGGCTAGGGGTGCTTGCAACTACAATATGTACCAAGAGTTACTATAATTTGATTTAGAGATGTTCGTGTGACTTATTTGTCTCATTATTTATTGTAAAATTATATGAGTTAATACGATCACTTTTGATGATCAACGCCGCCCACGACCGACCAACGATGTTTTTCCAGGAAGGAACCTTTCATCATTGTAGACGAAGATCATCTTGTGAGGGCCGTGAAACTCGGATCGTGGGCCGTGCTTCTATTTTTTTGTCAATCGTTCTGTAAAGGCCATGATTTCCTATAAATAGTTTGTTATTTTCTGTTTCCCCTTATATGTGGGCCGTTATTCCTGTGTCACGACCCGTGAAACGTGTGCTTCACGGCTGATGCAAGAATTGATAATAATTAAATATTAGCAAGTGCATTAGCCGCTCAAGTAATAAAGTGAAAAGTATAGGTTGTCAATCCCACGAGGAACTAGTTTACTTATCTATCAAACCTCGGAGGCTAATAGGAGATGAGATAAAATTTGGGTAAAATGTGTGTATAAAATAAATTGTCAGAAAGATAAGAGTTAAATCTAACGATGCATAGGTCCTATCTATAATGAAAAGGAACAATATATGACTTCTGAAAATTTGATTTAAAACTGAGAAACTTCAAGTTAGTTTAAAGATGGATTAGGAACACTAAATATATGATTTCCTTTACCAGATAAATCAACTATCTTAATCACCATTAAAATGAGAACACTCCACCGAGATCTATCCTCAATCTAATCAGTAACGAGATGCATTAAATTGTAATTCCTAAACTATTCAACAGTCCACACGGATCAATTAAGCAGACTACACAATAACAAATACCACCCGGTTATAAAAGATTGTGATATGCATTGCTTTATGGTAAACAAAGAATCATAACTTCGAAACTTATTACACTACCCAATCAATAATTAGTCCTAAAAGATTATCAATTTTGCAGAAAAGCATAAGGCATAGCAAACGTGTTCTTAAAGCCAGACTTTCTATTATTCAATTGACAAAAGTTCATAATATGTTTTCAAGATAAAACTTTTGCAACTAATAGTAAAATAAAAACCAACTATTCAGAACACTGAGATAAACATTTTAATCCTAAAACATCGTTCTTATCATCCCTATAGAAAATAGATCAGGAATACTCTTTATTGCGTAGAGTGTATTGCGCAGAAATCTTCTTCTTCGTTCTTCAGATGTGCTCCTTTGTTCCTAGCTTGAAAGCTTTTGTAGCAGGCCCTAGTAGAGGCTCACGTTTTCATGAAGTTTGAGAATAAATGAAAACTTTTTCCTTATGAAATAAGGTAAATTCAGAGTCCTATTTATTATGAAAGTTTTGTCTTGTAAAACAAAAAAAAAAATCCTGTTCTAATTTCTTTCCTATTGATCCCTGGGACATATGGTAAGAACTGGAGACCTTGTGCATTGAGAATTCTTTCAAAAATAAACTATGAGTCAAAATTTACGTCCGTCACGCCCCGTGTAATTCTCTTCACAACTCAATCAGAGTCAGAGTTGCCTACAGTCATCACTAAGGGTGTTCACCGAGTCAGACCCGGTGAACCCGGTAATCCGAACTGATCCATTAGTATTTGGGTTTGTTCGGATTCAAAGTCGGGTCGAACCCAACCTGAATCGAGTTGAATCCGACTTGATTTGGGTCGGGTTCGGGTTCAATTTTTTTACCCGAATGGATCCGACCACCCGAACCAATAGACTAGGCCGGATCCACTCGGGAGTCATCGAGTTGGGTTGAAATTGAACCGAGATCAAGTTTTCAACTTTCAATACTGAAATTATCTAGTGAAGACTGAAGTGCTGCCTGCATTTTTCCCTAGCCCCTAACTCGGTGTGACGGTAACTCTCCCGGACGTCGTCTCCCAATGCCTACACACGACAGCTGTGCCAGCACGATAGCACTCGCCCTGCCGGCATCGCTTCATCTCAGCTCTCGCACTCACAGGCAAAGTCTTAGCCTCGCCGGCATGGCTGCCTCACAAAAAGCCAAAGGCCCGAACTCCGAAGCCTCTCATCTGCCACTGACGACCCCTACCTTCTCGCAAAAATGCCATTACGCTAGTTTGCCCATGATCGGTGGTCCTCGTGCCTTGGCGCCTCATAGAAATGTGCAGAATGATGGAATAGAAGCCCCTCTCATCCTCTCGTGACTCTGCTCGCCACCTCGCAAAAACACGCAGCCGAGAGTCTCCCTTGAATCCATGTTTGCTTCCTTCTCCGTGTCATGTACCTTTAAGGTTTGGAACCGTGGTTTCAAAGTTAATTCATTACATCCAAATCAATGATGTTAATTATTAGCAAGAGAAGAATCCGACAATGCATGAACACAATAGTCACGATCTAGATGATAATACATGAATAATAGTCAGTGCTATATTTCTAGATGGAGTCACTGTCACTATAATTTGTCTTCATGAAGTCCTCAGTTCCCACCGTGTATTTTTCAAGAAGAAAGAATCACATTCAATGTGGAAAATTGAATGGACAATGTGACAATGCATTATTTGTTTCATATGCTTTACAGAGCCCACCTAGGTACATATCAGTATATGCACTAGTGATTTAGTGAAAGTAGAAGACTTTGAACTCTTGGTCATAAGTTTTTGGCAAGTGCTTGTGCTTCTACTAAGGTTTTCAATAATTGCTAAGGATTGTTTTTTACCACCTTGCTAAGGATTGTTTTGAAGCTTAACTCTTTGTAGTTTGCACATCAATTCTATTGAACAAAATGTATTTTTTATCCATTTTTATGCATGTTGTCCACTTGTCCTACCTATTTTCTCATTGAGGTTTTTTATGTTGTTACAGGTTGATGTTTCTTACAAATGTTCTTCAGTTCCTTGAAATTAAAATATAAAGCATTCTCAATTCCTTTCCTCGCTCATCAAAGTTCAAATTGAGATATGCTATGTATATGTGAAATGTATATTATTAACTTATTAGAACAAATTGTTTATAGTTTTCTAATTTCTTCTTTTTATAGGATAATAAGAATGACGACCCAAAATACAAGTGGAACCCATATTGGAAGTGCACCTACTCTGACAAATTTATGTGGAGCTTCTTATAATGATTTACAACAAGTACATGATCAACAATCATCACTTGAAGCTCAACCACCAGAGGAGGTTACTTCAGAAAAACAACAAGAGGTACTTAAAAGAAAACCATCGAGACCTTCTTTTAATGCTTGGGCGCATTTTAAAAGAGAAAAAGATAGAGCCATTTGTAATTATTGTCATAAGTCTTATGCTTGCAATACTTCTAATCACGGAACATCAAATCTATTAAAGCATATAAAGCTTAATGACAAAAATTCAGAAAGAGGCCTTGATAAGAAGCAAAAAATCATTGCTATTGGCAAGCAAAGTAAGGATGATCCTAACACTTTCATTACTATGAAATTAGTTTATTTTAATCAAGAAAGGCATAGATTAACACTTACCAAAATGCTTGTTGTTGATAAACTTGCATTCAAGTTTGTTGAAAATCAAGGTTTTAGAGAATTCATAGCTGAATGTCAACCAAGGCTTCAACTTCCTTCTTGTATCAATGCTGCCAGAGATATTATGCAATTGTTTATGCCTGAGAAACATAAATTGAAAAATATATTTTTTGAGAACCGTCAAATGATTTCTTTAACAACAAATATTTGGACTTCAATTCAGAATACAAATTATATGTGTATTACTGCCCATTACATAGATGATGTGGGAATTGTATAATAAGATACTAAGTTTTGACTTAATTGCCGATCACAAAGGCAATACCATTGGAAACGTGCATGAAGAATTGTGGGATCTTGAAAATAGGTCGTGTCACAGTGAATAATGCAAATTTCAATAGGCCAGCTATTGTTTATTTGGTTGATAGCATGAGCGATTAGGGCAGTTCTACATTTCTAGATAGAGAGATGACACATATGGGATATGCTGTCCATATATTAAATTTAATTGTTCATGAAGGAATGAATATAATTGATGCATCTATTAAAAGAGTTAGAGTTACATGCAAGTATGTTAAATATTCTCCTAGTAGATTTACGTCTTTTAATAGGTGCGTTGAAATGTCAAATATAAATTGCAAGAGGAAGGTGCTCATGAATGTAGCTACAAGGTGGAACTCCACTTAGTTAATGTTAGAAGTTGCTAAAAAGTTTGAAAAGGCATTTAAAAGACTTAATCATGATGGGTCTTGCATATTATATTTTAAGGATGCTAAAAAAGCAATTCCTACAAGTGAAGATTGAATTCGTGTTCGAGTATTTGCGCACTTTTTGAAGGTTTTTTATGATGCCACACTCTCATTTTCAAGATCATTACATGTTACTTCAAATTGTTTCTTTCATAACTTCATTGATATTCAAAAGCAATTGAAAAGATGGGGACAAATTGATGACTCAGTGCTACAAGCAATGACGGCGGCAATGCAATTAAAATTTGATGAATATTGGGATGATGATAAAATGCTGAGTTATTTATTATTTATTGCAGTTTTCTTAGATTCATGCTACAAATTGAAATATATTGAGCTTTGTTTTACTCGAATGTATAATGGAAGTAGAAGCAAGGAAATGCTAGAAAAATTAAGAACTTACATCCACCTATTGTTTGAGGAATACAAAATTTTAATACCTCTTAATAGGAATTATTCTAGTTGCTTAACCTCCATGATAGACTCAACATCTAATGCTTGTAAAAATGATGTTGATTGAGAGGATGAATTCATATTGAAAGTCAGAAGGAAACAAAGGAGAAGTAAAAAGAGTGAATTAGATAGGTACATCGAGGACGATGTGGAGGAAAATATCGATGAATTTGATATCTTAAAGTGGTGGAAAGCAAAATCTTCAAAATGTTATGTTCTTTCTCATATGGCAAGAGATATATTGACTATTCATGTGTCTTTAGTGTCATCTGAGAGTGCGTTTAGCACAATGGGTCGATTTCTTGATGCATTTCGGAGTAGCGTGCTTCCGTCCATCATTGAGGCTTTGATTTGCACTTAGGATTGGTTAAGAAATCCTACAAAGTTAACTAATCTTCGTGTAAAGCTAGATGAACTTGAGAAGATTGAAGAAGGTAACAAAATCTTAAAAACAGTTTACAATGTTTTTGATACTTTCATTTCACTATGTATTTTGTTATGCCTATTTCTATTTTCTAATGTAGGGTTGCTTGGACTCGGAGAGGATCGTGCATAATCTAGTTAACTACATTTTGAAAGGTGACATTTTGTTAAGAGTTAGATATGGATTTTGAATCTCAAGGTAAAAGTCATACCATTCTTTGTTTCATTGTTTATTATTCATTAAAGGGTTATTTCATCTAACCTCCCCTGAACTATCGCGAAATACCACATCTAACCCTAAACTACGAACTTCATTTTATGGGTACCTAAACTATCGCGATTTTTCCAGTTCGATCCTTCCGTCCAATTCCGTGAACATTTCGGTTAACTTCAATTTTTTTTATTTGTGAAAAGACCATTCTATCCCTTCCTTAAGAGTTAGTCTATTTTTACATCAAATAATATATAATAATAAATATAAAAATAATTATAATTTAAAAAATTAAAAAATGACTGCACCGAAGCTCGTTTCAGGGCGACGCCGGCCCCCCCTTTCTCCCTCGCTGCGCGTGAGGGAGAAAGGGGGGCCGGCGCCCCCCCCCCCCCCCCGGCGAGCTCGCTCAGGGGGGCGCCGGCCCCCCTTTCTCCCTCGCGCGCGGCGAGGGTTATTAGGGGGGCCGGCGCCCCCCTTTCGCTCCGGAGACACGGGGGGCGTCGCCCCCACGCAGTCATTTTTTAATAATTTTTATATTTATTATTATATATTATTTGATGTAAAAATAAACTAACTTTTAAGGAAGGGATAGAATGGTCTTTTCATAAATAAAAAAAATCGAAATTAACAAAAAACTTCACGGAATTGAACAGAAGGACCAAATTAGAAAAGTCGCGATAGTTTAGGTACCCAAAAAATGAAGTTCGTAGTTTGGGATTAGATGTGATATTTCGCGATAGTTCGGGGGAAGTCAGATAAAATAACCCTTCATTAAATGTATACTTAGATTGGAAATGTTTATCATATTATATATATATTTTTTTGCAAGATACACTGAAGTGAAGTTGGTTGCTTATGTCTCCTTATTGTTTCATTTTGGAAGTTTTATTAAGCTAAAGTAATTGGAATGGTAGCTTATGTGATGCTACTTTTGTATTTTCTAATGACTAATGGATTGTGGACTAGATGGTTGCCTAATTGTTGTTTTATATTTTTACAATTTTCAATGATTAATATATCTTGATGGTATATTGGTACTATGGATTAATATAATTTTGCAATTTCCATACCCATAGTATGGAAGTTGGAGTATAAGAGATGTGACTTGTGTGTTATACTTATAGATTTATTATATTTTGACAAGCTTTAATTGCAATGCTCTTCTCTTGTGCAAACTTTTAAACTCAGTACAGGTTTGAGGTGCCATTGTGCATGTTTGAAAGAGGTTTCTGCATGTTACGTGACAAGTGAATGTTTGAAGGGGTTTTGTGCATGTTCAGTGCAGGTTCTTGTTCGGTTTGCAAGGATTTTGAATTATGGTGAATTACTATCTACTAAATTATGGTGAACTTCCTTATTGAACCATCTTTGACTGATGTTGCAAGATTATGAATCACCCTTTCGCAGAAGTTGTTCAGAAAATGAGGCAATAAGTACCTGGCTAAAAATCCATTAAAAATGGAAGTGAGGAATGTGAATGGCAACATTTTTCTTAGCTCTTAAGGTATGAATGGGATAAGTTTGAATTTTTAGGAGCATATTTTGAACTTATGCATAATATGCATTCAACTTTGTAAGGTTAAAAGAATCTGGTTGAAGATAATGACATATTGGGTCCTTCTTTGTTTGGCTTCAAGTCAGTGTAGGCTCCCAAAGGGCACCAAGAGGGGGGAGGTGAATTGGTGTTAAAACAAAAAATATCGATTTCACAAAATCTATCGTGGAAGCATGAAATTGATTTGTTAATTCTTTTAAATCAAAGCAATTCAGATAATAAATATAATATGAGAGGGAGTGAGAGAGAAAATCAAATACAAATGAACACGATAGTTGTTAACGAGGTTCGGTCACACTTTGGCCTACATTTTCGCTCTGACTTCTTGACCTCGAGACCGTCAGAGATTCCACTAAGCACTTCCTTTATTTCAAATGGAGCAAGGAAGAAAACTCTTTACATCACCACCGTTTCTCTGCTTCGAGAGGTAAGGCTACCTCTCATCCTAAGAAGTTAATCTTTTCTCTCGCTCAAGAGGTAAGATTTTGAACATCTTTTACACATGAGCTCTCTCAATTTTTCTGAACAAAAATATTTATCTTTTTTTACAATTCTATGCTTACAAGAAGATAAGAGAGAAAAAAGAGAAAGCTATAAAATGAAAACTTCAAGAGAATGGTCTTCTTTTGATAACTTGATTTTTTTCTTCAATGAGTGAATGTGTCTTATTTTGTTAGACAATGTTCCTTTCAGAATCCAAATCATGCCATGTTGTGTTGATTTTCTTATTTTGCATTGATATGCATAATGACCATAAAAGTCATGTGAAAACATTTGAAATGTGATTTTCTATTAACATTATATTTCCAATAAGAGTTTTTACGTTCAAAATGATTTCTAATATAATTTTTTGTTATTTGAGATATAGTCTTATCATTATTTTGTGTATTTTTCAAAAAAAATATTTTGTTGTTTTACTTTTTCTAACAGACATGCAAGTTTTACAATTTCACATGCATGTGTAATTTGCAAAGTTTCAATTTCATTTTTCTAATTTTCATTTTCCATAAAACATGTAGCCTTTTCTTCTTTTAATTAATCTCATGTATTAATTTTTCATTGTTCTCTTTAATTGAAAAATATCTTTTTATAAGAGAGAAGAGTTCTTTATTTACATATAAAGAAATATTTTCTTCGGAAGAGTTCGATGAGTTATTATTTGAAGGATTAGAAGTTACCTCATCGTCGTGTGCTATTAAGCATAAGTATGCTTCATCACTGAAAGAGTTTGACGAGTCACTTGTTTCACTTGACTCTTCATACTTTTTCTTTTTACCTTTTTGAGATGTCTCTTATTTGTGATTTTTGTATGATCTTCGGGTAGGCTTCTCATTCTTTTTTTTTTCTTCTTCACCAACTTGAGATACTTATCTAGTTTTCTTGTGTAGCGGACGAGTCTCTTTTCGTCCACTTCTTCTTCACTTGAGTCTTCTTCATTTGTATTTGCCTTTAATATCAATGTTTTCTTCTTGGGGACTTTTTCTTCTTGTTCTTCTTGGATTGAGAGAAGTGAACCAATAAGATCATCAAAATTTAATTTGTTGAGATATTTTTCTCCGATCACGGTCCTCTTCGTATGCCATTGGGAAGAGAAAGATCTGAGAATTTTTTTCACCTTTTGGGGGTTAGTTCGACTCACCCAAGGAGGCTAAGCCATTCACAATATCATTAATCGAACAATCATATCATTTATGAATTCATTATCATACATTTTGAAAAAATCATATTCATGATTTAGAATATTCAATTTAAATTCTTTAACTTTATCGGTCCCTTCATAAGTGGTGATGAGTTTATTCCAAATCTCAGTTGCACTTTCATAATTTGAAATCTGATTAAATTTCGTTGAATTCAAAGCACAATAAAAAATATTTTTAGCTTTCCAGTCTAGTTTTGAAAAAACCTTTTTGTCTTTCATCATGTTCTGAAGGTAATTTTTCATGTAAATAATAGACTTTTTTAACAATGTCCCACATATTTATATCAATAGAACATATGTAGGCTTGAATTCTAATTTTTTAATATGCAAAATTCGATGCGTTAAAAAAGGGAGGATGACTAATTGATTGTCCTTGGGCAAAACCAAATCCGCTTGATGCCATGGCTCTAAAGATTGTTAAATCTTAAAATAAGACGATCAAATTTTAAAACGATTAAATCTTAAAACGAATTGATCTTAAAACAAGAGCAACTGGTGTTAAAACAAAAAATATTGATTTCACAAAATCTATCGCGGAAGCACAAAACCGATTCGTTAATTCTTTTAAATCAAAGAAATTCAAATAATAAATATAATATGAGAGAGAGTGAGAGAGAGAAAATCAAACACAAATAAATACAGTAGTTGTTGACGAGATTCGACCACACCTTAGCATACATCACCGCTCCGACTTCTCGACCTCGGAGATTCTACTAAGCACTTCCTTTGTTTCAGATGGGGCAAGGAAGAAAGACCTTTACATCAACCACATTTTTTTCGCTTTGAAAGGCAAAGCAACCTCTCCTCCTAGGAAGTTAATATTTTCTCTCGCTCAAGATGTAAAATTTTAAACCTGTTTTACACAGGAGCTCTTTCAATTTTTCTGAACAAAAGTGTTTCTCTCTTTTACAATTCTATGCTCACAAGAAGAGAAGAGAGAAAAAAGAGAAGCTATAAAATGAAAACTTCAAGAGAATGGTCTTGTTTTGATAACTTAAAGTTTTTCTTCAATAAGTGAATGTGTGCATTTGCCTTAGGCTTTGGTACTCCTTTTATAGCCTTTAGGATGTAGAAAATTCATCCAGAATTCATTCCACAAATTTCTCATTCAAAATTGATCGTAACTATTTATTTGACCAGGAGGCCGGTCGATCACATATCTGGACCGGTCGATCGGTCTATGTGACCATTGCATGATTTTTCAATATTTGCGCTTGATTAGTCGATCGGACTATCGACCGGTCTAGTCTCGTCATTTTGCTTTGTAGTCGTTGAGCTGATCGGTCGATCACAGGTCTGTCGATCGGTGCTTCGATCGGACTGTCTATCGGTATAGTCTCGATGTGAATTTGGGCAGCTCATGCATTTGATCGATCAATTGGACTGTCTCAACCAGCTTTCATTGTGTCGATTAGCAGGTTGACCGTCCTGCACTCTTTTGATCATAACTTTCTACACAGTTATCCAAATTAGATAATCTTAGATTCTATGGATAACTAATAGGATTCTCTACAATGATGTTTACCATCATACAAAATCTAATCATATCGTAGTCAATCATTTAATCAAAGTTTGTGCATAAAGTTATCTCTTTTTCTTTAAACTTTTTTAGCATTTTAACTTTAATCTTTCGAGATTTGTTTCATCAAAATATAACTTTATATCATTAAAACTTTGACCCAATAATCAGTATGTCTTATGTTTTCTAAAAGTTTTCATTCACAAATCACAAATCTTACTCATGCTCCATATTGTTCTACTATGTCAAAGTCATTTGTGTATTCATTTTTAATTCAATGATGTTTGAGGATTTAACTCTGTTGTAGATGAAATCCAAGATGTTGTCTGTGAAGATATGACTTCACAATTTGTTGAATTCTAGTTTCAATTGCTACTGTGCTTGAACAATTTGATTATAAATGTCAAGGTATATAGTTATATTTTAAAATCTAAAAAAAGTGGTCGGGTAACCCGACCACCCCACTCGACCCGACCAAGGTTGGGCAGGTCGGGTCAAGTTTGGATTCGGGTCGGGTCCATTTTGACCCGTGAACACTCGGGGCGTGAGAAGCATCTCACGGCTGTGATTCGGACGATTTCTCTTCAACCGTGCGGCATGTGTGATGTCACGGTGGGTGACAATGCTACGGCCCGTGAAAATCACTATGTTGATTCAGAGCATCTAGTCGACTCGTTAAGTGTAGTTCATGGCCCGTTAATTGATAACAATTGATTCCAACCCTTCTGTGACATCCATGAAAACTATGTAATGATTGGTAAAATATTTTCCTTTGAACTATTGCATAACGGCTCATGATTCTTTACCCGCAGCCCATGATAATTCTTCCATATCCGATTCGTTGTAGGAGCCGTGAGACTATGCGATCCATGAAAATTCATTGTAATGTCCGTGTGAAATATGTCACGGCCCATAAGTTCTCTTCGGGTGAAATAAGTGACGCTCGGTTAATGAAATGCAGCGCCATTTTCTTGTGTAAGGTAATTTTGTAAGAACTGTGAGTGTCATATTATAGGGCATGAGATAGGCCTTTCACGGCTGTGAGAATTGTATAACGGCCCATGAAAAATCACTTTTGAATTTTTGAAAGCTAATTTGACTCTATTGCACGTTATTCTTCTTGTATTCCTTTCCTCCGCGTTTTCATCAATAAATCTTGCAAAATACACAAATTAAAGGTAGATTGCTATTTCAAGGAAATTAAGGAAATAAATATAAAAATAGATGCATGCTATGAGAAAATTATACAAAATAAGCTTAAATGCAAGAATAATTATACAAAATGCATGCATCATGATGTTGTTATGATTATTATATTACTTTTATCTTATTATTATATAGTGACCTCATTATTATCTTATTCACCTTATGGCTATGGTGATCATTTGTGTTTCTATAGTTGTGTTTATTACATCAAACTAAGGAATCATTAGGTATGAGATAATCCAGACAAATTATTAGTTATTTTATTTAAAATTCTCGAGGTCCACCATATTATCTCGTTTAGCTGTCACTAATTAGCGATAATTTTAACTGCTCTGGTAATCTTAATTACTATCTCACTAGTAATCTATATAGCAAGCAGGAGAGGTGGCTTTCCAAATTACCAGTTGCGTGACATGTATTTTAACAAAAATATATGTTCCATAAAATTTTTTAACTTCAATATTTTAGTATTAAATAAATATTATTTAACCGCGTCTCTTTTATTATTTTAATCTTTTATAAATAACTCTTATTTTGTACTCATCTTATTTTATATATATTCACTTTTCTATTTTTCTGCTTTGTTTATTTAGGATACTATGTGATGAACGTGTAAAATAATTTTTGGGGGTATTTTGATCATTTTATCTCTAACTATTTTAGCGATGATTTATATTATCAATGCTTGTCAAACACTATAATGTGATATTATCAGTAATTTAAATAGTAGTAATATATTTAAGTGGTGATCCAAATTATTGGTTAATTAAATCAGTAATGCACCAAACGGCTCCTAAAAGGAACAAAGATAGACAACCTAATAAATTAAATAAAAGATGTAGATCACCATGTTCTTGATTGTAACTTGGATTGATAAATCATAGTTGTGAGAACAAAATCGGGCATCAATCCGAATACATCTCCATTTCAAGTTGAACCAACTAGATTATTTTGATAGATAGGATACTAATAAAATACTATAATTTTAAAAGATATATTAAATCAAATATCATAGTGCACTAATCATGTAAAATTACATCATAAATTAAACTTTGAAAATTAATACATATTAATTTAATAAGTAATAAATTTAAATTAATAGTTAATAAATTTTAATATAACATTTCATATGAAAAATGAAGTCATAGTTACAAATTTGTTGAAATAACATTAGTGTATTAAAAATTTAAAATTCTACAAAAAGTGACTAAAAATAAAAGATATGTAGATAAATAGTTTAATATTGATAAATCGACTAAATGAGACAAAAAAATCACTTGATTAAAAACCTTGTAGAAATAGAATGTCTCGCATTGATATACTAAAAGAGTAAAGAAAAAGTTTAGATATTAAATAGGCAAGGAAAAGAAAAATATGTACAAGTGAATAGTCTCACATTGAAGGCACTAAGAAAGTGAGAGTAAGACATTCACTTTATTAAAAAAGAAAAGAAATTTTATCATAGCATTCTTTTAAAAAAATATTGAGGGCTCTCCCAATTAAATTAATCAAATTGAAGAAGTTAAAATACTAACTTCTACATTGAGTTGAATTCATAATTGACATTGATATCGAATTGATAATTAATTAGTATGAACAATTCATAAGGGGATAAGGACTACGTGGGGCAAAAAGTGACCCATATATACGAGTCACCGTCGGATCGTAATTTGACGGTTCACAAATAAGTACCATCAAGATATATTCAAACAAGTGCCTATTTGTGAACTGTTAGATCACGATCTAACGGTAGCCCATATATATATGTCAATTTTTTTTCACACAATCCTTATTCCCATTCATAATGTCTTTTTAATTGATCAAGGCGCATTGATAATTGATTATTATCTTATGATCTAATAATTGAAAATTGAAAACTTTTTATATTGTTTGTAATTGCTCAATTATTTAATTATTGAGTTGTTTCCAATCAACATTTTTATTGTCTTCTAATACTATACATGCGCACTATATATTTTATATTCATAATTTTTTTCTTTACTTGAATTTGTGTAGGTGAGAAAGCACACACGACATAGTATGATTTCGACGTCGTTGTTTTTATATTTAATTATTTTGTTTCATTTAAATTATAAATGTATGGATGATTTATTTGATATAAAATTATGATATTTTATTTTAAGCCTGTCACATATAAATATATATGGTTTGATCATTCAAAGTTTCATAAAGTAATCTTTATAATTGAGCAAAGTAATTTATATAATTGAGCAAGACATGTGAATGACCTTTTGAGCACGTGTTCGAGACATGCATTTCCAACACAACATGAAGAGCTCCCTAACAATTTCCCCTTTGTTCATTAGTCGACGGGGTTCTCCTTATCCTACTCTGAGCCCTCTTCTGGCCAAGTCACTAGCCACTGTCCCGAAAAGGAAAGCAAAGTTCCATAGTCCCTTAGTTACTTACATTATTACTTCCTTTTAGTGTGTAGGTCGTCTCGAGGGAGTGGAAGAATAGGTTGACTCTTTTGAAGGGGAAGATGAGACACAAGATGAGGACCTGATTCCCCATTGTGAGATGAGAAAATAATTGTTAGAAGAAAGATACTCCCTCGAACCTCTCTGCTCATTAATATGATTAGCAAAAAAATCACTAGTCAAACAAGTACCCAAGTTAAGCAACCAAGTACTAATAGTTCAAAAAACAGCTTTTGTCCCTTGATATGTAGGTCAATGTACTTTTGCCACCAAACAAGGTGCCAACAAATCGAAGGACAAAAAAATGAGATTACTAGTGTAGAATTCTCAAGGAGCGCATAAAAGCAAGATCAGAGATCACCTCTATGACCTAATAAGAACATAGAAGCCTAAGTAGAATCCCATGCGAATACACATAACTCAAACCGAGTAACCATATGCTTGGGAGCTGTGTGACGAGTTCACTATCAAGAGGATTCAGGAGTGGCCAGTGGAATTATTGTGACTTGGAAAGCATCAATCTCCCAGATCATTAACTCAACCCAAGTAATACATTTGGTTGGTACTATATCGGATTTGTCTCTCCTTTCCTATATATATATATATATATATATATATATGCTAATTTAAGAAACAAATTGTGGTTGTAACTCAAACACCTAGAGGTAGATAGCATTCCATGGATTATTGTTGGTCAATCAAAATGAAAAGAAGGGAGGGCATCCCTTCATATTGACAACCTCTGTTAATACACTTAAGTCCTTAATCCAACAGCAAGCATAATTGATATATCTCTCCAATGTCAATTATACATCGTGCAACACTAGATAAGGAAATACCTGTATATTGTGTAAACTTGACCATGTCCTAGTAAGCCAATGTTGGCTTATGAGGTACCAACATTAGATTTACAACTTTTTACATAGTTTTTTTTAAACCACTCCCCTCTAATCCTTAACACAAACCATAGGTCATAATTAACATGCAACCACCTTTACGAAGAATGGGACACTATGCATCCCAATAAAATAATTAACCAAGCCCGAAGCATGATCAAAATAGAAATTCTTAGGTGGAAAAAGTTCATCTTAGGAAAACTTAAAAAAAAAGGCACAAAAAACCCAGGATATAAGATAAAAATATTAGAGCTTAAAAATGAACAACAAAGTTTGTCAACTCATAAATTAGTTTTTCTTAGTAAGTGTAAACTAGTGGAACAAATATAGGGTTAGTTAAATTTTGGGGATAAAAACACAAAATATTTTCACTTATCTACTGTATGTTAGTACAAAAAGAACTTAACTGAAAGAATCACAAATAAAAATGGAAATGTAATAACAGAGGATACTTAGCTCAACACAACATGAAATTTTGGGAACTTGATTGCTCACCATAGATAAGCCTACAAGATCAGCTCTACTATCTTTAGGCGCCTCTTGGACTCCCAACTTAACAACACTTATCGTTCCTCAAGAGATTAAAAATATGCCTTTGGAAAATGAATCCAGGTAGGACACTAGCCCAAATGAATTTATAATGAAATTTTGCAAACAGTATTGTGATTGTATGTGAGATCTTTGCCTCTATCATTATCTTTTTCTGGAACGGTCCTTCTAGAGGAATGGGGACACACTGCTATTATGTTTCTTCAAAAGACCAATAATCCAATGTTAGTTACTTATTAGAAACCTATTTTATTGTGTAATATCATACATAGATTAGTTGTAAAAATTCTAGCCAAAAGATTGAAACCTACACTATAACACTTGATTGATAATGCCCAAACTGTTTTCATAATCAGATGTTCTATTCATGATAATATTATGTTAGCTCAAGATATAGCACATTCAATACCTAAAGGTAAAAGGAAATGCATTATGATTAAAGCTGATATAAAAAAGCTTTTTGATAAAGTATCATAGAAGAGTAAAAAATGTACTAAATATAGTGAACTATCCAACAAATTTCATATCTTGAATATACTCTTATATTCAATTCCCCACATTTTCATGTCATAAATAGGGCAGCATCCCAAACCTATAAGAGCAACAAAGGTATTTGGTAAGGGATTACCTCTTGCTGTACCAATTCACTCTTGTATCCCAAGTTCCCTCTTCAATGTTAAACCAACAAGTTGTAATAGGGTCAAACAAACCTATCCTTGCAAACTTTATCCACAAGTTATTTATTTTATGCATACGACTTATTAACATGCATAGCTGCTACTAAATCAACCTACAAAAAATTTAAAAACTGCCGGCACAATATAATCAAAAGATCAATGAACAAAAATATGAAATATATTTTCCTCCTAGATTTAATAATCATAAGAATTCTATCATTAAATAACTTTGGCTTCTAAGTTGGGAATTTTCCTTTTTCCTTTAATTATGTTGGTGCACCTATTTCATACAAGTATATCCCACTAGAACACCAATTCAATCTTATAAATAAAGTCTCAACCATAATTGTTGTCTAAAAAAATAGTAAATCTTGCAAGCAAAACCACCCTCATCGACTCAGTACTCACTTCTATACCTATTTACTTCATGAGCTCTACATATATTACTGTGACTTTTCAAGTCTCTTGAGAAACTTCTTAAGACCTTTCTCTAGGATCAACTTGAAAAAAAGAATGCTCACCTTATTAATTGAGACAATGTCTAAACTCCCATGGAAATGGGTGGTCTAAGGATATGAAGATTTGAACTTATTAGACTACCCTTGCTTGTAAAAATAAAAATCATGTCCATTCCAAATCGTCAAAAGTCTAATTAATTATTATGACAAAAGTTCGCTTCAAGTTTAATGCAAAGATTACTTAAAAGATAGTAATTAAACAAAAGGTGAAAGAGAAATGGTTGCCTAATGTAGAGAAGGAATCAATATGAGATGATATTATGGTTTAAGCCTCATATCACTGTTTCTTTTAATTAACAATTAAAATGTTTGTGATAGAAAGATAACTAAAATTTTATATTTTGGCTGAGATAACCTAACTATGCACAAAAATAGTTAAACAAATCAACTTTTAATCTATGATAATTAAGATGCTATCATTTGCAGGTCTATGTCATTAATTACTAAAATTAGCTAACTATAATTCACAATTAATGGCCTACAAGCATACGACCAAAAATCAAATGCAACACAACTACACTCGGCCAAGGTTCCACCAGCTTCATCGAAACATGATCCGATAACTTGGCTCGAGTTCACAAGGTGCAACCCTAGTTGACTAGGGACTCGCCCTAGGTTGACCAAGCATGAGCCAAGTTCTTCAATAACAAAATCTGCTGAGTTTTAAATCGATTATGCACAATATTAATATATAATTACTGCTAAATAGTTAATAATTAACATATAACCCTATCTAATTATGATAAAAATACTGAGAACATGTCATACTTTAGTTCACATAATTCTACGTTGCAAAATAAATCAAAAGGAAAATGACGTTCAACTTCAATCTTCCCCACTCTAGGAACAATTGTTTTGGCATCAAATCGTGAAAGATGAATATGAAAACTATAATAGATGTTATAAAGCTGACTTCCAGGAGTTGATTGATGCTTTCGCCCTGCTCCTTAATCAAGTGTACACATCATAAAAAGATCTCTGGAACGCGCATCAGTAGTAACAATTTGATCTCTTCTCAATGGCTAGGGTACATAATTGCTCAAAGGTGGGACCCATTTTGGGGCTCTTCTTAGGTCTATTTATAAGGGACAACATTCTTATAAGGTTTCAAATAGTCTTTGAAGCTTAATTTTGTGTCAAACACGTCAAAAACATCAATTGTCTAATACACAAACTTCTAATAAGCAAAGCCAGCTCAGGTTCTAGAATTGGGCAAAACTAGAGTCGGGCTCGATTTGTGATGATGACCCAGCACAAGTTCTTATATGAACTTGTCAGTCATGGCATTTTTATTTTGTTTTCATTTTTTTATGTTCTTATTGTCATGTACCTCTGAAAATAATCATTCTAAAAATAAAATAAATTAAAATTGATAGTTTAGGATTCAAATGAATTTAAGAAAATAGATACATACAAAGATTAAAATTATGAAAAATAACCTAAATGACATTTGTAAAGCATGTATGAAAATGCACGCATCATACAAATTGGCAATGGATGTTCTATTAAAGTTTTTTATCCATGCTTAATAAAATATTCCTTTTATGTGGTTGCTGGTGCGTTAAAAAATTGTAGCAAAATAAATCCGTTAGCAAGTGCACTAATTGTATCAAGTAATAAAGTAGAGAGTAGAGTGTCAAACCCACGAGGAACTAGTTAATCATAATCTATCCTAATAATCCACTAAGAGAAGAAAATGGTTTGTGATATGAAAATAGAAAATAAATGTGCAGAAAGTATAATAACAAAAAATAAAATAAACGAGTGTTGAGCCTAAAGATGACAGATGATCAAAGATAAGGATGAACTAGCATGAACAACTATGAAGATTGAATTATAGCAATGATAAATAAGTTTAGTTCTTGAGACGGATTAAAATTATCTAAATTAATGACCTTTACATTAAGTAAATCAAACTATCTTAACTCTCTCAAAACTTAGGATCACAAACGTGAGTTAATTTTCAGTTAAGAAAGATACTAAGATGCATTAAGTTGTAAGTCCTAAATTAACGGTTATTTTTGCTGGGTAAAAACTGATTTACCACATAAAATCAAGTATAAAAGATGAGTTACAAGATTTGTATTACGATTGCTTCAAATTTGAGTTAAAAATTGATTCGTAGAGAATTAACAAATCCTAAACTAACCACTCCACCCCTGTTTTGTAATCTTATTTCAGAATATAATAATCTCAGTAAAAAGCATTAAGCACAATAATCATAATAAAAAGAAACCGAAATAACTATATTAATTCAAATCTAACAATCGAGTTCATGTAGTTTTCTTGAAAAGATTAATAATCTCTATTACAGAATTAATTAGGCATAAAAAGTATGGATAAAGAGCATCCAAACAATGATTAGAAGACCAAATTCTTGCTTTCAATGATTTTTGGATTGTTGTAGAACACAAACGATGAGTTATTCCACAGTCGCTCCAAAAAAATCCTCTTTAAGCTTGAAATTCGTCCTCAGCAATAATGCATGGTTCCTGAGCCTTAAGCACCCCAAAACACAAGCACCAGAACACCAACACACGGTACAAGCACTTATTTTTCTGTCTCCTATGACCTCTATTTAAAGTCTCTAGGTGTCCCAAGGATTTTGTAGGCAATTAAGTAATCTATTACTGTATGTACGGAGTCCAATCAGTTAAAATAAATAAATAGTAATGTAGGATTAGGCTAGCCTATTTGTTTTCGAAAAAAATGAATCCTATTTGATTGTGAGTCTTTTTATGTCAAAGTAATAAAAAAAATCGGAATAGATTTCTATTGGACTTGGAAACCATCTAAAACTTCTTCAAATTTGAGTAAATATGATTTCTAATGATCTCTGAGATTTAGGATAAAGTTTGAAATTTATCTGCAATTGAAATTCTCAAGAAAAGTAAAATAAATTTCAAAATCTCGAAATCAGCCTTTTTAACGTCCTATAACAGATCTATAACGGCTTAAATATGGCTTCTCATGGCCCGTAACGATAATTTCACGGCCCTCACACTGTCCAAATTAGAATAGAAGTGTGATTTTAACGTCCTGTAACACAGATTTCATGGCCTAGAACTCGGGCAAATTTCTGGTACAAAACTAATATTTTAACGGGTCGTAATGGCCATGTAACGGCTCTGTGTCATGGATCATTACATGTATATCACGGCCCATTATATTCTTTTCAATACTAGCAGCCTCTACTAATTTGTACTTCCTGGCTCCGTTTTAACTCTGATCTAAGTATCGTCTGTTTCTGTGGCTTCGTAATTCAAGTTTCTTGCTTTTTTGTAATAAAATGTAGAATTTGCGTAGATTTCTATTTTTATAAAATTAAAGCAAATAAGGCAATGCATGCTATATGAAAATGAATTGAAATGTGATTAAATGCATGGATAATTATAAATTATACTTTGCATGCATCAATTGCCTACCTTCTTAAATGTAAAAATTCCTTTTGATTCCCTGTAGACTTCATTGTTGATGGACACTAGAGTGCTAAGATTTTATATGAATTGTTTTGGTGATGCTATGATTTCTTGAATTTTATCTTTGTATCTTATTGCAAATGCCTCTCATGATATTTGTGTTGGGCTTCGGATTCTCGCAGATGTGTGAATGCCGAAGTCATTTAAAATTTATAAACAATCAAGATTTGTCGCCACTGAACCCAACCCAAGTCAACCTGACCCGACCATTTTATTATTTTTTATTATTTATTATTTTTTACTTAATTTTAGTCCTATACTTGATTTAAAATAAAAAATATTAAAGTAAAAATATTTTAATTATGAAAATAATGTTCAAATATTCAGAAAACATACTTTATATTTTATAATAGTTATTAACTAGTTTTTTATATTAAAATAAATATAAAAAATAAGATAAAAATTAAAAAAAAAAAGAAAAAAAGGTGGTTGGGTGACCCGACCACCCGATCCGACCTCGGGTTGGGTCAAATTTTCTGGCCTTAGGGGCCTTGACCCGACTCGACCAATTTTAGTCAGGTCAGATTTGTTCACGAGTCGGGTCAACCCGACCCGTGAACACCCCTATTGGAGGGTGCATCTAGATGATGATTTGGAATATTCCATCCCGCCAAAAAAATCATATTTTTTTGTGGAAAATATCTCTAACAAGGTATCTACTCTTGATGTCATACTTCTCTTTAACCCCTCTATTAATCTGACATGTCAATTATGTGGTAGGGAGATGGAAACAAAATATCATCTTTTCTTTACTTGTCCAACTGCTATGCCATTTTGGTTTCATGTTCAATCCTCCCTTAATTTTAATTTTACGAATTATAATTCATGGCCGAGCGACTCTAGGGTCCTTGGGAGTTAAAATCTGGATTCAAGTGCAAATTAAACTAAAATTTTAATATCCCTTATTTCATTCTGTATATGGGGTTAATGAAACCTACATAATGAAGTATTTTTTGTTTTCGCATCCATTTCAATAGTTTGGGAGAAAGTTTAGGCAAAGTTTAATGAATACATTCAACACCACATACCTAAGACCTTACATCCCAAGACGTCCTGATCAGGTGCGAGGTCCCATCTCACACCTAGGTTAAAATTAATTTAGATGGCTTTTATATAAGAGCTAGTGAGACAAAGGGAGCTGGATATGTACTAAGATCTACTAAGGACTTTCTAACATCTCTTTTGCAACATGTGGACTGTTGGCTGGTATCAACAAATTAACATAGAAAGACTTTGGGAAGGTTATCATGGACTCACAAGTCCTAGCGCATATTATCCAACGAAAGAACAAAGGCCCATGGAAGATGAGGTGCTACATCATTGCAAGAGCTTCACTAGTACTTGGTTGACTTTGTTCTAAAGGTGCATTTGCAACGTGAAATGTTCTAAATTTACTTATAACATCATCTATTAATGAAGCTCCAAATTGAAATTAAATTGATCTCTTCAATTCGCCAAAAATTGCTTTGCCTAGCCGATTTTTTAAATGGTATAATGGAATCACTATAGGATGGAGTACATATTCATTTGGTAAATACATTAGGAGGCGACGGCGAGGCGAGCGCGGAAACAGTGATGAGGCAAGCACGATTCAAAGGCAGCGGCATAGCGAGCACGGAAGTGAGAGCATCGGCTGCGAGGCACAGTTCAGATGCTTCAGCGGCAAGGATGCTGCGAGCACGGCGGCGATGAGGTGATGAGAGTGCAGCAGCAACCAGGCGACGAGAGCACGGAGGTGAGGTGAGGGGAAATATTGTTTAGGGTTTAGGGCATATTCTTCGTCCAATGAGGAGAGAGAGTAGACGCTGAATGGATCAACTTACTATAGTAAAGTTTGGTTTGCTACAGTAAATTGGTGCTAAAATTGATCTATCACATATTGCATATCCGACGGCTCAAGAGATGGGAAGCATCTTGCAGAGGTGGGTAGCAGGAACATTAAATCTTATTTTGGATGCGCTTGAGACGTGAAGAATTTGACACTACTATAGAGAGCCATACTAAGTGGCCCATTTCTTTAGCATCGAACGCTTAAATGCGATAATTTTTTAGATGTCCGGGTGTCCTCCAGTATCGATTTTTGGAGTTCCTAGTTTATATCTGAATAGATAGCTCTTTTTATTAAAAAAAGACTCCGGGTGCATGATATTTGATCGTCGGTTTGCACCCAGAAAAAGATATACACTCGTTGACTTTAATCAGAATAAATTATCCAGTTTAGAACGTGTTATTGTAATGCCTCCAAATCGCACCCCGTCACGTGGCAGAATACGCTTTGGTAACGCTACGGATCATCCTTACGTGTACATCATATTGATAAAAAAGAAGACTTTGACTGGTCAACTCAATATCAATAAAAGCGGAAGACTTAATCATCATTAAATAAAAAGAGTATGACATCTTAGTTTGCGGAAGACTGATAAAGAATTTCATATGAGTCCAAAGGGAAACTAGTACATCAAACTAAAGGACTCAAGATACCCATATGCAGCCACCTACGAGCTCGATCTGTCACCATTGGTCACCTTCATCATTAAGATCTGGTCCTGCATTTAAGAACATGCAGGGGAGAAACATCCCTATGAGTTTTACAATTCAGTATGGAAGTAAAATAGAAATAATCATAAGATCATTATACTAGAGAAGAATCATAAAGACATCATCATGAAGAAAAATAAACATCATCATAATATAAATAAAGGATTCTTGTCACATGTCATATGGATAGAAGATCACCAAGATCATAAGAAATCAATAAATCAAAATGTCATCTTCTTGGGATCATAAAATCAAAAGATCGAGATAGATCATAATAAATCATCATTAAGTGGCAAGCGTCAATTATCATGATTATGAGGTCATCATCAAATAAAGAATCATGAGAAATCATCGTATGAGCATAGATAATCATGAAGTGAATCATCTTCTTTAGTTCATATTAATAATAGATCAAGAGATCATGGAAAGTGTGGCAAGAGCCACTAATCATCATGAAGGGATTTCATTATTAATATGCTTCATATTCTTCATCATCTTATTATTCATCTTTGACTTATAGTGGGATATATTTCAACCCACGGGAAGACCTGCCTCAACTCATCCATCATCATCATCATAACTAGCAGAGCCAGCCCATAACTGACCGTAGTCAGCCCATAACTGGTCGTCACCAGTCCATCATAAAAAGAGCTCTTTATTTAACATTTTTCATCTTTTATCTTGCAACTTTTAATTTATCTTATTAGGACATAAGGATTATGATCAAGATTTGGTCATCATAAGAAATGATTAATAAATCATAATGATCAAGGGTCATAATCATCATCATTATATAAGACATTATCAGAGCTACAAGATAGGATCATGGAGAGAAATCAAATGTGCATAAACATCTTAATCATCATCATAAATAGATCAGTTTGATGGATATGAATCGGTGTCATCATCGATATGATTGGATCTAATTTTTTAAGTCATCATAATAAGAGTCATAAGATCATAGAGTCATATTGGACATCATCGGTAGTAAAGGCATAAATAATATAATCATCATTATGACTTAGATCAGGATTAAGCACATGAATCAGGGGCCTAAACATCTTAGAATTATCATAATTGGTATCGAAACTCGGGCCGAGTTAGGCAGAACCCAAGCCGAGTTCATCGGACATCATTATCGGAAAAACAAGGTTAACCCGGGCCGGGCTCGAGTCACACCCGGGTCGGGTCGGGTCGTCGTCGATTCGGGGCAGCCATCGCGCCCGACTTCTTCATCATGGGTGGAACTCTGGCCGGATCATCATCAACCCGGGCCGGGTTCGTCCAGTTATAGAGCTTGGAGAGCGCGACAATGGTGGATTCGGGCCGAGTTCATAGAACTCGATCTGAGTTTGGACCTGCTCGGGCCGGGTTAAGGTCAACTCGGACTGGGTCCTCTTACGCAGAATTTATGCGGACGCGTAGTGTGTGTTCCGATCATCTTTTTCGGCGATGATTGACATCAAACATCGTCATACGACATCATACTATAACTAGGGATTAACTAAAATATGTTTCAAAGTCTAAAATCATGATTCTAGGAAGAATTTACCATAGTTCCATACCTTGTAAAGTTTCCGTTGAAACCTCATGTCCTTTCTATTCTTTTTCATGTTATTCCTCTTCCTCTTTCTCTTCTTTATTCCGACCGTTCCCCTTTGTCCAGGCTCGTCGTCCACGTGCATCGTTGTCCAAATCCCTCCGGCAAGTCTCCTATTGGCGGCAGTGGATCATGGACGAGAAGGAACGGAAAAGACGCACGAGCGGGAGAGCAACTAGGGCCGGCTTGTAGGAAAAATATGGGGCTGGTTCGTTGGCTTGGCCTCATATTTATAGGAGAGGAAAATCTGAGTTGTTATTGGAATAGATTTCCCCTTATTTATTATCATCTTATCTTTTGATTTAGTTTTATATTTCTCTTTTCTTTATCTCCTCCTATTTAGATTTTATCCTTTCCTCTTTTATCTTTTTTTTCTTTTAAAATCCCTCGAACGTTACATTATAAACCTCTTAAAATAGAATTCATCCTCGAATTTAGTAATCGGATAGGAGCTTACTAACAAGAAGAAAACTTCTTGGTCATTTGTGTGATGGTACATCTCACACTTAGAAAGGCATTTGTTCATCATCGTTCTATCTTCGTCATCTTAAGGACATATTCCTTTCGTCATCATATGCATTAGGACAATGGGTCCTTTTATCATAATGTACCTTAGGGCAAAGGTCGACATTTTCTTTTCATCATATGGTTCATCTTTTTATTTTGCCTTTGCTATAATTGAGAAATAAAATCTATTTCAGTCAACACAATAATGTGTGTCATCTAAATCGTCCATAGGTTAATTAAAGAATTGGCTCATATGAGATTGTAAACTCCTTTTTAAATAGGCCATGATCATCCTCTTTTCGTCTTGCATCTTCCTTAACCAACATTCTAACTTTTGATTACAAGGGATCAATTAGGACTTTTAGAAGCAAAATCAGCTTCAATCATCATAAGAAACTTGAGGATGTCATGACATGACATCATTTGAACATATTTCAATTTCCGATCAAATGGGTGATATGTGTCAAACATCTTCTTAGTAGGAGGAACTTGGTTGGAGATACCTTTCGTACAACTTTTATCATTAGGTTTAAAAATCCATCTACATCAGTCTTTCTTGACATAAAATTTTATCATGCCTGAGCTGTCTTCATCCTCTTTATATCAATTCAATTTTCTTGATATGTTCATTTTGTCTATCACAGCTCTTTGGCATTTAGAAACTTCTTTTCCCCTACTTCATTCTTACATGTAGGTAAGCAGTATGGTATCCTATACAAGATCTCGAAGAAAATCTTGCAAATGACATAATCATCCTTAATAATAAAAGTCATCATGAACTATGACCTAAAATCGATAAGCATCGATAGGTGGAAAATAAAATCTTATCTCATGATTAATTCCACAAAATGATCATCAGAATCATGAGCATACGACATGATCATCGACGATCCTAAGACTAAAGGTCATCAAGGTAGCATATAATATGGTTGATTATACAACCATGGGACATCATGAAAAAAATCAAAAAGATTGATTAACTGGCATCAAAAGATACATCATCATGATAAGACCATTCCTTTATTACAGGATGGTCATCATGTGGATCATTAAGATCAATAATGACATAGCCTAGCATAGTGGGAGAAAAATTATCATAAGGGTCATTAACAATCAAGTACATCGATTTACAAAATTCACAACAAGAAAACAAGCCTTTTGTGTCAGAATTATTTGTCACAGAAGGAGTGAAGTTTGTCACAAATAACTATTTATGACAAACTTGTGTCAATATATTTCTGTCACATTTGATCAAGTCACAAATAATATTGTGACGAAAATTTGTTTCGTCACAAACTTTATGTGATGGATTGGTACTCACAAAAGGGAAAAAAATCCCATCACAATTAAAATAGAAAATCAATTTAGAAAAGTGTTTCCATCACAAGTTGTGAGAGATTTATGATAGAACAGTGATAGAAATATTTGTGACAGACTTAAAATGTGACAGTAATTATGATAGAATTGTGACAATTATATCATAATTATAATGAAACTATTTGTGACATATTAGTGACAACAACTTGTGACAACATTTATTGATGTCGAACTTACTTATTGGTAACAGAATTATAATGACATATTTGTGACCAATGTTGTGAGAAAAAATTTGTGACATTATATGTCATTAATTGTGACCAAAGTTGTAACATCTTTGTGATGACTTTGTGAGAAAAAAATTTAAAATTTAAAATTAATATCATTTTGTATAATTTGTGAATTGTTGATTTTTTTAATTTCAATATAATTTGGAAGCTCAATAAGTTCAATAATATAAATTTTCAAATAAAATTGACAAACACAAAGTATTTACTAAAACAATTCTATAATTTGTCCAACAATACTAAAATGATAGTGCACTATCACAACATTATTCTAGAGAAAATTTAAGAAAAAAACCAAGTGCTAGCTTCTTGAAAAAATAACAAATCAACATGACTTCATTCTTCTCAATTACTCCATGATAATTGCCTCCAAGATAACCTACAAAATAAATCAAATAATAAAGGTAATATAACATAATTTTAAAATAAAAATAACATAAATATGAAATTTACTCTAACAAGTAGCATTCATATAACAAATTCTATAAGATATTGCATTGAATATGTCTAAAAAACAAGATTCACACACAACAAAAGTTTTCCATATAAAAGAGCAAAATTGTCCTATGAACAATACAAATACTTTCTAGTAATAAAGGAAGCAATTAAAACTTTATATATAATTATAAATGTTTAGCCTCCACACAAAGAAATAAAAAATAGAATAAGAAAATTATAATTTAATATATGATATTGACATAATTAAACGTTGTATTTTTCAATCAATTTAAAAGACTTTAAGTAATATTTTATGACTTATATGTATAATATTTTTTACATTACCTTACTCAGGAAGAGATGAAGTTTCTGAATGGTGTAAATTATTTTCATGTCGAGTAAACTGCAACATCATGACACAAACTTGATCTTGCATTTCTGATCTCATGATTCGCATTTGTTCATCCATCTCTTGTTGCATTTTTTATTGTGCTCTTCTCTTTCTTATTGTAATTCTTGACGGAGTTTTTCACGCACTTTTTCTTATAAGCGTTGTAAGTCATTTTGAGATGTCATATTTGTTGCAGAATCATTTGGATATTGTGAAGTAGTTGAACTTGAATTTTTCATAATAGACATAGCATATTTTTCTTTTCCAAATTCATAAACTCTTCCTTTTGTTGGAGCTCCAGTTGCATCAATCCATGAATCGGGATCAAAATTTGGCTGAGATGAAAGATCTAATCCATACTTGTTATTAAGAGAAGAGAAATAATCCACCTAAATCAAGCAATTCATTGTACAATAATTAGTCAAAAACTTATAAATATGCATGACAATTGCACTATTTAATTTAAAGTTCATCTTAACTTACACAAACTCTTTTAGATTTTTTGTCGACGTACTCATTATTACCATCCTTTTCTCGACGCTTGTGAACGTATTCAAATACCTCATATTCACTTGGGTCTCTACCCATCTTCTCTTTCTGCCAAAAAGTAAACATAATAATACAAAAGAAAAATTAATAATTTTGGAAGCCTCATATTTAACTAAAAGATTAAGTACATCCGCCATACAAGTCTAAGTCGATGTTCGACAATGGGTATTGAACCAGAAGTATGCTTTGTGATCCCACCATTTTTAGTTAGTCAATTTTTTCTTGCGGCCTCAGATTTATTCTGTTATTTATCCTTTTCCCACAAAGCAACCATTTCATTCGATATGTCATTTCTCAACCATTCAGGTACATGTCCTTTAGTTTCACCAATTTGAGATTTCTTCTGTTGAGTTAATGCCTTAGCCCGTACTTGGTATAAGGTTGAAGAGTAAAGATTCTCAATCTTTCGAAAGAAAGCACTTTTAATCACCACAGTTGATTGATCCCAAACATATCTGGCCTAATAATAACAAAAATAGAGGTGAATGGATAATGTATTATATAGTTTCATAGAAGACAAATGAAATATAAAATTTTAACTTCAATAAGTAAATATGTTTCATCTGAAAGTCATTCCACATGCCATCACGAACATGACCTGGCACTTTCTTCCAAGCGATCCAAGGTCCTTTTATGGATTGTTTAAATATTGTACCAATTGTTCGAGTGATCGTATTTGGGAAGAAGCTAAATATAAGACAATTAGTACACATAAATTTTTATTAAAAATATAAATGTTTATTACAATAATATACAATTCAACCTGTCCTAAAAAAGTTTGATCAATGGTCGATCAGTTTGATTTGTAGGCGGATCAAACCCATGGTTGATACCCTTCGTACGAGATGGCGTTGATGCATCAACATGATTAGCATCATCTTGAACATGATCTATGGTAGGAGTTTGCTCTCCATCCAATTGAGTTTGCTCTCCATCCAATTGAGTTGTTGTCTCATCAATAATAGATAAATGGGAGTTCTGAGTTGTCTCTTCTACTTCTATTTTGTGTTGATCTTGTAGAAATCCTTCTAGAATTTGTCCCTATACCATCTCTATTGCTGACACCTCTTCCTCGCGAAGCACTACCACCTCTAACCATTATTCCTGCAAGAAAAAAAATATAATTATACATGAAATATCAAAAGATAATAATATAATTATAAATCAAGGCATACACCAAATCTAAATATTCAATCATCATCATAATCTTCGTCGTCGTCATCATCGTCGTCGTCATCATCATCGTCTTCATCTTCTTCTTCTTCTTCTTCTTCTTCTTCTTCTTCTTCTTCTTCTTCTTCTTCTTCTTCTTCTTCTTCTTAATAAAAATTCTCTCCATCAACAAGAACATGTGTATCATCAAGCTCAATTGTTGGTTCAACTATAACTGGATTAGACATCTCATCCTCTTGATAATAGCCTTCACTGGAAGGTATCAAATCTTCATCTTCTACATTATCTAAAGGAATATCAACTCTACCTTTAGATCTTGTTTTACACACAACCCACCAGTCTTTCCTTTCTCGAGTTTTTGATGGATAAGTCATATAATATACTTGTTGAGATTGTTCAGCCAAAACAAATGGTTCATTTGTTAAGAGTTTGGATGTGTGTCGAATTTCAACTAAACCATGTCGTGGATGCACTTTCATTTCTTTATTTGTGTCAAACCAATTGCACTTAAATAAAACAATAGAATTTCTTATACCAAAGTAATGCAACTCAATTATATCAACCAGCAATCCATAATAATCATGCTCATAATCGTTATAACAACTTCCTTTTATACAAACACCACTATTCATGATTTTTCTTCCACGACTTTGATGGATGTCAAATAGGAGTCCATTTGTAAAGTATCCTTTGTAAGATTTTACTTTACATGAAGGACCTTGTGCAATTTCCATTATTCGACTATCCACATGACTCTTATTGTCCATCACCTATTAAGAAAACCTAATTATTAACATATGCAAAATACTTACTTAAATAAAAAAATCTAAAATATTATACTTACATATTGTTTTAATCAGTTTGCAAACTTTTCCTCGTGTGACCTTTCTCTTTCTTTAAATAGATTTCTCTTGATTTGTTTTCATCTTATCTTTTGATTTGGTTTTATCCTTTTTTTTTCTTTTAAAATCCCTCGGGCGTTACAGTTATTCTTCACAAAGTATACAATACATGTGTTCATATGATCCGTTATTCTTACGACAGTTTAGAACATGTTCATCAGTGTCAATTCGAGGAAGCCGGCGAAGCTTGTTAGTTTGGACATCAACATATGAACGCAGACACTACCGAGAAGGAACCCGGTTCCGATCGCTTAACTAACTCAATTCAGTCACAAGGGGGAATTCAAGGAATATGGTGCATGCGAAGAAATACTGATGGATTATATCTTCCCACAAGTCGAAATCGATGGAAGCTTCACCTCATAGCGATTTGATGTGCATCTTTCGCAAGTCCACCCATAAAAAAAAAAAATCATATAGCCATGTTCCACGCATTCGGGTTGCGGTAGACGTGTCTACTTTTCTCACTTTTCCTCTTTTTTATAATCTCAAGGAATTGAAATCGAGCGTATATAAATGTGAAAATATATATAGTAAAGTTCGTCTGATAAAAAAGAATGCAACGAATAGCAGCTCTATTTTTTTTTTCGTGAAGTGGATTTTATGATGGAATTGGTTTATTGTTACTACTATTTTAACAAGGAACACAGGCCCACGTATCAGTGGGAAGAGGGGTAGACAGTCCCCTAATTTTTGAAATTTTATATTTAAACTTGAAATATGAATGATAATTTATTGAAGTTTTTAAATTTGTCCTCCTAGTTTTTAATTCCGGATTCACCATAAAACACCTGTGATATTTATACATAGTATATAAATTATATAATAATGTTAGAAAATTTTGTGGCATTTCTTAATTTGAAAATTGTTGTCTGCTTACTTCACTCCAAACATATTTACGTTGTCTAGAAGTAATTCGTCTCGTTTACCAGAAACATTTACTGATTTACACCACTTATATGCCTGCCTTGCACTTGGCATTGGTAAAAAAAATGCTTACAATATTATAATATTTTTCTACACTTTATATCAGCCAAGAAAATTCCCAGAATCGTGCAAAAATCTTATGGCTCAAATAATAAAAACCAAAATGGAAAGTATAATTTTACGCGAAAATAAAACATGAAATTAGATCTTTTAGATGGGCTCATCATGAGTTTAGTTCCTATCATAAAAAAAATGAAGAATTAAATTGATCTTTACTTAAAAATAAAAACATTTGAATTAATTAGAAGCACTGAGCCCCAAGATTCTCACATGAAAAATATCAGATAAAAAGTGTGTATAAAATCGTGTGCGCATTGCGAAGTTTCAATGGAATAATTACAGTGGAATAATGATACTATGGTTCAAAATCGCCGCTGCCTTCGATGTTGCCTTCTGGATAGCCACCGAGTTTCGACCTCCTTCTGCAAAAAGCCCGGGGACCGTCCCTCAGGCGTCCATTGCCACGCCGGGGTCGTCCTCTATATATACTTTCTACATCAAATGTGTATCGACGATCACGATTCAGTCGTCGCCGCCGGATCCCCCTTCGGAAAGCCCGATCCGCGGTTCAAAGTTCGCTGCTGAGATGTTCCCCTTCGCAACTTCCTTATTCTGGAATGGCGATCAGAGCCGGCGTAAACTTACGTGATCTCCCGCCAAAACTGGCCGCCTTCGACTTCCCCGGCTTCTGTCCGCCTCCGACGAGCACTGGCTCCTCCGGCTTCTTCCCCGCGGCGGGGAACACCAGCGGCGCCACCGCTCTTCTTCCCCGCCGCCCCCCTCCTGGCGCCGCCCTCCTCATCAGAGCCTCGCTCGCCTTGACCGCGAGCGAGGCCAGATCCTCGGCGCGTAGCGGCTGCCTAATCGTCGTCTTGGGGAGGACGAAGTAGAGCTGCCCCGGCCGGAGCTCCTCGCGCAGCTCGAGAGCCGAGACAAACCGGTCGAACTCCATCTCGTCGGCGTCGCACACGAACCAATCGGGATCCTTCTGGAGGACGTCGGCGACCCTCACCGCGAACGAATACTCGCGGAGCTCGCCGTCGGGAAGGATCACCTTCGCCGTCGTCGACGGAGACGTCTCCGAGTAGTCGCAAGACACGCAGGCTCCCATTGTTTGTTCCGAACTCGAGAACTCCGGCGATGTCGTCTCCCTTTGTGTTTGCGTCGTCGTCTTTTGGGTTGCGTTCGTCGCTGTGTGAAGTGTGGAGTCGTTTTATTATATAGACCACGCTGTTTTGTCGCGTAGCGAAGTCATGACAGGCTGTCGTCGTTGGGGACAGCGAATGGGAGAGGAGAGCAGAGCAACTACACAGTTGCCGTCCGATGTGAGAGAAATTAACGAATATGGGGGAATGGGGCCTCGTGGTCTAAAATAGCACGCACGGAGGACTTGCTGGCGGCCAAATGACGCATTTGGCCCCTAACACTGTGCTGGCGCCGACGCGTGTACGTGGTGCAAAATTGACGTGGGAGCCGCTGGGAAGACCCTGGGGCGCCCTGCGGTCTTCGTGGCGGCCTCTCTGATTGGCTCAGTTCGGCGTCCCGTGGCCATCACGGGCAAACATTTACATCGATCTCCTCATTATCGCAGCGTCATAAGTAACAACATTATCATGAATGGCACTCGCGAGAGGGAGGAGCCAAAGTAGGCATAATTTGACTTGCTCGATTTAGGTTGATGGAGACGCGTGTGGGAGTCACCGCGAACCAAGGACGAGTTTTGGCCACCGTGTCCAAACGTTCACGTGGGTCCGTTCGGTCGCTCGGTTCTATTTACCGCTCGTGGGGAGTAGTGAAAGAACGGAACGGTGCAGTAAGATGGTGTCAACGGGAGGGGGGTATTATGGTAAAATAGAGGGAGTGTGGAGTGGAGAGGCGTCGTACGTAATATTAAAACGGCGGCATGAAGTGGTGCCACGTTGCGGGGGTCGGGGCCTCGGGACGCAAACCTCAGACAGGGAATCGCGGGCGCGGTCTTGGGGGCGCAGGGAACGAGAGGGCCCTACGACATGTGGGCCGGGGGGGCAGTGTAGGGCTCCAGCCCTGAACGTCATGTGGCCTCTCGTGCCTCTTTTATTTGTTAATTAATATTTTAGTGCTCGATCACATGCTTTTGGAAAAAAAATAATAAATAAAGAATACTGTGATTAATTTGTAGCATGATTGTAATACTCATTAATATAATATAAATCCGACTTTTCTTCTTTTTTTTTTAATCCATATGACGAATTTGCATATGATTGTTAGATTGATTTTATAAAACTATAAGAAGAGCATCACTGAAATAAGGTTGTTATTTTCTCTGCTCATTTTCGTATTCTAAATCATCGTTTTCTCTGTTAAATTGGTCCTTCTCTGTTTATAAACTCCTCTTAGTGTCCCTCGATGTTAGATCTTTACTTTATTAAGGTTATATTTACACAATTTTTTTTACAAACTATAATTTAATTAGGACCCAAATCATGTTTTCTCTTTTTTTTTATTAAATTTGTACTGCTTATGAATATATGTATATTATATATACAAATCTATCTAGGATTTAGGGACGCAACTGTTTTTAATTAATAAACGAAATAAGTAAACAACAAATACAACTATCCGACGTCACAAATTGTAATTTAATGTTCAGATACGAGGAAAAATTATAACATTATGTTAGAAGAAAAAAAAATCCCATGAATATATTCGATCAATAATTATGATCACGAAGTTTTTTGTGTAACCAATAAATTAGTGAAATCAAATATAAAATGGAAAAAAAAATATGGAATGATCGTACAAATGCATAGTTTTGTCTGTTGTAGCGCACCACAGAATGAAGGTTACTTTTCGGAGTTAAATAAGGTACATAAGAATTGTTGGATTCGGACTAATCTGTTTTAAGATGCAAAGAAATATATTTCATGGTAATTAAGTGACGAGCATAAATATTGTTGTTTTGAGTTAAAAAATTGGACACATAATACTCAGAAGCAGGGCTTCTTTATTTAATATGACATGGTGTCGGCTTGTTCCCTGGAGCTCGCGAATTGTTGGTGCATTCATACGGACACGGACCAATGGGATCACGTTGGGGATCCATGCTGTGAACCTTCTGGTGCCACGTGAGCGAACAGATTGATGAGTTTCTTGTACGTGGTCAACTGGTCATGGTGGTGGATGTGGACCCTATAAATATCTTAGGGCCATTTATTGTTTGCGATAGTTAAGAAATAGGAAATTCGAATGAGTGCATAATATATTTTGCCGTAATAGAATATTTAAAACATTGGAAAAGTGTTGATGCTGCATGTTAAAAGTGTTGGTTTTGTATTGCATTTACAGTTTAGTTCAGGTGTCTTATTCAACTAGTGTAACCATTCTAAATTACACTTTCTCGTGTGTTAGAATACGTTTCAAAAATATTATGAGTTATCCTTACGTGTATATCATATTGATAAAAAAATAAGACTTTGACCAATCAACTAAGAACAACATCATATACGAAAAAGAGATATCATGAATAGATGATAACATCATCATAAAATATGCAGAAGACTAATGAAATAATCATCATCTGAGTCCTGAAAAAACTCATCTAATGCATCCTCCTGATAATATGTGCTGCCACTACGAGTTCGATCTGTCACTGTTGACCACTTTCATCATTAAGATCTGGTCCTGCATTTAAGAACATGCAAAAGAGAAATCTTCCTATGAGTTTTATAACTCAGTACGGAAGTAAAATAAAAACAAGAATCATAAGATTATGATACTAAACAAGAATCATAATAACATTATCATCATATAATAGCAACATCATGGTACGAGTAAAAGAAATCCTATAGCTTAGCATATGAATAAGAAATTCATAGATTGTCATCTTCCTGAGATCATAAGATTAAGAGATTAGAATGGATCATAATAAATCATCATTAAGTGACAAGCATCGATCATCATGATTATGTCATCATATAAAAAATTATGAGAAATCATTATATGAGAAAAGATAATCATAAAGTGAATCTTCTTTGTTAAAGTATATTAATAATAGATCAGGGAATCATAAAAAAATTATCATAAGAATGGCAAGAGTCAATAATCATCATGAAGATTTTATTGTTAATATGATTCATCTTATTATTCATCTTTGACTTATTTGGAGTATATTTCAACCCACAGAGTGACCTGCCTCAACCCGTCCATCATCAATTATGTTTCCATGGCCTTAACCCTTATTATTCACATGGCCTCATTATGTTTCCAAGTCAATTGATTGGATCAAACAATTATGTTGATTGGAGTAATACTATGTACAATTCATTATTAGCAAGAAAATAAAATTATATTTGTACATGGGTCTTTCACCACATATCAGGTTGTTCCAACTCTCATTTTCAGTTAAAAAGGTCTAACGTGCTTGTTTTTTTTCGATAGCATGTATGATGGCTAAGGTTTTAATCAGCAAAATATCTTATTCTCATAGCACTCATGTTATGTGGTCAGACCTAAAAGAAATATTTGAGAAGCATAATACAATACGGACTTGAATCCATTGAAAATAGCATACATAATCTTCAACGAGGGACTTAGAGATGGAATTTCGGGCGGGCTGCATGGCCCGGCGCGCCGCCGGCCCGCCCAAAGCCATGCTTGCCCGACCTGGCACAGACACAGCCCGCACACAAAAAAATATACCGTGTCATGCCATTCCGTGTCGGGTCCGCCTTTCTCACTATGAATATGACACGGTCCGGGCATGGTGAACATAGATCCGGCATGACAAGACTCATTTTGGTACAGACACGGATCGCGCATGATGCATAACACGGTCCACACTAAAATCACATGACTCGTGTTGTTTCGATTTGACAACACGCTCGTGGACCAACGGTCACGGATGCGTTATGAGTACAGCATGGGCCATATTTAAAGAAATGCAGATCTTGTTGAACCCCCCCCCCCCCCCCCCCCCCACCACAAATGGACACATCCACATCCCTCCCTTTCTCTCTCAATCTCATATTCTATCATTGAATAATTAAGGCATCATTCTTACAATCAATGTTGTCAAGATCGGGATCTTATATAAAATCGGAGGGGGAGGGGGATCATAAGATCGAAGATCGTAAGATCAGATCGAGGATCGTAAGATCCTACCTATTAATAAAATAGTATATTTTTAAAATAATAAATATATTTTTGACAAATTTTTCATATTGAAATATTAGATTATACCTCACTAAAATATTTTTTATAGATTTATGACTCAAATTATATCAAAACATATTAAAAATGAACAAAAATATATTTAACTTCATATAAATTAATTCTTATTATAATAAATATAATTTTAATTAATAGTTAAATGATTATATTAATCATACGAGATCATATAGGATCGGATAAGATCGTAAGATCTTGTGACCAAAATTAAGATCGTATTAAGATCTTACACATAAGATTCTCAAGATAAGATCGAGATCGGAAGGGCCCGTAAGATCGTAAAATCATAAGATCTAGATCGATCTTGACAACCTTGCTTACAATAGTCATTCTTAAACTCATTTCGAGTGATATTGTCTTTTCTCTTGAAATTGAACTAAATAGCGATTGTTGTGAGTATGATATCATGATTATTCAATGAGAGTTTAAAAATTATAACTATATAATTATTATATAATAATAAATAAAGTAGTCAGTAGTCACTAAACTAAAGTCATATATTATAAATTATAGAATAATACTAATTATATTATATAAAAAGTCAATTAAAAATTAGAAAGTTTAAATTTTAAAAGACTTTTTTTATTTTAACTTTAGTACGAATTTAAAGTTTGAACTTTAAATGATACTTTTGATTTAATTCTAACTTTAGTACTAAGTTGTATATAGTAAATTACTATGTAAGTTATAACTTATAAGATAGTTAAGCACTAATTTACTTAGTAAAATTTCGTTTAGTTATAACATAGTAATATAGTATATACTATTATACTATATAGTATCTTGGTTATAAGATAGTTAAATACTAATTTACTTAGTATAACCTAGTTATAACTTAGTATATAGTTATTAGTAAATTAGTACTTAACTATCTATACTAGATTACTAGTATACTAATACTACTAATATATATTTATTAAATACTTACCAATTAATTTTATGTATAAGGTTATAAGTTATAAGTTATAACCTATTGGTTATTACTTAGCAGTTAGTACTCAATTATTCATTTTATAAATTTATTTAATTATTAATTATAAATTAATGATTTAATGTATTTGAAAATTTAACTATATAATAATTAAAGTAGTCATTAGACACACTACTCACTAAGTCATATATTATAAAATAATTAATAATACTAATTATATTATATAACAATTTAATAGGTAAATTAAAGATTATAAAAGTTCATGAAAGGCAAAAAAATAAAAAAAGGGCCGTTCGACCCGGCACAGCAAGGCCCCGCTGGCCCACTCAGGCCAGGCCAAGACCGTGTCAGGGTCCAAAACAGATCGTGGCATGACACGGGCCGCGGCATGGTCAAACACGGATTGATCGGCCCGAGCACTGCCTGACACGGCCCGTTTATCCATCTTTAGAGGGACCTTATCAATTTTGTACTATTTTACTATACTAAATAATCTTTGGAAAGAATTGAATATTATGATTCCAAGCTTGCCGATGTTAGAAATCTTAAAGGCATACAAAAATATTAGAATCACAAAAAACTGTATAGGATTTTGCACTTCTTGCATTCTCGAGTATCTCATCTTGATACAAATGAGATGGCACCCTTGAATACAAGGAGCTCAAAGGATAATGCAAATAAAAAAAGATATTACAATATAGTTTGTGAGCATTGCAAAAAGACAAGTGAAAAAGATCTTTGTGCAACAAACTAATTGGTTATCCATCAAATTATAAATTCAGAGGAAAGAGTCAAATTATAAATTCCGCAGTTAATTGTTGGTAATGATAAAGAAGATATGCCAATCAGAGTTAAAAAAAACTTTTACCTTCAACACAAGTTTCTTTTACAACTTTTGAATAAAAATTAATGTCACATGTTAGAATGTCAACATGTCAAATATAAATTCTTATAAAAGTTGGATAATTGACTCAGTGCCTCTAATCACACGACTCCAAATCTTGATTGGCTTATGAATGTCAAGCCTTACATTCCAAGAATGTTGTTTCGCTGCCTAATGGTATCACTTCAATGGCTACTCATTCTAGTTCTATTATTTTAAGTTCATATACTAGGCTGGATAATGTACTCTATGTACTAGAGTTTAATTTTTGTGGCTCAATTCACAAAAGAATTATCTTATGTGATCAACTTTACTTCAAAATTTGTATTTGTACAGAGTCAAATGAAAGAAAAGGAGAATCAGATTGGTGAAAGGAGAGGTGGACTATACTAGCAAGAAGTTTCTAGCAAAAACAATAGTGTGGCCACTGTTATTACACAAGAGAATGATTTGGATGTTTGGTATAGAAGACTTAGGCTTTTGCCTTTAGAAAGAATGAAATTGTTTCCTCTGATTAATGAATGTAATAACAATACTCTTTCTCACTGCACTATATATCCTTTGACAAACGAATCTACCTTTTAAATTATTAAAAGGGTTATTGTAGCTCTATTAGATATCATTCATGCATACAATGGATACTAACAATGATTGATGATATTCTCGGATGGTTTGGATTTACTTGATCAAGCAAAAATCATAATATCATCTTATCTTAACTAACTTCTTTAACATGATAGAAACACAAATTTAAACTAAAGTTAAGATTTTGATGGGAGTATCACAATACAAGTTGCAAGAATTTATTTTTTCTTAAAAGGTATCATACATCAGAGTAGCTACAGACACTCCTCAATAGAATAGATTGGTTGAAAAAAAAAATAAAACATCGATTCTTGAAGTAACAAGAGCACTATTATTTCAGTTTCATTTACCTATAAATTTTTTGGGGAGAAATGGTCCAGGTGCTCGTACATGTCATCAAAATGGACTTCCTTAGAAAGTTTTGAATGATATCTATCCTTTTGAGCCAAAACTTACACACCTAAGAGTTTTGGGATGACTTTCTTATGTAACTAACAAGGTTATTTCAGAAAAAATTCATAAGAGGGTAGAGTTTTGTGTTTTTTTTATAGGCTAGTCCTGAGTCAGAAATGATATAAAGTTTTTAATTGGAATAAAAAAGATTTTCATTAGAGATATTAATTTAATTAAGACATTTCCTTTTAGGAGCGAGGATGCCAGAAAGAAATCAAAAGTTGTTACCTCAAATCTTTATAAACATTAGCTATATCTTGATTTCATAGAAAACAATAATGAATTTGAGGGTACTATTTCCACTCCAAATCCAAGTGCACATATTTAGAAGATTTAGAAAAAAAAAAGTAGCTATTAACTAAACATATACCAAGCACACATACAATTGATGAGATCCCACCACAAGTTATACAATCCATTCAGTCGGAACATGATTTAATTCCTAATACAAATTTACTTGAAACAAGGAGGAACACAAATCTAGCTACTTCTGATAGAAACAAACATTTCATAAGTTTTTATTTCATATACAACAACAACAAAGCCTTATCCCGCTAGGTGGGGTCGGCTACATGGATCATACGATGACATTCCACTCTATTAGTAACCAAACCTTTCGGTATATTATTCACCAATAAATCTTGCTCTATTAATTCGTCAAGTGTCCGCCTTGACCTCCCTCTCCCTCTTTTAATGGGACTCCAGATTATTTGATCTACTCTTCTTACTGACGCATCTAATGATCTTTTCTGAACATGACCAAACCATCTCAAACGATTCTCTACCATTTTCTCACTAATAGGAGTCACTCCGACTCGTTCACGTATATGTTCATTCCTAATCTTGTATGACCATACATCCATCTCAACATCCTCATTTCGGCTACCCCCGCTTTACGTTCATGTTGTCCTTTCATAGCCCAACATTCACTACCATATAACACTGTCGACCTTATAGCAGTACGATAGAATTTGCCTTTAACTTTATTGGGTACTTTTCTATCACAAAGAACTCCAGTGGCTTTCCTCCACTTACACCAACCAGCTTGAATTCTATGATTAACATCGTCATCAATCTCACCATCTTGTCTTATAATTGATCCTAAATATTTAAACTTTGTCACTTGAGGAATTATATCCTCCCCTAGCCTAACTTTCAAATCGTCTCTAAGTTGTTTATTTGTGAAATTGCTATGCATATATTCTGTTTTATTCCTACTTAAACGAAAACCCTTTGACTCCAACGTATTTCTCCATATTTCCAATTTTGTATTAATCTCTTCTTTTGAATCCGCTAAAAGTATTATATCATCCGTAAATAGCATGCACTTAGGTACCTCCTCTGTGATACTCTCGGTTATAGCATCGATAACTAAGTTAAATAGATACGGACTTAAAGCTGATCCTTGATGTAGGCCAATTCCTATAGGAAATTCATTTGTCTCACCTTCGGGTGTCCTAACCCTAGTCAATGCCCCATCGTACATATCTTGTATTACCTTAATGTAGGCAACACTCACCCTCTTCTTTTGCAAGGCTTTCCAAAGTACATCCCTTGGTACCCGATCATACGCCTTCTCTAAGTCAATGAAAGCCATATGTAAGTCTCTTCTCCTACTTCGATACTTCTCCATCATCCCCCTTAGTAAATAAATCGCCTTTGTAGTGGATCTTCCTGGCATGAACCCAAATTGTCTCTCAGAAATACTAGTCTTCATTCTCAATCTATGCTCAATCACTTTTTTCCATAATTTCATTATGTGACTCATAAGTTTAATCCCCCTATAATTTGCACAATTTTGAATATCCCCTTTATTCTTGTAAATAGGAACTAATGTACTTAATCTCCAATCATTATGCATCTTTTTCGATCGTAAAATCTCATTAAATAGTTTACATAACCACAACACACATTTTTCTCCCAAACATTTCCAAACTTCAATCGGTATACCATCCGGTCCAACGGCTTTACCATTCTCCATTTTCTTAAGAGCTTCGCTAACCTCCAAGACTCTAATTCTACGATAAAATGACATATTAAGCTCACATTCGCTATCTGTCAAGTCCTCCAAATCACAACGGAAACATTAACATCCATCATTAAATAGCTTATAGAAATACTCTTCCCATTTGTTCTTAATATCTCCCTCAGTAATTAAAACCTTGCCAACTTCATTTTTTATGCATCTTACTTGATCCAAATCTCTCGACTAATTCTCTTTATTCCTTGCAATCTTGTAAATCCTTTGTTCACCGGCCTTTGTTCCTAACTCCTTATAAAATCCCTCATATGCTTTAGCACGAGCATCACTAACTGCCTTCTTAGCCTCCTTTTTCGCCAAACGATACTTTTCCCAATTGTCAGAACTATTATCCAAGTGTATCGCCTTGAAATAATTCTTCTTATTACGCACATTTTCTTGGACCTCCTCATTCCACCACCAAGTCTCATTATCTCGTGGTCCAAAACCTTTTGATTCTTCAAAAATGACTTTAGCAACTATTTCAACCTTTTTTGCCACATTCTCCCACATGATACTAGCATCTCCTTCTAACTCTCACATACTTTCATCTAATAACTTACTTCTAAAAGTCTCTCGCTTCTCCCCCTTTAACTGCCACCACTTGATCTTTCGATCAAAAACTGTTCGAGATTTTGATTTTATACATTTCATTTGCATATCAAGAACTAACAATCTATGTTGTGTAGTCACCCCATGCCCAGGAATTACTTTGCAATTAGTACAACGTCTTTTATCAGTATTTCTTGTCAAGAAAAAAAATCGATTTGAGACCTATGAGTTTCACTTTTGTATATGATTAAATGTTCTTCTCTCTTTCTAAAATAAGTGTTGATAATCTTAAGGTCGTATGCTAAAGAAAAATCAATAATAGTTTGTCCTTCCTCGTTCAACTCCCCAAAACTAAAACCACCATGAACCCTTGCATGTGGTCCTGCCTCTTTATCAATATGTCCATTAAGGTCTCCCCCAATATAAACTTTCTCAGTTGTTGGTATACTTTCAATCAAATCCTCCATATCTGTCCAAAACTTCTCCTTGAGATGTGATTCTGCTCCTACTTGGGGTGCATATGCACTAATAATGTTCATAGTTTCCTTTCCAATAATTACTTTCACGGATATGATTCGATACTCAATCCTTTTAACTTTCACAACATTCTTCCTTCATTCTGCATCCGCGATAATACCAACACCATTCCTTCCCTTTACCTTACCTATATACTAAAGTTTAGAACCATTTAACCTCATCTCTTTACTTTCCTCTCCTACCCATCTAGTTTCTTGCAAGCATAAGATATTAATCTTACGCCGGTTCATTACTTGTGCCACCTCGAGGCACTTCTCATTCAACATCCCAATGTTTCAAGAACCTAATCTGACTTTATTTTCATGAACTAGCTTCTTTAACCGCCTCCGTCCATTAGAGTGCGATAGCCCTTGCTCATTTAACACTGCATTCAGACGAGGATGCAGCGGCTCTTGCTCTCTTATCACTGTACCCGAGCTGTACAACGCGTTACTTACGGGTAATGACCTAGCATTAACACAATATATTCGTTGATCCATATTCATGAGATTCGACAGAGTTTTACGTTGGCTGTCGGGGCATAACACAACCCTCCTCTTTTATCCGGACTTGGGACCGGCTATAAAACATAGGCGGAGTTAAGTTTTTGTTTCATATAAGGATTGTATTTCTCATGTAAACTTTCCTTATAGCTTTATCATAGGTTGAAGAACCTTCTTGTAAATAGGCAGCTAAGGACCATAGATGAGTTCAAACCATGAGAGTTAGTTGATCTTCCACCTCAAAAAAATATGTAGGTTGCAAATGGCTCTACATAATAAAGCTCGTAACTAGTGGAGAAATAAAAATGTTTAAGGCCACTCTTGGGGCGAAAGGGTACAATCAAAAGGCAAGAATTTGTTTCAAAGAAATGTGTAGCCAAGTCAATGATCATTAGAGCTTTGCTAATAGCAGTGACACAAAGTAATTCATTATTGTTTCATTGAGATATAAATAATGCATTGCTTAATGGAGAATTGTATAAGGAAGTATACATGCCCATTCCTCGAATTTTGTAGCAAGGGTGAGAATAAGGGCAATGTATGCATATTAGTAAAGTCAAGGTTGTCAAAACTGGACTGGACTGACTGGTCAGATCGTCGTCCGACTCATGCTCAAAAAGTAGACCCCCAGTCAGACCAGATTGGATTGATCAAGATTGGTAAAAAAAACTAGACAAATTTGAGTTAAACCAATTTTTTGAACCGACATTAATTTTTTTGTTAAAAAATGATTTGACAAATTTTATTATTTTATCAAATTTAGAAAAGATTCAAAGATAAACCTATCTCCATAAACACTTACATTGATCCATTAGTCTCCTCCTCTATTAATACTTTTCATTTCCTTCTAATGTAAAAAAACAAAGATATGAAATAAAAAGTTTTAATGAGTAGAAAATTTATTTAATGATCAAATTTAATAATATTTTAACTTATCAAGTGTGTAATAATTATAACATTAAAATTTAAAATTCAATTCTATTAATTTACAATTGTTATTTTTTCTTTTATATAATTAAATTTTGGCATCATTCATATAGGTATATAATTAAAATATGATAGTTTGCTTTAATATATCATATTAAATATAATATTTTATTATTATATGGTATGATCGATTGGTTTGATTAGTTCGATCTAAGATGATTGATCGAGTCATTATCCAATCTGATCCTAACAACATTGAGTAAAATAATTATACGAATTAAAGCAAGACTCAAGATAATGGAATAAAACTTACTAAGATTTTAACAAATTCTAGATTTGTTTAGAGCAAGAATGACTATACCATATTTATTAAAACTCATGGATCTCAATTTGCTGCTTTATTGGTATATGTTGATGACATTTTCATGGCTAACAATAGTATATCTCTTATGAATTTTGCGAATCGTTATAGTCTTGGATCAAAATGAAAGATTTAGGAAAACTAAAGCTCTTCTTGGGCATGAAAATTCTACGTCTTCCTCTAATATCCTTTTAGCTTAGTGCAAATACGATTTTAATTCTCCTATATTTCAGTTTTACAATTGTGAAAGCAACCAAGACTCCACTCGAGAAAAAATCAAAAGTTAACATCAGTAGAGTATGACTTTAAGTTCCAAACAAATTCACTTCAAAATGACTAAGCCTTTGGATTATTCTTAAAAGTTTCAACAATTGATTGGCCGGTTGATATACTTAACTCATACTCGACCCTGTGAGACACTTAAGTCAATTCATGCATGCTCCCATCTAAAACGAAGCCTTGGTCAATGTATATTATTCTATGTAGAAGAGAATACTAAAATTTCAGCTTATGCACATGCAGATTGGACATCTTGTATTGTTTCTTGCAAGTCCATTTTTATTTTTTATATCACCATAAGAAATTCTCGGGTTTCATGAAATTCCAAGAAGCAAACAGTCATCTCTCCTTCATATGCATAATTCAAGTACTAGAGCTGCCTTAGTGGTTGTTGAATTTCTCTAGGTTGATTGTTTGTTTGTAGAATATTAATTGCCTTTAACACATCCAATTATGCTTTACACTGATAGTAAGACGACGATTCAAATAGCAGACAATCTAGTTTTCCACGGAAGAACAAAACATGTTGAAATTGATTGTCATTATATTATAAAAAAGCATGTGCAACAACACATACAATTACTGTCATGACCCCGATTTAAACAGTGATTTAAATCAGAGTTCGCAACTAATTACAGACGATCAAAATTTTTTTTTTTTTGAGGAAAAAATTGTGCATAACTCCTCTAGATAATACAAGAAAACAATAACACATATAAGCAAACCACGCAGTTTATGTTGATCATTCAGAGCATGTAACAACCTTAGGATTTACACCACCACATAGTCATAAAATATTCACATTTTACAAGATACAAAATTACTTCTCATACATAGCACATATCAAACTCTCTCCATATCCCAACAGAGGAATATGAGAACTGCAAGTCTTCTATCTAACACGCGCAGTAGGGCACATGATTTCTCAATACCTTAGCAGCAAAAAGGATCCACACCCTGCTAAGGCTGTCTCTCGCGCTCCCAAAAGTTCTACTGATCTGAAAAAGTGTACAACAACACTGTGAGCAAATAATAGCTCAGTAAGCTGATAACTCATAAGCTATCTAATAAATTCGAGGAGACATAAACATACATGCATTAATCATAATATCAAAGTCAATATCTTCATACATTTACTATATATATATATATGTATATATATATATATATACATATATATATAACATCCAAATCAAAAGCATTGCACTCAATTTACATTCATTGTCACTTAAACATATCAAACATGTGTATGCAATGCAACACTCTCATATGAATGTACGGATCACCAATTGGCCAGTGGTCGGTATGTGGACTCTAGAGGTGGCTCCCATCGTGATCAGCGATGTAGCACTTAGCTCCATTCTACCTCATCCCTTTCGGAAAACAAATCACAAAATGATAGGTGGACTCTAGAGGTGGCCCCTACGAATTCTAGAGGTGGCCCCCATCATGACTACTCACGATGTGACACTTAGCTCCGCATGGCACTTAGCTCCAGTCTATCTTATCCCATTACTGGGGAACAGAATGATGGATTGGACTCTAGAGGTGGCTCCCATCGTGATCAGCGATGTAGCACTTAGCTCCAGCCATCATATATGCAAATGCAAATGAATGTCGATGCATGATTCATTACATAACAAATATTCCATGACTATCAGAAGATGAATCATATCCAACACCCTTTCAAAATGAACAAGATTGCACTCATCGCAATCCATTCAGATCAAATCACATATACTTCTCATAATTACATTTCTCGAAATTAATTCATAGCAATATAAAACACATTCAATACATATAATAATCGATGCCACACCGAATTCAAAAGAGGTGAAAACATAGAGTAGGAGAAATCAACTTACCTATAAGGGCTAGCAAAATGTTTTCCTTTCTTTGTTCACTACTTTATTCTTCTACTTCTATAACAATAATAGTAAGAAACACATTACTACTATGATCTGAACACAATCCTATCACACATGAAACATAATTAATTGCTTAGGTATATGAAACTTAAGTATTTACTCTTATAACTTAAGTAACTATTAAACATAAGGATTGACCTAATATTATAACAGATTGCGCGCATAATAAAGAGAAATTCATATCTTCTGGTATACATAATCAAATGTCCTCATTCCAATTTTCTTTACTTTCATATTACAGAGACATTAATTTGTAAAAGTTTCATTCCCTACTTCATTATGGTTTGCACTCATGAAAATCAACATTCAACCTAGCTTTTATGTTATTTCTATGTCCCGATAGACTGAGTAACCTTAACTTTATGATTTATATAAAATAATAAACTATTAGAGAGCTTTTGCAGTCCAACCCACTAAGCCCATATATAATCCATCGAAGAAAGTATAAAAGCAGACATCTATACTGTAGATCCCAACCTTTATTTCTTCAAGCCGTGAGTTCCCTCAGCTAGGTTTTTTTCCTTTCTGTTTGCTAATGTAGATCCTCTCTTCCAAATGCTAACCTCTGATCTACTGATGCAAGGACAAAATGAATCATGTAGCTTCAAAGCTCTCTGCAGCAGCACGACATCTTTTGCTTTCTTCCCTACACTTCACAGCATGGTGAGTTGCTAGCACTTTGTGGAACTCTCTTTCTATCTCATCAGATGTTAGCTTGCTATTGTGTACAGAGAGCATGCCATAATAAATGCTCTCTCAATCTTGCAGGAAACGAACAGGCAGGGAAAGATAAAGAAAACAGGGAAAAGAGATATAAGAGAGTTTCGAGCACCTCAAGCTCCAAGAACACAAGAATGTTCAACTGTAAAATGGCTTAGAGATACTTCTCTTCTCAGCCTAATTTCTATTTATAGGTTTTCTGTTACAAAGCAACTAACTAAAACTAAAGTTGTTACATGTCTTATGTCAATTCCAAATTACAATGCCTGCAATTGTTATGCATGATTCCTCTGATATTTGCTCTATTATCTCCTCTGTATATAACAATTTCCCCTTGAACGAAAACAGACCTCATCCTTGAGGTCTAAACTTTGAGTATAATCTTTCTCACATTATCAACTTGAAAATATTCTCACTGAATGATGACTTCTCTGATAAAGCTTGTAAAAAATAGTAGGACAATCAAGACATAGACCAAAGCTTTATTAAACTTGTGAGAACTACATGTATGGTGACTGATCCCCTGAACTAGTGGCCGCTTCATATAGGTTTGCAGCAATAAGTCTTTTGCATTGCCCTGTAATTGGTTTTGATATAGTCTGAATTATTGGTGGTTTATGACCATACATTGTTTCGAAAGGAAATCTATATGGTTGTACAATCCTTTGTTGGCTGTCAAGAAACAAGTAAAAATGATGCTGAACATCTTTGTAAGAAAAATTATTTGAAACTTCTTTTGAATCAATATCAACCATAAAAGATATATCGTTTGTCTGTGAGTCTGATTGACTAATAGTCATTTGATAATTGGGTCCATATTTTTGTAGATTAATGTGTCTTCTAAGGTGCTGATGAGACAGAAAACATATATCATCATTACTTTTGGTCATTATGTCTACAGGGAACAACTCTTTTACAGGCATAGCAGATGTAGACAATGCATTGAAGTGGACCACAGAAGTAGCTGAATTGGGAATAGGCTGTACAATTTCTAACTTTTTCTCATGTGACTTGACCAATTCATGAGTTTGCATTAAAATGTTAGCTTCAGATTTGAATGGGTCAAACTTTATTTTTAGAGCTTTCACAGAAGTAACTGAACTAGGAATTGGCTGTGCATTCTCCAACTTCTTCTCTTGTAACATGACCAATGTATAATCTTGCATTAAGGTTTTAGGTTCAGGTTTTGAGAGCCCAAACCTTATTTCCAACGCCTTTATAAAATGATTCCAAGAGTCCAGTTGCTTATTTTGATACATCCATCTGAACCATTGTTGTGCCTCTCCTTCGAAAGCCGATGAAACCATTGTAGTCTTAGACCCTTCAGAAATATTATAGAAATCCAGAAATTGCTCAGCCTTGATAATTCATTCTGCATTATTAGCTCCAGCAAATTTTGGGAGCTCCATTTTAGCATTATGAATACACGCATCAGAAGTTAGGCTTCCCATGTGATGGTTTGAAATATTATCGTCAACCTTATGATCACCACCAACATTTAATCTACCATGCAGATCATCAGATTTCAGTCTCAATGCATTCAAATTTTCAAGAACAATATGAAAATTTTCATTAATGGACATAAACTATTTTTCCATGAGAAGCTGCAATTTATTCATTGATTCTTCCATTCTTGACCACCTGAGTTCATTTTCCATTGTATTCATTTCTAAAAATATTGGAACACTTGCTGAAATCTCTCAGAAAATCTAGAAGACACTCTTCTTGGAATTTTAATTCAATCTTCAAGATTGTAGTAAACTTTTGAAGAATTACAGGTTAATATCTCAAGATCCATAAAAATATCTGAAAGTATTGGATGGATCAAGAACTATTGAAAACTGCAGGAATCCTTTTCAAGAATGCCAAAAGTGATATCAGAAATTAACAAGAATAGCAACAAGAGCACCAATGTTAGAGAGCTTCTGCAGCCCAGCCCACTAAGCCCATATATAATCCATCGAAGAAAGTATAAAAGCAGACATCTATACTGTAGATCCCAACCTTTATTTCTTCAAGCCGTGAGTTCTCTCAGCTAGGTTTTTTTCCTTTCTGTTTGCTAATGCAGATCCTCTCTTCCAAATGCTAACCTCTGATCTACTGATGCAGGGACAAAATGAATCCTGTAGCTTCAAAGCTCTCTACAGCAGCACGGCATCTTTTGCTTTCTTCCCTACACTTCACAGCATGGTGAGTTGCTAGCACTTTGTGGAACTCTCTTTCTATCTCATCAGATATTAGATTGCTATTGTGTACAGAGAGCATGCCATAATAAATGCTCTCTCAATCTTGCAGGAAACGAATAGGCAGTGAAAGATAAAGAAAACAAGGAAAAGAGATATAAGAGGGTTTCGAGCACCTCAAGCTCCAAGAACACAAGAATGTTCAACTGTAAAATGGCTTAGAGATATTTCTCTTCTCAGCCTAATTTCTATTTATAGGTTTTCGATTACAAAGCAACTAACTAAAACTAAAGTTGTTACATGTCTTATGTCAATTCCAAACTACAATGCCTGCAATTGTTATGCATGATTCCTCTAATATTTGCTCTATTATCTCCTCTGTATATAACATAAACCTTATATGTTCTGATTCTTTTAATTTTTCCCAAATTGTAGACATCCTAAAGTGGAACTCACAAAATTACTTGAATTTATATCTAATTGTACTGAGCACAATAAATATAACCAATACTAGCATAATCTGTCATAAGCTCCATTTTGACAGACTGAGTATGACTCGGTAAAATATTTATAATTTTCGCTACACATATTGTCTAGTGATTCCAATTGTCAATGAACCCTAACATCAATGTCTATGACACCCTAAATTATCAAATAATTCCACGGCATATTGAATTTAATACATAATTTATAAATTCGGATAGCAATTTAGGCGGACAGAGTGATAGTACCTTAAAGGTATGAGCATAACTTTATCTACAGAAATCATATTAACTTGATTCCAAAGCTCAATGAAAGTAGACTCGTATGGGATCAATCAGAATAAATGTCATAATTTTTGAATCACTCGAAGGTATGAAATTATGTAGCTAAAGATTTGTGAATCAACTGAACATGGCTAGGGTTAATCTTACCCATGAACAACATGAGTTTTGCCCCATGTTCAAGTAAAATCCGAAAATAAATGGATAAAAAGGTTCAGAGTCACCCTAATTAAGAAATATGTAGTTAAAATCCAAAGAAAATGAAGTAGGAACTTACCAAACTTTAAAACCCTAGTTGCCCCTTCTCTTTTTCTAATTTGCTTCAATCATGTAGTATGGTGTCTTCTACCTTCTCTTTTTCTAATTTCAGCCAAGGTGGTGAATAGGACAGAGGAAGGTAGTAAAAGGTGAAAGGATAAGTATTAAAAGGAAGGGGAAACCGACTTCATTTATTTATTCATTTACTTAAGATATTACATGTAAATAAGAAACTACCCCCCATTTGGATTTAAATAAAATATTTAGAAAAATAAATAACTAAGGAATCGAAATCTAATTTTTTGTCCGAAGAACAAAAATCGTGATTTCACAGATTTTTCGATTTTGTGTCTACATTTTACGTAACTCATACACCTCCTAAAAATTCTTACAAATCATATTTAGAATTCTTTGATATATAGGAACAATTACCGGGACTTTAATTTTCCAAATTTTCACTTTTTTCAAAAATCACATTTTCATGCCTTAAGTAAATTTCCATCGCTTTCGCACTTTAGTTGATATTGAAGTGTAAGTCTTAACATCACATTCATAGAGATTATCAATAAGATAATATAACATCACATTCATACAACTAATCATGCATGGTTAACTTAGGGATATTACAATTACAACATATTTCAACCAAGGAAGACTAGACTTACAACAACATCATTATCTTTCAGACAAGTTGGGTCTTTCTAATTTGTTTCAATCCCCAACTTGAGGGGGAGTGTTAGAAGTGTTGGTGGTTTTGTATTGTATTAATACTTTAATTGTTGTCTTATTCAACTATTCAGGTTTATGTCATGACAATTAAAGTTAAAGTAGTGGTCATTAACACTATATTGTATTGATTTAGTATATATGTCATTTTTCCACTACCTATGAGTATAACTGCTGTAGAAGATGGAGCTGTATTCTTTGAGTTGGTAATAAAGTTTTTGCGGCTTCTCTCCCAGTCTCTTCTTATGTGTTCTTCCTCTGTAATTGCGATGGATATGAAGAGAATGATCCAATTCTCAACGGTACAAAGAGGTAGCGAAACCATGTGCGAACAAGAACGAGGTAACAAAATGATATCCTATCGATACCTTATAAGGACATTGGGATTTGAAAAATTAGGAGTAGTCATGTTCCTACTTGGCTGCCCCATTTTTAATTTTTAATTTTTAAATAATTAAATAATATATAAAATAAATATTTATAGCTTCAATAATTATTTTGTTATATTTAGTGATAGTATACTTTCAAAATAGATATAACTAAAATTATTTTTAAAACATTTTTTATTTTTCATTTTATTTAATTTCTTGGGCTTTGATTTAACATATTATGATTACATTTAATTATAGATCATATAATTTAATGATATATGGATATTATAACAAATTATATAAAATATCTAAGAAGAATAATTTAGTATTTATATATTTATTTTATTTTATTTATAGTTATCGCATTTTGTTCTAGTTTTAACCAAGCACTAATCAAACATCTCCTAATATCCATAATAAGAATTATATCATAACATTATTATTTTAACACTATTAACCTTATTATAGAGGACAACCCCAAAAATATTAGACTAGATTTGTAACAAATTAAAAAGTTTGAGTTTTTTTAGAGCATTCACATATGGGATTAAGAAGCCACCTCTTAGTTACAAACTTAAAATGTCTAATTAATTCCTTAAGATCACCTATTTGGACTATGAGAGTAGTGCCTTGTTATCATAATCAATCACTCATCTCGAGATAAAAGTCCCAAGGATCCCAACCATGATAGTCGTAGGATCACCGAGCATGACCGACATGATGAACTAGATAGGTAGTGCCACCACCTCACAACAATGCTTGACCTTGCCCTTCCCATTCTGATGGTTCCTCTCCACACCTTTAGGGGCCGTTTGATTGTGGCATAAAGATTGAAATATCTTGATATTTCGATAATATAGCCGAACATAACATGGAATAAGGTTATTTCAGTCAAACTTCAAAAATGTGAAACTATCGTTTCTAACCCATGAAAAAGAATAAAAGTATTCTTGTAAAACCAAAGAATATAGTTATTCTTCATTTTTTCAATTTTCAATTATATTTTATTTTTTTAAATTCAATCATATATTATTATATAAAATTTTATTGTTATGATATTGAGCATCAGCTATGTATAACAAAATATTTTAAATATAAAATATTATATTTTAAATTTATTTGTTTTTAAAATAAAGAGATAGATAGAATGAGAATATATCTATTTTTTTAAAAAAATATTCTTCTATTTTATTCTCTTCAATTTTATTCTGTAATCAAACGGCTCCTTAATGCTCATTATGTAGGTAGGGATGGGCCTAGGCAGATTTGGGAGTGGCCTTGCTTCACCCCCTCCCCCCCACCCACCCACCCACACACACACCCCACCAACACCACCACCACAAAAAAGAAAACAAGTTAACTTCTCTATATTTTATATATAATTTTTTAAGTACATAGATATTCTATATAATTGCGCCCCTCCACCCCTTATCCCAAAATTTTAGGTTTGCTCCATCATAGGCACTGTTCATGCTCACCAATTCCTTGTTCGCATTAGCTTAGTTGCCGCCACCGTCGTAGTAAAGCTCGTGCTAGCTCTCCACCACGACACGCACAACGTGGAGGTTGTACTTCTTGCACTCCTGTAGCTCCAATTGCATCCCTTCATGTCTCACTGGTGGCACTCTAGCTAGACCTACCGCTGGAGGTAGTTTCTCATCTCCTACCCTCTTTTGCCCCATCCTCTATGTCTAGCATGTGCAGTAGGGTCACGCAATAGGACCGGTGTAAAGTGTCACGACCTCAATTTAAACTTTAATTAAATGTGGGTTGTGACCTATTATCAATAATCATGTATAATTTGTAGAAGTGTGCTATAATTTATTTAGAAGATACAATAATTAAGATATCCAATCAACACCATATAATATTATATATCACTAAGAGCAAATACACATTATATGTTCTTTACTTATGCAAAACTACTATCACATATTACAAATAAATTTCTTTCTTGTTCTAATACTACACATCTAAAATATTTCTCCTTAGTCCTCTCGAAGAGAACAAACCTAAGGCTCATATACTTTCTCTTATTAAAAGTGATTCTAATCTTTAAAGGAACACCAAGCACAACCACAAACTTGTTGTCTACTTATCTAAAAAATATTGAGAGTAATAATATGAGCAACCAACAACCCAGTACGTCAAAAACCCATAACCAATGTGTTAGCACATATTTCATTTGAGCATAACAAGATTAAACATTATTTCTTCATACTTGAAAAGTATTTATTATTTTATTTCAGCATATATGATATAACAATAAATTATAAGCAATTCAAATATTCATCGTGTCACAATTTATGAAAATCATCTATACACTCATATGGTAAGTCAAAAGCACAATCATCATATCATACATAAGAATGAGACATCGATGCACCAATCAGGAATGCATGCATGAATTCTGTATGCATGTACATGTCATGCCATCATCTGACTAGAGACATCCCTTTTGAGATATTTCTCAACCCTATCGGGGAGGCTGATGAATTTTAAAGGTAGCCCCTGTGAATTTAAATGGTGGGGGTGATTCCACAATTCGATTCACATGGTACTTTTGACTTAACTTCAAATAGCCTAAAATTTCTTTGAAATATCTGTCATCTTTCAACCAAATAGGGGTAAGCTATCGGCCTTACAAAGTTTTTCAATCATGCATGGATAAACTGTCGGTCTTGAAAGTCTTTCAACAATACAAAGATAAACTATCGTCCGACATGAGTAATGAAATGCATGACTCAATCATATCATGTCATGATCTGTCATATCATATCTTATCATATAATGTCATGTCATATCATCTCTTGTAACAAATAATTGCACACATAACAATTAAATCACTTTAAGAGTGCACATAACACCTATTCATATAACATGTAATTTCATATCATATCATGTAATACGTAATCACACAAAACCATTGATCAACTTCTAAATTTACATAGCATATGTTCTTATGAGCACAAATACTTTGTTTCTATTTGTATATAACAAATTGCACATTGTACAATATAAAACTAGTGTATAACTCCTATCAATGTAAAACAAATTTTCACACAAGACTTCAACGACTATAATCAACACAAAACTATAATTTAACTCATTATTATATGAACTTAAAAAATTATAGAATTAGATTATATTCTGCTTCACTTAGAACCTTGATAGACTGAACAATGCTTAGTATAAAATTCTTAACTTTTTTAATCTACATCCTATTACATGGAATGAAATTTCTAATGAAACTACACTTCGAGCTTGAAATAATATTGACCTCATAATTTTTCTCATTCTATAATAGTTTACAAAAATTTCTAGATCTGGAGATGTTCTGTCATAATTATGAAACTAATAAATTGTGGGTTGTACGTTATAAAGTTATAATTCCTAGTACACATATTATTTTTATGAAATTCCAAGTGTTCTAGAAATATTACAAACATTTATCCTTATCCTTTAAATTTTAATATGAAACTCTAAGTGTGGAATTTATGATCGAATTATCATTTCAACCTAACTACTTTATGGGACAACCTAAGTGACCTTTAGGATTTCAAACATAACTTTGTGGAGGTATCCAATCAATTAGTAGACATCCATAAGTATTTACATACTTAATTTCATAGTTTTTGGAGGTACAAAAGGTATGAGAACATAATTTAGAAGTTTGAGCTTCGAATTTCAACACTAGTAGGGATTGGTGTCTTCATCTTAAAAGTTTCTCTTTCATAATCATATGAAATAAATGATGGGGGAAAGCTATCAGAGATCGAAGATGAGTTGTTTTAATCCAACTTCATATGGATATTCATAGGAAAGGAGTTTTCAACTTACTTAGATGAAACCCTAGCAACAAACTCTTGATTTCTTCTTCATTTGTTCTTATTTCCTTGCCTTTGGTTGCTACCTTGTTGAACTCGGATGGTGGTGGGTAGGGTATGGAAACATGGGATAAGAATATACGGATGAGGGTTATTTGTCATAAATTCTTACTTTAGGTCGGTTGGAAGTGAGAACAAACTTTGCACTTGGAGTTCTTATTATTTATTTTATTTATTCGTTTACTTAAGACATTATATGTAAATAAGAAACCCCCATTTATATTCAAACAAAATATTTTGAATATTAAATTCTAAAGGAATTGGAATCTAAATTTTTGTCCGAAGAACAAAGTCGATAATTTTTCTAATTTTTTTTATTTTGCACTATCATTTAACCTAATAAAGACGTTACTTATAAGTTATTAAAAATCATATTTATCATACATTAACATAGAGGAAGAATTATCGGGCTTTAACTTTCTTAATTTTAAATTTTAAAAAATCATTTTTCATAACTTAGATGAATTTCGTCACTTTTTGCGCTCTCTCGATTACCAAACCTTCCGCTTTCACACATGTATATATCGTGACAATGAAACCATCATATAATATAATATTAACACATTAAATCATATATGATTGAAGTAGGGATATTACACAAGTCTCAAGCCTTTCTTGAGCCCCCTAATTATTTGAGGCCCCCTCGTGATTAATGTATTAGTTACTTATATTAATCATATTGATCATGTTTGTTAATGCACCTTAAAATTCAGCCAACAAATTCGGTAAATTTTTTAAGCCTCATAATTACTCCATTCAATACAAATCACTTTTTCTCATTTAATTAATTTCTTAATTAATGAGGACCTTAATTGGCTCCCTAATTTTATAGGTTCATTTACTCAAATATTTATTAATGCACCTTAAAATTCTTCCTGCAATCCGCCATTAATTAGTTGATATATTTTCTTCATTCTATAAAATATCACAATCTTCCTAATCTTTACTATTAAAATATTGCCAAAATTTTCATATTAGTCGTATTTTTCTTTGTTTTTTTCGGTCACACAATCTGGGACCTACTGGTATCTTGGGCTACTAGTTCCGACTAATCTGATGTCGGGATTTGAGCAGCAAAGGCAATTTCCCTAGCCAATGCGGTGGCTCCAAGGATCGATCCTGGGCTACTAGCCCGTCAACCACTTGGGGCGCAGTCTGCTGCCACTGCCCCAACTTTTCATTTTTTATATTTTTCTCTATTTAAAAATATGTTAATTTGTTTTCATTTACACTACAACCTCTTTCTAAAATCATTGAACATTCATTTTTTCACTCAAACTCTAGACGAGATCAAGGGTGAAGCTCTCCTCCATAACCATATTAATATATTTACAAGGTTTCCTAACTCATTTACGTACATCCACTTATATCATTCCAACCCTCTTCTCTATTTATTTTTTATTTAGAGTTAACAAATATACATATCATATATTTTTGTATATATATATATATATATCATATATCATATATCATATCTTATGTTTAAAAATTTCAAATAGAAACATGAATATGGTTATTCAAAATAACAAAAGGAGAAGAATTGATTCTTTGGTACAATCTCAAAAGGGAGCTCTTGAAAAATTCTTTGTTAGCAATAAAAATAATATATGAATGAGTGTTTTTAAATCAACATGAACAATGTACTAATATTATTGAGTTTGATGACAGGCGAAAGGAAAATATAACAAAATAAGAAAAGAATCATATGTAGATCCTAAAGATGATCAAAATGAAAATGAATCGAATAGTTGCCTTACAAAAAATATTTATGATATGGCCCATGAATTAATAGAGATACAAATATGAGAGATTTATTAGTTGAAAAAGGATCAATAAAATATATTGATATAGATTTTCCAAAAGATATATTTTCAAGATATTTTGATATGAAACTCAAGAACAATGCGCCGAGTGACCGAAATAATAGATGATAATTAAGAGAAATGAGATCAAACGAATTTCAGGCAGTGAAACATCAATCTCAATATTACCAATGAACCAAACAATCGATGTTATAATAGATGAATTTGATCACAAGATTATCAATCTTGTAATTAACCGTGAAAGTTTACGAAGAACAAGTTGCAGGAGTGTTCAGCAAAAGCAATTAAGTCAAAATTCAATAAATTCAAAGATGTCTATAATAATGACAAAAATAAGTATTTATAGACCCTAAATACTAGAATTTTGGATGGAACAAAAGGTCATAATTTAGCCTACAAATAAGGTTACTAGTTTCTTGAAGTAGCCAAATCAACTCCTCTTATAACTCTTAGCAAAATTTTCATATATAATTAATTTCAAAAATTCAAAATAAATATACTTAAACTAGATTTATTTGGCGCAAATTGTGTTGACTCTTCATGCAGCTCAACTTGTAACACGTTGAGAAGGTGGATATGTAACATAGTTGTAGGAACACTTTGAAAATGATTTCTATTGTAACTTGAAGTTGTTTTACCCTTTATTTTGTAATTGGACCAATTGTAAATCGCAAGGGTTCTTATTTAGCTTTAGTTTCGCTATCTCTGAGATCTACAACACTATCTTGAACATCGAACATTATTGGAACATCATTCTTATCATTAGTTGCATTTGTGGAGACTTTCATATTCTCCTCTTCATAAGGATTCGTCCTTGAATCTGCATTAAAATCAAAAGAGACAAGTCAATGATATTGAAATAGAACTCACTTCATACATAACTTTTCAAGTCCACTTTATAAACATTGTCATTAATTTTCTCAAGAATCTCGAAAGGACCATCTCCACATGATGCAACTTTCATTTTTGTTCTCGTAGAATTCTCTCCTTTCTAAAATGCACCAAACGAAATCTCCTAGCTGAAAAATAATGTTTTTGCTCTTACTATTCATGCAACTAGCAACTTATTCATTCCTTTGAAAAATATGATCCCTAGTTAACCAAATTAGCTTTTCTTTTGCCATCTACATTGGCAACTTCTTTCACTACAATGGAATCAAATCTAAATGAGTTAATGGATTAAAGCCATAAATAACTTCAAAAAGGAGTAAATGTGGTAGATGTATGCAATATTCTATTATAAGAAAATTCAATTACAAATAAGTATTCTTCCCAAGATTTCAATTTTTTTTATCATAGCACATAGTGAAGTACCAAGAGTTAGATTTACTACTTGGGTTTGATCGTCTATTTGCGGGTGACAAGTAGTAGAATACAATAGTTTTGTACCCAACTTACCTCATAAAACACGTCAAAAATGATTTACAAATTTGACATCCCTATCACTTACAATAGTTTTTGGAATGCGATGTACACGCACAATCTCTTTAAAGGATAAATCTGCAATATGAATAGCATCATTAGTTTTACGACAAGAAATAAATGTCATTTTTTAGAAACTATTAACAACAACAAATATAGTCTTTGCCACTTCTAGTGTTAGGCAAACCTAGAACAAAATTCATGGAAACATCAATCCAAGGATGACTAGGAACAGGCAAATGTATATATAATCCATGAGGCCTAATTTTATATTTAGCCTTCCTCTATGCTATGCAATTATCACAATTTCATTGGCGAAAAGTTTTATTCTTTGTAGAATTTCTAAAATTTTCAAAACTCCAAAATGCCTCATCAATACTTCTGATTCTTTAACAAGCAATTCACACATAGAACAATGAGGAATATATAACTTATTCTTGTGAAACAAATACCCTTTGAATTTGTAAAACTTTTTAAAATCAAATGTTTCACAAGCTTTAAACACAACAGAGAAACCAAGATCTTTCTCATACAAATCTTTCAAATATTCGAAAAGAAATTTTGCATCAAGTAATGAGATAAGTGTATACCTTCAGACAACGCACCAACAACTATATTTTTCTTTCCATGTTTATATTTGATAACAAAAAGAAACATTTCAATGAATTCATGACCGTGCCATCGATTGAGCTTAACTTGTCCCTTCAAGTGTTTTAAGGATTCATAGTATGAAAGAATGACAAATTTTTTATACCACACATGGTGTTGTCAAATCTGTAAAGATCTCAACATTGTTAAAGCTCCTTGTCATATGTGAGATAGTTAAGAATTGTGTCACTGAGTTTCTTATTAAAATAAGCAATTGATATTCTTTCATGCATTAGAACAACACCAATATCAATTCCTGAAAGAATCACATTCTATTTCAAAATTTTTAGTAAAATAAGGAGAAACAAGTATAGGAGTTGAACTTAACTTATCTTTTAATGTGTTCTCTTGCTCTTCTGTCCATCGGAAGCCAATATTTTTTTTATTAATTCAGTCAAAAAAAGATAGAGTGCCAAAATTTGGCACAAATCTACGATAGAAGCTAACTAGCCCATGAAAACTTCACACATTCATCATTGTGTTCAGTGTAGGCCATTCTTTGATTGCCTTGATCTTTTCTTCATCAACCTCTACACCTTTAGAACTAACAACAAAGTCAAGAATAAGTACTCGATCCATACAAAAATCACATTCTTTTCATGTTAGCATATAACTTTTCATGTCTTAAAGTTTCGACCACATGTCTTAAATATTAAATATGATCAACTAAACACTTACTATAATCAAGATCTCATCAAAATATGCAACAATAAATTTGCCTATAAAATCACGCAAGATGAGATTCATTAATCGCATAAAAGTACTAGGTGCATTTGTGAGATCAAATGGCATGACCAACCACTCATATAAACTATATTTTCTTTTAAAGACATTCTTCCATTCATCATCTTTCCACAGCCTAATTTGATAGTATCCACTTTTTAAGTCAATCTTAGAAAATATAGTAAAACCATGCAACTCATTGATGCGAAAATTGGTAACATTAGAGCTAGCAAGTGAATTAATCGCTCAAGTAATAAAGTATAAGAGTAGAGTGTCGAACACATGAGGAACTATTTTACTTTTCTATCAAATTTCAAAGTCTAATAGGAGATGACACACAAATTAGGATAAAAAGTGCGCAGAGAATAAAATTGCAGAAAGATAAAGAAAACTAAACTAAATTAAACTACCGATGCATAGGTCCTTAGGATGATAAATTACAATATAGACAAACTGATAATACTTGAAAATATTAATTTCGTTTCAATTGACGGATTAGAACCTACTCAAAGTTTTGACTTCTTATCAAGATAAATCAAATTATTCTAATCTCAAGTTTAACAAAAATTACTCCATCTAAGATCGTAACCAAGTTAAATAGAGATTGAGATGCATTAAAATGTAAATTCTAAACTATTAACATCCATATAATGATAACGTTTAATAGACTGTACAACACACATTCCATCTAGGATCCTATGAGTTGTGTTATATAATAGTTCGACATAATAATATTAAATCAATTCCACAGACAATATGTCAACAAAATTAACTATTCCTACAAGAATAATAGCCAACTAAGGAAAATAATTAATCTCTGGAAAGCATTAATAACATGTATAATAAAGAAAAATTGAACTTCAATAATTAAAAAGTGAAGGTCTAATAGTTTGTCTTTAACAATAAAACTATTACAAATCATATAACTAGAAAGATAACTAAGAAATGTAAACTACAAAAAAGCTAAAGGTAACATCATCCCAACATTAGATAGAACAAATAGTACTCTTTGGAAATCTGTTGTTTGATCCTCGTCTAGAGTCAATCCAACATAAATCTTCTCAGCGATCCTTCTGAGTCTTCTCACATTCTTGGCAAGGAATAGGTTGCAGGTCATAGCATGATTATTTCTAACTGTCAAACGTCCCTTTTTATAAAGGCTCAGTTTCCATATGGTTTGAGAATAAACGAAAAAATTTTCCTTGTAAAATAAGATAAATTCGGAGTCCCATTAATTCTGAAAGTTTTGCCTTATAAAATTTTAAAATTTCCGATCTAATTTGTTTCCAATTGATCCCTGAGACATATGGTAGGAGTTAGAGTCCTTGTGCATTGAGAATTCTTCCGAAAATAAACTATGAGTCGAACTTTGCATTCGTTTTGCTCCCTGTAATTGATTTAATGGCTCAATTAGAGTCAAAATCGGAGTTTTCTACTACCTTCATGGGGCATGAGACAGTTTCACGATTGTGAATCGGGCAATTTTTCTTCGCTCGCACGACTTGTGTGATTTCACGGCCGGTGACAGAGCGCAAACGGACCGTAAAGATTACTATGTTGATCTAGAGCATTCTGGTCGACCTGTCAAGCGTAGATCACAGCCCGTTAATTGATATCGTCGATTTCAAATCTTCTATGACATCCGTGAACACTATATAACGACCAGTAAGTTGGACTGTGTAACGGCCCGTGATGAATTGCCCACGGCCCATGAAAATTTTTTTGTATCATCTCATTGTAGGGGCCGTGAGACTTATACAATCCGTGAAAATCCGCTATAACGGTTGTGAGTAACATGTCACGGCCCATAAGTTCTCTTCGAGTGAACTTGGTGATGCCCTGTTTGTGAAATGTGACGGTTGGCATGAAATTTCGTCTTCACTACCATGAGAAGTATGTAAGGACCCGTGAACTCATGGTTTGTTTGTTTGAGTGCTTTTGGCAGAGCTATGAAGACATATATCATGGCTCGTGAAGAAATGGTCACAGCTCATGAAAATCTATTTTTTGTGTAAGACGGTTTTGTAAGAGCTGTGAATGTCGAATGATGGGGCGTGAGATAGACATTTAACGGCTTAGAGAATTGAATAATGGCATGTGAAGATAACTCTTTTAAATTTCTAAGTAGACTCAGGTTCACGTTATTCTTCTTTTCTTTCTTTCCTCCACCATTTTCATCAATAATTTCTGCAAAATACACTGATTAGAGGTAGATGGCTACTTCAAAGAATTTAAAGAAATAAATGTAAAAATAGATGTATGCTACGAGTAAATTACACAAAATAAGCCTACATGTAAGTCTATTTATATGTTGTAAAATGCAAGCATCACTCATCAAGCATATCATCTAGTTGAGGAATAAGGTGTCCATATTTTACCGCATGACAATTAACGCACATTCGTCAAGTTCCATCTTTCTTTGGTAGTAGTAAAACAAGGACAACACAAGAGTTCATGATCCCATGAACAAGTCCTTTAGAAAGAAGTTCTTCAACCTTCATTTGTAACTCTTTTTTCTATTTAGGGTTTCTTCGGTACGCTGAACGATTTGAAATTTGTGCATTTGGAATGAAGTCAATCAACACTAGGTAGAGGGTGTCAGCATTAGATAAGTAGATCTCCTTATATAATAACAAGTTCATCGACCTCACTAAGTTATAAACTTTCTTATTTTCACTCACTTTAACTACAGCACTCAATTTTCTTATCTTTCCTGCTCGCTTGCTTCTCATCTCTTCATACCTTGCCCACTTTTTTCTTTTTCATTATTTGCACTCATATTTTCAACTCTTGCTTTCTCTTCTTTCACCATGCTCACTTTTACATTATTACTTTTTTCACTTTGATTTCCAACTCTACTCTCACTCTCTTTTTATATTTGCTGAACTTGAATCGCATTCTAAGGTTCCTTGTAATAAGTGCCAATGAACTTCTTTATTTGTAAGTGTTCCTCAAACACTTGGTGTGGTGGTAATGGTACAAGTGTGATATGACGCTCGTCCTTGTGAAAATTGTAGCAATTCGTGTAATCACCATGGGTGGAATGTCAATCAAATTGCCAAAGTCTCCCAAGTAAAATGTGGCATGCATGTATAAGTACAACATCGCACAACACCTCATCAACATACTTCCCGATGAAAACTGATAGTAATACCTATTTAGTAACTTTGAGCTCTCCATTTTTTTAATCATTAAAGCTTGTAAGGTTCGAGATGCTTCAAAGCGTGTAAGCCAAATTTGTCAACCATAAACTTACTTGTCATATTAACACAACTCCCACTATCAATTTTTAGTCCGGTCTCGCACACTACAATGAGCATAAAAATATTCTCTCCTTGAAGTTCTTTAGTGGTTTATTGGACATTTATATGTAATGTTCTCAATATTACCAAACATATCCCAACTACTTCAATTCCTTATACACTTTCTTCTTCTACACTCTCTTGTGATAATTCTTCTTCAGATGCAATACCATCATTGTCCATCATGATCGTGGCATGTTTATTTAGACATTATGAAGCAATATGACCTGAACAAAACAACAAAAATATTTATTATTCCGATTCTTTTGTGAGCTATTAGAGGCAATACCTATATCACTTGAGTTGGAATACTCAACTTTATTTTTCTCCTCAAGATTTTAGTTGGCTTATCAATTGACTTGAAATTTGCATGTCATTTTGATTTTCAAGCAGAATTTGAACTTTCAAATTTGGTCATGGATGAATTTCTTTCTTCAATTGCTTTTTAACCTTTATAACCTTATGCATAAATTCATCTAACTCCAAATACTCTTTCAATTTCACAACTCTAAAAATCTCTCGATTCAATTCACATATGAATCTTACAATTATGTCCTAAGGATCGTCATTTATGTTGGCGTAGATGAGTTTTGTTTTCATCTCTTTATAGTACTCCTCAATAGTCTTTGATCCTTGTCTCGTAATCTACAATTTCATACATAATTAAGTCATGATAATATGATGGAGGAATAAATTTTCTCCTCAATATAATTTTCATGTCATCTCAATTTTCAATTGAAGATTCTCGATTTCTGTGCCCATTAATGGTTAATTGATTCCATCAAGAAATATCATAATCAACAAAAGATATAACAACGAGTTTAACCTTTTTCTCCTTAGAGTAATTTTAACAATCAAATATACTTTGTACGCGTTGTTCTCATTCAAGATAGACATCAAGATCACTTTTATTTTGAAAGATGGAAGAGATAATTTAATTGAACATGTATTTCGATCAGTAGCAACTCTATCTTGTGTCCTTTATCATTCATTTCTTCTTCCTCAAATCTGAACACATCTATGTCTTTTCCAATTTATAAGGTTTCATCATCTCCTCTTCTATCTCTTCATCATGTCCATTATCATCAGGAGCACGAGCACGATGTCTTTGACGATTTCTACTTTAGTTTTGTTGTATAACTTGTTGTAATTGTGCAATTTGATCCTTCTGCACATCTACCATCAGGAAGTTTAGTAATCATACTTTCAAAACTTTGAAAATGTTGTGTCATGACCTCCATCATTCTTTTTTTATCAATTGTTTTGTTAAATTATTTTAAGCATTAAGTTCTTTGTCCTTTACTGTTGACATTGTAAAAAAATTCTATAATGGTAAAAGTAACCTTACTATTTCATGTGATGACACTCAGTAGTGGCACTCATATTTTTCCTCAATTGTATTTAGCTTTTCCCCTCAATTGTTCCTCATCACTCTCTTGAATCCTCCAACAAGTTTTAGGAGAACTAATACAAGTCAACACAAGGCAATGTGTGATTAAACCAATCTAATTTATCAATATGATTGCAAAAATCAAAAGAAAACTTAAAGTTGAATTTGGAATAGAACTCAGAAAAATGTTATCAAATAAGGATAGATATCAAAGGTTCAAAATTGGAATAAAATCAAATATCACTAATTCCTTAAGTTAAATAATTCTATTCTAAAAATCTCTTTTGCCAAGCCCTTCTTCTTCTTTTCCTTTTGATCCTTGCTTTCATATTTTATTCAATTTTTTGGATATTTTTTCATAATTTTTCTATAGTTCTTCCTTTTCTCCTTTCTTGAACTTTCTTTTCTTAGTATTTTTTTGTCCCTTTTTTCGGATTCTTTTTTGAGATTTTTTGGACTTTAGAAGATTTTGAAAACAAATAAGGAAGACGACTATGGTTTTAAAAATAAATAAGAAAAAATAAGGAAGATGACTAGAGTTTCACGAACAAATAAGAGCAAATACGAAAGACAAAGTTTTATGAACAACTAAGCTAATTTTTTTTTGGATTCTTTTTCTCCTTTTTTAGAAAATAAAATAGGAGAGAACTTGAATAATGGAAGATAATAAGAAAATCGAATAAAAAATATGACTGATATCAATCGATACGATACTAAAAAATAATACCTTGATTGATCGAAATAATATATGACAATTAAGAGAAATGAGATTAAATGAATTTTAGGCAGCGAAAAATTAACCTCAAGATTATCAATGAACAAGCAATCGATATTATAAATAAATGAATTTAATCATAAGATTATCAATCTTGTAATTAACAACAAAAGTTTACGAAGACTAAGTTGTAGATTCCCTTACAACAAATCAATGAAGTCAAAATTCAATAGATTCAAAGATGTCTATAATAATAACAAATACTAGTATTTACGGGCCTTAGATACCAGAATTTGGGGTGAAAGAAAAAAATCCTAAATTAGCCTAAAAGTAAGGTAACTAATTTTTTGAAATAACCAAATCAATTCCTCTTACAACTCTCAGAAGAATTTTAATGCATAATTAATTATGAAAATCATCGAACATTATTAGAACATCCTTCTTATCATCAGTTTATTTTTGGAGACTTCATGTTCATTCATTTTTCTACTTCACATTATATTAAAAAATTATCAAATGGAGAGAAGCATGAAAATTATTATATAGAGTTGATTTATTCCAAAGATTTGGATAGAGTATTTTGCTTTTGTTGCAAATTATTTCATTCAGCGCCTAGTAATAGTAAATTAGCCAATGATGAAGGTATTAATGATTAAAGAAATCTGCTAAACTCAAAACTCATCAAACAAGTAATGAACATATAAATAATATGTGCTCCTAGATTGATAGAAAAAAGATTAACGAAAGAGAAAACAATAGATAAGGAAATTAAAGAATAAATTAATAAAGAAAGAATATGTAACACCCGAAACTTTTTTAAGAAAAAGAAAAAGGATAAGATAAGAAGGAAACAAAAGAAAGATAAATCTAGAGATAAATTTACTCAAATCAGGGGGAAGTTTGTTTCCTATTGAAACTTTGTTGTCTTCCCCTATATATATGAGATTAAAATGAACAAATCAGCCCCTTTGTTTCCTACAATCCGGCCCTAGATTTTCCTCTCCTATTTCATGTGTCCCTTTCATTCTTTTCGCACCTAATGGCAGCCGGCCACACAGTAGAACAATTAGAGGATGTGGACGGTGGTGAATGAGCGCCTGGACAGAGAGGAGAGGTCGGAAGAAGAGGAAAAGAAAGAAGAAGACTGCATGATTAGTTTCTTGGACAGAAATTTGTAAGGTATGAAATTAGGGTAGATTCATCATAGAATCTTGATTTTAGACTTGAGGCGCGCTCTAATTGATCCCTAGTTATAGAACTATGATCTATGATGTTCCTTGATGTCGATCATCGCCTGAAAGACGATCGGAACACGCACTGCGAATCCGCGCAGTTTCTGCGCAAGAGAACCCAACCCAGGTTTACTATAACCTGGCCCGGGCAGGTTCATACTCAGACCGAGTTCGCCAAAATTGGGTATGAATCTACCAATGTCGAGAGCTTCGAGCTCTGCGACAAAGATGAACCTGACTCGGGTTAATGATAACTTGGCCCGGGCTGTTCCACGAAGCGATCGAACCTGGCCGGGGTGTAACCCAGACCCGGCCAGAGTTTAGGCATGATTTTCTCGAGACTCCGTCCGATGAACTTGGCCCGGGTTTCACCCAACTCGGCCCGGGTTCCGACTGTATGATCTTTTAAATCCCTGATTCACGTGATTAATCTTGATCTAATTATATGATGATTATGACGTTTATGCCTCTGATTTATTCTCCATGATCTTGTCTTGTAGTCTTGATTTAAGTCCTAATAAAGATTAATTAAAAGCTACAAGATAAAAGATGAAAATTTTTAAATGGAGAGCTCTTATTTATGAACTGGTGACGACTAGATATGGGCTAACTTCGATTAATTATAGGCCGACTATGGTCAATTATGAACTGACTTTGCCACTTCTGATGATGACGCTGGACGGATTGAGGCAAACCTCACCATGGGTTGAAATATACCTCAAATAAGTCAAAGATGAATAATAAGATGATGATGAAGATGAAAACATATGAATAAAAAATCTTTCTTATGATGATTGGCTTTTGCTACCCTTTTATGATGATTTACCTATGATCTCTTTGATCTCTTATTCATATATCACTTTACATGTTTTTTTTACTCTTATGATGATCATGATTATTTCCTCTTATATGATGATGACGTCTTATGATTCCTATCTATTATCTTTGTTTTTATCTTACTTCCATATTGAGTTGTAAAACTCATAGGGAGGTTTCTCCCCTGCATGTTCTCAAATGCAGGTCCAAATTAGAATGATGAAGGTGGCCAACGATGACCGATCAAACTAGTTGGTGGTTGCATATGGGTGTCTTGAGTTCTTTAAATTACAGGATAGATTTTCTTTTTCGTATATTAGATTGATGTATTAGTTTTTCTCAAGCTCGTATGAAGTTCTTTCTTAGTTTTCTGCACATTATGATGTTATACACTTTTTAGTATCTTTTAATGATGCTAAGTGTTCAGCTTTATATGATGTTGAGTTGATATTCTGCCATGTGTAAGGATGACTCGTAACGTCGTATTCGGCCATGTGACAGAGTGCAATTTGGAGACGTTAGAGAATAGTAGAAAAATGTATTATCAAGAATTATTGATGTGATAAAAACTTTAGGTAAGAATGATTTATCATTTAGGGGATCAAATGAAAAAACTTACCAAGATAGGAATGAAAATTTTTAAGTCTATTTGGATTATTGCAGAATTTGATCCAATTATGCAAGAATATGTTCAACACATTAAACATGATGAATTTCATAAGCATTATTTAGCACATGATATACAAAATGAATTAATAAATTTGTTAGCAGCTAGAACTAAAAAAAAAATATTAAAGAAACTATAAATGCAAAATACTTTTCAGCCATACTTGATTGCACTCCGGATATAAGTCATCAAGAACAAATGTCTTTTGTATTAAAAGTTGTAGATATTTCTTCAACTTCTATTACATTTACAGAATTTTTTTAAAGTTTTTGCATGTGGATGATACAAGTGAAAAATGTCTTCTTGAAGTCTAGATGAAATAAAAAATATTGGCTCACATTAATAACTTCATAGAACAAGGATATAATTATAGCTCAAATATGAAGGGAAAAAAATCAAGGAGTGCAAAAATAATTTCAAATATAAATCCAAGAGAATTTTATACACCATGTAGATGTCATAATCTAAATTTAGTATTATGTGATATGGTCAATTCTTATAATACGTCTATAACATTCTTTGAAGTAGTACAACATATTTATTCATTATTTTCTTCTTCTACACAATGATAGAAATTTTTAAAAGATTTTGTACTTAATTTAACTTTTAAATCATTGTCACATATATGTTGGGAAAGTCGCATTGAAAGTGTTAAAGCACTTAAGATTTCAAGCTTCTCAAATAAGAGATGCTTTATTATAATTAGCTGAAGTTTGTAAGGATCCAAAAAGTAAAAGTGAAGCAAATTATTTAGCAACATATGAGCTTGAAACTTTTGAATTTTTTCATGGCATGTCTATTTGGTATGATATATTATTTGCAGTTAATTCAATTATCAAAAATTTACAGTCAAAGGATATGCGAATTGAGGTTGCTAGTGATCAAATAAATGGTCTTATTATATATTTTTTAAAAAATATATAGATAAGAAGGGTTTATAAATGCAATGATTTCAACTAAGAAAATTGCACTTGAAATGAACATTGAACCTAAATTTCGCGAACAACATATTGTGCATAGAAAAAAATTAGTTTGATGAAAATGATAATAATGATATAATTAAATCATCCGAAGAATCATTAGAACTTATAATTTTTTATACATAACAGACCAAGCCATTTTTCTCTTCAAAGTAGATTTGAACAATTCACATTTTATGAAAAGAAATTTAGATTTTTATTTAGCAGTAAGAAATTAAGATCTTTAGACAACGAGATTTTAAAAACAAAATATTGTCTTGATCTTGAATGTTATTTAAACTATAATGATAACTCGAACATTGATTGTTTAGATTTATTTTTAGAGTTAAAAATTTTAAAAGAATTTATTCAAGTAGATGATAATACCCTTATTGAGATACTCAATCATATAAAACGAATTGATTCATTTCCAAATGCATATATTGCCTACAGAATAATGTTAACAATTTCAATAACCATTGTGTCGGCTAAAAGAAGTTTTTCAAAATTAAAATTGATAAAATCTTATTTAAGATAAACAGTGTCTTAAAAAAGATTAAATGGCTTAGCTACTTTATCTTAGAAAAAGAAATATTAGGAGAAGTCAATTATGAAATTTTGATTAGTAATGTTGCATCTATAAAAGCTAGAAAAATAAATTTTAACTAATTTTTTCTTATTATACAAAAGACCTCATCATATAATATTTTTTTCTTATTATACAAAAGACCTCATCATATAATCTTGCTTTAGGTCTCTAAAAGCCTTGAACCGTCCCTATTGCACAGTAGAGATGGAGGTCAAAGCCACAGGAGTGACAATGGAGGATGAAGTCGTGCACATTGCGCTCAGGCATTGCAGTAGTGCGGGGAGTCACCCTGAGGATGAGGGGAATCGAAATATGCACATGGGGTAAAATTAGTGGCGGATAGCGAGGCGAGGGCACAGTGGTGGTGCGGATCACAGAATGAGCATTTGGAGTGGTAGCTCATGCCCACTTCCATGCAGTCATCGCACTTGAAAGGCACCTTAACATACTCGACCCGGGCTTATGCATGGGGTGGCTAAGATAGGTGATCTTTCTATATATGGCTATATTGGGAACTTAGTTGCTTGTTGGAGAATTAAGTGATATATGATCATTCTTGTTGTTTACATTTTATATTTAACAATGTTGTGAACCCGATCAATCAGACTAGTGTTCGGATCTTAACATGGACCATGAATCACTCAAAACCTGAATAGGTTGTTGACCCAGTTTGGTCCAATCAAATCTCTAGTTGGACCAGCCAGCATAGCTTATTTGAGTGACCTGACCAAGAGTACATTATTTTTTTAAAAAAAATAAACTTAAATTTCAACTTCTCACTTTTAAGTCAACTTTCTACACTTGACTATATTTTTATCCCAGACATAGAAATGTAGCGACGACAATAAGAAATTGACGAGGTTAATGAAAATATAGTAAATTCTCAATCTTTTTTTGTTTTTTTATTACCTATTCTTCCTCAACATTGACATAGCAAGACCACAAACAAAATTATTACTTATATTAATAATTACTCAAAAGGAAATTCAAATAGGATCTTAATATCATATATCAGTAAAATATTAAAATTAATGTTGATTTTTTTAAAAAAATCATTTGATTTGGACAAGTGTTCATTGTAACAAGTCTAGTATCCTGATTAGTGAATAAAAAATTTATTATGCATTGACTTGAGTTATTATGTATGTTAATTTATATTTATTTTAATATTTTATATTAATTCATCATTTATCCAGCTCGATCATTTGATTTAATCGACTTGATTCACCTTGACCTAACCAATCGATCAATCTAGATCGATGGTCGGGTCCAATCCTATAACATTGATATTTATATATAACTATAGAGAGAGGAAGTGCCTAAAATAGTCTAAATCTGGAAATTATTCATGACAGGATACGAGAGAACATCGAAAGCAAGGCAAGAAAAAGCCTAAAATAGCCAATAAGACTGTCACGGTCGTGACAGTTCTGGTCATGGCCGTGATAGAAAGATTTTCAAGCAGAAATTTGACTAAGTCCCTATCACGGCCGTGACAGAGCCTGTCATGGTCGTGACAGAGATATTTTTTAGCAAAAAAATGGCTAAGTATTTTTCAGCATTTTCAATCTTCTGTTACGACCGTGCCAGAGCCTTTCACAGCCGTAACGACGATTTGTTAGGCCATTTTAAAGCTATTTTTATTCACTTTTTGGATATATTTTTTTGTTTCTTTCCTTGGGGGATGAGAAAATCTATAAAAGGAGGCAGAAGAGGGCCTGAAAAAGTATCTTTTGGAGGGCATAATTCAGAGGTTGAAGGCTTGGTGAGGGAGATCCAGAGGCTACAATAAAATTCTGCCAGAAACTCGAGAGAGGACGGTAGAATTAGGAGTAGTTCTTCTTGTTCTCTTTTCTTTTCCTGAAATATTATTTAGATTGATGTACTCTAGTTTATTAGAGTAATTCTTTAGGATTTTTTTGATAGAACTCTATTCTTTATGAATTCTTTGTACGATTAGTTGATGGATCAATAGCATGTTTGATGATTTTATTGATTGTTGCCTGAGATCTATTCCTTTGAATTTTTCGATTATCTGAAATGAAGTCTTTAGATTATCTAGAGTTTTTCTCTGATTTTTCTCTTACATGCCATAATTGGGGAAATCGCAAGAGATCCAATTGTGTTGTTGTTAATGTGACTTGAGAAAGTCCTTAACTTTATATTCCAGTTGAATGTGTTTTGAGATTGTATAAATTAGATTAAAAACCGAAAGGATTACTCTCTTTTATTGATCTCAAAATAAGGTTTAAAGCCTGAAATATTGGTTAAATCAAATTGAGAATTTTACTTTATTAATTCATCATCTTTTGTCTAGAATTCATATGTGAGTAGTGGTATTAATCAAGATAAGTCCTATTCATCAAATCTATACTTTTAAACTCCATTGATCATATTCTTATATTTTTATTAATTATTCAACTTATTTTCACATTAAACAATTTATTCATCTTTTCTCAAGTTATAAGTAAGAGAAGTTATTAATTTTTTATTGTCCTCGTGAGAACGATACTTTATACTCATCATTTTATTACTTGAGCGACTAGTGCACTTGCTATCAATTTTACACGCATCAAGTTTTTGGCGTCGTTGTCGTGGACTAGTTAATATTTAATTTCTTATCTTTCTTATTAATTTGAGAATTATTACCATTCATTTGTATTGGTGTGATTACAGGAATTCAAGAGTTCATAATTCACACATCCTGGAGGATTCTAACACTAGTGCCTTGGGACATAGGCATAATACACGTGGTTTAGGCGAACCACTAGTGTTTGATCCTGAAATAGAGAGAACTCCCAGAAGATTGAAAAAGAAAATTTCTACTATTGTTAAGATGGCAGAACAACAAAGGCAGATTGAGAACCAATTACCACCACCCCCACCTGCTTACAGAACTATGAGAGATTACACCATGGGACCAATGATTGATGAGAGAGGGAGTATTACACTCCTTGAAATTGGTGCTAACAATTTTCAAATCCAGCAGGGAACAGTTCAAATGATATCAAACACACAATTTGAAGGAGATAGAGATGAAGATCCATTCAGCCACATTATGAAATTTGTCCAATTATGTTCAACTTTCAAATTTCATGGAGTAACAATGATGCAGTTCGTCTAAGATTTTTTCCTTTTTCTTTGAAAGAAAAAGCTTATACTTGGCTCACTACATTACCGATAGGAACCATAACAAATTGGGAAGAAATGCGTCAAGCATACATTAATAAGTACTGTCCACCACAAAAAGCTGCTAGATGCTTATCTGAAGTTTCTTCTTTTTGCCAGCAGGATACAGAGTCTATGCATGAAGCTTGGGATAGGTTCAAAATCTCGTCAGTAAAGTTCCAAATTATAACATCCCTTTTTACCAACAGATCCAATACTTTTACAATGGGGCTTCAGCAGAGATAAAGGACAAGATCGACACCGCTGCTGGAGGAACGATTGTTGATAGATCCCCTGAAGATCTTTATAAGTTATTCGACAATCTTGCCTTGAACAATTGGCAAAACTCAAGGGCAAAGAAGGCTGGACTTTATGAAGTTGATAAAGCTACCCACATTCAAGCCCAGTTAGATGCCTTAGCAAAGAAAATGAATATGTTGATGACTCAAAGATCTATCAACAAGGTTTCGAACATCACATGTGACATGTGTGGAGGGGGACATCCTAATCATGAATGCCAAGCAGGTATAAATTGTAATCAGCAAAATTTTGAGGATGCTAACTTTATTTTTAATAATGCTTTCAGGAACAATGTTGGAGGAAATGCATCAACAGTGGGCTAAGGGCTCCTCCTAATTACTCTTGAGTGAATAATAAGAGTTCAGCACAACCCCCTGCTTATCAACCTTATACCGAATCAAAAAGTGATTTGGAAAATCTCTTATCAAAGTTCATCCTCAATGTGGAGACCAAGTTTACTAATCAAGATGCATCAATCAGAAACTTAGAAACACAGATGGGACAATTGACAAACATGGTATCTGGAAGACAGCCAGGGAGCTTGCCTAGCAATACAGAGAAAAATCCAAAGGAGCAAGCGAATTCAATCACCTTAATAAGTGGCCACTCAGTGCCCTTATTAGACCCCTAAAGATGAAAGGGCAAAAGTCAAGTTAACGACTATAACTTAGAACTACACTGTCTAAACTCTTTTCTCTTTACTTCTTTTAGTTTCTTAGTTGTGGAGTAGATTTGATATTAACTTAGTTATGCTCATGCTCAGGAAAAAACAAAAACTTCGGTTACGACTATTTTCGCGACCGTTCTCAAGACCTGAAGGATATTCCTTCTCGCCATCGCCACCTCCAGAAGACTAAGCTCTTGGTTGTTTCTTCTCCTTTACATTTTCCCACTTATGTGTTTCTTTTCTCAATTGTTCAAGCTTGGGGGAGGGACTTAATTCATTTTGCATTTGCATGGCATGTCTTATTTAAGTATTTTGAATTGATTATCTTATTTTGTTTGGCATGCATCTAACTATGAAAATTTTTGAGAAAAAAATTTGTGTGTCATCTCATTTCTTGTTGTTTACTATTTTGTTGTCTTTAAGTTTATTTTCAGAACATCGCTTAATCTATGAAATTCAATCATTGTTTCTTTTTATCGGGTATCACTAAAGTATTGGGATTTGGATTGAGTTTGTTGCTAAGTAGAAGGACTAGATTTTAAATGATGAATTTCTCTATTATTTACTATGATGTTAGTCTTGATTATAATTGCATCTCTATTGAAAGCATTAAGTCTTTTTGGAACTTATAATTATGCTAATTAATTTTAATGTTAAAATGAATGAAAAGAGAGCTAGTTGAGCTCCAACAGTTAAGTGAAAAATATAAAGTACCCTCTGGAACTTTGGTGTGTCTGGGTGATTAGATCCGTAGGGAATTTTTGCCTGGCGACCTAAGGGCATCTGCTCTGGGATCCGTCGGTCGAAAGTCCATTACATGGACCACTTTGTGCAATATGGAGTACTAAATTCTTAAAGTGAAAAAAAATTAATGTTGAAATATGAAATGATATTAGTATGAAAATAAGCTCCTTAAAGACTTGTGGTTCAATATTGACACTCTTATAAGATTGACTAATATTATTTGTAAATATGCAAGAAAAATATGTTTAAATGCTAAGAATTCTACAAAGCTAGGTATTGGTTGAGAAAAGATACTTTAGTGATGGTCGTGTAAAAGAACAGTGGGATGAAAGTATTGGTTTTGTGATGGAGCCCTGTGCCTTATCTGAAATTTGCTTGAGGACAAACAAAATATTAAGCTTGGGGGTATTTGATGCACGGAAAATCATGCATTAGTTTGGATCATTTGATTAACACTTTAGAATATTTTTATGTTTAGAAAAGAGGAGTTTTGATTTGTTTTCATATAATTTTCTTTAGATTTGATCTCTACCTAAATCTAAAAATTATTCATGGCAGGATACGAGAGAAGGTCGAAAGCAAGGCAAGAAAAGGCCTAAAACAACCAATAAGACTGTCAGCAAAAAAATGACTAAATATTTTTCAGTCTTTTCAGCCTTCTGACACGACCGTTTAATGACTACATCCAATCGCAACTTCAACCTGAATTCCCAGTATGGCTCGTAATAATCTATCCTCTAGGGCATACGACGATTCATTTGCTGTCTGAGGCGTTAATTTACCTATTAAAATATCGTCAGTTTCTACCCAAGATCCCAGCATCACAACTCCATTGCCGTGACGACGGTCTGTTAGGTCGTTTTAAAGCTATTTTTATCCACTTTTTGAATATATTTTCGATTTCTTTCCTTGGGGGATGAGAAATCCTATAAAAGAAGACAGAAGAGGTCTTGAAAAAGCATCTTTTGGAGGGCATAATTCAGAGGTTGAAGGCTTGGTGAGGGAGATCCAGAGGCTACAACGAAATTCTGCCGGAAACTCGAGAGAGGACGATAGAATTATGAGTAGTTCTTCTTGTTCTCTTTTCTTTTCCTGAAACATCATTTAGATTGATGTACTCTAGTTTATTAGAGTAGTTCTTTAGGATTTTCTTTATTGAACTCTATTCTTTATGAATTCTTTGTACGATTAGTTGATGGATCAATAACATGTTTGATGGTTTTATTGATTGTTGCCTGAGATTTATTCCTTTGAATCTTTCGATTATCTGAAAAGAAGTCTTTAGATTCTCTAGAGTTTTTCTCTGATTTTTCTCTTACATGCCATAATTGGGGAAATCGCAAGAGACCCAATTGTGTTGTTGTTAAGGTAACTTGAGAAAGCCCTTAACTTTATATTCCAGTTGAATGTGTTTTGAGATTGAATAAATTAGATTAAAAATTGAAAGGATTACTCTCTTTTATTGATCTCAAAATAGGGTTTAAAGCCTGAAATATTGGTTAAATCAAATTGGGAATTTTACTTTATTAATTCATCATCTTTTGTCTAGAATTCATATGTGAGTAGTGGTATTAATCAAGATAAGTCATATTCATCAAATCTATACTTTTAAACTTCATTGATCATATTCTTATATTTTTATTAATTATTCAACTTATTTTCACATTAAACAATTTATTCATCTTTTCTCAAGTTATAAGTAAAAGAAGTAATTAATTAATTATTTTCTTCGTGGGAACGATACTTTATACTCATCATTTTATTACTTGAGCGACTAGTGCACTTGCTATCAATTCTACACCATCATCTCCCGCACGGGTAAATCAACTATCTTAAAACAGTAATAATCTGAAAGTATTCCGCACGGATATGCCTTCAGTTATTTTTTTATTTAACATGCAATACAATGTAATATCTATACTACAGAATCGCTTGCACGGGTCAATTCATGCAGATCACAAAAATCTAATATGCCGCACGATTTCTACTATATTACGACATGGATTGCTTCAACATAAAGTTAAGAATCGATTCAAACAGAAGATGATGAATTAAGGATTGATCACACTACATAGTCAATAATCATCCTAAAAATCATTAAATTCTGAAGAAAGTATTAAACATAGCAATCATATTCATAAAAACTAAACTAATTATTTGATTAATCAGAAATAAAAAATTATCCTTACAATAAAACTCTTTCAACTAAAGTAGAAAAAAATTAATAATCTAGAGAACTACACTAAATAGATAAAGCATGAAAATCTAAAGTGTAACACCTCAAGACTCAAGTGACTTTCATATGCTCAGAGTCGTTCTAGAGACGCTACTAAATCTTCTATAAAATATTTTTGCATAATATAAACCATAAATATGGAAGACTTTTTCAATAATAACATATAATAATCCTTAATATTCAAAATGATTAAATATCGATAAGTTCACAATTCTAATGGATGCGGAAATAATAAAAACTAGACCACTCGATTTAAAAAATATGCAACATTAGTGACAACCACCTGCAGAATCATTCTTTATTAAAACTCTCTCACTTGCACGGATTCAGGTACAAAAAAATATTCATGAATATAAAAACATTCAATACATAGGGACTACTAAATAATCAATATACTCAATCAAAAATAAGATACGATCAATGATAAGTTAATTGAGAAATTAATACAATAATCAATTAACATTATAATGATTAATTAATATGAGCAATTATATCATGTTATGGTCAAAAGACCAATCAATGGTGATAACAATTAATAATTGTCTGATCAACTGGATCGATGATTCAATATAACAATAGGACAATAAAGTCATAGATCATCCGGAAGGATGGAACAAGAGAAGGTCAAATGATCGATCAATATTGATTTAACAATTAGCAACAACATATGATGCCTGATCACTATGACACTATTCAATTTAACAATTTTCAATTCAATATCAATGGTCATTGGTCAATAATAATTCCATTCGATTCAATGGGCAGAGGCAATGTTAGTCAACGCTAGTATCCAAATGACCATGATCTATTCAATTCGATTCAATTTCAATCCAACTCAATTTGATTCAATTTTTAATTCAATTCAATTCAATTTACAATGTTCGGAGTTATCCAATTCAATGAGAATCAGTCAATTAAGGGACACCATACCACTTTCATGCAGATCAATGGAGATCAGTGCCACGGTAGGATTAATTCAATTCAATTAGTCCTGGCTTAGTGGCAATCAGTAGACATGGACTCAGTAGCTTTCAGGTTTTATAAGATGTCTATTTTTTTAATAATTTTAAGTTAGGTGAAAAAATATCAAATCAGAAATATCACTGAATTAATATTATAATCAATGTCAAGATTAGATATGGTAACAAAATATGATCAATTATGATAATGATATAATCTGATCAAGTGTGATAATAATATAATAAAAAATGATAATCATGTTATTAGGATCATGAATAATAATACAATCAATATATCATATACAAATAATAATAACAACAAGATAATTACTATAAAATTGATAATTAAAATAAATCAATTAATAAAATAACATTCAATTCTCCTCTTTTTTTCTATTTCCTTTCTTGCTGGCCTATAAAATTCAATAAATCACTTTCCTCGTCGGAAAAATCATAACCGAATCCTTCTTTCCCAGCCTCTCAGCTAATTCCTTTTTATTTTTTTTTTCTCACGTTTCTCTCTCCACATCACCCTTCACGCACGTTTGTTTTTTTTTTCTTTCTCCTCTTTTTTCCATTTGTTTCCTCCCTCAACTTCTCTCTACGTCATGTTCACATACCCTTTCTTATTATTATTTTTTCTCTCTCTCTCTATTACCCTACAGATGTAAATCCCTCTTCTCTCTCCAATTTGTCCCTGGCAGATTTTCCTTTTCTTTTCTTAATTCTTTCTTTCTATCGCACGCATCTTGTTGAACCCAAATTGCTATATCCCTTTGACGTAAACATCCACAGGATTATATTATGTTTCTCAATTTCTTTTTAATGTTTTCTTCCTTCGCCTTTGGCACAAAACATCGTAACATAAAATCAAAGCTTAGTGATGCAGCCCATGCACTAAGACGAAAACGGCCCTATAAAATCAAAGCTTAGTGATGCAGCCCATGCACTAAGACGAAAACGGCCCTTCACAAAAATAATTGTGCCGAGGAAAATCACATATTTTAATACACATATGGATCCCCCTTGCGTACTTCATTTCACGCTTGTTCGACGTCGAATCACGCCTTGCCGTTAACTGGACGTCACGTCTCTATCGTTGAACATTGAGAACTAAAGAGAAAGAAATCCCTTTGATGATTGGCTCTAAAGATTTATTTAAAGGGCTTTCAAATTTTTTTATTTTCAATCCATCTATAACTTTCAATCACAATCAAATTTAATTTTTTAATTAATCTTCTTTAACAAATTCTGATTTATTTCAATAATTAAATAATTTCATATTTAATTAAATAATCCCATAACACATCTTATCCTTAATTAAATCCCTCCCCTATTTTCATTTATTTTCATAATTATTAATTATAATAATATTAATGGCCATATTTTTCAAAATAAAAATGATAAAATATTTTTTCTCAACTCTCTAAAAATCAAGGTCGTTCGTAAAATATCATTCCAGCATAGTGTAGAACAAGAAATACTCTACATAAATGATGACAAGCCGCTGGGCAATCCTTGCACGAGTCTACTGCACAGAAGTCTTCTCCATTTTTCAGAAGTGCTCCTTCGTTCTTGGCTTGAAGGTTTCGGTTGCAGACCCTAGCATGATCTCCTCAAGTGGTAGAAAGGCTCTATTTATTGGGGTTCAGGCTTCCATGTGATTGGAGAATAAACGAAAACATTTTCTATGTGAAATAAGGAAATTCGAATATGAAATAGTTCTCAAATTTTGGCCTTATCAAATTCCAAAATTTGGGTTATGTTTCCAAATCATCCTAGGATCATATAATATGAGTAGAAATCCTTGTGCACTTCAAATTCTTCCAAAAATCCATTCAAATCTCAAATATGGGGTCTATCACGATCTATATTACATGATTTTAACGGCTTAAATAGAGTTCGAATCGGGTTAGAAATGGATTTTCACGGCCTATTATAGGGTTTCCACAACCCTGTTAAAATTGTGGATTTCACGGGTTCATGGCCGTGACTCAGGATGGCTGAAAAATCGCATTTTAACGACCTGTTAATAAGTTCACAACCCTTTTCATGGCTCGTTAGAATTCCTTCACAGCCCGTTAAAGTGTCATTTAATCTTGCTTCACTATTTCCCACTTTTTGATTCCGTTTTAACTTTGATTTGAACGTGATTTTCTCCGTTGGCTTTGTAATTCAATTTTCTTGCTTCCTAAACAATAAAATACAACATTTGGGTAGATTTTTATTTTTGAAAAATTAATGTAAATAAACCCATAAAATGATGCATGCTATTAGAAAAAAATTTGAAATGAGATTAAATGCATGTCTAATTATATGTTGAATTTTGTATGCATCATGAAGCAAGTGCGAAATGAACATGAGAGAGACAAGAGAGTGTAAAACAGTGGTGAGGTCGACGAAAATGAGTAGGGAAGCGAAAGGAACATACCTCAGATCATTGACGTCGCCATTCGTTGCGTTTGTGAAGCTCGTGGTCGTCGGCAATGAAGAGTGTGAAGGAGACATATGAAATGGGAAAGGTGAAGCAACAACATGGGTTATGAGGTAAGTTGAGAGGAACTTGCACAATTCTTGTGAACTGCGATAACTTTTTTTGCAAAACTTAGTGGAACTTCATTCGTTGATCAGAACATAAGTTCCAGTAGGTCTCATAATTTTTTGCACGAGTATTTGGCAGAACTTAAGTTCTCGTGCCAAACACAACTTCAATCAATGGAGATTCCAGTTCCCCCGTAATGGTGCTCATAGGAAAGAATAGAACTATACTTGTGGGGAAGCAATCCGGGGATGGGATATTATATAACCAAGCCATTTGATTTGTATGTGCTAAACATAATATTATTCCCTTGTTCTCAAACAAGAAGGAGAGGAATTGATTCCTGGTCGTCCAATAAGTTCATGAAATATTGTTAAAAATGGAGAGTTTTGATACTCGTAATTATTGATGCAATAAAAGAGCACCAAGCATTTGGAACATAGTATAATTGATTATTTGTTATCACTGTAATTGGAGTCAAAATTATATTTTCTTTAAAATTATCTTATAGAAACTATTAGTCACAATAAGATAATTTTAAATATAATTTTTTGATGTTGTTGATCTCGTCTCATTACACCGACTAGTGGCAATCAAGTTTTCTTAAGTCAAGGCAGTTGAGACTCTCCAATGTGTGTAGTAACTTTTATTTTTATTGTGGTTGGGATTTACTTTTGTTGTGGTCGGGGCTTTCAAAAGTTATGATCGAGACAATCAAAAGTTGTGATCGATACAATTGAAAGTTATTTATAATGCCCCCAAATTGCATCCTCTCCATGTGGTAGCATATGCCTTGGAGGATGCTACGATCACATACGTGGATATTATATTGGCAAAAAAGAAGGTTTTAACTCATCAACTAATAATAAAAAATAGCAGAAGACTAATGTGCAATCATCGATTGGTCATAGTTGGCCACCACATCATTCGGACCTAAGCCTGTATATATGAAAATAAATCTCCTTATAAGTTTCACAACTCAGTATGCAAATAAAGTAAAGACATTATAATACTAGACAAGAAGATAATTCATATGGTCATCATCACCATGTAGGATCTACATCACATAAGAAGAAAATAGGCATATCATGATATGAGTAAGCGTACTCATGGAAAGTAGCATATTAATAGAAGATTAAAGTAAAATCATCATAAAAGATGACAAAACCCGATAACCATCATAAGCAGATTCCATTGTTAATATGCTTTTATCTTCATCTTCATCTTTGACATGTGGTATGTTTCAATCCATAAGGAAGAAATGTCTCAATCCAACATCATCATAATTGACACTGTCAGCCCATAACTGACAGCAATCAGTACATAATTAATAAAAAATCATCACGAGTCCATCGTCATAAGAGCTCTCCATTTAATATTTTTCATCTTTTATCTTGCATTTTTTATTTTATCTTATTAGGACATAAGTATCAATATTTAATAATCATATGAATAAGATCAAAGGTTCATGAGGTCATAATAATCTAGGAGTCCTAATTGAGCATCATCATCATATCATAGATAGAAATTAAGGACATGAAATCAAGGGTCAAAGAAATATAAAATCAATATCATAGGATCGGAACCAGGTCGATTATAGGAAGAACCCAGACCGAGTTCATATAGGGTGTTCTCGATAGACTTGCATGGGAACCCGGGGTGCGTTTGGGTGTTGATCGGTCACGCGACATTCGCACCCAACTCAACTTCATCGTGGATGGAACCCAGGCCAAGTCATCATCAAACGAGGCCGGGTTCATCTTATTGTTGTGCTCGAAAGTCTAGACAATGACAAATCTGGGCAGAGTTCCAAAGAACTCAGTCTGGATAAAGTCTTACCTGGGCGGATTCTCTCGTTCGAGAAAACTTTGAATGCATAGTAGATTTTTCGATTGTCTTTCTGACGATTCCCAATGTCAGGCATCATCATATAGCATTAATTTACAACATACTAACAACATGCTTCAAATATAAAATCAATATTCTATAATGAATCTATCATCATTACATACCTTACAAGTTTATGTCCAAAAATTAACACATCCTTCTTCCTCTCATTTGTCTTCTTCCTCTTTTTATGACCGTTCCCCTCAGTCCAAATGCTTGAAAACCACCATTCAAGCTGTTCTCGTATTGGGCGGTAGCAATTAAGAGTGAGGGAGAACGAGAAAGACACGAGAAAATGAGGAAGAAAGTTAGGGCCGACTTGTAAAAAATAGGGACGGGTAAGGGTTTTGTTGATCTCATATTTATAAGGAGAAAAATGTTGAAACTAACTAGGATTATAAAAAATTGATTTTGTTTATACTTCCAACTAATTTTAAATCCCTTTCTTATTCAATTTCTATCTTTCCTTTTTTTCTCTAACATCTTGGGCATTACAGTTATGGCCAGAACAATTAAAAATTGTGGTCAAGACTTCGATATCTAGCAGAGACACTCGTATGCCGTTATCAAAACATACACCTCACCATGACTTTCGGTCATGACTTATTTGTGTTACCATCTAAACTATGCCCCTACAAATCTTGATTTTGTCCAAGAATGAAAACCTATCATGGCTCGCAGAGACTGTTGTCACAACCTGTCTCATTTTTCATAGGTTGAGAAGGTGGTCGATCTCTGGAGTATTATTTGTAAGATTTTAACCCAAGTTTAGTTTTAGTTAAGACTTCTAACTCCAATTTAATTTGATCCTTTTCAGATGACGACAGATAAAATATTATTAGATGTACAATCAGATTAATTTTCTAATTCTGACTTATAAAGAGTTTATTTAAGAACTTTCTTTATAAATAATAAAAATCTCTGTTAGTTTGTAAAAAATCTCAATGTTTGATTTAGAAAAATGACAAATAATTTACTTACAAACTAGAAAACTTAAGTAGGAAGAGCTGCTCATTTTTTCTAAAGAAATAAGTTAGATAGTGGTATCATATAAGTAATTTTAATCAAATGTATAATTTCTTATTTTAAAATAAATTTCAAATAATAAAATACTTATTAATTATTTTGTATCAGCTAAGTCAAATGGATCCTAAATTTAGTGCTTTTCATTAACTCTTGGAATAGGACGACATCTTTAATTGTGGAATATCTTAATTAAATCATTATATAGAAAAGACTAACTGAAACTAATGGTGATTGGCTCAACTGGTAACAGAGTTGAATCTCAAGCGCTCGTTGGGTGCTAGTAGCCCCAAGTTCGAATCTTGGAGCTATCATCTTGGTCAGGAAATAAATCATTATTGTTTTATCTTTTCGTCTCTTCCCGACTCTGGATTAATCGAGTGCTAGTGGCTTCGGACATCGAAGACCTCTCGTAGACCTGGACCAGCATAAAAAAGACTAACTATAATTGATTCAGCCTGACAATTGAATGGATCAGCTTGATTATAAAACATTTAGCGTATAGGCCCATATTAACTCCCACCCACAACTTAAGTCAAAATAAAACACAATATATGCACAATGGACAATAAGAAGAAGTCACTAGAAAAAATAGATATATGGTCCGCTTGGCTTAGTTGATATAAAATAATTGATAAATTGAATTGCTGATAAGTAGTTAATGACTAAAGCTGATTTTAAAAAATAAATAATTATGTATTTGGTAATAAAAAGATTTATAAGTTATTATTTTAGTACAATGACAAAAAAATCCTTAATATTATGATAAATAAAATATACGAAGAAAGTTACGTACATTATAAGAGCAAAATAATATATTTATACGTCAAATTAATTTATTTTTTTTCACATAAAATAAGCTGGTCCACAACTTATTTTTTGTAACTTATAAGCAGTTTAAATAAGTGCTAATCAGCTCTTTTTATCAGTTATCAAACAAAAAATATTTTTAAAATGATTTATAAGCTTAGTCAACCAGGCTCGTAGTACCAATACACATAATTTATTATTTTTCATGTAACTAAACAGCCTTGAAAATAAACTAAATATTTTTGCGCTATGATATGTATATATATAATAATAATCAAATTAAATAAATATGTAACTCTATCTATATGTTATATTTTAGAATTAAGAAAAGGTCAAAAGTCAAAACCAATTATTAAAAAAATGGAAACTTAAGATGAGGATCAGTTTTAAATTGTTAACTTTCTGTTTTTTTTTCAAGGATCTGATTTCTGATTAAAATGTTCCCCTGTAAATAATTTCTCATCAAGTCTGTCCCTTATTATTTATTATTATGTATTAAGAACATTGATATACACTTTTAATTTATTTTTATTACAAAATTAGACGTCAGTTTTTGACCACTTAAAACAAACTCTGCCTTTGGTAATAGTTAACTATTAAGCTACCAAATAATCAAAATTATTAAGACAATTGTTTTATAGAAATATTGGTAGTAAAAGAAATATTTCAGTACACCCCCCCTAAATATAGGACGGCGCTGTCTAAGATCCCAAAGTCCCAACCTTCACGGTACCAATATCTAGTTCTATAATAATAATAATAATAATAATAATAATAATAATAATAATAATAATAATAATAATAATAATAATAATAATAATAATAATAATAATAATAATAATAATAATAATAATCAACCATCTCATTCTCTTTATCAAATAATAGATATAATAATAATTTTAGTTGAACTTTACCAATTACGATAATTACCAAATGCGTCCAACCATCTCCTTCTCTTTATTACCAATAATAAATCGCAATAATAATTCTCGTTGAACTTTACCCATTATTATTATTATTATATTAATATTTTTATTTATTTAATAATCATTATTCAATAATAATCATGATAATAATAATAATTATTGATTGATAACTTGGGTTTATTACACGACTGCGGTTAATGGCGACTTTCCCCGTTTCTTACTGAGGAGGTTTCTTTTCCACTCGTTTTCTTCCTCCTTGCTCAAAAAACCTGAAAAGCCAGCAAGGCATTCGAGTCTCTCACACTTTTCCTCCGTCGCTTCTACGGATCGCTTCGATCTCTAGCCGCCGGCGAGCTACCGGGCGGCGATGGCGAGGTCGGGCGCCGACGATATCGAGCTCCGGCGGGCCTGTGCGGTCGCCATCGGCGGGGGAGGGAACGGCGAGCAGATCGCGCTTGCGATCCGCGTCGCGAAGGGCCGTAGCATCCTGGAGAAGCTTGGCCAGATGGCCAAACCTAGGGTTCTTGCTCTCACCAGTATGGCTCCAAATTTTGTTCTTTCTCTTACCGTTTGCTGGATCTTGTTTTAGATAGTCGATGACTACTCCATCTGTGCGAAAACTATTATCGGAAACCTATTACGTGTTTCACTGCAAAATTTCTAGTTGAGAGCTACTTCTTCTGCGGCAAATATTATCCCAAATTCTACTTTCTGGTTCACTTATTTTTGTAACTGATTTTGTTTTATCCGAAAATATGAAATAATTCAAGAGTTAGTTTTGAACAAGAGTGCAAAATCTACTCTTGATGGCGATGTTATAAATACTCCTAAACTGAGCAACAAACCTCTTATCCGGCGGTGAGCTTCCCTTACACATTGGATAGAATGTCGACTCAAGCTAAGGTTGAATGCGTTGGATTTAAATAGTAAGTATATTAGAAGGGAGGGAGAAGAAAGACAGCACAAAAGAACGGGTTGCTGTCTTTTTGAACAAGGAAGAAGAAATCAACTGGAAGAGAAACCTCCTCAGCAAGAATAATGACTCATAGGACATTTTGACAACCTGAACATTGTGTTCTTTTTGAGCAAAAAAGAAGAAAGCATGTGGAAAAGAAAACTAAGTAAGAAAATTAGAAACTAGGAAGTTTGGTTAGCTTTAACAGATAGTGGTGAGAGATTATAGATTGTGTTTTAGATTCTGGGGTTTTCAGAGGTTTATACTCATTGTAAGAAGTTTACTATATAGAAGTTAGAACTTCTCGGAGTAGCACGTCCCAAAGATATTTAGTGTTATTTCTTATTTGAATGCTGGGATGCATACATCCAAGTCGAACACTCATTAAAAGCCATAAATCATTCTAGGATATTATTAATCAATCTAATTGTTCAACGTAGGCAAACATACTACTTGTAAGGTTTTGACCATATATCTGCATGGAATGTATAAGTCAGACCTATCATTTTTACTTTTAAAGAAAAACCTAACGTTTTACTGAAATAAATTCTGATAAATACGACTCAGCATTCCTTGTACTTTCACATGCATTATCATTCTCCTTTTATTTGAATGCAACTTCTTGCTGATTTGCTGCTGTCAATAAGTTGATTTTCTTTATGGATATGATTTAATTTGCCTATCTGATGAAGGTAAAGTTTCACCCAAAGTTGAGAGCAATAAGGCTTCCCTTCGTGTCTTGAAGTACTCTTCTGGTGGTGTTCTTGAGGTGAATTCTTGTTTTATTGTTATTCTACATTCACATTTCTTATGATCTTTCCCCATATTTGTAATGTATATATCTACTCCTTTTCATCTGAGTGTAGACATGTTTTTTGTTTTATTTATCATGTACTATTTTCTTTGTCCTAAGGTTGAACTTTATTTTAATACTTTCACTCTGGAAATTTATTGAAGCATGCAACTGGACTAAATGCTTCAGAAAGGTGTTGAGATTGAGGGATAGGCAAATATATAAATGCTTCAGTAATTTGAATTGCTCATTTTTTCTTGACATTCCTTGTTTCCTTGCGTAGGCTGATAAGCTTTACAATCTAAAGCATCTTACGAAAGTGGAAGTTATGTCAAATGATTCTACTGGTTGTACATTCATTATGGTAATTCCTACCTTTCTAAAAAAGGAACCTCCGTGTTTTGTTTATGGTCTTTCCCATAACATGCTCAGCACTGGACTTGTATGTTCTTCCAGGGTTTTGACAATCTTAGAAGCCAGAGTATGGCTCCAGCACAATGGACCATGCGTAATATAGATGACAGGTGAGTATCATACAGCATGCCTACTTTACTTTATCTAGTTATTTGCAAGGTTTCTTGTATTATTTGTTCCTCCATTTTATATGTTATCTGCTTTTTCCTTCTTATAGATAACTAATAAAATTAAGGATTCATTTCTACAGGAACCGACTTTTACTTTGCATTTTTAACATGTGCAAGGAAATATATCATCGTCTTCCTAAACTTGTTGGAGTAGATGTTGTGGAGCTAGCTCTATGGGCAAAGGTATTCATCAGCAGATTGTTATATTCTAATCCAGAATAGTGTTTTCCTTTCTGTGTGCTTTGCCAACATTAGCTTTTAGATTTGGTGAATACAAATGGTTTGCATACATTACTTTTCTTCTGTCTATTTAGGAAAATGCACCTGCTTCGACTAATCAAGTGGATATGAAGCAAGATGGACCAGATACAGCAATCATGTCTCAAAGCGACTTGAAAGTTACAGTCGAAAAGGACCTTGTTTCACAAGCAGAGGAAGAGGACATGGAGGCTCTTCTTGGCACGTATGTCATCTTTGTTATCTTCAGCTTACTGAATTATCTTCCTAAAATAGTAAGAAAATAAAAAGTTCACTGAATATTCTTTTTTGAGGAGATTTACTTACTAAACTATTTTAATCCTCCCACCAAAAGAACAATAGTCACTAATACATCATCTTGTTGATTTCCTTATCTTATAGGCAGTTGTTCTGATTAAATTAACAAGAATCATGATGGATGCAACATTGTTTGTTAGCAACTTCAATTCTAAGACATTTCAAGGTCATCAAACCTTCTATATTTTCTTTACTGGCCAAAACCTCTTGGACAAGTGGCTGGCTGAGTGGACACTTCTGATACATCTTTGCTCCATACTTGGATATGATGCTTCCATCTTCCATTCCTTAAACCCTTTCTGACACATCTTGCACCCTATGTGGCGAGGCAGACGAGGACATCACCCATATATTCTTTGAATGTTCAGTCTCCTGTGAGATTTGGTGTCAGACGACTACCGTGAGCACTTTCCCATCAGACATGGAGAAGCCACTTCGAGACCTTGCCAAGTAGAGATGGAGTTGGAGAGTACTGTTGGCAACCTTTCTGAGGGTTGAGAGAATATTGTACACATCTCTTTTCTTCTTCGTGAGTGGGGTTTTGGTGTGATGCTATACATTTCCCTTTTTTTGCCGCTTTCTACTTCATAGCCCACATTTGTACATGATGATTTTTTTTTGAGAGGAGAAAGGAATTTGTACATGATGATACTTTCCCACAATCAAGGTGGTCATCCTTTTCCTCAAAAGAAAAAAAAGAAAAATCTTCCAGGCAGTTTAAAATTCACATTTGGTAGACATGTGGTTTTGGTTTGAGTTCTTCATGAGATCAGAGTTTACAACCTAACAAGTGGTTACAATTGCCTCTAAAAGAAATACATGTATCAGACAAAAACAACTATCATGAGTGCAAATGAGAGTTGGTTACAAGGGGAAACATAAAGACTCACCAGGGCATTTCTTGCACAGTTCTGTTACCATTGGATAATACCCTATATGATGCCAGTCAATATTTTGTACCATAAGATAATTAGGAATGTCCCTTAAAAAAACATAAGTAGGAATGCTGTCGTTTTGAGTTCTAGTCCTCTTATTTTGTAGAACACCGTTAACCAACATGACTGTCATGGGTGCATGTACTGATGTACATATGTCATTTCCTGTGTACTCTCGCGGTCTATCAATTCCTCAAGTCTACATTTTGCTTCTCTTCTCTTTTATAATGTGAATTCATAAACCCTAAAAAAAATAATGTGAATTCATATATGAAGTTCTTCATGTGATCATAGTGTACAACCTAGCTACTGGTTAGCCTATTCTTTCTAAGTTTGTACATTTTGCTTTTTTCTCTTCTGTAATGTGATTGTTTATACAAATTTATTCATGTGACGCTCTTATGTACTCCTTAAAGATTTCCCAGTCTCATTCAAAAGTTCTAAGGGCATTCTCAACTATTGTAGAGGATGAAGTTTACTGCACTCATGGTGACATGTTGCTTCTCAAATCTCAATATTGCAGTACATAAACATTTATTGTACTTCTCTATTTACTGCCTCACCTTGGCAAGTCACACTCATTTTCTTCTGACTTTTCTTTTAACCTGCGTCAAGTCTGACCTTGGGAATCCACATTCATTTTCAGAATGGCAAGCTACAGCCTTTGTTTTATTTCTTTTTGGGTGAGGGGGAGAAGGATGATTAAACAACATATTTAAGGGAAGAATCAATGTGTAACAATAAATCTTTGGGTCCCGTGTTAGAAGTACAAAGTTTTTTTTGAAACGAGAAAGGATGACTAGCAAGAAGGTAGTCATCCAGGAGTTCCATTAATAATAATAGGGGTTAAAGTTGATAGAGAGGCCACCAGAAACATTGTGGCACATGACCAGGACATGAAAACATCAACACGCTACCTCAAATCGAAAAAATGCCTACGCAGAGCCACACCCCATAGACCAAAATAAAAAACATGCACCACTAGCCACCATCACACCTTGCCCATCAATCAAAAGTGCACATCAATCAAAAGCCACGAAGCCAGAATGCCCCACACATTTGGGCGACGTCCGGCTACAGATTGCCTCCTACATTTGGGCGAGGATTGCGGACAGGCTTTCGCCTGATACCACAAGCCCGAGCCACCAAGGCAACTTTGTCAGGGTCTTATATCAGAGTGGGGTCAGCTTCAGCGACTACCACAGTGTCACCCGCTACATCTGCGGCACAAGATGCCTTAGCCGACATCACAGGTCTAGTGTTCCGATTCATCACGCCTGTCCCCAATGCAGTCATTACGTCTGTCAGGCCAGGAGGTGGGGCAGGACCTTCGATCAGCTTTTCCCCATCATTTGCACGTTGATCCTCCATTGAGTTGCCGTTCTTCTTGCAAGGTTGGCATATGTAGTTGCCTCGTGGGTGGGCGAGCCCCTGCCCACTACTGTCCTTCGTCTTACACCACTCCGTGAGTACCTAAGAAAGCGCTGGACCGGCCAGCCCATCGCCAAATGTTGTCGAGCACCATGTCGTCGGTGGGTGTGCCTGAACCCCTCCAGGTCCGCCACCTTCGGATCCACTGCGTCTCACCATCCAGAAGGAAAGGCGGAGCGATCATCAGACGACGGAGCCACAAGTGCTGCTGGTGAAGGAGACCGGGCCACTTCCTTAGCGGGGGCATTCTCCAAAGGTGGTGCCATGGGCCCCGTAGCTCCCAAGTAGTGGACTGTCTCCGCAAAACAAGATTTTGCATCATTGCAGAAGCCATGAGCATCACCAGACTTCGTTCTAGCAGAAAGAGGGAGGAAATTGTCGTTTATTGCCAAGGCAGATGCTTCATCTCCCGTGAGGCACGTGTTAGAGGACTGCAGCTGGGGCGCCGTTGTAGTCAGCCCGGTAGAATCACACAGATCATGCGCAGGTGCCTCGGTACTCTCAGTAATCTGCAAGGTGATATCTTCATCTGGCCGAGGTGAAACTGCTATGACACGTGGCATCTGCGCCTCGGTTCCCACAGTCAAAGAGGGATTTACCTCGGCCTTCGCAGAGGAGTCCACGCGTCGAGGCAGGGATCTTAAGCGCCACCCCCATCGAGAAGCCGTTGGTGGTCGCGGGCCACCGCCGGCAGCGATCTCCCACCATGACTTTCGGCAACTCTGAGCATCAGTGCAGGCATTGGAGACACGGTACATCCGACCATCAGCACACAGGATCACCGCTGAAGGGATGCATTGATGAGGCAAGATTGAAATCGAAGCACGAATATCAGCAATATCAACAGTTCCAATGGCTGGCACCGCAACATCACAGAGGGTTGCGAAAGGCCTGATGATGGCACACAACACCTCAGCATATCGCAGGTGCAGAGGGACTCCGGATAGAATGATGGAAACCCTGTCCGACTCGTCGGAATTTGTGCCCCCAAGTGCAGGCGACCACACAGACCAGCGGACATGTGAATCCCCGACCGTTGTCGACCTAGTGACCAACCTATCGCGCTGCTCCTGCATTCCCAGCCAGAGGAGAACGCTCTGGCTAGAAAGCAGAGATGGGGAGAGGCGAAGGTGGGCCCACAACTAATGCTCGACTCCTTCCTGAATCTTTTCCAGGGGCGTGCTCGGGGAAGACAGTCTCCCGATAAGGCACTGAGACAGGAAATCTCGTGTGGCAGAAGAATCTGGCCCCTAAGGTGTGTCGATAACAGAGATCACCGGAGCAGGCGCGTGGCTGTCCAAACAGGTGGAGGATTGCCCCAAAGGAGCTGCTTGCTCGAATTGTTGGTGTGGACTGGACGGGCAGGCGGTGCGCTGGTGGCCCTGACAGCGGAGGCAGCGCAATGGTTCCCTGCAGCTTCTTTGAAGATGGCTGCGGCCACAAAAGCGATAGCAGATCATGTCCCGCAGGCCAGACGGAGGGACAGCCCTCGATGCAGACCTCCTGGACCAGCCTTCATGGTCTACCACATTGCGAAAGCGGACTATGCTGTTCCCGAACACGCCAAGGAAAAGCCGCAGCCCAGATGTGGGATTAGAAAAGGAGAAATGACGGCGGGCGCCACCGGCAGGGATTGCCAGAGGCAGGGTCTGCCGGAAGTGGGTGAGGTGGCTAGGGGAAAGCAGGGGGCAAGTGGGTGGGGTGGCAGAGAGGAAGCAGGGGGCAGAAAACAGCCAAAAAAAGAGACGCGAAGTTCGTCGTCGGTGACGCCTCGCCGGCGGGGTCCGCCGGAGACGGCAGAGGCACCGCCGGAGGGAGAACTTTGTGTCTCTTTTTTTGGCTGTTTTCTGCCCCACGGCAGAGGCACCTCTGGAGGGAGCGCGGATGGAGGTGGCGCCACCGGCAAGGGTTGCCGGAGGCAGGGTCTGCCGGAAGTGGGTGAGGTGGCGAAGAGGAAACCGGGGGACAAAAAAAAACAGCCGAAAAAAGAGAGGCAAAAGTCGTCGTCGGTGACGCCGCCGGCGGGGGCCACTGGAGACGGTAGCGGTACCGCAGGAGGGAGTCACCGGTGATGGCGGTGGCACCGCACGCCGGCGATGAAGGGCCGGAGGCTGGGTGCCCTAGCGCACGGTATCTCCCATCGTGCCCCAAGGGTGCCCTAGCAGTTTTTCAGTACATTACGGTTGTACAACTCTAGCCTAAGCATGCTTAACTTTGTAGTTCTACAAAGTTAAGCATGCTTAGGCTAGAGTAGTACTTAAGGTTGGTGACCTCTTGGGAAGTCTTCATGTTGTACCCCTTTAAAGAAAGACTTTATTTCTTTTATTTTTTTTTAACGAAAAGATATTATCTATTGATGATTAAAGCAGGGTGATCCTGATACAAGAAAAGAAGTAGTTTGCGTGGAGGTGTTTCCTCCCAAAAAATGCCTGGGCCCTGAGATCGGCCGAGGTGAGACAAAAAATCAGCCGCCCGGTTACATTCGCGATAGATATGTTTACATTTGAAATTCTGTAAAAGAGAAATGTAGTGCCAAACGTTCCGCATGGTATTCTGTATACGCCAAGGACAAGGGGAGGTCCTTATGTTCACCAACATCTCGGAGTCCAGCCGGCAATCGACCTTCATATATCCTCACTGCGCACAATGCTTAACTCCCTCCAGAAGAGCTTTGGCCTCGATCTCCAGCGCCGAGTGACCCTGGAACCTCTGCGCACCTGCATAAAGAAAAGATTCATGAGAAGAGCGGATAATGAAGCCGGTACCCCCAAAGGCCTCGGAGCAGGAGTATGAGCCATTAGAGTTGAGGCCAACCCAACTCGGGGCGGGGGGGCTCCCACTGGACCAGGGATGGGTGGGGGGGGGGGGGTGGTGCATGCCTCAGACCGTGAAATTTCAGCATAATCGTTATAACCGGCAAGGGTCCTCTCCCACACAACCGACACGGTAGCCAGCTTGGACTGGAAATGTGCTTCGTGCAGAGAACACCAGAGATTCCAAAAAGTAAAAACAAACAGTGATCTCAGGGTCAACGCCTTCCTCGATCCACCTCCCGACGTTCCAGGAGTCAACCAATGTAAAACGATATGAAGTGTTACACAAAAAAGACGCCAAATATTTCTTGCGAAAGGACACTCAAAAAATAGATGCACCATAGATTCGACACAGACACCACACAAAACACAATTTGGACTAATAACCGTGTTAAAGCGAGTTAAGAGATCAAGAGTAGGCAAACGTTTGTGCAAAAAATTCCACATAAAAAATTTTAGCTTCTGCGGAACACTTTATTTAAAAAAATAGCTTTAAGGACAATTAAGGCCTGTTTGGATGTCACTTAAACCATTGGAAGAAGCCCATTTCGTTGTTGCTTTTTCAACAATCGAAAAAAAGTCAAAATCCTTGTTTGGATGTCATTACGAGTAGAAAATAAAACTATGGAAAGACACCAAAGTCAAATCTCATTTTTTTTCCTATGATGCATGTCTTTGTTCACTTCTTTGCTGGGTTGGTATGAATTACTTGGCCTTCCCATTAGGTCATCCTCAAAGCGGTGCTCTCCAGATGGACAAAATCGACATACCTGCTCGGCGACGGCGAAGAGGCGAGCATATGAAGTTGCGATCAGCGACGACAGAAAGGCAGGCATCAGATGCCACTTGAAAGGCATCACCGTCGAGTGGCGGCGAATAGGCAAGTGGCAAAGAGGAGTCAAGGTGAAGGGGATGAGGTGGGGAGGTGGAGGGATGAATGGGTGTTGGCGTAGACGAAGCGGAGGTCATCTATAGAGTTCTTCTAGCAGCTATAACCAAAGAATGAAGTGGAGGTGCAATTGTGAACGCGGCGGGGAGGTTCTGTTGTGAAGACGGCGACAAATGCCTACGATTGCAGAGATGGAGAAATAAAAACCATCGATTACCTCTTACATTTCCAAACAACTTGTCAGAAAAATTCCCACCAAAAAATTTACATAAAAAATGGAAAGTGCTGAGAGCGATAACTTGACTGTTATAGAGGAAAACTGAGCGAGACAACGTGCGTGGCCCATGCCTAGGGCATCCAGCCGCCTAGGTCATCCAGCCCCGGGGCTTCTCCCCAGCGGTGCCACCCCCCCCCCCCCCCCCCCCCCTCCTGCGATCCCTCTGCCTATCTGCCGGAGGCTGGCGACTCTCAGCCGCCATCCCCGTCACCGGCTGCTTCTCGCCAACCCCTTTCTCCTTTCCACGGACCCCCTTGCCCGAGAGGATGGAAGCGCACGACCCACGCCTAGGGCGTCCAATCGCCTAGGTCATCCAGTCATCACATCACCGGGGGCTTCACCCCGTCTGTGCCACCGCCTTGCCGGCGACCCCCTCTGGCGGTGTCACTACCGTCTCCGGCGACCTCCGCCGGCGGCGCCACCGACGAACTTCGATTTTCTTTCTCTTTCTGTCTGCTGTTTTGCTCCCCTGCTTTCGCCTTGTGAGCACCGCAGCTGTGGACTAGGGCATCCAGCCGCCGCCTAGTGTATCCTGAACACATTGTCCGGGGCTTCTTCCCTGAAAAATCCTAGCAGTCCGCCTCCGGCGTGCCCTGCCGACGGTGCCACCATCTGTCTACGGCGACCCCCGCCGGCGGCGCCACCCTCCCATATCTAACCACCATCCACGATGCGTCGCCGCCCTCTGCATTTGGCCGATGGTTGGACCACCTTTACTCCCCCACCGTCAATCAGTTTCTCACTGCTTTAGGTGCCCGGAAGGCGGTCACTTCGTGCGGGACTGTTCCGGCCCTCTTCGATGCCTCCGGTGCAGGGGCGAGGGCCACCGGCAGTTGCTCTGCCCTAAACCTCCGCTGAGGCGAGCAGTTGCTGGATCTGCAAACCCCCCCTCCTACGATCGATGGTGCGGCGACTCCCACTATTACACTACCATGGTCGCTGGAGATTCAAAGAGGGGTAGACATCCTCGGCGCCTGCGTCGTTGGCGAGATCAGCGGCTCTTCGCTCGGCGGCTATCGTCAGAGTTGGCGTCTCGCCTCCGTTTCATCTGAGCTGAATCTCCTCCTCCCCATGGCTGCTCAACCCTGGGGCTGCACAGCAACGCAACCATCTCCTGGCGACTCCAACTGCTGTGTCACCGAGCACCATGGTCCGGTGGCGCCTTTGGAAAGCAGAAGACGGTGCAGCAAGGGCGCCGCAGGGGATCCGCCGGTCGGTGGACATTCAGGGGTTGCCTCTCCATCTCCAGCGGCCGAAGATCGCCCAGGCGGTGGCGCAACAACTGGGGAACCCCATCTCCATTGCCCTTCCGGTGTTGGGTTTGCCGGATCTGTCCATCACCTTCGTTGAGGTTGACCTGCGCCCTGGAATCAGCCTCCCATCATCACTATTTCTCAGCCAGGTGCGGTACTCCAAGGGGTCTGCTCCATGGGCAGAAGTGCTCGCCGGTCGCCCGCTATCGTCGCCTCAATCGTCAGTCGTCCGGTCAAAGCTGGCCTGATGCAGCTGGCACGTGACAGCCGTACGCCATTTCAAACCATGTTGAATCCTCAACCGCTTAACCTCAAAGCGGTCCAACCGATCCCCTTTCCCATTCAGGTTCGATCTCACTCCCACTCCCACTCCCACTCACAGTTGAAGACCAACACCTATCGAACCCAACATTCCGAACCTGTGAAACCAACGCACACCCTGACCGCTCTCGTGCTCAGTCCGAGCCACAACTGCTGACCCGAACACGAGTCAATCCCAACCTGCAACAACCCACCATCACTGTTCCACCATACAATCTCCTCCCGGCCATCTCCACCATGCCTGCAATTTCCCCACCGCCACGGCAGCCGCACCACACCAGACGTGACGCGACCACCCCCCACCCCCACTGTCACGCGTTGTGAATTCCAGCCACGCTGATGACCGGACACCACCGAAGCTACATCATATCGTCCCACTTCCCTCTCTGCCAGTTTCGCCTCAACCCCCGACCTTGGCCAGACATCTTTACTCTCTCCACATGTACGATTCTCACCGCCCACGCTCACCCGCATCCCGGTGGTCATCTCTCTAACGGCCACACCCACCGGCAATGCTATCACAGCCTCCCCCTCTGCAACCAGTGCCGTAAGGCCGCACAGTCGGTCACGCCGCCACCACCAGAGGGTCAGCAGTCATCATTGCCACTGCATCAGCAGCCCATGGAAGGCGCGTCACAGACCGGGCCAGTTTCGCCGGACACTGGTGTTGGGGCTGATGGAGATCACGGGGCAGACGAGGTGTCTAGCCGCGGTGCAAAAACTACCGGCCTCCGTCGTACCCGCCGGAGGGCACTAGCAAGAGGTGTGGCCTTACACCGGCCCCTACAGCGCATGCTCACCCACCCTAGGGGCAGTCACAAGAAATGTCCACCGCCACCATCGGAGGGACAACAGTCGCCCACGCAGTCATTGTCGCTACTGCAGTCAGTGAGTCAACAGTCGTCCATACAGCCATCGATGCCGCTGCCCCAGCGGCCCATGGCTGGTGGTGCACCGCTAGACTCACTGGCTAGCGAGGACAGGGATGATGGGGTGCGCCTCGCTGGGTGGTCGGATGAGGAGATTCGTCTAGTTGCGGAGGCTGCCGGCTTCCGTTACACACGTCGGCGACCCCGGGCAAGAGGAGAGGCCTTTCAGCATGGGGATGCTAAACCCATGGAGGGTGGAGGTTGAGTGGACGGAGCGCCCGATGACTGTTTGGGTCTCCAAGGATTCATCATCACCGGAAGGCTGTTTTCATACGTGACTCGGAGGTTGTGCGGCGATCACTTTGGGGTTCAGCACAACAGAGATCGAGGTTGAGTACGCCATTGGTGACCCTTTTTGCGGGTGCCTGGGCTTTTTTGGCACCAGCACAGCCGCCTCACTGTTGGATGGGGAGAGAGGCCTGGTGAATTTTTTGGTACTCTTTTGTTTTGTGCTTGGGGAGAGAGGCCTTGTGAATCCTTCGTACTCAGCATCTTTTTTTGGGGATCGGGGTTGTGGCTTGGTGATATTTTCCTTTTGTTGCTGCTCTCCCTTTGAGAGCCTACACTTGTACATGTCTTCCATTCCATAGTTATATATATTTGAATGACTACCACACACCTAGTGGTCATCCTTTTTCTCCTCAAGGAAAAAAAAAAGAAAGAAAGAATGAATTATGATCAAACTGATTCTTTGGTTCTATCAGGTCAGATTTACTATTTCAACTTCTTTCAAACTGTTCTTTTTATTTGTTCATTTCTTCTTCATTCTATCTTCCATGTAAACTTCAAAACTGTCCAACAATTTCCATAAACCACCTTTAAACTATCGCGATTTTTCACATCTAACCCAAACTACGTACTTATTTTTTTGGAGGGTCACAGTAGTGGGGTGGAATATGGAGGAATGAGATTAATTAAACCATATTTGGTTACATTTTTTATTTAAGTTAAGAGGGGTGGGGTGGAATGATTAAGCCCTTCAAACACTACATTTTCTTTCCACCAAATTGGTGGAATGAGAAGGAATAAATAATTTTGGACCAAATTAACCCCTCTTTTATTACCAAATATTATCATTTCTTTTGTTACCAAATTAAACCATCTCTCTCTCTCCTCTCTCTCTCTCTCTCATTGATAAATTATCTTTGTTCTCATATGAATATATATTTATCTATCATTTTTTATTTTTTAAAATAGATGAAGAAAATAGTTAAAAAAACAAAAAAAGAGAAAAAAATAAATTAAGTGGTAAAGTAATTATTTATTACTCATTAGATATTATAAATAGGTTATATACAATAAAGGGTAAAAATGACTTTTTAGTAAATAAAACTTTCATTTCCTATACCATCATTTTTTACATCTTATTATTCAACCATGGACTTTCTAATGACACACTACACCACCATCCCCTCTCTCACTACACCACCCTATTCCACCCCTCCACTAGTTAATTACCGAACAGACCCGGGATTCAAAAAAATAAGTTCATAGTTTGGTGTTAGATGTGGAAAATCATAGTTTAAGGGTGTTTTATGGAAATAACCTTTTTCACTTGTAATCACATGACTTTATATTTTTTAATACAAATGGATGGCTGCCCCAACTTGGTAGTCATCCGTGTACCTCTATCTCGCTATCTCTATATATATTTGACCTGGTATTACTATTTCATTAGTGGTTAACCCCTATGATCATTTTTTATCACTATACATAATCTAGCACTTCAAGTAATCAAAGGAGGTTCAACTGTTGCAGGTATGTTATGGGCATTGGTGAAGCAGAAGCCTTTTCCGAGAGGATGAAGCGCGAACTTCTTGCTCTGGAAGCTGCAAACGTGCATGCATTACTTGAAAGTGAACCATTGATTGAAGAGGTAAGTCCATGTTCTATTTTTTTATTTCATGTACTTTTATATTGTTGGACAACAACAACAACAACAACAAAGCCTTATCCCACTAGGTGGGGTCGGCTACATGGATCATACGACGCTTCGTTGATCCATGTTCATGAGATTCGAGCTTCGTATGATCCATGTTCATGAGATTCGACAGGGTTTTACACTGGCTGTCGGGGCCTAACACAACCCTCCTCCTTTATTCGGGCTTGGGACCGGCTATAAAACATAGGCGGAGTTCAAAATCAGAAGAAAATAAATCCCCAAAAATGAAATCACAGGATTGAGAGCTACATGTCAAATGCAATGCTTTCTTTGCTATATCCTGAGATTTCCTTTTCAGTCGAGTCATTCTTCTTTTTCATTACATTTTTGAGGATAGTTGAATCACTATTCATGAAGAGAACATTACCTTGCTACTCTTCACACCATCAGAAGCTTGGACAATAAGTTTTAAATTCGTTCTTCATTTTTGTTGGATTTTTCTCATGACTCATATTTTTATGCAGGTATTGCGGGGTCTGGAAGAAGCGACCCTGTGTGTTGATGATATGGATGATTGGTTACGAATGTTCAATGTGAAACTCAGACATATGAGGGAGGACATTGCATCAGTATTACCCTTCAACAATTTACTTTTGTTCTACTACTACATAAGTAACATTGGTCTTGAATGTTTTTTTTTAGTGCATGTGCAATACACTTGGACCATTTGTCACATTTGACCAATAGCTGCCGTTGCATGTTACAATGCCAGACATTACTCTTATATTTTGTTGCCTGTGTCTTTTCCTGATTAGACCTTCCTTAACTGCAGTGATGGAATTAACCAACCTGTGATTTTCATTATTTTTGTGAATAATGATTTGCTAATGGTTAGTTCAAATGAAAAGGTGTATAAGTCATATAAATACTATGATATTCCGATATTTTCTTTTCACAGTACATTAGTAATTACCGTGGAAACTGTAAATATCTTAAACATACTATTCTTTCTCACTCTGAAAGTTTTTTTATTATCTGTAATAATGATATGTTCAACGGTCAACAATCTGTCAGCACTGACATTGATTGAGAGAAAATCTTGTTTTTCTAACAAGGGTGATGATTTCTATGCTACATTATCCTTGCTTAGCTGCTTTTTAGCAATTTATCTCTTGACTGGAATTAGAGTGATCGAAATCCATTCATGTTTACTTTTATCCATGTGGGGGAGAGAACACCGAATGATTCTCTTGAAGCTCATCATAGCCAATCGGATTTCAATACAAAAACCCTCCCGGATCAACTTCTTTTCAGTTCATTTCAAAATACTTCAATTGGCACATACAAGAAGTAGGCCAATTCTGCAGCAAAATTTTTTATTGAATGAGCAGGATATGGTCGAATAGTAAAATTTCTCTTTGGAAGAACTCTTTGTTAATTGAGGGCTTAACTTCCAATCAGGTTGTACTTTTCCAGTTAGTCCATGAGGATTTAGACCGAGGGATAAGTAATTCGACTCGGTCACATATTTCTAGAGTCAATAATTTTCAAGTAAAGCGCACACATGCTTAAATGTGAGACTGATATTTGTTTCTGGAATCATAATTTCATTACAAAAGAGTGACTAATCTGGTTAATGTACTTAATGAAGCTTTTGGATGACTACCATCTTGCTAGTCATCTTTTCTCGTTTTAAAAAAAAAATTCTGGTTAATGTACTGAGCATGAGATTTACTTGGCTTTTATTATAACAACCTGAGCCATATACTTTATGTTACAGGACGCAATTTAAATCAGTCAAGGTTACTTAACCTAACCTAAAACAAACTGTCGAGGTTCAATAACAGTCTTGTAATTTTGTTTCTCTGTTCATGGTTCTACTGATGGAAAATTGACAAATTCTTTGTGCTGATTGAACTGTGAAAGAACATGTTCAGCTTTAGATTATGTGCTTCCGCACAATGTTCTGAAATTTTTATTATTAATGTGTACTACTACCCATTCATTTTTATCATTCATTATCTTAAAAGGAGTGCTTGTAGATATTTTTTGGATTATTACATATCTTAGTATGAAAGTCCTATATATGTGGTGCATTACATCCTATGTTGCTATCATTGTTATTTATACTTATATTTATGGTAAACAATCATGGTAAACTGGTAGCCTAATTAAGGAGGATCCATCTGTATGATACATACTGTCAGCAATCTCTCTCTCTCATTTGCTTACTACTGACTGCAGATTGAATCTCGGAACAACAAGTTAGAAATGCAGTCTGTATCTAATGAGGCACTTATTGAAGAGCTTGATAGGCTTCTAGAACGCTTGCGTATTCCCTCTGAGGTATGTGCTCTTTTAGTTGATCAGTTTTTGTAGTCAATGTTGTATATGCATAACTCCATTGAATCTACCCAGTTTGCGGCATCTTTAACTGGAGGTTCATTCGATGAGGCACGCATGCTCAACAATGTTGAAGCATGTGAATGGTTGACTGGGGCTATACGCGGTCTTGAACCTCCAAACTTGGATCCGTGTTATGCAGACATGAAAGCTGTAAGTCTCGTAGAGCAACTTATCTACCATCTGTTTAAAAAAAAAAAAAAAACTTATCTGCCATCACATTGTTGATGGAAGGTATATGACGACATTTTATGATCTTTTTGTACCTGCTTCTTAGAAGGATGAACAGTATAATAGAAATTCAACTGAAAGATTAAGCATTGCTAGAGTAAATTATACACTTTTTACATTGGAATGCAACTTTGATTGTAATAAAAAGTTAGTTGCTAAACTCCCATTAGTGATCGAATCAAGGTTCATTGACAAATGGAAAATTGACCCTTTTCACACTTAGAAAATTCAAACCTTGAAAAGTGGAAGAGTCAGTTTTATATTCTTTTATTTTTATAGTTTTAACAGTTTAAATTTTTAGTTATAGTTTTATTTGATCGGACATTACTATTTATAAGAAATTATATGTATTAATGAATGATGTAATAATGTATATAATACAATTGAGTATAATTTGCATGCAAACTAAGTCGAATTTTGTATAATTTTTTTTATAAATAATTTATAATTTTGTAAAATATCCAAAAAATATTCTATAAGATAATAAAAATAGAAAACATTTCATAGAAAAAGTGCTATAAATAACATTAAATAAAAAAGCGATGGTCGAGCTGTAGGTCACATGACCTGCACCGAAAAGGGCTTTTCGGGAGTGGAGAAGCAATAGGTTGTCCAAGCCATCAGTGAGATACCACTCTGGAAGAGCTAGAATTCCATTTCAAGGACTCACGGAAATACCTCGGATAGTGCCACAATCTGTTCTACCTTTTTTAGGAAGGGGATAGGGATACGGATTCCGCGGCTGCTGGCACGGAGTTAGCCGGGGCTTCTTCCTCGAGTCCTGTCATGATCGCACTTGACGACATAGTATTCATTAATCATTCTTATGGCAATGGGAATGAAAAACAAGAGATACTTTTTCTATAAATATGGACAAATGGCAGTTTTAACTCCTAAGGAAGCACTTTATGATGCTTCTCGAAATTTAATTGATTTATTTATTCCTTTTCTACATGTGGAGGAAGAGGACATTAATTTTGATGAATTAACAGTTTTACTCTGCCCCTTTTCACCTTTCAAGATAGATTAACTGATAAAAATAAATAAAAGAAGAATTCTATTGAAATATATTTTTATTGACCAGTTAGAACTGTCATCAAGAATTTATAATTGTTTCAAAAGGTCCAATAGACATACATTATTGGACCTTTTGAGTAAGAGGCACAATTGAAGCGTACAATTTGAGTAAGGCATACTAAAAATCAACAATTGAAGCATCGAAGGCTGCATCAATCGAGAATACAGAATTGTTCTATCTCCAAACTTCACCATCACCAAGCATCCGTTTATTTCTAAAATTGTTTTCTTTCTATCCCGAACAACCGCAAGCATAACTGTTGTCGTGCCCACCTCTAGCACAAATGCCAAAACCGTCTTGATCTTTATGAGGCACTCCCTTTGTTACCATTGCTTAAAACACAAGTTCCAATTTAACTATTTCACTTCCCTGTTCTGGTTTGGTTTGGTAATTTATTTGATATACAACACATATCACTAAAAAGATTTGAATCATTCACTTGAACAAGGACGAGATGCCCTTTTTTTATTCAAAACAATCAACAACCTATGCATAAAAAAAGAAGAATTTTTGAATTTGAAGAAAAAGAGATAAAAAATTTATTTATTTTCAACAACAACAACAACAACAAAGCCTTATCCCACTAGGTGGGGTCGGCTGCATGGATCATACGACGCCATTCCACTCTATTCGTTGATCCATGTTCATGAGATTCGACAGGATTTTACGCTGGCTGTCGGGGCCTAACACAACCCTCCTCCTTTATCCGGGCTTGGGACCGGCTATAAAACATAGGCGGAGTTAGTAACTAACAACTCTAAAAAAAACTAACTGAGCCGATTTTGGGGAGTAACTAACAACTGACTTAAGTAATCTCTGCTAGTTTAATGCGAAAAAAAATCAAAATTGGTCAAATAGTTTTATCAAAATATAATGAGATGAGTTCACTTCACTTATATCTTATATTTGTTATAATTGTCCAAATAAATATGAGAAAAGTATATATATAACTGTCATGTCAGCTTTTAATTGATAAAGAAAGATAAATCAATCAGCCGAATTATCCAAAATTTTCCTAGAATTTCTAAATATAACTATTTATTAGGTTTGAGTCATACTCATCAACATGCTAATAGATTCAGAGAACTGAAGCGAGCCTTAATGTGTGTTGACATCAAGATTTACATCAGTTGAAGTAATTACTTGCCACTTGTCAGTAGTGATGTTAAAGCACAACCAATTATTCTATTTTATGTTACATTTAGCTAATACCAAGCAATTTCTAAAGTTTATATACACATCTTTGTTCATATTTCAACCTTTTTTTGCTTTTGTTTAACTCTATAAAAAATTCCACTCTCCCATGACATAGTTAACAATTTAAGTCATTCTCTTACTAAAAAAAAAAAAAGGTAGTCCTCAGGAGATCCTAGTGGCTTTGGTCTCCTTAGCTGCATTCACTGGCAATTACAACATGGTAGCCACAACAATTTAGGTAACAGTGAACAAATCAACAACCAATAACTAGCAAGATTTGTTTTAGAGATAGGGAGACAGAGGGATAGAAGATAAAAAATTTATTTATTTTCATTTAAAAGAAATTGAAAGGAAAAACCAAATTCTAAAAAATTAAATAAAGAACAAATACAAATTAATTATACCAAGCATACTACCTGATTGGTGAAATTAATTATCTTAATACGTAATCACCATCCTTTGCTCTTTATTATCCTCATTATTGTCGTTGTCATCATCTTCTTTTAAGAAAAAAACTAAAGATATTCTAGTCATAATTCGTCATCTTTAAGCTATAAATTGGTTCATAATGTTTGTTGTTTGACAAATATTGGCTTTGCATAATTTTTCAATTGACATTTTGTTCAGGTTAAAGAAAAACGAGCGGAGTTAGAAAAATTGAAAATTACATTCGTCAGACGAGCCTCAGAGTTCCTAAGGAACTATTTTTCTAGCTTGGTAGACTTTATGATAAGTGATAAGAGTTATTTTTCTCAGGTTTTAACTTACCCTACCTTGGCCGCCAAAGTTTTTTCTCTTTTTATCATTACTTGAGCTACTCACATTTCTTTTGTATTGGCATGCAGCGTGGTCAACTAAAGAGGCCAGATCATGCAGATTTGAGGTATAAATGCAGAACATATGCACGTCTTCTGCAGCACTTGAAGGTCATTACTTCTATAAATCCTAGAATCTTTCGAGAGGTTTTTCACATGACCATTTTAACTTGATTTTGCATGATTGTATATTCAGAGTCTTGACAAGAACTGTTTAGGTCCGTTGAGGAAGGCTTACTGTCAATCCCTTAACTTGCTACTTCGGCGAGAGGTGAAGTGAAATTTCTATGATAGACCATCACAGATGTTCCATCATGTAACTGATTGGAGCCTTTTATTGCAAGTAGAAAAAAGAGAATATACATTTATATTTTGTCGGTACCAGTGTTGTGTACTCACAAAATGTGTATTAAATCACATTTTAGGCTCGAGAATTCGCAAACGAACTCCGTGCAAGTACCAAGGCATCAAGAAATCCCACTGTTTGGCTTGAAGCATCTGCTGGTTCTAGTCAGACAACAAACAGTTCAGATACTTCTACTGTTTCTGAAGCATACTCAAAGATGCTTACTATCTTTATCCCTCTTCTCGTTGATGAGGTCAGTTTCAGTGTTTTAACTTATTGATTTTTCTTACTTATGATGATTCCTTTTGCTTAATACTTTGTTGTTTCCTTTCATTAGAGTTCATTTTTTGCACATTTTATGTGCTTTGAAGTTTCTGCACTTGCTCCATCCGGTGCTCCTAATGGTAAACAAAGGTCTTCCAATAATGGTGCTAGTGATGACGATTTGAGTCCAATGGATGCTGATGGAAATGATGTAAAACCAAGTAAGCATGTTGCCATTGATTGGTTTGTTTCATCATATTAAGTTCTTTGACTTATGGGTTTGATAGTAGTCTTAGCTATTTGTGTTATGTTTCTTTTGACATTTATTCAGATAATAATGTGAATGAGTTCAAGGCATTAAATGAAGCCCTTCACGAACTTCTTGATGGAATTCAGGTAGAATTTTGTTGAAGCCCTTCATCTTGACATTTTTGGCTGATAGAGCATGTGGAAGTCGAAAATTTTGTTTACTTTTGATAGTTTTTATCTGAAAATGAGTAAACATGGATGCCTCTGCTTGCAACAGTGTTTTAATATCTTCGATAATAACATATGTGATCTCATGTTCATGAGTCCTTGACTGCTCAATTTTGAGAACAATTCCAGCATGGACAGCACATATGAGCATAACAGAATAATCAGGAAAGCTTGATCTGAAAATTGAAAAAATGTATTCTCAAAGAAACTTAGATCTTTAAGCTGAAAACTGAATTTGTCTTGAAAAATGAGATAGGCCAATAAACATATTCTCGGACTACAATATTATTGGGGCAGTCCTGTAGATGTTTTATAGCTAAGATGGGAATATGTAAGTTGCTAGGAAAGGAAGTTTATACTTCATTATACCAATGGTAGTTATTAAGAAGAGTATAAAGATGAGGAAGAGAAGGATTTTTGTAAATAAATCACTTAATACATTTGAATCAAAACCATTGATTGTTGACCCAATGATCGATGTGTGGACCCTCATTAATACCTATAAATAAGTTGACTTTTGTATTATATTTTTTGCTTATTTCTTTGTATTTTAAAGGTTTATTTTTTGTATTTTCAGGAAGATTTCTTTGCAGTTGTAGATTGGGCTTACAAGATTGATCCGCTTCGTTGCATATCCATGTATGGGATCACAGAGAAGTATCTTTCTGGTCAGAAAGCTGATGCAGCAGGATTTGTGCGAGACCTGCTTCATGAGTTGCAATCGAAAATATCAGGGCAGTTCAATAGGGTAAGCTGCAATTTTTTTTCTTTTTCTCTGGGTATGTTCTCCACTAATTACATCTGAAATATATTCTTATACGATTTCTCATCCATTTTGCAGTTTGTTGATGAAGCTTGCCACCAGATCGAGAGGAATGAACGCAACATAAGGCAAATAGGGGTCCTCTCCTATATTCCAAAGTACTATTTGGAGTGTTCAGTCGAGTTTATTTTACCGTACAACATATCAGTTACATTTTCGGATCTTGCAATTGCATTGTGCTTAATAGACATATAGGTTGTCTGTCATCCTGGTATTACTCGATAGTGAAACACTTGCAATAATGATGCTATTTGTAAAGGACATTAGTTAGATATGTTTCACATTTATTTTATTATTATTCTGTGTTTATCCTTCTGAGTGAAACCACTGTCAACAATGAAAATGCTTGATTCCCCTCAAAAAAACAATGAAAATGCTTGAGCAGTCAGTTATAAATATTCCTTAAAAAAGCTATAAAGGTTCCTTGTTTATTTTGTTGTATTATGCTAGATAGCTCATATTACCTTCCATCATGTGCCCCAAAAAAATTTAAATCATATGAGCATCATGTTACTTCACATGTCTGCATTTTTGCTTTGTGATAGGTTTGCTACCCTTGCAACACGCATGGAACAATACATTCAGGGGCAATCCAGAGAATTGGTGGACAAAGCATATACTAAAGTAGTAAGTCGTTTTTTCCTGCCTCTAGGCAGGCTGATTATCATTAGAACATTTACGGAGAATGTATCATCAATTATTGAGCTACTTAAAAAGGCAATTTTTTTAACTAGGTTTATTTTTCTCTCTGATATCAAAATTAACATGATGGTGAAAATACTATGGTCTCAAAATCATTTTGAGGATCTGTCGCATCTTTCTGACTTTAGATTGTTGATGCAGGTAAGCACAATGTTTGGAACTTTGGAGAAGATAGCACAAAGTGACTCTAAATATGCCGACATTGTACTACTGGAAAATTATGCTGCCTTCCAGAACAGGTTTCCATTAATAAGTATCCTTTGTTGTCTTATATTATCGCCTATATTAGAGTGAAGTAAATAAGTTCTAGCACAAGAGTATATACAATGAATTTATTTATTCATTTGGTTGCAGCTTATTTGATTTAGCAAATGCTGTTCCGACTTTAGCCAAATTTTACCATCAAGCCAGTGAAGCATATGAACAGGCTTGCACTCGCCATATCAGTTCGATCATTAACACGGTATGTGCATTTAAGCATTGGATGGTTTTTTTAGTGGGGAAAGGATGACTGCAACACTTGGGTAGTCATCCGGATTGTACTAAAACCAAAACCATTGGATGTTCTTAAGTATGATAAATTACTTCAGCCAAGATTTTAGGTATTAATTCCATTTTTCTATTGTCTGGGCAGCAATTTGACAAATTATTTCAGTTTTTCCGCAAGATCGAAGAACTATTGTACACGGTATCTCATGAAGAAGTAAGTGAAAGAACAGCTCAACTTATACTCCATTTTAAATTAAAAATTATCTTTTCTGTGATGTCTTTTCGTTTGTATTTCCTTTTGCTTTGAAAAAAATTGTAAATTGTTTCATTCAATTAACTATGGTGATCAATAGACAATGGGATTTTATTGGCTCCTTATTTGGCTGTAGATAAGATCATCATTGTCCATGTAAAATGCATCTCCTTGTTATCATTTAAGTCATGCTTATAACAGACCTTAATGCATGTTTAATGGCATCTTTCATCTAGTAAACGGGTTGGAGGACCTATGTTCAATATTTTTGAGATATTGCATCTAGTAAGTACTAGTATTTATCATAAAGGTATCTTTACTGATACAACGGAATATGAGAATGCGTTTTGTCTCCCCGTTAATCAAATAATCAGGTTCCAAAGAATGAGAAGTGTTTTACAAAAGGGGATCAATGCCAGGATTCTACACCATATTTTCGTTGTTATTTTGATAAGTTGAATATATTATTAAGTTTGTTCTCTCAAACTTCGTTTGTCAAGTATCTTATTTTTTTTTTTTTTTGGCTTCCAAGAAATTCCATTTCAAGTTTCGGCTACAGCGCTCTACTAGCATTAATATCTATCATCTTGTTGAAATAGGATTTGTGGAATACAGAGCATGGTCGATATTTCAAGCATATGCAATTTTTTTATATTCAACTTAAATGTTTAGTGTATTACTTTTGACGTGTGGTGTAGGAAAAAGAGAACTAATCTACAATGATAATTTGACTTGTATTTCCTCTGTCTCTCGACAATCACTTTTGAGATCTTTGGCGAAAACAGGAAACACATGGAATGATGTGAGGACTTCATTTTTATGTTTATTGTGATGTGCCTAATGCTCGTTCTCAAAGCGCAGATCCCTTATCAGCTTGGACTATCAGCTACAGATCTACGGAAGGTCATAAGGTCTAGCTTTTCTGGAGTAAGTGGATTACAGTTTGTCTCAAGTTTCTTGCATCTTATCCTAGTTACCTCCTGAAATAATGCATATATTATTAGCAATATTGTCTGATATATTATTTGCAGAGGCACCGAAGAAAACTGAAAAATCTGTAGACACTATCTATTTCTTCTCTTTGAAGATTGCTTGTTTTGTTTTTATCTTTCTTCATTTTGGTTCCATTATTGGCCTTTCTATGTTCATTGATGTCGTGTTATTGTGGACTGTTGTGCTATTTAATTATGCTGGCAACCCTCTTTTCTTCGGTATCATAAGCGCACTTATTTTTCCTTTCAGATTGACAAGTCTATAGCTACCATGTATAAGAGGCTCCAGAGGAGCTTATCTTCTGATGAATTATTCCCACCTCTATGGGATAAATGCAAGGTCTGTTTTTTCTCGTTCTTTCTGTTGTCACACACGGCTTCATATTTGTATTTGCTATTCATGGTTCAAAGAGTTGTAAAGTGATTTCCGTGTGTTTTCGTTGAAAACATATATTGTCCACTTCACACTCATTTTGGAATACCTTGGATATCCGACTCGAGTTTTTCTTAAAATCTGTGCCTTGCTTTCTATACATTTCAGAAAGAGTTCTTGGAGAAGTATGAAAGCTTCGTTCAACTGGTTGCCAAGATTTACCCAAAAGAGAGTATGCCTTCAGTGGCGGATATGAGAGGCTACTTGCCTCCTAATTAGATATTTAATAGGATGTGTTGTGTCAAGTCCTTTGCTGTATTTATATCTTTTTCCATTTCCTTCTACCTACGCTATTCAATTTATATGTTGTATCTGAGAAAAAAATGCTGCTGTGTAAGTGTATTTTCGTGGTGGAAAGATTTTGGTTTGTTATGTAGCGGCGCAGCTTTTGATATCAAGCTAATCTGCTCGTTTTCCCTTTTATTTTCTTTTATTTTTGTTCAACAACCATCGAGCAAGGGAGTCGTTCACCTTCATTTAGGTACTTTGTAAAGTTTACGTTGATTTTTGAAAAAAAGATATATATGTGATGGTATAAGCCAAAAAGGAGTTTATGTTTACCAATTAATTACTGAGTGATCATTTAAATTATTTGATGATATCAAAATAAGATTAATTATGTAAATCCATTTATCTTTTTTCTAGGTTAAGATTCGATTAGTTTATTAAGAATTTTTCTCTTTAAAATTTGACAAAAAGTGTTGTGGTTAAACCAATGAAGAAATTTCACTCTTTGGGTGCAATTTTTCAAATACATTTTAGAATTATACATAAAAATTTAAATATTATATATATATTTGTACCAATATGATATATATTAATTAATATAAAAATTAAAAAAGGGCGACAATGGCATATGGGGAGGAGGGCAGCGCTCCCTCTCATTGCGTTGGCAATATGCAAGGGGGGGGGGGGGGGGGGGCCCTTATATTGTCGAGGGAGAAGGTGTGTGTTGCGCATGTTGCGAGATTATCTCGAACCTGGTCAAGTTTGCTTTTAGTATGCAACGACTGACTTTTATGGTTGAGACGATTATGATGAGAGTTGACATGGCGAGATAGTTTATCATGACATCATGGCATTAGTGCACTGAGGCACTAATGCATACGCGACATTCATGGAATTACGGGGCATCGAGAAGTATCATCGATGGAGGTTGTCACTCTACGCTCCAAGCCATACACTAGAATTAGAAAAAAAAATTGACTTGTATTATATAATAATATAAAATACATATGTGCCTAGAAGATAATGTACAGTACGTAAAAGAGTCTCAATACAAAATATGTTCTTTGGAGCATTGAAAGACTACAAACTTAAGTTGAATGGTGTTGGTGTTGCGAGATTTTACACTTCGTGTTACGAGAAAATACCCCGACACACACGGGGTGCCACGCGCCTTCGCCCCCTCTCCCCCTCATGTTGTTGGTGGGAAAAGGCACGTCAGGCTCAAGAGGTGTCGCCCTCCTTCATGTCTCCAGCACGGGAAAGAGAGTGTGTTGCACCCCTTCCCCTCTTGGGGAGGTCACATGCCTCCCTCTCATCGCGTTGTCGGCAAGAGAGGAACAACTCAACTTTCGAAATTAGTCATTCTCAATTAGCGTATATTTTCTTCTTCCTTTGTAGTGCATTGTGCACGGAGGGAGAGACACCGGCCCTCTCCTTTGTGTCGTCGGCGCGGCGAGAGAGGGAATGCCACATCCGTAATACCCTCCTCTTTGCATTTTTGGTATGGTGAGAGAGGGGGGCGCCGTGCTGTTCCCCCTCTCCCTTTGGTGACGGCAAGGCAGGGGAGGGGGCAGCTTCCTCCCTCTTTGTTTTTAATTTTTTTTATCAATTAATACATTATTATTTTAATATTTGCATTTATTATACCATTATATTAGAATGGAAGAAAATAATATTTTATTACGTTCGGACATATGCACATGTGGGGGAAAAAACAAGATGTATGACGTTCACCGATAAGAGTTAAAGAGTAAATTAAAGAATAGAATTAAAAAAAGATTGAAGTTAGAAGAACATTTATTAAAATTTACCCTTTGAGATGTTTGATTGAGAAAAGGGAATCCCGAGTTTGTGCAGAGATGACATCATGCGACCTTAGCAAGATCTGCCCTGAACATTTGAGATCTTGTGGTGGCGAGCTCTGCGTCACGTCGGACCCCTGGAGCTCGCAACCTGAAGAGGATGACACGTGGGAAGACAAGTAGGGATTGGTTGCAGATTTGTGCGCACGGGACAATGCCACCGACGGAGAGCAACAAAAAAATATTCTCTGTTTTATTTTATTTAGCTTTTTGTCTACTAACTCGAGATCCAATCTCTGGGGTCTCGTCCTTACTTGCAACATGGAGGGCATTCGGAATTCGTGAGCTTTGCAAGTGGGAGAGGAAAGAGAAGAGAAGAAGGAATTACTACGTGTAGAGCAGGAGAGATGAGAGGAAAGGAGATTACGACAAATATAGAGGGGATCAGAGAAAGAGAGAGGAACGGGGAGTTGAGAGAGAGAAGGGAAGTGGAAGAGACATAGGGAGGGGAGGATGGATGTGAAAGAGAGAAGAGAAGAGGACGAAAAAAAAAGAGGCTGGTGAGAGAGAGAGGGGGGATACACAAGAGAGAGAAAACAAAAGGGGAAGATGAAAGAAATACGCATCGTAGAAAAGTAAACATGTTGATCCGAGAATGGTGGGCTGGTATAATTTTTTTTTTTAATTTTACTACTTTATTCATTTTTTATGCTCGTATGACGAAGAGTATCAATACTTTTACCCACGAATCGTCTATCACCGATCAAAATGATCACTTGCGAGAGCTGAATGACCATTGTATTATGAACATAGAGTTAGATTCACCTTTGCATCTAGTAGTTCGCATGTAAAAGTTATTGCCATGTTTTTTTTTCCAAAGCTGTCTTTTGAGGTTCCTCCTCCTCAACCCGATCTAAAAAATTATGGATTTAATAGGAAAAAGATTGCAAAAATCAGCGGTTACTTTTAAAATTGGTGATCAAAATAATGATGTCTAAATGTAAAGCCAAAATTTTAAATAATTACATAAACAAGATTGTCGTCAATAATTTGAACTGTATATGGATGCAAAAATTTAAATTCTTATTAGTTTTTAAGAATTAATCGATTATATATAAAAATTTAAATTTAATATTTGGATGAAAAATTTAAAAATTGATTTGACATATTTGGATTAAAGGAAAGAACTAAAAAGATAATTTATTATTTTTATTGGTATGTAAGTAATATTATAATGTATGTAAAAGATATATTCGAATAAAAGTATTATATAAAAATATATTTAATTTAATGAATAATATTAAATTTTTTTTAGGGAAATGGATAATATCAAAATATCTTATTCATAAAGCCTCAAGTACAATAACTATACTATTATGTACTATTTATAATATTTAATATTAAACTATTTTATAAAATACTTATTTAGTATTACGCCTAAATAATTTATACTATATTTACTTCATTATAATAACTAAAATGTACTAAAAACATAATTGAACTTGCAATATTAAATTAGTTATCAACTTATTGATTTAGTTAATTATCACTTAGACGAGGAATGAGATAAGTTTATTTTTATAATATAAAAATATTATATTTGTAATTTATTATTATTTAAGATGATGTAAGAATATATTTCAGTAAATAATATTAACAATATTTTATTATACTATAATTAGGAAACATTAATTATTTAATATTTAAATAAATAATTTGTTTTATAAGATAAATGATAATGTGCTAATAAATATATAGTCATACATACTTTTAAAAAAATAATTGGAAACAAAAATTTTGAAAAGAAAAAAAGGAATTATAAAAAAATATAGTTATTACTTTTACTACGTGTAATGTTATAGAGATAATAATATTTACTTGTTTCAATTAGTAACTCTATTATTGTGTTTAAAAAATTATTGCTATGCATATTTATAAATTTAAGTTTCTATTACTTTCATGTAATTATGATTAATGGGGATGTCCCCTATCTTATCAAGGGATGGATCATCAATCTAGGGTGGGAATATTAAAAACCCCCAAAATAATTCCTCTTCACTCCTTCATTATAAAAGCTATTATAAAAGTTTGTGGGCTTTGCAATGTCAAAAACAACGTTTCAAGTAGCGTTTAGCAGTTGAAACGCTATTTTCTCTATTTGGTTGTACACGTAATAAAATAAAGTTTAGCGTTTTGAATAAAAAAATTGAAAAGCTACTTCTACTAGCATTTAGCTTTTAGCGTTTAGAGATTTATATTTTTTCCCGATTTTATCTTTATTCAAATGAATTATTTCTTTTTTTAATTTATCTTATTATTTTGTAAATTTTATTTTATCACCATTCAACATTATTCCTTTTATATTCATATTTAATTAATTACTAAATATTTATTTATTAATAATGGATAAAAATAATTTAATAACTAATATTTTTAGATCATGTATGAACTATATAAAATGTATTATAAATATATTTTAATAAAAAATTTACTCATGAAATTTTATTTTATTTTATTGAGATATTAATTATTTATAAATTTTAATAAAATTTGTATAGCGATTGAATTGAATAATTTATTGTATGTCTAATTATGTCATTTTATATTCATTCGCTAATTTCACCGCTAAGTTTATCAAACGCTTATTTATTAATATCTTAGATGAACTGCTAATCACTAATCATCAGCCGCTATCCGCTATTCGTTATTTAAACCGCCATCCGCTCGTTAAACCGCTATCCGCTATTCGTTATTTAAACCGCCATCCGCTCATTAAACCGCTATCCGCTCGTCAAACCGCTAATTATGCCAAACAGACCCTATTATAAAAGCTAAACTCTCATCGTGCCGCAAGCCGAATGAGGTTACGCTCGCTAGTAGTGACAATCGCTCGTGTGATTGCTTTGACTGAGATGTACTCCAAGCGCGGAATATTATAAAAGATATTTTTAAATTTGAATAAAAAATAATCGTCACTATTTTTAAAATTTGTTTGTTCATATTTTTATATGCTCGTTGGAATATTTTTTTATCAATATTTTGTTGATGCCTTCATCAGATATTCTCTTATCCATGATGCTTGGTGCTGATCCCAATGTTATTATTTGAGGTATGAGATTATAAATTCTAGTATAATATTTTTTTTTGATAATTTTCTTTTTTCTTGCGAAATAATTATTTTGTACATTAAGTGTATATACTAGTGCTAATTCTGTGTGATGCACGAATGATGAATATTATAAAAGTATTGTAATAACCAACAAAAAGAAAAGATAAAAAAAAGTTTGAGTTCGATTGAATTAAAAATGGCCCACAGAATTAAGGGAGAAGAACCGAATCGGAGTGGAGATAGAATTTAATCATATCAAATCTAACTAGGAGAGGAAACCTTTATAAAAGAATACAGAATTTCATTAATTCATTTTTCCTGAACACCTCACGAAACCCCCCTTCTGCGTGGCTGTCCCTGCGCATAATCTGAGAAGAAACAACCCCTGTTGTCCCAATTACAGACAGAGATCAAGAGGAAAAAATAGGGAGAAAATAGGGCACTGTTGATAACTTTTCGACGAATTGGAGAAGGGATTAATCGCAAATAGAGGTGGGTGAATCGAAATCACTTTACATAACTTAGAATAGATTGAATCCTCTGTCTGACATGATTCGTATGTATGAAAAAAAGGAAGCAAGAAATGATGCATGCCTTGTTTTGCCCTAATTAATTTTGTATGTTTGATTTCTTGATTGATTGCATATATGATTTGTTTCTTGTTATTATATTTATGTATGATTGCTTTCTAAGAGATAGAAATTAGTTTAGGGAAAGATTATGCCAGAGGTTTTAAGGAATTTTTGTGTCTAAAAATAATTTGGATGTCGATCGATCGACCGGCCTTTTGTTCTTTGTTAGCCACCGGTCGACCGATTTTCCGATCCCATGGCCGACTTCATCATAGATCAACTGGTCAACTAATTTTTCCCAATTTCATGACCTGACCGATCGACCGATCCTCGAGATTCACCAGCCGATTGGTCGACCGTTCAATAGAACAGATCGACCGATTCAGCCATCCTAGAGTCAAATTTTTGAAACCCATCGGTTGACCGATCTGGGCAGACCGGTCGACTGATTTTCAGTGATCCTTTTTATTCGATTTACCAATTAATCCACTCCCCAATCTGAACATTGCCTGTGTAGAACTGTTCCTACTTTCTGCCCTCAGTGAGATCCATCCCTAATTTCAATATCGATTCTTTTAATGATTGACTTCTCATTGATCTTATCGTCTCCATTGGATAAAGAACAAAGAGTCACATGTTATTAAAAGTGATTAATAAGTTCAGAGAGAAGACTAATAATGGATTGCCAGTCCAAGCTAAATGCATCAAAATAAGGGTAGCTCCCTTGATCATGGTTTGATCACTCATTGATCCGCACAAGTCTATATCGTTTGCTCGGCATACCCCAAGAACTAAAGGCACTTAAAGTCTCCGTGATTTCTAAATATTTATCAAGACTAAAACAAGTCAAGTTATCGTCATGATTTCCAAGCATGCCATATTTTCAAGTTTACTAAGCATCATTTGATTATCATGATTCATGATATCCTTTTATTCATCTCTTATTATGATTCATGATGCTGCCACGTTATCTTTTTCATGTTCATGCTAAGTATGCCTTTTTTTTACTCTTGATTATTCTATTCATGTTATGCGTTGTATATCATGTGATTCCCCACTAGGTTGTAAAGCTTACGAGAGGACATTCTCCCCTGTGTCAGATTTCCACAGGACCAGTGATGAGGTGGAGTAGGTGTGTTGCGACAAGGCTCTGACGAAAAGAAAGCACATGAACCACAGGGCTGATTAGATTTCTTATTAATTTTCTTTTTCCTTCCGCATTTATGGATTCATAATGTAGAACCTTATTATATTTCTTAGAGATGATGTAGTCACTTTTAGACTTCCGCAATTAAAATTATCATTTTCTTATCCGTTGACGTGTCTCGGTTCTTGACTGAGATATGGTCAACATGATGGTCAAAGTCGTAGCGTCCGTAGTGTCTTCAGATTGGTCTTCGCCACGTGGCGAGAGTCGATTTGGGGGCGTTACAAGTATACAACATATAAATGAAATATTATAATTTACAACAACTATCAAAATTAAATTGTTAGTCTTTAAATGTGTTAAATAAGCAAAAGTTTGAAACTCAATTTAAATCTCTCAAGACCTCAACTTCTACATAAATTATTTTTTCTTAAATAATTAATTATTTTTCAAATATATAATTATTTCATGATTTATAATTTTTTTATAAGCTAATTATCATTGGACTCAAATTGATATTTTATTTCATGTTTTAAATATTAATTTTTTATTTTGGAAATACTATTTTTTATAAGCAAATACTAATTTTTTATTTCATGTTTTAAATTAAAATTTTATTTTGGAAATAAAACAATATATTCTAAAAATTACATAGTATAATATTTTATTATACTTGTACATTACCTTTTATAAAGAAAAGATTATTTATTTTAATCATACTCAAATTGAATATTTTTTATTTCTGAAATAATACAATATCTTTTAAGGAGGAAATATTACTTTTTATTATACTTGTACATTATCTTTTAAAAAGGAAAAATGATCTTAATTTGGTCCCAATTTCTTAATGCCAACAAAACTCAATATCTTTTAAAAATTAAAATTTTATTTATTTCATTATACTGTTAGGATACCTTTGAGAAAGGAAATATTATTTATTTTATTCGTAATCAAAATTAATCGATTTATTTTTTTAATTGCTGCGTTAATACATTTTTTAAACAGTAAAATATTATTTATTTTATTATACTTGTTCATTATCTTTTAGAAATGAAAGATTTAATCTTAAATGGACTCAAATTGAATTATTTATAGTAAATTAATGTTTAATTAAAACATAAATTACTTTTAGAAAGGAAATATTATTTACATGTACATTATCTTTTAGAGAGGAAAAATGATTTATTTTAAGACATCCTAAAAATTCTGCTTCTAGTTAATTATGCGATTTAATTTTCTTTTATTTTTTGTTACCATATACAAAAAACATTATAAGTTAATTTACATTTTATAAAATTATTATAGTTGTCCATTATATTTTAAAAAGAAAACAAGGAAAAATTAATTTTAATTGAACTCAAATTGAATTTTTTATTTTAAATTATTTGGACTCAATTAAATTCATTGCTTTAATATTTCTAATTTCAAAAATAATACATTTATCTTTTAAGCATGAAAGATTATTTTTTATTATACTTAAATATTATTATTTTAATCTCAAAGTATTTTTAGAAAGGGCATAATAATTATTTTATTATATTTTGTGCATTACCTTTTAAAAAATGAAGATTATTTATTTTAATCATACTCAAATGATATGAAAAGAAATATTAATCTTAATTTGATTAAATTTAATTCTTTATTTTAATTTTTTTATTCCAAAAAAATAAATTATCTTTTGAAAAGAAATTATTATTTACTCACATATTATCTTTTAGAAAAAAATACTATTTATTTTAATCATACTCAAATCGGAAAAAAAATGTTAATCTTAATTTGACTCAAAATGAATTATTTTATTTCAAAATAATTTTTAGTTCTGGAAATAACAAATTATCTTTTATGCTACTTGTACATTAATTTTTAGAAAGAAAATATTATTTATCTTAATCATACTAAGAAAGATGTGCTTGTAATGAAAATAATAAAGATAATATGCTTCTAATCAAAATTTGCTTAGAAGTTTAATCTTCTTTTATTTTTCTTATCTTATATAACAAACAATTATAAGATAATTTTTATTTTTGAAAATCTAAATTAGATTTATATTCTTAGCCACTTGTCGTGCTCTCGTGCATTGTGTGTATGTGTGCAATCATCATCCTGTCAACCTTGAATGCAAGTTGGGAAAATGAAAAACAAAATATCCCCTCAAACAATCAACTGCAAGATGTTTAAACAAGAGGTGCGACAAAAACAATTACCTTAGCAGATTAAAAAAGACAGATGGTGAATTCAAGAAGATATATGGAATCAAAAGCCAGCATGTTCATTCTCCAATTTGTCTGGTCAATTAAGTCGATATCTGCAACACCAATGAACAACAGAAACAACGACCAACTTGCTTAGTGTCAATGTGTGCAACTGAAGCAAAAAATAAAATTGGAAAGTAAACAAAATAATCGAAACTTCACGAGCAGATATGTATCTTTACATACAAAATAGGACAAACTTATTCAAAATTCATCCTTCACAACTTCCGACAAGTATCTAAAAAATCCGATAAAAAGAAAACTCCGATCATGAAGAAAATTTGGGAGCTAACATGAGAGAGGAAGGAAAAATAAGATGTGACAGATTGAACTCACTTACATGGTCGTGATGGATGCAAGGAACTTGAGGAAGGTAGTTGTAAAATTCTGAAAAAAAAAGATTTATTAAAAGATCAAATCGACCTCATAAATGAAACCATCTTTAGGGAAGATGTGTCTTTTAGTGGACATGATGAAATTGAACTAGAATACCCTTAAAAGCAAGATTGTTAGAGGGCATTTTAGTCATCCAAACAAAAGATAAGAAAAATATGCCTAAAACTCCCCTAAACCTTCTTTCCCTCCCTCATTTTCCCCCATTTCTCCTTCCCAATCAACAACCCTTGTTGTTTAGGAGTTCTTGTTCATGGTGCCTTAGGAGCTCAAGAAGGAGGAGAAGAAGAGCAAGAGGGAAGAGGGACTACAACTTCAGCCATTGGAGAGGAGCACATTAGGAGAGGAGGAAGAAGAACGATTAGATTAAGAGGATTTTGGGCAAAAACCCTAGTTATGTAATTGGATGAATCCTGTCTTTAATTCAACTGACACTTGAATTTAGAGTTTTATCTTGATTCTTGGATTGTTGTCACATGAATTATTCATTTTACGGATGATTAGTTCATATAAATGATGTTTTTGACATTTATATAAAATGCTTAGGATTCTTGATACTTGCATGGAATCTTACATTTAATTTCTCATTTCATGTTCTTGATCTTGTTGATATGAATGCTGACAAACTAGAAACTATGTGGTAGAAAATTGAAACTAGTGAACTCAAGTTTGAGGAAGAAATGGATTGTATTGTGAATGGAAAGAGAAAACTTATGAAGAAACCATTTTTTTCCTTGTTCTCCACCCTCTCTATGGGTAGGCCATAGCGGGAGCAATCAAATCGTAGTGTCACGATGTAAATCGTAGCACTCAAGGACATGAATGAGGTGTTCTTCCTATTCCATATGGATAGACCGCATTTTTGCCATCCAAGTCGTAATGGAGCAATCTAATTCATAACGTTGAAGGTAAAAAATATTGACAAACCATATTTTGGCCATCTAAATTGTTTTCACGTGATTTAAATAGTTTTCATACCTCCCCATAGTTGAATTTATCATGAGTTCTTTTATTAAGAGATAATTATGGTTATTTGAAGCGATTATGCTATACTTGGATTTCATTACATAAATTGTTATGTCATATGATAGTGTTATTACTATTAAGGCCAAACTATGTTATACTATGCTTCATCCATGTTAATTAAGTTAGTCCTTATCATGCTATTTTTGAATGATTGTCATGTTTCGATTGCATATGTTATTGATTGATGCACTTAGACTTCAAAAATGCATGCTAAGCATAGGACAAAAATCAATCATTGATTGAATGCACAAAGTTGTTAGTCAAAATATTGGCCCCGGTGAATGGGTCTTGGACACGAGAAGTTATTTTGGCATACCTTTGAGATGTCTTTTTGGTCCAAAGAGTGACCAAAATTGACCAACTAATTATGGGCTTCGGGGATCATCAAGTATCAAAATTATATGACATGCTAATTAAATATATTGTCTAGTGTTTGATAACCCTATTAAAATAACAATAATTGATTATGGGGCATTATAATGTTTAATGCAATTGTTTATAGGCTATCGATTGAATGATATCATAGTGAATATTAATCAAGTCTAATGCAATTGGATTATTGTTATTAAAATGATATTGAAATTGGTTTATTCATCTCTATTTTTATGTTTCATTGACTCATAATTTGTTTCATCACTTCATTTCAAGTTAATAATTGATTTATTTTTTCTTTGAAAAAGCAAAAGTTATCTATTAATACTTAAAGGGGGACAATCCTTCCAAAAACCATTTGAGTCACGATAATGACCCATACGAGACAAAAAATCAACGGCATGATTACATTGATGATTGATGTGTTTACATTTGAAGTTGTGTAATGCAGAGATATAGTGCCAGATGGTTCCCATGATGTTGAGTATCTTCCAAGGATTGGGAGACGTCTTGGCCACAATCTTCACTAGCAACTCTGAGTCCGTGCCACAATCGACGAAAAGCTATCCACGTTGTGCGCAACACTGAATCCCATACATGAGTGCCGAAGCTTCAATCTGCAAAGCCGAATCCACTTTGCAACTGCAAGCAAAAGCTCGCCATGAGAGGATCGAATAATAAAGCTAGCACCCCAAGAGACACGGACCCATAGAAGGATCCATCTGAGTTGAGGCTGACCCAACTTGCCACAAGGGACTCCCATAGGGCCCTGGGTGGGCCACGAGAGGTAGCATTGCATGCCTACCAATTATATGTAACATGTCCATTATGCCCTGTAGGACCCTCTCCCACACAATCAGTACGGTAGCAATCTTGGACTGAAAATGGGCATAATTTCATGAAAGCCAAATATTCCATAAAATAAAGCCAAAAAGTGATATCAGGGACGATCTTTGATCGTGCCCCTCCTTGATCCAGTTCCCGAAAGCCTAGGAATCACGCATAGAAAATTGATAACAAATATTATGAGAAAATAGATTCCATAAAGCTCTGGAGAAAGAACAGTAAAAAAAGAGGTGAGTAGCCTTTCTAAGGAAGTGCCACATAACACAGGCGAGGTTAATTGAAGGATTAAAATGAGAAAGGAAGTCAAGAGTAGGTAAGCGATTGTGCTTAAGTTTCCAAAGGAAAAAATATTTTTTGTGAAATGATGAGCCACCAAATATCAATCCAAGATTGCTTGTCGGGCACCGGAAGTGGAGTTGCCCGACTGCATAAGATGTCATAGATGCCTTTGGTGGAGGCACGACCATATGGGTCCATGCAGCATATCCACCGGTCATCATCAGCAGAGGGAGGCAGACACTGTAACACCCCAAGATTTCATCAAGGGCAATAAAGTAATTTTATAAGTTAATTATAATCCTCGATGAATTGGAGATGATCAAAAGGGGAATTTGAGAAGGAATATGAATATAATTGGAAAAGGAATATGAATAAAGGAAAAAGTACTCCTACTTAGAGAAGGATTAGAAGTTAAGTTGGATTAAAAGTATGATTAGAAAAAGAAAAAGAAAGAAAGATTAAATCCTATTGAGAGTAGAAATCATAATTAGATTGAGATTAAGGGTTTCAATTTGATTAAAAGAATGTTTAATGGATATAGGACTCCCAAATAGGATATGATTAAAAGAATGTTTAAATCTAAAAGAATGTTTAATGGATATAGGACTCCCAAATAGGATATGATTAAAAGTCTTGAGGCTTAGAAATATTTCAGCCATCGAAAATTAGACGATAAAATATTATGGAATTAAATAATTCCAAAATTAGGTGAAAAAATGTTATCATTTTAAATAATTATGAAACATAGAGAAAAGAAGGAAATAAAAGGAAAAGGTGGAAGTAGAGTTTCATTGAAAGAAGTTATGGAAGATATAAAAGGGAATTTGAATAGAGATAGATTTTGATAAGTATTGTCATGAAATAATTAGTGAAATTTGAATTTAATAAATATGAATATTTAAGAGATGATAACTAACAGTGGATGGTCATGATTGATGGAGGAATAGCCCAAGGCATAATAGGAGTCAAAAATCTTACTCGAGAACTATAAATAGGGCCTAAAGGATGGCTAGAAAAGTATGATTTGTTTTAACAAAAATTTTGCACAAGAGCCCCTCTTTCTCCTTTGTTTTCTCATAAATCGAGGCAACTAAGAGTGCATGCGATATACTATTTCGAAGCCCTGACAGAGGAGGACAAGATTCAAGTGGTAGCTGAAGGATTCTAAACGTCGATAGGGAGGAATCGTCGAACAAAGTCGCGACGTACATGCAACCCACAGGCAACAAGAACATAGTTGGTTTTTCAACCAACTTAAAGTACACAGAGGGATCCTCATCGTGTCGGTTTTCTGCGACATGGACCCTCAAGACCCTTGATCTAAGTATTGACTATTATATGGATGAAGTGTGAATTGAATTGCATGGATAATCGCATAGAAAATAAGGCCGAAAGTTGTGCTGAAAAGGTGACTTCCCAACGGCGGCAGTGCATTGTTCGGCCCAGATTCTTTGGAATCCGGGTGATGATAGAATTGATCCGGATCGAGTTCGTAAGAACTCGGCCCGAGTTGCAAGGTGCGCGATCCGAGTTCTGTAACCTGAGCGCGACACGAAGAGATTGTTAAGAATCCGAACCGAGTTTTGACTTGCTCGGCCTAGTTTCGTTAATGTTAATGGATGAATGAAAGTTGAATAGAATCCGGACCGGGTTTCGGATAGTCCGGTCCAAGTTTTGTGATGAAGATGAGATTAGATCAAGGAATCAAATTGACTCGGCCCGAGTTACGTCGGACCCGACCCGAGTTATGAGAATATGAAAATTAGATTGGGAAATCACAGGCTGATCCGGCCCGGGTTGTGTTCCACCCGGCTCGAGTTCTGTTGATCGAATTGGAATCGGTATAAAAATCGGACGAACCGGCCCGGGTTCCACCCCACTCGATCCTAGTTCTATAAAAAGATGAGTATGATTGATTATATGAGGAACCGACCCAGGTTCCATCTTACCTAGTCCAGGTTCTGAAGTTTGAAAAAGAGATTTTTAAGTTATAAAAGTATGTTTAATGTGATGATTGTGTTATTATTTATATTTGATCATATTATTATGATATTGATCTCATTGTGATGATATTGATCCTACGATTATGATATATTAATTAATGCCTTGTGCATCTAAGATTGGAAATAAAATTCAAATGAAAGCAAAAATAAACATCATAAGTTAATTAAGATAAAAGATGTAAGGTACTTAAAATTGGAAGAGTTCTCAAAGCAGCTTATATGGTTGAAACAACTCTTGTGATTGAAGGATAACTCCAAAGACAAGAATAAGTGATAAGCAGCCTTTGTGATTGAAGCAGCCATTATGTTTGAAGTTAATTGTTAAAAGTTAAAGAATAAGCATTAGCAACCCTCGTGGTTGAAGTATTGAACAACCCTTGTGGTTGAAGCAACTCTTGTAATTGAAGTATTGGTCAGTCATTATGGTTGAAGTTAAAGTAAAATTGTTTGATAAGATATTAAATTACAGCCTTTATGGCTGAAGTATAAGAAAGATTAATTGATTGTTAAATATAAAAAAATAATTGTAGTCTTTATTCTTGAAGTTAAGGATAAAAGATAATTACAACCTTTATAGTTGAAGAATAAGAGTGAATGATTGATTGATATTGAATTGTTGATGGTAATATTAATTGAATCGAAATTGCAGCATCTATGGTTGAAGTAATGTAAAGTAAAGATAGATCGATTGTTAAGATAATTGATTGTAGCCTATATGGTTGATGCTATTATTAATGAAATTATTATCATCAGCCATTATGGATGATGACAAAGGATGATAGGATTATTAATTCCAGCCAATTGATCTTTATGGCTAATGGATAGTGCATATTGATAATTGGGATTGCATTGATAGGATAATATTGATATTTTATCATTATGCATATGCTTATTATTATTGACATAGTTCATATTGTTTATTGTTACAAGTGACCATACGTATTGAGTTTATCTCATTGAGCTTTGACCCTGTACTTGAATTCGTAGAGATGATCATCACGACGACGGTGAGACGGTTGGTGACTCCTCTGACGGTTGACATGCACATGAATATATGATCCATCATTGTATAGATGTGGGCCATAACCCACATATTATTAGATATGGTATAAATGTCTTCTGCATATTATAATCGAATGTTGGAAATTAGTTTTCCGTTATTGTAAACCAATATGTTAACTGGCCATAGTTAAGTCATAGAATTGAGTGGCGTCATCGAGATAACCTTTTGGGTAGGCAAACGAAAAAAAAATCGGAGCGTTACAGACATAACCCAGAAATAAGCGAGACCAGTAGGGGGCTGAAAAACGTAGATAATAGAAGAAAATTCCACGCATGATGCAAGATAAGATCAGATACCTTTAAATAATTAAGATCATATAACTTTAAATCATACATCGGGGCATTTACATTCACATAAGTAGGCATGTAGATTAAGGGTATAGGAAATATTCAAGGATCATTCATCGCACTGGTGGTGAGCCTGTTACCAACATGCCGCATGATAGCCCCCGAGTAACACTTAGACAATTAAGAATTACACTTCAGCACTTGATCGGAGAGCGATTATATGTTGGGCTAACACAAGGGTATAAAATACCATATTTGTTTAAAACCAGTTTAGACCAAGGGGATTTAAGATCATTTAGTACTTCAAAAACCTTTTTTTAGCTAGCATATAAGTTTTAATGTAATTCAAGTTGCAAATTCCTAGGCCTCCGACGGAGGTTGGGAGCTGGATGTATCCCAGCCAATCAGATGTAAACCTTTTCCATTTTGCATGGAAGACCATAAGAACTTTCTAGTTATTTTTTCAAGCATGGAAACAGTGGAACCAGAGATATAAGTAGACCCAAAAGAATGTTATGGTAAAGAGCAGATAACAAATTTAATTAAGGTTACCCTGCCTGGGACTTTATTGAGCAACTAACTCTTCCAATCGGAAAGGTTGCTAGTGACTCTATATTTACCTGCAACCTACTTATAAGATATAGGCACACCTAAAGAAGGTTATCAAAATCGCGATCTTGATCGTAAGATCGTACGATCTTACGATCCTACCTAGGGTCGGCGATCTCGATCTCAACTTTGAGATCATTTTTGTAGGATCGGTAGGATCGTAATAGCAAGATCGTAAGATCGTTAAGATCGTAAGATCCTACCGATCCTACTAATCCATTTTTTTTAATTTTTTGTTTTGTTTTTTAAATTTTCACCAATTGCAACATGATTTTTTTGAGAAATAAAATTAAGAAAAAGGTTATTGGTTATAATTAAAATTTTAAAAATATTTTTTGCACAAAATAACTCTATTATAAATGTATATTAAGAATTATTATATAATGCTATTTCATATTCACCATATTATTGCCATTTTTTGTCAATCTATATTAAATTATTATTATTATACAAATAGTATATATATCATTTGTAACAAGTCTTAATAGGATAGTACTCAAGATAACATTATTTATAATTTAAAATATTACAAATTTATTTAAAAAAATATTATTTTACATAATTTTATATATTCAACTATTATTTTAATATATAGGTAGGATCTTACGATCCTCGATATGATCTTACGGACCCCTTCCGATCTTACATAAGATCCCGACCTTGACTACCTTGCACCTAAATACATAAAAGGAAAAGAGCCGGCAATAATGGCCAGAGAGTTCCTGATGGCTTGCCCCCACCGATGACTTAGCCTAGGGGGAAGATAGACCTGCGATTTATCCAGATTAATGGGGTAAATTACACGATTAGTCCCCCAACTTTCAGTCGATTTTAAATTGATCCCCCAACTTCAATTTGTAAGTAGAACGTCATTCATCTTTGATTTTCTTGGACGATTAATTTCATTGACCGGTGATAGTAAGTTTCTCGGTTGCCTTAGGTACGTGGTCACACATGAGTTATTTCTCTTTCCTCCCATTATTCAAGTCATCCACATCATTTAACGCTACTAACTCGGGTAAATTACACGGATCATCTTCCAACTTTGAGTCGATTTCTAAACGGTCCTCCAATTTAAATTTATAATTAGAACGCCCTCCAACTTTAATTTTATTGCACGATTCGTCAACTTGATCGATAATAGACAGTCTCCTGATTGCCTTGCTGACATAGCGTATAAAATATAATAAAAAAATTTAACTTATTGACATGACACACAAAATTATTATAAAATTAATAAAAAATAAAAAATGACCGAGGGCGTCGACGAGCTCACGAAGTGTGAGCTGGCAGAGGGGGCGCCTGCCCCCCTTTTCTTTCTCGCGCGTGGCGAGCCGAAAGAGAGGGCTAAATTGATTCCTTTTATATTTTTTGTTGTGTCATATCAACAAGTTAAATTTTATTATTATATTTCATTACGCCATGTTAGCAATGTAACTGAAAGATTGCCTATTACTGGTCAAGTGGATGAATCATACAATAAAATCAAAGTTGGGGGATGTTCTACTTACAAATTAAAGTTGGGGACCGTATTCAAAGTTGGAGGACGATCCATGTAATTTATCATGTTTAGTAGCGTTAAATGACGTGGATGACTTGAATGATATGGAGGAAAGAGACATGACTCACGTGGTAGCCACATACGCAAGACAATTGAAAAAACTACTATCATCGATAAGGGGGCTAATCGTGCAAGAAAATAAAAAATGAAGGACATTCTAGTTACAAATTGAATTTGGAGGACTGATTTAAAATAGATAAAGTTGGGGGGCTAATTGTGTAATCTACCCAGATTAATAATTTGGTTATTGAGGGAGTAGTATTGTTTTAGGACCTTGACGATGTTCTTATTGTTCTTAATGTTTGTAGCAGAAAAGATAATTAGACTATCAACATAAAGTAAATGATTGGAAGAAAAATTATTGATCTTGAATGATTGTATTCTTTCCCCATGTCCTAGTGATGGTTTAATAAGGAAGAAAGCACCTGCGTGACCATGACGAACAAGTACAGCGATAGGGAGTCCCCTTGTTCCATGCCCTTGTGACTCCTAAAAGGGGCTACATTAGAAAATAGGGGAGGTAACACATGCCATGACCCAGTTAATGAAAGTTTCAGGGTAATTCATGATTGTAAAAATGTTGTAAATTGCTTCCCCAAGAGACCCAATTAAAGGCCTTAGCCATATCCGCCTTAAGGATCATGAACTTTTGCCTCCCAATACACGAGGAGTGAGCAATCTCTTGAGTGGTAAGAATGTTATCATGAATGGATCTTCTAGAGATGAAAGTACTATGGGAGGTATCGATAATTTGCAGCGAAGTGAGCTTTAGGCGAGAAGATAGGATGCGAGCAACCACCCTATAGAGTACGTTGCACAAGGAAAGAAGACGAAAGTCAGTGACTTTGTGGGCAAGTTTAGTCTGGGGAATGAAAATATGGCTTGTACCAATCAAGAGGAAGGGAGGTAGTAGCAATGAAATTCAAGATGTCAGCAGTGATGCCTCCCCAACACCAGTAGGTCCTATAAAATTCAATGGTGAAGCGGTCAGGGGCCTTGCCGCTCGGCATGCTCCAGAAAGCAGACCGAATTTCTAGGAGGATGACCGGAGACAAGAGGGTGTGACGCCAGTGGGAAAGGAGCCTAGGGAGAGAGGGCCAGTCACTTAAGGGAATTTCAGGTAATGTTTCATAAAAGCTTGGCGAACCTGTGCTTCATTGGGAGCGAAGGTGATAGGGTCAAATTGGAGGCTAATTTTGGTTATGCTATTGTACCTGTGTCTAGTAATGGTGGTCATGTGAGAGAATTTTATGTTTTTATCGCCATGCTGAATCCAAGTTATATGTGACTTACTCCACTTCAAAGTGATATGACGGAGAAGGATTGCATGTAACTAGTACAACGAGCGAAGGTGAGCGATAAAGTTATCTAGGCCATGGGTATCATTGATGCTTTCCAGCTTGCTAATCTCCTGATTTACATTAGTGAGTCTATCTTCAAACTTCCCTAAAGTATCATGATTCCATTTTAAGATGTTTTATATGTTTCAGGGCAACGGTTGTACCCTGCCATGGGATTGAGAGTTTCAGGTTTGCTCGATTATCTTGCGTGGTTCATCGTATTCAAACAAAAAATGTTCAAATTTAAACGTATGAGTTTTCTTCGTAGTTTTGTTTTTTGTGAAAAGAGGAGGGGAGTGGTTAACAAGATCGAATGTGACAATTAAGAGACATATCAAGGAAGGTAAGGAATGAGTGAGGGCTCGCAAGAACCTGGTGGAGATGACACTTGATGTGCGACCCGCCCGGATGGTTATTGCACTAGGGGAATGTTGTCCAGTGCTCTCAACATCCAATAGACCCTGTGTGGAAATAAAGTTGTTTAGGGATCGGAGCAACTTTGTGTAAGAGAAAGACTTACCTCCATGCTTGTTTGCTGGTGAGGAGAGGGAGCTGAAATCACCGGCGACAAGCCAAGGGACGTCATCCATGTTCAGACTAGAGAGTTGCCACTAGAGCTTGAAGCGGAGAGGGGGAAGGACATTAGATAGATACAAGTAAGAAGGAAGGAGAAATTTTCAAACGTGATAACTGCTTGTAGGAATTGCTGATTGTGGGTAATCTAAAACTTGAGTGTCAGGGCTACACCAGACGAGAAGAATGCCTCCCGCATGGCTAGTCCATGATTGAAATCTCCTTGTCAGCCATATCCTAAACGCTTGATAAGCTACATCGAACGAGAAGAACAAGTGTGCATTTCTAACAATACCAGAAAGTCAGGTTGGTCTTTCTTGATAATATTCGAGAGGCACTCGCGGACCTTACTGTGGTAGGCCCCTTTGTAATTCTAGGTGATTAGTTTCATGAGTTGAGATCTGGCCCAACGCGTCCTGCCAGTGATCCCGCGCTCCCATTCTACAATGATGTGATGTCAGAGGTTCTACTTACGAACAAGTGCTTTTTTCCTTTTTTGTTGGGCCCTCTTCTCCTTCTGCTTGAGTACTGGGGTGGCAAGAGGGGTCAATGCGCGGTGAGGACCAGACCTCTTGAGAATGGAGCGAGAGGGAGGGTGAGCACCAAACCGCTCATGGACAGTAAGGTCTACGAGTTGAGATTCAGCCTGACGTGCCCCTGCCGGTGATCCCGCGCTCCCATTTTGCAATGATGTGAGGTCAGAGGTTTTACTATGAGTAAGTGATTTTTTACCTTTTTGTTGGGCCCTCTTCTCCTTCTGCTTGAGTACTGGGGTAGCAAGAGGGGTCAGCACGTGGTGAGCAGGCTGCTTGAGCATGGAGCGAGAGGGAGGGGGCTTCATGATCAGCTCCTCGTCCACCGGCTCCACCTCAAAGTGAGAACCGTCAACCGCTGCCGCCTCAGCTGTAGCAAATCGGCCAAGAACCATGTCTATCAGAGCGTCATGGTCCATGCGTAGCATCTCCAACCAAGCGATGGGGGCAGAGGGGGAGAGCGTGGCTAGAGGGGGCCAGGGAGACAAATAGGTGAAGAGCAGGAGCTAGGAAGTTCAGAGGTGGAACGGAGCGTGGAGGGGATTGGAGTGTTGGAGGAGACGTGAGTGTCTGGGAATATGAGTTAGGGGTGAGGGTTGGCCGTGGTGGAACATAGGTAGCACACATCTGTGGGCGCGCAAAAGCCGAGATGAATCCCTACAGCTATAAATGGTCGGATTTGTCTCATCCTTAGATTGTGAGAGCGGATAGGTGGCAAGCATCCCAGGGGCGACGTGACAGGGCTAAAGGCCACTTTTGAGGTAGACGATGCAAAGAGGTGTGTGACAGAGGTCGTTTGCATGGCAGACGACGTGGAGAGGTGGGTGACTGTGTTCGTTTGCATGGTAGTATCAATATGCTCCGCCGTTGCATCAATGACATGATCAAGCGGCATCAATACTTCATGGCCTCGACCTCCTAAACTTGGCCGATGATGCCCGGCCCGATTGAGCGAAGCAGTCCCATGTCAGAAGGTCTGGACCGTTCATGTTGCCGGGGGCAGCGTGTCGTGGCTAGCCACTGCCAACATCCATGGTCCGAACAGGAGAACCCCACCAGTGTCGTCGGAGGCAGAGACTCCATGGCACATGGGCAGCCCTCTAATCATTGTCCCACCGTGTTGCACTTGAAATAAAAAGAGAGGAATGCTTTTGTAGAAAGCCCACAGGAAGACGCGGGTGCCATCAGGGAGGCTCACCAGAGGCCTTGATTGACCGGCGAGCGATACTCCTGGGGCCGGGTGAGTACCTACATGCAATCACCAAGATTGGAAAATTGTGTATAAGAGATACGTGTTACCTAGCTTGTGAACATGGACATGCCCCACAATCTCCCAAGAGACCTATCAAGCTATAATTTGAGCGTCCTGCTGCTCCACATCGGCCAAAGGGATGTCCATGACATTGGTAATGGATGACCGGAGACAACGCCATTGGCGCGGGGAGATCATTGAGGCAGGGCGCCGCTCATGGACAACATCTGACCAGGTGTCTCAGGATGAGCGCGCATGAGCTGAGTTAGAGGGGGGAAGGAGGTGGTTGGGGGAGAGGAGGAGCGGAAGGGGGGCGGGGGTCCGGGATTTTGGGTGTCAATCTCCATTTCTGGGAGGTGAATTTCAGACTCCTATCACTCAGGCGAGTTGAGTTATTGATTTATTGTAAGTTATTATTTTGCTTATAGCTCTTACACACAATTAATGGGATGCTATTATGCAGGATTGAGATGAATCAGTGGCGAGTTTGGGATGACGCATTGCACATGGCAATGGTCTTTACTTTGAGTCCTTATCTTATTATTTATTATGATTAAGTGTCAGTTCACAAGCTTATGGTCATGGATTTATACTTATCTTATGTCCTTAGAACCAATTATGGATTAGAGTCTTTTTATGTTGTTGAATTGGGCCTTTCGTTGTTATTCTATATGATTCTTATGCTATGCTTTATCATGAATTAGGGATTGAGTTATATGGTTTGCAACATTGAATGTTTATTAGTATTTTGAACCGTCATCATTCTATTATAGTATAAATTGCATTCATTGATTCTACATTAAGAATGAGCTTATTTGATTGCAAATTTTAACCCTAAGCTCCTTTTATGCTTCTATTTGGATTATACCACACTCAATATTATCTTGAGATATTGAGCCTTGGTATATCGAGTGTTTGTTTTCAATATTTTATAGTCTCACAACTTAATGTTTAACGTATTAGACTTTAGATTATATTACACTATATTGGGCTTTATCGACTTTCACAATCGTTTTTATATAAATGGGCTTTATCGATAATTTGAAATCATTTTTTGCTGCAATTTTATTGCATTATGTCTTGTAGTGTCGCTTAGAACCGTTCGTGACACATGTCGTGAGGCGAATTTCGAGAAAGTTTAGTGTATTTGTTTCCAATAATTTTACAGCCTCACAACTTAATATTTCTCGTATTGAACTTTAGATTATATTACACTATGTTGGATTTCATCGATTGTCTCATTTTATTTGAACAATTGCACAATTGTCTTTATGTAAACGGATTTTTACTGATAATTTAAAATTATTTTCCGCTGCAATTTTATTAGTTTATCATAGTGCCGCTAGGAACCGTTCATAACATGTGGAGCTAATTTTGAGGACTGTGATGCCGAAGCCCAAGCTGGTACTGAGAATGATGGCATGATTTGCCAGCTTCCTCGCGGCCAAAGCCGACCTTTTCAGGTCCGAATCGATCAGCTGCTTCGCGGGCGTCATCCGTCTTCATATCGAGGTACCCCAATTTCCCCATGTTTGCACCCAAGGGAAGGACTACGAAGCATTTGATTTTGGAACAATCCAGATGGTGGACACCAAAATAATTAAATAGATTCGACTTATGATTTAACACAGTGTATTTATTTATTAGGATTATTTGTATAAACTTCTCCTAAACTATTTCGATTTTTCACATTTAATCATAAACTACGAGCCTATTTTTCATGATTTTTTGTTACTTTTATTTCTTTTAATTTATGAAAAAACAAGATTGTCTATCCCTCCGGAAAAATATAAAATAATAAGTATAAAAATAAAAAAAATGTTGAAAGGATCAAAGTGGTAAAAAAATTGTCATTTATAAAAAAATTAAATTACCCTCCCTCTGATTTTTTTCTTTTTTATATTTATTATTTGATGTGTTATGGAGGGAGAGGTAATTTAACCTTTTCATAAATGAAAAAAATCAAAAGTAACGAAAAAGATAACAGAAGTAGACGAAAGAATTAGAGTGAAAAAATTGTGATAGTTTAGGGATAAAAAAAATAAGTTTGTAGTTTAGAATTAGATACAAAAAATTATGATCATTTAGGGGAGTTTCATGAAAATAACCCTATTTAAGCATGAGGGCGAGAGATCACATGGACCTCGTGGCTAGCTGGATAGGAAAGATTACACGTGGCACACGTAGAGGGGCCTACAGAAGTGGGCACCGCTTAGTCACTCTTGCATGGTCGGGCCAGCGTTTATCGGTCGAATTAGTCAGATCAGTGTTAGGACATTAAAACTATTCGTGGGTTGTCCGAAATTCGATCATAGGGTTGATCCATTTTGACCTAATTAAAATTAGGATTTAACTGGTTGATCCTACAAATTTAATCGACTTGATCGAGTTAATTATAAATTAAAAAAATAATCATACAAAAATTATTATTATTTTTAAAATATGTAATATGCAATCAAAAGTTGTACAATCAATATGCATCAAATGAATCTGAACCGTTGAATGATGATTAGATGATTAAGATTAAATTTAATAACTTAACATTAAATTAAATAAAGGTTGATTCTCAACTATTTAATCATAATCTAACGATCTTAATTTGTTAGTTGCATATTGATGGTACAAAATTTGGTTGCATTTTACCTAACCTCATATATATATATATATATATATATATATATTTCAATGTTCTTCTTTATCAAATATATAAGGGATATCTTTATTTTTTATAATTATCCCATGAGATTTTTTATTAAAAAATATTAATTGATAATTTAATTTATGCTTACTTTGTTATATTATTTGACTTGAATTATTTTATGATATTTTTATTTTATATTTTTATTAAATAAAATATTACATATTATTAACGATATTACAATTATCACTTTAACTTATTTTGTTTTATTTTATTTTTTATTTCATCCGAACATTCGGTTCGGTCGGACCCATTAAGCAATCCGGATGGGTCGGGCAAGGTGCGTTGTCCATCTAAATGGGCTCAAAAGGTTAGAACAAATAACGGGCCATGTCACTACATGACCCGCATCTCCATCGTCCTCATGGCCGTCGCCCGAGACAATCACAATCCATTCCGGACTACGCATTTCATCGAACGGGAAGAAGGCATTGCGACTTGCGGCCGACCACACCGCCAGGTATCATCACTACCGTCGGTCTCCATCGTCCACAGCCCGCTGCCGCTGCCACTGCCCTCAACGCCGTCCAGCCTTCACAATCCCACTGCTATCCCCATCCCAACCACCATCGGACGGCTGCTGCGGTCACCGCCCCATCTCAGCCCACAGCCATGATCAAGCACACAGTAACTATTCGTCCTCGGCGATTTAATTATTTTATTTATCACATAGTTGCTTCAGAAAAAAAAGTGGCCATTAACTGCAGTGCTCGTCACTGCCCTCGATCAATTCTGTATCCAATGCTATTCTATTATTTTATTTATTATAAGACGAACAAGTTCATGCTTTTAACCTGACACAAGATGATTTATATTTTATATGCCTTTCACCTGACAAAAGAAAAACTCGAGTTTGGTTATAATAAATAAATGGAGCTTCATGAGTATTGTATGCCCATCAAGGGGGATGAAATAAGCTTTCTCGATCACGGGATTCTATAATTTGTTGGAAACCGGAGCCTTTAGTAATAGTATGGTTTACCGGGCTCAAATGAAATATTACTTTTAATTTTACAGATTTGATGCTGAAAGTATGGGAGTCGACAAATCAAGGGTTTTGCACTAAGAAATATGTGATATAATAGTATGGAAATAATTCAATTTAAAACATCTACAGAAGTTCAATCTCTACAGTATTCTATTAGTTGGTAAGCTAATGGCAATTCTTATGGCTTAGCGAATTCTGTCCAATGTTTTAATGATCACTTGATTAAGGAATAATGCTCATCTGTTTTGTCAAGAACACAATGTTGTCATGCTCTGAACCATGAGATTAATTAACCTGGTCAAAGCCATTGATCCAGCTTGAACAAGTTTACCTTATGGGAATTGATTCTCTTTTAAAATTATTTAGTGAGCTAACTATAATCACTAACTTTTTCACCTATCAAAAAATAACTAACCTTTTAAACCTAGGGAGAAATAAGAATAAGTTTACAACAACAACAACAAAGCCTTATCCCACTAGGTGGGGTCGGCTACATGGATCATACGACAGAAATAAGAATAAGTTTACTTGACTGATTTGTTACGATCACAAATTCAATGTGTTTTTTGCAGCTTCATGAAACAAGATGATCTTGGCAAAGCATGGCTGTATGTTGTTACATATATCTCAGATGAAATCAAACAAAGTGCAAGATTGGTCAATGTGTTGTGTGCCACTGTCGGGTGCGAACAGAGAAAATGAAACATGGCGATTTGTCGTTAGAAGCCGCAACATGAGGAGGTTAGACAATGGGTCTTTGATTTTTTTGTCTTGGTTATTTCTTTTATAGCCTAAAAAAACATGCTGGACATTAGGGTTTGAATTTTTTTTTTTTTTTAAATTTTGTATGTCTTGACAAAGCTTTCCATGCTGACCTTGTTCAGACTTGAATAAGATGGTTTATATCTAACCAAGAAATTCTCCATTTAGATTGTTCTTGTTTCAAGGACAGTTAACATGTGTCTTACCTTGCAGATGTCAATATTATGATCTTCACAACCAGCTCGTTCCTTATATGGAGGCTTGGTCCACTCAGAAGTCAATACTGAGAAGGAGACATGATTTGGTAAATAGAGATGAAGATTGCGAGGACGTCCTGATTGTTCTCCAACACCCTCCTGTATATACATTGGGGACAGCGAGTCTAGAAAAATATTTGAATTTTGACTTACAGAATGCCCCATATGATGTTCATCGAACTGAACGTGGTGGAGAAGTTACATATCATGGTCCTGGGCAGGTCACACTTGATTGCTGCGTTGCTTTATCTTAAAGTCTTTTTCCTGGAAATGGAGTTTATCTGAAAAGTTTACTTGGACTCGTCTCTTCAATTTCATAAGCAGGTCCACATGCAACAAAACTATTTGTAATTTCCTGATGAAATTTCTGTAAACATTAAACCCAAGGATGCTTGATTTTTTTTGTTGATGTTATCTTATACATTATGGTAATGGATGATTCTAGAGCGTGAACAATTAAGTTCTGAACTAGTAAACTGTCTTATTTATATTCAACTCTTTCAATTCTCTTTATGTTATAGCATAATAGTATTCTTACTGTTCTGAAAAATATGTAATGTAATTATGCTTTTATTTTGTGCTTCATTTAATATACCAGGTTATCTAGAAACATGGGGGAAAAAATACTAAAATATAAGAAGAAAAGCAAGTGATTTTGCATCACAAAATTGCTCATGTTTTTGTTCTTTTCTTATGTTATATTTATTTAATACTTCTTTGCAGCTTGTTATGTACCCAATTCTCAATTTGCGGTATCACAAAATGGATCTACATTGGTATCTTAGATCCCTTGAGGAAGTGATCATCAGGGTGCTTTCATCAGCATTTTCTATGAAAGCCTCAAGGATTGAGGGTTTGACTGGAGTTTGTGTTGGTATGTTCTTCCTCACTCACTTTTTTTCTAATTCTTTGTTTTGTTGCTATTCTTTCTTTTTTCTTTCTTCAGTTAAAAAAAAATAGGTCATTGACCTTATACAAAGAAACTAGAAAGAAATGACGTCCCGGATTTGAATCCTTGACCTTTACGAGAATCAGTTTCTCAATCAAGTTGTTTATTTTTTCCCTTTTTTTCTTTTGTGAAAAAGGGTAGGATGACTACCAATAATTATAGTCATTCATTATTATTAATTGAAAAGGGCATTTACAGCATTCCATATTTGCTCTCAAAAAAAAAAAAAGAAAAAGAAGAAGAAAAGAATCCAACTTGTAAGATCCCACCCCACTCTCTAATGAGCATTCGATTACAACAAATAGCAGCACTCTTCCTATAAAATGTATGCAGTCAATGAGTCTAGATAATCCAAAGAAAAACCAAAGACTTCATTTTCTCTTTTACTTTTTATGCAATACCTAGAACGCAATTTATAAATGGCATCATTTGAACTATGTGATTAATGGTAGCTTTCGAAATGCTATAGGATGCATAAATGGCGTTTTTGTTTAATGTGATTAATGTGTTTTTGTTTCCATTTTTTCGTTGCAGGAAATAGAAAGATTGCAGCAATAGGCATTCGGGTGTCACGGTGGATAACATATCATGGCGTGGCTGTAAATGTCACCACAGACTTATCTCCATTTCAGCATATTGTACCTTGTAGCATAGAGGACCGGGATGTCGGTAGCCTTGAGGAGCTATTAGGAAGTAATTGTGGGAGTAGACGAGATTCTGATTTAATTAACGTGACTCATCAATCATTGTTGAAAGAGTTCTCTGAAGTCTTTCAATTGTCTCTTCATTACAATTCTGTCTCGGGATTGGATCTTCTTAGGGGAAAAACTGACTAATCGTGATGTCGAAGTACCACATCCTGGTCAGCAAAGTACTTACCCTTATCAGCTAACTTTCACAGAGCGGTCGCTGATTCGAATTATTAGATTGAAATTTACTTCCTTTTTTCAAAGCAATGAATTTACGATTTCCACATTGTCTAATTTCTTTATTGTTACAAACGAGATCTAAATCAGCTGTCATTTGCGTTGAATTATGTATGAGAAAAATGCTTCCAACTAATAGGCAAAACCCGAAACTTTTGCCAATCTAGAAGGCTGAAATTAAGTCTTATTCTACTTTTTTTTTCGGTAGTGAAAGTCTTAGTCTACTTGTTCAAGGCATTTTGAGATGTTACGAACCATGAGCTCATTATGTGATCCCCATTCTGTACGTACCGAGTGAAATTGAAGATGCGGTTCATTTCTGAGTATTCGAATTCTTATGACCGCAGCCAGATGTTAGCCATGCTATAGTTCCAGCTGACTGTGCAACAACCAAACAGCTCAAACTCCATGACTGATTCTGCAACAGACTCTGCGGGATCCATATTATCATGCACGTAAGCATTCCTTTACTATAGATTACATACATTTATCTTGCCTGAACATTTCATTTTCTAAAGAAGTTATTCAAATGTCGCCCCTGGTTGTTTAAATCAGATGTTCGATAAATGCAGTAAAGATGTGTATCTTTAATAACAGTATTATTATTATTATTATCTGCGTGGCAAAAGTGATGTAGCATGCGCGACAACATCATGGTGAACTCATAATTATATCCTCTCGACCTCTTGAATGGTAGTTGTAACGGAAGCAAAAAAAAAATTTCTGGAAGGCAAAAACAAAATGCGTCGACGGGATTGGGAACTCCAATTAGGGACTGGTATACTCGATCCTCGGCCTCCTCGGCGCCACCACCGTCCGCTGCTGCCGCGAATCGCACACCTGCGTGCTGAACTTGCACCCGAACTTCCTCGTCAATGACTCCCAGCTCCCCGCCGCCGCGGCCGTCGCCGCCCCTCCCCGGTGATCAATCTTCTCCAACGCCTTCCTCATCCTCGAACATTCCCTCTCCAATCCCATGACCCTGCTCCGCATGCTATCCATGTCCAGCCTCAACACCTGGTTCTCCCCCACCGCGGCCCTCCCCCATGCATCCCCCCTCCCCCTCCTCCTCCTCCTCCTCCTCCTGCTCGTCCCCTCCCCAATCGCCATCACCTCGTCCTCCGCCACATCCTCCCCCTCGTCGTCCTCAACCTCGGCCTCCGCGTTCATCAGCGTCCCCGCGATCGCCCGGCGCAGCTGCAATTGCTCGAAGAAGAGCACCTGCACCACCGCGCGTAGGGGCAGCCGCTCGTTCTGGGCGGCGTGGGTGCACGCTTCCAGCGTCAGCTTCTGGCAGTCCATGACGCTGCACACCCTCTCCTTCTCCTCCTCCGTTAGCCTCGGATGCGCCTGCAAAAACGTTACCGCCAAAAAACAAAGGAAAAAGGATGCATGCCTTTAAAAGCTGCTATCGATATGTCCAGTCCCTGCGGAACAACAACTCTTATCGGATTCCCACGTTACGTACCTTGAGGTAGACGTCCACGGCCCTGTAGAGGCCGTCGTCGAACACCCTAGCGTGTTCCGGCAACGCGAACGCGAGGTCGCAGAACTTGTCCAGCTTCAGGTTGGCGTCCGACGCGATCTCCGCGAGGTAACCGTCGACGAGCTTCCCGACGGCCAGCAACCTGGCACTGTGGTCGTCACCTCCCGGGGGATCGGCAAAGGCGGGAGCCCTCTCTTCGTTGCCGTCGACCGTCGCTGCGCCTCCCCGCTCCTCGAGGCTCGCCAAGAAGTACCCTACGATCCTCTCGACGCAGTCCACGTCATAGAGCGTCTCAACGAGGTACGAGTAGCTCGGCATCAGGAGGTCGTCGAGTGCGGCACGGTCGAGCTGCGAACCGATCTTTCTCTCCAGCGCGGCCCTCGAGTCGTCCGACGCGCGCAGGATGTTGACAGTCCGCAGGAGGCCGGAGAGCAAACGGGTGGCGAGCAGGGCGGAGCTCTTCTCCTGGGGGAGGTTGGAAATGATCGTCTCCAGTAGTTCTCGCTGGTCGTCCTCGGAAGGCAGCGTCGCGGCGGCGGCGGCGGCGTCGTGGCGATTCGACCGCGAGAGCCCCGGGATGGAACGTTTGGCGTAGGAGAGGAGGGAGCCCTCGATGAGCTCGGGGCGCAGATCTTTGGCTTTCATGGCGGAGATCACGCGCTTGTAGATAGGGAGGCTAAGCGTCGTTAGGTCCTCAAACCAGGAATCGTGTAAATTGGATGCGGCGGTGGACCGTATCCCGGCCTTCCGCCGGACCCCATTATCGATCCCGTTCCAGAGCCCGGCAGCGGAGTTGCTCGAGCAGCCCCTGGCTTGGTCAGCGACGACGGCAAGCGCTCGGGCGTTGCCGGCCTCGGGGATGGGCCAGCCGAAGAGGGAACTGAGATCCGCGCCCGAGGCGCGGGCGGCGATGGCGTCGATGCATCGTTGGACGAGACCAAGATCCTCGGCGAGCGGGAGGAGGTGCTCGCAGGACTTGAGTGCCCTCGCAGCATCTCGGACGCTCCTGAGAACCGATTGGGCGAGGAAATGCTCCGTCTTCGCGACAAGGTTGTCCTCGGAGAAGTCCTCCGTCATGTCAAGGTACTCGGCGGCGCAGTGAAGGGGAGCAACATTCGTCGCTGTGAGCTCGATCTTGACACCGTAGCAAAACTTGGCGGCCGTTTCAAAGGCCTCGACGCCGCCGGGGAAATCCGGGAGGCCAATTTGGGGAAAATCCTCTTCCTCCTCCTCTGCTATTTCTGGTTTAGCTTCGATCTTTGCTTCTCCTCCTCCCGCGTCACCATCTTCTTCTCTTTGCCCTGGGGGATTTTGTTCTCGCTCTGTGATCAAATGATGCAGCTTTCTGCTCTTAGACATCAACGGAAACTGCGGAGATGTGGAAAAGTCGAATCAATTTTTACCAATTAACAATTAAGAACAAAAAAAAGATGGCAAATTTAGAGGTCAGAAGGTTTCCAACGTCAACAACAGCAAACCTTGTGAAGATGAAAGCTCATCTCGCCAACTTCGATCACGACATCAGTAGGCAATCCAGTGGTGCAGAACCTGAAAAAGATGAAAAGAAAAAAAATATATTTCCTTTATTCTTCAAAAAGTTGAAAGATTGCATATTTTCCAACGGGTTCCAATTGAAACTACAGTTTCCTACCACGCTTGACCTCTGGAGCTGAGCTTCTCACCCTCCATTGTTGGTAACTTACTGAATCCTCCTGGGAAAGCTCAGTGGAGGCCTAGTGGATTCGCCATAGCCGCCCTGCTCAAGCTCCAAGCTTTTGCTTGATATTCTTCACTTTTCGAGTGTTGTTAAGGCTCAAACTCCTGCGGTTCGAGTGGGACTCAGCAAACAGTGGAGGGAGGGAGCGGAAGAAATCGTTGGATTCCTAACGAGATAGAGGGACAAATATGGGCTTGATTGAGCATTGAACAGCGAGTTCTACCTCAAAAGGAGTTAAAAAGGTTTATTTTACTAATTAACTTGTGGAGAATCTCACTCGAACCAAAGAGGGAAAGGGAAGCAAAGTTTAAAACTATTTCTAGTGTGTATTCACCAAAATGTTACGAGGTGTTAATTTTTTGGGGGTAATTTACATCTCAGTTCTACTTGCTGCCAACTGGCTTTCTATTCCCTAATCTATAGGCTAGTCTATTCTAATATTTTTGTTCTTCTTGCACTATCTTGTCTTTGACCTTGTAGGCTTTGGACTGCTCCAATGTGTTACCTTGTTCAGTTATGTCTTTTCTTTTGATCTTTTTATCCCATTGGGGGTTGATGCTTTTCTTGCGACCTTTGGCAGGCAACCTGAGTTCATCAATGTTCATCCACCACCACCTGCAGCGCATTAAAAGGTCAGAGGAGACATATTCAAATGGTACGCAATTGGCAAGGTAATGTCTGTTGGCACTCACGGTACCTTTACAGTAAGCCTGCGTCACTAGTAAATTATGTTCATCAGCCCACGTATTTAATTCGAAGGCCAACATAACACGCTCTTTATGGCTAATCACATCAAAGTCTACGCTGTTAATATCATCTTCTATGGCACTATTAAGGATGTATACTATGTCAACTAAGTACGAAGTACTCGAGTTGTGCATAACATAAAAGTAGTTCACAGTTATTGAAAATATAGATCATAACGTAATAACTGTGATCATCTTGTCTTCTTAGATAAACTAAGAGGAAAGATATCGACCGGAGAATAATTAACCTAGCAAACTAGACAGTTGTGCATCCTGCAGTTCTGAATTCAATCTTTAACCTCTTAACAATTTAAGCTCTTAACATTAACTCCATGTCCATTGGTTCAAAGTTTTGTGGTAAGGATGTGATCTGCGATACCTCGAATAGAAGCGAAACTATTAATTAATAAAACAAAACAATAATAGCCAACATGCCTTTCGGCGTTTGTTAGCTACTCAATTTGCCACAACACAAAAAAACAGCCTTACATTGTTGTGGTTAGCTGTATGGTGCTATTGCTTAAGAGTTACATTCATTATTTGAAATATGAACACACGCGACATTTTGGACAGGAAGAAACGAGAAGGGATAGGCCTTTGGGACGATGACAAATGATATTTTTGTCTGTTCGTGTACCCTACCCCACAAAATACCTTATTTTGTGGTTTAATGGACAACAATCAGTGTAGAGAATAATGGATTTTCTCTTTAATGCTCTCCCAAAAACTTATTATACACTGAACAAAGAGGACCAATTGTTTTAATATATTGTAAGGAACAGAGATAATGTGGCACTGGTCCAATTCAGAGCTTTATGGGTAGCGGGAAAGAAACATTTCCGTTGGATGTCCTCTGGTTGGTGGTGATTGTGGAACTGCATATCTGGTGAAAGTAAAGGCATGAACAGCAAAAGATATGGGATAAAGCCTAAAGGTAACACGTCAAAGAATCGTAAGCCAAGGGTCAGCGAAAGTAAAGTTTATCTGAGACAGAGAGGGTTGAAAACTCCACATGCTCCTCGTGTGGGGCTCTTGGTTCTGCAGAAGGATCTCAAAAGAGATTAGGAAGAAAAGCATGGACAACTTATTTCTTCGACAGTAGAACCTAAGCCCTCTCTGATTAGTCTTTTGGTAAGGCCGTAACCCATCCTAACGCATGTCAGATCAGATCCACAAGGATTAGTTAGCTAATCCTACAACTTTATCGAACACTAATCAGCTGCATTAGGTAAACTTGCATTCCATATTCGATAGAGAAATGCTGTAATTAGATTGCATTTCTCTCTCATCAAAACGTGAATAGCATTATTGTTGTTCGTAGTTGAGCTTTCTTGCACCGAAATATGTACATGAGATGGATCTGTCATTCTTTTTGCCCAGGCGTAAAAATGCATCTTTGCAGCTCAGCTTCTTCATGCATGATTCGTGATTCTTCCTTCGCGGAGTGTCAGTAACGGTTCTGTCATCCTCTGCAGTCTGGACTCTTGGATAATTCTTTTGAGCCAATAATTGCTCGAGGAAAATTAGATGGAGAGAGGTGATGCTGTCGTTCTGTTAACACTTAACAATGAGACAGTCAAAACCGAGTGAGCACGGCAGGCTGGCTGGTGGGCACAGGTTGATGCCGCGTCCTTCGCTTGTGGCTAGTGCTGATCCCTCGTCGAATAAGACATCAAATTAGCGATTGGCTTCACTGCGTCCACAGTCCCCACACGCCAAGGAGCGCCTTGCGAGGGTGTACCATGAATTTGCTTTTGTATGTTTTTTCACATGCACCAAAGGAGTTAGACCTCGCGCATATAAATGGAAAAGATATTTTTTCCTACCTTTCCGCTGCTAAAGTTTTATTTTTTATAATTTGTAGGAGCTACGTAATCTTTTTTTTTTCTTGGCGTGGTGCAGCAATAGGAATGAATTTACTGACTCAAAAGATTTCCAATTCCAAAGTTTACAATAAAATTGTTTGACTCGTAACATAACGCCATGATATAGGGCTGAGCAAATCCGGGACCGGACCTGAATTATATCGGGTCAAAATTTTTTTGACCCGGTACCGGACCCGAACCCGACCGGATCCGGTTCCAGGTCAGACTCGACAATCCGGAAAAATCGTCGGGTTTGCGATTGAGAATAGATCGGTTCATCGCGCCTTGGCGGCCGGATCTATCGCCAACGGCCAGATCCGGCGCCTGGCGGCCGGATCGACCGCCAGAGGTCAGATCTTGCCGCCAGACGGCCGGATCGGCCACCAGCTGCAAGATCCGGCCACCTAACGACCGGATCCGGCCGCCAAGCAGCTGAATCGGCCGCCAGCGGCCGGGGTGTCGAGCGAGGCCGAGGCGTGAGACGGTGAGAGAGATGGGAGAGAGAGAAAGTCGAATGTAAAATGAATGAAAAAAGGGCCGGCGAGTTTATATAGCGGATATAAATCGGGTCGGGTCCGGGTCGGGTATTTGCACTCCAGACCCGGTCCTGATCCGAAACCCGTTGAGTTTTTGACCCATTAGACCCGGGCCCGGACCGAGTCTTGTCCGGGTCGGATTTTTTACCCGGTTTTTCGGGTCGGTGCGGTCCGGATTGACCACCGTGCCCTGCCCTACCATGATAAAAAAAAACAAAAGGATGCTACGGTCAAACCATAGCACCCAAGTCTACCAATTCGACTTTTGGATTATTCACGATTTATGGAAAATTAATAGTTATCAATTTTTCATTGTTTCGTTTTTTTCCCTCCTCTTCGTTTCCATCAGGCATGATATTTCATTTGCTCTTCTTCCCTCACAAGGAGCAAGGGTAAACGAGAGGACGCTAGAGGATATGACTAAAATGCCGGAACACGAAGAATGCAACCATCCTCAATAAAATGTGTTAAAGGGGACCAAATAATGAATATACATGCTCGCAAAACCTTTTGGTTATCAATTATGAATTATATCTCACAACTCCTGGAAAGAGTCTTACACAAATCATTTTCATACTTTTCATATTGATTTGCTAATTTAACATCTTAAAGCATATAACCATAATTTATTATTATATTGGGTTCTTAATGTAACACCCCAAATCGATCCTCCGACGTATTGTAAAGACACGCTATAAATTCTATGACTGGTTAACAAATATGACACATCAATGGAAGAAAATGAATGAATTAATGAAAACTAATGGAGAAGAGTTATAAGATGCATAAATTTAAAAGTTATTCCGAAGTCTTATAGAATGCTCAAAATTATTACATCAAATTTCATGTTAAGACATAAAAGGAAAGATAAATAAGCTCCTAAGTTCAGCTTCATTGTCGCTGAGCATCATCGCAACACATCACTTCTTCCACCATATCACTTCTTCCACCATACTTGGGCTTGTGGAAATCAAACATAAGGGAGATAATTATCTCATAAGCTTTACAACTCAAGTGAGAAAATAATGACAATATACAATAAATCAATAAATTTAGATCAAGGACATACCTTTGCTGGAGATGTGAGTCAGAGGACTATAACAATAAATGTTAGAGATTATCAGTAAGCATGTAATTAATGAGCTATCTTATTGGACAATATCATTCAACGATATGATACTCAACGATAAGCAATGATATAATGATGCAGTAGACATATTCGATTTCAATAATTTGGTAGTCATAATCGGTAATTTGATATCCATATTCGGTAACAATGATTCAATAATTATGTATGGTAACAATGATTTAATATTTATGTTCAATAATAATAATTCAGTAACAATGATTTGGTAACAATATCAATGTCTCAATATTGGTATCAATGATTTAATAATGGTATCAATGTCTTAGTAATGATATCAATGATTCAATAACGGTGTCAATATTTCATTAACGGTATCAACAATTTAGTATTTCATTAACAATGCTTCTGTAACATTGTACAATGATTATGTAGTTAGCAAATAGGCGACTTTGATGGTAACTTTGAAATCCCTCATCATTTTATGATTACATGATGTGCTCTTTATTTAATTCTACGTTGTGTCAAGCAAATAATATGTCACGACCCCGATTTAACCCGCGAGTTAAACTAGAGTTCGCGACTCATTACATACGATCAAATAAAATTATGAAGAAATACAAAAATGTGATGTAATTTACTCTTCCTTTTCCAACATAAGAGTAAAAATATATATCATTAAATAAATTACACAATATGTGATCATTTCAAAGCAAATTGATACTCCTTAAGTCGTACATTTTACAAAATAGATTTATTTTCGTTATAGCTTATTTTGTCAAAAATAAAAAACTCGGCCAACTCTCTCGACATCCTAACAAAAGGACACGAGAATAACAACTCCCCTCAATATCATTACATCGAAAGAATTATCCCTGCTAAGATTACGAGCTCGCTCAATCCAAGAAGCTATACTTATCTGAAAAATATTAAAAACAACATTATGAGCAAAAATAGCTCAGTAAGTTGATAACTCATAGCCTATGTGTTACCAACTAATCAATTCATAGTGACATAGAAAAGCATACAATAATCATAATAGCAAAATAGACATTTTCATATATTTGATAATTACGTATATAACATATTAATAAGAAACATCACACTCAACTTGCAGTCAATATCATATAAATTATATCAAACATATGTATGCAAATGCAACACTCTCATATGAATGCACGAATCACCAACTGACCAGTGGTCGGTAGGTGAACTCTAGTGGCGGCTCCCATCGTGATCAGCGATGTAGCACTTAGCTCCATTCTACCTCATCCCTTTCGGAGAATAAATCATGAAATGATAGGTGGACTCTAGAGGTGGCCCACATCGCGACTACTTACGATGTGGCACTTAGCTCCAGCCTATCTCATCCCATCACTGGAGAACAGAATGATGGATTGGACTCTAGATGTTGCTCCCATCATGATCAACGATGTAGCGCTTATCTCCAACTATCATATATGCAAATGCAAATGGATGTCGACGCATGATTCATTACATAACAAATATTTTCTGACTATAAGAAGATGAATCATATCCAACACCATTTCAAAATGAACAAGATTGCACTCATCACAATCCATTCAGATCATATCACATATACTTTCCATAATTGCATTTCTCGAAATCAATTTATAGCATTATAAAACATATTCAATACGTATAATAATCAATGTCACACCGAATTTAAAAGAGGTGAAAACATAGAGTAGGAGAAATCAACTTACCTATAAGAGCTACCAAAAGGTTTTTCCTTTCCTTTTTCAATACTTTACTCTTCTACTCCTATACAATAATAATAAGAAATACATCACTTCTATGCTCTGAATAGAAGCCTATCACACATGAAACACAATTAATTGAAATAGTATATGAACCTTAAACATTTTTTAACTATTAAACATAAGGATTGACCTAATATTATGACAGATTATACACATAGTAAAAAAAAATCTATATCTTATAGTATACATAATCAAATAATATCATTCCAATTTTCTTTACTTTTATATTGCGTAGACATTAATCTGTAAAAATTTCATATCCTATTTCATTACGATTTGCTCTCATGAAAATCAATATTCAGCTTAACTTTTATGTTATTTCTATGTTCTGACAGGCTGAGTAACCTTACTTTTATGATTTATATAAAATAATAAATATTCCCTATTCTGGTACTTTTAATTTTCCCAAATAGTAGACATCCTTGGATACAACTCGTAAAATTAATTGAATTTATATTTATTTGTACTGAGCACAATAAATTTAACCAATACTAGCATAATCTGCCCTAAGCTCCATCTTGACAGACTGAGTAAGGCTCGGTAAACTATTTATAACTTTCGCTACACATATCATTTTCTAGTGATTCCAATTGTCGATGAGACCTAAATTCAATATCTATAATACTCTAAATTATCAAATAAGTCCACGACATATTGGATTTAATACATAATTTACAAATTCGGATAACAATTTCGGCGGACAGAGTGATAGTACCTTAATCCTGATGGCATAACTTTCGTTTCATAACTCCTATTAACATGATTACAAATCTCATGTAAACTAGACTCAGAGATTATTCTACATGTTAAATTTCATAATTTTTAAGGACGAATTGTTATGAAAGAAAATCTTAGGAAAAACACTATCAGTGTAGGATTAGAATCTTCACCTTTAATGATCTTCATTCTCGAATTTCCTTCAACGTCCATGAAAGGAGTCATGTCTGAAATTGTTTGTGTGTTGTCTAGAGAGAAGGATAAAACCATACGAATTGTTTCATATTTTTATCACTTGAATAGGTCGGTTGAAAAAATGGTCTAAGCATTAGGTGGCAAACTGCTAGCTTGCTGGCAACTTGCATGTCAAGAGTTAAAATTCTTATTCAATTAAAATTTTAACATTTAAAAATCATTAATTTCATCCCTAATTAATATTAATTAGTATAATATAATCCATGTAGTTTATTCACATATTTATATATTAATTTTTGTTACGCACTCATATATATTTTCATATGCCACTTGTTGACATTTGATTGGTCCACTAGACTTAAATCTAATCTTAACAAATCACATGCATAGTTAACCATAAGAGAATATGCTTTATCATAATAAGATTATTAATCATATTTTAATACTTTAGTTAAATTTTATAAATTCTTATTATATCACTACGTGACATGACAACATATACTACACCACATATATTCAATTGATTATAGCCATATAATATAGAATCAAATATGGATTAGATCATGGATATTACATTCTACCATCGTTAAAAAATTTTGTCCTCGAAATTTGAAATATCGTATTAATCACTTAAATATAGATTTTGATCATATGTCCCGTATCCGATTTGCATTGTAGCTTTTTGAATATTATAATACTTCCCACTTCTATGAAGAGTTTATCATAAATCATAGCACTTAAGCTTTTCCATTCAATTCATTATCATATTGTTTTCTATGTAATATTTGTTCTTATAGCTTCACATATTGAATCACATGTGATGGGTCATGATCATCTTTTCTTGGCATGGATTCATAAAATGGACAATATACACTTCCACATTGTGTAGGACTAAATGACAAACATATCTTATTGTTATACTTTAGTATTCCCTTTCCTAATAGTCAATTTAGTTATAAAAGTTGGCTCACTACCTAATACTTTTGCTACTTTATTCACCTTTGTTGAATGATATAAAATAAAGTTATTAGTTCTTTGGGAGGTTCATCAATTTTTTTTGTCTTGTATTCAACTCCTTACATATGAGTACATATTTAGGACTCCTAATATGTACCTAGTTCAACCTTATGTGAATGGTGTCTTCAAATCTTGGGTTCTATACAGCAATGGAAAGCTTCAAATTATATATTTTGATATTTCCTGTCATAAGCTTCTACTTATCTTCATGTTCATGCCACTACCCGACCATAAAAGAGAATTAATCCATCGAATAATCCCAAATGGACTTATGAAGCTTACAATATGCCTTTATTGTATTCGAAATTGATTTTTTTTTTACTTCTTACTATTAAGAAGGTAGTATCTAAAGATAAGGTTAACTTTTATAAACATATGCACATTGCATTTGGGCAACCAAGCCATCTTTTATCGGTAAAGGATATTCGTCACTACTCAATTTAGCTATTTATGGACAATGCATAGCTTATGAAATTCACCTCTGCACTTGAAAATTAAGATTGGAGTTATGCAGGGTGACATTATGTAATTGAATAAATCCTTTGTCAAAGAGTCCTTATACTTGTCTTTTCATTTTTTTTTAAATTTATGTTGCCCTGTCATTGAAGTAGCTTTAAAAATATGACCCATAGAGTCTCTATCATAGTAAACCGCTCCTTTAGAAACACATCTAGGAACAACTTTATGATAAGGTAACAATTGCCAATAATCAGATAATCACTAGTTGTAGGCTATAACTTATTGTCTCTTCTAATAAAGGCGAGGGTGTAAACATTTATAAGCTTATCGAGAACAATTATTTTTCGCCCTTACTGATTTGCAATGTTGAAATGTGGGTTCGAGTTCGCGATTGAGGACCAAAGAGGCATCCCCCTTAAATCGCTCTTTCGCTAGACTCTCAACCAACACTCCATGATAGTAAACTCTATGACTCCAATCAAGCTATCGAATGATGACCAGAGGCGGCCATACTCCAATACATCTTTCGATAAACTTTTTAACTCACTTTTTAAACTCTCAAGATTGGTTGATATAATAAAGTCAGCAATGAAGAATCATTAATCACCCATAGAAGAGTTACAACATTGATTCCATCAATCAATTATTCTAAACGAGATGGAACAAGTAAGGACGAACTAAGGATCAATTGTAAATTGATGCTAAAAAATGGCAACTTTGGATTAATAAAGATTATTCAAGGATCATTGATGATTCCAAAATTTGTATTTATATATGGTGATTCAATCACTCGAGTAATGTGAGCTGTGACAAACAAAGAAGAACTAAAAATTCTTACTTGAAGATTGAATTGCAATCAATAGTGATCAATCAGGAATCATCAGTGATTTCGAAATCTATATTGATGAGTGAGGGGTTAACAATGATTCTGATATCAACAATACTAATTCAAGAATTCAAAATACTTTGAAAATTATAAATAATGATTTATATCTACCAATGATAATTTACTGATAATCAATTGATTTGGATCCTACCAAGTAAGTATCACTTGTCAATATTAAAGAAATTTGATAGTTGATTTTCAACACTTTATACATGATTTAGTGGTGTTATCTTTTATCTTTCGCACAAATGTTTACAATTCCTTAAAATATAGACACCACAGTGTCACAATAAAATTATTTTCCTTACTAATAGTTCCCACCAAATTCTCCTTAGCACACAACTTTATTCCTTTTCAAGTTCTCAAACCTTTAAATGACAATTCGTAATCATCCTTACACACATCTAACAATGATAAATCCATATCTATATTACACAAGTATTTACATATATGTAAGATTTTTATAAGTGCCATACTAAAATTTAAGACACATTTCAAAAATTGATTTTTCATATTATTTAGGACACCATAACTACACCTTTAATCTTTCTTCCAAGGTTGTAAAACCCTACCGGCCTTCGACCCAGATTGCTCAACGGGTCAGGATGGACCGGTCAGACCGGGTCGGACCGGAGTATAATAAATTAATACAATTAATAAATATATGTATAAATTCAGCACATACTGTATCACTAATAATAATGACATAACAAATTTTTAATCACAACTCAACACAATCAATAATTTAAATCTAACACTAATCCATATAATAAATAACATGACAATACTAAAGAATTAAATGCAAAGTCATAAGATAACATAATTGAATACAAAGTCATAAGATAACATAATTAACTAATAAATGCACTCCATAATCGTGCCTTGATCAGTCAAGGCATTCTTTGTCCGTGCCCTGGCCAGGGAATGCCCTGGATGCGCCAAGGACAGCTGGCCAGGGCATGCCCTAGACGCGCCAAGGACAGCCGGCCAAGGCATGCCCTAGCTGGCCATCGGCCAGGGCATGCCCTTGGCGCATCCAGGGCATGCCCTGGACGCGCCTTGGCCGGTCAAGGGCTCAAGGCATGCTGCCCTGGCCGGTCGGCCAAGGCGCACCCTGGCGGGCCTTGGCCGACCAGGGCATGCGCTGGTGGCGTTAGGGCGATGTCCTGGCGACGCCCTTGCCGGCCAAGGCGCTAGACTTCCTGGTCGTCCAAGGCGTCGCCGTCGCCAGGGCATGCCCTAAACGCTTGGCGGTGCTTGGCCGGCTAGGGCATGCCCCGGCGACGCCTTGGCAGCGCCCTGGCCGGCCAAGACGTTGCCAGGGCATGCCTTGGCCGGCCAAGGCATGCCCTGGCAACATCTTGGCCGGTCAGGGCATCCAGCACCTAGCACGCTGCACGCCTCGCCATGGTCGGTCGGCCTTCGCCGGAAATCGAATAGGGCAAGGAAGGGATTCAAGATTTCAAGGGGCAAAATCGGCAAGGGAAGGGACAAAGATCGACTGACCTGGAAGTCTGGAACTTGGATCGACGGCGAAGCCAAATTTCAAAGTCGAACGCCGGTCGCCGATCGTCGAATCAGCGGCGACTGTGTTACTTGCGAATTAGAGACAAGCGAATGACCCTAGGGTTTCTCATTCTCTTTCACGGTTTCACCAAATGAAATTCGAAGTGAACCCGGCCGGCCACAAGCAATTTTTTTTTGTGAGTGAACCGTCCGGGTCATCAAAACTCGGCGGGTCAAGCGGTGACCGGATTTGACCGGTTCAACACGGGTCGAAGGCCACTCCGGGTTTCAATCGACCCATGGCCCGGTTCACTGGCCGGACACCGGTCCGATCGGCCGGGCCAGGCCGGGTTTGATAACCTTGCTTTCTTCTTATCTCCCAATCCATACATATGATTGGAATGTGTTCCGACATTGTAGAATATAGACTCTAAAGTCTATACATGTGGAGGTCGTTCAAAATTTCATAAAACCAAAATGGCTTGAAAACATGTCAAAACATAGGGTGCTCAAATTCATATTGCTTGTCTTTTCCTTTCTAATTTGAATATCAATGATATAAAATATATTTATTATCTGGTTGTCGTACATGTGAATATATCTCTTCATTTTAAGTATAATAGTATATATGATAGGCCATAAGTGCCTCTTCTGTCTAAATGTATTAACCACGAAACTCAATGTTTAATACCACTAGGGACTTTGCAACATATCATTTTAAGCTATAAACCTTTCTTAACTTACATGTGTGTGATGATTTAAAAATATGGTGCCCTATATCGCAGGCCCCCTTCACAAGGGTTGGTTAATACATAGTCACATATAACTTATTTGATTCATGTATTTTCAAGATGTATCCAAGAAGCATATCACACCAATTGGGAAGTTAAATGATAGCATTTGATTTTAATCACTCGTGTATCTCTAATGGCCACATGTATTGGACATGATTTATCTTTCACATGATTATCATGATCCATACTATATAGTTAGGCCAAAATACACCCTAATTTTGACTCCCACTTTTTTTTTCTATAAGGATTTTGCAGAATAGGATTCCAGGCTTGCATGACTCTATGAACAAATTAGGATGACATCAATAAATTAATTACAATTCAATCAAGGAATAGTTTGAAATTTTGATTTGATCCATAATCCAATAATATTACCAATAACTCATAATGATCATGTCATGTTCCAAGTGTACTTTTTGAAGTGTACAACTTTCTTTTTAGTCAATGATATTCAAATCTTAAGTCAAACTTCGGAAACAGAAGAGTACATCATAGTTAACCAAACAAATAATATATTTTCTGCAAGGTATCCCTTGTAGTTACTTGATTCAGATGCCTATAATCAAACTTGAGAACTCATCTGTATTCTTGATGTATAAGATTGATGTTCATGATTATGGGTCAACTAAACTTTCATATGAAGACTCGTATACTTATTTTTGTGTCGATTGATAAGGACTATTAAACATATGAATAATTCCATAAAGAAGATCAATAAAGAACTCTTCCTATAAGGGGTAGATCAAATCACTTCTATAAAATAGATCTACAACTACTTAAACATGATAATATTGTTTGATAATAAATATTTTCCTTTCTACCCCAAGTAATTCAAGAACCTATGATATCATTTTAAAACAATTTATTGGCATACTATCATAGATTGGGGAACATGAAGTTACTTTCCTACGTCCTATAAAACACAAGTGATGATTGATTTAAAAATGAGAAGGTACCTATCTTCCTATGTCAATTTAAATATACATGCCACACAATTCATCCACATACAAAATCATGTCAAATCCACACGAGTACCAAATAATCATACTAATAATCACGTACTTTTCACATGTCTAACTATGCATTATTTGCATACTATATGTGAATACACGATAGTTCTCTTATTTTTTCAAATAGTACACCAAATTCACATATACAAATCAATGTAAAAGGGTTGCGATGAATGAAGTTACAATTTAATCAAAAGAAAATATCACAATTACATTTCAAAACCTCATACATTAGCCCTTATATAAACTCATACTAAAATCTCTAAATTGCCACAACCCAAGCTAAACACCGATAACCCATTATAAGCATAAAAATAACAAACTTGCTATAAGCATGACCATGTCATCCTAGACATAGCTATGCAAACTTTGACCAAGGGAATAACCTATTGCTCTGATACCATAACTGTCACGACCCCGATTTAACTCGCGAGTAAAACTAGAGTTCGCGACTCATTAGAGACGATCAAATAAAATTATGAAGAAATGCGGAAACGTGATGTAATTTACTCTTCCTTTTACAACATAAGAGTAAAAATATATATCATTAAATAAATTACACAATACGTGATCATTTTAAAGCAAACTGATACTCCTTAAGTCGTACATTTTACAAAATGAATTTATTTTCGTTACAACTTATTTTGAAAAAAAGTAATAAACTCGGCCAACTCTCTCGACATCCTAACAAAAGGACACGAGAATAACAACTCCCCTCAATACCTTTACATCGAAAGAATTATCCCTGCTAAGATTATGAGCTCGCTCAATCCAAGAAGTTATACCGATCTGAAAAATATTAGAAACAACATTATGAGCAAAAATAGCTCAGTAAGTTGATAACTCATAGCCTATGTGTTACCAACTAATCAATTCCTAGTGACATAGAAAAGCATGCAATAATCATAATAGCAAAATAGACATTTTCATATATTTGATAATTACGTATATAACATATTAATAAGAAACATCACACTCAACTTACAGTCAATATCATATAAATTATATCAAACATATGTATGCAAATGCAACACTCTCATATGAATGCACGGATCACCAACTGACCAGTGGTCGGTAGGTGAACTCTAGAGGTGGATCCCATCGTGATCAGCGATGTAACACTTAGCTCCATTCTACTTCATCCCTTTCGGGAAACAAATCATAAAATGATAGGTGGACTCTAGAGGTGGCCCCTACGGATTCTAGAGGTGACCCCCATCGCGACTACTCATGATGTGGCACTTAGCTCCGCATGGCACTTAGCTCCAACCTATCTCATCCCATCACTAGAGAACAGAATGATGGATTGGACTCTAGAGGTGGCTCCCATCGTGATCAGCGATGTAGCATTTAGCTCCAACCATCATATATGCAAATGCAAATGGATGTCGATGCATGATTTATTACATAACAAATATCTCCTGACTATCAAAAGATGAATCATATCCAACAGCATTTCAAAATGAACAAGATTGCACTCATCGCAATTCATTCAGATCATATCACATATACTTTCCATAATTGCATTTCTCGAAATCAATTCATAAAATTATAAAACATATTCAATACGTATAATAATCGTTGTCACACCGAATTAAAAAAAAAGGTGAAAACATAGAGTAGGAGAAATCAACTTACCTATAAGAGCTACCAAAAGATTTTTCCTTTTCTTTTTCAATACTTTACTCTTCTACTCTTATACAATAATAATAATAAATACATCACTTCTATGCTCTGAATAGAAGTCTATCACACATGAAACATAATTAATTAAAATAGTATATGAACCTTAAACATTTTTTAACTATTAAACATAAGGATTGACCTAATATTATGACAGATTGTACACATAGTAAAGAAAAATCCATATCTTCTAGTATACATAATCAAATGACATCATTCCAATTTTTTTTTTACTTTTATATTACGTAGACATTAATCTGTAAAAGTTTCATATCCTATTTCATTACGGTTTGCTCTCATGAAATCAACATTCAGCTTAACTTTTATGTTGTTTCTATGTTCGTTTGAGTAACTTTACTTTTATAATTTATATAAAATAATAAATATTCCCTATTATGGTACTTTTAATTTTTCCAAATAGTAGACATCCTTGTATACAACTCGTAAAATTAATTGAATTTATATTTATTTGTACTGAGCACAATAAATTTAACTAGTACTAGCATAATCTGCCCTAAGCTCCATCCTGACAGACTGAGTAAGGCTCGGTAAAATATTTATAACTTTCGCTACACATATCATTTTCTAGTGATTCCAATTGTCTATGAGGCCTAATATCAATATATATAACACCCTAAATTATCAAATAATTCCACAACATATTGGATTTAATACATAATTTACAAATTCGGATAGCAATTTTGGCGGACAGAGTGATAGTACCTTAATCCTGATGGCATAACTTTCGTTTCATAACTCATATTAACATGATTCTAAATCTCCTGTAAACTAGACTCGGAGGTTATTCTAGGATTGGAATCTTCACCTTTAATGATCTTCATTCTCGAATTTCCTTCAACGTCCATGAAAGGAGTCATGGTCTGAAAGTTATTATGTGTTTTCTAGAGAGAAGGATAAAACCATGCGAATATTTTCAGATTTTTATCACTTGAATAGGTCGGTTGAAAAAATAATTTAAACATGAGGTGGCAAGCTGCTAGCTTGCTGGCAGCTTGCATGTCAAGATTAAAATTCTTATCCAATTAAAATTTTAACATTTAAAAATTATTAATTTTATCCCTAATTGATATTAATTAGTATAATATAATCCATGTAATTTATTCACATAACTAGACTTAAATCTAATCTTAACAAATCACATGCATAGTTAACCATTAGAGAATATGCTTTATCGTAATAAGATTATTAATCATACTTTAGTACTTTAGTTAAATTTTATAAATTTTTATTATATCACTACGTGACATGACAACATATACTACACCACATATATTCAATTGATTATAGCCATATAATATAGAATCCAATATGAATTAGATCATGGATATTACATAATATAGTTGTGTGCCAATGGTCAATGATTGATCAAGTCTTGACAGTGCCTTCTAAGGAGAAAAGGGAGTGACCCTTAACAATGAACCATAACAATAATGCACTTGGCTTGGGCTCACGACCCAACATTTATCTTATTATCATCTTTATAAACTTTACATTACTATAATCAATGTTTAGTGTCATCTTGAGGTTTATTGATGATAAAAAAATCAATAATGTCATAATGTCCGTACAAAAGTCAAATGAATAATCAATTAGAAGTAATTACACAATCAAATGGAGGAAAAAATGATAAATAATCAATGAGATACCATTGGATATGTGTGAACAAATTCAACCTGTAGTTAGTAAATAAATTATAACTTTAATTATTGATGTTATATTTTATCACATTTAGTTTTATTTAAACATAGATAATTTCTATACATAAAAATTTCATATTTTAATCCTTTGTCAATTATTCTAAAAAAAAATGTCACAATGCATTTAAACTTATTCTATTATGATGTCTTAAGAGGCAGGACTTGCAAAAATTATAACTCCGTCTATAAAGATTATTTTTCAAAAATTCTAATTGGAAAACAAAGCTAACAATATATTCTAAAAACTCCTAAATTATCAAATTTCTATCATGTCAATATTATTTTTAGCATATTTTACAATTTCATTTCTCTACTATAAAGGGGGAGGGTGATGACCACATTCTCACACGTGGTGCGGCTCATCCCCTTCGAGCCACTCGTTGAGCTCGAGGACGAGGATGGTTGGGAGCCACAGACATCAAACATAAGAGGGGACTTGATCAAAGCGTTAGTCGACTACCTAGCTTGACGTGCAAGAGCCGCGTCGGTCATGTATGTGGAATGGAGCCTACAGGGCGTGCTCGCGCACAGGGCCATGGCGTGCTTCATCACGCATTGCAAGTGGACCTCGACGTCGTCTACACCATCGACAATGTGTTGATGCCACACCAGCTGTTCAAAGTTCTTGTCCATACACCCGCCATCGAATCGCCCATCGACGCACCGGCTGCCCACAATTCAGTGAAGCACAAGACAACGGCCAAGTCCAAGCACGCGCCCGCCCCCCGACGGACCGGAGGAGGCAACCCATGGACGACAAATTTGTCGTTGATAGCTCCAACGTGACGATGATAGTGGCCGCCACCTTCCACGATTGTCATTTTTATTTTTGAAATTATTATATTTTTAATGATGCTACGTCAACTCAGCAACCGCCTGGAGGAGAGAGTACATGCCGAGTGGGTGCCACGCCAATCTAGCAATCGAGAAACGACCAATCACAAGTGAAAAGAGTAGTTAGTTAAATAACTTAAAAAAATGAAGGGTAATCTTCTTACAAATTAAAGTTGAAGGGTAGCGCTAGAGAATGTCAAAGTTGAAGAGTATCTGTATTTGGTGTAATTTTTTTCTTTCAAATCCCATGCATCCGGATAACTAATTTCATGAAACAAAATAACAAGAAAATAACATGATTATCATTTAAAAGTCTAACTTATGACTAACTAATTTGATTACGGTGACTACAGTCTTATCCAACACAAATATTCAATAATATAATTTAATATATATTTCAATATTAATATATAAAATAAATGAAATAAAAAATGTAAGGATCTATCCTTTCGAGAGAGGACAAGGCCACGTCACACCTTCCGAAATATGAACGAGGGTGAAAGGGAATGAAAGAACAAAATATATGTTGCGAAGAAGTATAAAAAGTCGAAGATTATAATGATTAGCTAGTTAGTTTGATTAATCAAAAAGTATAAAATAAACTTTTCAAAAATTACACCAAATGCCCTTTAACTTTAAGGTTTGCTCAGCGATACCCTCCAACTTCACAAACACAAATGCTCTTAATCTTTTAACACATTTCACCTGATACCCTTTTTATTCGGGACAGTCGGTTTCTCGATTTTTCATCCATGTGGTATCCACGTGTCTATCTCCTCTCTTCTCTATGCAAATAATCGTCCGACGTAGTATGCTCCGATGTGGCACATAAAATTACACCAATGCCCTCCAACTTTTAGGTTTTCTCAGTGATACCCTCCAACTTTACTTTGTAACACAAATATCTTTCATCTTTTAATACATTTCACCCGATGCCCTCTTTACCTTGGACAATTGAGTTTTCGATTTTTCATCGACGTGGCATCCACGTGGCCATCTCCTCTCTCCTCCATGCAAATAGCCGTCCGACGTGACATGCTCCGATGTAGCACTATATATTAAACCATCTTACTTGCCATAAGTTGACCCACTCTCTATTAAATTATTTCCTTATTTCTCTCTATGCCGTCGTTCGCGTGAAACCTCCTTCGCCGTTCGCACTCCTTCGCCGTTCGCTCTCCTTCATCGTTTGTCTCTTTCATCGTTCACCTTTCGTGTTCGTCGGCCGTGGTCTTTGCCCAAATTGATATAATTTTCTATGCATTTGATGAACAAACTTTAAAGTTGGAGGACGTTTGGTGTAATTTTATGTGTCACATCGGAGTATGTCATGTCGGATGACTATATGCATGGCGGAGAGAGGAGATGGCCATGCGGGCGCCACGTCGACGAAAAATCGAGAAATCGGCTATCTCAAATAAAGAGGGTATCGAATGAAACGTGTTAAAAGATGAAGGGCATTTGTGTTACAAAGTAAAGTTAGAGGGTATCGCTGAAAAAACCTTACAGTTGGAGGGAATTAGTGTAATTTTATGTGCCACGTCGGAGCATGCCACATCGGATGACTATTTGCATGGAGGAGAGAGGAGATGACTACGTGGATGTCACGTGGACGAAAAATCGAGAAATCGACTGTCCCAGATAAAAAGTGCATCTAGTGAAACGTGTTAAAAGATGAAGGGCATTTGTGTTATAAAATGAAGTTGGAGGATATCGTTGAGCAAATTTTAAAGTTGGGGGATATTTGGTGTAATTGATCCTTTTTCCAAATATTTGATTATCAAACAAAAAATATAAAATTACTTATGAAGCATTTTGAGTTACTAATTCAAATATCGTCTTGCAAGTATTTTTCTTATCGTTATAAAGTAAATGTCAAAGGAAAATCCCTCTCACATATGTTTAAATCCTAACAATATTAGTAGCACAAACAAAACCTTCGACCACTCTACTCAAAATTAATTGGGCAATAGGATTTCTTATTTATGTCTGTTTTTACTTTCATCCTTAAACTATAAACATATTCAATTACTATAACTTGTCCATTGTACTTTACCGTCACTTTTTGTATTAATTTCACATTTACCCTTTTAACTATACTTGAAATTTCTTTACCTGATATATATTAGATTTATTATCCAGGATAAGAGAAAAATGAAATAACTATAGCTTAAAAATGCGATAAGTGAGAAGTTTAAGATTAAGAATAACTTAAAAGCTCTTTTCTTTTGCCATTACTCAGTGTTTAGATAACGGGGTTGACGATTCAATTTGCGTGACGTTAAAGAGTGCATTGTCTATGGACTTCAATTAATTTAATTAGGTTCGCTCCATATCGCACACCTAATAATGACAAATGAAGCTTTTAACAAAATATTATATATTTAAAAAACTCAAACTCGAAATTTTACTCAAACTAAGAGGAACCACTTACCACTGGATATTCTTCCGCCTTTGAAGTAGTGTCAAAAGAACATGTTACGAAAAGAGGGAGAGAGAACACACGAACACAAAAGAACACAAAGATTTATGAAGTTTACCTTAAATTAGGTTACGTCCTCGGGAAACGATGACTCTCTTTGTTATAGAATAATGATTATTATAAGAATAAGTCTCTATTTGGACCCCTAAGGAGTTTATATACGCACTTCCTTTTATAAATGATAGGAATTACAGATCGACTGTGACTCTGAATGAATCTCCCAAAATAGGACACCTATCTCGTGATAAAAAAATAAATTAATTTCGAATCACATACGTAATACTTCTAAAAATTCTGTAAACGATATCAAAAAAAAAAAAACAATTGACTATATAGGGAGATTACAAAAAAAATTATAACCGGGTTCTCAATAGAGCTGTATGCAAATTCCAAATATTGGAGCACGTGCGGTTCATTCTTTTCATGTGACCAGGCATTTTGTCTGTAAACGATAACACATTTGTCAATAAATGATGACATAACTGCAAAAGGATTCATTACAGTTGGATTCATCATTAGCTGCTTTTGTGCCATACCTTGCTTCCATAAAGGATATGGCATCTACGCAATAATACATGTTCTGTCTGCCTTTCAAGCTAAAGAATACAAAAATAATTTGCCTGGCAACTTGCCAACAACCTCAGATTTATTATTTGAAAGTGAGCAGAGCTGAAAGAAACCCAAATATTTTAAAAGAGAAAAAAAACAGCTCTCCAGATTCTTACTTGTTTTGAATATTCACAAGCTTATGTCCACAAAATTAGTGTACTACTTAGACGTAAGGCCTTCAAAGGCAAATGTGACTTGAGGCTTTTATTTCTCTTTGCCGATGTAGGAGAAAAAAGAAGAAAGAAGAAAACAACTAGATGTAACTAATAAGTAATCCACTGTCTTGAACCATTTGTAACTGACCAACCATCAGAAGGTAGTGAATTCATATAAAATTATTTTTCACGATTACAAAATATATTCATAGTTCTAATATAAAAAATATTAAATTGATGATCAATAAAAAACATTAAATTATGAAGATTGAACTCTTTGAAGAGGATTCAAAGCTGTTTTCAAAGCTTGAATATATATATATATAAAGGAAAAGTGGTGAAGTAGCAGGCCGAGGTGGCTTTCATGGTAGGGAACGATGGGGGGCATCGCAAAGTCAGCTTTGGGCCATCGGTTAGGCCCTTATTATAATTCGGTGCCATTTGTTGCTTTTTTAACCATGATTTTCTTCTTAAATGTGAATGATAGTAGTTAGTAATGTTTAATGGATTGGAGGGACTCCTGTTTGGTAGATGATCAACAAGTCATGGATAAATATTTTATTCACCAGTATTCTCTCAAATGCAAAGGATTTTTTTTATCACATCTAGATTTAATTATTCATCTCAAAACATGAATTGTTATTCTAAAAAAAATGTGTTGCTATTTTTAAGAAAAATCTGATGACCTCATTACAAGAAAGCGTAACAAAAGAATAACTTCAAATAAATAACAAACCCATAAGAATTATTTCATATTTCATGAATAACTAATCTTGACCTAAACAGTCACCTAATAGCTCTCGGTCAATCTAGTTTTGATTAGACACTGAAGTGATCTGATAGGCCTATTAGGATTAATAAACTTTTAAGGATGTTTGGCTCGTTAAAATCTGACAGGTAACAACATATATGACAAACTCAGCAAGCCCTTTAATTTTTTTGGAAAATATTTTCTTTTCAAATTCAATATTATTCTATCACGTTTTTTGTATTTTCTTTTCTTGATGCATTAGTAAAGTAACACAAAAATTAAGTCATCATTTTTTTTCCTTTAGTTTTCTCATATTTTTTTCTTAATATTTTATCTTGTTATTCATTTGTTCACTTTAATCTTTTTTCATTAATAATAGAACAAATCAAAATAATGGTTAAGCTACTTATATTCTATTATTATTAGTTATTATTGATAAACATTAAGCAATATTTAATTTATTTAATTACTTAATATTAATGAGTTAACGGTCCATCGGCTTGTTAATTAATGATGAGTATCATAGGATGTCGGTCTTTGAGATGTTGAATAAATATGTTAAAAATAATGTCTGACTCATTATTAGTTCAAGTTGGACAATCTATCAAATAGATTTGAAAAATTAAGGACAATTAAGAGAAATTCCGATGTGCTAGTCCGTTCGTCATCGTATAATCATAATAAAATTATTATTTTATCACTTCCATGGAAAACTTTAAACAATAAAATAAATCAAAACTTTTCTTTTAAGCTAATATCTAATGTTCTCGCACCATCTCTAACATAAATAGTCTAATAAACTCAATTTTCATATCGTGACTTTATTTATCATTATGACATGTGCAACCATACCATCATGAATTGAGTCGACATCCATTCTTAGCATTTGTTACTTGAACGAATTCAAAATGCAATGTTTCTCACTTATAATATGTAAAACCCATGCAATACAATGATCTTAATTAGGATCCTACATTATGCATTCTCATTTATAGAAAAAAAATGCATGAACGACGTGAGCTAAACATGATCGTCTATATATCAATCATAACGTCACATCTTTTAATCTAACATCATCATGAATAACATGAGCATAACATTTAAACAATTATCATCATACTATTAGTATAGAGCATATAATTATCATCCATCATCAATAGGCACATTAATTGACTTGCACTTATCATATCTATGTCTCGATACTTTTCCTAGGGCTACTTTATAACCATTTCAACTTCACCTTCATGGTCATCATATCTACATTCAATTCTTTGTTCAATGACACATTTGTGCCTTCATGCAAGGTATTTAAATTTCATTTTTCTTTATGTGATTGTGTTATTTATAATAAATTTATTTTATGCAACTATTACACTTAATTTTTAAATAATTATCTCCTTACTAGTATGCATCACTTATATTACTCAATTATTTTATTATTTTTTATATATGGGGATATGAAAATATTAATTAAGTAAATTTTCATGTGTACTCTACATTAACAAGTTTGGCTTCATTATTATGTTTAATTATTTTATTAGAGCAATTTTAACTTAATGTAAATATTTTATAGTTAATTATTTCATTGAAAAAATATTTTTAAAAGAGATCTCCTAGCCTTGAAAATGATGAAACAAGTAAAAATTAATTTGAGCGAAAATACTCCAAATAAAACATCATAATTTTTTTTAAATGGAATCATATTTATTTAACCATTCATTCGTCTAATCTTGGAGATAGAATATACAAATTTGTCAATTATCTTATTAGTCGAATATTAATTTTTGTCTTGATAATGAACCTACTCAAAATTTTTTTGACTCCGCCACTGGTCCGAATTCAATTAGAATATAATTATGGACATGTAAAAAGCAGTCTTTTTCTTCAAATGGCATACCTTCAATTTTATCAAGTATAATATATTTTTATATAATTTTTTCCTTATTTTAATTATATTTTATTTTTCATCACATACTCAAATATAATTGGATTTCATTATTTTGTCATCTAATAATATAATCCATTTGTGCCCTTCATGCAAGGTACTTAAATTTCATTTTTTTATTTTTATCTGATTGTGTTATTTATAATAAATTTATTTTATGCAATTATTTCACTTAAATGTTAAATAATTATCTCCTTATTATTGCATCACTTATATTACCCAATTATTTTCTTATTATTTTTATATGGGGATATGAAAATTTTAATTAATTAATTTTGTGTGGATATGCCTTAAGTTCTTTATTCCCAAACCCCCACAAAGCTTAGGTAATTGGAGAGTTTCCCAATTTAATAAGTGAACTCCATGCTTCCCCCCTCCCGGACTCCAGAAGAAAGTCCTATTATGTTTTTCAATGGCATTTATAACCCCATTAGCAATGAACGAAGAGCTAAGAGCAAACACAGGAATTGAATTGATGACTGAGTTAATTAGAACAGCTTTGCCAGCCTAGTTAAGGATAGTCTGTTTCCATCCAGTTAATCTTTTAGTGAACTTGTCCATAATCAATTTTTGTGAATTTGCAGGAATGTATTTGTACGAGATGTGAATGCCAAGGTAATTGAATGGAAAAGAGCCTATTTTGAAATTTAGAATGTTTAGGATAGCATTCCTTCTAATAGAGGAGAATCTTGGGGGGAAATAAATTTCAAATTTAGACTGGTTTACCTTCTGGTTGGTCAGATTATCATAATCCTTGAACAATTTTTTTAATGTGATACAGTTTGATTTGGTAGCTGAGATGCAGATGAGCAAGTCATCAGCAAACATAAGATGACTTAATTTGAAAGAGTTTATAGAGTAAGGAATTAGGGCACCGACATTTTCATGATAATTCAGAAGGGAAGTAAGAACTTGGGAGACCAGATAGGATCCCCCTGCCTTAGACCTCTGAAACTATTGAAAGGCATAGATCTAATGCCATTGATGTTGCAAGTGAATATCGGGGATTTGATACAAGTGGGAATCCAAGAAATAAAAGTTGGAGGAAAATTCATAAGTCTCATAATAGTTTCCACAGCACTCCAGGAGACTTTGTCAAACGCCTTCTCCATGTCAACTTTGAGTAAGAGAAACTTTTTACTACCCCTGGCTATAGAGTGTGTAATTTCCTATGCCACAATGATATTGTCCTGGATAGATCTCTTTGGTATAAAAGCTAACTGACATTGGTCAATTAGGATATCAAGAGTAGGCCTGAGCCTCTGTGCCAGAACCTTTGATAATATCCTATAAAGAACATTACACAGAGAGATTGGTCTGAAGTCAGACACTTTGGTGGGATACTCTTTTTTAGGTATAAAGACAATAGAGGTGAGGCCCCAATCATTGGGGATATGATGAGAGGTAAGGGCTTTTCTGATGTGATGACAGATATCAGGACCAATGATGTCCCAATAGGCCCTGTAGAATTCTACAGTGAAACCATCAGGCCCAGGAGCCTTTCCTGATCCCATGCTCCAGAGACTATTTCTAATTTCTTCATCAGTGATTTGGGAAGTCAGGCTATTCCACCAAGAATGATTGAGTTTGGGAAGTGGAGGCCAATTAGCAGGGATGGGGTTGAGAGATTAGTGTTTAACAAAACAATTCCTAATTAGGAGATCATCCTGGAGGATCCGACCATCAGGAATAGTGATCGAGTTGATGTGATTGTTCTTTGATCATACAATGGTTGATAAATGGAAAAAATTGGTGTTCTTATCCCCATATTTTAGCCAGTTAACCCTAGACTTAGACACCACTTGATACTAATCTGCCTAAGATAAGCCTAATGTCTACAGTAGGATGCCCTAAGTGTGATTAGTTCCTGATCATTGAGGCCAGATGTCTCATCTTTATGCTCTAAGAAAGCAATGATGTTTTGGACCTCAACTTTATCTTCTAACCTACCCAGCTCGTGCTTGTTCCAATTAGTAGTTTGTTGTTTTATATGTTGCAGGGAATTACTGAGAGAAGTGTATGGAGGGTGTAATGCCCATACATGCTTAACAATTTCTCTAGGTTCGTCATATTCAAACCAAAAAGCCTCATATTTGAAAGATCTAGGCTTCATAGGAATATTATCAGAACTCATGAGGAGCGGGGAATGATCAGAGGTCGTTCGGGGGGCCGTACAGAGGGAGGTGGCCGGGTAGTTTAAAAGCCATTGGTTGTTTACTAATAAACGATCAAGTCTACAGAGAATTCTAGCATTTCCAGATCGATTATTGCACCAAGTGAATCTATTTCCACGCGGAATAATATCGATAAGACCCTGAGTGTTAATCAAGTTTCTGAAAGCAAGAATTGATTTTGTTACCTTAAATGGAGATCCCCCCTTTTGTCATTATGGTCAATTAAAGAATTAAAATCCCCCACGATAGCCCATGGAATATCAGCCATGGTTAGATTACACAAGTGAGACCAAAGATTCATGCGAAGAGGGGGAAGAGTACTTGCGTAAATACAAGATAATAGAAAAGATGTGTTTTTATGTGTGACCACGAGGTGAATGACTTGCGGTAGAGTAAGGAAAGGTGTCACCTGTATAGCAGAGCTTCTCCAGGCGACAAGAATGCTGCCCGACGCACCGGAGCCAGCATGGAAATGACTAGTCCACTCCCGCCCCAATCTTCGGATAACTCGCTCAGAACCTTGATGATTTGTATGAGACTCCAAAAGTACTAAGATGTTAGGGTGAAAAGTCTTCAACATCTCCGAGAGGCGGTCCCTGACCTTGCTGCGGCCCGCCCCCCTGCAATTACAATTGATGATCCTCATTTGACCCCCGCCGGGGTGGAGGAAGAGCCTTCCTGCAAGATCGGGACTGAACGTGAGTCCACAGACGAAGATGAGTTGATTTTCTTACCTCTGGGGGGTCGCTTGGCAGCAGGCTTCCGCGATTGAACCTCAGGCAGTCGCATAGGCGTGGTTCTATGCTTCCGGGGAGACTGCGTGGCTTCAACTTGTTGGGAAGGGAGAAGGTCCCCGTCCGGGCCTTCCTCATCAGAAGTGGCGGCCGAGACGTTCCCTCCTTCACACGGCGGCAAGGTGAAACATGAGAGAACTTGTTGAACCATCTGTTGGTGCTGCACTTTCGGATCCGAAGATGAAGAGGGTCCTGAAGCTCCCGCCATCGGCACATGGCCGGCTAGAATGGCCGGAGATTCGACCGGGGCGAGATGATGGGAGGGGGAAAACCCTAAAGTAACAATCACAGGGGGATCACATCGCCTAATGAGAGTGGTGTCACATGCCTTCATACCTGACCTCACGTGGTGTGTATCCTCGCCGTCCACGTGGATGGGCTGAGGACCGTTGGATGGGGTCGCGTCGTACGTTCCAACGATCCCAATAGAGCCATTGGATGGAGCTTGATCCGACCGTTGGCTAGCGAGCCCACGGATACGCCCTCCCGCACTGACATCATACGTCCTACCGGATGCCGGCGCATCCGTTCCCGGAACATTGAGATCCGGGAGCGCCACCCGCGATTGTCCCAGCGCAGCCGCCGGCGGCCTCGCAACCCTCGACTGTGGGCCACGCTGTGAGAATGTTGGAACCTATAACCAAGGACCAAACAAAAGAACTACTCTGGTCGGTGCCAGTGACGATGGCGCAATATGTGTGCACAATTTTCCAGCCGGTGGCCAGGGATGCCGCACTTGAAACAGAGAACAGGAAGCCCTTCATACATAATACGTTGAAAAAATTTCTTACCGTCCGGATTCCGGACCCAGATGCCCTGCTTCACCGGGGTGGAGCGGTCCAAGTCGATGCAGATCCTCGCAAATTCACAGTCGTCCTAGAGATCATCAATACGTAGTGGTGTGCCGATCTGACCGGCGATACAGATGACAGCAGAGGCGCTCCGGAGCTCGAACGGAAGGCCCAGAAGTCGGATCCAGCATGGAGCAAAAGAGATGAGTTCTTCTTCCGGCCGAAAGAAAGGGCGCAGAATAGAAATGTTGATAATGTGACCCGCCGCCGACCAGGGGCCGCCGGTGAGTACCTGCATACGATCTTCGTCAGACGAAAATTTGAACATAAGGTGGAAATTACCCACTTGAATAATCCTCAGCGGGGCCGATAATTTCCAGATGATCGGAAGTTCTCGACGGAGAGTATTCACAGACTGGCCGTCTCTGGCAAAATGCGCAATGAGGCAAAGTCGGAGGTCATCCGCCTAGCCACAAACATCCTGGAGTGGAATTTCCACCTCATCCGTGACAGCTTCCTTGATACATCTTAGTTGATTCAATGACATTGTCGGCAATCCGCGCGGCCATGCATATTTTTCTTGACAACATTTGCCCAAGACCCCCGATGCGAACTCGGACCGTGCCGACATTAGGGTTTATCACTAGAGAGGAGGGCGGCAGAAGGGGAGATGGGACCGGATGAGGATGAGGGTCGAGAGGCCCCGGCGGGAGATTCCGATGAGGAGGGGAGGAAGGGAGTGATGGGGAGGGGAGTGACGGCGGAAGGGGGTTGAGGGGAGGGGAAAGGGGGGGGGGGGGGTCGGAGTCGGGAGGCTTCTCCATTTTTTTACTAGGCCTCCCCAGATCTGCATCTTTTCAAAGATGGCATTCGGCTTGGGAGGTATGTTTCCTCTTAGTTTTTTTTAATTAAATAAGGGAGATCATGTGCCATTACGCATTAGAAAACTAAGATTGAAAGAGCAAGTCATATAAGAATAAAAAATAAGGGAGATCTACTTGTATATATAGTTTGAGAAAGCAAGTCAAATTATGTACTACTTTGTTTCCTGAAATGAAATCTGATTTGGACAGGATGCTGCAAATTGCAGTGGTGGCAAGTGGATGGTACGGCTTTAAAAAGCTGTTTCAGGCCGCTTTTGGGAGGACTTGATAAGTGATTTCATTTTTGCTTGTACCGTTTGATTCCTAGTATGTTTCTTTTTCTATGTTGACAATTGTAATCGCCCTTTATTACTTCCTCTTCAGACAATGAATTCCTTCTTTTTGCTTAAGTTTTTTTTTAATGCTAAGCACATAAGTTGGGAATTCGGCCACATTGACATGTGCGAGGATAGTATTTCAAATTTACGTGGAGACAAGCTTATTGGATTGTGCTTAGGACTTAGATTTAATTGAGACCCTGATGGATTTTAGTAAGCTTAACCTGTTGTCTTTGATTTACTTGCATATGATCAATTTAATGTGACTGAGCTGAGTGAATCCAAATTGCTTGTGTTCATTATCATATTGCTCGTGTGCCAACCATCGAATGAGACATTCAAGAGACACCAAAAGGCATTGCCCACTGACTAAATCCATCCAAGCACTCCGTGATATTGTGAATAATCAAGGCCTCATAGACATAACAATTAGGGGGTTCAATTTACATGGTGCAATAATAGGAAAGAATTTGCTCGAATCTGATGTAGACTTGATAGGCTCTTTGTAAACTCACTGTGGATGCTTATAGCCTTAACCCTTCATACTCTTCCTAGATGTGCTTCTGACCACAACTCAATTTTGCTAAATTCCAACTCCATAAGAAGGAAACCACAACAATTCAAATATGAAGCTTTTTGGCTTGAATACCTTGAAGCTAAACAAATAGTAAAGGATATTTGGGATAAAGGACTGCCTAATACATCCATCCATAAATCTCTTCTTGAGATCAACCAAAAAACATTACAATGGAACAAGAAACAACTTAGGTACCTAGATACTAAAGCTTCTGAACTTAAGCACCAGATAACCATCCTAGAGCTTAAAGATGAGTCCTCGGGTCTATCTGATCTAAAATTGGGGAAGCTTAGAACTCTTTATCATCATCATGCTGCAATTTTAAGACAAATAATAATCAAGTGGTGGTCCAAATCCAGGGTGAAATGGATAACTAATGGGGACAGAAATATTAAATTATTTCATCTTAGCTCCATGATCAGATATCGCAATAACTTAATACAATCTATTGAAACTGAGAATGGAATAAGGCTACAAAATGAGAAAGACATTATGACTACTTTTGTTGATCATTACCATAACCTCTGGAAGGAAAATTCTTAGACAACCATTCCCATCTCATCTTGGCATGTTCTTCCATCCCTTGATCCTTTCTGGCATGATCATCTCATTGCCCCAATCACTGAAGAGGAAGTCATTAAGAGTCTGTGGTCCCTGGCCCCTGGGAAGGCCCCAAGGCCAGATGGCTTCACCTTAGAATTTTACAAGACCAATTGGAATATCATTGCGAAAGACATTGCAACTGAGATACCTTTCTTTCAAAATAATATATTACCTAAAGACTGGCTCTCACATCTCTCATCTTCATTCCTTAAAAATCAAATCCATTTAAAGTTACTGACTTCAGACCTATTGCTCTTTGTAACATTATTTATAGAGTAATTGCTAAACTTTTAGCACAAAGACTCAAACCTACTCTAGATAATATCATTGATAGATGTCAAGTGGCTTTTTTACCAAGTAGATCAATCCAGGATAACATATTGCTTAGTCAGGAGGTGACCCATTCCATGAACAAAGGTAGAAAAAAAACTATGACCATCAAGGTAGATATGAACAAAGCTTTTGATAGAGTTAGTTGGCATGGCATTAGGGCTGCTCTTAGTTGTATGAACTACCCCTCAATCTTCATCGATTGGATTATGGCATGTGTTGAATCTCCATTATTATCTTGCCATATTAATGGCACACCATCCCCATATTTCAAAAGTCATTGTGGTGTAAGACAGGGTGATCCCCTGTCTCCATATCTCTTTATTATCATCACTCAAGTTCTGACAACTTTAATGAATAGTGCAGTCACAGCTGGTCACCTTATTCCATTTACCCTAAATAATTTTTCCTTGAGTCATATGTTGTATGCTGATGACTTACTGATTACTACTGCTACCAATCTCAAAAATTGTAAATGTATCAAGGACATTCTCACTCTTTACAATCACCTAACAAATCAAACCATCAATCCATTAAAATCTGATGTCTATCTTCCTAGGGCCTTAAACAGCAGGCGGAAGCATAGGATCCTTAACTCTCTTGGAATCCGACAAGGTCAAATACCATTCACTTACTTGGGTGCTTTGATCTCTAACAAGTATGTGCCCATCTCACAACAGCAGGTTCTAATTGATAAAATCACCACTTGTATTGACGGTTGGAAGGCCAATACACTAAATTTGGCTGGCAAGGTCATCCTGATCAAATCTGTCATTACTACCATCCGAAACTATGCAATGGGTTCTACTTATATTGCGGATGGATTACTTGATGCACTAGAGAGGAGTGCTAGGAGCTTCTTATGGTGTAATAATAGAACTAGCAGGGGTTCCCATATGATCTCGTGGTCCATTGTGCTTAGGTCTTTTAAGGATGGAGATTTAGGAGTCAAAAACATCCATAAAGCTAGATACGCCCTACTGGCCAAAAGAATCCTGGCCCTTTCGAATCATCATTCCATGCCTTGGGTACACTTAATTAAAGCCAAATACATTGACCAGCATCCGTGGAATCCCTCAATTTCTCCTCTCTCTCACCAGAACCTCTATTGGTGCTGGAGATTAATGCTTAAGGCTCAACAGGAAATTTGACATGGTCTCAAAAAGCATATTGAGAATGGTTATTCTACAAATATAATTAAAGATCCCTAAATTTTTTGTACACCTCTGCTTTTTATGCCTACTTACATTAACATGGATATTCAACTTGATACAATGTTAGTAAGTGATCTCATATCTGATAGCATGCAATGGAAAACTAATCTTCTGCAATTATATTTTGGTCCTATTCCTACTTATCATATAGCTTCTATTTTTCTTACACCTGCTGCCAATGACGACATGTGGTACTGGATTCATGATCCCTTGGGTAACCTTCGGCCAAAACTGTCTATCACTCCCTCTGCCGCCATAACACCCCCCTGCCCGGTCTGGATGGCCTATCTGGAACTTCACTTGGAAGCTCATGACGCCGCAAAAAATTAAAATTTTCTTATGAAAATTCTTTCATCGTAGACTTCCTACTCTTGCTTGGCTTACACAATTCATTCCAAATCAAAATCCCTATTGCCCGATGTGTGGCCTACACCCTGAAACAATTGATCATTTTTTCTATGAGTGTATTGAGGCTACCAGCTTCTGGACTCTCATCCAGTCCAAGCTCAACTACACTTTCCAGCTCCTGCCTTCCTGGTGGCTTGGTGCGTGGACTCAGGAGGGATCTGACCTCTCTTTAAACTCCAAAAATACTCTTCTGGCATTAATTGCTTTCTCCCACTAGGCTATTTGGAAGCGACGAAATGAGCTCCATTTTGGTTCTAGATGGGCAACCTCTGAGTCGCTTTGGGTGCGAGTTTTGGCCTAGTATTCGGAGTATGATGATTACCATCGTTCCGAGGCAAATCACACACATACACTTCCCTGATCCCAGGACAGTCTGCCTGTCCATTGGGAGACCCCGCCGGCTTCATGGGTCAAGATTAATTCTGATGGCTCTTTCTGTCGTCGGACCTTGGCCAGCGACGTGGGATTTATTTTACGTAACACTAACGCCACTTTCATTTGCACTGCTTCCATAAATTGCAAGGCTCTTCAAGCGGAGGCGTTCGGTGCTCTATGGGGTTTGCATGCTGGCAAGCGGCTGGGGATTCAAAGTATTATTTTGGAGTCTGACTCGTCTACCTTGATCGACGTTATCAATCGGAAGCTTGAAGTGCCTTGGGAGTTATGGAATCTCATGCTGGAAATACAAAGCCTTTTATCCTCTTTTGCAAACACTCATTGTATTCACAGCCCTAGACAGACTAATATAGCAGCAGACTGCCTTGCTAACTTAGGACGGGCTATTGCTGACGATATATTTTGGGAGGATAACCCCCGCAGGGCCTTCGAAACTTTTTGTACCAGGACTTTCCTAATCAATATATTTAATACTTGCATCTTAAAAAAATACTTGTTTTGTATTATCACTTTTATGAAGCATTGTATTTTAGTTTATATTTTTATGAATGTGTTGAATGCATATATATACATATGCATTGTAAATAATATGGAGGGGAATGGAAGAATATGGATTAATATGATATAAAACTATAAATATTAGTGTCACCTTGGCGATTGATTAGCATCACCGTGTATCGCAGTTAGCGACGTCATAGCGTCTCTTCAGTGTCGCAATTGTAAAACACTGGTGTCGCTTTAGCATTTCGACCTAGCGTCAAATCAATGTCTCTTAGCATCTACAATAGCATCGTCTTAATGTCACAATACCGCGACGAGTAACACGAATGACCCACATGACGATTGCTATTGCGTCTTTGTATACGTCATCATGGCGTCTCATCCAAGGCTAAAGGTGATTTTTCGAGGCTGCAAATAGTGTAACCATTGCATCAAAGTAGCGCCGCCTATCGACGGTAATAGTGCCTCATGTCCTTGGGCGCGAATGCAATGCTAACGGCGCCAGAATGGTTGTGTCCCATTCCCTGTGGCGCTAATTCGATGCTAACGTGTCGCTGAGCTTTTCAGTGACTAGTTATCATGCATTAGAGTCGCTTTGTATGTATTGCTAATCGACCCATTTTCTTGTAGTGATACCCTTAAGCATGTCACTAACATTTTCCACTTTATGCTTAGATCATTTGGTACTGAATTGGTTTTCCTTGGGCGATAAAAAATGCCAAACCCATAGTCCTTCAGAAACTCTAATCATATTTTCTATCTCATGTTGATTTCCTTTTGCGATAACACATACTTGAGACTCTTGTGGTCAGTGTAGACTTCAAACTCTTCTCCATACAAATAGTGTCACCATATTTCAAATCAAATACCATTGTTGTCGGCTCCAAGTCATAAGTATGATAAATTATCTCATGAGGCTTGTTGTTTTAAACATAGGCCACAACTTTTTCATACTACATCAAGACACAACCCAATCATGTTCCACTTGCATCATAATAGACACTGTAGCCTCCAATTCTTGTAGGAATCGTCAGTACTTATGCAGTTGAGAGCCTCTTTTTTAGCTCCAAGAAATTTTCTTGGTATTTATGTGTCTAATTAAACTTCTTTTTTTTCTACTCAGTCTTGTCATGCGAGTAGCTAGTTTGGAGAAATTTTGGATGAACATTTTGTAGCAGCCGGTTAACCCAAAAAAATTTCTTATTTTTTTCACCATCTTTGACCTTTCCTAATTGATGATAGTTTCAATCTTTGTTTGGTCCATTGAGATATTTTCTTTTAAAATTATGTGATCATAAACATCACTTGCTATAATCAGAATTCACACTTACAGAATTTTGCATAAAATTGGTGTTGCCGCAAGGTCTCCAAAACTATCTACAAGTACTTCTAATGTTCTTCACAACTTCATGGGGTAGATAAAAATGTCATCAATAAATATATTGACAAGTTATTGACAAACTTGTCTAGATGAGGCTTGAATACCCTATTAATCACATCGACAAATGTTGCATGAGCATTTCTTACTCCAAAATGCATAATAAAAATTTCATATTGAACATACCTTGATCTAAATGTTATCTTAGCAATATTGTCATTAATCACCCTGACCTGATGGTAGATACTCCTTAGGTCAATATTTGAAAAGACTGACGTTAAAGACAATTGATCCAACATATCATCTATCTCGGTAAGGGGGTATTTGTTCTTGATGATTATTTTATTGAATATCATGTAGTCAATACATAACATCAGTTAATTTAAAATATATATACATAAAGAAATAAACTTACATATTTTTTTAATTTCGGATGGTTGCTTATGATGGTTGCCCATGCACTTAGACACTTAACTTTCTATTACTTAGACTTAGCATGGTCCTAATCACTTTACTATAGCAAACTGTAACACCCAAAAAATCCACCCTAAAAGCTATGGATAATTATGGAAAATCTAGTGTGCTAGCCCATTTATCATCACTAATCACAATAAAATGATTATGGAAAATCTAGTGTGCTAGCCCATTTATCATCACTAATCACAATAAAATGATTACTTTATCAATACAATGGAAGACTTTAAATAATAAAATAAATTAAAACTTTTCTTTTTCAGTGGAAGACATAAAATAACATAAAGCATAACCTAATATCAATAAATATTCTAACGGACTAAATTACTACATCATGACTTTATTCATCATTATGTCATGTGCAATCATATTATCTTGAACTGATCTGTCATCTATACTTAACCTTGGTTATCTACGTGGATCCAAAGTGCAAAATTTTTCAATTAAAGTATGTGAAAGTCATACAATGCAACTATCTTAAACATGGTAATATATATTAGTTTCATATGCACTCTTATATATAGGAAAGAAAATGCATGAATGACATGAGTTAAATATGAACTTCTATATGTTAATCATAATTTCACATTTTTCAATCTTATATCATCATGAATAACATAAGCATCACAATTAAACAATTATTGTAATATTCCAAATCTATTTAGAATGTAATCGTGTGGGTCAATGTTATCTCATATGATTGATAAGTGTTAAGACATGAGTTATAACTCAAAGTGTTAGAACACAGAAAATGGTGAAGATTCGTCTGAGGCAAAAACATGATTTTTGAAAATGTGAAAATTCAGAAAAAAATAAAGTTCCGATAATTGTTCTTATATGTGAAGACATGCTAAAAGTTTCGATAAATGTTCCTATATGTGAAGACATGCTAAAAGTCTCGATAATTGTTCCTATACGTGAAAATTTAGAAAATAAAGTTTCGGTAATTATTCCTACATGTGAAGACATGCTAAAAGTGATTTTTAATAACTTTTAGATGGAGTTCTAATTAGGTAAAATGAGGCCATAAAATCAGAAAATCTATAAAATCACAATTTTTGTTCTTTGGACAAAAAATTTAGATTTTGAATTGTTGCTTATTTATTCCTATAAATATTTTTATTCGAATTCAAATGGAGGTAGTTTCTTATTTACATGTAACGTCTTTAGTAAATGAATATATAAAATAAATAATAAGAAAATGCCAAACCATATACTTAAATGGCATTGTATATAAATCATGTGAATATCAAGGGCATTTACATATCCCCAACTTTGTCCGACCTTAAGTCGGTTATCTCACCTTTATCCCTTATGGTTTAAAGCTTTTTACCATTCTTTTTCATCCTCTTACTGCACCATCTCAAACTTGAAAGAGAGCACCTCATAGCAACCATCAAGGGAAATTGCAAACTTGGAAGGAAAGAAGGATTCTTATAATTCTCAACCCATGGTAAGTTCTTTTATGATCTTTTTAGTGGTTATAATTAGGTAATTGTAAACTAGGCTTCTGAGAGACTTCCTTATTCCTCCTCTTCTGTAACCTTAACTAATTGTGGGTGAAACCTAACTTTGTCATGAAGAACAATAAACCGTAGGTATAGTTAAATTGTTCTCGAGACTTCACTTGAAAGTTTTGCACACCTTCGGGTTATCCAAAAATTACTAACTTTACTCGGATAGATCCTCTTTGAGTATACTTTCATTGAAATGTGGAATCAAGTTATTTGGAAGTGCAGAAAATGTTATGTTCTTATCTTTAAGGTGTTATCATTTTGTTTGTCGAATCTATTACCTTATTTTGTAAATTATGTATTAAATATGATATGTTATAGAATTATTTGATAATTTAGGTTTAGAACTATACAGATTTAAGGTTCCATTTATAATTGGAATCACTCAAAAAGTAAATGCATAGTGAAAGATATAAATGATTAACCTAACATCACTCGGTCTGTCAGAATAAAACTTAGGGAAGACTATATTAGTATTTTTTTAGAATTATTGTGCTCAGTCCAGAGAGATATAAATTCAAGAAATTTTATGAGTTGCACCCTAAGAAGTATACCTCTAGAGAAAATTGAAAGTAATAGAACAAAAGTTGTTTACTGTTTTATATAAATAATAAAAGTAAGGTTACTCAGTCTGTCATATTACATAACATGAAAGTTAGGTTGAATGTTGGTTTTTCTAAAAATAATTCATAATGAAATAAAATCTAAAATTTATACATATTAAAATATGTAAGTGTCATGTAAGAAGATATGGATGATATAAGAACAACTCTTATTTACTAGGATTATAAAGAAAAAAAGAGTAAATGTATAAGTGGTATGTAACTTTTGTAATATTTTATATTTCATGTATGATATGTTAGCATTCAGAACATAGTAGTAATATAATTGTTATTATTATGGTTATAGAATTAGAGGAGTAAAGTAAGAAAAGAAAGGAGAAATCTTTTAATTTATACTCACACAAGGTAAGTTGGTTTCTCATATTCGGCATATTCACTTTTTTTAATTCAGTGCAGCATTGATTGTTATATGTATTGAATGCGTATTTGATCACCTCTTATTATGCTCATAATCATTATAATTAAACTCACGAATTTACATAAAAGTTGAGCATATTTAAATAATTTTTAATCATTATTAGAGGAAAATTTGAATGAGTAAAAAGGATGACGAACTACTTATCAAAATTTGAATTTTGTTCAGGGAGGAAACAAAAAGGAGGAGGAGAACTCGGAAGAGGGGAGGACGGAAGGACAGAGGGCTGAGAAGAGAAGATTGAAACTGTGAAGATTACGATGAACTAAAAAATTTTTTTGGTTCCCTTGTGATGAGACTTTGTTGATGCTGACTTTTGTTTCGACTTTATGATACTGCGAATTTGATTCCTCCTTTCTAATTACTTGGTACATGGCATTCTTATAATTTATATTTGATTTCAATTATATCGAGAGATCAATTGTTTTCTTCGTCAACTAGTTCCATCCGAGAGGAGAATAGTTACATTACTTGTTGTGTTTCTAGTGATTATTGATTTATTGTTCATATATAGATAGAGAGATCTATCATAGTGACTGTTGCGAGGTTAGAACCTTTGACAGTTGTGAGAGGTATCAATTGCATTTCGATCACTTTGATTAGGATAAAAAAATGGGTTGTAGAAGATCGAGAGATCGAACTCTTCTTCTAATTAAGGATGAAAATCTTATTAATTATTAGTCATAATCTAGTGATTAGTAGCTACTCTCCCTCAGTTCACAGACAGATCGGTGGGTTGGGAGATAGAGTATTTCATTCACGTCTTAGTGAACTTATATAATCAGTAAGTCGAACACTGAAATTACAATAGCATCAACGGGTTCATTACAAGGGAATCTCTTCTATCACATTTTGATCTTTTCTTACTCTCCTTTGTTATTCTTAATCTACGTTCATTTCTTTATTATCTAATTTACTCCTAATCATTTCGTGACAATTTTTGGGATATAATTAGAACAAGCAATTGGTCTAAATCAATAGGGTTACGATACTCAGGATTTCTACTCGACCTGTGCACTTGCAATTGCGTGAACTCTAGAGTAAATTTAAAACGTGACTAGAATTACTTTCAGTGCAAGCATTCCAAATTCCATAACTACAAAAAGTTCACGTCAAGTTTTTAGCGTCGTTGCCGGGGATTTAGATTATTTACTCTCTATTTATATCCTTGTTTAGTTGATTTTGTAATACTCATTGCCAAATCTTTTCTTTTGATTTTAGGGATTAGTATATGCCCAGAAGCATTCATGAACAATTGCTTGAACTAGACCTTGAAATTGATCAAACTTTTAAAAGAAGAGTGCGAGAATATAAGAATAGAACATCCCTTCTTGAATACAAACAACACTCAATCCATAGAGCTCGAAGAGAATTCTGATCTAGAAGTAGAAATGATGTCAACAACAAGAGCCACTTCAACCACGACCACCAGTCCCGTCATTGGAAGAACTCTATACTCCCACTGCAGATGGACTGGGGTCAGCTATTTTGAAGTCTGTTATTCAAGCCAACAATTTCGAGTTAAAATCGTCTTTAATCTCCACAATCCAACAGAACCAATTTGGAGGAACTCCAGATGAGGACCCAAATCAACATCTTAAAGACTTTTTAGAAATAAGCGAGACAACCAAGTTGAATGGAGTATCACCGGAGGCATTGAGATTAAGGTCCTTTTCTTTTTCATTAAGGGGTAAAGCCAAGCAATAGCTATATTTACTGGAACCCCAAAAATTAACTACCTGGGAACAACTAGTAAAAGCTTTCTTGTCAGAATATTTTTCTCCAAATAAGATCATCAGAATCAGAAACCAAGTCATTGGTTTTGTTCAAAAAGATCAAGAAACATTGTATGAAGCCTGGCAAAGATTTAAAACATTACTAAGATCGTGTCCTCATCATGGTTTAAGCAAATGGATTCTGGTTCAATCTTCAATGGACTTAATTATGCTTCAAAAATGGCACTTGATAATGTTGTAGATGGTGTATTTATAAAGAAAAAATATAGATGAGGCTTATCAACTTTTAGAAGAAATAGCAAAAAATCAACATTTCCTAGCTCACTCAAGATCCAATGAGCCAGTTGCATTAAGTCAAACATAATTTGATGATGAGGATTTTTCTTCTAAAGTGGAGTACATAGTTCAAAAGGTAATTAGTAGACTATGATTCAATGAAGCTACTCCTATTGTTAATATGATAGCAAGATGTTGCGAGATATGTGGTTCGTCTGATCACATTTCCGAGCACTATGAACTACTAAAGCAACAAGGACATCAACATCAGGCAAATGCGATAGGTCCTTATCCATCTAATAATGATTCATATTCTAACACTTTTAATCTTGGATGGAAGAACAATCCAAAGTTTTCTTATAGAGACAACCCCCAACAAACTCAAGTTCCTACTTGGCAAAATAGATACAATCAAAGGGCACAACCTCAAAACCCTTCACCGGATCAAGGATCATCTTCCACAAACAAGCTTGAAGTAATGATGGAAAAGTATATGTCAAAACAAGACACTCTGATGCAGAAAATGTTTGAGAAGATTGAAAGTCTCTCCATTCATAATAAAATGCTGGAGACACAGATAGCTCAACAAGCTGCATCTTCTTCAAGACAACCATGAATTTTACTTGGACAACCAGAGAAGAATCCGAAGAAACAAGTTCAAGTTGTAATATTGAGAAGTGGAAAAACAATCGATAACACTAAAAGAACAAGATCAGAGGTCTCGACAGAGGGAAACGAGGGGATTGGTGAACAAGACCAAATGATTCAACCAGAGGTTAAATTGAATGAACAGAATAAATCCAAGCAACAACCTACTGAAGGACATTCCAGCTACTATGCTCGGATACCATTCCCTAAAGCCCTCGAGAAATCTCGATAGGATCAACAGATTGGCAACTTTGAGAAATCTAAAAATCTTCTTCAAATTTGAGTAAATATGTTTCCTACTGATCCCTGAGACTTAGGATAAAGTTTGGAATTGATTTGCAATTGAAATTTCTAAGAAAAGTTGAAGAAATCTTGAAATCAACCTTCGTAACGCCCCACAATAGCTCAGTAATGGCATGAATATGGCTTCTCACGGTTCTTAACGGTGATTTCACGGTCCTTACAACGGCCAAATCGAAGTAAAAATTATTTTTTCATGACCCATAATATTTTGGTCACGACTCGTAACTCGGGTAAGTTTCAGAGCGAAATTTGGCATTTTAACGGATCGTTACAGCTCTGTAACGCCCGTGTTGTTTACGGCCGTTATACTCCTCTCACAGTCCATTATATTCATTTCAGCCTTGGTGGCCTCCACTAATTTTTACTTTCAAGCTCTGTTTAAACTCCGATTTGAACATAGTTTTCTCCGGTGGATTCCTAATTTAATTTTCTTACTTTTTCTATAATAAAACATAGAATTTGGTTATACGTATATTTTTTATAAAATTAAAGCAAATGAGGCTAGAAAATGATGCATGTTATATGAAAATGAATCGAAATGTGATTAAATGCATGGCTAATTATATGTTGTATTTTGTATGCATCAATAAGATCAGGGGGATAATGATGAATCATCATAAAAGTAGTAAAATCTAATCATCATGAGGAATATTTCATTACTAATATGCTTTCATCATCATCATCATCATCATCATCATCACCGTCATCATCATCGTCATCGTCGTCGTCGTCGTCATCATCTTATAAATTTATCTTTAGCTTATTATGAAGTATCTTTCAACATGTATCGTGTGATTCAACTTGTAAAGTGTCGTGGGGAGTGTATTTCAACTCCAATAAAATACACAACTAATTGTCGCTATCCCATCATCATAAGAGTTGTTCATTGACATTTATCATCTTTTATCTCGCAACTATTAATTAGACTTATTATAATATCATGGATCATGATAGGATCATAATAAGGAATGTCATATGATCATAAGTAATCAGAGCTCATCATTATACATCATCTTTAAGATCACGAAAAACTTTAAATCAAGGATTCGTAGGACATGACCGTATAAATGGATCAAAATTGAATCATAACAAATAAAGTAATACAATCATAAGATCATAAGTCCTAGGGGTTCTTCATTGGACATCATCATTATAATCATAAAGATTTTAAATTAAGAAGTCATAAGATCATGAGATCACAACAATAATCATGGATCATATTAGACATCATGATAATAATCATATGAAACTTTAAATAGAAGACGTAATGTAAGGTCATGGAGGGTAGTTAGACGTGCATACTCATATTCATCATCATCATCATGAGATGGGTTAAAACTAAGGGCATAAATTAGGAATCAAAATAGGCGTAGATCATCATCTTACTATTGGAACTCGGGTTGAGTTCGAGAGGCAAGTTGGGGTTATACCCAAGCTGGGTCTAATTTCATGCGTCCGACGAACATTGTGCGACAACTGCTTCTGTAGGATCGAAAGCACCAAGAGGGGGGTGAATTGGTATATAAAATTTAAAATCGAAAAAGACGTAGGAGTAAACTTAGAGTGAATGCGATCACAAGCAAGTAAAGGATAGGTAATAAAAGCACAAGAGAAGCAAGAGAAGTAAGAGAAGAGATAGACACGATATGTTGACGAGGTTCGGCCCAACTCCTTGGCCTACGTCCCCGCTCTGACTTCTCAACCTTGAGACCATCGGAGATTCACTAGCCTTCTCTTTTTTTATAGGGAGAGAATAATCCTTTCTACACCACAATGCCTTCTTCTTTGCTCAAGAGGTAAGGCACACCTCCTCTTACAAGGAGCTATAAAAAACTATCTAAACAAGAATTCCCTCCAAGGCTCTTCTTCTTACAAATAATATTCTCACTAAGAAACTAGAAGAGGGAAGGGATGATTTGCAACTTTGGCTCAAGAAAAATGCTTTGAATTTGAAGGGAGCTCTAGAGTGATTTGTCTTGCTTTGATGATCTTCCTTAAGTCTTTTGGATCCCTTTTATAGGCTTCTTTTGAAAACTTGGCCGTTGTAAAGGAATCCAAAAAGCTTTTGCTGTCAGCTCTAAATCGATCGATCGTTTTAGTATCGGTCGTCCGTTTTGCACAGTAACTAGCCGTTACTCTGTCTCTCGATTCTTCAGCGGTCGCTCATTATCAAATCGGTCGTCCGTTTTGCACAGTAACTAGCCGTTACTCTGTCTCTCGATTCTTCAGCGGTCGCCCATTATCAAATCGGTCGTCCGTTTAATAAAAAATTATATCCATTATTTTATCTTTTTTGTGCAGTTTATCGTTGATAGTAGGTCGGAGAAGAATTATAGCCGTTCTTGCTTCCATAACGGTCGCCCGAAAGTGAATCGGTCGACCGATACTGAAGTACATTCCATTTTGTGATTAGCGATCGATCCGATCTTCTATTTCGGTCATCCATTCTCTTCATAACGGTCGACCGCTATAAGATCGGTCGCCCATTTTTATAGGTTGATCCTTTCTGTGATTAGCGGACGTTCCATCTTCTATTTCGGTCGTCCGCTATCTTCAATAACGGTCGACCGATTATAAATCGGTCGTCCATTTTTTTGCGGTTGTTCCATTCTGTGAATAGCGGACGCTCCATCATTGATTTTGATCGTCCATTTTCTATCATAACGGCCGACTGTTATAGTATCGGTCGCCCATTTTTATTGTAGATAAAAACTTCGACTATTTTTCTTTGAAAAATGTTAAACATGTTGACACTATCACTTTAAGCATAATTAGTACATCATCTTCCTTGTTTGCTATCATCAAAATACATGAAATATGGTCTTGAGACCAACAATCTCCCCTTTTTTTATGATGGCAAACAAAGTGACGAGGAGGTAATCAAAATATCAAAATTATAAATTCCTCCCCCTAAATTCATGCTTGCTTTTACAAATATATTATTTACTCACCCTTAATCAAAGCATAACTTCTTTTTGTAAATATCATGAATGTCATATCATATATATAGTGAAAATAAATCATGACTCACAATTCTCAATACAATCCACATCATAAACAATCCACATCATAAACAAGAACAGTGAACACATCTCATAAACATAACAATAATGTCATACATAGTGACAAAGTGATACATCGTCACATATCGTCATATATTCCATATATTCCTTCTCCCCCTTTTGACACCATAAAAAAAGAGGAAACAAAAAGATCACTAACATAATGAAAAACTAAGCATCCGGAGCGTCATCGGGCGGGGGCGCAACCTGCTCATAGGGAGAAGTGTCGAACCCCTGAGATCGGAAAAAGGCAAACATGCACTCATGTGTGCGGCGCTGATCAAGCTCTATGCGGGCTATGCGTGCCACCATCTCATCCCACTCACCATGTGTCGGTACTGAGCCTCCAGTATCTTCCACAGGAGCTTGCGTAGGAGCCTGCGTGGGAGCCTCGGTGCTTGCCCCATCATCGGAGTCCGAGTCTTGGTCTTGAGTGGAGAAGACCCATTCTTCATTAACAAAAATTAAACCCTTCCGCTTCAATGTGGCTTTTCCAATGATATCGGTTGGTCTCTCAGAAAGGGATAGTTTAAACTCAGGAATAGGAATGCATTTACGACGAAAGATACGAGTGAGAAAAGAACCAAAGTGAAGAATCATATTATGAGATTTTCAGGAATCTATTCTCTTTTTGGTGAAGATAAAATGATAAATCATGTATGCACCAAAATTAATCGGAGGAAGGTCATGTCAAAGAAGACAATAAAGAAGACGCAGGTCGTGGAAAGTCATATCAGTATAATGACCAGATCGAGGGAAGATGATATGACTAATAATATGGTGGGCAACAAGAAGTGCAGGAGACAACCTTTTTAGAAGACCTTTCATGGGAAAGCTATGCACTTCACCCCGAAAGACAACTTCAAGGGCTTCATTCATAGAAATGTCAGTGGGCCACACCCATGGGATACAATATTCTGGATTCCTCGATTGGGAACATTAAAAATCTCACAAATCAAGGGCTCAGTAAGTTTAATAGTATGACCTAGTACGTGAGATGTCACATTAAATATGGACTCTGGAAATGACAAGTTTGCGTAAAAGAGTCTGACCAACCTAGGATAAACAGGCTACTTAACATCAAGAAGTGGAATCCAATCTATCCCGTCAAAGAGATGATGAAGTATGCCCATATTAAGAGAGGACCAATCGACTCGCATGCCATGTGCTACTTCTCTAGTAGAATATAATGTTTCAAAGGTGGATGCAATAGAAGCATTAGCAAAGAGAGAAGAATCGAAATCTCAAGGAGGTCTTGGCGAAGGGTAAGATGATTAATGAGAAGATGACACTATTTCCTTCCTCTTGCGAGGACCAGAGACACATTTTTTCTTTGGAGGCATGTGGACAAGATCAAACTTCGATGTAGAAGATGACAATCGACAAAAATGACTTGGAAATATAGAAACGGTAGACCACTATGAGAAACGGTCAACCTTTTTGTCCAGAACACACGATATATGGTTGTTCAAATGCAGAAACGATCGTCCGATATGAGAAACGGTCGACCGTTTGTCTCCAGAATACAACAATATATCGTCTATTTAGAACGAACTTTCACTTTGATTACAAGATTCACAGAATTTGGACAGACAATTTGATCAACATTTACAAAACTGGAGGATTAGAATTGAAGAATGTTTGAGAGAGATCCCGATATCAAATTCAAGCACCTGTCAATCGAAAAAATTCGAATTTAGGTCATAAATTTTGAATCACAATTCCTTGTTAATACTTTCTAACTTACACGTGATTCAGAAAGATCTAGGGATCATCCTTAAGCGAGTTCGTCGGCGTTGAGGCGGCGGTGGCGGCGACGGCGGCTGCGATGGCGACCTGGATCGATGACGAGGCGGCGGCATTTGCGATGACGGCGACTGCGATGGCGACCTGGATCGACGTTGCGACGACGGCGGCGGTTGCGACGACGGCGACTGCGATGATGATCTGGATCGACGATGAGGCGGCCTTCGATGACGGCGCCCGTACGCCAGATGAAAATGACGGCTACGATGAAAGGATTTGGCGGCGAAAGAGGGCGCCGATGGAATCTCCGGTCGGAAGAAGTCACCACTGAGATTGTGAATCGGGCGGCGGCAAGGAAAAGGGGTCGATCGTTTTGCGATTTGGGGAAAAACTTTCTAATTTGGGTTTTATATCGCGTTGAAAATGGTCGACCGATATTAAATCGGGCGACCATTATGTCAGACTTTTATAGTCGACACATTCTATTTTTATTGGTCGACCGTTTCTATAATGGTCGACCGATTTTGAATATATGTGTTGTGCAACACACTTTGATGTTCAATTCGATTCACAAATGATACTTGCATAGCCAAGTCACTTATGAGTTGAATTGATTGGCAATTAGGTTCCTAACATTCCAAGTTCACATCTAAGCATACAAAATCTCTCCTCACTTAAGGGTTTCGTGAATATATCCGCAAGTTGAATTTCGGTGGACACATGTTCAATAGCAATGTCCTTGAGTATCACATGTTCTCTAATGAAATGATAGCGCAAATTAATATATTTGGTTCTAGAATGTTGGATTGGATTTTTAGTCATTTCTATTTCACTTGTGTTATCGCACTCCATGGGTACACTTGAACAACTTATATCATAATCAAGTAGTTGTTTTACCCATAATATTTGTGCACAACAACTACCGGCTGCAATATATTCGGCCTCAGTGGTAGAGAGTGCGATGGAGTTTTGCTTTTTGCTAGTCCAAGAGATGAAAGAGCTACCAAGAAAGTAACACATCCCACTAGTGCTTTTCCTATCAACTTTACATCCGGCAAAATCCGCATTGGTATATGCATGTAAATCAAAAGATGAGTTCCTATCATACCAAATGCTTAGATCATAAGGATGCTTCAAATAACGTAATGTTCTTTTAACTGCAACTAAGTGAGATTCTTTATGTGCGATTGAAATCTTGCACACAAGCATACACTAAACATTATATCCGGCCTAGATGCTGTCAAATAAAGTAAACTACCAATCATACCTCTATACTTCTTTTGATCAATAGATTAACCTTTCTCGTCTTTATCTAACTTTGTTGTAGTGCTCATGGGAGTTGAACTTGATTTACATTCATTCATTCCAAACTTTTTTAACAACTCCCTTGTATACTTCTCTTGATTAAGAAATATTCCATCTTTGTTTTGCTTGACTTGTAATTCTAAAAAGAATGTGAGCTCACCTACAAGACTCATCTCAAATTCTTTTTGCATAAGAGATTCAAACTTTTTGCACAAGCTTTCATTAGTAGCATCATAAACAATATCATCAACATAAATGTGAACTATTAAAATATCATCTTCTAAATGTTTCAAAAATAATGTGGTATCAACTTTTTCTTCTTGAAAACCATTTTCAATCAAAAAAGTATTTAATCTTTCATATCATGCTCTAGGAGCTTGTTTAAGTCCATAAAGGACTTTAGAAAGTTTAAATACATGATTAGAAAAATCTAAATTTTCAAACCCTTGAGGTTGCTCAACATAGACTTTCTCATTTATAAATCCATTTAGAAATGTCGATTTTACATCCATTTGAAAAAGTTTAAATCCTTTAAAACAAGCAAAAGCTAAAAGCATTCTAATAGCCTCAAGTCTAGCAACGGGAGCAAAAGTTTCTTCAAAGTCAATTCCTTCTACTTGTGAATAGCCTTTTGCCACAAGTCTTGCCTTATTTCTTATTATGATGCCATTTTCATCTAGCTTATTTCTAAACACCCATTTTGTACCAATTATTGGATAGTCTTTTTATCTTTCTACTAGTTTCCAAACTTGATTCCTTTCAAAATTATTTAATTCTTCATGCATAGCATTTATCCAATTTGAATCATTCAATGCCTCATCAATGTTACTAGGTTCAAATTGAGCAAGAAATGCCGAAAAAGTACATAAATTTTTCAAGGAATTTCTAGTTCTTATACCTTCATTTATATTACCTATAACTTGATCCAATGAATGTGATGATGCATATTTCCAATTCCTTGGAATGATTTGATTATCCTCCACTTGTGATTCTTCCATTTGTTCCACATTTGAGTTATCCATTCTATTTTCTTCTAATTCTTCATTTTGAATTTGTATGTCTTCAAGATGTCGTTCCACTTCAATTATTACTTCCTCATCATCATTCACTTGCTTGCTCATAAAAAAATCATTAATTTCATTGAATTTAACATTAATAGATTCTTCAACAACTAATGTTCTTTTGTTATATACTCTATATGCTTTACTAGTGCTAGAGTATCCAAGAAATACACCATCATCATATTTTGCATCAAATTTGCCTAATTTATCTTTAATATTCAAGATATAACATTTACAACCAAACATCTTGAAATATAAAATATTTGGTCTTTTTCTGTATAAGATTTCAAAACATGTTTTCTTTTCAAGGGGTCTAAGTGAGACTCTATTTAAAACATAACATGATGTGTTTACGGCTTCTGCCCAAAAATACTTGGGTAAATTACTTTCATTTAAAATTGTCCTAGTCATTTCTTGAATAGTTCTATTTTTTCTTTCTACTACTTCATTTTGTTGAGGTGTTCTAGGTGTTGAGAAATTATGTGTAATTCCATTTTCTTCACAAAACAATTCAAATTTGTAGTTTTCAAATTCACCTCCATGATCACTTCTAATTTTTGCAATTCTCAACTCAAGTTCATTTTGTACCTTTTTTGTAAATTTAGAAAACATGGTTATGGTTTCATCTTTACTTGTAAAAAAAATAGTCCAAGTAAAACGAGAGAAGTCATCAACAATTACAAACACATATTTCTTTCCACCTAAACTTATAACATCAATAGATCTAAATAAGTCAAGATGTAAAAGTTCTAAAGATCTATGTGTACTAATAACATTCTTTAATTTGAAAGAGCTTTTGATTTGTTTACCTTTAAGACATGAATCACAAACATTATTTTTCTCAAATTTAATTTTAGGTAAACCTCTAACTAATTCATGACATGAAAGTTTGTTTAACAACTTAAAGTTTATATGTCCTAATTTTCTATGCCAAAGATTTATATCATCATGCATAACACTAAGACATTTTTCACTTTTTCCAATTTTAAAAGTCAATTTTGTATACATTGTTATATCTAAAATCCATATGTTGAACTTTCTTGCTCTCATCTAAAATCAAACATTTGTCCTTTTCGAAATTCACTAAGTAATTCTTATCACACAATTGACTTATACTAATTAAGTTATGTTTTAAATTCTCAACTAGCCACACATTTTCTAAATATATTTTGTCATTCTTACCAACATTACCTATGTCAATTACTCTACCTTTACTATTATCTCCAAATGTGACTCTTCTTGCATTTTTCTTTTCCAATGTAATAAAGTTTGAGGGATCACCCGTCATATGTCTTGAACATCCACTATCCAAATACCATTTGCTTTCAATTTCCTTTGAAGTTCTCTACAAGAAAGACATTAAGATTCTCATCTTTTTGGTACCCAAACTTGCTTGGGTCCAACTTGATTAGTGATGATCCTTTTAGGAACTCAAATCTTCTTCATACCACTATTTAATTTCATTCTAACTTTGTATTCATAAAAGTAATGTCCTTAATAACTACAATGAAAATAAGTAATATGTGATTTCGTATGAAGATTTTGTGATGCTTTAACAAATATAATTCTTTTATCCTTCTTAATATCAAATGAGCTAAAATCAAGTCCATTTTTGTTGAAAGGTCTTCTTTGTGTTGATAGCATTGCATCTTGCATTTTTCCACCATTTGTAAATTTTTCAAGCTTACCTTTTAAAATAATACTCTCATTTTTCAAAGTTTCAACACTACATGTTTGTTTTTCATAAGATAATTTCAAAGTATTGTTTTCCATTTTTAAAGCTTCAATAATTAATTCTAAACTAGAATTTTCATCATTTAATAAATTGCAGTTTTCACAAAATTTAAAATCATGCTCATTTTTCAACTTTTCAAATTCTATTTTTAAACCATCATGTTTTTTTAAGACTTCTATATTTATCTATAAGAATTCTAAACTCATCATGCATATCAAAAAATTCATTATCACTAAATTCGGATGAGTTAGATGATACCTCATAGCTATTTTCCATTAGACATAAGTGGGCTTCTTCATCATCACTTGAGGAGGTATTTGAATCATCTTCATCTTCACTTTCATCCCAAGTAGCTTGAAGAGATTTCTTCTTCTTCTTTAAGTTTTCTCCTTCCTTTTCCTTCTTAACTAGATTTGGACATTCATTCTTATAATGTCCAACATTCTTGCATTCAAAATAAGTCACTTGATTTTTACTCGATGATTTCCTTTTTGAAAAGCCACCTTTTTTTCTTTTGCTTGACAAATTTAAGATATTTGTCAAGTTTTTAGCATACAAGGTTAGCTTCTTCTCATCTAGATCTTCATCTTCTTCACTTGTTTCACTTTCATTCATCTTTGCCTTCAACACCAAGATCTTCATTTTGTAAATACTTGTTTCTTCATCTTCCTTGACTCCAATTTCATAAGTCAACAGTGATCCGATGAGATCATCAAAATCTAGCTTGTTTAAGTCATTCTCTTCAACCACTGTTCGTTTTGTATGCCACTTGGAGGAGAGGGACCTGAGAAATTTCTTCACTTTTTGAGAGTTAGTCCGTGGCTCGCCCAAAGAGGCTAAGCCATTCACAATATCATTAAAACGCACAACCATTTCATTTATAGACTCATTTTCATGCATCTTAAAAGAGTCATATTGATGATTCAAAATATTAAGTCTAGATTCCTTAACCTTATCGATACCTTCATGTGTAATAATAAATTTCCTCCAAATCTCATAAGCACTTTGACAATTTGAAACACGATTAAATTTCGTTGCATCTAAAGCACAAAAAAGATGATTTTTTGCTTTCCAATCTAATTTCACAAGTAGCCTTTCACCTTCGATGTATTCCAAAGGTGACTTTCCATGTAAATCAAAATCATTTTCAATTATATCCCAAATATCAATATCAATAGAGCATGCGTAAGCTTGCATTCTAATTTTCCAATAGGCAAAATTTGAAGCATTAAAAAGTGGATGGCGATTTGTGGATTGACCTTCACCCAAGGTAAAACCATTTGATGCCATAGCTCAAAAGATGTTTAAATCTTTAAAACAAGATAAACAAGGCTCTGATACCAATTGTAGGATCGAAAGCACCAAGAGGGGGGGTGAATTGGTATATAAAATTTAAAACTGAAAAAGACGTAGGAGTAAATTTAGAGCGAATGCGATCACAAGCAAGTAAAGGACAAGTAATAAAAGCATAAGAGAAGCAAGAGAAGTAAGAGATGAGATAGACACGATATGTTGACGAGGTTCGGCCCAACTCCTTGGCTTACGTTCCCGCTCCGACTTCTCAACCTTGAGACCGTCGAAGATTCACTAGCCTTCTCTTTTCTTATAGGGAGAGAATAACCCTTTCTACACCACAATGCATTCTTCTTTGCTCAAGAGGTAAGGCACACCTCTTCTTACAAGGAGCTCTAAAAAACTATCTAAACAAGAATTTTCTCCAAGGCTCTTCTTCTTATAAATAATATTCTCACTAAGAAACTAGAAGAGGGAAGGGATGATTTGCAACTTTGGATCAAAAAAAATACTTTGAATTTGAAGGGAGCTCTAGAGTGATTTGCCTTGCTTGGATGATCTTCCTTAAGTCTTTTGGATCCTTTTTATAGGATTCTTTTGAAAACTTGGCCATTGTAAAGTAATCCAAAAAGCTTTTGCTGTCAGCTCTGAATCGGTCGACCGTTTTAGTATCGGTCGTCCGTTTTGCACAGTAACTAGCCGTTACTCTGTCTCTCGATTCTTCAACGGTCGTCCATTATCAAATCGATCGTCCGTTTAATAAAAAATTATATCCATTATTTTATCTTTTCTCTGCATTTTACCGTTGATAGTAGGCCGGAGAAGAATTATAGCCATTCTTACTTCCATAACGGTCACCCGAAAGTGAATCGGTCGACCGATACTGAAGTGCATTCCATTCTGTGATTAGCGGTCGATCCAATCTTCTATTTCGATCGTCCATTCTCTTCATAACGGTCGACGATTGGTCGCCCGTTTTTATAGATTGATCCTTTCTGTGATTAGCGGACGTTCCATCTTCTATTTTGGTCGTCCACTATCTTCAATAACGGTCGACCGATTATAAATTGGTCGTCCATTTTTTCGCGGTTGTTCCATTCTGTGAATAGCGGACGCTCCATCATTGATTTCAGTCGTCCATTTTCTGTCATAACGGTCGATCGTTATAGTATCGATCACCCCCCTGCACATAAAAACTTCAGTTATTTTTCTTCGAAAAATGTTAAAACATGTTCACACTATCACTTTAAGCATAATTAGTACTTCATCTTCCTTATTTGCTATCATCAAAATACATGAAATATGGTCTTGAGACCAACAGCTTCTTCATAGAGGTGCCCATGCCGAGTCATCATCAACCCGGGGGATTCATCTTGTACCAGAGCTTGGGGAGGTCAGTCATAGCGGATCCGGACCAATTTCTATGGAACTCGATCTGGTTTACAAAGGACTCGAGTCAAGTTCTGGTGTTTATAAATAATGTGAAAGTATGATGTCTTTTTTGGACATGTTTTTGCCAATTGCTGCCTTGCTTATGTCTTAGGGTTATCCGGAACTACTAATGTCATGCTTCAAGTCGAAATCATGAACTTGTCGATGAATTTAACCTACTTACATATCTTATGAGTTTCAGTAGATAAACTATTACATCCTTCTTCGTCTTCGTCTACCTCTTCTTCATCATCTTACTTCTATCGTTCCTTTCAGTCCAGGTGCTCGATCATCGGGTTTCCTCCCTCTAGTTCGTCTCCTATAGGTCGGCGGACGTTAGATGGTAGGAGAGATGGAACGAGAGAGACAAGAGAACTCTTGCATAGAAAAATTAAGGTCAGCTGAAGTTTTCAATGTCCCATATTTATAGAAGAGAAGATATAAATCTAGTTGGAGTCTGATTTGTTTCCTTCTTATCCATATATTTTTGTTTTCGTTTTTTAATCTTTTCTCTTCTTTTTTGTTTCTGTTAACTAACAACCTAGGCGTTACAATATTCATTTTTTATTTAACAAAAGTTTTAATTTAAGCTTACTAAACACCTTTCGAAACTACTTGGTTTTATTCAATGTTCTCTAGTATTCGAAAATTGTTAGATTCAGTTTCAACATAAGCTATGTTTGATTTTTTAATGCTCCTATGGAGTCCCTTGTCCAAAACTATATAATACTTAACCAAGAGTCAAAATAAAAGAGTAAGAGTGCAGTGCAAGGGATGCACATCGAAGATCGTTAGATCACGAGCCTTGAATTTTATTAGTGAAACATATGTATCAATTTATTTTCAATCTTTATTTTTCTTGCATTAAGTCCATAGATATCTCTTTCTAATAAAAAAAGGTAAAAGTGATAACATTGATTATGAAATTATAACGTTTTGAAATTTTCTAAGATTAATACAAGAATCAACCATTATAAATTTAGTTTTGGATTCAAGTTAGCCCTCTGGTCCATCACTATGGGACTTTTTATATGTTGTACAATATGGTAAGGGTGCCATATAAGTCCATTTCCATTTAGTTAATTCAACAATAACATATTAAAAAATATCAATTTAAATTTATTAATTTAGTAATTTAATACTTGAGTTTAATGGTTAAGAGGTATTTCATCACCATTAAAAATTCATGATAAAGGATAAATCTATTAATTACATATTCTTTCCATCAATCGTTATCATGAATTAAAAAATAGTGATGGATGGAGGTCTGTGTTTTTCCTTTGATACTTTCAGCTTCCACGAAGGAGAAAGAAAAAAAGTTACTTTCAAAACAAACTTGAGACCGTGAGGGCGGTGTAAAAATTTAAAATGTTTGACATTTCCGGCGTGCCGAAACCGAAACGTGGTGGAACAAAAGAAAATGTCCGCGGTTGAACGCGCGCGAGCCCCGCTGTTCCGGTGTCGGGCGCGGCGCCGGCCATGCGATGCGTCCACCTCTCCCTTCGGAGTTCCTCTCCTCCCCGGCGTGGACCGCGCGTTGGTCCGCTGCAGCCGCTTTTTGTTATCGGCGCCGGCCAAACACTGTAGACTTGTCTTCACCCACGTGCGCCGACCACTCACAAAGTTGCCTTCGCCCCACGTGCCCATTTTAGATTAAATTAAAATTGCGCACGCCAACGACTCAGCCTTTTATAAATTCCAACGAGTACTTCCACTACCAAGACAGAGCTCGCTCCTTCGCCGGCCAAACACGCATTCTAGTCAGTAGTCATTCCACTTTCTACCCCTCGCTGATCATGGCGTCCGTCTCTACCGCTCTCCTGGTCAACTCTCCGGCGCCTCTCTTCTCTTCGAGGTCCTCCTGCAGAAGATCTACCGGCCATGGCCGGATCTCGATAGTCGCTTCCCTATCGGAGAAGCCGGTAACCGGGACGACGCGAACGCAGCCGTCGCCGTCGGAGCTGCCCGTGCGAAAAATCCCAGGAGACTACGGCCTACCGTTCTTCGGGGCTATCAAAGACCGGCTCTCCTACTTCTACTCAGAGGGGCGGGACGAGTTCTTCAAGTCCCGGGCGAGGCGCTACGGCTCCACCGTCTTCCGGGCCAACATGCCGCCGGGGCCCTTCCTCGCCAGCGACCCCCGTGTCATCGTCCTTCTCGACGCCGCCAGCTTTCCGGTCCTCTTCGACACGTCTCTTGTCGAGAAGCGCGACCTCTTCACCGGCACCTTCATGCCCTCCACCGAACTCACCGGCGGCCACCGCATCCTGTCCTACCTCGACCCCTCAGAGCCCAACCACGCGCCCCTGAAGAGCCTCTTGTTCTTCCTCCTCAAGTCCCGGCGGCACGCCGTGATCCCCGAGTTCCGCCGCACCTTCGGAGAACTGTTCGATACGATGGAGTCTGAGATCGCGAAGGACGGCAAGTCCGACTTCGGGACTGGCAACGATCGCGCGTCCTTCAGCTTCCTCAGCCGTTGCTTCTTCGACAAAGATCCGGCGTCCAGCAAGTTGGGGCTCGACGGTCCTAATCTGATCACGAAATGGGTCCTGTTTCAGCTCAGCCCTCTTCTCACGTTGGGGCTTCCGACTTACCTCGAAGACGTCCTCCTCCACTCGTTTCGGCTCCCGCCGGCGCTGGTGAAGGCAGACTACGAGCGGCTCGCCGATTTCTTCCGGGAATCGGCTGTTCCAGTCCTGGACGAAGCAGAGCGGATGGGGCTCTCCAGGGATGAGGCGCTCCACAACATCGTCTTCGCCACCTGCTTCAACACCTTCGGCGGAATGAAGATCCTGTTCCCGGGCCTGGTCAAGTGGATCGGCCGGGCGGGGGCACGCCTCCACGGGAAGCTGGCGGAGGAGATCCGAACGGCGGTACGCACGGTCGGCGGCGGGGAAGTAACGATGCGAGCGATGGAGGCGATGCCCCTGACGAAGTCCGCGGTGTACGAGGCCCTGCGGATCGAACCGCCGGTGCCGCTGCAGTACGGCCGGGCGAAACGGGACATGGTGGTGGAGAGCCACGACGCGGCGTTCGAAGTACGCGCCGGCGAGATGCTCTTCGGGTACCAGCCGTTCGCGACGAAGGACCCGCGGGTGTTCGACCGGGCGGAGGAATTCGTCGCTGACCGATTCCTCGGCGAAGAAGGGAGGAAGCTGCTGAAATACGTGGTGTGGTCGAACGGGCCGGAGACTGAGTCGCCGACGACGGCGAACAAGCAGTGCGCTGGGAAAAACTTCGTGGTTATGATAGCGCGGCTGCTTGTAATCGAACTGTTCATGGGGTACGACTCTTTCGATATCGAGGTCGGCGCGTCGGCCCTCGGCTCGTCGGTAAAGATCACGTCCGTGAAAAGAGCCACCTTTTAAGACCACAACGACAGCCCGCCGGCGGCGATGGGAGGACTAGACTAGTTGGAGATGACAGTACTTTGACCAAAATGGGAAGATTGGGTCCCGTTCATATTGATTATGTATATGAGTATTTAATTTTTTTTTCGTGTATTTATTGATATATAACGGTATTAGAAAGTTTTTTAATGCGTTTATATGAGGGATTTTTGGGTTAAATTCAAAAGAAAATAAATAACCTTGGGGTAATTAGAGGTCTCGACTTTAAATCATGACCGACCTTTCAACCTAAGTGCATTCAATAGCGTTACGTGAACAATTTGACACCGTTTTTTAGATACAGATGATTGGTTAAAAAAAGAAAATAAAGAAATATTGATAGTAAAAAATCAAATTTAATTTTTTTACTATAAATTTGTGCACTTTTTAGGAACGAAATTGTCGGACGTACGTTTCTCCATATATGCATATTTTAAGTATATTATTCGAATTCAAAGAAAATATAATTATTGATGTCAAATATTATCCAAATGTTGGTGATATGGGAGGCTGAATCAGTTTCATGTTTATTTCTCAATCAATGGAGGTTGATTCTTTTTCCTTGCATAATAGTTGTGCCAACGGATAGATGCCAAAAACTCATCGCTAGGGTTAAAGGGTCAAATGATTTGCTACTCGTCCGGATAAATTGGATTTACTTACCAACAGGTGATCTAGATTTTGAATATATTTGAGCGAGTAATCCGAATTTGAACCCAATAAATATGTCATAAAGAAAGGTGTTCTTTTAAATCGAGATATTAAACAAATATTAAATCTTACATGTGTATTCAAGTCAATGTAGAATATTGTGTTGTAAATTACAGCTTCCAATTGATTTATTGGAAATTCATTTGGATCTATGTAGTAACTTATGGGGACAACGGATGTGATATTAGAGATATTAAAAAAAATAAATGATAATAATAATAGGATTGAAATTCAAATCAGGAGATTATCTTTTGGGTCTCCCAATTAAAAATTAACTCGAACTTATAATTAGAAATTAAATCACAATTTAAGTTATATTAATAACCATCTATTCTTTGCTTCTCATGTCAATTGTCAACCTCCCCCCACACGCAAGGAGTGTAACATCCGAAATGGAAAAAAATAAAAATCCCAGCGACAAAAGAAGGACCAACTTCAAGGCAGTCCACCAGCAAAAGGGCAACGCTCTACGGTGATGCCCTAAAAGTATTTCCCACCCCACTGACTCCATTCGGCAGCTGAGAAACCTCCAATATCAGCTACAGTAAACCGCTTCACTCCAATCAGCTTCTTTTCCATTTGCTGACCAGGGGATCGAAAGGAGGAGAGGAGGTGGCCCAGATTTTATGTAATGAACTTTTAATGTTATTATATTGTGTTTGGATTGAAGTGAAAAGAAGATAAAAAAAAAAAATTTCTCATTTTTTAGATAGAATTTTAAAAGAGGAAAATAAAGAAAAATCTTTATTTTTTTCTGTTCATTTGTGCTATTTTGTTTCAACCCTAAATTAGGACGTAAAATTTCTCTTCCCTTTCCCATTTTTCTTTTCCTCTCATTTTCTTCTCTTTTCCAAATTACACTATTGGTTCCTAACTTTGAGTCGCTTTTCAATTGGTCCCACAATTTTAATTTATAATTAGACTCCTCCATCTTTCATTTTCTTGCACGAACAGTCCTTCTGACGAGTGATCATAGATTTTCCGATTGCCTTGTACACGTGGCTGTCTTTTCTCTCATCCACGTCATTATAAAAATTTTAAAAAAATGAAGTCATCCACATCATTAAAAGAATTTAAAAAATAAAAAAATGAACTCCGACGGGAAAGAGAGGGAAGGGCTCGCTGTGCGGGAGAGAGAAAGAGAGCGGCGATCATGCCCCTCCCTCTCTCTCCCGCACGACGAGAGAGAAGGAGAGAGAGGGAGGGGGCGATTGTCATGGGGTCATTTTTTGTTCGATCGACCCGTGCGACGTCTAGACATGTCCAACGTCTAGGTAAGCTTTTTTTAACGTTTTGCGAAAGTTTGCTTATGCCACTTTTCGAACGTCACAATTTTTTGCACGCTCGATCCTGAGCGGACGCTTTTTCGGTGAAGGCGTTTGTGAACAAACGAGCACCTCGACGTAACGCTCGATTGCTTGGGACGCTTTGAGACGCTCTTGTGGGTTGCCACCCCACGCTCGAGGCACAATACTAAATTTTTGAAAGTTTGAAATCTTTTTTGAGTAAATATGAATGATTACAACATTCCGGAGGAGCACTAGTAGGTCTCCCCTACTATACCACAGATTCGGATGGTAGATTTGCGACGTGTGATGTAGAGGACAAGTTAGGGGGTGCACTTTTTTGGAGTGCAGAATTATAAAACTGCCACTATCACACTTGAAAATAAAACTAAATACAAAAGTGGATTGAAAAAGGGAAAATACATGAAGTAAGATAACTCGACGTGCTCCGGAAAAAGCCCTCGTGACATTCTCCCCCACTCAAGTCAGCGATGTCCCTGGAGCTGCAGTTTGAAATTCTTCAATCTTTTGCTTGAACTGTCACAGGTCTTCGACTATCTCTCAACTTGTGTCAGCGTTTGATTTTTCGCTCCATCGAACAAGATACTTCTTCTTTTAATTTTTCGTGCAGACGGCGAGTACTTCTTCAACTTGATTAGTGAAGTACTAACGGATGGCCGACGGGGCGCGGTCTGAAATCCCATGTCCAAAAATTTTAGGGTCTTCAACGAAAAGCTTGAGCAGGCTGGCATGGAAGATGGGGTGTTGTTGCATCTGAGGCGGGAGCTCCAACTTGTAGGCCACCTTGCCTACCTTCTTCACGATCTTGAATGAGCCTTCGTAATGCCTAACGAGACCCTTGTGCAGATTCTTTCCACTTATCCGAAGATGTTGGACTAGCTTCAAAAAGACCAAGTCTCCAACTTCAAAGTTGACGTTCCGTCGGGCGATGTCCGCCCACTTCTTCATGTGCTTCGATGCCTTGTGTAAACATGCTCTAACCATGTCATTTCCTCACAATGCGGTGAGCAGCGGAGACTTTGCCGCCATAAGAAGTGACGACGGTCTAGAGCGTGAGAGGTTGTTGTCCCATCACTATCTCGAAGGGACTCCGATCGGTCGACTCGTTTCGTTGTAGGTTGTAGGAGAATTGCGCGATGTCGAGTAGCTTCGCCCAATCCTTTTGATTGGCACTCACATAGCGCCGTAGGTAGATCTCCAAGATATAATTCACCATCTTAGTTTGGCCATCGATTTGAGGATGAAGTGATGTCAAGAAATGCAGATCGGAGTCCATCATCTTGAATAATTCCTTCCAGAAGTTGTTTGTGATAGGCCCCAATACTTCACTACATGCTTCATGAATAACTCCACAGCTTCAGTGGTAGGACAACTTGTAGAGCCGGTGACGAATATGGCATACTTAAAGAACCAATCGACGGTCACCATGATGGTATCTGCCCCTTTAGACTTGGGTAGGCCCGTGATGAAATCCATGAAGACATCTAGGGGTGACAATATTCTTCCCCCCCCCCCCCCCCCCCGCAGGAATTTTTTCCCCGGGGGGTGGGGGCCAAATTGCCCCCGTCCCTTTTCGGGGATCGGGGCGAGGGTAGTTCACTCCGCCCCATCGAGGCCCCGAATTCATGATAAATTATTTATAATTAATAATTATTATAATTATATTTATTTAGATTACATCTGAATCGTCCATTTTACACACACACACACATATATATATAACATTAAACCCTAACAATCTTTTTCTTTCTCCCTTTCTCTCAAGTCTCAAACTCATCGACCCTAAGCCACTGAAACCAGTCTCGAATCTCCATTGCCGGCCGGCGTCGAAACCACTCGCCTAGTCGCCGACCGTCGATTGCATTGAGTCCAAGCGGCGATGGCGGCGGCAGCGTCGTCGATGGTGGGTCATCATCGTGGACGTCGTCGTCGAGGGTGGGTCGTCGTCGAGGGTGGGTCATCGTCGAGGGGATCGCCGTGGTTGTCGTCGTGTGATCGTCGTGGGCGACGGCCGAAAGGGCGGCGGCGTCATCATCGTGGTCAAAAGGGGCGGCCGCCGAAATCGTCTGCGTAGAGGCAATTTCGCCACCGCCCCTTTCGGCCGATTTTGTCTCTGCGCACAGTGCGCAGAGACGAAATCGGCAGAGGGGCGGCGGCGAATCACCTGCGCAAAGGCGATTTCACCTCTACGCACTGTGCGCAAAGGGAAATCGGCCGAGGGGCGGAGGCGATTTCACTGCCGCCCCTTTCGGCCGATTTTGCCTCTGCACACAGTGCGCAGAGGCAAAATCGGCCGAGGGGCGACAGTGATTTTGCCGTCGTGAAATCGCCTCTGCACACAGTGCACAGAGGTGATGCACAGTGCGCAACACTTTTTTATTTGTGATATTTTTTGTAATTTTTTCACATTATTTAATAAAAAATTTAGGAATTCGGGGTCCCCACGGAAATCGGGGTGGAGAATAAAATTTCCCCCGGACCAAGGATTCAGGGCGGGGGCGGGTCGTCGGGGTCGGGGCGAGGGTGGTGTCCCCCGCCCCAAACAGGGTCGGGTGTCATCCCTAAAGACATCTTTCCATGGACCCTCTGGATAGGTAGGGGTTCCAGAAGTCCGTCGAACGCTTGGTTGAGGTTCTTGTCTTATTGGCAAACAAGGCATGTCTTCACAAAAGCTTCAACATCGTCCTCCATCCTTGGTCAGAAGTAGTTGTCTTCGATGACTGCCAACGTGCGACGGATGCCCGGATGTCCCGCCCACTTGGAGTCATGGCACTTTTGCATTGTAGCACGCCGTAAGTTATCGAAGAGTGAAATGCAGATGCGACGTTCCTTGGTGAAGATCAGCCCATCTTCCACCAAAAAGCGGCATGTCTTTTCCTCCTTTGCTTGCTCGAATAAGTTTTTCACCGTGGGATCCGACTCAAATCCCTTCTTGATCCTCTCGATCTGGTCGGCCTGAGAGGAGTTCATGGCTGCCAATTTCGTGCGTCGGCTGAGGGCGTCGGCAACAACATTCGTCTTGTCGGGCTTGTACTCTAGGACGTAGTCGAACTCCGCCATAAAATCTTGCCATCTTATTTTCTTCGGCGAGAGCTTCTTCTACGTCTCGAAATAACTTGTCGTGACATTGTCCGTCTTAATGTGAAATCACGATCCAAGAAGGTAGTGCTGCCATGGTCTAAGGCAATGGATCACCATGGTCATCTCCTTCTCCTAAACGGCGTAGCGCCGCTCCGTGTCATTGAGTTTGCGACTCTCGAACGCCACGAAATGCCCTTCCTGCATAAGAACTCCTCCGATAGCATAATCAAAAGCATATGTCTGTACCTCGTATGGCTTAGTGTGGTCTAGTAGGACGAGCATCGGTTCCTCCGTCATGACCTTTTTGAGGGTGTCGAACGCTTCCTGTCATGTTTGCGTCCACTCCCACTTCACATTCTTCCGAAGGAGATTCGTCAAAGGGGTTATCACATGTGAATACCCCTTGACGAACCACCTATAGTAGTTCGTCAGACCAAGGAACGAACGCATGTCGGAAATGCGCTTGGGCGACTCTCATTCCATGATGGCCCGAATCTTCGCATCATGCATCTTCAACTTGCCACTTCCGACAACATGTCCCAAGAAGTGCACTTCCGATTGATCAAAGACACACTTCTCTCGCTTAACGTAGAGCTCGTTCTGCCGCAACACCTCGAACACTTGTCGGATATGCTCGATGTGCTTCTCCAAAGTACGACTATAGATAATACAACCACGAACCTGTCAAGGAATGGTTGCAATACCTTGTTCATGAGGGTGTAGAAGGTCGTCGAGGCGTTGATGAGGCCAAAAGGCATCACGAGGAATTCGTAGGAGCCGTATCTTGTGACGCACGCCGTCTTCTGCACATCATCTTTCATGATTCGGACTTGTCAATAGTCCGAACGAAGATCCAACTTGGTAAATCATCTTGCACCACCATGTTGGTCGAACAAGTTTGCCACCAGAGAAATGTGGTACTTATTTTTCACCGTAAGCTTGTTGAGGGCCAGGTAGTTGATGCATATCCGGAGGAAACCATCGTGCTTCTTTTGAAAGAGTACCGACCATATGGAGACTTTGAGGGCCGGGCGTATCCTGCATCCAATACTTTGATGAGTTGCTTACGAAGTTCTGCGAGTTCTGGAGGGGCTAGTCGATAAGGGACTCCATGCGGGGCTTTCAATCCTGGGACCAAGACAAGGACATGGTCCAGTTCACGCTTTGAAGGCAACCGCTTTGGGAGTTCCGGGAGCATGACGTCCGTAAAGTCCTCAAAGGTTTCAAGAACTTTGAGAGGTATTGGAGTGGAGGGCCCCGAATCTTCCAATATGGTTGTTGCTAAGAAGATTTGCTCCTGTTTGCGCAACCCTTTCGTCACTTGCATGACGGAGAGGGTCTTCTATTTGAAATATCCGCCTGACCTCACGGGAATGTTGTTAGGTCCCTTGGGGTCGAAGTTGACCATAGAGTTGGTGAGCGAGATGACACATGCAGCAATGTGTCGCAGAAAAGAGATGCCCATCACCACTTCGTAGTCGTTCACTTGTGCCACCATCACGTCGAAGCTTCCCGACCACTTGTCGATGCGAACCTTCACTCTAGGAGAAAATTCTATGGTCGAGATAGACTTCACGTTCATCGTCCTGAACATGACGTTAGTCTTCTGCAGTGGCAGCTTCAGCTTCTTAACGGTCATTCTGACACGAACAACTCCGATGCTCCCATGTCAATGAGGGCATTGAAGACTTGCCTGTTCAACTCGATGTCTGCATAAAGTCGAGCAGCCGATGAAGAACCCATTGAGGCATTGATGGCGCTGAGGACGTGCATCGAACTGAGGCACACCTCCTCCTTCTCCTTCTGTGAACAATCGCTTGTCCAATGTGGACCCTTGCAAATGTAGCAAGGCTTTAGCAACTTTCTGTCCCTCTTGAATTTATCATTGTTGGGCCTCCTGTCTTGGTGTCCCTTTCCTTTGTCCTGGTAGTGCGGTCTGCCTCCTTGCGATTTTGGCTTCTCTCCCCCACCACTGTCCTTGCCTGAGGGCTTTAGTGGTGGAGCACTCATTTTGGCATACTCCACGAGCGACTCAGCAGCGGCGACTAGTGAGCGGAGGTTGGGGCAATCACGTCTACTTCAAACTCTTCACGAAAACCGCCAGCAACGTGTCTTCATCTACCTGGGAGTTCTGTAGACGGAGATCGATGAACTCTTTCACGTACTCCTTCAACGTGCCCTTCTGGCAAATGCTGAACAACGCAATCTTGACCTCCAATCCCGACTTGACAGGGCAGAAGTAGTTGGTAAGCTGCCTCTTGAAGTCGTCCCACCTGTCAATGAGATCAACGTTGCCACGCTCCACATCATTGCAATGACATTGCCACAATAGACTCGTCACATCTTGCAAGTAGAAGGATGCAGTCTTCACCATCCTCACTTCAGACGTCACGTCCAAGGCCTCCATTTACCTTCGGACGTTCCACAGGAAGTCATTGATCTCATTTGTTGACCGTTCGCCTTTGTAGGGCCTCGATTTTGGCACATCGATTCTTGCCTCATGCGGGGCGGACATCTCGGGACGTCGCTTATCTCCTTAGCGTCGCTTGAGCTCTTTTCGGATGGTCTTGAACTCTTGCTCCATCTTGAACCTCATGTTTGAGAGATCATTGTTCAAGGTCTCCTGCGTGTCCATTATCGTCGCCTCCATGGATTCGAGCTGTGTATACAACGATGTCATCTCGTCCCACACCGTTGTGAGATCCATTATCTTCTCCAACTCTTGCTCGTGCGTTGCAAGTTGGTCTTGCATCTCACCCACGTCCAGTTGGAACTAGCCGAGGCATTGCTCGAAGACGGTCATGATGTCTTTCGAGCGGGCGCGCCCTCGTTCTTGGCGGCTCTTCTCCGGTACGACGGGTTCATTCATTATCTCCGAGTTCAATGTCATTTCTCCTTGATCGTTGAACGCCAACTTGAGCGGTCCCAGAAAAGCTGCTTTGATACCAACTTGTCACGGGGTCATTTTTCGCTCGACCGACCAATGCGGCCTAGACGTGTTCAATGTCTAGGCAAGTTCTTTTGAGTGCTTTGGAAAGCTTGCTTATGCCACTTTTCGAATGCCACAGTTTTTGAGACGCTCGGTCCCGAGCGAATGCTTCTTCGGTGGAGGCATTTGTGAACAAACGGGCACATCAACATAACGCTCGATCACTTGGGACGCTCTTGTGGGCTGCCACCCTACGCTCGAGGCACAATGCTAAATTTTGGAAAGTTTGAAATCTTTGTTGAGTAAATAGGAATGATTACAACGCTTCGGAGGAGCATTAGCGACGAGATCGACCAGAGGGGGCGATCGCCCCCCCCCCTCTCTCTCACGCGCGAGCATCGATCTGTCGAACCAACAATCCAAGTTGTTGCATGCTCTGCATAAGATTGGTACATGCATAATGGTTCATGTACGTCTCATTCATGCATGCAGAGCCCGGAGAGCTACTGAACGACCGTCGCAGCAGTGCTGAACCAAATCCATTTAATTATCAATTAATTGCATCTGCCATCACAGCACTGAATGCTGCCGATGATGTCTTCCCCTAGACGGGGCGAAAACACCAATGGCAGATGCATGTCTTCCTGTAGTTCTTCTTCATGGGGATTTGCCCGATGTATTCGTCGTCCTTGCCGCCGATGAGTTTGATGACCTTGCCATCGGCTTGGAACCTGTACTCGTCGGAGCTCGACCAGAGGGGGGCGATCGCCCCCTCCCTCTCTCTCTCGCACAGCGAGCCGGGAGAGAGAGGGATCTCCCCCTCCTTCTCTCTCCCGCACGGCGAGCCCCCCCCCCCCTCTCTTTCCTGTAGTTCTTCTTCATGGGGATCTGCCCGATGTATTTGCCGCCGACGAGTTTGATGACCTTGCCATCTGCCTGGAACCTGAACTCGTCGGAGCTCGACTAGAGGGGGACGATCGCCCCCCTCCCTCTCTCTCCTTCTCTCTCGCCGTGCGGGACAGAGAGGGAGGGGGTGATCGCCCCCCTCCTTCTCTCTCCCGCACGGCGAGGGGCCTCTCTTTCCCATCGGAGTTCATTTTTTAATTTTTTAATTTTTTTAATGATGTGGACGACCTCATCTATTTTTTATTATTTTTTATAATTTTTATAACGATGTGGACGACTTAAATTGACGTGGATGAGAGAGAAAGGTGGCCACATGTGCAAGGCAACCGAAAAACCTGTGATCACCGGTCAAGAAGGCTATTCGTGCAAGAAAATGAAAGATAGAGGATGTTCTGGTTACAAATTGAAGTTGGGGGACTAGTTGAAAAGCGACCCAAAGTTGAGGAACCAATCGTGTAATTTACCCTAATGAGCCTCTAGTCAAATACAGTGTTAATGTAAGTTCAATTTTTCTTTATAAAAAAAGAGAGGGAAATGAAAGGACATGTGCAAAGGAAGAAAGAAAATAAGTATTACCGCTCGTTAAGGAAAGTATATTTGAGGCGTTATTAAGGTTTTAAAAGTTACATTGATTCTTCGTACTAAAGATTAAGGAATGTGTATTCTTCGTATGTTGTCTCATGTTTTCATGATGCAAGTTGGAACTATAAATTCTCATTTCATTTGTGCATTGCCTCCTTAGGAGTTAATATTTTATTGAGCTGAAATGTGTTCATTGGATGTGAGATGGAGGTGGATATTCGAACAACTAGGTAGGCCCCAGGACAAATCGTGTCAGGCTGTCGTGGCCCGGCACGAGCTTGGGAGCACGACCCTGCCCGCCCCAATGCAACATGATTTTTTTATTTTTTAATTTTTATATATTATACTTTGCAGTGAAAAAAGAGAGATGGTGATTAGTTTTAATAATAAACCTCTTATACTACAAAGGATGAGAACAAATACAACTCCATTGAATTTAGGTCAAGATTGCAAATGAATATATAATTATAATAAAATAAATGTGACCAAGGTAAAAAAAATGAAAGGACTCACGTTGGGAGGTCGGGTCCTCCTAAAAATTTAATTTTTTTTAATTATATATATTAATATGTAAATTTTATGATTAAAAAATGAATATGGCCCCTTTAATATATTTAATATGGTACATCAACATATTTTCTACTTTGGTTTAGTGGTTAAACACACAATATATACCATGTGGGTTAAATTCTTAATCCCTGCACTATTTTGTACTATTTATTTTGACACATTTTCATTTCGATTTACAAGTAAAAAAAGAATAATTCTGACATGGGTTCTGGACGAGCCCGAGTGGATTCTGACCGGGGCCTAGCCCGACACTAAACAAGAAAAAAAGAAAGAAATTGAGTGCCCAACCGGCACGATCAATCTTGATCGGTCCACTTGAGCTGGGCCCAAACTGTGCCGGGCTGGCCTAGTGTAAGTTTGGCATGACAAGCCCAACCCGGCTCAAAGACTCGATTTGATTGGACCAAACTTGGTTCGATTCGACACGAATATCCATCTCTAATGGGAGATTAACACCTTGTTATTACCTCATGAATTGTTATCATGTTTCCTAATTAGTAGACATTGTCTTGTTAATTATGGAATAGATAGGATAGGTTAATATTGCCATCTTTATTGGTATGTAAAGGTGAATTATGAAATTCTTCTGGCGCAGCCGTGATGCATATGGCACGACCGTGATCCTCAGCGTCATCACGTCTGCTACCTTGACGCTTAATGGCCCAAGGCTATTTTTGAACGTGGTTCGGGTTCTATTCGACACGGGCTGAGTTCTAGGGACAGGAAATCTATTTTTGAATATTTACTATGGATAATTGAATGCTTATTATGGTTAGCCATTCCTGATCATTCATGATTATATTATTAACAGATCGAACCTCATCATATCTTTTTGATAGGTCTAACCTCGTCATATCTTTTTTATTTGAATTTGGATATTATTGATATTATATTCCATCATATCGTGATTTTTTGATCGAGTAGATTTCCCCTTATTGGGTCCTTATTTAACTTAAATAAATTGACAAAGATGAATGTGTTAAGTAAATAAGATAAAAGATGAAAACTATTAAAATTTCATATTCCCCGATTGTCTTTAAGCCCCATGGATCATATTGTTATCGTATTATATAGGGTAGATAATGTACCTAAAGGTTTGATATGTCATCCTTTAGGCAAGTTATGGTTGTTTTGTCATTGGCCATGGTCGTCTACTATCATGAATTCTTGTTAGCGCTATTATTGGAGAGTGACTTACCGTGATTTGATCCCTCACTAACTTACATGAAGAAGACATGAGTTTTTCTTAGTTGACTGAGGGCTCCTTATTGTGTTGGATAACTCTAAACATTGAATTGAAATTTGAATCGAATAAAATGAAAATTGAATTGAATTAAATCATGGTCATTCTAATACTGACGTTGATTGGCATTGCCTCCGCATCATTGAATCGAATGAAAATTATTATTAGTCAATGACCATTGATATTGATATTGAATTAAAATTGTTAAACTGGATAGTGTCATAGTGATAAGACATCATTGATTATTGTTAATTGGTATTGATTGTTCTTTTAGATCCTCTTTCCAAATCCTCCATATTGATCTATGACCTTATTGATTTATCAATTTATTGATCTATTATTCAATTGAACCATCTAGTGCTCTATTGTTTATTGTATTATTCCATTAGATCAAAGTTTTACTGTTGAGCACTATTGATTATTCATTATTATTATGATTAGACCCTCCTAACTGAGTATTTTATACTCATAGATTTGTCCTTATATATGGATTCATATAGGTGATATGGTGATAGAGGATGTGATGCAGATGATTAGGATTAGTAATAGAGATATTGCACAGTCCTACTGGAGTTGTCTATTTATTATTAGTCTTCCGCACTTTTAACATTGTGGAGTTATGAACGTTCCAGGTTCTTTGATATTATGAATTATTAGATGTTCTCATTACTATTTTTCGCACTTTATAAGATATATTTTAGAAAATTTTATTTTATTAAAATTTGTGTAGCACCCGTGAGACAACTTGAGGACTTGAAAATCACGTGAATCTGTGAGTGTTACAAATTTAATGTTCATCATTTTGTTTTAATTAGCCTCACATAATAGTTTTTCATTAATTAGTTTTGAATTTAACTTTTTAATCTCCATCTTAAAGCAATATCAATCAAATTCCTTCTTTTCTCTTAGCTCCTATTCATAACTTTGCCCCTATTCATAACTTCTCTCAATAAAACTATGCTTTTATTTTATCCTCTTATTTCTTTCTTTTATCCAATTTTTGAAATTAATCAATATAATAATATTTCGTCATCTAATTTTTAGATTAAAATAATAGTTAATAATATTCTAATGGTTCAAATATTTTTTAACCTTTAAAATTCTTTGTCCTATAATATTTGGAAGTCCTTTATCCATTAAAAATCTCAAATCAAATTAAAATTCTTAATTCTAATATAGTTCCTACTCCCAATTGAATTTATCTTTTTCTTCTTTTTTTTTCCTTTTTTAATTATACCTTTACTCCTTCTCAAATAAATTCATAATCTTAATCCAATCAATATTCCTTAATCATAATATGATGTGAATTACTTTTTCTACTCAAATTTAAATTCATTTTTCACTATGATTAGTTTTTCATTTTTTCTGCATATTTTTTAAGTATACTTCTATGTTTCTTCCAAAGTTTTATTTATTTATTAATATTTCTAAATAATTTAACAAACTATTTTATTCTTCTTATTGAAATTACAAGCTATTACACTAATAATCTGTTCAGAATTGTATAGAGTTTGGTGGAATTATTTTTCCAATGCAGAAGGGACCATTTTCTTGTGAATGTAATTCTAGTTCTCATCAAGAATCATGTCAAATCAACGTTACTTATGCCTACTCCCCAACACCATTCGCGTCAATACAACCCGTGAACGTCATCATTAAGTATTATTCACAATTGTAATAAAAAAATCATCATATTTTATTTTATATAATTGGTATTTGATTATTTAAATTATTTCTTAATTGTTTATTATTTTGGATTATTTCTACTATACTTTGGTTGCTTAGGTCTCAAATATAAAAAAGAACATATATAGAATTAAGTTAAAAAAGAACATATATACTTTTGTTTTGAAGGGATATTAAACACATTTCAGTGGATAACTAGTCGAGATGCACTCCGCATCTCTGTACAACTATGGAGATATATTAATCCCTTTTGCTATAACTGTATCTAGTAATTGCACATATGATTCATTAAATTGTTATTGCTTGATCATAGTTGATAACCCAAATTGATGAATTGATATTAAATCATAGTTGAGCTAAGGTTATCCTATGTTATAAGTTTTCACCCCTAGCAAAGTAAATCTCAAGGTCTTAAATATAAAAGTTTTGCTCTAATATTATGTTTTCTTAAAAAAAGTCGCCGAAAGCTCTCTTCATTGATAGGCAAAATCAGACATAATAATTAAAAATTGATGTTGATTGACAATTAACATCAGTAATAAGTGATAATTAATATATATAATCAAAATTTACATTGGTTAATTAATCAAGCTAATTGATAATGGCCATTTGGAGGTGATCGACAAATTGAAATTAATTTTCGTCGTATGCTAATCGGCCATTATCAAGTTGATTTCTCAAGATAATTTTCAGATAATGATTACTGAGTGATAGTTCACATTGATTTTATTTCCTTACGGAAGGAAATCATTGACATTTTTTACACTTGTCTGATTGTCTTAATTCATCAATTTATATCCTTTGATAAAATTATATTTTCCTTACCTTTTGAAATTCTTAGTTTAAAGCAATCTTCATGCTTTTATTCATAAGTATCACTAATAGCTATATAAAGTACAATAATCAAACGAATATAACAATATTAATTAAGCGGAGTTACTTATAAATTATATTATGTTCAAACTGGTTAAATTGCTAATATTCTAGAAGCAGCAGGACAAGTAATTCCTAATCATGCAGCAGGACAATAATTAATTACGATCATATGTGCTCACATTTTAGCTCTCAAATTTGCATTCTAAGTCACTCGAGGAGAGAGAGAGAGAGAGAGAGAGAGAGAGAGAGAGAGAGAGAGAGAGAGAGAGAGAGAGAGCATGATGCACATCGCAGACTCGCTTAACATTCGCCCATGTCACAAGTCACGGCCCAAGAGAGGAACTCGGTGCATCGTGATTTCTGCAACCGTGCAAGTGTTAATTTAGCATGCGACTTTGCTTGCAAGATTTCATACCTAAAGTCAACAATGTTGTAAGTTCCTCAACGGGCCGCTGGACGAAGCAGACCTGCTGTCACTGTCCCACTGCTCCTGCACCGAAACAGGAGAGACCACCGCCATCTCCGCCGGCATGCCGAGTACATGAGTGGCAGTGTCACTCTTCGCCGTGGCCCCCGCCACCTCGTTCCATCCTCCGTCCTGCGCCATCCCCTCGAACGCCTGCGCTCTGATCGTTTCCAGCTCCTCCGCCACCTCCGCCATGGGCGGCCTCGCGTCCTTATCGAACGTCAGGCACCGAAACGCCAGCTCGGCCACCTTGTGGACGGACGCCCTCGTCCAACCGTCGTCGCCACTGCCAGCGCCAAGGACTAGGGGGTCCACGATCTCCTCCACCATCCCTTTCCCGATCCTGTCGACGGCGAGGGACGCGAGGTTCACCTCGCTCGGCGCCCTGTCGAAGTCCACCGCCTTCATCGCGGTCACCATCTCCACCAGCACGACCCCGAAGCTGTACACGTCGCTCTTGTCCGACAGGTGGAATTCCTGGTGGTACAGCGGGTCCACGTAGCCCGGCGTTCCCTGCGGCGCCGTCGAGATGTGGGACGACTCTGTAATGCCGGTCCGGGACAGCCCGAAGTCGGCCAGCTTCGGCTTGAGGCCCTCGTCCAGCAAGATGTTGCTGGACTTGATGTCCCGGTGGTATATCGGCGGGTGGACCGAATTGTGGAGGTACGCGATGGCCTTGGCGGTGTCGGCCAAGATGGCGACGCGGGCGAGCCACGGCAAGCCGTCGCCTCGCTCTCGACGGAGGTGCTGGCTGAGGGTGCCATTGGGCACGAACTCGTACACCAGGATCTGCTCTCCTTTGTCGATGCAACAGCCCAAGAGCTGCACCAAGTTGGGGTGGCTGACGGAAGAGATGAGCTTGATCTCGTTCACGACTTGCGCGAAGTTGTCGTTGGAGCCGCGGTGGCGGAGCCTCTTGATGGCGACGAGCTGGTCGCCGGGGAACCTCCCGAGGTACACGGTCCCGTACGCCCCGGTGCCGAGTGTGTGACTCTCGGCGAAGTTGCTGGTGGCGAACTCGATGTCCTCGTAGGAGTAGATGACCACGGTGTTCGTCAACCTCTCAGAGAGCAGGCGCTGGGTGGCCTTGTGAGTTCTGAAGTCGAGGTAGCGCAGACGGACTTGATGACAGAGGCATGCCAAGAGAAATATTAGAGAGGCTGCAGCTATTAATCCTGCGATCAATTACGATTAAAATTCGTCAATCGAGTGAGATTTCCCGCACAGCAACAAATCAGAAACAACGGATAGGAGATCGAGCAAACATGTTAAGTTACCTCCGACGAGCAATCCAACTCTGAACGAGTTCTTGCAAGTACCCGACATGTAGTCTCCAACACCCTTGCAATCATCTGAACCAAAAATGAGCGGGAGAAAAAAGAAAGGTGAGCGAAATATATTTGTCGATATCCATCATCATTAAACTAATCAGCCTCAAGATGTTCCCAACATGTCCCCCTTCTGTTGCATAAGTTCTACTTCTATCCAAATAAACAGGCCAGTAGGTGAAAATACTCTTGTAATATCTCAATTTTTTTAAGAAAAATGCTGACATAAAAGTTTGAACTCTTTTTAAGAAACACCTAATATATATTTCTGAAGTGAATTCTGAAACGAAAGGGAGTTAGAATCCCACCACTTTCTCCTTTTTTTTAATCCTAGGCTCTATCATTCTTCGCCTCTATTTTCAATCACTTACATCTCTTTCTTGTTTTTGTGCCCCTACACTATGAGGCGAGGAGGTTGAAGGAGAAGATTTTGAATGTGTAAGGAATGAGGATAACAAAGGAGGAAGACGGAATGCTCATCACTAAGGAGAACTAAAAAAACAGTAAAAATGTGTGTTTAATAGAATCTTTGGCATTGGACAAGTTCCTAAGAGTAGTGATGCTTAGAATTTATTTTGTTCAGCCATAAAGTCAACTTGTTACTAATGTTTATATTTCTTGATGATGAATTAGGATGAAGGTTTAAAAGTGATTCCTATAATCATATTTATGATTTAATTATGTGCATTGTAACACTTATCAATTTAGCATGTTCCTTAATATGATCTCTATGATTAAAAAATGTGTGACTCATTAATGTCGTTTTAGTTAAGTCTTTGATAATTCATTTCCTTCATCTTAATGGTTTAAACTCGAATTGATTCATTTTGATGCATAAGATGGTGCTTATAAGATTGCGTATATGAAAGCATTACTTTATTTCTATCGTGTTTTTCATATAATTATGTTGTACCTATTGTAAGACGAACTTGAAGAATGATTTATATGCTGATTCATATGACAGATATTAATTAGTATGAATGAACTTTTATATGAATTTATGACAACTGAGATTAACATCCAAAGAGATAAATTGTCAAATCGTAGAGATAAATCTTCGAATCAAACATCCAAAATCTTCGGACCATATGTTTGAAGTATTGGTCAGAACTAAACTATATGATCCATGGAAGATCAACCATCTGAACTATTCGGACATAATGTTCGAAAATATGAACAGACAAGACACTCATGAAGCCTAAAAGTTCATATGACCAGTCATCAAGTCCGGACGTAGAATGAAGTTCAAATCAGTTAGTAATCGTATTCGATCCATTGTTAAGACATTCGGAAATCGCACCAATTCCGAACATCCGGATGACAGTAGTTGATGCAAATGTCCAACAGGAAATTCAAACGTCATTTCTCTTGGAGTTGGTGAATACTGCTCCTTGTTTCTCACACCGAGTTCATCCACATGAGCTTAAAGGAATTTGAGTATTACTTAATTACCTGTGCTGCTTGCGTACGAACAAAAAGGAGGGTTCGGGGGGCCCCGCCCCCCGACGGCGGTCCCGAACCTAGACGGATTTGGGGGCAGCGCCCCCGAAACCTAGATGGATTTGGACTTTTATTTAGACGGTCACTGTGGTTCGGATTAGGTTTTTTTCATTTTATTTAGATTTTGAACCCGTTTGGGAGAGGCTTATATATAGCCTACTGTTAGATGTAATCTGTGTGGCGGCTATAAATCCAAAACGATATAATGGAACCTCTTTACAGAACGTAACCCTAATCTCAAGAGTGAACCTGAATAAATCGTGCATCTACTCTATTTTTTTACAATCTCTTTGGGATATTCTCTCTTCATGTTCTGGAATTTTTCCATCAATTTCGACTTTTGGACGTCCAACTCAAATAGAAGATACAAGTTTTGATTTATTAATCCAAATTGAGGCAATCCAATTTTAGTTGATCCCACACTATCCTAAATGATTCTCAAAATTGATTTGGTGTCACTCTTGCTTCTATATTGACTTGATTTGGTCTATATGACAAAAGGGATAGTATTTTCAGTTAACAAAGATAGCAAATAAAAAATGCACGTTGTCATTAAACATACCCATATAAAAGGAAAAGGAAAAGGAAAATGATGATATTTACATAAGGAATATAGTATAACAAAAACAATGAAGTTATGCATTTTGGTGAAGACAAAACAACATGAATCACTATTCCTATTGTATGAAAATGCTCTATCCTAAATAACGAAGGTGATTCCACTTGAGGGGTACCACATCCTTCCTTAAAAGGTGGCATTTTTCGAGTAATATGCATTACTTTATTTATTATGTAATATACATTTTTCAATCTACAATACGTTACACAAATATTATTCCTTTTTAAATTATCACTAATATGCATTACTTTATTTCTTATGTACAAGTAATCTCTATATCAATTCAAATAACATTTTTACTTACTACAAAAGATGATTAGGTGATGTATATTTTTCACTAAAATATTTTTTGTCACTAATGCCAAGTTAAAGTTTATATAATTCGACTAAAACTTTGAATAGAATTCATAAAATTAACATTTTAAATAAATATATTTATAATAATTTAATATATTTTAAAATGTAAATAATGATAATTATTAATATATTAATATTAAAAATAATTAATAATAGTAATATTATATTCATGTGATGGTGGTAATAATATTTTCTTGTTGTTAATATTATTATATAATTCTTTATATTATTTCATATCTTATTTGTATAAGATTATAAATGTCAGTATAAACTTAAGAGGCAATCTAGTTGGACACACCTTACCTTTGAATTGCCACTTCATAGATAAGTTGTATGCTATTTTCGTTATACTCTTTTATTGATGCGTTACCCTTTTGAATCGATCATTTTTTATCAATGAAAAGATTAAGATGCACGATTACGTACTACCTAAAAGAGGAGGCTTTGTCACGTGACCAAGGTCGAGTATATTTTTTTATCAATGAAAAAATTAAGATGCACGATTACGTACTGCCTAAAAGAGGGGGGAGGGTAATTTAATAAATGAATAGTCACTATAAGAAAAATCGTTATTTTCGACGGTTTTAGTCGTCGAAAATTATTTAAAAACTATCAAAAATAGCGGTTTGCGACGAATTTTCCGACGGAAGAGAACCGTCAAGAAATTGCTCATCAGAAGTTACGAGTCATATAATTTATTATTTTATTTTTTCCATGACTTGAGCCGTGGAATCTTCCGCAACCATGGGAATTTGTGACAGTATGATAATCGTCGCAAAATCCGTTGAAACTTGCGATGGATGCGCGACCATCGGTAATTGTCCATCGAAAAATCATAATTTTCTTGTAGTGAGTCCAAGCAAAGTAATTTTTGGTGCTTAATGATATTAATAGTGGTCGGAGGAGATGATCCCCCTCCCACTAAATATCATAATTCGAACCCTCCTTTAACTCGACAAAGCAAAAAAAAGAAGTGGAAATCTGCTATCCTATTGACATCATAATCGAAGTTGTTTAACAGTATGCCTACTGGCTACTGTATCGTGCATTTGGGACCATGCAAGAAGAGTTGATGGAACCATGAGTGACATTGGAGTATCCAAGAAAGAAAGAAAAAAATCATGGAAGCAGGAGGTTGCAATTATCCAACAAAGAATGTAAGCACTAAGCAGAGATAGCTCGAATCATGATGGTCCACTGAGTTTCGACAAGTTCCAATTTTTAAATGGACATCATTGGATGCTAATAACTATGACTTAGTAATGTTAGTGGACAGACAAACGAGATATTATTCCCCACTTTCCTTAACCAAATTATCATTTCTTTGAAGTGTGTCACACGACAATAATGATGAAATTAAAAAAAATTTGTAAGCATGTGCCATGGTTGAGATTGCTTAGTTCTTGCACCCATCTAAACGGGTCTTAGTGCGCCGACCACTGGATTAGAAGTTAGAAACATTTAACTTTATGCGGCGACTAATTAATTAAAGAAACAAACACTTGGTTGACGAAGTGGAAGAATTGACAAAGGTTCTTGTTCCGTTGCTAAACGCATCCTAAGAATTCCAAACCATCGGTTGATTCTCACACTTGGGTTGATCTATTTCTCAGCTAAACAGACTTATGGAGAAGAAAACAAATAACCAGTCATGACGTAATATTAAGAATATAAAATTAATCATGTTATTTTTTCTAACGGTTTAAATTTTTAGAAAAATTGATTAGCACATCAAATTTAATATGGTATCAAAACTAAAGGTCCCAAATTCAAATATAGTTAAGTTTTTATTAAAAAAAAGTAATTTCTTCCCTTAGTTGAGTTTAGACTAGACTAAAGTTATCACCCGTCCACATATGAGGGAGAGTGTTAAAAATATAAAATCAATGATGTTACTCTTCCTAACGGCTTAAGTTTTTAAAAAAATTGATTAGCATATTAAATTTAACAACTTACCCTTCAAGCAACCTTGACCGTCTATGAACCCGTCGCCGGAGAAGCCCGGGACGCACGTGCACTTGCACCCTTCCTGCCCTCGGATCGTCGTGTTGACGCGCTTATAGTTAGCATGCGCAGAGCATTTGCAGGACGTGCCGCTGAGCCACCACGCCAGCTTGGCCGACCCGAACACGAGGGACAGCTCCTCGCTCTCCGTTGGACCGTATCTGAAGGACGTGAACAGATGCTTGCAACGTCTGCTTGTGTTGACGACGTCTTCCATCTTCAGGACCATCTCGTCGCTGCCGCCGAGGGCGATGCATCTGACGTCGTCGCCGGTTTTGCAGCTGGACTCGTTCTTGCTCAGTCGTTTGTATAATGTTTGGGTGGAAATTTGGCAAGTGGACTTATTCGAGTCGGAGCTGTTGCAGCTCCGTAGGAAAAAGAAGTTGCTCGCCGTCATGGCGTAGTTGCTGCCGAAGAGCGCCCTGACTGCGTCCACCGGGCGTTTGCAGTCGAAGGGCACGTCCACGAAGATGAAATCAGCCGTGACGTTGTTGACACGGTACTCGCCAATCTGCATCTCTCCGGCGCTGGAACAGTTCAGCTGGATTTGGCATCCTGCGGAGAACCCAAATGGATACGGCACACTGTTCGGTCCACAACTCCGGTCGCATGCAGAAGGCAGAGGAGGAGCTTTGATGAAGGCCACAGAGGATGAGAACTGTGATATGAAGAGTGATGAGAGTAGTATGTAATGGCGGAAGGTGACCATTTCTTCTGCTTGCAGCGGGTTACTGGTGGAAAACATGCGGTAGTGGGAGAGACTAGGCTGGTGTCATGCTTTGGAGAGGTTTAACTTAATATCTTCTGCTGGGACGTGAACGATGAAGAAGGTGACACAGAAGGAGAAGGGGAGGGAAAGAAGAGAGGAAAGAACTTGGACCTGTTTGTAAGGTGTATGTCCCTTGCCACATGCACTTTGCCGTGCCAAGAACCCTGCAATGGAAGGCGTCTCAAACATGTTCACGAGGTCGAAGCATAAATTATGGACGCAGTCAAGCAGCAGGTCTACCAGAAAAAAAAAAGGGCAGAAGGTCTACGAGTGTAGTCATGGCCATGGAGAACCATTGTTTAGTGACCTATCTTCTTGAAGTCAACAATGCTAACGTTACTTGAAATTGGGGAAACGAATGGACGATCTCTGTCTCGTGCCGACGTGGTTCCTTATGGATTATGAGTGACAATCTGATGTTAAAGACAAAAGAAGGGCATGAGGTCTTTCCACAGCCAATGACTACTCTGAAATTTTACCCTTAGATTGGAGATTTCTTCAAGTTTGTAATAAGAAACTATTTACATATGACTAATTTAATCGAATTTGTACTGCTGAAATAATTCAGATTTAGATCGAAGCCTCGACCCGTAAGTAATTTAATTAGAGCGATGACGTTAATTGATGGGTTTGCTCGGGTAAATGCAAGCAAGGTACCATCGCTTTCTCTGTCTGAACGCTGAGCCTTTCAGTTATCCTTGTTCAAAGTACGAACAGAGAAGTCGCGATGACCGGATGCGTGCGGTTGATCAATCCAATCACTCGTTTCTTCGTGTCCCTTGCGCGTGACTCATATTTTTTTTATATATCAACGTTGACTGATTGATTATTTTTTTGTTTTTATAGAAAAGAAAACATAGGGGCAAATAGTCATAGGGCATAATAACTGGACAGAAAAGAACTACTAAATAAACCAGTCCTTGATACTACTAGACATAAATTACGGGATCTGTTTTTACTAGGCAATAGGCATGGGACTGCTGCATAGCTGCAAGCAATCATATTTAATGGATACGAAGAACTGAGAACTCATATATTAATTACTGTCTACAGTGCTCAAATCTTCAAATCCTATATCTTAGTTTTTGGCAATAGTGTGCTAATATTCCTTGGACACATTTTGCTATCAGCCAAACAAGATGGCTATTTTGTGGTGCAAGATTTCTGGAACGCCTTCCCATATAACATTCAAACAACTCTGTCAATATCGTTCTCACTGTGGAATGGAAGCCTCCGCTTACGGTTTACCGACGGAAGTAGTCCCCAAGTTTGGAAGCAAGGAATTGCATGCAAGCAACACCGGGCGGCCAATTAATCGCCACATTTTCTGGGGTCAGAAAAAGTAGTGACTGGATATGGAGATTTCTCATGCAGCACTACTGGAGATGAGAACGTGAACAGGAAACTTCCCACCTCCATAGCATTGCAAGTACGCTTCAAACATGAATGAGCAGGCCCACATCTCAATTAGCACATAAAAATAAACCCATTTGAATTTAGGGTAGACAAGACGAACTTTTAGACATCATTCATGAATTTTAGACGTGATATAATAGTGCTAAATTGTAGCTATCATACATAATGAGAACAAAATTGCCACTTGAAAGCCGGAAAGAAGTAAATGTACTATACAAGACAAACTTTGCTTAAGCATCCCAAAAAAGAAAGGGCAAAACTTGGCTTAAAATATTCTGTAATACACAGCTAACTTCTTGTACTTATCAACAATGTGGAATTTATTGGTTTGTGCAGGATCCTATACACAATTGTATCGAGGTAGGTAGTAATAGCCTACTCCTGTTACACAATAATTAATGCATGCATAGAATATCTACCATTCATCGATAGCAACTGCAAGAGTACGAGTTTCATCTGTAATTGCCGCAGCACATACTCCAATTGTTTTTAGACTTATTACTATATCATTCTGCAATTGAAGTAGTTAGATTCGATGGTGGTTGATCTTCAATTTGTAGATCCTGCACATATGTTTTCCAAAAATCGGGAGTTGGCTACCTAAAAAAATATTGCAATTGAAGCATGTCAAGATGAACCGCTACAAGAAAGTTGATGATTAGCGTTGGATTAAGATTCAATGCACAATAATCACCCAATGTGTCTGTTCTTCTCATCTGCCACTAAAATTGTTTGTCAGATTCATCGCCGACGTTTAACTGTGCTCGTTATTTATAGCACAGTCATGGAGGATCAGATGCTTCTCTTGGACATGAGGGAGTTCGGCGCCCGTCCCACCGCTCGCAACCTCCTCCTTTCCGCCCACTTCCTCCACAAGGCATTTTTTTTATAACATTGCTTGAGTTTTTTTCTTCCTTTCTAAATGATGTTTGTTAATGGGAGAAACCTGGACCAATCGTTCTACTTATTTTTGGGGAAGAATTAGACTGTGGATCTGCTTTATTCTTGATTTCTTTTTTCAATTATTCTTTCACTTTCGGGCTCCAGGAATGTAGTAAAGATCCTTTTTCTTTCCGATATTAGCCATTAAAGATCTAAGAATTATGATGCATGGATTGATTCTCTGATGTTGGCTTTTAAATCAACAACTAATTCAATTCTCAGAAATCCTTCATCTTTGCCTTCTTTCGCTGAACTAGTTTCAATTTCCAGTGTCTTTTTAGTAGTCCAATATGTATTTGGCAGTTACATGCAATTTCTTTGAAGATCTACTTCTGTAGTTCAGTAGTTGCTTGAGCACTGTAGTTGGATGCCCGTTTGTGATTATTTAGGATATGTGCAGTCTGCTTAGCTAAAAACTTCGTTTTGGGGCGTTATTTATAACACGGTCATGACTGTTATTTAATCAGCTTCATCTTCTGTTGGTTAACAATACGATGAATGCACTTTTGATAGGTTTCTCTGACTGAAATCATTTGCTGAATTGCAGATAGTAGCTGTTTGGTTTGGCATGGAGAGATGGATGATAACAATTCAGATATAAAATCAGCTAGGTTTTCTCTTATGTGATTATCTACAACGCTGAGTTTTGGCTACACTTTCAAGGCGAAGTCACCAATATACACTGAAGTTGTGCCAGTGATGGTGACTGAAGCTGTTGTCAACGAGGACTCGGATCTGCAAGGCACATGACATGCCACATTCTCAAGGATGGGGACATTGCTTTATTCACTTATGAATTACTTATTCTTTTAGTGAGATTAATTATTTAATATTTATTTTGCAGGATTGAAAGAATTTACCTCATTGCTCAACCTCCAAGCAAGGTAATTTTTTTCTTTTCCTCCATTTTATTGTATATATGTCATTGGGTCCTTGTGTGAATGATTTGGACAATTGTAGCCTTAAGTATTATAAAGTGAAATGTATTCTTTCCATGTTACGAAAGACCTTAAAGCTTTAGGATATTATGATATGAATTGATGGCTATGCCTATTGGAATGTGGTGCCAGTGGAACCTTGCAGTCTGGATTTTCGACTCTATTCACCAAAGAAATGTTAAACCGAGAAATGTATACTTATTGGGCAGAGAAATATTATTTTTTCCCATTTTATATATTGTAAAATTGTCCTATCAAGTTTCCTTTTACACATTTTATGTGTTTGCATCAAGTTTTATTTCCATTTTATATGTTGTGTATATATGTTTTGTTTGGTTTCTTAACACTGCAGAATAAGATATTGTCTGAAAAAAACTTTTCTATGTACAATGTTATATTTAGTTTTGACTCATCTAACACAACTTTTTCTTAATAGGTGACATGTTGAGCCCTATAGTGCAAGAATATGCCCATGCTCATGCAACTACATGTGGAGGTCGGAGTTCTGTTTTTCTTGAATAGATGTCATGTTGATTCTTTGTTTTTTAAGTCGTTAATGGAAATATGTGTATGATTGATGTATAATTTTAGTTGTATATATGATTGATGGATAATTTTGTATGGACCATGCCTGCTTTTAATTAAGGTTGATGGGTATTTTTTTATTGTCTATATTTTGAATCTTTTGAGTTGAGAACTATAATGCTAAAAATTTGAGATATTCCTTTTATCTTTTGTGATGGAATTTGCGTCGGAACGTATCAGATGCTAATTAAATATTGTGATGGAATTGGCATAAAAAAGAATATCTTGTGTCTGCATTTGCGTCGAGAGAAGGATAACTTGCATCCGAGTCTGCATGGAAGTGAGTTTAATGTTTGTGTCCGATCGTCCCCTAAATTATTTGTGAGAGAAATATTCGACGGTGGATGTTTGCTTCCAAGAGTTTTATGTTGGATTTAAATTCGACATAAATCTCTCATGAATAGAATATTTGTGTCGGATACACTTTCTTTTGTGTCAGATTTGATGGATGCAAAAATTGCATTTTCTTGCAGTTTAACCATGGATTATATGATCTGGAAACTATTCATTGGAGCTCATGAAAATCAATGTAAATCCAAGTCTATAGGATGTAGTATTAAAAGTAGGCTGAAGGTGAATGAACAAAAGAGCTAAAAGTATTACCTTTTGGCAAGGTGTTGCAAGTGGCACTAGCAAATCCTTCCGTCGGAGGGAAAAAGGTATGGGGAGAAAAACTCTCTGTTATGCCAGGTTTATGCATGCTCAGAAGGCGGATGCACAGCTTAAGCTTGTTGGAAGGGGATTCTCAAGCTGCAACAACAAGCACTATCTCTTAACATCTTAGTCAAGCATGACACAAAATCCATAACCAATGTGACAACTTGAACCAGCGCAAGGCCAGGGTTCATCTCCTAACTAAGATTACAGGTAACGATTTTTAGCAAATAAACTAGCGTATTAATTAGTTGACACCTTACAGCAAAAAAGGTAGCGCGAACACAAGGCACTCTCACCTTCCGGAGGCGGCGCCGACAATGCCCTCCTTGGGTGCCGTCCCATAGGGGTCGTTCCAGGCACACGGAAGAGGACGGGGGGCTCATGGAGGAAGGTGACGCTTTGGAAGTCGGCGGAGGCCACCGCGCGGACGATCGACAATTCTGGTTATCCACTGGAGAAAGCAATGTCATTGCTCAATGGTACCAGACGATGGGAAATTAGACGCGAGAAGAGCTCCACTAAGATAAAAGAGAGAGGAGAGAGATGAGAAGATTTGGCTTGGCGTTGTGCCGCTTCCTGCTTCCTCTTTCTTCTTGTGGCGTGTGCTTTTGAGCTTTCGTGCACCTCGCGCAATACGACGGACGAATAATGGGCCTAATGGTTACAAATAAGTGGTCCGAAATAGGACCTACTAGCTGTTGGCCTAACAACGATTTAAGGGCCGTAAACAGGAAAACAACATTAATATTATTTTTTTATTTAACTATTAAAATTTCGCATTAACTACATTATTAATTTTATACACATCATGTTACTATTCACTTTGAGTTTGATTCACACAATTTTGACTAAAACTTGTCACACTTGATCAAAATTATGTTACACATAGCATCTCTCAAATAAATTAATCATGTGAAACTAATTCAATACGTGCTTCTTGCATCAATAACATCTTATATAGAAAAACAAGTATAATAAAATCAGTTGTATCCCTTTTTAAACAAAAAAAATACTTTATTTTGTATCTTTTAAGATTCGTTTGGTATAAAATAATTATAGATTATTTTATTAAAATTTTCAGGATTCACCATGTTATCTCATTTGGATGTGACTAATTATTAATAATTTTAATTACTTTGATAACTTAATTATTACTTCACTATAATCAAGATGATACGCATTAATACATTTTGACAAAAATATCTATTTAATCAAAATTTTAATTTTAAATATTTTAGTAATAAATAATATCATTCAACTGTATCTTTTTTATTATTTATAATCTTTTACAAATAACTCTTCATTTTTCCTAATTATTTATCTATATTTACTTTTTTATTTTTTTATTTATAATAATATGTTATTAAAATTTAAAATACTTTTTAGAGTATTTTAGTAATTTATTTTATAATTGTTTTAGTAATAAGCATTATTTATATTACTAGTACTTATCAAATACTATAATATAATATTATCGATAATTTAAATAATGATAAATTATTGATGTGATTATTTAGATTATATATTAATTAAATCCATAATGCTCCCAATGGTCTCTTAGTTGAATATATAATTTTGCTGAAGTTGAAAGAAGCAATAAGCTAATTAATTAATTGATCTAATTCGAATATTTGTCTTTTTGTCACAAAGGGATAATTAAAATTTCATATGAAAAAAGAAAAATCTGAAGGTAAAATTGTGCATCAGATTATCTTTTTATCTATTTGTCGATTTGTGGGACTTTCACATGGCGGACCATTCGATTTGATTACGTTTGGCAACGGATCGACATAGAAAGGTTCATCCCAATCATCCGGTTCCGCCCAATATCTTCTTCTTCTTTTTTTTCCTCTTTTTTTCCTTTCGTTTTGTTTTTCCAAATTTTTGTCCTTTATGAAATAAAAAAATCCCTTCTCATAAATTAGGGCATTAATTTACATTCTAAAATTTACTTCTAACCAGAACATTCGAATTTTAGTTTCCATTTTTTATTTTACCTGTTAACTTCAGTTGCCAACTTTGGCCATATGCACAAAAGAAGTTGCATCATTTTCTCCTAAAAAAAAGGTCACGGAAGTACACTAAACACAAATACCAAATTCTAAAGTTCAGTATAGCATGAAGGTTCATTGATCTTAATTAGAGATGTACAGGAAACTGATCAGCTCTCTTGCTCATCTCATATATATAATCTGTCACTTACAGCAGTGACACGACGTCGCTACTGCAACAGGAGCAGTAAGACCGAAGAAGTCGCATGCTCTTCCATCAAGGGGACGAGAAGGCATCGTCGAACCACCACTTGAACGGTTCGTGGACCTCGTCGACGAGCTCCTGCGTGGTCCGAAGGAGAGAGAGAGGAGGAGCTGTATCGATCTGGGTGACGTGCTTATGGCTGCGGATGCGCCGGAAATATATGTAACCAGAGTGCCTGTGATATCAATATGCTTCTGATGAAATTAGGAGCTGAGTTGATATCAGAGAGGAAGTGGATTCAGTTTAAATAGCAGTTTGGGAAGGAAAACCGGGTTCTAGCTAGGGGACGTGGTTTCTTTCTCTTTTCTTTTCTTTTTTTTTCTTTTTCCAAATTTTGATAGTTTTGTTATCAAAATGACTTGACATTTTGGAACTTGTAGCTGTTACAGACTTACTGTATGCGCAATGATAATTAAGATATCCCAATCCTGCTGGTTATCGTCATCAGTCATCAGAGGCGAAAAGTGAACGAATTGGCCGTGAAGTAAAAATGTTTCTTCGATTACACTATAAATTTCTTAGTCAACTATTCATAATTAAACACTTTACCATTTTATATATATGTTCATTTTTTAATTGTTAAATTCATTAAATGCTTATTTATAAGTTTTCTAATTGAAGGTCTAGCTAGATGTTAGTCTTAATTCATTGAACATAATTCACCGATTATCTGATATTCATTAGTTAAATAAATCATTGTCCGTTAAGAATTGCTAAATACAACTTTAGTGGAAGCAGTATCCAAAATTGAAGAATGCAAAAAGAAGCAAAGGAAGAAACAAAGATCACTACATGCCATTTCTGCAATATTGAATGGGGCATAAATGCGAATTAAAGGTGCATTAATAGACACACGAAAACCGAAGATGAAAGTAGGTTTTGTTGTTACAGATTAGGGGCTGGCCTGTGACATGAGCAAGCAATTGATGCAAACATTGTAACCACTCTCGCTAGAAAGAAAACACGGGACGGGACTGATGGGAAAGAGAGAGTGGACCATAATGAGTCATGACTCTCTCTCTTGCGGCGCCGGACCAACATATAAGACGAGGGCCCGGCTCTCTTTAAGTTTTAAATTTTTATTAGTAAATATACTAAAATATGAATTTTAGAGTAAAAAGTTATATTTAACCTTTCTTAAATATTAATTGTATGTCATCGTGACTAAAAACTCTCCTTACTCTAAGGCAATCTTTCTTATAACTTTTGGAAAAGGTGAATAAATTTTACTAAATACCTTCAAATTTTATAAAAAATTTTAATACTATTTTTTAACTTCAGTTTGTAATTAAATTATTATTTTTTAACTTATTTTATTAAATATCCTTTCAATCTAGAATAATCAATTTTTTAATTACTAACGTGGTGCATAATTTTAAAATAAAAATTACATAAAATAATATTAAAAAAAAAAGGGGGTGACACACACCCTCTCCCCCTCTCTCCGGACGCGTCAGAGGGAGAGGGAGAGGGGGAGGGGAGGAAGAGGGGGAGGGAACGGCGCTCAGACTCTCCCCCTTTTTCTTCGACACTAAAGAGGAGGGACACGACGTCGAAGAGAAGGAGGTGCCGCCCTCTCTCCCTCGCGCACAAAGGAGGAGTGGCGCCCCCTCCCCCTCTCCTCTTTGGTGTCGGGGAGGAGAGGGGGAGTGGGGCACCGCCCCTCCCCCACCTTTGCGCGCGCATAGGGGAGGGGGGCGGTGCCCCCTCTCCCATCCTCTCCAACGCTCAAAGAGGATGGGGGAGGGGGGCGGCCACCCCCTCACCCTCTCCCTCCGGCGTCTGAGTGCCGGCCAACAATGGCCGGAGGGAGAGGGAGAGGAGGCGCGCACGTCGCCCCTTCTTTTATTTATTTATTTTCTAATATTTTTATTTTAAAATGATGTGCCACATCAACACAACGATCGAAAAATTGGCTATTTCTAGTCGAAAGGACATTTAATCAAATAAGTTATAAGATTGAGAATAGTCTAGTTTCAATGAGAAGTTGGAGGATAGCGATGGGAAAGCGTCAAAGTTGAAGGATATTTAGTGAAATTTATCCTAAAAAAGGTAGTTTGAATCTGACCCCTCTCCCCCTCTTTTTTTTTTTGTGTAGGTTCACCCTTGCTTTCTTGTAACTCCTTTTCCTCCGCGACTATCTACTCTATCTCATGATCTCGTTCCCTATTACTCACAACTGCCATACACATATGATGTGATGAGACGACAATATATAGGGGACATGAGTCAATAGGACGAAGATGTTGATGAACTAAGGGAGATCGAAGAGGCATATGAGGTGAGGGAGGAAGAAGAAGCATGTAACACTCTCAAATCGATTCCCACCACGTGGTAAAGTCCAATCTGAATACGTTACGAACAACTTTGATGATAATGTTTGACTAAGACTAGTCAACAAATATGACACATCAACAAGAGAAAAAATAAAGAAATTTGTAGAGATAAAATAGAAGAGTTAGCGAGTGCGGAATTCTAAGAGTTATTATAAGTCTCATAATAATGCTCTAAGCTATTACATCAAGTTCCATACTAAGACATAAAAGAAAAGATAACTGGGTCCCCAAGTTCATGTGCTTCATCCACCATCACTAGCATGGACTTGTGGAAATAAAACACAAGGAAGGCAATGATAACATACAATGATTAATCTTCAATAGAATAAATCGATAAATTTAGATCAAAGGCATATCTTTGCCGGATATGGGAGCAAGAAGTGTATAACAATAATCGATATGTATACACATATAATCAATAAGCATATGATCAATGAGCTTCCTTTTAAGCAACATCGTGACAGTGACACAATGATACGATAATCAATAGCAATAGTGATACTATATATCCATGGCATATTCGTTGATAATGATTCACTAATAATGTCATTTATTCGGTACTTTATTAATAATACTTTGGTAACTTTGTTCAATGATTATGTGCTTCACAAGTAGGTGACTTTGATAGTGATTTCGTGCTGAGCAAATAATACAGCCGTGTGTCAATGATTAATGGATGATCAAGCTATGACAGTGCCCTCTAAGAAGGGAAGGGGATGACCCTTGATAATGAATGATAATGATAATGCACTTATTGTCATCTTATTGTCATCTTGATAAACTTTACTTTACTATAGTTAGTATTTGGCGACATTTTAAGGCTCGTTGATGAGCAAAAAAATCAATAATGTCAGTATTATAAATCATGAGTCAATGAATAATCAATCGGAGTAGTCACACAATGAGAAAGTGACCAATAATCATTCAATAATGAGGTACCATTGGATATGTGTGAATAGATTCGCAGTAAATAAACTATAATTTAATTATAGATATTATATTCCATCACTTTTATTTTTTTTCCAAAATAGACATTCAAAGGTCTTACAAATAAAGGTTTCATATTTTAATCATTTATCAATTGTTCTTATAAAATGTCACAATGCAGTTAAACTTATTCTATTGTGATGTCTTAAGAGGTGATATTTGCAAAAATTATAACTCAAACTATAAAGCTTATTTTAAAAAATTTCTAGTTGAAAAAGAAAGCTAACAATCTCTTATATCAACTTCTAAATTATTAGATTTTGATCACATCAATATTATTACTTACAATTTCATTTCATTGTTGTCCATGACAACATGACGATATTTCATTAATAACTTTTGATTCATAAATCTGATTGACATGGTTCTTAATTCTATGAAAACTAGACTTCAATGGCTATCATTAAAAAATTTTTCTTCATTTAATAACGAGAAAATCCTATCAGAAGTCATTTAATAACTTTCACTATGAAATCTTGGCAGAAGGATGAAAAACACTTTTCTTACAAATCATCTATTCCCACATTTTAGAAAAATATGGATTCAATCAAGGAATAACTTTGTCATGATTAATAGATCAACAAAGAAAATGCGAAAATGTACTTCATACTAATCTAAAGCACAATTATCTCTATTTAAGATCAATAACATAACATGAAATTAATAAGGCAACATAGCAGATAAAATTGACACATCAAAAGCATAACATAAAATAAGATACGAACCCTCATTATGAACATGCTCCCTTTTTTCCTTTCTTGTTACTAATCATATTTGTATATATACTTTCTTTATCTTTTAAACCATGATGTTTAACACAAGTGTAGGATCCCAAAGGCACCGAGGGGGAGTGAATTGGAGTTTAATCCGAAAATATCGATTTCACGAGAATTGCCACGAAAGTGTAAAATCGATTCATTAAACTTTAAATCAATGCAAATCAAATCATATCACATGCATAATAATATGAGAAGGAGGGGGGGAGAAAGAATTTAAATAAAAGAACGCAAGGTGGTTTGTTGACGAGGTTTGACCACACCTTAGCCTACGTCCCCGCCTTGACTTTTCAACATCGAGATCGTCGGAGATTCTACTAAATCATCCTTCCTTCATTTCAAATGGGGTAAGGAAGAAACCCTTTACACCAATCATCTTTTCTCCGCTTCGAGAGGTAAGGCACACCTCTCCTCTTAGGAATCTTATGTTTTCTCTAACTCGAGAGGTAAGATGGAACATCTTCTACGCATGAACTCACACTTAATTTTCTAATAAAAGATTTCTCTCTTTTACAACATGAAACTCACAAAAGAAGAGAGAAAGAATAAAATATTTGACAATAACTTCAAGAAACTAATTTTCCTTTGATATTCAATGTTTCCCTTGAGTGCTTGATGAATTTTGAACCCCTTGATCTTCTTTTATAGCTTCTTAACTCCATTCAGCCCTTTGTACTTGTTTGCTAATTTTGGGGCTAAAATATAACCATTATGGTGCATTTTGCGCGTTGACCGGTCAATCATTTTGCCCCACCGGTCGACCAATGCACTTTCTTTTATGAAAGATATGATCATTGGCGAATTCTGCACTATTCGATCGATCGGTACCTTGACCGTTATAGTCTAGACATTTTGTTTGCTGAAACTAGACAATTTTGCACTGACGGATCGATCGGTGTACCTGACCGGTCGACCAGTATTCCAACCACTAGGTCGATCATCTTGAACTATTTCAAGTATAACGTTTTGCACAGTTATTCAAATGAGATGATATTTGATTTTATGGAAAGCTAACATAATTCTCTACAATTTTGATATTATCATCCAAAATCTAATAAGACCATAATCAAATATTGATTCAAAGTTTAGTACAAAGATTTGTCCATTTTAAATAATATATTTTAGACCTTTACTATTTTATTCATAATTTTTCATATTAGTATCCAAATGAAATAATTTTTTATTCTATAGAAAGATGACAGAATTCTCTACAATTTTTTAATATAAATCTCATGGGACCATAGACAATTATTAATCAAAAGTTTATTGCTTGAAATAACTCATTTCTATTTAAATCTTTTCGACATATAATTCTAATCTTTCGAGATTTGTGTCATCAAAATATAATTATATAGAGCTTTAAAATTTTGCTCCAACAACAAGTACACCAATTACAACCAAAATCATGCAAAAACAAACATGATAATATGCCTACAATCAACACCTAAGCACTTAGAACATGCTTGACAACAAGGAATGGATGAAACTTAAACAAAATTTTATCAGAGTTTAATCAGATCTATTATAAGGAGATTAATCAAGGTAATCCCTGATCCACCCACCAGATTTAGCAATTATCCTCTTGTTGATTGGCCTAACTCGGACGTCGTGATGCCCCCCTTAGGTGCTGGTGCTCCTCCCCTTGGTCATTCCCCTCCTACAGTCCGTCAAGGAACACAAAGAGGACGTAAGACTAGTTGCCGAACCAAGGGACATACGTAGGAAGGAAGAGAAACTCATCTAGGTTTACTTGAGGTTGCAGCCGAGAGGTGAAAAGGTTCCTTTTGGGGTTATGCGTGAGATTGAGGGAAAGATAGGGGTTGGGAGGTCTCTTTAGTTCTAAACACTCAGATTTTCTAGAGTTTGTTCTTTTTGGGGGGATTTGATCCATGTCCAAGATCTTTTCACCTTTTTTTTGTATTTTGTTACAAAGGAATATTGAGATATTTTGATATTTTCTTCAAGAGGCTGGTGGGATTCTTCTCATTGCTGATTTTTTCCCAAGTCACTATGAATGAAATCCTATGTGGAGTGGTGGAGCAAAAAAAAAAAGTGGGGTTCACAATCATGACATATCATGATACACTAGAAGAATTTTAATCATTGGGAACATATGCAAAAAATACAAATGTCAACAAAAGTGCATGTAAATGTGATGTGTATGTTAATAGCTTCAAAGGGAAAATTATATGCTTTAGGACTAGTTTAGATTTTTTATATTGTCTCATTTTCATAGTTCATTTTTATTTTTAATGTGATAAATTAAGCTCCTCTAAAGTCTAAACCCATCCCTACCACAACCTTGTTTAAACCCCTTATATTTCTCTCTCTCCTCACTCCGATGCCCCAGCCATCGGTGATGTTCTCCATTCTCTGTCGATCAACCGGTGATCGCATCTGTCAATTACTTGATGTGTAACGTCTCCAAAATTTAGCCTCAATTTAGAGACCGAATTCTAGGCGGTGCTACTTTTTTCCAATCCTTCATAACCTAATTGCATAACATCACAACGAAAACATAATAATATAACATAAAACAATAAAATCTAAAACAATGAAAGACTTCATAAACAAAATCCCAAGATAAAACATCTATCCCATGAGCCACATACGCTCTAACATAAAACCTAATATAGGGTTCATAATACATAATCAGATCATATAAGAGTTCATGATCAAGGGAGTCCATCATCATAATGTAAAATGCTATACGATAACTTAGGTCCTTGTCTGATTGTCACATGTGCAATCTCGTCATCATGAGACCCTCACCACTGAGCCTAAGTCTCCTCCATACCTATACGGATCCATGGGGTGCAATGAATTTCTTCTATTAGAGTATGTTGAGACATATGATGCTATGATCCTATAACATAGTTCTTACATGTCATGACATATGCATTGCATCATAATAAAACATAGATCATATGTATGCTATGAACTACTTATGCACACTATATGGTATGTGAACATTCATCATGACAAGATAAATAAACATATAACATCTTTATCATTATGCTAAAGCATATCACGAACTTATCTTGCTTAACTTTAACATCTTCATTCATATCATGATGTGACAAGTGGATATTCATTTGCATCCTCATAGGTGCTTACTTCATTATCATCTTCATCTTTTTGACCAAAGTCGTTCATCATTCAAGTTTTCGTCTTTCACCTTTAATTAGATGATTTCTTATCTTGGTGATTGAGAAGTTCATGTTGGCTCGTCGATTTAGGCTAGCAAGGTCGAGATCCTCATAGGTTCATGGGAAGCCACACCTTATTCCCTCAAGGGGCTCTTAGTCTCCCTCTTACGTATGACGACAACAACAAGACACCTCCATCAATCCATCTTTGACTTTACATTCAACAATACAAACAATCATTCAATACATGTTGCATATTTTAATTCTATTGAGTTATTTCCATAAACCTCCTTAACCTATCGTGATTTTCCGCATCTAACCCCAAACTGCGAACTTATTTTTTTGTATCTCTAAACTATCACAATTTTTCGACTTTATTCCTTCCTCTAGCACTACAAGAAAATTGGAATTTTTCGACGGATAGTTTCTGACAGACAGAAATCCTTCGTAATTTGGGACGGATTTTGCGATGGATATGGATTCGTCGGAATTTCTGACGATTATAATCGTCAGAAACTAAAATAATGAATTACCAAATCTATAATATTATTATTTTATTTTTCAACATTTATGAACGTCGAAAGTTCTGACGGACGTTCCGACGGATACCTGTCCGTCAAAACTTTCTACGATCCAAACCATCGGTAAGTGGAAAATAATATAATATAAGTGGTATTTTATTAATATAATGATCGTCCGTTCAGACAGTCAAAATTTTTGACGGTCTAAATCGTCAGTAACAAAAAATTAAATACCGTATGATGTAAGTATACTTACATAATTTACCGACGATCCGGACCGTCGAAAGTTTCGACGGCCAGGATCGTCGAAAATGTATCGACGGTCGAGACTATCGGAAGTTTCGACGGTCCGTACCGTCAGTTAATATTTTCGACGGTCGTCGGTAATTAAAAAAATAACTCTCCCACACCTTTTTTTTATTTCCCACTTTCCCTCTTTAATTTCTACCCTTATATATATATATATCACTTATTATAACTCTCCTCTCATCTTTACCTCATATATATATATATATATATATATATATATATATATATATATATAGATATATAAGTGACTTATTATAACTCTCCTCTCATCTCTACCTCTTACCCTCTCTCATCTCTCTCTCCCTCTCCACAACTATCTCTCCTCTCTCTCTCCCTGTCTTATCTTGTCAGCGTGACGACGACCCATTGGTGACACTCCATCCCTCGCTCTCTCTCTCTCTCCAACGATCGGAGGCGGCCGGATCTGGCCACGGTGGCCGGATCAGTCGCCTCGCAGTCCGATCTGGCCGGATCGGCCGCCTCGTAGTCTGATCGGGCTGCTAACGGCCGGATCGACAGCCTCGTAGTTCGATCTAGCCGCTGGCAACGAGCTAATTTTTTTATATTATAAAAATCAAAACATAAATATTAATATTATTTCCTTCAACAGAGGGACATGCTTCCAATTTATGGAAAAGGTAAATTATATAAATTTTTTGTGAGCTATATAAATTGACTAAAGAATGTTGCCAATAATAATGACCAAATAAAAAGAACTATAATTTATAGTGAAGAAAAGATTTACAGCAACAATTGCTTGCAGCTCGGGTGAGACCCACAAACTTTACCTAGACCCTCTAGCCGACCTCTTCTTTTAGGAGCACTATCATCATAAGACAAGCATGAAGTATGAGTTCATTTCAAAGAAAAGAGCTACGACAGTTATCCAAAATCAAAGTAAAAGAAGTTATAAAACTTCCCAAAACAATCCTGCAATAGAAACAATAACATAGTTACAACATATGCATACATTTTAAGAGAAAATTGTACCTAGCAATATCTTCAACATATGTTTATTAAGAGAAAACAATAGCATATTTACAACATATGTTTAGGAATGAATGTGTGGTCATACAAGATTAGATAAGATTAGGAATGACCATATACGTGAATGAGTCGGAGTGGCTCCTATTAGTGAGAAAATGGTAGAGAATCGTTTGAGATGGTTTGGTCATGTTCAGAGAAGACCATTAGATGCGCCAGTAAGAAGAGTAGATCAAATAATCTGGAGTCCGATTAAAAGAGGGAGAGGGAGGCCAAGGCGGACATTTGGCGAACTAATAGAGCAAGATCTATTGGTGAATAATATACCGAAAGGTTTGGTTACTAATAGAGCGGAATGGCGTCGTATGATCCATGTAGCCGACCCCACCTAGTGGGATAAGACTTTGTTATTGTTGTTGTTGTATTTACAACATATGTTTATTGGTGTGCCTAGCAATCCCACATGACGAACTATTAGATTTGGTGCTATCAACATTTCATCAAACAATCTGGTGGCATCAAACATGTCTACATATGGACATAAAACTAAATGTCATGGTGGTTCCTTCAGTTTTAACAAGAAAAAGACAACAAAATTATGCATATCAAATTTGAAATAATCCATAAAATAACAAAATCAAGATGAAGAGCAGAATATTATATACCTTCTCCTTATGGTTTTGGCATTGAGATTCACTACAAGAAAATTAAAATTTTTCGATGGGTCATTTTCGACGGATAGAAATTTGACATAATTTACGACGGATAGGTATCCATCTATCCGTCGGTATTTTCGACGGTCACAATCGTCAAAAATAAAAATAATAAATTATGCAATATATTATATTATTATTTTATTTTTTGACGATTAGGAACGTCGAAAGTTTTGACGGATATCTATCCGTCGCAAAATTTTGATGGTCCTAAACATCAAAAAATGGAAAATAATATAATATAAGAAGTATTTTATTAATATAATTAGCGACAGTTCAGATCGTCGATATTTCCGATGATCCAAATCGATAAGTGAAAAATAATAATATTATAACGAGTCTTTTATTAATATAGTTACCAACAGTTCAAACCGTCGATATTTCCGACGGTCCAAATCGTCGGTAAGTGAAAAATAATATTGTAATCATATATATCATAATATATAGCTTTATTAGTATTTTATTATTATAATTACCAATGGTTCGGACAAGTCAAAAGTTCGGACGGTCCGAACCGTCGGTAATGGAAAAAGTAATTAAATATTATAATCGTATATATCATAATATATAATATTATTAGTATTTTATTATTATAATTACCGACGGTTCTGACCGTCAAAAGTTCAGATGGTCCGAACCGTCGGTAATAGAAAAAGTAATTAAATATTGTAATCATATATATCATAATATATAACATTATTAGTATTTATTATTATAATTACCGACGATTCTAAATGTCGAAAGTTCATACGGTCAGACCGTCGGTAACGGAAAAAGTAATTAAATATTGTAATCATATATATTATAATATGTGATATAATTAGTATTTTATTATTATATCTACCGACAGTTCGGACCGTCGGAAGTTCAAATGGTCGAATCTTCCAACCGTCGATAAAGTAAAAATATTATTTTATTATTATATTTTTTGATAGTTTTTTATGGTTGATAATTAAAAAATAATCCCGCCTCATTCCTCGCCTTTTTTTTTCCTTTTTCGCTCTCCACTTTCTTTTTCTTCTATTTATTCATTCACTCAACCTCTTATTTATTCATTCACTCTACCTCCTTTTCTCCGTTCTCTCTACCTCCTCTCTCTCTCTCCAGGACGACGACGGAAGGATGACCCCTCGACGACCCCTCTCGCCAGCCGACGGCCACCCCTCTCTCTCTCTCTCCAGGCAGCTCGATCGGCCACTGCCGGCCAGATCGGCCGCAAGGCGGCCTGATCCAGCCCGCTGTCGGCTAGATCAGCCGTCAGCGGCCTGATCCAGTCGGCTGCGGCCAGATCGGCCGCCAGGTGGCAGCAGCCGGCTTGATCCAGCCGTTGACGATGGGCAAATTTCTTTTATATTTTAAAAATTATTTGCGATGATCTCAACCGTCGAAATGTATCGATGGGCAGCAACTGCCGGAATTATCAACGATCGCGACCGTCGCAACTTCCGACGATTGCAACCGCTCGAAATGTTTCGACGGTCCCAATGGGTGTTTTTCGAACCGTCGAAAATTATTTGCGACACCACTTTTTTCGACAGATCATTCTCGTTCGATAAATTTGTCGAAAACCTCTATTTTTTCGACGGATTTTTTCGATTTTCTGATGATTTTAACCGTCGGAAAATACCATTTTTCTTGTAGTGATTGGAAGACGCAGGAATGAGTATCATATCCACATAATTATAACATCATGAAGAATAGAAGTGAAAAAATATATATAAATATGACAGCCACTGGAGTTTCTCAATTCTACAACTTGTTAGAAATAAGTAAACGCTAGATAAAAAATTCCTCATCCAAATATAAAAAGATGAAGAGGCAAATAAGAAGGAATATTTTGTTCATGTATTTCATTGAATAGGATACAAATTTGTATATAACATTCTATTTCCTACAACATCTCGACATTTTTTTATGCAAACAATTTAACTTTTCATAATTTAGAAAAGAAACAAATAAATAACCACATCACCTAGAGAATTCATTGCTCTTCATCCTGACCTTCTAGTTGACAACTAATTCCTCGAATTTCATGATGTACCAGTGGGGCATTCCATCGAGTAGGATGCATGCATCCAACATATCAAACATGAAAGTCTAGAAAAATTGTGAAAATTAGAACATAAACTTTTTTTCAAACAACAAATTTTGTATACAAATAGATTTATTTTCTAATATCTGTAAAGTTGAATGTTAGAGAGGTATGACATGAGTGAATGGCAATGTTTGCACACTCATTTGACAAAAGGGGAGAGAGAGAATACATAAAAGGTAATAAACGATACCACTAAATGAGGCTCGTCGGGATCCGAGGGAAAGAGAGCCAAAGAAATAGAGAAAGAAAGAACGAGCGAGGGAGGGAGAAGAAAAATCTAACCAACAACACTCAATCCTCAGATGACATTATGTAATATTCTCAAAAGTTAAATAAAAATAAAAGTAAAAGAAAATAAATAAAAGAAAACTAAAACTAAGAAACCTCAAATCTAAGGTATAAGTGTCCTTATATGTCCTAAACTTCACCTAACACCTCACTTCTCTCCCCCTCACTCCACCAGCCAACAGCATGCCCATTTCCACACTCACCTCTCTCATTCCCTCCTACTCTCTCCGCTCACCCCAAGTGGCAGCACAACAACCTACTTCCTCTTGTTCACTCACCCTCTCTTCTCTCTCCCTCAAGTCTCAGCTGAGAGCTCTCCCCCATGCAGCAAGTGACACCCCATGTCCTCATCTCTCTCTCTCTCTCTCTCTCTCCCTCCCTCCCTCCCTCCCTTCCTCTCTCTCTGATTGGATTGGGATTTAGAAACAAACTTTGATTCCTATATGAAGAGATTTGAGACTTTAGAGAAGAATGCATGATGCCTACATGATGCCTACTAGATGTTTGTGAAAATGCTACATGCAAATCTTAATATAAGAAAATGATGCTTATGTTGAAAGAATGATATCTATAATCTTATTAAATTAACATGAGATTTAAATATGCAAATATAAATGTTAACAAGTGTATGTTTGAGGGGATCCAAAACCTTTCATAATCTCCCCCTAATGATGTGTGTGGATTAGGGTATGGAAGAACAAGCCATTTGTTCTTGGAATGGAAGATTAGGAAATGTTCATGTTTGCCTTATAATGCTTCATGTTTCTTTAAGATTACTACTCTATTCCTAATCATGATTAGAATTAAATATTTCTTGTCATCCATGCTTAGTTCATGCTTAGTTCTATTTATTGCTACATATGAATATGATTAGTAAGTTAAATGTTCTTATGCAAACCCTTGCTTAATTTACGATTATTGTGCTAAGAATGCTCATGTATAATCTATATGATGATTAGAGCAAAACATGTGCTCAATGTATTAATGAATATATGAATTGAGGAAAGGAAAATGCAGTGAGAATTTTGTCTCGTCGCTCTAGACCGATTGACTGAAACTCTTTTGGTCACCCATTTCTGCAGTTGTTGAAGTGACCATTTTTGTCGTCCAAAGCCTCCGTAGCAGTCGTCTGAAAATGTTTCGAATGTCCTATTTAGAAAGTTTGATTTCTCGGACATTAGCTAACGTTGCGACGCCCAGTTCGGACGTTGCGATGCCTAGTTTGGACGCCCACATGACCCATGGGGGTCGACCAAAACATATTCAATCATCCGATTTAAAAAGTTCAATTTCACGAACATTAGCGAATGTTGTGATGCCCAGTTCGAATGTCCACAAGACCCAAAGCGGTCGACTGAAATATGTTTAGTCGCCGATTCACGACCAAATGGTCGTCCGAAAGTGGGCCGATTATCCGCTCTATCTTTAATGCCTATGTGATGTTGATTGTCTACACTTTAGAATGATTTGGAGTATGTATGACCTTAAATAGAATTGAGTTATTTCCATAAATCTCTCCTAAATTATCATAATTTTTCGCATATAATCCCAAAGAATGAACTTATTTTTTTGTATCCCTAAACTATCACGATTTTTCCATTTTAATCCTTCCGTCTACTTCTGTTATATTTTCTATTACTTTTATTTTTTTCATTTATGAAAATATCAAATTACCCCCTCCCTCCATAACACATCAAATAATAAATATAAAAAAGAAAAAAAATTGGGGGAGGGTAATTTAGTCTTTTCATAAATGACAATATTTTAATTTTTATATTTGTTATTTCATATTTTCTTGGAGAGAAGGGTAATTTACTCTTTTCATAAATGACAATTTTTTTATTTTTTATTTCTTATTTCATATTTTCTTGAAGAGAAGTGTAATTTAGTCTTTTCATAAATGAGAAAAAATAAATGTAACAAAAAACGTAATAGAACTACATTACAAGAAAAAGTCAATTACAAACGGTTTTGACCATCTGTAATTTGCCCAAAACCATAGAAAATTACGATTTTCGATGGATTTTTCGACGGAACCGAAAAAATGATCATCGCAAAACGATTTTCGACGGTTGAAAAAAACTCGTCGGAAGTTCTGACGGTCGTAACCGTCCCAAAAGTGCCGCAACCGCTGAAACTTTCGACGATTGCGACCGTCGAAACTTTCAGCGATCGAGACCATCAAAACTTTCGGCGGTCGTCGCAATCGAAACCGTCGAAACTTTCGACGGTCGTCGTGACCGTCGAAACTTTCGACGGTTGCGAAACTTTTGACGATCGCAACCATCGCAAAGATGTTTCAAGAATGTTGTGCCTCTTATTTTCTGGGCGAGACAACTTTTTTCCTTATCTCCTAGAATTTGGATGATATTATCAATTATTTTAGTAGTGTCCTTTGTAATTGGACGAACTGAAGTCCAACCCTTTTGATTTCTTAAGTTGATTTGTACCTCTTCATTTGATTCATATGTTTAACATTGTACACTACATCATTTTGACAACTTTTTCGTTATTAATAAATTTTGGAGAACTTTGATTATTTTAGTTGTTATAAATGTCAATGCAAATATAATCGTTAATATTTAAAAGCTATTAACAATGATTTTTTATGATGTTTCAGTAGTTTCCAAGTTTGCATATTTGACATTTAATGATATTTAAGGATAACTTTGTTTATAAAATGTCAATCAATAATAATTTTTTTTGACGTTTCGACAATTCCTTAAAATTGTATTTATGACATTTGGTGACTCTTAGATGTCACAAATACTTCACATTTTGTGACTTTATATGTCACTAAAGTGTAGAATGTTTGTGACGTTTGACTATTTAGTCACAGCTAACTCTTTTCTATTGCAGTTTTATGACGTTTGAAAGGTGACATCTAGTAGACGCCACGAATACCTTTTTGATTTAATTGAACTTCAATGATGTTCAATAAACGCCACTGAAGTTAAATTTTGTTGTAGTGATAAAATAATTAACAATATATATTTTAGTTAAATTTATTGAAGCTATAATAATTTTGACTCTAAATTATAGACATAACTCAATAATAAAACAAAATTAAGCATTCAAAAGAATATTGATTGAAGGTAAAAAAAATGAAGTGTTTTTCAAATGACATAATAACTATAAAATGTTTATATTAATTAAATTAAAAGTTAATATAATAAATTAAAATAATTTAACTTAATAAAGAAACTAAATATGTTAGTGTATAGTAAACGTGTTAAAATTACTCCCCGTGTATAAAGAGTAATACCATAATTAAGTAATATACATGATGAACAATAAGCTAATAATATTAACTACATAAGAAACATTTGTTATAAATGAAATTAAAATACATTGTGTGAAGGGAACGAATGAATTATGATAATAAAAGACAAAATAATGTAATCTAGTTATTATTTGCGAGTCTATGATAAAAATAAAATATAATTAAATGTGAGCAAAAAATATTAGACAAAAATGTTAATATAACAATTGTATTTTATCTCATAGAATTAAAAGGATAGGCAATGGATCAAATTTTTTATTGTAAGAAGAGAAGGCGGGTTTCATGTTGTGGTTGGGAGGAAGTTTCACAGGGCAGGCAACTCAAAAAAGGAAAAAATAACCTTGATGGAACTCGGAACCTTCAAGAAGTAATTTTTCAGTGTAGGCAAATTCAGGCACGTCCCTCCTCCTTTGCCTATGTGTGTGAACGATGAATCTACTCATAAATATGATGCATCCTAATATTTTTTATGGATCCATCTACTAATCATGCTACAAATTTTATTTGATCACGACACTATAATTGGATTTTTCTCTTAATTCTCATTCCCTACTTTATATGATTAAGATGCTCTTTGTTTGGTTCAAACTTCATTAAGAGGAATGAAAAGAAATGAGAAATAAATAGAATCTAATTAATTAATTAATTTTATTTGAATGAGAAAATAAAAAGAGAATGAATATTAAATGATAATTTTATTATATATATGTTTAATTATAATGTCAAATATGAATATATTAGTTATATTTTTTTCTTCTCTTCGTTCCAATTGGAGTTAAAAGAAAAAATGAGATGTTTAAAAGAAATAGAGCAAAAAAGAGAAAAACTTATTTTCCCTCCACTTAAAATTTAACTAAATAGAATAAATTAGTTACACTTCTTTCTCTTCCCCTTATTTATCTTTCTTTTATCTTCAGCCAAACAAACCCTTAATTATATTATGATGGATGGCTGATTGAATAAGTATGATGTCAATATTGGATGCTTTAATTGTGAATACTCATGTCTATGCATGATCATATTTACAACATGTTAATTGCCATCCCTAGGGAATGCATATGATTCTCGATCTTTGCCTAATCGTGCTTCCTTTCTACTCATTAACCCTTTTAATTTGAGATATATATAATTGATTATTACGTTGGGCATTAATGTAGTCATCCTAATCATGTGCGGTTGCTTGTGATCATAATAATGAATCATGAAATGCAATCGTGACCATGCAATGCCCCATTGCACATCGTGATCATGGCCAACCACTACTACGGTGATCTCATTCCAGCGATCATGCAACACTACAAGAATTTTTATTTTTGGTGATGCTTGCATATAATGAAGAGGTCACCAAATTTCATAACAAATACAAAATATCATTAAGACATGACCATTAGTGAATAGTTATAATGAGCACATTCATCCCATAGCTAGACCTGTTGGAAACTTAAAAGTTTTAATTGGGATTAATCATTTCCTTTGAACAATTTTGATTACCTTTGTCTAAAACAAAACTTCTTCCTTGATCTCTCTCTCTCTCTTCACCCACAACTGACCACCACCATCAATACGTTTCTTCTTCCAAATTTGGTTTGCAACACATTGGATCAGATCTACCTGCTCGATGCTCATCGGGTAAAGTCTATAAATAGCCGATCACAGGATTAACAGATCTACCACTTGTTGCTCTCTGCCACATATTTACCTTTTGCTCCAACACACTTCAGCCAATGCAGGTCAACCATTACCATCATAGGTATGCCCTCTCTCTCTCTGCCAGGAGGAGGTCACCATGGTCAAAATAAGAATCAGTGCCTTTGCATCAAGAAGCCCTCACAAGAAATGATGTCTTCACGATATGGTCTTCAAGCGAAGAAAAAGATGGATCAAGGGTTCGCAGAGCACCAGAAACGAGCAAGCGAAGGGTTGCTATGGGAGTTCCGTTCTTTGAGTCCTTACCTGAGCTAGCAGCAACCACTTTCCTTCCCCTTATCCCAATCTCCACCATCACCTCACGACTGAAGTAGAGTCACCTTCGTTAAGTCATTTTATCAACGGGTTGACTCCGTGATATGCTAAATCTTCCATTTCTTGGCCTCTTCTACTATTTATTCTTCCTTCTTGATGACAAGCATGTGGAGGACTAACATACAATTCTTTTTTTGGAATAAAGCGCTTAATTATCTATTAAAATAATCTCCAACATGATCCTGATACAAGTATTCGAGGATTTCCAGAGGCGAGTTTCACTGCCAAACAACATCATTACGAAGAATGCGACCAAAATTTGCTAAGCAAACAATAACCTGATTTGATTCCCTATAGCGGTTCTTGACATGCCAATGAGCAAAAAAGGAAAGACATAAAATAATATCATAATGCAGTGTTGAATACACCATGGGAAGCTCTATTTGTTGAGAATACACTACAAGAGAATAAGACATATGTGACCGATAATTCTATCACAAAATAATTGTATTCCATCACGGACACTTCTCTATGATGGACTTTTGACAATGTGCACCCATCGCTATTTTTTTTGTCACAATGTTATTTGTGACGACTAAAACTGTCACAAGATTAAAAATTTCTATTACAAAAGTTTGGTAAAAGAACTAATAAAATGAGTATTTCATCACAAATGTGATGATTTTGTGACAGATTATTAATTACTAATTTGTGATTGATATATGTTGTGATGACTTTTATGATAAATTTGTGACGATTATGATCGTGACAAACTTGTGACAAAGCTTACGTATGTGACAAACTTGTGATGATTCATTATCAATTATTTTGATGAAATTGTAATGAAACTTTATGCAATTAACTACTGTGATAAATTTGTTATAGATTTTTAACTTGTTACAGACCATCCGTGCGGTATTGTTCTTGTCTTAGTCCAACTCTACTTTGATTTTTTGAAAATGTTCTTTTAATTATATTTGCTTGTGTACTCATATTTTTCTAGTTGGTATGATATTTTTGTGCACCTTAGGATCAATTTCCATGTCCCATATTATTACTTGTACCGTCACTATATCTTGCCATTTTATTACTTGACCCAGTCTGAATAAAGTTGGAGTTTGATCTTTTCAAATGTTGACTAATTTGATTCATTTCTTCTATAAGCTTTTCAGCTCTTAGTGCCACTGCCACCAACTTGGAGTAGTCAATGAATTCCAACACTTTAACACTTTCTTTGATGTTCAAGTGAAGTCCTCCTTTGAATCATCTACATTTATCATTTTCATATGACACCAAGCTTAATGCATGTTTTGATAGTTGTAAACTTTAATTCATACTATGCAACTGATAATGCTCCTTGTATTAGATTTCCTATCAATATATACTTTGGGCAAATACTTCTTTCGAAATTCTTGAAGAAAGTCTTCCCATCCAAGAGTACTCGAAAAATTTTGACTTCCAGGAACTCTCTCACCAATCTAAAGCATCTTTTTGCAGTAAGAAAATAGTATAATCAAACTTTTCTTCATTGGAGTACCACATCTGATTGAATATTCTATCCATATGCTTTAACCATGCCTCTGCCTTTGAAGGGTCAATCGTACCTTCAAAATCAACTGCACCTTATTTTTTAATTTTGTCGTAGAACCTATTTTTTTGCATAACTTGAGAGGTTGAATTTACTCCATTCATAATAGCCTCAAAGGTTGTGTAAGAACTTGTGCAGTACTATGATTCTCAATAGGATTGACTTGCTAAACAATATGAGGAAGTCTTGATGGACCCATTGGGATCTCATCATCACTTAAGGGAGGATTATTAGTGACATCTCATGGCACACCTTGTACCGATGCATGAGATGAAACTGATGGACTCCTATTAGGTCGACCGTCTGTGGAGTAGAATGACTTGGGCCAATATAGCAAATTGGTCATCGTCACGACGCCTACGTGGTGGCATTTTACCCCTTCAAAATAAAAATAAAAAGAAAGTAAAAAAATAATCTAATGCAAATAATGTCATCTAACATTAAACTAGGTTATATTGTTTACAGAATCTTATAACCTAAGCTCTGATACCAAAATCTATCACACCCAATCCCATTTCAAAAAATAAATTGGCAAAACCTCCCTCTCTTACTTATCTTGTGTTATTTGCCAATACATACAATAGATGCATATATACTCATCAAAGTTTACTCAAGAGATATAAGACATAATGTTCACATATTATGACTATTGTTTCACAAACCATTTCATATACAACACTCCACATGATTAAGTTTTATACAACATTACAAAAAGATTCTAATAAACTCCATTACAACTCTCAAGTTTATCTATTGCATGTATGCTTTTAAAAACAAAAGTGAAAGGTAAATAAAAGTGATCCAGCGACTCGACCTCTTCTATATGCAGCAAAATAAGCTCTGAGTCGACTCAACTCAAGAACTTAAGAGTATCTAAAAAATCTAAAAAGGGTTCTATAAGCGACAATCGTTTAATCAGTAAATGAAATAAAAGTACAACATAGGAGAACAATACGAGTGCATATAACATCTAAATAACCATATTTCTTTCATGAGAAAATATTTAAATCATAACACATATAACATAAGTTGTCAAATCATATGAACTTTCACATAAATAAAGTAACTAAGATATCATTATATTAATAATTAAACTTCACACATGTGTCATTACAAATACTCATCAATGGGTCAATGCGTATCCCTCCATAATTATGTGTCATACATCTAAGTAGAACATCATAATCATGAGTCTCGAATACGCAGAACATATCATGGGTCAATACGTATTCCTCAATGATTGTGTGTCCTGCAGTTAAGTAGAGTTTCACAATCATGGTTCTTGGATACGCAGAGCAAAACATAGGTCAATACGTATTTCTCATTGATTGTGTTTCATACACTTAAGCAGACTTTACAATCACGACTCTCGAATATGCAAAGCATAACATGGGTCAATACGTGCACGTAGAGCAGCCCCTATAGGGCAAAGACACCCGATATACGTCCTAAAGGATTCCTGTATATCAAATACGATCCCAAAAATTTTTTTCAACTAGCATGGCTAATGAACACATGGATTTTAACAATATCAAAATACAGGTCATAATCACATATAATTTTCAAGTAAAACTTATTTTAACTTCACAAGCATTGTTCCTCAAAAAATATTTTCATGTAAGAGGTTATTCCATCTCATATGAAATTCTTGAAACGTATCATAAATAGTTTTCATAGCTCAAGATGATGATGATGATGATGATGATGATGATGATGATGATGATGATAATAATAATAATAATAATAATAATAATAATAATAATAATAATAATAATAATAATCATCATCATCCTCATCATCATCTTTATTTGAGATAATACATAGATAAAAGAATTAACATATAACATTTTGCTATGCTATAAATTTACCCACTCGGCTTCGTATTTTATCCTTTCAAGGAGGTTTACAAAATTTCCTCTCTTTCACTTATAACTTGATATTTTTTTACAAGCAATAATGTCTTTTTACTTCCCAATTACAACAAAATAGTATGCAACGCATTCTCATGATACATGAATTCTTATTCACCCTAAAATGCATATAATCATCTCTAATACCAATTTATAATTTCAACTATTTATATTTATACGTTATTTCACAATTGAAACTTCTCAATGCTCCATAACTTTACTAGGTGTTGTCTTAGGATTAGTGTCCATAAATAAATAATTCATAACTTCTTAACCATAAGGCAAATATTATGATTCTGGATAAATTATAAACTAGACATACTAATATTTCAAGCCCCCAAATATCATTAACTAAGTCCAAGTAAGTAAGTCATAACATCCAATGCAATCTGATTTAGGGTTTGTATTCTGGCAGACTGTGTGTCACTAAAGGAACTAAAGGAATAATTTATATGTTTCTTCATACTTGACTATTTAACTGTTCATAATTTTTCTGTCAACTATAATTCCTTATTACTTGTTCATAAAAATTATACAATTTAACTCATTGTATTCCCTTATAACAAAAATAGTTAATTTGGGTCGTAATCTGTGAATGTCCTGAAACCTAAAAGAAGAGTCACTATGAGATGAAAAATTCATTTTTTCAAAGATACATCTCCAAATAGGATGATTCTACTTCTCACTGAACCCTTGGAATGTCTAATTAATCATATCAAAATTTCAAACCCTAATTTGCACTATTCTAATCGTGCTCGAATTTACAAATTGAGCTTGTATTTGACTCAAGACAGGATGATTGACGAGTGAAGCGTGATTCCAAAGGCCATGGAAATCTAACGACGAAGGGATTAACCATATAGAATTTCATAATTTATGATTGGATACCCATGAAGGAATGATCCTCTAAATCAAAAGGATAGTTTCGGATCAAGAACTCACCTTGAACAGTCGACGTTCCCAAATTTTCCCAATCCGTTTTGCTCAAGTTTTACATCTAGTAATTTTTCGTCCATTAAAGGATAAAGATAGGTTGCTTATATATTTTTTTTAGAATTTTCTAATGTCATATGGTTGTTCAAAAAAATATCTCTTTAAGTAGTTCACTGCTTGAAATCTAAGTAATGGACAATCACATTTTTATATATTACAATATTTAAAAATTTTATAATTTATTCCTAACAACCTTATATAATTACTTTGTAAAATTTATCGATAATTAAATAATCATTATGCTCTAATAAAAATAAATTAGTATATAAAAATATCACTAAATGAACATCAAAACTAACTTAATATATTAATTAAATGCATGATTATGCAAAAATGACGTTTGTAGAGTACGTCCATGACAATCATCACATACAATCATAAGCAAATACAAAGAAGTAATACGTGCAATTAAAGTATCACCAAAACGTTCAGATAATAGTCCAACATTCCAACCATTACAAGCAATAAGATCACTGAGAAGAAGAGAATCTAAAGGTGCATGAACACTAATGTAAGTAGACAACCATGCCAATGGAATATTAAATAACCAAGGGCCTTAAAACAAATTTGTAGATCATCCATCCCTAATACGCTTATTCATTCCTAACTTGGTCTCCTGCAAGGTAGAAAAAATTAGCTTCCAACAGCCTACAAAATTCATATTGCCTTGTGAGTTAACTGGGGTGTAGATCGATGTACTTGCAAGTGTCAAGTTTAACTCGTGTAGATTATCTTGCTTATTGAGGATGACAATGATCCTTTTTATGAGTAAAGATGGCTTAATGAGATAGCAACTCCTCCCTCGGCTTTAGAAAGCTAAACAATTTCCAAATTTATTTAGTGGGTTCCCCTTTTTCCATCAACAAGATCCCAGGAAAAAAAAGTGCAAGAGTTTTTTTATGGATTCTTTGATGGATTGTAGGCCTAATCCTCAAAGATAGACCGAGCTCATGGTATAGGTAGGAATAGAGTTTAGAACAAAATTAATAAGAGTGGACTTACTAGGTTAGTTTAACAGACATCTATTTCCACCCCTGAATTCGATTTGATACTTTCTGCATTAGAGCCGCTTGGTTTTTTAATGAGATGTACTTAAAAAATATTAAGGAACCTAAAATATGAAAAAGGCAAAGTATCTGTAATGACATTTATTTGCTGATAGTTGAGACCAGGCGAGAAATAAACTTCAGATTTGGCAGTGTTAATCCTTTGGTTTGTTAAGCCCCCCAATAAGTGTAGAACTTTTTAAATTTTTTGCAATTTGGTTTTGTATCAGTCATAAAGATAAGCATATAATTGGTGACTAATGGATATGTGGCATGAGGAAAAGGAGAGATATTCCTTAGGGAAACTACTAGTTCATGATATAAGAGGATCCCTGTCTAATTCCCTTACTACTTCTGTGCAGCCTCCGAGGTTGACTGTAATGACATAATATGCACATGGTCTATAAGGCTGGTAGGGGAAGTCATATTTTTCCTATGAGGGGGAATCGTGATAGGAGAGGAGGAACTAGGAAATATTCTAAGATGAGAATTAGGGTTATGGTTTGTAGAAAGAGGAAATTTTTGGAGAGGGGAAGAGGAGGCTGCGTCACTTGATATGCCTGATTTCGTATCTTGAGGAGCACATGGTATGTTCATCGACTGCAAAATCACCACATGGATACAATGCGTGGATACCACATATAGATCGATCCGGAGTGGTGGATAGGTGATTAGTATCATAGTAGTTGGATGAAATGACATTAGGTGAATTGTCTTCGTTGTGCTTTCCAATTGTTGTTGCAAGACAAGCATCGTATCACAACCATACATAATGATCGTAGGGTTGAGAGCTGCGTGAGGAGGATGATTGAGATCTGAAATGTTCTCCGGCACACCTCCGGTGCCATCCAACTAAGAGTCTGTCTTCCATGGCCGATGAGGGCCTCAACATCATAGAGTAAGATGTTGAGGCCCTCATCGGCCATGGCCTACCTTGATGCAAACCTTGATGACCTACCTCACATTGTCATCAAGGGATTCCTCATTGAGACATAGAGGCTTGCCAAAGCTTTTGGACATCGTGATATAAAGGCATAACTACGCTGCTCGAATGGTAAACCCTCAAGTTGTATCCACAATGGCGATGAAACTAATGTCCACTACAAGATTTTTGCGAATTACCAATGGATAAATCTGTTATAAATTCCACATTATCTGTCAAAAATTCTGATTTCTGATGGGAACATGATAATTGAAAATTGCTCGTTGGTAACTGATGGTCAGCGCCGTTAGAAGTTCCGAAGGGAGAATGTCCTTTGGAACTTCCGATAGGTGTTGAAGTTCTAAAGGGCGTGCTCCCTTCCGAACTTCCGGTAGGAAGCACCTGTCAGACATTCCAAAGGGTGCTTCCCATCGAAAGTTCCAAAGGGAACACTCCCTCCAAAACTTATGATGGGGCTTACCCATCGGACATTCCGATGGGAGTCACCCGTTGAAGCTTTTGAGCTTTATCCGTCAAAACCTTTTCTAAAATATAAAAATCTTATGCTTGTGGTAAGATTCGGTGGTCTTCTGAGCTTCCAACAGGAAGCACCCGTCGAACATTCCAAAGGGTGTTTCTCATTGAAAGCACTCGTCAGACATTCCAAAGCTTTATTTGTAGAAATGTTTTCTAAAATATAAAAAGTCTGATGCTTGAGGTAAGATCCAGTGGTTGAATCCAATCGCTAGAGGCATATCTTTCTGAGAGAGAGGGAGAGGGAGGTCGCATCGGAGGCGCGGGCCTGTTAGAGTCGAATGGGCCATCAGATGGCCAGATCGGGCCACTTATGACCGGATCAGCCGCCAAGGCGCCGAATCGGGCCACCTAGCATCAAATCCAGCCTAGGGTGGTTGGTTCGGGCTGATGACAGCCTCTCCAGCCGCCTGCTAGACAGATCGGCCTCTAGGTGACCGGATCGGGCCATCTAGGGCTGAATCTCCGCTAGGGAGTTTGCCATACAGCTGGATCGATCATTTAGAACCGGATTCAGCCACTAGTCGCATGACTAGATTTGGCCGCTAGGCACGAGAGAGAAGGAGAGGGAGGCTGGAGCCGCTGCGCCTTCACCAGAGTGGTAACCGGAGCTGAGAGAGTGAGTGAGTGAGAGTGAGAGAGGGGGAGAGGGAGAGAGAGAGAATCGACAGATAGGGAAAGGGAGTGGCGGAGGTGGTCGTCGAGAGAGTGAGAGAGGTGGAGAGGGGGAGGAGGAGGGAGAGGGAGAGAATAACTAAAATACGACAGATAGCATCGCCAGAAATTTTAGTATTAAAATGTTTCTCACCTATTTCTTTCCCTCTCTCACACTCTCTCTTTCTCCCACCTCCCTCTCTCTCATTCTAATTATCGACAGAATAGTAATATTAAAATATTGATCATAGGTTTATATTATGTTATATATGTTTTATTATAAATATAATTACGGATGAGTCCAAACTTTGGAATATGTAGAAAATCTGTAATTTTCTTGTAGTGGTCCTTCTTTGGACCGACACCAGTGCTTAGGTTGAGTAACATTGAAGAAGGCACCGCAACTCCTCAGGCCTCCCGTTTGCACTTGTGAGTGCTCATCAAGAACACTGCAATTGGCAAATAACTGGGAGCTCTCGGCAGAGGAGATCCCTGCTACGTCGATATGAATTTCTGCCGAATAAATCCATCAGAAATCTCATGAAATTCGTTGAAAATTTATGTTTACTTCTTTAGATGGGATGACAACTTTGTCCGTGATGGCAGCCTATATGGCTGGTAGTGGACCCAGGAAAATCCGTTGAAGAGGAGCCATACATTGAACATTTTGAACTATGTTGGCCCAGGACTGATGAGATTGAGCATTTGCTTGAGGTAGAGTAAGCAAAGGATCATAGTGGCTGATTGCAAGATTGGTGGAGGAAAGACTACGGATGATAAAGGTCTTGGGGAAAGGGGGAGCAGAGAATGTCAGGAGATTCCTCAGGTGGAGGCATGCTCATTGCACTAAGATGCAGAATTCACATACAAATGGAAGATGATGCTCTTTTCAATTAGTCAACATCATGTGTACCATGCTTTATTTGTCTACTTTAAAGGGGCTGGCCGGGTAAGCTCATGATTTCATTAGAAAAATAAAAAAAATCTACTTTTTCATTCTTTATCACTAAATCAAAATAATTATGCCGTTTATGTTGCAATCTTAGCTTCATCAAGTAATCAAGTAAACAGGATTGCGAGCATGCTAAAAATTTTATGAAGTAGTCGGTATTTACAACATAATTTCTTGTCAATTTTGAGCTATAAAATTTTTAGTATAATGTTATGGAATATTTTTATTTTAACTGAAAATTGAGTGGGTGTTTCATGTGCCAGGACAAAAAAGGAGGAATAGTGAAGCTTCAAATTCTTTTATGCCTCTGACTGAGTTTAATCATTCGGAAAAAGGGATGTTCTATTTGGTTAGTACAAATCCATGTTTCCATTTAATATTTAACTCTATTCTTAAAGAGGCATATGGTTTGGATCGTGTGGATTGTAGATTTTGGATGGTATAACTTGTAAGTTGTCTTAACCTCATCACTTCATCAGGAAATACAACACAACTTAGAATAAAACTAATGATGAGGATTTAGAGACACTAGCAAACGCACTAATTATTTAAATAATAAAGTGAATGAATAGAGTATCATTCCAACAAGAATGATTAATAATTAAGATCTTATTTTAACCTTATTAATTGAGAAATCGAGAAAATTTTGTTTTCAATTGTGAATAAAAATAAAGACAATGAATACCTAGAGAAATGTCATGGATTTTGACGATTAGGCACCTAATTACTGCAAGAATGAATGGATTTTCTCAAATTACCATTAAATTGAATCAATAATAAAGTTTAATTTCCAAAATTTAGTTGACCAATATTTATGTTTTAACTACTATCTTAAGAGCAATTAGAGTAATTGATCATTTCAATTTTTAACTTATCTAATTAATCAAAAGATGCATTCAACATAATTCTAATTAAGGACTTTATTAAATCACCTTAATAACTATACAAATTAGGTCTTTTTCGATTTTCTTAATTGTGGCATGCATGAAATAAAATCAATCCTATAAAATATTATGAAATCAATTACTTCTTCTCAGATAGCAATTAACTTATAAATCATAGAATCAAAGGAAAGCATTAAACACAAATATGCAATGCTATTAAAAGATTGAAATCCAAACAAAACATCATTGAGAAGGGAGAGAGGGGTTTGAATCCCTTTTAGATACTTTAATATTCCTATCCTTCTCTTCTTCCTCCTTATTCTCAAGTTCTCCTTCCTCAAGACATAGCCATCAATAGTTCAGATGGAGAAAAGAGGTAAACAGGAGAGCTTTAAGACTTTATGTAGGCAAGTTAGAGCTTTGGACCAAATGACTAATTTACCGCTGATAAAAATTTGGGGAATTACAATAATACATATAACTAATTCAATTTTTAAATTTTGAGAGTACATGGTTCCACCCCTGGGATTATCTATTGATCATATAGTAAATCCAATTTAGAATCAACCACAAGCATGATGTCTTAGTCTCCCCCAATTATGTCAAAAGATCTTAGCAATTGATGCACGAAAAATCATACATTAGTTTAGATCATTTAATTTATATTTTATGAATCTTTTGTGTTTAAGAATATAATTGATTTTTTTATAAAGTTTCTTTTAAAAATTTCTACCTAATTTAGGATAATTTTATAGCAAAAACTTAAAACAAATGGCCAAGAAAAGTAAAAAATGAAGTTCAAATGCAATATCATGATCGTGTCCAACATTATCAAGATTGTGTCTTCATATCATGCATTAATCCAAGCCTGAAGCATATTGTCACAGTTGTGAGCAAGCATTGAAGTCCTACTAAAGTGCATTTCTTACGGTCGTGCCTGGACGATGAACCTAGCGTAGATTTTCCTATGTTATGTCACGATCGTGACGATGACATAAACAACTTGATGCAGATTTAGACTCTAACAAACATACTAATCATTCAACTAATAAAGTGAATTAGTAGAGTATCTTTTAATAATTAAGATCTTATTTTAATCTTGTTAATTAATAAATTGGGAAATTTTTATTTTAAAATGTAAATAAAAAGGATAAAAATAAAGAAAATGATCACTTGGAGAAATAATGATTTGACGATTAATGAACCTAATTTTAAAATTTTCTTGTGTATTGTCACGATCGTGATGGAGCTTCTTAAGGCCGTGAGGGTGGGTCTGGTAGCGGTTATGGAGCAAAATATCCCCCTTTTAGATAGAGTTTTGTTTTCTTTCTTTGGTAGACGAGGAAATCTATATAAGGTGGACCAACGAGGAGAAGTTCAGGAACGATTGTGAAGCTCTATCGGAAACTCGCGAGAGGACATGCTGAATATATGCAAGAGTTCTTTATTTTCTTTTCCTGCACATTTATAGTAGATTTGATGTTATTTTTTTTAGATTTATTTTTTTATTAGGGTCATCTTAGTTGAACCCTATTTTAACCCCATTTGTGTTTTGGAAGTTTTCTTAATATTAGCTTAGTTTAGATCTACCATGCTTAGATCTATATAATAGGATTTTATATTACAAGAACATGTTTTAGGTGTTTTGGGGGATGAACCCCAGATCTACATGTATGGTGATTCTTATGATACTCAAATGCCTAGAAAACATGCATATATTATTCTCAAGGATTTGCATTGTTCCCCTAAAGTTCTAAATAAAAAAACTTGTGAAAATCAAGTGGGACGGCAAAATTCTGGACCATGGCACGACTGTCCCCAAAATGATCGTGACCAAGACACAAGAAGTTGACCAATTTCGCAAGGCAATGACACGACCGTGATAAGGTCATGTCACGATCGTGATATGTCAAGCACGATCGTGATCGACCAGGTCACGACGGTTAGCGAGAGGTCCAAGAACGAGCCCAAAACTTGGACACGCTCACGGTCATTCTCTCTAGGAGCACGGCCGTGAAGATAACATGGCATAACCATCACATTCAGTCACGATCGCGATCAATACTTGATGGAAAAGAGGCTCACAAGCCTCAGTCATGGGCTTGACCACCCAGTCACAATCGTAACCAACCGAAAATGACCCATAGACTATTTTAAAACATATTTTCGAAGTACTATGTATATGACAATACTATGCATTGATGAATATATATGAAAAATAGTTATACAAAATACATCCTCAGTCATAATTAGGTTAAAACTTAAAGACTAAGAGACGTTAAATTGCCCCCTTCCTTAACTCACTGTAGGAAATATTGTTCTCTGCTCCTTATGTGTTAGCATTTCTTTCGAAAAATAACTGTGCACTGCACCTTGGACTTAGTGGAATACCTATATCTTTCCGACAACGATACGTAAATTCCTAATTGCCTTTGGATGATGGGAGTCTTACCTCGGAGGCCTAGTTAGTCTATAGTGAGGGCAATGATATGGTTCTTTAATTAGTAATAAGATCGAACTGACTAAATTGTAAAGACTGATGACCACGAAAATGGAGTCCAACGGGTTATAAAGCAGCCCCGAGGAAGTTACTGAGGCAAGATAATAATGAGTGCTAGTCACTTAATGTGCCTACTAATGAATTGCTTTGTATGATAATGATCACATGTTATCTTATGCTAATGAAGATATGACATTTGACATGTAGATCACGTGATTAGGTACATGACATGCATGTTTTTTTTCTCACATGAACTATTTATACGAAGCATGTTGTATCCTACTTATGATGCATTTCATAGCATGACCTTACCATACTCTAATTGAAAAATCTTGCGCTACGGATCCTTGCAGATAACTGATCATTAAGATGGATGACGACGATATTGCACATGGTCTAGACTATGATGAGTCATTATGATGTTGAGTCCATTAGATTATTCATGATGCTTTGGGATGTTTTCTGAATAATGATTTTCTTTTTTATATTTATCGCATTAGTCTTCAAATGTTTTATTAAAAACTTCAATTGAAGAAATAAGCTTTATTTTATCTCAACGATTTTTATTCATTTCATTATGATCGTGTGATGGCGAACAGACTGAATTCTCCTAATTGCCCTTAGTTTTAGAGTGAATTTTTGGAGTGTTACAATTATTATATAAATTTTAGGATTAAAAATTGAATTCTACTCCCCCCTCCTTAAATATTATCTATAATGCATTTTGACATAAAATCTTTCTTGCCGGAATTGTTACCTACTGTTCCAGTACACAAAGAGGTTATAAGTTCAACCCCTAACAAATAAATGAAAAAAATAAAGAATGTAGGATCGAAAGCACCAATGGGGTGAATTGGTGTATAAAAATCTTTTCACAAAATTACTTTCGAAAAATTAATAAAACTGATCACAAGCAAATAATGATAAGTCATAAGTGAAAGATAAAGAATAAACTCAAAGAGACACAATATGTTGACGAAGTTCGACCTCAACTCTTTGACTTACGTTCTCGCTCCAACTTCTTGACTTCGAGAATGACGAAGATCCACTATCTTTCTCTTTTCTTGTGGAGAGAGAATAACTCTCTTTACACTACACGTCTTTTTCTCTGCTTAAAAGGCAAGATTCACATCTTTTACAACGAGTTCTTAATCTCATTAGATCAGAAAATAATGATTCCCTCTAACTCTCTTTTTTTACAAAAGTTTCTCACACTTAAATCTTTAGAAGAGAAAGGAAAGAACTTGCCAATTTGGGCTTAAGAACTTGAAAGTAACTTTAGAATGATCTTGCTTATTTGGATGATTTTTTCTCATGCTTTGACACTCCTTTTATAGATTTTTATAGGTGAATTTTATTAAAAAAAAATTTCATAATTTTCTTCTTGAAAAATAGTCGTGATCGGTCAATACGATCGGTGGATCGACCAGTCGTATGTTGAATCTTTATTTTTATCGTTTAAATTGACGATTTCCTTTGCGAATGAGATCATATCAATTCTACACCTGCATTATCATCACTTGAACATAGATTAATAATTTTTATGTCCAATTTAATTTGTTATCATTAAAACATAGAATTCAATAAAAAAATGTTGAACTAATTAGACATTTTCTTAAACGAGCACATCCAAAAAAAAAATATGGCTAATTATTTTGTTGACGAGATGTATTTTCTTTGTTAATTAAATTAATATTCAATCTCAATTGTCATCATTTCTTATAACTTTGTGTTACATTTAAATATGATAAATAGTTATAATGGGTAGAAGGTCAATAATCCTTAATTTTTTAGTGATGTTTAAATGCCATAAAAACTTTGTGATGTAAACTTATTAAAAAATCTTTTTGTAGTGTTTAAATGTCGTTGAAAATTATTTTTTAGACACTTTAAATGTTATAAAAGATAATTTTTTGTGTCCTTCAGACGTCTGATGATTATTTCTTTGTGACGTTTCAATAAGTTTTGAACTTGTATAATTGATTTAGTGAGATTTATAGTAACGTTGACACAACACCCATGTTTAATATTTAGTGACGCTTAAATGTCACAAAGAATATTTTGTGACGTCTGAATATTTTGGGATGTTTAAATAAACGTCACAAGGGTTTTTCTATAACTCGTATATTGAGACGTTTATATGATGATGTTTATTAAAAAAATTTTGTGACATTTAATCAAGTTTTAGTAACATTTAACGAACGTCAAAAAGTCAAAAATTGTGGTATGTGATGTTTGAATTGGAATTGTGACAGATTTAATAGTGAAAATATGGCGAGTTGACGAAAAAATATAATGAAATAAAATAATAAAATATTGAGATAATAATTAAAAATACAAATATAAAAAACATTATATAGGAAGTGAGATGAGAAGAAAATTTTTTGCTCCAAATTTACTATACGGCCAGATTTCTTCATATTGACCTTTTAATTTCCTCATCACTCAAATTTGCTTCCAAAACTCATAGAAATCGATTAAGCCTAGGAAACGACTTCGTCTTTATGAGTCCCTGGACGAAACGATGGATGAGGTTGAAATTAAACCTGCAATTAAACACCACTCGTGTGCTCCGTGATACGTGCATGAGAAATATCCATGTAGGAGACTTTAATGGCCTCCAGCATGAACCACAAACACGTCCCTGGCTCCTCTCCTACGATATATACGACCTTTCCTCCCTTCACTCTCTATCTCTCTCTCTCCTGTACTCATCTCAACCTCATACGGATATATCACAAACAGGAACATTACCGGGCATCCAAGGTAGCTTGAAAGAAACTTTACTTCTTTGTCAACGGATAACTACTACTGCTAATCAATTAATGGGATCAAAGTTATGGTATGAGATATTATGATTATATTCGATATCACACATCGAATAACATTTACCTCTGAGATTATGTCATGTTTGATAAGGCCACGAACAGCTACCTCCCAACGTTTCATGTCTCAGATGGAACGTTGGGCTGTTGTCGAGCGTATTATGGCGAAGCGCCCCCACCATGCAGTCAAATATAATTGCATCCACAACTGCAGCTAATCCAATCCTCTCGTATATATTATGTAAGATGGATAAATTAAAATCACGAAGTCTGAACAATATAAATAAATAAATAAATCTTTAGTTATGTGGAAAATTAAATAATTCTTTATTACACTACTTGCAAAATAATTTTATTGGCGACGATTGTGGAGGATAAAATTATTTGAGTTCTATTTAACTTTAAGTTAGAACATTAATTAGTTATAACAAAAGGTAAAAAATATAGATGTTTCTTACCTCATTTTGTTCTCATCTTTTTTACTATTAGATTTTTCATCCAACTGTGATAAACATTTGATAAATTCAACCATAAACCATTTAATGAATATATAAAAGATAGCATCAAAATTGAACCCCCAAAAAAATTTCTCAATCAGACAACATAAGTTTGAGATATATGAATGTATAGATTAAAAAAAGGTTTTTTATATGTGTTAATTTATTATTGGATCAATATCTAACGAAAGATAATCATTCAAATTATTTGATGACATCACTTTCAACTACGTTAATTATTTTAAATTAATAAACTCATCATTGAATTTTAATTTAATGATTGGTCTGATTGTTCAAACTTTTGTCGAGTTTACAAATACATCCTTCTCTTTCGTTACTCTCTCTCTTTCTCTCAATTCAAAGTTTCTTAAAATTATATAATGTCTTTTTTTCTAATTTTAAAGGTAACGACTGACGGTTATTATATAAATGATGATACTAATTAGGCAATTTAATGAAGTGTGCCACACGTGTTAGTATGCATGTTAATTTATCATGCCCTTTGCAGTAAAAATGCATACTCCACCACGATTTAAATGCAGTTTCTTTAAAGCTAAATAAAGTGCATCACATATTTCACGAGTGTGGGTTGAAGCTGCAATGCATTTTTTCCGATTGAAAAAAAAAACTGTAATATATACACTGCAGATTGACATAACTTTGAGAGAGTTGTCTTAGCTAATTAAGCATACCCTTACCCTCAACAAAATTTATTCGAGCACCAATGAATGTTGGATCAAGTGGTAATTAATTTATCCTCGCTTAACGAGTTCAAAATCTAATCAGACATATGATTCGGGATAATGAGTTTTCATTAATGGTGGCAACTGAAAAAAAAAATTATTCAAGCAATTAGGAAAGACTCCAAGCAAAGCACCTCCTTATTTTTATTTATATATACAGCAAATAACTTAAAAAAAAAATCTATTTTGAAGAAGCATGGGATGGTACAGTTCATGGATACACTATAAAACTCTAAAACTGGTGTGTCTCTGCATCCACTTCTCAGTTCTTAGAATACTTTACGGGTATGACATGAACCTGGCAACTAAAGAGGAGGAAAAAAGATCATGTTTGCTGGGCTGTACACCATATTGAATAAAAAGAAATAAGCCAAATTAATATGATGCATCGAGTCATCAGATCACATCCACATGTCCCCACACGGCCTCGTGTTCAGGCGCCGGCCCGCACGCTCGCCGGCAGCTCCATCAGTCCCTGGTGGATCGGCGATCCGAAGCCCTTCTGAGTCCCGTCCGTGCCGAAATTTGAGGCGTACTCCTCGGAAACCGCGGCGTCGCCGATCCGCCCGTGGAAGGGAGATCGTCGGATGCCTTCGCCGGCGTATGTCGGCGCTCTTTGCGGGGTCTTCTTGAGCGCTTCGGTGTCCGTCTCCGAGTCCATGACCCGCCAAATTTTGACCGACCTGTCCAAGCTTCCGCTGTAGACCAGGTAACGCGCTGCGCCTAGACTGCTGCCGCCGCGATTGACCCCATCGTCCCTGCTGTCCACCTCCACGGCCAAACACTTGATGGGCCCCCCGTGTCCGGCGAGGACCGCCAGGCGCGTGTGGCCTCCGACGTCCTCCCTCCGCCATACGCAAAGCGTCTTGTCCGCCGACCCGCTGACCACGACGCGCCCGGTCGCGGCCAGACACAGCACGGCCATCCCGTGCCCGCGTAGCGCGCCCCCGTGGACCGGTCTCCGCCCCTTGGCCCACCGCCAGTTGTTTACCCGACCGTCCGACGAGCCGGAGTACACGACCCCCGCGCCGGCCTCCGCCGGGTCTTCCACCACCGCCAATGCCGTCACCGCGCTTTCCTGCATCAGGAGCGTCTGCACCAGGACGTGTCTCGTGGCGCCCCTTGCTCCGATCTCCCGGCGCCACACCTTCACGGTGCCGTCAGCCGACCCCGTGAACAGAAACCCGCCGAAACCCACGTTCACCGAGTTCACGGCGTCGTCGTGCGCTTTGATGGATTCGAGGCATTTCGAATCGGAGATGCGCCACACCTTGACAGACCTGTCCCAGGAGCCGGAATAGAGGAGTCCGGCTTCTTCGTCGAGGCTGAGACAAGAAACGGCGTCGAAGTGGCGGAGCCATACGGCGTTCTTGTGTCGGCGTACTTCAACGTAGTTGGACGGGTTCATCGAGCTCTTCAGGTAGTCCTTAAGCCTCGGCAACGTACCTGCGCGCTTATAAGTTGACGGGTTGTTGGTCGAGGTCTTCCAAATACGAATCTTCCCGTCCTGATGGCCGGTAAATATCCTGTCGCCGGCGACGATGATGGCCTTAACTAGGCCGCTGCTGGACTTGAACCCGGCGAACTCACGGCGGCCCTTCCACACCCTGATATTCTTACTCTCAGAACCAGTGTACAAGAGATCACCGGACGCGGCGAGGGAGTACACATGACCCTCCTCCCGGACGAGAGAACCAACGAGCCCGGCGGCGAATGGATCTCCTACGTCGTCGGAGAGCAGAGGGAGATGCGTCCATGGTGACTTGACCAACGGGGAAGCGATGGCCGGGTTCCATGGAGACATGCTATAAGGAGAAGCCTCGTCGGCGCTCGTCATGTTGCGGTCGGAGTTGTAGCATGGACTTCCATCGGTGGATGCCATGCCGAGCTCGTCCTCGGACTGGGACATGGATTCGCCGTTGAAGAGGTCGAGGAGCTTCGCAGAACGTGGCGGCGAGCTCCCGGTGGGTTCGTCTTTATAAATTTGCATGGTTGGTGCCGGGAGAGCACGTATATGTAGCAGTAGTGTTATGAAAGGAATGATGCAGAGGAAGTTTAAGCCCGAAGGAAGCCGAAAGGCGCTCATATGGTGAACGAGTGACGTAGATGCATATAAATAGGGGAAGAAGACCAAAGGAGCCGTGGACACGTGTAAATACAAAATGACTTCGAACTCACGGAAGGCGTCTAACAGTGGTGGCGCCCACGTGAGCCGGTAGTTAAGCGGCTACGTAGATGTATACGTATAAACGTTATGTATCCTCTACCATTGGTCTATATGTATATATTGCCTGCCAAAATTGCAAAATAATCTATGAGGAAATAAAGTTTTATCTCATTGTTCCTTCTTTCTAGAAAGAGAGGCTTGTAAAAGATTCAATGTAGAAAGAATGTAGACTAATAATTTTATTACAAAATTAATAAAACAATTATATATTAATTTATTTTATTAGTTGAATAGTAAATTTAATTATCATCCAATTATTCGATTTTTATGATTAAGTTATTTTAATAAAAATGACTAATTTAAGATAACAATTTGTTTAACCTTAAATCATATTTTTATCTTAATCAACGCGTTGACAAGGGGTGTTATCATAATCGTTCGAACTTCGAACATCGGATTAATAGTCTTGCATACCGATGGGTTGCGATAAAAAAATATTAATTACTTCACCTAAAACATGTATAAATAATTTAATTATGAATTATAATTATTAAATTAATTCAACAATAAAATAAATAAATGCTATACATGAATTATATATATATAACATGAATTTTTTATGTAAGAAAAAATAATAAAGTGATGATTGACATGATCGAATAATGAAATTATGTTTTGAGATGGTTGAATATTAATAGTTTCATATTAAATTCACAAAATTATCATTTTAATTAAAATTTATTCATATCATTTTCGTTAACATACCGAATTAGTCCAGTGTCAAGACGTGGATCGAAAAAAAAAAGTAACCCTCGAATTCTAAATCCATCATTGTAAGGCAATGTCGCCCGAGATAAGGAGCGACACACACTTTTTTCCAGCTACGAGACGTGGCCACGTATGAAGGAGTTGTTGAAGCGACAAGTAAAGTGATGTGGTCGCCGCATATACGTGACGATCTAATTAACAAAACTCACGCCAAACAAAACAAACGGACTTAGGAGGGCCACTGGTATAATATGTGCATCAAACATAAAACCCAATTAAAAAAATTGACCAAAACGGAGGGCTTAATGGAATGCATATATACGAGACGAGTCCTAGTCAAGATGAGGACCATTCTGTCTCATCATTGTTTCTAGTGATCCATCCCCGTCCCCATAATATACATGGTCCATTGCTGCACATCTACATATAATTTCCTCATTTTTAACCTATAAAGTAACTCCTTTTTTTTTAAAAGAACAAGTCTAACTACATATAAAGTGGCTGCTTTTTATATAAAAGTAAAAAAAAAAGTAGAATAAAAGAAGAAACAAATAGCCTTTAGCTATATTTTGAAGGGAGGACAAATGGGTTGGAATGGAAGATACGGAGCTGGCTAATTATGAGATGCGGTCAATCGAAATTGCGGTCTGATTTCAGCAAACACGTTTAAAGTGTCCAATTATGAATTTATGTGAGATTGCCCAAAATAAAGCATGTTATGACTCAAACTACGACACATGTTACAAGTAAGTTATTGGTAGGTAAGATTTTATCATGCACACGGATCCTCGAGTTGCCACGTGGTTCGTAATTAATAACAAAAATAATATAGATAACGGCTTTGGATTCGCAACTATGTACCTCCAATGTTAAGCGAGTGACACGTAAGTATCTCTCGTAGGTAGTATACTTATCTTGTTATGATTACGGATGTCTTAGGCTTAGGAACGTTACTATGGGTGACATAATCGAAGTGATGATTATATATAGCTTCATCGACAGCTCTTGCATAATGTTCCATCAGAAAGGAGATGATGGATGATTAGATAAATTGCTTTGCAAAGATGATACGACAATGTCGACTATAACTGCACGAATGCTGTTTGACAATAAATAATTCTTGTAAAAAAAATAGAGGAAATAACTTTCAAGAATTAAGCAATTAAAACCTAAGTAAAAAAAATTGTAGTTAATTTGTAACATGAGATGCACGAAAAAAAGTATGGATTTTCTTTGAGCATTGACAATAAAAAATCGGAAAAACTAAAAATCCATCCAATTTAATTAGAAATATAAAAACTCTCATTTAAAGACAATTTTGATTTAAAATATTTGTTAATAAAAAAAATAAAATTGAGTCGTTTAAAATAGGGCACAACTCAAAACTTTGTATGAGTTAAAAGAACTATTTACGATAAAAGGAGTATAATGCATGGTTGTTTGGACCAGACCGGTCCAACCGTCGATCGTCACTTGAGACAAGTTTGGTTCGATCCTAAAATCGGACTAGCATTTGGACCGTTTCGAACCGGTCAAGACTGGTCGAAATCGGATAAAACCGCTGAACTGCCGGTTTTAGGGAAACCGGCCGGTTCAAATCTTAAAAAAAATTAGAAAAATGTGAGCACACTAAGTTTTGAGACCATGACCTCTTAAATAACTTAATGTCTACATTCCAATATGCTATGTTTATTCATTTGAATACTAAGTTATTTTACATTATACAATAGTTATCATCACTCATTTATCAAATTATTTTTTTAATAAGAAAATTTATAATACTTTTAAATATCAAATATTAAATATGAAAAGATTAGTTACCTAATTAAATTAAAAAAAATAGAAACTACAATAATCTTTCTAGTTTAAGTAAATATTAATAGTTGAATTTGAGAAATATGAATTTGTAAATTATAATTGAATACATTAAAATCACATAAAACTCATATCAATAGTTAAATATGTCACATTTGATTTCTTAACTTTAATTAAAATGATTTAACCATGTGTACTTTGATATAGAAATATATTAATTATTGATAAGAATATATTAATTATATATAAGTATTATAGTTTATTTTTTTTATTAATATTCGGTTCGACCGTCCGGATTAATCGGTTCGACCGGTCCAACCTGACCCTTAGACATATCCGAGTCGATGTCCGGTCCGGGTCTTACAACCTTGGTATAATGCATGCAATCCGAATTTGTGAGTAAAATGATATTCAGAATTATACAAGTATATGAGTCCATGTGTAATATAAATTTATATAGGGTTTAGGATTTAAAGTGACTACATGGCAAGGGAGGCATGTGAAGCATTTTTTAGCATCCCTAAGAATATAAAATTATTGATGTTTCTTTTCTATTAATTTAAGTTTTTTAAAAAAAATTAATCAGTACATTAAAATTAAAATGATATCAGACTTAAGGTCCTAAGTTCAAACTTAATTAAGTTTTTATTAAAAAAATATTTTTTTCTTCGTTATTTACGTGAACTAGACGAGATCAAAATTATCAATAGTTCACAAAAAAATAAAATATTAAGAACTTAAAATTATTAATGTTGCACTTCACTATTATGTTCTACAGCGTAAAGGAAGACGACCAATGTTCCCTCCTCCCATCTTCGTCGCTTGGGTTGAGATTCAACGTTTCTTCAATCTCATAAGTGCCAGTTTCCTTGCATTGTCACCATTGGCCCTTCTTTCACCACTGCAAGCCGCCGACAGTTATTTGGAAAGGACTGAGGTCAATGGCCTCTTTGGTGGATGAGATAGGGCAGCCATCGGGGCCATGGATGAGGAGGAGCACAATGAGGAGGTTAGCAGTGTAGATCCTTTAGCAAGGTTTCGAATTATCCATGATTCAGGCAAAGAAGTCATCGGACTACTTTTTGGAGCATACCTTGAATGTAGGGATCAATTTCTAACCTTACCTCTACCAACAACATTCAATCGAAGCCTTTGATTCCTTCATGGATAGTATACTTACTTTGGTAAGAAACTGTCCACTTTGTTCTTTGATTTATGACAGCGGCGGAGTGGGTTCACAATCACACGTATAATTAAAGAGCTCGTCTCATTCCTTTCGTAAATTTTAATTTTTTTTACATGTATATATATGGATATTAATTTTAGAATAAAAATTAATTAAAATATTTATATTATGTTATTAAAACATAAACAATATTTTTTAGTATTATTTATAACACTATAGCTAAAAAGAGGTGTACCAATTCCTCTTGCACTATAATTAGCTGAAAAGTATGTTTCTATACTCATTGTAATTGAGTTATAAAACTTTAATTTTAACACAAAAAATAATTCTTAAGTGTAATATAAAATAGTAAACATAAATATTTAATTAAATTAATATATTAATATAACAATATTACATAATTGTTTGTGTATATCAATTATATATAATAATTATAAATCAAATGAGGATACACAACATCATACACCACCTAATTATGCATTGTTCAATGGTAATACAAATAAAACAATTAAAAGTAAAAAAAAATAAATTACTGAATTATAATGTCTAAAGAGAATAGGTCTGAGCAAACCTGAGATCGGGTTCGGGTCTAAGCGGACCCGGTCCTGACCTGAATTATGTCGGATCGAAAAATTTTTGACCCGGTACTGGACCCGGACCCGGCTGGATCCGGTTCCGGGTCAAACCCGGCAATCCGGGAATGCGATCGGGTTTGCGGTCGGGAATCACCGGCGTCAAAAATGGATGATCGGCGAGAGAAATGGATGCTCGAATCGTGCACGATTGACGGCCATGATCCGACGCCCAGCGGCCGGATCGGCCACCCGGCGAGCCGATCCACCGCCTAGCGACCGGATCGGCCACCAGGCGAGCCGATCCGGCCGCTTGACAACCAGATCGGCCACCAGGCGAGCCGATCAGGCCGCCAGGCGTCGGATCGACCTGCCAGTGGCCGAGGCGAGCTCGATACGGTCGCCCAGTCATCGGATCGGGCTCACCTGGAGCTCGATCCGACCACCCAACCGTCGGATCAGGCTCACCTGGAGCTCGATCCGACTGTCTGGTGGCCGATCCGGCCGCCTAGGCGCCGGATCGATAACCAGGCAAGCCGATTCGGCCGCTAGGCGCCGGATTGGCCTGCCAGGCGGCCGGATCGGCTCACCTGGTGGCCGATCCAGCACTTGACGACCGGAGTAAAGAGAGGGGGGGCGCCGAAGTCGAGATGGTCGTCGGAGTCGCCGGTGTCGCCGCCGTCGTAAGAGAGAGGGAGGGGTGAGAGAGAGAGAGATGGGAGAGAGAAAAAATATGTTGAAATGAGAGGAGAGAGTGGAGATGGGGTTTATATAGTGGATAATATCGGGTCAGGTCCGGGTCAGGTCCGGGTCGGATATCTGCACTGTAGACCCGGTCCTGACCTGATACCCGATGGGTTTTTCACTTAAAAGATCTAGTCCCGCTCCGGATCTAATCCGGGCCGAGTTTTTTACCCGGTTTCCCGGGTCGACCGGGTCGACCGGGTCGACTCAGACCGTGCTCACCCCTAAAAGAGAAAGAATGAGTTGATTGAGAAAGAATGAGTTGATTGGATGAAAGTAGAGGACAAAAGTATCATACACATATTTATAAAATTTGAAAGACCAACCGGAAAAATAAGTGTAAAAAGGTGTGGACTTGGACCACTTAATAAAGAAAAAAAAATTGATCAAAGGAAATGTATAAATAAAACAATTAAATAAAATAATAAAATATAATGTCTAAATGATAAAAAATGAATCGATTGATGAAATAGAAGGCAAAAATATTATAAAGAAAATTTGGAAGATTAGGTGCAAAAAATTAGATATCAATCATATATAATAATTATAGTGGATTAGGTGTAAATAATTATATAATAATTATGGTGTCAAATTTAGAGTAAAGTAGTGGAATTCACGGGTTGTGAAATGTTGTGCCTCGGGCAGCTCCTAGGTTCAAAATTATGCAATTTTATGGATTGTCACAATGCTATCATGGCCCTATCATGGCCTGTGTCAGACTTTTTACGGCCCTTCTTGTGACAATCATTTTTTGATTTGAGCGTGATTTTCTCCGGTGACTTCGTAATTCATTTTTTCTTTTTTCCTATACAATAAAATATGATATTTGGATATATTTTATTTTTATAAAATTAAAGTAAACAAACCCATTATATGACGCGTGGAGGCAGCCCTCACGACCACCTCTGCACGAGAGGCAGCCCTTGGTGCCGCCTCGCATCGACGGCCGCCTCTGTGCATAAGGCGGCCCTCGGTGGCCGCCACCCCTACGGCTACCTCTCGTGCAAAGGCGACCTCGACAGCACCTCATGCACAAGAGGAGGGGGCTGCCTCTTCATGTGAGGCGAACCTCGATGGCTGCCTCACGTCTCCTCCTGCACAAAGGCGGCCGTGTGCGAGAAGAGGCTATCAAGGGGCTGCTAGGCGGCCGCCGAGGGCCTCCTCATGCACAAAGGCGCCCCCACGGCCGCTGCATGCATAGGCGCTGTGAGGACTGCCTTTTTGCGTGAGAGGGGGAGTGCCTTGGCCATTGGAACCGTGTCTGTGTATGAGGAGGCCATCGGTGGCTGACCTCGACAGCCGCCTCTACACGTGAGGTGGCTCCGACAGCCACCTCTGCACGTGAGGGGGTCCTTAGTGGCTGTCTCTTGCATAGAGGTGGCCGTCGTGACCACCTTTGCGTGTGAGGCGGACCTCAGCAGCAGCCTTCGCACGTGAGGTGCCTTGAGCCTTGCACAGAGATGGTCGTGATGGTCGCCTATGCACGTGAGCATCTTCGATGGCCACAAGTGCTTCTCGTTCGACTGCCCATGCTTTCATCATGCGCTTGTTTTTTTTTTAGGGTTCAACCAGTAGTTTGAAGTTTTCTTCACTTGTTCACAAGTATATAGCACTTCTCCACAAGTTATTGTAGCAAGAATTATGCATGGTACCTCATGCATGCAAAATACAACATATAATTAGCCATGCATTTAATTACATTTCGATTCCTTTTCATATAGCATGCATCATTTTTTGACCCTATTTGCTTTAATTTTATTAAAATATAAATCTACTCAAATTCTGTATTTTATTGCAGAAAAAGAAGGGAATTAAGTCAGGAATCCACAAAAATAAACGACACTCAAATCGGAGTTAAAACAGAGCCAAAAAATATAAATTAGTGAAGACTATCAGGGCTGAATTAAATATAATGAGTCATTATATGATCATAACGGCATAATAGTACGGGCATGAACAACATGTTACGATCCGTTAAAATATCTAGTTTCAGTCCTACTTCATTTTGGATATTTTAAGAGCCGTTAATCTATGTTATGGGCCGTTATGAAGGCTATTTTCGATATTTCTTCAGTTTTTCTTGAGAATTTTAAGTCCAGATCGAACCCAAACTTTATCCTAAGACTCAGGGATGATTAGGAAGCTTATTTACTTAGATTTAAAGGAGTTTTGGATGATTTTAAAGGCCTATCAAAGTCTATTCTGAATTTATTTTGTTTTAACATGAAAAGACTTCGAATCAAACCGAAACTCTACGAAAACCCTTGGGACCTCTGGAGGCTATAAATAAAGGCCATAGAAGACAGAAAAAGATGTGCTGGTGGTGCTTGTGGTGCTTGTATTCTTGGAAGTGCTTGAGACCTGGGAATCGTGCTACATTGCAGAAGAAGAATTTTAGAGTTTTCGATGTTTGTTCGGGAGAAACTGCGAAGCAGTTCAGCGCGTGCATTTTGCAGCGATCTAGAGATCATCGAAGGCGAAGAATTTTGTCTTCTACCTATTGTTTGGATGCTCTTTATCCATACTTTTTATGCTTAATTAATTCTATAATAAAGATTTTTACTTTATTGAGAAAACTGCATGAACTCAATTGCAGTTTCTTTTGATTATGATTGTTCTACATAATGCTTTTTACTGAAATTATTTTATTCTGAGATAAGATTTCAAACCTAATTTGGGGTGGTTAATTTGAGGATTTAATAATTTTTAGCAAATCGTTCTTTAACTTGTGAGTTGAAGCAATCATAATACAAAATTAGTAACCCATTGTTTGTACTAGATTTTGTACGATCTATCAGTTTTTACCTGACAAGGATAACTGTTAGTTTAGCATCTTAATATTTTTCTTAACTGAAGATTAACTCAAGTTTGTAATCTCAAGTTTTGTGAGAATTAAAATAGTTTGACTTATTCAGCTTAGAGGTCATTAATTTAGGTAGCCATAATTCATCTTAAGAACTGAACATGTTTATCATTGTTATAATGCAATCATCATCGTGATTCATGCTCGTTAATCATTATTTTTAATCATCCATGTTCCTTAGGCTCAACGCCAATTTATTTATTTTATTATTTAATTTTCTGCACATTTTTTTTGTTTTCATATCACAACACAATTTTCTTCTCTTAGTGGATTATTAAGATAGATTAGATTTAACTAGTTCCTCGTAGGTTCAACACTCTACTCTCAACTTTATTACTTGATACGATTAGTGCACTTGCTTGCAAATTTATTTGTTACAGATTTACCGCATTAAGTTTTTGGCGTCATTGTCGGGGAACTATTGATAATTCTTAGTCTATCTCGTATAAATTACTTTTAGAATTTTTATTTTCTATTTTACTTTACTTTTTTCTTCAAGTGTTGTGTAAGCTCTTCAGGTAATATCTTTTGTGGACAACCGGATCAACACGACACATCTTGACACCTCAACGATGAAGAACAATATGATAACAAATTAAAAAGTTGAGAGAAACCACTTTGTTGTCCAGAAAGATGGGATTCATATGGAGGCATCGTTGTCAAGACAAAACACAAAGAAGAAACCTCAATAAGAAAATAAGGGAGATATTTCGAGACCCATTTTTTGCAATTACAGAAGTGTTAGATTCTTTGTTGAAGAAACTCTCCACATAAAATTATCAAATCAAACATTTGGAGAGACAAATTCACAACATCAGACATCACAACAAGAAGTCAGATGAGGACATGGTATCAATTCTCGAATTTAAAACATCAACTTCTGACTTCGTGGAGATGATTGGTCAATTTGCCACAACAATTGAAAGAAGATTATGATTTTCCACAACAATTGAAAGAATATTAACAATGCAAGACCAACACATCTAGAATTTGGAGTCTCAGTTATCCAAACTTCAGAAGCAAATTGAAGTCGATGATTCACTTCGACTATTCGACAACGAACTCAAGTTCGAAGCTTTGGAATCAAAATTTCATGCACTGGAGAATGAAGTTGCAATACTGAGTTCTCTAATTTTTGAATGTCCAAGGCACATCGAAGAGAATCTGAAGGTCATCTTATGCTCGTGCTATTATCAATATCTATGGCACCCAAAAGAAAAAATTTTCAACAAGGAAAACGATGACTCAATGGCGTGTTAAGGAGACAAGTAAATATATCATGAAAGACGAGAAGGTTCGAAGTAGGGGCCCACCTTTGGAAGTTTTCGTCACTCCTACATTGTTGTCTCCAATTCAGCCACTGCCGAAGGAGAAGAGCGAATCACCTGTAGTTGGTTGCAAATCGCCCAATATCTCCTCCGTGCAAATTGTAAAATCTTTGAAGGGGAAAATGACACCAACACGATCTTCTCCAGCTACAACAGTCCAGTGGCAACCTAAGAACAGCTCGACAATCCAAGTTCAGCAGCAACACACCTCTCAACTTCAACTTCAAACGGTTGCTGCACATGAAGAGCCGCCACCACCTAATTAAGGCATCAAATTGATAACATAGGTGTCATCAAACAACGAATGTGCTGATCCCCACCACGACAAACGTTCCTAATCACATTAATTAAACCCGATAAGATCATTCCTTAATGTCATATCTACTTATATTGTTTTTTGATATTTTTTTATTAGTCTCATCATGTATGCCACATTAAAAGTCGAGCTAAGGATTTTAAACTTAGAACTAATCGTTCTTAATCCTTGAACTTACAATTTAAAACTTTTGCATAATCTACTTTTGATTAATTTAGTTCATGTTAGATTAGTTAGTTTGATTGTCTTAGTTTTTTAGTCACTTTAGTTTACTTATGTCATTTTTTTTAATTATTTTAACGGGCCTCTGCACATCACAAGCTGAATTTTATTAAAATTTAAGATTTTTCATTCTTCACGGGCTGTTATTTACTTCTCACGGGCGTTACATGTCTCACGGGCGTTAGAGTCATCTTACGACCCGTAACTTATTAAATCCCACCTATCTTCGATTCAAGTAACGACCTTTCATCGCATATTACGACCCGTCACACAGGATATGTTAGCGCATAGGTTTCATAATAGGTCGTAACATTGTCTTCACGACCCGTTACCATCCACATCAACTAGTAAGTAGTAGTATTCACTGGCCGTAGGAAGACAGTCACCCACCTCACAGTGACTTGTATTTTAAACTTTTGATATCTCAAGGGTCATTATATACCTTTCATGGGTCTCACAGTGGCCAGCCTTTTGTACTCTTGGTTTTACGGGGCGTTAGATTTGTCTCATGGGCACCACAGTAGCTCCCAAAACTTTAGTCTACACATCACAGGTCGTTAACCACCGATAACGGGCCGTAAGTTTTCTAGTCGCCCCCGTGAAGATGGGGAATTTTATGATTCACGGGGCTTCATCTTTCATAGGTCGTTACATGTGACTTACGACCCATTAGAATTATAGTGTGCCCCTATGCCAAAACCATATGACCCATTACACTTTCATATTACAATCCTAACACCAAAGCCAACTAATATCACGCCCAGTAACTCACATGTAATGTCCCATATTTTCTCTCATTTTTGCAGGTCTGCGATACGAAGTTCACGACAACCCCGACAAATCCATTAGTTATGAAGGAGGTGTTTGCTTATGGGTCGTGACTTCCATATCATGACCCATGTTCTTTCATAGATTCACCAGCCGATTTCTATCACAGATGCCATCAGCATCTTACGCCCTGTGGGAATCTGGCGTTAGTCGTGAGCATTTGGGCCCGTTCTAAATCGCTATTGCAAGGGTCATGATTTCCTTATCGCGACCTGTTATATCGCATAGAAGGGTCGTGACCCCTTCATAACGATCTGTTAAATCATGCAGAAGGCCAGTGAGCTCTTCAATACGACTTGATAACATCACCTTACGGGCCATTATCCACTCTTCACGACCCGTAACAACATTGAGAAAAAAAGGGGGAATAAAGCAGAAGAAAATAAAAGGAAGAAGGAAAGAGAAAAGAAAATTTGCATCCTCATAATTGAAGAAAAGTAAGAAATAGAGGCTCGGCCAAGGACACTTTGGATTCTTCGTGGCTTCTTCCTACAACTTCTATATATAACAAGTTGTTTTATTTCCTTTTCTACATCTATATTTTTCATTGTCATATTTATATTCCTACGATTTTGATTTCTAACACTGGGGACAATGTTGAGTTCAAGCTTGGGGGAGTGAGTTTGCAATTTCATGTATCATGTATATCTTTTTATATTCATTGCAAGCATACATCCGCTTCATGTTTTATTTGTATATTTGCTTGCATCTTTTATAAAAAGAAATATTATTGTGCTTAACTGAAAATTGTATCTTATTTTCTCATGCCTTAGTATTTACTTATTTTTCAAGCATTATTCAAGAACATCCTGTTAATAAACAAAATTTAAAGCATTATTATTTTGTTATTTATTGTCTTCGTGTTGGGTAATTGGTTTGAAGAAAGTTGCTTAGTTAAACTATGGATGTTTGACGACAAATCCTATTCTTACTCTTATTTTTATATTATGTATATTACCTTGATAATAACTATATCCCTGTTGAACATTCAAGTGTATCTGAGCATACTAACAAATAAATACATGTAAAAATTGTCATCATATATAAAAGAGGGCTAGTGGAGCCCCAAAAAGTATGAGGACAAAAAGGTGTTATCCAGAACCTTGGTGTGTTTGAGTAATTAGATCCGTAGAAAATTCTTGCCTGACGACTTAAGGGCAACTGCTCTGGGATCCGTCGGCGAAAAGCCCGTTACATGGACTACCTTGCGCAGTATGGAGAAGCACATGAGTAACGAATCAATGAAAAAAATGAAAAGAAAAGAAGTGGAAAAAAATGAATGATGATGAAAAGTTTCCAAGTGAAGAAATATAAAAGTAATAAACGAATAAAAGCTCATGTTACACTTGTGTATTCAACATTGATATTTTTATTTTTAAAAATTATTTTCTTACTATTTAGAGCTGAATTTGGAGGAGTTTAAAAATGTCTTTCATTTAGAAATTTCACATAGTCGGGTTATTATGAAAAAATGGTGAGATAAATGATGATGAAAAGTTTCCAAGTGAAGAAATATAAAAGTAATAAACGAATAAAAGCTCATGTTACACTTGTGTATTCAACATTGATATTTTTATTTTTAAAAATTATTTTCTTACTATTCAGAGCTGAATTTGGAGGAGTTTAAAAATGTCTTTCATTTAGAAATTTCACATAGTCGGGTTATTATGAAAAAAAATGGTGAGATACTTAGGCGATTGATGTATAAAATTTAATGCTAAAAATACTAGTTGAGTGACCTGGTGGATGCCATAATTAACCATTTTGGTTGGAGCTTTGTTTGGAACATTGCTTGAGGGCAAGCAAGTACCCAAGCATTAAATACCCATTTTGGTTGGATGCATGCAAAATATAACATATAATTAGCCATGCATTTAATCACATGTTGATTCATTTTCATATAGCATGCATCATTTTCTGACCCTACTTGTTTTAATTTGATAACAATAGAAATCTACCCAAATTCTGTGTTTTATTACAAAAAAACAAGTGAATTGAGTCAGAAATCCACAAAAACAAACGACACTCAAATGAGAATTAAAATGGAGCCTGAAAGTGCAAATTAGTGAAGGATGTCAAGGCTGAATTGAATATAACGAGTAGTTATATGACCATAACGGCCATAACAGTAAGGGTGTAAATAGCCCATTATGATTCGTTAAAATGCCTAATTTTTTATTTGGACACTATAAGGGCCGTCAAATCCATGTTATGGGCCGTTACGAAGGCTATTTTCAACATTTTTTTTTATTTTTCTTGGGAATTTCAAGTCAAGATCAAATCCAAACTTAATCCTAAGCCTCAGGAATGATTAGAAAATATAGTTACTCAGATTTAAAGAAGTTTTGAATGGTTTTAAAGACATATCAAAGTCTATTATGAATTTACTTTGTTTTAAAATGAAAAGACTTCGAATTAAACCGAAACTCTACGAAAACTCTTGGGACCCCTGGAGGCTATAAATAAAAGCCATAGAAGATAGAAAAAAATGTGCTGGTGGTGCTTGTGTTTTTGGAGGTGCTTGAGACATGGGAGCTGTGCTACATTGCAGAAGAAGAATTTCAGAGTTTTTAGTGTTTGTTCGGAAGAAACTGCAAAGCAACTCAGCGCGTGTGTTTTGCAATGATCCATGATCATCGAAGGCGAAGAATTCTATCTTCTACCTATAGTTTGGATGCTCTTTACCCATATTTTTTATTCTTAATTAATTCTATAATAAAGATTTTTACTTTATTGAAAAAACTGCATGAACTCGATTGTTAGATTGTATTAATATAATTATTTCAGTTTCTTTTTATTATGATTATTGTGCGTAATGCTTTTTACTAAAATTATTCTATTCTGAGATAAGACTACAAACCAGATTTGGTGTGGTTACTTTTAGAATTTAATAATTTTTAGCAAATCGTTCTTTAACTTAAGTGTTGAAGCAATCATAACACAAAACTTGTAACTCATCGTTTGTGCTAGATTTTGTACGATCTATCAGTTTTTACCCAGCGACGATAACTGTTAGTTTATGAATTACAACTTAATGTAACTTAATATCTTTCTTAACTGAAGATTAACTCATCATTTGTGATCTTAAGTTTTACAGGAATTAAGATACTTTAACTTACTTAGCGTAGAGGTCATTAATTTAGGTAATCCTAATCCATCTCAAGAACTGAACATGTTTATCATTGTTATAATTCAACCATCATCGTGATTCATGCTAGTTAATCATTATTTTTAATCATCTATAATCCTTGAGCTCAACACCAATTTATTTTATTTTATGTTATTTTATTTTTTGTATATTTATTTTCTATTTTCATATCACAACACAATTTTCTTCTCTTAGTGGATTATTAAGATGCATTAGATTTAACTAGTTTCTCGTAGGTTCGACACTCTACTCTCTACTTTATTACTTGATATGACTAGTGCACTTGCTAACAAATTTATTTGTTACAAATTTACCGCATCAGTGCCCCTTTGTTTTGATCTCCAGGGTCCTTTTTGTTGAGGTATGTCTTTTTATTGTGGTCTCTGTAAACTCCATTAGTTGTCTAACCACATATATGGCATATGTATCAATCTTAAGTGAAAACAAAAATGTTGTAATCATCTTTGATTGTTCTTCCTCTTACATTTGTGATGTTCATTTGGCCACCTCAATCTTGTTATTTTTGTTGGACAAAAAAAAATTTGAGGACTCAATTCCATTGTAGAGAATTCACCATTTTGGCAGCAAACCTTTTAAAGATTTCATTTATCAACATGTATATATTAATATTTTTTTTGCATTTTTTTTACTTCATATCTCATTGTCTTTTATGTAAAGAGAGGTAAAGATGGTAACCCACCGAATATTGCAACTATTTTTTTTTAGAAATACAAGAAAAATAACAAGCTTGTGGAACCAGAGACCATTTAAAGATATGTATGTTTAATCATAATTTTGATTTGATCTTCATGAAATGTTTATTAATATGTATTTTTTAGGCCAATATACAAGAGATTGTACAAGTTGAACTTACGCTTCCCACATTAGAAGTAGTAGAGCGACGTTTGGTTCTAAAAAATGTAGTCATGCGATGAACTTTAGTGGTGGGTTTATGGCAAAAGAAATGAAAGAAAATAGTTTTTCGAAACATGAACTATTAATTTACGTACAACTACAGAAGAAAACAAACTGCTAAAAGAACCTGAAGCTTCTATGGAAGGTCAATTGTAATAGTCGATGGAGTTCATGCATAGTCAACAATCTAATACTCAAAATTCAACAACATCACAATCTTATGAACAAACTAATTTTTGTTTTATGTGTTATTTTATTATACATTTTTATTTCTAATAATTTTTTAATCTAATTACTGTCCTCTTTTGAAGCAACAATGACTATGTTTGGCGGATTGAATTTTTTTGTTGGTTAGTACACAATCTCAATTGCTTCTAAGTAAAGTTATTTTTAATTATCAATACTAATGCTCATTTTTATTTTACAGATTTTTATGAATGTCCATTGGACTAGAAAGGAAGATGAATGGAAGAAAAGTTTTGCCTTTCAGTTCTTGAACATGTTCTTTTAGAAGTGTTATTTGAAATTTTGTAGATATTTGAATGAAAATCTTGGATGTTGCATATGAATATTTGAGTTGTATATTGTATGGATAATTGATTTGATATTTAATGAATGAGTTGAATCTTATCAAATATAGAATTTTAAATTTTGAAAATACTTTGTGGTTTGAATGTTAAATATATAGAATTTTATCATTTTGAAAATGTATTGATGATCGAATATTTTTCCCCAAATAATAATAATAATAATAATAATAATAATAATAATAATAATAATAACGACAAAAACATTGATTATAATGACAAAAACATTGATCCTTAAAAAATTTCTTCTAGCATAAAAATAATGTCTTTAGCGACTAATATTTAAGTCACTAAAGATTTTATGTCGACTAGTTGAGTAGTCCATATAAGTTATATATGACCAACATACTAGTCGTTATTGAACTTTTAAGAAAGAAAGTTATGATGGTCCCTAAAACTAATCAACGATCAATTATTTACATTGGACGCTAAGAGCTTTTAGCGGCAGGACCTATAGCGAAGTGTCACAACTAGTTTTTTCTTATCGCTGATGAGTATTAACGTCAAGATGGTAATTTTAATAACTACATATGTCACGACCCCGATTTAATCCGTGAGTTAAACCCGAGTTCGCGACTCATTACGAACAATCAAATAAAATTGGAAAAGATTGCGGAAACATGATTTAATTTAATTCTCTTTTATAACATAAGAGTAAAAGTATATCATTAAATAAATACACCTTAAGTCTTACATTTGACAAAATGACTTTATTTTCAATAAAACTTATTTTGACATAAGTAATAAACACGACTAGCTCTCTCGACATCTTAATAGAAAGATACGAGAGACATAAATCCTCTCATCATACCACCAAGGATACTATAAAATCCTTTTACGACTATCACCTCGCACGATCCCCGAAGAGCTATATGAATTTGAAAAATATTTGAAACAATATTATGAGCCAAAATAGCTCAGTAAGTTTATAACTCATAAGCTTTGTGTTATCATCTAATAAATTCAGAGAGACATAAAAATACAAACATTAATCATAATATCAAAATCAATATTTTCATATATTTAATAAATACATATATAACATTCCAATTGATATCATCACGCTCAATTCATAATCACTGTTATTTAACAATATCAAACATGTGTATGCAATGCAAACTCTCGTATGTATGTATGAATCACCAATTGGTCAGTGGTCGGTTGGTGGATTGTAGAGGTGACTCCCATCGTGATCAGCGATGTAGCACTTAGCTCCATTCTACCTCATCCCTTTCGAGAAACAATCATATAGCGATAGGTGGATTCTAGAGGTGACCGCTACGGATTCTAGATGTGGCTCCCATCGTGACTCCCCACGATGTAGCACTTAGCTCCGCATGGCACTTAGCTCCAGCCTATCTCATCTCATTATTGGGGAACAAAATGATAGATTGGACTCGAGAGGTGGCTCCCATCGTGATAGCGATGTAGCACTTAGCTCCAACCATCAAACATGCAATGCAGGCAGATGGAGATTTATGATTCATCATATAACAAGATTGCACTTCCTGAATATCAGAAGTTGAATCATATTAAATACTATTTCAAATCGAACAAGATTGCACTTCTCATAACTCATTCATATCATATCATATATGCTTTTCAAATGGGCAATCATACAATCATGCAAATATATTTTTCACAATTGCATTTCTTGAAATCAATTCATATCATTTCAAAACATATTCAATACATATAATAATCGATGTCACACCGAATTCAAAAGAGGTGAAAACATAGAGTAGGAGAAATCAACTTACCTATAAGATCTACTAAAAAGTTTTTCCTTTCCTTTTTCACTACTTTACTCTTCTACTCCTATACAATAATAATAAGAAACACATCACTTTTATGCTCTGAACAGAAGACTATCACACATGAAACACAATTAATTTAAATGGTATATGAACCTTAAACATTTACTCTTGTAACTATTAAACATAACGATTGACCTAATATTATGACATATTGTACACATAGTAAAGAAAAAAATCCATATCTTCTGGTATACATAATCAAATGACATCATTCCAATTTTTTTTACTTTTATATTACATAGACATTAATCTGCAAAAGTTTCATATCCTATTTCATTACGGTTTGCTCTCATGAAAATCAAAATTCAGCTTTACTTTTATGTTGTTTCTATGTTCTGACAGGCTGAGTAACCTTACTTTTATGATTTATATAAAATAATAAAAATTCCCTATTCTGGTACTTTTAATTTTCCCAAATAGTAGACATCCTAGGATACAACTCGTAAAATTACTTGAATTTATACCTATTTATACTGAGCACAATAAATTTAACCAATACTAGCATAATCTGCCCTAAGCTCCATCCTAACAGACTGAGTAAGGTTCGGTAAAATATTTATAACTTTCGCTGCACATATCATTTTCCAGTGATTCAAATTTTAAATGAGACCTAACATCAATATATATAACACCCTAAATGATCAAATAATTACACGACATATTGGATTTAATACATAATTTACAAATTCGGATAGCAATTTCGGCAGACAGAGTGATAGTACCTTAATCTTGACAGCATAACTTTCGTTTCATAACTCCTATTAACATGATTCCAAATCTCATGTAAACTAGACTCGGAGATTATTCTACGTGTTAAATTTTATAATTTGTAAGGATGAATTGATGCGGAAGAATAGGAAGAACACTATCAGTCTAGGGTTAGAATCTTCACCTTTAATGATCTTCCTTCTCAAATTTCCTTCAATGTCCATGAAAGGAGTCGTGGTCCGAACTTTTTTGTGTGTTGTCTAGAGAGAAGGCTAAGACCATACGAATTTTTTCAAATTTTTATCACTTGAACAGGTCGATTGGAAATATAGTCTAAGCATGAGGTGGCAAGCTGCTAGCTTGCTGGCAGCTTGCATGTCAAGAGTTGAAATTCTTATCCAATTAAAATTTAACATTTAAAAATCATTAATTTCATCCCTAATTGATATTAATTAGTATAATATAATCCATGTAATTTATTCACATATTTATATATTAATTTTTATTACAATATTTTCATATGCCACTTGGCGTCATTTGATTGGTCCACTAGACTTAAATCCAATCTTAACAAATCACATGCATAGTTAACCATAAAGGAATATGCTTTATCATAATATGATTATTAATTATACTTTAGTACTTTGGTTAAATTATGTAAATTCTTATTATATCACTACGTGACATGACAACATATACTACACCACATATATTCAATTGATTATAGCCATATAATATAGAATCCATTATGTATTAGATCATGGATATTACAACATATCTCTTCACCAATGACCCAATTTCTTGTAGTGATAGATGTTTAACATTTTAAATTGAACTATTAAGAAAAATCATATGGCTTAATTTCATATTCGTAATTATATGACTTAGGAGATAATAACATGATTTATAGATCATTAAGACATATATTGTATGTATACGTTATTATTTATATTTACAAATATATATGTGTGTGTATTTTTATTTACGTACATATATTTGCATTTCTACTCATATATACGAATACAATTATAATTATTATTCAATCAATTTACTATTTTAAACTTTTTGCATCGCAATAGCACTACATTACATGCAAACTAGCATCACATGGGTTGTGGCACAAAACTAAGAGCGTCACAATGACGTTGACAAAATAGGCAACGTCATTTCAACTAATTTAGCATCGCTATTGTGCGACGCCAATGAAGCGCAACATTTTAATAGTCTCGAGATGGCATCACATATGTCGTCGTGTGGTTGTAACGCAAAGGCAATGCTAAGGGGAGGCTATGGGGAAGTAACTAGCGTCGTACAACTGTCGACCCAACCGCGCCTCTATTTCAACCCTGACAGTGTCGAATTAGCGTCACTAGCATTGTGTCGCTAAGTCATGTCGCTAATTGGCTTATTTCTTGTAGCAGTGAGATGAAAGCTCACATAATTCAATTATTTTTTTGTGCCTCATGATATATTCACCTACATAAGTGCCCTATTGTGCCACACTACTATGAAGACTCATTGTATGTCGTCATCATATGTCAGTGAATAAGAATCATATACGAGCGATCGTCAATAGACTGCTCAACAAGGATATTTCTTTCGCATATTCAAATGGATTTGGTTATGCATCCTTTCTAGTCACCGCACATTAAAGACCCGTGATATGCACATGCTCTTAATGAAATTTCAATTAAACTTATTATTTTGTTAATATAATAACAGTTTTGTTTGATTTATTGTTCTATTTATTATACGATGTAACTTGTTTAAATTGAGGTCTTTACAATTTCATGATATCTTAGTACGATAAAATTTACTTAATTATTAAACATTTAGAATAAGAGCAAGAAGATAAATATGTAATATGTAATGCCCCAAAATTTGACATCGTCACATGATGTAATCTTCTCTCGCGGGCTTTTTGATACATCCTTTCTTTCGTGGACTCCAATGGTCAAGAAAAGTGACAAGTAAGTGGAAGACTTAAAATTGAAATATTATAACTCTTGACTAAGAAAAATGCGGAAGCTAAATAAATAAAAATACATCATATCGTCAGAATATAAGTCCTAGGCATGTAAAAGTTCATGCCATAATACATAACATCAATAGGTCCCAACTACAACTCGATAGATAGAAAGACTCATACAACTCTAGATAACTATGTGCACACGCCATCAAGCTATAGTCGTTGCACATACATCAACCAACCCTCAATCATATCATGTACCTGGTGGGATCACACAGAGGAGCAAGCTCAACTGTTAGCATAAAGCTAAGTGTGAATTTATATAGGTTATAAGTTAGTTTCATAAGAAATAAGCATGAACAAATATAAAGATGGAGATGGAGAAGAAATCAGGAGATTATCATAGTTTTATGTCCTTTCATTTCATTTCAGTTTCATATCCATGTTCATAGTTCATATTCATATTCGTAAGGACAAAATATTTTCATTCATCTTTAGTCATTCATTATCTTTCATCTTATCCATAGGTTGAAAGAGCTCTTTACTTTTAAATACACAAGTGTGTAACTACCTAAACCATAGTGAGTCAGTCGGGGATTAGTGCCACGGCAAGTGCCCGAACTGACAAGATGACCTCGCTCAAGGCCATGATAACACTAATCTTTTACCTTATTCATGAGCCTCTCTTTCGTTCACTTAGATCAATCAAGGTTGTAGAGAGCAAAGGCGGATCCGGATAATCTTTAAGTTCATATTAACCCATATCAATGAGGTGGATACAAACTTGTCCAATTAGGTGGTTCAGGTTAAGGTCATATTCTTTTTGTCCACAGATTTGGCGATCGAGGGGTCGAGTGCTCGTCTGATTGGTGAGCATTCAACGATTGTCCGAAAGAAGATCGGACGCCTATTTTATCTGTGTTCATCGGTCGACCAAAAATGGTCTGGTTGTCCATTTTGGTGTTCATTCTTTTGGCCATTCAAAAGCCACATGTAAATCAATCGACCGAGGAAGATGAAACTGATTCTAGTGGATGATCGATCTAGTTTCGACCTACCGAATCTCTCGACTGAAAGTTCGAGAACCTCCTAGATAGTGTTCCGTCAACCGTCGGGTCGAAAACTTTTCCAACATGAATACTCCAAATCGGTCGTCCAAAAGGGGTTTCAATCGACCGACTAGTTATTGCCGTCATTGTCGAGTCTCGGCATTTCTCAATTTGGTCGTCCGAAGAGTTTTCAGACTTCCGTTCTAGTCCATATTTATTATTATGATATTATGATCCATAGGTTACAAAAAAATTAGAAATCGAATCCCTGTGGGTCGTCTCATCCAGTTTCAGAAGTCTGATATAGTAGTCGCTATATTCTTGTAGAGATGAATCGGACGTCCGAAAGAGTTTTATTTGTCACACCCAACTCCGTGACTAAGTTCTAATTTCAATTATCATAATCTCAGTTACGTTTAGCCATTCCTAAAATAAAATCGGCAAAATCTTCCTCCCTTACTTTCTTGTGTTATTAGCCCACACATACAAAAGATGGATATATATCCATCAAAGTTTAAAAAGAACTATAAGATATGACATTCGCATATTGTCATCATATTTTTTTTCACAAATCATCTCACATATAATCCCACAGGATCAAGTCTTATACAACCTTACAAAAAGTTCCTCACAGACTTAATTACAACATATCTAAGACTATCTATTACACATGCATGCTTCCAAAAACAAAAGTGAAGGGGGATTAAAGCGCTCCAGCGGCTCGACCTCTTCTCCATATGCAGCAAAAATAAGCTCCGAGTCGACTCAACTCGAGAACTTACGAGTATCTGAAAAAAATATTTAAAATGAGTTTTATGAGCAACAATCATTTGCTCAGTGAGTGGAATAAAAGTACAACATAGGGGAACAATACGAGTGCATATAGCATATGACATTTAAATAACCACATTTCTTTCATATGAGAAAATATTTAAAGCATAGCATATATAACATAACTTGTCAAATCATATGAACTTTGACATAAGTAAAAGTAATTCAAGATATCATAATTTTCATATTTAAACTCCACGCATGTGTCATTGCACATACTCATCATGGGTCAATACGTATCCCTCTATGATCATGTGTCATACAGTTAAGCAGAGCTTCATAATCAAGAGTCAAGAATACGCAGAGCAAATCATGGGTTAATACGTATCCCTCGATGATTGTGTGTCATACAGTTAAGCAGAGCTTCACAATCAAGAGTCTCGGATACGCAGAGCAAATCATGGGTCAATACGTATCCCAATCATAATTGTGTGCCACCCAATCATGATTCTCAAATATGCTGAGCGATCATGGGTCAATACGTGCACGCAGAGCAGCCCCCAAAGGACAAAGACACTCGATATACGCCCCAAAGGTTCATGTATATCGAATGCAGTCCCAAAGACCTTTTTCAAATAGCATGGCTAATGAACACATGGAGTTTAACAATATCAAAATACACATGTCATAATCTCATATCATTATAAAATAAAACTTATTTTCACTTCACAAGCATTGTTCCCTAAAAACATTTTTGTATAAGATGTTACTCCTTCTCATATGAAATCCTTGAAACATATCATAAATAATTTTCATATCTCAAGATATTTTTCAATAATAACAATAATAAGCTTTGCTTGAGGTAATACCATAAATAAAATAATTAACATATAACATTTTGCTATGTTGTAATTTTACCCACTCATCTTTTACTTTATCACTTCAAGGAGGTTTATTAGATTTTCTCCCTTTCACTTGCAACTTGATATTTTCCTACAAGCAATAATGCTTTTTTACTTCTCCGTCACTAATAAGGTAATATGCAATGCATGTTCATGATGCATGAATGATTATGCACCCTAAAATGCATGTAATCCTCTTTAATATCAATTTCTAACTTTAGGTATTCATATTCATAAGCTATTCCATACTTGAAACTTTTCAATTCTCCAAAGCTTAACTAGGTGATGTTTCGGGATTTCAGACTGAATGTCTGTCAATCAATAATTCATAACTTCTTAACCACATGGGAAAATATTATGATTCTAGATTAATTAGAAACTAAACATAATAAGGTTTTCAACCCCCAAGTATCATTATCAAATTCCAAGTGAGTAAGTCAGGACATCTCAAGCAATCTGACCTAGGGTTTGTGCCCTGACAGACTGTATGTCACTGAAATTTTAATTTATATGTTTCTTAATACTTGTCCATTTAACTAGGGCATAATTTTAATGAAATCTAGACTTCATTAGTAGTTTTGCATAAAAATGAGAGAATTTAACTCGCTATACAGACTTATAACAAAAATAGTTAATTCGGATCGCAATATGTAAATGTCCTGGAATTTGACAGAAGCATCACTATGAAATGAAAAATTCATTTCTCCCTAAATACAAGTGCAAATAGTATGATTCCACTTCTCACCTAACCCTTGAAATGTCTATTTAAACATATCCAAATTTCAAACCCTAATTAACTTTATTCGAATCGTGCCCTAATTTACAATCGAGACTTATATCAGACTCGGGACAGGATGAGTGACATGCGAAGTTAAGTTCATCACTTCCTCTATAGAACTCTTGTTTAGATGATTCCAGAGGCCATGGAAAGCTACCTTAGAATGTATGAACCATACAAAATTTCATAATTTATGGTCCGTTTATCACCATGTAATGATTCTCTCAATCAGAAGACAAATTTCCGGATCAAAACTCACCTGGAACAGCCGATGTTCCTGATTTTCCCCAGGTCGAATCGCTCGAGTTCTTCCTCTGATAATTTTTCTACGGTGAAAATATAATGTTTAGTGGCTATATATTTTTTTTTCAGAATTTTCTGAGGTCTTATGACGGTTTGAAAAAATATCCATTTGAGCAGCTCTCACCTGTCTGCTTCAGCTGCTTGGAACTTAAGTGATGATCAATCACATATTTTTGTCATAACTAAGTGTTTTAACCCTAATTAAGCTTACTTAATCTATTTGAACATATATATTTTTATATTTAGAAATTTTATGATTTATTCCTAATAATCGTATATAATTACTTTGTAAAGTTTATCGATAATTAAGTAGTCATTATGCACTAATCGAAATATCAATTACTATATACAAATATCACTAAATGGACATCCAAACTAACTTAGTATGTTAATTAAATGCATGATTATGCACAAATGATATTTTTAGGGCACGTCCGTGACAATTCTCCCCTCAAAAAAAATTTCATCCCCGAAATTTGGTTACCTGTTTCAGGGAATAAGTATGGATTCTTTTCTCTTATTTGATCCTCTCGCTCTCGAGTTGCCTCTTCTCTTGAATGGTTTCTCCAAATCACCAAAACTAATGGAATCTTTCGATTCCGTAGTTCTTTTTCCTTTCTTCCGATAATTTGCACTGGATTCTCTTCATATGACAAATCTTCTCGTACTTGAATAGATTGGGGTTCCAATACATGAGAAGGATCGGATCGATATCGTCGAAGTATAGAGACATAAAAGACATCATGAATACGTGATAACTCTGGCGGTAGCGTAATCGATATGCAACTAGTCCAATACGTTCTAAAATTTTATACGGTCCTACATATCTCGGACTTAACTTTTCTTTCTTTCCAAATCGTATAACACCTTTCCAAGGTGAAACTTTTAAGAAGACTTTACTTCCCACTTCATACTCCATTTCTCGACGACGTTGATCTGCATAACTCTTTTGTCGATCATGTGTTGCCTTTAACTTTTGTTTAATGATTTTTAGGTTGTCGACTGTCTTTTGTACTTTCTGTGGTCCCAAAAGGACTCTCGCACCTTCTTCATCTCAACATATTGGTGTCCTACATTTTCTACCATATAATGCTTCAAAAGGAGCCATCTCGATACTTGAATGAAAGTTATTATTATAGGCAAACTCTTCTAATGGCAAGTGTTCATCCCAAGATCCCTTAAATTCTAGAATACAAGCTCTGAGCATTTCTTCAAGTGTTTGAATGGTTCTCTTTGATTGACCATCTGTTTGAGGATGAAATGAAGTACTAAATTTTAATTTTGTACCTAAGGCATTTTGTAAACTATGCCAGAATCGAGAGGTAAACTGAGGATCCCTATCAGAAATGATAGATGTGGGAATACCATGTAGTCTCACAATTTCATCAATGTACAACTTGGCTAATGTATTAAGAGAATCATCCTTTCAAACTGGTATAAAATGTGCTGACTTGGTAAGACGATCAACTATTACCCAGATAGTGTCATGATTTCGTTTCGTTCTTGGCAAATCCGTTACAAAATCCATAGTGATTTCATCCCACTTGTACTCTGGTATCGAAATTGATTGAAGAGTTCCAGCTGGAGATTTGTGTTCTGCTTTTACCTGCTGACATATTAAACATCGAAAGATATATTCTGCTATGTCCTTCTTCATACCGTGCCACCAAAAGTTTCTCCTCAAATCTCTATACATCTTAGTACTTCCTGGATGTATAGTATAAGGCGAACAATGAGCTTCCTCCATTATTTCTTACCTAAGATTTCCAACATTGGGAACACATAACCTGCTGCCAAATATTAAAGTCCCATCATCCTTTAATGAGAATTGTGTTTGCTCTCCGTTCTTTACTTGATTGATGATTTTCATTAACTCTTCATCTTGTTCTTGTACTTCACGTATCCTCTCGGCTAGATTGGGTCTAATTCTAAAGTGTGCCAAGAGTGCTCCTTTCTCACTTGTCTTCAACTCAACTCCTAAGGACTTCAGTTCTAGTAGCAATGGTAACTGATAAACTTTTATATGGGCTAGAAGACTCGATGATTTCCGGCTAAGTGCATCTGCAACCACATTAGCTTTACCCGGATGATAATCAATGATGCAATCATAGTCCTTTAGTAACTCCATCCACCTTCTTTGGCGTAAATTTAACTCTTTTTGTGTAAGAAGATATTTCAAACTCTTATGATCCGTAAAAATGTGACATGTCTCTCCATAAAGATAATGCCTTCATATCTTAAGAGCAAAAATAACTGCCGCCAACTCTAAATCATGTGCTGTGTAGTTTAACTCATGTGATTTGAGTTGTCGAGAAGCGTATGCAATAACTTTTCCATGTTGCATTAGAACGCAACCCAACCCTTGTCTAGAAGCATCACCATATACCACATAACCTCCATTTTCTGTTGGGAGTGTTAACACTGGAGCATATGTTAAAAATCTCTTTAACTTTTCGAAGCTATCTTGGCATTGCTCTGTCCATTCAAACTTTACATTCTTTCGAAGAAGTCTAGTTAATAGAACTGCAATCATAGAGAAACCTTCAATAAAACGTCGATAATATCCCGCTAGGCCAAGAAAACTTCTCACTTCTGTTACACTCTTTGGAGGCTCCCACTTCAATATTGCATCAACCTTTGTTGGATCTACACAAATGCCCTCTGCTGAGATTACATGTCCCAGAAATACTACTGAGTTGAGCCAAAATTCACATTTGCTAAACTTTGCAAATAATTGTTTCTCTCGAAGTATTTGCAAAATAATTTTTAAATGTTCTTCATGCTCTTCTTCGCTTCGAGAATAGACGAGTATATCATTGATAAAAACAATCACAAACTTATCCAAATAAGGTTTGAAAACCGGGTTCATGAGATCCATAAAAGCTGCGAGTGCATTTGTTAAACCAAATGGCATCACCAGAAATTCATAATGTCCATACCGAGTTCTGAAGGCAGTTTTGACAATATCAGCATCTTTAATTCTCAACTGATGATATCCTGATCTCAAGTCTATTTTTGAAAATACCTTTGCTCCTTGCAGTTGTTCAAAAAGATCATCGATCCGCGACAAAGGATATTTATTCTTTATAGTAACTCTATTTAATTATCTTTAATCGATGCACAACCGCAATGTTCCATCTTTCTTTTTCACGAATAATACTGGTGCACCCCAAGGAGAAACACTCGGTCGGATGAAACTCTTCTCTAATAATTCTTGTAATTGTAGCTTTAACTCTTTCAGTTCTGTTGGTGCCATTCGATAAGGAGCAATAGATATGGGTGTTGTTCCTGGAATAATGTCAATACTGAACTCAATCTCTCTTTGCGGTGGTAATCTAGGAAGATTCTCTGGGAAAACATCTACAAATTCAGATACGATTGGAATATCTTCCAACCGTGGTCCTTCTATCTTAGTGTCAATCACAGAAGCAAGATAAGCTTCACATCCCTTTTTGATTAATTTCTGTGCCACCATTGCAGAAATAATACAAGAGGGAAGAATTTGACGTTTACCACAGAAGATAACTCTTTCTTTTTCGGGTGACTCAAAGTAAACTTCTTTCTTAAAATAATTTATAGTAGCATGATGATGGGCTAACCAATCCATTCCAAGAATGACATCAAAGTCTTGAATACTTAAAGGAATGAGATCTGTCATCATATCTTGCTCAGCAACTTTGACTCTACAATCCTTATATGATTGTGCGACAATAATAGAATCTCCCACGAGTGTATGTACTAACATGGAACATTCTAAAGGACTAAGTTTTCTATCGGCATGCATGGAAAAGTTTTTTGATATGAATGAATGAGTAGATCCAGGATCAATAAGAACATGTGCACTTTTATCAAAGATAGACAACGTACCCATCACTACGTCAGGAGTAGCCAAAGCATTAGGCTCAGTCATTGCAAAAACACGTGCTTGAGTTTGTGGTCACCCTGGTGGATTTGTCGGTTTCGATGTATTTGGAATATTTTGATTACTCGCTTTCACGCTTGCACCAGGAGTAGCTTTGATTTGAGACTTCACAGGAGGATAGGCTACTATTTCATAAATACTTTTACCCTTTTTCATGAATCGACAATCTTGTATCTTGTGTCTCCATTGACCACATTTAAAGCAAGTTCCTATGAATACCGAGCATTTTCCAAAATGATATCTTCCACAAGTTGTGCAATATGCATTTGTGCGGTATTGTTCTTGTCTTGGTCCAACTCTACTTTGATTTTCTAAAAATGTTCTTTTCACTGCACCTGCTTGCATACTTATATTTTTCTGGTTGGCATGATATTTTTGTGCACCTTGTGATTCATTTTCATGCCTATTATTGTAAAAGTTACCATGAGACTGAAATACACCATCACCATATCTTCCATTTTATTACTTGGCCCAGTCTGCGTAAAGTTGGAGTTTGGTCTTTTCAAATGTTGGCTAACTTGATTCCTTTCCTCTATAAGCTTTTCAGCTCTTAGTGCTGCTGCCACCAACTTGGAGTAGTCAGTGAACTCCAACACTTTAACTTTCTCTCTAATGTTCAAGTGAAGTCCTCCTTCGAATCGCCTACACTTGTCACTTTCATCTGACACCAAGCTCGGTGCATATTTTGATAGTTGTGTGAACTTTAATTCATACTCAGCAACTGATAATGCTCCTTGTGTCAGATTTAGGAATTCCTTCTGCTTCCTATCAGTATATACTTTGGGCAAATACTTCTTTCGAAATTCTCGAAGAAAGTCCGCCCATCCAAGAGTAGCTAGAAAATTTTGACTTCCAGGAATTGTCTCCCACCAATCCAAAGCATCTTTTTGCAACAAAGAAATAATATAATCAAACTTTTCTTCATTGGAGCACCACATCTGATTAAATATTCTATCTATACGCTTTAATCATGCCTCTGCCTCTGATGGGTCAACTGTACCTTCAAAATCAATTGCACCTTATTTTCTAATTTTGTCGTAGAACCTATTTCTTTGCATAACTTGGGAGGTCGGGTTTACTCCACTCATAATAGCCCTTAAAGCTTGTGCAGCACTTTGATTATCAATAGGATTGACTTGCTCAACAACATGAGGAAGTCTTGATGGACCCGCTGGGATCTCATCATTATGTAAGGGAGGGTTATTATTCACATCTCGTGCCACACCTTGTACTGATGCATGAGATGAAACTGATGGACTCCTATTAGGTCGACCGCCTGGTGGAGCAGAATGACTTGGGCCAATAATAGCAAATTGGCCATCGCCACGATGCCTACGCGGTGGCATTTTTACCCCTTCAAAATGAAAATAAAAAGAAAGTCAAAAGCATGCACTATCAATCTAATGCAAATAATGTCACCTAGCCTTAACTTAGGTTATACTGTCTACAGAATCTTATAACCTAAGCTCTGATACCAAAAATTGTCACACCCAACTCCGTGACTAAGTTCTAATTTTAATTATCATAATCTCAGTTACGTTTAGCCATTCCTAAAATAAAATCGGCAAAACCTTCCTCCCTTACTTTCTTGTGTTATTAGCCCACACATACAAAAGATGGATATATATTCATCAAAGTTTAAAAAGAACTATAAGATATGACATTCGCATATTGTCATCATATTTTTTTCACAAACCATCTCACACATAACCCCACAGGATCAAGTCTTATACAACCTTACAAAAAGTTCCTCACAGACTTAATTACAACATATCTAAGATTATCTATTACACATGCATGCTTCCAAAAACAAAAGTGAAGGGGGATTAAAGCGCTCCAGCGGCTCGACCTCTTCTCTATATGCAGCAAAAATAAGCTCCGAGTTGACTCAACTCGAGAACTTACGAGTATCTGAAAAAAATATTTAAAATGAGTTTTATGAGCAACAATCATTTGCTCAGTGAGTGAAATAAAAGTATAACATAGGGGAACAATATGAGTGCATATAGCATATGACATTTAAATAACCACATTTCTTTCATATGAGAAAATATTTAAAGCATAGCATATATAACATAACTTGTCAAATCATATGAACTTTGACATAAGTAAAAGTAATTCAAGATATCATAAATTTCATATTTAAACTCCACACATGTGTCATTGCACATACTCATCATGGGTCAATACGTATCCCTCGATGATTGTGTGTCATACAGTTAAGCAGAGCTTCATAATCAAGAGTCACGAATACGCAGAGCAAATCATGGGTCAATACGTATCCCTCGATGATTGTGTGTCATACAGTTAAGCAGAGCTTCACAATCAAGAGTCTCAGATACGCAGAGCAAATCATGGGTCAATACGTATTCCAATCATGATTGTGTGCCACTCAATCATGATTCTCAAATACAAAGAGCGATCATGGGTCAATACGTGCACGCAGAGCAGCCCCCAAAGGACAAAGACACCCGATATACGCCCCAAAGGCTTCATGTATATCGAATGCGGTCCCAAAGACCTTTTTCAAACGGCATGGTTAATGAACACATGGAGTTTAACAATATCAAAATACACATGTCATAATCTCATATCATTATCAAATAAAACTTATTTTCAGTTCACAAGCATTGTTCCCTAAAAATATTTTTGTATAAGATGTTACTCCATCTCATATGAAATCCTTGAAACATATCATAAATACTTTTCATATCTCAAGATATGTTTCAATAATAACAATAATAAGCTTTGCTTGAGGTAATATCATAAATAAAATAATTAACATATAACATTTTGATATGTTGTAAATTTATCCACTCACCTTTTACTTTATCACTTCAAGGAGGTTTATTAGATTTTCTCCCTTTCACTTGCAACTTGATATTTTCCTACAAGCAATAACGCCTTTTTACTTCTCCGTCACTAATAAGGTAATATGCAATGCATGTTCATGATGCATGAATGATTATGCACCCTAAAATGCATGTAATCCTCTCTAATATCAATTTCTAACTTCAGGTATTCATATTCATAAGTTATTCCATACTTGAAACTTTTCAATTCTCCAAAGCTTAACTAGGTGATGTTTCAGGATTTCAGGCTGAGTGTCTGTCAATCAATAATTCATAACTTCTTAACCACATGGGAAAATATTATGATTCTAGATTAATTATAAACTAGACATAATAAGGTTTTCAACCCCCAAGTATCATTATCAAATTCCAAGTGAGTAAGTCAGGACATCTCAAGCAATCTGACCTAGGGTTTGTGCCCTGGCAAACTGTATGTCACTGAAATTTTAATTTATATGTTTCTTAATACTTGTCCATTTAACTAGGGCATAATTTTAATGAAATCTAGACTTCATTAGTAGTTTTTCATAAAAATTAGAGAATTCACTATACAGACATATAACAAAAATAGTTAATTCGGATCGCAATATGTAAATGTCCTGGAATTTGACAGAAGCATCACTATGAAATGAAAAATTCATTTCTCCCTAAATACAAGTGCAAATAGTATGATTCCACTTCTCACCTAACCCTTGAAATGTCTATTTAAACATATCCAAATTTCAAACCCTAATTAACTTTATTCGAATCGTGCCCTAATTTACAATCGAGACTTATATCAGACTCGGGACAGGATGAGTGACATGCGAAGTTAAGTTCATCACTTCCTCTATAGAACTCTTGTTTAGATGATTCCAGAGGCCATGGAAAGCTACCTTAAAATGGATGAACCATACAAAATTCCATAATTTATGGTTCGTTTATCACCATGTAATGATTCTCTCAATCAGAGGATAAATTTCCGGATCAAAACTCACCTGGAACAGCCGACGTTCCCGATTTTCCCCAGGTCGGTTCGCTCGAGTTCTTCCTCTGGTAATTTCTCTATGGTGGAAATATAATGTTAAGTGGCTTATATATTTGTTTCAGAATTTTCTGAGGTCTTATGACGGTTTGGAAAAATATTCCTTTGAGCAGCTCTCACCTGTCTGCTTCAGCTGCTTGGAACTTAAGTGATGATCAATCATATTTTTTTATCATAACTAAGTATTTTAACCCTAATTAAGCTTACTTAATCCTATTTGAACATATATATTATAATATTTAGAAATTTTATGATTTATTCCTAATAATCCTATATAATTATTTTGTAAAGTTTATCGGTAATTAAGTAATCATTATGCACTAATCGAAATATCAATTATTATATACAAATATCACTAAATGGACATCCAAAATAACTTAGTATGTTAATTAAATGCATGATTGTGAAAATTCTTACATTTTTAATCAAGTTTTCAACCAACACATAGATATAACATGTTTCCTAACATATGACATAATGTAGGGACTGAGTCATACCATAATCCTTTCATTCGCACTAAGTACCTTTACATGAACATAAATCCAAAATTATATTTTCTTCTCATGTGACATAATATATCTCGATTTCAGTTTCAAATCATATTCATTGCAAACGAAATTCTCAAACCAAAGGCATGACCAAATCATCTTTTAACTACTATAGCATGTATCACGATTCTCTAAAATAATAAGACGAACATAGCATATAGTCCTATTTAAATCACTCGGCTAAAATCATTAAGGTGAAGGAAATTAGATCAAATAACTTAAGAGACTATAGAGCATAATCACTACCCATACATGTATTTCCTTATCTTAATCTCGTCCTTAAGCATGCAATTTCTTTAGGTGTTATCCCATGATCTAGATCCTGAACGGTGATTTCCGATCGAACCTTCAAGGGATGAAGCTTTAGATGCCCCTTTTTTATTCTTGTTGCTCTCATGGACCTGAAGAATTCACCTGTGTACTTTGGCCGAGACCAAAAATCGTGGAGCAAGAAGACACTGAGAATTGGAGAAATGAGAATGAGGAAGAAGAAAAGAGAAAGGGAAGAAAATGAGGTTTTATGGCATTGAATCTCCCTGGGGTTTCATGTCGTTTGAAGCCGGTGGAGGGGTTACCAATTCCTCTTCATTATGATAGAATAAAGAAGACATAAACAAAGTGGATCTTTTGACAATTTTATGAACACCCGAAAGTATCTCGGTCATCTGGTTGTGCGTCGGCCAACTGTCAACTCTAATCCGACGCCAACAACATTTAAAAATTTTAAATTTTATGGGATTTTCAATGTATTACGTAATTAAAAATTAAAGAGGGTGTTTTTCCTTCATGTGATTGTTTAGTAGAAATGTTTTAAGTTTAAAAGATTATATGAAGATCGTTGGAAAACTTTTGTAGGAAAAAATCCAACTAATCCAACCCCTCACAAGCCATAAGGGGATCCCTCGATGGATAAATATTGAAGAATTTTTTTTCTAAAACATATTTCCGTCCAATATCAATATTAAACTTGGAAATGAAGGTTTTCGGATAGAGAAGTTATATATGAATAAGAATTAGAGTTATTTGCTCCTACATACCCTTCGAAATATATTTTTCTGCATTTTTTTAATTATAAACTATAAATTTATAAATCTTAATTCGTAAATTAATAAATTTATAAAATTTCGTTCGGATAATAATAGAGAAATGATTTTAAAGATAGCACAATAAGAATATGAATTTCATGAATAAACTAAATTTTATTTCAAGTGGCTCTTGCATCCCCTCAATTAACTAAGTTATATATATCATGATTCCAAACTAGCTGTTCATCCACAATTTCTTTTTCAAGATGTGCATCGTGCATGTTCCGAGGAAATTAAAAGACGTGGACATGTCATCCTCTATCTAATAAGCTTACGTATCGTTTCATTCAACCCAACATTCTCTATCCTATCATTAAGTCTGTGTGACAATTTGCTTCATAAGGAAATTTCGAAGTATGACGTCATGGATAATGGTATATCGATCTTTAATTAAGATGGACTTCGGAATATCATAAATACTTTTCGAATTATATTTTTAAAAATTGGATCCACTATTCAATTAGATTATTAGACGGTGATATGATTGGTTCAGTCAAAAGTTACTCGATTAAGTCATTTATTTATAAAATTAATATTTAATTAACAATTTTGGAAATATATCGTAAATGAAATCGTAAAAGTTAAAAAAAGTCTCAAAAAATCAAACATTAATAACATATTTTCTTGAAGTGTAATATGCATTATTTATAATACCTTTAATTTTACTATTTTTTCGTTTTTGAAAAATTAGTAAGTATATAGTTTTTTTTTTAATTTTCCATTACTTCTCTCCGGCAATTTATTTACAAATTCAAACTGACTTACCTTATTATTAATTTCTCTTTTAGTTCACCCTCCATAGTCAGCTTGATCACTTATTTTTCTCGTTTTTTATATTTTTCCACTTCCTTCCTAGAATACATTTTCCTTGTTCTCCATTTTATTTCTATATGCTTTACATCTTAAGAAAAAAATGACTTAAGTCGATTTTTTTGGGTGAAACGATCGGTTTAACTTGGTCATCCAGTTCTTTGCAAAAATTATTTTCCTTAAATTTATTGCTCTGGCAAACTACATCAAATCGAATGTCCCTGCACAATTGAAATATGTGGATTGACTTTTTCCATGGTTATAAATCATGATCTTAATAGCACGATATTACGACTTTACTTGTGATATACGATCTCGATCTCATATTTATGATCTTTTTGTAGGGTTACTATGATAGTAAAATAGGCAAGATCATAAGATTTATCGATTCTATCAATATTATTTTATTTTATTTTACTTTTTTAAAATTTTACTAAGTGCAACATGATTTTGTTGAAATAAAATTAAGAAGATAATGATTAGTTATATTAAAATTAAAAAATATTTTAACAAAACAAATGTAATATTAATGTATATTAGAAAATATTTATATAATTTTACTTCATAGTAATCATATTATTATCATCTCTTTGTCAATTCATATTATATTATTACTACATAATTAAGTAGTGTCTATATAGAAAGGGTTTAATGTCAGAGCCGTCGGATTTAATCGAGCGGTTGTAGTATTTGCGTGCGGTTCACTGAAATTATAAACCGCTCTTAACTTGTGTTGAACCGATTTCAACCGGTCTTCGGACGCCTGCTCACCGGTCGTCCTTCTCTCGAACGTCACTGCGCGGCTTCCATCACCCTCACCGTCGTGTGCTTCGCCCAATAAGACAATGTCGTCGTCATCGCTCTACACGCAAACGTTGTTTGCGACTGGTCTGCCGCCGCCACTCGCCTGCTTGCCGCCCTGGAACTCGCTAGCCTCCTTCATCGTTGTCCTCACTCGCCGCCATCGCTGTTGTCCTCACTGCTCGCCGCGGACGTCAGTAGGCGTGCAGTCCTCGACCTCGCTTGTAGTCGTAGATGCCAACACACGCCCGATCGTGCAACTCTGCGCCACGGACCAGTCGACGGTCTTCACGGACTTCAGCCGGGCAAAGCCATCAACGTCGCCCGTCGCCTCGACCTCATTCACCGCCGCCCTCCCTCCCTCGTTAACGAGGAAGATGACGCCCGGGAAGGCAAGGTCGGGCGGAAAACGGAAAGGTCGGTCGGACAGCGGCGAGGTCGGGAGAAATAGCAAAATAGCATGCAGATGGGGAGACAGATCGAATCCAGTTCAGAGAGTGAACCATGGGTTTATTTTTGAAAATCTCTCTAAACCATGACAATCTCCATCGATCGTTCATTCATCATCCAATGGTAGCCAAGATAGGTAGGAGCATCCTACCGGTTCAGATGAGTAGGACGCCCATTAAATTCATATAAGAAATCTTAATAGGATAATAGTTAAGTTAATATCATCTACAATATAAATTATTATAATTTCATTAAAAATAATTTTATATATTAAATTAATTTTTAATATATAGATATAGGGACGAGCAAATCTAAGTTCGGGATCGGATCTAAGTCGTCCAGGTCCCGACCCGGTTTGCTCTAATTGGACATCCTAATTTAATCGGGACAAATATTAGAAAATTTTTATTGCCCCAATTTATTCACAAAAAAATTAAAAAATAAATATAATATTCAATATTATTATATAAATATGATAATTATTAAATAAATTACATATATAATAATATATTATAATAGATATTTAAGATATACATATAATAAAATATATAATTTTAACTAAAATACACTTAAATACAATATTTCAAATAATTTAATATTAATATAATATATATTACCGGGTGGAAACCTCGTCCATGTTTTTACAATCCGGATATGGTCCTGGCTGAGTATCAAGAAAGAGATCCCGTCTTAGATCCGAGAAAAAACCAAAATTTTCGAATTGACAAGGACTAGGACGACAAGTACACCCCTATATAGATAAGATCTTACTATTATCTATTTGATATCAGGATAATAGATAAGATCTTACTATTATAATAGCACGATATTACGATTTTACTTGTGATCTATGATCTCGATCTCACGTTTGCGATCTTTCTGTAGGGTTAGTATGATCGTAAGATAGACAAGATCGTAAGATTTTATCGATTTTACCAATATTATTTTATTTTATTACTTTTTAAAAGTTTTACTAAGTGCAACACGATTTCGAGAAATAAAATTAAGAAGATGAGGTTGATTATATTAAATTTTTTAAAAAAAATTAACAAAGAAATGTAATATTAATGTATATTACAAAATATTTATCTAATTATACTTCATATTAATTATATTATTATATTATTTTTTTCAATTCATATTATATTATTATTACATAAGTAGTATGTATATATATAGGAAACCTTAATAGGATAAGGAGGTGTCTGGCAAAATAGAAAAAATCCATAGGTTTGTTTGGCAAATAACTAATGGATGGATGGGATGGAGTGGCATGATGTGTTATTAAAAAGTTCATGTTTGGATAATAAATTATATAAGATGTGGAGTGGGGTAGTGAATGTTTTATTTGTATAAAAATCATTTTTATCCTTCATTATATATTTAAAGTATTTATAATAATTAATTAGGGGAGAGCGGGTTGACCTGGTCGCCCTTGCCCCCACTGGCCCAGATTTTCCGAATTTTTTTTGATACGATGGATAATTGAGTAAAAAATGAGTCTCATTTTTTTGACACCCGGCCGGGTCGGGTCGGGATCGAATCTAGATTTTACATCCCGATCTGATTGAATATATTATATTAGTATTAAATTATTTTTAAATAGTATATTTATGTTTATTTTGAATAAAATTGTATATTTACTAAAAAATTTTATTTAATAAAAATGATAGATAAATATGTACATAATATATCAATGAATGTGTGTGAGAGAGAGTTAGTGAGATAGAGATGTGGTTTAATTTGATAAGAAGAGAAATAATTTAATTTGATAATAAAAAAGGGAAAGAGATTAATTTGGTCTAAAATATTCTATTCCTTCTCATTCCACCAATTTGGTGGAATAAAAAATGTGATGTTTGAAGGGCTTAGCTATTTCATCCCACCCCTCTTAATTTAAATAAAAAATATAACCAAACATGGTGTAACTAATTTCATTCCCTCGTACTCTACCCCACCCCTTCATAACCCTCAATCCAAACATACCCAAAGAAGTCACTTTTTAAAAAGTGGTTTCCTTAGTTTTTATTTCATAGTATTAAACTCATTCCAATTATTTGGATACTAGCTAAATTGACTTTTTTCCAATACTATTTAATATAATAATCACTATTATTATAAACAATGTATTCATATGAAAAATAATATATATACTTATATCAATATTTTCGTAATCACATTAGATATTTTTTTTAAAAATGAGTTTTTTGTCAAATTTAAAATTCGAAATGAGATCGTTAAATTTATTAATAGTTTTTCACAAAAGGCTTGTTTTATTTAAATTTTGAAAATCAAAAGTTTCAATACGACCATTAATCTTTAACGATAAAAAATAAAAGGAAGACTTTTATAAAGTCCTCCCACTCTACACATTATATTCATCATTCAAAGAGCTACATCTCATTTCATTTTATTCTCCCTAGTTTCTTCCCTTCTAAGCCAATAACAATATTTTGAAATCTATGGATATGCTCTTACATCGAAGAAGGAAAATGCAAGAAGACGCTGAAGAGTTCATGCATGTCATCCTACCTATGGTCTAAGAGGTACGAGTAGATAAGAGAGCCATTCATACTTCTATGTTAACAGGGCAGGCGTATGTGAAAGAAGTTTTAAAAGGGCATGAGAAACATTGTAAAAGAGCGTTTCGTATGGATATTCATATTTTTCATTTGCTTATTCAATGTTTGAAAGAAAAACAATTAGTTTGAGATACAAGAGGTGTTATAGTGGAAGAGCAATTAGAAATGTTTGTTTATATGTTGGCTCGTAATGCTAGTAATCGTATAGTGCAAGAACGATTTCAGCATAGTGGGGAGACCATTCATCATCATTTTAGCAATGTATTGGAAGCAATTGTGCAACTATCCCAAAATTTTATAGTTCCCCCCTCAACAATTGCTACTCCTTTGAAAATTAAAAATAGCGGCAAGATTTTTCCATATTTCAAGGTACGCATATTTATTTATTTTTCCAAAATTTTAGTTTATTGTATGAATATTAAATTATTTTTTTTGAATAACAGGATTGCGTTGGCACAATTGATGGTACTCATGTTCCTATAACCATTGCACAACATTTACAAGATCCTTACCACAATTGCAAGGGTACTTTATCTCAGAATGTGATGATCGCATGTGATTTTGATCTTCGTTTTGTATATGTAAGAGCTGGATGGGAATGTTCTGCTTCAGATACTAGAATTCTACAAAACTTATTGGATCAAGAATTTTTTGTTCCCCCCGGTAAGTACTATCTAGTGGATGCAAGTTATGCAAATACTCCAAGTTTTATTGCACCTTGTAAAGGAGTATGATATGATTTACAAGGACAAGGATGCACTGGAGAAAAACCGAAGGACTATAAAGAGTTATTCAATCTTCGACATGCTTCGCTTCGGAATCATATTGAATGCATTATTGGTATATTAAAAATGCATTTTCCAATACTCAAAGTGGTAACATTTCACCCAATTGATTCTCAAACTGATATAGTTATTGCCTCATATGTACTTGACAACTATATTAAAATGTATAATGGAGATACAAGATGGTTAAATAATAATGTAGTCGATATCGACCCGAATGAAAGTAGAAGTGCCTGATGGTGATGATGAATACCTTGGAGATGTTGATCATATGAATAATCAACGAAGCCTAGGTGCAATGATGTGAGATTGTATTGCTAAAGCAATGTGGGAAGACTATTGCTGATATGGAAGAAATAGAAGCACCATTTAATAAGATGTTAGTTTCATTTTTATGATGGTTATGTCATTTTTAGTATGTACTTGAAATCTTTTGAATTTAATCAAGTTTGCATTACATTTTCTTAAACAATATAATATAAAAAATAGATAAGATACAAACTTTAACAAAGCACAATATCAAAGTACATAAACTATAAACTGAATTCACTTGTCCACAAATTATCGAAGTTCTTAAACTAAAATATAATCCATGAAATTTAGCAAATTACATAAACTTAGATCACACACATCTTGGAAAAAACTACAAACCACATTTGAGAATCATCATTCTAATCCATTCCTTTCTTTGTTCTTCAAGTGCTAAAAATACCTCACGATTATTTATCTCGTTGAATATCTCAATCATCTTAAAAAAGTCACTATTATCAAATCCATCCATTTCATTGAAAGCATTTATGCACTTGGTTATGGAGTATTCTTTGGATGGTTGAGATCTTTGTCTCTCCATGGTAGAAAAGAATTGTTGAGCTTCTTCTCGATGAAATTCAAGATATTCATCTTGAATTTTTTTTTAGATTTTCTAGATGAACCTTGATCAGATGCCCGAGAAGAACTTGGTCGTTTCATGGATGGATTAGCTTGTGGTTGTGGTATTGGAGTAGGTTCCACACCATGTTGAGTTTCTTCAATTTGAGATGGTACTTGGCTGCAAAATAGATCATGTTCATCAACATTATGCTCTCCAACTGCTTCTTTTCATTCTCTAAGAAAATCTCTAGGAGCAGGAATTGATGGCATCGGTGACTGTGATAATGGCGATGCAGACGGATCAGACGATGAAGCAATTCCTTCTGCACGTGAGCGATTTCCTACTGCAAACTTACTTGCAAAGAAATATTATCAAAAGACATTTATGTAGAAAATAATTTGTCCTAATACAAAAATAATCTTCACATACCATTGTATAAATCATGAAGTGCAACAAAATGCGGAAACGGTTGCTTGTACCACTTTTTTGCATTAGGTAACCTCTACATATTTAATAAACTTCAATAGGAGTACTAAAATTTTTCACAAAAGGAATTTTTAGAAGATTTAAAAAATACCTCCAAGATTGGTTACCAAACATGGCCAGGAGCTTCGACTATATTATTTTCATAGTCCCACCTAAATCCACTCAATTCGGTCAGGTACTTGACAACTTTATATTGTTTCTTAAGATCTTGTTCAAGATCTCTAATTTGTCTTACATGAAAATGATTAAATGGATACCTTTCATTCATATCATGCAACATCTTGTTCAATGCCTCTTTATTCCAATCATTTTGTGCTATATATTTTGGAGTATTATAATCACATAACAATTTCACAAAATAACTTTTTTTCATTTCATTCCAGCAAGTCCTGTAACACTCTTTTTTTTTATTATCCATACAACACAGAACATATATAATCAGATATTTGAACACTATAAGCACATAAAACCAACATATATAATCAGATATTTGAACACTATAAGGACATAAAACCACCAAGCAAAACATATTAGCATAGACTAGCCATCAGCATGCTCTCATTAGTCAACAGCTTGCCAATCACATTGCTTGGTCTAGCTTATCTGGTGGCATTCTTTACAAACAACAGAGAGGACGAAGCAACTCTATGGATTGCATAAAATCATATCAACACGTGATCAGGTTACTTAACTGGCTAATGACATAGTACAAAGTAGAGCATCTTTATGTGTTTGCCATTAATGCTGCCTTTAGTCATGTATGTAGGAATAAGCAAATCAAAGAGTGTTCATAAATAATATAATCTCCTCAAAATTATTGATCAAGGAATCGAATCATTCCACAAATTAAGGGGAAAACATAAAACTTTTAGGACTGAAAACAAAAAATTCATCTAAGATTGTGTACACTCCTAAAAACAAAAAGTAATTCTAAGATTGTGTACACTTCTGCAAACGCATTGTGACTAAATCATATTCCTCTCACCCTGCCAGTGAGCTTTGCTCTCTTCTCAGTCACCAGATGAGATCTCTAATTTGGAGGAAGAAGAGGAATTCCATGACTGGAGGAAGAGGAGGAAGTGGGTCGAGATTTGGGTGGTGGGAATCTAGAAAAATAAAAAGGAGCAAAAGAAATAGAAGTTGAGAAATCTGACCTTTTTCTTGTGAATGATCCATTTCACGAATGAAGGATGAGACAAAGAAGAATATGAGACTGACAAAGACGGAGAGAAGAACTCCTCTTGGTGGATGCTCCGAGTAGCAGTCGTCTGGAAGAGAGGATGAAATCGAAGAAGTAGAGAGGAAGAGCAAACATGCTGGCAACACAACGGAAAGGAAATCAAACGGAGGCCAACCCTAATTTTTTTACACTAGATGAGTGCCTCTTCCTGGAGTATATTTGGCAGCGTTTTCATATTCAAACAACAAAAAGGGAAATATAAATCATGTTCCGGATAGGTGGTCTCCCAAACGGGGCCTAATAGTTAAGTTAATATTATCTACAATATAAATTATTATAATTTCATTAAAAATAATTTTAAATATAATTTTATATATTAAATTATTTTTTAATAGGGATGAGCAAATTCGGATTCAGGACCGGGTCCAGGCCGTCCAGGTCCTGACCCGGTTTACTCCGATCGGGATATCCCGATTAAACTAGGACAAAAACCATAATTTTCAATGTCCCAATTTAATCACAAAAAAATTTAAAAATAAATATAATAAGAAAAATATTCAATATTATTAATTAAATTATATATATATAATAATATATTATAATAGATATTTAAGATATGCTTATAATAAAATATATAATTTTAATAAAAATACACATAAATATGATATTTAAAATAATTTAATATTAATATAATATATATTATAGAGTCAGCACCTCGTTCAGGTTTTCACTGATATTTAAAATAATGTAATATAAATCTAATATATATTATCGAGTCAGCAACTCGTTCAGGTCTTCACAATTCTGGATCTGGTCCGATCGTGTGCACCCCTGTATAGATAAGATCCTACTATTATCTATTGGATTTAATGGGTGTCCCCCCAACTTAGATGGGGGACTTTTCACCCATTAAACGGCGCCCGTCCGATGCGAATCGGATGGAGCGCATCTAAGCCGACCTCATATAGTGTGGAGGCTGGCTTATTGATCGGTCCGACAAAGTGAAGAACCGCACCCAGTCCGCAGCGGTACAAAAGCGACCGGGTAAAATTTTTTTACCCATTTGTCGTCGCGCTCTCTCTCTCCTCTTCTCTCATCTCGCTCTCTCTCTCGTTTTGCCCCTCCGAGCTTCTACCCGCGCCGTCCAGATCTATCGTCGGAGATGTCGTCCGTCCGGATCCACCGGCCGCCGTAGAGAAGATCCACGCGACGGTAAGATTTTTTCACTTCTTTTACCCTCTCGCGCTCTCTCACCTCTTTTACTTTCTGGATCTCAGCGCCTCCGGCAAGATTCGGCCAGATCCGCCCGGATCCGCCCCCCTACTGCGCTCGCACGCCGTCGGCCGCCCGCCCTACCGCTCCCGTCTGAGGACCGCGCCACTGTCCGCCCACCCGCCCGCCCTGCCGCTCCCGCCGAGGACCGCACTGCCGCCCGCCCGTCAGCCCTGCCGCTCCCGCCGAGGACCGCGCCCGCCGTAGAGATGATCCACGCGACGGTAAGATTTTTTCACTTCTTTTACCCTCTCGCGCTCTCTTACCTCTTTTACTCTCTGGATCTCAGCGTCTCCGGTCAGATTCGTCCGGATCCAGCCAGATCCGCCCCCCTCCTGCGCTCGCATGTCGCCGGCCACCCGCCTGCCCGCCCTACTGCTCCCGCTGAGCACCGCGCCGCCGCCTGCCTTGCCGCTCCCACCGAGGACCGCGTCGCCGCCCGCCCGCCCTGCGGCTCCCGCCGAGGACCGCGCCGCCGCCCGCCCGCCAGTCCTGCCGCTCCTGCCGAGCGCCGCCCGCCCCACCGCACCGTCCCGTCATTTTTTTTATGTTAATCTCCGTTAATCATGTAATAGTGATTAATAACACTTTTGTAAATTCTTCATTTTTTGTGTTACGCATGTTAATTTTTTATTTTTTGGTCAGAGATTTAGGCCCTGATCAGTATGAGCTGCATGCTTATGTGGCATGTCATAAGGTTCTTCATATGTTTCATGCCGTGTGTCATCTGTTGTTGCTGAAAGCTCAGTGCGTGTGTAATTTGCGTGTATCATTATGACACATTGTTATTCTTTTACCAAAGACGATAGACACGATTATGTATCACCATTCATCTCTTTTGTCTGTAGATTTATGAGTTTGCTCGCTGCACATCGGCTGGACATATCTATGGATGTGTTATTTAATGTGCCTTTTCAACTTCATCATTACTAGATGAAGATTCTGGAGAAAACATATGATAATAACGCATAGAGCTAAGATTCTAAAAATATAAAATAAGTGTTTCCACAAGTCTAACACCAAGGCCATAAGTATATGGGACCTCAAAGTATCTCACGAAAACTTTTATTTTGCTCTCTGGATATTTGGAGAAGTTCCTCATGCGTGTTAAAGCTGTTCGGCAAGCTTGGTATTATGCATCTGACAACAAGGATGTGCAATAATGCAAACGTGTGGAGTGATATGTAGCACTCACTTGCACCAATCTCGCAAATTAAATCGAGATAAACTCAATGAATTAAAGAACAAGGATAACAAATATATTCAAGAGCAATACTCAGATATCCAAGACTGAATCATTAAGAACATAAGTAACCATCTTGGAAGTGCCTAAAACAAGGGCAGCTGTTGCGTCCTCTAAATGAGAAGTGTCTGGCCAGAACGTTTAAAGTAGGTGTTTACAACAAGAAGGCATGCTAGAAAAATTTAGCCAAAGCGGCAGGACTGGCGGGTGGGCGGCGGCGCAGTCCTCGGCGGGAGCGGCAGGGCGGGCGGTCCTCGGCGGGAGCGGCAGGGCAGACGGGCGGGCGGCTGCGCGAGCGGCAGGGCGGCCACGCGGGGGGGCGGGCGGTGGCGCGGTCCTCAGCGGGAGCGGCAGGGTGGGCGGGCGGCAGCGCAGTCCTCAGTGGGAGCAGCAGGGCGGGCGGGCGGCAGCGCAGTCCTCAGTGGGAGCAGCAGGGCGGGCGGGCGGCGGCGTGCGAGCGCAGCAGGGGAGCGGATCCGGGCAGATCTGGCCGGAGGCGTTGAGATCCAGAGAGTAAAAGAGGTGAGAGAGCGCGAGAGGGTAAAAGAAGTGAAAAAATTTTACCTTCGTGTGGATCATCTCTACGGCGGCCGGTGGATCCGGACGGATGACATCTCCGGCGGTAGATCTGGACGGCGCGGGTAGAAGCTCGGAGAGGCGAAACGAAAGAGAGAGCGCGAGATGAGAGAAGAGGAGAGAGAGCGATGACAAATGGGTAAAAAAATTTTATCCGGCCACTTTTGTACCACGGCGCATCGACCGGACCGGGCGCGGTTCTTCACTTCGTCGGACCGATCAATAAGCCGGCCTTCACACTAGATGAGGCCGGCTTAGATGCGCGCCCGTCTGATTCTCATTGGACGGACGCCGTTTAATGGGTGAAAAGTCTCCTCATCTAAGTTGGGGGGACACCCATTAAATCCTTATCTATTGGATATCACGATATCTTGCGGATCTCTTCTAATTTTGTTGGTTAAGACATTCCGATCTGCTTTCTATTATTTACTTTGAATTCCTCTATTTTTCTGCATCTCTATAAGGAAATCAATTGTCTTTAGAAAAGTACAATTATTTCTAGAAACATTATTAAATATTCGATTTTGCAAAGAAAGCCGAACGTATTAATTTTCTATATGACCCTAAGAAAAATGCAATCAATTCAACGTAACATTAAATGTGTGTGTCATTTCCACTGTATAAATAATAAATTATCATCATGTTTCTTTTATTTAATATTTAACTCAATGCTAGGAGACATTATAGACCCTTGAATCATGAACATTATTTTACGTCTGATTAATTTAAAGGCAACAATAGAGGCATGTACAAAACTTATTATATTTATTTTTATCAGTTTTCCGATTATTTTATTATCCAACATCTATAAATTTCATTTTTTAACCGTTTCCCAAGTTCTATAATTTAGCATCTAGCAAGATTCATTTTTTAATTAGTAAGCAATGTGACCATCGAACTGCAACTCTTAATTAATTTGATTCAGCCTTGATTACTCATGTTATATTAGGCAATATAAGGATGCAATTAAAATGTCACTCATATGGAAAAAAAAATGTTAGGATGGGATTTGGGGACATGCAACTTTTGTTGAGGGAGTTGAACTTTAAAATAAGATTTTATAATCTAATTCAAAGTGCCAATTTAAGCATTTATACTTTGTATCTCAGATTAAATTAACATTTTAAATATAAAAAATTCAAAGTGCCAAATCTTCTATTTGAAATCTTGGACATAACTTCTTCCTAGATGTTGAGGTCCTTCATCAGCCTAGTGGCTTATTACTCTCGCAATGCAATATCCCAAAATTTTTTAGATTAACAATTATCTTAATAATTAAAATAAATTTAAAATTTTAGGACTTGCTAAAGAAAGTTAAAGTTTGAAAAGAAATAAAAAATATAATTAGAGGAAAGATAAGATATGAGTAAAAGATTAGATAAGAAAAGTTTGAAGGAGAATAAAAGTATTATTATATAAGAGATATTAAAAAATAATTTCTAATGAAATTAGGAGCTGAAATTATAATCAAATTAGGGATTCAAAATTGAATTTAAATTTAACTATAAGAGTAAAACTAAGAATTTTAGATCCAAAAATATCTATAAAGATAAAATAATATTATTTTATTATTTTATTCCAAAATATTAAAAGATAATAATATAATTAATTATTAAATTCCAAAAATTTAGGAACAATTATGGTTAGGAGAGATAGAATAAAGGACAAATTATTAAAAGAAAATAAAAGATGAAGTTTGATATAGTATTGAATTAGGACTCTTAAAAGGATGAAATTAAGAGTTTTTATAAAGATAATCTAAAAATAAAAAAATATATTATTACTTTAAAAATAAAAAGTAATAAATTTATGCTCTCTCTCGATCTAAGGTGAAATTTTGGGTCATTACACACAACCTTCAATATGCCAAGATGACTTGAGCCCTGCTTGTTTGCTGCTAATTCCAAGCTCCCATACCTCGTGATCACAAGACCAGATATCCTTACGTCACTAGTTCAGTAAGCCAATACATGAATTCACCAGCCACGCACCTTAGCATATGTTGTCAAGCGTATCCTTCACTACCACAAATCCACCATAGATCTTGTCAAGCGTATCCTGCAATGCAACTTCTTGACTTCTCTAATGTTGACCCGGCTATCAACACTCATGGTAGAAAATCCATCAATGGATTCACCATATATTACTACACCAACCTCGTCTCCTCATCAGCCTAAAACAACAATGGATGAAGCTGTGATCCTCGAGGAGTTTGAATACAAAACTCTAGTTGACACAATTGCAGAATTTCATATGATTACAATCTTTGCTTTGTGAATTTATGTCACGACCTCGAATTAAATCTTAATTTAATCCGAAGTTCTCGACTTATTACGGATGATCAAATAAAATTGATAAAAGATTGCAGAAACGTGATGTAATTTAATTTTTTTATAGTAAGAATAAAAGTATATCATTAAATAAATTACACAATAAATGATGATCATTTCAGAGCAAACTGATACTCCTTAAGTTGTACATTTCATAAAATAACTTTATTTTCAATACGACTTATTTTGACATAAGTAATAAACATGACTAACTCTCTCGACATCTTAATAGAAAGGTACGAGAGACATAAATTTTCTCATCATACCACATGTTATAAAATCCTTTTAATATTATCGCCTCGCACAATCCCCAATGAGCTATATGAATATGATAAATATTAAAATAATATCATGAGCAAAAATAGCTCAGTAAGTTAATAATTTATAAGCTATGTGGTACCATCTAATTAATTCGGAGAGACATGCAAAGTCATGAAATAATTATAATATCACAATCATACTCCAATTACAATCAATATCATTCAAATCATATCGAATAGATGTATGTAAATGCAATACTCTCATATGAATGCACGGACCAACTAGCTAGTGGTCGGTAGGTGGACTCAAGAGGTGGCTCCCATCATAATCAGCGATGTAGCACTTAGCTCCATTATACCTTATCCATTTCGGAAAACATATCATATAGCAATAGGTGGAGTTTAGAGGTGGCCCCTATGGATTCTAGAAGTGGCTCTCATCGCGACTCCTCATGATGTAGCACTTAACTCAGCATGGCACTTAGCTCCGACATATCTCATCCCATTATTGGAGAACAGAATGATGAATTGGGCTCTAGAGGTGGCTCCATCATGATCAACGATGTAGCACTTAACTCCAGCCATCATACAATGCAATGCAATGCAGGTAGATACAAATGCAAATGCATGATTCATCATATAATAATTGTATCTCAATATAAGAAAATAAATCATATCAAATACCATTTCAAACGGAACAAGATTGCACTTCTCGTAATTCATTCATATCATATCACATATGCTTTTTAATGTGCAATCATACAGTCATTCATATATATTTTTCATAATTGTATTTGTCGAAATCAATTCATAACCTATCCAAAATATATTCAATACATATAACAAATCGATGTCACACCGAATTCAAAAGAGGGGAATACATAGAGTAAGAAAAACCAACTTAACTAACATGAGTGATATCAAATTACTTTTCCTTTTTCCATTCCTTTATCATTCTTTTAGTCTTATAATGTTCTTATCAATGCTATGGTGTGCAAACAAATATGTCCTACAGGGACGCAACAATGATTAATTCTATATACCCCTCATGCCTTTGGTCCTATAACTTAATTAATTACTCAATCATAAAAGTTCATCTTGTACCCTGTCAGCTTGCATACCTTATGAAATAAATTCATATATCTTAATATAAATAATAGAATCAAATGATTCAAATTTTACTTAGCTCAACATTAAAGAATACTGAATTTGTAAACATTTCATATTTTATTTCCCTATGATTGGTTCTCAGAAAAATCAACAATTAACTAAAATTTTATATTGTTTATGCGTGCTGACAAATTGAGTGGTCTTCAGTTTATCATTTATACAAAATAGGAAATAATTCATGTTTTGGTAATTTAAATTTTCTCCAAATGTAGACTTCCTGAGATATGACTCATAAAATTTCTAGATTTTATATCTTTCCTAGCCGAGAATCATAAATTTAACAACTTTTAATTAAACTGAGATTAGTCCTAGGTTGCATTATGACAAGCTGAGAGAGATTCGGTTAAACTTTTATAACTTTCATTATACATATTTTTTTTGAGAGATTCCAACTTTCCATGATCCTGTATCTATATGAACATAAATTAGCAATTAATTCCATCACCTATAGAATTTACCACATGATTTACAAAATCGGATAATAGTTTTGGCGGACAGAATGATAGCACCTTAAGGAAGAGAACCTAACATCCTCTACAGACCTCTTATTAACTTGATTCCAAATCTTAATGAAAGTAGACTCCAAGAGGATTAACCTAAGTAAATTCCATAATTTTTGAAGCACCTAAACTTATGTAAATGTATATATAATTTTAGAAGCAGTTTGGAGATGCCTAGGGTTAACCTTACTCATGAGAAACATGGCTTTTACCCCATAATTAATTAAGGTCCAAGGATGAATGAGGTGAAAGAGGTGCAGAGGAACCCTAATTACAATTATATGTATTTAAAATCTATGGAATAATAGTAGAAGAACTTACCCGAGATGAAAACCCTTGTTTGTTCTTCTTTTCCTCCCTCTTCTCCTTGATTGTTCTTCAACACTCCATCCTTGCTTAGGGTCGGATGGGGTTGATAGGGGATAAGAAGGAAGGTATTAGAAGATAAGGTTGGATGGGTAGAATCTGACTTAAGGTCAGTCATGGATGCCAGGTCAAGTTTGCCCTTCTGTTAGCATTATTTACATGTCTTGTCATTTAAGTAAATGGCTTCTCTTTTGCCTATAAATAAAATATTAAAAATATAAATAATACATTAATATAAATAAGAAAGTGCCTCCAATTTGAATTCAAATAAAATATTAAAAAATAAATAACCAAGGAATCGAAATTTAAAATTTTGTCCGAAGAACAAAAATCGTGATTTTATAGATTTTTCGATTTTGCATCTATGTTTTACTTAAGTAAAACACCTCCTAAAAATTGTTAAAAATCAAATTTATAACTCTTTGGTATATAGGAACAATTAATGAGATTTTAATTTTCTTAATTCTAATATTTTTAAAAATCATGTTTTCATGCCTTGGACGAATTTTTGCCAAATTTCAACGATCAAATACTATGAGTTATAACTCATGCCTTAACACATATATCCTTTTTCTTATCAATAATATAATATAATATTAACATATGTGATTAAATGTTAATGCGATATTTCTATAGAGTAGGAAAAGGCGGCAAGTATACCGGTCGCACAAGTAGTAAAAAAATATCGATCCCATGAAGACTTTTATCTCTTATTCAAACTAGATAAGAATGTTTTAAGAGAAATGAATTGTAGAAATGATCAGAGAGAAATAAAAAGCAGATCCAAGAAAGGGGAAATATCAAGAAGGAGAAATGTTGATCTCATTGAGCATTCCTCCATTGTTATTCAAATTAAGTAGGAAAATCACATCTGATAGAAATAATTGAAAGATAAATTAGGACTCTAACTAGATGTCCTATATATTTTATTAATTAAATATTTGAAGAAAGTTTAACTAAATCATTCTCTAAATATTTATGAATAAAACATAAAATAATTCAAATCATGTCAAAGGCTCCTCAATCGAGTAAGTCTGAGTCCACACTCCTCTAAATCTCACTTAGTAGATAGGGGAGAGATATGAGATGTTAAAAAGGAATTAGATTTATAAGAAACACAACATCCATATTCAGATAAAATAATCTTTAATTAAAATAACAGTGGAGCTCAACAAATTAAAACCAACAAAGGACTAATCCATTGTTGGAGAGGTAAACATCATAATGCAAAAAAATAGAGTACAAAAGATTAGCAATAAAAAGAACTCTAAAATGTGACTTTAAACAAAGTAGCCACAAGACTTTCCTTTGAAATGTGGATGATTTCCTTCTAGATCTGATGCCTCCTTGGAGTGGAAGGAGGGGTCTTCTTATAGTCGCCCGTGACCAAAAGTCTAGGTGTCAAAATGGACCGTGTCATTAATGACACGGGCTGTGTTGATTAATACCACGATTACGCGGGCGTGACACGGTGTGATAAATCTTTCGATATGAATAACACGGACCGTGTCATTAATAACACAGACCGTGTTGTCTTCTGGAATCACGACAGAAATCTTCGCGCCATTATCAGACACGATCCGTGTTGGCATAAAACGGTCCGTTTTAATCAGTGCGTGATAGAATTTTCCCAGCCCGTGTTGGAGTTGACGCGACTTTGATAAACATGGCCCGTGTCATCTAGACGCAGGTTGTTTTCTGCTCCTGTCAAGCAAATTTTGTTAAAATCACACAATAATAACATTTCCACAAAAACAAAATTAAAAAATTGATGCATGATCATCCAATTTTAACTTATAAAAGTGCAAGATAATATGTAAAATTGACCATGCATCACAATCCCCAAGTTTGAATATTTGCTTGTCCTCAAGTAAGATTCAAAATAAGATATGATCTTCATCAAAATACTAATACTTTTCTCTTCTCATTGTTTATTTTTCATCTATCGTGGAAGTATCTCTTCTCTTTCCAAATGATTCCTGCTTCAAAGAATATATGATGCTAAGACATTTTGAAATCAATAAACAGTTAATCTCAACTATATAGCTAAAAGAAGTCTTAATTTTGAATATATAAATATAAAATGACCTCTTTTTTTTTACAGGTTCCTCCATCTTGCTCAAAGTTGTTCATGTAACAGGTTTTCAATTGACGGATCCCAGACCAGTTGGCCTTAACTCATCAGGCAAGAATCCCCAACGGGTCTAATGGCCCGAACACACTAAGGTGCCAGAGATACACATTTTATTTTATTCAACTTCTTTGGAAGTTTTTTTTGCTCAATATATATTTATTCAATAAGAAGACTACTTTTGAAAAATCCAAAAGAGACTAACATCTAGAGATCGTCAAAGCAAAATAATTAGCTCCAACTACTTTTCCAAAAATCTTATACTAAGGCGATAAATGAAAAAAACTTTTGATCAAGAAATTCATAAGCAAAGAAATGTTCATGAAATCTTCGATTAAGAACAAGGAAATAAAAAAAATCTGAGAGTAGTGATGAACGAGATATTTCTTTCTTCAAAGTTTGGAAACAGATAATTTTCATGATGCAAGAAATATGAAATGCATGCAACCACCAAACTTGAAAGAAACATTGTCTCAATGTTCAGTCAGCCGGACGAATTTGCGTACATGAAATTAACAAAAGGACACAACAAAAGAGTAAGAGTGAAAGACACAACCCTGCTAATCAAACTCTAGTGGAGGTGTAGGTCCAGAGGTGCTATCAAACGGATCTGTATGAATTTGGTGGTGCTGGACTATCTGATCAATATCTCGATCTATCCTGGCAACATCCTCTACAAGGCGATGAAGTTGTGCTCGATCCTCTTGGATTACAGCTTGAATGCGGTTCAATTGATCCATCACTAATAAATGATACCGTGTCTGATTTTGTGTTTGCCACGAAGAAAAGTCAAAAGTAACAGAAGACAGAGCTGATGTAGGAGGCAGTGGGTAAAATGTCTGAGTCGTATATGGAGACTGCGAGGGTCCTACACCAACTTGTGATGGCTGGGCTATTGGCTCATCCTCAAGTGGCTCCTCGGCATCAAGTGGAATGGTCAAATTAAGAAAATATAATCAATTAGCCCTGTCAAAAGGTGTAACTCTAGCACGGTTGCACAGGGGATCTTGTCAATTCTGCCTGTAAAAGTAAAGAAAAATCTATTATTTCTTACTGTGATGAGCCTCATATGTATTGTCTTGCTTCGATCAAGGAATGAAGCATTTTTAACCACATTGCATACTAAGTATAAATTAAAGTGGCGTGCAATGGGTGTGACCAAACCTCCGATGACAATGCGCCCTTTTTTCTTCCTGGAATGCTTTTCAAAGTTGTGAGCCAAATATGTTCCAACATTGATCTGCACATTTTCAATCATGGATCATAAGAAAAGAATCGTTAACAGCTCTTTCGCCGTCTCCTCTTCCACAAATAATGTTAGATAAAATTCCGTGTATATAACGAAACATTAGATTCTGAAGCTAAGTTTAGATTACTCTCACCAAGCTATATTTCTGCATGAACGACTCTAGAAGAGGACCTGGCAACAGTTCATCGACGTTCCTGAGAGTATTCTCTGTTCTATATTCTATTGGGATGATTTTATACTTAATTGATATATTATTCTATCTTTAGTAATTTATATCCTTTAGTTTTATTTTCCTTTTGAGACAATTGTAATAGTTTTAATCATTAAAGGCAAACGGTTAAACCTTATTTCATAATCGATTATAGCTCAATTTTCTTTCAAATATGCATGCTATTATTAATGCTTTTTTAGAGATTGATTGTGTTCTATAGTTAGCTATCATTTTTGTCGGAGTAGTTACTTTGGATTGCATGATTTTTATGGAATTGATTCTTGACTTTTAAGTCCAAGTATTGCATGTCACAATTCGTAAGATCCTTGAATGAATATTAGTTATGTGGTCTATCAATCATTACCATGTTATGGATGATAATAGTTTAGAGACTACATTTTAATGCATCTTAATCTCAGGTTTGATTAAATTATGATCCATGACGGAATAGTCTCAATCTAATTTGAATTAAAATAGGTTGATTGATCATATACAGAAATCAATAATTTGAGTAGACTCTAATCCGTCTTCAGAAACTAACTTGTAATAGTTGGTGACTTCAGTTTGTTTACAATTTCGTTTATCATCCTAAGCAATATGCATCAATAGATTAGATTAGATTAATTTAGTTTGTCTTTACTTTTCTGTTATTTTATTTTCTGCACATTTTTACCCAAACTCTATGTCGTCTCTTATTAGCCTCTGAGATTAGTTTAGTTAAGTAAGTTAATTATTCGTGGATTCGACACTCTACTCTTTCACTTTATTACTTGAGTGACTAGTGCACTTGCTAGTATTTAATTGTTATCAATTCTCGCATTAGCAAGCTTCGGCAGAATGTTGAAGGTGTAGCAGGTGGTGAAGCGCCAGAGATATGGACGTTTGCTGGAGGGGTGGAAGATGACCGGAGAGATGAGGATGGGGTCGATCCGACGTGGGGTGTTTTATTGGTCACTTGGCCTACGTCATAAATGCGGGTAGGTGTCAAGTGTGCGAATTCCAGAGAAACAAAGACCGCATGATACTTTCGGCCTTTTCCAAGGCAACATGGATCGTGTTTACATAAACACAGGCCGTGTTCTGTTGGAGTGCTGGATAGCTAGTAGTCACTTCGTGCTCGAGTTACACGGCCTATGTTTCTTCAACACGGTCCATGTTAGCTTGGAAATTTGAAATCCTGCGTGATAACCCAGCTGGTTAGTAACGAAGACACAGTTCGCGGGCCGTGTAAATTTGTTTTTTGTAAGAAAGAAAAGAGGGAATGAAATAAATGATCATGAAAAACTAAAATAAAATAATAATAAAGTTTTAGGCATGCAGTGTAATTCTGATTTATAGTCTTCAGCTTGATAAGTCATACTCATGGATCAATAAAGATAATAAATTCGACTTCCTCGTGATGAACACCACCTAGATAGTGTTTAAGATGATGTCCATTGACTTTGAACTGATGTTTTTTGTCCATGGCGCAAATTTCAACAGCTCCAAAAGGTGATGAAGAAATACGAGGAAAGGGCCCGTCCATCTAGACTTGAGTTTACTTGAAAAAAGCCTAAGTCTACTATCATATAGGAGAACTTGTTGACCCAGTTGAAAGTCCTTAGTTTGTATGCGCTAATCATGCCAATATTTTGTGCGCCCCTTATATATTTTGCTATTTTCATAAGCATTATTTCGAAATTCTTCAAGTTCATTCAGCTTGAGTAGCCTTTCCTTCTCTGTTTTTATAGGCTTAAAATTAAGAAATTTAGTAGCCCAATAAGCTTTATGTTCTAGTTCAAAAGGTAAATAACATGCCTTTCCAAACACAAGTCTATATGGAGACATTCCAATAGGAGTTTTAAAAACAGTGTGATAGGCCCACAAAGTATCATCTAATTTTAAAGAACAATCCTTCCTAAAGGAATTCACAGCTTTTTCTAAAATGCATTTTATTTTCCTATTAGATATCTCAACTTGATTGCATGTTTGCGCATGATATTGTCAAAAGCCCTGCAAATAATTTGTTACAAAAATGGGTGCCATAATCACTTATTATAGCTCTAGCTGTGCCAAATCTAATAAAAATATTATTTTTAAAAAACTTGACTACCACCTTTGCATCATTAGTAGGAGTGGCAATGACCTTTACCTAGTTAGATATGTAGTCTACAACAACCAAAATGTACTCATTATGAAATGACTTAGGGAAAGGTCCCATGAAGTCAATTTTCCACACATAAAAAATATCACAATATAACATACTATTTTGGGGCATTTCATGAAGTTTGGAAATATTACCAGTCCTTTGGCATTGGTGGCATGACTTGCAGAATGCTTGTGCATCTTTAAAAATAGTGGGCCAATAAAACTCACTTTCCAAGATCTTTGCAGCTGTCTGATTGAGGTCTTTCTTAACTACCTCTTTCAGAGTTGATTTAACCTACGTTGAAATTGAGCGCTTGGTTTACTTTTTTCTTTCATCAGGATCTTATGCATACAAATTGATGGTGATATCCCCTTGATATCATTGACGGGACATGCAATAGCTTTTTTATGTTTCCTGAGAACTTGCAAAAGTTTGCTTTCCATTATTCAGTTAATTCAGAGGAAATGATAATAGGAAATGAATCTTTTTCGAGGAAAGCATATTTAAGATGGATTCCTTGAGAGGAATTGACTCCCTTTGGTCTGAGTCAATTTCTTCTTCTGTGTTATTCATTGACTCTTCAATAATTATATAAGGATCCATTATTACCTCTGGTACTACATGTTCAAATTCGTCAAAACATCATCCTCAAAGGTATCAATAGAATAGCAAGATGAAAGGTCTTTTGAGAGAGTAAAAAATATTAAAACGCAGTTATTCATTTTCCACTTTCAAAGTGAGATGTCTTTTCTTGACATCTATCAATGTGTTGTCAGCAGCGAGGAATGATCTTCCTAGGATGATGGGTGCTTCGGCTTCAGAATCGATATTCATAATGATAAAATCTATTAAGAATGCAAATTTATCAACTTTTACAATAACATCTTCTAAGAGGCCCTTAGGCTTTTTAATAGATTGATCTGCAAATTAGAGCATCACCGAAGTATCCTTAAGCTTGCCATAACCTAATTTCAAAAAAGTGGAGTAAGGCATCAGATTAATGCTAACACCCAAATCACATAGTGTTTTAGAACAAAAAAAGTTTCCAATAGTGCAGGGGATAGTAAAACTCCCTGAATCATTTTCTTTTGTCGGCAAATATCTTTTGCAGACTGAATAATATTGAGTGATCAGTTTAATTAGGTTCGTCTCCTCAATTCGTCGCTTGTTTGAGAGCACATCCTTCATGAATTTAGCATATACGAACATCTGTTTAAGAGCTTCATGAAATGGGATGTTAATATGAATTTACTTAAAAATTTCTAAAAGCGAGAGAATTGTTTATCTAATTGTTCCTGCCAATATTTTTGAGGATATGGCAGTTTCCAAATTTTGCAAGAATCTGTCGTTTTGTAACCTCCTTTTTGGTTGATGAAGTAGGAGGTTGATTTGAAGATGATTGATCTGGGGCCTGTGTTGGTACTGGTTATGGTAACTCTTTGCCACTTCTTAGCTTGACTACCTTGGCTTCTTTCCTTGGGTTCTTTTATGCATTACTGGGGAGAGAACTTGGCTGTCTTCCTGCAATCATATTAGCCAATTGTCCCACCTGACTTTCTATGTTTCGAATTGACGCTTTTGATTTGCAAATTTGGTGTCCACCATTTTGATGAAGTTAGCCAACACATCCTCCATATTGGATTTTGGTTCGGCTTGTGATTTGTCCTCATTGCGCGATTGAAAACTTGGTGGTGGAGCACCTCGATGGTGTACCCAAGAGTAGTTGGGTTGATTTCTCAACCTAAACCCATAGGTTGCATAATTGCCTCCTTGTTTGTTCGTGAAATTATTATTCGATACATAATTAGCATTTTCAAAAGAAGTGGAAGAAGAAGGATTAGAGTTTGAGACCATTGGGCATTCATAAATAGAGCGCCCTTCACTATAAAAATCACAAGTTTGTTGTATAGCCTTAACAGAGGCATTTTTCATTGATGCGACTCATCAATGTCTCCATTTTTTTGTTCATGACTTCCAATTGTGCCGTAAGATGATTGTTGCCATCTACCTGATAGACACTTGTCTTTCATGGTGGCTCCCTGTTCCTATTATTTTGCCAATGATTCACAGCAAAATTTTGAATAATATTATAAATATCTTTGGAAGACTTATCATTCATGGAATATCCTGCAGAAGTATCAATCTTATCACGTACTGTGAAGGTAGCGTCATTATAAAAGAATTGAATTTATTCATGAAGAGGTACGTTATAAGGAATACGAGACATAAATTCCTTAAACCTTTCCCATGCTTCATGCATGCTTTCTGAGTCTTGTTGATAGAATGCTTTGACATCGGAGATTAATCGAGCTGCTTTTTGGGGGCAAGCAATATTTGTTGATGAATTTTTGCCGCATCTCTCTCCAATATGTGATCGTTCCTCGGGGTAGAGTATGGAGCCAAGTGGCTGCTTTTCCTCTCAATGAGAAAGGGAAAAGCCTCAACCTAACTGCATCATCAGATGAAATTTAAAAGTAGAGCATAATTAAAGAAATTTTCTAATATGCCCAAAAAGATCTTCATCTTGATTGCCACTAAATTGGTCATTTTGCACCATTTGAAGGGTGCCATGTAGTATCTAAAAATTAGTGTTGATGTCTGGAAGAGTTATGCTCCATAGGTCATGATTCATTTGACCAATAGTGTAATCCCTCATCGTTCGATAGTTCAGATTTGGATTTTGATTTGATGGTGGTTGTTGTTGTTGATTTTCCGTCATCTCTTTGATCCTTATAAATTTTCTTTGTTGTTTAGCAAATTTTTCTATTTTAGGATCGAAGAGAAGTGGTTCTTTCGAGCTTCTAGTGTTATGTCTTTTTATCATTTTGCTCGAGGATTCCAGAGTGCGATTAAATCAACAGCGATTTAAAAAAAATATTGAAAAGAATCAAATGGTCCATTTTGGAAAAGTTGCCCCCTCCAAAAATGTTCAGACAGAATGTGAACACCATGTACAGCAAAGCACAGACCATCTTAATAATGCACGGTGATAAAATGCAGACAGTGTATTGTGAACGCAGACCTTGTTAAATTCGACTTAGCGCCCCTAGAACAGTAGGGAAGGAAGGTCAACGCGAGCCATTTCCGTGGATGCGGACCATTTCAGAAATGACGACATGGGTCATTTTCTGAAAAGCAGCCCGTTTTAAAGCAAAACAAAACACATGGCATTTAAGGAGATGCAGACCATTTTGAATGCAAGAATATGTCCGAAAAAGAAAGAAAAAAATTGAGAACATTCAAGTAAGAAAAAGATAGAAAAGTCCCCCGCAACGACGCCAAAAACTTGATGCGATATTTTTATGGAGTAGAAAAAGATGTCAAGTGTACCGTTCGCACAAGTAATAAAAAGATATTGATCCCACGAGGACTTTTATCTCTTATTCTTACTAGATGAAAATTTTTTAAGAGAAACGAATTGTAGAAATGATCAGAGAGAAATAAGAAGCAGATTCAAGAAAGAGGAAATATCAAAGAAATGTTGATCTCACCGCGCATTGCTCCACTGTTATTTAAATTAGGTAGGAAAATCACATCTGATGGAAATAATTGAAAGATAAATTAGGACTCTAACCAGATGTCCTATCTATTATTATTAATTAAATATTTGAAGAAAGTTTAATCAAATCATTCTTCAAATGTTTATGGATAAAACATAAAGTAATTCAAATCATCTCAAAACTCCTCAACTGAGTAAGTTTGAATCCACACCTCTCTAAATCCCATTGTGAAATAACAGTGGAGTTCAATAAAGTAAAACCAACTGAGAAGGACTACTCCATTGTTGGAGAGTTAAACATCATAATGTAAAAAAATAGAGTACAAAAGATTAGTAATAAAATAGAAATCTAAAATGTGACTCTCAACAAAGTAGTCACAAGACTCTCCTTTGAAAAGTGGATGATTTCCTTCTACATTTGATGCCTCCTTGGAGTGGAAGGAGGGGTCTTTCTATAGTCGTCGTGACCAAAAGTCTAGGTGTCAACACGGACCATGTCATTAATGACACAGGCCGTGTTGATTAATACCATAATTACGCGGGCTTGACACGATATAATAAATCTTCCGATATGAATAACACGGACCGTGTTAATTAATACCATAATTACGCGGGCTTGACACGGTGTAATAAATCTTTCGATATGAATAACACGGACCGTGTCATTAATGACACTGACCGTATTGTCTTTTGGAATTGTGGCATAAATCTTCGTGCCATTGTCAGACACGATCCGTGTTGGCATAAATGGTCCGTTTTAATCAACACATGGCAGAATTTTCCTAGCTCGTGTTAGAGTTGACGCGACTTGGATAAACACAGCCCATGTCATCTGGACACGGCCGTTTTATGCTCTTGTCAAGTAAATTTTGTGAAAATCACACAATAAAAAGGGAAATAACATTTCCACGAAAAAAATAGAAAATTGATGCATGATCATCCAATTTTAACTTATAAAAGTGCAAAATAGTATGTAAAATTGAACATGCATCAAATGTGAGTTAAATTTGGGATAGACAATTTGGACAACTTGCCACTTTGTTACTGACGCTCCATCGACTTATCTAGTTTATTCACACCAGGACCAAACACATATAAATTGACTCCCACTAGTCCGAGACGAAGTCACTATGTTGGTTACATATCAACTAAATATCAAATTGTGGATATCACATAATAACCCTAATTTTTTATTACGGGTATTTAAATCATTTGAAGAAAATCCTAAGTTACATAAAAGCCCCAAATCTTACCCCCTCTTGTCTTTTTAATTATTTTCTCCCATCCTCCACGTGATGGCTACAGTCCTAGAAGAGGAAGAAAGATGAGAACAAAGAAGAAAATGAGGACAAAGAGGAAGAGAACATCGACAAGAAAAAGGGAATCAACGGGGAAAACTGTCTTTTCGTCACAAATGAGTTGTCTTTTCTTTGCTGGCTCATATTAATTATAGTGCCAATCCCCCGACCCAACCAAATTAGGGTATGTTTGGCAATTAACTAATGAAGGGGTGGGATGGGGTGGTATAGTGAGGGATGGGATTGTAGAGTGTGGTGTGCCACTAGAAAGTTCAAGTTTGGATAGTAAGAGTAAAAAATAATGGTATGGGGCATGGAGGTTTTATTTATTAAAAGTCATTTTACTCTTCAAAATAAAAAAAATGATAGATAAATATGTATTCACACTAGAAAAAGATAATATATCAATGAGAGTGTGTGTGTGTGAGAGAGAGAGGTGATTTAATTTGGTAAGAAGAGAAATAATTTCATTTGGTAATAAAAAAAAGAAAGAGATTAATTTGATCTAAAATAATCTATTTCTCCTTATTCCACCAATTTGGTGGAATGAAAAATGTGGTGTTTGAAGGGCTTAACTCTTTCACCTCACCCCTCTTAACTTAAATAGAAAATATAACCAAACATAGTTTAACTAATTTCATTCTCCCAAATTCCACCCCACCCCTTCATATCCCTCAATCTAAACAGACCCTAGTCTTAGCTAGAGGAAGTACAAGATTTTAGATATGTAAAGGTGATCCAACCCTTCTCTCATCTCATGATGGTTTACATGTAATGAATTAGAGTTTGAGGACCTATCTTCAAATTGGATTGTGATTGAGGGTTGCATAAATTCATTGATTAGATCTATAAGCTTTAATAGATGATTTATGGTTTCATTATGTTTAATGATCTGGAACTAAAATTATGTATGCTTTTAGGAAAAACTCTAAAAGATGTATTTTCATGATAAATATGATGTTGTTAGCATATTTTTTATTTATACTCCAAAAGTATTCTAGATGATCTATATGTTTTCCCCTTGATTTCACATCAAAAATTAATATTTCGAGTTTTCAGGACGCCAGTACAATCGTGCCAATCCTAAGAATTCCACGAAGCCATCTCAATCGGGGGTCTGGCTGACGACATGAGGAACGACGAAGATGAGGGTCAACATTGGGATGCAAAAGGAAAGATATTGGCAATAAAAGTAAAAGTTTTTCAGTAAAATGATAAACATTCTTTATTTATAATTTCATCAGTTTGTTAGAAAATAAAAAATAATTTAATATATATTAAGTATAATTATTTTTTTTCATTTTTATTTTAAATCTTAAAATAATAAAAAACAATACTATTAGAGTAGAGGGAATATCGAGTGAAAGGAGAAAATAAAATAAAAAGAAGCATATATTCTAAATATCATTAATACTATTTTAAGGAATATTTTTTTATTTGATCCACCAATATCTTTAACAACGAGATGATAATCGTTAATCTAAATATTTTAATGTCAAGTCTAACCTTGTTCTTATAGTTAATCTTTTAATTACCGGTCATAAAATGTTTTAAGGACTAGTATTCTTCTTGTCCTTATTGTTGATGACCAAAATCTTTTTGTCGTTAGAAATAATGTTTAACAACTAGATCCGAACCTCTTGGTTAATTGTGGTCACAAAAAGTTATTTTTCTTGTAGTGGATGTACATCGAAAAGAATGTGTTTGAGTATATTTATTTCACAGTCATGGATGTCAAGGATGAGAGCAAAGACAACATCAAGGCCATAAAAGATTTAGCAAATATTGCAAACGACCTGAGTTACAATTGATATATTTAAATGATAGGGTTATTAAACCCAAAGGCTTCTTTCACTTTAAGCAAGGAACAACAAAAAGCATGTTTGTATTTGGCTTAAAGAGTTGAAATTTCTGGATGGTTATGCTTCCAACATATCAAGTTGTGTGAACATTGATATTTTTTCAGTTAAAGACTCATTATTGTCATGTGTTTATAGAGAGAGTACTTCATGTTGCATTTTGTGATTTATTAGTCGTTCCTGTGTAGGATGCATTGACAGAAGTTAGACATTTCTTAAAAGATGTTTGCTCAACAATTTTACAAGTTAATTGCATGGAGATGCACAAAAAATATTGTGGAGAATTTATGTAAACTGGAAAAGATATTTTCACTATCTTTTTTTTATTCACTCACAAAGCATACAGTTGGTTTTGTATGTACCTATGATGGAGTATCAATTAAGACTTATATGTTTGTTATTGCTTATCTACTTTTCTATTGTACTAATTAAAAAAATATTATTATGCAATTCCTTTCATTTGTAGGCTATGAAGTTGGGTAAAGAACCAACTCAATTTGAGGTGTTTGATCATATTCATAAATGCCGAACAAGAGAGAACAGAAATGAATATGTCGACAAAAATTCCAAAGAGTTTGTATAATTTAATATTAAAACTCAAATTTGAAACTTACTATTTGTGCATTAAAGTATCTATACAATTATTGTATATTTGATTTTTTTTATTTAGGAATGATATTCTGCTTCTATTACTAGCAAGTGTGGCACTAATCCTTCAACTCAACTAGAATTTTTTATCCAAGTGTATGGGTTGATGCGAAAAGAGGTTTAAACAAAGAGAGAAGAGTTAACGAATTTGGCACTGAAAAATATACTCAAGTAGTTGTGAACAATTTAGGCCGTCGATAATGAGCTCAACTTCATCTTCATTGGATGACTCTACAATGGATTCGACAACAGAAAATAATTATGAACGCATACGAGAATAGGTGCAACAAGAGATGCAATAAAAAATTGAGGAGCGCATTCAAAAGGCAAATGAGGCGATGGAAAAGAAGTTTCATATGATGTTTCAGCAACAAGGAGGTAAAAGTTATAATGATTAATTAGTTCATTTCATTATGAAGTTTCATATGACTTTCGATTCTACTAAGTTAGACATTATTTTTTCTTAGTAATGATAAGATTCTGCAAATGTGTGAATTGTTAACTTTAGATAAGTATTATAGTTATAACATGTTGCAAGTATTATATCTTTTCTGAAATTATCTGAAGCATTAATTTAGAAGATGAATAGCTGGACAAATTTTATATTCAATTAAAGAAGGTTTCTAATGCTACACTAAGAATGTGTAACTACTTTATTCTGAAGACTACTTATGGTGAGTGTTTATTTTACTAATTATGGTGCTTGTCTTGAAGGCTTAGTCTATTTAACGATTTCTATGACTAATATGAGGCATATCTTATTCGCTAATTAGATTTTTTATCACATGTCAATCAGATATTGACTAAATGTAGTTGTGGCCTCCTCAACTATGAAGACATCAATAGTTGAATGAATGGTTGTGGCCTCCCATCCTCCAACTTTGGAATCTTTTGTCTATCAAGATACCATAGAAAACTATATAGTATTTTATCTATCAAGATGAAGTTAGGCAATCAATTCTATTGGTGGTTAACTTCATTACAAACAAGTAAACTGCCAAATCGCTGCGCGAATTAGCATCAGGGGAGGAGGTGGTCGGCACAACACGGGGAGGATACCTAAGGGACATAGGAACAACCGTTTAGATTCCTAGGAGGAGCGAAGGATATGCAAGTGGAGAGGAGGATATGCAAGTGGCTCATCTACTTCGAGTTCATCCATTGCACTTGAGTTGACATTGGACAGCATCAAGGACTTATTTCGAAGCAGCTTTCTCAACAACTTTCACAACATTTGTCTCCTATCTTGCAGATGATTCAAAGTATCCACATACCTAGACTCTACGAAGCCAAGGAACATTTTGACATTTGACATGATTTTGTTATGTTACTAACACTTTTGTGATGTTTATTAGTTTTTTATATGCCTTACTCTTTATTTTTTATAGTTTCGAATGTTTAAATCATTGTGAAAAATGTGAAGAATGCATTATATATATGCAATGTAAATTGTATGGGGAAGGAAGAGAAGAATAAGGGTAAAATGGGATAACATAACTGGTAGTTAGTGCTTTCTTAGCATCGCAATAGTGACGCACAAGGGCTGGGTGCCATAATCAATATATTGTTTTTTGCAGCTCCGCATTAGCGTCACAAGACTTAGTGTCACATTAGAAACGCAATACGTATAACAACCCAAAAATTTGGGCCAAAAGTATTTGGGCCTTTTAACCAAAACTCTAATGTAAACCCTATATAAGGTCTAACAACCTTATTAATTCCTCAACCACGCCCCTCCCCACCCCGCCCCGCCCCGCCACACAAAAAAAAACCCAAGCGTCAACTCCTACTCATCCCTCTTTTCTTCTCCACCATGAAAACTCTAAGGCTAGGAAAGCTAGAGCATGTCAACCTTAGGAACAGACATGACTGAGCACATGAGATTAAGTTAAAGGCTCTTAATCACGCTAACTCTAGTGGAAACTGTCACACTCGTGACAAGGCCAAGTACGACCGTGACCAACTTGGTCACGACCGTAAGCGAGAGCGACGAGTCAAATTTTGGCCACGGTTGAAAATGGTTGTGAAAAGAAGGATCATGGCCATGACAATCATGGGCACGACTCTGACAAGGCTCGGCATGACCATTACATTGTTGAGTGTTGCATGTAAAAATTATAGTAAATGCTAGCAAATATACTAGTTGCTCAAGTAATAAAGTGAATGACTAGAGTTAGCTTTCCACGAGGACAGTTAGTAACTTATATCTTATTTTGACCTTGTTAATTGATAAATTAAGAAAATTTTATTTTCAAGTGTGAATAAAATAAAATGATAAAAATAAAGAAAATGACCACCTGAATAAATAAGGGTTTAATTATTAGAACACCTAATTATCGCCACTAAAATGCAATGGATCTTTTCAACTTAGAATTAGTTGAATCAATAATAAAGTTAAATTTTCAAAATTAGTTAACCAATGTTTCAAGCTTTAACTACTATCTTAAGAACATTTAGAATAAATCAATCATTTTGGTTTTTAATTAATCTAATTAATTAAAAGATGTATTAAATCGAAATTACGATTAAGGGCTTTCTCAAGTCACCTTAATAGCTTCACAAATTAGGTCTCTTTCAATTTCCCTAATTGTGGCATGCAATAAATTAAGATCAATTCTAAAAATTATTATGAAAATAATTACTTCTTCTCATATAGCAATTAACTCATAAATCATGGAATCAAAGGAAATCATTAAACACAACTTGCATATTAAGGATTCAAGCTAAACTAATATAAAAAAAATCAAAATAAAAATAGGGCTCAACTAAGATGACCCTAATAAAAGAATAAATCTAAGTCAAATAACATCAAATTTAATAAAAAATTTAGGAAAAGAAAATAAAGAACTCTTGCAGTTGGTGCACACGCTCTCTCAAATTTTCGACAGAGCTTTGCTATATATCTTGCACTTTTTTCTCTTATTAAACTTCAAATCTATGCTCCAGATCCTTTTCAAGGTCCTCTTCTACTCCTTTTTATACATTTTCTCATCCTTCAAAGGAAGAAATCGAAACTCTATTCGAAAAGTGGATAAAGTATGTTAAAAAATGGCCTAACCGTTCGCCGTCATGACTGGAAAAGCATCGTCATGGCCGTGACGAAGACGATCTCATTTTCGCCCTCCAACTTGCGCTCATGGCCATGACAGGTTATGTCACGTCCGTGACCCAGACGATGTTGAGATTCTAACTTTACTCATGTTCGGTCGTGATCCCAGTGACCGTGGATAGAAGTATGGCCTTGACAACAAGAGATAGGCTGTTTTCCATGTGTTTTCAGTTATTTTCTAGTCGTTTTGATTTCCTACAATAAAATTATATATCAAACTTAGGTACAAATCAAATCTTTAAAAAAATTATTAAATAAATAAATTCTCTCATTTTTTAAACACAAAATACTTCTAATATGTAAATTAAATGGCCTAAACTAATGTATGATTTTTCATGCAGCACGACCATAACAAATCTGGGCATGACCATGACATTTCTAAGCACAACTGTGACAGTTGAAAAATAATTTTTATGATGTTTTAAACTTATTTTCTAAATATATGAAGAATGATTTATAAACGCATAGATAAAATATATACATTAGAAAATAGATTTAAAACACCATTATAATTTTCAGTGATTATTCACATCAACTATTAATTATTACACAAATATAAAACAAACATTATTCCGAATTAACATGATCGTGACAAGTTCATGTCAATGGCCAAATATACTGAGAAAGTGAGAAGTACACACACCATGTTATTGTATTCTTATTTTAAAATAATATCACCAAGGTCAAATGATTACGAGCTAACCATGCGCATGCATATGTCCGTGGCCGCCTCGCGCACAAGTAGGTCAGCACGGATTTAAATGGTCAGGACATAGAGATAGAAGTCATTCAGCAGGTATAAAAAGGTGGGGGTGTTGCTGATGACCGTGGTCATGGCGTAGCCGCGGGCCAACCTCAACTTTCCTGTCCCGCCGACGATGGGGCGCTCGATGTTGACGTCGGAAGCTCTAGCACTCCCGGCCAGAATTACGCTGCTGCCTTTGAACGGGCCGTCTGTGAAAACATAGTTCTGGATGGCCACGACGTTCCCGCCGTCCAAGGATGCCACCGCCTGGAAGGCTTCAACTTTTCCGACGACCGCACCGGTATTGTTGAAGATCACTGCGTCTAATACGCGCAGCTGCCCGAAGCGGGTCGTGAAGTTGCTGGGTTGGGCAACGACGTAGATATTCTGGCCGGAGCCGTTGAAGGTTACGTTCGAGAAGAACTGCAGATGGATAAAGACATTGGCGGAGGCGCCGGAAATGGCTGCCACTGCCACGACGAGGAACAGGAGGGACGTCGGTTTTGGGCGGCCATGGAGCTTAATTTGATGCCCCCGTTGGCGGACGTAGTGGTGGCGGCAATTGTGTGGAGCTGGTACACGAGGGATGAATATGAAATGTTTATAAGGCATGTTAATATATAATGCGTGCATGCGCATCTTTTGATTCCAATCTCGTTCTAAGTGCTCGACGTCTGAAGTGGAATAGTGATTACATTCAGCTTTTTTCCGCGAAGGAATAGTAATTAAATTAATGCGAACAGATTTCATCGGAAACGACGATCCAATTACGGGAAACTTCAATCAGTACAGGACTCCTCATATTATTTGGGACCCTTTTACCTTCCTTCCTTCCCTCCTTTCTTTTCTTTTATTTGTTTTGTTAATCTTTTTTTTAAAAAAACTTACGGGTCAACTTTTTAATGGAGCATTTTCTAATTTTCAAAGTACCAGTGGACAGTGACCTGACCTCCTTTTTAACTGAGGGAAAAAATCTTTGTTACGTTACTTACGTTACGTACGTACATATATACTTTACCACCAAATAATATGAATTACACTTTTTATATGTGGTTGCCGGTACTCGAGTTTGTCGTCGGATCCACAAAAATCTATATGTGGATGCATGATTTCTCTACCAGCCTATTCCGATGTCTTCTTGCCTTCAGTTAGGTGTACGGTAATGAAGGAGTAGAGAAGAATGACGATAATGAAACAGGTGAAAAGTGACCTTTAATGAAGGAATATATGATCATTAATAATTATTTTTTAGTTGTTATATATTATTAACGACCGAACCGGTCTCTAAAGGTTCCGTCATTAAAACATAACGATGACGGAGTGAAATAAATGGTCGTTAAAACTATTTACGACCATAATCTATCATGTTACTAAATATAATTTTAGGGACCAAGTTTCTGATTCCTAATTTTATGTTTTACAACCATCAGGTCGTTAATAAAAATCAAAGGTATTGTAACAAGTAAACATAGGAAGATACTGGTCGTTAAAGGTAAGAATAGCAAAGCTAAAACTGATCAAAGCTAAAACTGTCCAATTAAATTTTGATGTTATTTGGAGTTTAAGTTGAGGCATGTCAAATTAATGAGAAGAGAGGACGAAATACAATTGAATATAAGCACTGTGGAGTACGTAACGTACTCTTAGATAAATTAAGGAGTTTCTCCAGGCCAAACTAATGACAAGTCATTCATATCTTTATTCATAAAATTAATGACAAGCACTGTGTCTTAAGTTCAAAGTCAGAAAGGTTTTATGATACACGTAAAGTAGTTGATAATGATTTCAATCATCGAGAGCAAGCGCGATCATAAAATTGATTTCAGAATATAGAATTCTACATAGTAAAACATCTTTTCATACTAAATAATGTTTTATGCAAATTTTTAACATTAAACTCTTCAATTATACTTCAATATATATTTATGTCGCAATACATTCAACTAACAAATCAAAGTTTTTGTACAAATAAACATAGGAAAAAAAAACAAAATAGATTGATGGTCATTTAATTATTATTGGCACACAAAAAAAATATCATCATTTGAATGACCAAACTCTATAAGGACTTCTCAGTTAAGGGTTGTGAATTGCATCATCTCCAGATAAAAATATTGTACAAACTATGTTGGGGTTACATCCAAAAGTTGCATCAATATAACACTACAAGAAATAGACTTTTTAACGACCAAATATTTGCGACCAGCATCAAAATTAGACATTAAAAGTCATTTTTAATGATCAGTTAAAATGCTTGTCACAAGAATGACTGAGACTTCTCTTGTCATTAAAATATGATATCTACAACTATATATCATTTGTCGCTAATATGGAAAATAGGTCCCACCATTTTTTCCCTCCTGCTTCAATAGCCCTAGCCGCCCCCCTTTTTACATCTCTTCTTCACCCTGTCTTTCGACTCTTCTTCATCATGTCTGTCGACTCGTTCTGCCTGTCGATTCAATTTCCCAATTTCTCTGCATAGATCATATGGCAACCTCTCACTCCTTTTGTAGCAAAACCCACTGCCGCCAACACCCCACCATTGCAAAGCTTGAAGATCTCGAAGGCCGCCGCTTGAATGAAATAGAATCGTCAAATCCTAGCTTCAAGAACCTGTTGGCCGCTGCCTACATGACTTGATGGACGTTGCAAGAAGGAAACAGGATCACCAATGCCCAGCTTCACGATCCTGACTAGGGCTATTCGAAGGAAATAGGATCGTCAATGCCACACGGCTGTGTAGATCCACGATTCTAGTGCTCCAGTCACAACTCCTTAAAAGGAAATAGGAACAACAAAAACATCCTAGAAGAAGATCTAGAAGTGATTCATGTGCCGAACATTTAGTGATTTCACAGGTACTACTAATTAGATGTCCGTTTCTCACAAGTTTTCTTCCAATTCTTTGCTTAGACGTATTTGCTCGTTTCTCGATTGCAGTGGAGTTTTTTTAGGAAATCCAATAGAGTAACTTTAGTGAACTCATGTGCTCATTGATCCCTGTGTAGATGAAAAAAGATACTTTTAATATGCTAAATGAAAAGGAGACTTTTGACATGCACAATTCATTTATTTTGATTTTGACTTTAAAATTTTGCTCCGTATGCGGGGGTGCCTTTAATTGTATAGTGCCTTATCTAATTCTACGAAGTTTCATTGATTTAGAAACATTGGTTGGAATTACCAATAATTGGTTGACATATTTCAACATGGAAAGAAAAAAAATATGTACAACGAAGATAAAAAAATAGTTAGTGATCCCGGTTCGGTGAGTCCTTTCTTCCGTGATGAAATTCTTCTTTCCCCGGTAAGGTTTCTCCTTGCTTCGAGAGCTGGGGAACGTGGTTGGTGCCCCGTCCTGGTCTGATTGTTCAACAGAGCGATCAAAAGCGCGCGCGTTGAGCTTTGGATGCATTGATTAGAGTTTCATACTTCATTTTGTTGTTATGCCTTAATTCATCTTACCTAAGTCTTCTTCTATTGGTAATTAACAAAGAGTAGAAAATTATTTTGCTTCATTTGACACTTATTGCACAAAGTACAATTAAAGCAATCATGTGTGGGAGTGCAAATCATCTTATCTAAACTCGATAAATCTACTTAATACCCCTTGCTTAGTTGTTTTGAGATGGCTATAAGAATTTATTTATCTATTTGCTTGTTTTCCCTTTGTTTCATGTGGAGATGTGCTTTGACATATCATTGTAGACTAGGTTATATAAGCATTAGTAGCTCATATTTTTGTTTGCTCTTGTGAATTAGATGTTCTTTCAAGATATGAAGAGATTTGGTCTTATATAATTTGAAAAAAAAAGTCTTCGAATTTGTCTTTGACATAGACAAGGTTAAGTGATCTATCTTAGTTATTATGCAGTATTATGCATTATTCATATTTGAATTTTTGATAATGTGAATGACAAGCAAATGACTGTTCCCCATATTTTTTAAAATCTTGAAGCACTCTGATGCTTGTTTCTCTTGTCAAAGTTTTTCCATTATAACATATTTTTCTTACATTTTAATTGATGTGATGATATATTTCATGATTGTATTTTAAGATTATGGCACCTAATAAGGAATGGATGCAATTTGTTGATAGTAGAATTGATGAAGAGTACATTATTGGGGTAAAAAAAATTCTTAGATTACGCCTCTAAAAGAACATGAAATATGCATGAAATTCAATGTCCATGTGTCAAATGTTGCAACACAAATTTAGGGACATGCAAGGTGTAGGATCCCAAAGGGCACCAAGAGGGGGGGTGAATTGATGTTCAATCCGAAAATATCGATTTCACAAAAATCATCGCAGAATCTTAAAATCGATTCTTAAAACCTTTGCAATTCATATTATAAACACAATATAAGAGGAAGAGAGAGTGAGAGAAATTAAACACAATGAACACGGGTGGTTGTTGACGAGGTTCGGCCACACCTTGGCCTGCGTCCCCGCTCCGACTTCTCAATCTCGAGACCATCGTAGATTCTACTAGCACTTTTTTTGTTCCAAATGGGGCAAGGAAGAAAGTCCTTTACACACCCACATTTTCTCCACTTCGAGAGGCAAGGCAACCTCTTCTCCTAGGAAGCTAATCTTTTCTCTCGTTCGAAAGGTGAGATTTAGAACCTCTTTTACACAAGAACTCTCACAATCTTTCTGAAAAATGGTTTCTCTCCTTTACAATAGAATACTCACAAGAGGAGAAGAGAGAAAAAAGAAAGCTCTAAATGATAACTTCAAAAGAAATTATATTCTTTTGATTTATTGAAGTTTTACTTCAATGCTTGGATGGGTGCTTTATTATAGGCTCTGGCATGTGAAAAATTCGTCCAGAATTAATTTCACATTTTTCTTCTTGAAATATAACCGTTACTGTTCATTTCAGTAATGGACCGGTCAACCGGTCTATAGGACTGTTGCGCTCATTTATTCAACTTTTGCCCATGGTCGATCGACCGGTATTATCTCAACATAGATCGAGAAAACTCATGTATTTATCGATCGACCGACAACTTCAATAGGTCGACCGGTATATCTTCGATTGGCCTTCTTTGCATCGATTGACAGGTTGACCGACTTGCACTATTTTGATCATAACTTTCTGCATAGTTATTCAAATTCGATAATTTTGGATTCTATGAATAGCTAACAGAATTCTCTATAATTTGATATTCATGATTCATTCACAAACTAATAAGACCAGTGTTAATTATTTAATCAAAGTGTAGTACATAAAGTTATCCATTCTATTTAAACTTTTTCAGCATTCAACTTTAATCTTTCGAGGTTTGTATCATCAAAATATAATTTTATATGACATTAAAACTTTGACCCAACAATCTCCCCCTTTTTATGAAGACAAATCGCGAAAAATGAAAAATATATAAAGTTGCGATAACGTTGTAAAATTCTTATAAAATCAATTTTACTCCCCCTAACACATAGCTTTCCTTACAATGATAGAATTCACATGAATATTAATTGTAAGGTATTCTTTATTAAAATTACATTCAGATCATATTTCTTCCCCTTTTATTTCATAAAAAAGAATAATTTTTATATGAAACATATAAGAAACATATGTAAGTCCCCCTTAATCATATTTATTCTTCCCCTTTTGTCATATAATAGATATGTAAAGTATTGCATCATAAATATTTTAAAAGATAACTCCTCCTAAATTTATGGCTATTTTATAATGAAAACCAATTTTTTGCATAAAACTTGGTTCCAAATTATGACAAGATAAAGTTGAAAAGTTTTAACATGCTCCTCCTATCATTATGACCAATTTTCTTTTGTTTCTTTATACCCAATTATACTTTTGCCATAACTTTTATGCCTTCACGTTTCTATTCGTTTTTTGCTTTACATGTGAGGCACACCTGAAAAACAATCAAGTAACTTTTGGTATCCAAATTTTTTTTAGTCCAATTTTATTAGATAATGTTTCTTTCGGAACTCAAATCATGTCATGTTGTGATGGTTTTCTTATTTTACATTGATATGCGTAATGATCATAAAATCCACATGTGATGTGGTTTTCTATCATATGAATGATTGGATTTCCAATAAAAATTTTCATATACAAAATACTTTCTAAGATTGTTTTTCTTTATATGAAAAATAGTCTTATCGCTATTTTGTGTATTTTTCAAAGAGGCATTTTCTTGTTTTACTTTTTCTAATGAACATGCTAGTTTGACAATTTCACATGCATGTGTAATTTCCAAAGTTTTAATTTCATTTATTAATTTTCATTTTCCTCTTTAATTGAAAAATATCTTTTTATAAGAGAGGAGAGTTCTTTGTTTATGTCTAAAGAAGGCTTTCTTCGAAAGAGATAAATGAGTCATGATTTGAATTTAGAGTGTTAAAAGTTATTTCATCGTTGTGAGCCATTAAGCATAGGTATGCTTCATCACTGGAGGAGCTTGATGAGTCACTTGTATCACTTGGCACTTCGTACTTTTTGTTTTTACTCTTCTAAGATGTCTCCTTTTTGTCTTTCTTTATGAGACTTAAGTGATGTAATCATCTTATTTTTAGATCTAATCATTTTAAATCTAATCATTTTTAAGTTTCAATCATTTTTTTAGATTTAACAATCTTAAGAGCTATAGCATCAAGTGAAGTTGTTTTTGCCGAAGGACAATCAATTAGTCGTCCTCCCCTTTTAAATGCATCAAATTTCGCATATTGGAAAATTCAGATTCCAACCTACATATGTTCTGTTGATATAAACATGTGGGATATTGTTGAAAAAGACCATTATCTACATGTAAAATTACCTTTCGAACATGACGAAAGACCAAAAAAATTTTTGAAATTAAATTGGAAAGCAAAGAATATTTTTTATTTTTCTTTGGATCAACGAATTTTAATCGGATTTCAAATTATGAAAGTGAAACCAAAATTTGGAAGAAACTTACTACTACCTATGAAAGAATGGATAAAATCAAAGAATCTTGATTAAATATTTTGAATTATCAATATGATTCTTTCAAAATGCTTGAACATGAATCCATAAATGATATGGTTGCTCATTTTAATGATATTGTGAATGACTTAGCCTCTTTGGGCGAGCCGAGAACTAACCTCCAAAAAGTGAAAAAGATTCTCAAATCTTTCTCCTCCCAATGGCATACAAAAAGGACAGTGATCGAAGAAAAAAATCTAAACAAATTGAATTTTGTTAATCTTATTGGTTCACTTCTAACAAGAAGAAGAAGAATCCAATGCTCCCAAAAAGAAGACATTGACTTTGAAAGCAAGCGAAAGTGAAGATGACTCGAGTGAAGAAAAAGTAAACGAAAAGAGACTCGTCCGCTATACAAAAAAGCTTGACAAATATCTCAAGTTAGTGAAATCTAAAGAAAATAGTGAGAAGCCAAAAAGAGGATTATGTTTATCAAAGATCTCAAACTTTCTTACAATAAAATTGATGCATGTACAAATGATTGTATGTTATATTGGAAGGAAAATAAGTTTCTTGACTCATGTAAAATTTTGTGGCGCATCCAGTTGGAGGCAAAATAAACATAGTGGAGAAATACAATGCAAAAATGGTAAAATGTTGCCTTTAAGGACTCTGGATTATTTCCCACCTAGATTTCAAAGATTTTTTATGTCCACAAAGACATCTTCTTTAATGAGGCGGCATCATGATAAACAGATTGATGATGGATCAATGAGGCACCATGACGATTCATTAGCATGGAAGTCCTTTGATGAAGTTCATCAATAATTTGCTATTGAGGCACATAATGTTCGTCTTGGACTAGCTAGTGATGGTTTTTAACCTTTTGGAAATTCAAAAACTCCGTACAACATTTGGCCAATGGTATTAATTCCTTATAATTTGCCACATTGGATGTGTATAAAAAAAGAAGATTTTATTTTGTCAATGCTAATTCCTAGTCCAAAAAGTCCTCGAGATGCAATTGATATTTATCTTCAACCTTTAGTAGAGGAACCAAATGACTTATGGAAAATCGGTGTTGAGACCTTTGATGCTTCAAGTCGGCAAAATTTCAACTTGCATGCAGCATTGTTGTGGACTATAAATGACTTTCCAGCATATGAAAATTTGTTTGGATTGAGTACCAAAGGGAAGTTGGCATGCCCATGTTGTAATAAAGACATCGTTTCATTGAGACTAGCCAATGGTAAGAAGCATTGTTATATGAGCCATAGACGATTTCTTCCACCCAATCACACGTGGAGGAATGATAAAGACTCATTTGATGGCATGAACTATGACTACCACCAAAAATTCATTATGGTGCTAATATACTTAACCAAGTTCAAGATCTTCATGGCTTACAATTGAAAAAAGATCCAAAAAAGAATATTAAAGTTTCACATGATGATAGGAAGGATAATTGGAATAAAAGAAGTATATTTTTTGACCTTTCATATTGGAAAACTTTACTATTGCATCATAATTTAGATGTGATGCATATTGAAAAAATATTTGTGATAACATTTTTGGTACAATCATAAATGCTAAAGGCAAGACAAAAGACATAATAAAATCTCAATTAGATCTCCAAGCAACGAAAAATTGCATCCAATAAAGAAGGGAGAAAAATATGAGTTACCAATTGCATGTTTCACATTATCACCTAAAGGGAAGAAGAAGTTGTGACTTTTTCTTAAAAACTTAAAAGTTCTGAATGAATTTTCGTCTAACATTTCTCTTAATATAAAAGATCACAAACTTTCTGGTCTCAAAAGTCATGATTGTCATGTTATTTTGTAGCATTTACTCCCTCTTGTGATACGTGATTTGCTACCTAAATTAGTGTATGAGCCACTAATTGAATTGTCTTTGTTCTTCAAAGATCTTGGTGGAAACGTTTTAATAGCTGATGAGTTGGAGCAAATTGAAGTTCAAATTCCTATAACTTTATGCAAGTTGTAGAAGGTTTCCCTCCTTCATTTTTTGATATTATGGTGCATTTGCCAATTTTACCCAGTGAAGCTAAGATGGCTAGACGTATTCATTACTAATAGATGTATCCTATTGAGAGATGGTTGTACTATTTAAAAACTTTGATTGGTAATAGGGCTCATCCGAAAGGTTCTATTGCAGAAGGTTATATTGCAAATGAATGCATGATATTATGTTCAAGTTGTCTACATCAAATGGACACAAAGTTCAATCGACTTGAAAGGAATTATGATGGTGGGGCAAGTGATTCGTTTGGAAGTTTATCTCTATTTTGTCAACCAGGAATACCTTTAAGAACTAGCACACAAAATGTTCTTGATGCATCTAAACTGGAGCAAGCACATTTATATATTTTCAAAAGTTGCGAGGAAGTTCAATCATTTTTGCAGTATGAAGTCGATCTTTATTATTATTTGAGTGTTCTATTTCCATTTGTAGAGAATTCTCACAAATTCAATCAGATATATTTCAAAGCATTTCTGATGTTGAATGGGACAAACAATTCATTGGTTGGTTCAAAATTAGGGTATGTACAACTTATATGTGAATTGAGGACTTTAAACTTGGCTATGCACTAATATAAATATATTGTTCTTTTTAAGTTGCACGGCTGCATAAGAATGATGGTAATGAAATGGAGGATTTGCTCTCATTGTCACGTGGACCTACTAATTATATAACATATTTTAATGGATACATTGTTAATGGATATAGGTTTCATGTTGAAGGTTATGATAAAAGTTTGAGAACTCAAAATTGTGGTGTAGTTGTAGTTGGTGACTGTGTCCAAGATAATGAGAATATTGATTACTATGGTGTTTTAACTAATATTATTGAACTACAGTTTCTAATGAGTAGAAGAATGGTACTGTTTCGATGTAAGTGGTTTGATGTGTATAACAATGAAAAAGTGTGACTAGAAATGAATATGGCATTTTAAATGTCAAATTGGGGTAGATTTTTAAAAACAAATGAGGCATTTGTATTAGCTAGTCAAGCACAACAAGTATTTTATGCTGTTGATCTTTTAAATAAAGAGTGGCGTGTTGTGCAAAGGGTACAACCATGTGATACTTTTGACATTGCACAACAATGAGATGATGCGACAAAACTTATATTATTCAATACAAGTTTCTTTATCAAGGTGCACTATTGTATTTATATTTTTCTAATTTTATTTAACAATGTCGATGGAACTTATAATTATTTTTTGTTATTTTCATAGGTACAAGATGACCCTTTGGAAGTTTGGAAAAGGAATTAAATCTACTTCAAGGAAACCACATCAAACTTTCATTGCACCAGGTGTACTTGAAAGGGGGGTGGGCGAGGCCTAAGAGCACTTTCTTTAGGATTGTCTGAACTTGCACCTTCTAATGTTATAGGAGGAAGTTCTAATGCGGTAGGACATACAAGATTGCCACAACCAAACAACAATGAGGTGGACACCATCGATAATGATATTATCATATACCACTTGAAGCTTTTGATGAGATACAAACTGTTGGCATTAATCCACCACAAAGTGCTGGTATGTGTAGCATGCAAGATGTTGAGCATACTTCATTTAGTGTTGCTATCTATAGTAATTACTATTAACCGATTGAATAATTGACCTTCTCTCAGCTGAAGATGAGATTAGCCCATTCCCAAGTGCCAGTAGGAAGGAACCCATGCAACATGTTAAACATATATGATTTTATCTTCTTAGAGTTGTTTAGTTACAAAAATAATTATTAATTTGTTGAATATCTCCTCAGCTGAAGACGAGAATAATCCATTACCAAGTGCTGGTATATATGTAAGAACCTATGCAACATGTTGAACATATATGCCTTATATTCTTAGTGTTTTTTCTTTGGTACGAGAATAAATATTAATTTGTTGAATATCTCCTCAACTAAAGATGAGAATAACCCACTGCCAAGTACTGGTATGTAAGAACCCATGCAAAATGTTGGTCATTCTTATTTCCCTAGATTATAGTAATCATTGTTAATTGGGTGAATATTTCTTAATTTTTAGTTGAACATGAGAATAACCCAATGCCAAGTGTTGTGTTGGTATAGGACTAGAATTTTTTTATCATGTTGAATGACAATGTTTTTTGGACACTTTAACATGTTTTTTATTTGAGTTATGCAGGTCCAAGTACTAGTAAAAAGAGAAAAAAAGTGCGAGGGAGAAATAAATGTAAAGAAGTTGCAAGACTTGAGAGTGGAAAGAAACTAAAGGTGACATTCTACAACAATCGAGACGTTGGGGACAATCACACATTTTCTCAAGACATTTAGGAAGGATAGTCCAAGAACGCAACATATGTCCATTACGTGTACACACATGGAAAGAAATTGGAGAATTAGAGAAAGATCACATGTGGAAAGCAGTTGTGGTATTATATAAAATTTATTTTTAGTTGATTTTACATTAAAATTTTATAACAGGACTATTTATACCTATTTGGCAATTTACTTGAGTTTCACTATATTACATGCATGGAAAAAACTTCAAAAACATGTTAGACACAAATGTCTTTTTTTTTTCTTTATATACAAGAACATGCTACTGATAGGTGCTCATTCTTAGGATAAATTTGAGAGCGATGATATGAATATCCATCGCGATAGTGTCTTAGAGCATATGAAAGAATTATGAACTAAATGGAGTGTCAGCACGCACTTGAAGTATGCAAAGGACAAGCCGATCCAACAAGCTCTTACTAATGTGCCTAAGGGAGTGGACAAAAGAGATTGGGAATGGTTGGTGAAGGAATTTTACAACAACAAAAGCCTTAAGGTTTTCTCACAAGCTAAATGTATATTGTGTTGTTGGTATCTTTCATATTTATATTATATATGTTTTCACTGATTAGTATTAATTTAGATCGTGAGCGAAAGAAACTCTAAAAATAGGTCCAAGTTGAGAATGCCACATCATACATGCAGCAAACCCATTAGATATATCATTTATGAAAAGGTGTTATTAGTAGTTTGTTTCTTTCATTCATATTTACAATGTCATATTTTACTTTGGAATTATGTTATTTGTAACATGCTCATTTTAATTAAAGGGAGGCAAAGATGGTAATCCTCCATATGTGACAACTATTTTTTATGAAACTCAAAAAAAAGATAACAAACTTGTTGAACTCGAGGCAATTGAAAAATATGTGAGTTACTTGTCTTTAAAATTATATTGTTCATTCATAGTGTTTTAAAAATATGTATCAAATTACTTGTCTTAATTACCTTTTGTAGGTTGAAATTCAAGAAGTAATGCAATCCGAGCCTACACTTCCTACGATAGAGGTAGTAGAACGATGTTTTAGGCCTCAAAGTCGTAGTCGTGTGATTGTCTATGGAGGTGGGATTACTGCAAAAGAGTTGAAAGGTACCAATGTATCAAAGACTAAACTACTAGTCGAGTTTCGTGCACGCCGAGAAGAAAACAAATCTCTGAAAGATCGTGTAACATTAGTAGAAAGTAACAAGTAATGGAGGACATTTATGGTGGTGAATCTAATGCTCATTCTCCATAAGTAAGCGAACTAGGAATTTGAAAAGTGACATCAGGTATAATCATGATGAATGATGTGTATTGTACCATAATTATGCATTTACTAAATCCACAAACACAAAGCACAAATACTATTGGAAAATATCTAACTTCTTTTGCCATTATGTTGAATGATGTGTCCCATACCATGATTATGCAACATTTCTTTATCTAATTCATATAATATGTAATGCACTTTATATATGGTTATACAGATTTTGGTTTTGAGTACGGACCACGCATATGCATTTTATGGTATTTAGTTGTTGTTTCCCTGATTATTTCCCCTGATGGTGGGTTCTAGCTGGTGCTGTCATCTTTCCATATGAACCACCGATTCTTCTTAACATTAAAATGCCACAAGTTTTGAGTTTCAAATACTATTCAACAAGTAGTGTTGGGAATAGAACACCGAGGATCGACGAATAATCAAAACAACGAAAGAAAGAAAAGATGAACACAGAGATTTAACGTGGTAAAATTCTCTTAATCAATGTGAACAAGAAGGAAACATCCATGAGCAAAGGAGGCCGCCCCCAGGAATTTCACTATGAGCCAAAAGAAATAGTACATCATATAAAATCCTAACCCTCATATATAAATGTCCATACCGCGGGGGCTTCGCCCCTTGCATCCCCACGAGAATCAGTGACGGGCTACGGGCTTGGGCTTAACGGCCCAAGCCCTCCGCTTCCGTCATAGATCCTCATTTTTTCCTTTTTCTCATTTTTTTTGTTTCAGAATTTTTGGTATATGGTACAAAATTCAAGGCACATCAATAAATCTTCATCTTGACTTGAATTTTACAAAACTCTTAAAAATAAAAGCTCAACATGATCTTCTTTGCCGAATGGCCCAGATGGGCCTAACTTGATCTTTGCATAACATCCGCCAAGTCTGAACAATAGTCGAACTTGGCAACATGTAAGTTTTGTCATCATATATGCTGGATTGTCATGTGTGCTAATCTTCTAAACGTGAACATCTTGCTTTTCCTCAATATCATGAACAAAATGACATCTCACATCTATATGCTTTGTCCTTTCATGATGTATTTGATCTTTTGTAAGATGTATTGCACTCTGACTATCACAATATATGACAATAGCTTCCTCTTTCATAGTGAACTCTCCAACTAATCCTCTCAACCAGATAGCTTCTTTCACAGCTTTAGTGATGGCCATGTATTCAGCTTTAGTGGTAGATAATGCTACTGTATTCTGCAAAATAGCTTTTCAACTCACAGCACAATCAGTAATAGTAAAGACATAACCAGTTAGGGACCTTCTTCTATCAAGATCTCCTGCAAAATCTAAATCAACATAGCCAACCAGTCCAGCTGAATTTTTACTAAATTCCAAGTATACATCAAAAGTACCTCTTAAATATCTCAGTATCCACTTAACAGCTTCCCAGTGCTTCTTTCCTGAATTAGACATATATCTACTAACAACACTGATAGCATGAGATATATCTGGACGAGTGCAAACCATTGCATACATAATGCTACCAACTACACTACAGTAAGAAACTTTTGACATATAGCTTTTATCTTCATCAAATTGTGGTGAACATGAAGCTAAAAGTTTAAAGTGTGCAGCAATCGGTGTACTAACTGCCTTAGCATTCTGCATTCCAAAATGTTCTAAGACTTTTTCAATATACTTCTGCTGAGATAGAAATAGTCTTCCTGCACTTCTATCTCTAAAAATTTTCATTCCAAAAATCTTCTTTATTGCTCCAAGATCCTTCATCTCAAATTCAGAACTTAACTTATTTTTCAAGATGTTAATTTCAGATATGTCTTTCACTGCAATTAACATATCATCAACATAGAGCAACAAATAGATGAATGAACCATCAACAAGTTGATTCAAATAAATATAACTATCATATTTGCTTCGACCAAAACCAATACTCAACATGAATGAATCAAACCTTTTATACCACTACCGAGGGAATTGTTTAAGTCCATACAAGGACTTCTTCATATGGCAAACTTGATCTTCTCTACCTTCAACATGAAAACCCTCTGGCTGCTCCATATATATATCTTCTTCTAGATCACCATGTAAGAATGTAGTCTTAACATCTAGTTGCTCAAGTTCAAGATTCTGCAAAGCAACAATAGCAAGCAAAGTACGAATAGAAGTATGTTTCACAACTGGAGAGAACACATCATGAAAATCAATACCCTTCACTTGACCGTAACCTTTTGTCACCAATCTTGCTTTGTACTTTGTCTCTTCATTATTAATTCCTTCTTTCTTCTTGAACACCCATTTGCAGTCAACAATCTTCTTATTCACAGGTTGTTTTACAAGATTCCAAGTGCCATTCTTCTGTAGAGATTCTATATCCTCCTACATTGCTATTAACCACTTATTACAATCAGAACTTCGAATAACTTCAGAATAGGAGGAAGGATTAGGTAACTCAATATCTTCAGCGACACTTAATGCATAAGCCACCAATTCTTCAAATCCGAGCCTTTGAGGTGCTTTTATTTCTCTCCTCGGTCTATCACGAGCTAACATGTATTGCTGCTGAACTTGAGGTGATGTATGAACTTCAGGAGCATCAGGAGTATCATTTTTTTCATCAGAAGAACTTGACAGTTCTAACTCCACCTTCTCCAAAGTTTTTTGCTTTTTTGTATCACCAATAATAGACAAATCTTTTCTCGAGTGAAGCATCACATATTCATCAAAAGTAACATCTCTACTGATAATAAATTTCTTGGTTTTAGGACACCATAATCTATAACCTTTAACACTAGATTTATAACCAAGAAATATGTACTTCCTAGCTCTAGGTTCAAGCTTTCCATCATTAACATGTGCATATGCAGGACAACTGAAAACTCTTAAATGTGAGCAATTAGGAAAATTACCTGACCACACTTCTTCAAGAATTTTTAAGTCTAAGGATCGGTGAGGAGACCGATTCACTAAGTGACATGCCAGGTTGACAGCCTCTACTCAAAACTCCTTGCCAAGTCCTGCATTTGACAGTATACATCGTGCTCTCTCTAGTAGAATTATGTTCATTCTTTCTCTGACTCCATTCTGTCGTGAAGTTCTCACAACTGTGTGATGTCTTGCAATGCCTTCTTTGTCACAAAATTCATTGAACTTAGAATTATAGAATTCTAGTCTATTGTCAGTCCACAATCTCTTCACAACTTTTTCAGATTGCTTTTCCAGCAGAGTCTTCCATGACTTGAATATTTCAAATACATCATCTTTATGCTTCAAAAAAATAAATCCAAACTTTTCTGGAGAAGTCATCAATAAATGTCAGCAAATACATATTTCCTCCTTTCGAAGGAATTTGAGAAGGACCCTATAAATCTGAATGGATGTAATCAAGAGTTCCCTTCGTCTTATGAATGATTGGACCAAAGCTAACTCTCTTCTGCTTTCCGAATATACAATGCTCACACAGCTCTAATTTTCCAACTTTTGCACTATAAAGAAGATCTCTGTTGCTGAGAACTTGCATGCCCTTCTCACTCATATGGCCCAAACGCATGTGCCATAACTTTGTGCAATCTTACTCTAAGGTTGATGAGACTACTGCTGAACCTATCACCGTCGAATCTTGGAGAACATACAAGCTACCGACTTTGAGGCCTTTCATCAATACAAGAGCACCACGAAAAATTTTCATTCCATTAGACTCAATAACAACTTTGCAAACATTTGAGTCTAAGACGCCGAGAGAAATAAAATTCTTCTTTAGATCAGGAACATGTCTGACTTCAGATAATGTCCTAATGATCCTATCATGCATCTTAATCTAGATGGACCCAATACCAACAGTCTTACAGGCAGCATTGTTGCCCATCAGAATGACTCCACCTTCAACAAATTTGTACTGAAGAACCAATCTCGATTGGGACACATATGGTATAAGCATCTAGAATCGAGAATCCATTCACTTGATGATCTGGATTTATTTGATGTCGTTACCAACAGAACATCTTCATTCTCACTTTCTGTTACACCGACATATGCAACTTCAGCCTTCTGATTTCCCTTCTCATTGCTCTCGTTAATCATTTTATTCTTATTCTGTAATTCGTAACACTCTGCTTTGATATGACCCTTCTTCTTGCAATAATTGCAGACTTTGTCTCTGTTCTTCGATTTAGATCTAGATCTATCTTGATTTTGATTTCTCATCTAATTTCTACCTCTTGCGATCAGACCTGAGGCTTGATCATCAGATTTGCTGCTTGATCCCAATTCGTTATCTAACTTTTCTTTGCTCAGCAGTCTGCCCTTAACATCTTCAAATGTGAGTTTGTCCTTACCGTAGATCATGGTCTCTTTAAAGGTTTTATATGAAAATGGCAGAGAACAAAGAAGTAATAGCGCTTGATCTTCATCATCAACCTTCGCCTCTACGTTCTTCAAATCGATTAGGGCGATGAACTCATTGATATGTGATTTTATCGACGTACCTTCGTCCATATGAAGGATGTACAATCACTGCTTCAACACAAGTCGATTCACTAGGGTTTTCGTCAGATACAGAGTTTCCAACTTCATCCAGAGACCAGTCGCCGTCTTCTCTGCGAGAACTTCCTAAAGAACATCATTCGTCAGGCGCAACTGAATCGCAGATATGGCCTTCTCATCGAGTTCCTCCCAGGCAGATGCCTCCATAGCATCAGGCTTTTGTTCTGACAACGCCTTCTTCAATTCATTCTGAACTAGGATGGCAAGCATCCGAACTTGCCACAGACTGAAATTTGTGTTCCCGTCGAACTTCTCGATATCGAACTTCGATGTAGTCATCTTCGCAGAAAGAAACTCAGCTTTGATATCAATGTTTTAGGAATAGAACACCGAGGATCGATGAATAATCAAAACAACGAAAGAAATAAAAGATGAACACAGAGATTTAACGTGGTAAAACTCTCTTAATCAATGTGAACAAGAGGGAAACATCCACGAGCAAAAGAGGCCGCCGCCAGGAATTTCACTATGAGCCAAAAAAAAGAGAGTACATCATATAAAACTCTAACCCTCATATATAAAGGTCCATACCGCGGGGAGCTTCGCCCCTGCACCCCCCATGAGAATCAGTGGCAGGCTACGGGCTTGGGCTTAACGGCCCAAGCCAAGCCCTCCACTTCCGCCACAAATCCTCATTTTTTTTTCCTTTTTCTCATTTTTTTTTCTTTCAGAATTTTGGGTAGAGAGTACATAATTCAAGGCACATCAATAAGTAGGAACTCTAATGTAGAATAGAAGATGTTGGCCTGTATTATTCATAAAGTATAAAGTATCTTGCAATCTTATGTTATTCATGTTAGTTAATTTTTTTTCCTTTTATGTTTTCTTGTTTTATGTTGTTTCATGTTCTATCTTACTGTGAAACTCATTGCATGTTTGAAGAAGTTAAAGAGGAAAATTAATTATTCTAGCAACACAAACAATTAACAATTATGATATTAGTTTGTCTCCCTACACTTATTGTGCATATTAACAATTATATAGTAATATAGAAGATGGCAGGTTTTTTTTAATTGTCTCCATTGAAGTTGTGCTATATGTAACTTCACTTTGCTTTAACAACAAGGCAGTAGCAACCACAGCATAGGGAAACATGTAGAGAATTCCAAACATATCAGCCGCCACTTAGCACTTTTTTTTTCAAATCCTATCTTGCACTTTGAAGACCTCAGCTCTCAAGAATAGTGGCTGGTTGAGTGTTGGGTTGACTTGTAAATTTTTGTGAATTTGTAGCTTAGGGAGCTAGTAATTGTCCATTTGGCATGCTTATTATCTCCGCTTGAGTCTCCACTAACCATATAAATAAAGAAAGCTTGTAATTGTGATATATACTTGCCCACTAATATGTGTCATTTTGATCTCAACAGTTCATATTAGAGTATCTTATAGCCCATATGTGTGCAGATGGCTTCCCATATATGCATATTCATAGTAGCCTTAATGCTCTTCACAGTTGCAAGTTCTAAATGACCAAGTAGTTAAATTGTTTTAGTAGAAAAATAAAAGGATATTAGCACATTTTAAATTATTTATTATTCATGTTTATACGATTTGTTTTCATATTTTTCTATGCAAAAATATATGGACTTTTGATGTGTAACTACTCATGATAGATGTGGTCTTATTTTGAGGTGAGAAGTTACAATTAAATGAATAGTTTTACCTAGTTATCTTCTTTTCTAGTTTTCCTATTATTCTATTTGTTTTCATAATGTTTCTTTTATTATATGTAGGTTTGGAAGATGACAAAATATGATGATACATCAATGACTTATCCAACAAGGAAGACATCCTACGAATATATGAAGAGATGATTCATGCAATCCTTATGTCCTTTCTATTTTTTTGGGAAAAGCTTAGGAGAAATCAAAGACACATTTTGGATGTTTGACTTAACTTCCACTTTTGTAATAGACATATGAATTTTCAATGAAATTTGGATTGCTTATATATACATTTTGTTAATACAAATGTGTCATGATAAGTTGTTACAGAAATGTTTTGTTGTATAAAAAGTATTGAATTTACTAATGAAAATGAGAAGTATGGATGCTCAATGATTTAACGACCAGAATTTTTGTTCACCATAAATGTATTGTAAATTGATTTCAAAACATTGCTGTCCGGATTTCTGGTCCCTATAAAGCATCAGCGGTGAGATAACAGCCGGTCGTTAATAACCAATAACGATGAGTTACAATCTCGTCGTCAAATGTTAGTGACCACTTTGTCCCATCCTTATTTCTTTTAACGGCGAAGGCATTCACTAGATCCACCTGTATTTAACAACTAGTTTTGTTTTTTTTAATGACGACAAATCTTGTCATTAGAAGTGTTTTTCTTGTAGTGATATTAAACTTTTCATCTAAGTGGCACCATTCATAGCATTTATATTCTATGTATTCAAACTTCCTAAAATGATAAATCATAATTAACAAAAAAGACCAAAATTCTTGAAAGATAATTAACAAGTCCTTGAATATATGCATTTTAAAAATATTATTCATACATACATGTTGGTTTATAATTTTGATCCAATTCTTATGTAAGTAATAAGTAAAAGGCACATTAAATTTACATAAAAATTCCTTCAATGAAAATAAAATATAGCATTATAATTATACAGCAATATCACTACATAAAAAATATAACACAACGAGTTTTGAATTTCTATCGAACTTGAAACGATATTCCAAAACAATAAATAACAATTCTGAGAAACACTAAATTAATTAGTAAGAATAATATTTCTATGACTATAGTACTAAGAAAAAAAAGAATTAAACTGACTTTGTTTCTGATTCTTTGTTCTTAAAAATATTAAAGGGAGATGCTCTTCTTTTCTCCTTATCAAGTCCTCACCATATAGAGAATAATATGATATATGTTTTCCTCAACATATAGGGCCTGTTTGGTACGGTGTCACACTGCCCTGGACTAAGAACAAATTTGTACATAACAAATTTGTTCTGTGCAAATTTGAGTTATTTAAAAATTTTTAAAAAAAGAAAAATATTTGTTCTTATCTGTTCCATCTCACAGGAAGAACATTTAAGTTCTCACTTTTTCAAATTACAAGATACAAATAGGTGGCCGACAAGGATTTTTTTTGTCTCTTCAAATGTTCTTGTTCTTGCAGCGTTTGAATAGACTTAACAATTTTGTTCTCGCTATGTTGGGATACCAAACGATGCCATAGGGTGCGTTTGGATGAGAACATTTCGCGAGAACATCGCGAAATGTTCCCAAACGCTATACGTGATGGGAACAACACGTGACTTCCGCGATAACATTTGGGCTGTGTTTGGTACGGAAATATTGAGAGAACTTTTGTTCTGGAGAACTAATTGATGTGATGGAAAAGTTTGTATTGGTGTTTGAATGAAAAAGTGTAATGATGGAGATTTAAAAAGTTAATGTGATGGATAAGTTTTAGTGGGTGTTTGGATAAAAAGTAAGAACTAAGAATATAATTTATTATTTTATGAGGTATAAAATTATAATAAATAAGAATATATTGGTAATATTATAATCTACATAAATCATTATATTATTAATATTATTTTTATTTATTTTGATTAAATCTTTTAAATATTATTAATATTATAATTTACGTATATTTTAAGATCTAAATATAACACAATTTTTTTAAAAAATATTTGAATAGTTTAACTAATAAAATATTTATTAATTATTAGAACTAATTATTTTTCAATTTTTAATTAATAACATTTAATAAATTATTTTATAATATCCCTAAATTATGTTATAATAATGTATTAATTTATTCTATATTATATATGCATACATTATAAAATAACTAAAAAATAAATGAAATTAAAAAAAAAAGTCAAAAAATGCAGCGCAAGTTTAAAAAAAAGAAATGTTCTTGCCTTCGGCAAGAACTTTCCGAAGGCAAGAACATTTGACGAGAGCTTTTCGTAAAAAATTCTTGTCAAATGTCACGTGACGAGAACATTTAATGTTCCCGTCACATGCTGCGTTTGGCAGAACAATCGGAACAAATGAAATGTTTCGTGCTGCCAAACACAGCCTTAGCGAAATGTTCCCGCGAAAAATTCTTGCCTTCATATTTTTTTTCTCAACGCCGCAATCTTTGACTTTTTTTTAATTTCATCTATTTTTTTAATTATTTTGTAATGTATGTATATATAATTTATAATATATTAATACTTTATTAGGGATCTTATAAAATAATTTATTAAATGTTATTAATTAAAAACTATAAAATAATTAGTTCTACCAATTAATAAACTATTCAATTATTTTTTTAAAATATATTATATTTGGATCTTAAAAAGTACGTAAATTATAATATTAATAATATTTAAAATATTTAATCAAAATAAATAAAAATAATATAATAATATAATGATTTATGTAAATTATAATATTAATAATATATTCTTATTTACTATAATTTTATACCTTATAAAATAATAAATTATATTCTTAGTTCTTACTTTTTATCCAAACACCTACTAAAACTTATTCATCACATCAACTTTTTAAATCCCCATCATTACACTTTTTCATCCAAACACCAACCCAAACTTTTCTATCACATCAATTAGTTCTCAAGAACAAAAGTTCTCTCAATATTCCCGTACCAAACGCAGCCATAGAGAATAGTATATATGATATCGGTTTTGCTGCCCATAATTAATTAATGCAAAAGAAAAAAAAGTACCTTGTTATTTTTCTCTTGAAAGGTCTCAGTAGCTGCCTCAAGGAGAGAGAAAAGTCCTCACTTATATCTTATGCCGATGCAATTTCACCCCCAAATGATAGACCTAATATATATATATATATATAAATATATATATATAATCCTGAGACATTGAGATCATCCTCAAAGCTCCATTACCATTTATCTATTTTCTTATTTTTTTGAGTATGACTTATTATTTCTCTTATCTACTCCTCATTTCTCTCCATGAGTTACCGTACACTCCTACCCAATATCTCATTGTAACCGAAAAATAACTATAATTCACTGACTCATTGTCTACTCCTCACTACCCACTATCTCATTGTAATCGAAAAAATAACTATACATTCACACCCTGCATGAATTCACATTCATTACTTGCTAAACCTCTACAGTCTTCCCCCTTCTATTGAAACGTAAGTCTTTTCCCTTCATCCTCAACCCTCTGCAGCAAGTTGTTGAACCTAAACTTCATCCTCAAATCTTTTCATCTTCTGAATTCTAATTGTCTCCTCACCTTCTTTTTGAAGGAAAAAATTCGAGAACAAGAGTAGAAGATCGCAAAGAGAATAGCAGAGAAATTAGAGGAGGCACGCGAAGGAAAAATTCCATTATATCTTTCATTAGGTTACAGCCGCCGCATATTACAGCATTAAATAGGCCTCTACCAAATGAGTTCAAAACCTGAACAAAATAGATAAAAAAACCTAATCTGTACCACACGGTCGGCTAAACAAAAGTCCAAAACCGTCTAGGAGACCGCCGTCGGGGGACAGAGCCCTCCGAACCCCCCCCCCCCCCCCCCCCCCCCGTCTTTTGTTTGTACGCCAGCAGCACAGGTAATTGGGTAACACTCAGATTCCCCTGAAGTATTCACCAACTCCAACATTCTCCCACTTGGTGGATACTTCACACAAATGAGAGTTTTGCCAGCAACATTCTTCTTTAATCCGACAGCAGTAGAGCACCAACCAAACTTTGCACCTGTAACAGCTTTAGTCAGAAAGTCAGAACTATTCTTCATTGTATCAAGCTTTTCAAGCTGAACCTCTTTCTTTTCCACCTTTTTCCGGATGAAATGATATTGGATGTCAATATGCTTCGTGCGTGAGTGAAATGCAGGATTCTTAGCTAACTGTATAGCATCTTGATTATCACATCTCACCTCTATGGCACCTTACTCAAATCCGAGCTCCAAGCACAACCACCATAGCCATATGACCTCTTTTGCAGCATGAATAAGAGCCATATATTCTGCTTCTATAGAAGAAAGTGCTACTACGCTTTGTCTCTTGCTCATCCAACTCAGTGCAGCCACAAATAATGTAAAAATATATCCACTAGTGGACCGTCTACTATCAATGTCTCCACCCCAATCAGCATCTATATGACCTACAATATCAAGCCTCTTTCCTTTCCCTGTATCTTCAAAACACAAAGCAAAATCTGAAGTTCCACGAAGGTATCTGAAAACTCTCTTGATAGCATTCCAGTGTTCCCTGCCTAGGTTAGACATATACCGACTTAAGACTCCCACTGCTTGGGCTATATCTGGATGCGTGCACACCATGGCATACATCAAGCTACCCACTGCACTTGCATATGGCACACGATCCATCTCTTCGGCTTCTTCATCCGTCTTTGGGCATTGCTCTGCAGAAAGTTTGGTTCCTAGAGACATAGGAGTACTCACTGGCTTGCAGTCCGACATGTTAAATTTCTTCAACACTTCTTTTATATACTTCTCCTGTCCTAACCATAACTTTCGCTTATGACGATCCCTTCTAATCCGCATACCCAAAATGTAATTGGTTGGCCCCAAGTCTTTCATCTCAAGCTTCTTGGCCAACAAACCTTTCACTGAATTCATCATCTTCATGCTATTTCCAATCAGTAACATGTCATCCACATACAGTGTAAGAATGACAAATTGATCGCCAACTTTCTTCACATAAATACAATGATCAGAATCTGAGCGTACAAACTTGAGCTCTAGCATATATGTATCAAACTTCTAGTACCACATCCTTGGCGACTGCTTCAATCCATACAAATACTTCTTTAATTTGCACACCATATTCTCTTTGCCTTGAACTTCAAAGCCTTTTGGTTGCTTCATATATATCTCTTCCTCCAAGTCCCCATGAAGAAATGTCATCTTCACATCCATCTACTCTACCTCAAGATTATATGCTGCTGCTAGAGATAGAACAAATCTTATTGAAATCATTTTTGCCACGGGAGAAAAATCTCATCATAGTCGACTCCCTCAACCTGAGAGTACCCTTTAGCTACCAGTCTCGCCTTATACTTCTCCACAGTTCCATCCGGTTTCAGCTTTCGCTTGAACACCCATTTGCAACCAATTGCCTTTCTATCCTTAGGTAATTTACACAAGCTCCATGTTTCATTCTTATCCAGTGACTGCATCTTATCTGTCATAGCAAGCTCCCACTGTTTTGCATCATTCCACTACAAGAAAAGATATCTTTAACGACCAATTATTAACGTCGAGACAAAAAAATGGTCATTAAAAATAGCCAATAGTGACAAGAAAAAAATATGGACATTATTAAACACATTATTAACGAAAGAGAAAATTGCTTATATTAAAAGAAGTAAATTCTGGTCATTAAAAGTGATTATTAATGATCATTTAATTTTATCATCATTAATTATTTATAAATTAAGATCACGTAAGTGTACAATTAATATTTTATTTGGCAGAAATTACACATTTCCCTCCATTAATTTTTAAGGCAACATAAATTAATTTATAAAATATAATATAATCTTTCCCAAAATTTAATAGAAAAACCCTAATTCTACTTCCTCCTCCTCACAATCTGCAATGTACATCTCGTATCGCTCGAAGCTTCATCGCCTCTGGTCCCCCTTCCCCGCCGTCGGAAGCAGTCGTCCCCCCTCCCGCCGCCGCCGGACAGTCCCCCCCCCCCCCCCCCCCCCGCGCACCAGCGTCCTCCTCTCCCCCTCCCCCGTACGCCAGCCATCCTCCCCCGCCAGACACGGACGCACCAACCATCCTCCCCCTCCCCACCACCGACGGACAGCGCCATCCCAACCCCATCCCACCCCCCCTTCCCCCACTCCCCTATTTTTTATTTGTGCTTTGTCGTTGCCATGTCCAACACCCACACCCACCCACCCACCCACCACCACCCCCCCCCCCCCCAAGTGTGACATCTAGGTAGAATCGCCTTCCTCGCTTGTATCTGGTTGCCCTTCTCGTCATGTGACCGGGAGGAATCTCCCTCCAGCTCATCGGATGTGCCTTCCAGTTTTCACACATTTGTGAATCGTCTCCATACATAATTATGTCTAATATAGTGATCCTCCTATTCGTCTAGATTTTTTCCAAGTCTTTTTACTTGTTACATTTTTCATTTTTTGTAGCTATTGAGGGATGGATCGTATTGGTTACTGGAGTTCATGAGGAAGCTCAGGAAGAAGACCTGCTTAATGCTTTTGGTGAATATGGACAGATAAAGAATTTACATTTAAATCTGGATCAAGGCACTGGGTTTGTGAAGGTAAACTTGCTAATTCAATTATTCGCCTGTTGAAGTGTTAATTTTCATGTTATCTCCAGATGGTCGCAGCCATGTTTCGATCATAGAAAGCAACGGACTGGAGGTTAACGATCATTTGTTGTAACATTATCCTTTGCTCTTTAGCGTATTCTTGTTTCGATTGGGAATTATTGCAAGTCATTATCCATATTCCGCTACTAGCACTTCTCATGAAATCTTTTTTTATCTTCCAGGCAAATACTGTTTTACAAGTACTTATCTTTTTCTTCATGTAACTAGTGCAAAATTGTTTTATGAGTTCTAAGTTTTTTTTCATGTAACTTGTCCAAAAGTTTATGAAGGCTAATTAATATCTCAAAATCCACTCTTACAATAATTCTCAATATCCTAAAAATATGTTAATTTTTCTTTCTTTTAATAACACAAGAATTTTTCTTTGGTTTGGGTACTATGTTTTTTCTTTAAGATGACAGCTTAGATTCAGGTAGTCAGTTTAACGTTTGTATCTTGACATTATCATTTTTCTTTGTACCATGGATGTAGTTTACCTTAATTCATTAGTACTTTTTGGGGAAAACTTGTAGATGCCTCAACATATGATATATTTTTCATTTTGTTAGTAAGATGTAGATGACTAATAATAATCAGTCCCCCTTTCTTCCTAACAAATTTCTTTAATACGCTGCAGTTCTTTCTGTTCTTCTTCCCTAAATATAGCAAAGCAAACCCAATGGACAATTGAAAACTGTCCATGCTACTTTAGATCAATGCTTGGTTAATGTATCCAGCTTTAAAACATTTTGAATATGTTCCTAAAAACAATAACTCACTTGACAAGGATTCAAGATGAGCAATCATCTTTAAGTTTTCATATACATTTTTCCATATAAGAAGTTCTAATTTTGTGTTTTTAGTAAAGAATAATTTTCATCTATTAAGTTTTCATATGGATAATACAGTGATACGCATTAATTGAATATGAAAACTATGAAGAAGCACTTACTGTAATCAAGTCACTGAATGGAGCTGGTCTTCTGACTCCAACTGTTTACATTGATTGGGCAAGGGTCCTTTCAAATGTAGAAATGCAAGGAGGTACATAACCTGGCACCAATTATCATTGTGTTTTACTTGTTCTGCATTTGAGCAACCTTATCTACCAACACATCGGAACTACAACTTAATTAATAATTGGTATCCTAATTTATTTACTTAAAATATCTAGATGAGATTCTTGAAAAAAACTTATACTAGAATCACCTTTGCTTTCATTTTATGCCTTTTGATTTTTTTTTCTTTGAAAGGCCATGTCGGGCTATGCGTATGTTGTTGCTTACTTTTCACTAGCTAGGAGATACTTTATGGAAATTCTGAACTATATCAAATATCCTCGAAAGATTAGTGCTAGGGTTTACTGACCTATCATGGTTTTAGTTTTTTTATATCTCTCTTAACCAAATTATTACATGTACCCATCTGGGTAAATTATTAAACACATCCTTTGCGTATTTCATTCGATCTTAGTCTTCACGTGTTAAATTTATTAGTTGTAACAAACAGTATTCACTCAAGTTGGTTGTTAACTTAGCAAAGTGATATGGCTTTTCTTTGTTGACGGAGTGCCTATTTGCCTATTCTGTTGTTTTAGTCCTTGATGCTATTTTCATGTACTTCCTTCCCCGAAGATTTTGTTTTAAGCATGTCTTATGATGGCTCAAGTATTAAAAGATCCTTGTTATTAAGGGTGCCCGATGTCATCAGTTATGTATGTGTAGCCATATGAGATGGTGTCCTCGAAGTAGCCAGATTTTTTACTGATTATATGCTCGGTTTTATGACACTGATATTCTCTTGATAAGTTTGAATAAAATCGGTTTGGTTAACTTATCACATTTTATTGGATGTTCCTTAATCTTTCACAGATCACCACGTCAATCAAGGAGTCCAGCCGTGTGTCTATTCAAACATTGAGCTGAGTATTTCTGGATGTCAGAATTCCCAGCTATGTTGTTTTGTCTGCTCATTCCATCTGAGGTGTGATGCATAATGTTGTGTCTTAGTTGTGCGTTTTCAATTACAACGCACTGGTGTTATTTCGTAATGTGTTGTCATGCACCGAACCATGAAATGAGCGTTTTCCACCATGACATTTGATCCTTTACCTTCAGTTGTGCTTTCTTATTTGATCCTGAGTCTACTCTATCGAGATATAATTATCAATGTTATGCTATTAATCAGTCCGATTCATGTTATCAATGTGAACTATTAGTATGTTGATAAAATGCTTGCATGTATTTAGTACGTATATATTTTTAATAAAACTATTATAAATTTGCCTCGGATGGATTATCTTTGTTTAGGGATTATATATCTACTGATATATTATTATTGACATTGATTCTTATGAGCCCCTTTTTCTCATACTCTTGGAAATGTGAATTAGTGACAAGGAAAGACAACAAAATGGCATTCCAGAGGCTAGTGGATGCATATGGATGTACTTATCTCATTTACGTGCTGCTGATGGTGGCTCTAGTGTCCACTGCAATGTCTTCTTTGATCCGCTAAAATACATTGGGCCATTGTTGCCTCTAGCTGCAGCTTTAGCTCCGACGCTCTGGCTTGAGTTTCATTTGTGGTGGACTTGCCCTTTTGAAGAACATGCTTGTCCTTCAATAAATGAGCAATTATAGTTAGTGCTGTTTTTTTTTTCCGAGAATGATGTGTGTATTGGAATGACATTTTTTAAACAAATAGTGGAATGGCATGTTATTGACAACAGAGAATGTATCTAGCTGTCACGTATAAATTATGTTTTTGCCTATAATTTCAGGCCAAAGAAATTGCAGAAGTAAAGGCTAAGGAGCTTGAAGGCCGAGTTGATTTACTGGCTACTGCAGAAAGAAAAGCAGTTCACGCACTCAGCTTTAGGATTCTCTTAAATTCCCTTATTTATTTGTAAGTTATTATTTTTCATTTTATTGTTAATTTAATATTCATTGGACATTTATTAAAAAATTTTATGTATTTTGTGAACTTTACAGCTTTTGAAGATATGGAAGGAAAGAGATGCAATTCAAAGTTCAAACAAGTTATTTTGCTTTTAGGATAGTGTAAGCATTTTTTGGAGGGAAGGAAGAAAACTGATGGGTTAAAAAATTTGAATGCTAAATGTTATTGATCTTGACTACTATGAACATTTGTTGGCATGGATAAATATCTTTTTTTTGAAGTTATATGAACAATCCATTTTAGTAAATGAATTTAACTTCTGTATTGTAGTTTGTGAGTTTGTTTTTAATTGAATGATTGCTGAAAAAGTGCGTTGTAGATCATGTTTTGATAAAGTTCATGGTCATTATATAACTTTAAAGACCATTATTGATGACCTTTTTTCTGATCATTGGTGACATTTAACGATGGAATTAGTAGCCGTTGAAAATATTATCAACAATAAAGATATTTTTCGTCATTAATGTATTCGACGACTAACTAAATAGTCCTTATATGGATTTAACGGTCAGATTTTCTCTGATCATGGATGACTTTTAACGATGGGATTACTAGCCGCACTAAATGGTCCTTATATGGGTTTAACGGTCGGACTTTTTCTGGCCTTGGATGACTTTTAACAACGGAATTACTAGCCGCTAAAGATTATTAGCGACAAAGATATTTTTCGTCATTAATGTATTCGACGACCAACTAAATGGTCCTTATATCGATTTAACGGCCGGATTTTTTCTAGTCATTGATGACTTTTAACAACGGGATTAGTAGCCGCTGCAGATTATCAACGACAAAGATATTTCTCGCCATTAATATATTCAATGACCAACTAAATGGTCCTTATATTGATTTAACGACCGGATTTTTTCTGGTCGTTGATGATGTTTAACGGCCGACACCTTTACGTCATCGTTATTGACTTTTAACGACGGCATCTATAACGACTGGCGACGATGGGAAGTGTTGGTCGCTAATGATCAATAACGACCAGATTTTGATTTTTAACGACCAGATTTCCCTTCTCTAATGAGCAATTTTCTTGTAGTGTTCATAGATCTTGCATCTTTTAGAGAACTAGGTTCTTCTCCGATGATGCTCAAAGCATGAAACGTACTCAGAGCACTGAGAGAGAATCTCATAGATGCTCTTCTTTCTCGTGTCGATCTCTTGAGAACTGGTATGGTAGTACCAATATCTGGGTCTTCATCTGAATCTACATCTTCAAGTTCATTAACCGAGTCCTCTTGATCCGGTTCTGGAACAGACTCAACTGAAGTATCTTGTACATCCACCTCTGAAGTTTCAGAATCAGAATCTTCTTCAAGCACTACCACTTTCTTAGGTTCATCACCTTTTTAAACTTCAACTTGGGAACGTGATTCACGGAAAACAACATCCCTGCTGTAGACAATAGTCATTGATTTTGGATTCCACAGTTTATAGCCCTTGACCCCTTCCTTGTATCCGACAAATATGTTCTTCTCAGACTTACTGTCAAGCTTACCCCGCTTTTTCTTTGGTATATGAACATATGCGTCACATTCGAACACCCGAACATGAGACAGATTCGACTTCTTCCCAAACATTGCCTCATAAGGCGTCTGATCCTTCACTGATGAGGTCGGTGAGTGATTCTTCAAATAGTTTGTTGTGGCAACAGCTTCTACCCAGAATTCTTGACCCAATCCAGCCCAATTCAGCATACATTTTGCCTTCTCTATGAGTGACCGATTTAACGTTTCGGCTACTCCATTCTGCTCAGGTGTATATGGAGTTATCTTCTGCCTTGCAATATCATTGTCTACGCAGAACTGCTCAAACTTCTCTGAACAAAATTCGCCTCCGTTATATGTACGAAGGACCTTGATTTTGCTGCTCAATTAGTTTTTCACCAAAACTTTAAATTCTCGAAACTTATCGAATACATCTGATTTATTTTTGATAAAATAAATCCAACTGTATCTTGAAAAATCATCTATGAAAGAGACATAGTACCTGGACCCTCCAATAGATAGAGTCGGAGTTGGTCCAAAGACATCACAATGGATCAGTTCGAGAATCTTCGTTGCTCTTGAACCTGTGTGTTGAAAACTGACTCGGTTCTATTTTCCATGAAGGTAATGTTCACAGAACCCGAAGCCCACAGAACAATCTAGAACTCCTTCTACCATATGACTTGATGCTATGGTAGAGAGTCCTTTTTCACTGATATGGCCTAATCTCTGATGCCACAACATAGATGTGTTGTCTTCACCTTCTTTGGCCTCTTCAGAAATAAATCCGTAGCCCACAGATATAGTCTCTCCGAGCAACTTGTACAATGTGCCATAACATTCCTCTCGTGCAATCACAATAGACCCTCTGATCATCTTGCACGAATTCTTGTCGCAACTGAATATAACGTCAAAATCAGCCATCGTAATATTATAATTAGAAAATAAAAATATTTTTGACACGAAATTTTATCAGAGCCGAGGCAAATCGTACAAGGAGGTGATGGGCACGACCTGACATATAGCGGGTTGTTGAGCTAAATTATTAATTATCATAATATTAAAAATCGTATTTGGCTCATGAACCCACTAGATATTGGGCCGAGCCCAGCACCCCGCTAGACGACTCAGTACGATTTGACTCGGCCCTGAAGGTATCTCACACGAAAAAAATATTTTTAGTTTTCTAATTATAATATCTTATTATTTAAAATTTAGGAAAAAAATATAATCGGTATGTTATTTTTCTAATTTTTTTATTTAATTAAAAATTATTATAATATTATATATTTAATATGCATAGAAAATTTGGACGGCTCGATCCAAATGGGTCGTGCCAAAAAATGTACCGACTCAGTCTAAGTGCCTTCAATTTTTTATTATTTTTTTCCTTTTAACCTTTAATGATGATCGCGATTGAAAATTTGAAAAGTTGAATAACTTTATTTGAACGTTTTGAAAGTTGAATGACCTTGTAGATACAAAATTAAGTTTGGACAAAATAAAGAGAAAAATATTGACGTGGACTTTTTTATTTTTTTTATTGAACGTGGAGGAGAGAAAAAAGTGATTTATAAGTTTACTAGCTATAATCGATTGTGATGAAAACGTTTCTAAAGTTTAGTGATCGTGGTGCTATAAAGTGAAGTTGGATGACGTTATTGGGAATATCCCGTAAGTTGGATGACCATGGCTAAAATTTACTCTATATTATTGGGGTACCTTATGATCCTACTTTCATTAACCTTATCATATGGCATCATTCATCTTTACATTGAGAAATCTCAAACATCATTTAGGTAATGACATTATTTCTCGATAAGTCTCAGTCATCATAAAGTGAAAGATATTTACTTTTCATCTATAACTTTAATAGTTTCTTTGATTAACTTCATTGTATAACATCTTTCTTTTTTATATTGAGAAATCTCAAACACCTTTTAAGTAATGACATTATTTTTTGAATAGTCTCAATCACTATAAGATGAAAGACATTTACTTATCATCTTCAACTTTAATAATTGCTTTCATTAACTTCATCATATGATATTTTTTGTCTTTGCTTAACAGTCATTACAGGGTGACATATTAATAGGGCACTGAAAAATTTCAAACACCTTTTGGGTGATGACATTATCTTCCAAAAAATTCTCAATCATCATAAGGTGAAAGGTATTTAATTTTTACCCATCTTTCATCTTTAATTAATTGAAGGCTCGATGCAAAATCAATACAATCAGGCCAGCCCTTAGGAAATCTCTAATACCCTTCCAGGTGATAATATTATTTCCTCAGAAGTCTCAATCACCATTAAGTGAAAGACATTTACTTCTTTAACATAATGAGTGTCAAGGCATTTTTTTCAACTTCATATTTTACTAGGATTAGGTGATACAATCATCAAACATCATTAAATAACATAAATACCTTGAAAGTAGGTTTAAAGTACTATAGAGGGACTTGACAAAATTTAGCACAAAATGCATCGATCATGACTAAATTCGGGTAGGTCATATTTTTGTCTTCCAGCCCATATTAAGGCCCTTCAGGTCATATTTCACTCGCATTAAAAAATATGGACATATCGTATTTTTGCCTTCTAGCTCATATTAAAATCCTTTAGGTCATATTTGGCTCACACGAGAAAATATGGACATGCCGTATTTATATCTCCCTTTCTGTACATCCTTTAGGTCATATTTGGCTTGCATTTTTACAAATATTTAGATGAAACTTTGGGAAACACAATGCAAAACATCCTAAAAGTTTCAACTAGAATCTATATGCAACTAGACATAAAAAAAACATATTAGAAACATACAAAACCATCCATTCCTTGATATCTAGGGTTCATTCCAAAACATGATTACAGTATGAAACTCTAGCATATGGATCTAAACATGGTAATTCAAGAGCATGATCATATATGAAAACCTTTCATATCTAATGCACAATGTGACTCTCAATCACAATACCTATTAAGGATGTCCTACATTGAGAGGGGAGAGAAGGGTTGGATTCCCTTTACATATCTAGGGTCTTGTTCTTCCTCGATGTTGATTCCTTTTTCTTTGTCCATGTCTAGTTCCTTTTTGTTCTCTTTTTCCTCGTTCTCCTTCTTCCTCTAAGATTGCAGTCGTCATGTGGGGGAGCAATAAGAAAAGAGAGGAGAGATAAGGTTTGGGGAGCTTTTTATAGAGTCTAGTATAGAGTTTCTTAGGGTTTCCTCCAAATGAGACGTGGTGTAGGCGACCAGTTAACCATGAATGCCGACAACGACAGCGCATGGAGTCGGGGAAGTGAAGATGTCAGATTGATCACAGTTATAATCGCTAAAGGCATCGAAGGATTTGCTCACATGCTCAGAGCTCGATTGGAGTGTTTCCAATTCGATTGGATCCAAATCGTCGCCAAAACTGTCGGACACCAACGAAAGGGAGAGGGGGAGGAATGCAGACGCCCCTCTTTTTTAATTTATTTATTATTTATTATATTATTATTCAATATTTTATATTTATTATATCATTTTATTATTATGTTAGAGATGAGGAGTTTTGACATGTTAGATAGATTGCACAACCGAAAAATGGGCAAACATAGGCAAAATGTGCAGGTAATAAAATAAGTTAATAGTTGAATGATAATATAATTATAAAATAAAGTATAGCCCAATAAAGAAATAATACTTAAAACAAGACATAAGACATCAGATGGGGTCAAGAGCTTCTAACTGAATTTCATCCACTTTAACTATAATTTAAATGCAAGGAAATTTCTTAAGCATCAACAATACAGTGAGATGCAAGGAAAACAGTGACGCTATGGCAACAACAATGCTTCATAGTCTCTATTAAAATGTTAGATGGTTTTTTACACACCAAAAGTAGGGTAACCGAGGCGTTCTAATATTTAATAATTAGCCACTAACTCGAAGCAATTTCATTTAAGAATAGCCAGTTACATGTTCTACTCGTGTAAGCAGGTAAGTTGCTAAAAGAAATCCTCATACACAATGTTCATGAATCCTCCAATGGTTTTGACAACCATTTGAACAGTCCTAAGTCCCTCAAGCATGCACCTTCATGATGAACAATTAAATAAAGCCTTAGAACTATTTCTTTTTTCATTTTCATTTTTTTTTGTCGAGGGCTTTGGACCAATTCAAAATCTGAAGAAGTTCGATACGCACTAATTAATTATCTAAAAAACTATACAAAGTAGGAGATATAATTGAAGAAGAGATCTAATATATAATAACATTCTTTGCGCACTATTACCACACATGGTTAAAGCAAATTTCTTGATAGAAGTATGTATGGAACGGACAGAATACAACAACATCATCCATTAATCTTTTCATTTATCAGAGTATTACAAGAATTCAAGCTACTCACTTCATGACCACTGAACATCATGCTCAATCTTTGGTTCTTTGTTTGCTTTAAGTGAAGCAAAATAATCAAAACTGAATATGCAACTGGATGGAGCCACATCTACTTTTCCAAAAACATAGTTACATCTACTCTAGCAAAAAGGAATACGAGGAAATTAAAAGGATAACGGTGGGATAAATTACATGATCACTTTAATTTTTAGGCATCTAAAAACTTGTTCCTGCCGTACATATGCAATGTTCAATAGTTCCATATATTAACTTCAATCAATTGTCAATGTCCATTAGCAATTACTTGTTTTCACACATGGTTTTCTTCGAGCTCTCAACATATTCTCCTTCTGCCAAAGAAAGTTTAAATTTGGTTACAACAAAAAAAGTTTTATTGCCCTTTTGTAGAAATAAACTTTTGAAGGGTAGAAGGAAATGGAATTCCACATGATGTAATAGTTTTAAGTATATGAAGCTATGAGATTTGGGAATAATCTGAAAAGAAAAGGAATATGAGAATTAAGAAGATAATTCTGAAAAAAAAAAAAGAAAGATGGTAATGCACAAGAAGGATAAACCACATAAGTAGGACGAAATTTTTACACAAGTCAGTGGTAAGCTGCTCCCATTTCCTGACCAGGAAACTTGTGAAATTGATGAAATAATAAAGAAGAAGATTCCACAATGCAATTGCAGATAAAGTCAGACAAGAATTGCATCCTTGTTTTGCAATGAAAATGTTTAGAATATTTCACGACTAAGAAACATTTAGCATATCAATTGGGGAATTTTAAATGTCTCAAGTGTTAACTACTTTTGATAATCCTCTTGAAAAACTTACTATGGTAGGAAATGCTTAACATCATATTTATCTTGATAAGAAATTCTATCCATGAAGGAGAAAATCTAGATGCTCAAAAGGATAACACTGCCATGTCTCTCTCTTTGGCATCATCCAAGTTTAGGGTTAGTTTTAAGGGATTTATCAAAAGATTCCAAAGGTAAGTGAACTTTTTTAATGTGTTGTAATCTAACACAATAGTCATCAACCACACTATATGATATGAGATTGGCATCATATCTCAAGTGTCGAAGAAATAATATAAAACAAGATGAAATAAATCCATCAACTATGATGCATGTAGTAAGAGAATCTCTTACTAATTACATCATTACCATAAATAAGTAGAAAAATGGACAGGAAGAAAAAGTTAGATAAAGAAAAACATATCAACGAGAAACAAAACACTAGTGCTACACAAAGATGATATTGGAAAATGATGAAATGACTATATTCCAATTTAATTTTGTAAACCCTTGACAATATATTCAATTTCTTCCTATGGTTATGCAAATTCCCAGTTTCCTCTCATTTATTATTCAAAAGTAGCAATCAGGAAATGATGAAACTCACCACTTTAGACAGTGGATTCCTACCATCCATTGCCACCATGCCTCTTGAATCAACCATTTTTTAAATTTCTTCATATCAAAACCCAGCTCCAATTTATGTTACTTTTACTAAGTAAAACTCAAATAAAAATATAAGCAATAAAAATGATGCAAATTTGTAGACCTTAACACATAAAATAATATATTTCTTTGAGATCAAATTTCAAGAATGATAAAAGATGGAAACTTCTTCTTTTCCTAAAACTAGTTTGCATTGATAACAGTACTAGCTAGAATAGTTTGAATTGAAAAGTACGAACAAAGAATGAGACTAACTCGCGGTCTTGACAAGTGCAATAAAAGGTACCTAAGAAAGCTCACACCACGCTCTCGCGCTAACCGAAAGAATATGGGAGGTCAAAAGCAGTCCCACGGCAGAGGTGTGGATCAGCAGGAGAGACTGGACGTGTCATGGGCTCATTCTCGGATACTAAACCTCGTGCGGCAACTAGGCGGATAGGCACCTAGCCAAGCCTGTTTTGAGTAGAAGCAAAAGATTTATGGTCGAGACGACTATACCGAAAGTCGCTCTTATAGGTATTCGATCACGAACATGACTAGAGTGTTTGACTACTCGTCATGGGTCTGTTGCATTAGCATGTTACGGCTCTAATGTAGGTGCTTGGACACTTAAAGTCCGAAGGTGCAATTGAGAAACTATGAGATGACACGAAGGGATATCGATGTGGTTTACCACCCCATGCTCAAGGCCATGACACTAGAATTAAGGGAAAGCTTACTTGTATTGAATATGATGAAACATAACATACATCTAAGCCTCGAAAGGCACTAGTGAACTCTTCTAGTGTACCATAGGTAGAAATGTCTTATTACATATGGAAGATGCAAAAGACGTACCCCTACAACTAACGCCACATAACTTGGTTATTCAGATGGCCTTACAAGATAAATGCCCTAAGGACAGATAACTTGGTACTCTGCAATATTACGCAGTGCAGAGTGGCTGCATGTGTTCCATGGTTTTGGCGCTAAGCGGTTGAGAGTTTTAAGTTGAGTGGCATTAGTGCTGCGAGACTTTGCACTTCGTGTCACAGGAAAATGCCTCGTGACATTCTCCCCCACCAAAGTCGGCGACGCCCCCGACGCCGTTGGCCGAGCTTCTTCAAGGTCTTCACCTTCCATCTTGACTTTTCTTGTCTCATTCAAATCCACCTTCTTTGCCTTGAATTTTACTTCATCGACATCACACAGCACTAGGAATGCCCGCTCCTTGGAGTCTCGCTGAGGACTCCTCCCTCAGGCCTGCTTTGCTTACTGATCCTTCGTCCAATCCGGGGTTATTACTTGTACAGTGCTAGTGAAGTTTGCCATGTGTGGTCTGACTTCATCAAGCAACTATCTGTCCATCAAGTTTCTATTGGCTTCAGCTTCTCTCGACAGTGTCAACTTATATGGTTTGGCTTCTTGGGGTGAAACAACTCTTGTATGCCTTCAGGAATAGCTCAGGGAAAGGGTTGTTTTAGGGTCGTGCAGAACACGATGAAGAGTCTCTTCATTCGACCTGCATGACTTGACTGATGCCCTTATGTTGCAGGTGGCTGCGATACAAGGCTTCTACCGTCGAATGAAATGTGCGGGACCATCTCACTCTCGATGATCATTCTAGAACACCGACAGCTTGAAACAACACTAGCTCTTTGATGACAACATTTGCAACTTGTCTTCTTCGGGTGCTTCGGGTAACTATGATGAGCAACAAGAGTCTCCCCACGGATGCTTCGGACGCTTTGAGTCTCTTAGTGGGTTTGACTCAATATCTCTATGTTGCAAGTGATTGCAACCTAGAGTCTTCTATCCGCTGAATGAAGAGCACAGGACCACCTTACCCTTTATGGCCATTTGACATTTTGACGGCCTTGGGATGGAACAAGGTTCTTCGATATAGCACTCCATGCCTTGTCCATTCTGGGTCGCTATGATGAGCAACGAGGGTCTCCCCACGTTCTCTTGTGTTTCAACCCGATATCTCTAAATTGTAGATGCTTGCAACGTCGAGCCCTCCGTCCATCGAGTGTAGAATGCATGACCACCTCACCCTTGGCGGTCATCGGATATCTCGATGGTTTGAGGTGGAGCAAGGTTCTTTGATATGGCTCGCTCTCCCTTATCCACTTCAAGTCGCTATGGTGAGTGATGGGAGTCTCCCCATGTCTCCTTGTGGTTCAACTCAACCCTTCTACTTTGATGGGCATTGTCTTTGGCATAATAGCTTTCTCTTTGCGACTTGATCTTCTCTTCCCCACCATTTTCTTTGCCCAAGGGCTTTGGTGGTATGGCACTTTTCTTGTCACGAATGACTTAGCAGCGGTAACTAGCAAACGAAGGTTGGGCGATCCCGTTGTTCCAACTCCATCCTAGTCCAAAGCTTCAACCCTTTTGCTTGAAGAACACCAACGTTGGGTCTCTATCCACCTAGGAACACTGTAGGCGGAGTTCGATAATACCTTTCACGTCCTCCTTCAACATGCCCTTCTAGCTAATGCTAAACAATGCGACTTTGAACTCCAGTCCCAACTTGTCAGGGCTTGCATAATTGATGAGATGTCTTTTTCCTCTGTCCAATGTCCCAATGGGATCCATGTTTTCCACATTCCACATCGCCGCGATGGCATTGCAATCATGAGTTCGCCACATCTTGCAGGATTCATGGGATATGCCTTCTTTCGATCTTGGGACCTCCTTTGAAGCTTTGGCAACACTTTTGGGTATGGGAGGGATATCATTGTGTTCGTTCGCGAAGAGGATGCACCTTTAATACTCGTCCCTTCGTAATCTGGACGAAGCAATGCCATTGTGCTTGTCGACAAAGATCATGCACCTTTGACATACTTGTCCACTGGGTGGGCGGCTGGCCCTTGTCCACTGGGTGGGCGGCTGGCCCTTGTCAAAGAGTAGCCATCCCGAGCCTTCATCGATCCATGGGGATGCTTGTGAAGACGCTCTGCTTATGCAAGCAAATTGTGATTGGTGCACTTAAGGCATGAGCTCCCAATTTCACCTTCATCTTCATTTGAATGGACAACATTGCCAGTGTGTCCTTCGAACTTTTTATTGCGATCTTTGGAGGGTGCTTCGATTACTCGAGACGCTGGCCGAGAGAAAAGGGCACACCTTTCTTCAGTTGGCGGTGGAACGCTTGACAACAACATGTCAAGGTTCACCCAATGCTCGACGCTCAGACCGTTTGCCAAATTGGTCATTGAGTTGAGGCACCCATTTGTGTTGGTATGTAGCAGGTTCGTCCCAACCCTTGATGGATGACATCACGTCGCTTGCGGGATGACACTTGACGAGACAAGCAAGGCTGACAGCTCGTTCCTAAGTGTTTGAAAGTAATCAACGCTTTGCTCCATCTGTGAAAGTCATCTTGGCGTGGCAGACGAGGTTGGGGTACGACAAAATGCTTGCGAATGATACTCCGTAGCCGAAAGGATGATATTCCTTAGCCGAAAGAGACCAATGACCTTGATGCTTATTCTTGAGCCAACTTCTCCCGTAAAGCAGTTATGCGCTTCACGTTGCATGACTAGGCATGCGATGCGATGTCACGAAGTACCAAGCAGCACCAGATTGTCATGATAATGCATGATCGATAGTCCCTAAATGTGACATGGGTTCTTCGAGTTACACGGCATTTGTGTAAGCGACCTCTTGGTATGGGTAGCGCAAGACCATCGTGCAGAGCATATGGCCACTCTTGACGCAGCGCGACACTTCAAGATTCTCACTTATACTTGGGGACTGTCCCGGTTAGGCAAGGCAATCAATCTGCCATCATAGTGGATCATAGACGTTCCTTGATACGACAGGATTGGGCATACGGCGAGGAAGCGTGCCACGCATTCCTCATTGGCATCCATGATCATACCAGTGCACCTGGGCGTAATGGAGTTTTTTTAGCGGAAGCACTTTTTCTACGCCAGGGCACGTCGCGATGACACAAGCGAGTCATCGTCGCTGGGTAATCTGAGCAGGATGAACTGCTCTGATACCATTTGTCAAGCGCTCATTCTCGAACACTAAACCTCATGCGATGACTAGGCAGATAGGCACCTAGCCAAGTCTATTTTGAGTAGCAACGAAAGATTTATGGTCGAGACGATTATACCGAGAGTCACTCTTATAGGCATTCGATCACGAACATGACTAAAGTATTGGACTACTCGTCATGGGTCTGTGGCACTAGCGCGTTGCAGCGCTAATGCAGGCACTTGGGTGCTTAAAATTCGAAGGGGTAGCCGAGGAACCATGAGATGCCACGAAGGGATACCGATGTGGGTTGCCACTCCACGCTCAAGGTCATGACACTAGAATTAAAGGAAAGCTTTGCTTGTATTGAATATGATGAAACATAACATACAAATTTGGGCCTCGAAAGGCACTAGTGAACTCCTCCTGTACTGTAGGTAGAAGTGTTTTATTACATATGAAAGATGCAAAAGACGTACCCCTATGAGTAACGTCACATAACTTGGCCATTTATAAGGATGACCTTACAAGATAAATGCCATAAGGGCGGATAACTTGGTACTCCACAATATTACATAGTGCAAGGCTCGTCTAATTACCGAGGAGAGGTGAATGATATTTGGTGGCGTTGGAAACGTGGGGTGGCGATCGACAATGGGCGAAGGTGGGGAAGGGCCATCGTCGAGGGGGGGAAGATCGGAGTGTGGCGGAACGTGCCATAGTGGCCATTGATCATGAGATCGAACCACACCACCCAATTATGGGAGACACTATGGGGTTGTTTGGTACGGGATCATAACAAGAACTAAGGGTGTGTTTGATTCATTCTATCTTTTTTAGATTCCTAGAGATCTTGACAGGAATGATGGATTCTAATGTTTGGTTACGTGTCATTTAGTAATGTAATTAGGAATGTGACATTCCTATGAAATGTTGGAATTCTGTTACCACCATAAATGGTGTCTTTCTCAGATTCCAATGTTTTGAGAGAGAGAGAAAGAGAAAAAGATTATGGGAATGTGATTCTTTTATTAAACTAAAACAAACATGGAAATTCAACTTTGCTCGGAATGTGATTTCTTAAATTACATTCCTTGGCATCTTTATATTCTAGGAAATATTCTATATCTTCAACCAAACACATCCTAAGAGCTTATTCTTGATGTTTCATCCAAACAGTCCAGGGTTAAGAACAATAATAAAATCATGAACAAAACTTGTTAGCTGTCTTGAAAAATGAAAAGACAGAAAGAAAATATTCTTGATGGCAGGCAGAACAAAATTCACTATTGAAAAAAAAATTCTTTGTTCTTGGACATGTTTGGATCAATTTAATTCTTTCACCAAATAGCCCCTACAGTTCCTAGCAATCGGTGGTTTAAAGCTTTCATTTTGCACATATTAGTGTGCTACCACACCTTTGTGGTAGCATTGTGCGTCGGTTTAGGATGGTGTAGAGGTGGTTCGGAGAGCGAGAGGGCAGTTCGCAAGCTCGCAGCTCTGCGCAAGCGAAAAGGCGAGTGTGAGGTCATCTCTCTCAGCCACGAGGTCATCTCTCTACGTGAGCGTGGGTCTCCTAATCGTCTCTACCTCGATCTTGCTCTGGATCTCACTACTCCTTCTACCTTGTCGGCGCGCAAAGAAAAGGAGGGCGTTGGCCCTCACGTCGTCGCCTTACTTTTCTCTGCACGTGCCGGTTGACGAGCTCATGAAGGGAGCCTGATGTCTCTTTTCTCATCGAGATTAGGGAGGAGCCACGCCGCCGACTGTCGTGGTGACCATTGTCTCCTTTGGCCAGCGTCGAACCCCTTGAACCCATGTCACGAAGAGAAGGGGAGAAGATGTGCTATTGGGATTGCTCGCGAACTGTTGGGAAGACTCAGAACCAAATCACACACATCAGTGAACTGACATTCTTTGATATCGTTGCCCATCTCTGATTGGGCGATCCTAGATCTTTGGATGACCAGTACTACCACAAATGCGTGGTAGCACATTAATATATTAGTGTGGTACCACACCTTGTGATAGCACTATTCACCCACGGATTCAAAGCCATCATATTTGAATGTGCACTGATCGACAAAGGAGATTGGATCGTTGATGTGCGCGGTTCGGGTGGCATGAAAAAAAATTGGCCGATTTGAGGAGAGCGGTGGCAAGCAATGAGTGGAGAGTGGCAGCGAGAGGAGAGTGAAGGGTGACAACGAACTGAGGGCCACGACGAGTAGCAATCGATCCGCGCATGGAAGGAGGAGACGTGAAGTGCTCGTAGATCCCGCACCGATCGATCTGCGCATGATATCCCCTTTTCGAGATCCCTCCCTCATCGGAGATTCGTCGCCCAACATCGTCGTGCAGAGAACATCATCGCCCGATGTCATCGCACAAAGATGGGAGGAGAGGAGAACTATCGTTGCCCATCTCGTCCATCGCGCAGAGAACCACTCGATCCATCACGGCTCAAGCACACAGTGCTATCACAAAGATCATATATATGTTCAAAACATTTATTTAATAAACAACGAATAACAATCTTATTATTTAATTTAAATATTTAACAAACATAATTGTTAAATTTAAAAACTAACTATAAAAATATAATTGTCATGAATCTCTAAATTATATTATTATATGTACAAGATTTCTTATAACTGTAATATGATATTATATTTTTTAAATAATTTAAATTTATAAAATAAGATATATAAATTAATAAAAAATATAATATAAATAATCAATTCATGTTGATAAAGCAAAGAGAGAAGTAAAATATTAAAAATATAAATATGATATTTAGATTTTAAATACAGTTACTTTAGATATAAGAAGAAAGATATATTCAAAATAAAACTTAAAACATTCCTCAAATTTCAAAATTCTAAAATTTGAACGAAACATAATCTTAGTATAGGAAAGTTAAGTTTTACATGTCTTTCATTAATTTTAATCTGAAAAAAAATGAAAAAAAAAGAACAGTTTTTTAGGGTGGCATTATAAAATAAGAGAGAACAGTAAATTAAATTGTGTACTATAACAGAACTAAAAACAAGAAGACAAAATATTTCACGTTGAAAATTAAAACCCAACACTCTGAGAAATAGGCGAATATTAGATACGCAATTTTTGAGAAAAATGGAGCTCGCATACGATTCAGAGAGCTGTCATTTTGAACATTTTTTGCAGGAGAAGAAATATTTTCATATTACACAGAGAGGAACATCATCTAATTATTGAGATGTTATTATATTAAAGTGCAAAATAAATTACGAATTTATTTACCTAAAAGTAAATAATGTTTGTCCGGTCAAACAGTACAGCAGTTAGGACAAGAAATGCAGAAGACAGTGCTTTATGTAATAGTGAGACCAAATATCAATTATAGATAGCAATTAAGTTACGACTAACGACAGTATTGGTTCCTTTCTGATTCAGGCGACAACTGCCACAAACATCAAATATCACCCACATCTATTCTGCACAACGAGAGCAGAAAGGAAAACGATCTGAATGGACCAAGTTTTCATGGATAGAACTTTCGTAAAAGCACATATCTTACAAATAGAGTGTTAAGAACGAGTTTGAAATTAGAGTGCGGACCAAACACAGTGGAAATGGATAAGTTACTGCCTTTAACTTCTGGAATGAATTCTGAAACACCATGGCGGTCTCCTCTCCAGTTGGTTGTTATGAATCCATGGCCTTTGGCAAAGCATGAAATACTAGCCAACTACGGAAGCCATCATCGAAGAGGAAGACCCTTGGAGGTTGCCATCCAGAGCTCTTCCCAACTAGCTGCAAGATTATACAGATTTGAATTATATAGAGTCCTGAGATCTAAGGTGTCCATAGAATGCAGTTCCATTAGCTAAATAAAAGGCAGAAGAATATTTCAAACCAAACAGAAACGGTAGGATAATGTATTAAACGTGCTATACACGGCTGAAATCTTTCATACTATCAGGAGCTCACAAATCTTCTCAAGAAAGTAGCAAAGCCAGAAACGCATGCATATATTTAAGAAAAAGAAGAGTTCACATGATTCGGCGTCAGTGTCGACCTATAAGTTCTTAAGACTAATGACAAGAAGAGATTTCACAGGAAATTATATGCATGAAAATGTAACTCTTTTATTCTGGACCATCTTTTACTAGGGGCCTCCCTTTGTAAGTGAAAAAAAATAATAAATCAACTTGATAGTCACACGAAGAGAATTGTGCATCAACAACAATCTTACATATGTGCATAAGCTACAGAATAGCCACACCAAATACACCAAATACATCTATTTGGGATGTTGCATGCTTCCCTATTCATTATCAAGCTTTTCGCTATACAACAATTGTTTGGCCAGACATGTAGAGTAAATAAGCAAAAATAACAAAAACTGACAACAAACTTTCAATAGGAGAATGAAATATTGAAATCACCAATAAGCAATAAGGTATAATCTAATGCAAGATGCAGTATGGTGACTTTAGCTTTCATCAACAAAACAAGATGAAACAGGTGAAGGTGGCTGAAGTTGTTAATCTTACTTATTTTGAGAAAAGAAAAATTAATTAACTTACAAGTTACAATACAGGGATCATGAGGCGAACTTCAGACATGCATGCATCAAACAATAACGACAAAAGCTTAAGCACGAAAGTAACTGTGGTGAGAAAATAACTAAGAGAAAATGCTAGTTTTCAAAAGGGCTTCACGACAAAAGTTTAAAATAACAGAAAAATAAATTTTGCTCTAGAAATCCTTAGAAACTCATATGACAAAATATTACTAATTTCGGCACATATAAAAGTTCAGTCTTATAAGAATTGAAGTTTAGAATCTAATAATGATTAGGATCTACTCAAAATATCGACCTCTCCAAATGAGCAAATCAAACTATGTTATCATGCATTGAAACTATGATCTTCGCAATTTGACAAAACATCAATTCAATTCCGTGTATTATATTGTAGCTCACAAACAATTGATTACTTTGCAGACTGACAATAATAAATAAATTACACAAATTCAATCCTCCAAACACTGATTATTCAATTTGCAACAATCAATATCTCAACCCTTTGTTAAAATTCAACCACAGAGCATCATAAAAGTATGAGTAAATAATAATCAACTCAAAATTTAATCAATTGAAGGCATTATGGTGTTTTTTTAAAAAAACACTTTTTAGTGTCATATTTTAGTCATTTTTCATAGTTAGCATTACATGCAACCATTGCACAGTTTTTAGCACTCTAGTTTTTGTGTAATCTTTTCCGGTGATTGTGGTGCTTCCAAAGTATACAATACATATTACAAGCATCGAACATTGGCTGAAAGAAATTAAAACAAATAAAGTATAAAGCAAAGTGCATATATTGTTCAAAACTAAGAAAAATGTTTAAAATATGATATGAGGATTTAGGAATACGTTGAATTTTGCATGCATCAAACTTTCGTAAACTTAAAGCATTGTTTGTTCTCAAGCAAAATTCAAGAAAAAAAATCAGAAAATAAAAGGATCCATCGTGATCTCCACCACTGAGTACTTTCCCATTGCCAGAATATTTCACCACTTCTCATATACCTAGTCCGATAAAAGTTTTTAACATTAATACATATTTAAACTTCTTCATGTTCGACCATATGTCAAAAAAAATACAATCTATTAACTAATAATATTAATGTTAGAGATACAAACAGTAAATGAGCTTTTACTTTTTGCGTTAGAAAAGTAAATAAACACTACTCAATTTGTAAGTTGTAGTCTCTAAGCAAGACCGCACAGATGATTCCCAAACTAGACAATATTAGGGCAACATGTGTTGAAATGTCCATTGAGCTTACTTGTCTGAACATTTTCATATTCTAAATGAAAATTTCGAATTTACGTAGTGATTTTGATACTTCTACGTTTTTTCAGTTTACACAAAGTGATCTGTGTAGGAGCTTTGAATCAATGGATCTCAAACAAGATACCACTTTCTATTAGTTAAAAAAGTAGTAGACTAATTAAGAGAATAGTTGATAGTTATACCTTACATATTAATTATTAGTTATATTATATTGTTTTCATAATTAACCCTTTATGTTATAAATAATGGGTTGTAATTTTATTTGGAGGCTATGAAACGTGTTAATCAACTATGTAATTAGAGTTTGGACTACTCCATGGACTATTTTATTATGGAGAATTGTCATCTCAGATAGACAAGTTATTAGTCATAATTGTATTTCAAATTCTTGCACCTTTACTACTAATAATATTTATCATATTTTCAGTTTCATAATTACATGTCATTTTTATGTTTTCAACTTTCTATCATTTGGTGTTAGAATCTTTGGAGGCGTCAACATTGTACTTGCTGAAATTATCACCAAATTTCTTTTCTCCGCTCGAGGACAAGATTAAATTTTAGTCCAGGTGTAAATAAAATGTCATTTTGTATTAGTTAAAAAAGTAGTAGATTGATGAGGAGAATAGTGAGTAGTTATAACTTACATGTTTATGTTCACCATTAGTTATATTATAAAGTTGTAGTAACTAATCGTCATGTTATAAATACATTGATGAATGGTAATTTTATTTGAAGTCTTTGAAATGTGTTTATCAACTATGTTAATGGAGTTTGGTCCACTCTACGCGAACTATTTTATTATGAAGATTTATAATCTCGAATAGGCAAGTTATCAATAATAATAATGATTAAGATTCTTGCATTTTGACTATTAATAATGTTCATCATATTTTCAGTTTCATAATTAGAGAATCAATTATATCACACCACCTTAACTACTTTCATTCATATAGGTATATAGATATATGGATGTTGTTTATACAACACACTTGATGCATTGTAAAATGCATTGATCTATTATGGTTGTGAGATCTAGATGAACGAAGGGTGTATATATAAAAAAATTCTTTCATATTCTATAACTTATTTGAGTAGTAGTGATTTTTGCATCTTCTTCCCAATTTGAGGTTCAAGCAACAATGAAAAATTGCAACTTCTATCCTCTCCAATCATTTGCATCTATGTATGACTTCATTTCAATTGCAAAATTTTCACACATCAATCCTCTTGTGCTCATAGATATGGACAATTCACTTTTTTCTTTTTGTAGCTTAATGATACACCCCACAGTTTTGACACGAATCATATCTCCTATTTGTGAATATGGAGTGTTTATTGATTGCTTCACAATAGTTTATTTCCTCATAGAACTTTTATTTGCCAATGTGATTATGGTTTACGAAGATGTAAATATATGTCAAAGAAGAAGTCTTTTGCTAATCATTTTGTGCCCTCAAGAACGCTGAAGAAGAGTGCCTTGTTCACTATGGAAACTGTGTTAGTCGTTTGGGAATGCCATGGTGATGTCCATCGCCCTCACGAATTCCAAGGGGCTATGCATTCTTCTACCTGCTTTTTTTTTTTTGAGAAGGGGAAGGATGGTTGCCAAAAGGCGCAACCATCCAGATTTATTGATGCAAAAGTATGTTACATTGGATCATATCATTATACAAAACATGTTATATTACACCATCCAACTATGCACCATATGCTTAGCAAATGCCACTACGTTTTCAGTGTAAATTCGTTCGCCTCTAAATGTGACTCCATTGCGTTGAGACCATATGGACCACAAGAACGCAATTGGGATTGCTCATTGTTGCTTCGATGTATAGATGATGATATCTCGTTGATGATCTCCAAATCGATATGTTCTCCAAAAATCGTTGAAGTTGTGTTCAACCAGTGACATCCTACCTCCCTCCATACAGCCCTTGCCACAGTGCAACCAAAAAAGAGATGATCCGAGTTCTCATCACTATCCTCGCATAATGGGCACATGATGCTTATTGTAAGGTACCATTGTGATATAAGGTTTTTAGTTGGCAGTCGTTGACGTCTGAAAAGCCATGCAAAGATTTTAATTCGGAGAGGAACTTTTAGTCGCCAGATAAGGTTACAATCCATCCGCAATTCATCATCATTCGTCCTATTATCCTCATCCAACAATTTATATACAGCATTGACTGAGAATTGACCTACAGTCCATACCCAAGAGTCTCGTCTGAAATTGTCTAGTGCTAACCTGTCCAACCTCTCTAATAGGCAGAGGAGGTCATCTAATCGTTGATCTGATAGCACTGAGACAAAGAGAGGTGTCCAAATACCATTAGACAACAAGGATTCTGACCAACAATCAGCAACAGTAGCCTGTCAATCTTGTGCTAAGGCAGCTAATCGTGGAAAAGACACCGAAAAGGGAGTGAAAGAGGCCCACGCATCCTCCCAGAAGCGAAACATTGTACCTGATCCTAAGGATGGGGAGAAGAATCGTCTAAGCTTTGCGGTAACTTACAATATGGCCTTCAAGCAAGACGAATGGCCCTGGGATGATGTTATCCTATTGTCAAGTGGGGAAGTACCATGACAGGCATGTATGATAACTGACTAAAAATCTTGTTGTTGGCTAAATAATCGGTATGTCCATTTTGACAAGAGTGCATCATTCATCTTTCGAAGCTCTCGGACACCCAACCCACCCTTTGATTGTGTCCTGCACACTACAGACCATGCAACTAGATGGAAGCCCCGAGTTGTGCTACTAGAATACCTACAAAAGAACCTCCTCCTTAAGACATCAATGCGATTGCAAACACCAAAAGGCATATGGAAGAGGGACATGAAATACACAGGAATTGCTGACAGCACTGAGCGGACTAAAATCAACCTACCACCACGCGATAAAAGTCTTGAACTCCATCCTTCTAGTCGTCTCTCCACCCTTGATGAACTTCTTAGTGTAACAACTCGACAATTCTTTTTTTTTTAGGAGAAAAAAGGATGATCGTCATTGTGGTTGTCATCCAGGTATGTATATGTAACTATGAAGTGGATGTCAACAACTCAACAATTAAAAAGAGGAAATAAAATATAAGAAAGAAAGAGATATGTATTTGAGTCCTAATCATATTGTTACTCAAAATCCCCCTAACTAACTTGAGGCATCCTATGCCTATATAATATCATCCTCGAAAAACCTAATTTGAATCAAACTCTAAGATTTTATCGGCAGGAATCCTAAATATCCAAATATCATAAATTCATCACGTTTAAACTGAATCCTTAACTTTATGCACAGGAATCCAGATCTTATCCAAATTAATCATCATAAATTCATCATGTTTAAACTCAATCCTTAAGGAATCCATCCCTATTTGAAGGATCTCCATCTCTCCATCAAGACCTCTCTCTCTTTTTCTCTTCTCACGGCCATGACGTGGCACGAGCGGCAGGAGGATGATGCACGTCAAGAGAGGATCAAAGCTAGGGGCAACGAGGAATGCGAAGGAAACCCCAATTCGTCGAAATGGTATGTGTAGGTGGATCCACATTTGGATATGACATTTTTAATATATTAAATTATGTTAGGATGGTTTTCAATTCCATTTATGCCTTAATCATTTTAGTTGAATTGTGTGGAAAAAGGAGTTGAAACCCAAAATATTTTTATGCATTGTGCTGGCAATGGAAAGATCTCTCGCGGGCGTCTGGCCACTAGGTTTGGATGATCGGAAATCCTATCAAATGACTACCCAAACAAGCTCAGACGACCGAACTTGGAGTCAGTGTACCAGAAAAGTCATCAACCCCAAGTGCAATCCAACATAGAACATGTGATTGAACCAAGTCGGACGACCAAAAGCTAATTGAACAAGCGTCAAAGCATCGACTGAGCAAGCAAATAGGATCAAATGGTCGGACCTTTTTACAGTCTTCAAAAGTTAATTTTATCCTTTAACCACTATTCTAGGTTGACCATTGGGCACACTGGATGATCAAACAATCGATGGTCTAGACAACCATCCAATAGATCAAGCATCAAAATTCTCAATGTCTTAAATTGTTTGGTCAACCGAAACATACACTCAGCTGACTTGGTAAGGTATTTGACTAATGCCTTTTATAATCTTTCTTTTGACAAAATAAATCACTTGATGTTAAAGATATAAAATAGAATAATTAGATAAAAGTCTAAAAATATGCATCGCCAAGTGTACAATTGTCGAGGAAATCATTTGTTCACTTGTCACTTGCATTTGTTAGCGGTAAGTAGCAATGTTGAACGAATATTAAGAATATAAAATTAATGATATTGCTCATCCTAACAGCTTAAGCTTTTAGGAAAATTGATTAGCACGTCAAATTTAACATGGTATCAGAACTAGAGGTTATGAGTTCAAACCTCATTGTTGCTCATATTAAAAAAAAATTTCCTCCATACAGTTGTCCACATGGTGGGTTGTACCATACCAAAATTGTAAGCGGCCTACACGTGAGGGGGAGTGTTAAGAATATAAAAATCAATGATGTTCCTTGTCCTATCGGCTTAAGCTTTTAGGAAAATTAGTTAGCATATCAAATTTAACAGAATACAATAAAACTATAGTCTAGTGAATGTGTTGCTCCTATTGTGCAAGACTCTGTATCTTGTGTAATGAAAAGCATTCCACAAAATGGTGCATCCTTCCCTAAAAGGGGGCATTCGTCGCTTGATCTACAGTGGCTTTGTAAATAAAATAGTACCTTGGCGCATCCCAAACTAGTGAAAAGCTCTTCTTGTGATAACAAATATTAAAGATGAAGGAAGGTGAAAAGCAACTCCCATTAAAGAAATGCAATTAAATTAAAATAACGTAAAGCAATACCTTGAAGTCAAAGAAAAGTAAAGCATGACATTTATGATCATAATGATACTTGATCCAAAGCCATTATCATTGTCTTAATTACATTCGATTATTGTAATTTCGCTAGGGATGAGTTATTCTATTATAAATTTCATGTCCGCTTATTATTGCCTTACATACATGCTTCCAAGCTTAAGGGAGATTGTCTGACTTGTAATTGGATCCTCAGGCGATTGACATTATTAGTTGAGGATAGAGCTATGCGTGATTGAGGCAGGAGCTTTTATTTTAAATTAGTTATTTTAAATTAAAGCTGGTGTTTTAGTTTATTAGTCATCATGTGATAAGCATGTGACCTTTTAATTAGTTATAACGATCTTGATTAAAAGTGGGTTAATCCAGGGTGGAGATTGATTAGTAGTTTATAACCTAACCCTAGTATTTAAGGTTGCCAATAGGGTTTTCAGCTGTCATTATCTCTCTTTTATCAAAATTACAGATTTTTGTGATTTTCTCATAAACCCTAATTGTTCCTCTATCGATCTTTCTCATCTTGTAGCCTGATTTCTCATTATTCTTGCTGGTTTTCTCTCCTTACTGCATCAGTGATAGATGCTCTGGATCACAATAGATGCACATGGAATTAGAGTCTGCAGATGTTCTTTAATTTCCAAATTAGTTGAGTTGTATTAGTTTCTCAATAATGTCACTAGCCTTATTTTAATTTGGCCATTGAGACTCTTTAATGCTTTGTATTAGGCTTCCACCTTCACAGAAGCGGAATTCTTATTAGTTTCATCTTATTTATTTCCAAGAATTATTTTTATGTGCCTTGGCTAGTCAAAGTCAGTTGTAAAATAGAGTCATGACTGATTGTGCCTCCACAAGTACTTTTGCCATGTAGCAAGGGTGCATCTATTGAGGTATGACACCTAGGATTCATAATCATCATGATGAACGATTAGGATTTTGTTGTGAATTACATCCTGCACAGTCATCATTTTTTCTCTGTATATTATCATTCTCTTTCAATAGGCTAAAAGAATATTTATAAGTTCAATAAAAAGACTACAATCAAGATTAAAAGAAAAAGAAAAATAAAAGAAAACATGAAGAAGAATTTGTAAATTGTAACCTTGACATCCATAATTCTACTTAGCCAGTTACACATTCAATACTAAAGTAATGAATGATAAAAAAGGACGGTTCCTTTAAATTCTACCTAAGAAAGAGTTCATACAACATGAAATTTTTTAGACATATTAGCATATTATGGCTATATCACATGAAATTTTTGGAGTTTTTATTTTTTTTTAAATTTTAGTAATCACATGCAAGTACACAAGCATGTATATGAAAATACAATAAACTTGTGAGAAAAAATGTATGCGATGTAGTGCATAAACAAGTATAATGCATGAAATGCATTCTCCCACAAATTTCAACTAAAGATTATCCTCGATGTTTAAGACTTAAACCAGATGAAGACTAACTAAAAAACTAAAGATGGCTAAATAAAAGTGAAAAGCAGCAAAGGAAAAACTCAACCAGATTAGTCCGTGGAGGATGGCGATGGCCGTGGAGGTGGTAGAATAATTCCGTAATGCCCTTGGCTAAAATGGTAATCGTGCATACGCCTCACGATAGCTTCAATGCGTTCCTGACGTGCACGGAGGTCATTGATGTCAACAGCCTGGCGAAGTTGTTCGACACGTATATCATTGAGTTGTCCAGCCTGGAGAAGTTGCTCAGCATAGATGGACGCCAAAGTGGATTGCATAGCTGCAAAATCAAAACTTGTGGTAGCCTGATGATATGGTGGTGGATCCACCACCATATTTGTGGGCGGCTCAGAGACCGAAGGCCCATTAGGTTGACATGGAGGCATAGTTGGTGGTGGCCCAGCTGCAGAAGCAGGCGGATCAAAGAAGAGCCAATTATCAGAATTTGTAGGTGTGAAGCGATCTCTGTCCTTGCAAGGTATTGTTTCAGTCCTGTCCTTGAAAACAAAAACATTACCAAAACCTCGCATTTTTTTGGCCAAGCCCATTGAATGCACAGTTCTTGTGTTCAGAAATGATGTCCCTTCAACTTGGTCAATATCATCAAGCTCCAAGTGAAGGTGTTGAGCAATGGGTGTTATGAGCCCTCCGATGGCAATGCTGCCCTTCTTCTTGTGCGAGCGTCGCTGGAACTGCCGAGCAAGAAATGCGCCAACATTGACGGGTGTGCAGCTAGTCATGCAATGAAGGAAAAATAGCTCGCCTTCCGAAACGGCCCCATCATTGTCGCCTCTCCCGAAGATGGTGTTGGAAAGAATCCTGTGCACGTATCGAAAGATTGGATTTTGGATGGAGCTAGCTTTGGCAAGCTTGTAAATCAGTCGATCCTCTCCTGTAATTCTCCTCCAAAAGTCAGTGGGGTTAAAGTCACCCTCAATCTTCATATGGCCATCATTTGGGAAATGGAAAATGTTGTTGAACTCCACCAAAGAGAGCTCGAACGATCGGTTGTATAGTTGAAATTTGATCTTCGGGGTAGTGTGCTCCTTGCCCTCTAGATTAATTCCTTTGAATGTAGCAAGGAACTCCAAAGTGAGATCCGAATAAGTTGGCCACCACTGTTGAATGAAGTGGGTGAGGCCGATTTGCCCAAATAGAATAGAGACATCCTCCTTCATATTGAAATCAGCCATCGTAATGTCGTGAGCGAATCGTGAGGGGTAGACATGCAGATCCATCAATATCTTGAATCGAGCTTCTTGTTCCGGATCGTTCCATATTTTATGTTCAGGCCTCGGTATCATCTCGGGCTCCTCTGATATCAACACACGCTTAGAACAGCGTGTAGGAACTTTCTTACGGTGCTGCATTATTGAAGGAAAGACGTTAAATTCACTTCTGACGAACTGTTGCAGGTGTGTCAGCAAGGTCGCAGCTGTGCATGGATGGGGTTATGGTTGCGACAGAGGCAAAGAAACACAGCTTCACGGATGTACTGGTCAAGGGCCATCAAGAAGACCAAGACTGCATCATGGATGTCTCAGACTGCTAGTAAAAGGACATGATCAGGACGTCATCTTGGGTGGTCTCGAAGAGAGTGATTGTAATGTTTTCCAGTGGCTATGCTGCCTCCAAGAGTAAGAACTCTACAAAACAAAAACCAAACACTACGTGAATTATTGACTCAGAAAATAAAATAAGTAAACTATAAAATGGATGCAATGCTAAAAACTACGAAAAATGGCTAAAACATGTTAGATTTTTGCATGCATCAAATCTTGTGATCGATGGCATAGTTGCAAGAACCCCATATAGGAAACAAAGTTTTAGACATAGCAACATTGATGTTCCAGTCGCAGCTAGGGAAAGATTAAACATCTGGGACAAAAAAAGATGATTACTAAGAGATTCAGCCATAAAAAACCATACAATCATCTCATGAAAGATAATGTTCGGGCTATATATCTTTCAGAAAAACACATTGCTTTTCATTTCATATAAGATCATGAAGATAACAATAACCTACTGTCAACAAGATGTCATCATGTACTTGTGAGGGGTGCCTCCGCTTGGCCTCCTCAACTTTTTTCTGATGCCTTCATTAATTTTCTTTTTCTAGGGACCCTCGTTAATAGATAGGCCATCTTTTTCCATCGATTTCCACATTGATAGAAAAAGTGAAAGAAAATTTTTTTAATCCTCTTTGCTGAAAAATGTTTCCAATTCCTCAAAAGATTTATCTTATTTTGAAACCAAATTTGTGGTGTGGCAAAAGATTCCTCAATAGCCAATTATGAGCTCATCGCGTGGTGTGGCAATATTCGGCATATATCCTATTACAGAGCGCTTCAAATCCCAAAATGTGATGTTTGCAAGGAAATTGTAAGTAACTTATCCTGTGATCCGGTCTGTATATTGAGTTGAGCTCTGGATTGAGTTCTTGCTTTTTCTCATTCTAAAACTTATCTTAGGTCATGATATTTTCTTCATTCTTATTCTGAGAACAAACATATCTGATGGTTCTATATCATTTTGAGTGGTCAAGTTTAATGAGCTCAATCCTCTGTTCTTTTGTTCTACATAACTACTATCAGCTTCTTTTAAATTTGAAAGCAGATGTGTCAATGGAAATTACGTATTTTGTGGTTTGTTCTTACTAACTCCGCCTATATTTTATAGCCGATCCCAAGCCCGGATAAAGGAGGAAGGTTGTGTTAGGCCCCGACAGCCAGCATAAAATCCTGTCGAATCTTATGAACATGGATCAACGAATATATGGCGTCGTATGATCCATGTAGCCGACCCCACCTAGTGGGATAAGGCTTTGTTGTATCAGTAATAACCAGTTAACCATACAAAAAAAAATACTTAAGATTTACGAGATTCACATTAACTGAGTTACATCCTCAAGTAGCAGTAAAGTTTTATTATATTTTTTTAAACGATAAAGTTTTATTATATCTGAAAAATTAAAGCCAAAGGAAGGGTCACCATGGATCCCTAAGGCCCTCCCTTGAGCCCGTCAACTGAAAGCCGGCACAGGTGAGGTACAAACGAGGATTACGTACGAGGATGTTTTACTGAGGTAGATATATTCTTTGTTTACAATCTATTTTGAATTCTAGACTCTTGTGTCAATAGGAAACATCAAATCACATATAAAATAAAATAATAAACAAAAACCAAATAGAAAAATTGGATCCTGACCAAATATGAAATAGAGTCCTATCCAAATAGACTACAAATGATAACCCCAAACCAAATACAGGAATTCTAGTGAAATCCTAATATAATGTAACAACAATTTAGGTGAATGTAGTTATGAATGCTACTTTAATTGTAACTACAGAGAAAATTGATCAGAAGAAATAAGAAAGATTAGGGTAACAGTAGATATAGAAAGAGGCTCATTTAGTTTAGGATTAACATCCCCAAAAAATAGGATTAACCGGAATATTAGCTTGAAAATCATGCAATCAATAGACTATTAAGCTAAATTGATTAGTATACCTCTACTAGTGTCATTCCAAGATAAACAAAAACATTAATAGATGTCCCATTCATATCATATTCCGACTTGACACAGACAGTGAAATTAAATTAATTAAGTTCTTAACATTTCTGCACATCTATCCTCAATTCTTTGACATTGAATCTCCCAACTACCACAAATATGAGGTCTTAATAAATTGACAAAAAGCTCGGATGCAAATTATCATCCAACGTCAGGCAAATCATTTTTTTCTTTTCAGGAGAGTCATGAAATATCTTTTTTCTTTTCAGAAGAGTCATGTTGTTGGAATATCTTGTTTCCAACGACATGGATTCAATTCCATCTTACTGCTACAATAAAAGTAGCATATTGAACTTATATAGATACAGAATTCTTAATCTTCCATCCATGGGCATCCAACTCACACGTGTGTGGTACAATTAGAATAAACCTATATAGTTTTCTATCACACATAGTCTTTGAGAATGTTATAACAGCTGTTCCGTTATGTTATCAGCATATACATTCCAGTTACCACATTCGGGGAGGAAATGCAGCATTTTAATCTAAAGCACACTTCTCCTACTATTTGTATGTATTTTACAATTCTATGAAACAAAGCAAATGCAATCATGAACTCGTTACTTTATAAAATTATACGGAATTTACAGAATAAAAAAGTCATCAATTTGCTCTCAGGCCCACGAAAGCCAAATCAAAGCTAAAACCTAAAAGAATGTCCCTGCTCCTAATTAGCACAAAGGAAAGTGAAAACAGCACATATTGATACCAAAGACAAGTAAATGGATGGATCTAAAGGTCGGAGAGGGCTTTTTGCTTTGCTTACAGTGGAAAGGCGTAGTAGATGGGGTGAGGACCGAAGGTGAGCAGCGTCCAGTTGAAAAAGTGGAATACCGTCATTACCGGAGAAGACACTTCTTACTTCGAGCTTTTCTCGAGTTCTCCGCCGGCGAGACCCGTTCGCCTCCGTTCGTTTGTTTTGCGACTGCGAACTAGGGGAGGTCAAAGAGAGCAACGACGAGGGAAGACGATGTCGAAAATGCTTGTGGGCCGTGGCCTGTCTTGAGGTTTTCAAAGTGCAGCCCAAATGACCGAGTTAATAAAAATGTGATGGGCGTCTAGGAGGCCTTCATCACGTGAAATACGAAGGGTGGAGTGAAATATAAAGAAATAAAATTAGTTAAATGATTATATTTTTTATTTAAGTTAAAAGAAATGAGGTGGAATAGCTGTTCAAACGTCACATTTTTTATTTCGTCAAATTGATGAAATGATGAGAAATAAATTATTTTAGATCAAATTAACATCTTTTTACTTTTTTATTATCAAATTAAATTATTTCTCTTCTTACCAAATTAAATCACCCCCATCTCTCTTCTCTCTCCTCTCTCACACACATTCATTGATATATGTTCTCATATATCTATAATTTTTTATTAAATAAAACTTTTTAATAAATATAAAATTTTATTCAAAATAAGCATAATTATACTATTTAAAAATAATTTAATATTAATATAATATATTCAACTGAGGGACGTAAAATTTGGATTCAGTCCCAACCTAACCCGACCGGGTGTAAATGAGAATCGGTTCTAATCCAATTATCCATTAGGTCAAAAAACATTTGGAAAATTCTAACCGGTGTGGGCGAGGATGATCAAGACATCTCAGTTCATGTTCACCCCTAATTAATGATTATAAATACTTTAAATATATAATGAAGGATAAAAATGACTTTTATACAAATAAAACATTCATTACCCTACTTCACATCTTATATAATTTATTATTCAAACATGCACACCACGCCACTTGTAACGCCCGGGATTAATACGAAAAAGAGGAAAAAAATAAAAGGTAGAGATAAAAAGGGGAATAAAAGAAAAGATAAAATCTGAGTTTGATTTGATTTGATCCTTTGACTACCACACGAACTCAGATCTCTCCCCTATATATATATGGGATTAAATCCAACGAATCAGCCCCTTTTCCCCTATGCAAGCCGACCCTAAAATCTCCACCCTATTTTTGTGCGTCCTTTTCGTTATTTTCGTCCCTGATCTGCCGCCGTCAACAGGAGTCATGCAAAGGAATGTGGACACTGATGAACGCGCAACGAAATCGAGAGGGACCGACAGAGGAAGAGGAGGAAGAAGACAACAATAATCGATTTTTTGGACAGAAACTAAAAGGTATGGAATTAGGATAGATTCGTGATAGAATCTTGATTTTAGACTTGAAGCATGTTCTAGGTAGTTCCTGGTTAATACCTGATGTGCTATAATGTTGAGTGGTGTCGGCCATCGCCGAAAAAGATGAACAGAACACGAACTACCCGTCCGCGCAGTTTCTGCGCAAGATGAACTCGGCCTGAGTTCACCTGAACTCGGCCAAGGTAGGTCCTTCATCGGACCGATTTCGGTGGAACTCGACCCAGATCCGCTACGACGCTTGCCGAGCTCTACAACCAGATGAACTCGGCCCGGGTTGAAGATGACTAGGACCGAGTTCGGTGTGCGAAAATTAGTCGGGCGCGACGGCCGCCCCGACTCGACGATGATTCAACCCGGCCCGGATGTAACCCGAACCCAACCCGATCTCTCCTCTGATTTTTTTTCGAAGATGATGACCACGAACTTGGCCCGAGTTTTCCCCAATCGGCTTGGATTCCGACATTGACTAAATCAATTTTATAATGTTTAAATATCTGATTATGTTCCTATTTCAGATCCTAATGATGATGATGATTATTACACTTGTTCCCCTGATTTACTCTTCATGATAATGTCTTTTATCCTAATTTAAAGTTCTTATCAAAGTGTATTTTGCTTAATTAAAAGATGCAAGATAAAATACGTAAAATGTTAAATGAAGAGCTCTTTTTATGATGGACTGTTGACGATCAGTTATGAGCTGATTTCGGTCAGTTATGGGCTAGCTCTGCCAGTTAAGATGATGATGGACGGGTTGAGGCAGGCCTCCCCGTGGGTTGAAATATATCTCAAATAAGTCAAAGATGAAATTAAGATGATGAAGAAGATGAACACATATGAATAAAGAATCTCTCTTATGATGTCTAACTTTTGTCTTTTCTTATGATGATTATTTATGATCTTTTATTCATATGTTCCTATGCATGCTCCTATCATTCTATATTATGATCATGATTCACTTTCCTATCAGATGATGATGTTATCTTTATGATTCATGTTTAGTATTATGATCCTATGACGATATTTATCTTACTTCTATACTGAGTTGTAAAACTCATAGGGAGATTTCTCTCCTGCATGTTCTTAAATGCAGGTCAAAGTCTCAATGATGATTGTGACCAACGGTGATAGATCGAGCTCGTAGGTGGCTGCATATCGAGTCCTTTAGATGATGGATAGCTTTTTTTTATTATTTATTTGATGTATTAACTTTCCTTTGGACTCCTATGAAGTCAGTTATCAGTCTTCCGCATTTCATGATGTTACTCTCTTTATTCTTAATGATGATTTTAATTATTTCGCATTTATCGATATTGAGTTGACCAGTCAAAGTCTTATTTTCGGTCAACATGATGTACACGTAAGGATAACCCGTAGCATCTTCGAACCGTATTCTTCCATGTGGCGGAGTGCGTTTTGAGGGTGTTACACCATTCCACCTCATTACTCATCATATCATCACATCCCATCCCTCCATTAGTTATTTGACAAACAAACCCTTAAGAGCATTTTTTGTAGTAGTTTAAGATTTGTTTATTGGGTTTTTTTTTACAATGTTATTAGACCTATTAGACCGGTACAATCACGAAGTGATTGTTGGTCCGGTTTGATTTTAAGTCAAAATCGGATTGGTTATTTGGCCGGATAAAGTCCGATTGAATCGATATGAACCGATGAAACGAAAGAAATCCACTTCAATTTAAAAAATGGGAAAGAAATTAAGAACCATTAAAATGGAAATAAGAATACGGAAAGAGGAAAAAATAAAATTGAATCCAAAGAATTAACGGAGAGAGAGAGGAAGAAAGGTAAATAAGGAAAATAAAATAAATGAAGAGAGAGGAATGAATGGAAAAATAAAAATAAAATAGTAATGCGAAGATTAATGAAGAGTGTGATTCACGACAATAATAAAGTAATATATTTTTATTAGCATTAATCATAAAGCACAAAGAATTAATGGAGAGAGAGAAAGAAATGAAAAAAAATTAAAATTAAAATTAACGAAGAGAGAAAGGAAGAAAAGAAAAAAAAAAGAAAGTTAAATAAAAATAAAACATAAGAGTGATTTATGGTAAAAAAATTAACATATTATTAGTAGCATTTAACGATACATAAAAATTTAATAAAATCATTCAATATTAAGTATTAAAAAATTGGAAGGCATTGGCTTATATATAATAATATATATAAGTATTTTAATTTTAGTACGTTACTAACTTTTTTATACATAATATAAATTTGTTATGTATGCATTCTTAAATTGTTATAAATAATATTATTTTAATAAAATTCTATTCAATCCGATCGAATTCAATTGAATCGGTCCAACCATGATCCAGTTGGTCGTCCGATTTTAAAAATATTAATTTTTTAAAAAATTATTTCTTATTATTTAGTCATAAAAGAATTGTCCGCAATGAACAAATTATTTTCGGATTAAACGAAAAAGTTAAAAAGGAAGATACATTTTATTTCCCTTAGAAAACGGAAATAGTTCTCACTTGATAAACACAAAAGTAAGAATATTTATTTATTTTTGAATTGTATAATCCGGTGGCACATAACAAAATAAGTTACTTTTTAATCATGTCTTCCTATTTCTTTTTATTATAATTATTTCACTGTGCCAGATAAAACTAATCATTTCCTCATTGGTTTGATGATTTATCTTTGCCGGATGAGCAAATCTGGGTTCAGTATCAATCTCAGTTTATATTTGTTCAGGCGAGCAAATTCCTGTTCAAGATCAATTTTGACTCGATTTGCTCGGGATTTTTAAAAAGCATCCCCAGTTCCGTACAGGATTAGGAAATTCCTGTTCAAGACCAATCTCTCGAGATATTCTCGATTATTCCGGTCGGTCATAATTAATAAAAAATTAAATATAAGTTTAAATATTTAATATTATTATATAAAATATAATATTTTTAAATAATTTAAAATATATTAATAAATATATAATACCTATTGTTCCGGTTCATATGCGTCTCAAAGAATGAAATATGGTCCCAACCCAATTACCTATCCTCAGAAAAAAATTCAAGAATTTGGAAAAATATTCAAGAATTTCGAGCAGGTGCCCAGTGGTCACTCTTATTTGTCCAAGTTGATTACATTTTGTCTCCTGGGCAGTCGGCACCATCAACTTTCCAACTGGTAAAAGGGAGAAGGGATAATCTAAGTTAGAATGAGCGCTCAGAAGAACATCCACGCTGGTGCTTCACACTCCAGCCGCCATGGCCTTGGCGTCCTCTCCCCTCCTAAGAGCTTAATCAACTAAACCGTAGTGTCAAAAGAGCTAGGGGACTGGTGGAGGATCCCCTTTCCGTCAAACCTCTTTTGAGTGAGTGGAAATCCTTCTGCGATGTCCTGCGTTTCTTTGCCTTCATCCACACTCGCATGAAGTCACTCCTCTCCCGGATTCCTCAATGATCTCCGAGTTTCCAATGGAGGAAATGATTGATCTTAGCAATCGTCGTAAGCCGCGGATCATCATCTCGGAGGAGGAGCTCGTCATTTGCAGTGAGGAGTGGAAGATGTCGCTTATAGTGAAGCTACTGGGCATGCATCAGATCAGTCCGGCCAACCTTCCTATCTGCCTCTTGCAGCTGTGGGGATGTAAGGGAGATCTATATCTTATTGATTTACCTAACAATTTCTTCATTGCTAAGTTTGAAGGAAGACAAGGATTGGGCGCTCACTGGTGGACCGTGGACATTCCTCGGGAACTACCTATCAATTCGGACCTGGGTGCTGAACTTCCAATCATGGGAAGAGAGTGTCACGAAAGTAGCTATTTGGGCTCGCATCTTGGTGCTCCCGGTGGAACTTCATAACAGAATCATCCTTCGAAGAATTGGACACAACCTTGGTAAACTCCTTAAAATTGTTGCTGCGACAGGATCGCGTGGTAACTTCGCGAGTATATGCATTGAGCTCAATACCAATGACCCTGTTGTGCCAGAAGTGGAAGTTAGGAACTGCAGTTATGTTGTTGAATACGAGGGACTTGTAAGCCTTTGTTTCCACTGTAGCAAAATAGGACACAACAAGGATGTGTGCCCTTCACTAAGATCATCGGCAGCGTCCATGATCGGGTAAGTGGCCGGAGAGGATGATGGTAGCCACAACAACTTCATTTTGCATCATCCCCTGCGTGGTCCAAGCGATCAAAAGCCCTATGTGTTGGGAATTTAATTCCTCTTTTTATTTATGAATTAAATAATATAAATAAAGCAAGATGCACAAAAAAATAATAATAAGCAAAAGAGACATCAAATTTATGTGAAAAACTCCAATGAGAAGGAAAAAATCATGGAGCAATCACATAGCAATATCACTAATAAAAAAATAAAGTATAATGTCTTTCGAATTTTGCTCAAACTCGAATAATAATTCATTGGGATAAATAATTCTTCTATGAAAAATACTAAAATAATAGTAGGAATAATATCACCTGATTACTATAATTCTCTGTGATTGTAGTATTAGTAAAACCCCAGAGATCCTCTGACTCTGTTCTTGATTTTTTGCTCTTCAAGAAAAAATCTGTCTTCTTTTTCAGTCCTTTTCTCTTCTCTATCTCTTTTTTTCTTTATTCGTTGACTAAAGAAAAACTCTTTTTTTCTTTTTCAATCAGCTCTAAATTCTAGAAAAGGAAAAAACTTTTTTTCTTTTCTCGACTCTCGGCGGCTTGCAGAAGAAGAAGAATACCCTTTTTCTTTACGTGGTGGCCACCCCAATTGAAGAGAGAGAAAAAAACCTCATTTAAGTTAATTATATTTAATTAGCTTAAATAGATGTATCTGCTTAATGGGCTGGATTAATTCCAAAAGCCCAACAATCTCTCCCTCCAACCCATGAGAAGGAGATCCTTCATCAAGAATCATCGCTTGATCTTCATGTCGGTCAATCCGGCACCTCGTTCTGACTTTCTTCTTGGATTTGACTTTGGCTCCCCCTCTTCAGTAACCACTGAGATAACGAGAAAAGGGAAGAAAAACTGCGAAGAAATAATTGCAAACAAAGCAATCACATAGAAAAAATTACACCCCCATCATAGAGAACCATTTTTTATTCTATGTGGTGAACAAATGATGTAGGAGAGATAAGATATATTCTATTAGTTATTGTTGTTATATTTATCTTTTTAGATTAGTTATATTATGTTAGTTTAGTATTGTTATCTTTTAAATTAGTTTAGATTTTCTTGTAAAATATTTATAAATAGGCATGAACTCTTTTGTTACTGGTAGTTCAATTATTATCCAATTATTCCATTAAAGATATGTGATTTTGTTTCTCGGTGGATTCCGAGCCTCGGTGGATTCCGAGTTTATTGATGGTGACTCTTTCAAAATTCGTGTGAAAGTTATAATCTCCTCCACTTTACGATCTCCCGCTACGCCAAGTGGTATCAGAGCATTCGAAAAGATTTACCTCTTCGTCCCGATGCTCATCTTCTTTTCCATTATCCATTTATTATTTTATTTTATTTTCCTTCCTAAGCAAAATGTCTCCATTATTTTTGTTTTCTTTATTTTCTTATTTGACTACCTCTTTATCCTTTTTCTTTCTCTTTCTTTTCCTCTCAACATTTGTTAATTACATTATTTTTATCTTGTTTTCTTTTTCTTTCTTTCTTTTAATTTTATTTAACTACTAGCATGAGGATAGATCTATCTTCATTTAATGGGTATCTCAATATCAATGAATTTTGTATTGGATTTCTAAGGTTGATTATTTCTTTAATTATTGGGATGTTCCAAAATCTCAACAAGCCAAAATAACTACTAACAAATTTACAGGCAGAGCACTTTCTTGGTGGAAAGAGAATAAACAATTATGAGTTTGTTATCACAAACAACCTACTCGAACATGGAAAAAGTTAAAAAATTACTTTTTAAATATTTGTTTACTTTCATATCATTATCTTATTTTTCAGTAATCAAGCAAATATCAACAAAAGAGGCAAAATTTATTGCAAGAAGTGCAAGTTCATTTGAAGAACATCAAGAATTCAATTGATAAAGTTCAATAATGATTGGATAGTATAATCAGTAAAATGCTCGATACTCCTTCAAAATCTTTGCAATCTTGTGAAATATCAATTGCCTTTGGAAGTTATATCTACCCCAATTGAAAGATCACAAGAAATTAATCAAGATATAAATCTATTCAAATACTGAAGAGTTGATTACTTTGGATTTTCTTTCAGAATATATGCAATCTTGTGAAGATCAATTATTTTTTAAGTTATATTTTATCCAATTGAAGAACGATAAGAAACTACTCAAGATATCAAAATCTATTCAAATATTGAAGATTTGGTTATTTTAGATTTTTCTTATGAGACGAAAGAAGATAAATTTATTCAGGAAGTGGATGAAAAGTTGGAATCAAATTCGTCAACTAATAAAAGAGATATGCTTCAAATGCTTCAAGTTGATCTGAGATGTATGAAAGTTTTCGTCAACACTAAATATTTTAAATTTTTGTGGATGATATTTTCAAATCAAGATTTGAAGACAATATGCTGTTATTTGGTGGTGATTGGTTTAAATGGTTAATTTGATAAGTTGAGAAAGAAGACGACCACGGGAAGATGTGAAGCATGATCCTCCATATTCAATTTTTAGAGTTTAAGGTCAACCTCTTTTAAAGAAAGAGAGACTAATGTAAGAGAGATAAGATATATTATATTAGTTACTGCTAATATTTATCTTTTTAGATTAGTTAGATTATGTTAATTAGTATTGTTATCTTTTAAATTAATTTAGATTTGATTGTAAAATGCTTATAAATAAGCATGAACTCTTTTGTTATTGGTAGTTCAATTATTATTCAATTATTCCATTAAACCTATGTGGTTTTGTTTCTCGGTGAATTCCGAGCCTCGATGGATTCCGAGTTTATCAAGCCATTGATGGTACTTTGAACCGTCAACCTCTTTTGAAATTCGTCCGAAATTTATAATATCCTTCACTTTACGATCCCACGCTACTTCAACAAATTGGTAGAAACAGATATCTTTGACAGAATTATGTGGAAGCAAAAAGCAACTCTAGCCTCATTCCATTTGTAACGGCCAACATTTGAAAAGAAAAAAATCTGATATAAAAAGGGAAAAGAAAGAAAAAGATAAATTAATTAGTTATGATAATATCTCATAACATCTACAACACCAATATGATGCCTATCCCCTCTCCCTCCAATAAAAGATTCATAGGAGAAGAAGGAGAAGTTGATCATCTTGATCGCATTGAGAAATATCGTCGTCGCAAGAATTAGGAATAATTAGTTGCACCAAAGGGTATATTTTATTTTTTTGGAAATAGATCTCATTTTCTTTGATGATTTTAAATCATGATAACATTATTCTTTGATCATCCAGAATTTTTTTATAGTGTTAGAAGAGATGATTTGTAAGAATAACTTTTCCCTCTTTCTATCCAAATTTCATAGCAAAAGTTATTAAATAATTTCAGATAAGATTTTATTATCCTAAAATGATAAAAAAAATTGGATGATAGCCCTTGGAGTCTAGTTTTCATAGAATCAAGAATCTTCAATGATAAAAAACTATTAACGAAATACTATCATGATGTTGGACTATCACATATATATAGCAACAAAAGAAAATTGTAAAATATTTTCAAAATAATATTGGCATGATAAAAAATGATAATTTAGGAGCTGCTAGAAGAGATTATTAGATTTCTATTCTAACTGGAATATTTAAAAAATAATCTTTGTAAATTGAGTTATAATTTTTGCAATTCTTGTCTCTTAAGACATTATGATAGAATAGGATTAAATGTATTGTGACATTTTCTGAAGACAAGACAAATGATTAAAACATGAAAGATTTATTCATGACACCTCCAGTTGTCTAGTTTTAGAGAAAGATGAAAGTGGTAGAATATAATATAAACAAATAAATTTATAATTTATTTACTCTAGGTCGAATTTATTTACAATCCAATATTATCTCATTATTAATTATCAATCATTTTGTCCTCCTTATTAATTGATCAATTATATTTTTATCATTGCTTATCAATCCTAATAATGATTATGTATATCATCCATCATGACCTGATTTCATGTATTTATTTAATCTTATCATGATCATATCATCATATGACTTTTGATTATTGAACGCGAGAGATAGTATACGTTAAATAAGATAAAAAATAAAAACTATTAAATGAGGAGATCTTATGATTGATGACGGCCAACCCAGACAAAAGGGAGTCGAGAGATACTCCACCAGTCCATCTTTTAGAGAGTTGAAAGACACTTCATCATTGACGTTGAGATACTCAGCCATGGCTACAAGGTAGTCCAAAGACACTCTACTGCCCCATATGAAAGGGAGTTGAAAAACACTCCACACGAACTCTAACATAATGAAAATAATGAATGATGATTACTGATGATGATGAGATATGCCTAGTGATGTTTTTTGCTTCTATGATGATTCATAATATTATGATTGTGTATGCATTATACCATTATTGATCTTACCGATCCTCACAATGATAAATCTATTTCATGATACCTAGCTATAAATTAATCTCAAAGATCATTATGATGATGAATAATCACCACAGGAAATCTGCGAAAGAGTGACTCCCCGATGCGTGGCGGTGGCGACACCAAATCGTGGCTAAGAAAATAGCCACACATTAGCGTCCACATGGCACCACCGACAAGAGACGTCGAAGTTCAGTTATCATTAGCCTCTCACTAGCGTCACATGTCAACGCTAATTCGTTATAATGATGTTATAAGTCGCGTGGTGAAGCGGCTGATAGCAGGGCTAATGCGACGCTAAAGCGGCACTAAAAAAGTTGACACCATCGAGATGCCAAGATTATGCTAAATGTAGATGCTATTCTGACACTAATATGGCTCTAAAACAATCCCTAACTATCTCATTTGTGGCACTACTTAGACGTCAATGTGTCGTTAATGTGCGACGCTAAAGTGGCGCTAAACATTGCGACACTAAGGTGACGCTCTCGCGATGCAAAATACAATATGTTCCTATTAAATATTGCAACATGAAATATTCTCACTAGTTGAACCATTGCATTGTTAACCAATGAAGAATCTTGTTATTGCATAATCTTGTTATTGGTACACATTACATTTGATACTTATACACATTACATTGGATTACAAAAATTCCATGATCCGAGTCACAACAAAAAAAAAAGATTAGAATCCAAATCCATGATCCTTGCTTGGACAACATCTGATTAGCTCCCTCTTGGGGATCTGACCGGGGTGGTGACGGTAACGAATGGCGGTGGCGGTTGAGAGGCACAGGCTCCTCGTTGCTTAACTCATAGGCAGTGGCTGCGAAGGCTGCGGGCGGCGGCGAGCCTGCGGGATCGGACAAGGGTTCTAGTTCAATCATGCTTGAGGAGGGACTAGAAAGACATCACCATCGGCGGCAGAACGACGGAGAGTAGGGAGATGGGAGGAGAGGCGGCGATGGAGACGAAGGGGCGGCAAGGGTCGACGGGGGATGCAGCATGATGTATGAGCGGAGGAGGGATGGGACAAGAGGATTTGAGGATGACAGATTCAAGGATGACGACAGCGGGACAAGAGAAGTGCGACGACAAAGGTTTTAACATTCATGGGCTTTGGTGAATGCGCAGGGAGCGTCGGATTGGAAGAAAGTGGAGGGTAATGATTTGTTCTTCGTAGAGCACATGGATCGAGCTTAGCGGCGCAAAATTTGTGATGCTAATTCGATGGTAAAGTGGCTCTAAAATAACGCAATGCTATTTTGAGGCTACTGTGACGCCATGCGATTAATTATTAGCTATATAATTGGATCATTATATATATATATATATATATATATGTTGTATGTTATATATAAGATATGATGTGATATATGTTGTATGTATGTGTAGGCATTCATATTAGATGAACTATTTTATACACATATATATTATTTATATTAACACATGCATATATAAGTTTATATTACCTAATTATATCAATATATGTATACACACACATATATGTATGTCTATATACATACATATATATATAATATGTGCTATACTATTTATATTAATAAATGTGTACATAAGTTTGCGTTAGCTAATCTAACTACTAAGAAAACCCTATCGTTTAATTCCATACATACATACATACATACATACATACATACATACATACATACATACATATATATTTACATACACACACATATATATATATATATGAGGTATATTAGGGTGCATTCAGTGCATTCACGCATTCTCATTCGTTGGATCCGCGCGCTTCACAACGGGTGGGTGGTCTCTGCGCTGAACCGGCTCGCGAAAGGGGTTCACGCATTAGGGGAAAAATGCATCTCACGATCTCATATCCACTCACTGCTCGCTCACCTCTACAGCTCTCACGAAAGGGAAATAGTCCATTCCGCTTTCTTCCGTCCTAGGGCACCAAGGATCCTCCACCCTCTTACCCTTTCTACTCATTCGCTCCTCCCCCCTCTCACCCTTTTTGCCGACGCGGCCTCTGCAACTAGGGCACGACCACATCATGATCTCTTATGCATTCCACGCGGCGACCTTTGCAACTAGGGTTCTTTGCATTCTACCGAACCTCTGATGCTCCGGTGGACCTCCAACGCTCTCTGCGCCCAGGCAATCTCTTCCGCGCAGAGACACGATGACCTCTGCAACTAGGGCACAACCACATCACAATCTCTTATGCTTTCTGCTGCGACAATCTTTGTAATTAGGCACGAAGGTTCACATCGCGATCTCTTCATTTTCTGTGACAACGCTTAGGATAATTGATTGATGTTATAATAAAGAATTATTAGTTGTAATCCATTGAGCTTCTAATACTATACAGATTTCCTAGTTTGTTGTCCAGCTACTCTGTTGTTTCATCTTTTATCAAGTTGAAAAATCACTTGGTCACCTTCGCTGTTCTCAACTAGGGACGAAGGTCGATCCGCTGTTATTAAGTGTTTTATGTTATAATTAAGTGTTCTCTATTACTCTTTATTCATACTCATGTTACAGTCATAGAAGTGTAAATACATGACTAGTGGCATGGATGTATTGCTTAATTTACACTTCTCTGTAGTTATCATGTAGTTTAATCGAAAAATAGTTATGTGAATGTTCCCTTACATTTAGTTTAACTTAGCTATGCTGCCATACATTTTGTTTAAGTTATGTATATTGCTTATAATTGTCTATTACTTTTGGTGTTTTCAGTAGTCATAATTAGTTTAGTAATTCAGTTCATTTTGTTTTTGCTACACAATAGTTATAATGTCAAAGGTTAAAGGCACACGTACACCAATTTGTCATTGCAACGAAGAAGATGTCATTAAGACTTCATGGACCGAAGCAAATGTGGGTCGTAAATTTTTTGGTTGCAAATATTACGAAGTATGTTTCTAATTTTTTTCTATGCCAATATATTAACAATTACCAATTCAGTTTCATTTAAGTTATTCTAATATATTTTTTATTAGCAAAATGGAGGTTGTCGGTACTTTCAACGATTAGATCTAGAAGTCAAACCTCAATATCGAACTCTTCTCAATGGTTTGCTGAGGAGGCTTAAACAATCAGATATGACGAAGAAGATGAAAGGAGAATGTCTCAAGCGATTATTGAAGATGAAAGGAAAAAGTTTCAAATTATTATCGAGGATGAAAGAAGAAAATGTAGATTTTGTAGGAATTTAACATTGTGCTTGTTCTTAATAATATTATATATGTTGTATTGAAATGAGTTGTATAAGTATTTGATAATTTTCAAGTGATGTTGGTACTCTTTCTTGTAAAGTAATGGATAAGTTTACTCTTTCAAAAGCCATGGTAGATATGATGGTTAAGGGCAGATGGATGGAAGAGAACATATGTGGCTAACAAAATCTTTTGAACAAGTCACAAGTGTGTACTTCTCTTAGAGTCTTGCACTGATGGATTACAAGTGACAATTGTATTGTTGCATATGAGGGCAGTCGTCAGATTTGAAACTTGTACCTCATCGCCAAAAGAGAAGATGAGAACATGGTATGTTCAAACAAAAAGATACACAAAGGACACCTTCAATTGATTCACAAGATTTAACAAACATAATGAACACTAAGATGAAACATCAACCGACAAATTAACCATGTTGGAACCTTCAATGAGCGTTTAAAATGAATCAATCATTTAACACTATAATGCACATTAAGCTTGGTGCACATTGTATCTCAAACAAATTCAAATCAACATGAAAGAATCTATAGGTAAACAAATTCAAACCTAGATAATGCAAGTGACATAATTATAAATCAACTGACGAAATATGGGACAATACATGCACACATACACCGGCACCATGAAAGAATGACATAACCAACTGGCAGTTAATGTAATGTTAGGTGGTCAAATCTCAAACAGAAAGCATCCAGAGTCTGGAGCAAATATAATGGTACAAATATTAGATTTAAGCTCTCATAATCACCGAGTACAATTCTCGCAGAAAGTTTGTAACACCTCGAGGCCCATATGACTTTCACGTGCTCAGAGTCATCTCAGAAACGTTACACAGTTCTATATAAAATAATTTTGCAAAAAATAAGTTCTATAAAATGCGAAAATACGAACATCTAAAAATTCATAATGTCAAAGGAGCTGGAACGTCCATAACTCCATATTACTAAAAGTGCGAAAAAGTAATAACTAATATATGAATATATGATGCATAAAATGATATAGCAAAATAAAATCGCTAGCAAGTGCACTAGTCGCTCAAGTAATATAGTAAATAGGAGTAAAGAGTGTCAAACCCACCAAGAATATTATTAATTCAATGTCTAATTTTATAAATTAATAAGAGAGGAAAATATGAATTTTGAAAATATGTTTTTATAATTATAAAATAAAATAGAGAATATAAGATAATAATAAGATATGATAATGATGTTGAAGTTAGGTCTTAGGATGATAATAAATTAAGGATCAATATGTGAAGAAAAGATAAATTAAAGTTCTTGAGATGGATTAGGAATTTTTTAAGCTATTAATTTACAAGATTAAAATAACAGACTCCACAAATTGGTAATTCTGCTATTTAATCAAGTAATCAAACTATCTTAAATTTAATCAAAATTGAAGTCCCATAAATTGATATTCATGCAGATGAGATTAAAATTAAGATGTAGCAATATGAAAATCTTAGACTATTAATCACTCCACAAACTAATATAAATTAACAGACTACATAGATTTAATTCTCCACACACTAATTATTAAACATATATCAATTTTAATTTCATAATAAATTACTTAATTTAACTAAATAAAATTTGAAATCAAGTAGTCAACAAACTGGTAATTACTTAACTAAAAAATTTAAATAATTAAATTAAAAATATTAAACACAATTAAAAATTGGTCAAAAGAAATTCAATAATAAAAATAAGGGTTCACAGAATTTCCCTTCAATAATAATATCCTAAAATAAAATAACTAAAAACATGGAGTTCATCCTAGAATTGTAGAGAGATAATAACAACATAATAATAATTGGAAGAATTACACCAAGAATAAATTAGGATCCTCAAATGCTGTCAGAACGTATGGGTAGTCGTCCGATCAAATCTCTCTTTTGGTCGAAGCCTACAGACTCACGACACACTGTAGAAGAAAACCAAACTTCAAAGCACAAGTTGGGACGATGGTTTCCTGCTCTTTTTATAGGTGCAAATGGTTTTCACGGGCGTAAATCGTACGACCGAATTTAACTTCGTGAAGATAAACTTTACGTCCTTCAAATCTCGATTGATAAAACTTTGGTTAATGATAAAACCTTATTCGTTTGGCGCCTGGTGATAAACTCCGCTTTTATTCTCGGTCACCAAATGTACACCTTGGTTAATCATTGTCTTTTGCACCCAATGATTGGTTATGGTCGATGATACTTACTACGTCTTAGTTAAGGATAAAACTTCATCGCCCAATGATACTCTTCAAGGTTGGATTTTACGGCCGATAGTCTTGATTGATGATGATGTTTTGCCCCCAAAGATTAGTTAGAGTTCACGGCCGATAATCATCTTGGTTAAGGATAAAAACTTTTATTACTTTGTGCCCGTAAAACTCCTCTTGATAGGATCATAGCCGCAAAATTCATAAGAATTATTATTGCCTAATGATGGATAGAATATGAGTTTTGCGCCCAAAGATAAAGCATCATACAAGGCCGATAATCACTTTGCATCTGAATTGTGGCCGATACGTCCGGTAATTCATTCAACTTGATAAAATCGATTGATGATGTAGGTGATAAATCCTTGGATAATCATATACTCGACTTTTCCTATAAAATAGTTATCAAAATTTAATTAATCTTTCCACAATTAAAATATTCAAAAAATTAATAATCAGAATCGATAAATCCGGAATAATGACTAGAATTAATCTAAAATGATGCATGCGATGATCAAATTACAAAAAGATTAATTAAAATAATAAATTAAAATATGTTATATTTTGCATGCATCAATCTAGTAGGACACAAGCCTACACCACGTGGAACATCTCTATCACTGAGCCTAACCACCTGTATCACCATCATCTATCATCGTCTCACTTGCATGAATATAGATGTAGGAAAAAATTCATGAGTATAAAAATACTCAGTATGTAGTATCTAACTATAACAATAATAATCAAAGGTGCTCAATAAAGCAGATAACAATACGATACAATAAATAATAAAGCACTAGATGGATTAATAGAGTAGGAGCTCAATAAATCAATGGATCAACATAGTTATAAATCAATGTAGAGGATCAGGAAAGAGGTCGAAAGTCCAACCAATATCAATGAACAATTAACAATAATCAATTATGCCTGATCGTTATGGCACTATTCAATTTAACAATTTTAATTCAATATCAATATCAATGGTCATCGGCCAATAATAATTTCCATACAGTTCGATGGGAGGAAGCAATGCTAGTCAATGTCAATATTCGAATGACCATAATTCAATTCAATCTTTGGAGTTATCCAATACAATAGGTAGCGCCCGATCAATTAGGGAAAACTTCATGTCTCTTTCATGTAGGCCAGTGGAGATATTAACCCGCGGCAAGCTGCACTCAAATAACAACGCTAAACAATAATTCGTGATGGCGGGGGACCATGACCATCATAGGACAACCACAACTTTCCTAAAAGTTGACATCTCAAACCTCTATTTACGATAACAATATGGCCCAGGGGCTTAGAAACAATCGGAGAATATGGAAACGCAGCAATTTTTATTTTCTATCTTGTTTACTTTAAAGACTTATCTTTAGCAACTCAATTTAGGTTCAACAATGACCAAATTAGGGTAAAACCATTGGATCAATGTCATGGTGAATCACATGATCTGATGGGATAATAATAACAATAGATCTAAAAGATATGATGAGGTCAAATCTGTTAATGATATGATTAGGGATGATTAAGAACAATGAACTACAATAACTATTCAATTATTCATAATAGTTTCCTTAAAAATAGGTCTGGCTCGCGTCGGGTAAAATTCATACCCTGTTCGAAACAGTAAAAAATCACTCGGTAGAGTCAAAACTCGAGCCGAGTAGAGTGTGAACCCAGGCCGGGTTAGCTGATTCACGCCTGTGACAATCAATCGATCAAACACGGGCCATGTTTGGAAAACACGAACCATGTCATCGAAAAACTCGGGCCGTGCAGTCGTTGATTTGGTTCGAGTCCGACTACAATTCAATTTGCATCAACGAGGTCCGGGCCTCAACCCAGACTGTGTTGTCTTGAACCCGTGTCGGGTTCCATCATCGACGAAAAATGTGTTCGGACATAATTTTTCGATCATCATAACTAGATCATATGATATCCAAATGATACACAATTTATATCCATAGATTCTCGGTACAAATGTGAAGATAATAGAATTCCATGTCATGAAAAATTGACGACGTAAGAATTTCTCCTACGTACCTAAAGTTGATTGAAAAACTAACTGCAATCCTTTTTTTGAAAAGCTGCACGAACGTCGAAGTTTGGCTACTCTCTGTTCACGTCTTGAAACTCGCGGTCATTACTTGGAAGATCTTCTCCTATATGCCCACTTCGAAACTAGCCAACACATGCTCTTTGGGATGCATCAGTTTGCATGAAAAATGGCGGACAAAGTAGGGCTCGTGATGCATAAAATTTGTTTGGTAGAGGATTTCCAGCCACTCCTTTAATGCACATGTATAGAGTAGGCTAGGTCAAATTTCATCTTATCTTTCCAACTTCTCCTCTATTTTTTTATCGATTTTGGGATTAAATAATTCCAAAAAATTAAGTAATGATTTTCCAGATTTCATTAACGAATAAAATATTCATTTATTTATTTAACAAAAATTGAGGTCGTTATATCATAACCTCCTTAAAAATAAATTCATCCTCGAATTTGAATAAAATAAATTACATCAATCCATTTGAACAATTTTGGAAAATCCTTCTTCATTTCATCTTTCAATTTTCAGGTGCCATCTTCATCTCTATGATGTGTTTAAGCCATCTTTACCATGGGCACTGTCTTATTCTTCAAGTGCTTGGTGTGGTACTCCAAGATTTCTATGGGTTGTTTAGCATATATTAGGTCCACATTCAAGTTCAGTTCTTCCATGTTTATTATGTTGGCATCATCATGATGATACTTGCATAGTATTGACATGTGAAAGACGTTACGCACATGTCCAGCATTGACAAGGATGTAGCTCCAACCTGCAAGCTACATCTCCAACCAAAGCAAGTATATCAAAAGGGCCGACATAGGCATAGTTTAGCCTTCTTCCTGAACCTCATTACTCCTTTCATCAGAGAGACTTTCAGCACCACCTGAACTCCAACTTTGAAGATTTGCTTTCTTCGTTTCTTGTCAACATATGTCTTTTTCCTTGTGAATGTTGCTTTCAACTTTTCTGTAATGAGACAAACTTTATCAGCATCATCCATGGTTTGCTTCAATACTTCTTCTGACAACAATTGTTGTCTGCCCACCTCGCTCCAACATATGGGGAAGAGACAAGGTCTTTCATACATGGTTGGAAAAGGTGTCATGCCTATACTGGAGTGGTAGCTATTATTGTATGTGAATTCAATCAGTGGAAGGTGAGTGTCCCAACTGCCACTTCAGTTCAATGCACATACTCAGAGCATATCTTTCAGTGTCTGTATTGTGCGCTCAGTCTGTCCATCTGTCTGAGGATGGAACGCTGTGTTGAAATTCAATTTCGTTCTAAATATTGCCTCTGTATGCTCCATCAAAATTGGACCGTAAATCGTGAATATCTATTTGATGCTATGGAGACTGGCACTCCATATAGTCAGATAACCTCCTTAATATAAATGTCCATCAAGCTTTCGACGGACTGCTTCTATTTGATGGAGATGAAGTGGGCCGCTTTGCTGAATCGATCCACCACCACTCATATCGCATCGTGGCACTGCTGAGTTCTTGGAAGTCCTATAATAAAATCCACCATTATCTTTTTCCATTTTCATTGTGGGATTCCAAGTTCTTGCAATGCTCCATATGGCCTATGATGCTCAACTTTCATTTGTTGACATACAATACACTTTACAACGTACTCAACTATGTCCTTTTTCGTATTGTTTCGTCTATTGCAAATCCTTATACATCTTCTTGCTTCTGGGATGAATGGCAAATTTTGATTTGTGGCATTCATCTAGCACTCATCTTCTTAATTCTTCATTTTCAGGGACCCACCAATGTCCCATATATTTGATCACTCCATCTAGAATTGAAAAGTCACATAAATCTTTTTGTACAAATTGAGTAGGTGGTTGTACTCATTGTCATTCTGTTGTGCCCTGCCAATCTTCAATAATAGCTCAGTCTGCATGCCGAGATGTGCCATAATCCATACACCATCACTACTGGTCACTAAACTAAACTGTATAATGCAATCGATCATATTCCAGCGACTCGCTCTCAAGCATGCGAGTGATACTGGTCACTTCCTGCTAAGTGCGTCCGTGACTGAGTTTGCCTTTCCTGAATGGTAACTGATGGCAAACTCGTAATCCTTAAAAAATTTGATCCATCCCCTCCGACGCATATTCAAATCACACTGGAAAAAGATACACTTCAAACTTTTGTGATCCGTGAAAATCTCGAATTCTTCGTCATAAAGATAATATCTTCTTGAGGGCGAAGACCATCGCTACTAATTCAAGATCGTGCGTCAAGTAATTCTTCTCATATTTCTCCACTTGCCTTTGATGTGTAGGCGATGATCTTCCCATGTTGTATCAACTCACACCCCAAGTCAGTGCCACATGCGTCGTTGTAAATAACATAACCTCCGTGGCCAAATGAATCAAATTTTTGAAGGATTACTTGAAACTCGTGGTAGCCATATCATGTTCTGAAGGCTGTCTTTGACACATCATCATCAGCTATCCGGAGCTGATGGTAACCACTTCTCAAATTGATTTTAGAGAATACTTTTGCCGAAGACAATTGGTCGAACATGTCCTCTATTCTTGGCACTAGGTACTTATTCTTTATAGTGACCTTGTTTAACATATGATGGTCTATGCACGGTCTCATATACCTATCCTTCTTCTTTGCGAACAATACCAGAGCGCCCCATGGAAAGACGCTCGGTCGGATGAATCCCTTATCCACCTATTCTTGGATTTGAGTCTTCAATTTCAGCATCTCCGTTGGAGCCATTCTACATGATGTCTTCGATATGAATGTGGTACCTGGCACCAAGTCGATGAAAAAATCGATCTTCCATCGTGGTGGTAATCATAAAATGCCATTCGAAAAGACGTCCGAAAATTTCTTCACCACTGCAATGTTATCTTAATCTATCTTGTCTTGATCATAGATATTGTTTAATTATAGTGATTTTATATTTTATTCTTATTATATCTTCATTTTTAAATAAAATATTATTTAATTTTTATTTTAAAATCACATCCTAAAGTTTACTTACAATTCTAATAAGATTTTTATTTTAAAATAACCAATATTTTATATTAAAATAATATTTTTAAAAATATTATTATTTAAAATAAAATATTAAATAATGAGTATGATGCTTATAAGAATGAGTGTAAGTTATATTTTATATTTATTTTTGTCATTGTATAAGTATGCACTAATTTAATCGCTATGTTTACTAATTTACAATAAATTTCTATTCAATACGTTATTCTTTAATCATTATTCTATAATTGAACCACTATCCTCTAATGCTAACTTTGCCAAGTAATGTCAAAATCTAGATCTATATTATATTTTGTTAAGAGTGAATAGGGCAACGGAATAAAGTTTAGGCCTAGACAAGAATAATAAATCAACATAAAATTGATAGTTTGTATATTAATACAAATAATATTTATATTATATATATATTCATAATAAATGAATATGACAATTTTATTATACTAAAAAAAATATGCAAAACTAAGTTTTTTATAATTATAATATCTATGCATAATAAGGATTAACATTTTGAGGGCAATGAGTATGCTGCTCACTTAGTTAGCAGTAAGTTAAAGAACACCTTTAGCACCATTGATGTCCAATTGGCACACATCTTAATGCATATATAATATTCATCATGTGATTCATTGGATGTCATGTAACTTACAGCTCACTTTTGGGGCAGCATCCTCATTTTCTCCTATATATATGTTTATAATATTGATTTGATATTATTTATTATCTTATGAATATTTGAACATATAGTTCAAATAAAACTCTATATTACATTTGTATTTAACTTAATATTTATTTTTTAAAAAATATATATTTCACCTTTATAGTTCTCGTATTTTATCCAACCACATTCTTTGAACTTGACTTTTTCATTCTCATCATTATGTTTAATTTCATTCGAATATTTTTAAAATAAATTAATAGGTTGGCTTAATTATTTATCAAGAATAAAAAAGTTATGATTTATTTTGTCAGACGTTGTTCATTGAATGGACTGAAATGAATTTGCAGATGGACGAGGTAACATTTGATAGATCTTGAACCATATGGTACATTGTAAGTGTCCTAAATGCTTTTAGTTTAGGGTTATTTTATAAATCACCCATAAACTATCGAGACTTTTCACATTTCACTTCAAACTATAAATTTATTTTTTTAATTCTTAAAATATCACAATTTTTCTAATTTGATCAATTCGTCCACTTCTTTCAAAATTTTTGTTAACTTCGTTATAAAAAGTCAAATTTATCCCTCCATCGATAAGACGTCAAAAAATAAAAAATAAAAAAGTAGAAGCCAACGCACACAGAGAAAAGGGGTGGGGGTCGCCCCCTGCTCGCTGGTCACATCTCTGCGGGGGGTGACCCCCACCTCCTCTTTTCCTGTGCATGCCGGCGACAGTCGCCGTCCGGTCACAATAGGGGGTGACCCCCCCCCCCCCCCTCTCCCTTTTCCCCTGCGGAGTGGCGACATTCGCAGGTCGTAGAAGGGAGACCCCCACCCCATCACACACACAACCTTCGCCGGTCGCCCCCCTTACTAGCATGCGCAAGAAAGGGGGAGGGGGATGTTCGCCCCCTGCTGCGACCCTCCGGTTCGAAGGTCGCAAAAAGGGAGAGGGGGGAGCGGGGGTGACCCCCCTTTTGGCGAAGCGTTTGATGATGATAGGAGAGGAGGGAGAAGGAGATGAAATATAATTTTGACTTTTTATAAATGGAAAAATTTGAAGATAATAAAAAATTTGACAAAAGTTAACCGAATGATCAAATTGAAAAAAATATTATAGTTTAGGAATAAAAAAATAAGTTCATAATTTATAGTTAATTAGTAGCTCTAGGTGAGGAGAAAACCCTATAACCCTATAACGCATATATATAATTTTTTATATTAATAAAAGTATTAATTATGCATACATGAACTCAGTAATATATATTGAATCGAGCGCTTGTGTTGACAAAAAAAAAACCAGGTGATCAACTTTGGAAGATATCAGAAACAGATCTACTTTTACCATCCTCGTAATTTCAAATTGAATTACTATAAAACTATTGTAATATATATATATATATATATATATGTTAAAACTGTAAATCTATATCATATTCATTTTTTTGTTCTTTCATCGCAAAACAAAAATAAAAACTGAAATGGAAAAAATTGGTCTTTGACACTTTTTCATTTTTTTTTGTATAAATCATTTGTACGTCACAACGTCATGGCCGGCTCAGGGATGAGACCAATCAAGCCGTTGCTTGGGGCCTCACCCAATGAAAGGCCCCTAATTATGTATTTAATATTAATGTAATAATATTTAATTATTATGAAGACATTATATTTTAATGATTTATTGATTTAAAATCACCATATATATATATATATATATATCTTATCTTCATTTTTAATTGCCATTTACCTTCACAACCTAAATCATAATTAATTCATCATAATTAAATTTCTTCTTATATTTTGAATTTAATTTATGTCATTTTTTCATATTTTATTTTTTCTCAAAAATCAATAGTAGTTCAATTGATTTTTCATTAATATTATTATTACTCTTGTATATGGTTGACAACATTTTTATTCTTTTGCATTGAAGAACTACATATAAAAAATTAGTTCTTATTTATCGTCTTCTTAAATTAATATTTTAATATATATATTTATAATTTTTTATATTAAATTTTTATAAAATATATAATAATATTTTTGTTTATGTCATATTTTTTGTAATTTCACTTTAGATCTCTCACGTAATTAAGTTCACAACAATGTTTTTCTAAGAGGCGCTTGGTAGAGGAACAAAATAAGAATTAGCCTTTTATTTCTATTTTTTCATTTAAATATAATTTTGAATATTACGTGGAACTCACTTTTTAATAAATGTTCTTATTTTTCCTTAAAATTTTTGTGCTCCTATTTTGTTGTATCGAACATTTTGAAGTTAATTTTTTTTGGTTCCATCGTTATTTCTACAATAGCCAAACAGTCCCCTACAGACCTACATATATAACTGTTATCTAAGTAACATATAATGGTAGCGGTTGGTAATATACTTGCGGTACAATTAATGGGAGTCGAGGGCCGGTGAAAAGGGCTATAAAAGTGGGCACAAAAGTTGGAAGGAGATGCAATTAAAGTTGAAAGCCTTTTCAGTTCAATTATTGAGTTCTCGATGCGGTGCACTTTGACTGAAAGTTTACAACTGAATTATTATAATTTATAACACTTGTTGGTCGCACATCACCAGGACCTTTTGGGCACGAGTCTCAGTGGTCCTTCATCGCTTTGCCACAGTAATAATTGCGTTCATAGCATATATATTATATATGGAGAGAGAGATGATGAAGTCAGGAATTATTCTTCAAGTGAGAGAGAGATAGGAAGAGAGAGAAGATGATGATGATGAAGTGAGGAATTATTCTCCAAGTTTGTTTTCGAGGAATTGAGCGATGGATCCGGTCGGACGTATTATCCATTTTGTCATGGGTTTTGGTTTTGGAATCCTTTCTAGAACAAGTTGTCGGGGAGCGCCTTGTAGCATGTTCGTGCAAAATCATCTTTGGTAATTCGTTATTGCTCAAGCGACAAAAAAAAAAAAAAAATCTTAATAAACTTAAGCACTGCGCCGTGCGTCATGTATTATATGTTAATATTAGCCGTTGGTAATTTACCTTTTGGCAGGTAAATTAATCACTTAATCGGATAAACGGTGTAACTTAATGGGTTCAGCGAAATTATAATTTGATGGCGACTTAACATTTGTGATGTGTAAAGGCAATACAAACATTCTAATTATTTTTTCCCTTCTATTGTCATAAACGCGATGATATTAATTACCCTATTCAAACACAACTCAAACCATTAACTTAAAAAAAATAATAATAATAAAGAAGGACAGTAGTATTGATTGATAATAGATAAAAGTAAAACTATGAGCTCCGTTTCCCCAGAACGTGATCGCCGCATGAGGCGCTGACCATGGCATCGGAATCCATTAACAAATGAGTAGATCGTTTACTTAATGCACCACCACCGTCCTCAAATAGTTCTTCCTTCTTGTTTCTTTCCCTTCCACTTGGACGAAGAAAAATATTTGAGCATGGGAATAAAACATAATTCTGTGACAGAGTTTAATAATAAGAAAAAGTTGATGTGGATCGGATCTTGCTTCAATAATCCATCTTTGTCTTCTTGGTTTACGTATGGGCATCGTCCAAAACTCACCTCAAATTTTGTGCAGAAAACTAATGGGAAATGCTCAACTAATTCATGTATTTGCATGCGAATTATCGAAATTTAAAACAAGACAATGTGACACAAGAACAATACACCCAAAAACAAGAAAAGTGAAGGAGCTCAACAAAACGATTTTCTTTTCACGTAGAACTTGATCTAATTTTAAAACTGCAGGTAAATATTTTGTTCAGATTAATGCTAATTCGAATCAGTTGAATTAAAATATCAATACATGACAAAAATGATCACTAGATAGTTGCAAATCTTAAAAACTTAAAGTCACTATTTTTATCTTCCTGATTTTTTTTGTTAATTCTAATGTGCTGATCAATTTTTTTTAAAACTTAAATCATTAAGAAGAGCAACATCTTTGATATGTGTGAACTGTTGACAATTTTTAATTTAGACTGACTCATCACGCGGACAACAAAGAGAAAAAAATATTTTTAATAAAAGATTAATGATATTTGAACTATGACTTTGATACCATGTTAAATTTGATGTGCTGACTAATTTTCTTAAAAATTTAGTAACATCTTTAATTTCATATTCTTAACACTTTTGACCTTTTACTTTTTGCCATACCATAAAAAATTGAGGTGATGAACATGTTAAGAAAATATTATGATACCCACTACCTGGACATTAACACTCTTCTCAATCATATTTTTTTTGGTTAATATTTTTTATTGTATATATGCTTACTCCTTAATTATTTGTCAAAGAAATATTTTATAGATGATTAAGGTTTTCCAATAGCAGTGATTAATGCATGCTACTGTATTTAAAGGCCAAGAGTTCCAACATACTAATTAAGCATCATTGTAGTAATTAGCTCATAAATATATATAATATTATTCACGCATCATCGATCACGACAATAAAATGCACAAGAAGAAGCTGAAAGAGGATGCTGCCTGCTGCGACTGTCACGTGTGTGGAGCACGTGGGAGCAGCGGAGGGCGCTGGATGGGCGCCACGTGGCCTCGAGGGGCTCGAGAATATTTGGACCCGAGGCGATCGAGCTGACGAGAGGTGCACTGCGCAGCGCCCGCGGCCAAGCGCTGAACGTCGAGAGGCGCCGGGCCCGGACCGGGAAGAGAGGGCAGTGGGGGCCGCGGCCGGACGGCCGTAGCCCACGGCGCACGTGACTCAGTTCCTGTCAGGGCGGTGGTGGGTGCATGGAGTACGTTCTAGCGCTTACTCGTAGCTTTGCATGCGAGAGATCAGATTTAGATGATGAACTGCGATGTAAACAAACTAATTGTGTGTGTGTGGTAGAGAGAGAGAGAGAGAGGATGGTTATGCGTTGCTCCAGAGACGTCGAGCGAGTAGGTAATTCATATGTAAGAAAGCATGTGATATGGAAAATTAAGAACCGATGGATGGTTCTTCATACACATATATACATTCAATTCTTCTTACTTGTGTCTTTCTTTATAGCCCCCTATTGGTCAAGATGCCTTTTGTGGTATCCTTGTATGAAATATCTTCGACTACTTTTAGGCCAATGTACACGTTCTGATAAACTCAATCCAACAAAGTGCTGTTCTTCCATTCATCCCCCCACCCCCACCAAAAAAAAAAAAAAAAGATGCTTCTGATCTTCCTTTTGCACTTTACAACTTTTTCACTGTTTTTCCCTTTTTCACCTTAATTTGTCTCCTCCCAAGTTCTTTTACAAGTTTCCAACTAAGGCGCACCTACTAGACAGTGGGCAAATTAGGTCCCAGCTCTGTACCATCATATAATCTGCATGACTTTGTTGTTGATCATTTCCTGATCTCCAATCACCACCTCCCCCTACGCCAACTTTCTTTCCCTTGCATATGAAGGAGATATGAATTAATCAAATATTAGTAACTTTGAATAATGATAAACGCACACAAAAATGCAGCATCTCAATCTTATATATCTAAAAACTACGAGAGTAACTTTCATCATGAGTCCTTCAGTTTTTTCAATGTGTTTTTAATTGCCTAACTTTATTTATAATAAACTGATCATCCAATTACTTATAGTGTATAAAAAATAACCTAAAATAAAATTGCGTCTTATGATCAACGAGAGTTAATAATGTTGAATATTAGAGTCATCAAATTGATGAGGGAATTATTCTTTATTTCGACTTCAAATTGGTCAAAAGATGTTAATCTTAGATACCTATCTGATGTCCCTGATTTAAAGAAAGATGGCCCCCTAATCGGTCACAAATTTAATTAATATAAGTATCCACACCTTTCCATCCGACAAGTCTTCTTCATTTGAATTCTCTGCCTACTTGGGGAGACTGCAATTAATTCTACCCCACATTTCACATGTCCATTTGTACCATTATTAATCTCCTTCCGTGGTTCTAGCCCCTGTGCATTAATGCCATCCCATAACTCTCTCTCTCTCTCTCTCAGACACACGAAAACATTTTTTGCTTCTCTAAACACAAAACACACGGAAATCAGAAGCCACTCATGACCTAATCACTGTAACAATTCTATTTATCCGCACTCACTTCCTGTCAGTCCTTTTCCTCCCTGAAGAATCATTCAAGAGCTCTGTAGTCTGCTGCACCCATTTACTACCTTACTTTCCCCCCTCTCACAAGTACTCACTGGCTCTCCACTTTTGCTTCTGTGCCATCATTTTTCACCGTCTCAACAGGGCTGGATTTGCGATCGTTCTCCATTTGTTACCGATCAACTGTTCATACCGAATGGAAAACGATTATCCTGATTTGTCCCTCCATATCAGTTTGCCAATGATCTCACGCGAGGAATCCACCGGGAGAGCCGTCTCTGGCACCGCGACGGATTCCGGCAGCAGCGGCAGCTGTGACTTGACCTGGGAGCAGGCCTTCTTGCGACCTGATGGGATTCAGGAGCCCAGTGATCATGGCTGCGTGCCCACGCTCAGCCTGGGACTGGACGTCTCGTTGTCGTCGTCCGACATGCAAAACCAACTGTACCACCAGCGCCGGCACCAGCAACAGAACCTCATCAAGAACTACCACCATCCCCAGATCTACGGGTTCAAACGGAGTTCCCGATCGGCAAGCGGCGGCAAGAGAAGCATCAGGGCTCCAAGGATGAGGTGGACTACCAGCCTCCACGCTCATTTCGTTCATGCCGTGGAGCTCCTCGGCGGCCATGAGAGTAAGCGAGCCAACACTCGATCCAAACGAGCCGGCCATATGTTCTGAGACAAAAAAATCTCGGTTAAATTTTGCAGGAGCCACGCCGAAATCGGTCCTGGAGCTTATGAATGTGAAGGATCTAACTTTAGCTCATGTAAAGAGCCATCTGCAGGTAATAGTTCTATACGAATCAAGAAGCCTTATAAAGTTGGTAGTACTCATCATCTTTATTTTCGAGCTGAGAAAAAGTTGGACCAAGAAACTTCTGTTAAAATTTGATCTTTTATACACTTTGTCCTAACTCTAGGGTTAGGGTTTTGCATGCATACAAACAGTAAGGACAAAATGGCATCTTAGCAAAACAGCTAGGCAAACTGGTGTCCTCTTTCTTTTTTCTTTATTTTCCATCTTTGTGCCAGTTTTTACTATCTGCGGATGTTGTTGCAGATGTACAGAACAGTGAAGAGCACTGACAGAGGAATCGGAGGAGGTATGAGTTATCCTTCCGTCGTGTTACACAACTTTATCCCCCACACTCTAACGATTTGCCATAGGGCTTTGTCCTCCAAGAAGGGCAGATTCCACTACCCGTGCATGCATGCATCCTCACTGCTACAAGCATGCGTTTTGCACATAGATCACTGTAGTAATTATTAGCTTTGGTGTCCTATAAAACACAACCATTTGTATCTTAGTGGCGGATGGAAAATGTCTGCAGACCATGGCCGGACCGACATGGCCTGGAACCAGAAAACACGCATGGGGGAAGTGGAGGCTGCAGGATCAATAATTTCGTGTGACCGAGCAGCTGCTGGGAGTCGGGATGCCTTCCTTCCTCATTCCATTGGCAGACCAGTTCCACCACTGCCACATAAGTCCCCAAGGTTTGTGCACCTGATCTTTTTTCCATGTACCACCTTCCTCCCATGATATCTATCTGCTGGTTTCTGGTTTCTCACAAGATTAAGACCAGCTTGTGAGATGGCAAGGTCCTATTTGTACCAGCTGCAAGCGTGCGCTCATCATCACATATATGTGTCATGGCATCAAACCTTGAATGCGCATCAGCTTTTCGTGCTTACGAGCTTGCACACATGAATACTTAAAATGTTATTGTCAAGATACTAATCTGTATATATATGTAAGTCAAAAGATTTATTTTTGTGCTAAAATATTTTTTTCTGACAATGCTATATAAAGGTTGAATGTAATTGGTTCTCTCATCTGTATTACTAAAAAGAAAACGCTGAAAGAGCCACCCGATTGATATAGATTATAGAGACAATTAGAACATGCAAGGCAAGTTTCACTGCTCGTTTCTATTAGAAATTAGCACAAAGTGGCGGAAGGCTGTAGTTTTGTAAATATCAACGAGATGAGATTCTTGCCCTCTCTCCTCTCTATGTGTGTGTTGCCGTGTTTCTTGGGTACCTTGGCGTACTCCCATGTCGCACGATAAATTGGAGTAAATAAATTGCTGGCACATGGGAGATAAATACGCCGCTACCGCGCTAGGCATAAAGCAATGACTAAAAGAATGCTAATATATATCTTTATAGTATAATGCATTAAAAGGGTTACAGAAACTAATTTGTGAAAAATAAGAGAAACAAATGCGCACATATGGTGGTAGTGTTTCTCAAAGGTTGCCAACATCACTTACTGGTCATGACATATTAATTAGTACACACCATTTTTTTAACTCCCTTTAGTACTATATATATATATATATATATCTACATATATATATCATGATCCTGAACTCATAAATGATTTATTGATGTGCAGGGGGTCTTTCCCATCTGCAGCGCAAGGTGTTTGCCATTCATCAGTCCAACCACGTGCATCTGGGCTGCTTCACCCTTGTAAGACAAGTGATCTTCTAGGCAATGAAAGCCAGGTAGGGCCACAACTCGGATTCTTATTGTCAACTTTGGCTTGTTGAAACTCTCCAATATATTTTACTGCGTTCGTGTTTTGCATTTGCATGTATCATTCAATGAGTGGAGCATGCATGCCACAGATACAATTCGAAAGGATAAGTTTTTCCATCAAAGTCTGATTCAATTAATTACTTGTGACACACATTTTGACATAGATTGATAGGTGATAAATGTTGCCTTAACGCATCTGCCAAATATGAATAGGCACAAGATATGTTGTGATTATTACTTATCTGTACAGTCCGAGCAAACTACTTCGATACCGAGAGTTGTGATCGTACCTGGATAACACTACAATCTTTAATCAGATTTAATGTAGAAGCTGATTCCTCTGTCCCATGTCACGAGTTGATTTAAAAAGATAATTTACTTTTCTGACTTGCTGCATCCACTACATTTTGATAAATTCTTAATTAGCTTCATATCATGTAGAAGCAGATACTCCAATTACTTGGCCAATTCTCACTAATGATATGATAATTTTCTCATATTCATAGGTGCTCAAGGATCACTCAGACAACATAGACAAGGACGGTCAAAATACGAGATTGCCGATTGATTCAACCGCACAAACTAATCTTGAAATACTTAACAAGTTTCCAAGCTTAGAAATCACCTTAGGCAGACAAACTTGGGAGGCAGAATACGCCGACTCTTCGAATGAACTCTCTCTTCTCCAGTATTTAAGAAGTTGGCAAAGTATGAACAGTTTATATGCCAAAACAAAATAAAAAATGGGATAAAAAAAGTTGATTTGAGTTGTTTCTGTTTAGCTTCACGGTGCAAAGGGGTTTATTTGCAAAGCTTTTGTTGGAAAGACAATGATTCATGCCATGATTGACTTCTGAGCCCAGTTGCATACACGAAACTGTCAATTTTCAGGTATGGAATTGAACTGGTGAAATATTCTACCAATTCCAGAGCAGTGCAGCCAGCAATAGATGATGATGCTTAACACACATCTACAAAGTACAAACTACAAAGAGGTCTTAAAGACCCAATGCACCGTATAGCGGTAAAAAAAATAATCACTTATCACAGCAGTTGGTTACCGGCCCAAGGGAAACTTGCATCCGGCATCATATGAATCCAAGCTGCTAAATTTTCTATGAAGCACCCAAGAGTCCAGATTTACTTGCCAACTCTACTAATATTCCATCAAAGTCAATTTTACGGATTGAAGCCCATGGGAAATCAAGAGCATAAAGATGAGATTAGGCTTGCAAAATCCTTTTTATACAATACTTGGCAGTCCAGGGATGCATACATATATTTACATCTTATCTTATGCTGTTATGCATATATAAAACTCCTTGATATGACTTGCAACGAATGATTAGCCCACATGCAGAGAGGCGCGTGACATACATGCCTGAATCGTAGTACATAATTCACACGCATAGGACAAAGGTATCGTTACTTTAAGCTAATGGCAACTTTGTCATAGTGGAGCGAGCCCACAGAACGACGCCTTTGCACTCGCCACGGAGACCGTAAAAAGGGTAGTTTTTTCCGGCTATGCCCCCTGTTTCTGAGCAGGGGAGGAGGGAGTTCGTCACCTGAGTGCACACTTCGACTTGCACGTCTGCTAACTTCTTTAAAACGGACCCATGTTGGCTGTTCAGACTTCAGAGTTCCATCAATAACACCTGAATCGCTTCGTTTCTGCGCAGTCCCTTCTTACTTCCTGATCAATAAAGTTACTGTAACGCCTCCAAATCAACCCCCGCCACGTGACGAAGATCAACCTGAAGGCGCTACGATATGCTATAACTTGGACCATATTTCAGTTAAGAATCGAAACATATCAGCGGAAAAATAATCAAATAAAAGAAGATAACATAATTATGCGGAAGTTTGAAAAGTGACTATATCATTGCTAAGAAAATAAAATAAGTTCTACATCATGAATCTAAAATGCGGAAGGTAAATAAAAACTAAATAACACTCTAAAAGCCCTATGGTTCATGTACCGTCTTATCGTCAGAACTTCATCACCACACCCTACTCCACCACGTCACTGACCTGATCCTGTGGAAATCAGACACAGGAGAGGTCCTCCCGTAAGCTTTACAGCCTAGTGAGGAACCACATGATATACGATGCATTACATGAATATAATAATCAGCGGTAAATAATCATGCTTAACTTGAACGTGAAAGATAACATATCAGTATCATGGATCATAATAAGAATAAGATCAGTAGATATCATGAATCATGAGGATCAATAATATATAGTAAACTTAGAATCATGGCATACTTGACTTGACTTGAACTTGCTTCTTGATCTTGGTTATTAATTAGCAATCAGAGTGATTTTAAGTGCCTTTAATTCTTGGAGTATGCCCAGCAAACGATACGGCCTTGCGCGGATCAATGAGTGATCAAATCATGACCAAGGGAGCGACCCTTATTTTGATGCACTTGGCTTGGACTGGTAACCCATAATTAATCTTTCATCTGAACTTATTAATCACTTTTAATAACTAGTAACTCTTTGTTCTTGTTTCAACCGATACGATATGATCAATGTGAAATAAATCAATAACAGAGTAAATCATGTAAATCAGTGAGGGATCTCTGTGGGGTCAGACAATATGATCAATCATATATATATAATATTTGGATAAAAGAAAAATAATTAATAAATATAATAAAAGAACCGGTCGACCGGTAGTCTGTTGATCGGTCGACCGGTCTGTTAAGATCGGTTGACCGGTAGGTCAAGTCGAGTTTAATTGGTTCGGTCGATCCGTTCGATTGAACGGTCGACCAGTGGGCAAGGATCGATCGACCGATGACAGGGATCGGTCGACCGGTTGACATGTGCAGAAAGCGGCTGCATGCAAGTTATCGGTCGACCGATTACCGTGATGCATACGGATCGGTCGACCGGTCGGTGTCCAGAAAACTTGCAGAACCCTCGAATTTCGTAAATTCTTCGGTGTAATCTCAATCTAACCTAATTACTATCCCTAGCAAATCAATCACACAACCCCAGATCAACAAACAATGAATTATGCATGCAAATAATCAATTAATCAATGAATTCAAGAAAATCAAGCAAGGCAAAATAAGGAACTTGAACCATCTTTTCCTCTTCTTCTTTACTTGTATGATTATGGCATGATTTAACGTTATTTACGGGTCATGCAAGGTGATTTCGATTCATCCACCTGGTCACGATGGATCCTACCCTTGATTCGTTAAAAATTCGTTTGAATTCCGCCCCTGTTTCCTCCATGTTCTTTCCCTAGTTCCTCTCGGCCAGCCTCTGCAGAAATTTTAACAAAGGCGTAAGACAGGTAGCACTCGAAGGACGATGAGAAAGAGAAAAGATCTCCGCACACTTGCAGTCCAGCCGATGAAGGGACCTGTCGTGGACGAGCAGCAGCACCGGGAAGATAGAAAGGAAAAACGTGGGGTTCTTTGAGAAGAGGGGTTTACGTAGAAAATCTCCTTTTTATCTTAACTATGGCTCCTCTTCTAATTAAATCTGATAAGATCAGATTTTTATTCCTCTCCTCCTCATCTTTGAGTGGAAGTTGGTTTTGATGTTTGATCCCCTTTGTGTTTTGCCCGATCGCCTTTCACGATTCGTTCCTTTTTTTATCTTTTCTTTGGTTGTTACATTCTTACTCCCTTAAAAGAAAATTCGTCCTCGAATTTTGCACTAAGTAGATGGCTTACCGAAAAGGTGAGGAAATTCTTGGCGCATTTTCGACTCGAGCTCCCATGTTGCATCATCGCCATGATGGTGACGCCAAGCTACTCTGACCATGGGGACATCCTTGTTCTTCTGACGTAGCACTTTGCGATCCACTATATGCGTTGGATACTCAACGAAGGTCAAATCTGCAGCTATATCTGGCTCCTCTATCCTCAGAACATTTGCAGCATCGTGCTTGTACTTCTTGAGCATGGATACATGAAATACGTTGTGCACTCTCCCATAAGATGGGGGTAGAGCCAGTTTGCATGCTGCCTCGCCTACCAGCTCGAGTATCTCAAATGGGCCTACATAGCGAGGACTGAGCTTTCCTCGCTTGCTGAATCTCATGACTCCTTTCATAGGAGATACCTTCAGAAGAATTTGGTCCCCCGCTTGGAAGATCTGCTCTCGTCTACCTTTGTCAGCATAACTCTTTTGCCTTCCTTGAGCAATCTTCATCATTTGCTTAATCAATTCTATCTTTTCAGCATATTCCACTGCTTCTTTCACTTCTTCCTTACTCATGATCTTTTCCTCGCCTACTTCACTCCAGTGGGCAGGTGAACGGCAAGGTCGTCCATACAGGGCCTCAAAGGGTGCCATACCAATACTAGAATGGTAGTTGTTGTTATAAGCAAACTCAATCAAATGAATGTGCTCATCCCAGCTACCCTGTCAATCTAGTGCGCAGGCCCTTAACATGTCTTCTAGTGTCTGGATGATCCTTTCAGACTGTCCATCCGTCTGAGGGTGGAATGCGGTACTAAGATTAAGCCTTGTACCAAAGGCTTCCTGCATGCTCTTCCAGAATCTGACAGTGAATCTGAGGTCTCGATCAGACACTATGGACTCTGGGATCCCATGGAGTCTGACTACTTCTCCCACATATAAATCTAGCAGACTCTCCACTGATTGCTTCCATCGGATTGGAATAAAGTGTGCTGCCTTTGTGAAACGATCCACGACTACCCATGTGACATGACCTTTCTTAATCCTAGGCAAGTTGGACACGAAATCCATTGTGATCTTATCCCATTTCCATTGTGGGATTTCCAAAGGCTTCATCTTGCCATATGGTCGCTGATGCTCAATTTTGACTTGCTGGCACACTAGGCATCAGGATACATATTCCACTATCTCTCTTTTCATGTTCGGCCACCAGTAGCTGCGTTTGACATCTTTATACATCTTAATGTTATCGGGGTGGATAGCGAACTTCGACTTGTGGCACTCATCCAGTACCTCTTGTCGGATATTAGCGTCAGTTGGAATCCACAACCTGTCCCGATATCTAATTCCTTCATCTGTAGAGATATGAAAATCCGCTGGTTCATTTTGGCACCTCCTCAGAACTTTCTGATATTCAGGATCTACTTTTTGAGCTGCTATGATCCTATCAATTAAGTTGGGCTTCATTTGATGCATCATCCATAAAGCTCCATTTGTTCCTAGCTTGGGGCACCATTGCTCAATTTCTTCTAGCATCTCGTACTCGCGTAGTCTCATATATGCTAGCGAGCCTTCCCACTTCCTGCTTAATGCATCGGCGACTGAATTTGCTTTACCCGGATGGTAACTGATAGCAAATTCATAATCTTTGAGGAGCTCAAGCCATCGTCGTTGTCTCATGTTAAGATTCCTCTGATCGAAGATGTATTTGAGACTCTTGTGGTCAGTGAAGATCTCGAACGTCTCTCCATACAAGTAGTGCCTCCAGATCTTCAGAGCAAAGACCACAACCATCAATTCTAGATCATGTGTGGGGTAATTCACCTCATACTTCTTCAGCTGCCGAGAAGCATAGGTTATCACTTTGCCATGTTGCATCAGCACACAAACCAATCCTGTCCCACACGCATCACTGTAGACCACGAAGCCTCCACTGCCTGTCGGTATGGTGAGAATTAGTGCCGAAGTCAGATGGTCCTTCAGAGTCTGAAAACTCTGCTCACACTTGTCTGTCCATATAAACTTTTCTGTCTTCTTTGTGAGATTTGTGAGGGGTGCAGCAATCTTGGAAAAGTTCCTGATAAACCTTCTGTAATACCCGCTAAACCAAGGAAGCTGCGAATCTCAGAAGCATTCTTCGGTCTTTTCCAATTCGTCACCGCCTCCACTTTCGCTGGGTCTACTACAATGCCCTTCTTGGAGATGATGTGTCCCAAGAACATGATCTTTTTCAGCCTGAATTCACACTTTGAAAATTTTTCATAAAGCTTATGCTGTCTCAGGGTCTCCAATACTATCCTGAGATGCTCTCGGTGTTGCTCTGAATTGAAAGAATAGATCAGAATGTCATCCACGAACACGATGACAAACTCGTCTAAATATGGTCGGAAGACCCTATCCATTAAGTCCATGAACGCAGCAGGAGCGTTCGTCGGTCCAAATGGCATGACCAAGAACTCGTAGTGATCATATCTTGACCGAAAAGCAGTTTTCGATATGTCCTCTTCAGCCACTCTCAACTGGTGGTAGCCACTACGCAGGTCTATCTTAGAGAACACCGATGCTTTTGACAGCTGATAAAAAATGTCATCTATCCGAGGCAGGGGGTACTTATTCTTCACTGTCACTTTATTGAGCATCCTATAGTCGATGCAGAGCCGCATGGAGCCGTCCTTTTCTTGACAAACAAGACCGGTGCGCCTCAGGGTGAGACGCTCGATCTGATAAATCCTTTGTCCAGTAGCTCATGTATCTGCTTCTTCAGTTCTTGCATTTTAGCAGGTGCCATGCGGTAGGGTTCTTTAGACATGGGTGCAGTCCCAAGGAGGAGCTCTATTTTAAAGTCGATTTCCCATTTCGGTGGTAATCCGGATGTGTCCTCAGGAAACACATTTGGGAACTCTCGTACCACATCTATCTGTTGGAGCTCAGTGATAGGTGCATCCGTCTTGACCACACTAGCCAACTACCCACATCATTCTTTCTGCAACAACTTCTGTGCCTTGATCGCTGAGACAATGACCTTGTTCTTTGTTGATGGAGTGCCTCTGATCACTGCCTTAGGCTTGCCTTGCGTCCCTATAATGATATTCTTCTGTTTGCATTGCAAGGCTGCATCGTGATACGAAAGCCAGTCCATCCCCAAAATGATGTCGTAATCCATCATGGGGATGACTATGAGGTCTGCATAAAAATTTTTCTTGTCTACATTGACAGGTACATTCGGAATGTACCTGGCAGCATGGAGAGTACCCATAGGTGTACTCACACGCATAGCATGGGGCATCTACTTAAGAGGTAAACCAAGGGTTTGAGCACACAACTCCGAAATAAACAAGTGTGTAGCCCCAGAATCAAATAAGATAGTAGCAGACAAGTTGGCGATCGGGAGGGTACCTCTAATGACATCATTGTCATTTAGGGCTGCATCAGCTTCCAAGTTGTGCACACGACCTTGCACAACAGGATTTGCACCTTTTGCTGCTCGATTGTTTCGGCCTCCTCTGGCAGCCTGTGGACAATTTCGGATGAAATGTCTGAACTGTCCACATTGAATGCATGCGCCGCTCAGTCTACGGCACTCTCCATCATGGTGACGGCCACAGTGAGGACATAAAGGCTTCTGTGGCACTTGTGGCTGGCGTGGTGGCGGTGACAGTTGTCTTAGTGGTTGTGCTTGCATTAGCGCAGGGCGTAGTTGAGCTTGAGCCTGTCTTGGAGCTTCTCTCTGCTGATATGGCCTGTAACGGCGATCGCGGCGGTCGTTCCTCCTAAATGGCCGCTGATCATCCGTTCGAGGCATAAGTTGCTCTATTGCTTTGGCTAGAGCTTTGGCCTTGCGTTCAGCTTGATCCTTTTCCATACGTATGGTCAACCTCACAGCCTTCTCTAAATCTTCACAATCCCCAGACAGGACTTCAGTCTTCAATGCCTGCTGTAGTCCATTAATGAATCTGTTAGCTCTAATACGCCCTTCAAATGGCATCGGGCAATATTGCTCCAGTTGGATGAACTGGGTGTGGTAATCCGTCACAGACATAGTTCCCTGCTGCAGTTGCGGGAACTCCTCTGGTTTGTTGATGCGGTCATGTTCAGGAGTGTAGCGCGCCATGAAGGCCTTCTTAAATTCATCCCATGCTATGTCCTCTTCTTCCATCCCTCTGAACCTGGTGGCTCTTGTAGTCTTCGACCAGTCCATCGCAGTACTAGTAAGCATATGTGTGGCATACAAGACCTTGCGTTCATCAGTGCATCTCATCAGCTTAAAAATCCGATCCATGGTCTCAATCCATTCTTCAACTTTGAAAAAGTCCGTCGTCCCATCATAATGAGGCGGATGCAACTTCAGGAAAGCCTGAATGGTGTCTTCTACTGCTTCATGGAGTGCCCTCTGATTACGACACCTTGACACCGGTGGACTGCCTCCTGCCTGGCTACCCTCAGGTGGAGCAAACTCATCCACATACTCCTCTAATGGCGCTCTAGCGGCGCGGCCTCTACCTCTTCCGCGGCCTGGCGTACGACCTCGGCCACGGCCACGTCCGCAACCCGATTGGGCCTCCATCTCAGGAAGTGGGCCTTCCGATGCCTCATACAGATTCCGATCCGCTCTGGCCATTTGCTCCTGAATACGCTCTGACCGTCGTGACATGCTTATCCTTTATCCATACGATAAAATCATGCATCAATAAATCATAACTTATCTTAAACATAAACTTGACTTACATTACTTTTCGGTGGAGGGTATGGCGATTGCTCGGCGATAGCACATGAACCTTTTATCATACTATACTATTCTATACACTAGGACGTCAAGAGAGTCCTAACTTTAGGTTCTGATACCATAAATATAACGCCCCCAAATCGACCCTCGCCACGTGGCGAAGACCAATCTGAAGGCGCTACGACATGCTATAACTTGACCATAATTTGGACCATATCTCAGTCAAGAACCGAGACACGTCAGCGGAAAAATAATCAAATAAAAGAAGATAACATAATTATGCGGAAGTCTAAAAAGTGACTATATCATTGCTAAGAAAATAAAATAAGTTCTACATCATGAATCTAAAATGCGGAAGATAAATGAAAACTAAATAACATTCTAAAAGCCCTATGGTTCATGTGCCTCTTATCGCCAGAACTTCATCACCACACGCCTACTCCACCACGTCACTGACCTGGTCCTATGGAAATCAGACACATGGGAGGTCCTTCCGTAAACTTTACAGCCTAGTAGGAAACCACATGATATACAATGCATGACATGAATATAATAATCAGCGGTAAATAATCATGCTTAACTTGAACATGAAAGATAATATATCAGTATCATGGATCATAATAAGAATAAGATCAGTAGATATCATGAATCATGAGGATCAATAATATATAGTAAACTTGGAATCATAGTATACTTGACTGGACTTGAACTTGCTTCTTGATCTTGGTTATTAATTAGCAATCAGGGTGACTTTAAGTGCCTTTAATTCTTGGAGTATGCTCAGCAAACGATACGGTCTTGCGCGGGTCAATGGGTGATCAAACCATGACCAAGGGAGCGACCCTTATCTTGATGCACTTGGCTTGGACTGGCAATCCATCATTAATCTTTCATCTGAACTTATTAATCACTTTTAATAACTAGTAACTCTTTGTTCTTGTTTCAACCGATACGATAGGATCAATGTGAAATAAATCAATAATAGAGTAAATCATGTAAATCAGTGAGGGATCTCTGTGGGGTCAGACAATAGGATCAATCATATATATATAATATCTGGATAAAAGAAAAATAATTAATAAATATAATAAAAGATTTTCTGGGGAATCGGTCGACCGGTTCGGGGGAACGGTCGACCGGTAGTCTGTTGATCGGTCGACCGGTCTGTTAAGATCGGTTGACCGGTAGGTCAAGTCGGGTTTAATTGGTTCGGTCGATCCGTTCGGTTGAACGGTCGACCAGTGGGCAAGGATCGGTCGACCGGTGACAGGGATCGGTCGACCGGTTGACATGTACAGAAAGCGGCTGCATGCAAGTTATCGGTCGACCGGTTACCGCGATGCATACGGACCGATCGACCGGTCGGCGTCCAAAAAACTTACAGAACCCTCGAATTTCGTAAATTCTTCGGTGCAATCTCAATCTAACCTAATTACTATCCCTAGCAAATCAATCACACAACCCCAGATCAACAAACAATGAATTATGCATGCAAATAATCAATTAATCAATGAATTCAAGAAAATCAAGCAAGGCAAAATAAGGAACTTGAACCATCTTTTCCTCTTCTTCTTTACTTGTATGATTAGGACATGATTTAACGTTATTCAGGGGTCATGCAATATGATTTCGATTCACCCATCTGGTCGCGTTGTATCCTACCCTTGATTCGTTAAAAATTTGTTTGAATTCCGCCTCTGTTTCCTCCCTGTTCTTTTCCTAGTTCCTCTCGGCCCGCCTCTGCAGAAATTTCAGCAAAGGCGTAAGACAGGTAGCACTCGAAGGACGATGAGAGAGAGAAAAGATCTCCGTACACTTGCAGTCCAGCCGATGAAGGGAGTTCTACTCCTGTCGTGGACGAGCAGCAACACCGGGAAGATAGAAAGGAAAAACGTGAGGTACTTTGAGAAGAGAGGTTTACGTAGAAAATCTCCTTTTTATCTTAACTATGACTCCTCTTCTAATTAAATCTGATAAGATCAGATTTTTATTCCTCTCCTCTTCATCTTTGAGTGAGAGTTGGTTTTGATGTTTGATCCCCTTTGTATTTTGCCCGGCCGCCTTTCACGATTCGTTCTTTTTTTTTTTATCTTTTCTTTGGTTGTTACAGTTACCATGTCCAAGCTGATAGAAGCGTGCAGTGCGGAGCTAAAGAAGCTTCACAGAAACGGCAGGTCTCTCTTCTTCTCCAATGCTTCAGGTCTCAGGGCCGAGGCAGGAGCAGATGGCAAAGGCAAGGAGCGAATTGGCGAGGAAAGCCATGGGATGCAGGGGAGGGCGTGCCAACAAGCAGCAGAACATGACTTAGATGCCACTTTGTCCATTCTGGTGGATTGTTTTGGGCTCTAGAGAGGAGAGAGTTCAGCTCGTCCGGGGACCGGCAGCAATAGATGTACATAGCAGATCTTTGACATAATTTTGCTACTCAATTCTGTGTCTGTTCAATTTGTAACGAATAAGAGACGCATATGTACTCTTCCCCCGGCTCTCTCTCTCTCTCTCTCTCATTTTTCTATGATGATTGCGATTTTATAGCGCACTTATTAAAAGAAACAGTTGAATGAAACAATTAGTCCATATTTCTTTGAATTGGGTACAAGTTCGGTTAGGTGAGTAAGATCATGATTCATGAAGCGAAACGATTGATGAGAATAAATAATTGTCTTCTGCACTGCTCTGTTATAGTGTTATGTATCTATATCCGCAACATAGAGCCAAGCCGAAATGCAACTATGCAAGTCATAACATCAGATTCAGGGAGATCAAACCTGCATCCAGTTTATTTATAGTTTTTTTTTTTACAAAATTAGACTTTTTTATTAAATAACAAATAGATAATAATGAAAAATGATTAACAGTTTAATAAAAAAAATCATTGATAATATAATGATTGAATTGATATATAACTCATAATATATATAATAATAAAATATTCATAGTAATTAATTTATGATATACTATTTTAAATAGTAATATATGTTACTGTATTACAAAGAAAGGAAAAAAGGTTGATATAAAGAAATAGAGTTTCGCATTTATTTATTTTTTTACATGTTACTGGATGACCAAGATCTCATTCTGGATATTGAAGCTACAAAAATCTGAAGGAACACATGAATTGGACAGGTTTCCAATATTTTTTCATGTGGTTTGATAACTTTTATGCATGTGGACACGAGGCAGAAAACATGAGATATTTTATCTGATTTTTTTAAAAAAAATATATTTTGTAAATTCACTTCTAATCAGAATTGAATATTGTTTATCAATAAAAATATTATTCAAAATTATCTGTAGATTGAAAAATTAGATTGTATCCCAATCATATTATGTTATTGTAATTTAAGCTTTTCTTTTATTATAGAATTAGTTCTAATATACAATATGTCATCCTCAAATAAATATAACCTACCCTAGAATATATACATTTCACATATACTACACTATATTTAAATATATAGTATTTTCGGTTAGATACAAAATTAAAATGATTCGCATAAAATAGTATCTCACACTAGTTGACATATGTTAAAATGTTTATATTGAATAATAAAATTCTTATGATCAAATAAAACAATCAATAATAAGATTAATATTAACATTTGTAAAACCTTATATTTATTTTATTAGGGGACAAAGTCTTATATAATAGTAAAATTATATGTATGATATATAATATTAGTATAGATTAAAAAAATTGGGAGCCGTCCCTGCAAATGCACGATGGAATTGTCAAATTCTTCCACCCAAGTTTTGAATTTTAGGGAAACAATTATATATTAGATGATTGGAACAGTTTGACAAGGTCCACTATTTGGTACATAGAATGTGCCCACAATTTCGTAAAATAAATTCTTTAATATTTCGAAGCAACTTTACAGTTCATACTTTATACGACCAAAAGTGTTCGCAAGTCATATGTAATGACAATTTTCTGGAAACAGAGTGCAAAAATTTAGTACTTGAGCTCTTAAATTGAACTAATCATACCCCTTGATTCATAATTTATTTGACAGTATAATTATAAATATGTGGAAAAAACAAACTTAGACTCTAAAATAATAGTCAAACCAATCATCTTTAGGGGGGAAAAAGGAAGAAAATGAAAAAAAAAAAAAACTAAGAGGAGGGTATTAAAAAGGGGAAAAATGTCCATAGATATTTCTTTTCTCGATGTAACTGTTGATATTTTTTTCTTGGAAATATCTTCCAATATGGCCAGGACTTTTCCTCTGCAATATGTTTCCAGCATCGTTATCGTAGAACCGTGACCTCCCACAACAGCCACAGTTTCCACACAAACTCACGTCCATAGTTTGCATTTTCTCGTCCCCACTCGACCGCGGGGTGGCATATCACACATGACCTCTTAAAACGATTCCACTTCTTATTCCTCGTTCCGCCGGTATCACGCGAAAGCATATCCGTCAGCGCTGTTCCGCGCGAACTAAGCGCCAAGGCGAACGTCCATTTCTTGCATGGTCCCCGGACGCTTAACGACGCGACGGCGATAAGAACAGGAGGACCTCGAGACCGAAAACGCCGACGGCCGACGATTCCAAATACCAATGTGGAGAGCCCCGGTTTCCTCACGCCTTCGCTGTAGAGGTCCAATTGATCATGAGGTCATGCGTGATACCTGAACCATTCGGTATATAACGAGCCCCGTGTCCGAAGCTGCACCTTCATTGTGTACCCTGCATACATACAGATACAGGAGAGGAGGAGCTGCACGATTGTTGAAGAAGAGATAGTTGAGATGTCTGGCTTCGCTGGAGTGTGGGCAGTGACCGGGCTCTGGAAGCTGCAAGGCAGTTCGCGTCGCGAGGGAGACGAGCCCAGGGGCGAGCGGCCATGCTCGAAAGATGAAGCCGAGGGAAGGAGAGAGCAGCCGGAGGTGTCTGCGAGGAAGGAAGCGAGTCAAGGAGGCAGCAAAGGGGCGAGGAGGAGCTCCGGCCTGTCGGAGGCTGCAGTGTGCATGCTCATGGATAGGTTTGCCCCCAGCTGATCGTAGTGAGGAACTGGCTGAGGTGTATAATTTGTATATCTTGCGTTGTATAAAATTCCTATTTCAAGGTTTATATGTATAGAGATTTGGTAGTATTCGTCTGAAAGTGTGATCGCTTAATCGAAGAGGGAGCACATATATTATATACCATACCGCCAATTGATCTCAGATCAAATCAAAGTTACGGCAAATAGAGAAGTGTCCAGTTCTTGGGATTGAAGTCAGATGTACACATAAATGCATGGAGATATTTCTTTACTGATTAGTTTCATAAGCATTTCCGGGCAATATCGTTTGACAAATCCATTTTCTTTTTCTACATTTTCATACTGTGTAAATCAATTATCCAATATTACCACTTGCAGCAGAACAGAACAGGTCTACAAGCGCCCAAAGAGGTCAATCGGGTTAATGGAATGGCTTCGTCTATTTTCATTCTTTTACTTGGATCACAATACTGCGAAGTTATATGCAGTTTACAAGTGATTCACTCAAACTGCCACGAACGAGTAATTCCCAACTATCAAATAATTAATAAGCTTCTAAATTCTAATGCTATCAGCTAAAGCTTTTACCAGAGCAAATGCAGATGTTCCCAAATACAAGGGCTCAGGGCTCATTGTGTCCATTCACCCGTACGCAACTTAAAAAGAAACAGAAAAACCTACGTATGCAAAGTAAGAAACAAAACTATTTACGATTTTTACCTGCACTGTTCAAAGGGAGAAGGAACTTGGCTCAGTGCTATAAATTGATTCACCTGAACCCAACACTGTTTTCTCGTCCTCCCACTTAATAATCCCCCTTGCATATCGAAGCGCCGCATCATCAACAGAATCAGACTGCAAACCATTCGAGGAAGTAACGTACAGTTTCCTACCAGTTAAAGAGTAAAACAGCCTCTTAAATTTCACAGCAATGTAGTAAAAGGCTTGCTGAGCCATGGTGTCATCATGGTTACTATTACGGATGCTGCTATTAGTAGTTCAGCTGACAACAGGATTGAAGTCAGAAAACCACTCACGACGTCAGTGGGGTGATGCTGATCTTCTGTTCGAAAAGGTCAAACTTGTTGAGTACCAATAGAAATCCTGTTTGATCTAAGATTGGATCACTGGCTATCCTCACGAAAAGCTTCTTGGTCTCCATCATCTTGTTTATCACCATCCCGTTTACATCTTCGTAGCACACATCATAATCAAATAAGGGATATGCACAATATGTCAATCCGTACATCTCCAAAAAAATCAAGTCACTTGCAGTTGTCTCATAAGTCTCTTCTATTAACTCTGACGAGTTGGCACCTGACATGTAAAGAACTAAAATGCATTGGACCTTTGTTGGAGGAAAAAATCTGATAGTAAAAGAATGCAATGCAAATGTAAGCCAGCATTCACGAATAAAACAACCACCAATTAGTAGCTTAGAATTGAGTGTTTTTCCTTTGAATGCTGAAAATAGAAAACCAGAAATATCACAAAACTTAAAACAACTTAAAAGCTTGGGAAGAAGAAATCTTAAAACATTATTGATAATAGCATAATTAAAGAGCATATTTCAACAAGCATGATAAATTATTTAGGAACGTTGTGAAATCCAAATGTTACCTAGGATCATGAAAGGTTTGTAGGATCAAGTGTGATGATATCGAGTATAGTAAAATATTTGTATATTAAAGTATACAATTTGAAAATAAAATAATTTTCACATTAGTAAGCTATATTTTACTCTTACTTGTTATTTAAAAATTAATAAAATTGATTAAAAAAGGTTAATAAAAGATAATGTCTCAATTCTTAAGTGGCAATCATTTCATGATATGGTATTCAAAAGTCACAAAATAATTAAAACTAAATATTTCCCTAAAAAAAAGATAAAAACTAAACATAATGACTTGAGAAAAAAATACAAGCTTCATTTTCAGCATTAAAAGAGAATTTCCAAGACATTTTATTTCATGAATGAAAATGAATGAGAAGAATATTTTATTTGAAACACAAGAATGAAAAAAACAACCTTGGTGCGATAATTGAATTTCACGATCTTACTCTATCATCCAACAGACCTCACCGTCCAGATACTGTTATGATTCTACCTTCTAATGAGATTAAAATCACACACTCATCATTCAATATCACAATCAACATCAGGATTTTGAGAACTTTGTTGAAGAGATTAGAAGGCTAATCAAAGTTGACACGCAACCTCTATAGAAGAAATGGTTCACACTAGCTCTGTAATGTGCTCCAGTCCTAGTATATTAAAGACCTTACCTGACTTTTATCACAAATATGCTTTCCTGAATTTATGCAGCTACTTTTAGTTGTTTCACAATGAAATTGGAAGTTCAACAGACCTCACCGTCCTGCTGATCTGCATCATCAATGTTACCCCCGAAAGAAGTCAGTGATGGAAAGATGAAGTCTGTATAAGCTAAAACATTCGTGGAATTTACCCCATCAATGTACAGGATGTCCATGTCAGAATGCTCATAGTCTAGTCTAGATATATCAACAACCTGAGGAAGTACTTAACAAATTTAAGAGGTCTATCAAATTTTTGCACCATAAACTTACAGAACAGATGATTGTACTATGATTCATAATATATATACTTTTGACAATACAAAATAAGAAAAAGAAAGAAGACCAATAAAAGAGCTGCAACCAGTGAATCTTTTAAAATTTCAGTCTGATGTATATGGACGTGTCTACAAATATGCAAAGTCTAGAGAAAGGCATGCCCTAGAGCAAAACAAACATTTTAATCCACATATAATATCATCAATATAGAAGAATAAGTAAGCAAATAGAGTAGTTTCTGAAGGGCGCATGTGACTTTATGTAAAATCTTCAGTGCGCCAGAGTAATCATTTAATTGTTAAGATGGTCAGCTTCTCGTCATGCCTAATAAAATGAATGAAGAATTACTGGATTACAACAAGGATAAGTCTGATATTGCAGTGAGAAGATATTTGGGAATACAAGTTACAGGGAAAACATATTAGTGAAATTACATTTGTCGTCATTTTCCTGCGCAGTGTTCAGACTGAACTTAATATTTAGATGATCTAAGGTTTTACTGAGAGAAATAAATGGCTTAAAATATGGCCTAAAACAAACAGAAGGTATATCAAAGTACTGGATATTTTTGTTTTGGGTTTATACATGAAGGTGAAAACTGCAAGAATAGACATTTAAGAGGCAAAAGAAGGCCCCTGTCATTAGGAAAGCCCAAGTGATGCAACAAGTATTTCACCAATTCGACGTACCAACCTGGTTTGTTTTAACAGTCAGGCCACACCAAATATTTCAAGATAGCACATAAATCATGTCCAAAGGATATCTTAATGCACATCCTTTTTAAGATTTTTTGTCCTTTAAAATTGATAGTCAATTATAATTCCAAAGGTAATCTTTTTTCTTTCAGATTAATAGTGAATCATAAATTTGAGGATAAAATTCTAAGGCTGACCTGGCACAAAGTTGGAGGCAATGAATAATATGTATCCAGAAAAAAGAAAAAATAAGAACAGGGTACCTGCTCTAAAAAATAACTGGCAGCAGTAGGAAGTAATTGAAGTTCTCTACTCTGTAGAAATGTCTTTTGAATAGCATGACTATTCCACAATTCCTCAACAAGTGGGGCATATTCACGACTAGCTGCTGGGAAGATGGCTTCAAGGTTACCAGAAGCCATAATATTGAGAAGCCAATGGGAGAATGCTTTCAACCGTGGACCAATAGAATATTCTGTTGTCATCAGATTTGTGTGATTCAACTTTACCAGATTTTACAACTTATATATCAGATGGTTCCTAGTTTATTAAGACATGAAGGATTAACATGTTGTCTAATGCATTAAAGAGATGAAGGTGGCTATGAAGTTTCGGTATTCTCTTTCTTGAAAAAACATATCCACAGACCTAGCTGTCATAGTAACTATCTGAACTAGGTTAGATGTCTTTGCACATATATTACCAACAATAGAACACAATTGTAGGAGAATTATTTTGTCTTTACCTGAAGAACACAAATCCTCTTTTCTTTTTTCAGCCAACTGCTTCTCTTCAAAATGTTCACGGGCCTCGAGCAACATACCAAGATAGCTATATATGCTACTTTGAATCATAAACTTCATATCTTCACATTCATCTTTGGATAAGGGGGCACTTTTATACAAGAACTTAACCTGGAGGACATTAATTAAGTTTCAGTAAGCTGCAGGGTTAATACATTTTTCAAGGGGAAGGTGGGAGACAATAATAAATAAGGCACAACATACAAAGCTAAAACTGCATAAATAATATGCTGCATGAGACAGACAAAAAAACTCAAGTAGCTAACACATTAGGGCACTGGTCAAATACACTACAAAACATAATGTTGTTATTATACAAGACGGTCATTCAGAGAATAAGAGAACAGCACAAATATCTGTTTTGAATGTAATCCTCACATTTTCCTATTATCTGGTGCCTTGAACTAATCATTGTGAACCTTGGATAAAAAATGTTGGAAATGTTATCAGTTATGACTTAGGAGAGAAAACAGTTCTTAGTGTATCACGCACAAAAAAATCTCAATGTATCAGCTTAGAATGTCAATTGTTTCCTTCTAAAATTGGCAAGGTAGGCATAAGGAATAGCAAGAGTAAGTATTGTGGCATGAGCAAACTAAATTCACTTCATAGCATTGTCAATTTGTTGAATGTTGTGTACTTGTGTTTCATTAATATTTTATATTATATGTTTGTGCACGGCTGTCGTTCTAAGATTTTAGTCAACAGACCTGCTTAAAGATGGTAGTTGTTCCTGATCCGTGGTACCAACAAAAAGAAACTTTTGGAGTGCTCTCTGCTCAAGATGCTCTGCAAACTTACTAGGAGCTGGCAGTGAAAGCATAGGGCACACAAGCTTCATTATAGGCTGCCAAACTAACATATACAGGAACACTGGTTTCACTATGCATTTGAGGCATGGAAAAAGAACTAGGAGATGTGGCAAAATGATGTTATCAGGTTTGTGAGGATATCCAGCACCTTCCTTTTATTTTCTTCTGTCCTTCCTCGATGGATGTCCCATCAGCATTTACCCAAAAGTGAGGATATCCAGCGCATTCAACTCCTGCCCACTGAAATAAAGAACTGAGTCCCGACTAATTGGACTCTATCTACCAAGAAACCCATGACATACTCTTCTCAAAAAAAAAAAGAAACCCATGACATATCACTGTGGTCTGATTTTGTAGTTTATACCTTGAGCATCTGCAGTTCAAATTTTGTAATCTCTCGACCATTTATAAGGATTCTAGTATCCCCATCGCTGGCATTTTTCATGATGGCACCACCAATGTCGAGATGTGGTGTAATGATGTTATCAGGTTTGTGTCCCACCTATTGGAAAGTTTGTCCATGTTGCAGCAATTAGTAACAGGTCAATGAAAGAAAAGTAAAAAAGAAATTGTGTTTTACAAAACAGACACAGGGTAAGAGCTGTTGTTTGCCTAAAACATACAACAAAACTAAGAAACATTCTAAAGCTATTTTTTAAGGGGAATATGAACTACAATTAATGAAAAAATATGAAAACTTGAAACAGTAAAACATATCATCCAACTACTACAGATGCTATTTATAAATTCAGGACCATACATTAAAATGTAGGATGCAGCATCATAAATGGGCTAACCTTTCCCCATAAGCCTGAAACCTTATCATACCAATAGTATCCTGGCTTCAGCTTCTTGGGTGGCCATGGACAAGTTTGCAACAACAACATCCCCTCTGGCCTAAGTTTTTTGCCGCTGAGGCAAATATCCTCCGACCTGAGTTGGTTAGCCTCACCATTTCTCTCGGCCTTCATCACCTGCTGGACCTCCAGTGCGCTCAACAACTGCTTCAGCAACCTCGAGCTCTTTCCTAATTTATCTCTTTTGCTCTCCAATATCGGGTAGCCAATGCAATTCACGCATTTTCTACCTTTAGGCATGGATCTCATCGGCTTCAGCACACATCCAATGCAGTACTTCGCATCACAAACTAAGCAAGCCTCTTTTTCGGTGAACCTGCCGCCTTTCGAACACCGATGACAAGCACCCCTTCGTATCTTCAGTTCTAATTCCTCCGACATCCCTCTTGAACTAATGCGATCTGCTGGTGAAGAAATAGAGCCTCTGGCCTGCGTCGATTCTTGGAACGTGACCAACAATGCCCGCATGCCTTGACTGGCTGCTTGTCTTGACTGGCTGCTTCCTCATCCACATAATCCTCACTCCTGGACGCAACAGACGAGCGGAAGTCGAACTCCGAGCTCAGAGCGGATTCCATCGGCAACATTCCGGGAATCATCATCTCGTATCAGTCGCCTTCATTGGCGTCCTTGAGCTCGCCGGAGAATCCCATGGCGCCTGAGCTGTCGACGACCTCGGAGAAATCCGTCGAGGGTTCGGGGCAGCTGGACGAACCCAGAACGCGGAGCTACCAGCGTCAGCGTCGATGCGGTCCATGACGCGGTGGCGGGCTCCGCGCCGCAGGGAGGTGGCTTCTTGACAAAGACGGATGTAGCGCAGAAGGGAAGGATGGGGTGCACAACAGGAAGCGCGGCGACAGGGAGAACGTCGGCGAGAACAGCGAGGGGGATCCGCTCGATCTCCACGTGGGACGTCATAGGAGAGAGGGGGCCCGTCGTACTCCACGGTGAACGAGTAGTCCACGTCTACGTCTGGCAATGCCGTCCTCCCCGCCGGCGGCGAGACGGGAACTTCGCCCGACGGCATTTTTTCCATCGGAGGTTTTGATTGGATCCCAATGAGTGGACTCATGGAACCATGACTTCGAGCAAAGCAAGAAAACTGAAGAGTGAAGAATGCCTAAAAAAGGAAGCGCCTTTGGGCAGCACGCGCGAGAAAGAAAGAGAACTCACTTAAAAGCACCCATCCGACCGGACGATCAAATGAGTTTGATCGGATTCAACCTGATTCAACCAAATTTTATTAAATTAATAATTTTTAAAATATTTATATATATAATAAATATTACATAATGCTTATAGTTCATAATAAAATATAATAAACAAATATTTAATTAAATATTAATATTCATAAAAAGAGGTTGATTTTTTTATTATTAATATAATATATTAATTCTTTTATTTTATTCTTCAATACTATTTTAATGTGATAATATATTAATTAATTTTGGCATATATCTCTCTCGTATTTATTTTATTTCTTTACTTTCATTTTAATATTTCTATTTTTTATTTCCATTAATTTCTCTCTCCCAATTAATTCTCATATTTATTTACTTTTTTAATAATAAAAAGATATTAGAAATTTTAATATTCATAAAAAACTTTAAATTATTATTATTGATACACTATACTAATTCTTTTATTTTATTCTTTGATACTATTTTGTGATTGTAATAAATTAATTTAATTTAATTTTTCATACATCACACTTACTTCCTTTTATTTTTTTCTCTATTTTCATTTTAATACTTTCCTTTTTTATTTCCATTAATTCCTCTCCCATACTGATTTTCCCACATTTATTTCCTTTTTAATTTTTACCAAGTCTAATTCAAATACTTTCTCATTTTTACCTTCCTTTCTAACTTTTTATTTCCTATTTTTTCACTTTAAATGTTAAACCGAGTTTTTTCGGTTTAGTGGTTGAACCAGTTTTTACCGGTGGCCGGTTCAACTTAAATTCTATTTTTTATATTAATTCGGATCGGACCAGCAGCCCGTTTGTGGTTGAATCGGCCGGTCGGTCCGGTTTTAATAACGATGCTTAAAAGTTAGAGAGAGAGAGAGAGACGGGAGAGAAGACAAAGGTAGGAACCGGTGGGACTAGAATGATCACCTGGTCTCCTCCGAGCAGGAAACAGCGGCTGGATGTCATTTTGGATTCTGTGAAGGATTTGGATGACGAGGACGATGGAATATAAATTCGTCGGTGGATCCCGTGTGAATCTCATCTTTTTTGCAGTGCGCTTCTTTATTTTATCATTCTTTTATGCGCCTTGGTCGGTGCATGAGAGAGGAGAGACATGTCCGCATCGAAGACGAGGTTTGATTCTTGGGTCCTGCTCTCATTTGGACTGTGCACTTGAAAGGATCATTTCTTTAAATTTCTTATTTTTCATCTAATTTATATGTTTTTTTTAAATTTTATCGCGGTTTTCATTTCAATCTTCTTGTACGATTGTGTTTAACTTGAAAAGATTAAAATACTCTTCTACGAATTGTCCTTGTCCTTCCAACAATGTATTTTACGGTCCAATATCTTGATGAGATACTCCACATATTTCGTGTAGGTCAGGTCCTTCATATTAGACTCTTCGATGCTTGTGACATTGAAGTTGTCGTGCTTGTACTTCTAGAGTATGAAGACGTGAAAAACCTTATGTAGTCACCCGCAAGAAGGGGGCAAGGTCAATCTGCATGTTTCATCACTAACTAACTCTAAAACTTCGAATGGGTCAAAAAATTGAGGGTTGAGCTTCTCTTATTTATTGAACTGCATAACATTTCTTCATCCGACACACCCTTACTAATCTTAGACCTTGAATACATGAATACATGTTCTTTGCGCTTTCATTGATATAGCTCTTTTGTATATGCTACCTTCATTCTTTTCCTAATCACGTCTATTGTGTCAGCATACTCCTGAGTTCGGACTATCAATTCCTCGCTCATAGCTACTCGCTCGCCAACCTCGCCCTAGTGTGCAAATCAACAAGGTCTTTCGTACATCGCCTCGAAAGGCTCTATGCCAATACTAGAGTGAAAACTATTATTGTACGAGAACTCGATCAGCGACAAATGTTTGTCCCAACCGCTACGTTAATCCAAAGCATAAGCTCAGAGTAAATCCTTCAGAGTATGAATCGTCATCTCGGAATATCTATGATAAATTTGTGGGTGGAAGGTTGTGTTGTATCTTAGTTTGGTACTAAAAGCCTTTTGTAAACTCTTTCAAAATCTTGATGTGAATCGAGGATCACAGTCGACACAAGCATGACTAGATCCCATGAAGTATGATGATCTTTTGTATATATAGCTCTAGCAGGTTCTCCACTGTCTCCTTTCACTTGATCAGAATGAAGTGGACCGTCTTTGTTAATTTATCGACCACGACCCAAAAAATGTCATGTCTGACTCGCATAAGGTGTGTATAGAGAATGTCACGTGAAATGAAACTGACATACTTAATATAACAGGGACACGTACGAGAAGCGAGAAGCTTCGACACATATGTTTATCCCTTATACTAGCATATTGCTCTTGAACACATAATAAAATGTCGAATGAAGTCTTAAAATTTATAATCTCTCTACATTATTGAAATGCAATCGCAAGTATACGGAACATCATTTCATTACTTGAGGTTTGATCCACATGAAACAATTTCACAAAATCTTCAAAAAAAAATCCTTTGAACTAACTCAGTAGCAAAGAAATGCTAAAAATAGGGGTAGAGAAATATTATGGTAAAATAATAACGAAAGAAGATAACACAAGAAATCTAATATTTTTGTTATTTTCGAAATATAAGAGTAACGTGGTAATAATAACAAAATCAGGAGAGTGCAAGACAATCAGTAGAAACATATGCTGAGGGCTTATGAGAAGTGCTTTTGCTATAAGACTGAAGTTTTTCTACCCTATCGATGTGGGTGAAAATGACTTAATGCCCCTTCACGCATGTATTTGATTAACTTCGTGGTGAAAGACACTCAACTTACCCGCGACACTCTAGTGCTAAAAAAATTAGTTTACACTCGTGAAAGGGTTCACATGTCTAGCGCAATCATCACTCTCGTGTGCGATGCTCGGACATATAAATTGAGCTTTTATCTTTGGATTGAGCTAACCCTTCACGGCGCCCAGATACCTGGATGTTCTTAAAGAAATAAACTAAGAATAAAACAGCTATGATCGGCTTGCATCCATCTCAAAGTAATAAGGATAACTCTCCCGAACAGAACGGAGGGAATCAGGATGTCACGAAGAGTGTTTAGACGATTTAGAAGAGAAACTAATTTGAAAATAAAGCTTAGAATTACTAAGAGTCACGTAACTCGATCGTTGTATGCCCTCTTGGGTTGCCAATGACGAAAGAGGAATAATATCTTCCCTCTCGGGAAGAGACTCTTAGAATCAAAAGGGAATCGGACATGGCAATGGTGAAACAAAATAGAGAATGAAAAGAGTTTTGCACACACTTCAAACCCGTCTAAAATGGTTTGAGTTTCGATTCAACACAACCATATATTACTAGAACTTCAGAATATGCACGTCCCTCTCGAGCTTCGAGTTTAAAAATGCATGATGTTTAAACTGAATAACTGGCAACAACCATTGCCGATATAACACAAAAACCAATCGGAAAATCACTTCACTAATGCTCGATGTCTCTACATCCAGTCGTGCATAGCATAAAACATTCTTTGGTAAGGGGGGCATGGCGAGAGTGATTCAAAATCGTAGCTATGAGGAAACAAAAGAAGCCAAGTAGGGAATCACTTTATCGGTGCTCGATCTCTCAGCGTTCGATCGCGTTAAGCGTAAAACATCCCTTTGGTGAGGGAGCGATTCAAGACCTCAATCCAAACATAGTTCAGAAAATTAAAGATTTACAACAAAACGAAAATGAAAGACAAATATCATTAAACAAAGATAAAGCTCGACATTCAGTTCAATCAATAAAAATAATGATATAAAGTAAAAATAGAGAATATGAATCCAGAATACATCAGACACCTCCCAGTCTGATTAGTTGTAGTTCATCGATGGTGAACAAACATCCTTCAATACAACCATTAAATAGGCCATTGTTTCAAAATTCTTTCGAAATCCTCGATTCTCTCTATGAAAGTATCTTCTCGAACCGGTGATGGAATCTTTCTAAAATCGATGATGGAATCCCCCTCTCCTATTTGCTCCAAACCTCCTTTTATAAGCTCTCCACCTTTTGTCCTCCTCCTGCAGTTGTCGCTTCTGTAGCTTTTGTCTCTGCCGTAACCATGGTCCCTCCATCAAGCAGAGGAAGCTTTCTTGTGCATCATAGTCCCCAAGATTTGGTCGATATTTGCTATTGGTTTTGATGGCTTTATCTCTACCTTGAAGCAAATCACCTTCCATTGATGTAGGCACTGTTGCATGGTGTTTGGCTGCACTACTCCATCCATCGACCATCGAGCACTTTCAGCTTCCTTAGAGGGCATTTTAGCATAAATGAATACCAATGGTGTATAAATGAACTTGATGTAGAGAATGTGTAGAAAAATGACTGAATGGTGTTGTGCATGCATTTGTAAAGGAATCAAGCATAGTAAAAGAGCAAAATACATGCAAATTAGTAGCAAAAATATATACATAAATTCTCCACATCACCCTTCTGTGTACAGGGCAGACTGGAGATGAAATTCATCATGATTATCACTTGTTAGGATTCGGTACAGGAGGTTGACTGGGTCTTGACATTCTCTAAGTTTTGAGGTGAGGATATGCCAACACATAGTCATCGGGACATCTCTGGCGAGAGCATTGCGGGAGAGTACTAAGCGATGACCCTATGTACATAAGTCCAACAAATCGACAAACACGAGAATGACCTAGTCGCTGAATGACATCTGCCATGAGAGTCGGAATGCCTGTGCACGAGGGCATATGCTGCTACTTTACGAATCATTCATCGATTTAAGAAACAAAAGTCCTGAAACAATCCCCCTAAGCCCTAATGTTTATTTACTCTGATCTTTGTCCATGCTTACATTAAAATCTCTAAAACAAATTAGTGTAGTTTCATTTACTGCAATTTTTAGTCTAGTGGTATTTCACTTTCTCATTCAAATGACTTTCTTTGACTTAAGTTTTTCCCTCTAAACGGATTCAATCAAGTGTGAACTTTTCAACTTTCTCCATATGGATTGATCATTAAGTACTACATTGACCGCTATGCACTTGCAGACTTATCGTGTGTGTTAAGGACTTCCAAATTTTAAAGCTTATTCGAAGTTTTTCTGTGAAATGGGGGAAATGGGGGTGCTCGGATGCACAGAGACATCCATCCCCTCGCTCGTCCTTTTTCCACTCAATGCGTGTTTTTTATATTGTCGTATATCATTCCACATTAAACTACGAGTCAACTTTTTGACGTCGTTACCGGGGATAATGAAATTTTGACTTTCACACTTTGACTTTCTATTTTGGTCTAACTGTCTTGTTTATACAATCATTGTTTATCTCTCATCATGCTATGAATATATCGCTTACTTATTGATCACTAGCTAATCACTATAGGTTTTTATCCCATTTTAGATGCATTTCACCCACATCGAGCCCCTAAATTGTCCAACTTTTGGTCAATTATGTTTGGAATGCAAGGATTGTGATTAGTTGATCTTTCTCATTTTATACCTAATTCTATGTTCATAGAGGTTCTGAATTGCTAAAATTCATAAATATTTCAATTCTATGCCAAGTTATTATTTCTAGGACAAGTTATCACTCTAAGTGTGCAAGTTATCATTTTTCTATTTGAGCTAATTTCCAGTGATCATTCTGCCCTAAATCCATTGCCATCATGAATGAATCATATTTGAATGATCATATTTCAACTTGTGCAAAATTATCAATCCATTTGAACAAGTTATCATTTTTCAATGCCAAGTTATCGTTTAAGGACAAAACTATCATTTTGATATGCAAGGCTGTCATTTCTGCATAAAAACGTTAGGCAATCATCATATTATTGTCCTATCTTCTTGCTGTTCTGATTTGATCACATTCGAATAATCACAACTAAAGTTATCACAAGTTATCGTTTTTAAGGCATTAAATTATCATTTTTGGCACTCAAGTTATCAATCCTATGAAATCTTATCCACATTTGATTTTTGACCTCATTCACTTGCCATCCTAATCCATTTGATGCCTTCAATGCTCTGAACCACCCATATTTGGAATTTTTCATGAAATATGCAAAATTATCATTCCGGATTCTATATGTTATCATTTCTGATTTATGGTTTTCATTCCTGCACAACATCAAATTTTATTTGACACTAGAGCTGATCCTAGTAGCTATCCTCACCCTTATTTGTTTATTACATATTTGAGAACTTTGATGTTTGGTGTTCCATCTCTTCTAGCAGGTGTCATAGAGCTGAAAAAGATTGGAAAAGCAAGGGGGGACCACCTACTTTTTGCTGTCCAAAAAGCTGTCACCTGAGATATTTTCTGTCCAGAGGATACTTGGCACAATCAAGGCATAGGGGAACACTCTGATGCTGATCTAATGGTGGAGGAAAGGCAGATATAAGCTGAGAACCCTAGGGAAGCAAGGGAGGAGAGGCTGCCATTGCAAGGGTTTGGGAGCTGATGGGAGTTGAAGTGCTGGAAGGTGGATGAAGTGTTGCTGATTTCTGCAGAACAGCCCTCAAAATCAGGATGATTAGCTTCTATTCTTCACTCTATTTTGGATCTAACTTTGTAATTATGAGGAGCTAAACTCTGTCTCCTAGGATAGGGTAGTAGTCTAGATTAGTTGTGGATGGATTAAGGACAAATCTGATTTCCTACACTGAAATCTGATTTCTGGTTTTACAATTCTGATTTCTGAACTCATATGAATATGTTCTTGTCATTGCAAGATTCTACTTGTATTTATAACTGAGAGGTTGTCCTTTGATCCATTCTTGTTCATAAATGAATCAAGAAACAATGCCAAGTTTCTAGGTTCTAATCGAATTAGAAACCTGAAATCTGAAATCTATTTTTTCCCCCAAATCTGATTTCTGATTTCTGAATTCTGTCAAACCTGTTTCTATCGTTGTTGAGCCCTGATTTAATTGATAATTGAGAGGTTACTTATGGTTTCATTCTTGTTCAGAAATGAATCAAGAGGCAATGGTGTTTCCAAGTTTATAATCCCTGATTTATTGCAAACTTTTGAATGCTGATTTCTGATTTTCCCTTTGCTGATTTCCTGAATCTTTGGATTCTGATTTGCTGTTGTAAACCATTGATTTCATTAAATCACTGAGAAGTGAATCCTAGGGATACTTTGTTGTTCAGAGTGAACCAAAGAGCAATGGCAAGTCTGAATTCCAATGAGTGACATGTGCTGAATTCCAATGTTTGCTAGGTGTTGATTTCTGAATTTTAATGTTGATGATTTCTGTTTTCCTGAATTTAAGGGAAATCTGATTGCCATTGTTAAACCCTACTTTAACCTATCACTGAGAGGTGATTATAAGGTTGTCTTGATGTTCAGAGATGGACCAAGAATGCAATAACATTTGTTGAATTCCCATGTGTAATTAGGTGCTGATTTCTATCCAATTCATTAGTGAAAATGTGGATTTCATTTGAATTTGCAACTGAGAGGCTAATTTAAAATCCTCTTATAGTTTAGAGATAAACCAAGAAGCATTTGCACTAATATTGGATTGATTTCATCTCTGTTTAGTTGATTGAAGCATTCCCCTCATTTTCAAAGTGCAATTGAGAGTTATCATTTCAGATTTCACTAAATCACTAAAAATCAGCAAGGAACTTGATTTTGAGCTTAATGTCAACTTGATTTCAGTGAAGGACCTCTTCTAATTCAACTTAGCTAATCAATCATATGCGAATGTGATAATTAGTCTTGATTCAATTGTGCTATGAAAACAGATTATTTCAAGTTGAGTTAAAATTGACACTTAATGATAATTTGTCCATTCAATCCATAATTAAGTTAGATGAACTCCAACTCCTAGGAGAACCTTCCTCATTGATAGTTAAACTCCTTGAGCCTCTAGTTTAGCATTTATAATTCAGTTTTGATAACTTTTTAAAAATTCAAAAATAGTTATCATTTTGGCCATTTAAAGAAATTGGTTTGAACTTTCTTTCAATTTCTTAGAATTTTAACTTTAATTAAGGGTAATCCAGATTGTTTAGGGAGTCTTAGGCTTTAAATCACTGTGGATACGACATTTGGGTAGACTACAATTGACCTGTATACTTGCAGTAGAAAATGAATTAGGGAGTTAAATCAAAAAATTGAAAAAATATGAAATTTGACCCCAAAATCAGCAAGTTATCATTACACCCCTTTATTTCACTATCACTTATATTCTAGCCAATTTCTTATCTCTACTTAAAGTGGATTTTATTTTTTTTTGCCATTTTTTCATTTCTCTAACTATGTCTTCACTTATATTCTATAGTTATCATCTTTAATCATTTGTTTATGCATTTTTGATTGTTTTCGTACTTCATATTCTGCACTTATGCTACAAAATGTCTCCTAATTTTTTATAGTGCAAAAATAAATCCATATTTCATATTATGAAACTATCATCCTATAGTTTATTATCACGATCAAATAATAAATTAAAAGAACCGATAGATAAAAAGAGAGAATGCAATTGAACCTCTTGATGGATCGATCATCCCCCCCACACACACATTAGAAAAAGATGAGGGGTGCAGCAGGAAGTTGAACTTTTATGTGCAATTTCTTGGTTCACTATCGCCCCTCTAATACAGTAGCTTGCGCCTTTAGAAGGATTTTTTTGGGAAGCAATAAGCCCATCTGACATCTCTTCATATGTAAAGAATTTTGACGTGAAAAGACAGAGACAAAGAGCTGATCTTTGAATAGGAAAAAGAATGGATCTGCAGGGTCCCAAACCATCCCTCGGGATCAACAGGGGGTAGTACAGGTATATTCACTTGTTGTACATTAAAGACCTTTGAAACCTTGGAGTCCTTGTGCTTGGTCCTTTTCTTTTTTCAAGGCAGTCTTCACGACTATCTATTCTATCCTACTTCCCATAGCTCTGCACTCAAATGGTATCTCCTTCTCCAATCACATCTACAAATGTCACACCACCTAAATTTCAGTATCAATATCAATTAGCAGCACTTGTGAAAGATTTGAAACTGAAGATCATGATGCACAACTTGGTAGACCAGCAAAAGAAACAATGTAAACTTATGGAGGAGCTCTCTACTTAGGTGGAAGGACTTCACACTCAATCAAGTTTGTTAGAGGTTCAATTTCAGCAAGTTACATCTCAAAATCTGCCAACACAATTAACGGAGCTTCCAAATCATATAACCTCATATGAACAGAAGTCAAACATGAAGTTGATGATGGAGAACCTAATCAAACAACAAGAAAGGCAGAATGAATCGATGAGAAAATTGTTTAATAAAGTTGAAGGCCTAGTAGTTGATAGTAGAATAGAAGAATAATTAAATTGTCCAACAAGTTTATTCTCTACCTAGATCATTTGATAATTTTATGGTTAGACTGAACCAAGCATAAGGGAAAGAATCAACACATATCATTTGGAAGTGGAAGACAAATTGAAGAACAAAAACCTTTCATTGGAGTTTAGATTGAAAATTCTGAAAAGATCAGCTTTGACAACACTGAGGAGAAGGCTAAAAAGAAGGCTGCAACTTAACACGTAGTAATTATTCCAAAGAAGAACAAAGTTGAGATTGAAGCAAGAAATCAATAATGCCTAGCAGCCAAGACCAACTCCTAAGTTGACATCACCTGTTCAGAAGACTTTCTGCACAATCCAACAAAGGACTCCACTAACTAAAGGATTTCAAGCTATTAAGATATAAGATAAAAACTATCTAGAGAAAATGTAAAAATTAGAAGTTGAAGAAAATTTCCCCATCATTGAAGACAAGATTTAGGATCAAATACTTCAAAAGATTACAACATCAACACTTCTAAAGAGGCAAATTAAGAAATGATTGCTAAAACAAGATGGAGATTTTGAATAAGCTAAATTTACATATCAAAAGAAAAAATTCTGAAGTCAAGAGACTCGTTTTAGGCTGATACTTCACCTCAAAGAATAGCAGCCATACATGAAGATTTATGTGCAAAATCGAATACACCTTATACTTGTGATGGAAAGCCCAAATTCTGCCATGAAAACAACACCTTGAAGGAAGAGATGCAAGCTGAGACTCAACTATTTAACACAAGGCTTGAACTATTTTTCAAGCTGAGACTCAAATTTGCTGGACATCAATTGAAGACCCATCAACTGAATACATATGGGTTAAAGTCATCAAGTCTAGTCTAAGACTATAAACAATGACTCTTGTTAAAAGACAACCCAACCTAATAAATTTATTTCATTTTTCTTAACTAGTTTTGCATGAATCAAGTAAACCTCAACTAATTGCTAAGGAGTCCCACACTTCTACTAAAACTACCACAACTATTGAACCTACCCCATATGTAGAGATGCCCATGATGGTACACTCTCTTGCTTTTCAATTTTAATGATTGTTACTTATTGTGCAAACCTAACAAGTGATCTAATAAATTTTTGTGCAGACAAGGAGAGTAATAATCACTATTTATATTTCATAAAGATGTGATGGAGCCAAAAAAACTTTAAGGATTGGCCAGATGCTCTCATTTCATCACCTCCCCCCATGTCATCTGATAATGTAGCTTTACAAACATTGAGGATAGTGTTGAGCTTGAGTTTGGGAGAGCAAATGGTATTTCTTATGAACTCAATTGCCATTATATCTCATAGTAGATACCATTTTTACTAAGTTCAATTTTTTTTTGAAAATATGTTTATTGTACTTTTTTAAAAAAACCCAACACTTAGCTTTTCGTTAAATTATAAAACATTATGTATGACATTATTGACCCTATAGCCTTATGACTAATATGCTTCGAACATTTCTAAAGCAAAATATAATGACATAAATGTCCCTAACCTAAAATCAAAGCATATGACATGTATGTTGACCCTCCGCATAACCTTATCTAGAATCTTACATTTGCATCCTATTTGCATGATACCAAACTATGATTTATGATTTGGTGTAGTGTGATAATAATAAGTTGCATAGTTTGCATGCCCTACTTCTGCACTTCTCTTCTTTTGTATATTGAAAAATACTTTTGTTCTTTCTTTAATAAAGGTTCCAAGTACCTTACCGGAGCACTTTAGGAAGAAATGGTAGGGAAAGTTGTTGGCAGTTTCTCTTTTTACTGAATAGCTACTTTTTTGTCCCCTCACTTGAGGGAGACAAGAGTATGCCATATAGGGCACCACTAGAACATGGGTTGAGTACTCTCAGAAGAAAGGCAAGGATTATGCCCAGTTAAAATCTTCTCTTTTCTTTTCACCTCCCTAATACACAATTGAAGAGGGGGCCGCAACATCAAGAAAAATAAAAAAAATAGGGGTGAATAAAAAAAGGGTTAGTTTAACCCAAGGACAGGTAATTGTCCCCCGCGCGATCAAATCATCTTTTAGTATGAATACAAGTAAGAGAAATGTGCACATTCTTGGGGGAGGTTATGCAAATGTTCAGCCTATAGGGTGATCTCATTTGGTGCCCATGGAACACTTGCTTCAGTGGTTCCTAAATCAGGGGTTAAAGGGCCTTAAATGCGCAAATGATGCTCATGCATAACAAGCCTGGAGGCTAAGGAGATAGACTGTCATGTATAATGTGATCACACAAACCTAAGAACTTCCGATCATAAGTTCCTAATTTTTCTTGAGAACAAGCAAATATTTAAATTTGGGAGGGTTTGATACAGATGAGTTATGCATACTTTTTACTTATGTTCAACATATATTTATTTAATGTCTTGCTATGACAACATGTTCGAGCACATATTTATCGCCTAAATATAACTTTTATGATTTCTCCACATTCATCTTGTAAAACTACATTCCTATTTGTTTTTATTGTTTTACATGTAGAAATTTCAGTACCAACCTCCCATTTTTTTTCTTTTCATCTTTTCATGTTTCTCTATGTGTCGTTGATACCTAGCTAACACTGGGGATCCTTTTTGGATGCTTATGTTTCTGAATAGTATCTTTTCTAAGTTTATGTTTAAGCTGTAGCAGCTGGTTGCTTCATGTCTTGAGTTCCTATTCTATTGTTCCTTGTTTATTGTTCCATTGTTGTTGTCATTTTTATGATGAAGTTTTAATTGTTGAACATGTTTTTTTCGATTGTCCACCCATTGTGCCTTGGTCCGAGAGGGTGCTTATTTTCCCCAATTCAAGCTTCAAGGCCGATACGGAGGAGCTTGAAGTTGGGTTCCTATAGAAAGGCACAATGTCATCTGGCCTTCCATTAATTCATTTCTACTTTCATTGAAACCTATGGGTTCAGTTCGAAGTACTCACCATTTGCCTGAGTTCAACCATGGAAAATGCATTTGTGCTTCTCCTATTTTCTTGATTATGACAGATGATCTTTTATTTTTGGAACTTTGACCATTTGTCTGCATCTCTCACTTGAGAGGGTACTCTATTCACCAACCGCTGCATGTGTGCCGAGGTGGGGCAATGACTGGGTTGTGTCTAATGGAGTGTTGTTGGTTAGTTCTGCAATGAGGCTGAAAGGTGGACTCAGAGTACCTTAGGTCATTTACTTTGCTGAAGTTCTTTCTTCGTCCGAACTGTATTTCATTTTATAGTGTCGGTGACTCCCGTTCGAGAGGATAATCTATTCCTTAGCTATTGTATGTGTGTTGAGAGGTAGGACGACAGTTGGGTTTTATGTAAATGGTAACCGATAACTAGTGTTGTTTTCTTTCTTTTCTCTCTGGAATCGGACCTAAAGGAGCCTACCTGAGAGAGATTATCACTTTTTAGGATTCAATACAAGACAAGATGTTGGTTGTGTCCTAACTTATGTCTCAAAATTCCTCTAAGTCTGGAGGTGAGAGTGTGATGACACCTACCCTCATCTAGGTAATCAGCACTTTAGAACACCCTGCACTCGCGAGAGCATGACGAGAGCGTACCGAGTGATGACCTCATGTATGTAAGTCTAGCAAACCGACAAGCACGAGAGTGACTTGGTAACTAGAAGGCGTCCGTCACGAGAGTGGAAATGCCCATGCATGGGGCAACTATTGCTACTTTACGAATAATTCATCGATTTAAGAAACAGAAGTCTTGAAAACAATCCCCATCTTAGTATTTATTTACTTTGATATTTGTCTGTGCTTACATTAAAAATTTCTAAAAAAATAGTGTAGTTTCATTTATTGCCATTTCTAGTTTATTGGTATTTCACTTTCGCATTTCAAATGACTTTCTCTGACAAGCTTTTCCCTCTACACAAATTCAATCGACTGTGAACTTTTCAGCTTTGTCATTGTGGATTGACTCTTGTTGTGCGCTTGCAGTGTGCGCTAAAAATTTATAAATTCTAAAGCTTATTTGAGATATTTCTATGAAGTGGGAGTGCTCAGATTAGATGCATAAGAGCATCCATTCCCTTAGTCGTCCCTTTTTCACCCAGTGCATGGTTTTTATTTTGTCATATACCATTCCACTCAAGTCATGGACATCAAACTACGATTCATATGTGTTCCCTAGCCAACGTGATGACTTCAAGACTCGAATCCGGAACTAGCACCCATCGAGCGCTTGAGACTTAATCCTATTATCAGTTTAGTCAACTAATGTTTGAACTAGATCTTTTTAATTGGCTTGTGAATACATATTATTGTTTATATTTGAGAATTGCCATTAAAGAAATAACATACAATATTCTTCACATAATCTCCCCAAGGCATTTATCATCACCTCCCTCTCTATCTCTCTCTCTCTCACTCACTCACTCACTCACTCACTCACTCACTCACTCACTCTCTGCATGCACATCTGACTCCCTTATCCACTCCAATGCCTTTCCCATTATTTTCATCACCCATTAGTTGGGATAGAGTGGTAAACGACTCATCTTCGTTTAAGCAAGATATCGAATTTAATTCCTTGTGAATGCAAAAAATATCTTACTTCCATCACAGATTAGTTGGGTGGATTGGTAAGCGCTTCTTCCTTACTTAAGCCAAGTCTCGAGCTTGATTCCTTATGAATGCAAAAAAAACTTTTGTTGGAAGTCTCACCTGCCACTGTCAAGTATGCGGTCCGAGATGATCTAACGAGATTAGTTGAGCTCGATGGTGGGACGATTGCTGATAATACGCTCTTTAGTGCCGTGCGAGTTAGAATGTCGACATCGGAGGCTAGCTAAAAGAAAAAAGAATGGACTAGTACACCAAATTGGCAAATTGTACTCTCTAATTAACCATCCTCCCATAATCACTTCACTGACCTAACTCAAGGGTGAGACTTTTTTCATAGTAATATTCAATGTTCGACTTATTTATGTCACCCTATATGTGTGTTCTCTACATCGAGTTTTAAGTTTTAACCTACCCACTTCACCGATCAAATATTGATCATGATATTTGACATTGTCTCAGGATGAAACAATGTTAAATTGGTCCTTAGGTTTCACTATTTTCAAATATTAATTATTTTATTTTTTAATTGATTTTATATTTTACACTCAATTCACATATTAGCATTTAAAAAATTTGTCTTCATTGTTTTAATTGAAACATAACTAGCTATGACATGAGAAAATATTTGCTAAGGACCAGTTTCATACCTCTTGAAACTTTTGGAACTAATCATACCTCTTTGTTATAGTGTGTAACCACTTCACTACAATAATTTTAACAATTTCCAATGGCCAAATCCGTCGAAATCCATCGAATAATTTTGTTTCTGATGAATTTTCTAACAAAAAGACAGTCATCGAAAAAGCTCTCAAGTTTTCGATGGATAATGAAATCTATCACTATTTTCGAAGGAGGTTCCGATGGGGGCCCGTCGGAGGTTCTAACAGGAAAGTATCATCGGAAGTTATGACTGGGTGAGGCCCATTGAAGGTTCCGACGGGAAGCCTCCCGTTGGAGGTTCCGACGGAACTTCCCCATCGGAACCTCTAGCGGGAGGCTACCCGCCGGAACAATGATATTTATTGTAATAAGATAGTAAAGATTAAATTGATATTTCACAATTAATAAAAAGTAACTTAATAGGTTTTTCAATAAAATTAATTGAAAATAATCTAATTATTACCCGAGAATAAGTTCAAGAAATAAAATTTGTAAATTTATAATTAGGTAGGAAAATTTCTAACTAATTTTATAACGTCAATGTATATATAATACTTATCTTAATCAATATGCATATATACTAACAATATTATATATCTTAATATTATCCTAATCTTATGTCATTAATTGATATAGAATTTGAAAGGGTCATATATTGGTAGCTTTATGTTCTTACTTTTCATAATGTTTTAAATTAGTGCATAGTCTTTAAAACATATAATAAAAAAAATAATGATACAAATAATGGATGTTCAATTTATATAGAATGCAAGAAGTGTGATAAAAAAAGGAAATATAATTAGAAAAGAACAAGTGAATTGTTAGAATTTAAAATATTTATCATTCACAAATTTTAATGTACATTTTTAGAATTTTTTTTATGAATAAGATTATAATGATAAAAATTTGTAATTGTACTTTTTACAATTTTTTTTGTGAATCCAAGATGTAATCCAAAATTTATACTTATGACTAAAATTAGTTATATCTTGGATAAGAAGTTGACAATTTTAATTTTATTAAAATTTATCTATATTGTAGTCTAAATTTATTTAAAATATATGTTCTATATCTTTAAATATATTAAAAGGAAAATGAGTAAAAAAGATAAAAATAAAGATAATTATGAGAAAATAAAAAATAATGATAACTTATTTAATATATTATTTTATTAATGCATCAAGAAAAGAATATAAATAAATATAGAAATAGAAATATTATTGTATTATAAATAATAATAATAAAATATTAAGTTTAATTACCAACATATTTAACATTTAGAATTACATATTTATTATTATAAAAATAATTACCGATGGGCTTAGTCTTCAGAATTATCGGTGAATTTAAATTCATCAATAATTTCGAAGTCTAAGCTCGCCGTAAATTTAGGAATAAAATATTAAACATATATATGATATTACATATATGATGATAAATTTTTATCGGTAAATTATCGACGATCTTAGCCTTTGAAATTATAAAAGAATTTCAATTTATTGATAATTCCTAAGGCAATGTCCGTCGATAATTTACCGATGAGAATTTGTCATCCGTATTAGGAATGAATTTTTGGTCGAAAGATTTTTCTATCAATTGCAAAACCGTTGAAAAATACTAAGGATTCTGAAATTGTTGATCACAAATAAACGATTATAACAACAGGAACAAATGTGACAGAGAAAGAAAAAAATACTCAAGCTTAAAAAGAAACTTTAGTTTCCATATATGGAAACAAAACTTTCTGACTTCAATGTTATGCCAAATTAAGATTTAAGATACGGATGACTTCTGTAGCTGCAATAAGCATCATTAATTCGGCCTTGATTTATCCAACAGTGCTTCTATTTAATTGGATTTGGTCGTCTCTTCCGCCTATATACATTTCAATAACATCTAACTCTTCACCATCTTCATAAAAAGATTAATTTCACAGTTTTAACCTTTAGCTTTTCTTTTCTACTCCACCTCTAACTCTAGGAAGACAACAAGACATGAGAGGAATGCTTATCTAGAAATCATTACCAAATCATGTTAGGCTAAGTTTATAATTCGATTTGATTGACTTATACACATTTTTAAAACTTTTTCTATATTTGATAACTAATAATATTTTTTTACCTACTCATAAGTAAAAAAAAAAGTGAGAGAAGCTTTCTCTTTTTTTTTGTAAGAGGAAAAAAATTGAGTACAAAAAAACCGATCAATTTGATAAATAAATATACTATCTTTTTTTTATATATTTAAATATTCATATAAAAATATAAATTTTATTCGACTCTTTCTTTTATTATAATAGCAAGAACATTTTGATCATTTGATAAAAAATAATAACTTATAAATTCTTTTATTATAAAAATGTAATTGTTTATTTTTTAAATGAGCTTGAACTGTTAAATTATTTACCAGTATTTGAATTATCCATTATTTTATATCAACTAAATCAAATTGGTTCTAAATATTTTATACCAACTTCGTTGTATTTGGGGCAATGTTATTAAAACCGGACCGGACCGGCCGGTTCAACCGGTTCAATCATGAACAGGCGGGAAATTCGGTTCGATTTGATGTCAAAATCATTTTCGGAAAAAATCGGTTAAACCGGCCGGTTGAATCGAGGTGGTTGAACCGGTTCAACCCGGTTCAAGTTAAATTTTGAAAAATAATATTAAAAAATGGTGAAAATAGAAAAGTTAAAAAAGGAAAAAAGAAAGAAAGATAAGAAAGATAAAAAAGGAAGGAATATGACATGTATAAAATAAATTAGAAATTAAAATAAAAAGGTAAGTATTTAAAATTGAATAACATTAAAATGAAAATCATTAAAGAGCATAAATAAAGGAGATAAAAAGGAAAGTGTTAAAGAAATAAGAGTAATTTAAGATGAAATTTATTAATATAGCATCTATCATCAATAAATAGTAGATACTAAATTAATAATAATCTATTTATATTTATATGTTAATCATTATTAAACTTTTAATAAATAAAAAATATTTTATATTAATTTTTAATAAGTTATTAATATAATATTTATATACTATATAATATAATTTATATTATATCTTTATAATTATTATAAATAATATTATTTTAATAAAATCTGATTCAATCCGGTCGAATCCGATCGGACCGATCCAACCGTGACCCGGTAAGAAATCCGGTTCAGTCGCCGATCCGATTATGAAAACATTAATTTGGGGTGAAGTAAAGAAGATTATTACCAGAACAAATGAAAGAAACGTAAAAAGCGAAGGATAAGATGTGAAGCATGCAGTGGCGAGAAGGCTTTCAAGAAGTCCTGCCAAAAGTTTCCCTTAGTTGGATCCTCATATGTTGGCATATATGAAATATGTTCGCATTAATGTAATCACTATTCCTTGCAGGAAAAAGAACTAGTCATTGCTCTATTTCAGAATTCAGACGTCAAACACTTAGAACAAGAACAATTAAAAACATATATAATATATGCATGCACGCACGTAGAACATGTCTTATAAATATCTCATTCACTCCTCGCGTAGCCGCAGCTCTACACTTGGAATCACATTAATTAAGCTCCATGGCCACCCAAAGGTCTTTCCTCCTCTTCCTCGTCGTGGCAGTGGCGACCATATCCGCCGCCTCCGCGACCGTCTTAACCCATGTGCACTTCTTCTCGTACGAAAGCTTAGAGGGCCCTGGGCAGACGTCCTTCGTCGTGGCCGCCCTCAACAACACGTCCGGCTTCGGGACGCTACGCGTAAGAGCAGCGGTGGACTTCAACGCCACCGCGATCGTCGGGAAGGATGAAGGCTTCGCGGCAGTCGCGTCCCTGGATGGCACAGTCCTCGAGACCATCCAGAACTACGTTTTCACGTCCGGCGCATTCGCCGGCAGCGGACTGACAGTGGTCGGACGTGTTAGAGCTGCCGACGTCAACATCGAGCGCCCCATCGTCGGCGGGACAGGCCAATTCAGGTTGGCCCGCGGCTACGCCATAACCAAGGTCCTCTTCGCCACCCTCACCTACTTCTACGTGGAGAACGACTTCTATGTCCAGCCTTTATAAATACTAAGCGAGCCGACATGCATGAGTTGATGATGTTATTATAAATAAGAATAAGATGGTGTATATACTTTTTAGTATGTACTGCCATCACATGATGCCATTGTCATCGTGTTTATTTGGGTTAATGTTTGTTTAATTGGCACTTGCTTAATGATTAATAATATACTTACACTGAAAAATTACAATATATTTTTAAACATATGAGTGCGGATTCTTTGCGTTATATCTATTTCAAATTACATTACAATGAAATATGGTTTTAGCTACAATTAACTGGTTGGTCCAAATTGATAATATATTTGAAATAATGTCTTATCTGCCGGCCTTTCATGATCGAAATTGATTGTTAAATTATATATATAGTTAAAGAAAATATAGATGTGGCACATGACGAACGATAATGATGTCATCACAAGTGCCTATTTCCTCTAGCTTGATTTCTCTAATATCATCTTATTTGATTCAATTACTATGCGATCTTTTATTATGAAGAGTGTGCACTATTGTATTGGATTTATCCTAGAGAAAAAGTAAGCTGCACTATTATTCGACGCCCAAGGGTACCACAAAATAGTGACATTACATTACAGTTGAGTGTTTTGTGCACTATTATCCAAGTTTTGAGTAGTTGATGATTATTTGAAAAGAATAATCACATGATAAATTCAAGAAGAAAATGGATTTGACTTGTTCTCTTAGGCCAGTCCTGTCGTCGGTTCGAAATCCCGCACTAATCGCATATTCGTGCAGAGGTGGAGATTGTGAAAAATATTTCTCATTGTCTAAATTAGGAGATTGTGACGTTGTGAGTTGAAAAGCCCACTTGGGCTTGTTGTTAATTTTAATTAATTAGTGAAGATCCTCAAGCGCGATTAAAAATAATATTATTTTTTTTATAATAAAATCTTATCAAAATTAAGTTAAGTTTGAATTTATACTTACATAACTGTGTAAAGATATCTTACTTGAACATGAATTTAAAAATAAGAAAAAAAAATCTTCTAATATTTGAAAAAAATAAAGTTGGTTGACTCCAACAATTTGTGTTATTAGAAATAAATAAAGTTGGTGTTCTATTTTTTTTCTAAAAAATAAAGGGGCCCATGAGTATCATTTTTTTTCCAATTGAGTTCTGTTTTGAATCCACAACTTTTCAAATTTTAATTTTTACAATTATAACCCAGATGATTCAATAACTTCATCTAAATCTTCCGCAAACTTATTTTGAAACGTTAAATTCAACTTAATCAAAACTCTTAAAATTGGAAAACTATTACCAGATCATGTTAATTTCCAAATAATATTTTTTATTTAAATACCTATAATGATAATTCATCTGCCTCCATCCATATCATAAAATAAATTTATTTAATAACAAATTGTGAGAAAAGTATTGACAATAATATCAATGATGAAATAAAGTAAAGCTCAAAGGTTATTATTAGTTAGAAACCTGGTGAAGACAATACCATGTCCTCGACCTCTGCACGTTCGAGTAGTAGCTCACTTTTATGTGGCAAACGAAAATGGGCAAGGAATTGTAACATTTGATCATTTTTCTGTGAGTGGGTACTTGAAGAAAATGAAGATGACATGTCATTTCTCAAGGGCTTATCAGATGCTTCTTGCTTGAATGAACACCATTATCTCCTTTACCAACTTGTGAACTGGATTTGACACATGTGATGACTTATTTATGTACTCTACCTTTGTTTTACCTCCGGTGACAATTTCGTTCTGTGAGAAAGAAATGAAACAAAATTTTGGTCCAGTTTAGAGATCCAAAATAGTATCAGAAATGCAAGAACATTAAGTCATAATCAACTACTTGAGGATCATCCATCGATGTTGGATCTTCATGCGGCCATCTGTAGTGAAGCACAGCTAACTATCAGAAAAGTAACTTTAAATGTGAAGTTCAATTGAGTTGCTGAAGTGCCCTTGTATTTCTGTTGCAGTAGGAGAATTTCATATTGGAATGAAATATAAATGCCAACAAAATAACTACATCTTACTTAAATGAGCATTGCCCATCAAATAAAACTCAAGGCCAAAAACTTAGAGTAAGGTAAGATATCAGTAAACCAAAACAGCACATGCACACTATGGCATATACTTTCAGACATATGAATTAGGAGGTGGAAATGAGCAAACCCTGCAATAATGCTTGTACGTCGGCACCCTTCAGCTCTCATGACACATCATCGACGTCGCCGCCCAGCATGTCGTAAGCCACCTGGCGTCCTCCGCAGTTGATGCCGTGCACCCGCATGGCCGACCCTTCTGTAGACCCTGCAATAATGCTTGTACGCCGGCACCCTTCAGCTCTCATGACCTCTTTAGCCAGTTCAGTATACTGAATATACCACTAGAGTTGGCACCTGAGCGAGATGAAGGTAATTGAGAAGCCCATATTTGTTGGATAGGGAGGTCATGGAACGATGAGCAAGTTGTGAATCAAGATGTGAATATTTCTTATGAGAAGAAGCTTTGGAGGGGTGGCAATAAAAAAAAGGATTTCATATATAAATATATAAGGATGCAAAGAAAAAAGTGTTGGAGTTGGTGAATACTTCAGGGGAATCTGAGTATTACTCAATTACCTGTGCGGCTGGCGTACAAACAAAAGGGGGAGTTCGGGAGGCCCTGCCCCTCGACAGCGGTCCCGTGTGGTGTAGATTAGGTTTTTTTATCTATTTTGTTCATGTTTTGAACTCGTTTGGTAGAGGCCTATTTAATGCTGGAATATGCGACAGCTGTAACCTAACGAAAGATATAGTGGAATTTTTTCTTCGCGTGCCTCCTCTAATTTCTCTGCTATTCTCTTTGCGATCTTCTACTCTTGTTCTTGAATTTTTTCCTTCAATTGGTATCAGAGCACAGGTTGTTCGGAGAATTAGGATTTATTCGAGATGTCAGGAGGATCGCGGATTGAGATAGAAAAATTTGATGAAACACAGTTTGATCTCTGGAAGATGAAGATGGAGGATCTCCTCTGTGATCGAGATCTTTGGACGGCAATCGAGAAGGAGATGCCAGGCAAAGAAGCGGAGACGGCTGCAGATGCGGCGAAGGCTTCAGATACGGCTTCCTCCAGTCAAGCTGATTCAAAGGCGATTGAAGAGTGGGATCGGATTGATAGAAAGGCGAAGGGTTTGATTCGGCTTTGTCTCGCGGATTCAATTCTTATGAACGTGATGAGCGAACCTACAACCAGAGATCTATAGAAGAAGTTGGAATCCCTATATCAAAGTAAGTCATTGATTAACAAGTTATTTCTGAGGAAGAAATTGTACAATCTTCGGATGCAGGAAGGTGACTCGTTCTCTATACATCTTTATAACTTTAACACGGTGATTAGTCAACTTGTATCAATCGGTGTTAAATTTCAAGATAATGATAAGGCAATAACATTGCTCTGTTCGTTGTCGGATTCAGGAAACAATCTGATTGTCGTGATTGGTGGCGGGGATAAAGAACTTTCGTATGAAAGTGTATGTGCTGCCTTGTTATTAGAGGAAACACGAAGAAAGGGATCGGCAAGTTCTGGTAAAGAGGCACTGGCGGCTAGAGGAAGACAACCAGAAAGGACTCAGAATCAGAGAGGGACCATATCCAAATCTCTGTAGGATCGAAAGCACCAAGATGGGGGGTGAATTGGTGAAATTAAATTTTTCAAAAATTCACCTTCGGAGAAAACCGATGAAAATGATCACAAGAAGATAAGGATAATGCGTAGATGATGAATAAAGAACAAACACAAGAAACCATGATATGTTGACGAGGTTCGGTCCCAATACTTTGGCCTACGTCCCCGCTCCGACTTCTCGACCTCGAGACCGCCAGAGATTTACTATCTTTCTCTTTTCTTGTAGGGAGAGAACAACCCTCTTTAAACAATCACGCCTTCTTCTTTGCTCAAGAGGCTAGGCACACCTCTATACAAGGAGCTCTCAATCTCACTAGATTCAGAAAGAAAATGTTCCCTCTAACTCTTTTCTTTTAGAAAAATTTTTCTCACTCCCAAGACTAAGAAAAGAAAAGGGAAGAAATTTGCAACTCTATGCTAAAAAACTTGAGAGGAGCTCTAGGATGTTCTTTCTTGCTTGAATAAATTTTCTTCAGGCTTTGGCACTCCTTTTATAGGCTCCTAGGGGTGAAATTTCGTCCAGAAAGTCTCCCCCAAATTTCTCTTCAAAATTCTAGCCGTTACTGTTCATTTGATTGATGGGCCGGTCGACCGCTGGAATGGGCCGATCGACCAGTCTATGTGACCGTTGTCTCATTTCTGCGCTTTGATGCTGTCCGGTCGACCGGTCCTACGACCGATACAACGATCGGTAATGTCTCGACGTCGACCGATCTAAATTGTTGTCGACAAGTCTGTCGACCAGTATAGTCTCGACGTCGACCGATATCTTCTTGTCTTTTCTTTCACCGAATATCAGTCGACCGATGCTTCTGGTCGGTCGACCGATGGGTCGACCGGTCGTGCTGAAAACTTTTCTTCCAACTTTAAATTTGGCAATTTCTTCGGCGAATCTGTTCGTATCAATTCTACACATGCATTATCACTACTTGAGCATAGATTAGTAACTTTTATGTCCATTTTAATTTGTTATCATCAAAACATAGGATTCAACAATCTCCCCCTTTTTGATGATAGCAAATTAATTGGACGATAAGGAGAAGAAAGAAATAAAATGAAATGTAAGTTTTACATAGAAAGTAATAAACAAACTTCCTCTACATTTATGCGTATTTAACTTTTTCTCCCCCTAAATCGATGGCATTTATAGTTCTATAATTAATATGACGAGAAATAAATATGAAATCAAAGGTCAAATAAAAAAGTCATCATATAAGAAAAGTCATTTCATTACATAGTCAATAAAACATCATGCACTAACAAATATGACTGAAGTCACTACAAAATGGTGCACGATATGCACGATATAAATGTAAGCACTAAGACACATAACATACTAAGACACATAATATCGTCATAGACTTCTCCCCCTTTTGACATCATCAAAGAGGGAGACAACCCAACTACTCTTCATCGGGACTATCATCCTCACGAGCTACGGGCGGAACAAATCCTTACGATGCATAATAGGCCTGTAGCGATCCAACAAGGTAGCAGGAGTCACGCTCCATCCGTCGAACACGTCGATATATCTGGATCAAACGATGGCCTATGTCTGCCACCTGCTGTGAAAGAGCCGTGAAGTTGTAGGTGCCATGAAAGTCTGAAGCACTGTGCTGAGAAGCCCCAATATGCTCAGTGGGCGCCGATGGTGGAGGGAAGCTAGGGCCAACCTCCTGAGTGTCCATCGGTGCTGGCTCACCATCTGTGGCATCATCTCTATCATCAGAATCTGTGCTGCCTACTCACTAAACCTAAGACCCATCCGGTGTAAAGTCCCGGAACCAAAGACGTCAGTGGGACGAGGTCGAATGTACTCATCGTCAGCAGGGATGTCGACACCAAAGTAGAGTAAGATCTTCATGATCCAAGCACCAAAATATAAGTGGTGCCGTCCACGAGCAGCAGAAGAGATCTTCTGAAAGGTGTGGTCCATGTGATAGAACACATAATGACCGAAATGTAGAAAGGAGGCATCACGGATACAAAGATAGTGAAGAAAGAAGAGATCAAAGTGAGTGACCTCTGTATAGTGCCCGGCTCGAGGAGTTATCATTCGGCTAAGGAGATGATGTGCCATTTTCATCAGTGAATGAAGATGGCAATAGGCCGTTTCGATAGTATATTGGACGTCTTGTCCAGCAAAAATGGTCTGAATACCATCTGAGATGGGAAAATAGTCGGAAGGCCAATCATGAGTGACAAATGAATAAAGACCAGGTAATGGGCATGCAACCCCAAAAATGCGACAAAGATGGTCTGGATCAAAACGAATGGGCATGCCAAGGACATAGGTAATAATAGTCTCTCGAGTGATTTTCATATTCGCATAAAAATGACGAACAAGACGAGGGTACACACGCTCCGTGAGGGAAAGAAGTGGCAGCCAACCAATGGTTGCGAACATCTCTTGAACATTTGTAATGTTCAGAGCGTCCCAATCAATGGTATAGGCACGCCAGACTTCGCGAGAGGCGTACAAGGTTTCGAACCTGACAGAGACGTCCCTAGTGATAAACAGATGACTATCAAAATCAGCAGACTCGGGAGAGGATGGTTGACGAGTACGTCCACGGGATCGTCCTCGTCCACGTTGGACAGGCGCGAGTTCGAGTTCTGGTTCTGGTTCTGGTGGGAGGATATGAATGGTACCACCGGAACCGGGGAAGTGACGACGACGCTGAAAGACCATCCGAATATGGGAATGTCCATCGTCGTCGGCCATGGATTCAACAATGGTGGTATGAAGTGAACAGAAGGTTGGAAAGAGCAGAAGGTCAGCGGCGGGTGTCGGTCACCGGAATTTGTGTTGCCGACGGATAGTGAGAGAGGGGAGTTAGAGAGAGACTGGACTAGAGAGAGATGTGGGACGATCAGACAGAGTGGTTGGCCAGAGAGAGAGAAAGAAAGATAGAGGGAGAGAACGGCCGGAGAGAGAGAGGGGTTGGTTTGAGAGTTGGCCGAAGAGAGAGATAAAGGGGTCGGTCGGAGAGTTGGCCGGAGAGAGAGAAAGGAAGAGAGTGACCGGAGAGGGAGAGTTGGAGAGAGAGCGGCCGGAGATGCGATCGGAGAGAGCGGCCGGTCAAAGAGATGCGACCGAGGAGGGGCGGCCGGCGGATGTGGTTGACCTAGGAGGCGGCTGGCCGGAGTTCGGTCGCAGGGGATGGCGCAGGGGCGGCAGTCGAAGGAGGACAATTGTCGCGCGAAGAAAAAAAATGTTTATATCGTGCGATTTGGGTATATACCAGTTACGCCCCGCGGTCGACCAGACACTTCTTTTCCAAGCGATCAGTCGGTCGTAGTAATATACCGGTCGACTGGTTGTATCATATCGGTCGACCGATCATTTGTCTGTGTATTTGAATTTTATAGCGTTTGACCGATCCTTCCAGTCGGTCGACCGGTCCTTACTATAGATCGAACGATCCCTATATTTTTCAGATTTTGAACCATTTAAACTCATTAAAAAATCATAAAAATCATATTTAAAAAAAAATCATACAAATGTAAGTGTTGTGCAACACTTTTAATGTTCAATTCATGTCAAAAGTGATATTGTATAACCAAGTCACTTTTACTTTGAATTGATATGCAATCAAAAGTTAATAATTCCTAATTCCCTTCTAAGCATGCAAAATCGTTCTTCACTTAAGGGTTTTGTAAATATGTCTGCAAGTTGAATTTTGATGGACACATGTTCATTGTCAATGTTCTTAAGGGACACATGTTCTCTAATGAAATGATACCGTAAGTCAATGTGTTTAGTCCTAGAGTGTTGAATTAGATTTTTGGTTATTTCTATAGCACTTGTGTTATCGCACTTCATAGGTACATTTGAACAATTTACACCATAATCAAGTAATTATTATTTTATCCATAGTATTTGTGCACAACAACTACCGGCGGCTATATATTCGGCCTCGGCGGTAGAAAATGCGATGGAGTTTTGTTTCTTGCTAGCCCATGAAATGAGAGAACTACCAAGAAAATAACACATCCCACTAGTGCTTTTTCTATCAACTTTACACCTGACAAAATTCGCATCGGTGTAGGTATGTAATTCAAATGAGGAGTTCCTATCATACCAAATGCCTAAGTCAATTGTATGTTTTAAATAACGCAATATTCTTTTTTACAGCAATTAAGTGCGATTCTTTGGGGGCAGATTAAAACCTAGCACACAAACACACACTAAATATTATGTCCGGCCTAGATGCCGCCAAGTAGAGCAAACTACCAATCATACCTCTGTAACTTTTTTGATCAATGGGCTTGCCTTTTTCATCTTTATCTAATTTTGTAGTAGTGCTCATAGGAGTTGTGCTCGGCTTGCATTCGTTCATCTCGAATCTTTTGAGTAATTCCCTTGTATATTTTTCTTGATTAAGAAAAATACCTTCCTTGGATTATTTTACTTGTAGGCCTAGAAAGAAGGTGAGTTCTCCTACAAGACTCATTTCAAATTCTTGTTGCATAAGAGTTTCAAAATTTTTGCATAGGCATTCATTAGTAGCACCATAAACAATATCATCAACATAAATGTGAACTATTAAAATATCATTTTTAAAATGTTTTAAGAACAATGTGGTGTCAACTTTCCCTTTTTGAAAATCATTTTCAATTAAAAATGAACTTAATCTTTCATACCAAGCTCGAGGGGTTTGTTTCAATTCATAAAGAGCTTTTGAGAGTTTGAAAACATGATGGGAAAAATCTGGATTTTCAAAACCTTGAGGTTGTTCGACATAAACTTCCTCATTTAACATCCATTTGAAAAAGTTTAAAACCTTTATAGCATGCAAAAGCCAAAAGCATTCGAATTGCCTTAAGTCTAGTAACAGGAGCAAAAGTTTCATCAAAATTAATACCTTCAATTTGTGAGTAACCCTTGGCCACTAATCTAGTCTTGTTCCTCACAATGACACCATTTTCATCTAACTTGTTTCGAAAGACCCATTTGGTTCCAACGATAGGATCGTCCTTGGGTCTTTCTACAAGTTTTCACACTTGATTTCTTTCAAAGTTGTTTAATTCTTCATGCATTGCATTTATCCAATTTGAATCTTCAAGTGCTTCATTTATATTGTTGGGCTCATAATTTGCAAGGAAAGCCAAAAAAGCACATAGATTTTTTAAAGAATTTCTAGTTTTTATGCTTTCATTTAAATTGCCTATAACTTGATCAAGTGGATGTGATGAGGCATGTCTCCAATTTCTTGGAATGATTTGATTCTCTTCTCTTTGAGGTACTTCCATTTCTTCCACCTTTGGAGTGTAAACTTTTGCTTCCTCTATGTCCACAACTTTAAGTTTTCTTTGTACTTCAACTATTTCTTCATCATCATCATGTGCTTGTTTGCTCAAAAAATCATTAGTTTCGAATTTAACATTAATACACTCTTCAACAACTAATGTTCTTTTGTTATACACTCTATAGCCTTTACTTGTACTAGAATAACTAAGAAAAATACCATCATCACATTTGTAATCAAATTTGCTTAGATTATCTTTGATATTCAAAATATAATATTTACATCCAAAAACTTTAAAATATGAGATATTTGGTTTCTTACCAAATAGCATTTCAAAACATGTGTTCTTTTCAAGAGTCTAAGTAGAATTCTATTGAGAACATAGCATGATGTGTTTACGGCTTTCGCCCAAAAATATTTCGGTAACTTGCTTTCATTTAAAATTATTCTAGCCATTTCTTGTATAGTTCTATTTTTTCTTTCTACTACTCCATTTTGTTGAGGTGTTCTAGGAGTTGAAAAATTATGGGTAATTCCATTTTCTTTGCAAAATGATTCAAATTTATGATTTTCAAACTCTCCTCCATGGTCACTTCTAATTTTTGAAATCTTTTGTTCAAATTCTTTTTGAACTCTTTTTGCAAATTTGGAAAACATGTTTAGTGTCTCATCTTTACTAGCAAGAAAAATTGTCCAAGTGAAATGAGAGAAATCATCAACAATTACAAATATATATCTTTTCCTCCAAACTTGTCACATCAATAGGCCCAAATAAATCAAGATGTAAAAGTTTCAAGGCCCTATGCGTACTAATAACTCCTTTTAATTTAAAAGAAATTTTGGTTTGTTTACCTTTTAGACATGAATCACAAATATTGTTTTTCTCAAATTTGATCTTAGGTAAGCCTCTAACTAATTCATGATTTGAGAGTTTATTTATCAATTTATAATTTGCATGTCCTAATCTTCTATGCCACAAGTTTATGTCATCATGCATGACACTAAGACATTTTTCATTTTTCAAACTATCAAAATCAATTTTGTATACATTATTGTACCTAAATCCCATGTGTAAAACTTTGTTATTTTCATCTAGTATCAAACATTTGTCATTGTCAAATTTAACTAAATAATTTTTATCCCAAAGTTGACTTATGCTAATTAGATTAGATTTTAAATTTTCAACAAGCTAAACATTTTCTAAATTTACTTTGTCATTCTTACCAATATTACCTATACCAATTACTCTTTCTTTGCTATTGTCTATAAAAGTGACTTTTCCTCCATTTTTCTTTTTCAAATTGATGAAATTTGAGGCATTGCCGGTCATATGTCTTGAACATCCACTATCCAAATACCATTTACCTTCATTGTATATAGAAGCTTCCTACAAAAAAGAAGTTAGGAGTTTCATGTTTTTGGTACCCAAACTTGCTTTAGTCCATCTTGGTTAGCCATGGTCCTTTTCGGGACCCAAATTTTCTTCATTCCTTTACTTATTCCTTTCATAATTATGCAATCATAAGAATAATGCCCTTCATATCCACAATGAAAATAAACAATTCGTGATCTTGTGTAATCATGCGATGCTTTAACAAATAAGATTCTTTTGTCGTTCTTCTTTTCAAAAGAGGTGAAGCCAAGTCCTTTTTTGTTTGAAGAAATTCTAGATCCGCTAAGCATGGCATCTAACATTTTACTTCCATTTGAGAATTTTTCAAGTTCAAGTTTCAATTGATTAATTTCTTTGTTCAAACATGCACTTTCTACAATTTGTCTTTTACATATTGATTTTAGTGCACTATTTTCCATTTTCAATTCTTCGATTTAGAGTTCTAAGCTAGAGTTTTCTTTATTCAATATATCACACTTTTCACCTGCTTTAACATTCTTATTTTTCTTTTGTAAATTTTCAAACTTTATTTTTATCTCATCGTATTTCTTTTTTAGGCATCCATATTTATTGATTAGACCTCTAAACTCCTTATGCACATTGAAAGATTCACTATCACTATAGTTAGAGGAGTTAGATGATACCTCATGGCTATTAGCCATTAGACATATGTAGGCTTCCTCGTCATCACTGGAAGAGGTGTTGGAGTCATTCTCTTCATCTTCACTTTCGTCCCAAGTGGCTTGGAGAGCCTTTTTCTTCCTTTTTGAGCTTTCTTCATCTTTTTCCTTTTTGACCAAATTTGGACATTCATTTTTGTAGTGTCCAATCTTTTTGCATTCAAAGCAAATTATTTTGCTTTTGCTTAATGATCTTCTCTTGGAATAGCCTTTCTTCTTCTTAGCGAACCTGAGATATTTGTCAAGCTTCTTTGCATATAGAGAAAGCTTCTTTTCATCAAGATCCTCATCTTCTTCACTTGTATCTTCCTCATCTTTATTTGCTTTCAATACAAGCGTTTTTCTTTTTGAAATATTTGCTTCTTCATCCTCCTTGATTCCGATCTCATAGGTCAATAGTGAACCTATAAGATCATCAAAGTTCAACTTGTTTAAGTCATTTTCTTCAATCACCGTCCTCTTTGTATGTCACTTGGAGGAGAGAGACCTGAAAAACTTTTTCACTTTTTGAGGATTAGTCCTTGGCTCGCCCAAAGAGGCTAAGCTATTTGTAATATCATTGAAACGAACAACCATCTCATTAATAGATTCATTTTCAAGCATTTTAAAAGAATCATAGTGATGATTTAAAATATTTAATCTAGACTCCTTAACTTTATCCGTTCCTTCATGAGTAATAATGAGTTTTTTTCCAAATATTATTAGCACTTTCACAACTAGAAACTCGATTAAACTCCGTTGGATCCAAAGCACGATAAAAAAATATTTTTAGCTTTCCAATCTAATTTTACTGAAAGTCTTTCTCCTTCGGTATATTCAAAAGGTTTTTTCTTACTTAAATCAAAATCATTTTGAATAATGTCCCACATATCAATATCAATAGAACAAACATAGGCTTGCATCCTAATTTTCTAATATGCAAAATTCGATGCATTAAATAGTGGAGGATGATTAATTGATTGACCTTCGAAAAAACCGGAACCACTTGATGCCATAGCTCTAAAGATATTTTTAAATCTTAAAGCAAGAGCAACTTGGCTCTGATACCAATTGTAGGATCGAAAGCACCAAGAGGGGGGGCGGGAGTGAATTGGTGAAATTAAATTTTCCAAAAATTCACCTTCGGAGAAAATCGATGAAAACGATCACAAAAAAATAAGGATAATGCGTAGATGAAGAATAAAGAATAAACACAAGAAATCATAATATGTTGAGAGGTTCGGCCCCAATACTTTAGCCTACGTTCCCGCTCCGACTTCTCGACCTCGAGACCGCCAGAGATTCACTCTCTTTCTCTTTTCTTGTAGGGAGAGAACAACCCTCTTTAAACAATCACGCATTCTTCTTTGCTCAAGAGGCTAGGCACACCTCTATACAAGGAGCTCTCAATCTCACTAGATTCAGAAAGGAAATGTTCCCTCTAACTCTTTTCTTTTACAAAAAATTTTCTCTCTCAAGACTAAGAAAAGAAAAGGAAAGAAATTTGCAACTCTATGCTCAAAAATTTGAAAGGGTCTCTAGGATGTTCTTTCTTGCTTGGATGAATTTTCTTCAGGCTTTGGCACTCATTTTATAAGCTCTTAGGGGTGAGATTTCGTTCAAAAAGTCTCCCCAAAATTTCTCTTCAAAATTCTAATCGTTACTGTTCATTTGACTGATGGGCCGGTCGACCGCTGGGATGGGCCGATCGACCGGTCTATGTGACCGTTGTCTCATTTATGCACTTTGACGTTGTCTGGTCGACTGGTCCTACGATCGATACAACGACCGGTAATGTCTCAACGTCGATCAGTCTAAATTATTGTCGACCGGTTTAGTCTCGACGTCGACCGGTATCTTCTCATTTTTTCTTCCACCGAATATCAGTCGACCGGTGCTTTTGGTCGGTCGACCGATGGGTCGATCGGTCGTGCTGAAAACTTTTCTTTCAACTTTAAATTTGACGATTTCTTCGGCGAATCTGTTCATATCAATTCTACACCTGTATTATCACTACTTGAGCATAAATTAGTAACTTTTATGTCCATTTTAATTTGTTATCATCAAAACATAGGATTCAACAATCTCGTGGGAGTTCGATGAGTAGAGATAAAAATGTGCAATGCTGGAGATGTCAAGAGTGGGGCCATCTAAAGCGAGATTGCAAAAACAAGCCGATTCATAAGAAAGAAGCTGAGTCAACCTCGGACAAAAAGAAGGCTGAAGCAAGGGATATGTATATGGCTTCTGCATGTATGGCACAATCAGATAAGGATGTTTGGCTCATAGATACTAGTGCTTCGTACCATATGACACCTCATAGACACTGGTTTTGTGAATATGAGGAGTATAATAGATGGGATGTCATGCTCGGAGATGATACTGCAGTTCAGATTGTTGGACGTGACAGGGTGAAGTTAAGGATGTATAATGGCACGGTGAAGACTCTACTTTAAATTTTAGTGCAAAAATTTAATCGATATGCTATTATTTAATTTTTTATTTACTTAATTAAAAATTATTAATTAACAATAATATTATATATTTAATACACATTAAAAATTTGGTTGGCTCTATCCGAGTGGGTCATGCCAAAAAATATACCGAGTCAGTCTAAATGCCTTCATTTTTTTATTTTTATATTTATTAGGCATTATTATTTATTATTTTTTTAAGCTTTTAATAATGATCGCGATTGAAAAATCTTGTCTGAAAGTTTTAAAAAGTTAGATGACCATGTAGATAGAAAATTAAGTTTAGGTAGAGCCGAGAGAAAAATGATGGCGTAGCACTTTTTATTTTTTAAAACTAACGTGGAAGTGAGAAAATATTGACGTGGTGCCACGTAAGCATCCACGTCAATCATTTACAGATTTACTTGCTATAACCTGTCGTGATGATCTCAGTTGAAACGTTTCTAAAGTTTGATTATCGTGGTGTTACAAAGTGAAATTGGATGACCTTACTAGGAATACCCCCTAAGTTGGATGACCATGGTTGAAAATGAAATTTACTCTAATAATATTATATGATAAATATGTGAAAGTAAGATAAATGAATGTCTAAAGGATTATAAAGTAATCCTGAAGAAATGTAAGGTAAGGAATGAAAGACATTAATCAACAAATAAGGATTAAGGAGTTATAATGAAACTCACAAGATGTACATGATAATGAAACTAAGGTGTAATGATAAATGTATGTCATGTATGTTCACGATTACGATAGATGCATCTCTTTATTGTATGATCTTCATAGGAGATAGATGGTTCTCAAGTAAGAATGTACACAGTTTTAAATGTTCCAACTAATGTTATGTCAAGAATGATAAATATGATGTATTGTAATATAAGAATAGCTCATGACATGCATGTTTACATGTATGTATTGATATGATGATGACAGATGCATTGCATATAGTATTGATAGGTTATATGCACATAATCTAACAAGAAAATCCTGCACTATGAATCCGTGTAGGTAACCAAGATTAATTGATGGATGGTAGCTCTATTGCACATGCTTAAGTTTAATAACTTTTATAATTTTAGTAGAACATTGATGCTCACTATGTAATGAAGTCTTTAGGCATCTGATGACTCATGAGATGTTAGAAGAACACATATTATATGGTTTTGAAAAAGTTTTTATTTATTGTAAATTTTTTAAGTAAGTTATTAAGTCTTTCGTTGTTAATTGATGTATGCCGAACGGGTCAACGATGCAAAATTTTCTCAAAATTCCTAAAATTTTTAGGATGGATTTCATGTCGTTAGTCCCTTGTCGCCCTCCTATCCCATTTTGACGTACAACTCCTAGAGCATGGCTTCACCACAATCCTTAACCTCTCCCTTTTCAATGAGAATAAGCCCCTCATCGCGGTGGTGGCGCCATCCATAAGGTTCCTATTATGTGTGATATTTTTTTAGCCATAATATGTGTGTGCAATATGTCAATTATCATTTTTTTCTAAGTTAATTTGCACAATTATAGCCTTCTCTCATAAATAATTACACCTTCAATTAGTTACTTATTGTGACTCCAAAATTCATCGCATCCATAATTTTTCACCTATACAATTATTTATTTCAGAGGAAAATCAGCCACATAAAAATTTCAGTTTACAATTACTTATTTAGGAATGTAATCAACCTCCTCTCTAATTAATTAAAGACATGCCATTACTCATTATGCAATTATTTAGAAGTATAGTCAGTCATAATATTTTCAGTTACAAAATCACTCCTCTAATTATATATATTTCCCCGTATAATCGACCAAATCCCTAGACAAAAATCATTCCCGTGGAGAAACACGCATGTTTTCTAACAATAAGACTATTACCTTATGAAATTACCTTTCTATGTTAAATGACAGTAAAACCGTAACTTATGAACAAAATATATAAAAATTAAACATGTCAATAAAATTAAAAGGTAATTTGTATAAATTATGATGATTATCTTTTAATCAAAACAGGGTCATAGCTCGAGAATACTAATAAATTCTGAATACATGCATGCAATAACTTAAAAATGAAAAATGGACCAGGAAGAAACTGTTATCGTCCTTAAGAGAGGGCAATTCTTAGAAGTTAGAAAGACGTACAATTGAGTTGATTATTGACGTCTGAGTTTACGTTACGCAGAAATTGTATTGAGTAATTTCTTCGTTTATGAATGTTCTTTTTCCGAGTAATTGTAATGTAGTTTGTAGTAGCAAATATAATTAGTCCGGTACATAGAAAGGTGGGTTATATAGCAGCCAGCACTAGTGCCAGTTTTGAAATGGCGAATCACAAAAGATCAAAATCTTTTCTGTGTATGTATGTATATCATATATTATAGCTCTCTCTCCTAACATCAACCGGCTTCCTGAATGCATGCAAAATTATGGTAAAAAAAGATAAGAATATAATTAATTCAGGACTAGCAGTTCTGCAATTACACAAAATGATAATTAATTCTTTCTTTTCATTTCCCGGACAAAACATATAATAAGATAACATAAAACGCGACTCGTAAAGCAGAATTACGCAGTCGACTCATATACAGAAAACAAGTCTACATACTACGTGCATGATTGGTATACGTATGACTCGTATAAAGAGAACTCTATTAATTAAACATACACCAAGAGGTTCATTAAGTTTCGTAACCCATTAAAAATATCGATCATTGTAAAGAATCCATGCAAGCTGTATATTGCGATACGATCTTTATCAACAAGATCCACTGGTAAAGAAGAAAGTTTGCATCGACAAGAAAATGGGAGCAGTATATTCAACAACACATTGAATATGAAGATGCATTATATGCTTTTGGCCCGGTGACATCAATGCACCACACCATCCATCAGAGAGTTAAATTGCATATATGGCTTTGGCCCGTGCGGCCACAAATTAAAAAGGGATCACGTATCAATACGCAAGGATAGGGCCGCGGCACAGGGGACACAAGGGACGAGTCTCAGCGCAGCACCTCGCCGCGACGTGCCCGATCAAGCAGTTGACGTGGAACGTGTGGCCGCATTGCGCTATACGCTTCACCGCATCGCCGTCTTGTAACTCGTCATAACAAATGGTGCAGACGGACTTCTCAGTACTGTCGACCTCATCGGAGTAAACGAAGACGTACTTGTCGTTGGTCGTCGACGGGGGCGCGCTGGATGATGAGGAAGCCTCCGCGGCCTCGTTCGCGGGGGCCTTTCCCCTCTCCTCCGCCGTTCTCCTTTCCTTCCGGGCTGCCTTCACTTCTTCAATAGGGAGGCCACCCAAGATGCCAACGCCGCTGCCATGGCCTCCGTAGCAGCCCTCTCCGCCGCTTCCCTCGCCTCCGCAGCTGCCCTCCGCTCTTCATCAGCGACCCTGGACTCAAAATCCGCAATCGCCGCCATCATCGTCATCTCCTCGTCCTTCATCCTCTTCAGATACTTCCGGCCCGCCAGCACCGAGATCACAAAGCTGACGTTCATAACAATGACCAAGATCACAAGTATTATTATGGACGTAGTGTCGCCGCCCTCGTAGATTTCGTTCTGATCAGCGGGCGCTTGGTTCGCTCGACATCACTATCTCCGTCTCAATCTTTGACACCTTCACCGACGAGATTCTTGATTCTTCTTACAGGACGTGGAAATGTTTCTTTTCTCCCCGTCTCTCTTGCTACGTAATCATAGGACGTGAAACTCTGCGTATGACAAATGATGCACTTTAAAGCTAATAGATCGGAGTGCGCCTGCGGAAGTTTAATTAAAATAATTAAATCTACCCTAAGAAACAATTAAATATGTTAATCATATAGATGAAAAATGTATGCACCTTATTTTAATGCTTCACAATGTTGCCATAAATCGTCCGATGATAACGTGCCGCCAAAAACACAATCAAAACTATTTTGTATGACTTTAATGGAGGTCAACCCTATTTAAATGGGTGGACAGTCGTACCTACTTTCATGACCATTGGATGCGTAATCGACAGTTAGAACAATGATAGACAATTCAGCAATTGACAAGTGTGGTTCAAACGGATGAACTGGACTGCTCGGGTGAAAATACAATAATCAATCTTTTTTTTCCAAAAAATGAGATTAACTTCGACTTAAGAGCAAAAGAGAATTGTAGACGATGTTATGAGGAGGGCCGTCCTGTAAAGTCTACAAAATTCAAAGAAAGAAACGTTTCAAAAATTCGAAATCAATGCAATTCATGGAAATCAACTGAAAAATCAAATTGGATTAGCAATTAAGGAAGAATTCGAAACGAAATCGAAATAAAAAAAAGGAAACATCGTCTAAAGAAACGGCCGACATGGGAGGTAAATCCTCCCCTGATCTCGCCCCACGATCGCCGTGCGTCGAAGGTCATCGGTCGTTGCAGTTTGGTCGCCTCTGTTTCGCACGTCCGCCGGAGTCGCGGAAGAAGAAGAAGAAGAAGAAGAAGAAGAAGAAGAAGAAGAAACAGAGGTGAGGGGAGAGCGACAGTCGCCTTGGATGCCCTGCCGACTGTCGCTCTCCCCTCGCCTCCATTTCTTCTTCTTCTTCTTCTTCTTCTTCCGCGACTCCGGCGGACGTGCGAAACAAAGGTGACCAAACTGCAATGACCGACGACCATCGATGCACGGCGATCCTTCCTCGACGTGCGCAAGGACCAGGCGAACTCCCCTCGCTGACCAGGAACGATCGGCGATCGACCGTACGACGACAGCGATCCGGAGAACCCGAAACCGACGAAAGAAGGTACCCTAGCATTTTAAATCCCTAGACGAAGAAATACGGATTGTTTAATGCATAAGAATAGTCCATCATGATCCTGAGATCTTTATCTACATTTTTCGTATTCATGTCGTGATGATTTGACAACCGGAAGACCGCCGAAATCGAGGATGAAGTTCGGCGGCCCTATTTTATCGTAGGGACCAGTCGACCGATAATATCAATGGTCGACCGATCCGTGCGAAGAACTCGCAAGAGTTCCTTCGATCTGTCGACCAGCCTCACTAGAGCGGTCGACCGATCTATCTCTTAATAGACAATTCAGACATCGTGATCGGTCGATCGATCTTCTAGACGGTCGACCGATCCGACGCGTAGTGTGTGTCCTCATGACCTTACGATCGGTCGATCGATCATCAATACGGTCGACCGATCCTAGAGTAATCGGTCGACCGGCTCTTTGCGTATGGTCGACTGATCCACAGACATCCAAAAGAGAATAAGGGTCGACCAATTCAAGAGAACCGATCGACCGATATTGAGGAACGGTCTACCGGTCCAGTTAGGCTAGCTAGTCCAGATCGACCGGTTCAGTCAAATCCATTGGTCCAAACCAATCAGTTCGACCTACTCAAACCATAGAGAGATATTGAATTAATCTTGATATAGACATGGTCCGAATCGAATTCAGACCCAACTTGTGTCCGACTCATAAATTCTAATCGGAGACTATAACCAGTTCACCGATACTAGTAGAGTCCTATCATATAGACATTAATGCCCTTTTGATTCCCGATTCATAGACTATATGATAAAGCAAAGATACCTAAAACAAAGATAAAGATATGGGATTGTTATGTGCCGCCCCATTGTATGGAACAAAAATTACAGTATGGTATAGAGAGGGGCATGTAGTTAGCTGAGGAGATAGCGAACCTATTGGTCTTCAATGACCACTGTTCCTGAGACTTTAGGATCTTTCCCACCTATGTCTCGAAGAAGGGTGATGCATTGGTCACACTCCTTCCCCCAAAGAACATAGTATTGAGCCAGATGGATGGGTAGCTAACTGAGGAGACAGTGAACCTACAAGTTCTTAAATGACCACTGTTCCTAGGGTGTAGGTCATCTTCCACCTACATTCCGAACTGGGTGATGCATTGTCACACCCCCATTCCTTTTATGGGCTTACTGGCTTTACAAATTCATAGAAGCACCTCTGACATCCCAATCTAATAAAGTCGAGCTCGCATAGGACAACTAACTTTAAGGATACCATAGTAATGTAAAAGACGTAGTGTAACTCACAGCAATGCAAATGCAAAGTAAAGTATTGTACAGTATTGAACATGGTACAATAAAGTATGGAACATGGCACGGTAAAGATAATGTAGAGTAAAGACAAAGTATAGTCATAGTAAAGAACAGAGTACAAATATTGATATTGTTAAAGCGTGAAGTATTGACCCATTATAGTCAATGTATAGAAGTCAAAGTATAGTACTATTCATCACTGATATATTATTGCTATGATTATCATTGATCCCTATTTCACCGTCTATATTATTATTGTATTGGGCTTTTTGCTTATGGGTATTCGATTTCCCTGCATTAGAATTTTATAGGTGAGAATGCTGCTCAATGAGGTGTGGAAGCGCCCAGACTTGATGAACGCTGCACATGACTAATTACATCATCAAGATCTATTAGTTGCATTCAGTGTTAGGATTTACTTGTTATTCATGGACATCATGATCTTTCGCATATCGAATCTCCTTTTTGAAGAACTTGTTAATCTGGGATTGTTCTCCACTTTGTTACTAACTATATTAGCTATTGATGTCTCTTGACATTCCAATGTTTAAACTTCCGCATTAGAGTCTTTGATTATATTTCGTATTATATCGATTCCACGTATGCCATTTTGTTGAATGGTCATGGTCAATAGTGTAGTGGGCAGTGTAACGTTCCTAGGGTCAACTTGACTGCCTACGTGGCAGGAGGGGTGATTTTGGGGGCATTACAGTTTTGTATCAGAGCCTAAGTTCTTGGCTCCCTCATTGATCATAGTAGAGCAAATATTCATGCATAGTCATTATTGTTCATATTGTTTCATAACTCAAAGTAAAGTCATGTGCAAGCTTCTCAAGCATCTGCGGCTCCACTCCTTAAATTAGTATTAAGTACATTTTGTATACAAATTTCTATTTTTCATTTGGTCACATTGTTCCTATAGATGCCTCCTCGAGGTATTATTGCATGAGTCGTACGAGGAAAGCAGAGGATCTTTTATGTGATGGAAACGAATGATCTAGCTCCAATTCCTGAGGAACTGGAGCGAGCGCGAGCGCATGGCCAAGGTCGTAACCGAGGTCGCGAACGTAATGTACCACCTCCCGCGATACAAGAAGAATTGGAACACTCTGACCCAGAAAGTGTTGGTAGCAACCAACCAAGGATGTCTCCACCACCAATAGAGCCTTCTGAAGATATCGTCCAAGAATATGCAGAACTGCGAGACCGAGAGCCAGAGAGTTCACCACCTCGCAAACATCGTCGCTGCTTATCCCCAGAGGAACTTGACTACTGCTCACGTTGTAATGTGTTCGGGCATTAACGCTGGCAGCATCTTCTCTGGAGGTTACAGGATGCAAAGAACACCTCAAAGAAGGATGAAGGAGAAACTTCACGATGTAATGATTAGTGTTTAATGTTCTTGATGTGGAAGGCCTTAGTGTGCCTTAGACGAATCCTTATGTTTTATTTTGACTAACTCTACCATGAGATTGACTTTTGTTTTAAGTGGATATTGAGCCATAAGGTCTCAATTATGATTTAAGATTTTTATTTTGATTAAAGATATTTGGTTATATGCTATTTCTCAAATATTTGCATGGTCTTTTTATATATGTCTCATCAAAGAAGATTACAAGTGTCCACTAGTGAAAATGAGATACCCAATGAAGGGGAGACCCCTTTCATTCATCCACCTCCATCTTCTCCTCCTCCACTTCCACCTTCTCCTCCACCTGAACAAGTGTGCAGCAAGGACGACAAGTTCCCCTTCCCTGCACAATACAAGAGTTCTGGAGGTCGAAACCTCCGATGTTTAATGGAGAAGGGGGCATAGAAATAGCTGAACAGTGGATGGAGACGATAAAGGACAAGTTCGACATCCTAGACGTCCCTGAAAACAAGAATGTACTATTCATTGGAGACACTCTCCAGAAGGACGCGAAGGAATGGTGAAAAGCAAAGAAGACCACCAGTTTTCCGGAAGTCGGAATCGTTGCCTGGGAGGACTTCCGCAAGGCATTCGAGTCCCGCTTCTTCCCTAAGTTCCAAAGGGATTTGACGCAGAAAGAATTTCTAAACTTGGAGCAAGGGACCATGACAGTGTTCCAATATATGATCAAGTTTGTTCGACTGAGGAAATACTCCAAGTTGATTATGGATGAACAAGATGTAATGAAGCGCTTTGTTGACGGGCTGAACCCCGCCTTGAGGTCCCAGACAAGACTAGGGAATTGCAAAACCCTGGATGAGATGGTCAGTTTGGCTAAACTGACCGAAAAGGACCACCAAGACCTTTAGAAGGACAAGAGGGTCCAACAAAACGTGAGGCAGAGTTCCCAGCAACAACACCAATTTAAGGGAAACAACCGTCAGCAACAACGACGGGACAACCAGCCCCATCCTTACCCAACACCTCAACAGTACAATCGTCCACAACAACAGCCTTACCGTTCTCCACAACAAGCTCCACTACAGCAATAGCAACCACAACAGCAGCAACAGAACTCAAGGCCCCCTCAGCAGGCGCAAGGCGTCCAGCTCAACAGCAGAGGCAACAACCTCCCAGAGCCCCTCAAGCACCATCCGCACAAGGTGAGCGGGTTTTATGCAACACCTGTGGTAGGACCCATGCAAGGAAATGCCGCATGAAGACTGGTGCATGTTTCCACTATGGTGGAATGGGCCACATCGTAGTGAACTGCCCAAGACGTGGGCAGCAACAGCTAGTACAAGAAAGACTCTTCAACTTGAAAGATGACGCTCCACTGAATGACGTTGAGGTCATTCGAGGTACGCTATTCGTAGCTGAATTACCCACTATAGTATTGTTCGATTCTGGTGCCTCCCATTTCTATATATCTAAAGAGTGTGCCCATACATTAGTGTTAATTGCAATGGACCTAGATCATAAAATGAATATACTTACCCCACAAGGAACCCTGATTACCACAAAGTACCTCCATAATGTACCCATAGAGATTGAGAAAAAGAACTTCCCTGCAAGTCTTATCATTATTCCTATGAGAGATTATGATATAATTTTGGGTATGGATTGGCTAATCTCCCACGATGCTTTTATATTGTGTAAGCAAAAGAAGGTGGTTATAGGTACACAAAGTACAGACAAAGTCATCGTCAGAGGCATTGCACAGAAGGAACAAAAAATCATAGTGTCTGCCTTGAAGGCACATAAACTACTCCAAAAGGAGTGTAGAGATTATATGGCAAGTGTTACCAAGATAGCAGAGCCAGTCAAGACCCCTCAAGACATAGAGGTTGTGAAGGAATATCCTGATGTATTCCCAGATGACGTTAGTGGTCTACCGCCCAGAAGGGAGATAGACTTTCATATCGAAGTGGCACTCGGCACAGCACTGATCTCCAAAGCTCCATACCGCATGGCCCCAACAGAGATGAATGAATTGAAGAACCAGATTCAAGAGCTGCTGGACAAAGGCTTCATCAGGCCTAGTGTGTCACCATGGGGTGCACCAGTCCTCTTTGTCAAAAAGAAGGACGGATCGTTAAGACTTTGTATCGACTATAGAATGTTGAACAAAGTCATAGTAAAGAACAAGTACCCGCTACCACACATCGATGACTTATTTGATCAGTTGTCCAAAGCAAATGTTTTCACTAAAATTGATCTGAGGAGCGGATATCATCAACTAAGAGTAGCAGAAGAAGACATCCCAAAGACAGCCTTCAGGTCATGGTACGGACATTATGAGTCCCTAATAATGTCGTTTGGGTTAACAAATGCCCCGGCATCATTCATGGACCTCATGAATCAAACTTTCCACGAACATCTGGATAAGTTCGTAATTGTCTTCGTCGACAATATCATCATCTACTCGTCAAGTATAGAGCAACACAGGGAACATCTGAGGATAGTATTGAAGACTTTGCGAACAAAGAAATTATACGCAAAGTTTTCAAAATGTGAATTTTGGTTAGAAGAGATGATGTTCCTTGGCCACATCGTCTCCAAAGATGGAATCGCAGTCGATCCAGCGAAGGTGGAAGCAATATCTAACTGGTTTCAATCGAAGAATGTTTCAGAGATCAGGAGCTTCCTTGACCTGGTAGGATACTATAGACGATTCACCAAGGACTTCTCCACAATTGCATTGTCGCCGACCAAGCTTACCAGAAAAGGGAAAAAGTTTATCTGATCGACCAAGTGTGAAGAAAGCTTTCAAGAATTAAAGAAGCAGCTAACTTCAGCACTAATTCTGACGTTACCATCGGACAACGGTGGTTACGTAGTCTATAGTGATGCTAGTGGTACGGAATTGGGGTGCGTACTGATGCAACATGGGAAAGTAGTGGCATACGCATCCAGACTGTTGAAGAAACATGAGGTCAATTATCCAACGCATGATCTCGAATTGGCAGCACTAGTGCTTGCCCTCAAGCTTTGGCGCCATTACCTATATGGAAAAGAATTTGTGGTCTGCACTGACCACAAGTGCTTGAAATACGTCTTCACACAGAAGGATTTGAATATGCGCCAAAGACGATGGATGGAGTTCTTAAAGGACTATGAGTTCGCTATCAACTACCATCCGGGTAAAGCAAACTCTATAACAGATGCACTTAGTCGAAAGTGGGAAGGATATGTCGCCTTCGTGCGCCTTCGGCAATTCGAAATGATGGAGGAACTTTTCAAGTGGACACCAAGGGTAAGACATGATGGGTCACTGATGATGATGCAACGTATAGTACCATACATTATAGGGAGAATCATTGAGGCACAAGTAGAAGATACAGACTATCAAACAATGATGATAAAAACTAGTCTCGAGACGATAAATTTCAAGGTCTCTTCAGATGGTGGCATTAGGTACCGTGATCGTTTATGGGTACCGAACAATCCGGAATTGCGAAGAGAAGTCCTAGACGAGTGTCACAAGTCTGAATTTGCAATCCACCCAGGGAGTACCAAAATGTATAAAGATGTAGAGAGGAGTTTCTGGTGGCCCGATATGAAGAAGGAAATCGCAGACTATGTCTCCAAATGCATAGTTTGTCAACAGGTCAAGGTGGAATACCAAAAATCCCAGGAAACTTTAAAAAGTCTTGGCATCCCACAGTGGAAGTGAGAAGAAATATTAATGTACTCCATCACGGATTTACCCCGGACTCAGAAGGGGCATGATGCCATCTGGGTAATAGTGGACCGACTCACTAAATCGGCTCACTTCCTACCCATTAAGGTAAAACAATTTCTTGAAAGCCTAATGTACCTATATGTGCAAGAAATCATTAGATTTCATGGGATCCCCTCAGTTATTGTATCTTATAGGGATCCCAGATTCACATCAAGATTTTGGAAGTGCCTCCAGAACGCTTTTGGGACGAGGCTCCACTATAGTACAGCCTTCCATCCCCAGACCGACGGTCAATCAGAGAGGACGATCCAGATACTGAAGAACATGCTTAGAGCATGCGCACTGGATTGGCACGGTAACTGGGACAAAAACTTACCTCTCATCGAGTTCTCCTACAACAATAGCTTCCATGGTAGCATACAGATGTCTCCATTTGAAGCATTGTATGATCGACCATATTGCTCCCCGGCATGTTGGGGCGAAGTGGGCGAAAGAAAGATCTTGAGCGTAGAATTACAGAAGCAAACCAAAGAGTACACAAATAGGGTTGAACTGAAAAAGAAGAGGATGAAGTCCGCTCAAGATCGTCAGAAGGTCTATGCGGACAAGAAATGCCGAGAACATACCTTCAAGCCAGGAGATCAAGTTCTGCTTAAGGTCTCCCCCACCAAAGGAGTGATGCGTTTTAGTAAGCGTGGGAAATTGAGTCCAAGGTATGTAGGCCCATTTGAGATTTTAAATATGGTTGGGGACTCAGCTTCCAGGTTAGCGCTACCCTTGGCGTATGCTAGAGTACATAACGTCTTCCACGTATCATTACTCCGGAAGTACAATCATGACTACGCCAACGTGATCCAAATTGAGAAATCAAACCTCAACGAGGATCTGACATATGAAGAACAACCTACGGAAATATTGGAATACCAAGAACACCAACAAGGGAAGAAGAGAGTATCACTAGTCAAAGTAGCATGGAAGCACCATCAAGGAAAATAGGCAACATGGGAAGTGGAATTAGAGATGCGAGAAAAATTTTCACAATTATTTGGTAAGTCCTAACCCTTATCTAAATTCGAGGACGAATTTTTTTAAGGGGGTAATAACGTCTACAAAATTCAAAGAAAGAAATGTTTCAAAAATTCGAAATCAATGCAATTAATGGAAATCAACTCAAAAATCAAATTGGATTAGCAATTAAGGAAGAATTCGAAATGAATTCGAAATAAAAAAAAGAAAACGTCATCTAAAGAAATGACCGACAGGGGAGGTAAATCCTCCCCTGATCGTGCCCCACGATCGGCCGGCCATCTGGCCGATCGATGCTATAAAGAGGGCAAATAGGAGCGCCCCTGCGACCCTTGGATGCCCTACCGACTGTCGCTCTCCCCTCGCCTCTGCTTCTTCTTCTTCTTCTTCTTCTTCTTCTTCTTCTTCTTCTTCTTCTTCTTCTTCTTCTTCTTCTTCTTCTTCTTCTTCTTCTTCTTCTTCCGCGACTCCGACGGACGTTGCGAAATAGAGGCGACCAAACTGCAATGACCGATGACCTTCAACGCATGGCGATCCTTCCTTGACATCCGCAAGGGCCAGGCGAACTCCCCTCGCCGACCAGGAACGACCGGCAATTAGCCGTACGACGACAACGATTCGGCGAACCCTAAACCGATGAAAGAAGGTACCCTAGCATTTTAAATCCCTAGACAAAGAAATACTGATTGTTTAATGCATAAGAATAGTCCATCATGATACTGAGATCTTTATCTACATTTTTTGTATTCATGTCGTGATGATTTGATGACCGAAAGACCGCCGGAATCGAGGACAAAGTCCAGCGGCCCTATTTTATCGTAGGGACCGATCGACCGATATATCAATGGTCGACCGATCTGTGCGAAGAACTTGCAAGAGTTCCTTCAGTCTGTCGACCGGCCTCACTAGAGCGGTCGACCGTTCCGGGCTCACGATCGGTCGACCGATCTTCTAGACGGTCGATCGATCCGACGCATAGTGCGTGTCCTCACGACCTTACGACCGGTCAACCGATCATCAATACGGTCAACCGATCTGACGTGTAGTGCGTGTCCTCACGACCTTACGACCGGTCAACCGATCATCAATACGGTCGACCGATCCTAGAGTAATCGGTCGACCAGCCCTTCGCGTGCGGTCGACTGATCCACATACATCCAAAAGAGAATAAGTGTTGACCGATTTAAGAGAACCGATCGACCGATATTGTGGAACGGTCGACCAGTCCAACTAACGGTCTACCGGTCCAGTTAGGCCAGCCAGTCCAGACCGACCAGTTCGGTCAAATCCATTGGTCCAAACCAACCGGTTCGACCTACTCAAACCATAGAGAGATATTGAATTAATCTTGATATATACATGGTCCGAATCGAATTCAGACCCAACTTGTGTCCGACTCATAAATTCTATCGGAGACTGTAACCAGTTCACCGATACTAGTAGAGTCCTATCATACAGACATTAATGCCCTTTTGATTCTTGATTCATAGACTATATGATAAAGCAAAGATACCTAAAACAAAGATAAAGATATGAGATTGTTATGTGCCGCCCCATTGTATGGAACAAAGATTACAGTATGGTATAGAGAGGGGCATGTAGTTAGCTGAGGAGATAGCGAACCTATTGGTCTTCAATGACCACTATTCCTGAGACTTCAGGATCTCTCCCACCTACGTCTCGAAGAAGGGTGATGCATTGGTCACACTCCTTCCCCCAAAGAATATAGTATTGAGTCAGAGGGACAGGTAGCTAACTGAGGAGATAGTGAACCTATAAGTTCTTAAATGACCACTGTTCCTAGGGTGTAGGTCATCTTCCACCTACATTCCGACTGGGTGATGCATTGTCACACCCCCCATTCCCTTTATGGGCTTACTGGTTTTACAAATTCATAGAAGCATCTCTGACATCCCAATCTAATAAAGTCGAGTTCGCATAGGACAACTAACTTTAAGGATACCATAGTAATGTAAAAGACGTAGTGTAACTCACAGCAATGCAAATGCAAAGTAAAGTATTGTACAGTATTGAACATGGTACAGTAAAGTATGGAACATGGCACGGTAAAGTTAAAGTAGAGTAAAGACAAAGTATAGTCATAGTAAAGAACAGAGTACAGATATTGATATTGTTAAAGCGTGAAGTATTGACCCATTATAGTCAATGTATAGAAGTCAAAATATAGTACTATTCATAACCGATATATTGTTGTTATGATTATCATTGATCCCTATTTCACCGTCTATATTATTGTTGTACTGGGCTTTTTGCTCATGGGTATTCGATTCTCCTGCATTGGAATTTTGCAGGTGAGAATGCTGCTCAATGAGGTGTGGAAGTGCTCAGAGCTTGATGGACGCTGCACATTACATCATCAAGATCTATTAATTGCATTTAGTGTTAGGATTTACTTGTTATTCATGGACATCACGATCTTCCGCATATCGAACCTCCTTTTTGAAGAACTTGTTAATCTGGGATTGTTCTCCACTTTGTTACTAACTATATTAGCTATTGATGTCTCTTGACATTCCAATGTTTAAACTTTTGCATTAAAGTCTTTGATTATATTTCGTATTATATTGATGTCACGTATGTCATTTGTTGAATGGTCATGGTCAATAGTGTAGTAGGCAGTATAACGCTCCTAGGGTCAACCTGACTGCCTACGTTGCAGGAGGTGCGATTTTTGGGGCGTTACTCGTCCTCTCAAAAAAACATCGGAGACAGAGTTCCGATCGCAATTTGCCAAAAAATCCATAGCACGATTTGCTTCACAGAAAATGTGGTGATAAGTAAAATATTGAATGAGTTCATATCATGCCAAATATGGCGTACAACGTTTAGGATTTTCCAAGTGCAAGGCTTCTTCCTTAGGATGATGTCAGTCAAAAGAGAAGAGTCTGTATGACAAGAGACCCTATGTAGACAGTAGCAAATGCCCATCATGAGCCCCCAAGCTTCATATTCCAAGACCGCGACCACGTCTTTCCTGAGTGCACTTGCAAAAATAAAACTACCATTCTCAGCATGAATGATATATTTGGCACCTCCAGCCCAGGCCCACAAAAGGATCCATCTGAGTTAAGGTGAAACCAACTCAGGGGTGGAGGCTCCCACTTGACCAAAAGGTCGCGGGGGGAGAAGCTAGTGCAAGTGTATGCCTCAAATAGGTTGTGTCTAACATATTGTGGCTGGCCAGAACTCTCCCTCCAACGTCATCGAAATGGGATTGAAAATGGGCATCATTAAAAGCAAAGAGTGATCTTAAGGTAGCCTTGGACGGAGGGTCTAGGTCGTCACCCTCTCGGATCCAATCACCGGACGGCCAAGAGGGGTGGTACCAAAAAGAATCAATCAAATCGACACCGTCCTTGACCTCATCGATCCTCGCCATTGTCAAACTCATCGATCTTTGACATCATCAATCATCACCATCAATCCTTGCCCTTTCCACCATCGCTTGAACCCACAACAACATTAACATTGATCAACTCCATCGATCCTCGCCATCACCATCGACACTTGCGCCCTCACCACCGACGGTCGTGAACCTCACCGTCGATGCTCGCGCCCTCACCGTTATTTTAGGTGTTGTCAAACATAGTCTTGAGTATGATGTTTTGAATAAAACTAAAAAAAATATTTTAGGTTTAATATTACATATAATATATTTAATTACTTGTTCATGAATGTTCTTATAATTACTAATATAATTAAAACGTCTAATCCATGAATGTTCTTATAATTACTAATATAAAACAATACATATTTTTACATGTTTAAAAGTTATTTATCTTTATGGTATAATTAAAATTTAAAAAACTTTTGGAATAGAAAAATAGGAACATCGAAAAAGTAAAATTAATTTTTAGCTGCTTATTAACTTGTGATGTATTTTAGCTCCCTAAACATTTGCTTGTTCTATATATAACAAAACAAAAAGTATATTAGTAACCCATCATTATCATAAATATTTTTATATTGTTCATATAAATCAGCTCAACATTTTCTGAATTTTAACATGTTATACATGCTTCGTGAGGAAAGTTAAATAAATATTATTTGAACTTTAACATAATATTGCACTAAATTTTCATTAATTTTGGACGGACACATGAATAGGTGACGGGCCAAATTATATAGGTTGAACTTAATCAATGTATATCTTCATCAAATCAGGATGAGTCATGAACATATATAGTGGAATCAATCTCACTATAAGAAAAGTTGATATTTTCGACAGCCTAAACTGTTGAAAATTGTGAAGAATTCGTCGGAAAGGAAAGTTTGCGATGAATTTTTCGATGGGAGAGAACCGTCAAAAAATGCCTCGTCACAAATATTTTTCGATGGCTATTCTAGAGCTATCAGAAGTTCCCATAGCTCGAACCGTGAGAACATTTCTCATTACTCGAGCCATGAGAAAATTTGTCATGCCTTATGTCGTGGGAAGTTTTGCCACAGCTCCAGCTGTGGGAACCTCCCACGGCTTAAGTCGTGGCAAAAGTTTCTCACTACTCAAGCCGTGGAACTTTCCACGGCTAGACCGTGAAAAGGTGTTTCCCACGACCAAAGCCATGTAAAATTTTCTTTTGTAAAAAAATATTTTTAAATTTTTTTTAATAAATTACATATTATAAAATACTTTTGTTAGACTTTCGATAGTCGTTGTTCCCATGTGTTATCAAATACTTGTCGCACATCTTGACTTGGGTAATCGGATATTGATTTTCGACCATATCCAATATTCGCATGACTAACACAGTATCCAAGACCGTAGTGCGCCCCTTCTTGACTCCGTCATGATTCATCCATAATTGTCGAGAGGTCAATGGTGTCGCCTCCTCTTGCATGCCCTGGGCATAGTGCTCGACTTCTTTTACTTTGTAACTCTCTTGTAAGTTTACAAAGTGGCATTTCCTAATAAAGGTTACATTATGAATCTTACATATGTCTCCCAAGCAAATGATGAAACTCATTCGGAATTTTTGTTTTGATGAGTTTTAAGAAAAGTCTCATCTTCCGTGAGTATATTACCCGTCTCTTTTTCCTGCAATTAAAACCAAAGTTAGAACATTAAATGAAATTACAAAGTTACAAATGTTTACCGGTCTCCTTGCAATTAAAACCACCCACATGCAGACATGCTCCCTGGTTAGATTCTCGATTTGTCTTAGCATTTTCGCATGCCTCAATAGACCACTTAGCTAATAACTCGGTCCAAACTGCCTCTGAATTCCAATTTGATTGTTCTTTGCAGCTCGTGCATCCGACAATATTGAGGACAGTCATTTCGAGTACCTAGAATTGAATGCCTTCCACATTTGCTATGTGTGCTCGTGGTCCCACCACACGTCAGCCTTTAAAGAAAAACATTTGGATTAAACATAAATAACAAAAAAGTTATATTGTAAGCCATAAAGATTTGTCAGTAAGCAAATGAAAATTATAAGCTGAAATCCTCAAAATAACATATGTCTCGTAGCATAAGGAATATCTCTCCATGTAAGTCATGACTCTGAATACCACTGTCGAATTACCTTAATACAAGTAGTTGCAGTGGGTTTTGATGGGTAAGACCTATAAAAACATAATAAGATATATATTTATTAAATAGATGCTAAATATATGTACAGTCACTTACTCACAACTACCACCTGGCAATAAATATTTTTTATACTGATTTCTCGATGTAGAAGTATCAGTAAAGTCTTCCGGCATTTGCATCTCCATGTCAGCAATGTCAGGCATCTATGTCCCCATGTCCTCCGCTGAGTCATCTTTCTGGTGCAGCATGTCGCTTTATTATGTAGGTCTAGGCATAATGGCCTTCTCTCCACCTCCTTCTTTTTCTCTAGAATGAGTGGCCTTCTCTTTTTTCCCTTCTCTTTCCCTTACTTTTTCCTTTACCAAAATGAAACATCTACAAACAAATAATATTTGCAAACTAAATAAACTTGTCACTATACAATAAAAGTATAATTGCATCACATTAACCTGAAATTTGGCCACATCCTCTATGGCATCTTCAGAAATTGAATCGTATGTATAACTCGAGAACCAAATTCTAATGTCCGGAGGTTGAAAAAGAACGAATTAATCTAGATTCCTATGAAATGCTAAATCTATTGAATAAAATAGAAAAACTCACGAGAAGGCAAAGAATACAAATTGATTCACTCTTATCAAGCAACCATTAGTCTGATGATTTGTGTGGAGACATCGTAAACTCTATTTGCAATAATTTGAAAAGCATAAAAGTCGTGATTCTGACTGTCTGCAAAGTTTACAATTTTGTGCTTTGACATTTTAAACAAGGACACCTAATAGATCCTTCCTGTTCAAACTATACTTGTGTGAATTCTACATGACCGAGGTTAATTCTATTGTACATCCACCAATGATTAATGCAAGTTAGAAGACAACAAACACATTACTTAAATTACTAAAGTAATCCAACAAGTAACACAAGTGAATAACTAATTTAGATTACTAAAGTAGATAACAAATAATAACAATTTGAAATTATTAACATGGATGTCACGATCGTAGACGGCCGGATCTCGCCACTCATGGCCATCACGGACGTGCACGGCCGGATCTGACCATTAACTATGGTTCACGCCCATGATGGTCAGATCCGGCCGTCATATGTCGAATTTGGTCGTTCATGGTGTGAACGGCAGTTAATGGCCAGATCCGGGATGTGGCCTTGATGATCATGAATGGTCAGATCAGCTTTCAACGGACTTACCAATGGCTTAACCTGTCATTGGGTATAATATTAAATATTATTTTTCAATTCCCACGGTTGAAATCATGAGAACTTTCAACGGTCCAGTACCCGTAAGAACTTCCGACAATTGTGACCGTCTGAAAGCCCTCCTAATATAACAATAGTCTCACATCCTTATATTATTAAATAATATTTTTTATTTCCAACGGCTGCAGTCGTGGGAACTTCCTAGCCATCGGAACACTATTCTTTCAATATAAAATATATGTTATGATATATATAATATTATCTTTGGTTTCCAATGACTTTAGTCATGGGAAGTTCGCCTTTCGTTCAATATAAAATATATGTTATGATATATAATATTATCTTTTGGTTTCCAACAGCTTTAGTCATGAGAAGTTCCGATGACCATAATTGTTGGAATGCTTTCCTTTCAATATAAAATATACATTATGATATATAATATTATTTTTTATTTCTAATGGCTCTAGCCATGGGAAGTAGCCATCGGAATGCCTTCCTTTCAATATAAAATATATGTTATGATATACGATATTATTTTTTATTTCCAATGGTTCTAGTCGTGGGAATGTCAGAACGCCTTCCTTTCATTATAAAATATTATTTTAGATTTCTAGCCATGGGAAGTTTCGATGGTTCCAAAGTCGTCGGAAGTTTCGAGCCAACTATCTGTTCGAGATTTATCTCTAGCACTTTGTGGTGAAGGATTGGTCCAAGCCGGTGGATGTGGATCAATTCTCCTACTAAATGCAGAAGAATAAGGCCACGCAACAGAGTGCCTTCGGGATCATCACAGGGCATTAGCCTATGACCCCGGTTGCGCTCACGGCCCGGTACGCAAGGAGGTGCCTGGATGCATACCAAGTCACCCGAGGATGGCAGGACAGGGTAAAGGAGTCCATGGCTATCTAGACAAATCAATAAGGAAGATAAAGAAGTTCACAGACCAGCAGCGAAGGCACTTGGAGTTTCAAGTCGGGGACAAGGTCCTTGTGAACCTACAGACGCAGAAGTTCAAGGCTCTCAAGCACTTGCAACAGGGGCTGTTGAAGAGGTATGAAGGCCTCTTCACCATCACAAGGTGCTCTATCGAGTAGAACTTCCCCGAATGTGAGCATGCTCAAGAAGTACCACGAAGACCGTGGAGGGGTCTTCAACGGCAGAAGAAGCAGGATGCGCCGTTAGCGGCCACACCAAGCAAATAGACATTGTCGAGGGCGGCAACACCTTCGGTGGGGGAGGATTGTCACTCCTCGCCTTAGGAACTTCACCGGGGCGCATGGTGGGTCGGGCGCTCCCCGTCCGAACCCAGCCATGTACGGTCTCAATGGGTCTCAAGAGCGCCCGGGGGGCTTTTGGGCAAAGATGAGATGTTTGGGATGAGCATATTCGATAGAAGGCACGAGGAGGCTCCATGGGACGCAGGAATGTGTAGGCGGCACATTCCATGCCCACATTGGCAGAATGTCCATTTTGGCATAATACCTAGTTTTGCATAATGCACAGTTTGGTAGTAGCTGCACGGTACGATGGTGCGATGCGCACTTTGGCAATGACGAGGCAAATGCGTTCAGGCCCATGCCAGCCCATTCGAAATGACCCAGAAAGGTGGCAAGCTCTGATGCATGCAAAATATAACATATTTTAGTTTATTATTTTAATTAAGTTTTTAGTAATTTGTTCATGGCATGCATAATTTTTAGTCACTTTTATTCATAATCCCGGATTTATCGATTTTGACTATTAATGTTTTGAATATTTTTACTAAAGAGGAATTTACTTAATTCTTATAATTATTTTGCAGGTAATATGAACTAGCCGTAAAGAATTATATTTCGGCCGATATGATCTCATGGTTGGATAAATTACATCTTACTTCGTTGGGGGTAAAAACGAATGTAACTTGAATTTTGGGCGTAACGAGATTACAATTCTTCGTTTTGGCCGAGATTAGGATAAAGGACTTATCGTTTTTGGCTGAGATTCAGAAGTATTTTATCGTTTTGGCCGAGATATGAAGGGGGTAAAGATAAAAAGATGTTATCTTTTTTGGGCGTAATGGAAAGGAAATCTTAGTTTTGGCCGAGATTTGAATGGAGTAAAGATAAGACGGATTTATCTTTTGGGCGTAATAGCTTTATAGTTTTGGTCGAGATTTAGTGAGAGAAACAAAGTTTATCGGCCGTAATCAACTCAAGTGTTATCTCACAAATTTAAAGTTGACCGTACGATATTACGGCTGAGATCAACTTGAAGACCGTCCGCACATATAAATAGAGAAGGAAGCCATCATCCCAATTCGTGCTCTGGAGTTCAGGTTTCTTTCACAGCGAGTCGTAGCTCTGCAGGCTTCGATCAAAGAGGAGAGAGGTGCGACGGCAGGAGGTTGATCGCGACTCGGATCAAGTCCGAGAGGATGCCCGACTGTTTGCCCAATTCGAGAGCTCTACTTTTATTTTGGGTGTAATTCTTTCAATTTTTATAAATTATATTTTATTATCTCCCAAATATTTCTAGGATGAACTTCATATTTTTAAGATTATTATTTTAGGAGGTTATTAATTGAAGGGAAATGTTTGGACCCTATTTTATTTGTTTTAATCTTTTCTGATCAATTATTAATTGTGCTTAATGCTTTTATGTTAGTTAATTGAATTTCTGAATTAGGCTATACCAGTTTGTGGAGTGTTTAATTTCAAAATTCATTATACTAATTATAATTGATTTTATTTAAAATTAATACTTGACATAAATTTGATAACTAGTGTGTGGAGAATCAAATTTGTGTGGTCTATTAATCTATACCAGTTTGTGGAGTGATTAATAGTCTAGGGAATTTAATTTAATGCATCTTAATTTTAATATGATTTTGAAGGTACCAGTCGTGGAGACTTTAATTCTTATTAATTTAAGATAGTTCTACATACTTAGGTTGAGAGATGTCAGCTGTAGAGATCACAAGTTAATCATGTTAGATTACTTTAGGGAGACTCTAATCCATCTTTAAAAATTAAATTTATCTTTTATGGTTCAAATATTTATCATAATATATTTTCATTCTAAGGCCTAACTTCAACACCACTACATTATCTTATCTTTATCTTATTTTCTTTATTTTATTTTACAAAACTCGTTTTTAAAATACATGTTTTTTTCTCTTTTATTAATTTATAAATTCAGATATTTAATTAATACCTCGTGGGTTCGACACTCTTTACTCCTTTTTACTATATTACTTGAGCGACTAGTGCACTTGCTAGTGATTTTATTTTGCTACATCATTTTACGCATCAAGCTCCGAGTAGGAAAGTGGGCCACAAGCACCGACCAATGATTGGCGGCGTATAAGATGCACGCGACATCTTATCTTCAGACCGGCCAATCATGGCGCTCAGGAGGATCATCCTCGGCGTGATTTCTGGTGAGGAGATTGTGAAGATAAATCACAGGCGTCAGAAAGGGGGTTTTGCACTCATGGAGATCAAGAAGGATCCCTTTATTCATGGATATATAAAAAAGGGAGGTTAATATTGTAACCATTCCAAGTTGTATAAATAGACCTTTGTACTTACCTTATATGATCATCGAATAATATCCAAGCTTTCCCTTGAAATCCGAGTGCTTCTCTTGTGCATTATCTTTAGGGTTTTCATTGTGTTAGTGCACGATCATCCGGAGCGGACGTCTGACAGGCTGCTTGGCGCCCTCATGTAGGAAGGTCTCCATGGCCAGCACACTAGGATTTTGGACGTGGAACTTTAGGGCGTGACAACATGGTATTAGAGCGAGGTTGTTGCGACAATGTCCGGAGAAGGAGAGAACCTTTGACAAGGAGCCGATCCACAGAGGCAGAGGCGGCCACATGCGGTGGCGGCCAAGGCAAAGGATACGGCCACAAGCGGTGGCAGCCCAGGCACTGGCACGCACGGTGCGGCGGAAAGGAGGACAACTCATGGGAGGTAGGAGCCAATGGGCTCCCTTAAGAGGCACGTCGAGATGTTGGGGCAAAAGCTCCAAGACACAGACAAGGAGGTCATTGGCCTGGAGAGCACGGTCTGGTGCTAGAGGAGGGCGCAATCGCGCTGCAGGACATTGAGGCACGACTTCAGACCATGGAAGAAACCATGGAGACCAAGGTCAACGCGATGGAGGTCGACCTCCTATTGATGAAGTGGCAGTTCCTCATCGTAGGAGGACTCCCATTGCACACGTTCGTCCCCAAGTTCACCGGCCCCGAATCAAAGAAATACGATAGCGTTCGGGAGGTGACAACCATCGATGACTTCCTCTATTGTTTAGAGAAGGGCTTCAAGATTAATAAGATCGTTGTCGAGAAGCATTAGATATGGTCGTTCTATACCTGGTGGATGGTGCACTCCTCTAGTGGCTGCACATGGAGGAGGAAATCATGAAGGTCACACTTGGAATGATTTCAAAAAGGAACTAAAGAAGCAGTTCTACCTAGGCAATGTCTAGGAGGTTGCCATGAATAAATCGACCGCTCTCCGCCAGACGAGCTTGGTGAGAGATTATATCGAGTGCTTCTAGCCGATCATGTTAGAGATGCTCGGCATTATGGAAGAGTCCACATGGCTCTTCTTCTTCATCAGAGAGTTGAAGCCATGGGCAGCGCACGAGATCAAACGGCAGAAGACGACGACCATGAAGGGGGATCTGGTCGCGAGTGGAGCTCTCGGCATTATGGAAGAGTCCACAGACGATGAAGGAGGGGCCACACACATGGGGTCCATCATGGCCTTAATGGCCACAACAACGATGCTCCCCATCAAGGACGCAAAGAAGCCACCATGGGTGATGGGTCAGATTGTGGTGAATGGTCACACTACGGGCTGCCCTGGTTGACATAGGGGTGACACAATTTCTTGGCGGCACAGGTGGTGACGCACCTTGGCGTCCCTTACGTCAAGGTTCTGGACTCATGAAGACGATGAATGCTATGTTCCAGCCCATCCTTGGCATGGCCAAGGACGTTCTTGTGATGTGAGAACCTGGGAGGGTGTCCTCAATAGGGAAAAGCAAACTCGGGAACGGTTCCGAGTCCAGGTGGACCCGGATTCACCCAACTTCTTCCGAGTCAAAATTTTTTTGACCCGGTACCGGTCCTGGTCGAATCAGGACCAGGTCGGACCCAAAAAATTGGGAATGAGATCGGGTTTTGGCCAGGAATGAGGTCGGGCAGCATACCTCAGAGTCATCACGTCGTTGTTGATTCGCGGACCACTGAGGAGAGGCTCAAGCGGCATCCGGCGGGTAGAGTCGGACAACACTTGCACCGAGGAATGTTGAAGAGGTATGAAGACCTCTTCACCATCACCAAGTGGGTAGACAAGGTGTCCTATCGAGTGGAGCTTCCCCCGAACCTACAACAACTTCATCTAGTTTTTCACGTGAGCATGCTTAAGAACTACAATGAAGACGCAGAGAGGTCTTCAAGGGCTAAAGAAGCAAGAGGCACCATGTGACGTCCTTCCACTCATTTTGGCACCACAATGAGTGAAACCGAAAAATCAATCGTTTAGATTCAAATTCAAATCTTTAACAGAAATCAACGTTCCAAAAATCAACTAACTCTAAAAATTTTCAAAAATTTCAGCATGACGTATGCGTAAATTCGTTCATGTGTCAAGTACAATATTTATCCATAATTCTTCACTTCACAAGCAATTTATAAAATTTAGTGTGCATCACTGGCAGTTTATAATTATTAACTAATATGGGACTCAAGCCCAAAAATTCTGAATTATATGAACATATGAGTTTTGTCTCAAAACTATTACATGAACAAAACATATCGAATGCTTGCCAAAATCCATTAAGGGTCAATCCCTTATCCAATTCCATGATAGAAATTCGCCCATATAATCTCATCCATAAACCATGGAGCCTCAACTCCCATCAATCAATTTATATCCACAATAAATCATGGGCCACAATTCAAAATCTGGCAGTGTCAAGATAAATAAAATCATAATAATTAGTTTAAAAGGAAACGATAAGCATCAAAAGAACAACATTGAGACAGATACGCTCTCCGCAGAATCTCACACACTATCCCTTTTGAATCAATATCCATTTCCAAACAAACATGCAGTATATATATTCTTTTCCTGTGAACATTAAGAGAAAAATGGGTGAGCATGGATTAAGCTCAGTGAGTTAAAACAACTATCTCAAGTATTAAAACCGTTGCAAAAATCCACATCTTTACTTCATATCATATTTAAAATTCACTCTTATTCAAAAGAAATTAATTCAGATAATGATCATGCAAAATGGATGTCATGTGTGCACATATATGATAAAATCATATATATATATATAATATAAGTTGGTGAATCATCATCAAATATGGATATCCAATCTCCTTAATGGAGAAATCAAACTCACCCCTCGTATCTCATTGACATAGGACGTTGAACTGTCCTTCGTATCTCATTGACATTGGGCTTGTTATCTTTTTTTTTTCAATCCCTCGTATCTCATTGACACTAGATGGTTGTTCTAATTCACCCCTCGTAGACAAAGACTCCATTTTTTCCTCTTTCCGGATGGTAAATATTTCTCAGAACATGGAGTGTGAATCAAACCCATGTTTGAATATCACTATATTGACACAGGATGTTGAAGCTGCTCTTCGTATCCCAATCGGTCTACCTGGAGTTGGCCAATTCTCCGAAATGAAAATACTCCGCCTTATGCGGGTTTTTATATAAAGTGCCTATGATGCATGAAGGCATATTCAAGGTGAAAGTTTGGAGCTTGAAGTCAACACACTAAAACATTTCATTTCAAAATCGAATCTTTTATTCAGGAAAACAATAAAACTTTTATCAAAATCGATAGGCTTCCAAAATTCATAATAAAATAACACAGTTCATATGATGGCACACATATGAAGCACACAAATAAGTATGATTATGCATGAAGAAAACGATCTCGAATATCTGCCCCACATCGGATGGGACAATATTACCACTCCAAAGAGTTAAGTAATTAATATCATTTGAGGTAAGTTCCCTCACCTTTGATTCCTTAAGTCTTCAACTAACTTCCATCTGAATCTGTTCAAAGAGGAGAAATATTTATTACATCCATTCAAACTTTATTTAGGAACATAATCTTAGCATTTAAGACATTTATAACTTCTAGATATTATTTATCTTTTAGTTCATTAATCACTTCATAATAATCCTTTCTAACGACATCTTGGTACCTAGAAATAATTTTCTTACCTAAATTCATAATTAATGAATTATAACTATCATATAAACTAATTTTCATACATTGATCATCAATTTTTAGAATGCTTACAAATAGGGGAAAACACTACAAGAAAAAGGCTAATTACAAATGGTCAAAATCGTCTGTAATCAGCCTCAAAACCATCTATAATCTCATTACGGACGGATTTATCGACAGAAATGATCCGTCGAAAAAATGATCATCGCAAATCATTTTTCAACGGTCGGAGAAAATTTGTCGAAAGTATCGATGATTTTGACCGCCAAAAGTTTCGGCAGTCGCGCGATCGCCGAAAATTTCGACGGTCAAAACCGTTGAAAGTTTCGGCGGTCGTCGCAACCCGCCGAAGCTTTCGACGGTCACAAATCGTCGAAACTTTCGGCGGTCATCACAACCGTCGCAAAGAAGTTTCAAAATATAAAAAAAATTAGTCGGCCGCCTGCAGCAAGATCCGACCGCCAGATCACGCCGGCTGGCAGCCGATCAGGCCGCGGCCAGCCGCCGGCCGCCCTGACGCAGATCCTGCCGCCCGCGTCTAGATCCAGCAGCCTGGCGATAGATCCGGCTGCCTACGACCACATCCGGCCGCCAAGCGGCCGATCCGGTCGTCCGCGATGGCCGCCAGCGGCCAGATCGGCCGCTTGGCGGCCACATTCTGGAGAGAGAGAGAGAAAGAGAGTTGTGCACGAGGGTCGCCGGCGATCGTCGTCCGGGCGGGTCGTCAGGTCGTCGAGGGAGAGAGAGAGGAGAGAACGAGAGAGAAGTAGATAATGGAGTGGGATTGGGAAGATTATATATATATATATATATATATTACATATGTAGGTGGAAAGATGACAAAGCGGGAAAACAAAAAAAAAGCGGGATAGTAAAATTTTAATTACCGACGGCTCTAACTATCGGAAAAGTAAATATTAATTATTTTTAAATTTACCGACGACTGTGATCGTCAAAAATTATTTAATTATAAAAATAAAATACTATATTTAGTTATATATAATATTTATTTTTTTATTTTACCGATGGTTTGAACTGTCGCTAATTATTACCGACGGTCGGAACCATAAAAAATTACAACGGTTCGGACTGTCACTAATTATATTAATAAAATACTCCTCATATTATACTATTATACATTTACTGATAGTTATGACCATCGAAAATTGCGGCGGATAGATATTCGTAGGAAATATTGACGTTCCTAATCATCAAAAAATAAAATAATAATATAACAAATTACATAATTTATTATTTTCATTATCGACGATTGTAACCGTCGGAAATTCCGTCGAAAATTACGACGGATGGATATCCGTCGGAAATATTGACATTCCTAATCATAAAAAAATAAAATAATAATATAATAAATTGCATAATTTATTATTTCATTTCCAACGGTTGTGACCATCGAAAATTTCGTCGGAAATATTTCCGTCACAAAATCCATCGCAAATTGCGATGGATTTCTATCCGTCGAAAATTGCCCATCGGAAAATGGTAAATTTCTTGTAGTGAAAGAAATCATCAATTAATAGTATCCTACTCAAAACTTAACGGACAACCCCCTATCATATCCAATTAAGCATATAATAATTTGAATTAGCCCCTATAACCAATTCTTATCAATTATGAAAATTTAAATCTTATAAATAATTTCGGCCACCAATCATCTCTTACCACAATAATGAAACCACGCTCTCGAAGCTAATGTCACAACCACGTTCTCAAAATCAATGTCGCACCCGTCGAAACGTCGAACAATCGTCGATCGCCTTTTCATCAATAATAAATATTATTATTTAAAATCAGTTCACATAACTGCTAATAAATATAATATGCGCATTTCCCTTTCTCTTACCATCACACTCTGAGGGTGAATCATCGAAAACGTCGGAGGACGATCGGAAACCGAAATCAACAAACCTACAAGTAATTTGTGATTACTTTTCATACGGATAGCAGCTTGATGCATTTCTCCTTGATGTGAGCACCTACCATAACGTCGTGATGAACTCGGCTGAAACCCCTCGTCGAACTCGTCGAAAAAGTCACCGGAAAAGTTGCTGAAAAATCTCAATCTCGACCACTTCCATAATTTGGAACAAGAACATGTTTAAAACTTTTCAAAATAATCATAATCAACCTGAGAATGATGTACAACTCACCAGGAGGAAGATCGGTGTGAATCAGAGCCGAAATCGCAGCCAGCGAACTCCCCCCTTCTCTCATGTTCTACGCGTGCTGTGTCGCGCATAGTGGACCGATCATCTCCTACCATATGTAAAAATATTTTTCTCATCACCCTCTTTCCAACGGTACCTCACGCGTGAAAAAACGGAGGTCGGGCGACGAACGAAGCACCAAAAGGTGACGGCGTCTTGGGCTTCTCACGAGCACTATAGCATTCGGGCGGGCGGTGGAAGGGAGGAGATGGGTTTCTCTCTCCTCCTTTCCACGTATTTATTTTTCAATTTTTTCCCAAAAGACCAAACTACCCTCTTCTTTTAAAGTATTTACACCTTTTTTTTAACACCGGGGCGTTACAATTACAACATCCATAAAAATAATTTCATCTTCAAAATTGTTAGGGGTTAATTAGCTGAGAATTTATTATTTATTTTATATATATATATATATAATTCTTCACTTGCCTTACTCTCCTAGTCATCATCCAAAGGAATCAAATTTTACCCACATATCTGAGGGGACTCCCCATCGTGTTCAGGCTATGAATCAATGGGAGCCCCCATGTAGCCCCTGGTTCAAATTGAACTCATATGGCTCCTTTGTGAGCCAGGGCAACATGGGGGGTGCAGGCTTTATACTTAGGTCTGCTAATTCAAACTTTGTCTTTGCAGGATCCATTAGTCGGCATTTTCACTCGGTGCTGGAAGCAAAAGCGCGAGGCATGCAGGAGGGACTTCGTAGTTGCGCTTCAAAGGGCTTTTTGAACGTCCATGCTGAGACTGATTCGACAATTCTCGTCAAGATCATTAATAGACAGACGCAACCCAGTTGGCAAGTCAAAGCTATCATACACGACATCTGGAGAATCGCATCAACTTTTGAAAATTTTTGTTGTACACACGTTAATCGCCAAGCAAACAATGTTGCCCATTTTTTGGCTGGCAATGCCAGATTATCGCTATGCGATAACTTTTGGGAAGAAGGCCCTCCGCTTGTCCTTCTTCAACTTTTGTATGCAGACTCTAGCATTTCTAATACCTAAGCTCTAAGTCTTTCCTAAAAAAAAATTATTTTTGTTACTAATTATTATTATTATGCATGTATTTAAATTTCAAAATAACCCCTTTCCATGAAAAATAGAATTTAATTCAAATTCAATTCAGGCTAAATTCTTTTTATCCATCAGACTTTTTATCAAACCGTCATAAAATTCGAGATAATAATTTTTAAATCTTTTTTTTATTTTGTATACCATAGTTGGTCGAGCTTTTTAAGAAGATTGGTTGCAATTACAAATCAAAGTTCGCCATATCGAATTTGACTTCCAACAAGTTTTAGTGTCATTGAACTCAATCAACTAATATCTATAGCACCCACATGTTCAGATTTATAATGACGGCACAAATTTTCCAAATATGAGGATTATCTTTCACTTCTCCGAAATTCATTGTAAGGAATTTTCCTAACACAACCACAATTTCCTCTCTCTTTTTTTATTTTGTTGACGAAAATTAAGACCAATGAAACTCTAAATACAACAATGTTATTAAAATTCTATTTTAACTCTAAACTGAGAATATGATCTACCCATCAACGGAAGATCTCTTCACTGGCTAAATCCCATAAACTTTAATATAAGAATCTAACCAATTTGATCTTGTTATCCATCAATCTTTAAAGTATTTGAAATTCTTTTCCCTTTAAAATTTCTTCCACCAACCTTCTTTATAGACTAACGAAGAAAATTCATAATCTTGTATTCTCCAATCTTAAGTCATAAATTGTCTCCACTCAAAAGTACTACTGAAACAACTCCCCATCCACCAACTATGATGCATGATGTGTTGACTCAAACTTACGATTGAGGATTGAAAGACGTCCCACTCTAACCACTCTTTCGATAAGTTTTTAATCAACACATCGTATATGACGTAATCTACTGCTAGGTTCGAGTTTTCGATCGATGACTAGAGGGCGTCCCACCCTAATCAATCTTTCGAAAACTTCAACTCAGCATACTCTAAGTGATAATCAAAGACATAAATTTGCTCAATCAATTAACTTAAGATGAATTGAATAGACTGCACAATTATAAAACTTATATTGTTATCTATTTATTCTCAATTTAGGCTGAACCATTACCATCCATCATCTAATCGTATAAATTTAATTCAGCAAATCCTTTCCACATCACTTCTTGTATCCCTTTTTTTTCCACAAAACTCCAACTACAACATCCATAGAAATATACTTATTTCAACAATTGGATAAATCCACTCTATTAAAGACCTCTATCCATTTAGATTTTCATTCATGGTTTTGTACATAAGATTAAGTTATATTTTCCGTAATTAGTCTCATCCAATTCTCCCTTATCAATATATAATTTCCTTCCCTTTTTTTCACCTTCTCGAAATTCACAAACCCGAGATGCTTCGTCTATCATTTTAACTTATTTACCACTATAAACCATCTAAAATTTTTACTATCACTTCTCAAGAAGTCGATTTATTCCCAAATATTTTACATCCACGTATATTGTACCAATTTTGTTATGATTCATCCATATCAAATACAAATTATTTTATTTTCTTGACAATCTCCAAAAATTTTTAAAGTCACTCAAATCATACTTAGTAACATAGAATTTATACTCTTAGCTTAATCATTTCTTTATGGAAAAAAATTATATCGAGTTTACATTTGTCTCCATAAATTCTTCCAACTTTTCTCTTAACCTATGAAAATCCTGGCATTTGCATACTTATCGAAATGAAAACAAATGAGAGGTTATTATTCTTATGTTTTGGTTCCTACATTGAGATGATCAAGGGACCAACAATGTTTTCAAAGATTCCTTTGTTATACAACCAAGTTCTACAAATTTTATTTCTACACTTGATTCTTTTCACGTGTCAACATGCGAACATATAATTTTTATTACTTTACCTTTAGTAGCTACCAATATTTACCAAAGCCATCACTATTAACCAGTCCATATATTTCTTTTTATATAAGTTTAAATCATAATGTGTTTTGTTGAGAGTATCCTTGAATTGTACTATAGGTCATATGAGATACAACTTGTATTAAAGATTTTATTCTTCAGATGTTTGACCCAGTAAGATAATTTTCGATATAAACTTGTATACAACAAGATCTACGCCTAGACTTTAGGTCCAACCAGTCAGTTAATCCTCGACCTCATCAAGATTAGTGCAGATGGATTTTAAGTTCCCGCTTTCCTAATAATAAGACAAATCTTAACAAAATAATCACTTGAACTCATATCCAACTTTTAATTCTTCTTTTTGTTTTTTATTACCTATTTGCCATATGTCTTACTTAAAATTTTCCTCTTCTATACATCTCATATTTATACTCCCTTAAACTCAAAATAATGCCAGTTGATGGGATCTTGGTGTGTCTCTTCTCTTCCTTTTTCTTTGTTGCCCAATTGCCTCATTTTGAATGCCCACTTGGACATTCCCTATCGAAATATTAACTTTCTTTTAATTTTATTTACACTTATATTTGTCACTATCATTTCCACTAGATCCACTTTATTTCAATTACTCTTGACTCATTAACACCATTCAATTATGATGGTAATGTGCAATTGTACCATATAACAAACCAACCAACTTTAACATGACCCTCTTTATCTCATGGTTGACATACTTCGTTTGTGATTTTTTTTTACAACATTAACATTGCATATTATTTAGCATACATAATTACACACCCATGTGTGTTATAAGCATACACCAATACAAATACCCATGTTGTCATGAGATTCATGTTAAGATTAATATTTTCTACACTTAACATATGTCTTACGTCAAAGTTTTCGAAGTTTGCATAAGTAGTAAATAATAACTTCATTTTATTACAACTTGATATTATCATATGATGAGAGAAATAGCATAGCTACATATGCACCTAAGCATCTCATAATTCATATCAGTCAAATAAAAATGTTTAAAAGTTTTATCACAACGCAATCCATGGCCTATCATTAGGCATTCAATTAACCATGGGTTCTTCCATCGATCCATTTAGTAAGGAATATATTTTTATTCATGTACCACAAGACATAATATAGCTTTCTCATGTTACCCAACATGCTTGCATTTATTTATGCACCAAATATGTAATCCCTCCAAGTGAATAGCCATAGCAATTATCTCATTTCATGAACATCATAGCATAGCATATAATAATTTCATAGCAACAATTTCACATGCAATGGAATATGTACAAACATAACATGCAACTACCCATTCCTTACCACACTCCGTGAATTGGATCTTGTCTCTGGGCTATGATACCATAACTTGTGACGTCCTTCCACTCGTTTTGGCGCCACAAGGGGCAAAACTAAAAAATCAACCATTTAGATTCAAATTCAAATCTTCAAGTAAAATTAACGTTCCAAAAATCAACTAACTCTGAAAATTTCCAAAAATTTTGGCATGACATATGTGTAAATTTATTCATGTGTCAAGTACAATATTTATCCATAATTCTTCACTTCACAGGCAATTTTCACTGACAATTTATAATTATCAACTAATATGGGACTCAAACCCAAATATTTTGAATTATATGAACATACGAGTTTTGTCTCAAAACTATTACACGAACAAAACATATCGAATTATTGCCGAAATCCATTAAGGGTCAAGCCCTTATCCAATTCCATGATAGGGACTCGCCCATATAATCTCATTCATAAACCATGGAGCCTCAACTCCCATCAATCAATTTATATCCACAATAAATCATGGGCCATAACACAAAATGATGCGGTGTCAAGATATATAAAATCATAATAGTCAATTTAAAGGGAAACGAAAAGTATCAAAAGAGATACGCTCCCCGCAGAATCTCACACACTATCCCTTTTGAATCAATATCCATTTTCAAACAAACATGCAGTATATGTATTCCTTTCCTGTAAATATTAAAAGAAGGGTTGAGCATGGATTAAGCTCAGTGAGTTAAAACGACTACCTTAAGTATTAAAATTGTTGCGAAAATTCACATCTTTATTTTAGAAAATATTTAAAATCCATCTTATTCAAAAGAAACTCATTCAAATAATGATCATGCAAAATGGATGTCATGTGTGCACATGCATGATGAAATCATATGTAACATCCGAGAAAAAGGGAAATAAAAAAAAAGAAATAGTTTGGCCACACAAGGCCCAAGCCCATGCGCATATAGTCCCTAAGCCCAACTAAATGAACTACACCCTAATCTCCCCACCTAACCACTCCCATCCCCCTCTCATTTGCACATGTCGGCAGCAACAAAAAGAGCCAAGCAAAACCCCATTTGAGCTACAGTACCCAACCCCACACTTCCTCCCCCCTTGCTCACTCGGCCAGCAGCAAAGAAGAGGCCATTTTTCTGCTACAGTAAGTCACCGTGATTTGACCATTGGTCCATAGTAGGCTCTCTCACCATCTCTCTCTCATCACCGTAGCAACTCAGGAATAGTAACAAGGAGGGAGAAAAGGTTGTCCAAGCTCAAGAAAGAAGATTAGAGTTTAAGATTAGTAAGCTGAGGTATGTTGAGAGGATCCAAGACCCTAATCTCACCCTAATAATGTTTTAATGTATGGATTAGGGCATGAGAGCAAACCCACTTGCTCTTAGAGTGAAGGGTTAGGAAGATGTGCATTTGATGTTATGTTCTTGAGATTGCTATTCTATTGCCATCCATGATTAGAATGCCATGTGTTTAGTAGCTTCATGCTCTAATTGCTCATTATGCTTAGTATTAGAATATTCATTATTATTATGATGGTTTATTATGAAAATGTTTAAGCTCATGTACATGTATGACATTGATTAGCATTCTAAATGTCTTCATGTGAAATCCCATGTAAATTATGATTAGAATGTTAAGAATGTCATGGAATGACTCATATCATGTTTGGAAGTCAATGTATGTCCAAAATATTGATGTATATAAGATTTGGAATGAAATGATGTAAAAATCGGGTTTCTGTCGGCCTAGAACGGGCGACCGATAATATATCGATCGACCGTTCTGGAGATCATTGTAGTGTCGCACTCTGTCTAGCGGTCGACCGATTCTATAATGGTCTTCCATTTTGGAAAGAGTCGAACATTCTGTGATTAGCGGGCGACCAAACATCCTGTTTTGATCGTTTGATAGTAATGTAATGGTCGACCAATATATTAACGGTCATCCGATATGTGTTGTCGAAACATTCGACACATTCTGTGATTAGCGGACGTTTGAGCACCTTATTTCGGTCGCCCGAAAACCAAGTATCAGTCGATCGATATCTCAGCGGTCGTCCGATTTGAATGACAGATATATTCTGTGACTAGCGGACGATCCGAAGCTCATTTCGGACTTCCGAAAGGACCAATAGCGGTCGATCGTTATTCCAGCGGTCGTCCGATTTAGAAGAGTGTTACATTCTGTTATTAGCGGACGAACCGAAGTCTGATTTCGATCATCCGAAAGGACCATAATGGTCGACCGATAACCCGATCGGTCGACAGATACTCTCCTAATGGTCGACCATTACTCAAAATGGTCGTCCATTTGGGAAACTGATTGGCTATGATTGAATGTCCACATATAGTATGATTTGAAGTATGTATGACCTTATGCAACATGTATGACTGATTGTATGTATTGATGAAAGCAAGTAAAAGACGGATTGGCGTGAAGGTGACTTGTTGCAATCGAGGAAGAGAAATGAGTTCCACCCTTAAGCGTGGCATTTCTCGGGGAAACGAGTTCCACCCTCAAATGTGGCGTTTCCATAAGTTGAGATGAGTTTCACCCTTAAGCATGGCATCTCTATTGGGCTTACATGGAACCAGGAGGCGAGTTCCACCCTTAAGCGTGGCGTCTCTATTGGCCTCCCACGAACCCAAAGTTATGGCCTAGCTAGTCTTTTTCCCACGAACTCAACATGATCTTCCCAATCAACAAGAGAAGAAAGTATCTAAGAAAAGATGAATGATGAATGACTTGGGACATAAAGTAAAGATGTTAAAGAAGTATGATGAAGTATGCACTTATGAGGATGCCATGTAAATGTCCACTTGTCACATCATATCATGACATGATGAAAGATGATCAAGTAAAGTAAGATAAGATCATGATATGCATTAGCATAATAATAAGTCATGATATGCCTGACTTAAATATTATGATGTTATATGTTATCTTATTTTGTCATGATGATATGCTCACATGCCATGTAGTATGCATAAGTAGCTCATAGCATGCATATAATTTATGTTCCATGATAAAGATTTGCATATGCCATAACATGTAGAGATTATGTGATAAGGTCATAGCATGCATGGGCCTCAACATATTCTAACGGGAGAAATCCCCTGCACCCCATGGATCCGTGCAGGTATGGATGAGGCATAAGTTCGACGGTAAGGGCCTCTTGACGAAGACGTTGCACATGGACGAGTCGGGCTACGGCCCAAGTTATCTTACTTATATTATGTCATGTTGATGAACTCTTGTAAGAGTCATTTATGTATGACTTATGGGCCTTATGGAGTCATGTATTTTACTTGAACTCATTATGTTGTAAGAACCCTTTGTTGGATATACGTTAGAGCCTATTAGGCCCATGGGTCAGATTATGTTATCCTAGGATTTTATTTTATTTATCCATGAAGACTTCCGCTGTTTATGATGTCATTGTCTTAAGTTTTATTATATTAATGTTTTCGCTGCAAAGTTTTATGAAATTAGGTCAAGTTAAAGTGATGCCGCCTAGGATTCGGCAACTAATTTGAGGCCGAATTTTGGGAGCATTTCATCATATATATATATAATATAATATAAGTCGGGGAATCATCATCAAATATGAATATCCAATCTCCTCAATGGAGAAATCAAACTCACCTCTCGTATCCCATTGACATAGGGTGGTCATTCTAATTCCGTCCCTCGTATCCCATTGACACAGGACGTTGAACTGCCCTTCGTATCCCATTGACACCGGATGGTTATTCTAATTCCACCCCTCGTACCACTATATTGACACAGGGTAATGAATCTGCTCTTCGTATCCCATTGACACAGAGTGAATCGATCATCAATCGGTCTACTCGGAGTTGACCAATTCTCTGAGGTGAAAATACTCTGCCTTATGCGAGTTTTTACATGAAGTGCCCATGATGCATGAAGGCATATTCAAGGTGAAAGTTTGGAGCTTGAAGTCATCACACTAAAACATTTCATTTCAAAACCGAATCTTTTATTCAGAAAAATAATAGAAACTTTTATCAAAATCGATAGGCTTCCAAAATTCATAATAAAACATCACAGTTCATATGATGGCACACATATAAAGTACACAAATAAGTATGATTATGCCATGAAGAAAACGATCTCGAATATCTACCCCACATCGGATGAGACAATATTACCACTCCAAAGAGTTAAGTAATTAATATCATTTGAGGTAAGTTCCCTCACCTTTGATTCCTTAAGTCTCAACTAACTTTCATCCGAATCTGTTCAAAGAGGAGAAATACTTATTACATCCATTCAAACTTTATTTACATACATAATCTTATCATTTAAGACATTTATAACTTCTAGATATTATTTATCTTTTAGTTCATTAATCACTTCATAATAATCCTTTCTAACGACATCTTGGTACCTAGAAGTAATTTTCTTACCTAAATTCATAATTAATGAATTATAACTATCATATAAACTAATTTTCATAAATTGATCATCAATTTTTAGAATGTTTACCAATAGGGAAAAAGAAATCGTCAATTAATAGTATCCTAATCAAAACTTAACGGATGACCACCTATCATATCCAATTAAGCATATAATAATTTGAATTAGCCCCTATAACCAATTCTTATCAATTATGAAAATTTAAATCTTATAAATAATTTCGGCCACCAATCATCCCTTACCACAATAATGAAACCACGCTCTCGAAACCAATGTCGTAACCACGTTCTCGAAACCAATGTCGCACCCATCGAAATGTCGAACAATCGTCGATCGCCTTTTCATCAATAATAAATATTATTATTTAAAATCAGTTCACATAACCGCTAATCAATATAATATGCACATTTTCCTTTCTCTTACCATCAAACTTTGAGGGTGAATCGTCCAAAATGTCGGAGGATGGTCGGAAATTGAAATCAACGAACCTACAAGTAATTTGTGATTACTTTTCATACGGACAGCAACTTGATGCAATTTCCCTGATGTGAGCACCTATCATAACGTCGTGTTGAACTCGGCCGAAACCCCTCGTCAACTCGTTTCCGAATTTATAGAACGTGAGAGAAGGGGGGGAGTTCGCCGGAAAGGTTGTCGAAAAACCTCAATCTCGACCACCTCCATGATTTGGAACAAGAACACATTTAAAACTCATCAAAATTATCCTAATCAACCTGAGAATAATGTACAACTCACCAAGAGGAAGACCGGTGCGAATCAAAGTCGGAATCACTGCTAGCGAACTCCCCTGCCCCCTTCTCTCATGTTCTATGCTTGCTGTGTCGCGAACAGTGGACCGATCATCTCCTTATGTCAAAATGTTCGTCTCGTCGCCCTCTTTCCAACGATACCTCACACGTGAAAAACGGAGATCGAATGGTGACGAACGGAGTGCCAAAAAGTGGCGACAGTTTGGGCTTCTCATGAGCACTGTAGCATTCAGGCGGCCGGTTGAAGGGAGGAGATGGGTTTCTCGCTCCTCCTTTCCACGTATTTGTATTTGTTTTCATTTTTTTGCCCAAAAGACCAAATTACCCTCTTTTTTTAAAGTAACACATTTTTTAAAACACCGGGGCATTACACACAATGTGCTAGTCTGGTGAGTCAGCGATCATACCAAGTGAGCAGACGTTAACAAGGGTGGTAACACCTTCGGTGGAGGAAGGATTGTCACTCCCCACATTAGGCGCTTGGATGCATGGCAGGTTGGGTGCTCCCCGCCAGGATCTGGCCATGTACGATCTCAATGGTTCCCAATAGTGCCCAGAAGGATTTTGGGATGAAGATGAGATGTTTGGGATGAGTAAATTCAGCAGAAGGTGCGAGGAGCTCCGTGGGATGCAGGAATATGCAGGTGGCACAATGCCCACCTTAGAATAATGTCCGATTTGGCATAATGCGCAATTTGTCGGTGGTCGCACGGTACGATGGTGCGATGCGCACTTTGGCAATGACGAGGCAAATGCATTCAGGCCCATGCCAGCCTACAAAGGTGGCAACATTCGAGTAGGAAAGTGGGACATGAGCAACGATCGACGATTGGTGGCATATAAGATGTAGACAGCAACTTATCTTCGAACCTCCCAATCAAGGCGATAAGGAAGATCGTCCTTGGCATGATTTCTGGTGAGGAGATAAGGAATCATGAAGATAAATCACAAGCATTAGAAAAAGGGTTTTTCACTCATGGAGATCAAGAAGGATCCCTTGATTCACTGATAGATAAAAAAGGGAGGTTAATGTTGTAATAATCCGAAGTTGTCTAAATAGACCTTTATAACTACCTTATATGATCATTGAATAATATTCAAGCTTTCCCCTGAAATCTGAGTGCTTCTCTCTTGCATTGACTTTAGTGTTTTCATTGTGCTAGTGCGTGGTTGTCCAGAGCGGACGTCCGATAGGTTTCTTGGCGCCCTCACGTAAGAAGGTTTCCAAGGCCGGCACGCTAGGGTTTTGGACGTGGAACTTTAGGGCGTGACACGTGGGAACTTTTGATGACATTACAACTGTCGGAAGTTCCGACGATCATAGGCGCCGAAACTTGCGATGGTTATCTCGCCGTTGGAAGTTGTGACTGTTTAAGCCATGGGAAATATTTGAGTCTCTATTTCGGAAGGATATTGTTAGCCGTCGCAAAATCCTTTGAAAATTACGAGGGATATGCGACCGTCAGTAATATTTGTCGCAAGATCTTCTTGCCTTTTGATAAAATGAAAAATTAGCTCTTTTCAATATGACATAAAAGTTACGAACAAAAGAGCAGAGATAAATCGATGGAGATTGAGGATGTTTATGTTTGATGAAGAAGGTATCGAGTTTAAAACTTTTACTTTCGCAAAGAGTTTCACATTAGTTAGCCAAGCATATGACTCTCAACAATATAGATTAGTTGAATTGTGAATTTAAATTTTATCCGACCATTATAAATACAGGTAATGAAAAAAATATAGAGATAAAGCTTATAGGTTAAGAATTTTAGGAAGGATAGTTTTGATATATAACTCTTTGCCCTTGATAATTGAATCAAGTTGGAACCTGGATTAGTTCCAACTTAGTTCTCTATTTTTTTTTTAAAGGTGAAAATATTAACTATTCATTTGATGCGGAACTTGTTTCTCCAAAAAGGTGACCCTGATTATAAAGGGTTTTTTTCTCTTTTTTATTTGAACTTTTTTTCTTTTCAACATTTTTTCTTTTTCCATTTTCTCCTTTTTTACCTTTCTTATATAAAATAATCTATTTATTAAATATAAAATATTTATAATAAAGTATTATATAATATTATTTATTACGTATTATTTTATAAAAATTGCATTAAATAAAATTAATTTAAAATTGATTTTTAATATTTAAATAATATAAATTTTAATAATTTTTTTAATAAAAATTTTTTAAATTTATACTTTTATTTATATAATAATTAATAATTAATAATTTTATATTTTATATTTACACTAATTATTTTTTTATTCAAATTAATTTATCATATTTATTTTTTTTCTATTGCATAACTCTCTACATAATTACATTGCACTTCCTAACTAATTTAACAAACGCAAGAGAATTTGGATGAAAATAGTGCCTCTAGCCAAGCATCATGCACATGATAATTGAAAGACTTTTTTTATGTGTTCTTTAAAAGGGTTTTTATTTATTTATATTTTACACCGTTTGAATTGAGGTGAACGAAGGATAAAGAGGGGAGAGAAAGGAAATTTTTTTTTTGTGTTCCAATAAAACTAGTCCTAAATCCGTGCGATGCACGGATGAATATTACAAAAATAATATAGAATTAAGATATTATAATTTATAATAATTAATAAAATTAATTTATTGGCGTTTAAATGTGATAAACAAGTTAGTCTATTTTAAAAATTTTAAAATTCAATTTTAATCTATCAAGACCCCATGTCTTAAATTAATTTTTCTTAAATAATTAACTATTTTCCAAAAACATAATTTTTCTATGATTTGTAAATTTGTATTTATTTTATAAGGAAATTTTAATTTTTATTGGACTCAAATAGAATTCTTTGTTTAAATTATTTCTAAATTTTGAAAATAAGGAATATCTTCTAAAAATGTAATAGTTGTACATTACCTTTTAGAAAGAAAAGATTATTTATTTTAATCATACTCAAATTGATAAAAAAAGATAAAATTAATCTTAATTTGACTTAGTCTGAATTATTTATTTTAAACTATTTTATATTTCGAAAATAACATGTTCTCTTTTAAAACAATATTATTTTTATCTATACATTATTCTTAGAAAAGAAAATATTATTTATTTCAATCATAACTAAAGAATAAGCTTATAATAAAAATACTCATAAATTTAATCATCTTTTATTTCAAAATTTTGAAAATAAAAAATACTTACAAAATATCACTTAGAAAGTAAATAGTTTATTTTGATATACTCAAATGGATAAAAATAAAATATTAATATTAATTTGACTCAAATTAAAATTTTATTTTATATTATTTTTTTAATTCCGAAAATATCAAATTAATTTTTATTTACATTATATCTTTTAGAAATAAAATAATATTTATTTTAATCATACTCAGATTGATAAATTTTTAAATTATACATTTTAAATTATTTTTAAACTCCAGAAAATGACTCAAATTGAATTAGAGATTTTAAATTATTTTTTAATTCCAGAAAATGACAAATTTTTAAAAATAGGAAATATTTTTACTTGTAAACATTCTCAAATTGATAGAAATGAAATATTAAACTTAATTTGACTCAAATTAAATTATTTATTTATAAATTTTTAGTTCTGAAAATAACAAATTAGTTCTTTTACTTTTTTTTACCTTATATAACATACTATTATAAGATTATTTATCTTTACTTATAATCATACTCAAATTGATAAAAGAAGAAATATAAATCTTAATTTGATTTAATTTAAATTTTTATTTCATATTACTTTTAAATTTAGAAAATAAAAGAATTCTTACAAAATATCTTTAAGAAAGAAAATAATTTATTTTAATATGCTCAAATGGATAAAAAGAAAAGATTAATCTTAACTTGACTCAAATTAAAATATTATTTTATATTATTTTTTAATTCCGAAAATAAAAAATTATTTTTTACTTACATAATATCTTTTAGAAAGAAAATAATATTTATTTTAATCATACCCAAATTGATAAAAAAAGTTTAATCTTATATGACTCAAATTGATAAAAAAAAGAATTCTTACAAAATATCTTTAAGAAAGAAAATAATTTATTTTAATATACTCAAATGGATAAAAAGAAAAGATTAATCTTAACTTGACTCAAATTAAAATTTTATTTTATATTATTTTTTAATTCCGAAAATAAAAAATTATTTTTCACTTACATAATATCTTTTGGAAATAAAATAATATTTATTTTAATCATACTCAAATTGATAAAAAAAAGTTTAATCTTATATGACTCAAATTGATAAAAAAAAGAATTCTTACAAAATATCTTTAAGAAAGAAAATAATTTATTTTAATATACTCAAATGGATAAAAAGAAAAGATTAATCTTAACTTGACTCAAATTAAAATTTTATTTTATATTTATTTTTTAATTCCGAAAATAAAAATTATTTTTACTTACATAATATCTTTTAGAAAGAAAATAATATTTATTTTAATCATACTCAAATTGATAAAAAAAAAGTTTAATATTATATGACTCAATTGATAAAAAAAATTTTATGTATTGTTACCTTATATAACAAATTTTTTATGATTTGCTTTTAGATTTAAACTGAATTTTTATTTTATATTATTTTTAAATTTCGAAAATAGGACTTATGACATGTGTCGTCGTTATATTTCGTCACTTGTCGCGTTCCCGACTCTCATACTTTTACCTCTGCTTATATATATATATATATTTAACAAAAAGAATAAAAAGAAAAATCCATTTTTTTCCTTTTTATTTATTTTTTTTGTGCTATTTTGTTTCAATCCCTAAATGTAAAAGTTCATTTGTCCAATTTTCTTTCCTCTCATTGTCAACTAAATGTTAGTATTTAGGGTCCGTTTGATTGGAGGTGAAAAAAAGATAAAAAGTGAGAAGGAAAAGGAGGCGAATCTGAACAGGAGGAGAAGAATTTAGGGTCTGTTAGTATTTAGGCGAATCTAAATGTTAGTATTTAGGGTCCGTTTAGCTGGATGTCCGACCTCAACGACGGCGTCGCGATGCGCCACATGGATATCTACATGGAACAGGAGGAGAAGTACGCGGAGGCCGTCATGATCGCCACCGGCGCCGACCGCCTTCAACGCAAGCTCCAGATCGAGATGGCCCCCAGGATGGCATCTGAACTCTGCACACCGCCGGTGCGCTGGGGGCATTGGCTCTACTATCGCCGTGTGGAGGAAGGAAAACAGTACCCGGTGCTCTGTCGGCGTTCAGCGAAACTCCAGGAGGAGTTCATCTCTTACAACGAGCCCTCTGCTGGGTTCGATTTCACATCCGGGCAAAGGATTGAGCAGAAACTGCTTGATTATAATAAAGAAGCCGAGCGTTTCGGAGGTAAAATTACTTCTATTTTCAGTTCGTAGTGTAACACGCCGAATTTCCACCCTAAATAGCTGAGGCCAATTAGGTTTCGCCATCACGTAATTATAATAAAATATGATTTTCTATTAATACAAATACAGCGGAAGCATTAAATCATTAAATAAGATAAAAAAAACTTTTCAATTAATGTGGAAGACTTCCTGAAACATGAAAGTAGTGCTATAGAATTTAAAATATCACTTATAGCAATTAAAACATCATTAAACCATAGTCAATAGATGACTTTTGACATCCTAGACCATTGTGCTCTCTTTTACCTGCCCGGAGTTTCTCAGTTAGAGTATGATCTTGCATGTCATAAATCATAAACATGATACTACATTATATGCATCATCATCTTCGTATAATAAAGAAGGAAACAATATCCATGTCATGCACTCAGTCAGTCATCGAAGACAATCTACCATCATGCATTTATAAACATTAGCATGGAAGATATGTAACCATATCATCATACAATAAACTATGGACATCTATAACAGTCATCAATTCATTTTCATAGGCATATAAGTGAAATACACTTACCATAACCATTGCCTCCATAAATTTCCTCCGGGTTGCTTCGTAACCCTTTAGACTTTCACTTTCGTGGGACATCATTCCATTCGTTCGATCGCTCTTTCATTAACGTTATATCTTCGGATAGTTGGGATTTATATCATTGTCCTCTCAATAGTTGGGATTTATATCGTTGTCCCTCTCACCCTAAGGCGACATCATAATGCACACACTACTGCCGATGTATGTAACAATGACTTTGGACTCTCGCCCGAGGGCGATTGCCGATGTGTGTAATGATCATTCTGGGTAAAAATTTGAGAAAGGACTATAGAAGGTCGGCATGTAACATCATCCACAACTGGGTTCATTATGTTTTCAATCAACAAACAATTACGTCGCACAATCTTCATGTTTTAACCTAGTTATGTGGGAAATATGCATATACGTGTATCTAGGTTCTTATACAATTAACAAGCATCAATACATACTATTAATGAAAAATAACATTTTATATAACATATATGAACTCTGGCAGCACTCACGGCCATGAAAGGTGTCGTCACGGTCGTGACAGCTGAAAAATGCCCTTCGGTCACGGGCTTAATGTCATGGGCATGACAGAAGCCTGATTTTCCGCCAATTTCAGCCCTTCTATCACCGGCATAACACGATGTGTCACGGCCGTGATAGAACTATGGAGTTCCGCCTCCCAGTCTGACTTTACACGATTTTTTATCCAAAATTTGAGGAAAACAATATACAACATTTAGAATTAATCCAGGCTTGTTTTGTAGGCATTATGGAATCAACAACAACAACAACAAAGCCTTATCCCACTAAGTGGGGTCGGCTATTCATGAGATTCGACAGGGTTTTACGCTGGCTGTTGGGGCCTAACACAACCCTCCTCCTTTATCCGGGCTTGGGACCGGCTATAAAACATAGGCGGCTCTGGATGACATTGTTGTATTTTTAAGGTTGTTGTGCCAACTATAGCTAAAATCCCCAATTCAATTGAAATCGTGACTCCTTTCTAAGAGAATTTCAAAGACATTGAATACGAAAAGCTGACTCAATGAAAATCTACTCTCAAGACTGAACACAGAATTTAATGATATCCAAACTTAAAAACTGGCTTGCAAACAAACCTGCAATAGCCCTAAGCAGTGTAGACTTTCCAGAGCGTGCAGGGCCCATTATTACAGTTAGTGTCCCAGGTAAAGCATATCCATTTGAACTTTTCACAACCTTTTCAGGGTTCTTTCTTTCTGCTTTAATTGTAACAGTCAGTTCTTTCCATACTACAGTTGCCCCGGCTACCTTCCTTGCAGTAATAGATGATGAACCATCAGCCAGCCGTGGCGATGGCAAGGACCCACTGTTAATCTTGGACAAGGACGGGGAAGCTGTGGTAGTTGCAATATGGATTGAATCACCTCCCTCCTCCAGATGTGCATCAATCTCTGCATCATCCCACTCAGGAGAGTCATCGAATGATATTGGCTGCCCAAAGGTACCTGGTTTCCTCAGGTAGAAAAAGGAACTTGAAGCTGGTCTGCCAGCTGGACTACTTGCCGAGGACGAAGATGACCTGTAGTTATCTGAGTAAGATTGTATCTCTTCCATTTTTTTCCCACTTTCTGTAAGGATGATATATCAATCTAAAACAGGAAAAAGTTATATCATTGCAAAGACCATTCTTTCATCACAAAAGACCTGTAGGCATTATGGAATCAAAAGAACATAAAAAAATATGTTAAAACATTCAATTCTAAAGATTAGGGTTTCATCCCCAAATCATGAACATCAAGAACATGTGAACTCTAACTATTAGATCTAATAAAAAAATTTCCTATTCATGGTATAAATCTATTGATTTCAATGAAAATAACTCTCATCGCAATCCAATCTGAGAATTGTGAGTCCTCAAACTCTTAATCTAATACAGGAAGAACATTGAGAGAGGAGAGAGGGATTTGGATCCCCTTTATACTTTGATCTCAGATCTTCCTCCTTTTTCTTCCTCTTCTTCTTTCTCCCCGTTCCTCTTGTTCTCCTTCCTCAAGCCCTAGCCGCAAAGAGATGCGGAGAAAAGAGGTAACCAATAGGAATTGAGAACTTTATATAGGGGAGGTCACGAGGGTTTGGCCCAAAAGTCCAAATTACCCCTGATTAAAATCTGAGGTCCATCATAACTTTCATGTGGCTATTTGTTGTTTTTTTTTTTACATCCGTTGAATCTTACTATACTTCCAATCACTTCATTATGTTATCAAAGTGTTACGAAGAACTAATATGCGTAAATCAATATAAAAGGTAATTCCATTAGGTTGTTTCGCCTATATGACGAAGTTTTTTTATGACTTTTTATATGTATGTTTTGGTGGTTGTGTCATCATGTGACTTATGTGATGATACTGAATGTTAATAAATTATTAAGTCTCGTTTTGCCTTCTCAGCTATGTTTCACTTATTTGATTGTTTAATATTAGGGTACTCTTATGAGGAACTTTCTGAAGTGTCCCCAGACCATTGATATCTTGCGTATACTATGTATGACAAAGAAAAAGACGCCTTCACTTTATCCGTGAGGGATTTGACTTCAGGCTCACTTTGCGAGAAACCCCAAGCAGATCGAGTTTCTAATTTGTCATGGGCCATGAATGGAAAGGCTTTGCTTTACACAGTTACTGACAATGAGAAACGACCATATCGGTGAGTAAGCAGTTACCTGAGGTGTGATTCTTTTCTTGATGTTCATTTTTTTTTCCTAGGATATTTTGTTGCATTCTTGGATCAAACGAAGATGATGTTCTCATTCTGGAAGAATCTGACGAGAATACATATGTAAATATTAGAAACACAAAAGATTTTCAGTTTATAACCGTAAATATCTTCTCAAGTGACTCTTCGAAGGTATGCTCTAAATCTTTTGTTCATATTTCACCTTTTTCTATCTAAATATCTTACTGGCAGGTAGTACTCTTTTGCAGGTATACTTAATAAATGCAGCTGATCCATTGTCTGGCATGAGTGTGAACCTCTTGCCCATTGCATAGTGGAGCATCACCAGGGATTCTTGTATCTGCTTACAAATGCTGCAAGAGGAGGTGAACCTGTAGATTCACATTATTTGCTTCGTCGTGTTGCTGAAGATTCTGATTCAAATAACTGGGAGGTCTGATAGATGCATGTGCTCTTTTAGACCAAACAAGTTCATTAGATGATAGCTACATAGATTTTGCTAAAAAATTGTGCAGAGATTTTTCAATTGTTCGATCTCTATATACTTATCTCAGAATATACTGATTAAGTCCATTCTGAATAATAAGAAGCAAGAAAATATAGCAAGAACACAACAAGCAACATTTTAAATGTCTCTATTGTGGTAATTTCCTTCTAAAATTGTTAATTTCTTCGTTCCAGAGAGTTTTTCTTGAAGATCCTTGCATAGCCATTGAAGATATTGATTTTTGCAAAACCCACATGGTGCTTGTTCTGAGAGAAGGCAGATTGTTCAGAATTTCCTCGGTTGCTCTACCTTTATCAGCAGATATTAAAGTAAGATAATTTTTAACTTTTTTGTACTCTTATTTATGAATCATAGATCCTTGTTGTCTCACACAGTCACACGTATAATTTCTCGGTACAAGATTATCAATGTGCATAAACAGTTAATAAAGATCATCCAATGCACCTAAATGTTTCTTTTTTTTTTTTTGAGAGGGAAATGTTTCTTCAAAAAAAAAAAAAAAGAGAGTTGAATTTTCAGAGGCAGCATTACTAACATTGTTGTCGGATTCCTTGAAAAGCATTATTGTCAGATTTACTTATATGTTCTTGTCATTTGTACCATTGTGACTCTACAATGTTTTGCATAAGGAATGCTGAATGTTTTTTTCATACTAAATGCAGTTGTATTGTTCATCCAGTCATGATTTGGCTTCTAATTCTTTATGAAGTAATGTTATTGGTTTCATTTACTGTTCTTTAGTTTCTTAACTGCAAGTTTTCTTTTAAGTTTTCTTGCGCCATGTATTATATGCTACATTGGACTTATGACTGCCATGCACTTCCACAAATCCTCTTTGTGCCAGTTACCTGCAGATCTTAGTGCCTTGAAGCCATTCTTCTTACCTCTTCCTAAGCATGTCTGCCAGATCTCACCTGGACAAAATTATGATTATCATTCATCGACTATGCGGTTCACTATATCCTCACCAGTGGTATGCATGCTTCTATCTTACTTCAACAGTTAACACTATCTGAGCTTTTTTTCTGGGTGATTCTAATTAAAGATATTTTTCTATCAAGTACTCAAAAAAAATATTTGCACAGGACTAGCTGTATCAGAGATTTTGTGTCAGCTTGAACTTATGCTTTTGTTTGTTCCTTTAAACTGTAAAATAGACTTCAGTTGTATCAATGATTTTCTCGAAGTGAGGATGCTTGGAATTTATTTAGCTATTATTTGTTTAGACCTTTCTGGGCACCATGGCATTTGGTTAATAGTAATATGGGGTGTCAAAGTTATGTCCTGAAACTTCCATTCTGTGATAAGTTTTCTGCTACTTCTTTGAATTTTGGGTGTGAACTCTGATATCTGAAGTCCTATTTATTTGAATATTCCAGATGCCAGATGCTGTTCTTGACTATAATTTGTCAAATGGAAAATGGGTCATAGTGCAACAACAAAATATGCTGCATGAGCGTAGACATATTTTATATGGCACTGCTTCAGCAGTTAATATAAACAAATCTGAACGTTCAAAAAACTTTTTTTCTTCAAATCAAGATGAATGCTCTGGTGATCTATGGAATGAACTTTCCGAGTTTTATGCTTGTGAGTACTACAATGTCCTTTCAGCAAATGAAGCCATGGTGCCTTTGACCATTGTATATTCACGAAAACACAAGCAAGAAGGCAGTCCAGGCCTTCTGCATGGGCATGGTGCTTACGGGGAGCTGTTGGATAAACGTTGGCGAAGTGAGTTGAAAAGCCTTCTTGACCGGGGTTGGGTGATTGCTTTTGCTGATGTCAGGTTTGCCTATCAACACATTAATTTTTGTTTTACTTTATTCTTCATGTCTTTGGTTAAATTTTGTCTTTCACAAAGAGAAGATAGTATAAAAGTTCTTATACTCTTTGGGAGAAATGAGATAATCATATCCATATATTATTATATGCATCATGTTGAAGGTTAGACGTAGTAATTATTTTCAGAACCAAGTCCATGAGCTCATCTTGTTCCCTAAACTTTGAGAACTCTTGTGTAGAGGTGGCGGCGGTGGTGGTAAGAAGTGGCATGATGATGGTAGGCGCAGTAAGAAGGAAAACTCAATCAATGACTACATTTCATGCGCTGAATTTCTTGTTCAAAAAAGTTTTGTACATGAAAATAGACTTGCTGGTTGGGGTTATAGTGCCGGAGGCCTTCTTGTTGCTTCAGCAATCAATAAGCGACCTGAGTTATTTCGTGCTGCAATCTTAAAGGTAGGAGTTTGTCAGCATTGCTTTCCCAACAGCCAAACGAGACAAGATATCTTTTCAGTTGGTTTCCAGATGAGAAACATTATTGTTCTGAACTACACGGTAGCTATTGTCCCGTGCTGCCAATTATGTATTACAGTGGAGATCTTTGTTACATCATTGCATTATGTCTGTAATTTTTTATCAACCTTTAGTCTTCATTTTTTATATGTTGAATATAATTTGTTTCCTCACGCCCTGCAGGTTCCCTTTTTAGATGTGTGTAGCACTCTTCTTTATCCTATTCTGCCTCTAACTCCTGTTGACTATGAAGAGTTTGGATATCCTGTGGAGGATGAAGATTTTCTTGCCATCAGGAAATATTCTCCATACGACAATATCCCAAAGGATGTACTTTATCCAGCTGTTTTGGTAACTTCATCTTTCAAACAAGGTAAGTTTTGTTTGGAAACACTAAATTTTGTTTTACCTTTTTTTTTTCTCTACAACCTTTCCAGGATAATAGATATTTGCCTTGAATTAGACTGCCTACATTTGTGCTAATAAGAACTGTGAATGAGTTAGGTTTGGTGTGTGGGAAGCTGCTAAATGGGTTGCAAAAGTTCGTGAGAACACCATTTATGATCCTCAGCGTCCTATAGTCCTTAATCTGATAGCAGATATAGTGGAAGAAAGCAAGTACCTGCAGAACAAGGAAGCAGCATTGGAGACCGCTTTTCTCATAAAAATGGTATCCAACTCCTAGATAATAGCTGCCGGATGGATTTACACAAACAATGACAAAATATATGGAGCAAACCATTTAGAGATAATCTATGGTGGTTCCATCATACATAAATCAAATGATGCTCAGCTGAATGGGAGGTAAACTACCAAATGACATCTTGCAATCCATGTATCTTTTGAAAGAAAGATTAGGGATGTTTGTTTCATTAACATTATCTCTATTTCTTATGAATTTTCTATCATTTTAAGGTGATGCTTAACAGCAACAATATTTTAAATAAAGGGAGGACGTGATTTTGCTGCGGCTTCAAGATGTACGGAAAGAATTGATTCTTTTCGGTAAGTCTTCACCGATAAAGTTGTGCATGTAGTTCGTTCAGAAACACGTGGACAAAGACATGACAAAGAAGAGTTGTCTATAGAACGAACTCAGGGTTGTGCGTAGATTTCCATCGTTCTTCCGTCAGAGAAAATCAGTGAGCTTATATATTATATACTCCACTCCGAAGCAGTTTTTATGTATAACTTATGTAGTTCGATAGAAGAGGAAAACAAACATATATTATATGATCTTGTTTTAACATAGCTGGGCATTACCCACCGACCCTATAAAGATATAATTGACTATTTTTCGCTCTCTTGTGGAATCTAATTTCAGTTATAGTTGATTTCTTCAATGAGCCAAGCCATTCAAGTTTTGCTAGTTGCATGTTGAAGTTGTGATACTGAATGGACAACCACCATATGCATCACTGCTGCAAACTACCTAAGTGCTGTTATCTTCTTCTCAACCATCAAATGATATGATTGTGCCGTTCTCTAAGTGGATGCTTCCATGCGTTGTCAGCGTCCACCATCATAAATTCATAATCCTTGCTGTTTGAACACGCAGCAGGAGATTGTGGAGCCTTTTACTTTGTGCCCCGTGTTCGATCCAGTATCTAGTCAGCCAGCAGTGCACTCACTTTCCCTTGAGATAGAGTGAGTGGAAGGTACTTTTTTTGGTGGTTTGGCATGCAGAGCTTTTCGTGGACCAACATGTGTGTGTGTTAGTGTTGATGATTGACAGGTTTAAGTGGAGTTGACGTGTGGGACGGCGACAGATTCATGTACCAAGTTCAATCTCGATCCTGCTGAACAGATATATGCGTTCGTTGGTTTTAGTTTCATCTCTTGCACACAGCTACGTGCCAACTAGTCCAAGAACTTTTCTCAGTAAATTTCTACACTACTTTATAATTAGACGATTCCTTAATTGGTAACTTATTTCTACACAATTTATATGCATAAAGTTTGCAAATCATTGCTAAAAATTTTTCACCTTGTAAAATATGCAACAGGAGAAGGCAAAATATGACTCCGGACTATATTTTGTAGGCAACCAGCTTCATTGGCGACATCAGATTTACAAGTTGGCACCTAACACAGACATCCTAAACATAACATTATCACGCCAATTGGACAGCATAATAATATGCAACTTTATTTAACAGAGGTAATGTGATTATGACATCGCTGTTATAGTCCTTTCATATATCAAAATTTTTCAATAAAATGGCGGAGTAAATAATTATTCTGCTTGTAGCTGGATGGGGGGACGAAAACTTTCCAAAAGCACTCATCACATGGCCAGCTTACCATACACTACGGAACAGTACATGATATAGAACATAGGAGTAGGCACACACACGAGGGAACAAAAGAACTAGCCAATTGTATAGATCTACGGGCTGTAAGTATAGAAGGCATACAGTTGTACAATAGAAGAAAACTTAAAATTCACGTTCCCTGATACACGAGAACTTGATGCACATAGATTAACAGATCACACTCATCCTCCGCAGAGAAAAACAAGCCAAAAGGAGGTTCCAAAAGCTACAGAAAAACTACAGCATGAGAAGTCAAATCCTTTCCGATCTTAGACTGGACAAAATAGAATTTATTTGACATCTCCAAGAACAGAAATATTTCAACCAGATAAAAACCATACCAATCACATGAAGTGTCATTGTCCATGCATTAATACTAGGTATACCTCATTTTTAAAGAGAACATTTGTTACATTCTGCCATCAGAAACGCCACCTCTGCATTTTCATCACTGCTGACGATGTCAGACCGATCCATGCGTTCACTTAAGTAATATAGTCTAAACTTGGAACTGTATGAGAAATCAAGGTACAGCATAATGCAGGGGGAATTGCAAACAGAAAAATAAGTATAACTCAGAATGAGAGAATGGTAAAGTTGCTTGTTTCATCATCAAAGATCTGCAGGAGTGATATTCCTGCCTAGTGAACTTGCGCATTACAAACATAATTTTGACAGCAAAAAACTTTGCGCCCGCTCCACTAATGCACATTGCTGAAGCAACTCTACTTGGAACAAAAAAGGGCATACCCAGTAAAAGGCCATGAATAAAAAAAAATTATCTGCAAAGTGATTGGCGGTAAACCTCCATCTGAAAATGTTGAGAGGTTGCAAGAAAAGGTAATAAGAAACAAACATCTCCAGGTCCTCCCAAACAGTTGGCATTTCCTACAACACATAATGCCATGGTCATTTCTGCAAGTTTATAACACAATGGAGTATTCTTGCCTCGAAGCCTGATAGATCCATCAATATGGCATTCAGTAACTATGTTTCTGCTGATTCTTGTATAGTAGATAGTCTATCAGTTTCAACAAATGCTGGAGTGAGGAACTTGGCCACAAACGCCCACATTCTGTACACATCTTCAAAGTTTGTGAGGAATCCTAGGGAAGCAGTAACAACCTCCACCCTTACAGTAGTATTCTTGTTACCATTCTTACTGTCCCGACGGCTATTAGATGCAGGCCGACAGAAAGATATGTCTACCAGATCATTGGCACCATGTAACTGCTTCTGATTTTCTAGTACCCTTATATGACTAAGGAAGCCAATGCCCAAGGATATACCACTTTTCTCAGCCAGCTTTTGAACAATTTCTGGTTTGATCATTGTGCCACTTCTATCTCTGACATTGAATGCAATGGCTGCACCCCGTTCATATTTTATTTTTGGACCGTATATATGGACAAGGGCAGACCCCTCACCCCCACCTGAATCTGGCAGTCGTAACTGCAATAATGATGTCACGAGCCAATTGATTAGATAGCGTAATCTTAGAGTTGTTTTGTTGAGACCCATCAAGTTTACATGATCAATATGCCTACAAATGATTTCAGGTTCTCTTCTGTCCCACTCCTGACCATCATCATCATAACCATAACTCAAGGCATCATCATCTGCAAGTGCAAGTCCAGATGCTTCACCAGCATCTGAACTGCGATAAGTTATCTCTGTAGCTCTGTTGTCCTCTATGCTGAAAGATACTCTTTGTCCCATGCTAGAGACTTGTTCACTCTCCTCCATCCCAAAGAATCTACCTCCAGTAAACCTGCTATTGTTAATTTCCCTCCTTCCCAGTAAACGGAACTCGCCTTCTGTTTCCCTTCTAATGGCACTTTCTTTTATCTCCGGATAAATTTCAGAAGTTGATCCATTATCTTGACTAATGTGTTTCCCTAAAGCAGGTGAACTTCTTAATCTCCCACCATTAACGGAAGAGAACTTCACAGAACGTTTACTTGAAGCCTCTTTAGCTTCAGGTTCTTCCTGAATTTCACTAGCATGCGGAAATCCAACATGCTTTGATCCATTCTCCATCCTTCTCCCTCCAGGGCTTTCCTTGCCACGGTTCATTTCTTGTGAGACTGACAAGACGGCTGCATCAAAAGATAGTACATGATCATCATACATAGGGCTCTTGGACATCTTGGATGTCACTTTCGGTGATACCTTTTTATTATTCTTCCTTCCAGCAAACCACGAATGTGGCAATGGAGACCCTAGCTTCCCTTTTGTTAACTGGCCTGAGTTATCGGATCCATACGGGCTCTGACCCAATTCAATCCACAAGGAGTTTTCTGACGATTCATCCTCACTGAAGACTGGGCTCTTCATAACCTCCCCTATTGAAATACTTTCCGTCTCCTCAAAGATAGTGCTAGCCCCATCCCTGTCAGAACTGTTATCCTGATCCATCTCGGTCTCAAACACATCTCTTACTTGAGCTGATGTGAATGCTCCTGAAAAAGCAGGTAACTGGGATCCTCTCTGTGTTTCCGACATCATGGGTTCATCATTCATATTGACAGCATCATCCTCGAGCCCTTCCAATACATCCAAACCATCCACAGAGTCACTAAAGTACTGTGGAAACACTGGAACGATCCTTACCATTCCTGAGCCCGTGCTTCCGTTCTGGTGCTGTAGGCTTGCCATTACAGACTTTTTTATGAGGAGGCATCCAAAACCAGTGGGATCAGATCCAAACACCCGGTAGAAAGATGTTACGATGAAATCAGGCCTGAAGAGAGACAGCCCCAATGAATCCATGTCCTTAGGTCCCAAAGATCCTGCGTCGAGCAAAACATGCCAATTGTTCTGTTGGGCCAGTGCCATCCACTGATAAGAGTACTTAGCTCCCGTCACTCTAGATTGAACTGGGAACACAAACAGACCTGTAGCCGAGTCCTTCTTCCTCCTCTTCTTCCCAGATATCTGCTTTCTCAATTCGGTCGAGCAAAGCTTGAGAGTCGGCCATCTGAACCATGCATTGTAGACCTTGGCACCCTTGTCCTTTGCACTCTGCGCCATCCAGTTAACGGACTGGCTCTCATGATCAAACATTGTCAGCAGCTTCTTATTGGTGTGAAAGGGATATGTCTCAGCTAGCAATTTGAATGCAGAACCTCTGCTGAATGTAAACACCAGCCCATACTCGTTTTCGGGAATGTTCAGGTATTCCATTATCCTTGTTTTGATATCATGTTCAGCAGTGCCCTTTTCAGGGCCGCCGTAGAGCGCATGGTTGCTCAGGTTAGCAGTGATCTCCGACAGGCTGAAAGCCGAGGACTCCCAGTGCTCAAAGTTCTGGAGGTAGGAGAAGAGGCCGAAGCCACAGTAGTCGAGACATACCTTGGCGCCAGTTTCAGCGAGATGTGAGTACTCGTCCAGCCTCAGCTTGTCGATTTGGCTTGAGGACTGGTACTTGGGATACATGGTGAGGAACTTGGCGAACGCCTCGTCACAGGCGGGGATGGAGTCGGCCGAGCAGAAGGATCGCTCGGCTGCCAGAGCCGTGGCCTGGAGGAACTCCCTCTGTGCGTAGAGGCGGGCGAGGGAGCGAGACCGACCGATGGAGCCGCCTCCCTCGTTCTCAAAGACCTCTGGGTCCACGTCCTGAGACTTGAAGAGTGAGCCATCCTCGGATGCCTCCTCGAGGGCCTCCCGGAGCTTGTTCTCCTGCAACTGCCGGAGCATCGAGGGGCGCCGCCTGACGCCGTCCTCGGACAGGCCCGAGCCACCGTCCCGCCACTTTTTCTTGTCCAGGATCAGCGCCGCGCAGTGGGAAATGGGCTTCCACAGAGACAGATGCATCGCTGCCGCCCCACCTAAAAGACCACCCTTTCCACGAACCAAGAACGATAACAGGTAGAAGGATACAACGAAGCCCTAAAAGACCATTAGATTGCGATCAGAGACCGCAGCCTTCCGAAGAGATCCGGCCGAAGTGGCCGAGGAGAAAGAATCCAACCCAAAACAGGAGAATTGGGAGGAGAGAGAAAGCAAAATGATCGAGCGAAGTTCTGCTTTTGGTAAGGAAACAAAGAAGAAAGAGGAAGGGGCAGAAAGCATTCAGACTCCCAAAAGAAAAGATTCCACCATACGAGAGAGAGAGAGAAAGACGCCCCTCGACATTCATTCAATTTAAAGGGAAGGAGAGAAATGGAAGAAGGGAAGGGAAGGAAAAGAAGAGAGAGATAGAGAGAGAAAGAGAATGGAGCTTTTTGCTCCCATGTTTGATCAGATCAGAGGTCAATGGCCAAAGTTTGCACCATGCCCGTTCAAATCAAAGGGGAAGGGGAGGAGACCAACAAGAGAATAGAGAGAAGATCCACAAAGGGTTGAATGGAACAAAGGGCTGGATGGCGAGCGAGCGAGAGAGAGAGAGAGAGGAAAGAGAGAGAAAGGTGAACAAGTTCCAAAGGAACCCAAATTAATGGGGGGAAGGAGGGCTGAGTTGCCGCAGCAGCAGCAGGCAGCACAGCAGCAGCCAAGAAGGGGGGGATTCAGATCTTCTTTCTCCCTCCTTCCCTAAACCAGAGGCCACCACCAGATCCCCAAAACCTTACTCCTATTTCTCTCTCCAATTGCTTGCTCTCTCTCTCTCAGTCTTTCTCGCGCGCGCACACACCACTTTCTCTTTCTTTTTCTCCCTCGCTTCTTCTTTTCTTCGGCTTGTGCTGCTGATCCGCCCTACTCACTTTCTCTCTCCTTTCAAACACAACATTACGGTGGCCTCTGTTCACTTTTATTTCTTCTTGTATTTTTAATGCTTATAAGCATATGAATCTATAACCACACCACCAACCCCCTCTCTGCAACAAATTAAAAGCAGGCCATCTTCTCTACCCCCCTCCCTCCCTCTCTTTCTCTCTCATCACCCTCCACCTCCCACCACCATTTACTCCCATCTCCTCCCAGTGGTCAATAGATACAAATGGTGCATTCATTGCGCTCTCTCCTGCACCCACCCTCCACCTCCACCCTGCTCATTATACCACCTCATCCTCCTGTGCACTGCTCTCCCCCCTCCACACAGTCCAAAACTAACCGCCCACTTTTTAGCTTTTTAGCCTTTTTACTGTAAGCAAATATAATAATAATAATAATAATAATAATAATAAACATATAATAATTACTAATAAAAGTCAGAAGTAAATCCAAAAAAAAGAGTTAATTTAATAACGAGAAAAAAAGTGGGTTTGATCCTTTTGACTTCTACTAGTCACTGTGGACTGGACGCACCACTCTGATCCAGCACTCGATTAAAGAAATGAAGTGGATTTCTTTTTGCCAACCCCTCTCACTCTGTCTCTCTCCCCACCCCTCCTCACTCTCTCCATCATATGAAGTCGAGTCGATCCACACACGCAGTGTCACAGCAGCCTCCCTGTATCAAGTTTATGTGCTGTCCTAAGCACTCGCCACTTGTGTTGTACTGTGCATTTATGTGCTTCCTGTGTGTTATGATAACAGAGCTGGGCCGCGGAGGGGGTGTTTTTTTTTTTATACAAGTAGTGGAACAAGAGGACATGATCCCCTTCTTGCTCTTTCTTTGATTGGGAGCAAACTTTTGTTCATTGGAAGTAGTTGGAGCTTTTGCTGGTGGTTAACTGTTCAGGCTGCCTCAGTGTGGTTGTTGACGAAAGAAAAATAACAATGCATTCATTGCATTTTTTTTTCGATAGCTGATATTTGAAAAGTGAGTTCAATCCGCAGGACGTTACTAAGTGTATCACAAGTTAAAATGTCGTCTCATCTCGAGCTCAACTAATTCAATAAGGTCGACGAAATTTTCGATAGAAATTTTAGATTCAAATTTTAAATCTTATTTAAGCGAAAGATGAATCATTTATCACTCTATCCAAACTCTAATTAGTCGCGACAATATTTCCTGTACATTTTTCCCTTTTTGAAAATTTGAATGCATGTTATGAGCTAACCATGATGTAATATATGCAAAAACTAAGCTTGTATTAAAGATCTGATAGCCCAAATGCACATTACATATATTAAAATGTGTTGCATATGCATGTGTGAAAATAATTACCTATCAAAATTCAGATCATGCAAGGGAGAAAATTTAAATCTGAATGGACATAAAAAAATTAAGACCTTTAACATTAAAAAAAATACAAATGTTTTTTAATTATATAAAGAACATTCATACCAGGTTCCGATGAAATTCTGCTAAATTAATGTCATATGTGCAACGTGTATTATATATTTTATAGTTTGAATGTCTTTTATTATACAGAAAATGCAACTATATATTAGCAAAAAAAAATATAAAGCTACAATGTTAATGTTAAAGCATTAAAAATTGGTATTCTTGTTAACTTATATAATAATATATTACTAAGAATGCTTTAAAAATAGAGTTAATACCAATATATGGTCTCAAAGAAATCATTAAAAAATTCCAACCAGACTTCTTTATTTAACTCATTATTATTAGTTCAATCATGAATCAATATCTAGTATGGTCCAATTTGATGTCAAAATAGCATGTTTGCCTATTGGGCCGAGCGTTCGTGGAGAAAGTTCACTTCGCGGAAAGAGGAGGTCGATGTTCATATTGTATAACTCATGCTCCACTTTGTCTAAGGAAAAAGGGAACCGATACTCCAACCAGAGGATCAACCTGTTGGTTCACCAAACTTGACCCAATGGGAAGCACCTAATCATTTATGGAGCTGCTCTTGCTCTTTATATCCGACGAGATAAAAATTGATTGAATCGATAAAGGTCGGTGAACCAACAAAATGGGAGGAATCTGGTTCAATTTAAAAAAAAATGAAAAAACACTAAAAGGGGAAGTAAAAGATGGAAAGAAAACAGATAAAAAAGGAAAATAATACATTTGAATCAACATTCCAAATTAACGAGAGAATTAGTGAATAGATAGGAAGATATTAATAAAAAAAAAGTAAAGTAAATAAATGAAGAGTGTGGAAGAAACGGAAAAAATAAAATAAAAAAATAAGAAAATATAAGTGTGATTCATGGCAACAATAAATTAATACACTGTTATAGTAGTAAATGATAAATAAAATTTAACATTGAGAATTAATGAAGATATAAGAAGAAAGTGAAAAAATAAAAGTAAAATTAAAGAAAAGAGAGACGAAGAAATTGAAAAAGGAAAGTAAAATAAAATAAGTCATAAGAGTGATTTATGGTAAAAAGGAATTAACATATTAAATTATTAATAGCAGCATTAAATGATAAATAAAAAATTAATAAGAATCAATCAATATTAAATATTAATAACTTGGGAGTCATTTTCTTATCAATAAAAATATTAAAATAGAATAAATAAATATATTTATGTTAGTATTTCAATCTTAGTATGTTAGTAATATTTTAATACATAACATAATATATTGTTTTGTATATATCTTTAAAATCATTATAAATAATATTATTTTAATAAACTTTGTTTTAACTCGATTAAATACGATCTAACCACAATCTAGTTAATTGTTGGTTCCAATCGATGATGTCGTTGTGGCAGCTTAGAGAGAGAATATTTCCTTATTCTCTTTCTCTCTCTGTCTTAAAATATTAAGGACCACTATATATTGACTTTTTCTTCAACTACTAGCAGTACAACCATCTAAATACATATATGAAATTAGAAATAAAAAAGTCAGTATGATTATTGCACTCGATTAGGGCAACCATTTATTAGTCAATGCCATCACAACGAAACAGAGTGCACTGTCATGCGATCTCACTTATTGTACCCACATTATTATAAACCTAATCCAAAGCCACCTATTCTGTTGATATCTTTGCAATTGCTATCAGTCGGTTTCCAAGTGTTCAATCAGTTGGATAACAAGAACGAATAAAAGGAGAGAGAGAGCAAAGATGGATAACACCAATAGACAGATCCTTTTTGGTTTCTTTCTCCTCTAGTTAAATTTTTTTATGCACACATAAATATAAACATGTATGTATAATGGATGTGCCTTAGATTAGAATATAAGCAAGTGGAGTTTATTCTTTGTCCAATCATGCATTGGGAGAGAGAGAGAGAGAGAGAGAGCTGATCACATGGAGGTCAGCCTCTTGTTTGAGAAATAAAATTAAGTAGTTGGTTCTCCTACTAACGGATCGAGCCTCCCATGAAAAGGAAAATTATGACCATTGAGCGAGAATAAATTACTCATGTGTTATTGAATTTTTTCAAACATATTTAAAACTAGAAGGAGATTATTTCTGAGCTTAATTTTCTTGGAATATATATAGCGTTGAGATTGGAGAAGTGTAGTTAGTCTTTTGATCATTATGTTTTAGGTCAGCCCATGCATGCCTTAGTTTACTTGTTGATTCGATTCGTCCGTAGAGGTGTTGTAGTAGTAGTAGTAGTAGTGTATATATACAACAACAACAAAGCCTTATCCCACTAGATGGGGTCGGCTAAGTATATATATATATATATATATATTTTGCCTTTGCATTTGTTTCTTAGCCTCGTGACCATATGTTTGACCACAATTGTTTCTTATTTTTTCGCAAGGGGCTTGTAACAAAAAGCAGTTTAAAGTTTATAAAATAACAATCATAATTCAAAATGATAGAATTATGATCTCATTGCTGGATAATAAAGTTGATATATGTGGATTAATGAGGTTCCTCTTGACTATATATTTCAGTTGCAAATGAATTATCTTTTGTTGTTAAAAGCAATGTTATTAAATCGGACTGACCACCCGACCGGACGACCAACTGGATCGTGATTATACCGTCTTGATCGAATTCAATCAGATTTTATTAAATTAATATTATTAAAAACAATTATATATAAAATAAATATTCTATAATGCTTATAATTCATAATAAAATATAATAAACAAATATTTAGTTAAATATTAATATTCATAAAAAGAATTTGAATTTTTATTATTAATATAGTATATTAATTCTTTTATTTATTCTTCAATACTATTTTAGGGTGATAATATATTAATTAATTTTGACATATATCACTCTCATGTTTATTTTTTCTTTACTTTCATTTTAATATTTTTATTTTTCTATTTCCATTGATTCCTCTCTCCCCATTAATTCCCATACTTATTTACTTTTTTATATTAAAAAGATAATAAAATTTTTAATATTCATAAAAAACTTTAAGTTATTATTATTGATATACTATATTAATTATTTTATACTATTTGTGATGATAATAAATTAATTTAATTTTCAATACATCACACTTACTTCCTTTTATTTTCCTTCCTTTTTTTCCATTAATTCCTATCCCTTATTGATTTCTGACGTTTACTTCCATTTTAATTTTAATCAATTCTTAATTCAAATACTTTCCCATTTTTTACCTTCATTTCTAACTTTTTATTTCTTATTTTTTTTATTTTCTACTTTTTTTCACTTTAAATATTGAACCGAGTTTTTTTGATTTAATGATTGAACTGATTTTTGACCGATTCAATTTTAATTTCATTTTTTAAATTAACTCAAATTGGACCAATGAACCGACCGGTCTGATTTGATCTTAATAACCATGAATAAAAGGAACTCTCTCTCTCCCCCCTTTGTTGTTACTTATTACTGTCGTCTGACTAGTCCAGTCAGAGAAAGCATGTGATCTACCTGAAATTTCAAATCTCAGCCTTCGCTTTAAAGCTTAATCACGAATCCAACTGAGCCCACCCTTATTGATGTCATCAATGTCTATAAAATCTTTCCCAAGGACATATGGTCAAAATCCACAAATAACTTTAATGTGTAATTTATATGACATCATATCAATATATACAAAGATGGCATATCCAAAAGTCAATTATTGTCTTGTGCTCAATAAAACATGTCGTATAAGAAATATCTGACAGGTAATGTGAGGGAAAAAAGAAAGGATAATGGTAAGTTATCAGTTGATATTTTAATTCCATACTTTGGAGCTCTATAATTGCTTTTTTTTTCTTTTCCTCAATACGAGTAGACATATATAATTGATTTTAACGAGTATTAGTTATTTTAATTTGAAGAATTATATATATATATATATATATTGCTGAATTCAATGCACAAACTGTGGTTAGTTGAATGCGTTTTCAGCACAAAAGAACCTGCTTGTCTTTCTTTAATCTTCATCTTTTCATCTTTTAGACTTTTTCATTTTTCCTTCTTTGAAATTGACTGAAGAAGAACAAGTTGAGAAAGTATTTTATCGTGTTCCAGGTTTTGGTTTTGCCCCCCCCCCCCCCCCCCCCCCCCCCCCCCCCCAAAAAAAAAAAAAGAAAAAAGAGAACAAATTGGTCATGGTCAGCTTCCAGCTAAAGGCATGTCTTCATTCGCCAAATTTCCTTTTTGGAATTAATGTCTAGATTGATGTTGAAATGTGCCTCCTTGGAATGGACTCTACGTACCGCAGCCACAACTTACTTACATATACAACCAACATTCTCAATCCATTATATATATATCCCAAATCCAGACTTTATTACATCAAGTTTTGAATCTTCCCTCGTACATACGCAAAGCTGATGTACTGCATATTTTTCAAACCATAAATGTATAATTACAGTTGAAAAATGCATGCAAAAATATATTGTCGTATACTACGTATATAACTTCTTATACTTTGTCAAGTCATGCTTGAAAAAGAGTGTTAATTGATCAATGCATTGCTTTTCCTTCACATTATGTATCGTTTGGGATGAGACGTAATGAACAGTTATCTAATTTATTTGAATTCTGATATCCAAGACACCGTAGAATTTAATTAATTTCATTTGAAATGATAGTATACAAAATAAAAAAAAATCTTGTAATGGTTACATTTTTTTTCAAAATTTCATTTTGCGATATTCTTCTTACAAACTTTAGCATTCTACTAAGTGAAAATCAACACTCTATTAATTGATATATATATGTTGCGGAATAACACCATTACCAACAAATCATCGGTACCAATATGAGAGAAAAATCGATGAATAGATAGTGAAAAAGTAATAACAAATCATACACAGAAAAAGACATATAGATTTTACGTGATTTGGAGATTATCTTTTACGTCAACGGTCGTCTCATAAAATTTTCACTATGTTCATATGTCAAATATTACTCAGATCCCCTTAATATATGGTGTATAACTGCATCTAAATATGAACCTTGGACAATAATTCATGATAAACAAATATCTATCGATCATGATATAATTATAACTTCATATCTAACAAATAAGGTAGCTATGATAATTACTCAATCTCCCAATATTATGGTTACAAAGAAGTTATAATATCTCATATTCTTTCTACAATAGCTAATAAATTAATTAGCCCCAATTGAGGCTCCATTTAACTAACTCCAATAATCTCTCACTTGAAGACTAATTCTCTTGAGATTGAGCTACACTTGTCTCTACCTAAACTCTAGACGGCTCCTCCATGCAATTAACTTTGCAGAAGACTGAGATTGCACAAATCTTATTTTTATGTGACCACCACCTTCGTCAACATATCAGTTGGATTCAACCTCGAATTTTTTCAAGCATCAATATCTTCTCTTTTCAAATATCTTTGATAAAATGGTACTTTAGTCTGATATGCTTCGTCCCGACATGATACACTAGATTGTTTGCCAATGAATTGCATTGTGACTATCATTGCATAGCCTCGAACTCAGTTGCACCTTATCCAACTCTTCAAGGACTCCTTCAGCCAAATTATCTTCTTACATGCTTCTGCTATGGCAATGTACTATGATTCGATAGTAGAGAGAGCAACAACTTTATGTAATTGAGACATCCAACTAATTATCATGCCACCTAGTATGTGCATATATCTAGTCATGCTTCTAATAATATCAATGCCACCACCTAAATCTACATCAACATAATCCTTCGTATACAAATTGGAAAAATTACATCCTACATCTTTTAACTCGTTTCACCCGATGTCCTCCTTACCTACGATCAGTCGATCACGGAGCTGATGTGGCGCTGATACAATATTTTCTCTCCTCTCTACATAGACATTACAATGATGTGAAAATATTAAAAATAAAAAATTAAATAAATAAAAATGCCACAGGTGACCCTCCTTCTTCGAGCCTTCTCGCTAGAGCCTCCGGCGAGAGCTCGCATGGGGATCCCCCCTTTTGCTTGCGTGTGTGCGTCCATGATGCGTGAATGCATGGGGGTCGCCCCCTGTGAGCTCGCGACATGGGGGTCTCGCTCGTAGGGGACGACCCCTCCCTCTTTTGCTTGTGTGTGTGCACCATCGGAGCTCGCGAGGGGTGACCCCCTGCTTGCATGCGTCATCGACGCACGCATCGGAGCTCGCAGGGGGCGACCCCCACCCCCACTTGTGTGCGTCGTCGGCGCACGCACGCAGGCAAAAGGGGGGGATCGCCCCCTGTGATCTCCGACGAGAAGGGCCGGCGCGCACAAAGAAGGAGGGTCGGCCCTCTAGCGGCGTGGCATTTTTTAATTTTTTTATATTGCCACATCATTGCAATGTCTACATAACAAGGTCTCAGCCAAGTCGATAGCTCGTGGACTCTTCTATGAGGGAGAAGGATCGTCGATCAGTGAGAGGCGAGATTGGCTATTAGAAGGATCGGTTCCATTGAGTTCAATAAGGAAAGGGATTGGAATAGAGAGGGGAGAAAATGTTGTGTCAGTGCCACATCAGCTCCATGACTAGGAGATGGCCGATCGCAGCTAAGGAGAACACCAGGTGAAATGAGTTAAAAGATGGAGGGCATTCGTGTTACAAAGTGAAGTTGGAAGGTATTGTTGAGCAAACGTTAAAGTTGGATGACATTTGATGTAATTTTTCCTATTCAAATTATTTTTATCAAAACACAAACACATACTTTTGGTTCCTTTCAAATACTGAAGGATCCACTTCACTACTTGCTAGTGCTCCTTCCTTGAATCTAACATGTATCTACTCATAACTCTCATTACATGAGCAATGTCTGATGCTAACTATAGCATACATGAGACTGCTTATTACTGATGCATATGTAATCTTCTGCATGTGTGTACATTCCATAATTGTCTTAAATGATTTCTCCTCCGAAAGTTTGAAATGACTCACCACGGATGTCTGCACTGACTTGGCATTTTGCATGGAAAATCTCTCAAGCATCTTTTCCACATAAGTTTCATGTGTCAACTTCATAGTTCCCACTTTCTTGTCCCAAACAATCTTCATCCCAAGTATCCTTTTTGCGGCTCTCAAATCCTTCATCTCAAACACACTTGATAATTATTCCTTGAGCCTTTTGATTTCTATCATATCTGAACATGTGACGAGCATATCATCCATATACAATAGCAATATGTTGTAACAATTATCAAAGTGTTTGATGTAACAACAATGGTAAAAAAACACACTTAGCATATCCTTTGCTAATCATGAAGTTATCGAATTTCATATATCACTACCGAGGAGCCTACTTCAAACTATATAAGCTTTTAGTCAGCTTGCATAGTAGATTCTCTTTATCAAGAACTTGAAAGACTTTTGTTTGCTTCATATAAATATCCTCCAAATCACCATGGAGGAATTGCTCAAGATGTAAGTCCTCAGTTGCAATTATATTCAACACCAATCTAATAATGATTAACTTCACAATTGGTGCAAATATCTCAGTATTGTCAATACCTTTCTTCTGCTTGAAACCTCTCACAACCAACTTTGATTTCTGCCTCTTGCCACCATTTGCCTCCTTTTTGGTATTGTATAATCACTTATTGTGCAATGCTTTCTTTCCTTTAGGCAATTCGCACTTAAGTTTTATTTTTGTACATCGAGTTCATCTCATCCTGCATTGTTAACTTCCACTTGAAGGAATCATCAACCTCCAATGCTTTCTAAAACATTCTAGCTAACTAGCATTAGTTAGTAATATAAAATCTAAAGAATGAGAATACATCGCTGGTGGTCTTATCTCTCGAGTAGATCTCCTGACAGGGGTGGAGTGCTCGGCCCAGCTTGTATCAACTTAGGCTCTTGCTGAATAATCTTCTGAGATCTGTCACATCTTCATCTGATATACTCTCAAGTTCCACTTGAACCACGCCTTTTTCCTCTACATTACAAGATTTTGCAACACACGTGTCTTTATACATGGTCATTTCATGGAACACATGTTTTTTCCCAAACAATTTTTCTATTCTCATCATCCCAAAAATGATATCCAAACTCATCAAAACCATAGACAATAAAGAAACTCCTCCGAGATTTAGCATCTAGCTTCTCTCTACATGCAGAATCAATATGCACATATGACATGCAACAAAAAATTCTCATATGAGAAAGATCTACCTCCTTACCACTCCAGACCTCCTCTGGTAATTTGTTCTCCAATGATATAGATGACTCACGATTGATCAGATATAATATTGTGTTCTTTGCCCAAAATGATTTTAGTGCATGAATCCTCATGTTTTTGGCGCACTCATTCGTCGTCCTATTCATTTGTTCAACAACCTCGTTCTGTTGTGGCATCCTTGGATCTTTCATCTCCATCTAATGCCATGTTTCTCACAGAACTCTTTGAATTCATGGTTCACATACTCACGGTCATTGTTATATCGCAAACACTTGATCTTGATGTTAGTTTCATTTTTTAATTGCGCTTTCCATTTCTTAAAAGTAGAGAATACATCATATTTGTTTTTTTAAAAAAATAAATCTATGCCTTCATGAAATAATCATCGATGAATGTCACATAATATAGTGATCCGCCGAGAGATGGAAGAGGAAATGGCCCCCACACATCTGTATGTACAAGCTCCAACTTCCTACTCTTAAATATGCTTGGCACTTTGTTGAAGGTGATTGTCTTCTGCTTTCTTAGCACACAACCTTCATAAAGTCCATCATTAACAGACTTCAAACTTAGTAGTCAATCCATCTTGTGCAGAACTCTCATCCATTTTTCACTCATATGTCTAAGTCTACAATGCCAGTCTTTAGACATAACATCCGAATAAGCTATTGCAATGATCCTTTTGTTCGACGACCTGTACAGAGTACTTAACTTGTTGTCTTGTGCGATCACCATAGCTTCTTTGGTGACCTTTCAGATATTACTTACAAATATCGTAGTGTAACCTTGAGTCAAATTGTCCAATCGAGATTAGATTTCTCTTTAGTCCTGGTATATGGCGAACATCTTTCGGCTTCTGGACTGTCCCATTATTAGCGAGAATCTTCACATTGCTCTTTCACACAACATACAAAGTTTTATCATCAGATAAATATTGTCAAAGTTACCAATAGCATAATCTTCCATACACTTCATTTGTGAAGTGGAATGATATGAAGCTCTAGAATCCAAAATTCTAGATTCTATCGGACTGTCAACACTTTGAATCAATGCTTCTGAGACTTCTTGTGTAGCAACATCCATCGACTCCTCATTGATTTTCTTCTTTGCTGCTCTGTAGTTTTTCTTCGGGTGACATTTCTTCATACAATTTTAGCATGCAAATTCACTAGATCTCAATTGATTTTGTCGCATTGCATTTGACCTTCTGTGATTTTGTCCTCGTTGTTGTGTTCTTCCCCTATCCTCTGCACTCAATGCTAAGCTTGAAGCTTCTCCTGATTCTTTCTTGTGAGCATCTTCGTTCAAAGTCAGGTCTTGAATATCATCGAGCTTCAACTTTATTGAACCAAAAGAAGACAGTTGTCATAGTTGCATCCCAAACTTTTTGACAAAGAGGATAATGAGATCAAATGTAACGTCCCGTTAGTGTAAAATTTAAAAAGGTGTAAATACATTTAAAAGAGAGGGCAATTTGATCTTTTGGCAAGGAAAAAAATAAAAAAAAAGTATATACGTGGAAAGGTGGAGAGAGAAGACAACATCTTCTCTACCCACCTCCACTATTCACCCGACGGCCAGCACAGTGCCGCACACATGAGCCAGCCGCCGCCACCTTTCGATCATCGAATCTCTGCCATTCGAGCTCCATTTTTTGCGTGTGAGGTGTCTTTGGAAAGATGACGACGAGATGAATATTTTGACATATGGTATGAGATGATCGGTCCATTATGTGTGACACAGTGAGGAAAAAATCCGAGGAGGATGAAAAATCCGCCGCCGACGATTCCGACGATGATTCACACCGATCCTTCTCCTGGTGAGTTGTACATCATTCTCAGGTCGATTAGGGTCATTCAGAGGGGTTTTAATCATGTCTTTGTCCAAATCACTTAGGAGGTCGAGATTTGAGACTTTTCGACGAACGTTTTTCGCGAACTTTCTGACGAATAGACAAGAAACTCCGGTCGAGCTCATCTTGACGTTCTAGTAGATGCACACGTAAGGAAAGAAGAAATCAAATTTACTGTCCGTATAATAATTAGTTGTTAATCCTTTTTAGGTTCGAAGGTTTTGATGTCCGATTGTTCTCCAACGACCTTACCGGCGAACTCGTTCTCGTATCGTGGTTGGTAAGCGAATAAGAATGTGCATTTGATTAGATTTCAGTGATGTGAACAAATTTAAAGTAACTTATTTTATTATGAATGAATAAGACGTTCAACGACCTTTCGACATTTTGATGGAGGCGGCGGTAATTTTGAAAGCGGTGACTACAGTGGTTTTGATATGAATGTCCGATAGTTGAAAATAATTATTATAATGTAGTTAAGGTTCTAATTATGTTTTATTTAAAGTTTGATTGAATTTCGCTTATAGGAGGTTGCTAATCGGAAAGCGATAGTTTGTGGGTTGTTGTAATTTGATTAGGCTGTTACTAGACGACGAGGCCTTCTTTCCTTTTTGGTAAGTATTATAGCAAATCCATAATAGGACTTAGTTTATGATAAGCACACCGAGTAGTTGTGAATAGTGAATTACCAAATTTATTTTATAATATTAATTAATCAAGTAACGAATGTGATAGATTGTGTTTACTTTTGATTGGATTCGGACGAGGAGATAATTTGAAACTCGACGAATCCAAGGTGAGGGAACTTATCTCAATTGATATGAATTTTTAAACTCTTCGGAGTGAAGACATTGTTCAATCCGATGTGGAATGGATTGTCATGATAGTTTCCTTCATGCACATTCATATATTTGAATGGATTTTCATGATATTTTCTTCATGCATATTCATATATTTGTATACTCCATATGTGTGTCATCATATAACTTGTGATATTTTGTTATGAATTTTGGAAATCCGTCGAAGTTTATCCTTGTGAAATTGAAGTGAATGTTTGATTTTTGAAAAGAAAAGTTTATATGATGGTTTCTAATTCTAAACTTCTATTTGAAAACTGCATACATGCATCATGTGCATTACATGTAAAAATCGTACAAGACAGAGTATTTTCACCTCGAAGGATTGGCCAACTCCGGGTAGACCGATTGGGGCTTGGTATGCTCTGTATCAATGGGATACGAAGAGTAGGTTCAACACTCTGTGTCAATATAGTGATACAATGGGTGGAATTAGAACAACCATCCTGTGTCAATGGGATACGAGGGATGGAAAGAAAAGATAAGAAGCCCTGTGTCAATGAGATACGAAGGGCAGTTCAACGTCCTGTGTCAATAGGATACGAGGGACGGAGTTAGAACAACCACCCTGTATCAATGGGTTACGAGGGGTGAGATTGATTCCTCCATCGAGATTGGATATCCATATTTGATGATGTTTCCCCAAGTTTTTTGATGTTATCTTTTTATCACGCATGTGCATCCATGGCATTCATTTCGGTATGATACTTATTTTAATGATTTTTCTTGGAGAAATGAGAAGGGATTGAAATAATTTCTGAAAATGAAAATGTTGGTTTTTCCTTCGCTGTTTCAATATTTGAGATAGTCGTTTACTAACTAAGCCTATTTATGCTCACTCCTCTTGTTTTAATTTTTTCAGGTACTGAATGAAAGTCTTACATGCTTGCTTGCTTGGCATAAAATAAGAAATGTAAAGGGGCTAGAAAATGAGCATGTGTGAGAGGTGTGATTATTGAATGGCTAACTTTGTGTTTCATTGAGATTTCTTATATGGATTTAATACTTGATGAATGTTTTGAAAGATTTTAGAAATGTTGGATAATTGTGTGAAGCGAAGAACGTTCACGTTATATGGTTTACGAGCATCTGGCTCGTGATTTTGATTCGAGAGTGAGCTTGAGACTCACTATTTTGGACGTGTCCCACGATTTTAGCTATATGATAAATTATCAGTAATGACCTTATAACCGTCTCTGATGATTAAAGTTTTGAAGTTAAATGTTGAAATGAGAAATATATGAATTGTTGTATATGACATATAGACAAATTTACGCATACGTCATGCCAATTTTTTTTAAAATTTTCAGAGTTAGTTTATTTTTGAAACGTTGATTTCCGTTTAAATTTTGAATTCAAATTTAAAAGATTGATTTTCCGATTTCACCCCTTGTGGCGCCAAAACGAGTAAAAGGGCGTCACATCAATGCCATCACTTCATCATCAAAAGTGATACTCATCGAATTCAACTGTGTAATAATAATGTTGAATTCATTAATGTGAACCATGATCGAAGCTCCTTCAAACATCGTCAGGTTGAATAACCTTCTCATCAAATACACCTTGTTTGATGTAGATGACTTCTCGTACATATTTGATAACGTCTTTATTAAATCTGTCATGGCCTTATTATTCATGATGTTAAAGACTATGTTCCATGCCAACGTCAACTTGATAACACCAATCGCTTGTCGATCGAGGAGCGTTGAGTCCGCATCGCTCATTGTCCCTACACTACAAGAAAATTGGCGATTAGCGATGCCATGTAGCGCCTCAAAAGTGTGTGATGCTATACAGACGTCACTAGCGCCTCCATTGCGCTTCTTTAGCATCATCAGAGTCAGACGCCACTTGCCTCTCAATAGCGTCTCATTAGCGTCTTCCTAGCTACTCAGAGAGTTGACGTTAAAAGTAGAGCAATCGAGACGCTACGTAGACGTTATTTTTTCCCGCCAGGAATCGTAAACGTGCGGCAGTACCTAGCGCCATTATGGCATCGACAACGTTAGACGCGAAGCTAGCGTCGCATGTATGAAGACTCTAAAGCGACGCTACATGTCGTCTCAATAGAAAGAGACGCTAATGAGACGCGACATTATATACTTAAACTCTATATTATATATACTATATGTCAATCAACAAATTCATTAAATATTATATTAGTATTAATTACATGTTTATCAATATATTATCAATAGCATAATCAACATATAGATGTATTAATTACACGATTATATATATATATATATGTATTTTTACATGATAAGAGTGTTCCTAAATATATATTTTTTCCCTATATTATCTATGTTATCTATACATATAATATATAATATCTTTATTATGCATATATCTTAATTATACGTCTTCTTAGCTATTCAGCGGCCGGGTTGACATTAACTCTCTAGTGCTGTAATCGAGACGCTACGTAGACGTTATTATTTCGCGCCACTATTCTTAATGCGTGGCAGCACCTAGCGCCATTTTATCGTCGACAACTTTAGACGCGACACTAGCGTCTCATGTCTGAAGACTGTGAAACGACGCTATATGGCGTCTCAAATAAAGGAGATGCTAATGAGACGCTATTGTATATATATTTAAACACTATATTATATATACTATATGCCAATCAATAAATTCATTAAATATTATATTAGTATTAAGTACACTATTATAAACATATTATCAATAGCATAATATCAACATATATATGTATTAATTACACGATTATATATATATATATGTGTGTGTGTGTGTGTGTGTATTTTTACATTATAAGAGTGTTCCTAAATATATAATTTTTTACCTATATTATTTATGTTACGTATACATATAATATATATAATATCTTAATTAATTATGCATATATTATTATATACTTAATCATGGGATTACGATGGTTGATTAAGTGAGTGATATGTTAGCGTCACAGTAGACACACAATAGCGTCCACCTAGCGTTTAACGAGCGCCAAAGCTATTGTCGACGCTATGATGACACTATGGGCGTCTCTCTAGCATCGCACGTTCAAGACGCCATATTATTTTAGACGCTAGTTCGGTGCTACGGAGTCGCTAAATGAATCTAGCGACTCAATGGCGTCTATATTGCGCCTCCTAAGCTGACTTTTTACCCGTCACTCAATCGGGCACATATAGATATATAAATACGCGTATATGCTGATACCTATATATAATAAGTGCATATATACATATTATTATAACCTACTCTGACACATATAAACAAATACACATATATAAATATTCACTTCGAATACGTATACATATACATGTTATCTATATATATGTGTAGACATATACATACACATATATATTTATAATACATATAGACAAAACACGTTGTAACTTAATCTCTCACACATAGACATATATATACGTACGCATATATGACATATGTTTATATACACACACACAATTGTGTTATATTATACACATATACATACATATTTATAATTTTGTATACATACATGATAGATTATCGGAAGAAAATAAAATAATTGGAACGGAGCATAATGCGATGAGACGTTACATTGATAAATAAAATTACATACATACTAAAAAAATTTGAAAAAACTTTTATTGAGCGTCTCAATGGAGTCACGATTTTGAGACGCTACAATAGTGCGACGCCCCAACGACACGATGGTGTCGCTACATTTCTTAGCGACACATTAGCTTCTCTATAGCGCCGCGCTAGCCGAATTGTGACAGTTTCGGCGCCTACATGGCATCTACGTAGCGTCTCGTTATTGTGTGACGATAAAGATTACTTAAATCCCTAACCCCCTTTCTTCATTTTCACTTTTTACTGTTTAACATTTACCCCCGACGCCCGACGCCCGACGCGGTCCGACGCCTGACCTCCGACGCGCCCCGACGCCCGACCTCCGGCGCCCGTCGCCCGATGCCCGACCTTCGACGCCCGTCGCCCGATGCCCGACCTCCGACGCCCTCCACTGCCGCCTCCGGACTTCGCCCGACGTCTGACGCCCGACGACCGCCCTCCACCGCCGCCGCCGCTCTTCGCCTCCGCCGCCCTCTACATTCGACCGCCCTCCACCGCCGCCCTCTGCATTCGACCGCCCTCCACCGCCGCCGTCTACATTCGCCGCCGCCTCCTCCTCCTCCGCCCTCCCCGACTGTTCGCCTCCGCCGCGGTCCGCCCTCCCCGACGGTTCGTCGCCTCCTCCTCCACTGCCGTCCATCGCGTCCTCCGCCGCGTCCTCCGCCCTCCGCTCTTCGCCTCCGCTGCCCTCCGCCTCCACCACCGCCCATCGCGTCCACCGCCGCCTCGTCCGCCCTTCGCCGCGTCCTCCCTCCACCACCGCCGACGTCCTCCTCCTCTGCCCTCCCCGACGGTTGACCTCCGACGGTCCGCCCTCCCCGACGTTTCGCTGCCTCCTCCTCCACCGTCGTCCGTCGCGTCCTCCGCCGCCCTCCGCCTCCACCACCGCCCGTCGCGTCCACCGCTGCCTCGTCCGCCCTCCACCGGTGCCGACGTCCTCCACCGACGCCGACGTCCTCCTCCGTCGCCACTGCCCACCGCCTCCACTGCTGTCTCAGCCGCCCTCCGCCCTTCGCCGAAGGTACTAGGACGCCACCATGTAAATTAAGTTAATTATTAATGCATGAAGTTAAATTAAGTTAATTATTCATGTTAAGTTAAGTATTACTTATTCATGTTATTATCATGTTAAATTAAGTAGTACTTCAGTGAATTATCATCTCTTTGGATCAAGTTAGTATTACTTATTAAGTATAATATTAAGTATCATCTCTTAGGAAGTAAGTTAAGTATTACTTAAGTTAATTATTACTTATTCATGTTATGAATTAACTTAAGTAGTATTTAAGTTAATTATCATCTCTTTGGATCAAGTTAATTAGTATTACTTATTAAGTATTACTTAAGTTAAGTTAACTTAACTTATGTTAATTGTTATCTTAACTTATGAAGTAATGTTATGAATTAAGATAACAATTACTTATTCATGTTATGAATTAACTTAAGTAGTACTTAAGTTAATTATCATCTCTTAGGATCAAGTTAATTAGTATTACTTATTAAGTATTACTTAAGTTAAGTTAACTTATGTTAATTGTTAAGTTAACTTATGAAGTAATTCATGTACTTAAGTTAAGTATTACTTATTCATGTTATGAATTAAGTTAAGTAGTACTTAAGTTAAGTATTACTTGAAACATGTGATTTTGGACTTAATTCGTAAGTTCAAAATCATACGTTTCAAGCACAAGAAATTTCTTACTTGGCTTAATGTTCTCCGTTACAGAAATGATAAAGCCACATCGTAGTTGAATTCGTCATTGGAAGGATAAACATGGCGTCATAACTGAAGAATATAAGAATGGTGTTGATGAATTCATTAATGTGGCATATCAAAATGAAGGTGTTGCTTCTTCATATGGTGAAATCTTATGTCCATGCCGGAAGTGCAAATATTATCAGTGGAAAGTAAGATATGATGTGCAGAAGGATTTATATTACAACGGTTTCTTACTTACATACACCAATTGGTTCTTTCATGGCGAAGAAAGATGGGCTAAAGAAACAAGTAATATAGATACCGTTGTGGGCGACTCGAGCAATCCGTACAGGGACATGATACGAGATGCAATGTTAGGAGAAAATGTTGGCGAAACATCGATTGAAGAAGACCCGAATCCTTCGGCTTCTAAGTTTTATAATTTTCTCGAAGAGGCAGATGAACTTTTATGGGATGGATGCGTGAAGCAAACTACACTTTCTGCAGTGGCACAACTAATGAACTTAAAATCAGAATTTAATATGAGCGGAAGTTGTTTTGACCGGATGCTTGCCATTATTAAGAGTATGCTTCCAGTTTCTGAGAAATTACCGGGAAATTTTTACAAGTGCAAACGGTTGATGAGAGATTTAGAAGATTGATACATGCTGCAATCATTGCATATTGTACTACAAGGAAAACAACTCACTTATGAGTTGTTCTATTTGTGGCGAGCCCATATTCAAGCCGAAAAAGAATACTCAAAGTTCGAAAAAATGTGGCAAATGCAATATTTAGATACTTTCCGATTTTTCTAAGATTACAACGACTATTTCTTTCTGAAAAACATTGCATCATTTATGAGGTGGCATAAAGAAGGGGCACGTGAAGATCCAAATTCAATTACACATCCTTCGGATGCGGAGGCATGGAGACGATTTGATGCACTTCATCCGGATTTTTCTGCAGAATCACGCAATGTTAGATCCGGACTTTGCACCATTTGGCTCATCGAGTACTGATTATTCATGTTGGCCTATTTTTGTGACACCGTATAATTTGCCTCCAAGCATGTGTATGAGACGAGAGAATATATTGCTTACATGTATCATCTCGGGTCCTCGATCTCCTGGTAAAAGTTTAGATGTTTATACCTTTGATTGACGAACTCAAGATGTTGTGGGAGGATGGCGTGGTTACCTATGCCAAATCTAAAAAGCAAAATTTCATTATGAGAGCCACATTAATGTGGACCATAAGTGATTTTTCGACATATGGAATGTTGAGTGGTTGGAGTACAAAAGGAAAATTTGCTTGTCCCATCTGTGGAAAGAATACAAAATCCTTTTATTTGAAAAATTATAGGAAAGTTTGCTGGTTTGATTGTCATAGATGTTTCTGCCATTAGAGAATTCGATGCGCCGTGATCGAAACTCATTTAAAAAGAATACATCCGAGAACACTTTGTGTCCAACTCATTTGACAGGAGAAGAATTGCTAGAGCAAGTAAACAAGCTTAGTGAAGTCTCATTCGGACTGAAGGCCGGTAGTTATAAGCAAATTGAGTTTGGAAGTGAACATAATTAGGAGAAAAGAAGTATTTTTTGGGAGTTGCCTTATTGGTCTTCAAACTTGGTACGTCATAACTTGGACGTCATGTATGTGGAGAAGAATGTATTTGACAACATCTTCAACACTATTATGAATGTTAAAGGAAAAACAAAAGATATCATACAGGCTCGCGAAGACATGAAATTAATATGCAAAAGATCAGAGTTAGATATCATTCATCTTCAAAATGGTAAATGCAAAAAGTCAAAATCTACTTATGTCTTGAACAATGATCAAAGAAAAGTGGTTTTCGAATGGGTAAAGCAATGAATCAGAATACGAAACAAGCGAATGAATCCCGTAGTTATTCTAATGACATAAGTTTTTTACTTTTTTTAAAAGTTATATATGGTTATTTTTAATAATAGAAGTTTCTTTCTTTTTTTTCAGTCATGGTTACTAGGAGTCGAGCATCTGGATCATCTCGCTCTTTCAGGCGTTCACTCCAGATGAGCCAGCCATCACAACCACCAGGTAATATATTTATTGTGAACTACTTATTTATAATTGATTATAATAGTTAAATTCCTTTTTTAATAATATCAGTTCCTCCGTCGCCGACGGGGCACGTAGTCGGATCATCACATAGTAGGCGATCCATTGGTGAGTCTGCTCAGCGTATCACTCCAGGTACGTGACACATTTTAGGCAATAGACAATAGGAGATAGAGTTTTTTAAATATTTTGCTTTTGTGACAGTTGCTCCACCGTCGACGGGGAACATAGTCGGTACGTCTCGATCGCACGATCACGATCGTCGTCACACCAGGTTATTTTTTATGTATTACTTAATTTTATGTAGGAGCCAAATTTTATGTATTTTTTTATGATGGCAGTTGCTACCCCACCGCCACCGCCGAGAATATCAGACGCTTCATCACAATCTAGCGTTGGCGAGCGACATCTTACGCCAGATGATATATTTATTGTTATTGACATTTCTCAATTAATTATATTAATTATTTTTTAATAATGTCAGTTGCTACGTCGTCGATAGCACAAGCTAATGACTCAATTCATTCAGACGAGCGGACTGCTACTGATCATGCGGTACACATCAATCGAGGTGAGAACATTACTGTATATTTATCAATTATCACAATTTTAATTTGGTATGACACTAATGATTTATTATGTATTAGGGCCAGTAGCTGATGTCGGACCTTCACAGTCTACCCCAGCTATACCGGATGATGATTCCTCTTCGAGTGATGAAGAGGGGTTACACGATAATGGGGTGGTCACTGTGAATAATATTGCTCGACCGTAAGTTAAATAAGTTGTACAAATTTTCTTATAGTTTCGGTTATCATTCAAAATTAATTCTTCTTTGTAATTGGCAGGACCACTTTCTTATTCGCTAGTACCGTGCGGGATGTCAGTGCTCTCATTCTTTCCCAGTTGCCGGAAGGGGCAGGATCCTGAAAAGATGTCTCAATTCAAGTGCGAGATGACATCTTTCGAGCCTTTACGGTACGATCTTCTATTTGGGTTACATAATTTGATTTATATTTATTTTAAAATTACTAAGTTTTAACGTTCTATTTGTAGGAGGTAAATCAGTTTCATCCGGATCTTAGTTTAGGGATGATCCGGAGAGCTTTTGAGGAGGTCGCTGCGAAACGCCTCCGAAATCGATTATACAAGTTTCGCAAGGTCGTCACGTCCGCCGGCCTCACTTTGGAGCAGGGCATACAAAGATGCTCAAGACATATTAGACGCTCGGTTTGGGAGTCCCTCTGTAGGAAGTGATAAGTATGTATACTTTTACATTATTTTTATGAAAATTATAGTTTTTTGAAAGTGTAAGTATTTGATGTTCACAAAGGACGGATGAACGATGATAAAGGAAGTCGAAAAAGGCAAGAGTTAACCGACTTTCGAAGCCCGATGCCCACATCCACACAGGGGGATCGAGCGATTTGACGAGCATCGACGGCGCATGATAATTTACATATAAATTCAATTAATCAAACTTTTGACTTATACTTATGTTATCAAATTTGAAACTTTATTGTAGGAGGAGAAAGAAGGCGGTCCCGTAGACTTTCGTGTGGTCTATGAGGCCACGCATAAGAGCCGAAAGACAAACGACTTGGTCACGCCCACTGCTCGTAGGTTTCTGGTAAGTCTCATGATATGGTTATTTGGTTGTTGTCGTTAGTCCAATATTTTTGAAATACATAACGTTTAAATTTTTTAGGATGAGTATAATGCAAAAATGGCTGAAAAGTATGGAGATGATCCGAGTACTCAGCCACCAGGTAATGTTTCTTCGTTGGTTTAGTCATGTTTTTAATTTACATGATTCTTGATATATAATTTATATATTATATGATTTTATAATTTTTCTATTTCGTAGAGGACCCTACTGTTTGGGAAGAGGTGGGCGGCACGACACGAGGGGGATACTTGCGTGGCATCGGCACAGCCGCTCAGATACCTAGGAGGATCGGAGGATATACAGGAGGTGCATCTGCTCCGAGCTCATCCGCTGCACCTGATCTGACACAGCTATCACAGTAGCTATCGCAGCAATTATCGGAGCAGATATCATAGCAGGTGTCGCAGCAATTGTCATAGCAGTTGTCGCAGTAGGTGTCGCAGCAGTTGGGTCCTCTATTGCAGGTGATTCAGGGATTGATCCCGACGCAGAATCCATCCCCGCGAGACCATGGACCGAGCACGTCTGGGTCGAACATCCGGAATGATAACAATAACTCACAAACCTAGGATATAAAATAAACTATGCATTTGTTACTTATAGACTTAAACATACATATAGTTTATTAGTTCGGTTTAGTAGCTTTCGTATTCTTATGTTATATATTATGCCTGTGATGGTTTTATATTATCTGTGATATTTTTATATTGCCTGTAATGATTTTATATTGCCTGTGATGCTTTTATATTGCCTGTGATGAATATCAATGCATTTTGAGATGCATTATAAATTGTATGGCGTGGGAAGGGAAAAAATGAGGCTGGAGCGGGTAAAAAAAATGTACATGTAACGACACCATAGCGTCTCATTGGCGTTTAAATGCATGTCGACGCTAATTTAGATATATCGCACTGCGCCATCTTAGCGTCTCATTGGCGACAAATGCATGATCATATTTGCATCAATCTAGCGCCTTACTAGCGCCTAACTTAGCCGCACGTGGGCATCGGAAGGGCGTCTCAGGTCTACCCCCTCTTGCGCGTCGACTTAGCGATGTGGTCCTGCTTTGCGCAGCCCCAAACATCGCGTCTTAATACCGTCGATATAGCGTCAATATGTGGCGCTAGTTGCGTCTCAACATCTTTGACTCTAGTGCGACGCTACTAGCCACCGAGTTCCAGCGTCTCAATTTTACGGCGCTAGTTAGACGCGAAGGAGACGCTCTTGACAACAGAGACATAATAGCGCCTCCCTAACGTCTCCGACTTTGAGTCGCTAATTGTCAATTTTCTTGTAGTGCTAGCTTTTTCTTAGAGAGAGAGGCTCGTGCAATTTCTTATGTACAGATAGTTCTCGATCTGCATCTTCCAAAAGCCGAAATTTCTACCATCAAACTTCTCAATCTTGACCTTCCCGTCATCTGTTGCCATTGCTCCCACTGCCCACGAAATCCTTGTCGTAGCTCTGATACTAGTTGTTGCGGAGTAACTTTGGTAACAACAAACCATCGATACCACGAGGTAAAAATCGATGGACAGATAGTGAAAGAGTAATAAGAAATCACATATAAAGAAAGATACACAAACTTTACGTGGTTCGAAAATTATCTCCTACGTTCACGATTGTCTCACAGAGTTTTCACCCTACCATAACTAACAAATTAGTTAGCCCCAAATATCTTTTATATCCAAATTTTGAGCGAATAGCTCCCACATATTCTAATTTGAAACTCGAATGTTTTTATCATATAAGCCACCATTCATTAGTAAGCAACTAATTCAAATAACACATAGAGTGGTCATGATCTAATGAAATCCTATTTTATGAAAAAAATGAATGTGTCAAGCGTTTTTCGTGTCAAGCGATTTTACACATATTTTTCTTTATTTTCTTTGATATTTCTTTACTAATAACTTAGAGGATCATTGATGATAAAAATAATAATTTTATACTATAAGAAATTATAAAAAATGATTACATCTATTATGAAGAATAATAATGTGCAAAAATTTGTAAAATTTTAAAAATAATTAGTATAATTATTATTGATGATTTGAATCACATTTTTTTTGTTATTATAAGTGATTCTATAAATTATTAAAAAAGTATTTGTAAAGTCGCTTAATATGGAAAGAGTTTCAGTAAACTCAATATATGTATTAATAGTTATGTGGTTAAGATTTTAATATTAATCTAAGAAACTAATATTAAAATTTAATAGAGATGAGAGAGAGAGAGATTACCTTTCTTTTTTATGTAGGTCATGTGACATCAGTAATCAATTAAATCACAGTATGATTCAAACATGACAAGAGCATAAACTGTTGAAGTAATACAAGCATGTGGTTTGACAAAGTATATTATTAGAAACTGATGCTCGTGCTTCTGGAAGAAATTAAATGCAATGCTATCTATGTGTTTTTCTTTTCTCTAACATCGCTTAATTATGACATCCATCTCGCTCTAATTCTATAATCAAATCTGTCAGTTCATATACTGACAATCAAAACGTGGAATGCAAATCCATAAAATACCGCATCAAGCATCCTTTTCAAAATCCGCCACTAGTTCCTTATACCAGCTCTACTTGACACCATCATTTGCTTGATATACATTGGAAATACATCAACATCACTTCAGGCAGTCTGATTACATAACTTGCAAACTGGGTCAGAAGAAAAATGATCCACAGCGCATGCATCAATTGGACCATGGCGAATTCCGTGTTTCTGAACGACTTCTTAGATGCTTCAAATTAATGAGCACCAATTTGGCATTAATTCTCCAGGTCAGAATTCAGAAGTCACCACCAAAGCATGCATGCATGGGTTAATTAATTGCTTTTTGGAGTCTTCCAACGCAGATAGTATCTCCGAAGAAACATGCACTGCAGACTCCACGTCGATTTTTTCATCTGCAGGAATCAAGTTTGATCAGTCTTTTTTCTTTTATCCTTTGCTATTTGTCCCTACCTGCTTTTTCTTATCCTTTGTTGTTGTTATGCATTTTGATGATAGTTCGTGTCCATCTCTGCTAGCATTGACTGAGACTTTGCAGTTTGCACTGTGCAGCTTCGAGCTCCTCATTTCCCCAACAAGCGAAAACAAGAGGGGTGGAGTAATCGTCTGGCTATTTTCTGTTGAAGAGTTGAATGGAGAAAAGGGAGCCCGAAATTTCATGGATGCGATTCTCAATTCAGCCCCCCGATACACACCATTTCTTGGGTTTCCAACTTCTTGTCTTCCTCCTCTATACAAAGCAAAGCAAAGCAGCCCCTCCTTTACATTGCAAACAAAGCAACTGTTTTATATTCCAATTAGGTACTAGCCAAGTAGTTTATAATTAAACACAGAGATGCAGTGATAAGCTCTCTCCTTCTTCGGTATCTTCTGCAAGATATAGTTTACAGTAATGACTTCAGCTGGAAAATAAATGGTCTGTTCATATATAGCTGCATGCATGCAGTCTCATTTCTGTAACATCCTCCCTCTGGTGGTTTAATCTTTACTCATTCTGGAAATGGAATGAAAACAGTGTTTGTTTGCTCCCATATGTGGTGGGTGACAAAGTCAAGGTTCCAGCCCTACTAAATCTGTTCCCCACAATTCCACTCACCAACTTAAAACATGGAGTGCTGCTTATGAGTAAAATGGAAAAAAATAAAAATAAACATGACATGTTACACACAACTTTGGTTTGTTGCACATCTTTGGTTTTTATTCTCTTGGCATTTTGCTTCATGGTAGAAGAGGACAAATGGCAATTTTGATGTTTTGATTTGAGATATCAATTTCCCCTCCCCTTTCCATTTGATATGATACTATTAAATTCATTAAAGGTTGAGTATCTTGGAAACCTTAGTGACAGTGGGGGCATGAGATAAAGTAGCCTCTTAAATTAAAGTGCCCTTATTGGACACTCCATTACTATGACATATAAATATCAGGAAGGGCCACTAATAAACTTTGCTGGGGGGTTCTGAAAGATGACTTGCTTATCTTTTCAAAAAAAATATAAAGCAATTGGCCTTACATTCTTATCTAAATTGAGTTGTGTTTATATGACCTCACCAGTGCTATTTGCAAAAGAAAAAGGTCCTCCTTTGGCGAGGGTTGTTTGCCTTCTTTGCAACTGTTTAGTCACTAATCAGTATTCAATTTCATTGTTCAATTCTGTACGTATTTGACCAAGCCCTGATTATTTCACTTTTTTTTTTTTAATCTATGATTGAGGTGGAGGGTAAAAGTTTCAAAGATTTAAGACATTCTTGTGTAGAGAATATATGTGTCTTCTCCTGGTGCCAACCTGTTTGTGACTTTAGTGCACATTGGGGCCAAGCATATGAATGCATGATGTGACGTGCTTTCGTCTGACGTTTGTTTTTTTTTTTTTCTCAGAAGTGTGAAGCTGTAAATGCAAAATGACATTGTTATGCTTCTCAATTGATTAGTTTATCTATTAACAGAGGACAACATCACCGAAGCCTTTAACCTGCGGAAGTCGTAGGCCCGGTATTCATGTATGTTATGATAGATACGAGCAGATAAGCGACATTGGAGAAGGACATATATATGGCATTAAGAGCACACCAAACATTGTTCTTACACACTGGACGAACTTCCTAGTCATTAAGGTGCACGTATGAAGAAATTATACAAATTATTTCGAGCTGCATAATGTTTTCCTCATTCGAGAGAGAGAGAGAGAGAGAGAGAGAGGAATTAAACAAGACACTTTTAATCCATTTGTTTTCATTCATTTTCAGTATTTTTCAAGAAGATTGTTTATTAGGCCTTAGGCTGGATTTGTAGTTGAGGCCCGGACTGAGGACGACGTAGTTGTGAAGTTTCCACAAGGTGGCCCATTGGGCTTCACTTCTTTTGCTATTATTTGAAAGTTATTTTCATTTAAGGCCCTGTTTTGGTGTAATGAAAATTTTTATAACTCCACAGCAAAAGAAAGTACAAACATCATCTTTACAACTAATGGATGTGGGACCCATAAACTAAAGTAACATAGGGTTTTGGATAATAAATCGAGAACATGTCTGCGAAGACAGAACCGTACTTCACTAATAGAAAAACAATTCCCTTTTCGAAAAAAAAGGATACAGAGATTTTAATCTTCTACGTTGTTCTCAATAATTTTGTTTGGGAAAGCAGAACAGAAAAGAGGCCAAAACTTATTAGTGTGCTATGAATTATTATATCGTGTACCCAAAAATAAGATTTTCGAATTCCTGAGTTTGCGTAGACTCATTTTATGTTCGATAAATTCGAGACATAAACTAATAAAATTTATATGCATACTTTAAAAATATATTGTACACTGAATACTTTGATCATAATTATTTTTGTACTTAATTTTCAATCGACTTAATAATGATTCATCATTTCAAGATCCCTTATTCCACAAATTTTGTTCGAATGTTCCAAATGCTAGAGTAGCTAAAGAACGATAATCACTAAACCTTAATGTATGAATAGATGAATAAAATATTTTGAGCTTAGAGGGTTATACCAAAACTACAAATACGTTTCTTTTTTATTTCTATACATATTTACTTTTCAATTATACCTTCAAACCCAATTTAAATATCCAATTTTGTCATCTCCAACTCTACGAGCAAGTCCATCCGAATTCATCTGATTCTATCAAGTTTCCTATTTCCGAATTTAAATCGAGTTCACTCGATTTTTTAACCTAGAGTCTTAAAAATGTATGATTACGACTCTCACTCGTGAGTTTAAAAACCTTGCCCTAAATTGATAAAACAAATAGTAAAAAAATGATGACATGTGAGTTTCACATGACGAAATTCGTTTGGTACAAAAATTTTAATATTTATGTATGAGAGTTATGGTATATTATAATATAATATTATTATTTTTGCTTGTAATGAAAATTTTATTGGGTGATAATTCTTTTTGTTAGTAAATATATCTTTCTGTGGCTTGTTTTATTTCGTTATTTTATCTATTGATCGAATTATTCTTAACCATTAAAAACTAACTTTTGAAACGTTATTAATAAATATCGTTGAAATAGAGTATTTGAACATTAGAAGTACAATAAATGCATAAGATATTTTATTTTTAAATTTACCTTCTCACTACATTATTGAAGATACATGATAAAAGTGTTCTCGAGTAAAAATTATTGTTCAATAGTCTTTAGCACGACTAACTTAGTCAATGAACAAGAGTCATGATTCCTATGCTAGTCAATGAATAAATGCCTCTAGACTCAAATGTCATGATCAAATCGTTCATATAACAAATGGTTTTACAGATAACGACGGATTCTTCAAGGTAATTAAACAAATAGAAACACTACAAGAAAAAAGGCATATTATAAACGATTCTAACCGTTTGTAATTTACCAAAATTCGTCAAAAATCGTAATTTTCGACCGAAACATTCGACGAAAAATGGTCGTCGCAAATCATTTTCGACGGTCGAAAAAAAATCGTCCATAGTTCCAACGGTCATAATCGTCGCAAATGTCCGGCAGCCATAACCACCGAAAGTCTCGACGGTTGCTACCGTCGAAACTTTCGACGGTTGCGATGAATTTTTATAATATAAAAAAAATTAGCCCGCCGTCAGCGACCGAATCCGGTAGCCAGCGACGGATTTTACCATCCACGGCCAGATCCGACCGCCAAGCGGCTAATCCGACGCCCGTAGCGAAATCCAGCCGCCAGGTGGCCGATCCGATGCCCGCAGTCAGATCCGGCCGCCTCACCCGCGGCCAGATCCCAGCCTACTGGGGAGAGAGTGAAGAGGAGAGGGACGCCGACAAGAGAGGGACGTCGCCGGCCGTCGATGCCTGTCGTCCGGTCGGAAGAGGCTCGCGAGCAGGGAGAGGGAGAGGGAGATTACATATACATATATACATATATATATATATATATATATATATATATATATATATATATATATAGATGGAAAGATGAGAAAGCGGGAAAACGAAAAAAAAATGGAATAGTGAAATTTTAATTCTCTGACCGTCGAAAACTTAGCAAATATTAATAATATATATTATCATGATATATACGAATATAATATTAATTATTTTTTAAGTTACCGACGATCGTGACCGTCATAAATTATTTAATTATAAATATAAAATACTATATTTAGTTATATGTAATATTTATTTTTTTAGTTTACCGACGGTCTGAACCGTCAGTAATTATTATTACCGACGGTCCTGACCATCGAAAATTGCGACGGTTCAGACTGTCGCTAATTATATTAACAAAATACTCGGTACATTATATTACTTTTCATTTATCGACGATCGTAACCGTCGAAATTGCAACGGTCTAAATTGTCACTAATTATATTAATAAAATACTCCTTATAATATATTATTTTACATTTACCGACGGTCTGGATCGTCGGAAATTGCGACGGATAAATACCCATCAAAAATTTTGACGTTCCAAATCGTCGAAAATTAAAATAATAATATAATAAATTACATAATTTATTATTTTGATTTCCGACGGTTGTGACCCTCAGAAATTCTGACGGATCGCTATCCGTCGCAAATTACGAAGAATTTTTATCCGTCGGAAACGACCCATCGGAAAATCCCAATTTTCTTGTAGTGAAAATTATCTTGGCATAATGATTGTCCTTATTGATTCATCACACTATCCCATGCTCATAAATCATAATAGAGGACATTAAATATAGAGAGTTATCATAGTTCCTCTTCTTAATAGGAAAGAAACTCTCTCAAATCCCATTACTCCTCTTCTTCACTTTAGACTTCATCCATCATAAGTTATGTGCAAATTTTCTTGACATCCAATATTATTAAAAGGTATTGCACATGTTCGTCTTCCCAGAAAAAGTTTCTTCTAGGGATTAGGAAATGAAGTATTGGATCCAATCCATTCTCATATTGTTTATATCTTGATTTAATACTTTTCTTCAATTATTAACAAAGTGTAAAGAATTATCTTTGAATCAATATTGATTACTTAAATTTCCTAAGAATGTTTTGATATATTTTAGAAGGATCAAAATGAGTTTTGATTAAAAAGTTTTTTAAAACATTATGTTAGTCAATTTTAATATGCAAATGATATTTATTTATTTAAAAATTTATTTCTGTAGGATTTTTGTTGATCCAATTTATAGGATTGAAATATCAACTTGAAATCCGGCCGCCAGGTGGCCGATCCGACGCCCGCAGTCAGATCCAGCCGCCTCATCCGCGGCCAGATCCCAGCCTATTGGGGAGAGAGAGAGAAGAGGAGAGGGACGCCGACAGGAGAGGGACGTCGTCGGCCGTCGATGCCTGTCGTCCGGTTGGGAGAGGCTCGCGAGCAGGGAGAGGGAGAGGGAGATTACACACACATATATATATATATATATATATATATATATATATATGGAAAGATGAGAAAGCGGGAAAACGAAAAAAAAAGAGCGGAATAGTGAAATTTTAATTCTCTGACCGTCGAAAACTTAGCAAATATTAATAATATATATTATCATGATATATACGAATATGATATTAATTATTTTTTAAGTTACCGACGATCGTGACCGTCATAAATTATTTAATTATAAATATAAAATATTATATTTAGTTATATGTAATATTTATTTTTTTAGTTTATCGACGGTCTGAATCGTTGGTAATTATTATTAGCGACGGTCCTGACCATCGAAAATTGCGACGGTTCAAACTGTCGCTAATTATATTAACAAAATACTCGGTACATTATATTACTTTTCATTTATCGACGGTCGTAACCGTCGAAATTGCAACGGTCTAAATTGTCACTAATTATATTAATAAAATACTCCTTATAATATATTATTTTACATTTATCGACGGTCTAGATCGTCGGAAATTACGACGGATAAATACTAATAAAAAATTTTGACGTTCCAAATCGTCAAAAATTAAAATAATAATATAATAAATTACATAATTTATTATTTTGATTTTCGACGATTGTGACCGTCAGAAATTCTGACAGATCGCTATCCGTCGCAAATTGTGACGAATTTCTATCCGTCACAAATTGTGACGAATTTCTATCCGTCGGAAATGACCCGTCGGAAAATCTCAATTTTCTTGTAGTGAAAATTATCTTGGCATAATGATTGTCCTTATTGATTCATCACACTATCCCATGCTCATAAATCATAATAGAGGACATTAAATATAGAGAGTTACCATAGTTCCTCTTCTTAATAGGAAAGAAACTCTCTCAAATCCCATTACTCCTCTTCTTCACTTTAGACTTCATCCATCATAAGTTATGTGCAAATTTTCTTGACATCTAAAAGGTATTGCACATGTTCGTCTTCCCAGAAAAAGTTTCTTCTAGGGATTAGGAAAATGAAGTATTGGATCCAATCCATTCTCATATTGTTTATATCTTGTTTTAATACTTTTCTTCAATTATTAACAAAGTGTAAAGAATTATCTTTGAATCAATATTGATTACTTAAATTTCCTAAGAATGTTTTGATATATTTTAGAAGGATCAAAATGAAATTTGATTAAAAAGTTTTTTTAAACATTATGTTAGTCTATTTTAATATGCAAATGATATTTATTTATTTAAAAATTTATTTCTGTAGGATTTTTGTTGATCCAATTTATAGGATTGAAATATCAACTTGAAATCATAATATTTTATTTAATCTATTTAGAAATTTTTTTATAAAAAAATCAACCATTATGTGATCCAATGTTATCATGCTCGGATCAAACAGTGGAGAGATTTTCTATAACACCCTCAACCCAATAAAGATATTCTTAGTTTTGGGTCATTGGCTCGTACGAATTTAAAACACGTCTTGATGTAAGTGAAGATGATAGCTACATACAAACCCATGATTACCTCCGTATTTTGTCCATGCGAGACTATTCCATCAAACCATCTTGATCCTTAAGACTTATGGTCAGAAGAACCCAGACTTACAATTCCATTTCTACATCCTTACAACCGTCAAAAGTTCTCCTATCATTTTGCTCGTTGTGTGTTTTTAGGTTATCCCTCTCAATTTCATGTCTATCACTGACTCAACCCTAGTACCGGTCACATCTATCATGCTCGCCATGTCACCTTCGATGAATACATGTTCACTTTTGCCACATCAATGCTATATATGCAGCATCCCCCACATAGTCCTACCCCTTGGCTTAGCATACCCTTCACAGGGTCTTTTCTCGCACCAGCTACCCCTCCAAGATTACCTTTAGCGTCCACATCCACTAGCATCTTGCCGCCTCCAACCCTACCATCTCCACCTGACCTTCGTCCTTTTGAACGCATGACACTTCAACCTCGCACTTCTATCAACTATCGCCACCTTGTTGGCCTTTCATATCCATATACCAACCATGTCAAGTCTACTAGCAATACACTGCCGACCCTCACCTCCTTCGCTGCTGCCAACATTCATCCTGCATAGCGCTCAGCCATGGCTACTGAGATTACCTGTCGAATGGTATACCCTTGTTCCTCAAAATCCACCGATGCCTATGATTGGATGCAAGTGTCTCTTTAGAATCAAATACAAACCAGATGGCACAATGGAATGTCACAAGTCTCGTCTTGTTGATAAGGATTTTCATCAACAGGCGGGCATCGACTATTTTGACCACTTCAGCCCAGTGATTAAGCCGATGACTATATGTGAGGGTCCTCACCATTGTTGTGTTGAGCGGTTGGCCTCTACGTCAACTCGATATCAGTAATGCTTTTCTTCATGGCGACTTGCAAGAGACAGTATATATATATGTCGCAGCCTCTCAGATTTGTTGATAAAATTTTTCCACACCATATTTGTCGCTTACAAAAATCTCTTTATGGTCTAAAATAGGCTCCGCGAGCATGATTCTTCAAGCTTCACTAGGTTCTTATCTCTTTTGACTTTCAAGCATCCAGAGTCGACATGTCTCTCTTTGTTTACTCTTAGGGTGATGTTTTTCTATATGTATTAGTTTATATCGATGATCTCATCTTGACAGGGTCCTCATCTAGTTGCTTGGGGTCACTTCTCCATCATTGGAGTGCAACATTTGCAATCGGAGACATTGGCCCTCTCTCTTACTTCTTTGGCATCAAAGTTCTTTGTGATGGTGTAGATTTGATTCTCTCCCAGAGAAAGTATATTACAAATCTCTTGCGACGGACACATATGCATGCTGCCAAGTCTATCCATTCTCCCATGGACACTACACTATGTGCCCTCTCATTACCAAGTTGTGCTCGAACTCACAATTATATTGACGTTCCCTCTTAGGCTCATTAGCAACTTGTGAAGCGTATCTTATATTATCTCAACTATACTACTAATCATGGACTCTGCATTTCTTGTTGCTCTTTTGCCACATTACATGATTTCCCTAATGTTGCTTGGGCTGGAGGCACGATAGATCGAAAGTCTATCGGGGGGTTCAGTATCTACCTCAGTAACAATCTTATCTCTAGGTCTATGAGGAAGCAACGTACGGTGTCATAGTCCTCCAATGAGTCTGAATACAAAGCTCTACAAGATACTACAGTCGAGTTAATATGGTTTACGTCTCTCCGCCATCTCCACCCTAGTCCTCTGGTGTGACAACATTGGTGCCACATACCTTACTGCAAATTCCATGTTTCACACCCGAACAAAGCACATTGAAGTAGACTATCATTTTCTTCGTGATGAGGTCGTGCACCGCCGGCTCTTCATCCTATTCATCTCCTCCAAGGACAACATTGTTGACATTATGACAAAAATTATGGAACTCGCTTCAAGTTCTTATGTTATAAGCTACGATTGTGTTCGCGCCCTCTCTAACTTGCCGGGGCATATTAGCGTATCCATCCAACAATTATTATGATATGATTTTGATACGATGGTTAAAAACAATGTCTTGGGTGACCTGAACAATATATGATAATCAAATAAACGAGATCAAACAAATTTTCAGACAGTGAAATATCAACATCAAGATTACCAATGAACAAAACAATTGATATTATAAATAGATGTATTTAATCATAATATTACAAATCTTGTAATTAACAATGGAAGTTCTCAAAGAATGGACTACAAGAGTTCCCTCACAACAAACCAATTAAGTCATAATTCAATAGATTTAAAGATGTCTGAAATAATTACAAATACCAGTATTTATAGGCCCTAGAAGCCAGAATTTGTGTGGAAGAAAAGGCCCTAACTTAGCATACAAGTAAGGTAACTAGTTTCTTGAAATAAGAAAATTAATTTCCTCTTACAAATCTTAGTAGAATTTTCATGTATAATTAATTTTAAAATTTCCAAATAAATATGATTAAATCATGATTTATTTGGCCTAAATTATATTGACTCTTTATGCAGCTCAATTTGTAATATGTTGAAAAGTTCTATCTGATCAAACTCGATCTTATAATTTAATTAATTGTAAATCGCAAATATTGTTATATCTTCAATTTCCTTATGTTTAAGATCCACAACATTATCTTGATCATCGAACTATTTTTGAACATTCTTTTATCACCGGCTACAATTATGAGCATTTTCATATTTATACCATTCCCTCCTCTTCAAAAGGATTCGTCCTCGAATCTGCATTCACAATAAAAAGAATATAACATATCACATATCTGATTTTATTAAATAATTTAAGACACGCATAATAGAGATATCGATACTTCTCTTTCATTTGTCAGACAATGTATCTCTATCGGAACTGTAATATTTTTTTTATTTCTACCATCCTATTAAGATCTTGCAAGAGTAGAGCAACACCAATATAATTAACATGAAAAGTAATGTAATTCTCATACTCACCTGAATGAAATATCTTATGCTCATGAAATAATGGTATTTGAAGAAACAAATCATGAAACTTCGGGATTCTTCCATTGCGCATAAGGATCTTGTCAAATAAGATGCACAATATATTCTAAAGAATTAGGAATCCAATATGGAAATTGTCAAGTGATTCCAAAATAAATATGCTAGTTTCCACGAAAAAAATGAATCCTTAATATCTAAAAGTGAAATATTATAAAATTCATAACCAAGCAAATAATTTGGCTTATTCAAAGAATCATGCAAGTCCCTACAACTACTCAATACACCACCAAACTGATCACATGAATGATTGTTATGAATTAAAATATCTCCAAAGAAATTAATTTCAAATTTTTGATGAAAAATGCACATATCCAACCAAAGCAAATGCAACAAAATTTCAAATCATGATGTGAAAATTATATGAAAGATTGCAACCAACATCTACAGAAATTATCATAGGAAAGCATAATGGTATATTTAAATAAATAAGATTCTAGGATTATCAGGAAATCTTGAAATCATAATCAACCAATAAAAAATGTTCAGACTAGAAAATATTCATTCAAAGATTTCAACATATGGCTCAAATAAGGTGTTTCAACACTTAATGTATAACAAAGTGGAATAGAAAATTCAAATTTAATGTTTGCATGCCATTCAATACTTCTCTCAATTAAACATGTATGTTAGTCATATTAAACAAATATAAAGTTTCAAAGATAAGAAATGATCTTTTCAAACTAATTGTCATAAACTCAATATAACATCTTTCAAATCCTTGCAAGACAGTACTTTTTACTTCATGTACTTCACTCCTACATGCCTCTACAAGAAAATCAAAATAATAAGAAAAAAGATGGTTAGTGTCGGGATAAAAATTACCGAATTATTTTTATTTTTCCTCGTCACTCATGTCTTTTTGCTCAAATCTCTCTGAAGTTGGCATTTCCAGGCACTCAAAATCTAATATCTTTTCATCCTTTGCATATAAATATCTTATCTCAATGCTTTTCAGAAGTGACATTTTTTAATACTCAAGATATAATCTTCTCTCATTCTCACAACTCTGATAACACTCAGCATATAAATGTTGCATCTCAATGCTTTCAAAATGTGACTTTTCTAAGCACTTAAAAGTTGTGTGGCTATCATTTTCATCACTCAAGTTATGACACACATATTTTTTATATTTGTCTTTCTCACAACTCAGAAAATTATTTTGAATTGCAGTATGACAATAAACTCTATCATTCTTCAACTGGTGTTGTGCAACCAAACTTTCTCTTACTTTTTCGATTTCTTTTTCACTTTTTTCTCTTAAGGATGATGCACTTTTTTGTGACAACTCTTCATCAGATGTAATATCATCATTGTTCATTACGATCATAGCACATTTATTTGAACATTGTGAAATAATACAACCTGAACCAAGACAATGAAAACATTTAATATTTTGAGTCCTTTGTGAGCTGTTAGAGGCAATACCTTCATCCCTTGAGTTAAAATTTTCAATTATGTTTTTCTCTTCCAATTTTTGAGTTGGGTTACTTGGAATTTGTACGTCATTTTGATTTTCAAACAACATTTGAACTTTCAGATTTGTTAATTAGACATATTTTTATTCAATTGCTTCTCAACATTTATAACCTTATGCAGAACTTCATTCAACTTCAAATACTCTTGCAATTCCATAGTTCTGAAAATCTCTCGATTCAGTCAACATATAAATCTTGTGATTATGTCTTCAAAATCCTCATTTATGTTGGCATGGATGAGGAGCGTTTCCATCTCTTTATAGTACTCCTGTACAATCTTTGATCCCTACCTCATAATTTGTAATTTTATACGTAAGTCACGATAATATGATAAAAGAATAAATTTTCTCCTCAATATAATTTTCATATCATCCCAATTTTCAATTGGAAGTTTTTAATGATTCATGCGCCTATTAATGGTTAATTGATTCCACAGTAATAGCGTAATCAGCAAAAGATAAATGGAAAGTTTAACACTTTTTTCGACAGAATAATTATGACGATGAAATATACTTTCTACTCTTTGTTCCCATTCAATATAGGCATCAAGATCACTTTTACCTTATATGATAGGGACATATAGTTTAATTGAACCTGTGTTTCGATAAATAACATCTCTATCTTGTTCTCTTTCTCATTCATTTCTTCTATCTCTAATTCTGAACATGTCTATGCCTTCTCCAATTTATAACAAATACTTCATCACCTTCCTCATCCATCTCTTCATCATTAGGAGCACAGTCTCTTTGGCGATCTCTTTTTTGATTTGATTGTATAACTTGTTATAGTTGTCCAATTTGTTCCTTCTGCACATCTATCTCATCATGAAGCTCAATAATCATATTTTCAAGACGTTGAAAATATTGTGTCATGACCTCTATCATTCTTTTTTTTTTATCAACATTTCCATTTTGAGGATTAAATTTTTTTGTCCCTTTCTATTGACATTATAAACAATTTCTGCAGCAAAAGTTAATGGTAAAAAGTAAACTCACTACCTCACGTAATGACACTCGTATTTTACCTCAATTCTATTATGATTTTTCTCAATTGTACTTACCACTCAGTCTTTTTTTCTCCTCCTTGAACCCTCCAACAACTTCTAAGAGAAGTAATGCAAGTCAAAACAAGGCAATGAGCAATTAAATCAATCTAATTCATCAACATGATTGCAATATCAAAAGAAAACTTGAATTTAAATTTGGAATAAAACTCAAAAAAAAAAGTTGTCAAATAAGGATAGATATCAAAGGTTATGAATTGGAATGAAATTAAAGATCATTTGATTCATTAGGTTAAATCATTCAAATCTCAATAATTTTGTGCATCTTTCTCTTCAGAAATAATCTTTTCTTTTTCTTTTTCTTTTCTTTCCCTCCTCTTGCTTTTGAATCATTTCTTTCAACTTTTTTGTCAAATTTTTTTTACGATTTTTTTCCAAATATTTTTTTCTGTTCTTCTCTTTCCTCCTTTTTGCATTTTCCTTTTCAGTTCTTTTTTTCTTTTTATCGAATTTGTTTTCTCAATTTTTTTTTCTAAAATGCAACAAACTTTGAAGAATAGAAAAGGATGACGGTTAAGATTTTAAGAACAAATAAGCAAAATTTTTGTATGGTTTTTTTAAAATTGTAGCATATTTTGAAATACAAGGAAGACGACTAGGGTTTAACAAGCAAACCAGATTTTTTTTCTCAGAATTTTTGTGTTTATTTTTTTTCATAAACTGAAATAGGCGAGAAAAAAATGAAAAATAACTATAAAATTGAATCGAAAATGCTGCTTTGATATGATGCTCAAGAACAGTGTCTTCAATGACAGGAACAATATATGATAAGCAAATAAACGAGATCAAATAAAATTTCAGACAGCGGAATATCAACCTCAATATTACCAATGAATCAAGCGATATTATAAATAGATGTATTTAATCGCAAAATTACAAACCTTATAATTGAGTTCCCTTATAGGAAAAGCAATTAAGTCATGATTCAATAGATTCAAATATGTATGAAATAATTACAAATATCAATATTTATATGCCATAGAAGTTAGAATTTAGAGTGGAAGAAAAGATCTTAACTTAGCGTACAAGTAAGGTAACTATCTTCTTAAAAATAAGTAAATCAATTTTCTTTTAAAATCTCAGTAGAATTTTGATGTATAATTAATTTCAAAAATTTCAAATAAATATGATTAAATCATAATTTATTTGGCCCAAATTAAGTTGATACAGCCTAATTTATAATATGTTGAGAAGTTATATCTGATGCAACTCGATTTTATAATTTGATCAACTGTAAATCACAAATATTGTTACATCTTCAATCTCTTTATGTCTAAAATCCACAACATTATCTTGATCCTCAAATTTTTCTAGAATATTATTCTACCACGATTACAATTATGAGCATTTTCATGTTCATATCAAATTCTGCTCTCAAAATATGTGGTAACGTCATGTAGTTCCTATCTTGATAATAACTTAACAACCTAAGTGATTTTGTAACAATATATATAGATACTGCTATCAACACAATATATCATGGCATTTGAGAATCAAAATAATCTTAGCATTTATAAGTGGACCAGAGAGAGAGAGATTGATTGATTGATTGAACATGACTATACTTGGGATATAATGAAAATAAAAGATGTAACCATAATTTAATTATATACATGTGATATATTAATTGATTTTCTTGTGAAGAAATTTTAAGTAGAATATTTGTTAAACATGTAGTTAAATATGATTGAAAAAAAATTAGTAGAAAGTGAGTTATACAGATGATAAATTTCATAGTTTATATTAAGAGATCTAGTTATTTTAGAGTTAAAAGTTTCGTGACTATCGAAGTTTATATTTTATATTAAACGCCTATTTAATGGGTCTACAAATAATTTAGTCAAAACAAACATGACTTTTGGAATAATATTTTCGACTAACATTGCACAAATGATTAAAAGAATTGATAACTTGATTGTAATAAGAAATATTATAATTGTGACTTATTACCAAAGTCTCTAGTCGTGATACTAATGGGTGACCATTATAACACGATCCAAATGTTACGTTGCTGGCCGTAACTTGTAGTTTAATCAAGTAAGAGCAACGATGAATTCGTGTATTATGTATTACAAGACTAAACAAAATGAAAAAAAAAAAAAAACTAGTGGTAAGTTCGTCGAAGAAATTTTTCCATGGATGATCTTTGTCCACGTTCAAAGTCTCACCACATTATTCTATTCATTGTTTAAGCAATTCAAATTTCCCTTGAAGCCATAATGTGAATCGCTTATGAGAGGGATGTCTCATTTGAGGCAATTTTTTTAATTTTATTTTTCGTATTTTACTTTATAAAAATATTAAATAAATTATGAAATTAATTAAATAAATTATGAAATTAATCAAATAAATCTTAAATCCATCCCATAATGTTTCTTGTTTACTAGTAGAATAGAAGAGCTCTTAACAATTATATTAAGAAAGATATTATCCTGTGGAGCCGCAGCAAGTCGTTCCCATTTTCTTACTCTCATTTTGGATGAGATCAATGTTTTCAGAATCGGACCAGCGATCGGATCGGATTTCTTACCGGGTCACGATTAGATCGGTCCGATTGGATTCGACCAAATTGAATTGGATTTTATTAAAATAATATTACTTATAATAATTATAGAGATATAATATAAGTTATATGACGTAGTATATTAATATTGTACTAATAACCTATTAATAATATTAAAAATTAATATAATATAATTTTAATTTGTTAAAAGTTTTAATAGTGATAAATAAGAATAATTAACATTTAAATATAAATAGATTATTATTAATTTAATATCTATTATTTAATGATAAATGCTATATTAATAAAGTTTATCTTAAATTATTCTTTATTTTTTTTAACACTTTCCTTTTTTATTTTCTTTATTTATGTCTTTTAATAATTTTCTATTTTAATGATAAGCAATTTTAAATACTTACTTTTTTATTTTCATTCCTATTTAATGTTATACCTGTCATATTCATTTCTTCCTTTTTTTTCCTTTTTAACTTTCTTATTTTTATCATTATTTTAATTTTTTTTTCAAAATTTGAATTGAACCGGATTGAACCGATTCAATCGGCCCGGTCCAACCGACCGGTTCTAACGGTTTTTTCTGGTTCAACATCAGAACCAATTTTACATTTTAACCGGACCGAATCACCGGCCGATTCGCGGTTGAACCAGCTGAACCGGCCGGCCGGTCTGGTTTTCAAAATATTGGATGAAATCCATGATATTTTGAGAAATGATGTTGCCAAAAAAAAAATCTGTTAAGTCAAAAGTAACGAATGCAAGCGTGATTTTTCAGCATCATCAAGTACTTCGAAACCATAATTTTGAGTCGGCATCATAATAATTTCTGAAAATGTTATATATATATATAGAGAGAGAGAGAGAGAGAGTGAGAGAGAGAGAGAGTGAGTGAGAGAGAGAGAAGATATAGTAAGACCCTAATTTTATGAACTTGCGATAAGGAGTATATTTAAAATTTATATAATATACATACATTTATGCAAATAGACTAATAATTTTGACTCTTCTCTATAATTAATCAAATTAATTAATTAAGTATTAAGTCATAAAAAAGTTACTTACAAGTCTTTTCCTTTAACATCATAAATGCAAAAAATAAAACAATATGCACAATGAATAATAAAAAGATACTTTAATTTACATAAATAATATTTATAATTATAAGTTATTTTTTCATATATATATATATATATATATATATATATATATATTGATTCTAAAGTAATATTTTTTCAACGACCAAAACCAAATTTGTGTCCCTGCTTAGAACATATCTGTATTAAACTAATTTATTAATATTATCTTTTAGAGAGTTGAGAGCGACTGAATTTAAATCTTAGAATCATCATTTTATTTGGATAATAAATTATTATTATTTTATTTTTCTAACTTCGAATTAGTCGACTGTTAAGAATTTTGGACACTAAATTTTTTTCGTAAATTCGAGTTGGCACAAAAAAATATATCTTTTAGAGAAAAGAAAATGATCGTGATAGTTTATTTATAAAGAAAACCAGAAAACCAGAAAACGGAAACCAATAAAGAAAACCGACGTCGAAGCCTGCTGGCCCTGGTTTCCTTGTCGGCCCACCGCCACCACCCCCTGCTTTCATGCAAATCCAACGGCTCCGGTTGCGTTTTCTCCTTTCCTACCCTAATATATAATAGAAAGCATAAAAAATAATAAATCACTAAAACGTTGGATACTTCTCTGGCGTTTCGATACGAGGTGATATTTTTAAAATTATTAAATAAAAAATAATAACGGTAATAAATGTATAAAACCAGTCTCCTTTTGCGGAGCAGAACACCTCGAGATCAAATTAACGCCACCATCTCAGCCTTGTTCATTTTGGATTATTCGGAAGCGCAAATGCTTGGGTCGCTCGTCCCTCTTCAAAGCTCCCCGCCGGCTGTCGCCTTGGATTCCGTCGCCGGCGCGTCCGGCGATCTCTCGTGCCCGAGGCCGGGCGCGGTCTGCTGCGCGTCACGGAGGAGCCACGCGTCCATCCCCAAACTCGAGCCGTTCAGTAGGCGCCGCGTCGATCACCTCGCCATCGATCCGCCTTTCCTGCGGAAGTGCGAGAATGAGCTCACGGGTATAAACTAGTCTTGTTGTTTCTTCGATCGTGAGATTTCTTGCACTGATGGTAGAATATCAAATTTTCTAGGTTATAGTTATGTTGAAATTATCCTTCAAATAAATCTCTTTAGGATGCAAGAGTTACTTAAGGGGAACAGAGATAAATATACGTGGGAAGTATATTAACTCATCCTTAGCCATGTAGATTTTGTACTTAAGATTTTGGTCAGAGAAAGCAACTTGAGTTCTGAGATAGTGCAATTAGGATTTAGCTAGAAGTGCGAATAAGATATATAAACTAAGCAATTGGATCAGACACAATCAAATCTTCTAGAGAATTAAAGCAATATCCTGCGTTTAGTGTGAATGATTATCTCATGCAAACAGTTCCAAGACCGTAGTGCACTACATACCCTTGTCTGGTAGGGGGCAAAAGTAATCTTTTGCAGCCGAAAGAAAAAATATGGTTGATTCCTTTTTTTGACACGGCGACTTTTTGGAATTAGACATTGTGAAAGAAGACTTTAGCTTCAAGAGATAATGTACTACTCATCAACCATGATTAATTATTAAAATTTTAACTAAGACGTGTCCTAAACTACCCAATATTTGCTGAATGAAGTAAAAGTACAAAATGCTACAAGTGTGTAAAAATTTTGGGGAATTGGCCTGGTTGTCTTTTCAGTAAACTCCTGTCATACTCCGAACATTGATAGGTTGACTGTTAACCGTCAAACGTAAAGATTAACTTAATATATAGTAGCAGATGATTGTGTAATTGACATCTTTGATCGAACTTCACGACTGGTTTTCATGGCTGAGATATTTCCACGGAATGGTCTAAAACTTGAAGAACTTATAATTCCTGTTGTGGATATATGTAAGGCACCCAAGGGTTCATGGAGGAAGAAACATTAAATAGAAAACTGATGACTTTTTGTTAGTATCACTTCTGTAATAGTGCTCATCTCGCATTTTTCGCTTCCTGTGTCTGAGTTTTCTTATTTCTAAAGTTGCCAGTTTGGAAACGTCAATTTCTAACTATAGATTATGCTTTCCTGTAGACTATTGTACGACGCTTGAGGGCGATGAAGCATACAGCTACTGGACAGTAAAAGACATTGAAGTATGTTGGCTCCCATCTGATCTCCAATTCCAATTTCCTGCCCTTTGCATGTTCATTTACCATTTACTTATATTTCCTGTTTCCTTTGCAGAAAGAGTTACCAAAAGAGGATGCAAAGACTCTGATTGATTGTGTACATGGGATCACAGCAATGGATGAGAAAGCTAAGAAGGTGGTGAAGCCCCAAACTCCAGTGATATCATCAGACACTCAAAAGGCAAGGCCTTTCCCAATACCGGATGGAATACCCAAAACTCAAGAGGAACTTGAAGAAGAAGTGAAAGCTAGAATGCCTGACTCACCCTTCACTAGATTGCTCAGAATCATGGGCCGGCGTCCTGCCTGGTACACACAACCCCCAGACCATGAAACTGACTGAGTGGCTCCTGTAAGAAGAGTGATCTAGACATATTATTAGATATGTACATGCATGTGCTTCATGTCTCCTAAAGCTGCAAATTCGTCGACTAGTTTGTTATACTTACGTCCCATCTTTTACTGTTTTGAAAGACTCGTGACATGAACATGTTTTTGTTGTTTCCACACACTTAAAAAAAAATTATTATTTTCTACCGACGTCATTATTTTCAAAAATATTTTGCGACGATTAATGTTATCCTTCAGAAATAGAGACGCAAATTTAGTCGATATTTGAACTTCTAATCGTCAAGAAACTGTCGGAAGTTTTGTCAGCTGTAAACGTCGAAATTTATGACAGAACAATATCCGTCGGAAGGTTTAACCTTTTCGACAGCTGTAGGAGTGAGAACTTCCAAGCTCTTCCCGTTGAAAGTTTCCACGTTTGTAGTTGTGGATATATCATTTTGTAAAAAAGAAAGGCAAAGTGAAGGCAGATTCATCATTCATGCGTCTGCCTGTGTGGGCAATGATTAACATTATATTGAGAAATAATGCCCATGTGTCGCATTCTATTCTTGGTTAAAACCTCGCAGACCGACCGGGGTTCATTTTCTACACTTTCCTTCTATGCTCTTAGAAAATGGTTATATTTTTAGTTATAGGAAATGAAATAAAAAAATATTTAAAATTCTAGTTAATAAAATGGAAGTTAATATATACTAAGAACAAAGGATAATATTTTTATATTTATAATCTTAAAACTTCTATTAACTATATAATTATCAGTTTAAGTTGATAAAAATGTGGTTATGATGTATAAATATGTGGTCATGATGTCTAAATATGACTTGCATTTAAGCTAGTAAAATTATACTAAATAAATTGTGGTATTGAAATACTATACAATTTATTTATTTTTACTTTTTTTTATCTTGTATTTCTCTTTTCATTCTCTTTCATCCATCTTCTGATACATATACACCCCTCCTCTCACCCATAATCTCCTTATTTCCTAACTTTCTCTAGGGCATTTCTTTCTCTCCTCTAATCGCCATTCTTTAATCATTCTTTCAACTTCTTTTATTTCATTTCTACTCTTTTACTCAATATTTTATCTCCTATTTTGTGTTAACTCATTTTCCACCTCATGACGATTTCTATCTTTATCATATTTTTACTCTTCTTTTTCATATTAATTTTATTGTTATCTCTCCTCTTTTTTTCTTAAGCCTCTCCTTCCCACTATCTCCTTTTATTTTCTCTCCTATCAGCCTTCTCTCCTCTTATTTTCTTATGTCCTCTACCGTCCTATTTCCTCACTCTTTTTTCTATGTTCTGGATATCCCTATTTCTTGTGCGATTTATTGTTTCTCTCTCCACTTTATCATTTTCTTTTTTCCTCTGTTTTGTCTTTAGTTTTCAATCTTCAATTTCAGTTTACATACAAGTAATTCCTCCATTTTGTCTACTCTTTTGTCCTTCCTCTGTCTCTCACACCTTTCCTAAGTTTATCTCTTATTTATAAAATTGAAGACATTTTTTTACAAAAATGTTTAACCGAATTCATTTTCTGTCATCCGTTTTTTTTTTTGTAAAAAACGTACATTGGAATAAAATTAAGAAATAACGCAAGCTCTTTATTTTAATAAAAAAATGAAATCTTGAAGAAAAATTATATCATAAAACGAAAGTAGAAACTTTTTCATGAAACCACCACCTCCCATTTTTTTTATCATTTTTCTTTCATTCTATAATTTTAAACTTCATATAGGCCGAAGCATTCTGGGAAGAAAAAAAACTCCTCTCTTTTTTTCGAAAGTTTTTTGGTCTAAAGGAAAATGACCCTTTGACAACTCGGTTTTCCAATGAATTTCTCGAATATCTACTTATAAATAGTATATACAAGTTTTATATTGACAATGCCATATATATTATTAATAAAATATAAAATGATGTTAGAAAATAAGTCCATTTCTGGGAAATAAGTTTTATATGAACATCTCTATTTTAATCACACTAAAAAAAGGTATCGTATAAAAATAAGTCCATTATATCATAAAAATGATGTTAGAAAATCGGAAGTAGAAGTCATGAACTAATAAAACAAATAAAGACGGATTACTACGATGGTTTTATTAGAAAAACGTCATTGGACTCCAAAATCAAGATTTCTTCAGTCAATTTCTGGGTTGAAAAGGTTTCTTTTCATTTCCTTACACCCCTTGAACTATCATGCTTCTGTTGGTTCATTTTATGTAAAACAATTCGTTTTCTACTCATTTTTTTAAAAAAATCAATCTTTGGTGAAAACAAATAATTTTATTATTTGATGATCGAATTTGAATAAAGTTATGTTTTTTTAAAAAAATGATAACTATTCCTATTACTGGTGTCAATGTATTGGTTGATTTCGTGAAATTATGAAACATCATAAACAATAATGGTGAAATGATTATTTACACGGGGTATAATTATTTCTTGTAACATATTTTATGCTAATTTGGCATGTAACTTGATTCGTGAACCCACCCTGTTGATGGTTCACCTTGTCCTCTCTCTCTCTCTCGCTCTCTCTCTCTCTCTCTCTCTCTCTCTCTCTCTCTCTCTCTCTGAAACAAATCACATTGCCTTAAATGAGATATCGGAGCAAGACAGAAACCAGTCCAAGTGTTCCAACGTCTGCTGAAGGCAAATTTGTTTCCGCATGCAGCCGTAAACCAAGGTAAAAGTGTTCCAAATGGCGAAAAAACAGAGGAGCCTTTGGCCTCGACCTCTGTTCGGTGTTTGCCCGTGACATGAAGGTCCACACCCTCTAAGGAAGATGCACCTCTCGGCGCATTACGATACATCCGTAGCACCATACGAAAACTTCGTTCCTCGAGCTTTGCAGCGTCAGCAGCAGCAGCAGCAGCAGCAGCAGCAGCACCATGCCTTGGTGCCCGCGCAAGGTTTTTGATCACTTGATAATGATTTTCTTCCTGCGCTCCAATGGAGCTTAAATATGGGCATTCAATGAGGTTTTTGCAGCTACAAACGGCTGCTGCCATCTGCTGGCGACCTGAAGAATAAGCAACTTGCTGCAGTGTTCGGAGGAGACGTCAAATATGGCACAGCAGATTAGGTTTCAGCAGTTAAAGTTTGTGCCCCACTCATCAGTTCTTCCAAGAACTACAAACTGTTATATGAAGCCTTGCTCCCTGGCGGCATCCTGCAGCCAGTGCTCAGAGCAGAGGATATGTCGTCGTCATCATGTCTGCAAAGAGAGAGAAGGCGCATCCCCGCTGCCCCTCTCGCACCATTTACGAGAGCCTCACAAAATCTCAAGTGCTACCAGCCAAAGGGTCTTCGCAGCAGCCCTGGTACGTACTGGCGTCCAGGACCGGGTCGAAGGCCTGCTGCCGTGGCGGGATACAGAGGCCCGTGTCGGTATGGTTAAGGTGAGACAGTCCTCTAGTCGCACCACTCATTTCTTTTTCATGTCGACCACCCTCTCGGCATGCCCCTCAGATCGCACTGCCGCCGTGGCGGGATGCAGAAGAAGACCTTGTCGGCATGGCTAATGTGTCCTATTTTTCGGTCAAATATGAACTTGCCCCCGGCCCGGCCTTTGGCGTTGCAGCCTTTACATGCCAACCCTTACGTATCGTCCCTACGGTCTTTTTGTTCACAGTCGACCCCAAGTATCACGTATCATTAATATAAGTGTTACTTGAACAGAGACAACCTGACGGCTATTCCTCTGATCACCCTACAGGTCGCAGTCACTGCGAACTCTCTTCTTCAAAGAGCTCGGTTTTTTTAGCTCGTCGTACCAACCATGACAACGATGTCCAATCTATCTTTCTCCATGTTCAAAAGACTTCCCAGCCCTTATACGGTATACCTCTCCTATTTAAACGCACGGCCTAACGCAAACGAGAAGGCCATCGAGACCTCTGTACGAAAAAACTTAGTCGGGGAAGCAGAAGCACACCAGCTGCTCTTAGCAACGTTCGAGATGCCTCTGGAAGTGGGCTTGACACGGCACAGGGGGGCGGAGGCGGGGCCGGAGGGCGAGAAGTGCGGCGACGCGACGGCGCCGGCAAAGGAGCGGTGCCCCAGGTGCGACTCGAGGGACACCAAGTTCTGCTACTACAACAACTACAACACGTCGCAGCCGCGCCACTTCTGCAAGTCCTGCCGCCGCTACTGGACGCTCGGCGGGTCGCTCCGGAACGTTCCCATCGGCGGCGCCTCACGCAAGCGCCTCCGGCGCTCGACGCCCACGTCCGAGTCGCCCGCTCGCGTCGTTCCCAGGCTCTCGTTGCCGGCGTCCTGTCCGATGGTGGTGGAACTCGGGAACCCGGAGACGCCGGCGCCGCCTCCCGGCCACGGTCCGGTTCGCGGCGGTCCGGTCCAGAACGGGCTACTGGGCCTGGGGGAGGCCTTGCGTTCGGACCGGGCCACGTACGGTCTCGGACTGGGCTTGGATCTCGGGTACGGATCCGGACCGCTCCCTGTGACAGAGGAAATGGGCTTCGGTCTCGCGCCGACATTGCTGTGGCCGATGGACAACGGGGAGACGTGGCGGGTTGGCGCGGGCGGAGGAGGCTGCTTCGCTGCTCGGCCTCTTGTAGCAGGTCCTGCCGTGCCGCCGCTCTCTGCCATGGTGGAGGGCGGCGCAGGGCCGGCGGGGGTCGGAGAGTTGCAATGGTGGTCGTGTGAATAGTTATTAGCTTCACCTCTGCCAGCCCTTCTCTTTTATCATACCCAAGAGAGTGTGTGAGTTTAGGCGTCTTGTTACTTAGTGAAACGTGGTAGAGATGAGGAATTGACCTTTTCCGATGGTTGGTTAATAGTATTCGTATGTCGTCTTAATCTCCCAACTTTACCATATTTGCATCGTAAAACCTTTTACTTAGTTATGAAGCATGTATTAGATCGTATGCCTTGGATCAATTTTGGACGGATTTACCCCCTCATGGCATATTTTGTATCAATATAAGTTCTAATCCATCATACGTTTTAATAGACAATTTTAATCTTTTTCTTTTTCTTTTTCCTTTTTTTCTACTAAATAAAGACATGGCAACTTATCTACATTGTCATGAAATGTATGGGTGGACAGTCACGACTTAATAGAAATTAAAAGAGTTGATCTGTTGACGTAAAAAGGTTAAAATAACCGTGACATAATTATACAAGTTGAAGACTTCGATCGAGCACTTGGGACTTTGGAGCTTTTTATTGAAGTGTTCTTTCGTGGGTTGGTGACAATTTTTTATTTAATTCAACCCACCAGGTGAATAAAAAAGAAGATAATATTTTTTTAATAAGAGCTTAGTGAGATTTAAATTCTTGAGCTCTGCTTCTGATACCATATTAAAAAAATATGAGCCCTCGAACCTTGTCGTCGGTGATAGGAAAGAGCAGTTGAGAAAGAGAGAAGATAAGGTAGAAGAAAAAGGAAAAAATGCGGACGAAATTTTTTATTCAAATATAAAGAACAACTATAAATTCAACTCACACTCTACGCTATTTATACTAGTAATCGAACAGATATGAAGTAATAAACTGAGACAATGACATTGTTACATCTTTAAACTATTACATGAATGAAAAGAAACAATGACACCACACTAACTTCATTCTTCCTTTAGCTCGATGATGAATAGCAGTGGAAGGTTGGCGACGTGGTGACTTTCAACATGCCCCCTCGCTGAGACGATGAATAGTGGACGAGGAACAACACATCATCGATGATGAGTGGGCACATTCGTCAAACATCGGCAACTGGTAGTGGACATCACATCATTGACAAGTAGATCATGATCCAACATAATTGCAAGCCCCGATAAAAAGTGATTGTAGACTCTAGAGATAATAGCCGCCAATGTGCCCTCTCAAGCTGGAGGTTGAGAGGCTTGGACAATACAACACTAGAGAAGAAAATAACGTCTTTGCACAAACTACTTTCAGCTGGAGCTCTTCTTCAGCAGAACAATACATCGAACACCATAGTCGTGGCGACACCGGATCAACTAGGAGCTCAAATGTCACCGGTGGTAGATCTAAAGGGGAAAAGAAGAAACAACATGAAAGTGCAAAAGAAGGAAGAAAGATAAGAAGAGAATGGCAACGACCATAGCAAAGAACGATCGAAGGAGAGTAATCACAAAAACTAGGGAAAAGAGGAACGGGCAAACAAGGCACAATTATCAACCATGAATTTCTTGAAGGCTGACTAGCAGAAATAGAACTCAAGAACTCGATTATATGCCATGGCGAAGGAAGGATCTATAAGAGCTTCGAAAAAGATCCAAAGAGAAACAATCCCTACAAGATGTCGAAGGAACCAATTCAAAGAAGATAAGGATTCAACATGATTGAAGACACACACTCGAAAAAGATCCAAAGAGAAACAATCCCTACAAGATGTCGAAGGAACCAATTCAAAGAAGATAAGGATTCAACATGATTGAAGACACACACGGACAACCGAGGGTGTGATAGGAGATGAAAAACAAGATGTCAGAGAAATTCGACAAATCAAAGAACTCCGAACGCCAATAATGACGTCGGCCATCAGAGATAAAGCTCCATAAAATGGTGACAATGCCTGAAAAAAACATGAATGTGCACCGATAGAGATTGAACGTTTGACAAAGGTCCAACAAATCTGATGATAACGCCAGTAACTCATTGATAATGGCAACAAATCCAATGATGATATTGTCAAGGCTGCGACATGACGTCGACCAAAATCTGGACACAGAGGTTAAGCTCCGACTCGGAACATCCGACAATAATGTCGGCAATAGGTGATTTCCATCGTGGAAAAACATCGACCAAGAGGTTGTTGGACAATCGACCGCACGACCGAGATGAAGAGTGATGTGGAGAAATTATGTATACTTTTTATCTATATTCAGCATGCATTTATCTCATATTTTGATATGTTTTCATACCCAAACACATGCTTTATTGTTAAAATGTAATATTTATGACTTATCCACATCTATTTTATGATTCTTAAGATATTTTGCTTGTCTTCATTATTTTTCATGTAGAAATTTCAACTGACAAAATATGGAGGAACACAGACGAATACACCCAACCTAGACAAATTTGAAAACAGACGACACAGATTCACCATGACAGTTGTCCAAAGTAGCGAACACCAAAGAAAATAATGCTTTTTCATGTCAGCCTAGTAGATCCATTGCACTAGAGGAAGGAAGCTTCCTTTACACCTTTATGGATTGATGTGAACAATAAAAAGGTTGTTGGGATAGTGGACAAGTGGTAAACTAATAGGGAGCCAACTATGAAGGACCACAAGAGAGATTTCGTTTTAATCTGACAAATGGATAAGTGGCAACGAGAAGGGAGGCAACCATGAAGGACCACAAAAGCATCTTATTTTGGTTGAGACAAATGGATAGGTGGCAAGCTAAAAGGAGACAAACAAGAAGGATCACAAGAGAAGATTTCTTTTAGATGGATAAATTACACGATTAGTCCTCTAACTTTGAATCATTTTCAAATTGATCCATCAATTTCAATTTGTACTCAGAATGTCCTTCATCTTTGATTTTCTTGCACGATTAGTCCTCTTGACCCGTGATAGTGGGTTCCCCAACCTTGCACACGTGGCCGCCACATTTAATTTCTCTCTCATCCACATCATTAAAAATAATAAAATAATAAACACATTTAATCCCTTGAACTATAAAAGCAAAAGAAGGCTGTTGAAGAAGGGGTTCCAATTTTGGCTGAATTTGGATCCATTACTGCTGAAAGGAGGAGGCTGTGGCCAGCAGCCTCTCTCCTTCTTTTCTTTTCTTTATTTTTCTTCTTTTCCTCTTCTTTTGTTTTCCTAATTGTAGTTGAACAACCAACTAGTAGCTGGGAGATGTTATGTGATGAAACTTTATATTTTCTGTTCTCATCTCTTTTGATACCATATGGTTTAAAAGATTGTCGAATCCTGCTACTATTTTATTCAAGTTGTCCTCTGTTTTGTCTTTGATGAGGTGGTTTTGTCTTTGATGAAGTGTCCTGACAGATTTATGTTTGGATTGAGGTTTTAAATCATCTCACCTCGTCCCCCCCCCCCCTCCACTGTATGGATGTTTTAGGCTCTACACGATCGAACACAAAAAAATCGAGCATCGACGAAGTGATTCCCTACTTGATTTCTTTCGTTTCCTCGCGGATATGATTTGATTGAGGTTTTGAATCTCTCTCGCCTTGCCCCCTCATGCCCCCGACCATAGGGATGTTTTATGCTCTGTGCGATCGAACGCAGAGACATCGAGCGTCGGCGAAGCGATTTATTGTCCGGTTCTTTAATTGCATAGGCTATGGTCGCTATCTATTACAATTTAGACATGACACATTTCAAAATCTGAAGCTCGAGAGGGATGTGCATATTATGAAGCTCCAGTAATATATGACCATAGTGAATCGAAGCTCAAACCCTTCTTAGACGAGTTTGAAGTGCGTGCAGGGTTCTTTTCAATTTCTATTTTTTGTTTCATCATTGCCATCTCCGACTCCCTTTTGATTCTAGGAGATTCTGCCCGAGAGGGACGATCTTACTCCTCTTTTGTCGTTGGCAACCCGAGAGGGCATACATCGACTGAGTTATGTCTAAAGGACTCTTAGAAATCCTAAGCTTCGTTTTCAAATCAATTTCTCCCATAAGTCATCTAAACACTCTTCGCGACATTCCGATTTCTGGGTTCTACCTGGGAGGGATCACTACAAGAAAATCACGATTTTTCGACGGTTCTAAATCCGTTGCAATTTGCGACGAATTTTTCGACGGTTTGGTTTTTGACGAATTTTTCGACGGTTATGACCGTCGGAAATCATTTATATTATTATTTAATTTTTCGACGATTAGGAACGTCGATATTTTCGACGGATATCCATCCATCGCAATTTCCGACGACTTTTTCGATGGTTACGACCGTCGGAAATGAAAAAATAAATTATGTATTTTTTTATATTATTATTTAATTTTCTGACAGATTTTCCGACGGTCACGACCGTCAGAAATAAAAAAATAAATTATGTAATTTATTATATTATTATTTAATTTTTTCGACGGATTTTCCGACGATTATGACCGTCGAAAATGAAAAATTAAATTATATATATTATATTATTATTTAATTTTTCGACGATTAGGAACGTCGATATTTCCGACGGATATCCATCCGTCGTAAAATCCGCCGCAATTTTTGAAGATCGTAACCGTCGATAAATGTATAATAATATCATATAAAGAATATTTTATTAATATAACTAGCGACGGCCCAAACCGTCGCAATTACCGACGAACCGTCGATAAAATAAAAATAAATATTATATATAACTAAATATATTTTCGACGGTCACAACCGTCGGTAATTATAAAAATAGTTAATATTTACGTTTTCGACGGCCGAAACCGTCGGTAATTAAAATTTCATTATCCCGCTTCTTTTTTCCCTTTTCCCGCTTTTGTTATCCCTTTATATTCCTCCTCCCTCCACTCCTCTCTCTTTCCCGGCCGTGAGCACCCTCTCCAGCGCCGGACGCCGGCGACCTTCCCGCGCCGGCGACCCTCTCCCGCACCGGTGACCCTCTCCCGCGCCGGCGTCTCTCTCTCTCCGGCCAGAGGCCGCTGTCGGCCGGATCTCGTCGCTGGCGGCCGGATCCGGCCTGCAGGCGGTCGGATCGGACCTCCAGCGGCCGGATCGGCTGCCAAGCGTTCGAATCTGGCCGCCTGGCGACGGATCCGGCCCCCAGCGGCCGGATCGGCCGTCGGGCGTTCGGATCCGACCTCCAGCGGCCGGATCCGCCGCCGGGCCCGCGGCCGATCCGGAGCTAGCCGCGGCCCGATCCGGCCGCTAATTTTTTTATATTTAAAAAATTATTTGCGATGGTTGCGACCGCCGAAAGATCGATGGTTGCAACGCCCGTCGAAAGTTTCGACAGTTGCGATCGTCGAAAAGTTGCGACGGTTCGAACCGCCGGCCTTTTTCGGCGGTTGCAACCGTCGGAAATATCGACGGTTCGGACCGCTGACCTTTTTCGGTGGTTGCAACCGTCGGAAATTTCGACGATTCGAACCGCCGGGGACTTTTTCGACGGTTGCAATCGTCGGAAAATTTTGACGGTTCGAACCGCCGGGGACTTTTTCGACGGTTCTGACCGTCGATATTTTTGACAAATTTTTTTCAACCGTCGCAAATCAGTTTGCGACGAGCGTTTTTTCGACGGATCAATTTCGACTAAAAAACCATCGGTAATTACGTTACCGATGATTTTCGGGCTGATTACCGATGGTCCGGACCGTCGATAATCAACGTTTTTCTAGTAGTGGATATCCTTATTACTCTGATACAGACGAAAGCCTTCTCAATTTATTTCTTTAAGAACATTTAGGTACTTGGGCATCGTGAAAGCTTAACTCAATCCAAAGAAGAAAGGTCGATTTATATGTTCAAGCATTGTGCTCGAGAGTGATGGTTGTGCTAAACATGTGAATCCCTTCATGTGTGTAAACTAGACTTCCCGTGAGCGCGAGAGTATCACGGATAAGTCAAGTATTCTTTATCAAGAAAGTTACTATAATACACACATTAAGGGGAAATCTATCATCTTTACCTTAAACTGTAGTTCAAAAAACATAAATCCTAAGCAAAGACATCTCCCCAGTCCTAGCATTTATCTACACTAATTTTTGTCTACTTTTGCATTAAAAAACCATGAAAATTAATATAATGTTATTTGTTGTGATTTATAGTTTATAGCATTTTACTTTCTTAGCTTTTCCTTCAAATAGTTTTGATTAAGTGTGAATATTTCAACTTTGTCCCTGTGGATCGACCCTCATGCACTACAATGACATAATGTATATTTGTGATTCTCGTAGTAATAGTGTAGAGGATTTATAAAGTTTAAAACTTTGCTTGACATTTTTTGTGATTAGCGATATACACACTTTATGCGAGTCAAAGAGGAAGGACAATAAAAAGTGAGAAAACCAGATAATGAAAGGAGAGAATGAATTCAGATCTACAACCAAATAGAAAAAATAGAGACGAAAACTAGAAAAGTAGAGAACCGAGGAAGGACCAACTTCGGCCATCAGAGAAAAAAATAGAGTATAGAAGCTCAAATAACCGATCTTGATGTTGGCGAGTTGCGAAGTAGGATCTTGACATCGACGAAGAGCATACGAGCTTGGGCATGATCTACATGTTTGACCGTAATCTTGCATGGGCTCACGGACGCCATTTAGGTTCAATATCACTGACGAAAAGGAACTTTGAAGTGGAAGGCGATCTTGAGACAACATCGATGATGAAGAACTCAACTAGATCTCTAAGTGTAACACCCCAAGATTTTGCCAAGGATAATATAGTAATTTTATAATTCAATTAGAGTATTTGATGGATTGAAGGAAGATTAAGTCCTATTATAGTAGGAATTATAATTAGATTGAAATTAGATATTTCAATTTGATTTGAGATTCAAAATAATGTTTAATGGACATAGGACTCCCAATAGGATTGAGAGATTTATGGCTTAAAAATATTTTAGCCATAAATTTTAATCCAAAAGTTATATTATAAAATATTATGAAATTAAATAATTCCAAAAATTAGAGAAAAGGAAGAAATAAAAGGAAAAGATGAAAGTAGAGTTTGATTGAAAAAAGTTATGAAAGAGATAAAAAGGAATTTGAGTAAATATGGATTTTTATAAGTATGATTATGAAATAATTAGTGAATCAAATTTAATTAAATCTAAATATTTAACATAAGATAATTAATGATGGCTGGCCATGATTGATGGAGAATTAGCCTAAAGTCCAATGGGAGTAAAAAAACCTAACTAAGAACTATAAATAGGGCTTAAAGAGTGGCTAAAAATTATTATTTGCCTTCCAAAATTTTTGCACGAAAGACTGATGCGAGAATTATATGCGCAAAATACTAGCAAGTGTACTATATCGAATCAAGTAATAAGAGTAAGTACGAGTGTTGATCCCACGAGGACTAATGACTTAAACCTTTCTGATCTAAGAAGATATAGTGAGGAAGGTTAAATTCACGTTGTGTTGCAAAGAGAAAGTAAAAGACAGAAATTAATCATAAATAAAGAAGGAAAGATGTGCCTTAATTCAGAGAAGAATTTAATATGTGATGAAGTTAGGGTTTGTATCCCTCTGGTTTGCTCTTAATTAACGATTAGATTTCTGTGATGGAAAGATCGCTAACAATATAGGTTTCGATTAAGAAAACCTAACTATCACAATTATTAATAGGTAAAAGATGTTAAACAAATCAACTTTTAATCTATGATAATTATGATGCTTTCAATTGTAGATCTATGTTATTAAATATTGAAACCAATCAAATAATAATCCATAATTTACGGCCTTGGGTCGAGTCGGGTCGCTGAGACGCGGCTCGAGTTGCGTAGGCACCTGGCCCAGGTTGATCAAGCTCGGCCCGGGTTTCGTGTAAAATAGATTCTAACGATATTCGATCGATTATCATGCACAAAATTCACATGCAATTTTTGGAAACCAACTAATAATAGATATATAAATCTATCCGGCTATGATAAAAGCATTAAGCAAAGGCTAAACTTTGGTTCATAAAAGTCTAAAATCTATAATAATTCAAGAGCAAAACTAGGAACTTCAGTCTTACCCTAATGATGGAACTACTCCATAGATAATCATTTTGACATCAATACGAGAAATATAAACATGAAAGTTGTATTAAAAGTTACATAGGGGACTCACTGGAGTTGATTGATGCTTCTGCTCCGCTCCTCGATCGAGTGGACGTCGTAGAAGATCGCCGAAAAGTATGGAAAAAATCTCTGGAACACACAACATAGCAGCAACAATGATGAATCTCTTCCCAGTGGCTAGGGCACGAAATTTCATGAGGATGGGATACGACCAAAGCCTCTAAATATCTGCATTTATAGGGGAGAATATTCCCTTAGGGTTTACACACCGTTTTAGGACCTTAATTCTATGTTAAACAAGGCAAAAAATTGAGCCTTGTGATAAAACATCTTCTGACAAGCAAACTCAGCCTGAGTTTCCAAGGTACCCTACCGGGTTACCAAGGTCCCCTGCCCGGGTTCAGTTGTGCGCACAATCCGAGTCGGGTTTGGTCTAATCATTCCGGCACGGGTGTAATGATGACCCGGCTCGGGTTCTTCTACATATTTCATCCTTAATTTAAGTCTCATTAATAGTTCTAATTCCATTTTACATCAGATTTCATCCTTAATTATTTTCTAATTATCTTTTTTATTCGGATAAATTTCACTCGGTACCCTCCAATTTTCTTCACTTTCTTAGCGCTATACTCTAACTTCATTTTATAATTAATCTGTCATTCATCTTTTAACTTATTTTACGAACTATCCTTTTGACATAGGATTGTTCAGTTTTCGATTGAAGTGTTGACGTGTCAATATTTCTCTCTCCTCCACACAAATAACTTGTTGATGTGGCATGATTAAAAATGAAAATAATATTAAAACATAATAATTAAAAAAAAAGGTGTCGCCCCCTCATTGGTGCGGGAAGGAGGGGGCGGCGCCCCTTTGCCTCTGTCAGTGAAGGGTGGCCATCATCCCCCTTCTTTCCCTGGGCTGCATGGACGCTGGTGCAGGGAAAGAGGGGGGCGACGGCCCCCTTTATGTGGCGTCGCGCAAGGCGCAGAGTGGAGGGGAGGACAGTCGCCCCCCTTCTTTCCTTGTGTTGATGTGGGGAAAGAGGGGGGAGACGACCCCCTATGAAACCTTCCGTCGAAGGTCGCAGAGCCCCCTTTTTTTCCTGCGTTGTCGTCAGTGCGAAAAAAGAGGGGTGATGCCCCCTCCTCCGGAGGCCGCAGAGGGGTGACATTGCCCTGTTCTTTCCATGCACCCACGTAGGGAAAGAGGGGGGCGATGACCCTCTTTCTTTATCCTCCTCTCATTAATAAAGCGACTAAGAAACGACCGATCATAGGTGAAAATGATAATTGGTAAAACAAGTTAAAAGATGAAGTTTGAGGGAAACATCTAAGTTTGGAGGTATTTAGTGAAATTTATTATTTTTATTCCATCTCTCTGAATATAATTATTCCTGAATTTTCATAATTAGATAATTATTTTTTATCTTTTAACTATTGAATTGAAATAAAATTATTTTATCTTTTTGATAGATACTTTTGAACTTAAAACTTTTATTTTAGTTCTTAATGAGATTACATTATGTCTGTTAGATTCAAATTCAAATGTGAATCCTTAATTTTTATCTCAATCTTAACTCCTATTCCAATTCGTCTTTTTTTTCTTTTCTTATTTCTTATCTATGTATACTTTTCTTCCTTTACAAATTTTACTTTAATTATCTCTAATATATAATTTTTTGAATTAATTTAATTATGGAAAATATGTAATTAATTAAAGATTAGTTTTGAATACAAGAAAAATTATTCACCCAAAAGATCATTCAGTCCTAAAAACTGATCTAAAATATTTAAAATTCAAACACTGAATAAAATTAAGTTAATTATTGAAATTCGTAAACTTTAATTTAAATTAGAATGCCTAACAAAAAAAATTGGAAGGTCCAAGTTGAATTAAATATTCTTTTGTAAATAAATATTTGAATTATTTTCAGATTCAAACAATATTTCATAATTCTACTCTTTCCTTTTGTCATGTTCATTATATTAAGTAAATTACTAACTTAAAATATTATAAATATTAGTAAGTTATTAATTTTTAAAAGAAACTTAAATACGAAATTAATTAAAATATAAATTGTAATAAATAAAAAACTGAAATTTAATGTTTTATTTTAATATTTAATATGATCAAACTAAAATTTATACTTTTAAAAGTGTTTTATTTCAAACTACGACTAAAAACTAGAGACATTTTTTTTCTTGTTAAAAAATGCTAGAATAGTTTTCAATGTTTTAAAAAATTATTTTTCGATGAAAACACTATATATTTGTTTTTAGGGTATCACTATTATCGCATTGTACGTGAGTATTTAAAATTATGAATATTTTTATTTTTGTTAGATAAAATAGGAGTAACAATGCCTATCATGCAAACAATTGGAAAAGAAACTGACGTTTTAAAGGAGAAAAGTATTTCATTTTTGTTAGATAAAGTAGAGTGACAATGACTTTTTAAACTGAGCTACTATTAGTCTATTACTAACTAATTTTGCAATTATGTTGAAAGGTGTGGCGTCTGTGAAAAAACCTTTCTTATACCGTACACTTCATCCGTGCCCGCGAACTCCCCGTCCCCTTTCCTTCTCGCCCGGGGTCTGGGAACCAAATTGAACCCTAATTCCCACAGTTTGATGGAACGAACGATCGTATCAATCTTTTGACGCCACCGTACGCTGCGAACCTCTCGGAGCCTCCCTTCCATTCCGTCTTCGCATCCCGTTCCGGTCCTTCTCCTTCAGCTCGCCGGAATGACCTGATCTTTTTGAGGTCGAAGGAGCCGTCGCCTTCTTCGACTTCCTCTTCGCGTTCTCCGGCGAGCTCTCGCCTTCCTTCGCTCCTTCTGGGGGTCTCCGGCTCGCTTCCATGGCTATCCGCGCAACCGTCTCCTGTTCAAGCTACTTCGCTCAGTCCATCGCCGCTGCCGCGGGCCTTCGCTGCAACGCCGGTTCCAACTGCTTCAGTGGTGTGTTCCATGAGTCCCCTGCCGGTCTCTATCTCATATCCCTCTTCCCCAGCATCCATCGTGCCTCCATTTCCTCCCCCGACCATGACGGGCACGACGATTCCACGTCCGCCTCCCGCCATGGGCAATGCCCTCCCAGGCCGACCAAGTCCGCCGCCTCCGCCTTGAAGGAATACGGAGCAACGGTTACGGTCGGCCTGCTATCCGTCTTCACTCCCCGTTCCGGTTCAGCCTCTGGCGGCATAGTTGGAGCTTTTGCCATGTCGTCATCAGTGACGGCGGGGTTCAAGCCTTCGTCTTTCATCCCTTTCTTTCAGGCGTCCAAGTGGTTCCCTTGCAGCGACCTCTTCCCCGGGTCCAGTAGCAGTGGACCTGTTGACAAAGGAGGGACGGCTGCTGCTGCAACGGGGTCGACGTCGACGTATTCGATATTTCCTTCCGAGAGCAAGGGAGGAATGCCTCCAGCAATGGCTGCAAATGGGAACCCAGTGAAGGAGAGCTTGAGCTTGCGTTCCGTTCCAGCTATGGCTGCAGGTGGGAGCCGATCGAAGGGGAGCAGACTGAGGGAGAGCCCAAGCTCGGATTCTACGTCTGCAACCAATATGATCGGATGCATCGATGTGGATTGTTTGAATGGAACCTCTTGCGAGAGGAGGAGCAGCTGGCTTTCACGGCTGATGGATTGCTGTTCAGATCACGCAAAGACTTTCTTGACTGCTGTGACTGTGCCGCTACTTTACGGATCACGCTTGGCGCTGCCGAGATCGATCCCTTCAAGGTCGATGTATCCGACATTTGATGTGGGAGATCGGATTCTAGCTGAGAGGGTAAGAGCATCTTGACACTGATTCCAGTTTCCTGTTCAAATGATTGTTTTTGTTATGTCTGGCTTCATGATTTCTTCGTTGAAATTTCAGGTGTCGTATTTGTTCAGAGAGCCTGACATCACTGACATTGTCATATTCAAGGCTCCTCCTATTCTTCAGGTAATATTGTTATTGTTTAAATTATATTCTAAGTATTGTAATTTTCACGTGTTTATTCTTGTACTTTTGCTGATGGAGTATCTCGGATTTCATTCTCAGCAAATTGGTTTTAATCCCAACGATGTCTTCATAAAAAGAGTTGTGGCAAAGGCTGGGGATTATGTTGAAGTAAACCTTTTGTTTCTGTTATATTGTTTTCTGGAGTTACTGTTCAAATTTGTTGTGTAACTTACCCTCTTTTCATGCCTGTTGATCCTTATGTTAGGTCTGTGATGGTAAATTAGTGGTGAATGGAATTGTTCGTGAAGAAGAATTCATTCTGGAGCCACTTAATTATGAAATGGAGCCAGTGGTTTGTAATTCATCGACTTTTCTTTCAGTAGGAATTATTAGTTTTCTTCGGTGCAACTATGAGAATTAGTTGTTCATTGCATTGCCACCTTGATGGGAACTTTAGGTGTTGCAGGACATTTAGACCCCGAATTGGATGCCTCAAAATCCACAGGAAAAGGCCCATTCCACTGGTTACTTTTCTATCTTTGGAATATAATAAAAAAGGATGTGTGAAAACTGATCCGTTCCAACCAACGGAAAAAAAAATTCACTCAGACCACCGTTTTCTTTTCTTTCTCGCATGTGTATTCTCGTGTGTTTTCTTTGTGGTCTGCATCGAGGAGCTCCATGATGATGTTCTGAAGTCGACCGGGGGGGGGGGGTAATTTTCGCAAATAGAAACAAGGAAATTGCAGGTGATAGAGGGCAACGGCATCAAGCGAGGTGGAGGAGATTGGAGAAATAGATCGCATTGTTGTCGAGGGGGAAGGACTGGGGCGGGAAGGAGAGACGGAGGGCGCGAAGGTGAGGATAGGGCGGAGGAAGTCGGCGAGGCATATTTGGCGACCGTGATGCCGGGGAGGAGGTGGAGGTGCATTTGGAGACGATGCCCGCCACGGCGAGGAAGACATAGAAGTGGGAGTGCAGAGGAGGCGACGATGATCGCAACTTAGGGTAGCAGATGGGGCAGCGGCGTGACTGGGCTGAGGGACAGTGCGGGGAAGTCTTCGGAGACAGGATCTCTGGAAGTGGTCCTCGGCAAGAAAGTGGATGCGCTGTCCCCGGCGCCGGGCAAAACGAGGTTGGAGTTGAAGAAGGCAGGAATGAGTGGGCTGATCATCTTGAGGTTCTTGACGCTGATGCGAGCTTGTAGAGTTCAAAAGCCAACTTGGGAAAAAATATCAATGGTCAATCTATCCAAACAGCACACCGGATGTCATCCAAAGCAAAATATTAGACAAAGGAAGCAAATTTGGAAAAGTGAATTCCTAATAGAATTCAAAACTTACGATTTGTTTTCAACCATTGTCAAATAAGCCCTTATCTTATTGGTATAAACATGCCAAATGAACCCCTCTACCATGTTTTTGCACCAGAAAACAGGCAAGGAATAAGAATACTTTACAATGTACTTGTAAGACAGGCAACTGCATTTTATTTCCATCTTGTGTTAGTAAGGTTTGAGGTAAATGCACAGTGAACTAATTCAGGAAACACCTGAATTTCTTAGATCTTTACGGGCAAGAATATTCATGGTTCATTCCACTGCTATGATGCATGGTGAAGATAGTACAACTAGCCTGGTGCCTTCCTTCTGCCATTGTTCTGTCGTACTGGATCTTAATCTCTGTATATAATGCAACTAGAAAGTGTATCAGCCAGCAGTTAGCAAACTCGCATCCTCATTTGACTAGATATGAGTTTTCTTGACCATCCTATCAGAGTATTACTGTCTTTATATATTTCCGCTGTCAGTTCATATGGCCTGGATTTGCTAGGTGGTTTAAATTTTTTCCTATAGTTAGAATTTGGAAATGCTTTTGATTTTCCCATTGCAATGCATGCGGCATTCTTTTTCATTTTCAAGGATAATCTTTTCAGCTAGGTGGTCTAATTGATTCACTGGCTTTCGCTGATGCAGTTAGTTCCTGAAGGTTATGTCTTTGTTCTGGGGGACAATCGCAATAACAGCTTTGATTCTCATAATTGGTAAATCTCTTGTTATAGTTCATATAAAAAATATCTTATATGCTGAAGATGATTAAATTTATAGTTTTATGGTTTCATTAGTGATTATTTCTTGACATTTTCCTTTTATCTTGCCAGGGGACCACTTCCAGTGAAGAACATTCTTGGAAGGTCCGTACTTCGCTATTGGCCCACTACAAAAATTTCAGATACCACCATCATGCAGCAAAATGTGCATGGACATTCATATCGGTATTCATAGTGATGATCGGCTGATTAATAAGGTTGATTTTATAGAGTATAGCCCCTTACATCTTTGCTTGATCTTTTCTTTTCACTCTTTGTATTTGAGCTATTCATTCTAATATTCAAGCAGTTGTTGATTCTTTCATTTTTTTTTTCCTGTTCCATTTGCAGATGCTTGATTTAGCATCTAGCATGAAAACAGCCTTTTAGATCTTGACATGCTGAACCACAGCTGATGCTCATAGATGAGAGGATTGGCTCATTGTTTTGATCCTTCTCACTTTGCAGGCCTTTAGGAGCAAGAAATTCTTGAACATTTTTCATTAGACATTACTTGTCTCTGTTGGGACCGAGATTGTTATTTAGCCGACGTTTTTGCATAACATAAATACTCCTCTCAAAAAGACAGCAAGACTACTTGTACTATTGCTGGGACTGAAGTTTCTCGTGCTCTTTTCCAATGTATTGGGAGGAATGTTTGCCGAACAAGAAGATGAGAAGGGGTTATTAACTCTCAGATCGAAATCACTTGGACCTTGGGAACTTGCATCTGACACACTGGCAGCAACATCCATGGAGGTAAACTGAACATGAATTTGCCTTGAACATTGATGTTTTCAATAGAGGTACTAATAGATGACTGATGAGAAGTAAACCCAATACTGGTTCCTGGTGGAGTTGTTTCTGAAGCATTTGCGGTAGTAATTTCTTAACCGAGAACAATAGACAGACCCTCTCAAAGAAAAAAACAAAAACAAAAACAAAAGACAGATTGACAGCGAGGGATGGATGTTGACGGCTTCAAATGAAACCACCTCTTTTCTCTGATTTGCCGGATCTTCTGTTTGTCTCGGTGCTTATCTATGGAATTGGAGTACATTTGACCATTAACTGAAGAGAAAGTGTTTTGGTGTTATGGTCACAATTGAGATTTCTTTGGTTTTCAGCGTTCCAGAATTTACTATGGCAACAAAGCCCTTTCACTATTTACTGGTTAAATTTCATTTCCTTGTATGAATGTGAAAGAACGAGATTCGGATCTCGGAGTTGAGAAAGACTGTTATAGTGAGTGCATAAAGGAATTTAGGATGTAGATTGTCACTTGTTAAATTGTCAACATATATGTTAATTTATTTGCAACTTATATTAGTTATTTATAAGAAACTACAAATTTATGAGTTAATCCCTAAATCTTATCAATATATTCTTAATTAAAATTATTATATATTTTATGTATAAATTATTTTGAATTTTGTAAATTTAAATCACAAATACATATTCTCACCCATAAAATTAAAATTTATAAAATAATTAATATAATTGTTTAAAATATGATAATAATATATTTGTATTAATTAATTAAAGTTTATTTTAAATTTAGTTAATAAGTTTTATAATTTTTTTTAAAAAAATAAAATTGTAATGCAAAAGTGAAATTAAAAATATTGCAATATGTATTGTCACTTCAAGGTAATGTTGATTGTACAATTCAAATTATTTGAATAGAATAATGCGGTTTTAGATAATTTAATATATATTATTTGTTAATCTGCAAATATTACTTGTAAAGAAATATTTTCTTAATTGATTTTGGTTTTGGAGCTATGGAAAAACTGGATTCTGGATATTGCTATTTTATCGCCATATTTTTCTGGGAAACACAATGTATGGTTATACCAGTAAATTCAAGTGTCATATTGGATTTAAGGGTTCTTTTTTTTTACATTTGGTGATAAATAGATTGACATCAATTTTTTTCTTTCACTCAAAATGTTTTCTGATCAAATGTGCCTCTTTCCTTTTGATGCGTTAGGAGAAAATCTTGATCTATGAACTATTTTGAATTGATCAACATATTACACGTAAATTTTGGTAAATGTCTTCTCCTCAAGAAGAGTAAAATATCTTTCTATGCACTCCCCTCTTTTGCCCTAAATATAAATTGGTTTATGTTTTTTACACTTTATAAAGATAAAAATGTCTTAAAGTAAATTTGGATAGCGAGAATTGGATTAAAAATAAGAAGTGCGGTGATAGATTACAATCTTGTTTTCTTCAAGATCGTCTTGAGTTTAATCAAACTTAAATTTTGATCTTAAAATTTTAGGACAATTATTTCCTAATTTTAGATTTTTGTTAAATAACTACTTTTAAGTTTTTTTAAGAAAAAAGTGAAGGGCGCATAGTATGTCATACTGGTGCTTGGTTGGTGACCAGAATAAAAAGTTATATTAATTATTCCATCAATTTTCTAGAATAGTTTATTTATTAAATTATTGTTGAGAATTACTTTTTCTAATACTAACTCTACCGTTGTCATATTTTTTGTAGTTTGAGAATAAGATAGAATGAAATTCTGACCAAATATCATGATGCGTTGTCGTACAATCGCAACTTAATAATCCCTCTTTATTGCTTTCTGAACATCATGAACTTGGAGAAATATTTAAACATTTAAAATGCTAATTTGATATTTAAAATAAGATTCGATCAGACTAAGACAAAGATAAGGTTGGGCCGAGTTTAGGTTAAAGATTTTCAATTTAATCCGACTTGATGATCAATTTTTTTACTTAATTTAAGTATTTTATATCAGTTAAAATTTTTAAAGATAAAAAATATCTTAAATAGAATAAATACTTTAATATTTAATATTTTATAATTTAAAATAAAATATCGTATCTATTTTTGTATTAAATGATTGAAACTGATTTAGTTAGACTCTTCTTCTTGGCTTGTTGACGCTAAACCTAACATTGTGTCAAGGAATGAAGGGAGACAAATAGTAACTTTTGATGGTTTTCCTTATTCAACCAAAACATGTGAATATTTTTTAACCTTTAACAATAGTACATTATACATGTTAAGAGACATTTTTAGAGACTGACTTACTACGGGTACAAAGCAAACAATTATTTGTATGGCTATTTTCTTAAACCTCTCTTAAATTATATATCACAATTTTTTATATCTAATATAAGAATATGAATTTAATTTATGATATTCTTAAATTTTATCGTATTTTTTACATTAATTTTTTCGTCTGATTTTGTTAATGTTTTGTTATTAAAAGATTAAAGTGCTATCCTCCCATAAGAAAAAAAATACACCAAATGTCCTCCAACTTTAATGTTTACTCAGAGATGTCCTCAAACTTTACTTTGTAGCATCAATACCCTTCACTTATAATTTATTTTACGAAATGCCCTTCCGATCGAGAATATTTGATTTTCTATCAGTCCGTTGACGTGGCGATGCTCTCTCTCCGCAGTGCAGGAAAGCATCCAACGTGACGCCACGCCAACAAATTAATAAAAAAATACTAAAGTAATAATATAATAATAAAAAATTTTAAAAAGATGTTCCCTCCTCTCTCTCACCGACAAAGGATGAGATCGCCCGAGCGCTGGAGGGAGAAGAGAGGGGACGGGCGCCCCCACCCATCTCCACACCGACGATGGAGAAGAGGGGGGAAGGAGGCAATGCCTCCTCCTTGTGCGCAGAGAGGGAGGACCACCTCCTCCTCCGCATAGATCTCATGCGTCAAGGGGGAGGGCCGCCTCCCCCTCTCTTCTCCGGTGAGAAGAGAGGGGAGGCGGCCCTCCCCCCTACTCGCGAGATTTGCGCCGGAGAAGAGAGGAGGAGGGTTGCCTCTGGAGAAGAGAGGGGGAGAGCTCCGACGAGAAGAGAGGGGGATGTGGCCCTCCCCCTCTGCGCACACGATCTGCACGGAGGGGGAGGGGGAGGGTCGGAGTGGGCATCGCCCCCTTCCCCCCTCTCTTCTTCTTCGCCGGTGAAGAGATGGGTGGGGGCAGCCACCCTCTCCTTTTCTCCCTCCGGCGCTCAAACGATCTCATCCTTTGTCGACAAGGACGTCGAAGAGAGAGGAGGGAGCATTTTTTTAATTTTTATTATATTCTTACTTTACTATCTTGTATTTTTTATTAATTTGTTGATATGAAATTTGTGTGGTGGTGCCACGTCGGATGCTCACCTGCGTGGTGGAAAGAGAGCATCGTCACATCAACGGACCGATCGAAAAATTAGGTATTCTTGATCGGAGAGAGCATTCCGTGAAATAAATTATAAGATGGAGAAGCGTTACAAAGTTAGAGGATATCGCTGAGACATTTGGTGTAATTTTTTTCTCGCGTAAATAAATAAAATATATGTATTATTTTTTACTATTAAAAAAATAATGTAAAAAGACCAACGATGACTAAGATGATTTTTTATTTTTATTTTATTTGTTATTATTATTTTATTTCATTCTTTTAAAACATTAGATATATATATATCAATTATTACGTGGAGAGAATATTTTAGTTTTTTCACAAATAAAAATAATTAATACAATCTGACAAAATAACTAAAATGAAAATTATAATAAAAATTTTAAAATATCGTAAATGGGGAATAATATATATATATATATATATCTATTTTTAACTCGAATACAAAAATGACTGACGGACGGTCGCTTTGTGTACCAACTACCAAACGTCTCGTCGGCATGAAAGAAATGATCAGAAAAAGTGTCCCAATGCATTGAAAATCTATGTGAGCATTTAAAACGGAAGGACAAAGATTTCACTCGTGTTTATGTTTAAAGTTAAATAAGCCTTCTGTCCTACGAACGAGAAGAGCCGCAAGCCAAGCAGATATGGGTTTGCGATCCGGCAACCTCGATGCGGCCTTCGTCCAAGAGCCCGAGCACCGGAAGCCCGCCGTCGCCGAGTCAGGCAGCATCCCCATCATCGACCTCTCCTCTTTCCTCCTCCGCGACCCGCTTCTGGACGGCGTCGATGTCGCCGCGCCGTCCTTGCAGCAGCTGTTGGCGGAGGTCGAGGCAGCGTGCAGGGACTGGGGCTTCTTCCAGGTGATCAACCACGGCGTGCCAGACGAGATCGTGGAGAAGGCGTGGGCCGCGTCGAAGGGCTTCTTCGGGCTGCCGGAGGAGGAGCGGCTGCGGGTGAAGAGGGACGAGGTGAATCCGTTGGGGTACTACGACAAGGAGCACACCAAGAACGTCCGGGACTGGAACTACGACAAGGAGCACACCAAGAACGTCCGGGACTGGAAGGTCTGGGCGGACCCAGTATCCTGTTGTATATGGGTGCAACTTATAACTAATTACTTTTTTATATTAAAATGAACATCCAAAAAATATTTTTTAAAAATATAATTATTATGAGTTATAAAAAGGTTTAATAAATGAATTATTTATTTGTATTCAATAATCACATCATCTAAAATGAAATATAATATCAGTTAACGAATTTTATTTCATGTGCCTATAATTTATTATTTTAATTTAATTATCTAATCAATTAAAGGATGTTGCAGGATTCATAGATTATGAACTCTTAAAGTTAGCATTAATAAATTAATAGCATTTAATTTATTACTAAAAATAATAATGAATTTCTAAAAATATAAGTTAATGAGACTAATGGAAATAAATAAAATAAAATTGGCTTAGAAGAATTTGTTAATGTACAATAATTTTGTGATCCAGTATTTCTATTATAGCATTTTTTTCTTGTATAAAAACAAAGAAATTGTTTTTTAAAGAGACATATTATAAAAACTGAACAAAAAACCCATATGAATTGCTTATCTACTTGAGGTGGGGATATGCAAAACTATTTACAAATTTGTATTTTTGTGCAATTTCGAATGTGATAATTTATATATCTAATCATTATTTTTTAAATATTTATTAATGTATGATCATATAAATAATAATAATAAATATTGCCAAAATTTATGGGGTCAATTGACCCCATAGAGGACCATGTAGGTGTCCGCCCATGGAGGTGTTCGATTTCGTCGTCCAGGAGCCGGTGGCCATCCCCGCCTTGGACCCGCCCGGCGGCCTGATCGAGCTCCGGAACCAGTGGCCTCAGTACCCTCCTGGGTTCAGGTAATTAGGCAGAACGATATTTTAGATGAACACGAGTTAGGCGACCACCATGCATGAAGAATCGAACTCGAACTCTTGAATGATCTAGAAAAAGAATGCCCTGATCAATGTCATCTACAGATGTCTGATCCAACTTTGTATCCGTTTCTTAACCATCGGAGCTTCTGAGTTCTGAGAGCAGATGACTTCAAACGTTCTTTAGATCATTCTAGTGAAACTGCTACCAACACCAGAAAAAATTATTAGGAAGTCTCATCTCAATTCGTTGAACAACTATGAAGAAAAAAAAAGGAATGATCTGAAACATCATATCTATTCAACAATTTTTTTAGTAGGTTACTGAAAAAACTGGTAATTGGTCTTAACTAGACTGACATATCTGCAATGCCCATGCATTTGGTTCAAGCTTTCCCCGTGGAGTTAATTTACCCTATGTGCCATATCCATCTATCTATGTGCAGGGAGGCCTGTGAGGAATACGCCCGAGTTCTGACGGACCTGGCTTTTAAGCTTCTGGAGCTCATTGCACTGACATTAAACTTGCCTGCCGTGCGGCTGAACGACTTCTTCAAGGATCATACCAGCTTCATTCGGCTTAACCACTACCCTCCCTGCCCTTCCCCAGACCTCGCCTTGGGCGTCGGTCGGCACAAGGACGCCGGAGTCCTGACCATTCTCGTGCAGGACGACGTCGGTGGGCTCGACGTCAAGAGGAGGTCCGACGGAGAGTGGGTTCGGGTGAAGCCAATCCCCAACTCCTTCATCATTAACGTGGGCGACATCATTCAGGTATACTTAGAATTGATACACTTGTCGTACCAGCAGCAGTATATTTGACCTCTGCTGAGGGTGATTGCAAACTATTTGGCCAACCGCGCCAACATAATGTGCGTGGCAGGTCTGGAGCAATGATAAGTACGAGAGCGCGGAGCACAGGGTGTCGGTGAACACGGAGAAGGAGAGGTTCTCCATCCCTTTCTTCTTCAACCCTTCGCACTACGTGATGGTGAAGCCACTGGAGGAGGTCGTCGACGCCGCGATGGCGCCGGCCAACTACGAGGAGTACAACTGGGGGAAGTTCTTTAAGACGAGGAAGGACAGCAACTTCAAGAAGCTGGAAGTGGAGATGGCGCCGGCCAACTACGAGGAGTACAACTGGGGGAAGTTCTTTAAGACGAGGAAGGACAGCAACTTCAAGAAGCTGGAAGTGGAGATGGCGCCGGCCAACTACGAGGAGTACAACTGGGGGAAGTTCTTTAAGACGAGGAAGGACAGCAACTTCAAGAAGCTGGAAGTGGAGAACGTCCAGATATACCACTTCAAGAAACTGGCGGACAAAGTAATCTGATCTTAAATGGTGTTTCCTATCTGTTTCATCAGATGACATGATTAGTAGCGATCAGCACAGTTACAGTTGCAGTTGCAGTTGCAGAGCTTGCGGAAGCCTGTCATTGTGGCGTAGCAGACTTGTAATGAAATAAACCCCTGACTATGAGTGTGTTGGTAGCACTCTTTGTTCTTCTAGTTGTCTCGGTTCTCAGACTTGTATGAGTTTGTGAAGAAGAAGGGAGCGAGGATGATATCTATTCCTCGACGACTTCGTTTTATATATAATTAATTTGGTGCTGTGCATGCTTCAGCGCTGAGTTTGCGCTGTATTAAACGTGTTTATTGGATCCTCCAGTCCGGTCCATTCGCTGTCCGATCCCATGACATATTGATTAGTCCGTCCAAGTTTATATTTGGGTCCGTCCAATTTTTTAATGGGCTTGGGCCTATATCAGGTTAGGACAAGATTATTCATCCGTTTGTCCGGTACCGATAGTTCGATATTCATCCAATATCCGTCCGATAATTTATAAGCCGCCCGTTAGCTCGTCCGTTAACCGTTAATAGATAAACTTATTAAAATAATATAAATATTATTGTACAAATTTATTTTAATTAATTCATGTGATGCCATTATGATATTTAGTTAATGTTAATTGTTTATGCAAAATGCATGATTCTAATTTTTATTCTTTTATAATGATATTTTTATATAATGATATAATTTTTATTTTTCTATAATGTTATTTATGTTTGATGCAAAAGTAAGAATGCAAGATTAATTTATATATGATGAAAATACTGAAGATAGAGAAGATGAATCTTTTACTAGTGTTGCATAATGCATAGGTACCTCTTCGTAATAATATTTGATTGTTGTAAATTTTATTTTACTTAATTTGATATTAAATATGTAATATTTTATTTTTAGCACAATAGATTTTCGAGCTCCTTTCAATCATGGGCGTAAGCTATAAGCCGAACTACGTAAATATTTTATCTCTCTTATTTATATTTGACAACATAATGAGTAAGCATATGATAATAAATTGAGGAATAATATATTATGATGTCCTTTTACTACATATTATAGGACAGATGATTTTTAAGATATTGTAAAAAAATTAAAAAATATTAATGGACTAGCCCGACTCGTCTAATTGCCGGCCTGACCGTTAAGGTCCGATAGACCTTAATGGGGCGGACAAGGCTAGACACTTAGTGGGCAGCCCGATGTTCGTCCGATAAAATAACGGGTTAGCCGGGTCCGTCCAATATTCGGTCAACGTCCGATTGACCTAATCTATTAGTAGCCCGTCCAATCCGTTAAGCACCTCTAGCACTGTATGATACAGAATGTTGTGGATCATAATTATATTTTTTATTGAAAATAAAAACAACCAGAAAGCGTATCATGCGTCATCTGGCTGCATAATAGTTACTAGAACGTTAGTGCCCTGTTCATGTATTCAAAAATAGTGTTTGAACGTAAGAACTTGAGTTCTTTATATTTTTTAAGAATTAATGATTAGATAGAAAATTTTTTATTTAATATTTGGATGAAAAAAATGATGACGGAGAATTAAAAAAGTTGATTAGATGGATAAATTTTAGTAGATATTTGAATAGAAAATAAGAATTAGAAGAATACATTTATTATTTTATAAAATTATATATTATATTATAAAAAGGCATTATAAATTATTGATTTTAAAAAATACATTTAAGTTAATAAAATAATTTAATGCACAATAATAAATTATTTTCATTCAAAAATATTAAATTTGATTAAAAAATTATCCAGAAATACTCCTTGCACACATATCAATCAAATATCACAATAAGATATAATATTAAATAATATTTATCATGATTGATAACTCTATTTTAATATGGTAAAATAATTAGTATGCATATATGATTTTAGGTTTGTGTTAATTTAATTTATATATTAATATAATTTATTTTTTATAATACTAATTAAATAATATTATTAAATAAATAAATAAATAATTATTTTTAAAAATATAATATATAATATCATAAATAAATAAATATATATAGGTTTAAAATAGGTGGACCTACTTTTAAACATATGTAAAAAATAATTGGTTAGTTCTTGCTTCACCAGTTTCAGTTCTTACATTTTGTTAGAACTAAATTAGTGACCTTTGATCAGAATTTAAATTCTGGTCATAAGTGCCTTTTTTAGTGGTGTTTGGGAGAACTAATGCATTGGGATGCTTAAAAAATGGAAAGGAATGGAGGATAAAAAGAATGAAAAAGAAGGCCAATGAAGAGAAAATCATTTAATTTTAATTTATGAAAAAATATTTTTGGATTGTTTGAAATGAAAAGTGTCGCTATCAAATTTTCTAGCCAATTAAAATAAATGAAATTAAAATTTTACTTTCACGTCATCATTCTTCTTTCCTCCTAATTAAAATACATTCTCAATAAAATATTTCTTTGGCAAAGTTAGGCTCCCTCTAGCAGTGGCAGCAGAGCCAGGAATTATTTGCCCCGAGTGCACAATAGAATATAAATTCATAAATGTGCTAAAATTATTTAAAATGTAATCGTATGAAATGAATTCTACATATTATTTTTTGTTAATTAAAAATTTTTAGCAGTGTTGAAATAAAATAATTAAATATATTAATACTAGAAAAAATCACGGAATATATGTGTCATAATTAAATACATAAATAGTATTATTAAATTAACATATCTAACAATTTAGATTTAAATTAAATGGTAATATTTTATCTGAAATTAATTTTAATTTCTATTATTATAATATAAGTTTGTAAATATGTTAAAATATTTAAAATGAGAAGGTGTATGAAACCAGTTCTATATATTATGTTTGATGTCTTTCATCAATTAGAAAACTTTAGTGGTGTTAAAATAAATAAATAATAATTTAAAATATATCAATACTAGAATAATTCATGATATATGTGTCACTATTAAATAATGTAAGTAATATTATTAAATTAATATATCCACCAATTTAGACCAAATTTAATTAATAATGATTTGTTTAAAATTAATTTCAATTTATAGTTATACTAAAAAAATAAAATATGAGGAAATTGCAATAAAACTAAAACATATAATAATATTTTTTTAGCTTAATTGTGATAAAATAAAAACATAAAAATACAATTCTAAAGTTTATGATTGGATCTTAATAATATATAGTCGTATTAAAGAAAAAACTTATGAAAAAAAATCAATTTGGGTGTCAAGACTCAATCGCTACACACCAGCCGTCATGTGGTTTGCAAGCAACTCTTCTAACCAACATCACTCTTGGTGAGATTGATCCAACTTCTCACTACATAATACTTATTCAAAATTTTAGCGGGTGCACTTGTGTCACAAGGCTTTTTCCCGTGACACGACTTGCGAAGTCTCGCGACACCAGTGCCGCTCAACTTAAAGCTCTCGGCCGCTCAGCGCAGAATCATGAAACACGTGCAATCGCCCCACACTATGTAATATTGTGGAGTACTTAGTTATCCGTTCTTAGGGCATTATCTCGTAAGGTCATCCTTATGAATGACCAAGTTACATGGAGTTACCGTAGGGTATGTCTTTTATATTTCTTATTTTGTAATAAGACTCATATACATATGATCATTAGGGAGAAGTTCACTAGTGTTCTTCCTGGTCCAGATGTATGTTATATTTCATCATATTTAATATAATTCTAGTGTCTGACCTTAAGCGTGGGGTGACAACTCACGTCGGTGTTTCTTCTCGACATCCTGAGGTACCTCGGCAACCCCCTCAAACTTTAAGCATTCAAGCGCCTACCCATGACTAGTAGTCCAACACTCTGCTCATGTCCGTGATCAAATGCTTATAAGAGCGACTCTCGACATAGTCGTCTCGATCATAAAATTTTCGCGGCTACTCAAAATGAGCTTGGCTAGGTGCCCATCCGCCTAGTCGCCGTATGAGGTTTCATGTCCAAGAATGACCCATGATACTTGCACCCATATACATCCATCTAACTCTACCATTGCCTTTGGAAGACAAATAAAACTTCCTTGTAACTCCCAGGACGTTGCAGAAAAAAAAAGAAAAATTGAAAAGAAAAGGAGATTAACCACCTTGAGCTAAAATCAAATCAAATCTTTTAAATCTCTATCCGATTTGATATATTTTTCTTCTATAAATACGAGATCAACCCGAAGCTTCAACCTCCCTTAAAGTCTTTGTGGTGCCCTAATTTTTGCCTCCCTTTCGTGTCTCTCTCTCCATTATTCCTGACTGTTGCCGCCTTATAAGAGAACCACAATTAGACGAAGGCAACCACATGCCAAGAAATGAGCGGAACAATCGAAGTAATTGAGGAGGAAGAGGGAGAGGAAAAAAAGGACATGATAGTTTTTTGTTTGAAACTCATAAGGTATGTAAGTAGGATAATTTCATCAGTACAATCTTGATTTTCAACTTGAAGCATGATGTTGATGGTTCTGAACTACCCTTAGTCGTAACTATATATTATATGATGATGTATGCTACCAGCGTTGCAAAGGTGACAAAAATGCCAATGTGCGATCATACCTTTTTTTGAATGATCGAGCATGACATGGGTTCTCTATAACCCTACCTAGATTGGCTGCTACTTGGACCAAGTTCTCTGCAACTCAGCCCAGGGGCCGTCATGGCTAGAGCCCCGAGCTTTGATTAGGATGAACCCGGTCTCTATTTTGACTTTGTGATGATGATTTTTATGCCTATTTGACCACTGATTCATGTTCTTAATATTGATCTATCACATAATGATGATTACTATGATTGTGCTCTTCTCATTACACTCCATAGACTTATCTTGTAGCATTGATTTAATGTCCCTTACAACATGATAATAATGTTCAATTAAAACTCTGTTTGGCATGATTTTGTGATCTTTTGATCCTTATGATGATATGATTATGACCCATGATGCCCCAATAAGATTAATTAAAAGTTGTAAGATAAAATACGAAAAATATTAAAGAAGAGCTCTTATGATTATGAGTTGGCGACCCAACTGTGAGTGAATATATTCCCCCCACCTTATGTTATTGGAGTTGAAACACACTCCCCCACGAATTGAAAGATACTCTATGGGTTGAAAAATATACCACCATAAGTCAAAAATAAATTTATAAGATGATGATGACGACGACTATGAAGAAGATAAAAGAATATTAATAATGAAATATTCCTCACGATGATGATAATTGATTTTTGTCACTTTTATGATGACTTCATATGATTTTACTGATCTTCTATTAATACTCTATCTTTTAATCCCATTATATGATCATGCTTATCCTTTCTTACATGATGATGATTTTATATGATGATGATGTACTCATGATTTACCTGTCTGTCTATTATCACGATCTTTACGATCGCTTTTACCTTATTTACGTAATTGAATTGTGAAACTCATAGGAAGATTTATCTCCCTTGCATCTTCATATGTGTAGATGTAGACAAAGCTCGTGGTAGAAACACATGGGTGTCCTAAGTATTTTATTTTCATATTTTAATTTTTTTTCATGAGGATTAGGATGATGTATTAATTGAGAACTCGAAAATCATATGATGTTTCTCTCATTAATCTTCTGCATGTTATAATGATTACATTTTATATTTATTACTCTCGTATGATGATTACTCTTTTGTTTTGATTTTATGTTCATGTATGTATGATCCATAATGGTTTGCGTTTTGGGTGACGTTACACTTTTGATCATCCACATCCCTGCCTCTTGATTTTTCTTGAATAACATATCATATTCCAAGTTTCAATAGAAAATCTATGTAGTGAGACATCTATTTTACAACTTAAAAATGATTTATATGGCCACATTAAATACTAATTAATCTTATTGATAATACGTTGAATTGTATTACAGTTGAAAATTCATTTGTTTCCATATTGCAATTAAATAACTCTACAAGGCGCCTTCGTGTGTCACTATCCGAACAACTAATCTAGAAGGGAGAATTCTGGGGATTCTTCATTGTCCTTAGGTGTGAGGAGGGGATCCCTTAAGATAAAAATTTTGGGATCTATTTTATTTGTAAATCAAAATTTATACCAATTTAATTTTGTAAATGTGGTAGGTATCATAATTTTCAAGATTACTATAGTGTTCTAATCAAAGTGAAATTCTTATTATATGTAAACATAGTGCATATATAAATTCCTTAAGAATTAGAAATTCCAAAATTTCAACATTTTATTTTCTTTTTATTTTTTCGTCTAATAAAAATTTTAACAAATGTACAAAAAGAATTTTCTTCTGCGACATTCTATCATCATTTCAAAATCTTATGTACAATTTTTATGTGTGTAATTTACACTAAGGCTTTGTTTGTAATTTAATTTAAGAAGGATGGGTTAGGGTGTTTATTAGGGGTGGTAAGGTTAAGTGTGGTGAGTGTTTCATTAAAGCATGTTTGAATATAAATTAATGGGAAGAGGTGGGTTAACTTCATCCACTCTTTGTTTGGATAAAAAATATAATATATGCATTAGGAAATATTAAGTTTGATAAATGTCATTATTATCCTTAAGAAAATTTTATTTTTTTATTTGGTTGTGAGAAATAAGAGAAAATGGGGATCATTATTTTAGGAAATATTAAGTTTGATAAATGTCTTTATTATCCTTAAGAAAATTTTATTTTTTATTTGGTTGTGAAGAAATAAGATAAAAATGGGGATAATTATTTTTAATCCCTCCAAAACCACTCATTTGGAGGGTTTAATTTTAAGCCAAATGATGGACTTAGGAACACCAACCTATCCTTAATTAAATTAATAAATGTTGTATCGAAACAAGGTGTAGAATTTTTAAATCCACCCATCCTAAGCAAACCTAGTCCATCTCTTCTAAACCCTCCATCTAGGGTGTGTTTGGTTTTCTAATGATAGAGGGGTGAGTTATGATGGCGGAGTATATGTTGGTGAAGTTGAGTGTGGTGAGGGTTTACGAAAAATCATGTTTGGATGGGAAGGTTAAATTTGATAATGTCTTTATTATGTTTAAGAAAATTTATTTTTTTTATTTCATTGAGAAGAAAAAAGGATAGAGTGAGAATAATTATTTGTAACCCTCGAAAACCACCAATTTGATGGGTTTAATTTAAAGTCAAATGATGGACTTATGAAGCTCAACCTCTACTTAGTTAAATTAATAAAAGTTGTGTCCAAATATGATGTAATTTTAAATCCACCCCATCCTAATTAAACTTAATCCATCCCTCGTAAGATTTTCATCCAAACATATTCTAAGAGGAGTGGATTAGGGTGGTGAAGTGATGGTCAATGAGGTTGAGCATGGTGAGGGTTTATATAATTCATGTTTAGATATGATTTAATAAAATGGAATGAGTTAATTTAGTCCATTATTTGCTTGGATATAAATTTTAACGCATAGATTAGGGAATGTTAAAATAGGTAAATGTCTTATCCTTAATAAGTCTTATTTATTTTAAATTTGAATGAGAAGAAAAAGGTAGAATGAGAATAAAAAAATGTTTTAACTCCTCAAAAGTCACCAATTTAGTGGGTTTAGTTTTAAGTCAAATGATGGGTTAATAAACACCAACCTAACCTTACTTAAAATTTTAAAAATCCTATAAAAAAAGGTTTAAGAATTTTAAACCCACACCATTCCAATTAAACCCAATCTATCCCTACTTAATCCTCCATCCTTGATTTGCTAATGATGGAGGGGTGAGTTAGGATGGTGGAGCATAGGTGGGTGAAGTTGAGTGTGGTGAGAGTTTATAAAAATCATTTTTAGATATAAATTAATGGGATGGATTAGTTTAATTCACCTTTTATTTGGATATAAAATATAAGGGAAAAGAGCCGCTGCTTAACGCCCTGCGCTAAGCAGCCTGCGGAGCGGCATTTTGCACCGTGGGATCTCATCCGACGGTGCAGGTTTTTAGTTTAATATTTTTCTTAGCGACATGATCTCTATCGTCCGTAGCTGCTTGGACGGCCGAGATCGATCGATTCATCTTTCCCTTTCTCGCGTGAAGGGCAGCGGCAACGGCGTTCGGGATCGGCAACGGCGCAACGACGTTCGGGATCGATAGCGGAGCGACGACGTTCAGGATTGGCAGCGGCGCAACGACGTTCGGCAGCAAGGGCAGCGGCGCGAGCAGGGCAGCGGTAGCGAGCAGGGCAGCGGTGCGAACAGGACAGCGGTGCGAGCAGCGGCAGCGATAGCGGCGCGACCAGCGACAGCGAGCAGATCGACCGACGGAGAGGATGTGAAAGAGGGAGAAGAAGGCGGCACCGGATCGAAAGGCATTTCAGAGGAGGAGGGCAGTGACATCGGCAGCGGCGGGAGCGACGACGGCAGCGTGACAGCGGCAATGGAGTTCAACAACGGCAAAGATGTTCGGCAGCGAGCAAATCGGTGGCGGCCGATGAGGAGTCGGTCGAGGAGGATGCGGCGGCCGGTGAGGAGGCGGTCGAGGAGGACGCGGTGGCCGACGAGCAGGCGGTTTGAAGAGGAGGAAGTGGATAACACGAAAAAAAGAAAAGCAGCCATCGGATACCATCCGACGGCCCATATGTGATCCGCAGGCTGCTTAGCGCACTGCGCTAAGCAGCGGTTCTTTTCCCAAAATATAATATCTGAGTTAGGAAAGATTAAGTTTGATAAATGTGGAATTTTTTATTTCATTGAGAAAAAATATGGGTAGAATGAGAATAATATTTTCTAACCCCTCCAATACCACCAATTTGATGGGATTTAATTTTAAGTCAAATGATGGGGCTTATGAAGCCTAATCTATTCTTAGTTAAATTAATAAAGTTGTATTCAAACATGGTGTAAAAATTTTAAATCCACCCCATCCTAATTAAACCTAGCACATCCTTTTTAAATCTTTGATCCAAACATGGCACTAAGGCTTTGTTTGACAAATTAAGTTAAGAGAAACGAATTAGGGTGATGAAGTGAGATTGAGTGTGGTGAGAATTTATATAAATTACCTTTGGATATGAGTTAATAGAATGGATTGGGTTAATGTAATTCATTAGTTGTTTGGATACAAATTTTGATGCACGAGTTAAGGAAGATTAAAATGGATACATGTCTTTATTATCCTTAGCAATATTTTATTTCTTTTTAATTTGAATAAGAAGAAAAGGATAGATTGAGAATAATAATTTTTATCCTTAAAAATTATCAATTTGATGGGTTTATTGGAAGCATTGTCCAATTTGATTTTGCCAACTCGTTAATTGAAGTCAATTGGATTGATTTAGTTAATTCACTTAAAATATTTTTATAGTACGCTTTATGGCGCATTTGACAATCAGAACCGTAGTTTTTTGGACTTCTAAGTGCATAGTTGAATTGACAGATTAATTTGATGTATGTTTGGATAGAGGAATCAGATAATTGATTTGATAGAAAAAAGTAGATGTGATAGATTAATTTTAGTGGATATTGAATAAAAATAGGTATTATAAATTGAAAATATAATTTTGTTAATTAATTAATATAAAAGTATAAAATAAATTTCAAGTTATTAAAAATTGTTAAAACATATATTATCTAAATATTAAAAAATTATTTTAATAAATTATAGTTAATGAAATATTATTTTTTAATAAAATGACAAGTAATAAATAATATTATATTAACATTTTAGAATAAATAATTTTTATTTAAAAAGTAAATTATTTTATAAAAGTAATATGAGAAAGAAAAATAAGGAAAGAAAAGTAAAAAAAGAAAAATGAATTTGAAAGAAAGAAGTGTCAAGGAGCCTTGGTTCCATATTGAATTTGTGGCACGATTTCGTCAAAATATTATGTTGTTTGGCGAAATTGATTAGAATGCGAGTTCCAGCTCGTTCCGGTATTGGTCAAATGCAACATATAAGTTACATGTTCCTATTAAACCTTTAGGCGGTCGGAAATGAAATCGTAGTTTTTTCTAAATTCTCGGTGAATAGTTGAATTGACAAATTAGTTCGAAGTGTGTTTGGATGGAATGGAATGCAATGATGAAGAACCTGGAAGTTAATGTGATGGATGAATTTTTTATAAGTTTTGAATTAAAAATAATTATTGTAATTATAAAGTATAATTTTATTATCAATAAAAATAAAATTAAAAAAAATAATTTTTATGAAAAAGTTTTATTAAAAAAATATAGTATTCAAATAAAAGATAATTTTGAAAATTAATTGTAATTAACGAAATATTAAATTTTTTAATAAAATAATAAGTAATAAATAATCTTATATTTTTATTTAATAAATAAATTATTTTATAAGAGAAATGTGTGTGAGAGAGAAAATAAGAAAAGAAAAAAAAGAAAAATGAAATTAAAAATGTGATGTCAAGCCAAAAAAAGCCCATGATTCTTTTACGGTGCTCTGGCACCCCGATTTCAGCTCGGCGGTTCCGTCTTGGCTATCGGGGGTACCCATATCTGTATATATTTTTGTTTAGGCAATGAGACATTTTATCTCCTTAAATTGTTTTTTAGTTGCTTTAATTTGTTTGTACATAGCCTATACCTGATTCGTTTTTAGATGCAACCAACATTAAACTTATAATTGTTTCATGTTCGTATTAAACTTTCGATTTGAACACATATTTAATTTTGTCAATGAATTTAAAGCTAGTTTATTTTTCTAAAATATGTTTTCTTTGAATAATTTGAAGAATTAATCAAACTTAATCAACATTATATATATATGGTTATATGCTTATAGCAAAGAAAACTCAAGAAAGAGTTTGAGGCTCAACTTGAATTATTTGATTGATTATACAATTGAACTCTAACTAAAATAGGACTCCATAATCACTAAGGGATCGTTTGGTATGAGATAATGCAGATAGATTACGATTATTTTATTTAAAATTCTCAGAGCCCACTACATGCTATCACTGATTATCGATAATTTTAATTACTTACGTAATATTAATTACCACAACACCGATAATCCATATAGAAAGGAGGGGAGGTGACTTTCTAGACTACCAATTGCTTGGCATATATTTTGACAAAAATATTTATTTCATAATTTTTTTAATTTTAATATTTTATTATTAAATAAATATCATTTAACTGTCTCTCTTATTATTTGAATCTTTTATAAATAACTCTTACTTTTTACTCATCTTATTTGTATCTATATTCACTTTTCTATTTTTTTACTTTATTTATTTGGAATATCATACGATGAACGTGTCAAATAATTTTTAGGGATATTTTGGTAATTTGCTCTTCAAATATGTTAGTCATGATTTATATTACCAATGCTTGCCAAACATTATAACGTGATATTATCGATAATTTAAATAGTGATAATCTATTTAAGTGATGATCTAAATTATCGATTAATTAAATTGGTAATCCACAAAACGGTCCCTAAGGGTTTGTTTGGCTAATTTCTAATGAAGGGATGGAGTGAGGTGGCATGACGAGTGATGTGATGATAAAGTGTGGTGTGTCATTAGAAAGTTCATATTTGGATAATAAATTATATAAGATGTGGGGGTGAGGTAATAAATGTTTTATTTGTATAAAAGACATTTTTATCTTTCATTATATATTTAAAATATTTATAATCGTTAATTAGGGGTGAGCATGGGCTGGAACGACCTGATCGCCCTCGCGGCTTAGATTTTTTGAATTTTTCTTAACCCGATGGATATTGGGTCAGGACCAAATCTTATTTCTTTGAGATCTGACCGGATTAGGTCGAGATTCGATGAGGATCAGGTCTCCTTTCTTTGAGAACCGGCCGGATTAGGTCGAGATTGGGTCAGGATCAGGTCGGGATTGAATGAGTTTTACATCCAGACCCGATTGAATATATTATAATAGTATTAAATTATTTTTAAATAATATATTCATGTTTATTTTAAATACACTTATTTTATTTGATATATAATGAGCAATAAATAATTACTTTATCACTAATTTATTTTTCTCTTTTACTTTTTTAAACTATTTTATTCATCTATCTTAAAAAAAAAAGATTGATTGAGAGAGAGAGAGGAGAGAGAGAGGTGGTTTAATTTAGTAAGAGAGAAATGATTTCATTTGATAATAAAAGAGGGATTAATTTGATATAAAATTATTTATTTTTTCTCATTCCATTAATTTGGTAGAATGAAAAATATATTATTTGAAGAACTTAATTATTTCACTTCACCTTTATTAAATTAAATAAAAAAATAAATAAACCACTAATTTTATTTCTCTATATTCCACCCCACCCATTCATACTCAATTTTGTGCTCTCATCTCAAATTATAAAGAAAAATAACGTTTGAGGCTTCGCATGTATAGAACTTGGGCCATGAGTCTACGTACAGTGGACTCTCCTTCTTTGCAGCCCATGGACCTGATGGCACCTCAATATAATAAATAAATTGATTTTTTTTCCCTTCCTTTCTTCTACAGTTCTACTTACTATTACAGCATTGCTAATCTCTGGATAAGAGGAAGAGCTAACAGTGTAAATTCCGACTACGAACGCTCACCGGAAAACCATGTCGTCCATCCTACGTCCGGCGCTTCCCCTACGTTCTGATCCACTGACCTCTCCCAAACCATCAGTATCAGCAACTCCGAGCCTTGTTCTTTCGTCTACTCCGCTTCCACGATCCACGGCAATCTTCTCTCTCTCTCTCTCTCTCTCTCTCTCTCTCTCGCGAACCATTTCGAACCTAATCATTTGCTTAGATTCCTGGTTTTCCTACTTGTATATACCAAACTTGTTTCAGTTTTGCATATTTCCAGGTTTTCCAATGGACACTGCCGCCTTGCCCGTCGAAGACAATGGCTGCACTCAGCCCGACATTGCTTTGGGGCGACAGAAGGAGGAAGAGTGCTTTCAGCGCGAGCGCAGCATCCAGAGATTGGGTTGGGCCTGAGAAATTGAGCGTGGAATATGGAATGTCTTATATAAGGAAGATGTTCGACGGATTGCCCCAGCCAGTCAAGAGATTTCCGTGGAGTGGCGTCCTACGAAGTTTTCTTAATATCATATTGGAGCTCGTTTTGGCTGTCCTGAAGTTTCTCTCCTTGCCGGTTCTCGCGATCACGTCGCTCAGCGAGATGTCATACTGCGCTCACGAGAGGCGGATGCGCCTGATACCAATTCCACTAATCCTTGGGTTCACTCTTGCTGGGGTTATCAGAGACGCAGCTGTCGAGCTCTCGGCGGACATTAAGGTTCGATTCTAAATTTTTGACACGACGGCTTCCTTAGTCGATCATGCTTCCGTAACTCTGTACTTAATATATGTTTGCCTCTACAGGAAGGAGACTTCCCCTGGCATTTGCTTGCAATCGCAAGCTTCTTCTTGTTGCTCAAGTTACCTGGTCCATATTATCCATACTGGGGGCGCTTATTGATCCCCCATTTTGCTAATGGTGGTCTTTTGAGGACTCTTTGGTTCACATTTGTTTGGTTTAGGACTTCCTCAGGACGTGACAAAACAACGGATTCTACTTAGTGTGTAAACCTTCAGTTGACTCATCCTTTATAAGGCATGTAGAGAAGGTATTTCCTTGATGAGATTTTCTTTTAAAAAATGTGATATTTGGTTGTCAATTATTCTGCTGTTTTGATGAAGGGAATCCTTTCATCCGAGGCAAAAAAGATGTCAGCAGTAATTTGCATCATTCTGTTCATTAGTTGAACCCCATGGGAGCTTGCCGTAATGCATGTAAGCCAACCATAAACTTTCAAACATGGACTTCAATTTGTTGCACCAAACCTAGTGTTCTTGGGGGCAATCCAAAGACATGCCTTCGAAAAAGAAACAAAGATCTCTTTATTTTGATAGCAGATTGGCATGGCTTAGCAACAATCATAATCAAATTGGGAGTTAGGATGTGAGGCATGGCATTTGACTGATTAATACTTGTCAAACCTCTGAGTCTTTTAGTATTTGACATGTTCTTTTCTCCAACAAAGCAAGGACTGTAAGAGACTACTCATCGTAGGAAAGTTTGCTTTAAAAGTTATGAACTCAAGATGATGAAAATCAACAAATTGCCTTCTCTTGCACTCAACATTTGGCTATTCTAAAAGAGGAGAGGCAACTAAGAAGTAGATAAAACTAAGGTCTTATTCAATAATAAGTACAAGAAAATTTTAACTTATTGAGAAAGGTGATTTCCATATGGAAGGATGATAGGTTCGAAGTAAAGGCCAAATAGTGCTGGCATTCTTTTAGATAAATGAGGTAGGTCTTTCTCCATATCAAGTACAAGAAAATTGTAACTGATTGATAAAATGTGTGATGTAGGACAATAGTAGAATTATGGGCTTTCTGTCATAATAGCTGATCTTTAATTATGGACCTTCTTCCTATAATCTAATTAAGAACTCATAAGGGATTTTTTTATATTAGATTTTTTTTAGTTAGTTTTACTTTTCTTCAAGTTTCTTTGTCATCTGGTTTATGAGGGTTGAGAACTCTATAAATATCTTCTATTGGATGTATTACAAAAGAAACTTGATTAATGAATATTTTCTATTAGCATATTGTCCTTGATCGGGTTCAAATCTCCATCAAGGTGATTTCCAGATGTAAAGAGATTCATTACATAAAGAGACTAGATAATACTTACATTCTTCTTTAGCACTGGCCTTTAATCAAGCTTTTGTTTACTTTTGTGCTTCGGCTCATCTGTCCTTGAGTTGGTTTTTTGGGTCTGATGGGGAAGAATAGAATCCCAAGATGCATTACCTCCAGGAAGGATTTTTTTTTTTAGGAGAAAAAGGATGGCTACCAAGTGTTGTGATTGCCATCCATGCACCTCCAGGAAGGATGATAGGTTTCAGGTTATTTGCTTGACCCAAGGACCTCAGAAACTGAGTTCAGTCTGACCATTAAAGTCAATTGTAAAACTTGGGTGGAAAAACCATTTTTGTCACCTGAAATTATATGTTTCAAGTTCATGATGATCATTTGGTCTCATAAAATAAGAGGTGTATTAGGATGCAGCCAACCAAAGGTAGTGTACACGTACTCCACAGCTAAGCATGTGCTCCACGGCTAAACATATTTCTGCAGCCATATATAGTGTTATAATGTTTAGCCATAGAGTACCCTTGGCCACAGCTTAATTTTCTCCTCTAAAATTTATTCACAAATTATCATTCTGCGCCTTATTGACTCGGTCTGCACTGAGTAACTTTCATCTTAAAGTTGGTCAAACCCAAAGCCCAAATGCCATATGTTGGTTTGAGAAATACAGACCCAAGAAAGGCTCAACTTACACTCACCTCTAGGCCATACGCTCGACATCTGTGTTGCCTGAATATTCACCCTTCAGGTAGACTTGTTGAATAAGAATCCTTGAGAATTGGTTTGAACTTGTTTAAGATGATGGTTAAGGTGAGCAAGTTTCTTAAAACTAGTCAAGTTCGATTCTTGAACATGTTCCTGTATTTTCCACCCATACCCATGTTGGTTTAAAGATAACTCGTTACAATTATAATAGAAACATATTTATCATTTGTTTGGTGGGTATTGTGACTAAATGTGGATTAGAAAAACAATTCGAACCCAATGTTTGGTGGATTATGATTTATTCTTAATCATATTTTCCACCCTGCAATGGCTAGAAAATAATTTTGTGACCTACTATTGATAGAATTCTGAATCTATTATGAAACTCAATGGCACAAGCTAGTTTATATGTTCATGAAGTATTACAAAGGCTTAGATAGTTGGTTTTCTATTAAGATTATTTCTTTTACACATGCAGGCGATTTGTTGAAAATCACATATTAAAGACACTGGGGCTAAGTGGTATTTGATGGACAAAGATGTTGATAGTCCATAATCCATATGCATTTGTAGAATTCCTTCTTCAAAAAAAAAAAAAAAAATTTGTAGAATTCCTTACATTTTCATCATCACTTAAAAATGCATCAGCTTCATAGTCTTTCACTTGATTCAAATTCCCTTGTTGGGCTTGTGTCAATCATTTGATTGTACCATGCTGCTCTCATGTCTGTGTTATCATTTCAAGTTTATTAATCTCTCTGCCGCTGTTGCCACATAAGAATCTCTATGACAAACAACCTGAACTTACTGGGTTTGAGGTTCAAGAGATGTTCATGGTTATATATCAAGTAAACCTGCAATAGGAGATTTCTGATGCACCCTGTCAGAGATGAAATTTCCATGGTATGAGTGAGGCCTTTTTTGGAGCCTTCCCAACTTAGTTTCTAGATGCCTGACTTGCTTTGTTATCAAAGACTGGTGTCCGAAATGATGTGCTTCATTGTGAAGCAGCCTGGTTAACATGACTATTTTGACAGATGAAGAGATGGTGCAAGTGAAAAAATTATTTTGTTCTTCCATTGTGTTTTCATTACTTGGTCGAACTAAGGGTCCCGAACGATGAAATTTCCTTGCATAAACATTTGGTTTGCATGTATCAGTGTGATTAATTGCTGTTATGTTTATAATGGTTTTCATTCTAATTGTTTTCTATTACGATCGAGTATCTATCTTAAAGATCTTGATTACTTAAGCCTTGTCATGTATAATTTCTGCTGAATGGTCCGTGCTCTGTTTGATTATGTGCATGTAAATGGCTCACAGGTAATGCAGCTAGGCATTCAATTATGGTCTTAGCTAAACCTGGAGAGGTAGGTCTCTGATGAGGACTGAGCTCCATTCATTTGGTTTTCCAAAGTAAAAGAAGACCATGCTTACTACGATCATCATGGTCCTATGAGGTCAGTGCAACCCTTCCGTGCACGGCCTTGTGGCTACAGATGATCTTTCAGAGTTCGGGAGTACTCTTGAGAAATTCGTAAACTGGAAGAAAAAAAGTTGATTGTTGTACTCCTACATGATGTTGGTTAGAACTCTTTCCCTTCAAGTGACTGATATTTAGTACTCATCTCATGTGATCATGCACCTCAAAGATGACCTTTCGTTAAAGTTCATAGCTTGTCCTGCCACTGGCCCTCAATAACATTACATACTCTGGCACCATTTTTAAAATATGTTTTTGTTTCGCCTGTACGCCTCTCTGCATCATACAACAAGAGGACTTGGATAGATGTGGCATATTAGTTATCCTATTCGAAAATTTTATAATTCCGTTTCTTTAAGCATTAAAAATATACTTTTAGGAATGTAAACAACAATTTTCTGCTTCCTAGTTCTGTTTCCTTAAGGATTATAAATATTATTTCAGAATAAGTTGGTTTCTTTTCCAGAAAAAAGAAAAGGTTGTTTCAAGAAGTTGGGTCATTTTCTCTCTCCCTCGTGTTGTGCTGCCTTGTTAGTCCTCTGGACGCAGCTGTGGTGGGGGAATGGAGGGAGCTTTATTCCCTTCCTTTGAAACGGCGAGCCAGGCAAATGCCCCACTTAGAATAGTTGTATTTTTCTTTAGGATTCTCGTGGTAGGGGCTGCCCTATACCTGGCACGTGTCATTCCACCGTCTCGTCAGTCACCTTCATGTTGGATTCTCTCTGGTCCATATTGGGATAATTATATCAGGTAGACGGATCTAGCGGTCATATGCAGAAAGGTCGAGAAGGATTTAAATTTTTCAAGAAAAAAACAACAAGAGGAGAATCAACAAATTCCTTAAGCTTCTCTTTCTTTAAAAAGTGGATCGACGAAACAAAATAATCGTCAAGCAGTTCTTGAAAGCCGCACTCAACTTAGCTAACTCTCCTCAATTTCAGGTATAAGCTTGCCTCACCTTAAACAACAGCTTTATGTTTTAGGATAATACTGTTATCACTCTCAAAAGTAATATTGTCAATTATCTAATAAAATAGAATGATACTAATGTCATTAGAAGGTAATTCATAGTCTTAGGCCAATGCCAAATTATTTTCAATTTATCATTTTTCGCATTAAATTCTTTTTTATTTACAGTGAAACAAAATGGAGAGATGGACATTCTTTTTCATCAGTGATTAAAAGTTAGCATCAAACAATTATGCAACAAACCTAGTGAAAATATTAAAATTCCTAGATAGAGATTAACATTTTGTTCAACCTTTCAATAAACATTTAAGTGAGAAACCAAAATTTTAATTACCCCATTCAATAATAAGTTGATACTTTTTTTTATCTATTTTCAAATCAGAATGCCATCTTTTTGGGTGGATTATTTGCCGGTGGACGAAGTTAGTTATCCCCCGGAAGAACACACCTCCCGAGATTCAAAGAACCGGCACCTCTTTTTTAGACATTCGATTGGCTTCTCACTTGACGAACGGCTTAGTACTACTCGCCCAACTTTTTTCAGTAATTGCAAAGATTTAAATCGCTATTTCAAAGTAATTACGATTTTAAATTTTGGTCAAGATTCTGTATTATTTTATATCAATATTGATTCACCACATTAGACAGGCATCGATGTGAGACGTCGATGCATGCACGAGAATGTTGGGCATCTTTGTCGCGAAAACGTCGCCGCATCTTTGCCTCGTCTTCCGCACTACTGTCGGAGTACAAATCTCGGTCATGGAGTCTCCTCTGACAAAGCTGCTGCTCCGCCCTTCTTCCTGCCACGGGCATCGACCGACCTGCGCGCAGAGACGAAATGGCTCCTCATAGAACAGCAAATGCTGAATGTACTGGTCCTTCTTCTTCTTCTTCTTCTTCTTCTTCTTCTTCTTCTTCTTCTTCTTCTTCTTCTTCTTCTTCTTCTTCTTCTTCTTCTTCTTCTTCTTCTTCTTCTCGCCATTGCTCGGTCGCCGGTGGTCCCCTGACGGGATTTTTCTGGTAGGTTGTCGGTCAGGCGAACGTCCATGGGAATTCCCATCCATCGACCCTCTATTATCATGGCCGTTTGTGCATGTCGAGTGGACCCCCTAGACAATTAATATGTAAGCAAGCCTCCATTCATCACCTTTCATGAGTGAGGGGAAGGAATCCTACTCATGCATCTGAAACATTTGTATCTTTATTATTGTTATTATTTTGGGTGCAGTGGACGGATCACTGTTCGAGCTGATAACATGCATGTATAGGTTAATTGATAGCCAATATGTCTATCTCCTTTCCACTAAGAAAAGGAGAGAGTAGCTGTCTTACAAAAGTGCATGCATCATTCGGTTCATACCATGACCATTCAAAAGGAAGTGGTGGTAGCACTACGCAATGAGTTGATCACCAGCTAGTCAAGCCCCCCCCCCCCCCCCCCCCCCCCCCCCCCCTAGCTATATAGTAGAAAAGAATCTTATTACTGGCATTGTGTTTGACTGTGATCTTATCCTTGATGTCTAAGGAAAAGGATCATTGTACAATATATATATTCACAGCTTCTTGAATGGTGAGAGGAACAAAATGAGCCATCGCAAACATTGTGGAAGAACTGTTCGCTGTGTTACGTGGTGCACAGCCCTAGGAAAGGTGCGGCTGCCGGCTGCTAGGGAAGCAACGCTATGCGTGGCTCTGTGGACCCAGTAAGGAATATAACATTGAGGAACGGGGTGAGTGAGTGAGTGAGAGAGAGAGAGAGAGAGAGAGAGATGAGGGGAGGGTAGACTGCATGCATGGATATGTTTAATTCTAAATGGCATCTCGTGTCGGAGTCTTGGAATGGTGCCATGTCGTGTCAGCATGTTGCGTGTCATCACAGGCACATAACTTGCACATGATACTAACATGCATGAATGCGTGATGCATGCCTCCACATGCGGTTAAGCTACATCCGAATTTGCACCTCGTGGAGTTAATTTGTTGATAAGTGCCCAGCATATCTTCTATTTGATTTTATCTCTGGTGCGATCCATCTAAAGCTCATGTGGCACCCGATCAATACAAAATCCATGGACAAGATGAAGAAGAAACTGGTAAGGAGAACAGAAGAATCTAATTCTTCCTGTAATCCTTGTCTCTGATATTCTTCTCTCAGTCTCACGTACAGACGTGTCTTCTGAGTCGGGTGGTGATGCGCAGATTAAAAAATAAATAAATAAAGAACGACAGGTAGAGAACAAAGTATCCCGGATTCCAAGGCCAAGCAAACCAATCTCTCTCTCCTTTTGACGAGAGTGGCCCAGGGCAAGGAAAGGAGCTGGAGGACTCCTACTGGCAGAGCTACTGTTGGCGTACGACCGTATAATATTGGAATTAGGTTATTTATGGTGGGGATGCGCGCCTTGAACTCATCCATCGCCATGGCCATATCTCGTTCGAGCTCCCCTCCAAGCAACTCCCACCCGGAAGCGGTGCGCATGGACGCGCGGCCGCAATATTAATGGGTGCGGTCGTTGGGAGAGAAGGGCACGCGCGCTCTTATAATTTGTCCTCCGCAGGAGGCACGAGAAAACTCAAGACATTGGGGAGCGAACAGAATCTAAGTACAAGTTTTACATTATGTTTCGTGATTATTTATTGACTAATAAACAACCTTATCGCCCATCAGGGATCTTTGATTCCTTTGATAATATATGAATACTTCGTAGACAAAATTAGAATAACTATATATAAATGCGCGCGCGCATATATATATATATATATATATATATATATATATATTATATCAATGTTGTTATAGATTTACAGGTGTAAATTAACCTTTTTAGATAAGTCATAAGGGTACACATTGGTAGTTCTTTTGTTGTACATAACTTTATTAATAAAAAATAACTAAAGTGATTTACACCATATATATACATCTTCATTAAATCCTATATTATGAGTTCAATGCTGGTGTAGATCTACATGTGTAAATAATTTTAAGGTAATTAGAAATCTTGGTAATATATATATGTATTGTATCTTGGTTGTTGACTTGAATAAGGCAATTAGCAATAGCAGTTTATGCTTTTCGTCAAAGTAGATAAAAAAATACTGCATTCCTTCATCTGTCCTATCGATAATTGACAATATTATTGTTGCCTTCCTGAGTAATCTGAGTAATAATGGATTAATTAACGAGAACAATTCTTTGTACTATAGTATTGAGGCATGCAGGAGGACAAATCGAGACAGGACACATTTGAGAGAGAGAGATTGTGACGTCCTTCCCTTTAATAATTAACAAATTATTATTAACATCATGTGGCCGGTAGTTTATCCGGATGCATAGATAGGGGACATCTCCCCTTTACCCGAATTCCCGTGCAATTATTCCCCCTTCCTACAGCTGTAATCATTGTCTATGAAACTACAACAAGAAAGAAGGATGAGATGAATGTACTCTTTTTGTTCTTCCAACATCTACAGTTCTATGCTCACTCTTTCTTTCTTTTTTTCTTTCTGAATTTTATATACAAGATCTATGGAATTTATATTCTTTAACGTTCCCATATTAAAAATCATTAACTATTTCCGAAATTTGTCATCGGAGTTTAGAATTCTTCAGGTAATTATAGAATTATAGATGAGAATGGTGTGTGTGCGAGGGAGAGAGAGAGAGAATATCGCTGTAACCGGCTTCAAGAACTATAGAGGAAAAGTATTTGAAGGACTACATAGACGTGAAAAATAAATAAAGTTTAATGATCCAAATAGTAAAAAGCCGAAGTTGGAGAATCGTGAAGTTAATTTATTTATCCGTAAATAATCTGAAAATAGGATTTGTCTCGTATGAAATTCCATCGCACTCCGAAATGTTCTATATTTCCATATTACAGTGATCAATCATCAATACATGCTTGTAACATGTCATTGCCTACCTCAAGAAAAAAGGGCCAACTGTGCACAAGAACAAGTTAAAGGGGATTACTGTCAAGGTACTGGTGCCTTTCAAGAGCTCATAATCTGCTGTTTGAATGGGATTTCGTTGATGTCTACATGTGACATGCACGACCACCAATTGCATACATTAATTAATCGGATGCCACCAAATTGCACCGACTCTGAATTGAGCAGTCAACTTGGTCGCAGTCACTAATTGATCGAATTAATTTGTCGTCGTCGATCGATCGAGTTCTCATCAACGCAAGTTGTCTAATGAGGTGGTCGATCCATTGAGTGTTCATGATTGAATTGAAAAATTCCTAGAGGACGTGGAGAAATAATTCATGCATGCATTAAGCTCTGCACCATAATTAATTAGGATGGAATTAGCATGATTTGTGAATGATGCGTTCATCATCTCGTAGGACGGCTCAATAATTTGTTTAATGATGCATGGTCACCTCATAATCTATCTACATATAACGCCCTCTCTCGATCCAATCGACGTGGTAGTGGCTTCTACTTAATTAATTATATTGCTACATGACATGATTGATTGGAGACCTACAGCTGTTATGGCTTGCTCTATACTGTTTCTGTGCAATATCTAAGGATGATATTTAATACGCAATTTAGTGCATAAGATGATAAGATCGAACTTTATTTTATGTGACTTTAGTATATATACGTCATGATGTATTATCCGGGAAAGTGCGAAGTACGAATACATTATTTATAAACAAACTTTTGTTAGATGGAATTTGAACTTCTAGTTTATTGATTATTCTAGTATTATATTAAAATCCAAAATATTAAGTTATTAATAAAATAGTTGCATTTATATTTATAGCCCTAATGAACAGTATTAATTATTATTTAGATTAATATATTTTAAGTTAATTATTTTTTTTATTGCCACATTATTCAGGAAGCGGAGAGTATGATGGATGAGACTACTAATAGGGATTGAAATTACAATTTACATCGTCTTGACTAATCTGATGTTGTCTCATATTATATCTAAATATGATGGATGGGGTTACTAACAAAAAATTGAATGTGTATGTTTCGTAGAAATCGAACGCGAGATTGCTTAAGCGACTCCAACATCCATTCATAACTATATATTATCTCCTTTGTTACAAAAGAAGTACAAAATGTTTCTTACAAAAGACACATGATCAAAATGTTAAGAAACATATATGTCAAACTCTTTTTGGGTGCAGATATGAGTTCTCACATCATAATCAAATGTTAAGAAAAATAAACATTATTTTAAACAAATTGCCTCCCATTTCACATCACATTATCAATTTCGAGTTCCCAAAAGAAACTATTTGAAACTAAAAGCTGAGTAGAGCCAAATTGAGCAGCTTCCTTCCCCACCACCACCACCCTCCTCCACCTCTTTCATCCCTCCGCTCGCCTATATATAAAAGTTCAAGGCAGTGCCTTTATGTCCTTCTTTGCTCATCTCCTCCTATATACACAACACCACTCTTCAAAGGCCTCCTCCCTTTCGCACTAAGTTCACTTGCCCTTCCAAGTTTGATCACTCAAGACTCATATTTGTTTTATTTTCCTCTTCTTTTGCTCTTCGTAGCTACTTCTGATCAGTACTTGGTCTGCCTTTCATCTGAGGACTCCTGTACTGTACTGCGAAGGTAAGTGAACAATGATCCAAGAGTTGCTTGGTGGAGTATTGGAGGACAGGAAGATGCCGATGACCATTCCAGGAGGCCTTCTACATGACCCTTCCACTACGTCCTCCCCGATCCCTTCTGCGTCCTCGCAGTCCCCTCAGCCTTCCGCATCCTCTTCACTAACGTCGTCGTCCCCAGCCGCCGGAGAGCAGCAGCAGCAGAACCTGCGCTGTCCCCGGTGCGACTCCTCCAACACCAAGTTCTGCTACTACAACAACTACAACCTGACGCAGCCGCGCCACTTCTGCAAGACCTGCCGACGCTACTGGACCAAGGGCGGTGCCCTCCGCAACGTCCCCATCGGCGGCGGCTGCCGGAAGGCCAAGGTGGTGCCCAGCATTGCCTCCGCCGGAGTCGTAGGAAAGTGCGGTGTCGCGAAGCCCACCAAACCCCCGTCGACGACGGACCTCCTCCTCTCCAGGTCGGGACTGGTCGGGGGATTCGACCGGGACTTCGTGTCCAGCCCCGTAGTCTGGCCTTCTCCTCACAGCACCTCCCATCTGATGGCGCTGCTAAGATCTGCAAGCGTCCAGAACACTAACCCTAATTCTTGCTCCAGCTTCAACCTCAACAGTGCTAGAATCAAGGAGGATGGATCCATGTTCGGGGAGCACACGGCACCGGGGCCGACCACCGCAACGGGCAGTGTTCATGGCTTGGGCTTGGATCCACTGGTGCAGCTACCCTTCGGAACCTCACTGTGGAGGAATCATAACAGCAATTATGCATACCACGTTCAACACAGTCGACCACAGGCACAGTCATTGCAGCAGCAGCAGCAGCAGCACAGCAACATGTTGACAGGCAACAATATGATACCAAGCTCAGGGATCGAAGGCCTGCAACACCAAAGGTTCAAGTCCTCAAGTAATTACCATAACGAACACCTGCAGGCGATTGCAAGCGACGTTGGTGGCTCAAATGATTCCTCTTTCGGTACTACCACAGCTACCAGTATCATGGAGCCGAGCCCGCTTTCAGCTGCCGATCTTTGTTACTGGAACACGAATCAGGCAATGCCATGGACTGATCTTCCTACAGCCAACGGTGCATTCCCCTAAGGAGCTCTCCATTTAAATACATATATGTATCTTTCTTTAGGTTTGTTTGCCGTGTTATAGATTAATTAACTGAATCTTCGTTTATGTTCATGGGGATCAGAAGCCATGAATTATAGGCACCATGGAGTCAGTAGTAGTTTGTTCACTGTGTTAGTGTAATATTCAAGTTAGGCTTCTTTGCTTGTACTCCAATATCGCTGTGGTTTTAGTTTCCAATGTGTGCTTGATCAGTTTGTGAGACTGTATCAATCATGGATATGATGAGTTGAGAAATATAGACAGTACTACTTGCTTGCTTTTCCTTTTAACCATTTGGGGTAGATTGAGCACTGTGGAGGACAAAACCTACAATGTTATATTGTTGCATACTGTTTCATGCATAGAGATGGATAGATTGACAGATCAGATAAATTTGCTTTTGCATGAGTTCTGCTTGTTTTGGACGGGGAAAAGATGAGTTGATGGCAGGTAGTGCATGGAGATTCCTTCTTGTTGTTGTGCAGTGGGAAAGTGAGGGAGCTAAAGAGGAAGAAAGCAGCCTTTGGAAGGCGGGGTGTGGCCTGAAAACAGCAGGTAGATTCGATTCTCTCCCCACCCAAAAACCCTGCAGCTGTGTGCGTGTGTGTGTGTGTGAGAGAGAGAGAGAGAGAGAGTCCTAGCACCTACTTTTTCGTGGCTTAAAAAAAATGCTTGCGTCTCTCCACGGATTCATGACATCGAGGAGGGTATACATGATCAGAAAAAAAATCTGTTCATCTAGTAGTTCTTGGGTTATATTATTTTTCTTGATCTTATTTGTTTAAATTCGAAGAACGCGCTTTTTATTATACTAATGCTATTTGTTTAAATTCAATATTTCCTATCATTTTTCATATTCACCCGACGAAGTTATCGGTGGTGGTGTAGACATTATTTTCAATGTTATTCAAATCGGACGGAATGGATAGCTCCGGTCCGGTTTGATATCAAATTCGTTCTTGGTTTTGATTCTTTTGAATCAACCAAAAATCGATGGAATCAGGAAAATTGGTGAACCCGTATAATCCGGTTTGAGTTAAAATTTTGAAAAGGAAAAATAGAGTTAAAAGGAAAGTTAACGGAAAGGAAAAGAATGAGATGTAAAAAAAATTAATAAAATAAAACAAAAAAGATGAATAATATTGAAAAGAAAACTATCAAATGACATAAAAATGGAAATAATTAAATTTAGGATAAAATATATTAATGTAATTTCAATCATCATTAAATAATAAATAAAAATAATTTAATAATGGCCTATTAGTTGGACATTTCTATTTATCATTATTAAAATTTTAAATAATTATTATATTATATTATATTAGTATTTTTTAGTCATAGGTTATTAGTACAATATTCATATATTATATCATATAAATTATACCATATCTTTATAATTATTATACATAATATTATTTTAAAAGATTTGGTCCAATACAATCGAAATCGATCGAATCGGTTCAATCATGACCCGATAGCGTGTCTGATCCGATCGATATGAAAACATTGATTATTTTATTCACCCCCAAAAAAGCATAAGCTATTCCAATGTATTAATTATTATCTCACCAAAATTCACTAGTCATCAACTCATCAGGATAATCTTTTAATACCATCATTGCCCCTGTCTTTTTTATGTTTGATATAATATGGTAAAATAAAACTTTATTCTTGCTTTTATTCTCTGATCAAACACTACAATTTATTTTCGAATAAATTTCACTAAATACCCTCCAACTTTGGCCACTTTCCTAATACTATCCTCCAACTTCACTTTGTAATAGAATTTTAACTTGTTTCACGAACTACCCCTTTTGACCTGTAATCCATCGTTTCCCATTTGAATTGTGGACATGACATTCATGCAGCTTATTTCTCTCTCCTTCATGTGATAAATTAGCCGATGTGACATCATTAAAAAATAAAATAATAACTTAAAAATAATGGTGCCACCCCCTCTTTCCATGCACCGGTGCATTGGGTGGTGGGGCGGGGGTTTGCCCCCAACGCGACCTCCAAGAGGGTGACGGTCCCCCACTTTTCCTGTGCCTAAGCGAGCAGGGAAATGAGGGTGACGACCCTCCCCTTCCCTTCCCCCTACCGGTGGAATGAAAGAGGGGGGACGCCCCCTCCCCCCCTTTCTCTACATGTGCCACCACAAGGAAAGAGGAGGGTGGGAGCAACACCCCCCTCCCCCCACACCTTTCACTAGTAGAGGGGCGTCGCGCCTCCCTTCGATGTCAGCGAATTGGTTGTCGAAGGGGGTGACACCCTCATTTTTTATTTTATTATTATTTTTAATATTTTAATGATGCCACATTAGCTAGTTGCTCGTGTGAAAGAGAGAGAAACAAATCGTGTGAATGCCACGTCTACTTGTTGTTCGGATGGGGGAGATAGAATTAGGTCACATTGACGCCGCACTGATAGTTCAATCGAAAACTACCATATATAGGTCAAAAGGACAGTTCGTGAAATAAATTAAAAGATGAATAATAATTTAGTTACGAAGATAAGTTGGAGGATAATAGTTTGTGAAATAAATTATTGCTGATCATCATCTTCTTCTCTCTTGATGAAATTTCACGAAAAATCATAGAACTGCCATTTTTCTTATCTATCTGGACTTTCTTTTCTTGACATCTCAAATAGGCATCATGGTAAAATAATCAATCAATGCCTAAAATAACATCGTAATCTACCATAGGTAGCACTACAAGGTTAGCAGAATAGCTCACTCCTTCGATCATGACTGACATCTCTAGGAGGTACTTCCTGGTGAAATCCCTCCCAAGTGAAGTTGCTATGTCTAGCTACCACTTCATATTCACTCTCTTAACATTCAACAAGTCAACACATGCAGATGATATGAAAGTATAAGTAGCATCAGAATCGAACAATATATTTTCATAGTGATCATCAATAAGGAGGTTACCTTGGATTACTTCATTGAATTTCTGAACCTCATCCACTTGCATGTTATATACCCTTCCAGGTGCTTTGTTGGCTCTCAGTTTGCTTGCCCTTGCCCTTATCTTGATGTTCAGATTTCTTTTCAGTGCAGTCTCTGGCAAAGTGACACATCTTGCCACAATTCAGGCAAGCTTTTGTCTTCATCCTGCATTCACCGTGATGGAACTTGCGGCAGAAGGAAAAGACTTTGCGTCCCTTTCCACCTTCATCTAAGGCTTGGAGTCTTTGTACTTTTTGCCCTTGTCTCTTTTCTGATCGTTCTTGAACTCTTTGCCATGTTCATATTTTTTTGTGCGTCAATCTCCCTGACCAAGATGGTTGCTAGGGAAATCGCCTTTTCCATATGGTCTCAAGGTCCTCACACTTCACATTTATCCTCAGGCAAGGATTCAGTCCCTTTAGAAAGTGGCCAACCCTAATCTTCTCGTCTTCCTTTAGTGGGTTGTACCTCTCAAGTTTGAGGAACTAGTTGAGCTACTCTTACATATTTCCTTGCTGCAGATTCATAAATTTTGCGGCCTTCTTCCCCTGTACATGTGGGGGAAGGTAATGATTTCTAAAAGCCTTCTTAAATTCTCTTTAGGTGACATCTCATCATCAATAAGCTGGGTCCTGGTGACAGACTTCCACTAGTGACGAGCTTGGTCGGTTAGTTGGTGTGTGGTCAAGTTGACCCTATGTCTTTCAGAGCAATTCATCGCCCTGAACTTCTCAATGATCACATGCAGCCAAGCTTTCACCTTATTTGGATCTCTATCCCCATTGAAGATAGGGGGCTGAAGCTTCAGGAACTTCTCTATCCTTGAACTCGACCTGGTAGAGTGGCCCGAGTTCGCATTCCTTTCCATTGCCCGTGCCATGCGGGTCATGCTCTCAATGAGCTCTCGCAAAGCATTTGAGGGACCATTGTATTCCATACTTCACATAACAATAATCAACCAAATATTAGTTGATTAATTTAAACAATACAATCAATGTCACAATAATTACATATTCTATACTTTGGATGGTTGCTCATAACGATTGCGCATGGACATAGACTCTTAGCAATTCTATAACATACTTAGCATAGGTCCTAAGCATACTCTGATACCAAACTGTAACACTCTAAAATTTCATCCCCAATTGCCAAGGGTAATTTGGCCATTCGGCTGTGCTAGCCCATTCTCCATCACATAATCATAATAAAATATAATTTTCTATTAACTCAACGGAAGCGTAAAGCTATTAAATAAGATAAATAATCTTTCAATTTAATGCGAAAGACTTTATGACAACATCAAACATAATATTATAGAATTGAGAAAGACAATCTAATAGTCATCGCTAAAACATCTTTGAAAAAACATAATCAAATGTCATCATAAGGAATATTTTTAAAACTCATGGTCTAATAGGCTCAATGACACTTGACTCTCAAAACTCCTAGATTGGTGTGCAATCTTTATTATCATGATCTGAGACGTCATCCATCCATTCATTGGTTACCTGCATAGATCTAATGTGTAGAATTTTCCAGTTAGAGTATGTAAAGATCATGCGATGCAATGCTATGACTGTAAACAGAATACTATATGATATGCATTATCATTTTCAAATAATAAGAAGGAAACCATATGCATGCCATGTTCTTATCTTATGATCTACATGTCATTCATTCATACCATTCGATCATCGTGTAATAAAATAAAAGTATGGCAAGAGATGTAATCACTATCATCATACTTTTAGTATAGACATTCATAACAATCATCAATTCAATTCATAGGCACATAAATGGGATACACTAACCGTAATCATTGTCTCCATAACTTTCCTCAGGGTTACTTCATAACCCTTAGAACTTCCACTTTCATGGGACATCTTTTCATTCATTCGATCATTGGCCATTTTATTAACGTTATATCTTTTAATAGTTGGGGTTTATGTCGTTGCCCTTTCAATAGTCTAGTTAGGCCTTTGAGACAATGCTCCCCTCTCGCCCTAAGGCGACATCGGAATGCACAAACCGTTGCGAATGTGTGTAACGATCATTCTGGAGAACTCTCGTCCGAGGGGCGACATCGGAATGACACACCATTGCCGATGTGTGTAACGATCATTTCAGAGAAAAATCTGATAAATGGCCATAGAGGGTCGACATGTAACATCATCCACAACTAGGTTCATTATGCTTTTCAATCAACAATCATTAAGCCATTCGATATTCAATGTTTTAATCTAGGTACGTGAAAAACATGCATATACATGTATCTAAATTCTTATACAATAATCAAACATCAATACATATTTTTAATACCTTGAGAATAACATTTAATATGCTACATAAGTTTTCAGCAACGATCACGACCGTGAAATAGGTCCTCTTTTTCCTCCTCCTCGTTCTTCTATTTCTCCTTCCTCAAGTCCTAGCCGCCAAGAGATGTGGAGAAGTATTTGATAATATAAATAGTCGTTAAAATAGATAAAGAGAAAAATTAGAAATTATTTTCATAAAATAGATAGAGAGAAAAGTAAATATAAATAAGAGTTTTTTTCGTTGACCCGTCTAAACTATGAACTTTTTTTCGTAACTACCCACGTTTTTCTAATATTTCGCTGACCCCTCTTGAACTATATCGCCTTTTTCATTTAAGTCCATCTGTCAACCTCTGCCAATTTTTTTGTTTTTTTTATTTATAAAATGACCAAATTACCCCTCCCTCGTATCATCTAATATTGAAAAAATAATATTATAAGTAAATTTGATATCTCCTTATAAGTCATATTATAATGTTACCAAACGTTAAGATTTTCTTAAAATGACATATACATTGCTAAAATGACATATAAGTTGCTTATAAGGTTAACCAAACCGGCCTTAGTTGTTTTGAGCTTCTGATATGTGAATGTGACCAAAATTTGGCTCAACTAAACCCAAGCAAACAGAGGATGAAATGGACATAATATTATGACTTTGAATCTAGGGTGGTTCCTATTATTAGGAAACATATTCTTAGGTACATCACTTTTATTATATACTGCAGTGCGTTGTAGTCATTGAACCATTGTTAACAACTTTTAAACAGAGTGAACAAAACAGCCCTAGAAGTATACTTACAAATAAAAGATAACTAAAATGGAAATTAGCATATATCATAACAAAAATAGATTAAAATGTCGATTATCTTAATCAAGTCGACTCAAGTATAAAAAGAAAATTCATGATCCGGAAGTAACTTCCATTAAGATGCATCACGATACCTTTTCTATGGAAAGAAAATGTCAGAAATATTCTTTTTTCCAACCTTTTTTTATAAAAAAGAAAACTTGCTCAACTCAGTTGTTGGAGCTGAAGATACAAAGATTGATCCAAAAGGGGTGTGGTCCAGCAAAACAGATTTCACATCATGCTCAGTGACAGTGAAACGTCTGGTGTAAATGAAAAATAATGAATGCGGGACAACGCAGTGTATATATCTAAGCTGACTACTCGCTATCTTACGATCACGAAATTATTGCTGTTTAAAAGTTATCTTTACTGGTTCACAAGCCACACAATTCCATCAAATATATGCAATTGCTGTTATTACATCCCGGCGGCCTTGCCGCAGCGCAGAGCATTGCTAGGAATGTCGTACTCATTCAAGTAGCTCTTCTCTGGAGTCCACACTCTGAAGTAAAATTGCTGGCCGAGGTATTGCCTTGCCCACATTGCAGATCTTATGTTCCACATGCCCTGGTTGTCCATGGACACAAGGATTGCAGCCCAACCATTCGGATAAACCTGTCAGACGCAGAAGAGGTGAGCAGGCAAAATAGGCATGAATTAATGGTGATAACAAGTCGTGCACAAACATTCATGGCTGTTCAGTGCTCACCTGAACTGTGTGCCTGGTTACGGCATCTACTAAATTGTAGCTCCTACGCCGTGCGTCCGTCCAGTTTCCGGCGCCATAGCTGAAAAAGCCACGTAGTGCATAGCAAATTTATTCATTCTGATCAACGTCCTAGGGGTGTAATCATATTGCACGGATCCTTACATGAAAAGCAAAATTGACTAGCATGGTTTAAGATTTTACCCAACAACCCAGAAGTCATATCCATCGAGGTGCCAAGTCTGAATGGTCCTCTCAGTGTTTTGGAACACAATCTCTACGAAGTCATGCAAGTTGAACCGGAGGACAGGCGTGCCAAGGACAGGCGTGTCGCCGGTGGGTGGAATGGGAAGGCTGTCCCAGGTGAAGACACCAGCAATGTTGAAGTTGTCCGCGAGCTTCAAAGGCGTATCGGGCGTGACGAAGGAGACACCGTTGACGGCATACCGCTGCTTCCCATTAATCAATGGCGCTGAATTTTGCAAAAGAAGTGATCTTGACCTTGGTATCATTCCATAATGATACGAACCTTGCGGATTAGGCCTAGCTGCATTTGCTGTTAAATTCCATCTACAAACATAATCAACCAAATTTGTGAATTAAAGGGAGATCACAGGGAACCGATGTGAAAAATTATACTCAAGTCCACTCGATCGAATATTACCTGAATGTTCTAGCTTGTTCCATGGACCAGTGATAACCAGTTGCTGGAGCAGCAGGGATGGGTCCTGAGACAGGAGCAACTGATTTGTTGTAATGGAGGATGCCTGTTGAAATCAGTACCTTCCTAGTAAAACGAGTGGATGCCACAATGTAGTAATTCCTCGGTGGTTGATCCAGGGAGACCAACACAGACAAGGATTGACCAGAATGGATGTCCAGGGAATCGTAAGTGTTCTGTAGCACATGTGACCCTTCCACCACAACCAGCTTCATCTTGTGGTTCTGAATCCTGAAGTTAATGGACGTCGAAAGGCCAACATTGGAGATCCTGAAGAGGTATGTTTTCCCTACACAATGAATCATGTTCCATTATTTTAGCAGCAAGACTAGAATCTTTTCTAAATGTGATGCATCAATCAGATCAGATTACAATTCAGTTTACGGAAAAAAAAAGTTAGCAAATAGCACACCTTGATCTCCGGTGAAAAACGAGGACTTCTGTAACCCGTTGATGAGAAGCCCGTCAGGGAAAGGCAAAGATCTCCCTGAATCCAAAGACTGCTGCAACGCCTGAAACAGAGAGCGTGTTACTAAATTGAGGTCGATCTCTATTAAGTAGTATCGTGCGCTTTAATTTAATCGATAGCTAATTTGCAATAAAGCACTCACAAGACAAAGCCTGCATCTTTTACCTTATGGCTGGATTTGTACCAGTCACCGATGAGAAGGCTAAAGTCACCGGCGGGCGGGTCATATGGCACAGGGATGAGCGGCCTCTGGTAAACATTCAAGGCACCAAATCCACCCGCTGCCCTTTGCATGCCGGTGGATGGGAAGTAGGTGTATCCACCAATCTGATCCTTGGTCTGGAACTTGTAGGTGTAGTTCCCATTGGGAGGAATCGGACAGTTAGTCCCCGGCACTCCATCTTGCCATGAATTCTTCCTCTGCTGGATCCCATTCCTTCAGACAACTCTCTCCACAAATCAGCAACCACCAGAAGAAGAAAGAGAACATAAAATATCAGATATAAGACAAGGAGTGCAACTTCACCAGGTTATGAGCAATGTCTCGTCCAGCTTGTTGATGACATTGACGATGATGTTGTTATTAGTAACACAATCGAGACGAGGTCCAGGGAATTGCCCATTGATCAGAATCCCCTTCGAATGTTACATAGCATTTAGGATTGCATTATAATATCACATATGACGACTGTTTCTGACCACGTACGTAAACTACCATGAAATGCGCATGCACGCTATCCAAATAAAAAACGAGATCAGAGAAGGAGCAAACCTGCTGCGGAACACCAAGGGGAGATATGGTGCCATATGTGACAGTCCAAGTGAAGTATTTGTACGGGTCTTCAGCTGTCGCAAGGGTGACCGCAGCAGCCAAGAAGATCAGAACTCCATGGATGAGCAGCCCCATCACGAGCAGAGAGAGAGAGAGAAAGAGAGAGAGAGAGAGAGAGTAGGGGGAGTTGGGCTATTTAAGCGCGAAAGGTGTTTGCAAAACCGAGTATCCCATTTGTTGCCAGCTAACGAAGGGAAGAGGAGGAGGAGTTGGTTGAGTGGCGAACGCATTGGATTGTGCAGTTCCACGGTGACGCAATGTGCGCGCTTGCGCGTAGAGTGCAGTATAATTCTACGCGCTACGCACCTCGAAGTTGGCTTACACACACAAAGAGAAAGAGAGAGAGAGAGCTGAATTGAATTGGATTGTCATATGCCTTTGGAGTGGGAAATAGAGCAAAGGATGGAATGCCATGTGCCCCACCACCGCCCATCACAGTACCTGCTGCATGCATCGCCTCGATTCATTCATTAATTCACTCTTCAACCATTATTAATTATACATTAACTAATCTCCTAAAATCTATCACGTTACATCGTTAGCTCTGCTAGGGTTGATATCTTTCTATAGGTTTTGTTATTGGAACAATTGTGTTTGCATTCTTCCATATCTCGCATATGGGGTGGTACTCTATATGGGTGTTTGGACTCACAGATATCTTATAGTATCCATAATCAGATTCAAATGAGATTTACAAATCATTTTAAATGTTCCATAAAAATAAATATGTAAAAAGATATGAATTTTTATTTTATGAATCTATAAGTAAAAAGAATAAAAAGTTTAATTATATGTTTAAAAGAATGTAAATTATTTTTGTCAAAATTTATCATTAACTTAATTCTTTTAAAATATTTTCACCGCTTAAAAGAAATTTTCCTCCCATTTTTTCACAACACAATTGCCTCCTTCCTTTTTTTAATTAAAAAATTTTATATTAATATCAGAAAATATATACAATAAATTATATCATTACAATATTTATATTTCAATATTATACTTGAATTGATTTTTTTTATATATTTATATATGTCAAGTGCAATCCGTCATTTTATTATCATATATATACTTCACAACTTATTATCATATACTTCAGAACCGATCTATCAAATCGCACTTAAGCAACGTTTTCTTTTTTCTCGTACGGATTGACGTGATATAAAAAGGGTACATAATAATCTCATATGCAATGCTTGCCCAACAATAAAAGTGCCAAATCCATCTTCGGAGATGGATCGAACGATGTCAATTCGAAATCATCGATTTTAGATAGATACATCTTGAGAGAGATCAAGCATATCTTGATCCAAAAATTCTGAGATACTGTTTCGAGGTAGAAAACGGAAGCCGTTGTCTAGGTTAATAATATATATATATATATATATATGGATTAAATGGTTGTTCACCCCTTTTAAGGGGTGGAAATGCCTGCCTAAATCGGGCACCATCCGATCTAAGCTTAACAGCCCAGATCGAGGCGGATCGATTTAGACAAAATTTAAAGGAAAAGATGCCGATTCGGTTCAGTTCATTCTCGTTCTTCTCTCCTCTCATTGCCGCTCTCTCCTAACACAGTCGATCGCTCGTGACGTTCGTCGACTGATTGACCTTGGGCATGGTCCTTTCGCTTGCGACGCTTGGTGAACCTGCCGACCGACCGATATCCCTAATCACAGACTTCCTCGCACACTGATCTCCACGTGGGAGACCGATCTTGGCAATTGATGGAGACTTCCCCCTCCACGACGACGAACGACCTCCTTCGCGATGGCGACCAACCTCCTTCGCGATGGTGAACTCTTCGAGTGACACAGATCCTCTCGAGCGACGCCCGATGACCGCCGACCGACTCCTCGTTCACGACACCCGGTGACGCTCTTCGGTCGACTGACCGACCTCCGTCCTCGTTCGCGAAGCCCATGACACCCGCCGATCGACCTTGTTCGCGATGCCCGGTGATGCCCACTGACCGACCGACCTCCTCATTCGTGACGCCCGACAACCGATCAACCGACCTCCTCGCACAGTTCCTCCCGCTCGCAATGCCCGGTGAGCCCGCCGACCGACCGATCTCGCACACACCCGCCGATCAGCCAATCTCCCTGATCGTTGACTTCCTCGCACACTGATCTTCGCTTGAGCGACCGATCTAGTCAGACGATGGCGACTTCCTCTTCCGTGACAGCGATCGACCTCCTTCGCTATGGCCTCTACGACCATGCAGCAGCAACGTCTAGGAGTGGCAGCGGCGGCGTCGCCCGTGGCAGCAGCGGCATCGGGGGGTGGCGACATGGGCATCATCCATGGCAGCAGCGGCATCCAGGGTAGCACAGGTAGGGGAGAGCAAGGGGGGCGGCGGCGTCTACGGCAAAAAATTTGCGACATCTAGGGCACGGTTGCGGAGGGTCATCACTCCAGAAAATTTGTGAGATCTAGATTGTCGTCGAGGAGGAGGAAGTCATCGTCGCCTGCCTAGATCGGCCAGGGATGTGCGAGGTCGAGCGTCGCGGGCGTGTTACAAGAGAGCGGCCATGATAGGAGAGAGAAGGACAAGGACACCCACTTTTTGTTGAACTGAACCAGCGTATTCGGCAAATTTTTATGAACCCAACTGGCGCCTTTTCTTTTTAATTTTTCTTAGACCGATCCACCTCGATATGGACTATCGAGTCTAGATCGGCGCCTTTAAAGGAGGTGGACAACCATTTAATCATATATATATGTATGAGATTAATGAGTATGTAGAGCACCCCATTCTACATTTTGGTGTAGAATGCTTATTTCTCATTATTTAATTAATTTAATAATTATGATTCATGATCAAATTACTTTTTAGATGAATAAAAGTAATGTATATTTATTGACATAATTTGATAATGAAAAGTCTAATTTTAACAATTGAGTTAATCATATTTGTTAAAATAGCTTGATCATCATCATCATTTAATAATCTGATGACCTTGATCTTAATCATATTTATGATTTAACATATACTTTATATTATTATATATTTATTTTATTAAGCTAATAAATAATATGAGTACTCTACACCCGTTTTGCGTCAAATGATGTATACATACATTTTCATCTCTCACTATATATAACACTACATTATCAAAATTGGTTAAATGATATTTTTTTTTAAACTCCTTGTCTTATTATCATTCCCCATCTACATGTTTAATGCACTTTTTTTTTAAAAAATACAATATATACTTTTTTTTTACTTCAAATTTTTAATGATATATGGAATATTATAGGGAAAAAGTGGTCAAAGAATAAAGGGTCTTGATTTGCGGATCAGGTTTGTGAGGGCTCCGAAATGTCATTCTATTTGATCAACAGCTTCGCAAGGAACTCCAACCGAGATTTTGGATCGTGTGAGAGCAGTAGGAGTAGGATGATTCCCCGTAACTCTCTTTATTTTATATTATCATATCAAATACTTAAAGAAAGTTACGTGAGACCTCTAAACATGCAGAAGCTTTTCTTATTGAAACACAAATCCTAATTTCTACGTTACTAAGATTTATTAAACTACAAAATACTTTCGAGTCAACTATATATCAAAAGACATGCACGCTTGTTAGAATAGTCAATTATTTTGTTACCAAGGGAGCAGAATAATGCTGCAACATTTGGAATAGTCAATTATTTGTTTGCATGTAATGAAGAAAAAATCGAGAATTAGATTAACTTTTTTTTAAAAAAAAATTGGACTTTGATTGGAAATTTGAATAGCAGTTGGTCTCTTACGTTTTCCCACGCAGACAGGGCTTCTTCCAGTTACCAGCTCACATCCGTCACCGGATCTCTGGCTCCTCGTGGTTTGATCCACCAACAAGTTATATATAGCTTTTAGATTAAGAATTTTCATATCTTTGTGGCGATTTATTTTCCGGAATTTCTCCATTACATTTATTTTTGAAACATTCTGCATTTAGATGTTATCTTCTGTTATATACTTCTTGTTTCAATTAAACACACTTGGCTATAACTTATTATCGTTCCAGTTGGCACTTTGACTAATTTTTGTGAAATGTCTTTAAAAATAATTACATCTGAAATGGAAAGTCGAATGTTCGATCATTAAATTTGCTGATTCAACTCCTTATTAGCTGAATTTTCGAATCTAGTAGGAAATGCATCCAGGTTATAAAATCAGACTGTTGGAATTTATAGCAAATGTAAATTTTAGAGGTTGCGAAATATCTCTTGCAGCGAATGCGGATCGTCGAGACTTTTTCACGAACTCTTGACGAATGCACTTGCACCTTAGAATCATGAACCGAACCTCTAGAGAATGGAACTCTTTGTCACAGCACAAGTGCTTCTGGCAAAACCTCTCAAAAGTATATTTGAAACATATGGTATGAGTTTCCTTTTATATGGTAAGAAGACTTGGATAAGAAGTTAGGCAGAACGTATCGCGCGTGACGTGTCTGCGCAAATCTCTTTTCTCACGACGCAAATATCAGATCGCGTGATCTGTGCGACAACACGGTCCGCGCGCGTCTACGCGATCTGTGCGCGTGACGGCATGGTCGGCATGTTTGTTGCGCGGTCCGTGCATGCATCGCACGGCCCACGTAAGTGTTGCGCGATCCGTGCATGTGACAACGCGGCCAACGCACATTGCGCGCGGTCCGCGCATGTCACTGCGCATTGCCCCATGTGGGCATTATCCAATAATCTCCCGCTTGCTCACATTGAGCATTGTACTTTCGTTTATCCAAAGTTGGTAAATGTGTTATACGACCCACGAGTACAAGCACACTTCTTTATAGGAGCTAGAAAGATACTTGTTAAGATTCAATCGCTCAATTATCTCTAGAGCATACGTCATGCCCACTAGGGATTCATGTCAGCTCACACATGAGCCAACAAATGTTCAAATAATGTAACTCGTTATGCTCTAGGTCTGTCTTGTAGCATAGCCAAGACAACGTATAACTTGCTCTGTGGTAACTATTTTTTACATACACTATTTTCAAAAATAGGTGATCAATTGTATGTGAAAGCTTAATGCAGCTCATAACAGTTTTTTCTCTCACCCTCATATCTCTTAGTAGTGAATCAATTGCTTTCCTAGACATGGCTCGACAGGCTACTTTACTTTTCATCTTTGAGTACCCCACTAAAATAGCAAGCACTAATTCCTTTCCTTAAGACATAGTCAAGAGTCTAAGGGCACATTCAAATGAATTATCTACTAGAGACTCACACCATGATGATCATCGAACTAATTAATTCATCATGTCTCTCTACGTCGACTTTGCATACTTGATACTAAACAAAAGTACTGCGGTGGAGACTCCTACTGAAGGAGCATATGTCTAGCTCTTTTTAATTATACACCGCACATATTTAAGTCCAATTGCTACCTTTTAGCGCCTAACCCGAGTTTTCAAATTGCTCGCTATCCAATATCGCCAAATTTGAATCTCATATTTGGCCTCTCTCTCTTAATCATGCGACATTGAGTTACTAAAACTCATGTTTTAATAATCACATTATGACTCATATAGTTCATTCCGCTCGCTATCTTCGTGAGCGTCGGAAATATTTGTTCGTGTGAGTGAATAAATTTAAGCCTGATCGACATACTTTTCAAATGCATAATAAAAATTCACAACAATGAATTAATGAAAGAAAAATAATCTTTTATTCATTGAAAACTTGAGTACATTATTGCGTTTATAATCTACACAATTTTAACGTATTTACATGTCTCAAGAATGCCTCTCTTGACAATGATTTGATGAACGGATCAGCAACCATATTGTGCGTTGATATGTACTCAATTGAGATATCCTCTTTAACTTCTCGATTTCGTACAAATTTGTACTTCGTGTCGATATGCTTTCCTTTGTAATGATATTTCTCGTCCTTCGCATAAGCTATGGTTGCTTGATTGCTACAGTGAAGAATCATCTTCTTCATTGCATTCTCAAAAATTCTCAAGTTTAAAGGAATCTTCTAAGCCATAAGGCCTCTTGTACTGCCACTGAACAAGTTATGAATTCTACCTCCATAGTTGACAATGCTACACAATCTTGTTTCTAGATACTCCAAATAATAACACCATTGCTGAGCAAGAAAGTGTATCCGGAGGTGGATTTCCGTTCATCAACATCACCAGCCCAATCGATATTGGCGAATCCAGCAAGTCGTAGACTTCCTCCATAATAACACAATGCAATATCTGCAGTACCCTTGATGTATCTCATGATTCTCTTCAACGCCTTCCAGTGTTGGCATCCCGGATTAACTTAATATCGACTAACTAGACCCACGGCAAAACATATATCCAATCGAGTACACATCATAGCGTACATCAGGCTGCCGACCATACTCGCATAGGGAACATTGAACATTTTCTTTTTTTCCTCTGGAGTTTTAGGGCACATGTCCAAGTTTAAAATCTCGCCTTTCATAATAGGAGTGTCAACGGGTTTGCAGTCATCCATGCGAAATCGTTCCAAAACCTTCTTTATATATGATTCCTAGCAATGAGTCATTTGGAATGATCGTGTTGAATTTTCACACCCAGTATGTATGCTGCTTCACCCATGTTCTTCATCTCAAACATGGAGGACAACCATTACTTAATGGTAATGACATAGTCTCTATTATTTCCAGTTATTAGAATGTCATCCACATATAATGTCAGGATCCTCGGACTTATGAACATACGTACAGTGATCTTCATTAATCATGTTAAAATCATACGAAATGATTGACAAATGAAATTTCAGATACCATTGTCTAAATGATTGTTTGAGTCCATAAATGGACCGATGCAGTTTGCAAACTTTGCGCTCTTCTCTTTTTACAATGAAGCTTTGAGATTTCTTCATATAAATTTCCTCATCTAATTTTCCATTGAGAAATATGATTTTTACATTCATTTAATGTAATTCTAAGTCCATATGTGTGACTATTACTAATATTAGGCGAATTGAAGTAAACCTTACAACAGGTGCAAAAGTTTCTTCATAGTCAACACCCGTAGTTTGGGTGAAACCTTTCGCCACTAGACGGACTTTATATCTCTCAATTGATCCATCCATGCCATGTTTAATTTTGAGAACCTATTTGTTCCCAATTACCTTACGGCCTGCGGGAGATCAACCAAGTCCTAAATTTGATTTTTCTGTATGGGCCCTAACTATTCCTCCATTGCCTTAATACATTCTTCCTTAGCAGGAGACGAGAGAGCCCCTATGATAGATTTGGGCTCAAGTTCATCTTCCATACTTACTGTGTTGACCTCATGTGGTCCATGTTCATGCAACCCTTCAATTTCAAATCGTCAGCGCGGAACATATTTTCTAGTAGTCCGTCGAAGAGAACTTTCAGGTTAGTTAGTTAGTGATTACGAATCTCTCCCACCCGGATCAAGCTGTGGGATGGAGGAGACTAGCTCCTCAACGGGTTGATCCTTGAGCCGTCAACTCGGGATCTTCCTCTTCATATAGAAGAAATCCCTTGTCAATCTCGTCTTTCTTAGGAAATGCATTCTCTATGAATGTCACATCTCTACTTTTGATTTTCGTTACCGTATCATCTTCTCTTTCTCCTATGAATACATAGTCTTTGGATGTTTCACAATATCTTATAAAGATACATTGCTACTCTCTATGACCCAACTTTCCATACTTATGAGAGTTGTGTAGAACATAGGTTGCGCATCTCCAAATGCGCAAATAACTAAGGTTAGGCTTTTGACCTGTCCAAAATTCATAAGGCGTGGTAGGAACATATTTCGATGGCACATAATTTAAAATGTAGGTAGCAGTCAATAGCGCATCTCCCCAATACGAAATTAGAAGATTAGCTTGCGCCATCATGGATCAGACCATATCAAATAAGGTACGATTCCATCTTTTCGTACTACCATTTTATTGCGAAGTTCTCGGTACTGTTAGTTGCCTAACTATGCCTTTTTCATCACATAACTTTTAGCCACGATCGGTTCACAAGACTTTAATTTTGCGATCCACTTGATTCTCTGCCATGTTCATGAACGTACAAAACAATCCAATGCTTCGAACTTGTGAGAAATCAAGTATACAACACCGTAGTGTGAAAATCATCTATAAATGTGATGAAATAAGAAAAACTGTCTTGTGTGAATATTCATCGGACCACATATGTCCGAATGGATTAATTGTAATGGGTGCTCGGTGCGTTTTTCCATCCCAAATGGTGTTCTTATTTTCTTGTCAGCTAGACATTCTTCACAAGTTGAAAGATCAACTTTTGAGAGAGATCCCAAGAAGCCTTTTCTAGCAAGTATATTCATTCGATCTTGACCAATGTGTCCTAGCCTGACATGCCAAATGTTGGCACTTTCATTCACATCAATAAATGATATAAAAGGATAACTATTAGTAACATATGCTATATTTAAAACATGGAAACCATTATTGAAAAAATCATTGTATAGAAGAACATTGTCAAGACAAATTGTCATTTGTTTCCTCTGGAAACTTATTACATAACCAAGCATGTCTAATGTTGACATACAAAGTAAATTTCGTTTAAAAGCTGGAGCATATAGAACGTCGTGAAGATAAAGAATTTGGCCGTTGCGAAGTTCTAACTTACACGATCCAATACCTTTAACTTCAACTCTTTCATTGTTTCCAATGTAAATCTATTTGCTCCCTGCACTTATTTGGCAAAATTTTACGAAGACCCGTGATCACTCGCTACATGATCAGTGGCTCCTGAATTTGTAATCCACGAATGATGAGTTTCAACAATTAAGACAACTTGAGACATAAGAAAAAGAATTATGGTCCGGACAATCCTTCTTTGGCTCAGTACAATTACAAGCAAAGTGACCACGTTTGCTACAATTGTAGCACTTTACTTTATTCATGTCTACTTTGCTGCCACGTTTGCGCCGGTGGCCTTGAGGTTTCTTCTGGCCAACATCTCCGCTCTTTTTATTTGGTTGCGACTTATGCGACCTTTTTCTCTTGGATTGTGAACCAACTCTTTGTCCACAATTATCAGCAACTAATGCTTCAGATGATTGACTCATGACTTAAAGAGCCTCATCCTCCATTTCAATGTCGTTATGCATCAAATTGCAACTGTGTTTCCAACTTTTTGGAAGAGAGCGGATCAGAGCTTGCACTTGTTGCTCGTCATTGAGCACTTGTCCTGCACTTTTGAGTTCACGGATCATGTTAGACATCTCTTGCATATGCTCCCTCATCGTATGATTTGGTCGCTTTCGTTGACCGTGAGCATCCGGCGCTTAGTGGTCGTGGTGACCCTATACTTATTGCGGAGTGCTGCCCACATTTTGAATGTTGTCTTATAGACAGGAGGAAATTATTCATCGTGCTCAGCAACGTAATGTGAGCAATGCGATTCTTTTTTCAGGCCCGATAGACCTTCATGTCCCTCTAGCAGTGGGCATTGTTTCCAAGTGCAGGTTCATTGACAACATGGTTAATGGTCTCCAAAACCTCTTGTTCTTTTAGAAGATATTAGAGCTTGCGTGCCAAATATAATAATTGTTTCCATTGAGTTTTTTATTCTTGTTCCGGTCAGCAATTATAATTTTGGAACCCATGGTCTGATTTGGTCACAAAAATAGGAGAAATAAGTGTTATGCATGTTTGAATTTTGTCTGCAAACAATATAAAAAAAATGAAATAATAATATTCATGAAGTAGTGGTATCGAGAGGTTGTTAGGCTCCCACTCATCTCTCACTATCTTCAAGAAATATTATCATTCATTATTTTAATAATGCGACAAAATTAGTCTAAATGTTTGAATATTGAATCAACACATAATTCAAAATTTTCTACTTTATATATTTTGAATCAACTTATAATTCAAAATCACCGAAATTCATTTCGTGTGGTGCACCAAATTATTTCTAATATGACCAGAACAATCAGGACTAGTGCAACGGGAGCTTTTCCTCGAGGGGTGCTAATTAAATAACTGTACACTATCTTTTACCTCGACATCACATTAGAAAAAATTGTGCTCCCACTGTCATACATCAACCCTATTTCTGGATACTGCATTGACCATGCACCAGGCCAGTTCCTTAGAACATTTCTAGACATGCATTTCAGATCATGCACCACTAAACAGAAAGACATTGGTTATTATGTCAATATTTGAATCTCAATGTGTCTTAGTCCTACAAAAGAACTACTTATGTTTCATGTATTCTTTAATTACATATAATTTGTATAATTAGACCAACTAATTATTTTATTATAGGCTTGCATAAAACATGTATTTTAACACAGCCAAAATTAATATTGTCATCTTAATTAATTCTCACAAAAGTAATTTTAAATTAATTTGAAATTCTAACCAAATTATCATGCTTAACAAGATTGGACATACCAATTTAATTTTAACACAGTCAAAATTTGAATCACAGAAATAAATATCATTATGACATACATAAATGAAAATATTTATTTCATGCATGATAACACATTTATTAGGTAATATTCGATATTGACATGCAAATTTGATCATTTAATTTATTGCTTTAAATAATCAAATAATTTTGTTTTGATAAGATTAAATTGCAAGCAATATTACAGAAAATTTTTTAAGGAAAAAATAAAATTTTCTAAATTTTTTTAGATTTTATAATAGACATTTCCTATTTTCACAATATTTTAAAAAACCGACAAAAATCAGGAAAAAAAGAAAAAAACTGCTTATTGGGCCTCTCAACCAGCCCAATTTGTCACTTCTCTTATGTACAACTCCTTTGCATAAACTCGACCTTCCAGCGGGCCGTGTGTCTGGAAGAGTTTTTCTTTTTTTTTGCTACAACATATGAAAAAAATCAAAAAAATCGCCAAAAATATTAAAATAAATCAAAAAAATATATTATGATCTAGATTCATCCATAATATATTTTTGATGACAAACTCTATTTTGTCCTTTGGTTGTGGTTATATTATTTTTTCGGCACAATCATGAGTTCGAGAAAAACCTAAAAAAAGTTCTGATATCAATGTTGGAATTTATAAGAGACATAAATTTTAGAGGTTGCGGAATATCTCTTGCAACGGAAGCGGATCGTAGGGACTTTTTCACGAACTCTTGACGAACGCACTTGCACCTTGGAATCTGAAACTGAACCTCTGGAGAACGGAACTCTTTGCCACAGCACAAGTGCCTCTGAAAGAACATCTCGAAAGTATATTTTGGACCTAAGGTATGAGTCCCCTTTTATAGGGTACGAAGACTTGGATAAGAAGTTAGGCATAATGTATCACGTGCGTCCATCGCGCGTGATGACGTGTTTGCGCAAACCTCTTGTCTCATGGAGCAAATATCGGATCGTGTGATCTGTGCGACAACACGGTTCGCACGTGAATCCGTGTGCACGGCTGCACCATCAGCATGCACGTTGCGCATTCCGTGCACATGTCACGGGGTCATTTTTCGCTCGACCAACCTGTGCGGCGCTTAGACGTGCCCAACGTCTAGGCAAGCTCTTTTGAGCGCTTTGCAGAAGTTTGCTTATGCCACTTTTTGTATGCCACAATTTTTGGGATGCACGGTCCCGAGGGGACGCTTCTTCGGTGGAGACGTTTGTGAACAAATGGGCACCTTGACGTAATGCTCGATCTCTTGGGACGAGCTTTTGTGGGTTGCCACCCCACGCTCGAGGCACGATGCTAGATTTAGGGAAGCTTGAAATCTTTGTTGAGTAAAGAGGAATGATTACAACGCTTCGGGAGAGCACTAGCGAGTCTCCCCTACTATACCGCAGATTCGGGTGGTAGGTTTGCAACGTGTGATGTGGAGGACAAACTAGGGGGGTGCACTTTTCAAAAGTGCAGAAATTACAAAACTGCCACTATCACACTTGGAAATAAAACTAAATACAAAAGTGGGTTAAAAAAGAGAAAATACATGAACTAAGATAACTCGACGTGCCCCGAGGAAAGCCCCGGGAAAATTCTCCCCCACTCAAGTCAGCGACGTCCCTGGAGCTGCAACTTGGAATTCTTCAATCTTCTGCTTGTACTGCATAAATCTTCGGCTGTCTCCCAACTTGTGTCGGCGTCCGGTCTTATGCTCCATCGAACAAGATACTCATTCTTCCGATTCTTCGTGCGAACGGCGAGTACTTCTTCAACTTGATTAGTAAACTGTTGACGGATGGCCGGCGAGGTGCGGTCTGAAATCCCACGTCCGGGATCTTCAGGGTCTTCAACGAAAGACTTGAGCAGGCTGACATGGAAGACGGGGTGTTGTTGCATCTGAGGCGGGAGTTCCAACTTGTAAGCCACCTTGCCTACCTTCTTCAAGTTCTTGAAGGGGCCCTCGTAACGCCTAACGAGGCCCTTGTGCGGATTCTTCCCACTTAGCCGAAGATGTTGAACCAGCTTCACTAGGACCAAGTCTCCGACTTCAAAGTTGACGTCCCGTCGGACGGTGTCTGCCCACTTCTTCATGTGCTTAGACATCTTGTGTAAACATGCTCTCGCCATGTCGTTCTGCTCATGATATTCCCTCACCATGCGGTGAGCCGGCGGGGACTTTGCCACCATAAGAAGTGGCGACGACCTGGAGCGTAAGAGGTTATTGCGCCATCACTATCTCGAAGGGACTCCGATTGGTCGACTCACTTCGTTGTAGGTTGTAGAAGAATTGCGCGATGTCGAGTAGCTTTGCCCAGTCCTTCTGATTGGCACTCACATAGTGCCGTAAGTAAATCTCCAAGATATAATTCACCCTCTCAGTTTGGCCATCGGTTTGAGAATGAAGTGATATCGAGAAATGCAGGTTGGAACCCATCATCTTGAACAGTTCCTTTCAGAAGTTGCCAACGAATCGTCCATCTCGATCACTAATGATGCTCTGTGGTAGGCCCTAATACTTCATTACATGCTTCATGAATAACTCCGCAGCTTTAGTAGCAGGATAACTTGCGGAACCGGCGGCGAAGATGGCATACTTGGAGAACGATCGACGACCACCATGATGGTACCCGCCCCTTCAGACTTGGGCAGGCCTGTGATGAAGTTCATGGAGACATCTTTCCATGGACGCTCTGGGATAGGCCAGGGTTCCAAAAATTCGCCGGGCGCTTGATTGAGGTTCTTGTCTTGCTGACAAACAAAGCAGGTCTTCACGAAAGTTTCAATGTCGTCCTTCATCCTTGGCCAAAAGTAGTTGTCTTCGATGAGTGTCAAAGTGCGACGGATGCCCGGATGTCCCGCCCACTTGGAGTCATGGCACTCTTGCATGATAGTACCCACAAGTTGTCGAAGAGTGAAACGTAGATGCGACATTCCTTGGTGAAGATCAACCCATCTTCCACTCAAAAGCGGCGTGTCTTGCCCTCCTTCGCTTGCTCGAAAAAGTTCTTCACCGTGGGATCCGACTCCAATTCCATTTTGATCCTCTTGATGAGGTCAACCTGAGAGGAGCTCATGGCCGCCAATTCCACGCGTCAGTTGAGGGCATCGGCAACGACATTTGTCTTATCGGGCTTGTACTCCAGGACGTAGTCAAATTCCGCCATAAAATCTTGCCATCTTGCTTGCTTCGGCAAGAGCTTCTTCTGCGTCTCGAAGTATCTTATCGCGACATTATCCGTCTTGATGTGGAATCGCGACCCGAGGAGGTAGTGCCGCCATGTTCTAAGGCAATGAATCATCACGGTCATTTCCTTCTTCTGTACGGCGTAGCGCCGCTCCGTGTCGTTGAGTTTTCGACTCTCGAACGCCACGGGATTCCCCTCCTGCATAAGAACTCCCCCAATGGCATAGTCAGAAGCATCTGTCTGTACCTCGTAGGGCTTGGTGTGGTCTAGCAGGACGAGCACCGATTCCTCCGTCATGACCTTCTTGAGGGTGTCGAACGCTTCCTAGCATGTCGGCATCCACTCCCACTTCACATTCTTCCGGAGGAAATTCGTCAAAGAGGTTGTCACATGTGAATACCCCTTGACGAACTGCCTATAGTAGTTCATCAGGCTAAGGAACGAACGCATGTCGAGAACCCGCTTGGGCGGCTCCCACTCCACGATGGCCCGAATCTTCGAGCCATCCATCTTCAGCTTTCCATTTCCGACGACATGTCCCAAAAAGTGCACTTTCGGTTGAGCGAAGGCACACTTCTCTCGCTTGACGTAGAGCTCATTCTGTCGCAACACCTCGAACACTTGCCGAATGTGCTCGATATGCTCTTCCAAGGTGCGGCTATAGATCATGATGTCGTCGAGTAGATAACCATGAACATGTCAAGGAATGGTTGTAATACCTTGTTCATGAGGGTGCAGAAGGTCGTCGAGGCGTTGGTGAGGCCGAAATGCATCATGAGAAACTCGTAGGAGCCGTATCTTGTGACACATGCCGTCTTCTGCACATCATCTTCCGCGTTCCGAACTTGCCAATAGCCCGAAGGAAGATCCAACTTGGTAAACTATCTTGCACCGCCAAGTTGGTCAAACAAGTACGCCACCAAGGGGAGTGGGTACTTGTTCTTCACCGTAAGCTTGTTGAGCGCCCGGTAGTCGATGCACATTCGGAGGGAACCGTCATGCTTCTTCTGAAAGAAAATCGGAGCGCCATATGGAGACTTCGAAGGCCGAACGTATCCTGCATCCAATAGTTCAGTGAGTTGCTTACGGAATTCTACGAGTTCCAGAGGGGTGAGCCGATAGGGGACTCCATGTGGGGCTTTTGATCCTGGGATCAAGTCAATGACATGGTCCACTTCACGCTTCGACGGCAATCATTTTGGGAGTTCCAGGGGCATGACGTCCGCAAAGTCCTTAAGGGTCTCAAGGACTTTGCGAGGTGTTAGAGTGGAGGGCTCCGGATCTTCCAAGATGGGGGTCGCCATGAAGGTGTGCTCCTATTTGCGCAACCCCTTCGCCACTTGAATGGTGAGAGGGTCTTCTGCTTGAGATCTCCGTCTGACCTCACAGGAACGTTGTAAGGTCTTTTGGGGTCGAAGATGACCATCGAGTTGGTGAGCGGAATGACACATGCAGCAATGTGTCGCAGAAAAGAGATGTCAACCACCACTTCGTAGTTGTCCACTAGTGTCACCGTCACGTCGAAGCTTCTCGACCACTTGCCGATGCGAACCTTCACTCCAGGAGAAATTTCTGTGGTCAAGATCGACTTCGCGTTCACCGTCTTGAACGTGGCGTTAGTCCTCTCCGGTGGCGGACATGGCGTCCTTCAAACGGGCGCACCCTCGCTCCTAGCGGCCCTTCTCCGGTGCGACGGGTTCATTCGTCATCTCCGAGTTCGACGTCATTTCATCTTGATCGTCGAACGTTAACTTGAGCGGTCCCAGAAAAGTTGCTCTGATATCAACTTGTCACGGGGTCATTTTTTATTCTACCGATCCGTGCGGCGCCTAGACGTGCCCAATGTCTAAGCAAGCTCTTTTGAGCACTTTACGAAAGCTTGCTTATGCCACTTTTTGTATGCCACAGTTTTTTGGACGCACGAACCTGAGCGGATGCTTCTTCGATGGAGGCGTTTGTGAACAAACGGGCACCTCGACGTAACGTTCGATCTCTTGGGACGTTTTTTTATGGGTTGCCAACCCACGCTCGAGTACGGTGCTAGATTTAGGGAAGCTTGAAATCTTTGTTGACTAAAGATGAATGATTACAATGCTTCAGGAGAGCATTAGCGGGTCTCCCCTACATTACCGTAGATTCGGGTGGTAGATTTGCGATGTGTGACGTGGAGGACAAATTAGGGGGTGCACTTTTTAGGAGTGCAGAAATTACAAAATTATCACTATCATACTTTGAAATAAAACTAGTACAAAAATGAGTTGAAAAAAAAATACATGAAGTAAGATAATTCGACGTGCTCCGAAAAAAATCCCCTGAACACACGCGACAACGCGGTCCGCGCGTTTGTTGCACGATCCGTGCATGTGACAATGCGGCCAGCGCGCGTTGCGCGCGGTCCGCGATGTCACCGCGCGTTGCCCATGTGGGCATTAACCAACAATGTTTCGTTACTGGTAGTCCCAACTCTGAATTTTGTGTAGTTGACATTAAGATGAAACTATCCCTTTGTACTTGTTTGTGCTGCAGATGTACGTAATGATTTGAATCTGAGTGGCTGTTGATGCGATTTCCAAAGGTCGAAGTTCTCATACTGAATTTTGTTTCTGATGCTGACTTCCTGCACCCCCTTCATTGCCAGTATGCCCAACCTCAAATCTCTAGTGCTGATTAACTGCCGCACCTCAAGAACATTTCTGGATAACTGGTTAGTTCTCACCTCCCACGGTAACCTGAGGAGTCTATGGTCTGAGACGATAACAATCCCACCACTCCCCAGAAATACAGTTCCTTTGCAGAACTTGTGGGAAGACTCTCTTGTCCTTTGTGACGTGAGCAACAGTCTGAGAGACTCTGAAATTGAGCTCCTGATGTCATTTAAATTTCCTTGCATCTCTTGTTTCACCGTAATCATTCCGTTGATCTTACATAGTTGCCTTCTACCATATGCGAACTTAGTTCCTTGGAGTGTCTAAGCATATCCAACTGCCGTGATGTATCTGGGTTACCATCTGACTTTGGCAAGCTTAGCTCTCTACGAATTCTCAGACTTATGCTTGACCAACACTGCAGAGGCTTTCCACAGTCCATGTGCCAGGTGAAGCGACTGAAATATTTGAACATATCTTAGTGTCTTCATCCGAGGCATCTACCTGAAGATTTTTGAAATATTGACAAACTTGGTTACCATAAGCACGAGAGAATGACCATGACTAAAGACGTTTCCCGCAGTCTTCATCGTCCTTAAAATCCTTTGGGCATGTGATATGTGATGAAGAGATGGCCCTGTGATCGGAAGCAGCAGGTAGAGACACACCGGATATTCGAGTTCAAGTAGCAGAAGAATGCATCAAGTTGGACTGCCTTGCTTCATGAAGGCTTCTCTTCTTTTTAAGATGAAATGAGGCATTTTCATGTAACAACTTTTACTTCTGTATGTATGACTAAGGATGTAATGTTAGCTTTTTAACAAACGACATACCACTTTCCACAGGGAAATGGCCATATGTTACAATTGTTTACAAACCGTTCAAATAGTAGTAGCTAGACCAAGTACAAAATGGTCACATACAATGCACAAACATATTACTGCATCCGTGGCCATAAAAGATCACTAATATACATCAATAGACAGCGAACAACAAATAGATCAATAACCGCCAAAAGGATACTCCAGAAACTTGCAATCACATAGAACATATAGCGTCCTGGTTGTATATATTGTTACAGAAAACATACGCCCCAAAAAGATGAGGGACAGGCGGAACGGGGAGGAATGAGATAGTAGCGTCCACCAACAGTGTGGACAGTCACGACACCCTTCCTGCCTTTGAATTGAGCCTTAGATGCAATCCCCCCAAGCGATCAGCACATTCACATTGCATATATAACCTCTCCACTGCTATCCACGTCAAGATCAAGGTCGGAGTCAAGATCCTCCATGTCATCATCAAGATCAAGACTACCAGTTAAGTACTGGTTGAGGCCATGAGAACCAGCAGGAGGTATAGTTGCTTCGGCTATGATTTGCATTATCTCATCAATACTCTGCATGGGTTGGTCAGGCTCCTCGTATTGGTTACTCACAGTGCTATCATCCATTAAATCAGCAGGAAGGTTTTTCAAAAACCATTCCAGGTTGCGTATCTCAGGAATTGTTATCCTCTGCAAATTAAAGCAATAACAAATCAGAGCAGAGTACAAGATAACCTATTTAAATACGAGCTTAGCTATTTCTTTTGAAGGAATAATGAGCATTTCCAAGAATCACTCTCGCCCAAGAACCAGTTGTCAGTAACCTTATTCAGTCCTAAGTTTCAGTAGCAAATAAATGTCAATCTTTGGAAGAGCAGATCATTCTAATTTGTTTTGGGAGGTGCACCCTCCTCCCAGCATCATCCACTTTTGTATTTGGACACTTACACTTATTTAGTTCATAGATAATCTCTCACCTTTTTCCACAAAAAAAATAAATAAATACTCGGAGTAAATAACAAGAGCAGAAAAACGGAGCATCCACTAAAAAATTAACAACAACAACAACAAAGCCTTATCCCACTAGGTGGGGTTGGCTACATGAATCATACGACGTCATTCCGCTCTATTCGTTGATCCATATTCATGAGATTTGACAGGGTTTTACGCTGGTTGTCGGGGCCTAACACAACCCTCCTCCTTTATCCGGGCTTGGGACCAGCTATAAAACATAGGCGGAGTTAAATTTCCACTAGGAAATTTAAATTTTAAAAATAAACTATTTCTCGTATGTTTTGACCAACCATTAGTCATGCCTAAGCACAACATAAACCTTTAGGGTTTATTGAACATGGCAACTACCCAGCAAATTCTGTCCTAAAAGACTCAGCGAAGACAAAAGAAAAATACAAAGAACTTACGGTAGCAGGATTAGCAACAAATATCCTTGATATCAAGTATCTGCACTCAGGAGATATGTGAACATAGTCCGGAATTGAATATTGAACATTCAATATCCGCTGCAAGAAGGACGCAATAAGCACAGAGGATGCAGTTACAAGCTAGAAGCGACCAAGTTTTAAAAGTACCTGTATGGTCTTCCGGAAGTTTTTTGGCTCTTCAGGATCCTCGAAAGGATATGCTCCTACTAACATCACATACAAGGTAACTCCACAAGACCACACATCAGCGATCTGCAAAAGTTTTCAAAGAGGCATATCGAAAAGCATTTACATGCGTTCTAGACAAATATGATATTATACACACATATATAATATATATCATATACAAATTTACTAGGCAGCACAAAACAATTGAACAAATCTGATACTCTTGAGTGAAAGGAGACTTCCAATATAAATGGCTTAATATATCATATACAAATTTACTAGGCAGCACAAAACAATTGAACAAATCTGATACTCTTGAGTGAAAGGAGACTTCCAATATAAATGGCTTAACAATTGACTGGCACGGACTTTCTAAGGAAATAAAATGTTGACAAAAGACATCATCACTCTTGGGCCAGGTCAGATCCCATAATTCAAATGCAAGAACTTAGATGCATTTATGGTTTTTGAAATAAAGTAAATAGTGGTTTCTTTAAAAGGGGAAACACCACAAAATAAACCACATGTTAATGTGCCTTGAATTATGTACCCTGTACCTAAGATTGTGAAAGAAAGAAAAATGAGAAAAAGAAAAAAATGAGAATACATGGCGGAAGTGGAGAGCTTGAGCTGTTATATACGAAAGGGTTTTATCACGTCTCTTTTGCTTATAGTGGATTTCTTTTGGTGGCAACCTCCTTTGCCCGTGAATGTTTTCCTCTTATTCACTGATCAAAAGGATTTTACCACGCTAAATTTTTGTATTCATCTTTTTTCTGATTTGTCTACGTCGTCTTTTTAATTATTCATCGATCCTCGATGTTCTATTCCCAACAAATTGATATCAGAGCCAAATTTTTCTGCAATCAACTTTTTGAAGATGATTACAACGAAGTTTGACATTGAAAAGTTCGATGGGAACACAAACTTCAATCTATGGCAAGATTGGATGCTTGCCATCTCTGGTTCAAAACTGATTCAAAACTGGTTCAAAACCCACATGCTATGGAAATGTTCGATTGGGAAGAACTTGATGAGAGACATGTTTGTGATCCAGTAGTGCTTGACGAACACTTGTCTTTAGAAAGTTCACGCGGAGAAGACATCGGCAAGAGCTCTGGACAAAATTAGAAACTCTGTATTTAACGAAAACCCTAACGTGAAACAACTGCTATACACCTTTCGTATGGCCGAAGGTATGTCGAGTAAATCACATATCATTGAGATTGTCACCCTTATCAATGATATGAAGAACATTTATGCGAAGGATGATGATGAAGATCAGACATTATTATTTCTCTGTTCTCTGCCATTGAGATAAGTTGTGAGTTGAAAAGCTATTTTGCAGGATATAGTAACATTATCCACCACTGAAGCTGAATATATGACCATCAATAAAGTTGTGAATGAAGTTATCTAATTGAGAGAATCAGTTGGGGAGCTCACTATGAAAAAAGAAGTTACTGTCAAGAGTGTTGTACATCTTATAAAAGTTCAAATGCATCATGAAAGAACAAAGGATGTGAGGTATCATTTTGTTCATGATGTTGTGAAAAAGCAAGATGTTCAAGATCAAAAAATCAATACTCATGAGTCCTGCAGATATGATGACAAAGAGTTGTTCAAATTTGGCAAACATTTTGAAAGATCAAGCTAGGCCTACGTGGGCCATTCGGCAAAGGAGAGCATGTCAAGTATTTAATTTTTTGAGAGTTTTGTAAAATTCAAGTTAAGATGGGGATTTGTTGATGTACCTTGAATTATGTATCATGTACCCAAAATTGTGAAAGAAAAATGAGAAAGAAAAAATGAGGATTTGTGGTGAAAGCGGAGGGCTTGAGTCATTACATATGAGGGTTAGGATTTTATCGTGATGTACTCTCTTTTTCTCATAATGGATTCTTTTTTACGGCGGCCTTCTTTGCCCGTGAATGTTTCCCTCTTGTTAACACCAATCAAGAGGGTTTTGCCATATTAAATCTCTATGTTCACCTTTTTTATGACTTGCCTACTTCATTTTCTTAGTTATTCATCGACGATGTTTTATTCCTAACACCATAGATAGGAAAAAACATGAAATTTCTCTAAAAATGCAAATACATTCTGGTATATACTATGGCAAAGGAAATCACTGAATTTTATATTATGCTTGATTCCTGTTAAATTTAAATTTTCTTTAAAATTCAGATTATCCCCACTTATCACTCTAAACTATCCAAAGTTTCACTTTACCCACCATCAACTCTTATATTAACTTTTTTAAAATTTATCAATTAAGCTCTTTACTCTTTATTATCATCTGAAAAGGAAGTCATCTGAAGTACATTTAAAATCCTTCTTAATTATCATGCAAGAAATTCCATGAAAGTATGTTAGTGCATTTGTACCCTTATGACAAAGTATAAGGATCTTCACAAATTAACATCTTTTGCACTACCAAATTTGAGCCTGATCGATGGAGATAATACATATAGTCATGGATAACTAAAATGATAAAGATCTAGGATATAGCTAACTTTACCTTCCCATCATATTCTTTTTTTAGCAACACTTCGGGAGCAATATATGCAGGTGTCCCCACAGTTGACTTTGGTTGTGAATGTAGAACTGATGACTGAAAAGTGAAGTTCAAGGTTGTGAGTTATTAGAAATATGGAATGGAAAAAGAATACTGGAAACATGTGAATCTTTCTTATATAGGACTGATTTGCTAATATGAAGTCTTTAGCTGACGGCAAAGAATTTAGCTTACCTTCTCCAAAAAAACAAAAATTAGCTTAAAAATGTATGAGCAGAACTACCTATAACCCCTTTATGGTCAGTAGTGTGCCTGTAGTTTTACCTTGGAATAACCAAAATCACATATCTTGAGTCGAGGAGCATTACTTCCATGTAATAAGGTATTCTCCAGCTTCAAATCCCGGTGGCATACTTGCTTGACAATGACAAACCCCAGAAGGAGAGTTTAATAATATAGAACAAGAAAAACAATGAAACACAAAAAGAAAGATAACCAACAAATACCATTGAATGGCAGTAGCTAACTCCTGATATTAGTTGCTGGAAGAAGAACCTGGCCTGAAGAAGCAATGTATGTCAACATATTAAGAAAGAAGCAGATAGAAAAGAAAAGGAGAAGCAGCTAGATGAGAACCTCATCCTCACTGAAGCGACCAGCATTGCAGATGCGCTCAAATAACTCACCACCAGAGGCATACTCCATTACAATGGCAAGATGTGTAGGAGTAAGAATAACCTGAAAAGTAATTTTCTGATGAGTTATTCAACAGTTATTGCTCCTTCTAACAACTTGATATAACATGGAAGCAAAGTTTACCTCTTTGAACCTGATGATATTAGGATGTCTCAATGATCTGTGGTTAATTATCTCTCTTTGAACATTTTCATCAATCTGCTTAAGAAAAACAGGCTGGCAACTAGAAACATGCAAACACTTAAATGCTTAAAAAGGTAAGGATGTCTAAAGTAATCTTTACAACAAAAGGTTGGTCCACACCCAAATCATCTCCAAACTTCTTTTGCTTTCACATATAAGTTGATCAATTACAAGAGAAAATAAGGAAAGCATTACATCCCTATTTGCGTTGCCAAACTTCTAGAAAAGTAGATTTTTAATTTCACTTGGTATGTAGGTATGTATATAAATCTCTGTGCATGGATATACATTGAGGGTGAAGAATCTAAAGATGACAACTCAACACAGCTCTCGATGCAACTTGAAAAACGTTGCAGCCGGAGGTCTGTGCCAGTCAAAAAATAGTAAAGGAGCTCTTTTATGGCTTTAAACCACTCATAATAACCAAAAATAAAGTTCTGTACATTCCTTCACCACTAACAGAACCTACTCCAGTTCTGGTTGCATTTTTTGCCAGTTGCCAACCTTGACAGTGAGTTTATGGTCACGCTTATCATAAAAGGGCAAATGAGCTGGAAAAGCCAACAGAAATGAGATCTTTACATTCCGAGAGAGAGAGAGAGAGAGAGAGAGAGAGAGAGAGAGAGCGCTTTACATCCTTCAAAAAAGAGAGCTTTCTTTTCAGGGAAAAAAGAAGAATTGAGAACTTTACAACTACCTAAAAGGGATGTGATTGAATCCTGCAAGCAAGGGTAAACAGAATTCTACCAGTGTTGTTGAGCAAGAAAACACCAGACAAACCCGAGACGCGTCAAACACATTGCAGAACAAAAAAAAAACTAACAAATTTGCATGTCAATTTGACGAAAAGGAAATTGCAAAAGGTTCATGTTAAAGCAGTAATAAGATCGATAATTTTATAGCCGGATTCGAGAAAAAGAATCTTCGAATAAATCAATTGCAGGCAAGCCATTGCTGACCTTCTCGCCGCGCTCGATGTACTTGACGGCTACGAGATCCTTGGTTTGCTTGTCCCTCATCAGCCGCGCGATTCCGAAGTTGCCGGAGCCGATGTCCCTGACGAGCTCGTACCGGTCGCTGTCGTGCATTATGGGCAGATCCATCGCCGGCCCGACAGTCAGCGCCGCCCGATCCATTAATCTCGCCGTCCGCCGCTCCGCCCCCCTATTCTCTCAAATCATCACCGAATCCGTCACACCACTGATGGCGCGCAAGCAAAAACGGAAGGAACGAGCAACAACCTGTTCCCCCCGCTCCTCCACCGATCGTGTCGACACGAGGGCCAGTAGAATCCGATCGGCGCCGGTGGAGGAAAGAGACGGCAAAAAGGAGGGGCCCCCGGGAGCCCGTGAAGACTATGGGTCGATTTCGGCCTCAGATCGCTCCGTTTCTTGCTCTCAAGACGTCCCTTTTCTTTCTACTGTTAGGGTTTTGATAGGGGATTGGGCGATCTTTGTCTCCTCTTTGCTCGTGACTGTCTTAAAGCTTTCTCCTTTCTTTTCTTCCTTGCTGAGGAGAGTGTGTGCGCGCGTAATGATGATAAAATTAACAACAACAAACAACATGATAGTAACTACGATATTAATTAATTAATAAGAGCATTGATACGATGCACAAATAGAAAATATCTGGTCGATAGCACAAAAGTCACGAGAGTACCCCGAGTGGTAAAGTAACAATGCTACTTTTGTTGTCCTAGGGGTTGACATACATAAACTGTTTAGTTTAAATATATGAATTCTTAAGCTTGATCCTTCCTTTATTATCTTAACTGCGAAATAAACTAAATTGAAATTCTAAACGAGCAGTCAAAAGTTTAAATCTCAACATTTTCATTAGGTGCAAAATTAATTTTAATATTCGAATTAAATGAATATTAGTTAACCGTAATAAGGAAAATGCCCCCTTGCGCGTAGGTCGCAGAAAAAGCGGACGCTTGATTCCTTGTCGTGCCACTGGATCACAACCGAGCGGCTCGCACCCAATACCCAAAACACCCCTCCGTCACGTGAAAAATCCCCGACCGGGTCCGTACTGCGTCTCGACGAAAGAAGCCGGTCGAGCGGGTGGAAGTCGCCCTTGGTTAAGCGAACCAGCCTCCGGCCGTGCTTTTTCTAATGTTCCTTCTTGGGCGAGTAATTGGGATAGTTTCTCAAGGGCAACATCGGTATCGTGGCGTTCGGAGTGGGGCACAAGTGGTTGCGACCACCGCCATTGCTGGTGGGTTTGGAGTTCGAGGGAAATGGAGCTGCTACGTGGTTGGGAAAATAAATGCAGAACTTTTTCGTGTCATAAATGTATGATGACGCAATCAGGTACAAACATAACTTCCGTACGAGAGACGCATGTGGAGTTGCTAAAATTTGTTGTTCTCATTTTAATTTTAATTTTCACGTTGAACGTCGTATGTTGTGCTATTTGTTGAGTTAATGTCATTTTAAATTCATCATTTTACTGTTATTTTATTTATTATTCCCTCTTTTAAGTGTTTTTCATTTTCATTCAATCATACTTATTAAATAATCTCACACTCATTAACTATCTATCATCTCTTTCTTCATGTTATTAATTCATGCAATTAATTAATTTTTATTAATAGTATAATTCAGATTATTGAACAAACATATTAATTTAATTAATATAAAAATTACAACATAATTAAACATATAATATTATTTTATGTATATATAAAATAAAGTGGAAATAAGAAGAGGAAAACTATTTTTAGTGTAATCGTTTCTCAAAATAATTAGTCCATTATTTTTTTATTTTTTATTAAGAAAATATTAATTATCAAGTTGATTCAAACATCTTTAATTAGTGTGTTAGATCCAATCTAATTCGTCGACATGCCTTAAAAATATTTATTTAATTACAAATAATTGATTGAATAAATTGCTTTAAAAAATGAGATTAGGTAGCATGCAATCAACTTTTGTACAATCAATATGCAACAAATAAATAAGGATAGTTAGATTATGTATGATTGAGATTCATCCTTTATTGAATTTAATGTTAAGTTATTAAATTTAATCTCAACTATGTAATCATCATCTAACGGTCCAAATTCATTGGATATATATTGGTTGTACAATTTTTTGTTGCATATTACTTAAACCCTTAAAAAATATATTATTAGTTTATTAACAAAAAAAACAAAAAGCAACTGACACTCTTTATAAATTTAATAATATTAAGAAATAAATATATTTCTATTTTTTTTATCTAATCTTATTATGATTTTCATATTAATTAAATTAATATATTTACCCAATAATTTAATTTATATCATTAATTAAAATACCAATAGCATCAAGAGAGATAATAGAGAAAGTGTGTATGATGGTTAAAGAAAAATAATTGGGTGGAAGTTGATGGGACTATAAGAAAGAGAATAGCAAATAAAGTAAAATAAAATAAAGAGTAAAATAATGAGTTTGGAGTTAGAGAAGTGACATTAAGGACATCCTTTGTTGGGAGTCCTTGTGTAACGCTCCGAGATTCACGTGACTATTAGGTGCTCAGAGTCGTCCCAAAGACGCTACGCAATTCTATGTAAATAAATTTTACAGAAAAAAAACTCTATAAAATGCGAAAATGATGGTAAGATTGTTTAATAATATATATTAGCAAGGAGTTGGAATGTCCATAACTCCACCATACTAAATATGCGGAAAATAAAAACTAAACTAATAATCTAATATGACTAAATCCTACACCATGTGCAACTTCTCTATCACTGAGCCTGACCACATGCATTACCATCTTCTATCATCTCACCTACAAGAATCCAGATGCAGAGAAAAACTCATGAGTATAAAATACTCAATACGTAGGATCTAACCATAGCAATAAATAAAAGATCATGGTGCTCAAATATCAATAATCGATAAGAAGTAATAAATAATATAACACATGATAAGATCATATAGGAAGGGCTCAATAATAAATCAATAGATCAATAAGAGCATGAATTAATAAAGGAGATCAGGTAAGAGATCAATCAATATCAATTATCAATTATGCATGATCACTATGACAAATATGCAATTTAACAATTTTCTATTATCAATATTTGTGGTCATTAGTCAATTACCAATTTTTATTCTATTCAATAGGCGGAGGCAGAGCCAATCAACGCCAAAATCCAAATGACCAGGGTTTAATTCAATTCGATTCTATTCTATTCAATTTCAATTCTATTCAATTCAATTAGGGAGCGCTCATCCAATTATGGAAAACTTCATATCTCTTTCATGTAGACCAATGGGAGATCAAACCACGGCAAGCCGCCCTTCAATAGTAGCGCTAACAATAGCTTTGTGATGGCGGAAGATCATGACCATCACAGGACAGGCATAGCTTCCCTAAATGATGACGTCTCAAACCTCTAGGTACACTATCTGCCCCATACAATATGATAATAATAATGGCCTAGGAGGCTTAAAGACAATCGGAGAACATGGAGACCCAGTAATTTCCATCTTTTATCTTGTTTATCCTAAAGACCTATCTTTAATAATTTACCTTAGGTTAAACAAAGATTCAATCAGGGAAAAACTACTGGATCAATATCATGACGGATAATAGGATCTGATATGGTAACAATGAAGATAATCTCAAATCAAATTTAATAAGAATTAGATGAGGTCAGATCTGCTAATAATATAATTCAGGAACAACTATAGCAACTATTCAATTAAAATATTACAATTGATGTCTTCTGTCCCTAGAACTCGGCCCGCGTCGGGTGGAACCCGGGCCGCATTCAGAAATGGTCAATATTACCTCGGCCAGGGCAAATTCGGGCCGAGTGTATGATGAACTCGGGCCGGGTCGGCTGGTTCACCTCCAAAATGATCACGCCGAGTCCGAGTCGAGCCGAAGCCGAACCCGGTTCGGACCAATAGGAATCCGAGCCGGGTTGGACAACCCGATCCAGTTCCGAATCCAATTCGGTCCGGATTCAACCAAATCCAGGCGGGGCATAGCAGAACTCGGGCCGGGTTCTGCCGGCCATGGAGAAGTGTAGTCCGACGCGACTTTTCGACCATCATAATTATGCCATACGATGTCTAAACTATGCGTATGATATTTCAATAGAATCCTGGTACAAAGGAGAAAAGATTAGGGTTCCATGTCGTGGAAACCGATGACATAAGAATTCCTCCTACGTAGCTAATGCTGGCTGAAAAATCAACTGGATTCCCTTCTTTGAAAATTTGCACGAACACCGAACTTTGGCCGGCGATTGCTCTCTGTCATCGCTCCAAAACTCGCGGCCACCACCTGGAACTTCTTCTCCTATATGCAGGCTTTGAAACCAGTCACCACATGTTCTCGGTGGTGCTTCGGTTTGCATGCAAACGAGAGGAAAAGAGGGCTTGTGAGCAGAATTCTGTTTTACAGAAAAAAGAGTTTCCAACCATCCTTTAATGCATATTTATAAGTGCAAATTTGAGATATCAATTCTATTAGGCCTTGGACTCTTTTAGAATTAATCTTGACCATCCATCAATGACTAATCACTTGTTAATTATTCAGATTTATTTAAATCCGAATTTACTTCATAAATCCATGCTTCTCTCCCTAACAATTCTATCTTTATTCAAATTCTATCCTCTTTCTCCATCTTATCTCATAATTTCCATCAATTTCGGAATTAATTAATTCCAAAATATTAACATTGAGATTTTCATATTCATTAAATAAAAATAAATATCCTTTATTTATTTTCTAAAAATCCGGGTCGTTACATCATAACCTCCTAAAAAATAAATTCGTCCTCGAATTTGCTTAAGGAAAAATTACATCAACTATTTAAACAATTCTGGAAAGTCCTTCCTCATTTCATCTTCCAATTCTCAAGTAGCATCTTCGCCTCTATGATGTGTCTATACCACTTTCACCATAAGTACCATCTTATTCTTCAAATTCTTAGTATGGTACTCCAATATCTCTATAGTCTGTTCCGCGTATGTCAGATCCACATTCAAGTTTGGTTCTTCCATATTCACTATATTAGCATCATCATGCTGATACTTGCGCAACATTAACACATGAAAGATATTATGCACGTGTCCATATGATGGTGGTAGCGCCAACCTACACGCTGCATCTCCAATCAATGCAAGTATCTCGAATGGACCAACATACCTAGAGCTCAGTTTGCCCTTCTTACTAAACCTCATTACTCCCTTCTTTGGAGAGACTTTCAACATTATCCGATCTCCAACATTGAAGATCTGTTCTCTTCGTTTCTTGTCTGCATAAGTCTTCTGTCTAGTGAATGCTGCTTTCAATCTTTCTCTAATGAGATGAATCTTTTCAGCATCCTTCATAGTTTGCTCTAACATCTCATCTGACAAGAACTGTCATCCTCCCACCTCGCTCCAACAAATGGGGGAGCGGCATGGTCTTCTATACATGGCTGCAAAGGATGCCATGCCAATATTAGAGTGGTGAATATTGTTATATGCGAATTCAATTAGTGGGAGGTGAGTGTCCCAACTGCCACTCCAGTCCAAAGCACATGGTCGGAGCATATTTTTCAATGTTTGTATGGTGCGCTCAAACTGCCCGTCTGTCTGAGGATGAAACGCTGTGCTGAAATTTAATTTTATTCTAAAGGCACTCTAGATGCCCCACCAAAATTTTATTGTAAATCGTGAATCTCTATCCGACACAATGGAGACCGACACTCAATGTAATCGGATAACCTCCTTAATATAAATGTCCATCAGGCTTTCAACGGACTGCTTCCATTTAATGGGAATGAAGTGGGCCGCTTTATTAAATTGGTCCACCACTACCCATATCGCATCGTGGCCCTGCTGTGTTCTTAGAAGCCCTGTAACAAAGTCCATCGTTATCTTTTCCCATTTCTATTATGGGATTCCAAATTCCTGCAGTACTCCATATGGCCTTTGATGCTCAACCTTCACTTGCTGGCATACTATGCACTTTGCAACGTACTTCGCTATGACCTTCTTCATATTGTTCCACCAAAAGGTCTGTTGCAAATCCTTATACATTTTCGTGCTTCCGAGATGAATGGCGAATTCCAATTTGTGACATTCGTCAAGCACTCGTCTTCTTAATCCTTCATGGTCAGGAACCCACAAATGTCTCCGATATCTGACGACTCCATCTGAGACTAAAAAGTCGCAGGAATCTTTTCGCACAACTTGAGTAGATGGTCGTACTCATTGTCATTCAGTTGTGCCTTTTCAATCTTCAACATCAATTCAGGTTGCTTGTCGAGGTGTGTCATAATTCGTACACCATCACTGTTGGTCACTGGACTGGCCTGTATAATACAGTCGATCATATTCCAGCGACTCTCTCTCAGATATGCGAGTGACTCTATCCACTTCCTGCTAAGTGCGTCAGCGACCGAGTTTGTCTTTCCCGGGTGATAGCTGATGACAAACTCATAATCCTTTAGAATTCTATCCATATCCTCTGACACATATTCAGATCACGTTGAGAAAAGATATACTTCAATCTCGTGTGAACTGTGAAAATCTCAAACTCTTCACCATAGAGGTAGTGCCTCCAAATCTTGAGGGCGAAGACTGCCGCTGCTAGTTCAAGATCGTGTGTCGGGTAGTTCTTCTCATGTTTCTTCAACTGCCTTGATGCGTAGGCGTGACCTTCCCATGCTGCATCAAGACGCACCCCAAGCCGGTGCCACATTCGTCATTGTATATCACAAACCTCCTTGGCCTGAAGGTATGGTTAAAATAGGCGTCGTCGTCAATCTTTTTTTTAACTTCTGAAAGCTATCTTCACACTTCCGTGACCACTCATATTTGACGCCTTTCTTTGTGAGATTCGTCAGTGGCGATGCGATCTTGGAAAAGTCTTGTATAAATCTTCGATAGTATCATGCCAGTCCGAGGAAGCTCCTAATCTCCGATACGTTCTTTGGCTGCTCCCAGTTGGTAACTGCTTTCATCTTGGCAGGATCCACTGATATGCCATCCTTGCTGATGATATATCCGAGGAACATTATCTATTCCAGCCAAAATTCACACTTCAAAAATTTGACGGACAACTTGTGTTCTTGAAGGGTCTGTAGCACAACTCGTAAATGCTCCTCATGTTCCTCTGGACTCGAGGAATAAATCAGAATATCGTCGACGAAAATGATCACATACTTGTCCAGATATGACCTGAATACTCGGTTCATCAAATCCATAAAGGATGCTGGGGCATTGGCCAGCCTAAATGGCATAACCAGAAACTCGTACTGGTCATATCTTGTTCTGAATGTTATCTTCGGCACATCGTCATCAGCTATTCTAAGCTGATAGTAACAACTTCTGAAGTCGATCTTTGAGAACACTTTTGCCAAAGACAATTGGTTGAATAGGTAATCAATTCTCGGTAGTGGGTATTTATTCTTTATTGTGACCTTATTCAACATTCGATAGTCTATGCACAATCGCATAGATCCGTCCTTCTTCTTTACGAACAATACCGGAGTGCCCCATGTGGAGACACTCGGTCAGATGAATGCTTTATCCAATAACTCTTGAATTTGGGTATTCAATTCCAGCATTTTTGCTGGAGCCATTCTATATGGTGCCTTCGATATGGGTGCAGTAACCGACACTAAGTTGATGTGGAAATCGATCTCCCGCCGAGGTGGTAGTCCTGAAACATTAACTGAAAAAACGTCTGGAAATTCCTTTACCACCTTAATGCTATCTCGATTTATCTCAGCCCAGTCCGTCTTAATTACACTTGCAAAGAATCCTCGACATCCTTTCTTCAGTATCTTCTGGACTTTGATGGCTGACACCAGAACCTTATCCTGCTCTAGTGGCGTGCCTCTGACAATGGTCTGAGGTCCTTCTGGTGCTCCGATCACGATCTTCTTTGCTCGGTAGTGTATGTAGTGTGTAGGTAGGCGTCATGGTAGGACAACCAGTCCATGTCCAACACCACGTCGTAATCCCTGATCGGGATGATGATTAGATCACGAGAAGTTCTTGCCGTCCACTTCAACTGACACCTGGGGAATGTACTTTTGGGTGACGATGGACTCCAAAGATGTGCCGATGTCGAGTGGGAATCCTGGCTTCATACTCAATAGTGGAGCAAATTTCTTCGAATCAAACAAGATGTTAGCATGAATGCCATCAATTTTAAGCATACCTTGGATGGTGTCGTTCGCTCTCTACTCGTCAGTAGGCCGCACGTTATAGACTCGGCCTTACACCATCTTCGGTGGCCCATCAATACACTGAGGAGGTGGTGCAGCGCGCCTTGATTCCTTACACTCTCAGGCGAAGTGGCCCACCTTGCCACAGTTCAGACACGCGCTCGTTTTCTGATAGCACTCACCGGGATGGAATCGATGGCAGAAGTCATAGGCATTCTGTTGCTCCCTCCTCTCAGGATAGGGTCTGCCCCTATTTCGATCATTGTGATGACGATTGTCACGTCTATCGTCATGTCTGCGATTCCTATTGCGATTCTGGTGCTGCGACTGATTTGCAGGTGTCTGGTGCTGCTGTTGGGCTCCTGCCTGGTCGTCATCCTCCAGATATATGACGAACTCTTCAGCAAATTGAAGGGTATGACAATTCCCTCATTTTACTCTTTTCCTGAGGCTGGACTTTTGGTCATCCACCCAGCGTTTCACGCGATCTGATTCCGTCTATTGTAGGATAGAGTACATTTCCAAGTTCAGGAATTTGGTCAGGTACTGCTTTATAGTCAGGTTGCCCTACTGCAGTGTGAGATACTCCTTTTGCCCCCTGCCCCTCTCATAGGCAGGGATGAATCTATCTCTAAAGGCCTTCTTAAAGTCCTCTCAGGTGACATGGTCCTGGCCTGAGAACGTTGTCAGCTTAACGGCCTTCCACCATTCTCTAGCTTCACCCTTCAGCTTACGATTGGCGTAAATCAGTTTGCGGTCCTCGCCGTAGTCCACCTCGAGGAAAATCTGCTCGATCTTCTCGATCCAGCTCTCAGCATCCTCAAAGTCTTCCTTCCCATCAAATTGAGGGGACTGCAACTTCATGAACCTTTCAACTATATCCTTGCGATCCTGAGCAGGCTACCATGCGTAACTCCTAGGATAAAACTACGCAGTGTGAGCAGAGTGAGGTCCATGAGGTAAAGACCCCTGCCTCTGCTCCTCCTGATGTCCATTTATCTGCGAGCCTTGGACCTGTCGCTCACTAGCCTGTGAGCCTTGGGCCTGTTGGAGAGCCCGTTGCGATCCACTCCTAGGGGCCCGTGGGATATGATTCGGAAAGGCCATAGCAGCTGCTCCAACATAACAATAGAAATAACAATTCTATTAGTGTGAGCTCCATAATTCATCTACTGATACAATACTTACTTGGCCCTACTTGATGGTTGCAGTGGTTGCTCGTGACGGTTGCACATGGACTCAATTCTATTTATTAGAGATAGATAAGAAGTGTCTCTCCTTAGGCTCTGATACCTTTTGTAACGCCCCGAGACCCACATGACTATCATGTGCTCAGAGTCGTCCCAAAGGCGCTATACAATTTTATGTAAATAAATTTTGCAGAAAAAACTCTATAAAATACGGAAATGATGGTAAGATCGTCTAACAATATATATTAGCAAGGAGCTGGAATGTTCATGACTCCACCATCTAAATACGAAAAATAAAAGCTAAACCAATAATCTAGTAAGACTAAATCCTACATCATGTGCAACTTCTCTGTCACTGAGCCTGATTACCTGTATCACCATCTTCCATCATCTCACATGCATGAATTCAGATGCAGGGAAAAATCCATGAGTATAAAATACTCAGTACGTAGGGTCTAATCATAGCAATAAATAAAAGATCATGGTGCTCAAATATCAATAATCGATAAGAAGCAATAAACAATAGAGATAAAACCATATAGAAAGAGCTCAATAATAAATCAATAGATCAATGAGAGCATGAATTAATAAAAGGGATCAGATAAGAAATCAATGGATCAATTATGCCTGATCACTATGGCACCTATCCAATTTAATAATTTTTTATTATTAATATTTGTGATCATCGGTCAATTATTAATTTTTATTCTATTCAATAGGCGGAGGCAGAGCCAATCAACGCCAAAATCCAAATGACCAATGTTCAATTCAATTCAATTCAATTTTGATTCAATTCAATTTAATTAAGGAGCGCTCAGCCAATTATGAGAAACTCGATGTCTCTTTCATGTAGGCCAGTGGGAGAATAAACCACGGCAAGTCGCCCTCCAATAGTAGCGCTAATAATAGCTTCGTGATGGCGGGGAACCATGACCACCATAAGACAACCATAACTTTCCTAAAGGATGATGTCTCAAACCTCTAGGTACACTATCTGTCCCATACAATACGATAATAATAATGGTCAGGGGGCTTAGAGACAGTCGGAGAACATGGAGACCTAGCAGTTTCCATCTTTTATCTTGTTTATCCTAAAGACCTATATTTAACAATTTACCTTAGGTTAAACAAGGACCCAATCAGGGGAAAACTACTGGATCAATATCATGATGAATAATAGGATCTGATATGATAACAATGAAGATAATCTCAAATTTAATAAGAATTAGATGATGTCAGATCTGCTAACAATACAATTCAGGAACAACTATAACAACTATTCAATTAAAATATTACAATTAATGTCTTTCGTCCCTAGAACCCGGCCCGCGTCGGGTGGAACCCGGGCCGTTTCCGGAATTGATCAATATTACCTCGGCCAGGGCAAACCCGGGCCGGGTGTATGATGAACTCGGACCGGGTCGACCGATTCACCTCCAAAACGATCGCGCCGAGTCCGAGTCGAGCCGAAGGCGAACCCGGGTCGGGCCAATAGGAATCCGGGCCAAGTTAGACAATCCGATCCGGTTCTGAATCCAATTCGATCTGGATTCAATCAAATCCAGGCCGGGCACAGCAGAACCCGAGCCGGGTTCTACCGCCGACGGAGAAGTGCGTTCCGACGTGACTTTTCGACCATCATAACTATGTCATACAATGTCTAAACATGCGTATGATATATCAATGAAATCCTGGTACAAAGGAGAAGAGATTAAGGTTTCATGTCACGAAAACCGATGACATAGGGATTCCCCCTACGTACCTAATGTTGGCTGAAAAACTAACTGGATTCCCTTCTCTGAAAATCTACATCAACGCCGAATTTTGGCCGACGATTGCTCTCTGTCCTCGCTCCGAAACTCGCGGCCACCGTCTGGAACTTCTTCTCCTATTTGCAGGCTTTGAAACCAATCACAACACGTTCTCGGAGTGTCTCGATTCGTGTGCAAATGAGAGTAAAAGATGACTTGTGGGCAGAATTCTGTTTTGCAGAAAGAGGTTTCCAATCACCCTTTAATGTCTAATTATAGATGCAAATTTGAGATATCAATTATATTAGGTTTTGGACTCTTTGAGAATCAATCTTGGTCATCCATCAATGACTAATCACTTGTTAATTATTTAGATTTATTTAAATCCGAATTTACTTCATAAATCCATCCATGCTTATCTTCCTAACAATTCTATCTTTATTCAAATTCTATCCTCTTTCTCCATCTTATCTCTTAATTTCCATCAATTTTAGAATATTAACATTGGGATTTTCAGATTCATTAAATAAAAATAAATATCCTTTATTTATTTTTTAAAAATTCGGGTGGTTACATCTTGAATTTTCACACCTTTTCTTTTGCCTTGTCACTCTTTTAACAATTACTAGTGTGACAATTACTCTTTTAACATGAAATTAGATGAATCATGGGTTTATAAAATATATAAATATTACTTTAATATTACTTAAAATATAATAATTATAAATTGTATAAATAATTTATTAATTTATCTATTTTTTGTGTCCCAATTATTTTCCTCTCTTCTTAGAAAATAAGATATATTAATTCTTTAGTCTATTTCATATCTATATGAATTTTATGATACATATAATTAAACATTATATTTTTTTGATAACTACACTAATTATTTGGACCATAGCCATAGGGCTTATGTAAAGAAATGAATAATATACTAAAAAATTATAGCACTTGCACAATAATGATATTTTAATAAGAAATGAAAAAAACTAAAATGCTATAAACAAATATGATAATTGAATAAAAATTAATGTTATTGATTCTATATAATCATTATATATTGAATTAATAATTTGTTGACTTAATAAAATTAATATTTAAAAATTCTAGTTATATGTCTAAATGTCTAATCAAGCTTGAAATAGTTAGTTGTATCTGATATTTTATCTCATTGTTTTTCTTAATTGGATGTGCAGTTACATGTGTGGTATGTCTAATTTATTTCTTAAGTTTAACAATTAAGATTGAGGTTAGATTAAACATGTATGATCCTAAGGAAAATGAACTAGATATATGAAAATTTTAAATAATTAGGTTAAACTAACAACAAACTATAAATAATTTATATTATAACTTCTACATAATTTGATCGCTAATTTCTTAAACAAATGTTATATTTTTTCATTCACAAATAGAATTTTATAATTTTCAATAATGTAGAAAATAACATAAAACCATATAGTTTTTTTTTTCATCCTTAGATGATTATGGATATCTACTATACAATAGCCATTAAAATAATTATATAGGTAATTATTTTATTATTAACTATCATATAATTATAATATATGTAAGGATTTTTTTGTTATCCTTAGTTAATCGATTGACTACTTAATTAAACTCATTTCCAAAGTTCATATTATTAACTATATATTAATCCACTACTTAATTAATCGACTATTGTAAAAGAGGATAGTTAACATAAATAATTATTTTATGATAAGAAGGATGAGTTTTTTTGACAAAGATGTCTGCATTAGTAATCTCTAAAAATTATAAATTAGAAATATTTATTTATATTTCTAAGAGGATTAATTAAATGTTTCACTTTTCTCTTAAAAATTTCATGTAAAAAATTCATAAATATAATTTAAAATAATTATACAGATAAATAATGTAATTATTATTTTTTGGTTAACACCATCCACCGTCCCTTTTTCTATCTGTTAAACAAAAAAGAAATAACACCTCTAACAACAAAAATTAGGTGCATATACATAGACCTATAGAAATAAAGTAAAATAAATGAGTTAGTAGTAAAACTTCAAGTGAAAACTTATTCCAAACTATCTTCATTATGAAAATTCATAAACTGGTTTATAAATAAATTTCCAACTAAATAATAATAAATTAATGTTTGTTAACAAAATCCGTTAAAAAAAGAGAGAAGACAAACCCACTTCGATAAAAATAAGTAAGTGCCACACAAGATTGCCTTATTTTAATTAATATTTTTCAATTTGTTGGTTTATTACTTAGATATTAATATTGTTAACTTTTGTATATTATCTAAAACTTAAAAAGCTATTATAGTATTTCATTTACAAATTATAATATCATTTACATCAAAACATATGAACTTTGACAATTCCATAGAAAAATCTATAGCCAACGATAAGTTGGAACTGAGTTTAAATGGTATTAAATTTTAAAAATGAGGTTCATATCATAGTTTGATCATAAATTTTCTCTAACTAATAAATTAATTATTCAACTATGTAAAGACCTAGAAGATTAAAAGCAATGGTCAAAGTAAAAAGCGATAATATATTAATTTAGGACAACAATGTTAAACTTGACATGATCAAGGCAACCAACCATGCCTTAATTTGTACCTTTCGATTACACATACACTAAGAAAATAGGCATAAAAAATAAAGAATATATGAAGATTATGTACCTTCCTATTTGTGGGGTCAAACCTGTTAAAAAAATAAGCCATATAATATAATTATGAAAATAAGTCATATAATAAACATGAAACTTTCAAAATATGATTATATATCAATGAGATAAAAATTGAATTAATTAGGTAAATAATAAATGAATACATAATGTCTAATTAATTGTTAAAGATAAAAAAGAAATAATTGCATAGTAAACTACATAAAAAAACACCAGAAGAAAGAATCTCATCAGTAGGAAAGAATGTGGAGGAACATGGATTGAAGTTGATTTCCTCTGTGGTATTTATAAGAAAGACATTACATGTAAGAGGGATCAAGGAGACAGTTACTAAAGTAAGTCCACCATTATTAAAATTATATTTATTTAATAGCTTCCATAATACTAAAATTTATTAAAAATAAGTTATTTATAATTAAATGCCAATATGTCTATGGATGGTTATGGATGGTTATTATCAACTACTCCAATAAAATTATAATTATTATAATTATAAAATTTATAACCATATAAAATAGTAAAGATCTATAATTATTATAATTGTATGGATAATAAAATTACGTAATTAACATATTTGATAATCATAACTGACAAATATTATTAAAAAAATTTGGGTCAATTATCATGCCAAATGTCAATTTATCTCCTTTAAATATAGTATAGAGATAGATAAATTAATTAATATTTAAATTAATTTTAAATTGTTAGGGGACGATTACTAATTAATCATTCAAATTACTAACTAATTAATAATTAAAAAACTATAATAAGTTAATTCATAAACTTATGGATAATATATCCACTACTCTAATAAAATTATATAATTAACCATATCCTATAACTAATTCTAATAATTAATTACTTCCAAAGTAATTAAAAATTAATATCTTAATTAGAATACATGTGGCATCCCATGCTTGTGCCAAATGTCATCCTCTCCTTCCATATTATTTTCCTTTTAATATAATATAGATAGATTGGTTAATTGTATGGAAAAGGAGAAAATAAACCCACAATGATATATAACAAAATATGCAAGTTCCACACACACACACCAATAGCAAAGTTATCAAAAGACATGATTAAAGAGAACACATGGAGGACATGGCTTGATTTCCCTTGGTATTTATAATGTGAGAAATTGAGTGTTACTAATTAAGTTTAAATTATTAACTAAAAATTAATTCAAATGATTATGGTAAATTAATTTATATTTTAATTAAGTATAAATTGGTAGAGGACAATAGTTACGTACCAATTAACCATTCAAATTGGTAACTAATAATTAATAAAAATTTTATGATAAAGTAGTTATAAAATTATATAATTTATTAATCATTAAGTATCATTTTTTTCTATTAGATGGTTATAGATAATTGTATCCACTAAACTAATAAAATTGTATAATTATTTATATATCGTAACTAACTAACTAACTCTGATAATTAATAATTTAAGAAAAACTAACTACAAATTAATATCGTATGAACATGTTGATAAATATTTGAATTAAAATATGACATAAATTATAGGACATGTGGCACTCCATAAATGTGCCAAATTTCATCTTCTAATGAAAAGTACTCTCCTTTTAATATAGTACTAGTATGATGACCCGCGCGATGCGCGAAGGACACAGAATTAAACACAAATTTTGGTTATAAAATAAGAAATTTTATTTTGATATAAATTATATAGTCATTTTCTCACCTTAGAAACTTATATATGTAAATATGTTATAATAAATTAAATTTATTTGAAATTATTTTTTAAATTTATTACAATCTCTTTCATTTTTAGTTATGTTTTACTCTATCTTTTCCCCCTTAACTTTGTTACTTTGTTAACATCTATTTAATTTACACATGACAATATAGAAACAACGTGACTTTTCCTTTTAAACTATATATCTTTTTAATTTTGATATAATATAGGTATAAATATCAATTGATATCTATATTTTTTTGAAATAATATTATGCCTTAGAATTAAGTAAATACTATTTATTTTAGTATTTTTAACAATTTCTTTTATTTTTATTTTATCTATTTCATTTTTTATGTGACAACGTAAAAATGTCATATTTGACATGCTATATGTATGTAAAGAAATATAACATAAATAAATTAAATTATTATATATCATACTAAAATAACTATTAAAATTATTTAAATATTTTAAGCATTATATGTGACTTAATGAAATAGTGCCATAGGTCAACTTCTACCTTTCCATTTAATTATATATGCTATATTTATATGGAGATATTGATGATCAAATGCCAAATATGATAATTATATGTAAATTTTTTTATTACTTATATTTTGTTATAATTTGTAGATAATTATATTTTGTTGTCTATTTTTAAAAAAATGTCTACCACAATGCATTCACTTCTTAATTAAGTATATTTTATAATAACTTATTTTAAAATATATACTTAATTGTTATAACTTTCTTCCAACAATCTATATAAGCAATTATATTTTTTCATTCTTAAAAATTAATTAATGTCACGATCTAACTTTAAGAATTCAATTATCTAGATCATATTACATGGCTTCATGACAGGGTTACATTCAACTTTTAACTCTTTTAAGGTGCGTGTATATATGAATGTTATGTATGTATTAAATATAAATAATGATTGAAGTTAAATATTTTATCTAATATAACTAAAAGTTTATATCTAGTGTTGACAACATTTATTTTAATAAGAAATATAAGTAATATTTTTTTAATATTATTATTTGAGTATAGGTGTCAAATTTTTAAGATGATCATAAATTAATTCCATACAAATCCTCACCTTGGTTACACTTATATATATATATATATATATATATATATATATATATATATATATTACTTCTTAGTGTTTGATAATATTTACATGAGGAACTAAAAAATATATGATATATTTATATAAATAATATTTAGTTTATTCATGTTGTCATTATAGATATACATAATATATTATTTAAAAGTAAATTTAAAAAGATTATTTTGTGTGTGTTTATTCATCATTTGCGTTGCTCTCAATGGAACAATAAGAATATATATATATATATATATATATATATATTTATAGATATGAAATATGATTGTTATATTTATCTTCTATATAACTTAACATTAGAATTTATTTCTATTTTTTATTTTATTATGTGTCACATGCTTCTACCTTCAAGTCTTAAAAAATTATCGATAGATTGACTTAATCCGAAAAGATAGCTATAAAGTTTGTGAATTCTTCCTATTTTATAGTCCATCTTATCTATTTCATTTTATAAACTTCAAATGTGGGATTAAATTACATAGTTGAATATAATTCCATTTTCATTTATATTTGGAAACCTTTGAATGTGGGACTAAAAGCATATTTGATAGATAGATACAAAAAATTACTAATTTTATTGTATATGATAAATTCTAGTTCATAATAGTTTTTTTAAAAAATATATAATTATTTAATATAATTTTATTTCATATGTGGCATCATAAGAATTTTTCATTTGGCAACTTCTACCTCAGCATATATTATATATATATATATATATATATATACATAGATACGTGTGAATATAAATATATAACTATATTATTTATAATATTTTATTTTTTTATTATAAAGGAAATATAATTTTAAAATTATAATTATATTATATAGGGAACATAGATATTTACTCAATATTAATCAATATCATCATGATATATATTAATTATAAATATAAATTATTTTGTTTATTATTATAACATAAATAAAATACTTTATAAACTTTCATTTAAAAAATAATTTTAACGATAGATTGCTTAATGAAATAATGATACTTAGCATCTTCTATCTTTTCTTTTTATATAAATAAATAAATATGGATATAAATGTGTAAACTTCAATAACTAACAAAAAAAGTTTTTAGCATTAAATGATGTGATACTCATTGATATTATTAAGTTTACCTTAGTAATAATTTTGTGAATATTAATTCATTATGATTATTATCATAATAATAATAAAATAGTTATGTTTTTTATTAATAATAAATGTAATTATTATTATTATAAGATTAAAGATGCAAGTTTTTAACTTAAATATCTTCATATACATACAACATTTTGTTAGCATATAGAGACATACACTTAGAGATATGTACATGACATTTATATCATAAAGGACGTCAAGTATACTACTATTTTAGAAGCATAATCTATTCATAGTCACAAATATTGAATTTAAAAATATGAATAAACATATATATATTTCATAATGAACTTTTGAATATCATGATGGTATTATAATAAAATATTTTTTTATCACGCACATGTGTATATTCGTATGCCCGCACGTACTCTTTGCTTTTAAAGAGAGAGTCGAATATGTAAATAAAAATTGAGAGCCCCTCTATTTATATATGGTGTACAATACACAATTTGTATATACAATTTATAAAAAAAATATTTCTTATTCTTAAGAGAAAGTATGCACACATAATAGAATGTATAACTTGCTATTGCAATATGCACCATTGCATCATATATATCGCGATATTTATAGCTAATGTAGATAATATAAAGAAATAATAATTAAATTAGAAACCACTCAATAAACTTTTATAAATATTACACTATATCTTATTTACAATATAAAACTGTATCATAAGTAATATAATTAAATAATAATTTAAGTAATAATTAAATTTTGTTATAGGTGATTAAGTATCTTATATTAGTTTCTAACTAACTATCCAATAATAATAAAATGATTATTTTGTTTGATATGATTGATATGCATAAATCTTCTATATTGATAAAACATCAATAACAAAATGATTAAATTTGGTTGATTTTTTTGTTATTAGCTAATTACGCATCCTGCATTTGTTTATAATGAACTATACATATGGATATACATATAATAATAAATCTAAAAACTATTAATAATATTAAAATAATGATTAAGTCTAGCTAATTATTTTATTATTAGCATATTATCTATCCTATATTAGTTTATAACAAATTATTCAATAATAACAAAATGATCACAAATCTTAGTTGTTTGATATTATAAAATAATTGATGTACGTAAATCTTCTATCTCCGTTATAGAACACTAACCTCATAACAATAAGAAATAAATATATATGACTAAAACTTATTAATAGAAATAATATAGGATTATAAATATTATTAACACAAAAATATATGAATTATTTCACATATTAATTATACTAACAAAATGATTAAATTTAGTTGATTATTTTATTATTAATTAATTATGTATCCTATATTGATTTATAACAAACTATCCGATAATAACATGATTACAAATCTTAGTTGTTTGATATTCTAAAATGATTGATATATGTAAATCTTCTATCGCCTTCATAGCATAACAACCTGACAATAATAAAAAAATAACATATACAATTCATAATTATTAGTATATATAATATATGAGAATAAATATTATTAACACAAAAATATATAATTTATTTCCTATATCATTGGCTATAGAAAAAATCATTCATATATATATATATAAAATAAATATTATTAACACAAAAATATATAATTTGTTTCCTATATCATTGGCTATAGAAAAAATCATTCATATATATATATATATATATATATATATATATATACACACACACACAAATACAGATAAGGCGATATATAAGATGTAGATACATATATGCTTATCTTTATTTGTATATATAAAATGTAGATATATATATCTGCATACATAGCTACTTATTTGTATCATATATATTGAAAACTTTGATGATACTTATATTAGTCATCAATAGATATCATCATTAGAGTATGAAATGCATATATGTAACTCGAACTTTATAAAATTTATCTTTCCTTATATAAAAATTAGAATATTTAATTTTTATCAGACAAAGAAAAATTATATAAAAGTATTTTTTTATCGTACACAAACTTATATTTGTGGGTCCTCACATACTCTTTGCCTTCAAAGAAGGCGTCGAGTATACAAATGTAAATTAAAAGCTCCATATAACATTTAATATTTTTATTAAAGGAGAGAAATTATATATAAATATTTTTTTATCATGCACAGACTTATATTTGTAGGTTCGCAGGAACTTTTTCCTTCAAAAGAATGTATCAAGTATGTAAATAAAACTGAAAGTCCCTCTATTTATAATTACAAATATATAATTTAAAAATATAAATAAATAAAATTATATATATTTTTAATAACTAACTTTTGAGTTTTCATGATTATATAATTAAAATATTATTTTTTTATACATCCAATTTATGAGAGCTCGCACTTTCAATATATATATATATATATAGATATTTTCTAATAACTAACGTTTGGGTATCCATAATTATATAATTATAATATTATCACTTTATATATCCAATTTATGAGAGCTCGACACGTGTCACTTTCTACCTCTGCTTTATTTTTTTATACATTCGATTTATGAGAGTTCGACACGTGACACTTTTAATATATATATATATATATATATAGATATTTTGTAATCACTAACATTTGAGTATCCATGATTATATAATTATAATATTATCACTTTATATATTCAATTTATGAGAGCTCGATACATGCCACTTTCTACCTCTGCTTTTATGTATATATATAGATATATAGATTGTCACTCTCAAAAATAATTCAAGAAGGAAATTACCCATAAGTAAAGTGATCACCCACACCATAACAAAAGCACTTTTAAATATATTTAATTATTTTTAATATCAAACAAAATAGTTAACTAATTCATTATTATTTAAGATCAAATAAGATAATTAATGGATCTTATCATATAGAAAAGTGATGAGTACTATTATGGATAAAACTTTGAAGTGCATATACAATGATTTTTTATATATACTTCAAATTTCTATTCATAGTGGTAATGTTATTAAAATTAGACAGTGAATCAGGAATCGGCATCGAGTTTGGTCCAATTCAAAGCCAAAATTGGAATTGACCGAGAAAAAAATGGTTGAATGGGTATAAATCAATGAACCAAGAAATTGAGAAAAATTGGGTTCAATTTAAAAAGTGAGAAAAAAAAATAAAAACCACTACAAAAGAAAGACAATGCGGAAATAAAAAAATAAAAGGAAACTAATATATTTGAATAAAATAGTAAAACGGACAGGAGAGGACAATTAATAGAGAGATAAGAAGAAAGGCAAAAAAAAAAAAAAGGAAAGCAAAATAAATGGAAAGAGTGAGGAAGGAATAAAAAATGAAAATAAGAATAAGAAAATATAAAAGTGATTTACGGTGATAATAAAATAATATATTGTTAATAGCATTAAATGATAAAACATAGAGAAATAATGAAGAGAGAGAAAATTTGAGGAAATGGAAGTAAAATTAATGAAGAGAGGAAGGAAGAAATAGAAAAAGCATAGATTAAAATAAAATAAAATAAAAATATAAAAGTAATTTATAGTAAAAGAAAATTAACATATTATTAATAATACTTAGCAATATATAAAAATTTAATAATAATCTATTCGTATTAAATAGTAACAATTAGGAGCCATTTTCTCATCAGTAATAATATTTTTAAGTATAATAAATATCACGTGACCCAATGGCTTGATTTCACCCATTGTATCTAATTTTTCTCTTTGATTTGACGCTACTAATTTTTTTCACCTTTCTATTTCCCTTTTTTCTGTTTTCTTATTTTCTTTATATTACAAATTTCTCCTAAAATAAATTATTAATGAAATATAATATGTTCGTTATAAAAAATTAATACAGTATTATTTATTACTTATTTATTTCATTAAAAATTTCAATCTTTCATTACATAAAATATAAATTATTAAAAAATATTTTTAATTATAATTAATATATTTTTAATAAAATGACATAATTTTTTTTAGTATATATATTTATTTTTATATTTTTAAATAAATTTATAATATATATATTTATTATACATATTTTTAATCCAAACACCCACTAAAATTAACTCATCATATCTACTTTTTCATATCACATCAACTATTTTATTCCTCCACATCAAATTTTACTCTATCCAAATAGACACCGAACTAATTCAACTATTCTTCGGGAACTCTAGTTTCCGTTGCTAAATGGTCAAAGATGGTGTTGATTGCGTTGCTGCGAACTTCACCATTGCAAAATGCAAATTTTATGATGATGTATTTGTAGTTATAATTATAAAAAATATTAATTAAGTCAGTAAATTTTTTTATGACAAACTTTTGAATATATCATCTTATATGATAACTATCCCAAAAATATTATTATGATATATGTGTTATTAATATAATATATTTTATTTATTTATTATTTACTATCATAAGGAATATAAGTTTAAATTTTATTTTTTAAAAAAATAATACATGACTTATTGAGATGGTGACATGTGACAACTTCTACTTTTGCTTACGTATATCTACAAATTATTATTTTTATTCTATTATTTAAGTAAAGATGACTTCTCATGTTGTCATGACTCAACATAATACATCACACATTTTCAATCATATAAAGCTCTCTTATTTTTCTTATGTGATGACTCGTAAATGGAAGAGTAAATAAGTAACATTTTAAAATATTATTGTTATACATTTTATGATTTGGAATGCCATCTAGCATGTTTACTTCATTCTTTAATAATAAATAATAAATAATAAATAAATATATATATTTACATTAAATAATTTAATTTAATCTAAAGATAATTATAGTTCTTTATGAATTATTATCATAATTTTTATTTGCATGACATCACACAATAATATATAAACTATACACAAATTTATTTTTTTATTGATTATAGTTCTTTATTTCATATGTGACTTCATGAGAAATTGTTTTTTTTAAAGATGAAGGTAGATTAAGTAATAGAGTTAATAGAGTCCTCATACAAAAAGTTGAGGATTTCCAGAGGGAGAACCTCTTTCCAAAATAGATTATCTTGTGCTCTTTTATCCAAAAAAGCTAAGGAATTAACCTTTAAGTTAGCTGTCCGAGCAATGTGTTTACATTAAAATATGTGAACGACAAGAAAAGCTGTCTGATATTGATGATAAGGTTTTGCAACCACCGATTTGAATTGGTTTGATCATTGATGAGGTCTTAAGCTGAAAGGCAGTCCGTTTCTAGAGTAATCCCACTCGCTAGCAGTGAATAATCCCTTGAAGTATGGCCCATGCCTCCAACACTGAGTTGAAGTATTTATGTAAAGCACCTACACATAAAAATTTTGTGTTAAGCCTACCCCCGACCTCCGAACGCCCCACAAAGGAAGCATATGTTTGTAATGAAACAGATTGGAGGTGGGGGCTCCCAACACCCCAAGAGATGAGGTGTTGGGGACATCCCCTCAGCAAGCCACCGTAGCAATTGTCGTGGTTGAATTGAAATGCGCATCATTACAACACCGCAAGATCCCATAAAGTTAAGGTAAAAAGTTTCAAAAAATGTCACGAAAAAACAGAATCAAGGGAGAGATTTGCCTCATAAATCCAATCACCCTGAGCTCAAGAGCTGAAATGGGTGAAGGAAACATTCGTCTCAAATTTGAAAAGTTGCCACAGATGTTGGACAAAGGAATAATAAAAAAAATAAGTGTTCAGAAGAGGGGGAACAGAGAAGAAATGATAGGATTAAAATTGAAAATCAAAAGGTTCGTAGGGAGGCGGTTATAAGCAAATTTCCATAAAAGTATCTAAACTTTAGTGGATCTCAAGTTTCCATATTACATTTCAACCGGACCATCCAGGGGCATGAAGTTATAAATTGATTTACATGTGGAAATTTCATATTTGTTTGGTGCCATATCCATTTATCCTCATTGGGTATGACAGGCAAATGCATGGCTAAAAACTTACTCGACAAATACGGTGCAAAACATTGGTTAATCATCGTGGAGTTCCAAGAAGAATCCAGCATAAGGTCAACAATAGTTAAAGATGAAATCGGGAAAAAGTATTCACAAACATCGGCATAAAGCATAGTGGAACATTAAAAATCCAAGGATCATTGTAAGCATGAGTATTCACCCATTCTCAATATGTTTTCTAATACCAAGTTTTATAACATTTAAAGCTTGAGTATCGTCCTGGCAAACTTTGCAGGCAGGATTCAGATTGATTTAGAATGGAGAATAGCCTTTTGCCAACTAAAGCATATTGCATGTGATGTAAATTCCTAATACCCAATTCCCCCAACTTCTATTTTGCTGAATAGTGCTCCATTTGATTAAGTGTAGACTTTTCTTATCATTTGAGGAGGACCGAAAGGTTCTTGATAACTTTTCCAGAGAGGAGGTAAAACCAGAATAAAGTAAAGTGTGGATTTTATTAAGAAAGATTTTCCAGCATGATTTAAGGTTTTCATTTTTCATCCCGATAGTCTGTCTTGTAACTTAGTAGTGATATGGCTCATGGAGGCATTTGTAAGTCTCGTATAAGATACAGGGGTTCCCAAGTATGTGAAAGGATAGATGCCCGGGGCAATTTCTAGGACTTGTCTGATTTTAGCTTTTCTAACCATATTGAACTTAGGAGGGAAATATAAAATTTGTCGATGTTAATTTTTTGATTTGTCAAGGAATTGTAATGCTTAAACATTTTTAGGAGATTTTTGCACGTAGCAGTGGTGGCAGTTTTAGAATCTCAAAGGCATCAAGAAGAGGGGAGGGGGAGGGGGGGAGGGGGGGTTTGAATTGGTATTTAACACCGAAAGTATCGATTTCAAGAATTCATCGCAGAAACTTCATATTCGTTAAACTTTAAACCAAAACAACTCAGATCATATCAAAAACATAAGTGGCACTGCAAGAAAATTGAGATTTTTTGATGGGCCATTTGCGACGGACGAAAATCCTTTTCAATTTGCGATGGATACAATTCCATCGCAATTTTCGACGATTACAACCATCGGAAACTAAAATAATAAATTAAGAAATCTATAATATTATTATTTTATTTTTTGACATTTATAAACGTCGAAACTTCCGATGGATACTTATCCGTCGAAAGTTTCGACGGTCCAAACCATCGATAAGTGGAAAATAATATAATATAAGTGGTATTTTATTAATATAATTATCGATCGTTCAGGCCGTCAAAATTTCAGACGGTCCAAATCGTTGGTAACATAAAATTAAATATTATATGATGTACGTATACTTACATTATATTTATCGACAGGCTTAAGATTGTCAAAAATTTATTGATAGTCGGGACCGTCAGTAATTATAAAAAAAACTCTCCCGTACTTTTTTTTTCATTCCCGCTTTCATCTTTAATTTCTACTATATATATATCTCATCTCTCTACCTCTCCATGATTATCTCTCCCTCTCCTATCTTGCCAGCACGACGACCTCCCGACGACGACTCACCGGCAACCCTCCCTCCCTCTCTCTCTCTCTTCGGATCGACGGGCGGCCGGATCTAGCCGCTGGCTGTCGGATCCGATCACTGATGGCCGCCTAATTTTTTTATATTATAAAAATTCTATGCGACGGTTGCTACCATCGAAAGTTTCGCACAGTCGCTTTCATCTTTAATTTCTACTATATATATATATGTCTCATCTCTCTCTCCCTCTCCACGACTATCTCTCCCTCTCCTATCTTGCCAGCACGACGACCTCCCGACGATGACTCGCCGGCGACCCTCCCTCCCTCCCTCTCTCTCTCTCCGGATCGCCGCGGGTGGCCGGATCTAGCCGCTGGCTGTTGGATCCAATCACTGACGGCGGCCTAATTTTTTTTATATTATAAAAATTCTTTGCGACGGTTGCTACCGTCGAAAGTTTCGACGGTCACTTTCATCTTTAATTTCTACTATATATATATATATATATGTCTCATCTCTCTCTCCCTCTCCACGACTATCTCTCCCTCTCCTATCTTGCCAGCACGACGACCTCTCGACGATGACTCGTCGGCGACCCTCCCTCCCTCTCTCGCTCTCTTCGGATCGCCGCGGGTGGCCGGATCTTGCCGCTGGCTGCCGGATCCGGTCGCTGATGGCGGCCTAATTTTTTTTATATTATAAAAATTCTTTGCGACGGTTGCTACCGTTGAAAGTTTCGGCGGCCGCTTTCATCTTTAATTTCTACTATATATATATGTCTCATCTCTCTCTACCTCTCCACGACTATCTCTCCCTCTCCTATCTTGCCAGCACGACGACCTCTCGATGATGACTCGCCGGTGACCCTCCCTCCTCTCTCTCTCTCTCTCTTCGGATCATCGCGGGCGGCCAGATCTAGCCGCTGGCTATCGAATCCGGACGCTGACGGCGGCCTAAGTTTTTTTATATTATAAAAATTCTTTGCGAAAGGTTGCTACCGTCGAAAGTTTTGGCGATTGCGACGACCACCGAAACTTTCGACGATCGCAACCACCAAAAGTTTTGACGGTTGCGGCTGTCGGACATTTGCGACGGTTGTGATCGTTGGAACTTTCGACGAGTTTTTTCAACCGTCGCAAAATGATTTGCGATGACCATTTTTTCGTCGGATTACTTCCGTAAAAAATCCATCGAAAATCGTAATTTTTGACGGTTTTGGGCAAATTACAGATAGTTTGAACCGTCTGTAATTTACATTTTTCTTATAGTCACAGGGGTTGTTGACGAGGTTCATACCACTACTAAGTTATAGAGCCATATCTTTACATAGGAAGCTTATCTTTTCTCTCATGGTGGATCATATCAAAAAAAGTCCTTTACACAACTACATTTTCTCTGCTTCGAGAGAACCAAGTCACACATCTCCTTGTAGAAAGCTTATCTTTTCTCTCGCTCAAGAGGTAAGGTATTGAACCTCAGGAGCTCTGTCAATTTTTTTGAAAATGGTTTCTCTATTTTAAAATGAAATGCTCACAAGAAGAGAAGAGAGAAAGAAAAGAAATAATAATAATAACTTCAAGAGAAAGAATCTTCTTTTGATAACTTAAAGTTTTTCTTCAATGTTTGGATGGATTCCTTTGTTTTAGGCTTTGACACTCCTTTTATAAGCTTCAGTATGTGAAATTTTCGTCCAAATTTTTTTCATAATTTACCCATTCAAAAATAGTCATTACTGTTCATTTGGCCCAGGGATCGATTGACCACACAACTAGACCGATCGACCGGTCTATGTGACCATTGTGTGATTTTTTTAGCTTCTACGCTTGGTCGATCGATCGAACTATTGATCGGTATAGTCTCAACATTTTTTATTTCGCTCATTGAGCTGATCGGTCAGTCGATAGACATCTCAACATAGAACTGGGCAAGCCATGCATTGATCGGTCGACCGGTATCACGGATCGGTCAACCGGTATAGTCTGGACCGGCCTTCTTTGTTTCGATCGGAAGATTGATCGATCTGCACTATTTTGAGCATAACCTTTTGCACAATTATCTAAATTAGATAATCTTAAATTCTATAAATAGCTAGTAGGATTCTCTACAACTTTGATATTCATCATTCATTTAGAATTTAGTAAGACATAGTCAATTATTTAAATAAAATTTAGTGCATAAAGTTGTCCCTTTTTATTTAAACTTTTTCGACATTTAACTTTAATCTTTCGAGATTTGTATCATCAAAATATATTTTCGTATGACATTAGAACTTTGCTTCAACAGCAATAACACATATTAAAAGATCATCTAAGTGACTGAGAGGTGTAGGACCAAATTTGAATGGGGTAATTTTTTAAGGAGAATTTGTTGATCCATAAGAGATGAGAAAATCTGTGAGACTAGGATGAACGGATAAAGGGGAAGGGGTCCCCTTGCCTAAGTCCCTTGTAGCTATTAAAATAGGTAGTGAAGGAACCATTTATATAACTGGTAAATCTAGGAGATTTAATACATGTATGATCTAATTAATGAAAATTTGTGGGAAATTCATGAGTGAGGACTATTTCTGCAACATGTCAAGAGTCTCTATGAAAGGTTTTTTCATGTCAGCTTTGAGTATGATGAACTTTTTCCTTCCTTTAGAAATGGAGTGGACAATTTTCTAGGCAAGGAAGAGATTGTTCTGAATTGATCTATCCTTAACAAAAGATGCTTTAGATTTGTCAATTAATGAGGGTAGAGTATGTTTTAGTCTATTAATCAGAATTTTAACAATAAGCCTCACTGGATTAAGCTTCTTTGGAATGAAAGTAATAGTAGTATTGTTTGCACCTTATGGCAACTCATTGGTTTGAAAGAAGGTTTGAATTTCATGGGACACAGCTGGTCAAAATAACTCACTGGTGAAACCATCATGCCCTGGGACTTTTCTCTAGGGCCATATTAAAAAAGATCTTTTTTACATCATCAGATGGGATGGGAGAGGTCAAAATAGTTGTCCAAGAGTTTTCCAAGGAAGACAGGGGGGCCAAGCTTCAATGGGGGAGGGGGATGGCTGTCCTAACCCAAATCTTTGAATAGTGATGAGTAAAGGACTCTTGGATTTGCTTTTTAAATGTGTGAGTGATATTGTTATCATCTTGGATGGAGGCAATGTTGTTTCCTTTATGCCTAACAATGGTACTGAGGTGAAAAAATCTTGTATTTTTGTCACCATTTTTGATCCAATTGGTCCTAGACTTGGACCCACTGGAGTCTGCCTTAGAAGAGCAGCATAGTGATTATACTTATCTCTAAGAGACTTGAGCAAAAGATCAGAGAGCCCTTGTCTTTCATCCGATCAAGGAGAGAGATCTTTTGCTTAATCATTTGGGCCTTATTTTTCAATTTCCCAAAGTCAGTTTTGTTCCATTTAGATGTGAGTTGTTTGATTTTCTTCAAAGATGATTGTATTGAATCACTGATAGATCTAGCAGCCCAGACCTGCCAATTTGTCTTGTTTCAGAGTATTGGAACAAAAAATATTCATATTTAAAAGGTTTTGATTTATAGGTTGAGCAATTTGTAGACAGTAGAATAGATGAGTGATCAAATGTGCCTCTAGTGAGAGATTTTAGGATTAAGTTAAGGAATTTGGTTAACTAATTATGGTTGATAGGCAGCAGAGAATTCTAGCATTAGCATTTTTCTTATTGCACCAGATAAATTGGTAGCCAAATAGGGCACTTCATGAGAGATTGTCGATTGATAATTTCTATCTCTACTTACACATAAACAAATAAATTATTTTAATTCATGAGAGAAAGTTCACACACACTCTTTTCTCTTGATGATAGAGTGAATATATCACACTGCATTGCAACGTATGTGTTGTCATATTATAGCTACATAATATAAAAAAATATTAATTAAGTTAATAACTATTTTATAACAAACTTTTCAAGATATCGTAGTATATAGGGTTTTTTCCTCTAATCTCCATGAACTATGAAGTTTTTTCGCGTTTACCAACGACTTTCAAATATTTCGCGGACCTCTCTTGAACTATGCCGCTTTTTCCACTTAGGTCCATCAATGTGTGTTAACTTTTCCATTATTTTTTTTTATTTTTAATTTATGAAATGATTAGAATACTCTCGCAAAGTTTATATAAGTATACTTAAAATAATACATAATAGTAAATATAAAAAAATTATTGGCCGACGGGTGGGGGGCGTCGTCGGCGAGATGGCGGTGGGGGCGTTACCCCTTGCGACTTCATCAAGGTCGCGAGGAGGGGGGAAGGGGGGGGGGTACACCCCCTCTACCTCGCCGGCGCTGAGATCGTTGCCACCCTCTGCCACCATCGCAGAGGCGCTCTGGGGACTCCCATATCGTCGTCTTCATCAACACGAGTTTGCACTAAAAAAAGAAGGTCGTCGTTGCCGGGAGGGTCTCCTTCGCGGATGTCATCTGCTCCCTGCGCCGTGAGGACAGCCTCGGGTCCTTGCCGCCAACCTCTCCGAGCCCTCTCTTCCCCAAGGGCGCTAACCTCATCCGCTGAGTCGAGCCACACTCGAGGTATTATTGACAATGACCTCACCATCCGCCATGACGAGCCCACCCTCGTCGCCCTCTCTCCTATCCGTCGTGCCCTTGCCGACCTATTGTGGCCATCATCACGGGTGATGGGAAGCTGCTTGGGGAGATCCCCCTCGCAGCACTCGCCACCTGTGATGAGACGGTGGCCGCCGCCATCGGCACCCTGTCGGCTTGCAACCTTGTCGGAGAGCGAGATGGTGGGGGAGGCTCGCCGACCGGCGAGATCATGGGGAGAATATTTTTATTTTAAGCTCACTTATCTAAACATCATGAGGGCATTTTGGTCATTTTATAATTCAAAAAATAAAAAATAATGGGAAAGTTAATAGAGGTTGATGAATGGATCTAAGTGAAAAAGCGTCATATTTGAGGAGAGGTCTGCGAAAAATTTAAAAGTCATTGGTAAACGTGAAAAAAGTTCAAAGTTCAAGAGAGGTCAGAGGAAAAAGCTCTAGTATATAGTGGATAACCGTGTAAAAAACATTTATAGGATATATATAGCTTGAACATAATTTATTTTATCTATTGTTACCTCTCGTAATTAATACAATTTAAATTTTTTATTAAAAAAATAACTAATAGATGACTTCATAAGAGTTCGTCACATTGCATTTCTTTACCTATACTTTTTCTATTGATATAGATTGTAGGAATTGCCATACGAAGATATGATCTATTTTATTTTAAAGATGATGATAGGCATCAACAATTATTTTAAGGGATAGATAACAAAAAAAAATGTTATACATTTTCTTTCTTTTAGGAGAATTTATTTCTAGTTGTATGATTCGTTTATTACAACATATTACTGTTAAAATTTCTAATTACTTCCATGTGTCAAGTTTTTTTTATAATGACATCTCGCTTGCACTCTAATTCATAATAATCTTCATATGTATCCTAATTCGGATCAATTTAGTGAATTAACCATTTGATAACAAAAATAGATAATGATATAAAATAAAAAGAGCTAAATATATGATTGAAAAATATTAACATGCATATTTATAATTTCTACTTGGTTACATGAATTGTGTTATTTTGAATTAGATGCTCTAACTAGTTGATTGAAATATATTATAGTTAACATATCTTGCATAAGTAGGAGATTTCCCTATATGTATCTCGTGTAACCATGTGACAACATAAAAAAAATAATGGACTTAATGACCATGTCCCTCTTTTAAACGAGGGACACAATATATTTTTTTTTATTCGTTAGATCAAGAATTTTGAATTAAATTTAAAGTCTTTAAATGGAAATAAATAAAATAGGATACATTCATTTCTAATCCAATGAATAGAAACATAGAGGACACAGTGTGTTATATAGTGACCGTGTGTCAGTTCGCCGGAAAGAGGCGCGGTTCAAAGGGTGGACTGGACGATGCATGCGCCTATAAATAGTGAAAGAGGCCATTCAGAAAACAAACTCCAATCGGTTGATCAAAACATTACATTGGTATCAGATTCGAATGTAGTTTTCTTCTTCCAGAGAATGGCATGAGCGCTTGAGTGAAAAATCTTCTTTTCGACTCCTCAAGCATCTCTGCCCTCATCTGGCGAACTTTTCCTCACAAGATACAGCGGTCATCGTCGAAATCGTCGAATTTTCTCAAACATTGGCACTCCCCTGTTCGCTTGTCCAGAGCGTCAAACGAGTGCGCATAAAACCAGACGAGGAAGATGAACAGTATGATATCATACTGTAGCATCGAATCCTGACGGTTGATATCTTGATTTAATGATCCCAACCGCTCCATATTTTTTATTATTTTTCTGCCGCGCATTTTTATTTCCTGCCTCGTCTGACTTACCTCATTTGTCTCGTCATTTAATAGATAAGATTACTGTTGATATAGTTCAATTTTATTTGAATATTATTATTTTATCTCTGCAATTCCATGTTACCTTCTTGTTTGTTAAGTTCATATTGTGGTAGTCATAATTTTACTTTGTTGTTGATTTCCTTTCATAACATTTCTGTCGTTATCGATTATTTTATTTTATTTAAAAAGAACGTTACATGTTTTAAGACTTGTTAAACTACTGTTTGTTTTATCTTAGATTATTTTCAGCAATTACATTATTGCTTGAGATCAAATCTTTCTCGGTAATAATTTAGAAATTTTTTTATTATTATTAATATCGCTATTTAGTAAACATATCTACTTATCAAATTATCTACTTTTCGGTTTTTTGTTCGTACCACTTTAAATAAGCAACGTGTAGTGATTTATTATTATTCCGTGATTGCAGTAAGACCAAAAAGTTTAAGATTAGGCCTCAGTGACTTATATTTCTCCTATTCAATAGTAATGTAAATACGTACAAGTTTTATTTTTTATCCCTACACTGTGTAAGGTTTCTTATTTTTTTACAGTATTTCCAAATTACTATTCTTTTATGCAACCACTGGCCACTGTTATATTTTATTTATCTTTGTCTTGTATTTACATACGTCATTTGTATTAGCTTAACTTATTTGTATTATCTATATTTGTTTAGGGCTCAATCTTTTTCATAATTCTTATTTTAACTTTTACCTAATAAATCATTTGTGTTATCTGTACATTTATTTAAAGTTAGATACATTGCTTCTCATAAAAAATTGTCATCTTTCTTTCAATTTTAGAAAATGACTTCAAAATTGTTTGCAATGGAGTTGGCAAAATTTGAACGCTTAAATGGCGTGAATTATGATACGTTGAGTCGCAAGATCAAGTATGAACTTATGCACGATAACCTTGATAAGATTATTGAAAATAATTGCCCTGTGCTTTTCGAGAATGCCACACCAGAACAAATTGAGGCACATGAGAAAACACATGACAAGTGGGAGAGAGATGATAAGAAGGCAAGATCTTTCGTGTTGATGCACACGAAAGATAATTTGATAAGAGTGTTTGAATCGCAGAAAATAACACATGATCTATGGATGGTTATAAAGGCCAAATATGACTCTAAAACTAAAGTAAATATTGAGTTGTTATTACACAAGTATAACACTTAAAATGAAAGAGTTGGAAAATGTGATAGATCATGTCAATAGAATGATTATGTTGGCTAAAGACTTAGCCACAACTGGTACGATGATTCCAGAGCCCTTACAGGTTGCCACCGTGCTGAATAGTCTTCTTCCCAATTTTGACATGGTTGCCATAAATTTGCAACTTAATGAAAGTATTAAGTCATTGACAGATTTGCCAGCCCAATTGGCCATTGAACAAGACTTGGCCAACAGAAAAAAAAGTTGAGGTCTTCGATGTAGAAGAAGACGATGATGAGGCAAATGCTGCTCGTTTAAAAAGCTTGGTCCGAACAAGAAGTCAAAGGGACGGCGTGGAAAGCCGCCGCGTGGAGCTTGTGAAAAGTTCAGACATTTCAAATTGAACTGCACCAAGGCAAAAGGGCAAAAAGAGCAAAGCCAAGATAAGAAAGGCAAAAAGCCCGAATTCACTGGCGTCATTGAATTCAACGCTGCAAGTACTAACTCTACAAAATGGTGGATCGATTCAGGAGCGACCCGTCATATTACCAAGACCAAAGATGTGATGACTGACTTCAAAGAATTGAAGAAGGGGGAGCAAAGAATATACATGGGTAACAACACCTACCTTGATGTAGAAGGTGTGGGAGATTGCATCTTAACACTTAATGATGTGTTATATGCTCCTAGTATCCGCCAGAATCTCGTGTCTGTTCCCATACTTCTGAAGAAGAATTTTGAAGGTAGGTTTTATAATGGTAGGGTAACTATAGGTAAGGACAGAAAAGTTCTTACTGTCAGGAGGTTTGTTCCCGGACATAATTTATTTTGTGTACCTGTTGTGACTGAAAATATATCAATGAATGTGGATGTCAATTCTGATTATTCTGTGTGTGAATATTCTGATTATGATCTTTGGCATGATCGATTAGGACATCCAGGAAAGACAAAGATGGAACAAATTATAAGAATGAACCTAGTTCCTAGAATATCAAGTGCAAGAACATTGCCGTGTGAACATTGTTTGATCGAAAAAATGACTCGAAAGCCATTTTCGGGGTAATAAGGTCAAAGGAATTATTAGGATTGGTTCATTCTGATATTTATGGTCTTCATAGTGTCATGACACACAAGAATAAGGAGTACTTTATCACATTCATTGATGATTTTTCAAGATTCTCCTATGTCTATCTCTTGGACAAGAAGTTGAATGCCTTTGAAGCATTCAAGAGATATAAGACGAAAGTGGAGAAGAAATTGATAAGACCAATTAAAACATTAAGAACAGATAGAGGAGGGGAATACATCTCCGGGAATTTAATGATTATTGCATTTAGGAAGGCATTAGTAGGTAAACTACAATGCCATATATGCCACAACAGAATGGCATGGCAGAAAGAAAGAATAGAATATTGATGAATGCAATAAGGTGTATGTTGTCTCACTCAGGCCTCTCTGAAAGTTTTTGGGGAGAGGCAGTGTTAACTGCAAATTATATACAAAACAAAATTCTCACAAAGTCCGTAGAAATCACACCACATGAATTGTGGAATGGCAAGAAGCCTGATATAAGCCATATCAGGAAATGGGGATGTAAAACACATGTTCTAGTTCCTAACCAATTGAGGGACAAATTTGATTTTAGGACGTTGGCATGCAGGTTCATTGGATATAGTTAACAATTCAAAGGGTATAGATTCTTTCACAAAGAAAAAGGGTTAATTGAGAGTCGCGATGCAACATTCCTTGAAAATGAAAAAGGACAAGTGCATGAAGAAGAGGATAATGAACCTCTAATTGTCCGAGGGGATAATGAAGTCGACTCTGAGGTACCAATGGTGAAAGAAGATTCTATACAAGATGTAAATCATTTGGAAGAAGTGGGTGGTCCCATAAAACCCACGAGTATAATCGGCAACAAGAGACTCAGGACACGATCTGCACACTTTGACGAGTATGTTCTGTACGAATGCGAGGCTTCGTGTTACTCCGTGGATATAGATATAGAGGATTGTACAAATCCTATTTCATACAATGAAGTGATGGCTTCGGTTGAGTCGGAATCATGGACGGGCGCCATGGGAGAAGAAATTGACTCTATTAATCAGAACGAAGTTTGTGAACTATGTGATTTGTTAGAAGGTCGGCAATGCATAGGGTGCAAATGGGTATTCAAGAAAAATTATCGAGCAGATGGTACTCTTGAGAAGCACAAAGCAAGATTAGTTGTCAAGGGTTATACTCAGCAAGCCGGTATAGGCTTTCAGGAAACATATTCTCCGGTAGTTAAGTTTGCATCTATCAGGATCATATTAGCGATAGTGGCATATATGGATATGAAATTATTCCAGATGAATGTTAAAACTGCCTTCTTCAATGGAGAGTTGAGTGAAGATATATATATATATATATATATATATATGTGACAACCTGATGGTTTTCAGGTGGAAGGTCAGGAGAATATGATCTATAAGCTACCAAAGTCACTGTATGACTTGAAACAATCATCGCGTCAATGGTATCGAAAGTTCCATATGACGATCATCCAATTTGGTTTCGTCGCAAACAAATTGCATCATTGTGTGTACATAAAAAATAGTGGAAGCAAGTTCATTATAATGTCATCATATGTGGATGACATTTTGCTCATCGGAAATGATGTCACAATGCTTAATGAAGTTAAAGAAAAGTTAAGGAATTTAAAATGAAAGACATGGGGGAAGCTTCGTATGTCCTTAGAATTCAAATTACTCGAGACAGAAGCTCAAGGACATTGAGCTTGAGTCAAGAACAATATCTGAACAAGATACTAGTAAGATTTAGAATGCAGAATAGCAATCCAACACCAACACCTCTCGTTGTAGGAAAAAGACTCAGTAAGAGTTAGTGTCCTAATTCAGGACAAAAATCATTAGAGGTCACATATGCGCAAGCAGTGGGGAGCTTGATGTATGCTATGTACAAGGCCTGATTTGGCTTATCCAGTAAACCTATTTAGTAGATTTCAAAGTAATCCCGAAACTACACATTGAGAAGCCATAAAGAGGATTATGCGATATCTGAAAGGCACAACACAATTGAAACTAACATATCAAGTTGATACACTTGAGGCAATAGGTTATTCATATGCGGATTTCGGTGAAGATATTGATGATCGAAAATCCACATCGGATCACTTATTTATGCTGGGTGGTGCAGCTATTTCTTGGGGTAGAAAGGAATAAGGATGTGTGGCGAGACACACACAAGAAGCTGAATATATAGCATGCAGTATGGTAACCACTCATGCGGTATGGATCAAACGTTTCCTTATGGAATTCGAGCTAAATCTATGCAGTGGACCACTATCCATGTACTGTGATAATCAAGCTGCAATAAGTTTGATACATAGTGGAGCAAATAGTTCCAAAGAAAAACATATTGATATCTAATATCACTATATACAAGATATAGTGGAAAAGAAAGAAGTGACTGTAACTTATATGCCTACAAGTGATATGTTAGCTGATTCTCTTACTAATGGAATTACAGCTGGAACATTCATTAAACATGTTGGTTTAATGAGACTCAGGAATAATTGAATTAGAATGAAGTTTCATGAATAATGAGTTTCGAGATATCATCTCCACACTCCACGAATAGTGGGAGTATCGAAGTCACAAATTGCACTACACGAATAGTGGGAGTGTCGGAATTATGTGATCAATACGGTCAAGTGGGAGATGTTATATAGTGACTTGAATTGGTCACGGACGGTTGGCGGAGCAACTGTCGGCGAAGCGGCGCGACCGCTCGCAACCTAGGAACGATTGCCGGAGAAGACAAGAGTCGGCGAGTCGGTGTGTCCGTTCGCCGGAAAGAGGCGCGGTTCAAGGGGTGGACTGGACGGTGCATGCACCTATAAATAGTGGAAGAGACCGTCCAGGGAACTCCAATCGGTTGATCAAAACATAACACAGTGTCCCTCCTTTAAAGAAGGGGCGCCTCCATTTTTGAAATATGGATATTATTATCTATGATATTTGAAATATGATAAAATGGGGTGAAACACCCCTTAAGTGTTTTCCTGTGCAACACACATATCTTAGCTCTTCTTTTAGATGAATGGTCCATTTTAAAACTACTAAGACTGCCCTATCATGGATTGTTCCCCATCGTGGTCTGGAGAGAAAAAAAAGATGATGTCCTCCTCATTTGCATACATGTCCTATAGAGAAATAAAAACGGATGACCAGAGATGATAATCTTCTGCATCCTCTTGCCGATGCTCTTGTGTTTCTATAGTTTGATCTTATCACTGCCTTGTCCCGCCATTAAGCACCTCATCTGTTCCTCGTCGAGCAACCCACAATCGATCCACCGATGAGCATCTCGTCTTAATATATTTTGCACAACTATTGTCCCCCAGTGTGTTTTATCTTAGTTTTCTTTCATTCATAAATCCCTTTTATATAAAAGTTGAATAATGTTATGTAATAGGTGTGAGGTGGGATTGAGAGTGTCGCAAAGTATGTAAGATAGTGCCCTTGTGGGGGTACTCAGCTTCCCAATAAGGGTATTCAGGACGTATGGTGCCCCCACTCAAGCTAATCCTATCGACAAGTTTTAAAATTTATAAATCCCAATAAATAATGTCTTAGGCGACAAGCGCACAACTTTCATCATAGTATAGTATGGGGTTGACCACAAAAAGAGAAATTCTATTTGTTTTTAAACTTTTGTACCAATGAGAGAAGAGAACCTAATTTAGATGATAAGAGAAGTAAACTAAAATTGCTGAAATCATATTGTAGGAATGTAACAAATTTGTGATTTTCGTTTTGTGTAGTTCTTTTAACTTTTTGGTTAAATGATAAAAAATAGAACTAGAAAGTTAAGATTAAGTCATAGATCAAGGCTAGGGAATTTTGTTTAGGGATGAACAGTAATTAGTTATACCTAAGAGATCCAGTTCAATGCGAAACACATCAACAAATCATGAAAATAGATCCCAATTCTCTCACATTAAGGATCGCTTTAGCCTCTCCACTCTCGCTTCGAGACTACAAATTTAAGCACACATAGGACTACCCCCGAGCTCTCCCCTCTCATCTTGAGCTGTGTCTCCACTAACTCATTAGCTCATTTCCTTAATATAGCTAGCTAACCTCTCGATTCAACGCACAACAAATGCTCTTCTCAGGATCTCATTGTAGAAAAAGGAGAAATCATACATTAAGAAAAGAGATGAGAGAATACATTATGACACATCGACAATTAAAGCACTACTTCCACTAACACAATCACACAATCAAAGGAAGGCAAAAGGTTACTCTGTAGACTCTTCCCTCTCGGTTCAAGTCCAGTTTTCCTCGACTTAATGGCTGATTGATCCCAAGGCAGCTAGCTAACCTCTCGATCCACAACTAGGCTATTCAACAACATGTGCCCCTCTCGGGATTTTGTTACGAAAAAAAGGATTATCAGTTATCACGAGAAGAAATGGGAGATTATAAGCTAATACATCATTAACCAAAAACATTTCTAAAATTGAAACTTAAGCTAAAATTGAAAACTATTGATTCAGATCCACAACAGATTGAGGCTCCCTTTGATTATACAGGTGACAACTGATGTGTTGAGATGCTATTGCTTCAAGTGTGAAGCATTATCAATATATTGAGTAATCAAATTACAAAAAAAAATTATGACATCACTAATAGTTAATTACACACAAGAATTCAAGTCCAAGATTTTCATCACACAATAACGAGTAAACAAATTCCAGGTAGTTGGTTCACCAATATATTTTTCAATAATAATCATAATAATGACAACAAAAGAACTACGCAGACATAAATTTTGGTAGATGCTAGACTTGTAAGGTCCAAAATTGTTTGACAAGTAAAGAAATTCTTTGGGATTAGAAATAAAGATATTGTATAACAGATGATCTAACTCGTAACGAGCACCATCCATTGATCGTTGGAGTGGAGGAAGTTCTTCAAACCCTGAGGTCGTATAAGAGTATCCAATAAAATCATCTAAATGCTCAAAAGCATCTATCCTCCGACTAACAGAGCAAACAAAGCACTTCATTTGACTTTCATATCTTTGAGAAAAGGTGACCATGTTTCTTGACTTACTTTGTTGTCACCTATGCCAGCACACATACATGAAAGCATAACATGCCTGGTCGTCCATCGCTCATCTCCCCCTTCTCACTACAAGTTTACAAGTGGTACATTGATGCGAAGTCAATCATGGTCAATGCTAGTTCAACCATGATTTCATATGTAAAAAAAGAAGGCAATTCATGATAGTTTGATAGCCTGACAAAGAATTGTTGTACAATCTCCACCATTGTGAACATCTGCTGCAAAAGAATACAGGAACATTTCACATAATTAACCATATTTAGAAAGCACAGTTACCTAACCATGCAAACATTCTCATGCTTCCCAACCACGCAGCAAATTTACTGGCTGTTGTTCCCTGCATCGTCCTCATCGTTCTGTTGACCATGCAACATTTGGAGCAGCATTTTCTTCATTTCTTGTTCTTGTTCTCTAGATCATTCTTGCATTTGTTGTTCTTGTTCTTCGAACTACTTTTGCAATCCTTCATGTACTTTATTTGTTTCCTCCACGAGTCATCTTTCCCACATGCTATCTCTGTCGGTCAAAAGCTATTGCACATTCTGTCCTGGATAGCCGAAAATTGATTTACCATCATATCCAATATCTGCATAACTCGCGGATGATCCAAGACCATAGCTCCGTCCATAGTTGATGATTTGTCTTCAGCGTCGTTCCCTCCTGTGTGGCTTAGGTAACATGTTGAGCTTCCTTTGCTTTAAATGCCTCTTGATATTTTATGGTACACGAATGTCAATGCACCCAACAATTTTTTTCCAAAGATAATAAGTACTATGAATATATTGTGTTACGTATGTCTCTCGAGCATGGGACAAAACCTATGAAACATGCCACAAAAATATAACATCAAATGAGTGCAGTAATTACGACTTCATTATTGATTTTAAGCACTTACCCAAAATGGCCATGTTGTGCATAGGACTTGAATTGACTTGTTGATGTAGAAGCATCTTCAGAAGCCTCGGGCAACTGAGTCCCGCAATCTGCGATATCGTGCATTGGAGTATCCTCCACTTAGTCGTCAGAAGAAGGCACTTCCGGAGTAGGCGGTTGATAGCTTGTATTTTTATACCTATTTTAACATGGGAAAAGCACTATATTTTCTCTGATAGTAAATGTAAAACAATTTGCACTACATGTATTTACTCCTTTTTCCAAACATCCAATCTATCCAATCATTTTTTGACTCATGTTTACAAATTCTCCTTATATCGACTGATAATTCCCTTATCTGTTGCTCAGGTGCAGACAGTCTTTATTGGATGATTAGCGACAAGTGGACGCGGCATAGTCAAAGATCAAATGACTAAAGATGTTAATAGAAATAGGTGGCACAAATCGGAAAGAGGAGAACCAAAGAAAAGAGGATATAAAAGAGCAAAAACCAGAACAATGAAGGGGGAGGAAAAAGAAGATACCAGAAATGAGAGTGATGGACAAGGATCGAAGGCGATGAGGAGGAGATCATCTTCGGTCACTCCAATCAGCGGGATGAACATTTGCTTTAATTTGTGCCTTTGTTTCCGCACGTTATCCTATTGCATATGTTAGCTTAAAATTTAAGTTTAGCATGTCTAACTAATCAGCATCTGAGGCCGAGGGATCATTTGATGGGTTTGCACTCGGTTTGATGTTTTTATTCGATTTTGGATGAATTGCTTTCATGGTGTTGGATCTTATTGCTATTTCTATGAATACTATGATTGCAAGTTCTTCTTCATGTGATGGTTTCTTGAAAAGGGAACATATATCGTTAACTGTATAAGTCGAAAGGTTAACATGGTTGCAGAGAAGAGGAACCATAATAATGATTTTTATTTTCCTATGTAGTATGAATCGAGAGAGAGTTTCTACGAACTTATAATATGATATCACCTCTTGGTGAAGTGGCCCGATTCAAATATGAGAGTAGGAGAACCAAAGGTTACTTTTCATGAGAATGAAAAGTACCCCTAAGTATCATCATCCGAATGCAACCTTAAAAAGAAACAATATTTATTTACCGAGTTCCCCCATAAGAATGATTCCTCATGCATCTATTCTACATACTATTGAAGCAACGATACTAACTCTAGATTTTACTTTTACTCGGGTTTTCCAGTTAAACACAAAAATGACAAACAAATTACAAAATCTAAAATACAAAACATGCCTTTATTCTTAGTCATCTACCTTTTCCAATCATTTGTTCTCTGTAAACAAAATTCTCTAGACAGTATTAGCGAAACATAATCTAAATTCTCTCCATGTGGATCAACCCCAATCTGTACATCGACGATAGTTGTATACTTGCAACCTGAGAAGTGTAGTTGGGATTATAAATTTAAAACTTGTTTACATTTCTGCAAAAGGGAATTCAATCTTTACATATCCGCATCTAGCGTGTGAATACTATTTCCCATACTTACATAGATTTCTCACAATAGCGGTCTCTCTACAATACAGATGCCCGTGGGGCATTTAGGAAGTGGTGGTGGGTCTTTTCTTACGATAGGTGGAATCTTTTCTTTTCCCTTACTTTTTTCTTTGCTGGAGAGGAACATCTACATATGAAACATTGATATAGTGTAAGAAGTACAATTGTCAAGTAAAAATAATAAGTTATTTATATGAATCATATTAACTTGAATTTCAGGCACATCTTGTGTCGCTTCTTCAGGAACCGATTCATACAAATAACTTAAGAATCAATTCATAATATCCGGAAGCGCTTTACGAAAAATGATAATCAATACTACATATGTTGGTGAAACCAATTAAGTTGTGATCGATATGAGTAGGACTCACGGGAAGAAAGTGAATACGAGACAGATTCTCTTTGACGACCCACTAGTTCAACATCTCTTATCATATTGGCAAGCAATTGTTGGTCCGACGAGTCCATAACATCATGTCGATGCATCGTAGATTGTACTTTAAAGAAGCATTATGAAAATAATTAATTACTTTTCATCACTACAAAAAATAGCAAATATGTAATTAACATTATGAAGTTGGTTCAAATGTTACTCAATGAAGTTAATCGTCATCCTCAAGTTGACATTTATGTTTTCATCTTATGAAAATGACGTGCTCTTATCCTCATCAACCCTAAGGTCTTCAGCTTCAACTTCATCAACCCTAAGACCCTGTATGGAATTTGTAACCATTCACAAAATGAACCGGCCAAATTGTTACACATCTACTAGGACCCCATGCCAAATCACACAATGGATTAGTACCCAAAGAGGTTTGAGCATTGAGAACCTAATAAATTACGAAAAAATGTTAGCATGTTAAAAATTACCAAGTCAACATTATTCCATTCACATCCAAACAAAACTAACATAATTCTTAAATCATTGTGCAAAACCGTTTTCAATTCATTTTGCATCTCATGTTTCGGAACATTGAAGTGTTGCATGAATGCACTGTAGATATTGATGACCACTGAGTTAACAAGTATGTCATAATAGCAGGTCGTAGTAACATAATGCTAACTCACTTTATATAACTTTACACCTCCTGTGTATTTAGGAGGATGTGATTCATTGTTGATTTGTACTCCACATCATTCAATCATCTAGCCTTTGATTTGCCATAGTGTCGACCAATTTCATTGACAATGGACAAAGTTTCTATCTTTGTTGTTCCTTTTGAAATTTCGATGAACTTTAGTTCTTGCGAACTTCACATGAGATTCGAAGTAGTAGGAACAAAAATTCGATATCTCTTGTGTCATATATGCCATAAATATCAATCCTTCGACTCGTGCTTTATTGTTTACTGTTCTTTTTATTTATTAAGATATCTCTCAAAGGAATACATCCACCTATAATGAACTGGTCCACCTACCTTTGCTTCGTAGGGAAGATGGATCGGTAGGTGTTCTATAGAATCAAAGAGGTGGAAATATTCTTTCTAACTTGCACAATGTGATTGGAATGTTTTCTTCTAGTTGTATTTTCAACTGTTAGAGTTGACGAAGTCCCTAAAAAATAGGCTCAATTCGGTAAGCGGCCTCCACACTTTCTTTAGAAATAATGACAATGCAACTGGAAGCAAAGTCTCCATAAAAACATGACAATCATGACTCTTCGTTCCAAACAATCACAATTGCTGCATGTCTACACATCTGGCCAAATTCGATGCGTAGCCATCTGGCATTCTTAGTTCTTGCACCCACTAATAAACTTGTGTCTTCTGATCTTTTGTGAGAGTGTAACTGGATTTTGGTTTACCTAACTTACCATTTGGCAAATTGACAAGATGTAACTCAGGACGTTTGCAATACTCCTTCAAGTCCATCCTCACTTTAATGTTATCTCTTGTCTTTCCCTTGATATCCATCACAGTATTAAATATATTGTCAAAGACATTCTTTTCAATATGCATAACATCCAAATTGTGTTGAATCAAGTTATCTTTCCAATATGGTAAATCCTAGAAGATACTCTATCTTGTCCAATTATGAGTCACATCGTTATCCATTTTCTCTGAAGTTTGGATTGTCGATGATCCTACATAGGGAATTGATGGCATGAAACAATTCGGTCCTGACAACCTGATCGGAGGCATCTCATGCACGACTTTTTGCCCGCGGAAGGCATTTTTATTGTTTCGAAATGAATGACCTAGAGGTAAAAATTTTCTATGGCAATCAAACCAACAATTCTTGCCTCCATTTTTCAAAGTAATGCTTTCGAATTGGTCATAGAGTATGGACAAGCTATCTTACCTGTAGTCATCCAACAAGATAACATGTTGTATGCAGGAAAGTCATTGATTGTCCACATTAATGCGGCTTTCAATGTGAAATTTTGCTTGGGTTGACACATCATAAGCTGTCACACCATTCCACAAATCTTGGAGCTCATTTATCATTGCAGATATATATCTATTTTATGCTTCGATTGTGAGGATCAGGAATGATACAAGTCAAAAAATATGTATGGTGCAGTCATACATATTGTTGGAGGTAAGTTATATGGCGTCAGTATTACCGGCCAACAAGAATATGGCATTGAGATCTATCCATATGGTGTGAAACCATCGACACATAACCCAAGTCTTATATTCCTAGGATCGCATGCAAACTCTTGATGCACTTCATCAAAATACTTCTATGCTTCCCCATCCGATGGGTGGAGCATGACACCCTCTGTTGTTTTATATTGTGCATGCCATTTCATCTGCGCCGCTGACCCCATAGAAGAGTACAATCTCTTAAGTCTTGGAATAAGAGGCAAATAGTGCATTCTCTTCGTGACAATTTCGGTTTTAGTACATGTTTTGTAATGGTCAGCTCCACAAAATTTACAAATCCTCAAGCTAATGTCATTGTCATAAAATAACATGCATCCATTTCAACAACAATCAATTTTGATTGACCCAAGGTCGAGTTTAGAAACCCATATTCTTGACTTATAATAATAGTTTGAAATTCGAGCGTTGCTTGGTGTGACCTCTTTTAATATTTCCATGAACGCATCAAAATATACATGTGAAATGTTATGATCAACTTTTAAGTTTAACATTCTAACAGCCAACGATGATGTCGAATGTTTATCGTAACTGGCAGTTGACTTGAGGCACTTAAGGTTAAAGAACCCTGACACATCTGGGTTAGGTGATTCTTCCTCGTGCTCCAAATCACATCTCATATCACCATATTCAGTTGTAGCGGCATCGAATAGAAAATGAAATGAAAATATACTAACAGTTAGTAAAAAATTAGTAAAATATATACATATTCAAATTTACATTCTATATATTAGAATATAATTTTTCTATTTTAGATCTATCTATATTTTCTATCTATATTTTAGATCTTATCTATATTTTAGATCTATATTAAAAATGTATGTATATATAATATTAATACATAAGAAATGTATGTTATACAGAATTCCATATATATAATAAATTTAGATATGGAAATAAAAAAATAGAAATAAATAAAAAAAAGAAGTAAACCAAATTTTGATATCCGGAGAAAAAATCATCGTACGATCGGGCTCAATGTTTTCATTTTTCAGGTTATGCATGGGTTCTCCTCTGAATTCAACCTAGCACCAATAATTTGGTTTGAAGCCATTTTTGTACAAGTGAACTTTAATGGTCTCTAGAGTTTGAAATTTCGTAAAATTACATTTGAAATAAGGACACCTAATAGTTCCTTCGCGTAAAATTTGTGTTGATTGACGTGCTATACATGTGTAATATTCAACTCCAACAAATTCTTTTGTCAATCCTACGCGTCTTGGATTAGTTCTATTGTACATCCACCGAGGTGTTCCCGAGGAGACATATCTGCACATACAACTAACAACAATATTTTATCATCAGAATGTGAGGTTAGACATAAGATGCAATACGATGGCTGTAAGGACAATGGGTACACTGAAGAGCATGATAAGATATCGAATTTGCACACGCCATGTGCAAAATTAATGGCGACGTGAAACCACTAAGTATTTATTGAAATAGTGACATCATCTAAATTTTCATTCAAATAGCAACATCTAGAGCAGATGTAAGTATAGTAAGCAGCACCTAAACCTAATTGAATATAATGTTATAATTTATATTAATCTTTTTATATATTAACTATGAAACCACGCTACCATATGATTCACTTTTATTCCCTGTCACCTTTTTTCCAAGTATTCTTATACCAACACCGGATGATACAAGCATTTGTGTCTCCGGATTACTCTTCAACCCGAACCGGACGATACAAGCATTCTACAATTAAAACCTAGGTCCCGCGTAATTCAACATGCACTTACATAATCCTAATTAAAGGTGCCAACCTTCCTGTTGCGCTACACAAGCAGGGAGACCTCGACGCCTCCGAGCCCATCGATCTATGTTGCTTCCTGCTGCATTGAGGCTGGCAGCAGGGGGACAACATCACAGACTGTCGAGATTGTGAGCAGGGAGAGCTTAACTACGTCTTGAGCTCATGAGCAGGAAGACACAATAATAACGGCGACCGGGAGACAGAAAATGAATGTCAAGAATGAGACGGATAAATAACAGCGACAGCGACAATGCAAGAGGGAGATTGATCGAGGGAGTAGGGGAGAGCTGACAACAACAGCAATGTGCGACAACAACAACATTGCGTGAATGAAGATGAATCGACATTATGTTACCATAAACTCTCACCATGGATTGATTTTTAATGAACCAAGGAAGGCATTTTAAACCAATAATAAAGTCCAAATAACTCTAATTGCAATCACCAGTGAAGTAGCAAGTAAGTACTGTGAAATGATTGTTGGAGTTGGTGAATACTTCAGGGCCCCTTGTTTCTCACACCGGATTCGTCTACATGAGTTTAGGAGAATCTGAGTATTACCCAATTGCCTGTGCTACTAGCGTGCGAATAAAAGGGGGGGTTCGGGGGGCCCCGTCCCCCGACGGCGGTCCCGCTCGTGTGTTCGGATTAGGTTTTTTCTATATTTTGTTTGGGTTTTGAACCCATTTGGGAGAGACTATTTATAGCTTATTTTCATATGTAATCTGTATGGCGGCTGTAAACCTAAACGATATAGTGGAACCTCTTTGTAGGATGTAACCCTAATCTCAAGGGTGAACTTGGATAATTCGTGTGTCTCCTCTATTTTTCCTGCAATCTCTTTACGATCTTCTCTCCCTGTTCTCGAATATTTCCATCAATTGGTATCAGAGCACAGGTTGTTCGAGGAATTAAGATTTTTTCGAGATGTCAAGAGGATCGCGGATTGAGATAGAAAAATTTGATGGAACACGGTTTGATCTCTAGAAGATGAAGATGGGGGATCTCTTCTGTGATCGAGATCTTTGGACGGCAATCGAGAAAGAGAGGCCAGACATGAAAGCGGCGAAGGTCACGGATGGGGCTTCCTCCAGTCAGGCAGATCCAAAGACAATTGAAGAGTGAGATCGGATTGATAGAAAGGAGAAGGATTTGATTCGGCTTTGTCTCGCAGATTCAATTCTTACGAATGTGATGAGTGAAACTACAGCCAGAGATCTGTGGAGGAAGTTGGAATCCCTATATCATAGTAAGTCGCTGGTTAACAAGTTATTTCTGAGGAAAAAATTGTGCAATCTTCGGATGCATGAATGTGACTCATTCTCTACACATCTTTATAATTTTAACACGGTGATTAGTTAACTTGTATCAATCGGTGTTAAGTTTCAAGATGATGATAATGCAATAACATTGCTATGTTCGCTGTCGAGTTCATGGGACAATTTGATTATCGTGATTGGTGGCGGGGATAAAGAACTTTCATATGAAAGTGTGTGTGCTGCCTTGTTATCAGAAGAAACACGAAGAAAGGGATCGACAAGTTCTGGTAAAGAGGCGCTGACGGCCAGAGGAAGGCAATCAGAAAGGAATCAAAATAAGAGAGGGTCCAGAACCAAATCTCGTGGGTGTTCGAAGAGTAGAGATAAGAAGGTGCAATGCTGGAGATGTCAAGAGTGGGACCATCTGAAACGAGATTGTAAAAACAAGCTGATTCATAAGAAAGAAGCCGAGACAACCTCGGATAAAAATGAGACTGAAGCAGGGGATATGTATCTGGCTTCTGCATGTATGGCACAGTCAGATAAGGATGTCTGACTCATCGATACTGGTGCTTCGTATCACATGATACCTCATAGACACTGGTTTTGTGAATATGAGGAGTATAATGGTGGGGATGTCATGCTCGGAGATGATACTACGATTCAGATTGTTGGACGTGGCAGGGTAAAGCTGAGGATGAATGATGGCACGGTGAATACTCTACCAGATGTGATGCATATACCACTTATGAGCAGGAGTTTGTTATCTATTGGTACAATGGCTGATTCGGGTGTTACATTCAGTTGCAACAAGGATTTGTGCAAGATGATCAGAGGGTCGATTGTTATTGCACGAGCGGTTCGCTATGGCACATTGTACTAGTTACTCGGAGAGACAATATCTGTGGGCCGCGAATTTACTTTTGAAGAGGCCAAAGAAGATGAAGACAACACATCTATGTTGTGGCATCAGAGATTATGTCATATTAGTGAGAAATGACTTTCTACCATAGCATCAAGTCAGATGGTAGAAGAAGTTCCAGATTGTTCTGTGGGCTTCGGGTTCTGTGATCATTGCCTTCATGAAAAATAGAACCGAGTCGGTTTTCAACACACATGTACAAGAGCAACGAAAATTCTCGAATTAATCTATAGTGATGTCTTTGGACCAACTCCGACTCCATCTATTGGAGGGTCCAGGTACTATATCTCTTTCATAGATGATTTTTCGAGATACATTTGGATTTATTTTATCAAAAATAAGTCAGATGTTTTCGATAAGTTTCGAGAATTTAAAATTTTGGTGAAAAATCAATTGAGCAACAAGATCAAGGTCCTTCGTACAGATAATGGAGGCGAATTTTGTTCAGAGAAGTTTGAGCAGTTCTGCCTGGACAATGGTATTGCAAGACAGAAGACAAATCCATATACACCTGAGCAGAATGGAGTAGCTGAAAGGTTAAATTGGTCACTCATAGAGAAGGCCAGATGTATGCTGAGTTGGGCTAGATTGAGACAAGAATTCTGGGCAGAAGCTGTAGCCACAGCAAACTATTTGAAGAATCGCTCACCGACCTCATCAGTGAAGGATCGGACGTCTTATGAAACAATGTTTGGAAAAAAGCCGAATCTGTCTCATGTTCGGGTGTTCGGATGTGACGCGTATGTTCATATACCCAAGGAAAAGCGGAGTAAGCTTGACAGTAAGTCTGAGAAGAACATATTTGTCAGATATAAAGAAGGGGTCAAGGGCTATAAACTGTGGAATCCAATGACAAGAACTATTGTATACAACAGGGATGTTGTCTTCTATGAATCACAATCCCAAGTTGAGGCTCAGAAAAATGATGAACCCAAGAAAGTTGCAGTGCTTGAAGAATATTCTGATTCGGAAGAAGATTCTGATTCTGAAGCTGCAGAAGTGGTTGCTCAAGATATTTCAGTTGAGTCTATTCCAGAATCTGATAAAGATGACTCGGTTAATGAAGTTGAAGATGCAGATTCAGATGAAGACCTAGATGTTGGTACGTTTCATGCTTTGAGCATCATCGGAGAAGAACCTAGTTTTGTAAAAGATGCAAGGTCTATGGATGATACAAATCAGTGGGAGCTTGCTATGGCAGATGAGATGCAGTCACTGGATAAGAATGAAACGTGGAGTTTGTGTAAATTGCCTAAGGATAGAAAGGCAATTGGCTGCAAATGGGTGTTCAAGTGAAAGCTGAAACCGGATGGGTCTATAGAGAAGTACAAGGCGAGGTTGGTAGCTAAAGGGTACTCTCAGATTGAGGGAGTCGATTATGATGACATCTTCTCTCCCATGGCGAAAATGACTTCAATTAGATTTGTTCTATCTCTGGCAACAACATATAATCTTAAGGTAGAGCAGATGGATGTGAAGACGGCATTCCTTCATGGGGACTTGGAGGAAGAGATATATATGAGGCAACCAGAAGGCTTTGAAGTTCAAGGTAAAGAGAAACTGGTGTGCAAATTGAAGAAGTCTTTGTATGGATTGAAGCAGTCGCCAAGGATGTGGTACCAGAAGTTTGATACGTACATACTCGAACTCAAGTTTGTACGTTCAGATTCAGATCACTGTGTTTACATGAAGAGAGTTGGCGATCAATTTGTCATTCTTACACTGTATGTGGATGATATATTACTGATTGGAAACAGCATGAAGATGGTGAATTCAGTGAAGGGTTTGTTGGCCAAGAAGTTTGAGATGAAAGACTTGGAGCCGGCAAATTTTATTTTGGGTATGCAGATTAGAAGGGATCGTCAGAAATGAAAATTGTGGCTAGGACAGGAGAAGTACATAAAAGAAGTGTTGAAGAAATTTAACATGTCGGACTGCACACTAGTGGGTACTCATATGTCTCTAGGAATCAAACTTTCTGCAGAGTAATGCCCGAAGACGGATGAAGAAGCCGAAGAGATGGATCGTGTGCCATATGCAAGTGTAGTGGGCAGCTTGATGTATTCCATGGTGTGCACGCATCCAGACATAGCCCAAGCAGTGGGAGTCTTAAGTCGGTATATGTCTAACCCAGGCAAGGAACATTGGAATGCTATCAAGAGAGTCTTCTGATACCTTCGTAGAACTTCATATTTTGCTTTGTGTTTTGAAGGTACAGGGAAAGGAAAGATGCTTGATATTATAGGCCATATAGATGCTGATTGTGGTGGAGACATTGATAGTAGACGGTCCACTAGTGAATATATTTTTACATTATTTGGGACTGCACTGAGTTGGATGAGCAAGAGACAGAGCGTGGTAGCACTTTCTTCTACAGAAGCTGAATATATGGCTCTTACTCATGCTGCAAAAGACGCCATATGGCTACGACGGTTGTGCTTGGAGCTCGGATTTGAGCAAGGTGCCATGGAGGTGAGACGTGATAATCAAGATGCTATTCAGTTAGTTAAGAATCCTGCATTTCACTCACGCACAAAGCATATTGACATCCAATATCATTTCATCTGGGAAAAGGTAGAAAAGAAAGAGGTTCAGCTTGAAAAGGTTGATACAACGGAGAATAGTTCTGACTTTCTAGCTAAAACTGTTATATGTGCAAAGTTTGAGTGGTGCTCTACTGCTGTCGGATTGAAGAAGAATGTTGCTGGCAAGGCTCTGATTGGTGTGAAGTATCCACCAAGTGGGAGAATATTGGATTTGGTGAATATTTCAGGACCCCTTGTTTTTTACACCGAGTTCGCCCATGTGAGCTTAGGAAAATCTGAGTATTACCCAATTGCCTGTGCTGCTAGCGTGCGAACAAAAGGGGGGTTCAGGAGGCCCCGACCCCCGACGACGGTCCCGTTTAGCCGGTCCGTGTAGTTCAGATTAGGTTTTTTCTCTATTTTGTTCGGATTTTAAACTCGTTTGGGAGAGACTATTTATAGCTTATTTTCATATGTAATCTGTGTGACGGCTGTAAACTTAAACGATATAGTGGAACCTCTTTGCAGGACGTAGTCCTAATCTCAAGGGTGAACTTAGGTAATTCGTGTGTCTCCTCTATTTTTTCTGCAATCTCTTTACGATCTTCTCTCCCTGTTCTCGAATTTTCCCATCAATGATAACATTATTTCCCATAAAAAATACACACACTAAAGTGGTCAATCGACATAAGATGTCAATTAACCTTGAACGTTGCGGTTTGAGACCAATCAATGTACATATGCAAGGGCGGGCAAAGAAAGAAGACATCTTCGATTATTTCAGTCATGTACATACTTTCTCTATGAACCCCGTGAAAATGAAATGTATTCTTCAGCTAAACGAAGATACTCCGTGACACTATGTGATGAGATGAAAAATTGGTAGAGTTAGTAATCCTGGGAACGTCCACATGAGGCACCTTATAAAGATGATACATATGATTTGAAATGTTATTGGATGCAACCACAATTTATGCAAATCATGCTTCCTATTGATAGAGACTCGCAAAAACAGGGGGCACAACCTACAATTTGAATGCCCTTATATTGTATATGAAAAAAGTGGAAAAGATTGAACTTTCTAAAACTTCACTGTCGTAATCCTCCTAAAGCTCTCATGTTTAAAATACATATGCAAATTATAAAAAAGAACCATGCATGTGATGGTGGCAGAGATAAAATAGAACCGTGCCTATAATTTAGGATGATCTAACATTTCCAAAGAAACAATCTCAGAAATCAAGTACGACAGAAGAACAAACGAAATTAAATGAAGATTAGCTAATGAAACTAGCACCATGTTGTCAGAGGAAAAGTTCTATCAGTACAGCTATCATGTTACCAGCATACATTATAAATTAAATCAAGATTACCTAAGGAAACATGCTAAATATCGTCATAGGAAAAGGTTGTTCTATGCTACTATAATATGTCTCAAGTCTGTCCTCGTCACCTGTATTGCCCCTATAGCTTGAGCAAACACTATGGAGAAAATCCAAGAACAAAGGCTGCTAATGATACGAGGATGCATGCGACGGTCAGAAATAAGTTGTGGGGAAAAAGAATTAAATGAATTATATGAAGATTACCTAAGGATACAGGCAACGGTAAGCAATAAGTGGTGGGAAAAAAGAACAAGTGGAGCTAAACCAAAAAATACTGTACCTGCGACTTATGACCAAGTGGTGCACAATGGTAGCACGTTCGGAGCCTGCAATGTAAGTAAACATTTATACAAATTTAGAACCTTTAATTTTGGAGCCAGAAGGGCAAAGAAAATGTGATTATCGAATAAGCTGGATTATATAATCACTATTGTGTATAGTAATACAGATATGAGAAGACAGCTGTCAAATAATTTGGAAAAGGAGAAAAGTGACCGACACACGGAGCCAAGGAAAACAAAACAACAAGAAAGGCCCTCTAATGCATGCAAAATATAACATATTTTATTTTATTATTTTAATTATTTTTTTTATAATTTGATCGCGGCATACATCATTTTAGATCATTTTACTCATAATTTCGAATTTATCGATTTTGATTATTAATGCTTTGAATATTTTAACTAAGGAGGAATTTACTTATTTTTTATAATTATTTTGCAGGCAAGCCGAATTAACGGATGGATTAATTCAGTCACGGCGTAATTGAGATAAGAAGAAAAATCACAATTCGGTGACATTTAGTGGCCTTATCTATTTGGGCGTAAAAGATAATTTGTAAAAATTGTTGCTTATGAAATTATCGGCCGAAATCCACATCACAAAAAGATTTTGGGCGAAGGAATTATTTTTACCCCAAGATCTTATCATATTGGCCAAGATGATCACATCCAGAGCATAAAATTGTGGGTATTAGCTTCATTGGATAAAATTTAAGTCTGACTTCCTTGGGGGCAAAAGAAATGCAGCTTGATTTATATGGGCGTAATCCATGCATGGCCAAAACTTATTGGTCAACAATCAGAGTAATGACGTCAAGATAAGAAGAGTTTATCATTTTGAGCGTAATGATTTATCATTTTGGCTGAGATTCGAAGAAGGGTGTAAAGATTAGAAAATAAATTTTATCGGAACAAATTTAAAGACCGTAATCAAAAGTCCGTATACACCTATAAATACATGATCAATCGTGTCCATTACGGTGTGCCTTGAAGTTTGATTTTCTTCCACAGTGAGTCGTGAGCCTCGCGGGCTTCGACCAAGAGAGAGATTTGATCGGACGACTGATCCATATGTTCTGACGACATTCAAGGGCCCTGATTTATTCTTGGTGTAATTATTTCGATTATCATTTGTATTATTATCTCTCTATAATTCTAGGATGAACTCTGTGTTTTAGTTATTTTATTTTTAGGAGATTATTATTGAAGGGAAATTCTGTGAACCCTTATTTTATTATTATTGAATTTTTTTATCAATTTTTAATTATGTTTAGTGCTTTTGAGTTAATTATTTAAATTTCTAAGTTAAGTAATTACCAGTATGTGGACTACTTGATTTCATATTTTATTTAGTTAAATTAAATGATTTATATTGAAATTAAAAATTGGCATAGGTCTAATAACTAGTGTGTGGAGAATTAGATCTGTGTGATCTGTTAATTTATACCAGTTTGTGGAGTGATTAATAGTTTAGGATTTTCATATTGACGCATTTTAAATTTAATCTCATCTGCATAAATATCAGTTTGTGGGAATTCAGCTTTGATTAAATTTAAGATAGTTTGATTTGCTAGATTAAATAGCAGAATTACCAGTTTGTGGACTCTATGATTTTACTTTTGTAAATTAATAACATAAGAAAATTCATAATCCATCTTAAGAATTTTAATTTATCTTTTCTGGTTCACATATTTATCCTTAATTTATTATCATTCTAAGACCAACTTCAACACAATTATCTTATTTTTATCTTATTTTTTATTTTATTTTATAATTACAAGACCTATTTTCAAAAATTCATATTTTTTCTCTCTTATTAATTTATAAAATCAGATATTGAATTAATAATATTCCTCATGGGTTCGACAATCTTTACTCCTATTACTATATTACTTGAGCGATTGGTGCACTTGCTAGCGATTTTATTTTTCTACATCATTTTATGCATCAAGTTTTTGGCGCCATTGCTGGGGAATATTTTATTAATTGAATTTTGATTTTTATAAATTATTAGGAGATGTAAATAAAATATGTAAATACTTTTTCTGTAATTCCTTCTTTTCTGTAAATAATATGTGGTTTATGCTTTACGCCCTATTTGGATCACGTTTCGACTTAATTCACATTGATTAATGTCCGATTTACACCCGGTATGACTTTTATTCCTTTTTGGCGCCAATCCCCATCATTAGCACTGAAGTCCCAATGAGATTAAATTTAAGATGCGTTAATATGAAAATCCTAGACTATTAATCACTCCACAAACTGATATAAATTAATAGATCACACAGATCTAATTCTCCATACACTAATTATTAGACCTTTGTCAATTTTTAATTTCACAATAAATCATTTAATTTAACTAAATAAAATCTAAATTCAAATACTCCACAAACTGGTAATTACTTAACTTAGAAATTTAAATAATTAAATCAAAAGTACTAAACACAATTAAAATTTGATCAAAAGAAATTCAATAATAATAAAATAAGGGTTCACAGAATTTCCCTTCAATAATAATCTCCTAAAAATAAAATAACTAAAATACGGAGTTCATCCTAGAATTATGGAGAGATAATAATAAAATACAAATAATAATCAAAAGAATTACACCAAGAATAAATCAGGACCCTTGGATGTCGTTGGAGCATCTGGATCAGTCGTCCAATCAAATCTCTCTCTTGATCAAAGCCTGCAGAACTCACGACTAGCCGTAGAAGAAAATCAAACTTCAAAGCACGAGTTGGGACGATGGCTTCCTCTTCTATTTATAGGTGCGGACGGACTTCAAGCTGATCACGATCGTGAACATCGTACCGCCAAATTTGATTTCGCAAGATAAAACTTGAGTTATCCACTTTGACGATATAGTTTGACGGCCGATAAGCTTGATATTTGTTAATGATAAAAACTTATCAGTTCTGCGTCTGATGATAATCTCTTTGAATCTCGGCCACCAAACTTTGTTAGTATTATCTTTTGCATCCTATGATTGGTTGATGATCACGATCGATAGTCTCCATCGTTGGTTAATGATAAGTTTTGCACCCAAAGATATCGACAGTAATAGATAAATATTGGTTAAAGAAAAGAAAGACTTCTATCTTTAGCGTTGGATTCTCGGTCGATAAACTTGATTGATGATGGTATTTTGCCCCAAAGATCACTTGATAGGATCACGGCTATAAAATCCATTATCGCCTAATGATGGATAGAATATGAGCCAAAGATAATATGAATTACGGCCGATAGTCAGTTTGCATATGAATTGCGGCTGATACGTCCATAATTCATTTAATTTGATAAAATATAATCCCTTGGATAATCGTGTATTCTGCTTTTCCTGCAAAATAGTTATCAAAATTTAATGAATTCATCCACAATTAAAATATTCAGAGAATTAATAATTAAAAAAATTAATAAATCTGGAATTACGACTAAAAGTGATCTATAATGATGCATGCAATGATCAAATTATAGAAAATTAATTAAAATAATAAAGTAAAATATATTAAATTTTGCATGCATCACCCTCCATTCTAGAGGGTGGGAGAGAGATGGCCGGAGCAACGATGCCCATGCAAGAGGGCCACGCCGCACGGTGCCGCACATGAAGGAGGCCGGCAAGGAGCGATGCAGCCCGTGCAGGAGGGCGGCGTGGCACCGCCCGTGCAGTAGGGCTCCGCAGCGCGGCGGCACAAGTGCTGACGGGCAACATGCCGCTGGTCGTGCAGGAGGGCAGCACGCCAACGCCCCGTTCCGATCAGCAAGCAGCCGGATCCAGCTGTTAGAGGCTTCGGATCCGGCCTTTAGACACTGACTTAGACATCGGATCTGACACTTAGACGTTGGATCCAGCCACTAAATGCCAGATCTGGAAGAAGAGAGAGAGGGAGAGAGAAAGGCCCGATCAAGAGTATGTGGTACCTCATCGTCGGAATGATTGACGTGACTAGACCGCACTTTGCCGGAGCTATCCAAACACCAGAGTCGGGGATCGGTAAGATGGTCCTGGGGGGCGAGACTGCCGAAGCAACGAGTGAAAGAGGGGAGAGATTTTGAGAGGGTGAATTGGAGGGGGTGAGGGAAAAAAGAAAAGAGCCACTGATGGGAAATTTATTGTTCAGCAAACCGATGGACAATATCCGTCGAAGAGTTAATTATAAAATATATTAATTTATAATATAAACTGATGTTTCGACGGAGAGCCAGCCCGCCAGTACTACCGAAGGTAGAGACTCGTCGGAACGTGCTAAGAAAAAGGTCTTCTACGTGATTGATGTTCTGACGGGGAAGCACCTTCGCAACTACCGACGGCGGCACATTCCTTAGTAAGAGGGAAGGCACCATCCCATCACATAGTTTTGTATAGCATAGTTTCATACAACGGCGTTCGGATGGGTAGACCCTTCGCAGATACCGACGGCATGACATCCGTCGGGTGCTGCGACGGTAGACCCCCGTCGCAACGTGTAAAGTAGCGCAAGTGGGTGGTTTCGTTTTAGCTTAACGTTCTGACGGGGAGCGACCTTCGCCAAGGGTAAGACCCTATCGCAACATGTAAAATCGCCACATGAGTGGGCATGCTATATGAAGATGTTCTGACGGGGAGTCGCCTTCACTGTTACCGACAGCTGCGTCCATCGGTACTTGTAGTTGATATGTTATTATTAATATTAATGATGATAATACATATTTGTCTTTCTACATTTATGTATACTCTTTTCTTCATGCACTAAAAAATAATATCATTAAATAAGTTACCATTAATTTTTATTTTCTCATAGTTGTCTTTAATTTTTTAATCATTTTCTCAAATTTCTTTTAATATATTTATAGATATAAATAAATTTACAATATAAAGTAGATAATTTTTAATATGCACTAGCTATTTTATATTCTAAATTTATTTACAATCTATACTATATATCTATAAATATTTTTAAATAAAATGAGGGAAATGATAAAATATTAAAGACAATTGTGATAAAATGATAAATAATGATAACTTATTAAATATATTATTTTATTAATGTCATCCGGAGACGGAGGGACAAAGGGTCGGAGAACAGTAGGCAGTACCTCGCACTCGTCATCAGAATGGTTGATGTGGCCCGGTCATAGTTCACCGAAAATCTCCAAATGTCGGATCGAAGAGATACAGCCAAAGCGGCTCATGGGAGAGGGGAGAGACTATGCGGGTGAGTTGGACAGAGTGAGAAAAAAATAATAAGTTGTCATTGCAGGGATATATATATCAGTACACGGACGGACAGATTATTACAATATTATATTAGAAAATTTACGTTTCGATGACTCAAACCCTTCGCTATTACCGACAGGAAATCATCCGTCGGTATTTGCGAAGGCACAACCGTGTCGCAACCATGTATGAAGGGGTCTAACTGACTTGGATGTAGTTTGCATTGACGTTCCGACAAGCCCTACCCTTCGCAATTACCGCCGGCCAATATCCATTGGTAGCTGCGAGGGTAGCGGACTGTCACAACTTGTGAAACAGAGAGTTGGTCTCCGGTGTTAGTTATGTGAACCTGTTCCGACGGGAAACACCCTTCGCAGGTAGGTTCGACAATCGTCGGTGCTACCAACCCGTCGAAACGTTACGCAGACAATGTTGTCCGTGTTATTACGAGATATTATATTTTATTTTTCTGCACACACGGATTCCATCATCGGTAATACCGACAAGAGCAAATGCCATCAGTAATATAGAAGGCGTGTCCCGTCAGTACTATCGAAGGTGTGTATAACCGTCTATATTTTTAAGAAAATTTTGAGACGTCGTAAAATCCGTCTAACATTACGAAGGGTTCGTATCCGTCGTTCCATCAAAAAATCGTAATTTTTTTTAGGAGTGTCCCATCTAAAGGGACACCGTGTACCCTTTTAACATTATCCATTAAAAAAGTATAATTAATATTAATCCAATTTTTTTTTGCGATTCTCAACGGCTCGAAAAATATTTAGTATGGAAGAAAAAAAGAAGCCGATCCATCTCTCCAACCCTTACGAATAATATGCATACTAGAGAAATATAACACTAATTAGTATTTTAACACATGCCAACAAAAGTATTTTTTCAAACGATGAAAGTCGAGGTCATGATTATATACACTAGAGAAATAAAGCACTAATTAATGCCCATAGATTCTAAAATAATTATTATTTTTATCTATGTAATTTTATGTTATATTGATCTATATGATCGAGCCAGGTCAAATAAACGAAAGTTGTCTAGCTTCTTTGATGCCAAGCCAAGTGAAACATATAGATTGAATTATGGATGGCTCACAAATGGAATGGCTTGTTCACTCCTATTCCTAAGCATATGTAAATTGTATAAAAAATAGTTTTGAGGAAACTAATTTTTTAGGGTAAAATAAAGTTACAAAAGTATGTAACATTTTTTGTCAACATGTTGCAGCGTTGGGAGTTGGTAGCTCCAGACTTCTAGAGTTATTACTTGATCGGAAATACCATTCTACTTTTTATCCCGAGTTCGAATTAGTTAGATACTAACAACCCTAGATACCAGGGTCGAGTGGGCATCCAAAAAATAGAATTAATATATGCTTCGTTGGATGAGTTCAATATATGTCTAAAGTAGTAGATTTTATATTTGTAATTGTGAAATTATATATTCATTTGTGTGCGTGCATAAGGATTATAAAAATTTCTATAGTAATAATCCTAATGGCTAATGGATTTCAGATTCATTTGTTAGAATGATATCTATTAATAAATAATTTATTGACACAAATATTCTAATCCTCATTAAATGCTCATGCTCGTGGTGTTTTGTTAGCATAATATTCAATCACTGATCTTTAGAATAAGTGATTGTAGTTTAACTAAACAACTATTTATGTAATGGATAAAGGAAGTGAAAAAGAAGGAAGGGAAGATGAAAGAAACTAATGAAAGGATGGTAATGGGGGGTAAAATTATTTGAATTTCGTTTACTTTAATTTGAAGTACTTAGTTTTACAATTTGGAGAGAAGAAAAAATCTACACTAGTAAAATTTCTATCCAATAAACAAATTACACTACAAGAAATATGAGAATTACATACGGTCGGAATCGTTTGTAATTTTCTCGAAAACCGTCGGAAAAAAACGTCATTTCCGACGAAATCGATTCGTCCGAAAAATGATCGTCGCAAATCAATTATCGACGGTGGGAAAAAATGCCAAAAATTTCGATGGAACTCCGGCGGTCACGACTGCCGATGTTTGCGACGATCGACAAAACCGTCAAAACGTCGACGGTCGTAACCGCCGATATTTGCGGCGGTCGACGAAACCATCGAAACTTCCGCGGTCGTGACCACGCAAACTTTCGACGGTCGCACGCCGAAACTTTCGACAGCCAAAATCATCGCAAAGAATTTTTATAATATAAAAAAATTAGCCGGCCGCCGACGGCCGGTGACCAGCGACCAGATTCGGCCGAATCCTGCCAGCGGTCGAGCGGCCGGATCCAACCGAGTGGCCGGATCCAACCGCTAGCGGCTGGCCGGCCGCCAGCGGCGGGATCCTGCCGCCAGGCAGTCCGGGCCGGAGAGAGAGAGAGGGGGGGGAGGGACGCTGGCGGGAGAGGGTCGCTTGCGGTCGATGTTCGGTCAGGATGCTCGCTGGTAGGGAGAGGGAGAGAGAGAGGAGAGGGGGTAAGAAATAAAGGGTGGGATAGTGTGTATATATATATATATATATATATATATATATATATATATATATATATATGTGGAAATATGAGAAAGCGGGAAAATGAAAAAAAGAGGCGGGATAATAAAATTTTAATTACCAACAGCTCAGACCGTCGGAAACATAAATATAAATAATTTTTAAAGTTACCGACAGTTGTGACCGTCGAAAATTATTTAATTATAAAAATAAAATACTATATTTAGTTATATATAATATTTATTTTTTTATTTTATCGACGGTTTGAACTGTCGCTAATTATTACCGACGGTCGGAACCGTCGAAAATTACGACGGTTTGGACTGTCGCTAATTATATTAATAAAATACTCCTCATATTATATTATTATACATTTACTGACGATTACGACCGTAAAAAATATAAACGTTCCTAATCGTCAAAAAATAAAATAATAAAATAATAAATTACATAATTTATTATTTTTATTTCTTCCGTCGGAAATTATGACGGATGGATATCCGTCGGAAATATCGACGTTCCTAATCGTCAAAAAATAAAATAATAATATAATAAATTATATAATTTATTATTTTCATTTTACGGTTGTAATCGTTGAAAATTCCATCGAAAAAATTTTCGTCGCAAAATACCGTCGCAATTTTGCGATGGATTGCTATCCGTCGGAAAATGACAGTTTTCTTGTAGTGTTACTTCATTATTACTCTCTTTTTTTCCTCTCAATTGGAATCCGGCAACCCTTAGCCAACCATTTGCGGATGAGTGTACACAAATCGATATAATTTCCTATGAAACATGACTAACCTGCATCGTCAAATATTAAATTATCTGAAACATCATATTATCAATCAATATGAATGAAGGAGAATATTCTGATTTTATCATCTTAACCCCCGATTTAATTAAGAAAGTCAGCTTAATTAGTACCTAATATGTTCTTCTATCTTACATTAATTGTCCACATGTAAAAAAACAAAACCTAACACAAAATAGATGGGACATATTCGTCAACAATGGGCTGATCATGAATTACAAAAAGAAAAAGAAAAAAATCGCAAGGCAAAGTATCTCATATTCTCATGTCCCCGATCTCCAAATGGTGGCTATATTTTTTTACATTAGTCTACTACCCAAAAAAAAAAGATTAAATGAAAAGGCAAAATAGAATCCAATATGGGTGTTATCATGTGTTTTTTATTATATTGCTCAGCCAAAATAGTGTAACTAGATATCTATTAGATATACATCACCAGATGTCATGGCATTAACTACTTGACATTAAATTAAGAAGATTTCTAAACCAAGATCGTGGGGGTATTTTGAATTAGGGACAACATCGACAGCCCAGCAGCAACTCGGATGACGACCACAAATTAATAACGATTGAGCCATGCAAATCATATCAACATATGCGTCCATTTCTTGATGGCTGGCTGCCTATCAAAATCTTGAAGGATTGACATCATACCAATATCCCTCCCCATGCAAAGATAAGACACTTAGTTAAGTGTTCGGGCTAGGCAAACTTTATAAAATTTCTGTAAGAAAGAAAATATATGCATAACAAGAAAAATCGATAAATTTAATGCGACGTAAAGTTTTGTTAAACAAAAAAAAAAATAAAAGAGAATTACAAGACAGATTCTTTTTATTTGGACTCATAGAAAATTTATATAGACACTTCATTTTATAAATAATAGAAATTACAGAAACTTATATCTTAAAATTAAAATTTTGAAATTAAGACACTTATATTTTGATAAGAAAATAAATAAATTTCTTAACAATCTCGTGTCAGATGGATTTTCTTTTATTTCGAAGGTAAGACGAATTTTCAATTGTAATAGAATTCAATACATTATTAATAATCAACTTCAAATTTAAACATATGAGTTACTATAAATTTATGTGTGTAGTCACAATCGCTATTGTGCATGGATCTGTGCACTGCATGAGACGAGCTTTCCTTGTCTTCACCACACAAATGATAGGTGAAGGGAGTTTGTTTGCATGCGTGCGCGCACACACACTCTCACAATCATGCCAACTATGGAAGACGTTCGAGCCTTCTTAGCGTAATTATCATGCATGCATACATACATCATACATTCCATTGTTTATGTTTTACGTATACAACACAAAATATGCAGTTCCTCAATTGATTTATTGGAATCTTTAACCAAAAGGTGAATTTGATGGCTTCCAAGAATTGATCTTTGTAGTCTTCTTAATTTTGTTTTTATTTACCTATTTACCTCACATGAACCAATAACAATTACCATGATCAATCTTTAAGTTGAAATTAAGAAGTGTAAGATAGGCTTTGATGTAATCTAAATGTTGATAGTGCATTAAATTATAATTCAGTTAAAAAATTATTTGTTGTCTAGTTATAGTTAATAAACTTCATAGTCAAAGGAGTTCTCTCTTTAGGAGGTTAGTCCGAACAACGAGCTTGAGGGTCGGATCGTCGACCGGACCTAGCCTAAAAATCGAGCTTGTAATAAGACCGGGTTGAACCGATTGAGATCGATCAAAATCGACCAAAACCGAATTGAACCACATTTTGAATGAACCAACTAATTTTTAAATTCTTTTAGTTAAAAAATAATATGATAAAAATTATTATTTTAAATTTGAAAAAAAAATTCAAATATGGACCTTCTTCATAAAACTCTATATTAGCCCATTAATCACCTCCTCTATTAATACTTGTCTCCTTGCTCTATCTTACTATTATAATGAATGTTGGATTATATTTCTATACCTACTTGTTCTTTTCTTCTTTCATTTAATTAGTATTTGTTAAACTTTTAACTATATCTTATATATTATGATCTTATTCAAAATTCTTAATACCAAATATGTATATTATAATATAAATTAATTTTACATTATTGTATTATATATAATATTTATCATATTAGGTAAATTTGTAATGAATGAAGGATACAAATTTATTTGCCATATGTATAACATACAATAATATTAAAATAGTTAGTATAGTATAGTTATATATATAATATTATAAATAAAAAAATTTTAATTTTCTTTAATTTAGTATCTAATAAGTTCAAATTAGATAGTTAACCACTAATTATATTATATATCTATTTATATATAATCATAATATTACTTCTAACAGACAAAGATATGTAATACAAAAAAATTAGTGAGAAGAAAATTTAATTTCATAAGATTTTAATTTATTAAATGTGTAATGATTTTAACATTAGTTTTTTATGATTTATTATTGTTATTTTTATATGATTAATTTTTAACACATTAATATGATAGCTTAATTTAATATATCATATTAAATATATTATTTTATTATTATCATATCTAATCGGACAGGTTGTCTGATCGTTGTTCGGTCCGGTCCGGTTCAAACGACATTGAGTCAACCCATCCCAATGGTGGGGGTGTGGAGGGGGTAGATGTGAGAAAAATATTAGAGTTCATTATTTAAAAAAAAAATAATTTAACTTTATATATTATAATATGTGCCCTTTTTTAATAAAAGGAGTGGCTAGATAGATTATGAAATAATTAGGATTAGGAATTGTAAGACCAAACGATTGCATTCCTTTTATAAATTCTATCATTTTATCTTTTTTTTTTCGTCCATGAATGTAGCCTAGATAAAAGTATATCTTGTTAAATCTCTCGTGAGCTTTTTTGTAGGTGCAATTTTTTTTCCCTTAAATTCGCAACACTAAATTACATCATAAGATTCGATATTATCTGGATGATCTCTAGTTACACTTTATAACGTGCGTGCATCAATTTGAGTTTGTTTCCCGAAGAAATCATAGAGAGTATATTCTCAAAATTTCTATTTATTCTACTAAAAAAATTAATTAATTTCTTTGAAAGGAACCCAGTTAGGACAAGCATAATAAATGACAACCAAATTATTTATAGTTTACCACTATTTAAATTAAGACGCGTCCTCCCTATATATTCAATCATGCCTATGGTCACAATTAGCATTTAATGGAAATAATCAGCTTATTTGCACATAAATTTTAGTAAATTCCCCCACCCATTTGGAGCTTGATCCATGATCAATCAATTAAGAAGAAAGAATTTGTTAAAGGTATATGGACAAATTCTGTTAATTTTGTTCACAAACAAGGAACGATTAAATTGCGACATCATTTGATACGAATAAATGAAGTTAATTATTCTTTTTATACAAATTGGTATGAACAATTTCATCTTTAGCCTTTTAGACTAGCGGTCATAGTCAGAGGAAAATAGATAATATATCAGAAACTCGTTGGAAAGTGGCCTTACGTTCCATCCATGCACCAAATACCAGACACGAACGTCCGTTTCATTATTATTACGGAGACACACGCAACCGATACGAATAGCCATCTGAGAATTCTATCTTGTTAATTTAATTAAATCATTGTTTTTATAGACCTTGGACTATCTCACTAATTAAGTGTTCGGATGAAAATGATACGAATAAATTTTGACTAAATTGATGATTCTAAAAATCGAAAATGAAATTATTAACTCCCAACGAGCCAATCAATTTTTATCTCAGATTCAATGTTTATATTATATTATATTATATATACATACTTTGTTAAAATTTTTGCACGAAAAAAATTATGCACCGCGAGAAAATTCGAAAAATTTAAGACGACGTAGAATTGTATTAGATGGAAGAATCAGAAGATGATTACAAGATCAAATTTATTTCTCTTTCGACTCCCTAGGGAGTTTATATAAACACTCTCTTTAACAGATGATAGGAATTAGAGATCAACTGGGTCTCTATATTAATTCCAAAAATAGGACACCTACATAGTAATAAGGAAATAAATCAATTTCTTAATAATCTCATGATAAAGAAATATACAAAATATGTCAGACAGATTTTCTTTTACTTCTTTGGATCCAAATAGATTTTCAGTTAAAGTAGGATTCAAGGCATTATTTAACAAATCTCCACCTTGAATTGAATCCTACAATCAGATATCTAAAATTCTCTGCCGTCGTCAATCCTTGTTCTGATTTTGCACATGCGATAGCATCTTTGTAGTTTGATCTGGTGATTCCACCTATCAACTACTTAGAATGCATATGCAACCATGTCCTCATAGCCATAACGCTTAGGAGGACCTACTTGCCTGCGAGCACGTCCTGCAGCTAGATTTGTCGTTGCTTCTTCTGCTTGCTCCTCAGACTCTGGTTGTTCAACCTGATGAGATTCTTCTGGCCCATTCTGAATTGGAGTTAATTCAAACTTCACCTCTTTGTTGACACCCTCCTTTGCTGAGTTAACAACATCTGATTTCTTCTTGAGCATAGACATCTCATCAAAAGATATGTTTCTGCTGTGAATAACCTTGTGCCCCGAGGGAGACCAAATTTTGAAGCCTTTCACACCTGCATCATATCCCACAAAGACTCCTTTTTTGGCCCTTGGTTCTAGCTTTCCTTCGTTGACATGATAATATGCTAGACAGCCAAATACTTTCAGATTAGTATAATCAGTAGAGTTTCCTGACCATACGTCAATGGGAGTCTTCAGATCGATTGCGATTGCAGGACTCCGATTGACAAGGTAGCATGCTGTGCTAACAGCCTTAGCCCAACTTGTTCAGACCAGAATTAGAGAGCATGCACCGTACCCTCTCCAGAAGAGTTCTGTTCATGTGTTCTGCTACACCATTCTGCTAAGGTGTATCTCTGACGGTTTGATGTTTGGCGATGCCTTCATCCTTGCAGAATCGATTAAATTCAGACGAACAGAACTCCAAGCCGTTATCGGTACGAAGACGTTTCACTTTTCTCGATGTCTGAGTCTCCACCAGAATCTTACATTGCTTGAAAGCTTCGAATGCCTTATTCTTGTGTTTCATCATAAATACCCATGTCATCCTTGAGTAATCATCTATCACAGATAGGAAATATCTGTAACCTCCTAGAGATGGAACACGAGAGGGGCCCCAACAGTCAGCGTGGATGTAATCGAGTGTTGCCATCGTCTTGTGCACCGCTTTACTGAATTGATGTCATTTTTGCTTGTAAAAAATACAGTGCTTGCAGAATCCGATTTTAGATATCTTCTTACCATCCAGAAGATTGTGCTTGCTAAGAATGTCCATCCCTTTCTGACTTATATGTCCAAGTCGCATGTGCCACAACTTGAATATTTCTGATTCTGATTTGGACGAACTACTTACTGTAGCCATGCCAAAAATTACTGTGCATTATAGTATGTACAAGGACTTTTGCCTGACTCCTCTAATGACTTCAGCATCACCCTTAGTGATTGTGAGAACATCTCTTGCAGCATCCATCTGACATTCTTTGAAGTCCAGAACTCCTAACGATATCAAATTTTTCTTCAGTTGCGGAACATGACGGACTTCTATCAATGTCCACACCCAATTGTCATGACTTCTTATCTGAATTGAGCCGATTCCAACTATTTTACATGCTGCATCATTACCTATGATGACATTTCTGTCGTCAATCTTCTGATAAGTTGAGACCACTCTTTATGCGAAATCATATGATAAGAACATCCTGAGTCGAGAACCTAACTCTCCTCTAAACATCTCTGATCAGACACCATAAGAGCCAAATCATCGTCAGATTCGCTATTCTTGTGAGCTACTGCAGCAACTCTGTCTTTCTTCTTCTTCTTGGGACAATCTTTCTTCCAGTGACCCGATTCTTTACAGTAGTTGCAGATGTCCTTCGGATTGATATTCTTCTTCTTCTTCGACTTACCATTTTTAGGGTTTGTCTTTTATGTGGTTGTTACTAACCCTGCAACTTGAGTCTCCACAGCCTTGCCAGACGCCCTATGACGAAGTTCACGAATATATAGGCCCGATCTTACTTCTTCCAGAGTAATTGTGTCTCTTCCGATGATAACAGATTGTACGAAATTTTCGTACGACAGAGGAAGAGACACCAACAGAAGTAGGGTAGCATCTTCATCTTCAATCTTCACATCTATATTTCGTAATTCCATCAACAGAGTATTCATCTGATCAAGATGATCTTTCAGAGGGGTACCTTCTTGCATGCGGAGGGCGAATAAACGTTGCTTAAACAACAACTTGTTGGTCAGAGACTTGGTCATGTAGAGACTCTCAAGTTTCGATCACAGACCGACCACCGTCTTTTGATCGACGACTTCGATAATCACTTCATCCGCCAGATACAACAAGATCATAGAGTGCGCCTTCTCCTCTTGTGCCGCCAAATTTGCGAGGTCGGACTCCTTTTTTTTTGCACCTCTTGTCTCCCTCCTTTAGTTTGTTCTTCGGCATGTTCGCGAGCGGCGCACAGACTCTTTGTTATTTTAGAAGTGCTCTTATCATGATTTGCCAGAGACTAAAACTATTTTGTCCCGTGAATTTCTCGATGTTCACGTTGTGCGATGTCATCTCTACGTCTGACGGAGGATCGACGGTGAAACCTCGCTTTGATACCAGTTTGTTAGAATTTTTGCACGCGAGAAATTATGCACCGCGAGAAAACCCGAGAAATTTAAGGCGACGCAGAATTGTATTAGATGGAAGAAAAAGAAGAAGATTACAATGTCAGATTTATTTCTCTTTGGACCCTTTAGAGAGTTATATAGACACTCCCTTTAACAGATCATAGGAATTAGATACAATCTCTATATTAATCCAAAAAATAGGACATCTACCTAGTAATAAGAAAATAAATCAATTTCTTAACAATCTCATGATAATGAAATATACAGAATATGTCAGATAGATTTCCTTTTACTTCTTTGAATCCAAATAGATTTTCAGTTAAAGTAGGATTCAAGGCATTATTTAACACGCTTTTTAGTGTCTCTTTTCTCATTCAATTTTGTTTTTAATTAACAGAAGAAAGCATTTAAAACATGCATGGTCCAATCATTGCAATTGCCATCAGGCACAAATTAGGTGAATGCTTATCCTTGACCCCTTGAACAATATTTCTATTATATAATTTGATTATAAATACAATACAATACAATATCCTCCATTCGTGTAGTATACACAGTATACTATGTATGATGTTATATGTATTGACTCAGATTAGAGCCAAGATATATATATTGACAGCCAAGCAGAAGCTGTGCAGCAACTGATGCCACAACCACTTGAAAGACTCGGCGAGCGTTTTCCTTCACTTGGTCCACATTTTAATTATGGTCATATATCAAATGGTTATAGTTATATCCATGAAGGATGGGATGACTTAGCTCGGACTCTTCAAAGCCACAGCTTTTGCATGCAATTACCCTTTCTCTTTCCTGTCCGTCCCATAGTTAGCTAGCCAACAACATTTGACTTCATATTATATCCTTGGATATATCTCAATTGTACATAATATAATAATATTTTTACTTATATCCCAGCTAAAAATCTACCTGACCTTAAGACACCCGAAATAAAAAGTGACATCGGAAGTCTCATCAGTATGTAATTCTTATCATTTATAAAAAAGAGTGTCTGTATAAACTCTTTTATTTTTTCATTTAATAAAATTCTATTTTATTTTAAATTTCTCAAATTTTTTTGCAAATTTTAACACATAAAATATATATCTAGGCTTCAAATAAGATACGGTGTGTGCATGGATGTGAACATGCACGCTTGGAATGTTGATGCATTGCATGGTAGATATTTACACATATATTGTTAGATTAATTGTGTGCGTGCGAGGTGCGACCTAATTAATCATGCATGCAAGCCAATTAGTCTCTGTATCGAGCATGACAGATAGAGCCATGTACGTCTCTTAATCGGTGCGCCCTCTGAAAGGCATGCAGCTGGACGCCCTGAAATCTCAATCAACACTCAACCTCCTTCAGTCCTTTGGATATAAATATCCCTTCGACTTCGCCTCTCTTGCCCACACAACACAACACAAACACACAAACCTTCCGATACTTAAAGTTCAATCGCCAATTATTACTCATGATCATGCGAGGAGTGGCGGAGTCCTTGGTCTTTCGGGCGCTCGCCTTGGTGGCCATCGCCGCAGCCGCCGCGACGGCCAACTTCATCACCGAGGTCGACGTGACTTGGGGCGACGGCAGGGGAAAGATACTGGAGAACGGCGACCTGCTCCAGCTAACCATGGACAAGGGGTCCGGCTCGGGGTTCCAGTCCAAGCAGCAGTACTTGTTCGGCCGGCTGGACGTGCAGATGAAGCTCATCCCTGGGAACTCCGCCGGCACTGTCACAACATTTTACGTACGTCATTAATTAATGCATATATATATATATATATATATAATATACTTCAGCTATTATGTAGTTTGATGCGTGCATCATCAAATGTATAATACATAAATAAATTCATTTTTTTAATTGTTTGATCAGTTGTCTTCGCAAGGCACGGCGCACGACGAGATCGACTTCGAGTTCCTGGGCAACAGCACCGGGGAACCTTACGTGCTCCACACCAACGTCTTCTCTCAGGGGAAGGGCAGCAGGGAGCAGCAGTTCTACCTCTGGTTTGATCCCAGGGCCGACTTCCACACCTACTCCATTCTCTGGAACCCCAAGAACATCATGTTAGTATACATATTGATATATATCCATCGTTCATGCATGCATGCAATTCATCCATCCATGTTTATACGTCAAATTAAATGCAACCTCATTCATGCATGATATGCATGCAGCTTCTACGTGGACGGGTCGCCCATCAGAGTGTTCAAGAACAACGAGGCCTCCCTGGGGGTGCCGTACCTCAAGAGCCAGCCCATGCGGATCTACGCCAGCTTGTGGGACGGCGAGGGCTGGGCGACGAGGGGCGGGCTGGTGAAGACGGACTGGAGCAAAGCCCCTTTCGTCGCCTCCTACCGCGGCTACGTCGCAAACGCTTGCGTCGCCGGCGTCAGCTGCTCGACGTCGTCGCCGTGGTGGTCGCAGGGCCTCGACGCCGCCGGGGCTCAGAGGCTCAACTGGGTGCGGAGCAACTACATGATCTATGACTACTGCCACGACCTCCGACGCTTCCCGCAGGGGCTGCCCCCCGAGTGCTCCAATTGATACATGCGTATCATATCTACCACTTTATGTTATATATTTAAGGTAAATATGTATGATTTATCTACTATATATGGGATATGTAAATTTTCGTGTTATTATTACAGTTATGTATGTTAGTTTTTGTAGAAATAATTTTCATGTTCGAAATTAATTTACTGCATTCAGCTAATTATTTGTGTGATAATGGAATCTTTGTCATTTGATATCTGTAATCAATGTTATGGTCTCTTCATGTACCAATCTGTTTGGAGTTGTACTAGTCCATTATATATGAAGGCCTATTCTGGATATCAAGATTGGCAAGTTGAACGTAAATGCATGGAATTTGTTTAACAGGCACTTGGTACCTAACAGCAAATTGACAAATGACATGATAGATCGTTTCTTTCAAAATTAAAATGGTGGATAAGGTCAGCAAAAATAGTTGAGGTGCACGTAATTGCAAAACTAATCGGATGTCGACCCATGCATCCATGTCTTCTCTGCATGGATCTCAATCTATATATGACCATATATTTTACAGAATATTAATTAATGCCACAAGCATGCAAGAAATATTCTATATATAGTATCCAGATATCTCCCCGGTTTGGCCCATGTCTTGTCATGTATTGGTCAATATTATCATATATTTCTCGAAGGAAAAAAAATATAAAATAGTAAGGTTAAATCAGTTAACTAATATCAAGAAGCCGAATCTTAATTAATATCAAGGAGCCAAATCTTAATCGACATAATTTTAGAATTGGAGGCAGAGCTATGGTGTTCATATCTGCCTCTGCGTTTTTCCTTTGCTTGTGTAGCGTTGTTACACGGTGACGATTAACAAAATGTTTAAAGTATAAAGAAAGAAGGATCAATAAGGAGTTGCGGGTGAGATGGTAAATGATTCATTCTCAATTTAACTAAAGTCTTGTATTTGAACTTTTGTGAATGTAAAAAAAAAAACTTATTAGAAACTTCAACTACTGAACTCGACGATGGAACAACTTTCAACTTATGAACGAATGGATGCCCCTTTCTAAATACGAAGCTGGCAATTAAAAAAATTAGTGGCTTTATGATTAAGAAAAAGTCCGTTAAATGTGAAGGAACGATGATAATGCCGATGTTATATAAATGTAACTTTTTTCTGCAATTCTTACGTGTAATACAAAAATAAAATCACCCTTAATGTGGTGAAGCTTGCATTTGACTAGGGGAAATAGTGCAAAAATGGAATAAAAAGCAAAGTTCTGAAATCGCCATGAAAAAGGTCATGCAAAATCTATTATTGTCTCACTAGCAGTGAAGAAACATAGAACAGGGTATAAGCAGGGGACGCAATAACATATCGAAAATTTCATAGAATTTAAAATTTTTGCTTATTGCTGATGTCGGACTATTTGACGACCAGACCACTTATCGGACGCCCGTTATCATGATGAGTCGACAGCATAGCCGACGCATGATCGAAATTTTCGGACGTCTTAAAGATTTACGGGCAGAAAACCTTTGAACGATCGATTTTGATTTCTCCATTATTGCTTACCATCGTTACGCGATGTGGAATCTCCCTTCTTATGATACGAGGAGTTATTGCATGAAACCCCCATATTTGATGACCTTAAAATCCTGTTAAAATTCATTTCATTGGCCCTTCTTTCTCTCATTCTCTTCTTGCTTGGTTTGAGTTTGTGTTCATGTTCCTTGCCCCGTTCGTGCCCGACCAGAAGCTGAAGGTGGGAGCTCCACAGGTCCTTTAGGCACGGGCGATGCAGGAGGAAGCAAAGGAAGGAACTAGGACTGATCCAACGAAGAAGAACGGGAAAGCACGGCCATGAAGTGTGTTTTTGAGATCTAGGTATGGGATAGATTTCTTGAGGAAATTGCTTATTTCAAGAGTTATGAAAGGATTAAGATTCATGCTAGTATAAGTAGAAACCTGCCTTCTGATTATTATGAAGATATTGACTTGATTTCTTTCGATTCTTGAACATGGCTGAATGTTATCACATGTTAAATATGATTTCTCCATATGATGGATGATACGATATGTTGGCATATGATCTTGATAGTATAATGACGAAATTGTTCATGTCTTTGAATTGATAATCTCTATTATATTGAAATAAGATATATTGTATTTAGTTTTATGCTTGATGATGAGAAATCGACAAGTCATTTTATGAAGGTAAATGACAGGAATGATATGTTTAGGATGAGATTCATGTTTAGATTTCTCTTTGGACCATGCTAAATTTTAAGGATAAATGTTAGCTAGTTTTAGATCTCTGTTTTGTTAAAAATTGATTGAAAACTTAATGATTTCGTAATGATTTGTGACTCTACTAATGTGAAACGGACGATCGAATATCTTTCGATTCATCTTAGCAATATATAGCGATTACTGGATCGAATGTTCGAAATCATATCAGACGACTGATATGGACCAGAACGAAAATCTGAAACTCCTTCGGACGACTGAATTGAAAAATGTCAAAACTTGAAATCGAAACCATTACAAGCGACTGATCTAGATTATCATGCCGAGATGATGGACAAGGAAACTATCCCTGATCGAGGAAGATGAAACTAGTTCTAGCAGAAGACCCAATCCATTTTTTGACTAGCCTAAAGTCTGAGAACCTCCTTATGTCTTAATGCACAATCGAACACCTTTCGGCTGACCGATTCATATACGGCTTTTGATTGTTTCATGTTTATTCTCATGATGGAACTAATTTATGACCTATACGAATTCATACTTAACTTTATGCTAATAGTTGAGCTTGCTCCTATGTGATCCCCACATATACATGATATGGATGCGAGCCTAGTTGATGTGTTTAGTGACTAGCTCGAGTGGTGCGTGCACATGACTATCAGTCTAGATGGAGTCTACTTTCATTATATCATTGAGTTATATTTGCATTTGTACCATGGCATGCACTACAAGAAAATTGGAATTTTTCGACGGACAAAAATCCTTCACAACTTGCGATGGATTTTTCGACGGATAGGAGTCCATAGAAATTTATGACGATTGTGGCCATCAAAACTAAATAAATAAATTATGAAATATATTATAATTTTTTTATTTTTGACGATGTAGAACATCAAAATTTTTGACGGATAGCTATCTGTCGGAAGTTCCGATGGTGTAGAACGTCGAAATTTTCGACGGATAGCTATCCGTCGAAAGTTTCGACCGTTGAACCCATTGGTAATAAAAATAATTAAATATTATATAATATATAACATCGTCTAATATGTAATTTAATTAGTATTTTATCATTTTAATTACTGACAGTCCGGACCGTCAGAACTTCTGACGTTCCGGATCGTCGGTAATTATAAAAATAATTAAATATTGTAATCATGCATATCATAATATATAATTAATTACTGATGGTTCGGACTTGACGGTCCTGACCGTCAATAATTAAAAAATAAATAAATATTATAATCACATATATGATAACATATAATGTGGGTGATATTTTATTTATTTAATTACCGACGGCTCAGACCGTCGGTACTTTCGATGGTCCTGGCCGTCAATATTTGTAATTTCATTCCCGCCCACCCTCCTTGTCAATTTTTCTTATATTCAACTCTCTCTCCTTCCCTCACTTCCTCTCCCCCTCTCATTCGCACTTCCTCTCCCTCTCTCCCCTCTAGCTCCCTCCCTCTCTCATTCACATTCCTCTCCACCTCCGGCAGCAGTTGTTTCTGGCTCAGCTCCCTTCTCTCCGATCTCCTTCTCTCCGGCTCCCTCTCCTCTCCGATCATTCAGCTGATCCGGCTACAGCCGTCCTGATCGGCCGCTAGGCAACCTGATCTGGTCATCGGGCGGCTGATCCGGTTGCAGCCGTCCTGATGGGTCGCTAGGCGACCTGATTTGGTTGCCGGACAGCCGATCCGGTTGCAGCCATCCTGATGGGTGCTAGGCGACCTGATCTAGTCGTCGGGTGGCCGATCCGGCCGCAGCCGTCCTGATCGGCCGCTAGTCAACCTGATCTGGTCGCCGGGTGGCCGCCTGATCTGGCAGGTTGCGTCGTGATCGGCCGCAGCAGGCCTGATCTGGCCGGCGGCATTGTGATCGGCCGCCAGGCAGCCTGATCTGGTCGGCGGTGATGTGATCGGGCGCCAGAAGGCAAGATCTGGGCGGCAGCAACGTGATCGGCTGCCAAGCGCCCGGATCGGTCGGATCTTGTCACGTGTCGGCCGTCATTTTTTTATATTTTAAAAATTCCTTGCGATGGTTGCGGTCGTCGAAATATTTAGACGGTTGCGACCGTCGAAACTTTTCGACAGTAATAGCCATTGGAATTTTTTGACGGTTGCGGCCACCTGAACTTTTCGACGGTTGCGGTTGTCGGAGTTTTGGGACGGTTACAACCGTCGAAAATTCTGACGGATTTTTTTCAGACCATCAAAATCATTTTACGACGCCCACTTTTTCGACGGAATGTTTTCGTCGGTAAACCCATTGAGAACTCACATTACCTACGGCTTTTTTCGATGTTTCGATGGATGTGGCCATTGGAAAATATCATTTTTCTTGTAGTGATGTACTTTTATATGCCAAGATTGATGTACCTTTATTTTTATTAGCTTCAGCATTTCCATCTTTACTTATTGTAATATTTTAGTTTAAATCTTCCGCTTACGTATTATTTTTCTTGACCATCTAGGTCAATGAAAAAAATTAAAGAAGTACCGAAAAAAGTAACATACGAAAGGAGATTTTGTTACGTAACATTCTCAATTCTCTGGCATTTATCCACCATCAATTATTTAAGATAATAACTTTACAACTTTTTCGAGCTAGAAATTAAGATCTTAATTGGTAATTCACACTTGAAATGTAAGGTAGACGAACAAAGCCTTTCTATCAGTGTACACAAAAGAGATCGATCCTGACCATGATACATGACCAAGGCATATTTCTAGTCCAGTGAGCCCTATAAAAAGTTGCTAATATATGGAAGATTTTACAAGCATGTTTCCAAGGAAGACTCTTGGGACTCAGTGCAAAGATGTAAATTAACTATCATCCATTGGTATTACACCGATAACGCTAGGGTATATGAGATTGCTCATTTCCTAATTATCACAACCTGCCACTACAAGAAATCTGTCAATTTGTGACACAAGCAAGTCGTTGTTAACTCAGCGCTAAGCCGTGGCTAAAATAAATAGCCACACATTAGCGTTGCAAAGCGGAGATGCCAGCATTCGGTAGCTATTAGCATCACAATGGCATCAAGGACAAAGGTCACGCTACTAACGCCACAAGTTGATGCTATTACAATGTTATCATGACGTGAAAAGTGCCGTTGCGAGGAGTCTATGTGCGTTGCTGATAGTGATATTTGGGAGGTTGAGTGATAACTTGCTGATTTTTGGGTCAAACTTGAGATTTTTCAATTTTTGGTTCAACTCCCTAATTCACTCTCTACTGCAAGTATACAGGTCAATTGTAGTAACCCTAAATGTCGTATCCACAGTGATTTGAAGTCCTAGACTACCTAAAAATAATTTAGACTAATCCTATTTAAAGTGGCAAAAACAGATTTTTTAAAGGAAGTGAAAACAAATTTTTTTAGGAAAGCAAAATGATAACTGTTTTGAGGTTTCTGAAAAGTTAATTAAACTGAGTTATAAATGCTAATCTAGAGTCTAAAAGGGTTTATCTAACAATGAGGAAGGTCCTCTTAGGAATTGGGGTTCATCCAATTTAATTATGGATGAAAATGGACAAGTTATCATTTTCGAATCAAATCCAATTCAACTTTCAATATGGTTGTTTTCACAGCTCAATTAGACAAGAACTAAATAATATATTATCATATAATTGTTAGCCAAGTTGAATTAGAAGAGGATCCCCACTGAAAATCAAGTTATCACTACGTTCAATCCAAGTCACTTTGTTATTTTTAGCAATTCAATAAAACCTGGAATAATAACTTCTAAATTGCACTTTGAAAATGAAGGGAATACTTCAATCAGCTAAACAGGGATGAAATCAATCCAATATTAATTCAAATGCTCCTTGGTTTATCTCTAAATTACAAGAGGATTTAAAATCAACTTCTCAGCTGCAAATTCAAATGAAATCCACATTTCCATTAATGAATTGGATAGAAATCAGCACCTAATACAAGTTTGGGAAATCAGAAACTGTCATTGCTCCTTGGCTCATCTTTGAATATCAAGGAAGGCCTTAAAACTGTCTCTCAATGCTGGATTAAAGTAGGGCTTAACAATGGCAATCAGATTTCAGAAATTTCAGAAAACAAAAATCAACAACTCATTCAAATCAGGAAAAACCAAATGTGATTACATATTTGAATCATAGGAATGTCAAAGCATCTTAATCCATTTCTGAACAAGATTGGGATAGATGTTAACCTCTCAGTTGTTCAATTAATTCAATCCCCAATGGCAATCAGATTCAAATAGCCCCAAAAAATCAGAAATCAGATTGTTCAAAAATCAGGAAAGCAGAAAATCAGCAACAATTACAAATTAGAACCTTAGGAATGTCATTGCATCTTGATCATTTCTGAAATAGAATAAAACCATAAGATAACCTCTCAGTTGTCAAAACAATTGGGGCTCCATAATGACAAAACATGTTCTAAGAATTCAGAAATCAGGAAGGCATTCAGAATTCAGATTTCAGAAAAATCAAATTTCAGAAAGTAGAAATCAGAATTCTAATTGGGTTTGTATCTAGAACTTGGAATTGGTTCTTAGTCCATTTCTGAACAAAGATTAGATCAAATGACAACTTCTCAGTTGTAAATACAAATAGGATTTGCAATGGCAAGAACAGGTTCATAACAATGCAGATTTGAAAAATAAAAAACTTAAATGATTTAGTGCAGGAAATCAGACTTGTCCCTAATCCATCCACAATTAATCTAGACTACTACCCTATCCTAGGAGGCATGGAGTTTAGCTCCTCTTAGTTACAAATGTGGATACAAAATGGAATGAAGAGTAGAAACTATCCATCCTGGAATCAGGGCTGTTCTGCAAAAATCAGCAAGCCTTCCTCCACCTTTGCTCCTTGGTGCAGAAACCCTTCAATGGCCAGCAATCCTCCAAATTGAGTCTCTCTCTTTTTCCTTCAGGTTTTTCAGCTTATATATGACTCTTGTCCACCCTTGGATGCAGATGAGAAAGTTCCCTTGTGCCTTGATCGTGCCAAGTGTCTTGGCCCAGAAAATATCTGCAGTGATGATTTTTTGAACAGCCAAAAAGCAAGTGGTCCCCCTCTTTTCCCTCTTTGTGCAGCCCTCTTTTCCCTGCTAGAAAGGATAGGACAGCAAACATCAAAGTCCTCAAATAGTAATAAACAAATAAGAATGAGGATAGCTACTAGGATCAGCTCTAGTGTCAAATAGAATCTGATGTTATGAAACGGTGAAACCAGTAAATGAAAATGATAAGTTTGAAGACCCGGAAATAACTTTGCATATATCTTTGAAAGTGATCAAATATGGATGATTCAGACAATTAAAGGCATAAAAGGGAGTAGGATGGCAAGTGAATGAGGTCAGAAATCAAATATGGATAAGATTTCATAGGAATGATAACTTGGGTGCCAAAACAATAACTTGTTTAACTTAAAAATGATAACTTGTCATAACTTTGGTTGTGATTATCCAAATGTGATCAAATTTGAACAGAAATGAGTTAGGACAATAATATAATGATTGTCTAAGGCCTTTGTGCATAATTGATAGTTTTGCATGTCGAAATGATAGTTTTGCCCTTTAACGATAACTTGGCATTGAAAAAATGATAACTTGTTCAAATGGACTTAAAATTTTGCACAAGTTGAGATGTGACCATCCAAATTTGATTCATTCATGATAGTAATGGATTTAGGGCAAGAAAATCATTGAAAATCAGTTCACTCAAAATAATGATAACTTGACATATAAGAGTGATAACTTGTCCTAAAAATGATAACTTGGAATAGAATTGAAATATTTATGGATTTTGACATTTCAGAACCTCTATGCACTTGGAATTAGGTATAAAATGAGAAAGATCAACTAGTTATCACAATTCATGCATTTCAAACATAATTGGCCAAAAGTTGGGCAATTTAGGGATTCGATAGGGGTGAAATACATCTAAAATGGGATAAAAAACTATATTGATCAGCTAGTGATCAGTTGCTAACCCAATGCTAAGGTGGCGTTGAAAAATGTGGCGCTATTATGACGCTAAAGTGGTGCTAAGGTTACGGTTTTTGTGACTCTACTTGGATGCTAAGGAGATGCTCTACTATGATGCTATATTGACATTGTAGTCACGCTAATATGCGATGCTATCTCTACACTATGGTAGTACCAATGTGATGTGTTGCATCTCTATTGAGACGCTAAGTTGGCACTAACGTGACGCCAGTTACAATATATTTTAAATAGCACCCAATCTCTTAGCATCGCTAATGCGATGCTAAAGTGATGTTAATTCTTGATAATTTTGCCCCATTCCAAATCTATCATTCCCATCCCACACTATACAAATTGTACAATGCATCACACATCATAACAAAATCATATGAAATATATATGATACAAAAGTTTCTATCCTAAATTGTTATCGTCGTGACATTTGATTCATCCTTGGCCTCGTCTACAATCTGGATCATCTCCGAGATGGGAGCCAAATGCTGAGGAAACTGTTGAAATAGTTGCTCCGAGATGAGTCCCCGATGCTGTCGAACATGAGCTCAAGTGCGGTGGATGAACTCGAAGCAGATTAGCCGCCTGCCTATCCTCCGCTCCTAAGAACCTGAGCGGATATTTTAAACTTATGCCACGTAGGTATCCTTCTCATGTCGTGCCAGCCACCTCCTCACAAACAACAGTGTCCTCTATAAAATAGAGAAATTATATATAATATTATAGATTATATAACATTAAAAAACATATAAACATACAAAGGGTTATAACATTGAAACATGAATCATGTTTTAGACACATTATCTGGTGATTGAGTACTAGGTTCATCTTCATATTTCTTAACCATCTTCTCATTATACGCATTCTAAAAAATTTAAACATTGCACATTTGAAAAATCATTTACTCTAATGTGAACAACCAAATGAACATGTGATGATGATACTTACTAGAACTCTACGAGCAGTGAGCGTGACCAAATCATTAGTTTTTCTGCTCTTATGTGAGGCCTCATAGATCGCGCGAAAGTCGATAGTATCACCTTATTTTTCCTCCTACAATTATGTTTCAAATTTTATAAAATAATTAAGTATAAGATAAAAGTTTGATTATTCCATTTTGTATCTACATTACCATGTGTTATCGATGCTTGTTAAATCGAATCGACCCATGTGGATGTGGTCCTCGGTTTCAAAGTTTGTTAACTTTTGCCTTTGTAGACTTTTTTTGCCATTCTTCATCCATCCTGCATCAACATTAAATATTTAGACTTTGTAAAATTGTAAATTTAATAAAAATAATTCACATAGGATCTAGATGAAATCAATTTGCTTCCTAAAAACTATTTAGATGCTAGTAATTTAAAAATAATATAAAACAAATTATCTAATGCAAAAAAGATCATACAATACATGCTAAAAAAATGTCATCCCACACTTGAATTGGGACATCTTTCCACGACACCCTGCCCCTTCTGGCAAGTAGGAAAGGACAAGAGCACTGACATCCATCATGGTAGAAGCTGGTATGAAAGTGGTCCTATAATTTATGAACAAGAATTAGTTTTGTGTTTACAAGCAAAATTATAAAGAAATTTATAGAACTTATTTAACTTACGGCTGAGCAATGTTGTTGATGGTGATCACCCCATTATTGTGAAATCCCTCTTCTTCTGTCGAAGAGAAATCAATAGCCGCTACAGCTAGGGTAGGCCGAGAGGGTCAGACATGATCGACGGGCCATGGTATAGAACAAATCATTAGTGTAATACAAAATTAAACTAATGATAGTTCATATATCAAGTATAAAATTTGCATCCCATGCGATAACTAACGCTGCCTGATCTATGCAGTCCACTCATCAGAATGTGTCGATCCAACTGCGTGTCCCCAGTCTTCATCGCATGGTCGTGTGGAATGGACGCTAAAATGTGGAGAAGTGCCAATCGATCTCGATGGAGGTGTAGCTACTGTCACCATAAAAAATATTTAAAACATTCGCATATATTTAAATTTATTAAATATACAAAAAAATAACTTGGGGCGACATGTCGATCGGCGTCATGCGATTGAGACAATCCACCAATGGACTGCCTACTATGTGATGATCAAGCTATATGCCCATTTGGCGGTGGAGTCACCTTTAAAAAAAATTAAAACATAGAATGTATTTAAATTTATTAAATACACAAAAAAGAACATGGGGTGGCATGTTGATCGTTGTCATGCAAACGAGACGATCCACCAATGGACCACCTACTACATGACGATTCGGCTATGTGCGTCATCAACGGTGGAGCAACTATCATCATAAAAACATGTTACTAATTAGTACCAATTAGTCAAATATAAATAAACTACACAATAAATATATCACATAGTGATCGTCTCGTATCACTCATGGGAGTGAGCGCCTATAGTCAGTTCGTTCATTTATTTACAAGTCACGATATTCATCTAATTGGAGGCATAAATTAAGAACAATATAGTTTGTTTGTTCATCTATTTTTCAAGTCATGATGTTGATATAGTTGGAAGCAAAGTTAAGAACAATATAATTTGTTTGTTCATCTATTTTTCAATTAAGAACAATATAGTTAGTTTGTTCATTTATTTTACAAGTCATGATGTTCATCTAGTTAGAGGCAGAAATTTAAGAAACAATATGGTTTGTTTGTTCATCTATTTTTCAAGTCACGATGTTCATTTAGTTGGAAGAAAAGTTAAAAACAATATAATTTATTTGTTCACCTATTTTTCAAATCATGATGTTGTTGATCTAATTGGAAGCACAATTACGAACAATATAGTTGCAGACATATTAAGAACAACATAGTTTGTTTGTTTATCTATTTTTCAAGTCACGATGTTCATTGAGGCATAATTAAGAACATGACCGAACTAAATTCTTTTACGCTATATTTCAAGTAAAATTACATTGTTCTTTTTCATGTTAACAAAAATCAAGTACAATCTAATAGTGTTGTTCAATTCACAAAAAGGGACTTACTATATGGTGCGTTGAGAGGATGTCAAAGGTAGCGGAGGAGGGTGGTGTCCGGCGGTGACATTAGAGCAGGGCGGCGGGGTCGAAGGAGGGCGGCGGAGGAGAGCAGCGAAGGAGGGAGGCATCGGGTTGACGGAGGATCGGAAGGCGGCATCTGGTGGTGGCATCGGAGCAGGGCAGCAGAGGACGGCGGCGTGGTCGGAGGAGGGCAGTGGAGGGCAGCGGAGTCAGAGGAGGCCAGAGTAGGGCAATGGTCAGGGAAGCAAAGCGGTGGTGGCCATCGGGGTCAGAGGAGGTGGTGGCAGGGTCAGAGTCCTGTCGGAGTCAAAGGAGGTTGGAGGCGGGGGGTCAGAGGAGGAGCCGACGGGGTCAGACGAGACGGCAGAGGTCGGGTCAGAGGAGGAGGTTGGAGAAGGGCAGCGGTCAGGGAAACAGAGTGGTGGCGGTAGAGTGGTTTATATTCAAATAGGTTTACTTTATATTATAAGTTTATATCACATGTATATATGTATGTATATGTATATATGTATGCATGTATCTTAAGTCTATGTAAGCTATGTCTATATTCATATGTAGTTTATACATATACATATACATATACATATATATATATATATATATATATATATATATATTATAAGTCTATGTGTGTATATATGTGTGTGTATATAAGTATATATGTATATGTATATAATACTATAGGTCTATATGTATATAAGTGCATATGTGTATAATATGTATATGAGGAATATTAGGGTGCATACACACTTAGGTGCATACATTGTACTTAGGTGCATACATTGTATCAACCCGTCGGATGCAACATTGATGGCTAGGATGAAGGCGCTTGAACCAGTTGTTTCGTGAGAGCCTGCAGTGGTTCATTCGGACGGAGTTAGGAGCCTACAACGTTTTGGATCGGCATGAGGCGTGGCACCTTGCAGCGGTTCGGATCGGCGTGACGCGTGGCATCCTCCGGCGAGGTCTATGATTGTTCCAGCGTGAAAGGGGGGCATCAGCCCCTTTTTGCTCCCGCGTCGGCGAGCGCGAAAGGGGGGTGTCGGCCCCACCTCTGTGACCTCACTGGCGAGGTTGCAGAGGCGGGCCGACGCCCCCCTTTCGCTGCTGATGACAACGCATGCCGGTCGGTCGATCGAGGATGCATGACGATAGGTGAACTGCACACACGACAACCGATTCAAGCACCATCTCATCCAAGGCATTGAATGCTGATTGAATGGACAAGTGATGCGTTAGATTTGTAACAAATAAATTTGCTAACAAGTGCACTAGTCATATCAAGTAATAAAGTAGAGAGTAGAGTGTCGAACCCACAAGGAACTAGTTAAATATAATATACCTCAATAATCTACTAAGAGAAGAGAAGGGTTTTATGGTGAAAATAGAAAATTAAAGGTGCAGAAAATAGATAATTAATGTGTAAAGATAAAGTGACGATGATCCTTGAAAATTATGGATGATTAAAGTAAAGTTAGATATGAACGAACCTATGAAATAATCAAATCATGAGAGAAACACTCGGGTCGATTCTTGAGACGGATTAAGAGCACTTAAAATTTTGACTTCTCTAGACGAGCAAAACAAACTATCCTAATTCCAAGTAAGATCAATAATCACGTACGACGAGTTGATTATTGATTTTACAGATAATCATGATGCAAGAAAATGTAACTCCTAAACTATTATTCATCCATACTTCTGGACAGAATAACAAATCGCACACTATTCAGCATACACGATGAATTACCGAATATGTGTTATATATGCTCCAACTTAAAATTAAAAGATCAATTATCAGAATAATAATAACTCCTGGAATTAATCACTCCTTGTACAGGTTTGTAATCTAATTCCAGAAATCACTTTACTCATCAAACAACATTAAACTTAACATATATAATCAAAAGAAGTCGACTTACTAAATTAACTTGAATAAGAACGAGGTCCAAACAATCTATCTTTCTGAAGCAAATATGAAATGTTTATTACAAAACTAATGGACTATGAAAAATAAGGTAAAAGAGCATCCAAGCATGTGAAGAAAAAGAGGTTTGCAGCCTCCAGGACCTTTGGACGATCTCGCAGCACAAACCGACGAGTTGCTATGCAATCCTTCTCCTTTGGTGACCTTTTGGCTTCAAATCTTCTTCTCTGCAATGAGGCATGACTTCCCAAGGCTCAAGCATATATTTTTTTTGTCTTCTAGGGCCTCTATTTATAGCCTCCAGGGGTCTGAAGAGTTTTTATAGAGTTTGGATTTTATTCGAAGTCTTTTGTATTAAAAAAAGTAAATTTGGAATAGACTTTGATAGGTTTTTAAAACCATCCAAAACTCCTTTAAATTTGAGTAAATATATTTCTTAATCATCCATGAGGCTTATGATAAAGTTTGGATTCGATCTGGACTTGAAATTTTCAAAGACAATTCAAAGAAATCTCGAAAACAGCCTTCGTAACGGCCCATAACATGCAGTGTCTAAATCAGATTCTGACTCAAAACTGAGCCTTCTAACGGGCATAATGGGTTGTTCACGCCCCTGTGTTACAGTCGTTATGATCATATAATGGCCCATTATATTCGATTCAGCCTTGGCAGCCTTCACTAATTTCCACATTCTAATTCCGTTTTAACTCCGATTTGAGTGTTGTTTGCTTTTGTGGATTCCTAACTCAATTCTCTTCCATTTCCCACAATAAAATATAGAATTTTAATAGATTTTCATTTTTATAAAATTTAAACAAATAAGTCTAGAAAATAATGCATGATATATGAAAATGAATCGAAATATGATTAAATGCATGGCTAATTATCTGTTGTATTTTGCATGCATCAAACTCCCCCAAGCTTAGATACTTGCTTGTCCTCAAGCAATGTTTAAAGCAAAGCTCCAACCAAAATGATTAATCATTGCTTCCACCTTGTCACTCAACTAGTCTTCTTAGCACTAGATTTTATACATCCATCGCCTAAGTGTCTCACCACTTTCCATAATAACCCGACTTTATGAAATTTTTGAATGAAAGACACTTTTAAACTTCTCCAAATTCAGCTTTAAATAATAAGAAAATAATTCTTGAAAATAAAAATATCAATGCTGCAAGTGTAGCATGAGTTTTTATTCATTTATTACTTTTATATTTCTTCACTTGGACACTTTTCATCATCATTCATTTTTTTCACTTCTTTTTCTTTTCATGTTTTTTTCATTGATTTGGTACTCTGCTTCTCCATATTGCGCAAGGTGGTCCATTTAACGGGCTTTCGACCGACGGTTCCCAGAGTAGTTGCCCTTAGGTAGTCAGGCAAGAATTCCCTACGGATCTAATTATCCGAACTCACCAAGGTTCCGGATGACACCTTTTTGTACCTTTTCATACTTTTTGGGGTTCCACTAGCCCTCTTTTATATACGATGATAATTTTACATATATTTATTTATTAGTAAGCTCTACTACACTTGAATGTTCAATAGGGATATTATTATTATCAAGGTAATATACATAATAAAAAAAATAAGAGCATGAACAAGACTTGTCGTCAAACATCTATAGTTTCATGAAGTAATTTTCTTCAAACCAATTACCCTACACGAAGGTGATAAATGAAAATAATAATGCTTCAAATTTTGTTAATTAATAGGATGTCTTTGAATAATGCTTGAAAAATAAGTAAGTATTAAGACATGAGAAAATAAGATGCAATTTTTAATTATGAAAAACATTTTTTTAAATATAAAATGCAAGCAAATATGCAAATAAAATATGAAGAGAATATATGATTTCAATGCAATATAGAAAAATATGGCATAGTGTATGAAATTTCAAACTCCCCCAAGCTTGAACTCAACACTGTTCTCAGTGTTAGAAATCAAACTTGTAGAACTCCAAATATGTCATAATGAAAAAAAAAACATGAAAGTATAAAAGGAAAGAGACAACCTGATATATGTGGAAGTTGTAGGAGGAAGCCACGAAGAATCCTCATATCTTTGGAAGATATATATTTGGATGACTAGGCGTCTTTGTTTCCTATTTCTCTTCACTTTCGAGGAGGCAATTTTGTTTTCTCTTCTTTTGTTCCTCTTCTTTTCTTCTTCTTCTTGTCCATTTTTTTCAATGCTATTACGGGTCATGAGGGGCAAGTTACGGCCCGTAAGGTGACGTTATCGGGTCATATTGAAGAGCTCATGGGCCTTTTATGCAATTTAAGGGGTCGTGATATGCAAATCACAGCCCTGGCAGTGGCGACGTCAAAGAGGATTCGTAGATGGTCACGAGTCATGGTCACACGTTTACGACCACCAAAAGAAGAGCATGGCCCATGATATTCGACTAACGGTGCTCACAAAAGCAGTGTTGTGATGATGATGTCATGAACAATGGTAACGGACCTTCAAACACATATAGACAAGAGAGAATATAAAAAATAAGGGTCATTAAATGAAAGTTATGGGTCATGATACTAGATAGCTTTGGCATTAGGGTTGTAATATGAAAGTGTAACAAGCTAGGCGACTTTGGTGTTGGGGGCATACTATGATTTTAATGGGTCGTGATTCACATGTAACGACCCGTGAAATAAGAAAAATTCTTCTGACCCTTGAAAGTTGAAGCCCCATGAACCGTGAGATTTGCCATCTTCACAGGGCCGTTAACGGTGGGTAACGACCCGTGATCTATAGAATAAAATTTTTTGAAGCCACTATGAAGTCTGTGACCCAACATTTACGACTCGCAAAATAACCTTTGAACACTACATAGGCTTAACTATAATCATTACAGGTCGTGACATTGTTGTTACGACCCCTTATGCTGATCCACGCATGGTATAAAGCACTATGAGATCCATTATAATCCACCTAAGTCTCGTGAAGATGAAGTAGTTCCATTAATACCCACTGTGAGACCCATGAAAGTGCGATTACGGCTCGTGTGATACGGCTTAACGAAAATATGGAGGTGTGCACATAATGTCACAGGTCGTAACATTAGACTTATGACCCGTAAAGCTTAACAAAAAATTTTACTGAGTCACTTATATATCCATGAAAGAATAGTAACGCCACGTGAAAAATAAAAGTTCAAAATATGGATCCGTGATAAAATGATTACGCCCCGTGAAATTAAAGACTTAATAAAATTTTGGGTAATGAAATAAAGTTACAGGTTGTGATACCATAGTAACGACCCGTTATATCCAAGGAACACCCGTGACATGGAAATAATGGCCCATGAAAAATGAAATGTTTTTTAAAAAAATTCAACTTGTGATGTGCATAGACCTATTAAAATAATTAATAAAATAGAAAAATATGACAGAAGTAAACTAAAGAGACTAAGCAACTAAGATAATCAAATGAACTAGTCTAACATGAACTAAATTAATCTAAACTAAATTATGCAAAAAATCTAAATTGTAAATTTAAGAATTGAGAATGAGTAGTTCTAAGTTTAAAGTTTCTAGCTCAACTTTGATATGGCATATGTTGAGACTAATAAGAAATTATCAATTAAAATAATATAAGTAGATATGAAATTAAGGAATGATCTCATCGGATTCGGGAATGCTTGTCATGGTGAGGCTCGGCACATGCGATGTTGGATGACTCCTACTTTTTTCGTTTTGATGTCATCATCTAGTGGTGTCAGTTCTTCGTGTACAACATCCTTTTGATGTGAAATTTAAGAGGTGTGCTGTTGCTAAACTTGGATGGTCGAGTAGTTCTTTGGTCGCCACTGGAGTGTTGTAGTTGGAGAAGATCATGTTGATGTCAGCGAAGTACTTTTCTCCTCCAAAGATTTTACAGATTGCATGGAGGAGATTTGTGGTGATTTGCAGCCAACTGTGAGTGATTTACACTTCTCATTCGATGGTGACTGAATTGTAGACAACAATGTAGGAGTGACAGGAACTTCCTAAGGTGGACCCTCCTTTAAACCTTCACATCTTTCATGATGTATTTGGTTGTCTCCTTGACACGCCATTGAGTCATCACTATCCTTGCTGAAAAATTTTCTTCTGGGTGCCATGGATATTGATAATAGCACGAGCATAAGATGATCTTCGGATTCTCTTCGATATGCCTTGGACGTTCAAAAATTAGAGAACTCAGTTTTGCAACTTCATTCTCCAGTGCATGAAATTTTGATTCCAAAGCCTCGAACTTGAGTTCATTGCCGAATTGTCTAAATGAATCGTCAACTTCAATTTGCTTCTGAATTTTGGATAACTTAGACTCCAAATTCTAGATGTGTTGATCTTGCATTGTTAATTTTCTTTCAATTGTTGTGACAAATTGACCAATGATCTCTACGAAGTCAGAAGTTGATGATTTGAATTCGAGAATTGATGCTATATTCTCATCTGACTTCTTGCTATTTTGTCTAATATTGTAAATTTGCCTCTCCAAATTTTTGATTTGATGATTTTGCGTAGAGAGCTTTCTCAGCAAAGAATCTAACACTTCTGTGGATGAGACTTCTTTATATCTTCTGTGGATGCGGTTGATGGATCTCAAATTATATCTTCCTTCTTTTCTTGTTGAGACTTCTTTATGTTTTGCCTTGATGATGATGTCTCGATTTGAATACCATCTTGCTGAACAGCAAGGATATTTCCCTCAACTTGTTGGTTTGTTATCATTTTGTTCGTCGTCGTTGAGATGATCCGGTTGTGTACAAAATATATTACTTGAAAAGCTTACACAACAATAAAAGAACAAGTGAAATAAAATAGAAAAATAAAAATTCTCAAAGTAGTTTATACAAGATAGACTAAGAGTTATGAATATAGTCCCCCGGCAACGGCGTAAAAAACTTGATGCGTTAGATTTGTAATAAATAAATTTTCTACCAAGTGCACTAGTCGTATCAAGTAATAAAGTAGAGAGTAGAGTATCGAACCCATGAAGAACTAGTTAAATCTAATTTACCTCAATAATCTAATAAGAGAAGAGAAGAGTTTTGTGGTGAAAATAGAAAATTAAAGGTGCAAAAAATAGATAATTAATGCGTAAAGATAAAGTGGTGATGATCATTGGAAATTATGGATGATTAAAGTAAACTTGGATATGAATGAGTCTATGAAATAATCAAATCATGACAAAAACTCTCGGGTCGATTCTTGAGACGGATTAAGAGCACCTAAAATATTGACTTATCTAGACGAGCAAATCAAACTATCCTAATTCCAAGTAAGATCAATAATCGCGTACGACGAATTGATTATTGATTTTACAGAGAATCATGATGCAAGAAAATGTAACTCCTAAACTATTATTCACCCATACTTCTGGACAGAATAACAATGCACACTATTCAGCATACACGGTGAATTACCGAATATCTGTTATATATGCTTCAACTTAAAATTAAAAGATCAATTATTAGAATAATAATAACTCCTGGAATTAATCACTCCTTGTACATGTTTGTGATCTAATTTTAGAAATCACTTTACTCATCAAACAACATTAAACTTAACATATATAATCAAAAGAAGTCAACTTACTAAATTAACTTGAATAAGAACGAGGTTGATGGCTTGTATTTTCTACCTGTTTTAAATGAAAAAAGAGTCATATTTTCCTTGATAATGAATTGAATTGTTTGTCATTGTGTACAATTATCCCTCTTTTTTGAACAGTCCAAGCCATCCGATTACTTTTCAGACTATATCTGCATATTCCCCTCTTTGCCTGATTTTAATACTTTATTTATCGCATAGGTGTGGGTGACCCTCATCAGATGATTAGCAAGGCGAGTGGACGTGGCAAAAAGGGGGAGCGCGCAACCTAATCAGACCAGTCTGGACAACAAGACAGGTGGCAGCATCTGTATGCACAGTCTGACGCGACCACAAAGAATCAAGAGGACAAATCCTCGCATGGACACCTGTTGAAGTTCAAAGGATGGGAAGAATTAGTGAAGATAGGTGGCGAAAATCATAAAGAGGAAACAGAGAGGAAGAGAGTATTAAAAGAAAAAGCTGAAAGAGAAGAAGGGGGAGGCTGCTAGGAGAGAAGGGAATCAGGAGGCCTAGGAGGAAAGCTAGGGAGAATGGAGGCGAGGTCATCTTTAGTTATTCGGACAAGCAAACATTCATTTCAGCTTACGCCTTCATTTCCGCACAATTTCTTACCGCTCTTTTTTGTTAGTTTAAAGTTTAAGTTTACTATGTCTAGCTAATCAGATCTTGAGGCTGCGGAATCATTCGATGGATTTAGACTTGGTTTGATGTTTTATGCTTGATTCGGATGATGAGTTTTCATGATATTTGATCTTAATGCTACTTTGATGAACATTATGACGGCAAGTTCTTCTTCGTTCGACGGTTTTCTGAGAAGGAGGATATGTCGAATAAATAGCATGTTGTGAGCCGACAAGTTAGCATGATTGTAGAAAAGAACTGTGATTACTGCTTTTACTTTTTCGCATAGAACAAATTGAGAGAGGGTTTCTATAACTTTCAGTTTAATATCACATGTTGGTGAATCGACTCGGTTCAAATACGAGAATAAGAGAACCAAAGGTTATCTTTCATGAGAATGAAAAATACTCAGCAAGTGTCATCATCTGAATGTAGTTTTTAAGGAAACAATATTTGTTAGCCCAAGTCTCCTCCATGAGAATGATCCCTCATCCCTCTGCTTTCATATACTGATTTAGTAACGACACTTATTCCCAATTTTACTTTGCGTGAGTTCTTTTTAAGTTGAATATGAAAACCACAAATAAATTACAAAATCGGAAACACAAAACATACTTTCATTCCTTGATCGATTAATTTTATTAGCCATTTTCTTTCAACACTAGATATTCCATTGGAAGTATTCGTGAAATATAATCAAAATTCGCTCCCTGTGGATCGACCCCAACCTATACATCAACGACGGTTGTATACTTGCAACCTGAGAAATGTAGTTGGGATTACAAATTTTTAAAACTTGTGTACATCTTTTGTGAAAAGGGATTCAATCTTTACATACCCGCATTTAAAGTGCGAATACCGCTTCCCATACTTGCACAGGTTTCTCAGAAGTTTTTGACGCCGTTGCGGGAGAGTGTTTTTGAATTTATTTCTTCAATACTACTAATTTTATACGTCATTGTTTTATACACATCCGTACATTAGTGTAGCTAGTTTTTTGCATTCATTTATTAGGCTAATGCCTCTGGTCCTATTCGATTGTGCATGTCAAATTTTGCTAGTGAAGACGACGAATTCCTAGATTTTGAACAAGAAAGAGATCGGAACCAGAGGATCCGCAAAGCACAGCAAGAGCACTTAAGAAGAAGGGTACGAGTAGTTCAGGAAGAGTTAGAAATGGCGAATAACCCCGATGCATTACGACCCTTATAGGAATTCTGTACACCAAACGCCTTAGGTCTAGCCTCTGGGATTGGCAGACAGACCGGATATACAAGCTAGCAATTCCAGCTGAATCTAGCATTATTATCTGTCTTGAGCAATCACGTGAATGCAGGGTCGCCTAACGAAGATCCGAATCAGCACCTCATCACATTTCTGGAGATTTGTAACACTTTCAAATGTAACGATGTCACCATAGATGCTATCACGCTCCGATTATTTCCTTTTTCCCTGAGAGACCGTGCTAAAACTTGGATAAGATCTCTAGAGCCTAAGACCATCCAAAAATGGGACGAGCTCTTATCAGCTTTCCTAATCCGTTTCTTTCCTCTTGGGAGAATCATAGCCATGAGAAATCAAATAACATCATTTTACTAGCGGGAGACGGAATCAATCTACGAGGCATGGGAAAGATTCAAAGATATGTTAAGGAAATGCCCACATCACAGATTTCAGAAGTGGATGGTGGTCCAAACATTCTACTGTGGCCTTACTCGTCAATGTAAGAGTACTCTGGATTCCACTGCAGGAGGCACATTCATGAGCAAAAAATAAGAAGACGAATACCGGATTGGGAAAGTCAGTACCAACCATCACAATTGGATGCTGGATAGAACAAATCGTTAACAACCAGATTCTGAGAAAACACTGGGAGTGAATAGCTGGGATGAGCTCTCTTTCAGAATGGAAAGTATTATACAAAAGGCGATGAATCAGAACAATGCGATGCAACAAGAAATTTTCAATATCTGTTCAATGGAAACCACACCCACCAACTTGAACTTTAACCCCACATTATGTGATAACTACGGATCACCAGGCCATATGATGACCAATTGTACTTCAATCCCTTATCAAGTGCAAGAAGCATTAAGTGAGCAAATGAATGCACTTGTACCTTATAGTCAGAATCAACATCAGTACCAAGAAGGGCAACAATAACCCCAATAGAGACAATGGAGTCATCAAATACAATCCACTTCTTTCTTACGGTGGCAATAACTATCAAGGAGCACCTCAACAACCTCGACCACCACCGTTTGTGAAACCCTCAATGCCACCTAATAATTCACCACCATACCTAGCATTACCACAATCACCACCATTTAAGACTGATGTACCCGTCCAAGAAAAATTCAACCTTGAGATCTTGGTGGAAAGTCTAATGAAGCAGCAAGAACAACATAATTAATTTAACCAACAAATGTCTTCAAAGCTAGAAAACCTCATAGCACATAATAAAATACTTGAGAATCAGATAGCACAGCAAGCTAATTCATCTTCACACACCCCAAGAACCTTTCCAAGACAATCGGAAGTAAACCCCAGAGAACAATGTAAAACTTAGAAGCGGAAGGCAACTGAAGGAACCGATGAAACTGGAGGAGCCTCAACGTTATAGTCTGAGAGATGAAGCACATGAAAAGACACCAGAGTAGAAGCAAGAAAGCAATTTCGACCCAAATACCATTCCTTTTCCACAAAGGATGCCAAAATCCCATAACGATCGACAATTCACAAGATTTATGGAGATTATAAAAAAATTACACATCAATGTCCAATTTGAAGAAGCTATTCAGCCATCATATGCTAAGTTCCTGAAGGATATCCTATCTAAAAAGAGAATGATAGATGTTCATGAAACTATAGCTTTGACCGAGGAAGCAAGTGCTCTAATTCAAAACAAGTTACCACCAAAATTAAAAGACCCAGAAAGTTTCTCAATACCTTGTGAAGTTGGAAATCTTCAAGTGAACAGAGCCTCATGTGACCTCGGGCCAAGCGTCAGCTTAATACCACCATCCCTTTGCAAGAGATTAGATGCCGGTGATTTGAAGCCAACTGACTTAACTCTTCAGCTTGCGGATAGATCGATCAAAAGACCCCATGGTATTCTAGAGGACATCCTGATTAAAGTTGGAAAATTTTACATCCCAGCCAATTTTGTGGTATTATATATAGAAGAGGATGCAAATGTGCCCATGATCTTAGGACGACCATTTCTTGCCACGACTAAATAAATTATAGATGTGAAGAATGGTCGACTCTCATTCCAGCTAGGGGAAGATTGGATTGAGTTCAATTTACCACAAGTCATGAAATCTCCAACATACGAAGATTGCCATGAAACTTCCGATGTCATAGATGAAGCCACCAGTGAAGTTATTGCCCTGAACACCACTCTAGACCCTCTCCAACGATGCTTAACCTCTGAAGTGAACAGGCAAATCGATGACCCTCAAGGAGAGATTTGTTCAGTCATGATGGATTCTCTTGATACTTTCGCTCAAGAATCAGAGATACTACAACCTGCCAATCTGCTCAATACAGACCCTCTGACTAGAAATATCCTACCAAAAGTCGACATGAAGGAACTTCCCTCTACTCCGAGGTATGAATTTCTGGACAAAAAATTTACATTGTTTGTTATCATTAATTCTGCCTTAGGCAAAGTACAGACAACCGAATTACTTACTGTACTTAGACGACATAGAAAAGCCAATGGATATTCTATGGCTGACATCAGATGCCTCAGCCCTTCCCTCTGCATGCATAGGATTTCCCTTGAAGATAATGTGAAACCTTCTTGGGAAGGACAACGAAGACTAAACCCCATTTTACAAGAGGATGTTAAGAAGGAAGTATTAAAACTTATAGATTCAGGTTTAATCTACCCCATTTCTGATAGTCAGTGGGTAAGTCCAATTCATATGGTACAAAAAAAGGATGGGATGACAGTAGTTAAAAATTCTAAGGGGGAAATGGTAGCAACCCGCACAACCACAGGTTGATGAATGTGTGTTGATTTCCAAAAATTAAACAAGTCCACAAGAAATGATCATTTTCCTTTACCTTTCATTGATCAAATGCTAGAGCGACTTGCTATACATGATTATTTTTGCTATTTTGATGGTTTCTCTGGTTTTCTACAAATACCCATACACCCAGCTACTTTTCCTTGATCTTGATCAGGAAAAAACTACTTTTACTTGTCCTTATGGTACTTTTGCTTATCAACGAATGCCATTTGATTTGTGTAATGCTCCAGCTACTTTTCAACGATGTATGACTGCTATATTATCTGATTTCATCAAAAATATTATGGAGGTGTTCATGGACGATTTCTTCGTCTATGGATCCTCCTTTTCTCAATGTCTAACGAATCTTGACCAAGTATTACAGAGATGCGAGGAAACTCATTTTGTTCTGAATTGGGAGAAGTGTCATTTCATGGTCCAACAGAGAGTTGTTCTAGGTCATGTTGTATCCAACAGAGGTATCGAAGTCGATCCAGCAAAAATTTAAGTTATTGCTCAACTACCTCCACCTGTCAATGTAAAGGGTATTCGCAGTTTCTTAGAGCATGCAAGATTCTATAGGCGATTTATCAAGGACTTCTCTAGAATTGCAAGACCCCTTACAAATCTATTGCACAAAGATGCGGAGTTTGTTTTTTACTCCGAATGTCTTACCGCCTTCCATCTACTTTGAGCGGCATTAACCTCAGCTCCTATCATGCGACCTCCAGACTGGACACTGCCATTTGAAGTCATGTGTGATGCCAACGATTCTTCCGTTTGAGCCATACTAGGACAAAAAGTGAACAAACTTATGCATGTCATATATTATGCAAGTAAGACCTTGACTCGTCTCAGCAAAACTACACCACTACTGAGAAAGAACTGTTAGCTGTGGTGTACGTTATGAAAAATTTAGACAGTATTTGGTGGGGTCCAAGACTATCATACACACAGATCACTCCGCTCTCAGACATTTATTTTCAAAGAAAGAAACAAAGTCTTGCCTGATACGATGGATCCTTTCTCTACAAGAATTCGATATTGAATCAGGTGGCAGACCACTTATCGAGGCTAGAGCGACCATTTTGAACACCAAGGACATTACACCACCAATACAAGGAAAATTTTCAGACGATCATCTTTTGTCAGTCACTAATATACGTACCCTAATATGTGGATATAGCTAATTACTTGGCAGGGGGCTTAATACCACCAGATCTCACGATATATGAGAGAGATAAATTCTTCAGAGACATCAATCATTGTTACTGGGACGATCCCTTCCTATTTAAAGAATGCTCTGATGGTATGTTGCATCGATGTGTAGCAGCTGAAGAAACTAGAGATATTATTGAATTTTGTCATACACCAACCTTGTCATACCCCTAGTTTCTGATAATAAGTCATGGGTTCCAAGAAGACAATCGTCGACTCCATAGTTGCTCATCAACGCCAATAGAAGAAATCCCTGAGACACCAACTCAAGTTGCTTCGCAAGAGACAGAGGAGACAGACAACCCTTTTACAGAATATCAACGCCAAGTTGGAGGTTCTACTGACCTCCAACATTTCGCCCCCCCCCCAATTAATGTCCCTAGCCTCTCCCCTGAGGACAGAGCTAGTGAAAAGTTTTGGGGAGCCAATGGTATGGTCCCTAAACTTTTATTCAAATAATCATACCATTCTTTTGTTGTGAGCATCATCATCTGGTTTTTGAATTTTGACCCCTATGAACCGAATAGCCCCTCAATTTATATATACACCAAAGTAAACTCCCTTCCGGTTAAAAGTACTTGCTTGAAACTTCTTCTCCATTACTGAGATAATTGTAAAATCCTCTGAGAAATAGTTAAAGAGCATGAGGAATTGAATAGCTACTGACATGAGTTCCTATGAATAACATGATTTAGACACCTCTTCACTGAGAACCATAAAAGTAAGTAGAACTCTCCAAGCCTAGTCAAAGTAATGGTTATACATCCAAAACATGCTGTCGATTCTCTAGTTTTAAGTATTTACAAGTGACTGCAGTTTTTAAAATTCCCAAAAGTTAAGTGAACTGAAATCGCATTAAGCAAAAAAATCCCCCTACCCCAGCTTAAAGTAAGAGTATCAGGAGGAGTAAAAATCTTTTTAAAAAATCCTTTGAGCCTGTTACATGGAATATGTGCGGCCACTATGTATAATTACAGAGCTGTTGAGCATATTTTCATCCAAGTGTTACTCTTGCTCTAAGTTTGGGGGAATTTAAAAAGAAAAAAAAGGGGAGAAAAGAAACAAAAAAGAGAAAGTGAAAGTAAATTGTAAAAGCAGTAAGTGTGGGAACAACTGTATGTCTAAACTATGAAATAGATACTTAAATCTAGAGAGATCTATATAGAAATCTTGGAAATGGTGCGATTGGGGGAAATGAAAATCCCCTAGAATCATTTCTTCAGTGGCTTGACCTGGAGGGTAAATCTAAATTATATTAAATTGGATTAAATGGTGTCTAAATTTGTTACGCATAAGGAGTTTCTTGTTGTCATAGCTACCTTTCTTTTCCTCGTGTGGCCAATTCTTACTGAATATCATGCCCTAAATTTCTAACTTTTTGCTTGAGGACAAGCAAGGACTTAAGTTTGGGAGAATTTTGATGGCTTGTATTTTATACTTGTTTTAAATGGAAAAAGAGCCATATTTTCCTTGATAATGAATTGAAGTGTGTCGCATTGTGTACAATTATCCCTCTTTTTCCAACAGTCCAAGCCATCCAATTATTTTTCAGACTAGATCTGCGTATTCCCCTCTTTGCCTAATTTTAATTACTTTATTTGTCGCATAGGTGCGGGTGACCCTCATCGGATGATTAGCACGGGGAGCGGACGTGGCAAAAAGGAGGAGCGCGCAGCCTAATCAGACCAATCTGGACCACAAGACAGGTAGCAACATCTGTATGCATAGTCTGACGTGATCACAAAGAATCAAGAGGACAAATCCTCGTATGGACACCCGTTGAAGATCAAACAATGGGAAGAATTAGTGAAGATAGGTGGCGAAAATCAGAAAGAGAAAACAGAGAGGAAGAGGATATTAAAAGAAAAAGCTGAAAGAGAAGAAGGGGAAGGCTGCTTGGAGAGAAGGGAATCAGGAGGCCTGGGAGGAAAGCTAGGGAGAATGGAGGCGAGGTCATCTTTAGTTATTCGGACAAGCAAACATTCAGTTCATCTTACGCCTTCGTTTCCGCACAATTTCTTACCGCTCTTTTCTGTTAGTTTAAAGTTTAAGTTTACTATGTCTAGCTAATTAGCTCTTGAGGCTGAGGGATCATTCGATGGATTTAGACTTGGTTTGATGTTTTATGCTTGATTCGGATGATGAGTTTTCATGATTTTTTATCTTAATGCTACTTTGATGAACATTATGACGGCAAGTTCTTCTTCGTTCGACGGTTTCCCTGAGAATGGAGCATATGTCGAATAAATAGCATGCTGTGAGTCGACATGTTAGCATGACTGTAGAGAAGAAGGACTGTGATAACTGTTTTTACTTTTTCATGTAGAACGAATCAAGAGAAGGTTTAGGGTTTAGGATTTCTGCAACTTTCGGTTTAATATCACATATTGGTGAATCGACTCGGTTCAAATAGGAGAGTAGGAGAACCAAAGGTTATCTTTCATGAGAATGAAAAATACCCACCAAGTGTCATCATCTGAATGTAGTCTTTAAGGAAACAATATCTATTAGCCCAAATCTCCTCCACGAGAATGATCCCTCATCCCTCTGCTTTCATATATTGATTTAGTAATGACACTTATCCCCAATTTTACTTTGCGTGAGTTCTTTTTAAGTTGAATATGAAAACCACAAACAAATTACAAAACCGAAAACACAAAACATACTTTTCATTCCTTGATCAATTAATTCTATTAGCCGTTTTCTCTCAACACTAGATATTCCATTGGCAGTGTTCGTGAAATATAATCAAAATTTGCTCCCTGTGGATTGACCCCAACCTATACATTAACAACGATTGTATACTTGCAACCTGAGAAGTGTAGTTGGGATTACAATTTTTAAAACTTGTCTACATCTTTTGTGAAAAAGGGATTTGATCTTTACATACCCGCATTTAGAGTGCGAATACCGCTTCCCATACTTGCACAGATTTCTCACATCAAAGGTCCAAACAATCTATCTTTCTAAAGAAAATATGAAATCTTTATTACAAAATGAATAGACTATGAAAAATAAGGTAAAAGAGCATCCAAGCATATGGAGAAAAAGAAGTTTGCAGCCTCCAGGACCTCTGGACGATCGTGCAACACTAACCGATGAGTTGCTATGCAATCCTTCTTCTTTGGTGACCTTCCGGCTTCAAATATTCTTCTTTGCAATGAGGCATGACTTTCTAGGGCTCAAGCACATATGTTTCTATCTTCTAGGGCCTCTATTTATAGCCTCCAAAGGTCTCAAGAGTTTTCGTAGAGTTTCGATTTGATTCGAAGTTTTTTTATGTTAAAATAAGTAAATTCAAAATAGACTTTGATAGGTCTTTAAAATCATCCAAAACTCTTTTAAATTTGAGTAAATATATTTTTTAATTATCTTTGAGGCTTAGGATAAAGTTTGGTTCGACCTGGACTTAAAATTTTCAAAGAAAAGTAAAAAAATTTTCGAAAATAGCCTTAGTAACGGCCCATAACATGGATTTAACGGCCTTTACAGTGTTTAAATCATATTCTGACTCAAAATTGAGCCTTTTAACAGGCCGTAACGGGTTATTCATGCCCCTATGTTACAGCTGTTATGGTCATATAACGGCTCATTATATTTGATTCAGCCTTGATAACCTTCACTAATTTTCACTTTCTGACTCCGTTTTAACTTCAGTTTGAGTGTTATTTGTTTTTATGGATTCCTGACTTAATTCTCTTCCATTTTCTGCTTAAAATATAGAATTTGGGTATATTTCCATTTTTATAAAATTAAAACAAATAAGGCTATAAAATGATGCATGCTATATGAAAAGGAATCGAAATGTGATTAAATGCATGGCTAATTATATGATGTATTTTGCATGCATCAACAAAATGCAATGTATGTACTTGTATGCACCTAGGTGTATATGCACCCTAATATTCCTCTATGTATATTTATATAAACTATATGTCTATATGCATATATATATAATCAAAGGATGCTAGCTAAATAAAATAGCGATTGAACTTGGCGTCGCTAGTGCAACGCAAACGAGTCGCTACAAAGAATAATGATGACTTAGCGTAGGTACCGCATCACAAATGCGACGCCGACGTAGCATCAAGAGACTATGACATTAAATCGACGGTTGGGACTCCACATTAGCGTCAACAGATTGTACACTGCTAAAAAGATGTCAATTGGTGCCGCTTTAGCGTCGACATGTGACGTGATGCTATGTTGACGCTACATCCATGCCATCGTGTCTCTATGGTGGCGCTAAAAAAATAATTTCATTTTTTGCGCTAAAAAAATAATTTCATTTTTTGCGCTAAAAAAATAATTTCATTTTTTGTAAGAAATCATGTCACTTAATTCAACTCTCATAATTCTATGATGAGGAATATAAAAATAATTTATCTATAATTAATATATGTTATATATTTTGTATGTATAATATATTGACATGTGTGCATACACATGTAGGTATGTATACTATGTTCTTCATATATATAAAGTATACATGTAGATTGTTAACATTCTTTCTTTCTATATATAAAGTATACACACATATATATGTATGTATGTATGTATGTATGTATGTATGTATGTATGTATGTATGTATGTATGTATGTATATTTAGAAATACATATGTAAGTAACACTATAGTATAGGTAATATATATAGTTATACAAATTAACATTACCTAATTAAATACAAATGAATATAGTTAGAGTCACCACACCATAGCGTCACAATATGCCTATTCAGCATCTCCTTAGTGCCGCAATAGTCATGACGATAACTTAGCGTCGCTTGACGCCAAAAGAGTGCAAGGCGCTGATGCCAATGTCGCCTCAATCTAGCGTATATCTAGCATCGCATATTTTGTGATGCTAATTAGCATCCCAAGATGTCAACGCCAATATAGCATAAGAAGGCGGCACCCATATCGACTCCGTCTTTAGCGTTGCCGTATCGGTGACGCTAACCTAGCATTGTAAATTGTCGATGCCAATATAGCGATATAATCTATCGTGTATTTTCTCATTTTCGTGCGTGATAATGGCGGTGAAGTAGCATCTTGATATCGACGGCCTGTAACACCAACGTGATGCTGAAATGAAGTCATGAGGAGACAGTTAACGTCTCATTTAGCCGACCCAATGTCGTTGCTATGGAGATGCTATTGGCGTCGACCTAGCATCTCTTCATTTTGCAACGCTAATTTAAGTCGCTATTCGACGGTTTCCTTGTAATGTGTAGAGAAGTACCATTTGTTATATCAACAAGTGAATATCAACCATGTTAGAAAAGACAAAAGAATTTTATGATATAATAAAGATTCCATAATTCATATATGCTAAGTGGACAGTGCATAAAAATTAGTCCATCAAATCTAGGATGGTTACCATCAGCAAGTAAAAATTCAGCATATATAGCAGAATAATAATAAAAAATGTTTTGTATAATTGAATAAGATAAATTTTATTAAATATTCTTCAACTTTGACGCTTTCTCAATTTACCATCCAACTTCATTTGTAATTAAATTATCATTCATCTATCAACTTATTTCACCAAATACTCTTTTACTTGTGATCGGCCATTTTTTTATTGCATTGTCGAGGTGCCGTTCCTTCGAAAGTTCCGATGAGAGTTTTTTCGAAATTTCTGAAGGGCATTACCCGTTGAAAATATTGATAATTTTTATAAACCTGTTGAAAAATGTTATCGACGAACATTTTCCCAATGACGTAGTTTTCATCAAACGTTTCGGCAAAAACTTTTCAGACGGACTTCATGAGATTTTTTATGGATTTTTCCGTAAAAAATTCTTAAAAATATTGTAATGTTATATTCTACCATTCAAAATATTCCGGTCTTATAAGTGTAATGTTAAAAAAAATATTTAAGAGATTATTTATTATTATCAGATTTAAATTTCTTTGATGATATTATAATTCGAGTTTGAATTACATAAATTATTTTTCTTTGCCTTTCGTGTTTTTTTAATTAAAAAGAAAACCATATCATACTTATAATATTATTCAAATTCAAATTTGTGTGCTGTGTATACTTGATTCTTCCAAGTTTGAAAGTTCAAGTAAATTCATTGTTTCCGATAAATTCGTAACAAATAGGTTTAATTATTTAAATAATTATTATAAATTTACAAATACATTATGATCCATAAATTATAAATAATTAATTATATTTTATTAATTCGGAATAAGTATGAAAGTTCAAAATAAGAACTATAATTTACAAAACTAACTATCGACAATTATATTTATTAAGATGGAAAATTTATAAAAAAATAAAAAAAAACTAAAATGGACACACTAAAATGACGTTACTAATTTTATTTTCGATCACAAATATATTAATCAAATAAAATATTTAAGACTTCACAAATTATTTATTATATAAAAAATAATTATATATAATACTTATAAACTCGTATAAACGGTTATATGATTTTACATTTTTTAAAAAATAATATTTACGTAAAATTTAAGAACGATTTGATTAACATCATTGCTCCAAATAAAATAAAACAATGCCGAGCAAATAAATCAAACACGACTAGAAGGGAAGCACCAGTATAAAACCCCTAACGCAACTTTTAGCTGGCCTTTTATCGCCGCTGCCGCCGTCGGCGCACGACGCCACAGGTACCGCCGACCCTTGCCTGCTCCTACTCCCTTCTCGGCCTCGTTTTCTCTATCGTCGTCATTGTCGTTGCCGTCGTAGCTGTGTATTCAGATCTTGGGGAGACCAATAGCCTGGGAGGTAAGAATTGGACCTCCATTCCTATGATCATTCGTACTCCTCATTTCGATTCAGCGCCTTCGAAATGTCTTTCACCGAAGCTTTTTCATCTTTTCAGATACCAATGATTAGTCTCTTTCTCAATGTTTCTACATGTTTTTGGTGTTGTTTTTTGCGCTATCTTGTCATATCTTGATTGTTTCACCCCTCGAACTTTATTATTTTGTTGACATTATTGCTGAAATTACGCCTTACTTCAATTTTTCTGCTGATTCTACAATTTGTTTGACATCCTTTTTTTTTTCATTTCTCATCCTTGTGCGTTTTGCATTGTTGTTTCTCCTGAAGGTTTCACCAACAAGTTATTATGGAGCACGGTTCTGTGTCAGATAATAGCGCCTCCACGTTCACTTTGCTCGATGAGGATCATACTTTGGCCAACTCTGTGAGATTCGTCCTAAATCAAGAGTAAGTAGTAATTTAGGGGAATTCCACTTTCATGGAATGATGATAGTACCATAAATTATTTAACTAGTTCATTCTGATAATATGGTAGAATTCGTTCAATGGGATGCGCAGATTTGGTGACGTCAAAGGGCACTAGCTTGTTAAGTTGTTGATAAAGAAATTATGAGTATTGTCTTATCATATTCTGAAGCCACACGACTACTATTTTTTCTAAATTTTTTCAAAGAATTAAAGCTTAGTTAGAGAGTAACAAAACAAAATAAGACAGCAAAGCTACTGATGCAAAAGTCTCTCCATCAAAATAGCTAACTAGAGGTTAATCATTTTAGCTTTTCTGCTTGACTTTGTACTTGCAATTGTAGTAGCCAAAGCTTTACAGCTACTCGACAGGCACCTGCTAAAGACTAGGAGCAGAAATAATTATAACAGAAACTTGCATCTGTTAAAACTGGTTTCAGATTTGAAAGACTCCATGTAGAGAGTGGCATGTGTTAAATGAATGGCCCACTGTATAAACAATCCTTTGGATCTTGCGACTGATGCCGAGAGCTACCTACTAGTACCAGAGCACTCTGACCGAGGGTGTAGAGGATTAAATGTTAACCTCTGTCTGACGGTGTTTTTGAAGTTTGAACTTGGGGATACTAGCTCAATCATTCCAATCTTTATTTCGTTCCAGTTACAAATTGACCCAATTCCTGTTTGAACTAGTCATTGAGTACACCCTTCTTTTAATTATCAGGTAGGATCTTGGGTGAGTATTTGTGTGCACACAAAACTATTTTAGAGGCTAGCCGATTTTCATCTCGGACATTGAAATAAAAAAGGATACAGTTGTACGATCCTATAGAACAGATCTTGTCCAAGTAAGGTCGTAGGGCATTAACTATATTGCAAAAGCTCATCTCCTCACAAATATTTCATTATTATTTCTATGGGAAATATGGAATATTTCTTGTAGTTTTTAGAGTTGAAATGTTTCATTGAGTATTGATGTTTTTTAAACGAGAAATGATGACTAACAAGATGGTATTCATCCAAAAGTTTCATTAATAATAGTAGGGGTTGCAAAAAGATTGTTAGAACGGCCAACAAAAGCACCGAGTTTCAGAGCCATGAAACCAAAACGACAACATCACATTACTTGGAACAGAAGATGACTTCATTATTCCACACAACGTTAGCCACAATCACTCTTGCATCCCAGTTGGGGTCATGGCCATAACAGGCATTGGAAACAGTTGACGAGAGTCACACCGGCCATCCCATAATACAAAACACCTAATTTCTGAGGACACTGTTCATCCTTCAAAGGTCGCGGACCCCAAGGCCGCCTTCCACAATCGGACGGCACACTCTATTTGAACGGTTGGGTTGTGGACACACTTTCGCACATCACAAACCAGAGCCACCAAAGCAACAATGTTTTGATCATGTACCCCGATGGGTTCAGAATCAACAAGTGCAGCAGAGTCTCCGGCCACATCCGACCTGTATGTACCCTATTCTGGCCAGGTTGCAGGATTATGGTCAGTTCTCACCGTCTGCTTGAGTCCCAAATGAATGGACCCCAGACCCCATTCCCGAGCTAGGATCTACATGTGCCAACAGGGCCTAACAGGAACTGCCTCGTCTCCCGTGACAATTCTGGAGATGGTGGAGGCAATGTTGTCAACATCGCATCTTAACACGTAAAATCGTACGTTTTTACAATCCCACCTTTGAAAAACGTGCTCGATTCTGCTCTGAATCGGTTCCGACCAGCACGCGGTAGAATCGCGTGCTGGGACGTAGAATCGCTGGATACGCTCGTCTCCAGTGATCCCAGCTTTTTTTTTCCGCTGATTTAGTGGGTCACGTGGTCACAGTGCAAAGCCAAAAGAAAGAAAAAAAAATCATTGATGCCCTAGTTACCACTTGCTGCCGTGGCTTGCCGCCGCCTGCCGCTGGTTGTTGCAGTCGCCTGCCGCTGTATTTTCCAGCCGTCTGCCGCTGCTGCCGCTCTGCGCTGCTGCCGCCTGCCATTACTGCCGCCGTGAATCATCGGTACTCCCCTAGTCCCCTTCTCCTCCCTCCCTTTCTCTCTCTCTCTCTCTCGTTCGCCCTTCTTTTTCTTGCGCCGTCCTGTTCGCCGGTCTGCTCCTGTTGTTATCTCCCCCCCTCCCCGCGTGAGCAATGGAGACCTCGGCACCTCTCGGTGCTTCCATGCTCCCGAGAGGCGCGGGGGTCTCCCTGCTCGCGAGCAGGGAAGCGTCGAGGTCTCCCTGCGCTCGCGAGCAGGGAGACCGTCGAGGTCTCCTCCCTGCGCTCGCGAGCAGGGAGACCGTCGAGGTCTGTTCCCTGTGCTCGCGAGTAGGGAGACCGTCGAGGTCTCCTCCCTGCGCTCGCGAGGGCAGGGAGACCTCGATGAGGTCTCCTCCCTGCGCTCGTGAGTTGGTCTCCCTGCTCGCCCAATGCAGCAGAGAACCAGAGAGGCCGGTCGAATTTTTATAACCTAAGCTAAAAATTAGGATTATATTGTATAATGTATCATGTATGTATAAACTATAGATAACAGAATGTTGCAAATGTGTTAGTATTCCTGTAACGCCCCCAAATCGACCCCCGCCACGTGGCGAAGACCAATCTGGAGACGCTACGGCATGCTATAACTTGACCATAATATTGACCATATCTCAATCAAGAACCGAGACACGTCAGCGGAAGAAAAGAAATAAAGATAAATTATAACTTTAATTGCGGAAGTCTAAAAGTAACTATGTCATTACTAAGAGATAAACTGGGTTCTACATCATGAATTTAAATTGCGAAAGGTAAATAAAAACTAAATAACACTCTAAAAGCCCTATGGTTCATGTGTTGTCCTATCGCCAGAGCCTCATCACCACACGCCTACTCCACCACGTTACTGACCTGGTCCTGTGGAAATCAGACACAGGGGAGGAGGTCCTCCCGTAAGCTTTACAGCCTAGTGGAAAACCACATGATATACAATGCATGACATGAATATAATAATCAGCGATAATTAATCAGGCTTAACTTGAGCATGAAAGATAACATATAAGTATCATGGATCATAATAAGGATAAGATCAGCGATATCATGAATCATGAGGATCAATAGTACATAGTAAACTTGGAATCATGACATACTTGACTTGAACTTGAACTTGAACTTGAACTTGAACATGCTTGTCGATCTTGGTTATTAATTAACAATCAGGGTGACTTTGAGGTGCCTTTAATTCTTGGGGTATGCCCAGCAAACGATACGGCCTTGTGCGGGTCAATGGGTGATCAAACCATGACCAAGGGAGCGACCCTTATCTTGATGCACTTGGCTTGGACTGGCAACCCATCATTAATCTTTCATCTGAACTTATTAATCACTTTTATTATCTTCTCATTCTTTGTATCATGTGATGAAGGAGATATGATCGGTATGAGGTAAATCAAGACAAAGAGTTCACGTTGAAATTATAAGAAAATCAATAATATTCATATAAAAATAAAGAGAGATTAATAGGTGAATTTTGCTGGATTTTATGCCCAAAGAATCTCCTCCACCTTACGGCCGTAAAACCCTAATTCTTTGGATTTTACGCCCAAGGAATTCCTTCACCTTACGGCCGTAAAAACCCAAATTCTTTGGATTTTACGCCCGAGGAATTCTTCACCTTACGGCCGTAAAAATTAACCCTTATAACGTTACGGCCGTAAAACCCTACTCTCCATTCTATTTCGGCCGTAAAAATTAACCCTTATTTCGTTACGGCCGTAAGCTTCTTCCCCTTTTTTTTTTATTTCTCTTACGGCCAATCCATCTCCGCTTTCTCTCTCTCCATCCTTTTCTTTACGGCCGTAAAATCCTACCTCTCTATTCCATTACGGCCGTAAAGTTTTACCCCTATTGCATTACGGCCGTAAAAGTTCATCCCTTTTTTTTTCCTTTTTTTTATTCTCTTACGGCCAATCCGTCTCCCCTTTCTCTCTCCATCCTTTTCTCTCTCTCTCCCAACTTCTCGGCCGTAAAACTTCGTCTCCATTTTTTTTTTAATTCCTTTACGGCCAATCCATCACTTCTTTCTCTCTCCATCTTTTTCTCGACCGTAAGACAATTACGGCCAACAAATTTACGGCCGTAATACTTCTATTTAAAATTGGGTCGTGTTATAAAACCGAAAACGGAATCCCCTCTAAATCTTACATCCTAGCAATCAATAATACAAAAATATAACAAACAAAAATAACTATGCATGCTACAATCAACCAATCAAAGAATTCAAGAAATCAAACAATTAAAAATAATAACTTGAATCATATTCATATTCTTTTCATAACGATTCGGGCATGAATTGAGATAATTCAGAGGCCATGCAAGGTGATTTCGATTCACCCACCTGGACGCGATGGATCCTACCCTTGATTCGTTAAAAAAAATCCGTTCGAATCCGCCCTTGTTCCCTCTCGGTTCTCTTGCTGTCCCTCCTCTCGAATTCTGTCCTTGCGCAGAAATCTCCCTACTTCGGATCGCGTAGGAGGGGAACGAAGGAAAACCGGGAAGGATTCGTGAGATTGCTGGAACCAAAAATTTAATGGCCAATTGATTTTTATCTCCCTCAATTCTCTCGTGAATACCTCTCATATACATATATATATATATATATATATCTGATAAGGTTTTTATTTTAATCTAATCTTCTTCTCAAAATTAAATTTGAAGAGATTAGATTTAATTTTTCTTTCCTTTCAAACTTTGAGTGGGATTTGATTTTTAATTTCCCATGTGCTTTGCTCGGCCACCCATCACAATTTGTTTTCTTTTCTCTTTTTTTTTTTATCTTTTTGTTGGTTGTTACATTCTTACCCCCTTAAAAGAAAATTCATCCTCGAATTTTGCACTAAGTAGAGGGCTTACTGAAAAGATGAGAGAACTTGGCGCATTTCCGACTCGAGTTCCCATGTCGCATCATCGCCATGAGGGTAACGCCAAGCTACTCTGACCATGGTTACGTCCTTGTTCCTCAGACGTTGCACCTTGTGCTTCACTATGTGCGTTAGATACTCAGTGAAGATAAGTCTACGAATTCTTAACGTCATGCATCATCATCTCATAGAATTTCTGATGCTCTACTTTTTTTTTCCACATTAACATGCTGGGTACTTGGGACTTATTTTCGTATCTCCATGTTTCATGTCATTACTATTTGTTCATCCATATACATCCGTGTCCTTTCCGAATGGATCGCAACACAGGCTTATGGTTACATCCTTATACTTCTTTGTACTTTTCAAATGGATCGTGACCCAGACTTATAATATTCATCTAAGTGGTTACAACCCGTTCTTTGGGAACTTCCACCGTTAATTATAAAGTTGGCTATCTTATGATTAAATCCATCTATTTATAATATCGATTGCTTGGTTCATTGTAATCTTGAGGTTGATATTCCGTTGCTTTGAAAAATCGTTTGATATCATTTCTTTGATTATCATATATTGTTCCGGTCACTCAAGGCATTATTCTTGAACATCATATCAGTTGGTATTAGAGCCTTATTTTCGATTTGGTTTTCTAGTTTTCTTCCATTATTCTAGTTTTTCCCCTATTTTAGTTTTAAAAAAAAAAACAACACAAAAAGAATCTAGTTTGGTTCTTCAAATCTTAGCCATCTTCCTAATTTGCTTTCTTTTGTTTTTCAAACCCTAGCCGTTGTCATCTATTCTTCAAAATCTGGTGTAGTTTTGAAAAAAAACCACAAAAATCTGGTTCTTTGTTGTTGAAACTCTAGCCGTCATCCTTATTTGTTCTCAAGTTTTGCTGCAATTTCAAAAAAAAATTACAAAAATTGGAAAAACATATTGAAAAGGAAAGTGCAAGAAAGGAGAAGGGAAGAGAGGAAAGAAAATATCTGAAAAAAAATCGAAAAAAAAATTGAAAAAAAAGACTAAAAAGAAAAGTGCAAGAAAGCAGGAAAGAGAATAACAAGAAAAAAAATTTGAAAAAAAATCCGAAAAAAAGAAAAGAAGAAGAAAAAAAAGGATTCAAAAGAAAGAGGAGAGAAGAGAAAAAAAAAGGAAGGATTATTTCTGGAGAAAAGTGCAAAGAAAATTGAGAATAGAGCAATTTGACTCAAAGAATGGTAATCTTTGATTTCATTCCAATTCTAATTTTTTTTATACCTATCCTTATTTGACAACATTTTTTTTATTTCTATTCCAAATCAACTCATTACATATCTATCCTTATTTGGCAATCTCTTTTCTGATTTCTATTCCAAATTAACTTCAAGTATTCTTTTGATCTTGCAATCATATTAATAAATCAGATTGATTCAATCACACATTGCCTTTGTATTGACTTGCATTAGTTCTCCTAGAACTTGTTGGAGGGTTCAAGAGAGGAAAAAGGCTGAGTGGTAAGTACAATTGAGGGAAAAAGCTAAATAGAGTTGAGATAAAATACGAGTGTCACCACGTGAGGTAGTGAGATTGTTTTTTACTAACTTTTGTGGTAGCAATTTCCTGCAATGTCAACAGAAAAAGACAAAGAGCTTAATTCTAGAAAAGAAGCAATTAATCAAGCAAAAATGATGGAGGTCATGACACAACATTTTCACGTGAGGTCATGATTACTAAACTGCACGATTAGGTAGATGTGCAAATTGCACAACTAGAACAAATTATACAACCAAATCATAGAAGATATTGCCAAAGACAGCATGCTCCTGATGATGATGAATTTGTAGGATTCCAAAGGGCACCAAGAGGGGGGGGGGGGGGGTGAATTGGTGTTTATCCGAAATTATCGATTTCACAAAATTCGTCGCGGAAGTATAAAATCGATTCTTAAAACCTTTGCAATTCAGATTATAAATACAATATTAGAGGGAGAGAGAGTGAGAGAAATCAAACACGAAGACATGGGTGGTTGTTGACGAGGTTTGGCCACACCTTGGCCTATGTCCCCACTCCGACTTCTCGGCCTCGAGACCGTCGGAGATTCCACTAATCCCTTCCTTTATTTCAAATGGGGCAAGGAAGAAAGCCCTTTACACAATCACTTTTTTCTTCGCTTCGAGAGGCAAGGCAACCTCTCCTCCTAAGAAGCTAATCTTTTCTTTCGCTCAAGAGGTAAGATTTGAAACCTCTTTTACACAGGAGCTCTTATATTTTTCTGAACAAGAATGTTTCTCTCTTTTACAATTCTATGCTCACAAGAGTGGAAGAGAGAAAGAAGAGCACAACTAAAAATGATAACTTCAAGGAAAAGATATTCTTTTGATTTCTTGGAGTATTGCTTCAATGCTTGGATGGGGTGCTTTTGCTTCTGGCCTTTGCTGTTCATTTTTCTCCTCAAAATATAGCCATTATTGTTCATTCAGTAATGGACCGGTCGACCGCATTTATAGGCCGGTCGACCGGTCTATATGACCGTTGGCTCATTTTCCTCATTTGCCACAGTTGATCGGTCGACCACATTAATGAACCGGTTGACCGGTCTACATGACAATTGCGCTCATTTCTGTAGCTTCAGCACTTGGTCGATCGATCGGTCTGTCGACCGATATCTCGACCGGTACAGTCTCGCAGTTTTGATTTTCTCCCGTTCAGTTGATCGGTCGGTCTCTGCATCGATCGGACTGTCGATCGATACAGTCTCGCAGTTTTCATTTGAGCAATTTATGCCTTGATCGGTCGACCGGTATCTCCAATCAGTCGACCAGACTGTCTCGATCGGCCTTCATAACTTCGACCGGCAGGTTAACTGCCCTACACTATTTTGTGCATAACTTTCTGCATAGTGTAGTGCATAAAGAATTCTCTACAAATTCTCAAAACTAATAAGATCAGTGCCAATTACTTAATTATAGTGTAGTGCATAAAGTTATCTTTTTTTTTTTAACTTTTTAGCATTTTATCTTTACTCATTCGAGGTTTGTATCATCAAAATATAATTTAATATGTCAGTAAAACTTAGATCCAACAATCTCCACCATTTTGATGATGACAAACTGAGAAATATGAAAAATATATAAATTGCAAAAAGTTGTAAAATTCTTGTATAAACAATTTTACTCCCCATAACACATAGCTTTCCTTACAATGATAGATATTCACATAAATATTAATTGTAAGGCACTCTTCATATAAAATGATATTCAGATCATATTTCTCCTATACTTCTCCCCCTTTTTGTTTCATAAAAAAGAATAATTTATGTATATGAAGCATATAAGAAATCATATGTAACTCCCCCTTAATCAATTCTTTTAAAAAATTATTTTTCCCCCTTCTATCATATAATGGTCATGTAGAGAGTATTTCAACATAAGGATTTGAAAATATGACTCCCCCTAAATTTATGACTATTTTATAATGGTAAAATGAAGACCATTTGATGAAATCCAAAAATATATTCATGGATATGGCATAAAACTTTGATGTAATAATGATATCCATGATATGTAAAAATAAAGTTTTAAAATTTTAACATGCTCCTCCTATCATTATGGCCAATTTTCTTTTGTTCCTTTCTTCTCATCCAAAGAAATAGTCATTTTGAAATTTTTGAATGAAATTAAAATAACAGACCTAATCACTTAAGAAATATAAGAATGCAACCAATGATACTTTTACCATAACCTTTGTGCCTTCACATTTTTAATTCCACTTGTCTTTTGTATGCGAGGCACACCTGCAAAAATGATTATGTAACATTTGGTACCCAAATTTCTTTGGGTCCTATTTTGTTAGACGTTGTTCCTTTCGGAACCCAAATCATGCCATTTTGTGAAGATTTTCTTGCTTTGCATTGATATGCAAAATGACCATTAAATCCACATGTAATATGTGATTTTCTATATGTATGATTAGATTTCCAATAAGAGTTTTCATGTCTAAAGTGTTTTCTATGATTATTTTTTGCTACATGAGAAATAGTTATATTTTTCAAAGAGGCATTTTTCTTCTTTTCTTTTTCTAAAGAGCATGCTAGTTTTACAATTTCACATGCATGTGTAATCTCCAAAGTTATAATTTCATTTTTGAGATTTTTATTATCCATTTTTAATTTTTCAAACTCATTTTTCATAATGTGAAGATCATTCATCAATGTTTCATTAGGAATTAGACATGCATCCCTTTCCTTTTTCAAAATATCAAAGTCATCTTTTATAATATGAAAGTCATTCATTAATTTTTTTATTTTTCTTTTTAAAAATAAGATATTTTTCAATTAAGAAAGAGAATTTCTTATGTACGTCAAAATTGATATTATCATCCTCATTATCATTATCACTATTAGCACTAGAGCAATAATAAGAGTTGGATGATACCTTATCATTATATGCCATTAAGCATAGATATGCATCTTCGCTGGACGAATTTGATGATTCACTTGATTCACCTTCACTTGACTCATCATGTCTTTTTTTCTTTCTTCTATGAGATGTTTCTTTTTTGTAATTTTTGTATGATCTCCGGATAAAGGAGGAGGGTTGTGTTAGGCCCCGACAGCCAACATAAAATCATGTCGAATCTTATGAACATGGATCAACGAATTAGAGCGGAATGGCGTCGTATGATCCATGTAGCCGACCCCACCTAGTGGGATAAGGCTTTGTTGTTGTTGTTGTTGTTGTATGATCTTCGGGTAGGCTTTACATTCTTTTCTTTCTCTTTCATCAATTTGAGATACTTATCGAGTTTTCTTGAGTAGAGAGCGAGTCTCTTTTCATCTACTTCTTCTTCACTCAAGTCATCTTCACTTTTGCTTGCTTTCAAAGCCAATGTCTGTTTTTTGAGAGCATTTGATTCTTCTTCTTCTTGGATTCCGATCTCATAGGTTAGAAGTGAACCAATTAAATCGTCAAAATCCAATTTTTTTTCTTCGATCATCGGCTTTTTTGTATGCCAACGGGAGGAGAGAGACCTGAAATTTTTTTTCACTTTTTGGGGGTTAGTTCTCGGCTCATCCAAGGAGGCTAAGCCATTCACAATATCATAAAATTGAGCAACCATATCATTTATAGATTCAATATCATACATTTTGAAAGAATCATATTGATGATTTAGAATATTCAATCTATATTCTTCGACTTTATCCGTTCCTTCATAAGTGGTAATAAGTTTCTTTCAAATTTCGGTTGCACTTTCACAACTAGAAATCCTATTAAAATCCGTTGAATCCAAAGCACAATAAAAAAATGTTCTTCGCTTTCCCATCCAATTTCGAAAAAACTTTCTGTCTTTCGTCATGTTCGGAAGGCAATTTTCCATGTAAGTAATAGCCTTTTTCGACAATATCCCACATGTTTATATCAATAGAACATATGTAGGCTTGGATCCAAATTTTCCAATATCCAAAATTTGATGCATTTAAAAGGGGAGGACGATTAATTGATTGTCCTTCGGCAAAAACAAATGCACTTGATGCCATGGCTCTTAAGATAGTTAAATCTTAAAAAAAAAGATTGAATCTTACAAATGATTAGATCTAAAACGATTAGATCTGAAAGTGAGAAGATTCAAAAGATCAAAACAAGAGCAACCTGCTCTGATACCAATTGTAGGATCCCAAAGGACACAAAGAGGAGGGGGGATGAATTGGTGTTTATCCGAAATTATCGATTTCACGAAATTCATCGCGGAAGTATAAAACCGATTCTTAAAACCTTTATAATTTAGATTATAAAGACAATATTAGAGGGAGAGAGAGTGAGAGAAATCAAACACGAAGACACGAGTGGTTATTGACGAAGTTTGACCACACCTTGGCCTACGTCCCCGCTCCGACTTCTCGACCTCGAGACCGCCGGAGATTCCACTAATCCCTTCCTTTGTTCCAAATGGGGCAAGGAAGAAAGCCCTTTACACAAACACCTTTTTCTCCGCTTCGAGAGGCAAGACAACCTCTCCTCCTAGGAAGTTAATCTTTTCTCTCGCTCAAGAGGTAAGATTTGAAACCTCTTTTATACAGGAGCTCTCTCTATTTTTCTGAACAAGAATGTTTCTCTCTTTTATAATTCTATGCTCACAAGAGTGGAAGAGAGAAAGAAGAGCACCACTAAAAATGATAACTTCAAGGAAAAGATATTCTTTTGATTTCTTGAAGTATTGCTTCAATGCTTGGATGTGGTGCTTTTGCTTCTGGCCTTGGCACTCCTTTTATAGGCTCTGGTATGTGGAAAATTCGTCCAGAATTAATTTCACATTTTTCTCCTCAAAATATAGCCGTTACTGTTCATTTCAGTAATGGACCGGTCCACCGCATTTATGGGCCGGTCGACCGGTCTATATGACCGTTGGCTCATTTTCCTCATTTGCCGCAACAGTCGACCACATTAATGAACCGGTCGATCGGTCTATATGATCGTTGCGCTCATTTCTGCAGCTTCAGCACTTGGTCGGTCGACTGGACTGTCGACCGATATCTCGACCGGCACAGTCTCGCAGTTTTGATTTCCTCCCGTTCAGTTGACCAGTCGGCCGCTGCATCGACCGGACTGTCGATCGGTATAGTCTCGCATTTTTCATTTGAGCGATTTATGCCTTGATCGGTATCTTCAATCGGTCGACCGGACTGTCTCGACCGGCCTTCATAATTTCGACCGGCAGGTTGACCGCCCTGCACTATTTTGAGTATAACTTTCTGCACAGTTATCCAAATTAGATGATCTTAGAGTCTATGGAAAGCTAATAGAATTCTCTACAATTTGATGTTTCACATTTCTCCAAAACTAATAAGATCAGTGCCAATTACTTAATCAAAGTGTAGTGCATAAAGTTATCTTTTTTTCTTTAAACTTTTTAGCATTTTATCTTTACTCATTTGAGGTTTGTATCATCAAAATATAATTTAATATGTCAGTAAAACTTAGATCCAATAGAACTTGATGAAGAGATGGAAAAGAAAGATGTTAAAAGTGGGAGAAGGCATAGAAGTGTTCAGATTGGAGGGAGAACACATGAACGACAAAATATTTTCTATGCGTATTGTTGTGTTTTGGACAAAACTTGTGGACTAATTGCTGATAGCGAAAGCTGCGTCAATCTTGCTAGCCATTACATGGTGGAGAAGTTGGCGCTACCAACCTTAAAGCACCCAAAACCATACAAACTTCAGTGGATAAACGATGGAGGAGAAATCAAAGTGACCAAACAGATGCTTGTGTCATTTAAAATTGGAAGATTTACTGATGAAGTATTATGTGATGTTGTATCAATGCATGTTTGTCATATCCTTTTGGGGCAACCATGGCAATATGATCGATGCGTGACAGATGATGGTGCTACCAACCGTTATAAATTTCGCAAAGATGGGAGAAAATACACGCACCATTGCCACCTCAAGAAGCATACGAAGAGCAGGTGCAACTTAAAGAGCGTGTAGCAGTCTACAACATTGAGAGGAAAAACTTGGTTGCACAACATCACTTGAAGAAAGATGAAGCTGATTGTACAGCAACTCCAAACAATTCTGAGAGTTGTGAGAAAGACAAAGATGAAAAATATGAGTGTCACAACTTGAGTGATGAAAATGATAGCCACATAACTTTTGAGTGTTTAGAAAGGCCACCTTTTAAAAATATTGAGATACAATATTTAGATGCTGAGTATTATGAGAGTTGTGAGAATAAGAGAATATTAGATCTTGAGTGTTTAGAAAGGCCACCTCCAGAGAGATATGAGCAAAAAGACTTGAGTGTTGAGGCAAAAGAAAGAGAGTTCAGTAATGTTTCTCCTAATAATAACCATCTTTTGTCTTTTGATTCTGATTTCTCCATGCAGATATGTTGGAGTGGAATACATGAAGTTATAATTCCTATCATTCAAGGATCTAAAAGAGGTTGTAGTGAGTATATGACAAGATGTTTGAAAGGTCCATCTCCTTGCTTTGAAACTTTATATTTGTTTGATGTGACTAGTTTGCAAGGTTTAGTTGAGAGGGGTGTTCAATGCCATCCGTCCTTTTCATTTTCATATTTGTTGGGTGCTGGCTCATTTTATTTATGCCTTATAATGAATTTTTGGAATGAATATTTTCTAATATTGAGCATCTTTGATTGGCTTATTTTGATATTTAGATTTTCTGATAAGAGTATAATCTTATTCATCTTCTTGAACCAACCATTGTCTTAGTAAGAGCATTTCTTCAAATAATTATTGCAACTTGTCATATGATTTTTACATCACAAATGAGAAATTTTCATCCATTGGAACTTTTTGTGTTTCTCACAAAAGATCTGTGATTATTTTCTTAGGAGGTATTTTGATTTATAGTAATAATTTACATGATCATTTGAGTGGAGTATATGAAGTTATAAATTCTCTCTTGCAAGGATTTGAAAGAGATATTGAGTTTATGACAACTAGTTTGAAAAGACCAGTTCTTACTTTTCAAAGTTCATATTTGCTGGATGTGTCTGAGGTTTTAATTGAGAGAAGAATTGAGTGGCATGCAAACATTAGATCTGAATTTTCCATTCCACTTTGTTCTTCATTGAGTGCTGAAACACTTTATTTGACCATATGATGAAATTTTGGAATGAATATTTTTTAGTCCTAAGTACTTTTGATTGGTTGATTATGATTTCAAGATTTTCTGATGAGCTTAGAATCTTATTCATTTCTTTACATCCACCTTTGTGATTTCCTAAGATCATTCTTGTTGATGATGGTTGCAATCTTTCATCTAATTTTCACATCATGATTCGAAAATTCATTGCATTTGCACTAGTTGGACTTTTGTGCAATTTTCATCAAAGATTTGAGAGTAACTTCTTTGGAGATATCTTGATTAATAGCAGTCATTTGCAAAGTAATTTTGATGATGTTTTGATTTGTTGCAAGGACTTGCATGATTCCCTTTATAAGCCAAGTTGTTTGATGCGTTACAGATGCTATGATATTTTACTTGCATATTTTAAGGATTCATTTTATTTTGAGGAAAAAGATGTCCTTATTTTGGAACTACTTGACAATTTCCTTGTTAGATCTCTAGTTCCGTGCATACATTGCACATTTTATTTGATAGGATCCTTATGTGCAAGGGAAGGTCTCCAAAGTTTCACACTTTGTTTCTTAAAATACCATCATCTCATGGGCATAAGATATTTCATCCATGTGAGTATGAGAGTCACATTACTTTTTATAATACTTATGTCTTCTTTCTCTGCACTTGCAGGCTCTTAACTTGATGGTATGGATGAGAAATTGTACTTGCAATTATCATTGAGATGCATCATGCTGGTCATTAGACACATGAAAGGGAAGTATCAATATCTTCATTATGCGTGTCCTAAATTATTTAACAAATTCAGATATATGATAGGTTATATTTTCCTTATTGTGCATGTAGATTCGAGGATGAATCCTTTTGAAAAGGAGGGAAATGATATAAATCTAGATATACTCTCCTTATTGTGAATGCAAATTCGAAGACAAATCCTTTTGAAGAGGACGAGAATGATATGAACCAGAAAACGCATACAATTGCAGCCGGCAATAGAAGAATGTTCTAGGAAAATTGGATGATCAAGATAATGGTATGGATCTCAAGCATATGGAAATTGAAGATAATAAAAAATGTTTGGAATTTACAATTGATCCATTACAAGATCGAGTTAGATCAGATCCAACTTCTCAACGGGTTATAAATTGGGCCGCATGAAGAGTCAGCATAACTTGGGCCAAATAAATCATGGTTTAACCATATTTATTTGAAATTTTTGAAATTAATTATACATGAAAATTCTACTGAAATTTGTAAGAGGAAAATGAGTTTGTTATTTGATTAAATTAGTTAGGTTACTTGTGGGCTAAGTTAGAATATTTTCTTTCTGTCCAAAGTCTATTTCTAAGGTCTATAAATATTGGTCTTCATTGTTATTTGAGACATCTTTGAAACTATGAAAATTATGACTTAATTGCTTTGATGTGAGGGAACTCCTGCAATCCGTTCTTCGAGAACTTTCGTCGTTAATTACATAGTTGGCTATCTTGTGATTAAATCCATCTATTTATGGTTCATTGTAATCTTGAGGTTGATATTTCGCTGCCTTGAAAATTCGTTTGATATCGATTCTTTGATTATCATATATTGTTCCGGTCATTCAAGGTATTGTTCTTGAGCATCGTATCAAGTTTGCTCTGAAATGATCACATATTGTGTAATTTATTTAATGATATACTTTTACTCTTATGTTATAAAAGAAGAGTAAATTACATCACATTTTCATATTTCTTCATAATTTTATTTGATCGTCCATAATGAGTCGCGAACTTTAGTTTAATTCGTGGGTTAAATTGGGGTCGTGACAGGAGGTCCTCTCATAAGCTTTACAACCTAGTGGGGAACCGCATAAGTATACAATGCATAACTTGAATAGAGAAATCAGAAGTAAGGTAGAGTACTTATCTTGAATGAAAAGAGGAGCATGTGGGCATCATGAATCATAATAGAGAGACAAGTAGATATCATAAATCAATAGAATCAAATGATACTTGGTAAACTTGGAATCATAGCATAACATAACAATATCAGTAACTTGACTTGAATTTCATACTTGCTTTTCTTGTTCATGCTTCTTAATCTTAGTTCATACTTAGAAATCAGAGTGATTTTAGGTGTCTTTAATTCTTGGGATATGCCAAGCAAACGATTCAGCCTTGGGTGATCAAACCATGACCAAGGGAGCAACCCTTATCTTGAGACACTTGGCTTGGACTGACAACTCATTATTCATCTTCAATCATAACTTATTTGCCACTTTAGAAACTTCTTATTAGTTGTTCTTCATACTATGGAGGCAACAAGATCAATAGGATGTAAATTAGTAAAGGAATTCATGTTGTAATAAGGGATGGATCTCAGTGAGGACAGGCATTACAATCAATCATAATCATGATTAAACATAAGGCAAACCAACAATGTTCAAATCAGGGTCAAGAGAACAGTATGAAAGGAATCAGGGGCGATTCTGTAGCTTGGCACGGCCGTGACACTATAGTGGAACGACCATGCCGATGTGATAAGGGAGTATGCAGGGTAACGGCATGGACATACCCGAAGAGGGCACGCCCATGACGAAAGGTGAGGACGGTTGACCGGTTCAAAGATGACGGTCGACCAATTTTATGCTTAGTCGTTTGGCTGAGAATTTGGCCATGGCACGGGCGTGTCAGAAGGGTGGCATGGCCGGTTGGACGCTCGGTCAATCGGTGCTGACCGATTTTTTACTTAGCATTGACAAGCTATGGCACAGGTGTGCCCACAGTGTGGCACGACCATGACAGAGGTGGCACGGGTGTGTCTTAAAGCCGGAACGGCCGTGACGACGAGGGTTCCTGGCTGATTTCAATATGAAAATCACCTAAAATGTTAACATACTTTCATTCTAGACGAATTTCTACATCCTAGCAATCAATCAAGTAGAAACATAACAACAAGAACCAAATCCTATAATCAATTAATCAAACAATCATACAATCAAGAATCAAACATGGCAAAATAGGGCTTCCGTGACTTCTTCTTAACTTTTCTTTACGTAATCAATTAGGACAGGATTTAATATATTCAAAGGTCATGCAAGGTGATTTCAATTCACCCACCTGATTTCGTGTGCGATCCTTACTTCAATCCGATGAAAACCTATTGTCGCGCCCTCTCGATTCTCTCTGTCCTCCCTGTTCTCGTCACTCGTCCGGTCGATCACCTGCAAAGTGATCCGGTTGGTTTAAGGGTGAGGAGTAGGTGTAGCAATTTGGTCAATGCAGCAAGAGGAAGGAGGCTGGCTACCCTTACTTCTGAGATCAATAGCAGCGAGAAGGCTTTTTCCTCTTCATAGACACGTTCGAGATGGTAGAACCAAAATAATGATGAGGAGAGGGTTCGTAAGATTGAGGGGAAAGATTAATGCTTAGGTTGTTTTATTTATTAATCCCATGTCCTAATTAAATCTTCTATAGTAAAGAAGATAAGATTTTAATCCCCTAGTTTTGTGGATGATATCTAAACCCTCGAGTCCTTATTTCAATTGGGATATGGATTTATCTCTCTAGCTGGCTATTACGATTCTGATTCTTTCTTTTCTTTTCTTTTCTTTTTTTTTTGTCGGTTGTTACACATACTCTTAACTGTTTTGAGGTGCAATTTACTCTCCCCATGGTCTCTTTCCAAAATGTCATGCCATTGAACTCTTTATCATAATCCTGCAAGCTTTCACTGAAAAATTATATATGTCATTAAGTTGTTCCCGTGTGAGTTGAAATTCCCTGTCATGCATCATGAAACTAAGGACTGAAAACGCATTGTCAATAGAAAAAAAAGATAAGAATCCAATTTGAGCATCTCATAGTTTTTCCAAGGGCTCGTGGCAAATGGTACAAGCCAATATTCTCACACATAAGAAGCACATCATATGAAATTTTATCATGGTCGCATCATGTAAAAATCTAGTGGCAATAAGTGGTAATTGTCCCAATTTTTGTGCATGAACCTGTTAACTCCTATCACGATACTCCAACTGATCTGATTGAGCAATCAAGACATTTGAAGGCTCTCCAAACCTGATAGGGTGGCTCATGGGCCTTTTTAAGGCTCGGTCATGGCCATTCCAAAACTATCACGGCCGTTCCGAACAATGTCATGGCTGTGAAAGAGGAACAAACCGCAGTTGTGCTCTTCTTTCACAGTCATTCTTGTACACGATGGAATTATGAGCGTCCGACCTGAAATACTTTGATCAGCCAGTGAGCACTAGAACAAATGGTGAGGCGATGCAGCCTGTAGTCCCTTGCTGGTTTACTGTCCCTTGCTGGTTTACTGGAGTTGCAAAGAAAAGCTGACGGTTCAGCAAGGGGCACCGACAGAGGTGATGGGAAAGAAGATGGCTGGTGTCGAGCTATGTAGTTGGCAGCGAAATAAATCCAAGCTGCCAACGTTCTTTGGGAGATGACGGTGACGAAGAGGCCAACGGCAGAATCTAGAGGCGTAGAGGCGGTGACTTGCTTCTCTGTTGCTCGGCATTCCATAGCAGAGGTCGAAAGGATTGAGGAGCAAAGGCGAATGAACGAGTTCGGGTCGCTGGTGCTGAGGCGAAATATCGGCCACGACTTGAGCAGGAAGTTGTGTCGCTAGTTGAGGAATAGGTGGTTAGTAGTGAGGCTGTTGAACAGAGCCGATGTGCAAAGACAAGGTGGCGGCCAACGACAGAGACGAAGCATAGACAAACGTGGAAGAGGGTGGGGCGATCAGGATGATCAGCAGTTTCCGCACCCCTTCGGTCGACTTGATGGAGGTGATGAGCAGAGGGGAAGGACGATGACAGTTGCTTGAGCTACTAGTTGTGAGGATAGCTGATGGTGATGAGGTCGATGGCAGCGATGTAGGCCATGGTGGTGCTTGAGCAGGACGGTGCATGAATGGGGGCGATGGAGGTGGGATCGGCGATCTGAGCAAGAGGCGGTGTGTTACTACTCTTATGCTCGGCAATCCGTGGCAGAGGTCGCCAGAGTTGCAGAAGAAGCGCGTGGACAGCAGTGAGCTTGGTGGTTGAGAAAGAGGGTCGGTCGTCCGGCGATTAATTTATAGAGCTCGATGATGAAGCAGCCGGTGACGTTGCGAGCAGGAGAGTTGTCGTATTTTTCGTTGGCGCAGATCAAGTTGGCGGTGATGTTGAGGGAGAATTCTGGGCTGCTGGTTATTAGTGGCTGACGGTGAGATCGCACTTGAAATGCTGAGGTCGCTGAAAGTTTGTTGAGCAGAGGGTGCTAGTGACGGTGATGCAGAGATCGTCCGGTGGTAGAGACGAAAGTCTTCTTGTTGGCTCGTGGAGATCGACTGACGTGCAGATCGGAGATCGTCTTAGCGTGATTGACACCAATGGTAGTGTGATTGTGGTGGAGCCGGCATGGTCGATAGTTTGTCTACTAGCGTCGGAGAAGGCAGGTGGCGGCGACATGGACTCGATGGCGATCAGGTGGTGCTTGGGCAGGATGGTGACACAGGGCAGGCAACACGGTGAGGAAGCAAAAGTTCATGCCCGTGCCCTAAACATGATGAATGTTGGATGGTCCGATGTGTGCCATCGTCCCAAATTGTGCCACATGTCCTAAAAAATCATGAACGTGTAACATACGTGCCCGATATATTTTTTTGTAATGGCCGTGCGTGGTCTTCAGAATGGCCGTGCTGAAGGGCATGCCCAATCAATTCCTAAATGGCCATAACCAAATGGGAACAGCTGTGACTGATGCATCAATCGCTTGATTCTATGTTCCATATCACGGTCATGACATCTCATAGGAACGGTCGTGAAAGTTTCTCTGTGGTGCAAATCTTAACATCGAAAAACAAAAAATAATAATTCTAATGTTGATGACTAAATTAAACTCAAATTCTAATGCTAATAAATAAAAACAAACTAAGGGGATAAGATTTGAAAGTATAGTTCTAAATTTTAGTCGTTAGCTTGCCTTTTACCATTTGGTTACCTCTAAGTGTTTGGAAGGGACTCAAAGTGACCTTGTTACATCTTACCTTTGATGTAATGCTCAAGGCATTGTCCCTCCACTTTGAAAAAATTACCTAGATCTTCTTGTGGAGCTTGATTCTTGAACTTCCAATGTATAAAATTTTGTGATGCATGAGGTGTAGATGTGTGCCCTTCTAGCAATGAATGATTTGGAGGTAACCATGGAATGCTTGAATTTTCTAGAGGCGAGCTTCTTCTTCACACTTGTCTATCTTCCATGATATATTCACTTGCATATCCTCCATTGAGTAGTCCATGTCTTCTGATCATAATTCTTCTCAGTCATTTTCTTCTTGGATTAAAGTATTGCAAGTGACATGGACATATATTGGATGCAGATCTATCCATAATATTATCCCTCGATGCATAAGTAATTGAGAAGCCAACTCAATTTTCTTCTCCAATGCTTGAAATTTTTCGTACATCATATCAAAGTTTGGGGATTGAGGAGGAGGAGAAATAGCTGGTTGTTGATTCTTCAACAATGCTAATTATAATTGTAGATTGTTGACGAGTATATCTCGTAGAATGAATCTTTTGTCTATAACTTCAATCAATTCGCAACTTTCTTTCAATGTTGGATTTTGAATCTAATTGAGCGGGTGGAGGAACGTTCATCTCGATTGTGGCATCCAATTCCTCTACTTGTCCTAGCAACTTCATAAAGACTATTTCTTGAAGTTGAAATTTTTCCTCAACCGTTGGGATAAACTTTAACATCATATCTTCAATTGCAGAACTTCCTTGTTCCATGGGAATTGCATGGATACTAATAGTTTGAGATGTTTGTGCTTCGTGACCCTCAACCATCTTCCTTTGTACTTTTAGATAACAATCTTCCATGGTCTTTGATTTTGTTGTCATTCAGAATTGTCTCTTGAAAATATCTCCTGGTCACACAAAATAAAAAAAATGTGAAAGTATGTGAACTAAAAAGAATCTGCATGGAATTTAATAGAACTCTCAATTGACAATTAAAATAAAAATAAATGTTATTAAACACCATCCCCGACGACGATGCCAAAAATTTGATGCGTATAAAAATGATAGCAAATGCTAGCAAGTGCACTAGTCGCTCAAGTAATAAAATGAATGAGTAAATATATCGTTCTCACGAGGACGGTTAATAGCTTAAATTCTATTTTAACCTTGTTAATTTAATAAATTAAGAAAAGTTATGTTTTCAAGTGCAAATAAAATAAAAAGGGTAAGAATAAAGAAATGATCATCTGGAGAAATAATAATTCGATGATTAAGGCACCTAATTATCACTACTAAAATGTAGTGAATTTTTCTCAACTTAGAATTAGTTGAATCAATAATAAAGTTGAATTCCAAAAATTAGTTAACTAATGTTTCAGACACTAACTACTATCTTAAGAACAATTAGAATAAATTAATCCTCTCATTTTTAACTTATCTAATTAATCAAAAGATGCATTAAATCAGAATTAAGATTAATGGTTTTTTCAAGTCACCTTAATAACTACACAAATTAGCTTTCTTTCGATTTCCCTAATTGTGGCATCCAATGAATAACGTTGATCCTAGAAACTATTATGTAAATAGTTACTTCTTCTCAAATAGCAATCAAATCATAAATCATAGAATCAAAAGAAATCATTAAGCACAAAATTGAAATGCTATTAAAGATTCAAACTAAAGTAATATTGAGAAAAAATTCAAGACACAAATAGGGTTCAACTAAGATGACCCTAATGAAGGAATAAATTTAAGAAGAATAACATCAAATCTAATATAAAAGAGTAGAAAAAAATAAAGAACGCTAATCAAAGAAGTTTAGGTTTGTGAACGTGCTCTCTCGAGTTTCCAATAGAGCTTCGTTATTATTCCCGCTCTTCTCCTCTTTCTAGACTTCAAATCTATAATACAGGGATGCTTTCCCATGTCTGTGGTCTCTCCCTTTTATAGATTTTTCATTTTTCAAGGGAAGAAATCAAAATTCTATCCGAAAAATAGGATAAAATTTACTCCACAACCATCCAACAGACCGTCGTCACGGCCGTGAAATCAAGAGACACGACTGTGACCGAGAGCATAATTGCGTGTCGGTGCTGGGCACGAACGTGAAATACTATGGCACGACTGTGAAAGATGAAGGCACGACCTTGATAGTGGCTTCAATTGCTGAAATTTTCCTTTTGCGACTTGTTTTCGATCATTTTCTTGTCGTTTTGATTTCTTACAGTAAAATTATGCAAACTTAGTAGAAATAAAATCTTAAAGAAATTTTATAAGAAACTAAATCAATTCTCTCCCCTCTTAACCACAAAATACTTTTAATATGCAAATTAAATGACCTAAACTAATGCATAATTTTTGGTGCATCAAGAGGGCGCAAACAACAATAGCCGGGCAGGAGTGAGGGCGCTTATGATGGCAGCCGGGCAGGATAGAGAGATAGGGGAACAAAATATTGTGAGATTTTCGTTCGTCCGTCTGATCGTGATGGCACGGAGCTAAGCAAGGCGCGCTTCAAATATTCATTTGTAATAGTCACAAACTTTTATACAATTAATATACAAATAACAAATTAAGATCGTTAGATGATGATTATATGATTGAGATCTAATCTATATTGAATTCAATATTAGTTTGTTAGATATAATATCTACCATATAATCATCATTCAACTATTCAGATCCATTGAATGCATATTTGTTGTACAATTTCTAATTACATATTATTTAAACTCATATATTATATCCCACCAAAGCTAATATGGCATGTGTATGAGTAGATACAGAAACCACCTCGGATCTAACCATATGCTGTATCATTGGGCTCAACTAATATCCTTACCCAAGTTATCGTACCATAACAATGCCATGCCATCAATGACAATGACCCTTGTCTCCCACTCTACTCTACTTGCATCCAGAACTGAGTATTCTGATGAGGATGATAAGGCTACTTGACCTGCGTTTTATAAATACTCCTAATCCAATTGTCCTGCAGCGCTGATGGCTACAGCTCTCGATGATATGGAATCCCAGAAATTCCATAAGTATGCCTCGCAAAGATCCGTACTCACCATATTTGCATGGCTGCACATTAGTGCCACTCGTCAAACTAATCAAAACAGATAATGCTCGTTACAATGCTGTTCACCATCTCTGTTTCTCTCTCCTTTGTTATAATGTGCTCAAGCATGCTACAATGGATGCAGTGGCTTCTCGAAGGAAGGCCTGTTATAGTGCCCATGCCATCACTTGGCAGCTATGATCATTAGCGACTAAAAGTTTCTTTCATGAAGAGGGAAATGGCTCTGATATGGTCTTCAAAGAGAGCATCCTTAGTGCTATTCTAGTAGCAGTAGTAGTGACCGTCTTCCATTTATTCACCTCCAGTCATGGCAACTTTTGCAGTGGTGATCATGGCCTTGGCCTTTGCAGAGTTAAGGTTCGACAGTGATGGCCAATTCAAGTCACAGGACAGGAACAGGATCCTCCACTACCAGTGAGTGTTTTGGTTGTCCTGCGTCACCTGATCCATTCAGGAATACGCTATTTCCGGGTGGAATGCGAGAATACGAGGCAGAGTGCACGAATCACATAAGAGCTGGTCACTGTCAATCAATCAGAGAGTCCGGCCCTGAAAGCAATCTGGCGAACAAAATTAATTCACGCAGTTGCTTGGCCCGTGCAGATGGTTTTATAGATTCCTCAGGAATAAAGATGCATTATGCACAAAGGCAAAAAGGACTGTCAATAAATAATAAGATGAAGACGAGTTCAGCAAAGGGGAGGAAATGTGGAAGAATCTTAGAAGGGGCCTCAGTAGTCAGTCATGTGAAGTTAATGGGCAATTCTGCTACCAAACAACGCGGCGGAATCATTTTGGGTCCAAATTGTCCGGCTATCGGAGAACCCACCGAATTAAGATTCCCTTTTCTATGTATGTGTACATGGATGACTGGCTCCTTTGTCAGCAGCTCTCCAACTTCACCGAAAAATATCCATGATATTTGAGTAATGTCATTATGGATAGATGCTTTGACTTGGAGCATCTACTCTGTGTTCAAATGTTGAATTTAATTGCAGCACAAGTTTGGTTGCATAATTCAAGTTCCAACTGTTCAGCCACCAATACAAGCAGATATCTTTTCTGGACACTGTATGTGTTCAGGCTGAGCTGTTTCCAGCTCATGAAGGATGAAAGAAAAGATATCGGACAAGGAATGAGGAATTTGATTCCGGAGTTGGTTCAGATGTGAAGGTTCAAAGGCTGACATGTATCATTTGATTAGAGTCATCGGAAATGGAGTGAGCATATTAAGGGCAACAGAATCATTGAGCTACCGGGCGTCAAAAAAAAAAAAATGAAGGGCAAAGATCTGGACTCAACAGATATCCTAATTTTCCTTTTGGAACTAATATCCTTGGATTGCGAAGGAAAAGATTTTTGGGTGAAGGCAAAGGTCTTCAGACTCTTGTGAAGAACAATTCATACAAAATCCTGCAAGTCTCAATTTGTTCATCAACAACTCAATTAGCTTCTGCAAAGTAGCACCTATCAGTGCCTTGCACATTCTAAACTTACTTCCTGATAGAAAGCTTTAAGAAACCTGGAATCAGATAGCTTAAAATTTTATAAGACGGCATTCAACATCTAACAATTCAAAAAATGGTTCCTTTTAGCACATATTCAAGTTCAACAGTGTGAAATTTATTCTTGATGTTTCAATACCAAAATTGGAGAACAATGATGGAAATGGGGGGAAAAACTGGCCTCAGTTCAAAATTCCATGTGATGGAATGGAACTCCACAGTTCTCTTAGGATGCATACCCATATTGCCATCAGTTTCTCCACGCTCGCAACATCTCTATACATGGACATAATATGTCAGTCTCTTTAATTAATGCCTAAACGCCTCACACAGGATAGTACCTCTCTCCAAATTTCAAAAAAGAAATCTCTTCTTAACTATTTGCTGAACTTTGTTTCAATAATTTTATTTCCATCTGTAGCTTTCTGATCTCCCATCTTCTTCCTCACAGCTATCTCCAGCAGTAACCGAGAGTGTTTGATTGGAGCAGACTAATTGTAAAGGGCTCTGGGGAGAACCTGACTGCGAAATGCTCTGCTGTGACGAGCTCGAGTAGTTCTCAGGAGAAGACCATAAACCTTCAACCATGACAACCGGCCGGTTCACATTGGATGAAGCATTGGGAACCCTTCGACTGTGCAACCGGTATTTCTGAAATCAAAGGACAGAAATAACTGTGTTAATTATGTATTCAAAGAATCATTAAAAAAAACATATAAACTTCAGCAGCGCATGCAGAGTCCGAAATTTGGTAACCACCTGCAAATGGCTTTTCACTTCATCATTGGTGAGTCCGTCTACCTTCATCAGTTCCCTGATCTGCTTAGGAGTCGCTACTGCATCATGAGAGTCCACAATTAGAATTTTGCACGGTGGAATTGCAAACATCTGAACAACCTATTTCTTATAGGTTTATTTGACAAAACGTTTTACCAAATAGATGAACTTTATTCACAGATAACATGCCTGTGCCAATTTAAGGATCTAATTTGTATCCCACAATTCAATGATTCTTCATATCAAGAACTTATTCTTTTGCAGATCGATAGGAGAAACAAAGCGAATTCGCTTGCGAACTACTGTAGGTTTGAAGGCCTTCATCCTTAATTTTATGTAGAGAAGAAAAAAGAGAAACTTTGGTCTAACCTTGGGCACCCCCGAGATGTTGCAGGGCAAGGACGAAGCGGCGATGCAGCTCCGGCGACCAGCACCGTCTAGCCTTCCTCTGAGGCTGTTGCTGAGGTTCCAAGCTCAAGTGGGCACCGACCACAGCCGAAGACGAGATCGGAGCTCTACCGGCGCCCTTAGGCGTCCCACCACAAGGACGATCCTCGGTGATTGTGGATACAGCATGGGGGACGCTCTTAATCGGAGAAGGCAAGAGCGACAGATCCGACAGAGGATACGCGGGCTTCTCCTCATTCGAATTCGGCGACGGTCCTTTAAACGGCACGGATGCACCATTGCCGTGGCTCTTGGAATCCAAGAACAAAGTCTCCTTTTGCGGTCGAAATTCCACTATCTGAAACAAAAAAAAAGGGACAAACTTTTTACTTCAAAATAATGCATCAAAATTAAACTTCTGCTGCTGCTTTCCAATTGAACAACCGTAAAGAAACTTCCTTTCGTACCGTTTCCGTGATCCTTTTCTGCTTCGTTTCATAATCTTCCTTGGCCTCGCTAGAGCTATTGTTCCATAACTGGAATGAGCTCATCCAGTTCATCTTATCCTTGCAGTTCGGTTCGGGAGTCGCTTCTACAACATCCTCCGATGTACTCTTCGTTGGCATGAATTCCTCAAAGCCCAGTCGGAATCTCTCCCCGCGGCATTGCTCCATCTCCTTCTTCAGCCCTTCGATCACTGCAACAGTCCCGAAAGCATAAAAACGCCAGCCTTTTAAGGCCAAGAATAAAATAAAATAGACGCAGCTCCAAGGCACGGGAGAACGAACCGTCGGTGAGGAGATGCATACAAAGAGGGAGCTCCCTCTTGAAAACTTCGATCTTCCTCTTCTCCTCCTCCAAACTCCTGACAGAGCCCTCCAACCTCGCCAGCGCACCGTCCCCGGCGCCGATCGCCGTGGCCTCCTTCATGAGGCCGCAGACGGTCCTCGTCGAGAAGAGCTTCATGTCCAGACCGACTTCCGTGGCCATGGATCCCGGCTCTCCACGCTATCGGATTTCTATATCTCAATTTCTCTATCTCTCTCTCTCTCTCTCCCCCCACTCCTCGTCTTGAATGGAACCAAAATGGCAGCCACTGTGGCCAATTTATACACGACCGCGTAACCGGTCTGAACCGGAGTTGAAACTGAACGGCTTCTCGTCGCAGCAGCAGTCGTATATTATTATTTATAATAATAGTGTAATAATAAGTAAATTGTCGTTATAAAAATCGAATCTTTTGATATTTGTGTAATATTTTAACAAGGTTATAAACTGCAGAGTTCCATCAGAAATGGTTGGTGGCGGACGTGGAAATCTGTAGGTGCAGACTTTGGGATTTATTCTTATTTTTTGTCTTTGTCTTTTTTTACATTCTCTCTCTCTCTCTCTCTCTCTCCCCGCTTGCAATAAAGGCAAGATTAATTTAAGAAATTACAAACTGGCAAAAATGGTTTTGAAGTGATATTGTATTGGGCAACGAGTCATCGTTTCATCACAAAAAAGGTTTATTATGCTGTGTTATATATTTGCATCTTATCATTACATAGCATCAGCTATGAGTCATAATCGAATGTGCAATCAAGCTCATAACTCAAATAAATTTATCTCCAATGGTTAACTTTTATGGTATTAATTATAAGAAAGACTTAAGATGTGAGCAAATAAAGATTTCAAATGGAATAAGTGAAAAACAAAGACGTCACCTAACTTAACGAGCTAATTAACAAAAAAATAATGTTTTAACTTTTAAATACGGAAATTAAATGGCCTAATTAACCAATGCTTTAATTGCTTATTGGATTTAAAACTTTCATTGAAAGAAGTACAAAATGTAAATAGAAAAAAATAATTCACATGAAACTTTAAGCAGGTGACGTCATTCCACGCCATAGAATTTGCAACGTTAATGATATAGCTTTTTTTTCCAATGACCATGAGTTTAGGCAAAGTTGTAGGATTTTTTTAAAAAAATATTTTTGGAATTATAATTTTTTTCCCATCCAACCCTAAGTTACAAATTTACAAATTTTAATCTCTAAATTTAGTCAAATTTCACACTTACATAAGTTTAATTTAAATTATGTTATCTTTTTCTAATAGTTGTGGCATATCCTTTTTACTCTTATTTAATAATACAATAAAAATATTTTTTAAATAAAAAAAGTCAATGTGGGTAAAATTATATCTTAATAATTACTTTTATGCAATGTTATGCTTTTAATTTTTTGGTAGTTTTATTGTATTAAAAGTAAACGAGAATATAAAATTTAGATAAGTTTAGATATATAGTACAGCCATAAATAATAGCTAGGTTTTACGTTTTATTATGTAATACATCTTGTTTCGTTTCATTGAAGAATTTTACAAACATGTCGTCAGAAGTTAGAGATAAACGGGAAAGGCATTAATGCCATGAAACATGGAATTCGAATGCATAAGTATCATATCAACTATATAATGCACAAAGGGGGGAGTCATATCAACTTGATAAGATTGGCCAAGAAAAGCTGGCCATGCACTTAATTTGCACACATGCATGCATGTACCAATGAAATGTCACTTACATGATGCCGACCGTCCATGGCGGTATGACCCCCCAATTGTGTTCCGATGCTACAAGCAAAGACTCCAATATATTCTCTCACTCATCTAACCATTTCACCCAATAGAATCCATAGATATATGCTCACTGTCTCCCTCATGAATGAGATCGAGGAGATGGGCTGCAATAAGATCCCTAACGTTTTGAGCCAAGTTTGTTTGGATAGGAACTTCACGAAATTCCGTCAAATACGTAACAAAAAGTGCCGCATGAGTTTCACCAGAACTAAATTTCTGGCCAACGATCGAAGTTTTCGTCCATCGACGTCTAATCAAAGTTCAAAGTTCTCATCCATTAGAATGTTTCACCAAATGCTCGATCAGCGCAAAAGTGACAAATATGAACTTGTCGAAAACTTCGGAGAATTTTAGTTCTCACATCCAAACATGGCCTAGATGAACTAGTCATATAATAGATAAATAAGTAAAAATAAGATAAAAATGAATGCATATGCTTCCTCTCATTCATGTATCTCAATACAAATTTATCATTTTTTTATTTTAGAAATATAGACGTATAAGTCAACGCAATGTTGATCCGAAAGTGGTGTCTGACAAACTCGAGTGTGCCAACCAAAGTCCTAACTCAAACTATGGAGCTGGTTTACAACTAAGCATAAAAATTCATAACTCCTCATCATCATCCAACATCACCCATCGAAAAGTATTATTGCCATTTTCTTTTCCGTTATGTCCTTGAAGAGCGAAAACACCGTTGATCCAACTCTATTGGAGAGGAGAGAGGAGAGCAAGAACTTCATGCATCTTTAGAAAACACAATAGGAGAGAAATGGATGATGTAAATTATCAATCGGCAACTATTAGAATGCTGTGGGGGTACGTACTGATTGCCATTGAATAATAAAGAAACAGACAAGACACTAAAAAGATGATACTATTGATCAGGTCTAAATTATATTGGCAAAACTATTCATCAACTGTGCTAAAAGCTCTAATGAATTACTAATTTGACAACAAACCATGAAGGCAATCCAATTTTCATATCAAAATAACTTCGAATTATAAAGATTATTCCTTTTTCCAGGTTAGAATTGAATACAAGAAGAAATTAATTAGGCAAGCATCTCATTGCAAGAAACTTTCACATTACAAGACTCACAACATCCCTTGCCAACTCCTCTGGTAAGACCCTCCTCTATTCCCCCTATTCATCCACCCATGAATCCTCCGGACCACCCTTATGTTAATTTCAATATCAATATAAAATAATTTAATTAAATAAAAATGAAGGAGACTAATGCGCTCGGATGAGAAAAATAAGAGAGCAAAAGATATTAAAGTTAGAAAAAATGATGTATAAGTAGAAAAAAAAAGCTAGGGTCTTTATTTTCTATTTATAAGTTAACAATATAAGGACTTATCTTCTCAAATATTTATCATTTATATAAAAAATAATTTTTAATTATTTTGACCAGTTTTACAAGCATTGTTTAATGTATTCATTTAATAATGTCCTAATTTTATGATTATTAATAATCCTCACTTTTTTTATTCATGAATTTATTCCAAATATGATCACGACCGTGGATTGTTAAACCTTTGGCTGGTCATTAATGTTGTTCTGAGCCAACGGAACTTGACCAAACTTTGCCTCTTCAAGATCAACAATAATTTAATTTCCTCCTTTGCGTTGATGACAGCTGAATTGTTTCATCTATATGATCTTGCATGGATTCACGATGTTTATATTTTTTATTAAATATGGATTAAAATATTATAACACTAAATAGAGTGACAATAGAAACACCAATGCACCATATATATTTAAATATATTATAAAGACCCCATAACTTTATCAAATTTACATAATTATGATATATTATTATATGTATGAGAAAATATATGTCTAACACGTATAATTATGAAAATGGCTATAATGTAATACGTATATTTATGAAAAATATGTACGTATCCGCACTTTTGATTTTTTTTTTGTGACAAATCAAATTATTTAATTACAATTTCTAAATTATTTTTAAATGTAAATATCTAATTATTAATATTATATAATGTAATAATAATTAAATTTTGATGACTTATGCGATGAAGAGAGAAATTTTTTACGGTTCTGACCGTCTAAACTTACGACGATTTATAATTTATCGAAACTTTCGACGGTTAGAACACTTTTATTAAAAATGATATTAAGTAACATTAAGTAACAAATGATATTAAGAACACCCTTATTAAAAATGGCTTGACGTGGCATTGGAGTCTGCAACGACGGATACAAAAAAAAAGAATTTTTAGAAAATGTATCCCCGTTACTTTTTAATAATTTAAATACAACAAGATTTCAAAGTACATTTCCCCGTATTTTGCATCGCTTAATAGACGAATCAATTGACATCGGTAATTTTTCATATTTTTTAATTCAAAATTATTTCTTTATTTGACGATAATAAGTAATATAAACAATTCCCAACGAATTAACCCATATGTATAGTTATCTGATATCGATGGGTGTTTTATTTTGCTTCTATAGCCGTCCATGTGATTCCAGATGCGGGCGAGTGGCCCACATCCCTATTGGTTTCGGACAAAAGACTCTCTCTCTCTCTCTCTCTCGTGTGTTAGGCCCTCGTCTTGGTCACGGAAGGGATCATCGTATCCTTAATTAAAGTAGATCGATGAATTTGAAGAAGCGATGAAAGTTTCACACTCACTCTCTCTCCTCTCTCTCTCTCTCTCACACACCGGCACATCATAAAAGGAATCTTGAGAGCGTGGGTACACGACAGCAAATTGACGGGTCGAGAGGTCTAAAAGATGCAGAGAAAAGAAAAAGATGGAAAGAGATGATCAACCCGTCAACGTGAGTAATGGATAATCCCGTGTTGGGATAAGTCACAACAAAACGCTTTTGTACCGAAACTATGTATTCTTTCTTCTTTTTTTTTTTGTTTTAAACCGATCATCTCGCCAACGTCTGACTGAACATTACACGTTAATAATTTTCAAAGCACCAATAAATTTCAAATTATGATAAGAAGATTTATTAAATTCGATTTATTTATTTATTTTCAATGTTGCAAGTTCTAGCCTTAATCATACAAATGTTCAAGCCTATTTTTTACAATACAGTATCTTAAAATATTTTCACATTTGGCAAGGCCTGTATAGATGCATCGGGACTATTTGATAATTTCAACAATCCCTCTTCAAGTGACATTTTTTTCCGTCCTCCTTGTTTATTTGATATTTTTTTTTACCGTTCGAGTTTCATTCGATGTCTAAAATTATTAACATCTCACTAATTTAAAATTAAAAAATAAAATAATAATAATTTATTTTTTGATCAAAATGATGACTTCGATTATTTGAATCATCCAATTTTGATATCATTTGATGGAAGGAAAAACTACATACGTTCCATTCAAACGAATTTTTTTAAAAGAAATGGAATCCAAAAGCGTCGGTACATGAAGTTGATTGGCAATTTGAACAAAAAAAAAAAGGATTTGCATAATTAGAAGCATATCAAGAAGATTTTTCTGATCTCAGTTATTAAATAATTAAGAATGCCAAGGACGCACGTATTCAAAAAAAAAAAAACCTAATCCAACTAATACACTTTGCATATAAACAATTGACCAAGGCGAAGACTATTTATAGTAAACTACGTTTAACACATTCTTGTTGTGTACGATTATGGATCAATGCAAGTCACATCGTCATGATGACATAGCTGTGTAATTTTTTTTTTCTTTTGTAGACCACGAGATGGATCAACTCTTCTGCCTGATCAGCAATTAAACATGTTAAAGTGTGAAACAATCATCATTTGGTTTGGAGCATTTCTTGGCACATGACATGACCATGTACGTAGTGGTCGCTTGGAATGAAAGAGAATTCCATCGATCAACTTCTATAATCAAAGAAGCTGCAAGACCAACTTTTTCTCTCCTTTTTTATTTTTCCACGTTCATATTTAATATGCTGCAAAACGTCTGACCGATAGAACTTTTATATATAGGGAAGAAATAAGCATACATACATTTCCCTTTTACACATCGATATCTTCAATTTGACCAAATTTGCATTATGTATCCACAGGTAGGTACAATTAGAATCTCCACACAAGATCTAGTGCTTGTGACTTGTTATTACACTTTGACACATTTTCAAACTTCAACCCCAGTGTGCGTGAGGACTTGGACTTTTACGAAAAAAAAAAGATAAAATAAAATAATTTAGGTTAAGAAAAAATATAAAATATGAAGTGAATTAAAATAAATGTGATAGAGCTTGAAAAAATAGGATAATAATTAGGAAAGAAAAGATAAAATAGATTAGGCAAAAATGTTAGAGTTAGATTTAAATCAGAAGTTAACCGTTGTAGGAGTTATAATTTAATTTTAATTTTAAATTTTAGATGAGATGATAATTTCTAAATTGAGTTCAACTAATAGTTGTAGTTGATTGATAATTAACTACTCATCGATACTTGGGACTAAAATTAATCATGATCAAGATCATTGATAATTAATAATTACAAATAGATTGTGAATGTTTGATACTTAAGTGACAATTGAAAATTAATTAATCATTGATAATGAACTATTGATAACCAAAATTGGTTGCATATCAATGGTTATTGATTGTTTATTTGATAACCTTTTTGTTGATTCCCAAAGGATTTAATGATCTTGCTACTCAGTGAGTAGCATGATGCTCCTTAAATCCTCCATCGTCCGATCAAACATCAAGGGACGAGGGCGATCAACGACGGTTCACACCCGGTTCGTTGCCGATTCACGTGCGAGTCTACTCCCCCCATTCTGGAACGCATGCCCCCCCCCCCCCCCCCCGATTTTTGGAACGCGTGCGCCGTCGAACCGCAACACGTAGTTTTGTCGTGCTTGCCGTCGAATGCGACCGCCGTCGAACGTGATCACCACTGGAACGCGCTCGCCGGCGAACTACCTCCACTTCGCTGGAGATCGGCCATCGATCGCCGCCGAACCGCCCTCACTTCGCTGAAGATCGGCCATCGATCACCGCCGAACGCGCTCGCTGCTGAACCGCCCTCACTTCGCTGGAGATCGGCCATCGATCACCGCCGAACCGCCCTCACTTCGCTAGAGATCGGCCATCCATCACTGCCGAACGCGCTCGCCGCTGAACCGCCCCCGCTCACCGCCGAACCGCCCCTGCTCGCCGTGCGCCCCCACTCGCCTCCGAACCGCCCTTGCTCGCCGCCCGCCCCCACTTGCCGCCGAACTGCCCCTGCTACTGAACCGCCCCCACTCGTCGCCCGCCCCCACTCATCGCCGAACCGCCCCCGCTCATCGCCGAACTGCCCCCGCTCACTGTCAAACCTCCCCGCTCGCCGCCCAGCCGCCCCTGCTCACCGTCGAACCGCCCCGATCGTCGCGGACAAATTTGCTTTCATTTTCTTCGCTTGTTCTCGGCTTCCTGGGCAGCCATCTCAACTTTGCCGATTAGGCATTTTTCCAACGTTCAAGCTGGTAACCTTCTCAACCTTGGGCGTTTCACTTGAAGGGATGAGGGATACAAAATTTTATTAAAAAATGAAAGAAAAATTTCATGTAGATTGCATTTTTTCTGATTTCTAAATCGGCCATTAAATTTCTATCAGGTATCATGGACATAGAAGACGTTGAAGTTGACTTTATCCAAGAAGCAATTGGAAATAATAGTATTGAAGTAGGGATGGAATTTGACAATTGTAATGAGGGATTACTTGTTGAAGACAATCATGAGGAAGGAAATGTTGAAAATTATCAAGATTCAAATTTTGTGAAATCTTTTGAGTTACCAAAGCCATCAGTTGGAATGACTTTTGAAAGTGATGATGAAGCATACAAATATTATAATATGTATGCTAGGATGGTGGGTTTTTCTGTTAGAAAAGATGTTTCTCATAAGTCCCGGGTCACAAGAAATGTTGTAAATAGAATGTTTGTTTGTTCTAAAGAAGGACATAAAGAGCTGAAGGAAGGTGTTGAAAAGGTGGTTAAACAAAGAAGAGAAGTTAGAGATAATTGTCTTGCTCATTTGTATGTTGGCTTAAGAAAGAATGGAAAATGGGAGATAAGAAAATTTTATGAAGAACACAGTCATCCTTTAACAACCCCTTCCAAGGTAAAATATTTGCAATCACAAAAAGAAATCTCGGCAACTTCAAAAGAAGCAATTCTGAACCTACACAAGTTTGGCATGGGTCCATCGTGAATAGCTAGAGCACTTAATATGTCTGGTGAGCCACTTATAACAGCTCAACATTGTATTGATCATTTGAGAGCAAAAAGAAAAGGCAATTTTAATTCTGAATGTCTAAATATCATATCTTATTTTCGAAATAAGTTGAGCGGTGATGCAGGTTTCTTTGACAGATGGGAGTTGGATGAAGATGGCACTGTAATGAATTTTTTTGGGGCCAATGGCAGGGCAAGGGACAGTTATCTCACTTTTGGAGATGTTGTTGTATTTGATACAACATATCGAACAAATAATTTAAGAATGCCATTTGCTCCTTTCACAGAAATTAATCATCATGGAAGGTCGTGTCTATTTGGTTGTGCTTTACTTGCTGACGAGACTGATGAGACATTTTGTTGGTTATTTTCTAAATGGGCTGAATGTATGAATGGAAAGCACCCCACTTGCATCATTACCGATTAGGATATTGCAATGGGCAATGCTATTCGTAGGGTGTTTCCACACACGAAACATATATATTGTACTTGGCATATTGCAAGAAATGCTATGATTCATCTACAAGATCTTTATGCTCATGGTACTTTTAAACAGGAATATAACAAATGGCTTTATGAATCTACGAACATAGAGATGTTTGAAGATGGTTGGCTTTCTTTGAAGCAGAAATTTGCTATACCAGATGGGCATTGGTTAGAGAGCATGTACAACAAGCATAGTCAGTGGATTTTATTATATTTTCAAGATCTTTTTACTACAGGCATGCGTACTACTCAAAGTGCTGAAAGCATGAATGCATTTTTTGATGGATTTGTTAATGCAAACACATCGCTGTCTGACTTTGTACAACAATATGACAAGGCAATTCAAAGTCATCATGGACTTGAAGAACGAGAAGATTTTCATACGATGAACTCTACTCCAGTGTATCTTTCCAATAACCCATTAGAACTTGAAGCGGGAAAGATTTACACACACAATGTTTTTTGCAAGTTTCAAAAAGAATATGCACAAACCATCGATTTATATGGGCGCAAAATTTACAAGGATGATGACAAATCTGTGTACTCGATGTATCCTCCAAAAGGTGTGGACGAAGGTAAAAATATTGTTGAATTTAGTCATCAAGAAAGTCTTTTGTTAAAATGTTCTTGCAAGAAATTTGAACAGGAAGGAATCCTTTGTGATCATATTTTAACTATTCTCCACAAGAAAGGTGTAGGGTCTTTACTAACGGAATATGTCCTCCATCGTTGGACAGTGAATGCATGATATGGTCGTGTGGTGTATGATACAACATTATCCTCCCATGATTGCATTACACCATTTCAATTGAAGAAATGGGTTTAATATCTCCAAAGTATTTGCAATTTGGAGCTCCATTGATAAATAATGTTATGAGTAAATTTAAGGTATTTCACATGGCAAATCCGCCTTTAGAACAAAGTCTACCAAGTAATAGTGAAGTTCTTGCAAGTCAAGCAAGTATTGCTGCGAGTCAAACAAGTGTTGTCAACGTGTAAGAAAATGAATTCATGATACGTGACCCACTACGTGTGAAGTCTAAAGGTAGACAAAGAAATGTTTCAAGAATTAAATCAAGGGTTGAAGTATTTATGTCAAAAAAAGATTCTAAGAAGAAAAGTTGTGACCATTGTGGAAAGAGTGGGCATGATAAAAGAACATGTCCAACATTTAAGGTAAATAATAAAAAATGTGTTAAATATTTTTCTATCTCGTATCTAATTCTTTTGTCTACTTTCGTAGGTTATGGAAGGCCCCGTTAATGAAGATGAAACAATATAGCTAATCTATATTTATTGCACAAAAGAGTAAGTTATTCTATTTCCTCCAACTTAAGTTGGGCATTTTACTGATTTCTGTATATTTCCCAGGATGATCAACAAAGAAGAGACTGTAGGCAAAAGATTAGGATGAACACTAAGAGAGGAATTAAGTCATGTTGCGATACGACTAGGATGTTCAACAGGAAAAGAATTAAGTCATATTGTATTATTTATGCTATCTATGCACATGTTTATGAATCATGTTGTGAAACCTTCATTTTTATTATTCATGTTCTAGCGTCTATGCACATGATGTATGCAACTCTGAAATAAATCAAAATTGACGTCCTTGTGTTACAACCTCTAATTTCTTTCTTCTACGCCCCTTAGATAAGAGTTTGATACCACGACTTGAGACGCATGTGTTCCAAATGCAACAATAAAGATAATATGTTTGACATTCATAAAAGGATAGACAGATTCAATCGAGGATATTGCCATTGCAACATGTTGCAGAAACTGTTCAAGAATTACCATGTACATAGGAGATACATGTCATAGTTCAAAATCAGAATTCCATGCTCTTTAATGCTACAAGATAATCAAATGAAGAGAAGACATTCAACAACAAATGTAATTAAGTTCAAAGATGATGTATAGAATAATTGCAACTACATGACGTTCTCTGTACACATAATGTTAAGATAACAACAAGTTTCATACTACTTTCATCTGTAAACACATTTCATACTACGTTCATCTGTAAACAATAAAAAAATTGACGGCGATGAGGGCTTCAGTGACGACATAGAAGATTGGGACAATGAGAGCTCCGAGGGTTGAGGGAGATTGGCGACGGCAGCGGGTGACGAGGGCGTTTGGCGGCGGCGAGTGACGAGGGCGATCGGAGGCGGCGGTGTGGCGAGGGAGTTCGGCGGTGGTGAGTGATGGGGCGATCGGAGGGGGCGGAGTGACGAGGGCATTCGGCGGCGGCGAGTGACGAGGGCGATCGGAGGCGGCGGGTGATGAGGGCGATCGGAGGAGGCGTGTGATGAGGGCCATCGACGGCGGCGAGTGACGAGGGAGATCGGCGGTGGCGGGCGACGAGGGAGATCAGTGGCAGCGTCGGACGAGGGAGGATCAGCGGCAGCGAGTGACGAGGGCGATCGGTGGAGGCAACAACGAGGGCGGTCAGCGGCGGCGAGAAACGAGGGAGATCAGTGGTGGCGTCGGACGAGGGCGATCAACGGCGACGAGTGACGAGTGTGATCGGCAGCGGCGGGTGACGAGGGCGATCAGCGGCGGCGGGTGACGAGGGCGATCAGCGGCGGCGGGCGATGGGAGATCAGCAGCGGCGGCGGGTGACGGGAGATAAGCGGCGGCGAGTGATGAGGGCAATCGGCGGCGGCGTGACGAGGGCGATTGGCGGCGGTGGGTGACGAGGGCGATCAGCGGCGGCAAGAGACAGGAGATCAGCGGCAGCGAGTGACGAGGGAGATCGGCGGCGGCGAGTCACAAGGGCGATCGGCGGCGGCGAGTGATGGGAGATCAGCGGCAACGAGGGCGATCGGCGGCAGCGAGTCACGAGGGCGATCGGCGGCGGCGAGTGATGGGAACCAGTGGCGACAAGTGACGAGGGCGATCGACAGCAGCGGGTGACGAGGGAGATCAGCGGCGGCATCGGATGAGGGAGATCAGCGGCGGCATCGGACGAGGGAGATCGGTGGCACCGGACGAGGGAGATCGGCGGCGGCATCGGACGCGAGAGGTCAGCGGCACCGGACGAGGGAGATCGGTGGCGGCGTTGGACGCGGGAGGTCAGCGGCACCGGACGAGGGAGATCGGCAGCGGCGTTGGACGCGGGAGGTCAGCAGCATCGGACGAGGGAGATCAGTGGGGCGTCGGTCGCAGAAAATCAGCAGAGGGAGATCTGATTTTAGGGCATGCATCTGCACATGAACCGACGGAAGAACACGATTTTGAACCCGCACGTGAACAGCGGAAGAACATCTGAACCGGCAACGAACCGGGAGTGAACCGGCCGCACCCTCTCGTCCCTTGATGTTTGATCGGACGACGGAGGATTTAAACAGCATCCTGCTACTCACCAAAGTGAGTAGCAGGATCATTAAATCCTTGCCGAAATAATAATTGATGTTTTCCTTGTATTATGCATGTGTATAGGTGATTGGGTGAGCATACATAATAAGCTTCTATTGAGAATTTTCTCTTTTATACTAAATTGGTGCAGTATGAGTAGATAATGATAGGCAACTTGCATGTGTACATAAACCTAATAGCATGATAATGGTAAGAACAAAATTATTCATAAATGTGGATCCATAATCCACAAAGTCCTTTTGTCTTATATTGAATATCGTATATTTTACTTTCATTATCATAAGTGTATTCGTTTTTAACTCTTCCACTTCAATAAGAAAGTCAATAACAAAAATAGGTAGTTCTTCTCGAATTATTTCTTGATCACGTGCATGTATTTCAAGGCATTATAAAAAGATATCCAAGTCTAACAAGCGGCACCTCTTATCTTTCTTTAATATAGTAAGATCTATGTGCAAATGTCATAAGAAACTATCGTATGAATATATATGCCTTCAAGATGCATTTTCTCCCACATTCATACTGAACGTGGATGGAATGTAGCTAAAAATAAGTGGCAGACAATCATCAAAAGGCACCGAAGGGGACGTTCCCTTAATAATCAATCTTTGTTAATCAAGTTCATGAACTCGCTTAAATATATAAAGCATCCAAGGACACCAATGAGAGATTGATCAAATTGCAATCAAGTTGGTTCAATTGAATAGAGATGATTGATAAAACAAAAAACAAAAAAAAATGATAGAGATGATTTCAATCAAGTTGAATAGTGGATTAAGTCAATGGAAGAGTTCTTTGAAGAAGTATGGTGCACAAAAGGGGAAGATTGTCGAGTAATTTTCACGTATCATCCCCTAACTTTGGTTCCCACAATTTTAATTTATAACTAAAACATACTCAATTCATCGAAAGTCCCATTTACTTAATATCACCTTTTTTATTATGAAAATATAATAAAAAATAATGTTGTATAAAAAAAACTAGATTTATTAGATCCTCCTAAAAAATAATGAACAATGCCCTCGATTCTCAGAACACTAAAAAAACTCGATAGAGTCCAAAATGGGAAAAATGTTGATGCTCTAGATTTTGTCCCTTCTGCCATTGCATTTTCCTCCAACGTGTTTTCTCCAATGTCTTCTCCCTTTTGGATCGTGCTTCTTCCTTTTTGTGGCTTTGCTTCCTCCATCGCCCTCACTCGAGCTTCTTCCTCCCCTACACTCGGTATCCTCAAAGTAAGTGCCTATGTTTTCAATGAAGGTTTGGGTATCGAATCATTCTCTTGATCTATTGTCGGCGACTCCTATGTATCCTTTTCTTTCCATTTCCATCGGTTCTTTTTTAACTCCATCTTCTACTTATTGAAGCATTTTGCACTAATCTTTTTTCTTTTAAGATTTCCATTATTGGTTCTTTTCCATTCGTAGGTTTTCCAATTTCGTACTTGTGAGTAGATTTTGAAAATTGATTTTTATGTTCATTTTCACAGTGAATTGTTGGTCTTCAACCAAAATTTGTGAGGGTTACTTCAAGTAATTAGATTATGTGGGAAATTTAAAAAGAATGTAGGATTCAGTGATGGTGCATTGTTGGCTTTACCCTCTCTCTAAAGTCCATTGTCAGAATAAGTATTTTTTCTCTTTATTTATTCTCTCCTAAAGGTTACTATGGCATCATTTTTTATCCATATGTTTTTATGTTAGGTCAGATGTCGAATATAATTTTTGTGTCAACACCAAGGTATATGTGCGGGGAAGAAGCATCGTAAGGACTTATGGACTGAATGTAATCTCGAAATAAAATTTTACGATTATCAATATTATCGGGCATATATTCAATTTAGATCTATTCATTTTATATGTTTTTAACTACTTTGAATACTTACATGTTGTTGGCGAACTTGTAATGTAAGTAGGGCATGCCATTTTTTCATTGGATCGATCTACCAATCGAAGAACCAAGTATATACATCATCAATGGATTGTTAAAGACCAAGGATATTCTCAAACATGAAGCTAAAGCACCAAGAAAAAAATCTAATTCCTGGAGATAGAGATCAAAGAACCTAAATGAAAGAATATGAAGTTGTTTAGGAGGATTATTTCAATGTTGTTATTTGGCATTAATTTGTACATTTTGAAATAATATGACAATGAGATTATATATGTTAAGGTATTGTGTACAATGTATGAGGTAATTTTGTATCTTTTTCAATGTATGGATCGATATGTCACAAAATCACTTGTTGCAGATTTTAAAATATATGAATTCAACTTATTTATATATTAATCATTTCAAAATCTATAACAAGTGGAGAGGTTGGTTTATACGATGTGAACTTGTGAATGTTTCTTTCTCTTATCTTCACATTCTAGCATGGAACTCATTATTATCCAACAGAGAGTAATGATACTAAATTATCACCTGGATAGTCAAAATAAGAAGAGCAGCACTAGCAACAAGGTGCTATATAACAAAATTAAGAAAAGTGTGATTTAAGTTCAACTTCATACTAATTGGCATACCTTTAAGTTAAACATTAATGTATTACATAGCGATGCAGATTATACTTCAACCACACAAATGAAAATTGATCTAATATGGTTGCACATATAATATAAACAACAATCATATTTGTCCAAGATATCCATAAACATTTAAATAAACATATAAATTTTGTCCAAAAAATCAATTTATATCTCACAATGTACAAAAAATAAGATCCCAAAATTCATAACATTCCACTTCTGATACAAAATTCCAAGGCATTCAATCAAGATATCCATATTCATTTATGTAGCAGCATACCTTTGTGACATAAGTCTATCATTTAAATAAACATACAAATTTTTCCAAGATTCAATATATATTTCATTGCATACAAAAATAAGGACATAATATAAAATCCAAAATTTTCCCAACGTTCAACTTTAGATACAAAATTCACACAATTTAAGTTTAGGTACAAACTTTCATGACATTCAACTTCAGCTATCAAAGTTCTGCAAGGTAAAAAAAACCTATATTAGTTAAACTATAATGTCATCTAGTAGCCATATAATAAACTATATTTGTTTATGCATGCACGATATACAAAAATAAATACTTCCATATAAACATGAAAATCCACTCGAACCTGGTTGCATCCTCATTCATGAATATAGGGTTTTTTGTTCTACAACTTGAGAAAGAAAAACATTAACATCTATAAACTATAGAACAACACATCTAACATAAGGAACTAAAACTACGAAACAATTACATGATGTCGCTTACAATGTCTTATAATTCCACATCTACATCTCATATGCACTCTAGCTTTCTTTTACAATCTTCTTTACAACATTGTTTTCAAGTTCCTCAGCTTCTCTACATCTTGTTGTTTGTTGATGTGGAGAATTATGGTCTATATTTTCACTATTATTTTGCACGCATACAACAACATGACATGATTATTCCTTTACGTAAACACATGCATAGTGTCAAGTTAACACACTTAAGACATTTTCCACATCAGTTTTCATCCACATATCACCTTGATTTATTTTTGTTAGCTTAAAAATTCATTTGGATGTATGTCTCTTTTCAGAAGTTGACGAATTCAGCGACAGGATAGAGTGGCTGATACACACTACTCTTTGTATGAATGGAGGAGGAATTGCTTCATAGAGACAGATAAAGACAAATGAACCAAAAACAAACATCCTTCACAAATGGGGATAAGCCAACTTCCTTGCTCCCCTGATGCAAGAAAGCTTCCTAGGCGGTAGGGATCACAGAAAAATTGACGAGCTACAGGCGACGGCAGAAGAAAGCAGAGGAGGAGAGAAGGGCCGACAACAAGGAAAGGTGGACAGAAAGGAGGAGGAACAGATACAAGAAGGAGGAGGAAGCCACTTCGGGGGAGAAGGATAGAGAGACAATAAAGAAAGAGAGAACTAAGAGCTGGTGGAGAATGCCTTGGACAATTCATGGAGAGAGGTGTATTCTCCACATGAACTATAACTTACCGGTCCTGCTGAGGTCGGGAGGTGCTCATATGTTTTGGATTCATGTTCTTTAGCCATGTTTTATCTTGTCGATTTTCATGATAAGTACCGAGTGTCAAGTTTTCTTGTGTTTTTTAATGGTATCTGTTTGATCCCTGATTTATTATTCGACTCCCTATCTTTTGGATCTGTGCATGGATTTGAGTTCATGTACTATCTTCACCTTGTACCCCCGACCATAGGGGACATTATGAGTTCTATCGCGACCGAACATGGAGAAATTAAGCTTGTGTGAAGATAGTTCCTTGCGTGCAATTGTAAGTTAGAAGGAGTTTTCTGAGTCATTGTTGTTTTGCACCCCGAGCATAGGACATTATACGTTCTATCGTGACTGAGCGTAGAGAAATCAAGCTTAAGACATGCAATGGTTCGTAATTTGGGTTTTTGTAAAATCAGCAATGGAGTTATTCGTAGTTTGGTTTAAACATCGTCCACTTTCTAATCTGTGACCTGAAAAGGTTGTGTGTATTTTGGGTTTCTCGCAATAAATGACCGCATTGAGTCAGAGATTGAGATTATCTTGAACGGATTCAAAGAGTGTTCGCATATTTTTATTTCACCATTGCTATTTTCGATTCTTTTCGATTTTGGAAAGTTCAACCCAATGTGGGATATTCTTCAATCCTCATTCAAAATTAGTGACCCGAGTAGGGTAGATAATAAATGAATTTTTATAAAGGACTTCTAGTAAATCATAGTTTACATTGTCTTAATCGAACTTTTCTCCTTCTTCAAATGTCTAAATTGTCTCGCAGATACACAAGTATCTTGCATTCAGCTCGGGAGGGTCGTCCGTATTCCACTAAGGCAAGCGTGAGCTGATCGTAGCCTCCTTGTCTTAAGTGTATTTCTTTTAAATGCCTGATACTCAGTGGACATGAGATCTAAACCCAAATACAAAAGGAAGTAAAGCTCAATCCGTACTTTGGTGATATCATACGCGAAAGCAATAATAGCACTCTTTTTACGAATTCTTTTCACACGTGCAACCCAGGCTTTCCACCAACACGAATGTGTGAGTGCAGAGTCGATTGTTTTTACTATCATGACTGACCAAACGCACACGTGAAAGGGCACTCTGTTGTTTTACCCGTACTCCAGGGTAGTCAAGCTCATTCACTGCATAAAGATAAAAAAGTTGAATTAAATATATAAAAGTTATGTTAGTCATTAATTAACTATAGCATTACATTGGCATCTTTTTTTTTAAAATTCTGCACTAATGATATGTCCCGCAACTTTGTTTTATAGAATCACATGAAAGAACATTGTAACACACCAAAATTTCACAAAATTTTAAACTTTTATTTAATGTTGACATCAAACTTGTGGATGCTCGAAACTAAAATGAGTGTTCATTTTTTGTGATGGTTTGAATGTTGTGGCTGATGCACTACCAGACGATTGAAACTCTTTCGGCCGTCCGGAAGCGCAACAGGTAGAATGCTGGAGATCGGTTTTGATCCGATTTTCTCCACTATTTGCACCATCATAATGAAGGGGGATTCATAGCCCCTCCACCATGATTTTTGAGTTTTCAAAGGTCGTCAAAACACCATGTGTTGATGATCGTAAAAGCTCCCTTTCCTCCTGCACCGTTCCTTTTTCTTCATCTCATCTTTACTTCATCTTGTATGTTCATGCTCTCTCCATCGGACTCAGCCAGAGGACGTCAGGATTGATCCAGCAGGTCCTTCAGGCACAAGCGATGCAAGAGAGCAAGGTAGAAGAAGAGGGTGCGATTAGAGCTTGATCTAGCAAAGTACCGAACAAAAATCGGCAAAAAGGTATGTTATTCGGGATTTGGGTCATGGAAATTTTTCACGAGGATTATGCATGTCATAGGGGTTGTTTTAGTGGCTAGAAATATTATTAGAACTGGATAGATATTGTGCCACAGTTCTTGCTAGTCTATTAAGATGTATATCGATTATGAATGATGTGTTATGATGGCATTTGTCTGAATGATTTCAAATTACATGATGTAGAAATTGTAGATCTGAGATTGCAACATATGTAATGAGATTTAATCACCAAGTTTTAATGGATTATGATTATGTGATATTTAAATGTTTAGGCTAAGAGTGCATGTGAAATCGATAAGAATAGATAGGTATTGGAATAGAAACGTGATAGTTTTTATTATAAACATATGTATGATGATTGGAAAGGTTTATGTCGAGAATAGTCCCTTGAATCATACCATGGATTAATATTAGTATTATTAAGTAATATTAATATTAGTATTATTAAGCTTTAATTGAAAATTGATTAAAAATTTAAGGATTCCGCAATATTCCACGGCTCTATTGATTGAAAGCGGGTGACTGAATCTCTTTTGGGCATCCAAATCAACTAGGCAAGAATATAGAGACTACCAGACCGGCGTCCAAAACTCAATTAGATGATCGATTTGGACCAGAATAGAAGTTCAAAACTCGATCAAACTGAAAAAATGTTGAGAAATAAAGATGGATCGAAACTATTTCGGGTGACTGAGCTGGACTATTCAGGTAAAAAAAAGGGTCCGACAGTTGACGGAGAACTATCTCTGATTGATCGAGGATCATGGAGCTATTTCCAACGAATGATCCGTTAGGTTTCGGCCGACCGAGCTCTCGACCGAAAGTCCGAGAATCTCCTTATGCTATAATGGACCACTGCACACCTTTTGGTCGACCGACTCATATAAAAGCCAAAAGACGAACTTAGAATGGATGATTGAACCACTTTTGATCGACCGACGATTATAGATCAAATGAATGTCTTGATCCTCTTTTGGACGATCGCTGAATGAATTCCAAACAGACAATCACTCGACCTTTTGAATATTCAATTTGTGGATAGAGAACATATGAACTTAATTAAAACCCATGATTTGATAACTCCTGACCACCTGATTGGCATTTACCTACATTAACATAAAAGATGATTTGGAGCTACCCTTGCTCCTACAATCTTGATTGACTCAAGTGATTAGAAGATAGGTTCATGATCAATAAGATAAAAGACGTGGATTACCATTGTCTATCTAAATTGGAGTTCATTACAACCTTATGTGAGACACTCCCCATGGATATTCCCCTCGACAGATGTTTCCTCTTTGTGCAAGGTCATCTTGCCCAATAGGGCACCTACCATGGCATTGATCCTCCACTAGTCCACCATGATCTAAGTAGCTACATAATTGCATTTTTGTAATTATATTTTCTAAAAATGAAGAGCTCTTCCAACTCATAGATAAGATGAAAGATTAAGAATGACTAAAGGTGAATGGAAGAACTTTGTCCTTATAAATATGAACATGAATTATGAACATGAACATGAAATGAAATGGAAAAAATATGAAACCATGATCTCTCATGATTTATTATCATACATCCTTATGTTTATCTCATGCTTATTATGATGGAAATTTCTTATGACTTATTATGAATCCACACTTAATTTTATGCTACTCCCCTGTGTGAACCCCATAGGTACATGATATGCTTGCGAGCCAGGTTTATGTGTGTGCGATGACTACAACTCGAATGATGTGTGCACATGGTTATCTAGGATTGTTATGAGTCTTTCAATTATCGAGTTGTATTTGAAACCTATGTATGGACATGTATTATGGCATGGAATTTTATACGCCAAGAATTGATGTTGCACTTTGAGTTGTACTCTTATTTTTATTTATTCATTTACCTTCCTCATTCTTATATTTAATTATCATGATATCTTATTTTAAGTCTTATGTTTATATGTCACTTTTATTGACAATCTTGATTAACGAAAGAATCAAAGTAGTATCGAAGAAGGTAGTGCACGAAAGAAAATTTTGTCATGTGGCGGAGTCGAATTTTGGAGCGTTACAAATATCTAGATTACCACTACATGCATGTCATTGTATATGTGATCCAACCATTTGGCATAAAATGCCAACATGCATGTTTGCACATAGAGATTAATAAAAAATACACAATATAAAAAGATAACGTGTTACTCTTTAGAAAGTTCCATTTGACAACAATATCGTGCACTTACGACTACAAAGATACAATAGAAAAAGAACAAATTATTATTGTTTCTTGCGAAAGGACTTCATGGTAAAGAAGGCAAGCCAATTATGTTCAGTTGCTTAAGTCCTCAATGTTTCCCAGCTTGTCCCATGTACTGAACACTTGAAGCAACTTTCATGAAGTCTTTCGAAATTACAACATCTACTCTCACATTAAACTACAAAAACCTAATCAAAGGTTAAAGTTAAAACTACAAACAATTAGCAGTCGCTGAAGAAACATATGGAGAGAATGGTTTGATGCTCTATAACTCGCAAAAACAATCATTCAAATCATGTGTCACAACCTTGGCTCCGAGTACAGCGATATTGTCGCCTCTCTATCAGCCAGAACGGATCCAGTCACATTTCCAGAATTGCACACTCTCCTTCTGAACCATGACCTCCGCTTGCAGGCTTTACGTCAACATGAATTCTCTGCTCCTCAAGCAAACTATGTGCAGCACTCCCCCAGTAAACCAGACCCAAGGCACCAGGCCCCCTCATCACGCAACCGAGGTCATGGACGTGGCGGACGCAGACGATCACCTTCACGCACCTACTCCCCATGTCCAGTCTGTGGACTCCTTGGCCATAGTCCCTACAACTATCGTTACAAACACCCTGCTGCAGCCAACTCCCAAGCTTATTTCACTCAAGTTCAACCACCTTCAGGGTCCACAACACCTGGCGTCACCGTCCCAGCTCTTGGGTCATATTCTGATTGGTTTCCCGACACCGGCGCCACCCACCATGCCACGCTGGATCTCCACTCCCTTCAGAATACCCAACCATATCAAGGCACGGATCAGCTGTAAGTTTGTAATGGTATGACTATTCCCATCTCACATATTGGAGATGCCACGGTTCAGGCTCACCCTCGTCCTCTCCACTTACAAAATATCTTACATGTGCCTTCTATTAGAAAGCCATTATTATCTGATCGTCATTTTACTACTGATAATAATTGCTTCTTTGAATTTCATGCTAACTCTTTTTCTGTAAAGGACCTTCACACCAAGGAACTTCTGCTCCAAGGACAGACTAAAGACGGCCTCTACCATCTCCTTTCACAACCACGACCACCTCTGGCGCTCCTCAGTTCTGTTGCCACCACCACCCTCTGGCATAATCGGCTTGGTCATCCCTGCCCGCGCACTGTCTCTTGCATTCTTCGCAACTCCTTTACCATGATTTTCGACCATATGCAAATAAATGTGACGCCTGCATGCATGGAAAAGCATCCAGACGCCCTCTCCCGCCTACAACAAGCTACAGTAGCGCTCCTCTCCAACTGTTGTTCGCTGACATTTGGGGACCAGCGCCATGTTCTTCCAGTGATGGACATTATTATTATCTTTTGTTTGTAGATGATTTCACAAAATTTTGTTGGCTTTTTCCTATGAAAAATAAAAGTGATGTTGCAAGAATTTTTCCAGCCTTTCATCTCTCCGTCGAACGCCTACACAATGCCAAACTTTGCTACCTTCAGGCTCATGGCATACAACACCGCCTCACTTATGTACACACACATGAGCAGAATGGTTCTGTGGAGCGTCGAATCTGCCACATTACTGAAACCACATTAACTTTATTGTCTCATGCCTCTGTTCCAAAAAAGTACTGGCACCATGCGGCTGACACTGCTGTTTTCCTTGTCAACAGAATGCCCACACCTCTGCTTCACCAACGTTCACCATACCAACTGCTATTTGGTACTACCCCCAATTACAAGGCACTTCGCACCTTCGACTGCCGTGTTTATCCTTTCACCCGCCCTTACAATAGACACAAATTTGAATATCGTTCCATTCCCTGCGTCTTTCTCGGATACTACCATCACACAGGTGCTTATCATTGCCTTGACACATCCTCAGATAAGATCTACGCAGTTCGCCATGCCTCCTTTGACGAAAACACCTTTCCATTCTCCCACCACGAGGCTCCCTGCCTGCCTCCCCCACTTCCTGATAGTCCTTGGCTTCAAATTCCACTTGCTTTCTCTCCACCCCTCCCGACCCATGCCTGCAATACACCACCTATCTCTCCACCATCTTCCCCTCCTTCCCTGCTCACTCCTACCTCTCCCTCCAGTCCACAACTCGTCACTCGCACCCTACGTCCACGCAAAAATGTTAATTACTGCCAACTTGCCGGTTTGAAAGCTCTTCATACTTCCACCACATCATGCCCGCCTGTCACTTTCAGTGCAGCATCAACACCGCCACTGACCCACTCTACCCCAACCACCTACTCTCAGGCATCCAAACATCAGCATTGGCGCACTGCTATGAGTGACGAATTTAACGCCTTACTGCGAAATTCCACCTGGACTTTAGTCCCTCGCACAGCCTCCATGAATGTAGTCGGTTGTCGTTGGTTGTTTAAAACTAAATACAATCCCGACAGCACCCTCGATCGCCACAAAGCTAGGCTCGTCACCAAAGGCTACCACCAAACTGAAGGCATTGATTATAGTGAGACCTTCAGTCCCGTTATCAAACCCACCTCCATCCGCATTGTCCTCTCCCTCGCAATTTCTTGTAATTGGTCTCTCCGCCAAATTGACATTAGTAATGCCTTCCTCCACGGCGATCTCACTGAGTGTGTCTATATGTCCCAACCACCTGGATTCATTGATCAAACTCGACCCTGACATGTTTGCAAGTTACAAAAAGCACTTTATGGCCTCAAACAATCACCGAGAGCGCGGTTCCATACATTATCTCAATCACTTTTCCAATTTGGCTTCCTTGGTTCTGCTACAGATACCTCCCTCTTCATCCACCACACTCCTCACTCTATTGCCTATGTCTTAATTTACATTGATGATCTTCTTATTACAAGTTCCTCGCAGGCACTCATTGACAACATTATCCAACACCTCAGCACCCACTTTGCTGTGCGTGATCTTGGACCAGCACGCTACTTCTTGGGCGTGGAAGTTCTTCGGCACTCCAGCGGCATCATACTCTCACAACAGAAATATATTGAAGACCTCCTTCGAAGGACAAACATGACCTCTGCTCGACCAGTTCAGTCACCCATGGTGCCCAATCCCAAAGCCTCATCACCTTCATACCACCCACTGGCCGACCCCACACTCTATCGTCAAGCAGTGGGCGCACTTCAGTACCTTCAACTTACTCGGCCAGACATCGCCTTTGCAGTCCATTATGTTTGTCAGTTCATGCAAACACCTACTGAACACCACTGGATGCTTGTCAAAAGAATACTCTGCTACCTCTTACAGACTAAGCACCTCGTCCTCAACATCACTCGCTCCACTGACCTCCAGCTACAGGCATTCTCTGATGCTGATTGGGCAGGTTGCCCCATGGATCGCAAATCGGTCGCTGGCTTCACTATTTACCTCGGATGCAACCTCATATCTTGGGCCTCTAGAAAACAACCAACTGTTTCACGTTCCTCTATAGAAGCTGAGTACAAAGCCATTGCTGATGCCACCGCTGAATTAATATGGATCCGCAGCCTCCTATGTGAATTAGGCCTTCAACCCACTCCTGCCCCCATACTATGGTGTGACAATATTGGTGCCACGTATTTAGCAGCAAAACCCATCTTCCACCGGCGCACAAAACATGTTGAAGTTGACTTCCACTTTGTTCATGATGAAGTTTCCCACAAAAGATTGCTCCTTCGATTTCTGTCAACAAAGGATCAAATAGCTGACGTCTTAACAAAGCCCATCACTGGCTCCCGATTCCAGTTCCTCCGAGACAAGCTCCAATTAAGCTCCAAACCTTCTCGAGCTTGCGGGGGCGTATTAGAGCCTCATGTTCTGCCAACACGAAAGCTATTACAAGACTCATTCAGCAACTTACACAAGACTGGTTCAGCAGCTCCTAACAAATCAACGTGAGACTCGGGCTTAGTGGAGAAGCAACAATATTCACATACTGTTGTTAATTGCCACGATAACCTCGGCCACTTCATGTATAAATAAGTTGTAATCACTCTCGTCTAATAATGAGAAACATATATTTCTTTACTAAGGACACTAACACTGAGTGCTCAGAGGAAGAAGTTCAAATGAGGTCGACAAAGGAAGCAAAGCAACGAAAAGGAAGAAGCATGTTACAGGAGGGAGAACATGCCGGAGAAGACTTCAAAGGAAACATGCAGGAGAAGACGTAGTGACAGAAGTGATGAGAACTAGGGTGTCATCATTTTGTAGGAGGATGATAAATTTGATTTTTTTATACATGAGGTAAACTTTACTAAATGTTCTCCAACTTTGCCACTTTCTCAATTCTATTTTAAAATTTTACTTTGTAACTTAACTACTTTCTAATTATGAACTTATTTCATTAATTATCAATTTCAATGCGATTATCTTTTTTCGATTGCGTAATTTATGTAACATATTTCTATAGGGATGTTCAATCTGGCATACTATAATATAATATTAAAATAATAATATAAGGCCGCCCCTCCTCTCTCTTCGGCATTGAACATGCATTGATTAACTTGTCCACACAATGTTGCATTACACATCTTATACTATTATTTTATTTTCGGGTCAAATTTATTTGAAACTCCTAATTAGCATATGAGCCAACAACGCATTAGACGTCTACCATTTGAATTATGAAAATAATAATATAATACGGGTTGAGATAATGCAATCTAATCGACCTCGAAATCAAGTTGGTCCACTTCACATGCCATCAATCAAATACACAAAAATTATACACTCCCAAAACAAGATAAGTAAAAATAATAATGGTAATTATTTTAAAAAAAAAGAGAATAAAACGTCAGAAGAGGAAAGAATCTTTTTAGGGTCCGACGAAGAAAAATTGGGGGGAGCCATAGGGCGGACACGTGGCAGCTGCGGAATGACGGATTGGTGGCTGCTGTTGTGCGTGGGGAGGACGATGACGCGGCCACTCGGATCTGTTCGCCGCATCGAGTCGTGCGGTCCCCCGCTCTCTTTCTGGTGGGCCCAGATCCCTTAATTTATTTTCTGGACCTTTTCCTCGGGCCCATCTCCCCCCTCCAATTATTCGTCACCTTCGTCGTCCACTCATTCATTCTAGAAACTCTTTTTTTTTCGTATATTCAATTAACTTATATTTACGGAAATGTTAATTTAAAAAATATTCCGTTGTGATTCTTTAAAAAATAAAATTAAAATAGAATTTTATGTTTTGATATGATTTATTCTCAATTTTTTTTTGTTATGGGTCTAAAAAATCAATGACATAAGTGCTCATATATTTTTTTTCTTTTTTTATAACATACAGAAGAATTCAACAACAGTAGGTACCACTAGGCTATATAGGCATCAACCTGTGACCTCTTCCCATCGCCCAAAAAAGGCCTATTAATCTCCACTACAAAAAGATCTCTCGAATAAACACATTATTTTATATAGATCAAGTGAAGGATATCTTTTTTTTTTTAATTATCGTTTCTCAATAAGGCCCATGAGAAATGATCTTTAGAACTAAACATGAAAAAGTGAAAGGGTATCATAAGGTTGCGTTTGTTTACTCTTATTCCGTTCGATTCCGGAATCGGGTTCTGAGACGGAGGCGAAAGGGATGGAATTAGGGTCACGTGATTTCGATTTCACTTTTTTAGGTAGAGTCGAAGGTTGACTCTTTTTTTTGACACGACATATTAATTTTTTAAATTCATTTTTTTCTTTTTATTTTTTCTCACACAATAATCTTCATAAATAAATTATTTAATAAATATAAATATTCATAATAAATGGATTAATATAGTATTATTTATTACTTATTATTTTCATTAAAAAACTTAGTATTTCATTAAATATAATTAATCATATAAAATGATTTTAAATATTTAAGTAATATACATTTTTAACAAAAAATTTTTCATAAAATTTTTTATTTTAATAAAATTATCCGTCCTAATTATAATAATTATTTTAAATTTAAATTTCACCAAAAATTCATTTATTACATTTATCTTTTCCTATCACATGTCACCTTATTTCTCATCATCAAATTTCACTCTAACAAAAAATAACCCAAATTAATTTATCAATTCAATTATACATTGAGAATTTAGGAGGAATCACGATTCCATTTCCAAATGGCCTGAGAGTTTAATGTGAGTCACATAACTAATGTAATTTAGGAAAGTGTAATAGGTAACTTTGTTCTCAATAAAGAAAACATTTGCATCAGTTGAGTTGAATCTTTGTGGGCTTTTCCACAAAACTCTAGGCACAATCGCGTAGGTTTCTTCTTTTATTTATTTATTGTCAAATTCTTGATTTATTCTAGGGAGGACAAATATTTTTCTCTAGTATTTACGTGAAGAAAGAATTTCGCAAGAAAGAAAGATTTATTCTTGATTTGGAATCTTATCCGGCATTGCGATCCAATCATGATATAGCAATAAACACGTGACATGTTCTGCACAGGAATGGATCTAATAAGATTCAATGTACCAGCAAGATATTCTCCAACTACCCACACGTTTGATTCTGCCAACTAGTCGCTGTTCATTAATTATAGAAGCCCCGATTAATATTCCAATTTGTCACCAGTTAAAAATGTTTTGATCGGGTGAAATGCTCTTCCTTGCAAGCAAATCCAATGTCACCACATAATTAAATCCAAATATCTCGAAAACTGAAAGATTTTGGACATGCTCATTTATTTATGGGAGAATCAAGACAGGATTGTTGTTTACTAATCTACTCAAACACATAACATGCATCAATTTCAAAATGAAGTTGATGAGAATATATGTTCCATCCATCTAGAAAAAATGGGAGAAAAAAAATAATGGATTCTTGTATTCTGGTTCCTCTTATCCGAAAGCAGGAATGATGAAAGATGCCCAAGAAGATAAGGACATGCTTTTAGGTATGGCCGAGTTGAAGTTGAACAAGGAGAGGTGTGTCCTCTAGTAAGAGGGAATCCTGCATCATCATGAGATATTTTACCACTTTTCTTTCATGGGTTTTAATTTCTAAAGCAAGCGAGGGACTTAGAATGTTGGTTGTCCATCCCCTACCCATACTTTGAAAGATGCTTTTATCCACAAACTATGAATAATTTATATGACTAATTTCTCAACTTTGTCTTAATCTCATTTTTTTATTTTTTCAGTTTATATATTCAAAAAGAAAACAGTTCCAACCCTCTATTGGTCGTCTGATTCTCATTAAAAAATTTCATAGGAATTGGTACCTTTGCTGCAATTGTTTGTTAGGAGATTCATGAGCCGCATTAGCTAACATGTACTGGTCTGAGTACCTTCCACGCTTGAATGGGCAACACCTTGATTAAAGTACTATAAGATGTTCTTTTTTAAGGTACTTGTGATCTTCTTTTGGAGTGCAACAACTAAATGTAGATCGCTCATTGTGAATTCTTCAGATGTTTGGTATGCAAACAAAATACGGATAAATCTTTAAGAAAAGTTTTTGTGAAATAGATGTTTTTGTTTTAGAAAATTGAAAAAGTAGGATTTTAGTGTTCTTGCCATGAGTGAAATTAAAAGAGAACAAACTTTTTTTTTCTTTTTTCTCTAAATTTTTAAATAATTACAAAATACATCGGACAAAAATATTCTTTGTATTTTTATTCTTCTTCCAAATCCTTTTCTTATCGAGAAAGAGGACGAGACAACATCCCCTTTCTTTTAAAAAATATTTTAAAATAAATATTAATAAATGATATTTATTTTAAAAATTTGTATCTCATCTTATGTGGCAAGTACGTCAATTGCTCAATCAACAAAATAATATGAAATCTAGTATTACATGTTAATTAAGGAGACTATTTTATTTTAAATCCATAAATTGAAGGCCTGATTGATTATGTTGGTTCGTTATTGCTTATGAGACAAGCAATATGATCCGACAGCGAATTGGAGTAGAAAAGTAAATTCGACGGAAGAAAAGGAAATTTTGTATTGGTGTTAAAAACCACTCCGAGTTAAAGACGTCTTGAATTGAAGCCGTGTGATTAAACGAGTTGGAGTCGTCCTCTGTCCGAGTCGAAGATGTCCAAGTTGATTATCACGAAGCTATAAAAACAGCATGCAAGTGCAGAACCATGACACACAACGGCGCAGGACGTACAACCACCGAGAGAGAGAAAAAGAGAAGAGAGAGAGAAGAAAATTTCGAAGTTCGATTTGGAAGCGAGTTCTTATCCGTTCTCAACGAAACATTAGGTATTACTTCTCAGCGGCCTTCTCATCTATTTCTCATATTCCGATGAGATTGTTCCGACTTCTATCCTCAATTTTGATAGACATTTATTCTGTGGCATGCAAGATTAATTCTTGAGATTATTCCTGTATTCTTCTGCGTAGTTCAGAAAAGAGACTTTATAACCTACTATTATTTCATAGTGGAAGATCTGCTGCTTGCTCTCGTGGTTTTTTTTTCCTCTCACGTTGAGAGGTTTTCCACGTTAATTCTTTGTGTCTCTAGTCTGATTTAATTCTTTTATATTATTGTCATCATCCCATTATTATTGTGCGCATTAAAAGGGAAAAAGAAAACAATTCCGCAATTATCAGTTCAGACTTTTTTCCAACAGTGGTATCGAAGCCTGGTCAGGAAGTGCACATTATAATGGAGGACAATAATGCCCCCAGTCAGATGCTTGTGCTCACAGGTACAAATTATTCTATCTGAAAGCCTCGAATGAAGGACTGCCTAAATTGCAAGGACCTTTATGATCCAATCGAAAGTGATGCTGCAAAGCCCGAGGACATGGATGTTAAAAAGTGGGGAAGGATTAAGACTGAGATAGTCACACAATCCGACAATGGGTCGACGACAAGGTGTTTCATCATATCGCAAATATTGATGAACCCGACGAAGTGTGAAAAAAATTGTAAGAAATGTATGAGCGCAAATCGCCGTAGAATAAAGTGCTATTGATGAAGAAACTTATTAACCTGAAGTACAAGGATGATCATTCTGTTGCAGAACATCTTGGTAGCTTTCAGGAATTGATTAACAAATTGTTCTCAGTAAAGAACGCGTTTGAAGATGAGATCAAGCACTACTACTGCTGAGTTCATTACTTGATAATTGGGAAACGTTCGTTCTCTCTGAACAACTCGGCTCCAGGTGGACAATTATCTTTAGAAACTATCAAGGATAGTTTGTTCAATGAAAAAGCGAGAAGGCAAGAGCAGGATCTCAACAACAAATCAGAGGCATTCATCGTGGAAGATCGTGTGAGAAACAAATAGAGAAACTCTCACAGCCACGATAGATCAATGTCAAGAGGAAAGTTGAAGTCTAGAAAAGAAGTCACCTATTATCATTGTTCATTGTGGCAAGTCAGGACACTTCAAAAAGGAGTGCAGGAAATTAAAGCGCGATCAATCACATGAAGGGTCTAAAAATACTGAAAAAGAAAAGAAGAACAGTGGTGGAAACAACGTTGCGGTGGCTACATCAGATGATGTATACTTTCTTATTCAAGAAAAGGAAGAAGATGGTGTCAATGTTGTGAGTCAAGATTCAATTTGGATCTTAGACACCGTAGTTTCGATGTTACCCTTCGTAGAGATATATTCTCAACATATAAAGAGGGAGCATTCATGTCAGTAAAGATGGAGAACAAGTCGGAGTCTCAAATTGTTGGCGTTGGAGACATTCAGTTGAAGACCAACACAGGATGCAAGATTGTGCTCAAAGATGTGAGGCATGTACTAGAGATTCGTCTCAACCTAATTTCAGTTGGAAAATTAGATGACGATGGCTATGAGAGCAACTTCAAAAGGGAAGTGTGAAAACTCATGCGAGGTTCACTCCTACTGACGAAAGGAAACAAAGATAGTACACTCTACAAGACTGAAGCACAACACTGCACCGAGGAGATAAACATGACTTAAGAGATGTCATCCTCTGAGTTATGGCACAAGCGGCTTGGTCACATTAGGTGAGAAAGCACTTCAGATATTAACTCAACAAAATCTACTACAAGGTGTGAAAGACACTTCACTTGACGTATGCGTTCATTGCTTGGCTGGTAAGCAGACTAGAGTTACATTTAATAGAATTTCTTCATCTAGAGGTTCACACGTACTTGATTTGATGCATACAGATGTCTGCTGTATGAAGGATAAAATTTTAGGTGATGCTCTTTATTTTGTTACATTTATTGATGACCATTCTAGAAGATTTTGGGCTTTTCCTATAGCACACAAAAATCAGATGTTGGCAGAGTTCAAGAACTTTCATGCCAAAGTCGAAAGATAAACTGGCAAGAAGCTCAAGTGTATTCGAGCAGGTAATGGCGACGAATACAGAGGTCCGTTTGAAGAATACTGCAACACCTATGGCATCAAGCTTGAGAAGACAGTTCCCAAGACTCCTCAGCAAAATGGTGTTGCTGAGAGGATGAATAGAATAATAGAGAAATGTGTCAGATATATGCTTTTACATGCCAAGCTATCGAAGGGATTCTTGGGTGAAGCAATGATGATTGTAGTTGAACTGAGTAACCACTCACCATCAGTACCTCTGGATGGTGACATACCTCTAAAAGTCTGGTCAGAAAGGATGTTTCAAACAAGCATTTTGGAGTGTTCGGTTGCAGAGCCTTTGTTCACATTCCCAGTGATGAGCGATCAAAACTTGATAGCAAATTGAAAGAATGCCTCTTCCTCGAATATGGAAGTGAAGAATTTGACTACAGACTCTGGGATCCTGTTAATAGGAAGGTTATCAGAAGCAGAGATGTTATATTCATGGAACACCAAATAATTGAAGATCTGTCGAAGGACAAAGAGCCAACTACTTCACTTATTATCTAGTTGAACCGAGTTCAATTGACGCACCGATAGAAGATGACATTATTCCAGAAGCTGATCAAGATAACAGTAGCAGTGATAACAGTTCACATAATTTAGATATATGATAGTGAAATTTAGGGGTTTAGTGATAACTTGCTAATTTTGGGGTCAAATTTTAGATTTTTCAATTTTTGATTTAACTCCCTAATTCACTTTCTACTGCAAGTATACAGGTCAATTGTAATCTACCCAAATGTCGTATCCACAATGATTTGAAGCCTAAGACTCCCTAAATAATCTATATTAACCTTAACTAAAGTCAAAATTGAAAGAAATTAAAAGAAAATGCAAACCAATTTCTAAAAAAGTGGCTAAAATGATAAGTATTTTTAGATTTTTGAAAGGTTATCAAAACTAAATTGTAAATGCTAAATTATAGTCTAAAAATGTTTGTCTATCAATGAGGAAGGTCCTCCTAGGAGTTGGGGTTCATCTAATTTAATTATGGATGGAAATGGACAAGTTATCATTTTTTAGTCAAATCCAATTCAACCTTTAATATGGCTGTTTTCACAGCTCAATTAGATCATATCTAAACAATATATTGTCATATGATTGTTAGCAAAGTTGAACTAGAAAAGGATCCTCATTGAAAACCAAATTATCATTAAATTCAATTCAAGTCACTAGCTGATTTTTTGGCAATTCAATAAAATCTTAACGACAACTTCTAGATTGCACTTTGAAAATGAAAGGAATGCTTCAATCAACTAAACAGGGATGAAATAAATCCAATATTAGAGCAAATGCTTGTTAGTTTATCTCTAAACTACAAGAGGATTTAAAATCAACTTCTCAGCTGCAAATTCAAATGAAAGCCACATTTTCATTAATGAATTGGATAGAAATCAGCACTTAATTCATATATGAGAACTCAGCATAAGCAATTGCTCCTTGGTTCATCTCTGAACAACAAGGAAACCTTAAAATTTACTTCTCAGTGATTAATAGATTAAGAGGCTTAACAACTAGCAAAGCAGGTTCCTCAATTTACAGGAAATCAGAATTGAAGATTCAAAAAATCAGAATTAAAGAATTGTAACAAATCAAAGAGTTGAACCTTGGAACACCATTGTTTCTTGTTTCATTTCTGAACAAGAAGGAAACCATAAGTAACCTCTCAGTTATAAATCAATTAGGGCTCCACAATGATGAAAACAGATTTGGGCAATTCAAAAATCAGAAATCAGAATTGGGAAAAAATAGAAATCTGAATTCAGGAAATCAGCAATCTCAATTGGATTAGAACCTAAACATTTAGCATTGATTCTTGATTCATTTCTGAACAAGATTGGGATAGATGATAACCTTTCAATTGTTCAATTAATTCAATCCCCAATGACAATCAGATTCAGACAACTCAGAAAATCAGAAATTAGGAAGTTCAAATTCAGGAAAACATAAATCATATTTTCAATTAAAATGGAATCCAGAACTTGGCATTGGTCCTTAATTCATTCCTGAACAAAGGGTAGACCAAATGATAACTTCTCAGTAGCTAATACAAGTAGGGTCTTCCAATGACAAGAGAAAATGTAGAACAATTCAGATTTCAGAAAATTAAATGATTCAGTGCAGGAAATTGGTTTTGTCCCTAATCCATCCATAATATATATTAGACTACTACCATATCCTAGGATGCATGGAGCTTAGCTCCTCATGTTTACAAGCATAGACACAAAATAAAGCGAAGAACATATGCAAATCATATTGGCTTCAGGGCTGTTGGTTGCAATCTGCCCTCCTTTCAGCTCCCTCTTGTTCAATCCAGCTCCAAATCTGTTCTCCTTGCAATGGCTGACTCCCTTCTTTCCTCTAAAAATTCCCACTTATATGTGTCATGTCCACCCTTTGATCAGCATCAGAATGTTCTCTTCCTCTGATTTCAGCCATCTGTCCAATGGTCCTGCTTGCAACTGCAGAAGACAACTTTTTTGGACAGCAAAAGTAGTGGTCCCCCCTTTTTCCACCTTTTTGCAACCTATTTTTCCCTGCTAGAACAGATAGAACACCAAGCATCAATGTTCTCAAATAGGAAATGAACAAATTAGGATAAAGAAAGTCACCAGGGTCAGCTCAAACATCAAATAAAATATGGTGTTATGAAGATGTGAAATCAGTAATAAAAATGATAAGTTTGAGAACCCGGAATGATAATTTTGCATAAATCTTGGAAAATGATCAAATATGGATGGTTCAGAGTATTGAAGGCATCAAATGGATTAAGGTGGCAAGTGAGTGAGGTCAGAAATCAAATATGGATAAGATTTCATAGGAATGATAACTTGGGTGCCAAAACGATAACTTGATTGCCTTAAAAATGATAACTTGTCATAACTTTGGTTGTGGTTATCCAAATATAATCAAATTTGAACAGCAATGAGTTAGGACAATAATATAATGATTGCTTAATTCCTTTGTGCAGATTTGACAGTTTTGCATATCGAAATGATAGTTTTGCCCTTTAACGATAACTTGGCATTGCAAAATGATAACTTTTTCAAATAGACTTAAAATTTTGTAAAAGTTGAGATATGATCATCCAAATACGATTCATTCATGATAGTAATGGATTTAGGGTAAGAAAATCATTGAACATCAGTTCACTCAAAATAATGATAACTTGACATATTGGAGTGATAACTTGTCCTAAAAATGATAACTTGGCATAGAATTGAAATATTTATGGATTTTAGCATTTCAGAACCTCTATGCATATGAGATTAAGTATAAAATGAGGAAGATCAACTATTTATCACAATCCATGCATTCCAAACATAATTTGCCAAAAGTTGGGCAATTTAAGGGCTCGATATGGGTGAAATGCATCTAAAATGGGATAAAAATCTATAGTGATCAGCTAGTGATAAAAACCTATAGTGATCAGCTAGTGATAAAAACCTATAAAGACAAGATCAGATCATTATTTTTTCGTGAAATATTTTTCACATGATGATTTTATTATCCTATTGTTATATATTGATGACATGCTTATTGTAGGTCAAGATAAAAGCAAGATTGACAAATTAAAGCAGGAGCTGAGTCAACGCTTTTCTATGAAAGACCTAGGTGCAGCAAAGAATATCCTTGGCATGAGGATCACTCGTGATCGAGAGCAGCGAAAGCTATGATTATCCTAAGAAATGTATATCGATAAAGTCTTGGAGAAGTTCAACATGAAGAACGTAAAGGCAGTTACATCGCCACTTGCAGGTCATTTCAAGTTGAGTTCTAGATAGTGTCCGAAGAGCAAAATCGAGAAGCAGAATATGAAGAATGTCCTATATGCATCTGTAGTTGGCAGTTTGATGTATGCAATGGTTTGCACAAGGCCAGACATAGCATATGCAGTTGATGTGGTGAGTCGATTCCTATCAAACCCTGGTAGAGAGCATTGGGATGCAGTCAAGTGGATTCTCAGATATCTTCGAGGCACGTCTAAGATATGCTTATGTTTCGAAAATGTTGAGCCAATGTTAGAAGGATTTACTGACACTGACATGTCAGGAGACATTGATAGTCGAAAGTCAACTTCTGGTTACTTGATGATATTCGTAGGAGCAGTAGTCTCATGGCAATCCAAGTTATAGAAGTGTGTGGCACTATCAACGACTGAAGCAGAATATATCGCAGCTACTGAAGCAGGCAAAGAAATTCTATGGATGAGACAATTTCTGAGAGACTTAGGTTTGACGTAGGGTAAGTATATTATCCACTGCGATAATCAGAGTGCGATACATCTGACTAAGCATTCTAGTTTCTACTCTTAGTCTAAGCATATTGATGTCCGATATCATTGGATTCATGACGAAATGAAGAAAAAGAAATTCTGTCTTCGAAAGATCCATACTTACAAGAATATGTCAGATATGATGATAAAGCCTCCACCGAGAGAGAAGACTGAGTTCTGTATGGAGCATGCAGGCTTGATGGATTCCTTCGCATAAACAAGAAGGGGGAGTTTGTTGGTTCGTTATTGCTTATGCGACAAGCAATATGATCCACCAACGAATTGGAGTAGGAAAGTAAATTCGATGGAAGAAAAGGAAAATTCGTATTGGTGTTGAAAACCACTCTGAGTTGAAGATGTCTTGAATTGAAGCCGTGTGATTGAACGAGTTGGAGTCGTCCTATGTCCGAGTCGAAGACGTCCAAGTTGATTATCACGAAGCTATAAAAGCAGCATGCAGGTGCAGAAGCAAGACGGTTTCAAGTATTGTTTGATCGATTATGTGTTAATCAATATTCGATTGATTGGTCCGAGACACAACGGCGCAGGACGTACAGCCACCGAGAGAGAGAAAAACAGAAGAGAGAGAAGAGAATTTTGGGGTTCGATTTGGGAGCGAGTTCTTATCCGTTCTCAACGAAACCTCAAGCATTACTTCTTAGCAGTCTTCTCATCTATTTCTCATATTCCGGTGAGATCGTTCTGACTTCTATTCTCAGTTTCGAGAAATATTTATTTTGTAACATCCAAGATTAATTCTTGAAATTATTACTATATTCCTCTGCGTAGTTCAGAAAAGAGATTTTGTAACCTACTATTATTTCATAGTAAAAAATCTGCTGCTTGCTCCCGTGGTTTTTTTCCTCTCACGTTGAGAGGTTTTTCACGTTAATTCTTTGTGTCTCTGATTTAATTTAATTCCTTTATATTATTATCATCATCCCATTATTATTGTGCACATTAAAAAAAAAAGAAAATTTCGCAACTATCAGTTCAGTCTTTTTTTCCAACGGATTATAACATGAAGTTGGGAGACAAGAGGAGATTAAGACAAAGATAAGGAAAGATTGTGAAAATTACTCACAAAATAATATTGCCCAGTGGATTCCACGAAATTATATGTGGAACCATGTGTGATAACCCACTCAGTAGCCCGCTAGATTTTGATCATTTCTGAACATAAATATACAAGGAAGGGATGAGATGAGGTAGGGACTCTGCAAAAAAGAGAAAAAAAGTTCTCAAGTAATTAAACTCAGAGTCAGAATGACGTCCACTGCCTCCAACTTCTCTGAAAGGAAGCCACTGAGGAGGGGCAATCGTTCTTGGTTGCAAATATCACCATCAGGCTTTTGCAGACAGGCTTTTGAAGTGGGGTTAGCTGTAGTTGGGCATCATGCTAGGTTTACTCAAAAGGAAGCTCAAGAAATTTCCTGCACAGTTGCTGCACTGGGGGGCCAAAGAATCAATTGTAGAACAGGAAAGGAGATCCACAATTGTCCTTCCCTACTGAAAGGGAATCCATCACCCAACCGTCTCAATCTCTGCAGTAGATTCTGCCAATTATCTCCACACAAGCCAATTAGATTTCCATGAGGGGCATAATGTCAGTGCTTAGCCCAGTGCCATTTGGAACAATCATAGCACTCTTAAGTTGCTGCGTCTGCTGCACATACAGAAAAAGGACAGACTAAAGTGCAAGGACTTAGTACTGTGTAACATAATAAGCATGTGCAAACCCCTCATGCGCCATCATTTTTGTTTCAGCGCAGGGAAGGATTACTATTCAGCTTCAAACAGGTAGACGAGAGATTCAAAAGCCTTTTTAGACTTACTGTCGAAAATACGATCCGAGTGTCAGATACAATGCCAACATGAAATCCCCAGCAAGATCCTCTTTCCCTCACGGGTCGATGAGGAGGAATGTGTTTTCAGGCACATCACATCGCATACTCCTCCGTGAACACCAATAAATGTTGAGGCAGAAATTGAACGCAATCTCAACACAAACCTGATAGGAATGTAAGCACACGTTATTACATTTACAGCAGAAGAAAAGGAATTTTTCCGCATCAAACATAAATAATAGAATGAAAGATTGCAAGAAAAATGTATATGAAGCACTTGAACCTGAACCTGGTTAAACGGATCTGTTACGTGATAACTTACTTTTTAATGAGAAAAAAGTCCAAAACACATTATTATTACTTTACTTTATTTCATAAGGATAAAAAATGCCCACAACACAACCATGGATCTAATATTCTTAACACAACAAACAAGTATGGCTTAAAGCACACCCTTGCTGTTGATTCCTTGCCTATCATAGAGACAGATAACCATGTTTGCATAGTGGAGTTACTGGACGACTTCACTTTTGACTTTTGAGCCACTGTTTGGCTTTTGGAGAAAGCAAGCAAACAGACGCCGTCAAGTTCACGAGGACCAGTGCCCCCAACTTCAAGCATCGACCTTATCCGCACAGTCAGACACACTGCCATGACATACATCTTCCTTCATGGTTTCCAGAATCTGCCCCTGCTCATAACCCAGCTTAATCATGGCCGCATAGTCCTCTTACAGGACTTTTTATTTCTCCTGATCCTGATAGTACAGATCCATGTCTCCGACAAGAAGATTTACCATAATTTAAAATGAGTTTAAATTTGATAAACATGAATAGCCAATGAGCTCCACAGTCTTTTAACATTACCATCCTTCTAAGTACTACTTACAGTGTGAATCTCCCATTTGAACATTAGGGCATTGTTTGGTTGTAGGTGAACCGTTGGAATAAGGATTTAATCCTCGGAATATAACTAAACACGAGGTGAATTATGATTAAAAGAAGACAAGCGTCGCACAGTTTTAATCTGATCAAGTTTTTGCAGGTTATTGTATTCTTCGATGATGAAATAAAAATAATCGGCCATATAATCCATTCGACTCTCCTGAATTAACTAACCTGCAACCAAACAGCGCCCAGTGCCCTGATGTCAAAATACCTAGAACTTCAGAAGAATCGCAAATAATATGCCATGGGTATAAAGAAAACTGGACTGGTTCATTGGTTCGAAACTGCACAGAAATCAGCATAACCCAATGCAATGGTTTCACTTGAATATGCCTGAGACAGCAAATATAGGTACAATTAGCAAACTTACATGCAAGAAATTTTAATTATCATATTAACATACATGACAAAGTCGAGCTTATCTAGTGACTAGGATCAAAGTCGGATACAATAAAATGTGTCAAACAACTAATACAACTAGACAAGGATGTTGTTTACGACTCTTTCCGTTTGCATTAGAGGGTTATCTGGTCCAACATTACCTTATATTCATCTCCTCTTGTGGGTTCCATCAAGGACCTACTTTCCATGGACTAGACGCTATATGTTTCTTCTCCACTTAATGATTGGCGTTTCAAACGACATGCAATTGTATACAAAAAATAGAGAAAAAAAAAATGTAAACAACATTGGGTACACTACCTTAATTAAATTTGGCTTCTCTTCCATCAAAATCTAATTGAATCCTGTTGGAATTTATAACATATATAAATTTTAGAGATTGCAAACTATCTCTTGCAGCGGAAGCAGATCGTCGGAGCTTTTCCACGAACTCTTGACGAACGCACTTACACCTCGAGATCGGAAACCGAACCTCTGAGGAACGGAACTCTTTGCCACAGCACAAGTACTCTGGATGAACCTCTACGAAAGTGTGTTTGGGACCTATGCTATGGGTCCCCTTTTATAGGGTGGGGAGACTTGGGCGACAAGTTAGGCAGAACGCATCACGCGCGTCCATCACGCGTATGACGATGTGTCAGCCCAGCTTGTCGCCCAAGTCTCCCCACCCTATAAAAGGAGACCCATAGCATAGATCCCAAACACACTTTCGCAGAGATTCGTCCAGAGTACTTGTGTTCTGGCAAAGAGTCCCGTTCCCCAGAAGTTCGGTTCCCGATCCCGAGGTGCAAGTGCGTTCGTGGAAAAGCCCCGACGATCCGCTTCCGCTGCAAGAGGTATTCCGTAACCTCTAGAATTTATATCTGTTATAAATTCCAACATTGATATCAGAGCTTTTTTAGATTTTCTCGAACTCGTGAATGCGCCAAAAAAAATATTTGTTATTATTTGGGATCTGCGCACCTTAGTTGTATGACCACAACCAAGGGACAAAATAGAGTTTGTCATCACAAATATATTATTGATGAACTTAGACCATAATATATTTTTTGGATTTATTTTAATATTTTTTGGTAAAATTTTCGGATTTTTTTGTATATGTTGCAGAAAAAAACTATTTCAGCAAGCACACGACCCATTGGAAGACCCAATTTGGGTGTAAAAGAGTTGCACATATGAGAAGTGGCAATTGGACTGGCTGAGAGGTTCAATAAATAATTTTTTTTTCTTTTCTGATTTTCTCTAGTTTTTTAAAATAATCTAAAAATAGAAAATGTGTATTATAAAATCTCGAAAAATCAGGAAAAATTTGTTATTTCCTCACAAATTTTTCTGTAATATTGCATGCAATTTAATGTTATCAAAAGAAAATTATTTTTTGATTTAAAGCATTAAATTAAATGATTAGATTTGCACGTCAATAAATGTGTTATCATGCATGAAATAAATATCTTCGTTTATGAAATATTTATTTCTGTGATTAAAATTTTGACTGTGTGTTAAAATCAAATTGGTATGTCCAATCTTGTTAAGCATGATAATTTGCCTTTAATTTCAAATTGATTAAATTAAAATTAATTCATTTTGTGAGAATTAATTAAGATGGCGATATTAATTTTGGCCATGAGATGAAATACATGTTTCATGCAAAGCCTATGATAAAATAATTAGTTGGTCTAATTATACAAACTATATGTAATTAAAGAATACATAAAACATAGGTAGTTCTTTTGTAGGACTAAGGCACCTTGAGATTCAAATATTGTCACAATAACCAACGTCTTTCTGTTGAGTGGTGCGTGATCCAAAATGCATGTCTAGAAAGGTTTCGGGGAACTGGCCTGGTGCATGGTCAACGCAGTCTCTAGAAATAGGGTTGATGTATGACAGTGGGAGCACAATTTTTTCCAATATGATGTCGAGGCGAAGAATAGTGCACGGTTATTTAATTGGCACCCCTCGGGGAAGCTCCCGTTGCACTAGTCCTGATTATCCTAGTCATATTAGAAATAATTTGGTGCATCACACTAAATGAATTTCGGTGATTTTGAATTATAAGTTGATTCAAAATAGATAGAGTAGAAAATTTTGAATTATGTGTTGATTCAAAATTCAATCATTTAGATAAAATTTTGTCGCATTGTTAAAATAATGAATAATAATATTTCTTGGAGATAGTGGGAGATGAGTGGGGGTCCAACAACCTCTCGATGTCACTACTTCATTAATATTGTTATTTCATTTTTTTTATGTTGTTTGCGGACAAAATTAAAACATGCATAACACTGATTTCTCCTAATTTTTTGTGACCAAACTAGATCATGGGTTCCAAAATAATAATTGCTGACCTGAACAAGAATGAGAAGCTCAATGGCGATAATTATGATATTTGGCACCGTAAGGTCCAATATCTTCTAGAAGAACAAGAGGTCTTGGAGACCATTAACCATGTTGTCACTGAACCTGCACCCGGACATAATGCCCAATGCCAGAGGACATGGAGGCCTATCAGGCCTGGACCAAAAAGAATTGTATTGCTCGCATTACGTTGCTGAGCACGATGAATAACCCCTTGCTGTGCGAATTCGAAGTCTATAAGTCAGCATTCGAAATGTGGACGGCGCTCCGCAATAAGTATTGGGTCACTACGACCACCAAGCGCCGGATGCTCACGGTCAAATTTGACTCTTATCGAAAGCGACCAAATCATACGATGAGGGAGCATATCCAGGAGATGTCTAACATGATCCGTGAACTCAAAAGTGCGGGACAAATGCTCGATGATGAGCAATAGGTGCAAGCTCTGATCCGCTCTCTTCCAAAAAGTTGGGAACATATGCATTGTAATTTGATGCACAACGAAGGTGTCAAAATTTTTGACCAAGCTGTTCGTCACATTGAAATGGAGGATGAGGCCCTACAAGCCATGAATCAAACCTCTGAAGCATTAGTTGCCGACAATGGTGGACAAAGAGCTAGTTCCCAATCCAAGAGAAAAAGGTCGCATAAGTCGCAACCAAATAATAAGAGCATAAATGCTGGACAGAAGAAAGCCCAAGGCCATCAGCACAAACGTGGAAAACGTGACGGCAAAGTAGACATGAATAAAGTAAAGTACTACCATTGTAGCAAACGTGGTCACTTTGCTCGTGATTGCACTGAGCCAAAGAAGGTTTGTCCTGACCACAATTCTTTTTCTTATGTCTCAAGTTGTGCCTTAATTGCTGAAACTCATCCTTTGTGGATTGCAGATTCAGGAGCCACCGACCATGTAGTGAGAGATCGCGGGACCTTCGTGGAATTTCATCGAATAAGTACGGGAAGCAAATGGATTTACGTTGGAAACAATGAAAGAGTTGAATTTAAAGGCATTGGATCGTGCAAGTTAGAACTTCGCAACGGTCAAGTACTTTACCTTCACGACGTTCTATATGCTCCAACTTTTAGACGAAATTTACTTTCTGTGTCATCATTAGACAAACTTGGTTATGTAATAAGTTTTCAGAGGAAATAAATGACAATATGTTATGACAATGTTCTTCTACGCAATGGTTTTCTCAATAATAATTTCTATGTTTTAAATATAGCATCTGTTGCTAATAGTTATTCTTTTATATTATCTGTTGATGTGAATGATAGTGCCAACATTTGGCATGCCAGATTAGGACATATTGGTCAAGATCGAATGAATAGACTTGCTAGAGAAGGCCTCTTGGGGCCTCTCGCAAAAGTTGATCTTCTAACATGTGGAGAATGTCTAGCTGGTAAGAAAACAAGAACACCATTTGGGATGGAAAAACGCGCTGAGTACCCATTACAATTAATCCATTCGGACATATGTGGTCCGATGAATGTTCACGCAAGATACGATTTCTCTTATTTCATCACATTTATTGATGATTATTCACGTTACGATGTTGTATACTTGATTTCTCATAAATCTGAAGCATTGAATTGTTTTGTACGATTCATGAACATGGCAGAGAATCAAGTGGATCGCAAGATTAAAGCATTATGAACTGACCGTAGACGTGAATATCTCTCTGACTTATTCAAAAAGTTATGTGATGAAAAAGGTATAGTTAGGCAACTAACAGTACCGAGAACTCCACATCAAAATGGTGTTGCGGAAAGACGGAATCGTACCTTATTTGATATGGTCCGATCCATGATGGCTCAAGCTAATCTCTCAATTTCGTATTGGGGAGATGTATTATTGACTGCAGTCTACATTTTAAACCGTGTACCATCGAAATCTGTTTCTACCACACCTTATGAACTTTGGACAGGTCGAAAGCCTAACCTTAGTTATTTGCGCCCTTGGGGTTGCGCAGCCTTTGTTCTAAATAACTCTCATAAGTATGGGAAGTTGGGTCCTAGAGGACAGAAATGTATCTTTATAAGATATTGTGAAACCTCTAAGGGCTATGTATTCATAGGAGAAAGAGAAGATGGTACGATAAAGGAAATCAAAAGTAGAGATGTGACATTCATAGAGAACGAATTTCCTAAGCAAGGCGAGATAGACAAGGGATTTCTCGTAGATGTAGAGGAAGATCCTGAGTTGACGGCTCAAGCGGATCAACTAGTTGGGGAGTTAGTCTCCTCTATCCCACAGCTTGATCTGTGTGGGAGAGATTCACAACCGTCAACTGATGATCAACCTGAAGGTTCTCTTCGATGGAGTACTAGAAAATATATTCTGTGCCGACGTTTTGAAATCGAAGGGCTGCATGAACATGGACCACATGAGGTCAACATAGTAAGTCTGGAAGATGAACTTGAGCCAAAATCTATCAAAGAAGCTCTCTTGTCCCCTGCTAAGGAAGAATGGATTAAGGCAATGAAGGAAGAGTTAGGGTCTATGCAGAAAAATCAAGTCTGGGTCTTGGTTGATTTCCCGCCAGGCCGTAAGACAATTGGAAACAAATGGGTTCTCAAAATTAAACGTGGCGTTGATGGATCAATTGAGAGATATAAAGCCCGTCTAATGGCGAAATGTTTCACCCAATCTGCGGGTGTTGACTATGAAGATATTTTTGCACCAGTTGTAAGGTTTGCTTCAATTCGCCTAATATTGGCTATAGTCGCACATATGAACTTAGAATTACATCAAATGGATGTAAAAACCGCATTTCTCAATGGAAAACTAAATGAGGAAATTTACATGGAGCAACCTCAAGACTTCATTGTAAAAGGAGAAGAGCGCAAAGTTTGCAAGCTGCGCCGGTCCATTTATGGACTCAAACAATCATCTAGACAGTGATATCTGAAATTTTATCAGTCAATCATTTCGTACGATTTTAATATGATTGATGAAGATCACTGTGTGTATGTTCATAAGTCCGAGGATAATTTTGCTATCCTGACGTTATATGTCGACGACATTCTAATAGCTGGGAATAATAGAGACTATGTCATTACCATTAAGCAATGGTTGTCCTCCATATTTAAGATGAAAGACATGGGTGAAGCAGCATACATACTGGGTGTGAAAATCCAACGCGACCGTTCCAAACGACTCCTTGCCTTGTCGCAGGAATCATATATAAAAAAAGTTTTGAAACGATTCCGCATGGATGGTTGTAAACCCATTGATACTCCTATTATGAAAGGCGAGGTTTTAAGCTTGGACATGTGCCCAAAAACTCCAGAAGAACAAAAGGAAATGTCCAATGTTCCTTATGCGAGTGTGGTCGGCAGCCTGATGTACGCTATGATGTGTACTCGGCCGGACATATATTTTGCCGTGGGTCTAGTTAGTCGATATCAGGCTAATCCAGGACGCCAACACTGGCAGGCGGTGAAGAGAATCATGAGATACCTCAAGGGTACTGCAGATCTTATACTGTGCTATCATGGAGAAAGTCTACAACTTGTTGGATTCATCGATGCCGATTGGGCTGGTGATGTTGATGAACATAAATCCACCTCCGGATACACTTTCTTACTCAGCAATGGTGCTCTTACTTGGAGTAGCAAGAAACAAGATTGTGTAGCATTGTCAACTATGGAGGCTGAATTCATAACTTGTTCAGTGACAGTACAAGAGGCCTTATGGCTTAAGAGATTCCTTCAAAATCTGAGGATTTCTGATAATGCAATGAAGAAAATGATTCTCCACTGTGACAATCAAGCAGCCATAGCTTATGTGAAGGATGAGAAATACCATTATAAAGAAAATCATATCGACACAAAGTACAAATTTGTACGAAATCAAGAAGTCAAAAAGGAGATTTCAGTTGAGTACATATCAACGCACAAAATGGTTGCTGATCCGTTCACCAAGCCATTGCCAAGAGAGGCATTCTTAAGACATGTAAATGTCTTAGGGCTGCGTAGATTATAAATGTAATTATGTATTCAAATTTTTCAATAAATAAAATATTATTTTTCTTGATAAATTTATTGTTGTGAAGTTTGTTATGCATGTGAAAAGTATGTCGATCAGGTCTAGATTTGTTCACTCACACGAACAAATGTTTACGGCGCTCACGAAGATAGCGAGCAGAATGAACTATGTGAGTCATAGTGTGATTTAACACGGGTTTTAGTAACTCATTGTCGCCTGATTTAGAGAGAGAGGCCAGATGCGAGATTCAAATTTGGCGCTATTGATTAGCGAGCAATTTGAAAACTCGGGTCAGGCGCTAAAAGTTAGTGACTGGACTTAAGTCTGTACGGTGTGTAATTAAACAGAGCTAGACATACGCTCCTTCAGTGGGAGTCTCCACCGCAGTACTTGTGTTTAGTACCAAGTATGCAAAGTCGACCTAGAGAGACATGATGAATTAATTAGTTCAATGGTCATCATGGTGTGAGTCTCTGACAGATGTTTCATCTGCATGTGCCCTTAGGCTCTTGATTATGTCTTAAGGAAATGAATTAGTGCTTGCTACTTTAGCATGGTACTCAAAGGTGAAAAGTAAAGTAGTATGACGAGCCATGTCTAGGAAAGCAGCTAGTTCACTATTAAAAGACATGAGGGCGAGAGAAAGAACTGTTATGAGTTGCATAAATCTTTCGCATACAATTGACCAACTATTTTTTTTTGAAAATAGTGTATGTGAAAGATAGTTACTGCGGAGCAAGACATGTCTTGTCTTAGCTATGCTGCAAGACAGATCTAGGGCATAACGAGTTATATTATTTGAGCATTTGTTGGCTCATATGTGAGCTATCATGAATTCCTAACGGGCATGACATACGCTCTAAAGATAGTTGAGCGATTGAACCTAAACATGTATCTTTCTAACTCCTATAAAGAAGCGTGCTTGTACTCGTGGGTCGCACGACACATTTACAAATTTTGAATGAACGAAAGTACAATGCCCAATACGGACAAGAGGGAGATTGTTGGAATAGTGCCCTTTTGGACACATGGGCCGCACATACGCGCGGCCCATTAGGGCGAGGCGCATGCCTGGACTGACACATTTGGACGCGCGTGATGATGTATCAGCTCAGGCATGCGTCTCGCCCTAATGGGCCACGCGTATGTGTGGCCCATGTGCCCAAAAGGGCACTATTCCAACAAATCCAAATGAGAGGGATAAAACTTGTTCTGATGCTGGATCCTCAAATATCATGATGAACAAAGAAGCAAAATTATCGTGTTTTCTTTGGAATCAGGCTGAACCAACTTCCCGTGATTTTTGAGATGAACTAAGCCATTTTTTAGAATGAAATTAGGGTCATGTGACACTAGGTTCATCCTTCGTTTCACCTTTTGATGTTTTTTTTTGTTTTCACATTTTTTATTTGAATTTTCTTTTAATTTTTTTTTCTTTTTCCATTTTCACTTTTTTTCCCTTTCTTATATAAAACAAATTATTTAATAAATATAAAAAATTTATAATAAAGGATTAATATAATATTATTTATTACTTATTATTTCAGTAAAAAAATTAATATTTTATTAAATATAATTCATTAAAAATTGATTTTTTAAATTTAAATAATATATTTTTTTAAAAATCTTATTTATACTTTTATTTTAATTATTTAATAAATATATTCTTTATATATATAATAACTATTTTTAATTCAAACACTCAGTAAAAATTAATTCATCATATCTACTTTTTACTATTTGTCAACTATTCCATTCTTTATTATTAAAATCTCACTCTATCCTAATATAATTTGAACTAACCTATTAATTCAATTATTCATAAAAATTTGAAGAAATTAAGATTTCATTTTCAAACGCATCAATTTTGCTACAAGAAAATAACTTCAGATAACTAAGGAAATGAGAAAACCGATATGAATCTTACGCAAATCTCAACCCAATTATATGCAAAAAAAAAACAAAACAAAAAATGTGTCAGATGGTGCTGCTTCGGACATTTTTAAACAGTAGATTTCACTGTCAAAGATTCTGACGAGAACAAGCGGGCGTGGAATTGCACAATAAAGAAAGCTGATTTCAGCATATTCATCATCACAAAAATAAACTTCAGGAATCTTGAGGTGACAAAAACGACAACAAAGAGAACCAACTTGAAATCCAAAGTGAGGCTGCAAGTTATAGTTCCCAACAGGATTGCCCATTTCATGGTGTTCATCAGTTCAGATGATAGCAAACCCTATTCCTTTTTCTATTCAGAGAAAAAGGAAATATTCATTGTTTTGATATTCCAAGCAAATGAACTCAACACTTATACTGCAGGAAAAAGAGAACCACGCCTTGAATAGTTAGTTGAGCTTGTCAAAACATACAATACCCTTCACAAACAGATCCTGATGGTAACAAATAATCATAAAGATGAAAACGACTTTTAGAAATATAATGCACAGGATAAAAGAAACATTGCCCCCTATTAATCTCAAAAAAGAAAGGTTTTTGTCTTTAATGTTATTCTAACAAAGGGTTCTTGCAGCTCTAGCACATCAACCATAGCCACCAATTGCAGAATCGAAAAAAAAGAACTCATCGCTCACTTATGGCTCCCGAACCACACCCTCCCGATCCCCTCCCACCCCCCTCAAATCTTAACGTGCAAAATTCCTCAAAATCCCTGAACTCTCTTCCCCCTCTCCTTCCAAATCCCCCAAGGTCTGCCCGGAGTTGGCTGGAGGTAGCTCAACCTCGCCGCCCCGCATCATCTTCTCTTCCTCAGCTCTCCAAACATCATCTTAAGAGGCCTCCAAGGATGAGATCGTTATTCACACCGAGGAGGTTGCTCAAAGTTCGGAGGACCTCAAGTTGGCCCTTATGGGATGACTGCTGTCACATGATCTCTGCATCGACGCTTTGAGAGCCAAGCTCTCAACCCTCTGGTCACTCACTGCCCCCGTGGAGATCACAGATCTGGGAAATCATTATCTCATCTTCATATTTGGATCCAACGACGACATGTTACAGGTTCTAACTCACAGCCCTTCGTCTTTTAACGGAAATATGCTCCATGTCTCGTAGGCAAAAGCCTTCTTCCGACCGCAGGACGATCGCCTCTCTACCACCCTGGTCTGGCTGCAACTCCCGGGTCTCTCCTACGAGCTTGGGGAAACTAGAACTATTCTGCGTAATGCCGACATCTTTGGTAAGCCTTTGAAGATTGATCAACACACTGTCCAAGGGGAACACTTTCGCTTCGCACGCATGTGTCGAGCTCGACCTTACTTCTCTGGTCAAGCAGGGAACGTGGATTAGGCTACCGGACAGGTCTCGATATTTCGAGGTAGTCACTTATGAGAATCTGCCATTGTTTTGCTTTAACTATGGGCATATTGGTCATGTTTTAGATCACTGCTTAGGGATTGCTCCCGGCTGGCAAGGATGGTGCACTATTGTATGGATCATGGATGAGACATATCCTTCACGTCATCGGCGTCCGGCTACGGTCCCTCCCACCAGGTGAAGTGGATCGTGTCCTAGGCCGTCAGTTGGTTCAACCTCCTAAACCGGAGCAGCAATGCCCGGTTTCTCCTATTGCCCTAGCAAGGATCAATCCTAGCTGTCCATGCACCCCTCATATGGATCTTTCGACGGATACTATCCCAACGGTTACTATTATCTCACCTGATTCGCACGTGACTACTCTGCTAGTGGCCCCTGCACATCAGATGAGGCCATGTGGCTCGCTTTCTCACCATCTACCGGTGGATACTCCCCCAGGTGCACCGGATCCCACTCCGATGGGAACAAGTCATCCTCCCACCTCTTGAAACCCTACCTTTTCTACCCTTTCTCCTCTAACCCTCCGGACGCAGGCTATCCCCTTATCGGTTGTCTCCGGAAAACCTTCTTCTTCTTCTGTTCCTGTGTAGGGACATAATAACTTGGTGGCCCAAGTTCTGGAGCGCTTTCGGTCTCCGCGGATTGCTCTTGAGGAGGGGTTATCTGAGGAAGAATCAAAAGAGATTGATGATGAGCTGATAATGGATCCAGCCCTGAAACCACGACGGCATTGTAAAGTGACGTCCCGCTTCTCCCCTCCGTCCCCCTCCTTTACTAAGCGAAAGGAGGGTAGGAAGAAAAAAGGTAAGACAGAGTCCTCAGATACTATATCTAATTCATTTCCTCCTCTAACGCAGGGATCGGAGGTAGACCCACCTTTCTCCAGTTAACCCTATGAAGGTGCTTGCGTGGAACTGTCGCAGAGCTCTTAGGTGTAAAGCGCGGGATCGGCTTCACTATCTCATCCGGGAACTCTCTTCGGACCTCATCGTTCTTCTGGAAATGCATGCGAATAGTAAGAACTCTAACCTAATTATTAAGAGATTAGGTAGTAAATTGCTTTCGAGAAGATACTAGTGCCTTTGGTGGAATACTTATTGCTTGGCTACAAGGTAACGCCACTCTCTCTTTAATAAATTCCTCTTCACAACATATACATGTTGTTGTTAGTCTTGATAATTTCTCTTTTCTACTCCCTGCTATTTATGCTAGTAACCTGCCTCTAGATTGTAATAATCTTCGGAACTCTCTGGAAAATCTGGATCTAGATGATATCCCCTAGCTTGTCATGGGAGATATGAACTGTATCTACTCCCCTGAGGACAAAAGGGGTGGTTTTCCTTTTACCTTGAAGAAATCCACTAGAATCTTTCATAGCTTTATTCATAATCAAGGTCTAATTGATCTTCATCTGGTTGGTTCTCAATACACCTAGTGCAACAATAGATCACATCATGCTAGGATCCTCTGTAAACTTGATCGGGCACTCATAAACCACCACCGGCTATCATCTTATCCAAATCTAAACCTTATGTCCTTGACCAGAGGGACTTCAGATCATGCTCCTCTTTTGCCAAACACCAATAATAAAGCTCAAAAATCCATACCATTTAAATATGAGCATTTTTTGTTTGATTATCCTCAACCCAAATCTATTGTGGAAGAGGTCTGAGCCAAAAGAGATGGTCATACTACCTTGCATAAATCCCTAACTGAAATTAATAGACTAACCGTAAAATGGAATAGGTCATCCCTTGGTAAGTTAGAGAATAGGGCAGCCATTGTTAAACAAGAAATCAATACCTTAGAACACAAAGATGAGAGGTCTGGCTTATGTGAGTTAGAACTTATGCTTCTAAGAGTAAAATATAATCAATATGCTGCTTTCTTAGATAGATTAGTATTAAGTGGTGGTCTAAATCTAGGGTGAATTGGATTAAAGATTGTGACAAAAATATCAAGTTCTTTCACCTTAGCACTATTATCAAACCAAGAAGAAACCAAATTACTAAAATCTAGGATGACAATGGACACTTGTCCGTCGAAGACTAGAACATCAAATCCTATTTTGTTAACCACTACTCTAATCTATTCAACTTCCTCCTAATCTCTTTGCTTGGCCTTCCTTACCCCTCCTTCATGATACCTAGATTCCACACTTAGTTATGTTGGTCACCCACAAAGAAATTAAGGATTGTATCTGACATTTGTCTACTGGTAAGGTCCCTGAGCCGGATGGCTTCACAATTGAATTCTACAAGAATTACTGGGGTATTAATTGCCGGGATGTTTGTAATGAGATCCAGTCCTTCTTCTCTCATAATCAATTACCCAGGGGTTCTGAAGCCACTGCCATCACTTTTATACCCAAAAAATCAAATCCAATTTCTGCCTCTGACTATAGGCCTATATCCTTGTGTAAAATATCTATAGAGTTATTGCTAAAATCCTAGCTAATAGGTTGAAACCTACTTTGAAAAAATCTCATTGATCAATCTCAAGCTGCTTTTGGCTGGTAGATCAAATTTATGATAATCTTTTCTCGGCTCAAGAAATATCCCGCTCTCTGACCGAAGAAAGGAAAAAAAAATCATTCTCAAGGCAGATATGAAAAAAGCATTTGATAGAGTCTCTTGGAATGCTGTGCACATGACTTACAGCTAATGAAATTCCCATCCACTTTCATTAATTGAATATGACTTTTATCCAATCTCCCCTCTACACTTACAATATCAATGGCTCCTTTTCACCATATTTCAAAAGCCATAGGGGCCTTAGGCAAGGTGATCCTCTATCTCTTTATCTATTTATCTTGGTGTTCCAAGTATTCTCCTCTTTGATTAATGATCAGATTAATCTAGGGCATATTAAGCCATTCAAGGTTGGTGTATTATCTATTAGCCATCTTCTATATGCAGATGACCTCCTCGTTTGCTCTGTGGCCACTGCTACTAACTGTAAAGCACTGAAGGATACCTTTAGTAGGTATCAGGAATTAACAAATCAGAAAATCAACTTGAACAAGTCTGCCATTTATTTACCTCCAAAGTTTCACATCCGCAAAAAAAACATCATTTGAAATATATTAAACATCTCTGTAGGCTCCTTCCCCTTTACTTATCTTGGGACACCTATCTCGTATAAGAAGCTTAACAAAGAGTCCTTTCATATCATTTCCAAGGCCCAATGCAAGCTAGCAGGTTGAAAAAGGAAGACTCTATCCCAGGTTGGGAAAGACATTCTCATTAAATCCACCATCTCTTCTATTCCAAGCTATGCTTTAAGTGCCATATATATTTCCTCTGGCCTCGTTGAAACCCTTGAACGTTCCTCTAGAACTTTTCTCTTCCTTACCTGGTGATAATAGAGGTCTTCATCTTATTAGTTGGAGTACAATTCATGTTCCAAAGCAGGCGGGGAGTTTGGGTATCAGGTCCCTTAATTACATGCGGTATGCTTTGTTAGTTTCCAGAGTTTTATCAATCCTAAATAAGTCTAATGATCTTTTCTCATCATTTATGATTCAGAAATATCCTGATTTCCATCCTTGGTTGCCTTGTCCCCCGTTAATAGATCTGCTTGGAGCTGGAGACTCCTTTCTAAAACACTGGATTGTGTTAAACTCGAGCTTAAGAAGCATATTGGTAATGACCGGGATACTCATGCATATTATGATCCATGGATCTTTAATATTCCTCTAAGTCATATGCCTACTTATATAAATGTGCAGTCACCAATTGTTTCTCTTTTGACTGCTGATCTCATCTCTAACTCTGCTTGGGATAATGACATTCTTATGAACTACTTTGCTTCCTGTCTAATGGATAAGATTCAGTGTATTAAATTGCCTGTTCCCTGTGATGATTCTTGAGTGGGAATCGAAAAGTTTTGGAATTGCAACTGCTAAGACAATTTATAACTTTATAAGCAAGCCGCTTGTGCCACCTAGGCGTGCTGGATGGCCAAGTTGGAGATCTATATGGTGCATCAACATTCCCCTTAAGATAAAACTTTTTCTTTGGAAATTGGCTTATAACCGTCTCCCTACTAAACATCTGCTTGCAAGTTTCATTCACTCTATGAACCCTACTTTCTCTCTATGTGGTATTAGCTGTGAAACTAGCATTCATCTTTTCTTTGACTATTCTGTGGCTTTCCAAATTTAGAATCTGTTTTAAGCCCATATTGGTTATTACTTCAAATTTATTTCTACCTAGAGGGAGGGAGATTGGATTAAGGAGGGATGTGACCTCATAATCACACCTCTCTCTCTCAGCTTCATACCCTTTTTGCTCTATCTTTGTGGGGACTTTGCAAGATGAGGAACGATGCCCATTTTAACTCCACTCAGGCAAACGCTGCTGTGGTTTGGTCGCAAGTCAAGGCCGCTTATTATGAGTTACAAGCACCCTATACTTCTGAGGGGACTTCCCCAGAACTAGGGGCCCCTGGTTCGTTGGGAGCCTCCACCCCAATCTTGGTTCAAATTGAACTCGGATGGCTCATTTTTTAGCAACTCTGGGATGGGGGGAGTAGGCTTCATTGTCAGAGCTTCTACTACTGTTTATCTGTGCAGGGCTTTGTATAACCATTTTCATTCGGCATTGGAAGCTGAAGTTTGGGTCATCCGCTATTGGATGATGCACTGTCAGCATCGCGGCATCGCTCATATTCTTCTGGAAATAGATTCTTAGCTTGCTGTCAACATTACCAACAATAAGTCTCACTGTCTGTGGCGTCTCAAGAACTTAGTTAATGATATTGCAATCTACGCTCTATGTTTCAACAGTTTAGTTGTTGGCATGTTTCCCGGTTGGCTAACTTTGAAGCTGATTATTTAACATCTTTTGGTAGAAGATCGCTTGCCGATCAATTCTGGGAGGATGTCCCACCTTCGGGCTTCCTCCAATTTTTGTGTAATGATGCTATTGGCTAATCTAATCTTATCTCCTTTAAAAAAATTTGCAGGATCATTAAATTTTGGAAAACAAACATTCCAAAAAACATTTAACATTCAACTCAAAAAAAATGATACAAACTCTCCGCAAGGTTTCGTCAATTTCTTGGAATCGGAAAGGTTCCCCCTTGAAAGGTTGAATATGAGACGTTGGCTAGCAAGTTGTGCTTTGGAAGAACAAATTCAGTTCCAGGAGATGCATGCCTTGATTTTCTAAGTATCACAATTAACATTCATATTTGTCATGCAGAATTATGATATCTCAAATGAGAAAGCGTAAATCCAAATCTAATAACATGAGAAATCACTTGCTGTGAACTGCTAAGTGCAAGGAGAGAAAATAGCGGTGCTTTGCAACTTTCCGCAGAAACTGAAGAGTATGAAAACCCAACTTCCACATCAACTGAAGCATATGAAAACCCACCATGTACTATGCAAAGTTCCGTGCTGCCTGAAGACTACTTGGTTTTAGGTAGCCCCATAGTCTTCTTATTTCTCGTTACGATACAACAATTTCAATAGTATCATCTAAAAGTGCAAAAGCCTTGCATATTGATGCTATCAAATTTTTATAGAACATCTTAATCATACTCCTTTATTGCCAAACCAAATCTAGGAAAATTTAACGGAGAAAAAAAAAACAACAAAACTTCTTAAGGAGATGCCGTGATAAGCCACTTTATAGTTATTAGTAGTACCTTAGGTGGCTTGAATAGGTAGTCTGGAGAAAAGTGAATGGGAACAAGAAATACAACGCTGGTATAAGGACTTTCCAGGGGATCCATTAATGTTGCTCGCCAGTGGAGCATTTCTTCTGTCATCGGGATTGTTGGACGAAATAATTTTTTTGTTTGTGAACAAAGAAAGAATTAGTTACCCAATTTCGTTATGAACAACTTTCACAATAGTAGAGATGTCTTTGTTGATTTTCAGAATATCTCTCATGAGTGTGAAAATGGATTCACGACCATTAAGTAGAGAACTTGATCTTCGGTTAACTTTGGACGCTTTTTCTGCCTCAAAGTTGATCTTTTCTTATCAAGCAGTAAATCAACATAAATTTTGGTAGACACCATACAAAACAAATAATGAAATCTAACATAAAATCACATTTATAACACCCCATATTAAGGGGCATATTGGACTTTTGGGTCATACCCTGATGGCTCTTTTATATAAAGATATCGTCTTTCCTATTTACCTCTTTTTCTATCTCGATGATTAGGATTTGAAAAAGGAGAACTTGAAGAACAAAGAGGAAGAGGAAGGAGAGGAAGGAGATGAAGAAAAAAAGAGGATCAATTAAGAAGATTTAAGTATGTAAATGGATCAAATTCCTATCTCCTCTCCATGATATTCTTCCTTGGATTGAGAGTTTCCAGAAACATTATTGATTCGCATTTGGTTGAGGGTTTCATGTTTTCTCAATAGGTCTGAACAATTTTACATATTATTCATGTTTAGATATGTCATACTTAGATATACTTAGATCTATAATATTATGAGATTATGTTCTTAAATGTTTTGGGAATAGATTTTCCCGCATGAGTGATTTTGCATGTGTTTGATTTATCTTTTTATGCCTAAATGCCTATACATATGCTTAGCATTATTTTTCTACAAAGTTCCATCCTAAAATGTATGGTTTTGGGGCCGAACGGCGACATTCTGGACCACCGGCATGGCCGTGTCGACCCCTGGAATGGTTGTGGCCAAGTGATTGATACCGATATTTGAGTTTTCTAGTGATAACTTGCTGAAATTAAAGAAAAGGTCAATTTTTGGTCTCCCAACTCACTAGCTGCAAGTGCACAGGTAAGTTGTAGTGGACTCAGATTGTCGTATCCATAAGAATTTGAAGTCTAAGACACCCTAAACAATCTAGATTAGTTCTACTCTAATGGCTAAAAATTGATTTTTTTAAGGAAAGTGAAAACATATTTTTAATGGGAAATGAAATGATAACTGATTTTTGGATTTTGAAAACTTGTCAAAATTGAGTTATAAATGCTAAATTGAAGTCTAAAAATGTTTAACTATCAATGAGGAAGGTTCTTCTACGATTTGGGGTTCATCTAAATTAATTAAGGATGAATAGGATCGAGTTATCATTGAATGCCCAATTTTGATTCAACCTGAAATATAGCTGCTCCCACAGCTCAATTGGCCTTTAACTAAGCAACATATTGTCATATAGTTGTTAGCTAGGTTGAATCAATAGAGGGTACTCACTGAAAATCAAGTTATCACTGAGCTCAAATGAAAATGCAATGCTGATTTTTACAATTCAAGAAATTCTGGAATGATAACTTGTAATTGCAATCATAAAAATATGGAATCACTCCAATCAATCAAACCAGGATAACATCTACTCAATAATGGTGCTTGTGATTCTTGATTCATCTCTGAATTTCAGGAGGATTTAAAATCAACCTCTCGGTTGCAAAGTAAATTGAAACCCACACAAACACAACTCAATTGTTAATGCAAAACATATGACCACAGGAATTCACAATTCCCATTGCTCCTTGGTCCATCTCTGGATCTCAAGGAAGCCCTTAAGACTACCTCTCAGTAGTGGATTAAAATGAGGGTTGACAATGCAAATCAGAATTCAAATGGAAATCAGAAAAAGAAATCAGCAAATAGAATTCTGCAAATTCAGAAAATCAGAATCATAAACCAATGGAATTCTGATTTGTCAACTGATTCTTGACCCATCTCTGGACTGCAAGACATCCCTAAAGTTCATCTCTCAGTGGTTAGAAGAAATCAGGGGATTCAATTGGTAAAACAGATTCCAGCAAGAAATCAGAAAAGATAAAATTCAGGAATCAGTTCAGAAATCAGAAAAACAATCTGATTTGAGTCAAAATTAATATGCCTAACATCTTGATTCATTCCTGAATAAGATATGAGCAATAACAACATTCCAATGACTCAATTAATCAGGTTAGAAATGAAGAACAGATTCTGATATCCACAGAAATTAGAAAATTCAGAAATCAGGGAATCAAAATTTAGGTTTTCATTTCAGAAATCAGTGGAACAATCTGATTTGAGTCAAATGATTGTTCAAACATCTTGATTCATTCCTGAACAAGATAGGAATAATAGTTACTTCCCAAGGACTCCAATAATCAGATTGTGAGTGGAGAATAGATTCAACAGCCATAAAAATTAGAAATCAGATTCAGGGATTCAGAAAATCAGAAAACTGGAAATCAGAAATCAGATTGCAATAAAATGAAATTCAGTAACATGCCATTGATTCCTAATTCATCTTGAACAAGAGTTAGATCTAAAGATAACCTCTCAGTTATAGATTACAAATAAGACCTATCAATGGCATGAATCAATGCAAAATGGTTCTGAAATCTGAAAATAGATTTGATTAAAGTGCAAGATTACAAATTCTGTCCATATCCATCCAAAAGTAATCTAAACTACTACCCTATCATAGAAGAAATGAAGTTTAGCTCCTCATATTTACAAAGCTTGACATCAAAGAGAATGAGAAACAGATACAAATCATTGATGCTTGAAGCTCTCGGCCAACAGCAACCAGTCCAGCAGGAGCTCTCCTTTCTTGCTCCAAACCCTTGCTCAAACCCTCCAATTGTCCAGCCCCCAGGTTCCTCCAGAAAATCCTCCTTTTATATGACTCCTCTCCACCCTTTGATCAGCATCAGAATGTTCTAATCCTCTAATTGCAGCCACTTGTCCTTGGCCTGAAGATTCCCACTACTACAGACAGCTTTTAGTGCAGGAAATCAGTGGTCCCCCCCCCCCCCACCTTTTTCCACTTTTTGGCCACCTTTTCTCCCTGCTACAAAACCCAAACAGTAAGCATCAAAGCCTTTGAATGATATTTTGACAAATAAAGATTAAGATAATGTTGGTAACTAGTTCAAATATCAGATGGGATTATGTGTTGTGCAGGAATTGAAAACTTATATCGATATAAATGAATTTAAGGGTCCGGAATGATAACTTTAAGGAAATCTTGGAAAATGTCCTAATATGGGTGATTCAAAGTATTTCAGGCATCAAATGGATTAGAGTGACAAGTGAGTAAGGTCAGAAATCAAATATGAATGAGATTCCTAAGGAGTGATAACTTGGGTGCCCAAAAACGATAACTTATATGACTTAAAAACGATAACTTGTGATAACTTGAGTTGTAGTTACCAAATGTGATGAAATTTGACCAGCAATGAGTTAGAACAATAATAAGATGATTGCTTAAGGTCCCTGTGCAGAATTAATAGCTTTGCATGTCGAAATGACAGAATTGCCCTTTAACGATAACTTGGCACTTGAAAAATGATAACTTGTTCAAATGGGCTTAAAACTTTGCACAACTTGAGATGTGACTATCCAAATATGATTTATATATGATAATGATGGATTTAGGGCAAGAAAACCATTGAAAATCAGTTCATTCAAAATAATGATAACTTGACATATAATAATGATAACTTGTCCTCAAAATGATAACTTGGCATAGAATTTAAATATTAATGGATTTTGGCATTTCGGAAACTCTATGCACATGGAATTAAGTATGAAATGAGGAATATCAACTAGTTATCACAATGTTTGCATTCCAAGTATAATTGACCCAAAAAATAGGCAAAAATGGGACTCAATATGTATGAATTGTATCTAAAATGGGTTAGAAACATATAGTGATCAGCAAGTGATCAAACTCCCCCAAGCTTAGCCTTTTGCTTGTCCTCAAACAAAACATTTAGAAATTAATGATGAATTTGAATTTACCATCCACAAATGAAGCAAAGATTAGCTGAATTGAATCCAATGAGTTTCCCACTTTGCCAACACTTCATTCTTTCCAAAAACTCAATTTCTAGGTAGGGAATCACAGAGGTTAAAGCAAATTTAAGCCATGAAAGAAGTACTAGCAATAATATGTTTGAATTGTAGGAATTGTCAACTTTACAAAGGGGTTGAACTACAAATCTCTTCATGAACAGATTTTCAATTGATTAAACAGGTTTAACACCTGACTTTTATTCATGAAATGCATATAAACAGGTTTAGCACCTGATTTTTATTCATGCTTTCTTTAGGAGAGATTCCTTTGGAAGTTTTTCTCTCTTAATTTTTTTTCTTTTTGCATTGAAGAGAGATTCCTTTGAAAGTTTTACTCTCTTCCTTTTTTTCTATGCATGCATGCAACTTTTTACTTTTCCTTTTTCTCATTTTTCTATCCTGTTCATGAAGTGAGCAATAGTTCAAACTCAAGTATAGTTTAGATCCCTTTATCCAAAAAGTCAAGTTTTCCTATTTAGCATGGTAGCAAGAGCCTTGACTCCCTTCTAGACATCTGATATTACTAATTCAATCCATAAGTATCAGCTAGTGTGACCCACAAAAAGGAAAAACTTTCAGCTAAAAATTTCATTCAAATGCATCTGAATTCATAATGCCAATTAAAGCAAGAAGGCTAATGGCCAAGTTGGCCACTTGGTATTGGAGTGCACCCACTGTCATAATGAAGTGTTCTACCCATTTCAGAGTTAAAATGAATTCAAAATTGAGTTGGGTCCAAAAAAATGATAACCGAGTGATAACTAGTGATAACTTGTGAAAACCAATGATAACTTGCAAAATTTACTGATAACCTAGTGATAACTGATATATGAACATTAAAATCAATTGAAAACATGGTGTAAAGGTTAGAAAAGCACCAGATTTCCTCCCCCAAGCTTATTCTCAACACTGTCCCTAGTGTTGAAAATAAAAGGCAAGGGAGAGAGACGGGTGGGAGTGAAATGCATGGAATTTGGCACTTGAATCCTCTTGGCATTTCATCCAGAAGTTTTGGGTGATCCAATCTTCATTAGTTGCAACTAATCCTGCAGAGAAACAAAGGATATCAGTTGGTATGACATATTTGCAACTAATCAAATTTTTTAGTGTAGAATTCAGCAATGCATTGAGAATTTCTGAAATTCACTGAAATTAGGCTATAATAGACTGGGATAACTGAAATGAATGTTAATTCAGATGATAATATGATCAATGTAGTATAATGAGAAAGATAATATCAATTATCATTAAGTTTCCAGTGTAAAAATCAAAAATAGGGGTAAGGGTACTCCCTAAATGTTGGAATTATGGATGAATCTGATTCCTTTCTTCTTTATTCCTGCAAAACAGAAAAGTTAAGTGTAAAATGCCTTGGATTACCTCCCAAGAAGTGCCTTTCTTTAATATCTTTGGCTAGACATCTTTCCACTTGAATTCAGCTAGGCAAACTTGACAATTCTTGCAAATTCAGCACCTCCTTAGCTGATTCTTGGGCTGTGGGACTATAGGGCTTCAACCTCTGTCCATTAACCTTGAATACATCATTCCTAAGGTCCACAGCACCATAAGGATAAACTTTGTGAACTTTGAAGGGTCCACTCCACCTGGATTTCAACTTTCCAGGAAATATCATTAATCTTGAGTTGAAGAGTAATACAAGGTCTCCAACCTTGAAATTCCTTTTCAGAATCATTCCATCATGCCATCTCTTAGTCCTTTCCTTGTAGAATTCTGAATTGTGGTAGGCATTTAGCCTAATTTCATCAAGTTCATCAATTTGCAAGAGCCTCTTTTGCCCACATGCATGCATATCATAATTGAGTGCCTTGACTGCCCAATATGCCTTATGCTTCAACTCAATTGGCAAATGGCAAGTTTTTCCATAAACAAGCTTGTAGGGAGAAGTATCAATTGGAGTCTTGTATGCTATCCTATATGCCTAAAGAACTTCATTTAACTTCAAACTCCAATCTTTTCTTGTCAATGAAACTGTTTTCTCCAATATGGCATTTACCTTCCTATTTGATACTTCTGCTTGGCCATTTGTTTGAGGGTGATATGAAGTGGAAACTTTGTGCCTCACTCCATACTTAATTAGGAGCTTCTCAAAACACCTTTCAATAAAGTGGCTACCCCCATCACTTATAACCACTCTAGGAATTCTAAACCTTGGAAAGATAACTTCCTTGAACAACTTGATTACTGCCTTGGAATCAGTTGCAATGGTGGGAATGGCCTCAATCCATTTGGACACATAGTCTACAGCTAGAAGAATAAACTTGTAACCACATGAACTAGGAAAAGGCCCATGTAGTCAATGCCCCATACATCAAATATTTCCACTTCTAAAATTTCTTGTTGTGGCATTTCATTCCTTCTTGAGATGGAACCAGCTCTTTGACATTGATCACAGCCCTTCACAAAGATATGTGCATCCTTGAATAAACTTGGCCAATAAAATCCAGATTGGAGGACTTTGGTAGCAGTCTTGTGTGTGGCTCCATGGCCTCCATAAGGGGATGAATGGCATGCCTCCAAGATTTCCTAAAATTCAGATTGGGGTACACATCTTCTATATATGCCATCAGGAGATTTTCTGAATAGAAAGGGGTCATCCCAATAATAATCTTTCAAGTCATGAAAGAATTTCTTTCTTTGCTGATATGTGTAGTCAGGAGGGATAATTCCACATGCAAGGTAATTGATCAAGTCAGCATACCAGGGAACTTGATTAATTGCCACAACCATCAAACTATCATCAGGAAATGCATCATTGATAGTAAGTGTAGATGATTCATGTACTCCTTCCATTCTTGATAGGTGATCAGCTACAAGATTTTCACTACCCCTTTTGTCTTTGATTTCAACATCAAATTCTTGAAGCAATAAGGTCCACCTGATTAGCCTTGGCTTAGATTCCTTCTTGTTGATCAAGTGCCTCACAGCTTGGTGGTCTGTGAATACAATGACTTTGGATCCCACTAAGTAGGGCCTGAATTTGTCAAATGCATACACCACAGCAAGAAGTTCTTTCTCAGTAGTTGCATAATTGATTTGTGCTTCATCTAGAGTCTTGCTTGCATAGCATATGACATGGTGCTTCTTCTCCCTGGTTTGTCCCAAGACTACCCCTACAGCCTGGTTTGAAGCATCACACATGATTTCAAAAGGAAGAGTCCAATCAGGTGGTTGCACTATAGGGGCTGAGGTGAGGGCTTCCTTCAACTTTTTGAATGCCTTCATACACTCTTCATCAAAATGAAACTCAACATCCTTGGCCAGCAACTTGGTGAGGGGCCTAGTTATCATGGAGAAATCTTTAATAAACCTTCTCTAGAAGCCTGCATGCCCCAAAAAACTCCTAACTGCCTTGACACTTGTGGGTGGTGGTAGCCTCTCAATTACTTCAATTTTTGCCTTGTCCACTTCAATGCCTTTGCTTGAGACTACATGTCCTAAGACAACCCCTTCTTGGACCATAAAATGACACTTCTCCCAATTTAGAATCAAGTTGGATTCCCTACATCTTTGTAGCACCTTGGTCAAATTTTCTAGGCAAGCATCAAATGAGTCTCCATATACTGAAAAGTCATCCATGAAGACCTCCATAATTTCTTCAATGAAGTCTGAAAATATAGACATCATACACCTTTGGAAGGTGGCAGGAGCATTGCATAAGCCAAAGGGCATTCTCCTATAGGCAAAAGTCTCATATGGACAAGTGAATGTAGTCTTGTGTTGATCTTGAGGGTGAATTAGAATTTGCAAGAAACCTGAGTACCCATCAACATAACAGAAATGTGAATGCCTAGCTAACCTCTCCAACATTTGATCAATGAATGGCAAAGGAAAATGGTCCTTTCTTGTGGCCTTGTTTAACTTCTTGAAGTCAATGCACATCCTCCAACCTGTAATGGTCCTTGTGGATATCAATTCATCAGAATCTGACTTCACCACTGTGATTCCTCCCTTCTTTGGCACAACCTGCACTGGACTGACCCATTCACTATCTGAAATGGAGTATATGATTCCTGCATTCAGCAACTTCAATACTTCTTTCTTTACCACTTCTTTCATGGTTGGGTTGAGTCTCCTTTGACATTCAATGAAGGGCTTGTAGCTGTCCTCCATAGGAATCCTATGCATGCAAATGGAGGGATTAATACCCTTGATGTCTTCAATTGAGTAGCATATCACCTCCCTATACAGTTTCAACCTCTTCAGCAGCTCTTCAACCTGATCCTGGGGTAAATTAGCATTAATGATAATAGGAAAAGTTGAATTCTCCCCCAAGAATTCATACTTCATATTGCTAGGGAGAGGCTTGAGTTCCAAATTGGAATTGACTTGAGCTGATTTGCCTTAGACTTCAGCAGTGATAACTTGTTGTAACTCCCCTTGAATTCCTACATTTTCCACTGATATTGAAGAGTTTAACACTGATTTATATGCCATAGCCTCTGGATCTTCCAATTCTCTTAAATGGTCAAACATTAGACACTTTTGCAATAGATCTTCAATAGGGATTATAGCTGAAACCTGCTCCACCACTTGATCTAGCTGCTCATCTTCAAATTCATTCTCTAAAAAACTTGGCCTACTGATAACTTGTGCCAAATTGAATTCAATTTTCTCCTCTCCAATTTGGAAGGTCAATCTCCCTTCCTTGACATTAATTACAGCTCCTGCAGTGGCTAGAAAGGGCCTCCCAAGGAGAATGAGGGTATTCACATCTTCATCCATATCCAATACAACAAAATCAACTGGAATATAGAATTTACCAACTTTGAGGAGTATGTCATCAATAATCCCATGTGAATATTTGATGGATCTGTCTGCCAGCTAAAGGGACATATTTGTTGGCTTCAAATCTCCAACTTCAAGCTTCCTGCACAATGATAAGGGTATGACACTCACAGAAGCTCCCAAGTCACACATGGCTCTTTGAATTTTCCTATTCCCTATCTCACATGAAATTGAGAAGCTTCCTGGATCCTTGAGTTTAGGAGGCAACTTGTTTTGAATAATTGCAAAAGCCTCTTCAGTCAATGCAATTGTCTCATGCTCCAATACCCTTCTCTTCTTAGTTAGAATTTCCTTTAGGAACTTGGCATATGATGGCATCTCCTGGATGGCTTCAACAAAAGGCACATTTATGTATAGCTTCTTCAGGATTTCCAAGAACTTTCCATATTGCTGGTCTTGTCTTGCCTTGATTAGCCTTTGAGGGAAAGGTACTTTGTCAAAAACCCTTGGATTTGCTTCAATTGAGGGCCTGAATTCCTAATTTCCTCACTTGGCTGTTCACTTGACTTTTCAGCAATTCTTGAGTCTGAATTGACTTGATTTTCATTAACTTTCTTCATTGGTTCCTCCACCATCTTTCCACTTCTGAGCTAGATGGCCTTTGCTTGCTCCTTTGGATTTACTTCTGGCTGTCCAGGAAAGAATAAGGGAGGTCTAGTGGATGTACTGGCCTGTTGAGCAAATTGGCTTTCCAACAATTTATGATTTGCATTCATGGCATCCAATCTTGAATTTATCTTCAATATCTCCTCTCCTTGGCTGTCATGCTTCTTCAGAATCTGTTGGAGCATCTTGATGCATGCAAAATACAACATATTTTAGATTATTATTTTAATTAATTTTTCTGTAATTTGATCATGGCATGCATCATTTTTAGTCACTTTTAAACGTAATTCCGGATTTATCAATTTTATTTATTAATTCTTTGAATATTTTAATTGTGGATGGATTAACTAAATTTTGATAATTATTTTGCAAGAAAAACTGAGATTAGGATAAAGATTTAATTCTTTATTACGGCCGAGATCTATAAGGCGTAAAGATAAAAGAAAGACGTTTTGGCCGAAATTAAAAGGGGTAAAGATAAAAGGAATTTTATCTTTTGGGCGTAACAAGATTTAATTCTTTATTACGGCCGAGATCTATAGGGCGTAAAGATAAAAGAAAGACGTTTTGGCCGAGATTACAAAGGGGTAACAATTAAATGATTTTATCTTTTGAGCGTAACAAGATTAAATTCTTTATTACGACCGAGAATTGAAGGGAGTAAAGATAAAAGAATTTTGTTTTGGCCGAGATTCAAAGGGAGTAATGATAAAAAGGATTTATCTTGGGCGTAATGATAAAAAGGATTTATCGTGTTGGCCGAGTTTATCTCATAATTTTAAAGTCAACCGTACGATGTTACGGCCGAGATAAAATTGAAGGCCGTCCGCACCTATAAATACGTGAAGAATCCGTCGTTCCAATTCGTGCTTTGAAGTTCAGGTTTCTTCCACAACGAGTCGTGAGCTCTGCAGGCTATGACCAAGAGGAGAGAGGTGCGACGGCTGGAAGTTAATCGCGATCCTGATCAAGTCCGAGAGGCTGCCCGACTGTCTGCCCGTGATCCGAAGCTTCGACTTTTATCTATTTGGGTGTAATTCTTCCAATTATTATTATTATTTTGTTATTATATCTCCAGAATTTCTAGGATGAACTCCATATTTTTAAGATTATTCATTTTAGGAGATCATTATTGAAGGGAAACTATTTGGACCCTATATTATTTGTTTTATCTTTTTTGATCAATTAGCTAATTGTGCTTAATGCTTTTAATTTAATTACTTGGATTTCTGAGTTGAGTAATTACCAGTTTGTGGACTATTTAATTTCAGAATTTATTAATTAAATTAATTGGTTTTATGTAAAATTAATAATTGACATAAATTTGATAACTAGTGTGTGGTGAATCAAGTTTATGTAGTCTGTTACTCTATACCAGTGTGTGGAGTGATTAATAGTCGAGGATTTTCATATTAATGCATCTTAATTTTAATCTTATTTGACGAATACCAGTTTGTGGGACTTTAGGTTTGATTAAATTTAAGATAGTTTGATTTACCGGATTAAATAGCAGAATTACCAGTTTGTGAACTCTGTGATGTTAATTTTATAAATTAATAACTTGGGAAAATTTCTAATCCATCTTTAAAGATTAAATTTATCTTTTATGGTTCAAATATTTATCCTGATCTATTTTCATCCTAAGGCCTAACTTCAACACCATTATCTTATTTTTATCTTATTTTCTTTATTTTATTTCATAAAATCTCTTTCCAAAAATCCATGTTTTTCCTCTCTTATTAATTTATAAATCCAGATATTGAATTAATAATATTCCTCGTGGGTTCGACACTCTTACTCCTATTACTATATTACTTGAGCGACTAGTGCACTTGCTAGCGATTTTATTTTGCTACATCATGTCATACGCATCAAGTTTTTGACGCCATTGCCGGGGAATATTTTATTAATTACTTTCTGATTTTTATGAATTATTAGGAGATGTAAATAAATTGTAAATATTTTTTTGTAAATATGTGCTATTTGTTTTAATTATTTTTATTTTTTGTGTATAAATTAACATTTTTCTTTTGCAGATAAAGATCATGACAAATTTGTTGACTTTCGACTTAAATTCTGACGCCGACTGGATTTTTCAGATTACGTGAACTTATGGTTTTACGATCGAGATTTATTTTATCGACTTTACTGGTTTAACGACTCACAATATCGATTGAGTTCTAATCTTCTATTTTGCGGCCGTAATATTTTTATCCGAATGTTGTTTTACGCCATGAGTAATGGATAATGATTTGACCTTGTTTCGCCCGGTTTATCTATGGTTTAAATTTTTTTTTACGCCCTATTCGAATCAATTTCGACTTTCCTTCTCGGCCGTAATGTTTTAATAGTTTGAACTTTTGATTTGACTTTGTTTTGGCCAAAGCGATTTAGTCTGTCTCGGCCATAATGGATCATCCGACATGGATTTTACTCCTTCTCGGCCGTAACGATTCTTCTGTTGACGTAAGAATAAGTTTAATTCTATTTTTTGTTTCGGCCGAAACCCAGTTTTGTTTTACGGCCAAAGGTTGTCGACTTCAACTCGGCCGTAATATATTTCTTAACGTATAAGTTTGATTTAATCTCATTTCGGCCGATTTATATGTGTTGATGTTTTACCTCACGTTCGACTGAACTTTCATTCTTTTACGGCCGATATGAATTATATTCTTTGTCGGCCGTAATGATCCATTTGGCGACGTTTCATTCAATTTTTATTTCGGCCGAGATAATTCATCGTCGTGCTAATTTTTACGCCACCTTACGAATATGTTTTGGCCATAATAATTTTTACGCCATCTTACATTGATTAATCCCTTTCGACATTGTTTTATGATTTTTACGGCCGAACGAGCCTCGGATTACTAATTTAATTTCGGCCGTAAATCTATTTCTGTATTGTGGCCGATCAATCTTATTTCCTCTCTGAAAATAATTTTTGCTAATGTCTGATTATTAACTTTACGGCCGCAAATTAGTTCTGATTCGTTTTAGTGCCGTTTGTTACATCATCGTTAATTCCTCCAAGTTTTACGGCCGAAAGAGTGCTTGATTTTTACGACCATCCATGTGATTTACTTTCGGTCGATATTAATGTTCGGCAGTTGAATTGGTGTTCGAGTTTTCATTTTGCCCTTATTTGATAATTTTTCTCTAAATTTTGGTGGCAGTAATTAGGTTAATTTCTCTCGGACATTAATTTTGACGACCTAATGAGTTTTCGATAATAGCCGAAAGACTTTTTATGTTTATCAATTTAAATCTTATTTCTTCGTGACCTATTATCTGTATTTCTTTTTTGTCGTATATATTTGTATTTTATTCTTTTATCTCTCCTACTGAAAATTAGTTGTTGCAGGACTTGAGTGAAAATCTAATCACAACTAAGTTAATCCTTTGGATAAATTTATATGTCACACATTCTGATCAGATGTTAATTTTTTATTTTATTTAATTTTTTTTCTGACACTTGGTTAATGCAGTGACGAATTGAATATTTAATCACAACCAAAGATTTTACTAATTTACAAATTTTTTAATTAAGTTAATTTTTTTATTATTTTTATTTAATTAGTTATTTGATTGGCATTTTAATAGTTTAAGGAGTCATCTAATCGATATTTCTTTTTGTGCACGGAGAGGAACTCGACTAATCATTTCTTCGGATACGTGGACCGAGCGATACATGAATTAACACGTCGGGTTCATCTCGGACATGACAAGGCGAAAGGAAAAATCACCTTGGAATCGGTCGATCGCTGCGCTGCTTGAATTTGATGTGACCCTTCACTGCGCCATCACGTGGGAACAGGTAAGTTTACGCCCGAAGTTTCATCCATAAATTCTTAGCCTTCTCGTATGTTGCAGATCAATCACCGCCGTTACGCCCTTTCTTCGTTACGGCCGAACTTTTCTTCGTTACGGCTGAACTTTTCTTCCTTACGGCCGAGACATATTACGGCCGAAGTTTCAATGCCTCTCACCCAAAAGCCCTTACGGTCGAAGCCTCACCGACCTAACCTCAGCTCCCTTACGGCCGAGCTTCCACACCGAGCCAACTCTTTACGGCCGAAGTCTCACGTCGTCTCCGCTGCTCTCTTACGCCCGGACAAGAACTGACGCCGTCATCGCCACTCCCTTACGCCCAAAAACACCACAACACATTACGGCCAGTTCCTTACGGCCGAGATTGCACGGCTGAGATCTTCATCAACAAAATTTTGCGGCCAAGCTTTTACGACCGAAACTCTCGATTATCGGCCGAGATCCATCAATTATCGGCTGAGATCTCCTCTCACCGACACCATTTGCGGCCATGAAGTTCATAACACTGACACCACAAGAATCTCGGCCGAGTCTCTTTAGCTTTTGCGGCCGACACCTTCATCGATATATATATTGAGGCCAAGCATCTCTCCACCGACAATAAATCCGGTTGTATCTTTTCCCTTTTCTTTATTTTCATTTCCTTAATTTTCCTTTTTATTGAGTATGTATCACTTTCCCTTGCTGGCTTAACACTGAGGACAGTGTCTGATTCAAGCTTGGGGAGTTTGCATTTCATGCATTGCATGTTTCTTTCTTTTTATTTGCTTATGTTTGCATCTATTTGTAAAAAAAAATCTAAAAAAAAGTGAAAAATTTGAAAAAATTTCGAAATATACCATTGCATGCATTTATTTTACTACCATCTTACTAACTTTTATCTTACTGTTTTAATTATCTTTAAGTAAAGTTCAAAGACATATTGTTAATTGATTAAATTTGAATACTTTTCTTTCTTATCACTTGCTACTTCAGTATCAAACTTATAGACTGTGTGCCCATGCTAAATAGAATTATGAATGACTAGATGACAAAATCATATTCATGCCTTTTTATTAATTTCTTTTAAGTCTTGATTAATAGTAGCCTTCTTATTGACCATATCAAGTACTTTTTGAGCTTATAAAAATTGAAAGTGAATACAAAGAAGGGTTAGTTAAACCCCAACAAAAAAATGATGAATAAAGTTATGTGTAGGTACAAAAGTATTATCCGGAACCAAGATGTGTTCGGGTAATTAGATCCGTAGGGGTTCATGCCTGGCGACCTAAGGGCAACTGCTCTGGGATCCATCGATCGAAAACCTGCTACATGGACCATCTTGTGGAATATGGAGAAGCACAGGAGTATTGAACCATGGCTAAGTTCGAACTCTTCATTCAGAACCTTGGTTGTTTGGGCAAGTAAACTCGAGGGGTGCTTTATCACCTGGTGCCCTAAGGTCATCTGGTCTGGGAGTCATCAGTTTAAAGCCCGCTACATGGACCTCCTTGTGCAATCCTGCTTGAAGATTAGAACTTTTAAAATGATTGAAAATAAAAACGAAAATAAAAAGAAAATAAAAAAAAGAAAAAGAAAAAGTTTTAAGCTCAATTAGTACTTATGTGTTCAATATTAATGCTATTATTTGACAGACAATTTATTTTTCTACAAGGCTGAATTTGAGATTGTTTAAATTTGTGTAACATTCAGAACCTCTATGAAGCTAAGTGCATGGAAAATGGTGAGATACTGAGTAGCAGGTGTGCAGAAGATTGTGTGAGAAAATTAGTCAGTTAACAATGGGGAGGGATGGAACTTTCTTGAGCCTTGCTTTGAATTTTTGCTTGAGGACAAGCAAGACTTTAAGCTTGGGAGAGTTTGATGCATGTAAAATACAACATATTTTAGATTATTATTTTAATTAATTTTTTTGTAATTTGATCATGGCATGCATCATTTTTAGTCACTTTTAATCGTAATTCCGGATTTATCAATTTTAATTATTAATTCTTTGAATATTTTAATTTTGGATGGATTAACTAAATTTTTATAATTATTTTGCAGAAAAAGCCGAGATTAGGATAAAGATTTAATTCTTTATTACGGCCGAGATCTATAAGGCGTAAAGATAAAAGAAAGACGTTTTGGCCGAAATTAAAAAGGGTAAAGATAAAAGGAATTTTATCTTTTGGGCGTAACAAGATTTAATTCTTTATTACGGCCGAGATCTATAGGGCGTAAAGATAAAAGAAAGACGTTTTGGCTGAGATTACAAAGGGGTAACAATTAAATGATTTTATCTTTTGGGCGTAACAAGATTAAATTCTTTATTACGACCGAGAATTGAAGGGAGTAAAGATAAAAGAATTTTGTTTTGGCCGAGATTCAAAGGGAGTAAAGATAAGAAGGATTTATCTTGGGCGTAATGATAAAAAGGATTTATCGTGTTGGCCGAGTTTATCTCATAATTTTAAAGTCAACCGTACGATGTTACGGCCGAGATAAAATTGAAGGCCGTCCGCACCTATAAATACATGAAGAATCCGTCGTTCCAATTCGTGCTTTGAAGTTCAGGTTTCTTCCACGACGAGTCGTGAGCTCTGCAGGCTACGACCAAGAGGAGAGAGGTGCGACGGCTGGAAGTTGATCGCGACCCTGATCAAGTCCGAGAGGCTGCCCGACTGTCTGCCCGTGATCCGAAGCTTCGACTTTTATTTATTTGGGTGTAATTCTTCCAATTATTATTATTATTTTATTATTATCTCTCCAGAATTTCTAGGATGAACTCCATATTTTTAAGATTATTCATTTTAGGAGATCATTATTGAAGGGAAACTATTTGGACCCTATATTATTTGTTTTAATCTTTTCTGATCAATTAGCTAATTGTGCTTAATGTTTTTAATTTAATTACTTGGATTTCTGAGTTGAGTAATTACCAGTTTGTTGACTATTTAATTTCAGAATTTATTAATTAAATTAATTGGTTTTATGTGAAATTAATAATTGACATAAATTTGATAACTAGTGTGTGGAGAATCAAGTTTATGTGGTCTGTTAATCTATACCAGTTTGTGGAGTGATTAATAGTCTAGGATTTTCATATTAATGCATCTTAATTTTAATCTTATCTGATGAATACCAGTTTGTGGGACTTTAGGTTTGATTAAATTTAAGATAGTTTGATTTACCGGATTAAATAGCAGAATTACCAGTTTGTGGACTCTGTGATGTTAATCTTGTAAATTAATAACTTGGAAAATTTTCTAATCCATCTTTAAAGATTAAATTTATCTTTTACGGTTCAAATATTTATCTTGATCTATTTTCATCCTAAGTCCTAACTTCAACACCATTATCTTATTTTTATCTTATTTTCTTTATTTTATTTCATAAAACCTCTTTCCAAAAATCCATGTTTTTCCTCTCTTATTAATTTATAAATTCAGATATTGAATTAATAATATTCCTCGTGGGTTCAACACTCTTACTCCTATTACTATATTACTTGAGCGACTAGTGCACTTGCTAGCGATTTTATTTTGCTACATCATCTCATACGCATCACATCTCCTTCATTTCATTTTGGAATTGTGGTGCTTGGACTTGAGGTGGTGGTTCATATAGATTTCTTTGAATTGGTGCACTTTGGCCTTGATTTCCATAAGGTGGTGGCTAATTCCTTGGCAATATTTTGGGCTGCCAATTTGAATTCTGCATAGAAGCTCCTTGATAGTTGTTGCCCTTGTAAGAAAAGTATGGATGATTCCTATTTTCTGGAGTGTAGAACTCAACAGGAGGTTTAATTCGATAATTGCCCACAGCATTGATTTGATCCACTATTTGCTCCACTTGTTGCATAATTAAGTTGTAATTTTCTGACACATGGCCTTGATTACTACATACACAACACCTTGTTTCAGGATTAGGGGCCCTATTGCCATTGGATGTCAAGTTCAATCTCTCCAAAGTCTTGTACAGCACCTCCTCAAATTGGGATGACAATTGGTTCACTGAATTATCCATAGGAGGCCTTCTGGTCCTATCATGTGTGAGGAAGTGATGGTTCTTTACAATGTTCTCTATCAGTTGGTAGGCCTCATCTATATTCTTGGATGCAAAGATACCTCCTTCTGCAGTGTCCAATGCCACCTTGCTAGGGTAATTCAATCCCTTATGAAAATAGTTGACTAATTGCCACTTTTCAAATCCATGGTGGGGACATGCCCTTAACAACCCTTGAAGCCTTTGCCATGCCTCACAAATGTTTTCTTGATCCAACTGATAGAACCTCACTGTTTGATCCCTGAAGTTATCAGTTTTTGAAGGAGGAAAGAATTCTGGAAGAAACAATTGAACAATTGATTCCCATGTGGCCACTTCTTCAGGATTCAATCATTTGTACCATGTCTTGGCCTTGTCTTTGAGTGAGAAGGGAAATAATCTCATATACACTGCATTCATAGGGATATTGTTGAAGTTCACAGTGCTGCACATCTCCTTGAAATTGTCCAAATGACATGCTGGATCTTCAGTCCCAAGTCCAAAAAATTGGCTTTGCCTAATCATTGAAATCAAGTCTGGATTAACTTCAAAGTTTGCCACAGGTGCTAAGGCTCCTCCTCCTTGCTGATTCCTTGCATTGCTTGGTGAATAATAGTTCCTAAGAGTCCTAGGAGCTGCCATATTTTGATTCATAACTCTTTCAAATTTAGGGTTGTATGCCTCTTCCTCTTCTTCTTCAAATATCCTTCTCCTTGCCTCAAGCCTTTGCAATCTCCTTTTTAAAAATCTTCTTTCAGGTTCAGGATCTGATTGGTAATATTCCTCTTGATGGTCCAAGTCCTGCATAAAGAGATTCAGAAGTATCAAATTCAAGAAATAAATGAAAACTAGACAAAAGTGAAAAGTTAAAAATGATAACTTGCAAAAATTGAAAATTAGCTTAACAAATAAACTAAAAACTAATCTAAACTATCTAAGTTATCCTAATTGACCTCAAATCCCCAGCAACGGCGCCAAAAACTTGATAGTGATATTTGGGTTTTCTAGTGATAACTTGCTGAAATTAAAGAAAAGGTCAATTTTTGGTCTCCCAACTCACTAGCTGTAAGTGCACAGGTAAGTTGTAGTAGAGTCAGGTTGTCGTATCCACAAAAATTTGAAGTCTAAGACACCCTAAACAATCTAGATTAGTTCTACTCTAATGGCTAAAAATAGATTTTTTAAGGAAAGTGAAAACAGATTTTTAATGGGAAATGAAATGATAATTGATTTTTGGGTTTTGGAAACTTATCAAAACTGAGTTATAAATGCTAAATTGAAGTCTAAAAAGGTTTAACTATCAATGAGGAAGGTTCTTCTAGGATTTGGGGTTCATCTAAATTAATTAAGGATGGATAGGATCAAGTTATCATTGAATGCCCAATTTTGATTCAACCTGAAATATAGCTGCTCCCACAGCTCAATTGGCCTTTAACTAAGCAACATATTGTCATATAGTTGTTAGCTAGGTTGAATCAATAGAGGGTCCTCACTAAAAATCAAGTTATCACTGAGCTCAAATGAAAATGCAATGCTGATTTTTACAATTCAAGGAATTCTGGAATGATAACTTGTAATTGAAATCATAAAAATATGGAATCACTCCAATCAATCAAACCAGGATGAAATCTACTCAATAATGGTGCTTGTGATCCTTGATTCATCTCTGAATTCCAGGAGGATTTAAAATCAACCTCTCGGTTGCAATGTAAATTGAAACCCACACAAACACAACTCAATTAAAAATGCAAAACATATGACCACAGGAATTCACAATTCCCATTGCTCCTTGGCCCATCTCTGGATCTCAAGGAAGCCCTTAAGACTGTCTCTCAGTAGTGGATTAAAATGAGGATTGACAATGCAAATCAGAATTCAAATGGAAATCAAAAAAAGAAATCAGCAAATAGAATTCTGCAAATTCAGAAAATCAGAATCATAAACCAATGGAATTCTGGTTTGTCAACTGATTCTTGACCCATCTCTGGACTGCAAGACATCCCTAAAGTTCATCTCTCAGTGGTTAGAAGAAATCAGGGGATTCAATTGGTAAAACAGATTCCAGCAAGAAATCAGAAAAGATAAAATTCAGGAATCAGTTCAGAAATCAGAAAAACAATCTGATTTGAGTCAAAATTAATATGCCTAACATCTTGATTCATTCCTGAATAAGATAGGAGCAATAACAACATTCCTATGACTCAATTAATCAGGTTAGAAATGAAGAACAGATTCTGATATCCACATAAATTAGAAAATTCAGAAATCAGGGAATCATAATTCAGGTTTTCATTTCAGAAATCAGTGGAATAATCTGATTTGAGTCAAATGATTGTCCAAACATCTTGATTCATTCATGAACAAGATAGGAACAATAGTAACTTCCCAAGGACTCAATTAATCAGATTGTGAGTGGAGAATAGATTCAACAGCCATAAAAATCAGAAATCAGATTCATGGATTCAGAAAATCAGAAAACTGGAAATCAGAAATCAGATTGCAATAAAATGAAATTCAGTAACATGCCATTGATTCCTAATTCATCTTGAACAAGAGTTAGATCTAAAGATAACCTCTCAGTTATAGATTACAAATAAGACCTATCAATGGCATGAATCAATGCAAAATGGTTCTGAAATCTGAAAACAGATTTGATTAAAGTGCAGGATTACAAATTCTATCCATATCCATCCAAAAGTAATCTAAACTACTACCCTATCATAGAAGAAGTGGAGTTTAGCTCCTCATATTTACAAAGCTTGACATCAAAGAGAATGAGAAACAGATACAAATCATTGATGCTTGAAGCTCTCGGCCAACGACAACCAGTCCAGCAGGAGCTCTCCTTTCTTGCTCCAAACCCTTGCTCAAACCCTCCAATTGTCCAGCCCCCAGGTTCCTCCAGAAAATCCTCCTTTTATATGACCCCTCTCCACCCTTTGATCAGCATCAGAATATTCTAATCCTCTGATTGCATCCACCTGTCCTTGGCCTGAAGATTCCCACTGCTGCAGACAGCTTTTAGTGCAGAAAATCAGTGGTCCCCCCACCTTTTTCCACTTTTTGGCCACCTTTTCTCCCTGCTACAAAACTCAAACAGCAAGCATCAAAGCCTTTGAATGATATTCTGACAAATAAAGATTAAGATAATGCTGGTAACTAGTTCAAATATCAGATGGGATTATGTGTTGTGCAGGAATTGAAAACTTATATCGATATAAATGAATTTAAGGGCCCGGAATGATAACTTTAAGGAAATCTTGGAAAATGTCCTAATATGGGTGATTCAAAGCATTTCAGGCATCAAATGGATTAGAGTGACAAGTGAGTAAGGTCAGAAATCAAATATGAATGAGATTCCTAAGGAGTGATAACTTGGGTGCCCAAAAACGATAACTTACATGACCTAAAAACGATAACTTGTGATAACTTGAGTTGTAGTCATCCAAATGTGATGAAATTTGACCAGCAATGAGTTAGAACAATAATAAGATGATTGCTTAAGGTCCCTGTGCAGAATTAATAGCTTTGCATGTCGAAGTGACAGAATTTCCCTTTAACGATAACTTGGCACTTGAAAAATGATAACTTGTTCAAATGGGCTTAAAACTTTACACAAGTTGAGATGTGACTATCCAAATATGATTTATATATGATAATGATGGATTTAGGTCAAGAAAACCATTGAAAATCAGTTCATTCAAAATAATGATAACTTGACATATAATAATGATAACTTGTCCTCAAAATGATAACTTGGCATAGAATTTAAATATTAATGGATTTTGGCATTTCAGAACCTCTATGCACATGGAATTAAGTATGAAATGAGGAATATCAACTAGTTATCACAATGTTTGCATTCCAAGTATAATTGGCCAAAAAATAGGTAAAAATGGGACTCGATATGTATGAATTTCATCTAAAATGGATTAGAAACATATAGTGATCAACAAGTGATCAGTGATTGGAAGGCGGCAAAAATGCAAAGACATTGACATGCCTATGATGAAATTTGTCACACCCGTGACATGACAGACACGACCATGACCACCTTGGCCACGACTGTGGGCGAGAGGCTGTTGGATGAGTCCAAAACTAGGATTCACACACAACCATATTTCAGGCCAGCACAGCCGTGAAAATGACCTGGCACGGCCATGACACCCTAGTCGCAGCTGTAACCAATACTCAGAAAAAAGCCTCGGTCATGAGCTTGACCACTATGTCACGGCCGGGACCAACTAGCAATGACCCCTATGTTATTTTTAAACCTATTTTAAACATATTTATACTATGTATTAATGCTTGATGGATGTACATAACACCTAGCTACATAATTAAGTTAAAATCTAAAGATTGAGAGATGTAATATTGTTTGATAATTACAAACATAATGAACACAATTGAAGAATAATATTACTTGTCGATCAGGAAAACACTGTGCCCTTCTCATTGAGTGTTAGTATTTCCATCGGAGAATAATAGTGCCTTGCACCTTGTAGTAAATATTTTCTTAAGGAATAATTGTATCTAACCAGTAATGGTATGTATATTCCTAGTCATCTTCTAGCGATGAGAGCTTTGGCTCCGAGGCCTAACTAGCCTATTTTGAGGGCAACGACAAGATTCTTCAATTACTGTTAAGGGTAAAGATTGTGACCATATTGACTGAAAGTACTGATGACCATGAAAGCGGAGTCCAAAGGCATATAAAGCAACTTCGAGGAAGTTTACTGAGGAAAGTAAGTGCTAGTTGTAGGATCGAAAGCACCAAAAGGGGAGGGGGGAGGGAATTGGTGTATAAAAGTTTAATCATAAATCTCAAAACTAATTTCAAAAAATCGATAAAACTGATCCCAAGCAAGTATGTAATAGTGAAGAGAAAGTAAGAGAAAAAGAGCAAATACAAGAAGACACTGTGTTGACGAGGTTGGCCTTAGCCTATGTCCCTGCTCTAACTTCTCATCCTCAAAATCGTGGAGATCCACTAACCTTTCTCTTTTCTTACCCTTTTCATACCACACACATTCTTCTTCGCTCAAAAAGCAAGACGCACCTCTTCCTACAATGAGCTCTCAACTTCTCTAAATTAAACTACAAGAATTCCTTCCAATTCTCTCCGTTTATAAAAATGCTCACACTTAGAACTAGAAGAGGAAGGGATGATTTACAAATTTGAGCTCAAGAAAATGTTTTGGACTTAGAAGAAACTTTGGAGTGATTTCACTTGCTTGATTAGTCTTCCTTCAGGCTTTGGTACTCATTTTATAGGTTACTTTATGTGTTGAATACGTCCAAAATCATTTGCAAAAAGTTCTCATTAAAAAATAGTCATTACTGTACATCTGTTCTCGTTCAATCGACCATTGTGACCAGTCGACCAGACAATACACTGTTGTGGTTTTCAGCATTGTCTCTTCTAGCAGGTCCAACTTTCCTTTGATCAATGCTTCGACCGACAATTGGCTCGTAAATTGTGAAGTTGCACTTTTCTTCTAGTCGATGAACCGGTATCACCATCGACATTTTGATCGACATCAATGTGTCATTTGAGTTGTGCTTTTTCTTCTGATCAGTCGACCGATCTACCCAATCATTCCTTCGACTGACATTCATGCATCAGTGAAATGAAGCCTTGTGAGGCGTAGAAAGCTTGAAGTGAGTTAGCAAAAAAAATTCATATGGCGTTCCATCACGCGGACCCAACAATCAATGAAAGTCACCTGATGTGTAAGGGAAGTGAAGTCGTAGGATCTATGAGAAGTCGATGCAGCATCCTGCGAGGGTCCCTGATGCTCAGTGGGATCATGATGCGAAGGCAAGCTGGGGTGCCGACTTGGTCCAACCTCCAATATGTTACAGTCTCCATAGGTGTAAGTGCGTCTTCATGGGCCCGAGCATCATTTTCACGGTGAAGGTGTTCCTGTGCAGAGTATGAGAGGTGATGACGTCCAATGGGCGAGATATAATGTATTCCTCACCATTAGGAATGATGATGCCAAAATGAATTAGAATCCAAGTAATCCAAGCTCCAAAGTATTGATGGAAGGTGCCATGATTCCCAGAGGTAATCTTTCTAAAGTGTTCTCCATGTGATAGAAAACATAGTGACAAAATGAAGAAAAGAAGCGTCATGAATACAAAGACAATAAAAGAAGAATAAGTCAAAGTGACTAACATTTGTATAGTGTTTGGACCGAGGGTAATCATATGACTCAAAATGTGATGGGCCATCTTCATTGGTGGAAAAAGATACTTATGTGCCATATCGAAGTGTAGTGGTCATTTTGTCCATTAAACACCACATGAATGCCATCCTCAATCGGAAGATAATCATGTGGACAAATTGGTATCGACTAGGGAGTGGATAAGGAAAATCAAAGATGTGACAAAGATGGTCATGATCAAAACCAATAGGCATGCCAAGAACATGCGTAATGATGGCCTCACTAGTGATTGTCATGTTCGCATAGAAAAAGCGAATAAGACGAGGATACACTCGCTCTGTGAGAAACAAAAGAGGGAGCCACCGAATGGTGGAAAATAACTCCTAAACATTCAGTATGTTCAAGGAGTTTCAATCAATGGTGTAAGCATGTCAAACCTCATGAGTGACATACATAACATCAAAGGTAGTGACCACTACCCAAGTAACAAAGAGATGATGATCAAAATTTTTGTCAGGTGAGGATGAGGACAAAATAAGCTGACGACTAGTGGGTGGCCGATGGGCATGTCCATGGGATGGCCCTCATCCACATCCACACCCACTTGTGACAAGCTCAGGTTCAGAGTTAGGCTCAAGTCCATTTTCGACAATACGAGCACGAAGATCGAAACTATGGTTATGGCTATGGCATTGGAAAACTAATTTATGGGGATCCATTGTCCTAAAACTAAATATCCCCATCCACTACCTAACTCTCGCTCCCACCGGCCGGCTGATGGAAATGGAACCTGACCCGTGATCAAAGGGGACTGCCTATAGAAGCCTACCGAAAGAATAGACCTCCAAAGTGAGTTGGTAATCTCCCTCCTCTGGGTAGCCCTTGTGTGGAATCAAACTCCCGATAGCCTGACCCAAACCGCGCTCGGGAGACCGAAGTCACTGGTAGCACATTTCCATATATTTATTAGGATTTAATTTAATATTAAAATTGCTAAAGTTACGGGATGATAAAAGACTCACTTTAACATAGGAATTTGACTCCGGAAAGATGGGATGCCAAACAAGTCTTATTGTAGGGTATTCTTCACTTCCCATAATAGGTCACATTCTTCTACCCTTTCCCGGGAGTCGATGACTATTCATAGCTATTACCTTGACAGTTCTATTACATAGACGACGATCACTATTTCATTTACGTAATGGAATTGTTAGAAAAAGGGACTTCGCTTGGAGAGTGCTTTGCTTAGAGAATCTTTAAGATATCCTTCCTCGTTATCCATCGACAATAGTGGACACACAGTTGTCAACAATGGTGGACTATCTGGATAGTCGAAGGATCAAAGACATAAGATGGTAGAGTCAACAATGTGGTTACCAAAATGCTTTTACGGAGACTAGGACATGACTGACGTCAAAGCACAGTGAGGCGGTGATTGACGAATAAGAGAGGGGCCGGTCGACGATGGATGTCGAGTTGATGAAGACAAAGATGAATCGATGAATGGGAGGAGGATGCCAACGGTGATGGAATCGCCAAAGAAGGAACCCCACGACGATGAAGGAGTCACATGACACTGGCAGTAGATGTGGAAGGAGATCGGGTGATGGATGACGCCGGACAGGGGAGAAGAGGGAGATCGACGATCGACAATGAAGAAGGCAATGATGCTGGAGAAAGGAAAGGGGGATGATGATGGTGAAAGGGGGTCAATGACGGTCGACAAGGAAGGCAGGGTGAGAGGGCCGGTGATGGACGATCAATCGATCGAACAACAAAATGAAATGTGTCGATCAGTTTAGGGATTTTAAGTCGCGCATTCAAATTTTGTATATACTAGTTGACCGGTGAACATATTTGAAATAACAATTTTCTTTTACGAAATAGGAGCGGTCGATCGGTGATGCTCATCGGTCGTAGCCTGATACACATTATTATCAATTTTTTGCAATATTAACCATTAAAATTTTGTTTTGAAGTAAAGATTTCATGAATGTAAGTGTTGTGTGTCACTTTTAATATTCAATTCATATCACATGAGAGTTTGCATAACCAAGTCACTTTTATTTAGAATTGATATGCAATTAAGGTTCAATCATTCCTAATTCCCTTCTAACCATACAAAATCGATCTTCACTCAGGGGTTTTGTAAAGATGTCTACAAGTTTAATTTCAGTAGACACATATTCAATGACAATGCCTTTAGGTGTCACATGCTCTGTAATGAAGTGATACCACAAATTAGTATGTTTTGTCCTAGAATGTTGTATTAGATTCTTGGTCATTTCTATAGCACTTGTGTTATCACGCTTGATGGATACATTTGAACAATTTATACTATAATCAAGCAATTATTACTTTACCCATAATATTTGTGCACAACAATTATCGACGACCATATATTCAGCGTCGGCGGTGTGATGGAGTTTTGCTTCTTACTGACCCATGAGATAAGAGAACTATTAAGAAAGTAGCACATATCATTAGTGCTTTTTCCCTCGACTTTACATCCAGTAAAATTTGCATCAGTGTAAACATGTAATTCAAATGGAGAATTTCTATCATACAAAATGTCTAAATCACAAGTATGTTTTAAATAACGCTATCATCATTTTAACGTTCATTAAATTTGGTTCTTTAGGTGCGAATTGAAATCTAACAGACAAATAAACATGATATTTAGCCTAGATGTCGTTAAATAAAGCAAGCTACCAATCATACATCTGTAAATTTTTTTATCTATGGACTTGCCTTTTTCATCTTTTATCCAATTTTGTGATAGTACTCATGGGAGTTGTATTTGGCTTGCATTCATTCACCCCAAATATTTTAAGCAATTCCCTTGTATATTTTTCTTAATTGAGAAAGATTCTATATTTGGATTTCACTTATTGGCTTAAAAAGAATGTGAGTTCTCCTACAAGACTCATCTCAAATTTATTTTGCATAAGTGACTCAAACTCTTTGCATAAGCATTCATTAGTGGCATCGTAAATAATATCATCAACATAAATGTAGATTATTAAAATGTCATTTTTCATAAGTTTTAAAAATAATGTGGTGTCAACTTTCCTTTTTTTAAAATTATTTTCAATTAAGAGTGAACTCAATATTTCATACCAAGCTCTAAGAGTTTGTTTCGATTCATAAAGAGCTTTTGAAAGTCTAAACACATGATTAGAAAATTTTAGATTTTCAAAAGTTTGAGGTTGTTCAACATATACTTTTTCATTTATAAGACCGTCAAGAAAAGTCTTTTCTACATCCATTGAAAAAAGTTAAAACCCTTATAGCATGCAAAGGCTAAAAGTATTCTAATGGTATCAAGTCTAGCAACGGGAGCAAAAGTTTCATTAAAATCATTCTTTTCAATTTGTGAGTAAACTAATCTAGCTTTGTTCCTCATAATGACATCATTTTCATCTAACTTGTTTCAAAAGACCAATTTGATTCCAATAATGGGATGGTCCTTGGGTCTTTCCATAAGCTCCCAAACTTGATTTCGTTCAAAATTATTTAACTCCTCATGCATTGCATTTATCCAATTTAGATCATTTAGTGCTTCATCAATAATGTTAGGCTCAAAATTAGCAAGAAATATAGAAAATGCATATAGGATTATATTACTTTTCACTTGGTCAAGTGGATGTGATAAGGCATGTTTTCAATTTCTTGGAATGATTTAATCACCTTCCATTTGTGGTTCCTCCATTTCTTCCACATTTGAGTTGGCAACTCTTATTTCTTCCACATCAAAGGCGGAGGCAAAGAGTTATAATATTATTAACAGTAGTCATATTAGTAGATATCAATTGTTACTTCAGTGGTTACAATCACTAGAGTGATTGCAAATGATGCAAGTCTGATTCCTATTACTAGCGCAGCATTTTTATTAGCATAATTGCAGTCACATAAAAACCAATCTTCTTATTTTTATATTAATTTATTTCTTATTTTAATTATATTTTATTTTTCATCAAATACTCAAATATAATTGGATTTCATTTTTTGTCATTTAATATTATAATCCATTTGTTCCCTTCATGCAAGGTATTTCAATCTCATTTTTTTTATTTTTATGTGATTGTGTCATTCATAACAAATTTATTTTATGCAATTATTTCACTTAATTTTAAAATAATTCTCTTTATTATTGTGTATCACTTATATTACTCAATTGTTTTATTACTTTTTATATATGGGGATATGAAAATATTAATTAAGTAATTTTGCTTATTTACTCTGCATTAACATGTTTAGCTTCATTATTATGTTTAGTTGTTTTAATTTATTAGGATAATTTTAACTTAATGTAAAAATTTTATAGTTAATTATGTCATTGAATAAATATTTTAAAAAGAAATCTCCTAGTTTTGAAAATGATGAAACAATTGAAAAAAAAATTGAGTTAAAATACTTCAAATGAAACATCATATTTTTTAATGGAATAGTATTTATTTAACTATTTGTTCATCTAATATTGGAGACAAAATATACAAATTTGTTAATTATTTTATTAGTCGAACATTAATTTTGTCTTGATAGTGAACCCATTCAAAATTTTCCTAGCTCCGCCATTGTTCCACTCATCATTCTGAGTTTGTGTATCTTGAAATTGACTTTCCACCTCAACTACTTCTTTCTCATCATCATTGATTTGCTTGCTCATCAAAAAATCATTAGTTTCATTGGACTTAACATTCATAGACTCTTCAACAACTAATGTTCTTTTATTATAAACTTTTTTTATATGCCTTGTACTAGAATAACCAAGAAATACACCATCATCACATTTTACATCAAATTTGTCTAATTTATCTTTGATGTTTAAAATATAGAATAACCGAACACTTTAAAATAGGAAATATTAGGTTTCTTTCCATATAAAATTTTAAAACATGTTTTCTTCACAAGAAGCCTAAGCAAAATTCTATTTAAAATATAGCATGATATGTTCATGGTCTCCACCCAAAAATATTTTAGCAATTTGCTTTCATTTAATATTGTCCTAACCATTTCCTATATAGTTCTATTCTTTCTTTCTATTACTTCATTTTGTTGATGTGTTCTAAGAGTTGAAAAATTATGAATAATTTTATTTTCCTCACAACATGATTCAAATTATGATTTTCAAATTCTCCCCATGGTAACTTCTAACTTACAAAATTTTTTGTTCAAGTTCATTTTGAATTCTTTTTGCAAATTTAGAGAATATATTTATACCTTCATCTTTACTTGCAAGAAAGATCATCCAAGTAAAACGAGAAAATCACCAACAATCACAAAATACATATCTTTTTCCTCCTAAATTACATTAATAAGTCCAATTAAATCAAGATGTAAAAGTTTCAAAGATACTTATAACTCCCTTCAATTTAAAGAGCTTTTGGTTTGTTTACCTTTTACACACGAATCACAAATATTATTTTTCTCAAATTTATCTTTAGACAGACCACTAATCAATTAATACTACGAGAGTTTATTTAACAATACTTTGCATGTCCTAATCTTCTATGCCACAAGTTTATATCATCGTGCATATATAACACTAAGGGATCGTTTGGTGCATTATCAATCTAATTAATCAGTAATTTAGATCACCACTTAAATAGATTATCATTTCTTAAATTATTGGTAATATTACATTATAACGTTTGGCAAATATTGGAAATATAAATAATTAGCGAACAATTTAACATAATTACCCCTAAAAATTATTCTATTTTTTTATCACAAAGTAATATAAATAAACGAAGCAAAAATAAATAAAAAAAGCAAATATAAATAAAATAAGATGAGGCTAAATTAAGAGTTATTTGTAAAATAATTCAAGTGATAAATAAGATGAAGTTGAATGATAAATTAAGAGTTATTTGTAAAAGAATTCAAGAAATCCGATTAAACTTCATTGGATCCAAGGCACAATAAAAGATATTCTTAGCTTTCCTAAAAGTCTTTCTCCTTCGGCATATTTTAAAAATAACTTTCCATATAAATCAAAATCATTTTGAATAATATCCCACATGTAAATATCAATAGAACATACATATGCTTTCATCCTAGTTTTTCATTATGCAAAATTCGTGATCACTAGCTGATCAATATAGTTTTTTATCCCATTTTAGATGCATTTCACCCCTATCGAGCCCCTAAATTGCCCAACTTTTGGCCAATTATGTTTGGAATGCATGGATTGTAATAACTAGTTTATCTTTCTCATTTTATACTTAATTCCATGTGCATAGGGGTTCTGAAATGCCAAAATCTATAAATAATTAAATTCTATGCAAAGTTATCATTTTTTAGGATAAGTTATCACTCCTATATGCCAAGTTATCATTATTTTGAGTGATCTGGTTTTCAATGATTTTCTTGCCCTAAATCCATTACTATCATGAATGAATCATATTTGGATGGTCACATCTCAACTTGTGCAAAATTTTAAGTCCATTTGAACAAGTTATCATTTTTCCAATGTCAAGTTATCGTTAAAGGGCAAAACTATCATTTTGACATGCAAAACTATCAATTCTGCACAAAGACCTTAGGCAATCATTATATTATTGTCCTAACTCATTGCTGTTAAAATTTGATCACATTTGGATAACCACAACAAAAGTTATAACAAGTTATCTTTTTTAAGGAAATCAAGTTATCGTTTTGGCACCCAAATTATCATTTCGATGAAATCTTATTCATATTTGATTTCTGACTTTACTCACTTGGAACCCTAATCCATTTGATGCCTTCAATGCTCTGAACCATCCATATTTGATCATTTTCCAAGATTTATGCAAAGTTATCATTCTGGGCATTTAAAAGTTATCATTTTTAACCTTGATTTGCAACTATGCACAACACTTAATCATACTTGACATTCGAGCTGATCCAAGTTGCTTTCCCTACCCTTATTTGTTCATAAACTATTTAAGGACTTTGATGCTTGGTGTTCTATCCTTTGTAGAAGGAAAAATAGGTTGCAAAAAGGTGAGAAAAGTAGGGGGGACCACTGATTTGGTGGTCCAAAAAGCTACAGTAGCTGAAATTTCCAGAGTCATTGGACAGGTGGCTTACATCAAGATTATAAAACATTTAGATGTTGATCTAAGGGTGATGAGAGGCTATATATAAGCTGAAGAAACTCTGGAAATGGGGGCAGGTCGGCCATTGCAACCAGGAAGGGTTTTGGAGCAAAGAAAGGAGTTGAAGGCTGCTGTTGGGATTTCTGTCAACATCTTCTAACTCAGGATGATTTACCCCTGTTCTTCACTCCATTTTGTATCAAACTTTGTAATTATGAGGAGCTAAACTCCATGTCTCCTAGGATAGGGTAGTAGTCTAGATTAATTGTGGATGGATTAGGGACAAATTTGATTTCCTGCATTGAATCAAGTTCTGAATTAATTTTTGAATTCTGAAATCTGTATTGATATGAATTTGTCCTTGCCATTGTAATATCTTATTTGTGTTTATAACTGAGGAGTTATCATTTGATCTAATCTTTGTTCAGAAATGAATCAAGAATCAATGCCAAGTTGTAGATACAAACCCAATTAGAATTCTGATTTCTTACTTTCTGAAATCTGATTTTTCTGAAATCTGAATTATGAATGCCTTCCTGATTTCTGAATTCTTAGAATATGTTTTGTCATTGTGGAGCCCCAATTGTTTTGACAACTGAGAGGTTATCTTATGGTTCCATTCTAGTTCAAAAATGATCAAGATACAATGACATTCCTAAGGTTCTAATTTGTAATTGTTGCTGATTTTCTAATTTTTGAATTCCTGAACTTGTGATTTCTGATTCCTGAACTATTTGAATCTGAATGTCATTTGGGAACTTGATTATTTGACAACTGAGAGGTTATCATATGTTCCAATCTTGTTCAGTAATGAATTAAGAAACCTTGACATTTCTATGGTTCAATTTTGTGATCGCCATTGGTTTTCCCTGTTTTCAATGTGTTGCTGATTTTTGTTTTTCTGATTTGGTGGAAATCTAATTGCCATTATTAAGCCCCACTTTAATCCACCATTGAGAGTTGGTTTTAAGGCCTAGATTCAGAGATGAGCCAAGGAGTAATGACAATTTTTTATTTCCCAAACTTGAGATTCTATGCATATTGGTTCCAATTATCTAATGTTAAGTGTGGACTTCATTTTTAATTGCAGCTGAGAGGTTGAATCAAAGTCCTCTTATAGTTTAGAGATAAAGCAAGGAACACTAGCATTAATATTGGGTTGATTTCATCCATGTTTAGTTGATTGAAGCATTCCTTTCATTTTCAAAGTGCAACTTAGAAGTTATCATTTCAGATTTTATTGAATTGCCAAAAAAATCAGCAAAGTGATTTGGATTGAACATAGTGATAACTTGATTTTCAGTGGGGATCCTTTTCTAATTCAACTTGGCTAACAATCATATGACAATATATTGTTTAGTTCTGGTCTAATTGAGCTGTGAAAATAACCATATTAAAGGTTGAATTGGATTTGACTAAAAAGTGATAACTTGTCTATTTCCATCCATAATTAAATTAGATGAACCCCAATTCCTAGGAGGACCTTCCTCATTGATAGATAACCCTTTTGAGCCTTTAATTTAGCATTTACAATTCAGTTTAGATAACTTTTCTAAAATCCAAAAATAGTTATCAATTTGGCCATTTTTAGAAATCGGTTTTAACTTTCTTTCAAATTCTTGGATTTTTAACTTTAGAAAAGGCTAATCTAGATTGTTTAGAGAGTCTTAGACTTCAAATCACTATGGATACGACATTTGGGTAACTACAATTGACCTGTATACTTACAGTAGAGAGTGAGTTAGGGAGTTGAAATAAAAATTGAAAAAAATTGACTTTTGATCCAAAAATCAGCAAGTTATCACTAAACCTCCCAATATCACTATCAATTCGACAGGTTCCTATCGAAAAGTCTGACAGGTAACCCTATTAGAACTTTCGAAGGTACCAGAACTTTCGACAGGTAGCACACATCAAAATTTCTGAAGGGCATTTCGTGATGCCATTACTCGTCGAAAATACCAATAGTTTTTTTGTGCCTGTGGGAAAATCATTACCAACAAGTGACTCGAGTGAATGATGTTAAAACAACAATAAATGCCATGCTTCACATGAGAAAAGGAACATCTTAGAAGATAAATGCCCCTATAATACTCCCCCACACACAAATACCCCCACTTCATAGAGAAATTTTGAATATATAAATACTCTACATACACAATGAGATTGCAAGTATACAATAGTGTAGTATTTGAGGGTCATCCCAAGGAAGAACACAACTGACCCTATACGAAGCGTTTTGCCAAAAAGAGTGGAAATGACAATTTAAGTAGAAAGGACAGGAAATAAAAGAAACGATTTAACTCTAAGTAGCTTTAAAGAAATTTGTTACACTAATTATTCTTATGGTTTTTCCTAATTTATCAAAAAGATCAAAGAGTAAAAGTTGAGAGAGCGAAAATCAAATATGCACGTGATTTGGTACTCGAGCTTACAGGGAGTTTTGCTTTGGGATTATTATTCCTTAACCAATAAGAGAGGGGTAAGCAGCAGTAGTTGCCCTAGGCATGTGTATTCTTGATCTCACGGCGAATAACATCTAGCAATTGTAACACTCGCATGCTTATACATGACATGCTCTTGTCTTCCTAAAGTGAGTAGACAGAGGAGTAATTATTCAGAGAGATTTTTTTTGAAAGCCCACAGTCCTCCCCACCTTTTATTTTTCACAAATACTAGAGTGTGGTGCTTAAGATTTTATTAAAGAAAGAGAAAATACTTTCCAATACACAAAAGAGGAGTAGTACAATAATAAGAACATTTAGGCTAGTTAGCTTATTGCTTACATTGTGGCAGACCAAGGTTTCAGTATTGACTCGGCTGGGGATAGTGAAGGATCCTCGACAGAGTTATGTGGAGAATCATCCAACATTTAGTAATTTGGCTTTGGCCTCGGACCAGGCTCATTGAGAACTTCTTGATATTTTGGGTTCAGGATGGCTAGGCTTTGAACAAGAGGGTAAACAATGTTATGATAATGTTCTTTAACTGCAATTTGATTACATGCATGGTACTAAGAGGGGGTTTCAAAATTCACAAGAAATTAATGAAAGTTGGAGTTCATTCAAGATTTAAATTAGAATTATCATTTAAAAAAACTACCGTACATGCTAAACACAATGGTACTATTGTGAGAAATTTGTGCAAGTATGAGAAATAGTATTCGCGTGCTAGGTGCCGGTACGTTGAGATAGCAAATTTATAATTCCAACTACACATCTCAGGTTGCAAGTATATAACCGTCATCGATGTACAAAATGGGGTCGATCCACAAGGAGAGAATTAGATTATATTTCGCTACTACTATCAAGAGAGATCGATTCGTGGGAAAGAAATGACTAATGAATGTAGATAGCTAAGAAGTAAAGATGTATTTTCGATATTTTAGATTTTGTAATATGTTTGGTTGTTTTTATGTTTAACTAGAAAACTTAAGGTAATCAAGGTCTAAAGTAAAATCTCGTTGCTCAACAATATGTAAGATAGAGGCATGAGGGATCATTCATATAGGGGACTTAGTAAACATATATCGTTTCTTCTAAATCTGCATTCGGATGGTTTTACTAATGGAAGATGCTTCTCATTCTCATGAAAAGTACCCTTCAGCTCTCCTACTCTCGTCTTCAAACCGAGTCAATTCACCATTAGGTGATACTACATTAGAGATCTGTAGAAATCCTCTCTCGATTCATTCTACTTAGGAAGATAACAATTAATACCAAGAGTTTTTCCTTTTGGCAACCTGCTAACCTTTCGGCTCACAGTATATGTTGTTAACGACATAAGCCCCTTCTCAGGGGAACCAACGCATGAAGAGGAAAAATCACAAGCAAGATATTCATAAGATAAATGATAAGATCAAATGCCATGAAAGCAAAACATCCGAAATCAAATAAGAACATCAAATCAAGTCCAGACCCATCAAATGACCGATGAGCCTCGTGGGCCGATTAGTTAGACATACTAAGTTCGAACTTCAATCTAACAAAAAACTTGTTGCAGTAAGATACGTGCGGAAACAAAGATGCAAATTAAAATGAATGTTCATAGTGCCGGTTGGAGTGGTCGAAGATGATCTCCTCATTGATTTCGATCCTTCTCCTCCTTCCTCCTTTGAAGTCTCTCGTATGTTCTTCTCCTCCCCCCCCCCCCCCCCCACCTCATTTGTTGTCATTTCTGCTCCTTTATACTTCCCTCTCTGATCTTTCTCTTTTTTATTTGTGCCACCTATCTTCATCAAATCTTCTAGCCATTCGATATTCGACATGTGTCCAGCTAGTGCCTTGTCCTCTTGATTCTCTACTGATCCTGTCAGGTGGTATATGTAGGACCTGTCCTGTGGTCCAAATTTGTCTAATTAAGCAGTGTATTCTCCTTTTGTGCCGCGTCCATTATGTGTTTCCATTGCAGCTAGCGTCCAATAAAGAGTTGCCCGCACCTATGTGACAAATAGGGGATTATCGGCCCATAAAATAAGAATATATGAACATGGGCCGGAAATGGTTGGATGACGTGGAATGTTGGAAAAAGGGATAAATACATGTAGTCCGAATTTCTTTCATACACTATTAGAGAAAATATAGTGTCTTTTTCCATGTCAAAATTGGTATAAAAATACAAGCCATCAAATTTTCCCAAACTTGAATCCTTGTCCTCAAGCAAAATTTAGAGATTTAGGGCAAGGTATTCAATTAGAACTAGCCACACGAGGAAGGTAAATAGCCATAACAACAAACATCCCCTTATGTACAACAGCTTAGACATCATTTAGTACATTTTAGCATGACTTAATTTTCAGTCAAAGTGGAAAAGAGATGAGTCTAATGGAGATTTCTACTCCGAATTCTTTGATCTCATTAACAGAATTTGACATGCACAATCCACAGAACCAAGGATATTAATCAAGTAAATAAATGGCTAACAGAAAACTTGCAAAAACTAGCTATTAAGAAAGGACAACAAAAACGTGCATATAAAATAGTGGTGTTTGATTAAATCGACAGTATTAGGGAAACAAATTTAAAAACTCTCACCGAAAATGGCGCCAAAAACTTGTTGTGAGAAATTTGTTTAAGTATGGAAAATAGTATTCGCACGCTAGGTACTGGTACATGGAGATCGGATTCCCTTTTATAGAAATATAAACAAGTTTTAAATTTATAATCTCAACTACACTTCTCAGGTTGCAAGTAGACAACCGTCGTCTATGTATAGAATGTGGTCGATCCACAAGGAGAGAATAAAATTATATTTCACTACTACTATCAAGAGAAATCGATTCGTGGGAAGAAATGACTAATGAATGTAGATAGCTAAGAAGAAAAGACATATTTTTTTATATTTTTAGATTTTATAATTTGTTTGGTTGTTTTTATGTTTAACTAGAAAACTTAAGGTAATCAGGGTCTAAAGTAAAATCTCTTGCTCAACAATATGTAAGATATAGGCATGAGGGATCATTCCTATGGGGGACTTGGTAAACAGATATCATTTCTTCTATATTTGCATTCGGATGGTGATACTAATGGCGGATGCTTCTCATTCTCATGAAAAGTACCCTTCAGTCTCCTACTCTCGTATTCGAATCGAGTCAATACACCATTAGGTGATACTACATTAGAGATCCGCAGAAATCCTCTCTCGATTCATTCTACTTAAGAAGATAACAATTAATACCGAGAGTTTTTACTTCTCGCAACTTGCTAACCTTCCGGCTCAAGCATGTTGTTAATGACATAAGCCCCTTCTCAGGGAACCATCACATGAAGAGGAAAAATCACAAGCAGGACATTCATAAGATAAACGATAAGATCAAATGCCATGAAACATCCAAAATCAAATAAAAACATCAAACCAAGTCCAGACCCATCAAATGACTCCTCAGCCTCATGGGCTGATTAGTTAGACATACTAAGTTTGAATTTAATGTAACAGAAAACTTGATGTAGTACGATAACGTGCGGAAGTGAAGATGCAAATTAAAATGAATGTTCATAGTGTTGGTTGGAGTGGTCGAAGATGATCACCTCATTGATTTCGATCCTTCTCCTCCTTTCTCCTTTGTTGTCTCCCGGTATGTTCTCTCCCCCCCTCCCCTCATTTGTTGTCATTTTTGTTCCTTTATACTTCCCTCTCTCTGATCTTTCTATTTTTTATTTTGCCACCTATCTTCATCAAAGCTTTTAGTCATTCGATATCCGACATGTGTCCAACTAGTGCCTTATCCTCTTCTTCTCTACTGCTCCTGTCAGGCGGTATATGTAGGTGGTGATACATGTCTTGTGGTCCAAATTCGTCTGATTACGCAATGTGTTCCCCCTTTGTGCCGTGTCCATTCTATGTTTCCATTGCAGCCAGCGTCCAATAAAGAGTTGCCCACACCTATGTGACAGACAGGGGATTATCGACCCACAAAATAAGAATATACGAACATGGGTTGGAAATGGTTGGATGACTTGGAATATTGGAAAAAGGGATAAATACATATAGTCCAAATTGTTTTCATACACTATTAGAGAGAAATATAGTTCCTTTTTCCATGTCAAAATGGGTATAAAAATACAAGCCATCAGGTACATCTATGTAGGATATGTAAGTTAGGTGTATAGATCATACCATTGCTTCCCCAAACTTAAACACAACACTATCCTCAGTGTTGGCTAAGTTCGGGAGAGACCAGATAACATGGGAGAGGCGGGGGCATGACTAAGATGAGGAAGGCTCGGGGGTAGAGGAAGTTTTCTTCTTCAGTTTTCTGCGGGGTGTTGTTGTGCTTTTCTCTTTCTTGTGGTGTGTCTTGCAGTAGTGCTAGGAGAGTTTTTTGTGGCAGGGATAACATTTGTTGGTGGGTCTTCAGGATTTTGTATCTTCGGTGTTCTGGGGTCGGATAATTCAGTTAGCTTTCTGATGACCAAGTTGCTATCCGGGTTTGGCCACTAAATTTTCCATGCAAATTCTTGAGGAGGAGATAGTGTCTATCGTTAAGATGCCAAGGCTGCAGGGTTCTGAGATCAACTGTCATTGCTCCACTAGTGGGCTCCAGTGTTGTTTGGTCCAAGTTCCATAATATTGCAATGGGTGTTATGAGGCCTCCGAACACTATGGCTCGGGTCTTCAGCAGCGTGCTCTTGTGCCAAGGTTTTATCTTGTTCCCATGCAATAATGCGTGAATGATTTATAAGCCATTGTCCAGAATGTGAGCCTTTGTGTTGAAATGGCCCCGAATTGTGGTGGTGAGCAGTCGGTGGAAATAACAGATAACCGAGTTTGAGATTGTCGACGTTCGAGCACGGGCGCACTCCAGATGCTCATCAGTAATAGCTTCTAATGTTCAGTAGGTGTCAAATTTTGGTGGTGTCTATCGTTCAGGCATGAGAGGAAGATAGAGGACTTCGCCAAGCTTCTGGTAGGACCATGTGAAGATCTGGTGAACAGTCATCGGAGATTTCTTTCTATCTCAGGGTTAAACTCAAGATCAGAATCAGGCTGACAAAATTCTCTTTCACTAGTGTGGAAATGCTCTCTATCACTACTTCACATAATGATAAGATATCAATTTGTATTAGTTAGTGGCTAGTTAATTGTGGTGGGTAGTTAGAAGATACTACATTGTATTAGTCATGGCTAGTTAAGAAAGTATGGGTAGTTAGTTATATTTATAGTTTTATATTAGTTATTGTAACTACCTTTGCATGTTATAAATACATGCATGGGTTTTCGATTCAAGGGCCTTTGAAAATGTGTTTACCAATTAGGTAATTGGAGTTTGGTCCACTCCATACGACTCATGGAGATTTGTCATCTCGAATTGACAAATTATTAATAATTGTGTTTAAGATTCTTGCACTTTTACTATTGATAATAGTTATCCTATTTTTATTTTTAATTATATTTTAAGTTTGTATCAATTGGTATTAGAGCCTCAAAGATCCTAGTAGCAGAGCACAAAGAAGCAACAATCATTCAGGAGGAATCAACTTTACACATTACAAGCGAAAGGTCATTTCATAATAAGAATAGTTGAAGTTCGTATTGGTTCAAAAATTTCTCTTGGTCCAAAGATGGAGTTAATCAAGTTTGAAGGCTTCAACTGCACCTACAAAATATTATTATTAATTTTATTTTCTTCGCCTTGAGGACAAGGTGAAATTTTAGGAGGGGTGTATTGATAAGATACCACTTTGTATTAGATAGTGGTTGGTTAATTAAATAGTAGGTAGTCAGAAGATACCACTTTGTATTAGTTAGTGACTAGTTAAGAAAGTAGTGGGTAGTTAGTTATATTTGTAGTTTTGTTATAGTTATTGTAACTATCTTTGCATGTTATAAATACATGCATAAGTTTTAGATTTAGGTGAGCCTTCGAAAATGTGTTTATAAGTTATGTAATTGGAGTTTGGTCCACTTCGTAAAGACTTATAGAGATTTGTCATCTCGAATTGACAAATTATTAGTAGTAATTGTGTTTAAGATTCTTACACTTTTACTAGTAATAATAGTTATTCTATTCTTATTTTAATTGTATTTTCAGTTTGTATCACATATAAACAAGGTTAGTAGGTTAGCAAAACCACAGTAAAATAAGAAAACGATCAGAAAACAAGAAAAATAAGTAATGAAAGAAAAACAAAAAGAAACCATGGCTAAATACAAGCAAAATATTTAACAATGTACAAATAGAATTCAATCTCTTTTGGAAAAATGTTCAGATTAGGGTGCACATAGCATTTCCCCAGTAATGGCGAAAAACACGACTTGAATCATGAATGATGTGAAAACAGCAATAAACGTCATGCTTCGCATGAGCAAAGGAACGTCTTAGAGAATAAATGCTCCTTTACGTTTGAATACTTCCATAGAGACAAATACCACCACTTCACAGAGAAATTTTGAATAACTTTTAAAATTTATAAATCCTCCACATACACGACGAGACTGCAAGTACATAGTAGTCAATGTAATATTTGAGGTTCTTTCCAAGGAAGAACACAACTGACCCTATGCAAAGAGTTTTTCCGAAAAGAGTGGTGATGCGAGAATTACATGCACAAAATACTAGCAATTATACTAGATCGAATCAAGTAATAAAGATTAAATAAGAGTTGTTGATCCTATGAGAACTAGTGACTTAATTACATTCTAACCAAAGTTAATTAATTAGAAAAAAAAATATTTGGGATTTAAAATAAAATAGAATTAAAGATTATGTCAATCTCAAATATTCAAACCCTTAAGTAATGAGAGATAAAATGAAAATGCAAACCTTTAATCCCACCTTATCTCTTGATTAATAATAAAATCTTCTTTAGAATTCAAATGATGGAAAGATCACCAAAAGTATAGATTTTGGACAACCTAACTACACAAAATTAAGAATAGATAAAAAATAGCTAAACAACTCAACTTAGATCTACTTTAATTAGGATGCTTTCATATGTAAATCTATACTATTAATTACCAAAACTAGTTAATTAATAATCCACAATTAGCAGTCTCAAATCAGATGACCAAAAATCAAAACTAGTCCCTAGCAACGGCACCAAAATTTTGAGGCGAGAATTGCATGTGCAAAATACTAGCAAGTATATACTAGGTCAAATCAAGTAACAAAGAGTAAGTAAGAGTTGTCAATCCCATGAGGACTAGTGAATTAATTACCTTCTATCCATAGTTAATTAATTAGAAAAAATAGATTTCTGATTTAAAATAAAATAGAATTAAAGATGTTGTCAATCTTAAATATTCGAACCCTTAAGTAATGAGAGAAAATTAAAATGCAGACCTTTAATCTCAACTTATCTCTTGATTAATAATAACATCTTTAGAATTCAAGTGATGGAAAGATCGTCAAAAGTATAGGTTTTGGTTAGGACAACTCAACTATCCTAAATTAAAAATAGATAAAAGTAGCTAAACAAGCCAACTTCGATCTACCTTAATTAGGATTCTTTTAGATGCAAATCTAAGTTATTAATTACTGAAACTAGTTAAATAGTAATTCACAATTAACGATCTCAAATTAGATGACCAAAAATGCCAACTTGGGTTCTGCCTTGAAACTCTCTCGCCAAGAAACTCGGCTCAGGTCCGTAAGGCGTGCCCCGAATTTACAAAGGACCTTACTGAGATTGATCAAACTCGACCCGGTTCAGTATAAAATGATTCTGATAAAGTTTAGATCAATTATCATGCATAAAATTCACATGCAATTATTGTTAATCAACTAATAATAAACACGTAAATCTATCCAGCTATGATAAAAGCATTAAGAAAAGGCCATACTTTGGTTCACAGAATTCTAAATTCATAAAATAAACTAAGATAAATTGGGTTCAAGATCGATCTTCTCAAAATAACGAAGTGACTCCATAAACAATTGATTGACACTTTTTTAAAATTGAAGAGAAAAATATAATAAAGTGAATGTAAATATTAAATGAAACTCCCAAATAGTATACAATTCCTGTCGAGACTATATTGAAAACGAATGCCAAAAACCTTGGATTCTTCAATCATCGATTGATTTGCAGTGGCACACAGTTGAAATTATTCTCTCATGTCAAGTGTGGCTAGGGCTCTAAACTCCGATATTTCATCCTCTATGTGTTCGTGGTATATTCATATTTATAGGTATGATGATCTCCTAGGGTTTCAAATTGGTTTAGCGACTCAAATCCGAGTGAAAGTCATTAGCGAAATCATGACCGTTGACCCCAACCTCCTAATAAGGTAACCCGGCCTGAGTTGAATGCCATCCGGCCCATGTTATGTATATCGGGCGGAGCCCAATTGGAACTCGATCTATCCATCTTACCCAGCCCGGGCATAACATTGACCCGACCCGAGTTTGTGTACCTTTAGGCATAATTTGGGCTTCGGTTTTTGCATTCTTTATGTCCAATCATTCTGTACCTCCGAAATGATGTTTCTCATAGCAAAGTAAAACAATAGTGGCTAGCATTGGACTCGAAAGAATTTAAGAGAAAAATAGATGTATGCAATGATATAAACTATAAAAAAAATAACCTACATGATGCATGTAAAATATGTATAAAAATGCATGCATCAAGTGGAAATGACGATTTAAATAGAAATGAAAAGAAATTAAAGAAACAATTTAGTTGCAACTAGTTTTATAGAAATCGGTTACACTAATTTTTTTTATGATTTTTTTCTAAATGTATCGAAAGGGTTAAAAAGTAATAGTTGAGAGAGCATAAATCAAATATCTATGTGATTTGGTACTAGGGCTTACTGTGAAATTTTGCTTTGGGATTATTGTTCCTTAATCAATAAGAGAGGAGTAAAGTAGCAGCAATTACCCCTAGGCATGTGTATTCTGGCTCTCATGGAGAATAACGTCTAACGATTGTATCGCTTGCGTGCTTATCAATAGTCAGACTCATACATGGGTCACCAAAGCTTCACCGCTTCACTTTCACAAAAATAGTCTACTATAGAGCTTTGGTTTCCTTGGTGGAGGTATGACCTGACGAACCACGCACCCCTTGACTCAAAGGACCTCAAAGATGTAGATTGACATTCGACCAACCTCTCGTCCTGTATCTAATCCCAACCAAAGATGAATCCCTTTTGGGCGAAGCTAGTTCATGGAATTCAGGCAAACAGCTCTTTCTTTCGATGGAGTGCTAGCCCTCAATGGCATCCATAGTTGTAACTTAGCTTCCACGCCACCACTCGGCCTACTCGCGAAAACATGAGAAATAGATCTCCCTCTCAGATTGGATGTTACTGATTCAATAAATTTTGGGGCAAATTCATTGACATAAATGGAACAATAAAAGAGAAGAATCAAGAGTAACTCGAACTCGCTTCCTGGTGTACTCAAAATGTGCAGCTTATGACCCTCAAAGCATTCCGAAATTATCATCCTGCCTCTCGACACGCATACAATGATCAAGATCAAGCACCCTCTCGGATAATGGTCGAAAATGATGAAGAGAAGCCTAAACGATAAACATTTTTCCTTGAGAAATAAAAAATCATAACAGAGGAAAATAGGAACTCCATCACACCTTGATGGATAATGTAATGCCCCAAAATCAAACTCCGCCATATGGTGAAGACCAACCTGAAGACGCTACAAATACTAAACATTGACTACAAAATTGACCAAGACTTGGTCAACATACATGACAGGTTAGCAACAGAAGGAATAGAAATAATGAAGGAATGTCGAAGATACAATAAATCTCGGGAATCAAAGAGTTACTAAATGGTCTCGAAAGAAAGATATCATAATGATTACATCAGAGTTCATAATGTAGAAAGTAAACAAAATTAAATAACTAGGCCCTTCGGTTCATGTACTTTGTCTTCACCTAAGCATCGTCGCAGCATACCAACTCAACACATAGCCATGTGGAAATCAAACATAGGAGAGACAATTCTCCCATAAGGTTTACAGCCTAGTGGGGGAAGCAATAACAATATGATAGAATAAATCAATAAAGGGTGAGTGGAGTCATACCTTTGCCAAAGGATTAATCATAAGAATCATTATTAAAGATATAAAATCAATAGATAACATTGAGCCAAGCGATCATATGAGACTTCATAAATCTTGGAGTTAGAAATCATGCTTGATAAAAGTGATAACATGCGATATACATGCTTGATTTGGTATTCATGCTTCTTTATCTTGGGTCATATTTAAAAAAATCAGGTGACTTTAAATTCCTTCATCCTTTACTTATTATAGGATGGGTCCTTGTTCTTCTATTTGATGCGCCGAACAAAATGATACAATCACGTGTGGGTCAATGGTTGATCAAGCCATGACCAAGGGAGCGACCCTTATCATAGAGGCACTTGGCATAGGCTGATAACCCAATAATTATCTTTCATCTTATCTTATTAGCCACTTTAGAATCTTACATTTCGTTGTTCAAAATAAATCCTGAATCAATGGTTCAATGATAAGCATAAATCAAAATAAGAGTTCATGTCTTGGATCAAGATAAAATCATATATCTATAATCAATGAAAATCATGTTAGGTCTGAGCAGGATCAGGGGAGTCTCAAATCAAATTTAAAATCGGAACAAGTGGGAATAAGATGGTTCTTGGTTACCTTAACCCAAGCGTGGTTCATAATATGAACTCGGTCCGAGTGTAAGTTACACTCAGGCCAGATTCGGGGAAAAGCATCGTGCAGCGTTGGGTCGGCGCACGATTAAACCGGGCCGGGTTCAGTAGAGCCCGAGCTGGGTAATAAAATGTCGAGAGCTTTGGCCGTTCATTGTCCACCCGGGTCGAGTTCATAGTGAACCGGGATGGATTCCACGAACACGATTCAGGCGGATGCGCTGCCCGGTCCGAGTTCATAGCAATCTAGGCCGGTTTACGTGAAATGTTAGGGGTTAATCAACTACTATCTAAACATGTAATCCAACATATAATCAGGCAATGTCTCGAACATGATCATGAGATAAACAAACATGACAAGATCAACAACATTCATGCAAATACATCAATACATAAAGTTTAATGAACAAATCTAACTACCAAAGAACAAGCAAAATGTTATAGTGAGTGCTACATGATGCAGATAATGACAATGCAAGAAAACATGTCAAACAATCAGAATAAAACATTCTTATCATTCATTCTTATCATCAATTAAGTGTTCAACGTATTGATCATGCGCATGACTTGAATCAACTCTAATCTTACGGACAGGCGTATTCTAAATGGAGTAAACAAGGTGATTTCTATAATTACCCCTGAGCTTGCGCCCTCTCCCCAGCTGAATCTCGTTCACCTGCATGACAATGGTGGTCGCAGTGATGTGAGGAGGTGTTGTAGGAAAATGACAGAAACATAAAGGGAAGAAGGATTCCCAGTTGGCTTTTTAATAGAGGTGAGATTTCGTGCAAGATCTTCCCAGTGTGCGAGAGGTGTACAGTCGGCCAGAATTATTTTTCAACACTCGAATAGGGGTTATGAGAGGAGACAGTACATTTAATTTCATTTAATTTTTATTCTCTATTGATTTCTTTTCACACATTTGAATTTCCCAAATTATTAGGGATCCTGGCATCGTAGCTATTAACTCTTTCTAGCTGGCCATTTTGTTCTTGTTTTATTTATTTATTGGATTTAATTCACATGGTGCTACCATCATCTGGGACGCCTGGTCCTTCATCCACGGTCTATAAATGTTGATCTATCTCGGCCGCCCGATCCTTGATCGACGGCCGAGATTACTTTTTTTCTTTCAATGACTTCAGGCGCAGCCCTCCTCTCCCTCTATCTTCTTCGCCCGTGCAGCAGCTCCTCCCTCTCTCTTCTTCATCCACAGTGCCATGTGCTCAAGCCATCCGCCTCCGCTATCGACAGCCGCCGTGCTCTCGCCCCGCCTCTGCCGCTCTCTCGCCCCATCCGCACTGTCGCCTTCCACCCTCTTGTCGATATCGGCCGCATCTGACGCGTGATCCGGTCATCCACACGCGATCCGGCCAGATCCGCATGGATCTGCCACTCTCTCACCCCCGTCGTCGCTCTCTCGCCCCCCTCCACTGGTCTCTCAACCTGCTGCCGCCGCTCTCGCCCCCACCGCTGCTCTCTCGCCCCCCTCCGCCGCCGTCTCGCCCCGCCGCTGCCGCTCTCGCCCCCGCTGCCTGACGTGAACTTATCATAGTTATGAAATTTTGGATTCTCACACAAGAAATAATTCTAATCACGTTTTAATTTTACTCAAGAGTTCACGTAACTGCAAGTGCACAGGTCGAGTAGAAACCCTGAGTGTCATTACCTCGTTGATTTAGATCAATTACTTATTCTACTTATATCTCAGAAATTGTCACGAAATTATAAAAGAATAAATCAGATGAATAAAGGAACATGGATTAAGAATAATAAAGAAAAGTAAGAAAAGATTAAGGAGTGAAGGAAGAGATTTCCTCGTAATGAACTCGTTGATGCTATTGCAATCGCCGTATCCGACTTACTGATTTTATAATCTCATTCTATCTCTCAATCTGTCGGTGTATCTATAAATTAAGAAGAGAGTCATCGCTAATCACTAAATTAATATTACTGATTAATAAGATTCTTATCCTTAATCAGAAGAATAGTTCGATCTCTCGATCTCCTACAACTCATTCTTTTAATCTTAATCAAGTGATCAGAATGCAAATGACACCTCACCCGACTGTAAGGATTCTCATCTCATTACAGCCACTGTGGCAAATCTCTCGATCCTTAAATGAACATTAAACAACAATTACTAGAAACATAGCAAGTAATGTGGCTAATTTCTCCTCTCGGATGAAATTAGCTAAAGCAGAAAAATAATTGATCTCTCGATCTAATTAAAATCAGACATAAATTCTAAACAGCCATGCATCTCGTAAATAGAAATGAGGAGTCAAATTCACGATATCAAAAAGTCAGAATAAAAGTCAGCATCAACAAAGTTTCATCACGAGAGATTCTAGAATCTTCTTTAGTTCATCTTCATTCTTCCCAGCCTTTGCCTTTCTCCTTTCACTCCCCCCTTCTCGCCTCCCCCTCTATCCGGCCTCTTCTCCCCTTTTTGTTTCATCCCCTGTTCAAAAATTCAAATTTCGAAAAGTGATTAGTCTTCTCTTTTAATCATTCAAATTTTGTGGAAATGAATTACCTTTTTTGGCACGACCTGCATGGGGCTCACCAACTGACTATCTGATATGGGGTAGATAATTCCTGCATCCAAAAGTTTAATCACTTCTTTTTTCACTACTTCCTTCATTGCTGGATTAAGCCTTCTTTGTCTCTCTATGGAAGGTTTATAGTCCTTTTCCATATGGATGCGATGCATGCATATAGCAGGATTAATTCCTTTGAGATCATCCAATGTGTATCCGATGACATGCTTGTAAGCTTTCAACTTATCCAATAGTTGCTGAAGTTGAGTTGTCTTTAGATCTACACTGACAATTACTGGATAAGTGAAGTCTTCTCCTAAAAATTCATATTTGAGATTTTGAAGAAGTTTCTTTAACTCTTGCTTTATTGGCTTCTTTGAGCTAGACTGTTGCATGAACTCTGCATATTGGTCTTCTAGTGGAGTGTCAGGATGTTGTATTTTAGTTGAGAGCATATGACTTGTAAGAATGCATGCTTCTTCTTCTGTCCACAAAGATGATTATTGGGCTTCAAGGGATACTTCCAGAGAGGCTGATATGTGAATGACTAATGCCACTTTCTGTATAAGGAAATCCAGTTGCTCAGGTTGAAGATGGTGATCTTCCATGTCTGGGCAATTAATAATGTGATTCAGTCGGAATTCGGCTGTGTCATCATCTATTTGAAAGGTAAGGCGACCTTGTTTAACGTCTATCACTGCTCCTGCGGTAGCTAGGAAGGGTCTCCCCAACAAAATGGGAGTTCGATTGTCTTCATCCATGTATAAAACCACAAAGTCGGCTGGTATGTAGAAATTGCCTACTTTGATGGGTATGTCCTCCAGAATTTCTTGTGGAATTTTTATAGGTCTGTCTGCTAATTGGAGAGACATATTCGTGGGTTTAATATCACCCATTTCAAATTTCCTACACAATGACAGAGGAATAACACTCACTTAGGCACCAAGATCGCACAAGGCTCTTCGTATCCTTCAGTTTCCAATTTCACAAGGTATGGAGAAACTCCCTGGATCTTTTAGCTTCGGAGGTAATTTATTTTGAATTACAGCACTTGCCTCAGCAGTTAGCGCGATTGTTTCATTTTCTTGTATCCTCCTCTTCTTTCATAGAATGTCCTTCAGGAATTTGACATATGCTGGCATTTCTTGAATAGCTTTCACGAAAGGTACATTGATATAGAGTTTCTTTAGGATCTCTATAAGCTTGCCAAATTGTTGATCATGTCGAGATTTCTCAAGGGCTTTAGGAAATGGTATCCGAGAAGAATAACTAGGATGTCCTTCGGCAAGCTGTTGTTTGGATTTATTTTGTCCATTCATTGTATCTTCTAGTTGAACCGCCTCACTTTGATCACCAATTCCCTTGGTTGCCTCTGTCGAGACTTTTGCTCTTGTTCTTTTAGTGTTATCTATTATTTTTTCACTTCTTAAAGTTACAGTTTGAACTTGTTCCTTTGAATTCTTCTCCGACTGTCCAGGTAAGATTCCCGGTTGTCTTGAAGAGGATGCAGCTTGTTGAACTATTTGAATTTCCAGCATTTCGTTATGAATGGAAAGACTTTCAATTTTCTCGAACATTTTCTGCATCAAAGTGTCCTGTTTTGACATATATTTTTCCATCATTACTTCTAACTTGTTGGTGGAAGATGACCCTTGGTCTGACGAAGAGTTTTGAGGTTGTGCTCTCTAATCAAATTTGTTTTGCCAAGTGGGAACTTGAGTTTGTTGAGGATTGTCTCTGTAGGAAAATTTTGGATTGTTCCTCCATCCAGGATTGAAAGTGTTAGATATGGATCATTATTCAATGGATAAGGGCCTATCGCATTAGCCTGTTGTTGATGCCCTTGTTGTTTTAGTAGCTCACAATGCACAGAAATGAGATCAGGCGAACCACATATTTCGCAACATCTTGCTATCATATTGAGAGTAGGAGTAGCTTCGTTGAGTCCTAGTCTACTAATTGCTTTTTGAACTATATACTCCACTTGAGAAGAAAAATCCTTACCGTCAAATCGAGTTTGAGTTAATGCAGCTGACTCATTAGACCTTGAATGAGCTAGGAAATGTTGATTCCTGGCTATTTCTTTTATAAGTTGATAGGCTTGTCTACATTTTTCTTTATAAACACACCATCGACAGCGTTATCGAGCGCCACTTTTGAAGTGTAGTTGAGTCCATTGTGGAAGGATTGAACCAAAATCCATTTGCTTAAGCCATGATGAGGACACGACCTTAGCAATGTCTTAAACCTTTGCCAGGCTTCATACAGCGTCTCCTGATCTTTTTGCACAAAGCCGATGACTTGATTTCTGATTCTTATAGTTTTACTAGGAGGAAAATATTCTGACAAAAATGCTTTTACTAGTTGCTCTCAGGTAGTTAATTCTCGGGATTTCAATGATTGTAGCCATTGCTTGGCTTTACCCCTTAACGAGAAAGAGAAGACCCTTAGTCTCAATGCCTCTGGCGATACTCCATTCAACTTGGTTGTCTCGCATATTTCCAAAAAGTCTTTAAGATGTTGATTTGGGTCCTCATTTGGAGTTCCTCCAAATTGGTTCTGTTGGATTGTAGAGATTAGAGATGATTCTAACTCGAAATTATTGGCTTGAATGGCAGGCATCAGAATTGCAGACTCCAGTCCATCTGCAGTGGGAGTATAGAGTTCTTCTAATGATAGGAGTGGTGGTCGTGGTTGGAGTGGCTCTTGTTGTTCAGCCATCATTTCTGCTTCTGGATCAGAATTCTCCTCGAGCTCTGGATTGATTGCTGCTTGCACCTTCAAGAAGGGATGTTCTGTTCTTATACTCTCGCACTCTTTTTTTAAAAGTTCGATCTATTTCAGGATTTAGTTCAAGCAGTTGGCTACGGATGTTTCTGGGCACATACTAATCCCTGAAATCAATGAAAAGGATTCAGACGTGAATAGCACTTAAATAAACTAAGCAAGGATATAAATAGAAAATAAATAAATAATCTAAATCCCCAGCATCAGCGCCAAAAACTTGACGCGAACTTATCGTAGTTATGAAATTTTGGATTCTCACACTAGAAATAATTCTAGTCACGTTTTAATTTTACTCAAGAGTTCACGTAACTACAAGTGCACAGGTCGAGTAGAAACCCTGAGTGTCGTAACCCCGTTGATTTAGATCAATTACTTATTCTACTTATATCTCGAAAATTGTCACGAAATTATAAAAGAATAAATCAGATGAATAAAGGAACATGGATTAAGAATAATAAAGAAAAGTAAGAAAAGATCAAGGAGTGAAGGAAGATATTCCCTCGTAATGAACTCGTTGATGCTATTGCAATCGCCATATCCGACTAACTGATTTTATAATCTCATTCTATCTCTCAATCTATCGGTGTATCTATAAATTAAGAAGAGAGTCGCCGCTAATCACTAAATTAAGATTACTGATTAATAAGATTCTCATCCTTAATTAGAATAAGAGTTCGATCTCTCGATCTCCTATAACTCATTCTTTTAATCTTAATCAAGTGATCAGAATGCAATTGACACCTCACTCGATTGTAAGGATTCTCATCTCATTACAGTCACTATGGCAGATCTCTCGATCCTTAAATGAACAGTAAACAGCAATTACTAGAAACATAGCAAGTAATGTGGCTAATTTCTCCTCTCGGATGAAATTAGCTAAAGCAGAAAAATAATTGATCTCTCAATCTAATTGAAATTAGATATAAATTCTAAACAGCCATGCATCTCGTAAATAGAAATGAGGAGTCAAATTCACGATATCAAAAAGTCGGAATAAAAGTCAGCATCAACAAAGTTTCATCACGAGAGAATCTAAAATCTTCTTTAGTTCATCTTCATTCTTCCCAGCCTTCGTCTTTCTCCTTTCACTCCCCCCTTCTCGCCTCCCCCTCTGTCCGGCCTCTTCTCCCCTTTTTGTTTCATCCCATGTTCAAAAATTCAAATTTCAAAAAGTGGTTAGTCTTCTCTTTTACTCATTCAACTTCTCCACTAAAAAATGAAAAACATTTAAATATGCTCAATTTTTGCGTAAATTCGTGGATTTAATTATAGTGATTATAAGTACATAAAAGAGGTGATCACTGTCGCTCTCTCGTCCCACCACCGTCGCTTTCTCGCCCCCTCCGCCGCCGTCCACCGCTCTCTCATCTCGTTTCCGCCACTCTCGCCCCCGCCGCCGCTCTCTCATCCCGTCGCCGCTCTCTCGTCCCCTTCGCCACTCTTTCGCCCCGCCGCCGCCGCTCTCACCCCGCCGCCGCCGCTCTCGCCCCGCCGCCACCGTGCTCTCGCCCCGCCGCCATCGTGCTCTCGCCCCGCCGCCGCTGCTCTTTGTGATATTGTAATGTGCGACTGTGAGACATATCATTCATTCCGATTGTAATGCAAGTTGTAATGCAAAGATTTTGTCATTTCATTCTTGTTGTCACCAAATGTTACATGTCCATGATTTGTTCATAAGCTCAAATGCTAAGGAGAAAGTAAGTCCAACTATAGTGTGTGCAATTCATGCTTATAGGATCACAGCTTTTGCTAAGGTATTCAATTTCATCTGTATTAATCTGGATTTTTCTTTCATCAGTTGCCCATGAAATCTTTTTATTGTACAAGCTATGAAATCAATCTATGATCAAGGATTAGTTGTGAGCTATGATAAGAATGGTGCAAAAACACTTTGAAGTCTGTAAAAATAGTATAATTCCTTCTATAATTTTATATTTCACTTAATTCATGTGTGTACTCCGATCAGGAAGGCAAAGGTGCATGTACTACAAAAGGATGTTAGCAGTAATGCTGAGCATGCCCCAAGAATGGTGAAGCATGGATCTTATATGAGCAGAATGAAATGACAAAATCTTTGCATTACAACTTGCATTACAACTCAAAATTACAATAAATGACAAAAATATGAGCAAAAAATTGTAACATAAACATCCTTGCATTAACTCAAAATTACAATAAAATGTACATGTTACAATTACAACATTCAACCCCAAATTGCAATGACTCTCTTATGATTACACAAATTAGATGAAATAAGACAAAAGTTGGGGCGGCCACGGGTGCGAGGGTTCCCGGCAGCGGCGGCCAGGGGTCACAAAGCAGCAGCGCTACGAGGGTTCCCGTGCATCGGTGAGAGATGGCGAGGTGGCGATGATGAGGGGTCGCAGCGGCAGACAGAGGCGGGATGTGCGAGGGTCGGCGGTGCTCGGCGGGTCTGTTCACCGGCGCTTGGCAGAGGAGCTCGAAAGGGGAGCGGCAGCGGACAGGGAGGGGGTCGCCGAGGCTTGAGGTCAGCGGCGGACAAGGAGGGGTCACATGGGTGGGGGTCTGGTGACCCCCACCGATCTCCGTGTATCACGGCTATGTGAGGTCGGCGGCTGAAGCTCGGAGGCGGATGCGGCAACACAAGGAGATCATTGGGGTCACGGCATGCTTGTGATCGAGGATGAAGTTCGGCGTGCAGGGGATCGTCATCGCCGGGAGGACAGAGTTGCGCAGATCTGGCTGGAGATCGGCGAAATTCGACGGATCTGGCCGAAGGTCGTGCAGATCTGGCTGGGGGACCGTCGCTGCGGGAGATCTAGCCGGGGGACCGCCGTTGCACGAGATTTGGCCGGAGATCATCGAGGTACGATGGAGGTCATGCAAATTTGGTCCATCGTCGGCTTCGGAGCATCGGGGGCGAGACGGCGAAAGGCGACAGGGCGGACGACGGCTCTCGATCTCGGCGAGACGGCGGAAGGCAACGGGGTGAGAGAGCGGCGGAGGCATGATTGCGCAGCGCGGCAGCGAGCGGCGGAGGGTAAGATCGGGACGAAGAAGAGAGAGAGAGAGGAGAGAGCAGAGAGGAGATGCTCTGTCCGAGGTCATTGAAAAAAGAAAAAAACTTAATCTCGACCGTCGATCAAGGATCGGACGGCCGAGACAAAGCAACAAATGTACACGGTGGATGAAGGATTGGGCGACCCAAATGATGGTAGCACCATGCTACCATATCATGGGAATTAAACCCTTATTTATTTATATTTTTCTCAGTTACATATAAACTCGGTGGAAACTACTTGCTGGATCTCCCTCTCGGGATCTGATGTGATGAATTCCTCAGCTTGACAAAAATGCATTCGCCAGTTCTAAGTAATAATAGGAAAAACAACAATGTAATGAAATAAGAAACCGACCTACTACATATCATAAAATCAAAAGATAAAGTAAATAATTAAACATCCCTAACAAACATTGTAACGCCCCCAAATCGACCCTCCCCACCCCACGTGGCGAAGCCCAACCTTAAGGCGCTACGGCATGCTATGACTTTGACCATAATGTTGATCATATCTCAGTCAAGAATCGAGACACGTCAGCGGAAAATAACAAAATAAAAGAAGATAACATGAATATGCGGAAGTCTAAAAAGTGGTTACATCATTCCTAAAGAATATAATAAGATTCTACATCATGAAGCTATAAATGCGGAAGGAAAAAGAAAAACTAATAAACACTCTAAAAAACCCTATGGTTCATGTGTTGTTCTATCGCCAGAGCTTCATCACCACACGCCTACTCTACCACGTCACTGACTTTGTCCTGTAGAAATCAGACACAGGGGAGGAGGTCCTCCCTTGAGCTTTACAGCCTAGTGGGGAACCACATAATATACAATGCATGACATAAATATAATAATCAGCAATAAATAATCATGCTTGACTTGAACGTGAAAGGTAACATGTCAGTATCATGGATCATAATAAGAATAAGAGCAGAGGATATCATGAATCAGGAGAGTAACATGATGATTAATAAATATGAACTTATAGCATACTTGGAAATTATGACAGTAACTTGACTTGACTTGAACATGCTTCTTGATCTTGGTTATTAATTAGCAATCAGGGTGACTTTAGGTGCCTTTAGTTCTTGGGGTATGCCGAGCAAATGATACGGCCTTGTGCGGATCAGTGGGTGATCAAACCATGACTAAGGGAACGATCCTTATCTTGATGTACTTGGCTTGGGCTGGCAACCCATTGTTAATCTTTCATCTGATCTTATTAATCACTTTGAATAACTTGTAGCTCTTTGTTCTTTGTTTAATGAATACGATGAGATTAATAAGAAAATAAATCAAAGAGAGAATAGATCTTGGAAATCAGTGAGGGATCCTTGTAGGGTCAGGAAAATAGGATCAATTGTACATAGGTAATATTCAGATTAATAAGATAGTTAATTAATAAATATAATAAAAAGGTTCTTGAAAATTGGTATGAGGTAAATCAGGAAAAAGAGTTCATATTGGAATCATAAGGCAATCGATAACGTTCATATCAAAATAAGGGAAGACTGATGGGTAGAAAATGAAGGGCTGTTTTGTGGCCCGGCACGGCCGTGACAACATAGTGGCAGGATCGTGCCGATCTGGATGACGGGTTCTACATAGGAGGTTGCATGGGCGTGTCATAAGAGAGCACGACTATGACAGAGAGTGAGATCGGTCGACCGATTCAAGAGTCGGTCGACCAATTTTGTCCTGATCGTGCGGCTAGGCATCTAGCATGGCACGACCATGCCGGAAGAGTGGCACGGCCATGACCGATTGAGCGCTCGGTCGACCGACCTCGACCGGCTTTTTACTTAGTTCATCGGGTCATAGTACGGGCGTGCACATGGTGTGGAACGGCCGTAACAATAATGGCACGGGCGTGCCAGAGAGTGGCACAGCCATGACGGCGGCCGATTCCAGCCGGTTTCAATTCCAAAATTACATGGATGCTTAACGTACTTTCATTCTACTCTAAATCCTACATCCTAGCAATCAATAAGACAGAAATAGAACAAACAGAATTAATTCAAACAATAAGCAAATCAGGAATCAAACAATTCAAACAAGAATTCAATAATCAAACAAAAACCCTAAGACAACTTCTTGATCCTTTTCATTTCGTAATCAATTAGGGCATGGATTAGAACAATTCAGAGGTCATGCAAGGTGATTTCGATTCACCCACCTCCGTTCGCGATTAATCCGTCCTTCGATTCGTCGGAAAATTAACAACGGCGCCCCCTGTTTCCTACGCTCTCTGCCTCTACTCTTCCTCTCTATTTTTCCTCTTGATCTCTGCCTGTAGTTGGGACGACCAGGGCTGTTTCTTCTCGCACAGGATCAGCCACACAGAAGGGAGGGTTCGTGAGGTGTTCAGGGAAAAACCCCTTAATTTAATTTTGTATTCTTTTATAATGGTTTTCTCCTAGTTAGATGTGATATGATTAAATTTTTATCCCCACTTCTATACGGTTCTTTCCTTTAATTCTATTTTTATCCATTAAAATCTCCTCTTCTTTAAACCCAATCTGATTCTAAGTAATCAGATAAGTTCCCTAATTTGTAAAAGTCATCAAATCCCCTAATTCCTTGACTTTGAGTGAAATATGGACTCCTCTCTCTCAGTCGTCCCAGCCCATCACGTTTTCTTCTTTTCTTTTTTTTTTTCTTTTTTTATCTTTATGCTGGTTGTTACATTCTTACCCCCTTAAAAGAAAATTTGTCCTCGAATTTTGCACTAGTTAGAGGGCTTACCGAAAGGATGTGGAAATTCAAGGCGCATTTTCGATTCGAGTTCCCATATCGCATCATCATCATGATGGAAACGCCAAGCTACTCTAACCATGGGTACTTAGGACATACTATTGTATCCTCATGTTTCATGTCATTACTATTTGTTTATCCTTATACACCTATGTACTTTCCAAACAGATTGTAACCCAGATTTATAATATTCATCTAATACTCCTTATAAGACTTATTACTAAATGGACCGCAACCCAGACTTATGTTATTCATCTAGTATTTCTCTCTTTAGGACTTCATCATTTGAGTTCCAAATGCTTAGTTCCTCCAACATTTCATACGTAGCCTCATGAAGCCTAGTGAGCATCACTTGTGTCTGAGTGTATGTGCAATCGAGTTCATTTTTATCAAAATGGTGATTCACGGAGAACTCAGAATCTTTCAAACTTCATGTCATCTTCATTGTCACATATTAGCGTACTACTAAAAGAAAACAAACCTAAAACTCTTTTGACCGATGAACACTTCAATCTTTTCTACATAAATGTAGGCATAGTTTGAACACAATGTTCATGAGAACCTAAAGGTTTGAAGGGTGTTCTTAATGGAATCGCTCAACTTATAGTGATCATTCATTGCCAGGAAAATTATCTTCCTTACATCTTCTTCAACAACTCAAAACTGTTGGTACTCACTCCATAGATCGATCTTGAAAACCCCTAGTCTTAAATAGGTCATCTTTGCATGGTAACAAACACTTATGTCTTGATGGTTGTTTTATTTACCAACTTGTTAATAAATCTTTAGCTCCATAGAGTCATCATTCCTCTTTACAGAAAACGTGGAACATTTAGAAATGAGACCCTCGGTCTCATAAACCCCTTGTCTTAAAGTTATTAAATTTGTCTTTTCAGTTCATGTGACATGAGGCCTTGGAAATCAAGGTCATGCTTGAAAGGAGGTCGATATGACACTCAACTTCTAACTATAACTTTTAGATCTTTGAATACTAGTAACTATCTTCTTCTTTTTTGCATAATACTTATACATCTTAGGAGGAAGAATCAAATAAGAATCCCATCATAATCCTCCTAAGAAGTTTCTAATCGATGTGAAGAAAAGATCTTATCTTCAATCGTCGTTAGTATCATTAGCATAGACTTTATGGTATAAAGTTATTTCCATATGGTCGTCTTTATTGGGTAGCATATGTCGTGCAAGAATCAATAGGCTTACTAAGAACGTTGTCCGTCATCGAAGATAATGGCATCGTCATATGATTCGATAAAATTGATAACAGAATCATGTCAATTTAGATCAATCACTTTCATGATGACCTATGGTTGATGTGACCCTACTCTAAGCATCATCATAATCATTTAGCTTTTGAGTGGAAGACATAACTTATTTGACTACATTGATCTGGTTCTTGCAATGTCATATCATATAATTTCATAGGAGGCTAGTGGTTATATATTACCACAATAAGTTCTTTCCTTGAGTATCTTGAAGCACTTTGAATTAATGTTAAGGTCGAACGATATCTACGCTGAGGGGTCGCTACATAGTATGATCTAATCCAGAATTAACAGAACAATTTATGTGCACTACATAACATAAGTCCTTAGTCAAACATCATGAATGCATATAGTCACATGGAATAAATTCAAACAATAAGACAGGAAAACAAAACAATCAACAAAACAAAAGACAAACAATCATTCTTCTTCTTTGCGCATCATTTCATGGTCCTTTGCATTAACGATATCTTGTAGCACGTGGGAGAGGGTCGGGATAACTTTAAAGTTGGAAAGGAGAACTTTATAAGACTTATGATCAAATCATAAGTGATCCACTTGATCAAAACAAAATCTTGAACATTTTTCATCATATTGACGTAGAGGCATCTTAGAGAACATTCTATATATCATCTTATATCTTGCATCTTAGAGGACATTCTATGTATCATCTGATGGCTTGCTTAACCCATTATCTAAACATATATATGATTTATTTTTCCTCTTGAACCATCAACCATGATTATATGATTAAATATCCTATACATTTTGACATTATTATGAAAACTATAATTATATTAAAACTTTCATAATCATCCCTCTCGGGTGCATAACTTGCTTTTCCAGAAATCTTATAGGGGACTTATAAAATTCCTCATACTTACCTTAACTCCCTCATACTTTCTAAAGATTTCCTCACTTGATGTTTTGATCTTTTAATACTTAATGGCTGGAGGCTCATATGCCTGCTCAAGCTTATCTCGATTAAGAGACCTTAAATCTTTTCAAAATTTTTCACATTCATTTTAACCCTTTCATGCCTTGCTTGTTCTTATATAATTCTGTTATTAACCATATTAATCTATTTTGAAAATATATATACATTGCGATGATAGAGAATTCATTCTTTAATAATGGATATATAAAATATACTTCATAATATTAAAATTTCAAATCCACTCTATACTAAACTAAGTTAATTAAATCTATTTATTTATCTTTATATGTTTATAAGTATATTATGTTATATGTACATATGTGTGTGAGTATGTTAGATCTAAATGTTCAATTAACTCAGGCAGTCAGTCACTTATTGAAAATTTCTCCAAACATTCATTCAAGCCAATGTGACTTCTAAACCCTTTAAGCTTCTATATTTGTCAATCCCTACATTATACATGATTTCTTGGGCAGCTCACTAATACTTAAATTATGGTCTAACTAATATTACATAACTTGAACATGATTAATCATTCAATTCCTATTTCCAATATAAGGTAATCCAACTAGAAATTCGTATAACTAATTTGGATTTGCTTATGACCTTTTTCAACATAATATAAGGGGCCATGTGAAGTCTAAGGCACAACGAGCATTATGGGTCCACACTTATCAATATAAACATATAAGATAATTTATTAAACCCCTATATCCGTAGATCCATGGAACCACATAAGTCATAACGATAAATCATAACTTAGTCATGCTTGATTTCGCTTCTATTATTTGAAATCACCTCACACCTACATGTTGTGTGAGTCGAATCATTTAATTACTCTTATAATTCTCTCGTTTATTTCTTAAATCTACATCTCTTTGTAACTGATATGTATATTCATTTCCCTCTTCATATTGCTGCAGTCAGCAGAAGAAGTTCGTGAATAGAGCGATCATGAAAGAGATGGAAAATATGAATTATAAGAAACATAATCGTTTCTTATATTTTATTCTTTAAATATCTGTAAGACCCATTTTTCACATAGGCATATTTATCCACATGCTTCTTACTTATTTTGTTCCAATTTGTTTGTAACATTTATGACCCTTTTTGTCTAATCATTGATAACATTTAAGTTGATTCCTACCATACAGAATAACCTCCTTAGGAATCAACCACTCATGTGAAATACATATCAATACATCAATAAAGAATAACTCAAAGTAAGAAAGATCTTACTTACACTTTAGGTGGAGGGTGTGGCGACTGCTCGGCGATAGCACATGAACCAATACCATACTATTCTATACACTAGGACGTCAAGAGAGTCCTGACTTTAGACTCTGATACCATAAATGTAACGCCCCCAAATCGACCCCCGCCACGTGACGAAGACCAACCTGAAGGCGCTACAGCATGCTATGACTTTGACCATGATATTGACCATATCTCAGTCAAGAACCGAGACACGTCAGCAGAAAATAATAAAATAAAAGAAGATAACATGACTATGCGGAAGTCTAAAAAGTGGCTACATCATTCCTAAAGAATATAATAAGATTCTACATCATGAAGCTATAAATGCGGAAGGAAAAAGGAAAACTAATAAACACTCTAAAAAATCCTATGGTTCATGTGTTGTTCTTTCGCCAGAGCTTCATCACCACACACCTACTCCATCACGTCACTGACCTGGTCCTGTGGAAATCAGACACAGGGGAGGAGGTCCTCTCTTGAGCTTTACAGACTAGTGGGGAACCACATAATATACAATGCATGATATGAATATAATAATTAGCAATAAATAATCATGCTTGACTTGAACATGAAAGATAATATGTCAGTATCATGGATCATAATAAGAATAAGAGCAGAGGATATCATGAATCAGGAGAGTAACATGATGATTAATAAATATGAACTTATAGCATACTTGGAAATCATGACAGTAACTTGACTTGACTTGAACATGCTTCTTGATCTTGGTTATTAATTAGCAATCAGGGTGACTTTAGGTGCCTTTAGTTCTTGGGGTATGTCGAGCAAATGATACGGCCTTGTGCGGGTCAGTGGGTGATCAAACCATGACCAAGGGAGCGACCCTTATCTTGATGCACTTGGCTTGGACTGGCAACCCATTGTTAATCTTTCATCTAATCTTATTAATCACTTTGAATAACTTGTAGCTCTTTGTTCTTTGTTCAATGAATACAATGAGATCAATAAGAAAATAAATCAATGAGAAAATAGATCTTGGAAAACAGTGAGGGATCCTTGTAGGGTCAGAAAAATAGGATCAATTGTACATAGGCAATTTCATATTAAAAAGATAATTAATTAATAAATCTAATAAAAAGGTTTCTGAAAATCGGTATGAGGTAAATCAGGAAAAAGAGTTCATGTTGGAATCATAAGGCAATCGATAACGTTCATATCAAAATAAGGAAAGACTGATGTGTAGAAAATGAAGGACTGTTTTGTGGTCCGGCACGGTCGTGACAACATAGTGGCACGGCCATGCCAATCTGGATGACGGGTTCTACATAGGAGGTGGCACGGGCGTGTCATAAGAGAGCACGACCATGACAGAGAGTGAGATCGGTCGACCGATTCAAGAGTCGGTCGATCGATTTTGTCCTGATCGTGCGGTTAGGCATCTAGTCATGGCACGACCATGCCGGAAGAGTGGCACGGCCATGATCGGTTGAGCGCTCGGTCGACCGACCTCGATCGACTTTTTGCTTAGTTCATCGGGTCATAGTACGGGCGTGCACATGGTGTAGAACGACCGTAACAATAATGGCACGGGCATGCTAGAGAGTGGCACGGCCATGACGGCGGTCGATTCCAGCCGGTTTCAATTCCAAAATTACATGGATGCTTAACGTACTTTCATTCTACTCTAAATCCTACATCCTAGAAATCAATAAAATAGAAATAGAACAAACAGAATTAATTCAAACAATAAGCAAATCAGGAATCAAACAATTCAAACAAGAATTCAATAATCAAACAAAAACCCTAAGACAACTTCTTGATCCTTTTCATTTTGTAATCAATTAGGGCATGGATTAGAACAATTCAGAGGTCATGCAAGGTGATTTCGATTCATCCACCTCCGTTTGCGATTAATCCGTCCTTCGATTCGTCGGAAAATTAACAACGGCGCCCCCTGTTTCCTACGCTCTCTGCCCCTGCTCTTCCTCTCTATTTTTCCTCTTGATCTCTGCCTGTAGTTGGGATGACCAGGGCTGTTTCTTCTCGCACAAGATCAGCCACGCAGAGGGGAGGGTTCGTGAGGTGTTCAGGGAAAAACCCCTTAATTTAATTCTGTGTTCTTTTATAACGGTTTTCTCCTAGTTAGATTTGATATGATTAAATTTTTATCCCCACTTCTATACGGTTCTTTACTTTAATTCTATTTTTATCCATTAAAATCTCCTCTCCTTAAAACCCAATCTGATTCAAAGTAATCAGATAGGTTCTCTGATTTGTAAAAGTCATTAAATCCCTTAATTCCTTGACTTTGAGTGAAATATGGACTCCTCTCTCTCAGCCGTCCCAGCCCATCACGTTTTCTTCTTTTCTTTTTTTTTTCTTTTTTTATCTTTATGCTGGTTGTTACAAACATCACCCTGCCCTAGCTGAGTAATTAGTTACACGTAAACAAAGGGAGTGACATCGCATTCAAGTTCTTCCATTGTTCCATCAAATAATTGTTCAAAAGGAAAAACTTCAACTCTCCTCCTTTTCCCCCTCTCGGATTTGTTGCTCCCTCAAGAACCCTCATTGCCTCTTTCTCTCTTTTATACTCCTTGATACCTTTTAGGTTTGCATCCTGCCCTTTTTGTGTCCGCTCTCCTCCTGTAGGCTTTTCTTCCTTTTTCGCCTTTAGCTCCTCTTGAATGTCCTCAAGAAGCTTCCTTCTACCAGTTGGGTGAAGCTTTTGTCGATTATTCTTTAGCATGGCCTCCTTGTTTGCTATTTTGAGCCAACTTGTGCGGTGAACCGGCTGCCCTTTTTCATTTCACCTGGGTGGCAAGGTGGGGGTAGACATTGTTCATATGCCCTCAATTGTTGCTGAGTAGTTTGTATGACTTCTCTTGTGACTAGCTCGAAGTTCCTGAGAGAGAATGTAGTACTAGTAGAGTGAAGATATGCCTTTGATGATGAATATTAAATAGATGTAGAGAAATCATGAAGTTCGCAATCTAGAGATGAAACATGCGTTAGGAACTGAGAACAAAACAAATATAGGATGAATGCATGTCAAGTATGAACAAAAATATGTCAATAATTTCTTCACTTTGATGAATGTTTTTTCAACAACCGTCATTCCATCGGAAACTACATTAGAAACTCAAGTTTCTGATAGATTTCATAGGATTTTTGACGGATTTAGTTATCGAAAATTTGTAAAAATATTGCAGTGATTTGAATCTTGATATTTGTTCAATATTTATATTTTATTTAGAGAATTAGTTATAAGTGATGTCTAGAGTTTGAATTTGTATGATTAAGAAGAAAACTTATTTTAAGAAAAAACGTATCATTTATCTATATTTCAACTGTATTCCCATTTCATATTAATTGCATATACTCTTCATCAAAATAATATTATTCTGTCTGTTATGGTAAAAAAAATCAATAAAAAAATATATCCAAACATCACTATGAATATGATCCTAGAGGAAAATAATTATTAAAGGACGAATGAAAACACGAGAATCCAAACAACTCAAAGTATACGAAATCAAAGTTCATCCATATTTTTTCGATGATATCTTTATGAATGAAGGCATGATTTCGGACTTGGTACATGTTATTCCAAGGAATCGGTTCGATCCGTGGCTTTAATTTCTTGAGTTAAAAATAAATTTTATTCTAGAAGAATATTTACTATATTCTTATTCTACTCTATATTTGATTTAAAACAAATAAATTTTAAATATATGATAATTATAATTAAAATAATTTCTTATAAATACTTGACATTTATTATTATTATTATTATTATTATTATTATTATTATTATTATTATTATTATTATTATTATTATTATTATTATTATTATTATTATTATTATTATTATTATTATTATTATTATTATTATTATTATTATTATTATTATTATTATATGGTTAAATTATAAAAAAATAAAAGAAATGATTAAAAGATGGAAATGGTGTGAATATAATTATTCTTTCATGTTGAAAGAATATAAATATTCTGATTTTATGAGTTATAGTAGTTGTATTTTGCTTTCAAGATTGTTTTGATAAAAACGAAGTTTGACCAATTTAATGTTATTCTCGACAATATTTTGACTATATTATTAGGATAATAAGATATTCTATCGTTTATCCATCAACTAAATAGTCCTTAATCGTTGTCCAGAACGTAAATGTTTTGACCCAAAGCATGTGTTATCCAATCCAAATCAGTAGAAAAGATTATGAGATGCAATGTCATGCTCGTAATTTTTGCAAAAAGGCTTAGTCCTTTGCACATCTACAAAATAAACAAGCAGTCCCAGTCCCTCATTCCACACACCACATGGGCCGTTTGACAATAGGAACTGGAGTTCCACCAAGTTCTTCATGAATAGTTGAGTTGACAGATTAGTTCGGAGCGTGTTTAGATATAGTAGAATTTGATGCGAAAGAATAAGGTAGTTGATGTGATACAAAAAAGTAGATGTGACAGATTAATTTTAATCAGTGTTTGAATTAAAAATATGTATAATAAATATAAATTATAAATTTGTTAAAAAATTTATGTCAAAAATTTTGTTGAAAAATATAATATTTAACTATAAAAAATCAATTTTTTATTAATCTATAATTAATGAAATATTAATATTTTTAATAAAATAATACTACATTAAAACTTATTAGAACAAATATATTACATTTAATATATATATTATTTTATGAGAAAACAGTAATGTAAAGGAAATAAGAAAATGAAAAAGAATGAAAAAAAAAGTGTGTCAAATCAAAGAAAAAAATAAAAAAATATATAATAGTGGTCTGGCTCCACCTTTTTTGTGAATCAGGCCACCCTATTTGAGAGAACTAGGTGGAACTGGACCTTGATTTCATTTGCCAAACAGGGCTGAAGAGAATCGAAGACTTATAATAGAGATTAGAACGGTGATAAAATTATTCCGCACAAAGGATTAGAGGGATGGGAAAAATGAGGCGGCATGGTGAGACTAGAGATATATCCTGCTGACTGCCACTCATACCTCCAGCTCCAACACTTTCCCCCTCTCCCTTCTTTCCTCTCTCCTATTAAATTATATGCAATAATTAATTGTACAATTTGGATAATGAATTCGGATGGTGTGATGTCATGAAACAATAATTATGCAAAGAAAAGGAAAAGAGCCCACAAAATTCTTATATATATATATATATATATATATATATATATATATATATATATAAGAAAAGGAAAAAATAACATTGCATCATTATTTTTATAATAAAACCTTAGAAAAAATTAGCGGACACAAATTAAAATTAAAGTCACACCAATGAAAGTTTATTAGGGGTGAAAGTTTAAAAAATTAATACAAATATATTTAATTTTATAAATAAATATAAAAGATACTACTAAAATTTTAAAAATATAAATTAGAGTTCGATAATGTGATAAAAATATTAAATTATATAAAAACAATTGTATATTATATATATGATTATGTTGTATTATTTTTAATTATTATATTTCAATGACTTAATATATAATAAAATAATTATTTATAATAAAAAATAATGAGAAATTTAAAATTCTTGGAACCGTTTGGCAATGGGAATTGAAGTTCCACCAAGTTTTCGGTGAATTGTTGAGTTGACAGATTAATTCGGAGTGTTTGGATATAGTGGAACTTGATGTTGATGAATAAGATAGGTGATATGATATGAAAAAGTACATGTGATGAGTTAATTTTATTGGGTGTTTGAATTAAAAATATGTATAATAAATGTAAATTCTAAATTTGTTAAAAATATTTAAAAATTAAATGTATACTAAAAAATTTTGTTGAAAAATATAATATTTCAATTTGAAAATTATTTTTTTTATTTATAATTAATGAAATATTAAATTTTTTCATAAAATAATAAGTAATAAATAATACTATATTAATCCTTTTTATAAAAATATATATTATATTTAATATATATATATATTGTTTTAGAAAAAAACAGTAATATAAAGAAAATAAGAAAATGAAAAAAAGGAAAAAAAAGTAAGTGGTGTCAAATTAAAGAAAAAAACTAAAAAAAAAAAGAAAAACGTAATAGTGGCATGTTCCACAAAAAAAGGTAGGCCCACGCCAATAGAACAGGGTCACGTGACCCCTTGTTCTAGTGGCATGGTTCCTTCTTTTTGGTGGAACCAGCCACCCTCTTTGGCAGAACCAGATGGAACCAGGCTCTGATTCCATCTGGTTTCATTTGTCAAATAGAGCAACATATGTTTGGACTTTAGTTACGTATGTGTTTATTATGGGTGAAAGTTTAAAAAATTAATATAAATATATTTAATTTTATAAATAAATATAAAAAATACTATTAAAATTTTAAAGATATCAAATTAGAGTTTGATAATGTGATAATAAAATATTAAATTATATAAAACAATTATATAATATATATGATTATGTTGTATTATTTTTAATTAATTATATTTCAATGATTTAATATATATTAAAAATAATTATTTTATAAGCAAAATTATGAGAAATTTAAGATTCTTGGGACCGTTTGGCAAAGGGACATAATTGAGTTGACATATTACTTCGAATTGTGTTTGGATATAGTGGAATTTGATGTGGAGGAATAAGATAGTTGATGTGATATGAAAAAATTAATGTGATGGATTCATTATAATGGGTGTTCGAATTAAAAATATAAATAATAAATATAGATTATAAATTTGTTAAAAAATAAATCTGTATTAAAAAATTTCCTTGAAAAATATCATATTTCAATATGAAAAATCAATTTTTTATTAATTTATAATTAATGAAATTTTAAATCTTTTTATAAAATAATAAGTAATAAATAATACTATATTAATTCATTTTATAAAAATATATATTATATTTAATATATATTTTATTTTAAGAGAAAACAGTAATGTAAAGAAACCAAGAAAATGAAAAAAAAAGAAAGTAGTGTCAAAGCAAAGAAAAAAATGTAATAGTTGTCTGGTTCCACCAAAAAGGTGGAACCAAACCATTACAACAGGGGTCACGTGACCCCTTATTCTAGTGGGTTGGTTCTACCTTTTTGGTGGAACCAGGCCACCGTTTCATTTCACCTGGTTCAATTCCACCTGATTCCATTTGCCAGACAGGGCCACATATGTTTGGGTTTTCGTTACGTAAGTATTTATTAGGTATGAAAGTTTAAAAATTAATATAAATATATTTAATTTTATAAATAAATATAAAAGATGCTACTAAAATTTTAAACATATCAAAATAGAGTTCGATAATGTGATAAAAAAATATTAAATTATATAAAACAATTATATATTATATATTATGTATATGATTATGTTGTATTATTTTTAATTAATTATATTTCAATGACTTAATATATATTAAAAATAATTAATTTATAAGCAAAAATGATGAGAAATTTAAAATTATTGCGACCGTTTGGCAACGGGAACTAAAGTTCCACCAAGTTCTCGGTGAATAGTTGAATTGAAAGATTAGTTCGGATTGTGTTTGGATATAGTGGAATTTGATGTCGAATAATAATGTAGTTGATGTGATATGAAAAAATTAATGTGATGGGTTAATTTTAGTGGGTGTTTGAATTCAAAATATATATAATAAATTTAGATTATAAATTTGTTAAAAAAATTAAAAATAAATGTATATTAAAAATTTTGTTGAAAAATAACATATTTCAATATGAAAAATCAATTTTTTATTAATTTATAATTAATGAAATATTAAAATTTTTAATAAAATAATAAGTAATAAATAATAGTATATTAATCCTTTTTATAAAAAAATATAATATTTATTATATATTTTATTTTAAGAAAAAAATAGTAATGTAAAGAAAAAAAAGAAACTGGTGTGAAATCAAAGAAAAAAATTCAAAAAAAGAAAAAAAACGTAATAGTGATCTGGTTCCACTGGTGGAACCATGTCACCCTATTTGGCAGAACCAGGTTGGCAGAACCAAGCAGAACCAGATTGGCAGAACCAGGTGGAATCAGGCCATTGTTCCACCTGGTTCCATTTGCCAAATAGGGTCACATATGTTTAGGCTTTCGTTACGTAGGTGTTTATTAGGGGTGAAAGTTTAAAAAATTAATATAAATATATTTAATTTTATAAATAAAATATAAAAGATACTACTAAAATTTTAAATATATCAAATTAGAGTTAAAAAATATTAAATTATATAAAACAATTATATAATATATATATGATTATGTTGTATTATTTTTAATTAATTATATTTCAATGACTTAATATATATATTAAAAATAATTATTTTATAAGCAAAAATCATGTGAAATTTAAGATTCTTGGGACCCTTTGGTAACGGGATATAGTTGAGCTGACAGATTAGTTCGGATTGTGTTTGAATATAGTATAATTTGACATGGAGGAATAAGGTAGTTGATGTGATATGAAAAAATTAATGTGAAGGATTAATTACAATGGGTGTTTGAATTAAAAATATATATAATAAATATAGATTATAAATTTGTTAAAAAATAAATCTATATTAAAAAATTTCGTTGAAAAATATCTTATTTCAATATGAAAAATCAATTTTTTATTAATTTATAATTATTGAAATTTTAAGTTTTTTATAAAATAATAAAAAATACTATATTGATCCATTTTATAAAATATATATTATTTAATATATATCTTATTTTAAGAGAAAATAGTAATGTAAAGAAAATAAGAAAATGAAAAAAGAAAGTGGTGTCAATTCAAAGAAAAAAATTTAAAAAAAAAAGAAAAACGTAATAGTGGCCTGGTGCCAAAGGTGGAACCGGACCACTAGAACAGGGGTCACGTGGCCCCTTGTTCTAGTGGGTTGGCTCCACCTTTTTGGTGGAACCAAGCCACCCCGTTGGCAGAACCAGATGGAACAACTAGTTCCACCTGATTCAGTTCCACCTGGTTCCATTTGTCAAAGAGGGTCACATATGTTTGGTCTTTCATTACGTAGGTATTTATTAGGTGTGAAAGTTTAAAAAATTAAAATAAATATATTTAATTTTATAAATAAATATGAAAGATACTACTAAAATATTAAAATTAAAGATATGAAATTAGAGTTCGATAATGTGATAAAAAAGTATTAAATTATATAAAATAATTATATATTATATATATGATTATGTTGTATTATTTTTAATTAATGATATTTCAATGACTTAATATATATTAAAAATAATTAATTTATAAGAAAAAATGATTAGAAATTTAAAATTCTTGGGACCGTTTGGCAACAGGTTCCTGGTGAATAGTTGAGTGAAAGATTAGTTCGGATTGTATTTGGATATAGTGGAGTTTGATGTGGAATAATAATGTAGTTGATGAGATATAAAAAAATTGATGTGATGGGTTAATTTTAGTGGATTTTTGAATTAAAAATATGTATAATAAATGTAGATTATAAATTTGTTAAAAAATTTAAAAAATAAATGTATATTAAAAATTGAGTTAAAAAATATCATATTTCAATATGAAAAATCATTTTTTTATTAATTTATAATTAATGAAATAATAATTTTTTAATAAAATAATAAGTATATTAATCCTTTTTATAAAAAAATATATTATATTATATATATTTTTTATTTTCAGAAAAAACAATAATGTAAAGAAAATAAAAAAAGAAAGTGGTGTCAAATCAAAGAAAAAAATTAAAAAAAAAAGGAAAAACGTAATAGTGGCCTGGTTCCACCAAAAAGGTGGAACCATGTCACCCTATTTGGCAAAACTAGGTGGAACCAGGTTGGCAGAACCAGGTGGAATCAGACCGTGCTTCCACCTAGTTCCATTTGCCAAACAGGGTTTCACATATGTTTGCGCTTTCGTTACGTAGGTGTTTATTAGAGGTGAAAGTTTAAAAAATTAATATAAATATATTTAATTTTATAAGTAAAATATAAAAGATACTACTAAAATTTTAAAGATATCAAATTAGAGTTTGCTAATGTGAGAAAAAAATATTAAATTATATAAAACAATTATATAATATATATATGATTATGTTGTATTATTTTTAATTAATTATATTTCAATGATTTAATATATACTAAAAATAATTATTTTGTAAGAAAAATGATGAGAAATTTAAAATTCTTGGGATCGTTTGACAACTGGAACTGGAGTTCGTCCAAGTTTCCGGTGAATAGTTGTGTTGACAGATTAGTTCGGAGTGCGTTTAGATATAGTGGAATTTGATGTGGGAATAAGGTAGTTAATGTGGTATGAAAAAGTAGATATGATTTTTAATGGGCGTTTGAATTAAAAATATGATAATAAATATAGATTATAAATTTGTTAAAAAATTTAAAAATAAATACATATTAAAAATTTTGTTGAAAAATATAATATTTCAATATGAAAAATCAATTTTTATTAATTTATAATTAATGAAATATTATTTTTTTCTTTTTTAATGAAATAATAAGAAATAAATAATATTATATTGATCCTTTTTATAATAAATATATTACATTTAATATATATTTATTTCAAGAGAAAACAATAATGTAAAGAAAATAAGAAAAAGAAATAAATGAAAAGAGAAAAAAATGAAAAAAAAGAAAGCGGTGTCAAATCAAAGAAGAAAATTAAAAAAGAAAAATGCAATAGTGGCTTGGTTCCACCAGACCACCATGTTTGGCAGAAACTAGGTAGAATCGGCCTTTGGTTCCATTTGCCAAACAGGGCTAATGAAAATCAGAGAAAAATTACACCAAATGTCCTCCAATTTTAAAGTTTGTTCAGTGATACGCTCCAACTTCTTTTTGCAAAAGTCATTCATCTTTTCACTCATTTCGCCCGATGCCCTCTTTACCTAGGACAGCCGATTTTTCGATTTTTCATCGACGTGACGTTCACATGGCCATCTCCTCTCTCTTCCATGTAAATAGTCATCCGATGTGACATGCTTCGACGTGGCACATAAAATTACACTAAATGTCCTTCAAATTTAAGATTTGCTCAAGGACATCCTCCAATTTCACTTTGTAAAATAAATGCCCTTCATCTTTTAACTGGTTTCATCCGATGCCCTCTTTACTAAGGACAAGCGGTCTCCCGATTTCCCGTCGACATGACGTCCACGTGGCCATCTCCTTTCTCCTCCATGCAAATAGTCGTCCGATGTGGCACCATATATTAAACTATCTTACTTGCCGTAAGTTGACCCACTCATTATTAAATTAGTTTCTTATTTCTCCATTTGTCATCATTCACATAAAACCACCTTCGTTGTTCGCCACATTCATCATTCACAGTGAGTGGTTTCACGCGATGAAGGAGAGCGAAAGGCAAAGGAGGTTTCACGCGAACGACGGCAAAGAGAGAAATAAAGAAATAATTTAGCAATGAGTGGTCAACTTACGGTAAGTAAGAGAATTTAATATGTGGTGCTACGTCAAAGTATGCCGCGTCGGATGGTTATTTGCATGGAGGAGAGATGGTCACGTGGACGTCGCATCGATGAAAAATCGAAAAATTGGTTGTCCTATGTAAAGAGGGCATCAGGTGAAATGCGTTAAAAGATGAAAGACATTTGTGTTACAAAGTGAAGTTTGAGGGTATAGCTGAGCAAACTTTAAAGTTGAAGGACATTGGGTGTAATTTTATGTGGTGCCACGTCGGAGCATGCCACGTCGGACGATTATTTGTGTGGAGGAGAGAGGAGATAGTCACGTGAACGTCACGTCGATGAAAAATCGAGAAATCGATTGTCTCAGATAAAGAGGACATCGGGTGAAATACATTAAAAAATGAAGGACATTTGTGTTACAAAGTAAAATTTAAGAGTATCGCCGAACAAATTTTAAAATTGAAAAATATTTAGTATAATTTTTCGGCAGGGTGTGACTAACGCTATATGCTACGCCCGAAATGGGGATGAATATACCTCCAGCTCCAACACTTTTCCCCTCTCCCTTCTTTCCTCTCTCCTATTAAATTATATGCAGTAATTAATTGTACAATTTGGATAATGAATCCATGACGTGATGTCATGAAAAAATAATTATGCAAAGAAAAGGAAAAGAGCCCACAAAATTCTTATATATATATATATATATATATATAAATGAAAAGGATAAAATAACATTGCATCATTATTTTTATAATAAAACGTTAGAAAAAATAAGCGGACACAAATTAAAATTAAAGTCATACCAGTGAACATCAACTTATAAATTATATATCCATTGCACCCATTTAAGATTATATACAGCAAAAAATGAAACCGCGTCATTGTTTTCATAATATACGTTAGAAAAATAATGGACTCAAATTAAAATTCAAGTTGAATTATAGTAATAAGCATCTACTGACTAACTATCTATTCGTTGCATCCATTTAAAATGTTATATCTGCAGATATAGAAAAAAAAATGACACCGCGTCATTATTTTCATTATAATTCGTTAGGAAAATTAACGGACCCAAAGTAAAATTCAAGTCACTGCCAGTGAATTATAATAATAATCGTCTACTTACTAATTATCTACCATTGCTTCCATTTAAAATATATTATATTAGTTTATAAATGGAGGTGTGTTTGTTTTGAGCTCATAATAAACTCATCATCTTCTCCATTTCCACTTCTGTTGGGATCTGCAACTTTTTTCCTACCGAAGTGGCGAAATTCCATGCCATCAAATCGGTGCTTCAGCTCTCTCCCTCCCTCCCTCCCTCCCTCCCTCTCTCTCTCTCTCTCTCTCTCTCTCTCCCTTTTCAACATTAACATTTTTTTCCGTTGTCCTTGTTTCGAATCCAGCAGCTCCTGATCTCCCCTTACCAAACAAGACAAGAGGAGATCCCCGATGAGCTCTTCTACCATTTCTGTACGAGGAAAAGGAGGCTGAGCCAAATCGTTCTCAAGATCTCGGGAGTGATTCTGAGGTCTTCGGAACGGTTTTGGCTCCTCCCGATCTTCTGCACTCGTCGGTGTTCCCCGCTCGGTTTTGGTCCGCGGAGAACTTAACTGCAGAAGGAGAAGAGGGGAGATCTGACAGCTTTGCTCCAAGATCTGGTCATAACTTTGAGGACTGATCACTTGTGAGAAGAGTACTGTGGGAGAGGAGGAAGATGAGGAGGAGGTGGGCGAAAGAAACCAGCTTTCTTGCACCTCACAGCAGTTGTCGTCCATGCCTTGAATCCTAATCCTCGCTCGTCTTTGAGGCCCCAGCAGGTATGAAAAAACAAAGATAAAGGTAAGAATTCCATAACCCTAACCCTAATTCTTATCTTTAAGTCACAGCTCGCATTGCCTGCAGTAGTTGTTTGCTTTTAGGGATTATTATTATTTTGTTGCACTCAGAAGAGTCTAAATGGCACCACCTGATGAGAAAGCCTGTTACAAGTTGTTCTTATTATTATTTTTTCACTTGCTTTCTTTTATTGGAGGAAAGATTAAATAGACGAGCAGGAAGAGGAAGAGGAAGACGAGGAGGGACGAAGGTATTGTGGACGTGGTGAATAGATCGATGTCGTCGTCGAATTCCCCGTGCGCGGCGTGCAAGTTCTTGCGGCGGAAGTGCACGGTCGGGTGCATCTTCGCACCGTACTTCCCGCCGGATCAGCCGACGAAGTTTGCGAACGTGCACAAGGTCTTCGGGGCCAGCAACGTTGGCAAGCTGCTCGTCGATCTCCCCGCCACGAGTCGCGAGCAGGCCGTGATCTCGCTGGCGTACGAGGCGCAGGCGAGGCTGCATGACCCCGTGCTCGGATGCGTCGGCCACGTTTACGCCCTCGAGCAGAGGCTCGCGCAAGTCCGCGCCGAAATGGACGCAGCGAGGAAGGAGTTGGCCATGTACATCGGTCCTGCCGCCTACGGCTCTTTCCTTCAACAGGCACCGCATCACCATGGCCTCGTCGGCGGCGCCTTCCACCAGCCTCAGTACCAGTATTACCGCAATCCCCAAGGTGCTTCGTCGTCGTCGATGCAGCCGCAGTTTGGCGCACCCGGGCTGGGGTTAGGGATGGGGCTGGGACTTGCGGCGCCCGCGCCCATGCCTCAAGAGCAGATGCTCATGCGCGATCAGCAACAGCAGCAAGCTCAGATGCTCATGCGGGAACAACAACAAGCCCAGATGCTCATGCGCGAGCAACAGCAACAGCATCAAGCCCAGATGCTCCTGCGTGGAGGGCAGCCGCCGCAGCAGCAAGGCCAGATGCTCATGCTCGAGCAGCATCAGCACGCACAAATGCTCATGCGCGACCAGCAACAGCTTCACCACCGCCAGCAGCGGATAGCAGAGGATGAACAGCTGGCGTTGGCAATAGCCAATGTCACAAGGGAGCAGGAGATGTTGAGGAACTTTGCGGCGCAGCAGCAGCAACATCAGCAGCAGCAACAGCTGCAAGAACAGGAGCTATTCAATCTTGGGTTCCCCGAAAATGTTCGGGGATATGATCAGATTGCCTTTGGTGGCGCTACAATCGCAGTGGCCGCGGAGCCACCTTCTGGCTTAGCTTTGGTTCCGCCACAACCATTTGATGGCTCGTTTATGCAGGAACCGCAGCAACAAGCTCTTCAGTACAATGAACAGCAGCAGCAGCAGCAGCAGCAGCAGCAGCAGCATCACCAGTACAATGAGGAGCAGCTTCTGCAGCAGCTGCAGCTGCAAGAAGAGCAGCAGCATACGCAACCACATCACCAAAGGGTCGGTAGTGATGAAGGGAGGAGTGCCATGGCTCCTTCATCCTGAAGAATATATATTGCAGATCAAATAATGGGGTTCGGATTGCGAAGATCAAATCCCTCACACATTTTTTCTCCTTGAGCTCTTCAAGCAAAACGCTTGAGATAATATCTCCGATGCCCGCTGGTATAAACTCCTTTCTTCCTCTTCTCATCCCATATATTATTGATTTAACTCTGCATTTACCATCCAAATATGATAAACTTGGAATCTTCCACTGTTATATGCCATCTGGTTTCATAATTTATTCCTTTATACTTATATTCATATAAAATGCCTAAGATTTCTTGTTTTTGCTGCAGAGTTATTATTACTAGCACATGAAAGCTTAATATCTCTTAGTTGTTTAGGTATTAATTTTGTGGAAAATCAAGTTGTTTATTACTTGACATGTTATTTGCATTTAGTGCGGTTTGCTGCAAATTAAGCCAAGTGCAAGGCAAAAGGACTGTCACAGAAACACTCGGATTCTTGCCCAGTCCTTTTGCTTGCAGCACAATGGGTCATTTTGGCTTCATGCGACTGAATTCAGAATTTTTTGCTGCACAGGCTTGATCTTGTCTAAGATATGTCATCATGAAGAAAAGTAAAATTGGGTCCGGCTTTGTTCGATCGAGCAGGAAAACTCATGAAAAACAAAAGCAAAAGCAAGGAGGAGACCTGCGGCATGTCATGAAGAGTGCAGAAAGCAAAGCTGAAATAAAAGAGTAAATTAAGTTCCTGTCCTCATCTTTCCTCTACTCGGTCATAAGAAACACGCCCTCATTCTACATTACTGATGCTGCCTGCTACGTACTGGGCGAAATTTTGCCTCTCGTGCGGTCATTTGCCTCATCTGGGAAAGCAAAGCACACCACCTTTTCCGTCTCTTATACACACAATATAAATGTTGATCGTTTTTAAGATGTAGGCAGCAAATTATTCTTTTTGTTTATTCTCTTTCCTCTTCTTTTTGTTTTTTTTTTTCTTCTTCATTTTCTTCTCATTTTCCAATTCCTTTTTCTCATATTGATTTAATTAATACGTTTGAATTATTTCTTTGTCATTTTGGTGCTTGCCCCCGGGAATGAATCGATGCCGTGCATACATTTTTGGCGTATGGAACTTGATGCCTTGATTAATTAATGTTGAATATGCAAATCTTGTTCACATAAAATTAAGAGATGAGCAAGGAGCTCGAGAGACGCGCAAGCCTTGGAAAACGAAATCATTTATTCGTATGATTTTGACTATAAATATTTGCTTATAGATCAGCGTACGCAAAGCTGGGGCTCATCATTTTTTTATATGGACTCTACATTCAAAAACAGCTGCTCCGAAGTCAACATTTCCAGTCCATGTTTAGGTAGCTTTGGATCAGAAATATATGCTTCCAAGTATGCATTATCAAAAGCAATGATCTCTCTGCTTCAAACTACACATCCACACGAATACATGATTTTTTATATATATTAGAGGGCTCTGAAAACTAACTAATAAGCAGTTTACACCATGAAGTAGAGGAAGGCTAGCAACTAGTCCATGTTCATTAGCTTCTCTAGTAAACAGTTCATTTGATTTGTTAAATCTCCCAATGGTATAGAGTTTTTAAAATAGGTTAAAAAAATCTATGATGGATATCATTTCCCCTACATGTTATATAGCTAGGGGGGAAAAAAAGAGAAAGGGGCCGGTGCTTTGATTTCCTTACTGTTAAATAGATTGGCTTCTGTGCGTATCTGATACGTAGTGTGATTAAATTTTTGTAATATGGAACTTGGAAGGAGGCTTGCAGGATAGACCTTGTGATCCATTATTGTTTAATAGCTCTCATGGCAAAACGGAGGGTCTGGGCGCACGCGCACAGGGCACACTGAGGAGAGGCTGCCAAATTAATTAGTTGATGTGTATATTTTGATGGGACTCATGGGTTGGAAGGTACATGTCTTGTCCAACGACTTAGACCAAAATTAATTAAATCCACATGCTTTTGGATTTTTAACTTGTTGGCCATGTACATTATGCATGCAATTGTCGATCGTCCATTAATGCGAGCACATCTAAGTTGAGAATGGCAGCCAATGTATTATATCAATTCTTCTTTTTTTTTTCCTCCTACGATTTCATATTCGGTAGCTCATGTTGAAAGCTTATGCTTTCAAGCCAAGAAATTTTGATTAGGTGAGAAATATATGCATGCATATGAAAAGCAAGCATATGGTACAAACTATTCCGTAGTTTAATGTAGGTAAACCCTCATTTCTCAATCATTATGTGTTCTTGTGAACTGTATATTTTTTTTAATTGATACCTGTTCAATTTAGTTAAGTTTTGCGACGTTCCTTCCTTCTCCGCAATCTGAACACCAAAAGTCATAATCAATTAAATTCACTTGCATTGCCGGGGGAAGAGATAGATGAAACCGTCTGTTCGGATCGAGTCAAATCAGCGTGCATAAAATATATGGTTCAAAAGTCCCATCAAATGATAACCACATCCATCTTGTATGTGTCCATGTACATGAGCTGTGGGTTCTGCTGGGCGAAGGGACGGTGGCAAGTGACGCTTAGGATTTGACTGGAGGCACTGTTGCAGATGGATAGAGCTCTCCATGAGCCATGATTTTGTGGGATTCCCTTCTAAGGAAGCGTTCGGAGTCCCATCGTCAGGACCATGTCCAATATGCATGTCAGCGTGTCAGCGCAGTGTGTTGTGTTTCCCTAAGCTTAATTCACTACTGACGGATGCATGTACTCGGAGAGAATCCATTTGAGTTATTGTGATGAGTGTCCGAAAGCTTCTTGCGTTTGGTTTGGCCTTCAATTGGAATGACATCCAGCCCTCCTCTTTGGCTCTTGCACAGGGTGTGATGATGACTGCTACTGTTTGATGATGTGATGATATAATATATGTATTATATATATATGTTGCTACCAAACCACAAGTGAGAAAAGATTTCGCTTAAAACTAACGTCATGAAATCTTAATTACTTCATTGACATATATAATTAATTGCTGTATTAGTTTTTTTTATCATTTGATCTAGATTTAGCACCTCGAACATGACAAATTATTTGGTAGGTAATGTCAGAGTTTTCTTAAAGCAAAATAAAAAAAATACACTTTATAAGTTAATTCATTGGTAAAATTATGAAAAAAGAATATTCGGAATAGTGTTAACTGTGTCTAGTAGGGCAACTTCCTCATGTACTGTTAACAAAAAGATTTACGATAATGGATTCTCCACTGGTAGTTTTGGGGAGGTAAAAAGTAAAATATTGTTTGTATTAAGATTCTCCAATAGCACAGCCGACAAGTAATTATTTCATAAAGTAGTCTTAAGCACTTAGAACCAGAAACAAATAAACAAGTACTTATGCCATCATGCAACTCAGAGAAGTGCGTGACTTTATCTTTCTCCCCCTCCTTGGCAGCAGATCAATGAGTGAGAGAGAAACGACAATCCACTCTGCAAACTGGGTACGTACATCAGATCTTCCTCTCGCCGGTACCCCATCTTTTGCTGTCGGCCGAAACTTGCAAACAAAGAACAGAAAAAAAAAAGATCCAGCCATCAAGGGGCTTAAATTAGAATGAACCCAAGGTTTAAAAATAACCCCAATGCCAAGATGGACCAATTTAATGAAGTAGCAAACCAGAAGTCAATAGCTAATATGTCTCCAGCTGAATTTGTCATATCACAGTCTTTTGTTTAAGGAAATTGAACATATAAACCACACCTTTTATGTGTTATGAATATGACCTAAACTTTATGTGTTGGACAAAAAATTACCAACTTTCAAATTTTTATACTTTATTGGACAAAAAAATACATTTTTTTTCTTATTTTTCCCCTCATATTTAACCTCATGAATGTGCTATATGATAAACTCAGATCATAGAATTCTATGTAGTTAATATTGTATGTATCTAAATTCTTTAGATAAGAGAATGATATTTGTAAATTCCATAGATAAAATGTTATATGGTAAGAAAATAATTATATGGCAAATTCGTTAGATCAGAGAATGTTATATAGTTAAAATGGATAGAAAAAAATATAACTTTGCATCTTATATGTTATGTTAGATATAATGAATAGTTGAATGTTCTTTTTCAAGCAAACAAAATATTTAACAATTTTGCACAACTATCATGGTATTACTGAACTAATAAGCTTATTAATATGCTGAAATATTATAGTAAAATTAATTATTAACAAATGCATTAATTTCTCAAGCAAGGAGGGTCTGTCTCCCAAATATTTTAGGTACCATATATAGTATGTATGAATTTTATTATGTAGGTAATACTATATAGTGACCCCCCCAAAAAACACACACACACACACACACACAAAAAGGAAACTACCCTCACTCTATGCTCAAAGTAATAAAGTAGTGAATAAAGTTATCGATCATACGAAAATTAAGTTAGCATATATAATTTCAAAGTAAACAGAGAATGATAAATTTATTAAAGAGCTTGATTAAAACTAAATCTGAGAAACTAGAATACAAATTTGATGGCTTTTCACATATAAATTTGATGACTTCAGAATTAGGGTCCACTTTGTGATAAATTGTATTAGACATAGATCACTCTACTGATAGACTACGAATTACTATTTATATGGTCCGATGTTAGAATAAAAATAAATAAACATGTTAAATCGAATCCACATGGAATTTAATCTAAAACTAAAATATTTTAATGATGTAATTCCTAACCTGACGACTGCTTAATTAAGTCCAATCAATAGACAACACAACCTATGACTCTCAACTAAGTAATCAAGATCATAACAAAATTTGTGTCAAAAAAGTTAACCGAGATTTTTTTTCTTTACCCAAAAGGTCATCTCAGTGGCATTATTCAATTACTTAAATATTTTATTTATTTTAACCAATCAGCATAGTATCTTACATAAGCGGAAGACTCAATTTATAATAATCTATATAATATGTGGAAGATATTTATAAAATATTCATGTGCATATCATCGATTAGAAAAGCCACCAGCCGTCTCATCATCGTCATCATCTCATCATGTACGGATGTAAGTACAAAAAATGAAGTCCAATGAGATAACTAGGGTCACTCATCATAATTATCAATTTGATTCTCAATAATAATACTATCAAAAAATAATTGTATCAATAAATAATTATATATAAACAACTTATGATTGATCAAAGAAATGATCAATTAATAATAATGATGAGCATAATCAATTGATCAATCATGGCAATATTCCCTATCATCAATTATTTCATGACTCATCAATTTCAACTATCTGTAATCAATAATATCAAATTTTAATTTAATAAAAATAATTAATTTAATATAAATTATCTTTAATCAATCATCAATTGGCCATGTGTTAGTGAAGATCATAATAGCTATTATGAATTTAATTCTATTAAAAATTTCTTAATTTATCCATTGGCACAGGGTTCGCAATTTATTATCCATCAATTGTAATTCGATTATCCATCAGCCACGAGGGTGAATCAACTCATCAACCACAAGGCCGAAATCAATTAACAATTCAATTTGACTCGATTATCAATTCAATTCAATTTTTAGAATTGCAATCAATCCTTTCAGACGCAATACGATAACTCTCTATTATTAAGGAACACCATGTCACTTCATGTCAATCAATAAATTTATCTATGATGGGGGACGAAGGACTGTACCAAGAACAACCATAATTTTTATACTATCTGCCCCATTCAATTTAATTATCCATCAGCAAAAAAAGGCACAATCAGCCCTAAGAGCAATATTCGGTGGACATGGGCCCAACAAATTTCAAATTGTATCTCAATTACCTAAGACATTTATCTTCAATAATTTATCTTAGGTTAAAATGATCCAATCATATCAATATTGCAATCAATGTTGTGTAATGATAATCAATCCAATAATAATCAATCATAAGGCCAGGTGATGATAATATATACAATGATAGTATGCTACTAATATTATTCAGGTCAATTAATATATGTTCCGATATGATAGCAATATGATCAGGTATCACGATAATATAATCAAGGTTAAACAATATCAATACCAATACTTTTAAATACATATAAATATTTAAAATACACTTTTGACCCTCTAAAACTTAGCTCGTATCGGGAGAAACCCGAACCATGTTCCAAATCGATAAAACATCTCGGCCAGCCAATTTTGGGCTGCATACATCGTGTTGCCCTGGTTCACCAATTCCATATATTATTGTCAGAATCCAAATTGTGTTTCCATACAACCTGGGTCGGATCGACAACACGGCCCGTCTTTGCCAAACACGGTCTATTTCCTAATCCAATTCGGTCTGAGTTCTATCAAACTTGAATTGTGTCAATCAGTATTCAGACCATGTTAAATGAAAACTCGGATGGTGTCCGACAGAACCCAGGCCGAGCTCTGTGTAATGATCCGAACCCTCGAGTCAGCTGAAGCATTTTTTTTTTGCACGAGCGTCCGATCTTTACTTCTATCATCTTGTCATAATTGAAACTCATATAAAATAAATCTTTGTTTTGTATTCTTCACATATGGAAACACTAATATTCAATACTAAAACTTTTAAATATTAATACAAGGTAATATACTCAAAAAATATTCTCTAACATTCAATTTCATGTGTCATCACTTGTCATGACATCAACCACCATTTCTTTTGACCTACATGATCCAAGTATGCACACATATATATATATATATATATATATATATATATATATATATATAAAATACATAAATGTACATATATATGCATAATTTCCATGAGCAAAAGCTCGTACGTAGGGCCAAAATAGTATTTCTTAAAAGATCCTAACTTATAACTTATTCAAAATATGAATCATTCAAATGATCAATAATAATAATATCATGTGAAGAATTCTAAAGATTAATACAAATTTATCATTGCTGTAAAAAACATGGGTTATTCTAACATATATTATCAAAACACATATTCATGCACTTGAGCCATTTCATATAAACATGAGTTGTCATGACATGTCACAATAAAATCATATCATCTCATATCAAAATCCTTATTCATACATATAATCATTATCATATAAACATTGTTACCACATCAAAGCATGTCATATAACTATACAATATCACAATCAATAATGCAGCAGATGTCATGCTCTTTAAAGTGTATGCAAGAAAAATGATATATTCACATGTCATATCGCCAACTGACTAAAGGTGTCCCTTTCAAGATATCTGTCGACCCTATTGGAGAGGGTGATGGATTCTAGAGGTGGCCCCTACGAATTCAAATGTGGCTCAGACTAATTCGACATTTTGATTCACATGGCACTTAGTTTCAAACAACCTAAAATACCTTTTGGGATATATGTCGACCCTATAAGATTTTTCAACCATATAGGGTAAACTGTCGGGCTTACAAGGTCTTTCAATTATGGAAGGTTATACTGTCGGCCTTGTAAGTTTTTCAACTATACAAGAGTAAATTGACGTCCCACAGGGATAATGCAAATGCATGATAATGAGATGTAATGCATATGCACGACCCAAGCATGTCATTTCATATCGTATCATATCAATGTTGTCTTATAACATGTCCTGTCATGTCATGTCATTTTCTGTCATATATTGTCATGTCATGTCATATCATGCCATATCATATAATATCACATAATATCATGTCATATTGTGTCATGTATCATAGTTTTAATAGCAATAATCATATAATGATGTAATTATGAATAATATTGACATTTTAGGAAAGCATTTAAGAAATTATTCATGTCTATATCATATCAATTCATTTTTCATACATTGTTTTACACTCATATAACAATTTCTTAATTATCATATGAAACAAAATATAACATAGCCTTTGCACAAGTATTCACTTTTAACATTTCTTATGAATTCACGATGATGCATAAAACTTCATGTTGCATGTATCATGACTAAAATCTTATAAATGAAAAATACAATAAAATAAAATGGATTCACCCTACATACCTCTTCTTTAACTTGCTCCCTTTAAATTCTTATGCCTCAGGCCAATGGATCATCTTCCGTTTTTACTTATTTTAGTATTCCTTCCTATAACCATAATATATGTTCATAATATTATTTAGACATAGACTCAACATAAACACCAATAACATGGTACTATAAGAATCATATATTCTCCTTAAGTTAAATGGTATTAGTACTTTTAACACATGCAATTCCTATAGCATAACCCTATTGAGCATGCACATCTTTTCGTTTTGGCAAATTGTATGCTTTGTGGTACAAAAATTCATTTATCATATTATACATGATCAAATCTCATGAATCCAATTTTAAATGAACAAGACTTCTACAAAAATAAGCAGTAAAAGTTTGAGATACTATTTCTTTATTATTGCTTCTCAAGAAAGCCAACACTCAACCTATATTTTGTGTTAGTTCTATCTTGTAGCAAACTGAGTGACATTGCTTCTAGAATTTTTATCAATTAGTAGATGACTCCTATTTAAGTACTTTAAATTTTCTCTGAAAGTAGACATCCTAAAGTCTCATTCCTAAAATTATCAAGGTTTATCTTAACAAATAATGATCATAATAATTTTGATAAATAAGATCATGTTCTCTTCTAATTTTTATAATGACAAACAAGATGATGTTTGGTTTAACATTTTATAACTCTTACAAACCTTCTCTTTTCATGTGATTCTAATTTTTCATAAAACTAGACATCGTAAGGTATAGCTCATAAAATATTTATGATTTGTATCATTCTATAATGAGCACAATAAATTGCCTCATGTTCTAATATCTTTTTCATCCTGATAAAAAAGGGTTATGTACAATGATAAATCAATAACTTTTGGTAGAAATAATATTTTTGAATGATTTAATTGAAAACACATGATAACTTAAGTCCCCTATAGATACTTAAATATCAAATCATATTGTTAAATATCCAATTTAATACCTAATTTACAATTTTGACTAACAACTTTATTTTACAGTATGATAGACCTATACACATGATGACATAACTTTTGTTTCATAACTCCAATTAACATGATTCAAAATCTCATGTAAACTAGACTTAGAAAGTATCGTACATTTCATAATTCTTAAGAAAGAATTATACGAAAGAACACCTCAGAAAGGAACACCTTTGATTGGTCCACTAGACTATAAATCCTATGTTAACAAATCACATGAATAGTTAACCATAAGACAATCATCAGCCTAGGGTTAAAATCTTCACCTTGAATGATCTTCTTTATCAAATTTCCTTCGAAGTCCATGGAAGGAGGCATGGTATGAAATTTTTTGTGTTGTATAGAGAGAAGGATAAGACCCTACGAATTGTTGTCAAATCAAAATTTTTCCAGATTTTTATCACATGAATAGGAAGTTGGAAAAATATACTAAGCATGAGGTGGTAACCTGCTAGCTTGCCGGCAGCTTGCATGTCATGAGTTAGAATTTTTGTCCAATCAAAATTTGAGATTCAAAATCATTAATTTCATCCTTAATTAATATGGATTAATGATTATCAAATATTAATTAGTATAATATAATCCATGCAATTTATTCACATATTTTATATAGTAATTATTGTTATATATATATATTCCATATGCCACTTGGCGACATTTGATTGTCCACTAGACTTAAATCCAATGTTAACAAATCACATGCATAGTTAACCATAAGAGGATATGCTTTATGATAATATGATTATTAATCATATTTTAGTGCTTTAATTAAATTTTATTAATTCTTATTATATCAATACAGACATTAAAACCTATACTACAACACATATATTCAATTGATTATAGTCGTATAATATATAATCCAATATGGATTAGATCATGGATATTATATTCTACCCCCCTTAAACTAAATTCCGTCCTCGAAATTTTATATAATGTATTAATCACTTAAATATAAATTTTAACCATATATCCCTTATCCGATTTATCATGTAGCTTTCTGAATATCATAATACCACCCACTTCTAGTGAGGAATTTATCTTAAATTATAGCACTTGTTTTTTTTTCATCCAACTTACGAACATGTTGTTTTCTATGTGACATTTGTTCTCACATATTCACATATTCAATCACATGAGATGGGTCATAGTGTAGGGCTAAATGGCAAGCAGCCGAACTTATCTATCCCATATCTTAATGTCGTTAAGAACATATCTTATTGCTACATCTTAGTATTCTCTTTTCTAAACATCAATTTAGTAATAAAGGTTGGCTCCCTATCAAATACTTTTGCTACTTTATTCACCTTGGTTGAAGGATATAAAATAGAGTTATTAGTCTTTTAGGAGATTAATCCATTTTCTTTGTCTTGTATTCAACTCCTTACATGTAAGTACATATTTTGGACTCTTAATATGTACATAGTTCAACTTTTACTTATGTGAATGGTGTCTCCAAAATCTTGGGTGCTATATAGTAGTGACAAGCTTCAAATCACATATTAAGTATTTCCTATCATAAGCCTCTACTTATCTTCATGCACATGCCACTATCCGACCATAAAGGAAAATTAATTCATCGATTAACCCAAATGGACTTACGAAGTTTATAGTATGCCCTTATTGTATTCTAAATTGAATTTTTTTAAGATATCACTTCCTCATATTAAGCGGGTAGTATCTAAAGATAAGGTCATGACATGTAGGTATACGATATCTCGCCGAGCTTCTGCATCCACATGAAACATTTAAAACATCCATTGCCCTAACCGTCCTTCTGCTTCCGGCGATCTTTCCCTCTTCCTTCTAGTTGTTCCCTGCTTGTGCAGTCTAGCCGTGATGAACACCTCATAATGGCCTGAGTTTTTCCCCGATCTTGTTGGCCGCTCTGCCATCTCACGCTTGGAAGTCCTCTCTATGACCTTCCCCTGTGCTTCCATGGCGCATCCGCCCCCGACGATGGATTGCCCTGATCCCTTTTCCCCTCTTTTACCTACGCCTAGCCTCCCCCATGCCTCTACCCACTTAGGCATTCTTCCGCTCCCTCCCCCCCCCCCCCCTCTCCTTTTCAATAGTTGGCGAAGTCCTGGCTCTTTGTCACCAAGGACTCCCGCCCTTCCCCATCGACGTGCATGTCTCCTCGGCAGTTGCACGAACTCCAAGCAGCTACATCCTCTGAAGTGGTTATTCCAGCCTCGGATATCTCCTAGCCTTCTGACTACCTCGAGTTATGCCTCATCGGCCGTTTCATGGGGAATCTCGATGCACTACAGGACGGCGTTCTTTCGCTCTGGGCCTGGTCTATCCTTGTGTCATCTCTCCATTAGGCAACTCTTTTTTTCTTTTTGCATTCGAATCTGAATCTGCTCGTCTGCAGGTCCTAACCGGTGGCCCCTAGGAGTTCGGCGGCCACCTGCTCCGTGTGTCGTCATTATCTCCCTTCCTCCGCCTTGACTCATCTTCTTCACTTGACTCCCCGCTCTGGCTGCAGTTCTCTGGACTTCCCCTCGATCTTCGTAACCCGACCTCCCTCAAGCAGATTGCTGCCACTTTCGGCAACCTACTTTGTATTGATGAACAAGCCATGTGCTCCATGAAATCAACTTGTGCCCGTGCTTGTGTTGAGGTAAACCTCTCCTCCCGTCTCCATCAAGCTACTTGGATTTCACTGCCAAATGTCGACAGGTACCTTTAGTAGGCCACGTATGAGCATCTTCCTACTTTCTGCTATCGTTGTGGCATCATCGATTGGAGGCCTGCCCATGTGCTCCGGATGCAGGCTCTTCAACGGCCGCCATGTTGTTTGGGTTGTGGCTCCGTGTGGCGGAGCCTTATCGCCTCCTGGCTCAGCGGCCGCAACAGTAGAACCTACGGATCTCAACCATCCGGAGGGCCCTCCGTCCTTGTCGGGTGATCGCCGACCGGCTGGTAGCGCCCGGTGTTCGGATGCACAATGGCTGTTCGGTGCTTGCCTAATGGCTAGTAGCGCCATCACGCCTGTTACAGGCAGCCCAGCACATAACGATGGTGCTACGTCAGGGATCCGAGGTGCAGAGATCCAACGGTCCTCTACGCCTGGATCATGCGGTCTGCAGTCACTGGAGTTGGATCGCCCACGTCAGCGATCCGATCTGAGGCCATCGCGCAGCCATCGATCACTAATCTGGACAGTCAGGATGCGTCGTCCTTTATTTCTAACATGTGTCCTTTTGTTGATGAAACAAGTTTTTGTAATTATGGAGATTGCGCCATGTACCCCCCCCCCCCTCGACGCATCCTATACTTGTACGTGTACCCACTCTTTCACTCTCGCCCTTACGCTATCCCCTCATGTTATTCCTTCACCTACCACATTCCCTCAGAATACCGCGACGCTCTCCGCTGCCACCCTCTCTCCCAAATTCCAACTGTATGCCCCTTCGGCCTCCATGTCGCCCTCCCTTGCTCATGTCTCCCCTCTTGTTACTCTGGCGCCCGTCGCCATTGGGGATCACAACGTGCTGGTGGTGCATGCATCTGTTGGCCTGTGCGCCCCAGTTCATGGAGAACTCTTCTGAGTAGGATCTAGATTTGATCCCACCCCCAGATCGGAGCGAAAGAAATCCTCATGCTAAAGCCGACTCCCCCTACCCCTTCTCTATCTCTCTACCCTCGGCCGCCACTGACCCCGACCAAGGGCAAAGGTAAGAAAAAATCTTTTGTTTCTTCCGTTAACTCACACTTGTCTTCTATCATGTAGCCTCAGTCTCTAGTGGGGCGCGTCGGATCCTGATTCACTATGAGGCTCCTAGCATAGACTGACGCGGTGCATTCCGGGCGAAAGTTAGGGATAGACTTAGGAATCTTATTACTTCATATTCCCTTGATTTTGTAATTCTTCTTGAAAGTCATGTTGGGTCTGTAAAATCTAAATAGGTTATCCGACGCCTCGGGCCCTCGTGGTCGAGCACCTACTGCAAGGGCTCCGATTCCTCCAAAGGTATTATCCTGGCATGGCATGGGCAGGATACTCAGGTTACTCCTCTCCTTAACTCGGATTATGTTCTTCGTACTGTTGTTTCTTATTCTATTTTTCATTTCCTATTGTCTTGTGTTTATGCTAGTACTTTGCCTATTGATAGAAATCTTTTATGGAATAAACTTGGTCTGATTAACTCGTATGATTTTCTGTGGGCTTTAATCGGAGACTTTAATTGTATTCTTTCTTCTGCGTACAAGAAGGGGGGTAACCAGTTTAGAACCTCTATATCTTTTGCCCATCTCCAAAACCTTATCGACTTTCAAGGTCTTATTTATTTCAAACCCTCGAGTATCCCTTTCACTTGGTGTAACAATCGTGTCGGCCAAGCTCGTATCCTCTCTAGGCTTGATCGTATGTTAGTTAACCATTTCTGGCTTGACGCATTTCCTAGCTTAGAGCTTTCGACCCTTCCTCACTGTGCATCAGACACGACCCCATCCTCTTCTAATCTGACCTTCATCTTCCCCGATCATGCTCGCTCAAGTACGAGCAATTTTGATTTCTTCACCCTGATGTTAAGGATATTGTTAGGTGTCATCGGTCATCTCTTACATGTGCATATTCCATCCAAGAATTCCTTAATCGTATCTGGAAGGATACCATCCGCTAGAATCGGGAGGTCCTCAGGCGGCTTGAGGTGCGTGCTCAAGTAGCCCTTGACCACGTATTGCAACTCGAGGGCCTTGATGTTTCCTATGGGTTGTCCATCTTTAAGCTTGCAACCCTTAGAGCCACTTACCACCTTCACGCGGTCTTACTGCGCCAAATCAATGTTAAGTGGTGGAGCAAGGCCTGTACTGCTTGGCTCCACCATGGTGATCGGAACACCAAATTCTTTCACCTCGAAACCATTATTCTCCACAAGCACAATTTCATTCGTCAAATCCACTTGGATTCCGGCGAAATCATCACCCGACCTCAACTAATTGAGAAGCATTTTGTTGACCATTATGTAAACATCTGGAGTCCATCGACAGGACAAATCGACCATCCTGGTCTCTAGCCTGACGTCCCCATCTACGACGCTTCTCTTTACCCCCGCTCACCAGACCCATTACTGATGAAGAGGCTCGCTCTATGATTTGGAGTATGTCATTTGGTCGTGCTTTGGATCTTGACAGTTTCACTCTTGACTTTTATCGTAATTACTGGGATATTGTAGGAAATAGAGTCACCCATGCCATCAAACAGGCTTTTGTTAACAATTAACTTCCATATGAATGGTGTAAAACCTCATCATATTTATCCCTAAGAAAGACCACCCTTCAACCATCAAAGACTACCGCCTCATCTCCCTTTGTCATACCTATATCGAGTTTTCACCAAAATCATTGCCGCCTCAAACCTTCGCTAGATAGGCTGATTAGCACCTCTCAATCAACGTTTATTGCCGGCCGAAACATTTAGGACAACATATTACTTACCCAAGTACTCTCTCACTCCTTTTCTGTTGGACGTGTCAAGCATATGTTGGTCAAAATTGATATGGAAAAAGCTTTTGACTGTGTTTTCTGGGATGCTATTATTCAGATCCTAAAACTCATTAATTTCCCTCCCCAATTTATCGCGTGTATTGACCTTTGCATCAGGTCCCCTATTTTCTCCTATGTCATCAATGGAAAACCATCTCCTTATTTCCTGCCTTATCGTGGAATCTGTCGGGGTGATCCACTCCCACCTTATCTTTTTATCATCATATCTCAGATTTTCACATCATTTGTTGGATTGTCATGTTGTGCTAGGCTGCACTACCTCTTCAAGCTCAACTCCTTTTCCGTGAGCCACCTCATGTCTGCTGACGATTTACTTGTGTGCATCCGTGCCACCTTGGCCAATGGCAGGTGCCTTACATCTGTTCTCTCCGTATCAACCTTCCCAAATCAGCGGTCTACTTTGTCTATCTGGGCTTCCCTATCTCTGCACATTATATCCCCATAAAGGATCAAGGCTTTTTTGTTACACGTTTCATTGCCAGGCTCTCTGATTGGCGGGGCGGCTCCTTAGTCAGGCCGGGCGTACTACCCTCATTAATTCGTGCCTCTCCTCACCCCTCGCCTATTTCCTTAGGGCTACTTATTTATCCGTTGGTATCCTCCGCTCACTCAAGTGCCTTATCCGTACTTTCCTTTGGGATTCGGGTCATAGTCGGAGAGGGCTCCACTTGATCCACTGATCTACTGTTCAACTTCCCTGAGAGGAGGATGGTTTAGGTATTAGAAATTTTCATTTTGTTTGTGGTTTTACTCACACGCCAAATTCTCATCCTCCTAAACAACTCTCAGTCCCCTTGGGCTAGCCTTGTTCAAGCTAAATATGATCTCATACGCCTTTGGGACCCCCTGCCCTCTATGGGCGTTGCCTGATCCTAGTGCCTCATTCTCGAGTCCATTCAACAAAGCTCCGTCCTGGTTTCATCAAGTCCATCGGCACGAGTCACAATACTTCTATCCTTTTTTTACCCTTGGGTGTCATCTGTCCCGCTTAGCAGACTGCCTACTTATTTAAATATGGAGTTTGATATCAGCACCTTATGGGTTTCTGACCTTATACTTGACTTTAGTTGGAACATCCCCCTCCTGTCCCAAATTTTTGACAAGTCAATTTGTGACGTTATTTCCGGTACTTACATTCCTCGCTCTGCCTGTGATGATGCATGGGTTTAGGCAACCAACAAGCATGGGCTCCTAAATGCTAGTTATGTTTATAAATTCATATACCATCAGACTTTGTCGACATCTTTGGTTGGACGGCAATCTTGGACTGCGATATGGAATATCTCTGTTCCTCTAAAATCCATTTCTTTCTGTGGAAACTACTTTATAAATGTCTTCATACCACGGATTGCCTTTTCAGATTTGATCCTTCTATAAATTCTTCTTGCCCCTTTTGTGGTCTTGCCATTGAGACCATTCCTCATTTATTTTTCTCTTGATCCTTTGTGCTTCAGCTGTGGGACATTTTCCAATCAGAGCTTCACTTTTCCTTTTGTTTCTTCCCCTCATGGGACTCGGGCTCCTAGATAAATGAAGGTGATAACCTGGATTGCCTATTGAGGAGGCACATCCTCTCTATCTTTGCTTTCTGTCTTTGGTCTATCGGAACCTCAAGAACGATATTCATATCCGATCCAAGTATGCAACTGCCAAGGTGATTTGGGAAAAGGCTCTGGTTGGTTTTCATGAACTCACATCGTACGCAACCCATGCCCTTGAGGCAACTCACCCCCAGGATTCTCCGTGGATTCAGTGGGAGCTCCCCTCCCCGAATTGGGTTACTCTCAATTCGGACGGCTCGTATATTTAGGCCGATGGTTGAGGATACAGTTTTCTTTTTTGTTCTTATTCTGGTGCTTTTATTTTTGCAGGTGCTAGTGCAGTCCTTGCCACATCAATCCTTCACTCTAAAGCCTGGGCATTGCTCCTGGGGATTCGCACTTGCATTGCCCATAGCGCCATTCATGTCAGAATCTATACAGACTCAAAAACACTAGTTCACCTAATTAGGCACTCTTGTCCCTACCCTTGGCATCTACGCAATCTCATCTCTAATATTTTGGATAACCTTGACAAGATTGCACCCACCACTATTGTATTTTGCCCGAGAGTATACAACTCTACCGTGGATTACTTAGCAAATTTTGGCCACCAAAATTACGAGTATTTTTGGGTGGATGGCCCTCCTCCCGGCCTCCATCAATTTTTGTACCATGACTCTAGTAGTCATCCTTCGTATCAATGAAATTTTCCTTATTTAAATAAAAGAAGATAAGGTTGACATCATAACCTATACGACAACGCATATATTCAGTTGATTATAGGAATATAATATATAATCCAATATGGATTAGATCATGGATATTACAGTTTATCGTTGTTAGGGAGTTGTGGTTTCGATGCGACTTCTCACCCTATTTTAGATGCCATAATCTATCCAATTCTATAAACAATTAATCCATATTGAACTTCAATTATAGACAAGGGTCAAGAGGATCTATGAGGACCAAACCATTGATGGATCACTTTGTACCTTAAGTTAGCTGAAAAATCAACTATGTTCTTGTCTGTTGGAGACTGTACAAACGTCAAGACTTTGGCCGATTGTAACACTCAAACGGCGTCCAAAAACTCTCAGGCAGCACTCGATATTCTATACAAGGGCTTTGAAACACCCTATTGGTTGCTCTTCATGAATGCCTCTATTCGCGTGCAAACAGAGGAGAAAGAAAAGCTCTTGGTACAAAATTTTATGGAGGCTAACAATGATTTTTATCACCCTAGGCTTTAGGCTTTATTTGTACTTCTTAACTAGGCCTTTTTACTCTCATTGGGCCTTGGGCTATTTCTCCATTAATCATAACCATTCATCATTAATTACCTTCTATTAAATATTCAAATTTAATTAATCCAAATTTCACTAATTATGATTGTGGTTTTCAATGTTGTTTCTTTTGATGATATTTTTCTCTGATTTTAGACTACAAACTAGTTTTGGGGTGATTAATTTTAGGGTATAATACTTTTCAAAGGATTAAGACTTGTATGTTAACTCAATCATAATAGAAATCTTGTAATTCAACATATATCTGCTTTCACAAAAATTATACCCAGCGCGGATAATCATGAATTTAGGATTCATAAGCTAAAACATCTTATAAGATAGTTACTCAACGATTGATATTTCTAAGTTCGCAAAAGTTAAGATAGTTAGTTTGATTAGAGTATAAATCATTCTTTTGGTGATCCTATTCCGTCTTGAAAACTAATTTGGGGTAAATTACACGAATTGTCCCCCAACATTGGGTGTTGTAACTACTTAGTCCCCAACCTTCAATTTGTAACTACATTGTCCTCTAACTATAATTTTCTTGCATACTTCATCCATTTGACTGTTAATAGTCAGTTTCTCGATTAAATTACTAATGTGACACAATAAACAATAAAAATATTATAAAATAAATAAAAATATAAAATTAATAAAACAAAAAAGAATGATGGGCACCCATGCGAGCTCATTGGCAAGCGAGCTCACATGCTGACGAGCTCGCGAGGGGGCTCACACAGGGGCGTCGGCCCCCCTTTTCTTCCTCATCATCGATATGCGAGCTCGCGCACCGGCGAACTCATGAGGGGGACCAGCGCCCCCCTAAGTGAGCTCGCCCGCCGGCGAGCTCGCACAAGAAGGGTGTTGGCCCCTGCTTTCTTCCTCGCTGCGCTCGAAAAAGAAAAGAGGGACTGATGCCCCCTGTGCAAGCTCACAACCGGTGAGCTCGCGAGGGGCCTGTCGGACGCCTGTGTGAGCTCGCATGTCGGCAAGCTCGCGAGGGGGCCGATGTCCTTTGTATGAGCTCGCCCGCCGGTGAGCTCGCATAAGGGGGCATGGACCCCCTTATTCTTCCTCGCCACGTGCAAGGAAGAAAAGGGGGGCTGACACGGTGAGCTCACGAGGGGGCTCGACGAGCTCACACAAGGGGGCATGGGCCCCCTTATTCTTCCTCGTCACGTGCAAGGAATAAAAGGGGGGCCGATGCCCCTGCGTGAGCTCACCGCTAGTGAGCTCGCGAGGGGGCTACCGGCGCTCCCTGTGTGAGCTCGCGAGGGGGGCCGATGCCCCTTGTGTGAGCTCGCACACCGACGAGCTCACATGAGGTGTCAGACCCCCTTTAATTCCTCACCATGCGGTGCCTCCCTCATGAGCTCATCGGCCTGTGCGAGCTCACTCGGGCATCGGCCCCTCTAGCAAGCTCATCGGCGCGTGAGCTCACATGCCGACCCTTTTTAAATTTTTTATTATTTTTTTATAATATTTTTTATTACTTTTATAATATTTTTATTTTTTATTGTTGCCACATCATCCATGTAATCGAAAAATCATCTATTACGTGCAAGAAAATTAAAGTTCAGAGACAATTGAGTTACAAATTGAAGTTAGGGGACTATTGAGATATGGACCTAAAGTTGGGGGATGATCTATGTAATTTACTCAACTAGTTTGACTGCATTGTTAAAAATTTAATCATCTCGATTTGCATGCAAGTTGACCTTTATTCTTAATCATCTAGGATCTCTAGGCTCATCATCACTTTATATTAATTTTAGTTGTTTAATTATCATATTTTATTTTTCTGTCTTTACCATAAAGCCTTTTCTTCTCTTAGTATGTCTTTGGGATAGAATCAATTTAGATAATTTCTCGTGGGTTCGATATTCTATTCTCTAATTTATTACTTGATACGATTAATGCACTTGCTAGCAATTTATTTGTTACATATTATACACATCAAAGACGCAATCAGTCCCAAGGGCAATTAGCGGACATGGGCCTAACAATTTTTAATTTTTATCTCAATTACCTAAGACATCTATCTTTAATAATTTATCTTATGTTAAACATGACTCAATCAGATTAGTGTTGCAATGCATGGTGTGATCATACATGATGATGTCAATCGAATATGATAACAAGGCCAATGGATCAATACCATAATCAACCAAAAGTTCATGTGATAATAATATGATTAGATACAATGATAATATGATCAAATATGCTATCAATATGATTCGGGTCAATCAACAATGATTAGTATGATCTAATATGATATCAATATGATCAAGTATCATGATAATATAATCAGGGTTAAACAATATCAATACCAATACTTTTAAATACATATAAATATTCAAAATACAATTTTGACCCTCTAGTACTTGACGGGAGAAACTCGAACCATGTTCCAAATTAATAAAATACCTCGGCTGAGCCAAATCTGGACTGGGTACAATGTGAACCCAGGTCGGGTTAGCCCAGTTCACCAATTCTATATATTATTGCCAAAACTCGGGCCATGTTTCCATACAACTTGGGTCGGGTTGGCAACACGAGTCGTGTTCGCTGAACATGGTCCATTTTCTAATTCAATCCGGTTCGGGTTCTATCAAATATGGGTCGCATCGATTAGTACCCAGGTCGTGTCAAACAGAACCCGGGCCGAGTTCTATCATCGTAAGGGAGTTGCATTTTTTATGCTACTTTTTGCCCTATTTTCGATATCATAATCTATCCAATTCTATAAACAATTAATTCATATTAAACTTCAATTATAAGACAAGAGTCATGAGGGTCTATACCGGCGAAAACCGTCAATATAGGGATCCCTTACGTACCTTAATTTGGCTAAAAAATCAAGTATGTTCCTATGAAACTATACAAACGTCGAGACTTAGGCTAGCTGTAAGATTCGAACGGTGTCCAGAAACTCTAGGGCAACATTTGGACATCGATATTCTATATGATGGCTTTGAAATGCCCCACTAGTTGCTAAGCTCATGGTGCAAAATTATTGGAGGTTAATAATAATTTCTAGTCACCATTTAAATCATATATAATTCTTTCTTATGTTTTTTTTAACTCCCAATGGGTCTTGGGATATTTCTGCATCAATCATGGTAATCTATAATCAACTACCTCCTATTAAATATTCAAATTTAATTAATTCAGATTTCACTAATTATTTCATAACCATACTTATAAAAAATTCATCTCTACTGAAATTTCGTTTTTATTTCTTTCCTAACTTCTCTCAATGAAATTGTACTTTTATTTTATCCTTTTATTTCCTTCTTTTTTTCTAATTTTCAGAATTATTTAATTCCATAATATTTTATCACTTAATTTTTGAACTAAAAAATAATAAATATCACTGGCTGAAATATTTATAAGCCATAAAATTTTCAATCCTTTACTATTTAGGAGTCTTATGTTCATTAGACATTCTTTTAAATCTCAAATCAAATTGAAATTCCTATTCTCAATCTAATTATAATTCCTACTTTTAATAGGATTTGATCTTTCCTTTCTTTTTTCCTTTCTAATCATACATTTAATCCTTCTCTACTTCTAATTTATTTTCCAAATAGGACTTTCTTTATATTCATATTCCTTTTCCAATTATATTTATATTTCTTCTCAAATTCTCCTTTAATCTTCTTTAACTCACTAAAACTTGAATTTAATTTAACAAATTTCTTTATTGCCCTTCGTGAAATTCTGAGTTGTTAATTAACAATCTAACCAAAGGTAGTTAAGATTAAAATCTTATATGAGATCGAATGGAGGATCATAAAATTCTACCTATTGATAAAAAGATATATTTTAAAGATAATAAATATATCTTTTATAAATTTTTCACATTTAAATATTAAATTACATCTTAGTAAATCATTTTTTATTGATTTTTAAGAAAATTATATCAAAACATATTAAAAATAAACAAAATATATTAAACATCAACTCAATTAACTTCTATTATCATAAATATATTTTTAATTAATATTTAAATTATTATATTAATCATATGATCGTAGAGGATTGGATAAGATGGTAAGATTGCGTGAGTAAACTTAATATCGTATTAAAATCTTACACATAAGATCCTCAAAATAAAATTAAAAAATAGTAAGATCTTAAAATATAAATCGAGATCTTGACCACCTTAAATCTAACTAATGCATCCAAGAAGATGGGAGTTCATTATATTAACGAGATAATAATCAATTCAAGCATTCATCATTCATCAAGGACGCATTAATCACAACAAGGATGTTCATCATAGATGATTTAGATTAATAATGATTCAATTTAAACATTAGTTTCTACAAATTTGCCCTAAAAAATAACTCCTCCATAGATCTAAAAGTTAACATAAGAATAGGAAAACTTAAAAATAAAGTAAAACGAGATTAATTTCAACTCCGTGGAAGAACGGAATTCTAACCAAGAGCCTCATCTGAGTGCATGGTGCCTGATATGACAGCTTCTTTTCTGATTTTATTTTAACTATTATTTTATTGCAATTTTTTTTTAGTAGCAACATTGCTCTATCATTATATATCTTGAATACTAAAGAAATATAAAATATGGGTAAATTTATGTCTCAAATAATCAAAAGCAACTAAAAGAATGATAAAAAGAATTACCAAAAGTAAATTAAATATGACACTAGATTTGTGTTAAAATTTATATGCATAACTCATGAACCCAATATTCAAATATTACTGTATTGCAAGTACTTGGAAAGAAAAACATACACCTCATACATGTTAGCGAGCTAAAACAAGATAAAAAGAACATGGTCTGTAATTGTGTTCATTTTCGGTGTTTATTGTTGGAATAAGAATAGAAAGAAGATTTTAAATGGTAAAGATGACAGTCACGAGACACACACTTCTGCAACCACTTCATTCCCCTGGAAATTTTGTTCAATAGTTGTTTATTATTCACATTTTGGATTCTTCATGAGTGAAGTATTATTTTTATGGCTTTCACTTCACCAGTTGACTTAGTACTGTTTATTGTCGTCTGTACTTCTGAGTGTGGTCTCAATTTGGAATCTCAGAGTTATCATAAGAGGAATATATATCATAATTTTGTATTATGATTACTCGCACGGATCCAAATTCATACATAATATGAACATTATACTCATTAATCATATATATATATATATATATATATCGAGAGAGAGAGAGAGAGAGTTTTTAGTAAAGAGACAGATGAAACAAAGAAAAAAAATGGGAAAAAGGAACACATAAAACAAAGAATGCTTAGTCAAGAGGAAAACAAAAATGTTAAACCAAGGATTTGTGTGGGCCTTCAACATTTTCCAGAAGATTAGGCCCAGAGAGAGGTCCACTCTGCAAAGAACAAAGAACAAGTCCAACCCATTGAAACGTTCAAAGTCGTAGCAGTAACTTGAACCGGTCATGCGCCCGTAGAGAAAATCCCAATGTCCAATTTGTTTTATTATTCTTTTTCCTTCCATATTCAAAGAACTTATATACTATGAATTTTAAATTATACTATGAATTCCTCGTACACGGATCATCAACAACTTATATAACGTAGACGAACATATTATTATTATTATTATTATTATTATTATTATTATTATTATTATTATTATTATTATTATTATTATTATTATTATTATTATTATTTGATGAGTCAAAGAATTAAAAGCAGACATCATTCCTCCAAATGAATTAGAACCCTCGTCACAAGTCAGAAGGGAAAGAGAGAACAATGGCATATGATGAGGTTGACTTCACATACGAGAGTTGGGAGACAGCGTCGTCAAGCAGCAATTGAGTTCAACTTTGGAGTAGTTTACTTTGTTTTAGCTCACCAATTGCATAATAATAATAATAATAATAATCATCATTTTATTATTATTATTATTTGATGATAATACGTTTGTTTGCTGGAAGGTTGTGTCAACACCCATCAGTTACATCACCCAAACTTACGAGAACGTTGATAACATTTGTCTTAGACTAGGCCATCTGTATTATTATTATTATTATTATTATTATTATTATTATTATTATTATTATTATTATTATTATTATTATTATTATTATTATTATTATTATTATTATTATTATTATTATTATTATTATTATTATTATTATTATTATTATTATTATTATTATTATTATTATTATTATTATTATTATTATTACTATTATTACTATTATTATTATTATTATTATTATTATTATTATTATTATTATTATTATTATTATTATATATAATGTTGATGTAGATCTCCATGTGAATTACCTTTTTTTAGGTAAGTTGCAAGTACACATTCGCAGTATATACATTTTATTTATAAAAATTAACAACTTACCTAAAAAAGACTAACTTACACCATATAGATCTGCATCTCCATTAAAAATCATATATATATATATATATATGCACTTAGCACTGAGTGAAGCGCCTTAACGATCATCCGATCACGATTCAACGGTGTAGATTGAGGCGTCCATTCAGATCGCATCGTATGGTCATCAATAATCTCGCGAAATTTTGGGTCGTTGATCGTCTCTCTCACGATCTCCTCGCTGCACTCGCTCTCTCCCCGATCTGAGGCCGACAGAGCGAAGGATGTCTCTCTCTCTCTCATGACCTAGAGGTCGGCGGAGCGAAGGACATTGCGTTCTCTCTCCCTCTCACGCATGATCTGAAGGCCGATGGAGCGACGGATGTTGCATTCTCTCTCTCTCTCTCACACACACACACACACAATCTAGAGACTGGCGGAGCGAAAGACACCATGCAATCTCATAGCCGAAGACCTGAATCTTCGGTGAGGCGAGACGACACCCCTGCCGCAAATCTTTCTCTTTCTTGCTCTCCAGCAAGGCAACAATTGGGCATTTGAATCTCTCTTTCCCCTTCCGCGAACCTCTCTCTCCCTCTCTCGATCTCTGACGAGGCAACACCAAGGGAGGGGCGATAATGAGTTCCACACATGATTAGGTCTGCAAAGGAGGCTTCATGCTCTATCTCACGAGAAATTCGATTAGTTGCACGATTGCATTTGGACAGTCGGAAAGGGGGCCCACTTGGACTTTCGGATCTCACAGGGACGATCAAGATGGCGTGTGATACTGTGTGAAGCAAAACCTATATATATATATATATATATATATATATATATATAGGAAAAAGAAAAAAATTCAGAATGTGGATAGAGAAGAATGATATGAAATGAACCATCAACGGTCGTAATTCTCACGTACACACGAAATATGCATGAACCGACAATTGATTCATGTGATAATCGGATGTGCGATTCTGACTTTCGTATTGTTCATATACAATTTATATATGGTCAAACTTTTTTTTCAAATTGTAATAATTGATTCATAATTTAATGGATGATTTTAATTATAATCATTGACTTATAATTCAAAAATAATTCGGGCGACCACATCATCTGGTGTTGTCAAATGATGGACCACGAAGTAAATTAATTGAATCGCCGAAAAGAAAAAAAAAAGTATACACTAACTGGGCCGGATGGGCCATAGGTCAATGTAATGTTGGTAAGCTGCAAACTGCTGGCTGAGATAACAAGAGGAGAGAGAGAAAGACGAAGAACCGGGTGGACGCGCGTACAGCTGGGAACCTGGAAATGGACCGCGTCAAATGCTGCTCTCTCTCTCTCTCCTCTCTCTCTCGTACACACATACAAACACTTGGGAACCGGTCGCTACTCGGTTCCCCTCTCTCTCTCGATGTCTGCTGAAATGGTCGCAGTTATGGATTTCAGTGCCGCGGGGGAGCAGGCGGACACGGCGGAGTGCGACCCAAACGCTGACCTCGACATGTCAGACCAGGGGAAAATAATCCTGGGTTTGATTCTGTTGATTTTATGACTTATTTTTTTAATTCAAAATATATATACAGATTGCGATTGAAAAATTATATACTTTTTTTCAATTAATTACGAAGAAAGGCCCACGAACGTGAAAATAGCGAATTTGATTACATTATGTTGTCGTTATAATAGAGAATCGGAGAGGGAGGGGGAGGGATTTCTTTTATTTTCATGTGTTTTTTACAATCATAATATTTTATCATATTTTTTAAATTTTTTTCTGAACCAAATGCACCCCCATGAGATCAAGAAATGGTTAATTCTTTAAATCCTATTCTCCTCTAAATTATAATATTTTTTTTGCATCTTACTCTAATATATGAACTTAACGTAGCGCGTCCCTAAATTATATTGAGTTTTCCACTTTAATCCATCTATTTAATTCTATTATCTTTTTTATTTTTTTTCTATTTATTAAATGACTAAAATGCCATTTGCACAAGTTATCTTCTCCTTTAACATTTAAAAATAATATAATAATAATAAATAATATAAAAGTAAGTATACTAGAAAAAAAAGGGCTTTGGCGACCCTTGAGGTACTTCGACATCGGAAGTAGGACTACCAACAAATGGGGCCTCCTCTCCATCTCCTTGAATCTGTCCCTCGCCAACGCCACAAGCACCGCATCCAACTGCAAAACCTCGTCAAGGAGGAGACCGACACAGGGATCAAGAACTCTCTCCAAGGTTGCCACTGCATCTACTCCAACTCCGGGCCGGCCAAGAAGTCATCGGTGGGCTTTGCAGTGTCAAAGGACCTCAAGAGCTCTGTCATGCAGATGTTCGTAGTCGTCACTAGGCTCCCCTCCTCCCACTCCTTTACGGCCTCCCCCTTTCTCGTCGCCCCCTCTGCGATGAGCAGCCAGCATCTGACAACAATGAGATTGACGACGACATTTCCTTCCTCTTTGAAGGACACATATTGTAGGATTGATATGATGACATCGCCAAATTCCTCTTTACCCTCCAATGCCTTCTCCTTGGCCTCAGGGGCGAGTGTCGCATCAGTGGCCACGTCGCTCGCCTTCTTCTTTGGGACAACAACCTCAATCGCCCTCTCCTCGGTGATTATGACTTTAGCCAATTCCCCCTTGGAGACGACGACCTCGACTACCTGTGGCACCATGTTTTATGCTTTGCTTTGGGTGGCTTTGACCATAACAAAGAGTGTAACATCTCAAAATTTCGTAAAATTTTAAAACTTTTACTAATTACTATTGTTGTCCCATCGGTCGACCGAAGCAATTTAGGGCACCTAGTGTGTGGCCGCCAGAATTTTGAATAACAAGTCAAATTCAACTTTGACTCCTATTTTCTCACCCCCAACCTATGGGATTTCGTATGCTCCTTCATGTTCATGACCCCTTGCGTTGTGGGGGCACAAAGACCTATTTTCCATTTCCTTTATAAACCCCACACCTCAATTTGCACATTTTCCTTTCATCTTCTCATTTCTTTTCCTTCCACCATGTGTTTCTTGTGTTGCTCCCTTGCTTGGGCTCAGCCAGAAGTCTTTGGAGAGGGATCCACAGGTGCTGATCGTGAAGGAAGTTAAGGGGGAAGGGCTAGAGCTTCAACTGTCAAAGAAAACAACCGAAAACTTGGCTAAAAGATGCATTAACAAAATCTGAGTTATAAGGTTCTTTCAGGAGGTTTTGGCATATTACTTAAGGATTATTTAGGCCTACGATCATGTTAGATGAAGGGTAGGATGATGCCATGAACTATTGTCTTGATTTTATGCTTAAATGCTACTCGTATGTTGAATGTTTAGATTGCTTAGCATGTTATTTTTTATTGTCGTGAATGACTTCCTATGATGATTATGTACATGAGAGGATGCATACTTAAGATATGGAAGTTTGGTTCTAGTTTCCATGTTATAATTATAGCTAGAAGTTATGTTATTAAGGTCTTATAAATATGAATTGCTTAGCATGAAAATGGACAGTGAATGATGCTTTATGTTATTGCTTAAGAATAAAATGGTCACTGAAATAATGAATATAGTTTGCTGAAATGTTAAGTTGGCCACATGAAACGATTAGTACATGATATAGAATAGGAATGATTATGAATACATTCATGACTATTATGATGCATATGATAGAATTACATATTTATGAATCATGCCCTCATGCTCTTTGGTTGTTAGGTAACATTAGATGTAGTTTAGATTGTTTTGTAAAATGCTGTGTTTTGAAAACTGATTAAAAATCTAAGGACTCCCGAAATGACTTATAATTCTGTTTAGTAGAAATGATCGATCGATGTTGGATTAGGTGTCTGTTATTGATGGTAGAATGTAGTAGACTATCAGATCAGACGACCAAACCTCTTTCAGGCGCCCACTCAGATATTCCGACATCATATCGGTCGACCGGCTGGCTCCCTCAGTTGAGATAGGATGACTATGAAATGATGCGACTTTAGTAAAATGGGCGATTGGTGGACTTTCGGGCAACTGAAACTTTCAACCAAGTACTCATCGTCCCTTTTGAGCTAGGAAGATCGAACGCTCGTGGACCCTTTTGAGAGTTCGAATCATGCCTGACCTTTGAACAACCAAATGATGTTAAATGACCGGGTGACTGACTGACTTTTGGGCATCTGACGAACCTATGGATCGGACGACGATTCAACTTTTGGGCATCCGAAAGTGAACAGAGAATGATATGACCTTATTTACATGATAATGCTATGATTTGCTCTTGTCCACATGATTAACACCCCATCATTATGCATGATAATGTGGAGCCGATCTTGCTCTCCAAAGCTTTGATTGATCCTTGTGATTAAAAGATAGGTTAATGAAGATAAAAGATGAAATTGAAGAATGTCATGCTTACTTAAATGGGAAGTCTATTATTCGTCGTACTTTCCTAGAGAATGCATCTGCCCTTTTGGGTAAGACCTTTCTCCCACTTAGGAATGTTTCCACCTAGTACGAGGTCATCTCCACTAAGGAATATTTTCACCTTGTGTGTGGTCATTCATATGGATGTTGCCGCCTTAACGAGGTCATTCCTCCCCTTTTAGAGATATTGTCAGATATTGATCTTTACTGGCCTATATTATGGCTAGGTATTTGTACCTTGTGTGCGTAGGATATATCCTAAAGAAGTGGAGATATCTTTTAACCCATGGATAAGATGAAAGATGAATGAACGGACTATGACCACACGAAGATGAATATAAATATGAACACAAAATGAAAAGAAAATGGAACAACGAATGTTATGTCTTTCCAATAGAAAGATGAATGCTCTTATGAGCCATGATATTGACCATTGATGATGACCTTTTTCTTTCATGGTCCATGAATGAAAAGAATGAAAGTTAAATATGTTACTTGAAAGAAAGAGATGAATAAATCATTGTTCCAGAGATGAATAAATCATTGTTCCAAGTATGATGATCCCATGAATACTTATGATATTGTTTATGAATAATTATCATGCTTATACTTTTTGAATCATCTTTATGACTCATTTGTTATCACATTTAGTCTTGTGCTACCGGGATGTTTCTCCTCCCCTGTATTGATTCCCATAGGTACTTGATTTACTTATCGTGCTTAGTTGATGTATGTGCGGAGGCTCTACTCACGTGGTGTGTACACAAAGATATAGTAGTTGGTCTGTATTATTTTATATCATCAAGTTATATGTGAGACCTATGTGTATTTTGTATTATGGCGTGGACGTCTCATTTTATCATGTGATGTACCTTTTGATATTATCGAGCTTTCACACTTGTACTCGAATTTATGAGCTTTTATCTATTTAGCTTCCACATTTATGTTTTAAAAATTGTAGGTCTTATTTTTTAAGTCTTCCGCTTATGTGATACCCTTCTTGACCAAGATGACTGAAGGGAAGAAGAAATTGAGTACCGCTAGGAGAGGAGATTTCACCACTTGACATAGTCAAATTTTAGAGTGTTAGAGAGAGAGAGAGAGAGAGAGGGGGTTCCATTGCATTTAATATGAAACCCGCGTTGCAGAACTTTTGCTCAACCCCTTGATCACTGTCACGAACGATGACTGCTGCTACTTCTTCCTCATGAAGATGGATAGAGTTCCTTCTCCCATTAGCATTGCGCAAGGCCATTAGAAGGAGAGGAGGAGGAGAGGTTTTTTTAATAAATTTTTTTTATATTATATATTATTTTCAAAATAATAAAAGAGGAGAAGAGGGCATTTTAAGGAAAAATTACACCAAATGCCCTCCAACTTTAAGGTTTGCTCAGCGATACACTTTGTAACACAAATACTCTTCATCTTTTAACGCATTTCACCCGATACCCCTCTCTACTTGGGACAGTCAGTTTTTCGATTTTTCATCAACGTGGCGTCCACGTGCCAATCTCCTCTCTCCTCCACGTAAGTAATCGTCTGACGTGGCATGCTCCGACGTGGCACATAAAATTACACTAATGCCCTCCAACTTCAAGGTTTGCTCAACGATACCTTCTAACTTTACTTTGTAACACAAATGCCCTTCATCTTTTAACACGTTTCATCTGATTCCCTCTTTACTTGGGACAGTCAATTTCTCAATTTTTTGTTGACGTGACGTCCATGTGGCCATCTCCTCTCTCCTCCACGTAAATAGTCATTCAACGTGGCACATAAAATTACATCAAATGTCCTCCAACTTTAAAATTTGCTCACCAAATGCATATAAAATTATACCAATTTGGGCAAAGATGACGACCGACGAACACGAAAGTGAATGATGAAGGAAGCAAACGACGAAGGAGAGCGAATGGCAAAAGAGGTTTCACGCGAACGACGGCAAAGATGGAAATAAGAAAATAATTTAATAGTGAGTGGATCAACTTATAATAAGTAAAATGGTTTAATATGTGATGTCACATCGGAGTATGCCACGTCGGACGACTATTTGTGTGGATGAGAGAGGAGATGGTCATATGGATGTCACGTCGACGAAAAATCGAGAAATTGGCTGGCCTAAGTAAAGAGGGCATCGGATGAAACGTGTTAAAAGATGAAGGACATTTGTGTTACAAAGTAAAGTTGGAGGGTATATATCATTGAGCAAACCTTAAAGTTGAGGGCATTGGTGTAATTTTATGTGCCACGTGGGAGCATGCCACGTCGGATGACTATTTGCGTGGAGGAGAGAGGAGATCGTTACGTGGATGCCACGTCGACGAAAAATCGAAAAACCGACTATTCCAGGTAAAAAGGGCATCAGGTGAAACGCGTTAAAAGATAAAGAACATTTGTGTTACAAAGTGAAGTTGGAAGATATCACTGAGCAAACCTTAAAGATGAAGGGCATTTGATGTAATTTTTTTGGCATTTTAATCATTCAATAAATAAAAATGGAAATAATAAAAATAGATAGATGGACTAAAATAAAAATCTCAGTGCAGTTTAGGGGCGCATTATAATAAATTCATATATTAAGAATAATTTAGGAGAGGTTTAAATAACCCTTAAAGAAAAAAGAAGAAATTATGTCCAATATAATTTATTTCAGACACATTGTCACTAGGCCAAACAGTTAATGCTGATTATAAACTATTTTTTTTGTTGGAATCAACAATTTTATGATTAAGACAAGTAAACATAATTAATTAATAATTAAATCATAAGTACCATTCGAACAATTCCTTATTAGCAGGAGTTGTTAGAAATGTGAGCCAATATGATTTGCTAATCATAGCTAGTCTTCTTCCTCTATTATATTATAGAATTTAAAGTAGGCAAACAAAATTAACAGTTACAAGTCTTAGTCCTCGTCATTACGTAAAACAAAAAGAAGAGAGGAGAAAAATAAACATAATAAGAATACTCTTTTTAACCTATGGATGCAATCTTCCACAAAAGGCATAAAGAATTTAGTATTGAAAGCCTACACTTATCATGGTTCAGACATTAGATAAAGTTAATTCAACTTGCTTTGTTATTTATATGTCATTGATCTTTTGTAGTTTTTTTTTTATTTTCATGAGTTTTACGATTAGAAAAAGACGCCCTTCAATTTTTTACGCACTTTGAAATAAATGCGATTCAGTTAACATGTTGAGCATTTAATGTGCATCATTAATTAATAAAACTATTTTATCTAACCACGGTTGACTCAATTATTTAATGATTGAATTTTGAGTTGAAAAAAAATGAAGAAAATACTATTAGGACTAGTACAGCTTATTTGTTACTTATAAAGTGGACTTGTAGTTGTCTCATGATTTGATCATTTTATGTTTCTTTGCTGAAACTTTTGGATTAGAATGAAATACATAAAAAAAAATTAATAAAAAACTTGATATTGGAGTTAGGACATAAGGCTCAAATATACAAAATTTTTGAAATTATTTTTGATACATTTGAATGTTATTAGATAATGTTTCTTTCTATTTTTTTTCTTCTTCATCGTTTATAATATATTAAAGAATTAATTAATCTCATATTTTTTAAAAAAGTTTTCTGTGATGTGCGTTATTACAAGATATATTAATATTAATTTCCTTTATCTCTTAATCTTAAATTCTATTCTAAATATTACCTTGATAAATTAAATTACAATATTCATTTTTCATTTTTTAAATAGAATAAACATGTTTATTTTTTATATATATTTTTAATAATTTTAGATTTAATGTCTCTATAATACATAAAAAATATGGGTTTTAGACCAAGAGATAATAATACAATATTCAAGCATTTAACATATATATATCACCAATTGATATTTTCTTATTATTATAATTAACTTAATTAATCAACAATTCGAATTTTAATTTAGAAATAAAAATGTTACAAAGGCAAATTTCTTTTCTCATCGGATAAAGAGTGTGAGCTGCTAATAGTAGCTGGCTCTCTTCTCTTCCGTTATCATAACATCTAAATTAAAGAAAAAAATAACAAGAAATGGAAATATGATTAAACACTAATCTTTTTTGTCGTAGAACAAGAAGGGGGAAATAAAAAGAAACAGACAAAACATTTTTTGACCGCAATCTTCCACAGGCGCGTGCGCGTGGACAAGAAAGAAAAAGAGAAAAAAAAGTAATTTGCGTTCGCATAAATATCCTCAAATCCAAAATCGCAGGGCTTCAAATTTCAATCGAGCGAGTCCCCCTCCAATGGCGTCCGCGATGGCTGATGGGAGCTTCGGGTCCGTGCTCGACGTGGGGGATTCTTTCAGTTCGGCTTCTTCTTCTCCCTCGTCGTCGACGACGTTGGCGTCGCCGGTGGAGCGGAGGAGGTGGTGAACCTCTGGCCCCCTTGTTCTTTTTCGGGTTTTGGTTGCGTAACATGGTCGTCGTCGCCGGACCCTACGATGCCGTGGTGGAAGAAAGCGGTTTCTCCTCCGTCCTCCTCGCCCAGGTCCGCCGTCTCGGCCGCCTCCTCCCCGCGCCACGCTGCTCGGCGCGCTAGCGACCTACACGTCTTCTTCTCCCGTCGCGACGTTTCCCAACCTCGCCTCACACGGCAGCGCAAGCTCCGCCACCTTTCCGACCTCGAGGTCGACCTCCTCACTTCCGACGACGGCGGCGTCTCGTCGGCCGGTTCCACTCCCGTCTCCCGCTCCTCCAGCAATCTAGTCGACGCCCTCCCCTCGCGCTCCTCGTTGTCACCCTTGCCGCTTCCCTTGCCGGAGCATCGGGCTCCGGCAACTGGTACGATGCTGCATCCGGAGCCGACCTCCGGGCAGATGATGGGTTTTGGGCACCCGTCGGCTGGTTCTGCAGGTCGCCCCCTGCTCTCCATGAGAGGGGCTGTCGAGTGCGATGGAGCGAACGGGTCGGTTCTGGGGACTTCCACCACTGTTGATCTCGCGTCGCAGCGCAATTCTGCAGCGTCTATACAGGGAAGGTAAAGAGAGCATCTTCGTTGTGTTTAGTCTAATTTGAATTCTTTGCTTGTAGTCGTGTAATTAAAATTCCTTGCTTACAACTGCGTTTAAGAGAAGATGTTAGTGCTAGTTATGCCATTTCTTTTCATCCTAGCATAAATATATTTAATACATAGAAAAGATACTTCTGGGAGTTTGGAAGGATATCTGCTGCCTTTCAAGTATTTGAACTCCCGCCGTTTAGCAGTTTATTTTCCTTTGGCATAGAAAACGAAACAAGGAGAGATGCCCAATCTACCAACACTTGTTGAATCTATTCAATAACCTTGTTAAGCCATAAATACATCTTGAACTTTTGCTAACTTAATGACGAGTTACTATTTTCTTAGAGGAATATCAATTATACAAATACCTTTTCCAGGAAAAAGGGTCAATTTTACAATGCTCAGAATGGCCTCAATTGCAGTATATTTTTTAAAATTTAGAGAAATAGCTGGACTAGATCGGGAGCTTTTAGTAGGGAACTTTTTTTGGTGCATGCTTGTCATGTAACCTGAACTTGTGAAGCTACCATGATCTTCCAATAAGCTGACCTATTACTCCATAATTACAGTTTGGATAGCTCGTGAATTCCCTGGAAGATCCAATAACCTTACCTATGAGGACCTTTCTCATAGAGGATGTATGCTAAGTTTTTTTTTTGTCTACTCTGTGACCCAGAATACCATTAATTAGACAAACAAGAGCATTATCGCTCAATCACTCATGATATACTTGAGGTTTCTTGGAGAAGAATACTTACAAAGACATAGATATCTTAAGTTTTGAAAAATTCTAGGCTATACCCCAGTCGTACGGTTAATAATTACTTTTTAAAACTTAATTCTTTCAAATAAACTCTGACATCTAGACCCATCTGTTAAGCACTTAAGCATATCCTTTTTTAAATTGTTTTCACCTTTACCATCATTTGTTCTAAATACTTTGCTGATTGCTTTTCTAGCTGAAGCAGCAATTCTCTTTTAATGAACTAGTTGAAGATAACATGTGAATCAGATTTAAATAATAAAAGAAAAGGATCTGATCTTGTTAGCTCATGAACGCTATCCACGTAAAGTAGTTTGCTGACAAGGACCACATCCACAGTCCCTTTAACAGCATCGACGCCAAGAGACCAAGAAGACTTGCACATTGTAGAGGAAGATTAGAATGAGAGATTGGCTTCTCAAAAAATAGAATGAGAGAGTTAGGAGACAAGACCATCATATTTTATAACTCATATATTATCATATAATAAATGGGGAGAAGAATTTTGTAATTTCTTCTTCCTCATTCTCTCCTCATTCATGATGGAGAACAAAAGGTAGTTATGAGAGGGAAATACAATTATGGTCCTCCATTATATCTATTAATAATATAATAATTTGAATATCAATTAAATCATCATTTGATCATTAATATAAGATTTAACCTTGGATCGACGATACAATTGAATCATCATTCAATCTAGGCCATCTGGTTGAGTTTAAGGCACATGCTTTTCCCATTGTCTACACTAGTATGAATATTTTTTTAAAAGTTCTTCACACCTTTCAAAAAAATAATAAATTGTTGCCTCAATAATTTTTATTGCAGGTTCTCAGGAAGCTACTAATGATAGTTCTTATTTATACTGCAATATTGAAATTTTGTCGGTTTCTGAAATGTCTAGTGACTTGTAGTTTGAGTCATCCTTGATGATTTATTCTTATTTGAGTCCTGTAGGAATTACATTCAGAAATTGATGGTTCCTTTCAGCAGACACTCACATTCCAATTATATGTGCACTAGGAATTCTCATCAACATGCTCGCAAAAGTGTAGAGCTTGGTGACGTATCATTAAGGAAACATACTTTTACTCATCGTAGGAAGGTGATGCAAGATCCAAATTCAGGTGATATAGACTTTCGGTTGAATATACCTCCCAAAAGTGCTCCTACCAGCGGCTTTTCAAGTCCTGTTCAAAGTCCCGTGCACAGCCCTCGGACATTGAGCAGTGTAGACTTATCCACCTCTAGCATTTCCAATCTGGGGTTTCAGATATGGTCAGCTCCAGAGATCCCCTCCTCGGATGCAATTTTATCTCCATGCACTTCTGAGATGATTGTTGGTAGCCCTGATCTTTCACCAATTTATAGTCCAACACCTAAAAGCCCAGTCTTGAAATCCAGAAATGTCAGTGCACCTCCCTCCCCATTGCATCTAAAAAAATTTCCTGAGAACTCTTGTGCATGCCATGATAATGGCAGTATTGGTAATGCACACAAACTTCCTCTGCCACCTGGAATTGCAGCTCCATCACAGTCGGGTTTTGCTTTAAAAAATGCTACAAAATCAGAGATCTCCCCCATGACAAGCCAGTGGCAAAAAGGTCGACTTATTGGGAGTGGCACTTTTGGGAACGTTTATGAAGCCACCAACAGGTCTGCAGTTATTCTAATGGATGCATTTGTCTTCAGACTCCTGCTACTTTTTTTGTGATCAATGTTTCTGCACAGGCATACTGGAGCATTGTGTGCAATGAAGGAAGTAAATATAATACCCGATGATGCTAAATCAGCTGAATGCATGAAACAGTTGGAACTGGTTAGCTCTCTATCGCTATTTTTTAATATGATCAACATTCATGCATACTCTTGATTTGAATAATTATCTGTTTACTAGACACTTGGGGATTATAGTTCTTGAATATCCTTTTGTTCTATGGTTTTATTTTCAAGTGATGATAGTGAATGCTAATTCTATGCCAACTAGTTGACCTTTGTTCTCTTTGCAGGAAATAAATTTTCTTAGTCAATTTAAACACCCAAACATTGTACAATATTATGGGAGCGAAACAGTGAGCTACCATTTCGATCATATTTAAGAACTTCTAAGTTTCCTTTCATGTTTGGAGAATTTAGCTTCATTTCTTCTTATGGATGCAGATTGATGACCGATTTTACATTTATCTAGAGTATGTTCATCCTGGTTCAATTAATAAGTATGTACGTCAGCATTGTGGAGCAATGACTGAATCTGTGATCCGCAATTTCACTCGGCATATTCTAAAAGGACTAGCGTACCTGCACAGTAAAAAAATAATGCACAGGTTTGTATTTTGTCCAAGAAATTGTGCATGTTTTCATTCTGCATAAATTGACATGAGAGTTTCCTTGGTCCAACTCATTCTGATCTTCTATTTGTAATGTGAGTCTAGACGAGTGGGTTATGTGTTCTATAAAAGTGGTCTAGATTTATTCCATTATTTGCTAAAGGGAATTACGTTGAAGATCAGCGATTCGGTCCGGGTTGCTGCACAGATAAACATACATATGTGATGGAGGGGATGTGATGGACACTATTTGATTTATTGATCATAACTTTTCAAAAATCACAAGGGCAGCTATAGACAGACTTTACGAAAATCTATGAACTTTTCCAAACCCTATAGAAGAGCAAAAACTGAATATACATATAAAAAAGTATAAGTTGTAATTTGTAAATCTAGGATTGTTCTGGAACCCTACACTGGTAATTGTCACCTTCTAGCAGCAGGTTCTGCAAGAACATCATTAGTGTTGATTGTGGTACGGTAGCACCATAACTAGGTCTGCTCTCTATGGAGCTGCCATTGATGATCGTCTGGGTGAGAAAAATCAGCCCAAGGGCAAAAAGGAGAGAAAAGAGGGGACAGAGAAGAAAAAAAGACATGTCAGATACAGAAATGACTGAGCAAGATCAGAGAGGGAGGTTGAGGGGCAGATATGCACTCAGGCAATTCACCAATGAGAGGAGAGGGATGGTGAGCCATACTTATATTTTTCTCTCAATTTGAATTACAACTTATAAGTGCCATGTATACACTTATGTCATGTGTGTATTATGGAAGATGGGGAAATGATGTTTTTTGCATTTGTGACGAGTTTGCAGCATTACTGAAAATAAATTGCAGTCTGGGCTAGAATTGCTTAGTGTGTAGAACAAACTTTTGTGGTCATTTATCCTACTTATGTTTGTGACTGTGCTATTGTATTTGTTAAAATTCTTCTCACAGTACCCTAAGAAGTTTCTTCTCAAAATTTGTATTTATTTTCTTATTGATTTGGTTTTTCTTTCAGTAAATTTATTTTTTGTACATTTAAAGGATTTCTTTCATTTACTCATGAAATAATTGTGCTTTTAGAGATATTAAAGGAGCAAATTTGCTGGTTGATATTAATGGTGTCGTGAAGCTTGCAGATTTTGGGATGGCAAAACATGTAAGCTTGGCTAAGACGCTACAAAATTAAACTTTTTCTTAACCTGTTGCATTTTTTCTTTGCTATAACATGATGTATTTTATTGATTGACTCTGTTTCATTTCATTGTCAACTTGTATATCTTATCTTTAGCACTCATTATATTCTTGATTAATATTTCATTGAGCAGCTAAGTGGAGCAATGGGGGCTCTTTCACTAAAAGGGACACCATACTGGATGGCACCTGAAGTATGTATTCTTTCTGTGATGTAGATTCTTCGTTTTTAACAAGATTATTTGGAATGATGTGTTTCATCTTCTCTTTTTTGGCAAGATGAACCTGTCAATATGAATTTCAATTTCACATATTAAAGATGCCCCTCTTTAACTGTAAACTTCATACAAAACTTCACATATATAAAGTTTATAAATTGTTGACTGCTCTGTCTTTAAAAAAAAATGTCTGCCTCTTAACTGGGATCATTAGAAAAGACATGATTTCAAAATGGAATTCTGTGCCGGATCGTGCCATGATTGGGCCATGCAAACCCAGTTTGACTGTGGCCAGGTTTGTGTTGTGCCAGCACAGCTCCTTTTTTTTTTTTTTAAATCAGATACACAAAGGTACTCTTGACTGGAATCATTAAAAAGATGATTAGACATCCTGGCAGCCAAAAAATCCAAGTATTACATGTTTCTTATCCTTTATGTATGTTACATCTAAAAGATAAATCCAAAAGATTTGTTGGAGGGTGGATTGAACCTGGGCGAAAACATAGTTGGAGATGTAGCTACCCGAAAGACCATATATCACATGCGCCTTATAAGAAACGTCCATGCCAACAAATGGATGGCTACAGTTTGGCCTGGAATGGCTCATGGACATGCTGTACAGCATGACCCAGATTTCTGTCTCCAACATGGTTTTGTGACAGAAATAGAGCGACAAGAAGAATCCATGTTGTTAATCCAAATTATCCGAGTCTAAGAAGATAATGTCAGTTAACTGTCCACAGATGTGTCACTTTCATAACTTTCTAACGTTTCTTTTCTCCGCAGGTCGTACAGGCCACAATGAACAAGGACATTGGCTATGATCTGGCAGTTGATATTTGGAGCTTGGGTTGTACCATCATTGAGATGTTTACAGGGAAACACCCCTGGAGTGGACTAGAAGGGGTAAGCATGAATTCCTTTGTCCTTCTGATTTTCTTGGACCCACCATAAAATTGCAAGCCAAAATAGCGTTTACCTATTGAATTCAGAAGATATCTTAACTTGGAGGATGCAGTCTTATTTACAACAACAACAATAACAACAAAGCCTTATCCCACTAGGTGGGGTTGGCTACATGGATCATACGACGCCATTCCGTTCATTCGTTGATCCATGTTCATGAGATTCGACAGAGTTTTACACTGGCTGTCGGGGCCTAACACAACCCTCCTTCTTTATCCGGGCTTGGAACCGGCTATAAAACATAGGCGGAGTTATGTCATACAAAAAAGAGTTGATAAATTATAATTTTATATTTTATGAGGTTGACTATTTTTTAAATCTAATGTAGTATTTTTCTAATTAAATTTACATAATTTGCAATGTTCAATCCTCACATGTGTTATTAGACTAGTTAATTAACATGCATCAATTTTAATAAATAAATGATACATACATAACTGTTTGGTTTCTGCACATATCCGAGCATTAGTTCAATTGACAATATTCTAAGTTTTCAAAATATCAGCAATTATAGTCAATTTAAATTTTAAGAACTTTATGTGACAATATATAACCTTTAATGAACCTCCTTGAAAGTTTGACAAACACAAGTAACACTTAAAGAAAATCATTTAACATAAATATTATATATAAATCATCACAGCATTCGTTGGTATCAAAACAAAGGTAAAGATTTGCTTTGATACAAAATGTTAGGAATAGATAAACAAAAATAGATTTCTGAAACATAAATTGATAATGATTAGAAATATTAAATATTATCATTTAATTTTCTGTAGAAATAAATAATTATTTTTCTAACCATGATTAATATCAGTAACTCCGCCTATATTTTATAGCCGGTCCCAAGCCCGGATAAAGGAGGAGGGTTGTGTTAGGCCCCGACAGTCAGCATAAAATCCTGTCGAATCTTATGAACATGGATCAACGAATATATTTGTTATTGTTGATTAATATCAGTAATTATAGAGACGTCAATGCGAAATAAAATTATACACTCCAGCCTTATTTACACTGAAGGATTTAAGTTATTAACAGCAATGCTGATGCAACTCCTATCTCGGACTAATTATGTTGCCTGATCTAGATTTTTCAGTCAACTCTTTTGGTTAAAATAGGTATTTTACTGATGTTTCCTGGGGAAAGGTCATGTCTTGGTATTCATGTTTATTTCCTGCCACAGAAATTGATATTAGAACTGCATAGCTGCTGAAATCCTTTATGCTTTAAAGATGTCCCTGCTGCTATGTTTTCCTATTTAGTGTCTAGATTCACAAAGAATCATGAGGGAAGAGAAGGTGGAGGAGAGGATAGAAAAGAAAGCTAAAATTGGTTGCAGTAACTACATCTCATTTGCCTGTAGTCTGTGTGAATGTATATTTGACAGCTTCGAAGTAACTTATTTGAGAAAAAAACAGTAGTCTTTTCAGTAGTTCTTATATAATTTGACAATCTCTACCTTCACTTGAAGTGGAAAGCATAATTGCGCTCACGTGTAAATTATATGATATGATCTAAGAACAGGTGAACAATTCCTTGATGATTTAGGATATTCTTAAATGCCGTACTATGATTGCCTGCATCCCTTGAATGTTACTATGCATTTCTCAGTAAAATTCTTCCATTTTTTTCATACCCAAATTGCATCCTCTTTACTCTGTTTTACAGTTGATAGTGACTTTGCCCATTTTGTGAGACCTACCTCTTGTCAGCATTTGGATATACACTAGATTCTGAACGTACGATAGAAATTTTTTCCTTGTTATTGTGAATGTAAGGATATTCTCGTGGCTTTCTTGAAGTTTCTAACTAATCTATAAGTATCACAGGCTGCTGCTATGTTTAAAGTGTTGCATAAAGACCCAACTTTACCTGAGGCATTGTCCAATGAGGGTAAGGACTTCCTGCAACGTTGCTTTCAGAGAAATCCTGCTCAAAGACCTACTGCAAATATGTTATTAGAACATCCCTTTATAAGACATGCCAATCATTACAATGTTCATGGTTCCATTCAATCATTTGCAGGGATTAAAATTATCGTAAGTGCAAATCAATTCTTTTATTGCTCTTTCTAGATATAAGTAAATTCCACTCAAAAGAGTTTTTCATGTATTTAATCTTACTTTACAGGATAATTCTGTCACTCCAAAAGATAGAGTGAAATCAAAAAGTGAAGCCTGTGTGAAAGACAGATGTTCCTCTAGTGGGTAAGCTTATTATCTAATAAGTTTGATTTATATCATGTAAGACTCGAGGCAAAATGGTTTCAAATGTATTTGGTTTTCCAAACAGCGGATACAGTGTCCACTCTCATCCTGGAACTTCTGAATCAGCCACCTCTCGTCCTTTCCTTCACTCTGCCCCTGAGCTCTATGGTTTATCCCCTGGGCGCCCAAGTCAAACGTTATCTAGTTCAGTTGGTTCTTCAGCAAGTATTTTGAACAGTGTGCAATTGGCGACTGTAAATTTCCAGCCATATGCACTACGGAAGCCTCATGGGAAAGAAGTTGGTCTCCTCTGACATGGATTCGTTATTTAATCGACGACATTGATAATTTATGATTATGCTCCCAGCCAGATGCACCAGTGAAAATCCTCATGGGGGAAGAATTGATCTCCCTTCCCACGACACAGACTAGTCATGTTTATTGCCATGTAAAAATTGTGAATGATTCTGAACTCAACAATCCAAAGTACTGGAAGCCAAATAACCATGTGCAGGGGCTATCCAGTCCTACCGAGCTGAGTTGAAGATGCTGGCTTGATTGAATATCGCCCATCCTTTTCGTTCCTAGCCTCGTTCGTTTTTTGGTTTTTTCAACTCAGCTTAAGCAGGTCCTTGGCCATTAACACATCCACATGAAATTTGTAAACGATGGATCACACATGTTAAAAAAATAGCTTGCACATGCAGACAGGGACAAGGGAGATGTAGTATACTGCACTTTCTTTTTGGTGGATTTTGAAGAGTTGTAGGATTTTTCTCGATGGTATCACTTATCATGTAACAAAGAATTGTAGATGGAAATCGAGTGGAGTTGTAATGGTTTACAGCTAAATTTTAGAAGTTAACCAGTACTATAAAACCATCATTTTATTGGGAATTACCTCAATGCAATATGTATTACTTTTGTAGCTTTTAGCTGCCTTGCCTATGTAGCATATTTCTATATTCCATGTCCGATAATTGTGGCATATTGTAAGCTTAAATCAGGAAGATGGTCTGAATAATTATGTATCGTTAATTTAAGCATCTTGTTATAAAAACATCAACTCAAGTTGTGAAATTACAATTTCTTTTGGTGTTATCCATGGAGCGGTGGATCTCAAGGTTTAAATAGGTTAGACCTGTTTAAAAAATTTAATAAATAATGTAGGCTGTAGGCATATAATAGGTCAAAAATTAAATTAGATATGACTTGTTTGTTAGAATTAAGAAGCATGACCTGGCTTAATAGTTTATTAAATTTTATTTATTAATGAAGAAATCAATTCCTAAAACAAAATATAATAAAAAAATGATCACAGTTTAAATTATATATATTAATAGTAGTATAGGCCTAAGTTAACAGGATAGGCTTAATCAAAATAAACTAAGTTTATTTAGATTAGAAGACTAAGTTTTAAATTAAGACCTAGCTTATTTATTAAATAAATGAGCGAAGTCAAATTAAGACCCAAAATATGTTGAGCACGAGATGCTTAGGCACACCGTGTCCGCCCCTATCCATGCTATCCAAGATTGGATAAAATTATTTCAACAAAACTATTTTTGGCATTCGATGCCGTATCTCAATTCACTACTAATTAGTAGTTGATGTTTGATAGGATCCATATTTTTTTATCCACTGTCGAGTTGGAGTTAGTATCAGAGTCCCAAAAAACTTTAGGACTTAACAAGGAAGTGTTTTTTTAGCAGAGTTTTGAACCTCAATCTCCACTCAGAGTTTTAAATTCAAGTATTTTTTGGCAGAACTCTGAACCTCAATCTCCACTCAGAGTATCAGTTCCAACTCGAAAGGTTTAACTTTACACATACTCGAAATTAAAACTTGCTAAACAATTGAGCCAAGTCATCAGTAATACAAATCCTTTTGCGGGAGAACGAAAGATGCAGAGGTACCACTTCTGCACAGCATCTCAAGCCTCAAAAGGCATCTCACCACTTCTGCATGTGTGATGCATGCCACCACGGGTACTCCAAAATAAAAAATTCTGTCTCTTTCACCTTATGCTCTTTTATATAGTGGAGATAAAATGAGGAATTACATAAAAAGAAAGTACATATTAAAAAAGTAGAAAAAAATCATATATTGAAAATTGGCTCTTAACACTTTCTCTCAAATTGGAGCATAAATATCTATCATACTCAGCTTGGAAACACATTTATCAAATTTTCTCTTAGGAAGTGACTTAATAAGGATATCTGTTTGATCACCCGAGAATACATATGATGTGATAATAATTTTTTTTAATCATGTCTCTGATGTAGTGGCAATCAACTTCAACATGTTTTGTCCTTTTATGAAAAACAGGATTATTGGCTATGAACAAAGCTGTCTGATTATCACATTTTAATTGTATTGGGAGAGGCACCTCCACTAGAACATCAATCATGACCGATTTCACCCACACTATTTTAGTAGTGGCTTGAGCTGGCCCTGTACTCAGACTCTGCACTGGATCTGACAATCACATCATGTTTCTTACTTCTCCAATTGATCAGATTAGTTCCCATAAAGACACAAAAATTAGGGGTAGATTTTCTATCATTTGAACATTGAGCATAATCTACATCAGCATAAACAGTGATGTCTAGGCTCTTCCCATTAAGAAAAAATAGTCCCTTTCTAGGCGCTGCTTTTAGATATCTAAGTATCATCATTGCTGCATCCCAATGTATTTTCTTAGGCTTGTCCATAAATTGACTAATCCTGCTTATAACAAGAGACATGTCTGGACGTGTAACAGTGGCATATAAGAGTTTTCCAACAACACTCCTATATTTCTTAGCATCAACATCTTTTGTATCATCATCATAAAGCCGAATGTTAGGATCCATTGGCACAGCAGCATGGCGTGATCCCAACATTTCTATCTCTTTTAGCAAGTCAGTGACATATTTCCTTTAGCGTATAACCAGGCCTCTACGATTTCTAGCAAACTCTATTCCAAGAAAATAGCGAAGATCACCAAGATCCTTGATAACAAAATGTTTTCCAAGCAATGCTTTGGTATAAGAAATGCCTTGCAAGTCATCACCAGTGAAAATAATGTCATCAACATATACGAGAAGCACGACTCTACAACGGGAGGTTTTTTTTACAAAAAGTGAATGATCAACAGTGGAACGGATGAACCCTCTTTGTTCTACTTTCTCTGATAATTTTTGGAACCAAGCTCTCGGGCTTTGCGTCAGGTCATAAATAGCCTTGTGCAGTTTGCAAACCTTGTAAAACTCCCCCTCAGTGGTGAAACCTGGATGTTGTTTCATGTAAACCTCCTCCTGTAAATCACCATAAAGAAATGCATTCTTCACATCAAACTGAAAAAGTGGCCAATCCTTGCTGACTGCGATAGAAAGAAGAATACGAACTATGGCCAATCTAGCCACGGAAGAGAAGGTGTCAAAGTAGTCAACACCATAAGTTTATGTATATTCTTGAGCTACTAAACGAACCTTGTAGCGCTCAACGGATCCATTGGACCGATGTTTGATTGTAAACACCCACTTGCAACCCATCACTATAGCACCACTAGGAGGTGTTACAAGAGTCCAAGTGCCTCTGGACTGAAGATCTGACATCTCCTCTTGCATAGCTACCTTCCACCTATCGTCATGAAGAGCTTCTTGGTAAGTTCGAGTTACATCCACAGTAGAAAGCTCGAAAATGAATTGTTAATAGAAAGGAGTGAGTCTCTCCATGGAGAGATGATTAGAGATACAATATATAGACTTGAAAAAATGCTTGCCCTTCCTCATAGCTATGGGAACATCTAAATCATTGACGATTTCATCTGGAGCAGTACCACTGAGAGCAAGAGTAGAGTCATCAATCTGACTATGTAAATTTATCTCTTTGAGTTTATCACTTGTAGACACATCAACTGTAGTGCTATCAATAAGAGCATTGCGTTCGTAATTTACCTCAGGAGTGACAAGTGATGGCATAGGCGCAGGAACAGGGTTAATACAAGAAATAATTTTAGTATGACATCTATAGGTTTGCTGAAATCTCTGGATAGGCACCTCCATGATAGGAATATGAGGAGGTGCTTGAAGATACATCTCAGTGTCTGTTTCAGAAAATATGAGACGAGATTCATATGAAGTAAAGTAACCTACTGACTCGAAGAAAGTGACATCAACACTGACATAATATCTTCTATTGGAGGGATCATGGCACCTATAGTTCTTTTGTGTACGAGAATACCCTACAAAGATACACTTGATAGCACTAGGAAATAACTTATCTCGACCAAGGGTTAGGATATGAACAAAGGTTGTGCACCCAAAAACTTTGGGAGAAATAGAAAAAATTGATGAGGGCATTCGGTTAATAAGGTAACATGCAGTAAGGACTGCGTCACCCCAATAGGCATGAGGAGCCTGATTGTAAATAAGAAGAGTTCGGGCCACATCAAGAATATGATGGTGTTTTTTTTTGCAACTCCATTTTGTTGAGATGTATATACGCATGATATTTGGTGGATAATGCCAAGCTCAGCAAAGAAAGAAGACAAAAGATTAGTGCAAAATTCCAATGCATTATCAGAACGCACAATTTTGACATCGCCAGAAATTGAGTTTTTATTTCATGAATAAAAGATTTGATCACATTGCCAACATCAAATTTATTTTTCAACAAAAATAACCAAGACAGACGACTAAAGTCATCGACAATAACAAGATAAAAACGGTGTCCCCGTAGATCAAGAACATGACTCGGACTCCAAACATCTAAGTGAAGAATCTCAAAGACTGCATTATGACTCTGACCTTGTCGACTTGGGAAGGAACAACGATGGTGTTTTCCAAGTTGACAAGCATCACACTGGAAAGAAGACTGCAAAGGGATATGTGGAATGATTCTATGAAGCTTTTGAAATAGGAAATGACCAAAACAGAGATGCCATAAGAAAGTAGAAGGAGTTCCCGAGGGCACTGATGTACTAGCAACGTATGGATACTGCTCAAGTTTATAGAGGTCATCCTGCTCATGGTCACAACCAATCACTCTGCTCGTCAGTATATCCTGAAACACAAAAGAGAGCTTCAAAAATAACACGACAATTGAGTTGTTTGCATATTTGATTGACAGATAATAAACTAAGAGAAAATGTAGGAACATGTAGCACATCCTTCAATCGTATAGAAGAAGTGAGTTGAATCTCTCCAAGTCTATTAATTGGAGAGTGACTCCCATCTGCCAGAGTAACATATCTCCCTAGAGCTACATTACTAATGAAAGTAAACTAATTTCTATTGCCACAAAGGTGCTTGGAAGCGCCTGAATCAATAATCCACCCTGTGGATGCATTAGATGATCTGATAGTACAAGCAAATGGTGTACCTATTTGCAGTAGTTGTGTCAATTTCAGCATTGGGAGCTGAGGATGAAGAATTATTCGATACCAGATGCTTTATCTATGAGAGAAGGTCCGCGTATTTAATGTCTTTGGATGATGAGGCATCTTCAGCTACATTGTTTGCAGAGGAAGGGCGCCCATGCTTCTGCCAACAAGTTTCTTCTGTGTCCCAACCTATTGCAATAGTTGTATTGGGTCGGCTTGCACGTCCACCTCCACAACCTCTACTAGTGCCACGAGCACGACCAACATTAGATCCACCATGACCATGTGTGACAGCAAAGGTTGAGGGAGTCTCGAAACTTTGAGTTGCAGGAACAACTATCTGATTGAAATGACTGAAACACTCCTCAATATGTAGGGTTTTTGCACCAGTCAACAATTGATTTCTCGCAGATTCGTAGACTGGATCAAGTCCAGCAAGAAAGACTCCTATCATTAGCATATCCCTATATGTCTTCTGATATTCATACTTACAGACTGGAAAATAATTATGAAGCTTCTCAAACATTGCATATAGAGATGTGTAATAAATGTGGAGAGGACGTCCATTTTGTCTGGTTTGATGGATATCATAATGCAATTGAAGAATTTTTGTCTCGTTCTTTGCTTGAGAGTATGTGGCAGCAAAAGAATCCCACATAACCTTTGTTGTGGGTTTGTGTAGGACATCATTTGCTATCTCCAAAGATAATGTCCCTGTTAGTCAGACTTTGGCAAGGACATTGTCTTTTTTTCAAGAATTATATTTCTCAGATTTGACTGTGAGCTCGGGCTCCATCAGAATATGCTTCTTATCATGAGACTCCATGGCACTCATGAACTGCATGGACCACAACTCAAAATTGGATCCATTCATCTTGACAATTGGGCCTAGGTGTTTGATCTCCCCCTTGTCCTTGTTATCAATTTGATCTGCCATCTTAGATGGAGGAAGCGAGCCTTTGAGAGGAGCAGCCAAGAGGATACTTCTGCAACAACAACGTGCCCAAAAGAAGACGCAACAACTTCTTGAAGCACATAGCAATGAGGTAAAGAGCTGCTGAAGCATGAAGGAGACGACCGCTAGGATTTTTTTGGTGGAAGACGGCTAGGGTTTTTTGTGGAAGATGGCCGGCTCTGATACCATGTGAAAAATAAGGATTCTGTCTCTCTAATCAATAAAAGAAACCCTATGATCTCTTATATAGTGGAGACCAAAGGAGGAATTACATAAAAAGGAAGTACATATTAGGAAAGTAAGAAAAAAATCATATGCTGAAAATCAACTCTCAACATACTTCATGGGTACTCATGAGTACTCATATCTACACGTACCCAATAAAAAATTATTTTTTAAAAAATAGGTACTTCAATTGATTCTGTACTTATGATATTGGGTACACCATATCAAAAATTTTTCAAATAAAATACAAAAAAGATAACAAAGGATTAATAATCATGGAAGTAAGAACATGGTAAACATCTATTTTGCTATATTTTTGTCAAATGTGAACAATAAAATCTATAGATGTTAAAAATGAGAAGTCATCTTCAATCTTGAGGAGAAAGAAAACTATTAATAATTTCTCATTTAGATATCATCTAAATTTTATGTGAAGTGAATAACTAATTATTTGTTTTGAGAACTTAAACATCATGAAGATACTAGGAAGTCTTATGAAAATTTATTTTACGTATATATTTATTACTTAATATATTATCATATTCATATCCTAATTTTTTAAAATTTTACATATTTCATATCTGTACTCATACTCAGTACCGGTACCATACTATACCCTTGCAGCATAGCATGCCAGAGTCTCTGCGCAGTGCTGCAGCCTGTAAACAAATGTTTCATTGACCGGTTAGACAAAGACATGTTATCCTGACTTCATAACAAACGATGATTGGTTCAGTCAATATGAAGTTGAAGTATATTTAAGTAAGTTGAAATATTACGTTAAAAAGTTGGAATCTCAACGGTCAACACTATACATGTTCGACCTGCATCACAGGAATCACTCGTTTGGACGTGAACACGAGCAACTTGAAGTAGAGAGCTTCATGCAACAAATATGCATTCCAATCTTTAATTCTTGATACAGAGTTCCCCCTGTGTGTGTGCTTTTGCAGAGTTCAACCAGCTCGACAGGGAGGCATGTCACTTCCTTCGCGGTGGTACGCCTCTGAACCAACAAATTTACCAAACCTCGTCCTCTGGCTTGTGAATATCTACAGCAGTAGTAAAAGGAATCCCTCATTGAGCATATGGCTCATCATGGCAAGGCCATTTCTGATCAGAGACAGATGGTACTGTTGCAGGAACAGGAATCTGTCACAGTACTCACCATCATCTCATGGACACAAGCAAGCAAGTAAATTAATGCACTCTTACCACAAAAGTGAGATCACAGCTACCAGAGCCCACATGCAGTGTGCACCTCACATAGAGAGAGGAGAGATGGAGCGGGAAACTTTGGCCTATCTTTTCCAGTGACCTGTGAAGCTTTTTAACTGCTCGGTCTGATGCGAACTGAGACACTCGCTTTAGCACAGACATGAGAAATTCATCAACATTTACGTGTGAACTCGCTGGGGTTGTACCTCAACAATCTTATCAGAACAAACATTCATTTCTGAGAAAGCTGATTTGGATGGTGTTCGGGCCTTCCCTTTTTTAACCGAACTTACTACCTAGATAACTTACTCCAAAATGACTAGTACACTGTAACAAATAGAGAACTGTCCTTGGCCCGATTTGAAGTGACATGATATTGTCTGCAAGGATCACGACCATATCTTGTGCACAAGTGACAACTATACATTGTTTGTTAATAATGCCTTGAATTTGAACATAATTGATCCCCCTACATAATCAGACGCTTCATTAAAATTCTTCTACGAGGTCTCGCTGTCCGATCAGCGAGCCTGTAAGAGGTCAAGGGGAGGATCCCCTACGGGAGTTCCAAGGGGACTCGAGCGAAATTTTTTAAAGGGTATTCTGTATGTGATTCAGATTTGATTTATTTCCTTATCACGAGATAGACGTCATATTTTCAGGGAATTTATTTAGAGTCTCAGTCCGTATGTAATTTCTATCATCTGTTAAAGGGAGTGCCTATATAAACTTTCTAGGGTCTAGACATAGACCTATCCTTATAATTATTATTATTTCACAACAAAGAGAGTCGTCGCTTCCCGAAGACGTAACCCGATTTAGGGTGAACCTCATAAATCTTCACGTTCTTCTGTGTTCGTGCGATCTCTTTCCCTCCTTTCGTTACATATTTGCACAGTAGACAGAATGACCACATTTATATGATGTGAAATATGTCTCCAACTAGTCAATCAAATTTCTACCATCAATGTGCCTTTTACCAAACCCAGCGGCAAAGCAAGATGCTTTACAGCATATTCATAAGGAGTCCCAGCAAGAATCTCCATAAAAAATGAATACAAATAGAACAATAGCAAGAAGGCTAAGCCAAACACTGATTCCTCTTACTCATCAGCCTTACAACATGGTAGACAGCATTGCATGGAAAGAATTAATGCTTGTACAAGAGCTATGATATCGGAACTGTTTAAACTACATTTATGAGAAAAGGACAAGAGCTATGAACAAGAAAACGCAAGCCAGACGAAGCATGTTCGCAGACAGCCTTCAATGGCCCCTTTGGTGCATGAACTCATCTCCTTCCTATGCTTTCATGCTTGAGGCAGGCTTTTCTTCCTTTTTTTAAACTTTGTGCTCAAGTGTTTAACATTTCTCTCGTTTACACACGTTAATTTGGAAGCATTGCCAAGAAGCATCAAGTCCAAACCATAACAATGGTACTGATAAACAAAAATTAGTTAACTAACAAATGAGGGGAGTTTTGAGAGATACAAAGAAATGAAGATGTATGCTTGGACCAGTTCCTAGATGACATCTTTGAATTCCAACCTCCTCCTCTTATCTCTTGAGACGGCGAAAGGGGAATTATTTATGACATCAATGGAATAACTGATGGTCGAAAAATTCTCTGATAAGTCCATCGAAACTGACCTCTTTGGTGGTGTCATCAGCTTCTTAGGCGCCTCTTGGATCATCAAAGTGTAGCAGGAGAACATATTCTCCTGAAACAAACTGTATTAATTATAGTAAATTCAAATGGTTGGCTTTGTTAAGCCTTTTTTCTGAGCAGAAATATGTAATTTAGAATTAATACATTGCGTCCTACCATTTCTAACGGTCCGAACAGGGTAATGGTGTTCATCTTCGAGATGCCTAACTCTTCTCTGGTGAAACTTTCATCAGAGGCAGCTAATACTGAAGCCGCGGCGAGAACTGATGGACGATAAGTTACTGAACTAATAGCTGCATTCATCATTGAGCCAACAAAAAGGGAACAACCCAAATATCAGCAAAACAATTGATGGATTAATGCAGCCAAAGGAGTCCTAATTCCAGTTGGTGCGAATCCACGAACCATGGATGCTTGCAATGATGAATCCAATGGCACTACACATCCAATCTCTCGATCCATTCCTGCAATGCAACTTGGACGTGAAGTAGGCCAAGTACTCAAATGGAGTGGTCGTGCTCATCTGCCATCCCAATGTATCCAATACAAGAAGCTCCATTCTCTGTATGGTATCCCCATCAAAACTGTAGCCCTCCGTTTCGAACTCCGAAAACGCCGGCACTCTGCACTCCTCCATTTTGGCTGCCAGCGTCAAGCAGGTCAGTGATAGCAATCTGATCGCCCACAATTTCCCGTTCTGATGGAAAGCACATCCGCAACTAAACAGTTAGTACAAAAATGATTAATCATGCAACTAAATGTACTGCAGCATCAGATACATTACATCGATGCTTCGTCGCAAGAAGAAACGATCGAAATAGGACACTGCTAAATACACGGTTCTGAATCTGAATCCAAAGAAGGCTCTTTTCTGAACAAACAGAAACTATTAAGTCGCTTACACAAACAATCATGCATACAGCGATTGAATCAAACGCAGGTAGACTAAAAATGCTAACTTCAAGAATCCATTTGATGGAGGCGCATCGCGTATCCATGAACCACGCCTCTGACATCTGAGAGGAATGCTGATCGAAGCTTCTCTCGCTTGCCACCAGTGTCCCGATGTACTCCTCGTCCACTTCGCAGTCAAGCGAATCCCTGAGCAGCATGAAGGTCTCGTCGCAGCGTTCTTCTCCGTCGCCCATGGCGGCATCCAGCGCCGCCCGGTCTTCTCCGCAGATGAGACTGGAGATGGCAAAGAAGGCAGGCGCCGAGTTTGAGTGGTGCGACGAAGTCGAAGGTTGTGCGTACTTGGACACCTGCAGAACCCGAACTTAGACGGGGAGATAAAACTAAGCAAGTAACGAAGACCGGTGAGAACTAATGGGCTGGTCGTTGTAATTTATTTCTAATTTTTTAATTAGGCGAGATATCTTTTTGAGGCTATGAGCCTAGGACGCATTATATAATAACGAAATTTTATTTTTTACGATGGCTGCGTTTAATTAGAAACAAAAAGTTACAACCCCGTGAAATTCTGTCAAATAAGATGCAAAGTTCTTGTCGGGCCCACCGAGATTTTAGTTCCAGCCAAACGGCAAGTTCTCATAATAAAAAAATTTTGACCAGAGGTCAGAACTTGCAAGTGCACACGAACCCAATGGTAACTCGCGCACCAAAATCATCTTGTCAATCGCTCAAGTTTTACTAGCACCAAAACTTTATCCAAACATCTCGCATGAATATCTATGTCACATCATTAGAGTTCTGGGAACAAAATTTCTAAAATTTTAGTCGAGCCAAACACAACCAATAGGTAGATGAATCTAAGTGGTATGATTTACAGCTAAAAAATGAGCTGTATATTATTTTTAGTGTATATTTTTATAATAAAAAAAGACTATATCCGGTGCTATATCAAAAGACTTGGTTGTCATTTGAGTGATAAAAAGACGTGCAACAAAATCAGCTGCCAAATCCAATACTAAACTATATCCGGTGCTACACTTACTAAATTCTTTAGTTACGACCATGTATTTGTGAGACTCCAATGAATTATCCCAGGGTGTATTATTCTCCTTTACATTTAATTTAGCTTGGTAAAATTAAGTATTCGTGTAAAATGGGATGGCACGGTATGACGGTCAATGACTTAACTTTGTTCATATCACATTCTTATTTGCAGCAATTTCTTCTTTTGTTTTGTCTTCCCAAGCAGACGACGGGTTCAGAGATTAAAAAAAAAAACAGCAGCATGTTTCTAATTATCATGTGAGCCGTGACGAATTAATTAATATATAAGGATAATACTTTTAACTCCTTTTCCTAAATTACCCTGAGTTGTTGCTTCAAAGTTGAAATCACGTAAGGTTAACAGCGTGGATCTATATAGATCTATCAAACAATTGAAGAAAAGAACAGCCACCCACAGCAACATGTTCTTTGCCTCATAAAGAAAATAATTGAAGGTGAGCTTGAGAAATTTGAATGTTTTGTAATTAAATTTTTTATGGGCAAGCGAACTATTATATTGAAGTCTTGATCGATAATTTTGCTAGATGTAATTAAATACTCAAGCAGTGCTCATCCCATTTTTTTTTCTTTTGATACGCTAAGGGAGTGGAGTAGAGTCTTCGTTGTCTAGAGAACTATACGAAAGAGTGATACTTGGACTTTTCAGCTTTTTATGTGAATAAAGAAGTCATGAGTTTCTATATAAAGTTTGAGTCCCTCTTGCAGAATCATTTATTATTATTAATTATTCTTGTCATGTATATGACAGTTCATGACTAAGACATGTGCATAGATGTAGAACTGGTAAATTCCTATTTTAGGAGGTCCTGTTGGGAGCAATAATCTCTCCTCTTTGCCGAGCAATGCTAGATTAGATTCAGTAGGAATTGCTAGTAAAAAGCTTCAAATGGAGAAATGGCTTGCAATGATATCCGAATTATTCAATTAACAATGCATTATACTAAGCATCAAAGTGTCCATACTACTGATTAGTTACGGTATGGGTGACTCTCAAGTGCAGCAGATCAAATCATTGCAATGTAAGCATAACAAAGTTAGAGGGCAACAATGGCAAAGTTTTTAATGCATACATAAACACGTACCTGTCAAATTAGCCTCAACTAAATATCAGAGGCAACACACTTATAATATATGACCAAGATACCACTATTTTTTGTTTCTAAAGTACAATACTAGGCCCAAGAACAAGGCAAACAAACAGAGAAATGTACACAAGCTTTATGAACAGAAAGCAATAAAAACTCTTGATTCAACGTGTGAATTTTTTTTTTCCTTGGTTTCTATCATCAAGAAGTGACCCAAGGGGTGAAGAGTGGGTCTAATGCTGGGAGTCTAAGTTGACATCCCGTGATTTGGGGAACATGCTTTCGACAAAACTGCCTCCCTCCCACCCCCTTCCAACTCATCTGCCAACAACATCGAAGTAGTGACAGTGTGAAGATGGATGTTATACAATGGACCGCATACCTTGTCCCAAAAGGATGTGAGTACTCTGTTAATTTCTGTTCTGCCAATCTACATAACATATCTGATCTTAACATCCAATATAAAGGAACTAAAAAGGATCTCTTATCGAGTTTCTTTATGAGAAATCAAAACACTTTTAGCAGTCAAAATTTATAACTCATTCGATCTCCAAATTCTTGTCATTTCATGCGCCGAACTCGACGAGATGAACGAGAAGAAAAAAATAAAGGAAAAAGAAAGACCAGCAAACTTCTGGCTTTAATCTTTTCATCCAAATCAAAGTTTAAGTAGGTCCAAAAATTCGACGCCGACATTGCATTTTATATGATTTAGAAAGAAGAGTCAAAGTTGATTCGTGGATCGGCCAGAGAAGCCCAGTTGATTGCCGCCACACAACGTGACAAATGGTCACCGTACTGTTACGACGGATCCGGGAAGATAGTGAGATCCTTACTATAGTTAAGCTCTGTGAAAGGGATGAGCACGAAGACAGTGTTCCCATGGCCAAACAATGTGGTAGGACAAGATCGAAATCTTATGTAAGATCGAACGAGAATATGATCGAAGATCTTAAATTCGAATCGAGAATCGTAATATCCAGACTATTAATATATATATATTTAAAATAATTTAATATTATTTTTTTATAAATTTATCACACTTACATTTTAAATTACACATTTTTTTTATTAAACCAAATTACATCAAAACATATTAAAAATAAAGAAAAGATATCAAACTTCATCTAAATTAATTCTTATTGTCATAAATATATTTTTTTAATAATATTCAAAAATTTTATACTAATCATATAAAATCGTATAGAATCAAATAATATGAAATCGTATAGATCAAATTCTGAAAATAAAATGGAGATCGATAAGAGATGGTATGATCATAAAATCATATGATCTAAATCGAGATCTTAGCCATCTTGGTAGATGAGCACAACAATATTTTCTTTGTTTTTTTAGTACAAAGAAAGAAAGAACCAAAGGTCCAACAGTGTAGGTAGGAACAAGTGGCCATGTCAATTGGGTGGTCATTTGGCTATTGTATTGGAAAAGAACATGATGAAGTGAGAGAGAACAGCGAAATATAACGAAGTCGACGTTACAAAATTACAATCCATGCCATGGGCTTTACTTTTACTGGCCACTTTCTCACATGCATCAAAGTTTTTTTTTTTCAATCTAAGGACTCAGCTTTCACATTCGGGCTCTAACTTTTGGCATCTTTTCACATCGGATGCAAGCTTATGTGAAAATTTGACTTATAAATAACTAAATCAGGGACTATGCAATGTTCACAAGTTTTATGAGCTATAAATGACTCAGTCAGGGATTATGCAATGTTCACAAGATGATGAGATGGAAAGGCATGATTAACATCATCATACAAAAAATTATCACAAGTCATCAAAGGCCCTGTCCGCATTAGTGAGAAATTTTCCAACTCAGTTTTATGGTCTTCTGCCTAAACCCTTCATAGAGTTGGTCAAATGCTTAGCATTTCTGGCAACCTTTCATCCCATGCACATAAGAGATGATTTCATGCCGGCCATTCAATCAGTTGAGTGATTGAAACTGAAAATATAAATGACTATATCTTATAATAAATATTCTCAGCAGTACAGGTGGAAGAATTTTAAATACAATAACTACTAATAATTATTCTTTTCAAAATGACAATTTTCTATAATAAGATAATTCCTATGGGGTGAACCAAACTTCAATTACATAGTTTTTTTTAAAGCAACTTAAATTACATAGTTGATAAACACATTTTAAAGACTGCCTCTAAAAGCAGAACCCTCCAATATATTTATAACATGAAGGATTAGTTTTTATAACTATCTATATAGCATACCGAACAAGGGAGAGCATGAAATTGTAAGTTCCAACTGTCAACTATTCTTTTAATCGGCATACTGTTTTCTTAATTAGTACAAAGTGGTTTCTTTTCATTGAATGCGGCCATTTACGAGGTGAGTACTTTGGATAATCCACTGAGTAGTGAGCAACAAATATTTTGACTGCAACGCACACCCGAAAGAAAATTATTGCAACCACACAAAATAACCATAATATTGATGTAATTAACTTTTGACAAATACCACTGTGAATATCTGAAGGTTCAAAAATGATAGGGGGTGGAGAAAGTTATGATATACTAAAAGAACGCATCATGCATTTTATCTGTCTAACACTGCAATTAATATTCAGCTTTCATCATCATCATCGAGGAGACAATCTTCAATCTGCTTCCTAGAGAAAGAGGAAGAAAAAGTCAGAAGAAGAAAAGTGTCTACTTTTGTGCAACTACTATACGAAAGTATATTCTCGTGGAGCAATTCAATAGTTCGATAGCAATTGGTTCTCCTTTCTCGTATGATAAACTTCTCAAGTTTAGTGTAATTGGCAACAAATGAAAAAATATGTATGTTAAGTATCTCAACTGACAATCCCCAGGATAGTTTAAGCACAGATCAACACGTTTGAAAGAAACACACAAATAAATGTAAATAAGAGAAGGAAACTAAGGGGGGAGCTTCTCTAGAGATAATTTTTGTAGATTAAATTACTTGGGTCCATCACATTACCATAATGAGTAATTCCACATTGCCTATAAAGAGGCAATGCAGGTTGCCTATGGAAGAAGAGGCACATGAGTTGTAATCTTTTCAATTTCACTTTTCGCATTTATTGTTTATAGTTTTATTTAAATAAATTCTAAAACTAATTGAATAGATAATAATAATGACTAAATAAATAATAAAATTAATCAAAAAAATATTAGTTAATTATTATGAATATATTATTATCATATTTTAAAAAATATATTAATTATTTAATAAATCTTAATTTTATGGGGTAAGAATATATATTTGTGATTTAAGTTTACGAAGTTAAAAATAATTTATATATATCTAAATATAATTCTTTTTAGCAGGGGTATATTGGTAAAAACTATATATTAACTTATAAATCTTTATTTTCTTATAAATAACTAATATGGATTGTAGATAGATTAGTACATTGCTAAACAAGGTAATGTACATTGCTGACAATTTAACAAGTGACAATCTTTCTGAAAGAGAATCTACATTGTTAGGTAATGTTGAATGGCAATGCGCACCCTAAGGAGAAAGAAGAAACCTCCAAAAATAAGCTAAGTAGGTAGTTTTTTTTTTTTTTTTTGAGAAGAGCTAAGCAAATAGTTCTCACCTCAACAAGGAATGCATGCTATTCTTCACCCTCTCTACCATTGGTCGGGGCAGGGCTGAATAGAAACGATCAAGAGAACCATCATCCTTCGGTAGGATTTGCAAAGTACAGCTTTGACAGCAAGACATAGTATAAAACTCATCTTCTCTTTTGGTGTCATCTTGAACATTTCTCAGTTTCTGGAGTTCATAGTCACAAAGAGGGCTACCACATATCAGACAAAGAACCTCAGAGAAAGCAGATTCACCATTGTCAACATTCTTGAACCTGGACCGCAATCGTGATGGCAGAAAATCATGGTAACTGTCGTCCATGAACTTGTTGAAAGTGAAAGGCTTAAGCTTCTCAGCTGTTCTTACTATTGTGCGCTCTCGGGAAGGGTTTTCTTCCTGTGAAAGAAAAACTTTTCATAAGATTTTGATGCTGCAAAACAGGAGAATATAGTTCAAGAAAAATAAAAAAAATGCCATTTTTACAAATCACATTAAGCAGCTTAAATATACTAGGTTTATAGTGGAGTCCAAATGCCAGAAATTCACCCGTAAGCGTGCAACAAATGATGAGACTAGCCGATTGATCCCAGTGGAAGGACTCTGAAGCAGTTGTTGTGTCTTGAGGCTATAAAAAATCAGTTAGAAGTGGTTCTCAAGTTTAGTGGTAAAGAGAAAAAAAAAGATGTCAAGAACATTCACCCATCAAGAGTACAAAGCATGCTTAGTTCTTCAGCGAGGCAATCACGAAGAGGAAGCACCAGAGGGATGTGCCACCTTGCATCAACATATTGGACATCCGCAGGCAAAGCATAACCTTGACCCTGAGTATGGAATCTCAATTAACAATAGTGCAAATAACAACAAAGAAGTAATTCCATATAGACCAGTTAAGTCTTAGAAACTTCAAATTCAACAACCTTTACTGTCGCTGATATTACATGGCAGGCTATCGCCGAACTGCAGGATCCAAGTATAACTTTGCTGTATCCATTATCCAAAGCAATCTGTAGTAGATTAACCATTTCAGCAACCAATTCTACTGTAATGAAATAAAACGTTGGCATACAGCAATTCAGACAGAACCTTTTGCAAGGAATGGATGCGCAGCTGCTTCAGAAGGTCCTCTTTGCCAGTTGCATCAGTAATCAAGTTCAACAACTGATTCAATCTAGATTTTCCATCATCCGAACCCAGGGAACAAATGCTCTCAATTGGTGCAATATGTAACTCCTTACGTGCTGGAAATAAGTCTGATACTATTGACCTAATCTCTCCAATTTCATTGTCAATTTCGGCAGGCGATTCAGACGATAGAACACTCTCATCAATAAAAGCAACTCCGACAGTAAAAACCGGCAAAGCTTGAGATTGACTAGCATCCCAGTTCTTCAACGACTTGCATTGCATCTCATGAACAAACTGCAAAGCTACTCTAGACGGGAAAAAGAACAGGTATACAGAAAGATTAGAACTGTGATAACAATGGTAATAACCGTTGCACATTTGTAGTGGAAATACATAATAAAAAAAACTCTCAATTCAAACTATGTAAACAGAACTTGGGGTTCAAAAGGTAGAAAGGGACAAGACGACATTGGAATTGGAGGTAGAATTTGAATGACGCACCTGGAGGCGGGGCCGCCTGAGAAGGCGACGAGGACCTTATCTACAGGTGAAATCATCGCGTTGGTGGTGACGGCGAGCTTGAACTTGCCGAAAAGATGAGCCCGGAAGCAGTCTGTGCACATCCCGTTGAAGCCCCGTCCCTCGCCGTCGGACTTTTCGCCGCACTTGGAACATCGCCGCTCGCTTCCGGACACTACCACCCTCGAGCTGACGGGTGCAGCATACTCGGCTGGATCTACGCCGTCGTCCGCCTGATGGCAGCCGGAACCGCATGCGCCGCCGCCCCCGCCGCACGAAGCCATCGTTTGCCTTTCGAGTTTTCGATTCGAGAAATAAAGATGTTGGGCTGACATGGGCCTAGATATACGCGTGTGATCGATCTATTACTCGATCAAATACTTTCTATTTTATAAAGGAAAAATATTAAATATTTAACTCAATATCAAATATCATATATATTCATTACAACATAATATTTTCCATTTTAAGAAAATATTAACATGTCTTAGCTCAATCTATATGTGTAGTAATTTATAAATATATTTATTGCTTGACGCAGGGGCGGACTCAGACTTCAAATTTAAGGGGACCAAACAAACTAATTTGAATTCATGATAATTTTGCATACTATATGCTACTTAAGGAGGGCCAACTTAATACTTTATCCTTAAATTTTATACTTTAACAAATAATATTAATAAATTTTTAAAAATTTGAAGGGGCTAGGGCCCCCCTCAAGCTCAATGTGGGTCCGCCCTTGGCTTGACGTGCATGTTATAGATTTTAGTTAATCATCCATGCAGTGTCCTCTCCTATTGCCTATATATAATCAATCTTTATGATAATTATATTTTCTCTGAATGTTTCTTTAATAATTAATAGATAATTAACTAAAAAATTTTATGTTAATTAAATTTAGGATAAAAGAAATATACAACACCATTTTAAGTTGTAATTTACCGCATTCAAAGTATAGATCGATCTAACTTATTGTAAAGTTGAATTTTTGCTATAGAAAGTCAATCAACTTATTGTACAAGGCATTGTATGCTCATAGTCCCCTTGTATTTATTATTTAATTTTTTAAAATATTTTTTTCTTTTTTTACCATATAAAGTCAAGAAAATATTTTGAATTTCTTTATTAAAAACTTGTTTTTGATAAGGTACTATTAAGAACTTTTCCATAATTGAACAGAACATAACAGAAGAGAAGAATGAATACATCATCAAATTAAGCAGCTAGCACTAACTAAAGAGGAGACAAAATACAATGAACTCAAAAGGAAAATGTTACTTCACCTTTCTCCTAAGCTTTGGAACTTTTTTGATCCGGTGTCCAATCTATATGTGAGGATTGGAGCAATGCATTCCTCATTGAACTAAGTTATTAAACCAAGCATATGTACCTCTAAGGAAGGGAACTTTTCAAAAGAAAAAAAAATGGAAAAGAAGGAAATTGTTTACAAGTTTGAGACTACTAACGACGGCCTTTACATTACATGTGTTCATAAGGATACCCTTGATGTAAGGATTTATTGGGATATAAGATGCAGCTCATAAAAATTGTGGTAAAGTCTCCTTGACATCATTCCTCCAGCGCCACCATTTCATTGACATGGTACCAATCCTTTTGCATTCACTACTGTGGTGGAGAGATCTTTAGATCAAGTCCAATGTTCATCCCATTGTATGCAATTGGTGCATACATCCACAGCTCATCTGAGCTCAGAAGCTGCACAAAAGAGAAATAGATCAAATAAATGTATGATAACCATGCATCGTAGAAATCATGTTTGTTCAATGACTTTTGATGTGTCTATGCATGATCAACTCTTTACCACAATAATGGCTCTCACTTCAATTATATATAGATTGTATTCGTAGGATCAATACAATTTAATTGTAATCATGACCATATAAAAGTTGTAGATGTTAATTGTAGGATTACTAGCTATTTAAATGGGAAGGAGCTGCAGGATGGTTCTCACCTTAATTTGTAGCTGCAAGAACTTCACATACTGGACAGCTTCTTCCAGCATAGTGCTGATATCAACCTGAAAAATATTCAGATGAATTCTAGAATACATAGCTCGCTAACCATCAAAAGCAATAAAGAGGCGATCTATGCAAGATAATAACTAAGTAGTGCCTCTGAAATCTCAGTACTCACTTTGGTCCCATTAGGTATCAAGTTCTGCAATATCTTTAGTCTCTCATTGATTCTTTCCCTCCTTTTCTGTTCAACCAGAAGCAATGATATTAGAGAACAATCAAATTGTGAGTAATGTTTTCAAGAATGTTTTGCATTTTTGTGTTAACATAAATCTTTTGAATGCAAAGGAAACTTGGTTACCCTTGCATATATGCTCTGTGGGTCAGTAGCCGATCCGCGGCCGGCTCTTGTTTTGCCACTGATACTGCGAGAAGCAGAACCTTTTGAGCTGGTGCAGCCTCCTCCGTTTTGATCCTGAGAAGCGTTTATGTCATCCTCGGAGCTATAACTGCAGGAACTCTGGCCAACATTGGCGGCACCATCGTTCTCTTTGTCCTCGCCATTTGTAGAACTCTTCTGAGTTCTCCTGTGTGGTGCCTTCTTTGAGCTCTTTGTAACCTGCATTTAAATTTCGTCTGATCAGAAATTGATGATAGTGAAATGATCGCTTTCAAGTTCACAATAGCCCAGAATTGAAGTGTTTCCTCTGGAGTGAACGAAGCTAAATTATGTGCACAACTGGAGCATTTCACTTACATTTGTGGAAGCTCGGGCCTTCTTGCAACTTTCAGAAGGGAGGTTATCCTCCAGCATCTGGGGCTTCCTCTTCGGTTGCATGGCTTCTGACACATTTATGTTGGGATCCCCAATATCGTCACTGTTCGCTTCCTCGTTCATACTGGTTGGATCTCCAACAGAAGGGCTCGGAATGACCAGGAGAGTTTGCAGGGCAGATTGATCACCAACCACGCCATGATTCATCGCGGTAGCGCCTGTGCTTGATTCTTTCAGATTGTAGTAGCTCTCGTAACCAGGGGTAGCAGCAAACCGAAGGCTGTCGTTGGTGTCCTCATCCCCTTGAGACCAGTAGCAGACATTAGAGTTCCCAGAGTAGTAATAGTATGAATCAGCAGCATGATCAGAAGACCACTGAATGGGTGCAAGTCCATAGCTTTGATCTTGTTGGCCCTGTTCATTGGAGAATTGGCATGGGCCAAGCAATTGCGCCATGAATTCCGATTCCTCGACCAGGGCCGCGGTGCTGAACGAGCTCCAGCTCCCCTCATGAGTTACTTCTGGAGATTCCATTGTATGTTGTGGAACTTAATGGACAGAGAAGAAACGGGGAACTTTGAGATTGTACTACTTCCTTGGCAGCAAATGGCAGCGTTCAGAAAGCTACATATAGCGGAGGCATAGACGGGAACCGACGGATGACGACAGAGAGGAATTTGACTTCACTCCTCTCACCAGCAGCTGCGAATAATAAATCCATCCATGGATTTTTATAATTTATTTGACATTTGTGCTGTCAACGGATCAACCGCGGCAAATGAGATTGAGATCAGCTCAGAAAAGTCTAATGGCGGACGCTTACAAAACTTACAGTAGAGATGACATGATGACTTATCCAAGATCCTGGTTAAGGTGCTGATCAGTGAATTCAAATGATTGGGTGATGAGCTTCTCATGCTTCGGGAACACAGAAAATAAAAATATGATACAAACCAATGACACAATTCTCAGTCAGCAAATTTTATTTATAATCTGCCAACCACAGATCGTGCTGGTTCTTGGAAAGCATATAATAAAACTCTGCTGAGAATTTGTATTCCTGGTGGAAATAAAGAATTAAACATTGAGAGGTTGGCATGATCGTGCGGAGGAGTCTGGTGTTGGCATTAATTAGTGGACTAAAATCTGATTCGCCACCACATGCGACACAGACCGTTCTTGTTGCACAACAGTGCAAGAATTTTTACCTACCCACTGTTCCATTAATTCCTTCTGATGCCTTCTCTGTTCCTGGTCTGGTTTCTGAACATGTGGCATCTGATAGCCTCCATATCCACCAATTTGTCGGTACCTCTAGGATCAGCAGCTTTTTGAGGATTTCTTTTTCTTGGTTCTGCACACTTGTGAATGTTTTAATCCTGAAGAAAATGCATAGCACTAATCCTTTGCACAGTAGGTGCCATGCCAACTGTGCTGATGATTGCAATGATAACCCCTCAAGTCTACGCCGACACAAGCAGGAGTCGTAGAGTTAGCATGAAATCAGAGCTTTTTACCAGCTGTAATGGACGGAGACTTGTGCTAATCATATTTTTTTTGACATTAATCACACATTAGAAACAAACAGTACAGGTACACATTGCATCAAGGAGATAGTTCAATAATCAGGTGTTATAAGACTGCAAGCCCTTGCATGAGGATGGTGCAGGGACTTCAAAGCCACCACCAAGTTGATTAAATGCGTTCTTTGAATTGCCCCAGAAGAGTCATCAGTGTCCATATCCACTAACATCTGATGGAGGAGGGCGTAGATGTTGAAGGCATTGAACATGTCAATTGGGTTCCAAATATTGTCATAACAACACCGACAAGTGAGCTGTAAGATGGCCACAGTTGGAACACAAGATACGATGGCATTTGCAAAGTTCTTTAGGGAAAGATGTCAGGGAGCGAGGATCAAGGTGTTTTCCTAATTGGGACTCGCAAGTTGCAACTTCTTTTTTTTTTTTTTTACTTAAGATCTTAATTATGGTATTTCATGAAACAAAAAGTATTTTGCAGATGTTGAATAGGTCAATGGCTCTTGCTCTGTAGCTGTTGAATGCTGATGCAATGGGAGTAAGGAACAAATCAAGATTATTCTATTGGTAATACTTTATTAAGTGAACTCATATACAGCAGTTTATATTATTATGATGATGATTAGTCCAAGTCTAGGCCAAAGTCCCAATCAACTCAAATATGTCAATCTGATAAATCTAGGAATTGAAAGTCGCATCAGAAGCTCAAAGCTTCAAGTCAGAAAAGCAAAAATATTCAGCAGTAGAATAAGATGGATGAGAGGCGAAATTGTGATGCACTTGATCAGGATTTATCACTAATTTCTACCTCATCCCTTGTATTATATTAGATGGAAGCAAGAGAGAATTAGAACTGTGATCTGCTTTAAGTTACATATATTATATATAATGATGCAGTGGTGGCTGCATTGAGAATTCAGCAGAGAGAAAACAGATGGCACTGTAAAATCAATGTCCGAACCAAAGAATTTTAGTTTCAGGGGTTCGTTAATTAAAAGAAAAAGAAAAAAAAAAGAAAAGAAAATTTCTGCCTGCCCTTTATTTTTGCAAGACTGCAATATCAAGCAAATTAGGAGCTGTCTCCTGCTGTGGAATCCCACTTAAACAAATGCCTCTAAGGGGTCTCACATTTTTAAAGACCTTTTTCTTAAAAGAAAAAGTAAAATGCATAGTGCCGAAAACGCATCGAACTTAATATAGTCGATAATTATTCCATGGAAAATGCTCTCTTGTTCAGATTTTCTTCTATATAATTAGGCATAATTAGAAACGTGTAGTTGACACGCTTTGCTTCTCTATTCGTTAGTAGGAATATACGTTGAGTGATTACAAATGCCTTTTGTGATTAGAGGAATATAATATTCCCAATACTCCTATTTTCTTTATTCTTTCTTGAATATTTTAGATTTGACAATTTTTTAAAAAAAATAATATTATATTGCAAGCTAGCGCGCAGCTAGAGATGCTAATATAATTAATCTATTTTTCTAAAGCGAGGCATGCAAGTTGACCTTAATCTTATATATATATATATATATATATATATTAATCTTTGTCTTTTTGTTTCTCTCAATTCTAATATCTAAACAAGAGCATGAACAATGGGAGGAAAACCCCATCTCTCTCTTCAAAGAAAAAATGAAGATTTTCATCATGGTCAAGTAGTTTATTTTCGTTTAAGCAAAGCTTGAAATTCGATTCTTTATGCAAGTAAAACAATTTCGTAAAAGCCAATATAAGGCTGCAGAAGATGGAAACCACTTGGTCAGATATGTCCTGAGATGAGATGATAAATATGTCACTTAATAGACTTCAAGCAAATAGCTTTTGCAAGAATAATTCAAAATATAGAGTAATGTAATGTATCTCCCTATTCATGGCATTTCAGACAAATACCATTTTTTTGTATAACAAATACTTTGAATAACCAACTTTAGCCATCATTATCAGGTTTTTCTTTTTGCTTAGTTAACTTAATTAAAAATCATGATATATTTTTTTTTTCGAGAGTGTAAGGTCAATAGGTAGGTGAAGACCTATTTTTAGGACTATGAGGCCAAAAATTGACCAATACATGTGAGGCATCGTTGGATCGTCGTCTAACGGTTCATAAATAAGTGCATAAAAGTCTTAGAAATATGAGACGATGATCTAAGGACATTTTTGTCTGGTATAATATTTATTCCCTTCTTAGAAATATGATCTATTTTGTAGAAAAAAAATATAGATACCAACCTTTAAATTAAGTTAGACTGCATACATTGTAATAATTCAAATTAGGGCTCATAATTTTGAAGTGTTATTATATGTAGATACTCGTGTATGTTTGTGATTAATTTGTCGAATGCTAATTGGTTGCTCCATAAATTGAATTACTTAGTTGTTAGGTGCTTCATAAAAATCCTCAACATTCATTGTTAGGTGCTAGTGGTCAGAAGGTTGCATATTGAAATAATTAGAAAATGTATGGCATGCCCTTATATCGGAATTAATCATAGTTTGAGCTAAGAGACAGACCTAAACATCAAAAGAAATAATTAAAAGGATCGAGTGTGCAATTAGGTATAAATTTAGACACAAGAAGTTCTAAATCTATGTACTTCAATAAATAGGAGCTTGAGAATTATGCTGCAAATTATTCGCATTATACTTAAAACTATCGTAGGACTAGACATTAGGGTTCTAAAATATGGTGCTAGAGAATCGAATCTATAATATTAACCTATGTGACATCGTGCAACAAATTATATAATTTAAACAAAGACAAATAGAGGATGAAAAATATGTAATTTCTAGACGCGGAAAGAAGTGTTCTAAAGGCCACTCCTTTTATTTCTTTATTAATAATCCTTCACATCCTAATTGTTAGTATTTTAGTAGATTAATTTAAAGCCAAAGATGCCTAAACATATACAAGGACATTAAGATACGAAGATACCATGATGGCGTTGATGTCACCATTCAAACATAATTAGTGTTATCAATTAAAGTAATGTGTTGAATCCTATGTGTCACCATTCAAACATAATTAGTGTTATCAATTAAAGTAATGTGTTGAATCCTATGTTTTAATGATAATAAATTAAACTGGACATAAAAGTTACTAATTTATACTCAAGTGATAATAATGTAGGACGAAAGAAAAGACGAGACAATATCGGTCGACGTCGAGACAATATCGATGCATCGGTCGACGACGAGATGTACTGGTAGATGTTGAGGCATTACCGGTCGAAGGAGCGGTCGACTGAATAGCGTCAAATCACAAAAAATGCAGCAACGGTCATATTGACCGGTCGACCGGTCCAACACAGTGGTCAATCAGCCACACAGTCAAATGAACAGTAACGACTATTATTTTAAGGAGAAAATTATGGAAGACTTTTTGAACGAATTTTCACCTCTAAGGACCTATAAAAGGAGGTAAGAACATCCTAGAGCTCTATTAAAGTTCTTGAGCCCAAAATTGTAATTTTTTTCATTTTCTTTTCTTAGCTTTGAGTGTGAGAAAAACTTTGTAAAAGAAAAGAGTTAGAGAAAAATATTTTCTTTCTGATCTAGTGAGATTGAGAGTTCATTAGAAAAGATGTGTTCTTTATCTCTTGAGTATAGAAGAAGGCGTGTGGTGTAAAGAGGATTATTCTCTCTATAAGAAAAGAGAAAGATAATAGACTCTGACGGTCTCGAGGTCGAGAAGTCAGAGCGAAAACGTAGGCCAAAGAGTTGAGGCTGAACCCATTTACATTTTATCTTTATTTGCTTGTGATCGGTTTTATTGATTTTTTTAAAGTGATTTTGTGAAAAGATTTTTATACATCAGTTCACTCCCCCTCTTTGTGCTTTTGATCCTACATAATGGATGAGAATGGAATAGTTAATTAACTATATTTGGAGGAATTGGCGTGTTAATTGATTTGAAATAATCTCATGATGAATCGAGGCAACATTTATGTATGGTGCAGAGTGTGATACCAACGGATTGGGGTCAAATAATAAATAATTGTTAAAATGTTGCCTCTCATCATCGTCGATGTCAGTAGTTTGTAATAGTTAAGCTCGTTAAGCTAGAGGTCATGAGTTCAAACCTCGTTAAGCTCTTATTAAAAAAAGTATTTTCCTCCTTGTTGTCCACGTGATGGGCTGGACTATACCAAAGTTGTCAGCAGCCCACACGTGTGAGAGAGTGTTAAGAATATAAAATGAATGATGTTGTTATGCCTAATGGCTTAAGTTTTTAGGAAAACTAATTAGCACATCAAATTTAACATGGTATCAAAGCCTCGTTGTTGAAAGTCCTCTCGAGCTCCAGCTTACCGTGCAAGATCGCCGCCCTGTACCACAACTACAGGAGCAGTTTCTTCGTCTCAATCATTGCTGGGAGGAGCACAACCATACATGGCGCCCATGAGTCCAGGCATCGTGGATCTGGTTGATTTGGTCACCGATCTGCTCAATATCATCTTCACAGTTGGAGGTTCCCTGATTAGTGGACACAAGCATCGCAGGGAGTTTTCGATCACGCCCTTCTTTGTGGCTCGTCTACTTCAAGATCGACGCCTTCATCAGGCCGATCATTCTTCAAGCTTCATCTACCATGAACGGGAAGTGCTGCGAGATGTGCAAGATCACCGCGCAAGCTCGATGTGCAACATCTGGTCGCTGACAGCAAGATCGCCCTTCATCTTCGACATGCAACAAGTTCCAGCATTTTCCTCTCCAATGACCTCCAGGTGTTTGATGAATGTGCTATATGTGGCATCTTCTTCATCATCCACGAAGTCTGTACAAAATCTGCATCAGTCGTGACAATGACCTTCTTGATGGTCGCACTTCTCTGCACATCTTCATGGTGTTCGATAAAATGCCTCTTTAGTTCTGCAACTTCCGCTTTCATCTTCCTTACTTCTAAAATCTTAACGAAGCCATGGCACAATCTGTGTTCAAATTCTATTGATTCTGTTGTCTGACATGACCTTCTTTGGTTCTTTCTTGTTCTTTGCCTACCTCTTTGTTTTCCTTCGTCGAGTTTTGTTTTGCCTTCTTCCAACTCCGATCGACGACTTTCGCCAGCTCATCCAAGCTCAGTCATTAGTTCTTTTGTTATTCCAACTTCCAGTTGTATGGTTGTGTGTTAGCATCTTAGGATCTTCGGCTTCTATGTCTTTAACTATGGCGTTCAAATCATGTGCTCGTCTTTGACGATGGAAGGTCATAAACGTTCCTCAGGTCACCGGCGATGGAATAGCATGCGGAGTTCCTCAGGTCGCTTTCTCCGACAATGGAATCGTGTTCAAGCATTCCTCAGGTCGCCTTATTTGGTGATGGATCGTGGTTCTTCCTGTCAAGTGTTTGGCGTGTAACTTCTTCCGGCGTCTCCAACTTATCATCTTCTCGGAGCTTCGATGCCTCAGACAAATCTTTCCCTCAACCTTCTCTCTAGTGGTGGTGCTTACACTACAAGAAAATTGGTGATTAGCAACCCAACAAACACGATGTTACGGAGGCGCTATTACGTGTCCGTTGTGAAGAGCGTCTCATTAGCGTTTAACTAGCGTCGCAAACAGGGGACGCTGAAAATTGGTAACTATTAGCGTCGCAATAGAGTCAAAGAAAATGAGATGCTACTAATGCCACGTGTTGGATCTAAGTTTTAATGACATATTAAATTATATTTTGATGTTACAAATCTCGAATGATTAAAGATAAAATGCTAAAAAGTTCAAAGAAAAATAGATAACTTTATGCACTGCACTTTGATTAAATAATTTGCACTATCAAAGTTGTAGAGAATTTTGTTAGCTTTCCATAGACTCCAAGATCATATAATTTGGATAAGTGTGTAGAAAGTTATGCTCAAAATAGTACAGTGCGGTCAACCTGCTGAAGGCCGATCGAGATAGTCCGATCGATCGATCGGAGATACCAGTCGACCGACCAATGCATGAGCTGCCAAATCCACGTCGAGACTATATCGGTCGACAGTCTGATCGACCGATCAGCTCAACGGCTACAAATCAAAACTACGAGACTGTACCGGTCGAGACACTGGTCGATAGTCCGATCGACCGACCACCTGCGGTAACTGGAGAAATCAGTGCAACGGTCATATAGTCCGGTAGACCGGTCCATTACTGAAATGAATAGTAACGGCTATATTTCAAGGAGAAAAATGTGAAATTAATTTTGGACAAATTTTTCACATACCAGAACCTATAAAAGAAGTGCAAGGGTAGAAGCAAAAGAAAATGAATCCAAGCATTGAAGCAATACTTCAAGAAATCAAAAGAAGATATTTTTCTTGAAGTTATCATTTTAGTTGTGCTCTTCTTTCTCTCTTCCACTCTTGTGAGCCTAGCATTGTAAAGAGAGAGAATTATTTTGTTCAGAAAAATAGAGAGAGCTCCTGTGTAAAAGAGGTTCTAGATCTTACCTCTTGAGCGAGAGAAATAGATTAGCTTCCTAGGAGGAGAAGTTGCCTTGCCTCTCGAAGCGGAGAAAAAGGTGGTTCATTGCCCCATTTGGAACAAAGGAAGGGATTAGTGGAATCTCCGACAGTCTCAAGGTCGAGAAGTCGGAGCGGGGATGTAGGCTAAGGTGTGGCCGAACCTCATCAACAATCACCCGCGTCTATTTGTGTTTGATTTCTCTCACTCTCTCTCCCTCTAACATTGTGTTTATAATCTGAATTGCAAAGGTTCTAAGAATCGATTTTGTACTTCCGCGATGAATTTCGTGAAATCAATATTTTCGGTTAAACACCAATTCACCCCCCTCTCTTGGTGCCCTTTGGGATCCTACAATTGGTATCAAAGCGGGTTGCTTTAATTTTTTATCTTTTGAATCTTCTCGTTTTCAGATCTAATCGTTTTAGATCTAATTATTTTTAAGATTCAATCATTTTTTTAAGATTTAACAATCTTAAGAGCTATGGCATCAAGTGCATTTGTTTTTGCCGAAGGACAATCAATTAGTCGTCCTTCCCTTTTAAATGCATCAAATTTTGGATATTGAAAAATTTGGATTCAAGCCTACATATGTTCTATTGATATAAACATGTGGGATATTGTTGAAAAAGATTATTATTTATATGAAAAATTACCTTTCGAACATGACGAAAGACAAAAAGTCTTTTCAAAATTGGATTGGAAAGAAAAGAATATTTTCTATTGTGCTTTGGATTCAACAGATTTTAATTGGATTTCAAATTGTGAAAGTGCAACCGAAATTTGGAAGAAACTTATTACTACTTACGAAGGAACGGATAAAGTCAAAGAATCTAAATTAAATATTTTGAATCATTAATATGATTCCTTCAAGATGCATGAAAATGAATCTATAAATGATATGGTTGTTCGATTTAATGATATTGTGAATGGCTTAGCCTCTTTGGGCGAGCCGAGAACGAATCCCCAAAAATTGAAAAAGATTCTCAAGTCAAGGCATGAGAGAAAAGCTAGTGATTGTGAGGTCCCAATTGTTGACTGGAAGGGACACCAAAGGCCTTTGCCCTTTCCCGCTTATTAATAAACAACCCTAACGCTCGGATTCATATGCTTAATTCTCAAAAATTAGGATACATTCTAGGAAAATGAAACTTCCATGGAAGAGAAGCAAATGAAACGCTTTCATAAAAATTCTCATAGATTGCGAGTTTGATGTATCCCATTTGATATCTTCGTATAAGGTAAGGTTCTTCGCTTTGCATCGAATTAAACCACATGCTCCATCGCTTGTGCGGGCCCCCGTTAATTCCTTTGAGTTTCATTCTTGCGATCTTGCTTATTTTGATGATCCTCGATTCGTTATTGGAGCAGATAGCAACAAGCATTTCATTGGACATGCGTATTTTGATTTTCCGATGGAAAAAGTCTTTTCATTACAAAAAGGACGGTGATCGAAGAAAATGATCTGAGATGATCTTATTGGTTCACTCCTAATCTATGAGATCGGAATCCAAGAAGAAGAAGAATCAAATGCTTCCGAAAAGAAGACGTTGGCTTTGAAAGCAAGCAAAAGTGAAGATGACTCGAGTGAAGAAAAAGTAGACGAAAAGAGACTCGCTCTCTACACAAGAAAACTCGATAAGTATCTCAAATTGGTGAAAAAGAAAGAAAAAAATGTGAAGCTTACCCGAAGATCATATAAAAATCACAAAGTAGACACATCTCATAGAACAAAGAAGAAAAGGTATGATGAGTCAAGTAAAGATGAATCAAATTAATCATCAAATTTGTCCAGTGATGATGCATATCTATGCTTAATGGCACATAATGATGAGGTATCTTCTAACTCTTCTTATTGCTCTAGTGCTAATAGTGATAATGATGATGATGATGATAATATCAATTTTGAGGTGCATAAAGAATTTTCTTTCTTAATTGAAAAATATCTTATCCTTAAAAAGAAGAATAAAAAATTGATGGATGACCTTCATATTATGAAAAATGAGCTTGAAAAATTAAAAGTGGATAAGAATACATATTTTATGGAAAATGAAAATTTCAAAAATGAAATTGAAACTTTGAAAATATTTACACATGCATATGAAATTGTAAAACATGCATGCTCTTTAGAAAAAGAAAAGAAGGAAAATGCCTCCTTGAAAAATATTATAACGCCCCCAAATTCGGCCCGAATTTAAATTTGTCGAATCTTAGGCGACGTCACTTGACATGACCTAATTTCATAAAAATTTTACAGCGGGAATATATTCATAAATATAAATATAAAACATCAGTATCATAACAGCGGAAGACTTCATAAGTAATTAGAATCACAAGATACATAATACTGGCCCATGGGCCTAGTAGGCTCTAACGTACACCCAATAAAGGGTTCATCGTACATAAATGAGTTCGAGTAAAGTACACGACTCCAGAAGGCCCATAAGCCATACATAAATCACTCATATGAGAGTTCATCATAATGATATAATGTAAGTAAAATGACTTGGGCCGTAGCCTGACAGACCCATGTGCAATGTCGCCGTGACGAGACTCTCATCGCTGAACCTATGCCTCCTCCATACCTACACGGATCTATTGGGTGCAGGAGATTTCTCCCGTTAGAGTATGTTGAGGCACATGCATACTATGATCTTATAATATAATTTCTATATGTCATGGCATATGCATTTCATCATCATGGAACATAAATCACATGTATGCTATGAGCTATTTATGCATACTATATGGCATGTGAGCATATCATCATGGCAAAATAAAATAACATGTAACATCATAATCTTTAGGTCATGCATATCATAACTTATCATCATACATATCATTATGCTAATGCATATCATAATCTTATGGTCATACTTATTATTATGCTAATGCATATGATTGTCTTGTCTTACTTTACTTTGTTATCATTGTTCATGTCATGATGTGACAAGTGGACATTCATATTGCATCCTCATAGGTGCATACTTTTTCATACTTCTTTATCATTTTTAACTTTATGTCCCAAGTTATTCATCATTCATCTTTTCATCTTTTTGTCTTTCATCTTTATTTAGATGATTTCTTATCTTGTCGATTAAGAAGTTCATGTTGACTCGTCGATCTTAACTTGACTTTACTTAACTAGGTCGAGATCATTTTGTCTCGTTGGAGACCACACCTTGTCCACTCTTATGTGGGGTCTTGGTCTCGAAGAATGCCACACCTTATCCACTCTATGATGGGGTCTTGGTCATCCCCTAATTTCGTTATCGGGATCTTTTGTCCCATGAGAAGCCACACTTGTCCACTCTTATGTGGGGTCTTGTATTCCCTTAGTTCTTTTATCGGGATCTTTTATCCCATGAAAAGCCACACTTGTTCACTCTTATGTGGGATTTTGGTCTTCCCTGAGAGCCGCACCTTATTCCCTTAAGGGGGTCTTGGTCTCCCACTTACATTCGACGACATCAATAAGATACCTTTATCAATCCGTCTTTTAATTATGTTCATCAATACATACAATCATTCAATACATGTTGCACATTTTAATCCTATTTAAGGTCATACAAATTTCAAATCATGCTAAGTGTGAACATTCAATCATAACCAATCATCTTTCAGAATGGACGACCGTTTTGGGCTACGATCGACCGTTTGGACTGGTATTGGTCGACCGATAAGATTTTTGGTCGACCGTTATGATCCTTTCGGGTGTCCAAAATTGGCGTTTGGTCTACCGCTAATCACAGAGAGCAACTGCTCTCTAAATCGGACGATCGCTAATATATCGATCGACCGTTACATGACTTTCGGACGATCAAAATTATGCGTCGGGTCGACCGTTAATTACAGAGAGCAATGGCTGCTCTAAATCGACGACTGATAATATATTAGTCGACCATTATCGGGTCTTCGAATGACCGAAACTAGGTGTTTGGTCGACCGTTAATTATATAGAGCCATAATTGCTCTAAGCGGCATCCGAATGGGCTTCGGACGACCATTGGTCACATGTCGGGACGAAATCGTCCTCAGAACGGTCGACCGTTATAAAATCGGTCGCCCGTTTTGGATCGATAGAACACATATTTTGACATCATTTCCTTTCCAATCTTGCATACATTGACATATTGAGCACATAATTGGTTCCAAGTAACATATGAAACATTTCTCAACATTCTTAATACTCTAATCATGAAACACATGAGTTTACACATAAAAACATTCCAACATACTAATCAAGTTCATAAATGTACATGAGCTTTAAAGAACTTCATAATGAGTTAACATAATTAATCATAAACATTCTAGTTCGAGGAATGATTAGCAATAGAGTATTATTCTTAATAAAACAAGAAGCATCATAAAGCAAATGTGACTTTCCCTAATCATCCATAGGTTATACATAAACACTTTCACTATCTTAATCTTAAACATATGAAGGGATTTGCCTAAAGAACATTAAGAGTTACTAATCACATTAATACGAACAAATAAAGGATACCATAATGAATTAGACATGAATAGCCATAAACACTATAATACTAAACATGATTAGCAATGAAACAATAACTTTAACTAACCCTTCAATAATGCAATTAGATCATGCTTATCTCTAATCATATACCCTAAGAATATCTAAGTTGGTCTTCAAATTCTTAATCATTCATTCATGCATCATTCAAGGTTGAAATTAAGACTTTGGATCCCCTCAAATATACTTTTAGGGCTTAAGTTAAAACCCTAATTTTAATGCTAATCCTTTCTTCATTTTCACTTCTTTTTTCTTTTCTCTTCTTCTTTCCTAGCAATTGGCCTCTCCTTTTCTCCTCTTTGTTGTTGTCCGAGAGATGGAGGAGGAAGGCTTAGAAAAAGAGAGAGAATGTGAGTGGCCCTTCAAGATTGTTGTGTTGCTCGGCTGCACTTAGAGAGAGAGTATGAGTGAGGAGGAGTGTGAGAGAGTGATAAAGTGAGAGGTTGGGGAGGTGACCTGTTGCTGCTCCTGCGAGCTGAGTGGGGAGAGAGTGAGGTGAGTGGAGAATGGTGCTTCTCTTCCTTGCTGCTGTGTGCTATGCTGCAGTGAGTGAAAACAGGAGGGAGGTGAGCAGGGGAGTTGGTGCTGGCCGTGAGAGTAGGGAGATGGCTGCCACTGTAGCTACAGTGCCGCGTCCTGTAGCATGGGAGAGAGTGAGAGATTGTGAGGGGGAGTCTTCCTCTTGCTGTTCGTGAGAGGAAGGCTATTGTAGCTACAGTATTTTAATTACCGTAGCTTGAGGGTGCAGGCCGAATGGTGTTAGGTGAGAGGGTGAGGAGATGAGAGGAGGGACGGAGATCCCTTCTTTGTCGGCTGGGGTTTGGGAGAGAGAAAAGTGAGATAAAATGAGAGGGGTTTAGGGCTTAACATATAGTATTTATACTTGGATTTGGGGATTTGTTAGGTTGATGGACTTTCTAATGAGCTTTACGTGATTCTAGCTTTTTTTATTTATTCATTTCTTTTTTTTATTTTACTTTTCATTTGACTTTTGAGAATATTACAAATATAACTATTTCTCATATAATAAAAAATAATTCTAAAAACTACTTTGGACATAAAAACTTTTATTGAAAATTCAATCGTTCATATAGTAGAAAGTCACATCTCAAATATTTTATGATCACTATGCATATCAATATAAAATGAGAAAATCATTATAACATGACAAGATTTGGATTTCAAAAAGAATATTGACTAACAAAATAGGACCCAAAGAAATTTGGGTACTAAAAATCACTTGATTGTTTTTCAGATGTGCTTCACATGCAAAGGACAAGAGGAAGTGAAAATGTGAAGACACAAAAGTTATGGTAAAAGTATCATTGGTTGTATTCTTATATTTCTTATGTGATTGGAATAAAAGAAAATTGGTCATAATTATAAAGGGAGCATATTAAAAATTCAAAACTTTATTTTGACATATCATGAATATCATTGTCGTATCAAAGTTTTATGCCATATTTTGATTCATAAATATATTTTTGGATTTTATCAAATTGTCTTCATTTTACCATTATAAAATAGTCATAAATTCAGGAGGAGTCATATATTCAAATCTTTATGTTGAAATACTCTCTACATGTCTATTATATGACAAAAGGGGGAAGAATAAATTTTTTAAAAAATTGATTAAGGAGGAGTTACATATGACTTCTTATATGCTTCATATACAAATTATTCTTTTTGATGAAACAAAAGGAGAGGAAGTATATGAGAAATATGATCTGAATATCACTTTATATGAAGAGTACCTTGCAATTAATATTTATGTGAATATCTACTATTGTGAGAAAAACTATGTGTTATGGGGAGTAAAATTGTTTTTACAAGTATTTTACAACTTTTTCGTAATTTATATATTTTTTGTATTTCTCGATTTGTCTTCATAAAAAAGGGGGAGATTGTTGAATCTAAGTTTTAATGACATATTAAATTATATCTTGATGATACAAACCTCGAATGATTAAAGATAAAATGCTAAAAAGTTCAAAGAAAAAGAGATAACTTTATGCAGTATACTTTGATTAAATAATTGGCACAGATCTTATTAGTCTTAGATGAATGTTGACCATTTTTGTAGAGAATTCTGTTAGCTTTCCATAAACTCCAAAATCAATTAATTTGGATAAGTGTGCAAAAAGTTATGCGCGATCAACCTGTTGAAGGCTGATCGAGACAGTCCGATCAATCGATCGGAGATACTGGTCGACCGACCAATGCATGAGCTGCCAAATCAACGTCGAGACTATACCGGTCGATAGTCCGGTCGAAGCATCGATCGATCGATCAGCCCAACGGCTACAAATCAAAACTGCGAGACTGTACCGGTCGAGACATCGGTCGATAGTTCGGTCGACCGACCAGCTGCGATAACTGGAGAAATCAGCACAACGATCATATAGTCCGATCGACCGGTTCATAAATGTGGTCGATCGGTCCATTACAGAAATGAACAGTAACAGCTATATTTTGAGGAGAAAAATGTGAAATTAATTTTGGACGAATTTTTCACATACAAGAGCCTATAAAAGAAGTGCCAAGGCCAGAAGCAAAAGAAAATGAATCCAAGCATTGAAGCAATACTTCAAGAAATCAAAAGAAGATCTTTTCCTTGAAGTTATCATTTTAGTTGTGCTCTTCTTTCTCTCTTCCACTCTTGTGAGCCTAGCATTGTAAAGAGAGAGAATTATTTTATTTAGAAAAATAGAGAGAGCTTCTGTATAAAAGAGGTTCTAAATCTTACCTCTTGAGTGAGAGAAATAGATTAGCTTCCTAAGAGGAGAGATTGTCTTGTCTTTCGAAGCGGAGAAAAATATGGTTGTGTAACGGGTTTTCTTCCTTGCCTCATTTGGAACAAAGGAAGGGATTAGTAGAATCTCCGATGGTCTCGAGGTCGAGAAGTCGGAGCGGGGACGCAGGCCAAGGTGTGGCCGAACCTCGTCAACAATCACCCACGTCTATTTGTGTTTGATTTCTCTCACTCTCTCTCTCTCTCCCTCTACCATTGTGTTTATAATCTGAATTGAAAAGATTCTAAGAATCGATTTTGTACTTCCGCGACGAATTTTGTGAAATCGATATTTTCGGTTAAACACCAATTCACCCCTCTCTTGGTGCCCTTTGAAATCCTACACCACGTGTTGACGCTATGTCGACGTTATTAAGACACGTGTTTTCCGGTTGTGCGTTGATCACTAGTTGATCATATTAGGTTTTCCCTTTACCATTGTGTTTATAATCTGAATTGCAAAGATTCTAAGAATCGGTTTTGTACTTCCGCGATGAATTTTGTGAAATCGATATTTTCGGTTAAACATCAATTCACCCCTCTCTTGGTGCCCTTTGAAATCCTACACCACGTGTTGACGCTATGTCAACATTATTAAGACACGTGTTTTCCGGTTATGCGTTGATCACTAGTTGATCATATTAGGTTTTTATTCCATTTTCTATTCATTTCATCCATATCGAATCCTCATTTTGCCTTACTTTTGGTCAATTATGCTTGGAATGCAATGGATTGTGATAACCAGCTGACCATCCTCATTTTGTATTCAATTCCATGTGCATAGAGGTTCTGAATTGCTAAAATCCATAAAGTTATCAATTCTATGTCAAGTTATCATTTTTGGATAAGTTATCATTCCAATGTGTAAAGTTATCATTTTTACTAATTGAGCTGATTTCTAGTTGTTATCTTGTCCTAAATCCCTTGTTATTATGAATGAATCATATTTTGATAACCATTGTTTGATTTGTGCCAGTTGTATATCAGTTGTATATCAATTTGCTGGATTGGAGACTGAGGATCCAGCCTCACATATTGACAACTTCAAAGAGATATGCAGCATTGTCCACTTTAATAATACACCCATGAATGTTGTTTACATGAGGCTATTTCCTTTTTCACTCAAGGACAGGGCCAAGATCTGGTATAAGGCCCTCAAACCTGAAGAGATTGCAACATGGGAATCCATAATTCAGTTGTTTCTAGCTGAATTCTTTCCACCTAGCAAAACTGATAATTATAGGGATTGTCAGATTTTAGCAATTGGATCAGGAGAACATATGTGATGCATGGCAAAGACTCCAAAGCTTGTTGAGGGCATGTCCATACCATGGGTTTGAAAAATGACAATTAGTCAACTATTTCCACAAGGATCTGAATTATCCATCCAAGGTGGCACTAGACACAGTTGCAGGAGGAATTTTTGCATCCAAGAATATTGATGAGGCCTACCAATTGATAGAGAAGATTGCCAAGAACCATCATTTCCTCACTCATGACAGGATAAGAAGGCCATCAAGTGATAATCAAGTCAACAACATTGCTGTCCAGATTGAAGAAGTGTTGCACAAGGCCTTGGAGAAGCCGAATTTAACACCTAATATCAACAAAGTTTCCAACCCTGAAATAAGGTGTGATGTATGTGGAAACCAATGCCATATCACAGAGGATTGTAATCTTATTATGCAGCAATATGAACAATCTATAGACCAAGTGAATTTTATGGGAAACTTTGGAATGAAGCCCCCTATTGAGTGTTACACCCCAGAAAATAGGAATCACCCCTACCTATCATACAAGGCCAATCATTACCAAGGGTCACCCATGCAGAATTCTAATTGGCAGCCCAAGATTTTGCCAAGGAACCAATCACCTCCATATCAGAATCAACCTTCAACTACCCCAATGTAAAGACCTCCATATGAGCCACCACAAGCTCAAGTCACTCAATTCTCAAAAAGGAGGAGATGTTGTAGCAAATTCTGAAGAAGCAGGAAAAGCAAGAGGAGGCAATGCAAAAATTGATTTCTGGACATGAAGCCTTGAGTGCCAATCAGAAGATGCTTGAAAGCCAAATTGGCCAACAAGCAAGAACCTCAACTAGGCCACCAATATTTTTTCCAGGACAATCAGAAGTCAATCCTAAGGAACAAGTCCAAGCTGTCCAGCTCAGAAGTGGGAGGATTGTTGAAGAACCAATGAAGAATGTTGAAGATAATCCAACTCAAGCAATTCCAAAGTCAAAAGCTGTTGAAGAGCCAACTGAAGGGACTATGGTGGAAACTAGAAATCAGAATCTTCAAAATGAAGCCAAGACCAGAATTTTTGATAAGGTGCCATTCCCACAAAAATTGATCAAGGCTAGGCAAGATCAGCAATATGGGAGATTCTTGGAAATTCTGAAGAAGTTGTATATCAATGTGCCATTTGTGGAGGCAATTCAAGATATGCCAGTTGTATATCAATTGTATATCAATGTGCCAGTTGTATATCAATGATGTTGTACGCGTTGCCAATGAGACGCTAATATGGCGCTAAGTATAATATATTTAAATCAGCACCAACATCCTTTGCGACGCAAATGCGACGCTATGGGGTCGCTAAATGGACATTTTTTTACCCGTCCCAGCCTCATTTTTTCCCTTCCCACACCATACAATTTATAGTGCATCTCAAAATGCATTGATATTCATCACAGGAAATATAAAAGCATCACATGCATAACATATAACATAAGAATATGAAAAGTAATAAACCGAACTAATAAATTATATATATATATATATATATATATATATCTAAGTCTATAAGTAACAAATGCATAGTTTGTTTTCTATCCTAGGTTTGGGAGTTATTGTTATCATTCCGGATGTTCGACCCAGACGTGCTCGGTCCATGGCCTCGTGGGGATGGATTCTGTGTCGGGATCAATCCCTGAATCGCCTGCAATAGAGGAGCCAATTGCTGTGACACCTGCTGCGATATTTGCGCCGATAACTACTGCGATAGCTGCTGTGATAGCTGCGTCATATCAGGTGCAGCGGATGAGCTCGGAGCATATGCACCTCCTGCATATCCTCCAATACTCCTAGGTATTTGAGCGACTGTGCCGAAGCCACGCAAGTATCCCCTCGTATCGTGCCGACCACCTCCTCCCAAACAGCAAGGTCCTCTACGAAATAGAAAAATGATACAATCATATAATATATAAATTATATATCAAGAAACACATAAATTAAAAATATGACTAAACCAACGAAGAAACATTACTTGGTGGATGAGTACTCGGATCATCTCCGTACTTTTCAGCCATTTTCGCATTATACTCATCCTAAAAAATTTAAACTTGTGTATTTAAAAAATAGTGCACTAATGTCAAGAACCAAATGACCATGTCATGAAACTTACCAGACGCTTACAAGTAGTGGGCGTGACTAGGTCGTTTATCTTTCGGCTCTTATGCGTGGCCTCATAGATAGCGCACGAAAGTCTATGGTACCGCTTTCTTTCTCCTCTTACGAAAAAGTTTCAAATTTGATAATACAAGTATAATTCAAAAGGTTTGATAAATTGAATTTATATGTAAATTACCATGCGCCGTCATTGTTCTCAAATCGCATCGTTCTCCCTGTGTGGATGTGTGACTCAGGCTTCGAAAGACGATTAACTCTTGCCTTTTTCGACTTCCTTTGCCATCGTTCATCCGTCTTTTATGAACATCAAATACTTAGACTTTCAAAAACTACAAATTTAATAAAAATAATTTTAATTTAAAGAACATAGATAATTCTATTAAAACTTCTCAGATGGCCTTTGGCAGAAGTTCTTTAAAGGTAATTGGAAGCAGCCTTTGCATAAAAATATAACAATCATGACTCTTCATCCCGTGTATCTTTTCATTGTCCAAGTTAAAATAACGAGATATATTTGATACATATCTGTTGGGGAATTTCAATTACTTTATCTATTCGAAAATCACTTTTCTTTGATCATTGCTCAAGACATAAGTAGCTTTTAGCTTTTTTCATTTACCATTTTGAAGATGAATGATATCTAACTCTGGTATTTTGCATATTAATTTCATGTCTTCGCGAGCCTGTATGCTATCTTTTGTTCTTCCTTTAACATCCATAATAGTATTGAAGATGTTGTCAAATACGTTCTTCTCCACATGCATGATGTCCAAGTTATGATATACCAAGTTTGAAGACCAATAAGGCAACTCTCAAAAAGCACTTCTTTTCTTCCAATTATGTTCACTTTCAAATCCAATTTGCTTATAACTACCGGCCTTCAGTCCGAATGAGACTTCACTAAGCTTGTTTATTTGCTCTAGCAATTTTTTTTCCGTCAAATGAGTTGGAGACAAAGTGTTCTCGGATGTATTCTTTTTAAATGAGTTTCGATCACGGCGCATCGAATTCTCCAATGGCAAAAACGTTCTATGACAATCAAACCAGTAAACTTTCCTACAATTTTTCAAACAAAAGGATTTCGTATTCTTTCCACATATGGGACAAGCAAGTTTTCCTTTTGTACTCCAACCACTCAACATTCCATATGTCGGAAAATCACTTATGGTCCACATTAATGTGGCTCTTATAATGAAATTTTGCTTTTTAGATTTGTCATAGGTAATCAAGCCATCCTCCCACAATATCTTGAGTTCATCACTCAAAGGTCTTAAGTAAACATCTAAACTTTTACCTGGAGATCGAGGACCCGGAATCATACAGGTAAGCAATATATGCGGAGACGGACGTCGGCGTTGGTAGAGGACGGACGAGGTGAAGGGAGGAGGAGGAGGCATCGGTGGAGGTGGAGGCAAACGTCAACGTGTGGGCGGAGGGAGGAGGAGGAGGAGGCATCGAAGGAGGCGGAGGTAGACGTCGGCGCGTGGGCGGAGGGTGGTGGAGGAGGCAGAGGCAGCGGTGGAGGGCGGCGGAGGGGCGCGGTGGAGGTGGCGGGCGTTGGGCGTCGGAGGTCAAGCATCAGAGGTCGGGCGTCGGAGGTCGAAGGTCGGGCATCGGAGATCGAACGGTCGGGCGTCGAATAGTAAAAGGGGTAAACAATAAAAGTGAAAATGAAGAAGAGGGGTTAGGGATTTAAGTAAATTTGTTAGCGTCTCCTAAGAACGCGACGCTATGTAGATGCAATGTAGGCGCCGACTCTATCAAAATTCGACTAGTGCGACACTATGGAGAAGCTAATGTGTCGCTAAGATAATGTAGCGACACTATAGCGTCGTATGGGCGTCTCCATGGATTTAGCGTCCCAAGAATGCGACGCCATTGAGACGCTCATTAAAAGTCTTTTTTAAATTTTTTAGTATGTATGAAATTTTATTTATCAATGTAGTGTCTCATCGCATTGTGCCCCGTTCCAATTATTTTATTTCCTTCTGACAATCTATCATGTATGTATATAAAATTATAAATCTATATGTATATGTGTCTATAACAAAATTGTGTGTGTGCGTATATATACATATGTAATATATGCGTATGTATATATATGTCTACGTGTGGGAGATTAAGTTACAACAATGTGTTTATTTATATGTATTATAAATATATATGTGTATGTATATGTCTATACATGTGCGAGTCATATATATATAGATAACGTGTATATGTATATGTATTCGAAGTGAATATATGTGTATATGTTTATATGTGTGAGATTAAGTTATAATAATATGTATATATGCACTTATTATATATAAGTATAAGCATATACGCGTATTTATATGTCTATTTGTGCTCGATTAAGCGAGGGGGTAAAAAGTCAGCTTAGGAGGCGCAATACAGACGCTATTGAGTCGCTAGTTTCATTTAGCATCGTAGTGCCGAACTAGCGTTTAATACTTTTTCGCGTCTCAATTGTGCGATGCTATAGAGACGCCAATAGTGTCACCATAGTGTCGACACCAATGGAGGCTCTAGTTAGACGCGATGTAGATGCTATTGAGTCTCCACGGTGACCCTAAAATGGTAGCAAATCACTCTCTTAATCAACCACCATAATTTCATGATTAAGTGTATAATAATAATATATTACATATGTAGCATCTCATCGCATTGTGCCCCGTTCCAATTGTTTTATTTCCTTCCGACAATCTATCATATATGTATTATAAAATTATAAATCTATATGTATATGTGTCTATAATAAAATTGCGTGTATATATATACGTATGTAATATATGCGTATGTATATATATGTCTACGTGTGGGAGATTAAGTTACAACAATGTGTTTATCTATATGTATTATAAATATATATGTGTATGTATATGTCTATACATGTTCGAGTCATATATATATAGATAACGTGTATATGTATACGTATTCGAAGTGAATATATGTGTATATGTTCATATGTGTGAGATTAAGTTATAATAATATGTATATATGCACTTATTATATATAAGTATAAGCATGTACGCGTATTTATATGTCTATACGTGCTCGATTAAACGAGGGGGTAAAAAGTCGGCTTAGGAGACGCAATATAGACGCTATTGAGTCGCTAGTTTCATTTAGCGACACCGTAGCGCCGAACTAGCATCTAATACTTTTTCGCGTCTCAATTGTGCGACGCTATAGAGACGCCAATAGTGTCATCATAGCGTCGACACCAACGACAGCTCTAGTTAGACGCGACGTAGACGATATTGAGTCTCCACGATGACGCTAAAATGGAAGCAAATCACTCTCTTAATCAACCACCATAATTTCATGATTAAGTATATAATAATAATAAATGCATAATTAAGATATTATATATATTATATGTATAGATAACATAAATAATATAGGTTACAAATTATATATTTAGGAACACTCCTATCATGTAAAAATACATATATATATATATAATCGTGTAATTAATACATATATATGTTGATAATACGCTATTGATAATATGTTGATAATCATGTAATTAATACTAATATAATATTTAATTAATTTATTGATTAACATATAGTATATATAATATATAGGGTTTAAATATAAAATGAATAGCGAGATAAATGTAGATAAGTTATGAGTAACACGGTAGCGTCTAAATAGCGTCGCCTATTACTGAGACGCCATATAGCGTCTCTTTAGAGCCGCCAAACTTGTGACGCTAGATTCGCGTCAAACGTCATCGACGTGAGAACAGCGCTAGGTGCTGCCGCTCATTTCCGCTTCGTGGCATGAAATAATAGCATCTACATAGTGTCTTGATTGCGCCAGCATTAGCGTCTATCTTCTGAATAGCTAAAAAGACGCTAAGGAGACACTATTGAGAGGCAAGTAGCGTCTCATTTTTGTGACGCAAAGTAGATGCTATAAAGGCGCTAGTGGCGTCTATGTAGCGTCACCGCTTTGGGTGACGCTACTTTGCGTCGCTAAGCGCCCATTTTCTTGTAGTGTTAGTCAGATGTGCTACTGCTGCTCAATATTGAAGCTAATTCGTCCGATTCCTTGCTGTCCCAAGTGATGTGCATTTCAAGTGATTATAGCATTAGAAATTTGCTCTCCAGTGGTAGCTTATACGTGTTCGACAAAAGGTATCATTCTAACGTCGACGATGAATCACTTCAAGTTGCTGCCGTCCAAGCTTCTTTCCCAGCATCAACTTGAGGGGGACTGTTAAAATGTTGCCTCTCATCGTTGTCGATGTCAGTAGTTTGTAACAATTCTGGTAACAGTGTCGTATCGTGTTGTTAGCTACATATCAGTTTTGCTTTAGTATAAACAGGTGCCATCATGTAATGATCTGTAACAGAATTGTTTTCTCCCTTTCTACTACTAACTCTCTTCTCTCTCCCTGTGTTCTCTTTCATTTTGTCTTCCTCTCTGCCGGCAGTTCTTCGATCATCTCCAACGAATCCCATGAAGCTCAGATTCTTAACAATAATATGTCATTTCGAATTGGAAATTGTCAGTACCTAAAATATTTATGATAATAATTAATCAAAGCATTAATAAGGGTATAATGGACGTCCTCCCAACTTAAGTCCTCCCATTTTCTCCGTCGTCTGATCGACGACTTGTGATGCAACGACAGCAGCAGCACCAACCAGTCGCAACAGCGCAAGCGTGTCATCCCGACGTTGATTCACCAACGGCATTGAGCAGTAGCGGCGGTGCACATGATCTATGCGCATCGATTTGAGCGGCGACAATGACAGCAACGGCGATAGGGTCGTCAATCAAGATTTGTGCAACATCGATCCGAGCGATGGCTATGGAGCGTGCATGTCGATCCGAGCTTTCACATCCTCCATTCCAACTTCCTCCCAGCCTTCTCATCCTTCGTCCTCCTCTACCTCATCACCATCCTTGCTGGTGGTGGCATCGAAGTTGGCAAGGTCATGGTGGGGAGCCCCAATGGTGCCGGAGTGATCAAAGAGGCCACCAACGCTATTGGTGAGGAGGTTGGAGCCGCAGAGGGGGCAATGGAAGCGACTATAGGGAGGCGACAGGGGATTGGACACCGACGATGGAGGATGCAACAAGGAGGAGGGCATAGAGCAAAAGGGCGCGTCGAAATGTGAAATATGAATCATGTAATTGTGTATTAATTGACATTTAAGAATTTTTATGGTGAACTGTTGTAAAAGTTGATACATAAATGCATAGAGTTTAGATATAATATTAATTTAATTTATAATTTTTAACCACATCAATTATATTAATAAATATATAAAATTAAAATACCATTAAAAATTCAAAAATATTTTCATTGTATGATTTAAGTTTTATTTTCATCATAGTTATTAATATTTATACATTAATAATATCACTTACGATAATTTAATAAATTTAGATATAAATAGATAACTGTATTTATAAGTTTTTTTCTAAAGTAGTATTTATTTGTTTTCGTTGTTACAATAACTATACCATATTGTCATCATATGATTTAAGTTTTATTTAAGTATTATTATCCAAATAATAAATAAAATTTGTTGGTTATCGCTTACAATAAATTATATATTTTATCCATTTTTGTTATCATAATTTTATTTTATTATAATATTTTTTTAAAAAAATTAGTATGAGTAAAAGATAATAGTGAAGAAAGAAACAATAAAATACAGATGTAATTTTTGTGGTTGAAAAGAATTGAAAAATATTTTGTTGGCACTAACTTTCAAACTTGCAACCAAATGAAGCACACCAAAACCGCCTACCAGTGCAAATGTGGTTAGACTCGGCGAACTCATTGAATTATACGTTTCCATCGAGTTACAACAGGGTTAAATCCGATTTTACCCCAACTTCCAATTTTAATCCTACTCAACTCTTTTTCAGACCAAACATAAATACTAAAACTAATTTTTTGACAACCTTGTATGTTGTTATCTCTATTCACTTATAAAGACGCTATTGTCACTGTTTTTTTTTAAGCTTTCACCCTTTGCATGTCAAATTAATTCCAGAAAATGCATCACTAAGTTATCAAAATAAGTTTAGTGCATCACTGGGAAACACACTGCATTTAACTTGCTGATTCTATTATAACTTGTTATTTAATGATTTATAAAAACAAAATGTATTCTTTATTTTTATTTCCTTATTAGAAATTGTGAATATTATTTGATTCTTTAAACCGTAAACTTCTTACATTAAGCATGAATTGTTTGATAAAGACTATTATTCATTGATTGTTAAAGAACTTGAGGATGGAATTAAGGGACAACTTTTCCAATATACTAAAACAATTAGAAAATTAGCAATTAAACTTAAGAGCTATAAACAGTTCAAATTTATAAATTATTGTACTTCAATCTTGGATGTTCTATAGACGTGACAAAAAATGTCATCCTTATGATCCATAAAATTTGTATTCAATTGATCTTATATTATAGGTTCATCGGGCAAATTTCATTAAATGCCCTAGAACTTTATCCTCTTCCTAATCCTACCTTCCGACTATTAACTTTTTTTTCACCAAATACTCTTTCGACTGGCATATAGTGAGTTATCTGGTTATTTGACTTACGTGACAAGCTATTTAAAGATCAAATAATATGACAAGAATAATATAATAATATATAAAAAATAAAAAGGGGCGCTACTCTCTACCTCCGATGGCCTCGCTAGCAGAGGGGGGAGACTCCTGTTCTCCGACAACGCGCAGCAAGCGAGTCCCCCCGCCCCCGCCCCACACCCCCCACCCCACCCGCCCCTACGCATTGTCAATGAAAAGGGGGAGGGGCAATGCCCCTATCTGCGTGCGTTGCTGATGACGCATAGCAGGGGCGAAAAAGGGCACGCCCCCTCGCATCCATTGTCAGCCCCGGTGCTCCTTTTTTTTGTGACATGAAAAGGCGACGTGCCAACTCCCCCCCCCCCCCCCCCCCCCCCCCCCCCCCCCCTTTCGCCTAGTTGTCGGTAACACCAGAAGGGGGGGTGACGCCCCTGTTGTGCGTCATTGACGACGCGCAAAAGAGGGTGCTGCCCCCCATTTTCGCATCCATCGTCAGCAACAAGCATGAAAGTGGAGCGACGCCTCCCGTTGCACATTGGTGGGTGGGTGGGTGGGAGGGTGGGGGAGGGAATGTCTCCCCCTCCCTCCGATCGCTAGCGAGGCTATCGAAGGTAAAGGGGAAGCATCCTTTTTTATTATTTAAATATCAATTTATTTTTAAATAGTCTACCTCGGAAGTCAAAATAATGAGCTACACTCGGTCGAAAAGGTATTTGATGAAAAAATTAATAATTGAAGAGCATTTTGGTTAGAAAAATAGAGTTTGGGAAAAATGATAAGTTTGAAAGCATTTATTAGCATTTAAAAAAAATTACCCTAAGTTCATCGGTAGGTATATTAGACCTGACCACAGCATGAATCGCATGATACAAACTTATGTTTGATAACATATATGTAAGAATGCTTCTCATTATAGCAAAATACAGATGACATAATTTTCAAGTATAATAACTGCAACAGTCAACAAGCCTATTCCACAGTATCACAACCTAGGAAAATAATGATGCAGCATGCAGTATGCAGCATACTGTTTGAAGAGCTTCAGCAAGACAGACTAAATATGCATTAATCACTATGATAGAGAAAATTGAAGTTTACAGCATCAGTGGTACAACAGAATTGAATATTCTCGATTGCTCACAAAATCAATCAATTTCTGATTTCGACATAAACAAAAACATTCTTAAAATTTCACATCTTATTTAGGATATCTGATATATCCGTATTCAGATACTTTCAACATACTTCATGAATTAAACAGCCTTAACAAGCACAAACAGTGGTCTGTCACCTAATCTCTCCCGACCCTGAACCAAAGAATTCTGTTAGAAAATAGAATAAGATAAAGCGAAGCATGAGTATCCAAAGCATAGCATGGAAGATTATAGCATTTTACAAAAGAAATTCAGAAATGGAAGCGACAACGGAAAATAGGACATCAGATTGATGTCAAACTGTAAAACGCAATAGTTGAATGGAGATTTCAGATTGTATATCACTTTCAGTACCGCCTATCAAGATAATGGCTTTCTATGATCAGTTCTCCAACTATGACCAATAATTATCGGCGACTCCGATGAGAATGGAACAACTGTTTGGGAACTTATGTTTTGATACATGAGAATGGACATCTTACCCTCAGTTCTGGCAACTCGATGACACATGCACATTCAACCACCTCAGCTTTTACACGTTCTGCAAACAAGAAAATGACTACATAATGTACATCTCACAAGACTAATGCATACAAACAGATCAATTGATATGGAGGAAGGTCGAGCTCAAAATGCAAAATTAGATCAAGCGTCTGATCCATTGATTCTCCAGAACAGAATAATGTGCCTAAATAGGCAAATGATCAAGCCAATAAACTAGAAGTAACGGAAGTGTAGTTATGGTTTGTACTTTAGAGATCGTAAGCATGCTAATACATTAATTAGGTTGTTCCCCAAAAAATAAATTAATTAGGTTACCAATGAGCTTGATTGCAGCAAGTAAGGTCCCTCCAGTAGCAATAAGATCATCAATAACTAGTGTCCGATCCCCTGGATGGACTGCTCCTACATGCATCTCCATTATGTCTGTACCATATTCCAGGGAGTACGCCTCCGAAATAACTTCACCTAATATTCATAGAAAACAATTAGGTATAATTTATGACTACAGTTACGATTATAAAAGAGTAACTATTTGGCAGAGGTACCAGGTAACTTTTTTGGTTTTCGCAATGGTACAAACTTTGCTCCAATTGCCAGTGCAATGGGAGGACCAAATATGAAGCCCCTTGCTTCAACACCTGCATATGCCATACACATGAGTCACATGAGAACCCAAAGCCCAAAATCTTGAGATTCATGTGACTGATTATATTAATCAATTTAAATGACGGAGGAAACATATTAATTATAGTTATATATCTAGCTTAGTATGCTTCTGAACTTGAATCGATGAAACTAATGAGTCAGGCACAGACAATTAAGACTTCAGAAGAAGACCATAGTACCCTACCATGAAAAAAAGGGAAGCTACCAAGTCTTATGCCAGTCCCTATGGACACATATTGACGGTTCCATTATCGCTGCATGCGTAGAGTACAACCTACTTAAAAGAGTAATTTTTGTTGATCTTTTGAAATATTTCATGTCAGCATCTCAAAAGGATATTTATTCTACTTGAACTCCACAGTGATAACCTTACTAACATAAATAAATGATTTTATCTATGCGTGGGCATAGAAAATGCAAGAGTATAGCATTCATATTGATGTTTAGGATAATGAGATACATTCAAAGGTACAATAATTTCATATGACAACCACAGACTCAACCATTGGAAACACAAAATGAAGGCTACACAAAATTATGATCCAAACAAGTAAACTACTTTATACCGTGAACAAACTTCGTAAACAGAAAACTGCATTCAGTTCAGTATAAAAATCAATTACAACATTGAATCATGTGCTTTTGGCTGATCCATTTCCGAATTAGTCATTAAGGAACACTTTTTAATGTTTAAAAAACTACTGAGAAAGTTGGAAAGGAAAGTAATGTCTTGAAGGGAAACTCCACAAGTATATGACAACATCATATCTATATACATTTGTCATCACTATTTTCTTTAGTATTTCTTTACTAGAGCAACTCGTGTGGATCGCATGTTAAATGGTTTTTAGCTTGCGAAAACAATCATAGAAGTGTATAAATAATAATCGCCAAAAGATCACAATGTCCTCGTTACGCAAGCAGAAAAAAAGCAAAAAAAACTGCAGTATGAACAACACCAATTACCTGCCACGGCGGTGATCTCTTTGTCCTTGTACCTCTCGACCAACAAATCAATCGTGTCCCTAAACGCCTGCGGATCCAACAGCAGCGTAGTGATGTCCTGGAACATAATCCCTACAAGAACACACCCTCCACATCTCATCGAACACCCCCAGAGAAAATCCCAACCAGATCCAAAGAAATCTTTCTTCTAATCAAGGAGCTGGAGGGAAAAAAATACCGGGCTTGGGGAAGTCGGGGATGACGCGGATCGTGGAGGCGATCCTCGCGATGCGGCGGTCCTCGCCGTCCTCCGACTCCATCGATCCCAACTGCGAACGAGGGAGATCTCCGGCGATAAGGTCCCAGGATGCGACTTGGGAACGGCTGCGGAGACCGGCGACGCGGTGAGAAGTCCCACTTAATTTATCTCCCCAGTGAACGCCGGTAAAATAACAAAAAAACGGGGCTATTTTGATGATACGATATCGACAGATGATCTCCCATCCAACGGTCGTAGATTGACTGCGTATCGGAAGGAGCTGCGGATGCATATTTTGTCCTGTGCTGTTGGTCCGTTTCTGGCGAGGTGGTGCCCACCACTGTGGAGAGTGGACCCCACGTGAAGGCTATATGTATAAGATATTTTGTGCTTGGACAATAATGGGCCACAAACACGCTGTTGGATTCTTTCATGGGCCCCAACTTTCTGGTCAAGTGAAGTTGATATGTTGTTCCCCCTTACAATTTTTTTTAATAAAAAGAGATCATTAAGAGGTCAAAACGTTCCTAATACAAAATATCCGAAAGATCTCGGGGGATCAGACTCTAAAAAAAGATCATGAATAGAAGTTCGACCAGAATTTACTATAAAATTAGTTGCCCGGTTAGCTTTCCGGAAGCAGTGTGTAAGGCGCCATGAAGTAAATCGGTTCAGTATAGTCTTAATATCAGTTACAATAGTCTTCACATACCAATAAATAGCAGAATGCCCGTTGACGATATGCACAAGGTTAACAGAGTCGAATTCGATAATGATAGTAGGCAGCTCCAACTGAAGGCAACGCTTGACAGCAATGAGCACCCCCAGGCCTCAAGCTCCAGCACCGAATTAGCATATCTCTTAACAGTACTTGGAAGGCAACGAGCAGGTGAGTACGAATAATAATACCTGCCCCACCCCAAGCCAGCTCATGAGGGAGAATATATATGGTGGCATTGTCATTTAAAATTATTTTTAAAATTATTATTATTTATTAAATTATGAATAATATACATTATTTTATTTAATATACTGATAATCTATATTAGTTATTTACAAAAAATAAAGATTTATTAGTTAATATACATTTTTATCAATATATACCTAATCAAAATAATTATATTTATATTATATATATTATTTTGAACTCCGTAAACTTAAATAAAAAACAAATATTTTCACCCATAAAATTAAAATTTATAAAATAATTCATATATTTTTAAAAAATATGATAATAATCATTCATAATAAATTACTAAGATTTATTTGATTAATTTATAATTTATTTAATTAGTTTTCTAATTTATTTAAATAAATTGTAAAAAATAAATGCAAAAAGTTAAATTAAAAAAATTCTAACCCATGTGACAATCTCGTTGTCTCTCATTCGATATACAATCTCCATTATCACTTCATAAATTATCTAGGCAATTCATATTACTTATTATTCATCACAAATGAATAGGATAATGTGATGGAATCATGTAATTTAATATAAAATAATACACAAAGATTATTCCTAGAGAAACATCCCCTAGATTATTATTAAGGTTCTATTTATTTTTTTAAATATTTATCTTTTATTTTTTTTCAAATAAACACTGAAAATTAGAGAAATCATTACAAGAGGTCATGCACAAATAACAAGCAAGTCATCATGAATTGTATTAAAAGACGAGAAAATATTTTAGCATTATGTTTGACAAGCAGAACTTGACCAAGTTCTATCAAACACATTGAATTTCAAAATTCTAATCACGTGTAGCAAAGTTCTCGTAAAGTGAGCCACGAGAACTTTGCCAAGTTCTCTCTTCCACTAGAACTTGACTCTTTTTTTATTTTTTCAATTTTTTTATTATATTTAAATTAGTAAAATATTATAAATTACTATTTAATATTAATATTAATCATTACTATTTTTATATTATCTTAAATAATAATCAATTATAATATTTTATTTATTAGTATATTATCATTCAGCTTACAAAACAAATTCTTTAATTTAATATAAATATTTTTTCATAAATTATAATACTAATCACATATGAAAATAATAAATTATAATATTATTATTTTCATAAATTATAAATTATAATATTAATATAAATACTTTTGTAAATTATAAATTATAATCTTAATATAAATATTTTTGTGACATAATATTTTAATTTACTATAATCTTATACCTCATAAAATAATAAATTATATTCTTAATTCTTTCTTTTTATCAAACACCACACCTAATTTTTTTAATCAAATCAATTAGTTCTCGAGAACTAAAAGAAGTTTGAAGCCAAATACTTTGATCACAGTTCTTTAACAATCCTTGAATTTACACCAATATAAATTATAGATTTTATACATTATAATTTATAAATTATAGTGAATGGGTGGACCTCGCTGTGTTCATGTTCGTATCTCTTATTTGATTTAACAATTGATTTACTCTCTTTTTGCAATCACTTTTGCTATTTCGGTTCGAACAAATCCTCAAAGGGATATCACCTCAGCTCCTATATAGAATTTCTTATATAAAGGATTATTTTGTTAAATCTCTTTTTTATTTAAATTCTTTCATCTAATTCTGTTGATTTTTTACTATTTTATTTTTTTTATTTATGAAAAAATTTAAATATCATGTAGTCTCTTTTAATGTTTTTTAAAAAATAAAATACTAAATGATATAAAACTAAATAAATTAAATTTGCTCCCTAACTTTCTAAAATTTTGTCAACTCACTCTATATAAATGTAGAAATATTTTAGTTAAAATTGATTTGGACCCTTAAATAATCTCTCGGATGCAATTTGTCACAAAATTTACTATGTGTTGGTGGTTTGCTTGTGCCATGGGCATTGGAGAGGTCAGGTGCTTGAAACTTGGCCCTTCATTTTTGTCGTTGGGTCAGCCCTTGCCTAGTGAGTTTGTCACTGGAATGATCCTGGTGGAGGCGTGCCACAGACAGAGAGGCAATCGGCCTTGTCTTGGCGAAGGCATCGGAGTTTCATTCCTTGATTAACGACTGTGTCATCCGGCACCGAGGATTATTTCAGTATCAGGATAACGGCAGCCCCGGCACCTTAAATAAAATTTTTATGTCTTATAAAATTATATTTTAATGATATAAATTTGAAGAATTAAAATTATAACATCCCGAGACCCACGTGACTATCACGTGCTCAGAATCATCCTAAAGACGCTATGCAATTCTATGTAAATAAATTTTATGAAAAATAAACTCTATTAATGCGAAAATAAGATAGTCTAAAAATATAATATCAAGGAGCTGTACATGTCCATGTCTCCATCATTCTAAATATGTGAAAAAATAAAAAAACTAAATCAATAATCTAGTAGGACTAAATCCTACGTCATGTGCAACATTCCTGTCATTGAGCCTGACCACCTGCATCACCATCTTCTATCATCTCACCTGCATGAATCCAGATGCAAGAAAAAATTATGAGTATAAAAATATTCAATACGTAGGGTCTAACCATAACAGATCAATAGTGCTCAAAAATCAATAATGATGAACGATAATCAATAGAGCACATGATAAAACTATATAAGAAGAGCTCAATAATCAAATAACAGATCAATAAGAGTATGAACCAATAAAGGGGATCAGGTAAGAGATCAAGGATCAATAAATATCAATTATCAATTATGTCTGATCACCATGGCACTTATCCAATTAGACAATTTTTCTATTATCAATATATGTGGTCATTGATCAATTAACAATTTCTATTCTATTCAATAGGCGGAGGTAAAGTCAATCAACGCCTAAATTCGGATGACCAAGGTTTCAATTCAATTAAGTTCAATTCTATTCAATTTCAATTCAATTCAATTCAGTTAGGGAGCGCTCTACCAATTATGGGAAACTCCATATCTCTTTCATTTAGGCCAGTGAGAGATCTGTACCACGGCAAGCCGCCCTCCAATAATAGCGCTAACAATATATTCGTGATGGCGGGGGACCATGACCATCACAGGATAGTCATAACTTTCCTAAAGAATGACGTCTCAAACCTCTAGGTACACTATCTGCCCCATACAATACTATAACAATAATGACCCAAGGGATTTAGAGACAATCGGAGAACATGAAGACCCAACAGTTTTCATCTTTTATCTTGTTTAACCTAAAGACCTATCTTTAATAATTTACTTTAAATTAGACAATGACCCAATCACGAGAAAACTACTGGATCAGTAATATGATGGATAACAGAATCTGATATGACAACAATGAAGAAAACCTCAAATCAAATCTAATAAGAATTTGATGATGTCTAACAATACAATTTAGGAACATTTCAATTATCTATATTAAAATATCATAATTTATGTTTTCTATCCCCAGAATCCGGCCCACGCCGAGTGAAATTCGGACCGTGTTCGGAAATGACCGATATCACCTCGGCCAGGGCAAACCCGGGCGGGGTGTAGAACTCGGGCCGAGTCGACTGGTTCACATTCAATCGAAAATGCATCGCAACCCGAGTCGAGCCGAAGCTAGAACTCGGGCCGGGTTGGACAATCCGGTTCCGATTTGAACTAGATCCAGATTCAACCAAATTCGGGCCGGGCACAGCAGAACTCAGGCTGGACAACCCGATCCAGTTCCGATTCCAACTCGGTCCGGATTCAACCAAATCCGGGCCGGGCACAGCAAAATCGGGCCAGGTTCTGTCGCCGACGGAGAAGTGCGTTCCAACGCGATTTTTCGACCATCATAACTTTGGTCTACGATATACAAACTATGCATACAATATATCAATAGAATCCTGGTACAAAGGAGAAGGGATTATGATTCCATGTCATGAAAAACCAACGACATAGGGATTCCCCCTACGTACCTAAAGTTGGCTGAAAAATCAACCGGATTTTCTTCTCTGAAAATCTGCACTAACGCCGAACTTTGGCCGGCGATTGCTCTCTGTCATCACTCCGAAACTCGCGGCCACCTTTTCCAATTTTCCTTGAATTTCGGAATTAAATAATTCTCAAATATTAGATAATGATTTTTCAGATATTATAAATATTTATTTAACAAAAATCTGGGTTGTTACAAAAGTTATATTTAAAATATAAAAAAATTAAATAAAAATGAGTTGTTTCATGCATTAAATTTACGATTAATATTTGTTTATCTTTCAATGAGGTTTACATTAAAATATGAATATAAAAGTTATAAATAATTTTCTTATCTTTGTAATGAATCAAGAATCATCTTACTTGGACAACCACATAAAAAATTATGTTTAAACAAGTGAAATTCAAAAAAATTTTGAAATTGATATTTTTATATAGTAAAGTTGCACTTAATATTTGAATATTCTATCATGAGATTTGGATAGATTCATATAAAAATTATAGATAATATTATTAATTTTTCATATAATCAAATATCATCTCAATTGGATACTGATATGAAAAGTTATGTATAACAAAATAAAGGTCTACAATATTTTACTTAAAATGGACAACTCTTTATAGTGATAAAAAATTGAATCAATATTTGAGATCTCATTGGAGTTAATGATAAAAATAAAAGTTATAGAGAATTATGTTAACATTCCATAGAATAAAAAATCATCTCATTTGAATAATTGTGCAAAAAATTATACTGAAAAAAGTGCAGGACGGTCAACCTTCAGGCACACCGATCGACCGGTCAGTGCAGAAATCGCCCAATTGAACCAAACAAAATGTCGAGATGATACTGATCCAGGTACTGGTCAGACGATTTGTCAACACAAAAAATGCAAAAGTTAGCTAAGCAAAATGTCGAGATGATACTGGTCGAAATATCGGTCGATCAGTTGAAGCACGATCAGTGCAAAATTCACCAACAGTGATACTTTTCAATGGATATGTGTACCGGGCGATCGGTAGGGCTGAGCAGTCGACCAGGCAGAGTGTAGAATGCACTATAATGATCATACTTTGGTCCAAAAAGTGGGAAATAAGTCCCAACAACTAAATGAAGTTAAGAAAGCTATAAAAATGGTCCCAAAGGTGTAGGAATCATTAAAGACTTTTGAGAAAAAGTGAGAAAAACATTGTGAAGTCCATTTGAAATCTAAGATTTGGCAAGTTTTGTTAAATAGTTACGAAGTGAGTGACTTTGACGAAAAGGACACATTGTATATGGATAGTGAAGAAAATGATAGTTCTACACTCATGACATTCAAAGATGAAGTGTTATGCTTAATGGCAAAAAGTGAGGATGATGAGGTAACCTCAATTTTATCTTATTCCTCTAGTGATAGTGGTGATAATATTGATATCGCTCTTAATGTTCATAAAGAATTTTCATCTCTTATTCAAAAATATTTTTCTCTTAAAAAGAAAAATAAAACATTAATGAATGAGAATATTGCTTTGAAAAATGAGTTTGAAATTTTAAAAGAAGAAAGAGATGCTTATTTAGTTCAAAATGAAACTTTGATTAATGATCTTCATATTAAAAAAATGATTTTGAAATTTTAAAAAATAAAAAGAATGCATGTTTAGTTGAAAATAAAAATTTGATAAAAGAAATTGATTCACTTTCCTTGGAAATTAAAAATTATAAAGTTTTGAAGGCAGAGAACTCAAAGTTCATTATATTATAAAATGAATCACAAAATAAAATAATTTCTTTACAAAATGCTTTATATGATAAAAGTGTTATGCTTTTGAAACATATTAGGAATGTTCAAAAGTCTATTAAAATATTTGCAAACTCTAATGATTGTGATATGAACCAGAAATACCTATAACTGAAATGCATATAAAGGAAATGATTGTGATATGAATCGACAAATTGCATAACTACAACAAGTTATACAATAAAACCAAAGAAGATATTGTCAAAGACATTGTGCTCCTTATGATGGTAGGCATGATGAAAAGATGAAAGAGGAAGATGATGAAGCCTCGAAGACATAGATATGTTCAGATTGGAGGAAAAATAAATGAAGGAGAAAATTTTTACTATGCGCGTTGTTGTGTTATGGATAGAACTTGTGGATTGATTATTGATAGTGGAAGTCGTGTCAATCTTATTAGCCAATACATGGTGGAGAAGTTAGGACTACCAACCTTAAAGCACTCAAAACCACATAAACTTTGGTGGATAAACGATGGAGGAGAAGTCAAAGTGATCAAACAAGTGCTTGTGTCATTTAAAATTGGAAGATTTATTTATGAAGTATTATGTGATGTAATTTCAATGCATATTTCTCATATCCTTCTAGGAAACTATGGCAATATGGTCGATGTGTGACACATGATGGTGTTACCAATCGTTATAAATGTTGTAAAGATGGGAGAAAATACATTTTAGCTCCATTGTCATCTCAAGAAGCATTTGAAGAGCAATTGCAACTTAAAGAGTGTGTACCAACCTACAACAATGAGAGGAAAAACTTGGTTGCACAACATCACTTGAAGAAATATGAAGCTCATTGTACAATAACACCAAACAATTCTGAGAATTGTAAGAAAGACAAAGATGAAAAATATGAGTGTCAAAATTTGAGTAATTAAAATGATAGCCACATAACTTTTGAAAGCTTAAAAATGTCACCTTCTGAAAGCATTGAGATACAACATTTAGATACCGAGTATTATGAGAGTTACGAGAATGAGAGAATATTAAATATTGAGTGTTTAGAAAGACCACCTCTAGAGTGATATGAGCGAAAAGATTTGAGCATTGAGAAAAAAAGAGAATTCAATAATTTTTCTCCTAACACTAATCATCTTTTATCTTTTGATTCTAATTTATCCATGCAGATATGTAAGACTAGAGTATATGAACATACAAATTCTATCATGCAAGGATTTGAAAGATGTTGTATTAATTTTATGATGACTAGTTGATGCGAACTTAGAAACACTAGCAAGCGCATTAATCGTTCATGTAATAAAATGATGAGTATAAAGTATCGTTCCCACGAGGACAAGAAATAATTAATAACTTCTCTTGCTTATAACTTGAGAAAAGATGAATAAATTGTTTAATGTGAAAATAAGTTGAATAATTAATAAAAATATAAGAATATGATCAATGGAGTTTAAAAGTATAGATTTGATGAATATGACTTATCTTGATTAATACCGCTACTCACATATGAATTATAGACAAAAGATGATGAATTAATAAAATAAAATTCCCAATTTGATTTAACCAATATTTCAGGCTTTAAACCCTATTTTGAGATCAATAAAAGAGAATAATCCTTTCGATTTTTAATCTAATCTATTCAATCTCAAAACGCATTCAATTGGAATATAAAGTTAAGGGCTTTCTCAAGTCATCTTAACAACAACACAATTGGGTCTCTTGCGATTTCCCCAATTATGGCATGTAAGAGAAAAATCAGAGAAAAACTCTAGAGAATCTAAAGACTTCTTTTCAGATAATCGAAAGATTCAAAGAAATAAATCTCAGGCAAAAATCAATAAAACCATTAAACATGCTATTGATCCATCAACTAATCATACAAAGAATTCATAAAGAATAGAGTTCAATCAAGAAAATCCTAAAGAACTACTCTAATAAACTAGAGTACATCAATCTAAATAATATTTCAGGAAAAGAAAAGAGAACAAGAAGAACAACTCCTAATTCTACTGTCCTCTCTCAAGTTTCCGATAGAACTTTATTGTAGCCTCTGGATCTCCTTCACCAAGCCTTCAACTTTTGAATTATGCCCTCCAAAGATGTTCTTCCAAAAGATTTGGGGTCTTCTTAAATAGTTTTTCCCGTAACATGGCTTAACAACCCGAAATCATATAAAAAAGATGGATAAAAATGACTTAAAACGGCCTAACAGAACCGCCCGCACGACCGTGAAGATTGGGTGGCACGGCCGTGACAGAATGTCAATATCTGGTATTTTTGCAGCACGGCCATGACGACATACTGCACGGCCGTGCCAGAACGTTAGTTAGCCTTCAATTTGCACGGCCGTGATCATTTCTATACGGGCGTGATAGAACGTAAGTTTCAAGCCTCCGATTTGCACGGCCATGAAATTTATCCGTACGGCATGACAGAATGTTTGAATTCATCTCTTCATTGCACGGGCGTGACACCAGTTGGCACGGCCATGCCAGATGCAAAAACTTATTTTCCGCAGTTTTTCCGTCCAAATTCCAACGTACTTTCATTCCCTGTCATAAATTCAATCAAGCTTAGGTAGAAGTCACTCTTTTGAGAATTTCTCTATATTTATACTACTTTTTCCACTTTAAATCATGAAACACTCTTAAAGTTTAGAATAAATTGGCCTAACGATTATGCATGAATTCTATGCATCATAGACAGATGTCTCTAAGGAGACGCTAAAGTGGCGCTACTCCGACGCTGAAGAGACGCTAATATTTTGGGTTAGTTGACGATATTTTGGCGCTTGTGTGAGGCCAACATCACGTTTGTGGCATCGCCAATGAGACGGTAATGTGACGCTAAGGATGATATATTTAATGTAGCGCCGACTATTTTTGCGACACTAGGGTGACACTATGGAGGCACTAATTACAGATTTTTTTGACATATTACAGTCACATTTTTTCCCTTCTCACACCATACAATTATATAATGCATATAAATGCATTAATGTTCATCACAGACATAATATAAAAGCGTCACAAGCACAATATTTAAGATAAGAATATGAAAAGTAATAAACTGAACTAATAAACTACACGTGTATCTAATAATAAGTCTATAAGTGACAAAAGTATAGTTTCTATGCATGGTTTATTTGTATCCTAGGTTTGGAAGTTATTGTTATTGTTCTGGATGTTCGATCCAGACATGCTCAGTCCATGGTCTCGCGAAGATGGATTCTGCATCAATCCATGAATCGCTTGTAATAGCGGAGCCAATTGCTGTGACACTTGCTCCGATACCTGCTGCGATAATTACTGCGATAGCGTTATATCAGGTGCAGTGGATGAGCTCAGAGCAGATGGACCGCCTGCATATCCGCTCCTCCTAAGTACCTGAGCGATTATGCCGAGACCATGCAAGTATTCTCCTCATGTCGTGCCGACCACCGCCTCCCAAATAGCAGAAAAATTATACAATCATATAATATATAAATTATATATAAAAAACACATAAATTAAAAACATGACATCCCTTCCAAGAAAGATTACTTGGTGGTTGAGTACTCGGATCATCTTCGTACTTTTCAATTATTTTTGCATTATACTCATCTAAAAAATTTAAACATTGCGCATTTCAAAAATAGTGCACTAATGTCAACAACCAAATGAACATGTGATGACACCTACCAAAAGCTTACGAGCAGTGGGCGTGATTTAGTCGTTTATCTTTCGGCTCTTATGCATAGCCTCGTAGACCACATGAAAGTCCGCGGGACCGCTTCTTCCTCCTCCTACAATAAAGTATAAGTAAAAAAAATTGATAAATTGAATTTATATGTAAATTACCATGCATCGTCGATGCTCATCAAATCGTATTGACCCTCCTGTGTGAATTTGGGTGTCGGGCTTCGAAAGTCGATTAACTCTTGTCTTTTCTGACTTCCTTTGCCATCATTCATCCGTCTTTTATGAACATCAAATACTTAAACTTTAAAAAACTATAAATTTAATAAAAATAATTTAAAAGTAAATATACTTATCACTTCCTACCTAAGGACTCCCAAACCGAGCGCCTAATATGCCTTGGGCATCTTTGTATGCCCTGCTCCAAAGTGAGGCCGGCGGACGTGACGACCTTGCGAAACATGTACAATTGATTTCGGAGGTTTTTCATAGTGACCTCCTCAAAAGCTCTATGGATCATCCCTAAACTAAGATCCAGATGAAACTGATTTACCTCCTATAAAATATGTTAAAACTTAGTAATTTTAAAATAATATAAAATAAATTATGTGATCTAAAAAGAAGATCGTACCGTAAAGACTCGAAAGATGTCATTCTGCATTTGAATTGTGACATCTTTCTAAGATCCTATCCCTTCCGGCAAGTGAAAAAAGTGAGAGCACTGACATCACGCACTGTACTAGCGGGTATGAAAGTGGTCCTACCAATTACAAAGAAGAATTAATTTTTAATAATAATCAAAACTATAACAAAATTTTTACAACTTATTTAACTTGCGGTCGAGCAATATTATTCACGGTGACCACCCTATTATCGTGTAATCCATCTTCATCTATCGAAGAGGAATCATCATTCGGTACAACTGGGGTAGGCTATAAGAAGGTCCGACATCATTTATGCGCCCTAATACAAAATAAATGTGATAATTGATATATGTCCAGTAATGTTCTCACATCGAGTGATGTCTACCGTTGCATGATCCGTGGCAGTCCGCTCGTCAGATTGTGACAAGCTAGGTGCTTGTCCTATCGGCGACGTAGCAACTAACATTATTAAAAAATGATTAATATAATTAATTGAGAAATATAATGTCAATAATAATAAATATATCACCTAGGGTAAGATATCGCTCGCCAACGCTATAGTGTGGTGAAGCATCCGGTAATCTTGGCGGTGGCGGTGGCGTAGCAACCGTCATCATAAGAAAATACATAAAATTTGCCTTCTATTTATAATTATGGAATATACAAAAAATAACCTGGTGTGACATGCCGATCATCGTCGTGCGATCGAGACGTCCCGACTATGTGTCCCGTCGATGGTGGAGCAACTGTCACAAAAGCAAAATATTTAGAAAATTCTATCTCCTACTATGTATCGTCTACTATGTGACATGTACCTAGAGTGATATGTGGAACCGACCTACCAATGGATCGCCTAGCTATGTGCCCCGTCGGCGGCGAAGCAACTGATATTATTAAAAAATGAATTTAACTATTATAATCAACTATAAATAAGCAACTGACAATAAATATAATACTTGGTGGTTGTGATAGCTGACTCATCTGGAGTGAACGCCTACAAGAGCGAGATGACCCAGATGCTCGATCTTCAGTAACCATGACTGAAAAAAAGTAACAATCTTGTCTTATTATAGGTAACCATATATAACTAAAAAAAGTAAGAAGCTTGTGTTATTAGAAGAACTACGAGATTCATTTGCTTGTTTCGTATTCTGATTCATTTTCGTCATTTTCGTCATCGTCGCTATAATCTTGGTTCGAGTCATTGTCAACGAAATGATCAAAGTTCACTTCCAAGAGATCATTTGAATTGAATTCTTCCATTGGCTCAGCGTCATCGACCAATTGAATATTCTCAACTCCATCGGCTACATCAATCGTCTCATTCACTCTATCTTCTTGATAGTAATCATCCATGGGCACATCGTTGTATATGGATGACGTTTCATTATCATCTACCATTATTTCTACTAAGAATAGTCTACTTCTCACATTGCATAACGCCCACCATTCACCCTTGGTTCTTTTCGATGGATACTTAGTGTAGTACACTTGCTGCGCTTGTTCTGCCAATTCGAATGGATCGTATGACTGAAGTCTCAATCGAAGGTTAATACCCACCAATTTAAACTTTTAATCGATCTGAACTCCTTTCTCTAGATCGAACCAACGACATTTTAGCACCACGACTTTGTTAGATTTTTTCAAAAAAGACAATTCTATGATATCTTTTATAACACCATAGTAACCAAAGTCGTTGTCCCTGTACATGGTTCCTAGAACACATATTCCGCTATTAATAGTTGAACGTTGTCGATGATATTCTTCTATATGAAACGATATCCATTGACTATGACGCCGCAGTAGCTAAGTACTTATTTCTTCGAGCCATGACCCAGATTTCATATTTTTAAATATATGACTGAGCCATTAATAACCTACAATAAAAATAACTAAAAACTTCATTAAAAGTTACAAACTTAAGTAATAATTATGAGCAAGCGGAAAGAATTCTCACTTCACATCTCAACCAATCGGCAAAATGTTCGTCTCGTAGTTTTCAATAACTCATCGTTTGAAACCAACGAATTGATTTATCGCTGTAATTCTTCGAATTTCTTGAATTCATAGTTGTCAATTAATGAAATCATATAGCAACAATTAACTTTAAATTATATAACATATTAAAATAAATTGTCTTACTCGAGATACGACGTGACTTCACTACAATTCGCAAAGACATAATTTTCAATAGCAGTGAGATCTCTGTCATCAAAGACAACTTTGCGTCCTATACCAAGAAGCCAACATGGGTACTTGAAGATGGAACTTGGGTGTGTCGTGATTTTATATGTGGCTCAAAGTACTTTGAAGTGAAATTTGATTCCTCAATGAAATATGCTTCACAGATGGAGCCTTCAATTTTCGCGTTATTCTTCGCCTTCCTTTTCAAATGTAACATGTACCTTTCGAAAGGATACATCCATCGATACTGAACCAGACCCACAAGTTTTGTTTCATATGGAAGATGTACAATCAAGTGCTTCATCACACCAAAGAAAGACGGTGGAAATATCTTCTTAGCCTTGCACACAGTAATCATAATAAAAGCCTCTAACCGAGAGATGTCTTCTTCCCGAACGATGGATGCACAAAGCTTTTTAAATAATATAGATAATTCTGTTAAAATCTTTCATATGTCCTTTGGCAAAAGTTCTTTAAAGGAAACTGGAAGCAACCTTTGCATAAAAATACGACATTCATGACTCTTCATCCCATGTATCTTCCCATTGTCTAGGTTAAAACAATGAGATATGCTTGATACATATCCATCGATGAATTTCAATTGCTTGACCCATTAAAAAACCATTTTTCTTTAATTATTGCTCAAGACATAAGTAGCTTTTGGCCTTTTGCATTTACCATATCTAGCTCTGGTCTTTTGCATATTAATTTCATGTCTTCCTGCGTCTATATGCTATCTTTTGTTCTTCCTTTAACATTCATAATAGTGTTGAAGATGTTGTCAAATACCTTCTGCACATGTATGACGTCCAAGTTATGACGTAGCAAGTTTGAAGACCAATAAGGCAACTCCCAAAAAATACTTCTTTTCTCCCAATTATGTTCGCTTCCAAACCCAATTTGCTTGTAACTACCGGCCTTCAATCCGAATGAGACTTCACTAAGCTTGTTTACTTGCTCTAGCAACTCTTGTCCCGTCAAATGAGTTGGAAACAAAGTGTTCTCGGATGTATTCTCTTTAAATGAGTGTTGATCGTGACGCATCGAATTCTTCAATGGCAAAAACATCCTATGACAATCAAATCAACAAACTTTCTGACATTTTTTCAAATAAAATGATTTTGTATTCTTTCCACATATGGGACAAGCACGTTTAGCTTTTATGCTCCAACCATTCAACATTCCATATGTTGGAAAATCACTTATGATCCACATTAATGCGGCTCTCATAGTGAAATTTTGCATTTTAGATTTGTTATAGGTAATCATGCTATCCTCCCACAACATCTTGAGTTCATCAATCAATGATCTTAAGTAAACATCTAAACTTTTACCAGGAGATCGAGGACCGAGATCATACAGGTAAGCAATATGTTCTCTCGTCTCATATACATTCTTGGAGGCAAATTATAAGGTGTCACAAAAATCGGCCAACATGAATAAACAGTACTTGATGAAACAAATGGGTTGAAGCTATCGATGCAAAGTTCTAATCTAACATTGTGTGATTCTGTAGAAAAAGTCGGATGAAGTGCATCAAATCATTTCCATGCCTCCGCATCTGAAGGATGTGTAATGGAATTTTGATCATCACGTGCCCCTTCTCTATGCCACCTCATAAATGATGCAGTTTTTTCAAAAAGAAATAGTCATTGTAATCTTGGAACAATGGGAAAGAATCTGAATATTGCATTTGCCACCATTTTTTTTGAACTTTGGGAATTCTTTTTCAGCTTGTATCTAGGCTCGCCATAAATAGAACAACTCATAAGTGAGTTGTTTTCCTTGTAATACAATATGCAATGATTGCGACATGCATCAATCTTTTGATATTCCAACCCTAAACCTCTCATCAATCTTTTGCACTTGTAAAAATGCCCCGGTAATTTCTTTGAAGCTAGAAGCATACTCTTAATAATGGCAAGCATCTAGTCAAAATAACTTTTGCTCATATTAAATTTTGATTTCAAGTTCATTTGTTGTGCCACTGCAGAAAGTGTAGTTTGCTTCACGCATCCATCCCATAAAAGTTTATTTATTTCTTCGATAAGATTATAAAATTTAGAAGCCGAAGGACTCGGGTCTTCTTCAATCAATGTTTCGTCAACATTTTCTCCTAACATTGCATCTCGTATCACGACCCTGTACGGATTGCTCGAGTCGCCCACATTGGTATCCATATTAGTTGTCTCTTTAGCCCATCTTTCTTCGCCATGAAAGAACTAATTTGTATATGTCAATAAGAAATCATTGTAATATAAATCCTTCTGCACATCATATCTTACTTTCCACTGATAACATTTGCACTTCCGGCATGGACATAAAATTTCGCCATATGAAGAAGTAATACCTTCATTTTGATATGACACATTAATGAATTCATCAACACCATCCTTATATTCTTCAGTTATAACGTCACGTTTATCCTTCCAACGACGAATCCAACTACGATATGGCTTTGTCATTTCTGTAACGGACAACATTAAGCCATATGTCAATAAATTTGTGTACTTGAAACATGTGATTTTGAAGTTACGAAGTCCAAAATCACATGTTTCAAGTACTTCATCATCATTTCATAATTTGATTTTATTACCAAGAATGCGGATGTACATCCTTAGTAAAATTTATGAGAACATGATAAAAAAGAGGTACTAGAATTATGAAAAAAAATCTATCAGTATTTGATTTCTAACTTGTAATCGTGGAACAAATTTGTTATGCTCATGCATTTACCCTAACTTAACATGATATTAGATTAAAAAATAGCAAATTAACTAGTTCTTAGATTAGTTTCAAGTAATTAACTTAACAAGCATTAGATTAACTTAACTAGTAATTAAGTTAACATGCACTAGTAATTAACTAGTAACTAACTTAACATGCTCTAGTAATTAACTTAACATGCATTATTTACAAGTAATTAAGTAGTAATTAACTTAACACGCATTAGTAATTAACTTAACATTGATGGTGGCGGGCTAGTACCTTCTTAACTAGAGAAGGATGGAGGCGGGTGACGGAGGAGGGTAAGTGGTGGAGGAAGGCGGAGGGCGACGATCGGCACCGGACGGCGGAGCATAAGACAGTGGGCGGAGGAGGCGGAGGGGGGAGGAGGCAGAGGGCGGCGGAGGAGGCGGAAGGCGGCGGAGGAGGCGGATGGGCGGCAGAGGAGGCGGAGGCGAATGACTGCGGAGGAGGCAGAGGGCGACGGAGGGCAGGCCACGGAGGAGCCAAGATGGCTGGGGAGGGCGGCGAAGGCGGATGGCGGCGGAGGACGCGGATGGGCGGCGGAGGCCAATGGCGGCAGAGGAGGCAGAGGCGGAGAAGGCGGCGGAGGTCGGTCCAGGGCGAATCGAAGGTAAAGGCAGCGAGTTCAATGAGGGCGGGGTCGGGCGTTGGAGCAGCGGGTGGAGATGGCAAGTTCGACGAGGGCAGGGTTGAGCATCGGGCGTCGGAGCAGCTGACGGAGATGGCGAATTCGACGAGGGTGGGATCGAGTGTTGGGCGTCGACCGTCGGGTGTTAGAGCGGAGGGCGTCGACCGTCGACCGTTGTCAGTCGTGGTGAAAATCGGCGAGCAGTTACAGTAATAAGTGAAAACATGGAAGAGGGGTTAGGGATTTAAGCTAAGTATTTAGCGCCTCAATTAGACGCGATGCTATGGAGGCGCCATAGTCGAGACACTATTTCAAGACTGTAGGGACGTTACATCGAATTTTCTTCCTAATTTAACATTATATGTGCGAGATTTAGTAATAATAATATGTATATGTACACGAGTTATATATGTCTATTCATATATCAATATGTGCTTGATTAAGTGAGAATAATAAAAAGTCAGCTAATGCAGCGATATAGAGAAGCTAATGCGTCGCTAAGATATTGTAGCGACACAATAGCGTCGTAGTAGCGTCTCACTATGGAGACTCCAGGGTGACGCTAAATGGTTTTCTATATTCTAATTTTCTATTATATGTATGTAATTTTCTTTATCAAGATAGCGTGTCATCGCATTGTGCCCCATTCCAATTGTTTTGTTTCCTTCCCACAATCTAAAAATTATGGAATGCATATATAATTATTCATGTATGTATATAAAATTATAAGTCTATATGTATATGTGTATATAACAAAATTGTGTATATATATATATATATATATGTAATATATGCGTATGTATATGTCTACGTGTGAGAGATTAAGTCACAATAATGTGTTTATCTGTGTATTATAAGTATATACGTAGCGTTTCATTCATTTTAGCATCTCAGTAAGGAGACGCCAATAGTGTCTCCCTGGCGTCGACCAAGATTGCAACTCTAGTGTGGCGCTAGGTAGACATTATTGATCCTCCACAGAGACATTAAAATGGGATATTTGTAACAAATCATGTTTTTTAATTCAACCATCATAATTTCTTGATTAATTATATAGAAATAATATATGTATAATAAAGATATGATATATATTATATGGATGAATAACATATATAATATAGGTAACAAATTATATATTTAGGAACACTCCTATGATGTAGACATATATAAGTAATCATGTAGGAATACATATATATGTTGAAGGTACATATACATTAATTTATTTATTGATTAAAGTATACTATAGATAATATATAGGGTTGCGTCAAAATAGATAACATATAGAGATATAAATATAGATAGCCTATATATAGTTATCTATTTCTTAATTAACATATATAGTTATGAGATGTCAAGTAATTGTTAAAATAGTGCTTCTTCATATTGCCATCTACATAGCATCGTCTTAAATGTGATGCCATCTAGCGTCTCATAAGGTGCGATGCTAGGTTTGCGTGGAAAGCTATCGATGCGAGAATGATAGTAATATTTGGGAGGTTGAGTGATAACTTGCTGATTTTTGGGTCAAACTTGAGATTTTTTCAATTTTTGGTTCAACTCCCTAATTCACTCTCTACTGCAAGTATACAGGTCAATTGTAGTAACCCTTCGTATCCACAGTGATTTGAAGTTCTAGACTACCTAAAAACAATTTAGACTAATCCTATTTAAAGTGGCAAAAACAGATTTTTAAAGGAAAGGAAAAATAGATTTTTAATGGAAAGTGAAATGATAACTGATTTTTGTATTTTGGAAACTTATCAAAACTGAGTTATAAATGCTAATCTAGAGTCTAAAAGGGTTTATCTATCAATGAGGAAGGTCCTCCTAGGAATTGGGGTTCATCTAATTTAATTATGGATGGAAATGGACAAGTTATCATTTTCTAGTCAAATCCAATTCAACTTTCAATATGGTTGTTTTCACAGCTCAATTAGACCAGAACTAAATAATATATTATCATATAATTGTTAGCCAAGTTGAATTAGAAGAGGATCCCCACTGAAAATCAAGTTATCACTATGTTCAATCCAAGTCACTTTGCTGATTTTTTTGGCAATTCAATAAAACCTGAAAATGATAACTTCTAAATTGCACTTTGAAAATGAAGGGAATGCTTCAATCAGATAAACATGGATGAAATCAATCCAATATTAATGCAAATGCTCTTTGGTCTATCTCTAAACTACAAGAGGATTTAAAATCAGCTTCTCAACTGCAAATTCAAATGAAATCCACATTTCCATTAATGAATTGGATAGAAATCAGCACCTAATACAAGTTTGGGAAATCAGAAATTGTCATTGCTCCTTGGCTCATCTCTGAATCTCAAGGAATGCCTTAAAACCATCTCTCAATGGTGGATTAAAGTAGGGCTTAACAATGGCAATCAGATTTCAGGAATTTCAGGAAACCAGAAATCAGCAACTCATTCAAATCAGGAAAAACCAAATCAAGTTTGAATCATAGGAATGTCAAAGCTTCTCAATTCATTTCTGAACAAGATTGGGATAGATGTTAACCTCTCAGTTGTTCAATTAATTCAATCCCCAATGACAATCAGATTCAAACAACCCAGAAAAATCAGAAATCAGATTGTTAAAAAATCAGGAAACAGAAAATCAGCAACAATTACAAATTAGAACCTTAGGAATGTCATTGCATATTGATCATTTCTGAACTAGAATGGAACCATAAGATAACCTCTCAGTTGTCAAAACAATTGTGGCTCCACAATGACAAAACAGATTCTAAGAATTCAGAAATCAGGAAGGCATTCATAATTCAGAATTCAGAAAAACCAGATTTCAGAAAGTAGAAATCAGAATTCTAATTGGGTTTGTATCTAGAACTTGGCATTGATTCTTGATTCATTTCTGAACAAGGGTTAGACCAAATGATAACTTCTCAGTTATAAATACAAATAGGGTCTTCAAATGACAAGATCAGATTTATAACACTTCAGATTTCAGAAATGTAAAACCAGAAATTCAGAATTCAGAAATCAGTGCAGGAAACTTAAACTTATCCCTAATCCATCCACAATATATATTAGACTACTATCCTATCCTAGGAGGCATGGAGTTTATCCTTTTTGCACTTGTTTTTCCTGCTACAAAACCCAAACCAGCAAGCATCAAGATCTTTAAATGTGATTTTAACAAATAAAGATTAGGATAATGATAGTTGTCAGCTCAAACATCAAATGGGATTAGGTGTCGTGCAGGAATGAAAACCCATATCGAAAATAATAGTTTTAGGGACCCGGAATGATAACTTTTCATATTTCATGAAAAATGTTCAAATATGAGTAGTTCAAAGCATTGAAGACATCAAATGGATTAGGATGATAAGTGAGTGAAGTCAGAAATCAACTATGGATAAGATTTCATAGGAATGATAACTTGGGTGCCAAAACGATAACTAAATTGCCTTAAAAACGATAACTTGTCATAACTTTTGTTGTGATTATCCAAATGTGATCAAATTTGAACAGCAATGAGTTAGGACAATAATATAATGAATGCCTAAGGTCCTTGTGCAGAATTAATGGTTTTGGATGTCGAAATGACAGAATTGCCCTTTAATGATTACTTGGCAAAGGAAAAATGATAACTTGTTCAAATGGATTTAAAACTTTGCACAAGTTGAGATGTGACTATCCAAATATGATTTATACATGATAATGATGGATTTAGAGCAAGAAAACCATTGAAAATCAGTTCACTCAAAATAATGATAACTTGACATATAGGAATGATAACTTGTCCTCAAAATGATAACTTGGCATAGAATTTAAATATTAATGGATTTTGACATTTCAGAACCTCTATGCACATGGAATTAAGTATGAAATGTGGAATATCTACTAGTTATCATAATGTTTGCATTCCAAGTATAATTGGCCCAAAAATAGGCAAAAGTGGGACTCGATATGCATGAATTGCATCTAAAATGGGTTAGAAACATATAGTGATCAGCAAGTGATCAAACTCCCCCAAGCTTAGCCTTTTGCTTGTCCTCAAGCAAAACATTCAGAAACTAAGGATGAATTTGAATTTATCATCCACAAATGAATAGAAGAATCAGCTAAATAAGTCTTAAATGATTTGCCACTTAGCTAACATTCCATCCCATTCTTTCCAATCCCAAATTCTAACTGAGGAGTCACAAAGGTTAATGCAAATTTAAGCCATGATAAAAGTACAAACATTAACTAATTTGGATTGCAAGGATTGTCAACTTTACTAAAAAGTTTGAAACACCAATCTCTTCATGAACAGAATTTTAATTCTTTGCTTAAACATGTTTGAAAACCTGACTTTTATTCATGAGTATGCAATAAACAGGTTTAGCACCTGATTTTTATTCATGCTGGTCACAGGATAAAAATCCTGGCTTTATTCAGAAGAGGTTCCTTTTTGGAATTTTCACTCTCTTTATTCATGTATGCATGCAATGCAAAATGCAACTTTTCATTTTCCTTTTTTTTCTTTCTTTTTCATTCTGTTCATGAAATGAGCAATGGTTCAAACTCAAGTATATGTTAGATCCTTAAATGCAAATAGTCAAGAATTCCTATTTAACATGGCAGCAAGATCCTTGACCCCTTTCTAGACATCTTCTACTTTCCAATTAATCCATGAATGTAGCTAGTGTTAATCCACAAAAAAGAAAAATTTTAGCTGAAAGTTCATTCAAATGCATCTGAATTTATAATGTCAATTGAAGCAAGAAGGCTAATGACCAAGTTGGCCACTTGGTATTGGAGTGCACCCACTGTCAAAATGAAGTATTCTACCTATTTCAGAGTTAAAATGAATTCAGAATTGAGTTGGGTCCAAAAAATGATAACCGAGTGATAACTAGTGATAACTTGCGAAAACCAATGATAACCTGGTATGAATTATGATATGAACATTAAAATCAATTGAAAACATGGTGTAAAGATTAGAAAAGCACCAGGTTTCCTCCCCCAAGCTTATTCGCAACACTGTCCCTAGTGTTGAAAATAAAGACAAGGGAGAGGGTATGAAATATATGGAATTTGCATTTGGTCCCTTCCAATGGGTCTTGCATTTCAATCCTACTCTTCAGGTGTTCCATACTTCATGATTTGCAATAATTCTTGAAGTGAAACAAGAGATATCAATGAAATCTGCAATGTTAGAATTTAGGGTGCACAATGCAACAATGCAATGAGATTCACTAAAGTGGCATCGAAATTCAGCTAAGATAGATTGGGACAACTGATATGCATGATGATTCAGATATTAACATGATGATTTCAGCATGAATGAAAAGATAATATCAGTTATCAATAGGATTTCAGTGAGAAGAATTAAAATTAAGGGTAGGGATACTCCATTCTAGTTAATTTGTGGATGGATCTGATTCCTCCCTTCTTTATTCCTGCAAAACAGAAAGGTTAAGTATAAAAAGGCTTGGGTTACCTCCCAAGAAGTGCCTTTCTTTAATGTCTTAGGCTAGACATTGTTACAACTTCTTCATGTCAAGGAGGTTTAAATATTATGATGTGATCAAGTAGAGATCTCAATATGTGGACAGCTTCACTAATCAAGTATGGATCTCTTAGTTTGTCAATGATTGGCCTTTGTTTTTCACTTGGATGTACCCCTCCTTCATTGTGCCAGAAATCTACTAGCTTCTCATCTCTAGAATCCTCATGTATGATATATGAATCCCCTGGATTAGGAAGAAGTTTCAGCTCCAATTGAGAGGAAATGTCTTGAGTTGAATTGGTGTGGGGTTCAACAGTGAAAACCTCCAACACCCCATTTTGGAATTCTAAATTCCCTACTGATTGGAGTGCATTCATAGCTGATTTATATGCTTTGACTTCTGGATCCTCTAATTCCTTCAAATGATCAAACATTAGGCACCTTTGCAATGGATCTTCAATGAGAATTATAGGAGAAACTTGTTGTACAATCTGATCCAGCTGTCCCTTTTCAAAATCATTTTTCTGAAAATTTGGCCTACTAATAACTTGTGACGATTGGGCCTTGACCAATCTTTGTGGGAATGATACTCTATCAAAAATTCTAGTCTTGGCTTCACATTGAGGATGTTGATTCTGATTTTCCAACACAGGATCTTCATTTGGCTCTTCAGCAACTTTTGAATCTGAATTGACTTGATTATCCTCAGCTTTCTTCGTTGGTTCCTCCACCATTCTTCCACTCCTGAGCTGGATGGCCTTTGCTTGCTCCTTTGGATTCACTTCTGGCTGTCCAGGGAAGAACATAGGAGGTTTAGATGATGTACTAGCCTGTTGAGCAATTTGGCTTTCCAACAATTTCTGATTTGCATTCATGGCATCCAATCTAGAATTGATTTTCAATATCTCCTCTCCTTGGCTGTCATGCTTCTTCAGAATCCGTTGGAGCATTTCCTTCATTTCAGTTTGGAATTGAGGTGCTTGGACTTGAGATGGTGGCTCATATAGATTCCTCTGAATTGGGTCATTTTGGCCCTGATTTCCATAGAGTGGTGGCTGATTCCTTGGCAGGATTTTAGGCTGCCAATTTGAATTCTGCATAGGGGCCCCTTGATATTGATTGGTCTTGTAAGAGAAGTAGGGATGATTCCTATTTTCTGGAGTGTAAAATTCAGCAAGAGGTTTGATCTCATAGTTGCCCACAACATTGATTTGATCAACATTTTGCTCCACTTGCTGCATAATTAAATTGCAATCCTCTGACACATGGCCTTGATTGCCACATACACAACACCTTGTTTCAGGATTGGAAGCCTTATTTCCATTGGGAGTCAAGTTCAACCTCTCCAAAGTCTTGTACAGCACCTCTTCAAGTTGAGTTGACAATTGATTCACTGAATTGTCCATGGGTGGCCTCCTGGTTCTGTCATGGGTAAGGAAGTGGTGATTCTTGACTATGTTTTCAATGAGTTGATAAGCTTCATCAATGTTTTTAGATGCAAAGATGCCTCCTGCAGCAGTATCCAATGTAACCTTGCTGGGGTAGTTCAATCCTTTGTGGAAATAGTTGACAAGTTGCCATTTTTCAAACCCATGATGTGGGCATGCCCTCAGCAAGCCTTGGAGTCTTTGCCACGCATTACATATATTCTCTTGATCCAATTGGTAGAATCTCACAATCTGATCTCTGAAATTGTCAGTTTTGCTAGGTGGGAAAAATTCAGCTAGGAACAATTGAATTATGGATTCCAAGTAGCCATCTCTTCAGGTTTGAGGGTCTTGTACCATATCTTTGCTTTGTCCTTGAGTGAGAAGGGGAATAGCCTCATGTAGACAACATCCATAGGTGTATTATTGAAGTTGACAATGCTGCAATTCTCCTTGAAGTTGTCAAGGTGTGAAATTGGATCCTCATTCTCCAATCCAGCAAACTGATATTGCCTTATCATAGAAATCAAGGCTGGATTGACTTCAAAGTTGGCAGCAGGTGCTAGTACTCCATTTCCTTGCTGATTTCTGACATTACTTGGTGAGTAGCACTCCCAAAGAGTCCTAGGAGCTGCCATATTTTGATTCACAGCTTCTTCAAAAACAGGATTGTGTGCCTCCTCTTCAAAAATCATCCTTCTAGCCTCTTCTCTTTGGATTCTTTTCCTTCAGTTAAACCTTCTCTCTGGTTCAGGTTCTGACAAATACAGTCAGTCCTCTTGATGATCCAAGTCCTGCATAAAGAGATTCAGCAGTATCAAATTCAAGAAACAAATGAAAACTAGACAAAAGTGAAAAATTAAGAATGATAACTTGCAAAAACTGAAAATTAACCTAACAAATAAATTTAAAACTAATTTAAAACTAATCTAAACTATCTAAGTTAGCCTAATTGACCTCAAATCCCCGGCAACGGCGTCAAAAACTTGATAGTAATATTTGGGAGGTTGAGTGATAACTTGCTGATTTTTGGGTCAAACTTGAAATTTTTTCAATTTTTGGTTCAACTCCCTAATTCACTCTCTACTGTAAGTATACATGTCAATTGTAGTAATCCTAAATATCGTATCCACAGTGATTTGAAGTCCTAGACTAACTAAAAATAATTTAGACTAATCCTATTTAAAGTGGCAAAAACAGATTTTTAAAGAAAAGGAAAAATAGATTTTTAATGGAAAGTGAAACGATAACTGATTTTTGTATTTTGTAAACTTATCAAAACTGAGTTATAAATGCTAATCTAGAGTCTAAAAGGATTTATCTATCAATGAGGAAGGTCCTCCTAGGAATTGGGGTTCATCTAATTTAATTATGGATGAAAATGGAACAAGTTATCATTTTCTAGTCAAATCCAATTCAACTTTCAATATGGTTGTTTTCACAGCTCAATTAGACCAGAACTAAACAATATATTATCATATAATTGTTAGCCAAGTTGAATTAGAAGAGGATCCCCACTGAAAATCAAGTTATCACTATGTTCAATCCAAGTCACTTTGCTGATGTTTTTGGCAATTCAATAAAACCTGAAATGATAACTTCAAAATTGCACTTTGAAAATGAAGGGAATGCTTCAATCAGATAAACATGGATGAAATCAATCCAATATTAATGCAAATGCTCTTTGGTTTATCTCTAAACTACAAGAGGATTTAAAATCAGCTTCTCAGCTGCAAATTCAAATGAAATCCACATTTTCATTAATGAATTGGATAGAAATCAGCACCTAATACAAGTTTGGGAAATCAGAAATTGTCATTGCTCCTTGGCTCATCTCTGAATCTCAAGGAAGGCCTTAAAACCATCTCTCAATGGTGGATTAAAGTAGGGCTTAACAATGGCAATCAGATTTCAGGAATTTCAGGAAATCAGAAATCAGCAACTCATTCAACTCATTCAAATCAGGAAAAACCAAATCAGATTTGAATCATAGGAATGTCAAAGCTTCTCAATTCATTTCTGAACAAGATTGGGATAGATGTTAACCTCTCAGTTGTTCAATTAATTCAATCCCCAATGACAATCAGATTCAAACAGCCCAGAAAAATCAGAAATCAGATTGTTCAAAAATCAGGAAACAGAAAATCAGCAACAATTACAAATTAGAACCTTAGGAATGTCATTGCATCTTGATCATTTCTGAACTAGAATGGAACCATAAGATAACCTCTCAGTTGTCAAAACAATTGTGGCTCCACAATGACAAAACAGATTCTAAGAATTCAGAAATCAGGAAGGCATTCAGAATTCAGATTTCAGAAAAACCACAGAATTCTAATTGGGTTTGTATCTAGAACTTGGCATTGATTCTTGATTCATTTCTGAACAAGGGTTAGACCAAATGATAACTTCTCAGTTATAAATACAAATAGGGTCTTCAAATGACAAGATCAGATTTATAACACTTCAGATTTCAGAAATGTAAAACCAGAAATTCAGAATTCAGAAATCAGTGCAGGAAACTTAAACTTATCCCTAATCCATCCACAATATATATTAGACTACTATCCTATCCTAGGAGGCATGGAGTTTATCTCCTTATAGTTACAAACTTAGATAAAAAATGGAATGAAGAGAAGAAGCTATCCATCCTGGAATCAGGACTGTTATGCAGAAATCAGCAAGCCTTCCTCCACCTTGCTCCTGGTCCAGCAGCCCTCCAAATGGAGGCTCCCCCTGGATTCCAGGGTTTCTTCAGCTTATATATGTCTTCCTTCCACCCTTAGATCAGCATCAAATTGTTCCATACCCCCTGATGTGAGCCACCTGTCCAATGGTCCAAGAATTCTAGCTGCTGCAATAGCTTTTGGACAGCAAAAGCAAGTGGTCCCCTCCTACTTTTTCCACCTTTTTGCACTTGTTTTTCCTGCTACAAAACCCAAAACAGCAAGCATCAAGATCTTTAAATGTGATTTTAACAAATAAAGATTAGGATAATGATAGTTGTCAGCTCAAACATCAAATGGGATTAGGTGTCGTGCAGGAATGAAAACCCATATCGAAAATAATAGTTTTAGGGACCCGGAATGATAACTTTTCATATTTCATGGAAAATGTTCAAATATGAGTAGTTCAAAGCATTGAAGACATCAAATGGATTAGGATGATAAGTGAGTGAAGTCAGAAATCAACTATGGATAAGATTTCATAGGAATGATAACTTGGGTGCCAAAACGATAACTAAATTGCCTTAAAAACGATAACTTGTCATAACTTTTGTTGTGATTATCCAAATGTGATCAAATTTGAACAGCAATGAGTTAGGACAATAATATAATGAATGCCTAAGGTCCTTGTGCAGAATTAATGGTTTTGGATGTCGAAATGACAGAATTGCCCTTTAATGATTACTTGGCAAAGGAAAAATGATAACTTGTTCAAATGGATTTAAAACTTTGCACAAGTTGAGATGTGACTATCCAAATATGATTTATACATGATAATGATGGATTTAGAGCAAGAAAATCATTGAAAATCAGTTCACTCAAAATAATGATAACTTGACATATAGGAATGATAACTTGTCCTCAAAATGATAACTTGGCATAGAATTTAAATATTAATGGATTTTGACATTTCAGAACCTCTATGCACATGGAATTAAGTATGAAATGTGGAATATCTACTAGTTATCATAATGTTTGCATTCCAAGTATAATTGGCCCAAAAATAGGCAAAAGTGGGACTCGACATGCATGAATTGCATCTAAAATGGGTTAGAAACATATAGTGATCAGCAAGTGATCAGAGAACAACGCTAGGTACTCCCATGCACTTTCGCTTTGTGGCGCGTAATAATAGCGGCTGCCTGGCACGTTCGTTAGCACCTATTTCTGCAAACGCTAATGAGATGGTATTGAGAGGCAAGTAACATCTCCTACTTGGGACTCAACTGTGATGCCATAACGGTGCTAGTGGCATCAATTTAGCATCATCATGTTTCGAGATGCTATTTTGCGTCGCTAATCGTCAGTTTTCTTGTAGTGTCTTGAACACTTTTGAATGGTTGATTATGATTTCTAGATTGTCTGACGAGCCTAGAGTTTTATTCCTTTCTTTAAATCCACCTTCGTGCTTTCCTAAGATCATTTCTGCTAATGATGGTTGCAATGTTGCATATAATTTTCCCAAGCCAGTTGCTAAGAAAAAGGTAGAACCATAAATACTATCCGAAATAGTCACATCATAATTGAGAAATTCATTGCTTCTGCATTAGTAAGACTTCTGTGCAATTTTCATCAAAGATTTGGGATTAATCTCTTTGGAGATATCTTGATTAATAGCAGTCATTTGCAAGGCAATTTTGATGATGTTTTGATTTGTTGCAAGGAATTGCATGATTTCCGTGATAAGTCAAGTTGTTTGCAACGTTATAAATCCTATGATATTTCACTTGCATATTTTAAAGATCCATTTTATTTTAAGAAAAAAAGATGTTCTTATTTTGAAACTACTTGACAATCTCCTTGTTAGATCTCTAGTTTCATGGAATACATTGCACATTTTATTTGGCTAGATCCTTATACACAAAGGAAGGTCCATGAAGTATCATAATTTACCATCATCTCATGGGCATGAGATATTTCATCTAGTGAGTATCAGTGTCATATCACTTTTTTATATTACTAATGTGTTTCTTTTTCTACGCTTGTAGGATTGATGGTATAGATGAGAAATTATACTTGTCGTTCTTATTGAGATATATTGTACTGGCTATCTGACACTGATATCTATCCTTATCTAACAACCTTTTTTTCCTGATTTTTATTCCAAATTAAACTTCAAGTATTCGTTTGATCTTGCAATCATATTGATTTAATTAATCATTGCCTTGTGTTGACTTGCATTAGTTTCTCTTAGAACCTGTTGGAGGGTTCAAGAGAGGAAAAAGGTTGAGTAGTGAGAACAATTGATGGAAAAATCCAAATAAGATTAAAGTAAAATATAGTGCCGAAAAAAGTTTAAATAGAAATAAGTTACTTCATGCATTAAACTTGCGATTAATGTTTGTCTATGCTCCCACGAAATTTACATTAAGAGGTGAATATAAAGGTTATATATAACTCTCTTATCTTTATATAGAATCAATAATTACCTCATTTGAATAACCACATAAAAAGTTATGTTTAAATGAGTGAAGCTCGAAAAGCTTATTTTGAAATTAATATTTTTATGTACTACACTTACACTTAATATTTGGGTATTCTATCATGAGATTTGGATTAAGAGACTAATATAAACATTATAGATAATGTTGTTAACTTTTCATAGAACCAAATATTACCTCATTTAGATATTGGTATGAAAAGTCATGTATAAAAGATTAAAGGTCTAAAATATTTTATTTAAAATATTTCATTTGGTAACTGTGTAGAATTGTAGTAGTAGTAGTAGTAGTAGTAGTAGTAGTAGTAGTAGTAGTAGTAGTAGTAGTAGTAGTAGTAGTAGTAGTAGTAGTAGTAGTAGTAGTAGTAGTAGTGCATGATCATCATGCATGAATGTTTATGCACCTTATAACGCAAATAACATTTGTTTTTTAATATTAATTTTCAATCTCAAGTATCTATGTTCATATCCAATTACACATTTGAAACTATTCAATCTTTCAAAACGTGACTAGCTGTTGTCTCATAAATCAAAATTGAGTGTTAGTTAATAAATAATTCATAACTTCCTAACCATATAATTAAATATTATGATTGTGCATGAATTAGAAACTACGCTTACTAAGCTTTGCAACCTATAAGTCTCATCAATTCTCAAGTTTAGAGAACTCAACCAACCTATGGTTTGTGTTATGACAAGCTCTATGTCACTGAAAGAATAATTTACATATTTCTTAATAATTGTCTATTTGATGATATCATAATTTTCTTAGAAATTATACTTCAATAATAGTTAGACATAAAAATTATAAAATTAAACCCCTTGTATACCCTTATGACTAAAATAGTTAATATAACTTGGAATTTGACTAAAAACTATATGATTACACTTCTCACCAAACACTACAAGAAAATTGGCGATTAGCGACTCAACATAGGAGACGCTAGGGAGGCGCTATTACGTCTCTGTTGCGAAGAGCATCTCTTTAGCGTCTAACTAGCGCCGCAATATTGAGACGCTGGAAATCGGTGACTAGTGGCGTCGCACTAGAGTCAAAGATAATGAGACGCAACTAGCGCCCCTTGTTGACGCTATATCGACGTTATTAAGATGCTACGTTTGCGGCTGTGTGAAGCAGGAGCGCGTTGCTAAGTTGACACTCAAGGGGCGCTAGGGTTGAGGCGCTATTTCGACGCCCACGTGTCGCTACCTTAGGCGCTAGGAGGGTGCCAAATTGACGCAAATATGATCGTGCACGCGTCGCCAATGAGACGCTCAGAGAACGCTAAGTGCGATATATTTAAGTCCGCGTCAACATGTTTTCCGATGCCAATGAGACGCTATGGAGTCCCTACTTGCACATTTTTTTTACCCATCCCAGCCTCATTTTTTCCCTTCCCACACCCATAAAATTTATAATGCATCTCAAAATGATTGATATTCATCACAGGCACTATAAAAGCATCACAGGCAATATAAAATCATCACAGGCAATATAAAACCATCAAAGGAATAATATATAACATAAGAATACAAAAACTACTAAACCGAACTAACAAACTATATGTATGTGTAAGTCTATAAGTAACAAATGCATAGTTTGTTTTCTATCCTAGGTTTGAGAGTTATTGTTATCATTCCGGACGTTCGACCCAAACGTGCTCGGTCCATGGCCTCGCGAGGATGGATTCTGCGTCGGGATCAATCCCTGAATCACCTGCAATAGAGGAGCCAACTACTGCGACACCTGCTGCGATATCTGCGCTGATAACTACTGCGATAGCTGTTGTGATAGCTGCGTGATCAATCCCTGAATCGCCTGCAATAGAGGAGCCAACTGCTGCGACAACTGCTATGACACCTGCTGCGATATCCACGCTAATAACTGTTGCGATAGCTGCTGTGATAGCTGCGTTATATCAGGTGCAGCGGATGAGCTCGGAGCAGATGCACCTCATGCATATCCTCCGATCCTCCTAGGTATCTGAGCGGCTGTGCCGAGACCATGCAAGTATCCCCTCGTGTTGTGCCGGCCACCTCCTCCCAAATAGAAGGGTCCTCTACGAAATAGAAAAATTATACAATCATATAATATATAAATTATATATCAAGAAACACATAAATTAAAAACATGACTAAACCAATGAAGAAACATTTCCTGGTGGCTGAGTACTTGGATCATCTCCATACTTTTCATTTATTTTCGCATTATACTCATCCTATAAAATTTAAACATTATGTATTTCAAAAATAGTGCAACAACCAAATGACCATATCATGAGACTTACCAGAAGCATACGAGCAGTGGGCGTGACTAAGTCGTTTGTCTTCCGACTCTTATGCGTGGTCTCGTAGACCACACGAAAGTCTACGGGACCGCCTTCTTTCTCCTCCTACAATAAAGTTTCAAATTTGATAACATAAGTATAAGTCAAAAGTTTGATAAATTGAATTTATATGTAAATTACCATGCGCCGTCGATGCTCGTCAAATCGCATCGATCCCCCTGTGTGGATGTGGGCCTCGGGCTTCGAAAGACGATTAACTATTGCCTTTTTCGACTTCCTTTGTCATCGTTCATCCATCCTTTTGTGAACGTCAAATACTTACACTTTCAAAAAACTATAATTTTCATAAAAATAATGTAAAAGTATACATACTTACCACTTCCTACAGAGGGACTCCCAAACCGAGCGCCTAATATGTCTTGAGCATCTTTGTATGCCCTGCTCCAAAGTGAGGCCAGAGGACGTGACGACCTTGCGAAACTTATATAATTGATTTCGGAGGCATTTCGCAGCGACCTCCTCAAAAGCTCTCCAGATCATCCCTAAACTAAGTTCCGGATGAAACTAATTTGCCTCCTACAAATAGAACGTTAAAACTTAGTAATTTTAAAATAAATATAAATCAAATTATGTAACCCAAATATAAGATCGTACCATAAAGGCTCGAAACATGTCATCTCGCACTTGAATTGGGACATCTTTCCAAGATCCTGCCCCTTCCGACAAGTGAGAAAGAACGAGAGCACAGACATCTCGCACAGTACTAGCGTGTATGAAAGTGGTCCTGCCAATTACAAAGAAGAATTAATTTTCAATGATAACCAAAACTATAACAAGTAATATATACAAATTATTTAACTTACGGTCGAGCAATATTATTCACAGTGACCACCCCATTATCATGTAACCCCTCTTCATCACTCGAAGAGGAATCATCATATGGTACAGTTGGGGTAGACTGTGAAGGTCCGACATCAGCTACGGGCCCTAATACATAATAAATCATTAGTGTCATACCAAATTAAAATTGTGATAATTGATAGATGTACAATAATGTTCTCACCTCGATTGATGTGTACCGCATATTCAGTAGCAGTCCGCTCGTCTGAATGAATTCAGTCAGGTGCTTGTGCTATCGGCGGCGTAGCAACTGACATTATTAAAAAATAATTAATATAATTAATTGAGAAATGTCAATAACAATAAATATATCACCTGGCGTAAGATGTTGCTCGCCAATGCTATATTGTGGTGAAACGTCTGGTATTCTCGGCGGTGGCGGTGGGGTAGCAACTGCCATCATAAGAAAATACATAAAATTTGGCTCATACATAAAATTAAGTAATATACAAAAAATAACCTGGTGTGACATGACAATCATCGTCGTGCGATCGAGACGTATCGACTATGTTCCTCGTTGACGATGGAGCAACTGTCACAAAAGAAAATTATTTAAAAAATTCTATCTCCTACTGTCTATTGCCTACAATGTTTCACGTACCTGGAGTGATACGCTGAGCAGACCCACCAATGGATCGCCTACTATGTGACGATCAGGCTACGTGCCCCGTCGGCGATAGAGGAACTGATATTATTAAAAAAAGGAATTTAACTATTATAATCAACTATAAATAAGCAGCTCACAATAAATATATTACCTGGTGGTTGTGATGACTAACTCATCTCGAGTGAACGCATGCTCGACCCCTAGTAACCATGACTGAAAAAAAAGAAAGAAACTTCTCCTATTATCATAACCATATATAACTTAATAAAAAGTAAAAAGCTTATGTCATTAGAATAACTACGGGTTTCATTCGTTTGTTTCGTATTCTGATTCATTTTCATCATCTTCATCATCGTCGCTATAATTTTGGTTCGAGTCATCATCAATGAAATTATCGAAGTTCACATCCAAGAGGTCATTTGAATTGAACTCTTCCATTGGCTCAGCGTCATCGACCAATTGAAAATTCTCAACTCCATCGGCCACATCAATCGTCTCATTCACTCTATCTTCTTGATAGTAATCGTTCATGGGCACATCGTTGTGTACGGATGATGTTTCATTGTCATCTACCATTGTCTATATGTATTATAAATATATATGTGTATGTATATGTCTATACATGTGCGAGTCATATATATATATAGATAACGTGTATATGTATACGTATTCGAAGTGAATATATATATGTGTATTTGTTTATATGTGTCAGATTACGTTATAATAATATGTATATATGCACTTATTATATATAAGTATCAGCATATACGCGTATTTATATGTCTATATGTGCCCAATTGAGCGAGGGGTAAAAAGTCGGCTTAGGAGGCGCAATACAGATGCCATTGAGTCGCTAAATTCATTTAGCGACACCGTAATGCCGAACTAGCATCTAAAATCACTTGGCATCTCGAACATGTGACGCTAGAGAGACGCCCATAGTGTCACCATAGCGTCGACACAAGCTGCGGCTCTCGTTAGACGCTAGGTAGACGCTATTGAGTGTCTACGGTGACGCTAAAATATCACTCACTTAATCAAACATCGTAATCTCATGATTAAGTATATAATAATATTATATGCATAATTAAGATATTATATATATTATATGTATAGATAACATAAATAATATAGGTAACAAATTATATATTTAGGAGCACTCTTACCATGTAAAAATACATATATATATATATATAATCGTGTAATTAATACATATATATGTTGATAATATGCTATTGATAATATGTTGATAATCATGTAATTAATACTAATATAATATTTAATGAATTTATTGATTGACATATAGTATATATAATATAGTGTTTAAATATATACAGTGGCGTCTCACTAGCGACTCCTTTGTTTGAGACGCCATATAGCGTCGCTTTAGAGTCTTCAGACATGAGACGCTAGTGTCGTGTCTAAAGACGACGACGGCAGAACGGCGCTAGGTGCTGCTGCGCATTTGCGATTCGTGGCGTGAAATAATAGCATCTACGTAGCGTCTCGATTGAGCTAGAATTAACGTCAACCCGCTGAATAGCTAAGAAGACGCGAATGAGACACTATCGAGAGGCAAGTAGCGTCTGATTCTCGTAACGCGAAGTAGACTCTATGGAGGTGCTAGTGGCATCTATATAGCGTCACGGTTGTTGGCGGCACTACCTTGCGTCTCTAAGCGCCCATTTTCTTGTAGTGGAACAACTATAAGGTCCAATTTAACATATCTAAATTTTAAATCCTAATTTAGTGCATCATAATCGTCCCTTATGTACAAGGTCAACATGTATCTGATTCTGTAAAAAACAAGCGACAAATGAAGGTAAATTCATAACTTTCTTTACAAAAATCATTTTTAGGTGATTCCAATGGACACAGAAATCTAATTTCAAATGGATTATGTTGAATCCTATTATTCCCCTTCCATGTTTTGATGACAACAAATAACATTAGACGTAAACGTTACTTATTTATCTTGAGTGATGACAACAAATAACATTAGATGTAAAAGTATAAGATCAACAAGAGTATATATCTGAAAGGATTCGCGAAGTCAAAACAAATGAAATAAAATTTCACAATACAACAGGGTGAACAATTGGTCGAACTTTTTCAACGGGTCACGTAGTCAATCAAAAGATATTTGAAGAACACTTGTAGAAGTGCGACCGGTCAATCGACATTTGGATCGACTGATATCCTCTAGAAGTTCTTCAACATACACCGTTCAATCAAATATTCGACTAGACATGATCAATGGTTCCCCTGAGTGACAGCTCAAGAAACAGCAGCCAACCAATATGTTGATTGATCATGATTAGTGGCTTCGACGATCATGATTCTCAATAGTATTGGTCGATCAGATCCTCGATCGATATAAATATCTGTGATGGTCAAACTACTAATCAAACGACCAAAAGAAAATTGACTGATCTATCGACATCTAGATCGGTCGATATCTTGTAGAAGTGCTTCAACATACACCGCTCGACCAACTATTCGACTACACATGATGAATGGTTCCCCCGATCGAAAGCTCAAGCAACACTAGTCGACCAATATGTCGATCGGTCATGATTAGTAGCTTCGACGATCATGATGCTCAATAGTCCCAATCGATCAGATCCTTGACTGATCGATATAAATATCCTTGATGGTCGAACTACCAATCAACCGACCAAAAGAAAAGTTTGACCGGTGAATGAAAATATTGCAACAATCACATCGACCCACCGATCAACTGACATCATTGGTCGACCAATCCTACACTGACAATATAGTAACAACTAGTATTTGGATTTAAACTTTTAGAAAAAAAATTCTTACGACCATAAATACTAGATAAGTCTATAAAAGTGATGCAAAAGCCCGAAGAAAATTCAATCAAGCAAGGAAATTTATTTTAAAGTTTCTTCCAACTCCAAAGCACACTCAAGAACCATACTTTGCAAATCATTCCATCTCTCCATTAGTGTTTATGTATGAGCATTTTGTAGGATCCCAAAGGGCACCAATAGGGGGAGGGGTGGTGAATTGGTGTTCAATAAAAAAATGTCGATTTTATAAAAACCATCATGGAAGCTTAAAATCGATTCTTAAAACCTTTTAAATGAATGCAATTCAGATCATAAGCATACTATGAGAGAGAGATAGAGAGAGAGAATCAAACACAAACACACGGTAGTTGTTGATGAGGTTCAGCAACATTTTGACCTATGTGCCCGCTTTAACTTTTCGACCTCGAGATCATCGGAGATTCCAATAGAATCACTTCCTTTGTTCCAAATGGGACAAGGAAGAAAGCTTTTTACACAACCACATTTTCTCCGCTTCGAGAGGTAAGGCAAATCTCTCCTCCTAAGAAGCTAATATTTTCTCTCGCTCAAGAGGTAAGATTTAGAATTTCTTTCGCACAGGAGCTCTAACAATCTTTCTAAGAAATAATTTCTCTCTTTTACAATAGAAAGCTCACAAGAAGAGAGGAGAGAAAGAAATAAAGCTCAAAATGATGACTTTAAGGAAAAATATCTTCTTTTGATTTTTTGAAGTTTTGCTTCAATGCTTGGATGGGTGCCTTTGCTTCTGGCCTTAGCACTCCCTTTATAGGTTTGAAAAATTCATCCAAAATTTATTCCATATTTTTCTTCTTGAAATATAGCCGTTACTATTTATTTCAGCAGTGGACCGGTCGACCGCATTTATGGATCGGTCGACCGGTCTATATGACCGTTGCGCTTATTTGCTGGCTGACCGCAATTGGTCAGTCGACCGGTATCATCTCGGCGTCGACCGATATAGTCTCATCATGGAACTGGGCAATGTGCACATTGATCGATCGACCGACATCTTGGATCGGTCGACCAGTGTTGTCTCGACCGGCCTTCATTTTGTCGACTGGCAGGTTGACCGAACTGCACTATTTTGAGCATAACTTTTTGCACAGTTATTTCAATTAGATAATCTTAGATTTTATGGATAGCTAATAGGATTCTCTACAACTTTGATATTTATTATTCATCCATAATCTAATAAGATAATAGTCAATTATTTAATCAAAGTGTAGTGCATAAAGTTGTCTCTTTTTCTTTAAACTTTTTCAGCATTTTAATTTTAATCTTTCAAGGTTTGTATCATCAAAATATAATTTTTTATGTCATTAAAACTTAGATCCAAAAATCTTCCCCTTTTTGATGAAGACAAACCGAAAAATATGAAAAATGTATAAGTTGCAAAAAAGTTGTAAAATCTTGTAAAATAAATTTTACTTCCCCAAACACTTAACTTTCCTAACAATGATAGATATTCACATAAGTATAAGTTGTAAGGAACTCTTCATATAAAGTGATATTCAGATTATATTTCTCCCCCTTTTGTTTCATAAAAAGGATAATTTGTATATGAAGCATATAAGAAACATATGTAACTCCACCTTAATCATGTTGTCTTTAGGAAATTTATTCTTCCCTTTTGTCATATAATTAACATGTAAAATATTGCATCATAAAGAGTTAGTATGTAAAAAATAACTCCCCATAAATTTATGACTATTTTATAATGGTAAAATGAAAACAATTTGATGAAATCCAAAGAAAAAAATATATTAAGAATCAAAATATGGCATAAAACTTTGATTCAACAATGATATGATATGTCAAAATAAAGTTTAGTATGTTCCCCCTATCACTATTACCAATTTCATATGTTCTCTCTTTTCAATGAAATAGTAATTTTGAATTTTTGAGTGAAATAAAAAATAGATGATACTTTTACCATAACCTTTGTGCCTTCACATTTCCAATTCATCCTTTGCTTTACATGTGAGGCACACATGAAAAATAATTAAGTAACTTTTGATATCCAAACTTCTTTGGGTCATATTTTGTTAGATAATATTATTTTCGGAACCCAAATCATGCCATTTGGTGATGATTTTTTTATTTTGCATTGACAAGCATAATGGCCATAAAATCCGCATGCAAAATATGTAATATGTGATTTTCTATCATTGGAATGATTGGATTTCCAATAAGAGTTTTTATGTCCAAAATGGTCGATAAGATTATTTTTTGTTTCATGATAAATAGTCTTATTTTGTGACTTTTTCAAAAAATCATTTTCCTTCTTTACTTTTTCTTAAGAACATACTAGTTTTACAATTTCACATGCATGTGTAATTTTCAAAGTTTCAATTTCATTTTTTAGATTTTAATTTTTCATAAAACATGTATCCTTTTCTTCTTTTAAATTTTCAATCTCATGTCGTTATTTCTCATTTTCCTCTTTAAGTGAGTAATATCTTTTTATAATGGAGGAAAGTTCTTTATTTACATCTAAAGAAAGATTTTCTTCGGAAGAGTTCGATGAGTCATAAGTTGAATTTGAAGGGATTGAAATTACCTCATCATTGTGAGCCATTAAGCATGAGTATGTTTCATCATTGGAAAAGCTTGACGAGTCACTTGTTTACTTAACTCTTCATATTTTTTTCTTTTTAACTTTATGAGATATCTCCTTTTTGTGATTTTTGTATGATTTTCGGGTAGACTTCTCATTCTTCTCTTTCTTTTTCACCAATTTGAGATATTTATCTAGTTTTCTTGTGTAGCGGCCGAGTATCTTTTTGTCCACTTCTTCTTCATTCGAGTCTTCTTCATTTTCGCTTGCTTTCAAGGCCAATGTCTTCTTTTGGGGAGCATTGGATTCTTCTTCTTCTTCTTGGATTCCAATTTCATAAGTTAGAAGTGAACCAATAAGATCATCAAAATCCAATTTGTTCAGATTTTTTTTATCACAATCCTCTTCATATGCCATTGGGAGGAGAGAGACCTGAGAATCTTTTTCACTTTTTGGGGGTTAGTTCTTGACTCGCCCAAAGAGGCTAAGCCATTCACAATATCATTAAATCTGACAACCATATCATTTGTTGATTCATTTTCATGCATCTTGAAAGAATCAACAATATCATGACGTTATTTCTCATTTTCCTCTTTAAGTGAGCAATATCTTTTTATAAGGGAGGAAAGTTCTTTATTTACATTTAAAGAAAGATTTTCTTTGGAAGAGTTCGATGAGTCATAAGTTGAATTTGAAGGGCTTGAAATTACCTCATCATTGTGAGCCATTAAGCATGAGTATGTTTCATCATTGGAAAAGTTTGACGAGTCACTTGTTTACTTAACTCTTCATATTTTTTTTCTTTTTAACTTTATGAGATATCTCCTTTTTGTGATTTTTGTATGATTTTCGGGTAGACTTCTCATTCTTCTCTTTCTTTTTCACCAACTTGAGATATTTATCTAGTTTTCTTGTGTAGCGGCCGAGTATCTTTTTGTCCACTTCTTCTTCATTTGAGTCTTCTTCATTTTCGCTTGCTTTCAAGGCCAATGTCTTCTTTTTGGGAGCATTGGATTCTTCTTCTTCTTCTTCTTCTTGGATTCCAATTTCATAGGTTAGAAGTGAACCAATAAGATCATCAAAATCCAATTTGTTCAGATTTTTTTTATCATAGTCCTCTTCATATGCCATTGGAAGGAGAGAGACCTGAGAATCTTTTTCACTTTTTGGAGGTTAAATCTTGACTCGCCCAAAGAGGCTAAGCCATTCACAATATCATTAAATCTGACAACCATATCATTTGTTGATTCATTTTCATGCATCTTGAAAGAATCATATTGATAATTCAAAAAATTTAATCTAAATTCTTTGACTTTATCCGTTCCTTCGTAAGTAATAATAAGTTTCTTCCAAATTTTAGTTGCACTTTCACAATTAAAAATCTGATTAAATTCCATTGAATCCAAAGCACAATAAAAAATATTTTTAGCTTTCCAATTCAGTTTTGAAAAAACTTTCTGTCTTTCTTTTCATGTAAATAATAGCCTTTTTGAACAATGTCCCACATATTTATATCAATATAAGATATGGGGCTTGAATTCTAATTTTCCAATTTGTAAAATTTGATGTATTTAAAAGGGGAGGACGACTAATTGATTGTCATTCGGCAAAAACAAATACACTTGATGCCATAGCTCTTAATTTAAATATGAAAATAAAGTCGATCAAATCTTAAAATGATTAAATCTTAAAATGATTTGATATTAAAACAAGAGCAACACGCTCCGATATCAATTGTAGGATCCCAAAGGGCATCAGGGGGTGAATTGGTGTTCAATAAAAAAATATCGATTTCACAAAATCCATCACGGAAGTTTAAAATCGATTCTTAAAACCTTTTAAATGAATGTGATTCAGATCATAAACATAATATGAGAGGGAGTGAGAGAGAGAAAATCAAACACAAACATACGATAGTTGTTAACGAGGTTCGGCCACACCTTGGCCTACGTCCCCACTATGACTTCTCGACCTCGAGACCGCCGGAGATTCCACTAGAATCACTTTCTTCATTTCAAATGGGGCAAGGAAGAAAGCCCTTTACACAATCACCTTTTCTCCGCTTTGAGAGGTAAGGCAAATCTCTCCTCCTAGGAAGCTAATCTTTTCTCTCGTTCAAGAGGTAAGATTTAGAACCTCTTTCACACAGGAGCTTTCACAATCTTTCTAAGAAATGATTTCTCTCTTTTACAATAGAACACTCGCAAGAAGAAAAGAGAGAAAGAAAGAAAGCTCAAAATGATAACTTCAACGAAAAAGATCTTTTGATTTTTTGAAGTTTTGCTTCAATGCTTGGATGGATGTCTTTACTTCTGGTCTTGGCAATCCTTTTATAGGCTTCACCATGTGGAAAATCGTCCAAAATTTATTTCACGTTTTCTCCTTGTTTAATATAGTCATTACTAATCATTCCAGAAGTGGACGATCAACCGCATTTATGGACCGGTCGACCGGTCTATATGACGATTGCGCTTATTTGTTGGCTGACCGTAGCTAGTAGGTCGACCAGTATCATCTCAGTGTCTACCGATATAGTCTCATCATGGAACCGGGCAGTGTATGCATTGATCGGTCGACCGACATCTTGGATTGGTCGACCGATATTGTCTTAACAGCCTTCATTCTGTCGACCGATAAGTTGACCGACCTGCACTATTTTGAGCATAACCTTTTGCATAGTTATCCAAATTAGATAATCTTGAAATCTATGGATAGCTAACAGGATTCTCTACAACTTTGATATTTATGATTCATCCAAAATCTAATAAGATCATAGTCAATTATTTAATCAAAATATTGTGCATAAAGTTGTTTCTTTTTTTTTAACTTTTTTAGCATTTTAACTTTAGTTTTTCGACGTTTGTATCATCAAAATATAATTTTATATGTCATTTAAACTTAGATCCAACACATTTTTATAAGAAGAGAGAGAGTTGGAGGGAATTCTTGTGTACTCATTTAGTGAATTTGAGAATTCATCGTAAGAAGAAGTGTGCCTTACCTCTCGAGCGAAGAACAAGATGGTGTGGTGTAAAAATGGTTATTCTCTCCCTACAAGGAAAAAAAATATAGCGAATCTTCGTCAGTCTCGAGATCGAGGAGTTGAAGCGGGGATGTAGGCAAAAGAGTTAGGTCAAATCTCGTCAGCACATCTCATTTTATTGTGTTTGTGCCTTCTTACTTGCTCTTTAATACTATAGGCATGCTTTCACTTAGATTTTCTAAAACAATTTTTAAAAAAAATTCTATTGCAATTTTAATACAACAATTCATCCCACCTCTTGGTGCTTTTGATCATCAATTAGTATTAAAGCTTTGCCGCTCTTGTTTTAAGATTTAAACATCTTTTGAGTCAATGCATGAAGGAGCTTTATTCTCGGCAAAGATCAATCAACCAATCGTCCACAACTTTTGAATGTGTCAAACTTTGCATGTGCAAGGATACGTGTATTCTATTGATATTGACATGTGTGTAATACAAAATGATTTTGATTTACATGGAAAGACATCTTTGGAATATATCAAAGGACAAAGACTTTTAGTAAAACTATATTGAAAAGTAAAATATGTTTTTTTATTGCGCTTTGGATTCCACATAATTTAATCGTATTTCTACTATCAGAGTGCTCACGAAATATAGAAAAAGCTTATTATTGCATATGAAAAAAATAATAAGGTCAAAGTGTATATATTAAACATTTTAAATCATTAATATGATTCCAGAAGCTTGAAAATGAACCTGCAAAAGAAATGATCTTAGATTTAATGATATTGTGAATGGTTTGGCCTCTTTAGGCGAACCAAGGACTAACACAAAAAGTTAAAAAAAATTCTTAGATCTCTATTTCAGGTGCCATACCAAGAGTACTATGATTGAGTAGAAGCACCTAAACAAATTGAATTTTGATGATCTCATAGGATCACTCTTTATCTATGAGATTGAAATCAAGGAATATGAAGAAGTATTCCAAAAGAAGTCTTTGGCCTTGAAAGCAAGTAAAGATGAAGAGAAAACAAATGAAGATAATGAAAATCCTGATAACACGAAACTTGTCAGTGGGTGCATGTGCACCCACCGGAAAAATATACTTGTAGTAGTAATATGTACATATTTCACTTTCTACCCTAGTGGTCCGAGGCGATGAGATTGAGCCTGAAGGTCGAGCATTTCAATCTTGAAGTTAGCTTTAGGGAGAGAATATTTTATTCCGTTTCATTTTAGTAGCAAATGCAATTTATTTTATTACTATGTAAATACGTATATGGAGCATGTTATACTAATACTTATGAAAAATATTATTTCTCTTTCCTTCTTATTATATTTTTATTGAGTATTACGGTATTGCATAATAAAATATAATAATATATTTAATAATTTTCTGTAATCACAATTAGCTTAAATTGTATAACTTCATTTATTAATATCATTTTGCCTAAATATGCTAACACATCATTTTTATTGTTTTTAATTTGATAGTAAATATAATTTATTGTTTTAACATCATGTAAATACTATTTCTCTCTTTCAAAATGTACATTTATCCTTATTTTATTTTTAATAAATTATTATATCATAACAAAAATAAAATATATCTAATAATTATATTTTCTCTTAGTTAACTTAAATTATATAATTTCATGATAAATAATATTTATATGTATTATTTATATCATAAGAGACTACCTTTCATTATCATGCCCTTAATCTTCATTTTGTAGCACTAAGCTTAAAATATATATATACGTATTTTTTTCTATTTAGAACTAAAAGTGATATGATTTTGGTCATTAAAATTATTACTTTTATAAATTGTAACTAAAAATAAAGTTATTATAATTTAACTTAATAATAATCTTAAAAAAATTAGAATAATTTATGAATCGACTGATATACCAAGAATCTTGGCAAGTATCTTAAGTTTGCCAAGCAAAAGAAGAATAATAAATTTTTCAAGAGAAGGACCTCGTCAAGAAAAAATTAAGTAACTTACTTTGAATGTAATAAGGTTTGACACTATAAGAATGAATGTCCAAATCTAACTAAAGAAGTAGAAAAAACCCTTCAAGCCTCATGGGATGAAAGTAAAGATGAAAAAAGTTCATCTTCCAAATCCTCAAGTGATGATGTGGAAACCTATGTTTGTCTAATAACAAATGAAGAAGAGGTAAATTCTAACTCATCATGAAAATTTCTTTTATATGCATGAAGAGTTTAGGAAACTTATTCGTAGATATAATATCCTTAAAATAAAGCATAAAACTTTGAAAAATTAAAGAAAAGTAAGAAATTAACTCTTGATTGTGAACATTGCAAGGTTTTAAATGATGATAATTCTGGACTTGAATTTTTTATTGATGAATTGGAAATTAAAAAATCATCTATTAAAACTTTTTTGGGAAAATAAAATTTGGTGAATGTAGATTTGAAAAAGGAAGTTGTGCTAAGAAATTGAGTTTCAAAGTTTTCAAATTTAAGGAAAATGATAGATATCATGTTTAGTTCTAGAGTATCTTCAAACAAAATGAGACTTGGTTTCATTGTGATTTTGATGGTCATTATATTTTTAAGTGTAATATTAGAAAAGGCAAAAGTATTGGAATGAAAAAGGTTTGGGTTCATAAAAGAACCACTACTACTAATTAAAATGGACCCAAACAAGTTTGGGTACCAAAGAGTTGAATCTTTATCATGATAATTCTTGTAGGAAACCTCAAAGAAAAAAAAAAGACAAGAAAAATGGTACTTGAATAGTGGATGTTCAAAGTACATGACCGAAGACATCCAATTTCATCGCCTTGGAGAAGAATGATATACGTATCCTTCTCACCATATATTATCAAATACTTCTGTAACATATTTGATTTTTTATGTGGAGAATTTATGTATATATTTATACTACTATTTTGCATGTATTTTGCTCTTATGTTATGCCTATTTCCTTTACAAATGCATGCACAAGACCTTCAAACATGTTTTCATGCTTTCTCCACATCAAGTCTATTTATACACTATTGTTATTCGTTACCAAAATTCCCCCTAAAATGGATGTCTATGCAGGAAGCCGACAAATGCTCGGTGGATGGATTGGAGCAGGACAAACACCATGCACCATCGTTTGTTTAGGGAGAGAGTTGAGGGTTTGGAAAGGTTTTAGAAACAATGTGTTATAACAGTTGTATCGATGGATGTCTGTTCATCCTCGATGAACTATAACTAACCGGCCAGCTGAGGTCGGGAGGTGTCTGATGCATTTTGGATTCATGTTCTTTGTTCTTACTTTACATCGCTATTTTTATTGACGAAATTGAATGTCGAGCTTTGCTTTTGTTTGATGATATCCGTCTTTGATCTTGGTTATGTTGCGAATCTTTAATCCTATGAATCTATGTTTGGATGGAGGTTTTGAAATCGCTCTCGCCTTGCCCCCCAACCGAAGGGATGTTTTGGACTCTGCGCGATCGAACACAAAGATATCGAGCACTAGCGAAGTGATTCTCTGCTTGGTTTCTTCTATTTCCTTACAACCAGATTTGATTGAGGTTTGAATCACTATCGCCTTGCACCCCTGACCGAAGGGATGTTTTGGACTCTGCGCGATCGAACACAAAGATATCGAGCACTAGCGAAGTGATTCTCTGCTTGGTTTCTTCTATTTCCTTACAACCAGATTTGATTGAGGTTTGAATCACTATCGCCTTGCACCCCCGACCGAAGGGATGTTTTAGGCTCTACACGACTGAACATAGAGATATCCAGCACCGACGATAGTGATTCCTTATTTGGTTTTTTGTGTTACATCGGCAATGGTCATTTTTTGTATTTGATTTAGATGTCATGAATTCTTCAGCCCGAAGCCCGAGAGGGATGTGCACATTATGAGGCTACGATAATATATGACCGTAGTGAGTTGGAACTCAAATTATTTTAGATGCAATACTTTCAGAACCGGACCGGCGATCGGATCGGATTAATCATTGGGTCGTTGTTGGACCGGTCCCATCGGATTCGATTGGATTGAATCAGATTTTATTAAAATAATAATATTTATAATAATTATAAAGATATAACATAAGTTATATGATATAATATATGAATATTGTACTAATAACTTATTAAAGATATTAAAAAATAATATCCTATAATTTTTATTAATTAAAACTTTCATAATGATAATATAAATAGGTGATTAATAATTTAATATCTACTATTTAATGATGATAGATGTTATATTAGTAAATTTTATCTTAAATTATTCTTATTTCTTTTTTATTTAACACTTTCCTTTTTATTTCCTTTATTTTATCCCCTTTGATAAGTTTCTATTCTAATATTATTCAATTTTAAATACTTACCTTTTTATTTCAATTCATATTTAATTGTATAGATATGATATTCCTTCCTCCCTAAATTTACTTATATTCTTTCCTTTTTTTCTCATTTAACTTTCCTATTTATATCATTTTTACAATTTTTTTTCCAAAATCTGCATTGAACCGGGTTGAACTGGTTCAATCGGTTTTGCCCGATTCAATGCCAAAATGGGTTTTGACACTTGACCGGATCATATCACTAGCTGGTTCGTGGTTGAACCAGTTGAACCGGCCAGTTCCGTCCGGTTTTAACAACATTGCTTAGACGGGCTTGAAGTGCATGTAGGATTTTTTTCATTCTCTGGTTTGTTTCGCCATTGCTACCTTTGATTCTCTTTTGATTTTGAGAGCTTCTGCCGGAGAAGGAAAATCTTAAATCCTCTTTCATCGTTGGTGACCCGAGAGGGCATATGGCGAATGAGTTACATCTCAAGAACTCTTAGTAATCCTATGCTTTATTTCTGAATCGGTTAATCCCCTAAATCGCCTAAACATTCTTTGTGACATCTCGGTTTCCTCCTTTCTACCCGGGAGGATTATCTTTATCACTCTGAGGTGGATGCTGTTGGGTCAAAGTTTTAATGACATATAAAATTATATTTTGATGAAACAAACTTCGAATGATTAAAGTTGAAATGTTGAAAAAGTTTAAAGAAAAATGGATAACTTTATGCACTACACTTTGATTAAATAATTGTCACTGATCTCATTAGTTTTGGATGAAGTTGATGAAACAAACCTCAACTGATAACTACTGACCCTGCTCCGGATGACGTCGAGCCGATACCGATCGATGTATCGATCGACGGACCGATCGACCGATCAAGCGCGGAAGTTGAAGAAAACGCGCAACGGTCACATAGATCGGTCGACTGGCCTCCGAGTCAAATAAACAGTAACGGTCAAATTTGAAGGAAGAATTTGTGGAATAATTTCTGGACGAATTTTTCACACATTGAAGTCTATAAAAGCAGTGCCAAAGCCAGAGGCAAAGTCACCCATTCACTCATTGAAGAAAAGCTTCAAGTTATCAAAGAGAGATCATTTTCTTGGAGTTATCGTTTTATAGCTTTCTCATTCTTTCTCTCTTCTCTTCTTGTGAGCATAGAATTGTAAAAGAGAGAAATACTTTTGTTCAGAAAAATTAGAGAGAGCTCTTGTGTAAAAGAGGTTCTAAATCTTATCTCTTGAGCGAGAGAAATAGGTTAGCTTCATATGAGGAGAGGTTGCGTTGTCTCTCGAAGTGGAGAAAAAGGCGATGGTGTAAAGGGCTTTCTTCCTTGCCCCATTTGGAACAAAGGAAGTGCTAGTGGAATCTCCGGTGGTCTCAAGGTCGAGAAGTCGGAGCGGGGACATAGGCCAAGGTGTGGCCGAACCTCGTCAACAACCACAGTGTCCTTGCGTTTGATTTTCTCTCTCTCTCTCCGTTCATATTGTGTTTATAATCTGAATTGCAAAGGTTTCAAGAATCGATTTTGTGCTTTCACTACGAATTTTGTGAAATCGATATTTTTGGTTAAACACTAATTCACCCCCCCCCCCCCCCTCTTGGTGCCCTATGGGATCCTACAATTGGTATCAGAGCGGGTTGCTCTTATTTTGTACTTTTGAATCATCTCGGTTTTTATATCTAATCATTTGTTTCATCTTGTTTTAAGATTTAACAATCTTCAAGAGCCATGGCATCAAGTGCATTTGTTTTTGCCGAAGGACAATCAATTAGTCGTCCTCCCCTTTTAAATGCATCAAATTTTGCATATTGGAAAATTCATATTCAAGCCTACATATGTTCTATTGATTTAAACTTGTGGGATATTGTTAAAAAAGGCTATTATTTACATGAAAAATTACCTTCCGAACATGACGAAAGACAAAAAAAAATTTCGAAATTGGATTGGAAAGCAAAGAATATTTTCTATTGTGCTTTGGATTCAATGGAGTTTAATCGGATTTCAAGTTGTGAAACTGCAACCGAGATTTGGAAAAAACTCATCACTACTTATGAAGGAACCGACAAAGTTAAAGAATCTAGATTGAATATTTTAAACCATCAATATGATTATTTCGAAATGCATGATAATGAATCCATAAATGATATGGTTGTTCGGTTACTGTGGAAGAAACCTGAACTTCAGAGCACCAATTGAGATGACGGCTTCTTCAGATATTTATAGGTGCGGACAGACTTCAAGTTGATCCCGGCCGTAACACCGTACGGCCAACTTTAAATTCACGAGATAAACTTTAAAACTTTGGTTAATGATAAAAGGTTATCCGTTTTGCACCTCTTCATTCCCGGCCACAAAATGATAAACTTCTCTTCGTTCTCGGCCAAACATAGGTCATTACGCCCAAAAAGATAATCTCTTTTTATCTTCCTTCTTGAGTTATCGGCCAAAACGATGACTTGGTCCAAGGATTTGAGTTATCGATCGATAAACGTGATATTCCTCTCTGAATCTCGGCCACAAAAGTCGTTTGCACCCTATGATTAGTTGATGATTACGGCCGATAGTCTCCTATCCTTGGTTAATGATAAACTCCTATACCCAAAGATATCGACCGTTAAGGATAAACTCTTGGATCGCGGCCGATAAAATCGATTCATATGGTGTTTCGTCCAACTTGATGTTCTCAGCCGATAAACTTGGTTAAGGATAGATCTTTGGTGTCGAAGTTCTCGGCCGATAATATCTTTGTATTCGAATTGCGGCCGATAAATCATATTGCAACTGAATTGCGACCGATACATTAATAATTTATTTAATATAATCCCTCGGATAATTGTGTATTCGTCCTTTCCTATAAAATAATTATCAAATTTTAATTAGTCCATCCACAATTAAAATATTCAAAGAATTAACAATAAAAATCAATAAATTCGGAATTATGACAAAAAATGACTAAAAATGATGCATGCCATGATCAAATTAGAGAAAAATTAATTAAAATAATAAACTAAAATATGTTATATTTTACATGCATCAACCACCATTTGTGAAACCCTCAACACCATTCAGTAGTCCACCACCATACCTAGCATTACCACAACCACCACCATTTAAGCCTGATGTACCCGTCCAAGAAAAATCCAACCTTGAGATCTTGGTGGAAAGCCTGATGAAGCAGCAAGAACAATAGAATGAATTTATCCAACAAATGTCTTCAAAGCTAGAAAACCTTGAGGCACATAATATGATACTTGAGAATCAGATAGCCCAACAAGCTAGTTCATCCTCGCGTACCCCAGGAACCTTTCCAGGACAACTGGAAGTAAATCCTAGGGAACAATGTAAAGTAGTGGAACTTAGAAGTGGAAGACAACTGAAGGAACCAATGAAACTAGAGGAGCCTCAACGTTTTGATTTACTAGATACTCTAAGAGATGAAGCACATGAAAGGACACCAAAACATAAGCAAGAGAGAAATTTCAACCCAAATACCATTCCTTTTCCGCAAAGGATGTCCAAATCCCAGAACGATCCACAATTCACAAGATTTATGGAGATTATAAAAAAATTACGCATCAACATCCCTTTTGTAGAAGCTATTCAAAAAATGCCATCATATGCTAAGTTCTTGAAGGATATCTTATCTAAAAAGAGGACGATAGATGTTCGTGAAACTATAGCTCTGACTGAAGAAGCTAGTGCTGTAATTCAAAACAAGTTACCGCCAAAATTAAAAGACCCAGGGAGTTTCTCAATACCTGTGAAGTTGGGAATCTTCAAGTGAACAGAGCCTTATGCGACCTCGGGGCAAGCGTCAGCTTAATACCTCTATCCCTTTGCAAAAGATTAGATGCCGGTGATTTGAAGTCAACTAACTTAACTCTTCAGCTTGATAATAGATCAATCAAAAGACTCCACGGTATTCTAGAGGACATCCCGATTAAAGTTGGAAAATTTTACATCCTTGCCGATTTTGTGGTACTAGATATAGAAGAGGATGCAAATGTGCCCCTGATCTTAGGACGACCATTTCTTGCCACGGCTAAAGCAATTATAGATGTGAAGAATGGTCGACTCTCATTCCAACTAAAGGAGGATCGGATTAAGTTTAATTTACCACAAGTCATGAAATCTCCAACATATGAAGATTGCCATGAAACTTTCGATATCATAGATGAAGCCCCAGAGAAGTTATTGCCCTGATCACCACTCTGGATTCTCTCCAACGAAGTGAACAAGCAAATCGATGACCCTCAAGGAGAGATTTGTTCAGTCATGATGGATTCTCCTGATACTTTCGCTCAAGAATCAAACATACCGCAACCTGCTGATCTGCCCAATACAAACCTTCTGACTGAAAATATCCTGCCAAAGGTTGACATGAAGGAACTTCCCTCCACTTTGAGGTATGAATTTCTAAACAAAAACTTTACGTTGCCTGTTATCATTAATTCTGCCTTAGGGAAAGAACAAACAACCGAATTGCTTACTGTTCTTAGACGACATAGAAAAGCCATTGGATATTCTATGGCTGATATTAGAGGCCTTAGCCCCTCCCTCTGCGTGCATAGGATTTCCCTTGAAGATAATGTGAAACCCTCTAGAGAAGGACAACGAAGACTAAACCCCATCCTGCAAGAGGTAGTTAAGAAGGAGGTATTAAAACTTCTAGATTCAAGTTTAATCTACCCTATTTATGATAGTCAGTGGTAAGTCCAATTCAGGTGGTACCAAAGAAGGGTGGGATGACAGTAGTTGAAAACTCTAAGGGGGAAATGGTAGCAACCCGTACAACCACAAGTTGGTGAATGTGTGTTGATTTCCGAAAATTAAACAAGTCCACAAGAAATGATCATTTTCCTTTACCCTTCATTGATCAAATGCTAGAACAACTTATCTTCTCGACCGGCCTTCTTTGCGTCGACCGGCAGGTTGACCGACCTGCACTCTTTTGATCATAACTTTCTGCACGGTTATCCAAATTAAATGATCTTGGAGTCTATGGAAAGCTAACAGAGTTCTCTACAATCTGACGTTCTGCATTCATCCAAAACTAATGAGATCAGTGATAATTATTTAATCAAAGCATAGTGCATAAAGTTATCCATTTTTTTTTAAACTTTTCAACAGTTCAACTTTAATCATTCGAGGTTTGTTTCATCAAAATATAATTTTATATGTCATTAAAACTTTGACCCAACAATCTCCCTCTTTTTGATGAAGACAAATCGAGAAATATAAAAAAGATATAAGTTGACGAAAAAATTGTAAAAATCTTGTTAAAATAATTTTACTCCCCCTAACATTTAACTTTTCTTATAATGGGAGGTATTCATATAAAGTATATTCAGGTCATGTTTCTCCTACATTTCTCCCCCTTTTGTTTCATCAAAAAGTCGTTCGTAATTGAAGTATATAAGAAACCATATGTAACTTCCTCTTAATCAATTTTTCAAAAAAAAATATTCTTCCCCCTTTTGTCATATAATAGATATGTAGAGTATTGCAAGTTTTGAAAGATAACTCCCCCTAAATTTATGGCTATTTTATAATGAAAACCAAATTATGAAAGCCAAAACAAAATATAAAAAATATGGCATAAAACTTTGAGAAAACAATGTGATATATATGATATGTGAAAATAATGTTTAATCATGCTCCCCTTATCACCATGATCAATCTTTTATGTATTCTTCTTTTCTTTTAAAGAAATAGTAGTTTTAAAATTTTTGGGTGAAATAAAAAAGTAAGTGATACTTTTACCATAACCTTTGTGCCATCACCACTTGTTCTTTGCTTTGCATGTGAGGCACACCTAAAAAGTAATTATGTAATCTTTGGTACCCAAATTTCTTTGGGTCCTAATTTGTTAGACAATATTCCTTTCGGAACCCAAATCATGCCATATTGTGTTGATTTACTCATTTTGCATTGATATGCATAATGCCCATAAAATCTACATGTAAAACATTTAAAATGTGAATTTCTATCGTAGGGATGATTCCTAAGATTATTTTTCTTTACATAAGATATAATCTTATTTTGTATATCTTTCAAATAGACATTTTCTTTCTTTACTTATTCCAAAGAACATGCTAGTTTTACAACTTCGCATGCATGCGTGATTTCTAAAGTTTTAATTTCATTTTTTAGTTTTTCATTTTCCAAAAAATATGCATTATTTTCCTCTTTTAATTTTTCAATTTCATGAATTAATGTTTTATTTTCCTCTTTAATTGAAAAATATCTTTTTATAAGAGAGGAGAGTTCTTTGTTCACATCTATTTCTTCGGAAGAGTTTGATGAGTTATAATTTGAGTTTAAGGGGTTAGAGATTACTTCATCGTCGTGTGTCATCAAGCATATGTATGCTTCATCACTAGAAGAGCTTGATGAACTACTTGTTTCACTAGACTCTTCATATTTTTTATTTTTACTTTTCCGAGATTTTTCTTCTTTGTGATGTTTGTATGATTTTCTTGTTGGCTTCTTGTTCTTGTCTTTCTTTTTAACCAACTTGAAATACTTATCTAATTTTCTTGAGTATAGTGCGAGTTTCTTTTTATCCACTTCCTCATCACTTGAATTTTCTTCTATTGTATTTGCCTTAAATGTCAATGTTTTCTTCTTGGCGCTTTTTCTTCTTGATCTCCTTGGATTGAGATCTCATAGGTTAAAAGTGAGCCAATAAGATCATCAAAATCCAATTTATTCAAATCCTTTTCTTCGATCACGGTCCTTTCGTATGTCATTTGGAGGAGAGAGACCTGAGAATCTTTTTCACTTTTGGGGGTTAGATCTTGGCTCCCCCAAGGAGGTTAAGCCATTCAAAATATCGTGAGCTCTGCAAGCTTTGATCGAAAGGAGAGAGGTGCGATAGCTAGAAGTTGATCGCGACTCTGATCAAGTCCGAGAGACTGCCCGACTGTCTATTCGTGATCCGAAGCTTCAACTTTTTATTATTTGGGTGTAATTCTTCCAATTTTTATAATTTGTATTTTATTATCTCTCCAATTTCTTTAGGATGAACTCCATATTTTTATATATTTTATTTTAGGAGATTATTAATTGAAGAAAAATGTTTGGACCCTATTTTATTTGTTTTAATCTTTTCTGATCAATTATTGATTGTGTTTAATGCTTTTATATTAGTTAATTGAATTTCTAAATTAGGCTATACCAGTTTGTGGAGTGTTTAATTTCAGAATTTATGATACTAATTTTAATTAATTTTTATTGAAATTAATAATTGATATAATTTTGATAACTAGTGTGTGGAGAATCAAATTTGTGTGGTCTATTAATTTATACCAATTTGTGGAGTGACTAATAGTCTAGGGAATTCAATTTAATGTATCTTGATTTGATGGGATGCCAGTTTGTGGAGACTTCAATTCTTATTAAATTAAGATAGTTTAATTTAATCATGTCAAGTTAATAATTTAAGGGGACTCTAATCAATCATTAAAGATTAAATTTATTTTTTATGATTCAAATATTTATCCTGATCTATTTTCATCCTAAGGTCTAACGTCAACACCATTATCTTATCTTTATCTTATTTTCTTTATTTTTACAAAACCTATTTCCAAAATCCATGTTTTTCTTCTCTCTTATTAATTTATAAATTCAGATATTTTATTAATAATATTCCTCGTGGGTTCGACACTCTTACTCTTATTTATTATATTACTTGAGCGACTAGTGCAGTTATTAGTGATTTTATTTTGCTACATCATTTTACGCATCAAGTTTTTGATCAATTAGTACTTGTGTGTTCAATATTAATGCTATTATTTGACAGATAATTTATTTTTCTTCAAGGCTAAATTTGAGATTATTTAAATTTGTGAAACATTCAGAACCTTTATGAAGCTAAGTGCATGAAAAATGGTGAGATATTGAGTAGTAAGTGTACAGAAGAATTGTGTGAGAAAATTAGTCAATTGACAATGTGGAGGCTATGATGAAACTTTCTTGAGTTGTGCTTTGAATTTTTACTTGAGGACAAGCAAGACTTTAAGCTTGAGAGAGTTTGATGCATATAAAATATAACATATTTTAGTTTATTATTTTAATTAATTTTTCTGTAATTTGATCATGACATGCATAATTTTTAGTCACTTTTTGTCATAATTCTGGATTTATGATTTTACTGTTAATTCTTTGAATATTTTAATTGTGGATGGATTGATTAAAATTTGATAATTATTTTGCAGGAAAGGTCGAATACACAATTATCTGAAGGATTATATTAAATGAATTATTAACGTATCAGCCACAATTCGAATACAAAGATATTATCGGTCGAGAACTCTGACACCAAAGATCTATCCTTAACCAAGTTTATCGGCCGAGAACATCAAGTTGGGCGAAACACCATATGAATCAATTTTATCAGTCGCAATCCAAGAGTTTATCCTTACCGGCCGATATCTTTGGGTATAAGAGTTTATCATTAACCAAGGATAGGAGACTATCGATCGTAATCATCAACTAATCGTAGGGTGCAAATGACTTTTGTGGCCGAAATTCAGAGAAGAATATCAAGTTTATCGGCCGATAACTCAAATCCTTGGGTCAAGTCATCGTTTTGGCCGATAACTCAAGAAGGAAGAAAAAGAGTTTATCTTTTTGGGCGTAATGACCTATGTTTTGGCTGAGAACGAAGAGAAGTTTATCATTTTGTGGCCGGGAATGAAGAGGTGCAAAACAGATAACCTTTTATCATTAACCAAAGTTTTAAAGTTTAACTCGCGAATTTAAAGTTGGCCGTACGATATTACGGCCGGGATCAACTTGAAGTCTGTTCGCACCTATAAATACGTGAAGAAGTCGTCGTCCCTATTGGTGCTCTAAAGTTCAGGCTTCTTCCACAGTTGAGTCATGAGCTCTGCAGGCTTCGACCGAAAGAAGAGAGGTGCGATAGCTGGAAGTTGATCGCGACTCTTATCAAGTTCGAGAGACTGCCCGACTGTCTGCCCGTGATCCGAAGCTTCGACTTTCTATTATTTTGGTGTAATTCTTCCAATTTTTATAATTCGTAGCGAGGTTCGACGTACCTTTCCTAACTACGGCCGAGAATCCACTAAAGCCTTCATACCGGCCGCAAGCTGCAACAACTCCAATCTCGGTCGAGATCTTCACCGATAATAGATTACGGCCGATAGTCATCTTTCAATTGCGGCCGAGATCTCTTCTTCACTGTCACCAAGTTACGGCCGGAGTCTCTCATCGACGTGTCTTCATATCGACCGAGCATCTCTCCAATGACACCGACTGTGGCCGAGAAGCCACCGAACTTCGGCCGAAATTCTTTGACACTTCTTCGTACCGGCCGCAAGCTCCACCATCGAAAGCAACAACTCCAATCTCGGCCGAGATCTTCATCGACAACATTGCGGCCAAGCTTCTCCTTGATTATCGATCGACACTTTGCGGCCGCAAGCTCCACACCCCAAATTTCGGCTGAGTCTCTTCATCGACAATTCTATACCGGCCGCACACTTCACCTCTCTCTTCAGTATCGCTAGGAAATCTTCATTGATATCGACTGATACTTTTCACGGCCGACGGTTTCACCAATTTTGTTACGGCCGAGACCTAACTTCCTTCGGGCCATTTCTCCGCGCCGCCACCTTTCTTCCTAGTTCTACGGTTTTATTTATAGATGAGGCGATTTGCTAATATTTTGGAGGGGGCGTCGCGATCGATGACATCCGGATGTCCAGACCGTGCCACAATCTTCATAGTTAATATCATATCAGGGAGATTATTATTGGACCAAGCCTGCCTACCAAGATCGTTTTGAAAGATTGTCTGCTGTCCGAGTCAACGTCACTAGATTACCAAACACTGAGATACTGAGGGAGTACGATTTATTTGCCGATATTCATTTATTATTTTTTCAAATTGGCCTTTCAGATTTTGTTCAACAGTGGTGGCCGACTTATGAAGTCCTTACTATGGAATTTTTATCATCTCTCGAGGTCTTCAATTTGGATGGCAGATAATATGATCAACCCCGCATTTCATTTTAGTTATACGGGTGACCTTCACATTAACTTTAGAAGATTTTAATAATATTTATGGATTTCCCAACTATGGGGCTCGTTCGGTTCCTACTGACTTTTATGCTGAAGATTTTTGGAAACAGATAACTGAAGAAGATCGATTGGTCTGGAGCACAACTAAGGAAAGCACAATTCAAAATCCTGTTCTGCGCTTCATCCATCGCATGCTCAGCAACACCCTTAATGGACAAAGTAACAGTGATGGAGCCATCTCCGAGGGGGAATTATTTTTTATCCACAGCATGCTCCACAGGACACAAGTCAACGTTGGCGCCTTTCCTCATTCGCCGTCTTCAACGCCGTACTACTCTTTGGAGTGGTAGCATCAGTATGGGCGCCTTCATCACGCCAATAGCTCAACATTTCAGACTGGACCTGGATGATCTTGAAGCTGTTCTAGGAATTGCCCACGTCAACCGATGAATTATTCTGGCCATGGGCCTCGCCAAGACTAACAATGCAGGGGTTAAAGTTTTTATTTTTAAAGATAGTGATTTGGAGGTGCAAATGCATTTACACCAATTAATCCTGATAATTTGTTACTTTTTAGGCAGGTCATAGCTCCAGTAATCCCACATGCGAAATTATCTACCTCTGTTGGATAACCACACCAGGATCAAACATTCTCTTGGTTTGATTCTACTAATTATGCAGCAGCTCAACACTACTTTCAGCAGCCACAGGATTCCAGACTGCATCACCGGCAGCTTCCCAATATGCCAAATCAGCTCATTCACCTTATATGCCAGTGCCTTCGCTGATTCCATCTCCTGCACATGAGAGCTCTTCTGATTCTTCATTCATACTAGCCACTCCTTATGAGGAACGCGGTCCAGTGGAAGTATCTGCCCCTTTACAGGAACCTGTGCGGAATCGCTATATAGCATCGGAGCCCACTTTTACTTCAGCCCCAGAGCAGACTTACTATCCACCTCCGCCACCTCAGCCTGACTATGCTTCCATGAAAAACTTATGGGAATCAACGTACGATGAGCAAATTCGTCAGGCAGGGGAGTTCCACGCTTTTTAGGAAGAGCAACTTCGTCAAGCAGGAGAGCTACACGCTATTCAAGAAGAGCAACTTCGACAGGCCCAAGAGTGAACCAACTTTCGAGCTGACTTTAGAAATATAGATGATCGTTTGGGTCGCTTAGAATCCCTCCAGAATCAGGCGCATCCATGAGTATCATATGGGCATCTCAGCTACCACCCACCTTCGCCACCCCACTGACAATAAATCCGATTGTATCTTTTCCCTTTTCTTTATTTTCATTTCTTTATTTTTCCTTTTTATTGAGTATGTATCACTTTCCCTTGCTGGCTTAACACTGAGGACAGTGTCTGGTTCAAACTTGGGGGAGTTTGCATTTCATGCATTTAGGGGTGTTCATTGGGTCGGGTCGACCCGTGAACCCAATGACCCGACCCGACCCGAACCGATTCGGGTCGGGTCGGGTCGGGTCGGACCTGACCCAAACCGAACTCGACCCGACCATGGGTCGGGTCGGGTACGGGTTGGAAAGAAAATTCCAACCCGTACCCGACCCGATTGACCCGACTTTTTATTTTTTTAAATTTTTTTCTTTTTTATTTAAACTTAAGGCTTATATTTAATTAAAAAAAATTAAAAAAACTGAAATAAAATATTTTAACCATAGAAATAGTATTAAATAGTTAAAAAACATATTTTATGCTTTTAAAATAATATTTTTTATATTACATAAAATATAAAATAGTAAGAAAAAAATTAAGAAAAAAAAGAAAATTGGGTGGTCGGGTAACCCGACCACCCGACCCGACCCGGCCCGAACCCCCCTAACCCGGTCGGATTGTATTTGTTCACGGGTCAGGTCCAACCCGACCCGACCAGGTCGGGTCGGATTTGTTCACGGGTCGGGTCCAACCCGACCCGTGAACACCCCTACAAGCATTGCATTTTCCCTTATTTTTCTTTTTGTTTGCTTATGTTTGCATGTATTTCTAAAAATCCAAAAAAAGGTGAAAAATTGAAAATTTTCTCAAAAAAATATCATTGCATGCATTTATTTTTGTACCATCTTACTAACTTTCGTCTTATTATTTTAATTATCTTTTAGTAAAAGTTCAAGGACATGTCGTTAACTGATGAAATTTTAATGTTTTTCTTTCTTATTACTTGCTATTTTAGTATTAATTTTATGGAATGTGTGCCTATGCTAAATAGAATTATGAATGACTAGACGACAAAATCATATTCATGCCTTTTTTTATTTCTTTTAAGTCTCGATAGTAGTAGCCTTCTTATTGACCATATCAAGTACTTTTTGAGCTTATAGAAAAAAAGAGAATAAAAAGAAGGGTTAGTTAAACCCCAACAATAAAAAAAAGAATAAAGTTATGTGTAGGTACAAAAGTGTTATCTAGAATCAAGGTGTGTTCGGGTAAATAGATCCATGGGGTTCATGCTTGACGACATAAGGGCAACTGTTTTGTGATCCGTCGATCGAAAACCTACTATAACGACCATCATGTGGAATATGGAGAAGCACAGGAGTACTGAATCATGGCTAAGTTCGAACTCTTCATTCAGAACCTTGGTTATATGGGCAAGTAAACTCGAGGGGTGTCTTATCACCTGTTGCCCTAAGGCCATCTGGTCTAAGAGTTATCAGTCCAAAGCTCGCTACATAGACTTCCTTGTGCATTCCTTCTTGAAGATTAGAACTTTTAAAATGATTGAAAATAAAAGTGAAAAAAAAAGAGAAAGAAAAATTTTTTTTAAGCTCAATTAGTACTTATGTGTTCAATATTAATGCTATTATTTGACAAACAATTTATTTTTCTTGAAGGCTGAATTTGAGATTGTTTAAATTTGTGTAGCATTCGGAACCTTTATGAAGCTTTGCATGGAAAATGGTGAGATACTAAGTAGTAGGTGTACAGAAGAATTGTGTGAGAAAATTAGTCAATTGACAATGTGGAGGCTATGATGGAACTTTCTTGAGCTGTGCTTTAAATTTTTGCTTGAGGACAAGCAAGACTTCAAGCTTGGGGGAGTTTGATGCATGTAAAATATAACATATTTTAGTTTATTATTTAGTTAATTTTTCTGTAATTTGATCACGGCATGCATCATTTTTAGTCACTTTTTGTCATAATTTCGGATTTAGATTTTTATTGTTAATTCTTTGAATATTTTAATTGTGGATGGATTAATTAAAATTTGATAATTATTTTACAGGAAAGAGCAAGTACACAATTATCTGAGGGATTATATTAAATGAATTATTAACGTATCGGTCGCAATTCAGTTGCAATATGATTTATCAGCCGCAATTCGAATACAAAGATATTATCGGCCGAGAACTCCGACACCAAAGATCTATCCTTAACCAAGTTTATCGGCCAAAACATCAAGTTGGGTGAAACACCATATGAATCAATTTTATCGGTCGCAATCCAAAAGTTTATCCTTACCGGCCGATATCTTTGGGTATAAGAGTTTATCATTAACCAAAGATAAGAGACTATCGATCGTAATCATCAACTAATCGTAGGGTGCAAATGACTTTTGTGGCCAATAACTCAAATCCTTGGGCCAAGTCATCGTTTTGGCTGATAACTCAAGAAGAAGAAAAAAAGAGTTTATCTTTTTTAGCATAATGACCCATGTTTTGGCTTAGAACGAAGAGAAGTTTATCATTTTGTGGCCGGGAATGAAGAGGTGCAAAACGGATAACCTTTTATCATTAACCAAAGTTTTAAAGTTTATCTCACGAATTTAAAGTTGGCCATACGATGTTACGGCCGAGATCAACTTGAAGTCTTTCCGCACCTATAAATACGTGAAGAAGCCGTCATTCCAATTGGTGCTCTGAAGTTCAGGTTTCTTTCACAGTTGAGTCGTGAGCTCTGCAGGCTTCGACCGAAAGGAGAGAGGTGCGATAGCTGGAAGTTGATCGCGACTCTTATCAAGTTTGAGAGGCTGCCCGACTGTCTGCCCGTGATCCGAAGCTTCGACTTTTTATTATTTGGGTGTAATTCTTCCAATTTTTATAATTTGTATTTTATTATCTCTCCATTTTTTCTAGGATGAACTCCATGCTTTTATATCTTTTATTTTAGGAGATTATTAATTGAAGGGAAATGTTTGGACCCTATATTATTTATTTTACTCTTTTCTGATCAATTATTGATTGCGCTTAATGCTTTTATATAAGTTAATTGAATTTCTGAATTAGGTTATACCAGTTTGTGGAGTGTTTAATTTCAGAATTAATGATACTAATTTTAATTGATTTTATTTGAAATTAATAATTGACATAAATTTGATAATTAGTGTGTGGAGAATCAAATTTGTGTGGTCTATTAATTTATACCAGTTTTTGGAGTGATTAATAGTCTAGAGAATTCAATTTAATGTATCTTAATTTTAATATGATTTGATGGGATGCCAGTTTGTGGAGACTTCAATTCTTATTAAATTAAGATAGTTTAATTTGCATACTTAGATTGAGGGGATGCTAGTTTGTGGAGACCACAATTTAATCATATCAAGTTAATAATTTAAGGGGACTCTAATCCATCATTAAATATTAAATATATCTTTTATGGTTCAAATATTTATCCTGGTCTATTTTCATCCTAAGGCCTAACTTTAACACCATTATCTTATCTTTATCTTATTTTCTTTATTTTTACAAAACCTATTTCCAAAATCATGTTTTTCTTCTCTCTTATTAATTTATAAATTCAGATATTTTATTAATAATATTCATCGTGGGTTCGACACTCTTACTCCTATTTACTATATTACTTGAGCGACAATTGTACTTGCTAGCGATTTTATTTTGCTACATCATTTTACGCATCAGTGGTGGTCGAGGTTGTTGAGGTGCTCCCTGATAGTTGTTGCCACCGTAAGAAAGAAGTGGATTGGATTTGATGAAGGGTCTCCATTGTCTCTGTCGGGGTTGTTGTTGCCCTCCTGGGTATTGATGTTGGTTCTGACCATAAGGCATAAGTGCATTCACTTGCTCACCTAATGCTTCTTGCATTTGGTAAGGGATTGATGTACAATTGGTCATCATACGGTTTGGCGATCCGCAATTATCGCACCATGTGAGGCTAAGGTTCAGGTTGGTGGGCGTGATTTTCATTGAGCAGATATTAAAATGCATCGCTTTGTTCTAATTCATAGCCTTTTGTATAATACTTTCCATTCTAGAAGAGAGCTCATTCCAGCTATTCACTCTCAGTGTTTTCTCATAATCTGGTTGTTGACGATTCGTTCTGTCCAGCATCCAATTGTGATGATTGGTACTGATTTCTTCAATCAACTGGTATCTGTCTTCCTGATTTCTGCTCATGAATGTGCCACCTACAGCAGAGTCCAGAGTACTCTTGCATTGAGGAGTAAGGCCACTGTGAAATGTCTGGACCACCATCCATTTCTGAAATGCATGATGGGGGCATTTTCTCAGCATATCTTTGAATATTTCCCATGCCTCATAGATTGACTCCGCCTCCCACTAGTAAAATGATGTAATATGATTTCTCATGGCTATGATTCTCCCGGGGGAAAGAAATAGGTTAGGAAAGCTGATAAGAGCTCATCCCATGTTCGAATGATTTCAAGCTCTAGAGACCTTATCCAAGTTTTAGCTCGGTCTCTTAGGGAAAAAGGAAATAGCCGGAGCCTGATAGCATCTGTAGTGACATCGTTACACTTGAAAGTGTCGCAAATCTCCAGAAATATGATGAGCTATTGATTCGGATCTTCGTTGGGTAGTCCTGCATACGCGTGATTGCTCAAGACAGACGATAATGTTGGATTCAGCTGGAAGTTGTTAGCTTGTATATCCGGCCTGGCAATCCCAGAGGCCAGACCTAAGGCATTTGGTGTACATAATTCCTATAAGGGTCGTAATGCGTCGGGATTATTCGCCATTTCTAGCTCCTCCTGGACTATTCGTGCCCTTCTTCTTAAGTGCTCTTGCTGTGCTCTGCAGATTCTCTACTTCCGATCACTTTCTGGTTCAAAATCTAAGAATTCGTCGTCTTCACTAGCGAAATTTGACATGCACAACCAAATAGACCCGGAGGTATTAGTGATACGATACTCAAGAACAATGCCTTGAGTGATCGGAACCATATATGATAGTCAAAGAAATGAGATCAAACGAATTTTCAAGGCATCGGTATATCAACCTTAAGATTACAACGAACCAAGTAATTTTCAAGGCGAAAGTTCCCGAAGAATGGGTTACAGGAGTTCCCTCACAGCAAAAGCAATTAAGCCAAATTATTTATAAATTCAAAGATGTCTAAAATAACAATGAGTAGCAGAATTTATAGGCCCTAGAAACAGAATTTAGAATGAAAGAAAATACCTTAACTTAGCCCACAACTAACCTAACGAATTTAATAAAATAACAAACTCAATTTCTGTTACAATCCTCATCAGCATATTCCATATTTAATTAATTCCGAAAATTCCAAATAAATATGGTTAAACCATGATTTATTTGGCCCAAGTTATGCTGACTCTTCGTGCGGCCCAATTTGTAACACATTGAGAAGTTGGATTTGATTTGTAGTTGCATGCCCACTTTGTACATGATTTTCTATTGTCTTCTGAAGTTATTTTGCTCTTGATCTTGTGAGTGGGCATGAGGATTCTTGATCAGTTTCTTTATTTCGAAGATCCGCATCATTATCCTGATCATCATCGGACTTTACTCGATCATCCTTATTTCCATCAATTGCATTTATAGAAGCTTCCCAGTTCATATCATTCCCCTTCTGTTCAAAAGGATTCATCCTCGAATCTGCATTAAAATCAAAAGGAGACAAGTCAGTAACATTAAAAGTAGAACTCACTTGATACTTACCCTGCAAGTCAACTCTATATGCGTTGTCATTAATTTTCTCGATGATCTTGAAAGGACCATCTCCACGTGGATGCAACTTTGACTTTCGTTCTTGTGGAAATCTCTCTTTTTTTAAATGTATCCAAACAAAATCTCCTGGTTGGAAAATAATCTTCTTCCTCTTGATATTCGAGCGACTAGCAACTTGTTCATTCCTTTGAAGAATATGATCCCTAGTATCTTCATGAATCTTCTTAACTAATTCAGCTTTCCTTTTGCCATCTAGATTGGCAACTTCTTTCACTGGAAGTGGAATCAAATCTAAAGGAGTTAATGGATTAAAGTCATAAACAACTTCAAAAGGAGTAAACTTGGTAGATGTATGCAATGTTCTATTATAAGCAAATTCAATTACAGGCAAGCATTCTTCCCAAGATTTCAATTTTTTCTTTATCACAGCACGTAGTAAAGTACCAAGAGTTCGATTTACTACCTCGGATTGCTCATCAGTTTGCGGGTTGCAAGTAGTAGAATATAGCAATTTTCTACCCAACTTACCCCATAGAACACGTCAAAAGTGGCTCAGAAATTTGACATCCCTATCACTTACAATAATTTTTGGAATGCCATGTAGGTGCACAATCTCTTTAAAAAATAAATCTGCAACATGCGTAGCATCGTCAGTTTTACGACAAGGAATAAAGTGTGCCATTTTTGAAACCCTGTCAACAACAACAAATATGGAGTCTTTTCCACTTCTAGACCGGGGCAAACCTAGAACAAAATCCATGGAAACATCAGTCCAAGGATGATTAGGAAATGGCAAAGGCATATATAATCCATGGGGCCTAATTTTAAATTTAGCCTTCCTGCATGCTATGCAATTAGAGCAATTTCGTTGCACATCTCTCTTAATGTGAGGCCAAAAGAAATGTTTTTTTCAAAATTTCTAAAGTTTTCAAAACTCCAAAATGCCCCATCAATCCTCTCGCATGTGATTCTTTAACAAGCAATTCATGCAAAAAACATTGAGCATAGCTTATTCTTGTGAAACAAATACCCTTCAAATCTGTAAAAATTTTCAAAACCAAATTTTTCACAAGCTTTAAACACAACAGAGAAATCAGGATCTTTCTCATACAAATCTTTCAAATATTCAAAACCCAAGAATTTTGCATCAAGTAATGAGATAAGTGTATACCTTCGTGACAACGCATCAGCAACTATGTTTTCCTTTTCATGTTTATATTTTATAACAAAAGGAAACATTTCAATGAATTCAACCCAGTGACCATGTCGTCGATTTAGCTTACCTTGTCCCTTCAAATGTTTTAAGGATTCATGGTCTGAATGAATCACAAATTCTTTGGACCACAAATAGTGTTGCCAAGTCTCTAAAGCTCTCACCAATGCATAAAGCTCCTTGTCATATGTGGGATAGTTGAGCTGCGCCACTGAGTTTCTCACTAAAATAAGCAATTGGTCTTCATTCCTGCATTAGAACAACACCAATACCAATTCCTGAAGCACCACATTCTATTTCAAAAGTTTTGATAAAATCAGGTAAAACAAGTAAAGGAGCTGAACTTAGCTTGTCTTTCAATGTATTGAAGGCATTCTCCTGCTCTTCTGTCCATCGGAAGCCAACATTCTTTTTTATTACTTCAGTCAAAGGAGAAGCTAGGGTGCTAAAATTTGATACAAATCTGCGATAGAAGCTAGCTAGACCATGAAAACTTTGTACATTCATCACTGTTTTTTATGTAAGCCATTCTTTGATTGCCTTGACTTTTTCTTTATCAACCTCTACACCTTTAGAACTAACAACAAAGCCAAGAAAAAGTACTCTATCCATGCAGAAATCACACTTTTTCATGTTAGCATATAACGTTTCATGCCTTAAAGTCTCAAGCACAAGTCTTAAATGTTCAATATGATCAGCTAAGCACTTACTATAAATCAATATGTCATCAAAATACACAACAACAAATTTGCCTATAAAAGCACGCAAGACATGATTCATCAATCTCATAAAAGTACTAGGTGCATTCGTGAGACCAAAAGGCATAACCAACCACTCGTATAAATCATGTTTTGTTTTAAAGGCAGTCTTCCATTCATCACCTTCTCTCATCTGGATTTGATGGTATCCACTTTTTAAATCAATCTTAGAAAATATACAAGAACCATGCAACTCATCAAGCATATCATCTAATTGAGAAATTGGGTGTCGATATTTTACCGTAATCTTATTTACTGCACGACAATCAACACACATTCGCCAAGTCCCATCCTTCTTTGGCACTAGTAAAACAGGGACAGCACAAGGGCTCATGCTCTCACGAACAAGCCCTTTAGAAAGGAGTTCTTCCACCTGCCTTTGTAACTCTTTTGTTTCTTTAGGGTTGCTCCAGTAAGCTGGACGATTTGAAATTTGTGTGCCCGAAATGAAGTCAATCTGATGTTCAATTCCTCTAATTGGAGGTAAACCTGAAGGTATTTCATCGGGCAAGACATCTTGAAATTCCTGCAATAAAGAAATAACAACACTAGGTAGAGGAGGGTCAGCATTAGACAAGTAGACCTCCTTGTATAATAACAAGATCATTGGCCTCATTGAGTTATAAACTTCTTGATTTTCACTCACTCTAACTACAGCACTTATTTTTTTATCTTTCCTGCTCACTTGCTTCTCATCTCCTCTTACCCTGCCCACTTTTTCTTTTTCGTTGTTTGCACTCAGATTTTCAACTCTTCCTTTCCCTTCTTTCTCCATGCTCACTTTTACATCATTACTTTTTCCACTCTGATTTTTAACTCTACTCTCACTCTCTTTTTGTGTTGGCTGAACTTGACTAGCATTCTGAGGTTCCTTGTAATAAGTGGCCATGGACTTCTTTATTTGCAATTGCTCCTCAAACACTTGGTGTGGTAGTAATGGTACTAGTGTGCTATGTCACTTGTCCTTGTGGAAACTATAGCGATTTGTGTAACCATCATGTGTGGCATGTCTATCAAACTGCCAAGGTCTCCCAAGTAAGATGTGGCATGCATGCATATGTACAACATCGCACAACACCTCATCAGCATACTTCCCAATAGAAAATGATATCAATACCTATTTTGTAACTTTGAGCTCTCCATTTTCATTTAACCATTGGAGCCTGTAAGGTTTCAAATGCTTCAAAGTGGGTAAACCAAGCTTGTCAACCATAAACTTACTTGCCACATTAACACAACTCCCACTATCAATGATCAGCCCACAAGTACGATCTTGCACATGACAACGAGCATAAAAGATGTTCTCTCTTTGAAGTTCTTTAGTATTTTCTTGGACATTTATATGTAATGTTCTCAGAATCACAAAATTTTTCCCAACTTTTTTAATTTCTTCTCCACTTTCTTCTCCTGCACTCTCTTGTAATAACTCTTCTTCAGATGCAATATCACCGTTGTCCATCATGATCATAGCACGTTTATTTAAGCATTGTGAAGCAATATGACTTGAACCAAGACAACGAAAACATTTAATATCTCGAGTCCTTTGTGAACTATTAGAGGCAATACCTTTTTCTTTTGAGTTGGAATGTTCAGCCTTGTTTTTTTCCTCCAATTTTTGAGTTGGCTTATCAACTAACTTGGAATTTGCATGCCATTTTGATTTCCAAGCGGAATTTGAACTTTCAGATTTGCTATTTGGACGAATATATTTCTTCAATTGCTTCTTAACCTTTATAGCCTTATGCAGAACTTCATCCAACATCCAAATACTCTTGCAATTTCACAACTCTGGAAATATCTCGATTCAGCCCGCATATGAATCTTGCAATCGTGTCTTCTCCATCCTCATTTATGTTGGCTCGGATGAGTGTCATTTCAATCTCTTTATAGTACTCTTCAACAGTCTTTGATCCCTGCCTCATAGTTTGCAATTTCATACGGAAGTCACGATAATATGATGGAGAACAAATCTTCTCCTCAATATAATTTTCATGTCATCCCAATATTGAACTGGAAGCTCTCAATTTCTACGCCTATTAATGGTTCATTGATTCCACCAAGTAATAGCATAATCAGCAAAGGATACAACAGCAAGTTTAACATTTTTCTCATCGGAATAATTATGACAATCAAATATACTTTCCGCCCTTTGTTCCCACTCAATATAGACATCAGGATCACTTTTACCTTAAAAGGTAGGGAGAGATAGTTTAATTGAACCTGTGTTTCGATCAGTGACATCTCTATCTTATTCCATTTCTCGTTCATTTCTTCTACCTCCAATCTGAACACGTCTATGCCTTCTCCAATGTATATTAGAGGCTTCATCATCTTCTTCTTCCATCTCTTCATTATCAATGGCATGGTGTCTTCAGCGATTTCTTCTTTGGTTTGGTTGTATAACCTATTATAGTTGTGCAATTTGATCCTTCTGCACATCTACTTCATCGTGAAGATCAGTAATCATATTTCCAAGACGCTGAAAATGTTGGCGTCATGACTTTCATCATCCTCGTTGGATCAATTTCTTCGTTGCTAGGATTAATCTCTTTGTCCTTTCCTATTGACATTGTAGGAAATTTCTGCAACAAAAGTTAGTAAAATAATCTCACTACCTCACGTGGTGGCACTCAGTGGTGACACTCGTATTTTATCTCAACTCTATTTGGATTTTTCCCTTAATTGTACTTACCACTCAACCTTTTTCCTCTCTTGAACCCTCCAACAAGTTCTAGGAGAACTAATGCAAGTCAATACAAAGGCAATGTGTGATTGAATCAACTTGATTTATCAATATGATTGCAAAATCAAAAGAATACTTGAAGTTGATTTTAGAATAGAGATCAGAAAAAAAAATTGACAAATAATGATAGATGTGTAATGAATTGATTTGGAATAGAGATAAGGAAACTGTTGTCAAATAAGGATAGATATCAAAAAATTCAGAATTGGAATGAAATCAAAGATCATCCTTCCTTGAGTCAAATTGCTCTATTCTCAAATTTCTTTGCACTTTTCTTCAGAAATAATCCTTCCTTCTTTTTTCTTCTCTCCTCTTTCTTTTGAATCCTTTTTCTTCTTCTTTTCTTTTTTTTGGATTTTTTTTTCAAATTCTTTTTCATGTTCTTCTCTTTCCTCCTTTCTTGCACTTTCTTTTTCAGTCTTTTTTCTTCAGATTTTTTTTTCAAATTTTTTTTCTAGATATTTTCTTTCATGTCTTCCCTTCTCCTTTCTTGCACTTTCCTTTTCAGTCTTTTTTTTTCAATTTTCGAAAAATTTTTTTTGAAACTACAGCAAAGACTTGAGAACAAATAAGGATGACGGCTAGGGTTTCAACAACAAATAACCAGCTTTTTGTGGTTTTTTTTCAAAACTGCACCAGATTTTGAAGAAAAGATGACGATGGCTATGGTTTGAAGAACAAAAGAAAGCAAATAAGGAAGACTGCTAGGAATTGAAGAACCAAACCAGATTTTTTTTTGTGTTGTTTTTTTTTTCAGAAACTGAAATAGGGGAAAAACTAAAATAATGGAAGATAACTAGAAAACCGAATTGAAAATGCGGCTCTGATACCAACTGATACGATACTCAAGAATAATGCTTTGAGTGACTGAAATAATATATGATAGTCAAAGAAACGAGATCAAACGAATTTTCAAGGCAGAGGAATATCAACCTCAAGATTACAATGAATCAAGCAATCGATATTATAAATAGATAGATTTAATCACAAGATAGGCAACCTTGTAATTAACGGCAGAAGTTCCCGAAGAACGGGTTGCAGGAGTTCCTCACAGCAAAAACAATTAAGCCAAATTATTTATAGATTCAAAGATGTCTTAAATAACAATGAGTAGCAGAATTTATAGGCCCTAGAAACAGAATTTAGGGTGAAAGAAAATACCCTAACTTAGCCCACTACTAACCTAACTAATTTAATAAAATAACAAACTCAATTTCTGTTACAATCCTCATCAGCATATTTCATATTTAATTAATTTCGAAAATTTTAAATAAATATGGTTAAACCATGATTTATTTGGCCCAAGTTATGCTAACTCTTCATGCGGCCCAATTTGTAACACATTGAGAAGTTGGATCTGATTTGTAGTTGCATCCTCACTTTGTAAATGATTTTCTATTGTCTTCTGAAGTTGTTTTGCTCTTGATCTTGTGAGTGGGCATGAGGATTCTTGATCAGTTTCTTTATCTCAAAGATCCACATCATTATCCTAATCATTATCGGACTTTACTCGATAATCCTTATTTCCATCAATTGCATTTATGGAAGCTTCCCAGTTCATATCAATTAGCCCAGGAAATGAGTGTGAAAAACTAGCTATACTAATGTAAGGATGTGTATAAAACAATGATGTATGATGAAATTAGCAGTATTGAAGAAATAAATTCAAAAATACTCCTCGACAACGGTGCCAAAAACTTGTTGTGAGAAATCTGTGTAAGTATGGGAAGTAATATTCACACGCTAGATGTGGGTATATAAAGATCGAATTCCCTTTTGCAGAAATGTAAACAAGTGTTAAATTTATAATCCCAACTAACTTCTCAAGTTGCAAGTAGACAACCGTCATTGATGTATCGATTAGGGTCGATCCATAGGGAGAGAATTTAGATTATATTTTGCAAATATTGCCAAGGAGATATTTTGTATTGAAAAGAGACGACTAGTAGAATTAATTGACTAAGGAATGAAAATATGTTTTGTGTTTTCGATTTTGTAATTTGTTTGTGGTTTTCATATTCAACTAAAAGAACTCAAGTAAAGTAAAATTGGGATTAAGTATCGTTACCAAATCGATATATAGAAGCAGAGGCATGAGGGATCATTCTCGTGAAGAAGACTTTGGCAAACAGATATTGTTTCCTTAAATATTACATTTGGATGATGACACTCGGTGGGTATGTTTCATTGTCATGAAAGATAATCTTATGTTCTCCTACTCTCGTATTTGAACCGAGTCGATTCACCAACAGGTGATATTAAACTGAAAGTTTACAGAAATCCTCTCTCGATTCGTTCTACATGAAGAAGTAAAAACAATAGTTACAGCTCTTCTTCTCTACAGTCATGCTAACCTATCGGATCACAGCATGCTACTAATTGACATATGCTCCCTTATCAGGGAAACCATCGCCAGAATAGCGTTAAGATCAAACATCATGAATGCTCATTGTCCGAATCAAACATAAACATCAAACTAAGTCTAAATCCATCGAATGATCCCCTCAAGAGCTTATTAGTTAGACATAATGAACTTAAACTTCAAGCTAACAGAAAAGTTAATGCAATAAGATAATGTACGGAAATGAAGGCATAAATTAAAATGAATGTTCATCCTACTTGTCCGGAAGATGACCTCCCCTTCATCCTTCCAAGCTCTCCCTCTCAGCCCTTCTGATGATCTCCCTTCCAAAAAGCCCTCCCTTTCATTTCTTTCAGCTTTTCTTTTTAATACCCCCTTCCTCTCTGTTTCTCCATTCCGATTTTCGCCACATGTCTTCACTAATTCTTCTCATCGTTTGATCTTCAACAGGTGTCCATATGAGAATTTGTCCTCTTGATTCTTTGTGATCGTGTCAAACTGTGCATACAGATGATGCCACCTGTCTTGTGGCCCAGATTGATCTGATTAGGCTATGTGCACCCCCTTTTTGCCACGTCCGCTCGCCTTGCTGATCATCCGATGAGGGTCATCTCCACCTATGCGACAAGTAAGGGAAGTATAAGCAGGCAAAGGAGGGAATATGCAGATATAGTCTAAAAAGTAATCAGATGGCTTGGATTGTCGGAAAAGAGGGATAATTATATATAATGTGAAATGCTTCAATTTATTATCAGGAAAAATATGGCTCTTTTTCCATGATAAAATAGGTATAAAATACATTTAAAGTGATTTTATATCATAGGAATTATTAGATTTCCAATAAGAGTTTTTATGTCCAAAATGATTCTTAAGATTATTTTTCATTATGTGAGAGATAGTCTTATTATTATTTTGTGTATTTTTAAAAAAGTATTTTCTTGTTTTACCTTTTCTAAAGAACATGTTAGTTTTACTATTTCACAAGCATGTGTAATTTTCAAAATATTAATTTTATTTTTCAAGTTTTCATTTTCCACAAAATATGCATCCTTTTCTTCTTTTAATTTTTCAATCTCATGTATTAATTTTTCATTTTCCACTTTAATTGAAAAATATCTTTTTATAAGAGAGGAAAGTTCTTTATTCACATTTAAATAAAGATTTTCTTCGTAAAAGCTCGATGAGTTATTATTTGAGTTTGAGGGACTAGAACTTACCTCATCGTTGTGTGCCATTAGGCATTAGTATGCTTCATTATTTCAAAAACTTGATGACTGACTTGACTCTTTATATTTTTCTTCCCTTCCAGAGATGACTCTTCCTTGTGTTGTTTGTATGATCTTCTTGTTGGCTTATCATTCTTCTCTTTCTTCTTTACCAACTTGAGATACTTATCTAATTTTCTTGTGTAGCGGATGAGTTTCTTTTCGTCCACTTCCTCTTCACTTGAGTCTTCTTCTTTTAGATTTGCTTTCAGTGCCAATGTTTTCTTTTTAGGGGCCTTTTCTTCTTGATCTTCTTGGATTGATATCTCATAGGTTAGAAGTGAATCAATTAGGGATCCAATTTGTTTAAATATTTTTCTTCAATTACGGTCCTCTTTGTATGCCATTTGGAGGAGAGAGACTTGAGAAACTTTTTTCACCTTTTGAGGGTTAGTTCTTGGCTCGCCCAAGGAGGCTAAGCCATTCAAGATATCGCTAAATCGTGCAATCATATCATTTATGAATTCATTATCACGTATTTTGAAAGAGTCATATTGGTGATTTAAACTATTTAGTCTTGATTCCTTAACTTTATCAGTTCCTTCATAGGTAACAATAAGTTTTTCCCAAATCTCGGTTGCAGTTTTACAACGTGAAATCTGATTAAACTTCATTGAATTCAAAGCACGATAAAAAATATTTTTGGCTTTCCAATCAAATTTTGCAATTAACTTTTCTCTTTCATTATAATCGGTAGGTAATTTTTCATGGAGATAATAACATTTTTCAACAATGTCCCACATGTCGATATTAATAAAACAAATGCATGCTTGAATTCTAATTTTTCAATAGGCAAAATTTAATGCATTTAAAAGGGGAGGACGACTAATTGATTATCCTTCGGCAAAACTAAATCCACTTGATGTCATAGCTCTTAAGACGGTTAAATCTTAAAATAAGATGATTTAAATCTTAAAACGATTAGATCTTAAAGGAGGGGTGAATTGGTGTTCAATTCAAAAAATATCATTTTCATCAAAATTGTTGCGGAAGCTTAAAATCATTTTTTAAAATATTTTAAACCAATGCAATTCAGATCATAAACATAATATGAGAGGGAGAGAGAAAATTCAATCACAATGCACACAGCGATTGTTGACGAGGTTCGGCCACACCTTGGCCTACGTCTCCTTTTCGACTTCTTGACCTCGAGACTGTCGGAGATTCCATTAGAACTCTTCCTTTGTTCCAAATGGTGCAAGGAAGAAAAATCCTTTACACCACCTCCTTTTCTCCGCTTCGAGAGGTAATGCACACCTCCCCTCCAATGAACCTCCTTTACACAGGAGCTCTGTCAGTATTTTTTTAAATAAAGTGTTTCTCTCTTTTACAATGCTAAGCTCACAAGAGGTGAAGAGAGAAACAAGAGAAAACTTAAAATGAAAAGTTTAAGGAAAAGTTCTACTTTGATAACTTGAAGTTTTTCTTTAAGTCTTTGATGGATGCTTTTGCTTATGGCTTTAGCACTCCTTTTATAGGCTTTAGTATGATCGATACTCAAGAATAATGCTTTGAGAAAACCAGGAGATCGATCGACCACACTAATGGACCGGTCGATCAGTCTATATGACTGTTGCACTCATTTCTTCAGTGATCGCAGTTGATCGGCCGACCGAACTATCGATCGGTGTGTCGACCGGTATAGTCTCGTAGTTTTGATTTCCTCCCATTGAGTTGATCGATTGACCAGTGCATTGACCGATATCATCTCGCGTCGTCCGGAGCAGCTCATGTATTTATTGGTTGATCGGTATCTCCAGATCAGTCGATCGATATTGTCTCGACCGGCCTTCTTTATTTCGATCAACAAGTTGACCGACTTGCACTATTTTGAGCATAACTTTTTGCACAGTTATCTAAATTAGATAATCTTGGTCATCCATAATCTAATAAAATCATATTCAGTTATTTAATCAAAGTGTAGTGCATAAAATTGTCTATGTTTTCTATAAACTTTTTCAGCATTTAACTTTAATCTTTCAAGGTTTGTATCACCAAAATATAATTATATAAGGCATTAAAACTTAGATCCAACAGAAAAGAGGCAAAGAGTCAAGCAAAATGGAAAATTTGAAACTTTTTTCCGGTACATAAAAGGAATGAAAACAAACCGTAGAAAATAAGGGTGCAATGTGAACCTAAAGACATGATGCATGCAATATGCAACTCCCCCAAGCCTGAGCCTAACATTGTCCCTAGTGTTTAAGATCAAACTCGTAAAAGGGATATAAGCATGATAAAGAAACTAGAAAATGAAAAAAACTGAAAATGAAAGAAAGGGAAAATAGAAAGAAAGTGAAAAAAGACAACCCTCTAATCCATAGGTGGCGGAAGGAAAAGACCATAGTGAGTATGGTAGTCATGCATCGTACTAATCATTGTATCTGTATGCTACTGTCGCTCAGCAAGATCTTGGATATCAACCCGCATGTCACGAATCTCCATTGCTTGACGAAGGTGCTCATCGCGAATGGCTCACTGCTCGATGTGCATCGTTCACGACTCAGCGTGCATCAGGCGCTGCTTGGTCTGCATGGTAAGTAAGAGCTAGTGCAAAGCGGAGAAATCAATCAAACCTGCTGATGGTGTATCAGTAAGCATGTGATCTTCAGTGTCCTCCTGAACGGAGCTTGAGGGTCCTGGATCCTGTCATCGACGATGCTAGGTCTCGGAATGTGTGGCTGTGCCACTGGTAGATAGACCCAATTTGCTTCGTTGGGAGGGTCGAAGTGCTTAGGTTCTGTGCAGGGAATGGTCATATCAGAATCGCAGAGACGAAATTAGAAACCATCATAAGCGTGGCCACCTCCTAACTCCATAGATGTGATCACATAGTTGTCTAGCGAAGATGAGCCATCCAATGGGTGTAACTGATCGAGATCAAGACCAAGATGCAATGATATTGGTGTGACCAAGCCACCAACCACAATTGTGCCCTTTACCTTGTTGGCAGTCAGCATAAATGAACGAAGCAGGAAGGAATGTCGCATTCACTGGATTGGAAGAGGTCATGCAATATAGAAGAAGAGTTTTGTTTCATTTACTGACCCGCTGCTGTCTCCTCATCCACAGATAGTGTTGCTAAGAATCCGATGCGCATAAGAGTAGACTTTGCCCTCTGAAAGTTCAGGTGGCCCTCATCGGTAATACGATTCTAGAACTAAAGCGGCTGAAACTCCTTTGGGACTTTGAGGTGGCCCCCATGTGGAAACTAGTATATAGAATTAAACTCTTCAATGGACATCTCAAATTCCCTGTTGAAAAGCTGAAATGAAACCTTGGTCTGTCGACGTCCAGTGGCCTCAAGATGCTCAACCTGGAGTGAACATAGGAACTCAATGCTCATATCAGAATAGGTGGGCCACCACTACTGGACGAAGTGCCCCATGCTGATGTTGGAGAAGAGCCGAACTATAAAGTCATGCAAATTCCAAGAAAGCATCACCGCTCGATCCGCAAACCAAGTCGGAGTGATCGGCAAGAAATGCAAAGTCTGCTCCCTCCTCTTGGCTTCTTCTTAAAGCCATTCTCTCTCTTCTGGGGGTGCTATGCAGACTGGGGGCAGGCTCGTGCTCGACAAAAGTGTCTGGTGCAGATGGGCGGCGATGAATAGGAGCTTTTGTACGAGGAGCATTAAAAAATGTCTATGAAACTGGAAGAAAGGGCTTCGAAATCAGCCTTACCGGTCGTGAACAACTCTTCACGACCTTCGTTGTAATATTGCGGGTTGTAATCTGAATCTCACAGCACTTACAGTGGCGAGATCAGGTAGATATAGAATATCACTGGTCGTTAAAGCTTCTTCACGGGTTGCACGTACTGATAACGAGTTGTATAAGGCGGATTACGACCCTATCAACAACCTTGATAAGCGTCGGAGAAATTTTGGAAAACTCGGTCGTCCTCTCCACCACTGTTGGACTTCGCCGGCATAGAATAAGATGGCACCGGAGTGGAAAGAGTTGTCGGAGAAAAAGGAGTCTCCGGTGCTGGAAGAGAAGCAATCGCCGGTGAAGCAAAAAGAGGATCGAAGGTGGCAGAGGCGTAATTGGCGGCAAAATGATCAATCAGATTTTGCGGATCATGATTGAGAGACTTGCATAATATTCATCGGAGTTGCCAAGTCAGATCTTGCTCGTCAGAGTGTGGCACTGTGCAGAATGGATTGCTCTGCCGGAGCGGAGATGATGAGATTTGTGGCGTGAAGAACACGGTCACGCATCTGCGCTTATATAGATATATAAGAGGAGGCCATTACTAGGTGATCATGGCATGTTATAAAAATATAAGAAGAAGAGCCATTAGATAGAAATAAATGTGCATTAAATGAGGTGGTCCCACATGTCATAACGGGTGTGAAGTGTAGGTGATGAGGCGCTGATGATGCAGCCTTTGATCGAGTCTTGCGGTGCACGTATTACGGAGCGATGTGACAGGTTAATGCATAATCTGCTTCTGCTCATAATGGGTTGTAAGGGTCAGTTAATGACCCATAATTAATAATATCACGTGATGAGTCAATGCTGTAAAAGGTGTGAAGAATACGTACGACTGGTTATAACTGGTAGAAAGCTATTCACAAGGTCTGTGATGTATGTTAACGGGTCGTAATATGCGGGTAATAACCCGTTAACTGACTCGGCTAGCACAAGAGTGTTTTAATGGGGCGTATTGAAGTGTAAGAGTCGTAACTCGGGTGACTGAAGTAAAATGACATGCATGAACAATGACTTACGCCCCGTGCGTATAGGTTTACGCCCCGTAAAGGTATAAGCGAGATAAAAGAGGGCTACTGATTGACTCGTGAGACATAGATTATGGTCCGTAATAACTAGAATCAGGTATTTAGACGCCACTGTGAGACTCGTGAGATGTGATACACGACCCGTAAATAGTGCTAAATTGGCACAGTTGAGTTTCTCAGAAGAATTGCGGTCATGACGTATGTATTATGATCCATTAGAAAAATCAAAATGCATTCTAACTGGCATAATGGTCCGTGTTCTAGGATGACGGGTCGTGAGTCGGGGAATTTGGCAATGTTGCCCGAGTATAGGGAAAACTTACGGGTCTTGAAGCATAACTTACAACCTGTAATGTGTTCAACAATTAAAAGTTACTCTCTGTGACGGGCGTGACACTATGATAACAACCCATGTGCTAACTACCATGACCCGTGATATATTTGTTACGACCTGTTAAATGTGGAAAAATCTGAGCATGCTTCCCAGGAATTTTGATGCAAAAAGAAAATGCATTTGAATGATAAATAAACTTTAACCAGGAAATAAACACACGATATAAAGTCAATATCTAACTAAGTTAACAAATCTTAATCTAAATAGAGATCAAGTTTTAGGTAGAGTAGCTCTAAGTTATAGTCATTAGCTTGACTGTCCCTTAAATGTACTAAGGCTCTATCAGATTCAACGTGTGCAGTTGTTGGATTATCTGGCCTCCATTATAATGTTTTGATCTTTGTCCATTCACTTTAAAGTGTTTGGTGCCATCTAAAGTTCAAATTTCAACAGCTCCTTATATGGGTGGGTTGATAACTATGAAAGGACTAGTCCATCTAGATTTTAGCTTGTCAAGAAAGAGACGAAGTCTGCTATTGTATAAAAGCACTTTTTGTCCAGGGAGGAATTCTCTATCCTTAATATGTTTATCATGTAATCTTTTTGTGCGTTCCTTATATAATTTACTATTTTCATAAGCCTAAAGTCTGAACTCATCTATCTGTCCTTACCATAGGCTTCTGAATTAAAGTTTAGGAACTTGGTTGCCCAAAAAGCTTTGTGTTCAAACTCGACTGGAAGATGACATGAATTTTCGTAGACAAGTCGATAAGGGGACATACCAATTGGCGTTTTAAATGAGTTCCGATATGCCCAGAGTGCATCATCTAGCCTAAGGGCCCAATCCTTTCTAGATGAACTGACAATTTGTTTCTAAAATTCGTTTAAGCTCCCTGTTTGATACTTCAACTTGTCCACAAATTTGGACATGGTAGGGTATACTCAGTTTGTGGGTTATTCCAAACCTAGTCAATAAATTAGAGAACAAAATATTTCGAAAATGTGTCCCATTATCACTGATTATAGTACGAGGTGTGCCAAACATAATAACAATGTTTTTCTTAATAAATTTGACCACTGTCTTAGAATTAGTTGTGGTCGTAGCTTCAGCTTCTACCCACTTAGATACATAAGCTACCGCTACTAAAATGTATTATTTTCTGATATATTTTGAAAATGGACCCATGAAATCAATCCCCCAAATATCGAAAAGATCATAATTCAAAATATTATTCAGAGGCATTTCATTTTTGTTCGAGATGTTACTTGACTGTTGACATTGATCACATAACTTACAGTAATTTCGCACGTCTTTGAATAGTGTCAGCCAATAAAGTTCGCATTCCAATATCTTGATTGTTGTTCGATTTGGCCCAAAGTGTCTTCTAGCCTGCCCGTCATGACAATGTCTCCAAACGTTATCAAATTCATCATCTCGTACACATCTTCGAATAATCTGGTCAGCACACAATCGAAAGTGGTACGGGTCTTCCCAATGATAGTTCTTTATGTCAGAAAAGAACTTTCTTTTCTCATAATAACTCATACCTTTCGGAAGAAAGTTCCCTGCAAGATAATTAGCAAAGTCAGCATACCATAGTGTAGAATCAGTAAATTTAAAAACTTCTGAGATTTCTGAGATGGCAAAGACCTTCTCGTCGGGACAATGTTCAATGATTTCAGTTTCTTCGACAAGGGAGGGCTCTAGCCGAGATAGATGATATGCCATGAGGTTTTATGTTCCCTTTTTATCCTTTATTTCAACATCAAACTCTTGAAGTAGCAAGATCCATTAGAGAAGGCATGGCTTAGCATCTTGTTTCGCCATTAGGTGCTTGATAGCAGCATGATCTGTGAACACTCACTTTTGAACAGATTAAGTAGGAACGAAACTTATCAAATGCAAAAATAATAGCAAGAAACTCTTTTTCAGTTGTTGCATAATACAATTAGGCAACATTTAAGGTCCTACTCGCATTATATGACATGAAACATCTTTTGTTTTCGCTGTCCCAATATAGCCCCCACAGCGCCATTGCTTGCGTCACACATGAGTTCAAATAGTAGATTCCAATTTGGTGCTACAACAACAAGGGCATATATTAGTTTTTCCTTTAATAAGTTAAAAGCAGAAAGACAATCAGTAGAGAAATCAAATATGGAATCCTTAGCCAGAAGATTCGTCAATGGCTTTGCAATTGCGGAGAAGTCTTTAATAAAACGTCGATAGAACCCATCGTGTCCTAGAAAGCTTCTTATGCCCTTCACATTAGTTGGTGGTGGAAGATTTGCGATTACATCAATCTTGGCTCTGTATACCTCAATATCCTTTTCAGAAATTCTATGGCCAAGACACTTCTCCCAGTTAAGGACTAAATTGGTCTCTTCACGTCTCTGCAAGACCAGAGAAAGGTTATTCAAGTAATCATTAAAGGAACTCTCGAACATTGTGAAGTCATCCATAAACACTTCAAGAATCCTTTCATTCATGTCTGTGAAGATTGACATCATGCATATCTCTAAAAGGTTGCTAGGGCGTTGCATAATCCAAAAGGCATCCCTCGATAAGCAAATGTCCCATATGGGCATATAAATGTTGTTCTCTCTTGATCTTCTAGTGCAACAGCAATCTGATTATAACTTGAGTAACCATCAAGAAAGCAATAATAGTTGTGACCTAAAACATGCTCGAGCATTTGATCAATGAATGATAGAGGAAAGTGGTCTTTGCGTGTTGCGTCGTTCAATTTTCGATAATCAATGCAAACCCTCCAACCTGTAATCGTCCGCTGGGGTATGAGTTCGTTGTCTTTGTTACTTACCAAGGTCATGCCCCCTTTCTTTGGTACTACCTGCACGGGGCTGACTCAAGGGCTGATTGAAATTGCATAAATAATTTCTGCATCCATGAGTTTAATGATTTCCTTCCTGACTACTTCCTTTAAAGTTGGGATCAATCTTCGTTGGAATTGAGCCACAGGGCTCACATTCTCCTCCATCAAGATTTTATGTTGGCATATGGTGGGAGATATGCCTTTTATGTCTCCTATGGACCAGGCTATCGCTCTCTTATGTTGCTTTAATGCATCAAGTAGTTGATTCTCCATATCACCTGTCAAGTCAGCAAAAATAATTACTGGATAGGAATCGTCTTCTAAGAAAGCATACCGCAGGTGAGATGGGAGTTCTTTAAGTTCAGGTTTTGGAGGTGGCATAGCATGTTCTTCTCTTTGTGTCTTTGCTTTCTCTTTTTCTAATTTTTCCACCACCGGGGGGTTAATAATCTCTTCGGTGTTTTCCATTGAATCTTCTGTATCATGGTAAGGATTTGTAATGGTATTTGAAACAACATCGTCAAACTCATCAACAGTGTCATCCTCATAAGTATCAATGAAACAACAAGAAGAAAATTCTAATGGTCTCTTCAGGGAATCAGCGATGTTGAAGCTTATATCTTCATCATTCACTCGAAGGGTCAGCCTCCCTTGCTGCACATCAATCAACGTGTTCCCTATTATGAGGAATGGTCCTCCAAGTATAATTGGGGTCTTGTCATCTGCCTTCATTTCTAGCACAATAAAATTTGCAAGGAATACAAACTTATCTACTTTTACGAGGACATCTCGCAGCACACCCCTTGGTTTCTTGATGGAAGGGTCTGTAAATTGCAGCATCATCGATGTGTCCTCTAGTTCTTCATATCCTAACTGCAATAAGATGGAATAAGGCATTAAGCTTATGCTTGCACCTAAATCATATAGTGCTCTTGCACAATAATAATTTCCAATTGTGCAGAGTATTGTAAAGCTGCTAGGATCCTTCATCTTCATAGGAATATCCCGATTGTAGATGTTCCTACATTCGGATTTCATCTTAATCCTTCCTATTTCTTCAACCTTTCTTTTTTGGGAGAGAATATCCTTCATGAATTTTGTACAGCTGGGCATCATCTGCAAGGCTCCATGGAAAGGAATATTGATATTGAGTTGTAAAATATTAATGAAGCGAGAGTATTGCTTATCCAATGGTTTCTTGAGAAGCTTTTGCGGAAAGGGACGCTCTCCAATTTGCTTTGGCATATTAGCGAAAGTAACTTCCTTTCTTCTATTTGTGGGTGGAAGTTGAGAGTTCCCTTCTTCAGCTACCTTGGACTTTGTACTTATAAAATCTTCCTCGTCAAGATCATCTTGTATGTGTGGTTTCAGTAAAGTTGAATTCTAAAGTTCTTTACCACTTCTCAGTGTGACAACTTTTGCATATGCCTTTGGATTCCTCTCTGTGTTGCTGGGAAGTGTTCCAGATGGTTAGCCATTTGTCCCATTTGCATCTGCAAATTATGAATTGAAGCTTCCTCATTATTGACGCGAGTCTCCATTGATTTTTGCATATTCTGAACTGTATCCATGACATTTGTCATCATCTCCTCTAATGAGTTGGTTGATTGTTGTTGTGAGACTTCAAGTTGCTTACGTAAGAATGTATAGTTGGGTGGTGGCTGCATTTGCATTTGTGGCATTTGTTGTCCCTGGTTTTGTCCATATGAAAACTTTGGATTGTTCCTCCAGGCATACTTATTATTCAGCTCCCTGAAAATAGGATTAGACACAAAGTTTGCATTTTCAATTTGACTAATTTCGGAGGGATTACCTGCTAGTCACTCATGACTTGAGTGTCCTCTTTTCACCGTTATTGTCGGACATCATAGTTATCATCTTCTCAAATTTTTTATTCAGCGACTCAAGGTGAGTCACTACTTCAGAGTTTATACTTTCAGTTGCATGTACATTATGTGTCCGTCGTGTTGACCATCTTTCTTGGCTGGACTTCAAGGCTACTACTTCAATTATGTCTTGCATTTCACTTGGCCTTTTGTTCCCTAGCACTATTCCTCCTGCGGATTGATATAACTTTATCTTGATCCACTGAACACAATTCATGGTAGAAGTCTTCCATAACTTGTCATTTAGGAATTCTATTATTCCTTATAGCATTCCCATGCCTCATAAAGTGACTCATCATCATCCTGAACGAATGCTCGGAGTTCTCTTTGATATTTGCCTGCTTTTTGAGGTGGACAATACTTTCCCACGAATCTTTCGACCATCTCCAGCCAAGTGTGTATAGATCCTGCAAGTAATGTTTTAAACCAAGTAGAAGCTTTATCTCGTAAAGATTGTGGAAATAAAAGTAAACAAATAACTTCAGCTGGAATATTATGACTTTTAAAAGTGCTCAAAGTAGATAAGAATCTGTCCAGATGATCACGAGGGTCTTCATGTAATCCTCCTCTGAATTGAGATGAGTGAATCGTCCTCACAATTCCTGGATTGTTAGCATTAATCTCGCGCATAACAATACAAGACTCAAGATCGCTATATGTGGCTGAAACGTACTCTCATGAATAGATCTTGTTCATCTTCACGTTGATTGCTTAGTGGCTGAACAAGTTCATTCACGTTGATTATTGCGTTCTATTCAGCCATCTTTCGCAAGTTTTTCCTCAACCTGTGTGTTGTCCTCTCAATTTCAAAATCAAATATCAGAGGTCCTTTCGAACTCCTGTGTTATGCGCTAATTGTGTGCTTGAATCCTCCAGGTTCGGTGATTGTGTATTGATTTCTTCATTCAATCCTACACAACCACAAATCAGAAATGTATCAAAGGGATAAAAATAACAGAAAAATAAGATTCTCAAAGTAATACGTTGGGACAGAACTTTGTATAATTTAAGTATTAGTTCCCCGGCAACGACGCCAAAAACTTGATACGAAAAATATGTAACAACACAATAGCTAGCAAGTGCACTAGTCATATCAAGTAACAGAATGTAGAGTAGAGTTGTCGATCCCACGAGGAACTATTAAAATCAATCCTATCCTAAAGTCCTACTAAGAGAAGAAAGTGTTTTGTATGTGTAAGACAGAAACATAAAAATTATAGATAATAGATAATTGATGCGTAAAAATAAAGTGATGATGATCTCTGGGAATTATGAATGATTAATGTAAAGTTAGATATGTATGAACCTTTGAACCAATCAAATCATGACATAAACACTCGGGTTGATTCTTGAGACAGATTAAGAGCACCTAAAATATTGACTTCTCTATATGAGTAAATCAAACTACCCTAATTCCAAATAAGATCAATAATCCCATATGATGAGTTAATTACCGATTTCATAGAGAATTACGATACAAGAAAATGTAACACCTAAACTATTATTCACCTATACTTCTTGACAGAATAACAATCCGCACGCTATTCGGCATACACAACGAATTATCGAATATGTGTTATAGATGCCCCAACTTAAAATTAAAAGATGGATTATCATAATAATACTTGACTCTTGGAATTAGTCACTCCTTGTACATGTTTGTAATCTAATTTTCAGAAATCACATTACTCATAAAAGAACATTAAACTGGACATATATAATCGACTTATTGAATTAACTTGAATAAGAACGAGGTCCAAACAATCTATCTTTCTGAAGCAAATATGAAATCTCTATTACAGAACTAATGAACTATGAAAAACAAGGTAAAAGAGCATCCAAAACATATGAAGGAAGAGAGGTTTGCAGCCTCCAGGACCTCTGGACGATCGCGCAGCACTAACCGACAAGTTGTTGTGCAATCCTTCTCCTTCAGCGAACTTTTGGCTTCAAATATCCTTCTCTGCAATGAGGCATGACTTCCCAGGGCTCAAGCATGGATTTTCAAGTCTTATGAGGTCTTCTATTTATATTTTCAAGGCTCCTGATAAGTCTTGATAAGTTGGGAGTCCAAAACTTATCCAAAGGATAATCTGTAATTTAAACTCCTCTTTGACCCAAGAATCTCGTGATTTATGTTCAATTTAGAGCTATTATAATCAAATAAATCCTCTAGAAGGTAGGGCAACATCCTGGCATCTTGATTCAATCAAAATCTATTTAGCAAAAATCAACACACTAAACGCCCCGTAATAGGGTATTCACAGCCCAATTCAATTCTGACTCGAAGTTTCAATATAAACGTTACGGTCCATAATCAAGATATAACGGCCCGTAACTCAGGCAATTCTACGTTTGACTTCTGTGTGTGCCATGGTAATCCCTTAACGACGCGTAAGTCAGGTCTGTGATCCATGTCTTACGACCCGTAATGAATTTTACTTCTTCTTCTGCGAGCGTAATTCGTGAAAGTTGACATGTCTGCTGATATAATGGGTCGTTAGATGTCTATTATGACCCGTAATATTTTTGACAAGATTTTACACCCTTCTGTATGCATGTTGATGGCCTTGTTATGCCCCGTAATATAAGTATGCTAAATTTTCATCTGATTTTATATGGGTCGTTAAACAAATGTTACGGTTGGTAAAGAAGGGGGTCAAACTTGGATACGATTTGTAACTTCAGATGACGAACGAGGATAGTGTTGTGTTTAAATTAAATGTTATAAAATGCACGCATCAATAGGCTTGACCACACTGAGGATAGTGTTGTGTTTAAGTCTGGGGGAGAACAATGGTATGCTTTCTACCCATATCTCAAAATATTCTTAGTCTACCATTTTACTTAAATACTGTTTTGTTTCCTTGAATGTTCAAATCCTAACTTTTATGGATTGAATTTTCTTTTCAAATGCAATATCGACTCACATTCTTGAACCCCTACTGAAAAGCCTTGAACTATCCTTCAGTCCTTAGCTTATAAGTTACATTATGAACTGCATTGTCTACCCCCCCCCCCCCCCCCCCCCATCACATATGTTCGACCTATCTGAATGCCACTATTTGAAAGATTCTAAAAACATTAACTCCTTACCCGAACATGACATCAAAGCCCGCCACTAGATGCTAGATAGCTTTGTACATGTTATTGCCTAAGATCATTTATGCCTTCACATGTCTTGTCACTTACTTGGATCCTACTATCATCAACTTAAACTATCAAAAATTTATGTTTATTCTACATTGCATTACTCTTCCTTTGCATGATGAAAAACTTCTTTTTGCAACTGAAGAGCTATTACATCCAAACCTAATAAACTCTGAATTAAAAAGAAGCTATGTTAGGCAGCCATCTAGTGGGGAACTTATGTTTCCCATTAGTAATAAGGGATTCAGTGGTGATAATGTCAGGGCAATCTAAAAACATATCATAAAAAGGCTAATGGTAGACAGGCAAGATTGGAAAAAATGATGAGAGATTATGATATAGATTCATAATGTGTTACAAACCTAAGTTCTTAGCTGATTGCTTGAAGACAAACAAAACCTTAAATTTGAGGGGATTGGATGTGGAGATTTATGTATATATTTATACTACTATTATACATGTATTTTGCTCTAATGCTATACCTATTTCCTTTACAAATGCATGCACAACACCCTTCGAACATGTTTTCACGCTTTCTCCACATTAAGTCTATTTATACACTATTGTTATTCGTTTGTTACCAAAATGTCCCCTAAAATGAATGTTTATGTAGGAAGTCGACGAACGCTCGGTGGATGGAGTGGAGCAGTTCGAACACCATGCACCAATGCCTGCATCACGATGGATGATTTGCTTCAAGGCAGTGATATAGGCCATCAAACCAACAGCAAACATTAACCAATACTTGGGGACTAGCCATCTCCTCCAGCCATGTCGAGTGAGGAAATGCAAGGGACCACTATGGCAGTAGAGACAAAAGCTACAGAAACGAGAGATATAGGGGAGGACGGAGGAAGAAGAGGACATAAGAAACATAAAGAAGGGGGAAAGGTTTGGAAAGAGTTGAGGGTTTGGAAAGGTTTAAACAATGTGTTGTTTAATAGTTGTATCGATGGATGTCTATTCATCCTCAATGAACTGTAACTATCCTGCCAACTGAGACAGGAAAGTGTCTTATGCATTTTTTATTCATGTTCTCTGTTCTTACTTTACATCGTTGTTTTTATTGACGGAACTGAATGTCGAGCTTTGCCTTTGTTTAATGATATCTGTCTTTGATCTTGGTTATGTTGTGAATCTTTAATCCTCTAATTTATGTTTGGATTGAGTTTTGAATCATTCTTGCCTTCCCCCCACCCACCCAATTGAAGAGATGTTTTAGGTTCTATGCAACCGAATGTAGAGATATCGAGCACTAGCGAAGCGATTCTCTACTTGGTTTCTTCGATTTCCTTGCAGCCAGATTTGATTGAGATTTTGAATCACTATCGCCTTGCACCCATTACCGAAGGAATATTTTAGGCTCTACGTGACCGAACATACAGATATCGAGCCTCGGCAATAGTAATTCCTTGTTTGATTTTTTATGTTACATTGGCAATGGTCATTTTTTGTTATTCGGTTTAGACATCACACATTCTTTAGTCCCAAGCCCGAGAGGGATGCATGTATTTTGAGGCTCTGGCAATATATGACCATAGTGAGTTGGACCTCAAATTATCTTAGATGGGCTTGAAGTGCGAGCAGGATTTCTTTCATTCTCTGTTTTACTTCGTCATTGCTACCTTCGATTCTCTTTTGATTCTAAGAGCTTCTGCCCGAGAGGAAAAATCTTAAATCCTCTTTCATCGTTGGTGACTCGAGAGGGCATATGGCAAATGAGTTACGTCTGAAGAACTCTTAGCAATCCTAAGCTTTGTTTCTGAATCGTTTTCTCTCCTAAATCATCTAAATGTTCTTTGTGACATATCGATTTCCTGCGATACCTATGAGGGTTATCTTTATCACTTTGAGGCGAATGCAATCCAACCGTAGTTGTCTTATCCTTTGTTTATTTCCTTTTGAATGCCTAGGTACTTAGTTGCTGCAAAGTCTTAGCTCAATGCAGAGAGGAAAGCTCGATTTATTCATCTAAGCATTGTGCGGAGTGAAGATTGCACCAAATATACGAACTTCTTCATGTGTGCAACCTGGATTTCCCATGAGCATGAGAGTGTCGCGACTAAGACGAGTGTCTTTCTACCACAAAGTTGACCATATACACACATTTAGAGGCATTCAATCGCTTTTACTCATATCAAACATAGTACAGGAACTTGAGTTTTATAGGGCTTGTTTGGTATTGGAACCAAGCTGCTTGGTTCCCCAAACACTATAAGATGGCCTGGTTTCCGAGGTGGAACCAGGCCACCTTTTTTGAGGTGGAACCATGGTCAAGTGACCCTGGTTGGTGGCTTCACTTTTTTTTTTTTTCTTTTTTTTTATATGACGATTTCTATTTTTTAACTTTTCAACATTTTTGTTTTACTATTTTTCTTTTTTTTTTTCTTTCTTATATAAAATAATTTATTTAATAATTATTGTCTTTCTTATATAAAATAATTTATTTAATAATTATTGTTTATTACCTATTATTATATTAAAAAGACTAATATTTTGTTAAATATGATTTATTTAAAAATGATTTTTTATATTTATATAATATATTTTAACAAAAAAATTTCCATAAAAACATTTTATTTATACTTTTATTTTAATTATTTAATAAAATTATATTTTATAATTACAATAATCATTTTTAATTTAAACCCCACCAAAAATTCATCCATCACATTAACATTTTCTTATCACATCAACTTCATGTTTCCTCATCATTACGTTCCACTCTATCCAAACACACCTCGAACTAATCTATCAATTCAACTATTCAGCGAGAACTTAGAAGGAACTGCGATCCCGTTTCCAAATGTAGACATAGGGAAAGCACCTCCCGTAAGCCATCAAAGTACGTTTCTACTTATTGTCTTGCACTCTCCAGATTTTGTTATTGCTTCTACGCTATTCTTATATTTCGAAAATAGCAAAAACATTAGATTTCTTATATTACCTTTACTCATGTTATTCCTTTAACCCCGTTTTCAGCATTTCGTTTTATTGCCGAGTTAGTTTCAAAGCACTTTTGGAAGATTTCACAAAGTTGTTTCCTGTGGATCGAACCTCAAGTACTACAATGATGTTTTTTATACTTGTGGATCACTTTCGATAGTGTAGAGAGATTATAAACTTTAAGACTTCATTCAACATTTTCTTATGTATTTAAAAGCAATATACTAGTGCAAAGGGTTGACATACGTTTCGGAGCTTCTCGCTTCTTATACTTGTCCCTTTTACATTAAGCGTGTCAGTTTCATTTCACATGGCATTCTCTATACACACTTTATGCGAGTCAATTTCATACATAATTTACAAAATCGGGTAATAATTTGAGCAGATAGATTAATAGCACTCGAACACATAACTTTCTCTACGAATATCATATAAATCTAATTCCAAAGCCAACAAAAGTAAACTTGTTAAAGATTAATCTCAATTAATTTAAGAATGTATATTATCTTACAAAAGCCTCAAGAAATCTAGTAGTAAAATCTAATAAATATATATGTAGCTATTGTACCATTTATATCTTTTACCATTCAATCTATTTTTAAGTTCAATATTTTAATTATAAGATTATAATTTATAGCATAATTTCTTATCAGTTCTACTAACCCTATCCAATCGGCAAAACATATGCTCATCTCTTTAAACATAACTCGCTGTATACATCATTTTGATGTGATGCAAAAACTGCAAAGATTAGACTTAAATAGGTTCATGTTGTATAAAATTCATAATTTTAAATGACTTTTTCCGGGCCATTTAATTAAGAACATGCACTATTCGGTCATACAAGAAAACAACATCTAGAGGTTTCATAAACTATTTAATTCTATTAAATAACTTAAAATTAACATATTCCTATTATTAATTTGAGACCTGACTGATCAAATCATTACTAAATAGAATTGTTCAATCATCTAAAGCAATAAATTACCAAAATAAAATACCAAGGTTCATCATGCAAACCTTCTTCCTTGTCAAATGCCTTTATCTTCCTTATTGGCATCCTATCCGATTGGCTTCATTCCAATAGTAATTTAAATGATTTATTGAGATAAGGCAAGGAATTCGGATGTGCTCATGAATGAATAACTGTTGGAAGTAGAGTGAACATATATACACACACACCCATAACTTCAGATCGCTCTACATGTTATGAATTTGACCCAGATTGCCTTGAACTCGACCAAGTTGTCAAATGCTCTCGACGTTTCATGAGACCGACCCGAGTCTCCCACACACTCAGCCTGAGATCCTTCACGAAAACCAACCCCTATTTCCTACCACCTGGCTCGAGTTCTACCGAGCCGAAACACCTCTCCTCTTTTTAAAAAGCTAGACTTTGACTTGGGTCTTCACTTTGACCCTGCCAAATTTCTGACATTATTTTTTTCATATGGTTGTTTAATTCCATAATTTCCCTATATTGATTGTCAGAATGTCACTCGAATTTTCATAACTTGATCAACTATTGACCATTGACGCGTGACTATATTGGTTACACAACGTTAAAAAACCCATGCAATAATAATGAAGGATGAGAGATTTTAAAGCACCATCAAATTCATGTATATTGTTAAACATCATAATTATCGAGCAAAGTTACTGAACGATTATTATTGAATAAACACTACAAGAATTTCATCCATTAGTGACGGGATTATCTGTAACAAATCTGGAAGTGATTTTGTCGCAAATCACATTAGTGTCCGACTTGCTACAAATTTGAGACAGATCGTATCCGTCGTTAAAAACTCGTTGCTAATAGCGACCAATATTTCTGTCCCTAATTCAGTAGCTAATTCTGAGTGTTGTCGTCACTAATCAATCTCTATTTTGTGACAATTCTGAATTGTCAGAATGTAACTAATTTGTCACTAATTTGTAGCTACAATAGTACAATTGGCAAACAAATAAAAAATTTTGTGTGATTAATTTGTCCTTATACCGTGGCTAAATTTTATTGTAATGGATTTTCACGTTTTGCAACCTATCACAAAATCATCCCAAATTCGTCAGAAATTAATGAAAAATTTTTTCAACAAAAATTACTTATATTAAATTAGCAATTGCACAATAATATAAATGAAACATATATCACAATAAACATAACAAAATCTTTATATATGATAATCAACATCATCAAATAGTCAAAAGAAAAATGAAATTCTCCATCACAAGTAGCAAATGGCTTAAATAATATGTGTCATATAAGTCCAATTTAACAAAAATAATGACAATATAACAAATCTTTAATGTCGTTCTACATGTCTCATAAAACATCCTCATCGTCAATTGCTTCTTATATTGGAAGACGAAGTACTCGGTCCAACATCATCTATTGAATTGATCGCATTTGAGCAAATGTTCAAATTCTCCTCTCAATTGACAATAATTATCCGGCATCGGTCCAAATACATTCCTTCATGCGATCATCCACAACATCTTAAAACGATAACTATTTCATCTTTAAAAGCAAACATGTTATTGCATCAAATTGAATAAATAAATAAATATGATTTCCTAAAGAAAGAAAATAATGGGCTTAGTAAAAGGGAGAAAATAATGGGAAGGAGCACCTAGATGGATTATGGAAATCTCGAAGAATCCACCGCTCCTAATCACTTCATCGACTTCCAAACACAGAACAATTTCATGAATAATTAGAGAGTAAGATAGAAGGAAAGTTAAAAAATTATAAGATGAATTTATATGCAAAAGAAAAGGAAGACAACTTTTTTTCTATAAAGAAAAGGCTTTTGATAAATTGAGAAGATATCTTTTATTTACCATGGTCCTGCAAAAATACCAAAAAATAGAATATGATGGTGCAAGATGAGTTCCCATATAACAAATACAACATTAGATAAAATTGTAGCACCAAATATAAAAAAAAGAGTGCCCATATACAACTTTAAGTAAATCAAACAAATCTTCATATGTCAACGTGAAGCTCACATGATAATAGGATCACGCTTAGAAATCAACAACTATGAGCTATATTAAATGACATGAACTTTTGAGGATTTTGACAGCCCTTCTTCCACTACAACACATTGGCATTGGAGATCATAAGTGGCGAGAAAAAATAGAGGCATTTAACAATTTCAAGAATGATGCAAATCTAGACAGGATAAGAATTTTTTTGCATGCTTGATTGTATATAATAACATGATCCAAAATTGACTATCTCAAGAAGGAAACAATTCATTTGTAGTCTCCCTAAACAAAAGCAAGCAGGAAGTAGGACTAGGATGAGTCTTTAAAAATTTTAATGTAAGAAACATATGAAAGTTAAAATTATTAGTTAAGTTGAGCTTTTATTATGTTGACAAGATCTTGTTAAGTGACATGACAAAAAATAAAGACAAGTGAATTGGGAAAAATATAGACTATTTTAACCGGATATGATGATGAAAAATAAAACCTCTATATCCGCACAAGTTCAACTCATATTCCAAAAATCAGTCATTCTTTTCCCTCCTTTTTGCTTCACCTTTAAAGCTCTGATGGTCTGGAAGACCAGAAAAAGTTCTTGTGGCTCATCTTTCACCTAGATTCAATAATATCCAAATAGAAATTAATGTCACTGATAAGAAAGTTATAATGCATTATTAACAATATTGGATACAAAAGTCTATTGTACCAATTAAAAAGGTTAGAGTGCATGTAAAAGAGGGAGACTGCAAAATTGGTACTAATACAAAGACAAACGAAATGTCCAAAAAGGTCATTACTTAAATTGTCTACCATAAAAATTAATGAAAAAATCTCTCAAAGTTGCCAAACATTGAACAACAATGTCTTTCCTCTAGAGATCATGCTTCAATAAGTCTTTTATGAGCCACCCATTCTATTTGTGCACCCAAAACAAAAAAAGTTACGAATTAGATGGACTCTTAAATGACGTGAAGCAGAAATCATCCAAACATGTAAGTTTTAAAATATTACAAAGGAAACACTGTACCTCCAACTAATCAATTAAATAAATTAGTTGTCTCTATGCATCCAACAGAATAGAGGCACTATGTTGATAAGGAGGGGAGAAATTAAGACCTGCACAGAATGACAAGTGATCTCACTAACACATACGTATCACAGAAGATGATCTTGTCAATAACCCCGATCTTGCGTCCCCACTGATGATCCCAAGCGACCCTGTCAACTAACAATGCATTTTAGGGATTCTTTCATAAGATGAATAACTACTGGTTCCTCGTCCAAAAAAAAAAAGCCCACTGGTTCAGGATATTCAGAAATCCTGACACGCATATGCTTGACCTATTTACAAACAAGCGATAGTTAAATGTTAACATAAAGATAGGATTTTTTTTAGCGGAATGTTCAATACATTTTTTTTATAAACATGAACCTCATAACACATGTTCGAATGTAGGGATTCAACTCAGATTTTCCTAATGGGTGACTAAATAAGACATTCCACATTTCTACTTCAGTAATTAAATTAATTTTAATCTATGTACACTTACAATATGAAGGAGAGATTGAAACATACCGACAGAAAAAGAGGTAGGTCAGCCAAGCATCTTCTTTGTTAGAGAGAGAGAGAGAGAGAGAGAGACCTGAAGATGGTCGGACATCTTCCACATTTCTACAGAGCAAAAGTAGAAAAGGGCAAAAAATTTCAGAAAATGAATAATAAAAAAGCAGATGAGAGATCGAGGAGAACATGATGAACCTACCAAATCACCGTCGCAATCGATCGGCATTTGTCGTTGCAAAGATCGTCGACCATCTCTGGGCATCAAAGGGTCAGGAGGGTTTTGTTTTGGGAGGGATGGAGTGCAGTCGTAAAAAGTTTTCATGGAAGAGGAGGGAAATATTCTTTTTCCTATTGTTATGTACTTATTGAATACTTGTGCAATATTTTCTGTAAAATTTGTTTTTAATTTCTGATTATTTAATAATTAAAAAAAAAATTCTGAATTATACTATCATTTTACAATTTTTATAAAGTTATTATGTGAAATGATTACGTATAAAATATTTTATGTAAAAAACACTATTATGTGTTTTTCTGAATACGTATAAAATATTTTGTGCAATTTTTATATTTTCTAATTATTATACTTACAAAAAAATTTCTGAATTCAACAACTCAATTGTGAACATATTGAAAAAAAAACATACAATATATGTTCCTAATAATTTTACATGCGTCCATCATGTTATCAAATATATATATATATATATATATATATATATATATAAGAAATATTAATGTGCTACCATAAAAACTGATAGTATTGTGCGATCACATGATTGGGGTCGTCCGATCCACCTAGGCGCACATCAAGGGGCACCATTATGCCATCATCTCCTGCAACCTCCCATCCAACGCCCTCGATGCCATCCGCATCATGTATGACACATGCCACATTGAGGAGATAACTAGGTCGGCGCACATGCTCACCACCCAGGACATCATGCAGACCTACCACGACCATGCCCCCAAGGAGCCCACCTCCCTATGTAGGCTTTCGATGGTTCGACCGTGCTATCGTTGTCCCTAGGAAGGCCATTGTACTATCTCCAATGCCAAGCTTCATAGAGGAAGATTTCCTCGTTCAGCTGAGAAGTTGCGTGAGGCGGACAACGGGGCGACCAGACAGAGGAGGAGGAGGAAGAAGAAGGAACTCGTTGAAGAGATAAAAAAAGGTTGATGTCGTGTGAGGGAGAATGTCACCTCGGCAACCTGCAACGAGAAGCATATGTCATAGATCTCATTGACAACTTGACAACTCCTTGATGCTTGAGTCCTTATCGAGTGGTATTTGTCATAGATCTCATCAGAGAAGGCAACAACACAGAGGGATCGCCGGTGAGGCGAGTCGAGATTTGGCGTCCACATTTGGAGAGCATCTTGGAGATCTTTGGTGGCATGGTTTGCATTTGAGACAGATTATAGATAAATTAGTGTCACAATTTAGTGACAGATTATTTACAAATTTGTTACAATATACCGACTAAAATTAGTGACCATAATTTTTGTAGTTAATGTGATCACAACGTTGTCACTGCATCATCAGTTAAGTTTAGGAAGATGGTACACTGAATGTATCCCAATTCAGTATTAAATTTGTAACTATTTGCGACAAAACTCGAGACAGATTAAAGACATATTAGTGTTACAATTTAGGGACAGATTACTTACAGATTTATTACAATATATTGACTGATATTAGTGACCGTAATTGTTGTAGTTAATGTAGTCACAACCTTGTCACTATATTGTTGGTTAGGTTCGTGAAGATGGTACACTAAATGTGTCCCAAATCTGTCACTAATCCATCTTTAATTGTGACAATATTGTTACAAAAAATGGAGTAGCTAAAATCGGTAGCTAATGAATCAAATTCTTGTAGTGAAAGTACACTATCATTATTATCGAGCATGGATATCGAACCATTTACCGAATATAACTATCGAATCATTATTACTGAATCATGTTATCATTGTTTATTGATTTATTAGATCATTTTTATCATCAGAATTGCATGATATTACCAAGTCATGATATCTCTCATTGATCACATATTTATTGATAATATTCATCTAATATTATTGAAACCCTCTTGCTCACGTCTCATGCAAAGATACGTCTTTGTTTAAAGTTTATCGATTTATTATAGTTGAAGAATTATTTATTGTATATTATCATTGTTTATCCACTTGGACTATAAAGTTCACGAAAGAATTGTCTCCATGTATTTGATTCCCACAACCCACAGGATCATGTCAATGATAATGGATGAAGTAATGTACTGCGATGATGCTCCGACCATTGAAAAACACATGAACTTAGAGACTTATTTACCTTTCTTCTTATATTTCATGTGGACCATGATGTAATAATTATGGAGTATGTTATTTTAAACTTTATAATAACTCTTAAACTTCTACACCTTATAACTTTCCTATTTTATTTTCTATTAATTCATTTCTTTTTATTTGGTAATGTGTCAAAATTGTTGATCACTCTTAGTTAAATACTTAGTTTGTAATACCCCAAATTTTCATTAAAGGACGATTGGACTTTGTGTCCAATCCCTCGTGATCTCCTCTATATAAAGTCTCATATTTCTATTGTTCACCTCTTTTCTCCAAATCTCTTAAGGCTAGGGCTTGAGGAAGGAGAAAGAGAAGAACAAGGAGGAGGAAGAAGAGGAAGAAAGAGGAGGAAAATCTAAAAGAAAGATATGTAAAGGGGATCCAAATTTCTCTCTTGTCTCTCAATGTTCTTCCTATAATGGATTGAGAGCAAAAGGACACAATGTTCTCTTATTGGATTGTGATTGAGGTTCTTATTTATTGATTAGATCTGAGTATGTTTAAGCTTTCATGATTAGATCTATGCATACACAAGATTTTATGATCCGATCAAATAGTTAGGGTTCATAAATTGTTCATATTATTAAAAACTTAGGGACGAACCCTATATCTTAGAAATTGCATGGATTATGATTTTTAAAATGTTCTTTTAATCATACAATGCCTAGGAAATGTATATGTTTTGATTCTGAATGTCATGGATCATTTTCCCCAAATTCTAGATGAAAAATCGTGTAAAAATCGAGCTGACGATAGAACTCCAGAGTTCTATCATAGCTGTGATGCCTCCTATCACGCTCGTGATAGAACGCCTAAAATCTGTTAAAAATTGGGTTTTTGTCATGCCCATGATAGACTATGTCACAACCGTGACAAAGCTCAGGCACGGTCGTGACCCTCTCTTGGCACGGCCGTGATAGAAGGAAAATTTTTAGGATTCTATCATGGCCGTGACGACCTGTTTCCAGTCATGACCGTTGTTGAAGTAGTGTATAACATATTAAATGTTATTTTCATGGTATTATTAGTACGTATTGATGTTTGTTGATTGTATAAGAACTTAGATACACGTACTTGCATGTTCCCCACGTAACTATATTAAAATATGAAGTTTGAGTCTTGAGAGACATAAATATTTGTTGATTTTATAGCATAATAGATCCAGTTGTGGATGATATTACAAGTCGACTCCCTATGGTCCTTTATTGGATTTTTTATCTGAAATGATCGTTACACACATCGATAATAGTGTATCATTCTGATGTCACCCTCGAACGAGAATTCAGAATAATCATTACAATGGTGTGTGCATTCTAATGCCACCTTCGGACGAGAGGGGAGCATTGTCTCCACGGCTTAGCTAACCTATTGAGAGGACGATGACATAAATTCCACCTATCAGAAGATATAATCTAAATGAAAAGGCTAATGATCGATGGAATGGAATGATGTCCCACGAAAATGAAAGTAGAAAGGGTTATAAAACAACCATGAGAAAAGTTATGGAAGCAGCGTTATGGTAAGTGAACTTCACTTATATGCTTATGGAAATGAATGAATGATTGTTATGAATGCACATATATACCTTCTGGTATGATGATTTGACTACATGTTTTCATGCTATTGTTATAGATGATGATAGATTGATGTTAATGAATGACATGTAGATCACACATAAGTACATGGCATGCATATTGTTTATTCTTTTACATAAAGATGACATATCATGTAATGTTCTGGATCATAGCATCGCATGCATGACTTTTACATACTATAACCAAGGAAACCTCTACACCATGAATCCGCGCAGGTGCCCAATGATTGAATGGATGGTGGCTCAACTCATGACAGCAAAGATTGCACACTAGTCTATGAATTTTAAAGTCAAGTGTTGTTTAGTATATTAGACTATGATTTTTAAAATGTTTCTTCTGATGACATTTGACTATGGTTTTCAAATGTTTTAATTGCGATTAGTGATATTTCAATTCTATAATATTATTTTTTATGTTTTATTGAAGTCTTCCGTTATATTTCAATAGAGTTATTTTATCTTATTTAATGACCTTATGCTTTCGCATATTAATAAAAAATTATATTTTATTATGATTATGTTATGACGAACGGACTAGCCGAATGACCTAATTGTTCTTGATAATTAAGAATAGAATTTCGGGGTGTTACATAGTCAAAGATATATTGTTCGTAACATTTTTAGGATTTTTTTTCCACTCGAAATCCTGATGTTCAGAATTACTAGCACCTAACTAATTTTTTTGATCAAAATAATGATTCCAAAAACCGAATTTGGTACTCCTAGCCCAGCCAAACCACTTGAAATACAATCTTGATAATTGTGCCAAGTTGTCGGAAATTGATTTGGAGCGTTAAATTCCGAGGCCAATGGTAACTCTATTGGGACCTTTATATGCAAATTAAGTAAATAAAAAAAATGGAAAGTCGTTATACTTATGCAAAAGTTACGATTTTTTTCCGATCACGACTGCGTCCTGCCACCTAAAAATTCATGTCTTGAAAGGTGTCGTGTAGAGAAATTTTTACGCAGGGGGGGAGAGACGGGTTTGACTAGTTGGAGATTTATAGGGTACCGAATTCTAATTAATCGTAGTGAATTCTTAACTAAAACTATTTAGCTAATTTCAATCAAAATCATGAGGATTAATCTCTTAGTTCAAATTTAAATCCCAAAAAAACTAATCTAAATTCTCTGTTTACTTTTCTCTCCTTAATCTCTTGCTTTATCTCCCTCTTTAATATAAATTTAAAGAATAAACTACATAGTAATATGTAATTTATTTTTCAGAAATCTGGGACGTCACATTTATATTTCATATATATATATATATATTAAATTTAATTTTCTGCATGTACAACCAAAAAAAAAAGATGTGCATAATCTTCCACGGAATGCTAAGTAAGATGGACCACTGTTAGCCCTCTTAAAAGGACGATTGGGCGGCCCATATCTCCCGTCCCATTGACAAATATGGTTCAAGCGACTTCAAATTTATTTTTCTTTTTTTTTTTACTTGGCACCTAAGCAAACTTTTGTGTCTGAAAAGAGTTAGGAAATGGCAAAGGGATTGAAATTGTCAATAAAATCTTTCATTTTGTCAATTTGAAGTGGATTGCAAGGAAGAAAAATGGGCGTCCAAATCGATTGTGCTAATCATTAATCAACTCTCTCTCTCTCTCTCTCTCTCTCTCTCTTCTTTGTTTTGGTTTTTTTCGGTAGTGCCTTCTTTGTTTTGTGGTCCAAAACAATGTTTTCCTGCACTCATCAAGGTACAATATGTGATGATAGGTGTCGTCCCTCCATATGGGGTCCATGGCCCCCCACCCACCCCGAATGGACACAGAGAAGAATGGGAGGCATTGCAAATGCAAGTGGACTAAATAAAGCCTCTCTCTCTCTCTCTCTCTCTCTCTCTCTCTCTCTCTCCCCCAAAGGGGGGCCATGAAACAGACTAGTAGACCAAGATCTTGTCTGCCAACACAGAAGTCTGAGGAAGACAAAAAGGACGCCGGACCAAGATGAGCTGAAGCTTTCGCCATTTCATAGCGAGAGAGGGAGGGGAGGAGGACCCCTCGCCTGTTCGCCTTTAAATTCCTCCTACCCCCTGTCACGCTCATTTCTGCTCTATTTTGTTTCTTCTTATTTTGTTTCTTCTTATTCTTTCTTTTTCCCCACTTTCTGCTCTGAACAAGAACAATGGTAGTAATATGAGCATTTCAACTTTGGATGGCCACTGAACAGATCAATGATAGACCCGAGAACTCAATAAAAGCACCGACTTGCCGCACTCCGGGCTGGTGCTGTGATGTCTGTATCACGTCGCATCTCTCTCACTCTAAAAAAAATCTCATTTATCCGTTCTTATTCAAGTTTTTTATGATAAATCTCAAAATTATGACTATAATTAAATGTGATTGTCCATCTAATGAGTAACGATGCTGATGCTCAAATTTGTCTTTATTATTTAATTTGTAGGACAATCTTTGGATTGTCGTCGAGACCTAAGTTTAATTCAGCCATACACAATCAATAGGTTTAATCGTCAAAAAATCTTGTGGAAAAGTTCTTGTCCAAGACAAATATTAACAAATCAACGAGAATTTCCTCACTTTACAATTTCAAAGCGGGATATATACGTCATGTCATCTAAAGTTATTCTATTATGCAATCCTCTTGCAAACGTTGGCTGAGAACAAAATCATCACATCAAAACTTAAATAAGAACTTGACGGAACCAATATTATCAAAATCGGATCGATCGATTCAATCGCGAATCAGCCGATAGTTCGGTCTAGTTACATCTTAGAATTGATTTTGATGTTAAATTAGAAAAAATCGATTGAACCGACCGATTGAATCGGACCGATTGAACCTAGTTCCATTCAAATTTTGAAAAAAAATAAAAAAAATGATAAAAATTGGAAAGTTTAAAAAGGAATATAAGGAAGGTTAAAGAGGAGGAAATATTATATGTATACAATTAAATAGGAATTGAAATAAAAAAAGGTAAGTATTACAATTGAATAACATAAATGGATAATTATAAGTGGAATAAATAAAGGAAATAAAAAGGCAAGTGTTAAAGAAAAATGAAATAAGAATAATTTAAGATAAAATTTATTAATATAGCATCTAATATCATTAATAATATATATTAAATAATAACAATCTATTTATATTTATATGCTAATAATTGTTATTTATCATTGTTAAAACTTTTAATAAATGAAAATTATGTTTATATTAATTTTTAATATTATTAATAGGTTATTAGTACAATATTCATATACTATATTGTATCATTATAATTATTAAAAATAATATTATTTTTGTTGATAATGCTTTGAATCTAAATCTAATAATAACCTTACGTGGGACCTTGTATAATCAGGCTTCAGCAGATATTGCTAGTGGTCTCATTGTAGGTGAAGGAAATAACTACATATAAACTCATCACCTTCGTGTTTTGCCTATGTGAAACTATTCAATGAGACAATCTTGATCTTTAGACATCATGTCGTTACAATCTTTCTCAATAAAGGGCTCAACGTTCTCGTTGAGTGGGATCCGTATTGGCTCATAATCCGTATTTTTCACATAGCTCAAGTGAGCACGCGATGTCTATTTTGTCACCATTCTTGTATGCGGATGATGAACAGACATTGCTTCAACAGTAACTTATTATTGAGAGACTTCATCATATACAGACTCCCAAGTCTCAACCATAGATTGATCGTCTTTTCTTCATCTACAATCTCGATTATCACATCATCCGTCAGACACCTTTTTCATCTGTAACTTCGATTATTACCTCATTCGTGAACAAAACTTAATGATTTTTATAATTTTTAAGATGATTTTAATTGTTTAAAAATTTGACTAGAACATATTGTTCATGAATATTTGGATGCAAAATTAAGAAGAAGCACAATGTTCTAACCCTTAATCCTATACCACACACCAAGATCACTCCGCAAGAACTCATAATATATAAAAATAATAATGAATGATGATACATGGCAGAGTGTCATGATTACAAAATAACTTTGCATCACCATCATATTACGTGGAAACTTAAAAACATGTTATCGTTCAATCAAAGTCAGCAATAAATCGGAATGGTCCAAAATCTTAAACTCGCATCCAACACACGAGTGGAGAGGCCGACGACGACGACGATGATCGATGATGTGATGCCGTGCGTGCGTGCCCTGCCCTCCAAGGATCGACGGGCGTTCAGATTTTGTATCCTTCAAATTTTATTTTATTTTAGTTTTATTATTCTTTTTAATTTGTGGTCCACAAGCACTAAGACGTGGACGGTTAGGCGAGGCCAAGCGATTGGAAGGAGTTAGGCACCGGAGTTGTATCACAATCACATCAACATGGGATGATGGTTCAGCAATTGATCCCCCGAGATCTTAAAGAATGATCAAGATCAACCCCTTCTCTTCTCTTCTCTTCTCTTCTTTTCTTTTCTTTTTTCTTTCTTTCTTGTTTTCTCTCTCTCTCTCTCCTCAGTTGTCTCTACCTCTCTCATTCCGTATCTTTCTACCAGCTCACGTCTCATCCACCACGGCTTCAAAGATTTCGATAGAACTGATCATCGAACCTAGTCCTAGGGTTAAGAGTCGTTCCAGCACCCAAATGAAGCAAAACTCTAGAAAGATATGCATTGCTTGCCGGCTGAGTTTGGCACTTTGGCTTATCTTACAAATAAGTAAGTGAAATATTTTTTGGGATAATATATAAAATTTGGAATAAGTTAACTCTTAAATTGGATGTGTATGTAAGTCATTGATAATTTTGATCTAATTCAAACTCAACACATAGCCAATAAAAAAAAATTTTAATAAGAGCTTAACAAAATTCAAATCATTGATGTCTGATATCATGTTAAATTAGATGTGCTAATCAATTTTTCTAAAAACTTAATTCTTTAGAAAGAATAATATTTATAATTTTATATTCTTAATATTAATATAAAAAAATAAAATGAAAGTGTTATTTATCTCACCTTGTTCTTTATTTTATTATATTTTTTTCCGCTTTTGTTACTTTATCATCTTTTCCACCCTCTGGTATTCGTCTATGAAACATAAACAAAGTTAACAAACCTTATAAACAAACTAAATATATTGAATTAAATAGTAAGATAATTTTCATTTGAAATTTATGGTCAGTATTTACAATTTTAATTTAATTTGATTTGAAGAATACAATTGTCGATTGCACATTAAAAAGCTTGTCAACATTTTTTGTTGAGATAAATCGCAACAACTCATATTATAAATTCTTGTAAATAAATTCCAGCACTTAAAATGCTTATCATATCTCATAAAAAAAACTATTAAAAAAGCTATGAAGCTAGTGAACAGATATTTACTACAGCGGCAACAAGCAAAACAAAAGACAAAGAAAAAAAAAAGAAAGGAAAAGGAAAGGATGGCAAACTCGGTGATCTTAATCACAATCTTCAAAAAAAATTTAAGAGAAATTGGGATTCGACTTTCATGGAATGGGACGATTTGGTCCTCTTTTTCAGAAAGAGAATGATTGATACTGACGTCCACAAATTATCCAATCTCTTTCCGTTAATCTTTATCCGCGGGGTGAGACTTTTGGAACGACGCTACGACCACTCATACGGGCTGTGCGATGCCTCGCATGCCGCATGGTATGATACCACAAATAATGAATACACAAGAGAAATTTCCAAATTTTATAGTATATATATATATATATGCTGTCTTTTCTGTTTCTTTTCGTTTTCACTGAAGCCCCCAAACAATTTAACTCGTCACTATCTGATGGGAACAAGAAAGAAAAAAGAAACAGTCCATATCGGTAAACGCAATATAGAAAAAACAAAATAGCGGTAGTGTAGGGGTGAGTGTGAAAGAGAGAGAGAGAGAGAAAGAGAGAGAGGGGCAACTGCTCATGACCTCATATGCACAATTGAGCAAAGAGTAAAGAGAGATTACAAGCATCTCAATTCTTGAACCCATATTTTTTATTTATTTATTTAAATGCTTTGCTGCCAACTAACAAATCATGAGATCATTATATTTAAAGAAACGTCATTTTTCTATAAAAGTAATAAAGAAGGATTAATATTAATGCTAGTATATCCTTTTTTTTCCAAAATATGGACAAAAGCCAAAAGGATATATGAGAGCAAAAGAAAGAGAAGTGACATGTCCCTCCATCGGATTTGTACATCACCCACCTCCATATATCTCCAAAACCGTTACCAAAATTTCCTCCTTGAAATGTGGAAGAATATACCCGTACATTCCCCACCGTTACGCTACCGAGTTTCTCTTCTTTTTTTCCTTTTTTTTACAAGGGGAAGCAAAAAAAACGTATTGCTAAAAAGAGGTGACGTGGTAGATGGGCTTGTGGGACGTAGTGGGCCCATTAGAACTCCCTGGGGTCCACGAATATGGAGGGCGGCGGCGGGGCCTTGGTCCAGTCGCCGAGGGCGCCGCCGTCGAGATACCCCTCAGCGAGCCGCTTCACGCACCAGAGGTCGTCGGCGCACGAGAGCCGGCGCCAGTGGGGGATCCCCCGCCGGAGCGGCTCGCAGGCGGCGACCTCAATGGCAACCACCCGCACCCCGTAGTCGCTGGCGGCCATGTTGTGAGCGTGCCGGCAGAGCGCCTCGACGAGCTCCGCCGCACGGGGGCCCTCCCCGCCCAAGCCGTACAAGAAGTAGAGGCCGAATGGGCGGAAGAGGTCCGGAACCGAGGGGATCCGGAGCCACGGCGCTGCCCGGTCCACCACCCGGCTCGCGGTGGCGATCCCCCTCCGGAGTCGCCCGGCGCCGCGCACCTCCAACCGGAACACCTCCTTGGAGTTCCACACGCTGAGCACCGCCCAGGAAGGAGGCGGGTCGGCCAAAAAGGCATCGGCGCCGCCGGTGTCTGGCCAGTGGTGCCCGGCGGGGACGGCGAGGAAGGTGCCGAGTGATAGGGGGTTGCGAAGGACGGCGTCAATATCGCGCGGGAAGAACTCGGTCGCTGCGAATCGGAGGCGGTAGAGCCGTTCGGCGTCGGCGGGGTTCAGGCGCAGGAGGGCGATCCGGCGGCGAGGTACGGGGAGGCGGTGGGCGAATACCGGTTGGACAAGGATCGTCGGCGTACGGAACTTTGAATAGCCGCACCGGCCAGTGAACAGGCTGATGGACGCCTCGTTGCCCTTCTCCGTCGCCATGTACGCGTACTCCGCCCCGTTCTCCCTGAACCACTCTTCCATTCTTTGCACCAGCTTCAAACCAATCCCTCGTCGTCTACATACGAATAGAGAAGATATTATAAATTACTAATTAAAAGCTATGAGTAGATGCCAAGTAGAAAAAATGTTTAATAGGGGGTGATAGCTACCGGTGGTAAGGGGAGACGCGGAGGCCGAGGAGGTAGGCGACCTTGCTGTAGATGGGGGCGGCGGCGCCGTAGGCAGTAGCCCCGGCGGCGGATGCGTGCTTGTGGGGCTTTCCGTCGCTGCCGCATGCGACGGTCTTGGTGCAGCCGCGGACGACGCCGACGATTTCGCGCTCCGGCCGGCCGGTGACTACTATTTCCGCCACCTTCAAGTTTGAAGCAATGGATTAAACTATCAGATCGCTAGCAGCAGAAGAAGATGAGACGAGTTGAAGCCAAAGCTACACAACACATCAACACACGCGGTGGTAGAGAGAGAGAGAGAAAGACGAAACGTACGTACCAGCATGAGGAAGGCGGGGGAGTGCCGGACGCGGCAGACGGGGTCGCCGAGGAGGTCGGTGAAGAGGGACATCTTGCCGCTGGGGCCGACCTCGCACACCCGCTCCAGCGCCTCGACGCCGGCGCAGTCCCGCTCGGCGTCGAACTCACGCACAACAACGACCACCACCTCCTCGTCGTCCGTTGCTACCACTGCCGCCGCCGCCACCATGTTAAATCTTTTCGAGCTCGCTCTCACCAACTGTATAACTGACGATCTCCTCACCTCCTTAATTAATTTCTTATAATAAAATATCTCCGGGACGTTTACAACCACCACTACCTCCACCTCCACTACCACCACCACCACCACCGTAATCTCCTCAGCTCACGCAACAAGGCTCGACCAAGTCATGGGCCAAAACGGCAAGGGATGTGGGAACTAAATGATATATTGTATATTATATATTCATATATATATATCTGGAGAGAGAATGAGATAGAGCTTTCGGTCCACTTCTTCTCTCCTTCAAACTACTTTTAATAGCAACAACTTTTAACTGCACTACAACGGACACGATCACGTGTAGGAGAAGGAGAAGAAGAAGTAGAAGTAGAAGAGAAGAGAAGAGGAGGGGAAGAGAGAGAGAGAGAGTAGAAACGAAGAGGTGGATCAGCAGAGCACCACTCGTTTTCTCTCGCTGCTCTCGTTAGTTTTTTTGGTGCGGGTATCAGATAGCGATCGATGAGTTGCCAGGCGACGGCAATCTTTCGGGCTGGAGATGTGTGTCGCGAGTGTCTTTTGCTGAGATTGGAAGGGTTGGGAGGCGGTCTTGTTTGGTTCTTTTGCTTCAACGCAGAGTTGTACTAGTAACCAGTAAGTGGGGTGGGGTGGGGGGGGGGGGGGGGGGGGGGGGGGGGGAGAAACAGAGGGAGAGAGAGAGGTGGTAGAAAAAGACGTGTGTTGTGTGTACTCGGAATAAGCTGGTCTGGTTAGGCTCACTATTTATACCCGTTTTCTGAATAATACACATGAATAGAGATGATGAGAGTGGGTCTTGTGACTCGATGTGACAGAGGAAGAAGGGCCACCACTTGGCTTTATAGAAGGTTACATATCATGGTACGAATCATAATTATATTATGCGGAAGATAACGATGATGAGAATAATAATAATAAATAGTAATTACTCATAATTAGCAATAATAGCCCCAGCCCCCCACCCCCAGCGGATAGAGGTGTTATTATGTAAATAAAAGCATGCCAGTAGGGACCTAGGAGAAACCCTGGGGGTTAAAAACGGATGGGAGAGGGAGGCTGGATTGAGAATGGAAATGGCGGCTGTGGCTGCGCGGTCCTCAGCGTATCCTGCACCGCAGGTGTAACTTTCTTCCTTCCTTATCATCCATTTTATATATGTACTATATAATGTATTGTATTATATTTATATGATCAAATGGCATCCTCCATCACATGATTCTCATCATCAACACGAAAAACGCATGCATATCTATTATTGTTAGTAAGTATTATTAAACCTTAGTTTTTTTTTAGCTGAAGATTTATTAAAGTTTGACTACTTTATAATTACCCTAAAAAATATATGATGGGAACGGAACGGAACGGAACGGAACGGATGGATGACGATGGATTTATGCATGCGTGTAATTTTTTCTGGGTGTGGTTACAAAACTGGAAAGGTAGCGGACCCCGGGGCCGGGCAAGGAGGGGGTTTTGGGTGGCGCGACGTGGCGCGAAGGTCGCCACTGGGCCGAGTGGGGGCGAGGACCTCAGAAAACGGATGGCCGCCACGTGGAGGAAGCGGGACGGCTGTCAGCGGCGCCTCCATCATCGTCGCATTTAAGTACCGATTTTAGCAAGCGATGGGATCACGGATGGCCAGAACTACGTACAACCGTCCGATATCCCCCCGCTCTCTCGATCTCTCTCGGCATCACTCTCCTCCTCGTCGCTATATGAGTCCTGCGTAACGAACGACAACACACGTGGCAGATATGACAACACGCGAGCACGCGCTAGAAGCTACTCAGCAGCATCGCCATCATCCACCCCTTAAATTAAAACTTATCATGCATCATCGTCATCATAGTTTCTATTGTTATTATTGTTAGGGTTTAATGACGTCCACCTTGACCTTTATCGATTTGAAGATTTATTAAAGCTCTTTTGTCCATCTGCGGATGAAATATGCGCTCATTTATTTTTTAAATGTTCATTTTTGTCTGCATCCGTGCCACCCGTTCAAGTCCCAAACAAGTTGTTCCGTCGCTTATTTCAATTCTTGATCGAATGGTGATTGGATTCATGAGGAGGCCTTCTCTCTTTATCTTAATTTTTATATTATTTTTTGTAAACTCTTTACCTTAATTTAATAGAGGGTCTCGCGCTATCGAAACAATGTCCATTTTAGTTCCACTACGACTACCACCACAGTAGTCTGGCCTCGGATTTTGACGAGCTACCATAAATTCAAATACAACTAAGGAGACTTCTTCGACACCCCACCTCCCGAGGTATTAGGAGCCTCCACCTCTGCATTAGTTCAAATTGAATACAAATGACTCTTTCGTGAGACGATTGGGGGTATGCTACATTGTGAGGTCTATTAACACATGCTAACACAAAAATCATTTATGCATGTGCCTTACATAGATATTTCAATTCAGTGCTGAAAGCTAAATGATGTGCTATTTATCAAGGACTTATTTGCTGTCTGCATTTGGGCATCTCTAATATCGTTTTGAAAATCGACTCAAAGACGATTGTGCTCATCTTCCGTTACACAGGCGGCTTCAGAGTCTCGTTTGCAATATCATATTCATAATTTTCAATGTAATCATATTAGTCATGAAGTAAACTCTCAAGTTGATCAGTCAGCATTTTTTGGCAAGAGAAGGATTCTCCCCAGGAAATCCTGACATTTCTAATATGCTCACAATGTTAACACCATCATTTAATTGAATGTCATATTTCCTTTAAAAAGAAAATGGGAGTCCACCCCTTTAAAATGTGGTGGACGCTCTTGCTTAACTTGTTGTCTGTCGAATAATATTGAAAGTTAGATGTGCGTGTGATGGTTCAACACTATGTAGGCGTGGTTCAGACATGAAAACCAGCTGGTTCGATCGATCATCTGCCACTCTCCTCCCACTCGCCTTCATCGTCATCCACCTTCCCGAACATTGACCATCGATTGTCGCCCTCACTCGTCACCGACCCCCTCATCCATATTCATTTCATCATTTCCCAAGTCACATTCCCCCTAACAATGTGCGTCGAACGTCGTCTCTCCTCCTCTCTCTACTTCTCCCATTTGGCATTTGCCTCCTCATATCTCTCAAAAGTTGTGCCCTAAGGTTCCTTCGCTCTCCATTGTGACCCTCGTCGAGCTCTCGGTAGCCATTGATGGAAGCTTGGCCTCACTCTTCGTCATTTTTTTCATCCGCACTCTTGTTGACATTGTTGTTTTCGTCGTTGAGCTTGTTATTGTTGTTGTTGTTCAGATCTATAGGATTGAGTTCTCATATGTTGCTCTTGTTGTTTTTGCCTTTGATTTTGTTTGAGTTTGTTTGATCGATTTGCCATGGACATGAGCCTACCCCTATCGAGCCTCTCTTTGGGATCCCACATGGTCTCCATCGGTGCTTATTTGTCCTCCTGTCGATGACGATTCGATATCCTTCGAGGTTGAACTCGGGCACCGGGTTCAGTCGTAGGATCACTAGCTGATCCATTTGCAACTCCTCAATCAACCATCAGAGAGCTTTTTGTGATGCCTCTGCCAGTCTGAGTGGTTGCATCACAGACAACTTCAACGATGGGAACAGGGAGAGGGAGGAAGAATAGTCCCCCACTGAAACGCTCTCATCATCCATCGAACCACCCAATGAACCGGCCTTTGAACCACTCCTAAGAGGAGGATCGGCCCGAGATATCCATCCATCATCCTAGGAGTAGCAAGCTAGGCAGGAGCATCCACTCAATTTTAAATGGATGGGCACCCATTAAACCTTTATTGTTATTATTAAGCGTAGTTGAATGGAGGGGTTGATGATTATTCAAGTATTTTCCACACCTATTTTCCTCAACTATTTAGCCAACATTGATTAATGAAAAAACACGGATCGTCCTCCAACTTTAGGTGTGGTAATTACTCGATTCTTCAATTATGTAGAAACATGGTCGTTCTTCTAACTAGCAATCGCCAGTTTCCCAGCCACGATGCTAACGTGGCACAAGAAAAAAATAATATAAATATATAATAAATAAAAAAATAAAAAAATAAAAAAAATAAAAAAGAGGCGACACTCATTAGGCTAACGCCCCTCGCCGAAGCTTACAAGCTCGCCAGCGCAAGGGGGGCCGACGGCCCCTTTCGCCAGCGCTCGAGAAAGTGGGGCCAATGCCCCCCTCGCGTGAGAGAGAAAGGGGGCCGATGCGCCCCCTCTCCCCCCTCCCTCTTCTCTCTAGTGCGTCGGCAAAGGGGGGCGTCGCCCCCTTCTTGCGCCGACGAAAGGGGTTGACGGCCTCCTCTCTAGCATGTCAACGAAGGGGAGCGTCGGTCATCACCCCTCCCCCCCTCCCCCTTGCACGCTAACGAAGGGGAGCATCAGCGAGCTTCCACCCACCCAAGCTCTAGCGACGACGAGGGGCGGCAGCCTCAAAGCTGCCAACCTTTTTTATTTTTAGTACTTTTATATGATTTTAGTATATATTTACATTATTTTACTATTTTTCTTACGTTGTGTCAGCATGGTGTTCGGGAGTCCGGCCATTGTCAGTCAAGAGGACCATGCGTGCAAGAAAATCAAAAGTTAATTTACCCATAAAATGATGGTGATTGAAGATGGAAATATTGGAGACTTATTATTATTAATAATTGAATTTGAGAATTTTGAGCGTTTCGTAGTTATAAGATGGCAACGATTGAACTCCAGGCAAATGAACAATCTCCGTCTCCTACTGTAACTGTTGTTGTCACTGGGGACGGCCACTTTTAAAGTCGTCCATGTATCAATGTACTTTCCAAAAGAAAATTATTATTTGCATAAAAGTCGTTCATTTATGTACTTTCCAAAAGAAAATTAATATTTGCATAATAACCCTCGTAATTTGAGATAATTTCGATTGCCCTAATGGGCAGTATCGATTTAAAAAGTTAAGTTCTTATCATGAACGTTTATTTCATTTATTATTATGCACGTAAAAGAGAATAAATAAACGCGTTGCCCCGTGGTGCATGTCTTATTGAAATTATTCATGGTTAATCTTATTGAAATGATACACGAGATTTTTTTTCCCTCGTCTCTTCGTGTGCGCATGTATATACAAAGTGATGGAGGCAAAAAAAAAAAAAAAACGAAAAGGAAAACACAAAACTGATAAATTCGAGGAATTAATAAAAAATATATATATTTGTGTCAAAATGGTCACAAAACACTACTTGAAACTACTGTTTGTCCGCTAAAATTTTGCACAAGTAAATTGAGGAGTGAGGACTTCGTAGTTAAAAGATTGCGTGCTTCGGTGTTGCCATCTTTATCAGGTCCAATTCAATTATGTGATCGATCAACCAATTAACAATCTGGAGTTATTATTATTATTATTATTATTATTATTATTATTATTATTATTATTATTATTATTATTATTATTATTATTATTATTATTATTACAACTTAGATGGCACATCGTATTCTAAGCAGCGGATAAAGTTCAGATAGGTCGTGGAGATACGTCTATTTAATGTATATATAGGTGCAACTATCGGATTCAAAGTCGAGAATTTAGAATTTTCTTGTCCAACTCATTCCCAAAGTGAATGGAATACGTACGTAAAAATAAACATTGCACTACATAATATATGAGATCAAATTCCAATATCGTCAGATAGTTTATTATCGTAATTTTTTTTAAAATGAATTATTACAAGACTGAAAATAAATAGAATGTCACTACTTAAAAGGGATATAAATACGGTTGGATTAGGCATTTATTCACATATAAAGTTTCTTATATATGATTCTATCGATAGTTTATCCAATATTTATTCAAATATCTAATGGCGTAAGTAAAATTCAATCAACCCAGAAAATTTATCCGACTCGAAAAAATTTATAATTAGAAATCCAAATATAATTTAGGATAGTTTTTAATAAATTAAAATTCATCGCTAAAATAAGGGCCACATACGAAAAAATTGTAAGATCCGTGGAGCCTATTTTTTATTTATATAATTAATATATATTTATCAATTCTTTTATTATAGATGTAATTTTTTTATAAAATTTTATTCTTTTTTATCGAACTCTAATTTAATATAAAATTTAATATTATTTATATTATTTTAAATTTATTATACTATTTTTAAAATATAATTATATAAAAGTAAGATTCCAAAAATTAAAAATAAAAATGTATATAATGATACATCATAAATTTTTTTTAGGATAATAATACATCTAGTTATCCTTCTTGTTCTATCATTTTCTGTCTTTAACATCAAAAGAGAATACATATCTGAAAAAAATATTCCAATTAGTTAGGCTGATAATGATATCGTAACAAATTGTTTTGATAATGATATCATATATGTGGATATTAATAATGCTTGCAAATAAAATTATTTTATCTAATCATCGCTTTTATTTATCTCAACATCAAATTACTCTTGTGCTAATAAAATAGGAGTGAGAAAGGACCAAAAAAATACATTATGCGCACCGGGCAATCTTTGTAGTTGGCCTATTAGGCAGGCATGCAAGAAAAATTAGAGTGGTCTAAAAAATCTATCCAACTCGTACAAAATGAACTAAAAATAAAAAAATAAAAGGTTTAAATATGATTTATGATAATTTTTTAATAAATCGGATCAAATATCATTTATGGTGGTTTTTTTAAAAAGGGAGCAACATATCCGTTTAAATTAGGGTCTATCCAAAAAAATCGGGACGTGAAATTCATTTCTATGTATTAATTTTTATTTGTATAATTAATTCATAATAATTTTTTATTGTTATATAATTATATTTTATATAGTTTAATACGTAAACTCTAATTTAATGCCTCTAATTCTATATCCTATACTAACATTTAAAATTAAATATATTATTTTTAATTTTAATTTATTATATATATGTTAGAAATATTATTCTATTAAAATAAGAGTTCGGAAAAATTATCAGATTGATCTGCTAGAGGATGAGTTTTTTCTAAATAATTTTAGAATAATTTTTGTAATATAAAGTCGATCCTAAAAATAGTGAGTGGTTTTTTTTTAACGCAAAGATCGGCTTTTACGTATTTATTGAATGGATCTTATTTTCTTTTAAATGGATATCTTAATTAGTGCATTGTGTAATTGCACTCGACATACATATACATGATTAAGTTGATTGATACAACATCAAATTAATTTCTAAAATTGTCAACTTGATCAAAGTCTATTCGTTAATATACGGATCATGGACCCTTCCTTAATCGCACTCGACACAATATGTTCTATATTTTATTTTTCCAGCATCGTTGGGAAACAAGATATCGAAATAAGAGCTGTCGTGCATGCATGCCCCTCGAAATAGTTGTAACATGGACCGTGATTAATTAATTAACTAATCGCAAGTTATCCGTGGCAAGTGTGCACAAGTATGCGACCATGTGATGAATTAGCAGCCTAATTAAACAATTAATTAAACATAATATTAGATTACATGTGTTGGCCACCCGCAAGACCACATTGGATGCATGTCTGGTCGGTGTCTCGATGCACAAAGCCATGCACTTATTTATTTATGTTAATATACTCTTCGATTTCTCCGATCAAGTCGCCGGTTTAGGCGTCGCTGGTTTTAGTGCAAGTGAAACCGCGCCGGGACCATGCATTTTTTAGGATATATATAGAGGAGTTGCCTTGGAAGATAAGATTGTTATGAGCTCGCATAATTAATTAGGTAGATGTCAAATTAATTATTAGTCCATTGGAACTTAATTAATTAGGATTATATGTTAATGTATATATGTACTTATTTAAGGGGCAGGAGAATTCGAGTTACATGTGGAGTTGCTTTGCGCGGATAAGGGGCGGAGCCATATGGTTTATGTGAGTGCAAGTGCACCCGATTAAAAAAAAATATATAACTTATTGAATAGTGATGCACTTTGTACATTTGAGTGGCTTAGATTGATGATAGGAGATGGCATCCAGTTTTAATTTATTTTATCTTTATTCATTTTAATTTTTTGTACTGCAAACTTTATCGCGTTCATGTTTTTTTTTTCCTTATAGCAAACTCTATACAGTATAATTTCTTTATTTTATTACCGTTAATTTTATTGTAATAATTGCATCATAATCAACTCATGTTAGTCACCAATGTTCCTAACATTAATATTTTTAATTTATCACATCACCAATTTATGTATTTTTATTACTTATATTAATGTTGTTATGTATTTATTTCTTTTCGGAAATTTGATGTACTAATATTTAGTGATGAATATATTATTCTTTTTCAATCTGATCTTTCTCTTCACCTACCACCTATAGTTACATATTTTTTAACAAATATTTTTTATTTTATATAATTAATTTTGAAAGTATACATATTATGAGAAAATAAGTCACAACAAATTGGAATTAGTGTAAAAAAGTGATGAATACAATAAACATATTCAAATTATATTTTGAAATCTGAATTGTTATATGATGATTTTAAATATATTTTGGAATAAATAAGTCTTTTTCGATTGATATATATAATATTTATTTTACTATTTCTAATATTACCTTTTCTAATATTCAATTATATACTACACTATAATGTGTGCATCAAATGTAAGTGCTACCGAACAAATTATATGGGTCGTCCCAACTTTAGGTCAATATCTCAACGGTATCTTAGCTTTAATTTATAACTAAATTATTTTCGAATTTTTTTGCACGCTTGATCCTCCTGACTGTCAATAGTTGTTCCCCAATTATAATATTAACATGGAGTAAGAAAATATAATATAATAATATAATAATTAAGAAATAAATAAAAGACATGGTAGCCTCTGATTGGCGCCTCTCGTCGGAGGGTGGCACCCCGTCCCCTTCTCCCCTCCGACGTTCGAGAGGAGGGGAAGAGGTATCAGCCCTATCGCACAGTGGGGACCAGCACCCCCTCTTCTCCTTCACCGACCGCGAGGGAGAAAAGGCAGGTGTCGGCCTTGTGCAAGCTGGCAAGGGGGGTCGGCGCCCCCCTTTTTCTTCCTCATCAGTTGCAAAGAAGAAAAAGGGGGCCTTCTCACCAACTACAAGGAAGAAAAGGAGATCATCGACCCCTTCGTGTAAACTCATCGATGAGTTCATATGGGGGCGACGTCCCCCCCACCCCCACTCCCACAACCACCACCACACCCTCCCCTCTCCACATCCCCTCTCCCCTCTGGCGCCCCCTTAGTCTGCTCCAGTAGGGGCTACCACATCTCATATGTCTATGATAGACTCCCTTCGGTAGCCCGCATTCAACCGATCTGCAATGATTCACCCTTCATCTCGGCAAATCAACGCACCTTGGTGACCGCTTGACACTCCCATTGATCAGTGCTCTTGCAAGCAAGTTCTATATTTTTTTTATTCTTCTTGTTTAACTTTGCTTTTCGTTTATGCATATTTTAGTCGTCTCACGAGTTACTTTTGCTTATCCTCCGCTGATCATGCTCTCGTTGAATTTCTTAAAAACTAGATGACAACAACCATGAGATCAGTAAGATGACATCGTATTCATTTGTTCAGTGTGGAATTTATCATATTCTTGCTATTTTATTTGGTTTTTTCATTTCTTTCACTTGAAATGTACAAAATGAAATTGCATTACCGTGAAGTGTTCCATATTATGTCGTATGTGAACTTCAATTTCTATTTGCCTTTTTTTTTCTTTTCTTACCATATATTTTTTTCAGCAATGGTGAAGCATAATTTTTACCGCGCCACTGAAATGTGAATGATATGAAGAAGCCATCATTAAGACATCTTGGATAGTGAAAATTCAAACTAACGATATATGATTGTAAAAAAATTATCAAGTGAGTGTCTTTTAATTTTGTTTGATTAATCTTCAATATATGATTTTGACATTTGGATTTTTTAGAGAAATAGGGCTTGTGATTATTTTTGTTGGTTGGATCCACTGATGGAAATCGATATACAAGCCTCATCAATGGTTAATTAAGAAGGGTTAAGCTTTCTAATAAAGACCTCGAAGATGAACGAATAAGAGTTGAACCCACTATTGAAGTCGAAAGAAGAAAAAGTAGATCGCTTAAACTTATCATAGCATGCATGTTGTTGGTAATATTATGTCTTGTGGTTGTGTTATTTTGTGATCTACTATGAATGGTGCAAATGACATGTAATATTAGATTGGATCCAAATGATCTTGTGGTTGTGTTATTTTGTGATCTTATATTATTGTGGTTGTGTTGGTTTATTTTCCTTTTTTTGTTCTGTTGCATTTTTGTATCAATACAAGGCCATAATTTTTTTATTTTGTTGCATGATTACTTCAAGTGGTTGAGATGATAAATAACATAAATACATGATAATGATACATGATTATGACATGAGAATGATACAAGGCCATAGTTGTTTTTGTTCTATTGCATGGTTTCTTCAAGTGGAGTCTAACTCATGTGTGGACACATAGCATATCAAATTTACATTTATTACCACTCACAACAATTTAGAGTTGTTAGTAATCATAGCATGCATTCATTAGGCATCATGATCTCCAATTTGAAGGCTCACATTAATGAACCCAAAACCATATAATTCAAGGTTGACAATAAATCAAGCATATCAAAGTTTACATTCATTACAATGAAGAACACATCGCGAACTCCACCGGCTGCAAAAACTTGTTGAAGGTCACATAAAAATAATGAACAAATTAAGGTTTGTCCAGCAACAACAACAATCCACAACATCAATCTAATAGTTAAAAGATCTAGGGCAATATCCAGCAACAACATTCAACATCTAATGATTCTAGCAACATTCCAGCAAGATCAAACTACACAGGAGATATATCACAATTAAGAGATATAATACATTGAATATACAACCAAAAAGTATGTAGTAATGAATTTAAAAGATCATGGAAGCACACTCAAAGTTGCCATTAAATATCATATCGTCATGTTTGACATCACCTTCTTCTTTGTGTTCTTCATTTTTTTCTTTTTATTCCAAGAAACATGTTAAAGCATGATGTTAATGAAAAAACAAATAACAAGATTCCTAGTGGCATGACAACTAACAATGGCTCACTCAATAATCTAAAATGATACGTACACAGAGCTAGGATCTATTCGCTCGAGAAATGATGAGAACAAAGGAGAACTAAAATAACTTGTATGGTTCCTGTTATAGGATCATTTAGGCGCACTCATGATGAGGACAAGCGTGCAAAAAAACAATTGGAGAGATTGAACCATTCCTTTGCCACCCGGCTATGACAAGGGTGAATACAGAACCATTCAATGATAGGTAGATTTCTAATAAGGGATTTTTGGGTCTATGTTCGGTGAACAGATCTTCACGTCGAGGGCAATGACGTTCAATGATAGTGAATAATCGGGAGAGATAAAGGTTTTAGCTTGGGAGAATGATTGAGAGAGGTGAAGTGCTTTTGGGGGGAAAGGGCTTTTTGATCGAGAGAAGACGGAAAGGTTATGAAACTTTTTTATTTTTTCCCTTGTTGTGTTAGATCAGTTCATTCAAAGACCTTCAGTTGAAGGCAAGATTTCATTTTTTATCCGATGACACTTCTTCTCCGATTCCATACTGGTTGCATCATCTTTAGTTTATATTCGCCCCCCACCCACCCCCACCCCCCTCGAGAGAGAGAAGTAGAGGGAGAGGGAGTGGAACATTAGGGTGCATACACATATTGTGTATCTACCCTGAGATCACTTCATTTGATCCATTAGATTAAAACTACTTTAATTATAACGACCAAGATTTAACCGTATTCAATGAGTAGAAATCGATTTAAAAGAAAAAATAGCCAAAATTTCATCCTCCTTTTTCTTGAATTGGGCTTCTATTGCCAAGAAACACTATCACTGACTTGTCCTCTCGCTTTCTTCTTGAGAGACGCCAGTCACTCATCTCTCCTTCGCTGTAGAATGCCGCCGACCTCTCTACTTCGCCATCGAACACAGTCGATCCCTCTCCTTAGTGGAACATGTCCTCCTTATTACTTGTTCCACACAGACTTGGTCATAGCATGTCACATAATTTGCCTATTTTATTGCATTATGTTACACTGTAACACATATTTATATCAGTGAATACAATGTCTTCTGAGTGGATCATTATCATTTACCTATGCATTCTTATGGTATCAGAGCAGATCCATGACTTCTCCTAAAATTCCCTCGTCGTCCTCTGTCACACCTTCTAAAAACACCACCCTCATTTCTTCTCTCCCAACACTTTCACAAGCCTAACACTTCATTTCCTTGAAATTGATGCCTTCCAATTATCTTCTATAGAAAACACAAATTAGTCCTTTGATCAAATGTTTCAATCTCGAGGGGCTTCTTAATGGTAGCACAGCACACCCTGAGTCCACAACAACTGCAAGTGGAACATCCTCGTCTCCACCAGCAGAACTATTGGAATGGCTACTTCTATCTGAAGAAGTCCTATCGCTTGTAGTTGTCCTTGAAACCTCTAGAGAAGCATGGCTTGCACTCAAACAAGCCTATGACGCACCCTCAGAGACTCATCTTCTTCAGTTGAAGATGCAATTGTGTAACCTCAAATAAGGAGATATGCCACTATCTACATTTCTAAGGCATGCCAAGTACATTGCCGACGAAATTAGTGCAGCAGGACAGCCTCTCTCTTCTTCCAGCTTCAATGCCATCATATATAATAACCTGCATCTAGACTATGCTCTTGTGGTTGCCTCATTGTCCTCACATGACACACCAGTCTCGTTTCCAGTTCTTCATAGTATTCTTACGAATCATGAAATTCGCTCAATTAATCAACGCCTTCCTGACTCCATTGCTCCAACTGCTAACTATGTTAGAAGTCATCGGCCAACACCTATTACAGCACCAAACCAGGCACCACCTCATCATAGAAACAACACTCATAGAAGAGGCAAGGGCGAACCAACAACACTCGTCGTGACCTCTGTCCCGCATGTGGTATTGTTGGATATTCTCTGTACAACTACTATAATCGGTGTGCAAACACTCAGCAACCACAAGCATATTCGACCTCCACCTCATCTCCAGCATCTCAACTTGGTGCTTATTTTGAATGGTATCGGTGCCACGCACCACACCACACCTGACATCCAATCCTTGGAGACATCTGAGCCCTATCAAGGAGCTGATCGCTGCAGGTCAGCAATGGTAATACACTTGCCACCCACAATGTTGGTCTTCTTCTCTATGCAAACCTTTACAATTATGAAATGTGCTTCATGTTCCAGCCATATCTAAACCATTATTATCAGTTGTCAGTTCATTGAATATAACAATTGTGTTTATGAATTTCATCAAAATTTTTCTATTGTCAAGGATCGCACAATTCAGCAACAACTCCTTTGCGGAATAATTAACGATGGTATGTATCACCTTCGCTCCAAGCAATGTCCTTTTGTCCACCTCAGTATTCTCCCCTATCCCAATGATCGAGTACTCAATAAAACCCTTCACCTGAATAACATTCAACACAAGCATTATTCTGGCGACCACATTGTATTGCTTGTCTTCAAGGAAAAACCACTCGACTCCACCTCCCTCGTAGCAATAACCACAGCTCCCAACCGTTGCAGCTCATCTTTGCCGATGTCTTGGACCTGCGCCTTCCAGTTCAGCCGACGGCCACAAATATTTTGTTAATTTTGAAGATGACTACACGCATTATACATGGGTGTTTCCATTGTTCCACAAATCTGATGTAATAAAAGTTTTTCATGTGTTGCATCGTCTACTTGAACATTAGTTTAATAGGCAGCTGCAAAGCCTTTAAACTAAGAATCGTGGTGAGTTTATTGCACTGAGCACCTACATGCAAACCTTCGACATTCAACAATATCTAACTTGTCCCTACAGTTACGAGCAGAATGGCATTGTCGAAAGAAAAAATTTGTCACGTTGTTGATATTGCTCTTTCCTTACTCATGCATGCTCATATTCCTAAGCGCTTCTGGCACTATGCAGTCGAAACTTCTACTTATCTTATTCACCGTCTGCCCTCACCCACTCTTCACTATTCTACCCCATTTCAGTTGTTGTATTAGACAAAGCAAGACTACACACATCTTTGAACCTTTGGTTGCACCATTTATTCACTCCTCCGACCCTACAACCACCACAAGTTCTCTGAATGCACTGTGCAATGTGTCTTCCTCAGCTATCCTCCACAAGACACTTGGTTATAGTTGTCTTGATCGTGCCATGAGTCATCTCTATAGTGCCAAACATGTGAAATTTGATGAGCTTGCATTTCCTTTCCATTATTCCATTCTACCCCAATACCATTCCTAGTGCCCATGTCTCCATGGATGTCCCTACCCATACCACTGCCACCCACTGTCACCCGATCCACCATCCATGTCAACACCTCCAACTTCTTCCTCTCCACCAGCAACTATTCCTACTACACCCCGACCACCACCTGCTCCTCACATCCTTCGACCATGAAAACCGCTTGACTACAGGTCCCTGGCAGGATTATGAGCCATATCAGTCGAGGCACATACCACCCCCACATGCTTTACTTAGGCCAACTTGGATCCTCAGTGGCATGCTGCAATGACTGATGAGTTTAATGCTCTTATCTACAATGGTACATGGAGCCTTGTCTCTCATCATTCTCATATGAATGTCATTGGTTGTCGTTGGCTCTTCCGCAAGAAATATACTATCGATGAACCTTTGATCGCTTTAAAGTGCGCTTGGCCGCCAAGGGGTTCCACCAAGCACCCGACATCAATTTTGGTGACACCTTCAGTTCGGTTATCAAGCCAACAATAATCTGCATTATTGTCTCTTTGGCGGTCCATAGCAACTGGCCCCTTCTTCAACTTGATATAAGCAATGCATTTTGCATGGTGCTCTCAACGAAACCGTGTATATGGAACAACCATCGACGCTGAACGTCCAACTCATGTACTTCACAAAACCTTGTATGGACACAAACAAGCTCCCCGTGCTTGGTTCCGCACCTTAGCATCCTCGCTTCTTCAATATGGCTTTCGCTCATCAGCAACTGACACCTCCCTATTTATTCTTCAAACTCCCACAAATATTTCCTTTGTCCTAGTATACGTTGATGACTTAATCCTGACAAGCATGTCCTCAACAATTCTTGAGCATGTCAAAACACATTTACATAAACATTTCGTTGTCCGCGACCTTGGTCGAATACACTTCTACCTTGGTGTTGAAGTCTCATATTCCCCAACTGGTGTGGTATTGCGTCAAGAGAACTACATACGAGACATACTAAAAACGTACCAATATGAGTGAAGCCAAACCAGTTTCCTCACCACTATAGTCTAACTTGACCCTTCCAACGTCAAACAATGCCCTCTTCAAAGATCCCACCCTATATCGGCAAACCATCGGGTCACTACAATACTTAACCATCACCCGCCCCGACATTGCATTTGCAATCAGACATGTTAGTCAGTTCATGCACCAGCCTACAGAAGCACATTGGCAAGCTGTTAAAAGAATACTATGTTACCTTAGCTTCCTCTTCTCTTGGCTTACACTTTGTACGATCAGGCTCCAATCAGCTATAGGCCTTCTTGGATGCCGACTGCTAGCAATACACATGATCAGAAATCCATCAGTGGGTACACCATCTATATGGGACACAACTTGATCTCCTGGTCTGGCAAAAAGTAGAAGACAATTTTGGCTCCTCAACGAAATATGAATATGAAGCTCTTGCCAATTCAACCGTAGAGCTCATTTGGTTATGTTCATTATGTCAAGAACTTCGCCTAAGTCTAACTCCACCTCCAATTTTGTGGTGTGACAACATTAGGGCAAGGTATCTCTCGGCCAAAAATATTTTTCACGCCCGCACAAAACATGTCGAAGTGGATTTGCACTTTGTCCGTGATGACATAGAATATCAACAACTTAAAGTACAGTTCATCTCAACCAAGGATCAAATTACGGACATGATGACCAAACCCATCACTGGCAACCCCTTTCAATTCCTGGGAGACAAGCTACGCATTGGGCCCAAGCCACGCCGTACTTGACGGGGGATAATGGAACAAGTCCTCCTTATTACTCGTTCCACAATAGACAACAGACTTGGTTATAGCATGTCACATAATTTGCCTATTTTATTGCATTCTGTCACTACAAGAAAACTGCCTTTTACCGACGGTCCTAACCGTCGGTAAATTAGCCAGATCCGTCGGAAATCGTGATTTTCGACGGTTCTTTCGACGGACAATGATCGTGTGAAAAAGGCTCGTCGCAAATTTTTTGCGACGGTTTCTTCTGAACCGTCGGTATTACAGACGGTCTAGCTGGCGGGCTCGGCAGTCGAACGTTAAATATCGACGGTGCGAACCGTCAATATTATCGACGGGCAGGACCGCCGATATATATCGACGGTTTGAACCGACAATAGTATTGACGGTTCGAGCCGTCGATATTTATCGGCGGCTTAAACCGTCGATAGTATCGGCGGTTCGTGCCGTCGATATCTATCGGCGGCTTAAACCGTGGAAACTATTGACGGTTTTAACCGTCGATATATATCGGCGGCTTGAATCGTCGATTTTATCGATGGTTAAAACCATCGACAATCTAGTATCGACGGCTTTTACTCGTGGGCTACGACCGTCGATAATTGTGTACCGACGGATATAACCGTCGGTAAGTATCGAAAAAATCCGCTGAAAATTATAATATTTCAGCTGTTTGGAAACGTAAAAAATTTTAAAAAAAATAATGAATTCACAGATAATTCTCAGATAATACAACACATTCAGCAGTTCAATTGAACGACACAGATTGAAATAAAGCACATCACAGCAATCCATCACAGCAATATCGTAATTCACATATAAAGCACATCACATCACATCACATCACTGATAGTTCAATTCGGCATAAGGGTATCCAAACATGAAACATAATCCATAATTCACAGATTCAATAACGTCAACCATAGTGGAACGAGATAATGGAACGGCGTGCTTAATTCACAAATTGAACGGCATAACGTCTTCGTTACGACGAAAAGCTGAAGTTCAATTCGCATATAATCTTCGTCGCAAAACATCACTGCACAAAATTGAAAATGGAGTAAAAGTTATAACATATAAATGCAAAAAAACATGAATTCAGTTTTGAAGATGCGTAATCACAATCTAATTGAATCTAAAATCTAAAATATGAAAACATTATTTCAATTTAACATCAACATAATTTGATGAATAATTGATTGAGCATCTTCAAAATTGATAAATCTAGAAGATGCGTAAACTAACAAGCTAACGCCGACATCTCAAAATTGGAAAGTCATTAACAGTCCACAATAAGGCAGCTCTCAATGTGAAATTTTGTTTGGTCGACACATCATAAGCGATGACACCATCCCATAGTTCTTTTAGCTCGTCTATTAGAGGTTGTAAATACACGTCTATCCTCTGTTTAGGACTCTGAGGACCAGGAATAATGCATGTAAAAAACATATAAGGTGCGGACATACAAATCCCAGGTGGCAAATTATAAGGTGTTATTGTTACCGGCCAACATGAATAAGGAACTGAAGTTTGACCATATGGTGTAAAACCATCTGCGCATAATCCGAGCCTTATGTTCCTTTGGTCCCTAGCAAAATCAGGATGCTTACGATCAAAATGTTTCCACACTTCACCATCCGATGGGTGAAGCATTACACCTTCAGAAGTATTATGCTGTGCATGCCACTTCATCTGCGACGCTGACCCTATAGACGAGTATAGTCTTTTAAGCCTTGGAATAAGAGGCAAATAATGCATTCTTTTCACAGCGACTTGAGACTTGTTAGTCACTCTATATCGTTCGGCCCCACAAAACTTGCATTCATTTAGATTGATGTCCTCGCCGTAATATAACATACAACCATCACGACAACAATTTACTTTAGTTGAGCCAAGACCAAGTTTACTGACCAATCTTTTTGTCCTATAAAAATTTTCAGGAATACGAGCCCTAGTTGGTGTGACCTCTTTTAAAATATCTAGAAATGCATCAAAACATGCTTGTGAAATATTGTGGTCGGCTTTCAGATTCAACAATCTAACAGCAAGTGATAGTTCCGAATGACTTTCACACCCAGGCCATAAGGGTTGGCTCGATGCGTTTAGTAAGTCATAAAAATCTCTTGCTTCTGGATTTGGTGCCTTTTCATTCTGCTCAAATCTAATATTGCCATACTCAGTTGCAGCTGCGTCATAAACAGACTGTTCATATTGCGAAGCAAATGTTGGTTCAGGATCCACAAAATGAAGACCTTCATTTGGGACGCTTGTCGAAGGCGCTCCTTCGCCTAAATCATCCCATTCCCAATAATTAGGTTTGAAACCCTTTCTATATAAGTGAACTTTGACAGTCTCTATCGTCTGTAACTTTGTGCTAGCACATTTCAAACAAGGACACCTAATTGCTCCCTCCCGCTGAAATTGTAAAGATTGACAAGCCACAGTAACATAATAGTCAACGCCATCTATAAATTCTTGTGTCAAGCCTCTACGACCAGGATTATTTCTTTTGTACATCCATCGACGATCGTTCAAGTATGACATAATGACTGTATTATTTACAAATCATAAAAAATTTCAGTCATACAAAATTGTATAAGGAAAGAAAAATGAATATGAAACAAGCGCAATCTAAGCATATGAGGTTAGACTGCAACCCGCACATCATATCTTTCCTAATTGTATTAGGCTCGTGGGCCTCATGTAACCAGGGACAAAAAAAGACTTATTCAAGACGACTAAATCAGCAGAATCATTATACCGATGTTAAAAGACGAAACAAGTACTTTTTTGTGACACAAGCAACGAAATCTGGTTCAAATGAATTCTCGGACCAACACTTGAGTCGGCCTTTGAGAAGTAAAACCATGGACCAAAAGAACCAAAAAGAAGAAAAAAGCCTCTATATTAGGCTTTAAGCAAAACCTTGACAATTTCATTCAATCATCAATATCACAGAGTTACAAAGTTCATCACATATGATTATCAAATATTAATGGGTCATTTACAGTTATATAAGAAAATTGATCCTATAAATCAACCAACGCCCTAGATTCCACATACTTTTAGAGCACACAGACAGAATGAATGATATGCAAGGCTTATAGATGCAGCTTATCTCTAGCAGCCAGCACTTCATTTACATTCCATATAAAATGAGAAAAGAATTGCGATCATAACCTGATTATCTCAAACTCTATGCCAGCTAAATAAATACTATTTTTCAGCAATAAGTATATCTAATTTAACAAAGGAAAAGCAATCCTGGGCTTCTCCTATTTATCAAAAACCTTGATCTAAGGCTTTGCCTATGAAGGTGGAGATGGAAAATCCAAGTGCAGTCTATAGATCCATCAAGTTTCCCTTATTTTAGCTGGCAGAAGCCAGATGCATGTAAACTTTGAGTTGAACAAAGATATGGTTGACAACAATCTCAAGTCCAAAGATGATTTGATGCCAAAATCAAAGTGATGCTTCTTGGTGATGATGCTTCTTGGTGATGATGCCAAAATCGGTGATGAAAAACTTGCTTGTTTAATAAATTGCGGATCTGGCCGCCGCCGCGCTAGGGCGGCCGGATCTGGCCGCCGCGCGCAGAGGGCGGCCGGATCTGGCCGCCGCGCGCGACTGGCGGCCGGATCTGGCCGCCGCGCAAGAATGGCGGCCGGATCTGGCCGCCGCACGCGAATGGCGGCCGGATCTGGCCGCCGCGCAAGAATGGCGGCCGGATCTGGCCGACGGTGCGAATGGCGGCCGGATCTGGCCGCCGCGCGCGAATGGCGGCCGGAACTGGCCGTCGCACGGAGATGGTCGAAGGAGAGAAAAATTATATATCAAAGGAGGCGGGGATCGGACCTACCTGCACCGGAGATGGTCGGCGGCGGAAGCTTCGGGCGGGAGGTGGTCGACGGCCGGACGAACGGCGGACGAAATGGGCGGCGGCGGACGAAACGGGCGACGGCGGACGAATGTTCAAAACTTTGATAGTAAGAGTGCGGTCGGGTTTTTATATAACCACTTTTCGACGGTCGAAACCGCCGCAACATAGGTAAATATAATATTATATTAATTCGCATTTCGACGGCTCCAATCCGCTGGAAAAACCGTCGATAGTTTCGACGGTATTCAAACCGTCGAAATATCGACGATTTTAGCCGTCGATAATTTTGACGGTTCTTTAAACCGTCAAAATATCGACGGTTTTAGCCGTCGATTCCCTTAATGATAATTTTTAAAAAACATCTACAGATACGTAGGTTGTGTAAATTATAAATTTCCATTTTCGACGGTTGAGGCCGTCGAAAAAAAGTAAGGTGGAATATTTTATTTAAATACTATCGATGGTTATGACCGCCTAAATATTGACGGTTGCTTTGAATGTCGCAAATTTCGACGGTCAAAACCGTCGATAAGTTCAATAATTATGCGCAACCAGTTTTGAAATTTTTCGACGGTTCAGACCGCCGGAAGTTTCGACGATTAGATAAACCGCCGAAAATATCGACGGTCATAACCGTCGAAGTATAAATATTTTCGACGGAATCTTCCGACGAATTTATCACCGTCGAAATTTTAGACGGGTTAAACCGTCGAAAATTATCTGACGAAAATATCAACGGTTTGGAAGATCCGTCGGAAAAACCGTCGATATTTAAGACGGATTTCGGGCCGTCGAAAATGGACCGTCGGAAATACGACTTTTTCTTGTAGTGTGTTAACACATATTTATATCAGTAAATACAATGTCTTCTATGTGGATCATTATCATTTACCTGTGCATTCTTACTCCTTTGCTACATAGGATGACATCAACCTTGCCTTCTTCCTCCACACAAGACACGGTTGGCCGAACTCGCTCTCTCCTCATTGCACGATGTGATTGCCTATTCACTCCTTCACCAATCACCGTCTGGAAGTGCGGACACAAAAATTTTAGATGAGTCAAGATCGCGAGATTTTTCGCCTTAGATGCATTCAACACAAGAGAAGACGTTGTCATTCCTTCTTGAGGAGAGATGATGGGCAAAGAGATATTGCTGATTTTGGGGGAGAACCTCGTGCCCTAATAGTAGGTGTAATGTTCTGCACATTTTAAAAAAATAAAGATGGAATTTATTTAAAAAGTAGGGTTTTTTGGTCTTTATGCAGGACTAGACCGAAAAAAGTGACATATATAAAAAAGGGAGCTCGTCTTCTTCCTTCCCGACTGCTACAGTGTCGCACGACGCTCCAGCCGCCCCTTCTTCTGGTCACATGTTCTCCGTCTTCTAATCACCATTTTTCATGTATGAGGTGTCATTGGAAAGAGAGCGACGAGATGAACATTTTGACATGGGGTAGGAGATGATCGGACCACTGTAGGCGACACAGTAAGTGCCGAACACGAGAAAGAGGGAAAGTTCACTGGCGATGTTTCTCGATTCGGCCAATCATTCTCCTGATGAGTTGTATATCATCCTTAGGTCGATTAGGATCAATTTGATGATTTTTAAACGTGTTCTTGTTCCAAATCACTTAGTTGACCGAGTTAGAGTTTTTTGGCAAACTTTTCGGCGACATTTTTTTGGCGAGCCGACGGGGAGCTCTGGTCGAGCTCATCACGACGCGCTGGTAAGTGCACGTGAGGGAGAAATGGTTCAGAATATTTTTTATAAAAGTTAACCGCTAACCACTTTTAGGTTCGTGGGTTTCGAATTCCGATCGTTCTCCGATGACCTTTCTGATGACTCGTCCTCATATCGCGGTTGATAAGTGAATGGAAACATGCATGTGATTGAATTTCAGTTATGTGAACAAATTTAAAGTGACTTTATATTATTATTGATGAAGAAAGTGTTCGATGACTTTTCAATGTTTTGGCGGTTGGTTGACGTTTCGACGAGTGCGGCTATGGTTCTAAGAGTGGTGACTGCAGTGGTTGTGGTATGAATGACTGTATAGCTAAAAGTAATTATTTATAATTTAGTTAAGGCTCTAATTAAGATTTGTTTAAAGTTTGATTTGAATTTTCACTTATAAGGGGTTGTTAGTCGGAAGGCGACAGTTCATTGTTTGATAAGATTCGATTAGGCCGCTACTAGTTGACGATGCTTTCATTTACTTCTTGGTAAGTATTATAGCAAATCCATAATAGGACTTGGTTTATCATAAGCACGTCGAGTTGTTGTGAAGAGTGAATTACCAAATTTTAGTTTTATAATATTAATTAAACAAGTAATGGATATGATACATTGTGTTTACTTTTAATTTGGATTCGGATGAGGAGATAATTTTGGACTCAACGAAACCAATGTGAGGGAACTTATCTCAATTGATATGAATTACTTAACTCTTCGGAGTGATGACATTGTTCCACCCGACGTAAAATGAGTTTTCGTGATAGTTTTCTTCATGCATAATCATGCTTATTTGTACGCTTCATATGTGTGTCATCATATGACTTGTGACATTTTATTACGAAGATTTTCTTTGTGAAATTGAAGTAAATATTTGATTTTTGAAAAGAAAATGTGTATATGATGATTTCTAATCCTAAACTTCCACTTCGAATTTACATTCATGCATCATGTGCATTTCATGTAAAAACTTGCATAAGGCGGAGTATTTCACCTCAGAAGATTAGCCAACTCCAAATAGACTGATTAGGGTTCAGTTTGCTCTATGTTGATATAGTAACATGAGGAGCAGATTTAACACCCTATATCGATATAGTGACACGAAGGGTGGAATTAGAACAACTATCTCGTGATGATATAGTGACACGATGAATGAAGTGGAGAAAGAAAAGAAACAAGCTCTTTGTTGATATAGTAACATGAGGAGGAATTCAACGTCCTGTGACAGTATAATGACACGAGGGACGGAATTAGAGCAATCACTCTGTGGCGATATAGTGACACAAGTGGTGGGTGAAGAAGCACTCGATTGATGAGTGGTATGGATATCCGTATTTGATGATATTTTCTCAAGTTTTATGATGTTATCTTATTACCATGCATTTACACTCATAGCATTCATTTCGGTATGATTATTATTTAAATAAATTTTCTTGGAAAAATGAAAAGATTTGGAATAATATTTTAAAATAAAAATGTTAGTTTTTCCTTCACTATTTTAATATTTGAAATAGTCGTTTGACTCACTAAGCTTCTTGATGCTCACCTCTTTCATTAAAATTTTGCAGGTACTGAATGAAGCTTGGCATGAAGTAAGAAATATAGTGGACAGAAATTAGTCATGAGTGAGAGGCGTGGCCGTTGTTTTAATTACCTTGTATTTCATTCATTTTTTCTTATACGAATTGTTAATTTTAAGAATATTTTGAATGATTTTAAGAGATGTTGAATTTAAAGTATAGAGCGATGGACACCCATGATATATTAGAGAGTGAGCTTGTATTTCACTGTTTTGAGCATGTGTCCCCTTTTTTTTTACTATTTGTTGAATTATTAATAATGACCTTATAAACTATTAGTGATGTATTTTAAACTTTATAAATTGCATGTGAAGGATATGGATAAATGTTGTATATGACGTATGAACGAATTTAAGTATATGCCATGCAAAATTTTTTAAAAACTTTTAGAGTTAGTTTAATTTTTAGTTTATTTGTTAACGTTAATTTTTTGTTAAATATTTAAATTTAAATTTAAGCGTTTAATTTTATGATTTCACACCAAATGAATAGTTGCATTACATCGGCCTCGTGCTTCTGCCCTTAGTCGCAGGGGTGAGAAGAGACTGCAAGAGATATCAGGACGAGCGGCATGCGAACCGGACTCGGCATGTCGTTCGCAAATCGGGCGAATTGCCCACGTTTAATCTTGTTCGTTGAAGCATTAAACTTTCCAATTCCACGATTGTCAGGGCATGTTCACAGCATACACTAATATATATATATATATATATATATATATATATATATATATATATATATATATATTTATATATATATATATATATATTTATATATATATTTTGCTAAACTACTAAGCTTTTTTCCTTGGAACTATATATATCACGATGTATTTCGCCTTAGTACAATATTGGATATATAATCCTTGAAAACAAATTATATTAAAATGAGTTTATTGCGATAAAAAAAATGTAAGGGAACAATTGCATGCGATAACAATAATACTTAGAATTCATGGGAGTTACTAAAAAATTTACACTTAGCCATTTGGTAATAGTAATATCATGTAAGAAAGGCAACGATGTTCAATATGCAAATCAATTGTGGTACAAAAGATAGTTTAATAAAAAAAACAAAATCCTAACGCAAACGCCTCACGTAAAGACTACATTTCTATTCGAAATGTTAACTATTTTACGAGGAGGAAGTGTGGGTTTGGAAAGTTTCTTTTTTTTTCTTTTTACGTTCAACAGCCTAATATTTATGAAAAATAATGAAAAAAAAGAAGAGTTGTATCCCACTGGACCCTGGAGGAGACATATGAACTCTGTGCCGTCCGTTGCATTGCCACGGAATTTAATATTTTGCATGGTCGGATCCTGTTCCGATCTTTGATTGCAAGATGCCACGCCTTTCGTGGGGGATCTACGATTTCTACTGCAACCGATCGACGTACTCTGTCGTGCCGGGACGAGGCTTGACACGGCCTTGCTGTGTTCAACATTAATGGATTAATTAATTACGTGCCCTTGCTGCAGGTGTTGCACCCTCTAATCATCCGTGTATGCATCCGTTCAGGAATGCAAACAATATATAATAATGCTACGTTACATGATCTGTACACAGTATAACATGAATATTAATGATTAATTCTAGGAAACACGAGACACGACCAACTTATAAACGTACACAGTCCAGCAAGTTTCCCTTGATCTGGGATTTGAGGAGGTCGGTGGCATGGAGCATGGAGAGAGAGAGAGAGAGAGAGAGAGAGAGAGAGAGAGATTTGGTAAAAGCGAAGGTATCAATGATTTGGATATTGAACAAGTTGGCGACTTTACAACAATAAATAAAGGACGATTTGTCTCTGTTTAACATGTATAATTAATTTCCGAGCACACATCGAGCCCTCTGGGCTTTCTTGGGACATCTTGTCTCTCATGCGAGGTTGCGTTCCGATTTAAACAAAGGGGGGAGCCATGTGTTCCCAAAGTTCATCGCCATTAAGATTGATTTATTGTTTATTTCTAATATTTGTTTATCACATTGTAACCGAAGCACCAATCGGGCTGCAATTACCATGCCAATTTTGGTTGCACAATACAGCGATAATTTTTTGATGGACAGATCATCTTCTGGTCTTATCTAATTTTTGTACTCGAACTCCGACAGAACAATTACTTAATACTAATGGTACTCATCTTTTTCTAAAAAAATGATCCATGTCGAAAATTATTCTGTATATGATCAGATGAGATTCCGAGGGCTTGTTCAAATCCTCAGTCGTGCGTCCGCATCATCATGCAGCCATTGTTTAATTAGCTTGCAACAAGAAATCCATCTAAATAACAATTGATTTATTTATAGCCCGCACTTTTTTTTGAAAGGAAAGTCATTTAACCATTGATATAGCAACGTGAGTTTCAAAATATAAAAATTGGAGGACATTTGAAGGGGGTGATCCTCCCAAAAGACGTCACACTTGAGTCAGACGACGAGCATAATGTGCAAAATAATGCATAATTATGTTTATTTCCTATTACAGTGTGAGATCTTGTAATTGACAAAATGGAAGTTAGCTTTTGATGTCTAAGAAGATTTGTCAGTTCTTTAGCACTGTTAATGGCATTGACGAGTATCGGTGAGTCAGATTCAATGGTAGTGCTGAAATATCCATTTGAGTACAGTATTTGATTCCCTCAAGCATAACTCAGGCTTCAACTTTTAGCACATTACATCTTCTAACAATCGCACCTGCAATAAAAAAGGAGAGATTGTGGGAGCGACAAATGAAACTCATACCACCAGACTCCCCACAACCCATGAAAGTACCATCAGTATTCAATTTATCCACCCCATAGACAGGGGATCCCATCGGACCAAGGAAGAGTCATAGGGGTGAATTGCCTCAGGAACCTAGCATCTAACATATTCATTATGTGTAAATAGTACTCTCCGCCAAACTGACCATGTGGTTGCCATTTTGGATCTAAACACTGCCTCATTCCTTGCACACCATATGCCCTAGAAACAGGCAACAATAAGGGACCTCAACTTTATTTTTGAACTAGGTATCAGGGCAGTCCCCTCATTTAACCACGAACCATCCGACCATTGAGATAAAAGTTCAAAATTAAACTTAAGTTCAGTTTGCACAATAAACCAAAACTAGACAGTGAAAGGGCATGTAAAGAATAGGTGGTCAACAATTTCAATATGAATGCCACAAAACTTGCAACTTGAAGGTATAAAACACAGTATAATGTCAGAAGTGGGGAGCCTCTTGTGCAACAATTTTCAAAGGAAGATTTTTATTTTTGAAGTAGTACTTTGTTGCCAAAGGTGATTCCAAGATGACTGTCCAGACGAGTGTTGATTTCAAGATTTCTTTCCATGCTGAGATGGCGGTAAAGAGGTGTCCACAATGAATTTATAAAGAGACACTACAAGAAAACTGTCTTTTACCGACGGTCCTAACCGTCGGTAAATTTGCCAGATCCGTCGGAAATCGCAATTTTCGACGGTTCTTTCGACGGACAATGATCGTGTGAAAAAGGCTCGTCGCAAATTTTTTGCGACGGTTTCTTCTGAACCGTCGGTATTACAGACGGTCTTGCTGGCGGGCGCGGCAGTCGAACGTTAAATATCGACGGTGCGAACCGTCAATATTATCGACGGGCAGGACCGCCGATATATATCGACGGTTTGAGCCGACAATAGTATTGACGGTTCGAGCCGTCGATATTTATCGGCGGCTTAAACCGTCGATAGTATCGGCGGTTCGTGCCGTCGATATCTATCGGTGGCTTGAACCGTGGAAACTATCGACGGTTTTAACCGTCGATATATATCGGCGGCTTGAACCGTCGATTTTATCGACGATTAAAACCGTCGACAATCTAGTATCGACGACTTTTACTCGTGGGCTACGACCGTCGATAATTGTGTACCGACGGATATAACCGTCGGTAAGTATAAAAAAAATCCGCTGAAAATTGCAATATTTCAGCTGTTTCCGACAGTCAGGACCGTCGAAAACGTAAAAAATTTTAAAAAAATAATGAATTCACAGATAATTCTCAGATAATACAACACATTTGATAGTTCAATTGAACGGCACAGATTGAAATATAATCCATCACAGATTGAAATATCGTAATTCACATATAAAGCACATCACATCACATCACATCACATCACAGATAGTTCAATTCGACATAAGGGTATTCAAACATGAAACATAATTCATAATTCACAGATTCAATAACGTCAACCATAGTGGAACGAGATAATGGAACGACGTGCTTAATTCACAAATTGAACGGCATAACGTCTTCGTCACGACGAAGAGCTGAAGTTCAATTCGAATATCATCTTCGTCGCAAAACATCACTGCACAAATTTGAAAACTAGAACAAAATTCTTCTTGGTCAAGTTGACCTTAATTGGTCCCAGTTGGTTCAAGTAAACAATAGTTTAAAATATTCGAGAATATTACTTAGAAACGATAGGTTAGAATGCATGATTTTTTTTATACAGAGAGCAATTTTTTATTTCTTAAGAAAATTGGTTGGGAGTCTAAAAATATATGTTTGTTCAGAGAGTAAATTTTTTTGACACATCATCTTTGAACTACATGTCTAGGGCTAAGAAGGGCATAGAGAAAAAACCTTTAGGCATAACTTCTTTTTTAGTTAAAAGTCGATGATTCATAGGTGTTAGTCTCTTTAGATATGCATTTGATTTGATATGATATTCAAATTAAAGTAAAATGGATAAAGTTTCAGCAAATCGAAAATTTAGAAATGGAATTGAAGATTACTGACTCTTATCAATTGAGGCTAAAATTTAGAAATCTGTTATTCGTTTGAGCAACTAATTGACTCTATCTGAGAAAATTCCACATACGGAGGGCGAATGGCAGAACGAATGGCGGCCGGAACTGGCCGCCGCACGGAGATGGTCGAAGGAGAGAAAAATTATATATCAAAGGAGGCGGGGATCGGACCTACCTGCGCCGGAGATGGTCGGCGGCGGAAGCTTCGGGCGGGAGGTGGTCGACGGCCGGACGAACGGCGGACGAAACGGGCGGCGGCGGACGAACGTTCAAAACGTTCTAAGTAAGAGTGCGGTCGGGTTTTTATATAACCACTTTTCGACGGTCGAAATCGCTGCAACATAGGTAAATATAATATTATATTAATTCGCATTTCGACGGCTCCAATCCGCTGGAAAAACCGTCGATAGTTTCGATGGTATTCAAACCGTCGAAATATCGACGGTTTTAGCCGTCAATAGTTTTGACGGTTCTTTAAACCGTCGAAATATCGACGGTTTTAGCCGTCGATTCCCTTAATGATAATTTTTAAAAAACATCGACAGATACATAGGTTGTGTAAATTATAAATTTCCATTTTCGACGGTTGAGACCGTCGAAAAAAAGTAAGGTAGAATATTTTATTTAAATATTATCGACGGTTATGACCGCCTAAATATCGACGGTTGCTTTGAACGTCGCAAATTTCGACGGTCAAAACCGTCGATAAGTTCAATAATTATGCGCAACCAGTCTTGAAATTTTTCGACGGTTCAGACCGCTGGAAGTTTCGACGGTTAGATAAACCGCCGAAAATATCGACGGTCATAACCGTCGAAGTATAAATATTTTCGACGGAATCTTCCGACGAATTTATCACCGTCGAAATTTTAGACGGGTTAAACCGTCGAAAATTATCTGACGAAAATATCGACGGTTTGGAAGATCCGCCGAAAAAACCGTCGATATTTAAGACGGATTTCGGGCCGTCGAAAATGGACCGTCGGAAATATGACTTTTTCTTGTAGTGAGAGTTAGCTTTAGCAACCCCTTGAGTATTCATCACTCAATGTCAGGTATCATCACAAGCAGAATGAGATAAATAAACATATAAAATGCAACTTATCAAGTCAGGACCAAACATTTCAACAAGTAAATTAGAATTCCAGCAATTATCACTGATGAACCGTCATATTATTTGATATCAGATTGACATTTATATAAGTGGATTTCCAAGCAAAAGGAACCAATGTTTTAAAAACTAGACCGACAATCAAATCGGACAATCAATTAAGTCATGGTTTAATCGATTTCATCGAATTCAATCAGTTGGATTTTATTAAATTAATAGTATTTATAATAACTTTACAGATATATACACAATTAATATTATATAATGCATAAAAATAATTCATAATAAAATATAATAAACAAATATTATTCATAAAAAAGTTTGAATTATTATTATTGATGTATTACATTATTTTTTTTATTCTTCAATACTATTTTTATTGTGACATATATCACTGTCATGTTTATTTTCCTTTACTTTCATTTTAGTACTTTTATTTTCTTTTTCCATTAATTCCTCTCTCCTTATTAGTTTCCATATTTTATTTCCTTTTTTATAATAAGCATATATTAAAAATATATATTCATAAAAAATACTATAAGTTGTTACTTTTATGAATACTTCCTCTCTCCTACTCATAAGAAAGGAAAGAATAATAATTTTCATTTTAAAAGTTATTATTATTTCCTTTTTATTTCCACTACTTCATCTCTCCTATTAATTTTCCATATTTATTTCCTTTTTATTTTTTACAAACTCTTCATTCAAATGCTTTCTCGCTTTTTTTTACTTTCCTTTATACCTTTTTATTTCCTATTTTAACTTTTATTTTATGATTTTTTATTTTAAATTATGAACCGAGTTTTTTTTCATAGGTTGGACCGATTTTTATCGGTTTTTGTCCATTGAACTCTAATCCCGATTTTGCAATTAATTCGAACCCGATCAGTCACCGATTCATGATTGAACTAGTTGAACCGTTCCGTCCGATCCGATTTTAATAACATTAATTCGAACACTAAACCTATAACTTCTGAATATATATATATATATATATATATATTCAGAAGTTATAGGTTATATTGAAAAAATTAAATTCATGATGTATTACAAAATTTTATACTTCTGAACTCATGCACTTTTCGTGCCATAAGCCAATCATCTCAAAGAAGAGGGTGGATTTGCTCGATTCACATTAATTCTCCAATATATACATGGTACGTGCTCCTTGAAATAATTAATTAAGAAGATGAACCTAAAGTTGGATCCTGGGGGTTTCAACTTGATTATTTATTTGAGGTGGAGATATATGCATCAAAATTTTGGTGCGGAGGCTCTTTCTAATAGCTAACTTTTATGAGATATGCAGGCATATATGTATTGATACGTAGGTATAAGATATTGGTTCGCATGATCGACGAGCATAGTATCATTCTGATATACCTCCTTGGAAATGTTGCATGATCTTCGTATCATCTTTAAGAACAATTTGTTACACACACATATATATATATATATATATATATATATATGACAAGGAAAAATAGTTCTAGGATTGATGACTTTTCTCGAGTTAATGTTTGGGTTAGTTTTCATTGATCATATATATATGTCAGCAAATGCTTGTTGATGTACATGACACTGTCCCAATGGCACCCACTAAATACTCTTTCTGCTAGGGGATTCACATCAGTTTCTAGCTTATTATGGCATTGGTCATAGCTACTAAGTAGCATGGTCATAAAGATATAGATGAGCACTAGGCTCTATGCGTTTGTATTATTCTCCTTTTGAAGACCCTGACTTTTCTAAGAATTAGGAAAAGTGAATAGCGGAATTTGTCCACCACTAAAAGAAATTGCAGAATGGAACCATTTTAATGTTTTCTTTTAGTTTTGTAAAGATGTAACAAAATTACAAATGTCTGTACAAATTAAACTTGGGATGGCAAGGAGGAAGATTATCTCTATTATACATGTATAAAAAGGTGGTAAAAGTTGTTGTGATGTATATTTTCTAATTTACCGCATGCATAAGTTTTTATTTTAATATATTTTGTGAAAGCAGTATACCCAATGGGAGTTTAGCTATAAATGAGTCATATATATTATGCGGGAAAAATGAATGTGTGTCAAGAGGCATTACACATATTTTTCTTTATTTTTTTAAGATATCTGATTACTAATAGCTTATACGATTATTGATGATAACAAAAAATCGCACTCATTAAATCATATATGCATGCATGTATATATATGTATATTATCATATTCAGTGATATAATTTATTTACACACAATACCAGGACTACGAATGAAGTGATTTAGGTCAGTTTGTTTTTTTTATTTTGAAAAAATAATTTGACATTTTATGAATCACTTAAAGAAACAAAAAAGTTCTAAAATTATTTACTAAGATGAAAAAAATATCATCCTCTAGTGAGGCAATATTTTTTTTATGTTTTTTACCCCTATTTTAGCATGATGTTTTTCAAAAAAAGTAAACAAATAAAATCTAATATTATAAGTAAGATGTAAAACTTAACATTAAACTTTGGAAAAGAACAAATAAGCATTTAGAAGAACACTATATCATAAAAACTGTTATGTGACTCATGAACTCATAATATAAATGCAATATTAATGTGGCTCTAATTTGATGGAGTCCAAATTAATTTTTAAAAAGGCTTTGTATAATTTAATCGGACTTCCAATATAATTTTATTGTTGCAATCTAATTTTTCGTGTAACTATCAGTTTCACGCCCGTAAATGTTTTTTTGTGGTGTGGTCTCCGTCTTGTCGACGTCGCGGCTGCGAAATTGCTGCGTTGAGGGCCAACAAAAGAGGAGGAGGATGTGCGTTAATTGAATGAGTTGTCTCCCTCGTCGTGCTATTTGCATTTCCCCACCCAACTTATTATTATTATTATTATTATTATTATTTGATGATTAGGCAAAGTCGTCCAATTAGTTAAATTAAATGCCAAGTTTCACTCTTCGTATAAATATCCACCACATGATCTAACACCGACGAGCGCACATGGAAATTTGGGAATATTTAGCAAACGATTTGACACGACATCATTTAGATTGTATGCGTAGTTTTCGAAAAGTCCTTAGGCGTGTCGATTTTTTTTTTCTTTTTTTGTCTATTCATCTTTCTCCTCTCATCCGAAACTTTTGACTTTATATTAGTATATAGTCTTAAAATAAAAGATGGACGAGCACTCTTAACGTCCCTAAAACTTAGCCCATTTTGTGGACCTCTTTAATTTCCTAAACTAATTCATCCGATTTCTTAAGGCGTCCACGAATTTTATTAGATAGAAAATAGAGAAGAATTACGCATCATATTATTTTGTGTTCGGATTCCTAATAAATTTATTTAGTCAATCCTTTTACAAATGATCGAATTAGAACTTTAAATTAATTTATCAAAATTAGAACATCTATCTTGTGATAAGAAAATAAATCAATTCTGAATCACATACACAATATGTCATATAATTTTGATCTGAGGCTCCGCTCCCACACTCCAGCAGATGGATCTCCTTTGACATCTCACAGGCTCGTTGCAATGAGACTCCTATAGTGCGACGACGTTTTTTATTTCAAAGTGACTTGAAGTTATAGTAGGATTTTCAATTATAATAGGATTGAAGACATGATGTTATATATACATTATCCATTTAATAAAATGATTATCTATTTTATTTTCATCACCTAATTTAATGTCTTTTATATCAAGGATGAAAAATGAAAGCCCCAAATTCTTCTTTAGACACCGTTTTGCCCCGAGAAAATCACAGACGAAGTCTTTTTTTATGCATAGATAATTATGAAGAATACCACATATGTTCCTTTTTTTTCTTTTCAACTAGAAGATTAGTGTACGGTTGTTTTCTTTTTATGTAATCTAAGAGACAAAAGTACAAGAGACACATGAACATGCTGCTCTAAAATTAGAACATAATTGAAATAAAGCGAATCGAAGATAAAGCGATGCAGGAGCTGACGATCCAGAGCTCACGGTCCAAATTTCTACACCGTTCCCACGTTCTTTCTTGGATTAGATCGTATCGTTGTTGTTGATTACTTTTAGTCCAATCTGAGTAGAATCTTAGAAAGTTCAAACCTCTTTAATTTTCTCCCATGATTTGTTTATTGCGAATGTGTGGACCTTCAGTGAGCAAATCCTTGTGCTCTTAACTGTTGATGCTTCTACTTTTGCATTTTTCCAATTGTAACAGTTCATAACCTACTTGGCATAATTCCTTTTTTTCTCTCTCTCTCTCTCTCTTTCTTTTTTCTGATAGCGGAAAAGGACAGTTTGCAATTTTGCATTATCAGCGCTCTAATTTGATATTTTTCCTCAGGCCTTTGTGGGTGTCAAAAAATCAATAGCAACTCCTCTCCCTTCAAACAGTATTATGACTTGAACTTATCTGCTAGCTCTCTCAGTTCTTCGCCAAAGACAATATCTTGATTGATACTATCAAGGACTGGATAATAACGGAAGTTTTTTTTTCTAATAGTGACCAGTGAGAGAATAGAAATAGAATAAGACGAGGATGAATAGGAATAGAAAGAGTTGAAACGTCAATATTCGAGTGGCACGTCTCTTAAGTGCACATTTGTTGAAGTTTAATATTTTGTTGAGGATGAGAATTTTACTCCAGGAGAATTTTTTTGTATCGAAATCATCATCGAGGGATATGAATTCATCAAGCAACATTAACAGTTCTTCTTCTTCTTCTTCTTCTTCTTCTTCTTCTTCTTCTTCTTCTTCTTCTTCTTCGATAAATTAAGATAACGGGCAATCTTTTTCCTAGACAAAAGGGATCGACAACGCCCACTGCATGGTCAAGCGATGTGCCCACCAAAACAGTCATCTCCGGAAGGAAATTGGGGCAGCCTTTGTCCTTTTTTGGCATAGGCCTCGGAGGCTCAGAAAGCTCCCGACTACGATCAGAGGGACACGGGAACTTGTTGCCAAAACATGTACCAAAATACTGACATGTGTACTAGTAAGAGCTCTGGGGATAAGAACAAACGCTCAGGTCCCTGGCCTTCTTAATAATGGCAACAAGATCATGGCCTAAACCATCTTTTTAATGCCCCATACCGCGTCAAGAAACTTCATCATCACCATTCTTGTGATGCATGGCGTGCAGAAATAAGAGGGAAGAAAGAACAGAATGCGGGAAAAGCGGATTCGGCTTTTGTCTTTGGGCCAACACAAACTTTTTTGTTTTTGGGTCACATCCGGTGACAAATTCACGGTGATATTTGTTTCCATGCCAGGACAAAACAAATGGGAGGACCAGGGCAGGGGCTTCATGTAATCATCGAGACATCTCCTTCGTCTCTAGGCCTGAAGGCAGTGACTGCATGGGGTCCCACCGAGACACCTGGGGCTCTCCCCTCGGTTCATGCACTGATAAATCCTGACAGCAACATCTAAGCCCCGCGTGGTGCCAGAAAATCCGAACAAAAACCGATCACGAAGACCAAAGATATTTAAAGAAGGGAAAATACTTTCTCATAATAATAAATACTCAAATAACTAAAATATCCAAGTATTTGACAAAATTATATATCATATCATATCATTGTGTGTGTGTGTTAAAGACGATTTTAGCACTTTTTCACTTCTCATTAAAGAATGAGCAAAAGATGGACCAGAATATTTTAAGAACAGAGTAGCAAACGAGTAATTAACATTCAGATTTACAATGTGCAATCGAAGAAAAGATGATGAAATTCTTAGGAAAAATTCTAAGATCAAATACCAATAGAGTCAAGTCTCTACAATGAAAAAAGAAGACTACAAATTGGCAGCCTTGGCAAGACAAAAAAAAAATAGTATGATACATGTCTATCATCATCTTAAATGTTTTGTACTCCAAATGCTACTAAAATGTGCTTGTAGGTATGATGTGAGCAAAATTAGTGCAAGAAAGAATGATAACACATGGATTTGGGAGGACATGTGCTTCCAGATGTAGCTAGCACTATTTTGTCAAATCTGAGGATATGTCAATGTGAGTGCATGCAGCAAATTGAATTTGGGATGACCATGGTCAAAGATGGCACCACGGAAGAAAATAGAAAGAAAGAAGAAAGAAGATCGAACCCGAATTTGAAATTGCTAACTGTGTTTACTACTGGTTTCTGCAGTCCTTACAGGATTGAAGTAAGAATGAGCCTGAGAAAGAAGCAAAATAATGTCACAAAAAATTGTACGAAAGGAAGAAAGTTCAACGAAATACTGATATCAATGATAAGTGGATTTACCATTGCTTCTTTTGCTGTTGGCCTCTCCTGATGATCATATCGAAGAAGCCTGTCAACGAAGTCCACAGCCTAGAAGAGATAAAGTGAATCAAGAGGTTCATTCCTAAGAACATGACTGATTTCAAGTAGCATTATCACCTCAGGAACTGCAAGATGCTGATTTTCAGAATTAATGAACCTTGCCCATGGTTTCCTGCTATGCCTGTAACAACATAAACTAATTGATTCTGGGTCCACTTCCATTACAAATCCTAGAATATGTCACAAGTAACACTTCCAAACCTTCCAACAAGTGCCTCCAAGTGTGGGTCAAGCTCCAAGTGGTATTTGCCAAGATAAGCATTCAACTCATTTGTGCCAAGCACCTACAGACCAGATACCAAGATCATATGTAAAATTCCACATAATATGACTACAAAACAATTGGTTGGCATCTAGCTGTTCCATCAGAACCCGACACAAGAGAGCAAGCACAATGGAATAAGTATCTATAGGCGTGTCTTGCATATCAAAAGAATTCAAATTTCGGAAATGAGCGCACTCACAACAATCATCCGAATACTTGACCCTTAGACTACTGCGTCAAATTGCATATTATCATAAACCTTGAAATAAAAGAGAAGACAGAAAATTATGAACACACATTGGTGTTTCTAACAAGATTCATGAATGCTTTGCAACTAGACTTTGTACCAATGTAAAACAATAAGAAAGAGTCATCAATCAATTAAGAAGCTATTGTCAATAATGGAAAATTTGATTGGGGTTGTGTTAGGCCCCGACAGCCAGCGTAAAACCCTGTCGAATCTTATGAACATGGATCAACGAATATGGCGTCGTATGATCCATGTAGCCGACCCCCTAGTGGGATAAGGCTTTGTTGTTGTTGTTGTCAATAATGGCAAATCCGATTGCTCACAAGTTCATTTTTAAAGGGTTTGGAGGAACCTAAAAATTTTTTATAAAACATGGTGCAGCGGAACAGAATAGCCGTATGCACGATGTACTAGCATGAACATCTTAATGTCTCTAACAAAATTCATGAATGCTTTGCAAGTGGACTTTGAACCAATGTAAGATTCATGAATGCTTTCCAACTAGACTTTGTATCAGTGTAAAACAATAAGAAAGAGTCATCAATCCATTAAGCAGCTATTCCTAATGCTGGCAAATCTTACTGCTTAATAGATTTTTTAAAGGTTTTGGAAGAACATGCTTCATAAAAGGCAGTGCAACAGAACAGAACAGTTGATAAGATCTTGCAACAATGCAAATTTTAAAAACATGAACTGCTATAGTGAACAAACTGGTTTCCCTATGAAGAAAAAAAAACACCATTTGTCAGAAGAACAGAAAACGATAAGCTGCCGGGAACAATAAGATATCTCTGTTAAGGTTTGACAGGCAGCCATGTGCTAGATTGGTGAACAATCAAGAAGCATCATTCAATCAACAACAACAACAACAACAAAGCCTTATCCCACTAGATGGGGTCGGCTACATGGATCATACGACGTCATTCCGTATATTCGTTGATCCATGTTCATGGGATTCGACAGGGTTTTACGTTGACTGTCGGGGCCTAACACAACCCTCTTCCTTTATCCGGGCTTAAGAAGCATCATTCAATCATTTTCTTCTATTCTTTTTTGTGGTGGTGGCTTCCTTTTATCTCTGATTCGCCTTACAGTGCCACAAGCAACTCATGTCAGCTTGGCTGATCTGGGTGCCAGATGCTTTCAGACTACAGGTATACAACAATTTCTGTCAGTACAGTACGAGGCCAGATTTCAGTTCCATCAAGCACTCTGCTTCAGTGTCTACTATCTAGCGTGCTTTCTCTAGGGGGTGAGCCCCATAGATCGTAACCTTATAAGTTATATCAAACGTAAGAAAAATGCATTGAGTAGTGTAAGTACACAGGTACTATGAAGACAATCATGACTGGTGGAACTGTTTGACCTTCTGTTACATATCTTCGATGGACAAGATTTAGTCAAATTTTCAATTTTAGCTTGATTTTTTTAATAAGATCAGAATATCTTCATTACTAATTGGTATGTAGCAGAAAGAATGAAGTACAAGGGTGCAAAAATTCCATGTAATTTCCATGTTTGACTAATAAGATAAACCAACAAGTAGCTGAAGAAAAGCTTTGAAATTGAGAGATACAAACCTTTGCTATTTTTACCAACTGATCATAGTTATCATGACCATAAAAGAAGGGTTCTTTGCGGAATATCTGTGCATCAAGACAACACAAAATTGTCAGAAAATAAATGAATATTTCAGTAAACATAATTCAAAATCACATACCATTCCAGCAAACATACAGCCAAGGCTCCACATGTCTAACGAATAATCATAATCTTGCAAATCAACTAGAAGTTCAGGTCCTTTGAAATACCTGCCAAATAAGTTACACCTTTTACAATTAACACAAAGATCTACATCTAGAGAGAGATAATGTCAAGGGAGCAATTTTCATTTAACAGGAAAAAGGAACTGATCTTTAACCAACAATGAAATATCTAGGGCAAGGATACTGAACACGCACACCAAAAAGACCATTTTGGACATTAAAGAAACCTTGAAGCAACTCTGACGTTGTATTCTTTTCCGGGATGATAAAACTCAGCAAGACCCCAGTCAATAAGACGAAGCTTGTGCTGTTGATGATCGATCATGACATTATGAGGCTTCACATCTCGATGCATTATACCTTGTGAATGGCAATAATCTAGTGCCTACATAAAAGCCAGGGAAGTGAAAGAAAGCAACTTTAACACAAACCACATTCATCAATCAAAGCAAATATTCCAATTAAGTTCTTGCACAAAGAAATGCATCGCAGACATGCATGTTTAGAAAACAAAGTACTACCACATTAATGACTATCTTGATAGTGCAATATAAACTAAAATTGGAGAACATAAAGTAGTCTATTAGTAAAATTATTGAACCGGACTTGGAGAAAAACAATTGAACTACATTGAGAACAAATCATATATGACTGGAATATGCTATGACGGAAAACCATGTCCCAGGGTTTTGCAGGCTGTGTTTGCTTGGGATCTAATTTTCTATGTTCACTAATCCGAAAAAAGTTGATATGGAAATTTTTTATTATTGGCCAAACAGTTATACTCAGTATTGGGGAAAATATTCCCATTAAAAATACATATTTCAATCTTTAAGTTACCATGAACAAGGGTACTAAGTTTCGCATTACAAGAGAAGAAGAACAGCACCGGAATGCCAAATATTAATTTCTTGATTAGACATCAAGAAGTACAATATTGAAATTACAAAATCGAGGCATTAATAGACCCAACTATCCTAGCCTGCAGAATCTTTAATATTTTACTCATTTCTTTCAGGCAAAACTGTGAAACATATAACTACATGAACTCAACCTGTTCTCCTCAATATGTTATCCAGGAATAAAAGACAATATAAGGATAAAGTTTTTCCTTTCAGAGAATATGACTTTAAAGTTTATTATAATTGATGCGATAAAGCAAACTCAAGACAGGTATATCAAGCACAGATTTAGTAGTACTCATCGGCAGCATTCATTTGATGAAAAATCTCACTGGACTACTTGATATAAATTTTAACAGACGCCCAGGAGCAAAAAGGACAAGAGATTGTGATAATAAATAGGTCGATTATGAAAAAGGAGTGCTTTCCTTTGAATAGCCGGACAAAGATGAACTTGCCTTCAGTAGCTCATAAATGTAGAACCGAATATCATAGTCGGACAAAGTTGGATAAAGAACTTTAAAGTCGGTATTGTTAACATGTTCAAAAATGAAGCTGGGTGTTTTAGATTGAGGATCTCGGACAACATCAAGTAACTTAATAATATTTGGGCCGCCAGATAAGTTCTGCAATATCTTTATTTCTCTCTTAATCTGCATTCCAGAAGACAAATAATGAGAAAAGACATGAGAGAAAGCAATAGCATGTGAGCTTTGGCCTAAAAAGAGTAAACTCAAATGGCAAAGCATGATACTGTCAACTCCGAAAAAGATGTCAGCATGCAAGTTAATACAAAAATGAAACAACAAAATAAATTAACTACCAAAGTCGAACAACATAGAAAATTACATGGACGATCTTAAACATTTTTGGCCACGATATGGCACATAGATTAATTAGCGAGTAGTTGAGCATGACAACCAATCAAGTAGCCGAAAAAGAAAGATTCATTATTCAGTAGCCTTTTTTCCTTTGGTGAACAATATCCAGCAGCAATGTTGTGGCACATCTAAACACATAGGTACGACTCCCTAAAATGAAAAGTGCAAATTAGAATGCAAGTCCCCTCCAGTCATTCGACAAAACCATACAAGTTAGGCCTTTTAACTAGTGACCTATATAAGAAAAGTTCAATGAGACGACATGGAAGTCTGTTAATAACACAAGTCCCTGCGAGGACTAAATCTTGAGGCAGTTTTTTGTTCCTTGCATGTGAGGAAATTCACTTCTAAATAACAGTCAAAACATCAATTTTTTGCCCAGGGCCTCAGCTAAACTCATGGAACAAGCGGCGCATTCAAGTCTATGGTACATCAGAGCCTTACATGATAGCTACATCGTAAATGATAGTTGAAATACTAGATAGGTTGTTTTTTGAGGTATTACATAAGCTATTGATAAAAAAAGTATTACTTGGGCTAGGGTATGTCCATGTCATGATAGGACATAGACACAGATATTTGCATAGATTTCTCTGACGTTCTAGAACAAGTCCAGTAAGATATAGAAGCAAGATAAATGGAACAAAAAACTTGGCACAGAGTTTACATCAAATTGTCAAAGTGTATCGTGTAAGTACATTCTCAATGTAACACCTGAAAAAGCAATAGTGGATGACGACCCCATATTCCACTAAGAGTTCACTAGCCAATGATCTATTGAACTGCCGACTGACACCCACTAAGCCCTATGTATAAAAGGCCTAAACCAAAACATAAACTTTTTTGGTCATTTGTGTTCTTCCATTTTTGTAAAATCCACCTAAGCCTCTTTGTTCACTCTTTGGCTTCTAATTTCAACGGAGACTTAAGAGATTAAAGTGGGTGGTTGCTGCTAATGCTAGGAGACGAAGGAACGGCATATGATTAGAGGAAGAAGAAGAAAAGGCTTCATGGGAAAAGCTTATAACAAAAGAGAGAAATGTCATGACTTTAAAGGATGTAAGGGGATACTTCAAATCCCTCTTTTCTAAGTTCTGCATTGAACATCAGTGTTTGGATGTAACAATTTGAGTTTTAATGGTTCTTCAGAACTCATTGATTAGATAGATAAGTTCTTATTTATTGTTTGGATGAAAAATGTAATGATGAAGAATAAAAAAGGTGATTTGCTACAAAAGTTCTAATAAGTGTTTGGATTAATACAATAACTTAGTATATTATTTTATTACAATAAGAAGTATAAAATGTTAAATTAAAGTATTTTAACAAAATTTCTTAAAGTTAAATCTGAATATTATGAAAAAATGCTATTTATTGAGTTATTGCAATATAAAATCTAATAGTTATATGATTTAAGAAGTGGCAACTGGTAACATGCTTTGTTTTGTAATTTGTTTAGAGTAATAATAACTTAACAAAGTAACAAAATATTTGTAAATTAAAAAATGTGCTGACTACATTTCATGAGAAATTAAATTAAATAACATATGGAATTAAATAATTAATATCTAACATTACCACATTTAATTAATGTTATTATAAATTTAAATCTTTATAAAACTTAATTTTCTGATAATACTTCTCCGACATTATGGGTGTGTTTGGTATGGGGATTTTGAGAAAAATTTAGTTTTCGAGAACTAATCGATTTGATAGAAAATTTTGGTTGGTGTTTGAATGAAAAAATGTAATGATGAAGATTTAAAAAGTTGATTTGATAGATAAGTTTTAATGGGTGTTTGGATAAAAAGTAAGAACTAATAGTATAATTTATTATTTATGAGGTATAAAATTATAGTAAATAAAAATATGTTATTAATATTATAATTTACGTAAATCATTATATTATTAATATTATTTTTATTTATTTTGATTAAATATTTTAAATGTTATTAATATTATAATTTACGTAAATCTTAAAAACCAAATATAATATAATTTTTTTATAAAAATAATTGAATAAAAATATTTATTAATATTAGAACTAAATATTTTATTATTTTTAATTAATAACATTTAATAAATTATTTTATAAGAAGACTAATAGTGTATTAATAAATAACTAAATAATATATACTTACATTACAAAATAATTAACATGCATTAATATTTAAAGTCTCATTTTGTAGGATTATGGGCAATATGTGATTTGATTTAACATATGTTTCAAGATTATTATGTCTTATTATTATTTGGTCCGACCGAACTTTGTCCCACTAGTTCGACTCGAAAAAGAGACTTATCCAGGTCGTCGTCCGGTCTGGTTTTCACAACTATGCTATGAATAGTAAAATGTAGGTTGTGTAGGCAAAGTTATGATCCAAATAAATAACTCTATCATGCTGCCACCAACTTCATATTTTTGCACTCATTTGTATAGGACATGTTATCCTTGTCCAAAAATCATTTATGATATATGGATGAATAACATATTATCCGCTAAAGTATCTTGGGCTTCCATTGTCAGATAAGAGATTATCTGTGAGAGATTGGATGCTAATGGTCGAAAGAGTTGAACGACGACTTGAAGGGTGGCAATCTAGGTTACTATCTAGAGGAGGGCAGTTAGTTCTTGTCAAATTTGTACTCTCTGCCATGCCCATCTACTTTTTTTTGTCAGTGCTCTAGATGCCTGAAAAAAGTAGTCAAACGCATTTACCAACTCCAAAGACAATTTTTCTGGAAGCATTAGGAACTCACAGAAGAGAGGTTGCTCTAGTTGCATGGGCGAATGTGTGTCGTTTGACGAGTGTTGGTGGCCTGGGGATACAACATACTCGGCAAATGAATATTGCTCTTTTGTCCAAATGGGTCCACAGGATTATGGGTGACAAAAACGACTCATGGTGGACTGTTGTTACTGCTTGCCATGGTAGAACCCTCTCCTGGGAATAAAGGGCTAATCTTGTCCACGGCTGTTCGTCATTCTGGAGGGTTCTCATCAAGACTCTATTCAAGATCAAACCTTTTTTTCTTGACAGAGCTGGGTGATGGTGCTGATTTTCGCTTCTGGGAGGATAACTGGACAAACCGGGGTACTTTATCAGACTTGTATCCTCACCTATATGCACTAGCAGTTGATAGAAGGATAATGGTTTCTCAATGTTGGTGTGGTGATAGGAATGGCACTGGAGAGGGGTCATGGATGCCTATCTTCAGATCTCCGCTATCTGACCAAAGGACTGCGGATCTGTTGAGCCTTCTTGATCTTCTAGCTGGGCCGAGAGAGATTCCAGGAAAAATGGATGGATGGGTTTGGGCTTCTGGACAGTTCAATGTGAAAAGGGTGTACACATTGCTGGAGGGTTCGGACCAGCAACCATGTGATGCAGTAGTCATGGACTGTAGGCTGATTTGGTGACTAATAATCCCACTACAAATTCGTATATTTGCTTGGCTACTCCGAAGACGTGGTTGCTAACGAAAGCTCGTCGAATGGGTTGGGCACCTGCTGATGATTCGTCATGTGTGTTCTGCTCAAACGAAATTGAAGATTCTGCACATTTGTTCTTTGGGTGTGTGTGGTCCAGACGAGTGTTGTCTGATTTGGGCACGATGACATTGGACTCGAGGTCGGAAGACAGATTCTGGGCATCGTTCAGGGGTGTTGTTGATGTAGATCATGAACTTCATACATATGTATCATCCAACAAAAGGGTGTCATCTATAGCTGTATTATGGGCCATTTGGAAACAATGCAACGAAACATTGTTCGGTGACGGCAGGGTGTATGTGGAGAATATGGTGCAGACAGCCCAGCGCCATATTAAAGACTGGAGAGAATTATGATACGTGCTTGTAACTCTGTACATTCCTTCTTGTAACCCTATAATTAACAGCTTTCAATAAATGGACGATTGACCCATTGTCAACATCCTATTTTTCTTCCAAAAAAAAAATTTAAGATTCACCCATTGCAACTCTTCCTCTGGAGGTCCGAGGAAAATTTGGGGATTTCATACAAGGGGTCTTTGCTGTCTTCCAGGGTATGCATTCTTGGAAATGCTTCACTATCACATTTTTAGTTCAAGTTTGTAGATCCTCAGATAACATAGACCATCTGTCTTTCATTTGCTATCTGGTTATGGAATGAATAATTTAATGCACAAATGCATAATTTAAACTCCGCCTATGTTTTATAGCCGGTCCCAAGCCCGGATAAAGGAGGAGGGTTGTGTTAGGCCCCGACAGCCAGCGTAAAACCCTGTCGAATCTTATGAACATGGATCAATGAATGCGGAATGGCGTCGTATGATCCATGTAGCCGACCCCACCTAGTGGGATAAGGCTTTGTTGTTGTTGTTGTTGTTACATAGGAACTGAAATCATCTCCATCCCAAATCTATAATTGGAGTTAAGGGTTCAAACGTTGAACTACTGACAAAGTATTCTGAAAAACACCTTGGATGCTTGTAAATTACACTTAGAATTGTAAAGCTCATAACATGACATGATATTTTAGATGTCAATAGATGCTTTAATGATCTTTGGAATGAATCTATATTCACCCAGTTGGATTATGTGTTCAGGAAGATAAGAGTCTTCTCTCATCTGTCAAACTGGCAAAATAGAATAAGGACATCACATTGTCGAATTTTTGAAGGGAAAAATGATACAAAGATAAATACTGGAAATTTTATCCATGAACCAACTAGAACTCTATTTTTCAAGAAAATTGGAAAGATCAAAATTGAACGTCTATAGGTAAAGTAATAAATTGCAGACTGACAATAAATTACATTGAATATATTATTCGGAAACAATATTGTGCTCCATTGCAGCCTAGGACCATCGTAAGCTAGAGAATATCTATTGTGAACGATTATGTGATGGTACTATTTGAGAGTCTGACATGTTAATTTACTAAATGGAAAATTGATTGTTGTATCCCTCGGTAAAACTTAAATCAAAACCCCAGGTTTAACCCCATAACCATGAATCGAACGCCCGATCGGATTGGTCTTGATGAATTAAATGATATTAACTTAGATTCTATTGTTATTGAAAAAGACTGGACAACGGACCGCTTTATATCAAATGTCCATAAGTCATTTGATGAATATGCATAGACATTTACTCAGAAAGGATGCCCAACAAGATCAAAGTGGATGACCGCTCGGCCACCGAATGTCCAAATCCTATACAAGTGAATTGTCTATTTTATTGTATATGATTGCTCATCTAGTCTCACATTATTGCATGCTCAGCTGTAAATAAGAAAATATGTTAATGTAATGATGTTCTTCAGTGAAAGAAGGATGTCTAACCATTTTTTGTAGACACCCACTTGTATTAATACTTATAATCAAAATTTATAAGGGTGGGTGGAAACAAAAGGAGATACAAAAGTCAACCATCAAAAACAAAAGGCCCAAAAAGATTCACCCAAAGCCCGAATCCCAGATGAGGAATGCAGCAAACTGTACAAATATTCTCTACATGACATCACTCGGTGCTGAAAACCATGCAGTTTCGTTGAAATCAAATGTCCTAGGTGGTTGCCATGAACCTTCAATTCATATGCCTCGTCTATCGTGGGCTTTTACTGAACGCCAAAAGGTGTCATGTCAGCATTGGTGAGGTCCACATCCATGATGTTTGTCTGTCTCATGACCTCCTGTGTAACTGTGCAACCAAAGGAAAGATGTCCAACATCCTCCTCAACCCCACCACACAAGGCGCATGATATGTTTGAGTTGGGTGCCCATCGCACTTGATAAACACAGGTGAGGATCCTCCCATGCCTCATGAGCCAAATAAAAACGTTGACTTTGAGGGGCACACAGGAACTGCAAATGAAATTGTAGTCCATCCTGAGCCTGTCCGGGTCTGTGCACTCTGGGATGAAGTGAAGATAGAGGGGCTGCACTGAGAACTACCCTCTGTCCATGTCTATCCATCCCCTGGAGATGTGTCAGGTCCTTGTGATTGTATCCTCTCCAATAAGAGTAGTAAATCAGTGAGGCGCTGGTCCAGAGTGGAGTGCGGATCACCACAAGATGCTGCTGGGTGGAGCGTGGGAGGGGGGTGGCAGATGCGGGTTCGAGAGTGGTGGGGTCAGGAGACTGCTGGTAGAGGTGACTGTTGGTGAGAGGTTATGGCCTTGGTCAGGGGTTGGGTGCAGTCTAGGTTGCGAGAAAGGAGATGTCGTGCGGGGAGTGGCCGGCAGGGATTGGAGTTGGTGACGGAGGGGCCCTTGGATTAGGGGAGTTGGTCTTGGAGGTCCTTTGGATGTCGACACGCATCAGCCCAGATTCCATGGCTTTGCGTCCTTTGTTGACTGCATCAGAATAGGATGGTACGGCCCCCCGCTGGAACAGCTGGGTCATGTTGTATATGGGCGGTCAGCTATTACCCCCAGTCGGTTGGTTTCGAGTCTGATGAGGAAGCTCTCAGCCCCAGCCTGGAGAATCACTGAGGAGGAGAGTCATCGGCCAGAACAGAGCTCAACGTGGGCGGTGATGGTGGAGATGTCCGGGGACCCCGCTCTGGAGATTGAGAGTGCTCAGAGGTAGCCAATGGGGGAGATGTTTGCTGCAGCTACCTCCAGTTGAAGCAGGTGTAGTGGGACACCTTGCTCATCAGGGGTGCCATGACACGCCATCATGTTCTGTCCATGTGCACCATTTTTTTTTTTTGGAGAAGGAAAAAGGTTAATCATCCAAAACCATATATTAAAAAGCCAATTGAGGCAAAAAGGTTACAAAGTGTGAAACACCAGGGTTACAAAGAAGACCACTCTTGGTACAAAAAGTATGCATGACTTAGAATGTTTTTTTTTAACGAGTATGACTTAGAATGTTATCAGCATAACATCGTTCATTTTGAAAAAGAAGCTTATTTCAGTGTAACCAAATAGCCCAGAGAATAGCCGGGAGGAGCACCCGACTTCTCTTTGTGCCATGTTATCAAGCCGTCGTGCAGGGGGAGAGGGGCGGCCAGCAGGGTATCTCTGTTGCGGGTAGCTTGGAGCGAGGAGATAGAGGATCTCCAATATGCATGAGAAGTGGAAGGGTGTGTCAATCCCGAGGAAGGTGAGTAGGGCTGTAAACACCGGGTCAAGGATGGGGATAGTAGCACTAGCCTTGCCGGTCAAGCAGTACCGAAGGAATGCGAGATTCTATTGGATGCCGGATGTCAACAGAAAGGAGGTGATGGGTGTGGTGGTGGACTCAAGAACCCCTATTGGTGACCTCGGTGGCCCTGATGCCAGCTGCTTTCCTGGATTACCACCTGCTGGTGAATTTGTCTGGTTGGCACCTTCTCTTTGCCAGTGGATTTCCAAGACAGCAGGGGAAGTGTGCAGCGGAATTGCATGTGTCCCGCAAGTCTGCACAAAAAGCCACACGTCGACCGGCACATGAGAGAGCATGGTGTCCGAATTGGAGGCATTTGAAGCACCTGTTGTTAGGTACCGCATGCCATCATCTTTTTATTTACTCAGATGTGAGGTTTTGATTGTTCTAAGAATGCTTCACAAGAGCAAGGCCATCCTAGTGGTGAAGCTGACCACACGACGATCATGGTTATGCAATTCTTCAACAAACAATAAAAGTTCATCTGATTGATTATTAATGTTTGAAAAGAACCTGATAATCATCATTTGATGAGATGGGGACAACTCATATGGGAATGCTAAGAAAGTTCAAGCAAGCTTTCGAATCATCAAATGATAACGAACAAACAAATAAAGTATCATCTTCTATTGATGCATGTCAAGGAGATGCATAAGCATGAATTTGTGGTACCACGAGTCAAATTGAATGTTAAAGAATAATTTCATATTGTTATTGTTGTTACGACAATGATTGGAGATATACTAAAAGATCAAAAGTTCACTTTCAAAAAAACTAAAAGATCAAAAGTATATAATTGACGAGCCTAAAAATGCACTTAATATAAGTGATTATGCTGGAGCAATGAAACTCCGCCTATATTTTATAGCCGGTCCCAAGCCCGGATAAAGGAGGAGGGTTGTGTTAGGCCCCGACAGCCAACATAAAATCATGGCGAATCTTATGAACATGGATCAACGAATATATTGTGTTAATGCTAGGTCGTTACCCGTAAGTAACGCGCTGTACAGCTCGGGTACAGTGATAAGAGAGCAAGAGCCGCTGCATCCTCGCCTGAATGCAGTGTTAAATGAGCAAGGGCTACCGCACTCTAATGGACGGAGGCGGTTAAAGAAGCTAGTTCATGAGACTAAGGTCAGATTAGGTTCTTGGAACATTGGGACGTTGAATGGGAAGCGCCTCGAGGTGGCACAAGTAATGGACCAGCGTAAGATTAGTATCTTATGCTTGCAAGAAACTAGATGGGTAGGAGAGAGAAGTAAAGAGATTAGGTTAAATGGTTCCAAACTTTGGTACACAGGTAAGGTAAATGGAAGGAATGGTGTTGGTATTATCGCGGATGCAGAATGGAGGAAGAATGTTGTGGAAGTTAAAAGGATTGAGGATCGAATCATATCCGTGAAAGTAATTGTTGGAAAGGAGACTATGAACATTATTAGTGCATATGCACCCCAAGTAGGAGCAGAATCACATCTCAAGGAGAAGTTTTGGGCAGATATGGAGGGTTTGATTGAAAGTATACCAACAACCGAGAAAGTTTATATTGGGGGAGACCTTAATGGACATGTTGGTAAAGAGGCAGGACCACATGCAAGGGTTCATGGTGGTTTTGGTTTTGGGGAGTTGAATGAGGAAGGACAAACTATTATTGATTTTTCTTTAGCATACGACCTTAAGATTATCAACACTTGTTTTAGGAAGAGAGAGGAACATTTAATCACATACAAAAGTGGAACTCATAGGTCTCAAATCGATTTTTTCTTGATAAGAAATACTGATAAAAGACGTTGCACTAATTGCAAAGTAATTCCTGGGCATGGAGTGACTACACAACATAGATTGTTAGTTCTTGATATGCAAATAAAATGTATAAAACCAAAATCCCGAACAGTTTTTGATCGAAAGATCAAGTGGTGGCAGTTAAAGGGGGAGAAGCGAGAGACTTTTAGAAGAAAGTTATTAGAGGAAAGTGTGTGGGAGTTAGAAGGAGATGCTAGTATCATGTGGAAGAATGTGGCAAAAAAGGTTGAAATGGTTGCTAAAGCCATTTTAGGAGAATCAAAAGGTTTTGGACCACGAGATAAGGAGACTTGGTGGTGGAATGAGGAGGTCCAAGAAAAGGTGCGTAATAAGAAGAATTGTTTCAAGGCGATACACTTGGACAATAGTTCTGACAATTGGGAAAAGTATCGTTTGGCGAAAAGGGAGACTAAGAAGGCAGTTAGTGATGCTCGTGCTAAAGCATACGAGGGGTTTTATAAGGAGTTAGGGACAAAGGCGGGTGAACAAAGGATTTACAAGATTGCAAGGAACAAAGAGAAGGAGTCGAGAGATTTGGATCAAGTAAGATGCATAAAAAATGAAGTTGGCAAGGTTTTAGTTACTGAAGGAGATATTAAGAACAGATGGGAAGAGTATTTCTATAAGCTATTTAATGATGGATGTGAAGGTTCGCGTTGTGATTTGGAGGACTTGACAGTTAGCGAATGTGAGCTTAATAGGTCATTTTATCGTAGAATTAGAGTTTCGGAGGTTAGCGAAGCTCTTAAGAAAATGGAGAATGGTAAAGCCGTTGGACCGGATGGTATACCGATTGAAGTTTGGAAATGTTTAGGAGAAAAATGTGTGTTGTGGTTATGTAAACTATTTAATGAGATTTTACGGTCGAAAAAGATGCTTGATGATTGGAGATTAAGTACATTAGTTCCTATTTACAAAAATAAAGGGGATATTCAGAATTGTGCAAATTATAGAGGGATTAAACTTATGAGTCACACTATGAAATTATGGGAAAAAGTGATTGAGCATAGATTGAGAATGAAGACTAGTATTTCTGAGAGACAATTTGGGTTCATGCCAGGAAGATCCACTACAGAGGCGATTTATTTACTAAGGGGGATGATGGAGAAGTATCGAAGTAGGAGAAGAGACTTACATATGGCTTTCATTGACTTAGAGAAGACGTATGATCGGGTACCAAGGGATGTACTTTGGAAAGCCTTGCAAAAGAAGAGGGTGAATGTTGCCTACATTAAGGTAATACAAGATATGTACGATGGGGCATTGACTAGGGTTAGGACACCCGGAGGTGAGACAAATGAATTTCCTATAGGAATTGGCCTACATCAAGGATCAGCTTTAAGCCCGTATCTATTTAACTTAGTTATCGATGCTATAACCGAGAGTATCACAGAGGAGGTACCTAAGTGCATGCTATTTGCGGATGATATAGTACTTTTAGCGGATTCAAGAGAAGAGATTAATACAAAATTGGAAATATGGAGAAATACGTTGGAGTCAAAGGGTTTTCGTTTAAGTAGGAATAAAACAGAATATATGCATAGCAATTTCACAAATAAACAACTTAGAGACGATTTGAAAGTTAGGTTAGGGGAGGATATAATTCCTCAAGTGACAAAGTTTAAATATTTAGGATCAATTGTAAGACAAGATGGTGAGATTGATGACGATGTTAATCATAGAATTCAAGCTGGTTGGTGTAAGTGGATGAAAGCCACTGGAGTTCTTTGTGATAGAAAAGTACCCAATAAAGTTAAAGGAAAATTCTATCGTACTGCTATAAGGCCAGCAGTGTTATATGGTAGTGAATGTTGGGCTATGAAGGGACAACATGAACGTAAAGTGGGGGTAGCCGAAATGAGGATGTTGAGATGGATGTGTGGTCATACAAGATTAGATAAGATTAGGAATGACCATATACGTGAACGAGTCGGAGTGGCTCCTATTAGTGAGAAAATGGTAGAGAATCGTTTGAGATGGTTTGGTCATGTTCAGAGAAGACCATTAGATGCGCCAGTAAGAAGAGTAGATCAAATAATCTGGAGTCCGATTAAAAGAGGGAGAGGGAGGCCAAGGCGGACACTTGGCGAACTAATAGAGCAAGATCTATTGGTGAATAATATACCGAAAGGTTTGGTTACTAATAGAGCGGAATGGCGTCGTATGATCCATGTAGCCGACCCCACCTAGTGGGATAAGGCTTTGTTGTTGTTGTTGTTGTTGTTCTAAAACCATTTGATGGTGAGATTAACGACGATGTTAATCATAGAATTCAAGCTGGTTGGTGTAAGTGGAGGAAAGCCACTGGAGTTCTTTGTGATAGAAAAGTACTCAATAAAGTTAAAGAAAAATTCTATCGTACTGTTATAAGACCAGCAGTGTTATATGGTAGTGAATGTTGGGCTATGAAGGGACAACATGAACGTAAAGTGGGGGTAGCCGAAATGATGATGTTGAGATGGATGTGTGGTCATACAAGATTAGATAAGATTAGGAATGACCATATACGTGAACGAGTCGGAGTGGCTCCTATTAGTGAGAAAATGGTAGAGAATCGTTTGAGATGGTTTAGTCATGTTCAGAGAAGACCATTAGATGCGTCAGTAAGAAGAGTAGATCAAATAATCTGGAGTCCGATTAAAAGAGGGAGAGGGAGGCCAAGGCGGACACTTGGCGAACTAATAGAGCAAGATCTATTGGTGAATAATATACCGAAAGGTTTGGTTACTAATAGAGCGGAATGACGTCGTATGATCCATGTAGCCGACCCCACCTAGTGGGATAAGGCTTTGTTGTTGTTGTTGTTGTTGTTTTGTATGCTGGAGCAATGACTCACACAGCAACATATGAATTGATATTGAGATTGAACTATTATATCTTTTATTTTTATTGATACATATAGATTATGTTCTTACATTCATATGCCTAATGTAAATAAGTGCAAATGTGTACTAAAGGATGATGCAAATCATCAGAATTATCATGACCTCACATAATGGGCATAAGTTCATAGATTGAATTCCCCTTGTACCATATCCTACAGATGAACATGATTGAAGACACTAATAAACAAAATGGCCAAAGATAACACTCATGTCTAATGGTGCATGCGCATAACCTGATTTTTAAGGATAAATCAAGTTTTATAACCTTATGAATTAATGTTCCAAGTTATAAAGCTTTTGTTGTACAATATTGTGTTCTAACATTTATGTCTATTTATGTTTAAGTGAATCGAAAGAACATATGTTTTATTATCCTCTAGCGATCTGGGAGTCACTTCATCGCATGTCAGGTATTAATTCGGCCTCATGCAAAGTGTTGTTTCCGGGATGTTACACTCGAGGCTTTTACATCTAAGACAACCTTTTATCCTCAAAAAGAAATGTTACCATTAATTCCTCTTTCACAAGTTAAGAATTAGGATATTCAAGAAATCTTGCTAAACTGATCCGAATCAAAGCTTCATCGATCATGGAGAAATAACGCCGAATTTATCAGCAGGTTCAAGTAATCTCTTCCGCATTGGGTCGGGGATAATTGGGCATAAACGAATTGATGAAAACCTATTTTCCTATGAAGGCAAGCTATACAAGTTCTTATCAGGAACAAAAGTGGTCGATTTGAGGAGAGAAAATTGCACCTTTTTCTTCTTAACGGGCTTGAGGATTTTAATAATACACTTTTCGTCCTTCGGCGTGCGCACTCCCTCGAAGACCTCGCTATACTTTCCCCTCCCGACCTTCCTCACTACCTCGTAATCGTCTTGTTCCCTGCGATCAGAAGAGAGAATCAGCATCAGAAACCACAGAAACTTGGTGGCCAGAACGGAGGTCCAAATGAAGAACGATCCTTGGTCCCGTCCTACCCCCATTGGATGGCCAGGGTTTCGTAGTCCCAGTAGTCCTTTGGGCGGTGGACATTGACGTCGGCGTAGACACGAGACTCGGAGGCGGCACCGGGCCTGCGGACGGCCTTCCCTATCCTCTGAGCCAGAGCTCCGGCGACGGTCGCGGTGGAAGCGTTGGAGGCGTACAAGTAAGAGGGGCTCCGGCTGCGGGTAGTGGAAGAGGGGGCTTCGGCGCCGGCGACGGAGATCCAATGAAGGCCCGCGAGGCAGTAGACGGCTAAGGGGTGGAGGCGCTCGGTAGGGTTTGTCGGATGAGGAGTAGAGAGGGAAGGCAGCAGGGGGCTGCGGCGGGGGTGGCGGCCGGGAAAGAGGGAGACGGAGAAGCGAATAAGCCCCACGGCCATACAGAGATAGATGGATGCGATTTGGCGACGGCGGCGCGCGGCTTCCTCCTGATAGATAGAAAAATTAAAAGGATTTTGGAAATTATTTTTTTTTCGTTTGACATTACAAAAGCAATTGTTAAAAATTTAAAATGCAAAAACAAAATTCTGATAATAGAAAAAAAAAAGTCCTGGTCAAAATTTTAAGCTCCACCTGACGCAAAAATAAAAAAATCTGTTACTCTTTACAAAGCAAGCTTTGGCAAAATAATTTAGACTTTAATAAACATAAACTTAGCATAAAATGGCATTTGCTACATTTTCAATCTCACCCAAGATTTCACATTCACCTACCAAAAGATTATCGCTTAATAAATTAATAATATTTTGCATTGCCTTCTAATATGCATATGTAATTTAACTCGTGTAAATTGTATTAAAAAAAAAGGTTTCGACCTTTTATTTTAATCCCAAAATTAATCTAAATTTCTACTTTTGCATAAAAATCACGAACTTGTAAAAATAGTTACAAATGTTCCTATTCTTATACTGATAATAAGAATTTCTTAGTGGTATTATAAGTTTCACATTGGGATATCTACTCTCCAAAGTATCCTAATGATGGATATAAAATCATGAATTTGTAAACACTTCTTGTTTCCTTCTTTTAAAATTAGTTTACATTTGAGTTTTTGAGCACCTATAATAGGAGAAGCTAAGCTGAGAGAACAAGACAAAATGTGAGTTACCATGCGCACATAAAATCAAAATAGTTATAAGGACAAAGACACTATGACAAGTGTCAAAAATTAATTAACTAGATGAAAAAGAAAAAAAAAATTATATACCAAATGGACGGGTGTGGGTGTGAAGAAAATAAAAATGCTCTTAATAGCCAACCATTGGAGAGCTTACCATTAGAGGCCCGCCAGAGGGTTAGAGAAGGTCAATTAGGTAATGAAAACAAGTTGCTTTTGGAAGGGGAGCCACCAGCTGAACCTGAGAGAAAAGCCACTAGTTGAACTAAGAGGAAAGCCTAAGGCTAGAGCTCTGCTTTCTTCGTTGTTTTATGCCATTATTGCATCTTTTTAATTACTTTTCTTTAGTTTTCTTCATTGAAGAATGCTTAATATTAGGATGATGATATCTTATGATGTAATCCTCACGATGAGATTTTTTATGAAATCAAACTCTTTCGGCCATGTTTATTTTAATGTCGAATGTTCATATTGGGTTTAATTACTCAACATTTATGTATTCTGCTTTTTCTTTACTATCAATGGAAATATTGGTGTAAGAGATGATGTGTTATCCTACTAACTTTCATCCCTCTACTTGATGTCTGATTTTTCTCTTTCTATATTGTTGGGCAATTTGGAGTGAGCGGATTGGTTAGTTGATTGCATCGGATTTTATTAGTTGTTAAGTCAGAAAAGACTAGACCTTGAATCAAGAGAAAAAGGATCAAAGGGAGTAATTTTTTGTCTATGTTTGATTGTGTGATTGGGCTAATGGAAATACTGCTTTAATCGTTGATGTGTCATATCATAACCTCCCATCTATCTGCTTTATGTTTGTTTTTTTTTCTTTTTTTTTTTTTGCAATGAGATTCTGAGAAGGACATGTTGTGGGGGCAGTTTAATAGTGAGTCGAGAGGTTAGCTAGTTGTATTAGGATAACCTACTATTGAGTTTGAGAAAATTGAACTTGAACTGAGAAGGAAAGATTTAGAGGAGTAATCTTCTATCCCAATTTGATTGTTTTGCTAGGTAGATTTCTTGAACAATTCGAGAGATGATGAACATATTTTTACTCTTATTTGTGCTAAAATCTAGAGTCTCAAAGTTAGAATGAAAAAGCTTGAGCGGTCTCTAACATGAGAGTGAGGAGATCCATCGTCAGTGATTAAACATATATTATAAACATCTGACTATTTTAAAATTGTAAATGCATAATCGATTATTATTCTTCCTTGAAAAGAACCTTCATGTCCTGATTGTTATCTTTATTTGAAATATCATTTTAATTTCATCATTATCATTCTGAAAAACAAAAAAAGAGAAAATTACTAGAAAAAAAACAAAAAAATTGTAACTCTTATTTCATTTATGCAACTTTAGCTTTTAGTAATGTTAACTTAAACATTTTTATCACTCTATTCGAATTCATCTTTTTTATAGTTGTAAAGTTTAAAAACAAGCAATCTCTCCTTGTGGTTTGACCTCATACTATACTACAAGGAATATTGTGCGATTGTGGTCTAAGACACATATGTTGGGATTTATAATTTTCCAAAACTTGTTGAAAGAAATAGCTCAAGTGGGGGCATTACATGCCTGAGTGCCCCTATTGGAAAGTTGAGTACCTCCACGAGAGCATTGATTTAACATCTAATCGATATTTTCTATCATGTTTTACGACACTCCTCACTACTGACTTCCAAATCTCAATTCTTCTTAACTTCACATCATATATTTTAAAAATATTAAATATTAATTCAGCAATCATCACATAGATAAGGAAATGATATATGATAATTTTTTAGAGGTAAAAAAGAATTAAAATAACATTTTATCATTTTATTTTATGCAACTTTGTCATTACAAGAAATCAATCAAACTTAAGCCTATATAAATTTGAAATAATGTTATATTTATATGTGATGAAGAAAAAAAAATTAAGTTGATTATTTATACAAGTTAAAATCTTTATTTAATTATAATATAGGCTAGGATTAAGACTTATGAATGTAAAATATATGTTGATGTATAATAATGAAGGGGGTTTATCTAAATAATGACAATATCAACCTCAAGTGATGCACAAAACATAACAATATGACCCTTCTAACAAATAAAATCAGAACAAATTTTAAATGTTATAATTCTTAACACAAATCATCGTCACAAGTGCACGACCAACATTATATATACATATGCACACAAAAAAGATGTTGTTTATATTAGGTATAAACTACTTTCCAAAGACTAAATATATGAAGTGTAAACTGGATTTTTTGGCTATCTAAAAGTTAAATGTGCAGAAAATAAAATTTAATCTAATTTTAGTGATTTTCAATATATTACAAAAAAACTATAGATAAGAAAGAAAAATAAGAAGATTTAATTGTTAACAAACTATAGCAGGAAAGAAAATATCTAGATACTTGATATTCTAATCCAATGAAAAATAAAAAAAAGGGGCAACTTGGAAAAATTTTAAAACATGTGTGACCTCACCCACATTGGTGATCATCTTATCATATTTTACTCTACTCTCGTGTACAAAATTATAGACATTATAAGACTAAAATGATTCTCACAAAGATGAAGAATTTTGGTATTATATTTACTTAAATGGGTCTACCTCTCCGCATTACCTAACAATATCACACATGAGATTATCCTATTGACTTTGAAAATTGTCCTCAATATCTTACCATACATCGAGATCCATGTTATCTCTAGGTGTCATTTGGATTGTGGATAGGGTTGACAAGAATAGTCTAGTGACGAAGTTTATTCATGCCAATAAGGGAAGATTATGTCATGCGATATTTCACCATCGCGTTTGGATGATTCTGAGAATAAGCTTATGCGAAATGACAATCAAAATCATCACTTTGCGTCGCTATCCCCTTTTCCCCACATAAACAATAAAATGACATTGATACCCTCAATGAGATGGAAGAATATGACATATTCTACTAATTTTGAAGAATATAATAACCCAAAAAATAGCTTCCACGCCTTGATTTTTGTGATGACCCGGTCGACCATTATTCCAATTCCTCATGGTGTTTGGCAATATTCCACTGAATAACTCCTTATTCGATCAAATAACTCGGATCCAAATGATGCCTTAGTGTCCAATAAATCTCCAACGTAACAAGCATATCCCCCTCAAACAGATATTTGTGACAATAAACACAGAAAATGCAACACACGAGTTTGTCCTCTCACTCGATGATATTTGTCAATGCACTGGGTTTCATATGATCTTTCGACCTCCAATGAATTATAATGAAGTAAGTGTATTCGTCTTTGGGTAGGGACTTATGACATCAATAAGGAATATCACAGCATATTCAATCCAATTTTATGATAAACAAAATTGTCCAATTTTTTTAATTCTTTTACGTTGATTGATGTTATGAATTTCTTTCCTCTCTATTTAGGGTAAAATTATGTTTATTTTGACATTTATTGCAACAATAAATTACATATTTTAACTTGAATAGTTGAATTGTATTTTTGGACTAAAAATTGCTTTATAGAATTGTGAATTGGAGACAACTCTTAGAATCTATGCATATATATAAAATAAAAAGATATTAACATAGTATGTGCAAAAAAAAACTTACTTTTTCATATTCATCCTAAGATTACAATGATTAAAATTTGTTATGACATTAAAGATAAACTTGAGATGTTGTCATTCCAAAATCAATAGTCTCTTCATGTGCCACCTATAAGAAGGTTAAGAAGAGCCCTCCTCCAACGTTGATCCACATGAATGCAAATAACATCGAGCCATCCTTGATATGAAGAACCACTACGAGAGTAAGAAGGTAAAGTAAAGGGGATAAGGAAATAGCAATGAAAATAAACTTAGATTTGTGATCCCCCTAATTACATATTTATAGGGATGAGATAACAACTACAAAAAAGTATATTATGAGTTTGAATAAGTCTATTAATTGATAGTATTATAAATTTATATCTTAAAAATTAAATTGATCAAAATATAAATTAAACATCCAAAAATATGACAAACATATGTCGAGTCACATCTTATGCATATTCAGTTCAAAGTAAACCAAATTGGTGGAATCCGATTGGTACAAATTGGATCATTAATATGTTGGATATCTATAATGCCATTTCATGATACAAAATTATTTTTATTTTTATTTTTCTGACATCGTGTGTTTCTTAGTATACAAATACAATGTACACTAGGATAGTCATTCCACTTGGACTATTATAATGCAATCATTTGTTTGTGATCTACTAGGTTCACATTATTATAACCATAGTAACTATTAATTAATGATAGTGGCACCTATGGTTGCATCAAGTTTCATATAATAATAAGAACTATAAGATGAATCTCCATAGATGACAAATTTTTCAATATTCTTTTATCCCTTTCACACCATAACTAACTTGTCATACACATGAATTACATTATCAAGTTGTGGTCACAAATTTAAGTTAACTACCATAATATAATATAATTTCATTAGAAATGTTATACTTAATCTACACGCTCTCTTCACGCATTAACTTTAAACCATTTGATTCAACTCAAAGATTTTTAGTATTCATTAGAGCACTGAATTTATGTGAAAGTCTATTTCAACATTTGTGATCAAATGATCACATATTATTATAATGATCTATTATATACATTAGTGATAGAGCCAATAACATACTTATAATGAGTTAGTCAGACCGATTTACTAAAGTATCAAGTGAAACATTTAGCTATGTAATGTGACACATATATTGCAACAAAATTATCCAAATTTTTAATTCTATTACGGCGATTGATGACACAAATTTCTTTTCTATCTTGTTAGGGTAAAAATATGTTTATTTTGATCATTTGTTGCAATTACATTACATAGTTCATATTTTTAGTCATGTACCCATCTTTATGAAATCTATGTATTATCTTAGTTCTTATCGCAAATATTTGATAATATTTTTATTAGGAATTTTGAAATTTTGCATTTAGGAGGAGAATAACAAGCTTTTGTTCATGTGGATATATCTAGCATGGCCCATATCACAAAGCAATAATTATTGATCAATACATGAATGAAGTGCCATAACTAATGAACGGATGGAGTATAACTGTAACGGCCATCAATTTTGTTAAAAGAAAATTAATTAATTATGACCCATTCTCCTAACCACCCCCACGAAATCCTCTTCATATTAATATCCATAACCCTAGGCACAATGGGATTATTCTCATCTTTGGATGCCGGCAGGAGAAGAAGGAAGTCAAGCGTCGAGGTCGAAGGAGAATGGAGGCGTTGGACACTGAGATCACGTCTTTAAGGTACACAAAGATCATTAGGACCTATGACTGAATCTATCTCATTCCATCAGTTTAACATCATGTCGATGAAATCTCAATTTTTTAGAGAAGCTACAATCACTAGTAGTGTCCTATAAAATGCATCATGCGTGGTTTCCTATGTCTTGATTTCTTTGTCACGATCTGATGTGCTGGTTCAATAATCAGATGAAATGATTGGTTGGAATTAAAGTCTAATACATCTTTTGGGTTAAAGTGAAGGCACAATCTGTTGTTAAGGCATACATCTCTTCTCACTAATTGCTCTATTTGCACTAAATTCACACACGTCGCATCCGTGAACGGCACATTGTTCATGTTAGCTGCATTAGTATTGGTCATTAAATCTACTTACATTATATGCATTCATTATGCCATCATGTCCACTACAATCTCCTACACAGCTACCTATGCCACTATGTGCACTTCCATTTAAATGCACTTCACGTCTGCTAGAGTACCCATGTAGTACTGTAGCTACAGTATTCAGGGAAGGAGGGGTGTTGCAGTACTCATCTTGTCCTAAGTGGCAAGTGCATCATTACTTGTATTTAGCGCCTTGAATCAACATACAACACCCGATAGCAATTTAACTTGCCTTTGATCTCAGTGTTAAAACCACATGTTACGTACTCTTTGGCGCCTTAGAAATGTATCATACAATAGCACATCATCCATGAATGGTACGATAATTGTATTGATAATTTATCTCTATTTCATGTTTTTAATCACACAGGTGTTGAATTCCTCCTCTTTATAATATTATTGATTTTTCTTATTATGTTATATTTCTACAACTACCATAGCACACGGATTAATGTTCATTATTTGTCTTACTAATAGCTTATCTATAATTTCTCAACCTCATCTTATCGTGATGTTCATCTTGAGACAAATCTTTCCTCAATTCTATAATCCGTGATATGTAATTATGGAATTAACCTCAAAGATAGTTATAGAATAAATAAGATAAAAGATAAAAAATGTTAAACGAAGAGCTCTTCTTATGTTTTGTTGACGACGGTCAACCTAGCCAAAAGGGAGTCGAAAGATACTCCACAGGCCTATATTTGGCGTTGAGATACTCCGTCCTGACCAAAAGAAAGTCGAAAGATACTCCACCGGCCTATGTTAAAGGAGTTGAAAGACACTCCAAAATAAATGTAACATAATGAAGATGAAAAGATTACTATGATTATGATGATGGGCAATTCCCAATGATATTATGATTTTTTTTATGATGATGATTCTAAATCTCATGGTCGATTATGCCATATGAATTTAAAGATTATTATGTTATCATTCTTGTTACACTTATCATATTATCATATCTGTTATGCCATTCTATGTCACGCCTCTTGATCATGATGTTATCGCACCAATTATGACTACATGACTCTATCATTTATTATTATATTTATGATGTCATTACTGCTTATATGACATATGACTATTATGTACTGGGCGTCAAAGCTCGCAAGGAGGTTCACCTCCCCTGTGTATTCAATGTCACAGGTAATAACATGTCTTAGTAAAAAGATGATGGCGCAGGCGACAGATCGAGCTCGTGGTGATCTTTGAACATGAAATCGAGTCTCTTCAGCTTCCTTTATATTTTCATCAAGTTGTATTTATCTTATGCAAACTTTTTTGCTTATATTATTTGAGACTCAGTTATGTTATCTTGTTAAGACTTCTGCACTCATTTTCTATTATGTCTCTTTTTAATCAAATAATAACTATTTTTCCTTCCGCAATTATGCCTTTATTATGTTGATCAGTCAAAGTCTTATTTTGGTCAAAATTATTATACACGTATGTCATGTCCCGTAACGTTCCCGGAGTGTATTCAGACACGTGGCAGAGTGCATTTCGGGGGCATTACAGTTAGGTATCAGAGCCTAAAGTCAAGGCATTCTTATGTTTTGAAATGTTAGGTATGTCTAAGGATCCATGTGCAAAGAGCCACGAGCAGTCGCTGCGCCACCGAATGTAAATCTAGGTAAGTTATGTCTTTTGCTTATAAATAAATGATGATGACAACTCCTAATTCATAATATTTGGCTAGGCCAATATTGATTTTAATAATTCTTATGATGATGATCAGTAATGACGTACTCTATGAACATAGACTAATCTCATGATGTGATAATTAGCAATGTCAATAATTGTCTTCCATATTATCTTATCATATCCCTTATATGTCACATTGTTGACTTGATCACATTGTCTATCGTGATAGTATCCCTATATATTGATTTGGGAATGATTCAATGATGTTTTGACAAATATCTATTGGTGATCTCATATGACACTCTCATCTATATTGTTAATCATGTTATTAATCAAAGAATGACCCTTTCATGATGATGTTAAAAAAGAAAGTCGCATCACATACTTCCTAGTGAAACTCATTATCTATATTGAGTATTATAATGACGAAATGTCATTATGCAATCATTACCAATCTTATATGAAGATTACTCTATTAGCAATGACGTACAACACTCTTAATGAGTCTTACATGTCATAAGTTACCCGATGAGGATGAGCATAATTTCACAATTGCAGTATGTTCTAAAGGTACCAATGATGATTGGAGATAAAACCTTTTCTTCATATATGATATTAATTCTTAAGGAGGATTATGATGTGATTCTTGACATAAAATTGCTTTTCCTCCAATGATGTATAAGTGTTATGCAAGAAGAAGAAGATAGGTACTCCTGTGAACTAAAAGCCATAGTTAGAAATTTAGTGTCGAGCTCGTGGTGATCTTTCCACATGAAATCGAGTCTCTTCAGCTTCCTTTCTATTTTCATCAAGTTGTATTTATCTTATGCAAACTTTTTTGCTTATATTATTTGAGACTCAGTTATGTTATCTTGTTAAGACTTCCGCACTCATTTTCTATTATGTCTCTTTTTAATCAAATAATAACTACTTTTCCTTCCCTTCCGTAATTATGCCTTTATTATGTTGATCAATCAAAGTCTTATTTTGGTCAAAATTATTGTACACGTATATCATATCCCGTAACGTTCCCGGAGTGTATTCGGCCACGTGGCAGGGTGCATTTCGAGAGCGTTACAATAATAATATCAAAATGCACATATCATAATTATATTCCTTATCAAGTAAAGTTTACTTTAATATCACAAGCATTGTTCCATAAAAACATTCTTATAAAATATTTTGCAAACCTTTATGTCATATAATATCTTTAAAACATATCATAATTACTCTTCATAACCCAACACCTTTTGAAGTATAAAACTTTTTTATAATAATAAATCATCTTTGTGCGAAATATTATTGTAGGCAAAAAGAAATAATATATAATATTTTGTTAGGTTGCAAATTTACTCACTCACTTTATATCTTATATTTTCAAGTAGGTTTACTAGATTTTCTTCCTTTCACTTATACATTGATTTTTTTCCTACAAACAATAATACCATTTTGCTTATCGGTCACTAATAAAAATAATATTTAATAAATTCTTAGAATGCATAAATGTGTGTCCATCATAGAATGCATTTAATATCTTATAAATGCTATTATTTACTTTTAGGTATTTATGTCATATATTATTACATACTTGGAACAATTCAACACAATTACAATATCCCAAATTTGACTATAATATTAAGTGTCTATTAAATTCATAACTTGCCAAATTGTATAATTATATATGAATTAGAAACTAAACTTTCTGGAGATTGTGACTTATAAATATCATTAATTAATTTTCATTAAGTAATTCGAGCTTAGCCAATGTGGCCTAGGATATGTATCGTGACTGAGTGACACTAAAAGAATACTCAAGATTTTAATTAATTGGCTATTATGTAGAAACTAGTTTTTAATAATATTTCATTATAAAATTTATAAAATTAAACCCTTTGTATACACTCCTAACAAAAATAGTTAATTCATCATACATCCTATTAATGTTCTGAAATACTTGACAAAAGGAATCATATGAGATGACAAAAATTATTTCTCCATATATACAAGTCCTAATTAGATTATTCTAATTTCCGTTGAACCTTATAGACTCTAATTTAACATCTGTAAATTCTAATCCTAATTTAATTTATCCTCATCATACTTTAGTTTACAAGATGAATATGTAATTGACTCGGGATAGAACACTTTACTAGAGAATATCATAACCTTATTTATAAAGATTTCATGGAAATATAACTTTTGAAGAACCAATCATGTAAAATTTTATAATTTATGAAGTACAAACCACCGAGGTCTAAATTTCAAAGTCAATTTCAACATTATTCATCTTAAACAACCTAACTCGTCAAATTTCTTCCGACTGTTATGCTAGATTTTCAACCTTGGTAAATTTTTCAACCGTTAATGGGTAAGAATAGGTAGCTTCTGTAATTTTTATAAATTTTTCTCAAGTGCATAAAATTATTTCATTAAAAACCTGTTGAGTTATCTACTTCAACTGCTTAAAACCCTAATTGTTAATATGAATGTCTAATCACATTATTTTCAATTGAGTGTTTCATCCTTAATTAAACTTACTTAATCATATTTAAACATATGTATACATAATATGATATTTACAAATGTTATAGTTTATTCCTAATAAACTACTTATATTTTTTTATGTTGCTATTCAATAATTTAATAATAATTACGTCTCAATCTAATGTTAATTATTATATACATACATTACTATATAGACATTTAAACTAATTTAATATGCTAGTTAGATATGTGGTTATGCAAAAATGATGGTGGAGCACTGATAATTAGATTGATATTGATCTTTTTATTCTTCCTACTATATATTATATAAATTGAATCCCAAAAGTAGTTTAATATGTTAAATCAAATAAAAGTCAAGAAATATCATATGTATTGATTGATAAGAAAGTTAATTGAAGACAAAAGTCATATAATGATAAGGACAATTAGCAATGAAGGTAAAACTTCTAATTGTGTCAAACTACCTTACCATGGAGCAAACATGGTACATTATTTTTTTTTCTAAAATAAAATATTTGTTATTAATCTAATGCACCACTGACCATTACACATGAATGTATAATGATATACCTTAATGTAAATAAATAGCTCACGCTAAGATAACATGCATCAAAGATGGACGACATTGAAAACTACTCCCAATCAAAGTTTCGTATTAAAATACATAGCACAATGTATCAAATTGTAATGAAAATCACAAGAAAAGAAAAGTATTGTATTGTCCAACATTGTTAAAGCATTTATTGATTCAAAGTATGGTATTGCTAAAGCAAAATATACTATATATCATATTGAATATTGAACTAATAATTCGCATCAATATTGATTATTAACCATTGTTATTATTGATTACTAGACATTAGCATATCATATAGATTTCATTGTTATTAATTATTTAACATTGTTAGTCTTAATAACCAAAACTTGATTTATTAATTATAATTATTGACTATTGATTATGCATATATTATTCTATTATAAATTTTGTGTTCATTATTTATTATCTTTTACAATGGGTGTAAAAGCTGATGCAATAATTGTCTTCTCTACATTTGATTTTTGCAATTGGTTGTTCTCAGTAGGTAAGAACCGTGAAGTGCTGACCTGCATGGCAATTAAGCTTAGTGATGATGCATAATTTGCATATAAATATTTTCATAAAAAGTTGTTATGGTTATTGGATTTGTCACTTTTAAAAATGATGTCATAAATTTTCACATTTGTTCCATTCTAATTCTCATATTTGTAATTTCTATCGTGATCAAAGTCAAAATAGTCAACATGTAATTAGTGGTTCTCTAAAATTATATAATTACTTTTGAGGAAGAAAATAATTTTGAAATTGGAGTAATCATTTACTAAAGGGATTGAGGATTGTGTGGACCCAAATAAGGTCCACACATGTGGACTACCATTGATGTATAGATCAATGATAAATATAAATTCATCTTAAAAAATATTTATCAAGATTGATTTATGAATCAATGGTAGGTCCATATATGTGAACCCATTTTGAATCCACATATTTCTTAAATCCTTTACTAAATTGTCTTTATCCTTTGATCTCTATGTTCTATTTGGAATCTCCTCCTCCTATATCTCAAATTAAAATTAAATTGTTTTTAATAATATTGAAAATTTATTTAGCCAATACATTTTCCCCTTATTATTCCTTTTATTAATTTATTTTATTTTCCATCTCATTTTCCTTTTATTATACTTTCTTTTCATTTGTTTCCTTTTCTTCCTATGGCAATCTATTTAATATTTCCATCGCACCTAGATTTCCTCTTCTTTCTTTCTCTTATCCTCCTCCTCAGAAGAAAAAACATAATCCATGATGTTGGTGATCTCGTAACAATTTTCTATTTTGAAGTTCTTCAATAAATTAGTTTGGTTCAAACAACATTATCAATTATTATCAATTATTTTAAATTGATATATGTTATATATATATATATATATATATATATATATATATATAAAGAGAGAGAGAGAGAGGGAAAAGATAAGACAGAGGTCAAAATTTTAATCCGCGCGGTGTAGATAAAAGATTATGATTTGCATTTTAATTAACCTCTTAGCCTACTCGAAAAAATCTAATTGTTTCATTATTTTGTATATGTGAATTTAAAAAAGTTTCCTTTTGTTACATATTTAGCCTAAATATTTATTTTTGTTCATACATCAATTTTTAATTTATTATAAACCTAACTTTCATGTCTTCACAATATAACATAATAATTTTAAAATGTTACGAGGAATATAGTATTTTTATAGCCATTAGACCCCATTTTTTATATTTAATAAGGAAGTTTTTCAACTATTACTTTTTAGTTATATATTTATATATATATATATTGTAAAATTTTTTGCACAAGGAAAACATATTTTGAAGTCAATCTTTTGTTAGTAATTGGGAAAAAGACTCTAACTTGGTACACTTTTCATATTTTTATTAGATCAAAAGTTTTTTTTGTTGTCAGCCCTTGGTATCTAGAAGCGGTGTTGTTGCCCAATCCGCACGAAGCTATTAAGTACACTATTCATAAGTTGGAAGTTGGCCCACCATCAAACTTAACTGATTTGATAGGTCATCCTGCATCATGTATCTAGCAAGTTCCCAATAACTATTTTTACATTTAAAAATAATTAAACTCAATATTTTACTAAATCGAGAAAAAGTCGCTTACTACTCACCTTTGGGTACTTCATGAATGGTCATTCCAAAAGCCATTTATCTTGGAAGTCAAAAGTACAAATGAAAATATTATGTTTTTCAATATTATAATTAAAATATTTGGATTAAATGAGAGAATAAATAAATAAAAATGTGCATTGATACAAAATAATGAATCTTCATCTAAGTAGTCAATTTGTTGTTGACTCAATCCAACTTAATTTGTCCTTAACTTTTTTAATAAAATATTTATCAACATCGCATGAAAAAGTTATCAAATTTCAAGTTTGTGATTTTAATATGTTATTAAAACTATCAATATAAAAATATTATATATGGATCAAAGCGCTTCTAGAATAAAAAAAAATAGAATCTGGTTGTTTTAGTTAAGTTTCACACTCTTTGAAATAACCGGTTTGCAGAAGTATTTAATCATTGTAAAAAAATGGAAGTCATTAATTTTATGCAAATGAAAATTGAAATCATATTTTAAACTACTCCCTATTCTTAATATATATCCATCGATGGCTCTATTGACATCAGGATATCCTTCTTTCATGACAGCCATTGATCTTCCTTCAACGATATGGATTTATTTCGCAAGAAATAAGAACTCCAAACCCCGTCTACCATTCCTCCCCCAACTGAAGCACCTAGAGCTCTCGGAGGCTCTCCAAATTCTTCTCTTCACGATCAAAGGTGGGTAACTGTAACACCCCAAATCGTACCCCTCCACATGGCAGAATACGCTTCGAAGACGCTACGGGTCATCCTTACGTGTACATCATGTTGATAAAAAAGAAGACTTTGTATGGTCAACTCAGTAACGATAAATGCGAAATAATTAAATCATCATTAAGAATAAAAAGAGTAACATCATGAAATGCGGAAGACTGATAACTGTCTTCATAGGATCCAAAGGAAAGCTAATACATCAAGTAATAAAAAGAAAGGAAAAAGCTTTCCATCATCTAAAGACTCGATAATCATGTGCAGCCACCTATGAGATCGATCTGTCGCCATTGGCCACCATCATCATTGAGATCTTGACCTGCATTTAAGAACATGCAGGGGAGAATCTCCCTATGAGTTTTACAACTCAGTATGAAAGTAAGATGAATATCGTCATAAGATCATGATACTAAACATGAATCATAAAGGTAACATCATAAGATAACATCATCATCTGATAGGAAAGTGAATCATGATCATAATATAGAATGATAAGAGCATGCATAGAAACATATGAATAAAATATCATAAATAATCATCATAAGAAAGACAAAAGCCAGACATCATAAGAGATTATTTATTCATATGTGTTCATCTTCTTCATTATCTTAATTTCATCTTTGACTTATTTAGGATATATTTCAATCCACGGGGAGGCCTGCATCAATCCGTCCATCATTATCATCTTAACTGGCAGAATCAGTCCATAATTGACCGAAGTCAGCCCATAACTGGTTGTCATCGGTCCATCATTAAAAAGAGCTCTCCATTTAACGTTTTACGTCTTTTATCTTATATCTTTTAATTAAATTAAATTACATTTTAATAAGAACTTTAAATCAGGATAAAAGACATGATAATGGAGAGTAAATCAGAGATAAAATCGACATAATCATCATCATACATAGATTAGGATTATTCACATGAAATAGAGATTAAAAGATCATAATCATATGCCTAATCTGGTCGGAACTCGATCCGAGGAGGGAGAAACCCGGGTCGGGTTATACATGATCATCCTCGGTGAAAGTCAGGGAAGATCCCGGGCCGGGTTCGGGTTACACCCAGGCCGGGTCGGTTTATCATCGAGTCGGGGCGGCCATCGCGCCCGACTATTTTCCATACACAGAACTTGGTCTGGGTCGTCTTCAACCCGGCCAGGTTCGTTCGGTTGCAGAGCTCGGCGAGCGTCGACAATGGAGGATCCGGACCGAGTTCCTTCGAACTCGGTCCGATGAAGGACCTACCCGGGCAGGGTTCAAGTGAACTCGAGTCGGGTTCATCTTATGCAAAAACTGCGTGGACGCGCAGTTCGCGTTCCGTTCATCTTTTTCGGCGATGGCTGACACAATTTAACATCATAACACATCATGCATTAATCAGGAACTACCTAGAATATGCTTCAAGTCTAAAATCAAGATTCTATCACGAATCTATCCTAGTTCTATACCTCGAAGTTTCTGTCCAAGAAACTTTATTGTTGTCCTCTTCTTCCTCTTCTTCTTCTTCCTCTTCCTCTGCCCGCTCCTCTCTGTCCAGATGCGTGTCCAGCGTCGTCCACATCCTCTGGTGTGTCCCCTGTATGGCGGCAGTCGTCAGGGATGAGAAGTAAGGAGAAGGGCGCACGTAAGAGGAGAACTAGGGCCGGCTCGTGAGGACAACGAAAATGGGGTTTTCGTTTGATCTGGCTTCTTATTTATAGGGGAGAAGTTTGAGTTTGGTTGGAAACCAACTCCTATTAAAATCTAATTTCATATTTTATCTTTTTCCTTATTTGTTTTATCTTCCTTTTCTTTTCCTTTTATTTCTTTTCTTTTCCCCCAATTAAATCTCGAGCATTACAGTAACTTTTAGATCTCGTCCTCTAGCTCTTTTCCTCTTCAAATCTTAGAAGGTTCATCCTGTGTCAACGTCTTCCTTTCTAGACCCAATTGAAGCACGACGGTTCCCCAAATCGCACCCTTGGCTCTCCAAATCCTTCTCTTCACTATCACAATGACTCTCTAGATCTCTTCCGGCTCTCTTACAAGGTTCATTCTCTGTTCTTCATTGAGGAGTTTAATCCTCTTTTCATTCTCTGGCTCTTGTAGGAGTTTCATCCTTCGAGCAATATATTTAAACAAGGCAAATCACACCTGCTCCAACGAGATCTTAGTATTCACTTCTAATCTCTCACCAAGTGTTTTTTTTTCTGATTCTCATCTTTAAATGGAATTCTCATGTTTATGATAGGCTCTTATCTCATTTATGATAGCCTTCTAATATTTGGCAGATTATGAAGTTGTGAATTTAATATGACTAAGTTGTTCTGAATTTATTTCTTGTCTGAGAAAGAGATGGCATAATGCATTCAATTGACAAAAAGCTGCCTGAGTGCATCTACGTTGCTATTAATCTACATTGCTATCAAGGTTTATTTAATTAAGTTCAAGAATGAAATGCACAATCTTATTATCTATCATTATTTAAGTAAATATAGATTTAAACTAATCATGTAATTACTATATTGAAGTTTATAATGGTGATTAAATGTTATTATGCAAGTGGTCATTAAAACATCTTGGATGGAACTTAACCCTGACGAAAATTCTATGTCTACAAGAATCACGGAGTAAGATTTAATTTATATTTTTTTAATTTTGATACTTATATTGTGGCCAATATTAAATGAATTTATACTTCAATTTTTCAAGCAAAGTGAAGGTTGTAAATTTTTTTGGGCTGATGGTAGATCACAAGATATTTATACGGTGTTTGACGACTTCATAATTTTGGAAAACAACATATGAAAAAATAAATTTAAAATGTCATTTGCATCATTCACAGGTGTTAATCATCATAGACAATCAATATTGTTTGGATGCACTTTGTTAAAAGATGAAACTAAAGATACTTTTGTTTGATTATTTGAAACATGATTAGAGTGCATGAGTGGAAAGAAACTTGTATGTATCATCACTTATCAAGATGTTGGAATGGGTAATGTCATCCGCTAAGTGTTTCCTGATACACAACATATGCTTTTTATTTGACATATTGCAAAGAACGCATTGACACATCTTTGACAACTTCAGGAAAGAATATAATAGTTGGATTTTTGAATCAATGACCACCAATAATTTGAAGAGAAGTGATTGGTTTTGAAACATAAATATGGTATCTCAAATGGGTATTGGCTAGAACAGATGATCAAGAAGCATGTCATTAGGTGCCAATTTATCTAAATGATACATTTTGTACTTCAATCCACCCAAAAAGCTAAGAGTATTAATGTTTTTTTAATGAGTTTGTTAATTCTAATACTTCACTTGAGATTTTTGTCTATCAATATGATTTAGTCCTTTCTACTCGTCCTGAGGTTGAAGAACGAGAGGACTTATAAAATTTATATTCTCTTGCTACCCCAGCTTCAAAAAGTCCTTTGAAGATTAAGAGTTTATACTAAAAAAAGTGTTTCTTATATTTCAAGAAGAATTTAACAAAATCATGCATTTGTGATCACAAATAATATCACTAGATGGTGAAAAAATTTAACTACTTGGTGTATGTATTGGGAGAAGAAGACAAACAAAATATTATTGTGAAGTATTGTGCTTAACCAAATATTTCATTTAAATGTTTTTGAAAAATATTTGAACAAGAATAAATCTTATGTTCACATGCTTTGATTATTCTGGACAAAAGAAGAGCTTTGTGAATTCCAGAATAATATGTTCTCCATCATTGGACAATGAATGCTCATTATTCAACTGTACAAATGGGACAAGATTATGGTTTTATAAGTGGTGAATGTGTTATTACTCCTTTGATGAAATTGAATTTCAAAAGAAATTGGCACAAAATTTTGAAAATGAGTTTACATTCATCAGATCATTTGGATGTTGGATTTTCAATTCTAAAGGAAGCTATTCAAAAACTTATCGTGTCAAAATAAGTGATGCAATTGAAAGTTACTTTTGCTGATGTCAATTCACAAGGATCATGTAATGACTAGCATTACCCTCTCTCTCCCACTCTTCCTCACCCCACTCCCCCACGTCACCCACCATCGAGAGCAGCGGCCGAGGACCATAAAGGGGAGTGAAGAGGACTTCTGCTCACCCTTTGGACTCTCCCTCGGCTGCCAATTTCACTCTCTTCCTCTCCCCTACTTTCTCCGACGACCGGCGAACCAACGACATGGAGCGACGAGCCAAATAGAGTTAGAACAACTGGCGACCCTATGAGACGCGACGATGGTCTCGACGTCTTCGCAAGGACTAGGCGCACGACTCCCACAGCTAGGAACGACCGACAATCGGAAACACGATCGTAATCCCGTCGGCGAACCTCGGACGAATAAAAAGAAAAGGTATCGTAGATGTAAAAATCCCTAGATGAAGAAATGTAGATCAAACGTCATAAATGTTTTTCCTATTATGTGCAACGTAATCGGACGATCAAAGGTCGGCCGGAATTGGAGAAGACCGATGACCCTATTTCGTGCAGGGAATTGATCGATCGATTTCACCAGAACAGTCGACCGATCTTAAATGTCCCATGTCAAACTTATGGCCGGTCGATCGATTGCCCATAATCGGTCGACCGATTCCCCATAATCGGTCGACTGATCCGACAGAAGCCGCCGAGACAATTCGTGTAAGACCGGTCGACCGATTCCTGAGAACGGCCGATCGATCCCGTGATAGGACACACTATGACCGGTCGACCGGTTCACCGAGAACGGTCGATCGGCTCGGCATGAACAATGCAGGCCGAGTACAAAATCGGTCGATCGATCCGAACCGGTCGACCGGTCCAGAGAAAGAATGGATCTTTATATGAAATGAACAAAATGTCCTTGAAGGGCCAGAACCTCATAATCAGGCCCACACTTTGGACTGGCCCACCTAAGGTTATGTTCAGTACAGTAAAGTAAGTAATGGACAGTTCGCCTACAGAAAGGAGATTAGACTTTACCCCTTCTCTGAATATTGATTCCAAACCCTACACATGTTAAAGAAAATAATTAAAGTAAAGATGATAGAACGGGATAGTTATGTGTCGCTCAGGGTACAAATCAAGGTATGGTATAGTGAGGGACAAGTAGCTGCACTGAGGAGACAGTGTACCTACTGGTATCAACTACCAGCGTTTTTGGACCACAGACCCTCTCCCACCTGTGCTCCGAATAAGGGTAATGTATTGACGCACTCTTCCCCACGGGGGCACATATGTATTTTATTGCATTATGCCAGAGGGACATATAGCTCAGCTGAGGAGACAGTGAACCTACAAGTCTACAACGACCACTGTTCTTGGGGTGCAGGTCCTCTTCCACCTATATTTCGAAAAGGGTATGCCTTAGAGTACACCTTCCCTTTCAAGAGCATCCTGACAACATATGGTATAGAGACACCGCTAACTTTTCACTTAACTAAGTCGAGCTCACATAGGATAACGAACATCAAGGACCTCATAGTAATATAAAAGATGTAGTACCACACAGAGCATAACAGAGTATGGTAATGAATAATAGAGTAAGGTACAGAACAAAGTAAAGTATAATAAGGTATGGTATTGTATAAGGTATTGTTAAAGTAAAAAATAAGGTACAGAACTATATATGTATGGTCCATAGCCTACATAGATCATTGACTCTCTTTTATCAGTATGAATTTCATCAGATTATCATTTCATCATCTATGTATCTATGTGTACTGAGCATTAGCTCACAGGCATTTCATGCCCCAACTTTGGAATTTTGTAGGTGAGCACCCTGCCTAGGGAGAAAGTCGATAATGCAAAGTGCCGGGATAGCAGTACATGACTTATAACGAACCCACAAGCTTTCCGCATTTTTATTCTGCATTTAAATTATTAGACTTTGTAATTATGAGATACTTGAATTTCCCTTTTTAGCCTTGCTTATGTTGATATTTCCTTGAACTATTGAATTACTTGCCTTTGCCTTTTTCTTGAACTATTCCATTAAATGTGACATCATTTATTTTTCCCAATGATATTGCTTCCGCAATCTCTTTTCATTCGTTATTTCTCTATTATTTATATGGCCACGTGTGTCGTATGTTGACAGGTGAAAGTCAAAAAAAGTAGTAGGCAGTGTAGCGCTCCCTTAATCAATCTGATTGTCAGCGTGACGGAAGGACTAATTTTGAGTGCGTTATAGATCATGTATCAATCAACAAGTTTCTCAAGTTGGCACACATGACCCTTGTGCCACAAAACGGAAGGAAAGACCAAGGAACATACAAAAAATCAAATTTAGTGTCGAGATTTCCATATTGCAAAATGAACAAAAAAAAAGAACTTGCAATCATTGTTTTACAAAAGGACATTATGTGACATCTTGCCCATTGAAAAAAGCACAAGTAAAATCATTCTCGCTTTGTAATATTAAGATTATTTTTAACATTTAGAATAATTATGTGATTTATATTATAATGAAATGTTTACATTATGTTTCCAAACTATGATAAACAATGCACCAATGCACAAGAATCATATAATACTAAATAAATTTCAGCATGAAATTATTATTGAGGTATGAAATTTAAGCAGAAATATTTGTATTTCTTTATTCTCGGCATATACGTTCTTTCTTGCTTTGTCATTTTGTTTTGTATAAGAAATGGGTGCTATGCTATTTGCAAAGATTCTAAACGAGGAATTGGATCTTCGATTGTGGTCTTATGATTCTCAACGAGGAACTAGGTGCTTCTTTGATGACTTGGCATGACACATGAGGACCTGACATTTTCTGTAATTTGTGTTCTTTTCTTTCCATCCTAAGAACTCTGCACTCAAATTGGAGAACAAGCATGAAATTATATTTTGACATATGGATAAACTTATGTTGTAGAAGACTTTCCTAAATTTTGTAGAAGACTTATGTTGTCTTGAGCAACAATTGATAATCAAGCATGTTGGCAGCACTAGTGCTTCTTCAAATTTACTGTTTGTAGTGTTTTTTCATCCAACCTCTTAACCAAAACTAATGTTTGAGAAGAGCATCAAGTCATGTTGGCATCACTCCTTTCAGTTTTGTGTTCATGGTAATTGCTAGTACTTTCTAGCCTATAGATATGCACATGCATGCTAAGTAAAATCAAGTAGAGAGCATTAATCTTTTGCTCGAAAGTGGAAACCACTGCGTCTTATTAGCTTTCTCCATTTGCACCATTACATCATTTGTATTAATTTTGAATGTAAATAACTAAAAAGATTGCAACCACAATTGAAATAGTTAAAGGCTCATCAAATAAACTCTAGTACATAATATAAATTATGAACTTCATCATTTTTTCAGAAGGTCACTGAACTACCTTATGATGTACTTAAATCTAGTACATGACACCATTACATGGCATAGGATTCAAAATGAAAAACATAAAACTAACCACCAATACTATGACTAACATAAGTAAAAAAATGGTGGACAACTTCCACGGCGAACAAGCTCCATGTTTTGATTGTTTTGCTTCCAACTTGAAGTGAAGGATTTCAACTTCACTCTCCAACATATTGATTTTACGCAGTAATCCATTAATATCATTTTTATAATGAACTTCAATGGATCCATCCATCCAATGAAAAAATATGCAGCCTTCACTTTGCTTGAAAATTTGAAGTACAAATTCATTTAATCTTAGCCACAAAATAAGTAACACAATTTAAAATGTAAATTAAGTCATACTCTGTGATTCTTGCGGCCATAGAATTTTCGTCCAGGATTAAGTTTCGTCCAAGATGTTTTAATGGCCACTTCTTCGTCGCAATAATATTCAAGCACCATTATAAGCTTCAATATAGCAATTACATGATTAGTTTAGAAATCTTTATTTACTTAAATAGTGATAGATAACAAGATCTTGCATTTCATTCTTGATCTTAATTAAATAAACGTTGATAGCAATGTAGAAAAATAGCAACGTAGATAAACAACAACGTAGATGCACTCAACCAATTTTTTTGTCAACTGAATGCATTATGCCATCTCTTTCTCGGTCAAGAAATAAATTCAGAACAACTTAGCCAAATTAAATTCATAGCTTCATAACTTGCCAAGGTGCTGGTAAGTGAATGCCATAAACAAAAGATGATTAGAAAAAATGTTAGAAGTGAGAGAATCAGAAGGCTAAATATAAGATGAGAATCATACATCAACTGCTGATTTTGGTAGATAAATATTAGAAGTCTATCGTAAATGAGATTAGAACCTATCATAAAGATGAGAATAAGAAAAACCACTTGGTGAGAGATTAGAAGTAAATATTAAGATCTTGTGGGAGCAGGTGTGATTTGCCTTGTTCAAATGTATTGCTGGAAGGATGAAACCCCTGCAGCAGCCAAAGAATGAAAAGAGGATCAAGCTCCTCCAATGAAGAACAAAGGATGAACCTTGGAAGAGAGCCAAAAGAGATTTGGAGAGCTCAGGGATTTGGACAGCCCTGGGTGCGATTTGGGAAACTTGTCATGCGCCAGTTGGGTTGGTAAAGGAAGACATTGACACAGAGTAAACCTTCTAAGATTTCAAGAGGAAGAGAGATGGAAGAGGAGATCTAAAAGTTACCCACCTTTGATCGTGAATAGAGGAATTTGGAGAGCCTTGGGAGAGCTCTAGGCAGATAGGGAGGAATGGTAGACAGGGTTTGGAGTCAATTGTGGAGAGAAATATTTTATAAGGGATTCACTTTCATTTTAATCTCATAAAAAAATTAAATAATTGTATGAAAAATTAAAACTATTATTTCAAAAAATTAATTTCGACGAGGTTTCATTTTTTAAATATGTCGATAATTACATCATTGGAAATATTGCAAAATATAATTGATAAAAAAGACAATAATAATATTATAAATAAAAAACTTACCAAAAATATTCTGAATTCTGAATGAAGTGAAATATATTCTTCATGAAAAAAATAATATTAATTATTATGAATAAAAATATACCAAAAATATTCTGAATTCCGAATGAAGAGAAATATATTATTCTTGAAAAATATAATATGAATTAGTAATTATTTACACAAAAATGTAGGAAAAGACTTATAAATTTAAAAGATAGAATATAAATTACCTTGGATTAGAGGCAACGCAAAGAAACAATTGAGAGATGCAATTTGATAGAGGAAAAAGGTTAGATTAAATAGGGTTGAGTTATTTGAAAAATACTAGGAAAAGAATTCAGAATTCTAATTGAAAATAATTTGGTGGGATAATTTTACTTGGAAATAAGGGTTTGATAGGCCTTGAGGATGGAATTCGAACGAACTGGGGCACTCACAAAGACCTACACTATTGAAATGTGATCCGTAAGTATACGGTGCATCATTGTAGTGCTTGAGGTTCAATCCACATAGAAACATTGTTTGCGAAATTTTTGAGAAATCCTTTGGAGCAAACTCGACAAGAAAAGTAAATGCCAAAAACAAGGAAAAAGGATGATGTAGCATAAAAGGAACTATTGTTTTTTGTTACTTTCAGAATGTAAAAGAGGAAAAATGTCGGGATGATAGTTAATGTTAAGAAATGTACGAGAGAATCAATGAAAGACACGTGCTCAAGACTTATGGAAGGTGCTTTTGTTAGGAGATTCAAAATTCTTTAGTTTGAAATGATATGGGTAAAACAATCGAGTGCCCTTTTCACGTGCGCTTTTGATTACTCTCGATAGTAAAGACACCCGACTCTGTACCACACATTTGTGTTGGTGGAAAGCTTGTTTTTGCACGCGTGAAAAGAATTTGTATAAAGAGCATTATAATTATCAAATACGGATTGAGATTTACTTCTTTTGGATTTAGGTCCAGGTCTCGTGTCCACTGAGTATCAGACATTCAAAAGACATACATCTAAAACAAGGAGGCTACGATCAACTCACGCTTGCCTTAGTGGAATACAAACGACCCTCTCGGGATGAATGCAAGATACTAGTGTATCTCTGAGACGATTTGAAGGAAGAGGAAAATTTGATTAAGACAATAAGAACTAGGATTTACTAGAAGTCCTTTAGAAACAACTCATTTCTTATCTACCTTACTCGGGTCACTAATTTTGAATGAGGATAAAGAATATCCCACCTTGGGTAAAACTTTTCAAAATTGAGAAGAATAAAAAAATAGCAATGGTGAAATAATGTTCGAACATTCTTTGAATTCGTTTAAGATAATCCCAATTTCTAACTCTGTACAGTCATTTATTGTCAGAAATTTGGAATGAACACAACTTTTTCAGGTCGCAGATCAAGGGGTGAACGATGTCTAAGCCAAATTATGAAGAACTCCATTGCTGAAAACCCAAACTACGAGCCATTGCATACCTTAGGCTTTATTCTTTACGTTCGGTTGCGATAGAGCTTATAACATCCCTATGCTCGAGGGTGCAAGGCAGCAATGATTCAGAAAACTCCTTCCAACTTACAACTACGTGGAAAACACGAGAACCACGCATGAAAATATCTTCACCCAGGCTTGGTTTCTCCACGTTCGATCGCGATGGAGCTTATAATGTCCTTATGGTTGGGGGTGCAGGGTGAAGATAGTTCATAAACTCAAATCCATATGCAGATCCAAAAGGTGAAGAGTCAAACAAATAAAATAGGGATTGAACTAATGCCATTGAAAACACAAGAAAGCTTAACTCAATATTGATCATGAAAAATATCAAGATAAAACACATCTAAAGAACATGAATCCTAAATCACATAAGCACCTCCTGTCCTCAGCAGGGCCGGTTGGTTATAGTTTATGTGGAGAATACACATCTCTCCATGAATTGCCAATGGCATTGTTTTCCAGCTCCATATTATTTCTTTCCTTTCGTCTCTCTTTCTACCTCCCAGAATCTCCTCCTGTCTCACTTACGACTTCTCCTCCTTTTTATATCTATTTCTCCTCCTCTGCCTGTCGACCTCTGCTTGATGTCGGTTCTTCTCCTCTCCTCCTTTGCTTGTCCCTCTGCCGCCGCCTATAGTTCGTCAACTTTTTCTGGTCCCTGTCGCTTGGGAAGCTTCCTTGCACCAAAGAGGTGAAGGAGCTGATTGGTCTCCAATTGCAAATGGTGTTTGCTGTTTGGTTGTTTGGCCTCTTCCTCAGCCCGAAAGCAATCCACTATTCTTTAATGCAGACAATAGTGTGTGGTTCAACTGCTCTACTTCATCCCCAAGTGCTCATAAGCTCCCTGCAGAAAGGAACGTCCACCAAAATGAGTCCGTAGGCTAGCAGAAATAAATCGAGGTGATATATAGATGGAAATGGAGAAGGTCTGAAGTGTGTTAACTTGACACTATGCGTGTGTTTACATTAAGGAATAATCATGTAAAGGTGATATATGTGTGCAAAATATCATATATATATATATATATATATATATATATATATATGTACACACACAAGAGAAGGGAAGAGAGAACAATGACAAACAAAAATAGTAAAAGATCAGGAAGAACATCACACCATCCAATGCAAATAGAAAGGTTAAAAAAATGAATTATAAATGGTAGGTGATTCCTATATTCCAAGAAGTGGCAGACATTTGAAACCTAAGCCCACCAGTCGTTGCACCATCCTTCACTTACCCCCCCCCCCCCCCCCCCCCCCCTCTCACTCACCAATTAGAAAGAAACAACAATTGGAGGGAGGTCTTCCACTTCCACTCACTAGCAGTAGCACTGGCAATGAGGAAAAAGAGATGGGGCTGACAGCTTCAACAAGGAAACGATAGAAGGACGCGGCACACAACAAAGAGATGAAGAAAAGAGACAAAATGAAATAGGAAGAAGGAAGGAATATAATTAGGATTTTATTGGGAAAAAATTAGGATTTTAACTTAAATTATAATTAGGATTTTAACTTAAATTTTAAAGTTATGTTTAAGGGGATCTAAATGTCCTAATCATTCTTAATTATTGCTTGTTGTGTGGATTGAGGTGTTAAAAACATCCTTTATTATTAGATAATTAAAAATTAGGGAAAATCAAATTTGATTACTATTATATTGGTCAATGTTTATATTATTAGATGTTTCCTAATTCTTATTAGACATATTTTCTGTTGATATTAGTTTCTTAGTGTGATTGTTAATGTTTTGCTTGTTACTGAATGGTACGTAATGCACGATTATGTGGATCCATCGGTTAAGAATCGACTTGTATCAATTGTTTATGTATTTGTAATGGCGATGGGTGAAAAATAGGAAGTAATCTCATCATTTGTAATTTCACGGGCCGTAGCATAGAGGTCGTGATTGTGATATATTGCAAGACCTATGTTACTTTGTTTTAACGTGGCATAAAATAGGGAGCGAGTTTCCCCCTCTCGGTTATGACCATTATAAAACTCATAACGGGTCGTGACTTAAAGTGTTATGAAGGCATGAAAGTTCTTGTACCACCGTTACATGGTCATAAAAAGGCGAGAATACTAGGGCACGAAGAATTTATTCCTCAATAACAGTGGTGACCTAGTTCAGCCACAGTCATTACACCCTTTAACAAGTCTTGACATCACAAAGTTGATGGGCAAGAATAATATAACCCTCAATCACTACCGTTACAATCCTATAACGGACCGTGACTTGAAGGTCTCTAAAGGTGGTATATACATTATGGGACATTATGGGTTGTATTGGACCGTGACGAATGTTATGACCATTACAACATTGTAACGGGCCATGACAGATTGTTTCACGATCGTAATGATCCATGAAACATGAAGTTTGAAAAATGAGCATTTGGTCTTTTCTCTACGATCAAATCATAGTGATGCCAATTAGGCCATAGCGCACTTGCATAAACCATGGCGAGGGTGTTTTGAAATGCACTCTTTTGTTGACTCTCTACGGGCAAGTCATAGCAAGCCATTAATGTAGCATTTGTAGGAAATCGTAGCGGGCCAAATATTATCGTTTAAGCCCAAAAATAATTAATCAGGGATTTTGATGCCATTAAGATACCAATTAGGGTGATACTAATGATTGAAATGATGTTTGCTCTCAGTTAGACACGAAATGCATGAGCAATCAAACTTAGTAAATTAAAAAATGCAATAATTGAATTATTGTAGATATTGATGAATGAAATCAAAAGATGAATTATCAAAGATGTCTTGTTGTAATTGTCAAGGAGAATACAGTCTACACTTACTAGCAACTGTGCAAAACTCATAGCGAAACAAAGTCTATGTCAAAGTGGTGTAAAATTTTCATTAGAATAAAGAGATCCTGATCAAATTTTTTTTCTCTCACAACTTGTTCCCTAACTTTTTTTTTCTGACTTATAAATTTTGACTAGCTTATAAGATTAGTCAAAGAGGTTCTTAATTCTACGCATAAAACTTGGTTTGAATCTAGCATGAGTGTGTGTATCATTTTTTTATACCTTGTTAACCATTATTAGGAGTTTTTATGAATAATTAGTTGGCAAAATAATTTCAATAGTGCTTGATTTAAAATTTTAGATACCGAGCATGTTTTTAAACAATATATGAAAATCAAAATATATTTTTATTTTTAAAAATAAAAATTGGGTTGAGATAAAATTTTATTATCATTGATCATTTTTTATATATAAAAAAGAAATACTTAACATAGCATAATAAGTATAATTAGCTAAAACAGTATCTATAATAATTATAGTGAGGTAAAGATAATTTGGTGTATTGTTGCGTAAAAAACTTAAATTATTTTAAGAAGATAAAAAAAAGTGAAGTAACCAATTAATTTGATAACTAAATTTGACCCAACTCAAAAGGCAAAAACTTAAACTTAGTTATATTTCGTTAAACTTAAATAACAAAAGAAATAAGAAGAGAGGGCCAAGTGAATGAGAGAGAAGGGTGGAGAGGGTACAGAGGAGAAAGCAAATTATAACGGTGACAAATGTTGGAATCACAATCGATCGAATTGAGTTTGAATAAGTTATGATTATCAAACTAACAGGGCTACATGAGCGAGTTAGGGCCTTTGAGATTAATTACATACGTTACAAAAAAAATCACTGGCAATATAAAAATAAGTGATGGCCCATGCACGGAGGAACAAAAGGAAGAGGCATTCATTCTTTTTGTTCTTTCGGCTCCTCCAAAGGTCATGTCATTAAAAAAAAAGGTAGCCGCATGAAATTACTACCAATGTGTTGGAACATGATTATGATCAACTGCGTATGCACATACGTCTCCAGGATTCATATTCTCTCCCCTTTTAAATCCGATCATGTTCTTATTATATTATTATATATAAATAAAATAAGGATCTGGCCATTTATTCTTACTTTTTCTTCTCTTCCACTGTTCAAATGATTGCCTGGCATCTTATTTTTTTTAGCCAAATGTCCATAAAGCGGAGCCGACTCTCCAACTCACAAGCACGAGACTACCGATTCTTCTCGAATCTCATTATAGTGGATAAAAATTCCATCCTCGAAAGTTGAGGTTTTTATGAATAATATTTGGAACGCTTTATGAATTTAGTAGCAATAAAAATAATTTTAAAAAATAATACTAATAATCATGCTGCTGATCCAGGTCGATTCAAACCAATCGTTTGAACGCAGAGAAATAATTAAACTCTCAGATTTCTTAATGTGATTTTACCATATGGGACTATCATTACTATATGCCCCACAAGTAGGATAGAGGGAGCGCAGGATTCATATTCTCTCCCTTTTAAATCCGATCATGTTCTTATTATATTATTATATATAAATAAAATAAGATCTGGCCATTTATTTTCACTTTTTCTTCTCTTCCACTGTTCGAATGATTGTCTCGCATCTAATTTTTTTTAGCCAAATGTCCATAAAGCGGAGCCGACTCTCTAACTCACAGGCGTGAGACTATCGATTTTTCTCGAATCTCATTATAGTGGATAAAAATTCCATTCTCAAAAGTTGAGGTTTTTATGCACTTTAATAACATTTGGAACGTTTTATGAATTTAGTAGCAAGAAAAATAATTAAAAAAGTGAGACTATCATTTTTTTTCGAATCTCATTATAGTGAATAAAAATTACATTCTCAAAAGTTGAGGTTTTAATGCACTTTAATAATATTTGAAACGCTTTATGAATTTAGTAGCAAGAAAAATAATTAAAAAATAATACTAATAATCATGCTGCTGATCCAGGTCGAATCCCATTTGAACGCAGAGAAATAATTAAACTATCAAATTTCTTAATTGATTTTTCCATATGGGACTATCATTACTATATGCCCCACAGGTAGGATAGAGGGAGAGCAGGAGCGTTGGCTGGCATGTCCCGTTCCGATAGTATGCTGTCTATCAATCAAACTTTGGATAAGTACCATTATTTTCATATTATTATTCATAATATTATTTTATTTTTGACATTTTCATACTATCTTTTCAGTTGGCTGCTCTTCCTCCTCTATCTACTTTTTTTTTTTTAAATTACATCGTGTATTCTCTTCAACTTTTGATATTAACGATCGTCCCTAATTAAGTTTTAATTTATTTTCTCGCTCCAAAATTTTAAATTATCGACACTATAACTCCACATTTTAAAAGAAAAAGCCTCTATTCTAAAAAGAAGAGAACGAGGGCCACATCCGGTGGACTAAAATGAAGCGTACCATGACATGTTTGTTAAATGACATTTGAAATATTTTGTTATTCGTCTCATAAGATTTATAAGTAAGGAAGTAGTAATAATAAGTTTTAATGATTTTGATAAGAAATTAAAAGTCCATTTGTTTAGAAAGGTATTAAAAATGCTAAATTTTATAAAAAAAATGTGGATTTAATGTAAGTAGTAATAGAAGGATTATTACAAGTACGATAAAAGAAACTATTTTGATAGCATTTCGTCTTACAACAAATTCGTGTATTGCATTAAAACTAAAGATAAAAATTTATGTTCATACAAAATTTTTATACACGAATAATTAACTAAAGATAAAAAAAATATAGTCGACATACAAAGAATCCCAAAATAGAAAGGCAAAGCCACTCAAACAAAGGGGATGCATGTGCATGCACAGGCAGCCGCATATCTACCCACTAACTCTTCAACACCCAGTGGATATATTTTCCACAAAACTTGGAACACCCTCTCTCTCTCTCTCTCTCTCTCTCTCGTCTCCACTAATTACCTTAACCAAACCCTATAACAAACTCCTGATCAGATTCCTCAACTACATATATCATCGCTGTGAGCAACATGTCCACACATCTAGTCTCCTGTACCTTGCTATAAATCTCCTGCTCCTCTTCCTTCCAACTCCTTCTGCCTTGTAAGTATCCTGTTCTCCCTTCTCTCTCATGAGCAGCGCCCTGAGGAGATTGCTAGCGGGCATCTGATCGAGATGAGCTGCAACGGGTGCAGAGTCCTCCGCAAGGGCTGCAGCCACGAGTGCATCCTCCGCCAGTGCATCGAGTGGATCGACGGCGCCGACGCGCAAGCACACGCCACCGTCTTCGTCGCCAAGTTCTTCGGCCGAGCCACCCTCATGTCCTTCCTCGCCTCCGTCCCCGAGCCCCATCGTCCCGGTACACTTAATTTTCTGATATATTACTCGATCTGTTGCTCGTTTAATCCATCTACAAGAAGAAAGCACTACTTGCAAGCCGTCTGTAACTATATATGCGTTATTCGCGCAGCGCTGTTCCACTCCTTGCTCTACGAAGCATGCGGTCGGACCATCAGTCCGGTCACCGGCGCGGTCGGACTCCTCTGGACCGGGAGCTGGCACCTCTGCCAAGAGGCCGTGCAGACGGTGCTCCGCGGCGGGACGATCCGGCCGCTGCCGAATCTCGGCAGCGCCGCAGCAGACGACGCCCTGGAGCTACTCTACGGAAAGGAGAGATCACGGCAGACCTCCTCGTCCTCGTCGCCGCGAAAGAAAAAGCGGGAAGGCGGCGCGGCAGTCCTCGACTGGAAGCGGCCTCTCCCTTGCGACCTTGATCTGTGCCTGACGCCGACGTCGCCCGACATCCTTGCGGAGGCAAAGCACGGCAGGGCCTCCTTGCCTTCGTCGCTGGACTCGGACGATTCCACGACGACTGCCGAGGGAGGCGCCGGTAGCCGTCCAAGGCTTCTAAATCTCTTCATGTGAAAGAAGTATCAACCTGTATCGATCTCTGTTCATTTTACCTTTAATTTTTTTTTTCTAGTTTAGTTTTTAGTGTTTGTTCTTTTAGATCTGACCTCATTTTAAGTTGGTGTGATGGTCTTGAGATAAATCTTTTTTGTTACATGGAATTAATTAGTGGCATATTTTGATAATTTGATGTACTTAGTATTTGTGATGCTGCTGTAAGCTTGTACTAAATATATGGTAAAGTATTTAATTTATCATAGTATCAATGAAAATTTAATTTGCGACTACATATATTTTATTTTTGTACTTGTATGTTGCATATTAAAGAAACAACTGCTTGCATGTTTCTAAGAAAAAAAAAAGTTGCTTTCATAAATACGAAGAATATGCTTCCAACACATACCGTGAAAAGTTAGGGTTTAAACAGCCTGAATTTTAAAGACTTGAAATTATTGACATTATCATGTCAATAGGTATTTCGAAAGTAAATTGTGATGGCGTGTGACATATGATTCATGAACAACTTCAATTCATATTACGTGAAATAAGAATATATAATATGAAGTTTGTATATTAGTTAATCGCCTTCTGGCATGATTTATTTGCTTGGGTGAAAATACATTTATAAGAAAAATCAATTTAGGAAAAGTAAGCTTTTAGAAAGTGAAAGTGGTTTATTTTCTACTACTGTCAGATATGAAGCCAATATAGTCTTGGAAGTACAGATTTCTCGTTTAACAATGTGAGTTATCTTCCTAAATTTTAGTCCACCTTTTTCTGCAAAGGGAAAAGTACGTATTTTTCGTTTGGCCTAAGATTGTTTTTCTTAATTACTTCTGTGAGGAGATTTGTTCATGTAAATATATGTCATAAACATATATTTTATGATAAATCATATTATACGTATATATTGTAACTGACTTATATTACTCATTACATCAGATTTGTTTCCTTTAAACTGATGTATTTTAATTTTGTCACTTCGAAAAAACCTTTATATACCATGTTAAATTAGATATACTATTAATAATGCATAATATTTAAGAAGCTAAGAAGAGTATCTTTATATCTAGCTTATTATCTTATATTAACAACTTTTTTAAAAAAATATATACATTAACATTGCACACAAATATATATATATATATATATATATATATATAGAGAGAGAGAGAGAGAGAGAGAGAGAGAGAGTGGGGGGAGAGAGAGCGCAAATTAGCAGCTAAAGAAAGGGACAAAAGTAGCACAGAAATATGGAAAACGGATTTTTTTTTATAAAAAGAGGGAATTATTTTGTCTACATCGTGTTGGAACTTGGAAGCTTTAACATGAGATCTAGAAGAATAGTAACATAACATATTCTATTGTATTATTATTATTATTATATATCTTAATTAGCATATAAAAGTAGAAGTCTAATGAAGTAACCATGACTGATATAAGAATAAAAAAAATCATGCTTTAGTAATGACCAAAAATAATTTTCAAATTTTGAAGTATATTAATCATGAATTTCTTCAAGTCCAATAGTGTGATATCTGAAAAAAATAGCAATGCGACACAAACATAGAAAAAACAATTAATGTAGAGATGACTCCCTAATGCATGACTAATATGAACGTGAATTATCTGAATAATAATATTACACAATGACAATATTTATTATAACAATTATCATTGTTTTGTAAAATTAGTTTTTTTTCCGGGTCAAAATTATTATGCCGAAAGTTGATGAAGCCCATCGGTCAGCCACCATTCATGGAGGTGATCAAGGGGACCGCAGGGGCCCACGTGGCCGTCGGTGTTGCGTGACCAATCAGGTCGCAACAGAGAGAAATCAGAAATGTGATGGCTTGGAAGCAAGAGACCGTGCATGCATGGCCGACGTGCAACCATTAACTCCATTATTATTGCATTTATCTTATCATAATAATAAATTTGTAAACACAAAAAAATAGGATCTATGATACAAAAAAAATTGTGGCCATATGTTTTTCTATGACATTGAAGACATGCACTATGCTCCCCCACTCCTCATCAACCACCTCTCCACCAGTTTGGGAAATGGTAATTAATAAAGAGAGAGATATCCATCGATCGAGAATATATATATGCATGTCAAGATCAACTTATAGAATTATATATATGGACCAATTCAGAGTGTTATGAATACTCAACGCATTTTTGTCAGGAAGCTTTCACATTTCTTTTGTAATCATGTCTTCATCACATGAGATTAAACGATAGGAAATAGATATTATAGATTGTCAAGATAATTGCCTGATTTCCATATATTCCTGTCATTGGATTTAGAATTCTAGATCGAGAAGATAAAAAACATATATTAATTACTCGTCCTTTAAAAAAAAAAGGAAATTTATTTCCCTCGCACCTCGTATTCTCTTAGCTGACAATAGAATTTCTTAAAATTTTATAATTTTGGCTCATAATGTTCTCACAATTTGTGGAATTTTTTTTCGTTTTACAGGTGATAAAAGTTTACTTCAAGCAATTTGCTGGATTAGCAATATACGATCAGTACCATGAAATTATACATATATATATATATATATATATATATATATATATATATATATTACGATTAAAACGTCCATATATGGCCACTTAATTTATTATTTAGATTATGAGTTTATTTTATGATCACCATACATAAATCATAACATATAAAGCTTGAGGTTACACTTCCATTTATATAGAAAAAAACTCAGTTTCGTTTATTATTATTATTATTATTATTATTATTATTATTATTATTATTATTATTATTATTATTATTATTAGGAGATCGACTAATAAATGAAAATTAAAAAAGAAATCATCACACTGAATTCGTGAAAACTCGAACTCAGAAATAAGATTCTAATCCATTGGATGGAAGCTACTTGTTTAGTTTGAGGGATTTTAATTCCAAGCAGTTGATATATAATCTTTTGATCGATTCCTCTTGATCCCGGGAAAATATTTTTTGTTGGTAGAAGTTAGATGCCATTAATATCTCAGTCGCGTTGGTCCATGTGAATAATGTGCCCGTACCAATTTTTTTTATCAAGGCAACGAGCTCAACAAATCAATCCATATATATGCATCATATATGTGGCTCCCCCGGACTACTATTCGCCATAATGCTTGAAGATAAGAACCCATCAATCACATCAATAGAGGACCACAGCAGTATGCAGCTGTATACACAAAGATCAAAGACCTCCAATTAATACATAATTTTTGCATGCATGGAGAAGTATATATATATATATATATATATATATATATATATATATATATATATAGGCCATGCACTTGGATCATACATGAATAGAGACCTGATTGCATGCATCACACTAAGTAAAAAAAGCTACTGTTCAATTATGTCTAATTAGTACGTAGCTATGTAGTCGTGTTTGCATGATCTATGCAATATTGTGTTTTTTATTAGATTAATGATGTTAATCACCACCAGTGTGTATTTATTACTATGGTACGTATACAGGGATGGGGCAATTCATACTTGGAAGCCAAACACCATAATTAACAAGATGATGGATGCTTCCTGTGTCTGGTTTAAAAGTAGAGATGGTGATCGAGACACGATAATTAAAGCAAATTAGTAGGGAAGCTGCAGCTTTGCTGTGTCAACTTATGATACGTAGGTTCCATATATGCTGCTTGCTGCTGAAATGTTTGCCCATTTTAAAGAAAGTAGATGGGGGTGTGGATTTAATTAATGTGAACATATATATATATATATATATATATATAGAGAGAGAGAGAGAGAGAGAGAGAGAGAGAGAGAGAGAATTAGTAGTATGTCGCAAAACCGGATCTGCATGACGCATGTGATTACTTACGTGCATATCTCCTTAATTAGTTCCCGTCTTTACATTCCATTAATTTGTTTGGTGGGGACATGGCCCCTTTTGGAGCAATTAAATGGTTTCAATTGACTCGATTACTTGCATTATATCTGAGAATGGACAGAAACCAAATTCTATAAAGGTACGACACATGACCTAACTTCATGTTAAATCGTTAAGCGCTTTTAAAATAAATTACATTTTTTTCTCAAGAGATTGCTAATTAATTTGAATTAAAATATAAAATTTTAACTATTTTAGTCAATGTCTCTTTCTACAAATGTTTTCTTTGCAAAAGATAAAGGAATGGAAAATGGAGAAAGTTACTCCTCCACGAGAAAAATAGGAAGAGAATTAATAGAATTATGGAAATAAAATGCATACTAAATAAAATCCTACTTCCTCATGGGTAATCTTGATGCTTCAACGCAAATATCACACCATATCGAGTAAATAATTTAACATATACTTGCATTCAAATAATTCATATCAGATAATTTTATTGTTTTGCAACAAATGTATTTGTATTATTCTTATTTAATCTATAGATTTCGGTCATCCAAATTGGTTGCGACTATTTTTATTAAGTGAACTCGATAAAGATATAATCAATTAGAAAATATTTTTTAGACAAACTAAATGTGGTTTATAGAATTTTAAATTTTTTTATAATTAATTTTTCTTTAGTATGAATTCTTGAATATTGCAAATGGATTCAACCAATATAAAGATTTGTTTAAAGAAAGATTTCTTGTTGCAACGTTATGAAATTTCACCCTCATGTCACTTGATAATTGAGTCTATTTTGGGTCGCATTATTTACAATTCTTTGTTTTTAGGCCTTCTTTACATGTGGAAGCGAAATACCTGTTAAATATTCCTTAGCAAAGAGTGGAAGTGATCTTTACGTTCGAACTATTCATTCTTATTAGTCCTTCAAAGACTAACGAACTTTCAAATCACTTTACATTAATTAACAATGAAGAGTTCTAATGGCTCAATATCCATCTGCATTTTTCATCACCATGAACATTATTGTTGTTCATGCCTCCATCTTTACTTATCAGTTCATCTACTTGTGAGATTCAAACACAGAAAAATTGAATTTTTTTCATGAGTAATTTGATATTCAATACATGTGATAATATAAAAGGATATAAAATCAAGATAGAAATAAATCAAACTTAGTTATGAAATAATAGAAATGAGTAATTCATGATTTCTATTCATGTTCTTGTTCTTATTCTTATTCTTATTTATGTTTATGTTTTATTTTCATGTCCATGGTCCTTCTTCTTGTTCATGTTCATATGCTTATTCATGTTTATTTTCATATTCTTTCTTCTTTAGTTTTCATGTTCATGCTCTTTTTTTTTTAGTTTTAAGGATAACCATCACTACAAGAATTTGAGTTATTAGCTACGGAGATATCTATAACAAATCCGTAGGTAATACCGTCGCAAATAGTATTAACGTCGGATTTGCTACGGATTCGGGACAGAGTACATCTGTAGCTAATACCTCGTCGCTGATTGCGACACAAATTTGTGTCCCTATTTTTGTAACTAATTATGTGTGCTGTCGTCCCTAATTTGTGGCAACTCTTAATTATTAGAATTCAAAATCGGTAGCTAATCTATCACTAAGTAGTAACTATAATGTTATGATGATAAAACAATTATAATTTTTTTTGTGACTAATTTGTCCTTATTCTGTAGCTAACTTTTATCACAATTGGTCCCCACAATTTGCAGTTTGTCTCAAAACTGCCCAATCCAGTCATAAATTAGTATTAATTTTTTCACAATAATATCATTTATATCAAATTATTAATTATACAATGATATAAATGACAATACAATAACCAATATAACAAAAATCTCTATATATCATTTTTGGATTGATAAAGTGGAGCTAAATGCTCATTACAAAGTTTGAGTATATGAATACATCACACTGGGTACAGAAGTCCTCACTAGATCATCAAAGAGACACTGATCAAGTTCATCATTTCATAGTTCGGGACGGTAAGCAGAAAAAACCCTATAAAGAATATACAACACATAATAGCAATAAAAGTCTGCATGTGATCTCCTACAGCGAGGTGTAGCCGCTCAGCGCCATGGTCAGCTCGAACTCATCTCGCAACATCTGCAGCACCTTCCTCACGCCAGCCTCGCCTTCAGCAGCCAAGGAGAACACGACTAGCCTTCCAATCTGCATCCATTTTAAGGGGGCATGGAAGTAAGTACACAAGACAGGGAGATGCATGTTGATGCTGCAACAGTCGCAGGCATTCATCCCTGCATGCATGCATGCATGAGCAAGAACTTTGGAGTACTGAAGACGAAGCCATGGAGAGTTCCCACTTACAAATATTCCAGAGGCACCGAGAGCTAGCGCCTTGAACACGTCCATGCCACGGCGGACGCTGCCATCCAGGAAGACGGGAATGCAGCCTTGTGCGCCTTTCACGACCTAATTACATGTATCTTTCATGTCAGAGGTGTATTGTGTAGGGAGAAGAAGATGACAGGTGATGACATACAAGAGGCAACCTCTTTGAGGGCATCGATGGTGGCTGGAACGTAGTCGAGCTGACGAGCTCCATAGTTGGAGACTACAATGCCAGCAGCACCAGATTGCACGGCGATCCTTGCTGCACTACAGAATGTTGTGAATAGTTGGTCGGGAAGTGCAGATCTCTAGAACCAGGAGGAGGAACATTGAGTTCCTTAATCAGGCTCTTTGTTTCTCCTGAAAAAGACCATCCATTTTTGAGATAAAATTAATATAATGTCGCAACATATGAAATTATGAGAAAAGAGGACTCCGCTAAGTCTTTTTGGTTCATAAACCAATGCTACTCATTGTGCTAAGACTTATTGAATAAAATATTATTGTTCATAAACCAATGCTACTCACTGTGCTAAGTCTTTTTGGTTCATAAACCAACTTCGATCGGGTCGCATCTCGTTGAAATTTATGTAGGAAAGACTATATGCATAAGCCTCTCTCATAACAAGTGTGACACAACTAAATATATTATTGTTATGCTTTTAAAAGGCCCAAATATATTATTGTCAGTAAGATTGTGTATTGAAATCTTATTATGAGCAGTGAAATGTGAGCAAAAAAAATGTAACAATGTAATTATAACTATGTAATTATACCAAAACAGAACATGAAATATACTTGAAAAATAATAAATAAATGAAACTGACAAGGAGCATGATTCTATGATGGTATTTATGTCCCCGGAACAACCAGTGGCATATGATTTTATGATGTACAATTTTTTTACATATACTGTGCATTTACGTTTCAATAGATCAACTCCATTTCATTCTATAAAAATCATCCACTCCAAGACATCAGGAAACTAGAAGATAGATTCAGAAAACTAATATTTTGTGCAAAGAAATTTGAACTAAGAATCAGAACACGAACAAGGGTTAATTGAACAACCGTCATGATGAATCTGATTCTGATTTCCAAAGCTTGTCCCATACAGTTCAAATTTATGATACAGAAATCTAAAAGCAAATTGTGAGTAGAAAAAAGAGGAGCAATTGTCAATGTTTGAACTAAGTCAGACCAAGAATAGGAGTTAATTGAACAACTGTCATAATGAATCTGTTTTTGATTTTCAAAGTTTGTCCCATAAAGTTCAAATTACTGATACAGGAATCTAAAAGCAGAATATGAGTAAAAAAAAAGAGGAGCAGACTTTGTGGTGAAAAAGAGGAAATTTTAATTTTAGTGTATTGTTCAAACTACACAACTGACTACAATTATAACAGAGTTATAGGAACTCATTGTAAATCTGCATACAAGTCCAGTTTTAGCTTATGTGTATGAACAGATTCTGATAATCATCAAAAGAAGCAATAGCCACTAGATGCCATCCTAAAACAAGAAGATTAATGTTACAACCTGATTTCATATCAAACAAATTTTAGGTTCCTTAGAAATAATTTTAGAATTCAGTCAATGCTTTAGTTCCTGATGCTGAATTTCGTGAATCATCTAAGAAAATAGTGATACAGGAACTAATACACATACAAATCTAGTGCTAGCTGATGTGAAATATTTGAAGGTTCTGAAATTACAATAAGAGAAATTTGTACACTAGCTCAGAGGAAAAAGTGAATATGGCAGGTATGCAGTTAGTTCATCTTCAAAGTAATGCCTCCTTGGATCATAATTTTCGGGGCTTCAAAACATGTGACATGGAATTGGAATTGGAATTGGCGCGCAAAGGATGTTAAGATGATAGCAAGAAATTTTGTGAGACTACCTTTCTAGTATCATATACTAAGGGTTATATGCCAAACTCGGGAATGGAAAAAAACTTAGCAATGTTCCCTTTTGTTCCTCAATTTGAATTTAATCTAGTCTTAAGCAAAGGATGTTACTGTTCAATAATTTTCTTAACTTTGAGTGGGCTCATAGAGGTTGTTAGCATGGCAGGAAGGAAAGTGAACACTGCTCATTGGAATAACATTGGAACATAGACCAGTCTGTCAGTGATAATATAGTGCATAGACAAAGTCGAACACCAATGCAAGAAAAAAGAAAATATATACAATAACAGAATTTGGAATACTTTGATAAAAGAACAAGTTCACGTACACATTGAGAGTTATATGCTAAAGACAGGAAAGAAAGAAGAAAAAAAAGAGAGCACATAAATAATTGATAACAATACCAAAAAATGGGAATTCACTCTACTCGGATGAGGACTCAAAAAATGGTTGGCCCCTGTGTGCACAGGGAGTTGGGGTGTGCGCCGGTGACCAACGCAGGGGTCGCCGGTGGCAGCCTGCATGTACAGGCCCCTGCACGCCGGCTGCACAAAGAAGAAAACGAAAAAAAAGGGTCACCGACATGAAACCAAGCTCCCCATGCAGTGGCCTGAGACAAACCCTACCAACGATGGCAGGGGTCGCTGGTTGGCCCCTGCGCGCACAGGGAGTCAGGGCGCGCGTCGGCGACCAACGTAGGGGTCGCCGGCGGCAGCCTGCGCGTACAAGCCCTTGCGCGCCGCTGCACAAAGAAGAAAACGAAAAAAAATGTAGAAAAAATGAACGGAAAAAGTAGGAAAAGTGGAAGAATGATGCATCTGAAAGCCCTCGAAGAATCTTTGAGGTCTCGATCCAAAAATGTCGGAGAGGAGCAAAAATATCTTTGAGGTCTCAATCCAAAAATGTCGAAGATGAGCAAAAATGTCGAAGAGGGAAAGAGGGAAGAGGGAAATGTCATTTAGGGTTTTAGGGGAAGAGGGAAAGAGGGAAAGAGGGAAAGGGGGGAATTTTTAGAGGAAAGAGGGAAAGTATTTTTTATTTACAAAAATATTTTAAAATTATACTTAATAATTAAATAATATTTACAAATTATTTTTTATTACTTAATAAGCATAAAAATATTTTAAATTATATTATGTTTTTTAAAACTTTGTCAATTTATTATATCATTAATGAATACTTATAAAATATTTTTTTGCAAAATGTTTCTTTTAATATTTACTTATAAAAATTGTGAATTATTCTTACTTTCATTAGTTTATTGTAATCCACACCACACGGGCCGGCTAAACAAAAGCTCAAACCCGTCTAGGTTTCAGCGGCGCTGCCCTCGAACCCCCGCCCGCTCACCGGCGAGCGGTACCGCCGTCGGGGGGTGCTGCCCCCCGAACCCCCCCTTTTGTCAATACACCAGCACCACAAGTAATTGGATAATACTCAAATTTCTCTAAGCTCACGGGTCTTGAAGTATTCGCCAACTTCAACAATTATATATATAGGGTAAAATGCACATGTGTCATAGGTGTTTCGACATATGGATGCAGAGCAGATCTCCACTATTCAGTAAGAGATCCATGACCAATGATGGCAACGAATACCCGCACATGGTTCGTCATGTTCCCAAGCAATGTTCATCGTGTTCGAGTGCGACACATCCACTTTATTAAATTTTCTATTATAGTTTTCACATTAACCTTAAAAATCTTGAGAGTTATTTCAATTATTAAATAAGAAAATAAAATCATTTCACTTTTGATGATCAATTATTGATTCCAAAATATTATTGTACAAATGTCTAGCCATTATAAGCAAAATAAATTATAACTAAAGTAGATAGTGTAAATGGTTGTAAAAAAATTATCGCAAGTCAGTAGTATGTAATTTTTAATGTTAAAATTTGAAATAAAATAGAGACAAATTAGTGTCAATTTAAGGACAGATTAGTTACAGATTAGAAATAGATTAGTATCACAATTTAGGGAAAAATTAGTTACAAATTTATTACAATATACCAACTTATATTAATGGTCGTAATTTCCATCTTATTTTTTGTGGAGATGGTGCACTAAATATGTCTCGAATATGTAGTAAATTTGTAACTGTTAGAAACAAAATTTGAGACAAAGTAGAGACAAATTAGTGTATGATTTTATGGACATATTAGTTACAATATACTGCCTAACATTAGGGACCGTAATGTCTGTACTTAATATGGTTACAGACTTATCACTATATTATTAGTTAGATTTGTGAAGACGGTGCACTAAACGTGTCCCAAATATGTAGTAAATGTGTAACTGTTAGCGACATACCTGAGACAAATTAGAGACCGATTAATGTCACTATATAGTGACAGATTTGTTACGACTTAACTACGATATGTCGACTAATTTTAGTGACCATAATTTTCGTAGTTAATGTGGACACAATTGCATCACTATATTGTCAGTTTAGTTTGCGGAGATGATGCACTAAATGTGTTTCAAACCTGTCACTAATCTGTCACTAACTGTGACAATATTGCTACGGAATACGGAGTCACTAAAATCTATAGCTAATAGCTCAAATTTTTGTAGTGAATATTGATTAATACGTAATCGATTGAACAATACTTGAAACCGGTTCTTCTGTTTAGAAACAAAATGTTCCAAATATTCTTGGAAATTCTTGCTCCCATTGGACCATTTGTATCTATATACATCAGGATCCTGATTCATGGATCTCTCGATTCGAGAAATAAGAGGATCAAACCATTTCTTCTGACTCTTTTTCAAATTCGATAAATGTTGGTTGATCATATATTTCATTCACATGGCATCATCAAATGATACAAGTCTTGGATAAGAATCTACAACGCACTAGAACGCCCTTGTTGACGATCCTTTACTCTGACAGCATCTAGGGTTCCTCGAACAATGTGATATCTCACACCGGGTAAATCCTTAACCCTTCCTCAATGATACTTTCATGCAGTTATTTGGTTAGGATTGGATCTTATAGGTAGGCCCTACGAACTCTAGAGGTGGCTCCCACTTTTCTTCATAAAATGTAGCACTTAGTTTCATATGGCACTTAATTCCAATCCCCTATGGTTAAAGATATTTTATTTGACCCTTCTACCAAAATTTTATATCGCAATTCGAAAAACGTACGTGTGCAATATGTAAACATGGTTTCTCTCCTTTTTCAGCTTTTATCTTATTACTTGATTAATCATATTTTTTGTTCAATTAATCTTGCATCAATTCATGAGTAAAATATATTGTCATTTAACATCATAACAAACCAACAAGAAATCAAATATGAAAATAACGCATAATTTGAATCGGGCTAATACAAACTTAGGTCGGGTTTACAATGACTTGGGTCGAATGCAATGCAACTCTGATTGGGTCTAGTACAATCTAACATTAACATATTTTCTATGGGAACATGGGTCGAGTCCGAAGTGGCTTGGGCCAGGTATGATCGATTCATCTTTTATACAACTTAATTTGACAACGAAAACCTGAGTTGGGTATGAACTAAACTCGGGCCGAGTTGTTCAGTTAAAATCTAACACGTACCATTCATCAGGGAGGGGATTTTCTGCTCCATTCCCCTCCAATATCTTATTTTTTAGGGGAAAGGTATAATTAAAATACATTTTTATATTTAGTCTTATAAACTTAACATATAGATATGCACATGAGGGATAAAATAGTCTAAATAAATTTATTATTAAATCTTCATTTCCTTGCCTTCTCATTACTCATATCATCCAAATAAAGTTAACTATTCTTCTTCATTCTCTTCCTTTCTCTTCCCATATTTTTTCTTCCCCTTTTTTTTCTTCTCTTACCCTTAATGAATTTTGAACCAAACAGACCCTTAGTGCAAACCCAAGTCTGGTTGTACACAACCGCGTGCCAAGTTTCCTATTCTCTAAAGAACTCGGGCCATGCTCTTCCAACTTGGCCCGGGTTCTTCCAACTCGATTCGGATTCTTGTATAGAGGAATTTTGGTGTCAAAATATAGATAGTTTGCCCTAACTTTTCTATCAATCCATGTGTGCTTTCAACATAAAATCAAAGGAAAACTATTCTTCGAACATCAAAGAACATATGCGCATTATTTTTTGTTCTTAACTTGACCAAATCTAGCTAGGCGTTGGAGAAAATGTTTCTTTTGTCGAAGGCACTTAGGAACACATTTATCATTGCTGGCACGTGGACTTTATTCTTAAAAAATACATACATTCAAGTTGTAAGAACTTTATTTCTCAATTTTACTTTGATAGGTGATAGCACTACAACTGATATGATTTATAGCCACAAATTAATAATGACAATATACTAGTTCGTGGTAATAATCATATCTTATAGTCACAATTATTATTTTTGTAAATACTGATGAGTTTGTAACCACAAATAATTTATATCGTGGCAATAATGGTTTAGCGATTGTTATGGAGATTTATTTTGTGACAAATAATATAAGTCATTGCCACAATTTTCATTTTCATAATAAACTATATTCTTTATCATCAATATTAGCCACAAAAAATTCATCACTAATTGTTGAATGCAATATTATGTATTTATTACATTTTTAAAATTTGCAACAAATGATATATAATATTTTTATAAAAATTTAATGATATTTTTTATTGATGAAATTACATTAATAATTGTTCTTGCTTTACATTAAATTTAAAGAAAGTTGTACGATTTAATTAATCACCCAAGTTATCTGAATAATAATTATTGATATTGACTTTATCACTTGAGGTTTGATAAGAGTTAGTCATCTAAACTAAGTCAATAATAAGTGAAATAATTTAATGCATTTGGATTAATTAAAATTCATGAGGCATACCTTGATTAATCCCACATGCGCACAAGTAATGGGAGAGATGTTGGGTATATATGAGAACATGTCCTTGACTTGGTAGGATGTATTTTGGTAAAACTGTGCGGGTTGAGGCCCAAAGAGGATAATATCTTATGCAAGTGCAAGGATGTTACATATGGTATGAGAGTCAAACCGTGCGGGCTAAGGCCCAAAGTAGACCATATCCTATGCAAGTATAAGGAGTCGCCTCCGCGCAGCCACAAATATAATTAGCGATAATATGTTTGTGGAAACAAAATATGCTAATAGCCACAAATATAATTAACCATGAAAGTCAATCAATAACGCCCACAAAGCTTTTGTTGTCAATATCAAGTATTTGCTACAAATGATGTCATTATCCACATTTGTTAATATTTAATACTTACATAAATATTTGTGGTTACTATGGTATTTATAGGTGTTATTGATCAGTTGCAACACCATCAATATCCCACAAATTTATTCATGACTAATAACTTATAATCACGATATTTGAGCTTATATTCACGAAATAACTTGTAAGTATAAATCCAGTTTGTTGTAATGTAGTGATATATTATTCAATTAGTTCATTATGCTTTGACAAATATTGAACATGCTAACTCTCTCAATCTTCAAATTTTAACCTAATTATGATTGAGAATGCATAACATTTATTTAGGTGTAATGCACACAACTTCTACTTTAGAAAATAAGTTTAACATATCATAACATATTCTTCAACAGTCACAACCGTGACACATTGGTCACGCATGTGATGTCCCTTGTCACAATCGTAAACATCAATTCATGGTCATGGCAGAAGCTCATTTTTCTACAACGGTCGTGCCCAGCTTTGCCATAGCCATAAAATTTAATTTCACAAGTGTAACCTAAAGTCAATTTTCATTGTTTGATTCATAATGGTTTCTGAACTAAGCACGTCCATGCTAATGTCTAGGAGTCCCGATTTTAAGTCCAAATTCATAGATTTCTTAGGTGAAATTATAGGAAAAATATGTACATAATTAAGAAATATATGGCATGAATAATGAACATAAGCACATGCTTGTTTCATAACTTGAAACATATGTATCATAGAAATAATATTTTAGGGTTTCTTCTCTAAATCTTACCATTACATGGATCTAAATCATTTAGACATAGATGAACATGAAAAATATATAGCCCTAATCACAATTCCTATAAAAAAATTAGGATGTTTAGAATTTTCAATCAAATCATTCAAACCATTAAGATGTGAGAGATGGGTTTAATTCCCCATTATTTACCTTGGATTGATTTTAACTTAATATTATTCTCTAATTTTTCTTAGGCATTTAGGAGTGTTTGGCAGATGGATAAATGGATGAACTAAACTATCTTTTTTTACAATCATTACAATAGAATAACAATTCTTATTAATTGCAAAAAATAAAATTATTCCACATTTTATTTATTTTTCAGCTATATAGTTTATTCACTTTATCCGAAACACAATTTAACTAAGGAGCCGTTTGGTTAACGAATAAATGACAGAATATCTAGTTATTCCGAGAATATAGCCAAACAACGTGGAGAATATATATAAGCCGGTCAAACTTCATTTTTGCCGATACCACCTTGAAAATTGTAAAACCAACTATGTTATTCCACCAAATTCAATATTCCATCAAAAATTATATTCTGCCAAAATGAAAGAATAAGGTTATTCACAAATTTATTAACATATTTCTTCTTATTCTTATAAAATGTATTCACAAATCAAGAGCACATAACTGTTTTAACGAATCAAATATTCAATAAAAAATATTTAACAGAAGGATAAATAAGATGATAATGATAAATAAAATATTTCAACAATCCATGTATATATATATATATATATATATAAACTGTAAGAAACTTAGGATTGCTTTTGGGGGATCCCAACCGAAGGATCATACCGAAGGAGATGAAATCCTTCTTATAGGCGCTATTCATCCACGGAGTCCTCCCCCATCCGCGCCACCGATCGGTAACGCCTGTAATCACGTCTGCAATCAATATCCAGTCGTTTACACATTGATCGCGTCCGCGGGATCATTACCTTGATCCTCGCCTGCGTGAATCTCCTATTAATAGTGTTCCATGATTTTGGGGATCACCAATGGCGTCTTCCCCTTTTTTTGGCGATGACCATAAATGGTCACTTGCCAACATCTCCCACTTTACCATTATGGTCATGATATCTGACACTCCCACTATTCGTGTAGTGTCAATCAGAAATTTAAAATTTCTTCAAAGTCTATTATCCGAACTTTGTATTTGACTCAATTATTTCTGAGTCCCATCAAGCCATCATGTTTGATGAATGTCCCAGCTGTAATCCCTTTTGTAAGAGAATCAACCAGCATGTCACTAGTAGGCATGTAGGACACTGTCACTTCCCTTTTATCCACTCTATCTTGTATATAGTGATATTCAATCTCAATATATTTTCCTTTAGAACTGTTGGCTCCACTGTGTATCAAGCTTATTGCAGCTTGATTATCACAATACATTTGATCAGATTGAGCCCTAATTCTAAAAGAAAACGTCTGAGCCAAACTCCATGGGTGGCTACTATACTACAAGCAATGTACTCAGCCTCCTGTGTATGTCTAGCCACACATCCTTATTTCTTGCTACCCAAGAAACGACTGCTCCACCCAATAAAAATAAGTGACCTGATGTGAATTTTCGGTCATCAATATCACCTCCGAAATCCGCATCTGAATATCCTACAGCCTCAAGAACATCAGCTTGATATGTTAATCTTAGGTGTACGGTGCCCTTTAGATATCGTAGAATCCTCTTAATGGCCTCCCAGTGGGCTTTAGCAGATTACTTTGAAATCTGCTTACTAGGCTTACTGCATAAGCCAAATCGGGCCGTGTACAAAGCATTGCATACATCAAGCTTCCTACCGCCTGTGCATAGGATTCCTGTAAAGGTTCTTGCCCTATTTTGGGACACTGACTTTTACTCAATCTTTTCCCAATCATAAGTGGCGTAGGGGCCGGTTTGCAATTTTACATTTCGAATCTTCGCAGTACTTTATTAATGTACTGCTCCTGATTTAAACTCAAAATCCTTGAGTTTCTGTCTCTAATAATTTGAATGCCCAGTACATAGGATGCTTATCCTATATCTGACATCTCAAATTCCTTGCTCAATTCTTCTTTTAATTCATTGAGCATTGAGACATCATTACCTGAGAGCAAGATATCATCCACATATAATGATAATATCACAAAACTACTCCCATTTCTTTTGATATATACACAATGATCCAATTTGTTTGACTTAAAATCGAATTGGATTATCATCACATGAAATTTAAGATACCATTATCGTGACAATTGCTTTAATCCATATAATGACTTCTTCAGTCTATACACCTTATTCTCCTGACCTTTTACCTGAAAACCTTCAGGTTGCCGCATATATATATCTTTTGTTAAGTCACCATTCAAAAAAGTTGTCTTAACATTCATTTGGAACAACTCCAAATTCATATGCACAACTATCGCCAAGATTGCCCTTATTGACGCAAACTTAGCCACTAGAGAATAGGTTTCCTGAAAGTCAATTCTGGCTTGCTGAGTATAACCCTTGGCAACTAATCTCACTTTGTGCCTATCAAGAGAATCATTTGCACTGTACTTTCTCTTGAATACCCATTTGCACCCTATGAATTGTCTACCTTCCGGCAAATCACATAGCGCCCATACTCTGTTTCGATCAATTGAGTCCATTTCAACTTTCATGGCAGCCGACCATGATTCTGACTCGCTAGAAGCCATCGCTTCTTTATATGTAATAGGATCTGTACTATCCTCTATATCAACATCGATGGAATAACACGAAGTCTCACACTCGTACAATACATAATCATCTAAATGTGTGGGCTTCTATCGTGGCCTCTTGTTGCCGATTATACTCGTGGAATTAATGGCTTTCTCCACTTCTTTCAAATGTATAGAATCATTTGTAGTCTCAACTCCCACTGTTGGATGGTCCAGTGTATTTCTGGAGTTGGCTACATCATATTCTAGAATCATCAGAGGATCATCATCCTCATAAACTTGTTCCTTCTCATTTTCTATGAAAGTCCATCCCGACTCTCTATGAGACCCTTATCTGGATGAAAAAATCTATACTTTTTGGATTTTTCACTATATCCAATAAACCTACACATTACCGTCCTAAAGTCTAGCTTGTTCCTCAATTGACTAGGAATCAATACGTGTGCTTTACATCCCCATTTTCGGAGATGGCCCAACTAGGACTTCTTGCCATTCCATAATTCATATGGCGTAGATTCAACAGACTTGGTGGGAATTCTATTTTGTACGTAACTCACGGTTAATATTGCCTCTCCCCAAAAAACTTTGAGTAAACCCGAGTGGGACAACATACATCTCACTGCATTCATTAAAGCCCTATTCTTTCTTTCTGCCATTCCATTTTGTTGTGGCGTATAGGACATAGTAGTTTTCCTACGTATCCCTTCTAGAATGCAGTAATCATCAAATTCCCTAAAGACATATTCTCCCCCTCTATTTGTCCTTAAGCATTTGATTGGTCTTTTCAATCTCTTCTCCACTTCTATCTTATATTTTTTGAAAAATTCAAAAGCTTCATATTTTCTTTCTAAATGATAGACATAGGAGAATCTAGAGTAATCATCAATGAATGTTATAAAGTATGCTTTACCTCCGTGTGTAGCAATACTCAAAGGCCCACAAATGTCTGAATGAACTACATCTAACAATGCACTCGCCCTTATTCCTGTTGGAAAAGGTGTTCGAGTCATTTTACCAGTCAAACAATGTACGCAAGGCATTGTCTTTGACTTTGATATGTTAGGCATCAAGTTCATTTTTATCATTTGTTCCATCTTTGAGTTTCTAGGATGTCCGAGTCTCTCATGCCAAAGATCATAATCAGACATATAACACAGAACATACTCAGAACCGACATTCATTGCTTCATTATTGATGGAAAGACAAAATAAATCATGACCAGGTACATATTTTCCTATGGCCAAGAATTTATAGTTCTTTCCTATAGTCACACGACCTTTATAAAAATAGACTTCAAGACCCTTTTGCAATAAGACAGAAATAGATATTAGGTTTCGACAGATCCTTGGCGTGTAAAGCACATCTTGGAGTATCATAACATTATCTCCAAGATCCAGCCTGTACCTTCAACAACCAAATAGGTGTTGTTCCCCATGAATATCCTTTGTTCCCCTTTCTTCAGCTCTTTGAAGTCGGTTAATTCTTCCTTGGTCTTAGCAATGTGGCGGGTTGCTCCAGAATCAATCCACCATCCTTCAGCATTAGTTGTTGCAGCATTGCACTCCACTACTCTGATGAATTCTATCTTGTTTGAACCTGCTCTTTTGTTTTGCTGTCCACTGCCTTGACCATGTTGTGAGCCATTATTTTGGCCCGTTCTTTTCCCATGGAACAATTGGCCTTAAAGTGACCAAAATTTTCACATGTGAAGCAAGCTCCGCGTGGCATCTTTTTGTCACTTTTAGTTTTGAATTGCCTTTTATTGGGCCCGAGGTTCTTCATGTGACGGATGGCGTTGGCCTCGTCCTCTTTTCCATTTTGGATCTCCTCAGTGTCGAAGATCTCAACTTTCTTCTTACCCTTGGCCATGTCTTGTTCAATGCCTAGGATAGAAGGCAATTCAACTACCTGCTTAATAGATTCATTTACACGAATGGCAGTTACAGCTACATCAAATGCAGATGATAGACTATTCAGCACTAAAGTTATTTGTAGTGCTTCGGACAAACACCTAGCAATTTCTAGGTCTTTGACCATTACTATCATTTTGTTGATGTGATCTAACACATTTTCATCAGTCTTCATCTTGCACGTGGTGTACTTGTGCAATAAAAGTTGCAAACTCATGTCCCTTTTGGACGCATATTTTTCTTTGAGAGCATTTCAGAGATCATAAGTACTTTTATGAACCTCAAACATCGTAATAAGATTATCCTCCATATACATTAATATGAAGGTCTTGGCTCTCTCATCTTTCTGCTCCCACTCCTTGACAGTTTTCTCATGAGCCTCCATTTTTTCATTTGTGGCTTCTTCTGAAAGCTTTGGAACAGTGTTTTCTAAGTATGTGTGAAGGTTGTCATGAACAAGCCCATACAAAATTCTTCGACTTCACGTGTCGTAGTTGGTATCATTAAAGCGTCCCAACTTGGTTAGTTCAGTGGCAACAAATTTTGACATTTTCTAAAAAAAAAATGAAGATACAAAGTTATAATCCACAATATGATTTCAAACAAATGCTACAGTTTATAAATGCCATTTTTAAAAAAAAATCTGAACAATAAATATTAATTCAAAGGAATTACGGATATCAGAAAAATAATTAAAAATATATAATTATTGAAAGAAACTTATTTGATCCGAATATAGGTCCAGAAAATTAATAGATTCAATTCGGTTCTACTCAAGGAAATAATCGGACAAGGTCAGCCAAAAAAAATTCGGATTGAAGAAAAGATAACCTTTCAATAGGATATTAATTTAATTTAATCTGCCCGGAATAACGTTAAATATAGGTCAAGAAAAAATTTAGTTGATCCTTATCGAAAAATTCTGGAGAGACTTGTAGAAATGTTATTTTGTATTTATTTCCAAAAACAAATTGACCGATAGACTAATTGTCAGAATGAAACATTAAAAAAATCTCCAGATTCAGTTTCGAAAATTATCAAAAACTTATTCAAAAACAGAATAAATTAATGTCGTAAGACAGAATTAATTAACTAGATGGTTAAAATAATTCAGGGCAAAATAACGGCAAAGAAAATATTATGCTCAAGATTAGAATACTATGCAGAAAATTAAAGTTGTGGAGAAAATAAGATCTGGCCAGTCTAGCAGACTTTTAAACGTGCAAAGAGGTTTTCGATTTTTTTTTAAAATATGCAGATAAGTATGACCTTGACCAAAAAAAAAATCGGCGATGATAGAATCACAATTCAAAGAATAAATATTTAACTCATAAAATAATCAGCATTCTAATATGTTTATATGCTGTCAAAAAAAAATTGTAACTATACCTTTTTTTTATTTATTTACGGCAAGGATTTGAAATATGCAGATCTATTGTCACACAAAAAAAAATGTAGCAGATTATATCTAGCAACTAAGATAAAAAAATCTGATCTAATCAAGCATGCGTCGCACGTATCAATAGCAGTATGTCGATCAAACAATATCTAATAGAGCATGCAACAGGTGGCGATCTAATCATGTATCAGTGATGCAAAACAAAACGGCATGCAGATCAGCCCAAAAAGAAAATATTTTGACGGCGCAGATTTGTTATGATGCAATCAGTAAATAACAGCACGTGGATCAAAAAAATTTTACTTATTGGTGTCGTTGTCTGCATAGCAAAGAAACCAACTTTTGGATTTATTTTTTACTTCTGATTTGTTTTTTCTCTTTCGCTATAGAAGAAGATTCATAGTCCGGCGCTAACTTTTATTATCAAAATTTGTGTTATATCATCCAATGTACCAATCTGTGTTCATGACCAGCAAATTTTAAACCTTATATTTGTAAAAACAAATCTCATCTATATATCTCACTTGAGACAAAGATAAACTCTCTTTACACCACCAAAGAAAAGAGTAGAAAGAACTATTCAACTTGTATATAGTTACATTTTTTTTTTCATTTTGTTACAAAAGATGGCATTGACCTAATACAAGAACATTAAAAGTTAATTGTCTTACTCTAAACTCAAATTATTTATCTCTAGGAAAAGAAGATCTCACAATCGAAAAAGTCTGTTATTACAGGATACGTTAATTCTTTAGAGGATGCGATTAGCAAATTGATATTCCAATTAATTATGTAATGCATGTACAAAATTTATAAATCATAGTGAAAAATCTTAATAAAAATAACATTTAATATTTTTTTTAAAAAATATAATATTGTATCTATCCAATTAGAATACTGACCAACATCATTTATTTCTTACTTCAGTTTGTGAAAATTTATATTTTTCGACATCCGAATAATAATATTTATTAGATCATAACTAATGTAAGAATAACTTTTGTTCGATCAGCCCCATGGTTGGCTCTTGTTCGAGTGCCGTTAGAATTCTCCATTTTCTTGTCATACAGGTTAAAAAAATACAATGAATTAAGGTATGAAAAGCCTTCCTTTTCAACTAAGTCTATGTTTGGATTAAAGAAAATGAGGAATAAAAGAGGGGAAGGGAAGAAAAAAATATTTTTTTTCTCTGTTTAGATGGCTTCATTGAAAGGAAATTCTTCAACCCCAAAATGGAGAGAAGAAATTTGATAGGTGAAATTACTTATTTGTCTAGTTAAATAACAATAGAAAAAGGTATAACTAAAGGGGCGTTTGGTTGGAGAATAAAGTGATGAATAAATGTTTATTCAAGTGAATATCGCCAAACATATAACAGAATAGGATTAAATCGATCAACACTCGATTTTGATGAAATCATCTAGAAAATCATGATACTACCTTTTTATTCAACAATACATCAATTTTCTTATTCCATCAAAATAAAGGAATAGTTGTTTATCCCATTCGTCTCATTTTTTATATTTTCTTTTATTTTTACAATTTAATCATATATTATTATATTATTATTTTTTATAATAATAATAATTATTATATGTCTAGTATTTATAATAAAATATTTTTATTATAAAATAAAATTTATTTAAAATTTATTTCGATCGAATCAAATAAAAAATAAAATAAGAATATAAGAAGAATATTATATTCTTTTGAATAAATTATTTATTCTCCAAAAAATATTCTATAACCAAATGACCCTTAAAAGTATAATTGTCCACTCATAACTTTTTCTCTTCTTTCTCTTTCTCCTCCTCTCTCCGAGTAAACCTATTTACCCTCCCTCCCATTCCCCTCTCCCTCTTTCTCCTCCATTTCTCTTTACTGAGAACTCTCCGAACAAAGCCTAAGAGCGATAAAGTGCACCATCAAATCAAAATATCAAGTAACACTTTTAAAAATTTTCTAAAAGTATATTAATCCCTTATAAAAATTATTAATATTTAACTAATTCGACATTTAATGAAGAGAAACAATTTTCACCTAATAGCGATGGAATCAGTGATGGGATGTGTTCATCGATATATTTAAACAATATATTTTTTTAGCATTAATCTACATAAAATAATATTTTCTAAATCCTACTAATAATTATATCATCGGCGACTTTAAATTACTACATGAAATAAAACATTGGTTAAGATAAATAAAATAATGAATTAAGATCATTAATCATAATTAAAAATTAAAAGAAAATTAATCACATAATTTATATATTTTGTTGGAAGTTTAGCCGAATTTATGGTATTGAAAATTAATCACATATATAAATCTATGAGAAATTTGAATTAGAATATGTAAAGAGGAACCGGAGAACGATGGAAGATGGTCAGTGGGCTCATTCATTTTATTTTATTTTCTTCTTCTTATGAAGTATTTTATTTTTTATTGCAAGTCATATTAGTCCCACATGCGAGACAGTTTTTCTTCTTGTGTTAATATAAGAGACGTACGCTCAGTTTTAAACAATGTGAGTAGAACGAGCGAGTCTCATAGGCTCAGGAAAGTCCCCGGGCCCAGTACCGCAGTGATGATACGGCCCACGAAGGTGGGAAGGTGGGACAGCCCTCGCCGACGACCACGAGGCTAAGACGTGTGTGGTGTGTGTGTGGAGCCGGTCGGGGAGCGATGGGGTTGTTGAAATCATGGCCGTTTGTTCGTTCAATCCTTAAATCGGATGAACAGAACGGGGCTTAATCTCACAAATTTTTTTTGTTTTGTATTTATCTTGAAATTTTATAAAAGTGAAAGGCCGTGTGAATAAGGCAATATGCAACCATGTAAATAAGGCCATGTATTTATCGTTTCTTATCTGAAATATCGCAAACTCAATTCATCAGTATGGCTGTTGGAAGATAACTAGACACGAGAAAAGATCCAACGTCTGTGGATTCACAAGGATTACACAAGCTACAATTTTGGATCAAAAGAAGAAGAGAAATAAGCAAAGAATATAAACCTCGCAGGAAATATCTCAGCTTGGGGTAATTACTTTGGCAGCAAAAGTCAATGAACATAATAAAACTATTCTTATGCCAAGTAGAATATAAGGCCTGCCAGTTAACACATTCAAAACAAAAGGAAAACAGAGAGAGGTGTCATTCTAATAAACTATTTGGAAAGGAGCAAATAAGTGGAATATAAAAACTCATATATACATCAACTTTTTCATTTTTGCCTACATAAGAAACATAGTTCATACAATGCTTGATTAAAGCAATGGTGGAAACAAGAAAAATCTAGTAGTCATTCTATGCAAACAAACTATATGTTAGAACAAGAGAGGCAACGAGCTCCGAAGTCTTAATGCTGCTGAACTTTGTTCGAGTTCTTACCAATCCTTCAGTTATAAAAAGAAAGGCTTCTGTGATGTTAGCACTTAGTTACAGGCAGTCAGCATTTCTGTCTATAACTGAATCAGACTTGGTCGGCTTCCTAACTGTGTTATATGTCCTAGCAAGCTACATTGTTTGACCTGGTTCAAAAACTCAGTCAGGAGCAATAATCTGAACATTGAAGTACGAGGGCATCAACTTTTATACAACGGGGAAAATATCTGCAGGAGCATAGTATGATGTATGAACTCACATGCATAGCTGCGACTGTGGATAAAAGATCTCTACATTGGTGCATCATTGTTTGTTCTTGTCTTGCAAGTTTCATGAGTTCAGTCACCATGGAGCTCCTTCTTTCTACCTGGACAATTTAGCTGATTAAACTCATTAACATACATGGAGTATAAAACAGATAAATGGGAATTCCTAAAGCATACCATACCATAAATGAGCTACTGGATAACCAATAACCGTTTTGAGGTAAATAAACAATAATAACCTATAATCATCTTAAATGTTACAAGTATCTGAATATATTTTTTTGCTTTGCTGAACCAAATAGATATGCAAAATATGATCTAAATTTCTGAGAAATGATTTTTTGCATGAGGAATTGGATCTGGTATAGCTAGAGCAAACTGTCCAAATAAAAATGAAATGGCAATTCTGCTTAAATTATTGACCTTTGACAATATAGAGCATATTGAAGTTCCAATAGCCTGCATGACATCCACTGCTGAACCAACAGCATTTCTCATATCTTGAAAGTCCGCCTGTAGAAAAGAAAGCAACACCAGCCAAACAAATTACTTTTCAATTGACACAATAATAGTTCTTGGTATTATTAAATAAGAGGTACAAACCTTTGCGCCTTCACCAATTGGAAGACAGACAGTGCTGGTTTCCAGTGCATCAATGATGCCTTCTAAAGAATTTGCATGGTCTCGTTCTATAAGAGCCCATTCTTCAAGATATGTCATCTGCATTTATTGAACATGTAAAAGTTGATGTCAAGCTCCAGATTAAGATGTTCAAAGCAAGTGAAACAACATGACAAGTTCACATTGCAACTTTAAACAGAGTTAAACATTGACCCACTACTTTCTGTATCCACATGTCACATATTACTCTTTGAAGAAGTGAAATTGGAATTACACTATGATATATAGTATGCACAACAAATTATAGCATGGTTATTGATAGCTCCTTAAATTTTAACACAGTTTCTCTCCATTTGTTCCCCAAATGCAGTTAAGATGCTCCTCAATTAAATGCACCTTTATGTAATGAGGGTCTTGCTGCTGGTCAAGGGGGGATCCCCCCCTGACATGGGGTGTGTGGGACAAAGCCCCAAAACCAAAATTTTCAGATTTATTCTGTTTTCTTTATTTTCCATTTATGTAGTTCCATATTTTGTGTTAGGTGTCTTAATTTATGGGGACAAAACAAATTTCTGTAATGTACTAAGGGAATGCTTGTTACTAATAGAGCGGAATGACGTCGTATGATCCATATAGCCGACCCCACCTAGTGGGATAAGGCTTTGTTGTTGTTGTTGTTGTTGTTGTACTAAGGGAATGCTTATAGAAATACCCTAATGGACATTATAATTTTTTTTTCTAAATTCTCTTATGTAATAATATTCTGTCTTTGAGCCTTGCAAATATTGTTTATGTGTGATGTCTCTTTTGTTTAATATCTGCACAAAAATCACTCTTGTATTTGGAGGCTAACAATAAGTATATAGGTTTGTTTCAAAAAAAAAAAAGTATATAGGTTATGGAGGGCAAAAGGCAACTATTGTACAGAAAGTGTAGATTTATCACATATCCTCTTCTGATGATGTACTAAATAGCAGTATGATATAAGAAACCTTGACCAATTAAATTTCATGTGACTTTCAAAAAAAAAATTAAATTTCATGTAATTTTTATCATCATAGATTCCAAATGGCTCTGTTGAATTCCTCAATAAACACGAACATACATATGCACACTACAGTCCTAGTTATACACCAAACAAGCTAGCTACAAGATTTTTATAAGGGTCGCTAGCTAGCCGCAAGTTTTAGCCAACATGTCCCTACTAGTATATAAGCTAGAACCTAGCAAGATTGGGACATAAACCCCTCAAAGATTGGTTGGTCAAGTAATGTTAACCCGGTTAAACAAAGTTCCTAATAAGAAAAATAAATCAAAATTATTTAGTAATTACCCAAAGATCACACTGTTTTCCTTGTGTCCTCAAACAAGCATTTTTTTTTCTGATAATATGGATAATTAGTCCATAATGTCAATGATTGAAGTTTGATTACTTTGTTAATTATAGTATTAAATAGTGTATGGCATATGCCCAACCACAAGGAAACTAAATGTCTCTTTTACCTCACTTTAGTATGCTCATAGTTTGCACATGATTTTTACTGGGCATAAAAGTTAATAGATACATGGAGCAAAACATTCCCAACCAAAGAGGACAGAAATAAGAAAAAATACTACTAGACATTTTTATCTGAAAATTAGGACCATTAACATATGATTTTCCTCTTGATTGAAAGGTTCTACACCAGGATAAAAACAAGGTACTTAATATGAACATTTATAGATGTCATATTAACCCTGAATCAGATCAAGAAGATCAAGGTATTATGATAATAATATGCAGGTAACGTGCACAAGACAAGGTCAGTAGTCTTACTTGGCCCTTGAAAACTGCGCTAAGCTTCAGATATTGTCTCTCCATCAGTAGCTTAAGTTTTTTCGTCGTCTGAGATTCATGCATTTTTGCAGTAGTTATCCATGCATTATATAAATATTTCTGAGAAAGGTGCAACAAAATGCATGAGATGTTTAACACTGAAGGCTCTAAACGACATGTTAAAAGATCAATAAATGATTACATGCCGTTAAGTTGAATTATCCTAAAAAAATCATGTACCTTTAAGAAAATAGATGAAAAATAAGGCTAGATGTAATTGAATTACAGGGGAACATGCATTTCAATACTTTCTAACTTTTAGCATCTGTATAAATTGACATCTCAACATGTGGTGTCACCATGAATGAATCAAAGTACTGTTAAAGGCGGCGATTGATTGAATTATTTCATTTCTTCCCAGTAAAAGGAAACGTGTCTACTTTTGTTACAATCCTGGAGTTATAATGTGTTTCTTGATTATTTGACATTGCTGATATATGGCATTACAGCTAAACTTTCAATTAAAATAAATAGGATACTGTTATTCTAATAAGTCTCAAATTTAAAGGTCGAAGGATTTGAGGTGAAAAATGAATAGGCATATAAAATATGACAGATCAAATTGAATTGGCATATTTTATACTGAGATATATGACCATAATATTAGTTTTCAGCATATTTTATACTGAGATATATGACCATAATATTAGTTTTCTGAGAAGCTTACTTAATATGATATGTTATAATGAGCTGCTGGTTCGGATCAGAATACAAAGATTAGCTGGAACATTGGTCAGAAACAAAGTTGTCACGTTTTGGGAGGCACATTGCTAGGTCATATATGTCAAACAGTGCATAGAAGCCTGAAACTTACCTCCGATGTCAGTTCTTGGACAAACAATGCATCGCTTGCTTGCGCATTCGCCCATCTCCATTGCAAGAGTCGGTTGTAGAGAATCCTTAGCTGATGTGCATCTTCGATTCGGTTTTCCCCATATTTTCCTCTCTTTGCTTCGACATTGAAATTGACCACTGAGTATCCACTGCTTGACTGCGGCACTCTGGAGTTGCTTGTCACTGGACTATTCCGTGGCCTTTGGGGACTTGTAAACGCTCTCACCGAGTTAGCCGCAAGCCTGCTCGGAGAAGAAGGCCTGACAGAACCGTAACGAGGGGAAGAAGCCATGGATAGCGTTAACAGAGGGCTGTTATCCAGTGATTTCCTTGCTGGATCGAGCCTGGAGGAGGCCGCACTCTTCGAGCCTAATGCTAATGGTGTGACTGTATCTGGTGACCTATGCAGGCGGCTGCCTTTTTCCTTGGAAAACCTCGCCGTGATGCCTCGAGACGTGGCCTGCCCCTTTGTTGAAATAACGCTCGATTCCGAAGACGAACTATCCGTACATGATGACACAGAGAGATCGCCTCCATCAAACGACGACCTCGCACCGTCGTCGAACACCATCGACTGCCTCAGCATCCGAACAGCGGCCAAGATCGAATCATTGTTGCCGAGCGAGCAGTCTAAGCTCTTCGCCAACGGATTAGACTGCTGACTTTTGGCTGCGGGCCAACGGTGATGGCTATCGAACGTCCTGGAGCTTTCAGACCTAGCAATGTTCCTCGTCGGAGTGACAGAGGGAGAAGGGATCGGTTTCCGCCGCTCGGGTGTTGCCCTCCGATTAGGCGACGGGGAAACGGTTCTGGTCTTGCTAGTCTGGTAGGAAAAGGACTCTCCTTGGAAGGAGACCGAGAGGCTCCGGGTCGTGGTGGAAGTGGTACAAAGGGATTTTGCAGCGGAGGAGAGCTCAGCCACGCGGGGTGCTGCGGCCGCCCCGGCGACCGCGCGAGTACGGTCGACGGATTTGGAGCGTCCGGGAACAGAATTTTGCGGTAATGCCGGCGGCGTCGAAGGTCTTGGAGTAGAAATCGGCGAAGCAAAGCGTCGGCCGGAGCTAGAAGAAGTAGCAGAAGAAGAGGACGAAGTAGTGGAACACGAAGTAGTAGTAAAGGAACCACCTTTGGAGGAGGAAGAACCAGTGGAACACGAAGGAGACGCCAAGGAGCCGCCTTTAATATGGGGCGAGGACGAGGACAAGTACCGAGAGCTGATCTCCTTGCCGCGGGGACGCCTTGGAACGGCTGCATTGCCGACGCTATTGTTGTTGTCCTTCTCGGCGGCGGGGAACAGCGGCGGCCTCGCGGTGGCGGCCGTGGGAAGATCACGGCGGCGAGATGGGGACGGAGTCATCTTGTGCGCTCGAGCGGTGGAGGCTCCCGGAGTGCCGCCTGACCCGGCCCCCGCCGCCGGTATCGCGGGCACCATTGCGAGAGATCTCCAGCTCTAGGCCTCCGGCGAGAGCTCAAGCTACAGGAACAGGAAGCAAGTACAGGGAGAAGTAGCACTTGTAGCGGAAGAAGGATGTGATAATATCACTCATGAGAGAGAATGTGTTGTAAAGGAGAAGGAATTGAAAAGAGAGAAGGAAACTAAAAAGGATGCTGGAAAATGAGAAATAAAATTGAAGTGGTCTAATGGCTAAGTTAGAGGGAGCACTGTTGGATGATGAATAATTGGAGAGGAGTTTAAGGGGTCATTATTGCCATGTTTACTCATGGTTAATAGCTTAACGTTGGTAAGGGCTTGAGATAAGCACATGAAATTAGTTTTGTTCAAACCTTCATGTCACGAGGAAATATGGAAACAAAGCGAAGCGTGTGGCTTTTATTTCTCCTCCTATTTTGCCATTTGTTTTTATGCATCATTTCTTTTAGTTGATCTTTTCTATTTTGTATCTATTTGTTTGTTTAAAAAAGGTAGACTTTTCTATTCTTTTTTTTTTTTGTCACCAGTACGAGTTGTAAGGGGTTGTATTTTCTCTCTCTCTCTCTCTCTCGAATCCATGCTCTTGTCGCATGTATAATCTTGTCCTATTACTGGAAGATTGAGTAACAAGCTAAAATCAGCGTTCAGAGGTTGGTGTACACTCTGGATTCTCTAATTTTGGGGCAAAAAATGCATAGTTGTGGACATCACAAGATTGAAAATGTTATGATGCACGCCTTTTTTTTTCCTCTGTGGTTGGATTTAATTGGTTAATGCAATAGTTAGTCTTCCTAAGTTTTGAGAAACAAGGTATTGACTATGAAAAGAAGACAAAACACACACACTCGCACACTGATGTATGTTTTGTTATGCATTTGTTGGCTTTGTAGTCTGTGTTATGCAATCATGAACTTGGGGTGTGCTTAAACCATCAGAGCAGTAAACAGCAACTTGTTTGCCAATTTGCTTGTAAAATTGAAGCTCGCAGTAATGCCAGCTTAACCGCATAATTGATCAAAAGTTTACCATTCCATATGAGGATTAATTGACAAAAGTTTATTGTTTGTTTATTCTTTTGATAAATTTCACTAAATGCTCCCCAACGATTTCATGATGTTATCTTCAAACTTCACTTTATAACTATATTCCCTTCATCTTTTTAACTTATTTCATGAATATCGGACATTTCTCAATTGAGGTGTCAACATGGCGCTTATGTGACTTATTTCTTTTTTCTCCACGCAAGTAATTTATTGATGTAGCATGATTAAAAAATAAAATAATATTAAAAATGATAATTAAAAAGTTGTCATTGCTAACATGTCACCCTCCCCCTGCGACCTCCAACGAGCGTGGGGGACTTTCCTTGTGCACGCCGAAGGTCGGAGAAATGGGGTCTGGGGCGAGCCCTCCGGAAAAGATAGGGTGGGAGGGCTTGCCTCCCCCAACCTCCTCGGAGGTCGCGGAGGGAGGACAAGCAACATTTTTTTTATTGAGTTAATTCATTAAATCTCCCTTGAACTATGGTGATTTTTCCTTAATATATGAACATACATTAGCGCTCCACTAAATTATTTCACAAATTTTACTTTAGTTCATCAGTAGTCATATTCTGTTAACTTTTTTATTATTTTTAGTTTTTTATTTATTAAATGACTAAACTGCTCTCCTGCCATTTGAAATAAACGTCCACTTCTTTTCCTTCGAAAGTAGAAATCATGATATAATTTAGAGGTGGTATGGTAAGTTCATATATTAGGGACATGAGCAAAAAATCGCTATAGTACAATGAAATTTTAAGGAATTAATTATTTTTTATTTTTAATTATGCCATAGTAATAAGTTGTTTGTGTGGAGGAGAGATAATCGTCACGTCGAATGGGAAAAGACCGATCATAGATCAAAAGGGCAGTTGGTGAAATAAATTAAAAGATAGAGAACAGTCTAATTACAAAGTGAAGTTAGAGAATAGCATTGAAAAAATGATCAAAGTTAGAGTGTATTTGGTGAAATTTATTATTTTTATTTTATTTATTTTATATAGCATAAAAAAGTAGACTATTTAGTAGCGGATAACATTTTTTTAAAATTAAAATACTACTATAAACGTTTGATAAAGATTTTTTTTACAATAAGTTTACATGTTTGAATGTAAAACGCTTTAGCTTATAAAGTATGGAGGTAGTAATTTCATATTTTATTCTTATTATATCCTCATTCTTTTTCAAATAAAAATTTATTTAATTATTAAATGTCATATATTTTTATTTTAGTATGCCACGTCTTTAATTTTACTTACAACCCATAAGATTTTTATTTTGAAATAATCAATATTTTCTATCTTAAAATATTTTTTTAAAAAAAAATAATATTTAAAATAAAATATTATAAATTAATTATTATGAACATGACGTGTATAAAAATGATCATAAATATATTTTTGTCATTGTATACAATACACTAATTTATTGTTACGTTTATCAAATAATTTTTATTGAGTTATAAGCATATCGCTATCTGCTATTCGTCGATAGCTAATTATTATATTTTAGTCAAATCGCTATCCTTTAATTAAGTCATTAACTTTGTCCAATAGAATCTACATCTATTCTCTTTTATGAAGTTTGTTACTATATTACTTTGAGAATAATAATTGTTATAGGATATATCATTCCATTTGGCAACTAAAAGAGAAAGACCAGTAGAATAACAAATTGTAGGCTATAAGGTCCACATGAGGAGATTTAAAAGGTATGGCCAAGCATGCAGAGATGTGCCCCACAAATGCCTCTTATTAGTAACATCGTCGTTATGCCAAAGAACACACACATCTGGCAGCAAGCAGACATCAGCAGTGACTATATAGTGTGATATATTATTTTTTCTGCACACTCAAATTTTTGTTTCCTATATATGAATTAAGCAAGACGATGGACGTACGTGATTTGTAAAACAAAATCGCCTTTGAACCACTGCCGAAGAAACCATACGTGATTCGTCCGCGTATGCCCCCAAACGCAAAGTCCAAGCTGGTCAGAGGTCCTTGTAACCGTGGAGGGAGGAGGGTTGATGGAAAATTCCCCTCATATCATATTCCAAAGTTCCAAATGGAGTTGGGGTACAAGCGGAAGTAGAACGTATTCTAAATCATGTCATTTGTTACTTGCGAGCTAGGGACGTTGGAGACGAGAGCTTCATGCCTCGGCGGCCATTCATACTTCTTTTTTTTTTATCACTTCTTCCAAATCCATCAAATCATTGGTCCATGGCCACCGAAAAGGTGTTCAAGTGCTCTTTTTTTAAAAAATAAAAAAAAAAGAAAGAGTTTATTGATATTAGCTAACTAACAAGGAGTTGGAGTACAAAAATGAAGTCAGACCCGGGGGTGTCTGTCCAGTCAAAAATTATCATCCTAATTCGTGCGATCAAAATTTGCAAGATAGCCAGCAGCCCGATTGTTGGTACGAGGCCAAAAAGATATAGTAGTGGGGTTAATAACCGTTAAGTGTCTGATATCAGCAATGATTCCTTTCAGCCGCCAGGGGCACTGGCGCACCATGTTGATGATATGGACCAACGATTCCGAGTCCGAGTAGATCTGAATATATGATTTTTCGATAAGCACACACTTTCGGAGACCCATGAGCAGAGCCAAGGCCTCGATCTCGAGCACAGAGGACGCGATCTTGGATTCAGAACCTGCAAAAATGAATGAACTAGTGTTAGAGAGCAAAAGGTAACCAATACCCCCCACCCTGATTGGCCCAAGAGAGCCATCCGAGCTGAAGATTACCCAACTCGGGGGAGGGTCTCCCACTGAATTCGCACATGCGAATTCTAGGGGCAGTGAGCATCAGGAGCGTGGGTGCCATCAAAGTCATGGAAGCCGGCCAAAGTCTTTTCCCATACCGTACCCACGGTTACACGCCGTGATTTGAAGTGTATCTCGTTACGAAGATTCTAGATCCCCCGAAGGCAATGGGCAAAAAGTAATAAAAAAGTGTTTTTTGACTGGTGATACAAGTTGGCCCCCTCATGGATCCAAGAACCGAGATGCCAAGAGGAGAGATTTTGGAATATAATGTTAAGGTTAGTTTGAAAAATGTCCCAAAGTTGCATAGCAACAGGGCACTGAAAGAAAAGATGAGTGTTTATTTCGGAATGAAGTCCACAGAGGGGACAAGTTGGATCAATAGTGTTGTCGAAGAGTAGTATTGTATCAAGGGTTGGTAGCTTAAGGTGGAGAAGTTTCCAAAGGAAAATGTGAACCTTAGGGGGAACAGGAATCCTCCAAACACGCTTCCACGGCGGCCCTCCACTGGGAGACAGCGGCATAGAGTGGCGACTTACATGCTGGTATACTGACTTAGCATTCGCACAACCGAAGGTATTGTTCACCCAGACCCACGCGTCATCATCGGTCGAAATAGGAAAATAAATTGATTTGATACTTGCGCATAAGATCGGATCGAAAATGGATTCAACGAGAGGGTGATTCCAAGCGCCATTAGAAATAAGATGATCGACCATGAGGTTGTCAAGGCAAATCGACATGTTGATATAGGTGGGCATCCAGATAAGAGGTGCGGTGAATATCTAAGGATCGCGAAGTAGGGAAGTTGAACTACCCGAAGTGATGCATTTCTTGAAGCTAGATCTAAGTGAGGTGATGAAGTTTAGGATAATTTTCCAAGAGTCAGAGGTGCGATGTTGCTGAGGCCGATGTTGTACTTGGCAATGACGATCCTAGTCCAGAGAGTGGAGTGGTTGTTCAAGAGGTCTTACACCCATCTGGCGATCAAGGAATGCCTGATATTGTGCATGTTGCGGATCCCGAGGCTCCCAAGGTCGCAGAGGAGTTGAGGCGTGTTCCAATTAATGAGGTGCATGCCACGTCGGCCGCCTTCAGTATCCCAAAGAAAGGATCGGGAGAGACGTTCGATGGAGGCAATGATGGTACTAGAGAGATTAGAAACGCTAAAGGTATGAATGGGTATTGATGTGAGGGTATTCAAGTGCTCAACCTCCTCTGATGATAACGTTAGACCTGTTGTTCATCACCATGTCAATATCAAATTTGAGTTGTACGTCTCCAATGATTCACAAGTCACGATTCACTCATGTTGAAACTTGAAACTTGAAAGAGAGGTCAAACCACATGCTGTCTGCCCTTCAACCCAGGGGCTGCACTGGCCCCATGATATTTGGCTGTTAATTAGCCCTGTCCCCAGGGATTTAGAATACATATTGGCAGCTTAAAGATATATATATATATATAATATGCATATATATATGACGTCATAAACCTCAGCTGACCACACTTGATTCAGAGATTTTTATGTTTCCTAGCTGAAGGACATCTCCATCCTATTCCAAAACCTGTGGTACAGAATCTACAGATATTGTGCTAGCTGAATCCAATGATGCAACTCCTACTTCATACTATACAATTCAGATTTCAAAACTAGAGACGATTAGGTAGTCGAAGAGGATGGAAATCAGACCCCTAGATACCAGCTAATTGGAAGCTTTTGGATTTATCAAAGATGGCCTTGCCTAACATTTGACTCAAGCAACACTTTCCACTTAGCAAATTGGACATGTAATGGCTACAAAAAAAAAAAACACTTCAAGGAAGACGACGAGTACCTGCCTTGACGTAGGACGAGAATTAATAGGACTAAGCAAATTAAATGGCGTTAAATTGAAGGTATCATCCACCGTTGTGCACTTCGTAAGGCTACATGGATGGACATGGAATGATTCGGACGACTAGGAATTGTAACATTGTCTCATGTGCTTTAACGATTCTGATATTGTTCACTAGGCATGTAGATCTTCTGGATAACAACAGTGGGGATGACATGTGATATGATTATAACTCGGCAAATGCTTTTCGTGAGCTGTTGAAGATTAACCCAGCAAGGACCTACAACAAACGATCAAACCTTGCACCATTTGTCATATCCGTTGTGCATACATAGATGTGAAGCTTTTGACACAGATGCAGAAAAATGTAGTGCCATAATTTGTTGATCGATTACTCAAGTAGAGTCCCAGTTATGATTTTTTTGTTTTTTTTGCATGACAGATGTGTGATAGGAGTCTAGACCATGAGACAAACTTTGTCTGCCAAACTTGATTGGCTGCTAAACAAACTCATCCAAGAATGGTAGAGTGATGCCTTTAAGGAAGCTTCGTAGATGATAGATCCATTTTGATCTGCACTAGTACCTGTGAACCCCTTTAAGAAAGGAGAAGGCATACTGAGACTTTTGTTAGGGTCACAACTTGGCGCATTTGTAGCATGGCAAGTATGCTCTCCTGAAAGTGATGCAGACATGATTAGGAGAATTATTAGTTCTTGTCCCAAATAAAGACCCTTCGCTTAGTTTCCTAGACAGCTCTACTTAAGAGTGAGCAACTAGTAGAAACCTCGAATCTTTGTGGTAAGGAGCATTGCTTTGACAAACAAAACCAGAAATAATGAAGATCTAATCCCTATACTGAAACATCAAGAATTTCTGATAGAAATGCGAAACAAGAGAAAAGCCAAAGAATTTATCGTAACTGGAAAGGAAAGAAAATCTTTTTTTTCTTCTCTAAGTGGAGAATTGAGCAACCTCTCAATGATGTGTCTTTGGGAAGTGTTAATCTCATTATACATACATACATATATATATATATATATATATATATATATATTCTAATTGGATAACATCAAGCATATTTAATAATGAGAAGAAAATAAACCAACTTCTTCACATTAATTTCCGATCCTAATCCAACTGTTGTGTATATCAAAAGAAAAATAAATAGATAGGAATAAACTTCAAATATCAACTCTTTAAGAAAAGGTGTTCTTAATGTCACTTTCAAAATCTTAATATAACTAATATATTGCTTCTTTACCTTTTGATATTTTTTTATAAATGGAACTAGAATTTTTTTACACCCACTAGGGAAGATGATTTTTTTTATCCTTATATTTTCTCTCTTCTTTACTATATAGTTATAACTAGGTAACAACATTAATTTTTAATAATGCTATATTTATTTTCTTATTTTTATATTTTAACAATATTTTTTATTTCTGATTGAACTAAGTTTTGTAAACACAATTGGGATATTGTGCCAAAAAAACGTGTTTGTATTGTAATTTTACAATGTAACAATTTAGAATTAGTTCAATTTTGTGTAAAAAAAAACTATATTGGTTTTATATAGAGAAACATATACAAAAAAATTAGTTATCCTAATGTCACTCGGTTGTCACTATTTTTTCTTAATATTTTTTGCACATATAAAGGCAGACGATTATGAATATTTCTCTATAAACTATTCACTTGATAAATGACTCGTTTTAATTCCATCATCTTTTTTCAATCGCGAACGATATAACAAATGACATTTTTATTGTTGATAATGTCTTGATGTCATCCAGTTGTAATTTTATATAAGTCGCTTTAGCAACGGGACGGTGAAGTCATTCGTCTTATAAAAAGAGAGCGGTCGTCGCTTGAGTACGCACTCTAATTTAGAGTGAACCTTATAAATCTTACGTGTTCTTTTATGTTTGTGTGATATCTCTTTTTTCATAACATTTTTTTCTAACCTGCTACGTTACTTAACTTACAATAAGAATTCAGCATAAATTTGTTTGAGTAAATTTCGTCTCTTTAACTTTGACGTTTGCTCGACGCTATTCTCCAACTTTAATTGTAACACAAATGACCTTCATCTTTTGACTCATTGCACCAAATTTTTTTCACCGCCGATCGCCCGTTCTCCGATTACATAGCTGACGTGATAACATTCTCTCTCATCTACACAGGTACTCGTCCAACATGGCACCATCACACAAATTACCCTCTCCACGTCAACAAATTATTTAAAAAATAAAATAATAAAAATAAGATTAAATTAAGAATATAATAATAAAAAATAGAGGCGACCATCCTCTCCTCTCTCTTCAATCACCAGTAGAGGGTAGAGGGGCACCGGGGCAGCTAGCCCCACCTCTCTCCTCTCTAACATTGAAGAAGAGAGAGGGAAGGGGACTGGGGGCCTTCCCCACGCGGGCAGAGAAGGGAGCGCCGCCCCCTTCCCCCTCTCCTCTCCAGTGACGGATGGAGATGGAGAATCGTGTCAGGTCGAGTTAGGTTTAGGCCGGTCAAACTAGGTTTGACTGAGCTCCGAGTCGAGCCATGCCAAATTGCATTAGGCCAGTTCGACACGGTTCAGGACCCGTCCGGGCCGGGCTGTGTCATGCCAAGCCCCCATTTTTTATTTTTTCCACTTTGACTCGTGCTGGGTTCGATCGAAATCCGGTCCGAGCCCGTCCAGAATCCAGCCCGAGTTGGATTTTTTTTATCTACGAATCGAATGGAAAATATGCCAAAATAAATAGCAGAAACTAGTGTAAGGCTTAAGAATTGGACCCACAACCTCTCTAGTTAATTTTATATGTAGTAACCACTAAATCAAAGTAAAAGAGGAACCGCATTAAATATATTAAATAGGGTAAATTTATATATTAATATACCTAATTAAAACTTCTCAAGATTTTGGGTAGGGCTGAGCACGTTCCGAGTTGACCCGGATCGCACCAACCGAGCAAATCGGGAAAATAACTCGGCCCAGATCTAATTCGGGATGAGACCAGATTCAAATAATAGAAAACTCGATGGGTTTTGGGTCAGGACCGGGTTTGCAATTCAAATACTCGACCCGGACCCGACAGGGTTATTAGTATATAACATCCATCTTTCCACTTGTTTTCTTCATTTCACCATCTCACTTTCTCTCTCCCATCTCTCTCTCCGACTCTCGCCCTCTCCCTCTTTCTCTCACGACAATGGTGACGGTGGCAGCGGCAGCGACGACGACTCCGACCGACCTCTCCTCTCTTGACTCCCTTTCTCTCTCTACTCGGCCGCCAGGAGCGTCGCGATCCGGCACCTGGCGGTCGTATCGGTCGCTAGGCGTCGGATCTGGCCATTGGCGGCTGATCCGACTGCTAGGCGCCACTATCTAGCACCCGACGAGTCGGTCCGGCCGCCGGGTGAGCTGATCCGATCGTCAGGCACCGGATCTGGCCACGGGCGGCCGATCTGGCTGCCTGGCGTCGGATCTGATGATTGGCGGCCTATCCGGACGCTTGGCGGATTTGGCCACATATGACCAATCCGGACCGGATCTAGACACTGGCGGCCACACTACAAGAAAATTGCCAATTAGCGACTCAAAGTCGGAGACGCTAGGGAGGCGGTATTACGTCTCTGTTGTCAAGAGCGTCTCCTTCGCGTCTAACTAGTGCCACAAAATTGAGACGCTGAAACTCGGTGGCTAGTGGCGTCGCAATAGAGTCAAAGATGTTGAGACGCAACTAGCGCCACATATTGACGCTATATCGACGGTATTAAAACACGATGTTTGGGGCTGCGCGAAGCAGGAACACGTCGCTAAGTCGACGCGCAAGGGGCGATAGACCTAAGACGCCCTTCCGGCGCCCACGTGCGGCTAAATTAGGCGCTAGTAAGGCACTAGATTGACGCAAATATGATTATTCATTTGTCGCCAATGAGACGCTAAGATGGCGCGAAGTGCGATATATCTAAATTAGCGTCGACATGCGTTTAGACGCCAATGAGACGCTATGGTGTCGCTACATGTACATTTTTTTACCCCCCAGCCTCATTTTTTCCCTTCCCACATCATACAATTTATAATGTATCTCAAAATGCATTGATATTCATCACAGGCAATATAAAGGCATCACAGACAATATAAAAATCATCACAGGCAATATAAAACTATCACAGACAATATAAAACCATCACAGGCATAATATATAACATAAGAATACGAAAACTACTAAACCGAACTAACAAACTATATGTATGTTTAAGTCTATAAGTAACAAATACATAGTTTGTTTTTTATCCTAGGTTTGTGAGTTATTGTTATCATTCCGGATGTTCGACCAAGACGTGCTCGGTCCATGGCCTCGCGGGGATGGATTCTGCATTGGGATCAATCCCTGAATCGCCTGCAATAGAGGACCCAACTGCTGCGACAACTGCTGCGACACCTGCTGCGACACCTGCTGCGACAACTGCTGCGACACTTGCTGCGACACCTGCTGCCATATCTGCTCCGATAATTGCTGCGATAGCTGCGTCAGATCAGGTGCAGCGGATGAGCTCGGAGCAGATGCACCTCCTACATATCATCTGATCCTCCTAGGTATCTGAGCGGCTGTGCCGAGGCCACGCAAGTATCCCCTCGTGTCGTGCCGACCACCTCTTTCCAAACAGTAGAGTCCTCTACGAAATAGAAAAATTATAAAATCATATAATATATAAATTATATATCAAGAATCATGTAAATTAAAAACATGACTAAACCAACGAAGAAACATTACCTGGTGGCTGAGTACTCGGATCATCTCCATACTTTTCAGCCATTTTTGCATTATACTCATCCTAAAAAATTTAAACGTTGTGTATTTAAAAAATATTGCACTAACGGCAACTACCAAATGACCATATCATGAGACTTACTAGAAGCCTACGAGCAGTGGGCGTGACTAAGTCATTTGTCTTCCGGCTCTTATGCGTGGCCTCATAGACCACACGAAAGTCTACGGGACCACCTTCTTTCTCCTCCTACAATAAAATTTCAAATTTGATAACATAAGTATAAGTCAAAACTTTGATTAATTGAATTTATATGTAAATTATCATGTGTCGTCGATGCTCGTCAAATCGCATCGATCCCCCTGTGTGGATGTGGGCCTCGGGCTTCGAAAGTCGGTTAACTCTTGCCTTTTTCGACTTCCTTTGCCATCGTTCATCCGTTCTTTGTGAACATCAAATACTTACACTTTCAAAAAACTATAATTTTCATAAAAACAATGTAAAAGTATACATACTTACCACTTCCTACAGAAGAACTTCCAAACCGAACGCCTAATATGTCTTGGGCATCTTTGTATGCCCTGCTCCAAAGTGAGGCCGGCGAACGTGACGACCTTGCGAAACTTGTATAATCGATTTCGGGGGCGTTTCGCAGCGACCTCCTCAAATAAACTTATAATAAGAAGACATGATACTAAAGAAAATAATATATACTTTTTTCACAGTTATACACTAATAATAGTTTGAGAACAAATAAAACAGAAAAAGAGATATTAATGACAATATCATAAAACAAATTAAATGGAATCATATTATTTTATAGAACAAAAAATATGATTATAAAAAGATGTGAGCATAGTGTGGTCATAATATTAAAAAAATTAAACATTATAGTATTCATTTACTTCTTGACATTTAATTTATTTTATATAAACAAATTAAATATGGTAAATAAAAAATAAGCAATGATTACAATATTCTTAAAAAAAATAAAATGAATATAAGTGTCACATAAATAAAAAGGAACTATTTAATAGAACAAAAAATGTGGCCACCATCAAGGTAAAAAATTCTTCGTACTTATTTGGCATTAATTTCTTGATAAATATAAATTTAATATAATTTTTATTTCTAATATATAAATACATGATCATAAAAAATTATAGAGCTTGCATACAACACTATAATAATAAATGTATTTAAAAATAGTTATGTAGTCAATATTAAAATATATTATAGAGCATGCATACTAATTTAGACAGAATTTAAAAATAATTATTTGTAATATGCACGATGCGCAGTAATAAAAATATATTTTATATATAAGAAATAAGGAAAAATGTACATAGTGGATGTAATCTAATCCATGCAATATAAGTATATATAAAGAAACATATATAACACAAATGATATATTAACCACAAAAACAATAACAACTTATAGTGAAACACTTATAAGAGGAATTTTAATACAAATTGTAAAAATTTCTTTATAAATCACATTTGTTATTTCACCCTCATCAGTATAAACTAAAAGCTTAAGTACTTTTCACTTATAATGCTACATACAATTGTCCATATATGAACATAGGTGGTTTAAAAAATAATTCAACATTAGGCAATGATTCACTTTGACTTTTATAAATGGTCATGATAAAAGATATTATTAGAGAAATTTGTCTACGTTAAAATTTGAAAGATAATCATGCATCACTCTGAGTTAATGTCATTCTTAGGATGATAATTTTTTCCCATGTATTTTTTCCTAATAAATTTTTTTATTCAATGACCATATTTCCAAACCTTCTTATGATTTATTTTTTGTCATTAAATAATTTCAATGATTAATCTATATTTCTTAGTAACATCACAGGTACACCAACCTTCAAAGTGATAGAGCAATATTATGTATCCCACAGGACGTACAAATGATAGAGTGATAATATGTGCAGATGATGTAAAATGATTATGCCATAAATAAAAGTACATATTAAATAAGTCACTATTTTTTAATAAAATAAACTTTGGCAAATTTCTTTTAATTTTTATTTACCTTACTTAATTGCATTAAGTTCCATCAGATGATCTTGTTCTATTATTAGTTCACCTTACGGTATTTTATCTTACAAAGTACCACAAGATTAGATAACCATATTAAAGTCTTTTAATAGTTAAACAATTCTAATACATAATTATAGTTGCTTATTATTTTTAAATTTATTTAAATATATAAATGATTATTTGACTAATTTATAGTTAATTTTTAATTTATTTAATAAATAACTATTTTCCCACAAATAGATATAGATAGAAGATTATATAATTATCATATTTGATAACCATAACTAATAATTATTATTAAAAAAATTTGGACAATTGTCATGCCGAATGTCAATTTCTCCTTACTACCCTCCTTGAATATAGTGTTTAGATATATAAATAGATAAATAATTAAATAGATATTTTAATTAATTTTAAATTTTTAGGGGACTCTTTGACTAATTCAAAAAAATATAATAAATTAATCCATACACGTATGGATAATTTATCCACTACTCTCATAATTATTGTATCCTGTAACTAATTATTTTAAAGTAATTATAAATCAATATCCTAATTAGAAGATATGTGGCATTCTACGGTTGTGCCAAATGTCAAACTCTCCTTCCATACTGTCTTCCTTTTAATATAATATAGATATAGATGGCATGCTGTGTTAATGTAATAAAAAGTAAAAATCAATGCCTAATAGTAGCAATTGTTGTCATTCTTATGTATTATATTATTGTCTCAGAACCGTAATATATAATAATATTTATAATTGATGCATCAATTTTAAGAAAACAATAGAGAAGATAGAGATATAAAATAAAAAGTTCTCATCTTTACTAGCTAGGTGCCAGTTGTCTAATTGTCCTTACTAAAATTATAAAATGATAAATAAGTAATAAATGAATGATGATTTTGAAAGTGTCAATGAGACCCCTCTAAAATTGCTCCAATAGTTGATGCCAATATATACAAAAATGAATATGTGAAGTATGATCCTCGTTCGTCCAAATTAAATTTGATGGCTCATATGAAGGCGCGTAAAAATTTTCCTACATCTCGTGACATTTTTCTTGCATCTCACACATTTTCCCCCCTCCCTCTTTCGATTCAGGGCACGCTTCGGCAAGCTGGGGATCTAGGGTCTGAGATCTCCCCCTCTCCTATAATTTTTATTTGGATGTGCTCTCTTGATCTCCTCTCCCTCTCTTTATCTCCTCCTCTCTCCTCCTTCCCTCCCTCCGATCCAAATTTGCCTCCCTCCGGCCGTCGTCGAAACTTTGGAGTTCATATCGCTGCTCATTGTTTTTGCATGTTACAGTCTTGCATTCTCGTGCTCCAGCACCGCTATCGTGGTCAAGATACCTCTTTCTAAGGCTTCTTACTATCGTCTCTGATGCCTCTCCAATGCTGCGCTGCCAACACCTTCGCCTCCTACCGTCGCAGCTCCTCCAGTTGTTGGCATAGTCCGATCGTGAGAGAGAATGGGAGTGGGTGGGCATTTCGTGAGATGAAAGCCGATGGATCAAATTTTGATGACATACGATTAGATATAATTTGAGTCATCAAATTTTATCTGGACGGCTGAGGACATGCTTCACATGGTGTGAAACAAAGGGTGCTTCACATATTCATTTTACCCTATGTATAATATAAAACCACGCTTTTAAATTGTTCAGGATAAAACTATATAGAATTCTTTTTTCAACTTTCTCTCATTATTTTTTGTATTTTATATTTATTTTACTTTCCCCACTATTTCACCTTCTAAAATATGTATTTTCATTTAATTTTATGTATGAATTAATAAAGTATCATTAGTGGCCTCATAAAGACTTCATGCAATCTACTGAGAACTTATTATATCATACTGCTAAAATATTAATATTTTCAAAAATGAAATATAAACTTATTACGGCTTAGTGTGTCTTAGAGAGGTCAGGTACTTTAGCAATGATAGAACAAAAACAATAGTATTGCTTTTTTAACACAAAGATCAAGTAGTGCTCCTGCACTGATATGATTTTCCAAAAATTGTTTTCAACCCGGTGTATACTGGGTCCGGGATCAGTTCTATTTTTTAAAAAAATTGATTGATTCTGGGTCGAGACCGAGTCCAAAGTCAAAAAAATTAATCCGAATTATAATTTATTAAATATTCTATATAGGAATCTTTTAAAGCAATGATATTTTATATAAATTTTGGTTTGAGTTAAAAATTTGGTTTGAACCCAATTTAGGTTTTTATTATATTCCTTATTCATAATTAATATATAATTATAATAATATATTAACTTGTTTAAACACTTAGTTATAATAATATATAGTTTTAATAACTTTTGGTTTCATTTATGAGTTTATTCCCAATTTTTTTAATATGTTCTAGTACTGGTTGGGACCGATATCGATACTGTGTTTGATTATTCTTTCAAAGATTTTAACACTGGCAGATTTGATATTATTAATGATAACTCTTCCCATAAGAACTTTAGTTTGTTAAAATACTCTCACACTGTTAATGATCCTTGACTAATAATATCAATTTCACCTTTAACATATAAATATTTGTGCCATTTTTTTTTTGAAACATTTCCTTAAGATCGAGCCAAACAATTCTTGCCTCTTGATTACAAGCAACATTACTAATAAGACCTCTTGAAACTGAACTAATCATTCAAGAAATCACCAGGGCATTACAACACTTTCACTCAAAAATTTGATCTGATAGAAATCGTGTCGGGACTAGGTCGAGGATGACCTGGACCATCCCGAACCCGATTCTATTAGCCTTATGATGAAAAGCTTTAAGCAATAAAAAAGAGAAAGAAAAATATACAAAAGTCAAAAGACAATTCTTGAATGATGTATAAAAATAGTGTTATTTGAATAGTGTTCTATATTACAACCTCTATAATATGAATGTATTGAAAAGTTATAATTTTTTAAAGAGTTATTTTCATAAATCTCTTCTAAACTATCGTGATTTTCTGCATCTAACCTCAAACCACATAATTATATTTTTGTATCTTTAAACTATCGTGATTTTTCTAATTTAGTCATTCCGTCTACTTCTGTTATATTTTTCGTTACTTTTGATTTTTCTCATTTATGAAACGACTAAATACTCTTCCCACCATAACACATCAAATAATAAATAAAAAAATAAAAAAATAGGGGAGGGTAATTTAGTCTTTTTCATAAATGATAATTTATTTTGTTTACCACTTTAACCTTTCCAATGATTTTTTTATAAATGAAAAAAGTAAATATAATTAAAAATGTAACAGAAGTGGACGGAAGACTAAAATGAAAAAGTCACGATAGTTTAGGGATTTAAAAAAAAATAAGTTCGTAATTTATAATTAGACGTGGACAATCATAATAGTTTAGAAGAAGTATATGAAAATAATCCTTTTTTAAAATAATTGGAAGAGACAACCAAGTAATTAATTAAATAATCAATTGATGTTACTTTTTGAGGGGCTGCTTACGTATTATAATTAATTAATTAGTCTTAATGCCTGAATTTTAATAATGAAATATGTCCCTCGAAATACTTCACCCATTTCGGGACGCGTTCACAATAATAATTTCTAGCGTCAATTCCTATAATAATTACAAATATACAGTACGTAATGTCTCCCTAGGCAATAATAATTTTTATTATTATAAATTAGAATTAAGTATTCATGTGACGTCATAAGATTTTGAAAAGAACAGTAAAATAATCTAACCCAAGTCCTAATAGATTAAAGGAGAAAAAAGCATAATTTAAAAAGCTAGAAGTATAACTAGATAGAGAATTGGAAGAAAATGAAAAGTAAATCCTAATTAGAAAAGGAATTGAGATTTGATGAGAATTTTTATTACAGCGAAATTAAAAATTAGAATTTGAGAACGATTAAAAAGATGACTATAAAATAAAGAAAAAACAAGAAAAGTAAAATTCTATTGTGAGTAAAAATTATAATTAGATCAGAATTAGCGATTTTAATTTGAATTAATATCCAAAGAGAAGTTTAATAAATAAATAAATTTCAAATAGGATATGATTAAAAGTTTTAAGGCTTAAAAATATTTCAACTATTAAAATAATTTTATTTATTATTTTAAGTGAAAAAATATTATTATATTAATTAATTTTGAAAAAATTATAGAAAATAGATAAATAAAATGATAAAATAAAGGTATAGCCCGATTGAGATAAGTTATAGATTAAGATTAAGATATATTCCAAAATTAATTTCGATAATGAGAAAATAATATGAGAGTCTAATTGAGTAAAAAAGATTAAAAATAATTCAAAATTTCTGGAGCTCCAATTGAAATCAAACTCCACACAGAAAATTATAAATAGTACATCTGTTGAGTTTCTCTCCACATATCAAAACTGAGTTCCTACATAAAGATCTCCACTTCTCTCCTTGTCAGATACACACCAACGTACGATGACTGAACCAACTAACAGCTCCGACATCATAGAATATTAAAAAATTGGTTCACACTTAATTCAAGTGTCACTACGTAGTAGTAATCAAATAAAGTTCCAAAATAACAAAAAAAAATTCACAGCCAACTTGAACTACGACATAGACTTCATGGCTCTTGTCCTGTATATGATTCATTATATGAATTTAATGTGGATTGAATTGTAAATTATATTAAAAATATGACTACAAACAAATTGTAGAATCCAATTCAGGTCTAGTACTACTCGACTTGGGTTCATAAGAACTCAGTCAAGGTTGTGTGAATCCAGACCAAGTTGGAGAACTCGATCCTGATAATGATGTCGCACGGCTCAGGTTCTTGTAATCTAAGTTTGACATTGATGAGTAAATAAAATATCTAGCTTGACTTCCCAAGTGAACCTACCTTTGTCGTGGTTCATATGTAATATGAACCACGACAATTCAATTCATTCCCGTCCATTCATAGTCATCAAAATTTAGGTAGGTTTAAATCTGAATTTGGCATAATGGACAAACACGGTATGGGTTAGTGTAAAATTGAATTGAATTCAAAATGGGAATATGTAGTTTGAAATTCACCCCGTTCCACCCAAGCTTAGTTAATAGAATTAGTGTTAAGCTATGAATTATAAATCATTATGATATTAATTATTTCTAAATATATTAGCGTTATAATGGATTATCAATAATGGATTATTGTTAAGACTAAGTTATGGTGTTGATAATGTTGCATCACAAATTGTTCATGGAGAATTACAATCAATGAAAAAATTAATTATTGATGCTTAACTAATATGGCATGATGATATGAATTTGGTTTTGTGCAGACCCCCTTCTTCCTTAAGAGTCAGCGTGAGGAAATGCTTGGACTTTATCAGGCGGGATAAGATGACGGAAAGACTCGGAATCTTCTTTCTTGTAGGGGGCTTGCCTACATATCTGGTTCAGCTTAACTGAGCCGGAAGTGGAATTTTGGGAATCGTCGATCGAATGAAGGCTTTCTTGCTTCTCCAGTGGCCTTCTTCATTTCGAAAAGTCGGGAACGAATCAATATCCGTTCCCGCGAAAAGATCCAATCAAGAATTTCATTATATCCCCTCCTTCTAAAATCTCCCCCTCCCCTCACGCCCGGACCGGTTAAGTACTGTCCGGCCCAGTACTTCTTTTTTTTCAAGCATTCCGGATCATCAAAAGTCGGGTTTTATGTCCACTGAACATGAAGTTGGAATCGCTAGTAATCGCGGATCAGCATGCCGCGGTGAATATGTACCCGGGCCCTGTACATGTCACGGGGTCGTTTTTCGCTCGACCGACCCGTGCGGCGCCTAGACGTGCCCAACGTCTAGGCAAGCTCTTTTGGGCGCTTTGCGGAAGCTTGCTTATGCCACTTTTCGAATGCCACAACTTTTGGGACGCACGGTCCCGAGCGGACGCTTCTTCGGTGGAGGCGTTTGTGAACAAACGGGCACCTCGGCGTAACGCTCGATCGCTTGGGACGCTTTGGGACGCTCTTTTGTGGGTTGCCACCCCACGCTTGAGGCACGGTGCTAGATTTAGGGAAGCTTGAAATCTTTGTTGAGTAAATAGGAATGATTACAACGCTTCGGGGGAGGACTAGCGGGTCTCCCCTAATATACCACCGTTTCGGGTGGTAGAATTGCGACGTGTGATGTGGAGGACCATCTCCGGGGGTGCACTTTTTAGGAGTGCAAATTACAAAACTGCCACCATCACACTTAGAAAATAAACTAAGTACAAAAGTGAGTTAAAAAGGAAATACATCATAAGATAACTCGACGTGCCCCGGGGAGAAGCCCCCGGGACATTCTCCCCCACTCAAGTCAGCGACGTCCCTGGAGCTGTGACTTGGAATTCTTCAATCTTCTGCTTGAACTGCCACAAGTCTTCGGCTGTCTCCCAACTTGTGTCGGCGTCCGGTCTTCCGCTCCATCGAACAAGATACTCCTTCTTCCGATTCTTCGTGCGGACGGCGAGTACTTCTTCAACTTGATCAGTAAACTGCTGACGGATTGCCGGCGGGGCGCGGTCTGAAACCCCACGCCCGGGATCTTCAGTGTCTTCAACGAAGGGCTTGAGCAGGCTGACATGGAAGACGGGGTGTTGCTGCATCTGAGGCGGGAGCTCCAACTTGTAGGCCACCTTGCCTACCTTCTTCAAGATCTTGAAGGGGCCCTCGTAACGCCTAACGAGGCCCTTGTGCAGATTCTTCCCGCTTAGCCGAAGATGTTGGACCAGCTTCACCAGGACCAAGTCTCCGACTTCGAAGTTGACGTCCCGTCGGGCGGTGTCCGCCCACTTCTTCATGCGCTTCGATGCCTTGTGCAAACATGCTCTTGCCATGTCGTTCTGCTCATGCCATTCCCTCGCCATGCGGTGAGCGGCGGGGACTTTGCCACCATAAGAAGTGGCGACGGCCTGGGGCGTCAGAGGTTGCTGCCCCGTCACTATCTCGAAGGGACTCCGATTGGTCGACTCGCTTCGTTGTAGGTTGTAGGAGAATTGCGCGATGTCGAGTAGCTTCGCCCAGTCCTTCTGATTGGCACTCACATAGTGCCGCAAGTAGATCTCCAGAATACAATTCACCCTCTCAGTTTGGCCGTCGGTTTGAGGATGAAGTGATGTCGAGAAATGCAGGTTGGAGCCCATCATCTTGAACAATTCCTTCCAGAAGTTGCCAACGAATCGCCCATCCCGATCGCTGACGATGCTTTGTGGTAGGCCCCAATACTTCACTACGTGCTTCATGAATAACTCCGCAGCTTCAGTAGCAGGACAACTTACGGAGCCGGCGGCGAAGATGGCATACTTGGAGAACCGATCGACGACCACCATGATGGTACCTGCTCCTTCAGACTTGGGCAGGCCCGTGATGAAGTCCATGGAGACATCCTTCCATGGACGCTCTGGGATAGGCAGGGGTTCCAGAAGTCCGCCGGGCGCTTGATTGAGGTTCTTGTCTTGCTGGCAAACAAGGCATGTCTTCACGAAGGCCTCAATGTCATCCTCCATCCTTGGCCAGAAGTAGTTGCCTTCGATGAGTGCCAAAGTGCGGCGGATGCCCGGATGTCCCGCCCACTTTGAGTCATGGCACTCTTGCATGATAGTGCGCCGCAAGTTGTCGAAGAGTGGAACGTATATGCGACGTTCCTTGGTGAAGATCAGCCCATCTTCCACCCAAAAGCGGCGCGTCTTACCCTCCTTCGCCTGCTCGAACAAATTCCTTGCCGTGGGATCTGACTCCAATCCCTTCTTGATCCTCTCGATGAGGTCGGCCTGAGAGGAGCTCATGGCCGCCAATTCCGCGCGTCGGCTGAGGGCGTCGGCAACGACATTCGTCCTGCCAGGTTTGTACTCCAGGACATAGTCGAATTCCGCCATGAAATCTTGTCATCTTGCTTGCTTCGGCGAGAGCTTCTTCTGTGTCTCGAAGTAACTTGTCGCGACGTTGTCCGTTTTGATGTGAAATCGCGACCCGAGAAGGTAGTGCCGCCATGTTCTAAGGCAGTGAATCACCGCGGTCATCTCCTTCTCCTGAACGGCATAGCGCCGCTCCGTGTCGTTGAGTTTGCGACTCTCGAACGCCACGGGATGCCCCTCCTGCATAAGAACTCCTCCAATGGCATAGTCAGAAGCATCTGTCTGTACCTCGTAGGACTTGGTGTGGTCTGGCAGGACGAGCACCGGTTCCTCCGTCATGGCCCTCTTGAGGATGTCGAACGCTTCCTGGCATGTCGGCGTTCACTCCCACTTTACATTCTTCCGGAGGAGATTCGTCAAAGGGGTCGTCACATGTGAATACCCTTTGACGAACCGCCTATAGTAGTTCGTCAGGCCAAGGAACGAACGCATGTCGGGAATCCGCTTGGGCGGTTCCCACTCCACAATGGCCCGAATCTTCGCGCCATCCATCTTCAACTTCCCACTTCCGACGACATGTCCCAAGAAGTGTACTTCCGGTTGAGCGAAGGCACACTTCTCCCGCTTGACGTAGAGCTCGTTCTGCCGCAACACCTCGAACACTTGCCGAATGTGCTCGATATGCTCCTCCAGGGTGCGGCTGTAGATCATGATGTCGTCGAGGTACACAACCACGAACCTGTCAAGGAATGGCTGTAATACCTTATTCATGAGAGTGCAGAAGGTTGCCGGGGCGTTGGTGAGGCCGAAGGGCATCACGAGGAACTCGTAGGAGCCATATCTTGTGACGCACGCCGTCTTCTGCACATCCTCCTCCGCGATTCGGACTTGCCAATAGCCCGAACGAAGGTCCAACTTGGTAAACCATCTTGCGCCGCCAAGTTGGTCGAACAAATCCGCCACCAAGGGGATGGGGTACTTGTTCTTCACCGTAAGCTTGTTGAGCGCCCGGTAGTCGATGCACATCCGGAGGGAACCGTCATGCTTCTTCTGGAAGAGAACCGGGGCGCCATATGGAGATTTTGAAGGCCGAACATATCCTGCATCCAATAGTTCGGTGAGTTGCTTACGGAGTTCTGCGAGTTCCGGAGGAGCAAGCCGATAGGGGACTCCATGCGGGGCTTTAGATCCTGGGACCAAGTCGATGACATGGTCCACTTCACGCTTCGGAGGCAACCGCTTTGGGAGTTCCGGGGGCATGACGTCCGCAAAATCCTCAAGGGTTTCAAGGACTTTGGGAGGTGTTGGAGTGGAGGGCCCCGGATCTTCCAAGATGGCGGTCGCCAGGAAGGTGTGCTCCTGTTTGCGCAACCCCTTCGCCACTTGCATGGCGGAGAGGGTCTTCTGTTTGAGGTCTCCGCCTGACCTCACAGGGACATTGTAAGGTCCCTTGGGATCGAAGATAACCATCGAATTGGTGAGCGGGATGACACATGCGGCAATGTGTCGCAGAAAAGAGATGCCCGCCACCACTTCGTAGTCATCCACTGGTGCCACCGTCACGTCGAAGCTTCCCGACCACTTGCCGATGCGAACCTTCACTCCAGGAGAAATTCCTGTGGTCGAGATAGACTTCGCGTTCACCGTCTTGAACGTGGCGTTAGTCTTCTGGAGTGGCAGCTTTAGCTTCTTGGCGGCCACTTCTGACACGAACAACTCCGATGCACCCGTGTCAATGAGGGCGTTGAAGACGTGCCCGTTCAACTCGATATCCGCATAAAGTCGCGCAGCCGATGAAGGACCCTTCGAGGCGTTGATGGCGCTGAGGACGTGCATCGAGCTGAGACACGCCTCCTCCTTCTCTTTTTCCTTCTCGTCGGGGCAATACATTGCGTTGACTGTCGCCTTTTGCGGACAATCGCTCGTCCAATGAGGACCCTTGCAAATGTAGCAAGGCTTTGGCGGCTTCCCGTCCCTTTTGAATCTTCCATTGTTGGACTTCCCGTCTTGGTGTCCCTTGCCTCTGTCCTGATAGTGCGGCTTGCCTCCTTGTGACTTGGACTTCTCTCCCCCACCATTGCCCTTGCCCGAGGGCTTTGGTGGTGGAGTGCTCGCTTTGGCGTACTCCACGAGCGATTCAGCAGCGGCGACTAACGAGCGGAGGTTGGGGCAATCTCGTCGCTCCAACTCCGTCCTAGCCCATGGCTTCAAACCCTTCACGAAGACCGCCAACAACGTGTCTTCGTCCACTTGGGAATTCTGTAGGCGGAGCTCGGTGAACTCTTTCACGTACTCCTTCAACGTGCCCTTCTGGCAAATGTTGAACAACGCAATCTTGGCCTCCAGTCCCGACTTGGCAGGGCAGAAGTAGTTGATAAGCTGCCTCTTGAAGTCGTCCCACCTCTCAATGGGACCCACAATGCCACGCTCCACATCGTCGCAATGGCACCGCCACCATAGACTCGCCGCATCTTGCAAGTAGAAGGATGCGGTCTTCACCATCCTTACTTCGGACGTCACGTCCAAGGCCTCCATGTACCTTCGGACGTTCCACAGGAAGTCATTGATCTCCCTTGCCGACCGCTCGCCTTTGTAAGGCCTCGGCTTTGGCACATCAATTCTCGCCTCATGCGGGGCGGGCGCCTCGGGGCGCCGCCCGTCTCCATAGCGTCGCTTGAGCTCCTCCCGGAAGGTCTGGAACTCTTGCTCCATCTCGAACCGCATGTTTGAGAGACCATTGTCCAAGGTCTCCCGCATGTCCATGATTGTCGCTTCCATGGACTCGAGACGCGTATACAACGGCGCCATCTCTTCCCGCACCGTGGTAAGATCCACGGTCTTCTCCAACTCCCGCTCGTGCGTTGCGAGTTGGTCTTGCATCTCGCCCACGTCCAATTGGAATTGGCCGAGGCGTTGCTCGAAGGCGGACATAGTGTCCTTCGAGCGGGCGCGCCCTCGATCCTGGCGGCCCCTCTCCAGTGCAACGGGTTCATTCGTCATCTCCGAGTTCGACGTCATTTCACCTTGATCGCCGAACGCCAACTTGAGCGGTCCCAGAAACGCTGCTCTGATACCAACTTGTCACGGGGTCGTTTTTCGCTCGACCGACCCGTGCGGCGCCTAGACGTGCCCAACGTCTAGGCAAGCTCTTTTGGGCGCTTTGCGGAAGCTTGCTTATGCCACTTTTCGAATGCCACAACTTTTGGGACGCACGGTCCCGAGCGGACGCTTCTTCGGTGGAGGCGTTTGTGAACAAACGGGCACCTCGGCGTAACGCTCGATCGCTTGGGACGCTTTGGGACGCTCTTTTGTGGGTTGCCACCCCACGCTTGAGGCACGGTGCTAGATTTAGGGAAGCTTGAAATCTTTGTTGAGTAAATAGGAATGATTACAACGCTTCGGGGGAGGACTAGCGGGTCTCCCCTAATATACCACCGTTTCGGGTGGTAGAATTGCGACGTGTGATGTGGAGGACCATCTCCGGGGGTGCACTTTTTAGGAGTGCAAATTACAAAACTGCCACCATCACACTTAGAAAATAAACTAAGTACAAAAGTGAGTTAAAAAGGAAATACATCATAAGATAACTCGACGTGCCCCGGGGAGAAGCCCCCGGGACATACACACCGCCCGAATTTTGACTTAAGGGAAAGAAACCGTGGAGCTGAAATAACTCAGCCAGAACGCCTAACTTTAGGACACCCTTGGGGTAATGCGCCAGGTGCAGTAGCTAACCGAGTGGCTTTAGAAGCGTGTGTACAAGCTTTTGAGTCAGGCCTTGGCATTTTCCAGTTGGTAGCGGATCCACTTTTCCTTGCCGTCCTTTGGGCTTGCTCTCATACCTATAGCAGTATCCTTTGATTAGTTACCGACAACTTGTGTTAGAGGTTGCGGAAGTATGGTATCGGCTTCGACTGAAATTGTAAGGCCTGACACGAACTCCGCGCCAAGGAAAGGGGATCCTTTCCTAGCCTCAACTAATACGAATAAGATACAGTTCACTCAACGATTGCCTTTGGGTTCCGAACTCCATATACGGAGCTTAACCTGAGTCTCGGTTAAGAAATGGATTCGTAGAGGGCGGGGGGAAACATCTCTCGCGTCTGTTCTTTGGAAGATCTATCTCGTGTCTGGTACTGCATGGTTCCACTCTGCAAGAACTGTTTAATAACCAACTTATTGCTTCGTATTGTCGAGATCCCAAGAAACAGTCACTATATGAGTAGATCAATCATATAGTTGCAGCAACCTGGTAGTAGATCCATAATCAAAAAAGTTTTTCTGATTGTTCCAGAAGAAATGAAAGCGAGTAACCGGGGACTGACTTCCAATATATATCCTAATAAGACCGGACGTTATAACTATAACTATCCTAAGCTTTTTTAGTTGGAACCTTGGGTGGTTCTCGAAAAAAGGATGGTGTTCTAGAAGCGCAACAGGCGTATGATGAAGACCCCAATCTTCACAATTGACCGTCAGGGTCACCTTAAAAGGTAGTTATTTAACTCGGTGAATGTGATTCCTTTTTTCACTGCCGAAAATCAAGTCAATCGTAGTTTCCCTCATAGAAGGCCTTCTTTCTGGCGACTAGCTTATCCAAGCGCTCGAGATTGGATGCAGTTACTAATTCATGATCTGGCATGTACAGAATGAAAACTTCATTCTCGATTCTACGAGAATTTTTCATTTTCCCAGAATGTATCCTAATTTTTGGCCTAATTCTTCTTCTGATGATCGATTCAACCTCTGATAAAAAAGATAGACCTTGGTTCTATTTCATCTCTTCAACAAGATTCTTGTTATTGCTTCGACTCATATTCCCCAAAAAGTGGATTCATATAAGATCCATCTGTCCAGATATCATCATATACATCTAGAAAGCCGTATGCTTTGGAAGAAGCTTGTACAGTTTGGGAAGGGGTTTTTATTGATAAAAAAGAAGAAAGCCGGAGCGCGCTAGGCCGACTCTAAAGTCGGAGCGCGCTAGGGCTCCGTTTTATCGCTGCTCGGAGTTTTCTTAAACTCGCTGCTCTCTGCCTCCACGCGCTAGGGAGCGCTCGAAAGCCGGAGCGCGGCTCGAAAGCCGGAGCGCGCCGCTGCTTGGAGTTTTCTCAAACTCGCTTGAATTATGTCCAATTCATCTTTTGCTACTATTGATGATTTGGTTCATCCCACCCAAATGATTGAAGAGTATGCGCGTCTTACGTGATAGAGGGGCGGAGCGGTTGGGCGAGGGAAAAGTTGACCACATTTGAAGGGACTACTGGTAATCTATGATAAGGGCTTTAACGGTGACGAAACGTATAACTTGTACAAATCTTTCCATTTTCCAATTCGATCCGATCCATTCGTTCGTAGAGCTATTTACTCGATCGCAGACATTTCTGCAATACCGTATTGCCCGAAGGGGGCAGCAGCAAGTGATTGAGTTCAGTAGTTCCTCATAGAAAATTATTGACTCTAGAGATATGATAATATGGAGAAAACAAAATTGTTTGAAGCACGCACAGAACCTCCTTGCCAAGCTACATGAAAGAGATTTCCAGACGTCCACAGAAAGATTATTGCTAACTGACCAAAGTGAGAAAGACGGGCATTGTGTATAAGAAGATCATGAAAGTTACGTCTTATGTGAATATGTGCCCAGTGAGGCCTACCTTGGTTTTTTGTTGTGTTGTCAATTCAATTCTTCGCATCATAGGTAAGGCAAAGCGCAAAAATTTAAAATAAAAATTTATTAGAACTAGTCTACCTTGTTGTACTGACACAGTAGTCCATTCAAAAAGAGAATTATCCCGCTTTGAACAATAGGCATGCTTACTGGTCTTATCAATGATTGGATGTCCCAAAGGTGCTCTCCACGGCGAGAAACCTAGGGAGTGATAAACGGCTTGTTATCAACAATTGAAGAATAGCTTTGCCAAGAACAAGAAGAAGAAAGAGAGTGGGATTTCTCGATACAAAGTTTATGACGCAGTTTATTAAGCCTTGGAAGCACGAGGTTGATTCCATTAGTGAGGCCCCTTTTTTTACTTTACGTCCCCGTGTCACCCCATGGGAGGGGCAAACGAGTTGGCTATGACAGATGGGGCATGTTGTCGCTTACGACTTGGGATGGTATGGGACATTCCATCATGACTCGCTTTATCTCATCTCTAGTTAGAGCTTCACTCTGTCTTCCAGAACAGACGCAGCCCATGCCCACCTCTGACAGCCCTCCATTCGATAGCTTACTTGTGACCGTTCAGCTATTCGAACTGCTGCTGAATCCATGGGCAGGCAAGATCTCCATGCCCTTCTTTCGGATCTCCAAAGGTTCAACCATTTGATCCGGAATTGGGGCTAAAGCGGATTCTTTGCTCTAGCCACTAGACATACGGTTAGAGAAAGAGAATTAGATGGAGGGAGTTCTAAGGGTTAGGTTCAGAAAGCAATGGTGGTAAGTCAAGCATGCTATCAAAGAATCTCCGATGAATTGAGAAATTCATTTTTCCCTTTTGCGTGAAAAGGGATAGGTAGAACCTTTTTTTCTTTACGTGGGTCACAGAGAGAACGTATTTGGTATTTGGAGATTTGAAAAAGCACTATCTCGTTGAAAGGTTCTATACATCTGCCGTTTCTCAACGCATTTCTTTAGACAAAGACTCCGTTTTTTCCTCTTTCCGGATGGATAATGAGATTAAACAAATCTACCGGCTTCGCCGCTAGCCCCCTCGAACAGTTTGGTAGACTTTGACTCTGTAGCAAAAATAGGGTGTTGAAGAAGATGGATGAAAAGTAGCGGACGCTTGTCCGTCCGCCGGAGCGCGCTTTCCGTTTTCTCGATTATTCAATCTCGCATTCTCTTCCCGCGCCTTGCCTGGTTCTAACAACCCCTTTTTCTATCTATTGATGAGACAAGATATCTATCTATTCTGGATCCATCTGAAAGAAATCGATATGTATCAGATGGACATATGTAGAGCGCCCAAGCGCTTTTTTGGCCAGCTCAGTTCTCCGGAAATTACAAATGCCAAGATAGGAATAACGCTTGATATTATTAGAAATGCCCAAAAAATATCATATTCGTGAAGCAGAATCTAGAGCAGTTTGGCGTTCCAACCCAGTTCCAACAATGCACCTCTCGGACCGAGAAAGCGGAACTGCTTGGCGCTGCATATTAGAACTCATTAAAGCCCGATTCACATCATTGCTTTGCATCTAAAAAGATTGTCTCCCCCTGGAACCAATTCCGCAAAGAAATCGTTCTCTTTCGTGACGTAAAGCTTCCAAGTCAGCAATCTAACCAGTAATTCCTCACTTTTCACACCTGAGTTTCAACACGCGAAAGACGAAAGACAAGATTCACTATCTTTGGGATCTGATGCTACACCGCTGCTCAATACTTTAGTGGATCGACTAAATTACATAAGTTGATTCCTAACTTTTATCCCATATCATAAGATAAGATAAGTAAGCAGTTGCCCCATTTCGGCAGCAATTGCAGAATCGGTGGTGCCAGGAGACCGAAGAAATGAGTTGGAAAGGAGTGGAACGAAAGCAGACAAGTGAAGACCAAAAGAGACAGGCTTATTCCGATCTAAGTGGTCTTATTCTGTGTCCCGGACGCCGAAAATAGACCGATTTGATATCACCCTTCAATTCGAATTAGCAAAAGCAATGTCTCCTTGCATAATATGGATTCCAAACATTCATGATCTGTATGTGACTGAGTCGAATTACTTATCCCTCGGTCTATTAGAGAACTATCTCTCCAGAGATTGTGAAAGATATTCCACTAGAAATATTCTTGTTATTGCTTCGACTCATATTCCCCAAAAAGTGGATCAGGTGCGATGCAATTGCCCCCTATTAGTCAAGTACCCCTCTTCCTATTTAGGGGGTTGAGGCTATTATGGATTTCTGACCACATTCTCCATAGGGCCTTCTTATCTCTTCCTTCTTCGAGCTCGGATGCAGAAAATGCTCCAGTTTTCCATTCTCATATGAGGCAGGAAAGTTTATGGGCAAGAGATCTCCGGCTTCAATCTTCAAGGAGCGAAGCACTGAATTGTATTGTTTTTAATAAAAACATGAAAATACTTCGCTTTAGCAATGGTTGAAACGGACGTGCTGCTGCACATGCAGCCATTTTTATGGTAAGAGACTACGATCCAACTACTCGATACAACGATCTATTAGTTTCCTATCCCTGTGAGCAAGCTGGGCAAAAAAAAAAGGTGTTGGGTTTCAGGGGGGATTCCTTTTCCTTTCCTGGACCCTTCAGTAAGGTGGTCCCTACACGCCCGATTCCGATACCTAGCTGGAAGGTGTTGGCCTCGACAAGCCGGCCTCCATGCAGTCACCATGGAGGATGATTCCCGAAGCTTGGCTCTCTTCTTTCCTTAGTAGTCTGTCTTTAACTCAACTCGACGAAGTCGAAGCCGAGTTATTTTTGGATGGGCGAACGACGGGAATTGAACCCGCGCATGGTGGATTCACAATCCACTGCCTTGATCCACTTGGCTACATCCGCCCTTCTGTATTCATCTTGTTCCTTATTTACCTGGGTGCACTGCGTTTTCAAAAGCTTCCTGTCGAACCGGCTCCTATTTCAATCCGTGCTGGACCGATCGATATACCAATAATCAAGTCTCCAGTCAACTGGTGGAATACATTGCATCAACCTGGATTTATGGCTACACAAAGCGTTGAGGGTAGTTCTAGATCTGGGCCAAGACGAACTACTGTAGGGGATTCTTATACTTAATTTTCTTATAGTTTAGTAGTTCCATTGAAAATAATGGAACAATTCTGTTCGTAAGAACAAAGGGAAGCAAATCTATTCTATACTCGATAAGTACCCCGTTTTCTCCCCCGATTGAGATATCCTCTGTTTCGCCCAAGAGATTTTGTATTGAGTGAATGAATGTCTTGGTAGAAGATACAATTTCTTGGAATTTAGGACCCATACAGACAGCCTGCGGGGAGGATGGCACTACTGGCAAAGACCATCTGGCGAAAACGCCGCAGGCGTGAAGCGTGGTGGGCCTGTACACCAACCCGTCAATTTTTGATCCAATTTGGTAGGGCAAGCTATAGAGATGTTCCACAAACATCTTACTTAAAGCTCTGTTCCGAGTGCACTAAGCGAAGAGGCAACGCAAAGCGATCTATGGTCTCCCTCGAGCGTTGGTTTTAGAAGTTTAGCACAGTGGTTATCCAGGTGCTCGGAGAGTTCCAGCAAGGGTGTAGGCTAAGGGGCAGATGCAGAACAAGGGGCTGTACATGCCATTACAATGATCCAATTCGGTTTTTCCTTGAGAGGTATCGGGAAGGAATTGGAATGTAATAAAAATGCCTCGGTACCCGCTTTATGGTGCTGGCGGATCGACAACTGGGTCTGGGGGGTTCCGTATCAATCCATGGGGGCTCTGGTTTCGAGTTCCTGCTTCCGATGCTGCTTGCCCCTATTTCGAGTTCCCGCTTCCGATGAACTCTCGGAACACAGCCCGAGCGAGCTAACACCCTCCGTGGACGAACCTTGCGGAGGAACCCTTAGGTTTTCGGGGCATTGGATTCTCACCAATGTTTGCGTTACTCAAGCCAACATTCATTGGAAAAAGAAAGAAATGATATAGCAGATTCAACATTTCTTTCACCTGGGTGGTGGGTCGACAGCTTTCGGAGTAGGAAATCGCATCATAAGCCAGTAGGTCATATAGGTTCCGAGGAGCAAGCTGCTCGTCCGGTTCAAGTGGGAACTTGTGTTCCTATGATTGTATCTCAAATTCACAAGTCACCCAAATGAATAATTGATAAGCATAAACCTTTTTTTATAAATAAGATAAAAGTTAAAAATCACGGGTTTTCATATTTTACATATTGTAATATTTATAGTATTGACAATTGTATTGCATGAATAAGAGAGATCATGATTGCATGAATAACTCCAAAGATTAAAAAATAATTGAATAACTATATGACAACCTTTACTGTTGATAATTGTATTGCATCCCTTATGATTGAAGAATAAGTAAAATTAATTGGCTAATTGATAATTTCATTATAAATTGTATGATATTGACAATTATATTATAATATATATGGTTGGTGGATTAAATTGTTAATTTTTTTATAGCAATTTGGTTGATAGATAATTGAAAATTAGTAATCAATTAATAATTGGATCTTTATGATTGATAATTATTAAATAAGACGTTTAGTGATCACGATTGTACTTGATTAACAATAATTTATAATTGAAGTAAATTGATTGATCATCATTAAGTAAATGGTATGAATAATTAGTAAAATTAATTAGGACAAATTACACTGAATGCCCTCCAACTTTGACATTTGCTCAACGTTACCATCCAACTTTAATTTGTAATAAGAATGTCCTACATCTTTTTTACTCATTGCGCCGAATGTCTTTTTCACCGCCGATTGCTCGTTCCCCGGTCGCATAGTTGACGTGGCGTCATTTTCTCTCCTCCGCGCAGACACTTGTCTGACATGGCATGGCCACGCAAACTTAAAAAAATAATTAAAAAATTTAAAAAATGTCACGCAAGTCGAAGAGCAGAGAGCATGCGACCACCGATCGCCGGAGGGGGCAAGGCCCCTCTTCTCTGTCGGCTGTGCACTGGTGGTCGTCGGAGGGGGGTGAGCCCACCCTTTCTCTGTTGGCGCGTGTAGAGAAGGGGTCTCCCGCACGTGCCGATAGTTGCCAGAAGGGGGCGAGCCCCCTCCCTTCTTTGTGTGTGCCAAGGAGAGTTGTGGGGGGTGAGGAGCGTAGGCTCCCCTTCCTCCCGTGGGCCGGCAAAGAGGGAGGGGGCCTCGCCCCCATGTGAGACCTCTGGCGGAGATCAGAGATGGGCGAGGCCCCCCATCTTCCTCTTGCAGGGGGGGACTTGTGCCTTCTTGAAGCTCTAATTGGTAACATGTCATTTTTTAAATTATTATTTTATTATTTTCACGTTGACAAATATTTATGTGGAGGAGAGAGAATGTGTCATGTCAGCGTCATGTTAGCGGTGCGACCTGGAAACGGCTTATAACCGGTGAAAAGAGCTTTGGTGAAACAAGTTAAAAGAGCATTTGTTATAAAAGTGAAGTTGGAGGGTAATGCTGAGAAAATGATTAAAGTTAGAGAATATTTAACGTAATTTACCCTAATTAATTATATTATCATTATTAATTGTTAACTACTTATTGTTAATCATATTATTATTTATATAATGTTTGATTATTCACTATGCTGATATTTCATTAGGAATATTGACATAAGTGATTGTTAATAATATAGGAATATTGAGATAATTCATACAGAATTAGTAGAATATAATATGTCCATGGTGAGGCGATCGATGACCGATAAATAAAATGTATGTACATAATTCATATCTGATGAATAACTTACATAATGTGTACAATGAATTATAATTGAGTTTTCAGAAGATATATAAAAAATTAAATTCTAGGAATTGGATAGTATTATTAGGGTAAATTACACGATTAGTCCCCAACTTTAAGTCATTTTCAAATCGGCCCCCAACTTCAATTTGTAATAAGAAAATCATTCATCTTTGATTTTCTTGCACGATTAGTCCTCCAACAGGTGATCATAAGTTTTTCGATTTCCTTGCATACATAGCCGCCTTTCTCTCTCATCCATGTCAATTTAAGTCATTCATGCCATTAAAAAAAATTTAAAAATAAAATCTTTAAGTGGGGTCATCCACATCATTATAAAAATATTAAAAAATAAAAAGGTGGGGCCCCCTTTGCGAATCTCGCCGCGCCATCTAGCCGGCGCTGAAGATTCGCAGAGGGGAGAGGTAGCCCCCCTCCTTCTCCCTCACCGATGGCGAGGGAGAACGAGGGGACGACGGCCCTCCTCATCCTCCTCTACGACTACAGGGGGGCACCGCCACCCTCCTTCTCCCTCACCGATGGCGAGGGAGAATGAGGGGGGCAGCGCATCCTCCTTGTCATTATCTCCAGACAAATAACGAATATAAAAACATAAAATTTAGTTGAAGCGAACCTTAACATGAACAGAAACATAAGAGAACATGTTCTCTTCACAGTTCACACTGCTAGCAGAATCTTTTCAAAGAAAAAAAACACTTTGATGCAAGAATACTTTACAGCAAACGACCAACACTATCACAGTAACCGTACCTGCATTTTTACGCATTGTAAAATCTCGTGTAATTTCGATCTACAGACTTCCCATTCATCCTCTCGATGATGGTGATCATGCCCTGACTGCCCAGCTTCCCATCCCCGTTCACCACCATCAACAAACACAACTGCTGGCACAACGCCGCCTCCGGCAACACCACGTCGCCTCTCGCAGTCCCATTCCCAGGTCCTTCACTATGTACTCCATGAACCCTCCCTGCGCGAAGTCCCTCCACACCATCCGTCCGTCGAAGATCTCCATCGCCTTCGACCCCGCCACCCACTACGTCTAGGAACGCTGCCACGTCCAACCCCGCCTTCTCGATGAAGACCATCGCCTCACTCAGTCCCATGAGGCTGCCTCCGATCATGATCTGGTTCACGATCTTGCTGCTCTGCCCGCTCCCCAGCGGACCCATCCACGTCACTTTCCTAGAGCCACCCGACCACCCCTTCGTCCCTGCCGGAGAAGATCACCAACTTCCCGTCCCTGGCGCTCACGTCTCCGTCGGAGACTGACGCGTCCCGGCCCAGAAGCCCTTGGCCGCCACCTCCGTCATGATCTTCCGCGCTAGGGCCGGGTCGCTGCTCGTGCAGTCCACCAGAAATGGTGCCCACAACAAGCGCGGGGAGGGGGCGGCGCAGTCGCAGATTAGGATGAGGGGGGGGGGGGCTGCCACTCCCGTCTACGATCGCAAAAGGGGCATCGGCCCCCTCGGGCTGACCCACCTTTTTTTATTTTTTTTTTAATTTTTATAATGCTATGGACGACCCCACTTAAAGATTTTATTTTTTAAAATTTTTATAATGACGTGGACGACTTAAACTGACGTGAATGAGAAAGAAAGACGACCACGTATGCAAGGCAATCGAGAAACTTACGATCATCGGTCAGGAGGATTAATCGTGAAAGAAAATTAAAGATGAAGGACGTTCTGATTATAAATTAAAGTCGGGGGACTAATTTGAAAACGTCTTAAAATTGGGGGACCAATCGTATAATTTATGTAATATTTTCTATGGATGAATTTGGACACGTTACGAATTCTTCGTTCGGAAATTTTTACGATCCAAAACTTAAACTCAGAGTAAATTTAAGGATTATTTCCTCTAACATTTTTTGAATTATGAATTTTTTTCGCGTCTACTCATGATTTTTGTATTTTTCACTGACCTCTCCTAAACTAACCACTTTTTTCACTTAGATTCATCCATCAATCTCTACTAACTTTTTCGTTAATTTTTACTATTTTATTTATGAAATGACACAATTACCCTTGTGCATCTAGTCAACAAAGAAATGGGAGCTCATTTATTTAAACCGTGTAAGAGTAATTTGGTCATTTTATAAATTAAAATAAATAATAATAATAAAAATTAATAGAAGTTGATGGATGAACCTATATAAAAAAGGTGACATAATCTAGGGGAGGTCAACGAAAAATATAAAAGTCATCAGTAAAGGCGAAACGGAGATGAGATGAAAAAATCCTAAATTTAATGACATTGCAAGGTGAGCCCGATTCGAGAAGTCGACGAATCAAAAGTGGACCGACGAGTTCAACTCAAACCAACAATAATAATATTATAACATTCGTTCCAATGTCTTTGGTTTGGCCACTCCATTTGGCACGAGACGAACATGACCCAACACCACACTCAAAGGCATTTTCGTTACGTGTCGAAGCACGAGAGGTCGCGGAACGGCGATGCAGCCATTAGCGCAATCAACTTTGGGGGCAAAAAAGATTTAGACCCTTTCCATCATGATTCTTAATTTTTTTTTCTCCTTTTTTTTTAATTTTAAGAATTCCCTTAATTTGACAACCACCCGCACCGGAGTCTCTTCGCTCCCATCCACTACCGCTTCGCCTTCCCCCACCTCGCCGGAGCGCCGGCGTTTCTACGATGGGTGAGATCTCCTACGAGGCGCCGAAGGATGACGAGTCGGTTTCTTCCCCGGAGGGCGCCGTGGCGGCTTCCCCTGCTCCGGCGGGGGGGAAGAAGCTGACGGTGCTCCCGTTGGTCGCGCTCATCTTCTACAACGTCTCCGGTGGACCCTTCGGCGTGGAGGACTCCGTGGCCGGAGGCGGGGGCCCCTTCCTCGCCCTCCTCGGGTTCCTCGTGTTTCCCGTCCTGTGGAGCGTCCCGGAGGCTCTTGTCACGGCGGAGCTCGCCGCCAGCTTCCCCTCGAACGGCGGCTACGTCGTCTGGATCTCGTCCGCCTTTGGAGAATTCTGGGGCTTCCAGGAGGGCTTCTGGAAGTGGGCGAGCGGCAACATGGACAACGCCCTTTACCCGGTCCTCTTCCTCGATTACCTCCAGCACTCGGTACCCGTCTTCGCCCGCCCAGCCGTGCGCGCACCGGCGTTGCTCGCAATCACCTCGGCGCTCACCTTCCTCAACTACCGCGGTCTCCACCTCGTCGGTGCGTCCGCCGTGGCCCTAACCGCTTTCTCCCTCTCTCCTTTCCTCGTCATGACCCTGCTCGCGATCCCCCGCATCCGTCCTGGCCGCTGGTTCGCCGTCGACCTCAAGAGGGCCAACTTCAGGACCTACTTCAACAGCATGTTCTGGAACCTCAACTACTGGGACAAGGCCAGCACGATCGCGGGTGAGGTTGAGGACCCGACGCGGTCCTTCCCTAGGGCACTCTCCGGAGCTGTTGTGCTCGTAGTGGCCTCGTACTTGGTGCCTTTGCTAGCGGGTACTGGAGTCCTGGACGGTTCGAAGTCCGGGGAGTGGACCGACGGGTACTTTGCCCAGGTCGCCATGGTTATCGGTGGTCCGTGGCTCCGGTGGTGGATCCAGGCCGCCGCGGCCATGTCTAATATGGGCCTGTTCGAGGCTGAGATGAGCAGTGATTCATTCCAGCTGCTTGGGATGAGCGAACTGGGAATGCTACCTGCAATCTTCGCAAACAGGTTCGTTGGCCCTCTTCTCTGCTTTATTATCTTCGCAACAATATTCGTACATAGAAGGCAAATGATGAAGAAGGAAAAAATAGAAAATAGATTATACAATTGTTAGTTCTTTGAATAAAAGAATGAAGAAAAGCGATGAAAAATTAAAGCAACATTTCCAGATTCGAATTCGAATTTCTAGTAGATTGACTGTGATAAGTTTCCTCTAATCAGGGATAAAGAAGATAAATGGTTATAATAACAAATTGGATTGTTCAATTGAAGGCCTTTAGAACTTGGTTGATGGATAAGTGCTTATACAATATGGATTATTCAGTTGAAGGCATAGCAGTGGAGCTTAGTTGAGTGACAAGTGTGCATACAAATTGGAAGTGATCTGCAGTTAATTCCAATTCTGTCATAATTATGTCAATAGACGAGTGATTTTAACGTGTGGAAAAAATGATGATATTTGCAGATCAAAATATGGGACTCCAACCGTCAGCATTTTACTCTCAGCAACTGGAGTATTACTGTTGTCATGGATGAGCTTTCAGGAGATACTGGAATTTCTCAATTTCTTGTACTCAGTGGGCATGCTTCTCGAGTTTGCAGCCTTCATAAAACTTAGAATCAAGAAGCCTGATCTTCATAGACCATACAAAGTTCCAGTGGATACATTAGGTGCCACTGTCCTTTGCATACCTCCTACTATTTTGCTTGTTCTTGTTATGTGTCTAGCCTCAGCCAGGACATTTTTCATAAGTGGAACTGTTATCATAGTTGGTTTTCTTCTGTTCCCCGCTATTGAACATATGAAAAACAAGAGGTGGGTCAGGTTTATCTCGACAGCTCCAGAGAGTAGTCCTGGATCCCTTCTTGTGAAAAATCAGGAAGCCATTGATGAGGCTTCCGTCAACCTTCTTCCAGATCATTCATCAGTTGAAAAGGTATAATAAAAACATAGTAATATAGGAAAATAAAGTGTTGCATCTATTGTCAAATGTTGTAATTGTAAATTTCCTTACCTTCTTATTCTCACTGAAAACAAGTACTGTTGGGGAGATACGATTTTGTATAGAATTATTTGAATTTTTAAGCTTAACACTAAGATCTTCGATCTAGCTTTGAATTTGCATGGGGAGCTCCAGATTTATTGCATGCATAACTTTTTTCTTTTCGTCAATTCATTCCGAGTACATATGGTATGATCGTTCCTGAGTTTCACCATTATTTAACTGTAATCACAGCTAGAATTTACAACAACAACAACAAAGCTTTATCCCACTAGGTGAGGTCGGCTACATGGATCTTACGACGCCATTCCGCTCTATTAGTAACCAAACCTTTCGGTATATTATTCACCAATAGATCTTGCTCTATTAATTCGCCAAGTGTCCGCCTTGGCCTTCCTCTCCCTCTTTTAATCGGACTTTAGATTATTTGATCTACTCTTCTTACTGGCGCATTTAATGGTCTTCTCTGAATATGACCAAACTATCTCAAACGATTCTCTACCATTTTCTCACTAATAGGAGCCACTCCGACTCGTTCACGTATATGGTCATTATTAATCTTATCTAATCTTGTATGACCACACATTCATCTCAACATTCTCATTTCGGTTATCCCCATTTTACGTTCATGTTGTCTCTTCATAGCCCAACATTCACTATCATATAACACTGTCGGTCTTATAACAGTACGATAGAATTTTTCTTTAACTTTATTGGGTACTTTTCTATCACAGAGAACTCCAATGGCTTTCCTCCACTTACACCAACCAGCTTGAATTCTATAATTAACATCGTCATCAATCTCACCATCTTGTCTTATAATTGAACCTAAATATTTAAACTTTGTCATTTGAGAAATTATATCCTCCCCTAGCTTAACTTCCAAATCGTCTCTAAGTTGTTTATTTGTGAAATTGCTATGCATATATTCTGTTTTATTCCTACTTAAACGAAAACCCTTTGACTCCAACGTATTTCTCCATATTTTTAATTTTGTATTAATCTCTTCTCTTGAATCCGCTAAAAGTACTATATCATCCGCAAATAGCATGCACTTAGGTACCTCCTCTGTGATACTTTCGGTGATAGAATCGATAACTATGTTAAATAAATACGGGCTTAAAGCTGATCCTTGATGTAGGTCAATTCCTATAGGAAATTCATTTGTCTTGCCTCCGAGTGTCCTAACCCTAGTCAATGCCCCATCGTACATATCTTGTATTACCTTAATGTAGGCAACACTCACCCTCTTCTTTTGCAAGGCTTTCCAAAGTACATCCTTTGGTACCCGATCTTACGCCTTCTCTAAGTCAATGAAAACCATATGTAAGTCTCTTTTCCTACTTCGATACTTCTCCATCACCCCCTTAGTAAATAAATCGCCTTTGTAGTGGATCTTCCTGGCATGAATCCAAATTGTCTTTCAGAAATATTAGTCTCCATTCTCAATCTATGCTCAATCACTTTTTCCCATAATTTCATTGTGTGACTCATAATTTAATCCCTCTATAATTTGCACAATTCTGAATATCCCCTTTATTTTTGTAAAAAGGAATTAATGTACTTAATCTCCAATCATCAGACATCTTTTTCGACCGTAAAATCTCATTAAATAGTTTACATAATCACAACACACATTTTTCTCCTAAACATTTTCAAACTTCAATCGATATACCATCCGGTCCAACGGCTTTACCCTTCTCCATTTTCTTAAGAGCTTCGCTAACCTCCGAGACTCTAATTCTACGATAAAATGATCTATTAAGCTCACATTCGCTAATTGTCAAGTCCTCCAAATCACAACGGGAACCTTCACATCCATCATTAAATAACTTATAGAAATACTCTTCCCATCTGTTCTTAATATCTCCCTCAGTAACTAAAACCTTGCCAACTTCATTTTTTTATGCATCTTACTTGATCCAAATCTCTCGACTCCTCTTTATTCCTTGCAATCTTGTAAATTCTTTGTTCACCAGCCTTTGTCCCCAACTCCTTATAAAATCCCTCATATGCTTTAGCACGAGCATCACTAACTGCCTTCTTAGCCTCCATTTTCGCCAAACGATACTTTTCCCAATTGTCAAAATTATTGTCCAAGTGTATCGCCTTAAAACAATTCTTTTTATTACGCATCTTTTCTTGGACCTCCTTATTCCACCACCAAGTCTCCTTATCTCGTGGTCCAAAACTTTTTGATTCTCCTAAAATGGCTTTAGCAACCATTTCAACCTTTTTTGCCACATTCTCCCACATGATACAAGCATCTCCTTCTAACTCTCACACACTTTCCTCTAATAACTTACATCTAAAAGTCTCTCGCTTCTCCCCCTTTAATCGCCACCACTTGATCTTTCGATCAAAAACTGTTCGAGGTTTTGGTTTTATACATTTCATTTGCATATCAAGAACTAATAATCTATGTTGTGTAGTCACTTCATGCCCAGAAATTATTTTGCAATTAGTACAACGTCTTTTATCAGTATTTCTTGTAAAAAAAAAATCGATTTGAGACCTATGAGTTCCACTTTTGTATGTGATTAAATGTTCCTCTCTCTTCCTAAAACAAGTGTTGATAATCTTAAGGTCGTATGCTAAAAAAAAATCAATAATAGTTTGTCCTTTCTCATTCAACTCCCCAAAACCAAAACCACCATGAACCCTTACATGTGGTCATGCCTCTTTACCAACATGTCCATTAAGGTCTCCCCCAATATAAACTTTCTCGGTTGTTGGTATACTTTCAATCAAACCCTCCATATCTGCCCAAAACTTCTCCTTGAGATGTGATTCTGTTCCTACTTGGGGTGCATATGCACTAATAATGTTCATAGTCTCCTTTCCAACAATTACTTTCACGGATATGATTCGATCCTCAATCCTTTTAACTTCCACAATATTCTTCCTCCATTCTGCATCCGCGATAATACCAACATCATTCATTCCCTTTACCTTACATGTATACTAAAGTTTGGAATCATTTAACCTAATCTTTTTACTTCCCTCTCCTACCCATCTAGTTTCTTGCAAGCATAAGATACTAATCTTACGCTGGTCCATTACTTGTGCCACCTCGAGGCGCTTCCCATTCAACATCCCAATGTTCCAAGAACCTAATCTGACATTAGTCTCATGAACTAGCTTCTTTAACCGCCTCCGTCCATTAGAGTGCGGTAGCCCTTGCTCATTTAACACTACATTCAGACGAGGGTGCAGCGGCTCTTGCTCTCTTATCATTGTACCCGAGCTGTACAACGCGTTACTTACGGGTAACGACCTAGCATTAACACAATATATTCGTTGATCCATGTTCATGAGATTCGACAGGGTTTTACGCTGGTTGTCGGGACCTAATACAACCCTCCTCTTTTATCCGGACTTGGAACCGGCTATAAAACATAGGCGGAGTTCACAGCTAGAATTTACAAATGAAGTAATAAAGATCATTGGATATTTATGATCAATAGGTTTCCTATAAAGATTGCCTGTACTGTTTTGTTGTTAGTATCAAACTTAGGATTGTAGACACTTGGTAATTGGGGCTGCATGTTCCTCACTCCTCAAATATGTGCTGACACTTCTCTAGATTGACACCTACGTTCTGATTGATTTTCCTGTGATTGATTAAGTGGGAACCCATAGGAGAGCCACCAAGGTCACAACAGTGGTTATCAACATGAACACAGAAAAATCTGGAAACAAAACATATATATTTTTAAAATAACAGTTGCAGGATATTTATCTATTTCTTAGAGAGATGGCCATTTTTAGGAATTCACAATACAGAGTCCGAAGGAGTCCGAAGGAGCTGGTTGAAACAAGATAACTAGGTGAATAAGTTGCTAACCTAGGAATACAGTCAAACATTGACTAGAGTTTTTTTAACTGCCTGGAAAACTGCAAAACCGCTTTCATGAAAATGGAGTATCTTCTTCTTGCATTGGTAAATATCACCAGTCAGAGAGCTCTTGAGTAGAAATGAAATGAAGAACCATGATATCTTGTGTTGTTTTCCGTACTTGATTGGGAGCTTTTGTTCTTGCAGACAACTGATCCTGTATCATATCCCTATCCTAAGTTTGTACTGCACCATTGTTCGGAGATCAATATATCAAGAAAGGAAAATGAAACTTAATGCGATAAAAATTAAACCACATTTCACAACTAGAGAGTCTTCTTATCAGTCAAGTTTGAGACAAATGCACTTCTAAGTCGAGCTCTAATTTGGTCTAATTCATTAGTGTTTCATAATTACATATTAGTTAAGCACCAATAAAGAGTTCCATGGAACTTCCAAACAATAACCGTTTTTTTTTTGAGGAGTTCCGAACAATAACTATATTATATCTAATTTGTTCTACTTCATTTTATTGCTCCATACTTTTATCTTGATATTGCAAAGTATTAGTTTATTAATTGGTTTCACCATTTCAGAACGAAAAAAGCTACCACTTGGCTGCAGTATCAGCAAGCAGTCCTAGACTTCAAGATGATACTTTCATCTTTGTTTCTATTTTTCATTCTCTCTCTCCGCTTACTTTTGTTCCCTTATGATAAGAGAGTACAGAAAGTAAGATCAAGGAGGAATCCTATGAAGCTTCCTAGTAATATTGGTTACTTTGTGATCATGCTCTGAGTAACATGCTTGAGGGAATATACATGACTACAAATTGTGTAAGGAAGAAAACTAGAAAACTTAAGAAGAAAATTGAATAATAACTAGAAAAGCAGCAGGAAAAAAAAATCAAGGAAAATAAGAGAAAACTGAAAGCACATCAAAGATTCCAAAAAACTTTCAAACATCCGATGGAATTTACTTAAGCCATTAAAATAATATATGTTAATGAGAGCCAATGGCTGACCAGATGCTACTGGCTGAAGTAACATATATGAATTTAACAAGACAAAAATATCTTCCTAACTTCAGCACCTGTGTAGAAGAGGAATTTCCTCCTGGGCTCTAAAAAACCTTGTGCAGTTTGCAAATCCTTTCCTAAAGGCTTCTTCTGTACAAATGAAAGACTGATAAAGCATACATAGTCCATTATTACAGCAACTTTAGAAGCAATATATAAGCAAATTTCAAAGAAAAGTTCTTCCAAAATAAAGCATACATAGTCCATTATTCAAGATGTCATGGTGTTTCTTTAACTCCTATGAAAATTAGTAACCACAAGCATAACCATAGTTACTTTTTGCATGCAACTTCCTGAAAGTATGAAGCGGGTTTTTGTTCTCTCAGTGTAAAACCCCATTTTCAAAATCCAAGCAAAAAAATAAAAGGCATCACATATAGTCCATACCTGTCATGGGCATCTTCGTCCAGGCGAGTCCATAGCTTTAGAACTTAATAAGCATCAGTCTTTGCTCATTAAGTCAGTGGTGGAACGGAGCAGCAGGCAACTTTTGTCAGTATGGCAAACTAAATTTCAGTTTTCATGTAGCGACCTCATCTAGCTGCGGCCAAATGGATGGAAATCTGGTTATTGTGACAAAAAAAAGATGAAGAAAGGATACATTGCCCATATTTTTGTGCCACCATAAGTTGGTTGTTCTAAATTGTATGATTTACTGTTTGGTACATAACGAGGGCTGTTATGGGACATACTGCCATGGTGATGAGGCCTGCTCGTCCCTCGGTAGCTTGTTTGGATAGCTAGTCTATGGAGTGGTTGACGTATGGTGTATGCTGCGCTTTCACTTCCAATGGTCTTTCTATGATGTCCTTTGATTTCATCAATGGTATTGGATTTCCAGTTACTATCATCACCAGTTATATGTAGGTAATTACCTCAAGTGAGTCATCACTCATCAGTCTCGATGCATCTGAAATCTCTGTAGCTTTTCTTTTTGTTATGAATCCTTCCCACTTTGTCCAATTGAATGTCTGATCAAATAGCATCAAGAAGCTGTCATTTCCAGAATAACCAACACTGCCCATGAGATTTGTGAGAAGTTATACTGGGTTTATCTAAGATCCATGATCTTTCAGAAGAACCGTTTTGATCTCCATGGTAGGAGTTGCATCCAGATATGGCCATTTCGTACTTTTTAGTGTCATGCAATTGTATTTGTGATTTACATATTATCTATTGTTCTAACATTATTTCCTTTATACGCATCACTGTGAAATTATTTCTGCAGTCGTGCTTGTAATTAGATAAGCCGTGGAGATGTGCTAGAATTTTAACAGTGCTGTAACTTGGGAAGAAAATGCAAATATTTCTAGTTAGAAGGTGGACTTGCTGCTTGAAACCATTATATAGTAAGTTTTTACCTTTCAAAAAATGGATATGAGTTTTTATGATGCACTAAAAGTGCTTTAATCTGCAAGAGTGTACTGCTTTTAACATATGAAAGAGTTAAGGAGCTGCTATTAGATATGGAAGCTGCTCTTTAATATATATTTTGTTAGAACGAGTGTACTGCTTCCAGCAAAGACAGAACCCATTTGTTTGTTTGAGGTCGTAACTCGTAAGCATTCCACTGTGGATACGCTTAGACAGAAAACATATTATTCAGATGGACGCTACAATTATGATACTGTTTTAGTAATGTAGATAATAGATAAGTTCCGATGTGCCAGTCAAATGCCAAATTAGTGTGTTGTCTCACTTTCATCAATGTAGAAGCTACTTTTCTCATTAATAAATAGTTACTGAATTTAAGAAATTACTTGGGCTAAGCAGACTTTTTCTTAAGGTATTTGGTACATTTTTTTCTGTTGAAAAATTCTTTATATTTGGATATTTGACAACCTTCTGAAAATAAGTATTTGTCTCTTTGGATAATAACCATAAAAAATTAAGAGTTAGCAACTAAGTATTTTTTTACTTCAATTTGAGTTTCCAAATTTTTTCCCTATTGACCATTACAACAAGTAATTTTACAAAGTAGTTAGAACTATATCCATTGTTGAACATTGGAGGTCGTGAGCGGGAAATTTTCTTTCTTTCGATGAATAACTTACCTTCTCTCCTATTCCATACTATGACCACCCAATCTATATATATATATATATATATATATATATATATAAGGTAAACAATGGAGAGCCACGTGGCAACTCCACAATTTTTTTTGTTAAAAATATTTTAAAAAATAGAATAATTTAGATTTTGATAACTTAATCAATAAATTATATTAATGTACTTAATCAGATTATGTGAAATAAATCAATTAACAATCATAATCGGTAAATAATAATCACAATATCAATATGAATGGGAGTACTTAATCAGATTATGTGAAATAAATCAATTAACAATCATAATCGGTAAATAACAATCACAAATTTTTTGTAAAAAATATTTTAAAAAACAGAATAATTTAGATTTTGATAACTTAATCAATAAATCATATTAACGTACTTAATTAGATTATGTGAAATAAATCAATTAACAATCATAATCGGTAAATAATAATCACAATATCAATATGAATGGGAATACTTAATCAGATTATGTGAAATAAATCAATTAACAATCATAATCGGTAAACAATAATCACAATATCAATATGAATGGGATTAGAATATCTCCTCTCCTTCGAGACTCCTATTTGTATTGGATTAACAATAATGAAAATATCTCCTCTCCTTCGAGACTCCTATTTGTATTGGATTAGAATATCTCCTCCAAGACGCCTATTTATACCTGCAACATTAAAGTAATTTATCATATTTTCTTATTCCTAATCTAGCTTCTTCTTCTACATTCTGCTGCAAGCAATTCCTCCCTGCTCTTTCTCTATGTTTTTTATTCTTCCAAGCTCTTCCTCTATATTTCTATGCAAGTGATTCCGGCGAGTTCCCTGATATCAATTTCAATAGCTTGGTAAGATATAAAAATTTAGTATTTTACATCACCTTTCAAAAGCACACATTAAAATAATTTATCATATTTTCTAATTCCTAATCTAGCTTCTTCTTCTACGTTCTTTTGCAAGCAATTCCGCCTTGCTCTTTCTCTACGTTTTCGATTCTTCCCAGCTCTTCCTCTATATTCCTCTGCAAGTGATTTCGGCGAGTTCCCTGACATCAATTTCAATAGTTTGGTAAGATATGAAAGTTTTAGTATTTTACATCACCTTTCAAAAGCACATAATTTATCTTGATCATGCCTAACCATTTCCAAATCTTCATATCGTATGTGCAACTATTTCTCTCCAAAAGGCATCAAACCTATTCAAGACAATGGCATTAAATATTGATTTAATTAGTGATATTAATCAAACAAAGGTGCAATGGAATATAAAGGTATGTGTGGTGAGATTATGGGAAGTTCGAGAACGAAAAAATCCAAATAGCACATACTCTCTTGAGATGATTTTGCAAGATGAAAAAGGTAATTTCTAATTTTTATCTTATTCTTATAATATTATGTTCTTAACTTTTTTTCATTAACCTAATGTTCATATTGCTAGAGGTATATCTTAATAATAACATATTCTTTGGATGAAAAGGGTTTAAATGAAACTTTTTTAAAATAACTTTTCTATTGAGTAAAGGAGTCCAGAACTGAAATTTTTTATTTCTTCTGAAAGGTTTATTATATCTCTTATTTAGAACCCTAGAAAAGATAAAGAGGACTATTGACTCTCATCCACGTGTTGGGCTGAAAAAATTTATATATCTAAACAGCTAAAGAAATTAGCATAAATATATTTAATATTTCTAAGCAACAATTTGATTTCTATTATGTTCCATCTACGTTCAACATAGTTCAACATAAATGAAGTTTATTAGGCCATAGTTATCTTTTGGTATGTCCTCTATTTGTCCATGATATTACTCTTCTATGAATATAAGATGACAAAGAATGAATTATAATCATACCTCAAAAAAATTATATCACACACCATTGATACTGTGCATTTATATCTAAACAGCTGAACAAATTAGCATAAATAATATTTAATATTTCTAAGCAACAGTTTGATTTTTATTATGTTCAAGTTTATTATGCCATAATTATATGTCCTCTATTTGTCCATGATATTACTTTTCCATGAATATAAGATGACAAAGAATGAATTATAATCATACCTCAAAAAAATTATATCACACACCGTTGATACTGTGCATTTATCTCTAAACAACTGAATGAAAGCAAAAGCACACACCCCTAATCTATTAATCTGAAAAATTAAGTAAATAAATGTAAATTTTAGATCCTATTTGACGTTTAGGTTGATTTTTTTGGAATAAATAACTCTTAGGCTCTGCGTGTCAACATTGAGATTAACATTTCAAATAGTTTTTAGTAGTTCAAACGTCAATTTTTTCATTTGGTAAATGACAAAAATAAGTAGCATTTAGTGTTTCGTATGAAAATATTGAAAAGTTACTTCTATTAGTATTTAACTATTAAAGGTTAGATGTTTATAATTTTTGTTCAATTCTACTCTTATTCAAATATATTATTTCTTTTTCAACTTATCTTATTATTTTCTCATTTTTATTTTATCATCATTTAACTTTATTTTTTTATATTCATGCTTAATTAATTACAATTTATAATTTATGCTTATACCATGAATAAAAAATTAATTTATTAATTAATATTTTAATATCATGTGTGCACTATATAAAATTTATTGTCAGTATAAATTTCTATATAACAAAAAAATAATTATGACATTTTATTTTATTTTATTGAAATATAAATAATTTATTCATTGCATTATAATAGATTTTGTATACAGTTTGAATTAAATAATTTATCATATTTTATATTTATCAGCTAATTTTATTGTTAAATTTATCAAACACTTATTTGTTAAAAGATCTAATCGCTAACCAACCGTCATTTGCCATAAACTATCTGCTAATTAAAAAGCTATCGGTCATCTGTTTATCAAATCATTAATAATGTCAAACAGAGTTTTAACCAAAATAACGATAGAAATTTAATATAAATTGAATAAATTTTATTTAAATATTATTCTCACTTTTAAATATGATTTTTGAATGTTATCCTTTCATTTACATCATCGTTGCATAGGATGTCATGTGGCATATTACTGTATTGCCAAATGTTTAATAACAGGGAGTTTAAGAAAATTTAGAAATAAATATAAATTATGTCATAATTTATATACACTTAATAAATTTTTATGATAAGACTAATATACTTTCAGGCAACAAAATAACTATTTATGAATATAACTTCCATAATGAGCATTAGTGTTAACAATCTATTATTATCTACATTATTTTGATTCTTTTATATAATTCAATTATTTTACTTGGGTATAAAGAACAATATCTATATATTTATTTATACATTAAATATTATCTACTGTGTGTGCGTGAACTAGAAAGTTTTAAGGTTATTAGATCATAATAATTCTTTTTTTGTTATAAGTTAGTATATAAGTATATATATGCATAAGGATTTAATGATGCTCATACCTACATCGGATGCTGTCCGATCTGATCAGACGGCATCTGCAAGTGCGCTGCGAACTGCCAAAAAAGAGCATGTCAGGGGTCAAACCGGTGACGACAAACTGGTTCATCCTATGTTGCGACGACGACTTGTTGCGACGACAATTTCCTGTGGCTCATTGGCTACACGCGTACAAGCACGAGTTTCTTGTGGCCATCCAGGCGATGAGTGGGGTAGCAGCAATTTACTGCAGCGAGGAGGGGTAGGGACCATTTATTGCGGCGATGAGGAGTAAAGGCGAACGAGGAGGGGTTCTGCCAGATCTCACTATTGAGACAATGAGGAGTAAAGGCGACCGAGAATGGCTGCTAGACCTCACATCACCATTGTTGTTGCTCGCTCGCATCGCCATTTTCGCTGCTCGTCATCGCCACCTCTGCTCATCGCTGCCACTGCTCATTGCCTACCTGCTACCGGATGCTGCTGCTCGTTGTCGACGCCATCGCAGCTGCTTGCTGTTGCCATTTGCCGCTGCTTGTTGCCTTCTCGCTACCGGTTGCTGCTGCTCGCTGTCGACGTCGCCTCCGTTGTTTGGGGGCGTCGTTGTTCGTTGTCGCCGCCACCATCGATGCTCGTTGTCGCCGTTGCCGCCGTCGCCGCTGCACGTTGTCGCCGCCGCCGCTGCACGTTGTCGCCGCCGCCGCTGCACGTTGTCGCTGCCCCCGCTCGTTGTGCCCGATGTCGAATTCCCTGCCGCTGCAACAAATGAACCAACCAGTTCTATGCGTCCGGTTCACCATGCACTTACGGATGCCGTCCGATCAGATCAGACGGCATCCGACATAGGTATGAGGCTCTACCTACTTGAGTAGGTAAGAGCCCCATTAAATCCTATACATAATATACATGGTTGTCTATAAATTTTTGGTGTTAATTTTAATTATCTTTTCATCATGCATGTATTTATGAGATTCTGTTGATTAGTGAGGTCATATCTCTTACAAAGACCCCTACGCTGATTAAGAGCATATTTCACAATTTGAAACAGTAAAGTTAAGAGAGTAGTAATTAAGAAAGAGAAGAATGCATGACATTCTTAAATGTTTTCGAGTTCTATGTGTTTGGTGCAATATTTTTTTGAACTTTTTTATTAACATAAATAAATTGAATGGAATAAGTACAATTATTTTAGAATGTTATTAAATTTATTTTTCATTATTAAGAATTAGTGTAAACACATTGTACTAATATTATTATCTTTTCTTACTAGTAGATCTACCGCTTATTTATCATCAAAGTATAATATTAAGATAAAGTATTCAAATAATACTATTATTTATGAACATGTATTTGTGGAAAAAGGAAAAAAACGTTAAGATAGAAGGAGAGAATAGTGGAAATAAAATAGAATAAGTAAAAAAAAGATTATAGAGATAATGTATAAATCTATATTTTCATATCAAAAGAAAAATATTGCAAAGAAGTACCATTTTCATCTGTTAATACCTTGACGTAAAACTAATTCGATAAAGTGCGGAGAATAGTTGACAAAATTTTAATAAATTATTTTTAAATTAACTAAGAATGTTATTTTAGATGGATATTAAAAAAAAGATAATATATCAAATGAAATAAATTGTGTCTGTTACTTCCAATTCAATTAAAATAAATAGTTTTTTGACAGTTGAGACAAGTGAATAGTGGATTATAATTAACTAATAATAAAATATTTAATTAATCAATTTATGGAATAATGTAAAAAATTGTTAACTATAAACAAATTAAGCAATTAGGGTTCAACTTTTTATATTTTGTTTGATGATATTGATTAAATTGTATCAAAAAATTTAACCATCTTTAAGCACAAAAGAAAAATCATGAAAATATAAGATCCCAAAGTACTTTGCGAATTAAAAATGTGTTACTTTTTTAAATCTCCGATAAATTATCGTTATTTTTCACATCTTAATTCTAAAGTATGAACTTGCTTTATCATATCCCTAAACTTTATCACAATTTTCACTTTAGCCCTTCCATATGGTTCTTTTAACTTTTTTTGTTAGTTTTTCTTTTTTTCATTTGTGAAAAGATTAAAATGTCCTTTCACAAACTCTTATCTTTTTTAATGTTAAAACATAATATAAAAAAACTAAGAAAAATAGAAACTTTCTTCCGAGAGAGGATGTTAATATATAATAGTAAAATGGAAAAAGATTTTATATTTTTTACCTTTTTATAATTTTTTTCAAATACAGAAAGGTGTGTGCTGGGCATTGTAATCTTTTCATAAATGAGAAAAATAAAATAACAAAAAAGTTCAAAAAGACTAAAGTGAAAAATGTGATAAAATTTAGGGATATCACAAGATAAGTTCATACTTTAAGTTAGATAAGAAAAATCACAATAGTTTAAAGGAAGTTTAATAAAATAACCCATTAAAAATTTGTCAAATAACGATTACATTGGTCGCCAATTTTGCTCTGAAAATTTATTTGGTCACAAAAGGTTATGGAGGAGGTAAGGCCGAAGGGGTGTAAATCGAAGCAACCGCCGACGAAAAGACGCAACTCTTCATCGGGAACGAGCATGATTGAAAGGTGGTGGACTAGGACGGTGCATGCGCCTATAAATAGAGGAAAAGACCTTCCAAGGAGCTCCCATTGGTTGATCAAAATATTACACTATGCTTGTTCCCTTCCACATCAAGATATGTGTTGTTACCATATATATTCTATGTTCCCCCTTCTTTGAAGTTAGTTGTCTTGGCGATATGGCAGGTCGCTTCTAAATCGATCCAACATCTCATAGAATCAGTACTTGCAGCGTTGCATTTAATAATGCCCTTTTTCCTTGGTACAGTTTGACTTTACCCTTTCTGCCCTTTTTCCTTGGTACATTTCGACTTGAAGCATCCGAACTTTTCAGAGGCACAACAGGTTAGATTTGGGAGATTGCATCTTATCTCTTAATGGTGTGCTATTTGCTCCTTACGCCTATTCCTATACTTTTGAAAAATAATTTTGAAGTTAGATTTTATAATAGTAGGATAACTATAGGCAAGGACAGGAAAGTCCTTACTATCGGGAGGTTTGTTCTCGAACATGATTCATTTCGCCTAACTGTTGTGCCTGAAAATGAATTAATGAATGTGGATGATATTTCTGATTATTCTATTTGTGAATATTCTGATTATGATTTTTGACATGACTCTTTAAGACATTCATGAAAGACAAAGACGTGACAAATTATAAGAATGAATCTAGTTCCTAGAGTTTGAAGTGCAAGAACATTTTTAACCGAAAATTTTGGGGGTAAAAAAGAATTATTAGGATTGATTTATTTTGATATTTGTGGTCCTCTTAGTTTTATAACACACAAGAATAAGAAATATTTTATCACATTCATTGATAATTTTTCAAGGTTCTACTATGTTTATCTTTTGGACAAAATGTCGGATGCCTTTGAAACATTTAAGAGATATAAGACGAAAGTGGAGAAGAAATTGGGAAGACCAATTAAGACATTAAGGATAGACAGAGAAAAAGAATACACCTCTTGAAAATTTAATGATTATCGCATTCAGGAATGCATTAGAAGGAAACCTACAATGCCATATATGCCATAATAGAATGATGTGGCAGAAAGAAAGAATAGATCGTGAATGAAGTAAGATGTATGTTGTCCCATTCAAGTCTTCCAAAAAGTTTTTAAAGAGAGGTAGTATTAACTGTAAATTACATATATAATAGAATTTCTACAAATTCGTAGAAATCACGCCATATGAATTATGGAATGAGAGAACACCTAATATGGGTCATCTCCGAAAATGAGGATGTAAAACACATATTCTATTTTCAAGCCAGTTGATGGACAAACTTGACTTTACAATGTAAACATACAGATTCATGGGATATAGTTAACAATCCAAAGGGTACAAATTTTTTCACAAAGAAAAATGGTTAATTGAGAGTCGCGATGCAACATTCTTTGAAAATAAAAAGGAAGAAGTGCATGAAGAAGAGGATAATGGACCTTTGATTATTCATGAGGAAAATTTATGTCAAATGCCCTCCAAGTCTGATGTTTGCTCAGTGATACCCTCCAACTTCACTTTGTAATATGAATGCCCTCCATATTTTAACTTATTTCACCTGGTGCCCTCCTTACCTGCGATCGGCCATCCCCCGATCACGGAGCTGACGTGGCACTAACACAACGTTTACTCTCCTCTCCACATAGACATTGCAATGACATGACACTATTAAAAAAAATTAAAAATAATTAAAATAATAAAAAATACCATGTTGCTAGAGGGGTGACTCTTCTTCTCTGGCGCACACACGCAAGGGGGGAGGGGGGGGGGGGGGGGGGGGGGGGTTTCGCTCACTACGAGTTCTCGTCAGAGCTCACAGGGCGGGCGATCCCGTTGCCTGCGTGCATCGTTGGCTCACGCATGCAGGCAAAAGGGGGAGGGGGGGGGTGTCCCCCCTCGAGCTCCGGCGAGAGCTCGCGGGGGGTGACCTCCCTCTTTGCCTGCATGCGTCACGTTGTCCCCCCTCGAGCTCCGACGATGCACGTGTCCCGGGAGCTTTTCTCGGGGCACGTCGAGTTATTTTACTTCATGTATTTTTTTTCAACTCACATTTGTACTTAATTTTATTTTCAAGTGTGATAGTGGCAGTTTTATAATTTTTGCACTCCTGAAAAGTGCACCCCCTAGCTTGTCCTCCACATCACACGTCTCAAACCTACCACCCGAATCTGCGGTATAGTAGGGGAGACCAGCCAGTGCTCCCCCGAAGCATTGTAATCATTCTTATTTACTCAACAAAGATTTCAAGCTTTCCAAAATCTAGCACCGTGCCTCGAGCGTGGGGTGGCAATCCACAAAAGAGCGTCCCAAAGCATCCCAAACGATCGAGCATTACACCGAGGTGCCCGTTTGTTCACAAACGCCTGCACCGAAGAAGCGTCTGCTCGGGACCGTGCGTCCCAAAAGTTGTGACATACGAAAAGTGGTATAAGCAAGCTTCCGCAAATCGATCAAAAGAGCTTGCCTTGACATTGGACACGTCTAGGCGCTGTACGGGTCAGTCGAGCGAGAAATGACCTCGTGACAAGTTGGTATCAGAGTGACTTTCTTGAGACCGCTCAAGTTGGCTTTCGACGATCAAGGTGAAATGACGTCGAACTCGGAGATGATGAATGAACATGTCGCACTGGAGAAGGGCCGCCAGGAGCGAGGGCGCGTCCGCTCGAAGGACGCCATGTCCGCCTTCGAGCAATGCCTCGATCAATTCCAATTGAACGTGGACGAATGCAAGACCAACTCCCAACGCACGAGCGGGAGTTGGAGAAGTCACGTAAAGTTTGAGGAAATAATAATAAGCGAATAACTTCAGTAGAAACATTATTATTTCTAAAGGTGCTCGGAGTAGCAAGAAATTTGTCAAGGTGATCGTGAGGGTCTTCGTGAAAATCCTCCTCCAAATTGAGATGCTTGTATCATCCTCACGATTGACGGATTGATCTCAAAATTATTTGCATTGATTTTCGACAGCACAATGCATGATTCTCGGTCATTATATCTGGCCGAGACATATTCTCTCATAGAGAGTTCCTCTTCATCTTCCCGTCGATTATTTTGTGGCGGAACTAGTTCATTTTGTTACTCCAGTCTCTGATTATTGCGTGCTTGTTAAGTCATTCTTCTTATATTTCTTCTTAATCGGCGAGAAGTTCTTTCAATTTCAGGATCAAATTCCAAAAGCGAATTTGAATCCTAGTGCGATGTCTGGAACTATCAGAATATTCCAGGATTATTTGTGATTAAATTTTCAATAGTACCTGCAACAACTAATTTTCAATAAGATAAAAGAAAAACAAAGAATATACAAAAATAAATAAAAAGAAATACAGATAATAGGTCATGAAGAAATAAGATTTAAATCGATAAAAGTCTTTCGGGCTTATAGAATTGAAAATTCATCATTAAAATTAATTTCCGAGAGGAATTTATCATAAACCTAATTATGTCCGCCAAACTTCACAGAAGACTATCGAATACAGCAAAAAAAAGTAAAACTTGAAACATTCTTCAAACAGATCAGAACACTCAAAAGAAACCAATTCAAATTCCAAATATTAACATCTCAGCCGAAAGTAAATCAAATAGATGGTCGTAAAACTCATGCACTCATTCGGCCGTAAAATTTGGAATACTTAACTAACACGCAGGCATAAAACGAATCAGGAATCTAATTTGCAGCCGCAAAGTCAATAATCAGGCATTAGCAAAAATTGTTTTCAGAGAAGTTAATAAGATTTGATCGGTCGCCAAACATGAGATCTCGGCCGAAATTAGATTAGTTGGAAATAAAATAATCCGAGACTCGTTCGGCAGAAAAAACCATGAAAGGGATCAACGTGAATAGATATGCAGGTGTAAAACTCGTTAGATTACGACTAAGATAAAGTCGAATTAACATTTCGAACCAAATTACGAATTCATCAAAGTCGGCCGCCAAACACAATGAAGAAAACAATTCTCGGCCACAAACGTCGTGCGCTAATGGATTAACAGAGATGAAAATCCACGGCGTAAAAGAAAGAATAACATGAAAGAAATTTAACCAACGTCGTACCTGTCGCAAAGAAAATTTCAGAAAGTTGCCGGCCGCAAAATCTTGCGCTTAATCAATCCAATGCGAAAGAGAAATAAATCAATTCAATCATCATTGATAAAGTGAAATTTCGGCCGCAAATCTCAGATAAAAATTGTCGACCGCAAAAAGATAAAAGTTTATCATTAAACGTCTTTTGTGGGTGTAAACTTTTTTCTCGAAGTTCAAGTCGAAATGATTAGACGTTCGAAGGATTAAAACTTTACGGCCGCAAGATACAATTAAATCAAATCGATTTGAAATCAAATACGATCATTAATCGAAGCGCAAAACAAAAGTTAAAATTGCAGCCGCAAAATTGAAGGTTTAGAAATCAGAATCGATACATTGCGATGTCGTAAAATCGACAAAACAAATCACGGTCATAAAACCATAAGTCCATGTAATCCAAAAAATCCAATCAGCGTCAGAATTTAAGCCGAAAGATAACAAATTTAAAAATGTCGTGACCTTTATCTGCAAAAGAAAAATATTGTTAGATTATTTACAATAATACGTATTTACAGAAAAAGAAGAATTACAAAAAAATATTTACAATTTATTTACATCTCCTAATAATTTATAAAAATTAGAAATTAATTAATAAAATATTTCCCGACAACGGCGCTAAAAACTTGATGCGTAAAATGATGTAGCAAAATAAAATCGCTAGCAAGTGCACTAGTCGCTCAAGTAATATAGTAAATAGGAGTAAAGAGTGTCGAACTCACGAGAAATATTATTAATTTAATATTTGAATTTATAAATTAATAAAAGAGGAAAAACAAGTATTTTGAAAATGAGTTTTATAAAATAAAATAAAGAAAATAGGACAAAGATAAGATAGTGGTGTTGAAGTTAGGCCTTAGGATGAAAATAGATAAGGATAAATGTTTGAACTATAAAAGATAAATTTAATCTTTAAAGATGGATTATAGTCTCTCTAAAGTAATCTAACAATGATTAACTTGTGGTCTCCACGGCTGACATCCCTTAATCTAATCATATAGAAGTATCTTAATTTAATAAGAATTAAAGTCTCCATGACTGGTACCCTCAAATCATATTAAAATTAAGATGCATTAAATTGGATTCCCTAGACTATTAATCACTCCCCAAACTGGTATAGATTAATAGACCACACAAATTTGATTCTCCACACACTAATTATCAAATTTATGTCAATTATCAACTTTAGATAAAATCAATTAAAATTAGTATAATGAATTCTAAAATTAAACACTCCACAAACTGGTATAGCCTAATTCAGAAATTCAATTAACTAACATAAAAGCATTAAGCACAATTAATAATTGACCAGACCATGGATCTCGCAATGATGCGGGACGAGATGACGTCGTTGTATACACGGCTTGAGTCCATGGAGGCAACGATCATGGACATACAGGAGACCTTGGACAATGGTCTCTCAAATATGCGGTTCGAGATGGAGCAAGAGTTCAAGACTATTCGAGAAGAGCTCAAGCGACGCTATGAAGATGGGCGGCGTCCCGAGATGCCCGCCCCGCATGAGGCAAGAATTGATGTGCCAAAGCCGATGCCCTACAAAGGCGAGTAGTCGTCAAAGGAGATCAATGATTTCCTGTGGAACGTTCGAAGGTACATGGAGGTCTTGAACGTGACGTCTGAAGCGAGGATGGTGAAGACCACATCCTTCTACTTACAAGATGCGGCGAGTCTGTGGTGACGGTGTCATTGCGACGACGTGGAGCATGGCAACGTTGATCCCATTGAGAGGTGGGACGACTTCAAGAGACAACTTACCAACTATTTCTGCCCTGCCAAGTCAGGACTGGAAGTCAAGATTGTGTGGTTCAACATTTGCCAGAAGGGCACGTTGAAGGAGTACGTGAAAGAGTTCACCGAGATCCGCCTACAGAATTCCTAAGTGGACGAAGACACGTTGCTGGCAATCTTCGTGAAGGGTTTGAAGCCATGGGCTAGGATGGAGTTGGAGCGACGAGACTGTCCCAACCTTCGCTCGCTAGTCGTCGCTGCTGAGTCACTCGTGGAGTACGCCAAGGCGAGCGCTCCACCACCAAAGCCCTCGGACAAGGGCAATTGTGGGGAAGAGAAGTCCAAATCACAAGGAGGCAAGCCGCACTATCAAGAGAAAGGCAAGGGACACTAAGACAGGAAGCACAATAATGAAATATTCAAGAGGGACGGAAAGCTGCCAAAGCCTTACTACATTTACAAGGGTCCACATTGGACGAGCGATTGTCCGCAGAAGGTGACAGTCAACGTAATGTATTGCCACGACGAGAAGGAGAAGGAGAAGGACATCGAGTTGAATGGACAAGCCTTCAACGCTCTCATCGACACGGGAGCATTGGAGTTATTCGTGTCGGAAGTGGCCGCCAAGAAGTTGAAGCTGTCACTACAGAAGACTAATGCCATGTTCAATACGGTGAACATGAAGTCTATCTCGATCACAGGAATTTCTCCTAGAGTGAAGGTTCGCATCGGCAAGTGGTCGAGAAGTTTGAACGTGATGGTGGCACCAGTGTACGACTACGAAGTGATGGCGGGCATCTCTTTTCTGCGACACATTGCCGCATGTGTCATCCCGCTCACCAACTCGATGATCATCTTTGACCCCAAGGAACCTTACACGTCCCTGTGAGGTCAAGCGGAGATTTCAAACAGAAGACCTTCTCCGCCATGCATGTGGCGAAGGGATTGCGCAAACAGGAGCACACCTTCATGGCGATCGCCATCTTGGACGATCCGGGGCCCTCCATTCCAACACCTCCCAAAGTTCTTAAAATCCTTGAGCACTTTGCGGACGTCATACCCTCGAAATTTTCAAAACGGTTGCCGCCGAAGCGTGAAGTGGACCATGTCATCGACTTGGTCCCAAGATCAAAAGCCCCACATGGAGTCCCCTATCGGCTGGTCCCTCCGGAACTCGTAGAACTCCGTAAGCAACTTATCGAACTATTGGATGCAGGATATGTTCGGCCTTCAAAGTCTTCATATGGCACTCCGGTTCTCTTTCAGAAGAAGCATGACGGTTTCCTTCGGATGTGCATTGATTACTGGGCGCTCAACAAGCTTACGGTGAAGAACAAGTACCCCATCCCCTTAGTGGCGGACTTGTTCGACCAACTTGGTGGTGCAAGATGATTTACCAAGCTGGATCTTCGTTCAGGCTATTGGCAAGTCCGAATCGCAGAATATGATGTGCAGAAGACGGCGTGCGTCACAAAATACAGCTCCTACGAGTTCCTCATGATGCTTTTCGGCCTCACCAACACCCCGGTGACCTTCTTCACCCTCATGAATAAGGTATTACAACCATTATTTGACAGGTTCGTAGTAGTCTACCTCAACAACATAATGATCTACAGTCACACTTTGGAGGAGCATATCGAGCACATTCGGCGAGTGTTCGAAATGTTGCGGTAGAACGAGCTCTACGTCAAGCGGGAGAAGTGTGCATTCGCCCAATCGGAAGTGCATTTTTTGAGACATGTCGTCGGAAGCGGAAAGTTGAAGATGGATGACGCAAAGATTCGGGCCATCGTGGAGTGAGAGTCGCCCAAGTGGGTTCTCGACTTGCGTTCGTTCCTTAGCCTAACGAACTACTATAGGCGGTTCGTCAAGGGGTATTCACATGTGATGACCCCTTTGACGAATGTCCTTAGGAAGAATGTGAAGTGAGAGTGAACGTCGACATGCCAGGAAGTGTTCGACACCCTCAGGAGGGCCATGACGAAGGAACCGATGCTCGTCCTACCAGACCACACTAAGCCCTACGAGGTACAGATAGATACTTCTGACTATATCATTGGAGGAGTTCTTATGCAGGAGGGGCATCCCATGGCGTTCAAGAGTCACAAACTCGATGACACGGAGCGGTGCTACGCCGTTCAGGAGAAGGAGATGACCGCGGTGATCCATTGCCTTAGAACATAGCGGCACTACCTTCTCAGGTCGCGATTTCATATCAAGACGAACAATGTCGCGACAAGTTACTTCGAGACACAGAAGAAGATCTCGCCGAAGCAAGCAAGATGGCAAGATTTTATGACAGAGTTCGACTACGTCTTAGAGTACAAGCCCGACAAGACGAATGTCATTGTCGACGCCCTCAATCGACGCGCAGAATTGGCGGCCATGAGCTCCTCTCAGGCCAACCTCATCGAGAGGATCAAGAAGAAATTTGAGTCATATCCCACGATGAAGAACTTGTTCGAGCAAGCGCAGAGGGCAAGACACATCGCTCTTGGGTGGAAGATGGGCTGATCTTCATCAAAGAACATCGCATCTACGTTTCACTCTTCGACAACCTACGGCTCACTATCATGCAAGAGTGCCATGACTCCAAGTGGGCGGGACATCCGGGCATCCACCGCACTTTGGCACTCATCGAAGACAACTACTTCTGGTCAAGGATGAAGGATGATATTGAAGCTTTCGTGAAGACCTACCTTGTTTGCCAGCAAGATAAGAACTCAATCAAGCGTTCGACGGACTTCTGGAACCCCTGCCTATCCCAGAGCGTCCATGGAAAGATGTCTCCATGGACTTCATCACGAGCCTGCCCAAGTCTGAGGGGCGGGTACCATCATGGTGGTCGTTGATTGGTTCTCCAAGTATGCAATCTTCGTCGTCGGCTCCGTAAGTTGTCCTGCTACTGAAGTTGCGGAGTTATTCTTGAAGCATGTAGTGAAGTATTGGGGCCTACCACAAAGCATCATCAGCGATCGGGATGGGCGATTCGTTGGCAACTTTTGGAAGGAATTGTTTAAGATGATGGGCTCCAACCTGCATTTCTCAACATCACTTCATCCTCAAACCGACGACCAAGCTAAGAGGGTGAATTGTATCCTGGAGATCTACTTGCGACACTATGTGAATGCCAATCAAAAGGACTGGGCGAAGTTACTCGACATGGCACAATTCTCCTATAACCTCCAACGAAGCGAGTCGACCAACCAAAGTCCGTTCAAGATAGTGACGAGGCAGCAACCTCTTACGCCCCAGGCCGTCGCCACTTTATATGGTGGCAAAGTCCCACCGCTCACCGCATGACGAGGAAATGGCATAAGTAGAACGACATGGCGAGAGCATGTTTTCACACGGTATCGAAGTGCATGAAGAAGTGGGCGGACACCGCCCGACGGGACGTCAACTTTGAAGTCGGAGATTTGGTCCTGGTGAAGCTGGTCCAACATCTTCGGCTAAGTCAAAAAAATCTATACAAGAGCCTCGTTAGGCATTACGAGGGCCCGTTCAAGATCCTGAAGAAGGTAGGCAAGGTGTCCTACAAGTTGGATCTCCTGTCTCAGATGCAACAATACCCCGTCTTCCATGTCAGTCTGCTCAAGCCTTTCGTCGAAGACACTGAAGATCCCGGGCTTGGGGTTTTAGACCGCACCCCGTCGGCCATTCGTCAACAGTTTACTGATTAAGTTGAAGAAGTACTCACCGTCTGCACGAAGAATCGGAAGAAGAAGTATCTTGTTCGATGGAGCGGAAGATCGGACGCCGACACAAGTTGGAAGACAGCCGAAGATTTGTGGCAGTTTAAGCAGAAGATTGAAGAATTCCAAGCTGTAGCTTCAGGGACGTCACTGACTTGAGTGGGAGAGAATGTCTTGAGGGTTTTCTCGGGGCACGTCGAGTTATCTTACTTCATGTATTTTTCCTTTTCAACCAACTTTTGTACTTAGTTTTATTTCCAAGTGTGTTAGTGACAATTTTGTAATTTCTGCACTCCTGAAAAGTGCACGCCCCTAGCTTGTCCTCCATATCACACGTCGCAAATCTACCATCCGAATATGCGATATAGTAGGGGAGACCCGCTAGTGCTCCCCCGAAGCGTTGTAATCATTCCTATTTGCTCAACAAAGATTTCAAGCTTCCCAAAATCTAGCACTGTGCCTCGAGCGTAGGGTGGAAACCCATAAAAGAGTGTCCCAAAGCATCTCAAGCGATCGAGCGTTATGCCGAGGTGCCCATTTGTTCACAAACACCTCCACCGAAGAAGCGTCTGCTCGGGACCGTGCGTCCCAAAAGTTTTGACATAGGAAAAGTGGCATAAGCAAGCTTCCGCAAAGCGCTCAAAAGAGCTTGCCTAGACGTTGGGCACATCTAGGCGTCGCACGAGTCGGTCGAGCGAGAAACGACCTCGTGACACACGCAGGCAAAGAGAGGTGGGGGGTCGCCCCCGCGAGCTCTCGTCGGATCTCGAGGGTGGGCGACCCCCCCGCCTGCATGCGTCGCCGGCGCACGCACGTAGGCAAAAAGCCTCCCCCTCGAGCTCTCAATGGAGCTCACAGGGGGCGAATTGTAGAATTACAAGGCACCAAGAGGAGGAGAGGTGAATTGGTGTTTAATCGAAAATATCGATTTTACAAAAATATTGCGGAAGCTTAAAATCGATTCGTTAATATTTAAACCAACACAAAATTGATCATATCACATGCATAATAAGGTAGAAAGGAGAGGGAGAGAGAAAGACAAACACAAGGCGCACGGTGATTTATCGACAAGGTTCGGCCATACTTTGGCCTATGTCCCCGCTCCGACTTCTCGACCTCGAGACCGTCGGAGATTCCACGAACTCCCTTCCTACATTCCAAATGAGGCAAGAAAGAAATCATTTACAACTCTTGCTTTTTCTCCTTTTCAATAGGTAAGGCACACCTCTTTCACTTGTAGACTTTCACTCATCTTTTCTTCGCTCAAGAGGTAAGACACAACCTCTTTTCACTCAAGAGCTAAACAACAATATCATAAAACACTTCACAATCTCTCTTTTACAATTTGGAACCTCACACAAGAGTAAGAGAGAAAGAAATAAAAGATTTGTTATTTGAAGCTCAAATGGACTTATCAAATATTCTTCCCACTTTTCCTTGGAAGTCTTGATCATTCCTACACATTTAAGTCATCTTTTATAACTTTCTTAACTCCATTTAGCTGTTGGGGTTTGTTTCCTAATTTTGAGGTCAAAATATGACCGTTATAGTGCATTCCGCGCGCTGACTAGTCGACCGTCCTGCACTATTTTAAACATAACTTTTTTGCACAGTTATTCAAATGAGATAATTTTTTATTCTATGAAAAGATAACAGAATTATCTACAACTTTGATATTCATCATTCATCCAAAGTATAATAATATGATTCAAAGTTCAGTATACAAAATTATCCATTTCAAATAAAATATTTTAGACCTTTACTTTTATACATAACTTTTCATGCCAGTATCCAAATGAGATGATATTTGATTCTATAAAAAGCTAACAACATTATATATAATTTTATATCACTCTCTTGATCCAAATCTCATGATAGAATACTCAACTATTAAGTACAAGTTTAGCACAAAAAATAAAGTTTAAATTTAACTTTTCGTGCTTTACTTAAACATATTTTTTTATGTGGTTGTCCAAATGAGGTGATTCTTTATTTTCTAGAAAGATAATAGAATTATCTATAACTTTTATATTCATCCATTAATCTAAATTTCATGGGAACATAAACAAATATTAATTGAAAGTTTAATGCATGAAGCAACTCATTTCTATTTAAACTTTTTTGTTATTTTAAATATAACTCTAATCTTTTGAAGTTTGTATCATTAAAACATTATATAGGACATAAAAACTTTACTCCAACATGAGCCCCTCCCCACTTTTTTGCCTATGTGCGTGCGTCGGCAGCGAGCTCCGACGAGAGCTCGCTTGAGGGGGGTGAGAACTCCAGCTCTGACGCGCCAGAGAAGGAGGGTCACCCCTCGGGCGATGTGGCATTTTTTAATTATTTTTTTAATATTGTCATGTCATTGCAATGTCTATGTGGAGAGAAGAGAAGACGTTATGTCAATGCCATGTCAACTCCGTGATCGGGAGATTGTCGATCATAGGTAAGGAGGGCATCGGGTGAAACGAGTTAAAAGATGAAGGACATTCGTGTTACAAAGTGAAGTTAGAGGGTATCACTGAGCAAACGTCAAAGTTGGAGGGCATTTAGCATAATGTTTTCTTATTCTTGAGGATAATAAAGCCGACTCCGAGTTATGAATGATGGAAGAAGATTATATAAAAATTGTAAATTCTTTGGAAGAAGTGGGTGGACTCATAGAATCCATGAGTATAATCAACATCAAGAGTCATAGGACATGACCCACACATCTTCATGAGTATGTTCTATACGAGTGCGGGGCTTCATGTTACTCAGTTGATGTAGATATAGAGGATTGCATAGATCATGAGAAAAGAAATGGACTATATTAATTGGAACAGAGTATAAGAACTATGTGATTTACTAAGAGGTCAACAATGCATATGGTGCAAATGGGTATTAAAAAAAAAGTACCGAGTCAGTATAGACTTTCATGAAACCTATTCTCTGATAGCTAAGTTTGCATCTATAAGAGTTAACTTAACAATAGTTGCATATATGAATATGAAATTATTCCAAATGGATATTAATATTACCTTCCTCAATGGAGAGTTACGAAGACATATGATGGTTTTTAGGTGAAAAGTAAGGAAAATATGGTTTATAAGCTGAAAAAGTCACTATACGACTTGAAACAATCATTGCATCAATGATATCGAAAGTTCCATATGATGATCATCTAATTTAGTTTTGTCGCAAACAAATTAGATCATCGTGTACATCAAGATTAGTGGGAGCAAGTTTATTATAATGTCATTATATGTCGATGACATTTTGCTCGTCGGAAATGATGTCATAATGCTTAATGATTAAAATAAATAATATTTTCTTTCTAATAGATAATGTATAAGTAAAAATAATTTCTTTTAAATATATTTTTTCCTAATAAATAAATAATTAAAATGAATAATATCTTAAAAATAAATCAATAATATGTGATTTCTAAAAGGCAATGTACAAGTATAATAAAAAAGTATTTCATTTTTTTTAAAAATAATGTATTATCTTTTAACTTAGAAAAATTAAAGCAACCAATTCAATTCTGTCCAAACTAATTTAAACTAAAAGAACAATTTGAGTTGAAAATAATTAATTACAACAACAACAAAGCCTTATCCCATTAGGTGGGGTCGGCTAGTTGAAAATAATTAATTATTTAAGAAAAATTAATTTAATTAGAAGTTGGGGTCTTGGTAATTTTAAATTAAATTTTAAACTTTTCAAAATAGAATAACCTATTTATGTCATTTAAATACTAATAAATTAGTTTTCATAATTATTATAAATTAATAATATTTCAATTATATACTATATATTTTATATTATCTGTCATCCTGATTTAGGACTAGCACTAATAGATATTATCTAATTTCATAAATATTTGTATTGTGTATAATAATCTTTTATTAAATGATATTAATCAGATATTAAATATCAAATATCATCTTTATGTATTATAAATAATATTTTCTTTTTAAAAGTAATGGATAAGTATAATAAAATATTATACTACTACACTTTTATAAATTATTATACAAGTATAAATAAAGTTTTGATAATTATTATAAATCATAATATTTCAATTATATATTTTTTATAATATTTATCAACCGTGCATCGCACGAGATTTAGGACTAGTGATAAATAATAAAAGTCGACATCAACAATTATCCCATTTTAGATTATCTCTAAAGAAATTGAGTTTTACACATGGATAAATTATATATAGTTATTTCATTGGTGACAAGTAGAATATTTTAAGACTTTATTGTATGATGATAATGAGTAGACAAAAAATGATGCTACAAATGTTGTATGTAAAAAGGTTTTCCAGAATTTAATTATATAGAGGCAACGTGATATTTTTCTTCATTTACTATGTTTTGTTTATTTATAGTTACATAGTTATTTATACAAATACTATGGCATTTTACATGATCAATTGTTGTGCTCTGTGCATCCTGTGGGTATCACATTAGTTATTGACTTAATTTAGTTTAGTATACGTGAACATGAAAGTTCTTAGTGCCTTAATTTTATTTGTATGAAGTTGAATAGGAATAATTAAGATTTTGAACTGTGACGTGACACTAAATTATTTTTATATAGTTAGATAAAAAGGGTTTTAAAATTAATTTAACTTTTTATGTTTTATGAGATTAATTAGCATTTATATTTTTAATATATCAATGTCTTAGACTACCATCACCAATCAAGAAATAGCCCAAGTCAATTTACTTTTAGAAAAAAATGAATATTTTTTATATTTTGAAATTAATCAAATTCCAATCAATTTCATCTCTACTGTCAAATCATTTCATTAATAAAAAAGGGCATTGTAAGCAATTTATAAAAAAACTGTTTTTTAATTTTTAAAAACATACTTAAACTTAAAATTATATTAAAAATATAATTCAAAATTTATAATTTCTTTGTAGAAAAGAATATTCGAGTCGAACCACTTTTACCGCTGTTATCAAAATATTTCGTTCCCAAAAGAATGTTGCATGCAATTATAGAAAAAAATAAGTTTAAATTTTTACAAAAACATATTTCGAACTTAAAATTAGGGCTCGAACCCGCACGTGCGTTATTGACCCAAAACGCAGAAGCCTCCAAGCGGAGCACAACCGAGTATAAGAAGTAAAAATTCCAAACCCTTTTGTTCACACGAAGTCGCAAAGGGCAAATTTTTCAAGACGTCGCCCAATTGCAATCAAGCTTCTAAGGTTAGTCTTTCCCCAATTCGCTTCAATTCATTCCCAGTTTACCATGTTAGGTTTACCTCTTTGGTTGATTTCGATCTCGATTTATTTCATTAGGGCTTTAGCTCGACTTCTAGCTATAAAATTCTTACTTAATTTCGTGATTATTGGCAGGGTCTCTTGTTGTAAGATCTCCGTCAATGTTTTCGGAATCAATTTTTTCTAGAGTGATTTTTGTTTCGCCGTCAGTTCTTTTCTCTTGCTCGGGCGCTGCCAGTTAATCGACTGTAAATTTTGTTCGACCCAATTCGTTTTGGGCGCTATTAGTTGCAGAAGGGGGTTGGAGTTTTCGTTCTAATTTAGGTTGGATCAGTGTAAGTGTTGAGGAGTTATATTATTTCATAAGTAGTTTGGTGATCAAGATGCCGTCTTGCCAGCGGTTCTCGCGGATTGATACTTCAGAGCTCAAGTGTCAACTGTTTAAGAGGCTCGGGCGACAGAAAGCTGAGAAGTACTTCTACAACTTAAATAGGTTGCTGAACATGAAACTCAGCAAGCTAGAATTTGATAAGTTATGCTATAATACGATTGGAAAGGAAAATCTAGCACTTCATAATATGTTCATCAGGTCCATTCTTAGTAATGCTTGTCTAGCGCTTGCCCCTCCAAGCAAGGAGACGATAACCGGTGATTCAAGAACAACTAAAGTGTCAAGAAGTGGCGAGACACTTCTGACCTCTCCTCCCAGGGGGAAATCTATAAATAGTAGGGACCAGAGGTTAGCCGATCGACTGAGTCCCCTTGGACCTCATACAAAGATGCCAGCTGGGCATAATCATTCTTGTGATATACAAAGGTCAAGGGAGCAACAAAGTGCTCCGGAAGTTATATCTGTTGGTAGCAAAGCACTTTTATCTGTTGCTTCGGTGGAAGATGGGGAAGAAGTTGAACAAATCAGAGGCAGTCCGAGTGTTCAGAGTAGAAGCCCCTTAAGGCCACCCCTTGGCATTCCAGCATCTGGTGGTGGTTTCCCTCGTAAATCCTTTCGCAGAAGTACAGCTGGCTCTCAACCTTTTAAGTCAGATCCACCTTTCAGTTGCTATCAAACTTGTGAATTGCCAGATACAAGGGCATTGATGGGGCTGCTAACACGTAAGTTGGAAGCTGAGGGCCTCAGTTTATCTGTGGATTGTGCTAATTTGTTGAATCATGGGCTGGACACATATCTAAGGAGATTGATCAAGCCTTATTTGGAATTAGCAAGAGCAAGATCTGCCTTCAGGAGGACTACACGTGCTAAAGACAAGAGTTTTCGTATCCTCAATGGTCTTTGGCAAGTTGATGATGCACAGACACCTAATCAGTCCTACTGCGCTACATCACTTGATTTTAGGGTGGCAATGGAATCAAATCCTCAGTTATTAGGTGTTGATTGGCCTATGCAACTTGAGAAAATTAGCTCGCGTTTATCCGAGGGATGAAACATGAAGCACCACATGATTTTAGTTCTTTCGTGATGACCTTGGACTTTAGATATGTTGAATTAAGAACATACAGTTGCTGATTTATGAAGAATCCAAGGCAAGATATGCATTTCACCTGAAAGAAGTGTGGGGTCTTCCAACATGGTCGTGTGCTAGTATCAGACTTACTTACAAGCTCCTCTGTGGTGATAGGTGTGTTCATTGCCTGCTTTACTAATTTCATATATGACCCTTATCAGAAAGTCAGTGTACAACTTCCTGCTTACCAAAATCATGAAGTTCTCTATTCTTTATGAGGTTCTATTTTATGAATGTCAATAAATTATCATCCTTCATTTCCGTGAGAAAGTGTAGCATCCTTCATTTAATACTATTTTTATATGCTTGTTCTTTATTCATGAAACAAAATGGAGGTAATCTGCTTTATCTGATTTTTTTAATGATATGTAGCTCAGTTATCAGCAACAATATGTACAAAACAATTTTGCTTGAAATATAAGATACAGTTTATATGGTGAAGTTCCATTTTTAATACTCCCAAGTGATGAGATCTTCTAATACCTTGATAAGTTATTTAAAGTTTGTTCTTTTGCATTTTCAAGTTCTATGAACTGAGGATAAACTTAACTCAGCAAAGATGACATTGCAATTGACACGATAGGAATAGATGGGCGCTCATGTGTGTTGTGAAGCTTAGTTTTTTTAGCATGTTATGTGCACAACTTGTAGAATTATTTTGCACAAAAAAATGCTCCTTGTTGGATGCAGCGTTTAGAATAACTCAAGCTCAGCATTGTCAATTGGCATTTAGAAGCTTGGTACACATCAGAGTGTCATGCACATTTTTTTATCCATGTTTAAAAGTTCATATTTCTAGAGTAATTTCCACTGAATAATCTCCAACTTCAATACCTTCGCAAAACTATTCTTCAACTTTATGCTGTAACGAAAGTATCTTCGAACTTATAGTTTGTAAAAGAACTTTCATCTTTACCTGTTATAGACAATCACCAAGTTACCATATGGTGTGGCAAATTGACTGGACATGCCATGTCATTTTTAGATATTAAAAAAGACTAGCTCCCCACATCATTAATAAATATAAAAAAATTCAAATTAAGTCTGATATAATTTTGTCCTCCCCAAAGTTTTGAAGGCAGGGCTCGCAAGGATATTATTCTTTGAAATATAAATTTTTTGTGAACATCTCATTCAAATTAATTTTCACTGAAACATAATGGATTTTAGATAAATTCAATAAATATTCACATAAAAGAGTGATTTCTTTAGTTAAATGCTTCCAAAACATGTTAGTGAGTTCAAAAGGAAATTTATTTCAAAATTCTTTTTGCTAATTTCCCTTTAAAAAAAATTCCAAAATTCTTACAGCCCTCTTTTGGGCGTTAGGTACTACTTTGAGTTTTTTTTTTTCTTCAAATGACATGGCAACTTGATTATTTGGCTTCTATGACTGACGTCCTTCTCTTTCTCATAAAGAAAAAAAAAAAACAGATTACCTGGTGTCTGCCTATAATAGGTAACCAAGATATTACGCATTTTTAAGTTGGCGGATAGCTTTGTTACAAAATGAAGTTTGGGGTAGATTTAAGTAGATGCAAAAGTTGGAGGTGCCTTATTTCTTTTTACATCTACATATTCCAGCTTTGTGGAAATCTTAAGAATGAATTAGTTTTTGTCTCACAAGCGAAAGGTCTAAAGAGAGTTGCATAAATGTGCTAAGGCAATTCAGTGATGTCGATACCAGATATTTACACTTTTGGTAAAATTTTTTTAGAGTGCTTTAGATTAATATTTCTCTGCATTTCTTCAATAGAACAAGCTTGAAGTTACAATTCGCTTGTTTCTACAAAAATATCCATGAGCTGAGGCTTTTTAGCATCCAATAGTATTTGAAAGCCCTCGTATGTATTGATGCAACCTAAAAAGCTTTGACATTGTACTCGTAATTGCTTTCTTTTTGTGACAATTGGAAATCTTCATTTTAATAGAAACATGCATCAAATTTATAATGGTCATATTTCAAGTTTTTTTTATTGAGAATGTGGTTAAATTTCAAGTTACTTAAGAGGGTTGGTTTCTTTATCATTTAATTGTTGTTTAGGAAATATATAAAATTGGTGTACATGTTGTCTTGTTATTGTGGTAATTTTATTGTACTTAATCAATCGTCCCAGTATCTGTTATAGGAAGGTCCCTGATAGGTCTCTTTCAACCCTTATTCTATGGTTTGACAAGGCCTGTTCTTCATTCAGTTCTACGGATTGACTGCAACTTGGAAGTATGAAGAGTGGCAACTTCTAGGATGTTATTATTACTTACATCATTTCTTAGGAACTAATATTTAACTCCCTGCAGTGAGATGATGAAGGATAATTATTGTGCCGTGGTTACCATTTCCAGGTATTTTCTTTACCTGTTGTCATGACATTTTGATGGCAACAGACCTATATATTTCATGCTAATGAATTTCAAAATTAACTATTTTCTATATGTCAAAAATCTCTGTTGGATTGATCCCAACAACACTAATGTAACATTTAAATGTACAGAGGAGCCACATTGCAACTCCTTTTGACTAACTTCATCTATTGATATAATAACCCATAGCATCTTGATACAAAAACATCCGGAGGCCATGAGGTGGCACATCCATCCAAAATACATCAATATTTGAAGTTGTCCTACTACAATTTGCTAATAAATCAGCACTTCTATTCGTCTGATGATAGATATGTGAGGCGTCAAAGGAGAGGGGAAACATCAACCTTTGCCTCATTTATTTTGTTGCTTAGGTCCCAAGCCCGGATAAAGGAGGAGGGTTATGTTAGGTCCCGACAGTCAGCGTAAAACCCTGTCGAATTTCGTGAACATGGATCAACGAATAGAGCGGAATGACGTCGTATGATCCATGTAGCCGACCCCACCTAATGGGATAAGACTTTGTTGTTGTTGTTGTATTGTTCTACTTGTCTCTATACAGCCATGCCATAGTTCTCTAATTTTTGTTCCAGAAAAGAACAGTGATGGCGCCAGAAACCAGAAGCTATCGTGCAGCGGTTTATCTGCCTACCAAGCTGCCCGGACCTGCTCAAGAAAGCTACTAGTTGCAACACAGGTTGTGAGGCGCCCAGTTGAAGAGTGATGTCCATATCTCTCCTTTTTTTCTGTTCTTCCTCTGCTGAATCTTTCCACACTCCGGCGGCAGTTGGCACTTGATGCCTGAATCAGCCTTGGTCAGCATCTCCCACATCACATGTATGTCCCTGTACTCTGATGTCTTCACCTCCTTCCTCAACTTCTTTAATCCTGCTCATGGATTAGGCTACGGAAAGGTCAGAAACCGACTCCTAGCACATGCATGCTTCTTCTTACGGCAAGGAGAAACGAATGATCAAGGTAACCATAGCTCACCAGTTCTGCGGATGCCGAGGCGTGCTGCAACATTGATCCAGACTATTTGGACCGGAAAGAGGATGGTCCTCTCACACCACTCCATGCTCGTATTCCCCTTCTCTTTTTTCCTGTCTCCCGGCCTTTCCAGTTTCCTGTCAGTGATCTCTCTAACGTTTCTGGCACAGGGCGATCTGCTGCTTAAAAGGATTGGTGGTATCTATCTGCTGCTTAAAAGGATTGGTGGTATCTATCTGCTGCTTAACGTTTCTGTCACTGATCTTATAGGAAAGATGCAGCGTCGGGGGATCGGTCGTGTCTACCTGATGTCATTCTGCCGGCGCGTGACAGGGACGGGATTGGTGCTGACCACCAGCTCCGCGTGCGTGGCCAGGATCCTGTCCGTATCCGTCGGTGAGGGCCGTGAGGGGTCTGCGTTGGATATTTCCGTGTCCTGGTCTCGCAAGCAATGAAACTACATATGGTTTGGGGTTCGGTGATCCGTATCCACTTTTGTTCGTACATCGTAATTTGTCTCCTTTTTGTATTCCTTTTTTGTCTCCTGTGATTCCAAGAAGAGAAGTTGCATCGAACGAGGATATCCATTATCTTCTTAGTTCTTTATTTGCGGTTGCGGCTTTCTGGTTCGGTGGGTTTGGTGCAATTAGGAAGGAGATGTCTTTTTGACGACGACGTTTGGGATGAAGAAAACATAAGTTTTTCTCTAATCAAGTTCAAAAGATTCTTGAGCTTCATTGGTCAAATAAGATGCGCTAATTCTTCAACTGATCAAAATTTCTATTTGTTTTCGAATGCATATTTTTCTCATATTAGACGTTTTTTTTTCTTCCAATTTAGAAGGTATCTACAATCAAGATCATCAATCAAATATTCAAATCCAATAAATTGTCCAATTGGATGTTGGGCCAAGTTCATATCCGTGGAGTGATGTGTCGCTCTCGGGCGGGCGGCCAACCGAATCCGAGATGCACTGTCGGTCTTCAGTGTGCCACCAGGTCAAATGTGTCTTGTCGAAGAAAAAAGTTGTACGAGATGTTTTCTTTCACCTGCAAAGAGGAGATGTTTCTTTTATTATTGAACAATAAAAATACGAAAGGAGTGCATTTTTCATTAGGAAAGATGTACCACCATGTCTTTTTTATCATAGCAAGTAAATAAAGTGGGAAATGATATAAAAAATATGACAGTCTGATTGTTAATCAATTAAATGATGAAGTCAATTGCGACCTAAACTGATTTCTTAATTTATAAAATTGAACCAACGCTCAGATGATTTAATTGTAGTGTTAAAAGCCATGTACTAGCTTCCTCGTATTATTTATGAATTGAACCGACACTCAATTTTTTTTAAGTTTGTATTATATTATCAACGTAGTTAAATCACATTAACAAGCAATCTGCTAAGGTAAGATAATAAATTCTACTTATGAAGAAAGTCATCATTTAGGAGTACGAAGAGAATGATATTAATAAGTGATGCGTTGAATTTGTAACAAATAAGTTCGCTGATAAGTACACTAATCGTATCAAGTAATAAAGTGAAGAGTAAAGTGTCGAACTCATGAGAAATTAGTTAAATATAATATATTTCAATAATTTACTATAAGAAGAAAATGTGGTGTGATGTGAAAATATAGAAAATAAATATGCAGAAAAATAAATAATAGAAAAAATAATAAATTGGTGTTGAACCTTGTGACTTATGAATTATTAATGTAAAGATAAGTGTGTATGATTCTTTGTAATAATTTAGTTATAACAGAAAATAATAATATCAATTCTTAAGACAGATTAGGAGTACCTCTTAATATGAGTAAACCAACTATGTTAATTTTTGACAAAATTGAAAATCGTAAACGACAAATCAATCTTTAGTTTAGTAAAATATTAAGATGCATTAATATATATTTCATATGTTATTATTCACCCATAAATGTAGACAGAATAATAAATCGTACAAAATTTGACACAAACGACGAGTTACTGAACACACGTTATGTATACTTCAACTTAAAAGTAAATGATCAATATTCAAAGTAATAATAATTCCTGAAACTAATAACTTCTCTTACATGTTTGTAATATAATCTCATAAACCAAATCACTTATAAAAAGGCAATGAACTAACATGCATAATGAAAAGAAATATAAAACAACTAATAACAGAATTTAAACAGTTTTCCTTCTTGAAAAGAATATAAAATCTCTATTACAGAAATAATAAACTATAAGAACTAGGTAAAATAGCATCCAAACATATGATAGAAGAATAATTTGCATTCTTCAGAACCTTTTGATGATCACGCAGTCTAATCGACGAGTTGCTAGACGAATTTTCTCCTTCAGATAATTTTCGAGCTTCAAAACTTCTTCTCTGCAATAAGGCACGAATTCCCAGTTCTCAAGCACCCAAGCACCACATTTTTTGTCTCCTAGAGCTTTATTTATAGACTCTAAGTGTCCCAAGGGTTTTAGTAAAGTTTTAGTTTGATTGAAAATCTTCTTATGTCAAAATAATAAAAATTTGGAATAGATCTTTATTGGACTTTAAAATCATCTAAAACTTTTTTAAATTTGAGTAAATATGTTTTCAAATGCCCCCTGTGATTTAGGATAAAGTTTTTATGTAACATTCCCCACCAGCATGTGATATTGTCCGCTCAGGACCTCGGTCTACATGGTTTTCTCAAAATACGTCACACTTGGTGAAGGACATATCATCATATATATCCAACATATCTCCCATGACTTATGCATGTGGGACTAATCCAAGGCATGCCTCATGCATCCTTCCCCTCATAGGGGACTCAACGTCCTCGTTGAGTGATAGCATTCCACGATGCACAGAGGCTCACGCGGAGTGGTTCTGATACCATATGTAACATTCATCACCAACATATAATATTGTCGGCTCAAGGACTCGGCCCGCATGGCTTTTTCAAAACGCATCACACTTGGTGAAGGACATATCACCATATATATCCAGCATCTCTTCCGTGACTTATGCATGTGGGACTAATCTAAGGCATGCTTCAAGAAAAGTAAAAAAAAATCTCAAAATTAACATTTGTAATGGCCTAAATATGGCATTTCACAGCCCGTAATGATGATTTCATGACCCTCACAACATCCAAATCGAAGTAAAAGTTGAATTTTCATGGCCCGTAAGATTTGAGTCACAACCCATAACTCAGACTAGCTTTTCACGCGAAACTAGAGATTTAACAGGTCGTTACAATAGTTTCATGACCCCTCGTATCGTTACAACTCTTGCCTGCTCCACTATTTTCCACGGCTCCATTTTAACTCCGATTTGAGCGTGATTTTCTTCGGTGGCTTTGTAATTCAATTTTCTTATTTTTTTTTGCGATAAAACACAAAACTTGAGAAGATTTCTATTTTTATAAAATTAAAGCAAATAAGAACATAAACTGATGCGTGCTATATGAAAATGAATCAAAATATGATTAAATGCATGTCTAATTATATATTGTATTTTTCATGCATTAGTAAAACTAAACTCTAGGCAATCGAAAAAAGTAGAATACGTTTGTATTTTGTAAAATTATCCAGTTGAAGGTGGACAGATGTAAGATTAGAATATGAGAAGACACAATTGAAAAAATTATGAATGTAACCTATATGTATATATAAGATAAAGCCATGCATCATATTTTTGTAATTAATTTTGGAGCTCTCTCCTTTCACCATTTCTTCTATCTTTTTTTTTCTCATTTTTTTAATTATCAAAATTTTTAATTCATTATTTGTGGTGTAACTTCCACTTTAATTTGTTTTAATACATTATGAAGACATTACCTTTGACAATGTCATCATTAATGACATCATAATTTATTTGAAATCAAATTTAATTTAAGGTGCCTTATTTAATATTTTCATTTGAAACTATTTCTTTAAACTACACCAATTTATATATATATATATATATATATATATATATATATTAAAAGTACAATAATTAAAATGCATTTAAGCTATTTAACACCTTTATATAAAGCTCATGCACAAGAGGAGGTTTGAAATTCCTCTCCATTCACCATTGTTGTTTATCTTTTTTCTCATTTTTTTTTGTTATTTATCTTTTTCCTCTCATTTTTCCCCTATTTGGAATATGAGGTGGGCTGCAGTTTTAAACTTTTGAGCCAGTCTTTTTCTTATCTAAATATTAAGTGGTTTGCGGTTTGAAACTTGGATTTCAGTTTTTTTTTATCTTCCAATTCACTACTTGAACAATTTTTGAACTTGGCTGGCCTGACTATTCATATGACCATTTTATAGAGGATCCTGCATAAGATTGAGGGTATCTGCATGATTGCTTCTTTTCCTCCAAGAACACTGTAGTTTCAAACTAAGAATGCTCATACGTTTGTTGATTTGTATTTTGTTCTTTTATCTGCCTCCAAGAACAAGGTGGATTAGTCTGAGGAGATGAAGGTCTAACATAATTAGTTTTATTTTTAACATTTCTTTTCTATTGACAGAATTATTAATGATTTCTGAACCCAAAACATAAATTTTATCCTCCCTGATTTTGCATTATACAATTGTTGTTCTTTAGTTTGAATGTCATCCAAGAGTCTTGTAAGTGAGCGTAGACTAAGACTGTAACGCCCCCAAAATCAGTCCTCATGCCACGTAGGCAGTCAGATCTCGAGGACGCTACACTACGTACTATGCTGTTGACTATACTATGGCTTTGACCATTCAACATATGCAATACATGGAAATGAATATAATAATAAAATAACCAAGAACTTTATTGCAAATGCGGAAGCGTCTAAATATCAAAAGACACCAACATTTAATAAAGATCATATGGGGGAAGGAAATGATAATAATATTCAACAGTTTTGAACAAATGACAACATATTCAATTTCAGCGGAAAATACCATAATATCCCTCTGATGCAGAGACGAATTATTTGAATAATGCAATTAAAAAGGACTGGATGCTATAGAGTTTAATAAGTCATGTGCAGCAAACTCCAAGCTCTGCGTCCTCCATCACTCCTCTCTAGGCAAGATTTTCACCTGCAAAATCCCAAATGCAGGGGCATCGAATACTCGTGAGTGAAAATGACCAGTACAATAGAAACATATGCTATAAATTGATATTCAAAACATGCTTGAATCAATAACGAACAAACAATAAGATAACATGCTTTACTATGAACATGTGATCAATACTTTGGTTGCACAAAGGCAATGAACCATTCTTCATCATGTCAATACTTTATTCTTTATCATGTCCATGCTCTGTTCTTTTCTATAACAATACATTATATTTACTATACCGTGCTCTGTACTTTACCATGCCATGCGTTACTATACTTTACTTTATCATAATTTACTGTACTTTACTTTATCATGCTTTACTATACTTTATCATATTGTATTATACTTTGCTTTACTATGATGTATCATACTTTACTTTATCATACTCTGTTCTTTTCTGTAGTAATACTTTGTCTCTACTATATACTTTGCTTTATCATGCTTCGCTGTACTTTACTTTACCATACTTTATTGTACTTTACCATGCCGTACTTTACTATGCTTTACTTTACCATGAGTTGTACCACATCTTTTACATTACTATGCAATCCTTGAAGTTCATTGTTCAAGTTCGACTTTATTAGGTTGGAATGTCAGATGTGTCTCTATACATATGTGAAACCATGATGCCCACTTTGGAGAAGGTGTAATGTCAATGCATTCTCTTTTCGAAATACAGGTGGGAGAGGACCTGTACTCCAGGAATAGCGCTCATTTAAGATCCGTAGATTTATTGTCTCATCAACTAAGCTACCTGTCCCTCTGATGCTATAACCATATAATCAATATAATGCCTTCTTTGGAGAAGGAGAGATGCCGATGCATAACCCTTTTCGGAGTATAGGTGGGAGATGACCTGTACCATAGGACTTTAAGGACCTGTAGATTCACTGTCTCCTTAGTTCAGCTACCTGCCCCTTCTCTGATTCTGTGATCCTGTCATTGGAGCTATTAATACTCACATCATAACGTTGCCGTGGTAGGGCTATTAATACCCACATGTTGATCTTCTGTATTCTTTACTTTTGACAGCACATAGTAATCCCGTGGTTTCATCTTTACTTTACATGTCTTATTTATCATCAGTGGTATTTAAAATCATGGATCATAAAAAGGGTAGAGTCAATCCCTTTTCCTGAGGTAACGACATGATGTTCTATCTCTTTGTTTCTTTATGCAAGTGTCAACCCACTCTTTAGGGTGGACAAGGCTCATTAACGTCTTTATAGTATTGAACATGACCTCAAGTGGGCCTGTCGAAGTTGGGGTTCAACTATGAAGTTCGGGTCCAGAAAGAGCATTTACATCTTTTGCAACAAAGCTCGGATGGGGTAAGGGAAACCCGAGTTGGGTCTTTTGTTTAGGATCCATGTACGTGACTCGGGCCGAGTCGGAGTTCGACTCGGGTCAGATCAATATTCATACCTTGGAATTCGGTCCGAAACCTTCCTGTCCTTGGACCGGTCGACCTAGGCCGATCGACTTAGACCGGTGAATTGATCGACTCGAACTGGTTGATCGTTCACTCTGGACCAGTCGACTGTTCTGCGATCAGGGTACACCTCCGGGTCGGTCGACCATCCCCATTGGGCCGATCGACGACTCCCATTGGACTGGTCGACCGATTAATTAGCATTGGACCATTCTTTTGACGATGCACACTACCGGATTAGTCGACCGATCTCATTGGACCAATCGACTGCACACTTGTACCTTACAAAGTTGGTCAACCCTTCTCCTCGAACCGGTTGACCACTCTTTTGTGCCTTGACATATCGGTCGACTATTATTATTGTACCTGTTGACTGCTCCTGCGATCAGTCGACCGGTCCTGTGGCCAAAAACAAAGTTGCCGGTCGATTAAACGTGACGGTGACTTCCGACCATCAGATCGTGACGGTTATAATATGAAAAGTGTAGTTTATGGTCCCTAGATCACTTTGAGATCATCACATGCATTATATGATAAAAAAATTATCACCTACAGGGATTAAACATCTAAGGTACCTTTCGATCATCGTTTTGGTTTGTCGATGCTTCCTGTGTTGATTTCTCCGGTCTTGATCGATCTCGGTAGATGAGGAGGGTGCAGCCGACCTCGAAGCGCTTTGAGGGGGGGCTCCTGTGTGCTGGACGTTCGCCGAACTCCTCCTGTGGCCACTTGCGCATGCGCGGTTCGCCGGAGAGGGAGAAGAAGAACAGGGAAGAGGAGATGATGGCGGTGGCCAATCGGGGGAGTTCGAAGGGGCCCGAGGGTTTCTCCTCGTGCTCTTTTTATAGCTGCAAGTCAGATTGATTCGAGGTGCAAATCGGAAGGCGAATCGGGGGAGGAATTCTCTCCACCGATTTATTGTTCATCATTTCTTCTTTCTTTTTTGATTCTGTTTTGAATTCAAATTCGAATTCTTTCTCTTTTTCTTTTTGATTCCCTTTCCATGTTTGATTCATTCTTGGTTTTTGACAATTGTTACAAAGACAACCGGAAAGCCACGATATCAGAAAGTTGATATATGCAAGAAAGCATGCACAACTATGGTCTTAGAAAAGAAGCAACTAGAATCATTAGGAGAACCTACAACAAAAGCAAGTTGGCATAACTGGATATGGTGTCAACAAGGAGCATAAAGACGACGACAAACAATGACTCTTGCAAAGCATTGAGGGCCTTAGAGATCATAAACAAAAGAAGCCAGATGACACATCTCTCCATGATGAGGATGATTACAACGACGATAATTACTTCGAAAAAGAAGATGAAGATGAAGGTGCATGAACTCGAGCTTCTCGACGACACCTACGTAATGGATTCACCGGCAACAAATTGCAGCAACCAAACTAAGGGCATGCACATCTCTCCATGGTGAGCATGAGAACCCCATGGTTGGTTGTAGGCATGATTCGGGGATTAAAGAGAGCAAATTAAACATCTAGTGCGCTCCTCCAGACCCAAGCATCAATGAAGGGCCTGGGCCTTGGACTTTGATCTACGACAACATATTTTTTTTTCTTTCTTCTTCCTTTTTTTTTCGCTAGTTAACGAGCTCAGCAGCTGACAAGATTAGAATAAAGCTCTTTTTTGTAAAAAAAATATTTCGTTGGATCTAGCTTGCTCTTTTTTTCGGTCATAGATCCATCATTCAGGCTATTAGCATCCGATTAATTCCATATTCGAATGAAAGTGATATGAATAAACTCTGATCAAAGTGATGATTTTGAAAATTAAACTTGGGGCTAGCACTATTGATCCCAGGACACAACTATCGGATTGTGCTAACCATTCTTAGGTTAGCTTGCTGTTTTTCTGAATAAAATTCAGAAAAGCTTCTAAGAAATGCAACATATCAATCCAACAACAATGCTTGAAATACTAATTGTTGAAATATTAGAGTCTAACTAAAAAAAAAAACAAAAAACAAAACATAAAGAAGCTGATCGCTCATCAGTCATAGAAATTGAGCGGTCAACAGTGGCTGCAATGTAAGTTGGATGGGTCATCAGACCACACTTCTGCTTACAGATATTAAAATTGTGCAGGACCGGCGGCGGAATCAGCATCCCCCACCACGAACTTTTAAATTTGTAATAATATATGAGTTTAATATTTGTATTATCATAGGTCTATTAATCATCTGATGAACAATAGATTAATTAATTGGATAATTTTTTGTGACAAAATTTTTTACATATGTTGATATTTTAAATAAAAATCTAGTTTAATTTTTTAAATATACGTTTTAGTCATCATTTATAATTCTTGTGATACACACACCTCTCTCTCTCTAGAGAGACTAAAATTATTGTGATTCAACTTTTCTACATCATTGGGTTTTTTTATAATCGAAAAAATAGTCCATGGAACGAGGAATAACATGTCTTTAACGGACTGTTTGATTGGAGAATATGTCTTAAGAAATAATAAATATTATTTTAGAGGATATAGTATTCTAATTGTATTTTTATTCTACCTTTATTTGGTTGAAAAAGAATAAATTTTATATTTTATAATAAAAAATATTTTATTATAAATAGTTTGTATTTGTTATAATAATAATATAATATATAGTTAAATAAAAAGAAATAAAAATGGTGAAAAAAGAGAAAATAACATAATGTTTTTATTCTAGTGTTTTAGAAGGATAGAGATATTGTGTTGAAGGGAGTAAAAAATGAATATTTTGTATTTTTCGAACTTTGACTGAAATAACTTTATTCTTTTTTTGTGTTTATTTATATTCCTAAGATTATTGAGATATTTCAACTTATAACCCACGATCAAATGATATACTATTTTATCTCATCCTTGTATTAGTGATTTGCTAAACAAACTCTTACTGTTTACTCATTTGAAATTGTCAAAACAATTCACGGTCAAATGCCACCTACCTTGTGATGCTGTTAGAGTGTCACCTGCATTTCCTAATTGGTGTTTATAATTTTATTACTCCGGTAGTTTCAGACCATCTTGCACTTATTCTCTAGCAAATTAGAAGTAATATCAATGATTATATATGAATCAAAGGCTGGCACAGCAATTTTACACACATTCTTACTTATATATGAATAAAAAAGATTAATATGTGCATAATATATCATGCTCTATGGATCGTTGCCGGTTGTACATGGTGAATTGGTCTTCCCAATTTTCAATTATGGGTCCACCTCTGGCAGGACCCCAAACAAAGAAAGCTGATTTTGAGTTTGTGAAGCTACCCAGAGAGGTGTTCATGGCTGGTGATCATATGATTTGACATGGCCAACATTGTATACTTGTCTGCAAGAATATATCCTGCTTAGTCTGAAGAAAGGAATCAGAAGGGAAAAAGAAAAGTGTGCAATAACTGTAGGAATCGATGTACTGTTCCAAAGCATGCATGACTGATGGGCCAGGATCATGTTGCAAATGCTGACCTTCTTAACAAACTAATACGCCCCTGCAGCATGTGTCCTCTGATCTGATGCAACCAAAAGTGTGGTCCTTGACCTTCTGCACTTTTGCAAAGATCCAAGATCCAGAGGAATTCCTGTCATCATGACATTGGACATTGCAGATGCAAATCCAGTCTACTTTCGAGTTGATTTCTTATTTATGCAAACCATATGGGCCACATCATCTCATAAATCCTACCAAAGAGAATCTCATGGTGAAATTTCTCGAGTATTGAATGGAAAGTGTCCCCCTGATGAAGAGTCATCTTAAGTAAGATTAAGTAGCATGTTAACTGAATTGTGGCAATGATGCCAACCACCACAAGCATGGTGGGACTTAGATCTTTTGGCATTCTTCTGTTGGAATCTAAGGCATCAGAATAACTTGATATATCATCTCTTATTAATAATGCCTTGAATCTGAACCCAATTGGTCCCTCTACATAGTCAGACGCTTCAGCAGAATTCTCCTACGGGGGTCTCGCTGCCCGGTCAGCGAGCCTGTGGGGGGGTCAAAGGGGGCGGAGCCCCCTAAGCGAAAATTTTTTAGGGGTATTTTGTATGTGATTCGAATTTGATTTATTTTCTTATCACGAGATAGGTCTCCTATTTTCAGGGAATTTATTTAGAGTTCCAGTCCGTATGTAATTCCTATCATCTGTCAAAGGGAGTGCCTATATAAACTCCCTAGGGGTCTAGACCGAGACTCATCATTGTAATCATCGTTATTCCATAACAAAGAGTCACCGCCGTTTTTTTCTCTTTGTGTTCTTCTGTATTTCGTGCGATCCCTCTCTCCCTCTTTTCGTAACATCTCTCATCCGGTCAATCAACATAAAGTGGACAAGCTCAGAGACATGCCAACCAAACAATGTCCAAGGAGTAAGCTCAAAGTTTCCTATCCATAATGAATTTTCATTTGCAGCTGCAGGAGACCATGTGAGAACCGAAGAACGAGTAGCAGTACATGATTGGTGCTAAAATGCCATGTCCAGGTGCAAGAAATCATCAAAGGGTGACCTGTGTTGCCACAAAACCAAGAGAAGACAAATTAGTTATTGGAAATCAATTACGGGTTCATGAGCCATTGATCCCCAAAGGCCACCTTGAAGGGATTGATATAATATATAAACAGGAAAAATGGAGAAGGGTCAAGAATGTTGCATTCTTTGAGTTCAAATGGGAGTGTGATTCTTTTGAGGACACATGATGAAAGAGCAAGAAAAGGTTGGCATGATGGTTCTATGTCTGCTTGGTCCTCAGCAGAAAAGCTACAAGGCATGCCAACTGAAGACATGGTGTTGGATCTAGAAGTACTAAAAAAAGGGAGCCTTAATTAACTCATGTCAGTGTCATCTAGTAGCACTCTGGTTTTGGGAGGACTTCAAAATGTCTTGTACCTTACCATAAAGAATTCGGTGTTTGGTTACCTTCCCTCTCATTAAATATTGATGTCTACAATATCAAATCTTCAAAACGATTCATATCATATGACTGCCAATAGTGGCATCACAGCTTAAGACCCATGGAACAGCATGAAGTATTCTTTTTGCATACACTGAAATAATCCTTGCCAACACAACAATTTTCTAACCTTTGTCCATACGCTGATGAAATCAATAGAAGACATTGTTTTATTGTGACCTCTTTTTGTAGAAATTTACGAGAACTTATTCATGTTTGCTCAAATCAAAACTTGATCAATTAAGCCCTTGCCTGAAAAAAAAGAACTGCTTTTTATCAATACCTTGCCCAAGATTAAATAAAGAGTTGTCCTAGTTTTTCTCTTAATTTTGTCTTGCATCATGGCATCTAAGCTCCCAAAAACATAGAAAGGAGCACCCCGAATGAGGCAATCATAGTAATATAACGCAGACAGAGAACAACAGAGGGCGTGCTGTTTACTGAAGTCCGGGGCATGCATTATGATTACAGCAAGCATTGGACTGCGTACCCCCCTCAACAAATTAAGGAAAAAAAGAACGCTTTCTGCGCTGACTTTAATGTTGCAAAAAATGGCAGGCATGTTGCTGCACAATGATGCTTCCATTTTGTTCCCTATTATTTTAATCCACCCACAGATTACTTAATTAATTCCCCAGCTCATAATTTGCTAAATTTTCCGTGCATGCATACATTTTGGCATTATGATTTATGAATCTTTTCAGCAACTTCAAGCTTTACATAATCACAGTAACTATACTTTTCCCTGATATTTTTGTGAACTCTAAACTCAGACAAACTTTGGATCAACAGAAATATCGAACTTTTGTATAAATTTCTGGCCATCTTTGGAGAGAGAGAGAGAGAGAGTTGAGTGATAGGACGTGGGCGAGGCTGAGCTCATGGTTCCTTCTTTTGAGATGTCTCCCTCCCGTGCATGGACCTACCGAGCAGTACGTCTGCGCCTCACGTCTCCGGCAGCGAGTGCGCCGCTGTCGGAGCCTTCGAGCTCTGTGGAGGAATCCTCGCTCATGCAAGACATGATCTCAACTTCTGAACTGTTTCGTAGCTCATAGCCATAAAGCCTACGCGCATATGTTCGAGCATACGACCTCTCACAAATATTATATTATATTATATATATAATATTGTGACTGCTAAAAAATTTGTAGGCATTTAACTTGCTGTGTTGAGAATGAGATCGATTGTCCCTTGGCCTTTTAGCAGGAAAGAAAATGGACTCTTTGTCAATGGTGTTCACAGAGGGAAAGGACAAAGGCCAGGCCTTTCCTCTTCCCAAAGAAACGGATGATGCGTCTGTGATGTTTCCGGGGACAATAATGCAGCACATACCCTTCATGGCATTTACTCGTTTTCAGTGATTGCTGCTTTCTTTTGGCAGTACGCCATGAAAAAAATGTACCTTTCCTGAGGAATCATACTTCTGTTCTGGCCCCTGTTAAACAGCTCTAACTTGGTAAATTAAAGATTGGACTTGGAACAAAAAAAATCGCTGTTATAATTGCAACCAGGATTAAAAGATGTTGATGGACGGCACCTTGCATATCCTCTTCAATTCTTATCTGAAAATAGAGGACCTCTTTCTGCAGGGGTGCTAATTTCCAACATGTGAACAATCATATCTTAAAATATGACTCATGGAAGTTGAAGAACTAAATCCATCCAGTGGATGCAGAGTTACTGCAATTATCCTCAGAAATGCGGATATGAATTTATGGACATTCTGAACCTTACCTCATGCTAATGTTCACATGGATTCATGGACTTCTCGTTACTGTACAGCATATGTTGTACTCTTAAGTGGTCCTCCTAATTCCCTGAAGTGTGAGAATAGTGTGAAAGGTCCCCACCTGAACAATGGACATCAGAAACACCATTGTGGCATAAAATTATTAGCACAAAGTGGACACTCAGAGAATAATGTACAACAGTGAGAGAGAACAGATTGATCATAGAATTCCAGGGGCTCATGTGATTTAACAAAGATGATCCATGTAGCCGACCCCACCTAGTGGGATAAGGCTTTGTTGTTGTTGTTGATGTAGTTGGTACTCTCTGATGATTCTATGGAGTAGAGCCTCTTTAACTTTCTACTAGACATATAGTATATAGGAGTCCTCTTATTTTACTCCTACCATTTGTTGGTCCTGTCTGGGGGCATCTCTTGCCTGATGCAATTGAACTGCAAAGGCTAGGGGACTGGAGTTTGTTTGGCATGCCTACACAGCCTATTAAAATATTATGGAAGGTAGCTGGGACTTCTAGTTTAAATGCTTCCTGCCTCGCCACATTGGAGATCATCTGAATGAAGCTTCATCAGAAGAGAAGAAGAGAAGACTGTTCAACTTCTGCTAAAGTGCATACAAAGAGTGTAAGAGGTTAGGACCCATCACTTCTTATATACTCCTCTACCAGTCTTCAATGAGTTGTATTAAGGTTTCTTCTGTTAGATTGCATGTAAGTGTTTGAAAAGACAGAGAGAATGTGATCTCTTATCGCATCAGGAGGGAGATTATTGTAGATTCAGAATAAGTTTTATCCGATTTTCTACTTTTAAATTCATCATTAAACTCCAGTTCCTGTAACAATCGTGGAATTCAGCTTACATCTCTTCTGTTATGTTTCTCCAATCATGACTCATGTCTAAATACATCAACCGCTTTGTCCAGATAAAAAATGAATGATTCATTTCCCCAGATATTCTGAACATACAGAATTTGTCCAAATTTTCAAATCTTACGAAAATAGCTGTCATGCAACGTCAATATGAACACCTTGATTAGCCTCTCCATCCTTTTGATAACAATTACCAATTATCTTTGTAGTTCATACCATTCTTTAGAAACACATTGTTTATATGTTTTTTTCCTATTAAATTCATGTGCAATTTTCATATATATGTAAGTTCAGCATTCCTCTACATCCATGATGAAAATGTAGTCCCACTTTAGACTGCAAAGACAAAATTCCGCCAAAATAAAAAAAAACCCTGCCAAGAAAAATAAGCATGATCGATATGTTTCACTTCCTTCTTCCAAACATGTCCTGTTGACCTACTTAATTCAATTCAATGCGAGTTCAATTTTTCCATTTCAATCGTCATGCTGTCTGGCACTTATTTGAGCATTCTATTTACATTTGGCACACTGCCATTACGACTAAAAGGTATACTGATAACTGCAGTGCACACTCTTCAGAAATCTTGTGACGGTGAAAACTGTACAGTATTAAAGTGTTTGTAACCTTCACAACACTCTCTTATGAATTGGTAATGTAATTATCCGTAGAATGCCAGCAGGTGTTGCTTAGGCATCCACTATGTGGTACCACCTTATGATCAATTGCTGTAGATTTCTTCAAATGTAGCCTCTTTCAAGTAGTCTAACAACTTTAGAAAACTTGCAGGGTTAAAGCAACATCTCTACAAATAGAATCCTAAGATCTGAACAACCTGTGAAAACATCAAGGAAAACTCATCTATCAGCATTGTTAGTACTTAACAAGACATCCAGGATCGTACATTAGAAATGACAATGGACGAGTGTCTCAAGAAGTATGATAAAGAGTGCATGAAGATGGCCATGATGAAGCACGAAGAAACCTTCAGGCAACAGGTAGGCCCTCGCCATTGCTGCATGATCTATCATTTCTTGTCGTTGTCGATAAACCATACAAGATGTTTTTTCTTACATGACTTTATGCTGATGTTTTTAGGTCCATGAGCTCCATCGCTTATATAGAGTTCAGAAGCTTCTGATGAGAGACCTCAGAAACAATGAAGTCATGAGGCCAAGGGTTCGTAGATGTGGCCAAGTTTATTTATTCAACCACCAAGAGAACAATGCCTTGACATGTCTGCCAATTGCCAGTGTTCACAGTGACCAGAGGAGGCCTGTTCGGGCACTCAACTTGGAGCTTCCTGCAGATGAGTACATAGAAAGAGCCGAGGAATATGGTGTGCTTGATGTGGAGCTAACTCTGGCGTTAGCAAACAGCTGGAGAAAGAGAGAAGATGCAACATTTGCTTCTGATTCAGCCATGAGCTTTTCTCCGTTGAAATTAACTGGCCATGAATGGGGACTGCAACAGGTTGAAGATGTCAACATCGGCTATCAGAATGGATTTAAGAATCAGTTTGAAGAAGGGACAGGGGAGGACAGGCTAAAACAGCAGGCACCTTGGCTTTTCCAGTGTCCAAGTCTGAGGATGGCTTGATGTGTGCTTCTTTGTTACAGTGTGATTAATGTTTCTAGCTGTTTGTTACTAGTCAATGAAATTTAAGATCCTTATTAGACAAACTAGAAGATTGGAAATTCCATATCTTACTAAAGATGATAATGCGTCTAATACTCAAGGCTGGACATAAAATCTGTGCATTGGAATGAATTAATGCATTAATTGAAGTTAACAAAAGAGAAGTTATTATGATACCTTAAATGGGCTAAGATACAAGTCACTGTGCAAAATTTATAGTCAACAATATGTAATTCTCGTATGCAATATCTGCAAAAATATCAGACTGGAGCATACACAATTCAGTCATCAGCTGATCAGGATATCCCAAGAATAAAAAAAGGTGTGAGGTATCATGTACCTTTAAAGGAATTTGTGTACCATGAGATGCAACTCATCAAAATATATTATCACATAAACTCGTATAAACACTATAATTTTGAGTGTTTGTTCATGTTTTCTTGTAATTTTTAACTGGTGAATTGTACCAAGGTTTACAAAATATAATTTCTTACACATTTTTGTTTTTATTCTTAAGTACAGCACTTTTAAGCCGGATCCGATCCGGATCTATTGGTGATTTAAGGTGCTTGGAGTTATCAGTAGATTAATTCGATGTCGGAACTCAAACTCGGACTACTAGCATCCGCCGGAAACTTAACTGGAGCCAACCAAATTTGATTAAATAGAGTTTTAGTTATAGTGCGAGCGAAACGACATACAAATGATTACTAAATAAATATATTTTTTCTCGATTAAACTAAAAACAAGGGACTTTTAGTGTCGTTTTAGCAAAATGACACGCAAATGGTAACTAAATAAATGTGAAGAAGAAAAAAAAATCAACCATGTGAAAGGTTTAGTTTTTTTTTTTCGGTATCTAGGAAGGTCCTAGTATAAAAAAAATAAAAATTAAAAAAAAAATTACTGCTGAGATTCAAACTCATAATCTCTCGATCAACTACAGGTGATGGTATGCACCGCTAAAGGTCAAGCGGTTAAGTTTGAAACATTTGATACTTCTTGTACGATAATTGTTAAAAGTATTAACATGCTACAACAAATTATCAAACAATTCAGAAATTATAACAAAAAAAAAATTTGTCAACTATTCCACGGAAATATTATGGGCAGAAATATTATTGTTTAAAACAATAATTCCGCGAATACTAAATTTTTATTCGCAACTCTTTTTTCCTTGTTAACTTTAGCGGATGGTCACTCCGTCGCCGTCCTTCACTCACTTCCCCTCCTCCCGAATCCAAGAAGTCGATCGACGCCGTACCCGGAGATCCCATCGCAAGCCGAATTGGAAATCCTCGGCGGCCGTCGCCGCCGCGTCGTCGTCGCCGTCGCTGTTTCCGTGATCGTCGCACTCGTCGCCGCACTCGCTAACTCTCCTCCTGCTCCGTCGTCGACCGAGGGTTCTCGAAGCTGCGCCCTACACCTGCATGCTGCTGATCCTTCATCGCCAGTGTCGGTCGCCGGGCGAAAGATCGAAATCGAGGGTGTGGCCACGGACGGAGGCGACGGCGACGACGACCGGACTATGTCAAAATCTCGGGTGTACACCGACGTCAACGTCCTCCGCCCCAAGGAGTACTGGGATTACGAGTCTCTCACCGTCCAGTGGGGGTAAGGGGGATCTTTCGAACCCTAACCGTATATTTCTTGCAATCTTAGTCGTTTCCGTTCATTGGGATTCGTGAGCTGGGAATGAGGACGCGTGTACTGCTTTGAATGCATCGTACATACATTTCATTTAACATGTCGGACTTGAGTATTCGTTGTGACTTTGTTCAAAGTTTATTAATTTCATTAGCTTATGAAGCGTCAGGATCTCTCTCACCTAATAAAAACTAGGTATGTTTATTCCCTAAGCTCAGCGATCAGGATGACTATGAGGTTGTTCGGAAAGTTGGAAGGGGGAAGTACAGCGAGGTGTTTGAAGGTATAAATGTTTCAAATAATGAGCGGTGCATCATCAAAATTCTCAAGCCTGTGAAGAAAAAGAAGGTAAGAATGCACTGTAATTTGTCATAAACTATTTTGTGCGTATATAAGTTTTTTATTTTGTCAAAAGGAATACCACATTGCATAAGGACTTTCCAAGCACAATTTGCAAGGAGCTTTCGTGATATTACTTAATACTAGGTTTTCTCTATGAATGTTTTTTCTCTATGAATGTTGTCAATTTGTTTGGGCTACAAGGTTTTTTTTTTTCTGTACATGACTGTTCCATCTCTTGCAATGATGCAATGTAGAATTTGGTGGATCACTACCATCAATTGCAAGTTAATTAAATATGATGAGCAGGGCAATCACCCTCTTTGGAAAGGTCTGGCATTTTTCCTTTTTGGAACCTTCATTTTGATTCAGGATTATCAATAATAATTTTTTAGCAGAAGAATTAAACTATCATTACCATGGTTAGATTGCTGACATAAAATACTGTGTATACTCAGATTTAAATGGAGATGTGAAAACATATAATTTATACTAAGCTTTAACCTTCCACATTTTGATCTTCCTTGTTTTTAAATTTGTTTTTTGCTAACCAGTCTCAACCTTTCTTCTGAAAATACTTTCTGCACACTTTCATGCACTAGATTGAATAGATGATTTTGATTGTTCTAAATTTGTTTGCACCTGTAAACTAACTGTGTAAGATTGATCTAGGTAAAAAATCCTTACCAAATTATGTTTGTCTATTTCTGCAGATAAAGAGGGAGATTAAGATACTTCAAAACCTGTGTGGTGGCCCAAATATTGTGAAATTGTTTGATATTGTCAGGGATCAGCATTCCAAAACTCCTAGTCTGATATTTGAATATGTAAACAGCACAGATTTCAAAGTGTTATATCCAACATTGACGGACTATGATATTCGATACTACATATATGAGCTTCTGAAGGTTTTTTCTCTGATTCAAATTCTCTCAATATACAATTTTTAAGTAATTCTAACTTGTTATTTTGCACCAAATTTAGCCTCCTCATATACAAGGAATAATTCAGTTGCTCCTCAAAAAGGAATAATTCAGTTTCCTCATAGTTAGTTGCTGATGGTAACTGATTGATATAGGCACTAGATTACAGCCATTCACAAGGAATCATGCATCGAGATGTTAAACCTCACAATGTCATGATTGACCATGAACTTCGAAAGCTCCGGCTGATAGATTGGGGACTTGCCGAGTTCTACCATCCAGGGAAGGAGTATAATGTTCGTGTTGCTTCAAGGTTAGTTTTAAATACATATAAAACATAATGAAGGTTTTACTTTTAACTTTGCAAGCTTTCCATTCAGGGCGCTGAGGCATATAACTGTGGTAGATGCCAATGCAACACCTCTCAGGAAAATCAAATTACATTACAATGATGATGATGCTTAAGAATTATCCTACTTTCTTACTATCTATCAGGAATTTTTTCACCCTGTTATGTTTGCAATATTCATGGCTCATGTGTATATATGCTTGTGACATTTATGAATCTTGATTCTCATAACCATCCTCTTATTTGTCATGACTGTCACATCTTAGCATTCACAAATAACTCGTTAATAATATGTCATAAGTCTCTCAAAAAAACCAAATAAATAAATAAACAATGTCATAAGTGCAAGCTGAAAATGTATTATGGATCTCTATATATAATATGTATATTATATTACATATTATATATATACACACACACACACATATATATATATATTATATATGTGATCAGGTGTTGAAATAAATGCATATGCAATGATATTACATCTTTAGCTGGATTGAAATTTCGATATTGGAGATGGAGTCCCTCGTAAAAAAATCTGGAGGAGTATCTGGTTATGTGATCCATTTTGGAAATTTGAGCATATTATTAGAAGGAAGATATAGGGAGGCTTAACTTTCAAGCCATCTTGCTGTATTTTTCATGCAAAAGGGAAAAAGGACATTTTTAAGGTGTATAAAATTACATCTACTACCTGAAAATGACACTAACCAGCCTTTTTACTAGAGATACCAGCTAATTATTAACCTTCCATGCCACTTACATTTTCAGCAACGTCATGTTTGGAGTAGTAATGTCGGTGACTTATTTTAAACATATCATCCAGACATGGTGTTCATCAAATTGTTTCTGATTACCCTCTCAAAAAAAAAAAGTTTGTGAATAAGTTGGTTAGCAAAATAATTTGTAAAAGACTTTCAGAAAATAGTTTGTAAAATTAAGCCTATGGCTATTATATTCTCTCCCTGATCCCTGGGTTTGTTTGTTTTTCTAAATATTTTGGGATAACTGGTGCTATCTTATCTGTCGAAGATGTTTTTCATTTTGAAAGCTATCTTTGAAAGATGTTATTCTAAACCAAGAAGTCTTGTGCTATCTTCAACTATAGTAGGAAGTTGTTAGTTGATGATATGATCTACATGTTATAATTATTTTATTTAGGCTATTCTGTAATAATATATATAGATGTGATTAATTATACTTCCAAAATATACATGCCTATGAACTATAATAATGTGGAATATGCAGTCTGTGATTTCTTCTTGCATGTGTGTTTTCAGGATTTAAAGTTTCAGGGGTCACCAAAGTTTTGCAAAATTAGTGTTTGGTTATTCATGTTTAGTTTCAATACAAATTATTAAACATTTATAAACTCGTAAACTCATATTTTAGATCACTCAACTTCTATAAAATCATGATTTGAACAATTTATATTTAGATATCAATATAGAAGCCACTAAACAATTTATATTTAGGGGAGCTTATGTGGCATATGCCACGTCATCCAACTTAAAAATAAAGATATATTTTGATTTAATAAATTTTATGTTTAAAAATAATCTATGCGAAGCATTTTTTGTTTAATAATATTTACAATTTTCAAATACTAAAAAAGTGAAAAAATATATATATTTAAAATGGTGATCTGATATGTGCCATGTAGGCACCATATGTGTCAATAAAATAGTTTTAAAAAATGAGTTTGAAGTTTTTTTTTGAGGGGTTGAAGTAATAAAAGTTGAATGACTTAAATCTTAATTTTGCAAAGTATGAGTGACTTATATATTGAAAACCAAAACTAGGTGATCTGAAGAATGATTTTGCAAATGTTCAATGACTCATGGCATTATAACTCCTGTTCTTATTTTATAAAGATGGAACTGTGATGGTCCCACCATCACCGTTGGTGCAATTTTCTTCATCGCTGAAAAAAACCCCTCAAAAGAACTCCTGTTCTTATTGATTGTAATTCTCTTTCTCTCACTCAGATATTTCAAGGGGCCTGAACTTCTTGTTGATTTGCAAGATTATGACTACTCTTTGGATATGTGGAGCCTTGGATGCATGTTTGCTGGAATGGTATGTGACATTTGTAGGCTATCCCTGATCTTTTTTTTTAGGGGATGAATGCAATCTCCATACTGAAGTCAATTTGATATGACATTTTAGATCCCATTCTTGTTTCGTATCATTTTCAGTAATGGTTTCTGTATCTTTGGTCTTGAGTAGATATTTCGCAAGGAACCATTCTTTTATGGCCATGACAATCATGATCAGCTTGTTAAAATAGCCAAGGTAATCATCATCTTATTTTATATTTTCCTGTTCCAATGTGCTTTTGTGGATCATGAATTCTCGTTGCTGCCGTAGCTGGCAGCTGCTATCCCTGTTGACCTAAAAACAAGATCTTGTGTAGAATTGTCTCTGTTGACTTAGTGTTGCTTTGGTTGTGCATAAGGGATCAGAAAATAAGTAAACCATAAGCATTGTCTATTTCCCTTCCCCTCTTAAGTCTAGACCTTTCCAAATTTAAAATACATTTACATGAGTAGCCTCCAGGCATAATTTATTGGTTAAATGGCTATATAACATAAAGCATTAACTTTGACCTGCTAACTTTTTTCTGAAGTTTCTCTCTAAAAAAACAAAAAAAAAAGCAAGTTTTTCTGGAGTAACCTCTTGTTTAAAGGGGTAGATTTTGACTTTTCTTCTTCAGGTACTAGGGACAGATGAACTGAATGCGTACTTAAACAAATACCGTTTGGAGCTTGAACCTCAGCTTGAAGCTCTTGTTGGGAGGTATGTCTATAATGTTACTAACCTTTTCACCTCATTCTTTCTTTATGTCCATTCTGGTGATGACTATGATTGCATTTTCAAACTGTTGACAACTGAAATAGCCTACCCCTAGAAAAACAACAGGGTGATTGAATCTTTTACTTTGTAATCTGTAGGCACAGTCGGAAGCCATGGTCTAAGTTTATTAATGCTGACAACCAACATCTAGTCTCACCAGAGGTGGTTTCTGCTTGATGTTTACCATCATTTAAATGAGCTATTATCAGTCAGCTCTTTGTTTATTTTTTTCCTATTCCTCTGGTATATTTGAATGCAGGCACTAGATTTTCTTGATAAGCTTCTGCGTTATGATCACCAGGATAGGCTTACAGCACGTGAAGCTATGGTATAATTTGATTTTCCTTCATCAGTTTATTTTGTTTACTATGTTTGGTTTGTAATTTAATTTTAAATACTACAACATTTTAGGACAATCAGGGCGAGCACTTTAAATTGTAATCTTCCATTGTTTTTAAATGGGATTTTATAATTAGAATCTCCCTTCTGGCAACCAAATTGGCTCGTTTTAGTTTGTTTTTAGACATAAAGTCTTTTTGGGGTGTCATCATACCTGCGTACTTTCTTTATGTTGCTCTAGATAGTCAAAGGCTAAGGACAGTATAGTTCTTGGTCTAGAGAAGCATTGTCCTTCAAGATGCAAAGTTCCTGGCATGTCGAGAGAAATTAGTTTTCAACTAGTACTGATTTTTTTAGGGCTATTTTCTTTAACACTTACACTGTAACTTTTTCACATCTAACTCTAGATTCACAACTATAGATTCACAAATTTAGATTAACTCTAGATTCCAAATTTAAGGGCTATTTCCCTTCCCCTCTATAGATTCACAAATTTTAGTCCTTTAATTTGTCTAAATTTGACACTTAAGTCTTTCTATTAAATTTCATGTTATCTTCTTTTAATTAATTATGAAATACCATTTTTGCTCTTACTTTCTTATTGCATTAAAAATGATTAATATGGTAAAAGTAATAATATTTTATGCATTATCATGCTCATGTTAATATTTTTATTTTTGATAGTTTTCTCTTATATTAAAAAAGTAAGGTAAAATTAATATTTCATACATAATAGAAAAGTAACTTAACATAATTTTGAATAAAACTTCATGAAAGGATTAAAGTGTGTCAAATTTGGAGCTTATGGATTAAAATCTATAATTGTTTAACGCTGGATGTAAAAAAAGTTATAGGTGGAAATAACCCTTTTGTTGAAGGTAGGCCTTGGCGAACTAATAGAGCAAGATCTATTGGTGAATAATATACCGAAAGGTTTGGTTACTAATAGAGCGGAATGACGTCGTATGATCCATGTAGCCGACCCCACCTAGTGGGATAAGGCTTTGTTGTTGTTGTTGTTGTTGTTGTATAAAAAGCATTTGTCTGTATTTCAAGATCAATTGAAAATGAAGAAACACAAACTCATGTTCTTGTTGAACTCGATCATTATTTCTTTGATGCTTAAAAAGAGTAGCTTGAGAAACTTATACATGGGAGTTAATATTGAATTATCGACTTCAACTGATTATCCATACCAGTTATGTTACAGTATTGCACTTAGTGATGTTGGGATGATTGGTTCACACCTCTTAGAATATCTAAGGTAAGAAAAATTTAAACACATAATGACTGCTTGATGTAACAGTTTGAGGATAGGCAGCATCCGTTCGGAATCCCGGTCTTTATTCTTAGAGAAGGCAATTCAGTCTGTCTTTTGGGTAACTGTCCCATTTTTAAGTTTACTTTGTGATAAGTCCACCAACAAGGAAAAACAAAAGAGAATATAAACGTAGCTGTCAAGTTTTCACAGCTAGGAACATATGAAGCAGGGTACTCTGGTTCCTTTCACATACCTATAATGTACCCAGTACCCAGTACTCTGTGAGCTCTTCTGGATACCAGGTACTCTGTGAGCTCTTCCGGTTATGTTAAAAGTGCCCTCCTACCCTTTCCCTGATGCCCTCATAATTTAAAATGGAATTCTAGTGATGGGAACACTTACATTGAGTGTGTGGGTGATGACGAGATTGCCTCAGGAGGCATAGTTGTTGATGTCTAGGTAGAGAAGATCCTTGAATGGCTATGGACTTCTCTGCTTGATAGAATGCCTTGAAGCTAGAAGATTGTGCTTTGCAAGGCTTCCTCTCCAACGCCTTTGTAGTGGGCAACAATTGAGGCATTAGATTGACATCTAGAGAAATAAAAGAGACTGGTCTAGGCAAGTGGAGGGATTACAGGATTGACTTGTCAAGGTCGGAGCTTCAACAAGATACCCATGTTCTTTTAGTTAGCTTTAGGAATCGGTGCACTAGAAATGGTATGTGCTTGTCCATGTGGTAGTGCCATGACAGCACTTTGAAGGAATTTTCAATTAAAAATTTTTTGTGTCCTGGATTTGAAGCAAAATGCGTCCTATGAAAGAAATTTGTGATAGATTTGAAACATAAGGGAACCTGATGGTCTTTTCTTTTCCTGAATTCTATTTATTTTTCAATTGAATTGAGGCATATCAAAGTCAGCAATGATAGTGGCGTTGTGATTTTTCTTTTATTTTTTAGTGGCATGATTCCAAACGTCTTCCTGCACATTCATACCCTGGAAGCATTCATAATTGGTGGTATGAATGTTAAAACTGGAATTTGGTTTAGAAAATGAATATGCAATGTTTTTTTAGAACGAAATATGCAATATTTTTTAGAACGAAATATGCAATGTTTTCATTAACTTTGTGAAGTTCATGAACTATAGTTAGACTTTATTGGACACGCCTAAGTATTTTTTTTTTTCTCCTGTGATCTGCAGGCACATTCATATTTTCTTCAAGTGAGAGCTGCAGAAAATAGCAGGACTCGCACACAGTGATTTGGTACTCTATATACCGCAAGTATGTTTGGTGTCAGTCCTCTCTTCCACTCTGGGTGGGTAACTCTTTTTCTGGATGTGGAGAGTGGTCTATACATAGTTCATCTTTAGGAATTATATAAACGCATTGATACTTGTTAGCAGTATTTTCTTCACCTGTGGTCACTGGATGTGAGAATAAGCTCCTCAGGGACGATTGATTTGTGCATGAAATGGTCGGATAACTTGATTGTGGATGATTTATTGATTATGCTTTACAATTAGTTCGTCCTGGTACGCTATGATTACATTTCCTCGCTTTCAACCAAAATTGCGTGCATTTGAGTTTTGCTGCCTTAAATTACTATTATGCATTAGATACTATTAACATCACAGTTATTATTTATTAAAAATGAAACAAAAATATTATTATTTGTTATTAATCAATAAGACGCCAGAGCACCTTATTATTTCTATGTTATTTTAAAACATGTGTTTTAATATCAATAAGAATGTATCAGCATTCTTTTTAGTATTATTTAATTTTATTTGAAAATTAATTAGCACTATCTATCATAATAAGTAGTGTATGATAAATTTCTATAGTTAATAAAAAGAATTATCCTTGTTTATCCTATAAAAAGAATCATTTTGATACGAAGGTTAAAAAAATAAGCAATCTCTGATCAAATTAAAATGATGTAAGTATGAGATTACATGTGCAATCGTATATTGTACCTTAATATGTTTCTTTTCTTTATACACATGTACACGCGCGTGTTAGAAGCAAACACAATTTATTCCGTGAGCTTACCTCACATTAAAATGCACTTTATATGGAATCCGGGGAGAGAGAAATTGCAAAATGGTTCTCTTCGATGACAAATTGCGCTGAAGGTAAACTCACGATTGGTGACAGTACTTCTTGCAAGAGCTTGCCAGCAAAAGCTTTGGGCGTAGGAAAAATCGAGTGCTCCAATGTGATCAATTCGGATATACGCACGTCATATGGAATTCTTGTTTTGATCATGTGGACGGGGCTCTTTGGTACGGGGCAGATCAATAATAATGAGCTTTCTTCTTGTCTTTTTAGTCAAACATTCATTTTTATTATTTATGGACCCTACCATTATGTAACGGGATTAAAATATTTTGTATGTTCTTGATACCACTTGTTCCTAGTTCTCACTAATGGGACAAGTAACATTTGTCACATGATCCTAATATTCACCCTCAGTTAGTGGTCATATGACCCTAATTCCTACCGAAAAAAATGGAACTCAAGTACTGTAGTAACTTTTGGTTTTCTTTAATATTTTTACTCGGCAGGTCTCTTTTTTAAATAAGTTTTTCCTTTTGTTTCTTTTCTTGTTTTCACATTTTTACATCACTCTCACAAAATAATTTATTTATTAATATACTATATTTATTATAAAATAATTAATTTAATATTATTATTACTTATTTTTCATAAAAAATTAATTCTATGTTAAATATATTTCATTTAAAAATAAATTTTATATTTGAATAATATATTTTTAATAAATAAAATTATTAGTAAAAAAGTAATTTATTATTATTATTATTAATTAATAAAATTGTATTTTATATTTCTAATACTTATATTTTATTCTAACACCCATTAAAATTAATCTATCATATCAACATTTTTATATCACATTAATTTTTTATTTTCTCATCGTTACGTTCCACTCCATTTAAATATATTCCAAACTAATCCAAATTTAATTACTCATGTAAAAGTCGAAAGAACTATTCAAATGGTATCCAATTGTCCTTGATGACTAGGAAATATCATAAGTTGCGTTTCACATCGAGAACTATGGTTGGAACCCCTAGTTCCAAAAAGTTCATCCAAACACACATATATAGGTTTAAAAAGTGACACCAAAAATTGATCAAATTCTTGCTTGAGACTATTTTTTTAACCCTATTTTTTAAACCTTTATATATTATGCATTAACGTATTAGTATAATTAATTTATATATTATATATTAACATCTAATCTATCAATTCCATCATTATTAAGATTTGATAATAAGTATTCATTTTTTAATTATTAATTATAGTTTAGCCAATACAACAAAAGTAAAATAGTATTTGTAATAATTACATGAATTAATATAAAATTAAAATCATAAATATGCATAACAATAATTTTTTTAAACTCAATAATAGAATTACTAATTGAAGCAAGTTAATATTAGTATAACTATAACTATTACACTTAGGAAAAGTAATAAATTGTTGCAATAATTATTTTTTTATATTTATATAGTAATTTTGTATATTTCTGGAAACATGAACCAAATTTTTCTTTGGCTTTCTTTTTTCTTTTCAAAACTTTTGTTTTCAGTTATTTTTTTAAATATATATAATATATATCTATTAACACATTATCATTTATATTATAAAAGAAAAATCTTTTAATTAAATATTAAATAATTATTTTATTAATTACTTATTATACTTTAATTAGTATTACTATAATACAATATTATTTATTAAAGTATTTTCTTACATCATCTTAAATATAATATTTTTATATTATAGAAATAAATTTGTCTTTCTAGTTCTTATTTTTTTATTCAAACACTCATTAGAAGTTATGTATCAAATCACTTTTTATTTTTTTATCCTTATATTTTTCATCCAAACACTAATAAGAATCAATTAGTTCATAAGAAGTAATAAGATTTTAGGTTCTTGCCTTCTTATGTATTATGCTGAGGCAAATGAAGCAACATATTTTTTGTTTGAGGAATTTTACTCGCATTTCTAAAATGAATGCTTTGTGACAGAAGTTTCCTTTTCACGGGATGTACCTAGACTTTTTTGGTGGCTTTTCTAATGTTAATGAATTTTACTTGAAAAAAAATCACTCTTTATAAACAATTATATCTCTTATTATTTTATGCCATACAAAATGATAAATATAAATGCCCCTCTTTTTTAAGGCATTCAATATAATGCTTTTTTTCTTCGAATTTTCAGCTTTCAGTTCTTATGATGGTAAAATAAATATAAGTTAAACATAATATTTTTCTACTTTCTACATGTTATTTATTTTCAATTTTTAAAATATTAATTTTTAAGAATCTATAATAATTATATTCTTTTTTTATTGCCTGTCCACTTTTTAAATAGTTTTAAATTTTTTAAAATATGCAACTTAAGCTTTATTAGAAATCATATTTTGATTAAATCTAAAATATAATCATACTACGCATGATTATCAAATTTTAAATAGTTTTAAGCAAGATTTCGTCAGATACGAGAAAAAAATATTAAAGATTGTAAAGTTTGAAATATATAACTAGATATTAAATTACAAGTTATCAATTCGGACAAGTTATATTTTGATAGATATATTTCAAAAATAAGAAAACACTCAATGCATATGTTTCTATGCAAGTGAATTGAAAAGAAATAATAATATCATATTTCAACCGAGTAAAATGCATGCAGAGAAATTGGAAAATGTTTATCCTGAACAATTGAGGTAAATTAAACGGATGATCCCTCAATTTTAGATCAATGGTCTTTTAACTTCAATTTATAATTACATTGTCATCGAACTTTATTTTTCTTGTACGCTTTACCCTCCGATCGCCAATAGCCCGATTATAATATCGATGTGGCATAACAAAATAATATAAAACATAATAAAATAATTAAAAATAATAAGAAAAAGAGGTGGCAGAGTCGGAGGGGAGAAGGGCGGCAGCGCATCCTCCCCATGTCCCCTCCGATGCCGGAGAGGAGGGGAAAGGTGTCAGCCCCAGATCGTCCCCTCTTCTCCTTCGCCGGACATGAGGGAGAAAAGGAGGATGTCGACCCCCCTTTTTCTTCTCCGTGGCTAGAGGGGGCGCCGGCCCCCCTTGCGACCTGCGAGTTTGCTGGTGGGTGTCCCCTTTTCTAATTTGCAAGGGGGCCGATGGCCCCCGCCCTTTCTTCCTTGTCGGCGCGCAAGAGAGGAAGGGGGGGGGGGGGGGGGGGGGGGGGGGGGGCGTCGGCCCCCTCTCTCGCATGCTAATGAATGGGGGTGTTGGCAATCTTGCAAAAGGGATGACGACAACGGCTTACGATTGCTGCCTCCTTTTTACGCATTTTTTTATTAATTTATTATATATTTATATTATTTTTCTTGTGCCACATCATCTTCATGATTGGGAAATTGGCTATTGCCAATTTGGAGGATGACATGTGAAAGAAAACCAAAGCTCATGAACATTTCAGTTACAAATTGAAATTGGAAGATCGAATAGTTATTGCACCCAAAGTTAAAAGACGATCCGTGTAATTTACACAGACAGTTGGCTTTGGAAATAAGAAGTGATTATTCATCTTATTTTATGGGATTTAATGAGCGTCCGCCCTAATGAAATGGGAGGGGGGGACCGTCCATCCTACATTAGCGTCCATTGAATGCTAGATCAACAGTCGCTGCTCACCCCATCAACAAATGTGATTCAATAGGTAGCTCTAAATTGTCGGTCGTCGACCTAGGCCTGTTGCAGTGCCTTCGGCTAGGGAACCATTCACAATTCCTATTCCAGCGAAGCCCACTTCCTCGTACCCTTGCTTTTTCAACAAGAGTTTTTCTTCCTACCAAGCCCTTAGTGTGGTGTCCAAGTGGGGATCAACGAGAAGGTGATCTCCAAGCCATGGGCACGAGGAGAGGGGTTGAGATCGGCAGTGAGTTTAGGCCGAAGTAGGCGACGACCAAGATTGTCAATATCGCTTTTCAAGGTAGGATCGTAAGGGGCTTTGATGATCGTAGGATCGGATCGAAGATGGTAAGATCCTACCTCATGAATAAAAAAATATTTTTTAATATAAAATAACTAAAGTAATATTTTTATTCATAAATGTTACTTTTACATATAAGTTAATTAAACATTGACCATTAATATTTTATTCATATTTTCAAGTCTAATAGATATTTTTTTATATCGCGTGAAAGACAATATAATATATTCTTAAAAAACACTAAAATAATAAATATAATATTTGATCTTAACGAACTATAATATTTATTAAAATGTAATATAATTCTTAGTATACATGTAATTATAAAATTTAATTTTGATGAAAGATAACATAGTATTAGATTCATAACATAACATTAAATTATTAAAATTCATGAAAGTGAGACTAACATATACATTATATATATAAATAAAATAGTTAAATGAAATTTTCTCAAGGTCATTTATGTTTATTTTTAATTTTTTATTTCGAATAAGTAAATTTGTATTAATATTATAGGATTGTAAAATCTTACCAATCTTAAGACCCAACTATAGATCCTACGTTTAAGATTCTCCAAGTAGGATCGAGATCATTTTCTGTTCGGAGGATTGTAGATCTTATTAGCCGGATCAGGATCAAAATAACCATGATGATGACGAGCTCCTACGGGACAACAAGGATGATAGTGAGCGCAATGACGGCATGCGAGTTCCAAGATTGGCAGCCGGGAAGGTGGAAGGTGAGCTCCGTCATCGAGGGGGTGGGGGGGGGGGGAGTTGAAGACGAGCATTGAGAGGGGGAGATGATGACGGGAGAGCTTCTAGGGAACAAAATGCCAACGACGAGGGACAATAACGAGGACGGTAGTGACGGCGCATGAGCACTATCGACAGCAAGAGGGGGGGGGGGGGGGTGAAGATATGCGTTGGCAAGGGGGAGGTTGAAGATGGGCGTTGAATCGAATCTAGAATGCCCATTTTTTTCAAGAACCGTCCATGAACCGCGTGTTGATGGACGCTAATGTAGGGAGGATGATCCCCCATTTCACTGGGGGACACCCATTAAATCCTATTTTATGTCTCTTGCATGGCATAAAAAAAAGGGTATAATGATATATAAAGAGTGACATTAGGATATAAAGAATAGTATTTGAGGCGCCCTTGGAGAAACAAAAAAATAATTAGAAAAATTAAATAATACGAAAATCATTCAACTCTCTAGCGGGTATGCAGACTGAAAGCATAACTTGTTTTCAATCGAATCTTGCATAACTTCGAGGATCATGATACTCGAATACTGAAATTATCACTATGATATAATATTTAAATATCTTAACTCAATAAATTCATTAGTGAAATGTATCACTGAAATGATAAATAGTAATTAAGGTGAAAATAGATGGCACTTTTTCTAAGTTATCTTAAAAAGATTTCTACAAGCTTATTTTTTAAATGGTTATATTAAAAAACATGAGATCAAAAGAATTTGATAAGATTGTAATATCTTAAAATTCTACTGATAGAGATCCATTAGCCTCGAAAATGATAAGATTTCAAATCCTTTGACAACCCCGAGACCCAAGCTGAACTGAAGAAAGAACTACAACCTTACGCAATACTTGTCAATGTGTTTTCAACTTCTAATATTTGTAGTTAGGCTTCATTTGATGAGAAATCAGAGCAACAACAAGAAGGTAAAGGTTATTCTTTTTCATGTTTAAACTGATGGAGGATAAGGGAAAAAGTAAATCTTTTTTTTCTCTCGGTGCAAAATAACACCGAAAATATATTTTAATGTTATAATAACTACGATTTACCAAATATTAGCTAGATTTGGCAATAAAAATATTGCTCCATATAACTTATTCTACAAGGAATGCTCAAGTATCTGAGCAGCTTTCAGTCAAAATGGAGAAAAGAGGTATGATTCTAACGTTGGGCAAGCTTATTTCTCGCGTAATTGAAATCACATTACACTGCAGTCAAACACAAAGGTGTAGGCACAAAGATAGTCCAGTAAAAAAGGTACACCTTTTACAACATCACACATCCATATCGTAATCCATACTACATTGCAATGTGGCTGAAGAACAAAGTTCCCTTGTGGTTGATGCTACTTCTGAAGGTGGGGAAAACACTGATAAACATCTGACTTTGGATGTTTGGCTTCGGCGTGCTCCCTGCACTTAACTTCGGATGTCGTGCATATGAATGTCTGCATACAAACTTTGCACTGCACAAATAATATATAGGAAGTGAATCAAGGAAGAGGAAGCGGGAAGAGACTTCTAATGATAACAGACCTCTAACGAACAAAATATTTCCCTAAAAAAACGAACAAAATATATTCTGCCATAATTGGAAAACTAAACTTAAGAACTCCAACAGCATTATTAAGCAGAAAATATACAATTAATGATAAAGCAACATTAGTAACTCATTCCAACTGAGTTGACATTGACCTCTTGCTATTTACATGACACTAGAGCCATCATAAAACAGCCGCACTAAAGATATAATTAAGCTCCTACCAAAAGAAAAGTATTAACTCAAATATCAGTACTCGAGAGATGTGAAGAAAGCATTCGTAGAGAATAAGAAATTCAAGCAAATCAAAATAGATTGCATGTCAGAACTTAGCCCTCTTTTTTCCTATTGTCCTTTTGAGGTTCCAGTTGTTTGCTGTCAAATTGTCACAAACAAATAAACTTGACAGGACAACAGGCCTGGCACATGCTTCTCTTAGACATAGATTGGTAAGATATGTTTTTTTAACACGAAGTAAATAAGATATGTTGACATGTTGTAGGAACAGGAATACCAATCTAGTTATACACTTCACGGGAAGATGAAAGATTGCAGCTTGGAGGTCAATCAACTATGCTTCAGCAAGTAAGAATAAGTATGACTACTGTCAAGTGCCCATATTGAAGCTTAGTAATTAAGTTGATGAATTGTTGTAATGGATGTCAGATATTTTAACATCATGCCTAAGACAACTCCTGGAATTTTCGACCAGTAAGTTATCACACGTCTATGAGATATTCTTGTGGAGACGAATTCACAACTGGAGCTCATGAACAAGTTACACCAATGTATTCATTATAACCTTGATGTTCCAGAGGGGTTTGATATAACTAATGACGGATATGATCAAGAACTCATCACTGTGTTAACAAAAAATAGTTTACCACACTGTAACATCCAATTGGGTTAAAGAAATTGCACTTATGGTCCTACTTGTTGTTCAAGTTGTTTCCAAACTAAAGATCAGTAGTCACTATTATTGAGACCAAACAGTAACATCAAATTGGAAGTGTGGAACGAATGCATATAATTTCAATCTATCTACACCAAACAAGTTATGACTCCTAAAAAGAACCTTTTCATCGTGATCGCAAGTATACTCCAACTTAAATTTTGAGAGGGAAACATAAATGGAAAGAGAAGAAATAATCTGCAAGGATCTGACGGGAAACACACCACATAGAGGCCAACAATCCCCAAGGATTGATTAAAGAGGAGCGCATTTATTAGCAACAGTAAATTACACCTCACTATGAGACCAAACAGATTGGAGAAAAATTTGAAGAGAGCACAAGTCTAGATTTTCATTCGTTGTCAACGCCTCACCCAAATCGTAAGAATAATTAATTGCACCAATCAATAAACTACAGAACAAATTACTCAATCCTTGCAGAGACCTACAAACCCTAAATTTGCCCATAATTTATGATTGCGCCAAGGCTCATGAGATCCCAAATCCAAAGTCGCCCATCCGACGAGAAATCGAGGATCTAATTCGACGAGTAAACTAAAAAATCACACAAAATTAAAAAAAAAAACAAAAAAAAACCTGGATGGACATCGCCTTCTTGTTCGTTTCCAGTTGGCTACCTGAAATCCAAGAAATCCGAAGAATCGTAAGCTAAAAACAACGACGAAAAATGAGAAAACTGAAGAACTCCAAGAAAAGGAAGAGATCGAGAAACGAAAAGAAAAAAAAAAGGGAAAAAGAAAGAAGAGGCGACGAACCCTTCGAAGCCTTGTTCTTCTCCATGTTCCTCTCGCGCGCCATCTTCGACTTCTGCCCGTTCCCTCCTCCCATCTCTCTTCGTTGCTTCGGTCTGCGGGAGCGATAGAGAGACGGAGAGAAGCAAAGTGATCGGCGCGACGCGGTAACTAAAACTAAAAAGGACGCTAAGCTGATCGTGAGCGCAACGGGGTCGGCTAATTTATACACTCGCTGGTAGTCCTACAGTGGATTTAATATTTGTTATATTACTAACGAAAAAATGCTATATTATATTATATTATATATAAACCCCTAATAATACAAATATTTCCCTGAATAAGAATTAATATATGTATTACATTTCACGATGAATACTTTGTTAATACAAGATACCGCAAGAAACTGTCTTTTTTATTTATTTTTTCCTATATTATATTATGTTAATATTATTATGAAGAAAAAAAAAGCATTTGTGCGCATGACATAAAAATGGGGGGTTGGTAACTAGAACCTTCCATCCAACTAATGGCTGGACCCCTTTATTAAGACGCCCACGCTCACGAGTCGCGACCACGGGGAGGCGCACATGAGAGGAGAACCTCAATAGCTGTTCCACTTTTCTAGTTATGGTCGAGTTAGATCAAGTTTTCTGAGGTTAAATAGTTTTGGGCGCCCGTACTAAACGTTTGAAAGATAATTTACGCACTTTCTATTTATAATTTTTTAAATAATATTTTTAACAATTTAGATTAGCATCGTACATGGAATTCGCTGCTCATACTGTAGACCACTCTCTTTGGCATATTAAGATGAACGTGTGTGGACTTGAGTCTGAAAGAAAGAGGCGTGCTACTGTTAGTGCTAAATGTGGGGGCAGCAGCTTGTTTTTGACTACTAGTCTATAAGGGTTGGGATTAATGGAGAAGATATAAATGGGAACGGGTGGTTGGCAGATCGGCAGTAGACTTGTTCGTTCTACTAGTGGAGGAAAAGGAAAGTTGACAGATGTCGGCGTGGGCTTCATCCATTTCTCCCACATGTACAGAGTGCGCTCCCTGGCTGTCTTCCACTGGTTGCATCAAACAGCGGTCTCAGTCTCACCTCACTCACGTCCATGAATTCACAAAAAGCCAGGAGAGGGGGGTTGACAGCAGAAAAAAGGCAGCCTACAATTTATTCCATTCATGATGCTGTTGTTAGCATTTGAGAGTACAATTAAATCAAAAAAAAAAAAAATCAAGAAACGGAAAGAACGTACCAAAAATATCACATTATCAGAGCCACGTTGAAGACGTTTTGGAAGTTGGAAGTACCAGTTGTTAGAATTCAGCACCGACGCTAGAATCTTGTAGCTAACTTGGTTAAAATAATACGTAAAATTATGAGTACAAATTATCAGCTGTAGCAAATGATTTACTTTATTTATTGTGGAAATTATGGCCTATAAATAATCATCAATGGGTGGCCATTTGGAGCAATGAATCCAGCTGAAGTACAAGTGGTCTCTAGTTAGTGATATAGTGTCAAGTAGAGAGAGGAGTCTTGAGTGCAATATGTTGTGAGCTCAAGAGAGTGGAAGCAGTTAGGTGTTTTGGTAGGAAGTTTTTGGGAGTGAGTACGTGAGGTGTTTAGTAGAGTAGAGTGTGTGGTAGTTGTACTATCCTTCTTTGTATTAAATGTGATATTATTTTTTTGTTAAAAGTTATTTGGTTTAGCTAGATTCTCTACAAGTGTTATCATAGCAGATGGGCCCGTGGGGAGATTCTATCAGTTCGAGGTCTTGAAAGATCAGGTTACGCGGAGACTCTGTCGGTTCGATAACACGCATGAGGAGGTTCTGGCGCAGGTGCACAATCTGGGATTGTGAGAAGTCTTGCAAGATTAAAGTACGTGGAGACTCTGCCAGTTCGAGGTCCTGAGGAGGTTCTGCCGGTGCACAATTTGGAATTGTGAGGTGTTCGAGTCGAGGACTGCACTTACTTGGTTGATTGCTGAGCGTTCAACAAGTCACCATGGCAGATATTTTAGGTATGACAGGTGGAGTAAGAAAATTAAATAATCAAAATTATAGCTATTGGAAGACATGCATAGAGTCTTACTTGCAAGGGCAAGATTTATGGGATATTGTCGGCGGGACCAAAATGATGATGCCTGTGGATGCTGAAGCACGGAGGAAGTGGCGCATCAAGGCAGGCAAAGCTATGTTCATTCTCAAGACGATGATAGAGGAGGAGTTGCTAGAGCACGTTAAGGACGCTGAGACACCTAAGGCTTCTTGTGATGCGCTTGCTGCACTATTCTCTAAGAAGAATGACGCTCGACTTCAGTTGTTGGAGAATCAACTTATGACGGTATCGCAAGGCGATATGATGATTAGCCAATATTTCATGAAGGAAGCGTTAGCTAAGCAAATGACTGGAGTATCAATTAAGAATGAAGAGGAAGCACTCTTCTGCTCCAGAAGAAAAGGACGAGCACAAGAATGTCAACAAGGTTGGTAGAGGCATGGGCGAGATAGAAGTCCACATCAAGGGTGAGCTGATCAAGAATCAGATAAAGAAGAGCAAGAGGAGAAGAGATCTTATCGACAACATGGTCGCTGCTACAGTTGTGACAAGAAGAGCAAGAGAAAAGATCTCGATGACAAGAAGGGCGTTGCTACAATTGTGGTAAGAAAGGTCACTTTGCCCGTGATTGTCAACATAAGCATGAAGAAGGAAATGCTGCAACTTCTCATGAGAATCAAAGCGAGGAAGAGTGGGATTTCGAAGCGTCCTTGGCAGTTGAAGAAGATACCATCCTTGGACAAGAACGAGATTCCAGAGAATCAATAGAATTTGCAATGTGTAACATCGAGAAAGTTGTGTACGATAGTGAAGAAGAATGGCAAGCACTATTGCCAACTGAAGAAAGTTTTGAAGAAGAGTTTCACTTCACACATGAAGCTGATCAAGATAATCTCAATGACATAGAAGTGATGTCAATGGAGGAGCTCAAAGAAAAGAATGAAAAAGAAAAGCAAGGAATAAAAAAATTCTTAGTTGATGAAGAACATACTTTGGAATTCTATGAAAGTATGCTAAAAGAAAATCAACTGAGAGAAGTCTCTCATCAGAATGAGCCGAACTTCAAAGAGAGATTTGGTCGAAAAACTGAAATTACTTAATACGAGAAGAGAAGAAGAAAGAGTCGGTGCTGAGGGGGAGTGGTAGAATCCAGCAACGACATAGCTAGAACCTTCTAGCTAACTTGGTTAAAATAATATGTAAAACTATGAGTACAAACTATCAACTGTAGCAAATGGTTTACTTTATTTACTATGGAAATTATGGCCTATAAATAGCCATCAATGGGTGGCCATTTGGAGCAATGAGTCCAGCTGAAGTACAAGTGGTCTCTAGCTAGTGATATAGTGTCAAGTAGAGAGAGGAGTCTTGAGTGCAATATGTTGTGAGCTCAAGAGAGTGGAAGCAGTTAGGTGTTTTGGTAGGAAGTTTTTGGGAGTGAGTACGTGAGGTGTTTAGTAGAGTAGAGTGTGTGGTAGTTGTACTATCCTTCTTTATATTAAATGTGATATTCTTTTTTTGTTAAAAGTTATTTGGTTTAGCTAGATTCTCTACACCAGTGAGTCTCCATTGATCAAGGATTCCACGAAAGAATTAATTCATGTTCTATATTATAATGCCTCGAAATTTCATTCTTCTGTCATATGATATTTGGGCTTATTTAGTCGGCGTTATCTACAATATCTTCTTCTTGAACTTTTCTTACATAAGGTGCGAAAATTATTTTTCTTTCTAATTATTATTTTCTAATAGTCTTCTAAAGATAACTTAACTTTACATCATATAACTATAGGAGTTCTAATTGACTCAACTTTCATGTGCATGCTTATATCACCACGAACATTGCTATTGTCCACGCCTTCATCCTTACTTTTTGATTCAACTATCCGTGACATTCAAACACAGGAAAATAAAATTTTCATGAGTATAATACTCAGTACATAAGACAATACAAATGGATAAGAAGACTTAATAAAAATAGGTAAGCTTTTAGTACGAGAAAAATACTTCTATTCTTTATGTTCTTTCACATTTCCATTTTGTTCCGTTCAATTATTTTCTTTTCTATTCTGTTCTTGTCATGCGATTCTTTTGCGTTCTTTCAATTGAGTTCTTTTTCATTCTTTTCTTTTCCATTCTTTTCTATTATATTCTTTTCCGTTCTTTTATATTCTTTCAATTATGTTCTTTTTTGTTCTTTCAATTCTATTCTTTTCACTACATATTTTATTTTAAATAATTCCTAAGACATCTATATGTGTTGTCCTAAAACAAGCACTTTCATGTGACTATAACATTGAGTTAAGGCTGAACAAACCAAGAATTGGTGAGCGTTTACTTACTCACAAAAGACTTGAGCTTCACATATCCACTCAAGTAGGACCGCAAGAATCACCTTTCTTTAAAACCGTCGTAGAGGAACCATACTCACCTCATATGACATTGTCGTTGTGGGGCCATTAATACCCACCTTTTGCCCTATAACAATCAATGCACATGTATCTTTTATGTTCAGTTCATCACGTGACAATATAAGGGCAAAAAGATCATCTGACATCTATACAAATCAATACGAAATCGTATTTTCAATCTATACAGAATCCGAATCGGACATAGTCAAATCGCAACCCAAGTTTCATTCAAACTCGAGCCGGGTTAGGGCTGACTCGGGCGGGGTCCTTACTTCGCTATTACGCATTCTTATCGTAAGGGTAAAGTAATAATTGCACATCATAATAATTAAAAAATAAAATATCTTCTTTTCTATTCTATGTATCCGAGCCGAGTGCCATTAAACCCGGATCGAGTCGTGACTGGAACTCGATCCGCGCTCACCGAGACTCGGGTTGGGTTCTCGGTGTTATGTTCTCCTCTTCTTCCTAATAGAACTGGGACCAGATCCGAGGTAGCTCGGGCCGGGTTCATGAACATCATCTTTTCGATCGTGACGTGATATTACCGGGTCGAGTATGAATACCACTCGGGCCAGGTCATCGAAAAAATCTAATTACCTGAGACAAATCACGGCAGAGCCCGGGCCGGGTTGCCAAGAGCTCGGGCCAGGTTGACTCCGAATCCGGATCGGGTTCCGAGCAACGTCGTGTCGGATTGCAAATTTTACAAAAGAACTCGGGGCGGGTTCTTCTTTATGCGGGCCGGGTTTCGTCGGCTAGAACTCCGGTGATATTTTATTGAGACTTTAACATACTATAACTTTCTATACATTATTTCTTTTGGCACAAAAATGATCTAGAACTATGCACGCATTATAGGAGAACATAACCCAATTCTATTTCATCCATCATCTTATCTATTCCATTAAAAAATCGTATCCAATAGTGAATCCAAAATCTTACGTACCTTAGTCATTTCAGACTACCTGAAACCCGGGATTTTGGACATGATTTTTGGCGAGATCCAGCGATGACTTTCCACGAGGCCAGCGTCCTTGTCCAAAGGGTAGAACCGAGATTGATTAACCAGTCGAAGCTCTTGCACACACACACCAAGGAGAGAGAAACAAGGACTCGGTAGGGAGAAAAATATGTTTCTTTCTAATGAGGGAAAGGCGGATGGCTGAGGAGATTTATTTATAGAGGAGGGAACTTGACACTTGGTGGATCAAACTAATCCAAGATTTAATGCTAAACATCCTCTAAATCTTATCCATAATCCCAACCAATCATTTAGTTTAAATACTTTATTTATTTCTTTCCTTTCTCCTCTTCTATTCAATATTTTATCTATACATAACTTCTTCTTCTTCTTCTTCGCTTCATAATCTTTCTTAACTTTTATCAAACATAATTTTCATAATTAAATAAATAAATAATTACTTCATTTATTTATTTAATTATATCGAACAAATCATTTTATTTCGTTTATCTCTCTCTCTTTTTCCTTTCATTCAAACTTTTATCCTTTATGAACTTCTTCCCATCTCATCTCAACTTCATCTATTTCTTATTTTTAATTAAATTCTGAAAATATTTATATATATTTAGTTATTTCAATTTTGATTCTTTTTCTTAATTATCTTAATTCTTTTCTTGTCCTCTTACACTTTCTTCTTATTTTCCTTTTTCTCTCTTTTCTTCTTCCAACCAAACAACTTCATAATATCCCTTATCTTTAATTTCCATGAAATATGATTTTATTAACTATTCTTAATATAGTATTTTTGGAATTAAATATTTTGTTGTCCTCTTTTATCGAAACTTTTGGAATTACCTAAACATCTTAAACATAAAACTCTCAATTTCCCTCTTATCAGAAGTCCTTGGTAACAATTGATTACATTGAAGAATTATATTGAAATTATCTAATCTTAATCTAATCACAACTTCTAATTCAATTATACCTTAACTTCCATTCTGACGCTCAAGCTCTCCATGCGGTGGTGACTCACAATAATTTTACCTTTCTATTATCATGTATCTATGTCAATAGCCTGTAAGAAGGAATAAATGTGGAATGCTCCAAGGACCCTGTGTGTTGATCATCTTCCCTAGGCTATTGCTGGGAACCTAAACTGCCTCCTTGACCCCGCGGACAAGCAGGGTGGATCCCCTTTTCACGAAACCACCTCCTCCAGGCTTCTCTCCCAACTAATCAACTCCAAAGGTCTAACTGACTGCACGGGTTGCACTTCACGTGGTGCAACAACCATAAGGGGCTTGCCCGTGTGCATTGTCAACTGGATCGCTTCTTACTTATTAGCGGTTCTCCACCTATCCAGACATAGAGTTATCCTTCCTGATCTGTAGCGCTTTTGATCACACCCCTTTACTCTTTTGCACCGCTGCCCCTCGGCATAGCTCTAGAACGTTCAAATATGAACACTTCTGGCTCCATTACCCAGAGTCGCGTGCTATTGTTATGAAGCATTGGCCCTCAGACCCCTCCACTGATTCTACTCCCAATGCCCTTCATCATATATGTAGAGACACTCTTCGTTGGAGCCGCCACTCCCTTGGCTCACTTGAGCTGAAAGCCCAACAAATCCTTGATGATATACATAAATGGGAATTGCTTGATGAGGCCACTAGGCTCTCCGAGCTGCAACACGGTCAACTCCGTTCTAATTATCAACTTCACGCCGCCTTACTGCGACAAATCAACCTCAAGTGTTGGAGCAAAGCTCGCACCAATTGGTTGATAATTAGAATGGAGTTGACCGTGAGTGGTGATCAAAACTCTAGATTCTTCCATCTCTCCTCAACTTACTACCTTGGTCCACAATTTCTTTACCACCAGAACCTTCCCATCAAATTGGTCCCATACTCGACTTGTGTTCATCCCTAAGCATGACCGCCCCACAACAGTTAAAGACTATATGCCAATTTCTCTCTGTAGCATTTCATACAGAGCCGTGTCTCGGATTCTTGCTAATAGACTTCGCTCTACCCTCGTTCAACTCATCGATAAATCCCAATCTGCTTTCATTCCCAGATGGTCTATCCAGGATAACATCCTCACCACTCAGGAGATTGCTCACTCTCTAGGTCATGGGAGAAAGAAACATATCCTTATTAAGATCAACCTAGAAAAATCTTTTGATAACGTCTCATGGCAGGCCATTGAAAACATTTTCTTACTCATGAAATTCCCCTCGTAACTTATCTCTCTGATTATGTGCTCCGTGAAATCACCTTGCTTTACTTGCTCTATCAATGGTTAAGATTCACCTATCTTTACCAGCCAACGTGGGCTCCGTCAGGGAGATCTCATATCCCCTTACATCTTTGTCCTTGTCACACAGGTTCTCTCCTCCCTCCTTAACCAGCAAGTCACTTCTTTTGCTATTCAGCCGTTCTCCATTGGTAGATGTGCCATTAGCCACATTTGTATGCTGACGATGTCCTCATTTCCATTCGGGTCGCCCAAAAATCTTGTAAAAATCTACTGCGCACTCTAAAGTTATTTCAGCATCTTACCAACCTTAAGGTAGATCTTGATAAATCTAGTGTATACCTCTGAAAGATCATCAGCGCCCGTAGGAAACAGTCCATCTTGCGCACATTGGGACTCTGAGCCAACTCCTTTCCATTTAACTATCTTGGTGTTCCCATCTCTAATACTGCCCTTCCATCCAATGCTCATTCCTACTTAATAAAATGAACCTCAGATCGACTTTCTGGCTAGAAACATCAGCTCCTCTCTATGGCTAGCCGTTCTACTCTCATCAAATTTGTCCTCAATACCCTTCCTATTTATGCCATGGGCACCTCCTGCCTATCTACTGGTACTATTGAGACCCTTGAACACCCCTCTTGGAGATTTCTCTAGGATCCTGGTACTGGATGTCGCAGCATGCATCTTATTAGTTGGGACACTGTTCAATTGTCACGCTCCCTTGATGGACTCGGTATTCGGTCCCTGCATCTATCCTGCTCTTCTCTTATTGCCAAACGAACTCAACAACTTCTAAACAATCACTTCTCCCTTTGGACTCAGTTAGTCAATCGGAAATATGGCCCCATTCACCCATGACTCTCCTCATCACCTCAGAATTCGTCTAGCTCCTAGAAGCTCATAGTCAATACCCTCGCCATTATTCAACATGGCTTCACTCGGCGCATCAGGTCTGGCAACAACACTCACATTCTTTCCAACCCTTGGATCTTTCCTACTCCACTGAGCCATATGTCAACCTATCTCGATATTAACTCGCCCGTTATTTATAGTACTGTTGCATCTCTCGCAACAATGATTCTTGGGATATCTTTTTGCTATCCCAAATTTTTTGCCTTGATATTTGTGATATTATTTCTCGGATGCACTGTTCTTTGGCAGCCAATGATGATGACTGGGTATGGGTGACGGATACCCATAGTATTGCTCATGTGAAAAGATTCCTTTGTTGCCCAACTCCACCTCTGGCTGGAAGGCAAGCTTGGTCCAAGGTGTGGAACATTCTGATACCCCCAAAATACACCATTTCCTTTGGAAACTCCTCCATAGACGCCTCCCCACCCTTTCCCAATTGCCTACTTCTATCCCTCAACCAACCAAGCATATGCGGTCTTGATGCAAAAATTGATAACATTAGCTAGCAAGTGCACTAATCGCTCAAGTAATAAAGTGAAAGTATAGATTGTCGATCCCACGATAAACTAATCTACTTCTCTATCAAATCTCAGAGGCTAATAGGAGACGACATAAATTTTGGGGTAAAAGTTGAATAAAAAGTAAATAAATTATAGAAATATAAAGAAGTATAAGATAAAGAAAACTAAAAAAATAAACTACATGCATAGATCTTTAGGAAGATATGTCTTAAGACAGACAAATTAATAGCACAAAAAAAATAGTAAGTTGTTTTGATTGACATATTAGGGTCTATTCCATGTATCGATTTTCTACCAGAACAAATCGAACTATCTCAATTTCAGATTTAATATAATTACTCTATCTACGATCATAATTAAATCAAACAGACATTGAGATGCATCAAATTGTGGATCCTAAACTATTGATACCCATATAATGGTAGTGCTCAATAGACCGCATGATACGTACTTCCATCGAGGATCATACGATTATGTTATATAATGCTTAAATCAATTCCAAAGTTATCATGCAAATTCAAGACAACAATTCCCACAAGGATAACAGTTAATTAAGGATAACAATCAACCTCTGGAAAAGCATTAAGAATAACATATATAATCAAAGGAAACTAACTTTATTCAATTAAAACAGAGGTCTATGAGTTTGCCAGTTTAACAATAGAACCATTACAAATCTAGACTCGAAATTAAAAGCTAAGAAACTGAAATAATCGTAAACTAAAAGAAAACTACAAAAGAACTACAGTAATATACTATTATCCCAACATAATTTAGAACAGATAATGCTCGTTGGGAATCACCGATGAACTATGGTTGAACTCTCGTCTAGAGTCGATCCAACCGAAGTATTCAGCAAGTCTTCAGAGTCTTCTCATGTTCTTGGCATTGTAGAGTAGGTTGCAGGCCCTAGCATAGTCAATTCTGGCTGCCAGACGTCTCTTTTTATAGGGTCTCCGATTTCCAAATGATCTAGGAAGAAACAAAAATATTTCCTATATGAAATAGGGGAAACTCAGAGTTATATTAGCTTTGAAAGTTCGGCCTTGTATAATTATGATACTTCTAGCTTAATTAGTTCCAATTGATCCTTATGACATCTAATAAGATTTGGAGTCTTTGTGCATTGAGAATTCCTCCGAAAATACGTTTTGTGTCGATTTAGGTGTTTGTCACGCCCCCTGCAATCATTTTAACGGCCTAGTTTGATCGGAGTAGAGATTTTTCTTTCCTTCACGAGGCATTAACAAGACTTAATGGTCGTAAGTCGGGCAATTTGTTCTCATAGTTATGCGACTTATATATTCTCATGGCCCATTACAGAATGATAACGGCCTGTTAAACGTGCATCCAAAATCTTCAATCGTTCTGTGATATCCGTGAAGAGGCTGTAACGTCCCGTTAGATATTTGCCTTGTTGTCCCTTTGACGTAATAACGGCCCGTTAAATATTTATCACGACCCATTAGTTAGTGATATATGGATTTCAAAGTTTCTGTGATGTTCGTGAAACAATATGACAACTGGTGATACAAATGCCTGAAATGGGTGACGACCCATGAAGACTCTCTCACGGTCCGTTAAGTTATCGAAGATTTGGTTGCTATAGGAGCCGTGAGTCCTGCGTGATATGTGAGTTCCAGTCTTCACGGTCGTGAGTGTAGTTTCATGACCCGTTAAATCTTTATTTTGCTTCTGCCAAGGTCGTGAGGTCGGGTGTTTGAGGCATGATTTTGTACTTCACGGCCCGTGATATATGACTCATGGCCCGTTAAAGTCTTTTCTTCTTTACTACTTCTTCTGTGAGCATCGTGAACGCGCCGAGCGTGAGAGCGGCCGTTATGAATACCTCATGGCCCGTGAAGGAGGTTAATGCATATTTCAAGAAGCTGTTTGGACTCCGTTTTGCGTTTTTCTTCTTTTCTCTTGATTCTCCACCATTGTTATCCATAATTCCTACAAAATCAGCCAATTAAATGTAGATATTTGCTTCAATGAATTTATAGGAAATAATGTAGAAAAAGATGTGTGCTATGATCAAATTATATAAAATAAGCCTAAATGCAAGTCTAATTATATGTTACGAAATACATGCATCAAACTCCCCCAAGCTTAAATCTTTGCTTGTCCTCAAACAATGTTCAAGGCAGAACTCATGAGATGATCATTTTTTTTCCATCAGGTATCTTAGCCATCTTCTTAGTGCTTTGTTTATTCGTTCATCGCCAAAGTGTCTTTCCACGTTCCAAATTTTTCCCAGCCTTGCGAAATTTCTGAACAGAAGACATTTTTCAACTCCCCCGATTTTAAGTGATATGAAAATAGGCCTTGATAATAAAAATATCCGTGTTGAATAAACAAGTGTGGGAAGAGTTTTTATAGTATTTTATTTTGCCTTCATGATTTCGTGCTTCTCCATATTGCTCAAAGTGGTCCTTGTAACGGGCTTTCGACCAAGGGATCCCAAAGCAGATGCCCTTAGGTCGTCAGGCAAGAATCCCCTATGGATCTAATCACCTGGACTCACTAAGGTTCCTGATAACACATTTATACTTTTCTTATTTCATTTGAACTGGTGTTTCTTCATATTGCACAAGGTGGTCCATGTAACGAGCTTTCGACTGACGGATCTCAGTGCAAACGCCCTTAGGTCGTCAGGCAAGAATCCCCTACGGATCTAATCACCCGAACACACCCAGGTTTCGGATAGCACCTTTTATACTTTTTATAACTTTTCTTTGGGGTTCCACTAACCCTTCTTTTCTTTTACTTTCTTTTGATTTAGCTCATCCAACACTTGAACATTCAACAGGGATAGAATTGTTATCCTATGGCTTACATATATATATTTGTTTACAGAAATTGCAAAAGGAGGTAGTCGTCAACATATTCATGATTTCACGCAGCATCGTTTTCCATACCATTAGACCCTACACTAAGGCGATAAATGATAAACATGGAGTACTTTGAATTTAGCTAATGTACCCGATGTCCTTGAAGATAGTTTGAACGACAACAAAAGTTCTAAAACAAAAGGGAGTCTGACATTTTTTTTTTTTTGCAATATGAGAATTAAATGTAGAAAGGGTACTAAGATGCAATTTCACTCAAATAGATATGATGCATGCAATGGCAACTCCCCCAAGTCTGAGCTCAACACTATCCTCAATGTTTAAGATCGGACTCGTAAAAGGCATACAAACGTGCATGAAAATAAAAGGAATAATGTAAAGAGAAGGCAGGAGACAACTGACTAATCCATAGGTGGTGGTGGCGGCGGGGGATAAATAAGATGTCCATAATGTCCTTGGCTGACGTGGTACTCATTTCAGTAAGAGAAAGTACGTCAACACGGATTTGGCGCAGCTCATCGGCCTGCCGTAACTAATCGGTGTGCATTGAAGTCAGCAACTGATGCATTGCAGAGAAATCCGAGAGGTGAGAAGTGGTGGGAGCACCCGTGGCAGGCTTCCCTTGAGATGGTCCCGGGTCCTCCAGGCGGTGTCGTCGCGGAACTACTGGGTGCTCTGGTGGGATAAGTAACCAATTGGCTTCGTTGGAAGGGTCGAAGCATTCCGTCTCATTAAATGGTATGTGTAAATCAGCCTTGCCTGATCGGAAATATCGGTCGTCCCCTTGGCCGGACCCAAGTTCCATGGCGCGGATGAGATAATCATATAGAGACGAGGATCCGTCGAGCTGTGGCAGCTCATCTAGGTCGAGATCCAGATGAATGGCAATAGGTGTGATCATCCCGCCGTCGACGATGTGGTCTTTATCTTTGTTGGCCGCCTTGAGAAAAGTGCGGGCTAGAAATACGCCATTATTAACCGGGGTGGAGGTTAGCAAGCAATACAAGATAAAAAGTTCCTGAGCGTTGTCCGCTGCTATCTTCGCGGCCAAATAATGTGTTGGAGAGGATCCGGTGCGCAAATAGGATGACAGGGTTCTGAATATATGTGGACTTGGCGCGCTGATAGTCCAAATGTCCTTCACCTGTTATGCGTGACCAAAATTCTAGGGCGCTAAACTCCTTTGGAATGCGCAGATGTCCTATGTTCAGAAAGTTGAAGATGGCGTTGAACTCGGCTAGGGATAATTCGAACTCGCGGTTGTAGAGTTGAAAGGAGATGGCCGCCTGCCGACGTCCCGTGACCTCGAGGTGTTCCACCTTCAAAGAACATAAAAATTCCATCGTGATATCCTCATAAGTGGGCCACCATTGCTACACGAAATAACCCATGCCAATGTTAGAGAATAACATCATGATAAATGGCCTGAGGTTCCACATATTCATGGCAGCTTGGTCCGGGAATCGAGTGGGATAGACACGGAGGAAATCGAGCGTCTGTTCCCGGGTACGTGCTTTAGTGGAAAGCCATTCTCTGGTGGCGAGGCGCAGAAGTCGTGAGGAGGAGCCTTCGGAGGCGATAGCATTGTCTCCCGGGCATTGGCGGCGACGTACAGGAGCCTTCACGCGAGGTGCCATGAGAAGTAGTGCGGGTCACGACTTGTAAAATGAGTGTAATGGCCCTAAAAGCTAGTTTCACGGGTCGTGAGGAATAAATAACGGCCCTGACAGTGGCCAAAATCAGACTTAACGGGCCATTTATAGTGAGACATGGCCCTTACAAAGGAAAAGGAAAATGACTAATGGGCCATTTATAGCTTCCCACGGCCGTAACAAAAAGAATACATAAAAAGGGGAAAAGAAAAATGCAGCCGGTGTCCCTGTCTTCACGGTTCTATTCTTCTTGCCGTCGTCGGAGGAGGACGGCGAACGTCAGGTATTTGTCCGCCAGTGAGAACGTGTTGTCGTGTTGCCGGCTGAGACAGCGGTGTGAGTCATTCGTCAAGGAAGGGGCGACGGTGGTAGATATCGACTGAAGGGGGGAAATCGGCGGCGAGGATGCTCGATGCCGACATCAGAGTGATGGTGTCGGGTCATGATCGGAGCCGATGATTGCGGCAGTCGGGGCGCCGGGATCCGAATCACCGTTGATCGCCTGAGCTCCAGGGGTTTGGGCAGCGTGCCGGCGTAAGTAAAATAATGAGGCATGAGAGACGATCTCATGGTTCGGCACTTTAAATAGCCAAACCGATAGGGGCCGTGAGAGGTGGATAACGGGTCATGACGAGTTAATGCGGGTGGTTGAGTGCTGGGGCAAGTTACGGGGCGGTGTGCACGAGTTACAAGGCGTTACTCACCGTTTCGATGTGATGCCACGTGGCTCGATCCATGGTAGAGAGTATGAACCTATTAGATAATTCCACGTGTACCCCTATGGATGGAGTTGATTAGACTCACGGGGTGTGAACGTGTATTAATGACCCATGAGAGTTTGTGATGGCTCGTGCAAAAGTGGAGCAGGTACGTGAGATGGGAAAAACTATCAGCCACTAATGCAGACTTGAAGACTTACGTCCCGTGAAGAAAATATAATGATGCGTGAAAAGTTTGAACTCGATATTGTGAGACCCGTGAGGGCTTATTAACGACTCATGAGAAAGCAGTGGCAACCTGTTAGGAAACAGGCAGGGTCGTAACTCGGGAATTACAGACGTCTATGGGGTGGACAGAGTCACTTACGGCCCAGGAAAGTTGTGTAATGGCGCGTGATAGTCAGTGTAAACTTCGCAACACCTCTTGTGTGACCCGTGAAAGGATGATCACAACCCGTGAGGAATAGCAAAATCGGTCTTTGAGAGTCGTGAGATAGGAATAACGGCTTCTAAATGTGGCTGCTGGTGGCGGATGATGAATTCACTGTTCGTGAGAAATCAATCACGCCCCGTGGAGGATCTTATGGCGAGTGATGGTCTATAAATCGGTACCAAATTCGGTGTGCTTGTTATATATTTTCAAAAAATGTCCTGTAGGATAAACTAACCTGTGCAACAAAATAAAGTAACAAACAGAAAGAAACGTGCAAGTAGAAAGAAACGAAGGTTAGACATATATAAAAAAATAAAAATAAAAATAAGTAGAGTTGAGGCAGTAGAGTTCTAGAGTTATAGTCGCTAGCTCGACTATCCCCTCAGCATGTGCTAAGGTTCATATGAGGAGAGAAGTTGAATGATGGCGGGCTCACGGCCGTCAATATACGACTTAACCCTATGTCCATTTACTTTGAAGGTGGATTGTCCATCATGAGATAATATTTCGACCACACCTTGAGGTGACATTGTGACGAACGTGTAAGGGCCAGACCATCGAGAGACAAGTTTTCCAGGGAATAGACGCAGACGGCTATTATAAATAGGGACTCTTTGACTGGGTAAAAACTCTTTCTGTTTAATATGTTTGTCGTGAAATCTTTTGGCCCATTCTTTATATAATTTGCTATTCTCATAAGCCTGTCTTTCATTCCCAGCATTGTCTAGGTTGTAATTGAGGAATTTCGTTGCCCAATAGGCTTTATGTTCTAACTCAACAGGGAGATGACATGCTTTTCCAAATACTAATCGATACGGTGATGTACCAATAGGAGTTTTGAAGGCTGTTCTATAAGTCCAGAGGGCCTCATCAAGTTTGAGTGACCAATCCTTCCTAGAGGCATTAACAGTCTTTTCTAAGATTCTCTTGAGTTCTCGATTGGATACTTCAACTTGACCACATGTTTGTGGGTGATAAGGTGTACTCAGCCTATGATGAATTTTAAAATGGTGCAAGAGACTAGCTACAGTTTTGTTACAGAAATGTGTACCATTATCACTGATAATAACTCTAGGTGTGCCATACCTAGTGAAAATATTTATTCTTAAAAATTTCACAACTTTAACATCATTACTAGGTGAAGCAATAGCTTCAACCCACTTGGATACGTAGTCGATAGAAACTAGGATGTATTCATGGCCATAAGATTTTGGGAAAGGCCCCATAAAATCGATATCCCAAACATCAAATATGTCGCAGTAAAGAATATTGTTTAAAGGCATTTCATTGTGACGAGAAATGTTACCGGTCCGCTGGCAATGATCACAAGACTTACAATGTTCTCGAGCGTCCTTGTAGAGTGTAGGCTAGTAGAATCCACATTCCAAGACTTCGGCAATAGTTTGGTTAGGCCCAAAGTGTCCTCCTACAATCCCATCGTGACAATGTTGTAGGATATTGGGTATCTCATCTTCTCGTACACATCTACGGATCACTTGATCTGCACATACTTTAAACAAATAAGGATCTCCCCAATGATAATGTTTAACGTCAGAGAAAAATTTATTTATTTGATGCGTAGTCCATCCTTTGGGGATCCATTTGCTAGAGAGGTAGTTGGCGAAATCTGCAAACTAAGGTGTTAGTTCAGATTTATGATTGATTGCAAATACAGCCATAATATGTTCATTAGGAAATTCTTCCCATATGTCAATGTCTTCCTCAGGAGCTGGATCCAACCGAGAAAGATGGTCAGTGACTAAATTCTCAGTCCCCCTTTTGTCCTTGATTTCGACATCAAATTCCTGTAGCAATAATATCCATCGAATTAGTCTTGGCTTGGCATTTGTCTTCATCATAAGATGTCGGATGGCTGCATGGTCCGTATAGACGACAACTTTGGAGCAGATGAGATAAGGTCTGAATTTGTCGAATGCGTAAATCACAGCAAGGAACTCTTTTTCCATAATCACATAATTGATCTGAGCATAAGTGAGTGTGCGACTGGCATAGTATATGACACGAAACATTTTGTCATGTCGCTGTCCCAAAACTGCCCCAATCGCTCCTTCGCTTGTGTCACACATCAATTTGAAAGGGAGATTCCAATCTGGTGCGACAACTACTGGAGCAGAGATTAGTTTCTCCTTTAATAGGTTATAAGCCTCTAGACAATCTGTATTAAAATTAAACTTGACATCTCTAGTTAGGAGTGCAGTAAGGGGCTTTGAGATTTTTGAAAAATCTTTGATGAACCGACGATAGAAACCAGCATGTCAGAGGAAACGTCTTATGGCTTTGACATTTGTAGGAGGAGGAAGGTTGGCGATGACGTCAATTTTGGCTTTGTCTACTTCAATCCCTTTCTCTGAAATCTTGTGACCAAGAACTATACCTTCTTTCACCATAAAATGACATTTTTTCCAATTGAGGACAAGATTAGTTTCCTCAAATCTCTGCAAAACTAATGACAAATTATATAAGCAGTTGTCGAAGGAATTTCCAAAAATAGTAAAATCGTCCATGAAGATTTCATGGATTTGCTCGTTCGTATCAGCAAAAATCGATATCATGCAGCGTTGGAAGGTTGCTGGAGCATTGCAGAGTTCGAATGGCATTCTTCGGTAGGAAAAAGTTCCATATGGACATGTGAATGTCGTTTTCTCCTGGTCTTTGGGTGCAACTGCAATTTGATTATACCTTGAATATCCATCTAAAAAGCAGTAAAAGCTGTGACCTGAGATACGCTCTAGCATTTGATCAATGAAGGGTAAGGAAAAGTGATCCTTGCGTGTGGCATCATTCAACTTACGATAATCGATGCATCATTCTCTGTGGGATAAGTTCATTATTTTTATTCTTTACTACTGTCGTACATCCTTTCTTGGGTACTACCTGTATTGGACTTACCCATTGGCTGTCAGAGATAGCGTAAATGATCCTAACATCAAGGAGTTTGATAATTTCCTTTCTGACGACTTCCTTTAATGCAGGGTTAAGCCTCCGTTGGAACTGGGCGACTGGATGTCCATCTTCCTCTGTTAAGATTTTATGCTGACAAATAGTAGGGGAGATGCCTTTGATATCTGCGATAGACGATGCTATTACTTTCTTGTGAGTTTGTAACACCTTCAAAAGTTGTTGTTCCATGTCATCTGTAAGAGCAGATGAGATAATAACAGGATATGCATCATTCTCTAGAAAAGTGTATTTCAAATGTGGAGGTAATTCTTTCAATTCAAGTTGTGGTGATGAAAGTATGGCCTCCTCTTGCTGAATGGGGAGTTCTTCCTTGTCCGGTGTCTGAATTGCTATTGATTCTTCAATATCTGTGCCGTCGACACCTACATATGGATCATTAATAACATTAGAAATTATGTCGTTTATTTCATCATGATTTTCATCTTCCAAACTCTCAATAGCAAAACATGTGGAGGACGATGCATAGTCCATGGAAGTCTGAAGGGAGGTTTTCATATCAAAACTGAGATCCTCATTGTCAACTCGTAATGTAAGTTTTCCTTGCTGGACGTCGATGAGAATTTGCCCGTGGCCAAGAATGGGCGTCCCAATATAATAGGTGCCTCTAGCCTAGTCTTCATATCCAGAATGACGAAAACTGCTGGAAAAATGAATTTATCCACTTTCACTATGACATCCTCTAGCACTCCTTTCGGTTTCTTCAGATATTGATCAGCCATCTGTAGTAAGACGGATGTAGGAAGAAGTTCTCTGTAACCTAGCTTCAAGAAAGTAGAATATGGCATTAGATTAATGCTTGCTCCAAGATCACATAGAGCTTTTGCACAATGATAATCTCCAATTGTGCAGGGTATGGTAAAACTTCCAGGATCACCCATCTTTGTTGGGAGATCTTCCTTGTAGACTGCACAATATTGAGGTGACATTTTCACAATGTCTTCCATATTGATCTTCTGTTTACGGGATAAAACATCCTTCAGAAATTTCGTGTAGCTGGGCATCTGCTATAATGCTTCATAAAAGGGTATGCTAATGTGCACTTGTTTAAATATTTCAATGAAGCGAGAGAATTGCTTATCCAGCTGTTCGTTGCGTAGCTTCTGTGGGAACGATAGATGTCCCAGTTTGTTTGGTATTCCGACAGTTGCTAGTTCTTTTCCCATCGACTTTTGGGTTAGACGTGTGGGGTCTTCTCCAGACTTATGTGACGTTTCGATTTCAGCCTCTTTGCTAATGTTTTCGGTTGATGTTTGTAGTGCTTGTCCAGGTAGGGTTCTTCCGCTTCGTAAGGAGATAGCTTTGGCTTCTTCTCTCGGATTTTTCTCAGTGTTACTTGGAAGAGCTCCTAGTGTTCGTCCGGCACGGACATTTGCTATTTGTCCTCGTTGAATGTCCAGATTGCGGATGGACGCATCTTGATTGGAAACCTTGGTTTCCATAGTGGACATGAATTTTGTCATCAATTCTTCGAAGTTCGAGTCGGTGTGAACTTGTGGTCGTGGATGGATAGGTTGCTGAAATTGTTGGCGCTGAACAGTGTTTTGTTGTGGTGGTTGCTGTCCTGGATTCTGTCTCTAGGAGAATAGATAATGATTTCGCCAATTTGGATTGTAAGAGTTTCCCAATGGTGGAGATCTGAAAGAGGAGTTAGAAACATAGTTAGCATCTTCAATCTGATTAGAAGTTCTTCCACTTGGGCACTCGGACATAGGATGTCCTCCACAAAAATCACAGGGATTGTTACTGCTTAGAAGCATCTCAAACTTTTTATTTAGTGACTCCAGCTGAGCCACTACTAATTCGCTTTCTACTTTATTTACTCATCGTCGATGCTGGCTGCGTTTAGATTTCCATGAATTCAGTGCCACGTCGTCGATGAGGTCATATATTTCCTGGGGTTTCATCTTGCCCATAACCATTTCTCCGGCTGAGGAGTCTAACTTGTCTTTATCGGATTGGCGCAATCCATTGTAGAAACCTTCAAGCTTTTCCCATAGTGGAATTCGATTGTTTGGAACCCAGCCAAAAGTTCCTTGAATCTGTCCCACGCCTCATAAAGTGTTTCATCGTCATCTTGTCGGAAAGATCAGAGTTCATTTCTCAGTTTTGCTGCTTTCTGAGGTGGATAGTATTTGTTGATGAACTTGTCTACAAGATGTGCCCACGTTTTGATTGATCCTGCAGGAAGATCTTCAGCCAAGTAAAAGCTTTATCTCTCAGGGAGAAGGGAAATAGAGTTAGGCGTGATGCATCCATAGAAATATTAGGACTCTTAAAAGTGCTACAAATGTGAAGAAATTTGTCCAAATGAGCATGAGGGTTCTCATGGAAGGCTCCGCCGAACTGATGCGCTTCAACCATGTGAGTAATGGCGGGGTTCAATTCGAAGTTATTTGTTGTGATTGCTGGAATCACGATACTAGAGTTGGTATTCGAATATTTAGCCGAGACATAATCCCTCATACTGAGTTCTTCTTTTTCCTCCTGCAACTGTTCAATTTGGCGACGTTCCTGTTCAGCTTGGCAGCGTTCTTATTGTTCAGCCATCGTGTTCTTTCTCAGTAGCCGTGCTGTTCGTTCAATCTCAGGATCAAATTCCAGAGGAGCTTTGGAACTTCGAGTATTATGTCGAGTGTCACGGTCCAGAGACTCCAGATAGATGATTTAAGGAAGAATCGTACTTGAAAATCTGCACAGCCACCAAATGAAAGGAAACAGAAAGTAAAGAATCTCAAAGTAGCATAAAATGTGAATAGAAAGTAAATATTAGTTCCCCGGCAACGTCGCCAAAAAATTGATGCGAAAATTGATAACAGTAGTTAGCAAGTGCACTAATCGCTCAAGTAATAAAGTGAAAGTATATGTTGTGAATCCCACGAGGAACTAATCTACTTCTCTATCAAATCTCAGAGGCTAATAGGAGACGACATAAATTTTGGGGTAAAAGTTGCATAAAAAGTAAATAAATTACAGAAATATAAAGAAGTATAAAATAAAGAAAACTAAAAAAAATAAATACTGATGCATAGGTCCTTAGGATGATATGTGTTAAGACGGACAAACTAATAGCACAAAAAAAATAGTAAGTTGTTTCGGTTGAGGGATTAGGGTCTACTCCATGTATCGATTTTCTACTAGAACAAATTGAACTATCTCAATTTCAGATTTAATATAATTACTCTATCTACGATCATAATTAAATCAAATAGACATTGAGATGCATCAAATTGTAGATCCTAAACTATTGATACCCATATAATGGTATTGTTCAATAGACCGCACGATACGTACTTCCATCGAGGATCATACGATCATGTTATATAATGCTTAAATCAATTCCAGAGTTATCATGCAAACTCAAGATAACAATTCCCACAAGGATAACAATTAATTAAGGATAACAATCAACCTCTGAAAAGCATTAAGAATAACATATATAATCAAAGGAAACTAACTTTATTCAATTAAAACGGAGGTCTATGAGTCTGCCAGTTTAACAATAGAACCATTACAAATCTAGACTCGAAATTAAAAGCTAAGAAACTGAAATAATCGTAAACTAAAAGAAAACTACAAAAGAACTACAGTAATCTACTATCATCCCAACATAATTTAGAACATATAATGCTCGTCGGGAATCATCGATGAACGATGGCTGAACTCTCATCTAGAGTCGATCCAACCGAAGTATTCAGCAAGTCTTCAGAGTCTTCTCACGTTCTTGGCATTGTAGAGTAGGTTGCAGGCCCTAGCATAGTCAATTCTAGCTGTCAGACGTCTTTTTTTATAGGGTCTCCAGTTTCCAAATGATCTAGGAAGAAACAAAAATATTTCCTATATGAAATAGTGTAAACTCGGAGTTCTATTGGTTTTGAAAGTTCTGCCTTGTATAATTACGAAACTTCTGGCTTAATTAGTTTCCAATTGATCCTTATGACATTTGATAAGAGTTGGAGTCTTTGCACATTGAGAATTCTTCCGAAAATACGTCTTTGTGTCAATTTAGGTGTTTGTCACGCCCCCTGCAATCATTTTTACGGCTTAATTTGAGTCAGAGTAGAGATTTTTCTTTCCTTCATGAGGCGTTAACAAGACCTCACGACCGTAAGTTGGACAATTTGTTCTCCTAGTTACGCGACTTATATATTTTCACGGCCCGTTAAACGTGCACCCAAAATCTTCAATCGTTCTGTGATATCCGTGAAGAGGCTGTAACGTCCCGTTAGATATTTTCCTTGTTGTCCCTTTGACATAATAACGGCCCGTTAAATATCTATCATGACCCGTTAGTTAGTGATATATGGATTCCAAAGTTTCTGTGATGTTCGTGAAACAAATATAACAGTAGGTGATACAAATGCCTGAAATGGTTGACGACCCGTGAAGACTCTCTCACGGCCTGTTAAGTTGTTGAAGATTTGGTTGCTATAGGAGCCATGAGTCCTGCGTGATCTGTGAGATCCAATCTTCACGGTCATGAGTGTAGTTTCACGACATATTAAATCTTTATTTCGCTTCTGCCAGGGTTGTGAGGTTGGGTGTTTGAGGCGTGATTTTGTACTTCACGGCCCGTGATATATGACTCACGGCCTGTTAAAGTCTTTTCTTCTTTACTACTTCTTCTGTGAGCATCGTGAACTGATGCATGCAAAATACAACATATTTTAGTTAATTATTTTAATTAAATTTTCTATAATTTGATCATGGCATGCATCATTTTTAGTCACTTTTAATCATAATTCCGGATTTATCAATTTTAATTATTAAAATCGCTGAATATTTTAATTGTGGATGGATTAACTATATTTTGATAATTATTTGCAGGAAAATTCGAATCTCGGCCGAAATTCAAAGAAATTCCTTACGGCCGAGATTTGGCTTTACACCCAAGTCGTTACGGCCGAGATTCAAAAGGAGTAACAAGATTTAATTCTTTGTTACGGCTAACATTTGAAGGCGTAAAGATAAACATTTTTTGGGCGTAACAGGAAAAGTCTTTCCTTACGGCCAAGAGTTGAAGGCGTAAAGATAAATGTTTGTATCTTTTGGGCGTAATGGCATGAAGATAAGATGTTACGGCCGAAATTTGGAGGGCGTAATGGCATGAAGATGAAGGGCGTAACAAGATAAAAAATGAGTTTATCTTTGGGCGTAACAAGATATATGAAGGCGTAAAGATAAAAGGATTTTATCTTTTGGGAGTAATGGAAAGGAGTAAAGATAAAATATGTTCCTTACGGCCGAGACTCTAAGGGGGTAAAGATAAAAATGAGTTTATCTTTGGGCGTAATGATAAAATGATTTATCTTTGGCCGAGTTTAAAGTTAACCGTACGATGTTACGGCCGAGATCAAATTGAAGGTCGTCCGCACCCTATAAATACGTGAAGAATCCATAGTTTCAATTCGTGCTCTGAAGTTCAGGTTTCTTCCACGGCGAGTCGTGAGCTCTGCAGGCTACGACCAAGAGGAGAGAGGTGCGACGGCTGGAAGTTGATCGCGACCCTGATCAAGTCCGAGAGGCTGCCCGACTGTCTGCCCTATTCGAGAGCTCTACTTCTATTTTGGGTGTAATTCTTTCGATTATTATTGTTATTTTATTATTATCTCTCCAGAATTTCTAGGATGAACTCCATGTTTTTAAGATTATTATTTTAGGAGATTATTAATTGAAGGAAAATGTTTGGATCCTACTTTATTTGTTTTAATCTTTTCTGATCAATTATTAATTGTGTTTAATGCTTTTATATTAGTTAATTAAATTTCTGAATTAGGCTATACCAGTTTGTGGAGTGTTTAATTTCAGAATTTATTATACTAATTATAATTGATTTTATTTAGAATTAATAATTGACATAAATTTGATAACTAGTGTGTGGAGAATCAAGTTTGTGTGGTCTATTAATCTATACCAGTTTGTGGAGTGATTAATAGTCTAGAGAATCCAATTTAATGCATCTTAATTTTAATATGATTTTGGGGGTACCAGTCGTGGAGACTTCAATTCTTATTAAATTAAGATGGTTCTATATGATTAAATTGAGGGATGTCAGTCGTGGAGACCACAAGTTAATCATGGTAGATTACTTTAGGGAGACTCTAATCCATCTTTAAAGATTAAATTTATCTTTTATGATTCAAATATTTATCCTGATCTATTTTCATCCTAAGGCCTAACTTCAACACCACTATCTTATCTTTATCTTATTTTATTTATTTTATTTTCATAAAACCTCTTTCCAAAAATCCATGTTTTTTTTCCTCTCTTATTAATTTATAAATCCAGATATTGAATTAATAATATTCCTCGTGGGTTCGACACTCTTACTCCTATTACTATATTACTTGAGCGACTAGTGCACTTGCTAGCAAATTTTATTGTTACAAATCAAACGCATCATGAACGTGCGATACCGGGGCATGAGAGCGGCCGTTATGAATACCTCACGGCCCGTGAAGGAGGTTAATGCATATTCAAGAAGTTGTTTGGACTCCGTTTTGCATTTTTCTTCTTTTCTCTTGATTCTCCACCATTGTTATCCATAATTCCTGCAAAATTAGCCAACTAAATGTAGATATTTGCTTCAAAGAATTTATAGGAAATAACTTAGAAAAAGATGCGTGCTATGATCAAATTATATAAAATAAACCTAAATGCAAGTCTAATTATCTGTTATGAAATGCATGCATCAAGTCTACAGGCAGAATTCATTTTTCACTTATTTTTTAACTGTCAGTTTGTTGATTCTCTTTGGCATATCTTCCAAAGCCAGCTTCACTACTAATTCCACTTTCTCCACTCTTGCGAGGAAGGGCATTGGATATGTGAAGGCTTCGATCTAGAGCCCCAGACCCAACAAGTTTTCCTTGCCATCTTTGCATATTGCCGGTGGGGAATATGGAACAACCGGAATGACGCACACTTCCGATCCAAGTTTGCAACTACTAGCTTGGTCTGGTCTCGATGCTCACTGGCGGCATGGACTATGCTGACACCCACTTGCATGAGGCCACCCACCCCAGAGATCCTATTCGGATCCGATGGGAGCCTCCTATCCACACTCAGCTTTGCCTCCATGCAGATGGATCCTTTGCTGAGCCTAGAACAAGAGGTGTTGCTTACATCCTTCGAACTAATATAGGCCACTTTCTTTTTGCAAGCGCTTCGTCCTATGTGGTTACATCTCCACTAGAATCCGAGGCTCAGGTCCTCCTTGGGATCTCCTCCTGCGTTCAAAGAAACCTCTCAAGTATCAGCATTCGCTCTGACTGCTCCTCTCTCATTCAGCTCCTTCGGGACCCCTTCAAGTGGCTGTGGCGATTGTGTGGCATCCTTTCTGACATGCATCTATTGCTTAGCAAAATTCCTAACTACACTATTGAGCATTGTTACCGTGAAGCAAATCAATCTGCTAACTACCTGACCTCTTTTGTAAGAACTATCGGTGGACAATTTTTTTCGAGTGACAACCCACTAAATCTTTTGTACTCTGACTCCTCTGGAGCTTTTTATAATAGATAAGTTTACTTCCATAAAAACAAAGATATTGCGTGAGGGCAAATCAACAAATAACACTACATCTCCAACATTGACATACAGCATCCCCCTCCCCGCTGCTTATTCCCACCGTGCCACCCCCTCTCGCCCTCCCGGCCATGCCCCCCGGCTCCGAGGCCGTCGGTGTTATTGAAAGCTTAAGCCATGCTAACTTCGCCTCTCTTGTTTCCAGACGCCTTAGCTCTCCCTCGGATGGACCGGTTCGGCAGCTGCCTACCCCTGACCTCTCGGAGGACGAGCCCGATGACCTGGAGTTGCTCCCCCAACCACGTGTGGACAAGAAGAAAGCTCACGTCCTCAAGCCGCAGCCTCCTCTCCCGGCTCTGAGGCCCCGGCCGGGCTCTTCAAAGCCTAAGGGTAAGGCATCATCTTCTCGTTCTTCCCCGGCCTCACCAGTTTCTTCTTCTGTGCAGGTGATGCCGCATCCTTCCTCCACCCCCTCTGCGGTGATCCCATGAGAGTCCTCGCCTGGAACTGTCGCGGTGCCCACCATGCAAAAGTTAGAGATAGGATTAGCTACCTTATTAGACACCATAGGTCTGACTTTGTAATTTTATTAGAAACACATGTGGATTCTGTAAAAATAAAATAGATGATCAAACGATTCGGTCCCAATTGGGACGGAATCTATCAAGAGGCTATTGGTGCTTTCGGCGGCATTCTCCTGGCCTGGCGTGGCCAGGAAACTCAAGTTACTTCGCTCCACTCTACTCCCTAAATTATGCATGTTGCTATTTCCTTTAACGGCTTTATTTTTCTGCTTTCGGTGGTTTATGCTAGTACTATTGCTTCTATTAGAATGCAGCTCTGGAATGAACTCTGTAATTTAGATACTTCCTCTCTCCCCTGGCTCCTAATTGGTGACCTTAACACCTTAACATCTCCGAATGATAAACTCAGAGGTAAACCTTTCACAACCTCCCAATCTATCAATGCATTAAACAATCTCATAAACTCTCAATCTTTAATTGACCTTAATCCCATTGGAAATCATTACACATGGTGTAATAATCGTGCCGGCTTGGCGCGAATCCTTTGCCGTATTGATCGTGCTCTCCCAAACCACCTGTGGTTATCCCAATGCCCTTCTATCACCCTCACTACTCTTACTCACTACGTTTCGGATCATGACCCCCTCCTCCTCCAAACCCATCCCAAACCTAGGACTAAAACTTTTAGATACGAGAAATTCTGGCTCTCTCACCCTAAGTCTCGGGCGATTGTTGAAAAGCATTGGTCTTTCGATAATCGGCACCATACTATTTCCAAAGCCCTTAATCTTATAAAAACTGATACTCTTAAATGGAATCGGGACTCTCTGGGTCGCTTAGAGCTCCATGTTGAGAACGCCCTTCAAGAAATCTCCCGCCTTGAAACCCTTGACGCCCAGCGGGGCCTTGCGCCTCACGAGCTTGACGCTCTTCACTCAGCTTATCACCGCCATGCGGCTTACCTACGACAGCTTAGCCTCAAATGGTGGAGCAAGTCTCGCACCAATTGGCTCCAAAATGGAGACCGCAACACTAGATTCTTTCATCTTTCGACTATTATTAGGCGTACCCAAAACACCATCTCCTCAATCACAAATGACGAAAACCATTTAATCACAAACCCTGGTCTCATTCAGAACACTTTTATTGAACATTACCAAGAATTATGGAAGCCCTCTCCCCATATTGATATCACTCATGTTTGCTGGCCTGCCCTCCCCTCCTTAGCTGATAATTGGCATCCATCCCTTATTGCCCCTGTTACTCACACTAAGGTCACATCTGCGCTCTGGAGTATGCCCCCTGATAAGGCTCCAGGGCCAGACGGATTCACTACAGGCTTCTACAAAATATACTGGGACATCGTTGGAAATCATATTGTATATGAAATCCAAAATGCCCTCAACTCTAACGCCTTGCCAATTGATTGGACCAAAACTGCTATAATCTTCATCCCGAAGACTGCTCACCCTCGGCTGGTGAAAGATTTCTGCCCCATATCATTGTGCAACGTCCTCTACCGGCTCATGTCAAAAATCCTGGCCAATCGCCTCCGACCAGCTTTAACTCTCTCATTGATTTAAATCAATCCGCTTTCATTCCTAGCTGCTCAATCCACGATAACATCTTGATAACCCAAGAGCTCACTCACTCCCTAAACTCTGGACGACATAAGTTTATGTTACTCAAAGCAGAGCTTGAGAAAGCATTTGATCGGGTGTCCTGGGTTGCTCTTCGCACTATTCTCATTCGAATGAATTTCCCTGTTAAATTCATCAATTGGATCTTATTATGTATCTCTTCCCCGCGTTTCTCATGCCTTATTAATGGAGTGCACTCCCAATTATTTACCGGCTACCGTGGTCTCCGACAGGGCGACCCTATATCTCCTTATCTCTTCATTTTTACTGTACAAGTATTTTCCTCATTAATGACTCAATATGTCTCAGATGGCCTCATTTCCCCTTTTCGCCTCAACTCCTTCAACCTTACGCACTTGCTCTTCGCTGACGACCTTCTCATCTGCCTAAAGGCCACAAAAAGAAATGCCATAAATCTTCAAAGGATCCTTCACATTTTTCAGTACCTCACTGATCAGCGGGTTAACCCTCTCAAATCTGAACTCTACCTGCCCAAACTAAGCACTCGGCGGAAGCATTCCATTAGCTCGATCCTGAACTTCAAAATCGGCTCTTTTCCTTTTCGTTATCTTGGAATCCTTATCCCACCGAAGCACATTCCTGGCAGGGATCACTCTTCAATTATTAACAAGATTTCCTCCCGCCTGTCAGGTTGGAAGCGTGGGGTTCTCAACCAGGCTGGGCTCTCCACCCTCATAAAATCCACCCTTACTTCCATTCCCTTACACTCACTCTGTGTTTCCAACATCTCTTCTGGTATCATCGCCTCAATTGAGCGCCTCTCTCGATCTTTCCTCTGGGATCCCGGGGGGAATCGACGTGGCGCGCATTTGTGACGCTGGTCCACTGCCCAACTCCCTCATTTCTGTGGGGGCCTCGGCATCCGTAGTTTGCTCAACATTTGCCACTCGCTCATTGCCAAATGCATACAGGATCTCTTGAACAATCGGTCCACCCTCTGGGTCACACTAGTGCAGGCCAAATATGGGCCTTTACAGCTCTGGGCAGATATGTCGTGATATCATATTACCGATTCTTGGAAGCTTATACTTAATTCCATCCCAACTCTTTGATCTGGCTTCACAAAGTGTATTGGCTCAGGATCAAGTACTTCCATCCTCTTCGATCCTTGAATCTTCACTACACCGCTAATCTACATGCCTACGTTCATTAACATGGACATATGCCTTGACGATCTCAATGTTGATTATTTCATATCAAACGGATCATGGAATTCCATTTTGCTCTCTGATGTTTTTGCGCCTATCCTCTGTGATCATATAAAGCGTATTTACATCTCTCTAAATGCCAATGATGACGCATGGGTTTGGATGAATGATACCTATGGGAGTGCGACCGCAAAGTCAGTTTACCGTCATGTTAGTCACCGCCCTATGCCGTTGAGTCCTGCTGGTGGGCCGCCGTGGCATATTGTTTGGAAGATTCCTGCTCACCCCAAAAATTCATATCTTCCTCGGCAAGCTTCTCCACGCAAAATTACCCACCCTGGATACAATCCTTCTTTTTTATAACACCATTAACCCCGCTTGTAGCCTCTGTGGCCTCCACATCAAAAATACCTCGCATTTATTTTTCCAATGCATTATGGCCCAACATCTTTGGAATTACCTTGCGCAAAAACTCAATATTACCTTCCACCATCAGGATTCCTGGCATCTGGGAGCTTGGTTTCTAGAAGGCTCTGACCTTGATGCGCACTCCAAGAACTCATTGCTTTCCCTTTTTGCCCACTGTCTTTGGGAGTTATGGAATCTTCGAAATGAGGCTCATTTTAGATCACGGCGTGCAATCGTTGACTCAGCTTGGGTAAGGGCTTTGGCCGGCTTTCATGAGTACGCTGATGCCCACGCACTTGAGGCAAGAAGCCCCTATGATTTGCAATCGCAGGTCCAGCGGGAGCCCCCCCCAGCATGGAGTCATTTTGTTCTCAGATGGCTCCTTCTCGGCTGGGGTAGGGGGTATTGGTTTTCTGGCACTATCTCATGACTCATCCTTTCTTTTTGCACGGTCATCTTTTGCTGAGGCTAGTTCAGCCTTGAGATGGAAGCTCGCGCCCTACTCGTTGGCATCCAGGCTTGCTGTTCGATGGGTCTCTCTGATATTTGCATTTATTCGGATTCAGAACTTCTGGTGCGCACTATCAATCGGGTGCAAGGCTGTCCGTGGTGTCTTCGGGGCATCCTTGCTGACTTATGGCTTCTCTAACGGATATTCATCCCACTGTTGTCTCCCACTGTTTCCATAGCGATAATCGCACGGCTGATCACTTAGCTAAGCTGGGTAGACAGCAACTTAGAAACAATTTTTGGCTGGGCAGGCCTCCTCCGAGCCTCGCTCCTTTTTTGTACTCAAGCTCTTTTGAAGCTCCTACTTAATACAAACTTAACCTTTTAAAAAAAACATACAAACTATCACTACAAAGATAAAATAGCTATCTTGCTAGATTCCTTTCTGCAATTGCAAGAAGGTTCTAAATAGAAAAAGAGAGGTAGAAGATGATAAAATGATGGGAGCAATAGTGGAGAGATCCTAAATAATATAGAGGAAGTAACTGTTGTAATCCCACATTACTACCATCTTTTATATATTTTGTCCAATTTGCAGAGCTTGAAAATATTACTGGATTTTTTAAAGTTAAAAAGTTTTTATATGATAGTCTAAAAAGATATCGGGTGAGGACACCTCGACAGATGAAACCACCTCTACACTTCGAAGATAGCGACTAAAAAGATATTGCGTGTGGGCAACTCAACAAATAACACTACGTCTCCAACTTTGACATACAAACTAGCACTACAAGATAAAATAGCTATCTTGTGATTGTAGATTCCTTTCTACAATTGAGGGAAGGTTCTAAATAGAAAAAGAGAGGTAGGAAATGCTAAAATGATGGGAGCAATAGTTGAGAGATCCTACCACCACCCCCTCTCCTCTCTCTCTCTCTCTCTCTCTCTCTCTCTCTCTCTCTCTCTCTCTCTCTCTCTCTCTCTCTCTCTCTCTCTCTCTCTCTCTCTCTCTCTCTCTCTCTCTCTCTCTCTCTCTCTCTCTCTCTCTCTGGGATGCAACCATTTTGCATGTAGGAGAAGCTGAGAAGCAATATGAGGTAAAGTTGCATTCTTGTCTTAGTTTTTCTTTCTTTTCATTTTACGAATTGCATAATCTCTAATGGACATGAAGTTGAACATCTATGATTTTATTTTTGAAACCTTGTTCATGTATCTCTAAACAACCATTGGATGTTCATTTTTGAGATTTTCTTTGTGCATCAATTTCTACAATTTTGATATTTATTTTGTCCTTTGATGATTTTGTGTTTATGTGCATGTTCCTGATTTGAATGATTGTGTGAGTTAAAATTGAATACATTGTGATTTTGTAGATTGGTGTCTATTAACATTTGCCCAAGAGGAATTTATTAAATTTCATTGGTGATTCACCTAGGCCAAGAGGTCATTTGACTCCAGGTGTGTATTAAGGGACATTAACAACCACTATTAGGCGAAGTCCGAATGATAAACTAGGTCATTTGATGTTGAATGTACTGTGATTTTGTTGATTGGTATCATTAGACAAAATCAACAAAATAGTGTATGATAGTCATTGGTTGAGAGGTCACTAGTAGTTCATTGGTTAAGAGGTCACTTCAACCCTAGTGTATGATAGTCATTATCAAGCAGGGCCAATACAATGAGCTTGAGTTGGAGTGTTTTAGTTAAGGTCAAGAGGTGAACCCATCTTGTACTAATATCATTCATAACTGCCTAAATGATGAGAATGATGAAGTTTGTACTTGAATAGGTTACATCTTGTTATGAGGGAACCCCATTTCTGAACAGATTGAGCTTTCAAATTCTCTAACTTTTGAATGGAATTTCATCTATGTATTCACGTGACATCTCAATTCCATATCTAAAACCTTATCCATGTGCAATATCCCTTGTTTTCATGTTTTAACTTTACCTATCACACTTAGAAAAAAATGAAAGAGAACATGGACTTAGCACTGAATCATCTTTCTAACTTGAAACAAGTGACTAAAATCCAAATTTAGCTTATTCAAGTAAGAATTGTGGCGTCCACATGGTAGTCAAAAGTTAACTTCTAGCATAATCTCATCTTATGACCAATTGTACCTGTCCTTATTAGTAATTTCTCTGCAAAAAAAAAATTCCTAGAAAATCCCAAAAATATATCAACTGTCAAAGATAATTAACTAATCCTATGACTATGAGCATAACTAACTAGAATGAAATTCATTCTGAGAGTGCAATGCAGATATCTCAATGCTCCATAATAATAAAAAAATAGAACATACTAGAAAAGTTATGGGGGCGATAATATTAGCATCCACACTTCAAGCAAACATCCACGCAAATAGCAGTGCAACACATTTTGCACTAGCCAAAATTCACATTTTTTAACACTAATCCAAATACAAAGAATAGTGAAGAAGCATATCTAACTAACACAAATCCATGTGATAGGATTATTCGCAGAGACATCTAGTTCACATGAGCAAAGATAAAGAAATCACTCATGATTGTACGACTACTAAAGCACCTATCTTGTTAGGGTTCAAAATTTTTGGGGATACCTGACGCTCTTGATGGCGCCTACTGATGATTCGAGATCAAACGCCTTCTTATCCAGATTGAGAGATGATTTTTTCCTTGCCAAACCACTAGATTCCATAGAGGAGGTTGATCAGGAAACTAACGAGGTCAGATAATGAGGAGGAAGTGATGAAGTGATTGGCCAAATGGGAAATGAAACTTTTAAAGTATAGGGAAAAAAAATTTAAGAGTAAATTTCATCAATGGTGATCCAACTCAAAATGTATTCTTCATAAGGTCATCCAACGTCATTTTGTTATCAAACTTCAAAAACATTTAAACCATAATCATCGCGATCGGTTATCGCCTGTTTACCGGTGGATTACTGAATTGGCACAAACGTAGATGCCAACATAGCACAATGTCTGCACTTTCTCTTTCCATCATGTCAAATTTAAAAAAATAAAAAATGTCATATCAACATTTTTCTCTCTCTTCCGCTCCATTTGTATGTTCATTCAACTTTTCAAAAATTTTAGACATAATCATTTACCTTTTCAAAATTCCAATGATGATCATCATTAGAAACATAAAATAATAAAAAATACTAGTAACTTTACTTAAAGATGAACTTTTTGGTCATTTCAAGTCATGCTCAGATGGCCAAATAAAGCATAACCATTCCTCATATCATCTTGAGCAGGCAAAGTCAAAAACCATTTTGCATTAGGTCATGTCGGAAGGTTGCACTTGAGCCGATCCAACATAGTTTGGGCACGATCCAGTCAGGTCAATCAGGCTGGGTTGAGTTAGGTCGAGCTGCCCAATTATTTTATGAGTATTAAATTTATAATATTATATTAATTATTAAATTAAGTAAATAAAAAATATCATATTTTTTCATAAATTCTGACCAATAAAAAATATTATAATATATAAAAATCTGGCCACGTTTTTCTGTCCTAAAATTTGGACAAATAAAAAGTAATAAAAATATGATGATACATGATATTATGATTATTAGATATATACTAAATATATATATAATATAGTTATAATGTATGATTAAATATTTATAAAAAAAACTTCGTGGAAAATCTAGTCCATGCTCGTTGGGTTTGTGTCGGGATGTGCCCAGTACCCAATTGGGCAACTGAGAATGGTCTAGCTCAAGCCCCGCGAAATACATTACAAGCATCGTGCTGAGACAGATGACCCGCATGGAAGTCCACCTCTAGGACTTCATTCCTCATCCCTCTAATGTCTGCAAGAGATGACATCCTCTCTATGGGGTTCACTAAAAGAATTTTGCCCATTTCGACAGAAAACTCCATCTGAAATTTCATTATACTTGTCTGAAGTTAAATCCCTTCTGTATTTCCGATGGGCATAACCATCAGAAACTACGAAGGATGACTCCCTGCAGAGCTTCCGACGAGTAGAACCCATCGGAAACTTCGAAGGTTGGTACCCTTCGGAATTTTTGATGGGTTGAATATCTCCCTTTGGAATTTTCAAAGGGAAGAACCCGCCAAAAGCTTCGATGGTTGTCAAACCCGTCAAAGTTACCAACGGATTCACCCATCCGAAACTTTTTTAATAAATTAAAAAAGTCACCGGATCTGGTGCAGGCGCCCGATCTTGTCGTCGTCCTGAGGTGTTGATCATCGGAGACAACAGACGGTCGACTTGGCCGCCCTATGGCCGGTTATGGTGGCAAGGGGTCGGATCACCCACCCTGCGGCAAGATCTGACCAAATGGCGGCCGAGCCAGCCGCTGCTGCCAGATTGACCACCTTGGCAGCCACTTCCGAGAGAGGAGAGCGACGACATTGAACCGCGAATCTGCCGAAGCCAGAAGAGAGATAGGGGCGAGAGGGAGAGAGAAAAGAGAGCATGAGAGGAGAGAGGGAGAGGGTAAGATGGTTGTCGATCTGGTGAACCTGCTATCGGATTGGCCACGCCTGTGATCGAATCAGTCGTGCCTACGACCAGATCTGCGACGCCAGCGACAGGATGCGGTCGGATCCAACTGCGGCTATGATGAGATGTGAGCACCAGGTGTCGAATCTAGCCGTGCTTGCGACGGGTTCGGTCGTGCCTGCGACGGGTCCGACCGCGCTTGTGACAGGATCCAGCCACCAGCGCCGGAGGGGGCCGTCAGGTGTCATATCCGGTCGCGCCTGCGACGGGATCCTGCCACCAGCGGCACCTATGACGGAATCCGGCAGCCAGCGTCCGAGGCGCTGCCAAGCGCCGGATGCTGTCGCAAGGTTCAGGATGCAGCCGGCAGATGGCCGATGCGGCGGCCAGGTACCAGACACGGTCGCCCTTCCTATTACTTATTTGAAATCCATCGGTACTATCGAAGGGTTGCCCATCGGTAAATTTAATAATAAAATATCAGTCTTCTATTTTTATATTACCTTATATTTAAAATATAATAATATTATTTACCGATGGGTAGTATCGACGGATGTCAATTTGTCGGTACTACGGAAGACTACAGCGGTAATTTTAATAATAAAATATTAATATTATATTTTATATTACATTATATATAATATAATAATATTGTTTACCGATGGGTCTACCCTTCGGTAGTACCCATGGATCTATATTACTGAAGGCTATACTCGTCAGTTATTTTAATAATAAAATATTAATTTTCTATTTTATATTACATTATTTATTATCAATGTTTATATATATAATAGTATTATTAAACACTAATAATATTGTATGCATTAACATTAATTATATGTATATATATCATTATAAACATTAATAATATAATATTATATAATAAATTTTATAAATAAATTGAAGATAAATATGTATTATATTATAAATATTAATAATAAATTATTATTTTAACTACAAACGGATTTAGGATCCGTCAATAATTTCGAAGAAATTACCCGTTGGTAATTAATAATATTATTTATTATCAATGTTTATATATATATATATATAATAGTATTATTAAACATTAATAATATTATATGTATTAATATATAGGATATAATGGGGCTCCTACCCACTCAAATAGGTAGGAGCCTCCAACTTACATCAGATGCCATCGGATCTCATCGAACGGCATCGGTAAGAGAATGTTGAACCACCCCAAAAACTTGAATCTCAGCCGGTTCAAGGATCAAACCGGCGACTTCAAATCGCTTCTTCTCTTCTAACGGCGACAGCAGGCAGTGGTAGCAACATCAACGGCATCGGTGGAAACAGCAACAACAGCGACAATAATAACAAGCAACGGCAGCGAGCGGTGAACAGAGCAAAGGCGAGTAGCAGTGGCAGCGCCAACAACAACAGTGAGCAGCGACAAGCAGTGGCAGTGAGCAGCGGCGATCTCGGGTGAATCGGGGATGCCGACAGCATTTCAGGCAAGCAGCGACAAGCAATGGCAGCGAACAATGACAACGGCAGCAACAGCAAGCAGCAGCGATCTCGAGCGAATCAGGGATGCGACATCGCTTCAGGCCAACAGTGGCAGCGGCAGCTACAACAAGCAGTAGTGACGATCTCAGGCAAATCGGGGACGCCATGCCGACAATGTTTCAGGCGATCTCGGGCGACAATGTTTCAGACAAGCAGTGGTGACGGCGAGCAGTGACGATCTCAGGCAAATCGGCCACGCCGACAACGTTTCAGGCGATTTCGACGGCATTTCTTGGGCGCCTAGGGCATGAGCGCGCTCGTTTTTCCTCTTCTCATATGTCTCCCGGAAGCCAGCCCGGCCACCTCGAGGCCGTCAGATCCTTTGATGAGTTCGTTGTTTGCTTCCGGACACGACTATGACGAAAATGTCGACGGAAGCTGCAACGATTGGAGAAGGTAGCGGCGGCGGCGACGTTTGCGAGAAGGATGACCCGTGAGCAGGTCGGTTCAACACAACGAAGAACGGTTTAATTCCAATGAACCGCGCGCAAATACGGCAGCCGCTCGATGATATCCGACGGCTCTCGGACTGAGTAGGAGGCTCCTACCCAGTTGAGTGGGTAGGAGCCCCATTAAATCCTAATATATATTATTATAAAAATTAGTAATATAATATTATATGATAACTTTTATATAAATAAATCGAGTTTTATAATACATATCTATCTTTCTACATGTTTATATATTCTTTTGTTAATGTATTAATAAATAATATGATTAAATAGGGTTATCATTCTTTTTTATTTTCTCATAAAACATCTTTAACTTTTTTTATCTTTTTAATCATTTTAATAAATAAATTTACAATATAACATTGATAAATATTAATATGCACTAAAATTTTAACATAATGATTATTTTTAATATAAATCACAATATGACTCTTTAAAAATATATAAAAAAACACAATATAGAAGGCATGATATGCTTTTTATAAAAAAACTTTATCCATATTTTTTTTATTTTTAATAAATATTTCTTGTTATAAATTAATAAACATTAATTTGAAATTTCACAATTAATAAAAAAAAGTAACTTAATAGATTAAGTTTATAACTAATTTTATAAATAATGATGAACCTTTTTTTGTAAATCATAAATGACCTTTAATATAAAAAATGACATATTATAAAAGACACATGTATCTTAATATTATATATCTTAATTTCATAATGTTGATGTATATATAGTACTAATGTTAATCAATATGTGTACATACTATCCATATTACATATCTTAATAATATCATTAGATATAATTAGTTAAAGAATAAGTGAACTGTTAGAACTTAGAATACTTATCATTCAAACTTTTTAAATGTAATTATTTTAAATATTTTTTATGAATAAGAGGTAATCCATAAATTTATACTGATGATTAAAACTAATTTATATTATGATTAAAATTAGTTATATTATGATTAAAATTAGTTATATATTGGATAGGAAGTTAACATATTTTAACTTTATTAAATATATTAACATATTTTAACTTTACCTATTTTGTATTTAAATTTTATATATAATCTATATTCTATATGTAAATATATTAAAGGAAATGAGTAAAAAGATAAAATGTTAAAGACAATTAAGAGAAAAATAATGATAATTTATTTAATATATTATTTTATTAATACATCAAGAAAAATATAAAAATAAGTGTAGAAAGAGAAATATGCATTATATTATATTATAAAAATTTAAAATAAATTATTATTTTAATTATCAATGGGCCTAACCTTTAGAATTGCGATGGATTTTAAATCCGTCTGTAATTACGAAGAGTAAACCCATCGATAATTTTAATAATAAATATTAAGAATATATATATATATTACATATATATTATTATAAAATTATTTATCTATGAGATTAGCCTTCAAAATTGTCGATAGATTTATATTTGTCGGTAATTTCGAAGATTAGGCCCGTCGATAATTAAAATAATAAAATATTAAGCATATATTAGTATTATATTACATATATATATTATTATAAAATTAATTACCGATGTGACTAGCTTTCGGAATTATCTACGGAAATTTTCGTCCATAGTAGCGAAGAACTTTAGGCCTTCGATATTTCGAAAGATTTTTACAATATGTTGCAAGTGTCATCAGAAAATGCAAAGGATTTCTATTCGTCGACAATTGACTGTCACAAATAGGTGATTTTCTTGAAATGTTGGTACCTATTTTTTATTGTTTATTTATGTACCATTTTAAATGAAGAGAGAAAAAATATTGATATGACAATATTTTTTACTTAAAATCAATTAAATGGTTAAAAAAATTAGATGTACTTAAACACTTTTTATTCTTATTTTTTATTATTTTATTTTGGCTTTCTAAATTTTTAAATTTTTTTTAATGATATTGGTGATTGAAATTTTTGAAAAGTTAAATAAGAGGTTGTTGTTCACAAATTAGTTATCACCTCTCCGTGATAATTACATCTTTATATATTATTATTATTATTATTATTTAATTCTGCCCTTTTTATTATTTTAAGATTTTAGTGATGATTGTGATTAAAATTTTGAAAAGTTGAATGATCACATTAAAATTTTGAAAAATTAAATGATGTTTGAAATTTTGAAAAATTGAAACCATACATATGCAAAATTAAGTTTGCGTGGAGGAGAAAAAAATATTGACTTGTCATTTTTTAATTTTTAAAAATATGACATGAAGGAAAAAGAAAATATTAATATGGTGGCACATAGACATTCATGTCAGTGTCATATAATGATCTACTGATAAATGGATGAGAGCCAATCATGATAATCATGATTAAAATATTTTAAAAGTTCGATGACCATGATGTTCAAATAAAATTGAATGGCCATATTGAGAATACCTTCTATATTAACTGAGTGATAGTCGATCACAATGATTATGAATAAAATATTTTTAAAATTTGATAACTGTGGTATTACAAAATGAAATTTGATATCATATGCATTCCTAAAATTTGCTTGAAAATTTAAACTCCAATTACATTTTCCCCTAATTATGGCATTTAATAATTATTTTGTGCAAAACGTTGTTTTGAATTGAACCAAACCCGATTTGCCTAATTAGACATTAAGATTTTTTTTATGGTAAGACATAAAATGATGCTACTTCTCCTTGAAAACATTTTTTCTCTTCAAAATAAAAAGATTGATGAACATGTAATGCACATTAAGTAATAATAAAATACTAAGTTATGCTATGGGAAAAACAATATCTTAAAATTCGAAAAAATGAAAAACAAATCAATAAAAATGTAAGATGATGTTTTAAAAGGGAAAAGACATCCCAGGAAAGTTACATTTAAACTTTGGTCAGTCGAAATTTATTTGTGCCAACAAAAAACAACTTTCCCATAAATTCATGTGAAGCTTTACAATTTATCTTGCTCCAGGAAAATACATTTACAAAATGCACAAATCAAGTTCACAAGCGTCATGGAAGGACATCATAACAACGATTTATCCAGCGACAAAAAAGGAAGCAAAAATAATTCCTACCATAAAACAAATTTGATGTTAATACGGGGTAATAATATTAACAAGGTACTAACAAATTTGGAACAAATTGTTCCGTTCTCTGTGAAAGACCATCTTATATAAACCACATCACTAGCAATGCCAATGCCAACCAAAAGTAGCATTTAATGACAATAAGCTGCATGGCACCTTAGGCAAACATGCCTCGATGTTTTATCACCTAAATCATTACATGGAGGAAAGAATCAGATAAGTATGATTTCCCTTCTCTTTTTTTGCTCTTTTCTCAGGCATTACCATCTCACTTTTGATCTCTCAGCCATTTCGTTGCCACCCATTTCTCCCCCTTGATAACTGGACAGCTACCGTGGAGTGACGTCTGCATAGAAAACACGTTCTTGTTAGTGCAAGGATTTAAAACCCTTTTCTTTAATCAAGGGGGAAACTTCGAATATGAAATAAGTTTTCATATAATTGCGTATAATTGTTGCTGGTAAGAACATAAGATCCTAGTAGCTAATACTGGCGCCACCTATGATGAATTTGAAAGAATGAACACTATTAAGTGCGGAGGAATGGAGTATATAATTATCGATGTGTCGCATCATCCATGGAATCAGGACTGATGGCTTTCTAGGCACCTAATAGACACATATGATTGCATCTACTAAAACATTGCCAAAATTAAGTGAACAATTCATACCTCAACACCATAAGCGATTGATTGGTATATGTTATTCCAGAAAACACTTTTAATAGTTGGCACAAAATTTTCTGACTTATGAAATGTTTCCTCAGTGAAGAAGATTAAAAACAAAATGATGTTAGTTTAAAGGGAAAGAGCGAGAAATACCGGGTCGATTGTACCATTTAACATCAAGGAATAAAACAAAAGACCATCTCCTTGACGTGGTTTCACCTTCAACCCAATACACTTCTCATAATCATAACCGATGTCCATATTTGATCCATTCTGTAGAGGTAGCAATCCTTATTGTTAGATCGAATACAAGATATATTCTTATCCAACCCACATGATTTGAAAAAGAATTGGAACTGATTCCTTTATTCTTACCTCGAAAGGAAACATTGTTTCTCCTCCTTCCTCTACATCTGAGAGATACAACAAGAAAGAGGCTACCTGAAAATTAAATTCCATTATAAATCTTGAGAAATAACAAAAAACATGGAGACTGGAAACTTCATCTTCAACTCAATTGTAAACGGACAATGTAGTATATAAAGAAGGTTGAGACAAGAAAGGCAAACAAAATTACTTCAGCTAAATCCATGTAATATTTGCAGAAGAAAGTGGACAGAAATGCAACACAATCATGTAGCATTAAACTCAGATGACTTTCATGTTTTAAGCTTATCTTCATCAAGTATCGCAGATGAAACTGTGAAAAACTTAAGGTAATTTCAACAGTCAGTTACTTCAGCAGGTATGCAATTTGGGATACATTTACAGGTGATACAAGTCCTTGAAATGAATGCCAGCATATATACCCCAAAAAAGCTATTAGTTAAATTCCAATGGAATTAATCTGTCAAATAACACATACTCTGTGTGCGTCCATTTGAGCAAGCCTGAACAGGTCCAAATAAAACATGACAACTGTTTGATGCAGTATCACATTCAAGTATAAATGGATATCACTATTCACTAAGACTTTTCGATCAACATATGTCTGCAAGTAAGCACGTACGAAGAAAACTATTTGATGCAGTATCACATTCAAGTATGAATGGATATCACTATTCATTAAAATTTTTCAATCAACATATGTAGCAATAAGCACATACTCTTTGACTTTTCTGTGGTCCATATTCATCGGGGTGGAATGCATCATAATGAGAAGCATACCGCTGTCCAATCTCATAGCGCAAAATGTTGAACGACTGCAATATGTGATCCCAACATTACTCAAAGTATTTTAGTGCCAGCCTGAAAGTGAGGAGTAACTAATTTCACTAAACTAAACAAAATAGTAATGCATAAAGATGGTGACTCAAAGTATTTTAGAGCCAGCCTGAAAGTGAGGAGTAATTAATTTCACTAAAATAAACAAAATAGTAATGCATAAAGATGGTGAGCTATTTAACATGGAATAAAAAGCACAAAGTCTTACCTAGCTTCACATTTATCATTAGATACATAATCATTCTCAAGTCATTATCATCATGTGGCCTCTAATCCTTTGTAATTATACATCCAACAAAGCAAACGTGACCTCTGGTCCTCTGTTTTCTTTGCTTGCTTTGGCCACAATCTGAATTGGGAGTCTCAGGTGGTGGTGGCAAGGGGGGCCTCATCCTTTTGGCATAGTGTTGCTGGTATCATGCCACAGGTCCGGCAATTTTTCTTTCCCTCTCTTGGCAGTGGATCCAGTTTTTCTTTTTGGGGTGACACCTGGTTGGGTCCAAACCCCCTTGCTGTGGACTTCCCTCGACTGTTTCAGCTGGCAAACAACAAGGATGCGATGGTGGCAGACTGCTGGTCTATCTCTAACAGTAGTGGAGGAGGCACTTGGGTACCGAGCTTTTCTACTCACCTATCTGACCTGAGGTTTGAGGAATTTGTATCCTTACTGGGTCAGATTGCTCATTTAGCGCCCACCAACTCTATGGAGGACGGTTGGAAGTGGAAATCTGATGCTTTTACTGTTCGTGAAGCATATTCATTGCTTGGTGGGGACCTGGGTGAGCAAATTGAGGAGCTGTTATTTGCGTGCAGGCTGATCTGGATATCAATGGCCCCTCTCAAGATCAAGGTGTTCTCTTGGCTACTGCGATGGAAAAGAATTCTGACATTGGTGTACAGATCTCGGCGGTTGGGGCTGACACTTTCTGTGCCATATGTGGGGAGGAGGATGAGGATACCGACCATCTGTTTTTTAAATGCTCTTTGGCTCGTCAGGTATGGGCGGAAGCAAACATTAGGTGGATTGATGCCATTTCGGGACTGCTTTCTGGCAATGGGCATCAGGGTCCACATGGACGGGTCTACATTTGCAGGCGCCAGAGGGTGTGCCCCCTGGCAATCTGGCTACAAAGGAACAACACTATCTTTCAGGGAGGCTGTGCATATGCCGAGAATGTCAGCTATCATGCAGAAACAATGTTTAGGGATTGGAGGAACTATTTGTAATGTTGTAACTCTCTGGTGCTGGTGGATTGAATTTTTCCTAATTTTATTTTCTGCCCTTGGTCTAAAACATGCTGTAACCTTTATGATATTAATGAAATCTCTGGATGACTACCATCTTGCTAGTCATCCTTTTTCATCTCAAAAAAGTTCATTTAAGCTATAGACACTTGGCTTAACCTTGCAACGCCTTTCAGGTGAGAAACTTCAAGTTGTTGTGAGATGCATATAATTTATTGTGTAAAAGGAACAGCGATGGTCTGAAATTTCATGTTGTTGTGAGATACATATTTTGTTGTGAGGTACATATTTATTATGTAAAAGGAACGTTGACGGTCTGAAACTTCAGGTTGTTGTGAGATACATATAATTTATTATGTAGTAGGAATGTTACCGTTTACAAGGCGTTGTTCCCATTTATTGGATAATTAAATTGTCCAAGAAATTGGAACTCTTTTCGTGTAGGCATTGGTGGAAAATAAATAGCCCAATAGAAAATATACACAGTCAAAGAGGCATATGGTTTGAATGACTATACTGACATCAAATCCTTTAGGTGTTTGACGGCATATGCATTAATGCATTATCATGTGGTTGATTTCATAACTCAATAATAACTTGAAATGTCTTTTCAATTGCCACCACAATATCCGGAGTGGTCAGATAAAGATCCAAATCCACTATCACCCAACTAATCTGGGTTGAAATCTTTGTCAATTATCAGATCAGAAATTATGTCAAACTTCATCTCAAAAAATTTTTTTATGTCAAACTCTGTTTTGAGGATACAGATTTCCTTTAGAATTTCTCAAGGATATAGATACTACCTGAGAGCTTACACTTGTACATGGTCATCATTTCATAGTGATAAATATATACCTGGATGTCAATCACAAACCCTGGTTGACATCCTTTTTCTCTAAAAAAAAAGGATATAGGTACTACTCACTGATTTTTTCACAAGTTTATACCATTACATGAATTTCAAGTGCAGGTGTCAAAAGGTAATTACATAAAGTTTCTGTGAATGCCTTTTTTAAGGGGTAAAAAGGATGACTAGTAAAAGACTAGCAATCCAAGTGTATATAAGGCTGAACTGAGGAAATATGTAAAAGGATGACTAGGCAAAAAGTAGGCAACGGAGGAACAATAACAGTTTTCTGTAATGCTTTAACTATGTTTTCTATGGCCTGCAAACACATCGAACCGATTCCATTCTTATGTGAAAAAACATGCTGCTCTTTAGAGATAATAAAGAGATTAATAAGCTATAATAAAAACAGCATTGGAACATTTTCAGAATAAAGAAATAATTAATTCACCTGCCATTTATCTTCAAAACTGCCAACAGATCCTAAGATTTTAAAGCAGTTGCTTATGAAGAAACTAAAGCAACCTAAGTTAAACATTTTTGGTAAAACATTTGAGCATAGAAATTAAAATGATCATACTGAAAAACATGTGTTGCTTTACTGAGTATTATACCAAAAGAACACTGCCAACTGTTAAACAACCTCTCAAAATAAGAAACTTTTTTATTAGGATAAGAAAAAATAATTAAATGCTAATAAAGCCAAAAACAATTTTGAGGAGAAACTCTTAAATGACTCAAGTTCAAACTGATACCTCCCCATGTTCTTTTGGTATCATTGTAACCCTGGCAATTTTGCGCTCAATTTGATCCAAGACCCCAGATGAATCTTCACGTGCACTAAGGAAGGTACCTGAACTGTTGTCACCATTATAAGTATCAATCTACATGGCATGTGTTTCTCAGAAAAAAATGGAATGTGATAAATCAAAATGTTTTTTGAGGGGAAAATAAATCAAAATGTTATAAACCAGGATATGTTGCACTTTCCTTTGAGAGTATAAGAACAAGAGTACTTTGTTAGGGACAAAACTCAATTACTAAGTATTGACTCACTTACCATTGAGTAAATGCTCATTCAAAACTCATTAAGTAAATACTAATAAAGCCAAAATACTCTTGTTGAAAGTACAATATAACTAACATTTCATGAATAAAAAAGGGATTAAACCAATCAGAAGAAACAATTTGACAGAACTGATGACTTGGAAACATCATTTGTGGACTTGCCTTAGAAAGGAAACAAAATTGTTTAGGAGTAAGCTGGTGGATGCATCTATAGATCAACAAAAAAACTTAAGACGGCTTATAGCATAAGTCTCCTTGCTAACAGAAATGCATAACATTTAAATACACCTTTCTGTTGAAAGTTTAAAAGCAACATGAAATTACTACCTTGTTCTTATTCCTTTAGTGCTCTCTTCAGTTTCTCCAGACCGTAAAGCCAGGGTTGATGGCCTTAGCCTTGACTTCGCTACTCTTATTATTGTTTGACACTGATCTGCAGTTGCAAATTCTGGAAAATATACTGCACGCGGTTTCCAGCTCAACACCTGTAGACAAGCATCATCACTCACAAAGCTATAACTGTAGCCAACACCATTGCCTAAAATAAATTCTCGTATCATTTAAGGAATGACAAGTACAAAAAACAACACAAGAACTGAAGCTAAGAAGTTAATTGGCTACAAGAGTAAAAAGTTATATCTTTTGGTTAACTCAACTTCAAAATACTACAAAATCTGATCATCCTTTCAAGCACTAGCATTCAAAATAGCCAACGTTCTCTCATTTGCCCTTGTGTCAGAAGTGGGAATGACTACATGGATAAGGGACTTATGAAATGCATCTGCTTTGAGGTGAAGAAAAAAAGTTGAATTACTACATTGTATTCTTTCCCCAGTTTCAAGAATAGTGAACTAAAACTACTGTAACTGGTACAGACATGTGTTTGATTTCAGACATATTATATCATCTCTTATACTTGCATGGGGGATGTGTTTCAAATTATTTATGTTTTTTTCTTTATCTATACCAGACAAAAACGCAAAATCTGTAGATGCTGACCATTATCCTTAACAAAAATACTTATATATAGTGGATGACATGTATTTAACTAACACGAATGAAAAACTCCAATTGCCGTGGGAATTGATATGATTCACTGCATGACAACGTTACAAGCGCACCCCTTGAAAGTGTACATGGTTATCAAGATGTAAAAGCTGGAACTTTCAGACATTTTTTCTTTAGTTTTTCCCATTTCTAGCACTGTCATAAGCATTTAAACCTAATACATATGCTAACTCGAACACTCCCCATTCAACTCTAAACAGATGCAAAAATTCAACTCTAACAGAACCAAATAGAGTGAACTATACTTCAGATTAGTGCATATTGGAAGCCAACAACACTATCTTCGTTCATATAACAAAGATCTCATATCCACTTAAACTTTTCTCACATGAGACCATCATCTCCGCAAAACCATTGCACGACTTCGCGACCGCCGGATTCGCGAATCAGGAGAACATGAAAAAGGAATCAAAGGCAGCGCCAAACCTGGAAGGGTACGGAGGAGGGACTGTCCTCCCCGTTCATGCCATGGGGCATGGCCGCCCACGCCGTCTTACCGTCCGAGCCCGCCTCCATCAGCCGGGATCGGTGGTTGGAGTCGTCGGAGATGTCCTACAAGACAGGAATCGTGAAGAGGACACGAAGAAGGGGCGAAGAAAGATAGATGACGATTGTCGTGATGTGTGGGAAAAACCTGTGAGAGGAAGAGTAGGGATCCGAAGAATCCGGCGAAGAAGAAGAGGGCGCAGGAGAGGACGACGGTCGGGAGGCGCATCTTGGTGCGCACCATACGGCCCAAGCCCAACCTTCCCAGCTTGCTCCCAGTCCCAGGTTTCATGTCGACGGCGGGGCGGCGGAGAACGACGAGGTTGCAGTGATCGTTTACTATCAATTTTTTCTTCCTTGGGAGAAGTGGATCGCACAAAAATTTTAGTCCCAAAATTTCTGTTACCGTGTTACGATAGAATTTTGTTTTACGTTTTTGTTTGGATTTTAGTGTATTTTAATTGTAATAAAAAAATGATAAATATATATGATTGACTATGTAACCATGCTGCGCGGTGATATATAAATACATGTCAGAATTGAATTGTGTGGGGATTATCCTTGGTTTTCACACTGGTCACTTTTTTTATTCCTTTGAACTCACACATCAAATCAAATCAAACATCTTCTCCTGATCTCTCTAACTTGACCCCATTTCGCATGCAATCCTCATCTTTTTTTAGCGAGTGCCCATATCTAAGACGGTGCGACGATATAATACGTGCGAGTGTGCGACACTAAATATTACATTATTCACATATTAAAAATTATTATCTACATATTAAAAATTGATTCGAGCTTAGCTTAACTAATTTAATAAATAATGATAGATAAAACTTTTAATAAAAAAATTTTATTTTCACAAGATTCGAATTAGAAACTTTACTTAAACGATCACGCATCCCGATCAACTTTTGTTAGTTGCCAACCTCATCTTTATTAGCTTAGAACAAAGCGGTCGCACTCGTACACACGACCTAGTTTGATTTAAGGTCGACTAGGATACACCTTGCCCGGAACTCGTCAAAAGTAAATATTACTTATCTGTTCTTTCTTCCTTTGTTAACATCTTATATTCTAATTTATATTTTTCATAAAGTTCTAGAACATTAAATTAACTTTGTTTTTTATAATTTAATAAAATAAAAAAAAACTAAAATGAAAGTTAAAATGCATAATCAATATTTTAACTTTCCACTTCTCTTGTACCCATCTCATCCCAACCAACATTATATAAGGTTTTTAAATTTATTATTATACTTTTTGTTTAAATTACAATTATACTTCTTAAATGCATATGCATTATTTTTCAAATTACTATTTCTTTTATAATTCATGTAATCATTTTTTTATGTTGTAAACTTCAAATGTGAGACTAAATCTTTGTACTTTCCTTGCGAACGTTTGTACGATTATCTAGGTAATCAAGATTGTTAAGATCTTGATCTAAACTTTAATATTTTACTATTTTGTGATCTTAGATCTTGATCTTAGAATCTTATGTTAAGATCTTATTATGGTTGGTCACATAATCTTATATTATGATTTTATCCAATCTTATGACCTCATAATATTAATATAATTATTTAAAAAGTGACCAAAAAATATATTCATGAAAATAGTAATGAATTTTATATAAAGTTTAATATATTTTATCATTATTATGTTTTGATGTAATCTAGCTTAAAAATTAATATAACTATGACTTAATGAGATGTAATTTATTAATGTGTATATATTATATTTTATATATTAATAAGTAGTATTTTATGATTCTCAATTCTATTTTACAATGTTGGATCTTATAATCCTTTTAAGATCTTACGTAGGATATCGATCTTAATAATCTTGTATATAATGCAAACAACGTAGTTTTGTTTAATATTATAATTTAAATAATGAAATGATGTCAATGATGGATAAGACAACTAATGCAATTAAGCAAATAATTATTAATTAGACGTAGTTGCATACTAATATCCACTTACAAAAAAATAATATCGACAAAGTTTATTTCATAAAAAAAAACTTGCCCAAAAAATATTAGGTAAAATTTACAATCTCATACGTCAACATCACGAAAAATAATAGTTGTTGATAGAGCCATCCAGGTAAAATATACCGGCATGAATGAACAAAATTAATTGATAAGAAAAAACATCCAATCAGGATAAAAATATATCGGCATGAATGAACCATTGATCATTATTGTAACGATCCGAATTTTTAAAAAATAAATAAAAGATATTTAATTTTATTTAATAAATTTGAAAATTATAATGCTAATATTTTAGAATTTAATAATTTTCAATCAAAATTTATGAAAATTATGGGATAAGTTGGAGAGATAAGAAGGAATTTGAAAAGAGAGAATTTTTTTGAAGATAAATATTGGATTGTTAAGTAAATTCGAATTTAAATAAATCTGAATAATAAAAAATAATTAATTATTGATGGATGGCCATAATTAATTCTAAAAGAGTCCAAGGCCTAATAGAATTGAAATCTTAAGCCTACATTTATAAATAGGCACTTAAAGGGTGGCTGGAAATCTCTTTTCTGTCAAACAGAATTCTATCCACAAGCCTCTCTTTTCTTCTCATTTGCACGCAAACCGAAATATCTCCGAGAGCACACGATGGTTGGTTTTGAAGCCGGCACATAGAAAAGAAGTTCCAGGTGGTGGCTGTGAGTTTCGGAACAAGAGCAGAAAGCAATCGCCGATCAAAATTCGTCGTTCGTACAGATTTTCAGAAAAGGGACTACGGTTAGTTTTTCCGTCAACTTTAGGTACGTAGGGGGAATTCCTATGTCATCGATTTTCCGTGACATAAAATCCTATTCTCTTTTCCTTTGTACCAGATTTCCATTGATATATTATATGCATAGTTTGGACATTGTATGACATAGTTATGATGGCTGAAAAATCATGTCGAAACGCATTTTTTCGCCGACAATCGAACCCGACCCGGGTTCTGACCGATACGGCCCGGATTCAAGTAAATACGGCCCGAGTTCAATCGAACTCAGACTGCGTTGATGTGTATGGGATTATGGTCGGACGTGGATCGGGTTAGCAACGACGCGGCCCAAATTCTCCGACGACACGGACCGTTTTCTTCGGACGCAGTCCGTATTGAATCGAGGCATGGATGCGGGCATGAACCGGCCAACTCGACCTGGGTTCACACCCAACTCGGCCCGCGGCCCGAGTTCCACCCGACGCGAGCCGAGTTTTTGATGCAAAAAATGTAATTTTGGGTATTCTGTTACAGGTAATTGAATAGTTAATATGGTTAATTGTCCATAACATCTATGATCATAATTGTTAATAGATTTGATCTCATCGTGTCCTTCAGACCTGACCTGAGATTAGTGATCTTATTGTTTCATTTGATTTTGTGATTAACCGTAATATTGATCCAGTAGTTTTTCTCTGATTGAGTCCTTATTTAACCTAAGTTAAATTGTTAAAGATAGGTCCCTTAGGTAAATAAGATAAAAGATGAAAACTGCTAGGTCTTCATGTTCTCCGATTGTCTCTAAGCCCGCCCCTCTTCATGTTCTATAAATAGACACTTAAAAGGTGGTTGGAAACCCCTTTTCTGCTAAACAGAGTTCTACCCACAAGCTCCTCTTTTCCTCTCGTTTGCACGCGAATCGAGATATCTCGAGAGCACACGATGGTCGGTTTCAAAGCCGGCACATAGGAGAAAAAGTTCCAGATGGTGGCCGTGAGTTTCGGAATGAGGACAGAAAGTAATCGCCGGCCAAAGTTCGGCGTTCGTGTAGATTTTCAGTGAAGGGATTACAGTTAGTCTTTCAGTCAACTTTAGGTACATAGAGGGAGTCTCTATATCGTCAGTTTTCTTTTTTTCCGACATGAAACCCTATTCTTTTCTCCTTTGTACTAGGTTTCTATTGATATATTACATGCATAGTTTGGACATTGCATGACATAGTTATGATAGCTGGAAAATCGTGTCGAAACACTTTTTTTTGCCGACAACCGAACTCGGCCCGTGTTCCGGCCAACACGGTCCGAGTTGAGGCCGATACGGCCCGGATTCAGGTAAATACGGCTCGGGTTTAATCGAGCTCGGACCGCGTTGATGTGTATAGGATTATGGTCGGATGTGGACCGAGTTAATGATGACGTGGCCCGGGTTTTTCGACGACACGGACCGTTTTCTTCAGATGCAGTCCATGTTGAATCGAGGCATGGATGCAGGCATGAATCGGCCAACTCGACCTGGGTTCACACCCAACTCGGCTCGGGTTCCACCCGACGCAGGTCGGGTTTCGGATGCAGAAAATGTAATTTTGGGTATTCTGTTATAGGTAATTGAATAGTTAATATGGTTGATTTTCCATAACATCTATGATCATAATTGTTAACAGATCTGGCCTCATCGTGTCCTTCAGACTTGACCTGAGATTAGTGATCTTATTGTTTCATTTGATTTTGTGATTAACCGTAATATTGATCTAGTAGTTTTTCGCTGATTGGGTCCTTGTTTAACCTAAGTTAAATTGTTAAAGATAGATCCCTTAGGTAAACAAGATAAAAGATGGAAATTATTGGGTCTTCGTGTTCTCCGATTGTCTCTAAGCCCTTGGGCCATTATTGTTATCGTATTGTATGGGGCAGATAGTGTACCTAGAGGTTTGAGACATCATCCTTTAAGGAAGTTATGACTGTCCTGTAATGGTCATGGTCCCCGTCATCATGAAGCTATTGTTAGTATTACTATTGGAGGGTGTCTTGTCATGGTTTGATCTCCCACTACATGAAAGTGACATGGAGTTTCCCTTAATTGACTGAGCGCTCTCTATTGAATTGAATAATTCTAAAGATTGAATTGAAATTGAAAATTGAATATAATTAAATTGAATTGAATTGAATCTTGATCATTCAGAGTTTTGACATTGATTGACTTTGCCTTCGCTTATTGAATTGAATAGAAATAGGTATTGATCGATGACCTCACATATTGATAATAGAAAATTATTAAATTGGATAGGTGCTATAATGATCAGGCATAGTTAATAATTGATATTGATTTGTCCATTGATCTCTTACCTGATCTCTTCATTGATTCATGACTTTATTGATATATTACTTTTATTGACTATTGAGCTCTCTTATATTGTCCTATCATGTGTTCTATTATTTAGTGCTCCTTATTGATTATTAATTTTTTAGCACCATTAATTTATTATTTATTGTTATGGTTGGACCCTACGTACTGAAAATTTTCATACTTATGAGTTTTTCCCTACATCTATATTCATGCAAGTGAGATGATTGAAGGTGGTGATGCAGATGGTCAGGCTCAGTGAAAGAGTTGTTGCACATGATGTAGGAGGTGTTCACGGGTCGGGTTTTTACCCAACCCGTGAACAAACCCGACTCGATCCGGCCAAGGTTGGCCGGGTCGGGTCGGGTCGTAGCTTTTTTTTGCCGCGACCCGAACCGACCCGACCCGGGCTGGGCCGGGTCGAGTCGGGTCGGGTTACCCGACCACCCTTTTTCTTTTTTTAAAAATTTTTATTTGTTTTTTTAATATAAAAGCATTTATTATTTTATTTTTAATACAAAATAAATATTTTTTTAATATCAAAAATATTGTTTTAAATATTTATATACTTTCTACATTTAAAATAATTTATTTCATATTTTTTAAATTTTTAAATGATATAAAACTATACCTTTAACTAAAAAATAATTAAAAAAAGAAAAAGACCGGGTCATCGGGTCGGGTCGGGTCAACTCGGGTAGGAAAATTCCAACCTGAACCCGACCCGTCGGGTCGTGGTCGGGTCGGGTCGGGTTGGGTCGATCGGGTCGGATTTCCGGGTTCACCGGGTCGACCCGATCCGGTGAACACACCTATGGAGGATTAAGTCCTACTAGATTATTGGATTAGCTTTCATTTTCCGCATATTTAGCATAGTGGAGTCATGAACATTTCTAGCTCTTTAACATTATGGGCTTTTAGACATTATTATTATTAATTCCGCATTTTATAATTTATATTTCTATAAAATTATTTTATATAGAATTGTGTAGTATCTTTGAAACGACTCTGAGCACGTGATAGTCACGTGAATCTCGGAGCATTACTATTATTTTGTCTTGTTATAGGGAAGGAGAGCATTATAAAAAGGTTGTGGCATGGCATCATATAGTATACGGCGGAGGGCCATGAAAACTATTGAAGAATGCAGATGTATAATTATTAGTTTAGATTTATCGAATATCTTTTAAGAGTTGTTATTAGTTTAGGTTCAGACAAGAAAAAATATCACCCCCTTTTCATTTATTAGATAATAGGTAATAAATTACATCTCGTTAATCTTATCTTATATATTATTTTTTTTATTTGGCTCAATTAGTATTCTTTCATATATATATATATACTTCATTATTTAAACACATATTATTATAATTTAATCATTCTTCCAACATATTATTTTACTTATTTATATATTATTTAAATAAATAATATCTTATTTTAGTTAGATTTTTTTTCTAACCTCCTTGGGCTATGAAATTTTTTCGCGTCTACCCATGACTTTTGAACTTTTAGCAGAGCTCTCCTGAATTATGTCGTATTTTTCACTTTGGTCCATCCATCAAGATCCTTAACTTTTTCATTATTTTTTATTTTTTAAATTTATTGAATGACCAAAATGCCCTTGTTACATTTAAATGTTTAAAATAATACATGAAAAGTAAAAAAAAGGCAGCGTGCAGCACAAATTAAAAAATATGATCTTTTAGTCTATTATCGATTTTGATTATTTTCGTCGGAGCTCAAGTGGGAGAAATGGCCTGCAAATACCATCACCGGCACCTGAACCAATAATGCTATTACACTACAAGAAAAATCGCTATTTCTGTTTCAACTGTCGAAAAATATTTAAAAATCATCAAAAATATTAATTTGCAATGGATATTCCGACAGGAGAGAACCGCCGTAAAATTGCTCGTCGCAAATATTTTCTGACGGCTCTGTCAAAGGCATTGGAAGTTTTCATGGCTTGAGCCGTGGGAAACGTTTCCCACAGTTAAAGCTGTGGGAAAGTTCTCACAGCTCCAGCCACCCGCAACTTGGTCGGCCACTCGCCGCCACGGAGGCCCGATCAGGCAGCCCACTTCCTCATCGGCCGCCAATCATCGGAAGGCCAAATTTGGCCGTCTGCAGTCGGATTAGTCGGCAGTCGGCCTGATCCAGCCGTGGGAGGGCAGATCCATCGCCTAGCCATCGAAGAAGGCCGCCCGCGGCCCGATGCACCTCATAGCGCCTTAGAAGTCCGCCCGCATCCCGATTCATCGTGGGAGGCTATATCAAGGTGCTCGCAGCCTGATCTGTTGCCAGGCAATCGGATCTAGTCGCCCACAGGTTGATCGACCACTGGGCGGCCAAATCATACCGTCCGTAGGCTGATCGAATGTCGGGCGGTCAGATCTGGCAGCCCGATCTGTCGCTGGACAGTTAGATCCGGCAGCCCGATCGACTATTAGGCGGTCAAATTCGACCACCTATGGCCCGATCCGTCGTCCAGCGGCAGAATAAAGTAGTGGCTGGCCACATCGTAGGGCAGAAAAGGGTAGAGGGAGATCGAGGGTGGCCAGATCGCGAGAGAGGGAGAGGGAGCTGCCGGAGGGAGAGAGCGTTACCGGAGGGAGAGCGACTTCGGCCGATGGGAGTGAGAGAGAGAGAGTGGAGAAAGATATAGAGGGATGTGATGGAAAAAGTGGCGGGGAGGGCATGCAGCCACAACCATGAGAAGTTTCGACGATTGCGGCCGTGGCCATGGGAATGACCTTATTATATTATAAATATTATAAAATATATTTGGCATTGTGTGATGAAATATTATTTTATATTTCCCACGGTAGTCATGGGAAGTTGCGACGGTTGCGATCATGGGAACGACCTTATTATTTTATAAATATTATAAAATGTATTCAGCATCATATGATGAAATATTATTTTATATTATAATATGTAAATGTCTTTATATTATAAATTAATATTTTATTTTTCCCACGACCGCATCCGTGGGAAGTTCTAACGATTGCGGTTATGGGAATGCCCTATACACACTATTAATATTATAAAATTTATACGACTCATGTAATTTTATATTTTGCATTTCCCTCGGTTGGAGCCGTCAGAACTTTCGACGCCTCTGTCCGTGTGAATGGCATCAGCTATCGAAAGTTCTGACGGCTCTGGCTGTGGAAAAGACATTATCATCTATATATATTATAAAATGTATTCGGCTCATATAATTTTATATTTTGCATTTTTCAAGTCGGAGTCGTCAAAACTTCCGATGGCTCCGACCATGGGAATGGCATTATTATTCTATATATATTATAAAATGTATTTGACACATATAATTTTATATTTTTCATTTTCCACGACAGATCGGAACTTCTGACAGCTCTGACCGTGGGAACGACATTATTATTCTATAAAATATTATAAAATTTATGCGAGTCATATATTTTATTATTTTGCATTTTCCACAACTGTAGCCGTTGGAAGTTTGGATGGTTGTGACCGTGGGAACCACTAGTTTATAATATAAAATATTTTTTTTATATTTCCTACGGTTGGAGCCATCAGAAGTTTCGACGGTCGCAGTCGTTGGAATGGCATCCTTTGCATACAAACGGGATGATATCATATAAATTATTATTTTATATTTCCTACAATCGTAGTCATGGGAAATTGTGATGACTCGATAACCGTCGTAAAACTCGTCAGAACTTATGATAGATTGGCGACCGTCGGTAATTGCTTGCCAAAATATCACGATTTTCTTATAGTGTTAACCCTTCTCCTTGTTCTCTCTCTCCCCACCGCCGCCACTCCGATCCGATCGGATCTGGCCATCATCGTCGTCCTCCTCTAGATCGAGTCGACTACCTCTGGACCCAGTCTGGCAGCTTAGTAGCCGGACTGCCGCCTCCGCCTCCCCGTGCAACTAGATCGGCATCACCTACAACCCCTCCTTCCTCGCAGTCGTCATCATCTGCCTAATGGTTTCGGGTCTCGTCGAGGGATTCCTTGCTACCTTCTCTCACGTCGCTTCATTCGGGCATTGTTACTAGTGGACAACAATCTCAACTTCACCAATCTTTGGATACTTGACTTATCCTTCAACAACCTCTCCGACAGGATACCGATGAGCTTCAGTCGATTTCGGTGCTTTATTCAGGTGCTAAACCTGTTTAGCAACCTCCTCATCGGCATCCTTCCGGCCTTCTTCGTCGGCACGTGAGCTCGCACAGGAGGGCTGACAGAAAAGGGGGGCGTTGCATAGGGGGCCGGCAGAAAAGAATGTGCGAGTTCGCGGGTGCACGAGCTCGCATTACCCCAAAGAGCGGCCAGCCATTGGCAATCATGCCGATCCAGCGCCACCAATCAAGGGAAGGGTACAAGGAGGCAGTTTAGTTGCGAGGACAGTTTAATCATTCAATAATTTAAAAAATAATAAAAAAGTTAACATATCTTGATAGATAGACCAAAGTGAAAAATGCAGCATAATTCAGGAAAGCTCTACGAAAAATTTGAAAGTTGTGAGTAAACAAAGAAAAATTTCATAGTTCAAAGGAACTTAGAGGAAAAAATCATTTTAATTAACCACACATCTTTTTAGTTCTTCTAGTTATTTTTCTAACAAATTATTTTACTTAGATCATATTTAAAGTAATAAATTATTATTTTAAATAATAATATATTTTATAATGGTTGACGTCCAATATAATATTTAATTACTTAAATAAATGATCACTTATTCTAACTAATCAAATATCATTTTAAGCCTCATGATTTTTTACCCAAAAAAATATTTTGCTTATTTAATGATATTTAAGTAATGAAATACTTTAGGACATTATTATGAGACATGGGTTTTTTTTATTATAAGAATTTTCCTTTTAATCATATGCATATAATATACAAATATATAATATAATATACAATATACCTGTACAATTTTTTTATCATATACAAATTTATACTCAAAGATCCGCATGTGCTATTATGTATCAAAGATGACGTCTAGTATGCCCTCTATTTATAGCTTAAAATACTGAATTAAAAATATAAATTAATAAAATTATAAATTTTCATAACTAACTTCTAGATATCGTGATGATATTATAGTAAAATAATAATTATTAGATAACAATTTTTTATAAATATTATAGTATATATTGGATAACCACACCAACAAATATTGTTACGGTATCTAACTTAAACTATTCCAACAACTCAACAATTATCTAGATATTGTAAAAAAATTAATATAATTAAAACATAATTTTGATAATTAACTACTTTGCCTTGGGCTTTGTTTGGATGGTCTCTTGCTAAAGGGAATGAAGGGAAATAAGGGGGAAGGGAAATAAAGGAAGGGAGGAGAGAAAGATAAATTTTTTTTCCTCCTCTACACTTCAAATCGGGGTTGAAAAAAAATGAAGAAAAAATGGAGGAAAACTTCTAAAGTTTAATCCAAATTAGGAGAAAGTTTTTTTTCCTTTTTCCTCCCCTTCTTTTCCTCTTTTTTCCGTCCATCCAAATATAAACTTAAAGATTTCTTTTCTTTTAATATGTAACTACTATACACCTCCGCGCAATGCGCGGATGGTACAAATAAAACTTATCATATAATTAGATATTTTAATTTTAAAAAAATATATATACCATTGACTTTTCTTTCTCTTTATTTATTTTTTTAAACCTCCGTATAAAACAATATAAATAAATATATTAAACTAAAAAAGTGTTTTCATATTTATAAAAATATAGTTATGTTTCTAAGCGAAAAGTTAGATAGTTTAACAATTTACATGTGCCCATAATAAGTTCCTTCTTATAATTTTAAAACTTTATCTAATCTCATATGATTAATATAAGATGATATTAAAAGAAACAACTTAAATTTATTATACCTTTTATTTAAATTATAATTATAATTCTTAAATGAATATGCATTATTTTTCCAACTAATATATATCTTTTTTTTTACTACTATACTTTTAAAACCTATATTATTTAATTTTTTTACAGATTTTAATTTTAATGTTTTCAACCATATCATATATTTGCTTTGTTCTTAAATAAGTATTAAGGTACAATATAAATATTAATGGTTGAGAAATGACAAAAAAACTATTATATATCCATATCTAGTATAATTGAGAAATTATATATTCAATAATATATTATAGTTATCTATTATAATTATTCATCCAATAATTTTTAACTACTGCTAAACTATTTTATTAGCATGTATAAATTAATATTTTAAATATTTATAAAATTTTTATATGACTATTTTACGTTTTCCAAATATCTTTTTCTCCTAATATATTATAGTATAAGATATTATATGTTTAACAAAATTATTCTCAACATTTATATATTCATTACTTAAAAAATTTATGAATATTATGCGCATTCCATGGGATAGATGACTATTTTATTTTAAATATAAATATATATTATGTTTTAATATATAGATTATTATTATTATACAAATGTGGGACTAATCAAACATACTTTGCTTCAATTTCAAATTGATGTCTAACGAAGTTATTTTTTATTGTTCATTTCACTAATATCCATAATAAATTATCTGTCATATATAAATCATTTTTTTAAATAATTACTGTACTATCCATGATCTAATCCATATTGGATTCTATATTATATGGCTATAAACAATTGAATATATGTGGTGAATTATATGTTGTCATGTCACGTAATGATATAATAAGAATTCATAAAATTTAATTAAATTACTAAAGTATGATTAATAATCATATTATGATAAAGCATATTCTCTTATGATTAACTATGCATGTGATTTGTTAAGATTTGATTTAAGTCTAGTGGACTAATCAAATGTCGCCAAGTGGCATATGAAAATATATATGTGTGTGTAACAAAAATTAATATATAAATATGTGAATAAATTACATGGATTATATTATATTAATTAATATCAATTAGGGATGAAATTAATAATTTTTAAATATTAAATTTTAATTGGATAAGAATTTCAACTCTTGACATGCAAGCTGCCAAGCTAGCAGCTTGCCACCTCATGCTTAGACTATTTTACTGTTCAGAGCATATAAGTGATGTGTTTCTTATTATTATTGTATAGGAGTAGAAGAGTAAAGTAGTGAAAAAGGAAAGGAAAAATCTTTTGGTAGCTCTTATAGGTAAGTTGGTTTCTCCTACTCTATGTTTTCACCTCTTTGAATTCGTGGTGACATCGATTATTATATGTATTGAATATATTTTGGATATACTATGAATTAATTTCGAAAAATGCAATGATGAAAAGTATATCTAAATGATTGTATGATTGCACATTTGAAAAGCATATGTGATATGACATGAATGGATTAATACAATCTTATTTCGTTTGAAATGACATTTGATATGATTCATCTTTTGATATTTGAGATACAATTGTTATATGTATTAAATTCATATATCGTCAAGTTTATATGAAAATTATGGTTTGAATGATTGATCAATTGATGGTTCATTGGTAAAGCATATGTGAAATGTTATGGAGCCATCTTATGGGATGTAATCCTATTCCGTTTGAATGAGTTTGATTCATCTTCTGATATTCTAGATATGATCGTTATGTGATGAATCATGCATCTGCATATGCCTTCATTGCATGTATGATGGTTGGAGCTAAGTGCTACATCGCTGATCACGATGGGAGCCACCTCTAAAATCCAATGCATCATTTCTGTTCCCCAGATATGGGATGAGATAGACTGAAGCTAAGTGTCATACGGAGCTAAGTGCCACATCGTAAGTAGTCGCGATGGGGGCACCTCTAGAATCCGTAGGGGCCACCTCTAGAATCCACCTATCGTTATATGATTATTCCTCGAAAGGGATGAGGTAGAATGGAGCTGAGTGCTACATCGTCGATCACGATGGGAGCCACCTCTAGAATTCACCTACCGACCACTGGCCAGTTGGTGATCCGTGCATTCATATGAGAGTGTTGCATTTGCATACATATGCTTGATGTGATTTATATGATATTGATTGCAAGTTGAGTGTGATGTTTCTGGTAGTATGTTTATATGTAATTATCAAATATATAAAAATGCCTATTTTGCTATTATGATTATTGCATATTTTTTTATGTCCCTCCAAATTGATGAGTTGGTAACACATAGGCTATGAGTTATCAACTTACTGAACTATTTTTGCTCATAATGGTATTTCTAATATTTTTTCAGGTCAGTATAGCTTCTTGGATTGAGCGAGCTCATAATCTTAGCAGGGATAACTCTTTCGATGTAAAGGTATTGAGGGGAGTTGTTATTCTCGTGTCCTTTTGTTAGGACGTCGAGAGAGTTGGTCGAGTTTATTATTTTTGTCAAAATAAGTTGTAACGAAAATAAATTTATTTTGTAAAATGTACAACTTAAGGAGTATCAGTTTGCTATGAAATGATCACATATTGTGTAATTTATTTAATGATATATACTTTTACTCTTATATTATAAAAGAAAGAGTAAATTACATCATGTTTCTGCATTTCTTCATACTTTTATTTGATCGTCCGTAATGAGTCACGAACTTTAGTTTAACTCGCGGGTTAAATTGGGGTCGTGACAGTTATGATATCAGAGCAATAGGTCATTCCCTTGGTCAAAGTTTGCATAGCTATGTCTAGGATGACATGGTCATGCTTATAGTGGGTTTGTCATTTTTTTATGCTTATAGTGGGTTATTGGTGTTTAGCTTGGGTTGTGGCAATTTGGAGATTTTAGTATGAGTTTATATAAGGGCTAATGTATGACATTTTGAAATATAATTGTGATATTTTCTTTTGATTAAATTGTAACTCCATTCATCGCAACCCCTTTACATTGATTTGTATATGTGAATTTGGCGTACTATTTGAAAAAAAAGAGAACTATCGTGTATTCACATATAGTATGCAAATAATGCATAGTTAGAAATGTGACAAGTACGTGATTATTGGTATGATTATTTGGTACTTGTGTGGATTTGGCATGATTTTATATGTGGATGAATTGTGTGGCATGTATATTTAAATTGACATAGGAAGATAGGTACCTTCTCATTTTCAAATCAATCATCACTTGTGTTTTATAGGACGTAGGAAAGTAACTTCATGCTCTCCAATCTATGATAGTATGCCAATAAATTATTTTGAAATGATGTCATAGGTTATTGAATTACTTGGGGTAGAAAGGAAAATATTTATTATCAAACAATGTTATCATGTTTAAGTAGTTGTAAATCTATTTTATAGAAGTGATTTGATCCCTTATAGGAAGAGTTCTTTATTGACCTTCTTCATGGAATTATTCATATGTTTAATAGTCCTTGTTAATCGACACAAAAATAAGTATATGAGTCTTCATATGAGAGTTTAGTTGACCCATAATCAGGAACATCAATCTTATACATCAAGAATACAAATGAGTTCTCAAATTTGATTATAGGCATATGAATCAAGTAACTACAAGGGATACCTTGCAAAAAATATGTTATTTGTTTGGTTAACTACGATGTACTCTTCTATTTCCGAAGTTTGACTTAAGATTTGAATATCATTGACTAAAAAGAAAGTTGTATACTTCTAGAGTACACTTGGAACATGACATGATCATTATGAGTTCTTGGTAATGTTATTGGATTATGGATCAAATCAAAATTTCAAACCATTCCTTGATTGAATTGTAATTAATTTATTGATGTCACCCTAATTTGTTCATAGAGTCATGCAAGCCTGGAATCCTATTATGCAAAAATCCTTAAAAAAAGGTGGGTGTCAAAATTAGGGTGCATTTTGGCCTAACCATATAGTATTATGGATCATAAATGATCATGAGAAAGATAAATCATGCCCAATACATGTAGCCATTAGAGATACACGAGTGATTAAAATTAAATGCTATAATTAACTCCCCAATTGGTATGATATGTTTCTTGGATACATCTTGAAAACACATGAAACAAATAAGTTATATATGACTATGTATTAACCAACCCTTTTGTTGTGAATGAGGGCCTGCCATATAAGGCACCATGTTTTTTTAGATCATCACACACATGTAAGTTAAGAGAGGTTTATAGTTTAAGATGATATGTTGCAAAGTCCCTAGTGGTATTAGACATTGTGTTTCGTGATAAATACATTTAGACAGAAGAGTCACTAATGTCCCATCACGTATACTATTATACTTAAAACGAAGAGATATACTCACATGTATGATAACCAGATAATAAAGATATTTTATATTATTGATATTCAAATTAGAAAGGAAAAGACAAGCAATATGAATTTGAGCACCCTATGTTTTGACATGTTTCCAAGCCATTTTGATTTTATGAAATTCTGAATGACCTCCATATGTATTGACTTTAGAGTCTGTATTCTACAAAGTCGGAATACATTCTAATCATATGTATGGATTGGGAGATAGGAAGAAAGGTCAAAGGTGTAGTTATGGTGTCCTGAATAATATGAAAAATCAATTTTTGAAATGTGTCTTAAATTTTAGTATGGCACTTATAAAAATCTTACATATACGTAAATACTTGTGTAATACAGATTTGGATTTATCATTGTTAGACGTGTGTAAGGATGATTACGAATTGTCATTTCAAGGTTTGAGAACTTGAAAAGGAATAAGGTTGTGTGCTAAGGAGAATTTGGTGGGAACTATTAGTAAGGGAAATAATTTTATTGTGACACTGTGGTGTCTATATTTTAAGGAATTATAAACATTTGTGCGAAAGAGAAAAGATAACACCACTAAATCATGTATAAAGTGTTGAAAACCAACTATCAAATTTCTTTAATATTGACAAGTGATACTTATTTGGTAGGATCCAAATCAATTGATGATCAGTAAATTATCATTGGTAGATGTAAATCATTATTTATAATTTTCAAAGTATTTTAAATTTTTGAATTAGTATTGTTGATATCAGAATCATTGCTAACTCCTCACTCATCAATATAGATTTCAAAATCATTGATGATTCCTGATTGATCACTATTGATTGCAATTCAATCTTGAAGTATGAATTTTTAGTCTTCTTTGTTTGTCACAACTCACATTGCTCGAGTGATTGAATCACCATATATAAATACAAATTTTAGAATCATCAATGATCCTTGAATAAGCTTTATTAATCCAAAGTTGCTATTTTTTAGCATCAATTTACAATTGATTCTTAGTTCGTTCTTACTTGTTCCATCTCATTTAGAATAATTGATTGATGGAATCAATGCTGTAACTCTTCTATGGGTGATTAATGATTCTTCATTGCTGACTTTCTTATATCAATCAATCTTGAGAGTTTAAAAAGCGAGTTAAAAAGTTTATCGAAAGATGTATTGGAGTGTGGCTGCCTCTGGTCATCATTCGATAGCTTGATTGGAGTTATAAAGTTTATTATCATGGAGTGTTGGTTGAGAGTCTATCGAAAGAGCGATTTAAGGGGGACGCCTCTTTGGTCCTCAATCATGAACTCGAACCTACATTTCAACATTGCAAATTAGTAAGGGCAAAAAATAATTGTTCTCGATAAGCTTATAAATGTTTACACCCTCGCCTTTATTAGAAGAGACAATAAGTTATAACCTACAACTAGTGATTATCTGATTATTGGCAATTGTTACATTATCATAAAGTTGTTCCTAGATGTATTTCTAGAGGAGCGGTTTACTATGATAGAGACTCTATGGGTCATATCCTTAGAGTTACTTCAATGACAGGGCAACATAAATTTAAAAGAAATGAAAAGACAAGTACAAGGACTCTTTGATAAAAGATTTATTCAATTCCATAATATCATCCTGCATAACTCCAATCTTAATTTTCAAGTGCAGAGGTGAATTTCATAGGCTATGCATTGTCCATAAATAATTAAATTGAGTAGTAATAGATATCCTTTATCGATAAGAGATGGCTTGGTTGTCCAAATGCAAGGTGCATATGTTTATAAAAGTTGACATTATCTTTAGATACTACCTGCTTAATAGTAAGAAGTAATAAAAAAAATCAATTTTGAATACAATAAGGGCATATTGTAAGCTTTGTAAGTCCATTTGGGATTGTTCGATGAATTAATTCTCTTTTATGATCAGGCAGTGGCATGTACATGAAGATAGGTAGAGGCTTATGACAGGAAATACTCAAAATATATATAATTTGAAGCTTTCCACTACTATGTAGAGCTCAAGATTTGGGGACACCATTCACATAAGTAAGGTTAAACTAAGTACATATTAGGAGTCCTAAATATGTACTCACATGTAAGGAGTTGAATACAAGACAAAAAAAATGGATGAACCTCTCAAAGGACTAATAACTTTATTTTATATCCTTCAACAAAGGTGAATAAAGTAGCAAAAATATTAGGTAGTGAGCCAACCCTTATAACTAAATTGACTATTAGAAAATAGAATACTAAAGTATAACAATAAGATATGTTCTTAAAGGCATTAAGACATGGGATAGATGTTTGTCATTTAGTCCTACATGATGTGGAAGTGTATATTGTCCATTTTATGAATCCATATCAAGAAAAGATGATCATGACCCATCGCATGTGATTCAATATGTGAAGCTATAAGAACAAATGTCACATAGAAAACAATATGATAATGAATTGAATGGAAAAACTTAAGTGCTATAATTTACGGTAAACTCTTCATAGAGGTGGGAAGTTTTATGATATTCAAAAAGCTACAAGGCAAATCGGATACGGGATATATGATCAAAATATATATTTAAGTGATTAATACGATATTTTAAATTTCGAGGACGAAATTTTTTAAGGAGGGTAGAATGTAATATCCATGATCTAATTTATATTAGATTCTATATTATATGGCTACAAACTATTGAATATATGTGGTGTATTATATGTTGTCATGTCACGTAGTGATATAATAAGAATTCATAAATTTTAATTAAATTACTAAAGTATGATTAATAATCATATTATGATAAAGCATATTCTCTTATGGTTAACTATGCATGTGATTTGTTAAGATTGGATTTAAGTCTAGTGGACCAATCAAATGTCGCCAAGTGGCATATGAAAACATATATGTGTGTAACAAAAATTAATATATAAATATGTGAATAAATTACATGAATTATATTATATTAATTAATATTAACTAGGGATGAAATTAATGATTTTTAAATGTTAAATTTTAATTGGATAAGAATTTCAACTCTTGACATGCAAACTGTCAGCAAGTTAGCAGTTTGCCACCCCATGCTTAGACTATTTTTTCAACCGACCTATTAAAGTGATAAAAATCTAAACAAATTCGTATGATATTATCCTTCTCTCTAGACAACACACAAAAAATTTTAGACGATGACTCCTTTCATGGACGTTGAAGGAAATTCGAAAAGGAAGATCATTAAAGGTGAAGATTCTAACCCTAGACTGATGGTATTCTTCCTAAGATTTTCTTTCATATCAATTCGTCCTTAAAAATTATGAAACTTAACATGTAGAATAATCTCTGAGTCTAGTTTACATGAAATTTGGAATCATGTTAATAGGAGTTATAAAACGAAAGTTATGCCATTAGGATTAAGGTACTATCACTCTGTCCGCCGAAATTGCTATCCGAATTTGTAAATTATGTATTAAATCCAATATTGTGGAATTATTTGATAATTTAGGGTGTTATAGATATTGATGTTAGGTCTAATTAACAATTGGAATCACTAGAAAATGATATGTGTAACGAAAGTTATAAATATTTTACCGAACCTTACTCAGTCTGTCAGGATGGAGCTTAGGGCAGATTATGCTAGTATTGGTTAAATTTATTATGCTCAGTACAAATAGATATAAATTCAAGTAATTTTACGAGTTGTACCCTAGGATGTCTACTATTTGGGAAAATTAAAAGTACCAGAATAGGAAATGTTTATTATTTTATATAAATCATAAAAGTAAGGTTACTCAGCCTGTCAGAATATAGAAACAACATAAAAGTTAGGCTGAATGTTGATTTTCATGAGAGCAAATCATAATGAAATAGAATATGAAACTTTTACAGATTATTGCCTATGTAATATAAAAGTAAATAAAATTGGAATGATGTATTATGTATACCAGAAGATATGGATTTTTCTTTATTATATGTACAATCTGTCACAATATTAGGTCAATCCTTATGTTTAATAGTTAAAAGAGTAAATGTTTAAGGTTCATATATCATTTCAATTAGTTGTGTTTCATGTGTGATAGGCTTCTGTTTAGAGCATAGAAGTGATATGTTTCTTATTATTATTGTATAGGAGTAGAAGAGTAAAGTAGTGAAAAAGGAAAGGAAAAACCTTTTGGTAGCTCTTATAGGTAAGTTGGTTTCTCCTACTCTATGTTTTCACCTCTTTGAATTCGGGGTGACATCGATTATTATATGTATTGAATATGTTTTTGATATACTATGAATTGATTTCGAAAAATGCAATGATGAAAAGTATATCTAAATAATTGTATGATTGCACATTTGAAAAGCATATGTGATATGACATGAATGGATTAGTACAATCTTATTTCGTTTGAAATGGCATTTGATATGATTCATCTTCTGATATTTGAAATACAATTGTTATATGTATTAAATTCATATATCGTCAAGTTTATATAGACATTATGGTTTGAATGATTAATCAATTGATGGTTCATTGGTAAAGCATATGTGAAATGTTATGGAACCATCTTATGGGATGTAATCCTATTCCGTTTGAATGAGTTTGATTCATCTTCTGATATTCGAGATATGATCGTTATGTGATGAATCATGCATCTGCATATGCCTGCATTGCATGTATGATGGTTGGAGCTAAGTGCTACATCGCTGATCACGATGGGAGCCACCTCTAGAATCCAATGCATCATTTCTGTTCCCCAGATATGGGATGAGATAGACTGAAACTAAGTGCCATGCGGAGCTAAGTGCCACATCGTAAGTAGTCGCGATGGGGGCCACCTCTAGAATCCGTAGGGGCCACCTCTAGAATCCACCTATCGTTATATGATTGTTCTCCGAAAGGGATGAGGTAGAATGGAGCTAAGTGCTACATCGTCGATCATAATGGGAGCCACCTCTAGAATTCACCTACCGACCACTGGCCAGTTGGTGATTCGTGCATTCATATGAGAGTGTTGCATTTGCATACATATGTTTGATGTGATTTATATGATATTGATTGCAAGTTGAGTGTGATGTTTCTGGTACTATGTCTATATGTAATTATCAAATATATAAAAATGCCTATTTTGCTATTATGATTATTGCATATTTTTCTATGTCCCTCCAAATTGATAAGTTGGTAACACATAGGCTATGAGTTATCAACTTACTGAGCTATTTTTGTTCATAATGGTGTTTTTAATATTTTTTCAGATCAGTATAGCTTCTTGGATTGAGCGAGCTCATAATCTTAGCAGGGATAACTCTTTCGATGTAAAGGTATTGAGGGAAGTTGTTATTCTCGTGTCCTTTTGTTAGGACGTCGAGAGAGTTGATCGAGTTTATTATTTTTGTCAAAATAAGTTGTAACAAAAATAAATTTATTTTCTAAAATGTACAACTTAAAGAGTATCAGTTTGCTATGAAATGATCACATATTGCGTAATTTATTTAATGATATATACTTTTACTCTTATATTGTAAAATGAAGAGTAAATTACATCACGTTTCTGCATTTTTTTCATACTTTTATTTGATCGTTCGTAATAAGTCACGAACTTTAGTTTAACTCGCGAGTTAAATTGGGGTCGTGACAATTACTTTAAAATGTCACCTAACATCTTTTATTGCTCTTTATACGTAATATAAATTATTATTATAATTAGATATATACTTGGTACGAAATTAACACATAAATATCTTCCTTCTAATATAATATATAAATGATATATGAATGTTATATTTAATTTTTATACAAGTAATTATTAAAGATTATTTAAAATGTTTTATTTTAGTATCAATCACAAATTTTTTATCGAAGTCATGAGCATTATTGAAAGAAAAATCAATTTCGTCCTAATAAAACTATAACTCTTCATCTTTTTTATTGTCACTCTTTCCTTTTGATTTCCATACTTTAAATGTGAAAATAAAATAATGATATCAATTTATAATATTGAAATTAGAGTTTGTTTTCAATAATTTATTATTTATTTCAGTAATATATATTATATATCATACCTAAAATATAAAATTATTTGGACATTAAATCTTTTACCTAACAATAGTTATTTCAATAGATTTTGTAACTAATCTCATATGATTAATATAAGATGTTAATAAAAGAAAAAAATAAGTTTATTATAACTTTTGTTTAATTGCAATTATAATTCTTAGATGAATATGCATTATTTTGCCAACTATTATACATACATACATACATACATACATACATACATACATACATACATACATACATACATACATACATACATACATACGTACATACATACATACATACATACATACATACATACATACATACATACATATATATATTTGTTACTACTATACTATTAAAAACAATATCTATATATTTTCAATTATTATTTAACATATTTTAATTTTAATGTTTTCAACCCTATCATATATTTATTATTGCCAAAATATTGACATTGAAAAAAATATTTGCATATACATGACTTTGTTATTAAATAATTACAATATAAATATTAATGGTTGATAAATGATAAAAAATTACTATGTAACCATATCTAGTATAATTAAAATGTTAAATAGTCAATTATATCTTATAATTATTTCTTATAACTATTAATCCCATGATTTTTTAGTTACTACAAAATGATTTCATTAACATATATAAATTAATATTTTAATTAGTTATAACATTTTATATGACTATTTTTTAACATTTTTCAAATATCTTATTTTTTGTATATTATTATATAAGATATTATATATTTAACAAAAATATTCCAAACATTCATATATTTTTCATTACTTAAAAATATTTATGAATATTATGAGCATGCCATAGGACGAGAGACTACTTTTATTTTATATATAAATAGATATTACATTTTTAATATATATATATATATATATATATATATATTTATTTATTATTGTACAAATTGGGGATTAAATATAAATTATTTTGCTTCATTTTTAAATTGCTTTATAATCAAGTTATTTTTCATTGTTGATTTTAATAATATACACAAGAAATTATTTATCATATATAAATTGTTTTTTAAAAATAATTATTTTAAAAGTTCCACCTCACATCTTTCACCTCTCTTTCTAATATAATGTATAAATGATATATGAATGTTATGTTTAACTTTTATATAAATAATTATTAAAATTTAAGTATCAATCACAAAAAAATTTATCGAAGTTATAAGCATTATTGAAAAAAAAAATCAATTTCATCCAGTAAGATAGTTACTAAAATTATAAATTATTCATCTTTTATAGTGTCACTCTTTTCTTTTGACTTTCCATATTTTAAATGTGGGACTAAAGTAAATAATTTAATTTATGATCTTGAAGTTAGAGTTAGTCTTCAACATTTTTATTATTTATTTTAATAAATACATTATTCATTATATATCATATCTAATATATAAAATTATTTAGACATTATGCAAAATATTTTTCCTAACAATAATTATTTCAACAAATTTTATAACTTTATCTAGTGTCATATGATTAATATATGATGATACTAAAAGAAAAAACTTAAGTCGGTTATAACTTTTATTTAAATTGCAATTATAATTCATAAATTAATATGGATTATTTTGCCAACGAATATATATATATATATATATATATTTGTTACTACTATACTTTTAAAAACAATACCTATATTTTTCAATTATTATTTAACATATTTAAATTTTAATGTTTTCAACCATATCATATATTTATTATTGCCAAAATATTGACATTGAAGTTTTTTTTGTATATATATGATTTTGTTCTTAAGTAATTACAATATAAATATTAATGGTTGATAAATGTTAAAAAAAGTACAATGTAAGGATATATAGTATCATTAAAAAGTTATATAGTCAATGATATTTTTTAGTTATTTCCTATCATTATTCGTCTCCATGATTTTTTAGAGACTATTAAATCATTTCATTACTTATAACAGTTTCTTTGTATATTATTTTATAAAATAAACAAAAATATTCCAAGCATTCATATATTTTTATTACTTAAAAATATATGAATATTATGAGCATACCATGGGACAGTACTTTTATTATATATATAAATAGATATTATATTTTTAATATATATATATATATTATTTTACAAATTGGGGATTAATTAAACAATATAAATTATTTTGCTTTAATTTTAAAATTCCTTTATAATCAAGTTATTTTTCATTGTTCATTTTAATAATATATACAATAAATTATTTATCATATATAATTTTTTTAAAAATAATTATTTCAAAAGTTCTACCTAACATCTTTTACTTCTCTTTATAAAATATAACATATAAATGATATATGAATGTTTTGTTTAATTTTTATATAAATAATGGTTAAAAATTATTTAGTAATTTTATTTTATTATTGATCACAAATTGTTTATCAAAGTTATAAGAATTATTGAAAAAAATCAATGTCGTGTGTTAAGATAGCTACCAAAATAAATGTGGAACTAAAGTAAATTATATTAATTTATAATTTTGAAGTTAGAGTTAGTTTTCAGCATTTTTATTATTTAATTTGATATTATACATTATATATCATTATTTAAATATTTTGCCTAACAATAATGATTTCAATAGATTTTATAACATTATCTAATCTCATATAATTAATATAAGATGATAATAAAAGAAACAACTTAAGTTGATGATAACTTTTACTTATATTATAATTACAATTCTTAAATGAATATGCATATATATATATATATATAGTTACTATTATACTTTTAAGAAAAATATCTATATTATTTCAATTACTATTTAACATATTTTAATTTTAATAATTTCAGTCATGTCATATATTTATTATTGCTATAATATTTACGCTGGAAAAATTTATTTGCATATACATGATTTTGTTCTTAAATAATTAAGGTACAATATAAATATCAGTGGTTTAGAAATTATAAAAAAAGCTACTACATAGCCATATCTAGTACATATCCAATATATTTGAGAAATTATATAGTCAATGATATCTTATAGTTATCTTTTATAATTATTCATCCAATAATTTTTTAACTACTACTAAATCATTTCATTAGCATGTATAAATTTATATTTTAATTAGTTACAACATTTTATATGACTGTTTTGACATTTGCCAAATATCTTATTCTCCTTGTATGTTATAGTATAAGATATTATATGTTTAATAAAATTATTCTCAACATTCAACATTAATATATTTTCACTACTTAAAACATTTATTACTATGGGCATGCCATTGGAAAGATGACTATTTTTATTTATATATAAATAGATATTATACTTTAAATATATAGTTTATTATTATTTTATTATGACAGTTTTAACCTCTACTTATATAAACAGGTTTAAATCATTAGTATGAATAAATATATACTTGACTTCATAAGAAAATAATACAAAAATATTATTTTCCTTCTAATATAATTAGATATGAGATTAATATTACACTTTCAACATATAATATAAATAAAATAAAATAAATTATTTTAGCACCAGTCACATACTTTGATCAAAATTATGAAGCTTTAATGATTAAATATCGATTTCATTTCATAAGCGGTATGAAGATTATAACTTCTCCCTCTTTTATAGCCTTACTCTACTCTTTGAATGTTGCAAATTTAAAATATGGAACTAAAGTCAACAATAGTTAGTTTTAATATCTTTATTATATATATATATATATAATATTATCTATCAAAATCATACTATTCAGATGTTATGTAAAATATTTATCTAACAATAATTATTCCAACAACTCTAGAATTAATTAAATATTGGCAAAAAATAACATAGTTTAATAGTTGACTAATTTGTCCTAAGACCTCTTTTCTTTTGATATATATATATATATATATATTATTCAAGTTATATAAATAATAATTCAACTAGTTTAAGAATAAAAGAATAATTCCATTTTGATCAAACATGAATAAGTGGTGCTTAAGAACTAAATTAATAATCAGTTTAATTATTCTTGATGCTGAAAATAATGACTAATCGTTACTTTTTCTTATTTTAAGATATTTTTTTCCAAATCTTAAGATAACTTTTTCAAAGTTTAAAAAGTTGACTGGATAGATAATTTACCATATTTTTTAAGTTTGAGTTTATTCATATGAATAAAAGATTTATTCAGCTGGCCTAAGATTTTTTTTTTTTCAAAGTGTTACAACTAATAGCTATCCATAGTAGAAAATGTTCAAATAGTATATTTCTAACATCGCATGCATTACATTTCTGCAAGGACTAAGGGATAAAATGCAATTTCAACTTGTATTATATTATCTCTACAGAAGTTATAATTTTGTTTAACTTAACTTTATAACTTTAAATAAATCAATAACGTAAAGTACCTAAATGCATACGAACCATATAGTAAGAAAAATACGTTATAAATCACTCGCAAGAACAAGAACTTACAACGTGAATGCTCCAACTCTTTACTGGTAGAGAAGAGCGTTCAAACTTCTACAGATTTTTTTAAAAAAAGAATATATATATATATATATATATATATATATATATATATATTATATATGTTCTCCTTTAAAATGTTCACACAATCCAATCCTTACAAAAAATGACAAGAGTATGTATGCAAAAATGAGAATCTTTCTCAACGAATAAGATGATTAGCTATCAAATTCAATCCTTCCAAGATGTGTCGGCAGTGAGGACAATGAAACTCCAGCTCGTACAGAAAACCGCAGCGAAACTAAGATGTGGGAAGTTGAATGATATAATAATGTCCCTGATTGAAGACACTTCAACCCAGCAGCTATAGCCATTTAACATGATGTGTGCTTCAGTTACCTCTGAATATGATACAAAACCAGTTTAGAGCCATCATACCACCAAGGACAAATAAAAAAGAGATAAGAAAACGTAACCTGCCAAGTTTTGGTCTAACCTTATGGTTCCAAACATCCTCCATCACCCAAAGTCAAGTAACATAATCTGATGACCCGGATCCCCCGAAGTTACTCAATAACCATAGATTAGAAATAAACAGATGGCACTTTATAAAAAGAATGTCTTGCCTTCCACATGTGTCTTTACCTCGTCAATTTGTCAGACTCATCTTAAAATATCCATTTTTTTAGGAGAACCTTAAAAGATTCATGGTTCTTTTATCACACAGTATAACAACTGTCCTAAACTGTAGGGCAAGGGAAATCTCAGATGACGTAGAAGTTAAATTTTAGCGAAGTTCAGTAACTTTTTTGGTTAACAGCTGAACCAGGGATAACATTGATATTTGCCCTTGAAGTACAATGATCAGCAATGCCTTGGAAAAGACGTGAATTTGTTGCCTTGCTATTCCATCTTTTCGATGCATGTTCTGCCATAATTCTGCTCTGCGTGTCACCAAATTTATCCAAATGTATCTTTCCACAATTTCAGAATGCTGTAAAACTTGGGTTTTATGAAGTCCGTAACTCTCCATCTCGCCATTTTTGCATGTTCTAGATCTAAAGTTCTATATGCCAGTGCAAGCAAATATATTGCAGGATGTAACCTCCTGAAATAAGAGCAATTACCACAAGTCCATGGGTTATGCGTACAAAAAGGCATGTGACACTAGGGACTTAGGATCAAAGAGATAAGAGCAAAAGAGAAGGAATCAGGAATGTGAGGAACTAGCACAATCTTTGACATTTTTTTTTCAAACTGCATTTTCAAGTGAGATTGGTTTAGGAACAAAGGATCCTCTGTTACATGAAATATATAAATTTTGAAATAAAAGGTACTCCTGCAAATGACAAAAGGAAGTCAGAAAAATTTCAATCACATGTTAGCAATATACAATCACGCGCTGTGGTTCAGGAGGTTGCTATGTAATGCCATGGAACAAAATGAATATATTAGAAGGCCAGGGAAAAAGTAAAATCAGCTGTTTGAACTTACTTCTCTGAATGTTGAGATATATTATCCAATAATCTTTGTGATGGAGTAGTTTTTCCTTTGTTGTCTCGTCCAAATGTTTCGACATACCAGCCACCAATATCATGCAGGTTACATCGTGGCTCAAATAGCCAGTATCTGCAACATGAACATGCAAAGGCTTTGGACTAAGGAAGAATAAGAACAGAAATGAATGTCTAACCATGCAGTCACATATGTTATATACAATTGGCTATGAAAAATAGAGTTCATTGCACGACCAAATAATTTTAGGCCCACACTTAACCTTCAAACTGTATTAACACTATCACATTTTTATTATTTCTTCTAATCTATAATATCTAAAATCATATATGCAACATACATGTTCGAATAGCAACACTGGTGAGTCTAGAATTAGAAAAATCATATATGCATGTCTTAAATACCTCAAAAGCTATATGAAATGCATTATCACCCGTCCACCTGACTGAAATCTAGCTTTTTTTTAGGAGATGAAATCTAGCTTTATGCAATTAGATTATGTGTGCGCTTAACTAAAATCATCCAAGACTGTCTCAAAAGTCTCAGAAATATAAGGCTTAACAAACAAGGCAATGTAAATAATGACATGCCAAACACTACTAAGTAACTTCACTTTCCAGTTTCAGTATGCCTCAAATGTTTCTGTCCTAATTCTGTGACAATATTGTCAAGTACAGCAGCAACACAAGACATTAGTCCTAAACATTTGGGTTCACGTACATGAATATTAGCCTTCTAACAAATCATAACAGATTTTTATCAAATACTCTAAACCAATAACTAACCAACTCTCCCCAATATTTTCTGTTTCTTTCTGTATATCTAAGACCCAACTCCTATCTTATCCACGCTAGAGAGAAACTTCAAAAAGTAAGCAAAGAATGCAAGATTTTATGAGAAAAAAGAATCTACACTTACTTGCTAGGAGGCAAACGAGCTCTACTACATCGACATTCACAAAATGAAACTTCATTTTGAACTTGATACCAGTGCATGTGCTTAACCTGAGAAATAAAAGGTGAGAAAAGAGGAGAAAAATGCAGAGTTAATTGCAGATAATTAAACATCGCAAAATTTACTTTATCTTTGTAACATTTCCTATAATTATTTAATACTGACCTCCCAGATATATTATATGAAATTAACAAATAAAAAAATATGACACTTAGGCACATTTGCAGCCAATCTTTTCTAATTGATTGGAGCATAAGATAGTAGGATCAAATATGAAGTTTACGCATGCCCACAAGTAGCTGGGCATGGAAATACTGCGCAAGTGCACTATGTTCTTAAGACGAATGCACCTACACTTTCATGAAATAAGTTCACAATCAAGTAAAACTCAATCGTTTAATTTCACATCTGAAATAATAAAATCAATACAAAAAAATTATGTGAAACATGTGTCATAAAACTTAGCACACAAACCATCTAAATAGCAAGTAAAATGAAAATTAGATGTCTACATGACGGAAGAATCGAGTATATTCCTCAAGAGAGAAAAGGTAAAAGGGATCAAGAATAAATAACAAATGGCAAAGGGGCCAAAATATAATGCCAAAAGGCATAAATTACGGACCAGCAATGTTCTATGTTTCATGATTACATGACTCTTTACACCATTACTATCATAAACAGAGCAGCATCCTTCCTCTGGACTGGTTCTGAGCCCAGTTATTGTCCCCAATAGAGTTCTTGATCCAGAAGAAGCAGTTGGAAGAGAATCTTCATCCCCTTCAGCAGTAAGATAGATGTGTATGTGGTCATCATCCTCCTCTTCTGATAGGCCAAGGCATTTGCATTTTAAGCTTCTAGTTGCAACAGCAACCATTCTTCCAAAAATATGTAGCTCAAGATCCCTGTAGATATCCAATTGGAAGTCACTGTCTTCTTTAGTTGTCCTCTCATAAGTTTCTGTACTTTGGGAGCAAAAATGCCTGCTTCTCAACATAGAGTCACTGGCAACTTCACCAATTCCAGAAATCATGGAATCAGATGAAGTTAGTTTCTCATAGCAATCATGTGATATCTGACGTACCCTGTCTGCTAAGCTAACTATACCGAACAAGTCACGCCCTGAGACCAAGTGCAAGACCTCTGAAGTTCTACATGCAGATCTCTCATCGGCTTCAAAACAGTCAGGAAGAAAATCCACCGACTCAATAAGGGGTCCATAATATGCAGAATGAATTGCTGAATACAGTTCGGTCTCAAGTTCATAAAAATAGCCAGAGCCCGTTGCAATTCTTCTCTCTGCGACGATGTCATTAACTGTAAGCCTATACCATTTTAGCCACTCCACAACATTGCTCTGCTTTGGTATTGTTGAGGATGATTCGTAAGTATATATGGCTGAACAAGGTCCAGGTTGCTTCTTTACAAAGGTTCTCTGAGACAGCAGATAACCATCATAGTGGGCTCTTCTCTTTGAATCAGAAAGAATCTGCATGAAATCATGGACACATAACGAATGTGTTTGATCAGACCTTGAGTTATGCTGATCAAAGAAGTATTACATTCAGATTAAACTGTACGATTGAGATCATCAAATCTCGAAATTGAGTTGTCATTAATATGAGTTGTTCTTGCGAGAACATAAGAGAGAACAGTTGGACACTAACGTTCTTGCTTAAACAACCAAAACTTCTCACTTATAATTATTTTAGTGAAACTCATTTATCAATTGTGATGCTACCCTTAACCAAACAAAGATATTATAGCAGTTCCACCATAATTACACCATTTTATAGAAACTTAATGTCGTGACCTATCAATAAAGGAAAATTCTTCAGAGGAACATACTAATCGTGCTGAGCTCTGAGGACACCAATTTCAAGTTTTCCGCTATTATCAGACCAATAATTCTACAGAAAGACAATCGTAAAATTGATGCAATCCATGAATTATACTTCATAAGCGGCAAGGATTTGGAGGAACCGTCGAGAGGCGGTGGCAGCGGCGTCGCTGCCATCGTCCAGCGAGGCCGAGAGCACGTCCGGGTGGGTCTCCTTGGCGAGCCTCCGGAAGGAAGCCTTGATCTCGGAGAAGGAGCAGGACTCCGATACCCCAAGGACTTCGTAGGCGTTCTTTCCACCCAACGATTCCTCTTCGCCGACGCCCTCGGCGGCGATGCTCAGCTGTCGCTTCCTCCCTCTGGCCACCGCGGACGCGCTGTCGGCGGATCCGTATGCAGAGGAGATGGATTCAAGGATCAGATAACGAAAGGATCGAAGCTCTCTCGCCCGTAAAGCCATCTTTTGAACGGAATCCGACGCCGGAGAAGTGAAAGACCGGCGAAACAACGGAGAGAGAGACGACGAGTGCATTGCTGCTCGAATCTAATCTCCACAAGAACCGGGCGGGCCATCAACTATGGGCCGGGCCAATTTTGTGAGCCGGAGTACTGGGCCAAGTCGCTCATAATGACCATTTTCTATTTATAGGGAATTTCAAATTATTAATTTATTATGCTTTTAACTGACCATTTTTCCCAAGATTAATAAACTCCAAGAAAATACTTGAAATCTTTAGATTCCTTATTATTACATAAGGAAATGGAAAAAAATATATGGAATACAATTTAAAACTTAATGTGGATTTAATCACATTAAGTGTTCAATTTAGCTCCCAGTATATAATGGGTGATATTAGGTAAAAGTAGCTTTGAATTTGCAGCAAATCCTGACTCGATTCCAAAAAAATTGCGAATGGTTACTATTAATAAGTAAGTTTACGTAAAGTAATTGTTTTTAATGTAAATCTATTTCTAGATTAGTGGGTCCTAACAGTGCTGGGCTTAAGGGCAAAACCACCAAAGCCGAGGTACCAGGCCCGGCCCCCGCTAAATTAAGACCTCCAAAATTTTAATAGTTAAATGTATTATATAATAACTTATTTAATATTAACTCTATTAAATTATTAATAATTAATTTATGGTAAGTATGTATGATATTTTTTTAATTTAATTTTATATATGTTATATGTGTGTGTGTAAACAAGTAACACTAAGATAAATATTGGATTAGGTTTTGGGAATTTAATTTTGAGATGATTAATTGTGGATATATAAGATTAAGAGTTATAAATGATTGGTATTCAAATGTAGTCATCGAGTCAAGTGTCCAAAATTTTATTAAATTTTCAATTTTAGTTATAAGAATCTTATTATGCCTCTTTTGGAATCTTTATACTAAATAATATACGATCAACTTTGACTTGGGTTCACAACTTTTAGCGCATCTTCTAAAAATTAAGATCATGCTAATATATATACTCAGCATGTTTTTTGAGATTTATGCATGCAAAGACAAAGTGCAAAGATTATTAAGTAAAACATAACTAATTCAAGAATTGAATATATAATGTTCACAACAATTAGTAATATTCTGACTATTTTTACTTACAATTTATATGATACTTTCAACTAATTATTTTGAAAAAAAAAGATTTATCTTGTTTTTTTAAAAAATGACCCAAAATAGTTAGGCCAAATTATTTCGAAATTTATGAACTTTAGGGAAAAATATATTTATATTATAATCTTATTTTTTTTAAAAAAAATATCCATAGCATATTACTATCAAATATAATTTGGTTATTATGTTTTATTGATACAATTTTGTTTTAGATTTTTTTACTCTCTAGAGCATAGAGATTATCCTGAATATTAAGTTCGCAAACTATGATTCTTTCAGCTCAAAAGTTTTTTGGATTAGGTAGAATGCGATCCAAAATATTTTGGGTTAATTTGAGTTGATAGGTTTGACGTTCCCCCTCTATCAGAATATTCAATTCTAATAATAGAATGCCATAACATCGATTCTTCCAAGTGGCACTATTGAAAAAGAAAAAAAAACATGACTCATACTTATTCCCAGTGAACTAATAACTTTCAGGCACATGAATATTTAAAACAAGAAAACTAAACAAAAAAAAAAGAGAAACAGAAAAGGGAGCGTACAACATGACAATTTGAGCCGAAATATTAAATTGTGTGCATCGCCACCACCTTAGCTCAACAAACAGGTCCACTTTCATAGCTTTTGCCTTGATGGGGATTTGGTCGCGAATCAGCAAATGAATCGGGTGGGTGTCCCCACCACCACACTCTTGCTTGACCTTGATTTAGCAACCGCTTTTGGCCATGGTGCCGTATGCTTATATGCTGCTTGGAGTGCATGCACGCAGAGGCCAACAAATTATTGAAGGCGAGGCAATCGATTGATGGATGCATCATTATTATGGTCATCGAATCTGACGACGACCTCTCTATAAAATGGCTCGGGTTGGCCCATCAATCTTCGACCGGACGCGTTCATGAAGGGAATGCGAGAGGCTCCTCGCGCAGCTCAGCAAATCTCTTTGTCTCGATGCTCGCAACACCAATTATTTATCATCATACAGCTCACGGAAACCTCTTGGAAGAAATACAGTAATTGGAACCTCACATGCACTTGCACTATTCATTATATGATCCATCAGAAACAGGGGGATTCTTTTCACATTGACGCTACAATCGGTGCATAATTCATTATATGATCCAAACGTTCGAAATTTACAAAATGGGATTATGGAAACTCTAACTCGTTTGATGTCATAATAATATTGGTTTCTGAACTGGACTGGTTGCACTGACATGCTTGGCGGCCAGTCATTTTTACAGTGAATCATCATAGTGCCTTTGATGAGTTGGGGACCAACCCGTGATGCATCTCTTCCTGTGTGCTCAATGGTTGCCGTGATAGATTTTGTTTCTTGACTCCGACATTGGTCGCACTGAGATCGCAATCGTAACCTCTTTTTTTTTTTTTAGTTCTCTTATGATCTGCGTTGAAGTTTAATCATTTTTTCTTCTTCAATACTTCAGCGTACATTTCCGCATTTGCATCGAGAAATGGTTGTAACTTGTAAGTTAGAACATGCGATCTGACCATTTTCTTGTCCCACATCCCTGCACTAAGACAAAAAAAAAAAAAAAATTCTTTTGAATGCAATAATGGCACCCTGCCCTGTCCCAATTATCGACGAAGCATCCGAAAACAAAGACAAGTGATGAAGCTTTGATCGTCGCACATGCACACATAAATATCGCCCCCATGTCTATAGCAAATTAGCGAGCTTATAGCGACGTACGTAGCCCGAAGACACTAATCAACGGATGTCACGTCTGACAGACCCTGGTACAGAGCATCCATAAGACTCCGACCTTTCAACAATTAGTCCTGATCCTTCTCACTTCCAGCAAACACAAGGGAAGAAGAAGAAGATCAAATGCTATTCTTCTTGTTTGGCATTCTCAGAGTCTAACACACATTACCATTTATTCTTTTAGGCAGTGTTTGATTTAAGAATAATTATATTTGGGTTAAAGGTATTTATTTTAAGGCACTATTTGGATAAAGAATAAGTTATAAGGAATATTAATTTTTATTGATATTCGTGTGACATTTTTTTTTATTTTGCTTGATAGGTGGAATACATTGTGTTGCCGGCAAAAAAATCGACAAAAGTAAATATAGTGGTATTTCATTTTTCAAGATGATTTGGACAAAACCGAAGTTTACCAATTTAAGTCTATTTTTTATGATGTTTGGTTATATTCTCGGAATAACGAGAATTCATCGTTATGACAGAATAAGCATTTGTTTGGTAGAATAAAAGATGATTACTTCTATTTATTCTCAAAACAAACAGTCCCTAGTCTGTTCTCCAGAAGACTTTATACTTCCAATGTCTATTGTGCTTGATCAGTAAAGCATAGCATCATTCCATTCACTAGCTTTTTTAGATTGGTGGAGTCATCTGAATTCTGAAGGACTTGAGAATACTGAATACGAAATGAAATAGGGGAGGATGTCATTAATAGTTTCTCTATCCATATGACATTTCCAGTTTGTGTGTGCGTGCGCGTGTCTTTCTCCGGTGATGCCCCATAATCCATATCCTCCTCCTGTCATGGCGTTATAGGAAAGGACTGACCACGACCAGCCACCCAACTCTTAATTTCGATGTTTAAGTGACTGATTCAGTGTTCAAATTGGTCCAGTCACCAGTCGCCATAAATTAAGCTAAAAATATGGGTGCCAAATTTATATTATGAAAAACATAAAACTTGAGTCGTCGAGTAGAGTAAATAAAGCAATGAATTGCAAGATTAAATATTGATTCTAAAGTCCCCATGTACAAGATGTCAACTTCCAGCAGCTGTCTGCAACACAATACAGACTACAGACAGGGCACAAACATATGCCACCAGTATCCATCCTGCATAATTAAGCATCTCATCTCACAGGGATAACTTTTCAGAGGACATGGAGATTGATTAATTAAATGTGCACATCCAAATGACAGATTTGATGACAGAAGAAGAAGACGATGATCGCATATGCAACTCAACTTCATTGAATAGCAACGTAGGGTGCTGCGTTCATCTCGGTGGCCGCCAGAGGTCTGGAAAACGGCTGCTAAGAATCTGATGCATCAGATGACGTTTGTCCAAGTGAGGTCCAAAGAGAGTTGCAACTAACGGGCATGGACAGTAGCAGTAAGACACTGCCGAGAGAGTACTGAAACAGTTTGGACAGTAGCAGACGCAGCTAAAATATGGATGGAGCACGTCGTTGCATAGTGTCAGCTTGTGCCAATAGGATGAGGATGAGTCGCAGCAGCAGTGTCTGATTGTGCGCCAGAAGTGAACAGCTTGTGCAGCTGTGCCGCTGAAGAGGCTTTGAAATTACCGAGTTGAGCAGGCTTTTCTTCTTCTTTCTTTTTCCCTGCTGGAGTGGCTTTCCATGCAGACAGGAAGAAGCAATGCAGAAGCAGCGATGCATGCGGGTCATAAAGATGGGATTTTTGCAGAGTGTCTAGATCCGAACCAATTTACGGGATAAGTCATAGTTTGGTCAATTTAAAGTTACTTTTATGGTGTTTATAATAATTATATGTATTTATTTATCTAATAATTGCATCTTATTTTTATTATTCAAATCTGTTTCCTTTCTTTTTATTTTTTCATTTTCATTTAATTATTTCTAAATTTGGTTTCTATTCTCTTATTTCCTCTCGTTCTCCCACACATTGGTTCATTTCATTTTATGAAATTCTTACCTTTATACTTTTCAAGTTTTCTTATATTTGTCTTATGTAACATCTCAAAATTCAATTTCACTACACGACGAAATCTTCTCTTGTGCACTACGATCATTTCGTCGTAGGGTTGTGAAAAATGACACATAAATGAAAGTCTTTAAGTAAAAATATTACAAGTGAAAAGGAAAATACAAAAGCTACTAGAATAAAATGAAGGAGTACATCACATGTGGCGCATAAAATCCATGCCAAAGTACACGTCCATTATGGATTCCAAATGCAACTCTATAAATAAAATGACTCGTTACAACTCTAGATAATCATGTGCACATACCAACTGAGCTAAGTCACCACACACACATCAATCTGGCTCGCAGATAACTTATCTACATGTGAGGATCACATATACTACAACAATAATAACAAAGCCTTATCCCACTAGGTGGGGTCGGCTACATGGATCATACGACGCCATTCCGCTCTATTAGTAACCAAACATTTCCGTATATTATTCACCAATAGATCTTGCTCTATTAGTTCGCCAAGTGTCCGCCTTGGCCTCCCTCTCCCTCTTTTAATCGGACTCCAGATTATTTAATCTACTCTTCTTACTGGCGCATCTAATGGTCTTCTCTGAATATGACCAAACCATCTCAAGCGATTCTCTACCATTTTCTCACTAATAGGAGCCACTCCGACTCGTTCACGTATATGGTCATATAAGAGTAAATTTAATCATTAGCATAAAATTAAATGTGAATTCATAATATGTCGTAGGGATGTTCATCAGAATAGACATGAAGCAAGCGTATAAATTCAATATAAGAGTCAATCAAGGATGATAATCATGGTTTCATTACTTTTCATTTCATTTTGTATTCATATTCATGTTCACATAGTTCTTCCATTCATTTTTAGACATTCATTTCATTTTTATTTTGTTAATAATTGAAAGATCTCGCTACTTTTATGGAATATCATTCCAAACACACAAATGTATAACTACTTAAACTATGGTGGGCCAATAAGAGATCAGTGCCACGACAAATGGCTTAAGATAATTTCGCCCAAGATGGTGACATTCGTAGGTGGAGTGCCTAACAGAGAGTGCTTCACACAAGATTGATAATATCTCACCTACGTAGACAATGACAATCCTCATCTTTTATCTTTATTAATTATGAACTTATTTTTTAATCATTTAGATCATTCAAGCCTCTAGGGAGCAAAGGTGACTCCAAATTATGATTAAGTATTCATGAAAAAGTGTGTAATCATATAAACAGAGGTTAAATCAATTCATAGTTCTTAGTTAAGGTCATATTCATTCTCTGTTCAAAGAACGAATGACCGAAAGTCAAATGGTCATCCACTCTGGTGAATTCAGCGATCATCCGGTATAAGTTCAGATGTCCATTTTATTTGCATACATCGGTCATCCAAAAGCTCTTTGAACTTCCGTTCTTGATTCATATTTTGATTATTTCAAGGCCAAGTACGTATCGATGATCTGAACGGTGTTCGGTCATCAATACAATGGAAATTCACAAACTTTCAATCGAGTGTTTTAGACGTCCAACCCAATCATTCGTTGGAACTAGGTTCATGATTCTTGGTCGACCAAAAAGGGATCTCCATCGACCAAACTGATGATCATTATTGGGTTCACGTCTCGACATTTTCAGTTCGATCATCTGAATTAATTTCAGATGTCCGATCCATCAGTCGCTATATTATGGCAGAGATTATTCAAACGCCCGAAAGAGGGTGGTCGCCCGTTTCGTTGACAGAATGCAGATTGTTGCGAAGTCCTTATGTTTTCAACCAAGTTTTCAATCCAAACACAAACCAAATCCTAAGTAAACATTCTATTAACTTATAACGTTGTTCAAAGGTAGATCTTAACATGAATCTTATCAAAATCATATTGTTTTCATCATGTATTTTGGTATGAAACTAGCTTTGCAATTTCTATCCTTACGCATGCATAAAACAAATCCAACTTTAAACATAACTTGATTCTTAAAGATCATCATATCAAAGGTATGTTATAATCCAATATTAACTACCTGAACATATATACATAATTTTGCCATAACATTCATCATACAAAACATATTGTATCAGCCACTATATCATTCGACTAACATTTAAGGCCAGTGAAATCATATCTAATATCCCATGAAAATCATGACACAATTTCTACCCATACTAGCATGAATTCTACATTTAATTAGATCCTTAAAACGTGCACTAATCTCAAGAAACAACCCCATAAACTATATCCCGAAAATAGACATTTTTTATATGAGTCTGGTTCTTCCTTTGCTAGTTTTGGTTCTAGCTCCTTCCCCTCTGTCCTCCTACATCGCCTGCCTCTAATGGACCTGCCGGAGTCACCCTATTGTCCTCTGGTCGAGACCACTGAGAGCAATGGAAAAAAATAGAAATGGAGAAAATGGGAAAGATGAAGAAGAAAGAGAGAGGTGGTAAGGTTTCAAAAGGTGGAAGTTTTGGCCTTTGAAATTCCATATTTCGTGGTGGAGAGAAGTTATAATCCTTTGGTGTTATGGTGGTGTAATTGAGAGAGAGAAAGATTAAAATTGAGATCTTCTCGTTTCCGCCCGTTGCACTTTTGGATGTCCAAAAGAGTTTTGGTCATCCGGTAGGGTGTCTACGGGGTTGTTCATCCATCATGATAATGAGCACCTAATCTTGGTTCGGATGTCCAAAAATCCAACATGAGCAATTATAAAAATTTAATTTTTTTGTGAATTTTCAGTGTGTTACACCTTCAATTTCTTTCATGGTTAATTTTATTTTATTTTTATCATGGCTCTTTATTGCACTCTATATCTTTCCTATTTCCTTTAGATGACTTCTATTTTTTTTGTGTTATTTACACTATAAATAAATAAAGTGTTGAATATGTTTTGGTTGATTAAAAAATTGGCCTATCCAAACTTCTAGTATATTGGTTCTTCATGCTCTTCTTTTAAAAAAGTTATTATTAATTAAACTTTCAAGAGTCAAAAAATAAGTGCTTGAAAAGTTGGGGCTTCATCCTAAAAATATTGTCCCGGATGTAACCAGCGCAAAAGATGCAAAAAAATTCATCATCGTGATAACAGTGAGCTAAATAGTAGGGTGAGATATAATCTAGGAGCTGCCTTATGTCTTTTATCATCCCACACATGTTCTATGGACAGTCAATTTTCTTCAGGATGACAATCAAGGTATCGGAGTTCGAACGTACGGCGATGTCTTTAACAACGCAACGCTTAATCCCTTGCAATATTGACAATGCCTATATCCAAAGCTGAGGTGGCGACTCACCCATTAGCAAATGCAAAAAGGAAATTTTCTTATGAGATGGAGGGATGTATGTAGTACCAAAGTTGTCTAAATCAGAATTTTATATGAGATCGGAGGGAGGTCGTAAGCTTAAAAATTATGAAATCAGATCGAGAAAATTATTTTTTTAAAGAATAATATATATTTTTTGATAAATTTATCACACATAAATCTAAAATTACATTTGACTAAATTTTTTTATTGAATCTTAAGATAAAATACATCAAAACATATTAAAATAACAAAATATATTAAAATTGACCTAATTAACTGTAACCAAAATTAATATATATCGTATTAAGATGTTATGCATAAACCATGAAGATAAAATCGAAATCGATAAGAAGTGATAGGATCGTAAAATCGTAAAATCTCAATATGTAGATCAAGATCTTGAAAACCTTGTCTTCCTGCCTCGTTAGTCCCAACAAAGGAGCTATTAGTGTTGAAGAGCGCACATGACAAGCTGGAAGGCTCCCATTAGATCCTAGGAGGTTCACGCAACGTAGGGGTGTTAACAAGGGACCTCAGGTGCCTCAGCAAATTCAGCGTGCCTAGCCAGTTGCTCGAATCCAAATAGTTTTGACGGTTGCTTTCGAGATCTAAAATATGCATCATTTCTCAAAGACCATATACTCCATAAGAAGTAAGCAAAAAGAGATAGCAAGTCTTTATCATAGCCTTCAGGGAGCAAGATGGAAGAATAGTTGGATTATATTCTTATGTAACAATTTCCATAAGAATAGGTGTATCTTTTGTTGTATATGGTTGTTCCACACTTTAGACCACAAAAACCCTCCAACCGCAATGTTATGGCGAGATTGGTGGCTAAAGAATTTGTAAAATGATTTGTCATGGTACCCATTACCCAAGGCCACATATCATCATTGGTAGAAGTTGAGACAGAGTTATATGTGGCTTGGAAAAAAGGTTCACCGAAGAGGGAGGAGAAGGCTATAGTTATAGTCAGCTTTTGAGAGGTCAACGAAGAGACACTATTAGAAAATGGCTCTTTCCCATGGTTAAAGCCATGGAAAAACCATGGCTATGATGAAAAATGGCTCTTTCAAGAGGTCAACGGAGAGACACTACCAGTTTCCGAAGGTTATTCCGACAGGAGGCAACCGTTGGAATGCAGTCATGGTAACTCTTCCCACAGTTTTAGCCATGTGAACTTCCCACAGTTAGAGCCGTAAGAAATGGTTCTCACGGCTGTCCATAGGAAGGTTCTCACGACTGCAGTCGTGGGAAGGTTCCCACGGCATAGGCCACGAGAAAAGCGCTCCCACGGCTGGAGCCATGGGAACATTCTGGAAACGGGAACTGCTTCCCACGATTCTAGCCATAGGAACATTTTCCTACGGCTTCAATTGTGGGAAGGTTCCTTCTCAGGGCTTCAACTGTCGGAACAATTATTTCAATTTTTTAAAAAAACCTCGCCCACGGCCGTACGCCATGGGAACACTTCCCACGGTTTTAGCCATGAGAACTTCCCACGGTTAGAGCCGTAGGAAATGGTTCTCATAGCTGCAGCCGTGGGAAGGTTGAGACTGCTTGAGCTGTGGAAAACACCAAAAAATATTTTCAAATGGTTCTCACAATTTAAAATATATTTTCAAATTCCCACGGCTCAAGCCGTGGGAAACACCAAAAAATATTTATTAAACCCCCCTTAAAAAATTTTATTCCAATCCATCATATAAAAAATATTATTTTTAGGTTTCCCACGGCTGCAACTGTGGGAAACAGTGTAATTATTTACCCGCAGCTCGAGCCGTGGATGCACCGAAAATTCCGAAGGATAGCTTCAACCGTCAGAAAAATGCATTTTTCTTAGTGAGAGTAGATAAGTGCAAGGGTGTTTATGAATGTAGGATCGTGACTTAGTGGAAGTGGTGATTCCCAAGCCAATATACTTCTGGAAATCCAAGTGTGCATTAAGGATTATGATGGACCATACTTGTTGAGAAGGACTTATACCATGGAGGGCTCCTAGCTTAGTATTTCCATGACCCCTTTGGCAGGGAGGGAGGTATGGATGCAAGAATGTCTCCTCATTCCAAGGTTTCCAAGATTTTTAGGTAGTATCCCAATTTATAAAGTGTGTACCCTTCTTATCTTTGATTGGGTCCCATAAGAACTTGGAGAAGAACCTTTCAAGGGATTCAATTATGGCTGCCAAATTATATAGATGGATCCCAAGATCTGCATGTTCTTCTGACTCGGTTACATGCAACTCATGATAAAGATCATTATATCATTGAATACGACTAAAAACACATAGTCCTACAAATAGTAGAATGATTAAATGACTAGATGAAGCATCATTAGAAAAGAATGTTTTAAATAAAAATACCATAATTTAACTTCAGGATTTTTTTTTTTCATTTTACACTAATATCATATAAAAAATTGATGAACTATCAACAGCCTTAAAATTGTAAAATATTGGAAAGGGCATCATGCTCATGTCTATATTTTAAATTATGATTAAATATTTGCAACAACTATAACTGCACTCTTCCTATGTAATATTTTTTTTCATCCAAAAATTCAAATACATATTTTTTTTGTATCATTTTCATTTAGACATCCCAAGCACAGATTAATTTAAATGCATTGTCACACAATATTTTCGTCACACGTTCTTATTTCTTGCTATCCTAAAAAATAGTTGCACCATCAAACATAAACAAGCGGCATGATATGAATTTTCAATTATCAATATTTTCCCTCCAAATATGCATTCGAATAGGCTTAAGTGTATGTATGTCAACCCCAAAGGCATTGTGCCTCTTAAATATCGTAGTATCCTCTTGTTGGCTTATCAATGTACCTTTTCAAGATTACTTTGAAATTTTTTAAATATGCTTCCAGAAAAAAAAGTCAAATCACACCTTATGCACAAATGGCATACATTAACTTCCTACTATGTGTGCCTACGAAACCTCCAAAAAAATTTATCCAAGATTAAGGCACTGACTCTTACTACATCCTTTTTCTTTCACAAGCAGCGTGGGGATTGGATTACTATATCACATTTCAAATCTCTTTAATTTTTTGTTTGGATATTGTTTTAAAGTCAAGCTCCAAGTCCTTAAGCTTTGATCTCGAATAATTTGTATTCCAATAAGATAGGGCACATCTCCACATCCTTCATTTCAAACTTTTGACTCAAATTTCTTTTACAATATTTTGCATCATGGCATTATTTTCAGTGGACAAAATGTCATCCACATATAATGACATTATTATAAATTCACAATGATTCAATTTGTTCGTGATGTAATCAAATTGGGTAACCATCATATGAAGTTTAAAAAATCACTGAGGTGATGACTATTTTAAGCCATATAATAAATTTTCTAGCATAACACCTCATTCTCCCAACCTTCCACTTGAAAGTCATCAGGTTGTTGCATATATATGTATATAAGTATATTCTGTGTATGCACCCCACAACCCCTCTCTAGCAGCTGCCTTATTGCTCCTAGTCATTTCATGCTACTGTTTAGCAGATGGTTTAGTGCTCCTGACCGGCGGATGCTTCACCACGAAGCTAGGGCAAAAACCATCTCGGACAACATCATTTGGCTGAAAGCTTTAGGGCAAGAAGATGCAACACTCTCTTGTCAACCGCGAGTCTCCCTGCAATCGACGGCGAGTATCCCTACAAGAAGAACACAAATCCCTCTCTAACAACTAGACTACTAGCACCAAGATGCGAGTCTCCATTCCCATAATTGGTTTGCTATTTGCATGATATTTTCTGAAAAGGGAGCAAAATGGAACTTCTCAGTAGAAACAACGAAGCAACAACGAAAATGGAGACTTGCATCTTATTGCAGGTGGTCCAACTTTTAGAAAGGGATTTGCATTCTCCTTGTAGGAAGATCAGTGGTTTGCATCTTCTTGCAAGGAGACTCATCGTCAATTGTAGGGAGACTCGTTGTCGAGAAGAGCAGTTTGTGTCTTCTTGCCCTTAAGCTTTCAACCAAAGGATGTCGTGCGGAATGGATTTTGCCCTAGCTTCGTGGTGAAGCATCCGCCGGTTGAGAGCACTAAACCATCCGTTGAACCGGAGCACTAAATGACTAGGAGAAATAAATCGAAGCACCTACTCGTGCATCGATTTGGGTCATCCACCGTGATTCGACAGCTGCTAGAGAGGGATTGCTGGGTGCATACACAGATGTGTCTATGCACCCTAATATATATAGCAATCACTATTGCTTCACCCCAAAACTCTTTGGGAGCCTCACTATGACAACATATACTTTATTAGACTCATAATGGATTTATTCTTTTCTTCTGTCACATTATTTTACTGTGTCATATAAGGCATAGTAGTATACATATGTATGCCTGTTTAAATGCAATAATCTTTTTAGAGGTATGCACACCTTTTTCTATCCGTCCATCGTTAATGTCTTAATTGGTCTTCATATTTTTTTTTACTCCACTTTTATATCTGTTTAGAAGTTTTTCTTTCTAAGAAATAAACATAGGAAAATTGGACTAAACATTTATGAATGTTATAAAATACTCTTTTCTATCGTGTGTAGCAATACTTATGAACTACAAATATCTGAATGAATTAATTCCAATATTTCTGTTGACCTAATTCCAAGCAAAAATAACTTTCGAACTATTTTTCCAATCAAACAATGTTCACAAGGGACAACACATGTTATGTTGTTCACTAGATTTTTTTTCTTTATTTATTCCACTTTAAATCATGCTATCAAGCTTACATGCATTGATTCAATGTTCATAGTGGGAAGGCATAATAGATCATGACTAGGAACAAACTTTTTCACAACTATAATTTTTATGTTGTTTCCTATGCATACACAGATTTATAAAATTTGATATCAAAATTCTTCATAAATACAAACATAGGAATGAGATTCTTACGAATCTCTCAAGCTTATAATACATTATGGAGCACTATGATGATTTCTTCCATAATTAGTTTGCAACATCAAACACCTTGAATATTGAAATGGGTGTTGCTCCTGAAAAAATTCTCTATTCTGTTTTCATCATTTCCTTGCAGTCAATTAGGCCTTCCATAGTCTTGGAGACATGTCAGGTGACACCAAAATCAATTTATCAGTCTTCAGTATTTATTGCCACAACATGTATTGGACGACTAAAACATATTCAAAGCTATTCTAACCTTGTCTTAATCATCCCTCTACATGGGTCCACCTACTTGTTGCTCATAGGAAAATTAGCCCTACAATTACTGTACTTTCCCATCATTATGGCAAGTGCCTTTTGGTGGCTTTATTATGTGTTTTCCTGTGAATTGCCTCTTTCCAAGTCTAAGGTTCTAGCAATGACGCACCAATGAGCTTCTTCAGTATCATCTCCAACATCTTCATCTTCAAATGCTTCTGTCTTCTTCCTACTCTTAAGCATATCTTGTTCTATGGCTAGTTAACTTGGTGGGCCAGCCATGGACTTAGCAGTTCCATATTAAGTCATCGTGTGGTGACATTAATATCAAAATATGGTGGGATAGTTAAGCACAGTTGAAACATGTAGCGATTCAAGTAAGTCAAGTGCTATGATCTTTAACCATGACAATAATTGTATTTATATGATCTATGACATTTTATCCTTCTTTATTTTACAAGCATTATATACATGAAGGAGTAGTTATATGTACAATTCTATTTTTTAATCGTACCTTTTCTCTTCATAGCATTCCATATGTACAATTATTTTTTAGTCTTAAAGACCATAATCAAATGGTCTTCCATATGTATCCATATGAAAGAATTGATTTTTTTGTCTTTGTCCTCTTGTTGTTCATAATCCTTGCTCACCATTAGCTTTTGCAGAAAGCCCTAAGTCAGGGGAGTTCCAAATTGTCATACATCAACACATATCTAATCTTCTTGCTTCACATATCATAATTGACATCATTTAGGGCTTGTTTGGCAACCGGAACTAGGCTAGAACCAAAGCTCGGTTCCCGTCGGTTTCGCTAAATAATGTGACATTTGGCGGAATCGCACCGAGAACTCAAGGTGGGAACTAAGTTTATGTGACCTTCATTCCCACTAGGTGGAACCAAGTTGGTTCTCCTTTTTTCCAATTTTTTTGGGACGTGACACTTTTTTTAATTTCATTTTTCTTTCTTTATTTTTTCTCTCTCACATTACTCTTATAAAATAATTTGTTTCACATTACTCTTTATTTTTTTCTCTCACATTACTCTTATAAAATATTAATATAATATTATTTCTTACTTGTTATTTCATAAAAAATTAATATTTCATTAAATATAATTTATTAAAAACAAATTTTTATATTTAAATAATATATTTTAACAATTTTTTAATAAAAAATTTAATTTATACTTTATTTTTATTAATTAATAAAATTATATTTTATATTTAGAAAATCTACTTTTTATTCAAGCACCCACTAAAATTAATCTATCACATATATTTTTTGTTATCACATCAATTTTTTGGTTCATCATCATTATGTTCCACTCTATCTAAATACACCACAAACTAATCTATCAAATCAACTATTCACGTGGAACTCGGAGGCACTACGATTTCGATTGCCAAATGCAGCCTTAGGATTTCCATCTTGACTAAGTTTTTTTAGTCATTTTGATAATCGTAGTTTTTTCGTTCATCGAAGTAAGCAATCAAGGGAGGAAACGAAAGTCGACAAAGGTTCATGGGAGGTACGATTGTCATGGGAATTTTCTCGTGACATGACACACAAAATCTCGCGGTACCAATGTCGTTCAACTTAAGCTTGGGGACGCTCATAGTCCAAGGACTACATGTAGTCGTCCCCCCACTGCATAATCTTACGGAATACCAAATTATCTTCTCTTGTGCCATATTTTGTAAGGTTATCCTTATTAATGGCCAAGTTACCCGTAGAGCACTAGTCTTTTGTATTTCTACTTTTGTATTTAAACTTACAAAGTTCGACAATGGAAATCTTGCAATATTATAGTAAAATTGCACCCCCGGAGATTATTCATCACATCTCATGTCACCAACCCAACTCCCATAGCTATGTTATTTTAAGGAAGATTCCACTAGGACCTCCCCGAGTCTATATGTATTTTGTGTTCTACATAATGCAAGTAAGCTTCCCAATTCTAGTGTATGTGCCTTAAGCATGGGTTGGCAGCCCACATCATTGACTCTTCTCCATGCCTTGTGAATTTATGATCCTTTGGATGACCATCCGAATGAGAAACGCACAAGCGCTCGCATTAGTGCCTCGACGCATTAGTCCCCATGACAATTCGTTGAATACTCTCATCATATTCATGATTGAAAGCCTACAAGAGCATCTCTTGGCAAGTTATCTCAACTATAATACTTCTGCTGCATACTCTGAACAGGCATTGATAGGTGTCCCTTTGCCTAGTTGTGCATGTAGTCCTTTGTCCGAGAATGACCCCATGACAAGTGGTATAGTTCACTATACTCGGATCCATGTGACGATGACTCACTCACAAACTGCCACATTAGCATGGAAAAAGTGCTTCCGCTCGCAAACCCCGACAATGCCTTGGTGTACTAGCATCATGTTCCTTGAATGTAGACACCAACAAGAAATGCTTGGTAAGCTTCATCATCGCAAGTCCAATCATGCCCCATAGTAAGTTCTTCATGTGCTCATGTCATGCTAAGAAACGTCCGTCATGCACTATCATGACGAATCCAATCACTCCGCCTAACTGGGACGGTCGTGCGTCGTTCACTCGAATGAATCACCACTCCACATATCCAGTCATGAATCCTGAAGTATCACTTTGAGTCAAGAAGAGCGTCCGGCCATAATGGTCTTGCATTACTCATACCGTGAGGTCGCATCACAAGCCCAACCATGTAATTTGAGGTATCCACATCATATTCAGAGATTGTCATCATGCCTAGTCATGACAATCCGGTGCTACTCAATACTCTATAACATCGCATCGCACATCCAGTCATGCAACATGAAGCTCACATCTACTCCACGACAGAAATTGACCCATTGTCAAGCATCAAGGTTCAACGTCCCTTTCAACCATGAAATAACATTCACAAGCATCTTGTCGTGCTACCCGTCACATTAAGATGTCTCCCGCAAATGGGGCAAAGTGTCGATCTCATGCATACACTCTAGGATCAGCTATTAGTCTAGCCTGCCTCATCATGTGTCCTCCTGCAAGTGGTATAATGTCACTCGTCACGAGCTAAAACGAGTCTAATACATGCCAACACAAACTGACATCTCAACTCCAACGTCTAATTTGGTAAATGGTCTGAGCATATTTGGTGAAGTTCTGTCTCTTCTCTCGACCAACGCCTCGAATAATCGAAGTGCCCTCCAAGATCAAGCTCCAAGACTTGAATGACACATTGTTGATGTTGTCCTTTCGAATGAAGATGAAGGTGAAGTTGGAAGCTCGCACCACGAGTTCTCCAACATGAATAAGCTTTCCATCAAGTGGAGCGTCTTCATGAACATCACTATGGATCGATGAAGATCCAAAATGACTACTCTTCTATGAGAGTCAGTCGCTCAATGGATGAATTTGTCAAAGGTGCATGATCTTTGTTGACAAGCAAAATGATATCACTTTGTCTAACACCAACAGACAGACAAGTGTCAAAGGTGTATTATCTTTATTGACGAACACAATGACATTGCCCTATTCAAGCCCAAAGGTATTGCCAAAACTTCAAGAGATGTCCCAGAATCAGAATAAGGCCCATTCTAGTAGTGGGAAGACTCTCATCACTCCCAGCAATGGCTCAAAGTAGACAAGTTCTAAGGTGTCCAATTGAAAAACTCTACTTTGCCTTGAACCATCAAAATCCCAAATGACCATTAAGGGTGAGTTGGTCGACGGATGGATGTCTCCATGTCATAGCCAATTGCAACATGGAGACATCGAATCAAGTCGTCCCTATCAAATACCAGGCTTTCATCGTACTCTTGTCGCGATCCCGAAGCAACTTCTTCTCCGAGCTACTCACAAAGTCATTCAAGAATTGTTCCTTCAAACAAGTAAAACCAACCGCATTGACACTGCCCAAGTATAGAGAAACTAAAGCCTATAGAAACTTAATGGATGGATAAGATCGCTCACATTGCGAACTCCACTGGCACTACACAGGTGACGAATCCGAATCGAACAAATGATTACTAAGTAAAGCAAGCATGAGGAAAGGGTTCTCAGCTAGTCGAGAAATGATATGGACATTTCTGATGTTGTGTAGCGCTAATGAAGTAGAAGTCAAGACAAAGAAGGTGGACTCCAACTAAACACGCGAAGTCAAGATTGAAGACAAAGACCCCGAAGAATTCTAAACAACGGCATTGGAGCATCGCCGACTTTGGTGAGAGAGAATGTCGTGGGATGTTCTTTCGTAACATGACACACAAAGCCTCGAGCGCCAATGTTGTCTAACTTAAGCTTGCAACTGCTTAGAGTCATCCAAGGACTACATGCAGTCACCCTGCATTGTGTAATCTTACGGAGTGTCAAGTTATCCATCCTTGTGCATTTCTAAGGCCATACTTATGACTGATTAAGTTACCCATAGAGCATTAGTCTTACATTTCCACTTTTATATTTAGACTTAGCAGAGTTGTAAGGAGGAGTCCACTAGTACATCCCCAAGTCCATATATATTTTGTGTTCCACATAATGCAAGTAAGATTCCAAATTTTAATATTTGTGCATCGAGCGTGGAGTGACAACTCACATATTCTTCTCGGTGCCCCGTGATTCTCCAAATGACCATTCATATGTTAAAGCGCTCAAGTGTCCACATTGGTGTCTCAATGCGCTAGTGTCACAATCCCATGATGAGTGTCCATGATTGAAAGCCAATGAGAGCGACTCTCGATCATAATACTTCTATTGTATACATAGAACAGCTTTGGCTGCGTGCCCCTTCGCCTAATCGCCACACGTGATGTTGTGTCTGAGAATGACCCAGTGATAGGATTAACAATTGGAGAAGATAAGGAGCAAGTGAATAGAAATTTTGGAAGCATCAATTTTAAGTCATTTATAATGGGGAATCATATGATGTCAGCAAAAGATTGAACATACATTGAAGGAGCAATTCGTCGGTGGGAGTTCTTACTTGCTAAAATTGATTTAGGTTCTTGCACAATACAAAATGACTGTGGCTGGAGGTATGTTGCACAATAGAGGCATTGCAGAGATTTGCTGAAATTGGTTATTTGTTTATGAACCATCGTTAAAAGATATCATCATTCATGCCTCTGAACTTTTCTCTAGAAATGTTGAATAGGCTTTGTGAAAAGTTTACCTAGTGTAAAAAGAAGAGAAGATAAAGAACCTAGTGAAGAAGTCAAGGAAATATTTTGCTTGCACTCTTATACCAATGAAGCAGGACAAAGAAGATGACAATATAAACTTAACACTCTATCTCACACTACATAGGAAACTAAGTAAAGATCTTTTTTCTAATATGACATTTGGGTTCGAACTCAAAGCCTATGACCCTACTTTGATACCATATGGTAATCAAATGTGTCAACCAATTTTCCTAAAAGTTGACACTTGTCGCAAAAACTAATATATTTAATTTTATAATCTTAAGTCTTAACATACCCACTCATAAATGGGATGCTGATAACTTTAATCTAGCCAATCCATCATGTGGACAAATTAAGGGTGGAAATAATTCTTTTGGTATGAGAGTTTGGAATCTAGAACCTCTAACTCTGATTTCATATGAGAGTAGAAGAGCAAATCAATTTTCTTAAAATACTAAATTTTATTTTTCATTGATTACACTCAGATGACTTATGTCGAAATTGACCCCATACTTATCTAATGATTCTTCTATGCATGACATTGATTTCTTTTCTATTGATTTACCTCAGATGATTATGTTAAAATTGATCACATACTTTTTTATTATTATTATTTATCCATTGATTTATTATTCACTTATTGAATCAGAAAGCTCATAGATTATTGTTTCTCATACATTGATACTATAGGTAATGAGAACAATCAATGACGAGTTCAAGCAGCTCATTATGTTCGTGATGGTCTCATGCACTATGTTTTAGGTTGTTATCTTTCATTATCATTAGATGCTTTTTTGTCAAAGATATATTAAGTCATTGTTATTAGACTTCCACTCTACTTTTGATGATCATTAGTGTTATGAATTATTGTGGTTATTATTAATTTATATTAGAGACTTTCTTGAACTTTCATATTTATTAATTTATTTAAATCTTCCACTCGTATATTATTTTGATGAATGAGTAATTGAATATTTCAATGAAATCATTGCATAGTTGATAGTATTTCTCAAAGTCGGATCTAGTAATGTGATAAGGACGATTTGAAAACGTTACATCTAATCTAAATGTCCAAGTCGAGATCGTGCGAAATCGAATTTGGTTCCGGAGGAGGCGTTCAAACTTTTATTTCTAGCGTGAATTATACTCTCATGATAGTGGTCACGAATTAACACAATAACCAAGATCATTAAATAAATAATTCGAGCTAGAGTGGGGATTATATGTACCCCGAATGTGACCAAGTTGAATCTACAGCATAAACTAATGGATAACAACACATTCTTCTCGGCGAGTGCTGGGCATCATGACCCAAAACCGAATAATGCCCCACCGACGATGACCATCTTCTTTTTCTTCTATCCCATCCTTCGACGCCGATCAGTTCCGTCACCACTTCTCTCTCTCTCTCTCTCTCTCTCTCTCTCTCTGTATCCCGTGATCGACATCACTCGTTCTGGCACCCACTTTCTTTCATACGTACACGTATAGGTAGGCAGAGACATCGACGGATGGCCTATCACGATCACTCTCTACTCTCGTGCCACAAGATGTCCCTGGATAAGTTGTAACATGAAATTTTAGATTCTAGTATATGCAGGTTATAATTAAATAAGTTGATCAGGGACGGAGCGCAAAATGCTTATCCAACATTTTTAATTAAGCTTGAGTATTAGGTCCTTTCAAGAGATTCTGAGGCTTAAAACAAAAAAAAATATATCAGTAAAAAATATTCTATAATGATATAATATGAACAACAAGATGCCAGAGATCTTGCGAAGATTGATAATAGAAAATAATGACTAATATGTCCGGATGTCAGCACTAAAAAATGAGATACTTATTAGTTGTGAAAAAATAGTTTAAATTCATATTTATTGTGGGAAAAATTAACTCGAATATTTGTAATTGCTGGGAAAAACATTTAGTTATTTAGAATTCCTTATAATCTAGGCGCATAATTATTAGAAAGATAAGAGAATTACATTAGTTTTGAAATAAAAATAACATACACCCTAACCATTAAATTGACTGTATATAATTTAACAACAATAATAGTAAATATATACTAATTATTAAAAGAGAAGCCTGATAGTAGTGATGAACTCAAAGTTTTTTATTTTTAAAAATAATTTAAAATTAATGAAATAAGTAAAATTTTTCACACTACCAATAAAAGAGTTGATGTGAAATAATAAGTGACTCCTCCTTATTTAAGTAAAATATTGAATTTGAATTTTTTTATTGGGAATGTTATTTATCAGACTTAAGATAACTTAATTAAATTAGTTAAACTTAGTAGACGAATATGTAATTTATGATTTATTATGCTTAATAAATCATCGATACCCCTTTCTAAATGCTTAACACTGACTAAGAAAGATGAATGACACTTGCTATTGATTATTTAGTTGTGTGTGTTGATCCCTCCGTATGCTTTTTTTGCACTTCTTTATTTACCACACATCCTTTTTCTCCGTCTCGCCCTCCATCATTCATTGTTATTGTTGGGCTTTCAACTCAATTTCAGGACAGAAGCCTTCTGTGAAAAAGATGCTCAGATGCCACACCACTATTTGTACCAATAAAAAAACCAGATATTAGTAGACGAATCCCATGTGACTCCTCCCTCCCCTCACTTTGCTGGACAACTCTCCTGTACACGCCCTTTCTCTCTCCCTCCTCCCTCCTGCAATCCTTCATATATGCCATTATAACCTACAAGCCCCTCTCTCTCTCTCTCTGGTGGTGCCTTCTCTACCACCATTCCTCTTACTTGTCTTTGCTGTCGCCTTTGTTCTTGCCCCTAGGCAACCACTCGTCCATCCAACACTTCTGTGCTCCTGTTTGCGTTATATCCGTTTTTCCGACTAACTTTACTAAATATATACATACATATATATGCGCTTGTGCCCTGCCATTGGTAACACAGATATACGACGAGACAGAGCAAGATGGCAAGGGATTGGAGCAGCTTGTTCATGTTAGAGCTAGTACTACTGATGTTACTCTGCTGCAGTAACGCACTGACAGTGGAGCAGAAGCGTACCTACATCGTCCACATGGCCAAGTCCGAGATGCCTTCCGGCTACGCGGAGCACCTCCACTGGTACGACGCCTCGCTGCGCTCTGTCGCCGAATCGGCGGAGATCCTCTACTCCTACGACACCGTCGCCCACGGCTTCTCTGCCAGGCTCACCGCCGCGGAGGCTCAGGCGCTCGAACGCCGTGCCGGCGTCCTCGCGGTCCTGCCCGAACTCCGATACGAGCTGCACACGACCCGGACGCCCGAGTTCCTCGGCCTCGACAAGACGGACGCGCTCCTCCCGGCGTCGAACACGGAAAGCGACGTCGTCGTCGGGGTGCTCGATACCGGCGTGTGGCCCGAGCGGAAGAGCTACGACGACGCCGGGTTTGGGCCTGTGCCCGCCGGGTGGAAGGGCGCGTGCGAGGCGGGGAAGGACTTCGACGCGGCCAAGACATGCAACCGGAAGCTGATAGGCGCGCGGTTCTTCTCCAAGGGATACGAGTCCAGCATGGGGCCCATCGACGAGAGCAAGGAGTCGAAGTCGCCGAGGGACAATGACGGCCATGGCACACACACCTCCTCCACCGCCGCCGGTTCCGCCGTGGACTACGCCAACCTCCTCGGCTACGCTTCTGGCACCGCCCGCGGCATGACAACGCGCGCAAGGGTGGCCGTCTACAAGGTATGCTGGATTGGTGGGTGCTTCAGCTCCGACATCCTGGCCGCCATAGACAAGGCCGTCGAGGATGGTTGCGGCATCCTCTCGCTCTCCCTCGGCGGAGGCATGTCGGACTACTTCCGCGACAGCGTCGCCATCGGGGCGTTCAACGCCATGGAGAAGGGCGTCTTCGTGTCTTGCTCCGCAGGCAACGCCGGTCCCAGCGCGTCCAGTCTCTCCAACGTCGCGCCGTGGATCACCACCGTCGGGGCCGGCACGATTGATCGCGATTTCCCGGCGTACATCGCACTAGGCAATGGCAAGAACTACACCGGCGTATCCTTGTACAGCGGGAAGCCACTGCCTCCCGGGCCGCTTTCTTTCATATATGCCGGCAATGCCACCAACGTCACCAACGGGAATCTCTGCATGACCGGGACCCTCATACCAGAAAAGGTCGCAGGAAAGATCGTTCTTTGCGATCGCGGGATCAGCGCGCGGGTCCAAAAGGGTTTCGTCGTGCGTGAGGCCGGCGGCGCCGGCATGGTCCTGGCCAACACGGCCGCTAACGGAGAGGAGCTCGTCGCGGACGCGCACCTCCTCCCGGCCGCCGGCGTTGGCCAGAAGGAGGGTGAAGCCATCAAGTCCTACCTTTTCTCCGATCCGAACCCGACGGCCAGCATCATCTTCGGCGGCACGAAGGTCGGCGTCCGCCCCTCCCCAGTGGTGGCGGCCTTCTCGTCCCGTGGGCCAAACGCCATTACCCCGGATATTCTCAAACCAGACCTCATCGCTCCCGGCGTCAACATCCTCGCTGCCTGGACTGGTGCCGTCGGCCCGACGGGGCTCTCAGTCGACGAGCGCCGTACGGAGTTCAACATCATCTCCGGCACCTCCATGTCGTGTCCGCACGTCAGTGGTCTTGCAGCATACGTGAAGGGCGCGCACCCGAACTGGAGCCCGGCCGCTGTCAAGTCCGCCCTCATGACCACTGCGTACGCTGACTACCCGGGCGGCGGCGGCCTCCTCGACATCGCTACTGACCAGCCCGCCACCCCGTTCGACATGGGCGCCGGATACGTCGACCCACCCAAGGCGCTCGACCCGGGGCTCGTCTACGACCTCACCGTCGACGACTACATCGACTTCCTCTGCGCGCTCCACTATACCTCCCTGCAGATCGCCAGCGTCGCCAAGCGGGCCAACTACACCTGCGATCCCAAGCGCGTCTACGCCGTCTCCGCCCTCAACTACCCGTCCTTCGCAGTGGCGTTCGCGACGGCGAGCGGCATCGGCGGCGGGTCGTCGGCCTCGATGACCGTGAAGCACACCCGGACGCTGACCAACGTCGGGGCGCCGGGGACATACAAGGCCACGGTGATGCCGCCGCCGGAGGTGAAGGCGGAAGTGGAGCCGTCGGAGTTGGCGTTCGCTCAGGTCGGGGAGAAGAAGAGCTACATGGTGACCTTTTCGGCGGCGTCGCAGCCGTCGGGGACGACGGCGTTCGGGCGGCTCGAGTGGTCGGACGGGAAGCACGCCGTGGCGAGCCCCATGGCATTCACGTGGACGTAGAGTGGGCTCGGGTCTCTGGGAGCGGACCAAAAGCGAGGTCGGTGCACTGACAAGCCGCCACAAGGCCACTACGGTTGACTCGGTCAAACAAACGGAGGATTTAATTTGTGTTTCAGCTTTAATTGGCTTTTATGGGTTTATAATATAATCTTGGGTGCACGATTGATCAACTATAAACTTACTACAAGAACAGGAAACAAAGTAGGGGAATGTTGGTAAGAAAGGTGTATATTGTTCTATTGACTATTGAGAGAAAAAAAATGTACTTGAATGTAAGATTTGAATCCTCAAAGTTTAGGCTTTTAAAAGGATGGAATGGGAAGTTTCTTTTTTTTATATATATTAAATGCAAGTTTCGAAGTGTTGGGAAATGATGGAATTATTTTCTTGTTCCAATGACCATTTGGAAAATAAGAAATATCTTTTTCCGCATGATTGTGCTTTTGAGTGGACTGATGAGTGATGATTACCTGCTTTTGCATGACAAAAATTTTGGCATAATGTACCGCTGGCAACAGGATAGACGTTAATTTTGGCATAAAAGATGGGGGAGGAGGTTTCATGTCATCTTCGTGATGATGCCCCCCAACTCAAGTCGTCTTGTGACTCTACGAGTATTTTCATTACGTAATGGGAATATTTTCTTTTCTTTTTTTTTAAAAAAGTCGTCTTATGATGATATCTCTTGGCATGAGTCAGAGCGATGTCATGATGATGAACTTATTATAATGTCTTGGGAGGTCTATCAAGGTTGAATGTATTTGAGATCGAGTGATTTTTATCATTAGTTTCTTAATTTTCATTCGATTTTTATTTTAATTTTGTAACCACCCTCAACTTATAAGTTTATAATAGAAAAATTCGTTTAACCTTAATAACAAATTTCTAAATTAATGTGTCTGAAACGATATTGATGTGATTAAGATAAATATTAAAAAGTTTTAGGAGAGGAGGAGCAACATTTTTCTTTTCTTATAATATATATATTATTTTAATATATATATATATATTTATTTATTTAGAATATGTAATATCCGACTCTTATCCGACAAATCAGAGAAAGCTCACATAACTAATAATACCCTAAGATTGTGTTTGAATGGCAGAACTTGTGAATAAGTTCTGCCCAAGTTTTGTTAAACACCTCAAAATTTTAATCACGTGATCAATTTTACGAACAAAAAAATTTTTGTTGGAAACAAGAACATTTTTTTTACCTTTTACTTTTACTTTTTTTTCATAAGTCTAAAAGTAGCTTCATCAACTACTTTTAGATCTATAACTTATTATTTTAATAATATCATTATATATATTATATTTTTATATATTATATTATATATATTATATTATGTATATTATATTTATTTATTATTTATACATTGTCATAAATTTATAATTTATTTAGGTATAATAACAAAAAGTACATTTCTAATTTATTACAATTTACTTTGTGTATAATAAAATAAAAATTTCCATTATTATTTATTATGAAAATATATATTTTCTTGTTTAAATGTTGCCATAAATATTTTTTATTTATTTTACTTATAATATATCATAATAAAAATTAAGTAGTATGATATTAGTATAATTTTTAATTATGGTATTCAAAATAAGTTATAATTATATAATTATTTTATATAAATATGATGTTAAATTATCTTTTATATTTCATGTTTTAGTTCTTAATTAGTTTATGTTATTTTTATTCTATCTAATTTTCTAATTATAAATATTTTATTAATTAAACTATTCAATTAGTTTTTTAAAAAATTATATTATATTTGGATTTTAAGATGTACGTAAATTATAATATTAATAATATTTAAAATATTTAATCAAATAAATAATATAATAATAATGTAATAATTTATGTACATTATAATATTAATAACATATTTTTATTTACTATAATTTTATATCTCATAAAATAATAAATTATATTTTTAATTCTTACTTTTTATCCAAACACCTACTAAAACTTATTTATCAAATCAACTTTTTAAATCCCCATTATTACACTTTTTTCATCCAAACGGCAACCCAAACTTTTCTATCAAATCGATTAATTCTCGAAAACTTACGGGAACTTAAAATCCCTAATCCAAACACAGCTTAAAGGCAACTCACTCACCCTCTCACTCTCCTTGGATCTATTTGGCAGAGGAACAATGTTAGAACATACCCTTCATTCTCAACTTTTTCACTCAAACACTTATTTTCTTTGGCTGCGGGTCTCAGCGCAATAATGGCAAGAACAAGAAAAAAGTAAAAATAGAAATATTCCATATCCACCTAAGAACTTGATTGTTCTCATTCAATTTTAGTTGTTAGAATATAGTGAGGTTAACTGTTCCTGACCTAGAAACAAAATGAAGGATGCCAAACAGTCCCTTTATGTCGGCCAGCAACCCCAAAGTCCCTAATTGAGCTACAATAATCACATTAGCTCTCTCCCTCTTTTTTTCCCTTGCCGGCAGCTCACAAGAATCCTCATTTCTCCCTATTGATTGCAGACAAGTAGAAGAGGTGGAGAAGCAAGGGATTCAGTTAGGGAAGAAAGAGGAAGGAAATAAAAGAGAGAAAGAAGTTAGGAGATTAGGGCATTACTAATTAAGGTATGCTGAGGGAATTCAAAACCCATACTCATCCCTTAATGATGTGTTAATACTTGGATTAATGATTTCTAAGAACAAACTAGGTCTTCTAAATTCATGAATAGAGGAATATGCATGATAATTTTGATTAAATCACCTCTTTATTAGTATTACTATTTCATCGTTGATTATGCTCGGAATCATGATGTTCATAATCATTTTCATTTTAGTTATAATGATAGCACTCATTTGTTACTTATGAATATGATTAGTAGGTTTAATATTATTTATGTAAATCCCCATGTACTTCATGCTTATTGTATGAGATATGCTTATGTAAGATCTATATGATGATTAGGGTAAAATGTGTGCTCACATGTATGGATGAATGTATGCCTTAAAGGGGTTTGTATATATGTGTAAATGAGAGAAAAATGGATAAAAACAGGAGAAGTGTTGTTGGAATCTCGGGCACGATCGTGACGCGTTGGGGCATAGCCGTGACACCCTTAGGGAATTCATGCCTTAGCATTAAAAACGTCCAATAAATGGACGTTCGGTCACAACCATGATCATGTGGTCGCACGTGTGTGATAACTCAATAAGTTCTTTGCCTTAGAATATTTTGAAAACGGGTGAACAATGACCCTTCTATCATGGGCGTGAAGGTACGATCATAAGCGTTTTCAACTATGACCGTGCATGTTTGAGCACGATCATGACCACATTTAGCTGAGAGAAACGACTAAGTGTCCAGCCGTGATGAACCATCGCACGCCCTGTGTGAGCATGACTGTGACGTAGAGCGGCACAGTCGTGACAAGTCCAGAAAGTTCATGTAATGTTGTTTGCCAACACTTAGAATAATTTGATGTATGTATGACCTTAAATATGATTAAAATATATAACATGTATTAAATGATTATATGTATTGATTAATGTCAAGTAAAAGCTGAATTGGTATGAAGGTATCTTGTTGTAATCGCGGAGTGAAATAAAGTCTTCACTTACTAGCTCATGTGATGTGTTTTCGGGAAAACTACTACACCTACAAGGTGGAGTTTCAAAAAATGAGACCTGCTAGGATTCGAGCCTAGTTAGCCAAGGACTTGGGAATCAAGACGGTCTTTTCAATCACTAAGATAAAAAAAACTATCTAAATGAAGATAGAAGATGAAAAGATGTAAATCACTTAAAATGACTAAGATGAATGACTTGGGCATAAAAATGAAGATGACGATAAAGTAAGCACTTAAAAGGATGTTAATGTATGTCCCATTGTTAAAGATGAAGATGTTGAATATGCAAGCACTTAAAATGATGCTAATATATGTCTTATTGTTATATGATATTACGAATGAAGATGTTAAAGTAAAGTAAGATAAGTTATAATATACCTTAGCATAATAATAAGTTATCTTAGCATAATGTTAGTGATGTTATATGCTTATTTTATTTTGCCATGATGATTGTTCACATGTCATGTAGAGTGTCTGTGTAGCTCATATCATGCATATGTCCTATGTTTCTATTATGATGCAACACATATGTCATGTCTCATACACCCCATAGATCCGTACAGATATGGATGAGGCATAGGTTCGACGGTGAGAGCCTCGTGACGACAAAGTTGCATATGTGACAGTCGGATTACGACCCAAATTATCTTATATTATGATGATGAACTCGTTAGATAATCAAGCATGTATGGTCTATGGGTCTTTGAGTCATATATTTTTATATGAACTCATTTATGTGTTATGAACCCTATGTGAGTCTTATGTTAAAGCATATGCGACCTATAGGCTAGATACATTATCTTGCAATTATATGTTTAATCATTTTATATTATATTATTATATCTCCTCTGTAATGTTTTATGAAGTTAGGTGATGAATAATTGGACAAAAGTAACAACGTCTAAGATTCGACAATTAATTTGAAGTCAAATTTTGAGGACGTTACCTGCTAAGTTAGCATCTTAATGGAAAAGTATTTGACATCCACGAGTTCCATGTTTTACCTTCTTACGAAAATTTATTCTTAGTTGACATCTTTTTATTCCGACATTAAATTTTAAAACATATTTGGACTTTTGAACGATTGAAGATATATCATGACTTAAAAAGGCCACTTAGTTTTCTGTTTCTTAAAATTTGACTATTTTTTAAGTCGTCGGAATATGGAAAGAAGGAATGAATGGTTTAAAGAAGAATTTTTTAAAAAAATACAGATAGACTTGATATATTATGTCTAAGGCGCATATAAATATCTAAATATAGTGTTTATATATATATATATATATATAGTTCATGAAATTTATTCATTTTTAGCTTTTTTTTCAATATATGTGGCTTTTGAAAATCGATCAATGTTTTTCTGACGTCCTGCAATACTTTTTTATATGGAAGATTAAATTACTTATGATGTGTTTATTTGGTTGATTCTAGCTTTATAATGTTCTAATATCAATTGATTTGATCAAGTCAAGGAGACGCTTAATCATATTTATTTTAATTAGTCGATAATTTGAATTATTAACACAATTTAGATTGTCATTTAAAAATTATAGATACAATCTTCAGTAGTGTAAATTATAATTTGATACATTATAAAAATATTAAAAGATATTGAACATATAAAATCTTAATCACGGTAAGCAATATAGTATTATTTTTTCTCTCTAAATCAAATTTTCTATCCTCTGTATATGCCTCTTTTCCCCTCTACTTTAATATTCCACCTTCCTTCACCTATAATCTCTTCATTTTCTATTTACCTTAGTATATCAATAATACCCTCCTCCGACCTTTTTTCCTTTCTTTCTCCCCAATCTTTCTCTTCTCTGCCTCCTCTTCTTTAATCTTCTCGATTTCTTTTCCCTTCTTCGATGTCAGCACTTCCTCTCATTTTTTTTTGTAATTTTTTAATGTCAGCACTTTCTCTCATTTTTTGTGATTAGTCCCTAATATCTTGGAAGCGGTGTTGACGACATAACTCGTGCGACACTAATGGTTATGCGCACGTTGGAAGCTCGCCCACCATCAAGCTCAATTAATTCGGTATGGTCATCCCACGTCGCATATGTAACGTAACTGCTTTAAAAAAAAGAATTCGAAACAAAAAGTCGACAGGGGAGACGTCGCCTCCCCTGGCCTTTCGCTGCTTCACCTTCGGCCGACCAAGGGTCGGCCGGGGCGTATAAGAGGAGGGGGGAGGACGCACTTGCGCCCTCTTGGAACCCCGTCCTCCTCCACTCCCCTTCGTTCTTTTTCTTCTCGACGACCGGCGACCCTGCACACCAACGACAGAGCAGAGCAGAGGCGATCGGATTACACGCGCACCGACCGCTCTCCGACGTTCCTCAACCATTCCCTCACGTGCGCAAGGACCGAGCGATTCCCTCGCACCAATCACGAACGTCCGACGACGACGGGCAACGATCGGAAAACTTCGACAGTGCAATCGGAAAAGGTACCCGAAGCATTTAAATCCCTAGATGATGAATTAACGATTGTTGAATGCGTAGGATAGGTTGAATATGATCATGAAGTTATTTCCTACCTTTTTCGTATTCATGTCGGTGTTGATTGACGGTCGGAAAGCCGCCGGAATTAATGGAGAAATCTGGCGGCCCTGTTTTATCGCAGCGACCGGTCGACCGATTTCAGAGAACGGTCGACCGGTCTAAGCAAAGAACCCACGCGAACCTTTCGGTGTCGATCGACCGGCCCCACCACGGTGGTCGACCGATCTATGCATGGACAGATAGATGAAACCTTATGATCGGTCAATCGGTCCCAGAGAATGGTCGACCGATCCGATGCGCAGCGCGCATCCTCATGGCTAAATGAACGGTCGACCAACACCCATATCGGTCGACCGGACCACAGAACCCCCAAGTAAAGAACACGGTCGACCGATCCCAGAGGACCGGTCGACCGGTGTCAACTGAACGGTCGACCGGTTCACCAGGAACGATCGACCGATTCTAACAGAGACTCCATCGATCCAATTGGACCGATCTATCCAAACATAATGGAGACTCTGACCAGTTCGCCTATACTGGTTGAGTCCTCCTATACAAAGATCAACATTCCGTTGGATCCTAAATCATAGATTCATAATGATTAAAGATAAACAAAGCAAGGACAAAGACATGTGATTGCTATGTGCCGCCCCCAAAGTTAAAGTAAAGATCAGATATTAAAGCAGAGAAGGGATATGTAGTTAGCTGATGGGACAGCGACGATACTGTCTTAAATGACCACTATTCCTGAGATTTCAGGTTTTCTCCCACCTGTATCTCGAATGAAGGGCGATGCTAAAGGACATACCCCTTCCCTTAAAGATTAAAGTATTATGCCAGAGGAACAAGTAACTAGCTGAGGAGACAGTGAACCTACGGGTCTCGTAACCGACCACTGTTCCTGAATTGTAGGAATTCTTCCCCCTACCTTCCGAACTAAGTGAGACAGTAACATCCACCCTTTTCCCTTATGGGCTTACTGGCATCAGAGAATCAGAGTGGCACCTCTGTCATCCCAATCTAATAAAGTCGAGCTCGCATAGGACAACCAATCCTAAGGACATTCTAGTGATGTAAAAGACATAGTGCAACTCACAGTAAAGCAAATCAAAGCAGAGTATTGTAAAGCGAAGCAGAGATAATGTAGAGTAAAGTATAGCAGAGACATTGTAAAGCAAAGCCAGAGTAAAGCACAGATAAAGCATTGATATAATAAAGAACAGAGTACTGATATGAATAAATATTTATACATTTCTTTCATCGATCCTTATTTCATCGTTTATTGCTAGTGTACTAGGCATTCTTTGCTCATGGGTATTCTATTCCCCTACATTGGGATTTTGCAGGTGAGAATGTCAATTGAGGAGATGTTGGAGGGCGCAGAGCTTGGAGAACGCTACACATGACTGATCTGTTTACTCCGAGCTTTTATTGCATTTATGTTTAAAACATCTTATGTTCAGAGATATCATGTTTTGTTTCCGCACATAGAACTTCAGACAAGCTTTATTATATTTCTGCATAATTTTTTATATGGCAAGACATCATGAACTTCCGCATACTATCTATAATATGAATCACCATAGACTTCCACATATTTTCTATAATACAAGACGTTGTGAATTTCCACATTCAATTCATTATCACGATATTTCGACTACTCTTCCGCATTTAAGTCGTATAATATGTTTATTATTATTTTATTAGTGCCACGTAAGTCATTTTATTGAATGATTAAGGTAGCAATAGACAGTGTAGCGCCTCCGGGGTCAAGCTGATCGCCTACGTGACGGGAGGTGCGATTTCGGGATCGTTACAGCATACCTGACATGCAGGTGAGCCTTTCAACAAGAATTTTCTACATTCATCAGAATTCGAACTCGAGACCTTACTTTAACGAGGAGGAACTTATCACAACCCTTGTTATAATTTCATTCTCTTTTCTCTTTTATTATTTTCTCTCCGTTCTATAATTTGTTCCCAATTATAAAATCAAAGTTAGTACGAACAAATTCCTGAGTTGAATGAAATATTAAACCTTTAGGAATATGATCACAAATAATTACATCAATGCTAGCAAAGAATATGAACCAAAGGCATTTCATATGTAAGTGTGGGGCATTATAAGTTCATATTTATTGACCTCCTCGTCTGGTGCATGCAAATTGATCAGACAGCGGCGCTGATATCGTACTTGTGTGTTAGGCCAAATGGAGACGATGCATGTGATTCTTAACTTTGCTAATCGATGCAACTACACTACATGTCCCCTTGTTTCTCCAACTTTATTAGAAATCTTAATAAGTCTTTTAAGAAACAAACAAACAAGCAGGGATATTAATCATGAGAATAAGGAATCGGGAATTGTCGTTAAATTAAATCTCTTTTGCTTCTAGGAGTCGTTTCAATTTTGAAAAAAGAAAAAAAAAATATGTTTCAACCAAAAAAGAAAACAAGGATGGGCAAAGCAAAGCCATTGGTCTCTTGGTCCACGGACATGATGTGGACTTCTAGAACATTGGGCTTCCAACAAGGCGCTTTGCACCTAACAGAGCCCAATCATTCTGAAAATTTTGATCGGCCCAATACGGCCGTCCATTTATTTAAACCAGCACAATCAGATTTTTTTATATCGAAATTTGAGAACTACTAACATCTTACAAATTCGATATTCACGGAAACGATATAAATAAATCTTAAACAAAATAATGAATCTAAAAATTCTGTGACTACTAACATCCAGTAATACCATTACACAAATCCGCAAAGTTTTGGTCGCTAAAGAGTGCCTCCTCGACCGTTTTGCTGGGGAGAATATTTAAGGGTCAAGATCTTTCTTCGTAACAGTAAACCTGTAATCCCTCTTCATCTCAACCTTAGGGCCATTCGCATTATCGATTTACTTAACTAATAATTTAGATCATCACTTAGATAAATTATTATTATTTAAAATATTAATAATATTATATTATAGTGTTTGGTAAGTACTGATAATATAAACAATAGTCGAAATGGATAATGACAAAATTATTAAAATATTTCTAAAAATTATTTTAAATTTTAATAACATGTTAGTATAAATAAAAAATAGAAAAAGTGAATATATATAAAAAATGAGACAAAATCAATAGTTATTTGTAAAAGATTCCAAATAATAAAAAGATGAAGTTAAATGATATTTATTTATTAAAAAAAATTAACATAATAAATTTAATTAAATAGATATTTTCGTAAAAATATATTTTCACTAATTGGTAATTTAAAAAGATACTTCCGTTGTCTGCTATCTAGATTATTAGTGAGACGATAAAATTATCGATAATCAATTGAAGTAATATGATGGGCCGAAGTATTTTAAATAAAATAATTAATAATCTATATAGATTACCTTACCAAACGGCCTCTTAATCTTTTCGCTCCTCCAATATGTTGTCTTCAAGTATATTTGGTTGCTGCTTCCTTTTCTTCAACTCCCTACTGAGTATAAAGCATTGGAAGAACTATTGCCAAGGCCCAATCGAGCTACACGGTCAGACCGTTTGGACTATTGATCGACCAATAAGATGGTTCATAAGAAGGCCCCAAATTGGATATTCAATTGGACCAAGTTGGATATTCAATATTGATCAAAACTAGCTGACGTCGATCAAAATTGATTAAAATCAAATTTCTTGAATCGACCCATTTTGTATCAATAAAGCTGTTTAAGTTATTGTTTTAACTTGGAGAAGAATCCAAATATATACTTCCCCAATCCAAGTAGGGTTGAGCAAATCCGGGATCGGGTCCGGGTCTCAGCGGACCCGGTCCCGATCCGAATTATGTCGGGTCAAAACTTTTTTGATCCGGTACCGGATCCGAACCCGGTCGGATCCGGTTCCGGGTCAAACCCGGCAATTCGGGAAAGTCACCGAGTTTGCGGCCGAGAATGAATCAGCTCATCATGCCCAGTGTCCGGATCGGTCGCTAGTGGCCAAATCCGACGCCTGGCGGCCGGATCATCACAAATGGACAGATCCGGCCGCCTGACGGTCGGATCGGGCGCCTGGTGGCCGATCCGAGCGCCTGGCGGTCGAATTTGGCCACTAATCCGGCTGCCAGGCGTCGGATCCGGTTGCCTGGCAGCCGAATCGGCCGCTGGCACCTGGCTGTCAGATCCGGCGCCAGGCGGTCGGATCTGGCTGTCAGCGGCCGGATCTAACTGTCAGCGGCTGGATCCAGCCGCCAGGCGGAGGAGAGAGAGAGGGAGTAAGGAGAGGGGGAGGGCTGCCGGAGGAGAGACGTTCGTCGGAGTCGCCACCGTCACCGCTGTCGTGAGAGAGAGGGAGAGGGTGTCGAGCGAGGCGTGAGACGGTGAGAGAGATGGGAGAGAGAAAGTCATGTGTGAAATGAAAGAAAGAAATGGCCGGCGGGTTTATATAGTGAATAATAAATCAGGTCGGATCCAAATCGATTATCTCCACTGTAGACCTGGTCCTGATTCGAAACCCGTTGAATTTTTCACCCATTAATTTTATCCGATTTTTTGGATCGGTGCAGTCCGGATCGACCCGGACCGTGCTTAGCCCTACATCCAAGACGGTAGCAGGAGAGTTCTCAATGTAGGCGTAATGCCCCAAATTCTTGGATCAAGTCCATTGTTGTAGTGATGGTTAAGTTTCAAAACCAAGGTTGCAAATAATCACAGTTAAGCCGTGACTAGCAACTTGTTGCTCTCGATGCGCCAAGGTTTATTCTAGTGGCGATCAAGAGTAAATTAATATTCTTTGCTATAGGTTTTAAATTAAAATTATTATTAATTATTATATATATTCTTACCAATATTGTTCTTGACATTATCACTATAATAATAGTTTTACCATATATTGATTGATTTATTATTTATGTAATTGAATTTCTTACATGAATTGAAAAAAGGATAAAAATGTATGGCTGTATGCCATACATGCCTAGTGGTTGAATATTTAATATTATTATAAGTGTTTTTTCATTTTTAATATTAAAATTATAATATTTTATTTTTAAGCACATCCATCATTTTCTCATTATATTAATCAGTCAAGGAAAGTAAAGAAAAGAATAAAAATTAAATCATAGAAATTTGAGTGACATCATTGTATCAATTTTTCAAAGTTTAAAGAGAAAAATACATGTGTAACCCATAAAGAATTTACATGTGTAGTCCAACCGTCGAATTGAAATTTTGACGGTGCATCTTAATATAGAAAGTTAAAATAACTTTAATGGTTTGACGTCCTGATGACATCATCAAATAAATTAAATGAACATCTTTTATTAAATATTGATCCAATCATGAATCTACAAATGTAAACTCTTTTTGGGTTTACAAACAAACATGTTCAATCGGTTCAATCATCAATTTGGTTGATTCAAGTTTACAACTATTTTTTTCATTGAACTGAAAAAAAAATGATTGAACAAAAAAAATTGGTGAACTAGTTGAACCCCGATCATGTTCAAATTTTAAAAAAAAATTAAAGAAAATCAATAAAAGAGTAAAGAGAAAAAAAGACAAAAAGAAATATAAAACATAAGTTACTAAGGACGGAAAATGAGAGATAAACAATAAAATAGAAATAGAAATAAAAAGGTTAGTGCTAAAAAGTAAATAATATTAAAAAGGAAATTATTAATGGGCACAAAAAATGAAACAAAAAGGAAAGTGCTAAATAAAAAAAAGAAATAAGGGTAATTTAAGATAAAATGCATTAACTATTCTCATTAAATCACAAATGAAAAAAATCAATAATAACCTAGGAATATTTATAGATTGAAAATTATTATTTACCATTATTAAAAATTTTAATAAATAAAATTAGTGAAATATTCATATATTTAAGATAAACTTTTAATATTTTGATTATTAATAAAATATTACTGCAATATTCATATATTACATCATATAATTAATACTTTAACTTTCAAATTATTATAAATACTATTATTTTAATAAAGTTTGGTTCAAGTTCCAATTCGGTGAAATTCAATTGAACCGACCCAAAGAGTTTAGACCGAGTATGGAAACATTGATTTTTTAGCATGTATGTTGTATGTTCTGTGCATTGACCACTCGCACTAGATCTTCTGATGCATCTAGACATCTACGTGCTGATGCTACGAGTAGGTTGGGAAAGAAGGCCAATGTGAGGATAGTCTTCAAAATGGTGCCTCATATATGTTTTTGCTATGTACTTTGTTGAATTTATGATTGGCTCCTCTTTGTGTTGTTTCCAAATGTGGTTGCTTCGGAGCAATGGATTGATACCAAAAGTACTTACTTTAGCATTATCTTATGACCTAGGCATTGGTATTGTTTAGAATTCTTATACCAATGGGAAGGCAATCTAACTAAGAGAAAAAAAGTTGCAATTGCTTAAATATGGCTGACATAGCTTCGTCATGAAATCATGAATGATGTAGTTGTATGCAAGATATATGTGAGCGGAGGTGTGCAATTTTGTTTCAATTGTCATCCTAGTATTTGGACAGTAATGTCATTCCCATAACCCTTGCGACATTATGAGGAACGAACTCATCGACGTACTGAGTAAGGATTTGAGGAATGACGACCCTTATCACCTCGGACAACGCACTTAACTACGATGAATGAAAATCTCGACGAAATTTTTTGACGTTGGAATTTGAGACCTTTACTTAAACAAGGATCCAATATTCGCTCCTTTTCCAATTTTAGTTTCATAGCTTCAATATGAAAGGAGATTCTAGTCACTTCAAGGTCTACTCATCCGTTTTGTAGAAAAAGAGAAAAAAAAGGCAAAGGAAGAGTTCATACCATGCCAACTCCTGCTATTACAACAAATTTATTAGGAAGGGTAACAACTATAATAAAGCCCCACATATCAAACTAATTATGGTTAGCACAACATGATAGAGAGGTTGTGTCCTGAGGTCGATGGATGCTGGCAACCCTAGGTTCCATTTTCAAAGTCATCATTTTGATCAGTGTTTATTCATACTGCTCTTCGCAAGTTCAAACACTAGATTAGTCGGGTACGCAGGTCACTTCCTCTTCTCTTCCTCACGAGGAAAGTGAAAGTGACCAGACGACGTTCTTCTCTCCTCTACACTTCGCAAGTTCTTTGATATGCAGATTCTACTATTTTTTGGTGAACTTTTTCTTTCCCTTCCTCCTTTTGATCCATCATGGACAAAGATGGTGGTGGCTTGGAGAAAGGTGAAGATTTGGGGAGTCTACACGAGGCTCAGAGCATGGAGATCAACAACATGGAGCATGGGGGTACGAGCAAGAACCACGTTGAGTTCAAAGAGGACGACGTCGTCACTGGCAGGCTGCTAGATGCTAGAGAGAAGCATAGGGTAAACGATAAAGTGGATTTCTTCTCCAATGAGCTAAAGGGGCAGAAAAGGTGGAGTCTTAATGAGACACATCTCGACTTAACGAAAGAAGACCCTACTGTTAATATGAGCTTGCAGCTTCTCACCATTGAGAATAGGGAAAATGATGAGTCCATGGTGTATGAGGGGGTTCTCGTCAATCAATGAAGATAATGATGCTAAAAATAAATTAACATCAGTGTAGCAACATGACCAATGAGGAGTTCGATGACGAATTGTCTAACGCCATGAGAATTTTTTTTCTTTTGCCTATCTAGAGGTGAAGACACTCAATTCGATGACTTAACTATGATCGGTCAACATATTAGTTTACAATAGCAGAAGACTTAATTTACAATAATTTATATAATATGCAAAAGCCATTTATATAACATCCAATAACTTATGGACTATGACCCACATCTATACAATAATAGATCCTATATCCATGTGCATGTCGCCTGTCAAATGAGCCACCAACTGTCTCACTATCACCTGTATGGATCCAAGTACAAGAATAAATCTCAATGAGATAACTCAGTATGTAAGGTCACACATAATAATACTATATGAACCATGATCAATATCAACATCATACTATTAATAAACAATTATTCATAACAATATATGATTGATCATGATGAATATAAATCAACAATAATCAATAAATCATAAATAATTTGATCAATCATAATGGTTATCCATATCATCAATTACTGATGATCAATATCTATTCAATTCAATTCGATTATCTTAAATCAATTATCAATTGGTCATAGGTAAGTGAATGTCACAATCAACAATTATCAATCATCAATTCTATTAACAATTTCAACAATTCAATTATCCATCATCCACTAGGACAGAACCAATAGTCTATCAGCTATTAGGGAGCAATTCAATTATCAATCAGTCACTAGGGTGCAACTCAATTAACAATAAATTCAATTAACAATTTAATTCAATTAATAAAACATCCATCGATCATAACGGTCTCCATCGACCACAGCCTCCATCAATCACAATGATCTCCATCGACCTTGAGGGCCTCCATCAATCATAAAGGCCTCAATCGACCACAAGGGCCTCCACTAATAATTATGCATTAATAATCGGCTCCATGAGTCTCCATCGACCCAATGGGAACTCAATCGATCACCAGGATCTCCATCGACCACAAGGGCCTCTATCGATCATAAAGGCCTCAATCGATCGCAATGGCCTCTATTAAGGACTATATATTAACAATCGACTCCATGAGTCTCAATCGATCACAAGGATCGCTAGCGACCATAAAGGCCTCCATCGACCATAAATGTCTCAATTGACGACAAGGGCATCCATTAACAATTATGCATTAACAATAGGCTCCATGAGCCTCCATCGACCTCAATGAGCCTCAACCGATCACAAGGATCGCTAGCGACCATAAAGGCCTCCATCGATCATAAAGGCCTCAAATCGACCATGAAGGACTTAATCATCAATTTAACAATTCCACGATAAATAATTTTTCATGTCATCACTTAATCTCAATCATTCAATATATCAATTAAGTCAATTAATAATAGTCCATTAATTCATAATCAATTATCATCTATCAATTCTCAATTATTGATTAGCAACAATTAATATAACAAGCATAATCAATAAGAGGACCAAGGCGAAAAACACATTTTCTGCCCCTCGAAAAATGGCTTGCGTCAGGTAGAACATGGGCGCGTTCCCAATTCCACTTTTCCACCGCGGCCGAGCAAAACTAGGGCCGAGTGTATTGCAAACCCGACCGGGTTGGCTGGTTCACATTCCTATTCATGCGTATGGTTAACACGGGCCATGTTCGAGGGAACACGAGTCGTGTTGTTGGAAACCCGGGCCGCATCGTTGCGAGCGCGGTCCGCAATCCAATCGGATTCGGTCTAGGTTCTATGAAACTCGGGCCGTGTCAATGATAACTCGGGCCGTGTTTGGTTGAAATTGGGCCGTGTTGAATAGAACTCATGCCGAGTTCTGTCGTCGTCAAGAAATTATATTTTCGACATAAGTTCCGGTCACCCTATCTATACCATATGATATTCAATCGATGCAAATATTATGTCAATATAATCTCTATATAACGGAGAAGAGTCTAGGGGTCCATGTCGTGGAAAATCGACGCCATGTGGATTTCTCTATGTACCTTTAGTTGGTTGAAAAACTAACTATGGTCTTGTTGTATATGGACTGCACGGACATTGCGATTTTGATCGGCGATTCCTCCCTTTTGACCACTACAAGAAAACTGACGATTAACGACGCCAAATAGCGTCTCAGAACATGGTGACGCTAAGTCGACGTCATGAGCGCTGCTATGGCATCTCAATTGAGTCTCAAATTCTACTTGCCTCTCAATAGCGTCACATTAGTGTTGTCTTAACATTTCGATAAATAGAGCTAATGAAGGCGCCATAGCGACGCCAAGTAGCCACTATTATTGCGTGCCATGAGGCGAAAGTACGCGGGAGAACCTAGCATTGTCCTCGCGTCGACAGTGTTCGACGTGACATTAGCATTGCATCTTCAGAGACGCTATCTGGCATCCCATTTGATACGATGCTATCTAGACACCAATATGAAGATATATTCCTATTGTTGCCTACATATGTAACACATACAACACTTAATTGTCACCATTTTAACACTTTCTTTGCATCTCATAACTATATTTGTTAATTAAGAAATAGATAATTGTATATAGGCTATCTATATATATATATATATATCGCTATAGGTTATCTATTTTGACGCAACCCTATATATTATCTATATTATACTTTAATAAATAAATTAATTAAATATTGTATATGTACCTTCAACATATATATGTATTCCTACATAATTACTTATATATGTCTACATCATAGGAGTGTTCCTAAATAAATAATTTGTTACCTATATTATATGTGTTACTTATCCATACAATATATATCATATCTTAATTATACATATATTATTTTTATATTCTTAATCATAAAATTATGATGGTTGATTTAAGAGACATTATTTGTTACAAATTATACAATTTTAGCACCGCAGTGGAGCCACAATAGCGTCTTCGTAGTGCCATAATAGAGCCTCAGCTGTGGTCAATGCTACTGAGTCACTATTGGCATCTCTCGAGTGTCTTCTTATTGGGACGCTAACACGTATGAGGCACTATGTTGACGCTAGTGTGTCGCTAACATGTTTTAGCGACTCAGTAGCGTCTATATAGTGCTGCAGTAGCCGACTTTTTATTACACTCACTTAATCAGACACATATAGACATATAAATGCACGTATATACTTATACTTATATATAATAAGTACACATATACATATTATTATCACTTAAACATATAAATACATACACATAGACATGTACATACACACACACATATAGATATATATACACAATTTTGTTATATACACATATACATATAGACTTAAAATTTTATATACACATACATGAATAATTATATATGCATTCCATAATTTTTAGATTGTAGGAAGGGAACAAAACGATTGGAATGGGGCACAATGCGATAAGACGCTATCTTGATAAAGAAAATTACATACATATAATAGAAAATTAGAATATAAAAAACCTATTAGCAGCGTCATGGCGTCTCCAAAGTGAGACACTAAGTTAGTAGAGACGCTACTACGACGCTAGTGTGTCGCTAATATATCTTAGCGATGCATTAGCTTCTCTATAGCGCCGCATTAGCCGACTTTTTTATTACCCTCACTTAAGAGGGCACATATTGACATCTATAACTCGTGCACATATACATATTATTATCACTTAATCTCGCACATATAATATTAAATTAGGAAGAAAATTTGATATAGCGTCCATACAGCTCGAAATAGCGTCTCGATGGTGGCGCCCCCGTAGCGTCGCATCTAATTGAGGCACTAATTACTTAACTTAAATCCCTAACCCCTCCTCTATGTTTTCAGTTTTACTATTAAGCTCGCTCGCCGATTTTCACCACGATCGATGACGGTCGATGCCCGCTGCTCGACACCTAACGCCCGACCCCATCCTCGTCGAACTCGCCCGACCCCACTGCTCCGACAGTCGAACTCACCCGCGTCGAACTCACCCGAACCTGCTGCTCCGATGATCGATGTTCGCTACTCTGACGGTCGAACTCGCCCGGCCGCTGCTCCTTTGATTCGCCCTGCGCAGACCTCCCCCGCCAAATCGCCCTCCTCCGCTCTCTTCCTCTGCGGCCCACCGCCCTCTGCCTCCTCCGCCGCCATTCGCATCCGTCGCCCTCCGCCTCCTCCGTCGCCATCCGCCTCCTCTCCCGCCATCCGCCTCCGCCTCGCCCTCAGCCCCCCGACTGTGCTCCTCCGTCTGGTGCCGGCCGTCGTCCGCCGCCTTCCTCCACCACTTACTCTCCTCCGTCGCCTGCCGCCATCCTTCTCCGCTTAAGATGGTACGAACCCGCCACCATCCATTATTTAATCCCTAGTTAATTTGATAATTTTTAATCTAATGTATGTTAAGTTAATTACTATTTAATTATTAGTTAATTACTTGAAACTAATTTAAGGACTAGTTAATTTGCTATTTTTTATCTAATACCATGTTAATTAATTATTAGTTAATTACTTGAAATTAATCTAGTTACCTCTCTTATAGTAAATGCATGAGCAGAACAAATTTGTTCCATGATTAGGAGTTATTAGATTATAGTTTCCCTTAAGATGATTGAACTCAATTTGAAATCAAATACTGATAAACTTTTTTCATAATTTTATTACCTCTTTTTTATCATGTTCTCATAAATTTTACCAAGGATGTACATCCGCATTCTTGGTAATAAAATGAGATTATGAAAAAAAAGAGACATCAAAAAATGACAAAAATAGCAGTATTTGGTATCCAAAATATATATTATGGTCGATTCTGAATACGACAATAAGGTACATGAAACATGTGATTTTGGACATTGTAACTTCAAAATCACATGTTTCAAGTACAAGAATTTATTGACATGTGGTTTAATGTTGTTCGTTATAGAAATGACAAAGTCAGATCGTAGTTGGATTCATCGTTGGAAGAACAAATATGACGTTATAACTGAAGAATATAAAGATAGTGTTGATGAATTTATTAATGTGGCATATCAAAATGAAGGTGTTGCTTCTTCATATGGCAAAATCTTATGTCCATGCTGAAAGTGCAAATGTTATCAGTGGAAAGTAAGATATGATGCGCAGAAGAATTTATATTATAATGGTTTCTTATTGACATACACAAATTGGTTCTTTCATGATGAAGAGAGATGGACTAAAGAGACAACTAATGTAGATACCAATGTGGGCGACTCGAGATCCGTACAGGGACATGATACGAGATGCTATGTTAGGAGAAAATATTGACGAAACATTGATTGAAGAAGACACGAATTCTTCGGTTTCTAAATTTTATAATCTTCTCGAAGAAGCAAATGAACCTATATGGGATGGATGCGTGAAGCAAACTACACTTTCTGTAGTGCCTCAACTAATGAATTTGAAATTAGAATTTAATATGAGCGAAAGTTATTTTGACCGGATGCTTGCCATTATTAAGAGTATACTTCCAGCTTCAGAGAAATTACCGAGATATTTTCACTAGCGCAAAAGATTGATAAGAGATTTAGGGTTGAAATATCGAAAGATTGATGCATGTCGCAATCACTACATGTTGTATTACAAGGAAAATAACTCACTTATGAGTAGTTCTATTTGTGGTGAGCCCAGATACAAGTCGAGAAAGAATCCCCAAAATTTGAAAATGTGGCAAATGCAGTATTCAGACACTTTTCCATTGTTTCAAGATTACAACGATTATTTCTTTCTGAAAAAATTGTATCATTTATGAGGTGACACAGAGAAGGGGCATGTGATGATCGAAATTCCATTACACATCCTTCGGATGCTGAGGCATGAAAATGATTTGATACACTTCATCCGACTTTTTTTGGAGAATCATGCAATATTAGATTAGGACTTTGCACCGATGGCTTCAACCCATTTGGCTCATCAAATATTGCTTATTCATGTTTGCTGATTTTTGTGACACCTTATAATTTTCTTCCAAGCATGTGTATGAGACGAGAGAACATATTGCTTACCCGGGTCCTCGGTCTCCCGGTAAAAGTTTAGATGTTTACTTAAGACCTTTGATTGATGAACTTAAGATGTTGTGGGAGGATGACATGGTTACCTATGACAAATCTAAAAAGTAAAATTTTATTATGAGAGCCGCATTAGTGTGGACCATAAATGATTTTTCAGCATATGGAATGTTGAGTGGTTGGAACACAAAAGGAAAACTTGCTAGTCTCATATATGGAAAGAATACAAAATAATTTTATTTGAAAAATTGTAGAAAGTTTGCTGGTTTGATTGTTATAGGATGCTTTTGCCATTGGAGAATTTGATGCGTCGCGATCGAAACTCATTTGGGAAGAATAAAACTGAGAACACTTTGCCTCCAACTCATTTGACGGGACAATAATTGTTAGAGCAGGTAAACAAGCTTAATGAAGTCTCATTCGGATTGAAGATCGGTAGTTACAAGCAAATTGGATTTGGAAGTGAACATAATTGGGAGAAAAGAAGTATTTTTTGGGAGTTGCCTTATTGGTCTTCAAACTTAGTACGTCATAATTTGAACATCATACATGTGGAGAAGAACGTATTTGACAACATTTTCAACACTATTATGGATGTTAAAGGAAAAACAAAGATAGCATACAGGCTCGCGATGACACGAAATTAATATGCAAAAGACTAGAGTTAGATATCATTCATCTTCAAAATGGTAAATGCAAAAAGCCAAAAGCTACTTATGTCTTGAGCAATGATCAAAGAAAAGCGATTTTCAAATGGGTCAAGCAATTAAAATTTCCCGACGGATATGTATCAAACATATCTTGTTATTTTAACTTGGATAATGGGAGGATACATGGAATGAAGAGTGATGATTGTCATATGGAAACTTTTGCCAAAGGCCATTTGGGAAGTTTTGACAGAGTTATCTATGTTCTTTAAAGAGCTTTGTACGTCCATCGTTCGGGAAGAAGATATCTCTCAGTTAGAGGCTTCTATTGTGATTACTGTGTACAAGACTGAGAAAATATTTTCACCTTCTTTCCTTGATGTGATGAGCACTTGATTGTACATCTTTCATATGAAACAAAAGTTGTGGGTCCGGTTCAGTATCAATAGATGTATCCTTTCGAAAGGTGCATGTTATATTTGAAAATGAAGGCGAAGAATAAGGCAAAAATTGAAGGATCCGTATGTGAAGCATATTTCATTGAGGAGGTGTCATACTTCACTTCAGAGTACTTTGAGTCACACACACAATCACGATACACCCAAGTTCCAAGAAACAGTGATGGTGGTGAAAGAGAAGTTAACATGAATATTTTATCCATCTTCAAGTACCCATGCCGACTTCTTGGTATAGGACGCAAAGTTGTCTTGAACGATAGAGATCTCATCGCCGTTGAGAGTTATGTCCTTGCAAATTGTAGAGAAGCGACGCCGTATCTAGAGTAAGACAATTTATTTTAATATGTTATATAATTTAAAGTTAATTATTGCTATATGATTTCATTAATTGACAACTATGAATTCAGGAAATTCAAGGAATTACTGCGATAAATCAATCCGTTAGTTTCAAATGATGAATTATTGAAACTACGAGATGAATATTTTCCAATTGGTTGAGATGTGAAGTGAGAATTATTTTCGATTGATCATAATTATTACTTAAGTTTGTAACTTTTAATGAAGTTTTAATTTATTGTCTTGTAGGTTATTAATGGCTCAGTCATAGATTTAAAAATATGAGACTTGGTTCATGGCCCGAAGAAATAAGTTCTTAGCTACTGCGGCATAATAGTCAATGGATATCGATTCCATATGGAAGAATATAGCCGACATCGTTCAATTATTAATAGCGGCATATGTATTATAGAAAGCATGTACGAGAACAATGACTTTGATTACTATGGTGTTATAGAAGACATCATAGAATTGTCTTATTTGAAAAAATCAAACAAAGTCGTGGTGCTAAAATGCTGTTGGTTCGATCCAGAGAAAGGAGTTCGGATCGATAAAAAATTTAAATTGGTGGATATTAACTCTCGATCGAGACTTCAGTAATATGATCCATTCGTATTGGCAGATCAAGCGCAACAAGTGTACTACACTAAGTATCCATCGAAAAGAACCAAGGATGAACGGTGGGCATCATGCAAGGTGAGAAGTAGACTATTCTTAGCAGAAACAATGGTAGATGATAATGAAACATCATCCGTATACAATGACGTGTCCGTGGATGATTACTATCAAGAAGATAGGGTGAATGAGTCGATTCATGTAGCCGATGGAGTTGAGAATATTCAATTGATTGATGACGCTGAGCCAATGGAAGAATTCAATTCAAATGACCTCTTGAAAGTGAGCTTTGACAATTTCGTTGATTATTTCTCGGACCAAGATTATAGCGACGATAACGAAGATTATGAAAATGAATCAGAATACGAAATAAGCGAATGAATCACGTAGTTCTTCTAATGACACAAGCTTCTTACTTTTTTTTAGTTATATATGGTTACCGATAATAAGACAAGATTGTTACTCTTTTTCAGTCATGGTTATTAGAGGCTAAGCATCTGGGTCATCTCACTCTTATAGGCATTCACTCCATATTAGTGAGCTATCTCGACCACAAGGTAATATATTTATTGTCGGTTGCTTATTTCTAGTTGATTATAATAGTTAGATTTATTTTTTAATAATGTCAGTTGCTCCGCCGTCGACGGGGCACGTAGTCGGATCGTCACATAGTAGGCGATCCATTGGTGGGTTAGCTCCACGTATCACTCCAGGTATGTGTCACACAGTAGGCGATAGAGTTTTCTAAATATTTTGCTTTTGTGACAGTTGCTCCATCGTCGACGGGGCACATAGTTGGGACGTCTAGATCGCACGACGAAGATCGGCATGTCACACCAGGTTATTTTCTATTTATTGCATAAATATAAATAGGAGGCAAATTATATATATTTTTTATGATGACAGTTGCTACGCCACCGCCACCGCCGAGATTATTAGACAGTTCACCACATTCTAGCGTTGGAGAGCGACACCTTATCCCAGGTGATATATTTATTATTATTGACATTATATTTCTTAATTAATTACATTAATCATTTTTTAATAATGTCAATTGCTACGACGTCGATAGCATAAGCACCCGGCTTATCACATTCTGACGAACGGACTGCCATGAATCATGCAGCGATAGACATCACTCGAGATGAGAACATGACTGTACAAATATCAATTATCACTAGTTTAATTTGGTATGATACTAATGATTTATTTTGTATTAGGGCTCGTAGATGATGTCGAACATTCTCAGCCTACCCCAGCTGTACTGGATGATGATTCCTTTTCGACAGATGAAGAGAGTTTACACGATAATAGGGTGGTCACCATGAATAATATTGCTCGACCATAAGTTTTGTAGAAATTTTGTTATAGTTTTGATTATCATTGAAAATTAATTCTTCTTTGTAATTGGCAGGACCACTTTCATACCCGCTAGTACCGTGCGGGATGTCAGTGCTCTCATTTTTTTCCACTTGTCAGAAGAGGTAGGATCCTAAAAACATGACCCAATTCAAGTTCGGGATGACATCTTTTGAGCATTTACGGTATGATCTTTTATTTGGATTACATAATTTGTTTTATATTATTTTTAAATTATTTAACGTATTGTGTAGGAGGCAAATCAGTTTCATTCGGATCTTAGTTTAGAGATGATCCGGAGAGCTTTTGAGGAGATCGTGTCGAAACGCCTCCGAAATTGTTTGTACAAGTTTCGCAACATCCGTCGGCCTCACTTTGGAGCAGGGCATACAAATATGCCCAAGGCATATTAGGCGCTTGGTTTGAAAGTCCTTGTGTAGGAAGTGGTAAGTATGTTATTTTTAAAAATTTTTTATTAAATTTATAATTTTTTGAAAGTCTAAGTATTTGATATTCATAGAGGACGGATGAATGATAGCAAAAGAAGTTGGAAAAGGCAAGAGTTAATCGACTTTCGAAGCCCGAGGCCCACATCCACACAGGAGAGTCGATGCGATTTGACGAGTATCAATGGCGCATGGTAACTTACATACAAATTCAATTAATCAAACTCTTAACTTATATATATTTTATAAAATTTGAAACTTTATTGTAGGACGAGAAACAAGGCGGTCCCGTGGACTTTCATGTGGTCTACGAGGCTACGCATAAGAGTCAGAAGACCAACGACTTGGTCACACCCACTGCTTATAGGCTTTTGGTAAGTCTCATCACATGTTCATTTGGTTGTTGACGTTAGTGCACTATTTTTGAAATGCCAATGTTTAAATTTTTTAGGATGAGTATAATGCGAAAATGGCTGAAAAGTATGGAGATAATCCGAGTACTCAGCCACTTGGTAATTTTTCTTGGAAGGGATTCATGTTTTTAATTTATGTGTTTTTTGATATATAATTTATATATTATATGATTGTATAATTTTTTATTTTGTAGAGGAACTTGCTGTTTGGGAGGAGGTAGCCGACACGACACGAGGAGGATACTTGCATAGCCTCGGCACAGCCGCCAAGGTACCTAGGGGAGCGGAGGATATGCAGGCGGCCCATCTACTCCGAACTCATTCGCTGCACCTGATATGACGCAATTGTCGCAACAGCTATTGCAGCAACTATGGGAGCAGATATCACAACAGCTGTCGTAGCAGTTGGCTCCGCTATCGTAGGCAATTCAGGGATTGATCCCGACGTAGAATCAATCCCTGCGAGGCCATGGACCGAGCATGTCGAGATCGAACGTTATGAACAATAATAATAACTCCCAAACCTAGGATAGAAACAAACCATCGATAGAAACTATACTTTTGTTACTTATAGACTTATTATTAGATATATGTATAGTTTGTTAGTTCAGTTTATTACTTTTCATATTCTTATTTTAAATATTGTGCTTGCCTATAAGTATTGCAGTAGCTATGGGAGCAGATATCACAGCAGTTGTCACAACAGTTAGCTCCGCTATTGCAGGCGATTCAAGGATTGATCCCAATGTAGAATCAATCCCTACGAGGCCATGGACCGAGCACGTCGGGATCAAACATTAGGAACAATAACAATAACTCCCAAACCTAGGATAGAAATAAACCATGGATAGAAACTATACTTTTGTTACTTATAGACTTATTATTAGATATATGTATAGTTTGTTAGTTCAATTTATTACTTTTCATATTATTATCTTAAATATTGTGCCTGTGATGCTTTCATATTATGCATGTAATGAACATCAATGCATTTATATGCATTATATAATTGCATGGTGTGGGAAAGGAAAAAAATGTGACTATAATTGGTTAAAAAAATATGCAGTTAGCGCCTCCATAGCGTCACCCTGGCGTCGCCCAAGTAGTCGACTCTATATCAAATATATCGTCCTTAGCATCACTTTAACGTCTCCATCGCATTGACATATTGCTCACTTTAGTGTCTCATTGGCCTCACAGAAGCGCCGAAATAGCGTCAATTAATGCATAATGTTAGCATCTCTTGAGCGCCGGAGTAGCGCCTCCTAAGTCGCGCCACGTTAGCATCTCCTTAGCGACGTTTCTCTACTGCTCCTAACTAGATATCACACATCTTCGTAACGTCGAGATAGCATCAACAGTTGGTGCTAGTAGTGTCTCCTCTTTTGTTGGCTCTATTGCGATGCCATTCACCACCGATTACCGGTGTCGCATTTTAACGGTGCTATTTGGATGTAAAGTGACGCTATATGTTCTAGAGACTCAATAGCGCCGCAGTAGCATCTTCTTCGTTGGGTCGCTATTCTTCGATTTTCTTGTAGTGGATGTCCAGGAACCTTCGACTATCACTTCAATCTTGTTCTCCTCTGTCGAGGCTTCGAAATGGTATATCGTCTGCACTCTCAGATCCGTCAATTTATGAGAAAACGAAGGAAAAAGAAGAGCTCCCGTGCAGAAATTTTGTGAAGACAAATAATACTTTTAGTCATCCTTTAGGTCCTATTTATAGCTCTCAATACTCCTATTAGACCTTGGGCTATTTCTCCATCAATCATGATTATCCATGATTAGTTATCATCTCCTCTATATTTGAATTTAATTAAATTCAAATTTCACTAATTATTCCATAATCATACTTATTTAAAAGAATCTATCTTTATTCAAATTCCTTTTTATCTCTTCTATAACTTCTTTCAATCAAATTCTACTTTCACCTTTTCTTTTTATTTCTTCATTTTCTCTAATTTTTAGAACTATTTAATTCCATAATATTTTATCATCTAATTTTTTATTACAATAAAAATAAATATTATTTTAAAGACTAAAATATTTTTAAGCCATAAAATTCTCAATCCTCTTAGATGTAGGAGTTCTATGTCCATTAAACATTCTTTTGAACCACAAATCAAATTAAAATTCTTAATCCCAATCTAATTATAATTTATACTTCAAGTTGGATTAAATCTTTCTTTAACAATTGAACTTAGGCCAAATTACTTTATTGCCCCTATTGTACAAATTGGGAGCGACAATAAAAAATAATCTATGTGGTCAGGAGATCATACAGGTGGGCTAAATGAAATCCATAAGTTTCCTATTTAAATTAAGCATGGTTAAATCTGATTGGACCTTAACAAGACTTTTTCCCCTTGCTGTCAAATAAAAACCATGGGAACTATCTTGATCAGTATGCTTTTGTGCTTCATTGGATGTTTAGAAACACTCTGCTTTGTCATATGAATCAAGTTTGTTATGTTTGATGTATTTTAATAAACCAAGTCAAAGAATGGATTTGAAAGCTTGTATCACCTATTGATGGTTGTGCCTTTTGCCATGATTCTTTTATTGTTATTAGTTTAATGCATTTGATGTTCCTATTTATTGTATGTGTGTGTATTTATGTCTGATCATGTAGTAGGATACGTTTATATCCAAATTATTAGTTATTAGAATGACCCCTAGATTAAGCTAAGAATTTTGTAATTTTTTGGAAGCAGTGCAAGCTTGGGACCCATCTCGAGTTTCATAGTCTTGAGTTTATCTCAAATCGGGCTAGCGTTAACGTTACACATCGAACATTGAACGACAAATGAACGTACATTCCAATAATATAAATATGTCTAAAAAGTTAATACGATGAAAAATAAGCATTGGGTCATCATGTTAAGCCAAGTGCATTATCATCATTGTTTATTGATGAGGGTCTCACTTTAGGAGTGTGCTATACTCTTTCCCTAAGATCAGACACTGACAATCGACATTAGATTGTATTATTTGCATGGCATACTCCATAATGAAACAAATGGCACATCCAATAATAATAAAAGAATGAGGAATTATAAAGTCTCTATTATTAAATCATTATTGTTATTAAACATGGTTACCGAATAAAGTTATATCATTGTCATTGATCATTGTTACTTGGTCATTGTTTATTGATCATTGCTACATAATCATTGTTTATCATAGTAATTGAATGTTGATCATTGTATGTCATGTCAAATGTGAATCTTATTGGTTATATTTCTCAATGTGATTAATAATCTCTTTCTCACATTGTTCATATAAAGCTATGCCTCTCCATATTGTTAGTGTTTACCCACATTGGACTAAAAAGCTCATAGTATAATTGACTCCCTACATTTGATTTCTACAATAACAAGTCAGCTATAGGTGGACTAAGGCTCTTTTTGGCAACACCAATATTAGCGTTTAAAGTAAAATTTAACGGTTGAGACGTTACATTTTTTGTTTGGTAATGACAGAAATAAGTAGTGTTTAGCGTTTCGTATGAAATTATTGAAAAGCTACTTTTACTAGCGTTTAGCGATTAGAGGTTAGCATTTTATAAATTTTATAAATTTTATCCTTATTCAAATATATTATTCTTTTCTAACTTATCTCATTATTTTCTCATTTTTATTTTATAATCATTTAATTGTATTTATTTTTATATTCACGCTTAATTAATTACAAAATATTTATATGTTAACAATAAATAAAAAATAATTTCATAATTAATATTTTATATTATGTGTGAACTATATAAAATTTATTGTCAATATAAATTTTGATATATTTTAGCAAAAAATTTAGTTGTGAAATTTTATTTTATTTAATTGAGATATCAATAATTTATTTATTGTATTATACTAGAATTTGTATAGTGCTTGAATTGAATAATTTGTCATAAGTTTAATTATGTCATTTTATATTCATCAACTAAGTCTACCATTAAATTTATTAAATATTTATTTGTTACAATATCTAGCTGTTAATCATTATCCGCTACCCGTTATCCGTTAGTTAAATTGCTATCTACTTATCAAACCGCCAATAATGTCAGACAGAGCCTAAGAGGTGTACGACGACCAGTGGTCGATATGCATATGAACATAAGGGCCTTATTGTATTTCACATTGAACATAATGTAATAAGTGTACATTATTCATTAAATAAGGGGCTAACTTGTATTAAACTCAGTCTCCCGCACTTCATTTGTTATATTCTTTTTATTTTCTATTAATTTATGTCCAATTATCAATTTTGCCGATGTGGCATAATTGTCGACCTTAGTCAAAGCATTTAGTCGGAGTCAATGCACCAATAGCATCCTCAAGTATTTTCCTTGTCACAGTGGTCGATTTTGGGAACGTTGCAACCAAGACATGGATAGTCCTTCTATTAGATGATTGAAAAATCTATGCTAAAAGCAAGGAATTTTTTAGACTTATGGAGAATGTTCCTTGTCTACCTAAGGATGGAGGAATTTACTCATATTTCAGTGAGCTCTGTGGTAGCAATGCCTTCTTTCATGTTGTCTACTGTTCCGAATGTTGCACTAGAACTGAAAAGTTTAGGTTTCTCTATTCAGTTCATTTGTTTATCTGTTAAAGACTGTCTGCCACTAGAGGCATGGGAGGTTGTGAAACACAAATACCGGCAAGCTTGATACTTATTATCTTCCTATTTCCCATGTGATCCCAAATGTGACTTCCGTTTGAACCAAATTTCATGTGGTTCTACAAGTTGCATCAATTTCATCAACTTGTATTTATTTTAACCAGAGAAATAGTTTGTTTAGTGTTTATTTATCTATATTCGACATGAAGATCAATGTTTTAATGTTCTTACTAACTAAAATGCATGACCTATAAACTTTTGTACAAACTGTACATATGTCGTGTGTGGCTTAAATATTCATAAGAGATTGCTTTCATTTGTTCCAGAATCTTGTAATTACCCATGGGAACCTCGTTGCACAACATTTATTTGGATAAATTTCATTAATACCCTTCAACTTTATCCTCTCTTTTCTAACTCTATTGTAACCCCCATGCTGGTTTAAAAAAAATTAATTATGTGAGGATAAAAACAAATGAGCAAGAAAGAAAAAAAGAGGAGTTTGAGTCCGAATATAGGAGAGAGAAAAAGGAAAAGAAAAGAATATTGAAGAGACCAAACAAAACATGACTCCAATAGAAAATTTATCTTCTCTTTTCTATAAATATTAACCATGCATTCTCTCTCTTCTCGAAATTTGAGGGCGAGCAAGAACAGTTCAACACCAAGAGTAAAAAGAGGAAGAGGGAAAATAAAGTGAAGTTTCGACGGGAACTTCACAAGGTATGAAATTAGGATAAATTCATCATAGAGTCTTGATTTTAGGCTTAAAGCATGTTGTTAGCGATACTGAATGATCCCTTATCATTATTACATCCACTACAAGAAAATTAGCAAATAGCGACACAAATACCTCGACGTCAATGCGCCGCTAATGCATGGCTGGGAGTAATAGTGGCAACAAAATGCGACGCCTAAAATCGGACGCTATTAGTGTCGCACTAGTGCCACACACAAAGGTGACACATCTAGTGTCACCCGTCGACACTAAACCAATGTTACAATGACACGAAAAGTGTCCATCACGGGCAATTTACTTGCATCACTAACGAGACGCTAAAGTGGGGCAAACCTTGGAGACACTAGATCGACGCTAACGTGACACTATATATGTTCTTACTAACCGCGATGCTCCTTCGATGCTATTGTGGTGTTAATGTGATATCTCCATGTGTCTCTAATGAGACGCTAAAAGGAGAGATGGTAATGCGACACTCAAGTGACGCTAATGATGATATATTTAAAATAACATCGACTGTGAATGCGATGCTAATGAGGCGCTAGATGAAGAAAATTTTGTCCACTACAACTTTATTTTCTTCCCTTCCCACGCCATACAATTATACAATGCATATAAATGCATTAATCATTCATCAGAAGAATCATATGAAAGATAACATCACATGAATCATATGAAAGATAACATCACAAGCATCATATGAAAGACAAAAATATGAAAGCTAATAAGCATAACTATTGCGTGTATATCTAAACAAAAGTATAACTAATAATCTAAACTAATAAAAGTTTCTATCTTAGTTTTGTGAGTCATCAGTTTCATTTCGGACATTTGATGCCGACGTGCTCGGTCCTTGGCCTCGTGGGGATTGATTTTGTGGTGGGATCATCGTCTGAATCGCCTGCAAGATAGGAGCCAAATATGATAGTTGCTACCGTATCTTTCGAGATATCTACTGCGATAGTTACATCACATCAGGTGCGACGGATGAGCTCAGAGCAGATGGGCCGCCTGCATATCCCCTGTTCCTCCTAGGTAACTGAACGGTTGTGCCTAGGCCATGCAGGTATCCTCCTCGTATCGTGCCGGCCACCTCCTCCCAATCAGTAGTGATACGGAGAATCTAAGTATACATTTGCACCACTATTTTGCATGTATTTTGCACCGACGACTTATTTATTTCCATTACAAAATGCATGCACGACACCAATTGAACATATTTCATATATTCTCCACATCAAAACTTATTCACATATCATTCTTATTTGATTGCCGCTAAGAATGCTCACTGAGATAAACACCCATGCAAGAAGCTTGGTGGATGGGGTAGAGCAGGCCGAATACTAAGCACTAGTCTCAGCATCATGGGAAATGTTTTTGCTTTAAAGGTCATCAGACAAATACCAAACACCACCGTACACCTTGTGTAACATTCTTGACTAGCGTATGATATTGTCCGCTCTGCCCCTACCCTAGGCTCACAGTTTTCTAACGCGTCACACCTAATGAAGGACATGTTCTCATATATACCCAGCATCTCTCCCGTGACTTATGCATGTGGAACTAATCCAAAGTATGCCTCATGCACCCTTCCCCCCTTAGAGGACTCTACGCCCTCGTTGAATGATCGCATCTCACCATGCACAGAGGCTCACACTGGAGTGGCTCTGATATCATATATAACATTCTCCACCAGCATGTGATATTATTCGCTCTGGGCCTCAGTCCGCACGGTTTTCTTAAGATGCGTCACACCTGATGAAGGACATGTTCTTATATATATCCAGCATTTCTCCCGTGACTTATGCATGTGGGACTAATCCAAGGCATGCCTCATGCAAGAGAATGCATGAGGCATGCCTTGAATTAATCCCACATGCATAAGTCATGGGAGAGATGCTGGGTATATATGGGAGCATGACCTTGGCCTAGAGGGCATGTTTTGAGAAAATCGTGCGAGCCGAGGCTCAAAGTAGATAATATCACACGCTAATCAAGAATGTTACATATGGTATCAGAGCCACTCCGCGTGAGCCTTTGTGCATGGTGGGGTGCGATCACTCAACGAGGGCGTTGAGTCCCCTAAGGGGGGAAGGGTGCATGAGGCATGCCTTGGATTAGTCCCACATGTATAAGTCATGGGAGAGATGCTGGATAGATATGGGAGCATGACCTTGGCATTGTAGGACGCGTTTTGAGAAAACCGTGCGGGCCGAAGTCCAGAGCAGATAATATCACACGCTAGTTAGGAATGTTACATATGGTATCAAAGCCACTCTGTGTGAGCCTCTGTGCATGGTGGGGTGCGATCACTGAACGAGGGCGTTGAGTCCCCTAAGGAGGGAAGTGTGCATGAGGCATGCCTTGGATTAGTCCCACATGCATAAATCATGGGAGAGATATTGGGTATATATGGGAGCATGACCTTGACCTAGAGGACGCATTTTGAGAAAACCGTGCGGGCCGAGACCCATAATAGACAGTATCACATGCTAGTCAGGAATGTTACACCTAGGACCAGCCAACTCCCCTAACCATTGAAGTAAGGAAGCTTCCTGAGGGGACCACGAGGACAGACAAGAGGCAACAGAAGTGCAATAACGGTAGGAGCCGAACAGGACAAGGAGGATAGGAATATATAAAGAGGAGAAGGCAGCAAAAGAAGGGAGAGATACTTAGGATTTCAGAGAATTCCACCATTAGAGAGGAGAATCAAAAGTTGGGAGAATTATGAGAAACAATGTTTGTTTTGATCTTCATTTTTTGGGATGTCTGTTCATCCCAGATGAATTGTAACTAACCAGCTCTGCTAAGGTCAGGAGGTGTTTCATGTGTATGGATTTATGTTTTTCCATTCATATTTTATCTAGTTATTTTCATAGTCAGAACTGAATGTCGAGTTTCACTTTCATTTAGATGATATTTGTTTGTGATCCTAGTTTTAACCTCCTGGATCTTTGTATTGGATTGAGCTTTTGAATCTTCTTCATCTTGCACCCTGACCGTAGGGACATGCTCATACATAGAGAAATCGAGCACCGACGGTAGTGATCCCAAGTTGTAGTTCTAGATCAGTTTCCCTCCCTTTTTGAATCATCTAAACTATCTCATTAGCATTTAATTCCTTGCATTCTATCCGGGAGGGTTGTCCGTATTTCATTAAGGCGAGTGCAAACTGATCACAGTTGTCTCGCCCTCAATGTATTTCTCTTTAATGCTCGAGTACTTAGTTGTCACAAATCCTTAGCTCAAATCCAGGAAAGGAAAGTTCGATTTATAAACTAGAGTATCGTATGCGAAAGTGGCAATTACACCAGTCTTATAAACCCGTTCACGTGTGCAACACTGACTTCTCGTGAGCACGAGAGTGTCGCAGGTAAGTCGAGTGTCTTCCGCATCAGGTCGACCATATACACACGTGAAGGACATTCAGTCATTTTTCCTCGTATCGAAGTGAACTAAAGAACATGTCCTATAGCAGAAGCACCTCCCATAAATCCTCAACACGTGTTTTTAATTGTTTGCCTCGCAATCTCCAGATCTGGTCTTTCTCTCTACGCTATTTTTCCATTTCGATAACAAAAACATTTAGCTTTCCTTACTTTATTTTGTCATCCTTTCTATTCCCGTTTTCATTATTCCATTTTGTCACTGAGTTAGTTTCGAAGTATCTTTTGAAGATTTCACATACACTGTTCTCTGTGGATCGAACCTCAAGCACTATAATGATTTACTGTACACTTACAAATAGTATTTTGATAGTGTAGAGAGATTACAAATTTTAAAAATTCATTCAATATTTTTTTTGTGTTCAAGAGTAATACATTTGTGTAGAGGGTAGACGTACGTTTTTTAGGCTTACGCTCCCTTGCTACATTAGGTGCACTGGCTTTATTTTATACGGTACTCTCTATGTACACAATTTATGCGAGTCAGTAGCGTCCTCTACAAAAAAATTATACAATCATATAAATAATATTATATGCACTCTAAAAAAATCATTTTCTAGATATGTTACTTGTGGCTGAGTACTCGGATCATCTCCATACTTTTCAATCATCTTCACATTATACTCATCCTAAAAAATTTAAACATTACATATTTAAAAAATCATTTGCACTAATGTCAACAACCAAGTGAAGATGTGATGAGATTTACGAGAATCCTATGAGTAGTGAACGTGACCAACTCATTGGTCTTCCGGCTCTTGTGTATGCCCTCGTAGACCGCACAAAAGTCGATGGGACCGCATTGTTTCTCCTCCTTTAATAAAGTTTCAAATTTTATAAAATAAATATAAGATAAAAGTTTGATTATTCGATTTTGTATCTAAATTACTATGCGCCGTCGATGCTTGTCAAATTGCATTGACCCACTTGTGTGGATGTGGGCCTCGGGATTCGAAAATCGGTTAACTCTTATTTTTTCCAACTTTCTTTGCCATTATTCATCCGTCATGTATGAACATCAAATATTTGGACTTTGAAAAATTACAAATTTAATGAAAATGATTCAAATGTAAACATACTTACCATTTCCTATATAACGACTCTCAAATATGCCTTGGACATCTTTGTATGCCCTGCTCCAAAATGAGGCCGGCGGACGTGATGATCTTGCGAAATTTATATAATCGATTTCTGAGGTGTTTCGTAGTCACCTCCTTAAAAGTTCTTTGAATCGTCCCCAAACTAAGATTCGGATGAAATGATTTGCCTCCTAAATAATACTATAAAAGTTAGTAATTTAAAAATAGTATAAGACAAATTATGTAACCAAAAAAGAAGATCGTATTGTAAACGTCCAAAAGATGTCATCTCGCACAAAAATTGGGACATCTTTCTACGATCCTGGCCCTTTCGGTAAGTGGGAAAGAATAAGAGCACTGGCATCCATACGGTACTAGCAGGTATAAAAGTGGTCTTGTAATTTACAAAGAAGAATTAATTTTCATTGATAAGCAAAACTATAATAAAATTTTTACAACTTATTTAATTTATGGCCGAGCAATATTGTTGACGGTAACCACCCCATTATCATGTAATCTCTCTTCATCTGTCGAAGAGAAATCACCACCCGTTACAACTGGGGTAGGCTGATAAGGTCACGGGTCCTGGTACAAAATAAATCATTAGTGCAATACCAAATTAAACTAATGATAATTGACACATGTACAATAAAGTTCTCACATTGAGTAATGTCTATCACTGCCTTATCCGTGGCAATCCGCTCGTCAGAATGTGACAAGTCGGGTGCTTATGCTATCGAAAGCATAGCAACTGACACTATTAAAAAAGTTATTAATGTAATTAAATGAGAAATATAAATTTAATAATAATAAATATATCACTTGGGGTAAGATGCCGCTCAACAACATTGGAATGTGATCAAGCGTCCGGTAATCCTGGCGGTGGCATAGCAACTGTCATCATAAAAAATACTTAAAATACTTGCATATTTTTACATTTATGGAATATACAGAAAATAACCTATTGTGACATGTTGATCATCGTCGTGCGATCGAGACGTCCCGACTATGCGCCCCATCGACGGTGGAGCAACAAAATAATTAGAACAATTGCATGTATAAGATATATTAAATGCACAAGAAATAACCTGGAGTGATACATGAAGATGACCCATCAATGGATCACCTACTATGTGACGATCCGGCTATGTGCCCCATCGACGGCGGAGCAATTGATATTATTAAAAAATTAATGTAATTATTATAAGCAACTATAAATAAGTAACTGACAATAAATATATCACTTGGTGGTCATGATGGCTCACTCATATGGAGTGAACGACTAGAAGAGTGAGATGACCTAAAAGCTCGGCCTCTAGTAATCATAACTAAAAAAATAACAAACTTGTGTTATTATTATATTTAATTTATAAAGTTAGAAACATAATTTTATAAATTATTATAAGAACTACGTGATTCATTCGCTTGTTTCGTATTCTGATTTATTTTCATCATCTTTGTCATCGTCGCTATAATCTTGATTCGAGTCATCGTCAATGAAATTGTCAACGTTCACTTCTAAAAGGTCATTTGAAATGAACTCTTCCATTGGCTCAGCGTCATTGACTAATTGAATATTCTCAACTTCATCGGCTACATCAATCGTCTCATTCACTCGATCTTCTTGATAGTAATCATCTACAGGCACATCATTGTATATGGATGATGTTTCATGATCATCTACCACTGTTTTCGCTAAGAATAGTCTACTTCTCACTTTGTATGACATCCACCATTCATCCTTGGTCCTTTTAGATGGATACTTATTTTAGTACACTTGTTGCGCTTATTTTGCCAATACGAATGGATCGTATGACTAAAGTCTCGATCGAGGGTTAATATTCACCAATTTAAATTTTGTATCGATCCGAAATCCTTTCTATGGATCGAACCAATGACATTTTAGCACCACGACTTTGTTCGATTTTCTCAAATAAGGCAATTCTATGATATCTTCTATAACATCATAGTAATCAAAGTCGTTGCCCCGTACATGCTTTCTAGAACACATATGCCACTATTAACAGTTGAATGTTGTCGGCTATATTCTTCTATATGAAATCTATATCCATTAACTATATATGATGCCATAGTAGATAAAAACTTGTTTCTTCAGTCCATGACCTAAATCTTGCATTTTTAAATCTGTGACTGAGCCATTAATAACCTACAAGAAAAATAGGTAAAAGTTGACTAAAAGTTATAAATGATAGTAACAATATGAACAATCAGAAAGAAGTCTCACTTCACATCTCATCCAATCGCTAAAATATTCGTCTCTAAGTTTCAATGATTCACCGTCTGAAACTAACGGATTGATTTCTTGTTGTAATTCTTCAAATTTTCTGAATTCATAATTGTCAATTAATGAAATCACATAGCAACGATTAATTTTAAATTTTATAACATATTAAAATAATTTTATAACATATTAATTTTAAATTGTCATCTCGCTACAATTTGCATGGACATAATTAATTCTCGTCGGTAAGATCTCTATCATTCAACACAACTTTCTGTTCTGAAGATTACCAAGAAGCCGGCATGGGTACTTGAAGATGGATAAGGTATTTATGTTAACTTGTCCTTCATCACCATCATCGTTTATTAGAACTTGCATGTGTCGTGATTGTATGTCTGGCTCAAAGTACTTTGAAGTAAAGTTTGACAACTCCTCAATGAAATATGCTTCACATATATGCTTCACAATGAATATTTTGGGTACTAAGTACTCATAATTTTCTTTGTTATTTTTTTATGTCTATTTTTTTATCATATTCTCATTTTATTGTCAAGAATGTGGATGTACATCCTTAGTAGGGCGGACGAGGGTGGCATCCCGCATGGCGTCGGAGCACGGCACCGGAGGAGTGGGCATTGGAGCAATGGGTGTCGGGGTCGGACGACGGAGCAATGGGTGTCGAGGTTGGACGACGGTCGAGCGTCAGAGCAGTAGGCGTTGGTCGTTGATCAAAGTAGTGGGCATCAGGCATCGCGGTAAAAATTGACAGAGCGCATAAAGTAGTGAAAGCAGAGAAGAGGAGTTAGGGATTTACCCTCAAATTTAGCGCCTCCATAATATGCGATGCTACTTAAACTCTAGTGAGGCACCACAAGTTGCGACACTATTCCATGGCTATAGTGACATCATTTCAATTTTTTTCCTAATTTAAATTTAACTTTAGATTATATTATAAGTTTATATATTATAAGTGATGTGGAGAAATTATATATACTTTTCATCTATATTCAACATGCATTTATTTCATGTTTTACTATATTCTCATGCTTGAACACATTATGTACTATTGAAATGCAACTTTTATTATTTCTCCACATCCATCGTCTAAATACTGTATTTTTTGGGATATTATTACTTGTGTTAATTGCTCTCCATGCAGAAATCTCAATCGACAAAATATGAGGGAACATGGGTGTATTCTCCCAACCCAGACACTTAGACAAATTTGAGGATAGACGATGCGGATTCACTAGTCCAGCTGTCCAAAGCAGCAAATAACAAAGAAAACGTGCTTTTCCACGTTAGCATGGTAGATCCCATTGCACAAAAGAGAGGAAGTTTCCTCTGCACCTTCATGGGTAGATGTGGACAAAAAGGGACTGTTAGGACAGTGGACAGATGGCAAGCTAAGGAAAAAGCAACAAAGAAGGACCACCAGGAGATTCCTTTTGCTGGGACAAATAGACAGGTGGCGAGATGGAGGCAGCCATGCAGGACCACAAGAGCATGATGGACCACAGTAACAATCATGAAGGACCACAACAAAGATTTTTTATTGCTGGCTAATTCTGGACAGGTGGCAAACTAAGAGACAGGAGGGACCACAAGCATTTCTTTGACTTGAAAAGCTAAAGAAAGAGATGAGAAAGCAGTTGAAAAGGCAATGGACATATGGCACAATCCCTTGGATTATAAAAGGGCAAGAAGGTTGAAGAAGAGGAAGTTCTAATTTGGCTGAGTTCTGGGATAATTTTTGTTGCTGAATGAGATTGGAGAGGAGGCTGCACCAGCAGCCTCTCTTCTCCCTTCTCTGTTGTATTTTTCTTTATTCTTTTTCTTATTTTCTAGTTTTCATAATGTGTAACTAATCAGCCAACTAGTGGTTGGGAGGATGTTGATCATAACTTTTGTTTCTGTTCTTATTCTTTTTTATACTTTGATAACTAACTGAATGTTGAGCTTCACACATCTGTTTTGATCCATGCTTTATCATATATCTCTTGACTTCTCATATCTTCCTTTGGATTTGAGCTCTCGAATCGTCTTCATCTTGCACCCCCGATCATAGGGACATTATAAGTTCTATATGACTGGACGTAGAGAAATCGAGCTTTGATGAAGATGACTCCCTGCGCGATTTTTTTGTTTTCCTCACAGCTACATGTTAGGGGAGTTTTCTGGATCATTTGTCGCCTTGCACCCCCGACCAAAGGGATACTATAGGCTCTACATGACAGGACATAGAGAAATAGAGCTTTGGCAGTAGTGGTTCATAGTTTGAATCTTCTTTAGAGTTAGCAATGGCAGTTTTCCGTTGTTTGATTTAGACATCTTACATCTTCCAATCCGAGACCTAAAAAGGTTATGCATATTTCGAGCCTCTAGCAATAGATGACCGTATTGAGTTGGGAACTCGGATCATCCAAGGGGGATTCGAAGGGTGTTCGTGTGTTCTTCCCTCGTCATTGCTATTTTCGATTCCTTTTTTTTATTCTCGAAGGTTCTTCCCGAGAGGAAGGTCCTCATTTGTAATCGGTGATCCAAGCAGGGCAGATGGCAAATGAGTTACTTTTGGAGAACTTTTAATAATCTTTAACCATATTTTTCGAATAGGTCCTCTCTTCCCCTCTAAATCGTCAAAATAGTCTCTATGATACACTAGTCTCTTGCATTCTGTCTGAAGGGTTGTCCGTATTCCACTAAGGCGAGTATGAGTCGATCGTAGCCATATCACCTTAAGTGTATTTCTCTTGAATGCTTGGTACTCAGTGGACACGAGACCTTAACTCAAATCTAAAAAAAAGAAAGCTCGATTTATAAATCGGAGCATCGTGCACGAGAGTGACGATTGCACCAGTTCTATAAACTCCTTCACGTGTGCAACATAGACTTCGTACGAGCACGAAAGTGTCATGGGTAAGTCAAGTGTCTTCCCCATCATAATTGACTATATAGATGCATGAAGGGGCATTCAGTCATTTTTATCCTAAATGAAGTTCAGAGGACGTAAGTTCCAAGTCAAACAATTCCCCCAGTCCTAGTGTTTTGTTACACTCTATTCTGTCTACTTTGGCATTAAAAACTCATAAAAATTAAACTTATTTGTTGTGATTTCTAGTTTATAGCATTTCACTTTCTCATTTTGAACAACATCTATAAACTTATACTTTTCCTTTAAACAGATTAATTAAGTTTGAACATCTCAACTTTGTCTCTATGGATCGACCCTTAAGCACTACCATGATATGTCGTATACTTTTTGTTCTCGTAGTAATAGTATAGATGATTTATAAATGTAAAACTTCATTCAACATTCTTCTGTGTTTAAGGATATACACACTTTGTGCGAGTCAATAGGTTTATATAGTATTTAATGATTATAAATTATAACTTTATATATTATAAGTTTATATTATATTAAGATTATATTGAAATAGGTTTATATGACAAAAATGTGTATATGTATATGTATATGTATTATAAGTATATATGTGTTTGTGTACATCTATATGTGCAAGATTAAATGACAATAACGTGTATATGTATACGTATTATAAGTATATATGTGTATGTATATGCCTATATGTACGAGATTAAGTGACAATAATGTGTATATGTATACGTATTAAAAGTATATATGTGTATGTATATGTTTATATATATATATATATATATATATATATATATATATATATATGTGTGTGTATATGCCTATATGCGAGATTAAGTGTCAATAATGTGTATATGTATACGTATTATAAGTATAAGTATATATGTGTATGTATATGTCTATATGTGCCCGATTAAGTGAGAATAATAAAAAATTGGCTAAAACAATAGTGATTCATTATTGTGGCGCTATAGAGACTCTAATGAGTCGCTATAGTATATTAGCAACCATCTAGCGTCGACGTAGCATTTCAATCTGCTTAGTGTCAAAGTTTTGTGACGCTACAACTATGCACATAGTGTCTTTGTAGCATCGACTATTTTTGCAGCACTAGTGTGGCACGCTTGCGACACTATTGAGTTTCTACGGTGGCACTATCTTGTAATAAATAATAAATCATGCCACATAATTCAACCATTATAATTCCATGATTAAGAATATAAAAATAATATATCTATAATTAATACATGATATATATTGTATGCTTAAGTAACATATATGATATTGGTAACAAATATATACTTAGGAATACATATATAAGTAACACACATATGATGTAGGAATACATATGTTGAAGGTACACATATAATATGACATTTATTTATTCATTAAAGTATAGTATAGATAATATATATAGTAACATATATGGGGTTATACGAATTAGCATCAAAATACATAACATATAGTTATACAAATATATATAGATAACATATAGTTAATCTATTTCTTATTTAACATATATGTTCTTCAAACACATCGGCAAAGTAGTGTCAAAATAGCACCAATTAAGCATTGTGTGTTACATGTGTAGATAAGTATACGAATACATATATAGGTAACATATATATTTATTTAAGAAAATTTTATTTAGCATCAACGCCAAAATAATGCAAAAGTCTGGCGCCCATATCGACGTCGTTTGTAGCGTCGACATCACGTCGTATCTAATGTGATGCTAGTTTAGCGTCAATGACGTTCAACGCTACAACAGTGCTATGATCTATCATGCATTTCCCCTATCTCACGTGCAATAATAGTGGCAAAGCAGCGTCCCCTTGGCGCCACATTTAGCGTAGACAACTTGTAATTGCTAAGGTGACGCCAATGTGACGCTATTGGGAGGCACGTAGTGTCTCTTGTATGTGACTCCACTTCGACGCTATTAGGATGCTCTTGGTGTCGACTTAGCATCACCTAATATGAGACGCTATATTGCATCACTATTCGCCAATTTTCTTCTAGTGGTCGATTATGATGTTGTTTATGGACGACACTCATCGGAAATGATGACCGAAAATCCCTTGCATCTTCATGGGGGTTCCTACGTAAGGGAACTCGGTCCGGGTTCACTGTGACCTAGCCCGGATAGGTCCATACCCAGACTAGGTTCGTCAAAATTCGATTTGAATTCATCATTATCGAGAGATTTGAGCTCTACATCGAAGATGAATCGGAACCAAGTTGATGATAACCCGACCCGGACTATTCCCATGATGAAGTAACGTAGGCCGCGTCAACCGAACCCTACCCGAGTATAACCAGACCCGACCCATGTTTACTCACAATTTTCTCGAGCAACATGCTATGAATTCAGCCCGAGTTCTGACTATTCTCGGCCTTAGTTTTGATAATATTATGTTGATTTTATTATTCTTTAATCCTTGATTCATGTGTTTACTCCATATCTAAGTCATGATGATGCTTATGTCATTTATGCTCCTGATTTGCTCTCCATCATTCTATCTTGTAGTCTTGATTTAAGTCCTAATAAATATTAATTAAAATCAGCAAGATAAAAGATGAAAAATGTTAAATGGAGATGTCTTATTATGATGGACTAGTGACGGTCAAGTATGAGCTGACTACGATCAGTTATGGGTTAATTGGCTTTACTAATTATGATGATGATGACAGTTTGAGGTAGGCCTCTTTGTGGATTGAAATATACCTAATGATAAGTCAAAAATGAATAATAAGATGACGAAGAAGATGAAAGCATATGAACAATGAATTTTTTTTATGATGATTGGTTCTTTCCACCCATATAACAATTTTTCTATTATTTTATGGATCTTCTATTCATATGCTATATTTCATGATTACTTTTACTCATGTTATGATCATGCCTACTTTCTTCCTACATGATGATGATTTCCTTATTCTTATTTAGTATCATGATCTTATGATTGTCTTAATTTACTTCCATACTGAGTTGCAAAACTCACAGGGATGTTTCTCCCCTATATCTTCATAAATGCGGGACCATGAAGGTGGCCAACGGTGACCGATCGAGCTCGTAGTGACTGCACGAGTGTCTTGTATCCTTTAGATTCATGTTATATATTTTATCTTTCCATGATATTAAATTGATGTATTAGCTTCTTTGGACTCGTATGATACTCTTTATTAGTCTTTTGCAAAATACGATGTTAGATTCTTTTAGTATTATTATATGATGATTAGTCTTCTACTATCCTTTGATATTGAATTGATCATTTAAAGTCTTCTTTTTTATCAATATAATGTACATGTAAGGATTAGTACAGTAACCTTCGAAGCGTATTCTGCCATGTGACGGTGTGTGATTTGAGAGTATTACATCTATACTCCAATAACCAAACTATCCTCCAACTCTTAACTTAATTAAGCAACTATCCTTTTTACTAGGATAGACAGTTTACTAGTATTAGCGTCTACCTGATATATTATTAAAACATAAAAAGTATAAAAAGTATAAAATAAAAATATTATAATAAAATAATGTAAAAAACAATATATTTATAATGCATGTACGCATGAGACACCGCTTCAATGTCATCCGATTAAACCCCAATGACAGCAAGGAGATCACGCGTGAATGGGGGTCGATTCTTCTTTTCTCCTCCAGTAGCTCGTTCCTGGAGTCCTCGACCTTGCGCCCCACGAAAGTGTCTTTGGCCCCACCATCATCGGAGGAGGAGGCCGGAAGCATGAATCGGTTAGCGAGGTTGTGGATTCGGTGAAGGAGGATGGAGGGGAAGTCATGGCAAGGAGGAGATGGATGCCATCACCGGAGCTAGAGGAAGTGGAGAAGGCGTGAATGTCTGGCGAGATTGTGGAATCGTAGGAGGACGATGGGGAAGTCACGGCTAGGAGGAGATGGGCTTCATCCACCACCGCCGTCGCCCGTTGATGAAATTCGTTGCTCCACTTCATCGAGGAATGTCGCACGTGCAAACGTGTCCCCCAGCAGTCCACGTCTCGCCTTCTCCGCCCCCCCCCCCCCCTCTCACTGTCGCCACTTCTCCCCCTTCCCCGTCCCCTTCTCCCCTTCCTTCTCCACTGCAACCGCCACCCCTTTCCCCCTGCGACCTCCCCTCTCCCCTCAATGATGGCGGGCTCGATGATGCGGGGAACTCAACTACCTTACGGCGTTCGCCGACTTCTCCTACTCCAACGACAGCTGCGGCGTCTACTTTGTCGGCGAGGATGTGGCCGCCACGGTCACGGGCATGGAGTTTGACGTGCCCGCACCTCCCAAGGAGCTAGTCGAGGCCTTGCGCCATCTCTCAGACAACCTGAGCGTCGGGTTCCAATCGTTGGACCTGGACTTCTGCATGGACGTGTGCATCACCCTGCACCCTTCTGCCAGTGGCAGAGGCAGCAGCCCACCCCGCGGGGTCCACTGCTGTGTGCTTTCTGCGTGGAGCCCCTTCTTCAGGGATGTCTCCTAGAAGCTTGCCAATGGTTTCATCGAGGCAGGTCCGGCGAGGGTGGAGCTGAAGGAGCTGCTCGTGGATGTGGAGGTGGGTTGATCCGCTAGTCCTGGTGCTCGGAGTACCTCACCTGCAACGGAATGAACAAGGAAAAAAAAGAGGAATTGGGATGAGGAGGCATTTCAGCATGTGACGCCCCGCGGTGGCATCGCACATGCATTAAATCCTTTTAGAAAATAGAGGGGGGTTGTCATCCCTCTCCTCTCTTCGGCCACTGATGACCTCGTCAGCAAGGGAAGCGCCGATGGCGCCCCCTCTCCCACTCGCCAGCGAGCAGCCCCCCACCCCCGCTCGCAACCCCCTTCTCGCATGCCGGCAAGTAGCCCCCGCTCGCCCTCACAATCCACCCCACCCCACCCCCACCCCTACGCCTCTGTGCACCGACGAGCAGCCCCCCCCCCCCCCCCCCCCCCCCCGCTCGCGACCCACCCCCTTGTACAACCGACGAGCAACCTTCACCACCCCTCCCCTGCCCACCCATCCTGTCATGAAATAAATTAAAAGTTAGAGGATGGTTTGATTATAAATTAAAGTTAAAAGAGATGAAAATTTTGAAAGATATTTACTGAAATTTAATGACATCTAGTTTTTTTATGTTCTCCTAAGGAAAAATTTTTTATATGTCTTACGTGCTTTAAAACTTATCGGATTGCCCATTCACTGCAATGGAACCAATAGAAGTTTAACTTATTATAAATGTAACGTGCATATCAACTATTTGATGAATTAAAATTGCGACGCTTTGGCGATGAGCCACCGTACTAAATTTTCAGAAGCTTTATTTCTTTTTAGTTTCTCTGCACCCTGAATAGACTTGGCATCCACCAAAGATTTGGATGGTCAAACAACTTTTGAAAGATTAAGAAAAAAGAGAGAGAAGTGAAAGCAAAAGCAAACCTTAGAAAAATCAGCTTTTGTTCTCTTGCGCTAAAGTTTCATGATCTTTTGTCTTTTGTGATCTTTTGACTGGGTGGAGTTAATTTGACATTAGTCAGAAAAAAAATATTAATACAAATGAATTGATTTAAAAGTAAATAAATAACAGTAAAATAAATTTACTCTGGTATACACGAATTTATTCTTCCTTCTCACATTATTCTATGTTATGCATAAAATAGTTAGTTAATTTTCACGTTTCATTCGTTTCTTTTAAATATTTCACACACAATTTGATTTTAAGAAAATTGGGTTGTCTGAGAGGGAAATGGACTGTGACAAAAAATAAGCTTTAAAACTAATTTGTGCTCTCAAAAATTAAGAAATAATATTAGTTCATTCATTCTCAATTTGGAAGTACGAGAAGATGATGCGAATCAAGATTAATATGTCATTTTTTTATCCAACAAAAAAAGATATATAATGTGGTTCGAAGTTTTGTTGAGATGTCGATCCAGCCGATGGATCAAGTTAAATGAATCTAAATGGTGATTAGACTATAATAAATTAATTAGGGTCAAAATTATGGCATTTGTTATTCTTAAACATGGAGGTAAAAATAGCCCGCCAGTCGCGCCCAGGGGACTCCTCCGCTCCGACCTTCCACATCACATATCCATCAGCGGTGGGCCCCCCTCCTCCCCTTCTTACGAACAGCGAAGGTTCCGCTAATCGCAACATCGTTCTCGCCATCGAACTCCTCAGACAGATTGATCTCTTGCATGGCGACTTGCTTCGATCGATGGGAGAAGGATCCCTTCTTCCCTGCGGCGGAGGAGGTCCAGGAATCCACCGATAGGTATTGGGCACTGCAACCCCCGAACTCCTTCGTCTTTCGCTGTTTTTGCCGTGCGTCGCGTTCTTTCGGATGAGGTTTCGAATTCTTTCCCTTTGTAGGATGGAATCCGTGTACAGAAGGTGGATCCGCGAAACGCAGGCCGCCTCGATTCCCAATCCAGGAACAAATGCTGGTACTGGAGAAGTTTTGGCGGAGCTCCTCAGAGAGCTCCGGACTACCCTCGGCACCGCGAAATGGCAGGTAAGTTTCCGGATCATTTGTTGGTTTCTTCTTAAACTTTGTATTTTACAGATTCAAATGAAAGAAAGTTTGGATTTTGGTTCTAACGTTAGAACAAGTAGCTTAGGAGAATTTGTACTGGGGATTTTGATGAAATTCAATAAAGATTTTTTTTTAAAAAAAATGTGTTTGTGGTAAAATGTTGCAAAACTTTGTCAGTTTGAGGTGTTGGAGAAAGCTGTGAGATCGAATGACGATGCTTGCTCCGCCGGAGAGGATACTAGAACTCGGCACAAACAATTCTTCTCCGCAATTGGGAGTCAGATACTAAAGGTGGAGCAATCTTTGACGCAAGATAGCCAGAAGGATCGAAAGACCAAATTAACATGGGTTCAACTGGACGATGGCGAACGCGACGAGTTGGCTCTCTTCTTGTCCCATCCTCCTCTGCCCAAGCAAGCCAAGATGGCGCCCGCCCCTGTTGGTGAGCTGAAAGCTGGTGATAAACAGTTGAAAACGAATGGAGAGTATGAATGTCGGATAAGTTATTGTAATTTAAATGAGATGGGTGGAGTGGGTGCAATGGATGAGAAGATCCAAGCACACAGAAGGACAGCAAGCGCTAGTGCTGGTATTGAGTCATGGAAGATTACATTTCCTGAGGATGTTCCCAGGAAATCATACCATGATGGACCTATTTTGCCTCCTCCGAAGTACCCCAGTTTTTCTTGCTTGACAAAGGCAGTAGATTCAGCTGCAAAGATCAAGTGGCCTCAAAATGGTTTTAGGAAGTGGAAGGGTGGGGATCAACTTCAAGCGACTGAAACAATACCATTGACGAATCCTCAGTTCAGTCAGGTGTGCTGTTCTCATCCATGTTCAGTATCAGCCCATTGTAGTTTTATAAATCATAGTTGTTTCTAATTTTTGTTCTCATACTCGCTATCAGTTATTATTGATAAATTGGTTGATTGGCTCTAGGACAACACCCATGCATGCTTTGGCAGTAAGGGACACCTCAGTTGCTGTGCAGGTGATTACTGTGATAAGCAACTCTATGACTGGCTTGGCGCTTTTCATAGGCAGTTGCAGAGGTCTCAATATCAGATCCAATATAGTAGGCATATTCAAATAGCTCTAACATTCGTTCTTGTTCTTCTGCTAATTGGTGAGTCATCTACTATATAACCATCATTCTCTTTGAAAATGCTGAATATCAATGGTGATTATGAGAAAGAAACCTTACCATTGAATTGTTGGTTGTTCATCAGAAGAGGTATTCATTGTTCAATAAGAAAGTCATCTCTGATAGTTGTTCATGGCTTATTGTTGAAAGGCCAATAGCATATGTGATCTGAGGGTGATGTCAATGCTTTTGGAATTTTCATCATTGAAGTATAAATTTCAACTCCGCCTATGTTTTATAGCCGGTCCCAAGCCCGGATAAAGGAGGAGGGTTGTGTTAGGCTCCGACAGCCAGCGTAAAACCCTGTCGAATCTTATGAACATAGATCAACGAATTGGCATCGTATGATCCATGTAGCCGACCCCACCTAGTGGGATAAGGCTTTGTTGTTGTTGTTGAAGTATAAAATTCAAACGAATTTAATATTTACCTTCTCGCACTTATCATTTGAGTTATATGATCAATGTATGCAAATTTGCTTCCTTTTGTCTTAATCCACTTCTAGCTTGACATACATCATGTCGAAATTTTACATTCCCATAAGAAATATTTGTTAGCTAAATTTTGTCTTTATCTGTATTCTGAAACTTTGGTTGTTCAATTTCAGTCTTAGTAACAGCGCGAGCATTCTAGAGGTGCTATAAATACTTTTTGCTTCAATCGCAGCTGAGGTCTGGAGTACAATATTTAAATTTCTAGTAACGGTGAGTTTGCTTCTTTTAATTTAATTATCATAGCCAAGCTGGTGTGACAACTCAATCCATCAGCCATTGATTTCATGAAATAATATTTATCTGGTTCATGCAAGTTCCCCAGATCTATTCATATACATGTTCCACTGGTTTTTGTTGCATGTTGGCCATGTTTTAGAAACTTCATGCCAACAACAGCTTCTTTAATACAACTTGTGGAGACGTTGAATAAAATGATGATGCATCATAGAACCTAACATATATTGTTCGTTTAGACATCTGAGATGTGACAAGAATAAACTTGCCGAAATGTCTGAACTTTCTGATCATAGGAAAGAGTTTGAGAGAAGCAGTTAGTAAACTCTACTCTAATACAAAGCTCACTAGTTCAAGATGAAATCTGTAACTTCCTAATGATACTAATATTTCTTCATCGTTGATGCACGTAGCTGGCCATGATGTTGTTTTTGAGGAGTGTGATATACTTTCATTGACCTTTACTGCACGAGAAGATGTTCTTTATCTCCCTTCTAAAAAAAAGATGTTCTTTATCTCCTATTTAAAAATGTTTGGAAGAACTCCGCCTATGTTTTATAGCCGGTCCCAAGCTCGGATAAAAGAGGAGGGTTGTGTTAGGCCTCGACAGTCAGCGTAAAACCCTGTCGAATCTTATGAACATGGATCAACGAATAATTGGTTTGGTCATGTTCAGAGAAGACCATTAGATGCGCCAGTAAGAAGAGTAGATCAAATAATCTGGAATCCGATTAAAAGAGGGAGAGGGAGGCCAAGGCGGACATTTGGCGAACTAATAGAGCAAGATCTATTGGTGAATAATATACCGAAAGGTTTGGTTACTAATAGAGCGGAATGACGTCGTATGATCCATGTAGCCGACCCCACCTAATGGGATAAGGCTTTGTTGTTGTTGTTGTTGTAAAAATGTTTGGAAGATCCTATATCCAGCAACTGTTTTTTCTGTTGTGTAAATCTTAGTTTAAGATTATGTCTTCTAGGATTTTTGCACTAGCATATGATGACTTGTTTATTATTGTCTAACCATGTTTCCTATTTCTGATTGTAACAATTTCTTCTGTTTTTTTCCCCTCAGCATTCGTCCCGCAGCCGTTCGAAGGAAGGTCTTTCTAAGAGATATATCTGCTTTGAAGATGTCCTTAGGCAGATTCTTGTATCATTGCAAGATTATTTTTTGAAGACCTTACTTTGGGGGTCTTCCTTGTATGTCTTTGTCACATTTTGCAATTTATGTATATTACCTCCTCTTTGCGCCTTTTTCATAAAGAAGTTTACTATCCCAAATGAAACAAAATGACAAGGAATGGCATTCCTTGATTTTGTTGGTGTCAACCGGCAAGGGATGAGCATCCAACAGCTGCCGTTTTTCTTCCTTGTCATCATGGAGCTACTGTCAGGCAGAACAAAGATGATATTAAGGTTGCTTCAAGAAATTGGTGCCGGTACTTTATGCATTTTTTTTTTTTTTTTGAAATATGGGAAGATCCTTACCAAGTTGTAGGCATCCAATTTTACTTTCTGCATGTTTTCCTCATCCTTTGGCATGAATTTGGTGCGTTGGTGGTACATTTTGCTTCGTTCTGCGTCGTTTTTAAATCATGGATCTTGGTGTTGTTGTAAAGCCAAGTGATTCATCCTGGGCCAAGTAACATAATTGATGTAACGCCTCAAATTTCATATCTCCTCTTGGGGCGACCCGATTTTTCGGTACATTTTGATTTTTTCGTTAACTAGTTGGTTAATAAGAGCGACACAACAACGGAAGATTTATATAAAATAAATTATTACAACATCTAACGGTAAATGTGGACTCTAAAATGATAGATAAAAATAAAAGCGCATCATGTAGTTTGATACAAATACGTAAGGTTAGTTATACACACATTAATCAGGCCGTGCAAAATAATCAAGTACTTGTACAGAGAAGGAAACTCTCTTGTGAGCATAAAGATAAGTGTAATAACACTATAAGTCATAAAGATGATTCAAGCATAAGCAAAAAAAAATGGTAAATATGATTCATTGCAGGTATATCTGTAACACTTGATCACTCTTGGACCATGACTGAAAAAAAAATCAACATCAATGGTGATTCATATAGTTCATGTAATAATTCATCTTTCATTTGGAAAAGCATTCTTTTCATCATTGTTTTCGGTTTATTTTTTCATAAGGATAAAATTCTTCCATTCATCTTTACTTATTCCTCTGGTCCAGTGCCCATGACTGTCATTGATTTTGTTGGTAGTACTCCGCCTCAAGAGGCATCGCGCCCTGTTCTCTAACTTTGGGTGCAGTAACTATTCACTCATCTAACTTCAATTTATAATTAGACTATTTTCGAAGTTTTGATTTATTGCGTGTGGTGTCCTCTAGACAATTGATAGTGGGTTTCTCGATTACGTTGTGACGTGGCGCACTAAAAATTAATAAAATAATATTAATAGATAACAAAATAATAATAAAAAAGAGAGAGTCTTCTCCTTCTAGCACCGGAGGGGAGAGGCAGCTGCCCCGTTCCCCATCTCTACGCGCACAATGCAGTTGAGGGGAGAGGCGGTTGCCCCATGCCCCATTCCTCAAATATGCTTAGCTGGAGCTCCGCGAGCTTGGAGCATTCTGACATGGAGTTCGGGATCTCTCTAGTGAGCATGTTGTCCGATAGGCTTAGATAGCTGAGATCTTTCGGGCTACCGAACGATGCCAACAAACTTTCGATGAATTTGTTATGTGAGAGATCAATGTGTTGCAGGGCAGTCAAATATTTTTTTATCCATTTAGAGACGTTACTGACCAACATGTTGTTCAATGTGCAATCAATACAAGGGTTGGAGTGTGCTTGTAATGCCTCGAGACCTACGTGACTATCACGTGCTCAGAGTCATCCCAAGGCGCTACACAATTCTATGTAAGTAATTTTTTTTGCGAAAAATAAACTCTATTAATGTAGAAATAAGATCGTCTAACAATATAATATCAAGGAGCCGGAAACGTCCATGACTCCATCATGCTAAATATGCGGAATATAAAACTAATACAATAATCTAGTATGACTAAATTCTACATCATGTGCAACATCCATGTCACTGAGCCTGACCACCTGCATCACCATCCTCTATCATCTCACCTGCATGAATCCAGATGTAGGAAAAAATCCATGAGTATAAAAATACTCAGTACGTAGGGTCTAACCATAACGATAAATACATCAATAGTTCTCAATAATAAAATAATAATCAATAATCAATTAGGAACAATGATCAATAGAGCACATGATATGTCAATATGAAAGAGCTTAATACTCAATGAGACCATAAATCAATGATGAGATCAGGTAAGAGATCAAGGGATCAATCAATCAATTATCAATTAGCAATTATGCTTTATCATTGTGGCATCTATTCAATTTCAATTCTATTCTATTCTATTCTATTTCAATTCAATTCCATTCAATTTCAATTCTATTCTATTCAATTCTATTCTATTCAATTCAATGCTATTCAATTCAATTCTATTCAATTCAATTCAGTTAGGGAGCGCTCAACTAATTATGGAAAACTCCATGTCTCTTTCATGTAGGTCAGTGGGAGATCAAACCACGACAATCCGCCCTCCAATAGTAGCGCTAACAATAGGTTCGTGATGGCGGGGGACCATGGCCATCATAGGACAGCCATAGGTTCCCTAAAAGATGGTATCTCAAATCTCTAGGTTCACTATCTGTCCCATACAATACTATAACAATAATGGCCCTGGGGGCTTAGAGACAATCGGAGAATATGGAGACCCAGCAGTTTCCATCTTTTATCTTATTTAACCTAAAAACTTATCTTTAACAATTCACTTTAGGTTAGACAAGGACCCAATCAGGGGAAAACCACTGGATCGACATCATAAGAGATCACACGATATGACAGGATAACAATGATATAAATCTCAAATCAAATCTGAAAGATATGATGATGTCAGATCTGTGTGTGATATGATCAGGGATGATTAGAAACCATAAACTATGATAGCCATACAATGATCTATAGCAATTTATCCAAAATCACAATTTCTGTCCCCAGAACCCGGCCCGCGTCGGGTGAAACCCGGGCCGCGTTCGGAAACGTCAAAACTCACCTCGGCCAGGGCAAACCCGAGCCGGGTGTATGGTGAACTCAGGCCGGGTCGGCCGGTTCACTCCCAAATCCATCACACCGGGATCCGAGTCGAGCCGAGGCCAGAACTCGGGTCGGGTCAATAGGAACCCGGGTCGGGTTGGACAACCCGATCCGATTTCGATTCCAACTCGGTCCGGATTCAACCAAATCCGAGTCGAGCACAGCAAAACTCGGGCCGGGTTCTACGCCGACGGAAAAGTGCATTCCGATGCGACTTTCCGACCATGCATACAATACAATACATACAATACATTTAATAGAATCCTGATACAAAGGAGAAGGGATTAGGGTTCCATGTCACGGAAAATTGACGACATAGGGATTCCCCCTACGTACCTAAAGTTGACTGAACAACCAACTGTAATTCCTTCTCTGGAAATCTGTACGAACGCCGAACTTTGGCCGGCTATTGCTCTCTGTCCTCGCTCCGAAACTCATGGCCACCACTTGGAACTTCTCCTATGTGCAGGCTTCGAAACCAGCCGCCGCACGTTCTCAGGAGTGCCTCGGTTTGCATACAAACGAGAGGAAAAAAAGGGCTCGTGGACAGAATTCTGTTTGGCAAAATAAGGGATTTTCAGCCACCATTTAATGCCTATTTATAGGTGCAGATTTGCTATATCAATTCTATTAGACCTTGGACTCTTTTAAAATCAATCTTGGCCATCCATTAATGATTTACCACATCATAATATCTCAGATTTAATTAAATCCGAGATTAATTAATTTCTTTTCATAACAACTCAATTAAATCCAATCTCTCTCAAATTCCTTCTTATCTCTTTAACCATCTCATCTCATAATTTCTATCAATTTTGAAATTAATTAATTCCAGAATATTAACATTAGGATTTTCATATTCATTAAATAAAGATAAATATTATTTATCTATTCCCTGAAAATCTAGGTTGTTACATCATAACCTCCTTAAAAATAAATTCGTCCTCGAATTTGCTTAAGGGGAATTACATCAATCTATTTAAACAATTCTAGAAAATCCTTCATCATTTCATCTTCTAATTCCCATGTAGCATCTTCGTCTTTATGATGTGTCAATGCCACTTTCACCATATGTACCATCTTATTCTTCAGATGCTTAGTCTGGTACTCTATTATCTCTATAGGTTGTTCTGCGTATGTTAGGTCCATATTCAAGTTTGGTTCTTTCGTATTCACTATATTAGCATCATCATGTTGATACTTGTGCAACATCGACACGTGGAAGACATTATGCACGTGTCCATATGATGGCGATAGCGTCAACCTGCAGGCTGCATCTCTAATTAGTGCAAGTATCTCGAATGGACCGACATACCTAGGGCTCAGCTTGCTCTTCTTGCTGAATCTCATTATTCCTTCATCGGGGAGACCTTCAGCATCACCACGATCTCCAACATTGAAGATCTGTTCTCTTCGTTTCTTGTCAGAGTATGTCTTCTGTCTGGTGAATGCTGCTTTCAATCTTTCTCTAATGAGGCGAACCTTTTCAGTATCCTCCATGATTTGCTTCAGTATTTCCTCTGACAAGAATTGTCATCCTCCTACCTCACTCCAATAGATAGGGGAGCGGCATGGTCTTCCATACATGGCTGCAAAGGGTGTCATGCCAATACTGGAGTGGTGGCTGTTATTATATGCAAATTCAATCAGTGGAAGGTGAGTGTCCCAACTGCTACTCCAGTCCAATGCACATGCTCGGAGCATATCTTCCAATGTCTGTGTAGTGCGCTTAGACTGTCCGTCAGTCTGAGGATGGAACACTGTACTGAAATTCAATTTCGTTCCAAAGGCACTCTGTATGCACCGCCAAAATTTGACCGTAAATCGTGGATCTCTATCCGACACAATGGAGACTGGCACTCCATGTAGTCGGATAACCTCCTTAGTATAAATGTCCATCAGGCTTTCGACGGACTGCTTCCATTTGATGGAAATGAAGTGGACCGCTTTGTTAAATCGGTCCACCACTACCCATATCGCATCATGGCCCTGCTGTGTTCTTGGAAGCCCTGTAACAAAGTCCATCGTTATCTTTTCCCATTTCCATTATGGGATTCCAAGCTCCTGCAGTACTCCATATGGCCTTTGATGCTCAACCTTCACTTGCTGACATACTATGCATTTTGCAACGTACTCTGCTATGTCCTTCTTCACGTTGTTCCACCAGAAGGTCCGTTGCAAATCTTTATACATTTTTGTGCTTCCGGGATGAATGGCGAATTCTGATTTGTGGTATTCATTAAGCACCTGCCTCCTTAATCCATCATAGTCAGGGACCCACAAACGTCCCCTGTATCGGATGACTCCATCTGAGATTGAAAAGTCGACAGAAATCTTTTCGCACAACTTTAGTAGGTGGTCGTACTCATTGTCATTCGGTTGTGCCTTCCCAATTTTTATCATCAATTCGGGTTGCATGCCGAGGTGTGCCATAATCCGTACACCATCACCACTGGTCACTGGGCTGACTTGTATGATACAGTCAATCATATTCCAGTGACTCACTCTTGGCATGCAAGTGATCCAACCCACTTCTTGCTCAGTGCGTCAGCAATCGAGTTTGCCTTTCCCGGGTGATAGCTGATGCCAAACTCATAATCCTTTAGGAATTCTATCCATCTCTTCTGACGCATGTTCAGATCACGCTGAGAAAAGATGTACTTCAGGCTTTTGTGATCTGTGAAAATCTCGAACTCTTCACCATAGAGGTAGTGCCTCCAAATCTTGAGGGCAAAGACTACCGCTGCTAGTTCGAGATCGTGCGTCGAATAATTCTTCTCGTGTTTCTTCAATTGCCTTGATGCATAAGCAACGACCTTCCCATGCTGCATCAAGACGCACCCCAAGCCGGTGCCACATGCGTCGCTATATATCACATAACCTCCTTGGCCTGAAAGTATGATCAGAATAGCGCCGTCATCAATCTTTTCTTCAATTCCTGGAAGTTGTCTTCACACTTTTGTGACCACTCATATTTGACGCCTTTCTTTGTGAGATTCGTCAATGGTGACGCAATCTTGGAGAAATCTTTTATAAATCTCCGGTAGTATCCTGCCAGTCCGAGGAAGCTCCTAATCTTCGATACGTTCTTTGGTTGCTCCCAGTTGGCAACTGCTTCCACTTTGGCAGGATCCACTGATATCCCATCCTTGCTGACGATATGTCCAAGGAACATGATCTCTTCCAGCCAAAATTTGCACTTTGAAAATTTGGCATACAGCTTGTGCTCTCGGAGAGTCTGTAGCACAACTCGTAGATGTTCCTCATGTTCCTCCGGACTCGACGAATAAATCAAGATATCATCGATGAATAAGATCATGAACTTATCCAGATATGGCCTGAACACCATGTTCATCAAATTCATAAAGGCTGCCGAGGCATTGGTCAGCCCGAACGGCACCACCAAGAACTCGTTGTGGCCATATCTCGTCCTGAATGCTGTCTTCGGCACATCGTCATCAGCTATCCTAAGCTGATGGTAACCACTTCTCAAGTCGATCTTGGAGAACACCTTTGCCGAAGACAATTGGTCGAACAGGTTATCAATTCTCGGTAGTGGATACTTTTTCTTTATGGTGACCTTGTTCAACATCTGATAGTTTATGCACAGTCGCATAGATCAGTCCTTCTTCTTCACGAACAATACCGGAGCGCCCCATGGGGAGACACTCGGTCGGATGAATCCCTTATCCAACAACTCTTGGATTTGGGTCTTCAATTCCAGCATTTCTGCTGGAGCCATTCTATATGGTGCCTTCGATATGGGTGCAGTACCCGGCACCAACTTGATGCGGAATTCAATCTCCCGTCGTGGTGGTAGTCCCGAAATATCATTCGAAAAAACGTCCGAAAATTCCTTCACCACCTCGATGCTATCTCGGTCTATCTCAGCCCGGTCCGTCTTGACTACGCTTACCAAGAATCCTCGGCATCCTTTCTTCAATAGCTTCTGAACTTTGATAGCTGATACCAGGACCTTACCCAACTTTAGTGCATGCCTCTGACAATAGTCTGAGGTCCTCCTGATGCTCCGATCACAATCCTCTTTGCTCGACAGTGTAGGTAGGCATCGTGATATGACAACTAGTCCATATCCAACACTACATCATACACTCTGATCGGAATGACGATCAGGTCTGCCGAAAAGTCCTTACGAATTATCAATCCAATAACTATTCATTGTATGACAACAATCTTTCTTGTTCCATGAATTTCTAAATAATTTCTTATAAGTCATAAGTACAACATGACTTTTGGACTATCTCCATATTATAACATTAGGCATATTTGCTATTCTCATAGGTAGAATTCCCAACTAACCTAGAGATCAACTTTCCAATTTGAATCCATAATCTTTCCTAATCATAACAACTACTAAAGATAAAATAAAGAAGTTAAGGAACTAAATTAAGTAAAGAAAATAACTAATCTAATCAATTAAAAAAAATAAAATCCAAACTATGAGATAAAAGTGAGAGGTTAGTTCTAATTTAAAGTCATTAGCTTGACTATGATATGCATGTGCTAAGACTAAAATAAGATGATCGATTAGAATAAATATATGAATTTGCAATTAAGGAACAATCTCACCGGGATTATTTGATGTGATCATGAATGCTCGATGTGGTGAAGCTCGATGCATGTAGTGATGAATGACGCCTAATGTCTCAACCTTGTGTCATCGTTCGGTGGTGGAGATCCTTCAAGGATATCAATGTTCTTATATTGAAGTTGGGAGTTGTGTTGCTTATTATCGTGGATAGTAGAATGATTCTTGATTCACAATTGGTTGGTGTTTTTGGGGTCGATGATGTGCTTCTTTGTTTTCCTTTGACTTGCCACTGTTGTATTGTAGTCGGAGATGTCTTTATTGAAGTCGGTGATGTGCTTTCTCCTCTTTGTAAAATTTAAATTTGTGAAGATGTGGCAGCTGACGTTGATGGTTGCGGTGCTGGTGGTGGAGATGAAGTTTGAGTAATGAGGACTTTCAAAGGCTAGCTCCTCCTTTGAACTTATCCATTTTCAAAGATGAATTCACTCGTCTCCTTGATACGCCAATACGTAGTTGTTGTCCTAGTTGAAGTCTTTGTTCTTGGATGCCCACTTCTTTGATATGGATGTTGATGACGGCATAGGCACATAATGATGATTGGGCTTTCTTCATTATGCTTTGGTACTTCAGAATTTAGAGAAGTCAATTGTACAATTTGACTCTCTAATGCATGTAATTTTTCTTACAAGGTACCGAACTTGAGCTCCATGTCGAATAATCGAATCGAATCATCCACTTCGATTTACTTCTGAATTTGAGTCAATTGGGTTGCCAAGTTTTGAATATGTAGGCCTTGTGCTTGCAACTTTCTTTCAATTGTTGTAATAAGTTGACCCATCATCTCTTCGATATCAACTTTCAGGTGAGTTGAAGGCTTTGAATTGAGAAGTGATGTGACATCCTCTTGCGTTTTCTTACTTTGATGTTGCAAATTTAAAAGTTGACTCTCCAAATTTTCGATTTGATATGATTGCTTGGAGATTTGTTTCATCAAGGGATTTAACTTTCTTGTGATGATGGCTTCTGGGTTCAAAGAGAAGTCTTCATATGGAGATTGTTGAGGCATCATTCTATTGTTGTTACTTGATGAAGTTTCAATGTGATCTTTATCATGTTGGATAGCAATTTAGTTTTTCTCAACGTGTTGATTGGTAGTCATTTTCTTCTTTGTCATTGAGGATGTGATGATATCCGCATGATAATCAAGTTGTGCACAAACGATGTAACCTGAAAACTTTACACAACTAAAAGAACAAGTTAAAGCAAAAGAAAAATAAAGTCTCAAAGTAGCATAAAATAAGAATAATAAGTAAAGAATAATTCCCTGGCAACAGCGCCAAAACTTGATGCGAGAATTAATAATAATTAAATGCTAGCAAGTGCACTAGTCGCACAAGTAATAAAGTGTAATTAGTAGAGTGTCGAACACACGAGGAATTAATTTACTTAACTAAACTAATTTTAGAGGCTAATAAGAGACAATATGGTTTTGGGTAAAAATGTACAAACAATAAAATTACAGAAAAGTAAAGACTAAAACTAAATTAATCTAATCTAATCTAATCTACGAATGCATAGGGCTTAGGATGATAAATGAAATTGTAGAGAAACTGAATCAACCAAATATGACAAGTTAGTTTCTAATGATGGGTTAGAGTCTACTCAAATTATTGATTTTTATCTAAGATCAGTCAACCTATCTTAATTCGAATTAGATTAAGACTACTCCATCATGGATCATAATCTAATCAAACATGAAATTAAGATGCATTAAAATGTAGTCTTTAAACTATTATCACCCATAACATGGTAATGATTAACAGACCACACAACTAATATTTCTTCAAGGATCTTACGAGTTGTGGTATGCAATACTTGGACTTAAAAGTTAATAATCAATTCCACAAAAATCAACCAATCAAAAGTAACTATTCCTATAAGGATAATAGCTAACTAAAGAAGACAATTAATCTCTAAAAAAACATTAATAATAGCATGCATAATAAAAAAATAAACTTTAATCGATTATAAAATAAGATTTAACAGTTTGCCTTTTCGGTTAAAACTATTACACAATTGTCTCAAACAGAAAATAAAACTAAAGGATTCGAATTACAGAAGGTAGAATAATATATCAATTAAGCATAAAATCATTTCAACATGAAATAGAATAGAGAATACTTCTCAGGAACGTCGATGAACTGTTGCTCGGTCCTCTTCTAGAGTGAATAGTGCAGAAATCTTCTCGGTGAGCCTTCTGAATTTTCTCACGTTCTTGGCTTCAAAGTTCTGGTTGCAGGTCCTAGCATGATCTCTTCTGACTGTAGAATGCCTCTATTTATAGGAATTTGAGTTTCTATTTGATCGGAGAAGAAACGGAAACCTTTTTCTATTCAAAACAATGAAAATTCAGAGTTGAATTTGTTCTGAAATTTTGGCCTTGTCAAACTTCGAGATTTGATCCACAATATGTTTCCAAATCATTCTAGGATAATATAATATGAGTAAGAATACTTGTGCACTTTAAATTCTTCCAAATGTTCGTCTAAAAATCGAATATGGGCTTCATCACGATCGGTTACAACATTTTAATGACTTAAACAGTGTTCGAATCGCATTATGAGTGAGTTTTCATGACTTGTGAGATGGCTTTCATGGCCCTTGCAGTATTAAAAAGGTGGATTTCACGGCCCGTGAAGACTTGGTCACGGTTGTGACTTGGGCTGGCAAAAAAATGCATTTTAATGCATGAAACAAGGTTTGACGGGCCTGTTTCACGATCCGTTAAATCGTCTTCACGGTTCATTAAAGTGTCATTTCAGCGTTGCTTCACTTTTTTCCACTTCTGGCTCCGTTTTAATTCGATTTGAGCACGATTTTCTCTGTTGACTTCGTAATTCAGTTTTTTTGCTTTCTAGATAATAAAATACCACATTTGGGTATATTTTTATTTTTGTAAAATTAATGTAAATAAGCTCATAAAATGATGCATGCTATTAGAAAATAATTCGAAATGAGATTAAATGCATATCTAATTTTATGTTATATTTTGCATGTATCAAACAGCAACTGGAGTTGGAATATATTGTCGGGTGATCTATTATGTTCTAGCCTTACATAACTTTATTATATTTCGAAAAGAGAAAAAAGAAATATGATCAATTGGAGCTTAAAATGGAGGCAATTATGTTGAGAGACAGAGAGAGACCGATGAACTAGAATAATCTACGGGTGCTATATAGAGAGAGAAATGCTCACATGATCTTTGGATAAAATTCACTAAATACCTTTCAACTTCATCCGTTTTACCACATCTATCCTCCAACTTTAATTTATAATTAGATTAACCTCTAACTATTGACTTCTTTCATGAAATGCTCTTTCGACCGGGAATATATAAAGTGGGGGAGGCGACCCTCCCCATCGCGAACGCATAGAAGGAGTCGCCCCCTCTGGTGAGCCGGATGTTGGGGCATCACCAATTTTTTATTTTTTTAATATTATTTTATTTTTTAATAATGCCACGTCAAACTCCTCTGCTTGTGTGGTGGAGAGATAAATCCACATAGTCATTGGAAAACTGCCTATCAAAGATAAAAATAAAGAATAATTTTATTACAAAATAAAGTTAAAAGGTCAAAAAAATGTCAAAGTTGTGAAGTCATTTATCTCAAGATCATTAGTTATCATTTTTTTATATTGCTGTCCTACTCTTCCCCAATATTTGATCTTAATTATTATACGACTGAAAAGGCAAAATGGAAAAAATGAACTTTCAGCAAAAAAAAAAAAAGTGGAATGCAGTTGACAAAATTATTATATCACAAATTAAAATGAATTTTCTAGATTTTTGTCAAGAGTGATAAATCCAAAATTCAGTCTTATCATCTCAACCAATCAAGGAGCAGTTGAACTCAACCTTCAACCATCACGCTTAACAATTTTGTATTTAATTGGACTGCATGCCGTCAACTATATATCGAATGCATTTCTATGTTAATAATTTTCTTTGATCAAAGCCGTCAGTGGAAGCCAGTATTTTCTTTTGGGTGTCAAGTGGGAGACAAATTTGATGCAAGGTGATGGCTTGGGACGTCGATATGATCAGGTAGACGCGGGTTTTTTTTTTCATTTTTCTAAGTAGACAGTTCTGGGTATACGAGAAATGTTGATGTTAAAGAGTATATTATTCACAAATTAAAAGTCAATCATTATTGAATTCAACTAATCTGATTAGATTATTTGACAATAATAAATAAATCTTCTAATAAATTTTTTTTACTTTCACAAAATTCAAATTAGATACACGCTGTCTTTAAAAAATTAATGAAGGAAAAGTCAATCAGATGATGCACTTCATGTCATTACAACTTTATTAGGTGAACCTACAATTGCCATTTTTTCCACTTTTCTGCATTTCCAAAATCAAACTCCCAAGTCATAGTCAAAATGATAGACTTGCACTCTGCGTGTGTACATGTGTCACAACCAACTTTGGACTGTACTTGGAGCCTGTGTCTTGCTTAATCCTGATAATTAAAGGTTCATCCACTGTTAACTTCTCTTGTCACCATTCCTTGCGAACGCACTGGATGAAATATTGGTAAAGTGATCTTACGTACATAATAAGGATTAATTCCTCATGTAACTAGATTTTGAAAGCGAAGTGTGAGATATTTTCAGATGTCGCCCCAGTATTATGGATTTACTTGGCCGTAAAATTCCGATCAAAATTTTCATATATATACGAAATAAAAAAAATCAAATAACCTATTTTGATAATATCTCATTTTTTGAAGTAAATTAATTGGTGACAAAATGCCAATCAATGTCAATGTTACACAGGAAATAAATACACTAATCCTAATATGAACAGGAGGGAAGGATATATGCAAAAGTTAGAGGTGCAAGTGTGGATGCTGCAGGATATCACACGTCCAATGTCCAACTAGCTCCGAGACTTGAAGTTGATCACGCATGTTTCTGAGAAATTTCTGAATGCATGAACCCTAAACCCTTTTTCGTGCGCACAGTTAATTCATGCACGCTAACTGTAAAACACGGGCCCAATATATATCTTGTCACTTTCGAAGAAAAGAAGCCTTGACTGATCTGACGCATCCGCTTCCTAATTCAATGCAAAGTTGCAAACGCAGCAAATGGATTCTCTTCTTAGTGATGAACCAAGGCTGAAGAAACCAAACAGAAATCATCATTCAGGAACTCGATCAGGGATTCTGATGTTGGGACTGACCGAGTTCTTTTCTTCTCCTGAAACAGAAATATATAAGTTCAGAAAACTGTATGCTTCAAAATCGATTGTGAACTCTACAAGAACTGCTAAAAATTTCTTCTGATCAAATCACTTGATTGGCATTACTTGCACGCATGATCAGCTGCTTGCCTGCGAATGGTCATGATTGAGATGCATGCATTTATTGTGATCTTGAAAAGGGCAAATGAAGTATCAGAAGCAGAGAAAGAGAAAAAAAAAGCGAAAAGGGGAAGGAACATCAAACAAATCCACGGAAAATACTACGTGCGCCGTATGGACCGGGACGATGACAAAATCGATCTGTGGACTCTCCGATACTCGCTATCGCCTCCCTGACGAGATGATTGACTGAACGCAGTGTTGTCTCTGAAGTGACGTCACAAAGACACGCCACGACGCATTCTTGGACGTGTCTTCACGCTCTTTGCCAAAGTTGACCTTGACCACGTACGTACTTCGGTGTATGCAGTATGTACACGTGATACTGTTAAGTATAAGTGAAGTATAATTTATTTCTATTTTATTCACGACATGTTCTCTCATCGAGATAGGGAGGAAAAATAAAGTAGATCAAAACATGTGACTCGATCGAAGATTTGATAGAAAAAGATGTGAATGAATGTACATGTGAGATACATAGTACTAATCTTTCAGCCTGCGTCAATCGAGAATTAGCCGTTACTCTCCTCACTTCCTCTACCGTCTTGGGCGTGCCACGCGGTCCTCCCTCTTCCTTTCTCTAACCATGCTCCGCCATCAAATGGCCTCCTAGCCGGTCCCATTATTATCTCACACCCCAATTTAAAAAACTATCGCGTTCATTTCTTTGGGACCCCTCTAGCAATCGTTAGGATTCCTATCTTATTAGATGGTCAACTGTCCTGTTACTAGAGATGTGAAGGGTTTAGCAATACATAGTTATAAACTCATTCGCTGCTCTTTGATTGCCCGTCATAGTTATAAACTCATTCGCTGCTCTTTGATTGCCCGTCAGATCCTTACTCACAAATTATATTAATTTGTCATGGAATAACCTCATCTTTGCCAAGTATCCCTCGTTCAGCTTATGGGATCCACAATCTCATTCTGATACTGCTTGGTCATGGAACCTCATTCTGGACTCTATCCTGACCTCCGCATAGTTAGGTTTTATGAAAAATATCGACTCCAGGACTATCACTTCTGTCCTCTTTGACTCTCGAATCTTTCCTATCCCTTTATCTCGCCTCCCAACATACTTAAATATGGACGTTGATATTAGCTCCCTCATGGTGTCTGACTTAATTATCGATCACTGTTGGAACACCCATCTTCTATCCTCAATTTTTTTGCCAAGCTCTATGTGATGAAATTTGTGACATTTATATTCCCCTTTTTGCTTGTGATGATGCATGAGTTTGGGTAAGGGATAATAATGGACTCCTATCTGCTAGAGCGGTGTACAATTTTATGTGCAGATAGGCTTTGCCGATACACCCGACTGGAGGATCATCTTGGACAAGATTTGGTGCATTCGAGTTCCCTCTAAAATTCATTTCTTCCTATGAAAACTTCTCCATGACCACCTCTCTACTCTAGACTTCATACATAGTTTTAACCCCTCTATTGATCCAGCATGCTCTCTTTGTGGCCTTGCTTTTGAAATCAATAATTATTTATTTTTTTCATATCCTATGGTACATCAACTTTGGATCCTTTTTCAAGAAAAACTCCATTTCAAATTCCAGTATCTTACATATTGCTCGTCTGACTCTTGGATTCACGAGAGAGCCGGCTTGAATCATCAGTCTAATGAAAACCTTAAGTCCATATTTGCTTTTTATTTTTGGGGTATCTGGAATATGCGCAATGACATTCATTTTTTGTCCAAGTGTGTAATCGTCGATGTGCTATGGGAAAAGGCACTAGTCTATTTTCACGAACTTGCTACATCGCATACTCATGCCCTTGAGGCAACTCGCCCCAAGATCCATTGTGGATCTGATAGGAGCCCCCTCCCTAGAAATGAGTTTTGCTCAATTATGACGGCTCATTTACTCGAGTTAGTGGAATTGAGGGATATCGATTCGTATTGCGATCTAATATTGGTGTTTTTTTTATTTTGCAGGGGATAGGTGTTGCAATTTTCAATCGGCACTGCATTTTGAAGCATGGGCTTTGCTTATGGGACTCCGTTAGTGTGCTTTCCAAGGAACACACATCTACACTAGGACGGATTCACAACTCCTTGTTCACATAATTACCTAGTAACATCCCTGTCCTTGGCGTCTTCGTGGTGTTATTGTGGACATCCGCAACTACTTGCGCAACCTTGCTCCTACAAACATAGTTTTCTGCCCCTGTGCTGATAACTTGGCGGTGGACTTTTTTGCATCTTTCGGTCGCCAACATTACGAGTATTTTTGGGATGATCGTCCTCCTCCGAGCCTTGTCCAAATTTTGTGTAATGACTTATTAAACTTATCATAATGAAGCTCATTTTCTTAAAAAAAAATTTAGCCAGAATGTTATGCAGAAAGTGGTATACAATTTACATATATTCATATAACTGCATTATAAGAAAAATATGTAAAATGAGATTCATATACGAAAAATTAAATTTATTTTAAGGTGAACATTGAGGTAGAAATTACTTTAAAAAAAAGCAAAACCGAGATATCATAAGGTTAGTAAATGTCAAGGATTTGAATTGAAAATATATAAGTATATTCAAATTTTAGTTTTATGAACTGGTGTTATGGGGTTCAACTCGGTAGTTGATTTTTCCTTTTTCTTGTTTTCCTAAAGAGTATATTACTATATCGTCTATGTTCAGTTTGAGATGTTGCTTTTCTCGGACTAGCTATCTTATTTCCTCTAACTACCCTTATATTATCACGATTTTTTAGATTTAACATCAAACTATGAACTTTATTTTTTAATTATTAAACTATCACGATTTTTTTAATTTGACCATTCCGTCCAATTCTGTCAACTTTTCGGTCATATTTGATATTTTCACATTTGTGAAAAGTCAAAAATTCCCTCACGCGAAAAAAATCTTGTGCACAGAAAAAGAGAAGAAAGGGGAGGATGCCGGACGAAGGTGGGGAAAGGGGTCCCTCTCCTCTCCCTACGCCGGCGTGTGCATAGGGATGCCCACCCACCCCTCCCCCCGTCCGGCATATGCACAGGGCACCCCTTTCCTCTCTCTTCTTGCATCGACGTGTGCGCAGGGAGAGATTTTTTTCGTATAAGGGTATTTTCACTTTTCACAAATGCAAAAAATAAAAAATAATCGAAAAGTTGACGGAATTGGATGGAATGATCAAATTAAAAAAATCATGATAGTTTAAGAACTTAAAAAAATGAAATTAATAGTTTAGTATTAGATCTGAAAAATCGTGATAGTTTACGGGTGATTAGAGGAAATAATTCTTTTCTTATATCAAATTTATAAGCGTCTCAAAAATCAAGCAATTGAAGTTATTATTTTATTGCATACTTTTTTATATAGTTATTATTTAAGTTTAGAATTGAAAAGTTAACTTATTGTTGTTTATGTTAGCTTTAGTGTACTAAAATAGTTTTAAAAACACATAGTTAAAATGAATTCAAGAATTAAGGATAAGTTATTTATCCTTAATTACAAGTTTTTTGTTGACAAACAACAATAAAAAAAGAGTATATTGGTTTCACAGGTCAAATGGCTTCGGATTATTTTTTTAGATCTCGCTTAAAATATGGTAATTTTATATATATATTTTTTATATTTTTAAAATTTATCGAATTTTTCACTTTATTCTTTTCGTTAACTTCCGTATTTTTTTCTATTATTTTTACTTATTAAGTTTTCCCTCCCTTCAATTTTTTGTATTCATATTTTGAATTTACTCGAGGAAGGGGCAACTTAATCTTTTCGAAAATATAAAAAAATTATAAAAAAAGTTCACAGAAATTAATTAATGACAGGAGTAAATTTAAATAAAAAACCATGAAGATATAAGAAAATAATCCAAACTTTTATTATAGAGTATATCGATTGATGTATCATAATAGATATACAGCACATTTCACGCCTGATGATAACAATAGTCAATAGTAATAGTTTGGATTGTAATAAGTTGAGATAAATTTGATCACATATTGGCTTCCACAGAATTACGTTGATTGGGATGTTACACATGGGGGCATGAACTCTGTGTGACCATATCGTTCGTTCAGTTGCTTTCGGTAGGTACGCGGTTTTGACTGCACCAACAGCCGCCAGGTGGAGTAGCAGAGAAGAAAATTTGACAATTTGCACACGTACAAGTGCACAACTAACACAAAAAAAAAAATGATGGGAACGAATAAACAAATACTTTAAAAATTACAGCTCTCACCGAAAAATAGTAATGTTATAGCACCCGGGTGTAAGAAAAAAATGGAAAACCTAAAAAATCGAACCGACATAAAAAACTTAGGCGATTTTTAAAATAAAAAAAAAAAAACACCGAACCCGACCTACATAATTAAAAAGTTATAATATATATTCATATTATATTTTAAATGTTTGTAATATATATAAAATCATTCAATAAACATATTATTTACCCTATAACATGTATAAGAAATTAATATAAGCCATAAATAACACTATTATAATATATAACAATTTATGAAATAAAATATCTCTTTATATCATTAATATTTTTATAAATATAATATGTCTAAAATATAGGGCCCAAAAAATATCACTCGAAAAAATTGATAAGATTTTTTTAATTTTAAAAATCCAATCAAAATATATAGAGTGATTTTTTGACAAAAAAATCTACTAGGCCCGGACTGATTTCACCCCTAGTTATAGTGTATATTTAGCTATAAAGTAAATGCATTTAGGTTAGTTCAATTTAACATTTAGTTTTAAAAAATATTATGCTACTAAAGTAAGATATGAAAACGTCCTAAGGTGGGTTCTTTTTTTTCATTTTTCTTAAAAAAATAATTTTATTGGTATTTTCTATAGATTTTAAAAATTAAATTAAAAAAATATATGAGATGATTTGTTTTATCCGAAAATCAATTTGAGCTGGACTATTTTTTAATATCATTATTATAAATTACAAAAAATATCTGTTGATATTTTGTCCACTTTGAATTTTTTTTATAAAAATAAATTATTGCAAAGAAAAAAAAAATCGCACTAGTGATTTTTCAAATGAAGAGTGAATTTTTCGTCTTCTCCCGATGAGTGGATGCAGCTATAAGTATTTCCATTTAAGCACGAAATTGTATCATAATATGAAATATCACTATTTAATTATGATATTAATATATATAAGTCGTCGGAACGCAATCTCGACTATAACTGAACGACTTATATTATAATGTTTTAATTGTTAAATTCATATGACAAATGACTGGTTTACTGGTAGACATTTAAACTTTAGTTATCAAGTCACATACAAATACAAAAAAAATTTGGCATCATATGAATTATAAAAGTCTCAAGACTGTGAGCCAAAAATGTAGCCCTCATCTGGTAGTTGATGTCAAACATTATGATGTCTTACATCTAATATGGTGTATAAAGATTATATTCATAATATTCTTCATGTATTATTTTCAAATGAGTGCTTCATCATTCTCCTAATATCTTCAATATGACATTGGTCGTAATTTTATCAATTTTAGATAATTTTGTAATATGAGTATAAGAAGAAAATAAGAGGGCGAACATTTTTTATCATTCCAAAGTGCTATGTCTCATTTTTTTTTCTAAAGAAAAAACGTGTCCAATGTCAGATAGAAATCAGAAAAGTGCATGTTGCCTGAATTTTTTTTCTTGGGTGACAATTCACCGACGGAAGAGAAAAAGAAAAGTTGTGATGACGATTTCGTAGATCTATTTCGGAAATATTAATATTCATCAAACCACTTGGGAAATAACGAATTAGGCCAACCAACATTTATGAGAATGGTCATTCGAATAAATTGCTTTGCTCTAAATATGTAAACAAACTGATCCAACGCTAATTATTTGATTGTGTATTGTATAATAATGCTAATTATTATTTGGATCCGATGGGAACTTCGTATTTTTACTCGCCCAAAGGCCAAAAGTTGTTTTTAATCAACTACACGCCTTCCATTATCATACCATATAATAAGTGGGCACCTAGTAAGGAACACGTCAGGGATCACGATCAACATGGATATCTCTCTTTCCATCTCAAGCTAAAACAAATATTTATCTGTGTCTACGTATTAATTAATTACATTAATAAAGTCCAATTCAATACTGTCGACCATGTGCCGTATATATTATCTTGGAAGCTATGCACATTTTTTTTAATAATCGATTAATACAGAATTATTAATGGTTAAAGATACAATTCAATATAATTCAATTCATGACGAGAAAGTAAACTATAAAAAAAAAATAGGAGTCAATGTTTAGACTATATGGATCCGAGTCCTTGACGTATAATATTTATTTCCTAATATTCTAGGAAAAATATTCAATGTAGTGTACTATACACATACGTATACACATTGGTGTGCGACTTTTAAACTGAATTATATATCTCCTAAGAAACCAAAAACTTTTACATAAATTTTCCACACATGCACGTAGGTTTCAGGCGATGTAGCCATCCACATATTTCTTTCTGCGAGAACACGGCTATAAATGCAACATTAAAAAGGTCACGAAGTCACACAATTCATAAACGTTTGCAGCAATTGATTTGGACTTGGGAACCAAATTGTTTACCGTATTCATCAACACACACTTACACCACTTCACTTCCACTAGACAGCGAGCTGAGAGTTTAGTACGCAACACACATTTGACTGAAATAAAAAGAAAACAAAATTTTACTGACTTTTAAACTTTATTTTTTTATATATAGTTATCACTATTCGTGTATATTGAGCTCAATCACTACTACTAACGTAGGACTTACTTTTATGTTGTAATTTTATAATGCACGCATAAATGGATTTGACCTATTGCAAAAATGAAATTTTGCCATAATTGGCTTATTTGTATTGCGCGCTCATTACCCTTATATAAATAATACACACCTAGGGGATATATATATATATATATATATTTATTTATTTATTTATTATCACATACATTCATGGTTACAGACAGAGATTTCGCAAAGGCTCAAAAAGAAATTTTCTTGCGATTAATAATGAACGGCGTTAATTTATTAGCATAAGTTCGCATCCTTGTCACACATATTGTCAACCCCATAGATGGTTTATGATACAATTATTAACAAGTTTATTATCAATATGAGTATTTGAAATGCAACCAGTTTAACAAATATCCGTAATATTATAATTTTAGTAAAATAAAAATATTAATGTCATGCACTATATATTTTATTAACTAACATCGTGCTAAGTATCATTCCCACTTCAATTCCGAAGTCTGCCATTGTGCTAAAACTTAAATAGATTTTTTGCATATTAATTATGTATATATGCACGTTATAATTACTTATCTGGATAATTCAATGCAATATCCTAATTATAAAAGTTTAGTAATTAGGGTAAAAATTTGAGAATTGTGTGGACGAAAGCGGATTCCTACGTATAGTTTGATTTGCATAATTTTGAATTCATTACAAATTCATTTTAAAAAATATTTATTAAGAACTGTCATTCATCTATGAATCAATGTCACATTCAACCATCTTGTATTAACATATTCTTTTAATTCATAAAAAAGCGGATAATATATTCAATAAATTAATTAATTAATGAGTTGGATATACGAGATGTTTAAACTTTGTGTTCTTCATTTTAAGACGGGCGAATCAACTTAATCTAATAAAAATTTCAAAATAGTGCTTTAATTTTGTAAAGATTACAATGGTTCTATTTAAATTCAGATGAGAGGAAGATAAGGAGGGAAAGAGAAGGGCGATTTTTTTCCCCAGATAGAGAAGTGTATGGAAACAAAGAAGATATTCTCTTTAATTTTCTTCCATTTATATTATATTTTTTCAATCCCATATCGTAATCTTTTTTCAATTATTTCTCTTAATTCCTTTCTTTTTTTTCTCCTTTCTCCCTTTCCTCTTATTTTCTTTCCTTCTCATTAATAATTCATTATCCAAAGAAGGTCTCTAAAATACAAATACACTACATCACATATCCCCCTTAATTTCGCTGATAATATAAAGTAGATATCAACCAAGTGTTATGGCACCACCTTTGCCATGTCAGCGCCAGCACATTCTTCCATTCATCACAAAAGGCGCATGAGTTGTATGTGTTTGCGTCTGCATAGGAGAGAGAGAAAGAGAGGAGATCAGGAGAGAGGAAGTTGCTGCGGTTTTGGTGTGCCGCTGCTGCACCGCAGGGTGAGCGAGTCGTTTAATTTTCCTTAATTTTGCCTATAAAGTGTCTCTCTCTCCCATCCCCTTCAAAAGAGAAAGACGACTCTCCCAGTCCACAGCACGACACCGCGCATCCCGCACTCACTCTCTCTCTCTCTCTCTCTCTCTCTCTCTCTCCATCCTCCCCTGCGTCTTTCCGTAACGCGTTAAATACGCGAACTTTTCTTCCTGTACGTTTTTTCCAAAGCGTTAAACGCCCTCTTCGTTCGGTTCCTCTTTGTCCCTTGCACTCTCCACTTTCTCTTCCTCGCCCACTTTTCCCCATTATCTTCCCACCTTCTCCAGCCCGTTGGTTGCGGAGAGCTCTAGAGGCCGAGGCGAGATAGGGGACGAGGGAAAGATCGAAGCTTTGCACGATCTGTGGGCGGTTGTTGAAGATGCTGCGGGCGGGCGTCCGGCCGCTGGAACGGTGCTTCGGAAGGCTCGGCGGCGGCGACGGTCTGCTATGGCACATGGACCTGAAACCCCACGCCTCTGGTGACTTCTCCATCGCCGTCGTCCAGGCCAACAACAGACTCGAGGATCAGGGGCAGGTGTTCACCTCCTCTTCGGCGACGTACGTCGGCGTCTACGACGGCCACGGCGGCCCCGAGGCCTCCCACTTCGTCAACAGCCGTCTCTTCCCTTACCTTCACAGTAATACCAATCGCCGCTTCCCGTTTATTGTATTTTTTTTTATTCACCGCTCCCTCGTCAAAATGCGATTTTGCTGGGTTCATCGATTTAAAATTCACTTCGATGATATTTCCTTCTCATTATTACATTTTCGTACCGGTAATCTGTTAAAAATTGGTTTCCTCTCTTGAACTGTTTCGTAGAATTCGCTTTGGAGCAAGGAGGGGTATCGGCGGATGTGATCAAGAAGGCGTTCGATGCGACGGAGAAGGAGTTCATGCTCCTTGTGAAGCGGTCGTGGATGTCGCAGCCGCAGATCGCTTCCGTGGGGTCGTGCTGCCTCGTCGGGGCGATAACTGAGGACACGCTATACGTGGCGAATCTCGGAGACTCCAGAGCGGTGCTCGGCCGGCGAGGCTACGACAGGATGGATGTAGTTGCGGAGCGCCTGTCGTCTGACCATAATGTTGCTCTGGAAGAAGTCAGAAAGGAGCTCACCGAGCTGCATCCTGATGATTCGCACATTGTCGTCCACACCCGAGGCGTTTGGCGGATCAAGGGGATCATTCAGGTCGGTAACTCTGAACAAATCCTATTAAACCACTTTTGTTTTCGTTTCCAAGGTTGTTTTCAGATTAAATGAATGCCATGGGTTGGATACATAAACTACATGTTGAAGATTTTAGTTGAGAATATTTTGCACTGTATAAGGGGTTACTTCCAGTGGCAAAAAGTCCATGGTCTACAGTATTCTTATACCTTGGACTATGCTGATTGCAGTGCCTACAAGGGGCAGAAAATTTGCTCCTTTGTGGTGGTAGAGGGATCTCAGGTTTTACGTTCGAAAACATCTTCTCTGTGGAAGAAATGCTAAAAATATATAATTACTCTCTGCCACACCTGCTACCATTGGAGGAACATTTGTGAGAGGATATGGGCTGCCCTTTGTTAAATTATGGTGTCTAAGTAGTCCTTGTTTTTTTTTTTGTTTTTCTGAGGAGAAAGTAGTCCTTGTTTTGCCTTGTGGAAAATTGGCATTCTCTGTACAGTCCTCTGTGTCTTAAAGAAAGGCATCTCCTGTATAGGCCTGTGGAAAATCTACCGTTTTAATCCTTCTGCCTTAAGTTAACAAAGAGAAAAAAATAATCATATAGGAAATGTCTACGATTTTATCAATCTCAATCGGGCATGCTTAATATTTACATGGGAATTGCAACCATGTTACCACTACCATTTTATGAACTTCACTTCCATGTTTTGAAGACATTGCATTTAGTTCTTTCTTCCTCCAGAAACCTATTATTGCTTCATCCTGAGCAAACTCTTCTTTGGTGAATTGTTAGTTTCCACAAAATTCATGTCTAATAGAATCTTTACTATCATAATCATATGCTTGGGGTGGTTAGCAATCATGTTCTTGGCATCTTGGTTTTGTACTTTTCTTCTAGAAAACATGTTCTTATGAGGATGCTAGAAGAACCTAGGATTTAGTGACCATTCAACATTTTAAACTGACTATTGAATAAGCAAACGTGTCTGATTGCTGAAACCTGTGTGGGATGCTAAAGCCAAATGATAGGTTTGAAGTGCATCATTTTGAAAGAAGTCATAAATTCTCTAGCTAATTGTCCAGCGTTTCACATTAAGATGCCTGAACTTTAGACTTGACATTCATTAATATTCTTCCTCTTGTACTTCACATCCTTCATCCATTTACATTGAGATTTTAAGTTTTATTCTCTTTCTGGGTTGTTGCAGAGAACTAATTCTTCCTCTGGAAAGCAACAGATGCCAAGTTTTGAAAGATGCTTTTAGATATTATATCCTTTCAAGGATAAATCTTAACAAGTGTGCATTATCTATTAATGACAGCATATACTTTGCAATTATTGCCCCACAATATTCATGTTAGCGATGTCCACTTTCTCATTGAAAAACATTAGGTATTATAGGTCACACATATCTTGTGGACCCTCTAGGTAACCAAACCATTTCAGAAGAGATCATAGTGAAACAACTTGGATATTTGCTTTTTGGTTACCTAAAAAAAATATTTGCTCTTTGGTATCAGTACAAGATGTATAATGATGAAACTCTCATATGGGTTGCAGCTTGGATTTCAGCACTTTCGTGTTTGCATGGTCCTGTAGAACTCCTGTGATATGTAATTCTGTTATTCTGTTTGTTCTTCTCGACCTTCGGTGTTGAACATGTAGTACTCGTAAGCAGTAAGCAATTTAGAATCAAAACTTTATGGGAAACGATTGATGATTAAATAAGCAACAAACTTTTTTTGTTCTTCTGAATGGGCTAAAAGTTCTTACCTTATTGTTTTTGTTATTTATGTTCTGTTAAGAGAATCATCTGATCCGAGTAACACTTGAAGCATGGTTATGTGATCAATTATTTATTTTGCCAATTTTAGGTGTCAAGATCCATTGGTGATGTCTACCTGAAGAAACCTGGATTCAGTAGGGATCCTCTATTCCAGCAGTTTGTCTCTCCTGTTCCCTTGAAGCGAGCAGTCATCACTGCAGAGCCATCAATTAGGACTCATAAACTTAAACCAAATGACTTGTTTTTGATATTTGCATCTGATGGACTTTGGGAGCAGTTAAGCGATGAAGCTGCAGTAGAGATAGTATCCAAGAATCCAAGAGAGGTAAGCTACATGGGGTCTCACATGTTTTCCTTTCTTTTGGCTTGGGGTTTCACTTTCCATACGAAATCCAATATGTTTCAACTCTTGTTCTTCCAGGGTATCGCCAAGCGGTTAGTTAGAGCCGCCCTTAATGAGGCAGCAAGGAAAAGGGAAATGAGGTACGCTGATTTAAAACGGATCGGAAAGGGGACTAGGCGGCACTTTCATGATGACATCACTGTCATAGTGATATATCTGGATCACCGGCGCCAACGACGTGACTCCAAGTTAAGTGCTGGTGCTTATGATTGCACAAGTGCACCCGTCGACATCTTTTCCTATAAGAGTGACGACTCGGAGGATCCTCTGGGGCCTGTTTTCTGAAGTGATGCAGGATGGAGGCTTCATAGTGTAGAGATGTCTGTTGAAAGTTTTTGCTTTGTGAATAAGCCCACCTACAGAAATGATGTTTACACAGTTAGCAAGCAAATCTTTCTGACTTTTTAACTCGAAGGCCGACTGTCTGACAGCAGATATAAATAGTTGGGAAAAGAGTTGGGATTCTGAATAAGGGATACGAGAGATGTACATAACAAGAGTGTATGAGAATGACTTTTGAAAATATTTTGCCCCAAATGACATCATTTTTTCCCTTTTTTTTGGTCAACGTCATTTTTTCTCTTTTCCTTCTTGCATTATGCTTTCATCATGTGGATAGAGTTTATTCCCGGATCAGTTTTGTATGGTAGTTTGATAATAGACACAGTGCAGTAGCACGTTGAGAGGTATAAATGAAATTAGTATATCACATCTAATTTTATATTATTGCTTTGGGTAATTGTCTTCAAAATTTACTTTGTGAAGAGAACTCTGTGCTTTTGCTTTTGCAGCAACTTGAAAGGGGGGAGAATATGTTCTTTGGACAGTCGTGTTGGTGACCAAAGATTTTTTTTTTTCATCTTTTCTTTTATTCACGACCTCTCTTGTTGCTGCCTCAGAAGATAGACAGAACTTTTTCTTATTTTTCTTTCTTTCAATCATGACCTCTCTTATTGCTGCCTCAAAAGAGTAGTAAAAGCAGTATGTGGATCCCCTTTTGTGACGTAGGAGTTAAATCCTTCTATTGGAACTTTTAAAAAAAGTTTGAACTTCATCAACATCGTTTAGAGAACCGTTACCTACATCCAATATTTTCGTAATAGGGCTTTACCTGTTGTTGTTGTATTTTAATTTTGATCTCTTTATCTTTAACGTTGTTTTTTTTTATTTTCATTAAGTAATATCCTGCTAATTCTCTAATGTCATTTTTCCTATTGTATTTGATAAAATATTAAATTTTTCTACCATAAATTACTCATATTCTCTTTTTTTAACACTTTTTTTTATTTCCATTAAAATCTCTTTCCCCACCTAGTGGGATAAAGCTTTATTGTTGTTGTTGTAAAATCTCTTTACCCATAAATCTTGCCATATGTATTTCCATTAAAATCTCTTTCCACACACATCTTGAAATAGATATGATTAAAAGGGAAAGTATGAAAAAAAGGAAAGTACCTGAATTTTGTTGCCAATTTAAAAAGTGGAAGTTTATTTAAGTATTGTTAAACACTATTAATGTTTTCTTTTTTCATTTTATCTTTGTTTTACTTTATTTCCATATTATTTGTTTAATTTCTTAATCTTTGAAGTTGAACCAATTTTTTTGGCCGATTGGTTGGTTTATAATTTTTTTCCAGTTCAATCGATTTTTGACTAGCTCAAAACTAATTCCAATTTCGATGTTGAACCAAACCGAATCAACCGTCGGTTCGCAATTAAATCGATTGAACCAGTCGGTTCAATCCGGTTTCAATAAGATTGCCTCGACGTAGATGAATCAGATATATACATGTTAATTTGATGTTAATTTTGACTGTTCGGAGAATCATTACCTCGTTTGGAGAATCGAAGCTTAATTCGATGTTAATTTTGACTGTTTTCCAATCAAGGGGCTATGTTTGATCTTTCCAGAGATCAAACCCTTTTCTATCGATGCTTAAAATTCACTACCATGTCACTTATCATTGATCATTTTTCCCCATAAAATATAAGTTAAATACTACTCCGATTCTGTAATTAAAACGAATGATGTTAACAAAGATCCCTTAAACTAAAAACTTACTATCAAATTTAATTTCACAATAAATTAGGTGATGATCCAATTAATTAGACGATTCATTCCCATAATTAAAGCGTTGCAATAGCCCCATTCTTCGTGGAATTGATCGAGTGCATTCTTGCATTATTTAGTACGAATTATTAGTGTCACGAATGCATTAGCACTAACCAGGTGATTTTTTTAAAAGGAAGATAGAATTAAATTAGCCATTAATGTCATTACACAAAAATTGGAGGAAGCTCGGAGGGGGGACATCCTCCCAAAATTGATCGACAAGCGATCTTCTACCAAAAGATGCTAAAGAATCAGCCTCCACATTTGCTAAACGGAAAACATGTCTACATTTAAAATGTGGAAACATTGAGCTACAAGTTGCGATATCGTTGAATATGCTCTTAATGCGCCACGGACGGGAAGACTTGTTGGAGATAATGTCGATAGCAAGCTAAGAGTCTGTCTCAAGGATGATATGAGTGATGCCCCGACGATGACAGTGCAGTAGCCCACAAAGGATGGCCCAAACTTCGGCTTCCAAGGTGGAATGAAAACGGTTATGCAATGCCCTTGCACAAATCAACCAAGTATTAAAAGCTCTGACTATGAAGCCTGCTCCCCCCACCCCATAGTTGCTCAAAAATGAGCCATCCGAGTTCAATTTGAACTAGGATTAGGGTGGAGGCTCCCAACGAACCAAGGGATGATTCGTGGGGAAAGTCCCCTCAGAAGTATAGAGTGTTTGTAACTCATAATAAGAGGCTTTAACACGCGACTAGTCCATGGCAGCGGTTGCCTAAATGGAGCTAAAATGAACATCATTCCTCATCTTCTAGATTCCCCAAAGAGATAGAGCAAAAGGATGAGAAGCTGAGAGGGAGAGGTATGAACAAGGAGGTCACATCCCTCCTTAATCCAGTCCCCCTCCTTCCAAGTAGGAATAAATTTGAAATAGTAACCAGTATGGGATCGAAATAGATTCCAAATTGGGAAAGTCACATAGCAGTCAAAGAAAAGATGAATGTTGGTTTCAATGCCAATACCACAGAGAGGGTTCACAGTATGAATGAAGTTTGCAAGTAGATGCTTAGTAGGGAAACGGTTGTGAGCCAATTTTTAAAGAAAAAAGTTTTATCTTAGGGGGAATATTAATGCACCATATAGATCTCCACGGCCATCCAGCATACCTTGGTAGCACAAGCGGCCTGCTTATAAAGTTATAAACTGCCTTAGCAGAAGCAAATTTAGAATTATCCTAGGCTCACACTCAAGAATCATCACAGGGAAAAACAAGCAATTTAATACAGTGGATCTTGCCAGGGAGCAAAACAGTTCATAAGCATATCAGAATTCCATGCAGAGTGAGAAATGAGATCCGCAGTCAAAAGAGAAACAATTGGTGACTAAACATTAATATAAATAGGCATATGACTTAAAGAAATATTAAAAATTCATGAATCATCATATGCATGAGTGCCCAGACCATTACCAATGTACTTTTTTAGTCCAAGTTTAATACTTTCCAGAGTTTGAGATAAGAGTCTCCAACTCCAAGCAAATCTATTCGTAGGGGACAAGACAACCAAGGATGAAAAATAAGATATTTCTGGATCATAAATGATGAGAAAAGATCATTTGATTTATTTAAGATTGATAAAATTCTAGAGGCTAGCAAGACATAACGTATGTAATTAAGGGACATGATTCCCAAACCTCCATCCTGTTTAAGTAGCTGAAAGGTGCTCTAACTAATTAAACGAAGACCTCTATTAATGAGGACCAAAGGAAAGATCTTGAGATACGTTCAAAAGATTCAATGAGGCCAGAGGATATATGTATGGCACTTAAGGCATAGTTTGGGATAGAAAAGAGGGTGGACTTACTGAGTGTGACTTTCCCAGCCTGGGATAGAGTCTTCTTTTTCCAGCAAGTCAGTTTGCATTAGGTCATGGAAATGATATGAAAGAAGGAATCTTTATTAAGCTTTTTATAGGAGATAGGAGTCTCCAGATAGGTAAAAGGGACGGAGCCAACAGAGATTTCTAATATATTTCGAATGATGTTTTTTCTATGAATGTGAAGTTTTGGAGGTAGATAAATAGCTGACTTGCTTAAATTGATTTTTTGATTTGTTAGTTCCTGATATACACTAAAGGTATCTTTCAGTGCCTTACAATTTGAAGCAGTGGCCGCAGTACAAACAAAGAGGTCATCTGCATATAATAGATGTCTAACGTGTAATGCACCGATAGTGAATGACTTAATATGCCCCAGATGGATTTGATCTTTGATTAATGAGGAGAATATTTGAGACACCAAGATGAAAAGATAAGGGGATAGAGTGTCACCCTGCCGAAGACCCCTATGGCTTTTGAAGTATGGTGAAAAAGGAACCATTGATATTACAGGTGAAGAGAGGAGATTGGATACAAGTCATAATCCAATTAATGAAGATGAATGGAAATTTCATCAATTGTAAGATCATGTACATTGCATGCCAAGAGACTCTATCAAAAAGTTTTTTCCATATCAATTTTGAGAATAAATTTTTTTTTCCTTCCTTTGGTCAAAGAGTGGGATATTTCTTGTGCCAATAAAAGGTTATCATGAATTGATCTACCTTTGACAAAGGCAGTTTGAGAGAGACTGATCAATGAGGTTTTGCAAGGTAGGTTTTAGCATGTTGGTTAGGATTTTGGCAATAACACGATAGATATTATTACACAAGGATATAGGCCTATAGTCAAAGACAAAAATTGGATTTGATTTCTTAGGGATAAAAGTAATGGCTGGCAGTAGCTTCAGACCTCTTAGGTAATTGGTTGTGAGAGAAGAAAGGCTGAATCTCATTGCAAACATCTTGACCAATAATGCCCCAGTAATGTCTGAAAAATTCAATCGTGAATCTATTAAGCTTAGGGGCTTAGCCTGCAGACATATGCCACATACAGTCCATAATTTCTTTATGGGTCACGGGCCTTATTCAATGGGGAAGTCAGGTATCATGCAGGAGGGGTAAGTCTGGCCATGCAGAGAGGTTGAAAGGAGGTTGTGTATCAAGGGTCTAAAGATTAGATTAGTGGTCGATAAAACAAGATTTGATTTTCTGATGCTCAATAATCATATGCCCATTGTCATCCTGGATTTTAGTAATTTTATTTCTTCTGTCTGATGATAGTGCTAAGGTGGAATAATTTAGTATTTTTGTTACCATCTTTTATCCAATTCACTCTAAATTTAGACCACCATTCAATACTAATATGTCTAAGAAAAGCAAATTGTATTTTGCTCTCAGAAGATTAAGCTCAATCTCAGATAAGCCACACCTTTCATCTTTGTGTTCTAAGGTACTGATTTCTTGCTTAACAATGGCTCTCCTATTCTCAAGTTTACCTAGGGAGGTCCTATTCCATTTTAAGGTTAATCTTTTAATTTCAGTTAGGGATTTATGTAAAGTAGTGTGGCCAACTCTTTTAGCCCAGACCTCTCCCACAATAGATTTAGGTTGCAGATAATCAAATAAAAAATGCTCATATTTAAATGTTTTGAATTTGTGGGCTTTATTATTCGTGTTAAGCAAAATTGGAGCATGATCAAAAGTCCCACGAGTAAGAAATATCTGGTTTATATTTGGATAATTTGATAGCCAGTGATGATTAACAAGTGCCCGATCAAGTTTACAGAGGATTCTAGCATGGTGTGATTTTTTTATTGCACCATGTGTATTGAGAACCAACCAGAGGAAGGTCGATTAGGACTTGATTATGGATAAAGCTACGAAAGTTTCTAGTGAATTTTTTCAAGGTGAAAGGAGTACCACCCCTTTTATCCTCAGGAGAATAGATACAGTTCTTATCTCCCATGACAAGCCGAGGGATATCATCTAGTTCCAGATTTTCAAGAGAGTTCTCGAGATTGTTACGGTCTAGAGGTAAGTTGCTGGCATAAATAGTAGAAAGTAGGAAAGAAAAATTATCAAGACTAACAACTGCATGTATATGCTGTGATGAAGAATTTATTAAAGAGAAAGTGGCATTACCTTGCTGCCAAGCAATAATTATTCCGCCAGAGGCACTAGAGCCTTCACGAAAGCAACCGGTCCAAAAACTACATAATCGCTTAATAATTAGGTTAGAGTTCCTACTATTTTCATGCATTTTCAGAAGAATGATAAGGTCCGGAGAGAGTTTTCGGATGAGACTGCGAAGTTGATCCCTCGCTTCCTAAGAGCCCTGTGACAGATCCACGCAAGCACTTTCATTGGGTTAACTGAAGAAAGGTGGGTCTACCTCCGGTCCCTACGTTAGAGGAGGAAATGAATTAGATCTAGTATGAGAGGAGCCTATCTTATCTTTTCTTCCTACCCCCTTCTGCTTAGTAAAGGAGGGGTTGGATCCATTATTAATTCTTCGTCAACCTCTTTCGATTCTTCCTACCGTCCGAAGGAGCAATTCACGGAGACTGAAATGCTCCATAACTTGGGCCACTAAGTTATCATGTCCCTGCATAGGAATAGAAGAAAAAGAAGACTTCTCCGAGGCAGCCGACAAGGATGTTCCCTGCGGTAAGAGGGTTAGAGGAGAAAGGGTAGAAGAGATAGGGTTGAGAGAGGGGGAGGGGGAGATACACTATGATTTGTTTCCATCAGAATGAAATCAGGAGCACGTGAGGGAGTATCCACCTAGCGATGGCGAGAATGCGAGCCACGTGGCCTCATTTGATGTGCGGAGGCCACTATCGGAGAGAGCACGTGCGGAAATAGTAGCCATTGGGATAGTATCCTTGGGATAATCCATTGAGGATTGAAACTGGGGCATACGTGGACGGCCAGGATTGATCCAAGCTAGGGTAATAGGAAAAACCTGCCGCTCCGGTTCAGGCGGCTGAACCGACTGACGGCCTAAGGTACGACCCTCTTCACGCGGGTATCCGACACGGCCGTCCTCAGAGGTGACTGTAACCGGACGCCAGCGATGTGAAGGATATGATCGCATCCATGTACAGCAACACTCCCTCCTTGCCCGCTAGGAGCAAACCCTGATCACTCTAACGCGCCGGATAGTGATCTAACAGATGACCAATATGATCACAATTAAAGCAAAACAAGGCAGATTCTCATAAGTAACAACTTGAAAGTACCGAGACCCATCCGGCAGCCTAATCCAAGTTCCTTGTTTGACCGGAGAGGCAAGGTCGAGTTCGACACACATGCGCACGAAGCAAAAACGTTCCCCTTTGATTGTGTGATGATCAATCTTCAAATGCTTATAAAAAATGCCGCAGGCCAGTCTCAGTATTCCCTAACTCATAGGAAAGGCTCGAGAGCTATAGCCAGACCGGGGTGGTGGAAAGGCGATCGTCTTGTGGTCTGAAGAAAGCCTTCGCTTGCGAGCCATGAAGAAGATATTCATTAAAGGACCAAGGGCTATGAGAGAGAACTTGTAACCTGTCGTCCTTGGATCCAAATCTAAAAATGAGATAATGATTTCCCAGATCCATGATCTCCGGTGGGCAGCGAGGGACCAGAGTGTTGAGAGCTCGACTTTCAGAGCTTCAATCGAGAGGTCATTTGTGAACAACCTTCTCATGAGGACCAACTTGAGGTCCTCCGATCTTTGAGCAACTTCCTCGACGCGTATGACGATCTCATCCTTGGAGGCCTCTTGAATGGCTTGAAGATGATGTTTAGAGAGTTGAGGGAGAGAAGATGCAGTGGGGTGGCGAGGTTGAACCACCTCCAGCCAACTCCGACCATTGCTTGAGGGATTTGAAAGAAAAGGGGAAAGAGAATTTGGGAGTCTTGGGGGATTTTGCACGTTCGGATTTAAGGGAGGTGGGAAGGGTTTGGGAGCCATTGTAACATTGGCAACCTTACTTCATGCAAGCTCAACTCAGCTCCTGCATGCCAGGTGATTGAATATAGCATTTCTTAATATAACTCTGATCTTCTTGTTAGTCTGTATATTTATTTCTTGTATTATCTTGACGCTTGAAGAGTAAGCATCGATAAAAATTGAAAATTTTATTACCTGATTGTGGTCTTGTTTAGTAGTTGGAATTAGATTGAAATTATAGTCTCATTTTGATCGATTCCATCAAATGACTCAAATGACGTGACGTTTAACGGATCGTGCTGACCTTCATCGTCTTTTTTATTTTGTCTGTGTGAAAGAAAGATGAGAATCAATGTACGTGACCTTAGTTCTCGCCATGGTTGATTCTTTTTTTTCAACTTTTTTGGAACGTTACATTTTTTCAATTTAATTTTTTATTTTTCTTTCCTATTTTTTCTCTCACATTACTCTTATAAGATAATTTATTTATTAAATATAAATTATACTTATCATTTTATTATATTTCATTAAATATAATTTACTAGAAAAATTTTTATATTTAGATAATATATTTTTAACAAAGTTTAAATAAAAAAATTAATTTATAATTAATTAATAAAATTATATTTTTATTCAAACATTCATTAAAATTACACATCTATTTTTTTTATATCACATCAATTATATTATTCTTCATCATTAAATTCCACTCTATTCAAACATATTTCAAATTAATTTGTGAAGTTAAATTTATTTTTTTAGAATATAAGGAATTATTTGGCTAAGCTTATAAGTCACTTATACGTTAGTTTAAAAAAATCTCAGTGTTTGATAACTTAAAAATTTGATTGAAAGAAGATATCAAATCTACTTATAAGTAAAAAAAAAAAATAAACAGAGAAAGTGATGCTTATTTTCTTTCTAAAAAATAAGCCAGTTAGTTGTCTCACAACTAACTAGTTATTATTAATATAAGTAGGTTTATTCAAATATGTAACTGCTTATTTTTAAAAATAAGTTTCAGCCAATAAAATACTTATCAATATTTTAACTTATCAATTATTCTGTATCAGCTAAGCCAAACGGCCTTAAGTCATGCAGTGCGTTTGCTGATCGCAGTCATCGTGCTACTTGTCGATCACCAAATCTATCGTTCATTCATCCACGAAATCCAACGGTGGAGAAAAATCTGGAACGTCTGCAAAATACACAAAAGATGTCGTATTGTTCTGTTTCTTTTTTTCGTAAATCGAAATAAATTTTATAAGAGCTCAACGAGCGTGCAAAACACCGCGTTGTAGGTACAAGCCGTTGCATTGTAAAGATTGTGCAACATATTCATATTATTACCCCCATTTTATAAATTAAATAAATATATCTATTGGTGATAATGATGGTTAGATAATTCACTAATCCTAATCAAGTTTTCTTTTTAACTCGAGCGCATTACATCACTATCATAAATAATCTGTTATTCGTATTTATTTATTTGTTTTATTTTAAATAAATTTATCCGGTAATATTCTGTATGCTTTTCCGTTTTTACCCTGCATTGAAATGGCAACCTTTTAAACGAAATCGAATTTTATATTGTTGTTATTACTAATATATATATATTAATCAAGTTAAATTTAGTCTATATTTAATTTATTAAATATTTTGTTGAAATAATCCTCTCAAGACTCATTTTCATACTGAAATAAAAATTAATTTTATATATTAATAAACAATCCTAATCTGTTTCAAATCTTTATATATGCACTATTAGATAAGATATGTATCCAAATATTCAATATATAGATATAAGATAATATAAGATCTTATTTGATTATTGCGGATTGGGATATTATGTGTATTATGATTGTTAAGTTACGTAATAATTTTATTAGATGAAATTTATTCGTATCTAAGTTTTAGTTGAATTCTTAACTTTATTAATTTATTAACGTAGTTATATTTAGGAACACAAAGTAACATAACAAATCTTAAACTCTTACTCTAATAAAATAAGAGTTAGCTATTACATTTAATTTATCACCTTTTATGGACTTAGATATTTTTTCTTTTAAAATATAGATTGGGGTATATATTTCTAATTTATCTCAATAAGAATCTACTCATCTAGCCAGAGCTTTAATAGATTAAGGTAGAAATTACTTGGCTAAGCTTATAAATTATTTATATAAAAAAAATCTCGACGTTTGATAATTTTAAAATATAATTGATAAGGAAATATGAAAAAAAATAAGTAGAAGAGAGATGTAAAAAAAAAATTAGTTGTATCATAACTTATTAATATAAATAATTTTAGTCGAACATGTAACTATTTATTTTTAAAAATAAAATTTAGTAAGCAGTTCGACTTATCAATTACAAGAAAATCAAAAGATAAACGCTTCCCTTTTATTTTTAGGAAGGAAAGGTGGGTGCTAAACGTGTAGGAGTAACCAAGCCCGACCGCGAGTATATCCGTTTCCCTGGGCCTTCGACCTCCAAGTTCCAATCCTGCGCTCCTTTTGGTTGGCGTTGCTTTCTGCTCGCGTCCCTTCTTCCTCCCTCCCCACTCTTCCGCGGCAATGGTGAACTCGTTAGGGTTTTAGTGTCCCTCCCGCGGAGGTCGAGTTCAGTTGGCGATGGCGCCGGCGGCCAACGACCGGCTTGAGCTCGCGAAGCTCTGCAAAGCCCGCAACTGGTCCAAAGCCATCCGCGTCCTCGATTCACTCCTCGCCAAGTCCCAATCCATCCAAGATATCTGGTATCGATTCCGAGATTGATTTTTCCTTTTACTCTCTCTCTCTCTATTTTTCTAGGCGTGCGCGCGATCTTCGGGTTGTCTGATTGTTATTTCCCTTTGGGGGTTTTGGCAGCAATCGAGCGTTTTGCTATAGCCAATTGGAGCTGCACAAACATGTGGTTAAGGATTGCGATAGGGCGCTGCAGCTCGACCCCAGTGCCATTCAAGCTTACATCTTCAAAGGTTGGCTGAATTTTTCTTTCTTTCACAGATCGCAATAGGTTTGATGTTGTTCCTTTATGTTTATCTGATCAAAGAATTCCAAAATTTGAGCAATGGATTTGAAATTCCACTGTATTAGACTGTAACTTGGAAGCTTCCGGGGCTAGATCATAAGCCAGCCGAGTGGGGAAGTAATAAATCAAATGCTTACCTTGGTGGTTAAAAACAAATATTCATTCTTGGTTGATCGGAAATGTGTCCTTGGAGGGAGGCGCTAAAGAGAAACTTTGGTGGGTTCTATAATTTAGCATGGATTGGTGCTGCATGAAGGGCGTTCATAACATACAGAATGTGCTTAGATTCAAGCTTTAGTGCTAGCAAGGATAGGATAATGCAGTTAACAGTGACTAGTATGGATCTTGATTTCTCAACTGATAATATGAGTTGCCGTGCCTTTATGGTTGCTGACTGAGGACTGGACTATGTGCATTACACATACAAGATCTCATAGATGTGCAGAGAGCATCATTGTTTGTTTCTTTTTGAGTGAAGAATCACTATTTATTGCAGATTAGTGGTTAATTGTTGTTGCATAATTTTTTAGATTGAGCTAACAATGTTTGGTACAGACGCCTTTTAAGTGGGAACAATGCGGAAACTTAGATTATCTACACAAATTGGGATTATAAATGATCTGGTGAATGCTTTTTCCAGGGTTATTTGTGTCATCCATGCCTTTTACTTTGCAAACTTTTTGCTTCATGCAGGTAATGCATTGTCTGCTTTGGGAAGAAAAGAAGATGCTTTGCTTGTTTGGGAGCAAGGCTATGAAAATGCAGTTCAAGAGTCCATAGATCTGAAATCACTATTAGAGCTGGAAAAGCTGCTGGCTGATGCTAAGAAATTAGAACCTGCTTCCTATGAAGACCATTGCATAACACCTTCTTGTGATACAAAAGTTGTGGTCTGTGAAGATCATTCTACAAATTCCTCTAACAATGCATTATCAGCTGAAACAAAAGCTGTTATATGCGAAGACCGTGTTAATACCACCACGTCTGGTTTAATTACTAAGTCATGTGATGAAAGTTCTGTGATTGAGGGTAAATCAGAAGACATATATGACATCTGCAGCAAACTAAATGACAACTCCGAGCTTCTTGGTAGAACTGGTGAGAACAATAAATTTGGTCGAAAGATTATTGTTACTGGACTTCCAAATACCAAGTCAATAAGTTTGGATTTTCGCTTATCAAGAGGAATAGGGAAGGTATGTATTGTATGCTCTGTTACATCAACCTTAATTGAACAAAAATTATAAGTCTTGTTTTGAGTGGCAAGTAACATAACTTGTTGCTGCTCTCCTCTTATTGATGCCAATCATTCTTTATACATTACTTTCATATACTTGGAAAAATGGAAGAAATCGAAATCATGTTTAAATTCATTCCCAAAGTTATTTAACAATTGTGATGCATATTTCAGCATTAAGTGTGTCTATTTTGTACACCGATTGTGGTAACACATTGTCTAATAGAAACATCATCAATACAAAGCAGATATATGGAAACAACAACAACAACAAAGCCTTATCCCACTAGGTGGGGTCGGCTACATGGATCAAACGACTTCGTTGATCCATGTTCATGAGATTCGACAGTGATTTAGTTGATTTAGTTGATTATGGAAAAAATTAGTTGTAATGTTTGATTTAGTGGATCAACAAAGCAGATATATGGAAAAAATTAGGAAAATCAAGAGTGCATTTGATTTAGTTGATTACCTAGAAATAAACAATCATGTGTTTTCCTAAAAAAAAAGTGATGAGAGACAAATAGTTGTAATGTTTAATGATGAAAATAGAAATAGCTTGTTCGCCTATATTTTATAGCCGGTCCCAAGCCCGGATAAAGGAGGAGGGTTGTGTTAGGCCCCGACAGCCAACATAAAATCATGTCGAATCTCTTCCCCACCTAGTGGGATAAGGCTTTGTTGTTGTTGTTGTTGTTGTTGTCTTGTTTTTATGTATGAATGACTTTATGGCTTCAAAGTTAATTTGAATCACATATTAATTGCATACCTATTATATTAAGAAATAATGGATTTGCATGCTATTTTAAAATAAATAAGTATTTCCTCTTAAAGGATAAAGTGAATGGGGATGACATTGTCTTTTCTCTCATCCAACAAATGGGAGGGTGGCAACTTTGCCTACTTTATGTGTTGGTTTTCACATCGTTCTAGTTAAAAAAAGGTAGAATTAAAATCTTGAATTTCAGTGGTAACTTTTCTATTTCTTCCTGAATCACGAGAATTTTTCAACCTTGGTTTCTATCGTCTCTTGTTTATTATGCTTTCACTGATGTGATATTTGCATTCTGTAGGTTAATGAAGGAAACTATGATGAAGCTATATCCATCTTTGACCAGGTAATACATGTTCTGTACATTCTATTCAGCTCTTTACATAGTTAACAAAATAGTGTGACATTATTTTTTTCTTTTTTCCCTTCTTTTCCTGAGGGTTAGATCTTGAGAGAAAACCCTACATATCCAGAAGCTTTGATAGGGAGAGGAACCGCTTATGCATTCCGAAGAGAACTTGATGCTGCAATTACTGATTTTACTAAGGTAAAAAGTTATTGTTAATTAGTACCTTATCCAAGTGCATTAACTTTAAAGTTGATCTGCCCGTAGGCTATAAAATCAAATCCATCTGCTGGAGAGGCTTGGAAGAGACGGGGACAGGCAAGAGCTGCGTTGGGCGAATTCATGGAGGCAAGACATCTGTTAATGTTTTGACTCAAATCCTTACATACTATAATATTGGATTTTTGTTTATGTGCAATGAACTATTTCACTCAATGAAAACTATTTAGGTGGAAAATGTTATTTGATCTCTTCTTACTGAAGAACGTTGACAGTGGCGTTATATATCCTAATTTAACTGCAAATGAATCATAGAATTGTATATCAGTTTTCCTTAGTGGTATTAAGAAGGATTGCTAGAAATTTCTGAAAGTGCCAAGCATATTTGGAGTTGTAATCCAGTTGTTGGCAAAAGGGTGAACATAAAAGAAACAATATTTCATTGTCAAAAGATAAAGAACCAAGATTTTGTTACTATTTGGTTTCTTGAGAGAAACGGCAAGATAAGTTCTCACTTAAACGCACAGGCTAGTGATGCCAGTATTCTAATGTAATTAGTTTAATCTAACAAGATGGTGGCGTCTCACAATATTGACACCACCATCTTGTTAGATTAATCTAATTATGTTAGAATACTGTGATACTGTAAGTGCTACACAAGGATATAATCTGTGGAATGACAGAAGGGTAGTATCAGCGACAGAGAAATATTAATAAACAACAATTTAGTATTAATTTGTTGCATTTTACCTTAAAAAAATGGTTGTGATTTCTTCTGTGAGGAGAACACCCTCTATCTTGACCAAAATCTGATCTGAGAGTGGCTTTATTTTTTTTAAGGAGAAAAAAAGATCACCAAAATTTGTGGTTCTCATCTGTATATGTATTAATAAGAGTGGTCACATGTACAAGTGTAGGTTCTTGAAAGAAAGCGTCCAAAGAAAAGGAGAAAAGTATTGCCCCTAATCAAATCCCCACTCCTGAAGAAGAAAAGAGATATGGTGTACAATATTGTCAACATCACGTCTCTCCCCATAAAAAATGACTTGGTTACGTTGAAGTCATATGGCCCAGGTACCAGCTAGGAATGTCGTCAGTGTGCTCTCCAATTCTTGGCTCCGTTTGTGGTTCTCATCTGTATATGTATTAATAAGAGTGGTCACATGTACAAGTGTAGGTTCTTGAAAGAAAGCGTCCGAAGAAAAGGAGAAAAGTATTGCCCCTAATCAAATCCCCACTCCTGAAGAAGAAAAGAGATATGGTGTACAATATTGTCAACATCACATCTCTCCCCATAAAAAAATGACTTGGTTACGTTGAAGTCATATGGCCCAGGTACCAGCTAGGAATGTCGTCAGTGTGCTCTCCAATTCTTGGCTCCGTTTGGCAAGATCCCTGAGTTGACCTACCAAAAGATCTTCGATGCAGGTGTAATGCCCATGGTGCTCATCCATGCCCGTACCTCTTGATCTACGAAACAGTCAAGAACAAGTGTGCTACGTGCACCATTGTCACTCCAACAATAGGACGGATCGGTGTTGGATGCCCATCACGCGTATAAGCTTTGGTGAGGATCCATAAGCCAAGTAAAAATCTTGACTTTGAATGGCACACATGAATGCCAAATGAATTTGCAATCTGGAGTCGTGATGGAGAACTGTTAATGCGTGGATCCAAGCTGAAGGTAGGGGTCTAGGAGCCACCATCAACTTCTAACCATATCTCTGCAATTGATGTGTCAGGGTGCACTGCTAGGGCCCATAAACGGGGGAACGACGCTGATAATGGACCTCAGGTAGACAGCCATGCTGCTAGAATGGAAATGCTTCTCTTGATCCGAGAGAAAGTACCATGAAAGGCTGCACCAGAAGGAATACTGCTACAACCCCGTGCCAAAAGGATGATCCCCCTGAGGTAGAATGGCACGTGAATCCCAAGATAGATCATGTCCATAGAAGGTGAAGAAAATTGTGTGCCAAAAGCTGTCCGGAGGTCCCATGATCCACTCAATCCATCGGGCCAAGGTCTAGTTGGAGAAACGATCACGAACGCCTAGACCCTTCTGAGATGTGGACAGCAAATTCTTTGCCATGGCAATAGGTGGATGCGCGTCCAACCTACACCCTTGCCAGAAGAACCGACTCCACAGGGAGTCGAGACGCCTCTGAACCTGAGATGGAAGTCAGAGAACCAACCTATAGCATATTGGAAGCATTGAGAGGACAAATTGGAGTAGGACAAGCGGTCCACCTTGTGATAGTAATTTTGAACTTCAATCCTGTAATCTGTGCTCCGGTTTCTAGATAATCAGGCGGTCAGAGAAGGGGAGCCCCATGTGATCAGCAAGGTACTAATCAGAATATGAAGCTCTATTGCGCAACATGTTGCCTCGTCAAATGCCATGCCAAAGGGATGAAAGAGATTTTTGCATTCACAGCTATATATATACTTGGATGACAACTACAACCTTCGGTTGTCATCCTTTTTTCTCTCAAAAAAGAGGTTTTTGCATGGTTGATATCTGCCTCACGATAGTAATCTCGAACTTCAATCCTGTAATCTGTGCTCTAGTCTCTAGACAATCGGGTCAAAGAAGGGGAGCCCCATGCAGAATATGAAGCTCTATTGCGCAACATGTGGCCTCGTCAAATGCCATGCCGAAGGGATGAAAGAGGTTTTTGCATTCACAGCTATATATATACTTGGATGACAGCTACAACCCTCGGTTGTCATCCTTTTTTCTCTCAAAAAAGAGGTTTTTTCATGATTGATATACAGGCCGCAAGCTGCCTCAAAATGCTCAATGAGGATGGCCACTCATCTAGCATCTTGATCTCTGCCCTCAATAAAGAACAACATATCTGCTTACTGCAAGAGAGGAACTAGGCTGCTGGTGAATCCGTTGAAGAGGCCAGTCTTGTAGGAGGCCTTGGTGCATTTGGCAAGTGCGTAAGTCACTAGCACAAATAGCATGGGAGTGAGGGGGTATCTCTGTCATAATCTCCTTTGCGGTTGAACCTAGTCACCTGTAATCGCCCCGTTAACTAGGACTTCGAATGAAGCAGTGATGATGCACATCAATACATGTTGCATGAAGTCTCTAACATGCAAGGAGTGCCGAAGAAAGGACCATGAGACAATGTCATAAGCTTTGAAAAAAAATTGACCTTTCATAGAAAGGCTCGGCGATTGGTCCTCCTCTAGTGAGCAATGATCTTTGAGGCCATGTTATAACTATTGGTGATGAACTGGTCGCGGATGAAAGTTGATTGCCCTAGGTGGAAAAGATTTGGAAGCACCTCCTTGAGACGATTATCTAGTACCCAAGCCACCAAAAGGTAGATGACATTGGATATGCAATCGGTCTAAAGTCCACTCGCTCTGCTGGGGTACACTTGGTAACATGAAGAGGAGCCGGTTGAGGAATTCAAAGCTTTGGTCCCCACTGGCGAACTCCATAATAACAACCATAACTTCCTTGTGCATGACAGATTGGAACCCTCAGTAAAAGAATGTTGAGAATCCATCTGGTCCGGAGATGCAATGCTTAGGAGACCTCGTCTTCATAAATGTTCCACGAGGAACTCCCATGGTGACCACCTCTAGGGGTTCAAGGATCATCGCCTAGGGGTATCCATGTAGTATGAAGCGATAGCCTTCGGCCTTCCCAATGCACTGCTGGCCGACAATCCGCTACCCTTGAATCTCAAGCTGGTCACTCCGGTTCGCCTACTGGTGGGAGCTTTTGCATATAGGTGGAGAATCAAGCGTTGGCGTTGCCCTCTCTAAGCCAGGTCTATCAAGAGCTTTGTCTCAACTGAATCTCCGCCTTGTCTTCTAGTTGGATGACTTCTTGGGACTGTCCACGCACTGCCACTCTCAATAAGGTGGTGAGAGTCCTCCTGGTCTAACTTGGAGATAACTCCTAATGCCTTGGATCTCCATCTCTCTTGATCCTCTCGAATCCGCCTTTGGTGATCCCGGAGAAAGGTTCGCAGCCTATCCAGTCAAGTAGCTAACGTCCTGGCGGCGGAGTGTGATGGAGCAATTGATTCGTCACGAATTGTTGAAAGTCGTCCTCCAAGAGCCAGGAGTGCTCAAATGGAAGAGTGCGGGCCTGATGGTCATTGGACTGCCACAAGAGGGGTGGTGGTGGTGTTCTGAAAACGGTCTGTCCAGCGCCTGGACGTCGGCCAACTGGTGTGCCTCGGCTAACTCCACAAATTGAAGAATCTGTCAATCCTTGATCGGGCAGATGGGTTTGTTATACTCCAAGTAAACCTGCAGTTCGTTGATGGGAACTCCAGCAGTGATTGTGAACCAATGAAATATCTGAACTCACCCCCCGAGTCTCTCTCGTCGGCTAGTGGTGCGATCCTCCATGTCAATGACATTGAAGTTGTCACCAATTAGCCAGCGAGCCTCGGGGAGTTGGAAGCGAATGTTTTGAAGCTCCTCCCATAAGGTGATCCGAAAAGATGCAGAGCAAGGCCCATACACACATGATTAAGGTATGAACATCCACTTGTGGGGTCTGGAAAACACACACGGACACCTTGCCATTGCAACCCCAACTGCAGGTTGGCGCCCTATCGCAGACACTGCTCCATGTCATTTACACCATGGGTGACACTCCTACCCATGCGGAATTTCACGAAGTAAAGGATGAACTCCAATCTATCAAACGATTTAATGAGGTCATGGTGTTGCTTCAAGATCAATTGCATCCATGTGTACAACTTGTTCCTCAACAACAATCGAGGCATCCCAAAATTGATGTTTCTAACCTGTCCATTGTGCAAAACACAAAAACGAAGACGATGATCAATTTGTGATGAATGGACAAGGTTACCATATGAAGATGGAAATACCCACCTTCAATGGATAACTTAATGCAGTGGTTTCCTCAATGTTTCCAATATGTTCGTTGTGCAAAACACAAAAATGAAGATGATGACCAATTTGTGACGAACGGACAAAGTTACCATATGAAGATTGAAATACCCACCTTTAATGGATAATTTCATACAGTGGATTTCCTTGATTGACTCTCGAAAATTTACAGATTTTTTTGACAATGTTTATTTTCTAGAACATAAACAAGCAAAGATAGTAGCTTTCAAACTAAAAGATGGACCCTCGGCTTGATGGGATCAAATGCAGATACTGCTTCTTCGGCAACAGAAGCAACCTATTCAATCTTGGGACAAGATGAAAAAGTTGATTAGAGAACGGTTTCTTCCATCTGATTACCAACATATTTTATGCCAACAAATCTGCAATTGCCGTCAAGGATTTTGAATCGTGGCTGATTGTACAATTGAATTCTTTCTCCTAATCGCTCGTAATGACCCCTGATGGAAAGTGACCAGCAACAAATAGTTTGTCAATATCCTGCGTTCTAATCTTCGTGATCATGTCAAAAGACAAATCGCCTATACATTAGCTGGTACCATCATTTACCAATAGAAAATGCTACTTTGCATGTTTGAGTTACAAACTAGAAGACATGAGATCATTTGGAGTTCGAATCTGAGTTATTTTAGGAATCCAGTCTTAATTTTGAATTAATCTTTCCTTATCTAGTCTATTGAGTCCTAATTAGGGTAAAACTTGTGTGTTGTTGAATCTTATAAAAGGGGGACAGCTGAGTTGTTTGTTAGATTATTACTCCGACTTTTCAGAATCCATTTGCTTCTTTCTTCCTTGGTGTTCTTCAAGTTGAAGCGCAGATTCGACTGATGTTGTGTTTTCTTGGCACTTTCGTGTCACGTTTATTTTCTATGCATGCTAGTTTTGATGCGCTAATCGCATCAGGTATCACGTCGGATTGGCTTCAGCGCAATAGGATAATTTTTTTGTGGGGAGAGATGCTAGGTGGAGCGTATTGTACACCACATCCTTTTTCTCATTCGGGAATGGGGTTTTGGTTAGCCGAGATACTTTCCATCTTTTTTGCTATGCCGTGTCTTAGAGAGCCTATACTTGTACATGACTTTTATTTCACAGTTATATATATAGATGGATGTTAATCACAACCCTGGTAGTCATCCTTTTTCTCCATAAAAAAAGGTTGATGGCCACTTGGTTGACAAGGAGAAACAGGTGCCGGGTGACTAGCCGGCAGAGGGGGCGTGTCATAGCCACAGGGACTGGGTTGGGTCCAAGGTTGAACCCCGACTCTTAAGGATCGAGCTCAGGTGCGGTTGAGACCTAGTATGGGTTTAGACGGTTGGGTGTGAAGGTGGGTGGGTGCAGTCTGGACTGTAGGGAGATAGGCTGCTTCGAGTTCGGATGGGCGAGCTGGTGAGGGGGAATTTTGAAGTGGGGGGTAGGCGAGACCATTATCTGCAGATGTTCCATCCCTGTTGGTAGGTGATGTTGGCGCATGTATGGAGCCCTGAGAAGTAGACAACTGCGGAGAAGGCAGCGGACAATCGGCAGTGATGTCCGCCCTCCTTGAGCTGCATGTGGAGGAGGAAACGGCCGTGTCCCATGCATAGCACCGCCGATGGAGGTCAGTGATCCGGCGACATCTCCACAACAAAGGTGATGACAGAAAGGTCAGGTGATTCGACCATTGGTACGGGGAGCGAGAAAGGAGTCCTGAGGTTGCGAACCATTGACACAACTTCCGGATGCAGGAGATGAAACAGGACTCCATGAATCGTGATGGTCCTTTTGATCACCAACGCGGCTTCCGTCGTCCCATCCACCTCTTTCCATGGTCGCCAATGCACCTTGCCGCTAGGAGGTAGGAGGAAGGATGCAACCAACAACAATTCTTGCTGCCGAGGCAGGCTAGGAATGAACAGCCACAAACCGGGAGGTTCAAATTAAATGGAGTGGTTGCTCCCATGGTGGCGATGAGCGTCGTTTGGAATGCTGCCTAGTCCCGGAAGCACCAAACTCGCAAACGATGCATCCACGGAGGAATTCTATGCTTCATTGCACGTCCGGTGACCAAGGGGTGACGATGGTTGGGCCGCCAATTATCGTCGCCATTGCAGAGGGAACTTTAAGGAGGTCCTCGTGCACACATTCTGCAGGTGGAAGTGGTGGGGGCACGTGATCTGGTGATGGCCCTCCACTCTGCGGTGAAAGCAGCGGATCGGGTTGGGCACGAGCGGGTGACATGGCCCTCGCCCAGCATCTGAAGCAGCGGATGATGTTCGATGACTGGCGAGCTTGTGGGATTGATGGGGGGTGGCTAGTGGGAGATTGTCGTCTAGCCACCCTCCTGGAGTAGGAGCCTAGGGTGCATGAGGAAAGATGTTGAGAAGTCTGAGCAGCTGTGTGAGTGGCACCACCAACAGGGGATGCCAGTGACGGGTGGTGGTGCTGTTGTCAGGGGCTGCTGGTGGTGCAAATTTTCTGTATTCCCCATGCCTTTGTTTCTATTGACCGACTAAGTATTATGCGATTTTGGATAGTTTAAAATCCTGGTTCCATTATCCTTTTTTTCTAAAAAGAAGAAATTCAAATAAACAGTAATTCTGTAGATGTCAAAAATCTATTTGCATATGCACATGTACTAAAATTCAATAGACAGTAATTTCTTGTAAATTCATTTGAATTTATATTTACATCTTTATTCTAACTTTTTTATGTTTTCAGGCCATAAATGACCTAACCAAGGCATTAGAGTTCGAGCCAAATTCGTCGGATGTTTTACATGAAAGGGGTTAGTGTTTTCTTTATGTTTTTCCATTGTGATAAAATTCAATATTCCAAAATTTGTATGTTTCTTGTCTACTTCTTTTGCACTTGTCCTCTTGATTTTGAAATTTAATAAAATTCAGATGATTACCCAAAATTTGTGGTCATCCTCTTTTCTATCAACAACAACAACAACAAAGCCTTATCCCACTAGGTGGGGTCGGCTACATGGATCATATGACGCCAATTCGTTGATTCATGTTCATGAGATGCGACAGGGTTTTACGCTGTCTGTCGGGGCCTAACACAACCCTCCTCCTTTATCCGGGCTTGGGGCCGGCTATAAAACATAGGCGGAGTTCCTCTTTTCTATCACAATGAAAAAAAAATCCAATTTGGTTAACATTTACTAAATGGTGAAAAGTAAGTCCTTTCCATAGTTCGTCATATAAACAATATTATCTGGAAGTACAAGGCACATAATGTGAAAAGTTCAATGTTATATCTATGTTTTAAGTGTTAATAGGCACTTTGTGGGAGGACCTTAGATGCCCCTTTCATACCTTCCTTGGTCGAGGGAAACTTTAGTGTCACGTTAGACATGGAAGATCGATCCATCAATCGACGTGAGAGGGATGCAGGGGCAGAGTTCAGATATTTCATTGATTCTTTGATTGACTTCTTCACCACAAACTGTAGATTCACATGATTGAGCACAACAAATCGAGGATTGACAGATTCCTCGGTTCATTGGTCCACCATTTGGCAAATGTCCAGGCACCTCCCGAAGCCTATTAGCTGAGTCATCATTGACGTTCATGGGTGTACGATAGGGTTGCCCACTAGCCCTCATGCTCTTTGTGCGGACAGACAAGCGTCTTGCAAGACTGGCCTCTTTAGCATCTTTGTCGGGAACCTAGTTTCTTTCCTGCAGAATGCGGACGACAATGTTCTTTATTGAGGGCATTGTTCAGGAGAGTAGACGGATTGGTGGAGTTCTTTGGTGTGGCATTTGTCATGTTAATGATGCCAAGTCCTCATTCATTCCTTTTGGCATGGTCAGTGATGATGCAGCTCGATGTGCAATTGAGCTTCATTTCCCAATAGGTAGCTTGCTGATCACTTATTTGGGTCTTCTCCTCTCCGATTGACTCTCGAGGGTGGACCCCGATCATCGAGTGATTGGGGCATACATTTCATGGGTGGAGTTCGAGATCTTTAACACGAGGAGGCCAGCTCATACTACGATCTGTTCTCTTTGTGTTTCAAATCTGTTATATATCTATTCTTCAGATGTCTGTCTAGGTCTTGAGATGATTAGATTCTCTGAGGAGCAAATTTTTTTAGCAGGGGTCCACCTTGTAGCTTGACACATTGTCTGCTGCCTCACTTGGTAGGGAGGTTTGAGTGTCTAGGGATCTTTGCTATACCAATTGGGTTCTCTTAGTCCAATGGGTGTGGTGGATCATGGGGCTCGAGGATGGTTTATGGCATGTGGTTTTTATCATTTGCTACGGGCATGAGTGATCTTGAGAGTTCATGACCATTCTACCACCCGGGGCTTCATCTTTCTAGTGGGGAGTTGATGTAGGAGAGATAAGATATATTAAATTAGTTATTATTGTTATCTTTATCTTTTTAGATTTTTAGGTTATTTAGATTTTGTCAGTTATTGTTATTACCTTATCTTTCTAGATATGGGATTATTTTAGATTTGATTGTAAAATGGCTATAAATAGGCATAAACTCTTTTATTATTAATCAGTTCAATTACTGTTCAATTATTCCATTAAACCTGTCTTTTTAGATTTTTAGATTATTCAGATTTGTCAGTTATGGTTATTACCTTATCTTTCTAGATATGAGATTATTTTAGATTTGATTGTAAAATGCCTATAAATAGACATAAACTCTTTTATTATTAATCAGTTCAATTACTGTTTAATTGTTCCATTAAACCTGTGTGATTTTCTTTCTCCATGGATTTTGAGTCTTGGTGGATTCCGAATTTATCAAGCCATTGACGATGCTTTGATCTCCTCAAAAAAAAATTGACGATGCTTTGAACCATCAACCTCTTTCGAGATTCGTCCGAAAGTTGTAATCTCTTTCACTTTACGATGGTCCCGTGTGGAGATTTATCTCTTTGTCCCATTGCTCATCTTCTTTTCCATCATTTATTTCTTATTTTATTTTCCATTTAACCAAAATGTTTCCTTTATTTTGTTTTCTTTATTTTCTTTTATGACTACCTCCTTATCCTTTTTCTTTCTCTTTCTTTTCTCTCTCATAATTTGTTTTTTTTTTTTGAGAAGGGAAAGGATGACCACCAGAACTTACGGTTGTCATCCACGTATATATATATTAGTAAAAGATATTAGCATGTACAGGTAAAGTGCTCTCAAGAAGAGAGTGACAAAAATATGGAAATGGCTACCCAAAACCCCACTCCCGAAGAAGAAATGAAGAGTGGTGTACAATGTTATCTACCTGACATCTCTCCCCCCCAAAAATGGTTCGGTTTCGCTGGAGCCAAATAGCCCATGCACCGGCCAAAAACGCTGCCAGAAAGAGTCTCCATCGCTGCCTCTGTCTCCCATGAATCCGAAGAGACTGCCAAAATGCATCCGCCGATGCTGGGAAGCCATCCAAAAAGACCATTTGTGACCACACCTGCCGAGATATAGAGCATCCAAAAAATAGGTGGCCAACATCCTCCTCTGCCTCTCCAAAGAAAACGCAAGATGTGTCAGATAAGGGGGCCCATCTTGCCCTATATGCTCTCGTGAGCACCCGTCCACGCCGCAAGAGCCAAGCAAAGATCCTGACCTTTAGCAGTACTCTGGAGCGCCATATGAGTAAGCAGTCAGCTCTGAGTGCATCAGATACCAAGGGTTCCGGAAGAAGGCGATGGTAGAGACTACGTGCCGAGAAGGAGGCAGAATCCCATATCCACCCATCCGTCCTAGAGGAGTCCGGCCGTACGGCTGCAATCCTCTGATGCAGTGATAATAACTCATGAATCCTCTGGTCAGATAACGAAGAGCTGAAAAGTGGAGTCCACGAACCCGTGCCTGGACCACCAACCTCAGACCAAGACTCCGCAATGGTGGCCTCGGGATGTGTCGCTAGAGCCCATAGCCGAGGAAAAGAGACCGCAAGAGGGCTGTCAGGATGCCACTCATGACGCCAGAATGAGAAATCCTCCCCCGATCCGAGCAAGGGGGTCATGAACGGGCGCACCATAGGGAAAAGGGCTGCAACATTTGTTAGTTACATTTTTTTGTCTTGTTTTCTTTTTTTTTAATTTTATTTAACTAATAAGATGAGAATAGAACTACCTTCATTTGATGGTTATTTTGATAACGATGAATTTTTATATTGGATTTCCAAGGTCGATCATTTCTTTGATTATTGGGATGTTTCAGAATCTCAACGAGTCAAATTAGTTGTCAACAAATTTACAGGCGGTACTTTCCACCAGAAAAGTTAATAAATAATTACGAGTTTGTTATCACAAACAACTTATTCGGACATCGAAAAAGTTGAAAAATTTATTCGTCGAATATTTTTTGCCTTCATCATATTATTATCTTGTTTTTCAGCAATCAAGCAAGTATCAACAGGAGAGGGAAAAGTTATTGCAAGAAGTGCAAGTTCATTTGAAGAACATCAAGAATTCGATTGACAAAGTTCAACAATGATTGGATAGTATAATCAATAAATGCCTAAGACTCCTTCAAAATATGTGCAATCTTGTGAATATCAATTGTCTTTGGAAGTTGAAACTTATCCAATTGAAGAATCACAAGAGACTATTGAAGATATGAGAATCTATCAAGAACTGAAGAATTGGTTACCTAGATTTTTTGTCTAAGCAAAAAGAAAAATTTGTTAATGAGTTGGATGAAAATTTGGCATTAAATCCATCAGCTAACAAGAAAAAATTGGTTCAAATGCTTCAAGTCGATGTGAGATGCATCGAAGTTTTTGTCGACACCAAAGATTTTAATTTTATGCGGATTGCATTTTCAAATCAAGTTTTGAAGCTAATATCTTACTGCCCTACCCACCCATCACCTCCCTTCCTATTATGACCCCACAAACGTCATCCTCCCCTCCATCACCACCACCGCTCGCCATCACTGACCCCCAACCCCCTGCAACAACCCCACATCATTTTCAACCCGTCGACCTCACCTTGCTGGAGTCCTGCCGGCCATACACATACCCATGGCGGCCCGGGGGAGGGCACCCGCCTGCGAGTTTATCGGCGCCGCGCTCCTCCCATGGTCACGACTTCCCATCATGGCTCTCAGTTGGTGATGGCTGAGGCTGGTGACGCCTCCCCTCTGTCCTCTCAGCCAGTCACGGTGACCCAGCCTGCGACCACGCTTGCTGAGGACGGGGAAGAGTCAAGGACAGGCACAAAGGTCACGACTTGGTCCGTGGCATGCACGAAGAATAATATTTCAATCTTCGAGGCGTCGTCATCTGAGGCAGATGTGGCTGGCGACTCGGCTGCACTCGCTGATTCTGAACTCTTTTTTGGACATGATCCGGACATTATTGCTTTGGTGGCTCAAGCATGTGGTGTTAGGCGAAAACCCATCCGTAACCCAACTTCTCAGAAGGTCCGCAACCCCCGCAACCCAATTGCTCAAAGGACGTGCACCGTCCAGCTATAGGGGGTGGCCTCTGGGCTTGTGATATCTGAAGGATGATTTATGCCCTCCTTAGAAAATTGGGGTCTCATATTATGGGATGACCAGTGTGGGCACTTGGGATGACCGTTGTGGGCTCTTGTCATATGTCTTGTATGCCTGTTCATCACGGCATGGATTCAGGGGCCATCTTTGATACGAAGTGGTGTCTTAGAGGTGTTTTTACTGTCTTTTTATTCATGGCCTGGAAGTTTATTGGTCTTTCTATCAAACTTTTTGTAATCTCTACTATTGTTATTAATGGAACTTTTGGATGACTACCTTCTTGCTAGTCGTCCTTTCTCGTTTCAAAAAAAATATCTTATTATTTGGTACTTCTCCATGATCTAGTTGGTTTAAATTATTCATCTAACAAGTTGAGAAAGAAGACCGTTGAGAGATGTGAAGCATGATCCTCCGAATTCTATTTTCAGAGTTTGAGGTCGAACTCTTTTCAAGAGAGGGAGACTCATGTAGGAGAGATAAGATATATTCAATTAGTTATTATCGTTATTTTTATCTTTTAAGATTTTTAGGTTTTTAGATTCTGTTAGTTATTGTTATTATCTTATCTCTCTAGATATGAGATTATTTTAGATTTGATTGTAAAATGCCTATAAATGGGCATAAACTCTTTTATTATTAATTAGTTCAATTACTATCCAATTATTCCATTAAACTTGTGTGGTTTTCTTTCTCCGTGGATTCCAAGTCTTGAGTGGATTCTGAATTTATCAAGCTATTGACGGTGCTTTGAACCATCAACCTCTTTCGAGATTTGTCCGAAAGTTGTAATCTCCTCCACTTTACGATCCCCCCCCCCCCCCCCCCCGCTGCGTTAGGAGTTGTAGCATTAGTCCAACCGGTGCGCCTATTCATTGTCCCTTCACTCTGATCTAGGGAGGCTTTCTCTTTTCTCCTGACATCCTTCCCTCGGCTATGGGCCTTGGCGACGCACCCGGATGCGACGATGAGTCTAGTGACTCAGGCACCGGCTCATGCTCTCCACTCTCGGATCATCACTTCTTGGAGCTCCTGGCATATTTTTGGAGGATTGCACAGTTCTGCTAGACCCTTCAGGTCTTTGGTGGGTATGGTTATTAGAGCCTTTCTCAGCTTGCAGCCTCTACCTCTGCATTCTTCATGTCTCTTCATCCTTAAACACTTTTAGGACAGACTGCAAACTCATATGGCGCTCCAGGCACCTGGGTGCCATTGAAGGTCAAGACTTTGCTTGGCTTATGTGACATGACAGGATCCTCACTAGAGTATACAGATTACAGAGCGAGATGAGCGCCCCACACTCACACATCTTTCCTACTACGTGGCGAGGTTGAGGACAATAGTTTTGGTCCTAGATCGCACCATGGGCGCACTTCCACCAGCAGCGTAGACATTTTGGCAGTCTACCCGAGCTTTTGTCAAAGACCGAGTTGGAGAGCATTGTTGGTGACCTTTTTCACTGGTATCAGGTCTAGCGCAATCGGACTATTTTTTGTGGGGAGCAAGATCAAATTGTGAATATTGCTTCTTTTCTGGTTAACTTATGTACATCCCTCCTTATTTTCCTGCCCTCCTCTTGAGAGCTTACACTTGTACATATTGATTGTTTTATAGTAGTATATACTTAGATGACAACCACAAAACCAGGTGATCATCGTTTTCTTAACTGTGAAAAGAAACTAAGTACTCATGTTTGTCATCGTAAGATTTTTATAATTTTGTATTTTCCTCTTGAAAAAATGTATCTTTTTTTCTGAGAATACCATGCATGGTTCATCTACTGTTAAGCACTATTTTCATGTCTACATTTTGTTCAAGTAAAATGTTAACACTTCATCCTGGGTGATGTTTATAGGTATTGTTAATTTCAAGTTCAAGGATTTTGGTGCTGCGATTGAAGATCTATCTACTTGTGTCAAGTCTGACAAGAAAAATAAGTCTGCCTATACTTATTTGGCAAGTAGAATTTAATCTTTCATTCTTAAAATTTGGACTCTAATTTTCAGAAAATTGATATACCACTGGTATCTCACATCTCTATTGAAGACTTTTCTTGAACAATGAATATAGGTTCCATCTAACATAGTTAAGCTGCAGGGTCTTGCTTTATCAGCAGTTGGAGAGTACAATCGAGCTGAAGAGGCACATCGCAAGTCTATAGAAATTGATCAAAATTTTGTTGATGGTTGGACTCATCTTGCGCAGGTATTTACCTTGTGAATGATTATGATGGTTGGATTCATCTGTTATTTTCAGTTGTGAACTTTCTCATGTTATTCTTGTGTATTGCAATACTAGTAGAAGTTATCATTTGCTGTACTTGACCACCACTAACAACAACAACAACAAAGCCTTATCCCACTAGGTGGGGTCGGCTACATGGATCTTACGACGTCAATTCGTTGATCCATGTTCATGAGATTCGACAAGATTTTACGCTGGCTGTCGGGGCCTAACACAACCCTCCTTCTTTATCCGGGCTTGGGACCGGCTATAAAACATAGGCGGAGTTTAGATGGATATAACCATATAAAAGTTATTGCAAAAGGATGCTATGTTTTCTCTTTAATTCCTGCATGACATACTGGAAAAGGAATGAATAGGTGTATGTAAAGTAAATTTGAAATCAAAGGACATCACTGAAACATGAAGTTATCATTCACATTATTACATCCTCATCATTAACAATCACAACTGTCCATCATACCTGAGGAATAGCACAAAATCGAAAGATTGCAGGGTCCTTCAAGGCAGACATATACTTCAGGCAATCCTCACCATGTACCAAAGCATTAGTTACCATGTCATTCAAGCACTGCACTGATTTTGCGAAGTTTTTTTCGTATTTGAAATCCTATAATTATCCAATAAAAGGTAGCATTAGTCTTTATCAAAACAATTAGGATGGGACATGGTATGCCTTATTTGCATTCATGGTCATGCAACTTGCATCACCCGGTGCACACTTGTTTGGGATAAATGTCTATGTCATGTAACACATGGTTTTTTATGCACTAAAACTGTTGTACAAATATTTTTCACAATGGTAAATGCACTAAATTCCGGTTTCATTAGAAAGTGCAACCTTTGTAGAAGAAGTAACTGCTCGGTTATTCCTTCATTGCACCAAATACATGAGCAATAACTCGTAGTTTAATCACATACATCTTATATGTGCACTACGAATCTGCAGTTGCAATTTAAACAAAAAACTGTGATGTAAAAAAAATTAAGATAGCAACTATACTTGTGAAGACATGCACTTACATAAGCCAAAAGAAAATGTTTACTGCTGAAAGTAGCATGACGAGACCATGTGAGAAATATTAAAATCAAAGAAGAACAATGAAAAATGTGAAAAATAAATTACATGTAATGAAATAGGTGAAAAGTTAAACCTCTAGTTTTTCAGCATATTTGCTCCAAATTTCGCGGGGCCAGAACATTCGTGACTTCGGTATCTCATTTATATCTTCTAAGTAATCTCTGATAATACTTGACCACCCTTGGGATTATAAACCCAAAATAAAATAGATCTGAAATAAAAAGAAAAATGAAAAGTTACCTTGAATGAGACAAGATACTCACTACTAGGCCATCTTACCTGTGTGTGCCCTGTTGTCACTTGAAACTCTGGTCCGTGCTCGACCCTTATATTTATTTGGTGAACCTCAGTGAAGTGAGCTCTGACTAATCTAGATTGAGGTAGAATCATTAAAAGTAAACATCTCCTAACGGTGGCACTTTCGATGTCCGAACTTGTCATTCAACCCACTCACCAGTTGGCAATTCAACTGTTCTCTCTTTTTTTTTTCTCTTTTGAAGTAATTCAACTGTTGGTTTCTAATCTTCTGCACTATGTATCTATTGGGTTTGGCTTTTGTATTACTGTTTCCTTTATAAATAAGGTAAATGGGAAAATAAAAAACTTAGTGTATCTCTTTATCTTAAATCAACACAAATTTATCTGAAAGCATCTTCAAAATAGAGATACGGTAAATGCACCATGCTTTCAGTTGTCAGTCATTGGATAATAAGCACTGTATTACATTCATGAATGATCTTCTTTATAAGGGATTCTGTCATAGTTTATATTAATGGAAGAATCTGTTGTCTTGCATTGTTTAGAAAACTTTATTCGCATAAAACAGTACGCCTCTATTATGACTGTTGAATTTATAGCTTGTAGCCCAGCCCTTGTAGTTAATGTTTCTGGGATGTGCATATCTTTTCCTGCAGTTCTACAAGGATCTGGCTAAATCAAAGCAGGCTTTTTCTTCCCTTGATAAAGTTCTACTTGTTGATGCAGGGTATATTGCATGCCTTCTTTTTGTTTGGTAACATTTGCAAGAATTTTTCTTTGTATCTTCTAAAAAAAGCATGTTCAATATTTCTATTTCCGGCTATGACTATAAAAGCATACTCTAACCTTTTCTTCTTGATATGTTTCTTAGATGTGCTAAAGCATATCACCTTCGTGGCCTACTTCACCACGGCATGGGACGGCATAAGTAATGTCTCTTCCATTTTTTTTCTGATGTTATATATGAAAAAGAAAGTATACCTTGTGAAGAATGTTGAGCGTTATGTTCTGTAAAGGCAAACAGAAGAGTCTACAATGAGACTGCCACCATAAGCTTGATACTTGTGACCTTCTAGTTTCATATCTAAACATAATAGCTTAAGCATTGAATTTTGTAGACATTAAAATTCAAATGTACTAACGACTTGTTTGTTGGGCCAACTAGCTATTTTTTTTTTTTTGAGAGGCCAACTTGCTAGTGGATTTTCTTTTCTTTTTTTTGGGGAGAAACTAGCTAGTGGATTGAACATTGAAATAACGAAGTCTCAGGACCAGAATCGCCCCTGTCGGGTATGCCTCTATGTCTCTACTTCGAATTGAATGAATCATGGACTAGTAGTCTTTGGAATATCACATTTAAGACCCAAAATAAACAAATGAACTTTTGTAACATGAACAAGGGATATCTAAACCATATATGGCTTAAGTTTCTTAGATCCTTCAGGGTATTTGTGGTGTGTCAGATGGTTGCTTTTTTGTACTAGATCACTTGTCAAGGACAGCCCGGATTTCCTGCTGACTGTCCAGCAACGGGAGCCATAACAGAAACAGTAAGTCATATTATTGGTCAACTCCATCCATGACAAGGTCTTATAGGTCTTGGTTGGCCGAAGTATTAAATTGTAAGATCGAGTACAGCCCTGCGCGCAATTTTTTGAACAAGAGAGGTTTGATGCTTTTGAATCCTTCACGTTCACGGCACGGTCCTGCTCGCCAAGTTCTGTAAACACAGAACTTTGATAATATTCAGAAGAAAAGATAGAAATCCAAAAACATGTTGTATAAACTGCTTCATTGACTATTGAACCGCTCACAAATTATTACTGTGGTTGTCCAGATAAATTTCTTTTACAAATAACATCTTTTTATATTTTTACTTTTGTTTGTCTATTGCAGGATAGCGATAAAAGATTTATCTCTTGGGCTGAATATTGAAAGCACAAATATTGAATGTTTGTATTTGCGTGCTTCGTGCTATCATGCTATTGGGGAATATGTTGATGCGGTACTATTTTACCTACCTTTTTAATCTCCTTCATATTTTTTCATGCTTATTCAAATGATATCTGAATAATACAGTAAAGAAGATTTGAGCAGAAAGTGAAATCTCTGCCTCGAGTGAATTATAGAATGTGCTGTTCATATTAGTTAACACCATTTCCTATTTAGGTATCCTTATGATTTTTTTTTTGGAATTTTGTTGTGAAGTTATTGAGCACATTATATTTTTAGAATGATATTATGATTGGAAATTTCTGTTCTAGAATTAACATAATACCCATTTTAATATGGGGTGTTTCGGCTTCTAAATTTGTGCTTTGCTACAACTTGTGCTCGTTTGCATGCAGTCTTTTTTGCGAGGTGGTTTGCCAGCAGTTTTGCCTAATACACAAAGTTTTTCTTTTATATGTTTAGGTGAAGGATTATGATGCTGTTCTGGACTTGGAACTTGATTCCATGGATAAATTTGTACTTCAGTGTTTGGCGTTCTATCAGGTACTTGCTAGGCCATTTACTTTTGATGGGGCCACTATATAGTTTTCACTTTATTCTTTTTGATACCTTCTGCTAACACTAGTATGCTGCACAATGTTCTACTTCTCTGTTTCTTGTTTGGCTTTCTGTACCAGTGTAGATTAAATGCAAATATTAGCATTCTAGGATCCTTCTTTCTTTTGCTTTTTAATTGTGATGTTTGCTCATTCTACGTACACTTCTTGCTACTCTGTAAAAAAGAACTGACATTGATCATCTTAACAAGAGTATTTATAACAAACTGCTGCAGAAAGAAATGGCTTTGTACACAGCTTCAAAGGTCAACAGCGAGTTTTGCTGGTTTGACATTGATGGCGACGTTGATCCACTCTTTAAGGTATCGATAACCTTATGTCCACTATAATCTTGTTTTCTTTTATTACATTTGCCTTTTTTTTTTGAAGTGGAAATTACAGTATCTTTTAGGGTATTAACAGATGCCATTTTAAATTGATCTTGTTCCCATATTGATTGGGCATTTTTCCACAACCGTCTTCCAACCATACCAGTTATCCCAAGTCAGCCCTTCAATGCCATTTTGTAACTAAACAGTTTTCCATCTTTTATTGTAAAATCTGTTTAGCCAATGATTAATGGTTTGCAATCGAATGGCTTACATGGCTGTCACATCAACAAGTTTCTTTACACCATATCAACATAAAAAAATAACAAATTAATGAATGAAAGAATGAAAGTAAATCGGCTCCTTCCCTATCGAGTGCAAATAGGGAGAGAGTCGGGGCGCTGTCATCTTATATTGCTATCATCGAGTAGTCACCTGTTGATGTTGATGTTGTCAGTAATGGTAAAAAATATCCCTCTTTAAAGTGGTGACAACTGGTGAGTGAGCATCCGCAGGGAAGGCGACAGCGTCCATGGGTTAAAGAAAGAGAAAGGGAGTGAGAGTAAAAGCTGAGTCATTTGTTTGTGGTGCTACTGATGGCGTTGATGGCAGCCAGGATCTCGGGGGAGTCGCCTTCTGTGGCATTGTTGAGGTCTTGACTGTTGGATACCTCCATGCCAAAGAGAGAAATCCCAAATGCTGAAGGTCATGACCAAACACTGAGTCCGTGAATGAGATCTGGAGAAGAGTCGAGGCTCAAGTCATGAGCCTTTTCCTTGATACATGGCCACTGGTGTCCCCACTCTTGCTCTGACAAAGCTGAACAGAAGATATCTTACTATTGAAACCTCCACCACCACCACCCATAACCCAAATTGTTATCCTGGACATGCTCAACAAACCTTGAAGCTGGAGATTAATGTTATTAGAGGAAGACAATACTAAGCAGAGCAAAGTTTAGTTTTTTTTTCAGACACAAGTATCTCTTCACTTTGCTTAATATCTGAATCGAGGCTATTGATCTCGCCCATAGCAGGATAGATCTCGCCCATAGCGGTTATTTGGGAGTTCATCAGAGAGAGTGGAGGACTTTCGGCCGATCGCCATATTCAATGCCATCTATCTTTTGGTGGCTCGGGTATTGACCGGCTTCGGGAGGTCCTCCCGCACATCATCCACCCGACGCAATCAGCTTTCATCCAGGGCCGGGCTATCACCGACAGTTATACCATTGCCTCGGAGATCATCGCTCATTGGAGGAGGACCGCCTGCCGCACCTTCCTATGGAAGGTCGACTTCTCCAAGGCTTATGATACGCTCTCATGATATTTCCTTTGGCATTGTCTGCAGGTCAGAGGATTCCCAGAGGACTGGATCTCCTGGATGAAGCGGTGCATCACTACCGCTTCTTTCTCCGTCCTAGTTAATGGGGCGAGGTCGGGAAACTGGGTGCAGCCACAGCGAGGGGTTCGCCAGGGCTGTCCATTGGCTCCTATGCTCTTTGTCCTGGCGGTTGATGCTCTCGCCAGGTGTATTCAGGAGTCCTGCGAGATGGGCCTATTCAGCGGCTTTGCGGGGGGCCTGATCCCCCTCCTGCAGTACGCGGATGACACGGTTTTCTTTATAAAGGGTTCCGAGCAGGAGGCTCGTCGGGTGGCCATTCTTATTGAGCTCTTCGGCGCGATGTCCGGCCTTCAGATCAACCATGCCAAGTCCTCATTCATCCACTTTGGCATGGTTCTTGATGAGGCTGCCCGGTGTGCTGTCGAGCTACGCACACCCATCAGCTCACTGCCAATCACATATTTGGGCCTCCCTCTCTCCGATCACCATATCGGCTCCCGTGGGTGGACCCCAGTTTTTGAGCGCATGGAGCAGAGACTTCAGGGTTGGAGTTCACGCCTCTTATCCCGGGGGGGGGGGGGGCTCATCCTCCTCTAGTCAGTCCTATCGGCGCTTCCGACATACTTCATGACGGTCTTCCGGATGCCAGATCAGGTCCTTGGGCGGTTAGACTCTTTGCGGAGTAGATTCTTTTGGCAGGGGTGTGGCCCAGACCGCAGAGGTGTTCATCTTGTCGCATGGAGCAGTGTCTGTCGTCCCACCGGCCAGGGTGGGCTGGGGTTTCGGGATCTCCGCTATACTAACTAGGCTCTCTTAGCTCGATGGATTCGACAGATCATGGGACCTGAAGACAGTCTGTGGCAGTCGGTTTTCTTCACCTGTCGCATGGAGCAGTGTCTGTCGTCCCACCGGCCAGGGTGGGCTGGGGTTTCGGGATCTCCGCTATACTAACTAGGCTCTCTTAGCTCGATGGATTCGACGGATCATGGGACCTGAAGACAGTCTGTGGCAGTCGGTTTTCTTCACCTGCTATGGGCGAGATCTATCCTGGGAGTCGAGGACTATTTTGCCCAGTGGGCATCTTCTTTCTGGCGTGGGGTGGCGGCATTGATCCCTCGCGTGCGCCCATTCATGACCCCTACCCTCGGGTCAGGGACGGACTTCTCCTTTTGGCAGCATGACTGGTCCTTCGGGGGCCCACTGGCGGAGGCCTATCCTCGCCTTTTTGCCCTGGCGACACACCCTGGGCAATGGTGGAGGAGACGTGGTCGGGGACTCCGGGCTCCGGTTCCTGGACCCCTCTCTTCAGATCAGCACTTTTTGATCAGCGATTCTCCGAGCTCTTGGCGTTACATCAGAGGATAGTCCCCTTCCATCCTGACCCATCCAGGGCTGATGGATGGGTGTGGCTGTCGGACTCTTGGTCGGCGCGCCACCTCTACACTCGGTTCCTTCCTGACACGGTGCTGACGGAGGATTTTAGGACAGACTGCAGGCTCATCTGGCGATCTCGGGTGCCGTTGAAGGTCAAGATTTTTGCTTGGCTTATACAGTGGGATTGGCTACTTACGAGGAGGTATAGGGCTAGATGGGCGCCGCAGGCAGACACCTCATGTGTACTTTATGGTGAGGCGGAGGTAGACATCACCCACCTATTTTTTGCGTGTCCGACATCACGGGACATTTGGCAGCGCACGATAGTCGGGAGCCTCATCCCCTCCGACCCTGAGGCTTTATGGCAGTCCTTCCGAGTTTTGGTTCGACAGAGGCAGAGATGGAGAGCACCTTTTGCATCCTTTTTGGCTGGTTCTTGGGTCATTTGGCTTCAGCGTAACCGAATTATTTTTTGTGGGGAGAGATGTCAGGCTGAGCGCATTGTACACCACATCTCTTTTCTTCTTCGGGAGTGGTTTTTGGGTTAGTTTTTACACTTTTCCATCTTTTGTTTGCTCTCTTTTCGAGAGCTCACATTTGTACATGAGTTCCACTTCATAGTTTATATATATATGGATGACAATCACAAACTTTGATGGTCATTCTTTTTCTCAAAAAAAAAATATATATATATCTGAATGAGAATAAAATTACTGTATTCAGTTACAAAGAGATACATGGGACTATATACTATTAGTTAATTGTTGAGAAACATGTTTTCTCTTATTATTCACCAAACACTAGTGCCTCCTTATTTATAATAAATGTGGGTCATACAAAAAGGGAGAATATGCTAAAATATTACTCCAGAAAATCAGAGATATTATTCCAAAATATCAAGGATATTATCCCAGGAAATCTGGGATACTAATCTGAATAATATTGCAAAGATATGCAAATCTCAACACTCCCCCTCGGAGCGTAAATATCATTTAGTAAAGATGGAGTTTTTTTCTTGGGAAGTGAAATGTCAGCTAGTTGATCTTCAGTAGTCAAGTGTGGAGTGGATATCTTCGTAGAAGTAATAGCATCACGAATGAAGTGACAGTCCACTTCTGTGTTTAGTCCTCTCATGAAATACAGAATTGTGCGCCACGTTACAAGGTTTCCACCAACATAAATACAATAGCCAGTGGTTGATCTTCTATCTTCATTAGCTCCGACATAATCTGCATCAGAATAACTCCACACTTTTAAATGTCCATGATTTTTTAAGTGAAAGGCTTTTTCCTGGAGAGGCTTTTAGATATCGTAAATCCTGACACACCTGTCCAATGTGCTTCACGTGGTTCTTGCATAAATTGGCTTAGGCGACCAATAACATAAGAAATATCACAATGAATTACAATGAGATACAAAAGTTTACCAACCATAGCTCGATATCTAGTGACATCTTCTAGAATAGGATTGCTCAAATAAGCTAGAGGTAGTTGTGGATCCATAGGAATGGTGGCTATTTTACAACTCATCATTCCAGCTTCCTTTAATAGATCCATGACATTTTCTTTGAGAGAGAATGTGTCCATCATCAAACTGATTTACTTCAATGCCCAAGAAGTATTTTATTAGACCAAGATCTTTGGTCGCATGATTGTAGAAACTTCTTTGCTACCAAAATATCGCCAGTGTCACTACTAGATATTAAAATATCATCTACATAAACTATGAGGATGACTGAACCTTTAGAAGTATGTAAAGAGAATGCTGAATGGTCTGAAGAGGATCGACTAAAGCCGTATGAATTTTTCAAACCATGCTCTTGGACTTTGTTTGAGTCCATAGATTGCTTTCTTCAACTTGCAAATTTTTGAACACTCCCCATGAGTAATATACCCAGGTGGCTGTTTTATGTAAACCCTTCAGTAAGATCACCATATAAGAAAGCATTTTTAACATCAAGCTGGTGAACTTGCCACCCAGATTTGACAGCAGTAGAAAGAAAAATTTGAACAGAATTAAGGCGAGCAACTAGAGAGAAAGTTTCAAAATAATCTACTCTAAGTCTAGGTGTAACCTTTGGCTACTAAATGAACCTTGTAACGATCAACCGTCCCATCAGGGAGATACTTTAGGATGAACATCCATCGATAACCAACTACTGTCGCATTAGTTGGGAGGTCTACTCGCGAACTCAAAAAGGTTACAGGTGCTATGATCCTACTTCTCGCAGGTCCTATGTTAGTATTGTTGTTACCTTTTTCGAAGACACACCTTACTTTCCGAACCCTGTGAATAACCATGAGAGTCATCTAATTTCAATTCTTGACCCATCACAGGATCTACCGTCACACCTAAAAGTTTATAACCGTCGACATACTCATCAACCTCCACAACATGATTAGAGATAATAGAGTCCATCACGTTCAAATCCTCCACCAATCTGCCTCATCGTTTGGATATCTTACAGAATGAAGAAAGAGTCATAAAACAGTGCTCGACAATTTAAGAATTTTGTCAATTGATTGATCGAAAGAAGGCTAAGAGCAAACTTTGGAGCATACATAACATTATCAAGGGAGAGGTCACAATTAACATAAACCGTGCCAAGGCTCGTGATTGGAGAGAGAGAATCACCAGCAACTTTAACATTAAGAGGATTCGATAGAGATTGAGGGATGAGAAGAAAGAGGTATCAGCTGTCATGTGTGAGGAGGCATCCGAATCTGCAATCCAATCAGATTGAGAATTAGTAGAGAGAGCAAGAGTACCTGAATGATGCATTATAGCATCAACAGTTGACGAAGATCAATGTTGTCAAAATCGCGAGTGGACTCGTAGAATCGGACGATTTTAGGATCTCACCCCAGGAAAATGAGTCAACTCACGATGAAACTCGTTTTGAGCCAGCACGTGATAGAATCGTCATAACATCGGTGGGAATGGCGTCCCGTCGAGTCCAGCAAGAAATTTTTTTTTCTTTACTTGAGTTCGTCACGATGCCCTAATCACTTACTCATGCCCCAAATCCAAACACGAACTGATCCTTTCATTGGCTGCTCCACTATACTCTTCCCTTTACCTGAGTTCTGTGCAACGATGCCCTTTATCATGCCGTCGCCATTGCTTGCTGTCGCTGCTGCTCGCCGGCGCCGTTGTTCGCCACTGCTCACCTGCGCGTTGTTCGCCTCTGTTGCTTGCTGTCGCTGCTGTTCCCTGCAGCTGTTTCTTGCTGTTGCAGCTGGTCGCCGTCGCTGTTGCTCGCCGCCGCCGTTGTTCGCCGCTGTTGTCATTGTTGCTTCTGTAGTTTGCATGCTTTCATTAGCCATGCTACTGCATGAGCTCGCTGCTACCGTTCTCCATTCTACCTGTAGATATGCCTCTCTCCTTCCTCCTCTATCGGCCTCGAAGCTTCTCTGATTTTGCTTATGCACGTGTTGACTCCATCTTGAAAATGCCCCTGCTCGTGTGCAGGGGATTTTTTTTCTTTGGCTCCATCTATTATGTTTGTTTTTTTAAATAAGCTTATTTCTTGTTGTATCATTAACGTAGATTCTAATATTTGTACTAACAATTATGTTTATGGTTTGAGTGATATATGCAATCATTTTAGGCTAATTATTTCTATCTTATTTAGTTCTTAGAAATTTAATATATTGAACTTTTTAATGTTTTTTAATCTCGTAGAAAAGAAATCATATAAATATTTTAAAATAAAAAAACGTCCGATCCATGTTACGATCTCACGGTTTACGTTTGTAAGGATTGAGAAGTCTAATCCTAATGTACTACAATTTAAATATCTCAAAGAATTAACATTAATATTAGAATTAGATTACGATGCTAATATCTTTCTAAAGATTAGAAGTGCATTAAAATGACGGGAGAAACTTATCAAACTCACAAGGTGACAGAAGAATTTGCACCTAAACTAGAACAAGAACACACGAGTATTAGCTCAAGACTAAAAGAGTAAAACATTCACTTGGTCCAAAGAACAATACTGATTTCAAGAAAGACATGGATCCTTGTTCTAATTCTAGGAAAGATGACCATAAAAAAAATGAACATATGTAACATCTGCGTGATTTCAAGAAAAAAAATCAAAACGGACGTTCGTTATTAGTTACGGACTACCTCAGCTTTTCGTGTCGTCTTATTTACGAGTTTGACAACATTGATGGAGATGCAAACTCACTTATAGAAAGAGAACGAAGCGATCATATTCTTCTTTTGACATTAGAAAATCTGACTCATTAGTATTGGTAGCATGAACCTTTGGGTGATTGGCAGGATATCCAAACTTTTTCCAGCAACGATCAGAGAGATGATTGGATAACAGTGGTCACAAAAGAATTTACCACGTCCTCTAGAGTCGTTCCCTCGTCCACGTCCGCGACCTTTGCCTTTGTCATGGAAAATTCATCCTCACCCGACTCGGTCAGATGGCTGGGTATGGGTATCGAGCGCCTTCTCGGCGCGTAGTCTCTATCTTTGCTTCCTTCTTGCCTCCACCGACTCAGAGGACTTCAGAGCTGATTGCAGACGCATCTGGCACTCTCGTTTGCCGCTTAAAGTCAAGATCTTTGCTTGGCTTCTGCGACGGGGGCGGATCCTTACTAGAGTTTACAGGGCGAGATGGGCGACGCATGTAACATTCCCCACCAGCGTGTGATATTGTCCGCTCTGAGCCTCGGCCCGCACAGTTTTACCAAAACGCGTCACTTGGTGAAGGACATGCTCCCATATATACCCAGCATCTCTCTCGTGACTTATGCATGTGAGATTAATTCAAGGCATGCCTCATGCATCCTTCCCCCCTTAAGGGACTCAACGTCCTCGTTGAGTGATCGCACCCCACCATGCACAGAGGCTCACGCAGAGTGGCTCTGATACCATATGTAACATTCCCCACCAGCGTGTGATATTGTCCGCTCTGGGCCTCGGCCTGCACGGTTTTATCAAAACGCGTCACCCGGTGAAGGACATGCTCCCATATATACCCAGCATCTCTCCCGTGACTTATGCATGTGGGACTAATCCAAGGCATGCCTCATGCATCAAATGATCATAAATCTTAGTTACGTTTAGCCATTCCAAAACTAAAATCGGCAAAACCTCCCTCCTTTACTTTCTTGTGTCATTAGCCAACACATACAAAAGATGAATATATATTCATCAAAGTTTAATAAAAACTAAGATATGACATTCGCATATGATCATTATATATTTTTAAAAATGAAAGTGGAGAGAAAATAAAAGTGCTCCAATGGCTCGACTTCTTCTATATGCATCAAAGACAAGCTTTGAGTCGACTCAACTCGAGAACTTATAATGATCTGAAAAATTCAACAAGGGTAATGTGAGCAACAATCGTTTCTCAGTGAGTGGAATAAATGTACAACATAGGGGGACAATACGAATGCATATAACATTTAAATAATCATATTTCTTTCATATGAGAAAACGTTTAAAGCATAACTTGATACGATGCTCAAGAACAATGCCTTGAGTGACCGGAACAATATATGATAATCAAAGAAACGAGATCAAACGAATTTTCAAGGCAGCGGAATATCAACCTCAAGATTACAATGAACCAAGCAATCGATATTATAAATAGATGGATTTAACCACAAGATAGCCAACCTTGTAATTAACAGCGGAAGTTCCCGAAGAACGGGTTGCAGGAGTTCCCTCACAGCAAAGCAATTAAGCCATAATTTTCATAGATTCAAAGATGTCTAACATAACAATGAGTAACAGTATTTATAGGCCCTAGAAATAGAATTTGGGCTGAAAGAAAATACCCTAACTTAGCCCACAAGTAACCTAACTAATTTAACAAAATAACAAACTCAATTTCTGTTAAATCCTCATCAGCATATTCCATATTTAATTAATTCCGAAAATTTCAAATAAATATGGTTAAACCATGATTTATTTGGCCCAAGTTATGCTGACTCTTCATGCGGCCCAATTTATAACCCGTTGAGAAGTTGGATCTGATCTAACTCAATCTTGTAACGGATCAATTATAAATTCCAAGCATTCTTGATTATCTTCAATTTCCTTATGCCTGAGATCCACACCATTATCTTGATCATCCAACTTTGTTAGAACAATCTTCTATTGCCGGCTGCAATGTATGTGTTTCCTGGTTCATATCATTCCCCTCCTCTTCAAAAGGATTCGTCCTCGAATCTGCATTCACAATAAGGAGAGTATATCCATATTCATATCATTTCCCTCATCTTCAAAAGGATTCGTCCTGGAAACTACATGCACAATACGGAAAATATAACCTATCACATATGTGAATTTGTTAAATAATTTAGGACACGTATAATGAGGATATTGATACTTCCCTTTCATGTGTCTGATGACTACATGATGCATCTCAATGATAATTGCAAGCACAATTTCTCATCCATACCATCAAGTTAAGAGCCTGCAAGTGCAGAGAAAGAAGACATAAGTATTATAAAAAGTAATGTCTCTCATACTCACCTGGATGAAATATCTTATGCCCATGAGATGATGGTATTTTAAGAAACAAAATGCGAAACTTTGGAGACCTTCCCTTGTGCATAAGGATCCTATCAAATGAAATGTGGAATGTATGCCATGGAACTAGAGTTCTAACAAGGAAATTGTTAAATAGTTCCAAAATAAGGACATCTTTTCCCTCAAAATAAAATGGATCCTTAAAATCTGCAAGTGAAATATATCTGTAATGCATCAAACAACTTGGCTTATAAAGGGAATCATGCAAGTCCTTGCAACAAACCAAAATATCATCAAAATTACTTTGCAAATGACTGCTATTAATCAAGATATCTCCAAAGAAGTTACTCTCAAATCTTTGATGAAAATTGCACAAAAGTCTTACTAATGCAAATGCAATGAATTTTCGAATCATGATGTGAAAATTATATGAAAGATTGCAACCATCATCTGCAAAAATAATCCTAAGAAAGCACAAAGATAAATTTAAAGAAATGAATAAGGTAGGCTCAGAAAATCTTGAAATCAAAATCAACCAATCAAAAGTACTCAGGACTATAAAATATTCATTCCAAAATTTCACCATATGGCTCAAATAAAGTGTTTCAGCACTCAATGAAGAACAAAATGGAATGGAAAATTCAGATCTAATGTTTGCATGCCACTCAATTCTTCTCTCAATTAAAACCACAGACACATCCAGCAAATATAAACTTTGAAAAGTAAGAACTGGTCTTTTCAAACTAGTTGTCATAAACTCAATACCTCTTTTAAATCCTTGCAAGAGAGAATTTATAACTTCATGTACTCCACTCAAATGATCATGTAAATTATTACTATAAATCAAAATACCTCCTAAGAAAATAATCACAGATCTTTTGTGGGAAACACGCAAAGTTCCAATGGATGCAAATGTCTCATTTGTGATGTAAAAATCATATGACAAGTTGCAATAATTTTTTGAAGAAATGTTTTTACTAAGACACAATGGTTGGTTCAAGGAGATGAATAAGATTATACTCTTATCAGAAAATCTAAATATCAAAATAAGCCAATCAAAGATGCTCAATATTAGAAAATATTCATTCCAGAAATTCATTGTAACACATAAATAAAATGAGCCAGCACCCAACAAATATGAAAATGAAAAGGACGGATGGCATTGAACACCTCTCTCAACTAAACCTTGCAAACTAGTCACATCCAACAAATATAAAGTTTCAAAGCAAGGAGATGGACCTTTCAAACATCTTGTCATATACTCACTACAGTCTCTTTTAGATCCTTGAATGATAGGAAATATAACTTCATGTATTCCACTCCAACATATCTGCATGGAGAAATCAGAATCAAAAGACAAAAGATGGTTAGTATTAGGAGAAACATTACTGAACTCTCTTTCTTTTGCCTCAACACTCAAGTCCTTTTGCTCATATCTCTCTGGAGGTGGCCTCTCTAAACACTCAAGATCTAATCTTCTCTCATTCTCACAACTCTCATAATACTCAGCATCTAAATGTTGCATTTCAATGATTTCAGAAAGTGGCCTTTCTAAGCACTCAAAATTGTTGTGGCTCTCATTTTCATCACTCAAGTTGTGGCACTCATATTTTTCATCTTTGCCTTTCTCACAACTCTCAGAACTGTTTGGAGTTGCTGAACAATCAGCTTCTTCTTTCTTCAAGTGTTGTTGTGTAATCGAATTTTTCCTCTCAATGTTGTAGGCTGCTACACGCTCTTTAAGTTGCATCTGCTCTTCGTATACTTCTTGAGGTGGCAATGGTGCTAGAGTGTATTTCCTCCCATCTTTGCGACATTTATAACGGTTGGTAGCACCATCATGTGTCACACATCGATCATATTGCCATGGTTGCCCCAAAAGGATATGACAAACATGCATTGACACAACATCACATAATACTTCATTCGTAAATCTTCCAATTTTAAATGGCACAAGCACCTGTTTAGTCACTTTGACTTCTTCTCCATCGTTTATCCACTGAAGTTTGTATGGTTTTGGGTGCTTTAAGGTTGGTAGCCCCAACTTCTCCACCATGTAATGGCTAGCAAGGTTGACGCAGCTTTCACTATCAATAATCAATCCACAAGTTCTGTCCATAACACAACAACGCGCATAGAAAACATTTTCTTGATCATGACTTCTTCCTCCAATCAGAACACGCTTATACTTTCTCCAACTTCCATCATCTTTCTGTTTCATCTCTTCATCATGTTCATCAGGAGTACGTTGTCTTTGACAATTTCTTCTTTGATTTGGTGGTATAACTTGTTGTAGTTGTGCAATTTGAACATCTACTTCATCATGAAGTTCAGTAATCATATTTTCAAGATGTTGGAAATGTTGCGTCATGACTTCCATCATTCTTCTCTGATCAATTGCTTCTTTTCTAGAATTAAGCTCTTTGTCCCTTCCTGTTGGCATTGTAGGAAATTGCTACCACAAACGTTAGTAAAAAAAACAATCTCACTACCTCACGTGGTGACACTCAGTAGTGACACTCGTATTTTATCTCAACTCTATTTGGTTTTTTTTTCAATTGTACTTACCACTCAGCCTTTTTCCTCTCTTGAACCCTCCAACAAGTTCTAGGAGAACTAATGCAAGTCAATACAAAGGCAATATGTGATTGAATCAACCTGATTTATCAATATGATTGCAAGATCAAAAGAATACTTGAGGTTGATTTTAGAATAGATATCAGAAAAAAAAGATTGCCAAATAAGGATAGATGTGTAATGAATTGATTTGGAATAGAAATCAGGAAAATGTTGTCAAATAAGGATAGGTATCAAGAAATTCAGAATTGGAATGAAATCAAATATCACCCTTCCTTGAGTCAAATTGTTCTATTCTCAATTTTCTTTGCACTTTTCTCCAAAAATAATCCTTCCTTTTTTTTTCTCTCCTATTTCTTTTTTTTCGGATTTTTTTTTCAATTTTTTTTTCTGTTCTTCTCTTTCCTCCTTTCTTGCACTTTCCTTTTCAGTCTTTTTTTCTATTTTCGGAAATTTTTTTCAGAAATTTTTTTCCTACCTTCCCTTCTCCTTTCTTGCACTTTCCTTCTCGATCTTTTTTTGTTTTCAATTTTCGGATTTTTTTTGAAACAGCAACAAAACTTGAGAATAAATAAGGATGACGGCTAGGGTTTCAACAACAAATAAACAGATTTATTTTTGGATTTTTTTTTCAAATCTGCACCAGATTTGACCAGATTTGAAGGATAGATGACGGCTAGGGTTTGAAGAACAAAAGAAAACAATTAAGGAAGACGGTTAGGATTTGAAAAACCAAACCAGAATTTTCATTTTTTTTTCAAACTGCAACAGATTTTGAAGAATCCAAGGATGACGGCTAGGGTTGAAGAACAAACAAACCAGATTTTTTTTTGCAGAATTTTGGTGTTTTTTTTTTCTAAAAACTGAAACAGGGGGAACAAGATAATGGAAGATAACTAGAAAATCGAATCGAAAACGCGGCTCTGATACCAACTGATACGATGCTCAAGAACAATGCCTTGAGTGACCGGAACAATATATGATAATCAAAGAAACGAGATCAAACGAATTTTCAAGGCAGCGGAATATCAACCTCAAGATTACAATGAACCAAGCAATCGATATTATAAATAGATGGATTTAACCACAAGATAGCCAACCTTGTAATTAACAGCGGAAGTTCCCGAAGAACGGGTTGCAGGAGTTCCCTCACAGCAAAGCAATTAAGCCATAATTTTCATAGATTCAAAGATGTCTAACATAACAATGAGTAACAGTATTTATAGGCCCTAGAAATAGAATTTGGGCTGAAAGAAAATACCCTAACTTAGCCCACAAGTAACCTAACTAATTTAACAAAATAACAAACTCAATTTCTGTTAAATCCTCATCAGCATATTCCATATTTAATTAATTCCGAAAATTTCAAATAAATATGGTTAAACCATGATTTATTTGGCCCAAGTTATGCTGACTCTTCATGCGGCCCAATTTATAACCCGTTGAGAAGTTGGATCTGATCTAACTCAATCTTGTAACGGATCAATTATAAATTCCAAGCATTCTTGATTATCTTCAATTTCCTTATGCCTGAGATCCACACCATTATCTTGATCATCCAACTTTGTTAGAACAATCTTCTATTGCCGGCTGCAATGTATGTGTTTCCTGGTTCATATCATAACTCATTTCACATAATTTTTCAAATCATATGAACTTTTACATAAATACAAATTATTCAAGATATCATCATATTCACAGTTAAACTCCACACATGTGTCATTGCACATACTCATCATGGGTCAATACGTATCCCTCTATGATCATGGGTCAATACGTATCCCTCTATGATCATGTGTCATATAGTTAAGCAGAGCTTCATAATCTAGAGTATCACATACGCAGAGCAAATCATGGGTCAATACGTATCCCTCTATGATTGCGTGTCATACAGTTAAGCAGAGCTTCACAATCAAGAGTCTCAGATACGCAAAGCAAATTATAGGTCAATACGTATCCCAATCATGATTGTGTGTCACCTAATCATGATTCTCATATACGCAGAGCGATCATGGGTCAATACGTGCACGCAGAGCAGCCCCCAAAGGGCAAAGACACTCGATATACGTCCCAAAGGCTTCATGTATATCGAATGCGGTCCCAAAGACCTTTTTCAAACAGCATGGCTAATGAACACACGGAGTTTAACAATATCAAAATATACATGTCATAATCTCATATCATTATCAAATAAAACTTATTTTAACTTCACAGGCATTGTTCCCTGAAAACATTTTCATGTAAAAGGTTGTTCCATCTCATATAAAATCATTGAAACATATCATAAATACTTGCTTGAAATAATAATAATACTAATAATATTTGCTTGAAATAATATCATAAATAAAAGAACTATCGTATAACATTTTGCTATGTTGTAAATTTACCCACTCACCTTGTACTTTATCCTTTCAAGGAGGTTTACTAGATTTTTTTCCTTTCACTTGTAGCTTGTTGGTTCCCTACAAGCAATGATGTCTTTTTACTTTTCCATCACTAGTAAAAAACTATACAATGCATGCTCATGATGCATGAATAATTATACACCTTAGAATGCATGTAATTTCTTCTAAGTATTCATTGTTCAATCTCAGGTGTCTATGTCCATAGGCTATTACACAGTTCAACTACTTATTTCTACCCAATCTCCTAAAACTTAACTAGGTGCTGTCTCAGGATTTCAGACTGAGTGATTCTCAATAAATAATTCATAATTTCTTAACCACATGAGCAAATCTTATGATTCTGGATTAATTAGAAACTAGACATACTAAGGTTTCCAACCCCCAAACTTCATTTACTAATTCCAAGTAAGTCATAACATTTAAGGCAATCTTACCTAGGGTTTGTGCCCTGGCAGACTATGTGTCATAGAAAGATTAATTTATATATTTCTTCGTACTTGTCCATTTAACTAGGGCATAATTTTTCTGAAAATTAGACTTCATTAGTATTTTGTCATAAAAATTAGAGAATTTAACTCGCTATATAGACTTATAACAAAAATAGTTAATTCGGGTCGCAATCTGTCAATGTCCTGGAATCTGACAAAAGCATCATTAATAAATGAAAAATTCATTTCTCCGCCTCTACACATCCAAATTGGATGCTTCCACTTCTCACCGAACCCTTGTGAAGTATACTTTAACATGTATAAATTTCAAACCCTAATTCTATTTACCCTAATCATACCCTAATCTACAAGGCGAACCTGTCTATGACTCGGAACAGAGTGAGCAACCTACGGTTCTCGGTTCATAACTTCCTCTATAGAAGTTCTTTTTGTATGATTCTTGTGGTCATGGAAAGCTAACATCGGAAGGATGAATCATGAAAATTTTCAGGATTTATGAAGAACTACTCACGAAGCCCGGATAAAGGAGGAGGGTTGTGTTAGGCCCCGACAGTCAGCGTAAAACTTTGTCGAATCTCATGAACATGGATCAACGAATGCGGAATGGCGTCGTATGATCCATGTAGCCGACCCCACCTAGTGGGATAAGGCTTTGTTGTTGTTGTTGTTATGAAGAACTACTCACGAAGATATGATCTTATGAAGTTGTGGGTCAGTTTTGGATCCGCAGATTCACCCTAACCCGGCAAACTTGTCGAATTTCCTCTGGCTGTTCGGCAACTGATCTGGTCTTGAAAATTTTTCAGCTTGCAGATAATACGAATAAATGGTTTATATATTTTTTCCAGAATTTTAACACGTCATATGACGGTTTGAAAAAATCGTTTTCTAAGCAGCTAGTGAGCTGCCTGCTTCAGCTGCTTGAAACCCTATTGGTTGAAATGAAGGTCCAATCATATTATTTGGTTAAAAATTAGTGTTAAACTTCTAATTAACATTAGTTAATCATAATTAAACATATTTATTATAATATTTACAATTATTATAATTTATTCTTAATAATCTTATATAATTTCTTTATAACGCTTATCGATAATTTAATTTTGATTATGCTTTAATCCAAGGGTTAATTGCTACATGCAACCATGACTATATAAGCATCTAAACTTACTTAAAATGCTCATTAAAAGTAAGATTATGTTGAAATGATATTTGTTGAGCACGTCCGTGACAATTCTCCCCTCCTTAAAAAATTGTCCCCGAAATTTAAAATATGTTGTGAAGGATAAGAATGAACACTTCCTTCTTATTTGGTCATTTTCACTTCCAACTTTCTCTTTACTTGAATGAATTTTTTTTTATAACACAAGTACTAAAGGAAATTTTCATTTATGAAGTTCATTTTCCCACATGCATAAGTCACGGGAGAGATGCTGGGTATATATGGGAGCATGTCCTTCACCAGGTGTGACGCGTTAGAAAACCGTGAGCCCAGGATGGGGGCAGAGCGGACAGTATCACGCTGAGTATAGAGGTGAGCCGCTGCGCTACTCTGATACCAGGTGACGCGTTAGAAAATCGTGAGCCCAGAGTGGGGGCAGAGCGGACAATATCACACGCTGGTGGGGAATGTTACATATGGTATCAGAGTCACTTCGCGTGAGCCTCTGTGCATGGTGGGGTGCGATCACTCAACGAGGGCGTTGAGTCCCCTAAGGGGGAAGGATGCATGAGGCATGCCTTGGATTAGTCCCACATGCATAAGTCACGGGAGAGATGCTGGGTATATATGGGAGCATGTCCTTCACCAAGTGTGACGCGTTAGAAAACCGTGAGCCCAGAGTGGGGGCAGAGCGGACAGTATCACGCTGAGTATAGAGGTGAGCCGCTGCGTTACTCTGATACCAGGTGACGCGTTTTGATAAAACCGTGCGGGCCGAGGCCCAGAGCGGACAATATCACGCTGGTGGGGAATGTTACAACGCATGCGGATACCTCCTACATTATGTGTGATGAGGCGGCGAAGGATGCCACGCGCCTGTTCTTTAGCTGCCATGTGGCTCGGGAGGTATGGTCTCGGGCATCCATTACGGGTGTTCCATTGACGGTGGCGGACTTCTGGCAGAGCATGAGGGCGTTGGGTCCACAGAGCCTGAGTTGGAGACTTCCTGTGACGACTTTTCTTGCCGGTGCCTGGGCTATTTGGCTTCGGCGCAACCGGGTCATTTTTTGTAAGGAGAGATGTCAGGTGGACAACATTGTATACCACATGTTTTACCTTCTTCGAGAGTGGGGCTTTGGTTAGCACATTTTGGCTCTTGCCGCTCTCCACCAGAGAGCTTCTCGCTTGTATATGATGTTTCTTTTTGGTGATATATATATACATGGATGAAAACCAAACTGGTGATCATCCTTTCTCCTCTCAAAAAAAAAAAAAGGAAAATTCCTTTTCCTCTTCCACGTGTAGCAAGTGCAGATGCATCCGTATGAGGAAAGACATCATCAATATGGGAGAGCCGAGCATAGATTTCTTCAGGGGTCGGAACCTGTGTCATCAATTGATCCTTGACTGATTTATATTCAGGACCAAGACCGGAGAGAAATTGAACAGTTCTAATTTGATCACATTGTTTTGCCAACACTTTGATATCAGCAAAAAGAGGCTGATAGATATCCTGCTCGTTCCAGAGGTTAGTCAATGTTCCAAAATAATTTGCTAACGATTGATCATATTTCTTGCATGATTGGATTTCTTCAAGGACCTTGTAAAGACGAGATATATTGCTTTTATGAGAGTGAAGTTTATGAAGTACCTCCCACAGTCTTGGCTGGCTTATAAATCATGACCTGTTTAGCAACAGATTCGGCCATGCTATTGAGCATGGCAGAGGCGACCCAATCATTATCAGCATCCCAATTTTCTGTATGTTCTTTAGATTTGGTGAGGATACTGTGGGACCTTACATAGCGCTCAAATGCCGTAGACAACACTCAAATGTCGTAGACCAGAGGAGATATTGATACCGAGTGGAGTGCTGACGGTGGATTTAACACTAGAGTTGCTAGACTCAGTTTTCTGATTGGCCATGTTTGAGCACGATGGGTTCCATAGAGAAAAAAGTCAAGCGCCGATCTTGAGAACTATGGATCTAGGTCGGAATAGACCTATCATCCATCTAGATTGAGGAGGAGATAAGGAGGATGAGGAGGAAAGGGAGAAAATGGCGATCAAATATACCATGTTGAGAATACGTTCTCTTATTATTCACCAGACACTAGTGCCTCCTTATTTGTTAATAAAGGTAGGCAATACAAGAAGGGAGAATATGTTAAAATATTACTCCAAAAAATCAGGGATATTATCCCAAAATATCAAGGATATTATCCCAGGAAATCTGGGATACTAATCTGAATAATATTGCAAAGATATGAAAAGATATGCAAATTTCAACATTAATAAATTGAAAAGAAAGAAGGAAATAAGTTGAAAGGCATCCTGACATACTGTTGCTGCTCAGTGCCTATCCAGAGTGTGGCCGCCGGGTGTATGGGCACATAGATTATGGGAACTTCAGGGATAGCTCCTCAAGCATGGAGACATCCTTCTCATCCTTTTAATCGTGAGGTTCAAGATTGCACCGGAGATGGCCACTTCACTGCTCCTTTCTCGTCAAACAAAGCCGGAGTGGGTAGTCTACTGTCAAGTCAACCAACCTCCACGACTACTATTACATCATCCAGTTAGTAATTTCACCCTCACAATGCTGCTGGCTGTGGCGAATAGCCTGATCTAGTACTAGATGATTGCCACGTTGAGGATGCACCTGGTTCAACTTCGTTATCTTTTAATTTCTTTTGTTAACATGGAAGAGAGATAATGACATGGAAATCACATAATTTGTTCAACTGCAAATCATCGATTGCGGTTAAAAGGGCAATAACACAAAACAACAAAATATGGAGGATTGTTTCATCACAAAATGAAGTTGGGAGACTGAATTGGGATACAGGGATATAGTTGAGGATGATTGCGAAATTTTACCATGTGATTGGCTACTTTACAACTCCGCCTATGTTTTATAGCCGGTCCCAAGCCCGAATAAAGGAGGAGGGTTGTGTTAGGCCCCGACAGCCAGCGTAAAACTCTGTCGAATCTCATGAACATGGATCAACGAATATATTTGGATACTAATAGAGCGGAATGGCGTCATATGATCCATGTAGCCGACCCCACCTAGTGGGATAAGGCTTTGTTGTTGTTGATTGGGTACTTTACAATCAATCCTCAAAAACTTTACGGCCAATCATACTTCTTTTTGAAGGAATTAATCCTTGATCTTACTATGTAATTTGGTTTTCTCGATGTAGATATTCTTTTTTCGTGCATTTGTAATAACCAGTTGTTGAATATCAATATCCATTTCCTATAAAAAATGATCAGTTTTTGTTGAGTTGACCTGCATGAAGGCAACTCCTGTTGAGAACTTGAGTTGTATTGACTTGTTATTTTAAATATTAAGGAGCAGTCATAATATATTATGTCTCTTAGCTTTAGTTAGAAGATTGCATTGGTGCCAGTTAAATCACTGTATATGTACGACATCATCTAGAGATCATGGTTGCTCGTGCATAAGCCTTGTCAGGACAAAGGTGGGGAGACTAGTAAATCATGGGTGTAGGTACACATGTAATTCTCAGTTTTGACTTACATGTCGAGAGTCGTTCTCGATGCGCAGCCTCTACATTCGCTTTCTTCCCACCTTTACGCTACCAGAGGATTTCAGGACGGACTATACACTCATCTGGCGCCTCGCGTACCGCTAAAAGTCAATATCTTTGTTTGGCTTTTATGGCACGGACGGCTTTTTATTAGGACCCACAGAGCACGGTGGGCACCACGTGGTGACACCTCGTGCGTTCTTTGCAGCGAGTCAGCCAAGGACATCACCCACCTTTTCTTTGATTACCTCACATCTCGGGGCATATGGCAGCAGACTACTATTGCGACCACTCTTTCGTTAGATCCAGAGTCCATGTGGCAGACCTTCAGGGGCATGTTGCGTTAGAGACAGTTGGCGAGCACCATTGACAACCATTTTGGTCGGTGTTTGCGCCATTTGGCTACAGCGCAACCAGATCATTTTTTGTGGGGAGCGATGTCAGCCTGAGCGTGTTGTACACCACCTCTCCTTTCTTATTTGGGAGTGGGGTTTTGGCTAGCTTTTTCTTTTGTAACCTTGGTCACCTTTTTCCTGCTCTCCGTGAGCCTAAACTTGTACATTTCTTCATAGTTCTATACATTGTTGGATGACAACCACAATTCTGGTAGTCGTCCTTTTTCTTCTCAAAACAAAATCTGAATGACTATTGATCTGAAAAAGATCATCCCCCCTTTCAGAACAAAAGTATTCTGGATGATGGGTTCCAAAAGTAAATCTTCATACCTCTTGGTATAAATTGTCGATCACACACTTGCCTACCTCCCAAGGTCACTCTCAGGGTTCGCAACTTTTACACTTCACCGAACGAGCCTCCTTGCATTCTGGGTTGGATGGGCCATGAGGACAGACAACATTCTTCGAGCTCAGTTCTTCTTGCATTCTAGGGCAAGGACCTTTCTTTGGATTCTCAGGTTGACGCTCAACCAAGTGGCCTCTCCTTTCTGGCGTTGTGTAGCAGCTTTGGTCCCTTTAGTGCATCTGCTTATGATGGTTTCACATGGTCCTTTAGTGGGTTGGGGGTAGCATCCTTTCTTCTCTTCTCTTCTTTTTTTTTTCTTTTTGAGGAATTGAGGGGAGCTGTAAAGCAGCATCTTTTGTTCTGATTTATCGTAATTGTCTTTAACTCTGAAGTTGAAATATGGTTGATGCATATGGTTCAACAAAATCCTCTCTTAATTTATATTGCCCTAAAATGCCAACATTGGTGTTGTTCTGACCATTTGTACTGCACTTTTGACTTGATCATGTTTGCAACTTTTTCAGATCAAGGATTTTTTATCTTTATCATTGGAGTCTATAGAAACTGCAACTATGTGAACCTTCTTATTGCCTGTACTCCGAGATTTTCAGTTGCCAAGCATTTTGTGAATTTAATATGTTCTAGTAACATCTATTTATCGCCACAACCTTTGTCCAGGAATATTGGTGCAAAAGGCTCCATCCAAAACACGTTTGTGAAAGAGTCTTCAGACAACCTCCTTTACGGGAATCTTTAAAGAAGGGCCGCCTTAGGAAGGAAGAACTTATTTTGACGAAGCACAAACAGATTCTTCTACAAGCAGCCGATTCTATCGGACAGAAGGTCCAATATGACTGTCTTGGTTTCTTGCACAATCAACGTCAGGTGATTGCCATTTTGTCATTAGGTTTCTCGAAATATTGTCTGCTCGAATGTCTCCACATGTCTGCATCATTTTCATAATAATAGTGGTTTATACTTTATACTTGTTTTGACAGATTATCCAGGAGTTGCCTTGCAGTGTTCATCTTGATAGCTTTTTTATGTTAATTATCCGAGTAATATATCATGTTATGTCCTAGATAGTGAGTTTGGATGTTTATTTATTTACTGAATATCTTTGGTTTGTTATTGGTTCCATGTCATAATCCATAGTTTATCCCTATTGTGTTATCTATTGTTATTCTTGTAAACCTGCTTTAGATTCCGTAACCCATTGGGAATGTTGATTACCACCTAGTCAAGTTAGCACCTGGTCATGAAAACTTAATCATCATACTGGTCTCAAAATTTTTAAACATATTGTTCTCGTAATTTAATGGATTGGGTATCTAGCATGTGTTCAGACAATTCCTTTTATTGTAAAACAAATTTCTCCACCGATGGAATCAAATGTTTAATATATTTCAAGCAGTTGAATATAAAATATCTGGGAAACTCTCCCTCTCTTGGGTGAATGGGCTTTGTAAAGAACGCCAACTTTCTGTTTTAGTTTCATGTATTAACATTTGCTGCCTCAAAGAACATTTGCAACTTTGTGAGAATAAATGTTAAATTCTGAACCTTCTGTAGGGATTTGTACCAGTCATATTTTGCTATAAAATTCTGATAACATCTCTGCTCCATGCGTCAATTCATTTTTGTTGTGGTTTGAACTTTTCAGTATCGAATGGCTGGATTAGCAGCTATTGAAATTGCACAGAAGGTGTCAAAGGCTTGGCGCTCTGTTAGAAATGCAAGTAAGAACGGAAAGAAAACAAGGAGAAAGGAAAAGTTGGCTCCAGCAAGTGTAAACAGAGGGGGCCCTTGTTGTAGTACAAGTGGGCCATCAGATTCTTCTGCCTCTTCAACTGAAGACAGATATGCCGCAGCACGTTCTCTTTCTTGGCAAGATGTTTACTCTATTGCTGTTAAATGGAGGCAGATTTCTGAACCCTGTGACCCTGTTGTTTGGGTAAACAAATTAAGGTTCGGGGCTCCTTTCTTCATTTCAATTTCTTTCTAAGTTTCTTGATTTCCACTTTTCTTCATTCAAGAGTCAAGTGCGAACATGATAGTCCAATAGTGTAGTTAAACCACTGATGCACAGTGTTTCTTGATATTTAACAAGGAATCTAATATTTAATTTGAACCAGCACTCTGTAAAATAATTTTCTTCTTGTTTTTATTTTGGCACCTTCAAACTCCCTGCGAATAATTTCTTTGAGACAAGTGCTAGATTGCTCCTTCCATTTTTGTGTTCCATCCATAACAAAAGTTCCTGTTTGTTATTCATTATGTCATAATGACCTTTGACGGTTGCATACATGATGGTTCCTTTATTTCTTAAAGACTGTCTTATTAACTTGAACTTCATTTTTATTTCATGTCTAAGTTAATATTGCATGACTAGGTAACCAGTTCTCCATCTGAAAAAGAAGAAATAATATAACAAGTTTGCTTGTTACTTCTTTTTTTTTTTTTAGCAGAAAAAGGATGACTACCAGAGTTGTGGTTGTCATCCAGCAATGTATATATATGAAAGTATGAGAAGATGTACAGGTGAGAGCTCTCGGAGAGAGCAGCAAAAGGTGACTAAGGTCACAATAGGAAAACTAGCCAAAACCCCACTCTCTGATAAGAAATGAGATGTGGTGTACAACACGCTCAGGCTAACATCGCTCCCCACAAAAGATAATCCGGTTGCGCTGAAGCCAAATGGCCCAGGCACCGGCCAAGAAGGTCATCAATGGCGTTCGCCAACTCTGTCTCTGATGCAACATGTTCCGGAAGGTCTGCCATATGGACTCTGGATCTGACAGAGAAAATGCCGCAATGGAAGTCTGTTGCCATATGCCCCGAGATGTGGGGCAGTCGAAAAAGAGGTGAATGATGTCCTCGGCCGACTCGCTGCAAAGGACGCAAGAAATATCGCTGTGCGGAGCCCAACGCGCCCTGTAGGTCCTGGTAAGAAGCCGTCCACGCCGTAAAAGTCAAGCAAAGATCTTGACTTTAAGCGGCACCCGAGTACGCCAAATGAGCTTGCAATCCGTCCTGAAATCCTCTGGTAGTGTAGAGGCGGGAAGAAAGCGAATATAGAGACTGCGCACCGAGGACTCCGATAGCCAAACCCAACCATTTGACCTGGACTGGTCCGGACGTATCCCGGCTAATCGCTGGTGAAGGGCCAATAAGTCGGTGAAGCGCTGATCTGGCAAATGTGCTCTGAAATGGGGAGACCAAACACCGGAGCCTGACTCCCCCTCCTCGGACCAGGTGTCCGCAACCGTCGCCTCGGGGAAAGTCGAGAGGGCCCAAAGTTGGGGGAAAGCCTCAGCAAGAGGGCCACTAGCAGTCCAGGCGTGCCGCCAGAAGGAAAAATCCCTCCCCGAGCCAAGGGAAGGAACCATAAGGTCACGTACCCGCGGCGCCACGGCCGCTACACCCCGCCAAAAAGATGATGCCCCTCGGGGTAAAATGAATCTCGACTCCCAAGATAGATCTCGGCCATAGCAGATATCGAACACCGAACGCCACAAAGTATCCTCTGGCCCCATAATCCGCCTGAGCCAACGAGCTAGAAGAGCCCAATTAGCATACCGTAAATCGCGGACCCCTAGGCCCCCATGAGAGGCAGGCCGGCAAATACTGGACCAGTCAACTAGGTGGACACCGCGATGATCGGGGCCACGCCCCTGCCAGAAAAAGCTGCTCCTGAGTGAGTGAGTCTAAACGTCTGAGAACCTGAGCTGGTAGTGGCAGGACCGACATGTAGTACGTCGGAAGGGCCGAGAGCACCGACCGTAGTAGAACGAGTCGGCCCCCGCGCGACAAAAGACGTGCACTCTAACCGTGAAGTTTGTGCTCCATACGCTCAATAACTGGCGTCCAACCTCTAGAGGCAATGCGACGGTCTGAAAGCGGAAGTCCCAAGTACGTGATCGGAAGGGTACTGATCGGTGTATGAAGCTGGGATGCACACCGATGAGCCTCCTCCGGAATCATGCCAAAGGGGATGAACGAAGACTTGGCATGATTAATTTGGAGACCAGTCGTCGCGCTGAAAATATCCAAAAGTATTGCGACCCGTCGAGCCTCCTGCTCGGAGCCCTCGATGAAGAAAATGGTATCGTCCGCATACTGGAGCAGAGGTACGAGGCTGGTGGAGAAATCACGGAAAAGTCCCGCCTCGCAGGAAGCCTGGGTGCATCTGGCGAGAGCATCAACATCAAGGACAAACAGCATGGGAGCCAAAGGACAACCCTGTCGGACGCCCCTCTGAGGCTGAATCCAGTCCCCAGAACGGGTCCCGTTAACCAGGACCGAGAAAGAAGCGGAAGTGATGCACCGCTTCATCCAAGTGATCCAAGTCGCCGGGAAGCCTCTAACATGAGGGGCATGCCACAAGGACCATGCAATGGTATCGTAGGCCTTGGAGAAGTCAACCTTCCATAAGAAGGCCTGAGTGGAGCTCCTCCACTGGACAGTGATCTCTGCTGCAATGGTGTAGCTGTCGGTGATGGATCTGCCTTGGATAAAGGCTGACTGCGCAGGATGTATTAGTACTGGAAGAACCTCACGAAGTCGATTTGCCAATACCCGAGCCACCAGAAGGTAAATGACATTGGATAGGGCGATCGGTCTGAAGTCCTCAACCCGCTCTGCCGGGGTGCGATTCGGGAGCAGGAACAACAAGAATCGGTTGAGACGCTCAAAGCCCCGATTCCCGTCAGTGAACTCCTGAATCACCGCAACAACATCATGATGCACCAATGGCCAAAACTCCCTATAGAAGAAGACGGGAAAACCATCAGGGCCAGGGGCCGCCTCGCTATTGAGGTCCCCAAGGGCCTCAAAAATCTCATCCTCTGTGATCGTCTGAATCAGTAATGATGACTGAGTGTCGCTCAGCCGAGGAATGTCACCAGGAGCCCACCGCCAAGGGCTCAAAGGCTGCCGGCGAGAAGTGGAGCGAAAGTAAGAAGTGATGGAATCCCCAATGTGCTGACGGTCGGAGATCTGCTGCCCCTGTATGATTAACTGCTCAATCCTGTTCGCCCTCCGGCGAGAGCTAGCATATAAGTGAAAAAACCTGGTGTTGGCATCCCCCTCCTGGAGTCAGGTTTGACGGGATCGTTGTCTCCACTGGGTTTCCACAATCCTGTCCTCCAGCTGAATCGTCTCCTGTGCGCGTTTGCGCTCATCCATCTCAGAGTCAGTGAGATGTCGGGAATCCTCAGTGCGGTCCATCCGAGCTATGACCTCGAGGGCGTCCGTCCTACGACGAGCCCGATCCTCCCTGATCCGCCGACGGTGCTGACAGAGGAATGAGCGCAAACTGGATAAGCGCATCGCTAAAGTCCTGGCAGCAAAATCCGAGGGTGCCACCCTCCGCCACTGGTCCTCCACCAGCTGTCGAAACCCGTCCTCCAAAAGCTATGATCTCTCGAAGCGGAAGAGGGAACGCTGAGTCTGATCGTCGTTGGACCTCCACAGGAGGGGGGTATGGTCCGAGAACGGACGATCAAGAGCCTGAACATCCGCCAGCTGATGAGCCTCCGCGAGCTCAAGAGAGCCAAGAAAATGATCGATCCTCGATCTGGCAGCCGGTGCAGCTGTGCTCCTCCATGTGAATCGACAGTTGGTGGCCGGAAAAACAACCAACGACTGTGAGTCAATGAAGTCACGAAACTCCTCCGCACCTTGGTCTCTCCCCTGGCGTCTGACTGGCCGGTCCTCCATGTCAAGGGTGACATTGAAGTCACCCCCAATCAGCCACTGAGCATCAGGAAGGTGGGCGTGGGCCTCACGAAGCTCCTCCCACAATGTGTTGCGTAGGGACGCCGAGCAGGTTCCGTAAACACAAGAGATAAGGTAGTCAGTGTCATCCCCTGACCTCCGCAGATGGGCTGTCACCGAGAATCGGGCCGTCCAAGAATTCACTGCTGACAGAAAATCCGGCCTCCATCCAATAATGCAACCACCAGACTGCCCCACAGCAGGCAACGAGAGATGCTCCGACATGCGGGGGGCCCCCCAATCTGCCCCCAGATCCCCAAGCTGCAATCTGTCAGCTTGGTCTCCTGTAAAAGGGCGACGTCCACATGCCATTCACGAAGGTAGCGGCCCAAGGTCCGCCGTCTCCCGGGGTCACCCAGCCCCCGAACATTCCATGTAAGGACCTTCATTGGATCACAGAATTGATCCCTTGGCTGAGAGAACCTCCAACCACCTCGGAATGGAGGCGGGCCCGATGGCGTGTATGTCGCAACCCGGCCCTGCCAGCCACGAGGCAGACCTCCTCATCATCATAGCCAGGTAGGAGAGAACAATCTGCTGATGTGAAAGTCGGTGGGGTACCCACAGGGGGCAGCGACGCAGATCGGCGACGGTGTCCCTGGTCACGAGTTTCAGACATAAGGGCCTCATGCGAATCTGCAGGCGAGCCCAACGTCCCGAGTCTCGACAATAGTGGCGAAGGGGAGCTCTGCGGCAAGTGTGGGGGCGGCGAATTCGAGGTGGCTGTGGTGCACCTTCGCCTACGGCGGTAATGATGGGTAGCCGTGGCGGATGAGAGAGGCAATCGAGATGATGATGGGGAGGGCAGGACGGTGTCAGACCTCCTGGAGGAAGTCGGTGACCATCGGGCAGAAGGGGGTGGGGGGTTGAGGTTCTGTGCTCCAGCTTGGACCGAGGATGGCGGCCCGTCTCTCGTTGGCTCTCCATCGGATTGGTGCCCCCTGCCCTCAGCATCTAAGTTACAATCGTGCCCCTTGTCGCCATTGTCGGTGTCACGGTCGTGACCCATATCTTCAGTGGTGGCATCCCGGCCGTGCAGCATATCAGTGGTGTCACGGCTGTCCCCCTCAGCATTTCGATTGCGACCGTGCCTTGAATCTTCAGAGTTGGTGCCACGGCCGTGCATCGCATTACCTTCAGAAGTATTGTCCCAGCCATGCACACCGGAGTCACAGCCGTGCCTCTTGATATGACTATTCCGGCCCTGTGAACCCCCTCTCCTAGTGGTGCGGTCGAACGACCTGCTTTCAGTACGGCCGTTGCGGCCGGATAACGCCCCATCATGCCTGTGCAAAACACCATGCTCTGGGCCGGTACTAGCGGACGGTGAAGACAAGGCAGCTTGTGTACGGGTGCCGTCCGTGTTTGCTGTTCGTGTCCTCTGGACCGCCGATGACAGTTGCTGGCCGGCAGCGACCTCGGCCCACGAGGCGGCACGCGCGATGAGCTCTAAGCGTAGCATGAAGGTACCGACACCAGCGGTGAGGATCATCGATGTCGGCAGGCAGCAGCCCGGCAGGATTTCGACCTCAGCTGTCATCGTCGCCAAGTCCGGCGATCCAAGAGGGGGAAGGACGACAGTAATGGGGTCGCCGATCTGTCTCGCGATCGTAGTCACGACCTCCGGCCGCTAAAGGTGGAGCGGGAGGCCATGAATGGCTATGGTATGTCGTTTCCTCGGAGGGGCGGGCGTCGCACCATCCTCCATCTTCCATGGGCGCCATTTAACCCAGGAGTGAGGCGGGAGGTTTGTTGGTGATGATAACAGGGCCTGACGCTGCTGTGACGACCCGGGGACGACCAGCCACAACCCTGCCGAGACCCGGCTGAGGTGGAACGGTGGTGACTCCCCGACGCTGGTCACAATCGCCGTGCGAAGCATCGCCAAATCAGGGGGGAGCCAGTAGTTTCGCCAACGATGCATCCCGTGAGGAAATCGACGTTCCGTTGGATCTCAGACGTCCATGGAACCGTGATGTGGTTGGGGGGGGGGGGGGCGCACAGTAGAAGCTGCTGCACTGCCCGCCGGCGGAGTTAGCTGTGGTCTTTGCAGCGTGGCGCGAGGGCAGTCCAACCTCCGGTGGCCCTCACCTCTGCATCGAAGACAGCGTAGGGGACCAGAGCAGCTCCGGGCGAAATGGCCCTGCTGTAGGCACCTGTAGCAGTGGATCGTCGGCCGACGACGGTGTTGACGGTAGAGTTCGTCGCCGTGACGTTCATAGGTCATCCAGCCATCTCCGGCGTCCAGTGCCCTGCGACGCATGGTGGGCGCGGCCGTGGTACTTTCACGAAGCTTGTGCTCCGGTCAATCAGCAGCCATCCGGTGTGGGAAAGGGAGAGGGGAGATTCCCGTCACCTTCCGCTGCACACCGCACCTTACCAGCAACTACGTCCGATGTGGGAGAGGGAGCGGAGGGCTCCTCGTCACCTCCCGCTGCACACCAGAACAGAGCCGCCGGAGAAGATGAGCCATGATCAACGTGGAGTGTCCGAATGGCCTGCCAAGCGAGCGCACCCAACTTGGCAAAGGCCACCGGGGTGTGAAAGTGGGCCGAGACAGAGAGAGAGGTGCCAGAAAAAAATGTCCGAGCAGGGTGTTGGAGAAGGAGAAGACGAACCAGGGAGGTTGAAGAACAGTGCCGGAGAAGACGAGCCGGACCGTCGAAGCAACCGGCCGGGAGAGCGTTGCCAGATACAACCCCCGGAGTAGTCACAGAAAGTTAAAGGAGGAGGAGGAGGGAGCAGACGCGGCGAGAAGTCGAAGACGCCGCTGAAGAACAGAGGAGGAGCGAGGCGTCAGGCAGCAGCAGAGCAAGCGACCACGCCGGCCAATATGGAGCTGATGGGAGGCCGGAACGCCATATCCAGGTCGAGAGAGGCGCCGGAGAAGGACGTTCCAGTCGCCTACACCTCCGCCGTGGAGCTGTCGCAAGATTAGGTCGCCGGAAACTGCAGGTGCTGGCAGGGGACCGCCGGCGGGGCCCCCGGCGAGGACTGCTGCCGTGCCCTAGGTGATCATCGCAGGAATGGTCCCATGGAAGATGCTGGAGGAAGAAGAGATGGGTGCGCCGGCGAGAGAAGGCGAACTGTGGCTCCGGTGATGAGGCGTCAGGTGACAGAGTGGCCGGGTGAAACTGTTTCTACAGTACTGTTGCCGTCCGGGAAGTTCGCCGGAGACGGAGGACGCCGGCGACGACGGGGGACGCCGGCGATGACGGGGGGCCGCCGGAGAGAGGCCCCCGACGACGGGTGGGCCTCTATGCCCTAAGCGTTGCCGAGAGGACGCGGGAGCCCTGTCCGTACAGTTATCGGGTACCCGAGCCTAGTCCGCTGCTTGTTACTTCTTTAGGCCTATGCTTGAAGCAGGAGTAAGATATTCAAGATTTCTGATGCCTGCGTGAAATAGTACATCAAGGAATTAGCTTTCCCTGTTTTTCTTGTTTCTTTAATTATTTCTATAGGCTGCTAACATTGTCTGTTCACTTAACTTTCCTATAAAGAAAACATCTATTGGGCTTATCATCAACACAAGCCACTTGTATAATTCACCTAGGGAGGCGTTTGGCAATGGAATCATACTGGAACGAGGGTCTAGTAGTTGGTTCCGCCAAACATGAGAAGGTGGCTTGGTTCCCAAGGTGGAATCGGGACACCTTTAATAAGTTGAAACGATTCCAAAGGTGTTATCTTTTTTTTTTATTTGGCGTTGCTGTTTTTTTCTTTTGCCATTTTCTCTTTTTCTCTTTCTTATATAAATTAATGTGTATTAATCCATAAAATATTTATAATAACAGATTAATATAATATTATTTATTACTTATTATTTTATATAAAATTTTTAATATTTCATTAACTATAATTTATTAAAAATGAATTTTTATATTTAAATTTTATATTTTTAACAATTTTTTCTGTAAAAAATGTTTATTTAATACAATTATACTTTATATTTATAATAACTATTTTTAATTCAAACCCACTAAAAATTAATCCATCACATCTATTTTTTCCTATCACATCAATTCCCTGACTCATCATCGTTACGTTTCACTTCATCCAAACACACTTTGAACTAATATGTCAATTACGTTTCACTCATTCAAACACACCATTCAACTATTCACGGGAATCTTAGGAAGAATTACGGTTCCGTTTCCAAATGCAACTGAAGTATTTGGTTGTATTGTGACCTTGTCCCCGCTAAATATGCTGTGACCTTTTTTTCTCCATTACTTGGCTTCAAAAGTAGGTACATTAGAGATAAAATCTCAAACTGATCTCTAGAATTCTCTTCATCATGATTTTAATATCTTGTCTTCTGTTACAGACTTAAATTTTAATTTTGTTGCCATCTTTTGAAGTGTTAATTGTTCTGTTTGAAGCAACTTATATGTTCATCACTGATCAATACTGCGATCTAAAAATGTCTATTTTATGATTTCCATTTTCTTGTTATTGTTTCATATAACAGTGAAGAGTTCAATTCTGGATTTGGTTCTCATACACCAATGATTCTTGGTCAAGCAAAAGTTGTTCGATATTATCCCAACTATCAAAGGTTTAATGATAACTTTGATTCAAAATTTTAACTGTAATACTAGTAGAAATGTATATTTAGCTTTGTTTCTTATATGCAGGGCAGTAGATCTTGCTAAGAATGTCATGACCAATGTGAAGTACGCATATAATGCAGAGGATAAAGTGATTGATCTCTCTGGAGATGGAAAACTTCCAAAAGTAAGTCCAATTGGCATGCGATCCATATTTTCAGCAGGAAGAATGTTGTCAATGTCGGTCATTTGTTCACTGGTTGGCAACACTGTTGCGCATGTTTTTTTTCCTGATTTTTCATTTTTTGAAGATTGGTTATTAATATGTGATCTCTGTGAAGTTCTGGTGTCCATAGCTTCTTAAGTTCCTGAGTGATTTTTTTTTGTGGTTTTCAAGTTCCACAGGCAGCATGTTAAACAATGACATTTCTTAAGATCGACTACATTTTCACCATTTTCTTTTTTCTTGTACAGATAATGAATGCAGAATCATGCTCTGATCTCTATGGTATAATTGGGGAGACCTTCTGGGTTGGTACGACCTGTTACAGCACTGCATTTGAAGGGTACTACTCCTGTACTCTGTTTCCATAATTGCTTTCACAAATCTTGCATGACTGGAAGACTTAAGTAGGACAAGTGACTGGCTTAGCATTACTAACTGCATTGTTTGGTCCTTCGTGCTTCATCATTTGCAGGAAGCGCCTTGAAGGGACAAGAATTACTCTTCAAAAAATGTAATGTTGCCATCTCCGTCTTTCAAGAAAAAATGCTTCTTAGCAAAAATTTCATTCTCATTGTCAATCTGCAGGGATAAAATAGGATTTGACTTTGCCATTAGAACACCATGTACCCCATCTCGATGGGATGAATACAGTGAGGAAATGGCGGCAGCATGGGAGGTATGAAGAAAGTGGAGTATTTTGATTTTCTATACAGAATTAATAATAGCATTTTGGTCAATCACAAGAGGCCTCCTGGCTTGTGGAAATTAACCTGCCTTTCATATCTTCTGGATAAAATACTAAACATGTAGCATCTTCTGTCTTTCCATTGCGTTTCTTTTTTTTTCTTTCTCGTGTTAATAGTTTTTGGTTCGTGTGCAGGCCATCTGCAATGTATATTGTGGTGATCTATATGGTTCCAATGATCTTAATGTCCTCGACAGTGTGAAGGATGCAATTTTAAGAATGACATATTACTGGTATCTAAAACGCCTAACTGGTATACTGAAGCGGCCACTATTACAATATATATTTACACACCAAATTTCGAAATTTACAGGTACAACTTCATGCCACTGTCAAGAGGTTCTGCTGTTGTTGGATTCACTGTCTTGTTGGGGCTGTTTCTTGCGGCGAATATGGAATTGACCTGTAACATCCCGCCTGGCATTCAAGTTGATTGGGATGCCATTCTATCCCCCAATCCAGATTTGTTTTTGACGTCTGTTAAGCAATGGCTATATCCATCACTCAAGATCAACATGGCTTGGAAGGATTATCCAGATGTATCTTCGACGTTACCCACTACGGGCAGTGTGGTAGCTGCATTGAGTTCTTATGACTGATTTTGAAGTTATTGTGACGATTTAAGGTGGGTTTATCTTTCTTAACTCATGTTCTCGCTCAACATTGGAAAATCAAGTGTATCCTTAAACGGTGCTCCCTTTGCAGGTCAATTTCTGACAACTAAAGTATGTCATCTCTGGTAGCTTCCGGAATCCGGACATCAATTTTACGATTTTATCTTTGCATCATTTATAGTTATTCCCCTTATGTTTCGGGGAAAGTACTTTTCTAGTGTATTTCATTGTCCATAAATGAAATTATTGTACATTGAGCTCAAAATCAACATTTATATGCACTCCAGAGAAATAAATACACTTGTATGATGTAGGTTTTTGGTGACTTATAGATGAAACAGTAATAATTATTTGTGTTGCAATGTAAATTTCAGAACTTGCTTAGTTCATCATGCCAGCAAATTATTTTCCATATCTTGAATTGTTTGGTATTGTTTGACTTGGTTTAAATGCGATGATGAAATGACTCGATATAGAATAAAGTTTTAGCCATAGTACATTAGAAACGTAATTTTATTTGAGTACATCATAATTTTCTATAAACGAGCTACAATGTGCATATTAGCGTCAAATGTCATCGTTTAGTACATATGATTAGTGCTATGAAATTGATGCCACGAAAACTAAATATTATATTGATTTAGTAATTTAAGCGAGCAACTTCCAGTGCAACAAGTTTGCCACAAATTTCAAAACTTGTGAAAACATTATAGTGAATCATTACCAAACGCTAATAATTATAGAACAAAAAAAAAGTAGAGAAGAATTTTTTCTTGTCCCACTATAGAATTCGGACAATACATATTATTCTTGATTACTCGTGAAAACATTATAGTGAATCATTAATAAGTCTCCAACAGTGAAATGAAACAAAATGATGTCCGAGACGTAATCCGTTCTCCCTCAAAATAAGGTTCTTTGTTTAATTTTTGTGTGTACTAACCCTAAACACGGAGGATCCGTCCAATCAGATGAGCCAAAAAACATGAAAACAACAGAAAGGACCTCCATAGAATATATCTGCCAGAGGGATTAAGTAACAGTAAATAGTAACAGAGATTTTAACAATGTCCCAATAAACTCCATGTCCTATTTAATAGAAATAGCCGGGGAGACACCAAGGCCACTAGATGACCAAAAGACCAACCACCACCGAGGCCACCAGTCCTCCAACCACTGTCGTCACCTTCTTCGCACCCTCAGCACCACTCTGCATATTAGACGCAAAAAGAAAAAAAAAAAGAAAGAGTTCAGCAATTTCTCAAATTTTCCATACAATTTTTTCTGTAGACAACTGAGAAAATATTATAAATGGAGCGGGATGGATGAAAGTTGCAAAGATCTCGAGGGATCTCTTCCCCTCTATTTCTTTTGTTACTGTTTTGGTACTTTTACATAGGCGGCAATACCAATCCACCAATGCTTAAGTTGGATAGTCTATCTTAGGGTCCTAGGCACAGGCAGGCGCAGATCACGTGAACCCTGCACGGTATCCAACGGCCAGGATCCGCCAGTCCCGACTGCTTTGACCACAAGTACAAGAAACGAAACCCGACAAGAAACTAATAGATATATAAATTTATTATCGAACAAAAATTTCCGGAACTCGAAAATCACACGGTGTCCGATTTCATGAGACCTAGTCGGTTTCGACGTACGGCCACCGTATACTCCGCACCGGGAGCTCGTCTTAGCCAACGGCTCGGATTCCAGACGACGCGTCCGGAGATCGCTTCCGGGAGCTGTCATTGTCGTTGAACCGCATACGATGATGGGTCAACACCATTGGAGTATTGGTTTACCTCAGCATTTTTGTATACTTGTGTTTGCTGCACTGCGCCTCCGCAACGAAAGGAAGGAGAGAGGAAGGATATATTTTTGGAGAGATAAAGAGACACTTACGGTATCAGCAGCTCCGACGCCTGGGCCGGGAGCGGCGGCTCCGTTGGACGGTGACGAGGCGCTCGACGATGGAGGGCTGCCACCTGACGGTGACGGGGACGGCGGGGAGCTCTTCTTGCTCTTCGTCGGTTTGGGTGCCGGAGCCGAGGGGACCTCTGCGGGCTGCGGCGGGGCGACGACCGGGGCCGGAGCGGCGGCTACGACGGGTGCTGGGGTCGGAGGAGGCAATGCGGGTGGAGGAGAAGGCGGGGAGCTCACCGGGACGGCTGCTGGGGGAGCGGCATTGGGGGCGGAGGCCGGAGGTAGTGATTTGGCGGGTGGCGCGGCGGTCGGGGCCTTGGAAGGGGTGGCAGTGGGAGGGGAGGACTTTGACGGGGCTGCAGCTGGCGATTCAGACGGCGCGGCAACAGAGGAGGAGGTCGGCGGGGCTGCCGTTGGACCGGCTGCTGAGGACGAAGTCGGCGGCGCCGCAGCAGCAGCGAGGACCGCGGCGTGGGAGGACGTCGGGGATGCGGCGGGGGACTGGGCAAGGGTGGAGGAGGACATGGTGAGGCAAATCAGCGCGAAGACGAAGGCGGCGTTCCGGTTCATGGCGATCGCCGCCGCCATGCGCGAGAGGTAACGGAGATGGAGCAGCAGGGGGAAGAGTTGAGTTCAGAGCGGGACGATTGGAGAGAGTAACGTGTTGTGGGGTGGGACGACCTTATAGTAACTGGAGCTTAATGGTCTGTCGACACCCCCCTCCTCCGCCCCAGTCAGCACTCAGCTTACTTGGCGCGTGCGGCGTCGTTCCTACTACTCGCCCCCGCTTTCACAACCAATCGGTTATCTTGTTTCCCTGTTGTAGGTTTGTCGGCAAAGCGCGGATCACAATTTAATTGTAGAAGAGATGGAGCGCGGGATGATGCCCTCGATCGAAGCGCGAGAGGAGTTCTGAATTGTCATCACGGTCGGGTTCGGGTCGAGTCACGAGCCGCGTCCAATTTGGGTTCGGCGTCCTGCTTTAAGCTTCTGGTTAATTTGGTGACTTGGTGTGAGAAAAATGTCCCGAAATGGTGGTGGCAGGCCCGGGACATGTTGGAATACGTGCGATGGAGGGGAAGAATAACACAGGTCACATATATTTGTGTGTGCCCGTCTTTTCACCTTTGGCCACTCTTTTCTCTTTTGTTGTTGTCGTCGTCTTTGTTCGCTGATTAAAGCACTCCGGCTCAGTCCAACGTGCAGCGTGGTCTCCTATCGCTGATGCCTCTGTCTGGCAGGCACTTTGCCTGTGTTCGTCCAGTGGGGGTCAGTTCCAGAAATATTTGGATTGGGGGTTTGATTTTATATGGGAAACATATTATTCACGAAAAAAAGTATATGTTTTTTTCTCACAAAAACAAATATTTTTAAGTTAAGACAAATATATATTTATTATTTCAGAAATATATAATATTTGTTACGGAATGGAGAAGAATGAAAATTCAAAAAAAAAAATCCCCCTTAAAACATATTTTCATCTGAAAAAATAAAACCTCATTTAGCTAGTTAAAAATTGAATTTTAATGATGTCGTTGTTGTGATCCTTGTCCCCTAGGCCGCAAGAAACACTTTGAAACTATTTTTTATTTTCAATTTATTAGACCTTGACCTATCTTTGTACAGGAAAAGAAATCTGAGATTTTCTGTTGTTGGTTAGCTCGTAGTGCCACGCTTCTTTGTATTTGTTACATTATGACTAAAATAAAAAGCTTCCGCTCGCTTGGTATTGGTGCATGTTTTGTTTCTACCTATCAAGATTCTCAATCTTTTTGGTGTACATAAGCATTGCAAAGCCAATTTGAGGAGGAAATGATTTTTAAGGCCCTACATTCTAGGTTGTGAGCACAATCAACGATTCATCCTTTCCTACCGGGAAATTAGTGTATCATCAATTTGTCTCTCTTTTTCATATGGTTTAAAGATTGTGTAACACCCATTTTGTGAAGCATTGTGTAACGCCTGATTCAATGGCTGAGATGAAATCGCACGAGTATGATCCAATGGCTATAAGTGCTTGCCATCGTCTCTATCGTGTCTCTCTTCCCCTGATCGGCCCTCGATCCGACGAGTTTCGCCGCCCGAGTTTCATCGCTGCCCAGCTTCGCCGCCCCAGAGTTTCATCGTCGCCGTCGCCGCCCAGCTTCGCCGCTCCGAGTTTCGATGTTATCGCCGTCGCCGTCTTCGCCGCCTAGCTTCGCCGCCCCCTCGATTCGATGTTGTCGTTGGCGGCGTCGCTGCCGCCGCCGCCCCCAATTTCGTCGATGTCCCCTCTCTGCACCATCCTCCTCTCTCTCGCCGTCGCCCCGGTCAGCTGTCGTCGATCCCCTCTCTCGCCCCTCCACCATTGATCCCCTCTCTCACCCCTCCCCTCGATTAACTATCATCGACGTCGATCCCGATCTATGTCGATCCTGATCTGCATCACACCGATCCGCACAGCCCCGTCATCAATCGACATTGCCTCGCCATCGATCCACGCCGTGCCGCCCCGTCTTGATCCACGCTGCGCTGCCCCATCTTGATCCACGCCGTCCCGATCATTCACCGCCTCCGATCGTTCGTCGCAGCCCCCGTGTCACCGTACCCCGCCGCCGCCGCCGGTCGTCCAAAGAGAGTAGAGAGAGAGTAGAGTGACAACGAAGAGAGAGAAAAGGGTAGATCTGAATCGTTCGTTAGATCAAACGGTTCAGATTTGGACGTTACACAATGCTTCATCAAATGGGTGTTACATAATCATTAAACCCTATATATATATATATATATATACACACACGGTAGTGCTAAGCACAGTGGATCTGCAATCGTCGAAATCACATGAATGGCTGATATCCTCGTGTGCGATATTTTAACTTCTCTCGCGATATTTTTGACTCTACACACCCCTAAATCCCTAATCTCTCTACTCACCTGATCTCTCCCTCCGCTCACTCTCGAGTTCTCCTCCGGCGATGGCGATCGGGACGGAGAGGTGTGGTGATACGACGGCGAGGCGAATGCAAGCGAGTGAGAAAGAGAGATAGAGAGAGAGATAGGGGGGAGGGAGAGGGAGCTGCCGACGAGGCGTGCACGAGTCCGATGAGGGCGGATGATTGCGAGGGATCCGATGAGGTGAGTGCAGTCGATTGCGAGGGATTCAGCGAGGCAAGGTACGCGATCTCCGTTTCCCCTTTCTTTCCTCCCCCTTTCTCTTCAATCGACGATGAGGGCGGCTACAACAATGACGAGGGTGACCGATTGTGAGGGATTCAACACAATGAGGTCCACGACAGTGATCCATGAGGCAAAGTGAGGATCGTGACGGCGAGGGCTGCAAGGGTCGTCGCGCGGCTTTGGATCGAGAGAGATTGAAGGGGGGAGGGAAGAGCAACCAGCGAGAGACAACGACGGCAAAGGCAACTGACGATGGTTGGCACATGTCCGGATCGAGAGAGAGGGAGGAAGGGAGATGATCATTAGTCGCAGGATTTTTCTTTGGATGGCATTTGATCTGATCTTAGCCATCCAATTTGATCCGATTTAGATGTCGCTTCACACAGTACTAAGCGGTCTAATTTGAGCCATCCGATTTGATTCGAGGATTCAGATGTCACTTTACATAGTGTGCCGAAGGTTCTCAGCACAATCATTTTAATATATACATATGCATATAGCTGATACAAGTGTAATTACACCATTTAAGCCATCGGATCCGCGTGTAAGGACTAAGATTGGGTGCGTCTGATTTTTTCATTTCTCCTCCATCGTTTTTGTCAGAACACCGGCCGTCGATCATTTTTTGCCAACATCTGGTTCACACACGATGCCCCCTCTCCCTCTCCATTTCGTCGGAGTACATTCTTCGCAGCATCTTCACAGTGCAATAGACCACTCATCACGTCATTGGAGTTAGAAATCAACGAAAATTGGTGAAACTCAAAGGGTAACAAGGGGCTCGAGCTAGCCGTGCAAGAGACATTCCCCCCCCCCCCCCCCCCCCCGATTGTTGCCATCCGCGTCCATCCTCCGCGGAAGCCGCCGATCATTGCCAGCTGCCGCCACGATCTCGGCGCCTCTCTCGGACGAAAGGAAGAAGTTGCTCGTCACCTTGAACACTGATAGCATCTTGCGTGAGGAGGGAGGAAGTACCCGAGCAATGTCCCACGTGATCTCCTTTGTGCTTGTTGGCCTCTCTTCCAATCACCGTCATGATTCAACGAGCCCTGCTAACACTCCATGTTTGTGTCGGAGCGTCGCATGCCCCCTTGTCGTGGTCCACTCCCCGGATCCAAACAGGCATCACCAACCGCTCCATGCCTATGCCGAAGCGCTGCATGGCCCCCTTGTCATCATCTGCTTCCCCCGATCCACACATGAGCATCGTCGACCGCTCCACTCATTCGCTCCCCCATCCACACATAGGCGTAGTGATGAACTGGCAGCTTTCCTGTGAACCTGACGCATCCGATCTCAGCTCTCCATGCAAACTGTGTGCATATCCGACGGCTTAGATGGTGTGATCACGTATACACCCATATACTTAGATAATGAGCAAAAAACATAAATTTGGAAAAATTGAGTTTTCACTTGAGGCTATTAAGATAATTTGTAATCAACTATGCAAAATATCTTGGCTTATTGCAAAGGCAAAATAAAAAGTCTCCAGAATTCTTGATTTTAAATAAAATGTGATTTTAATGGTATTTATACACACCATTTACACGACTCAGATCCGGCGTAAGCACCAATGTATTTGTTTTATACAAAAATGAAAACACGTTTAAATCATTCAAATTCCACCCATGCGAACCTCCTCGGAATTGTGTTGAACTGATGAAAACATTTTCCATAACGTCAACAAAATGAAGACATATTTATCTTTTAATATTCATCATTATATATTAATAAAAAAATTACTCTGTAGTTATCGTGTATATATATTTATAAGATTTAATGGCCATCATACGCCTACCCAGGCGTATGATGTCCATACGCTTCAGCCCCACCAACAGATCTAATCTGACGGTGGGTGCTCTTCTTGTCTTGCAGAGTGGCGGCAGTCGGCGATGACACATCAGCGGAAGAGGCAGAAGCAGAAGTTGGAGTCCTCGTTGGCGGGGAGGAAGAGAAGGAAGAGGAAGAGGATGAGGTTGATGATGGGAATGCTGGCCGCGAGGGAGATGATCGCCGGGGAGGACTCACGATCGGTCTAGAGTCGCACCCAAAGGAGCAGTCGTCGTCGCCGATCTCTCTCTTGTGCGCGATCGAGTTGTAGCGTCATCGCTTCGTTGCCATCGCCGGATCGGGAGAAAGAGGGAGGGATTGGATCGCCTCGCCGCCGCCTCGTCCCTCGCACCTCGCCGCTTGGATCCCCTGCAATCGTCCGCCCTTGCTTCGTCGTCGTCGCCGGATCGAGGAGAAAGAGGGAGAGATTGTGCCTCGCCATCGCCCTCGCCTCCTCGCCATCAACGTCGCCATCGCCGGATCGGGAGAAAGATGGAGGGATCGGATTGCCTCGTGCCTTGCCGCCGCCTCGCCACCTCGCACCTCGCCGCTTGGATCCCCTACAATCGCCTGCCCTCGCGTCGTCGTCGTCGCCGTCGCTGGATCGGGGAGAAAGAGGGAGAGATCACGCCGTTGTAGCCGCCATCGCTGCCGTCGCTCGTCGCCGCTCACGCCTCGCCCAACATCGTCTCGTGGCCAACCGTCCGATTAGATTGGACGGTGGGCGGCGGCGTATGGGGGGGTCAAGCGTATGACCCCCATTAAATCCATATTTATATATTCTGAAGTCATTTCTATAAATTAAAAAATGCTTTTACAATAATTTATTTTAGAGGTATAAATTATAAACACAGTTCTGATTAAATAAATAAATAAATAAATAAAACGCTGTTATAAAAGATTAAAGATTGGGCTTTCCTTGCAGAATTGGACCGGGTTCTATGTCTCAGCCCATCTCGAATCACGCACCTGACCGCTGCTTAAATTACAAATGTACCTTCTCCGAACTACTAAATCCAGTCCATTTCAAAATACAAAACCCTAAACCCTGCCATTTTCTTGCTCCGCTCAACTTTATCCATTTGCTCTCTTCTCGCCTTTGCTTTCCGGACACCGCTTGGTAATCCTCGACCATGGCGGCGACCGTCTCCGTAGTGGGCTGCCGCTTCTTCACCGGATTCGTCGCATCCAGCGATTCACAGCTTTTCGGAGGCCGCCGCATTGCTGCGCATCCTCCGCCACCGCACGTCCGGCTCCCTCTTCGGTCACCCTCGCCGGCGTGGTCTGTGCGCGCGGAAGCTACTTCGGAGGCCTCTCTCGGAGCCGAGAAGGCGGCGGGGAAGAGGCCTCTGCGGGGAATCACCAAGCCCCGACCGGTGTCCCCGGCTATGCAGGCCCTCGTCGGCGTCCCGGAGATCCCCCGTACGCAGGCTCTAAAGCTCATCTGGGCATACATCAAGGAAAAGAACCTCCAGGTCTGGCCTCGGCTCGCGCGCTCTCTCTTTCCTTAAAAAGGGGTTCGGTTTTAGGCTTCTGGCTGTAAAATTTTAATGATCAAACAACATGATTTTTTTATTGATTTCCATCATTTGAAAAAGGTATGTAAAAACAACGCTAACAAATGAAAGAACAAAAAATAAAGCAGCAACCGAGCTTTGTCAAACTTTTTTTGAGGAGGAGCTTTGTCAAACTGAATGCTGGAAATATCAACAAATGATGTATGTGAAGTGGTATCTACCAATTTAGTAATGCGCTACTTCACATAAAATTATTACCTGGGAGAGGCATCACTTTGTTGGCATCATTAACCTCCCTTGTTTGTCTCATGTTTTGATGGAATTTTGCTAGAGTGTTTGTTGTTACTTTCACTACTTCTGGTTACAATGGGCACATGATATGTCATTCCTGGAAGCACATAATTCCAATATTTTAGTCAAGCATTTTTTCCTGCCTGTGCTATGCTGCATCCCTTGTTGCTGTTGCAGAGCATTTGATCCTAGAGACATTTCTGTTAGTTGTCATTATCATGGGTTGCACAATTGATTTTGGGTTTGTATGTCACTTTGCACCTTCTGCTTCCTTTAGGGTGTGTTTGAATAGGGAAAGGTAGGGAAGCAAGGAAAAAGATGTTAACAAGAGGGAGGGTAAAACCATTTACTATTTTACTTCCTTTTAACTCCAATTTGGAATTGAATTGATTAAGCTAAGGAAAAAGTGGGTAATGAGTTGGAGTGTAATTGAGGGTAGAGTCATTTATTCTAACACCCAAGGATAATGACCAAGGATACCAATGGACAATTGGACAAAAGACGAAGGAGCACGAGTTCATATGTAGCTACATCTTCGTTTATAAGGAGGTTTTAAATCCAAAGCTGGGGTGTTGCAAAATGGTATTAAAACCTACCTTTCATGCGAACTTACGGGCCAAACGGGCCACTCAATGAGGTTATTGAGTCCCTAATGAAGGAAAAATGTAATGACCTAAGGTTAATCATCAAGTGTAGCAAAGAATAGACCTACATGAACCCAAAGTGGACTATATCTTGATGGGTGTTACAGGTTGTGTATCTTTATTGGCCCATCAATTTGGGTCCTGCCGACTTGGATTTAAACGCTTCTTTACAGGCATTCAATAAGATATTGTCCACTTTGATCCCTTGACCTGCATAGGTTTAAAACGTTTCTTCATAGGGGAAGGAGGTAGTTATATATAAGGCCATAATCACGTTCGTATTTTGTACACATGGTTTAAGTTTGCGCGCAATTTTAACTCCATTACTATTTGTAACACTCATAGTCCATCAAGAATGGATTTAAAACACTTCTTTATAGTGGATTACATATTAAACCCATAAAGACTTTTGTGTATGTGGGACTATTGATATCTTTAGTTATTAATCGCGGCTTATTACATGTACTTTTATTTTAACTCCAATTTCAGATGAATTGTTTGTCACATATACGGAGGGGAATGGAGGTTAATTTTTTCCCTTATTAGGAAGCTAAGACACCTTCAAGATTTTATCATTTTGTTTGTTGTCCTTTTTTTGTATAAATCAAATTATCTTATTATGTGGGACTCGCTTTGATTCTGCAATACTTTTTGCAATGTGAATGTTATGCTGTATTTAAACTATTCTCTAAGTGTAATAATGTTCTTCATAACAATTTGGGAATTCTCTGTTGTAATCATTTCTTACAGGACCCTGAAGACAAGAAGATAATTGTTTGTGATGAGAAGCTGAAGAACTTGTTTGGTGGGAGAGAGCGTGTTGGGTTTCTTGAGATCTCAGGGTTGCTAAATCCTCACTTTGCCAAGTGAAAGCTTTCGTGGACCAAGTACTTTGTACATGTTTTAACTGTAGCCACTCTGGTAGTGATCTTTTAGCATCTAGCATAGTTTGCTTGGTCTTCACTGTTGATAGTTTGCCTTGTACCCGCTATGCAACTAAGATCATGTTTGCTCTTCTGTCACACGTACCTGATCTGAATGGGTGTTTTGGACGGGAACCAATCATTTCATGTCTGCTGTGCATCATAGACCGCCTTCCTGTCACGATAATATTTTGGTCATTCTCAATTATGTGCTCTCTGCTTTACCTGAATCTTACTCCTTGCTTAAGGTATTCATGAAGATGTGATTCTAATGTCACATCTTAAGAACTTTGGCCAGTTCGAGTTTTGATTATTTATGAACCGAGGAAAAGCACTTATCTCTGAAGGTTGTATGCATATATTCCCAAATGTGCTTTATTTGTCTGTTTAGCGTGCGAGCCACTTGTTGACTCCAATGTTTCCCGGAATTGGAGTTGCTGTATGCTCGTTTTATTTGCTTGACTGGCATCATGTTGTCATTCTACCTAGTTTGATTTGCAGGTTTCCACTCAGAACACTGGATCCACATCGATCACGCAACTTGGCGTTGCAATTTGAGCAGACATCATCCAATTGATGTACAATAGGGGCGGTCCACTTGCGTGATTGAATCTTCGTTCCGCAGTAGGTGTTGAACTACGCCTCAAGTTACAGTGCTGACTGCCGAGGGCACTCGCGCGGATGCGAGGATGGAGAGAACATGTTCCTGCCCTCTAGCTCTGAATTCACAGCGCATCATTTGCTTATATTGGGATCAAGAAAAGAAGTTACGGTCATATGGTGACGGCTTTAAGTTAAAACTTGGGTCATTAACTTTCCGCGTTGTCCAGCTCAGTTTAAGAGAAATTAAACAAGATAGTATGCTTGGTATTAAGTAATTTTGAATTTAAATTCTGAACGCATTATAGTTAGAAAAACGCCCCATGAAAATTATTAGTTCTGAGAACATCTCTACGCATCAAGTGCAAAATGGTTGAAATGGGCCCAGCTGCATTCAGTACATTTCCATCTCAAACAATTAACAGTTTATTTCCAAAAAAAAGAATAAACTATGAAATTTACCTAAGATAGTTGATAGTTAATGTATTCTGTATGTTTTTCGTTAAGAAATGTTAATGGGTGGTTCGACCTGCATTATATCTGATGGAAGCCTGCAGGGCAACAATTTAGCTGTTCCCTAATCAGGTAATATTAGTTTTTAGGGACCCAGGAAATCTTAGTATACCTCACTGTTTAATTCTAGGTTGCCTTGGGTTCCCATCATCATCCAAGTCGGAAGAAAAAAAAATGCAAAAAAAAATGACATGTTGCTCGTTATCAATGTTGATGGCCCCAATTGCAGCATCCTGAAGAGGTTTCTGCAAGTTTTATAAACCTCCAGATTTCCGGTCATTAACATTCTAGGCATAAGAGATAAGCACGGTACGATAAACATGCAGTGTTTACTGAATTAAAAGAGAGCACGGGTAATGAATGAGATGGGAAGTTCAGAATACCCCACCCCACGCCCTTTGCTGTAATGATGTACTCACACTTCTTGCAGCCAAGGGAAAGCACGGCAAGGGCCCATCCATTTAACACCATGCCCAGACCTTGCAGAGCTAGAAGATTATTCCGCACAGGCAAACTTGCTCCACCTCCTACCCTGGATCGTTCAGCACCTCTTCCAACACAAGCCATAAAATAATCATTACCATTCAAGAAGAAACGAAGATCCACGGAATTACACATGATGATGGAAACGTCCACAACTTAGACAGGACGAGGTAAAGCGAAGAATGGATGCAGCCACTAATACCGCACATAACAGGAAAGTTGGAAGCTCCCAGCCTCCCCCTGCTTTAAATGCAACCTTCCAGCAAGCCAAAGAAAACGCAGATATTATCAGTCTTGAATACCGTCTCACAATGTCAAGCTTTCAGCCAAGTCCCTTGCATTAAAAAGTGAGAATGAGTATGAGTCTAAATGTGTCAACACCACCATGATCCTTTTTCGGCATGGTGAGACAGCATCCGGAAAAAAAGAGAGAAACCCCCTTCCATCCCACAAAATAAACTTAGATTAAACTAGTCAATGTACTAAGAATTCTGGATTCAGACTACAAAGGATTCAGTAAGGCCTTCAGGAAGAAGACCCATGAACAGTTATGCTCCTATCTACAGGGGATCGCTCATTCAGAAATCTGCAAATCCCCTTTATATTTCCTACTATAATTTATATTCCAATGTGAGTCAGCTGGTAAAGTAAGTGAGTTTAAACACCACAATTTTTCTCCACCATTATGTGGCCTTAGCCATTAGATCTCCACTCTCCACAGAATATTATCATGGGTGGTTTGTGGCTTCTCGAGAGCTGCAACCTTAGCCCGATTACTAATAGTTGTGACATTATTTCTGCCCTCTCCATGAGATAGCTCACAAGCTTCACTGATTGACCTACATTTTATATCAGCTGGAGGGATGAAACAATCCATAGAGAGACCAGGGACATTAAACGCCACCTCTTCAATAGTCCAGGTTTCCTCCATCCTGGACTTACTGTGACTCATAGCAACTTCACCAAACCGGAAAAGGGTTACAATCGAACGCCCCGAATGAGCAACCATCAAGCCCTCCACCGGGCGATAGTCATGAATAAAGGAGTTGATTGTGGTCTCCCAATACACAGCATCACCACCGTCACTCGACTGAATTCGGGTCAGATGGGAGTCCTCCATGTGGATGAGAAGGCCAGTTCTTTGGCTGAAGTAGCCAAACAAGACATGCCTGATGATCTCAGCAGAGCCTTCACTCCTAGCCTTCAGGGTCTGATGGTCTGCACATAGTTTCAGGATAAAGCAATCCTCTCCATCCATGTTCTTCTCCCCAATGCACTGTGCATTTGCAAACATGCTTGCCGTAGTCAATGGATCTAGACCCTACAAAACTTACCAAATTCAATAAATTTTTTTCCACGGGAAGTAATAGGTCACTTACCAAATTCAATCAACTTTTTTCCACGGAAAGTAAATAGGTTTTACTTCACAAGGATGCTCGAGCATCCATGTCAAGCCAAATCTTTAGATTCAGTGCCTAAGTACCTGAAGGGCTCGTCGGAGGGGTCGAACTGGGCCTTTAGCAGCATGAGAACCCAGCCATGGAGTATGGCGCCAAACCAGCTTGCCATTGCAACCAGCATGGACCTTGCTTCCACCAACTGCAAGCTCCACATACCACATTTCAGGTGCCATCTGCCAAAGCACGAAGCTGCCAGATTCCGCATCTGTGGACGTATGGCGGTTCTTTATTATCCTAGTTGCAGTCTCAAACTGGGCTGCCACCATTCTAATCTTCCCTGTCGCATATGAATTGCGAATGGAGCGAAGCAATTTCAGGCCTCCTGAAGCTGCTATGTACTGCTGAAGAATGTATTGAGCCGAAGAAGTTTCCTGTCACAAGATGGACGGAGTAAATTATCACCCATAGGGGAGCAGGAGCAGGCAAAGTACAGATCTTCCACTTGCAATCAGATTAGCAAGTAGTTCACAGTGCATGCATCTCATTTTCAACTTGTATAAAAAAAAACTAGAGATGAATCTCTCTACTTGGAGACTTTGAGTGGAGAATGGAGTCGACTTAAGGAGATAGCAAATAATTACGTAAAAAAGACACCAGAACAGCTAGTTTTATCAATTCGAGTAGTCCTAAAATCATAACAAATGCCTAAAAATTGAAGAAACCGCGAAAGAAATCAAGGCACCAGAAATAGTTTAGTACACTCACAATAGGAGTATCCTTGATGCTGAGATGAGGAAATGGTTCAGCGGGGCACACATGGAAAGGCGCCAGCGGCGCTCCCATGACCCCGAGGAGCAGCCGGATGTCCGAGCGGCGACAGGAAGAGGAGGCGGCGGCGGCGGCGGCAACGGCATTACCGGACAACGACGGCGCCCTCGTGAGAGGTCCCGTCATCCACTGCCCCCACCGCCGCTCCCTCCGAGAGTCCCAGCCGCTGCCGGCATCCTCCTCCCCGGCCTCGGGACCCTCCATGACCGGCGCCAGGCTTCCGGATCTCGGCAACGCCAAATCCCCCGCCATTTGATGCTTCTGGTGCTGGTGCTGATGTCCCCGCCACCACCTCCTCCGCGGCAGCTGGAACTCCGACATGGGAGATGCCGCCGTGTTCCTCCGCGGGCTCTCCGACCTGGACCTGGACCTGGACCTGGACCTCGACCTACCCGGCGACAGCCCTCTGACCACCTCCTCCTTCAGCGCCGAGAAGAACCCTTGCTTCCTCTCCATCCTCCCTCTCCCCCTCTCTCCTCCTTCCACCCCAAATCCAAGCCTCCAATCTGCGAACCCTAAAAGAGAGAGAACGACGGAAACCCGAGCAGAGGATGAAGAAGCCGAAGATCGTTTTGAATAGACTTTGCTCACAAATGAACTATGGACAAATCCTTCGGCCGCCGGAGGTAGAGAAGGAAGGAACTAAAGTGCAATACATTAATCTTCCGGAGGACCTCCGGTGAAGTGAAAGGAGAGAGAGAAAGAGAGAGAGAGAGCTCTTTTGTGAGGCAGAGTTGGGAGTAGCAGAAGAATATATAGATATCTTTAAAAAAGGAGCGGAAGGAGGAGGCGCACGCCGGGAATAAAACTAAAAGTGAGGGGTCGAACAGTAAAAATGGCAACAAAAGCTACAAAGGCGTCGTAACAGAAAAAAAGACAAAACGACAGGAACTCGGCCGCCGGAATATAACGCCGCGTGGTTGCGTCACCGTAATACAAACTCACCTCCCGCGTCTTCCCCTAGGTACGCTCTCGGCGTTTGTATTCGCGGGTTCAATTACGTGGTTTCCGTGTGCGGTAAGGACACAAGGGGTGACCGCACGCGAGATGACGGCGCGCCGTCATGAATGGTTTGGCGGTTATGGGCTCGCGCCGCGCGAATGCCGTGGAGGCGTGGACGGAAGGAGGCGACATCCTCCGCACGTGACCGCGGGAAATGAAGGATTAATGACGTCTTTGATAAAGAACGATTTTAATATCTCCATATATACATTAAATGATGGATTTCCATTTCTTCTTTCTTCTACCTCCAATTAAATGTTCGCTTTTCCTATTTAATCTTCTTATTTGCGTTCCTGGAACTTTAATGTCACTCTTTCTATACTGTTTTATCTTCATGTTAAATAATAATTTACATATCATCAAAATTTATATAGTCAAAATAAATAAATAAATAAAAACAGCTTAAGATAAGTGACATTGAATTTTTTTAGGAATGACAATAAGAAAACTCTTTCAAATAATAATAATAATAATAATAATAATAATAATAATAATAATAATAATAATAATAATAATAATAATAATAATAATAATAATAATAATAATAATAATAATAATAATAATAATAATAATAATAATAATAATAATAATAATAATAGCGGTTGTCGTTAGCACATCAATATTGGGAAGCAAGTGGAAGCAAGTCCTCCATCCCCATCGGCGGTTAAATGATGGTTTAATAGTAATCATCTCATCAAATTGGATTTGATATGTTTCATTTCAAGGTGTAACTGATCAATATTTTGTAAGATGAGGCATTAATTATGGCCATTTTATTTTGTTTATAATAACAGAAGTTTTATTTTATTGGATGGAAGATAAACAACATAGCAAATAGTTTTTGTTTATATTTTACATAAAAAATGGAAGAAGACAAAAAGAACAACTAGCAAAGCGGATAGGCGCGGTTCGGGGTCTCAATCGCGACGTTGATTAGGTGCATGTAGGGCGCTCGCTCCGGGTCTCGATGGAGGGGAGAACTGAAGCGAGTGGTGGGTGCATGCTGACTACGTAACAACTGAATGAGCTGCACAAGAAACCAAAAACAGTTTTAATACTTGCGATTCAACTTGAAAAATACAAAATCCCACTCAATCCAAATTTTTGGAGACAACCGCCTCCCACCATGTTTTTTTCTTAGCCATGAGAGAGAGGGAGAGATGTTTTTTTTTATGATTTTATCCTACTCAATTTCCTCCACAAAGTTTATTATTTTGCTGTGCATAAAGAATAAGAGTAAATTAGTCAAATTTTATTTTTGATAAAATCATCTAAAAAATCGTGAAACTACTAAGTATATTCCCATAATCCCATTTGAAGAATATCTCTATTCTTCTAAAACAATAGAATAGAGATATTCTACAATTTTTTTATTATTTTCATCATTTTTTTATTTTTCATTATTTAACCATATAATAATAATAATAATATTGTAATAAATGTAAACTATTTATAATAGAAAAGTAATAATTACAAAATATGAAATTTATTCCTATTAAACTAATCAAGAAGTAAAATAAAAATATAATTAGAATATTATATTCTTTAAAATAAATTTTTTTATTCTTTTAAAGATATTTTCTAACCAAAAGGTCCTAACATTTTGTATATATACCAAAATAAAACAATTCATAAATTTGTACTCAAAATTTAATTCTTTATGGTAGTAAACTTTTCTTCGCTATAATTAATAATTGATATATAGAAGATGCATACACGACTTAACGAGTATTTATAATCAATGGACATCACACCTTCCCAAATTTAGCTCCCAAATATCAAGAAACGAAAAAAAGAAGTTGTAGAGTGGGGAAGCCCCTACATAATTGATGAATCCAGGGGAAATATGAACTATGGGGCATAGCACACAACATATATGCATCTGCATGGTGCATGGCACCAGACATGTGCTTTTCGAATGCATGACCTAATTCAACTTTTAATGTTGATTTTTTTTATACTTAGTCTCTGTTGGGCAGTACTAGCGATTTGATAAACGAATAACGATTCAACTAGCGAATAGCGGATAGCGGGTAGCGAATGATGTTTAACGGTTAGAAATTATAACAAATAAGTATTTGATAACTTTAGCAGTAGAATTAGCTAATGAATATAAAATAATATAATTAAATATATGACAAATTATTTAAATTAAGTACCATATAAATTCTATTATAATACAATAACTAAATATTTATATCTTAATTAAATAAAATAAAATTTTATAACTCATTTTTTGTTAAAATATATATAAATTTATATTGACAATAAATTTTATATAATGCACCGATGATATGAAAATATTAATTGTGAAGTTATTTTTTTATTCATTGTTAACATATAAACAATTTGTAATTAATTAAATATAAATATGAAAAGAAATATACTTAAATGATTATAGAGAAAATAATAAGATAAGTTAGAAAGAAATAATATATTTGAATAAGAGTAAAATTGGAAAGATTTATGAAATGCTAAACCCTAATCGATAAACGCTAGTAAAATAGTTTTTCAAGATTTTTATATGAAACACTAAATATTATTTATTTTTGTCATTTATCAAATAAAAAATTAGCGTTTGAACCGTTAAACGCTACTTGAAACGTTAATTTTTGTGTTGCCAGTCATCAGTGGCCTACCTGGCCCAAAGATATTTCTAGACTAATTGTCTTATATTAAATATTATGTGATCATATATATATATATATATATATATATATATATATATATATATATAGTCTTTATTTTATCAAAGGCAATAAAGAAGGTAACACAAAGAATTCTGTCATGCAAAGTGTGCTGAAAGGGTCTGTAGTCCACTGACATTTGTAGTTTGGATGCATGGAACCTTTACGTACACGAATAAGTTTCTCTTTAATTTTGATTTCATTTATATGGAAACGTTACATGCATATGCATGAAATTAGTGTGATGCTTAATCGATCTTTTCTTATGAATCAAGGAAGTGTACAACTGCACGTATTAATAGTGTAGACGGTTACAACTTGTAGCATACGAATGGATGTTTGTTCGTGTGCGCACTATGTATTGTACCATCCCACGACAGGCTAAATATCAAATATAACTTGGCACAACATTTTTATACATAACCTTCCCATACATTCCTACACACGTTAATTACGTAGAAGACCGCACCAAATTCACCCGGATCCGTATATATAAAATTATAAATAGGTGCATGGTCATTCATTAATTTGATCAATTTGCAGATAAAGTTACGTGTACGTACTACACACATACACATATATAATAATTAAACCTTGGATTAGCTTTATATACTACTATTTCGTTGTTTTATTAATATATACATCAGTGATCGCATCGTTCGTATAATTAATCCCTAGGCACCAACTTGGCGAAGGGACGATCATATTGATCTCTCTTCCCTGTGCATAGCTCTCATTAAAATTTTACTCATTAGCTACTGTAAGGTGACGAGTGAGAACGGAATCGTGACCGTCAATAGGAAATCGACGGCATAAATTGAAAGAGGAAAAATGGGAACGAGCGGGCACAAATTCGTTTTGCTCGCAGCTCTTGTTCCAATCACTCGTGGAACGCGATGACGCCCTAGGTCACTTTCATCCGTGCTACTACGTTCCTTGCCCTAGGTGACGATCGCCTTCGCCAGAGCCGAAGCAAACTTATGTCTCCCATTTGCCGGTCGTGAGTCCTGCAAACACGATCTTCTTCTTTTTTCTTTTGTGAATCCACATTTTGCTATCATTTTCCTTCCGCTCTGCTCTGCGGAATGGCCATTCAAAGCCCTAGATGACAGCAACACAGATGCCCTAGACGTTTTTGAAATGATCATTTCTGTAACGCCCCCGAAATCGCACCTCCCGTCACGTAGGCGGTCAGTTTGACTCCGGGAGTACTACACTGCCTTTTACTCTACTGACCTTAACCATTCAATAAATCGACTTACGTGACACTAATAAAATAATAATATCATAATAGATAACTTTAAATGCAGAAGAATAGTAGTCGAATGCCATGATGAATGACTTAAATGCGGAAATTTATAATGTCTCATATTAAAAAAAATATGCGGAAGTCTATGATATTCATATTATATAAAGTATGCGGAAGTTCATGGTGTCTTATAATATAAAAAACTATGCCGAAATATAATAACACTTGTCTGATGTTTTATGAGCGGAAATAAAAACATGATGTTTCTGAACATAGTATGATCAAAACATAAATGCAATAGAAAAAAGCTCGGGGTAGACAGATCAGTCATGTGCAGCACTTCCCCAAGCTCTGCGCTCTTCAGAAATAAAAACATGATGTTTCTGAACATAGTATGATCAAAACATAAATGCAATAGAAAAAAGCTCGGGGTAGACAGATCAGTCATGTGCAGCACTTCCCCAAGCTCTGTGCTCTCCATCACCTCCTCAATTGGCATTCTCACATGCAAAATCTCAATGCAGGGGAATAGAATACCCATGAGCAAAGATGCCCAGTACACTAGCAATAAACGATGAAATATGGATCGATGATGATCATGTAGATCAATATATATGTAAGTCTGTAATCATAGAAATACTCTGTTCTATAACAATACTCTATCTTTATTTTACTTTGTCTTTGCTTTATAATGTCTCTGTTATATTGAGCTATACTTTGCTTTACATTATCTCTACTTTGCTTTGCAATATTTTACTTTGCTTTGCATTGCTTTACTGTGAGTTGCACTACGTCTTTTACATTATTAGGATATCCTTAGAGTTGGTTGTCCTATGCGAGCTCGACTTTATTAGGTTGAGAAGCCAGAGATGCTTCTCTGATGCCAGTAAGCTCATGAGGGAAAAGGGTGGGTGTTACTACCTCACCCAGTTCGGAAGGTAGGGGAAAGAATTCCTACAATACAGGAACAATGGTCCGTTACAAGACCTGTAGGTTCACTGTCTCCTCAGCGAACTACCTGTCCCTCTGGCATAATACTTTAATCTTTAAGGGAAGGGTTATGTCCTTTAGGATCACCCTTCATTCGAGATACATGTGGGAGAAACCTGAGATCTCAGGAATAGGGTCATTTAAGATAGTAGCGTCGTTGTCCCTTCAGCTAACTACCTATCACTTTTCTGCTTTAATATATGATTTTTACTTTAACTTTGGGGGCGGCACATAGCAATCCCATGTCTTTGTCTTTGCTTTGTTTATCTTTAATCATTATGAATCTATGATTTATGATCCAACGGAACGTTGGTCTTTGTACAGGAGGACTCGACCAGTGTAGGCAAACTAGTTAGAGTTTCCGTTATGTTTAGGTAGATCTGTCCAATTGGATCGATGGGGTCTTTGTTAGAATCGATCGACCGTTCCTGATGGACCGATTGATCGTTTAGTTGGCACCGGTCGACTGGTCCTCTGGGATCGGTCGACCGTGTTCTTTGCTTTGGGTTCTGTGAACCGGTCGACCGATATGGGTGTCGGTCGACCGTTCTTTAGCCATGAGGATGCACGCTGCGCATCGGATCGGTCGGCCGTTCTCTGGGATCGGTCGACCGATCATAAGATTTCATCTATTTGTCCATCCATAGATTGGTCGACCGCCGTGGTGGGGCTGGTCGACCGATAACAAAAAGGTTCGTGTGGGTTCTGTGCGTGGACCGGTCGACCGATCTCTGGAATCGGTCAACCGATCGTTGCAATAAAATAGGGCCGCCAGATTTCTCTATTGATTTTGGCGGCCTTCCGGCAGTCAAGTGACGCCGACATGAATACGAAAAAGGTAGGAAATAACTTCAAGATCATATTGAACCTATCCTACGCATTCAACAATAGCTAATTCATCGCCTAGGGATTTAAACGCTTCGGGTACCTTGTTTTCGTTCGAAATGAGTTTGCCGGCGAACTGCGCGAAATCCGATCGATCTCCGATGGTCCTCCACTACTGAAGAGGGTCGCCTTGTCCCTGCGTGCGCGATAGAAGGTCGAGAGATGTCGAGCGGTGACGTGCGTCGGTCGCCTCTGTTCCTGTCGCTCGGAATCACTGGTCGTGGGACGCAAGGAAGACGAAGGAGAGTGGAGGAGGATGGGGGTTCCAAAAGGGCGCCACTGCGTCCCTCTCCCCTTCTTATATGTCCCGGCCGACCCTTGGTCGGCTGGAGGCGAAACGACGGAAGGCCAGGGGAGGCGATGCCTCCCCTGTCGACCGCTCGTTTTGATTTTCCCTTTTCTTTTTTTTTTGATAAAAGGTCGTTACATTACATTATTACCTTCTAAAAAGAAAATTCATCCTCGAATTTGGATAAGGGTTAAGGCTTACCGAAAAGCTCAGGAAATTTCTCTCGCATTTCCGATTCCACTTCCCAAGTGGCTTCTTTCCCTTGGTGATGTTTCCATGCGACTTTAACCAGCGCCACATGCTTCTTCCTTTATTGATGTTCTTGGTATTCCAGTATCTCTGTGGGCTGTTCTTCATATGTCAGGTCCTCCTTGAGGTTTGGTTTCTCAATTTGGATCACGTTGGCGTCGTCGTGCTTGTACATCCGGAGTAGGGAGACATGGAAGACGTTATGCACCCTTGAATACGTCGGAGGCAGGGCCAACCTGCATGCTGAGTCTCCAACCATCTCGAGTATCTCGAATGGGCCTACGTACCTTGGGCTCAATTTTTCCCGTTTGGTGAAACACATTACTCCTTTGGTGGGGGAAACTTTGAGCAGAACTTGATCGCCCAACTTGAACTTATGTTCTCGGCGCTTCTTATCAGCGTAGGCCTTCTTTTCTTTATTAGCTCCACCCTGTCTGCATACTCCCGTGTTTGCTTCTGTAATTTAGCACTTAAGATTTTCCTTTCTCCCACTCCGCCCCAACATGCCGGAGAGCGACATGGTCGACCATACAGTGCTTCAAAGGGAGACATCTCTATACTAGCATGGAAACTGTTATTGTAAGAAAACTCTATGAGAGTAAGGTGTTTATCCCAGTTACCATGTCAGTCCAACGCGCATGCTCTCAGCATGTCTTCCACCGTCTGGATTGTCCTCTCTGTTTGTCCATCTGTCTGTGGATGAAAGGCAGTGCTATACCGGAGCCTTGTCCCAAAAGCATTCTGGAGACTTTTCCAGAATCTGGATGTGAACCTGGGATCTCTGTCAGATACGATGGCTGTCGGAATCCCATGAAGCCTAACAATCTCCTGCACATATAAATCCATGAGGCTTTCAAGAGATTGTTTTACCTTAATGGGTAGAAAGTGGGCCGATTTAGTGAGTCGGTCCACTATAACCCAAATGGCGTCATGCCCCTTCTGCGTCCGAGGTAGGCCTGTGATAAAATCCATCGATATTTCTTCCCACTTCCACTGTGGGATGCCCAGACTCTTCAAGGTTCCCTGTGACTTATGATGTTTGATCTTGACTTGTTGGCACACAATGCATTTGGAGACATACTCCGCTATCTCCTTCTTCATGTCTAGCCACCAGAAGCTTCTCTGCATATCCTTATACATCTTTGTACTCCCTGGGTGGATTGCGAACTTAGATTTGTGGCATTCGTCTAGCACTTCTCTTCGGAGTTCCGGTTTGTTCGGTACCCATAGCCGGTCGCGATACCTGATGCCACCATCCGAAGAGACCTTGAGGTTCGTTGTTCCCGTACTTGTCTTTATCATCATATCTTGATACTCTTCATCTTCTACTTGCGCTTCTATGATCCTTCCTATCACATCTAGCACTATGCGCTGCGTCATCATTAACGATCCATCGTGCCTCATTTTTTGTGTCAATTTGAACAGTTCTTCCATGAGTTCGAACCGTCGTAGACGCATGTAGGCCAAAGATCCTTTCCATTTTCTGCTGAGCACGTCAGCCACTGAATTTGTCTTACCAGGTTGGTAATTGATGACAAACTCATAATCCTTTAGAAATTCCATCCAATGCCTTTGACGCATATTCAACTCTTTCTGTGTGAAAATATACTTCAAGCTTTTGTGATCTGTATAGACCACAAATTCTTCTCCATATAAGTAGTGACGCCAAAGTTTGAGGACGAACACCAGTGCTGCCAGCTCGAGGTCATGCGTTGGATAATTAACATCATGCTTCTTCAGCTACCTGGATGCGTATGCCACCACCTTCCCATGTTGTATTAATACGCATCCCAGTCCTGCACCACTAGCATCGCTGTATACCACATAACCACCGTTGCCCGATGGTAGTGTCAGGATGGGTGCTGAAGTTAGTCGTCCATTTAACTCTTGAAAACTTTCTTTGCATTTGGGCGACCAGATGAACTTTTCTCCTTTTTTTGTGAACTTAGTCAGTGACAGTGCTATCCTAGAGAAGTCTTTGATAAAACGTCTGTAGTAGCCGGCCAAATCGAGAAAACTCTTAGTCTCGGAGACATTCTTCGGTTGGATCCAGTTGGACATCGCTTCAACCTTTGCGAGATCCACTGCAACTCCGTCTTTAGAGATGATATGTCCGAGGAACATGATTTGCTCTAACCAGAATTCACACTTTGAAAACTTTGCATATAGTTTCTTTGCTCGCAATGTTTCCAGTACTGTCCTCAAATGCTCTCTATGCTGTTCCATGCTTGACGAATAGCCGAGGATATCATCGACGAAGATAATTATGAACTTATCCAGGTGTTCGTGGAAAGTTCGATTTATAAGGTCCATGAATGCTGCCGGGGCATTCGTTAACCCAAACGGCATCACCATGAAGTCATAATGTCCATATCTTGATCGGAAGGTCGTCTTTGGAATGTCTTCCTCTGCCACCCTTAACTGATGATATCCACTCCTCAGATCAATCTTTGAGAACATCTTGCCTTGGACAGTTGATCAAATAGGTCGTCGATACAAGGTAGTGGGTACCTGTTCTTTATTGTGACTTTGTTCAACATCCTGTAGTCGATACAAAGTCTCAACGACCCGTCCTTCTTCTTGACAAAAAGAACAGACGCTTCCCAAGGTGAGACGCTCGGCCTTATGAAACCTTTATCTAGTAGCTCTTGAATCTGATCCTTCAATTCATTCATCTCTGCTGAAGCCATACGATATGGGGCTTTGGAGATTGGTGCAGTTCTGGACGCTACTTCAATGTGAAAGTCTATCTCCCTCCGGGACGGTAGACCACTGACATCCTCAGGGAATACATAAGGGAATTCCCTCACCACTTCTATGTCTTGGGGAGTCTTCTTTGATTCTTCTATCTTGGTTATATTGGCTAGGTAACCTCTGCATTCTTTTTGCAATAGTTTCTGTGCCTTTATAGCAGATACTATGATTTTTGATTCTTTTGGTGCAATTCCCCTGACTATAACTTTATCTTTACTCTGTGTGCCTATGATTACTTTCTTTTGTTTGCACAGGATGGAAGCATCATGTGAGGTTAGCCAATCCATGCCCAAAATTATATCATAATCTCTCATGGGGATGATGATGAGATTGACAGGATGGTTTCTTTTCTTTATTTCTATGGGTACATTGGGGAGATGTTTTGTGGTAATGAGGGTGTCTTGTGGGGTCAGTATATTTATTTTCTACTCTAGGTTCACTATTTTTAGCCCTAATGTTTTGGCACACTTCTGATATAAAGGAATGCGAAGCACCGAAATCGAATAATACTTTTGTAGGTAAATCGGCTATGAATATCGTACCTCGAATGACATCCGCGCCATTCTGCGGTGCATCTTCTTCCAGGTTGAAGAGTCTTTCTTGTACCAACTGTTGTTGTCCACGTCTCGGACAATTCACTGCTATATGCCCCATTCCGTCGCAATAGTAGCAGGCTCCTGACTTCATCCGGCATTCCCCAACATGGGTCCTACCACAAGTGTTGCATAAAATCCGCTCACCTTGTGCGGGTGGTGCTAGAAGGGCTCTAAGAGGCTATTGCCTCTGTTGTTGAGCCGGATGCCTCTACGCCTGCTGAGGAGCGAGGTCGCTGCTGTTGCTGTTGCTGTGCTTGCAGTTGCGGTGGGGGAGGAGCTTGTTGTGGCGGACGGTACGGCTGTTGCTGTTGTTGAGAGCGATGATTCTGTGGAGGTGTCGCATAAGGATGGTACCGGTTATCCCATCGCTGTTGTTGACGGTTGTTACCACGAAATTGTTGCTGCTGCTGCTGCGGCTGAGAACTCTGCCCTACATTTTGTTGGACCTTCTGGGCTCTCTGCAGGTCTTGATGGTTTTTCTCTGACAGCGTAGCTAAAATGATGGCGTCCTCTAAGGTCTTACAGTTTCTAGATTTTGTATGAGGTGTCAGGATAGGGTTCAGCCCGTCTACAAAATGCTTTGTCATGTCCAATTCGTCCATTGTTAACTTGGAATACTTCTTCAACCTAGAGAACTTCGTCATATGCTGCTCTACCATCATGGTCCCATGTACCAAGTCCAAGAACTCCTTCTGTTTCAGATCCCTTTGAAACCTAGGGAAATATCGTGTCTCAAAGGCCTGACGAAAATCTTTCCATGCGACTATTCTTATGTGCGGAAAGCTGGTGGCCTTTCTTGCTTTCCACCATTCTTTGGCATCCTTTTGGAGGGTGTCTCCCACGAAAAGGACCTTCTTATTCTCGGGCACGTCGAGGATGTTGAACTTGTCCTCGATGGCCTCTATCCACTGCTCTGCTACTAGACCTCCTTCTCCGTTGAACATTGGAGGCTTTGACTTCCAAAAATCTTGTAATGTGCAGCTGGAAGGGACCTGAGGTCCTTATTAGGCCGGTGGCTCTGGTGGAGGAGGAGACGGTGGAAATTAAGGTGGGTATGGTGGAGGTGGGTACGGTGGAGGTGGGGGAATGTACTCCTCTTTGATGTAGTTCTCACCCTCACTGGTATAGCCATATTCTCTTCTTTGATTTGACATCTATAAAAGGATCATAACCATACTTGAGAGAGAGAGGCATACAAAATAAGAGATTTTTAATCTAAATAAAAATCTTAGATAATAATGGAAGCCAAAAATACTAAATATTCATTAAAGCCAATATTATTCTCTTGATAAGGTTCAAAACATAAACATATATCTGAGGCGCACTAAGGCTTTCACAACGAGATACATCAAACACTAATCACTACGTCTAGAATGGTAGGGGCACTCATCATCAGTGCGTCTCATGCAACAGCGATCACAACACTCCTCTAGATCGGTCTGACTGATAGGGCTCGCGTCTCTAAACTGTAGCTCCTGGGGTGGTGCAGGAGCTTCTTCTTCTTCCTCGTCGGAGGATATATAAATCGGATCGTCTATATGTCTTCCCTCCATCAGTCAGTTCCCCCCTGGGATTACTTCTTCTCATGTCCCAATGGGTGGGGAAGAGAAATCAGGATCGTTGCTTCCAACGCTCTCTAAATCTGAATCCGAATACTCTGGTCTCTCTGGTGCAGGCTGTGGAGGGGTTGGGGGATCTAGTGGGCGCCTATTAATCCCAACTATATGACATCCCTTACGTAAAATCCTGATAATCATGCGACGTGGAGGCATCTATAACAAAATAAACTGCATATTATAAGTATTATTCACATATGAAAGTACTTATTACTTACTTGAGGAGTGGAGCTGCAGATGCTTGAGAAAATTGCACATGACTTTACTTGGAGCTATGTAACGATGAGAACGATGAATGCTATGCATGAAGCTATACTCTACTATGATCAATGAAGGAGCCAAGAACTTAGGCTCTGATATCAAACTGTAACGCCTCCGAAATCGCACCTCCCGCCACGTAGGTGGTCAGTTTGACCCCGGGAGCGCTACACTGCCTTTTACTCTACTGACCTTGACCATTCAACAAATCGACTTACGTGGCACTAATAAAATAATAATATCATAATAGATAACTTTAAATGCGAAAGAGTAGTAGTCGAATGCCATGATGAATTACTTAAATGCGGAAATTTATAATGTCTCATATTAAAAAAAATATGCGAAAGTCTATGATATTCATATTATATAAAGTATGCGAAAGTTCATGATGTCTTATAATATAGAAAATTATGCCGAAATATAATAACACTTGTCTGATGTTCTATGAGCGAAAATAAAAACATGATGTCTCTGAACATAGTATGATCAAAATATAAATGCAATAGAAAAAAGCTCGGGGTAGACAGATCAGTCATGTGCAGCACTTCCCTAAGCTCTGCGCTCTCCATCACTTCCTCGATTGACATTCTCACCTGCAAAATTCCAATGCAGGGGAATAAAATATCCATGAGCAAAGATGTCTAGTACACTAGCAATAAACGATGAAATATGGATCGATGATGATCATGTAGATCAATATATATGTAACTCTGTAATCATAGAAATACTCTGCTCTATAACAACACTCTATCTTTACTTTACTTTGTCTTTGCTTTACAATGTCTCTGCTATATTGAGCTATACTTTGCTTTACATTATCTTTGCTTTGCTTTGCAATACTTTACTTTATTTTGCATTGCTTTACTGTGAGTTGCACTACGTCTTTTACATTACTAGGATATCCTTAGAGTTGGTTGTCCTATGCGAGCTCGACTTTATTAGGTTGGGAAGCCAGAGGTGCCTCTCTGATTCTCTGATGCTAGTAAACCCATGAAGGAAAAGGGTGGGTGTTACTACCTCACCCAGTTCGGAAGGTAGGGGAAAGAATCCCTACAATCCAGGAACAGTGATCCGTTACAAGACCTGTAGGTTCGCTGTCTCCTCAGCGAACTACCTGTCCCTCTGACATAATACTTTAATCTTTAAGGGAAGATGTATGTCCTTTAGCATCATCCTTCATTCGAGATACAGGTGGGAGAAACCTGAAATATCAGGAATAAGGGTCATTTAAGACAGTAGCATCGCTGTCCCCTCAGCTAACTACCTATCCCTTTTCTGCTTTAATCTCTGATCTTTACTTTAACTTTGGGGGGCGGCACATAGCAATTCCATGTCTTTGTCCTTGCTTTATTTATCTTTAATCATTATGAATATATGATTTAGGATCCAACGGAACATTGGATTTTGTACAGGAGGACTCGACCAGTGTAGGCAAACTAGTCAGAGTTTTCGTTATGTTTGAGGTAGATCTGTCCAATTGGATCGATGGGGTCTCTATTAGAATCGGTCGACCGATCCTGATGGACCGGTCGATCGTTTAGTTGGCACCGGTCGATCGATCCTCGACCGTGTTCTTTGCTTTGGGTTCTGTGAACCGGTCGACCGATATGGGAGTCGGTCGACCGTTCATTTAGCCATGAGGATGCACGCTGCACATCGGATCGGTCGGCCGTTCTCTGGGACCGGTCGACCGATCATAAGATTTCATCTATTTGTCCATCCATAGATTGGTCGACTGCCGTGGTGGGGCTGGTCGACCGATAACAAAAAGGTTCGTGTGGGTTCTGTGCGTGGACCGGTCGACCGATCTCTGGTATCGGTCGACCGGTCGTTGCAATAAAACAGGGCCGCCAGATTTCTCTATTGATTTCGCGGCCTTCCGGCCGTCAAGTGACACCGACATGAATACGAAAAAGGTAGGAAATAACTTCAAGATCATATTGAACCTATCCTATGCATTCAACAATCGCTAATTCATCGTCTAGGGATTTAAACGCTTCGGGTACCTTGTTTTCGTTCGAAACGAGTTTGCCGGCGAACTGCGCGAAATCCGATCGATCTCCGACGGTCCTCTACTGCTGAAGAGGGTCGCCTTGTCCCTGTGTGCGCGATGGAGGGTCGAGGTGCGTCGAGGGATGTCGAGCGGTGACGTGCATCGGTCGCCTCTGTTCCTATCGCTCAGAATCGCTAGTCGCCGAACGCAAGGAAGACGAAGGAGAGTGGAGGAGGACAGGGGTTCCAAGAGGGCGCCACTGCTTTGGTCGACCGGAGGTGAAATGGCGGAAGGCCAGGGGAGGCGACCTCTGTTCCTATCGCCTCCCCTGCCGACTGCTCGTTTCGATTTTCCCTTTTCTTTTTTTTTTGATAAAAGGCCGTTACGTTAAAATTTCTGCGTGAAATGGTGAATGCTTTGAAGTCAACTATTAGTTTTTCTTCCGCTGGATCTTGTAGTGTACCTATAGAAGGCAAAATAAGCATACTATTCATGCTAATTGTTGAACTGATCCACTCCAGAGAATGTTTTCTGAGTAGTTTTTTTATTCCAGTGGCAAAAAAATTTCTCTTTTTAATTGACAATTTTATATTGTACAAACATGTGTGTTGTCATGGTTAATTGAACAATGGGGAATTATACAAATTTTATGATTATGGCATGTCATTTGACTAACAACTCATAAACGCATACCCCTTCTCTTTCATTTCTTATTTGTCTTATATTCTTACTATTTGTGCAATATGTTTGTTGCTTTCATATGCCTCTTACCTTTGTAGGCATGCATAAATTAGTTATTGCTTGGTGGATATGTACCTGCTAAAGTAGTTATTGTCGTTGTTTGACATGGCAGAGCTGACCTCTTTCTATAACTGTTGTTGGAAGTTGCCATTGTACATTAGTCTTTCATAATGTTTATTGGATATTGACGGCTTGCTCTCATTTGTTTTGGTGTTTTAGCTTCGAACAAAATGGATGATACCTTTATAAATTTTTCATGTACAATAGTTGATTAGATATATATTTTTTCGACTTATAAAGTTTACACTTACATACTATTTATCTTATTTGAATGTTAGAACATGACTTTCCCTAAATGCTATTGCCAACAAGATGCTATGATAAAAACTTCTTGGACTAAACAAAATTTTGGTAGGAGATTTTATGGATATCGACATTATGGGATGAGTTTTTATACATACTTAAGACGTTTAACTCTCTTCAACATATTATTTGCATCAATAGTCTAATTTGAATGCATTCTTTCTTTAGCAAGCTAGGGCATGTGATTACTTTAAATAATTTGACTCAGAATTCGAACATCGACTGAAGGAAGTGATAAATGAATTATTACATAGGATTGACGTATCTGAAGTCGAAGCTAAACATTTAGCTAGAGTTGAAGCTACATACCTGGCTAAAGTTAATGCAAGGAATGGATGATTCAATAATATGTGGAAATTGATTGTTGCACTTGTTCTTATTGTGATTGTGCTAATTGTGTTTAGTTAAAGTTATTGTATCGTGTGATTGTCATTACGGTATTTCCATTTGCAATTGAGACAAATGAATGAACTTTTATTTGATTACCCTTTTCCTTCCATTTTTCATGATCTTTGTCATATGGAAGATATGCGTTGTCCTTGATGTAGCAGGTTACATTGCGAATATGGTTTGGTTGTACCAATTAAAGCAATTGATCAAATGTTGCATGCCTGTGGGGAATGTTGTAAACTTCAAATGGTATGATGGTTTGTTGTTTGACGATTAGCAACCCCTACTATTCTACACCCTGGAATGGAGCTCATAAGGCTTACAACGCATGAATTGTGCTCTTTTTTTTCAGTCGGTAAATTCAAGACACGTTGGGGAATCTATCATTGACCTCTCTAGCATAATACTTTTGTCGTATCATAAAAAGTCTGCACCAATGTTTTGATGTCATCCACTGACATCAAGCTACAAAGATATAGTGTAATTGAATACTTCATGTTGCTCTTTAAAACATATTATTGACAAAATAAGATATATAATTTAACTAATTCTTAATAGGCATCGGATAAGAGCAAACTTAACCACTAATCATAAATCAAACTCATAAGAAGCCATAACACACCAACGTTTAGAATAATTTGGAAGAGAATACATCATAGTCTACTTAACCACTAATCATAAATTAAACTCATAAGAAGCCATAACACATCAACGTTTAGAATAATTTGAAAGCGAATACATCATAGTCTGCAAACTCTATTCCTTCAAATGGTAGGTGTAGTGGGCAAAACTAAAGCATGCGATGATTTTCAAATGAACGAAAAGAGGTTTTCTACAAAAAAAATGTGCAGGTGTAGTGAGCAAAACTAAAACATATTAATCCATACATAGTTGATTATCACATACTAGAAATCCATTGGTAGTCTTAAACGTATTAATCCATACATAATTCATAAAATTAAAAATGGATAACATTCAAAATACACATAAAAAGAGGTCAACACAATATAGATAAAATTCATTGTCCAATATATTTGCCATTGAAAACAAGTTGAAGCTGCCTATATCTGCCATCTCTCATCTCTACAGACACCTTGCTTGTGAAATCTTTGAGCAAAACATTGAGTAAGCACCATGGTCAGCAGACTTCATAGTTCATATTGATACGATTGTAAGAGTGGTAAGAGTTTGATCTAATAAATTGATAAGAAAAACTTTTACATTGTACTAGAATCCATTGTTCTCAAACAGAATAAAGGGGAACTTGTCTTGAGGCATATTTTAGTTTGTCGTGGTTCAGGATACAGCTCACAGATTACAAGAATTTGGCAAAGCATTTTCCTTACATTAAAGGTAAAAGGGTGACTATAAAAGCTATATACGTAGGGAAAAAAAATCATGTATCATCTTAGCAGGTAATTCATATACAAAAAGAGTTGGATGAGTTTTTACTACGCAAACAATGCATCCTAGGAAAACTAAGAGATTAGAGTTGTTTACCTTGTAGTAATCATCTTTCATGCTATCTCTTTTGCAAAGTCACCTTGTTTTATAATAATAATAAAATGCACAAAACATGACAACTAATATAAATAGCTTTTTACCTTGAAGACTTATCAAATTTTTTTGTTATGACCATTCTTTCCACATACAACACAACTTTTTTAACCTCTTTTTGAGATAGTAATCTCAATACCAGATTTAATTTTACTCACATTTTTTTATCCACCTTTTGCTTTAACACGAGTTGGATCACGGATGTCAAATTGAGATGGTTGTATCGTGTTAGAGTCCGCATGAACAAAAATCATAGTAGCTCGATATGCATTAATTTTCTTATTAATAACTTTGAAGGATTACAACTTATTGATGATCTCATCTAACTAGTAGTGCCCCAAGTTTTAAATGTTTTGATGAAAGCAAACCTATCTCTCCAACCCTACGTAGATTATTATGCTAAGTCTATTTTTGTATTGGAGTTAAAATGTATTCACTAGTAGCCAATTCGGATGCACAAGGAACATTTCTCGCCTTAGCATATTTTGTGTCTATCGTCCAACCATGGAGTACATATTTATCGGACAATTTTGTCACCCTTTTTTATAAAGGACATGTAAAACATGAGAACAAAATCCTCCATCTTGTTCAAACTTTTTGCAAGAACAACATACTAAGATATTTTCCTTATGACTATACTCCACAATATTCTTGTCTACATCTTGGGTATCTAAAGGAAAAACAGAATAGACAACTTTGTCATCATCTTTTGTGCTGTTACCAAAGAAGATTCATTACATTTTGTTTGAAATTTGGAGTAGACATTATTTGTGATACTTTTCCTGCATGTGTCTCTAATGAATACTTTCTAATTAAAGCAGCTCTAGTGTTGAGAGTGCTAAAATCTTCACGTCCTTTCAAATCACAATGATGTTGAATAACTCTATAATGAAATATGTGCATTGAAAAATCCATCGAAAAATGCGCTAATACTCTTTGTTCTTTGGGTGGTACACATGCCTGCAACGAAGACATCAACGAAATATAATGTTATCCATTGTTGTTACTTGTTGTACATATTCTCTACCCAATGTCCATCCGGAATAGCAAACTTCTGCTCCAATAAATTCTACATCTCCTCAAAATCGTTGATACATGATGATCCCATTATCCATGCATTAAAGTCATGCTTGTGAGTCTAGTGTGCATATAAATCTTGCATATTACATATACATTCCTTAGAATATGCCAAAACTAATATATATGATGGGTGTGGAGAAATATCTTATGTATAAACATCTCCTCAATCTCAATCAGCAAAGCATAATCAAGTAAACATGATCGCCTATGATGAATGATTTTGATGCAAATGACATGAGAAATTTGTTCGTCCTGTTTGTAGTGTGGAATACCACCACATCCCCAAAGGACAAATAATTATCATTTGCTCTACCATCTGCAAAGAAAAAAAATCATTTCTACACCATTCCAATTCCCATATATAGAAAAAAAACTTAGATCACCAATGATTTTTATTTGAAAATAAGAAGGTACACTACTACATTCTTTGCCAATAGTTCTTTTTCTTTTTCCTCTTAATTGATCAATACATTATTGCTTTGTAATCGATGGTTCCCCTGAGTAATTAAGAACTCTAGCAAATATTGATCGATAAACTCCATTAGTATGCAAAGTATACATAACCTGTACAAATGTATCCGATATTTCTTTGTGAGAATGTAATTGTATTACCTTCTAAAGAATAGCCAAAATATGTGTATGCTCTTCAATAAACTGTCTTACCTCTTACTTTTCTCTTTCCTTTCACCAACATAGAAATGAACAAGGAAACCATCTCTGTCCTCTCTTCCTTGTTTAATTATTGTTCCTATACTATGCTTCAACCTTCTTTAGAACAAAAAACTCGTCAATTTAGCATACATATTGTAATATTTATATGCATCTTCGTCAGTATCAAAAAGTCATGCCATCTAAATTCATTGAATTTCACATGACCATTATCTTCAACATGTACAACTTTATTAGTAGCATTCTCATTGTTATTTTCACAGCTACTACAAAGAAAATCTATTAATGAAGTGTATATGAAACAAAAGTTTTTTAGTTTAATAAGGAAATTATATATACCTATCTTGTTTGGACACAAAATCATTGTCCATCAATATCTAACTTAAAAAATGAACAAGACACCTTCATGCATGAACATTGAATATTTAAGCAACAAGAAAATAAATTAGCAAAGATTGGATAGACTCAAAATCATTGTGATAAAGAATTCCAAAATGATAGATAGATCCAATGTAATGGAAAAAAGTAAAAGATAACATCACAATGTAGCTATGACCAGATTGACAAGGCACACGATGAAAGCATAGATCATCTAAATAAAAGCAAAGGGAACTACGTTTTATGTGTTAATAATTGTTGCTTACATTGTCAGTTTTAACACAATAATTTTCATTAATTATTGTTTAATAAACATCACGAAGGAAAGCATAGATCATCTACATTTTGCAAAGGGAACTTTGTGGTTTAGGGCACCAAGCAAGAATCTAAATAAAGCACATAATCTACATAAAGCATATAACCTACATAAAGCAAATATAAAGCAGAGATTAAACTCACAATCAATCTTCGGCTAGGGCATAATCGCCGATCGCCTTTGCCTCGACTCATAAAAGTCGACTAAGGCATTGAACGCTACACGCTCCGGAAGGCGAACGTGAGACGTTAGTTTGCTTCGACTTCGGTAGCAACGGTCATCACCCAGGGTATCACACAAAGGAGAACCAGAAAGATGATTCAAGGCGGGAGAACCAGAAATCATGAAGGAAGGAGAGAATACGAAGGCGTGCAAGGAACTCACTGCTCTGGTGAAGGTGATCGTCACCAAGGGTGAGGAATGCGGCAACAACGGACGAAGATGACCTAGGGCATCGTCATGTTCTGCGAGCAGTTCGAATGAGAGATGCGAGCGAAATGAATTTGTGCATGCTCATTCCCTTTTTTCCTCGTTCAATCTACGCCATCATGATTCACTTGTTCTCACTATACCATTCGATGCGCTATTGACGCTCTCGAAGGAGGCATTCCACAATCGTGCTCAGTGAAATTCATGGGTAAAAAAATTAATGTTTTACCATCATAAAGAAGTATATATAAATTGAATGGGGAGAACATCGTCCCTATCCGTTTTTAAATATTTGGGAGAGAAAAAAACAACTAGTAAAATCAGCAAAAAGAGGAAGACTAAAAAACTTTGTTGGTAGAAAAGGAAAATAGTTAACTTAAAAGAAAGGAAAAAGAGGAAAACGTGACACAAAAAGAAAAAGGTGCTAACAAACGGAAAAGATATATGGAAAGACAAAATCAAAGAGAGAAAAGTACGAAATAATTTCAAATCGTAAAAAAGGGGAAAATTATGAAAATGCTTATAAAATGTATTAGTTGATGAAAACCAAGAATTACGTTCATACATTTTACTTTTAAGATCAAGAGGAAAATGCTTGAATACAAAATGAAATAGAGAAAAGATGAAAAAAGTGATATATAAGAAAAGAATTTAACAGGTCTAAATCGGTTTTCTTTTATGTTCATCTTGGTTTTCAAGGTGTGTCACAAAAATTCGATTAACCTAGATGAACCAATGTCATCTGACAAATTTCCCATTTCCAAGGACTTCGACTCCTTAAAGTTCATTTCAAAGTAAAATGTAAAAATAATAATGCTCGCATAAAATTTAGATATCAACCTTGATTTCTATTATGGAAAACAATATTAGTAAGGAAAAAGGGGAGAGAGATAACGGAAACAATTTCTAATTCACTAAGGTTATAGACGGGACTAAATAGATAAATAAATTATCAATATTGTTATTATATACAGAATTAGAAGTGTTTTGTACGAAGATAATGACAAGAACAAATATTTGTTCCAATGGTAGCGACCAAATATTATAAAAATTAAAATTCTTTTGGTCAAACATCATCGTTGTTTTATGTTTCTTGTTAGCAAAGTAAAAGAAAATAAGAACATTTAGCTATTCGCCAAGTCAAGAACAATTTATTTTTACCCATTATATTTTTAATTTAAGTCAAACTTGAGAAAGTTATTCTTATTCTTTTTTTTATATATATGACAGTCAAACAAATTAGTTAGTGAGAAAATGAGTTGACAACGTAAGCTGCCCTAAATTACGAAGTTGCTCCAGCCCAACATATTGAATGATTGAGCGGCCAGCCAATTAAGTCTTATATTTGAGACATCTCATCATTCTCATGTATAATAATCACATAAAAAACACTTTTTTCTCAAAAAATCATTTTTAATATTGGAATTGGAATTGGTATCGTTGGAATTGTAAACCTAGTAATTAATTAAATTTATTGCCGTATTGGTTAAATAATTGCACAATTCAATATTCAAACGACAACAAAATGGATATATATATATATATATATATATATATATATATATATATATATATATATATGACCAAAATTTTAAATTTTTTTTTTAAAATTATATGTGACCAAAATGGATACATGCAAACTCAGTTACCTTTGTGAAAAATCAGCGCATGGCATCATATATCTTATCTTTCTCGTATATATACAAACATTAAAATTTCTAGTGTTTATACAGATAATATTAATGGTCCCTACTATACGTTTCATTTTCAAGAGCAGATCTCTAAAATCGTCTTCTGTAGCCCTTACACGAGTCATCGCATTTTATTTTTATTTTATAATGAGATTATCCCGTCTTTTCATATTTCATAAACAAGATTAACTCGGTATTTTCTTGGATGTGCCGTGTACTTATGCTATTCATTAAACAACTATTCATCAAACAGAGATACGTAATTATGCTATCAAACTAATAAAATTTTGAGATATGAACTGAGAATAAATGTTATTTCAACTTTATAGTGAAAAAATGGAGGTGTCCCCTTTTTTTTAAATGTACTATTTTTCACAAGTTGAAATTGTTTAGTGATAAATTTATTCGTTACCTTTTTTAAGAGATAATGTTTGGTAGAATAAAATAAAAGACAATAAGCTCCTATTCTACCTTTTATATCTAAATCAAACATGGCAATAAAGTTGTTATTAGTCCATTTTTAAAAATCATGCTTTAAGCGTGCCGATCGCATATAGTCACCACCATGGGCGATGAACAGGGAATTTAATTAATCATTATATATGTATTAGTTATCAATCATTCGATCAATCCAAGAAGGAAAATTATTAGACAACATGTTCCCAAGGCAGTGCAACCTTGGGGTTACTGAGGTCCGATACAATAACTTCCATATATTTATAGTATTTCATTTTTCTTTGGATTCGAAATCTCAATTTTCTTTTAAAAGCGGGAGAGAAATTTTTAATTACAAAAATTTGATTTCAACTTACAAAAATTTTAATCTAATCGTTTAAATGAATCTATCATTTAACTTTTATTTCCTTCCTTTTTCTCATATTTTACAAAAAAAGATTAATCATTTATCATTCTCCCCCAATTAGTATTATGATTTTCGATATTTGGTTCTGAGAACGAGAGCGAGTAATACTTAATTGTGGACCTTATCTTCGAAACCAAGCACGAGGTTAAGGTAATTTTTAAGTGAGAGAAAAAAATAACAGGAAAGATATAACAAACGGACAAGATAACTTTTACAAAGTACTAAAATATTATTTTTAGTTATAAAAATGTCGAGAGAGAGAGAGAGAGAGAGATCTGGTGAGATATATATCAAGCAAGAACGGTCCTTTTAAAGTGCCTACACGTAGTTCAGATTTAGACAAGTACTTGATGTTGTAATTGTAAACTATGAGCATCTAAATTATGCTCATCAAATATATAAAACAATATGCCCAATAGATTATATGTTCTCCGCTCTCCACTGCTCCAATTAAATTTTACTAATAGTACTCGGTAGTTGGGGACAAGAGTTACAGGAATTGCTCCCCTCCATTCGATAAGTCAAGGCGCGCGTCCTAATAAATCATTTTGTCCGGTGACTAGGAATTCGATTCCAAACTAATTTTATTTTGTTTTTCCTTAATGACTTCCTCTCTCTGAGTGAGTGAGTGAATGAGACTGTGTGAGAGAGAGAAAGATGGCTGCATGCATGCATGCCAACTCTTTAGATTTGTCAAAGCATGATTGATGCTCATTACTCGTAGTGAAAGAATCTAGAGGTTCAAGTGCATGCATGCATGCAGTCTGTCTGACTTGGATGGATATGGCGACATGCACGTACGTACATAATTGTCTCTGCCACAAGGAAGTTGAGCCACACCTTCTCTTTGGGTTGACACTTGACATTACTGCCTCACACTGACTTCAAGTTTTAATTATTCGCCAGTATATGAGGATCTTTTTCTTTTCTTCTTTCAGATGGTTGCAGCCAATGGGGATCAGGATGATGAGTTGCATTAATTGCTCATTCAGTTAACACATTTTTATTAGTTAATTAGTAATGCACATAATTAGAGTGTAAGATCTGCAGGCATTTAATTAATTGGCATCGATATCTTTTTTAGTTTTTTTACATTTCATGTCTTAGCCCGGCGGGACTTGATCTCACCTCAAATCTTGATTTTTTAATTCAATCGAATTTTGGTTAGACAGGCCGATTTTACCGTTCGAATTCTTTCATATGCATGCAACTCGGATCGGATCATCAGATCGCTTGACTAGTTTCTTATATTATTTAATACAAAAAAGTAATTTAATGTTCATTTAGGGCATGCGATGAAAATAGTACTTAGTTCTATAAGAAATTAGATATAAAGACTAACTAAATTAAATAAGAAATTAATTTTTTAAGATCGGATCAATTCAAATTGAATTCAATTCTTTTTTCATCAGTATTTTTTTTAATAGTCAGTTCTCACAATTCAACTCGCATGACGCTAAAAATTATTGTTGGGAATAAAACATCGATGATAAATGAACAACGAAAGAAAAGAGAAGATGAACATAAAGATTTAATGTGATAAAACCTTCTTGATCAATGTGAACAAGAGAGAAACATTCACGGACAAAGGAGGTCGTCAGAAGAATTTCACTATGAGCAAAAAAAAAAATACATCATATAAAATTCTAACCCTCATATATAAAGGTCCAAGCTTAACTCAAACCCTAACGACCCAAGCCCTCCGCTTCCGTCACATATCCTCATTTTTTTCTCATTTTTTTCATAATTTTAAATACATGATACATAATTTAAAGCACATCAATAAATGTATTATCCACAAGTTAAAAGTCTCGAGTCGAACTAATTCGATTCAATTATCTTGCGTACTTAACAATGAGGAGTGAAATTCTAAACAAATACTTTCATTCTTTTGAACGTGCATTTGATCCATACCTGTGGAGGAGGTGTGGCAGAGAAAGCAAAAGAAGAATGCCGAAAGGCATGGCGATTCTTGGGAGGGTTTTGCAGGGATGTGTAATGCTGATAATGTGATCATTTTTACTAGGAAACAACTTTTACCTCTCTGCTCTTTTGTGACGACGTGATTAATTGTAAGTAAGTAAATGGAATCCCAAGACAAATTAATTAATAGGTGAATTAAGGTGATAATGATAAGACAGAATTCAGAAGCGTTGCTATCAAATATTAGGAGGAGGAACGTACAATTAATGCTTTTTCTTGAGGGGGTGTCAGGAGGAGTCCATTCTATCTTTGCCTTGCCTTGCGTGTAAAAAGTTCCAACGAACGAGGAATATTAAATATTCTTATGGAAATAGCCCACAGCTTTTTTGTGTGCGATGGGGGTGAAGATATGTGTGATCTTTTGGAGTAGAGTGCACGCAAGATCACACATTCGGATCTACCTGCGAAATTGCAGTAAAATTCAACTTTTTCCGCATGCATTATGAGCAAAAGGCAAAAGGCAGGGAGGGACAGCGAAGTAGGAGGAGGATAAATTACATGGAATGTTTTTTAATTTTAAGATTTATTCAGTAATATTTTTTAATTTTATTTTATAATATAAATATTTTTCATATTTTAACGTATTTCACCTGACGCCTTTTTTTATTTAGGATAGTTATTTTTTTAGTTTTTTATCGACGTGGCGTCTACGTAGTCATCTCCTCTCTCCTCCACGCAAATAATCGTCTGACGTGACATGCTCCGACGTGGCATATAAAATTATACCAATGCCCTCCATTTCACTTTGTAACACAAATATCCTTCATCTTTTAATATATTTCACCCGATGCCATCTTTACCTAGGACAGTCGATTTTTCGATTTTTTATTGACGTGACGTTCACGTGGTCATCTCATCTCTCCTCCATGCAAATAGTCGTCCGCCGTAGTATGCTTCAACATGGCACCACATATTAAATCATCTGACTTACCGTAAGTTGACTCACTTCCTGTTAAATTATTTTCTTATTTTCCTCTTTGTCGTCGTTCGCATGAAATCTCCTTCGCCGTTCGCACTCCTTCATCGTTCGCTCTCATTCGTCGTTCGCCTCCTTCATCGTTCACTTTTTGCGTTCGTCGACGTCGTCTTTGTCCAAATTGATGTAATTTTATGTGCATTTGGTGAGCAAACTTTAAAGTTAGAGTACTCGATGCCCTCTTTACATGAGACAACCGATTTTTTTATTTTTCGTCAACGTGGCGTCCACGTGACTATCTCTTCTTTCCTCCATACAAATAGTCGTCCGACGTGGCATGCTCCGACGTGGCATATAAGATTACACCAAATGTCCTCCAACTTTAAAGTTTGCTTACCAAATGCACATAAAATTACACCAATTTGGGCAAAGACGATGCCGATAAACGCGAAAAGTGAACGATGAAGGAGAGCGAATGACGAAGGAGTGCGAACGGTGAAGGAGGTTTCATGCGAATGATGACAAAGAGGAAAATAAAGAAATAATTTAACAGTGAATGGATCAACTTACAGTAAATAAGATTATTTAATATGTGGTGCCACGTTGAAGCATGCTACATCGGATGGTTATTTGCATGGAGGAGAGATGAGATGATCACGTGGACGCCATGTCGACAAAAAAATGAAAAACTGACTGTACCAGTAAAGAGGGCATCGGGTGAAATGTATTAAAAGATGAAGGACATTTGTATTACAAAGTGAAGTTGGAGGGTAACGCTGAGCAAACCTTAAAGTTGGAGGGCATTGGTGTAATTTTATATGCCACGTCGGACGACTATTTGTATGGAGGAGAGAGGAGATGGCCACGTTGATGCCACGTCGACGAAAAATCGGAAAATCGGCTATCCCAGGTAAAAAGGGCATCGGATGAAATATGTTAAAAAATAAAGAGCATTTGTGTTACAAAGTAAAGTTGAAGAATATCGTTAAGCAAACCTTAAAGTTGGAGGGTATTTGTTGTAATTTAAAAACATAAAAAGTAATAGCAAGTTAGATGACTCGGATTAAGAGTGATAAGCTACTCTTGCTTAGTCAAGTTGGCCTTCTACATTAGAATTCTGACCCATTATATTAATCAATCAGCTAACTTTCTTCTTGCTACTTTTGATTGATCCAATGATGATTAATTTTGGAAGAGCATTCCGCCTTTGGGTCTCGCTCATTTTTTATACTCTGATCTTCAGGGTCCATGATAAATGAAATGACAACCTTTTGAAAAAAAAATGAGTGATAAGATATTCTCTTTTGCTTAAAAAAATATTTCAAACTAGTGAATATAATTTTTTTTTATTGAGAATCTTATTTTTCACTTTCAAGTACGTGACTCGTGATGAACCGAAAGGAACCTTCTGACATGTGATTAGTACGCTTAATAACATTATGCGAATTGCACGGACGGTTCAAATGAATAACAAGCTCAACTGTTTTCGATCTTCTTACCCGCTCATTGGATATGGTCCATTCTTACGAAGCAGTGAAGAGTGACGTGGATAAAAAGTAATCATAAAAATATATTTGATAAAACAAGTGCAAATCAGCTTCTAGCATTTCTCATCTTTTGGATTGTCGCCATAATACTCGAAATGATTAGATAAAAATTACATTTACAATTTCTTGAGATATAATTTTTGAATCATACACATAATACATGTAATGACTCGAAAATACACTTTAAAAGTTTTGAGCATTTAGGAGTTGCCATCAGTCCGTTTGCCATACATCATTTATCAGCGAAAGACTTAATAACTGAGATAAAGTCATAATAAATAAAACTTTCTCTTACTCATAAAGATAATATTCCATAAGACATCAAATGCCTAAAACCTTCATTACGTTATTAACACATTATTCATACAGAACCACATGACTTATTTAATCATAAACATGTGTAATACTTTATCATAAGCATGAGCTGTCATCCATCACTTAACCTTGGTTATCTGCACGGATTCATGGTGCATGATTTTCCATTTAGAGTATGTAAAGATCATGCATACATGATAATCTATCACATGCATCTACATGTGATGCATCATTTATCATAATATCATAAACATATAAATATGCATGACATGAACTATCTTACGATCCTTACATGGCATTACATCATGCTTATAATTGATTTTTAACATGGCATTCTTGAAACAAATTGGATAGTGCAAATTGGATTGATAGAAATTGAGTAGTGCAAAAAAAATTACATTTAAAGAAATTGAACAAGAAAAAGTAATAATGAATATGAGCTTAAAAATAAAATTTTATGTCTTACTCTTGATAATGTAAGTGCTAATAATTTCGCTGCACAATTTTTAATTCAAAGATTAAATCATCTTTTAAATGAAATTCTTTTTCATTAAAAATGTGCATACCATATTATTAATTTGTGTGTTAAAAAGGATTAAAAGTAGTTATTAGAGTACTTGAAAATCTTAGATCAATAATTATAAATTTATGTCACTCTGAACATAGGATACAACCATTTAAAGAAATTAGTCATCATTATAATATTCCTTATAGAAAATTAAATACCGATGTGTCTATGATGGAATAGCACTTATGATATGCTTAAATTATGTGCTCCATTTAAACATGCACTCGATAATTACATTTTAACTGTGATGCAATGTCTAGCAGCTCAAATTACTGATTTGAAATGGGATGTTGGTAATGCAATTATCGAATTATTGCAGGTTTTTTACAATGCTACTTTAGAGTTATCTGTCATTTATTCTCCTACTTCAAATTTAATAATTAATCAACTTCATGAAATGATATGTTCATTTAATGAAAGCATGAATTATCAAATAAATTTTCTGAAATAATTTATTTGATGAAATAAAAATTTTAGTATATTGAAATAATTTATCTCTCATAAGAATTTTAGCAATGATGATGGATCATAGATTTAAGAGATTCAATCTTAAATAGTACACATGAGAAATTAAGAAGATTCTTTTGTCTCCGGCTCCTATTGTAAGCATTTCCTGGTTCTTATCATTTCCCTTCTCTTCAAAAGGATCTGTCCTCAAATTTGCATTCATAATAAAGAGAATATATCCAGGTTCATATCACATTTTCTATAACTAAACTAGGGCCGGGTGGATAAAACTCGGGTCGGGTTCTATATTGTTCGACATCCGAACCTCGACCAAGGATAAACTCGGGCCGGATCTTAGGCGAACCCGGGCTGGGTCAGCTCGATTTATCTCTATCCAATCACGATCGTCAGAGCCCGAGTCGGATATGAGGGAACGCGGGCCGGGTCGAGGTCATTCACTTTCTATTCGGTCTTGGGTTGCAGAACTTGGACTGCACTAATCATAACTTGTACCGCGCTAATCATAACTCGGACTGGGTTCATTAAACTCGATTCAGTTTCAATCTTATTCGCACCGGATTCATAGGAACCTGGGCCGAGCTATGCAGAACCTGAGTCGAGTTCTGCCGTCGCCGGGAAGTTACCTTTTAGGCACGACTTTTGGCCCTCCTATATATCTCATATGATATCCAATCAATGCAAATAATATATCAACACAATCTCTGCATAACGGAGAAGAGTCCTAGGACCATGCTGCAGAAAATCGGCACAATGGGGATCCCCTACATATCTTAACTTAGTTGAAAAACCAACTATGTTCCAGTTGTCTAGGGATTGCATGAACGTTGCGACTTTGGCCGATGATTCTTACGTATTGACGTCCAAAAAACTTTGGTTACCCCTTGGATCTTGTTCTCCTCTATCGAGATCGAAATGGTATATCACTCATGCTCTCAAGTGTCTCGGTTTGTGAGAAAACGAAGAAAACAGAGGGAACTTTCATGTAGAATTTCTGTGGAGACAAATAATATTTTCTAGTTTTATTTATAGTTCTTAAGTAGGGTTTTTAACTTCCATTGGGCCTTGGACTATTTTCCATCAATCATAATCATCCATTAATAATTAAATATTCAAATTTAATTAAATATTAATTTCACTAATTATTATCAAATTATACTTATAAAAAAATTATCTCTACTCAAATTCCTTTTTATATCTTCTGTAACTTCTTTCAATCAAACTATACTTTTATCTTTTTCTTTTATTTCTTCCTTTCTGTAATTTTTGAAATTATTTAATTCCATAATATTTTATTATCTGATTTTTTGATTAAAATAATAATAAATATTTTTTTAATAACTAAAATATTTCAAAGTCATAAAAACTCTCAATCCTTTTCTATTTAGAAGTCCTATATCAACTAGACTTTCTTTTGAATCTCAAATCTAATTGAAATATCTAATCTCACTCTAATTATAATTCCTACTTCAAGTAGAATTTAATTTTTCTTTAACAATTAAATTTATGTCAAATTACTTTATTGCCTCTATTGAAATCTTGAGGTATTATACTCATTCTTATATATAATTGCATAGTGTCAAAGATGTAGTCTTTTCACACGAAATGAATCTAAATAGTGGCTATTATGAGAATGCTATCATGAAATGCATGAACTTAGTGTTTTTGACGAGCGCCATTAGCATTTGAAAGCCTTAGTTCATGCATTTCATTATAGAATCTTATAATTTAGTTTGAAGCAAATAGATCTCCAACACAAGGTCAGTAATTCATCTTATAACTTAGTTATAATTTAATATATAGTAAATTAGTACTTAATTATCTACTCTAGCATACTACTAATATATATTTATTAAATACTTACCAATTAATTTTATGTATAACTTATAACTTGTTAGTTATTACTCAATTATTCATTTTACAAATTTATTTACTTAATAATTATGAATTAATGACTTATCATATTTGAAATTTTAACTATATAATTATTATAAGTTGTATATTATAGTATAATTAATAATACTTTATAGTATATAATAATTTAATAAGTAAATTAAAAATTGGAGAAGTTCAAATTGAAAGGCAAAAAAAGGGCCGTCCAACTCGGCCGATCAGGTCGGGCCCGATCATTTTGAGGTTGAAAACAAATCGTGTGGTACAACCCACGACGTGTTCAAACATGAGTTGGCCGATACGAAAAAGACATAATACGGCCTATTTTTTCATCTCTATCCAAGAGACAACATTGCAGCATGTGTTAGTGCGGTGACTAAAGTTCATGAGTCGCCTATAATAACTGATCTTGAGAGCATTAAATATTGAAAATATGGGAAAATAATATTTTATTCATAATTTTATATAACATTAAAAATGATATTAACAAATAAATTGATTCTTCATTACTTTAAATGATTAGTTGGAAATGTTTAATTCCCGATGGTTATTGATTATTGGTAAGGGTGAATGTAGTTCAGATCAGATCAGATTTTTTATTCAAAAAATCAATCGCTACTTTTTGGATTGATTTTTAAACTTAAAAAAGTCATCCTAAAATCATTTTGAAAAAAATAAAAAACACTCTCTAATGGATTGATTTTTTGGATGATTTTTTTGGAGCTCTACTATTATATAATTACATTTTCAAAATATAGAATAAATTAGTTTTAATATAAAAATATTTAATTTTATATTAAATATAAAATATATTATTAAAATTTTAAAATTATTAGATTAGAGTTTGATAGTGCGATAGAAAAGTATGAAATTTTATTTAAAAAAATAGTATATCTCTAATAAAAAAATTGATAACATATGCATTAATTATATAAATAAAAAATAAACTCCAAAGACCCTACAATTTTTTCGAATATAATTTTAATTTTAACTGACGAATTTTAATTACTAAAAATTAATTTAAATTATATTTGGACTCTTAATTTTTTATTTTTACAATTTATTTTTTTCAGTTCGATAATTTTTTTGGATTGACCGGGTTTCACCCCTAATTATTCGATTGGCATGATGCACGAATTGGCAAATAAAAGCCGGTGATTGCACGCACCTGAGAAAAAGATGGAGGCCGTGGAAGTCAATTTAGCAGACATTTTTCTCGTTTTCCCCTTTATTTCACGGGCACACGCGTGTACTATTCTTTTTCACGGAATTGACGAGGAATGACGTGGGGGAGTCGTAATAAGTAATTACAACATTATTGATGGTGTTAAAAAAATATGATTTATCTTTTATTGAAATAACACGTCTTCTCTTTTTTTCTCTAATAATTGTTAAAGTGCTCCAGGTGCGAGAAGTCCAAAGAAAATAAATATTAAAAATAAAAATACATCCATTTCATTATTGAAATTCGAATGCAACACTCATGTTTCCAAATATATATATATATTTATATTCAACCTTTTTTTCGAGAATAACCTGCTGAGAAATATTTTCCCCAATATTTGAATAGAACTGCTTGCTGAAAAACAATTGACATTCTTATAATTAGCTGTGTAATTGAAAATTATTTTTCAACGATTGAATGGAATACGAAAGTCGAGTAAATAACGCGAGACTTATCAATGAATTATTTAATGCTCTCATTTGGATATTATTATTTTCTTTCTTTCTCCGTTTTCACATCTGTGCTTCTGAGTCATTTGAGGAAGAAAACTCGAGATATATGTTGTTGTGGAAATAAGTTATGAAAACTTTTTGCCCCAAAAAGATTGCTGAATTAAGGATAATAGTAATTGTTAAGACAAAAAGATATGCTTTTAATTAAAATTATGCTTCTCATAAAATTATGCTTTTAATTTTAAGACAAAAAATGAATAAAATTCCAATAACAATTCTACTCCATGATTTTAGAAGATACGATGGTGTTTCTAGACAAAAAGATGGATAAAAAAGAGTAGAATATCAAATGGAAAATTGAAAATTCACGGAAGTGACTCCATTGGCAAAAATATTCGCGGTAAAAGAATGTCAACGACTTAATTCGTTCCAACTAGATAGCATATTAACATCCTGAAACTAGACGCAGGAACCCGAGTGCGTAGAAGAGAAAAAAGCCTCCAGAATAAAATCAGCCTGAATAAATAGCTAACAGCCACAAGGTAATGAACTATTGCTATTAGTCGTTACTGTAGATCGAGCAGACAAGAAAATTGTTGTCTGATAAATTAGTACATCAATTACAATCTATTGTTAAAACACACATGTAGAATCCATTCTGAGATGAAAGTAATCTATAGTCAGAGATATAACAATAAACAAAGCCTCGCACCTGTCTTACGACACTTCTTGAATTATTCCCCGGCTTTGATCTTGAAATGTAGTATCTGTGTTAGTGGTTCCTCAGGTTTCCTTGGCAGAAGTATGTTCATCTCCTTCAAATAACTGTCTGATAAACTTCACAAACGTCTGTGTTTTATGATTGTTCTCTGACATTCATTTTCCCACCAAATGGAGTATAAAACAATCAGAATGTTAATCTCAGTAAGCTATGCAGGACCGTAATAAGTATACACAGTGAAATCCATTAAACAACAGCAGGGCAAGCTTCTGGAAGGTGCATAGTAAGCCAACAAAGAGTGGCAATCATTATAACATCCCCAGTGTCCCAGTCTGGATAATCAGAGCAGAAACAGAAACAGAAACCCAGCCTTTATCCAGAAAAGCCAAAAATAGTTGATCAAAGAATTACTCAGCATTCATATGCAAACTAAAACCCTTTGCGAATTGTTGTCACAAGCTGAGCAAATAATTCACCGCCATGTAAAATGAGGTAAATAATAAACATGACATAGATAGATATCATTACGGACGCAATAGACCCAAAGAGTGCACCATGTATTTCTGAAGAGAAGAAATCCAGCAAAAGGTAACCATTAATTATTATAAGAAGTGCGGCGACGGTCCAGGTCAGCATCTGCAGCACAGCCAAGGAAATGAATGAACACTTAACATTAATTTAGAAAATACTAAATTAAAACAAACTATCCATCTGAAAGATCAGGCTGTAAAACACATTCATGAAAAATGGCGCCATGAAAATCAGTTGGCATTGACAACTAGTTGCTTAATTAGGGAAGCAAGAGAGAACCTATGAAACCAATTCAAACTAAGATTTTTCCTTCAACAAGGTTTTCATACTCATGGTGCAATAAGCATCAATACGTTTTTATTGGCCAGATAGTTCAGAGTGATTTAGAAGAATCAGTTACTTTTTTTAGAGGAGAAATTGAGTTACTAGAAGCAGCTACTCGTTTGTTTCTTAACTTCCTAACGACGACTTAATAGGTAAATGAATTTTCCTAGTGACAAATTGATAAGTATATCATGACTTCTCTAAAAAAAAAAGTATACTATGACATGAGAGTTAGAGGATATAGCATGAGAAAAGCTAGAATAGCAATCTTGTAAATCATAACTTACTTGAACACTGTGGCCAATTTTAAAAATCCCCATAACATGCTCTTTTGACACCAAAGTGAGAAGTGGAATGAGGGCAAATGGGATCTGAACTGATTGAAGCACATTAAGCCATTGGTTCAAAATATCTAATGCTGAATCAGATGTGTCGAAGAAAAAAGCAACCACTATTGTTGGGATGATTGCGAAGCTTCGAGTGATCAATGACCGAACCCATTTCTTTAGACGAAGATTGAGAAATCCACCCATTATAAATTGTCCTGCATATGTGCCAGTGATTGTGCTACTCTGCCCAGCAGCTAACAAGCCGATTCCCCAAATATATAGGATAGGAAATAGCCCTCCCCCATACTTCTCCTGTAGGTAGTTTCCAGCATTTTCAAGACCTATATTATCTGCTTCTTCGGTACCATAAAAACCTTTTGCGAAAATTGTCGTAACAAATAAATTTATAATGAAGGAGACAATTAAAGCAAGTGTCGATTCAATGGAGTAATATCTTAGAGCTTCTTGAACATGGCTTTTCTTGTTAGGGTCAATCTTTCTCGATTGTACCAGAGCAGAATGCAGGAAGACATTGTGGGGCATTATCACGCAACCTACAACCCCAACAGCTTGCCTTATAGTTTTTGAGCCTAGTTTTGGAACCAAGACACCTGACAAAGAAAAGTAGCATCACATGTTGAACCATCTTTACTCAAACAAGAATGGAGATATTACTTAAGATTGCATCTTAAAGTGGACAGAATTGTGTACCGGTAAGAAGAGACGTCATACTCGGCTGAGCTTTGCCGAACGTCCATGCAAAGGAAAAAGCCATTGTGGAGATGAGGACAGCAAAGAAAGCTTCCAGTTTCCTGACTCCATAATTCTCGAGGAACAGAAAAATAAAGCTGCCAAAACCATCAGAGAAAGTCAAAACAGATGGTTCTATTATGAAAAAACAAAACAGATGGAATCATGGGCTAGATCATATAACACCAAGAAATCCAACTATAAGGAGAATTAATTTTCCTTTTTCCCTTTACTTGTTCTTGGGCCTTAGGAATGATAATACGTCTTACTTGTAGCGTCCAAGAATAAGCATGATATCAGTGACTATCAAACAAAAACCTTAATTGAAGTTAAAGTTACAGACAACAGAAATTGCAACAATCACGAATTTTGGGGATGAAATGTAGCACTAGCTTGAGATTTGACAGCAATCACAATTTGAAATCGTACCAGTAAAACCTGGTAAGTGGTAATACTTAAGATTGCGATCTCATATCAGAGAGGTAAATTGCACCATTCATAAGGAGTGCGCATCTCACATTGTGTAAAGAACTTTTGACAAGCATAAAACAGCAGGCGTTCTTACCAATCCAGTGCCGTGATGACGACGCCGGCCCACAGAGGAAGCAAGCCGCGGCTCAAGATCTTGATGGCGATGGCGCTTCCGATGACCTCCTGTATGTCGGCCCCGATGAGCGCGACCTCCGCCATGAACCAGAGCGCGAGCCTGGCGGGGCGCGGGTACTCCTCGCGGCAGTGCTCCGCGAGGTGTCGCCCCGTGGCCACGCCGAGCCTGGCGGACAGCATCTGGATCAGTAGCCCCATGGCCGTCGCCCACAGCAGCAGCCACAGCAGCGAGTACCCAGCGATCGCGCCCGCCTGCAGATCCCCCTCCAGGTTCCCCGGATCCAGGAACGCGATGCTCATCAGGAACCCCGGCCCCGTGAACATCCACAGCTTCCGCCACGAGAACGTCGGATCCGCGGAGCCGCCTTCGCCGTCGTCCTCGTCGCCGTCGGAGATCCCGACAACGAGGATCTTCTCGCTAGACTCGTATGCGCGCTCCGAGGATTCGTCGGAGTCGGAGCCTGCGGAGTCCTTGAGTTCACGGGAGGCGGCGTCGGAGGCGTGGGAGCCGGCGGGAAGGAGGGAGTTCGCCTCGTCGGAGGCGTCGGCCGCCATGGGGGAGGAGGATAAGTCGGCGGCGGCGGCGGCGGCGGCGGCGGCGGCGGTGCCGGGGGCAAGAAGGCGAAAGGGGAAGGAAGCAGTGAGTTGGGATTTATAGGAGGAAGGGGAAGAGGTGGAGGGAGGATTAGTGGGGACGCGTAGTAGATCGACGGAGAAGGGCGAAGGCATGTTTTGATGGCGTTTGCTGTTGTCGTTGAATGCCGTCGTTGGGACTTGGGACACGCTTGTGCGTTGCCTTATATATGTAGCTCTCTCTCTCTCTCTCTCTCTCTCTCTCTCTCTCCCCTGGGATTTTGAGGAAACAGGTTGTGGGCGTTACATGCAGAGATACCATTTGATTTTATTTCTCTCCTTTTTTGCGCCCAAATTTATAAATTTTTTTTTTCAAGTCCGAGTAAAATGAAAAGAAAATTGTACTCTAAGTCAAAGTGAAATCAAGATAAATAATTTTGATAGACTGAAATATAAAGTCTACTAGTTAATTCAATAGATGTAAGGTCATTGGTTTCCAAATATATTAACTTGTTCTAATTAGTTTTGTTTGCCAAAATCAAATAATTGTCGGTACTTAAAAGTTAAAAGTAGGATAATGCATCTGCAGAACATGCACATATGCGGAAACTGAAATAAACGAAATCAGAATTAAAATTTCTAATAGTTAGTTCAAATCTAATTTTAACGATCATCGTGAATCAAAATTATTAATAAATAAATATACATATAGTTTAAATAACATACGTGCCTCGTAGATACATTATATAAAACGTTAAATTTAAAGAAAAAATCTCTCACAATGTAAACCCCTTGAATATTTATCACCAATCGTCAGGTGGCTTGCTATTTTTGCAACCCCTTGACATCCCTTCAACACCATTCACATGCTCCATTTTATTAAATAAATCAATATTAATATTATTCATTGTTGAATATTTAAATCAATAGTAACTATCTTATCACAATGTATCGCTGCATCAAATACAATCTAAATGCGCCCTTCTGACGAGCCATTTCTTCCCACATTTTATTAAAATCGTTTAATAATTGATATAAGGATTTTTGTCTCTTAAGGTTAGAGTGACTATAATATAATGTAGTATAAAATAATATACCATAATAATTGCTATACTGTGGTTTTTCTCACTATTTTTCATGTTTTGTCTTGATTTTTTTTAAAGTGTATCATTTGGGGTTTTTTTCTTATATATATATATATATATATATATATATATTCCTTGAGAATGTAGAATATTTTTACCTTGTATTTGAGACACATGAGCAAAATATATCATTCCAGATAGCACATTTCATTACATTTGGATGAGTTGGGAATAAGCTTGTGTGAAATGACAATTGAAATCGTCACACCTTTTAAAAGACTGATAGTCGCTTTTCTTACTGCAACAGTAGTACTAGTAGGTAGTACTAGCAACAGCAATAGTAGTAGTAATAGTAAGTTTTATATTTTGATAACATAGAAGTTTGACTGATTTAATCTTATTCTTGATATATTTGACTATATTATCAAAATATTGAGGCCCTTATTGCATGGAATTATAGATGTATAGTACGAAATTAATAGGGTTGTGAATTTTTTTAGTAAATTTTTATCAAAATTCTAGCATAATTATTGATGATCACTTTTGACTCATTGAGGAATTAGAAAATTTTATATATAAATATTTTTTAATCTTTTGCTAATAGGTAATAAGTTTCCATTAAAAAACTAATAACAAATAAATATTTCGTAACTTTTTATTAATAGGTAACACACTTTCCATTAAAAATAATAACAAATAAATATTTTGGCAATATGTAATGCATCTTCCATTAAAAAAATAATAACAAATAGACATTTTCCTACCTTAGAGCATAAGATTTCTTTTAATAGATGCAACATTGTTGTAGGATGTTTAAAAAATTTCAAGTCTTTATTTCTTCTATTCATAGACATGCATTGACCATCCTTTATAAAAATAGTCATTTTTATCTTTAGATTTCTTATTGTGTGATGAAGATGAGTGACTATGTACATGTCTTTGTAATGCCCCAAAATATTCCCTATAAATTAAAATAATTTAGGAAAACTTTCAACCATTAGCTCATTAATCATACATCATCATAATAACTATAACAATGGAAGACTTGATATCCTTAAACAAATTCAATTATTAACATCATAAGTTGCAATAAAAGTCTAAATTTCTAATATGTAAAAGGTCTCAATTCTTTTTTCAAAACATCGTGATTTATAGGACACTTATCATGTGTAAACACCTTATCATGAGTTTAAGTTGTCATCCTTATTTTTAATTACCTACATGAATTCAAAATGCAGTATTTTCTAATTAATATATATAAATCATGCATAATATGATGACCTATCACGTGATAGTACATGAGATGTATTTGTCATCATAATAACATGCCATGACACATTATCATTATACACATATGAATATATACATAATAACATGCATGCCATGGATCAATTTGCAATCTTTAACGTTATAACAATATGCATTTCATTCATAACATAATACTTATAAAACTTACGTTTATTCGTCATATCATCATCATTAGAATAATCTTATACTCAACATGGCACATTATCATTATACATTCTTGATATATGAAAGACATAATATTCAAACACCATAGCATTCATTATATTATCATCATACTTGAAAATAACATAACATCATACATCAGCATTCACTAGATTATCATCATACCTCAATAGTATTTTTACATATCATTATTTTATTTACTTTGTTACATAACATTTTAAAAAGTTTCTTTGTAACTCAATTTGCATTACTTAGTTATATTAGGTCATTGCTTTCTTTCTTTCATTAATTGTCATGCTTTAACATTTTTTCAGAATTATTTTATAACCCTTTGAGTATTCATTCATTATTTTTTTCATATTCATCATGTCACATCTTTAAAGTTCATTATGACTTCATTATTTAAATTTTCATATGATATTTTTCATATTACTTAATTGAAAGTGCATAATAATATCTAGCTAGGTCATTATGTTCTTAGGAGATCTTAATCATCTTGTGGTGATAGACATTATTTTTGGACAAGTCTTAGTCACCACAAGGTGAAAGACATTTACTTATCATATTTAACTTTAGTGAGAGTGAGACATTTTTTTTTTCAATTTGGTACTTTATTATTATCGTCAATGCATTAAACATTTTCCCAATCTAAATTTTATCTCTTAGCCTAATTACTATTGAGTGTGGCAATACAATATCTAAGTAATCATCAGTATATCAATCATGATCACATAAATAGTTATAAATGAACAAAGGCACTACAAAGCACTATACATTAGCAAATCAATACAATTGGAAGGTATGTAAATATTTAAAGAAAAAATCAGAATATTACCATAACAAGAGTTAGACATAAAAAATACAATATATCACTTTCCTTCTTTAACAAATTTGATGCATTATCAATATATAGATGTTCAGTTTTTATTGATTTTTTTCTTGCAAAATATATTTCCATAGAAATCACATATAAAATTTTTGAATTTTATTTCTTCAGCATTTTTTCTAAAAAATTCATAAAAGTATCAATATTTGTTTACTGATAGTAGACATTAAGATATTAATAACTTCTTCTGATTTTTTTTTATTTTTTTTCAAAATTCTATAGATAGATAAGGTAAACTCTTAACTGACATATAAACTTCAAACCCTAATACAATCGTTTCAAAATATGATAGATTTTATAAATTGGTCTCTTTGTTACCTGAAGCAACATGATAGTAGTTCAATTCTTTTACCATGATTGTTTTTATACATTCCCAAAAACATATGAATGATTTTTTTTATAAAAAATAGATTTAGAGACATTCCGTTCACATATTAATTGTAATTTTTGGATAAGTAAACCATATCCAAATAATTATTGAAATAAAAGTCACGAATTTAAGTATATTACGATGCATCATTACTTATACAACCCTCAGTCAAAATCTCTATTAATAACAAATTATTATTGAGAGAGATTTGGATCTTCTTTATATACCTTTGGGACTTTAGATCTAAAATATTTCTTTGCGTACCTCTTAGCCTCCTTCTTCTTCCTCTAAAACCTCTAAGTCTTCTTGCCTTTATCCTACTGTTATTGATCTTCTCCTTCTTCTCCCATGATCATGAATATTGATTTACAACTTGATCAATAATTTAATATTATTAAATTGAATATTGTTTTTATCTGCTCATAGTGATTATTGATTTCTTTTAGCTGTACATTTGATTTTATTTCAAATTTATGTATTGAGTATTTCCCACTCATTATACCTAGATTTGTACAAGCGAATAAATGTGGATAGATATAACATAAGGTGATCATAATTTTGCTTATTTTATATTTTAGATCTTAATTTTATATTTTATATTGTGCCAAAAATAAAAGAAGAAATTGATGTATAAAACTATATAAGGTTCCTGAAGTGGTGTACTAAGTGCATGTTCGAGACCTATCTTGTTGGATCAAAGTTTTAATATCATATAAAATTATATTTTAATGATATAATCTTCGAAAGATTAAAGTTAAAATACTAAAAAAGTTTAAATAAAAAGGAATAACATTATGCACTAAACTTTGATTAAATAATTGATCGCTATTGTCTGATTAGATTCTGGATGAATGATGAATATTAAGGTTGTTGAGAATACTGTTAGTTATCCATAGAATTCAAGATTATTTAATTTGGATAATTGTGCAAAAAATTATGTTCAAAATAGTGCAGGTCGATCAACCTGTCGGTCAACACAAGGAAAGTCGATTGAGACTACACCGATTGACCGATTGGAGATGCCGATCGACCGGTCATTGCATAAGCTGTCCAAATCCACCTTGAGACTATCTGGTCGATGCATTGATCGACCGATCAGCTCAACAAGAAAATATAAAATGTCGAGACTATACTGGTCAATAGTTCAATCGACCGACCAGTTGTAGTCAGTGTGAAAAAGAGCGCAACGATCATATAGACCGGTCGACTGATCCATTAATGTGATCGATCGGTCCTTAGCTGAAATGAATAGTAACAACTATTTTTAAAGGAGAAAATTATGGAACAAATTCTAGATAAATTTTTCACGTGCCGAAGCCTATAAAAGGAGTGTCAAAACCAGAAGCAAAGATATTCATCCAAGCATTGAAGAAAATTTCAAGTTATCAAAAGAAGATTTTTTCTTTGAAGTTATCATTTTGAGCTCTTTTTTTTCTCTCTTCTCTTCTTGTGAGTGTTCTATTGCAAAATAGAGAAATAATTTTTTAAAAAGATTGTGAAAGCTCTTGTGTGAAAGATGTTTCAAATCTTACCTCTTGAGCGAGAGAAAATATTAACTTCACAAGAGGAGAGGCTTGCCTTGTATCTCGAAGCGAAGAAAATGTGATTATGTAAAAGGCTTTCTTCCGTGCCCTCATTTGGAACAAAAGAAGTATTTTAGTGAAATCTCTGACGGTCTCGAAGTCGAGAAGTCAGAGCGGGGACATACGTCAAGGTGTGGCCGAACCTCGTCAACAACCACTCGTACACTTTATGTTTGCATTCTTTCTCACATATTGTGTTTGATGTGATCTAAATTGGATTGATTTGAAAGATTTAAAGAATCGATTTTAATTTTCATGACGTGTTTTGTGAAATCGATACTTTTTAAAAAAATTCACCTTCCTCTTGATGCCCTTTGGAATGCTACATATGTTCCATGAACACTACACTTATCAACATTCAAATTTGTTATAATCTCTGGCATAACGTAAAGAGTTATATATTGCTAGGGATGGACTTTGAGGGTGCTCCCAGCACAAAATTATAAATTTAGAGAGTTTTGTTATTAAACTTGTCGAAATTAGGCACTTAATTTTTTTTCATTGAATTTCATCCAAAATTTTATTAAACTTATTTTCTATAATTATGAGACATAATTATGCCCTAATTTCTTATTGGAAAAATAAAAATAAAATAATCAATATTGATAAAAAATTATTATTTAATAACCATATTTGATACAATAATTTGCTCATGAAATTATTTTTACTTTTATAGTAAAAGAGTAAGAATACAATTGACACTCCATAAATAATTTAACAGAATTGAATGAAACTTAATGAAAAAATTAAATGCCAAATTATGGTTAGCTAATAAAATTTATAAATTTATAATTTACAGTTAGACAAGGAAAAATTATAGTGCTTAACAAAAAAAAATTGGGTCATGCTTGCTCACACTTTAGATGTTGACATATCATTAATTAAAAAAAAAGAGGAATCTGTCATGAGGCGTAGCAGGCAAGTAGTAGAAGGGATTGAGCGGCCCTCGTTTTAGATAGCAAATTTAGTTTTGATATGATAAGATTTTGTGACAGCATTCGACGAGTGGTACGGTCCTAGAAACTGTCGTCTTACAGTGCGTTCGGGTAAGTCCATCTCCTCCATCCCTATGGTGGAATAAAGTTGCATGATTGCTATTTTTGGAATAGTTCTTTTATTTTTTTCCATAGTCAACCATCAGCGTACTAGTCATCGATTGAAAGATTGATTCACCATCGAGTTCAACTAATTCGATAAAAAGATCGCATCGGGTCGCATCTCAATAAAATTTTTTTACATTCATAAAAACTCCGAACTCAAATTCGAGACCTCTGCTTAAGCGAGAAAGAATTGCTACCGCTCCATTCCAAATCTTCTTAGTAGAATAATTTTTTTAAAGCTCGAAAGAAATGAGATTTCTTTTCGCGCCCCTAAATTATTTTATATTTATCATAATATTATTTCGATTAATGAGGTTCGCTCTTTTTTAATTTCCTATAATATGGTTTTCTTATAGTTTATAAACTTTTCACATGCATGTAACCTAATTAGCAATTGAGCATACAGTAAAGAAAATTCGAGATGCATTAAGAATATGAATCCTTCGGTTCGACCTTATGTTTCGAATTGAGATCAGGAAACGTCCAAGTTGAACCGAGGGATCAAATCGAAATATTAATTAAATACATCTTTTTAATGAAATATTAAATTATGTATCTGCTTGTTCAAACCATATAATTAAATTATGTATCTTTTATATCTAGCAACGTCCCCAATCCTTTATTTCTATTATTAGTATATGATAGTTTATTACATCTTATTTGATTAATAATTTTATATGATTGAAGAATGAGATCCAGGGGATAGAAAGTGTGCTGTGAACATCTGGAGTTTGGTGACATTGGTCTTTTTTTTATATTTATTGATAGGAAAAAAAAAGAAGATATACTAGTGTAAAATCTAAGTTAAAAGGAGTACAAAATTATTTTTCAATATCACAAACCCAAACTCGTGATCCTTATGAAATACAAATTTTCAGAAAAAAAGAAAAGAAATATAAACTTTATGATAGCAGGTAGTTCTTCTTGTTATGAGCCATGACAGATCTTGGCAATTGGCATCTTGGCGTGTAAAAATAAACAAATTGTTAGTGTATTATTTTTACGAATCATGTGGCGCGTAAAGAAGTAGGTATGCCATGTGCGTTGCTGCTGCTCTAATAGCGTTTGGTTTTGAAGAATATTTTTCAGAGAATAAAATAAAATAATATTATATTTTTAAAATATAGATATTCTTATTTTCTTCTATTTTTAAATAAAAGAGAATAAAATTTTAAAATATAATAATTTTAAGTAAAATATTTTATTATAAATAGTTTATGTTTTATACTAATGATACAAATATTAATATAAAAATAAAATATTAAAAAGAAAAAAAATGAAAGAACAATTTAAAAAGTTAAAATGGAAGAATATAGCTATTTTTTATTTTAAAAAATATGTATATTCTTTTGAAAGAATAAAAACGACGATTATGTTGTTTTTTAAAGATGGTTTTATGATTTTGATTGTTTGACTGATATATTTCTATTTATGAATGAAATAATTAGATATTCCGACATTTATTTTTCAGTCTAACGGTCCTAAAAGTTCATAATATTTTATTTAAAAATTTAATAAGTGCATAAAAGATCGTAAAATAAATTTTACAAGAAAAAATATTAACCATTTTAGTTCGAAGATATATCCATCTGCAAATATATCTGTTATTAGTATCTTAAATCGCATCAATAATTCTAATTTATAAACTATTTCGCTTGATTTCGCACTTTCTGAAAACTTGGGTGTCAACTGATGCAAGCATCCAAGTTGTGCACAAGCCGTTATTTATAAAATAGGTTTCAATTCTCCAAGCAATGAACGAGTCCAAATTTGTTATATTAACGTTATACACGTAAAATAAAGTACACATAACGTAAGATATCAAGAAAAAAAAAATATAATGATGTTTCTTGGTCTTTCCATCATTTCGATATACATATAAGAAACATCTCTTGTTCTTTCTTTAATTTTAACTTCACAGCAGTTGCATCCAATAGGTCTTCGCGCAGGCCAAAATATATTACTATAATCGAATCATTTGACATGGTCTGGGTGTTAAAAAAAATACTGATGTAAAAAAAAAAAAGAAGAAAACATTGACCAACTTATGTCATCTTCTTTCTTCAATCTCTATAATTTTTCAGCTATACTTCCCACACCATAATTATTGTCCATTTAATTGATTCAACAAGCGTTTCTTAATTAAATTGTGGATTTGGTCATGTACTAAATTGTATTATTGAAAAACCTAATCTAGTCATTTTATCTATTGCACAAATTAAGAGTGCAAGAAAAATCTAACCCACCCGAAAAATTCATCCAACTTTAAAAAATCGAAACGAAAAAATAAAAAATTAGGGATCAAATATGATTAGGGTAGTTTAACAAATTAAGATCCATCCGCTAAAATAAGGGTCGTATCCAAAAAAATCATAAGGACCCGTGAAACCTATTTTTTATTTATACAATTAATACATATGTTATTAATTCCTTTATTATAAATATAATAATTTTTTCTATAAAATTTTGTACTTTTCTATCACATTATCAAAATCTAATTTAGCTACTTTAAAATTTTAGTAGTATATTTTATATGTTATATAAAATTAAATATTTTATATTAATTTTAATTTATTATATATATTTTTAAAATATAATTATATAAAAGTAGGACCCTGAAAGAATTGACCCGGTGGAGGATGGTTTTTATTTTTTCAAAATAATTTTAAGGTGTTTTTTTCAGTTTTAAAAACCGATTCAAAAAGTAGTGATTACTTTGTTTAAATTGAAAACTCGACCCGACTTGAACTACTTTTTTTCAGTTCAAGCAGAAGTCGTTCCAACAACAAATCCAATTCAATTTGATTTTTAGTCATGTTGAATCCCTCAATTGTCATTTTTTTCACATTATTTAATAAATATATTTCAAATTTTATTTTAAAAAATGATGGTAATTTTCAAACTTTTAGAATTTTTTTTGTGATTTGCTTCCTATGTTATAAAAACTATATGTTGAATAAAAAGATTAATTTTAAATGAAATAAAAATGGCTTTGAGTTAAATTTTGTTTGAGAATGGATAAAATCTCAAGTCATGCTCATACCCGACCTTTGGTTGAGTTGTGATTGGATTGAATCTGGTAGATCATCAAATTAGAGCACAATTATTGTAACAACTCTAATTTTTAAATAGGAGTTTTTAAGTCATTTGAAGAAAATCCTAAGAAACCCTAGTCTCGACTCTATAAAAAGTTCCCAAACCCTTTCTCTCATCTCTTTTCTTATTTCTCCCACGATGGTTGCAACCTAAGAGGAAGAAAAAAAAGAGGGGAACGAGGAAGAAGAAGAGGACATGAACAAGGGAAAGATGATTAACATCGAGGAAAAATAAGATCATACATATGTAAAGGGGATCCAAATTCTCTCTCCCTTCTCAATGGATATCATGCTTGGATTGAGAGATCTAAGAACATCATAATTCTTAGTAGGAATTGTGATTGAGGGTGCATTGATTATATATTTAGATCTATATGTTTATATACCTAGAAAATGATGATATGCATGTTTTTATTCATGTTTATAACCTTAATTCTTCTCCATGTTATGGTTCCCGTGATTTTATTCATTCTATATGCCTATTAGATGTATATGAATGTCCTTTAAGATTATTAATGATGATATGCATGATTTCCTAAATAGTCCATCACAAAAATCATGTATATGAATGTCCTTTAAGATTATTAATGATGATATGCATGATTTCCTAAATAGTCCATAACAAAAATCATGATTTTCGAGTTGAAAATCGAGATTTTAGGAGTCGGCATGACTGTGCTAACCCTAGGATCGATCGTGACCGAGCAGACAAGGAAGAGGTGATTAGAAGGCTCTCAGTCACGCCCGTAACACCTCTGTCACGGTCGCGACAAGACCAAGTACGATCGTGACCAACTTGGTCATGACTGTGAGCGAGAGTGACGAATCTAAAATTTAGGCATGGCCATGACAAATTTAGGCACGACCATGACGACACTCAACATAGTCTTGACTATATTGGGCACGTCCATGACAATGCTGGGCACAACCATGATATTTCTGGTACAGTTGTGACACTAAAAAAATGCTTTTACGACATTTTAAACATATTTTCTTATGTATATAAGTTATGTATAGATGTGTATCGATTGTATATGACACGTAGATACGCGTAATACATGCTCAATCATAATTAGATTAAAAGATAAAGAAGAATTGATATGAATGTTTAATGTATTGCAAAGCATAATGCACATAAAGTTGAAGAATGTTCTTATCATTCATTAACGGTGAGAAACAAAATCTTGCACCAATGTATGTACTTCAAAGGAAGTTAAGCCCGTGAAGTAAAGTCATGCACTTGTGTATGTGCTTTTCAGAAAACAAAATCCTTTATTATAAAGTGCGCATATTCCTTAAAATAAAATCTCTTACTATTATGGTGTGCGTATTCCTTAGAATAATGTCCTTCACTATTATGATGTGCACATTTCTAAGGATGTGGCCTAGCTAGACAATATGATGATGTTGACATGATTCTCCAACTATTGCTAAAATCGAAAATATTATAAGATAAAATAAGAAGGAAAGTGAAATTTAACTTCAAAGTATCTTATAATAAAAAAAAGTTAAGATGATGATGAAATAAAGATGGAAAGTAAAGTCCACTTATGTATATATTTCGAGGGGACCTAAGCTTAAGAAATAAAGTTCTGTATCTGTGTATGTACTTTTCAAGGAACAATGTCCCTCATCATAAAGTGTGTATTTCTAAAAATGATTAGGAATAAAGTCTCTCATTATTATGATGTGTGTTCTTAAGTATGACATGATATGGAATGCAAGTTAGGATAGTATTATGTTATAAAGATGAAAGATGAAAAATGAAGGATCACATAATAAAAAAAAGAAAATAAGAATGAAAGAAGATCCAAAAGATTATAAAGCAATCTCGATAAAATGTAAAGTATGAAAAAAGTCAATAAGTAAGTATGGATCAAGAAGTTATAAAAGAACTTCTAAGATGTACATGACAATAAAAGAGAAATGAAATGATAAGTTGTGTATATTTATGAATGATATGAATGCATGTTTCCAATGTATGATACTGATAGATGATGGATATAAAGTTAAACACGTATGACATAATGTTTATGCTTCATGAATGTTATATGAAGAATGAATGTAAACATGATGTAATGTCATGTAAGGTTCATAAGTTATTGCTATTATGATGATGAGATGGTATTATCATGATATGCATGACATTTTACAAACTCTAATTAAGAAATTCTACACTCTGGATCCGTACATGTAATCAAGGTTGATGGATGGTAGTTCAAGCTCATAACGAAGTATTGCACATGCTTAGTGTAATGCCCCCAAATCGCACCCCGTCACATGGCAGACACTTCGAAAACGTTATGGGTCATCCTTACATGTACATCATATTGATAAAAAATATGACTTTGATTGGTCAACTCAATGACGATAAAAGCGAAAGAACTAAATCATCATTAAGGATAAAAGAGAGTAACATCATAATATGCGGAAGACTTGATAAATGTCTTCATAGGAGTCTAAAGGAAAGCTAATACATCAAGTAATAAGAAGAAAGGAAAAAGCTATTTATCATCTAAAGGACTCGATAACCATGTGCAGTCACCTACGAGCTCGATCTGTCACCATTGACCACCATCATCATTCATACCTTAGCCTGCATTTAAGAATATGCAGGGGAGAACCTCCCTATAAGTTTTACAACTCAGTATGAAAGTAAGATAAATATCACCATAAGATCATGGGACTAGACATGAATCATAAAGGTAACATCATCAGATAAAAGGAGAATAAATCATGATCATAAATAGAATGATAGGAGCATGTAAAGAAACATATGAATAAATGATCATAAAGAGTCATCATAAGAAAGGCAAAAGCCGGGCATCATAAGAAAAAGGTTCTTTATTCATATGTGTTCATCTTCATCATCATCTTATATTTACTTCATCTTTGACTTATTTGGGGTATGTTTCAACCCACGGGATGCCTGCCTCAATTTGTCCATCATCATTATAACTGGCAGAGCCAACCCATAACTGACCCAAGTCAGCTCATAACTTGGTCGTCACCGGTCCATCATAAAAGAGCTCTCCATTTAACGATTTACATCTTTTATCTTGCATCTTTTAATTAATCAAATCACATCTTGATAAGAATTTTAAATATGAATAAAAGACAAGATCATGAAGAACAAATCATGAGCATTATTGACATAGTCATAGGCGTCATTAGGTTCTGGAATAGGAACATAAATCAAGGATTTAAACATCATAAAATTGACTTAATCAATATTGAAACCAGGGCCGAGCGGAGAAAACTCGGGCTGAGTTCATCAGTCATCATCCTCGGAAAAATCAAGTTAAACTCAGGCCGGGTTCGGGTTACACCCGAGCCGGGTAGGGTCATCATCGAGTTGGGGAGATTGTCGTGCCCGACTATTCTGGGTACGCAGAACTCGATCCGGGTCATCTTCAACCCGGGCCGGGTTCGTCCGATTGCAGAGATCGGCGAGCGCGACAATGGTGGATCCGGGTCGAGTTCCTACGAACTCGGTCCGGCGAAGGACCTTCCCGGACCGAGTTCTGGTGAACTCGGGCCGGGTTCTTCTTACACAGAAATTGCGCAGTTCGCGTTCCAATCATTTTCTCCGGCGATGGCCGACACAAATCAACATCATAGAACATCATGCAATGACCAGGAACTACCTAGAACATGCTTCAAATCTAAAATCAAGATTCTATCACAAGTCTATCCTAATTTCATATCATTTAGTTTCTGTCCTAGAAATTGTTACTGCAGTCCTCTTCTTCCTCTTCCTCTTCCTCTTCATTTTCTTCCTCTTCCTCTGATCGCTCCTCTTTGTTCAGATGCGCGATCGATTTCATCCGAATCCTCCGATGTGTCCCCTGTATGGCAGCGGCCGTCAGGGACAAGAAGGAAACGAATGGGGAGAAACTAGGGCCGGCTCGTGAGGAAACAAAATGGGGGTTCTGATTTGATTTGGCCTCATATTTATAGGGGAGAAATTTGAGTTTGGTTGGAAATCAACTCCTTTTAAAAATATGATCCCAGATTTTATCCTTTTTCCTTCTTTGTTTTATCTTCTTTTTCTTTTCCTTTTATTTATTTTTCCCCAAATAATCTCGAGAGCGTTACATCATAAGTCCCTTTAAATAAAATTCGTCCTCAAATTCAGTCAGAAGTCAGGACTTACCAAATAATGTGAGAAATTCTCTTCGCATCTCAAACTCGAGTTCCCAGGTTGCTTCATCACCTCGGTGATGGCTCAAAGCCACCTTGACCAGTAGTACATCTTTGTTGTTGTGACGTTGAACTTTTGTCTTTAGAATCTAGATGGGTTGCTCCGCATAAGTCAGGTCGTCTTTGAGATTAGGTTCTTTATACCGTATAACATTTACATCATCGTGTTTATACTTCTGGAGTATAGAAACGTGAAACACATTATGAACTCGCCTATAGGATGGAGGTAATGCTAATCTGCAAGCACCCTCTCCAACTAACTCAAGTACTTTAAAAGGACCAACATATCTTGGGCTGAACTTTCCTCTTTTGCTGAACCTCATCACTCCCTTGGTTGGGAAAACCTTAAGGAGTACTTGGTCACCTATCTGAAAATTTTTTTCACGTCGTCCTATGTCAGCATAAAACTTTTGTCGAGCTTAGGCTGCATTCATCCTTTCTTGTATCAACTCGACTCTTGCTGAATATTCCTCTGTCTATTTCAGTTCTTTAGCATCCAAAATCTTCCTTTCACCTACCTCATTCCAGCATGTAGGTAAATGACATGGTCTCCCATACAAAGCTGCAAAGAGAGCCATACGAATGCTGAAATGGTAGCTATTATTATAAGCAAACTCGATGAGTGATAGGTGATCATCCTAGTTGCCCTTCCAGTCAAGGGCACAAGCTCTTAACATATCTTTACTATTTGGATGGTCATTTTAGTCTGACCATTCATTTATGGATGAAATATCGTACTGTAATTCAGCCTTGTTCCAAAAGAGTCTTGTAAGCTTCTCCAGAATCTGGCTGTAAACCTTGGATCCCGATCTGATACAATAGAGGTGGAGATCCCATGAAGTCTGATGATCTCGTGTACCTATAGATCCATAAGGCTCTGCACTGATTGTTTTGACTTTATGAGTAGGAAGTGTGCATACTTCGTTAACGATCAACAATCACCCATATGACATCATGCCCCTTTTGGGTACGGGATAAGAATGTGATGAAATCCATGGAAATATCTTCCCACTTCCACTGTGGAATGGCAAGAGATGTGATTTTTTCATAAGGCTTCTGATGTTCCTCATTCCACCAGAAAGTTCTTTGCATATCCTTATACATCTTAGTACTGCCCGGATGGATCACAAATTCATACTTATGGCATTCATCCATCACTTGCCTTTTGAGAGCTTCATCATTTGGGACCCATAGTCGATCTCTATATTGAATTCCACAATCTGTTGAGAGCTTGAAATCTTCTTCTTCTTTTTGACATCTTCCTAACATCTTGGTATACTTAGGATCTTAAACCCGAGCCTTAATAATCTTATCCACCAGATTCATTTGTATCTGGTGCATCATCAGTACTACTTCATTCCTTCCAGGTTTTAGCTTCCATAGGCTTAGCTCCTTCATCATCTTATACATACACATCATCATGTGAACTAGTGAGCATTTTCACTTGCGGTTGAGTGCATCTGCAACTGAGTTCGCCTTACCAGGATGGTAATTAATGAAGAACTCATAATTCTTTAGGTATTCTATCCATCTTCGTTGTCGCATATTGAAGTCTCGCTGAGAGAAGATGTACTTAAGGCTCTTATGATCAGTGAACACTTCAAACTGTACTCCATATAGGTAGTGTCGTCAAATCTTCAATGCGAAGACTACCGCTATCAATTCAATGTCATGAGTTGAGTAGTTCACCTCATGCTTCTTCAGCTGCTTAGATGCATATGCAATTACTTTTCCATGTTGCATGAGCACGCATCTAGTCTTGTGCCGCAAACATCACTGTGCATCACGTACCCATCTGTACCTTTAAGAATGGTGAGTATGGATGCAAAGGTCAGTCTGGCCTTTAGTTCTTGAAAATTGTCTTTACATTTCTGTGTTCATACGTACTTCACTCCTTTCTTTGTTAGGTTCGTCAAGAGGATGCAATCTTTGAAAAATTCTTGATGAACCTGCGGTAATAACTTGTCAATCCGAGAAAGCTACGAATTTATGTGACATGTTTTGGCCTCAGTCAGTGAGATACCGCCTCTACCTTGGAAGGATCCATAGAAATGCCCTTCTTCGAGATTATGTGTCCAAGAAACATAATCCGGTCAAGCCAGAACTCGTACTTGGATAGTTTGCTGTATAACTTGTGTTGTCTTAACTTTTCCAAAACTATCTTCAAATATTATTTGTATTGTTCATCATTTTCCGAATAGATCAGGATGTCATCTACAAAGACGATGACAAACTGGTCCAGTTATGGTCTGAACACCCGATTTATGAGATCCATGAAAGCTGCAGGAGCGTTCGTCAGTCCAAAAGATATCACTAAAAATTCATAGTGATCATACTTTGATCGGAAAGCCATCTTCTATACATCTTCATCGGCCACTCTAAGCTGGTGGTACCCACTTCGTAAGTCGATCTTAGAAAATATCGCGGCATTTGAAAGTTGATCGAAGAGGTCGTTGATCTGCGGAAGTAGGGCAGAGTAAACCCGGGACCGGGTCCGGGTCTGAGCAGACCCGGTCCCGACCCGGATTATGCCGAGTCAAAAAAATTTCGACCCGGTACCGGACCTGGACCCCGCCGGATCCGGTTCCGGGTCGGTCCCGGCCATCTGGGAATGAGAATGGGTCTGCGGCCGATAATTAATCTCTCATGGAGATGGTAATTCGAAGATGTCATCAAGAAAGATGTCCGAAAATTCTCGAACTGCGTCTAGTTGTTGTAGTTGGATCCTTGGGTTGTTCGTCTTCATCACATTTGCAAGAAAACCTCTGCATCCCTTCTATATCATTCTTTGTACTTTCATGACAGATATGATAACCTTCTCATCTTTTCCCGTGGTACCTCTAATAGTGGCATTGCGTTCACTTTGGGTACTAATGATCACTATCTTCTATTTGCATAGTACGACTACATCATGGTAGGATAGCCAATCCATACCAAGAATGACATCGTGGTTTGTCATTGGAATGATTACCAGGTCTGTAGAAAAATTCTTGTCTTGTATCTCTACTGGTACCTCAGGAAAGTACTTAGTGGCGTAGAGCATTCCCATAAGAGTAATTATCTTCATAGGGTGGCTTATATCATGAAGAGGTAAAATTAAAGTAGTAGCACAGTCTTTAGATATAAAAAAAGAGTGCGATGCACCTGAATCAAATAGAATTATAGTATGGAGACCGGTCATGGATAGTGTACCTCTAATGACTTCGGCGTCTGCCGGTACTGCATCTTCCTCCAGGTGGAAGACTCTTCCACACACCATATTGTTCCCACCTCTTGCGTCACGCTGAGATGGTGCGGGATCATCCTTCTTAGTAGGACAATCACGAATGAAATACCTTGTTGACCACAGTGCAAGCATATCCCAGCCTTCATCCTACATTCCCCGATGTGGAATCTCTTACAATGGGGACAGGCACCAGTACCCTGTGCCTGCTGCTAGGGCTGTTGACGTTGGAGTTGCAAAAAGGGTCATGATTCAATTTACTTCATCATAAGCATCTTAAATTAATGTTCATCATCTTTACCTGACGATGGGGCTGTTGTTGGCGGTTAGCATCACGAGGCTCATATGGCATCGCTCGGTTATCCCGACGTTGATTCCTACGATCAGATCCTCCTCGATTTTGATGACGGTCATTCCATCGAGGTTGGTTCTGAGCAGAGGGCTTCATGGGAGCCTTTCCTTTCACATCTTTCAGTTCTTGTTATTCTCTAGCATAATTCCTTTCCATCGTTATTACTAATTCCACCGCTAGACTCACATCAGCACATTGGCCAACTAAGGTGCTGACCCTGATGGTCGGGTTTAAGCCTTGGCAGAAATGGTCTGCCTTCTGTCTGTCACTCATCTTGAGAGTGTTGTACCTCTCCAGACAAATGAATTTGACATGATACTGAGCCACTGTCATCTAATCCTGCTCACTTGTAGGAATTCCCTCTACTTCAGTGCCTGTTGGTATGGTGATAAGTAGCATGCTTCAAATGCTTCACAAAAATGTTCCCAAGAAACGTCATTTTGTCCTTCATACTAGGTATCCACCACGGTCGTAGGCTGTACAGGCAGAGGCTGTACAGAAGGAAGTTGAATTGATGGCGTCATGACTGGTGCGGCCTGAACATATGGTATCAGTATTGGTGGAACTGTTGGTGCTCGTGATGGTGGGGGTTGCACCAGTGGGGACTGAGCTGTCGGCTCCACAGCATGAGCCTGACTCTCATTCTGGTCCGTTCCTTCTTGTTGCAGATATCAAATCTCGTCACTATCTCGATGTCGTCTCTGACCCCAAGCTCTAGTAGCAGGTGCGCGACGTGGAGGCATCTACATCATCATATTTAGAAAAATATCCTACATCTTAGGGGATAAGATAAACTTACTTGACTTCAGGTGGCGCGGTGACTGCTCGTGGCACTTGCACATGGACCATGACATCATATATTAGGACATGAGAATGACCTAACTTTAGGCTCTGATACTTAACTATAACGCCCCCAAATCGCACCCCGTCACATGACAGAATACGCTTTGAAGACGCTACGGGTCATCCTCACGTGTACATCATATTGACAAAAAATATAACTTTGACTAGTCAACTCGATAACGATAAAAGCGAAAGAACTAAATCATCATTAAGGATAAAAGAGAGTAACATCATAATATGCGAAAAACTTGATAAATGACTTTATAGGAGTCCAAAGGAAAGCTAATACATCAAGTAATAAGAAGAAATGAAAAAATTATCCATCATATAAAGGACTCGATAACCATGTGCAGCCACCTACGATCTCGATCTAACACCGTTGGCCATTATCATCATTCATACCTTGGCATGTATTTAAAAACATGCAGGGGAGAACCTCCCTATGAGTTTTACAACTCAGTATGAATGTAAGATAAATATCATTATAAGATCATGAGACTAGATATGAATAATAAAGGTAACATAATCAGATAAAAGGAGAATAAATCATAATCATAAATAGAATGATAGGAGCATGTAAAGAAACATATGAATAAATGATCATAAAGAGTCATCATAAGAAAGGCAAAAGTTAGGCATCATAAGAAAAAGGTTCTTTATTCATATGTGTTCATCTTCATCATCATCTTATATTTACTTCATCTTTGACTTATTTGGAGTATGTTTCAACCACGAGGAGGCCTGCCTCAATTCGTCCATCATCATAATAACTGACAGAGCCAGCTCATAACTGACCGAAGTCAGTCCATAACCTGGTCGTCACCAATCCATCATAAAAGAGCTCTCCATTTAACGATTTACGTCTTTTATCTTGCATCTTTTAATTAATCAAATCACATCTTGATAAGAATTTTAAATCAGAATAAAATACAAGATTATGAAGAACAAATCAGGGGCATTATTGACATAGTCATAGGCGTCATTCGGTTCTGAAATAGGAATATAAATGAAGGATTTAAACATCATAAAATTGACTTAATCAATGTCGGAACCAGGGCCGAGTGGGGAAAACTCGGGCTGAATTCATCAGTCGTCATCCTCGAAAAAATCAAGTTAAACTCGGGCTGTGTTCGGGTTACACCCGAGCTGGGTAGGGTCATCATCGAATCGGGGCGGCTGTCGAGCCCGACTATTCTGGATATGCAGAACTCGGTCCGGGTCGTCTTCAATCCGGACCGGGTTCGTCCGATTGTAGAGCTCGATGAGCGCGGCAATGGCGGGTCTGGGCTGAGTTCCTACGAACTCGGTCCGGTGAAGGATCTACCCGGGCTGGATTCTGGTGAACTTGGGCCGGGTTCTTCTTACGCGGAAATTGTGCAGACACGCATTTCACGTTCCGATCATTTTCTCCGGCGATGGCTGACACAAATCAACATCATATAACATCATGTAATGACCAAGAATTACCTAGAACATGCTTTAAGTCTAAAATCAGGATTCTATCACGAATCTATTCTAATTTCATACCTTTTAGTTTCTGTTCAAGAAACTGTTACTGTAGTCCTCTTCTTCCTCTTCCTCTGACCGCTCCTCTTTGTTCAGATGCGCGACCGATTTCGTCCGAGTCCTCCGGTGTGTCCCCTGTATGGCAACGGCCGTCAAGGACGAGAAGGAAACGAAAAGGCGCACGAATGGGGAGAAACTAGGGGCCAGCTCGTGAGAAAATGAAAAGGAGGTTCTGATTTGATTTGGCCTTATAAGTTTGAGTTTGGTTGGAAACCAACTCCTCTTAAAAATCTGATCCGAGATTTTAACCTTTTTCCTTCTTTGTTTTATCTTCTTTTTCTTTTCTTTTTATTTCTTTTTCCCCAAATAATCTCGGGCATTACACTTAGGTTTAAATAAGTCCTATAGTTCTATTTGAACATTGAAGTTAATGATGTAACGAAGGTTTGAGTACATTTAATATTTTTTAAAGTATTAGTTATGATATGATTAATAGAAAATTTTTGTTTATAATGTTTTTTGCTAAAATGTTAAAGTTTTTCATTGTTAATTGATGTATGATGAATGACTAACGACACGAAAATTATCTTAAATGATCAAAACTTTTAAGGTGAATTTCGGGTCGTTATAATTATTTTCTTCTTTTACCTTAAGTAGCTATTCTCAATTTAGTTTTGATCACCAATAAGATAAATGATCAATTTTGAAATTATCGACACACTATAATGTTCAAAATGTAAATAATAATAAAAACTATTTGAATATAATTATTAAAATAATCCAAAGTTAATTTTAAATTTTTTAAAAATAAGAATGAAAAAATAGAATGTACAAAATATGAAAAATCACTATCAATTGTTGCTACATGATCAAAATAAATTGATAACATAAAGTGAAACAAAATTATTTTCTTATAAAATAAAAGAAATTGATGAATAATCAAAGTACTACTAATGCCATAATTTGATGAACTTTGAAAATTTGAAATTAAATAATAGATAATCCATGAGTGGGATGTAAGAAAAATCTGACCAATCTAAAAAAATCTATCCAATTAAAAAAATAGAACAAAAACAATTAGAAATTCGAACACAATTTAGAGAAAATTTTTAATAAAATAAAATCGGTCCACTCAAATTAGGACTCCACATAAAAAGGCCTTAAGACATGGATCTCCTTTTTATATATATAATTAATTTATAAGTCATCAAATTTTTATTATTGGTATAATAACTTTATATATATATATATATATATATATAGTTTAATATTATTCTATCACATCATGGCACTCTAATGTATAGTTTTAAATTTTTATATATTTTGTTATATTATTCTATCAAAATTATATGATGATGTGTTTATATTTAGTTATAAAATTAAATGTGTTTATATTAATTTAATTTATTATATTTTATTTGTTAGTGGGCAATTTTTCATAATTCAAATGTTTTTAGGATGATTTTTTAAGTTAAAAGATCAATTCAAAAATAACGAATGATTTTTTTATTGAAAATTTTTTTCTGACTCAATTCAAACTACTTCCCCTACTATTTCAATACACCATATGAAAGGATTTGCTCAGTTCAATAATCAAATTATTGATTTAGTTAACAAACTACTACAAGGCCCATATAGGCAGAAATTTCATAAGGCATCATTTTTTTCTATTTGTTGTTGATGACTTTTATAAAACTTGAGATATTGATATTGGGCATCCACGAGCTACTTTCGCGAATATTAATGTGATCTAGCCTATAAATTTCAACCTACCTCGATTTTTACTTTTTTCTTCATCGCTTGGCAACTGCAACAAATTCATATAACACCAATGCAAATTATACCTTCTACATATCGAGTTCCTTCCCAAGATCTACATGATTGATCTTTTGAATTATACTGCTCCAATTGGCAATAGGAATCGGCTGCAATTAATCCCTTAATTGGAGCTGATCCTACCAAATGGTATTAGAAATCGAAAAAAATGAAAGAGAGGTAAAACGTAGAATCAGTCTTAACAATTTATATTTTTTCATCATTATATTTTAAATTTCATTCCAACATACTAAAAATTAATTTGTCAATTCATATTTATTGATAACTCAGAGAAACTATAATTTCACTTACTAAACGATTGTATATTTAACTTTCTTTCCTTTCTTAGTACATTTATACACTTATCATGTGCACTAAATGTATAAGTTTTATATTAATTTGCTTCTTTAGAAATCATTGGCCTAATATAAAAAATAGAATCTCTAACTAATATAAGAGAAATCAAGATTTTGACAACCCTTCAATTATCATAGAGTGACTAGCATATTCTGTTTTAATTATATTATTCAAATTAAAATAAGGGTTTAAGGAAGTTGTGGACCCATTTTGAGTCCACAGCTGTGGACTGTCGTCCATCACCAGATCAAGACATCCGTAAATTCGCTGGGCGAAGGTGGCTTAGGACGCGGTTCGAGCTCCGGTTTGTTCGGTTTGGTGCATAGAGACGGTTCAGCGAGTTCAGCATTACACCCATGAAGAAACCTAGGGCATCATTTCCCATTTCTTTGCAGCTCACGGATGTCGTGCAGGTGCCTTCTCCATGTTCCTCTTCCTCACAAAATTTCTGCCCCAACAAGTGTAGCCGTCTTCTCCATTCCTCCTCGTTTTCTTGTGATCAGCCATGTTTCCTTCTCCATTCCTCACGAAAATCTAGGTTTGTTTGTGCTCTGTCTCTCTTCTTCATGTTTTGTTTGTCGTTTGCCTTTTCAGTCGTCGCTCTTCTTCATCACTCTACAAGCTTCTCACAAATTAGGAGTATGATGTTGAAGAAGGGACCACTCGCCTGATTGGTAATCCGATCATCCTAATACCTTCTTAGTTTCCTCCTTCACTGCCCAATATTTATAGCGATGGGTTAATTTTATAGAGACTAAAATTTTCAGCCATCTTGCAAAAAATATTGAACAAGTTGTTACCATGCCTTCTGATATAATTGATAATATTGATTAGTCATTTTAACATGTTTCTACCTATTTCAGAAAATAGTTATCGTACTCTAGAGCTGTAAAAGAATCCTTCTATTATTATCTCATTCTCATACTTATTTTGTTTCTTGTTCTGTTTTCAAGCATTTTGAACAGGTAGATAATTGGAATCAGCCGGGAGCTTGACTAGAAGATGTCTGAAAAATAGCATTTTGACTCGGCATTTCTTATTTTGTCACATTGAGCATATTGTATGAAAACTTAATAGGCGAACAATTAGAATCATTCGGGAGCTTGACTAACAGATGTCTAAAAAACATCATTTTGAATAGCTATTTCATTGTGCTATGTATGCTGGCATTTCTTATTCTACACGAGACAATAAGACTTTTGATTTGCATTAAGATGTGGTTTTTCATATTGCCTGCAATGTTATACCAATTGCAAAGTTTGAACCACGCAAGGTACTGATTTAACCGCCTGCATGCAATACTTGAGTTTTGAATTTATTAGTTGTGCACTATGCATTTTGCATTATGCTAAGACAAGTTCATTTGCATAAAACATAGCACAATATCATTCCGGAAATGAAATACAAAATTCACGTGCACTTTCTTCGATCTTCAATGTTTGGATCCAACTATTGGAAAAAAAACCACAATACTTCTGACCTGCAGAAAAAATATATTAGAAAAATATGTCTTATAAAAATAAGAAGATACTTTGGGCATATAAAACTCATATCTTAATTGAACGAGCAATGCAAAATTGTGTCATCTAGAAGTTTTCTGTGATATGTTGATAGCAAATAATCATGGCTGAACACATTAATTTAAGTTACATTGATACAAAAATTATTTAATGGCGGAAGATAACCATGGAACTCTCCTCATAGCTAAGAGAAAATAAAGCACAAAATGTTATAACCATGGAACCCCTGTGAACATTATATGGTCAGATAAGAAAAGCAAAGCAGATCAACACATTAGATGGAACCCTCCTCAAGAACTTACGTCACAATATAAAAGAAAAAAAAAAGAGAAAAAGCAGCATGTTTCCTCCGGATAAGAGGTCCCTCGCGTGTATCCATAACATAGAAAGCAAACAAACAAGTTGAATGACCATATGATCAACACCAACTATCAAGAAGAGAACATATAAAGAATAATATGTATATTTCACGATAATGTACCTTTAGATCTAGACAAACAGAGGAGGACCTCTGAGAGCCGTGTGAACTGGATGGAAAAAGTAGTTGTACTTGCTCGAGCAAGAATCTCGCGAGGGAGAGGAGAAATGGAGAAGGCGGCCACGCTTGTTGGGGCAGGAATTTTGTGAGGAAGAGGAGAATGGAGAAGGCAGCCGCTTGAGCATCCGTGAGCTGCAACGAAATGAAAAAGGAAATGATGCCCTAGGTTTATTCATGGGTGCGATGCTGAGCCCGACTGCTGAACCGTCTCTATGCGCCAAATCGAACATGTCGGAGTTCGAACCGCGTCCCAAGCCTTCAGCAGTGCCTTCGCCCAGCGCATTTATGGATGTTGTTGATCTGATGATGGATGACAGTCCATAGCTGTGGATCGAAAATGGGTCCACAACTTCCTTAAATCCTTAAAATAATGTGTGAGGAAATTTAAATTATTAATATAATTTATTAATGGACTAATGAAATATCCCGTGATTGAATTCTCACTTGGGTTGGACATTGTCCGTCCAAAATTTTATGCACCATAATTAGCTTTATGGATAGGGAGGCTGAAAAGAAAAATTAAAGTAAGGATATAATGAAGGAAGAGAGAGAGAGAGAGGGGTTTTGAAGAAACTTTTGTATTATTTTATGCACATGACCCTATCGTTTTATAATCAGAAGAACCTTCTAGAAATTCCCACATTTGTTATTATAATCACAACCAAGTTTGGTTGCATCCCATCATTGTCCAGGTAAATTACATAGATCGTCTTCTAACTTTGGGTCGATATCTAAATAGTCATTCAACTTTAATTCATAACTAGATTATCCACGTACTTTATTTCTTTGTCGCATTGTCCTCCTGACCACCGATAGTGAGTTTCCCAATTTCATTGCTTGTGTGGCCACCACATAACAAGTTTCTCACCCCACTATAAGAAAATCGAGGAATAGCGACCCATGACTAGCGACGCTAGGGAGGCGCTATTACGTCTCCATGACGAAGAGTGTCTCATTCGCGTCTAACTAGCATTGCATTTATGGGACACTGAAAATCGGTGTCTATTGGCGTCGCAATAGAGTCAACAGAAATGAGACGCTACTAGCGCCACGCGTTGATGCTATCTCAACGTTATTAAGACACGTGATTTCTGGCTGGGCGCAGAACAAATGCGTCGCTACGTCGACGCGCATGTAGCGCTAAGTCTGAGGCGCTATTTCGGTGCCCATGAGTCACAATATGATGGTATCCGCGTCGTCAATAAGACGCGAATATGGCACTAAGGATGATATATTTAACTCAGCGTCGAATGCTTTTGAGACACGAATGTGACGCTATGGAGGCACTACTTATAGATTTTTTTTATCCATAGTAGTCTCATTTTTTCCCCTTCCTACACCATATAATTATATAATGCATATAAAAATGCATTGATATTCATCATAGGCAATATAAAAGCATCACAAGCAATATAAAAGCATCATAGACATAATATTTAACATAAAAATACAAAAAGTAATAAACTGAACTAACAAACTATATGCATATCTAAGTATATAAGTAACAAAAGCATAGTTTATATTCATAGTTTATTTCTATTCTAAGTTTGGGAGTTATTGTTATCATTCCGGATATTCGACTTAGACGTGCTCGGTCCATGGCCTCGCGGGGATGGATTCTCCGTCAAGATCAATCCCTGAATCGCCTGCAATAGCGGAGACAACTACTGCGACAATCCGATAACTGCTGTGATAGTTGCTGTGATAGCTGCGTCACATCAAGTGTAGCGGATGAGCTCGGAGTAGATGAACCGCCTGCATATCCTCCGATCCTCCTAGGTATCTGAGCGGCTGTGCCGAGGCCACGCAAGTATCCCCCTCGTATTGTGCCAGCCACCTCCTCCCAAAGAGCAGGGTCCTCTACAAAATAAAAAAATTATACATCATATCATATATAAATTATATATAAAGAAATACATAAATTAAAAACATGACAAAACCAATGAAAAAATATTACCTGGTGATTGAGTACTCGGATCATCTCCATACTTTTCAGTCATTTTTGCATTATAATCATTCTAAAAAATTTAAACATTGTGTATTTAAAAAATAGTGCACTAACGTCAACAACCAAATGACTATGTCATGAGACTTACCAGAAGCCTACGAGCAGTGAGCGTGATTAAGTTGTTTGTCTTTGGGCTCTTATGCGTGGCCTCATAAATCACATGAAAGTCTATGGGATCGCCTTCTTTCTCCCCCTACAATAAAGTTTCAAATTTGATAACATAAGTATAAGTCAAAAGTTTGATAAATTAAATTTATATGTAAATTACCATGCGTCGTCGATGCTCGTCAAATCACATCGACCCCCCTGTGTGGATGTGGGCCTCGGGCTTCGAAAGACGGTTAACTCTTACTTTTTCCGACTTCCTTGGCCATCATTCATCCGTCCTTTGTGAACATCAAATACTTACACTTTCAAATACTATAAATTTAATAAAAATAGATTAAAAGTAAACATACTTACCACTTTCTACATAAGGACTCCCAAACCGAGTGCTTAATATGCCTTGGGCATCTTTGTATGCCCTGCTCCAAAATGAGGCCGGCGGGTGTGACGACCTTGCGAAACTTGTATAATCGATTTCAGAGGCATTTCACAGCGACCTCCTCAAAAGCTCTCCGGATCGTCCCTAAACTAAGATCCGGATGAAACTGATTTGCCTCCTACAAATAAAACGTTAAACTTAGTAATTTTAAAATAATATAAATTAAATTATGTAACTCAAATAGAAGATCGTACCGTAAAGGCTCCAAAGATTCATCACACACTTGAATTAGGACATCTTTCCAGGATCATGCCCCTTCCGACAAGTGGAAAAGAATGAGACCACTGACATCCCGCATGGTACTAGCGGGTATGAAAATGGTCATGCCAATTACAAAGAAGAAGGGGCGCGGTGGAAGAGGAGGCGGAGGAGGAGGCGGTGGAAGGTCGACAGAGGAGTAGGAGGCGGAGGAGGCGAAGAGCGGTGGAGGAGGCGAAGGTGGCAGTGGAGGGCGGCGGAGGGGTGCGGTGGAGGGGTGCGGTGGAGGAGGCGGTGGAGTAGGCGGAGGGGCGTGGTGGAGAAGGCGGAGGCGGCAGAGGGGCGCGATGGAGAAGGCGGAGGGACGCGGTGGAGGAGACGGTGGAGTAGGCGGAGGGGCACGGTGGAGGAGGTGAAGGCGGCAAAGGCGGAGGAGGCTGAAGGCAGCGGAGGCGGAGGCGAAGGTGAATGGCGACAGAAGAGGCGGAGGCAGAGGAGGCGGAGGTGAATGGTGGCATAGGAGGCGGTGGAGGTCCGCGTAGGGCGGCGGAGGCGACGGAGGCAAAGGCTGTGGAGGAGTCGATCGTCGGCATCGGGCGTTGAGCGTCGGGTGTCGGGCGTCGGAGGGGTAATAGTAAAACAGTAAAGTGAAAACGAAAAAGGATGGGTTAGGGATTTAAGTAAGTTCTTTAGCATCTCCCCTAAACGCGTCGCTATGTTGACGCAATGTAGGCGCCGCATTAAAAAAGTGATAAAAATTTGTCTAATGTGACACTATAGAGAGGCTAATGTGTTGCAAAGATATTGTAACGACACCATAGCATCATAGGGGCATCGATTTTGATTTAGCATCTCACAATTATGACGCCAGAGAGACGCTAATTATTTTTCTATTTCAAATTTTCTATTATTTATGTAATTTTATTTATCAATATAGCACTTTATCGCATTGTGCCCCGTTCCAATTATTTTATTCCCTTCCGACAATCTATCATGTATGTATATAAAATTATAAGTCTATATGTATATGTGTCTATAACAAAATTCTGTGTGTGTACACACACACATATATATGTAATATATGCGTATGTATATGTCTACGTGTGGGAGATTAAGTCACAACAATGTGTTTATCTATATGTATTATAAGTATATACCTGTATGTATATGTCTATACATGTGCGAGTCATATATAGATAACGTGTATATGTATATGTATTCAAGTGTATATATGTATGTATATGTTTATATGTGTGAGATTAAGTGATAATAATATGTATATATGTACTTATTATATATAAGTATAAGTATATACGCGTATATGTTTATATGTGTGAGATTAAGTGATAATAATATGTATATATGTACTTATTATATATAAGTATAAGTATATACGCGTAATTATATGTCTATATGTGCCCGATTAAGCGAGTGTGATAAAAAATCGGTTACGGCGGCGTAATACGACCCCGTAGCGCCGAACTAGCGTCTAAAACTTATTCGCGTCTTAAGTTGGCGACGCCACAGAGACGTCAATAGTGTCACCATAACTTCGACAATGTCGGCGGCTCTAGTTGGACGCTAAGTTGGCGCTATTGAGTCTCCACGGTAACGCTAAAATGGGATAATTTGTAGCGAATCACTCTCTTAATTCAACCACCATAATTTCACGATTAAGAATATAAAAATAATATATGCATAATTAAGATATGATATATACTGTATGTATAAATGACATATATAATATAGGTAACAAATTATATATTTAGGAACACTATGTAATCATGTAGTACATATATAATATACGTAATCATGTAGAAGCACATATATATGTTGAAGATACTAATATAATATTTAATTTTTTTATTGATTAACATATAGTATATATAATATATAGGGTTTAAGTATAAAACAAATAGCGACATAGCGTCGTTTAAACATGTGACGCCATATAGCTTCTCCTTAGAGCCGCAATGTGTGCGACTCGAGGTTAGCGTCGAGAGATTACGATGCGAGAACGGCGCTAGGTTCTCCCGCACATTTTCGCTCCGTCGCGCGCAATAACAACGTCTACGTAGCGTCTCCAAAGCGCCTTTGTTAGCGTCTATTTCATGAATAGCTAAGAACACGCTATTGAGAGGCAAATAACGTCTCTTTTTTGGGATGCAAAGTGGACGCCATGAAGACGCTAATCACTCATTTTCTTGTAGTGCCCCTCCATGTCATTTGATGACAAATAAAAAAATGATAACCTCTTTTTCACCCCACAACTCGTTAACTCAATTAACTTTAACCCTTTTAATCCACCTTTTACCCTTACATGTTAACTTTTCACCTTTACCCTAAAGACGAAAACTGTTGATCTTCTTGCCCCAAATCTCACACGACGACCTTCTCCGATGACGAGGATTTGTGTCCGAATAGTGGATGATGAGGGTCTGCGCTTGAAGCTAGGCAAACCATGGCACATAGCGTCGACGATTTTGGGCATTTGCATCTCCGAAGTCTCCGTTCCAACTGCGGAGAACCCTAGATATTTTTTTCCAAACTCCAACTTTCTTGTCTACCTTCATATGCTATAAAGATTTTCGCACCCATGCTTTTTGCAGTATTTTTTTTTATCTATCTTCGAGTGCCCTGAACATTTGTGGTCCTTAAAACCCCAGTTTTGTTTAGTCCAAGCTGTCCACAATCCTACTTCTTTTCAACGTGATGAAGTGTTGATTGACATATGTTATCGCACCCAAAGTTAGAAGATAATGCGTGCAATTTACCCACATTGTCTTTCCACAGTGAACATGGGAAAAATTAAATAATTTTGCGTCCACTTTTCTTAATCATTCATCTGATAGGTCATATTAATTCTCATACTCAATATTTAGTAGTATAGATGATGTATTAATCTACTTTTTTTTTTATCTTATGTCACTCTTATTTCTTCTTATTTTACTTTTTTCTTTAACAATTGTTCTTTTCGTTCCATTCTCTTTGCTCAATGATGATTTCCTTTTTAATATTACTCTATTTCTTTATTAATATTACTACATTTTTAACATTTATCTTTTTCATTTCTATTTGATATTTTACACCTAATTTATTTACTCCACCCTTAATATTTTAAATTCTCCTCTTCCCTTCATTTACTTTCCTATTTTACTAATTTTTGTTTTATTTTTTGATCGGAACCGAGTTTTTTTTCTTAGGTTGCGTTTTTTACCAATTCGATGGATTTTTTTCTAAGTATGATGTCATTCCAGATTTGGTGTTAAACTTGAACCCCGAATCAACTACAGCAAGATTGAACAACCGAGTGACCATAATAAAGTTTGAATCAGATCATTTCGACCTAATATTTTATTCAAAGAGAGAATAAACATTAAGATATGGACAAGTGGAGGGGTTCCCCCCAGCCACCACCACCCCCCCCCCCCCCCCCCCCCCCCCCCCCCCCCCACACACACACACACACACACACACACACACAAAAATGTAATGTTATGTATATTTAGTAGTTGACTGGGAACATTAACTGGTTACTAATGTATTTTAGTAAATTGAATACAAATCTAGTTAGAATATTTTTAATTGTGATAACTTTGATCTAGTTATACCAAAAATTATTATTTTTAGACTTTTAAATATTTAATTCTTCAATTTCTTTTTTAAAAATATTATCGTTTTAAAACCAAAACTTTAATTAAAAAATTACGATGGCTTAGTCTCTTTTAGGAAAATTTTAGAGTGATTAGTTATGTCTTTTCAAATTTTATAGGTCAATTTTTCTATAAAATAATCAACCGTCAGAACCGCTTTTCACCTATTCTTGTGAATTAGTAGTATAAAAAAATATTTATAAATAAGAAATTATACCATAGGTGACTAGGTCTCCAAGTTTTTACGCGTGGTCCTAATTTGACCAAATAGGTTTTGATTTATTAAAAAATCAACGTAAAAAATTAATTGGACTTATAAATTTTTTATTGTTTTCGAAATTTTTCGGATTGATAATTTTTTAACATATTGTTAAAATGCAGTTATTACTGTAAATAATGTTTATTTGTCTTATTTTGTTGATTGAATTAAGTATTTTACTATGACTAATAAGCTTATTAGTTTTATATATTCATATATAATTATACTTTTACATTTTAAGAGAAAAAGGAAAAAATAAAAAATAAAATGAATGATCTGGTCCTGATTAGAACTACAAGTTTTGTTAGGATTTCTGTACGAGAGAAATTATGCACCGCGAGAAAATCCGAAAAAATTAAGACGACGCAAAATTGTATTAGATGGAAGAAACAGAGAAGGATTATAAGATCAGATTGATTTAGGATTGTCCAAGATTGTCTTACAAGCCTTGATTATAAGTGCTTTATAGGGCATTGGAGCTACTCTAACTTAAGAACATAATCCTACCAGGCATGCAAACCCCTTCTCTAGAAAAATCTCCTTGGACTAGGAGTAGAAATCTGACTTCCTGAACCCTTGAAGATCTCGACCAACTTGAATTCCTTCCTAGAATCAAATTGAGTCGGGCGCCCACCTGGCACCCAACATGCCCGGGCGCGCCCTGGCTGTCCAGTCCGAGTCCCACTCGGACTGGGACTCCTCTAGGCGTCCCTACCGTCTTCAAGTCTTCTTCCACGTCCAAACTCCATCTCCAAGTGCTCCTCGATCCAGAAGGGAGCTCGGCCCTCCAAGAATCCGCCATGTCCTTCTCGACATCGAAAATCGGCCGACTCCTATTCCTACTAGGAGTAAGAATACTTTCGACCCTGCACTTTTCGTCCAAGCATCTCTCGAAGTCTCCCTATTACTTCTTTGGATCCAAATAGATTTTCAGTTAAAGTAGGATTCAAGGCATTATTTAACAAGTCTCCACCTTGAATTGAATCATACAATCAAATATCTAACACTCTCTGCCGCCGCTAATTCCTGTTTTGATTTTGCACATGCGATAACATCCTTGTAACTTGATCTGTCGATTCCACCTCTTCAACTACTTGGAATGCATATGCAACAATGTCCTCAAAGCCATAACGCTTAGGAGGACCTACTTGCCTACGAGCACGTCCTACAGCTAGACTTGTCGTTGCTTCTTCTGCTTGCTCCCTAGACTCTGGTTGTTCAACTTAATGAGATTCTTCTGGCCCATTCTGAATTGGAGTTAATTCAAACTCCACATGTTTGTTGACACTCTCCTCTGCTGAGTCAACAACATCTAATTTTTGCTTGAGCATAGACATCTCATCAAAAGATACATTTCTGCTGTGAATAACCTTGTGCTCTGAAGGAGACCAAATTCTGAAGACTTTTACACCTGCACCATATCCCACAAAGACTCCTTCTTTGGCCCTTGATTTCAGCTTTCCTTTACTGACGTGATAATATGTTGGACAATCAAACACTTTCAGATTAGTATAATCAGTAGGATTTCCTGACCATACCTCAATGAGAGTCTTTAGATCGATCGCGGTTGCAGGACTTCGATTGACAAGGTAGCATGCTGTGCTAACAGCCTTAGCCCAGAATGACTTGTTCAGTCTAGAATTAGAGAGCATGCACCGTGCCCTCTCCAAAAGAGTTCTGTTCATGCATTCTGTTGTGGTGTATCTCTAACGGTGTGATGTTTGGCAACGTCTTCATCCTTGCAGAATCGATCAAAGTCAGACGAATAGAACTCCAAACCGTTATCGGTACGAAGACGTTTCACTTTTCTCGATGTCTGATTCTCCACCAGAGTCTTCCATTGCTTGAAAGCTTCAAATGCTTCGCTCTTGTGCTTCATCATGAATACCCATGTCATCCTTGAGTAATCATCTATCACAGATAGGAAATATCTGGAACGTCCTAGAGATGGAACACGAGAGGGGCCCCAACAGTCAGCGTAGATGTAATCGAGTGTTGCCTTCGTCTTGTGCATGGCTTTGCTGAATTGATGTCATTTTTGCTTGCCAAAAATGTAGTGTTTGCAAAATCCGATTTCAGATATCTTCTGATCATTCAAAAGATTGCGTCTACTGAGGATATCCATCCGTTTCTGACTCATATGTCCAAGTCACACGTGCCACAACTTAGATGCTTCTGATTCTAATTTGGATGAACTACCTACTGCAGCCACGTCAGAAATTACTGTGTCTTGTAATATGTACAAGGACTTTTGTCTGACTCCTCACATGACTTCAACATCACCCTTGGTGACTGTGAGAACATCTTCTGCGGCATCCATCCGACATTCTTTGGAGTCTAGAACTCCTAACGATATCAGATTTTTCTTCAGCTGCGGAACATGATGGACCTCTGTCAATGTCCTCATCCGATTGTCATGACTTCTGATATGAATTGAGCCGATTTCAACTATTCTACAGGCTGCATCATTGCCCATGATGATGTTTCCGCCATCAATGTTCTGATAAGTTGAGAACCACTCTCTGTATGGAATCATATGATAAGAACATCCTGAGTCAAGAATCCAATTCTCTTTCGAACATCTCTGATCAGATATCATAAGAGCCAAATCATCATCAGATTCGCTATTCTGGTGAGCTACTGCAGTAACCGTGTCTTTTTTCTTCTTGGGGCAATCCTTCTTCTAGTAACTCGGTTCTTTGAATTAGTTACAGATGTTCTTCGGATTGATGTTCTTCTTATTCGACTTCCCCTTTTTAGGGTTTGTCTTTTCTGTGGTTGTTACCAACCTTGCGGCCTGAGTCTTCACAGCCTTTCCAGACGCCCTATGACGAAGTTCACGAGTATGTAAACTCGATCTTACTTCTTCCAGACTAATTGTGTCTTTTTCGATGATAACAGATTGTACAAAATTTTCGTACGACAGAGGAAGAGACACCAACAGAAGTAGGGCTGCATCTTCATCCTCAATCTTCACATCTATGTTTCATAATTCCATCAACAGATTATTCATCTGATCAAGATGATATTTCAGAGGGGTACCTTCTTGCATGCGGAGGGTGAACAGACGTTGCTTCAACAACAACTTGTTGGTCAAAGACTTGGTCATGTAGAGACTCTCAAGTTTCGACCACAGACCGGCCGCCGTCTCTTGATCGGCGACTTCGATAATCACCTCGTCTGCCAAACACAATAGGATCATAGAGTGCGCATTCTCTTCCTGTGCCGCCAAACTTGCGAGGTCAGACTCCTTTTCTTTGCTCTTCGAGTCTTCCTCCTTTGGTTTGTTCTTCGGCATATTCGCGAGCGGCGCCCAGACTCATTGTTTTAGAAGTGCCATCATCTTGATCTACCAAAGACTGAAACTATTTCGTCCCGTGAATTTCTCGATGTTCACGTTATGCGATGTCATCTCTACGCCTGACGGAGGATTGATGATGAAGCCTCGCTCTGATACCAGTTTGTTAGGATTTCTGTACGAGAGAAATTATGCACCGCGAGAAAACCTGAGAAATTTTAAGGCGACGCAAAATTGTATTAGATGGAAGAAACAGAAGAGGATTACAAGATCAGATTGATTCAGGATTGTCCAGGATGGTCTTACAGGCCTTGATTACAAGTCCTTTTATAGGGTCTTGGAGAAATAACTCCTACTCTAACTTAAGGACCTAATCCTACTAGGCATGCAAGCCCCTTCTCTAGAAAAATCTCCTTGGATTTGGAGTAGAAATCTGACTTCCTGAAGACCCTTGAAGATCTCGGCCAACTTGAATTCCTCCTTGGAATCAAATTGGGTCGGGCGCCCATCTGGCGCCCAACATGCCCGGGCGCGCCCGAGGCGTGCCCTGGCTATGCAGTCCGAGTCCCACTCGGACTGGGACTCTTTCAGGCGTCCCTGCTGTCTTCAAGTCTTCCTCCACGTCCAGACTCCATCTCCAAGTGCTCCTCGGTCCAGAAGGGAGCTCAGCCCTCCAAGAATCCGTCGTGTCCTTCTCGACATCGAAAACCGATCGACTTCTATTCCTACTAGGAGTAGGAATCCTTCCGACCCTGCACTTTTCGTCCAAGCATCTCTCGAAGTCTATCTATTACTTCTTTGGATCCAAACAGATTTTCAGTTAAAGTAAGATTCAAGACATTATTTAACAAGTTTCCTTCGTCTCAAAAAAATATCATATTGAAACCTGAATAATCGATTCTAAATCCAATTTTGCTCAATCCTCTTTATATGTTTCAGGTAGGGTTGCTTGGAACGATCATGCCCAACTCTTAATTCACCAAAGTGTTCAAGTTATGTTTTGCAGATTAATTATGCAAACGGCAAAATGTCTCTGCCTTTTAACTAATGTCGTAAAATCCATACTTTTTCGAATCAGATCGAATCGGTCGGACCACTTCCATCCGAATGATCAAACCGGATGATTAGAACTAGGACAAGTTTCCTTCGCTCAACCCTATGTTTCAAGTAGGGTTCGTTGGAACGATGATGCCTAACTCTTAGTTCTCCAAAATATTCTGGGTATGTTTTGCAAACTGGTTAATTATACAAATGCAAAATGTCTCTGCATTTTAATCAATGTCTTAAAATTCGGACATCCAGAAAAGTTTTCGGGTCAAGTCGGATCGGCCGCCGCTTCGATCTGAATAATCCAATCGGATGATTGGAATAATCATGCCTAACTCTTAATTCATGTTTTGCAATCTGGTTAAATATACAAACGCAAAATGCCCCTGCCTTTTAACAGAAAGAAAATACGAATCGATGTCCCTGATTGAGTAAATCAGCTCATAAAATGAGAGCATCTGGTAATGTTGGGGGGCACTGATATGATCAAGCATGCAAATACATGTGGCATTAAAATATTGACTGTTGACAAACTCGCAACTCCCAAAATTATGCATGAAAGTGATCACCTCAAGTGATGAGCAATCTCTTTGACTTGTGAATTGGTCTCCTACAGATCGGGCAGATCTTGTTTTCCTCCTGGACAATCCTGCCATTCAACATGTCAACAAGATTTCAGATTGGTTGCCAGTGAAACTTAATGCATGTTTATGTAGACATAGAATGTAATCTTTACTTCACATATTTTGTTATACTTGTCAGAGTAGAATGAAGTTTCCAAATGTCCTGATTTATAAATACCATAATCATGATCAACCGTTGACATGTAGCATATTCTTGTATCATCATATTACCTCTGTGCACAAGTTAAGCAGGTAGCACTGTGCCCACAGGGAATGAAGTAGCTGTCACGCCTTCCGTCGTAGCAGATTACACAAATTTTTCCGTCATACAGATCTTCGGATGAGGAGGAACACAAGTCGGCCGGCCGGGATTCGTCCGACGCATTCGTCCCGTAGATGGAAGTCACATCTTTCCTCGGTACTATTGGTGCAGTCTCACTACTCTCTGCAGCCGCCTGTTCTTCTGTGTTTTGCTCAGGATCGCATGCACCAAAGCGGCTCAGTATCACAACAACTATGACCACAATGATTCCTTTGGCACACACAAAACATCAGCCAGCAAACTTTCAGAACAGAAAAAAAAAAGGTCCATGCACAAGTTTTTCAGAAAGATATGATCACCAATTGAAATAACAGAGTTAGGCATATAGCAGACACCTATGAGCACAAAATATGTGAACAAGCGTGCCACAAAGTAGACCTCAACAGTCCATACATCTAGATGCACCTGCAACAATCGGTTCCAGAATGAGTTATCTGAAAAGTTCCAAGTTCCAGTTACTGGAAAGTATCGCAAGGAAGAAAGAGAACAATCTGAACACTCACATTGTCTGGTGTGGCCAAGACATAATATTGAGTGGCAGGGAACACGAGATTAAGCATGCAGGAACTGTTGCTTGCCGAGCAAGCACTTACTGCCTTACTGGCATCATACACTGTCGATGTAACGTTCACTTCCATGGTCAGCGCTATGATCCGAGGAGTTGGGTTTACCACGCCCAAGTAATATACATCATCCTCGGTGATTGTGTATTCTGCTTCTCTACCTGAGCATTGATCAAGAATGTGAAACTTCAGCAGTATTCTTTATTTATTTATTTTGCTGTCATATGTTCTTCAGAAAGAGTGGACTCATCTCGTCATTTTTTAATTTCCAGATGCATTCAATTGTAAACTTGGAACCATGTGATTAAATAACATCAAATGAGAAAGTTTCAGAGGGTAATGAATGACAAAACAAAAAAAGTAACAATTATGGTAAGCATGCACATAATTAAAAAGGACTGTAACAGCAACAGGCAATTCTGCCTAAAGCCTGGGGATCAAAACAGTGCAAGGCCACTTTAATTTGAAGTGTCAGAGGCAAAACAAACCATGATCAACGAGGGAACTCGCGTAGTATCTCTGTAGTTCCTTGGACTGTTCTTTTCCTGACCACAAAACAACAAGTGAAACAGTCACATTAACTGAGTAAAAGACACATCGACTGCTAATAACTTTACACGACGCAGAAACTTTTTTTTTTCTTTTATCATCTATCAGTTAATTAGATCCCAACGTGAGAGACATGCGCAGGATTACCTTTGATGAGAACCACGAGCGCGCCTTCACAGCTCCTGCCGCCACATGGCATCTGCCATGACATGTAAATCCTCGACCCTTTGTTTAACCACATGGAGACGCCCTGGAAATGAAGAAGAAGAGAGAAAACTAAGAAGACCATGAGGATTACACTGATCGCTTCGATATGAGACAGACGGAGGACGCACTTCTCTATTGTATGCGTTCACGAACAGATGATTCAGCACAGTCCAGTTATGCGTCTCAGGGCTGAGCTCAGGCCTCTCGCTGAACCCATAAACTTGCAAGCTCCTTCGCTCCTCCTCTTGCTGCACCTGAACTCGCTCCACAAACACGGAGCTGGTCCTCATCAACAGGGAAGAGTTGGGGCCCAGGGCGAGCCGACATTTTCCGTAGTAGCCGTATCGGACGATCAAAGCCGCTGCGCTTTAACACCAAAAGTTGACATGTCTGTTAAACTGAGGTGAGCAGGACGAAGAGGAGAGTAAACGGGGGTTGAGGGGGGTTACATGCCACATATCCATGCGAGGAGAGGGAGGAGGAGAGCTGGGGCGCACCGGCGTTGATTCCGCAGGTGGAAGGGCGCGGGCGCACGCAGGTGTGGTGGCGGCCGGAACATGAGGTGAGAGAGCTCGTGAGGATGGCGCCGCGGTGACTGGACAACAGTGACGGGGGCGAGCGGAGCGGGGCAAGCCATTGGAGTGCATGAGCTACTGGTCGTCCGTGGCCACCTACCATTCTTTGAGTTGAGAGAAGTAGCGGGAGACGGCCAAGCTGCGAGTAGATGTGACGCGTGCCTCACTGCAAGTCCAAACACATTTGTGTTCACCAAACAAAACTCACCCGGCTGTAATCGAACTCATGGTCCCACAGCTGATTTTACTAAAGAATAAGATGATAAAATTAAGGAGTAATTTCAACCTCCACTGAACCAATTTTTGTTTACAGTAACGTCCTCCCAAATTATGCCACAATTTCTACTTTAATTCATCTGCTTTTTCTTTATTTTTATTGTTCTATTTATTAAATAATTAAACTGTCCTCATGCGACTTGAAATAAATGTCTACTTTTTTTTCATCGAGAACAGTATAATAATTTAATAAATCAAAATAATAAAAAAATAACAAAATATGACTCATGAACTAAAATACAAATCGTGACATAATTTAAAAGAACACTGGTAGGACAGACGCGAAAATCATTATAGTTCAAGAAAGATTTAAGGAATTAATCCAAAAAGTAATAAAATTTATTTATTAAATTAACTTTTTTCTTTTTATCAAGTATTATTATTATATTTAATTTCATTCAAATGTATTTAGTTTTTATGAATTATGATAAATTTATATGTTTACCATCCTTTTCAAATGTATTTAGTTTTTAGGAATTGCGAGTCACCCCTCCTATTCCGCATCCATACATCGCACATCAATTGGCGAGATCGCACGAGAGAGAGAGAGCGATTTAAGGCGAGAGCTGGACAGTGCTAGAGGAGAAGGGTAAGGATGAGCGAGGAGGAGCAAGAGGGACAACGCGGGAGCTGCATCTGTTGGATGCCGAAGATTGATATCTCATGTCAGAGAGATCGAGATCGGGCGAAAATTCGGAAGCAAAGAGGGGGAAAGAGAGAGAGAATGAGGAAATGAAAAAGAAAAAAAATGAATGGGCAGAAGTCAAAAGGGGCCACAACTCCAATAACTCACGAGATGAGTTTCAATCGTGCAATTGCAATTGGATGGGCACTTCAATGATTTTGGATCTCGATCTGATGGCTCTCCATCGCTTCACACCCCGCAGAGACACCCTACTTCACACATTTGTAAAGATAAATATGTTTCAAAATATTTTTTATAGAAAAGTTGAGATTCAATTCATAGAGAAAGTAGGAGTCGAGAAAAGCTTGTGTTACAAAAAGAGATCCTTCGAAAGCATAAAATTGTCATTTAAAATAACTATTCTCTATTTCAAACTTAAAGAAATAATTAATCTACTGAAATAGCAATTCTTATCTATGAATATATCATTTATCAAACAAATAATACCCGTTCTTTTTTTTATCTTGAATTGAGAAAAATTATAAGTGAACACCGGAATTACTGATAAGTGCTCATGTAACTACTCTTAAGCATTAGTCATTTTGTTAATTCTTTATTTAATAAAGTGGGATCTTACTAACTTGTAGCTTGATTTCTAGAACAAAATTATATACGAGGGACCCTAACTCACAAGTATATTCATACGTCGAGTATAGGACCGATTCAATTTGACTAGTCACTCCACCATCATATTTTTATATTATGTAATTTAAAAATCTTACTTAACATTTAATTTCATGATTTTTACATTTTAATCCTTCCGTCTACTTCTGTTACGTTTTTTATTACTTTTGATTTTTTTCATTTATGAAAAGACTAAATTGTCCCTCTCTCCATAATACATTAAATAATAAATAAAAAAAGGAAAAAAAATCAGGGGATGATAATTTAATTTTTTCATAAATGAAATTATTTTTGTTTACCACTGGAATTCTTCCAGCGATTTTTTTTATATTTTATATTTATTATTTCATATTTTTTTAAAAGGAAGAGTAATTTAATTTTTTCATAAATAAAAAAGTAAATGTAACAAAAAATGTAACAGAACTAGATAAAAGGATTTAAGTAAAAACATTATGATAATTTAGGAAAAAATAAATTCGTAATTTGAATTTAGATGTAAAAAATCGTGATAATTTAGAAAAAATTTATAAAAATAATTCTAAATCGGATCATTCAATTCATCTGATCGGCCTTGTCCCTAAGCACCCGGCACAGGAACTTGGAAGGGGCTGTTTTGCCCTTTTCTTCGTCATCTGATGGGGATTTGACAAGAAACTGTAAGGTAATTCCCCCGATGTGATAGTCACTCATCCCAGAAAAGAACGACCCCTTTGATCGAGAAAAAAATGACTTGTATTATCAAAGAAAAATTTAAAAAAATATTTCCAAAATTCCATATGTGCAATTAATAATTACACCCAATTGAATTATATCTTTCTTTTTCAAAAAAATAAAAGTTTCAGCAATGAGATTACAAACTAATTTAACAAAAAGTTTAAAGTAACACAAAATCTCTTATATCATTGATTTCCCACGCAAAGTAGTTTAAAGATGCTCACAAACTCCATTTCAATTATATCATTAACATTAAATAGTTGAAAAAGAAAAAGGTAGAAGTTATTCTACTCGAGGAATCCAATAAAGTCTTGTATAATTAATTTATATATTTTTATATATCTTCAACGTTTACTGTAAAGATAGAAATTGGAACTTAATTACGTAAGTATTCTAAATGCTGATGTTAATATATCTACGATATGATTGATACCAACTTATAAATTGATTAGATGTTATCGTCACAACTATAAAATAGTAAAATTTACGCTTCCAGAAATTTTATCGAAAGAGTGATAAGGCATGTATTTTTAAAGATTGCCCCTAATGGCACTCTCAAATACTTGATGTCACTCTAAAATTTCTATTTTATTATTTGTTTAGCTTTAATTTAACTTCTTACACCTCATCAATTCTGACCCACCCAACTTTTTTCTTAATTAATCTTCTAATCATTTTTTTCATTTTATATTATCTCTCTTCCAAATTTTATATTATTATTTTTTATGATAAAACAAAGTACACCAAATGTTCTCCAATTTTAAAATTTGCTCAGTGATATTCTCCAACTTCATTTTGTAACAGTTATGTCATATATCTTTTAACTCGTTTCACCCGATGTCTTCTTTAACTAGGATAGACGATCTCCCAATTTTTTGTCTAAGTGACCATCTCCTCTCTCCTCACATAACTAACCGTCCGACGTGAAAATATTAAATAATTAAAAATATCAAGGCGGTGCCGTACGCCAGCGAGGAGAGGGGAGTGGGGGCTTGGCCCGTCCTGCGACCTCACTTACCAGTGAGGTCGTGGCGGGGGGGGGGGGGGGGGGGGGGGCTCTTCTACGACCTCGGCGAGGTCGTAGAGGGTGGGCGCGAGGCCCCACCCCCTCCCCCCCCCCCCCCCCCCCCCACGCGCCACATCGTCGTGGCATTTTTTATTTTTTTAATATTGCCGCGTCGAATGGTTAGTTACGTGGATGAGAGATGAGATGGTCATGAGGACGCTATGTAGACGAGAAATCGGAAGACCACCTATCCTAAGTAAAGAGGGCATCGGGTGAAATGAGTTAAAAGATTGAGAGCATCGCTGGTACAAGGTGAAATTCAAGAATATCGCTGAGCAAAGTTGAAGGGTATTTGGTATAATTTTTTCTAAAATAATGTAATATTAATATTATATAATATGAGATATGATATAGATATATAAATTTAATCATAAAGTGTAATTACATTAAATGTATATAAAATATTCAAAAGTATATTGAATAAAATGAAACTAAATATACAAAAAATAGAAATAGTTTACTACAAAAAAATGAAAGTTTTTTTTCTGCACTACCTTATTGGTGAACTCTTTTACAAATTTAATATGTATATTATTATATATTACATTAATTTAATATGTATTCATCTCTTGTTATACAATATTATTTTATATTGTATAAAAATGGTAATATATTAAAAGAGAAGTGGAAGACGAAGAGACAAAAGACTTTGTCTCAACATCATGTTACTTCGCCTGCAACATCATGTTGCTGGCTTGCTTCAGCAATTTGGTCTTCTTTCCCTGTTTTCGTTTTTTCTCTTTCACTCTTTTCCTTTTTTTTCTCCTCTGGCGGATCCCTTTGACAACCTTTGCGTTGTTGCTTCGCCTGCCATTTGACATTGAGGTTGCCTTGCTTTAGTACTTTGTGTCCACTTTCCCTCTTTTTGATAAATTACATGAATCGCTCCTCAACTTTAGGTCAATATCTCAATGGTCACCCAATTTTAATTTGTAATTATATTATATCTGAACTTTATTTTTCTTGCACGTCTCATCCTCCTAATCGGTAATAGTCAATTTTCTGATTATGTTACTGACATGACACAATAAAAATAAAAATATTAAAGATATTATAAAAATTAACAAAAAAATAAAGAAGCGATAGGGGGCGCCGTCCCCTGTGCCGGCGAACTCGTGAGGGGGCCGACGCTCCCCTATCCGAGCTCACCGTCTTCCTCGTGCTCCTTGTTGCGCGCAAGCTCGCAAAGGGAGGCCGATGAGCTAGCAGAGGGGGCGTGGGGCCCTTTTTTTCCTTACTGTCGACAAGCTCGCACAGAGGGGGTTCCCGTCCCCTTTTTTCTCCTCGCCATCATCAAGCTCGGACAGAGGGGGCACCGTCCACTTTCCCCTTCGGTAACTCTCACTTTTATTATTTTTTTATTTTTTTATATTATATTTTATTACATCACGTCAGTAAGGAAACTGCGTGCAGAAAATTGTTTATTATCGGTCAAAAGTACGATGCGTGCAAGAAAGTTAAAGTTTGGGGACATTGCAGTTACAAATTGAAGATGGAGGACCGAGAAGTTACGCACCTAAAGTTGGAGGACGATCCGTATAATTTACCCCTCTCTTTTAGTTTTTCTCTCTTTCGAGGCTCCCCTTTGGCCTTGTTGCCTCACCTCTCAAGACTTAAGTGACTTTCACAAGCTAAGAGTTATTTCAAAATGCTACACAATTTTCAATAAAATCAACTTTCTAACATGAATTCTATAAAGTGCATGAATAATAATAATAATAATAATAATAATAATAATAATAATAATAATAATAATAATAATAATAATAACATCTACTAATCCATAATGTCGAAGGAATTGGAACATTCATAACTCCACAATGCTAAAAGTGAGAAAAAATAATGACCAATAAATAAATCTAGAAAGACACAATCCTACATCATGTGCAACATCTCTGTCATTGATTCTGACGATCTGCATCACCATCTTCTATCATCATCTAACCTGCATAAATTTAGATGTAGAAAAAAATTATGAGTATAAAAATACAAAGTATGTAGGGTCTAACTATAACAATAATCAATAATCAACAATGCTCAATAGAAGAAATGATCATATGATACGATAGAGCACTAGATGGATCAAGTTCAATAAATCAATAAAGCCATATATCAATAAGGAGGATCAGGAAAGACCAATCAATATCAATTAATAATCAACAATACTCAATGATGCTTGATCGCTATGACACTATCTAATTTGACAATTTCAATTCAATATCAATATCAATAGTCCTTGGCCAATAATAATTTTTATTTGATTCAATGAGCGAAGGCAATGCTAGTTAACACCAGTATCTGAATGATCATTATTTAATTTGATTCAATTCATTTCGTTTCATTTTATTTCAATTCAATCTTTGAAATTATCCAATATCATAGAAAGCGTTCGATCAATCAAGGAAAACTCTATATCTCTTTTATGTAGGCTCATAGGGATCAATTCACGGCAAGCTGCCTTTCAATAATAATACTAATAATAAGACAATCATAGGGATCAATTCGTGATGAGGGGACCATGGCCAATCATAAGACTGTCATAATTTCTTAAAATGACGATGTCCCAAAACTCTAGTTATACTATATGTCCCATACAATATGATAACAGTATGATCCAGGGCTTACAGACAATCAGATAACAAGGAGATTCAATAGTTTTCATCTCTTATCTTATTTACCTAACACATCTATCTTTATTAATTTATTTAGGTTAAACAAGAACTCAATCAGGGGAAAACTACTATGATCAAATGAAATGATAATGTTAATAATATCAAAATCAAATCTAAAAGATATGATGAGGTCAGATATGCTAATAATATGATCATGGGTAATCAAGAATGATTAACCATACTAAGTATTCAATTATCCATAATAAAATATTTAAAACTAAGTTTTTTTCTTCAGAACCCGGCCTGCATCGGGTAAAACTTGGGTCGTGTTCAGAAACAACCAAAAACCCCTCGGCAGGGACAAACCGAAGACGACTGTATGGTGAACCTGGGCCGGGTTGGTGGCTTCACCTTCAATTCGATCATGTCACACCCGAACCATGCAAAAGCCACAACCTGAGTCGAACCTATATAAACTTGGGCCGAGTTATCCAAATTCAAACCAGTTTTGATTTCAATTTGGTCTAGATTCCATACAATCAAGTCGGGCAGAATAGAACCAGAGCCAGGTTTTGTTGCCGACGGAGAAACATATTTCGACGCGCTTTCCGATCACCATAACTTCGATTTTCTATTAATATACTTTATTATTTAGACTTCTGAGGATATGGATATGATGTATGTTTCATGCTTTATCTGAGTTTATTAGTTTCTTACATTAATTTCATATATTTTTACATAGTTTATGTAAGAGAAAATTGTTCAGAATCGCCTACATGTGAAACCCAGACCGAGTTGGTACAATTGGGGCCTGGTTCTTCTTTTATTTCTTGTGAATTGAAATTTTTGTATCTAAACTGGGCTGAGTTCGATCTGACCCTGACCGAATTCTATTAGTTTGATATTATTGTTGGTAAATTAGTTTTAATTGCTAACAATTGTGTCATTAAACGAAGGTTAGCAACTTAAGACATTTTAAATAAAGTAGATTGGAGTTGATCGAGTTTTTGATGTTTTTCATTTTACTTCTATTTGAGATAATTAGGTTCTCAAGTTTTTAGTCGTTTACTTTAAGCAACATTTCATAATTATTGCATTTTAGTTGAGAGTGGATTAAACTAGTCTGAGTTTTCATTGTGCTTTGATCACATTCTTAATTAGGGTAGTTAGGTCATCAAGTTTTTGCATCATATATCTTTTATCCATTTATTTTACACACGAAGCCTATATTTAATTAATTCATAATTAAGAGAATGTGATAGGGATACAAAGTTTAAACACTACTTTCTCTCACATTATGGAGAGCATCATTCTTTTTTATTGTCATCAATTTGAATCACTTTTATTTAAAATCAATTCTTGTTATTCTCTCAACTAGTAAACTTAAGTTAGAAAGATAAGAATCTAAATTAGTTCTCGTGAGTTCGATACTCTTTATTATTTGATACGATCTATTATACTTGCATGGATTGGGTCTCTCTGCCTTGCCTCTACCTTGTTGCCTCATGTTTCTTAGCTTGCATTCCACATTGTTGTTGCCTTGCTTCAATAGTCTTGCTGCAACATTTTGCCCAAGGTGATATCATTCAATCAAAACTTTTTTTCCTATGAACAAATCTGAAGTGACCAAACATATGTAGCAAGAACTCTTAATATGCAGTATTTGATTACTCAATTTGTTGTAGACGATTTGTAACGACCCGGATTTTCATAAAATAAATAAAGGATATTTATTTTCATTTAATGGGTATGAAAATCCCAATGTTAATATTATGAAATTAATTAATTCCGAAATTGATGAAAATTATGAGATAAGATGGAGAAAGAGGATAGAATTTGAATAAAGATAGAGTTGTTATGGAGATAAGCATGAATTTAAAAGGTAAATTCGAATTTAAATTAATTTGAATAATTAAAAAGTGATTAGTCGTTAATGGTTGACCAAGATTGATTCTAAAAGAGTCCAATGCTTAATAGAATTGATATCTCAAATCTGCATCTATAAATAGGCATTAAAGAGTGGCTGAAAACCCCTTTTTCTGTCAAATATAATTATGCCTATAAATCCTCTTTTTCCTCTCATTTGTACGCGAACGAGGCACCCCCGAGAATATGTGGTGACTGATTTCGAAGTCGGCACATAGGAGAAGAAGTTTCAAGTGGAGGCTGCGAGTTTCGGAGCGAGGACAGAGAGCAATCGCCGACCAAAGTTCGGCGTTTGTGCACATTTACAGAGAAGGGAATTCAGTTGGTTTTTCAGCCAACTTTAGATATGTAGGGGAAATCCCTATGTCGTCAGTTTTTCGCGACATGGATCCCTAATCTCTTCTCCTTTGTACCATGATTCCATTGATATATCATATTGATGCGTAAAATGATGTAGCAAAATAAAATCGCTAGCAAGTGCACTAGTCACTCAAGTAATATAGTAAATAGTAGTAAAGTGTGTCGAACCCACGAGGAATATTATTAATTCAATATCTAAATTTATAAATTAATAAAAGAGGAAAAACAAGAATTTTGAAAATGGGTTTTATAAAATAAAATAAAAGAAAATAGGACAAAGATAAGATAGTGGTGTTGAAATTAGGCCTTAAGATGAAAATAAATATGGATAAATGTTTGAACCATAAAAGATAAATTTAATCTTTAAAGATGGATTAGAGTCTCCCTAAAGTAATCTAACATGATTAACTTGTGCTCTCTATGGCTGACATCCCTTAACATAATCATATAGAATTATCTTAATTTAATAAGAATTGAAGTCTCCACGATTGTACCCTCAAATCATATTAAAATTAAGATGCATTAAATTGTATTCTCTAGACAATTAATCACTCTATAAACTGGTATAGATTAATAGACCACACAAAATTTGATTCTCCACACACTAGTTATCAAATTTATGTCAATTATCAATTTTAGATAAAATCAATTAACATTAGTATAATGAATTCTGAAATTAAACACTCCACAAACTGGTATAGCCTAATTCAGAAATTCAATTAACTAACATAAAAGCATTAAGCACAATTAATAATTGACCAAAAAAGATTAAAATAAGTAAAATAGGGTCCAAACATTTCCCTTCAATTAATAATCTCCTAAAATAAAAGATATAAAAATATGAAGTTCATCCTAGAAATTCTGGAGAGATAATAAAATACAAATTATAAAAATTGGAAGAATTACACCCAAAGTAAAATCAGGATCCTCGAATTTGGGCAGACAGTCGGACAGCCTTTCGGACCTCTGGCCGTCGCACCTCTCTCCTCTTGGTCGAAGCCTGCAGAGCTCACGACTCAACGTAGAAGAAAACCTGAACTTCAAATCACGAATTTGGGACGATGGTTTCTTCACGTATTTATAGGTGTGAAGGGTTTTCATGCGGATCACGGTCGATAAAATCATACGGCTAACTTTAAATTCAGCTTGGTTAAGGATAAAAAGTTATCTGATTTGCACCCGATAAACTTTTCTTGATGATTCTCGGACACCAATTATTGTCTTTTGCGCCCAATGATTGGAGTTATCGGCCGATAAACTTGCTTAATGATAAACTTTTGTGCCGGACGGTATGGATAAAACTCTTGAATTTTTGCGACCGATAAACTTGATCGATATGGTGTTTTGCCCCACTTGAATTTCTCGGCCGATACACTTGATTGATATTGCCCCCAAGACTAGTTAGAGTTCTCAACCGATACGGATAAAACTTTGTCTTTGGCGGCTGATAATGGAGTTCTCGACCGATACTCCTTGGTTAAGGATAGATCTTTGGTGATTTATCGGTCGATATCTCCATCTCTACGATGTTTTGCTCCCTTCTTCTTTGTATCTCGGCCGATAACAATAGGTTTTTTTGCCATTATGACCAAAATGATAATATTTTATCTTTACCCCTTTATTCGATCGGCCAAACGATGAATCATTTTATCTTTACGTCATTTCTTTTACCCCCAAAAGAAGTCAGACTATTAATCACTCCATAAACTGGTATAGATTAATAGACCACACAAAATTTGATTCTCCACAAACTAGTTATCAAATTTATGTCAATTATCAATTTTAGATAAAATCAATTAACATTAGTATAATGAATTCTGAAATTAAACACTCCACAAATTGGTATAGCCTAATTCAGAAATTCAATTAACTAACATAAAAACATTAAGCACAATTAATAATTGACCAAAAAAGATTAAAATAAGTAAAATAGGGTCCAAACATTTCCCTTCAATTAATAATCTCCTAAAATAAAAGATATAAAAATATGAAGTTCATCCTAGAAATTCTGGAGAGATAATAAAATATAAATTATAAAAATTGGAAGAATTACACCCAAAGTAAAATCAGGATCCTCGAATTTGGGCAGACAGTCGGGCAGCCTTTCGGACCTCCGGCCGTTGCACTTCTCTCCTCTTGGTCGAAGCCTGCAGAGCTCACGACTCAACGTAGAAGAAAACTTGAACTTCAAAGCACGAATTTGGGACGATGGTTTCTTCACGTATTTATAGGTGTGAAGGGTTTTCATGCGGATCACGGTCGATAAAATCATACGACTAACTTTAAATTCAGCTTGGTTAAGGATAAAAAGTTATCCGATTTGCACCCGATAAACTTTTCTTGATGATTCTCGGCCACCAATTATTGTCTTTTGCGCCCAATGATTGGAGTTAAACTTGCTTAATGATAAACTTTTGTGCCGGACGGTATGGATAAAACTCTTGAATTTTTGCGACCGATAAACTTGATCGATATGGTGTTTTTCCCCACTTGAATTTCTCGGCCGATACACTTGATTGATATTGCACCCAAGACTAGTTAGAGTTCTCAGCCGATACGGATAAAACTTTGTCTTTGGCGGCTGATAATGGAGTTCTCGACCGATACTCCTTGGTTAAGGATAGATCTTTGGTGATTTATCGGCCGATATCTCCATCTCTACGATGTTTTGCTCCCTTCTTCTTTGTATCTCGGCCGATAACAATAGGTTTTTTTGCCATTATGACCAAAATGATAATATTTTATCTTTACCCCTTTATTCGAATCTCGGCCAAACGATGAATCATTTTATCTTTACGTCATTTCTTTTACCCCCAAAAGAAGTCAGACTATTAATCACTCCATAAACTGGTATAGATTAACAGACCACACAAAATTTGATTCTCCACACACTAATTATCAAATTTATGTCAATTATCAATTTTAGATAAAATCAATTAACATTAGTATAATGAATTCTGAAATTAAATACTCCACAAACTAGTATAGCCTAATTCAGAAATTCAATTAACTAACATAAAAGCATTAAGCACAATTAATAATTGGCCAAAAAAGATTAAAATAAGTAAAATAGGGTCCAAATATTTCTCTTCAATTAATAATCTCCTAAAATAAAAGATATAAAAATATGAAGTTCATCCTAGAAATTCTGGAGAGATAATAAAATACAAATTATAAAAATTGGAAGAATTACACCCAAAGTAAAATCAGGATCCTCGAATTTGGGCAGACAGTCGAACCGCCTTTCGGACCTCTGGCCGTCGCACCTCTCTCCTCTTGGTCAAAGCCTGCAGAGCTCACGACTCAACGTAGAAGAAAACCTGAACTTCAAAGCACGAATTTGGGACGATGGTTTCTTCACGTATTTATAGGTGTGAAGGGTTTTCATGTGGATCACGGTTGATAAAATCATACGACTAACTTTAAATTCGGTTTGGTTAAGGATAAAAAGTTATCCGATTTGCACCCGATAAACTTTTCTTGATGATTCTTGGCCACCAATTATTGTCTTTTGCGCCCAATGATTGGAGTTATCGACCGATAAACTTGCTTAATGATAAACTTTTGTGCCAGACGGTATGGATAAAACTCTTGAATTTTTGCGGCCGATAAACTTGATCGATATGGTGTTTTGCCCCACTTGGATTTCTCGACCGATACACTTGATTGATATTGCCCCCAAGACTAGTTAGAGTTCTCAGCCGATACGGATAAAACTTTGTCTTTGGCGGCTGATAATGGAGTTCTCGACCGATACTCCTTGGTTAAGGATAGATCTTTGGTGATTTATCGGCCGATATCTCCATCTCTATAATGTTTTGCGCCCTTCTTCTTTGTATCTCGGCCGATAACATTAGGCTTTTTTGCCATTACGACCAAAATGATAATATTTTATCTTTACCCCTTTCTTCGAATCTCGGCCAAAATGATGAATCATTTTATCTTTACGTCATTTCTTTTACCCCCAAAAGAAGTCAGACATATTACTTTTACGCCCTGGCTGACTGTGATCATCTCGGCCAAATAATGTGGGTTACGGCCGATCCATCCTGCACAATAATTATAAAAATTAAGTAAATCCATCCACAATTAAAATATTCAGAGAATTGATCGATAAATTCGAAATTATGACTAAAAATGATCTAAAATGATGCACGACATGATTAAATTATAGAAAAATTAACTAAAATAATAATATAAAATATGTTGTATTTTGCATATATCAAACTCCCCCAAGCTTAAAGTCGTACTTGTCCTCAAGCAAAAATTCAAAAGCAAGGCTCAAGAAAGTTCTATCATAGCGTCCACATTGTCAACTGCCTAATTTTCTCACACAGTTCTTTTACACACCTACTACTCAATATCTTATTACTTTTCATGTACTTAACTTCATAGAGGTTCTGAATGTTACACAAATTTAAACAATTTCAAATTCAGCCTTGTAGAAAAATAAATTATCTGTCAAATACTAGCATTAATATTGAACACATAAGTACTAATTGAGCTTAAAACTTTTTCTTTTTCTTTTTCTTTTTTTTCACTTTTATTTTCAATCATTTTAAAAGTTCTAATCTTCGATAGGATTGCACAAGAAAGTCCATGTAGCGGGTTTTGGAGTGATGATTTCCAGACCAAATGGCCTTAGGGCAACAAGTGATAAGGCACCCCTCGAGTTTACTTGTCCGAACAATCAAGATTCTGAATAAAGAGTTCGAACTTAGCCATGATTCATTACTCCTGTGCTTCTCCATATTCCACAAGATGGTCCATGTAGCGGGCTTTCGATTCGATGGATCCCAAAGCAGTTACCCTTAGGTCGCCAAGCATGAACCCTTACGGATCTAATTACCCAAACACACCTTGGTTCCGGATAACGCTTTTGTACTTACACATAACTTTATTCAAAAATTATTTTTCATTGGGGTTCAACTAACCCTTCTTTTTTTTTATAAGCTCAAAAAGTGCTTAACATGGTCAATAAGAAGGCTACTACTATGAAGACTTAATAGAAATAAATAAAAATGCATGAACATGATTTTGCCGTCTAGTCATTCATAATTCTACTTAGCATAGGCACACGGTCCATAAGTTTGATACTAAAATAGCAAGTGATAAGAAAGAAAAGCATTCAAATTTCACCAGTTAATGATATGTCTTTGAACTTTTACTTAAAGATAATTAAAATAGTAAGATGAGTTTGTAAGATGGTAGCAAAAATAAATGCATGGAATGATATTTTTTTGGGAAAATTTTCAATTTTTCAAAATTTTTTTAGATAGATGCATACATAGATAAATAAGTAGAAAAATAAAGAAAAATGTAAATGCATGAAATGCAAACTCCCCCAAGTTTGAACTAGACACTGTCCTTAGTGTTAAGCCAGCACGAGAAAGTGATACATACTCAATAAAAAGGAAAAAATAAAGAAATGAAAATAAAGAAAAGAAAAAAGACACAATCAAATTTATTGTCGGTGGGGTGGTGAAGGTGAAGATGCGTCTCGTGATCCTGGTGCTTACTCTTGCTCGAATGGTGGTAAAGTCCTCGGTTGTCGGTGAGCTTCAGAACGGCCATGATGTGTGCAAAGAAGGTCATGACCGCAAAGGTAAAGTTGGTGGCTTTGTCGAACAGCCACGTCGATTTGAATACGGTGCCAATCAGTAAGCATGAGTCCTGTACTGCCTGTCATATATCTTGTCAGATCGGATACCTGATACGAGTCTTGTTGTGTATCGACCGTGAAAAGGATGTCGATGAATTTGATGTTGTTGTGATGTAGTAGTGCATGCAAGTTCACGTGTCGTGTAGCACGGCATCAAATTTGTTAAATCAGTTTAAGTCCTTACGGCCGTAAGGTGTCTCGATGGAGAGATAAATCCGCCACGTGACGCTGCCTCTCACATGGCTTTTCTTCATGTCAGGTTTAGTATCGAGAATGCTTTGAATACATGCATGGCTCCAGAATTTTGACGTGACAACTTCATGCATGCAGGTGAGTCATCTTAGTATCAGCAGGACGGGGTCAGCATAATTTTTTTCGATGTCAAGTAATATAAATGCACATTAGCTTATGGGTGTCATGTCCATATGTGTCAAAAATTCTCTCTCCTTACACAGAAGATCAATGAGTTAGATAACTCCATAACTCAAATTAACTAAAAAGACAAAACCAAAAAGATAGAAACTAATCACACATCTAATCTTCATATAATTACTAAAGAACACTATCATTACTTAGATAGCTAACTAATTAAATTTAAAAGGCTAACTAACAGAGAAGAAAAATAAAATAAATAACAGCATAATAAAATTGGTTGTGATTAATTCTTCAATTAATTTCTGCAACAACCAAGTGTCAGATTAAAAACAAAAGAAAAGAAAGAAGATAGAAAAAAATACAACAGTTTAATATATAGCAGAAGTCACGAAGCATTAAAATTTTATAAAATGTGTTCAATTAACATCCGTCTAGTCTCAATATATGCATCTATATTTTTTCAAGAAAAATATAATATGCGCCATTGAAATGTAAAATAAATCAGCCATTGCCATAGTTCTTTAGAAAAACTTGCGCACCAAAAAGTTTGACAATAATCAATTTATTCGGTAACTAATATTCAGAAAATGACAGTTAGGCACGATCAAAATAGAATCCATTCTCAACCCGAAAAATAGTTAGGGGCCATGCATAAAATACATTTGTTGAAATCCTCAAAAAATATTGAGGCCTGAATCGTCGAAATGTTTCAGAAAATCGTGGCTGGAATCAACAAATTAATGTAACAAAATCACCAAATATTTTTTTCAAAACAATAATGGGATTTATGGTCGATTTACATCTTTATCAGCAATAATTAAAATCTCAAAATCACTGATTTAATCAATAAATATTCAAGTATCCAGGAATCATAGGCGTGTCACTACGTGTCATGATTTTAGCAAGAGAAAATGTCAATGTCGCGTGAGTATTGGCGACATCCACCGCAATAATAAAATCAGAAAACATATCAGGGGGAGAAAACAAAATGCAAGAATCATAACTTGCGCAATACCATGGTGAGAGAGAAAATGATCCGAATAATAAAGGAGGTAATCGTCTAAATTAGTTAGGGTCACATTGTGGGCATAATGTGCTGAATTGCGTGCCAAACAGACGTAATCGGAGGAATATCATGGTAAGAAAATTCACAGAGAAAAATTGAAGGCATTAAATATGGATAAACAAATCTCAAGATCACGGAGAGAAAAAAGATGATAAAAAAACGTAATCAGTCATCACTTCGATCATTAAACAATCAATTGGACGCTAAATCAGGGCTGACAAATCAAATAAGTAGACAACCAATCCGAACCCCAAATAACAGAGACAATAACAAATTATGCAGAATCTATCCACACCGAAATAAAATTGGGCGTCATAGAAAGTTAAAATATCACAGCAGATAATTAATTCAAACTTGATCACTTAACAAGATTTCTCAGGCGAAAATCAAACTTTGATTCGCGAAACTTTCTCAGGAGCAAAAGAAAAATCTTATCAAAATCCAAGACGCAAAACAGAAAAATCTTACAAAATCCATGGCGCAAAACGGAAAGTAACAAGATTTCGGCCGCTAAAGAATTAAGAGACCGGAGAGATTAATAAAATAAATAAATAGCTTGCTCAATTGCGGGCGTAATAATATCCTAAAAAGTGGTCGAAATTGAAGGCGTAATGGGATAGAAAAATAATAGAATTGTGCGCATGTGATATGAAAATCTGCGAGAAAAATCAAATGTCAAGAGGTGATATGAATACAGAATCGCCGGAATTATAGGATTGGCATTAGGCGACATATCATGGAGAGAGAAAAAAAAATGAATCAAATCAGTCTTACACCATATCACGTAGAGAAGAAAAAATGCACCGTAATTGATAGAACAGTCAGCACTTATAAAAATTAGAATTAGGCGCCAAAGGAAGAGATTAGACAAATTCTAGGCGTAATCAAAGAGGTGATATTATGGGTAAGGAGATAGCAGGCGCCAAAATAAACAAATCCCGGATTTTAGCATCCCAAAATCATAGCAGGCAATCAGCAGTTAAGGACGCCACTAACAAGCAGTAATCAGCTTAAATCGTTTAGGAGAACCATTAAAAATTCAGAAGTAACAAATCATAGGAAGGTGCAATTTCATATGGATAAAAAAAAAATCTCATCAGATAATTATCAGATAAAATTTAGTTGTGTGGCCTTCGCATATCATTCATAATCATAAGATGTATCCGTGATTTTATCTGCGCAAAGAAATATGTTAAATTATTTAGAGGAACAAAAAAAACAGATCATTTACATGAAATCCAAATTAATTTACAAACTCAGATAATCACGGCCGCAAAGGTCAGAAAAAAAACTTTTTTTTAATAAAGAAATGTCAGCCGCAAAGGATGACAATTAGCAGTCGCAAGCTCTGAAATTTCCGAGAGTAATTAACTTCGTGTTGGGCGCCAAACTTCAAAGAAATTCATCTTGTTTTACCATGTAAAGTGGCGCAAACGGACTCGAAAAATTGATTTATGAATTGTCAATAACCTGATTTAGATAAAAAGTTGAATTCCACGGCCGAGATGGCAACGGCGCCAAATGATAAAAAACTGAATTCCACGGCCGAGATGGCATTGAGTAAAAAATGTTGAAAATATTGCATTAATCAAGCCACAAAACATAAGTTAAAAGTTACGGCCGCCAAACCCATATAAAATTCATCAAGCATTTTCAAATTCGAAATGAAAACAAATCTTTGGCGGCCGAAATTGAAAAGAATTAGAAAAATCTATAAGAATTTTAGATTAAATTATCATTCATTGCCGAGAACTAATAAAAAATATTTTTCAAAACGCATAAGAAGTCCGTGACCTTTTATCCGTAAAAAGAAATATATTAGATTATTTACACAAATAATTAAAATAAAGAGTATGATATTGCACATTTATAGAAAAGAAGAAATTATAGAAAATTATGAAGCTAAGTACATGGAAAGTGGTAAAATATTGAGTAATAGGTGTGTAGAAGAATTGTGTGAGAAAATTAGTCAATTGATAATATGAAAGTTACGATGGAACTTTCTTGAGTCTTGCTTTGAATTTTTGCTTGAGGACATGCAAGACTTTAAACTTGAGAAAATTTGATGCATGTAAAATACAACATATTTTCTATTATTATTTTAATTAAATTTTTTGTAATTTGATCATGGCATGCATCATTTTAGATCATTTTTAGTCATAATTTTGGATTTATCGATTTTAATTATTAATTCTCTGAATATTTTTAATTGTGGATGAATTAATTAAATTTATTAATTATTTTGCAGGAAAAGCCGAGCATATGATTATCTTGGGATTATCGGCCGAGATACAACTAAGAGTTCAAGTCGCAAGTCATTAGCTTATGTTTATCAGTCGATACAAAAAGGATTATCGACCGAGATACAAATAAGAAGTTTTATCTTGGGGGCAAAACGTCTTCATCAATCAAGACTATCGGCCGTAAAAATCCAGCCGTAATGGAGATGAACATGTATAAGTGGGCGATAAAGCATTAAGAAGCTTTGATTATGGGGCGCAAAACACATCATCCATTAAGTTTATCGGCCGCAAAATCAAACCATGATGTTTTATCCTCAACCAACAATTAAGCTTTGCGGCCAATGACTTCAATCATTAAACAAAGTTTATTGGCCGAGAACCATCAACAAAAGTTTATCGGGTACAAAATGGATAAAGTTGTATCCGTGGCCGATATTTAAAAGTTTAAAGTTTATCTCAAGGTTAAACTGGGCCGTATGATTTTATCGGTCATAAAACTTTTATCATCAAAGAGGATAGAGTTGTAGTTTTATCTCACAAAATTAAATTCGGCCGTACGATATTCATGATCGTGATCAAATTGAAGTCCGTCCGCACAAACTTTTCATTCAGAACTTTGGTTGTTCGGGCAAGTAAACTCGAGAGATGCCTTATCACCTATTGCCCTAAGGCCATTTGGTCTGTGAGTCATCAGTCTAAAGCCCGCTACATGGACTTCCTTGTGCAATCCTGCTTGAAGATTAGAACTTTTAAAAATGATTGAAATTAAAAAAAAGGAAAAAGAAAAAGTTTTAAGCTCAATTAGTACTTATGTGTTCAATACTAATGCTATTATTTGACAGACTATTTATTTTTCTACAAAGCTAAATTTGAGATTGTTTAAATTTGTGTAGCATTCAGAACCTTTATGAAGCTAAGTACATGGAAAGTGGTAAGATATTGAGTAGTAGGTGTGTAGAAGAATTGTGTGAGAAAATTAGTCAATTGACAAATATGAAGGATACGATGAAACTTTCTTGAGTTAATTATTTAGAGAATTAATAATTAAAATCGATAAATCAAAAATTATGACTAAAAATGATCTAAAATTATGCACGTCGTGATCAAATTACAGAATATTTAATTAAAATAATAATCTAAAATATGTTGTATTTTGCATGCATCAAACTTTCCCAAGTTTAAAATCTTGCTTATCTTCAAATAAAAATTCAAAGCAAGGCTCAAGAAAATTCCATCATAGTCTTCATAAAAATTCTCACACAATTCTTTTACACATCTACTACTCAGTATCTTACCTCTTTTCATGTACTTAGCTTCATAAAGATTCTGAATGCTACACAAATTTAAACAATATCAAATTCAGCCTTGTAGAAAAATAAATAGTATGTCAAATAATAGCATTAGTATTGAACACATGAGTACTAATTGAGTTTAAAACTTTTTCTTTTTCTTTTTTCTTTTTCTTTTAATTTCAATCATTTTTAAAAGTTCTAATCTTCAAGTAGGATTGCACAAAGAAGTCCATATAGCGGACTTTGGACTGATGACTCCTAGACCAAATGGCCTTAGGGCAACATGTGATAAGGCACCCCTCGAGTTTACTTGCCCGAACAACCAAGGTTCTGAATGAAGAGTTCGAACTTAGCCATGATTCAGTACTCATGTGCTTCTTCATATTCCACAAGATGGTCTATGTAGCGGGCTTTCGATCGACGGATCCTAGAGCAGTTGCCCTTAGGTCGCCAGACATGAACCATTACGGATCTAATTACCCAAACACACCTTGGTTCCGGATAACACTTTTGTACCTACACATAACTTTATTCAAAAATTATTTTTTCATTGGGGTTCAACTAACCCTTCTTTTTTTATAAGCTCAAAAAGTACTTAATATGGTCAATAAGAAGGCTACTACTATCAAGACTTAAAAGAAATAAATAAAAAGGCATGAATATGATTTTATCGTCTAGTCATTCATAATTCTATTTAGCATAGGCGCACAGTTCATAAGTTTGATACTAAAATAACAAGTGATAAGAAAGAGAAGCATTCAAATTTCATCGGTTAATGACATGTCTTTGAACTTTTACTTAAAGATAATTAAAATAGTAAGACAAAAGTTAGTAAGATGGTAGCAAAAATAAATGCATGCAATGGTATTTTTGGGAAAATTTTCAATTTTTTTTGGATTTTCAAAAATACATGCAAAGATAAGCAAATAAAAAGAAAGAAACATGCAATGCGTGAAATGCAAACTTCCCCAAGCTTGAACCAGACACTATACTCAGTGTTAGGCCAATAAGGGAAGGAGATACAAACTCAATAAAAAGGGAAAATAAAGAAATGAAAAATAAAGAAAAGGGAAAAGACACAACTGAATTTACTGTCTGTGGGGTGGCTATGGAGGGTAGTAGGTGAGATGTCCTTGGCGCATATGATACTCATGAATGCGCCTCGTCATGCGAACATGCTGATTCTGGAGGGATTCAAAGCGACCTTGATGATCATCCATATTTCTAAAGTCAGCTCGAATGTTGGTCAACTCTTGGGCCTGTCGAAGTTGCTTTTCTTGAATAGCGTGCAGCTCTCCTGCTTGACGAAGTTGCTCTTCCTGAAAAGCGTGGAATTCCCCTGCCTAATAAAGTTGCTCATCATACATTGATTCCCATAAGTTTTGCATGGAAGCATAATCAGGCTGAGGTGACGGAGGTGGATAGTAAGTCTGCTCTGGGGCTGAAGTAAAAGTGGGCTCCGGTGCTATATAATGATTCCGCACAGGTTTCGCGTTCCTCATAAGGAGTGGACGGTAGAAATGAAGAATCAGAAGATCTCTCATGTGTAGGAGATGGAAACAACGAAGGCACTGGCGTATAAGGTGAATGAGCTGATGTGGCATATTGGGAAGCTGCCGGTGATGCAGTCTGGAATCCCTGTGGCTGCTGAAAGTAGTGTTGAGCTGCCGCATAATCAGTAGAATCAAACCAGGAGAAGGTTTGATCTTGGTGTGATTGTCCGACAAAGGTAGATGGTTCTGCAGGTGGAATTACTAGAGCTATGACCTGCCTAAAAAGTAACCAATTATTAGGATTAATTGGTGTAAATGCATTTTGATCACTGCAAGGCACCTCCAAATCACTCTCTTTAAAAATAAAAACTCTAATCCCTGAATTGTTAGTCTTGACGAGGCCCATGGCCAGAATGGTTCGTCGATTGAGGTGAGCGATTCCTGGAACAACTTCAAGATCATTCAGGTTCAGTCTGAAATGTTGAGCTATTGGCATGATAAGGGCGCCCATACTAATGCTACCGCTCCTAAGAGTAGTACGGCATTGAAGACGACGAATGAGGAAGGCGTCAACGTTGACCTGTGTCCTATGAAGCATGCTGTGGATAAAAAATAATTCCCCCTCTGAGACGACTTCATCACTGTCACTTCGTCCACTAAGGGTGTTGCTGAGCATGCGATGGACGAAGCGCAGGACAGGATTTTGGATTGTGCTTTATTTGGTTGTACTCCAGACCAATCGATCTTCTTCAGTTATCTATTTCCAAAAATCTTCAGCATGAAAGTCAGTAGGAACAGAACGAGCCCCATAGTCGGGAAAACCATAAATATTATTAAAATCTTCTAAGGTCAATGTGAAGGGTCGCTTGTACAACTGAAAAGAAATGCGAGGTTGATCATATTGTCTGCCACCCAGATTGAAGACCTCGAGAGATGATAAAAATTCTTTAGTAAGGACTTCATAAGTCGGCCAGCACTATTGAACAAAATCTGAAATGCTAATTTGAGAAAATAATAAATGAATATCTGCGTCTGGAAATATGGTGCAATTGACTCATACAACGGCCATTCTTTCAAAATGATCTTGGTAAGTAGGATTGCTCCAATAATAATCTCCCGGATATGATATTAGCTGCGAAGATTGTGGCACGATCTGAGTGTCCGGATGTCATCGATCGCGACGCCCCCTCCAAATATTAGTGAATCGCCTCATTATAAAATTTGCCCGGTGGTGAAGTGCTCGGCCTCGGTGAAGAGTGCGGCTTTAAGTCGATGAAGAGGGAAACTCGGCCAGTGCGAAGAAATGAGTGTGAGAACTTTGGCCAAAATTCAGTAACTTCTCGGCCGCAATCAAAGGAGAAGCTCGGCCGCAAAGGAAATTGGTGAAGATCACGGCCGAGATTGGATTTCGGCCGGTAGAAATGTCTATGAACTTCGGCCAATGTCGCTGGCTTCTCGACCGTAATTTTGTGATGGTAAGAACAGATCTCGACCGCAATAGTAAACGGAGAGGGATGGCAGTGAAGATCTCGTTATAAAATTGTCGACGAAGAGACTCCGGCCAAAATTTGGGGTATGGAGCTTGCGGCCGCAAAATGAAGGTCGAAGCTTGGCCGCAATTTGTCGATGAATCTCGGCCGTAGTTGGTCGCCACTATTGTGTGTGAGGAATGTCTCGGCCGCAATTGAGGGGGTTTGGCGGCCGGAATGAAAGGTCGCTCTCGGCCGTAATCAAGAAAGGACTTCGGCCGCAATGACATGGAAAGAGAAAGGCGCAATCGGAGGTAGATGGGGTTCGTTTCAACCTGCAAATGAAAAGAAAGAAAGGTAAGTATTTATAGATGAATGATCTTGAACCTACCTGTTCTTGACGTCGATTGAAATTCGGGCGCAAACAGTATTGCGCCAGCTGAAGTGTCAAGTCGGGCGCCAACTTTAACAGTCCATATACGCGCAGTGTCATAAAGCCATTTCAACGACAGCGATTCAGTTCATTTATCTTTTGCACCCGAGACGTCATGTTGGTGTCAATTTTTGGTTTCCAAAGTTTTTGTTCTTTTGCGCTCGTGATGTGTCTCGTCTTGTCGGCGATTGTGGTATCGGATGTCACGCTCCGCGGTCGATATTGTCTGAAATTTGGAATTTAGTGCCGGGGAAACATCTTTGTTCGAATGTTTTTTAGCTGTCTGGTGATGATGTGGTCGTCCTATTATCGTCGACGTGTCCGAAGTTCTCCCCTCGCACATAAATTAATTAGATGACTCCATATAAAATAATAAAAATATAATGCTTAATTAAAATAAAATAAAACTATCACCCAAACTAATTCTATTTAACTAAGATATTAATTAACAACTAATTAGACTAATCTAAAGAAAAGAAAAAATAAAAAGGATAGAAATAGTTCTGATTTATAGTCGTCAGCTTGACTTAGTCCTGATGAAGATCAAGGCCTATTTTGCTCTTCTCCCCTTGGATTTTTCTCTGTGTTGCTTGGGAGAGAGCCCGGTGTACGTCCAGTCAATTGTGCCGTCATATGGCCCAGTTGTCTTTCCAAATTTTGAATTGATGCATCCTGACTCGTGGCTATAGGCTCCATATTCTTTTGCAACGATTGCATTGTGTCTATTATTTGTGCCATCATCTCTTGCATGTGATTTGATGATTGATATTGGGGAGCGTCAGGTTGCCTTTTCAATATATAATCTTTTGATGGACCAGAAGGTTAGCCTTGATTCTGATTATAGGCAAACTTCGGATTGTGTCTCCAACCATAATCATTGCTCCTGAAAAATGGGTTGAAAATAAAGTTAGCATTTTCAATTTGATTTGAATATGAAGTGTTACCTGTAGAGCTATAATTGCTTGAATTTTTCATTAATGACATCATCTGCTCGAATTTTTTATTAAGTGACTCCAGCTGAGCCACTATTTTCGAAGATTGCATTCCTTGTGCAGCATGTACATCATGAGTTCGGCGAGATAATCTCCTTTCTTAGCTTGACTTGAGGGCTACAGCTTCAATAATATCTTGTATCTCACTAAGGCGTTTAGATCCTAGCACTGTCCCTCTTGCCAATTGGTCGAGCTTATCTTGATCCGCAGCTCGCAATCCATGGTAGAAATCTTCCATCACTTGCCACTTTGGAATCCTATTATCAGGAACTCTCGCTCACAGTTCCTTATATCGTTCCTAGGCCTCATATAATGTTTCATCATCGTCTTGAACAAATGCCCTTAGCTCTCTTCTATATTTTCCTGCTTTTTGTGACGGACAATTTTTTCTACCAGCTCCAACCATGAATGAATTGATCCTGCAGGCAAAGTTTTAAACCATATGGAAGCTTTGTCACGTAAAGATTGAGGAAATAATAATAAGCGAATAACTTTAGTAGATATTTATTATTTCTAAAGGTGCTCGGAGTAGCAAGAAATTTGTCAAGGTGATCGTGAGGGTCTTCGTGAAAATCCTCCTCCAAATTGAGATGCTTGTATCATCCTCACGATTGCCGGATTGATCTCAAAATTATTTGCATTGATTTTCGGCAGCACAATGCATGATTCTCGGTCATTATATCTGGCCGAGACATATTCTCTCATTGAGAGTTCCTCTTCATCTTCCCGTCGATTATTTTGTGGCGGAACTAGTTCATTTTGTTGCTCCAGTCTCTGATTGTTGCGTGCTTGTTAAGTCATTCTTCTTATATTTCTTCTTAATCGGCGAGAAGTTCTTTCAATTTCAGGATCAAATTCTAAAAGCGGATTTGAACTCCTAGTGCGATGTCTGGAACTATCAGAAGATTCCAGGATTAGTTGTGATTAAATTTTCAATAGTACCTGCAACAACTAATTTTCAGTAAGATAAAAGAAAAAAAAGAATATACAAAAATTAATAAAAAGAAATACAGATAATAGGTCATGAAGAAATAAGATTTAAATCGATAAAAGTCTTTCGAGCTTATAGAATTGAAAATTCGTCATTAAAATTAATTTTTGAGAGGAATTTATCAGAAACCTAATTACGGACGCCAAACTTCACAGAAGATTATCGAATACGACAAAAACAAAGTAAAACTTGAAACATTCTTCAAACAGATCAGAACGCTCAAAAGAAACCAATTCAAATTCCAAATATTAACATCTCGGCCGAAAGTAAACCAAATAGATGGTCGTAAAACTCATGCACTCATTCGGCCGTAAAATTTGGAATACTTAACTAACACGTAGGCATAAAACGAATTAGGAATCTAATTTGCAGCCGCAAAGTCAATAATCAGGCATTAGCAAAAATTATTTTCAGAGAAGTTAATAAGATTTGATCGGTCGCCAAACATGAGATCTCGGCCGAAATTAGATTTGTTGGAAATAAAATAATCCGAGACTCGTTCGGCCAAAAAAACCATGAAAGGGATCAACGTGAATAGATATGCAGGTGTAAAACTCGTTAGATTACGACCGAGATAAAGTCGAATTAACATTCCGAACCAAATTATGAATTCATCAAAGTCGGTCGCCAAACACGATGAAGAAAACAATTCTCGGCCGCAAACGTCATGCGCTAATGCATTAACAGAGATGAAAATCCACGGCATAAAAGAAAGAATAACACGAAAGAAATTTAACCAACGTCGTACCTGTCGCAAAGAAAATTTCAGAAAGTTGTCGGCCGCAAAATCTTGCGCTTAATCAATCCAATGCGAAAGAGAAATAAATCAATTCAATCATCATTGATAAAGTGAAATTTCGGCCGCAAATCTCAGATAAAAATTGCCGACCGCAAAAAGATAAAAGTTTATCATTAAACGTCTTGAAGTTCATGTCGAAACTTTTTTGAAATCTTTTTTCTCGAAGTTCATGTCGAAACGATTAGACGTTCGAAGGATTAAAACTTTACGGCCGCAAGATACAATTAAATCAAATCGATTTGAAATCAAATACGATCATTAATCGAAGCGCAAAACAAAAGTTAAAATTGCGGCCGCAAAATTGAAGGTTTAGAAATCAGAATCGATACATTGCGATGTCGTAAAATCGACAAAACAAATCACGGTCGTAAAACCATAAGTCCATGTAATCCAAAAAATCCAATCAGCGTCAGAATTTAAGCCGAAATTTAAAAATGTCGTGACCTTTATCTACAAAAGAAAAATATTGTTAGATTATTTACAATAATACATATTTAAAATAAAGAAGAATTACAAAAAAATATTTACAATTTATTTACATCTCCTAACAATTTATAAAAATTAGAAATTAATTAATAAAATATTTCCCAACAACAGCGCCAAAAACTTGATGCGTAAAATGATGTAGCAAAATAAAATCGCTAGCAAGTGCACTAGTCACTCAAGTAATATAGTAAATAGGAGTAAAGAGTGTCGAACTCACGAGAAATATTATTAATTTAATATCTGAATTTATAAATTAATAAAAGAGGAAAATCAAGTATTTTGAAAATGGATTTTATAAAATAAAATAAAGAAAATAGGATAAAGATAAGATAGTGGTGTTGAAGTTAGGCCTTAGGATGAAAATAGATAAGGATAAATGTTTGAACCATAAAAGATAAATTTAATCTTTAAAGATGAATCAGAGTCTCTCTAAAGTAATCTAACAATGATTAACTTGTGGTCTCCACGGCTGCCATCCCTTAATCTAATCATATAGAACTATCTTAATTTAATAAGAATTGAAGTCTCCACGACTGGTACCCTCAAATCATTTTAAAATTAAGATGCATTAAATTATATTATCTAAACTATTAATCACTCCATAAACTAGTATAGATTAATAGACCACACAAAATTTGATTCTCCACACACTAGTTATCAAATTTATGTCAATTATCAATTTGAGATAAAATCAATTAAAATTAGTATAATAAATTCTAAAATTAAATACTCCACAAACTGGTATAGCCTAATTCAGAAATTCAATTAACTAACATAAAAACATTAAACACAATTAATAATTGATCAGAAAAGATTAAAACAAATAAAATAAGGTCCAAACATTTCTCTTCAATAATCTCCTAAAATAAAAGATATAAAAATATGGAGTTCTTCCTAGAAATTCTGGAGAGATAATAAAATACAAATTATAAAAATTAGAAGAATTACACCCAAAGTAAAATCAGGATCCTCGAATTTGGGCAGACAATCGGGCAAAAAACTTGTTGCGTAAAATGATGTAGCAAAATAAAATCGCTAGCAAGTGCACTAGTCGCTCAAGTAATATAGTAAATAGGAGTAAAGAGTGTCGAACCCACGAGAAATATTATTAATTCAATATCTGAATTTATAAATTAATAAAAGAGAATTTTGAAAATGAGTTTTATAAAATAAAATAAAGAAAATAAGATAAAGATAAGATAGTGATGTTGAAGTTAGGCCTTAGGATGAAAATATATAAGGATAAATGTTTGAACCATAAAAGATAAATTTAATTTTTAAAGATGAATTAGAGTCTCCCTAAAGTAATCTAACCTGATTAACTTGTGGTCTCCATGGCTGGCATCTCTTAACCTAATCATATAGAACTATCTTAATTTAATAAGAATTGAAGTTTCCACGACTGGTATCCTCAAATCATATTAAAATTAAGATGCATTAAATTGGATTTCCTAGACTATCAATCACTCCATAAACTGGTATAGATTCAAATTTATGTCAATTATTAACTTCAAATAAAATCAATTAAAATTAGTATCATAAATTCTAAAATTAAACACTCCACAAACTAGTATAGCCTAATTCAAAAATTTAATTAACTAACATAAAAGCATTAAACACAATTAATAATTGATCAAAAAATATTAAAACAAATAAAATAGGGTCCAAACATTTCCCTTCAATAAATAATCTCCTAAAATAAAAGATATAAAAACATGAAGTTCATCCTAGAAATTCTGGAGAGATAATAAAATATAAATTATAAAAATTGGAAGAATTACACCCAAAATAGATAAAAGTTGAAGCTTCGAATCACTGGCAGACAACTGGGCAGCCTCTCGGACTTCCAGCCGTTGCACCTCTCTCCTCTTGGTCGAAGCCTGCAGAGGTACGACTCGCCGTGGAAGAAACTTGGATTTCATAGCACGAATTTGGAACGATGATTTCTTCACGTATTTATAGGTGCGAAGGGTTTTCATGCGAATCACGGTCGATAAAATCATACGGCTAACTTTAAATTCGGCATGGTTAAGGATAAAAAGTTATCTGATTTGCACCCGATAAACTTTTCTTGATGATTCTCGGCCACTAATTATTGTCTTTTGCACCCAATGATTGGAGTTATCGGCCGATAAACTTGCTTAATGATAAACTTTTGTGCCCAACGATATCGGCCGGTATGGATAAAACTCTTGGATTTTTGCGGCCGATAAACTTGATCGATATGGTGTTTTGCCCCACTTGGATTTCTCGGCCGATACACTTGATTGATATTGCCCCCAAGACTAGTTAGAGTTCTCGGCCAATACGGATAAAACTTTGGATTTGGCGGCTGATAATGGAGTTATCGGCCGATACTCCTTGGTTAAGGATAGATCTTTGGTGATTTATCGGCCGATATCTCCATCTCTATGATGATTTGCGCCCTTCTTCTTTGTATCTCGGCCGATAACAATAGGTTTTTTTGCCATTGCGACCAAACTGATAATATTTTATCTTTACACCTTTCTTCGAATCTCAGCCAAAACGATGAATCATTTTATTTTTACGTCATTTCTTTTACCCCCAAAAGAAGTCAGACATATTACTTTTACGCCCTGGCTGGCTGTGATCATCTCGGCCAAATAATGTGGTTTACGGATGATCCATCCTACACAATAATTATAAAAATTAAGTAAATCCATCCATAATTAAAATTATTCAGATAATTAATAATTAAAATTGATAAATATGAAATTATGACTAAAAATGATCTAAAATGTTGCATGCCACGATCAAATTATAGAAAATTTAATTAAAATAATAATCTAAAATATGTTGTATTTTGCATGCATGACATATGCATAGTTTAGACGTCGTATGACATAGTTATGATGGTCGGAAAGTCGCGTCGGAACGCACTTTTGCGTCGGCGGCAGAACTCGGCTCGGGTTCTGTTGTGCCCGGCCCGGATTTGGTTTAATTCGGACCGAGTCGAATTCGGAACTGGATCGGATTATCCAACTCGACCCGGATTCCTATTGGCCCGACCCAAGTTCGGCTTCGGCTCGACTTGGACTCGGCGCGATTGGTTTGGAGGTGAACCGGCCGACCTGGCCCGGGTTCACCATACACCCGGCCTGGGTTTACCCTGACCGAGGTGATATCGATCGTTTTCGAACACGACCAGGGTTCCACCCGACGCAGGTCGAGTTCTGGGGACAGAACGTAAATTGTGATATGTTAATTGAATAATTCCCATAATTATTCCTGATTGTATTATTGGTAGATCTGACCTCATCAGATTTTTATTAGATGTGATTTATCTTCATCGTTATTTATATCATATCCTGTTATCCATCTTGTTATTGATCCAGTAGTTTTTTCCTGATTGGATCCTTGTCTAACCTAAAGTAAATTGTTAAAGATAGGTCTTTAGATTAAACAAGATTAAAGATGGATACTACTGGGTCTCCATGTTATCCGATTGTCTTTAAGCCTCTGTGCCATTATTGTTATAGTATTGTATGGGGCAGATAGTGTACTTAGAAGTTTGAGACGTCATCCTTTAGGGAAGCTATGGTTGTCATGTGATGGCCATGGTCCCTCGTCATCACGAAGTTATTGTTAGCGCTATCATTGGAGGGCGGCTTACCGTGGTTTGATCTCCCCTACATGGAAGAGACATGGAGTTTCTCTTAATTCAGTGCTCATTATTGAATAGAATATAATTGAATTGAATTGAAATTGAAATTGAATATAATTGAATTGAACCCTGGTCATCCGGATTTAGGTGTTGATTGGCTTTGCCTTTTCCTATTGAATAGAATAGAAATTGATAATTGACCGATGATCACAAATATTGATAATAGATAGGTGTCATAGTGATCAAGCATAATTGATATTTATTGATCCACTGATCTGTTACATGATCCCCTTTATTGATTCATGCTCTTATTGACTTATTGTTTTATTATTGAGCTCTTTCTATATGGTCTTATCATGTGCTCTATTGTTTATTGCTCTTTATTGATTATTGATTTGTGTGCACTATTGTTCTACTTATTGTTATGATTAGACCCTATGTACTGAGTATTTTTATACTCATGGGTTTTTCCCTGCATCTGGATTCATACAGGTGAGATGATAAAAGATGGTGATACAGGTGGTCAGGCTCAGTGACAGAGATGTTGCACATGGTGTAGGATTTAGTCCTACTATCTTTTATTTTCCGCATCTTTAGTATGATGGAGTCATGGACATTTTCAATTCCTTGTGATTAGAGATTTTTAGATATTGTTATCATTAATTCCGCATTTTATAGAGTTCATTTTCAGCAAAAAATATTTATATAGAATTGTGTAACGCCTTTGGGACGACTCTGAACACGTGATAGTCACATGGGCCTCGGGGTATTACAAAAGATATCAGAGCTTAAGGAGAGGCACTTCTTAGTTGTCTCTAATAGATAGAGTTGAGTCCATGTGCAACTGCCACGAGCAACCACTGCAGCCATCAAGTAGGATCAAGTAAGTATTGTATTGGTATATGAATTATGGAGCTCACACTAATAGAATTGTTATCTCTATTGTTATGTTGGAGCAGCTGCTATGGCCTTTCCGGATCATGTCCCACGGGCCCCTAGGAGTGGATCGCAACGGGCTCTCTAGCAGGACCAAACCTCACAAGCTAGTGAGCGGCAGATCAAAGGCCCTCAGATCAATGGACATCAGGAGGAACAATTGAGGCAGAGGTCTTTACCTCATGGACCTCACTCTGCTCACACTGCGTACTTTCACCCCGGGAGTTACGTGTGGCAGCCTGCTCAGGATCGCAAGGACACAGTTGAAAAGTTCCTGAAATTGCAACCTCCTCAATTTGATGGGAAGGACGACTTTGAGGACGCTGAGAGCTGGATCGAGGAGATTGAGCAGATCTTCCTCGAAATGAACAGCGGTGAGAACCGCAAATTGATTTACGCTAGTCGTAAGCTGAATGAGAAAGCCAGAGAATGGTGGAAGGCCGCTAAGCTGACAACATTCTCAGGCTAGGACTATGTCACCTAGGAGGACTTTAAGAAGGCCTTAAAAAATAAATTCATCCCTGCCTATGAGAGGGACAGAAGGCAAAAGGAGTATCTCACGCTGCAGCAGAGTAACCTGACCATTAAGCAGTACATGAGCAAGTTCCTGAACTTGGAAAGGTACTCTACCCTGCAACAGACGGAATCATATCGTGTGAAGCGCTGGGTGGATGGCCTGAAGCCTAACCTCAGGGAAAAAGTTAAAGGAGAGAATTGTCAGGCCCTCCAATTTGCTGAAGAGTTCGTCATATATTTGGAGAAAAAAATTATGAATTAGGAATTGATTACACTACCCAATTGACAATCAACCTAGAAGTCATTAAAATATGAAGAAAAGCAAGACTTACTAACTATTATTTAATTAACATAAATTCATAAATTGTTCTTACACTAAAACTCTTGCAACTAAAGTAGAAAGATAAAATAAAAATTAATAATCCATAGTGCTAAGGTAGATAGAAAGAATATGAAAATCTAAAATATCATCTCAACAATATGTAGAATAAGGAATACTCTTCAAAACAACAATGAACTGCTGCACAATCCTCTTTCGAGTGTAATGTGCATAAATTTTCTCCTTGTTCTTCAGAAGTCCTTGAAAGTTTCGGCTACAGGCCCTAACATAATTATTTCTGACTGCCATATGTCCCTTTTTATAAGGCTCAAGATTCCTTGTAATTTGAGAAGAAACAGAAACATTGTCCTTGTAAGATAAGGTAAATTTGGAGTTCTATTATTTTGAAAGTTTTGCCTTGTAAAACTTCAATTTTTTTTGTCTAATTTGTTTCCAATTGAGTCTTGGGACATATGATACGAGTTGGAGTCCTTGTGCGTGAGAATTCTTCCAAAAATAAGTTTTCATTTCGAAAATAATGTTCGTCACGCCCCTTGAATATGTTATAATGGCTCAATCAGAGTCGTAATCGAAGTTTTCTACAACCATCATAGTGCGTGAGATGGGTTTCACGGTCGTGAATCAGGATTTTATGGTTGAAACGTGCAACTTTTAGTAACTTCATGGCCCGTAACATACTATTAACGGCCCGTGAAATTCAACTAATGCAATATGTAACCTTCTTTCATGGCCCGTGATGACATTTCCTTTTTCGAATCACTAGGGGAGCCGTGAAACTTGCGGGATAGGTGAACTTTTGCTTTAACAGTCGTGAGAAACTTGTCATGATCCGTAAGTTCCCTTTTGGTGAAAATAAATGACGTTTGGTCAGTGAACGTGGTAGCTAGGGTGTGAAATTCGGTTTTCACAGCCCTGAGAAATATTTAACGGCCCATGAAATCATAGTCTCCTCGACGAGCAGTTCTGCCAGGGCTGTTTGGGCGTTAAACACCTTTCACGCCCCGTGATGAGGAAGTAACAATTCATGAAATTCAAAAATTGATTTTTGAAAGCTGTCATCTTCGTTTTGCGTGATTCTTCTTTTATTCTCTTCCTCCACCATTTTTCAACAATAATTTTTGCAAAATACACCAACTAGAAGTAAATGTCTACTTCAAATAAATTAAAGAAATAAATATAAAAATAGATGCATTCTATGAGCAAATTACACAAGATAAGCCTAAATGCTAATTATATGTTGTAAAATGCATATATCAATCTCCAAGAATTTGTCATGGTCACATATTTATAATTTGATTGGTTAGTTTAGCCTTAATTACATTGATTTTTTTAATTGTTCAAATTAGTGTATTATTATCACTAAGTGAGCATGTTATTGTAGACGGAAGTGATTCATATATTGATTTATAAATATTTTGTGCACTATTTTGAATTCCCTTTGTTAAGGGAACTTCAACAGGAGATGACATCTTCTTCCTCTTGGTTGTCATACCTTGCATATCATGCGAAAAGTCCATTTTGTGCTTGCAGAGAAATTGCAAAATTAATCACATCATGGACACATAATAATTCAGGAAGATGATTTTGGAGATGCCCTCATTTTCGAGTATATAAATCTTACAATTTATGATTTTGTCATTAATGATTATGAACTAATTGAAAATACACATGTGACGCTCTTCTGTTCGTTTTGATGCCACAAGGGGTGAAATTGGAAAATCAATCATTTAAATTCAAATTCAAATCTTCAACGGAAACCAACGTTTCAAAAATAAGCTAACTATGAAAACTTCAAAAAAAGGGCATGACGTATGCGTAAATTCATCTATGCGCCATGTACAATAATTCATACATATCTCATCACAAACAAATAACTTCAAAACTTTAATCATCACATGCAGTTATAAAGACACTCCTGACAATTCAAAAGAGTGGAAACACGTTCCCAAACATAGAAAGTCACAAGTTCACTCTCAAATCAAAATCACGAGCCACATGCTCGTAAACCATATAACGTGAGCGTACATCGCTTCACATAATAATTCAACATTCCAAAATCTTTCAAAGCATTCTTCGAGAAATAAATCCGTATAGAAAAACTCAATGAAACGCAAAGTTAGCAACACGATAATCACACCTCTCACATATGCTCATTTTCTAGCCCCTTTAAATTCTTTATTTTATGCTATGCAAGCTTTCATTCATTACCTGAAAAAAATATAAATAATAGGAGTGAGCATAAAAAGGCTCAGTGAGTAAAACGACTATCTCAAATATTAAAACAACGAAGGAAAAACCAACATTTTCATTTCCAAATATTATTTCAAACCCTTTTCATTTCACCAAGAAAATTTATTAAATAGTGATCATACCGAAATGAATGCTATGGATGCACATGCATGATAATAAAATAACATCACAAAAACTTGGGGAAAACATCATCAAACACGGATATCCAATCTCCTCAATGGAGGAATCAATCTAACCACTCGTATCCCATTGACACATGGTGATTGTTCTAACTCCGTCCATCGTATCCAATTGACACAGGATGTTGAATTGACATTCATATCACATTGACACAAGACTTCTTATCTCTTCTTTCCATCCCGCGTATCCCATTGACACATGATGATTGTTCTAATTTCACCCTTTGTATCACTATATTCACATAGGGTGTTGAACATGCTCTTTGTATCCCATGACACAGCTACCCGGAGTTGGCCAATCCTTCGAGATGAAAACACTCCGCCTTATGCGAGTTTTTACATGTAATGCACATGATGCATATACGCAGTTTCAAAATAGAAGTTTAGAATTAAAAACCATCATATAAACTTTCCTTTTCAAAAATCAAATATTCACTTCAATTTCACAAGGATAAACTTCGACGGATTTTCAAAATACATAATGAAATATCACAAGTCATATGATGACACACATATGAAGCATACAAATATATGAATATGCATGAAGGAAACTATCACGAAAATCCATTCCACATCAGGTGGAACAATATCATCACTTCGGAGAGTTTAGCAATTCATATAGATAAGTTCTCTCACTTTGAATTCCTCAAGTTTTAACTACCTTCCTATCGAATCCGCTCAAAGAAGAGAAATGCCTATTACATTCATTTAAACCTTATTTAGAAATATAAACTTATCATTTAAGACATTTATCACTTTTAGGTATCATTTATCTTTTAGTTCATTAAGCACTTCATAATAATCCTTTCTAACGACATCTTGGTACCTAGAGTTATAATTCATAATTTTCTTACCTAAGTTCATAATTAATGAACTATAACTATCATATAAACTAATTTTTATAAAATGATCATCACTATAGATTTTTAGCATGCTTATCGATAGGGAAAAAGAAATCGCCAACTAATAGTACCCTACTCAAAGTTCATCGGACAACCACCTATCATGTTCAATGAAGCATATAATAATTCGAATTAGACCCTATAACCAATTCTTATCAAGTATAAAATTAAGTCTTATAAATAGTTTCGGCCACCAAACATCCTTATCATAATAATGAAACCACCCGTTCTCTTTTCGGAATCACACCCACCAAACGCCGAATGTCGTTTTCTTCGTTAGTAGCATAATAAAATTAATTAAAAATATGTTTCATATCTGAAATCAAATTTATTGTGCATTTTCATTCGCTTACCAATGCACATTGAGGACGAGTCGTCGGAATTATCTCCCGATGATCGGAACCTAGAATCGATGAACTTACAAGTAATTTGTGATTAAATTTTTTACGGACAGCAACCCAATACGTCACTCCCTCGAGTGTACACCTACCAGGATGTCATGGTGAACTCGGCCAAAATCCCTCATCAAACTTGTCGAAAAAGACATCGGAAAGGTTGCCGAAAAAACCCAATCTCGGCCATCTACAAGATGGGGAGCACAAACACATTTACAACCCCTTTAAATGAACCTAATTGACCTAAGAATGATGCACTACTCACCGGAAGAAAGATTGGTGCGAATCGGAGCCGGAATCGATCGCCGGAGAAGTTTCCCCCTTTCTCTCGTTCGGCCCTCATTGCGTCGTCTACAGTGGACCGATCATCTCATACCATATTTCAAAATATTCATCTCGTCGTCCTCTTTCCAATGGTACCTCACACGTGAAAAATGGAGGTCGAATGACGAAGATCCGGTGGCCGGAAGTGGCGGCGGCTTGGCTCATGCGTAAAGGCCTTCGACACGAACAGTGGAGGCTGGGGAGAGAGAAGACGATCCACCTTTCCACGTATATATTTTTTTTAAAAAAAATTTCCTTGCCAAAAGACCAAATTGCTCTCTCCTTTTAAATGTATTTACACCTTTTTATTTTTTTTACACCGATGGGACGTTACAATTACTACATCCATAAAAATAATTTCATCCTCGAAATTGCTAGGGGTTAATTAGATGAGAATTTATTATTATTATTATTATTATTATTATTATTATTATTATTATTATTATTATTATTATTATTATTATTATTATTATTATTATTATTATTATTATTATATACATCACTTGCCTTACTCTCCTAGTCATCATCTAAAAGAATAAATAATTATTTTTTTACTACTTATTTTTATTATGCTTGTATTTAAATTCATTTTTATGTAATTCTTTCCTTTAAAAGTAAAGTTTAAATCAGATTCAAAACCAGGTTAAAAATTTATACAATCAAATTTTGATCAAACTATCGTAAATTTTGGGATAATAGTCTCTTTTTCTTTTAAATTTTATATACCACAATTGGTCAAGCTTTTTAGGAAAGATTGGTTGTAATTACAAATCAGAGTTCGCCATATTTAATTTGACCTCCACAAGTTTTAACATCCATGAAACTCAATAAACTACCATCAACACTACTTCAGATTTACAATGACGATACAAAAACTCCAAATATGATGCTTATCTTTCACTTCCACTGAAATTTGTTTTAAAGAATCTTTCTAACGCCAATGAATCTTTCTAACACAATTTTTTTCTTTTTTTCTTAACGAAAATTAGGACCAATGAACCTCTAGATACAACAATGTTATTAGAATTCTATTTTAACCCTAAACTGATGATATGATCTATCCATCAACGAAAAATCTCTTCATTGGCTAGATAACATAAACTTTAATATAAGAATCTAACCAATTTGATCTTGTTATCCATCAATCTTTAAAGTATTTGAATTTTTCTTCCATTTAAAATTTCTGCCACCAACCTTCTTTAGAGACTTACGAAGAAAATTCATAATCTTATATTCTTCAATCTTAAGTCATAAATTGTTTCCACTTAAAAGTACTACTGAAACAACTCCTCATCCACCAACTATGACACATGATGTGCTGGCTCAAACTTACGAATGAGGATTGGAAGGCGTCCCACTCCAATCGCTTTCTCGATAAGTTTTTAATCAACACATCGTATATGACTTATATGTAATCTACGGCTAGGTTCGAGTTTTCGATCGATGACTAGAGGGCAGCCCACCCAAGTCAATCTTTCGAAAACTCCAACTCAATGTACTCTAGGTGATAATCAAAGATGTAAATATGATCAATCAATCAACTTAAGACAAATTGAATAGATGACACGGTTATAAAACTTATATTTTTCTCAATTTATTCTCAATTTAGGCTGAACTATTACCATCCATCCTCAATGTAATCGTATAAATTTAATTCAACAAATCCTTTCCACATCATTTCTTGTATCCCTTTTTTTTTCTCAAGCTCCAAACACAACATCCATAGAAACATACTTATTTCAAAAATTGGATAGTTTCACTCTATTAAAAACCTCTATCCATTTAACTTTTCATTCATGGTTTTTTACACAATCTTAAATTATATTTTTCGTAATTAGTATCGTCAAATTCTCCCTTATCAATATATAATTTCCTTCCTTTTTTTCTTTCTCGAAATTCACAAACCCCGAGATGCTTCGTCTAAATTATTTCTCAATATAAACCATCTAAAATATTTTACTATCACCTCTTAAGACAATTTATTCCCAAAAATTATCAACTGGATGGTAACCTATACATCCACATACGCTATACCAGCTTTGATATGATTCATTCATATAGAGTACGAATTATCTAATTAGTATCTTGACTATCTCCAAAAATTTTTAAAGTCACTCAAAGCATACTTACTAACATAGAATTTATACTCTTAACTTAATCATTTCTTTATGAAAAAAATAATTTATCTCGAGTTTACATTTGTCTCCATATCTTCAATGCAAATACTATAGCCGTCAACTCTAAGTCATGAGTAGGATAATTGACTTCATATGGTTTCAATTTCCTCGATGCATAAATAATTACCTTCCCACGCTACATCAAAACACATCCTAAGTCCTTGACATGAAGCATCACTATAAACCACAAAATTTTCTCTACTTCTGGTAAGGTCAAAATTGATGCTGACACCAATCTATTCTTCATTTCCTGAAAGCTGCTCTCACACTTATCTGTGCAAACAAATTTGGCATTCTTTCTCAGCAACTAAGTGGTCCTGCAATGGTAGAGAAGCCCTGCACAAACCTCGTGTAGTAACCTGCCAACCCAAGAAAACTATGAATCTCTTGCATTTCTTGGTGCTTCCCACTTCACAACAGCTTCTATTTTGGGAGGATCAACTAATACTCCATCAGCTGATATGACATGCCCCCAAAACACCACTCTATCTATCTAAAACTCACATTTGAAAAACTTAGCAAACAACTTGTTCTGTCTCAAGGTCTCCAACACTGTCCTCAAGTGTTGTTTTCATATTCACTTTTGCTAGATGAATAGATTAAAATATCATCAATAGATCAAGAATTTCTCGAAGTACCGTATTCATCAACCCATGAATATTTCCGGAGCATTCGTCAACCCAAATGGCATCACTAAAAACTTGTAATGCTCATATATGGTGCGAAATGCGGTCTTCTTCACATCCTCATCTCTGATCCGCAACTGATGATATCTAGACCTCAAGTCAATCTTGGAGAAGACCTTCGAAACATGCAATTGATCAGCTAAATCATCTATCCTCGGTAAGGGATATCGATTCTTTATGATCACCTTATTCAGCTGTCTATAGTCGATGCACATTCTCATTGAGCCACCTTTTTTGGTGACACACTATGTCGGATAAAATCCAAATCAAGCAACTCTTATAATTGCATCTTCAACTCTTCTAGCTGAACGGGTGTCATTCTATTTGGAATGGAGATTAGTGTCATACTCGGAATCAATTCTATCTCAAAATCCATCTCTCTTTGTGGTGGTAAACCAGGCAATGACTCATATTTATACTTATTAACATCAACTTTGACGCGGCCCCATGTGTCACATTGCTAACATCATTTGATTGTAGTTTTATGCAACATTAACAATACGCATTATCTAACATGCATCTATATGCATGACTACACACTCATGGGTGTTACCAGCATGCATCAATATAAATATTCATGTTGTCATTAGTTTAAATGTCAAGATCAACATTTGCTCCACACCACATGTCCTATGTTGAATGTTTTTCCAAGTTTCCAATATTAACAAATAAGGATTTGTACCTTATTATATATCATAACATTTTAACAAACAAGAGTAACAATAAATGTGTAGGAAGTACCCCATAACTCAAAGTTTTTTTATCACAATTTCAAATTATGGCCTACCACAAGGCATTCAATTAATATCATGGTCCACCAAGTCATTTAATTATCAAACAAGTTTGCAATCATCCTCTTATGCATAACAAGACATCTCACAAGACATTCAAATACTAAGCAACATGCTTACATTCAAGTTTGCACCATCATAAAATTTTATTTTCTCATGAAGATCATAACATTGCATATAACTATTCCTTTCATTTAACTCTATGTCGACTTTTATGTTTTTAACACATATTCACATAACATCAAATTTTATCATACCACATCATATAACATATGCATATGCAACAATCCATGTACAAATATAACATGCAACTACTCATCACTACCCACACTCCGTGAATTGGACCTAAAACTTAGAGCTCTGATACCATAACTTGTGACTCCCTTCTGCTCATTTTGGCGCTACAAGGGGTGAAACTGGAAAATCAATCGTTTAAATTCAAATTCAAATGTTCAACGAAAATCAACTTTCCAAAAATAAACTAACTCTAAAAATTTCCAAAAAAAATTCGGCATGATGTATACAACAATTCATACATATCTCATCACAAACAAATAACTTCAAAACTTTAATCATCACAGGCAGTTATAAGAACACTACTGACAATTCAAAAGAGTGGGAACACATGCCCAAATATAGTGAGTCATAAACTCACTCTCAAATCAAAATCACGAGCCACATGCTCGTAATCCATATAACGTGAGCATCCATCGCTTCACACAATAATTCAACATCTCCAAAATCTTTCAAACATTCTTCGAGGAATAAATCTGTATAGAAAAACTCAATGAAATGCAAAGTTAGCAACACGATAATCATGCCTCTCACACATGCTCTTTTTCTAGCCCCTTTACATTCTTTATTTTATGCTATGCAAGCTTTCATTCATTATTTGAAAAAAAAAATATAAATAAGAAGAGTGAGCATAAAGAGGCTCAGTGAGTAAAATGACTATATCAAATATTAAAACAACGAAGAAAAAACTAATCTTTTCATTTTCAAAAATTATTCCAAACAATTTTCATTTCACCAAGAAAATTCATTTAAATAATGATCACACTGAAATGAATGCTATGGATGCACATGCATAATAATAAAATAACATCACAAAAATTTGGGGGAAACATCATCAAATACGGATATCCAATCTCCTCAATAGAGGAATCAATCTCACCCCTCGTATCCCATTGACACAGAGTGGTTGTTTTAACTCCGTCCCTCGTATCCCATTGACACAAAATGTTGAACTGCCCTTCATATCCCATTGAGACAAGGCTTTTTATCTCTTCTTTCCTTCCTCGTATTTCATTGACACAGGATGGTTGTTCTAATTTCACCCTTCGTATCACTATATTGACACAGGATGTTGAACCTGCTCTTTGTATCTCATTGACACAGAGTATACCGAGCCCCAAATCTATCTACCCGGAGTTGGACAATACTCCGAGGTAAAAACACTCCGCCTTATGCGAATTTTTACATGTAATGCACATGATGCATGTATGCAATTTTCAAATAGAAGTTTAGAATTAGAAACCATCATATAAACTTTCCTTTTCAAAAATCAAATATTCACTTCAATTTCACAAGGATAAACTTCGACGGATTTCCAAAATTCATAATGAAATATCACAAGTCATATGATGATACATATATGAAGCATACAAATGTATGAATATGCATGAAGTAAACTATTATGAAAATCCATTCCACATCGGGTGGAATAATGTCATCACTCCGGAGAGTTTAACAATTCATATCAATTGGGATAAGTTCCCTCACCTTGCATTCCTCAAGTTTCAACTACCTTCCAACCGAATCCGCTCAAAAAAAAGAAAAATGCCTATTACATTCATTTAAGCCTTATTTAGAAATATAAACTTATCATTTAAGACATTTATCACTTTTAGGTATCATTTATCTTTTAGTTCATTAATCACTTCATAATAATCCTTTCTAACGACATCTTGGTACCTAGAGTTATAATTCATAATTTTCTTACCCAAGTTCATAATTAACGAACTATAACTATCATATACACTAATTTTCATAAATCGATCATCACTATAGATTTTTAGCATGCTTATAGATAGGGGAAAAGAAATCGCCAACTAATAGCACCCTACTCAAAGCTCATCGGACAACCACTATCATGTCCAATTAAGCATATAATAATTCGAATTAGACCCTATAACCAATTCTTATCAAGTATGAAATTAAATCTTATAAATAGTTTCAACCACCAATCATCCTTACCATAATAATGAAATCACCCGCTCTCTAATCGGAATCACACCCGCCGAACGCCGAACGTCGTCTTCTTCGTTAGTAGCATAATAAAATTAATTAAAAATATGTTTCATATCTGAAATCAAATTTATTGTGCATTTTTATTCGCTTACCAATACACATTAAGGACGAGTCATCAGAATTATCGTCCGACGATCGGAACCCAAAATCGATGAACCTACAAGTAATTTGTGATTAAACTTTTTACAGACAACAACCCAATATGTCTCTCCCTAGTGTGTACACCTACCAGGGTGTTGTGGTGAACTCGGCCAAAATCCCTCATCGAACTCGCCGAAAAAGTCATCGGAAAAGTTGCGGGAAAACCTCAATCTCGGCCATCTGCAAGATTGGGAGGACAAACACATTTACAATCTCTTAAAATGAATCTAAAGACCTGAGAATGATGTACCACTCACCGGAAGAAAGATCGGCGCGAATCGGAGTCGAAATCGGTCGCCGGAGAAGTTCCCCCTTTATCAAGTTCGGCCCTCACTACATCGCCTACAGTGAACCGATCATCTCATACCATATGTCAAAATGTTCGTCTCGTCGTCCTCTTTCCAACGGTACCTCATACGTGAAAAATGGAGGTCGGATGACAGAGATCCGGTGGCCGAAAGTGGCGGTGGCTCGGCTCGTGCGTAAAGGCCTTCGGCGTGAACAATGGAGGTGGGGAGAGGAAGACGATGTCTTCTCTCTCCACCTTTCCACATATATACTTTTTAAAAAAAAATTCCTTGCCAAAAGACCAAATTGCCCTTTCTTTTTAAATGTATTTGCACCTTTTTATTTTTTTACACTGACGGGACGTTACGACACATATGATTTAATTGTAGATAAATCTTCATCTTGAGATTGTGGAATTTTGCGATAGTTGTATCCAATCATAGAAGACTAACATATGGCTATTCTAATAGCATTGCTTAATGAATATGGCGCACTCGAAATTCATAGGTGTGGAGACAAACATAGAATGGCTTTTGTAGGATTACTCCACAAGGTTATGCAAACTGAAGATGCAAAACAACGACTTGAAATAAATATGTTTCTTTGTTAGAATGACATTATGATATGTTTTTTTGTAATATTATCTAAGTTTAGCTTCAATAGTTAAGCTTTTAAGATGATAGTGAAGCGTTGAGACTCCAATCTTCTATTTCTATTTTTGAGATTTTGACATTCTCAAAGGGTTGTTCATTTGTAGACCTAACAATTGTTGTACACAACTTGTAGAAGATAGTTAAGCTTTTGGAAATGTTGCTCTATTTTGGCTACATGGAGAAATGTGTTATGTGAGGTTATTTTCTTTTGTTACATATATTTTTTGGTGTTGTGTTATGTGAGGTTCTTTACTTTTGTTACATATATTTTTTGCTGCTAGCAAATGACCGACAAGAATCCGATATGCTATTGATCTATCTTGTTAATATGTGTAAGGCCATATTTCTAGTGTAAACAAAATAGAAACTTAAAAAGAAAGAGTTTGGCTGCCTTCTCTGCCACCGATGGCAACACTAAACCTGTTGAGGAGGTTGTCATCTTGTTTGTAATGAGACAAAGTTGGTCCTTCATGCAAGATATTTAGGAAAAATGCACTTTTAGGTGTATTATATGGTGAGAACTGTAAAGTCATTTTTTATTCGCGAGTTAAAGAGTCCAGACATTGCAAAGGTTGAGGCATGCGTTGTTGACTTAATTATTTGCAACATAAGAATACTAATAATGCAATTGGTCATGTCATGCCCATGTTGCAAGTACCCGAATAACTTTTTTGGTTGTGCTACTATATTTGTTACACAATGCTTGGAGCTATTGCAAATGTTGTCAAAACATGCAATACCCAAGTGGCATCTTAACAAAGAACAATATTCATCAGGGTAAAAAAGTTGCTCGCCTTCGAGAGACAGCTATTCTTTATTTCTTATCTGAAGGTGATGTTGATGCAGTGTCTGAGCTGAACAATCTCATACAAAAAAAGTAATGTACTGTCTAGAGCATCATCGTTCAATGGACAAAGCTATTGATTTTGCTCAGAGAAGCAAGGTGACATAAGTAATTAAAATTGTAGCTCTAAGGAGCAATAGTTATGCATTGATAAGAAACGTTGAAGTTTGTCGAATAAGCATTCTAGTTATCAAATGCATACAATTTTGAAGAGTCCAAAATCAGGAATCAGACCATAATAGGCCAAAAAATATCAGTATATTATATTAAAGTGACGTTTACTATATTAAAAATTATCACTTATTAAATTATTAACAATGTGCATTGTCTTATTAAATTATATTAAAGTGATGTTTACTATATTAAATATCAGTATATTATATTAAAATGACGTTTACTATATTAAAGATTATCACTTATTAAATTAAAAATTATCACTTATTAAATTAAAAATTATCACGTATTAAATTATATTAAAGTGACGTTTTCATATTATCTAATAATCTACATTACTTGATATAAAGATTATCACTTATTAAATTATCAACAATTTGCATTGACTTATTTACTATGTACAAGTAATCTTTCACATTGTTTCCTTATAATAAAGATTATTAGGTAATGCAATTTTTTTACTAAAATATCCTTTCTCACGAATGTCAAGTTAAAATTTATTTAGTTCGGCAAAACACATGAACAAAAAATTATAAAATTAATAAGTTAAATAAATATAGTAATGATAATAAATTAATAAATATTTTAAAATGAAAATATTGGTAATAAATATATGTAATATTCAAAGTAATGATTAATAATAATATACAATTAGTGTGCATAACAATTATAAAATAATATTAAAATAAATTAATATTATTAATTAGAATAATAATGGAAATATTTTGTTTTTTTATATAATTTTTTGTATTATTTCATATTTTATTTGAATACAATTGGAAAGAGTAGAAATGGAAAGGAGACAAAATCAGATTGCTACTTGAATGGCAACCTGATGGATCTCCTCCCCCTCCTAGTCAATGTGGATTATCACTTCACGTTTCACATAAATAAGATAATGTGGTGGTCCAAATAATTTAACTTTATATTCTCAGTAATATAAAAAGATTACTTATTGGGAAACATCCCCTAAATGTCAAATTTGAAGATCCATCATGCCATGTTTCATAAGTTGTAACTTCAAGGGAGCCATCATCTCAACCCCTAAATGTCAAATTTGAAGATCCCCGGTTCCATGCTTGATAAGTTGTAACTTTAGGAGAGCCATCATCTCAACCAATTGCCAAGACTCCTTATACAAAATAATATCAAAAGAGATTCCAATAAATGAACTTTTGTCAACATGTATTGTAATGATATAAAAGTCAAACCATGCATGACATACCACTTTTGTAAATGCAGTAGATGCTGTCCTCTCAACATGGCATTTTCCTTTTCTTGATGCAACATGCTAATGTGTAAACAGCAGGCAGAAAAAAATAAAGGTCATAATCAAATTGAATTTTATATAAAATATAAAAGAACAAACGATTAAATAAATATTTTTACTTGACATTAAGAACCAATGATCATGTGATGCCTATCGGGATTTTTATTTCTCAAGCTTGGCATTTTCTTCTTTTTTTTGAGACATTGAAATTTCATTGTCGGATTTAATTCTTTTCAGTTTTCTTAATCTACCTTTTGATTTTACACAAGGAGGATCATGTATAGCAATGTCTATGTATGAGTTCATGTCTCTAGTTGTTGAGACATCAAGTGAACTATTAGAACTCTTAATCATTGATAATTTGTGGACAAACTCATATGCAAGTATCGTTGCAACATCAAAATGATCGACCGAGCACAAACTCATTTCGGTAGCCATTCTCGTAAGAAATTGTATATTATATGAAGCAATATCGATCATTTTATTAGGAGACATATTATCACCTTGTTCAAATTAAAAAGTATAAAAAGAATGGCATGCATGTGTATAAATTAACAAGGGATTTTGCCATTTATAAATCATTCTAAATAGATTAACCTCATCATAATACAATGCATCATGAAATGAAAAGGGATTAGATGATTCCATGTCTATAGGCAATTTCAAAGAAGTAATAAAAGTCCAAGGCAGAAAGAAGAAGTTCAAAAGAAAATTCTGAAGTGTCGTTGCCACTCGTAATGGTTGGACTTGGACAAGACCAAAATGATGCTACAAGTGCTAATTAGAAGACGAGGAAATAATATAGGAGACAAGGACTCAACTGATTGATTAGTGATTAATATGGACTTTAGGGGTCCATTTTTTTAAATGAAGAAAGAAAAAACAAAAAGACCAATAGAGAAAACAACGTCAAAAAAAAAAAACAAAAATTCTGTATGAAGCATAACATACTCACAAAGGAGTAGGCAAGGAAACAAAGTCTTTGAACTTTGTGATTCTGATGACGGGCTACCTTTTCAAGAGCTCCATCTTGTACTTTCATGATTTTTCACTTCTCATACGATATAACATAAAAACGGCAAGATAGGCCTGCAACTTGCAATGACGCTATGGTAGGTCTGATAACAGAAATGATAAGGTATGGGAGAGTCCCAAATTTTCGAAGTTATTAGATGCCCATCATTGTTTAGGAAATTGAACATGAAATTTGAAAAGACATTAACATCTTTAATATTTTTCAATATTTAAAAAATGAAGGAACATTTTTGCTTTCTCTAAAATTTTATATAAACTACAATATATTAATAAATCTCAACTAATAAATTATGAGACTAGCCAACTCTTAACAGACTAAACCTTTTTTTAAAAAATAAGTTTTCGCATTTTTTTCAGACTTATTTTAATTATAGGTTAAGCCCAGCTAGATAAAAAAGAAGCCAATATCATGAGCGACTCGATGTCAGTCGTAACCGTGTAAGACAAATCCTTAAAAAAGTAATAAAAATTTTCTCATGAAACATTAACTAGAAAAAAATAAGTCTTTTTCTTATGTTATCTTTCGTTGAAAGCTCCATATTATCAAGTGAATTTTCCTTGCATATAAAAAAATTTTGCTAAAAGTTTCATTATTATTTTGGTCCGAAATAATTTTATTAAATTAATTGAGCTCGATCACGATCTGATTTTTCAATTTAGAATCAACGAGCTTATAAAAAAAAAAGGCTGAACTCATCTTGTAAATGTCACAACATTTTCATCAGGCACAATGTTGTGTCGTGGTGCCCATGGCATGAAAGTGCAAGATACGAAGTACTATTATGGCGACTAAACCAAGATAATTTTACCACCAAATATTACGTGTGTTGCCACTGTGTCGAATAAGCTTTATGTGAGTACACCCCGCACACTTGTCCGGTCCAAGATGCATATACAGAAAAAAAAAGGAGGAAACATGATTTAGTGAGGGCTGACATCATTTTTTTTACTAGTTAAAGTTTTAACTGTTTGAAGATAACAACATTTACGGTCCTCGAGTGCTTAAATGAATTTACCTGTCGTTTCCTCGTTACATTTGTTTTCTTCACGCGAGAGAAATTACACTTTCAACACTACTCGAAAGAGGTATATAAGATCGTAAAATCGTAAGATCTTAATATCTAAATCGATATCTTGACAATCTTAATTTTATCCTCCACACCCTCCGTAGTGTGAGGACATATTTTACATCGAAGTAACTTGAAAATTATATGAATTCAAAATACTATTAACTCATTTATTAATTTGCATTATATACGAAACACATGGAAAGAAAATTTTATTTTAAGATAAGGTATTTTTTTCATATCAGAAATCATAATTATTTATAAAAAAGAAATAACTCGTTTCAAACTTTCACTATGTGCAACACACATTTTAATTATGAAAGAATTCTCGAGAAAAGCATATGGATATTCATATATTCTAAGAGTTTTTATACTCCTAAAAAATACTAGTCATGAAAAAGTTCCTGGCAAAAGAAGAAAAACAAACTTTTGTACTAATTTGAACAATAATGTTCTAAGAACTAAAAACAATAACAAGAGACGAAAATAAACAGGAATGTTAAAGTATAAAAAATATTATGGAAAGAGATTAAAAAACATTAGAATCAAATTATCATGATTTTTTCAGGTCCTAGAAAAAGATTACAAACACGAGAATTCATTGTATCAAATATTTAAAAGAGTCTAATTTTTAAAATTTCAATCTAGTACATAATTTCATATACCGACGATACTCGATTCAGACACACTAAAATAATATAAAATTTTCACGTCTAAAGAAGGAGAAAGATAAAAAATATTATTTGAAAATAAGTGTACCAATTCAATTAAAAAATATTTTTTTTAAAAAAGAATATTTGGTTGGTGTTAGATCTTTTTTATTTTACAATTAGACTCTCAATTCAAAGAATGATTTCATTTAACTAACGTCGATTGACGTAATACTAGTGGACTACGTTTCAAGCAGTTCGATGGGTGCTGATAGTGCCGAAATCGATCTTTAAGTTGTCAGTTTGATAAGAGGTATAAAACTTTTTCGTTCTCACCTTGATACCGAATGTGTGAATATCGGAAAAAAGATTTCATTTTAAAAAAACTAATTTTAAAGTAAATTTTAAAAAATTCTTAGGTGACGCTTGATCATAGGATACGACTTATTCTCTACGTCGACTTATTCGAGTTGATTATTTCGCATCCTTGTATTATCTTATTTCGCATGTGAATATCTTGATGCAATTATCAACATAATTCACAAAAAATATACTTTTCTGATAAAATTAAACATGCTTCCAAGGTCGTGCATTCATTATCACGCTTAATCATATTCACTTATTCCGCCACTTGTTCTACAATGAAAGGACGCCTTCACGTAGGATAAGTTTTTCAAATTATAAAGTTTTCATTTGCGCCGCTAAAGTGTTTTTTTTTTTTAATCAACGGTGGCGTTTCAATATTAACGAATGCAGACAAATCGACCTCACGTGGCGCCGGCCCCACTGTCGGACCACGTGGGTCACAAGATTCGCACAGTGCGGTCGGGGGCGCTTCCAAGCTGGACGCCCATTTAGGGGACGGCAATCACCCCCCCAAACCCCACGTCACGCGCGCGCGCGCTCTTTACCAACCCCGAGCGATGAACTGATCCCATTAAAAGTTAACACGACAAGGCATCCGTCTCCGTGGCCGGAGGGAAGGCGGCGGTGGGCGACAGCATCGTCTAGCGCCGGCGGCCTTGGCGCGCTGTCGCACATGCCGATCGCTGCCTGCTTCCTCCTCCCTCGGGCGGCCGTCTTCTCCCGCCCCTCCCTCCTCCTCCCCCCGCCGTCACCACCCGGCCGCCGTCGGACAATTCTCCCGGGGGATCCCTCGAGCCGTCATCAACGTCGCGACCTCCTCGTCGCGGCCGCGTCCTCGGCCTCCTTCTTCGATGGCCTCGATTCCAAGGATAAACCTGGGGAGCGTTGCTCCCCTTCCTCCAAGGTTTGGCTCTGCTTTCAGTAGACACGTCACTGTAGTATTCTTGAGTTGTGTTCATGCGGTTCATATTTGGGTGAAATCGATTGTTTTTTTCCTTTTGTAGTCTCGATCTTTTAACTGCAAGGAGGGACAAATCGTAATCGCATTGTCAAATTGTTGAGTCAGATGGCTTTTGTTTGCTGTTATTTTAGGTCGAATCCGCTGCAAATTGTTGAAGTGGATTGGAGTTTCAGAGTTGAACAACGGATTTGAGGTTCTGTAAAGTTTATCACATTTGACTTTAGAGACCCTTTGGGGGTCTATGGTTTGCACAGGGAATTGCAGAAAAATGTACCCAGTCTCTAGAAGCATGAGTGTTTACTGTTCAGGAAAGATTAGCCAAATAAACACAAATTTATATCACCTATGGTTTTATTTTGTGTATAAAACTATCTCACTCCTGGGAAAATGCACCAGTGAATAGAAATCAAGGAATTTAGCATAGTATTTGTATGAAGAGTATTGAGTAAATATGACTATGAGATTGATGTCTAATGTTGGGAATATAAGAAGATTGTTCAAGTGATAGTGAAGACTTCACTTATGAGAGAGTCTCTAGCAAAGTCTTTTCTCATAGGCTTACGCGGATGCACATTTCTTTGACCAAAGGTGGTTAATAAGGACATCAACAAAAGACTTAAAAGAGTATATACAATCCGATTGTTACACATTGTGGAAGTTGAAAAGACATAAATAATAATAGTCACATATATAATTAAATATCAAAGTCTCATATATATTATAAATAACATAGCCACCAAAGCCCGATGCTTTAATACAACATGACTAAATATATAAGGACACTAGCCACCAAAGCCCGATGCTTTAATACAACATGACTAAATAGATAAGGACACTATCCATGTGCACTCGCCACCCGAGCAATGTCATCGCACACACTACAACCGGTCGCATAGGTCGTCATGTACCTGCACGGATCAACATGTTAAAGGAAATCCTCATATAAGCTAAATGCATAGTGCAATAACATCATAGATAAACCATAAAGTAGTTCCTTTGAGTATAAGCATTTAATATTCATATACTTTTAGCCATTCATATTCCAGATAAAATGCATGTAGATGAAAAATAAGAGATAATCATTATATAAAAAAAAATAAGAATTTCATTGTCTATATTTGGACAACAATGCATACTAATGAAAATAGGGTATCATAGAGTCATCAATTGACCAAATCGAAGGTCACATCTTACTTAAATCAAGTGACAATTCATCTCCCCTTTTTGGAAGGATCATGACTTTATCCTCTCAAAAAAAAGGATCAAAACTTTATATGTTCATCAAAATAAGAACATAATGCCTTCATCATTATCATCATCATCTTAACATTATCGCCATTAACATTATTCATTTTTTTATTAATTGAAAGAATTCTTCACTTTTAAGGGTGTGTCATGTGAATCGATGCAACCTGTATCACGATTAGTGGGCGATCATTGCCGTGACAAATATCTTATCTTAAGGGATGTGTCACCCCTCGATAGAATTCTTTTCATTAGTTAGGGTGGAGCGACCCCGCACAGCAGAAATAGTAACTTACAATATTTTTGCCTTCACCAAGCCACATAACTTCAATGTGTTGGCTTTTGTTATACAACATGTCCCTCCTTTAAACATCATTTTCTTAATTTTTCTTTTACATATGTATAGCCAATGTCAACCCATATTTTACGTCTTTTATGTTTCTTTAACTTATATCTTTTGATCATGTAGACATAATCAAGGCGTGTGGGAGCACAAGTGGCTCCAAATCAGTAGTAATAGTCATTTTAATCGGAAATCAATATGAATTGAGTTGGTTCAAATTATAGTCATAAAAGAGAACATGGTCACGGATGTCTGGATTTAAGATCAGATGTCCGATCTTTTTGTCTAAGTTTCATACTTCCGAAAGTTAGGATCGGATGTCCGATCTTTTTTGTTCATTGTTCGGATCAACTATTGTCAATCTGAACATTTTGGTTGGTTGGGATTTTACCTAATCTTCATTTGATCAGAATTCAGTCTCAACCTTGTAGGACATTGGTACGTCCATCCTTGGTGGTCAGTTGTTCGATCTTCAGTGTTTTAAAAGCATTTGTAGGTTCAAAGTTTTGGATGTCTAACCGAGGAGTCTAGTTATTGTTTATTAGAGTTGGGTTCGATTCAACTCTTCGGACGCCTTTTATCAACTGGAAATTCTTAGTTCGAATGTTGTCCTTCCATCGTCTTTCTTTCTCCAACCCGAGAAGTTTGGACATTCGATTCGAGAGTCAAGTCATCCAATCTTGAGGACTCGATGGTCCAACTCTTGGACATCGGTCTTAGAGGTTCCAGACGTTCAGTCCGAGTTTCAGACGTCCGGACATATTCAGACTACTTGCGGCTAAGAAGTTTCAGTGGTTGGTCGGCCTAAAATCTCAATAGAGGTGCATGTTATTGTGGTCCTTAAGTTTCTAAATCAGTTTTTCGAAATCAATGATTCCCAACTTTAAAAAATTATTCATCAAACAACCTAAAATCTCAATAGATGTGCATGTTATTGTGGTCCTTAAGTTTTTAAATCAGTTTTTCAAAACCAATGATTTTCAAGTTTGAAAAAAAAAATATTCATCAAACAACATGGTCAAAGGGCATTTTAAAACATTAAATCATGGATTTAATGTTCCTGCTAGGTAGCAGGATGCTCACGATCGCAGCAACCGCACGAATGAAGATCCACGGCGGGAGATCAGGAGTGCGGTTCAGGGAGTATTTCGGCCAGTTAGCGACATTCAGCCAGTCCAATGTCTTATTCGGCCGGAACGGTTTGTTACAGCTTGCCCTAGGTGTTCCAAGGCTCCCTCGTCGCTGTGAAATCCGTCGAACTCCCTCGTCGCCGATCTCCCTCGTCCCGCGAAGCCCGCCGTCACTGCAGATATCCCTCGCCGGAGAGCCCTCGTCAGCAACGATCTCCCTCGTCGCCGCTGATCTCCCTTGTCCCGCGGAGCCCTTGTCGCCCGCCGTCGCTGCTGATATCCCTTGCCGGAGAGCTCTCATCATCACTGATCTCCCTCATCGCCCGCCGTCAGAGCCGATATCCCTCATCCCTCGGAGCCCTTGTCGCCGCCGATCACTAGAGATAGGTTTGATCAGTGACAAGTGCGTTCCTTCTTGTGGCGCGAGCCTCGATCAGCGGCGATCAGCCTTGACAGTCAGGCGGCGATCACCCGATCAGCGGCGATCATTCCTTCTTGCGGCGTGAGAGTTTTCTTGCGAGCGCGTTCCTTCCTGATGGAGTTGGTGAATACTTGAGGATCCCTTGTTTCTCACACTGGATTCGCCCATGTGAGCTTAGGGGAATTTGAGTATTACCCAATTACCTATGCTGGTGGCGTACTGACAAAAGGGGGGGCTTTTCTTTAGCCGGTCCGTGTGGTGCGGATTAAGGGTTTCACTGTTTTGTTCGAGTTTTGAACCTGTTTGGAAGAGACATATTTATTGCTCATTTTTCAGATATAATCTGGAGTGGTTGTAACAAAAAAGATATAGTGGAACTTCTTTGGAGGACGTAGCCCTAATCTCAAGGGTGAATTTGGGTAAATCTTGTGTGTCTCCTTTAATTTTTCAGTAATTTCTTTGCGATCTTCTACTCTTGTTCTCAAATTTTCCCATCACTTCCTACGGCGCGACAGTCCATAGGCAAGCTAGTTCCTTCAGTGGCGCGACAGTCCGGCGACGGCGTTCGGCGATTAGCGCAAAAGGAGAGTCCAATATAAGGCACGTTGATTGTAAACCCTAACCTTTACCTGTGAACTGATCCGGCCGAAGAAGACATTGGACCGGTCCAATGTTGCTAGATTGGCCGAAATACTCTCTGAACCACGACCCGATCTCCAACCATGGATCTTCAACCATGCGGCCACTGCGATAGGGAGCATCCAGGATAGGGAGCATCCAAGTAGCAGGAACATTAAATCCTTAAATCATATAATCATCTCATAAGTTCACATACAAGTCTAATTCACTCCTCACTCCATATCCATCTTATTAGTCACCATATAAAGCACTCTTACTACAAGTGCTTCAAAGTCATCAACGCATCATAAGCCACGATCAAGTCTATTAACATGTCTCCTCAAAAAGAAAATTTATTAACATGACGCTAACAAATAGTTGACACTCCAGACAAGTCACCAAAGGCACGTTTATTTAAATATCAAACTATTAAGTTTATAAAATTCTTTTAAAAAAAGATTATAAAATTAAAGATGTTACTCTTCCTAAATACTTAAGCTTCTATCTAAGAGTTGGAGGCCCTAAGTTCAAACACAAATGGAGCTCGTATTAAAAAGTATTTTCCTCCATTAGTTGACGATGTGGTGGGTTGCTTTCCTATAGGCTTAAGCTTTTAAAAAAACTGATAGCACATCTAATTTCACATGGTATTAGAGCTAGAGGTTCTGAGTTTAAAACTCATATATGCTAGTAATAAGAAATACTTTCTTCTTTAGTTGTCCATATTTGCTTTTTCTGAAGATTTAAACTTTTGGAAAAAAATGGTAACACATCTAATATTACATGGTATCTGAACAGGGTTGGAGGTTCTGAATTCAAATTCCAATGGAGCTTGTATTAAAAAATATTTTCCTCCCTTAGTTGACCACTTAGTAGGTTGGATTAGACTAAAGTTATGAGCAGTTCACATGTGAGGAGTATTAAGATTATAAATATAATGATATTGCTCCTTCTATAGGCTTGAACTTTTAGAAAAACTGGTACACATCTAAACTTCCAAAGCCGAAAAGTCCAGCAAGCCTATGGGATTCTAATCATGCTTATAAGTTGTACAAAAGCATAGTATGGTGCAAGCAAATGACTGAACATAAATAGACCACAATCGTGCATTTAATTAAGTCAAAAAGTTGATAAAGAACGTTTAACTCTTTTTGTCTTCTACCATACACAATGTCATCAATCTCAGTCATAAAGCATCAATCTTGGGGCCAAAATAAAGTCATATACCCTCAAGAGCAAACCCCATGACCTAGATCCCGTTATACACACATTTCTGTCGAATTTTCAATTTCTTTCATTGTTCTTTCACTCCTACTCGTTCCTCCTTCCTTTTTCCTCCTTTTCACTTCTTCCATGTTCAAACACTTCCCTTTCGTCCTCTGGAGTGTCCCATAACAAGGAAGCACTAACACCAAGAAAAAGAGGGAAATAAGATAATTGTCAAAAAAAAAAAAAGAGGAGAAAGGTGAAGGAGATGGGGGGTTTGTACCCTTTCACCTATGATTATTAATATGAAAAAAATCCCAGAGTTCCCATGGTTTAATTTCAAATTTGGAAGAAAAATTATCAAAGTTCCCACCTACCCTTTTGTTCCTGCGGTAGAATTTCCAGATGACTCAACTTTCAAGTTCGAACATCCGAAAGTGACATCAACAATCTTCTAGTTTTTTCTTGAAATTCTGAGGTGTTAAAATACATGTTTATTCTTTTTATCCTTCAGAGCTTTATAACTGAAAATGTTTAGTATGACATAACATTCCACAATATGTGTGTTCTAATTTCTTAAATTTGTAATTGGTGATGTGTTAGAAATCTATTCTATTGAAACTGATACAAGACATAGAGCCTTTGGACGTGGCCGTTATTCAAAAGGATGTTCCAGTTAATACAGTGGATGCGATGAAAAGAACTGTATCAGGCATGTTGGGGCTGCTTCCATCTGACCAGTTTCTTGTCCTAGTGGAAGCTTTCTGGGAACCACTTTTCAAGTTATTTGTTTCATCAGTGAAGACAGGGTATGTTCATCTATTCAAGATGTCACATTAATTGTTCAATGCATTCATCTATAGCAAAATTGGCAAACAATATACTCCTTTTGACGTTGATATACAAAAATGCATAAAAAAATCTGAATCCGTTAAAAAGCTGAGGATTTCTTGCTAGAAAAAGGATCCAATTGAGCAGCTAGAGAACTCCCTACAAAAAAGCTGTTGAAGGTCTAGCAGAGTGGTTCTTCTCACAGAAATAACTGGCAAAGTGCATATAGTTTCCCTGCTTTCTTCTAAGAGAAGTTTTCCTGTTTTTGGTTTCTGATACAGCCGGTTATTTCATGAAATAAAACCTAATTATAAGGTACTGTTTCAGTCGTATGGTCAGATATCATGTGCTCATAACATTGCAATTTCACGATTGTTAGGATCCTTGGTAGCTGTATCAAGATATTTTGAAGTCCTGCATAAGGTATTATGCTTTCTTGTGGATTTAACTTGAACCATTTGGAATAGAACTCAACTTCCAAACAGATGCTTTCTGTATATATGATAGATATATTGGTATCATAAGCTATCAATATCTCAACCTATCTTGGCTTTCATTCTCTCTCTCTCCTTCTCCACACTTAGCCTTTGTTGTTTATTGGAGAATCCTGGACATCATATTTTCAAATCTTTTATCGCAGGTATACTTTGTGCAATGCTGAATATAGGCTTTGCCTTGAAAGAAATTTAGATACCCTTGAAAATACTGAAAGGAGAAAGCAAGATACTTTAGAAGATTTTAGCCATGAAATGTTGATTGATTGGTCTGCCAAAATGTTAAATTTCCCTGAGAGAAGCGGTGCCCCATGCAAAGATGGAAAAACTGAAGATGATATTGCTTGTGATAATATGAATTTTGAAGGTCTTGGAGACATCACGCCTGCAGCAAGCCAATATATCTGTTATATCCAATCTCGACTGAATTCTGTGCAAAAAGTACATATTTCCTTCCTCAAACAGAATATAAGATAGCATTCTTCCAAATTAGTTCCTCATTATTGAGTTGTGTTAGTTGGTAGAAACCATGCAGTTACTATATATCTTTCAAGACTTCTATTTTTGTGTGTTTCCGCTATAATTAGTTATAGTGTCTCTTCAAATGTATTTTACAAATACCTCATTTGAAAAAAGACTTTTTTAAATTGCATGCCTCTGGTTAATCATACAGGTTTCTTTTGAAGTGATCACTTTGTGTAGGTTCTCAAGACTCCGGGCATCTATTTTCCTTTCCATCCATGATTATGAACCACTTAATTTTCACATGTTTTTGTTCTTTGATAGGTTTATGTCTAAACAACTTTTATTCCTTTTTTTGTTGCATGTTTTTTATTTTCCCTAATTAACAGCTTTGTTCTTATTCATTATCCACATGCCGGAGACTCACTTCAACTCTAAACTGACAGGAGCTGCATGAAATAAAAAAGAAATATTCTGCTTTGCAGATGAAACAGTTAGTAGGAGAGGAGAAGAATGACTTGTTGGATTACCTTAGATCACTGCAACCAGAGAAGGTTAGCCTAAAACTTTCGTTGTTTGGTATGTTTTGTTGACTTTAATTTTCAAAAAAAAATTGTTTCTTTATTCTCGTGCCTTCCTTTTTATCAATGTTAATGTACCAGTCAGGTTTGCTAATTCAAAGCAGTTGACTTTCAGGATTTTATGGATTTATATTTTAGTACCTACTTTCTCAAGTCTCAACTAAGCATGCATTTTATCAGACCAGACAATATCCCCTTTTTTGACCTAATTTTGACATTTAAGATCAATAGCATTTTTACTTATTTGCATTAAGTTGAAATATAAAGGAGAAGGGTTGTGTTAGGCCCGACAGCCAGCGTAAAACCCTGTCGAATCTCATGAATATGGATCAACGAATATAGCGGAATGGCATCGTATGATCCATGTAGCCGACCCCACCTAGTGGGATAAGGCTTTGTTGTTGTTGTTGCATTAAGTTGAAATATATATGTATATATATATATATATAAAAGATAGATTAACACATATTTTGTAACATTTTCTTTTCTGGCTTGTGTTGTCACATTTGCCGTCAATACTTCTAGTATTACCTAGGTAATTTGCTGTTGGAGTTTGAAAATACAACTGGCTCCTTAAGTTAATTTCAGTCTGTTTGATGACTATATAGACTATGGAAAGAATAGCAGGTGGAATGTTTCTTTTCTACCAGTTAACAGTTTTCTTGTTTAGGTTGCTGAACTTTCAGAACCAACTTGTCCTTGTGTGGAAGAAGCCATTAACTCTGTTGCACGTGGCCTGTGTGTGACTCTTTCACCAAAGATGCATTCAAAGCCCCCTCAGTCAGACAATGGTATGGGCCGAACCTTGAGCATAGGAGAAGACCGTACTGAGCTACCCGAGAATACTTCCATACAATTTCAGACCCTTATATCTGTTCCTCGGGATTACCTTGCACGCTTATTGTTCTGGTATCATTGAGTTATGTTTTCATTTTCAGTATTTGGTATTCTTCTACTGATAGATACTTTGTACCTTAATTTCTGATGTTGTTTAGGTGCATGCTACTTGGTCACCATATCAGAAGCCTCGAGTACCGACTAGAGATGGTACAACTTCTAACCATCACCAGGGAGACAGACAGTATAGCATAGTGCAATTGGGTTGCCGGGGAAACTGCATCTTGCTTGATTGAAGTGTTTTGCCACAAGTGGGCACTTCTCTTCCTAAGATTAGTCAGGAAAGCAGAAAAGTGAGATCCATTGATAATTATCCATCCAAGATAAATGCGTCGCAACAATATCTAGTCATTCTGAATGCATCGACACTGAACATTGCAACATATGGCCCCTCTAGGGACAAATTATGGAGAGAGAAGATTTGCTCAAGTTAAAGTTCTTCATCTAGTTAGTCAACGGCATTGTAAATTCATGGTTTTCTTGTTTTGTTTAATCAAGATGGCACTTGCCTTGTATATGGTTTCTGTCAATAGTTCTATGGGGTGATGTAATCAATGAATTAGTTGTTAAGGTGTTTTGTAGCATCAAATAGAGTATAGAAGTGATCTAATATAAAGCTTGCTGTGTTATAGGATATTCTTTGCATAGAGCAAACACGCCTAACAAATCTGTCTTCTAAATCTCCATGTCCTTTAACTCTGTTGATATGTTTGTTTTGCATCCATTTTAAGCTGTTCGGATGTCTTCTAATTATCTTTTGACGCACACATGTCCCATATTATCAATCTTATTTGGGTGCTGGCGGCTGTTTGGTTCTGAGATCCATTGGTCCTGGAAGTTTGGATGTTTATGTTGACGGCGGATGATGTTGAAGTTGCATTTGTTTTCTGAGATTTCAGGGGAAGTGGAAATTTCAATCAAGCATGGGAACTAGAAATATCTTGCACAAACGCATTGTTTCTTCTTTTTTTTTATCTTTTGTTCGGTACAGGCTTAATATATTACCTCTTTAAATATATTATCATCTAATGTAATAGATCTCGGACAAGGTCAAGATGGATAAGCATGATCAATTGACTTGCCAATTGTTGGCAACTTCTTCGGAGAAGTCATGTCCTTTTCCTGCATTATATGTTCCAGATAGCGAGATCATACTGTTGGATTCCGGTCGGTGATCGATGCTCCACAAGTTAATGTGTTAGTTTGCACTTAGATACTTGAACTGCATTGATTGCTTGGATTGCATCTTAATTTGTCTGTTTCATAGTCATAGCTGGATGAAGAGCTAATGAGACAAAAATGTTTCAAATGTTTTGCTGCAAAACTTGAATTAGTCATTAAACTTCCACATGCATGCTGTAGACATTTGTAAAATCTGTCTTTAGGTTCCAGGTCTTGTGGCTCATTCCCTTTTAACTTTCACTCCATTCTTGATACATAATAAAGAATTCATGCTCACTCACTAATGAATTATGCATTCATGCAATGTTTATTGTGTTCTTTTGATCATAACAGTTAATAACCTTACTATCTTCATTTTTTTTTTAGAAAAGAAGTGATCAACTACTCATATTTATATCTCAACTCGAAGCTCATGTGGTGGTTTAGCTTTGTCTAGCAGGACAGGTACATCCATTAATCAAACATCATTTCTCTCTCACTTGAAAAGTGACACATCATTGAACACAATCACATGGATATCTCCACATGAGAAAAAAAATACAAAAAAACATTAATCCTAGTGTCACGTCATTAACATGTATGTGACCTTATCAACGGCTGTCGGTGGCTCAAAAACATTAGTCTATCATCACCAGCATGATCACATACCCATCAACAAACCAAACCATGCATCTGCCAAGTACTTGGAACTATCACACTCGCATTAACTACTTATTGGGGGCCCATTTGGGGCAGGCCGGGCTGAAGTGGGTCGTCAGCACCCGCGAGTCCATCAACTCAATTATTGGCGCGAAGGTGACGCAGCGCGGCACCTTGTACTGGTTGATGGACGCGCCCCGGGCGATGGCGTAGTCCATGAGCTCCTCGAACGTGCCCCCCTTCACCACCCTTATCTCCAGCGGCCCTATGGAGCCGTCAGCCGCACGGCTCTGCCGGTACACCGAGTTCAAGGCCTCCTCCATCTCGAGGCAGCACCGATCGAGCACGTCCTTCTCCGGCCGTCGGCCCCCCTCCTTCACCAGCAGTTCCCAGTAGATCACGTAGTGCCCCGGGATGGCGCTCGTGTCGGCCTGGCTGGTGTACTCCACCACCGTCGCGCCGTAGGGCTTCAGCAGCTCGGACGCCCGCTCGACCGCGCGCTGGAGCTCGGCCTCGTCGGTCTTGTCCGACTCGATGCTGAGGAGGACGTTCTTGCGCCGCACGAAGCGGAACCGGGGCGCGGCGTTGTGGAACCCCACGACCCGGAGGATGTCGCCGACACGGTACCTGTACAGTCCCGCGTACGTGGTGATAACCAGCTCGTACTCCTTCCCCTCCTGGACGTCGGCGAGGTCCACGAGCTGCGGCTGCTGCCCCTTGTCTCCGGCGGAGGTCGAGTTCTCGTAGGGGAGGAACTCGAAATAGGCCATGTTGGGCATTATGGTGTAGGAGACTTCGCTGGGCTCGCACATCGGGCGGAGGTTGAGCCCGAAGTAACATTCGGACGAGGCGTACATGGTGCAGGCCATGGGGAGGCCCCCGCTGTAGTACTCGAGCGTGGGGATGTACTGGGCCATGGCTCCCGTGACGATCACATCCAGGTACTTGGTGTTAGGCCAGATCCTCGTGATGATGCCGGCCCACTCACCTTTCGAGCACTCCGACTGGATGAACTCGGCGAGATCGGCGTCCGGTCTCAGGAGCTCGGCGACAGCTTTTCGGATGGAATAGTCGACGATTCTCGGGCTGAGGGATCCGGTTGCAATGTCATGGGCGAGCTGCTCCCAGTGGAGCTGCAGGAAACGGATGGCCCGAAGGAGGCCGGAGGCGAAGACGGCGCCGACGCGGAGGACGTCGTGCCTGCTGAGTAGGCCGCAGAGCATCTGGGAGTACATGCTCTGGAAGGCGTCAGCACAAAGGATGGCGGCCGTCGGGCTTGTGTAGACGTTGTAAGGGTCGTAGGGGCGGTAGAGGAAGTGGTCGGACTTGTAGTAGCTTGTGAGGACTGGGCGCGCGGGAAGGCCGCCGGGAGTCTTGGACTCGGATTTGACGAAGAGGAAGTAGAGGGCCTTGCCTTTGTCCAATCCAGGAACGTATCTTCATATATATGTCAACGTTGTAAAAATCGCAGACAATTTTCAATCGAAATATAAAATAAACAACAATAAAAACATGTATGTAATTATGAAATATGAACGGTTATCCTCTTCTCTTCTTTTCTTTTTTTTTTTTTTGTCAAATATGTCACTAGGTCAACTTAGCTACGCATATAGCAGGCTGAAAAATAACTTTAATATGTAGCAGTTGAAACTTATTATGACATCATAAACATACAAGTAGGCATAGGTTAACTATTTGATCCTATAAGTAGCACTCCTAAAGTATATATTAGATCCTGTAACTAGCACTACTAATGTATATACTATCATAAAAAAACATATACTTCATGAAAGATGACCAACTTTTCCTTCACTCTTTGGCAACAACACAATTAAATTAAGATCTTGATATCCTGCATGCTTAGCGGTTGGGTTACAAAAGCTAACTGCACCTATAATATTATTTATATGAGACTAATAGGCTTTAAAAAAAAACAAAGATAGATGCTCACAAGTTCATAACAGGAATGAGAAGACTGTATAGAAGTTGACGCCGGTCAAGCTCTTCTCGTATAGTAGGCATCAGTTTCCTCTCGCCGGCCGACGTCCCGGAGCTACATGCATATATACAGAATTAATCCTGAGAGCACTAAATTATATTTTGCTTCAAAATATACATCAAACATGCATGCAAAGTAATAGAATTATATGCACACCTGGTCAAGAACTCCGAGATCGGATGCGCCGAGAGTATGGCGGATTGATCGCCGTTCGCGATCCTCTGGATGTACGGCTGCAGGTCCTCGTACGTCACCATGGGGACCTTCGCCTTGAACGCGCCCCTGTCTGTGGCGCCGGCGAGGCCGTACCTCCGCAGGTACTCCGTCCCCGCGTTGCGGCTCAGGATCTCCCGCAGCACCTTCTCCTGCACGCGGTCGCAGTTCGCGGTCATCTCCTCGATGAACCCGAGCTTCTCGGCGTCCCTCTCGGAGACCGGCGGCGCCGGGTCCTGTCCCAGCCTTATCATCGAGTTCCCGGCCATCCTCGACACGGCAGCCATCTTTTACTGGCGCTTTTCTCCTCAGGTTATGGAATGGATTGGTTGGAGAGGGGACGAGAGGGTTAGGGTTTATTTATAGGGGAAAGACGATGGTTAATGCATGCACGTAGCTACAGACGTTTTGGGTGAGCGGGAGGGGGACAAGGGCGGGGCCCAACGTCGTCACGACGTGCCTATGTGTCCGACAGATGGGTCCCAACTGTCGGACACGTAGGCAAAGATCTTGGTTTCTTTTTTCGCTGCTTTCTTCTTCTCGCTCGAGGGGCGGGCCGGAGACTCTTGTCTCGACGTTAGCAAATTAATTGAGAGAGAGAGAGAGAGAGAGAGAGAGAGAGAGAGAGAGAGAGAGAGAGAGAGATGGAGGAGTAGGCGGTGGTCCCCGATAAGGATGGGGTGCCGGCGGCAGAGGCGGCAGCTGCCGATAACCCGGGGGGGTGACGCTCATGGCCCTCGGACGTTTCCCCCGCACACTGCCGACTTCATTTGGATGCGTATGGAAGAAACGTATGGAGATGGTTTTATTTTATTCCTTTTACGTTCTACTCTGAACGATGAAACGGTTCATTGTGATGGTGACCGTTTAACTTTTGATTAGTAAAAAAAGCGAGCATTAATTCATTTCATTACGTATTTGCATTATAGCCCTTCAAATGGAAATGGAAATGGAAATGGAAACGTCGCAAAAATGTTAATAAAGATCAAGTCTTCGGTTACAATGAAATTTGGAGAAAGAGCGTTATCACATGTAGGATAATTAAGCTGGCTCGCGTTTAATTTGTAGTGGTTATATAATCTGCATGCAGCAAAAACTTATTGACGATAGGCACACTGCATGCATGTATCGAGTTTGCTCATGGTACATCCGTGACATATCATAATCTGCTTATGATTCTCTCTGTTTATTTATATTGTAGTAGGAGTCGATTACTTAGATAATTTTCGTGTAGATCAAGTTGTCATCTCTCTCTCTGTCTCTGTCTCTCTCTCTCTCTGTCTCTCTCTTAGGTTATTTAGGTGATTCATATGATAATATATGATATAGAAATGTTAGAGAGGGAGAGAAGGAGGAGGTAGTTGTTTCATTGATTGGTCTAGCTAGATGCCATCTACCATATACTAGGAAGCTGTCAAATTGCTGAAATTTCCTGTTTTGTCTTTTACGTATTCCTTTGGCTTGAATTAATTCCCAACTGCTTGATGTGACCGCGAGGGCGTTCGGAGTAAAGGCCTCCATCACTAGCAAAAGTTAGCCTTTTAAAAACCTTTCTAAAAGGAGAAAAAAAGATTGAACAACTACGATTGGATTACAATTAATAATCTAATTATTATTATTAATGAAGTACGAACGCTAAGATATATGCTAATTATTTCGATCACTGTACGCGTTTGACTCCATGAATTTTGTTAGTAAAATAATTTATTGAAATAAACAATATGATAAATAACACTCAAATTAACGGTTACGGGTGAATTTGCATGCAAAAAAGAAAATAGAAGTTAGACAATCAGAATGTAAAAAAAAATTGATTTAATTTAGAGGGTTGCCCACAGTAACAAGAATATGATACTATGAATCCGTGTGTAGCAAAATTAGATTAAAAATATTGATACTATATATATATATATATAGATGACATTTGTATTTATATATGTTATCCGTGACCCTATGGGAGCAGCATGGGCGATTGGGCATCATTGCGACAACTGACAAGTCTATAACCGTAGGAAAACATAAAGGGCCCTAAGATGCTTATTATTATGATGCGGCCAATAAGTATGCGTGCTAATGAGGCAGCAAACCTACTTAATTTATTCAAAATGAAGTGATACATTTATATACACAGTGGGCAGTGCACAAGAATACGATTACGACGTCATACACAGTATGATAGACTGACATACCCCTAATTTCTTTATTATTAACATGAGATTATGAACACGCATTTTTCATATAGAGTACACTACAACAAACACACACATATATATATGCTATTTATTTATGTTTCTTAGATAGTTACTTGATAATATCCAAAGTATATTAAGAATGTATAATTATTAAAATGTTTCATAATGAATCTGACTTTTTTTTTATAGTTCATCGTGTTGCAATATCATATTTTGAATATTATCAAGTAACCAACTAACAAACATAATATATCGCAACATGATAAATTATAAAAGTAGTTACATTCATTACAAAATATTTCAATACTTATAAATTCTTAATTAAAATATAGATATAATTATTGTTTGTGATTTTAATTATTTGGAGGACAAAGAAAGCGCCCTTCTGTGAGGACTATGAGTTGTGAGCAATAAGATATCACTCTAAAAAAAATATAGAATTCTAATCTTGTATCTTAGGTAGATAATTTTTATCGGACTTAGGTAACCAAATTCGTAAAAGGTTTTCTCAAGTGGAGCTTGACTGCAATTAAGGTGTAAAAAAATCTTGATCAACTCGAAAAATTTATTAGACTCGAAAAAATTGAATAAAAAAATTTACGAGATCAAATATGATTAAAATTCATCCGTTAAAATTAGTACTCTACCTTAAAAATGAAGTGCATTTTTATTTATATAATTAATTCATAAGTTTATGAATTTTTTTTATAATAGATATAATATTTTTGTATATAATTTTATATTTTCTATCACATTATTGAACTTTAGTTTAATAACTTTAAAATTTTAGTAGTATATTTTATATTTAATATAAAATTAACTTTTTTAGCTAATTTTAATTTATTACGTGTATTTTTAAATATAATTATATATCATTATGACCCTAAAAAGTCATCCAAAAGAATCGATCCGTTAAAGTATAGTTTTTATTTTTTAAAAAATGAATTTAGGATGATTTTTAATTTTAAAAATTGATCTAAAAATAATGGATGATTTTTTTAGATTGAAATATCATCGGACTCGGATTACTTTTGCCCTTAACTGCAATACCAAGAGCTTGGATGCATAGTGAAGTTTCTTATCTTAAAAATATATAAGATTGTTTTGAACATATTTTATGCAAAACAAAAAATGCATGAAATGCTTATTAATATGCATTATAATCCTTCAAATCTAGATCACCGAATTATAGTTGTATGGACCACTTAATCACTCCAAAGTCGAAACTACACGGCACCCAGCCCCCTCTCCAAATTGAAGTAACAAAGGCAGAGTAGGCATCTTAATTAATGTCTTAGGGGAATCTGTCTCTCATTTCCTACTAGCAATATATAACACCTTCAAATGGTTGATTGGAGAGCTTGTCCTCATAAGGAAACTAATTAAGCCGACCCAATGTATAAACTAATTATGGGTTGAGGACATCTAGTTCTTTTTTTTTTTTGTAATATAGGATATTGAAAGTTTAATGAGAAGCCCTAGTAGTTTAATGAAAAGATTGAATCGTTGCCATCGTCGTTAATTATTTTTATTTTGTTGATTATTTGGTCACCAGCCCCAATTATCTCTGTATATTATGCTTTTATCATTGGTTATATTACTATTGAGTAGTCCTTCTATACATAAAAGGACGTCAAGGACAATTAATGACAATATTAACTCCTTTTGGACGTGCATGGTGTCGATCGTACGTGCGCATCTAGTTGTACTCTTTTACATATATATAAATAAATTAATTAGCCTCTTATTGGACGGATTAAAGAACAAGAATGGGCAAAGAGATGTCTCAATTTTGGCAAGTTTCCTTGTACTTACCACTAAAATCAACAGTTGACCGTTTGTTTTGTAGTGAATTTTGTACGATCGCATCAAGGGCGGAGTGAATTATTATTAAAATTTAAAAATATCGATTTCATAAAAATCGTTATATGTTAAATTTTAAATCAATGCAAATCGAATTATATTACATGCATAATAATATAAGATAATATGAAAAAAAAGAGAGAAAGCAAACACAAAAAATACAATGGTTATTGACGAGGTTCGGTCAAACATTGACTTACATCCTCGTTCTGACTTCTTGACATCGATATCGTCGAAGATTTCATTAAACTTTTCCTTCATTTCAAATGGGGCAAGAAAGAGTCTTTTACATCAAATCACATTTTCTTCGCTTCAAAAGATAAGACACACCTCTTTTTTTAGGAAGCTTATATTTTCTCTAGCTTAAAAGGTAAGATATAGAACCTTTTCTACACAGGAACCTACACTCAACTTTCTAATAAAAACTTCTCTTTAACAACATGAACCTTACAAGAAAAGAAAAGAGAAAGAAGAGAAGATTTGGCTCTAACTTCAAGAAAATAATTTTCCTTTAATGCTTGATGTTTTCCTTAAATGCTTAATGAATTTTGGACTCCTTGGTCTTCTTTTATAGACTTCTTAACTCCATTTAGCCATTGAGACTTATTTCCTAATTTTGGGGTCAAAATAAGATCATTATAGTGCATTTTGCGTGCTGACCGATTGACCGTTTTACCCCACCGGTCGATCGATACATTTTTTATAAAAAATATGATCGTTGGCAAATTATGCACTGAAAACTGGTCGACCAATCGATCATTCGATACCTCGACCGATACAGTCTCGACATTTTATTTGTTGAAACTAGACATTTTCTGCACAGATCGATCGACTGGTGTGCTTGATTGATCGACCGATATTTCATATGCCAGGTTGACTGTCCTACATTATTTTGAGCATAAATTTTTGCACAATTATTCAAATGAGATGACTTTTTATTCTATGAAAAGCTAACATAATTCTACAACTTTTATATTTATCATTCATTTAAGATCTAATGAGACCATAGTTAAATATTTATTCAAAGTTTAGTACAAAGGTTTATCCATTTTAAATAATACATTTTACACCTTTATTCTTTTATTCATAACTTTTCATATGAGTATCCAAATGAAATGATTTTTTTTTCCATTTTATAAAGCTGACAGAATTCTCTACAATTTTGATATTCACATCTTAATGTAAATCTCATAGGAACATTGACAATTATTAATCGAAAGTTTAATGCATGAAATAACTTATTTCTATTTAAACTTTTTCAGCATATAATTCTAATCTTTTGAAGTTTGTATCATCAAAATATAATTATATAGGATTTTTAAAATTTTGCTCCAAAAATCTCCTTTTTAAAAAAACAAATCGAGAAATATGAAAGTATATAAGTTGGAAAAAATGGAAATTAATTTTACTCCCCCTAAAACTAAGCTTTTCTTATATCAATATATGTGCACATAAATACTAATTTTAAGGTACTTTTCGCATAGAGTTATATTCATAAAGTCCACATAATAAATTAGAGATTATATATATATATATATATATATATATATATATATATATATATCATATTTCTCCTATATTTTTTTCCCTTTCGTTTCATCAAAAAGTAATTTGGAAGCATATAAGTAATAATATGCAACTCCCCTTAATCATGTCATTTTATTCTCTCTTTTTTTCATATAAGAAACATGTAGATTATCACATCATAAGAAATTGCTTCATGTATAATTTATGCGATAGACAAAAATAGCTCCCCTAACTTCATGACCGATTCACAAGAGCAAAACATGAAATCAAGTATATAACATGTCTCATATCATAAAATAATTATTGTAGGATCTCAACGTTGTATAAAACTTTGAGACAACAATAATACCAAGTATATGTCAAAATTAAATTGGATTATATCAAATAATCAAGAATTTAACAATAAAGGTAACTAGATCATATTTAAGGTGAGTGAATGACATAATATTTCAAAAAAAAAATTAACAAACTCCCCCTATCATTATGACCATTTTTTTTATTTTCATCTTCCTTTAGTCCTATATATGTCTTCCTTTCTTTCAAAGCAACAGTATAACATTGTGAATGAGGAGTCAAAATTTTACTTTCATAACATGAGGATTAAGAGTGATAATAAAGTAGTGTTACAAAAATGTAAGTTTATGCTCATGGAATTCGAAGATTTGATATTTTTAATAGTTCTCTAAAATTTTGGTAAAGTTTCAAATTTTTTTACTTTTTTCAATTTCAAACCCACAAAATCACAAATGTTTAATTGAAAAGAATAACCAATTTTGCATGCTCACAATTTTAAATAAATGAAACTTTTATCATGACATTTGTGCCTTCACATTTTCAATTCCACTTATCATTTACTTTACATGTAAAGCATACTTAAAAAACAATTATTTAGTTTTTGGTACCCAAACCTATTTGGATCCATTTTTGTTAGCCAATGTTTCTTTTGGAACACATCATTTCATGTTGAAATTGTTTTTCCTACTTTGCATCGATATGCATAATGACTATAGAATTCACATGCAAAATAAGTAATATGTGATTTTTTCAAAGATTTCCAATAAAATTTTTTATGTCCAAAGTATATTTCATAGAATTACTTTTCTTTGCATGAGTAATAGTCTTATTTTGTATATTTTTCAAAGAGGTATTTTCCTTTTTCATTTCTTCTAACGAGCATGTCAACTTCAAATTTCACATGCATATTCAATTTTCAAAGAATCAATTTCATTTTTCAATTTTTAATTTTCCATAAAACCTGTATCTTTTTTTCTTTTAATTTCTCAAACTCATGCAGTAATTTCTCATTTTCCTCTTTAATTGCAAGATAATTTTTTATGAGAGAGAAAATTTTTTTGTACATGTCAAATGAAATATCTTCTTCAGAAGAGCTCGATGAGTCATTAGTTGAATTTGAAGAGTTCAAAATTACCTCATTATTATGTATCATTAAACATAAGTATGCATCATCACTAGAAAAGCTTGATGAGTCATTTGATTCACCTTCGCTTGACTCTTTATATTTTTTTTCTTCTTCTCTTTCTAGAGAGTTTCTTCTTTGTCCTTCTTTGTGAGATTTGAGTGTCTTTCTTGATGATGTTTGCATGATCTTCTAGTTGACTTTTCATTCTTCTTTTTGTTTTTCACCAATTTAAGATATTTATTAAGCTTTCTTGTATAGTGTGTGAGTCTTTTTTCATTCACTTTTTCTTCACTGGAGTCTTTTTCCTTTTTGTTTGTCTTCAATGTCAATGATTTATTTTTTAGAACTTTTTCTTCTTCATCTTCCTGAATTCCGATCTTATAGGTTAAGAGTGAACCAATAAGATCAAATAACTTTAGTTTGTTCAAATCTTTTTTCTTCAATCGCAGTCTTTTTTTATGTCATTTGGAAGAGAGAGATTTGAGAATTTTTTTCACCTTTGGGGGTTAGTTTTTGACTTGTCCAAAGAGGCTAAGCCATTCATAATATCGTGTACAATCAATTCATTTATGGATTATTTTTCATGCATTTTAAAAGAATCATATTGATTATTTAAAAATTTAACTAAGCCATTCATAATATCGTTAAACTATACAACCAATTCATTTATGGATTATTTTTCATGCATTTTAAAAGAATCATATTGATTATTTAAAATATTTCATTTAAATTTTTTAACTTTATCTGTTCCTTCATAAGTGATAATGAGCTTATTACAAATCTCATTTGCACTTTGACAATTAAAAATTCGATTAAACACTATTGTATTCAAAGCATAATATAAATTTTTTTTAACTTTCCAATAAAATTTTGTAAAAAAAATTCTCTTCCATTGTATTCTAAAGGTAATTTTTCATGTAATTAAAAATCTTTTTGAACAATATTTCACATGTCAATATCAATAAAACATATGTATATTTGTATCCTAATTTTTCAATATGCAAAATTTGATGCATTAAAAAATGGAGGACGACTAGTTGATTGATCTTCGAAAAAAATAAATCCACTTAATGCCATATCTCTAAAGGTGATTAAATTTTAAAACAAGAGCAATCCGCTCTGATGTCAATTGTAAGTTCCCAAGGCACTAAGAAGAGGGGATGAATTGGTGTTTAAATCTGAAAATATTAATTTCACAAAAATCGTTGTGGAAGTTTAAAATCCATTCGTTAAACTTAATCAATGAAATCAAATCATATCACATGCATAATAAATATGAGAAGGAGAGGAAGAGATAAAGCAAACACAAAGAACACAGTGATTGTTGACGAGGTTCGGCCAAATTTGGCCCTACATCTTCGTTCTGACTTCTCGACCTCGAGTATGTCAGAGATTCTACTAAACTCTTCCTTCTTTCCAAATGGGGCAATGAAGAATTCTTTACATCAAATCAAATTTTCTCCGTTTCGAGAGGTAAGGCACACCTCTCTTTCTATAAAACTTGTCTTTTCTCTAACTCAAAAGGTAAGATATATAATCTCTTCTACACAGGAGCTCACACTCAACTTTCTAATAAAAGGTTTCTCTCTTTAACATCATGAACCTCACAAGAAAAGAAGAGAAGATTTGGCTCTAACTTCAAGAAAATATTTTTTTTCTTAGATGCTTGATGTTTTCCTTGAGTGCTTGATGAATTCTAGACCCCTTGGCCTTCTTTTATAGACTTATTAACTACATTTAGCCCTTGGCCTTGATGAATTATGACTGTTATAGTGTATTTTTGTGCGCTGATCGACCGACCATTTTGCCCCACCGATCAATTGATACAGTTTCTTTTATGAAAATATGACAGTTGATGAATTCTACGCTATCCGGTAAATCAACCGGTCGATCCGTCCCTCGACCGGTACAGTCTCGACTTTCTGTTTGCTGAAACTGGGTATTTTCTATACTAACCAGTTGACTAGTATTCCAGCCATCAAGTCCATCATCCTACACTATTTTAATCATAACGTTTTGCACAGTTATCCAAATGAGATGATTTTTATTCCATGAAAAGCTAACATAATTCTCTACAACTTTAATATTAACATTCATCTAAATTCTAATGAGACCATAGTTATTGATTCAATGTTTAGTACAAAGATTTGTCCATTTTAAATAATATATTTTAGACCTTAACTCTTTTATTCATAACTTTTCATATCAGTATCCAAATGAGATAATTTTTTCTTCTATAAAAGTGACAGAATTCTCTACAATTTTGATATTCACCTCTTAATGTAAATCTTATATGGATATAGACAATTATTAATTGAAAGTTTAATGCTTGAAACAACTTATTTGTATTTAAACCTTTTCGGCATATAATTTGTATCATCAAAATATAATTATATAGGACTTTAGAACTTTGCTCCAATGAATTTAATTTTGGGATTGAATTTACTTAGAATTAAGTATTTGATTCATTGAATTAACTTATCTTATTCCTATCTAAAAGTGTTAGAAGACTATTTCCTAATATATTACTAATTGATAATTTTAATAAAATCTCAATCAGAATTAAATGATAATGAATATTGGAACAAAATTTTTATGTTTTATTTAATTATATTTTGATGCTACAAATCTCGAATAATTAAAGTTATATATTTCAAGTGTTAATAATATATTGAATCCTACCCCAATTGGAAACCCGTTTGGACCTCAAGATACCCCGAAGTAAAAGGTGCCCTCGCACTACGAGAGTCTCGCTGGGTCTAGGAGGGGTCCAAGGGGATCCCCTCTGCTAGGGGGTGTGGGGGGCGAAGCAATTTGGGAGAAAAATTTATGGGGTATTCTGTATGTGATTCGGAAATAATTTATTTCCTTATCACGAGATAGGTATCTTATTTTTTTTGTGAATTAATTTAGAGTCTTAGTCGATATGTAATTCTTATCGTCTGTAAAAGAGAGGGGTCCAAACATAAAGTAATTCAGTATTGTAATTCTTTTCTATTTTTCCATCTAATAAAACACTACGTCGTCTTAAATTTTTCGAGTTTTCTTGCGGTGCATAATTTCTTTCGTGCAGAAACCGTAATATGAAGTGCGAAAAGGTTTAATTCAAAATGAATTATTTCATGCACTATAATTTAAATCAATATTTGAATGTGTTTTATTTATATTTAGATTAACACATGAGTATAAAAGTTGTAGAGAATTAATATTGCTAGTTTTCCAACAAATAAAAAAATATCTCATTCTGATAACCATGCAAAAACTTATGTGCAAATAGTGTAAGGTGATCGATTAACGATCTAGTAAATTGGTCGATCAATCAATATGGAAAACACACAAATCAAATGATATTTGGAGATTGATTGATCGTTACGAGCCACCAGTCGACTGGTGACTAAAGAGTGGTCGATCGATTTAACCAGTCGAGTAACTAGTAAACTAGTGAATGAGAAGGTCCAATGATTGAACCTTCGAAGATCATATTTTTCAACAATTATAAGGAGTGATCCACCTATGAATAAGGCAGTGAACCGGTCTACGAGCAAAATGTATAGTAACGATTAAATTTTTGCTCAAACAATGGGAAATATGTCTCAATGACTAAGTGAAGTTAAGAATGCTATAAAAAAATTCAAATGTGGTAGAATGATCAAGACTTCTAAGCAAACATGGGAAGAACACTTGTGAAATTTATTTGAGTGAGAAGTTTTAAATCTTGTAATCATCTTTTTTCTTTTCTTTTCTTTTCTCGTGTGAGCTTCAAAATTGTAAAAGAAAGATTGAGTAGTGTTATAGTGTGATGCGTTGTAATTGTAAAAATAAAATTTGCTAGCAAGTGCACTAGTCGCTCAAATAATATAGTAAAAAGGAGTAAGAGTGTCAAACCCACGAGGAATATTATTAATTCAATATCTGGATTTATAAATTAATAAGAGAGGAAAAACATGAATTTTTGGAAAGAAGTTTTATGAAATGAAATAAAGAAAATAAGATAAAGATAAGATAATGGTGTTGAAGTTAGGCCTTAGGATGAAAATAGATCAGGATAAATGTTTGAACCATAAAAGATAAATTTAACCTTTAAAGATGGATTAGAGTCTCCCTAAAGTAATCTACCATGATTAACTTGTGTCTCCACGACTGGCATCCCTCAATTTAATCATATAGAACTATCTTAATTTAATAAGAATTGAAGTCTCCACGACTAGTACCCCCAAAATCATATTAAAATTAAGATGCATTAAATTGAATTCTCTAGACTATTAATCACTCCACAAACTGGTATAGATTAATAGACCACACAAACTTGATTCTCCACACACTAGTTATCAAATTTATGTCAATTATTAATTCCAAATAAAATCAATTATAATTAGTATAATAAATTCTGAAATTAAACACTCCACAAACTGGTATAGCCTAATTCGGAAATTTAATTAACTAATATAAAAGCATTAAGCACAATTAATAATTGATCAAAAAAGATTAAAACAAATAAAGTAGGATCCAAACATTTCCCTTCAATTAATAATCTCCTAAAATAATAATCCTAAAAACATGGAGTTCATCCTAGAAATTCTAGAGAGATAATAACAAAATAACAATAATAATCGAAAGAATTACACCCAAAATAGAAGTAGAGCTCTCGAATTGGGCAGACAGTCGGGCAGCCTCTCGGACTTGATCAGGGTCACGATCAACCTCCAGCCGTCGCACCTCTCTCCTCTTGGTCGTAGCCTGCAGAGCTCACGACTCGCCGTGAACGAAACCTGAACTTCAGAGCACGAATTGAAACGATGGATTCTTCACGTATTTATAGGGTGCGGACGGCCTTCAATTTGATCTCGGCCGTAACATCGTACGGTTAACTTTAAATTTATAAGATAAACTCGGCCAAAGATAAATCATTTTATCATTACGCCCAAAGATAAATCTTTCTTATCTCTTTACTCCCTTAGAGTCTCGGCCGTAAGGAAAATATTTTATCTTTACTCCTTTCCATTACTCCCAAAAGATAAAAATCCTTTTATCTTTACGCCCAAACAATTTTATCTTTACACCTTCATATATCGGCCAAAACGGATGATTTCAATTGCCATTACCCCCTCCAAATCTCGGCCGTAAGGAATGAACTTATCTTGTTACGCCCAAAAGATAAAATCATTTTTATCTTGTTACGCCCAAAGATAAACTCGATTGATTGTTACACCCTTCATCTTCATGCCATTACGCCCTCCAAATTTCGGCCGTAAGGAAAGACTTCTTATCATTACCCCCTCCATATCTCGGCCAAAATGATATCTTTTATCCTAATCTCGGCCGTAATGATAAATTCTTCGGAATTTCGGCCGATACAGCACAATCCATTTAAATCTCGATTTTTCCTGCAAAATATTTATCAAAATTTAGTTAATCCATCCACAATTAAAATATTCAGAGAATTTAATAATTAAAATTGATAAATCTGGAATTATGATTAAAAGTGACTAAAAATGATGCATGCCATGATCAAATTATAGAAAATTTAATTAAAATAATTAACTAAAATATGTTGTATTTTGCATGCATCAAACTCCCCCAAGCTTAAAGTCTTGCTTGTCCTCAAGCAAAAATTCAAAGCAAAGCTCAAGAAAGTTCCATCGTAGCCTCCACATTGTCATCTGACTAATTTTCTCACACAATTCATCTGCACACCTACTACTCAGCATCTTATTATTTTCCATGCACTTAGCTTCATAGAGGTTCTGAATGCTAAACAAATTTAAACAATCTCAAATTCAGCCTTGCAGAAAAATAAATTGTCTATCAAATAATAGCATTGATATTGAACACATAAGTACTAATTGAGCTTAAAACTTTTTCTTTTTCTTTTCATTTTTCAACTTTATTTTTAATCATTTAAAAGTTCTAATCTTCAAGCAGGATTGCACAAGGAAGTCCATGTAGCGGGCTTTAGACTGATGACTCCCAGACCAGATGACCTTAGGGCACCAGGTGATAAAGCACCCCTCGAGTTTACTTGCCCGAACAACCAAGGTTCTGAATGAAGAGTTCGAACTTAGCCATGATTTAGTACTCATGTGCTTCTCCATATTCCACAAGATGGTCCATGTAGCAGGTTTTCGATCGACGGATCCTAGAGCAGTTGCCCTTAGGTCGCCAGGCATGAACCCCTACGGATCTAATTACCTGAACACACCTTGGTTCCGGATAACACTTTTGTACCTACACATATCTTTATTCAACTTTTTTATTATTATTATTATTATTTGTTGGGGTTTAACTAACCCTTCTTTTTTTATAAGCTCAAAAAGTACTTGATATGGTCAATAAGAAGGCTACTACTATCAAGACTTAAAAGAAATAAAAAGGCATGAATATGATTTTGCCGTCTAGTCATTCATAATTCTACTTAGCATAGGCACATAGTCCATAAGTTTGATACTAAAATAGCAAGTGATAAGAAAGAAAAGTATTCAAATTTCATCAATTAACGACATGTCTTTGAACTTCTACTAAAAAGATAATTAAAACAATAAGACAAGAGTTTGTAAGATTGTAGCAAAAATAAATGCATGCAATGGTATTTTTTTCTTAATTTTCAAAATTTTCAAATTTTTTGGAATTTTTTATAAATAGATGCAAACATAAGCAAATAAAAAGAAAGAAATATGCAATGCATGAAATGCAAACTCCCCCAAGTTTGAACCAGACACTGTCCTCAGTGTTAAGCCAGCAAGGGAAAGTGATACATACTCAATAAAAAGGAAAATTTAAAGAAACAAAAATAAAGAAAAGGGAAAAGATACAACCGGATTTATTTTCGGTGGAGAGATGCTCGGCCTCAATATATATATCGATGAAGGTATCGGCCGCAAATGGTGTCGGTGAGAGGAGAACTCGGCCGATAATTGATGGAGGCCGATAATGGAGAGTCTCGGCCGTAAAAGCTTGGCCGCAAAATTTTGTTGATGAAGATCTCAGCCGTGCAATCTCGACCGTAAGAAACTGGCCGTAATGGTGAGACTGGCATTGAAATTTCGGCCGTAAGGAAGAAGGCTCGGCCGTAAAGAGTTGGCTCGGTGTGGAAGCTTGGCCGTAACGCACTGGGCGTAATGGTGAGTCTTCGGCCATAAGGAGTTGGTTCGGCCGTAATGCACAGGGGGCGTAAGGATCGGCGGTGAGACTCGGAACTTCGACCGTAAGAGATGAAGATCGGCCGTAAGAGTAAGAGCTTTGGAACTTCGGCCGTAAGGAACTGGCGCAGCGCTTTTGGTCTGCACAAACACGAGGTGTAAGAATTTATAGATACAATTACGGGCGTAAACTTACCTTTCCCTCATGATGCGCAGTGAAGGGTCACATCAAATTCAAGCAGCGCAGCGATCGGCCGATTCCAAGGTAATTTTTCCTTTCGCCTTGTCATGTCCGAGATGAACCCGACGTGTTAATTCATGTATCGCTCAGTCCACGTATCCGAAGAAATGATTAGTCGAGTTCCTCTCCGTGCACAAAAAAAATATCGATTAGATGACTCCTTAAACTATTAAAATGCCAATCAAATAACTAATTAAATAAAAATAATAAAAAAATTAAAAAAATTAACTTAATTAAAAAAATGTAAATTAGTAAAATCTTTGGTTGTGATTAAATATTCAATTCGTCACTGCAACAACCAAGTGTCAGAAAAAAAAAATTAACATCTGATCAGAATGTGTGACATATAAATTTATCCAAAGGATTAACTTAGTTGTGATTAGATTTTCACTTAAGTCCTGCAACAACTAATTTTCAGTAAGAGAGATAAAAGAATAAAATACAAATATATACAAGAAAAAAGAAATACATATAATAGGTCACGAAGAAATAAGATTTAAATTGATAAACATAAAAAGTCTTTCGGCTATTATCGAAAATTTATTAGGTCGTCAAAATTAATGTCCGAGAGAAATTAACCTAATTACTGCCACCAAATTCACAGAACAATTATCAAATAAGGGAAAAATCAAAACTCGAACACCAATTCAACTGCCGAACATTAATATCGACCGAAAGTAAATCACATGGATGGTCGTAAAAATCAAGCACTCGTTCGGCCGTAAAACTTGGAAGAATTAACGATGATGTAACAAACGGCACAAAATGAATCAGAACTAATTTGCATCCGTAAAGTTAATAATCATACATTAGCAAAAATTATTTTCAGAGGGGAAATAAGATTAATCGGCCGTAATACAGAAATAGATTTACAGCCAAAATTAGATTAGGAATCCGAGGCTCGTTCAGCCGCAAAAACCATAGAACAGTGTCGAAAGTGATTAATCAACGTGAAGGCGTAAAACTTGTTGGATTATGGCCGAAATAAAATCGCAAGATGGCGTAAAAATTAGCACGGCGATGAATTATCTCGGCCGAAATAAAAATTGAACGAAACGTCACCAAATGAATCATTACGGCCGAAAAACAGAATTAAGAGATCAATTCTCGGCCAAGATGAAAATTCAAGCCGTAAAAGGAAGAATAATACGAAAGAGATTTAACCAACGTTCGCAAAGAAAATTTTAGAAAATTATCGGCTGCAAAATCATGCGCTAATGGATTATCAGAGATTAAATTATCGGTCGCAAGCTTAATCAATCATAGCGCATGAGAGAGATTTAATTCGATCTGGATGAAATGAAATACCGGCCGTAAAATTTGGATAAGAGTTTGTCAGATAAAAGATTACGGGCGTAAAAAAAATCATAATCATTAAAGCTGAAAAAGATCTAATCAATATTAGTTCTACGGCTGCAAAAATAGGATTCAGTCTCGGCCGTAAAAAAAAGATGAGATAAATTCTCGGTCGTAAAAAAAAGATTAAATTGTCAATTAATACGAGGTCACATCGGCCGAGATGATGTCAACACGAGGCCGTAAAGAAAAATAGGATTTCGGCCGAAATAAAAATTGAATCATTACGGCCGAAAGTGAATTAAGAAGATTCTCTACGGTCGTAAAACAACGAAATCAGATCAAATCCATATGAAAAGTTCAAACAATTAAAATGTTACGGCCGAGAATGAAGGTCGAAACTGATTCGAATTGGGCGTAAAAAAAAAATTAAACCATCGATAAACCGGGCGTAACAAGGTCAAATCAATATCCATTACTCATGGCATAAAATAACGTTCGGATAAAAATATTACGGCCGTAAAGGTTGAAAGTTTAGAATTCAGGAATCATTCATTGCGAGGCCGTAAAATTAATAAAGCCGACACATCAAATTAAAGTCGTAAATCCATAAGTCGACAGTGTAATTCGGAAAATCCAATCGGCGTTGGATTTTAAACCGAAAGTAGATAAATTAAAAAAATTGTTGTGACCTTTATCTGCAAAAGAAAAAAAATTAGATTATTCACAAAAATAATTAAAACAATTAATACATATTTATAAATAATTATTTACACTTTATGTACATCTCCTAATAATTCATAAAAATCAGAAATTAATTAATAAAATATTCCCCGGCAACGGTGCCAAAAACTTGATGCGTTGTAATTGTAACAATAAAATTTGCTAGCAAGTGCACTAGTCGCTCAAGTAATATAGTAAAAAGAAGTAAGAGTGTCGAACCCACGAGGAATATTATTAATTCAATATCTGGATTTATAAATTAATAAGAGAGGAAAAACATGAATTTTTGGAAAGAAGTTTTATGAAATGAAATAAAGAAAATAAGATAAAGATAAGATAATGGTGTTGAAGTTAGGCCTTAGGATGAAAATAGATCAGGATAAATGTTTGAACCATAAAAGATAAATTTAACCTTTAAAGATGGATTAGAGTCTCCCTAAAGTAATCTACCATGATTAACTTGTGTCTCCACGACTGGCATCCCTCAATTTAATCATATAGAACTATCTTAATTTAATAAGAATTGAAGTCTCCACGACTAGTACCCCCAAAATCATATTAAAATTAAGATGCATTAAATTGAATTCTCTAGACTATTAATCACTCCACAAACTGGTATAGATTAATAGACCACACAAACTTGATTCTCCACACACTAGTTATCAAATTTATGTCAATTATTAATTCCAAATAAAATCAATTATAATTAGTATAATAAATTCTGAAATTAAACACTCCACAAACTGGTATAGCCTAATTCGGAAATTTAATTAACTAATATAAAAGCATTAAGCACAATTAATAATTGATCAAAAAAGATTAAAACAAATAAAGTAGGATCCAAACATTTCCCTTCAATTAATAATCTCCTAAAATAATAATCCTAAAAACATGGAGTTCATCCTAGAAATTCTAGAGAGATAATAACAAAATAACAATAATAATCGAAAGAATTACACCCAAAATAGAAGTAGAGCTCTCGAATTGGGCAGACAGTCGGGCAGCCTCTCGGACTTGATCAGGGTCACGATCAACCTCCAGCCGTCGCACCTCTCTCCTCTTGGTCGTAGCCTGCAGAGCTCACGACTCGCCGTGAACGAAACCTGAACTTCAGAGCACGAATTGAAACGATGGATTCTTCACGTATTTATAGGGTGCGGACGGCCTTCAATTTGATCTCGGCCGTAACATCGTACGGTTAACTTTAAATTTATAAGATAAACTCGGCCAAAGATAAATCATTTTATCATTACGCCCAAAGATAAATCTTTCTTATCTCTTTACTCCCTTAGAGTCTCGGCCGTAAGGAAAATATTTTATCTTTACTCCTTTCCATTACTCCCAAAAGATAAAAATCCTTTTATCTTTACGCCCAAACAATTTTATCTTTACACCTTCATATATCGGCCAAAACGGATGATTTCAATTGCCATTACCCCCTCCAAATCTCGGCCGTAAGGAATGAACTTATCTTGTTACGCCCAAAAGATAAAATCATTTTTATCTTGTTACGCCCAAAGATAAACTCGATTGATTGTTACACCCTTCATCTTCATGCCATTACGCCCTCCAAATTTCGGCCGTAAGGAAAGACTTCTTATCATTACCCCCTCCATATCTCGGCCAAAATGATATCTTTTATCCTAATCTCGGCCGTAATGATAAATTCTTCGGAATTTCGGCCGATACAGCACAATCCATTTAAATCTCGATTTTTCCTGCAAAATATTTATCAAAATTTAGTTAATCCATCCACAATTAAAATATTCAGAGAATTTAATAATTAAAATTGATAAATCTGGAATTATGATTAAAAGTGACTAAAAATGATGCATGCCATGATCAAATTATAGAAAATTTAATTAAAATAATTAACTAAAATATGTTGTATTTTGCATGCATCAAACTCCCCCAAGCTTAAAGTCTTGCTTGTCCTCAAGCAAAAATTCAAAGCAAAGCTCAAGAAAGTTCCATCGTAGCCTCCACATTGTCATCTGACTAATTTTCTCACACAATTCATCTGCACACCTACTACTCAGCATCTTATTATTTTCCATGCACTTAGCTTCATAGAGGTTCTGAATGCTAAACAAATTTAAACAATCTCAAATTCAGCCTTGCAGAAAAATAAATTGTCTATCAAATAATAGCATTGATATTGAACACATAAGTACTAATTGAGCTTAAAACTTTTTCTTTTTCTTTTCATTTTTCAACTTTATTTTTAATCATTTAAAAGTTCTAATCTTCAAGCAGGATTGCACAAGGAAGTCCATGTAGCGGGCTTTAGACTGATGACTCCCAGACCAGATGACCTTAGGGCACCAGGTGATAAAGCACCCCTCGAGTTTACTTGCCCGAACAACCAAGGTTCTGAATGAAGAGTTCGAACTTAGCCATGATTTAGTACTCATGTGCTTCTCCATATTCCACAAGATGGTCCATGTAGCAGGTTTTCGATCGACGGATCCTAGAGCAGTTGCCCTTAGGTCGCCAGGCATGAACCCCTACGGATCTAATTACCTGAACACACCTTGGTTCCGGATAACACTTTTGTACCTACACATATCTTTATTCAACTTTTTTATTATTATTATTATTATTATTTGTTGGGGTTTAACTAACCCTTCTTTTTTTATAAGCTCAAAAAGTACTTGATATGGTCAATAAGAAGGCTACTACTATCAAGACTTAAAAGAAATAAAAAGGCATGAATATGATTTTGCCGTCTAGTCATTCATAATTCTACTTAGCATAGGCACATAGTCCATAAGTTTGATACTAAAATAGCAAGTGATAAGAAAGAAAAGTATTCAAATTTCATCAATTAACGACATGTCTTTGAACTTCTACTAAAAAGATAATTAAAACAATAAGACAAGAGTTTGTAAGATTGTAGCAAAAATAAATGCATGCAATGGTATTTTTTTCTTAATTTTCAAAATTTTCAAATTTTTTGGAATTTTTTATAAATAGATGCAAACATAAGCAAATAAAAAGAAAGAAATATGCAATGCATGAAATGCAAACTCCCCCAAGTTTGAACCAGACACTGTCCTCAGTGTTAAGCCAGCAAGGGAAAGTGATACATACTCAATAAAAAGGAAAATTTAAAGAAACAAAAATAAAGAAAAGGGAAAAGATACAACCGGATTTATTTTCGGTGGAGAGATGCTCGGCCTCAATATATATATCGATGAAGGTATCGGCCGCAAATGGTGTCGGTGAGAGGAGAACTCGGCCGATAATTGATGGAGGCCGATAATGGAGAGTCTCGGCCGTAAAAGCTTGGCCGCAAAATTTTGTTGATGAAGATCTCAGCCGTGCAATCTCGACCGTAAGAAACTGGCCGTAATGGTGAGACTGGCATTGAAATTTCGGCCGTAAGGAAGAAGGCTCGGCCGTAAAGAGTTGGCTCGGTGTGGAAGCTTGGCCGTAACGCACTGGGCGTAATGGTGAGTCTTCGGCCATAAGGAGTTGGTTCGGCCGTAATGCACAGGGGGCGTAAGGATCGGCGGTGAGACTCGGAACTTCGACCGTAAGAGATGAAGATCGGCCGTAAGAGTAAGAGCTTTGGAACTTCGGCCGTAAGGAACTGGCGCAGCGCTTTTGGTCTGCACAAACACGAGGTGTAAGAATTTATAGATACAATTACGGGCGTAAACTTACCTTTCCCTCATGATGCGCAGTGAAGGGTCACATCAAATTCAAGCAGCGCAGCGATCGGCCGATTCCAAGGTAATTTTTCCTTTCGCCTTGTCATGTCCGAGATGAACCCGACGTGTTAATTCATGTATCGCTCAGTCCACGTATCCGAAGAAATGATTAGTCGAGTTCCTCTCCGTGCACAAAAAAAATATCGATTAGATGACTCCTTAAACTATTAAAATGCCAATCAAATAACTAATTAAATAAAAATAATAAAAAAATTAAAAAAATTAACTTAATTAAAAAAATGTAAATTAGTAAAATCTTTGGTTGTGATTAAATATTCAATTCGTCACTGCAACAACCAAGTGTCAGAAAAAAAAAATTAACATCTGATCAGAATGTGTGACATATAAATTTATCCAAAGGATTAACTTAGTTGTGATTAGATTTTCACTTAAGTCCTGCAACAACTAATTTTCAGTAAGAGAGATAAAAGAATAAAATACAAATATATACAAGAAAAAAGAAATACATATAATAGGTCACGAAGAAATAAGATTTAAATTGATAAACATAAAAAGTCTTTCGGCTATTATCGAAAATTTATTAGGTCGTCAAAATTAATGTCCGAGAGAAATTAACCTAATTACTGCCACCAAATTCACAGAACAATTATCAAATAAGGGAAAAATCAAAACTCGAACACCAATTCAACTGCCGAACATTAATATCGACCGAAAGTAAATCACATGGATGGTCGTAAAAATCAAGCACTCGTTCGGCCGTAAAACTTGGAAGAATTAACGATGATGTAACAAACGGCACAAAATGAATCAGAACTAATTTGCATCCGTAAAGTTAATAATCATACATTAGCAAAAATTATTTTCAGAGGGGAAATAAGATTAATCGGCCGTAATACAGAAATAGATTTACAGCCAAAATTAGATTAGGAATCCGAGGCTCGTTCAGCCGCAAAAACCATAGAACAGTGTCGAAAGTGATTAATCAACGTGAAGGCGTAAAACTTGTTGGATTATGGCCGAAATAAAATCGCAAGATGGCGTAAAAATTAGCACGGCGATGAATTATCTCGGCCGAAATAAAAATTGAACGAAACGTCACCAAATGAATCATTACGGCCGAAAAACAGAATTAAGAGATCAATTCTCGGCCAAGATGAAAATTCAAGCCGTAAAAGGAAGAATAATACGAAAGAGATTTAACCAACGTTCGCAAAGAAAATTTTAGAAAATTATCGGCTGCAAAATCATGCGCTAATGGATTATCAGAGATTAAATTATCGGTCGCAAGCTTAATCAATCATAGCGCATGAGAGAGATTTAATTCGATCTGGATGAAATGAAATACCGGCCGTAAAATTTGGATAAGAGTTTGTCAGATAAAAGATTACGGGCGTAAAAAAAATCATAATCATTAAAGCTGAAAAAGATCTAATCAATATTAGTTCTACGGCTGCAAAAATAGGATTCAGTCTCGGCCGTAAAAAAAAGATGAGATAAATTCTCGGTCGTAAAAAAAAGATTAAATTGTCAATTAATACGAGGTCACATCGGCCGAGATGATGTCAACACGAGGCCGTAAAGAAAAATAGGGTTTCGGCCGAAATAAAAATTGAATCATTACGGCCGAAAGTGAATTAAGAAGATTCTCTACGGTCGTAAAACAACGAAATCAGATCAAATCCATATGAAAAGTTCAAACAATTAAAATGTTACGGCCGAGAATGAAGGTCGAAACTGATTCGAATTGGGCGTAAAAAAAAAATTAAACCATCGATAAACCGGGCGTAACAAGGTCAAATCAATATCCATTACTCATGGCATAAAATAACGTTCGGATAAAAATATTACGGCCGTAAAGGTTGAAAGTTTAGAATTCAGGAATCATTCATTGCGAGGCCGTAAAATTAATAAAGCCGACACATCAAATTAAAGTCGTAAATCCATAAGTCGACAGTGTAATTCGGAAAATCCAATCGGCGTTGGATTTTAAACCGAAAGTAGATAAATTAAAAAAATTGTTGTGACCTTTATCTGCAAAAGAAAAAAAATTAGATTATTCACAAAAATAATTAAAACAATTAATACATATTTATAAATAATTATTTACACTTTATGTACATCTCCTAATAATTCATAAAAATCAGAAATTAATTAATAAAATATTCCCCGGCAACGGTGCCAAAAACTTGATGCGTTGTAATTGTAACAATAAAATTTGCTAGCAAGTGCACTAGTCGCTCAAGTAATATAGTAAAAAGAAGTAAGAGTGTCGAACCCACGAGGAATATTATTAATTCAATATCTGGATTTATAAATTAATAAGAGAGGAAAAACATGAATTTTTGGAAAGAAGTTTTATGAAATGAAATAAAGAAAATAAGATAAAGATAAGATAATGGTGTTGAAGTTAGGTCTTAGGATGAAAATAGATCAGGATAAATGTTTGAACCATAAAAGATAAATTTAATCTTTAAAGATGGATTAGAGTCTCCCTAAAGTAATCTACCATGATTAACTTGTGGTCTCCACGACTGGCATCCCTCAATTTAATCATATAGAACTATCTTAATTTAATAAGAATTGAAGTCTCCACGACTGGTACCCCTAAAATCATATTAAAATTAAGATGCATTAAATTGAATTCTCTAGACTATTAATCACTCCACAAACTGGTATAGATTAATAGACCACACAAACTTGATTCTCCACACACTAGTTATCAAATTTATGTCAATTATTAATTCCAAATAAAATCAATTATAATTAGTATAATAAATTCTGAAATTAAACACTCCACAAACTGGTATAGCCTAATTCGGAAATTTAATTAACTAATATAAAAGCATTAAGCACAATTAATAATTGATCAGAAAAGATTAAAACAAATAAAGTAGGATCCAAACATTTCCCTTCAATTAATAATCTCCTAAAATAATAATCCTAAAAACATGGAGTTCATCCTAGAAATTCTAGAGAGATAATAACAAAATAACAATAATAATCGAAAGAATTACACCCAAAATAGAAGTAGAGCTCTCGAATTGGGCAGACAGTCGGGCAGCCTCTCGGACTTGATTAGGGTCGCGATCAACCTCCAGCCGTCGCACCTCTCTCCTCTTGGTCGTAGTCTGCAGAGCTCACGACTCGCCGTGAACGAAACCTGAACTTCAGAGCACGAATTGAAACGATGGATTCTTCACGTATTTATAGGGTGCGGACGGCCTTCAATTTGATCTCGGCCGTAACATCGTACGGTTAACTTTAAATTTATAAGATAAACTCGGCCAAAGATAAATCATTTTATCATTACGTCCAAAGATAAATCTTTCTTATCTCTTTACTCCCTTAGAGTCTCGGCCGTAAGGAAAATATTTTATCTTTACTCCTTTCCATTACTCCCAAAAGATAAAAATCCTTTTATCTTTACGCCCAAACAATTTTATCTTTACACCTTCATATATCGGCCAAAACGGATGATTTCAATTGCCATTACCCCCTCCAAATCTCGGCCGTAAGGAATGAACTTATCTTGTTACGCCCAAAAGATAAAATCATTTTTATCTTGTTACGCCCAAAGATAAACTCGATTGATTGTTACACCCTTCATCTTCATGCCATTACGCCCTCCAAATTTCGGCCGTAAGGAAAGACTTCTTATCATTACCCCCTCCATATCTCGGCCAAAATGATATCTTTTATCATAATCTCGGCCGTAATGATAAATTCTTCGGAATTTCGGTCGATACAGCACAATCCATTTAAATCTCGATTTTTCCTGCAAAATATTTATCAAAATTTAGTTAATCCATCCACAATTAAAATATTCAGAGAATTTAATAATTAAAATTGATAAATTCGGAATTATGATTAAAAGTGACTAAAAATGATGCATTGCATGATCAAATTATAGAAAATTTAATTAAAATAATTAACTAAAATATGTTGTATTTTGCATGCATCATAGTGCCTTTGTATAAATGATTGAGCTCAAGAGTGATAAGAAGTTGTCTCTTACCTCTTTTGTGAAGAAAATGTGGGTGAAAGCTTCGAAGAGAGGTGTGTCTTACCTCATACCTCTCGAAATGGAGAAAATACAAGAATTGTAAAAGATTTCTTTCTTACTCCACTTAGGAAGAGTGTTAGCGGAATATGTGACAATTTCAAGATTAAGACATCGAACGAGGACATAGGTTGTGGCACAAAAACATATTAACCATTAATTATAAATTGATAGAATATTAATTATAGTTGCATTCATAAGTATGAATATAAATGCAAATATTTGTACATAAATACAAATACCCACATAAATGTATACAAACAGAAAGACATATATACCTATATATATTGATTTAATTAAGTAGATAACTATATATGTTACCTATACTATATATAATTTAATGAATATAGTGATTATAAATGTATATAAATACAAATACATATACATATTTTCATGTAAACTTATGTATACATTTAATTGTTAATGCAAATAATATAGTTCATCTAATTTGAATATCAATGTCGACGTCTATATATATATATATATATATTTCAACATATAAATTGTAGATGCAACATATACATATATCATATCTTAATTATATATAAAATATATTTTTATCTCCTTAATAATACAAATATTAAAAATCAATATAAATGGAATTAAGCGATATCATTCTCTAAATCATTTAATTTAATTATAGAATTGTAATATTAAAAATTAATTTTATTATTTAGCCATCGTAGAGATATCATGGAGACGAAACTGAAAATGTGTTTGATGGCGTCACATTAGTGTCGCGCTTCTCTCGAGCTAAACTATAATGCAGTATTAACATCTCCTTTTCTTCCTACGCTAATTCATGGTGGCAAGCCGGATCAGCTCCAAATTAGCGTCACAATAGACGTTCAATTCACCTAAAATCTCTAGCCCCTCTTTTCTTTTTAACATTTTATTGTTTTATTGTCATCGCCATCGTTGTTCTGCCGCCATTGTTCTCCGACGCACCGTGACCATCGCCATCATCGTCCGCGCACCGCTGAGTTCACCTCAATGCTGCCACTACCGAGCCACTGTCCATTGTCATCACTGCCATAGGGTTCTCAATCATCCTCTGTCGCCGACCATACTTCATCAGGTCCATCACATTCATAGATGCTTGGATTTCTTCCAGTGTTCGAACTTTAGTTTATGCATTATTAGGATGTTGTTAGAAGATCCACCATGATGCTAGTAGAAGCCTCGTAGTTGATTTGACTGCCATTTTTAGTGTCTCTGCGCTCCTAATTCTAATCCAATCATGGCATGAGCTGTCCGATATTTAATTTTAATTACTTCGCCCATATGTTATCTATATAAAACTTAAGTATCCTATTCCTCTTGAATAAATTATGCCGTGGGAACATCTTGTTGGACTATTAGGAAATCATGCTATTATACCTTTTGAATTATGAGTATACGTCCTGTTAATATAAGATCTATTATATTAGTTTGCATCAGAACCATGGCATGGCGATCATAAAAGAAAGACTCACTCATGATTAAATTGATACTACTAAGTGCAAAAGTTTTTTCCGGGGATCACTATATAGGGGAAGGTGTTCTGTGCTTGATGGTTCCTCTCACATGCATTAACTTAGATGCCAGATGAGTGAAAAGAGTTACATGTAACCTTGCAAGCTCTTCACACAACTTTATTACATTAATTTTTTAAATGTTTGGTTGCAATGCGCCCCACCTGCGCGCAGTGTGCTCATGCATGGTTGCGTGATCAAACCCTGTGGCCATCATCCACCACAGCATGCACGAAGACCCTTTCAGGCTTTCAGCTGCAGCAATATTGTGTCACGTCCGAGAAGTGATCCATTGATCCAATCGTTTTTGGATTAGTTCTGGATAAGCAATGGACTTTGGGTAGCATGTTATCCCTGATTTTAATAAGTTTTCTGTTCAAATTTCTGCTGTTCATGATCCAATCCTCTAAATATATAACTGATTTGTTTAGTATGATGCATAGGGATCTACTATGAATTATGGATGAGTAGCAGCACGTTCAGCCAATTTTTAATAATGTTCTCCTTTCCTTTTTTCTGTTGTCGTCGATGGCTGAAGTCCTGAATTCTATTTATAGTTTCGGGCACCGAGATACATGGTCACTAATTCATATGGTCTTTTGCATAAAAGATTGTGTAAAAAGTTCGCCTTCGCCCACTTTCCGTCGTCCACCGCATTGTGAGTCTAACTACATGCCAATGTAGTTTTCTTCGCCGTCCTTTGACAAGCGTCCACCGCTGGGTCTAAAGTAGGTCATCATTTTTATTTTATTTATTTATTGCTCTTTCATTTTCATATAGTTGTTATTAGTGTATTCCGGTATGCTTAATATGCCCAATGCCCATTCTCTCTTTTAACATGCAATTTTAATCCTTGCTAGGAATTAATCCTTTATACAGCTAGGAAGTAATTCTTATGTTAAGAGTTAAAGGCAAACTAAAAAAAGTGTGAATCAAGGCAACTAATACTAAGTTTTTTTGAACAAACAATAATTAATGGTATACAACCAATTCAAACAAGAAACATGACAACTTGAAACCAAATAATGATTAAATTTTTAGTCATATTCCGATGTCTTTTTTTTGTCATATTTTCATATTAGTTACTAAGAATGTGGATCAACATTCTTGATAAATAAAATGAGAGTATTGAAAAAAAAAGATACACCAAAGTATGAGAATATATTGATTAGTATTTGGTTTCAAGTTGAGTCTGACACTAAATTTACTAGAAAAAAGGTGAAATTTAATTTTTATTCTAAATAATATGATCCAAATGACATTTGGCTTAATGTTATTCATATGCAAGAAGATTAACTGGTTGTCTATTACAAAAATGACAATGTCAAATTGTAGTCGAATTCGTCGTTGAAAGAATAAATGTGACATTATAATAGAAGAATATAAGGATGGTGTTGATGAATTTATTAAGGTGTCATATGAAAATAAAGGTGTTAATTCTTCATATGATGAAATCTTATATATATGTTAGAAATGCAAATGTTATAAGTGAAAAGTAAGATATGATGTGGAGAAGGATTTGCATTTAATGATTTCTTACTAAAATATACAAGTTGATTCTTTCATGGTGATGATAGATGAGATAAAGAGACAATAGTTGATGATAACATAGATATCAATGTGGGCGAGTCGAGCAATCCGTACATGGATAAGATACGAGATGCAATGCTGGTAAAAAATATTGGCGAAATATTTATTGAAGAAGACCTAAATCCTTCGACTTTTAAGTTGTATAACCTTCTCAAAAAAGCTGACGAACTTTTTATGGGATGGATGTGTGAAGCAAAGTACACTTTATACAATGGCACAACTTATGAACTTGAAAATAGAACTTAATATGAGCGGAAATTATCTTGACCGGATGATTGTCATTATCAAGAGTATGCTTTCGGTATTAGAGAGGTTATCGAAAAAAATTTACATGTACAAAATATAGATGAGAGATTTAGGTTTGGAATATTAGAATATTGATGCATGTCACAACCATTGTATGTTGTATTACAAGGAAACAACACACTTATCAGTTGTTCTATTTGTGATGAGCCCATATACAAACTAAAAAAGAATTCTCAAATTTCGAAAAAGAATGAGCAAATATAGTGTTCATATATTTTTTATAGTTCCAAGATTGCAGTGACTATTTCTTTTTTAGAAAATTGCATCATTCATGAGGTAGCACAAAGAAGGGGCATGTGATGATCCAAGTTCCATTACACATCCTTCAAAGGTTGAGACATGAAAATGATTTTAGCATAATCACGCAATGTTAGATCGGGACTTTGCATCTGATGAGTTTGTCAAGCACTGCTTATTCATGTTGATTAGTTTTTGCCACACCTTATAATTTGAATCCAAACTTGTGTATGAGACGAGAGAACATATTGTTTACATGCATGATCTCGATCGCTAAGCAAAGCTTAGATGTTTACTTAAGACCTTTGATTGATGAACTCAAAGTGTTGTGGGAGAATTGTGTGCTTACTTGTGACAAATTTAAAAACAAAATTTCATTATGAGAGTCGCATTAATGTGAACCATAAATAATTTTTCAGCATATGAAATGTTGAGTGGTTGAAGCACAAAAGGTAAACTTGTTTGTCTCATATGCTGAAAGGATATAAAATTATTTTATTTGAAAAATAGTAGGAAAGTATACTGGTTTGATTGTCTTATGATGTTTTTACCAATGAAGAATTCGATGTGTCATGATCGAAACTCATTTAAAAAGAATACAACTGAGTACACATTGTCTTCAAGTCGTTTAATGGAACAAGAAGTGATAGAGAAAGTAAACAAAATTAATCAAGTTTCATTCGGGTTGAAGGCCGGTTCTTACGAGCAAATTAGTTTTGAAAGTAAATATAATTGAGAGAAAAGAAGTATTTTGTGAGAGTTGCCTTATTGGTCTTCAAACTTAGTACGACATAACTTGGCCGTCATGTTTGGAGAAAAATGTATCTGACAACATTTTTAACACTATTATGGACGTTAAAGGACAAAAGATAACATATAAGCGCGCGAAGACGTGAAAGTTATATGCAGAATACTATAACTAGATATTATTTATCTTCAAAATGGTAAATACAAGAAGCCAAAATCTACTTATGTTTTGGACAATGATCGATGAAAAGTGATTTTCGAATGGGTCAAACAACTGAAATTTTCAAACAGATATGCATCAAACATATCTCATTATTTTAACATGAAAAATAGGAAGATACATAGTACGATTGTCATATTTTCATGCAAAGGTCGGTTCCAATTTCCTTAAGAACTTTTCCCAAAAGACATAATGGAAAACTTTAACAGAATTATCTATATTCTTTAAAGAGCTTTGTACATCCACCATCTATGAAAAAACATGTCTCCGTTAGAGTCTTCTATTGTGATAACTGTGTGCAAGGCAAAGAAAATATTTTCACCTTCTTTCTTGATGTGATGGAGCATGTGATCATACATCTTTCATATAAAAAAAAGTTGTAAGCTCGGTTGAATATTGGTAGATGTATCCATTTGAAAGATGCATGCTATATTTGAAAAGAAAGGTGAAAAATAAGGCGAAAATTGAGGGCTCTATGTTGTGAAGCATATTTCATTGAGGAGGTATCCAACTTCACTTCAATGTACTTTGAGTCATACATACAATCACGACATATGCAAGTTTCAAGAAATGATAATGACATTGACGGGGAAGTTAACAAAAGTATTTTATCCATCTTCAAGTATCTACCACTACAAGATTTTTTCCAATTATCGATGGATTTTTTCGTTGGAAAACTATGTATATCCGTCGAAAAAACATGTTTCTGATGGATTTTTTGACAGTATCGCTCTCATCAAAAATTTACTCATCGCAAATGAGTTTTCGACGGTCCTCACGGGTCGTCGATATGCTCGACGGTTTTCGATGGATAGATCCGTTAGAACTTTTGAGGGGCCTCGAAACTCCCCGTCGGAAGTTTCGAAAGCATGACAACCCTCGAAACTTCCGATGGGTCAAACTCGTCGAAAGTTTCGAAGGCATGACAACCCTCGAAACTTTCGACGGGTCAAACCTATCAAAAGTTTCGAGCGGAGGAGTCCCTCGAAGCTTTCGACGGATGGAACCCGTCGGTTGCTCCGATGGGAGACATCCCGTCGACTATTCTGACATCTTTTTTATGGTATTTCCCATCACATTCCTTATTTAAAATATAAAAAAAATCGAATGCCAAAGGTCGAATCCGATGGTCGGACCCGGCCACCGGCCGATTTTGTTGACAGTGATCTGGCACAACAGATGATCTCGCGGCCGGAGTCAAGAGAAAGGGAGGAGAGAGGGGGAGGGTGGCCGGAGCTGGGATCGCTGGTGTCATGGGAGGTCACCAGAGCCGTATCTAGACGTGGTAGCTGAGAGAGAGACGAACTCACTAGAGCCCGAGTCGAGAAAGAGAGGGAGAGAGGGCAGTCGCGGCAGCCAACCTGGCCGCCAACTATTGGATCTCTCCATGGCAACAAGATCTGACTGCCATGCGGCCGGATCTGGGGAGAGAGAGAGCAGAGAGGGAGAGAGATCGGAGATGAGATGGGGGAGAGAGAAAATATTACGCGTAGATAAGGAAGAGAGAGGGAAAAATACGCGGGGAAAAATTAGAGATACCTACGGGACTATCCTTCGGAATTACCGAGGGATATAAATCTATCTGTAATTCCGAAGGATATATCCGTGGATAATTAAAATAATAATTTATTATTAATGTATATGATATAAAATATTATTATTAAACATTGATAATATTATATGTATTGATATATATTATAAACATTAATAATATTATATTATATTATAAACAAATAGAAGATGGATATGCATTATATTATAAACATTAATAATAAATTATTATTTTAATTATCGATGGGTCTACCTTTAAAAATTATCGATGAATTTGGATTCGTCGATAATTTCAAAGGGTACATCTGTCTGTAATTAAAATAATAACTTATTATTAATGTATATGATATAAAATATTATTATTAAACATTGATATTATATGTACTTGATATATATATTATTATAAACATTAATAATATTATATTATATTATAAATAAATAGAAGATGGATATGTAATATATTCCTCCATCTTGGTGCCTTGCGATCTAACAATTAATATCAGAGTAAGATTGTTATTATTTCTTAATCATATTTTAGATCATGGCATTAGTTTTTATAGAGGTTTTAAAGACTATTCATTTTTTTTGAAAAATTTGCATGCAAAATTGTTTATGTTCTTTTGATTGTAACTTATGGAGAATAGTTGAAAGTGATTTTGAAAGGCCTAATAAAATTATAAATGTTATTTACATCGATCTTTCTTTTTTCAAGTATAATGATTTGCAAATCTCACTCATTAAACTTGTTTCTAAAGACCGAATGCATTTTATTGTGAAGTGAGCAATTTTGACAAAAATGGACACATCAAATGTGCACAATGATGATGGTGACGATGTTATTTTCACAACATCAAATAATAAAGCTTTGTGCTTAATGACAAAGAGTGCAAACAATGGGGTAGCCTTAACTTTGATAGTAATGATGATGTTAATCTTATTTTTTATGTTCATAAAGAATTTTCCTCCCTCATTCAAAATCATATTTCTCTACAAAAAGGAAAATGAAATGAGAATGATCTTATTAACATAAAAAAATGATCTTGACAATTTAGTAAATGAAGAGAATGTATGATTAGTTCAAAATGAAAACTTGAGAAAGAACAATAATGCATGCATGATTGAAATAGAATTTTTAAACAAGAAAAATACTTCTTTTGATCATTTATGTGCATCTTATAAATTTTTAAAATTTGAGAGTTCAAAATTGATTACGTTACATGAAGAGTTACAAAAGAAATATGCTACTTTAGAAAAATATTTGAATAATCGAATTAATATTGCTTCTCTATTAAAAGGAAATATTAATGGTGTTCTCCAAAAGCCTAAGCTTGATGATAAGATTCTTAAAAAACCTATCGTTCATACATTTAGAAAGAAAAATAATTTAAAGAAAAATATTAAAACACAAAGAGGTATTACTTGAAATATTCTTATTATTCATTAAAATTAAAACATGATGCTCATAATCATTATTCAAAATATAAATATTCATGTGATCATTTGTTTAATGTTAAATATTATCATGGCTCTCATAATGACACATTGAAATTTAAACATGCACATGGTCATTTTGAGAAATTATCTACTACTTGTCATTGTTATCGTGTTAATGGTCATTATGTATTTGAATGCAAGATTAATAATTCTATGAATATGAACATAAGGATGATGTGAATTTCAAATAAACTATAACTAATGATACCGGACCTAAATAAGTTTGCATATGATATATTTTTTTTGTAAGCAGGGACGGACCTAGGACCTCGGACCTAATGGGTGCAAATTTATATTTATAATAATAAATAAAGTAATTAAAAATGTGTACTATGCGCACCATATTATCTTTGTTTTTATATCATATATTTTATTCACATTATATTTATTTGTTAACTAATGAGTGAGATTACAAATAATTAATAAAAGTATACATATGGTTAGAAAAACATGTTGATAATTATAAAATTTAACTTTAATATATATATATATATATATATATATATATATATATATATATATATATGTGTGTGTGTGTGTGTGTAACTTTGAATTTCTTACTTTTTTGTCAATGTTTTCTTGTTGTATAAGGAAATGTAGAATTGGAACAATATAAAAAGTTTGACAAACAATAATTGCCCAATATCACTTAGAATAAGAGGGAAAATGAATTAAGAAAAGAAACAAATATTATAAAATAGTAGGAATATAAGAGAGGAGACAATATTTAAACAAAAAATAATATCTAATATTTAAAAATATTCAAAATATCCATAATATATTACTTAAGTATTAATACCTAATAAGACTAGTACTTAGATATTAATGGGGTCAATTGACCCACTAGTCTCTATGTAGGACCGCCCATGTTTGTAAGTATGCCTCACAAAAAAGAAATGAAAGTTGCATGTGAAAAAAATGAAGGCACAACGCTTATTATATTGCCATATGAAAATAAAGATTTTGAAGTAGTTTTCATATATTGTATTCTTATTTCTTGTATTTGTCCATTGTTATCATAACATATGCATAGGTTGATAATTAAGAAAATATTTGGATTTGTATGCATATTAGAACTATTTAGCTTATCTTATTTCGAAAATGCATATGCTGCTCACTATGTCAAAATTTGTTTATTCTTAGACGAATGTGCATATTTTTTTTATTTTACATTACTACTCTACATTTTGGTGTTTGATATTTACATGATATTTTATGATGTTAATAATATAGGAAATTATAATTTGAAATCTTAGTGAATAATGATAAATGAACTTATGTATTTGAATTTTATGTATCACAATATTTTAGTTGATGTCACAAAAATTGTACACAAGAAATTTTATAGATTTAATATCATATATAATTTCTTTTAAATTATGATAATTTAGTTGTATATTGCTTACACATAAAAAAAGAAAAAACATATTGTTGTCATAATTAATGATATACTCATCATTTTGATTTTATTCATCTACTAAAGAAAATGAAACATGCGGTTAACTTCTGGAAAGTATTTTGGTTGCATTCATTTATGCATTATTAAGTTAAATACAAAATCATTGATGAGCAAAAAGAATCCAATTTTGTACAATGCTCAATTGAATTATTATGAAAAATGATATGATGAAATTTGTTTTTTTTTCAATACTTGATGAGATAAAAAATGCTCACTTGATTTATTATGTAAAATGATATGATGAAATTCTTAGGGGCCACTATTCGATTCATCCATTAGTGTTTGAATTGTGATCCTATAGTATTCAGGATAGATAGGGCGGTCCTACATCCTCGACTTGGTAGGATAAATATTAAATCTTTTTTAAATCTCATGCATTTGATAACTTTATTTAGTCTTGGCAAATGTTACAATTCAAAAATGTTAAAAATACCATCTAGTTGAAGGAAGATTAGAACTAAAAATAGGGTGTGTTATCTTCTTGTCATTTTAAAATGTTTAACGTCACTCTTTTAAAGACAAATTTACCTTTTGATTTTGTCAATGGTCAAATTCTCTATCCTAACATAAAGATTTGAGTGACATTAAAATTTTGTAAGTGTCAATAGAATACCAAAAGTATGTAAATATAATTGTTTGATAAAAATATCTTCCAATTTATTTAGATGGAAAGCATACAAACCTGCTCATGATGTGCCAACTTTATACAAATACCTCACTTAAGGCATACGAACCTACTTATTAGATAAAATGTCTTCTGATTTATTTAGATGGAATGCATACAAACCCCCTCATGATGTGTCAATTTTATATGAATAACTAACTCTACTTATTAGATAAAACAACAAAATTATGAACTTAATTCACACTAAACAATAACTGTGATCCTTGGAGGAAAACACAATGGAAAATAAAGTGTACTTAATGCCAACTATCACGAGTCTTAAATTTATATTCATAATGGCGTTGATACTCATGATATGGAGGTGTAAAAAATATTTCTTCTTTTCATAGTTTTTTTTACTTTTGTTTGAGAATAAGTAAGGATTTAATTTGGGAGAAAATATTATGTGTGTTCTATTTGTGCACGATTTCAATTTTGAGCGATGCATTTACATCAATATTTTTTATCTTGTTGGGACAATTCACATTGTATGCTCATTTTTTTTCATATTTTTCCCATAATGATTTTCCACCTTCTTCAATTTACGCATTTTGATAATATGTATTTGAAAATGTTGGCCTTGATTTTGTGCTTTATTTCAGAAAAAAATAAGAAAAAAAGATGAATAGTGATTTTCACACTCTTATAATACAAAATGTTATAAACTTATAATTCATCATCGAAGGAGACAATATTTGAAAAGCTAAAAAAAATTAACACATATCATCAACTCTACAACAACAAAATTCTCAAGAAATCTTACTTCTTGGCATCATGGATTCAAGATTGTTATAATAGAATTGGGCATCAACTCAGAAAAGTCTTCAATTTAATTGGAAGTCATCGAACCAGATAATAACAAATTAGTATATAATAAATATTAAGTAAAATTTATAGTATATATTTGTTAAATATATTGACCACCATATAATATGCTATAGAAAATAGAAATATATCATAAAATTATAAAATTGATACAATGTGACCATTTATTTTATTTTCAATTAATTTTAATTCATAATTTTATTCTCTCCTATGTTTTCTTTTTTTTCCTTCCCATTCTCACCTTTTATTTTATTTTTTTTATCCAACTTTCTTATTTGAGAATTCATTTTTTCCCATTTATTGTATCTTTTAAAAAATTTTCTTCTCTCCTTGATTGGTTCTTTCCATTCCATAATTCCTTCTTCGTTCTTTAATTTTCTCTCATTATTTCACTCTTAATTATTTCTCTTTCCTCTCTTCAAGAACTCTCAATTATTTCTTACTATTTAAGATCCCATAATTTCTTCCCTCTACCATCTTGTTAGACAATTATTTTTTAAATTTCTTTTCCCACCTTGAAATGACAGGCCCATGGAACATGACGATTTCAATGATTTAACAAAAAATTGATCAATTTTGATCGGTCTTGAATGGTTCAATCTAATCCAAAGGTGTCCTCGATTTTGCCATTGAACCCTAACTGGTGTAATGGATCCTCGATTTTGCCATTGAACCCTAACTGGTGTAATGGCCAATTGATGGTCAGACCGACTAGTCCAGTCTGATCCTAACAACAAAACATACATGTTGAAACAAAAATGGAAGGATGGAAGTACCAAAACCCTAGAAAGAGCAGGAGATTGGACACTTAATGGCTACATATGAGCAGCGAAGGGAGGAGGATCGACTAGGAGTGTGGCTGAAAATTCTCATGCTAGAGAATTCTTTATGTTCTCTAATTTTTTCTATTAATGGAACTTGCATTGTGCTTGATATATTTAACAAACTTTACTAGTAAATCCCTGTACAATAGGGTTGGTCCAACTTATGATATTCAGTTCTAACTTATTGGTTATATGCATCAATCACAATGTGTGTTTGTGTTTATGTTTTGATCAAAGTTTGTATAATTTTATATTGTATATCTTAAATTTTTAATACAACCTAAGGAAATCATTTTTATTTTCATTTCCATTAATATTTTTTTATACAATGACTTTCCTAATGATGGATGAATTTCGAGGGAGAGAGGGTCATCAATGACCAAGATATCTTGTGCTTCAATGACCAAGAGGTCTTTGCAGGGACTCAAAATAATTTTAGATACAGGGGATTTGGATTGTGTTAATCATCCCCAAGTTGAGAGACGAATGAGAAGGAGAACTCTAGGCAACCAAGTTTGATCACGAGTTACTTGTTGACTCTTAAATCCTAAGTGTGTTGAACTTCTAGTGTTTAAGGGCAATGGTACTAGAAATGTTCTAGAAATCAGCTAATTGATGTAGATAATGACCTCTTTGTCTAATTTGAGTGAGGCAAGTAGTTGTCTTTTGTTATTATCATATTTATTGAGTAGTTGGCAAAGTTTTGTTAGTTTCTATGTGCCCTGAAGGTATGAGAGGAGGTTTTAGACACATATTCTTAATGGTGGACTCATGAGTTGTAATTTCTTACTGTAATTTTTTTTAAAGTTAACGCATTGCACCAAGAGATGAGCAACAATCCTGTGTTTTGCATCACAGGTAGCCTATTTGCTCTCTTATGACAAGGCAATAACCCTAATACTATTTAACTATTTTTAAAATGATTATTTAACATTTCAAATAGTTAAAGATTGACCCTATGATTTATTATTTCACCTTTGCTTACTCTTCAGATCACCATTGTTAATTTTGAATTTACTTTAGTACTAGTTCGAATTAGAGTTTACCTACTTAATTATTGTCTATATCATGATTGGAAAACCCTAAAAATTATAACTGATATTATAAGTGACTTTTTTAAAAATTTTGTGCAATTCTGTCTCCATTTACTTGTCAGAATGGATGCTCAATTTATTCTAATAATGTATCTTTGAGAAGACTGAGTTACCTCTAGAGTTGATACCCTTTTTACTATAATAAAACATGTGTGCTTGTTGTCATAGTTGTACTTGCTTAGAAAATTTTTGAACTTATTTTGCCCTATATTAATTTCACACTATTGTATATATATTGTCATAGGGGACAATTTATTGCCATACCCATGCACAATTTCCATGTGAATATATCTACAATTGCTACATTCTTGATATTAATATGATATAGGCACTTTACAAAGAGCTTTCACATGGCTGGACAACATATTCAAACAACTAAGGTGAAGGTGAGCAAGATACAAATATATTATTAGTTAGAGTGCTTTGCATCTTATAAGGAATCCTATTTTTTCAATACTCAGAATAAACACACTAGTGTTTGTTATCACTTTGTTCTAATGTGTGATTGATAAATATAAGATTTAATTACATAAGATTTGTATAAATTGAAATCATGTAGATATGCTAATGAAGCCAACAATGCATGAAAAGGCTAATTGTTTATTATTTGAAGACTTCATTTTATTACTTAATATTAATAATTTCATTTTATAATTATTTTAAAATTGACTCGGCCCGACCAATCCCATCGATCAAAGTGTCTAGCACTAGACACTAAAATAGCCCACGGATCACCTCAAAATGATTATGAGGTTGACCCGCTCTGAGCTACTCAAAACTCAAATTCAATTGGTCGATCCAAAAGGTTTGGATTGCCTAATCCATATCAGGTTGAAAGATAAAAATATTGAGATGTAAAAAAATAAAAAATTGAATACATTTATATATTTGAAATTTAGATTTTAACGTATCTTTTCTTTCCTTCTCCATCACATATATAAAAATTCATCAATTTGTTTTTATTTATCATTGATTCACATGATTTTTTGTTTAGTCAAATTTTAATTGATAATGCAATTTATGTTTAGTTTATTATATTTTTAAATAATTTTATTTTACTTTATTATATTAATTTATTATAATAGGGGTGTAAAAAAATTCAGCCGACATAAAAAATATGTTTGATCCAAAAAATTGAACGAAAAAATAAAAAATTAGGACATCGAATATGATTTAAGATGACTTTTAATAGGACAAAATTGACACGCACAAATTAGGGTCCCATCCGACAGACATAAGGACTCATAGAGTCCGTTTCTATTTATTAATTTTTATGTATAAAATTAATTTATAACCAATTAATTTATTATTATTATTATTATTATTATTATTATTATTATTATTTCAATATAATTTAATATGTTGCTATTATTATGAAACTCTATTTTGTTAGTTTTAGTACTATATCCTATATTTAATTATAAATTATGCATTCTTATATTAATTACTAATTATTATATATTTTTAAATTATTATTCTGTTAAAATAGGCTCTAAAAATGACCCATTAGATGATTATTTTTATAATTTAAAAAATCGAAACAAAAAATAGCGAATGATTTTTTTCGATTGAAACATTGACTCGACCTGAACTATTTTCACTCTTATTATACAATATATTATTAATCTCTTTAACCTAATTATTTTGTATCAATTTATATTATTCGTTTCCACCATTTGATTTATCCTAGTCCCATAGGTTCGATCTAATCCATTAATCACTCCATTTATCGAGTTAAATCTTAGCAACATTGCATTTTATACATCATATATTCGAAGAAAAAGTTAAATATAATATATAAATAACTCTTTGGTCAAATATGCACTAATATATTTCCTTTTCTTCGGCTATGGTCGGAAGGGAAGCCATAATTCTCCAGGGAAGTTCTAATTTGGTTAACTATGCATTAACATGTTACCTTTTCTCCATTGGCAAAGGGCATTATGGATTGTGTTGTGCATGTTCAAATGAAAGTTAAAATTATGCACGTCTTGTGTTGTGCATAATGGCACAACATACAACCCTTTTTTCATCGAAAAAGTTACATCCAACTCATTTGGATTGAAATGCAATGTAAAAAATATTCTAAACTATAGGGGTTTTTGGTCCATCCATTGACTCAATCTCCTTTTTATAATGTTTTATTTAATTTGAGACTTTATGATTTACCAAAGAAAATTTATGACTTTATGTAATTTTAAATTTTAAATATATAAAAAAATTACATTTCAAATATAAAAAGTATTTCAAGATTTTAAACAAATATATATATATATATATATTTATATTTATATATAAAAAATATAAAAAGAAAAGAATATGGTCAGATAACTCAACTATCAAGTTTAAATTTCAAAAAAGACCAAATCCAATCACATCAAATTTGAACACTTTAAAATGTTAAGGATATGTTTGGTTGGGATGAAATGAGGGTAATGAAGGAGTGTTGGATCAAAGGGGGTGAATTGATGTTTTATCGAAAAGATCAATTTCATAAAATATGTTGCAAAAATTTAAAATTGATTCGTTAAACGTTAAATCAATGCAATAACAATCCACATAATAAGGTAGGAAGGAGATAAAGAGAGAAAACAAACACAAAGAAGACGAGGAATTTATTGACGAGGTTCAGTCACACCTTAGGCTATATCCCTGCCTTGACTTCTCCAACATGAAACTGTCAGATATTCCACTGAATACCTTTCTTAGTTCCAAATGAGTCAAGAAAGAAACTCTTTACAAGACACCACATTTTCTTCACTTTGAAAGGTAATATGCACAACAACCGTAGATTTTTCCTTGATTCTCCTTTCAAAAGGTGGACACACATCTTTTACAAAGGAACACTCTTGATCTTTTCTTTAGTTCGAGAGGTAAGATAAAACCTCTTCTACACAGGAGCTCACACTTAAATCTCTAAGCAAATATTTCTTTCTTTTACAATATCAAACTTACATGAAGAGAAGAGTAAAAGAGGGAAAAATTCAACAATATAGCTCAATAACTTCAAGAAAATAATTTTCCTTGATGCTTGATGTTTCCTTTGAAATCTTCATTGATTCTTCACTCCTTGGAACCCTTTTATAAGCCTCTTTGGATAATATGATCGTTGCTCTTTCATTTGACCAAAAACTAGCATTTGAAGTAGATTTTGCGTGCGGTCCGATCGACCACTCTGGTTAGGTTTTAATTTCATCTGGCATCACTATTGCTGTAATATTTGACCAGTGTCGGTCTTCAAATATCATGTGATTTGTGAGTTCTCTATTCAGATCGTTCTACTGACTTACCTAACCGGTTCACTAGATCGATTGGTCGACCACTCTGCACTATTTTGCACATAACATTTTGCACCGATATCGGAATGAGGTGATTTTTTATTTTTTGAAAAGCTAACAAGATTATATACAATTTTCATATTCATATGTTAGTCTAAATATGAATGAAACATATTCAAATATTAATTTCAAGTTTAGTGCATAAAATTATTCATTCGTATTGAACTTTTCTCGCACTTTAAATATATGACTCTGATTATTCGAGAGTTATATAATCAAAATATAATTAGATAGAACACAAAAACTTTGTTCCAACAAGAAGAGTGAAGGAGAAAGCCCTCTATATTTCTCTTATTTCCCTTCAATGTTCTATTTTTCTTTCATCCCCAAATCATGGTGGAAACGAGGGAGAAAACATGTTTAATATGAGCTTTCATCTTTAACCAAATAAACTAAACATATAACTATATACGTAAATGATAGAATCGTCTAAATAAAATAACCATTTAACATTTGTTCTCTTCTTTTTTATCTAATGATATCAACCAAACAGAGTTAACTATCCACATTCATTCTTCTACATTCCCTTTCCATCATTTCTCTTCCCATTTTTTATTTTTCCTTTCTCTTAATGAATTTTGAATCAAACATGCCCTAACTCTAGAACCTAGACCTTCTTTCAGCCTATTCAAATATATATATTTATATAGGGTACCACTATTGCCACTCCAAAATGCATTATTGTCATTCTATTTTATCTCATAAGGGTAAAACTGTCCAGCACTTTCAGCATGTCAATATATATATATATATATATATATATATATATATATATATATATATATATATATATGTAATATCCATGATCTAATCCATATTAGATTCTATATTATATGGCTATAATCAATTGAATATATGCGGTGTAATATATGTTGTCATGTCACGTAGTGATATAATAAGAATTTATAAAATTTAACTAAAGTACTAAAGTATGATTAATAATCATATTATGATAAAGTATATGCTCTTATGGTTAATTATGCATGTGATTTGTTAAGATTGGATTTAAGTCTAGTGGACCAATCAAATGTCAAGTGACATATGAAAATATATGTGTGTGTAATAAAAATTAATATATAAATATGTGAATAAATTACATGGATTATATTATACTAATTAATATCAATTATGGATGAAATTAATGATTTTTAAATATTAAATTTTAATTGGATAAGAATTTCAACTCTTGACATGCAAGCTGCCAGCAAGCTAGCAGCTTGCCACCTCATGCTTAGACTATTTTTCCAACTGACTTATTCAAGTGATAAAAATTTGAAAAAAATCGTATGGTCTTATTTTCAGATCATGACTCCTTTCATGGATGTTGAAGGAAATTCGAGAAGGAAGATCATTAAAGGTGAAGATTCTAACCCTAGACTGATGGTGTTCTTCCTAAGATTTTCTTTCGTATCAATTCGTCCTTACAAATTATGAAATTTCTTCTGGTTGATCCTATATGAGTCTACTTTTATTGAGCTTTGGAATCAAGTTAATAGGATTTCGGTAGATAAAGTTATGCTCTTATTTTTAAGATACTATCACTCTGTCCGTCGAAATTGCTACCCAAATTTGTAAATTATGTATTAAATCCTACATGTCTTGAAATTATTTGATAATTTATGGTGTTATAGACATTGATGTTAGGTTTCATTGACCATTGGAATCACTAGAAAATAATATGTTTCGCAAAAGTTATAAATATTTTACCGAGCCTTACTTTGGTTAAATTTATTGTGCTCAGTACAATTAGATATAAATTCAAGTAATTTTATGAGTTGCATCTTAGGATGTCTACTATTTGGGAAAATTAAAAGAATCAGAACAGAGAATGTTTACTATTTTATATAAATCATAAAAGTAAGGTTACTCAATCTGTCAGGACATAGAAACAACATAAAAGTTAGGCTGAATGTTGATTTTCATGAGAGCAAACCATAATGAAGTAGGAAATAAAACTTTTACAGAATAATTTCTTTGTAATATGAAAGTAAAGAAAATTGGAATGATGTCATTTGGGTATGTATATAAGAAGATATGAATTTTTCTTTACTGTGTGTGCAATCTGTTATATTATTAGGTCAATCCTTATGTTTAATAGTTACTTAAGTTATAAGAGTAAATATTTGGGATTCATATACCATTGAAATTAATTATGTTTCATGTGTGAAAGGCTTGTGCTCATATCATAGTGGTAATGTGTTTTTTCCTATTATTGTATAGGAGTAGAAGAGTAAAGTAGTGAAAAGGAAAAGGAAAACATTTTGTTAGCTTTTATAGGTAAGTTTATTTCTCCTACTCTATGGTTTCACCTCTTTTGAATTCGGTGTGACATCTATTATTATATGTATTGAATATGTTTTGGCATTCTATGAATTAGTTTCGAGAAATGCAATTATGGAAAGTTTATGAGATATGATCTGAATGGATTGCGATGAGTGCAATCTTGTTCATTTTGAAATGATATTGAATATGATTCATCTTCTAATATTCATGAGATGTTTGTTATATGATGAATTGTGCATCGACATCCATTTGTATTTGCATATATGATGGTTGAAGCTAAGTGCTACATCGTTGATCACGATGGGAGTCACCTCTAGAATCCAATGCATCATTTCTGTTCCCCAAATATAGGATGAGATAGATTGGAGCTAAGTGCCATGCGGAGCTAAGTTCCACATCGTGAGTAATCGCGATGGGGGCCACCTTTAGAATCCACCTATCGCTATATGATTGTTCCCCGAAAGGGATGAGGGAGAATAGAGCTAAGTGTTACATCGTTGATCACGATGGGAGCCACCTCTAGAATCCACCTACCGACCACTGGTCAATTGGTGATTCGTGCATTCATATGAGAGTGTTTCATTTGCATACATATGTTTGATATGATTTAAATAATATTGACTGCAAATTGAATGTGATTTTTCTTATTAGTATGTTATATACGTAATTATCAAATATATGAAAATGCCTATTTTGCTATTATGATTATTTTATGCTTTTTTATGTCACTACGAATTGATTAGTTGGTAACACATAGGCTATGAGTTATCAACTTACTGAGCTATTTTGCTCATAATGTTGTTTCTAATATTTTTCAGATCATAGCTTCTTGGATTGAACGAGCTCATAATATTAGACGAGATAATTCTTTCGATGTAAAGGTATTGAGGGGGGTTGTTATTCTCGTGTCCTTTTGTTAGGATGTCGAGAGAGTTGGTCGAGTTTATTATTTTTGTCAAAATAAGTTGTAATGAAAATAAATTCATTTTGTAAAATGTACGACTTAAGGAGTATCAGTTTGCTCTGAAATGATCACATATTGTGTAATTTATTTAATGATATATATTTTTACTCTTATGTTGTAAAAGGAAGAGTAAATTACATCATGTATCTGCATTTCTTCATAATTTTATTTGATTATCCGTAATGAGTTGCGAACTCTAGTTTAACTCGCGGGTTAAATCGGGGTCGTGACAATTATGGTATCAGAGCAATAGGTCATTCCCTTGGTCAAAGTTTGCATAGCTATGTCTATGATGACATGGTCATGCTTATAATGGGTTTGTCATTTTTATGCTTATAGTGGGTTATCGGTGTTTAGCTTGGGATGTGGCAATTTGGAGATTTTAGTATGAATTTATATAAGGGCTAATGTTTGACGTTTTGAAATGTAATTGTGATATTTTCTTTTGATTAAATTGTAACTCCATTCATCGCAACCCCTTTACATTGATTTGTATATGTGAATTTGGTGTACTATTTGAAAAAAAAAGAGAACTATCGTGTATTCACATATAGTATGCAAGTAATGCATAGTTAGAAATGTGACAAGTACGTGATTAATGGTATATTATTTGATACTTGTGTGGATTTGACATGATTTTACTTGTGGATGAATTGTGTGGCATGTATATTTAAATTGACATAGGAAGATAGGTACCTTCTCATTTTCAAATCAATCATCACTTGTGTTATATAGGACGTAGTAAAGTAACTTCATGTTCTCCAATCTATGATAGTATGCCAATAAATTGTTTTGAAATGATGTCATAGGTTCTTGAATTACTTGGGGTAGAAAGTAAAATATTTACTATCAAACAATGTTATCATGTTTAAGTAGTTGTAAATCTATTTTATAGAAGTGATTTGATCTACTCCTTATAGGAAGAATTCTTTATTGACCTTCTTCATGGAATTATTCATATGTTTAATAGTCCTTGTTAATTGACACAAAAATAAGTATACGAGTCTTCATATGAGAGTTTAGTTGACCCATAATCATGTACATCAAGAATACAGATGAATTCTCAAGTTTGACTATAGACATCTGAATCAAGTAACTACAATGGATACCTTGCAGAAAATATGTTATTTGTTTGGTTAACTACGATGTACTCTTCTATTTCCAAAGTTTGACTTAAGATTTGAATACCATCGACTAAAAAGGAAGTTGTATATTTCAAAGAGTACACTTGGAACATGATAGGATCATTATGAGTTCTGGGTAATGTTATCGGATTATGGATTAAATCAAAATTTCAAACCATTCCTTGATTGAATTGTAATTAATTTATTGATGTCACCCTAATTTATTCATAGAGTCATGCAAGCCTGGAATCATATTCTGCAAAATCCTTATAAAAAAAAAATGGGTGTCAAAATTAGGGTGCATTTTGGCCTAACCATATAGTATGGATCATGATGATCATGAAAAAAATAAATCATGCCCAATACATGTGGCCATTAGAGATACACGAGTGATTAAAATCAAATGCTATCATTTAACTCCCCAATTGGTGTGATATGCTTCTTAGATACATCTTGAAAACACATGAATCAGATAAGCTATATGTGACTATGTATTAACCAACCTTTGTGAAGGGGGCCTACCATATAGGTCACCATATTTTTAGATCATCACACACATGCAAGTTAAGAAAGGTTTATAGCTTAAGATGATATGTTGCAAAGTCTATAGTGGAATTAAACTTTGTGTTTCGTGGTTAATACATTTAGACAGAAGAGGCACTTATAGCCCATTATGTATACTATTATACCTAAAATGAAGAGATATATTCACATGTATGACAATCAGATAATAAATATGTTTTATATAATTGATATGCAAATTAGAAAGAAAAATACAAGCAATATGAATTTGAGCACCCTATGTTTTGACATGTTTCCAAGCCATTTTGGTTTTATGAAATTTTGAACGACCTTCGCATGTGTAGACTTTAGAGTCTGTATTCCACAAGGTCGGAATACATTCCAATCATATGTATGAATTGGGAGATAGGAAGAAAGGTTAAGGTGTAGTTAGGGTGGCCTGAATAATATGAAAAATCAGTTTTTGAAATGTGTCTTAAATTTTAGTATGGCACTTATAAAAATCTTACATATATGTAAATACTAGTGTAATACAGATTTGGATTTATCATTGATAGATGTGTGTAAGGATGATTACGAATTATCATTTCAAGGTTTGAGAACTTGAAAAGGAATAAGGTTGTGTGCTAAGGATAATTTGGTGGGAACTATTAGTAAGGGAAATAATTTTATTGTGACACTGTGGTGTCTATATTTTAAGGAATTGTAAACATTTGTGTGAAAGACAAAAGATAACACCACTAAATCATGTATAAAGTGTTGAAAACCAATTATCAAATTTCTTTAATATTGACAAGTGATACTTACTTGGTAGGATCCAAATCAATTGATGATCAGTAAATTATCATGGGTAGATATAAATCATTATTTATAATTTTCAAAGTATTTTGAATTCTTGAATTAGTATTGTTGATATCAGAATGATTGTTAATCCCTCACTCATCAATATAGATTTCAAAATCACTGATGATTCTTGATTGATCACTATTGATTGCAATTCAATCTTGAAGTATGAATTTTTAGTTCTTCTTTGTTTGTCACAGCTCACATTGCTCGAGTGATTGAATCACCATACATAAATACAAATTTTGGAATCATCAATAATCCTTGAATAAGCTTTATTAATCCAAAGTTGCAATTTTTTAGCATCAATTTACAATTGATCCTTAGTTCATCCTTACTTGTTCCATCCAATTTAGAATAATTGATTGATGGAATCAATGTTGTAACTCTTCTATGGGTGATTAATGATTCTTCATTGCTGACTTTATTATATCAATCAATCTTGAGAGTTTAAAAAGTGAGTTAAAAAGTTTATCGAAAGATGTATTAGAGTGTAGCCGCCTCTGGTCATCATTCGATAGCTTGATTGGAGTCATAAAGTATACTATCATGGAGTGTTGGTTGAGAGCCTAGCGAAAGAGCGATTTAAGGGGGACGCCTCTTTGATCCTCAATCGCGAACTCGAACCCACATTTCAACATTGCAAATCAATAAGGGCGAAAAATAATTGTTCTCGATAAGCTTATAAATGTTTACACCCTCGCCTTTATTAGAAGAGACAATAAGTTATAGCCTACAGTTAGTGATTATCTGATTATTGGCAATGGTGACCTTATCATAAAGTTATTCCTAGATGTGTTTCTAGAGGAGCGGTTTACTATGATAGAGACTCTATGGGTCATATCCTTAGAGTTACTTCAATGACAGAGCAACATAAATTTAAAAGAAATGAAAAGACAAGTACAAGGGCTCTTTGATAAAGGATTTATTCAATTCCATAATGTCACCCTGCATAACTCCAATTTTAATTTTCAAGTGCAGAGGTGAATTTCATAGGCTATGCATTGTCCATAAATAGCTAAATTGAGTAGTGATGAATATCCTTTACTGATAAGAGTTTAGATATTACCTGCTTAATAGTAAGAAGTAATAAAAAAATAATTTCGAATACAAAAGGGCATATTGTAAGCTTCGTAAGTCAATTTGGGATTATTCGATGGATTAATTCTCTTTTATGATCGAGTAGTGGCATGTACATGAAGATAAGTAGAGGCTTATGATAGGAAATACTCAAAATATATAATTTGAAGCTTTCCACTGCTATATAGAACCCAAGATTTGGAGACACCATTCACATAAGGAAGGTTGAACTAGGTACATATTAGGAGTCTTAAATATGTACTCATATGTAAGGAGTTGAATATAAGACAAAGAAAATGGATGAACCTCCCAAAGGACTAATAACTTTATTTTATATCCTTCAACAAAGGTGAATAAAGTGGCAAAAGTATTAGGTAGTGAGCCAACCCTTAAAGCCAAATTGACTATTAGAAAAGGGAATACTAAATTATAACAATAAGATATGTTCTTAAAGACATTAAGACACCGGATAGATGTTTGCCATTTAGTCCTACACGATGTGAAAGTGTATATTGTCCATTTTATGAATCCATGTCAAGAAAAGATGATCATGACCCATCACATGTGATTTAATATGTGAAGCTATAAGAACAAATGTCACATAGAAAACAATATGATAATGAATTGAATGGAAAAGCTTAAGTGCTATGATTTACAGTAAACTCTTCATAGAAGTGGGAAGTATTATGATATTCAAAAAGCTACAAGGCAAATCGGATACGGGATATATGATCAAAATCTATATTTAATGATTAATACGATATTTCAAATTTCGAGGACGAATTTTTTTTAAGGAGGGTAGAATGTAATATCCATGATCTAATCCATATTAGATTCTATATTATATGGCTATAATCAATTGAATATATTTGGTGTAATATATGTTGTCATGTCACGTAGTGATATAATAAGAATTTATAAAATTTAACTAAAGTACTAAAGTATGATTAATAATCATATTATGATAAAGTATATTCTCTTATGGTTAATTATGCATGTGATTTGTTAAGATTGAATTTAAGTCTAGTGGACCAATCAAATGTCACCAAGTGACATATGAAAATATATGTATGTGTGTAATAAAAATTAATATATAAATATGTGAATAAATTATATGGATTATATTATACTAATTAATATTCATTAGGGATGAAATTAATGATTTTAAAATATTAAATTTTAATTGGATAAGAATTTCAACTCTTGACATGCAAGCTGCCAGCAAGCTAGCAGCTTGCCACCTCATGCTTAAACTATTTTTCCAACCGACCTATTCAAGTGATAAAAATCTGAAAATATTCGTATGGTCTTGTCCTTCTCTCTAGACAACACACAAAAATTTTCAGATCTATGACTCCTTTCATGGACATTGAAGGAAATTCGAGAAGGAAGATCATTAAAGGTAAAGATTCTAACCCTAGACTGATGGTGTTCTTCCTAAGATTTTTTTTCGTATCAATTCATCCTTAAAAATTATGCAATTTCTTCTGGTTGATCCTATATGAGTCTAATTTCATTGAGCTTTGAATCAAGTTAATAGGATTTCGGTAGATAAAGTTATGCTCTTATCTTTAAGGTACTATCATTGTGTCCGTCGAAATTGCTATCCGAATTTGTAAATTATTTTTTAAATCCAATATGTCATGAAATTATTTATAATTTATTGTTTATAGATATTGATATTAGGTTTCATTGACCGTTGAAATCACTAGAAAATGATATGTTTCGCGAAAGTTAAAAATACTCTACCGAGTCATACTCAGTCTGTCAGAATGGAGCTTATGGCAGATTATGCTAGTATTGGTTAAATTTATTGTTCTCGGTACAATTAGATATAAATTCAAGTAATTTTATGTGTTGCATCTAAGGATGTCTACTATTTGAGAAAATTAAAAGAATCAGAACAGGGAATGTTTACTATTTTATATAAATCATAAAAGTAAGGTTACTCAATCTGTTAGGACATAGAAATAACATAAAAGTTAGGCTGAATGTTGATTTTCATGATAGCAAACCATAATGAAGTAGGAAATAAAACTTTTACAGAATAATTTCTCTGTAATATGAAAGTAAAGAAAATTGGAATGATATCATTTGGGTATGTATATAAGAAGATATGAATTTTTCTTTACTGTGTGTGCAATCTGTTATATTATTAGGTCAATCCTTATGTTTAATAATTACTTAAGTTATAAGAGTAAATATTTGGGATTCATATACCATTGAAATTAATTATGTTTCATGTGTGAAAGGCTTGTGCTCATATCATAGTGGTAATGTGTTTTTTCTTATTATTGTATAGGAGTAGAGGAGTAAAGTAGTGAAAAGGAAAAGGAAAACATTTTGTTAGCTTTTATAGGTAAGTTTATTTCTCCTACTCTATGTTTTCACCTCTTTTGAATTCGGTGTGACATCTATTATTATATGTATTAAATATGTTTTGGAATTCTATGAATTGGTTTCGAGAAATGCAATTATGGAAAGTTTATGAGATATGATCTGAATGGATTGTGATGAGTGCAATCTTGTTCATTTTGAAATGATATTGAATATGATTCATCTTCTGATATTCATGAGATATTTGTTATATGATGAATTGTGCATCGATATCTATTTGTATTTGCATATATGATGGTTGGAGCTAAGTGCTACATCGTTGATCACGATGGGAGTCACCTCTAGAATCCAATGCATCATTTCTGTTCCCCAAATATAGGATGAGAGAGATTGGAGCTAAGTGCCATGCGGAGCTAAGTTCCACATCGTGAGTAATCGTGATGGGGGCCACCTTTAGAATCCACCTATCGCTATATGATTGTTCCCCGAAAGGGATGAGGTAGAATAGAGCTAAATGTTACATCGTTGATCATGATGGGAGTCACCTCTAAAATTCACCTACCGACCACTGGTCAATTGGTGATTCGTGCATTCATATGAGAGTGTTTTATTTGCATGCATATGTTTGATATGATTTAAATGATATTGACTGCAAGTTGAGTGTGATGTTTCTTATTAGTATGTTATATACGTAATTATCAAATATATGAAAATGCCTATTTTGCTATTATGATTATTTCATTCTTTTTTATGTCACTACGAATTGATTAGTTGGTAACACATAGGCTATGAGTTATCAACTTACTGAGCTATTTTGCTCATAATGTTGTTTCTAATATTTTTCAGATCATAGCTTCTTGGATTGAATGAGCTCATAATCTTAGACGAGATAATTCTTTCGATGTAAAGGTATTGAGGGGAGTTGTTATTCTCGTGTCCTTTTGTTAGGATGTCGAGAGAGTTGGTCGAGTTTATTATTTTTGTCAAAATAAGTTGTAATGAAAATAAATTCATTTTGTAAATTATACGACTTAAGGAGTGTCAGTTTGCTCTGAAATGATCACATATTGTGTAATTTATTTAATGATATATTTTTACTCTTATGTTGTAAAAGGAAGAGTAAATTACATCACGTTTTCGCATTTCTTCATAATTTTATTTGATCATCTGTAATGAGTCGCGAACTCTAGTTTAACTCGCGGGTTAAATCGGGATCGTGACAATATATATATATATATATATATATATATATATATATATATATATATATATATCTGTGTGTGTGTTGTGGTTATAATGAAACCTTTCAAATTATAAGGCATTTGTATATATATGAAAACATAATTTAATGAATAAATATCAAATAAAGAAGGGCCAATAAGAATTTGACATGTGACAAGGAAAGTTTAAAAAAAACTTTCTTTCTTTCCTTCTCTCTTCTCCCTCACAATTCCCTTTTTGTATGCCTGCAAACCCCCAAAACCCAAAATAATTGTTGCCCTTCTCTTCCGTGCTTCCCTTCTCTTCCTTGCTACTGGATCATCATCCACTGAAAGGATGACACAAAACTTGATATTCTCATTGGGTAGGTGTCCTTAATAAAATTTTGGATCTATTTGACATGGAATTTCTAGTATGCTTGATGTGGGATTTGGATGGATATTGATTCAGGTTTCTGGTGTTCTAAGGTTGGTTCATTTTCATCTATGCATCCCCCCACTATATATCTTGTTTCTCTCTATTTTATTCCCCAACCGAGCCTCTTGCAAACTATAGATGATGCCCCTCTTTTTGCTGCAAGAATCCAAGGCAACATCACTCATAACATGTGCTTCTCGTCCATAGGTTTGAATGATCTCTAGATAATTTTTTGTTTGATCTATTTGGAGCCCAAACATACTATAGTGCTGAAATGGTCTTTCTCTTAGTGTTGGATAACATTTTCATATCTAAAATCAAGTTGTCGGCCATCGAAAATAGAATATAAGGACCTTTTTTTAAGTATGGCAAGGATTTGACCTTAATTTGTTTTAGCATTAAGGCTGTCATTTTCCGTCTACCCTATTGCCAAGAGAGATCGTTGGAATCTTGTGATTGTTTCTTTCCTTCACATTTGATTCTCTTTTGTTCTGTCGAAAGTAGTTGCTGCCAATCAATTCTTGATGAGCGCTACTATTATAAAAACCCCTCTTGAAAATGAATAAACCTTAATTCAATTAGGATTAATGATCCTAAATATGTGAACTAGCAATTTCAACTAGAATGTATGAATAGTAGGGTGATCAGATTGCTTTGGTTACTTAACAATATTGATGAATAAGAATAACTATTGATAAGAGGCTGATTATCCAAGTTGATTTGCCACAATGACTAGTCTCCTTTGTTTGGTCAATTAAATGGAGAATCAGAATAGTTAATACAAGAGTAGTTAATTCAATTCATAATACTAATAATATGTAACTAAAATTAATTAAAAGAGTAGATATTGTGACCTTGGACACATAAATACTTATATATCTTATAATCACCCAATCACTGAAATGTAGGATCATAAGGCACCAATAGGGGGTAAATTGGTGTTTAACCTTTTTAATCTTGAAATTTCAAATTTATTGTTTTGGAATATTTTCGTGAGAATGCTAAATGTAATGTAGTTAATACAAAAAGATAACGAAAATAAGATAGAAAGCAAACATAAGATTTATTGACGAGGTTTGGCCCAACGTTTTGCCCTACGTCCCCGCATTGACTCTTTGACCTTGAGACCGTCAAAGATCCACTATCATCATCCTTTCAAAAAGGGGAAAGGAAATTCTTTTACACATGCATCACCTTCTTCTCCGCTTAAGAGGAAAGGTGGTCTCTTTTCACATAGGAGCTTTCAAGAATACAACTTTTCAAATCTCTCAATCTCTCTTTTTCACAAATGATCACCGGAAGGATTACAGTAGAAAGTAGAGAGAATAAAGGGATTTAGGGCTTTTTCAGGAGAAAAACAATGAAACTGATCTTTCTTGATTGCTTGTGTTTGATCTCATCTCCTTCTCTTGCGTTCTCGACTTCTTTTATACCATGCTTGACGAGATCTTTCATATTTGAAAGGTAATAAAAAAATTTGATATGAAATATGGCAGGCAGTTACTACACCAGGTCGCGTCGGGTTCGGTCGATCGATTGACGCGGGCGGTCGACCGGTTAGAAGTTTTCCATGTCATTTGAGTTCATTGTTTATTTCGGTCGCTTGATCGGTCGACCGGTCCTATGTTTAGTTCTTTATATCCAATTGTTTTTAACTCTTTGTTCAATTAGGATCCATAGTCGGTCGACTAGTCCTATGACCGGCATCTTTCGATTAGTCATGCATCCGGTCGACCGATCTTATAGATTCAATAGTTTTATGCTTCTATTTTCTTCGGTTGTTTGTCTGGTTGACCAATTTTGTGAGGGGTCTCACAACTTCAATGGTTTTAAGCTTCTGTCTTCTTTGGTCATTCGTTTGGTCGACCGGTTTTGTGACAAATCTCATAACTTCAATTGTTTTTAAGCTTATGTCTTCTTCGGTCATTCGTCTGGTCGATCAGTCTTTGACTTCTCCATCATTTCTTCGTCAACTCTTCTCCCGTTAACCTTGTTCTTGTATATGTGTCACTTGACAATCTCATTACTAACATTTGTCTTTGTTATCATCAAAACATGGGAATAATATGTGATTCAACAATTTCCCCTTTTTTATAATAACAAACATATTGGTCGATGGAGAGTTAATGCAAATGTTTCATAAAAATGTTTTATGCTCCCCCTTAATACATGCATACTATTTTCACATATATGACAATCATAAGATGATAAGTAATGAGCATACATTTTACTAAAATAACATAATCTTCCTTTGTTTTCATTTCATAAAAAAATACTTTGTCCTCGTTAGATTACATAGCATATTAGACATAGGCAATACATAGAATGGATAGTGTTGCATCAAACATACATCGTCCATACATCATTCATGACATACATCACCCTAACATACATACTACATACTTCTCCCCCTTTTGACATCATCAAAAAGAGGTATACAAAAGTAGGCCTTATCCTCATCGGTGTTGTCATCTTCGCGAACTCTCGTGGAAACGAACCTCTGAGCTACATAGTAGTCAAGTGTCACCACAGTAAGATAACGCATGTCACGACCCTATCGTCGAACGTCCCTCTACAGGCCGCGCACCTCATGAGTAAGAGCTATCAGGATGAGCGTGCTAGAGGAGAGGGTGCTCTAGAGGTAGGAGGATGTTGTGGGTGGGGTTCCTCCCCTTGAGTGTGATCAGTATCCATGGCATCAGAAGGGACATCTTCAGGGTCTCTGACACCTCTCTGACCTCGTGCAATGCATTTTCTATGCAAGATGTCAGACATGATAGTATCCAAAGCCCGAGCGAGAATAAATTCCTCATCATGAGGAATGATTACTCCAAAGCGGACAAGGATCTTAGTAATCTAGGAGTCAAAGTACAAAGAATGATTTCTAGAAACTCTATTTATAATTTTCTTTTGCATGGTTTCGAGGTGATAGAGAAAATAGTGTGGGAAGCTAAGATGGGAACAATCATGAATACTGAGACAATAGAAAAAGAAAAGATCAAAATGTTGAACTTCATTGAAATGTCCAGAGCGAGGGGTTATGATATGAGTCAAGATATGATGTGCTACCTTAAGTTCAGGAGGGAGATGTTTGTGGACATCATCGGTCTTATACTAGGAAGCGTGGCCGCCAAACACTAGCTCCACCATGGCTTGAATGGTCGGAGAACCAAGAGGCAACGAGTGGATGGCAGAAGAAACAAATCCTGTAGTGGTTTCTCGTTGCGGGAATCCAAAGATGAGACAAAGGACAATGGGGTCGACAGTGATGCGATGTCCAAGGACATAAGTTAGGAGGCGATCTTTCTCAATTGTCATGTTGACATAAAATAGACGGATTAAGCGAGGACAGACACGTTCGAATAGGGTCACGAGAGGATACCAACCAATATCAAAAAACATTTCTTGTATGTCAGGCATATCAAGAGAGACCCAACCAATAGTAATTGCACTATAAGAAATTAGGTCATTAGCGAAGAGATATGTAATCCTTAAAAGTTATCATCTTGACGTTAATACTCATCAACGACAAGAAAAAATTGGTCGCGGCTCTTTGCTATAGAACCCGCCGCTAAAAATTTTTAGCGTCCAGTGTGAATAACTGGCCGTTGATTCTTTTTAAGGGCCACTATAATCCTCTTCCCTAAAAATTCAATAGCAACTAGTATGCCGGTCCCCTATATAACTTATAAGAACCACTCACCTAGTCGCTAAAGACATTATTTATGTGTTGGAATAATTTTTTTAAGAGACACTTTCTTATCGCTATTATTATTATTATTATTATTATTATTATTATTATTATTATTATTATTATTATTATTATTATTATTATTATTATTATTATTATTATTATTATTATTATTATTATTATTATTATTATTATTTGAGAACAAATATATGATCGTCAATACATTTTTAAAATTTTAAAATTCAAACATCAAGTATCAAATCAATTATTCATATAATATTCAACTCAAATATTCATATGCAACATCCAACATTTTAATTCAAATGTTCACAAAATTTCAAATAACTCTTCTAAAGAACATGTTCAAGAACATATAGCAAGACTTTTCTTCCAATAATCTTCCTTTCTAATTCAAAGAACATTCATAAAAAATCTGTAAAATTAAAATGAAAATTAATTTTAATAATAACTGAAAATAACTTTACTTAGAAGAAATTGAGATTGTGTACTCACCAACCAAAAATTCTAATTCGCCAAACAATCATTCTTGCTTCAAAAGTGGGCTATAATTTGATTAAAAATTTATTAGAATAAAAAATATTAATAGCACATAAAATAAAAATTAGATTTTTTTATACTTACTAACCTTATGCTTCAGGTGATTGTTCACAAGATTGTGGTGTTGTTGAATTTTGAGCATTAGATTGTTGACTATGCATGAACTCCATCAATTGTTGCAATTGACCTTTCATAGAAGCTACACATTCCTTTAGTAGTTTGTTTTCTTCAGTAGTTTTACGTAACTTATCCAATAATTCATGCTTCGAAGAACTATTTCCTTTCATTTCTTTTACCGTAATCCTACCATCAAAGCCAATCATATGACTACATTTTTTAGGACCAAAACATCGCTCTACTACTTCTATTGCGGGAAGTGTAGGTTCTGCTTGTACAATCTCTTGTATTTCAACCTTAAAAAAAATAAACTCATATTAATAAATATTTCATGAAGATCAAATGAAAAACTATTATTAAACATACATATCTTTCAATGGTCTCTAGTTCAATGTTATTTTTTCTTGCGTCTCTCAAAAAAAATAGTTGCAACATCCTATGGGTTACCATCCTTACTTCCCTTTACATAAAAGACAATGAGATATTAAGTAAAAAAATGAAAGAAAAGAATATTAATATTTAATATTAAGATATACTTGATGATAAATGAACTCTCTAAAAGGTTTGCTGCAAACGCGGTGTGACATAATTAATTTTGCTCTATTTCTTGTATTCCTTTCACTTGCATCCTATATTAACATATAACATACACAATAATATTATATATAATATAAATATCATAGTAAAAATCATAATCATTATAATTTTATCAAATAATCATACCTTAAAACTTTTACTATTATAATACTCTTTAACAAGCCATTCCCAATCTCTTTTGTCTAATCCATCAGGCACATTCTCCAAAGCTTGTTGAAGTGGTTGATCTTTCACACATTTAAAGTGCATGGTTCCTCTCCATTTTTGTCATAATTCTTTCATATGTCCCAAAACATTCTCACGATGAATGTCCATGTCATAACTTTCAAATTTTTCCTATACAAATTAATTCACAAAAAATATTTATATATTTACATGGGAATTGAGTTCACAACTTTTTTTTTGTAAAAATAAACAAGATTGAGGTGGCCAAACGTGCATGACATATGTAAAAGGAAGAATAACCAGAGATGCTTACAACAACTTTGTTACCATTTAAGATTGATATAAAAAGACATATATGTGGTTAGACATCTAATGGTGCTTACGGAGACCAAAATAAAGGAGCATACCTTAGCAAAAAGGACTCTAAGACCAAAATAAATGGGCTCCACATATAGCTTTTGCTGCAATCAGTTATGGAGAAGTGCAATATATCTCCTTTGTGTGCGCGAGGATCGTGGCATCCACACACACAGAGGCCTTTGTCTATCGTGGCACTCCTCACGCACATAGAGGCAGCCTCTATGCATGAACAGGCAACGATTGGCCTCCTCACGCAGAGGCCGGCGACCTCAGCGGCCGCCTCTTGGGTAGAGGCGAAGAGGCGACCCCGGCAGCTGCATCTCGCGCAAAGGCGGCGACCGGGATCGCATCTCACGCAGAGATGACCGTCAGCGTCGCCTCTCACGCAAGGGCAGCCGTCGGGGCCTCCTCTGGCACAAAGCTGTCCATTCAGGCCACCTCGCGCACGAGACCATCTGCCATCAAGTGCCCACCTCATGCGCAGTCCGACGGTCGCCTCTCGCTGCCAAAGTCTGTCGGCGAGAAGAAGAAACAAGAGGGAAGTGACGGGTCACATACCTTCTTCAGCATCATCTGTTGCCGAGGGATGAAAAAAGTAAAAAAAAAATAGGTTAAAGTTTAATTAACCTAATTCTCTTCTAAGCATGCAAATTTTTTCTTCACTTAAGAGCTTGGTGAAGATATTAGCTCATTGCATTTCAGTGGCACATATTCAATTGCAATATTTTTGTGATTCACGTGGTCTCTAATGAAGTGATATATTACGTCAATATGTTTAGTTCTTGAATGATTTATTGGATTTTTTGGCACTTGTATTATCACGTTTCATGGGGACACTTGTACAGACAATGCCATTGTCAAGTAACTATTGTTTGACCCACAAAATTTGTGTACAACAGTCGTCGGCAATAATGTATTCGGCCTCGGCAGTAGAGAGAGCAATCGAATTTTGTTTCTTGCTAACCCAAGATATGAGGGAGCTCTCAAGAAAATAGCACATCCCACTTGTGCTTTGCCTATTAACTTTGCACCCAGCAAGGTCGACATCGGTATAAACATGTTGATCAAAAGTTGAGTTCTTATCATACCAAATGTCTAAATTGTAAGTGTTTTTAAGGTATCACATGATTCTTTTAACGACCACTAAATGAGATTATTAGGTGCATATTAGAATGTAGCACACAAGCACACAGTAAACATAATATCAAGCCTTGATATAGTTAAATAGAGTAAATTACTAATCATACATCTAGATTTTTTTTATCAACTCCCTTGTCATTTTCATCCTTATCAAATTTGGTTGTCCTGCTCATTGGAGTAGAACTTGATTTTTGCAATCATCATTCCAAATTTCTTCGACAATTCTTTTGTATAATTTTCTTGACTTACAAAGATCTCGTCCTTAGTTTACTTCACTTATAATCCTAAAAAGAATGTAAGCTCACTTACAAAACTCATTTCAAATTCCCTCTGCATAAGAGACTCAAACTCTTTACATAGGATTTTGTTAATGGCACCATAAATTATATCATCCACATAAATATGCACTATTAAAATATTATTTTTCATATGCTTTAATAATAGTGTGGTGTCAACTGTCCCCTTTTGAATTTTGTTTTCAATAAAAAAACTACTTAATCATTTGTACCAAGCTCTTGGAGCTTGCTTTAGTCCATAAAAAACTTTTGAAAGTTTAAAAACATGGTTCAAAAAATTAGGATTTTCAAAGCCAATTTTACATCTTAGGATTTTCAAAGCCAATTTTACATCCATTTGAAAAAGTTTAGCATAAACTTCTTCGTTTATGAAACCATTTAAAATTATTGATTTTACATCCATTTGAAAAAGTTTAAAATCTTTAAAATAAATGAAAGCTAAGAGCAAGTGAATAGCTTCAAGTCATGCAACATGAGCAAAGGTTTCATCAAAATCAATTCCTTCAACCTATGAGTAACATTTGGTCACTAATCTAGCATTGTTTCTCACGATGATAACATTTTTATCTAGCTTGTTTCGAAATACTCATTTAGTTCCAACAATGATCAAATGGTCTTTCTACTAGCCCCAAACTTGGTTTCTCTCAAAGTTATTTAACTCCTCATGCATAGCATTTATCCAATTTGGATCATTTAATGCATCATATATGCAGGAAGGTTCAACTTGAGAGAGAAAAGCATAAAAGGCACATAAATTTTTAAAAGAGCATCGAGTTTTGATTCCATCACCTATATTCCCAATGACTTTCTCAACTGGATGTGATGAATCATTTCTCCAATTCTTGAGTATTACTTGTGGCTTGTATGATCATCAATTCTTTCAAGATTTTCTGCTTGTTTTACATTTTGATTTTTCTTTTCTCTTTCACCACATTCTTCATGAGATGGGCTTTCTTTCAATTGTGCTTGTTCTAATTTTCCTGTTATTTCAAACTCCTATGGATCATCTTCACCAACACATATGCTCAAAACAAAATCATTAGTCTCATTAAATTTAACATGCATGAATTATTCAATCAAAAGAGTTCTTTTATTATATACTGTATATGCTTTGATTGCACTAAAATAGTCAAGAAAAATAGTATCATCACACTTAGCATCAAATTTTCCTAACTTGTCTTTATTCTTCAGCACAAAACACTTGCAACCAAAAACTTTGAAATACAAAATATTTGGTATTTTTCCATAAATGAGCTCAAAACAAGTTTTCTTTGTTATGAGTCTTATTAAAATTCTATTAAATACATGGCATGAGGTGTTCACAGCTTAGCTTCTGGCCAAATATATGTAGAAATAATACTTTCATTTAAAATTGTTATTGTCATTTCTTGTATAGTCCTATTTTTCTTGCAACAACTTCATTTTGTTGAGGTGTTCTAGGTGTAGAAAAATTATGTGAAAACTCATTTTCTTCACAAAATAACTCATATCAAATTCTCCACTATGATCACTTCTAATTTTTTAGATTTTTTATCAAATTCGTTTTGTACTCTTTTTGCAAATTTCAGAAAAATATGAAAATTTTCATCTTTATGAGTAAGAAATAAAGTCCATGTAAAATGCGAGTATTCATCCACAAGTACAAAAATATATCTTTTTCCACCTAGACTTGAACAACTGGACCAAATAAATCTAAATGTAATAGCTTTAGAATTCTACTAGTACTAATAAGGTATTTTGATTTAAAGGAACTTTTTGTTTATTTTCCTTTTAAACAAGAATCATACACAATATTTTTCTCAATTTTTATTTAATGTAATCCTCTCAATAGTTCATTTTTAGAAAGCTTCTTTAATAATCTAAAAGTCACATGACCAAGTCTTCTATGCCATAAGGTTGAATCATCATGCAATGCACTTTGTAGTTTCTAAGTCTTTAAAGTCAATTTTATATATGTTATTGTGTTTAAAGTCAATGTGCAGTAAATTTTTATTTTTATTTAGTATTATACATTTTTCTTTTTCAAATTTTACTAGAAAGTTTTTATACGAAGTTGACTAATACTAATTAGGTTATGCTTCAAATTATCTACTAGCCATACATTTTTAAAAAAAGATTTTACATTTTTACCAATCTTACCTATATCGATAAACTTTCCGCATTGTCACCAAAAGTCACAATTCCTCCATTCATCTTTTCTAATATGACAAAATTTGATGCATTCCTATTATGTGTCTTGAGCAGCACTGTCCAAATACCATTTGCTTTTCTTTTTTTTTCTTGATGCTTCCTAAAAAAAATAGGCACAAAAATTTATCTTTTTGCTACCCAAACTTATTTGGGTCAATCTTGGAACCAGATCTTCTTCATTCTACTATCTTTTTTTTCTTTTCTATATAATGTTGCATTCAAAAGAATAATGATCATGCGCACCACAATGAAAACAAGACAATTTTGAATTGTGCATACATGACAAGAAATTTGTGATTTTTCGATGGCTATATCCTTCACAAAAGCATCGTTGCAAACATGGATTTCCGATGGCTTTTTCGGCAGTAAAATGTCAGTCGAAAACTTAGCCATTGGAAACAATTATCAACAGTCCTTTAATATTTCTTTGAAACTTTAGGCGAACGTTTGTGACTACTATGTTGCCTTCTGAAGTTTCGACGGGCACCATCAGACGAAAGCTTCGAAGGCTGCTGTTCCTTCATAATTTTTTACGGATAATACCTGACACAACTTGAGAAAGAAGAGCTTCCCTTCGAAGCTTTTGACGGATATTGTCGTCGGAAGCTGCTATGCAGCTTGCCGAAATTGGCAGTTACCGGTTGTCTCCTTTCGAAACATCCGATGAAAGTTTCGACGGGTGGTTTGCCTTCGGTATTGTTGACGGTTGGTTCCCATAAAAACTTTGAAGGAACGATTCCCTTCAAAGGTTTCGACAGGGCTTCCCTATCGAAAGGTTCGAAGGAGTCACCTCCTTTCAAGCTTCCGACGGGGCTGACCGTCGGTAGCTCTGAATTTCTTTTTTTAAAAAAAGGATTCCGACGGGATTGGCCCGTCGGAAACATTTGGATTTTTAAAAAAATAATCATAAAAACAAACTGTTCATAATACATGAAGGCTCAAACATAGGAAAGAAAGGCATAATGGTTCATAACACATAATGCCATCGACAAAACTGATCACAATACAAAAAGAACTTTACATAATACAAAATTGTTCATAATTCAAACAAAACTGTACATAATAAAAAAACTTTTGATCATACAAACATAATTACTCAAAACACATAAAGTAAACATACAAAACTGGCCATCTTCGACCTCCATAACGACATAGGATGCATTACAGACCTGCAATCGTTGAATAACAAGGTAAAGTAAGAAGATGTAAGCCTTAACAAGGTTGTGAAGGTTGAAGAAAAACAAGATGTTTCCTCATTAGCAAGGAAACATAAAATGGCTGGCAGAAACAAAACACGGATGTTAAATGAAAAACCAAAAGCGGAACAATCTAGCACAAAACAAAAGGAGGTACGGTGGGAAATCTCTTCACCTTAGTCCTTTCTTCACAATTGTTGTAAATTTCTTTTTCCCGACGCAAATCTGATGGCTATATTAATCAACAACAGAAGTCGGTGTAAAATATAAGTTGAGTTCTATCCTTATTTTCATTCCACAATATTTATGTCACTATACTTGTGGTTGGTCATCAAATATAAGAAGTTTACAAAAATATACTTATGACCTTAAATAATGAACATACAGTTAAAAAAATGCAGAGGGGAGTCTCACTCAAGATGGAAATTCCCTCAAGACCAGCAAAATAATGTGGCTTCCCAATTCACGTTTCCTCTGTGCATCCCTACAAACATATAACAACGACAAATTTTGGGTCATTTTCTATCCATCTAAGATGTACAACATGAACAAGACTGTACAATAAAAGAACATGCTACAACATGGTGGTAAGATAAATATGTAGTCAAATGTACAGATATATAGGGGTCCACATGTAGCACTAAGACTCCCGTGACAAAAGAAAAGAAAAATCCCAAGATAGCAATAAGACTCCTGTGACATGCATTAGGACTCTTATAACTTAACAGAAAGGAAATAACAACTCTAATAGCATTAGGACCCTTAATACAAATAAACTAAAAAGGGACTTAATAATTTTAACAGCATTAGGACTCTTAACAGATTCTTCAAATTTGAATCAAACTAAGTTATACAGATAGAGCAGCAGAATTCTCTCTTTTCTTGCCAATCGACGTCACAAATACTCCCAAGATATAAAAGAAAACTAAAGTTTCTTATGTGAAATTAAATGTGATACCAACTATCCTAAAAGTTTAAACCTTTAAGGCGTCATTTGAGGAACCAGGGCAGAACCGCGCCTTTGTTCCGCTCGGTTCCACCAAACACCCCCCTCCCGAAACTGATTCCGGGGCGGGAACGAATGGGTGGAACCGGGGGGTCAAGTGACCCCGATGTGGAACCGAGAGTTCTTGGCTTTTTTTTTATGTGAGGGTTTGTTTTTTTTTTAAATCCATTTTCTTTTTTTCTTTTTCTTTTCTCCCATGCCATATCTTTCATAAAAATATATTATTTAATAAACATAAAATAATTTTAATAAGGGATTACTATAATATTATTTATTACTTATTATTTATATTTCATTAAATATAATTAATTAATAAAAATATTTTTTTATTTAAATAATATTTTTTAACAAAATTTTTCCCATAAAAATTTAACTTATAATTTTATTTTAATTATTAATTAAAATTCTACTTTATAATTATAATAATTATTTTTAATTCAAAACTTATCAAAAATTTATTCACATCTACTTTTTTTCTATCACATCAATCGTCTTATTCCTCGTAATCAAATTCTATTCCAACCAAACACAATCCGAATTAATTTATCAATTTAACTATGCACTGAGAACTTAAGAGGAACAAATGTTCCGTTTCCAAATGACCCCTAAGAAAATTAGGGGCATTAAGGAGTTTTCAAGTCAGGCCATGCTAATACCATGAAATGAGATATGTTGTCACCTATCCTAAAAGCTTAATTCGTTGGGAAGCAACATCGTTATATTTGTAAGCTTTTTTTTTTCTAAACTAACAGAATCTTGTCAATTAAGCTACCTATCACATGAAACACATTGATAAATTCGAAAGACATAAAGTAATGATAACAAGAAAATTACTGACCAATTTTGTGTATGGCAATCTAGGACCATTTTCAGAATAAATAAACCACCAGACGAGGACCCTGCTATAGTCGCAAGACCAACATACACTGCATCAAGAAAGATCATTAACAAAAACCATGCACGAAATACAGAGTTAGGGTATAAATACACAGTAAGGAAACATGCAGGAAACAACACTGTCATAATCTTTTGTATACCTTTTGAGGTACAGTCTGGAAAAGTGATTTAAAAAGTTATCACCCACTTTGAGTTCCTACTGTACATTTTACCTACTTTGAGTTCCTATTCCAACACCTGTTTGTATTTATCACAGGGAAACAATGCTCCCAAAACCTTTGTACATTTTACCTATGTTCTAAAAATTTTATTTTGAAGGATCCAGTTGGAAAATATGAATAATAAACATGTTAACAATGAGAACAAGAAAGAACAAAAGAGACAATTGGCGGCTGAAATTGATTACGAAAAAAATGAAATAATAAAAGAGGGGAAAATGAATGGAGAAAAAAGATAATGGAGATACATGTAAACTTTAGATATGTTAGAGAAAGGATTAAAAGAGAATTCTTCTATCCATCCGACACATTTCTGTTTATGTTCTTGTCACATTTTTGGCAAGTTGCTACTAGTAGAATAAAGTGATCTTGGAATCCTAAAATCACTGAGATTTGAGTATTTACAGGAGAATCAGAAAAACTAAACAAAATAATACAAATAGAGCACAGTCTGAAAAGTTAATGTTATCATGTCTGGCATACCTCAAATAACTAAGTAATAGAAAAAAATATATCCAATAACTATAGCTTTATTAACCTGAGAACGCAGAAAAGCAAATAATAAAAAAAACTTAAGGAATATAACTAGGTTAGATTGTTTTTTTCCTAATGGAAACATACTTTGCCAGGCTTAGTTATGAAGACGTTAGTATCTTGTTTGTTGAAGCCAATTCTGTAGCCGGCAAGCCATCAGTAACCAAATTTACACATATCAGTTGAACTTATAAAATGATATGGTAAACAAGATGCAATTTGGAAAGCAAAACTGAGAAAGAGTAAAGATTAGGTAGTAATAAGAAGCAATATATCAGGTCCATAATCAATGTCCACATACTGCGTCAGCAAGTTTTATTTTTTAAAAATGGGAAAGGATTACTAGGAAGATGGTAATCATCCAATAATTCCATTAAGGCCAGCAGAAGGCCAAGAAAACAAAATGACAACCTCAAAGACTTCATTATTTGTTTGTAACATTAAGAAATGTGATGTGATATGCTCAGATTATCTGAAGCTCTCACAAATACCATTTGCATGGCAAAACAGAATATTTTCATTGTTGCTTTATGAACAGTTTTATTTAGAATTAGTGAATAACCACAATTTCTGAACAAGATTCATCAAGACTTGTCTTCTTAACACATATTTCAGCTAGAGTTGTATAACTATGTAACTGGAATATCAGGGATATGGCAGAAGATTGACACAAACAGCATGTTACTATTCTTTAAAAACACCAAAAAATCGATAAGGTTACAAGAAGTAATGTATCAGGCATTCCAAGCACTGCAGCAATAAAATAGAAAAGATCATATATCTGATGAACTGCTTTGTGTTATCGTATATAGCTCATCCTTCTACAACAGCCTGTTCAAAACCATATCTACAATAAATGACAACAGAAAAAAGCAAGATATGTCTAATAAGATATAAGCACCTCTATTACAATTGATCGGAAGTCATCTTAATTTCAAGACATACCGCAACTACTGAAGCAAAGTTATCATTAGCTAATACCATATCTGAGGCACTCTGTAAAAAATATAATATATTGTGAATAGTTCGAAAGTTAAGAACTAAGGGTTGTTCTATGAATTTTTCAATTCAAAATTCCAATTCCGAATACAAGTAAAAACAAGAAAACAAGTCAGGTTGACAGTGGATACTGAGATTTAAGCCAAAATACCTTAGCAACAGCTGTTCAGATCCCATTGCAATTCCTATATCGGCTCTCTTCAATGCAGGCGCATCATTCACACCATCACCAGTCAACCTTCACTACAATATTATAAACACAAATCTTCTTTTTTTTCTTTTTGGAAGGGTAGCATTTTCTATATTGAAAATGAATCACTTCTTGCTAAATGTCTTGCACTAAGTAATTTAGAAAGAAATCATCTTTTTTTTCTGAGGGAAGAAGGGATTGACTACATTAATAAAAGGAAGTGCACATAAGGGACACAAAAGACAACAAACATCATAAGCAGATTATATTACAGTTGAAACACAGAAAAGGTCATCATTTTCACTTCATGGAAAATATGAACACATTATGGAAGGATTTATTTAGGAACTTCATGAAAGACATTCTAAGACAAAACCACGTAAAAGCAAAGAGTTTTATAGAAGCTTATCTGAGTAACTCAGCTGGCCTAGTTTGTATAAACAACTGGAATCAAAATATAGCTTTACAACATTAAATTGATATCAAAGGGAAATCTTAAAACACTGGTGCACACACAAGACAAATATCTAAATGAATTCTTGAATCATACCTTTTTTCAAAAGAATTATAATCAAGACCTTTCTTATTGGATACCATCCTAGAGCCACTAAACGTAACATCTAACATTTTCCTGCCATTTGTAAATTTTTGAACATTTTCTTATAATTCTTTTCCTTTTGTGATTAATATTTCTATCTCATTTCTTTAAACTAATGCATGTATTCAAGTTGTCATTTTTCATTTTTAGTTCATCAATTTGAAATTCCAAACTCAAATTCTCAACATTCAATATGCACTTTCTACATGTATCATATTGCTTATGTTTTTCACTTTCAACATTTTCAAAATATGCTTTCAACTTATCATGCTTCTTTTTTATGAGCCATATTTTTTAATAAGTTTTCTGAATTAATTATACATATCAAATGTACTCAATTCATCACTTAATGAGTTAAAATATACATCTTCATTTGCTATGAGGCAGAGATAAACTTCATCTTCATCACTTAAGGAAGAGATGTCTTCTACCTATTCACTCTTGTCCCAAGTCACTTGAAGAGCCTTCTTCTTCTTCTTTGAAGATTTCATCTCTTTGCTCTTTCTTACAATGTTTGGACACTCGTTCTTATAATATATAGTCTTTTTGCATTCAAATAAGTAATTTTATTTTTACTTGTTGGCTTTCTTCTGAATAATTCATCTTTCTTTCTTTGCTTGACAAATCTCAAATACTTGTCTAATTTTCTTGCATAAAGTGCTAACTTTCTTTCATCAATTGTTTCTTCGTCTTCACTTGTTTCTTCTTCACTTGTTTCTTCTTCATCAATTTTTACCTTTAAAGTTGGGGCCTTCTTCTTTGTGACATTTGCATCATCGTCTTCTTTTATTCATATCTTATAAGTTAATAATGATCCTATGAGATCGTCGAAATCTAGCTTGTTTAGATCTTTTTATTTTATCACCGTTCTATTTGTGTGCTATTTTGAAGACGATGACTTGATAAACTTTTTTGTATGATCGAAAGCACCAAGAGGAGGGGTGAATTGGTGTTTTAAAATCTTTTTCAAAAATTACTTTTGGAAAATTACTAAAACGATCACAAGCAAATAATAAAAAGAGGAGCAAGAAAGCAAACACAGTGAGTCACGATATGTCGGCCCCAACTCTTTGGCCTACGTCCCCGCTCTGACTTCTCGACCTCGAGACCGTCGGAGATCCACTATCTTTCTCTTTTCTTGTAGGGAGAGAACAACCATTTTTATACCACATGTCTTCTTCTCCGCTCAAGAGGTAAGACACTCCTCTTTTACAATGAGCTTTCAATCTTTTCTAGATCAGAGAATAAGAATTCCCTCTGTCTCTCTTCTTTTACAAAATTTTCGCACTCAAAGTTTGAAAGAGAAAAGGGAAGAACTTGCAAATTTGGGCTCAAAAACTTAATACTCTTTTTAATAGTCTTGCTTGCTTGGATAAGTTTTCTTTGGGCTTTGGCACTCCTTTTATAGTCTTGTACAGGTGAGAATCTCGTTCAGATAATTTTTCATGATTTTCTCCTCGAAAAATAGCCGTTACTGTTCATCTGACACTGTGACCGGTCGACCGCATTAATGGGCCGGTCGACCGGTCAATATGATTATTGCAGAATATTTGTTGCCTTCTTAAGCTGTCCGGTCGAATCGGTCCTTCGGTCGACGTTTCGACCGATATAGTCTCGACTTTTTCTGAAGTTCACCCTTTACTGTTCGGTCGATCGGTGCAACGATCGGAACATCAACCGGTACAGTCTCGACATTTCTTGAATTCGTCCCTGAGCTGTTCGGTCGATCGGTGTAACGACCGGATTGTCTACCCGTACAGTTTCGACATTTCTTCTGCTTGATATCGATCGACCGGTCTTCATAGTCGGTCGACCGATCAATCGACCGATCGGATCCTGAAATTGTGTTTTCATCATTTCAATGGGCGATTTTTCTTGCAACTAAAATCATATCAATTCTACACCTACATATCATCACTTGAGCATATATTAGTGTCTTTTATGTCCAATTTGATTTATTATCATCAAAACATGAGATTCAACAATCTCTCCCTTTTTGATGATGACAAACGAATTGAACGATAAAGAGATAAAAGAAATGAATTGTAGGTTAAGATAATAAGTAATGAGCATGCTCCCCCTACATTCATGCATCATTCACCTTTTCTCTCCCTAAATAATTGGCCTTTATATCGTTATAATAATATAGAACAATGTGAATATTATAACGTCAGAATAAAAAACAACATAGATATGGAATTCAAATAAGGCATAAATATGGTAAACAAATTATCACATTACATCCATAATCACTAGTACACCATATGTTCATGCACTAACAAATGTGACTACAGTCACGACAAAATGGTGCATGACAAGCATCAAACATATAGATATCAAACTATACATCGAACATTGTCCCATCCTAACTTATCCCCCTTTTGACATCATCAAAGAGGGAGGTAAGACACATATATCTCATCGGGACTATCATCATTCCGAGCTACTGGCGGAACGAATCCCTGTGATGCATAGAAAGCCTGTAGCAACCCAATAAGATAATGAGAATCACGCTCCATCCATCGAAGACGATGATCCATCTTGATCACACGATGATCAATGATAGCCACCTGCTGTGATAAGGCTGTGAAATCATATGCATCATAAGAGCCCGAGGGAGCGTGCTGGGATGATCCAATATGCTCAGAGGGCGTCGAAGGAGGAGGGAAGCTAGGACCAGCCTCCGGTGTGGCCTGAGTGTCCATCGGCGCTGGCTCGCCATTTGTAGTATCATCTCTATCATCAGAATCTAGCGCTGCCTGCTCACTGAACCTAAGACCTTTTCAGTGTAAAGTCCCGGAACCAATGATGTCAGTGGGACGAGGTCGAATGTACTCCTCGTTAGCAAGGATCTCGACACCAAAGTGGAGTAAGATCTTCGTGATCCAAGCACCAAAATAAGTGGTGTCGTCTACGAGCAGCAGAAGAGATCATCTGAAAGGTGTAATTCATGTGATAGAAGACATAATGACCGAAATGAAGAAATGAGGCATCACGGATGTAGAGACAATGAAGAAAGAAGAGATCAAAGTGAGTGACCTCGGTATAGTGCCCGATTCTAGGAGTGATCATACGGCTGAGGTGATGTGCCATTTTCATGATTGAATGAAGATGTCGATAGGCAGTTTCGACGATATAGTGGACGTCCTATCTAGCAAAGATCGTACGAATGCCATCCGCGATAGGAAGATAATCGGAAGGCCGACCATGAATGACGAATGAATAAAAGTCAAGTAAGGGGCACGCAATGCCAAAGATGCGACAAAGATGGTCCGGATCAAAGCGAATAGGCATACCAAGGACATAGGTGATGACGGCCTCTCGAGTTATTGTCATGTTTGCATAAAAATGACGAACAAGACGAAGATACCCACGCTCTGTGAGAGAGAAGTGGCAACCAACCAATGGTGGCGAACATCTCTTGAACATCTGAAATGTTCAGAGCATCACAATCAATGGTATAAGCACGTCGGACTTCGTGAGAGGCGTACAAGAGTAGGAGAAGGGCGACAGTGGTCGTCGAGGGCGATTGAGTGCTGAAGTCGAAGGAGAGAAGGGGGCGGCCAGTCGCTGGAGTGGCCGGCGGTCGTAAGGTTCGCCGGAAGGGAAAAGATGGTCGGGCGATCGCAGTATGTGCGAGTGGTCGAAGGGTTAGGGCGATGGTCGAGGAAATAAGGGAAATGAATCGATCGGTCGGGCGGTCGATTTGATATATGTGTACAATTTTGACATATACCGGTCGACCGATCCAACTCAACGGTCGACCGGACAGTTGTTTAAGAGGTGAATAGTCAATCGGTCAATGAATGTCAGTCGGACCAGTTACATACCGATCGATCGGTCTTTTCCAGTCGGTCAATCGGTCATTCCATTTTGACTAATTTCTCTGCCTTTATCAAAGTTTTCACTATTAAAATCATGTTCCAGAGATATATGTCATACAAATGTAAGTGTTGTGTAACACTTTTTAATGTTTAATCCATGTCAAAAATGATTTTGTATAACCAAGTCACTTTTACTTAATTGATATGCGATCAAGAGGTAATCATTCCTAACTCCCTTCTAAGCATGCAGAACCGTTCTTCACTTAAGGATTTTGTAAATATGTCTGTAAGTTGAACTTCAGTGGACATATGTTCAATGGCAATGTCTTTAAGAGTCACAAGTTCTCTAAAGAAATGATATCACAAATCGATGTGTTTAGTCCTAGAGTGTTGAATTGGATTTTTTGTCATTTCTATAGCATTTGTGTTATCGTACTTCATGGGTACATTGAAACAATTTACACCGTAATCAAGCAATTGTTGATTTACCCATAGTATTTGTGCACAACAACTATCGGCGGCTATATATTCGGCATCAGGAGTAGAGAGTGCGATGGAGTTTTATTTCTTACTAGCCCATAAAATAAGTGAGCTATCAAGAAAATAAGACATCCCACTAGTGCTTTTTTTATCAACTTTACACCCTGCAAAATCTGCATCGGTGTAGGCATGCAATACAAATGGGGAATTTCTATCGTACCAAATGCCTAATTCACATGTATGCTTTAAATAGTGCATTATTCTTTTGACCGCAATTAAATGTGATTCTTTGGGGGCGAATTAAAATCTAGCACACAAACATACATTGAATATTATATCTAGTCTAGATGCTGTTAAGTAGAGCAAACTACCAATCATACCTCTGTACCATTTTTTTATCAATAGACTTGTCTTTTTCATCTTTATCCAATTTTGTAGTAGTGCTCATAGGTGTAGTATTCGGCTTGCATTCGTTCATTCTGAATCTTTTAAGCAACTTCCTTGTATATTTTTCTTGATTGAAAAAAATTCTTTCTTTGGATTGTTTCACTTGTAGGCCTAGAAAGAAGTTAAGCTCTCCTACAAGACTCATCTTAAATTCTTTTTGCATAAGAGTTTCAAACTCTTTGCATAGACATTCATTAGTAGCACCATAAACAATATCATCAACATAAATGTGAACTATTAAAATATTATTTTTAAAATATTTTAAAAATAATGTGGTATCGGCTTTCCCTTTTTTAAAATTATTTTTAATTAAAAATGAACTCAATTTTTCATACCAAGCTCGAGGGGCTTGTTTCAATTTATAAAGAGCTTTTGAAAGTTTAAAAACATGACGGGAAAAATCTGAATTTTCAAACCCTTAAAGTTGTTCAACATAAACTTCCTCATTTATAAAACCATTCAAGAAGGTCGATTTAACATTCATTTGAAAAAGTTTAAAACCTTTATAACATGAAAAAACCAAAAGCATTTGAATTGTCTCAAGTCTAGCAACGAGAGCAAAAGTTTCGTCAAAATCATTCCCTTCAATTTGTGAGTAACCCTTGGCCACTAATCTATCCTTTTTTCTCACAATGACACCATTTTCATCTAACTTGTTTCGAAAAACCCATTTGGTTCCAATGATGGGATGGTCCTTAGGTCTTTCCACAAGTTTCCATACTTGATTTCTTTCAAAATTATTTAATTCATCATGCATTGCATTTATCCAATTCGGATCTTCAAGTGCTTCATCTATATTGCTGGGTTCAAAGTTAGCAAGAAAAGCAAAAAAAACACATAAATTTTTCAAGGAGTTTCTAGTTTTTATACATTCATTTATATTACCTATAATTTGTTCAGGTGGATGTGATGAGGCATGTCTCCAGTTTTTTGGAATGATTTGTCTCTCCTCAATTCGAAGTTCTTCCATTTCTCCCACATTTGGAGTATCAACTTTAGCTTCTTTCTGAGTCATCATGTTGCACATCATCAAGTTGTCTTTGCACTTTAACTATTTCTTCCTCATCATCTTGTGCTTGCTTGCTCATAAAAAAATCATTAGTCTCATTGAATTTAACATTAATAAACTCTTCAACAACTAATGTTATTTTGTTATACACTCTATATGCTTTACTTGCAGTTGAATAACCAAGGAAAATATCATCATCACATTTTGCATCAAATTTTCCTAGTTTATCTTTGATATTCAAAATATAGTATTTGTAACCAAAAACTTTAAAATAAGAAATATTTGGTTTCTTTCCATACAACACTTCAAAACAAGTTTTCTTCTCAAGATGCCTAAGAAGAATCCTATTAAGAATATAGTATTATGTATTTACTGCCTTGACCAAAAAATACTTTGGCAATTTGCTTTCATTTAAAATTGTTCTAGTCATTTCTTGTGTAGTTCTATTTTTTATTTCTACTATTCCATTTTGTTGAGGTGTTCTAGAAGTGAAAAAATTATGAGTAATTCTATTTTCTTCACAAAACAATTCAAATTTATGATTTTGAAATTCTCTTCCATGATCACTTTTAATTTTTGAAATCTTTTGCTCAAATTCATTTTGAATTCTTTTTGCAAATTTTGAAAACATGTTTATTGTTTCATCTTTACTGGTAAGAAAAATAGTCCAAGTGAAACGAAAGAAATCATCAACAATCACAAAAACATATCTTTTTCCTCCTAAACTTACTACATCAATTGGACCAAATAAGTCAAGATGCAAAAGTTCCAAAGGTCTATGTGTACTAATGACTCCCTTTAATTTGAATGATTTTTTTGTTTATTTTCTCTTAAGACATGAATCACAAACATTATTTTTCTCAAATTTAACTTTAGGCAAACCTCTAACTAATTCATGATTTGAAAGTTTATTTAGTAATTTATAGTTTGCATGTCCTAATCTTCTATGCAATAAGTTTATATCATCATGCATAGCACTAAAACATTTTTCATTTTTTATATTATCAAAATCAATCTTGTACACATTATTGTATCTAAAGCACATATGTAAAACTTCATTATTTTCATCTAAAATCAAACATTTGTCTTTTTCAAATTTGACTAAATAGTTTTTATCACATAATTGACTTATGCTAATTAAATTATGTTTTACATTTTCAACTAGCCATACATTTTCCAAATACACTTTGTCATTCTTACCAACATTATCCATGCATATTACTCTTTCTTTGTTATTGTCTCCAAAAGTGACTTTTCCTCCATTTTTCTTTTCCAATGTGATGAAATTTGATGCATCACCGGTCATGTGTCTTGAGCACCCACTATCCAAATACCATTTATCATCATTAAGCTTTGGGGCTTCCTACAAAAAAAGAAATTGAGAATCTCATCTTTTTTATACCCAACTTTGCTTGGGTCCATCTTGGTTAGAAATGATCATTTTCAGGACCCAATTCTTCATCCCTTGATTTATTCCTTTTCTGACTTTGCAATCATATGAATAATGTCCTTCATATCTACAGTGAAAACAAATAATATATGATTTTGCATTACTATGTGATGCTTTAACAAATAAAATTCTTTTGTTATTTTTCTTTTCAAAAGAGTTAAAACCAAGTCCATTTTTTACTTGAAGGCATTCTAGATCCGCTAAGCATAACATCTAACATTTTGCTTCCATTAGATAATTTTTTAATTTCATCTTTTAGATTTTTTATTTCGTTGTTCAAGCATGCACATTTTTCATTTTATTTTTCACATGATGATCTAAGTGTACTATTTTTCAATTTCAATTCTTTAATTAAGAATTCTAAACTAGTGTTTTCTTCACTTAATATGTTAAACTTTTCACATGCTCTAACATCTTTATCTTTCTTTTGCGTATTTTTAAATTCTATTTTTAGATTATTATATTTTTTTTAGGCATTCATATTTATTGATAAGAATTTTAAACTCATTATGCACATTGAAAGATTTACTATCATTAGAGTTAGATTAATTAGATGATACATCATGGCTATTAGTCATTAGACATAGGTAAGCTTCTTCATCATCACTTGAAGAGGTGTTGGAATCATTTTCTTCATCTTCGCTTTCATCCCAAGTTACTTGAAGAGCTTTTTTCTTCCTTCTTGAATTTTCCCCATCTTTTTCCTTTTTGCTCAAATTTGGACATTCATTTTTGTAATGTCCAATCTTTTTGCATTCGAAGCAAGTTATTTGATTCTTGCTTGATGATGATCTTTTCTTGGTAAAGTCATTTCTCTTCTTTTGCTTGGCAAACTTGAGATATTTGTCAAGCTTCTTCGCGTATAGAGCAAGTTTCTTATCATCAAGATCTTCATCTTCTTCACTTGTGTCTTCCTCAACTTTACTTGCTTTCAATACTAGAGTTTTTCTCTTTGGAGTATTTGCTTCTTCATCTTCCTTGATTCCGATCTCATATGTTAAGAGTGAACTTATAAGATCGTCAAAATCTAACTTGTTCAAATCCTTCTCTTCGATCGTGGTCCTCTTTGTATGCCATCTGGAGGAAAAGGACCTGAGAAACTTTTTTACCTTTTGAGAGTTAGTTCTTGGCTCGTCCAAAGAGGCTAAGTCATTCACAATATCATTAAAATGAACAACCATCTCATTTATAGATTCATTTTCATGCATTTTGAAAGAATCATATCGGTGATTTAGAATGTTCGATCTGGATTCCTTAACTTTGTCGGTTCCTTCATGAGTGATAATAAGTTTCTTCTGAATTTCATTAGCACTTGAACAACTAGAAATCCGATTAAACTCCATCGGATCCAAAGCACAATAAAAAATATTTTTAGCCTTCCAATCAAGTTTTACCAAAAATATTTCTCCTTCGATATATTCCAAAGGAGATTTTCCACGTAGATCAACCTTTATGAACGACATCCCACATGTCAATATCAATGGAACAAACTTATGATTGCATCCTAATTTTCTAATATGCAAAATTAGATGCATTAAAAAACGGAGGGCGATTAATTGATTGACCTTCAGAAAAACTAAATCCACTTGATGTCATAGCTCTAAAGACTTTTAAATCTAAAAAATAAGAGCAACCTGCTCTGATACCAATTGTAGGAGCGAAAGCACCAAGAGGGGGGTGAATTGGTGTTTTAAAATCTTTTTCAAAAATCACTTTCGAAAAATCACTAAAATGATCACAAGCAAATAATAAAAAGGGGAGCAAGAAAGCAAACACAGTGAGTCACGATATGTTGATAAGATTCGGCCCCAACTCTTTGGCCTACGTTCCCGCTCCGACTTCTCGACCTCGAGATCGCCAGAGATTCACTATCTTTCTCTTTTCTTGTAGGGAGAGAACAACCATTTTTATACCATACGTCTTCTTCTCCGCTCAAGAGGTAAGGCACTCCTCTTTTACAACAAGCTTTCAATCTTTTCTAGATTAGAGAATAAGAATTCCCTCTGCCTCTCTTCTTTTATAAAATTTTCACACTCAAAATTTGGAAGAGAAAAGGGAAGAATTTGCAAATTTGGGCCCAAAAACTTGAAATACTCTTTTTAATAGTCTTGCTTGTTTGGATAAGTTTTCTTTGGGCTTTGACACTCCTTTTATAGTCTTGTACAGGTGAGAATCTCGTCCAAATAATTTTCCATGATTTTCTCCTCGAAAAATAGTCGTTATTGTTCATCTGGCACTGTGATCGATCGACCGCATTAATGGGTCGGTCGACCGGTCAATATGATCATTGCAGAATATTTGTTGCCTTCTTAAGCTGTCCGGTCGACCGGTCCTTCGGCTGAAACGTCGACCGGTATAGTCTCGACTTTTTCTAGAGTTCATCCTTTACTGTTCAGTCGACCGATGCAACGACCAGAACATCAACCGGTACAGTCTCGACATTTCTTGAATTCTTCCTGAGCTGTTCGATCGATGGTGTAACGACCGAATCATCTACCGGTACAGTCTCAACATTTCTTCTGCTTGATATCGATCGATCGGTCTTCACAGTTGGTCGACCGATCAATCGATCAGTCGGATCCTGAAATTGCATTTTCATCATTTCAATGGGCGATTTTTCTTGCAACTGAGATCATATCAATTCTACACCTGCATATCATCACTTGAGCATAGATTAGTGCATTTTATGTCCAATTTGATTTGTTATCATTAAAACATGAGATTCAACATTTTTCATTTTACGAGTATTAGAGACTGACATTCACAACATCATTAAAGCTTACAACTATACTATTTATAATTTTATAGTTTCATTTTCAAGCATTCTAAAATGATTTAGGAGATTTAACCTAGATTCCTTAACTTTCCTAGTTCTTCATAAGTAATAATGAGTTTTCTCCAAATTTCATTTGTATTCAGACAAATAGAGATGCGATTAAATTCAGTAGTATCTAAAGTACAATAAAGAAAATTTTTTTGCTTTCCAATCCAATTTAACTAAGAGTCTTTCTTCATATTCTACTGGTGATTTTCCTCGCAAGTTAAAATAATTTTCAATTATATCTCAAATATCAATATCTATGGAACATACATATGCATGCATTCTAATCTTCCAATATGCATGATTTGATGCATTAAAAAGTGGAGGACGATTGGTCGAATGGTTGGTTGATTACTGAGAATAAAATTATTTGATGTCATGACTCTTAAATATAATTAAATCTTAATCACAAGAGTAAACCTAGGCTATGATACTAATTGTAGGATCGTAGAATACTAAGAGGGGATGAATTGGTGTTTAATCTTTTTAATCTTAAAATTCCAAGCTTATTCTTTTAGAAGAATGCTAAATGTAATGCAATTAATGCAAAAAGATAATGAAAATAAGATAGAGAGCAACCACAAGATTTGTTGATGAGATTCGGCTCAACTTCTTGGCCTACGTCCCCGCTATGACTCCTCGACCTCAAGACCATCAGAGATCCACTATCGTCTTCTTTTCAAAAAGGAGGAAGGAAACAATTTTACACATGACCACCTTCTTCTCCGCTCAAGAGGAAAGGCGATCATCTTTTCACAAAGGAGCTTTTACGAATACAATTTTAAAAATTTCTCAATCTCTTTTTTTCACAAATGATCACTAGAAGGATTACAATGTAGAGTAGAGAGAAGAAAGGGATCTAGGGCTTTTTCAAGAGAAAATGGTGAAAATGATTTTTCTTGATTGTTTGATTACTTGTGTTCGATCTCATCTCCTTCTCTTGCGTTTTGGACTTCTTTTATAGCATGCTTGACGAGATCTTTCATATTTGGAAGGTAATCAAAAGATTTGATATGAAATATGGCACACCAGATCGCGTCGAGTTCGGTCGACCGATTGACGCGGGCAGTCGACTGATTAAAAGTTTTCCATGTCATTTGAGTTCACTATTTGTTTCGATCGCTTGATTGGCCGATCGATCCTATGTCCGATTCCTTATTTCCATTTGTTTTTAACTCTTTGTTCAATTCGGATCCATAGTTGGTCGACCGGTCCTATGACCGGCATCTTCTGATCGGTCATGCATTCGGTCACCAATCTTATAGCTTTAACAGTTTTATGCTTCTGTTTTCTTCGATTGTTTGTTCGATCGACCGATTTCACAACTTCAATGGTTTTAAACTTCTATCTTCTATGGTCATTCATTTGGTCGACCGGTCTTGTGACCGATCTTATAACTTCAACTGTTTTTAAGCTTCTATCTTCTTCGATTATTTGTCCGGTCGACCAATCCTTCGACCAGTCTTTGACTTCTCCATCGTTTCTTCGTTGACTTTTCTCTTGTTAATCTTGTTCCTGTATATATGTCACTTGACAAGCTCATTAGTAACATTTTTCGGTCAATTATGTTTGTTATCATCAAAACATGAGAATGATACATTATTCAACATGAAACATATTTGATGAACAATTAATAAATATAAAACTGTAGCAGGACCAGAATTCTAATTATATTTTGTAGCTATTGCTTTTATAAGGATAATAATAGGTCATATTCTTAGAAAAAATAGTAAAAGGATGGTTAACTAATATGACCAAATATAATTATGAATAGATACATAATATAAATGTATAAAGATTAAGTGATCATCTTCATATATTCAATAATATGATTTATCTAACTAATCATAGCAGATTTAGAAAAGAGAAACAATAACTGACTATGAATATATAGGGGAGGATTAGTTTCAATTACATTTTTACATGCTCCTAAACATGATAATAGGTGTTGCTTGTATTTATATATCTATTTATTGATGAGGTCTTTCACCTTGTGAATTTGATTCGAATGTGGACGATCGTGTATTATTGAGCGTACCAAAGGTGAGTGAATTACATGATAACATTAAGCGAAGCTCTACTAGCTCCGATAGTCTTACGCCAATTTAAGATGACATCATATGCAATGTGTGCTTTTATGTCATTAATGAAATCAAAATTGAAATTATTTAACATTTGGTTTGATTTCTGGATTTATGATATTTTTCAAAATTTTGTGCTTATGCGAAACACTAGATTTTCTAAATATGAGAAACTCGAACTCTATATTTCTTATATGCCATAGCAAGTGCATTCATATATCATGTCAATTATATCATGCAAAAATTGCCTTGTAGCGAGTTTTTTTTTCATTTCATCGCCGCTTGATTAATTCCAAGTAGGTACGGCAACCATTAGGACAATTCCATGATGACAAATATTAAATTCATAATATATAGTTATACTTTCCTAAACAAGAATATTATTATAGTGATAAATCATTAAGCCTGTGGATGGTAGCAACTCCTAGTCCGCACAACAACTTATTTAGAAATTGTATTGGCCACACACTTTAGATGAGGAATTCTCCTCTTTATACTACTTTCTTTGTAGTTAAAAATAGCAATTGTTTTATCACATCATCTCATACATTTTTTTTTATTTAATGATACGCATGTGGAATATCAATTTTCTTAATTTTTTTTCTTATATTCATGTGCCCTCCATTCACTTAGCTCACAATGTTCACCCCTCGTTCTCTATTCCTTGCATATAATGATTACTAAGTACATTTTATGAAATTCGTGATTGGAAGTAGATTGTGTGATGAAGGAATTAAAGACATACTCTCGGTCCTGTTATTTATCTCTAGCTTTCAAAAAAAAACTTTAAATGTGTTTTAGTTTTTACTTTTGGAAACTTTTTACAAAGGAATCTAGATTTTGTGATTACAGTGTCATATTATAACGTTTGGTTGGATATTTACATTTTTATGTTATTCGATGTTGAGCTGAAATGCTCTTATACTTTATTATCATGCTATGAGTTTTTGTCCCTTTTTATCATATGTGAAAGAAATTTTTGAAAAAATTATGATTAAATTCTTTTTTAATCACCTATTTAAATTTTGAGATAAATAGTATTATTAGTTTACCCCCATGCGGTAGCTTACCGTCGTTGGTCTATCATTGAAAAAGTGTTTAACTATGGTTTTTGAAATTTAAGATAAAAATTACAACGTACTGATACATGTTCCTAGTTGAAATACTTGCACAGAAGAAGTAACATTTTATTTTATCTTGACGTACATTTTAATTATAATATATATTTTACTATATAATCATTATCATTATTACTTTTGCTCATATATATATATGATTTATTGAGTCATAATATTTTTTAAAGAAATATTACACTCTTTGATTTAAAAAAAGGCGCTTATCTTTATTTAGGATAAACTATATAAAGAAGCCTTTTAATCCTAAATATAGTCAATATTTTATTTGTGTAAAAGGTCACAAAATTTTAAATTAATTATAATTACAGTCCATATTATAATTCTATGAAATAAGATGATTAAATACTGACACGCACAATTGAATATTAAAGTTACAATATATATATATATATATATATATATATATATATATATATATATATGGTGAGGTAAAAGCACGAAAGTGTGATAATTCGTATCATAACACGATGACATGTGATAAATTTCAGAAAACAAATATTTATCACCTCTTTTTATATTTACGAAAGTGTGATAGTTTGTAACAAAAATAAAAAACGATTAAATAATTCCTTCTTTTTTTATCAATTTGAGTATCATTACAAGATAAAGTAATTCCTATTTAAAAGATAATTTGTTATTTTCGAAATTTAAATATAATTTAAAATAAATAATTAAATTTAAGCAAATTAATATTATTCTTTCATTTTTATCACTTTGAGTATGCTTAAAAGGAAATAAAAATTATTTTAAAAGGATATATATATAATGTAAAAGCACCAGTTGTAAAAGGAAATAAAAATTATTTTAAAAGATATATATACAAATTGGAGTATGGTTAAAATAAATGATATTTTCTATCTAAAGATAATATACGAGTAAATAATAATTCCTATTTATCTGATAATTTATTATTTTAGTAATTTAAACATAATTTAAATTGAATAATTCAATTTAAGTCAAATTAAGATTATTCTTTGCTTTTTATCAATTTGAGTATGATTAAATAGAATAAAAAATATTCTATAATAGTTTGTTATATAAGTAACAAAAAATAAATAAGAATAAATTTATGAGCGTATTTTGATTTGAAGGAGATTCTTTTTATTATGATTAAAATAAATACTATTTTATTTATAAAACATAACGTACAAGTAAAAATAATTCCTTTTTAAAATATAATGTTTAATTTAGGAATTAAAAGGTAATTTAAAATAAACAATTCAAATTGAGTAAAGTTAAGTTTAATTTTTACTTAAATAATTCAATTTAAGTTAAATTAAGATTAACTTTTTTACCAATTTGAGTATGATTAAAAGAAAAAAATTATCTTATAAGAGTTTGTTATATAAGATAACAAAAATAAAATAGGCTTAAATTTATTAGTATATTTTTATTAACATATATTCTTTTTAGTATGATTACATTAAATTATCTTTTCCTTCTAAAAGATAATGTACATGTAAAAATAAATCCTTTATAGAATATCATTTATTATTTTCTAAATTAAAAATTAATTTTAAATAGATAATTCTATTTAAGTCAAATTAAGACAAATCTTTCCATTTTGTCAATTTGAATATGATAAAAATAATAATATTTCCTTTCTTATATATAGTGTACAAGTAAATAATAATTAATTTTTTAAAAGATAATTTCTTATTTCTGGAAATAATAAAATAAAATAATCAACTTGAGTCAAATTAAGATTAATATACTCTTTTTTCTATTTTAATATGATTAAAATAAATAATCTTCCCTTTTTAAAAGGTAATGGATAAAATATAATCATAATATGTCCTTTCTGAAAAACAATGTATTATTTTTGGCATTAAAAAGACAATGTACAAGTATAATAAGAAAATGATCTTTCATTTTTTAAAGATAAATGTTATTTTTTAAATTATAAAAACTTAAATAATGAATTCAATTGAGATCAAATAATCTAAAATAAAGAATTCAATTTGAGTCCAATTAAGATTACACTTTTCTTTTATTTCTTTTTGAAATATAATGGACAAGTATAATAATTTTTTTAAAAAAATATCTTGTAATGGTCTGTCCGTAACAAAAATAAAAGAAGATTAAATAGCATAATTTAATTAGAAGCCAATTTCTTTAGTATGATAAAAATAAATGATTTTACTTTTTTTTGAAAGATAATGTACAAGAATTTTTTTTAAAAAAAAATATAGTTTGTTTTTATTTAAAATAATTTAATTAAATTACAATTTGAGTACAATTAAGATTAAATCTTTCATTTCTAAAAGATAATGAAATATAATACAATAAATAATATTTTCCTTTTTTAAAATGTATTCATAAATTTAAAAAATAAATGATTTTATTTGATTATGAATAAAATAAGTAATCATTCCTTTCTCGAATGTATCGTACAATGAAAGAAATACTATTTGTGACATAAAAAAACTTAAATTTAAAAAATTGAGATCAAATTATGATTATTTTTTCTTTTTAAAAAGATAATGGACAAGTATAATAAAAAAGTAATATTTCCTTATTTAAAGATAATGTATTATTTCAGAAATAAAAAATAAATATTCAATTTGAGTATGATTAAAATAAATATTTTCTTTCTTAAAGGTAATGTACAAGTATAATAAAATATTTTACTCTTTCATTCTAGAAGATATTGTTTTATTTCCAAAATTTAAAAAAAATTAAAACAAAGAATTCAATTTGAGTCCAATGAAAATAACATTTCCTTATAAAATAAAAATAAAGCATAAATAAGAAACTAGTTCTATTTTGAAAAATAATTAATATTTAAGGAAAAAATTTAAGTAGAAGCTGGAGTTTTGGTAGATTTAAATTGAGTTTTAAACTTTTCAAAATAGACTAAACTATTTATCACATTTAAATACTAATAAATAAATTTTGATAATTATTATAAATTATAATATTTCAATTATATATTTTGTAATATCCGTTATTTGTAACACTAGCCTTATTTAAAGTTCATGTAAGCTAAATTTTGATTAATTTCCCTCGCAAAAGAAGTGATTAATTTTGTGTAACGAGAAAATAACAAAATGATATATTTTAATTTTTTAAGTTTAACAATTTGTGATGTTTAATATCTTTTATTTAAAAAGTAAAATTTAGACGAAATTTGAAATCAAAATAAGAGTTCATACTCTTTTTATACAATTTACCTTTTTTTCTTTTATTATTCTTCACCATTTACCAATTATTTATGGCCAATTCGTCTCACTCGGTTTCGTCTCAGTCTCAAGTTCTTAACCCATCAAACTATCAGAGGCTCGGGAGGGCTGTGGGTTTTGCTTCCTGCTCTTTCTCAGGTATTCGTTCATGTCTGTTTCTTCTCAATTTCCTTTTGCTTCGTTTATGGATTTCTTTACTGTGGATTCTTCATCGCCTCGGTGGCTCCTCCTACCGTGTTCAGCTGAAGCCAGAGCCCTTTTCTAGGGTTTCCTTTCGGATCTAATGTGGGGTGCTAAGGGGGCGGGGGAACGATTGGGATGAAGGGCTCGGATTTCAAAACCCTAATTTTTGCCGGCATTTGCTTGCTGTGGCTCAAGGAGGGACGATGGTGTCCGGAGCTGAGCAGCGGCGCGTAGTGGATAGAGCGATGCGTTAGGAAGTGTTGTTGGTTAGAAACTTTTGCTGGCAGAGTGGTCTGTTCATTTAGGATTCGTGTCTCTCAGGTTTAAGGCGTTATTTTGACTTGTTGGGCGGAGTTGTATGGTTACTTGGTTTTTTCATTGCTTCAAATACTGTTAGAATGTTGCAGAATAGTTTCTGTACAAATGTTAACCCAACTGAGAAAGATACTTCATGTTCATTTTTGTCCTATTTTGACTTTTTTTCTCAAATGATATTTCCTTCTTCCAGTAAGCATTAACTTGATCTTTTGTCTTTTAAATTTTAGTAGCAACATAAACATCAATTTTGACTTATCGTGCATTTAATTTAACATGCTGTTTGCCATTTAGTCATTTTTTTAGTTATTTGACGAAGTTTTGTTTTTGTTGATATGCATGGATTAAATTCTTACTTCATCTCAATAACCTGGCAGGTGAAGAATTTGACGAAATATGACTTATGTTCCTAAAACAAAGCTTGTTGATATTGTGTGACACAGTAGATGAAAATTTTGGAAGATAGCTATCTTTCAGCTGATGGCTCATGCTTGTGATTCATTCAGATGAAGCATTTTCCTGGGACTCACTGATATAAAGCATTACAGCTGGTGGCAAGAGTCCGACCTGAACTTGACGTTACTAATACTAAAAGGTAACAGTGGTGTAAATACACTGTTGAAAGCAAACAAGGAAAAAGATGGAAAGATCTATGCATGCTAAAAGCACATGATCTGTATATGGTGCAATGATGAAGTCGAAGAAAACAACATTGAAAGGGAAAAAATCTCAAAATATTGTTGCCAGAAGATATCCGCTAAGATCTTCCAGAGATGGTGTTCGGGTTCTTCGTTCTACGCCAAATGAAAAAAGTAAGGTTGTTCCTGAGTCATCAAGCACCACTGCAAACCCTGCACCTGCAAAAAGGAAAAAGAAGAGAAAAGTAAAGAGTGTTCAAATCAATGAATTTTCACTAATTAGGAAACGTGTAAGATACATGCTGACGCGAATGAGCTATGAGCAGAACCTAATTGATGCATATTCTAATGAAGGATGGAAAGGCCTTAGGTTCGTCCATTAGCCATAATATCCTTTCATATTGTGTTGCCTTCAAAATTTATTTTGCTCTTTTAGAATGTTTTACCTGTTTATGATAATTGTATCATGTTTTTTCCATGAAAATCTGTGTCATACCCTGTGGCATATAAACTTTTATGTTATCAGAGCAACTTGATATGGAACAAGATTAGTATTATGCGCCTCTGCCCTTGTAATTAGTTGTGGACCTTTACTATAGCCCATTAGTATTTTTTTTCTATTTTATTCTTTTTGTTAGGATTTCTTGTATCAGGAGCTTTGTTTTTATTTCTGTTTTCTTGTTAGTATGGAAGCTTTTATTATTTTGATCACAGGGAACCCCCTTTTTTTTAGAAAGGAAAGGACGTCAACCAGGTTTGTGATTGACATCCAGGTGTGTATATATCACTATGAAAGGATGAACAACTCCATATGAACCTTGTGATGGTTGTATGAGATTCTGGAGCTTTAATGGATGATTGTTTAACGAAGATTAATGGATTAAATTTATTCTCTAGTTACCATAAAAAAAGAAAAATTATTCTTTAGTTGTTTCTTGATAACTTAATTAGGGTTACGAGTAGATTAACTTAGTAGATCTTCATCACAACATGTTTTTGTAGAAAAATGTGAGAACTACAGTGCATATCTTCCTTTATGATTTCGCTATCAGATTTTGACGATTTGTACTTTATTTTATTCTGGTACCTATATAGAGTGTTTGTCTCCTATGTGATAATTGCCATTATTGCTTCCCTCAAAAAAGAAAAAAATGCCACTATTGCTGCAGTTTGGAAAAGATTAGACCTGAAAAGGAGCTGGAGCGAGCTAAGACCGAAATTTTGCGTTGCAAAATAAGAATTCGTGATGCATTTCGACACCTAGACATGTTACTTCTGGAAGGAAAGATAGAGGATTCCTTGTTTGATTCAAAGGGAGAAATTGACAGTGAGGATGTATGTGTGCCATGTTTAAGCTTATTGTTTTACATTTCTGTCAGTATGCCTTATAAAACTCCTTTTGTTTTCTCTGACGGTAATCTAAGACTCCTAAATTCTTATATATCTTTGACTATCTCAAATATTTCTCATGTCAATGCAGATTTTTTGTTCCAAATGTGGTTCAAAGGAATTATCTGTTGACAATGATATTATCCTCTGTGATGGTTGTTGTGACAGAGGGTTTCATCAGAAGTGTGTAAACCCGCCATTACAAACAGAAGAAAGTAAGTGACTCTGCTGTTTGCTTCATTTGAAATCTTTAGGTGATGGCACAGCAAATTTATTTTAGGGCATTGGTTAATAATTACGTGTCCTCTCTTTAGTTCCACCTGATGATGAAGGATGGTTGTGCCCTGGATGTGTCTGCAAGTTTGATTGCCTTGAGTTGCTTAATCAGTTTAATGAAGGTGAACTTTCAATTGAGGACTCATGGGAGGTAAAATTCAACTAGTAATTCATACTTATGAAATCCTTTCAGTCACTCTCTTGCATGAGTTAGCAGAAATCTATTTGGTTTGAAGCGTATTCAACCAGTGCTATTTTGTTTATGCAGAAAGTTTTTCCTGAAGCTGCAATTTCTGCGAATGGCAATAAACAGCTTCAGGACACAAGTTTTCCATCAGATGATTCAGAAGACAATGATTATAATCCAGATGTTGTAGAATCTGATTCAGACGATCAGAAGGATGAATCATGTTCTGAGGGATCAGACTCTACTTCTTTGTCTGAGGAATCAGGGCCCTCAAACCAAAAAAGAGCTGATGATTATCTAGGTCTTCCTTCTGAGGATTCTGAAGATGATGATTATGATCCAGAGGGTCCAGATCCTTGCAAAGACTCAAAAGAAGAGAGGCCAAGCTCTGATGGATCAGACTATACGTCTGATTCTGATGAATTCTGTGCTGAACTTTGCAAAATCTCAAGTAACAATAAAGTTTCCACATTGACAGAACACATGTTACCTGATGATTCTGGTGATGCAAGGTATACGATGGAGACGTGTCTACCAGCATTGGTATCAGATCCTGCACAAAGGAATGCATTTGAAAGATCAGGCAAAAGAGAACAAGGACATTTGGGTTACAACAGTCCTTATGACGTACGTAATTAGTCCCAGATTTGATAGTTTATGACCTGCATTTTAGTTTCTATCTGGTAGAGTCAGTCTTTTCTTCTCTGACATATAAGCTAGATACTTCAGTTTGAAAGTAAAACCTAATAAAAACAAACTTTAATGTAAATGAACGGCATAATTATTTCTTATAAGCTTCTTCTTGAGTGATAATAGGGCTGATACTGATGGTGCACACTTAGAGTGTTCCTCCTTTTTTTCGAGGAGGGAGTGACTGAATGAATACATGCTCACTTTTGAGTTGTTTTTTTTTTACTCATTTATAATTGTTAAAACTTTTAGGATATATTTTTCCTTTTTTGAGCTAGATCTTATGTGTTCATGAACATCTTGAATTTCAAAGGAGACTTGTGGGAAATCTTCTTCGGATTCTAGTGACGATGAAGAGTGGACTGAGAAAACAACACCTAAGAAAGTTAAGAGAGATGAAAGTCAACAAGGGAAATCTGTAATGCGAGAAACGAGATCTCGATCCGTTGAGAAACAAAAGAACCTGAGTGGTGGTAAACCTAAACCTGAAGAGGATCACTTAGGACAGCCAGCTTTAGATGAAATACAAGTTACACCAAGAGTTACGAGGAGTTCCTCCAAGGTGGTTAATGGCAAATTATCTTTGCGTTCAAGTGACGACGTAGATTGTAAGGAGAAAAGGACATCTAAGAAAATTAAGAGAGATCAACAAGAGACCTCTGTAATGCGACAAACAAGATCTCGATCTCTTGAGAAACAAAAGAATTCAAGTCCTGACAATCCGAAGTGTGAAGAGGATCATACTGTAGGAAAGCCACCTTTAGATCAAGTACAAGTTATGCCAAGCTTTACCAGTTCTTCCAAGAGGACAAATAAAAACTCCATCAGCAAGCATGATGAATCGATCATACCTGTTTCAAATGCCAGCAAAAGTGGGTCTTCTGTTCAAAGGAACCTTAGTCAAGAAAGATGTCAGGTATTTTTGCTTTTGTATATTGAATGTTGAAGTTTGTTGATATGCCTCTTATATTGTCACGAAAATGTTTTATATTCTATAGGTTTTTCTTTTATGTGCATCAAAAGTTTGTATCTGGTCTACAATTATCTATTATATTTACTGCTCTAAGGGTTAGGTTTGTGGTACTGGAAATGATTATGCCACTATTATGTTTATTCCATTACAATAACATCAAGCCCTACACCAAATAAGGTTGCTGTCTTTGATGGTTCTACGGCACAAGTGTACACTGTTTCCTCAAAAAGGAAAAAAAGTGCATCATGTAGGTCATTGCAATGTAGAATTTGGTGAAAATTTTTTATATTTATATTTCCTGCAAACTGCAATAAGAGATTGAACAGTGAATCATGAAAAATAAATTATGGTTCACTGGTAAAAACTATACTCACTTATCGTTCTCTGTTACTTGCTTAAATATCTTGAAGTGTGTGCACCAGTAGATAGAGGCAACTGTGGATATGCACAGTTCTATTTTGGATAACTCATTGCCAGAGATTGTATTCTGAAGTTTGAGCTTCTTTCATTTTGTTGAGTGTGCTGATGCAATAGGATTTCCCTTCAAGGTGCTACTGGTACAAATTTGATTAATTTGTTGAGTAGGGATAAAAAAGGAAAAGCTTGCGAGAATATTCTTTCATGTTTCTCTCACATTTTCCAGTATTTTCAAAATAGAGCTTTTCCAATGCTACAATAATCTTTAAGCATTTTCAACCTATTAAGTGCTGCTTTGTCTGTGTCTTTGTGACATGTATTCAACTTTGTTTTCTGATGGAACTTTTATGTGATTTTGTGACCAGTTCTTAGTTATGTCAAGTATGAAGTTTAACATGTGAATCATTTTTTTATTTTATCAAAGAAACTTCATGAGCACTTCAAGGAAAATCAATATCCTAGCCGTGAGACAAAGGAAAGATTATCGGAAGAACTAGGGATGACTCTCAAGCAGGTATTATCTTTGTGGTGCTTTTCTTGATGTACATCTTCTCACTCATTGGTTTGTGTTAATTTCTTTGTGTCAATATATTCTCTCTATATTGAACTGGTAGGTTGACAAATGGTTTGAGAACGCACGGCGACGCTTCAAATTTTCTGCTACCAAGAGAGCTGTTTTTGCGGGGTCCTCCATGGAAGATTCTGCTAGAGAAGCAAATCATTCAGGAGATTCCATTGAAGCTCCTACAGTGGAAAGACGTAACCCAGGAACAGCCGCAGATGTTTATTCTACAAAAAGAAAAACCGTCATAGATTCTAATATGAAGAATACAAAGTCTGGTAACGAAGAGATGAGAAGTTCTGATAGCAATGGGAGCAACAACAAAGTGGTACCGAATAAAACTAGGAATACGAAAGATGGTAATGTGCAGCTTAGGGGTGACAGATTAGAAATAACAGAAGAAATAGACAGTGAACGTCGCAAGGCAATAGCTCGAGAATTGAGGAGAATGAAAAATAAGTAGATAGAGTCAAATGAATGAATGATTCCTTGATTTACCTCAGATCAGCATTGAGAATATATGTTCCGAGGAGTATATTTAATTTCACAGGCAGTGGCGTCCATGAAGTCACCAAAAGACGGAATACAGTGCGGTGAATTTTTTTGCACCCTCTAGTAAGTAAAATCTAGTGCGGGTGTTTCACTACCATGCTAGAAGAAAGTTGTAGTTTCTTTTCTTTTTATTTTGTATATCTCGCCTGTGGGAATCATTTTGTGGGGGATATTAGGCGGACTTAATGTTGAATACGTGGCATTTTTGTATTATTTATTGGGATGCAAATTCGTGTGATCTTGGCACGCTTGCAGGTACTATGAACCGGATTATGATTGGGGCATAATGGCCATCGCAACTATTTCTATGTATTCAATGGAAATGTCATTTAACATGTTCTGAGAAGTTAAGCGTTTGAATGGTGGAACGGGCGAAGGTTTCAGTCGATTTAATAACAACAACAACAACAAAGCCTTATCCCACTAGGTGGGGTCGGCTACATGGATCATACGACGCCATTCCGCTCTATTAGTAACCAAGCCTTTCGGTATATTATTCACCAATAGATCTTGCTCTATTAGTTCGCCAAGTGTCCGTCTTGGCCTCCCTCTCCCTCTTTTAATCGGACTCCAGATTATTTGATCTACTCTTCTTACTGGCGCATCTAATGGTCTTCTCTGAACATGATCAAACCATCTCAAACGATTCTCTACCATTTTCTCACTAATAGGAGCCACTCCGACTCGTTCACGTATATGGTCATTCCTAATCTTATCTAATCTTGTATGACCACACATCCATCTCAACATCCTCATTTCGGCTACCCCCACTTTACGTTCATGTTGTCCCTTCATAGCCCAACATTCACTACCATATAACACTGCTAGCCTTATAGCAGTACGATAGAATTTTCCTTTAACTTTATTGGGTATTTTTCTATCACAAAGAACTCCAGTGGCTTTCCTCCACTTACACCAACCAGCTTGAATTCTATGATTAACATCGTCATCAATCTCACCATCTTGTCTTACAATTGATCCTAAATATTTAAACTTTGTCACTTGAGGAATTATATCCTCCCCTAACCTAACTTTCAAATATTTGACGAAATTTCGATGTAGGATTTTCACTCTCTTATCTTTCTCACACAAAATATTATATTGATTAAATATAATATATTTATTATAAAATGTTTATTTAATATTATTTGTTGTTTGTCATTTTGAGCAAAACTTTTTAATGTTTTGTTGATTATAATTTATTAAAAATAAAATTTGTTATATTTTAAAATATATTTTTAACAAAATTTTTTAAACAGAAATTTTAACTTATGCTCATATTTATTAATTAATAAAATTATATTTTATATATATAATTTATATATTTTATTTAAATATTCATTAAAATTAATTTATCGTATCAATTTTTTATATCATATTAACTTTTTGGTTCATCTTTCACTCCATTCGAACGCATCATAAATTAATTTTTTTAAATTCAACTATTCATGTAAAAGGAAAGAGTTATGATTATATTCTCCAAATGGTACCTTGAATTATTTTTCTCGTGAATTTGTATCACATGATTTTTGTAGTATTTTTAGTTTGTATATTCAATACAATTTTGATGTATTTTTAGTTTATATATTCAATACAATTTTGATAATCGAGAAATCATCAACAATTTGTCAATGATTTTTTCAATTCTCGTCAAAGTGTCATTGGCGTGCTATTTGACTTGAAATTTATTAAACATGTTGTAACATTGTCAAATCGCTCATCGCTTGGCAAAATCTAATTTGAGAGGCACTATCAATTATGTATTTTTTTTTCCTAGGATGTTGTTTTTGATTGATTATTTGGTCAGAACGTTGAAGACTTAATATAATATTAAAAATGTCATTAAATATGAAAGTCCAACAAAATCTTTAATATAAGTGATAGTACCAATAATTATCAATATCTAAAGCAATAATCTAATAAAGTAGAGACATATATCAAATAGCTAAAGCACAATGAGAACAATATACATTACCATTACGAACTCATGCATCCACCTGCAGGATCAATGCATGGGAATAATAATCGGTGAGCTTTGCTACCCAATAAGTGAATAATAAATAATAGGTGAGCTTTGTTGTCCAATAGATGAATAATAAACTAAAAGATAGAAAACAACAATAAAGAAGAATGAGATCAATGTGAACCTAATAATAACCATCAATGAAATAAATCAATCAATAGAAATCAATGCTATGATTTTTATAAGAATCAATAAAATAGATTATTATTATGCTTTGATTAATATCGATGGAAAGATCAATGCTCTGACAAGATCAAGTGCTCAGTAGACGAATCAATGTGTAACACCATGGTTCAATATGATAAATCAATAATTCCTTTATGCAATGATATCTTTGCTATGCAATGCTATTTATGAGTCATGTATTTCATAAGAGGTCAGTGATTGTGCGTACCACGACATTTATCCTCACTAAAGGGAAGAATACCCTATTTCGTCATACGATGAGAAGAAATCGTACAATAGGGACATGTCTAAACTCATGCCCTAACAATGATGCTATGCTATGCTATGCAATGATCTCTCATCAATTGGTAACATGGGCATTCAAACTTTTATCTTTATTAATTAATTAAAATCTCATATTTGCCCAACTTGGGACTTCTAATCAAACTATACAATGGCAATCCTATGATATCAGTGTATGATATATGACAAATGATGGATCATATATAATATAATAATCAATTAAAAATATAAAGTAAACATTTATTTCAATGGAACCCAAGCGTGGTTGGATCTGACGAAGTCGAGTTCTAGGTGTCCAACAGCTTGGCCACAACGAGGCCGAGTGTAATCCCGATCAAGATTATGTACAGGTGACAATGCTATGGGAACTCGGGCTGAATTCATGAGAGATTCGGCATGGGTTTTGTTCTCTAGTTCCAACCGACAAATGACTCATCCCATATCATAGGGGTACCCGGGTTGGTTTTGGCAATGTGCAGAACTCGACAACAGACATGGGCCGATCAACGGAGAACCCAAGTCAGGTTCTGCGTTGTTCTACCTGACGCTCTACCCACCCGACCAAGGGTTGCCCAAAACCTTATTTGGGTTCGATGATTTTGACAAAATTGTGGGTGCCTACTGCTACTAATTCACCTCAAGGTTCATCCATGGAGGGTGGGTCAGAATAAACTTGTGACGTCCTGCACGTTGTTTTTAGAAAAAAAAGTTATTATTTTAAAAGATGAGGGTGATTTGGTCTTTTCCAGCCAACAATAAAAAATAAACGATGTGGACCAAAAAGGAGAGAAAGTACATCTTCCCCTCCTATCCATAGTGTCGTGGCGTCTAGTGACAAAAAAGAGATGTCTGCTACCACTTCCGCCACATGTTTGCTGTCGTCCAACCACAAATTTTTGATAGGGAGATATTATTGGAAAGGGTACGAAAAGACTGACATTTTGGCATGGGTTAGGCGAGGAACCATCCATTGTGGATGATGAACGAAGTGCCAAATGCAGAAAAAGGGAGTTCGTTGTCGGCCACCATTCGACCATCGATTTGCACTGATTCTTCTATAGGTATATTGGTCATGGTTTGGAGAGTGAATAGCTTCGTTTTTAGTTCATTTTGATAAGGATTTGTCCCTAATCGAAAAGGTGGCTGAGAGGGGACTTTTTGGTGACGCCCGAGCAATTATTCGACGAGCTCATGTGTGGATTCCGGTCGTTCCTACCACCATTTCATTGGTGAGTTGAAGTTGGGAGGATGTTCAACATTTCTACAAAAATCTAATCGGTGTCTTAGGTACACTGGATCGGTTCAAGCGCTCCTCTGCCGACATTTTCGATGACCTTTTTGAATTTTGGCGAGTGCGACTTCGATTTTTGAGGGTCGGTGTTGTTGTTGTGGCAAGGATGATAGGTACATGGCTGAAACTATCCATAAGATTACTTTATAAATTGATAAGAGTTAGTTCTAGTGTTCAATTCAGATTGTTATATGGTTGATTGGATATGATAGGTGGTTGTCCCTTGGGGTTTGAGTAAGGTGTTGCTAGTTGGCGGTTTCTTTTCCCTTATTGGTAAGCATAACAAAAAAACTTAGTGATGATCATAAATGTAAATTGTGTATAATTTCTTTTAATAGTAATTAGTGAGTTGGAAAGTTGTACTTGAAATGTTAAATGATCAATTTATGAAATTAGTTATATGATTGTTTATAATGCGTTAATTATGAACTTAAGTAAAAGAATTATAAATTTTAGTTCTAAGTACCGAGATGACGTTAAAAGGACTATTATAGAGTAATTAATGAACTAAAAGATAAACTATATGTGTTCATGAAATGACATAATTTCTATGGTTATTCACTTGGAGAGATTACATAGTTGGTGCATAAATAAATGAAAGCATCGTGCATAACATGAGAAAGTTTTATTATGTCTTGTTGTGAATAAAAGTAAATAATATTTATGATTACCTTATGAATAAAAGTAAATTATTTACTAACTAAATCGATGAGAGACCATATGATTACCTTAATGCCTAATGATAGGTCACGAATTGCATTGTGATAAATTTTTTAACATTTTTATTTGATTGATATGAGCTATGAGATGCTTATGTGCATATGTATCTACACTATTTGTCACATCATAGGACGATATCATGTTGTATAAAATAATATTATTTTTTATTTATGCAAACTTTGAAAACATTCAACTTAGAACATATACTGTGAGCAACAAATATTGATCGTGACATTAAGCTCATGAAATCGTGTTTATTTGTATTAATGCATGTTCATAGCACACATGGGTGTGTAATAATGCATATTAAACAATATGTGATGTTAATGTTATACGAGAAATGTTAGATACGTGGTAGAAGGGTGAAGTTAAAGTTGGTTGGATTGGGTAGAGGCAAGGAACCAAACCTGACTACAATTACATTGTTTGAATCTTGTTAATAAAATTGATCATCTGTCTAGGATTACTATTTTGACTTGCTGGCAAAGTGAGTCAAGTGGAAACAATATTGATTAATGTGAGTGTAAAAAAATCAATGTTTAAATAGGGAAAGTTCGAGTGGGTATTCATGTGGAGGCTATTGAGCAATGAAAAACATACCAAGATCCTATCAACTAGGATTATTTTGAATTAGTGAGAGTATAAATATGAGATGTATAGATGACTCAAAATTAAAATAAGAAAGATGACTCAACGAGGATATGCATTTATTATAGACAACGGAGTAAGGTGACCATAAAGAATTCATACTTTTTATTGAGAATAGATGATTTGTTTGATCGTGGTTCAAATGTCTTCTCCAAGATTGACTTGAGATATGGATATCATCGATTGCGGATCAAAGACGAAGATGTGAAGAAGACTGCATTTAATATGGACATTATGAGTTTCTTGTGATGCCATTTGGCTTGGCGAATATTCTTACAACATTCATGAGTTTGATGAATATGGTTTTTGACTTGACCGTGTTTGATGTGTGACTTGAGTACTTCACATTAAACCTCGAATAAGTTCTAAATTTTATAAATTCTTAACACACACGACGATACTGCAAGCTCACATCAGTCAATGTAAGGGTTGATCGACGGGGACAAAGCTGAAATAGTTTACACTCGACTGGAACTATTTTGAAGGAAAAACTTAAGTCTATGGATGTTGTTCAAAGTGAGAAAATGAAATACTACAAATTAGAAATTGCAGCAAACAAAACTACACTAATTTTTAGGTGTTTTAAATGTAAGCGGGGACTATTTCAGGAGTTTTGCTTCCTTAACTCAATGTAAAATCATAAAATAGATGCCCATCTCCTTCGGACTTAGAGGAATCCTAAGACGTACATCAAAGCTCAGCCAACCTCTCGGTCTGTACTGAGTCTCGACAATTGATAATCCCTCTCGGGTGGATTCTTTTAAGCTCAATTCGAGAGAGAAAGTAGAGAAAACTCATAGTAGACCTCTCGGCCATACCTGGCACTAGTCATCAGTGATTCTTTAGATGCAACTCAACTGTCGTCCTACCTCTCGACACGCATGCGATGATTGAGGAATACATTACCCTCTCTAGAAGGAGTCTCTGACACTAAGAAGTCAAAAATAGTTTGGACATAAAAAGAAGGAACTTCAGCAAAATGGATGACCTTGCGGGTGGTCCACCTCTTGGCTTCACCATGGAACTAACCATCAACACTTCCTTAGAAACAACTCAGTCGTTGCCCCATCTCTCGGCATGCACGCAGCAACTAAGGAAAAGAATATCCTCTCGAGCGGGAGTTACAAGCGTCGAAATAAATGGTCAAAGTCCTGAAAACAGGGGATCATCTCTTGAAATAAGAAAACAGGGGAAGTGAACCTTGGCAAATGGTGATTCCTAGACATATCCTAGCACTGACCCAACCTCTCGGCTCGCATACTTTAGATAGGGATTGCGAACAACCTCTCGGGCAGGAATTACCTTTTTCAAAGGCTGTCCGAATTGAACCCGCAAGTTTCAATAAAAATAGGAAATGAGAAGTAAAAGGTTGAGCCACAGTGTGCCTTTCGGAATGAACTCATCTCAGGCTCCTGACCTTGAAACTTGATTTGAGGAAGATATCTCCCTCTCAACACAATGCACAAACCAATCTGTAAAAACACATTCAACAAGCCATGTCAATATGATAAAATATTCAAAATCAGCAATGGAACAATAAACTCAAGATATAAGGTGATCATCCTTTCAAGTATGCTTGGAATAGGCAGTTTGTGACCCTCTAAATGTGTCTCAATCATCACACTACCTCTCAACATGCATGTGATGATTGAGGTATCAAGCACCCTCTCAGACAAATGTCATCAATACCGCAAGAAAGACCTGGACCTCACAGTAGAAAATCATTTATGGAAATAAGAAGTTAAAGCAAAGTAAATCTGAATCTCATTACACCCTATTGGACGAACTTAGCTCAAGTTCCTCACCTCTCGGTCTGAAAAGCTTGAGCTGAGGAATAGATTTCCCTCTCGTGTAATAGATTCCTCAAATTAGCAATGAAATAATGTCCATAGAACTATGAAATAGCAAGGATAAGAAGAAAGGATAAACGACTGTTTCCTAATAGGTTAAGTTCAAAAATCATAAGTGTTTAGAAGTAGATGTATCCATCACAAATCCCCAGTCACTAACTGGCTGTGCTAGTTACAGTACAAGAAAGAAGAAAAGAAGGAAAGGAAAAAAGAAAAGAAGGTCGTAGCCTCCTCTTCCAACTTCCATCAGCAGCAAAAATGGAATTCCGCCTCCAAGCTTCTAATTCGAAAAGTTGGGAACCCCTTCCATGGGAAGCTTCCATCCCCTTTTATGGACTTATAGTTTGATGCTACATGTCCACTTCTCTATCATCTTTATCCTGGCTATCATCTTTATAGCTTTTCCAGCAACTTCTCTGTCCACATCTACCCATAAGTCTAGACGAAGCTTCCTTCCTCTAGTGTAATGAAATTTTCTAAGCTGATGTGAAAATGAAACTTTTTTTAGTTGTTTGCTACTTTGGATTAGCTATCCTAGTGAACAGTGTCTGCTCTCGAATTCATCTAGATGTTCAAGTGGGGGTATCCACCTGCATGCCCCTATGCGGTGCGTAAGTGGGGGGCATATACCGGCAATGCCCCATGTGTTGGTTGAGATTTTTACATGAAAATAATTAAAATAAGTAATAATATCCCGACAATGTAGATTACCATAAGATAGATGTGGGAAAATCATAAAAGTTACATTTCAACAATAAAGCATATGCTCGAGCATGAGAACATAATAAAATATGAGATAAATGCATGCTGAACATAAATGAAAAATAAATATAATTTCTTGACATCAGTGTTTCGATATTTTCTGAATGTATTTGTCATTGTATTTATTGATGACATATTGATCTATTCATCGAGCGAAAATGTGTTGGAGACCTTGAGGCATAACCAATTGTATACTAAGTTTTCCAAGTGCGAATTCACATTGATATAGTGGTATTTCTTGATCACAGTTGATGGAACGTTAATTGATTCATCCAAGATAGAAGTTGTTGTGAATGGGAGGCATCAATAAATGCTTTAAAGGTTCATAGTTTTCTTGGATTGACGGATTACTATAGAGATGTTTGTGTAGGATTTCTCTACCATTGTACAACCACCTACCTAGTTGCTAAGGAAGAATGACAATTTTTTTGTACGACCACCCACCTACCTAGCAGCTTTCAAGAGTTGAAGAATAGAATGGTGTATGCATCGATTTTGACTTTATTAGAGGGTAGAAAAAATTTTGTGGTATATAGTGATGTTTCACGCTAGGGGCTTGGTTGTGTTTTGATGCAACATGGGAGGATAATTGCTTATGCGTCTAAAAAGTTGAAATCACATGAAGTTAATAATTCTACTCATGGTTTAGAGTTGGCGGCTATTATATTTGCATTGAAGATATGCAGGCATACCTGTATGGTGATAATGTTTTCACTGACCATAAAAAGCTTCAAGGAGTTGAAGAAGATGGATGAAATTCATTAAAGATTATGATTTGACTATGAAATATTATCCATGAGTAGTAAATATAGTTGTTGATGTGTTGAGCCAAAATTTCAAGAATGATGTGACAACGAAAGACTTAAGCATGATCTCTTCTATTGAAGAGCTCACAAGGATAATTTTTTACTTGAGAGTGGATGACTATGGAGGTTTGTTGTGTAGCATTCATGTGAGACCAGTGTTATTGAATAGGATTCGATGGGTACAAAAGGTTGATATAGACACTTTTTGTTGTGGATCAACTAATGGGTGATCATGGTGAGAAAAATATATCATGTAAATAAATATAAGTCTTTCATGTATCAAGATAGGATATTTATACCTAAGGCATATGATTTGAGAGAAGATGTGATGCAAAAAAATCATAATGCAACATCACTACATCCATGTTACACCAAGATGTACAAAAATCTATGGCAATTTTTTTTTTGCCAGGAACGAAAGAGAATGTGGTTGAGTTTGTATCTCATTGTTTGGTATGTCGTTAAGTTAAAATGAAACATCAGTCTCCTTGTGATAAATTGAATCCATTGTCTATACTTGAGTGGAAATGGGAGAAGATTAATATGAATTTTGTTTGTCAGTCACTAAAAAGGGTCATAATATCGTGTGGGTGATAGTGGACAGATTGACAAAATTAGCACATTTTTTATTCATCAAGATTATTTATTCATTGGAGCAACTGACGCGATTGTTCATTGAGGTGATTGTTCAGATACATGGAGTATAAAAAATCATTATTTCTGACAGAGATTCTAAATTCACGTCTAGATTTTGGAAGAAACTACATATATCTTTAGGAATGAGGCTACATTTTAGTATTGCTTTTCATCCACAAATTGACGGACAGGTTGAGCAGACGATACACACACTAGAAGATATGTTGAGAGCTAGTGCGATAGATCGTGGTGGATGTTAGAATGACCATTTAGAATTGGCCAAGTTTGCATATAATAATAGTTCTCAATCCACCATTCGTATGGTGCCATTTGATTCTTTATATGGACGGAGATGTCGCACTCCTATATGTTGGGATGAGGAGTGTGAAAGAACAGTTAACGAATGTGGACTTGGTTTAGAAGGCCATGAACAAAATTGAAGTTATTCGAAAAAGGATCAAAGAAGCTCAAGATCGTCAGAAACACTAGCTGACAAGTCATGACATGAGAGATAATTTGCAGTTGGAGATCAAGTTTTCTTGAAGATTTCTCCTTGGAAAAGTGTTCTTCAATTTGGGAAGAAATAAAAGTTGAGCCCTATATTTTATGGGTCCCTATGAGGTGCTTGAGAGGCTAGAACATGTGGATTATCGCCTTACCTCCATGCTTTGAAAATGTTTGCTTAGAGAGGATCAACAAATTGAGGCACAACTGGTGGAGATAAATGAGAATAAGACATATCATGAGGAGCCAATGTAGATGCACATGAGGTATGACAGTTATGTAGACATGAGATTCCCATGGTCAGAGTTTTATGGACATATCATACATCGAGAGAGAGGTTACATGGGAGTTGGAGGAGCATATGTTGAAAAGTTATCCGTATCTTTTTTAACCTTTTAGGTTAGTTTGAACTTTGAAGATGAAATTTTTTTATTGGGTATTGTAATTGTGACTTCCTGTACATTTTTTTAAAGTGGAGTTATTTTAAAAGATGACGCTGATTTGGTCTTTTGTAGGCATCTCCATACCGCTCACAGCCCACGATGATAAGCAACGAAATGAAGGGATGCTGATTGCTACCACTTCCATCGCATCTTCTTTGTCATCCGACCACGAATTTTTGATTTGGATATACCTTTGGAAAGAGGATGAAAAATGTCGACATTTTGACATGGGTTTGACAAGGAACCATCCATTGTGGATGATGAACGAAGTGCCAAACACAGAAAAGGGGAGTTCACCGACGATCACTATTCAACCTTCGCTTTTCACTAATTCTTCTAAAGGTATATTGATCATGGTTTGAAGAGTGATTAGCTACATTTTTAGTTGATTTTGATAAGGTTTTGGACCTAATTGAAAAGGTGGCTGAGTGGGGATTTTTTGGTGGCATCCATGTAGTTTTTCAACGAGCTCGTGTGTGGATTCTAGCCATTCCTACCACCATTTCATTGGTGAGCTGAAGTTGGAAGTGGAGGTTGTTCAACATTTCTATAGAAATCTACTCAGTGTCATTTTAGGTACATTGGATCGGTTTCAAGCGTTCCTTCGATGACATTTTCAACGATTTTTTTGACGTCTTGGCAAGTGCGGCTTTGATTTTTTAGAGTGGATCCTATTGTTATTGCGGCGAGGATGATAGGTGACTAAAACTATCCATAAGATTATTTTATAAATTGATAAGTATTAGTTATAGTGTCTAATTCAAATTGTTATATGGTTAATTGGATATGGTAGGTGATTGTTCGTTGAGGTTTGAGTAGGGTACTACAAGTTGCTAATTTCTTTTCCCTTATTGGTAAGCATAACAAAAAAACCTAGTGATGATCATTAATGCAAATCGTGAAGAAATTCATTTAATGGTAATTAGTGAGTTGGAAAGTTGCACTTGTAATGTTAAATGATCAGTTTATGAAATTAGTTATATGATTGTTTATAATGCGTTAATTATGAACTTATGTAAAAGAATTATAAATTTTAGTTCTAGGTACCAAGATGTCATTAAAAGGAGTATTATAGATTAATTAATGAACTAAAAGATAAATGATACTTAGAAGTGATAAATGTCCTAAATGATAAGAATATGTTTCTAAATAAGATTTAAATGAGTGTAATAGGTACTTTTCTGTTTTGATCGGATTCGGACGGGAGGTAGTTGAGATCCGACATAAACCAAGGTGAGCGGGTTTATCCATAAAAATAGTGACTTTGGACAATTATGTGTTTTTTCCATGTCAATATGGTATGAGTTTTATTTGACTTGATTGTGTAATGTCTTTGAATGTGTGTGTGACAGACCTTCCACTTCTTTTGGCGCCACAAGGGGTGAAACTGGAAACCAATCGTCTAAATTCAAATTCAAACTTTCAACGGAAAGCCAACGTTTCGAAAAATAAACTAACTCTGGAAATTTCTAAAAATTTTGGCATGACGTATGCGTAAATTCGTTTATACGCCATGTACAACAATACATATATATCTCTTCAGAGATAATTAACTTCAAAACTTAAACATCACAGGCAGTTATAAGGTCATTACTGGCAATTCATCATATCGCAAAAATCGTGGGACGCATGCACAAAATAGTGAGTCTCAAGCTCACTCTTGAATCAAAATCACGAGCCAGATGCTCGTAAACCATATAACATGAGCATTCCTCCACATCATAAATCTAACATCTCACAAAATCTTGCAAGCATTCTTCAATCTAGCAATTCGTATAAGAAAGCAAATAAAATTCAAGGTAATTAAAGTATCGATCACGCCTCTCACACATGACCAATCACTGCCCCTTTATATTTCTTATTTTATGCCAAGCAAGCAAGCATGTAAGACTTTCATTCAGTACCTGAATAAAATAAAATAAAATAAACAAGAGGAGTGAGCATAAAGAGACTCAGTGAGTAAAACGACTATCTCAAATATTAAAACACCGAAGGAAAAACCAACCTTTTCATTTCAGAAATTATTTCAACCCTTTTCATTTCACTAAGAAAATTCATTTAAATAATGTTCATACCGAAATGAATGTCATGGATGCACATGCATGATAGTAAAATAACATCATAAGATTTGGGGAACATCATCAAACACGGATATCCATACCACTCATCAATCGAGTGTTTCTTCGCACACCCCTCGTGTCACTATATCACCACAGGGTGGTTGTTCTCATTCCGTCCCTCGTGTCACTATATCGTCACAGGACGTTGAACCGCTCCTCGTGTCACTATATCGACACAGAGCTTGTTTCTTTTCTTTTTCCATTCCATCCCTCATGTCACTATATCGCCACAGGATGGTTGTTCTAATTCCACCCTTCGTGTCACTATATCGACACAAGGTGTTGAACCTGCTCCTCGTGTCACTATATCGACACAGAGCAAACCGAACCCCAACCGGTCTACTCAGAGTTAGCCAATCCTCTGAGGTGAAAACACTCTGCCTTATGCGGGTTTTTACATGTAGTGCACATGATGCGTGTATGCAGTTTTCAAATAGAAGTTTAGAATTAGAAACTATCATATAAACTTTCCTTTTCAAAAATCAAATATTCACCTCAATTTCACAAGTATAAATTCAACGGATTTTCAAAATTTATAATAAAATATCACAAGTCATATGATGACACACATATGAAGCATACAAATATATGAAATATGCATGAGGGAAACTATCACGAAAAATCCATTTTCACATCAGTGGAACGATGTCTTCACCCCGAAGAGTTTAGTCATTCATATCAATTGAGATAAGTTCCCTCACCTTGGATTCGTCGAGTTTCAAATTATCTTCTCTTCCGAATCCAATTAAAAGTAAACACAACATATCATATTCGTTACTTGATTAATTAATATTATAAAATAAATTTGGTAATTCACTATTCACAACTACTCGACGTGCTTATCATAAATCAAGCCCTATTATAGATTTGCTATAATACTTAACCAAAATGAAAAGTAGGCATCATCGTCTAGTAATAGCCTAAACAAATCACAACAACCCACGAACTATCGCTTTCCGATTAGCAACCTCCTATAAGCGAAATTAAATCAAACTTTAAATAAAACATAATTAGAACCTTAATTACATTATAATAATTATTTTTAGTTGTCCGATGTTCATACCACCACCATTGTAGCCGTCGCTATCAGAATCATCGCACCCGCCGAAACGTCGAGAAGAACCACCGAACGCCTTATTCATCGATAATAAAATAAATTATTTTAAATTTGTTCACATCACTAAAATCAAATCAAATGTACATTCATATTCACTTACCAACCATGATATGATAACGAGTCGCCGAAAGGGTCGTCGGAGAACGATCGGAATCCGAAACCTACGAACCTAAAAATAAAAGATTAACGACTAATTTTATACGGACAGCAACCTAATTTTTTTTTGCCTCATGTGTGCACCTACTAGAACGTCGAGATGAGCTCGACCGGAGTTCGCCGTCTGTTCGTCGAAAAAGTTCATCGAAAAGCCCTAATTTTGACCTCCTATGTGATTTGGACAAAAACATGATTAAAACCCCTCCAAATGATCCTAATCGAGCTAAGAATGATGTACAACTCACCAGGAGAAGGATCGGCGCGAATCGGAGCCAGAATCATCGTCGATGAATTTTCGGCCTCCTCACATCTTTCACTCATTGCGTCGCGCACGGTAAACCGATCATCTCCTACTATATGTCAAAATATTCGTCTCGTCGTCCTCTTTCCATCGATACCTCTCGCGCAAAAAATAGTGGCCGGACGGAGGAGATCCGGCGGCCGGAAGTGGGGGCGGCTGGAGATGCGCTACAGTGCGCACGGCACTGTAGCAGGTCGGGAATGAGGGAGGAGACGACCATTTTTTTAAGGCTGTTCCATCCTGCACAATGACACAAATGCCCATCACTTTTAAATAAATTTCCACTTTTTTTTAACTTATCAGGACGTTCCAGTGTGAATGTCTCCATATGCTTTTAAATCGATGTTTGATAAGCTACTTTACTAAAATGATAAACGTCATATGATATAAAGTTATGACATTGGTTTTATGTATGATCTTATTGAAGTATTTGAAAATTTTCTCATTATGATCAAGTTAAATATGTGTTATATTACTTTCATGCATTGCATGCCAAAAATGATTTTTGCATGTCTTACCTTGTATGTTTGATCAACATTGAGATGACTGTTTGCAACACTACAAGAAAATTGCCATTTTCCGACGAGCAATTTCCGTCGGTTTGAAATCCGTCGCAATTGGCATGAAATAGGGCCTAAGAAGTGAGATTTTTTATCGATAGGTGGCTTGGTAAAAGTATATATCTCTAGGCATGAAGTAGGACATGGAGGGGAGATAGTAGCATTTTAGTTCTTGGCATGAAATAAGGTTTGATGGGTGAATGTTATAGGTCTTGGCATGAAATAAGGTCTGAGGAGCGAATACACGCGCATGACCCCATGAATTGAGACCGTGTATAATGGTGAAACATAAAAATAAACTTTCTTGCATACATGACGTACATATGCATAGTTTATGTTTGAGTTTTATTGATACACACAAGAGTTTGATTTCTAAGTTTTTAAGATTTGTGGATTTCTCTTTACTCACTAAGATTGTTGATGCTCACCCCTCATGTTTAATTTTTGCAGGTAATGAATGAAAGCATGTGTGTTTGCCTGTTGTGAAATAAGAAATGTAAAGGTTCTAGGGAATCATTGTTTTGATTACCTTTGTATTTCATTTGTTTTCTATACGAATTGTTAACTCTTAATATGTTTTGAATGATCTTGGAATTGTTGGAATGTAATATAGAGTGGTGGACGCTCGTGATATGTGATTTACGAGCATCTAACTCGTAGTTTTGGTTAGAGAGTGAGCTTGTGATTCATTGTTTTGAACTTGAATTTCATTATTTTACTTGTATTATGAATTGTCAGTAATGTGCTTATAATTATTTGTAATGGTTAAAGTTTTCAAATTAAATTTCTTGCGATGGAATATATGAAAAGTTGTAAATGACTATGGGTGTTCACCGGGGCAGGTTGACCCGTGAACTCGATGACTCGACCCGATCCGAACCGGTTCGGGTCGGATTGGTGTCGAGCACGAGTTGGAAAAATCCAACCCGAGTTGCCCCGACCCTACTGATTGACCTGACTTTTTATTTTTTTATTTAAACTTAAGGATTACATTTGATTTAAAAAATTTAAAAAAATTGAAATAAAATACTTAGTGCAAAAATAATATTAAATAGTTAGAAAACATATTTTATGCTTTTAAAATAATATTAAATAATATTTTGAGTAATAGAAGATGATGTTAAGACTCTAGCTAAATGGACCCCAAAATCATGCAACTCTATTGTTAGAATCTATTCAAGGTTGATCTAATGATCCATTCACCTTTAATGTGTCTCTCCGTTCAGGTTCTCCTCGTTCCTCTCCCTTGTTGGTAATTTTTTAAGGTCCCCCAACTTCAAAGGTGCATCGACCATGTCTTTGTGTGCCTAGGTTATCCCTATGTGCTCTAGCATGATTTAGGTGTCATCTCCGATGACCAATGGTGTTCTCGAGATATGATAATGAGTCCATATGAGGATGACATCATAGTCCACCATGAGTATGACGATTAAACATGCATTGTACTATTTGACTTACAATGTGACAGGAGCAATAGAAATATGCTTCATAGAATAGAGGGTGCACAATGGTGTGGTCACACTCATGCTATAATTCATAGCAGTCAATGGAAGGTCCAATGTCTTAGCATAGCTATCAAATACAAATGAATGTGTAACACCCAAGTCAAATAAAATTGTGATTGGTAATTTAGAGATAATGAGGGTACCTTCGATGATATTCGCATCATTGTATTTAGCGTCGGCTTGCTAAATACATTACCTAGTACAAAAGAATTCCCACCTCCTATGCCCCTCTAGTTTTGATCACCCTTCTGGCAATTTGGATAGTCGCAACTATAATGACCAAATCTTCTATAGTGGATGCAAGCACTAGTCTTCTTCCAACATTCGTCAACATGGATTAATCGATGTACTTGGTGGTTGGCGCTGCAATAGTGGCTACGATGATTTTGTTGTTGTCGTCGATTCCTCTATCGAGAAGGTCTTTCTTGTTGTGTTTGCAGTTGAGGAGCATTGCGAGATAAATAGGGCCTTGCATAATTATTGCGACGATTATCACATCGCTCTCATCCCCTATGTGAATGGAGATACTCCCATCTTTGTTGGTGCTACTTTGTAGGAGTGACGCTTTCCCCTTCCATTCTCTTCCTACTCTATTTCATAATCCTTTTCTACTTTGGTCTTCAATTCTATTGTATTCTTGAGAGTTTTATAGTGGCCCGATAATGTCTCCTTCATGATTGTAGAGTTTAGACCTTTGCCTCAACCTGGTTGCTCAACTATTCGTGGGCCCCTTTGGCCCTCTGTATTACCAATAGCATTGTCCTCTTGGTCATTAACTCCATGGTCACACCTAGCAATTATACATCTAGTCATGATCTATAGACACATCGAATTATTAGTAATAAGATAAACTATCTCAGTGCAATGATTCTTATTTGGATTTGATCAGATGTCACAATGACTTGTTTGTGATGTGTGCAAGAGACATCAAGAGAGACCATACATTTGGCTTTGATATCGTAAATGTAACATCCCAAATCGTCCTTACCACATGGCAAGATCCAATCTTAGGGTCGCTACCAACTATGCAATACTTTAACTAAGATGTTTACTTTGATTCATTCTTTGATCAAAATATCAAGTAAGCATACGACTTAAGATAATATTAATACAAATGTCACTAAATGCATTAGTACAATAAAATCTCTAATAATAGACACCAATAGCTAAAATAGAAAGTATAATAAAGTATAAACTCATCAATCATTATTTTGATCAATGCAGGGAAAATAAAGATGGACAAATGCGTACCCGTGTTTGACCGTGCATCCTTTTTTCGCAACAAAAGAAAGAAGAAGTGTTGTTGCTTCCCCACAACCGCTTGCATGTTCCCACTTTCCTACTATTGCTGCTTCCTCCCTGTGCTAATGTTGCCTTCCTAGTGCTAGTTGCCCACTGCTGCTTGCCTATTGGATTCTGTTTTGTCATGCCGAATTGGCATTACACCGCCCCGACACGGCCCGTGCATGCTCGAATCGGGTACGCTCCATTTTTTTCCTTCAATTTTTAATTTACTTATTATAAATCTATAATTAATTTGTATAATATAAAATTATAATACTAATACTCTATATATGACTTAGTGATTGACTACTTTAATTATTATATTATACAATAATTATAGTGTTAAAATTTTAAATACGTTAACTAATTAATTCATTGTTAAGTAAATTTGTAAAATAAATAATTAACTTATACCTTATGAGTAATATTAATTGGTAAGTATTTAATGAATATAATAAATAGTAATATATTATATATAACTTATTGAATAATTCATAATAGTAGAAAATCATATTAATTATTAGTATAGGTCTATTAGTAGTATTATAGTATAGGTAGTTAAGTACTAATCTATTATATACTAAAAGTAGTAATGGACAACGAGGTTTACATGGTTCAGCTATTTTAGCCTACGTCAACAAGGGTTTTTATTGTTATTTATTCTTATGAAATAAGAAAACAATTGAATTTTACAAAAAAAATTTAAAAACTACATGTCTACGACAAAAATTTTATGAAGAATTATAAGGGGAGGAGGCTGCATCCATTTGATCATCATCTTTCACATATGATAATATAATTTTTTTACCTTGTGTTCGAGTATCTACATCAAATCAATCTTGTATAATATGCAAACCTCCATCAACCTAGAGTTCATTCTATTTCTTCTCTCGTCCAATATCATAAGACCTACATAAAAACTTTGTTTTGATGCCATTGTAGACATCCAAACAGTTAAAAGATCTTGAGTTAAGGCAGAGAGAATTGGATACATATGACCATTTCGATATCACTATTAATCTTGCAGTTCATTATACAAAGGGGCAACTGAACTGATCTGTAACTTCTTGATGTGTCCCTCTTAATAGAAGACATAAATCTAAAAAATGATTTATTATTAAAAGTTCTAGGTAGTACTGGTGGACGTGATGAAGACGCTTGCTCTCTACGTACAATATTATATAAGGCATTTATTATATTTTCATAATAATAATTTGGATTAATAAAATCATCAGTTTTCACTTCAAGATGATTTCTTATATAATGCTCGGGAAAATAATTCTTAATTTCTCTTTTGTACCATTTAGGACTATATTATTTAGATTTAGGACACATCATCATTGCTAAAATTTCTATGATGGGTAAACTATTCCAATATTATAAATTTTTTATTCCATTAAATAAATTATTTCATAAATTTCATTTTATAATTCCTATTTTTCATTAAATGAACTTGTCAAGTTGATTAATTATTAAATGTGAAATAGGAGAGTAAATGACAAATAATTCCAAATTAGCATTGTAAAAAACTTGTAATAGTTCCATAACTGCATCAGCAACATTCCATTCTGAATCAGAAGTTTGAGCTGCTAGACATTATATCACAATAAAAATATAATTATCAAGTAAAGATCTAAAATGAATACATAATTTAAGCATGTTATAAGTACTGTTCCATCTTATAAAGGCATCATGATTCAATTTTCTATATAAAATATTATAATTATGACAAATTTCTTTAAATGTTTGTCTTCAAGATCCAGGGATTCATAAATTACAATTACTACTCTAAGATTTTCAAGTACTCTAATAACTGCTTTTAATCATTTTTTAACACATAAGTTAATAATATGACATGCACATATTTGATGAAAAAGAAGATTTAAGCTTTGAATTAAAATTTGTGCAGCAGAATTATTACCACTTGCATTATCAAGAGTAAACATAGATATTCGTTAATTATTTTTTTATCACATTTGCGATCTGCAAATCATTATGAGGATCTTTAATTTTCTTAAAATGAAATAATTCCTTTTTGCACTACCCAATATGTATCAATCCAGTGAACTCTAACACATAAAAAATTATCATCATTTAAAGAAGTCCATATATCACCTAGTAAAGCTAAACATGAATGTAGAATTAAAAAAATTAATTAGTTCATTTTTCTTTATACAATATAATTTAATTGAATCTTCTTTAACAAATTTTCTACTAACATTTCTAAAGGCACATTGTATGTAATTTTTCGGTAATATAAAAAGTTTTCATCTTGAGCAAATGTATATAACATTTCTGTATGTATAACATGTTTTGCTAAATCTTCATGCATATTTTTAAATTATAAGCAAATAAAGAGCTCCCAGTAGTGTTACGATCAGGTGCAACTAGTTAAGTTTGTTATAATAATTGACTAGTAAAAAATTATTCTCTAGTTGTTCTAGGGTGTGATTCTAAATGTCGTTTTAAACTACCTCGTACCCAAAGAAGATGCAACAACATAACTAATGCAAATTTAACAAATAGCTTTATCTTTTTTGAATAATTTTTCATCTATATTTTTTTTCAAAATAATTCCAAACTTCACTAATTAATTTTTCTATTCTTCTTTTTTTTACCTATTACCTCACCTTGTGAGGGAGCATATGAACTTGATGGAACTGTAAGCGTCGCTCTTGAACCATCTCCTTCCGGACTTGCAGAACTTGTAGCAATATTATGACTATAAATGACAAGATAATTAATGTAGGTAGTTGAAGTAATTGGGCAGTTGGTTGTTGGCGTCGTAGTTTTCACATAACCGGATGAATCACTTGCTCATGCTAATAAAGAATTAGAATCAGGTACCATATGGATATGTAGGTGATCCATAAGGTGAATAAGCATAATCACCATATAAACGATACAGATCCATTGCAAGTATAATGATTTTTAATAGTAATAACAATTCAAAAATCAAAATGCCTTCAAATAAATATAATAAATTAGTAATATATATTATACAATTAATAATTATATAAGATAATTATAAGAGAAAGTATTGAGATTTGAGAGATAGAGATTTTGAGAGTAATGAGATAGAGTTGAGAGAGTTGAGAGAATGAAGACTTTGAGAGAGTAATTGGGCAGCCTGACACAAATCCGATCTGAAGGCCGTGCTTTGGCCAGCCCGCCGCGGCTCGTCTGAAAGTTCATCTCTAAAAGGAAATAATAACTTGTGAACTTCGCAACCCAATAGGTATAATATAAATCAATGGATAGATAGTGACAATAAAGAAGCATGTTGTAACGCCTCTCACAAAAAAAAAGAATGAAGAGGAAAGGGTCGAACCCTTCCCTCTCCCCTTCTTCATTGCCACCTTCTCCATTCCTCTCCCCTCTTCAATTCTCCTATCAGTTGCATAATGGAGAGACATGGGGAGAGCAAGGGTCAACCCCAACACTATAAAATCCCTCCCCCTCACTCTTTCTCACATTTTCTCTCTTTGCTCTCTCCTTCACACCCTCTGTTCTCTCCCCGACGACGCGTCGAGCAGCAGTAGAGGAAGGCTTTCTGGCAAGCATCTCCGGTGCGGACGACGTCGGAGATAGCGGCGGACAGCAGCTGGTGACTGAGGACGAACATCGTGAGGATGAACCGCAATTTCATAGGCTAAGAGGTGTGATTTCGGGATCTATTTCATAGGTTATGTCTCTGGACGAATTATGCATGGTCATGGACGAACCAATTGTAGAAATCATGATTTGGAATAGGAGATGTAGTCGATAACTCCGAAATGCATGCTCGTTCTTTTCTGCGAAATATTCGAAATTACTTACGTAGATGTCGAACTCGCCTAGATCAGTTGCATGTGTAGACTTGCTTTCTTTTCATTTAGATTATCATATAATACTTTAGTTATGCTCACAAAACCATAAGATCGATGCAAGATTGTTTTGATTGTTGTAACGAATGAAACGATCGAAGACTGTAAACTTGCGCAATTTTCTGCGAATAAAGAACCTGGCCCGGGTTGCCATAAACCGGCCCGGATTGGACTATTTCGGACCGAGTTCTGCCCAACTCGGCCCGGTTCCGCCATGAACGACCGATCGGAGCTCGGATCGCACCAGAGACCCGACCCGGGTACCGATCGGAGAAGACGATCAGGCGAATCGACTTTTCCGACCCGATTGCGCGTTCGACTCGGCCCGGGTATAACCCTGACCCGGCCTGGGTTTAACTCGGATTTTTTGAGCCTGATTTCCATCAGAAACTCAGCCCGAGTTTACCTGTACTTGGCCCGAGTTCTGACCAACAGAATGTAAACATTATGATTTTCGAACCATCGTTTACGGAATTGATATCTGATCTTTAGGAAAAGTTAATTGTACTCTACAGAACCATGTTTACCTCCTATTGAACTGAATGAAAAGAATGAAATATTGAACTTCATTATAATGTTATTAAAATGATAAGTGGCCGTCCGTCCCTCGTCGGACGATCGCTTAAAAGGACTAGGACGGACGACCGTGTGAGTTCTAGGCGTCCGGTACGTGGATAGAGGAATTCGACCTTAATCAAACCCTCTGATTTTAAGCTTATGTCCACTTGATTAGTTAAAGAAAAGAAAGAACTCAAAGATGATTCGAAGCTATGCTCCATACGACCTTGATCGATCTTTGGATTGAAAGAAAGGTCCATTATGATAAAGGAAGTTATGCGAACCCTAAGCAAGGTACTTCACACGGATTACCATTTGTCCTATCTAGATGGGAGTTTTTCTCCTCTATGGATGTGTCCTCATGGTACGAGGTCATCCCAGCCCGACGGGCTGGCCGTGGCATTGATCACCGACTGACCTACAATAGTCTAGATAGTAGCACTATGAGTGCAGGCAATAGTATTTTCCTAAAATAATGAAGAGCTCTTCTAATGGAATGGAATGGAATATAATGGAACGGAAATGAAATAAAAGAAACGAAACGAAATGAAATGGAAAGCAAGAATGAAAAGAGAGACATAAATCATATTATACTCTCTACCATATGACTCACTTTCACATTTTAATTTATTATGCTTATTCTGACAGAACTAATCTATGATTTATACGAACTCACACTTAACTTTATGCTAACGATTGAGCTTGTTCCCCTGTGTGATCCCCATAGGTACATGATGGTTGCTCTTGACGTGATGGTGTGCGCATGGTGACTTTGCTCTGGGTGGCATGTGCATGTGGTCATGATTACGTCTAGTATGAGTCGTGTGTTTATCCGTTATACTAAGTGGAATATCTACTCAGATGGGTCTTATCATGTTTTGGTCGATCGTCGTCGTTTTTATGTTTAGTACTCATACTTTCCTCGTTACTTCTTCGAACTAAGACTATGGAATATTATCTTTTGCTTCCGCACTATGTTTCTTATCAAGATAGTTTGACATATGTTAATCCTTTTTGCTTTCGCATTCTTCTCTTATTGTTGTATTATTTTATTCGACAAGTCTTCCGCTTACGTATCATTTTCCTTGACCATTTGGGTTAACAAAAGAGTAAAAAAGAAGAAGAATAGGGTAGCGTACGAGAGAAGAATGCGCCACGTGGCGGGTCGAATTTCGGGGCGCTACACATGTGGTCAATGTAAACATAATCATAATCATCAATGAGATAAATCAAATGAATATAAATCATGCTACGCTTTGATAAGAATAAATAAAATAGATCAATAATATGCTTTGATTATTATAAATATTAATAAGGATTAATGAGCAAATTAATGCCTTGCTCTAAATGGAAATTAATATAATATCATGATTCAATACTTTGGATCAATAGTTCATTTATGCAATGATATCTTTGTTATGTCATGTCATGTACTTCATGAGAGGTCAATAATTATGCACACCATGATATATATCCTTATTAAAGGGAGCATATCCTATACGATAGGGAGAAATTGTGTAATGAGGATATGTCTGAACTCATGCCCAACAATGTGATGCTATGCTAGTAACATGTGCACTCATGTTTTTATTTTTATTAATTAAATAAATTCTCATCGTTGCCCAAATTGAAACTTCTAATCAAATTATGCAATGACAATGTTGTAGACTATCCAATCAGATAGACAGTAGATGATGGATCATAAAAAATATAATAAACAATTAAAAATCTAAACTACACATTTATTTCAATGGAACCACGCCAAGTTGAGTTTAACCCAAAGCCAAATTCAAGTTGTCCAACATCTCAGCTACAGCTCGAACTGAGCGTATTACATACATATGACAAAGCATTAAATATCTAAATTTAGAGTTTACATTGTGAAAAAATACTTTAAAAAGGGATTAAAAATAACCATAAATTTTATAATAATTTAATAAATTAAAATCAATTCCCTTGAACTAGAATTTTATCCAAAAAAACTTGTAGGGATTTTATTTCTTATATGTAAATATATTTTTGTATTGTTAATTCATGAATTATTTTGTATATATTTTTTAAGGATTTAATATTTTTTCTTTGAGCACTTATTGATATATTAAAAATTTAGTGTTAATGTTTATATTTTATTTATAAAATTAAATGTGCTAGAGATTCGAGAACACTATTTAAAAAATAATCCAAACACTATTTTTTAAATAAATAAATCGACTTAATATATATAAACTAACTCAAATAATGAAAACACCGAGCGATGACTTTTAAGCCGAAAACTCAATCTGATCTTAATTATTTATGTTTCTCTTTAAAAAAACATTTTATTAGCCGTTATACTTATTCTAATAACAGATATCATAATTGAATTGTTTGTCCCCAGCCAGTCCCGCCTACAAAACGATGAAACAAAATTCCCGAATTTAAAACGCATTAGCCCCAAATTGGAAGGGGACTGGGACTCCCCCCCATCAAACAAACAAAATACCAAATGAGACCGCACCAATTTCGAATCCGCATCCCCGCGGCGCGCCTTACAAAAAAATAAATAAAATCTGCTTGACAGAAAAAAAAAAAGCAAAAAATATAAAAGTCTTTGCGCCCTCTCCCTCTCCCTCCCTCGCGCTCGAGCTCTCGGTTCCTTCTTTCGAAAACAAAAAAACAAAAAAATGGCGGTCTTTCCCCCCTTCTCAGTTTCCCTTCCCCTCCCCTCCTGCAAACACCCCCTCCTCCTCCCCCCTTCTCCACTCCCCCCTCTCTCACAGAAACAATCATCTCTCTACGAACGTCTTCTACTTCCGATCCCTCTGCAGAGAGAGGCGAGAGGCAGGAGAGGAGGCGCTGCTCATGGCTGACAAGGAAAACTGCCCGCCCCGCCTCACCCGCGCCGCCGCCAAGAGGGCCGCGATGACCGCCCGCTCCAATGAATCCTCGGCCGCCGTCGAGCAGCCTCCGGCCAAGAGGAAGCGCGTGGCCTTGAGCGAGCTGCCCGCCCTCTCCAACGTCTCGCTTCGCCCCTCCCCTGGTGTATCCACTCCGCCCCCTTACAAGCCCCAGAGGTCCAAGGTGAAGAGACGGGAGTCCAAGCCGCCGGAGGTATCGGAGGAAGAGAAGGCAGCTTCCGATTTCGATCTCGTACCCGTCGTCTCTGTGGACGCCACCGCCGGCGACGCCGATTCCGGGGAAGATGATCCCCAGATGTCAGCGCAATGTGTCTCCGATATCTATCAGTACCTTAGATCAATCGAGGTTAGTCGTTTCTCGATACAGAGAGAGAACCATAGAAGCTCTGATTTGTTGTTTTGTAATGTATCCGATGGTCGACAGAAGGAACAAAAAAGAAACAGAAATTTCCTTCAGATTGGATTTGAAATGGTACTGAAAGCTGTCTTCTTGTCACGATTTAGGCGGAACCGAAGAAGAGGTCGTTGACTTGTTACATTGAGAAGGATGTCACAGCAAACATGAGGGGTATCCTGATGGATTGGTTGGTTGAGGTTGCCGAGGAGTACAAGCTTGTATCGGATACCCTTTACCTCACGGTCTCCTACATCGACAGGTTTCTTTCGCACAATGCAATTGGTCGGCAGAGGCTGCAGCTTCTTGGAGTATCGTCAATGCTCATTGCATCGTGAGTCATTTGTGCTCGGATCTACAGCTTTGTTTGATTTTTCAATAACGCATTGCTCAGCCGGTGATCTGCTCTTGCAGGAAGTACGAAGAGATCACCCCTCCACATGTTGAGGATTTCTGTTACATAACTGACAATACTTACACAAAACAAGAGGTAATTGTGGGTGTTCATGTGTTTTGCTTCTTGTCTTAATTTGCTCGTCTGGGATCCTTTAATGATGTCATTTGTTCTTTAAATTTAGGTAGTGAGGATGGAGAGTGATATATTGAAGTTTCTTAAGTTTGAGATGGGAAATCCTACCATCCGAACCTTTCTAAGGTAATGTTTTCGCTATCACAGCTTGAATCCTTCATCATACGTCTTTCATCTCCTCATCGTGTATGGATTTCTAGTAGTATGATCATTTTTAGATATTTCATTAAGCTGGTACCTTCTTAATTTTGTTTTTGCAGGCGATTCGTAAAAGCTGGAGAAGAGGACGGAGAAGTGTCCTTTTTTTTTTGTACACTCATTCAAACTTTTATTCATGTTACTGATGTATGCCTGTGGTTTTATGCAGTATCCAAGTCTGCAATTGGATTTCTTGGCAAGTTACCTCGCTGAATTAAGTTTGCTTGACTATGGTTGCCTTCAATTCTTGCCATCATTAGTTGCTGCTTCTGCTGTTTTTGTTTCAAGATTCACAATAAACCCAGAAAACTATCCTTGGGTGAGAGTCTGCTGTTCTTTGGAGGATTTCTATCTTAATTCTTTGAATTTTTATGACTAACATTCCTGTGTTCTGTCAATAGAATAAACAGCTGCAAGAGTCTACTGGTTACAAGGTTTCCGAGCTAAAGGATTGTGTCCATGCTATTCATGATTTGCAACTGAACAAGAAGTATTCGTCCTTAGTGGCTATCAAAGAAAAGTACAAGCAGCATAGGGTATGATCTTGTTAAATAATAATAAAATTTGTTGTTTGGTGTCCATGCTCTGCACTATTCGGCTTAAATTCTAAATGCATCTGGTCTTGCACTCCCTTGTGCCGACGAATTGAACTGACCTTTAGCATGTTTCTTTTCTACAGTTCAAATGCGTATCAGCTTTGCTTCCTCCACCTGAGATTCCTGCTACGTATTTCAAAGATTTGAAAGATTGATCTTCCTCGGAAACATAATGGCCATACTAAAACTGGAAATTCAGTCCCAGTCAGCTGGAATCACAGTAAATGGTGATATCTTTCTGATGAGGCTAAAGCTCGTGTTTTGACATGCAGTTAACTCAGTAGGTATACGATTAGTTGGGTGGTCAACACATTCTGTCTTCAGCTAAAGGAATCTGTGTATCATACGCCTCTTGCAACTATATGATTCCATAATCTCTTTTATCTTTCGTTTAATATTGATATGTAGCAGTCAACAGATTTTTTTTTTTCATCTCTAGGCTTTGTATATCTTATGATTAAGCAAGGATTAAAGATTCATTTGTTATACCATTTTATTATACTTGAGGAACCACGTAAAAAGGATAAATTCACCAATATTGCCAAGTTTTATATTTGGGTAGTTTTTATGTAAACTACATTTCACTGTTGATGACTTTATGGTTAAGGCTCCATGGACCTCGTTTTTGCCTCATAATGAACTAAACGTTATATATTATTAAAATTAAGAAGCTTGTATTGCAGGGGCATAAATATGTGTTTAGCCTTTTGGGTACTTATACCTTCTAAAAGGGATATCATCTGCACGAGAGGTTTTTTTTAGTTTCATTTCAATTCCCGCGTATCAACATAATACTCTAAAATTTGACCATGCAAATTTTGATCACAAGCAAATAAATTTGATATCAGACATTTTTAATGATATCAATTTGATGAGATTTACAAGGATTATTTTCAAAATCCGAATTATTAATATTTGTAAATATATTTGACTAATCAATTTAATTCAATTTTTTAATGTTCCTTTTTAAAAAGAATGTATCAATTGTGGATAAAATTTTTGTAAAATAAATAGTTTAAAACAAATGTTAATGTAATTTAAGCAATTAGTAAGAGTATTTAAGCAAAATGAAATTAACTAACTCATTCATAATTTGAATACTTCATACTTTGAATTATAATTTTCCATTTTTAACATATATGATAGCTAATGATAGCTAAGAATGATTTTTTAATAATCAAAGGTGCAATGAGATTTTCTTACGTGTTTGATACAACAAAAATTATGTGAAAAAAATTGTCAACCTTAATTGGGTTATGTTACAAAATTTCTCTTCAATGTTTAATGACATATCGACTAGGTTCATTTTGAATCTCCAGTCAACTTGTCACACATAGAAGCTTTTGAATTGCGTTTATAGTAGATTTATATTTGCACTGACCCCACAACTTTTTTTACTTGCAAGTAATTAATCTAGGAGTGGCACTCGACTCGGGACACCCGACTGGCTCTCGCCCTTGCCCTCGTTTTGAATCCTCAGTTCGGATGAAATTTTATCCCCCCTCCCCTCCGATTTCCGCGGGCCCTGAACCTCTCTAAATTTTTTATTATAAAATATGAAAAATAGAAAAGAACTAATTATTATACAGTATTCATGCTTATAAATATATCACTATTATAAATTTCACAATATAAATTTCAAATTTAGTTATAAATTTCACAACATAAAATTCAAATTTTGACACAAGTTCCACCATAATATAATTTTCAAATTCTACCACAATACAAACTTCAAATTTGATACAAGTTTCATAACATAAAGTATAAATTACAACACCAAATATTTTAACAACATTTGTAAAAGATCAATTAGGAGACATTCATCATTTTTCTTCATTTCATTCTTCATCTATTTGCAAAATTTCCTACAAGTTAATAAAAAAATGATTAGTATAATAAAATTAAATTGAATAAAATTATAAAAATGATAAAAAGTTATTACAACTTCATCATTTAATCATCTACATCTTTATCTTAGTTGATTGTGTAAAAAGTACACTTTCCATTAGAAGGACCTAACAAAAAATTTTGTTAGTTTTAAAAAAAAATGACACGTCATAATTTATTAAATGAACAATATATTGTAACATTTTAATATATTATGCAACTAATCTTGATATCAAAGCTTCAGCGGTATCTTTTTTTAATCTACTATGATGTGTACTCAACACACGACCTCTAGTGCTAAATGCAGATTCTGAAACAACTGTAAAAATGAGAATAGTTAAAAAGTCCTTTGCAATCTTTTGTAGAGTTGGGTACTTTAATTCAATTTGTTTCCAATAATCCAATATGTTAAATATTACATCATTTGATTTAACAATTAAAACATGCTCTTCTAAATAACTTTCCAATTCTGATTTTAAGCTATTTTGTGAAGAAGTCTCAACTACAAAATTAATATAAACACACTCCCACTTTTACTTTTTCGGTGGAGGACCAATTTCTGTTATAATTGGAGATGAAGAATTAATAAGTGCACTTCTAATATCATTAGCTTTAAGGGTGTTCATGAATCGAGTTTGATCCGATCCACTCAATTTTGATTGGGTCGGGTTGGGTCGGATTTTATTTTTTTCTTACTTTTTTATTATTTAATGTAAAAATATAATATTTATTTTAAAAGCATAAAATAATTTGTTAAACATTTATATATTATTTTACACCTTTACAATATTTAAAATTATAGGCTGAAAACTAAAAAAAATAAAAAAAAGTCAGATCTTCGTGTCAAGTCGGGTCAACTCGGGCCGAAAATTTCCGACCCATACCCGACCTGACCCAAGGCCGGGTTGAGGTCGAGTCGGGTCGGATCCAACCCGACCATGGACCCGACCTGACTCAAACTAGTTATCGGGTTCGCGGGTTGACCCGACCCGCTGAACACTCCTAATTAGCTTGATATTCAACAAACAAATCTTCACATAACATTTTTACCTTCTCGAACTCAATGTTGCTTTGGCTTCATATACCTTTGGAAAAAAAATACTTCAACACCTTCATCTTATATCTTGGATCCAAAACAGTTCCTAATGCCATCACTCCATTATTTTTTTCCAATACTTGTCAAATTTAGAACTCATACTCAAAACCATCACTTGAATAACTTCATTGGGAGAAGAAAATCATTCATCCAAAGCAATTATTATTTCACAAATTTTAGGAAAATAAGCATTTAAAGTTGGATAGTTGAAACTAAAAAATAGTTCAGTTATATCATAAAAGACTTTCAACTTTTCACAAACTTCAAATACCATTACCCAATCTTCAGCACTAGGATAATATTTGCATTCAGAATTATGTTGCTTTAAACGATAAAAAAACATCTTTAAATGGCAAAGCTAGGAGCGACACTTGATGCTATTTGGGGTGGGGAGCACTCCCCTCATCCCGACCCCGCCAACCGGCCTCCGCCTCGAATCCGCAGTCCGGAGAGAATTTTATCCTCCACCCTGTTCCCCAAGGGTTTGGGCCTCGCGAGGATCTCGATTCCTCAATTTTTTATTAAAAAATTAGAAAATAACCCCAGAACCCCATCGTCCTCTTTTAGCAAGAATTCCATCTAATTCTACAATCTTGCACAAGTTTTTTGGAATAAACAATATTCAATTATTTAGATGTATCACCAAATCTTTCTTCCCTTTTGGGTGTACTAACCCAGAAATTAACGCATTCTCTAATCTTTTTCAAAGAATCTTTAATTTTTTATAAACCATCTTTGACAATGAAATCTTTGACAATTAGATTCAGAATATGAGCACAACATCACATATGAAATATTATTCCTCCCAAAATAAAAAAAGTTGAGAGAATCTTATAAAAAATCAAGGGAATCATGACATCATTGGTTGAGCAATTATTAATCGTTAGAGTTAATATCTTTTTATCCAAATTTCAATCATATAAACAATTCAAAAGAACCTTTGAAAGCCCTTCGGCATTGTGTGGCACCGGATTATAAAGGAATCTATAAGAATAAAAATGATGTATGTTAAAATCTATAGCTTAAAAAGTATATAATAAACATAATATCAAGAGTAATCAACTAATTACCTCATAAGTCGATGTTGCAAAGTCCAATTGTCATCGATAAAATGAGTTGTAATGGCCGTATAACCTTTGTTTTGATTACTAGATGGCAGCATATCAATAGTTATTATAATATGACTTGAATTCCTCTCAAGAATATTTGATGTCTTATCCTTCTCAATTCCAAATAACTTCATAATATCACATTTTATAGTATTACGAGTAACCACCTTGAATAAAGGTTGCATAGCACCAAAAAATCATCTAAACCCAACATGATCAACTATAGAAAGAGGATACTCATGAAGGACAATCATATTTGCAAGTTCCTTCTTTGCAACATCTTGACTAAATGAATTACCAACACCAATTGTATCACCTTTGTTGTCTAAAGTGTATGCTTGAGGTAAATTTTTTAGAGTTGCTTGCTTTGGTCCTCTTTTTGTACAGAGCTTACAAATTTTTAGACGATCATGCAAATACTTAGTTCCATTTTTTGTATCACCAGAAAGATTCTTTTGACAATACTTTCATAGTGCATGGAATCTTCCATCAATTAATTCTCTATAAAAATGACTCCATGCTTGAGAAGTTAAACTTTTTTTGTTTAGACTTCCCTCTTCCTTTTCATTTTTAGTTTTGGAACTTGCTGGGGTATTTTCATTATGCTCTAATTGAATTGGTTGAATTGCATTTCTTCCAATTGGAGTGGCAAATTGATGATCCGCTCCATCTATTTCTGCATAAAAAATTAAAATAATTACAATGATTAATCGAAAAGAATTTTACAATAAAAAAAAATAAAAACAAAATGGTGATTGACTTACCTCTGCACTATGCACAGAGGTGATTCAATCACCTAAATTTTGAATTTACTACAAATAAAAACAAAATGGTGATTCAATCACCCAATAATCACCTCTGTGCACAGTACAGAGGTGATTCAATCACCCAAAAATGTGTCTGTCGGCACCCTCCACGATGACTGGGAGATCGGATCGACCCGCCCGTGCCCTCCATGATGATCGGACGATTGGATTGACTCGCCCGTGCACTCCACGACGACTAGATCGACCCGCCGGCGCCTTCGACGACAATTGGACGGCCAGATTGACCACCCGATCCCTTAAGGAAAACTGAATGACAAGATCGACCCGTCACGCCCTCGATGATGACTAGACAACCAGATCGTCCCATCGACGCCCTCGATGATGACTAGACAACCAGCTCGCGCCCTCGACGATGACCTCGACCCACCCGTGCCCTCGACGATGACCCGTGCCCTCGACGATGACCTTGACCCACCCTTGCCCTCGACAATGACTCCCGCCCGCGCCCTTGTTTGTGAAGGCGGTTCTGACGCGGGCGACAGTAGCGGGGAGGCGAGGGAGAACCGGAGAAGGCGACCGCAATGGATGACCAAATCGTCGCCCACGACCTCTTGCGTGGACTTTGACGCGGGTGGCGGCCATGGAGAAGAACGCTCGTTCTAGTGGTCCATCGCTTGGACTCCGACGCGGGCGACCACGACGGAGAGGCGAGGGAGAAGGACTTCAGATGATAAAGAAAAAAGGGAAAAAAGATACCTTGTGAAGTCAGAGTCGGATTCACCGCCGGAGACATCATCGACGACTGACAGTCGAAGGGACACCGACGACCGATGGCCAGGCTACGGATTAGGGTTAGTTCACCCTACCCTGATCCTCGAAAGAAGGGGCGGGGCAATTTGGCCCCCATCCTCGCCCCCGTGGGGTAAAAAAAATCCCCGAATGCAGGCCTCCAAACAAGGAATCCTCACGGGGCCCTGCAGGGGCGAGGGATATTGCCATCCCTAAACTAATCCTAATGGAAATGAAATTATTTTCATAATATTTGAATTTTGGTGACAATTTGTTTAAAATCAACGCACTGCAATAAGTGTCATGGCCTTGTTTCAATCCAACCTGTATTTCTTCAAATAATATACTTTAAAAACTTATTATAAGTCGTCACTTACTATAATACTTCAACAAACGAAATATATTATTTGTAGCTTCTTTATGAGTTTCAAAAAATTAGAATTCTCATTAAATTTTACCATTTTTTTAAAGAAGTAATATTTTGTAGCATATTTAATAATTCATTTGGTTATGGAATATTGACCTTAAAAATGTGTTTGTCGTTGTGTTAGAAGTTATATTTCCAACTAGTTTGAATTTTTTTTTGTTTTCAATTTTTTTAGAAGTTTGTCAAAAGAAATTTTCTTTCACTAAACTTAGAGACAACTTGTGTATCTAAAGTGGGTGCATCTAGTTTTCTTTCCACTATATAAAGTTAAAACTTGCCTTTGTTCTTGTGGATTCAATTCAAATTGTCATGTATAGTATGTAAGATTTGATTAAGGATGAAGATATTTGTATTGCAATTTGGCTCTTTAGGAGTTTGCTTTAGGTAATTGTTTTATTCAATTCATGTATTCGTTTGATTAGCTCTTTTTAATTTATTGAAAAAAAATCTTATTATTTTTGCATGGCTTTTATAGGATTTTCATCTTTGAAAATGGGTTTTGCTATAGTCGACAACAAGGTTGTTGTTGTGGTTGAGGCTTTGATAAAATTATGGGTTGCCAATTTTGATTTTGATTTGCATTTGGAGTTAGTTGATATGATTTCCCTAATAATAGAAAAAGGGGTGGTTTATATATTCTCATAAAATTCAGATAAGGCTTCGAATTATAATTCCCTAATATCTTAATTAGATCCACTCGTTCATATTGTTAAAGTAGTAAAATAAAAATTTGAGAGGCATGCCCCTGATTTTCACATAGGTCACACCACAATTTAGGAGTATGAACCATATTAACTTGAAATGATAATTTTATTTTTTTAAAAAATAATTTTGATTCTTTTGAACAACCATATATGTATGAATTGATTAAATTGACATTTTTAGATTGGCTCCTCATATTTGGCCTTCTAACTCTTTCATGTAGGATGTAATATTTGCTAAATTCTCAATTATTCTTATGGCTTCATCATAATAAGTTGTAGCAAATATAACTAGAGATATTATTCAAAATAATTGAGGTAGGATTTTGTGTGATCTATGAAAGTAGTTCAAAAGTTGGCATTGCTCAAATTCATGATGTGGGCAAGAGGTAGATACATCTTATATGCTTCTTGCAAACTTTTCATATTCAGTTGATATAAATTTTATTTATAAGCTTAGAAGTTTCGCTTGGTGGAAAGAATCATGTTAAAAATGTTACATTCAGTATTTCTTAGGTTTGAGCTTTTTAAGGTTTGAGGGTCTCTTATCATATTTTGACTTTACCTTTTTTTAAAATATGAAAATAGCCTCAGGTAAATAGTTTAAGTTATAACATTATTAAATTAAAGTGTTTACAAATCGCCTTCAAATTGTCTAGATGTTGAGTTGGGTTTTAGTAGTCGTATCATTGTAATACAACCAAGTTGAAGTTGAAAGCAAACATTTGCGATGGCATGTGTTATAGCAATTCAGTTCTTGTTATGGGTACACCATATGATCCTTCAACCATTTAAGTTGCTTAGGTTAGCAAGAAATGACTGAACCATCATAATAATTGAATTAGGATTGGCTTTTTCTCTCTGCATTGATTATAAATGTGCTTCTTGGTCACAAGGATACTTGGACTAGTGTTAATAGTTGGAGTATCAATAGGTGGTGTTAACCCTTGGGTTCAATTGTTGATCAAGTGGTAGCTTACCAACTCTAAATTCTAAGTTCAAGTTGATTGTTGTGATGGTCTAATGTATTTAAAAAAAATTACAAGTGAAATTCAAAATGAAAATTAATTGATCTTTGAACAAATTTTTGTAAACCTTTTCTTCTAAATATTATTAAATTTATAATAAAATAATTTCTCTTAAGATGACTCAAATCTCGGTATGCACTAAAAAGAAAAAAAAAGTAGTACAGAAGAAAATAAAACTAGAAACAACAAATACAAAAATTTCAAAGTTAGGGTTGAATAGAATGATATAATAGTTATAGGAAGAGCTTAACCAATAAAAATAACTTGTCATGACATATATTGAATTGAAAATTTATCGGTAATGGTATTAAAAATGTAATATGACATGTATTACATTGGTCATGAAGTTTCCAAATAATCATACAGAAAATATGTGATCATATATAGACTATGTAAAATTGAGAAAATAAAAAAATTAAGCATGTAATCACCAAAGTTCAAGTTTGTCAAAAGAGAATCACAATAATAGACAAATTAGTTTGGGAAAAAGTTTATACATACAATGCTATCAAAAAACCTTGGACGGCATTGAAGTGACAGTTCTTGGATCTTCCAACATGGCGAGTTGCTTTGGTTTGCACAACTCCTTCACCACTTGCATAGTAGAGAGGATCTTTTGCTAGGGGGCGAAGATGATCAACGAGATGGTGAGTAGGATGATGGCATGTTGCATGAAGGAGACGCTCACTATGTAGTTATTTAGGAGTGTCGCTATAGCGCCAGAGCTTCCCACCAATTGCCAATGTGGACCTTCAATGCATAATTTTTTTTTATGATTGAGATATATTCATGATCGTTTTAAACGTGACTAAAGCCTTCTATACATGGTAGCTTCAATTTATTAGCGTCAATGATGATCCTTTCGAGGCATTAATAGAGCTACTAATGGGCATCGAGGTGAGACACGCCTCTCTTTCTCTATCTTATCAGGACAATGTATAATATTGATTGTTGCCTTATGTGAGCAATCACTTGTTCAATGGGGATCCTTGCAAATATAACAAGATTTTAATGACTTCTTGTCCTACTTAAACTTGCCAATGTTTAACTTTTTCTCTTGATGACCCTTGCCTTTTGTCCATATGTTGATGATTAGGATTGTAATCTCCTTGCGAGTTGACTTCTCTCCTCCATCATTGCCTTTGTCAAAGGGCTTTGATGGTCTACATTCAATTTGGTGTATTCCACCCACTACGCAACATGAGCGATTAGTGAATGAAGATAGAGAAAACATCGCTCTGACTCCATCCCAATCCAAGGCTTTAAACACTTGATGGAGACTGTGAATACCGTGTCTTCATCCATTTGAGAGTTCTATAAATGAAACTCGATGAATACTTTCACGTACTCCCTTAACGTGTCTTTATGGACGATGTTGAACAAGACGATCTCAACTTCCAGATCCGATATTGCTGGACATAAGTAGTTGAGTTGAATTTTTCCCAATCTTAATAGGATACACATTGCCACGTTTCACGTCATTGCGCAATGACATCACTACCATAAGATCGCCACATCTTGTATGTAGAAAGATGCAATCTTCACCATATGTGCTTTCGATGTCACGTCCATGCTTCCTTGTATCATCAGGCATTCCACACGAAATTGTTAATCTCCTTGGCCAACATCTTGTGCTTTTATGGTCTTAACTCGGCATTTCGATTTTTGGTTCATGAGAGGCGATTGATTTTGTCAACTGCCGAATTGTCTCACTTTTCCTATCCTGCTATTATTGTCTGGGTGCAAGTCAGTAGAAGTTCAAGAAGGCACTGATGCACGTGGAATGAGGGCCTCTATTTAGTCTATTCATTCATACACCATATGAAACATAAATATAATTAAATTCTCAATTTTTAATTTACTAATTTTATATTCTAGCTATTACATTGACAATTTCTAATAAGTTAATCTTTTTAAACTTTTAATTTAATCTAAGTAACCATGAGATGCATTTATATTAAGGTTTTTTAAGTCGCATAATAATTACACAAATTAGTCTCTTTCAAATTTTCAACAACAACATGCATGAGTAAATATCAACAGAAAATACTTTTATGAATTAATAACTTGTCCTGAAATAATAATTAAAGTCATAGCCAGTGCAATTAATACAAACATTGCACATTCACAAGAATGCTATTAATAGATCAAAGCTGAACTAATAAAAAGGAATCTAATACATGAATGGAATTCAATCAAAATGATCCTGCTAAAGAACTATGTCCATAACTATGAAGAGTGACAACAATCTAAATAATTGTTTGAAGGAACGAAAGTAAAAAGAACAAACTAGTCTGAGGCATAGCGTGTCCTCTTACTAGTTTCTAGCTAAGCTCCGTTGTAGCATTTTCAATTTTATTCTCTTTTTCAAACCTTCAACTCTATCAAATGGTGTTCTAGATATGGACTTCAATGAATGCTCTAGGATCATTTTATACTTTGGTCATGCAAAAGGATAGGAAATGAATTCATTTCAACCAAATTAGAATCAAACTTCATGCTAAAAAAACCTAATGTGATTCACGGAACACACTTGGCAATCTGAACTTCTTGAGTCGTGTCCATGGGCATGAATTTTGATTCATGAGTGTGAACTTATATATAGGGCTTTGAAGCCTCTCACTCATGAGCATGAATAATGTTTACAAGCGTGAGACGGGCCATGAAGAGTGTTTACAATCGAGAACTTACCCTACGATTTTCCATTTTTTCATTCAAGATTGTGTAAATGAATTTATGGTTGCATACTTGTCCTTTTGGTTAGATTTTCTTTTCTTTTCAACCAAAGCTCAAGAGTTTTATGTTGTATACTTGGTTGTACTCTGCAATTATTGCAAAAACAATGAAAAATTGAGAGTTTAGAAAAAATTATTCCAGAATAAAATTTATTTTGTCAAATGGGTTGACAAAAGTGTTTTAATGGAATAGTGACTCTTCTTACGTAAGGTATTATATTTGACATTTCTAAATTAACTAAGAAGGTAGCATAGCTAAGGATGATCCTCATATCAATTTTATGTACGCGTAATTATTTTCTTCATAATAAGATAAAATCGAGAACAATGCCCTTAAATACTATAAAAGGAAATATATATATTTTTGGTTACAAGAAAGAAAGAATGTATATTTATTCTGACACATGCAAATCATTTTTTTCATGTGCATTTATTGCTAATAGTAAATGTTGGTAATCTGAGATAAAATCCGTAACGAAAGCGCATCAGCCCAAAAATTAGACACCAACCGCGCTAATTTTAATTTCGAACCCCCGTCCCCGCGGCGCGACGTCCAAAACACCCCAAAACCGATCGCGGAATCGGCTTGAAACTTATTTCTCTTTTTCCCTTTTTGGTTTGTTCGCTTGGGCTCGTAAGCGGTTCGCCGAAAAAAATCTTTTCCCCCCTCTCTCGCTCGCGCTCGAGCTCTCGTTCCCTGCTTTCGAAAACCAAAAAAATGGCGGCCTTTCTCCCCTCCCATTTCCCGTCTACAAACACCCCCTCCTCCTCCATTCAACACTCCTCCCCTCCCACTCTTCCCTCCGCGGACGCTTTCCACATACTGATCCCTCTGCGGAGCGACGTGGGAGGCAGGGAGAGGAGGCGCTGCTCATGGCGGACAAGGAGAACTGCGCACCCCGCCTGACCCGCGCCGCCGCCAAGAGGGCCGCGATGACCGCCTGCTCCAACGCGGCGACGGTCGCCGCTGAGCAGCCTCCGGCTAAGAGGAAGCGCGTGGCCTTGAGCGAGCTGCCCACCCTCTCCAACGTCTCGCTTCGCCCCTCCCCGGATGTGTCCACGCCGCCCCATTCCAAGCCCCAGAGGTCCAAGGCCAAGAGGAAGGAGCCCGAGGCACCGGCGGTGGATAATGCAACTTCAGATCTCGGTCCCCTCCCCATCGCCTCGACAGCCGCCGACGCCGACGACGCCGTTTCCGCGTACGATGATCCCCAGATGTGCGAGCAGTATGCTTCGGATATCTATCAGTACCTCAGATCAATGGAGGTTAGTGATAAAAACCCCGATTTGTTGGTCCGAATACTTCATCGTGTTTCCTTCATTACATATTTTGTTATGTATCTGAGGGTCAACGGAAAGGGAAAAAATCGGACATTTACTTACAGATTGTAATCGAAATGGTACTGAAAGGTGTTTTCTTGGCTCGATTTAGGTGGAACCGAAGAGGAGGCCGGTGACTTCTTACATTGAGAAAGTTCAGAAGGATGTCACAGCAAACATGAGGGGAATCCTGGTGGATTGGCTGGTTGAGGTTGCCGAGGAGTATAAGCTTGTATCAGATACCCTTTACCTCACGATCTCCTACATCGATAGGTTTCTTTCGCACAATGCAATTGGTCGGCAGAGACTTCAGCTTCTTGGAGTATCGTCAATGCTCATTGCATCGTGAGTTATTGTGTTCAGATCTATAACTTTGTTTGAGCTTTCAATAATGCATTGCTCAGTTGGTGACGGCTTGTGCAGGAAGTATGAGGAGATCACCCCTCCACATGTTGAGGATTTCTGTTACATAACTGATAATACATACACAAAACAAGAGGTAATATCTGGTCTTCTTGCCTTTTACTCGTCTTAACATTGTTCATCTGGAATCTTTAATGATTTTATTTGTCATTTTATATTTAGGTGGTGAAGATGGAGAGCGATATACTAAAATTTCTTAAATTTGAGATGGGGAATCCTACCATTCGAACCTTTCTAAGGTATTAACTTCACCATTGTTGTTATAATCCTTATCACAATTCCCTTTGTTATACGTCTTTACTGCTTTTACTGTTACATCGTTAGGATTCTCAACTATTATTGTTATTCGAGATATTGAATTAGGCTCATGCCCTTCATTTATTCTTTCCAGGCTATTTGTGAAGGTTGGGGAAGATGACGGAAAAGTAAGTAGTTTATTTTTTCACCAATCTTTTTATGTTGATTTTCTTTTTGTGCTTGCTACTGATAATGATCTGTGGTTTTGTGCAGTATCCAAGTCTGCTGTTGGACTTCTTGGCGAGTTACCTTGCTGAATTAAGTTTAGTAGACTATGCTTGCCTCAAGTTCTTGCCATCATTAGTTGCTGCATCCACTGTTTTTGTTTCAAGATTCACAATAAACCCAGAAAACCATCCTTGGGTGAGAAACTCCTACCCTTTTGGAGGATTTTTATCTTGCATTCTGTGTTAAGACCTTTTGCGTTGGCTAATGTTATTTTCATCTGATTACAGAATAAGAAGCTGCAAGAGTCTACTGGCTACAAGGTGTCTGATCTTAAAGATTGTATTCGTGCTATCCACGAGTTGCAACTCAACAAGAAGTATTCTTCTTTAGTGGCTATCAAGGAGAAGTACAAGCAGCACAGGGTATGATCTTCTCACATGAGTAGATAATTCTGTTAGGTGTTCTTGCTTTGCACCACTTGATCTGAATTCTAAATGCATATGAGCTTTTCTCCTTTGTACAAAAATATCGTGCTGCATTGAGTTGGCATTTATCACGCTTCTTTGAAACAGTTCAAGTTCGTATCAGCGTTGCTTCCTCCAACTGAAATTCCTGCTATGTACTTGAAGGATTTGAATGGTTGATCTTCCTTATGCTGTAAACTGAGCTCCAAGCAGTTAGAATCACAGCAACATGACAGCGATCTATTTTAAAGGAGGCTGGTTCTGAAGTTAACTTTGTGAGCAAACAATGATTAGTTCTGCTGCAAATGAATCCTGCCAGCATCATTTTTGTGCTAACAAAGTAGATATGAGTGTAGTTAGGTGGTCAACACTTGATTTTGGTTCAAGGAATCTCTGTATCATAAGGCTCTTGCACCGACTATTGCAGTTACCTTTTTATCTTTGTTGAAATATGGATATGTAGCTGTCAGCATCAATTCTTTTCCAACTCTAGGTCTTGTATATCTCAATCTCATCAACGGTTAAAGATAAATTTGTTATAACAATTTATTATACTTGAAAGTTCTGAGTGCATGAAAATTGAATTCACTAGTTGCAAAAAGATTCTACATTCACCTTGATGTTTAATTATATATGTCAATTGCAGTGATTCATGAATGTGCAAAGTTTTCATGTGATTACTTCATTGGCTTGCAATTATAGCTCTAATATACAGGAAATATAACCATGGAAGATGATTGAGCTGTATGGGAATGTTCACACATTTCTTTCTTGTGTAATTTTATGATAGATTTAATTGAGGTGCTCCCAATTATTCGGACTGTCCGATGGGGATTTGACAGTTAGATTTCGTGAGCGCCATCACTCGATGGGGCTCTGCGGTAGCAGGTGGCAGTTAGATCCTACCTCAGATCGTCATCTTCTTCTCTTAATCAGGCGCCACCACGTGCGACTCCCTCAATGTTTCCCCTTGCTACACCTCCCAGCAGCCCTGCCTCGTTGCTCTCTCCCCATCCTTTGCCGCTCCCCCACAGTGTTACCTCTGCTGTTGGAGGCCTCTGCCACCTCCCCTTCGGCCCGCCTCTGCCTTTCCTCCCGGCGCCCAAGCACCTTCTTCCGTGGCCTCCGTCTCCCCTTCCGTCAGACTCCATTCATGGACCATCCAACTCCACTCCATATAGTACACCACATTGCATTCAACTCAGCCCCCTCCTCCCTCGTCACCACCACCCTGCTGCCATGGCTTGTGTCTCTTCCTTCGACTTTTGCAACTCATGCAGCCTCTCTTGTGGGGGCTCAATCACATCGAATCTATCAAGTGTCCCATCCTCGGCTTCCCTCGCCCTCAAAGAGTAGGTCCTTGAATCCTAATCTCGAACCCTACATTTAGATCATTTCCTTATCTTTTCATCTCGTCTTGGTTTTGTATAATCCGCACTAGGCTACGTGCTTAGTGAATTGTGCCATTTCTGTAAGAACAAGTTGGAGTATAAATGTTGTTTCAGTACCGTAAAGAGCAAATAGATTCTCATTTTTGGATACTCACCAAGTTATTGCGAAGGTTCTCTCGTAGGATGAACTTTGACAAAGTTGTCGAGAACTTATATATGTTCGATAATGGTTGGTGCTTTATTTATCGACTCATTCGATGTACATGATTAAATCTTTACGTTTTATTTCATTACAGGTTCGAAGAAGAGTTGGGAAGTTCCGATTTATCTGAGATAATGTTTGGACAGAATTCGTTAGTTCTTTTGCATGTCGAGAGTGGTATTAACTTGCACATTAATGCATTTGATGCTCTAAAAATTTTGGAAACAAGAAGCTTTGTTGCCCGTTCAAGTCCCTGCAACTGATAGATGGAAGTTTAGAAGGTAAACCAAATTTCGATCTTCAGTAAGTCAAATTGCATTAGAGGCTTCCCATATGTTTATAAAAACCATCAATGTTAATTTGCTAATATAGTAACTTTTTTGTTTCTTTATATTTTTTTCGATATGAGCCCATTAGTTCTATGATTATTAACACTTGACTAATTCTGTATTCGAACGAAAGTGGGACGATAAATCCTGGTCAAATTTATTTTCTTTTACTAAGTAAATACCTTCCTAGCCGGATTGCATGATTGGATCAATTCAAATGCATGTAACTAGATTGAATTAGATTTTTATTAAAATAATAATTTTTATTGTATTTGAGATAGTATTAATATTATATTTAAAATAACAAATAAATAATCAAGAACTTAATAATGGTCACTTGTTGAAAAATGTATTATTTATAGCATTTTTCATAAATATTAATATTCATGTTAATTTTGAAGTTTTTTTCTATTTTTTTATTTTCAAGATTTCATTTCCAGTCTTTTCCTCTCTTTAACTAAATTAGGGAATTTTATACCGAAACTAAAATTTGTTTATCCAATAAAATTATATTTTCTTTGTTAATTTATTTTATTTTCCATCTCCACCTTATACTGCTTCCCCTGGCTGCCAGTAAAATTTTCTTTTATTTTTATCCTGATTTGGTTTCTATTATATTTCTATTCCCATGACACCTCTCCTTGCGCCACCTCCATCCCCATGACAGGCATGAAGACGATCTTTCTATCTCCAAGAAAGACACGAAAAGATGATTTTGATGGAAGCGAGCCATGATCCAAAGCAAATTCATGGGTAGATAAGTGTCACAAAAGAGAATGTCTTGATTGAGAGTATCTTTCTCTCCCAAAAGTGAAAAAAATCTACTTTCACTCATATTCTGACTGGTTCAACGGTTCATCATTTTTTTTGTGGTTCAAAGCGGTCAAGTTTGGTTGAAATCATATTTTGATTTTGGGCGTCTGACTGGGTTTTAGCTGGATAGTGGTTAACTCGATCAGAACGACCGGTCCGGTTCAGTTATAATAACATTGATTTAGTGTTTCCATTTTCTTTAAATCAATTTACTGTTCGATGACTAATTCGTGGATGCTTCACCAAAGATTCTAAATTGTTAAAACCTGATGTATGTTTATGCCACAACACTATATTTCATTTGGAAATCAGTTTGCAAGTTTTGTAGAGATTGTGATTAAACAAAAGCAACTAACAAAATGGTGTTATACTGTGAGTAACACTTCTCAAGCCTCTAGTTCTCAAGTCACCTTGCCACCTGCTGGGATCTGTCAACCTCTAACCGACATTCTTCTTGTATTAAGAAATTTCACTTACTGTCTCATCATAATCATGTTGGTTCAGAGAGAAATCTTGAGTAGCAATTTGATTTCCATGTTTTATTGTTGGTGTAACTAGTAATGCTTCATCACCATGAACGTCTAATGATCCATTTTGTGTAAAGCTGAACTCCTCTTTGATATCTTATATCACACTCCAAAGAATTCACATATCCCATTCTTCTACACTATTGCACTCGACTTGAGGCTCCTTGACGTTGCTCATTGCAAGTTTCATCAGTTTTCAAAATCTTATTGTCATCCAAGGCTGAGAGTAATTTTTATAATTGCAACAGATTCTTTGAGATCCCACTCTTCACTTTCATTCTCATGAGAGGTTATAGTATTTCCTTATTCTCACTTATGCCTCCCTTCTTTTCACAATTGTTGTTTCTTCTTTTGCTCTTGTTTGGATCTCGATGAGCTACCCCTCATTATGAGCCTCCTCCCCTTCCACTTTCTTGACGGATATGTTCATGTTTTACGTCGGCAATAATGATTCTTCTCACTCTAGCATCATTAATTTTAGAAATAGGGCTAATTAATATTTCATGGCAAAGAAATTTTAACTTCATAAATATTGTTACTCGTCATGTCGCGACAATCACAAGTTGATTTTCGAATAATTGAAGCTAAGCATCATTCTCCTTTAGTGTTTCGCTTCCTTGATGTTCTCCAATGACTCCTCTATTGTCATCTTGCGGATAAACGAAATTTTGTCTTCGTGATCTGCCATTTCCTTAACTCTTCAGCATTTGCAAGCACTATTAATAAGAATCCACCAATACAACTATATTCCAATAAAAAACCACATGGCAAGAAAATGGAAGGAGACAACTGTCCAGTTATGGTATTCTGCCAACTAACTGCCACCTAGCCACTAAGTCCCAGTTTATTTATGTTAGTTTGTGTTTCTGTTATAAATGTCTAATAGTTATGTATTTTAAGCATGTCATGTTTATGTAATCAAGTTTAGGAGGATAGTTCACTTCACAAGAATTATTTTTCATGTTATATTTCAGTAATCTATCATTTTTTTGTATCAGAGCCTTAAAGATCATAGTAGCAAAACACAAGTAAGCAACATTTATTTAGAAGATATCAACTTTAAACATCACAAGGGAAAGTTCGAAGTTGAAAGTTCATACAAGTTCAAAGGTTCTCTCTTGTCCATAAGACGGAGTTCACTAATTTTGGAGGCTTCAACTGCACCTAGACAATATTATCTCTATTTTCTTTGCTCCGCCTTAAGGACAAGGAGAAATTTTAGGAGGGGGGATGTGATAAGATATCATTTTATATTAGTCAGTGGCTATTTAAGAAAGTAGTGGGTGATTAGTTATATTAGTAGTTTTCTTATAGTTATAGTAACTACCTTTGCATGTTATAAATACATGTTTAGGTTTTAGATTTAGAGCAACCTTTGAATTCTGTTTATCTATTATGTAATTGGAGTTTGGTCCATTCCATAAGTACTATTTATTTGAAGATTTGTCATCTCGAATTGACAGTTATTAATAGTGTTTGTGTTTAAGATTCTTATCTTTTTACTACTAATAATAGTTATCTTTTTTTGTCATATTATTTAGTCATATTTTCAATTTTTATCAGTATTGTGCTAGCTGTGCCGACAATCCTGTCCTTGGGTTAGACCCTATGCAAGTAATATTCTTTTTGGAATGAATGCCACTCTTGCTGAAATATGGGTGGAAGCTCAGCTCACTCTCTGATCAATGTTTCTCTGAGTATATGATATTATTGAACCTCATTAGTCCTTACAAGTTGAACAATCATATAAATGATGGCTGATTAATTTTGGTCTAGGGGTGTTTTAACATCAAGCAAGCTTATGATATTTTGTGGGCTTTTGACCACCGTGAAAACAATGGCATGTTCACTGATTTCCGGCTGATTTGGAAGACTATGGCTCCACTCAAAATAAAATCTTCATCTTGCTTCTGCGTTGAAGACATCTACCAACAGCCTCTTACTGTGATCTTTGGCTTTCCGAGATAATACCCACTTGCAAGATGTGAAATAGCAACTCTTTGGAAGACTAGGCCCTGTCATCACATATGGATCTCGCAGGAATAGGGCTCTCCTTTTTGCATTAATCTGGCCCATATGGTTACAACGGAACAAGTTGATCCAGAATGACTGCTACTATGTTGAGAATATTCTTAATCATGCTATGTCTATGTATGATGAGTGGCGAGTTCCATGAAGTTCTTATAATTTAAACTATTGTAATATGTAATCTTTGATCTACTCATGCATCAATAAAGGTTTTGGACGATTAACACTGGTTAATCATCCTTTCCTTTTTCAAAAAAAAAAAAAAGTTCTGGTCATTTAAATTTTGGACTCCACCTACTATACCAAAATATCTTCCATGGTGACTTGTTGAATACATTGGAGTAGACTTTTTCATAATCCTTAATTGTGCACCGGCAAAAATATCTTTGTGCCTTGATCTTGCATGACCTTGAATCAGCGGAGTTTCCATGAGCCAACTTTTTTTTAAGTGATACCACATGTAGAGATTTTGATTAAACAAGGTCAACTAACAAAATAGTATTATTCTTCCTTTTACTACTACTCACTCACACAAACCAACTCACAATCACCCAAGTCTCTAGCTCTCAAGACACCTCACCACCTGCTGTGGTCACTCGACCTCACTTAACACTATCTCACAACAGTTGGATAACTACTTCTGGATGGATCAAATGGCAAGCCATTTATGCCTATTTATGGGCAACCAAGGACCTTGTAATTTATTGGTTAATCCACATTCTATTGGCTTGCCACTTGAACTTTACCCTCAGTTGATGTTGGTTGCTTCAACACTTGTTCTTTCAAATGATGAGTTCTTGCATAACGAATGCCTCTTTTGAGAGGATGCAGCTATATGTTACAGCCATCTCTGTCTTGTTGTTCACAGTAGCTCTTTCCGACAAGTCATAATTGATTATGACTCCTCATTTGTAACACCATGCAGAGGAAGTGAGACAATAGAATTAGATCCTAAGGTCTGGTTTGCTTCTTGACCTTTTCATTGGGTGGTCTCCACATTTTGAAGTTGGTTCTAGTTGTAACTCAAATTTGACGTTCCTCTTTTCTTAAATGGGTAAAACTTTCTTCACATGCAACACCAGGAGATCTTTCATTCTCTACATTCATAAACAAAATCTATTAGAAAATCTTATGCCAAAACTTTGATTTTTGAAACCCTGTGAGCCACTTGGAGGGCCTACAAATGGTAGTGCATAGGGTTTATTTTCTTATGCAAGTAAGCTCAGAAAATAGGAACTATATTCTTCAATGGGAGGATTTTAATGAGCATATTGATATTGCTGCATTGTCGCCAAAAGAACCTGTACCATTTTTTTATGAGGCCAGTATCCAAAAATGGCGAATAGTGAAATAAATTTATTAATGTCCACCTGTCTTGTTTGTTTGGTGGAATGGCTAAAAGCATGCAAAAAAAAACATTCTTGTCCATAAATCCAACTTTCTTTATTATGTTGACTGGTGCAGTGTGCAGTTTTTTAAGAAAATGTTTGATTTCACCATATTTCTTAATGATCTTTATCTTTTATAGGATTCGTAGAATTTAATCTATGTGCTACTCTTAACTTGTAGAGTGATGCTACATTGCTTCTTCTCTTGCGTGCGTTACTGGGTGAGTCATCGTTTTGACTTCCTCTATGTTGCTCTCGAAAGAAAATATTTGTTGTTATGTTTTACATATCATCACGATTTTATCATGGTAACAATGTTTTAAATTTCAAATATGATGTACATCAATTAAGCACATGTTGACATTTGAATTTTTTTTATCAACATGATACCAGTCTTGTGAGAGAAGAAACGATTATGAAAATATGAGAAAAAAGCCCAATACATAAGCATGGCTTTTGGCTACACAATATACTACTTTTTCATCTGAATGATAATTTTAGAGAATACTGTAGTGATATTGCTTTATGAGTTTCGAAATTGACTCTTGTCTTCCTTTTGGATCTTCCTATAAGGGTTTTCATGGCTGAACTTGTTTTGTTGCTGTTGGAGATATGTCCTCATGGGCATTACACGCGTGCGAACCTCGCACATGCAGCGTGGACTGCGCGCACGGGGCGCGGACTGCGGGGGCAGGACGTGGACCGTGAGGGCAGTCCTCGTGCAATCGCACGACCTGGTTGCATGATTTGCGCGCCGCGAGAGTTGCGGGCTACGCATCACACGCGATGGACGTGCGTGATGTGTTCTGCCTAACTTTTCGCCCAAGTCTTCCTCTCCTATAAAAGGGCATCCATACTAGAGGTCCAAAACACCTTTCATAGAGGTTCGTCTAGAAGTACTTGTGCTGTAATAAAGAGTTCTATTCCCCTGAGGTTCGGTTTTTGATTTCGAGGTGCAAGTGCGTTCGTCAAGAGTTCGTAGAAAAATCTCGACGATCCGCTTCTGCTGCAAGAGATATTCCGTAATCGTTCAAAGGTGAAAAGTAAAGTAGCCTGTCGAGACACGTCTAGGAAAGCAGCTAGTTCACTACAAAAAATACATGAGGGTGAGAGAAAGAACTGTTATAAGCTGCATTAAGCTTTCACGTATAATTGGTCAAATATTATTTTCTTATGTTGAAAATAGTGTATGTGAAATATAGTTATCGTGGAGTAAGACATGTGTTATCTTGGCTATGCTACAAGACAGATCTAGAGCATAATGAGTCACATTATTTAAGCATTTGTTGACTCATGTGTAAGATGTTATGAATTCCTAGCGGGCATGACATACGCTCTAGAGATAATTGAGCGATTGAACCTTAACAAGTATCTTTCTAGCTCCTATAAAGATGTGTGCTTGTACTCGTAGGTCGCACGACATATTTATAAATTCTGTATGAACGAAAGTACAATGCCCAATGCGGGTAAGTGGGAGATTATTGGAGATATGCCCTCATGGGCATTACACGCATTACAATCATTTCTTTATGTAATCACGTAAAATAAGGTTTAGTATTTTGAGCAATTGTTGGAATTTATAACAGACATAAATTCTAGAGATTGCAGAATACCTCTTGCAGTGGAAGCGGATTGTCGGGGCTTTTTCATGAACTCTTGACGAACGCACTTGCACCTCACGGGAAGGAAACTCTTTGTCGCAGCACAAGTACCTCTGAACGAACCTCTACGAAAGCGTATTTTGGACCTCTGGTATGGATCCACTTTTATAGGAGAGAAAGACTTGGGCGAGAAGTTAGGCAGAACACATCACGCGCATCCATCACGCGTGATGCACAGCCCGCAACTCTCATGACGCGCAAATCATGCAACCATATCGCATGATCTGCGTGAGGACGCACGGTCCGCATGCAGTCCGCGTCCTGCCCGAATGATTGATGAATAGAATAAATGCACAGACAATAATTTTATAGTTTTGTGAAATATGTAGTAGTCAAAGTCCTTCCAATACTTCACCTCTCCAATGATGATTACTTCAGTGATTGAACCTTATCAATAATCGTCATTGCAACTTAAAGTTACTGGAGTTCTAATGACAATATGAGATACTCATGTTTATTGTTCTTTTGTTAATGGCGCTAAAGTGAGACCTATGATTCTTTGGGAAAACTGCTAGCAAGACAGTAAATTTCCCATGCTGTCATCCTCCACCATGTGGAACTTATTAAAAATACTATTTTCTCTCGCCTAAGTGGCCAATAACAAATGCATTATGATGACTAGTTTTTTTAGAGGCAAAAGGATGACTACCAAATTATGGTGTCATCCATATATATATACTACAAAAGTAGAACTGTACAAGTGTGAGCTCTAGGAAGAGAACTAGTAAAGGAAAGGAATGTAAAACATCTATCCCTCAACTTTCGGATGGGGAAAAAATGTAGTGAACTATATTCTCAATATGACATTTGTTACAAAAAAAAATGACTTTGTTAAGTTGGAGTCACTAGCCCAAGTGATGCAGGAGCTTTTATTTTAAGTTAGTTATTTTAATTAAAGTTGATGTTTTAGTTTATTAGTTATCATGTGGTAGGCATGTTGCCTTTTAATTAGTTATAAGGGTCATGGTTAGCTATAACAACCTTGATTAAAAGTGGATCAATCAAGGGTGAAGATTGATTAGTAATTTATAACCTCTCGTAACCCTAGTATTTAAGACTGCCAATAGGGTTATTACATATTTTTATGGTTTTCTCATAAACCCTAATTGTTCTTCTATCAATCTTTCTCATCTTCTAGCCTAATTTCTCATTATTCTTGCTGATTTTCTCTCCTTACTGCATCAAATTGGTATCAGAGCAAAAGATCCTACAAAATATTAGGATTTTTCTTTGTTTTTGAACCATGATTGGACGTGGTAGAGGCCAAGGACGTGGCAACCCTGGACAACAAGTAGAGATGGCAGAGATTCGACGAATGATTGAAGATTTGTCACGAAGTGTTCAAGCCTTACGGTGACAGGAACATGTGGCAGCCCATATGGAGATTCCGGAAGGTGGCCACGATCTAACACACATACTGGAAGGTAGTTTGGAAGATGATACTGATCAAGGGTACTTTGATAATCCCTTTCATGAAGCTGGAGCCGATATAAATCTAGTGCGAGATCGATTGGAAGATAGGTTGATTCATGCCCTAAATATGAACAGTGGTGGAATTAGGATTGAAGTAGCTGATTTTCATAGAAAGATGCATGTTGAAGATTATTTAGGTTGGGAAACAAGCCTGAAAAATTATTTTGAGTGGAAACCTATGACAGAAAATAGAAAAGTGCTATTTGTGAAGCTGAAGTTAAAGGGGACAATACTTCAATGGTGGAAGAGAATTGAAGAGCAACATGAACGACAAGGTAAACAAAAAATTGGCACCTGGAAACATATGAAGACGAAGCTGCGAAAATAATTCTTACCCACTGATTATACAATGGATTTATTTGAGAGGTTTCACTCTTTGAAATAGTGAGGTATGAATGTTGAAGAGTATACTTCATAATTTTACAATTTATCAGTTCGTGTCGGATTGAATGAAACAAATGAGCAAGTTCGTTATCTTGCTGGTGCTTAACCAATCTATTAGAGATGAGATGCCTATTGCTCGTGTGTGTACTTTTGAAGATGCTCGACATCAAGCTTTATTGGCTGAAAAATGAGTGTGATGATATGGAGTGCATAGACCTTTAATGGGACGCTCGGCAGGCATTATGCAAAAGGGTTCAAGTGCTGTAGGAAATATAAAAAATAATACATCTGGACAAGGACAAGGAAGTAGTCAAGGAACTCATGCAAATAAAAGTGATGATAAGAGGAAAGCTGTAATGTGTTACGGTGGACAAAATAATTCTGCACCTGCGACTTTTAAAGGAAACAACAACACACAAATCCGTTGTTTCACTTGTGGTAAAAAGGGTCACGATTCTTATGCTTGTCCACAACGAAGAGTCAATCTAGTGGAACTGCAAGATGAAAAATATGAAGAAACAAAGCCAATTTATGATCAGTACGTGGATGAAAGTGAAGAAATAGATGTCTTCCATATTTAAGGAGAATCATTAGTGATTCGAAGTGTCTTAACTACCACAACCAAAGAAGAAGAAGATTGGAGAAGGCATAGTATCTTTAGAACACGTATTCTATGCAGTGGGAAGGTATGTGATCTAGTTATAAATGGTGGTAACATGGAGAATGTCATTTCTAAAGATGCAGTAGAGAAGTTGAGATTAGCTATTGAAAATCATCCACATCCTTACAAAATTCGTCGGCTTAACAAAGGTAATGAAATTCCTGTCACCACTCGATGTTTGGTGCAATTTACTATAAGAGGTAATATTAAAGATGAAGCTTTATGTGATGTTGTGTTTATGAATGTTGGGCATATTCTTATGGGAAGACCATGATTGTATGATCATGACATGCAGCATCACACTAAACCAAACACATATTCTTTTCATATGGGTAACAAAAAGTACACCTTGCATCCAATGAAGGAGGAAACACAAGATGCTGATTCATCTAAAAGTAATAAGATTAATGGTTGTTTGTGTGCTGAGAAGTTTGAATTGGTATGCCAAGAAGTTGAGATTGTTTATGTGTTAGCAAACAAGATAGTTGGAGGCGAACCGCTTGGAGGAATATCCCATCAACCACCTGAAGTTGAGCAAATTTTGAAGGATTTTTCAGATATGATTGCTGGAGATTTACCGCAAGACCTGCCATCGATGAGAAGTATTCAACATGCAATTGATTTGGTTCCAGGAGCATCTTTACCAAATCTATCAGCTTATAGAATGCCACCTAAACAATGTGCTGAGGTGCAAAGACAAGTTGAAGAGTTGATATCTAAGGGCCTGATATGTGAAAACAAAAGTCTGTGTGCCTGTCCAGCTTTGTTTGCACCAAAGAAGGATGGTTCGTGGAGGATGTGCGTGGATAGTCATGCCATTAATAAAATTATTGTCAAATATAGATTTTCAATACCCCGTTTAAGTGATATGCTTGATCAACTAGCTGGCTATAAGTTGTACACGAAAATTAATTTGAAAAGTGGGTATCATCAAATCACACTACAAGATGGAGATGAATGGAAAACAACATTCAAAACACGGGATGGATTATCTGAGTGGTTGGTCATGCCTTTTGGCCTTTCTAATGCACCAAGTACATTCATGCAAGTAATGATTGATGTATTGAAATCTTTCCTAAACAAATTTGTTGTCATTTATTTCGATGATATTCTAATTTACAGCAAAGATGTGAACGATCACTTAGTGCATCTGTGACAAGTTCTCAAAGTATTGCAGTGAGAGAAACTTTTTATCAAACGAAAAAAGTGCTCTTTTATGTCCCACGAAGTGGAGTTTCTGGGTTTTATTATTTTAGCTGAAGGTATTAAACCATATCCAGGGAAGGTTCGTGCAATTTTGGAATGGCCTATTCCGCAAAACATGAAGGATGTTCAAAGTTTTCATGGCATGGTGTCATTTTATAGGAGGTTTATCAAGAATTTCAGTTCTATTATGAGTCCTATTACATAATGCTTGAAGCAAGATAGTTTTAGATGGTCAAATGCAGCATAAAAGGCATTTGAACTCATAAAAAAACTGATGACGGAAGCCCTTATTCTTGCTCTACCTTATTTTGAGAAGTTATTTGTTGTGGAATGTGATGCATCTCATATTGAAATTGGTGCAATTCTCAACCAGGAGGGTAAACCTGTGGAGTTTTTCAGTGAAAAATTATCTGATGCGAAGAGGCGATACTCTACTTATGATTTGGAATTTTATGCCTTAGTTAGAGCTATTCAACATTGGGAGTATTATTTGGCTTACCGAGAGTTTGTTGTTTATTCTGATCAAGCTTTGAAGTCCCTAAACTCTAAAAAGAAGTTGAATGAAAAACATGCTGTCTGGAGTGCTTATCTTGAGCAATTCAATTTTTCCATGAAATATAAAATTGGGCAGTCCAATGTTGTGGCAGATGACTTTAGTAGGCGATCCACGTTATTGTTGGTGATGAGTACTTAAGTGATGGGTTTTGAAGAGATAAAAAATCAACACAAAACTGATCCATATTTCAGTAAAATATTTGTTAACTTGGAAGGGCCTAGAAGGTTTGAATTGTTGCCTTATCGCTTACACGAGGGATATCTTTTTAAGGGCAATCAACTTTGCATTCCTGAAGGTTCTTTGCGAGAGCAAATTGTGAGAGAACTTCATGGGAATGAACTAGGAGGTCATTTTGGTAGAGATAAGATGATGATAATGGTGGCAAATCATTATATTTGGCCAAAAATATTTCAAGATGTGAATAAAATGGTGAGAAGATGTTCAACTTGTCAACTTGGAAAAGGCAACTCACATAATATAGGATTATATACTCCGTTGCCAATAACAGAGACACCTTGGACACATTTAAGCATGGATTTCGTCTTGGATTTACCAAGAACAGCAAAAGGATATGATTCAATTTTTGTTGTGGTGGATTGATTTTCAAAAATGGCACATTTCATCCCCTATTCGAAGACTTCAGATGCTTCTCATATTGCTGACTTGTTCTTCAAAAAAGTAGTGAGACTTCATGGGGTTCCATCTTCTATTGTTTCAGATCGAGATGTCAAGTTTGTAGGACATTACTGCCTACTGGAGAACTTAGTGGAGAAAATTGGACACTAAACTACAGTATTCTAGCACATGCCACCCCCAAACAAATGGGCATATTGAAGTTGTTAATAGGAGTTTGAGAAATCTTTTAAGATGCCTTGTTGGAAATCATGTGAAAAGCTGGGATGCGATTCTCCCGCAAGAAGAATTTGCTTATAATAATTTTGTTAATCGAACAATTAAGAAGATACCTTTTGAAGCTGCTTATAGGTTGAAGCCACAACATGTACTTGATCTAGTTTCTTTGCCACCAAGTGTGAGAATTAGTGATGATGGAGAGGCCTTTGCTGAACACATTAAAAGAGTGCATGAGGAGGTAAAAGCTGCCCTGAAATCAAGTAACGAAACTTATGCCAATGCAGCCAATCAACATTGACGTCGTAAAGATTTTGAGGAAGGCGACACTTGAGACAAGAGAGGTTTCCTAAGGGCACTTACCACAAACTCAAGTCAAGGAAGTTTGGACCTTACAAGATATTAAAAAAAATAAGTTCAAATGCTTATTTCATTGAGCTTCCATCAAATTTACAAATAAGTCATATCTTTAATGTCTCAGATTTGTATGCTTTTGAGGGCTTTGATATGCACACAACTGAAGTTTAAAATCACTTTGAACAACACCCCAAAGTTTCTATTGATGTTATTGAAAATGTGTTAGATGTCAAATAGGTCACTTCTCTCGTAGAGGTAACAAATACAAAAGATTTTTTATTAAATGGTTGGGTAAACTTGCTACTGAAAGCACTTGGATTAATGAAGATGAGCTCAAGAAGATCGATGCTGAGATGTATGCTGATGTGGTGCAAGTTTTTTCCAAAGAGCCAAAATTTTCAAGCTGAGGAGATTGACGCAGGAGCTTTTATTTTAAATTAGTTATTTTAATTAAAGTTGATATTTTAGTTTATTAATCATCATGTGGTAGGCATTTTTCCTTTTAATTAGTTATAAGGGTCATGATAAATTATAACGGGCTTGATTAAAAATGGGTTAATCAAGGATGGAGATTGATTAGCAATTTATAACTTCTTGTAACTCTAGTATTTAAGGCTACCAATAGAGTTTTCAGCCGTCATAATATCTCTTTTATCAAAATTACAAAATTTTATGGTTTTCTCATAAACTCTAATTGTTTCTCTATCAATTTTTCTCATCTTCTTGTCTGATTTTTCATTATTCTTGCTGATTTTCTCTCCTTACTGCATCACCAAGTGACCGCCAAAAAAGTCGCTAGTGGTGTCCTCCAACTTTGACTGCCTCGGTCTCCCAGGCCGATTGCAAAAATGCCTTGGGTGTTGAGAGAGCCCGATAGGTGCACTCGGTCCTAAACCTCTTAAGTCATGCTGCACTCAGGACCAAACTATATTCTTTTTTGTGATGGTTGGTTTTCGTTACCTCTCCTACGCGGCTACCATAGGGACATTTTTTTCTCTTCATCACATTAGCACTTTTTATTAAAAAAACTATTTTCTCTATCCTACATGGCTAAGAAATTTCTTTAAATGATTTTGGTGTGATGGAGAGAGAAAGTCATCAGTGTGGCATTCATGTAGGCGAGATAACGGAAATTGGCCATGTTTTACCAGTGCACTTTGTTGGACATTTAGTAGAGAGAAAATAATACCATTTTTAATAAATCCAATGTGATAGAAAGAAAAGTCATCCCCATAGATGCCACTACATGAGGTAATGTCGTAATTGGTTACAACAAACATGACCATGCTTGGAAGGTTTTTGAAAGTTGGATGGATATCTAGTTACATAACAAAGTTCAGTTACCATTCTAGAAGGATGTATAAAGTTGGATGGCCAATTGAAAGTTTGTGTGATGTAATTTTATGTATTTTTCTATTAGATGAACCTTTCATGGATGGAAATTTTGCAAGTGATGTGATTGAAATTATTCGTTTGCACCATGCATAAAATGTTTGTCATTTATAAATCAATATTTAAATCTAGAAAAAAAATCTTCATGACTTGCCTTTGCTCAATGGTAAAAGGTAAGAATTTGTGTACTTGGTGCCTGTAGTTACTTATTTCTCCTCTTACGAATTTCTTTATTAAATTTCATTGTAAGTTGTTCTAGTTATGTTGGAATTTTGAAATGTTTTCGTTACTCTCAAATTGTTTTTCTTCGTGTCAAACTTATTTTCTTCCAACATTTTTTGAGTTTATCTAATCTTAATTGTTAATTCTGCAGAAATGTTTTCTTTCAGACACAGCATATGCAGATCCAAATCTCGTCACTCGATTGGGATTCAGATGGGGAGATCCAGAGAGGAAAAGGTGACTCTGAGAGGAAAAGTCCTAGCGCCCCGTCGCCGCCGCTTCGGGGATTTCCCTCCTCGTCTCCGACATCCCCCCACCGGAGGCGCCACCCAAAAGAACCCTATCCAGTCCGGTCATGTTCGCCTCCCCTTTAGGAGGAGACCCCATCCTTGCGGATGACCCTTTCCTCTCCCCTCTCCATCCCACCATTCCCTACGAAATCATGGCTCATGGCAGCCCGTGAAAATCGGTCTGCTACAGCCGTATGTATCTACCAATATCTCGCCTCGCCAACTCAGGGAGCTTCAGGCGGCCACCATGGTCGAAGTTTCCATCCCTGCCTCGAACACTACCCCTTCTCTGATTACCGCAGACTATGTCTCATTGGCTGCTTCATCGGTACTCTGGAGGCGCTTAAGGAAGGAATTAGGCCGCTCTTAGGTGCCGCTTTCCTTCTGATCATCTTGCATCTAGGTAACACCTTCTTCCTTTTTGCTTTTGAGAATGAGAATGCTCGTATGCAGGTCTTAACCCGCGGCCCATGGGAGTTTGGAGGTCATCTGTTCTGTGTCGCCTCTCTTTCCTCATTCCTCTGCCTCGACTCAACATCCTCTTTGGATCTCCCCATCTGGATCCAGCTCTTGGGTCTGCCGCTGGAGCTTCGAAACTCCACCTCTCTCAAACGCATTGCAGCAGCTTTCGGATCTCTCCTCTACATAGATGAACATGCTCTTAGCTGCATAGATGTGCCATGCGCTCGAGCCTGTGTTGAGGTAAACCTTGCTTCTCCTCTTCTATCTCTCTTCCGAACGGAGAGAGTTACCTCCAACAAGCTACGTATGAGAATCTCCCAACCTTTTGTTACCGTTACGGCATCATCAGACCCCGCCCGAAAGCCTGCTCTAGCGCTCTCACAGAAGGGGAGCCCCGGGCAGCCGCACTACTGTTCAGACTTTGGATGCATACGATAGCCCCCCGCCCCCACTCCAAGTCATCCGTCGTCATAGCCGCATCTCCCCCGGCCTCATTCTTTGAATCTGAATTGCCCCACCGGTCAGCCGCAACCGCCAGGTGCTCGTCGTATGGCTAGTAGCGTCGGGGGTACGGACCACTATTCCCCTGGTGCTCGCCCAACGGCTAGAAGCACCATGGCGACAGCTAACGTGGGCCCCCGTGGTGACCCATCAGATCATAGTGGCGTGCGCGACACCTACGTGGGCCTACCTGTCACCTCGCTTGTCATTGCCCCATCAAGAATTCATAGAAATGTCATCCAATGGCATATCTCGGTTGTATCCAACGGCCCTTACACACCACTAACTCTGTGTGTTTCTTCTGATGTGACAGGTAAAAACGTGTCCTCGGCGGCATCTGAGTCGTCCACGCATCTCTCACCATCCTTCTTCAGATCTACTCCTAATGCTATTGATGTGGATAATTATAGCCTATATTTTCATCACTATTTTGCATGCATATAATGCTCTTTTATGTGGTTATTCCCTAAAAAGTATGTGTATATACCACCAATTCAATTCATGATGAATATTCTCCGCATGAGCTCGCATATTACTAATTGATACCTCCGCCGACTCATTTTCGAATTGAATCTTATTTTGTTTTGCAGGAGAGCTGATGAACCCCATGGATGAAGTTGAGCGATCGAGCCGTGCACTTTTATCTGCACCAGGAACTGGTGTTTGCTATGAGAGTGAGGAAAAAGCCAAGCAACACAACAGCAAACACCCTCCACAACATGGGGACCAGTCAAGCTCCTTCATCTCTTGGGCGCTAGGAAGCTTCCCCAAGCGGCAGAGGGGACTACTGTGGAGCTATCGAGCCTTCAGAGGGCAGGAGCAGGTGCCGACAAAAATGACAGAAGTGCAGGAGAAAAGAAAAGGAGGAGTTATAAAAGGAAAGCAGGACGCCTTTTAGCGGGGGATTGGTTTTTTGAGAGAGAAGGACATCATCGAGCACAGAGAGGGGAGTGAAGGGGAGAAAGCAAGTATGAAATAATGCCTTTGGAAATTCTTGGAGAAGAGCGTATTCTCCATATGTTTTGTAACTAACAGGTTCTGCTTAGGCTGGGAAGTGTCGATGTGATTTGGATTCGAATGTTCTCGAGTTGCATTTTTTCTGTCATGAATAATATCGAGTATTGATGTTTTTCTGAGTTCCTGATATTATGCGATAGTTCCTTTGGTCTCACTATTTAATCCTTTATCTTTCGATTTACATACGAATTTGAGCCTCATGAACTATCTTCACCTTGCACCCCCGACCGTAGGGACAATATAGTCTCCATCTGACCGAACGTGAAGAAATCTAACCTATGGTGAAGATAGTTCCATGCATGGTTCTTATGCGTTCCATGTTTGCATCTGATATGAGAAGTTTTCTGAATTACCTGTTCTCTTGCACCCCCGACCGTAGGGATAATATAGTCTTCATCACAATCAAACGTGGAGAAATTTGGCCTAAGGTAAGAAGTAGTTTGTGATTTTAGTTTTCGCAATATCAACGATGGATTCTTAACTGATTTGAGTTAGACGTCATTCATCCTTTGAATCACGACTTGAAAAGGTTATATTTCTTTCGGATTCTTGACAATAGATGACCGAATTGAGTTAGGGATTTGAGATTAACTTAAACAATTTCAAAGGATGACCACATGCTTCTACTTAATCATCATTGTGTTCAACATCTTTATCTTCTCCTTTGAAAATGTCTAGTTATCTTGAAGAGATCGAGATTATGCATTCTGCCCGAGAGGATAATTCCACATTCCCCTGAGATGAGCGTGAGCTGACTCAAGCGTATTTTTTAGAATGCATATTTGGTGGATTCGAGACTTGAGCTCTAATCCCTAGAAAAGCTCATTTTGTACCATAGCAATCACATGTCCTATTTCTATGTATGCATCCTTCTCTCGCATGTAATCATTGGCTTTCCACCAACTCGAATATGTTCGTGAGAACTCGTGTGCCTCCACTGCGGAGATTCACCAGATATACACGTGAGGAGGGAACTTGGTTATCTTTCCCATAACACGTTAAGATAAAGAACATCAAGTTTTACAGCATCGACACCTACCGTAAGTCCTCAGCACACTTTCTTATCATACTGCTTCACATCTCCTTAGCTGCACTAATCATTTGTCTCTTACAACATTTTCTCTTTTACACACAAAAAACCCCAAAAATATACTTTAGTTTACTTTTGTGTTACGTCACTATTTTTCTTTACCTCTTCTTTTCAATAGTTATTTCCCTAATTAGATTCGCTTCAAGAGATTTCTCTAAGATCTAGCTAGCCTCGCTTCCCTGTGCATTGAACCTCAAGCACTACAATGATGCACCGTATGCTTGCGGATCATATTTTGATTGTGCAGAGAGATTATAAATTTTTAAACTTCATTCGTATTGTTCTCTGTATTCAAGGATAACACACCGGAGTATAGGGTAGACGTGTATCATAGAGGTCTTCACCTCCTCTTATTCGAGCGATATTCTCTATACATACTTTATGCGAGTCAGCTATCTCCCAAACCTCTTCACCCTAACCTCCTCTCTTCTCATCAGGGTGCCGCCGATACCACTCCCTTTCCTACCTTCATCCCCTCATAGACCCTCTCTACCCCTCCCATGTAGGTCACCGGAGATACTACCTACGGGTCCATGCATGGATCTCTTCCCAACCATGAGGCTCTTGTCATGTGTTTCTGTCGGACTTCGAGCTCCCACTGAGATGATCGAAGATGACATCCCAGGAAGAGCAGGAAGACTCCGATATGCTCCCGACCCCACGTCGGGAGAAGAAAAAGACCCGCCTTCTTAAGCCCATGGCCCCTACCCACAATCTATACCTCCGTCCGAGACCAACTCCCGCCTTGATCCGGGGCAAAGGTAAGAAAAAATCTACTCTTCCATCTGAGTACTCATCCTCTTCCTCTGCTAGTGTCTTGCAGGGTTAGGAGGACACCTTATACTTGCTGCCATGAAGATACTTGCTTGGAACTGTAGAGGAGCTTTCAGATCAAAAGTTAGAGATAGGATTAGGAACCTTATCTCCACACACTCCTCTGACATTGTAATTTTATTAGAGAGTTATGTTGGTTCTGTAAAGTCTAAATCCTTCATCTTGGACTCTCCTGGTCCGGCACATTTTGCAAAGGGACGACGTTGCTAAAGATATTATCTTCACCGAGCAAGGGCAAGATACGCAGGTTACCTCTTTACTCCCCTCAGGTTCTATTTTGCATGCTGCTATTTCCTATGACAATTTTCATTTCCTATTATCTTGCGCCTATGATAGTCCTTTACCTTCGGATAGAAACCTTTTATGGAACATGTTAAACCAAATAAACTCAAATGATTTCCCTTAGGATTTAATCGGTGATTTTAACTGTATTATTTCTTCTGATGACAAACAGGGGGTAATCCCTTTACTCTAACCAAAACTACCGTGCTCCTTAACAACGTCATCCAAAGTCATGATCTTGTAGACATCAACCTCTATGGGAACCCTTTCACTTGGTCAAACAATCATGCTGGTCACGCTAGAATCCTGTGCCGGCTGGATCGAATGTTGGTCAGTCATCACTGGATTGACGCTTTCCCGAGTCTTGATCTCCCCTCCCTTCCCCATTGTGCGTCTAACCATGCCCCTATTCTTTTCCAATCCGATATTCAGCTTCCCCGGCTCCAAACCTTCAAATACGAACATTTCTAGCTCCTGCACCCTAAAGCCAAGGAAATTATCAAACAACAATTGTCCTCCCCTTCTAACCAAAACTCCATTTAGAAAGCCCTTCATCAAATCCGTGTAGACACTCTACGCTGGAATCGGGAGGTTCTTGGTAGATTAGAAACCCGCGTTGAGGAGACGCTCACTCGCATCTCCATTTTAGAACACTTTGACTCTACCCAAGGGCTCTCTGAGACTGAACTCGCTTGCCTAAGGGCCTCCTATCATCTTCACATGGCCCTCCTACGCCAAATCAGTATCAAATGGTGGAGTAAGGCACGTACCTCTTAGCTCCACTATGGCGATAGCAAAACAAAATTTTTTCACCTTCAGACCATGGTTAGGCATAAACAAAACCTACTCAGTCCAAATGGACTATGACAGCCAGCTCACGGGTCTTGCTCTCATCGTGCATGGATTCGTTGATCACTACTAAACCCTTTGGGCTCTCAAATGAGGCTGACACCCCCACACCCCCAACCTCTAGCCTTCCTTGCCTTCATGTGATCTCTCTTTCTTTTCTTCCCTCACCAAACCCATTACCTCTGGGGAGGTGACATTGGTAGTCTGAGGCATGCCATCGGGTCGGGCCTCGGGCCTAAATGGCTTCACCATCGATTTCTATCGTACTCACCGGGAGATTGTGGGACCCCGAATCATCTCCTCAATGCAACTAGCTTTTCGAAACAACTAAATCCCCAAGGATTGGGGAAAAACATCAATCATATTCATTGCCCAAAAAATGTCTCCCTTGTCCATTAAAGATTATCGTCCCATCTCCCTCTGCAACGTTCTGTACAAAGTCTTCTTTAAAATTATAGCCAATAGGCTTCGGCCTACCTTGAACACACTCATAAGCCCCATGCAAATTGCCTTTATTCCAGGACGTAGTATTTATGATAACATTCTTATTGCTCAGGAACTCACGCATTCCCTATCTTTCGGCCGCATTAAGCACATGCTCATTAAAGTCGACATGGAGAAAGCTTTTGATCGTGTATCCTAGAATGCAATTATAAAGACCCTAACCCTCATGAACTACCCTCCTGCCTTTATCACTTGGATAGAAATATGCATCTAATCCCCATGTTTTCCTGTGTGATTAATGGATCTCCTTCTCCCTATTTTCAGCCCCACAAAGACATTAGGTAAGGTGATTCACTTTCACCCTATCTGTTCGTCATCCCTTTGCAAGTCTTCACCTCACTTCTTAAACCCAGCATAACATCTGGCCGCATCAAACCTTTCATCCAAAACAATTTCTCTATTAGCCACATTCTCTTTATGGATTACCTTCTAATCTGCATTAGGGAGACACTCGCTAATTGTCGAAACTAAAAAACACCATTCACTCTTATGAGATGCTTATAGGACAACGGCTAAATCCCCTCAAATCTGTTGTTTATTTTCCATCTAAACTCAGCCCAAGAAGAAGACAATCCATCACTAATAGTCTAGGCATCCACCAAGATACATTCCCCTTCACTTATTTCAGAGCCCCCAAATTTCCAAAACATATCCCTGCATCACAATAAGCTTTTCTTGTAAGAAAAATCACGATTAGGCTTACTGACTGGCGTCGCCAGTTGCTTAGTCAGGCAGTTCGCGTTCACGCTACCCTCATTAAGTCTACTCTCTACTCCATATCTAACTACTTTCTTGGCATGTCATAATTATCCATGGGCACCCTCTTTGCCCTGGAGAAACTTAGTAGATCTTTCCTTTGGGATTCAGGCAATGGCCACCATTCATCACATCTCATTTGCAAACCATCCAGCGCCCTCGTGCTGAGGGAGGGTCGGGTATCATAAATCTCCATCTCATTCGTGCCTCGCTCTTGGACCATAGAATTCTTAACCTCTTAAATGACTCATCCTCGACCTGGGATACTCTCATTCATGCAAAATACATTCCTTTGTGCCTCTGGGCGCCAAGGGACTTCCCTCGCCCTGCTTGGTCCTGGAGACTTATCCTTGAAGCAATCCCACACCTCCGGCTATGTTTCATCAAAGCTATCGGGTCAGGATTGAACACCTCGATTCTCCATGATATGTGGATATCCCCTATCACCCTTAGCAGATTGCTGACTTACATAAATATGGACATCGACATCTCCACTCTTAAAGTATCGGACCTCATCATCGACCACAACTGAAATATCCCCTGCTATCTCAGATTTTTGTTGCTTCGACTTGTGAAATTATTTGTAATATTTATATCCCACGTACTGCCTATGATGACGTGTGGATTTGGGCGACAAATAATTATGGGCTCCCCAATGCTAGTGCGGTCTATAAATTCGTGTACTGATCACTAGCTGATCATACTACATTTCTACTCATTTTTTTATCTCAATTCATGTGCATATAAGCCCTGAAATGTTCATATTATGATAATTATGCCTAATCTACATGCATTTATCTTCTCAGCATAATATTATCCTACATTTGCACATTTGAATTGAATAATATATTGATTTAGTTCTTATTTATCTAATTTTCATTTGAAGAATTGATGCTTATTATTCATGCCATTGTAGGATCAAAATCAAGTATAAAAGATAAAGAATCATGCTGGAAAAGTATGAGGGGACCACAATGCAAGTTGCCAACCAAAAGCAATGAGAAAGGAATATTTTTGAAAAGAAGAGGGGACAAGAGACAAGTGGCAAAATCAGATGGAATGGAAGGTTCTAATGATGAAGAAAGGGTGATAATAATCCCATATATAAAGGGGATATTGAGGAGCAAAAAGGGGGCTTCTCTCCTAGCCATTTGGCTGGAGACTAGAGAGTTCTTTTTTGCTGGAGTCTTGGAGTTGAGGGTTTTGCTCTTCTTTATGTTTTAGAATGTTTTGATTCAGTTCCTCATCTGCTTTGTATTATTTTGATTAGTTATGAGGAGTTAAATCTTAGCTCTCTTAGGATAGGATAGTAGTTTAATTTCTATTTATGGATAGATGATTGAAGAACACTTTTGCCATTGATGTTAGTGCATTTCTGAATGTTTTCAAACAGTTCTATGTTGATGTGAATCCTATTTTACAATGGCAACTGAGAAGTTGATGTTTGATTCGTTCTTGCTCAGAAATGAGTCAAGAGCATCATCATTTGTTTTCTAGTTTTATCCTTGTCAAGATCTGAATGCATCCTTTTACTTATTGTTAATGTGAATCTCATCTTGTAATGACAGCTGAGAGGCTGATTCTAGATTCTCTTGATGTTTAGAAATAAACCAAGAACATTAATAATTAGTTTCTGGATTTGATTTCAATTGTGATTTCTGTTGAGTTGGTTTTCTAGTTCTAACTAATCCATGCTGAGAATGGATCCATTTAGCTTTTGTTGACGTGAATCTCGTATTGGAATGACAGTCGAGAGGTTGATTTTAGATTCCCTTATTATTTAGAGATAAATCAAGAGCATCAGCACTAGTTGTGGATTTGATTGTATTTATGCATTGTGCTAGAGGTTTCATGATAATCTAATATCAGTGGAAACCCTTATTGAATCAACATAACTAATATTCATATGAAAGTATGATACTTAGTTCTAACTTTAATGCACTATGAGAGCAGTCTTTACAGGGTAAATTTGGTTTGATTTGTATTGCTAGAATGTGTTCATCTAATATTCTATTATGGAATGGATTAGAACAACTTAGCAATACAAATCAAACCAGATTTAACCTATAAAGATTGCTCTCACAGTGCATTAAAGTTAGAACTAAGTATCATACTTTCATATGAATATTAGTTAGGTTGATTCAACAAGGGTTTTCACTGATATTAGATTATCACGAAACCTCTAACTCAATGCATAAATACAATCAAATCCATAACTAGTGTTGATGCTCTTAATTTATCTCTAAACAATAAGAGAATCTAAAATCAACCTCTCGATTGCCATTCCAATATGAGATTCACATCAACAAAAGCTAAATGAATATATTCTCAGCATTTATCTCTCTCTTAATTTCCAGCTTCACCTCTAAATTAGATTGTAGAAAAAGTTTAGCTTCCAAGACCTAATGTTGAGCTTCAAGAGCCTCTACAGCCATTTGTAACTTCTTCAAGATTGCATTTTGCTTTTCCATGATTGCATCTTCCTCTTCCAAGATTGCATTTTGTTCCTCTTGTTTCTTGATGATGTTATCTAACATAATCTCTAATCTTGACTCTTTTGTAGATTGATAAAGTGTTTGTTGATCTTCTGAAATATCCATAGTTGCAACTTGAAAATCTGACACTTGACCTTGACTGTGATGATAATACAAATGATTTTGTGAGTCATAAATATAAGGATTGCTGCTTGAAAAGTCTTGCTCAGAATTCCAGTAATTTGAAACATAATGAGTACTGCTTGAGAAATCTTCTTCACGATTCCAGTAATTTGAACTTTCATGACCAAGTGAGGCATACATGTAAGCATTAGAAGGCTGTTGAAATTGTGATGATCCTTGATTGCAGTGATCTTGTGATGGTTCTCCAACATCAAAACCATATTTTTGCAGAGTTTTGAACACGATATTTTCAACTGAATCTAATTCATCCTGGTTGATTAGCATTTCACTAGATTGATAATAGTCCTGGGGCCAAGTTTACCAACTCATATCCATCTTTTCTTCTTTATCTCTCAGAAGTCAAATTCAGAATTTTCTGCACTCTTGCAACTTGTTATACAATGAGGTTAAGTGCAAAGACATAAAAAACATGAGTAAACATGAAATGAAACAGAGATTAAGATGAGATGATAAGATTGAGCAGGAAAAGAAAATTTCAAAAAAGACTAATCTAATAAGAAAAATGATAGACAAAATAGGACTGAATATAAACAATGGAATGTGATATAAACAGTGATAGCACAAAGAAAATAGAGGTAAAAATAGACAAAAGCTAAACTAAAGAAAAGAAAATAACTACTGCAATGTAGACTAATTTAAACTATAGAAAGTGAATCTAATCAGCCTTAAATCCTCGGCAACGGCGTCAAAAACTTGATGTGAATTGTGTGGAGTGTGATTAATGGATTGATTTATAGCACAGAATTGAAAATACAACTAAATGATATATGGTCTAAACTCCTCACTTCACTAGACTGCAAGTGCACAAATAAGAGTAGTTAACTCAAATGTCGTATCCATAGTGATTTGAAACTAAAGATTCACTAACTAATCTAAATTAATTCTAAACTAAGTTAACTCTTTTTGGTGTTTTTAAGTGACTAATATAATAGATATGAAATGTTCTCTTAGGAAAGGGGTTCATCTAATATTCTGTTATGGAATGAATTAGAACAACTTAACAATACAAATCAAACCAGATTCAACCTATAAAGACTGCTCTCACAGTGCATTAAAGTTAGAACTAAGTATCATACTTTCATATGAATATTAGTTAGGTTGATTCAACAAGGGTTTTCACTGATATTAAATTATCATGAAACGTCTAGCTCAATGCATAAATACAATCAAATCCATAACTAGTGTTGATGCTCTTGGTTTATCTCTAAACAATAAGGGAATCTAAAATCAACCTCTCGACTGCTATTCCAATACGATGTTCACATCAACAAAAGTAAATGGATCCATTCTCAGCATGTATTACTTAGAAATAGGAAACCAACTCAACATAAATCACAATTGAGATCAAAATCCAGAAACTAATTGTTAATGTTCTTGGTTTATTTTTAAACATCAAGAGAATCTAGAATCAGCCTCTCAGCTACTATTACAAGATGAGATTCACATTAACAAGAAGTAAAAGGATGCCTTAAAATCTTGACAAGGATTAAACCAGAAAATATGCTAACGTTCTTTAGTCATTTCTAAACAAGAAAACATCAACTTTTCAATTGTCATTGTAAAATAGGATTCATATCAACACAAAACTGATTCAAAAGCATTGAGAAACTACACTAACATCAGTGACAAAAGTGATGTTCAATCATCCATCCATAAACAGAAATTAAACTACTATCCTATGCTAAGAGAGCTAAGATTTAGCTCCTCATAAGTGATGAAATCAATAGAAAACAAATGAGGAACAAAATCAAAACTAAAATATAAATAAGAAGAATAGTTCTACAACTCCAGCAAGAAAACTCCAGCCTCCAGCCAAAATGGATCGGAGAGAAGATTCCTTTTTGCTCCTCAACATCCTCCTTTTATAGGAGATTATCATCATCATTTAATCTTGATGAGAACCTTTCATTCCATCTAATTTTGCCATCTGTCCTATGATGCTTTTTGCTTTTGTGCTGAGAAAAGATTCCTTTCTCATTGCTTTTGGTGGTTCCCCCCACCTTTTCTAGCAGAATGCTTATTTTTTAACTTTGATTTGGAAGCTAAAATAATATGAACAGCAAGAATCAAACTCTCAAATGAATATTAGACAAATAAGAACTAAATCAATATATTATTCAGTTCAAATGTGCACATGTAGGATAATATTATGTTGAGAAGATAAATGCATGTAGATTAGGCATAATTATCATAATATGAACATTTCAGGGCTTATATGCACATGAATTGAGATGAAAAATGAGTAGAAATTTAGTATGATCAGCTAGTGATCAAACTTTCTCAAGCTTAGTCTTTTGCTTGTCCTCAAGCAAAACATTCATATATTAAGAACAAGGATTGAATCAAATAGTTCACAAATGAATTCATATTCAGCTGTTTAAAATCAAATGAGTTTCCCACTTTGCTAACACTCCTTGCCATTCTTTCCAATTCCCAAATTCTACCTGAGGAATCACAGAGGCTAAAGCAAATTTAAGCCATGAAAGAAGTATTAACAATAACTGATTTGAATTTCAGGGATTTTCAACTTTACTAAAAAGGTTGAACTACCAATCTCTTGATGAACAGATTTTTGTATTGCTTAAATAGGTTTGAGACCTGACTTTTATTCATGATGATGCAAATAAATAGATTTGAACCTGATTTTTATTCATGCTGGTCAACAGGATAAAAATCCTGACTTTATTCAGGAGAGTTTCCTTTTGGAATTTAGCTCTCTTTATTGATGCATGCATGCAATGAAAAATGCAACTTTTTATTTTCTCTTTTTCTTCATTTTTTTCTTTTCTGTTCATGAAGTGAGTAGTAGCTCAAACTCAAGTAAGGTTTGGATTTCTTAATTCAAAGAGTCAAGTTTTTCTATTTAACATAGTCGCAAAAGCCTTGATTCCATTCTAGATATCTTTTAATTTCTAACCAATCCATGAGTGTTAGCTAGTGTTACTCAAAATAAAAAAAAAAATTTCAGCTGAATTGAGTTCAAATGCATATGAATATGAGCTGATTGAAGCAAAAAGATTAATTGCCAAATTAATGACTACTTGGTGTTAGAGTGTACTAGCTGTTATACTAAAGGATTTCTACCTAACAATGATGAGCACAAATTATAACATAAGTTGAGTTGAACTACAATGATAATATGATAACAATGATAACCTAGTTATAGATATGATATGAACTTTTAAAATGATATTAAAGCATGCTAATAGAGTTTAAAAATGTACTAGGTACCTCCCCCAAGATTATCATCAGCACTGTCCTCAGTGATCAATCATCCAAGCAAAGGAGAGGGTTGGGTGGGTGTTCAACTTTTGAAATGAGAGGTAGGCATGTGTTGCTTCACTTCTTCTTTGGGTCTCTCATTTCAACATTTGATATTAGCAATAGTTTTGATCAACTCTTCCAAGTATTGAATCAAATTCCCTAAGCTGAAAGTTCAGTGGTACATCATGTTCCTCTTTGATTTATTCTTGCAAAATAAAGAAAAATTAGAAATAAAAAGGCTTGGGTTGACTCCCAAGAAACGCTCTACTTTAATGTCTTAAGTTAGACATTGTTACATTCAATATCGGCTAAGGAATTCATGTGGATTTGATAGCATAAGCACTTCCTTAGCTGAATTCTCTATTGTGGGATTGTACAATTTCAGTCTGACCATTCACTTTGAAAATATCTGAATTGTCGTTCTCAAGATCCACAGCTCCAAAAGGATAAATTTTGTGAACTTTAAATGGTCCACACCATCTGGATTTCAGTTTTTCAGAAAATAGCTTGAGCCTTAAATTGTATAATAAAACAAAGTCTCCTTCCTTGAATTCCTTCTTCAAAATTATGTTATCATGCCACCTCTTTGTTCTCTCTTTGTAAAATTCAAAATTGTGGTAAGCATTGAGCCTGATTTCATCTAATTCATCTAGCTAAAGTAATCTCTTCTGCCCATAAGATTTTATATTATAGTTTAGAACTTTAATAACCCAATATGCCTTGTGTTTAAGCTCAATTGGCAAATGACATGTTTTTCCATAGATCAACTTGTATGGAAAGACACCAGTTGGAGATTTATAAGCTGTTCTATAAGCCCAAAGTGCATCATTCAGTTTACTACTCCAATCCTTTCTAGTTAATGACGCAGTCTTCTCCAAGATGGTTTTAATTTCCCTATTTAAAATTTCAGCTTGGCCATTCGTTTGTGGATGATAATATGTTGAGACTTTATGCTTGACTCCATACTTGCTTAGATGATTTTCAAAACTCCTCTTAATAAAGTGGCTTCCTTCATCATTGTTAACCACTTTTGGAACTTCAAATCTTGGGAAAATGATATCTTTGAACAATCTAATCACAGTCTTAGAATCAGCAGCAAGTGTTGGAATTGCTTCAATCCACTTAGACACATAATCAACAGCTAATAAGATGAACTTATATCCAAATGAGCTAGGGAAAGGTCCCATATAATCAATTCCCTATGCATCAAAGATTTCAACTTCCAGAATTTCTTTTTGAGGCATTTCATTTCTCCTAGAAATTGTCCATGCTCTTTGACATGCATCACATCTCTTCACATAAAAATAGCCTTCTTAAATAGAGAAGACCAATAAAATCCTGATTGAAGTACCTTAGCAGCTATTTTTTGGGTAGCTCCATGTCCTCCATAAGATGAAGAGTGGCATTGATATAAAATGCCATGAAATTCATATTCTGGCACACATCTTCTAAACATTCCATCAAGAGACTTCTTGAATAGAAATGGGTCATCCCAATAGTAATTCTTGATGTCATGAAAGAACTTTTTCTTTTGCTGGTATGAGTAGTCAATTGAAATGATTCCACAAGCCAAATAATTGACAATATCAACATTCCATGGAGCTTGAGTAGATGTTATGGCCATTAGAAAATCATCAGGAAAAGAATCATTAATAGAAATTGTGGGAGATTCATGACTTCTTTCCAATCTAGACAAATGATCAGCTACTAAGTTTTTAGTGCCTCTCTTGTCTCTGATTTTCACATCAAATTTCTGAAGTAGTAGAATCCATCTTATCAGTCTTGGCTTTGATTCCTTCTTATTAATAAGATGCTTCACAGCTTGATGATCAGTGTATACAATAACTTTGGCTTCAACAAGGTATGATCTGAATTTATCAAAAGCAAATACCACAGCCAATAACTCTTTTTTAGTAGTAGCATAATTGACTTGAGCTTCATCAAGAGTCTTGCTAGCATAACAAATAACATGATGTCTTTTATCTTTGGTTTGGCCTAAGATTGTCCCCACTACTTGATCAAATGGCAAAGACCAATCTGGTGGTTGTACAATTGGGGCTGATGTTAAGGCTTGTTTCAGTTGGTTGAAAACCTTCAAACATTCTTCATCAAAGTTGAATTCAGAATCCTTTGCTAACAACTTTGTGAAAGATCTAGTTATCATTGAAAAATCCTTTATGAATCTTCTATAGAAGCCTGCATGACCTAAGAAACTTCTTACTGCCTTGACATTTTTGGGTGGTGGTAACTTCTCAATAGCTTCAATTTTGGCTTTATTCATTTCAATTCCCTTGCTAGAGACAATGTGTCCTAGAACAACTTCTTCTTGAATCATAAAGTGACATTTTTTCCAATTAAGAATCGGGTTGGACTCTCTACATCTTTGTAGTACCTTTGTCAAATTTTCTAAACAACTTTCAAAAGAATCTCCATATACTGAAAAGTCATTCATGAAAACTTCCATAATATCTTCAATGAAATATGAGAAAATTGACATCAAACACCTCTGAAATGTAGCTGGAGCATTGTATAAACCAAATGACATTCTTCTATAAGTAAATGTCACACCCAACTCTGTGACTAAATTCTAATCCCAATTGTCATACTCTTAGCTATGTTTAGCAATTCCAAAATAAAAATAAAAATAAAAAAATCGACAAAACCTCCTCCCTTATTTATCTTGTGGTATTTGCCAACACACATACAAAAAACATATATATATGCATCAAAGTTTAATAAAAAGCTATAAGATAGGACATTCACATATTGTCATTATATTTTTTTTCACAAACCATGTCATATATAACCCCACAGGATCAAGTCTTATACAACCTTACAAAAAAGTTTCTCACAAGCTTAATTACAACATCTAAAACTATCTATTACATATGCATGCTTAAAAAAATAAAAGTGAAAGGGGATTAAAGTGCTCCAGCGGCTCGACCTCTTCTATATGCAACAAAACAAGCTCTGAGTCGACTCAACTCAAGAACTTACGAGTATCTGAAAAAATATTTAAAATGAGTTTTATGAGCAACAATCATTTGCTCAGTGAGGTCCTAGAACCAGAAATAACTAGACATACTCTTTAATTGATGGGTATAGTTTAGTGGTAAAAATGTGATTCGTTCAGTAAAATATATACATATTCAAATTTACATGAAATAAAAGTACAACATAGGGGAACAATACGAGTGCATATATCATTTAAATAACCACATTTCTTTCATATGAGAAAACATTTAAAGCATAGCACATATAACATAACTTGTCAAATCATGTGAACTTTCATATAAGTAAAAGTAACTCAAAATATCATCATTTTCATAATTAAACTCCACTCATGTGTCATTGCACATACTCATCATGGGTCAATACGTATCCCTCTATGATCATATGTCATACAGTTAAGCAGAGCTTCATAATCAAGAGTCACGGATACGCAGAGCAAATCATGGGTCAATATGTATCCCTCTATGATTGTGTGTCATACAGTTAAGCAGAGCTTGACAATCAAGAGTCTCAAATACGCAGAGCAAATCATGAGTCAATACGTATCCCAATCATGATTGTACGCCATCCAATCATGATTCTCAGATACGTAGAGCGATCATAGGTCAATACGTGCACACAGAACAGCCCCCAAAGGGCAAAGACACCCGATATACGTCCCAAAGGCTTCATGTATATCGAATGCGATCCCAAAGATCTTTTTCAAACAGCATGGCTAATGAACACACGGTGTTTAACAATATCAAAATACACGTCATAATCTCGTATCATTATCAAATAAAACTTATTTTAACTTCACAAGCATTGTTCCCTGAAAACATTTTCATGTAAAAGGTTGTTCCATCTCATATAAAATCATTGAAACATATCATAAATACTTTTCATAGTTCAAGATATGTTTCAATAATAATAATACTAATAATCTTTGCTTGAAATAATATCATAAATAAAAGAACTAACATATAACATTTTGCTATGTTGTAAATTTACCCACTCACATTGTACTTTATCACTTCAAGGAAGTTTATTAGATTTCCTCCCTTTCATCTGCAACTTGATGTTTTCCTACAAACAATAATGTCTTTTTACTTCCTAATCACTAGTAAGGTAATATGCAATGCATGCTCATGATGTATGAATGTTTATGCACCCTAAAATGCATATAACCTCCTGTAATACCGATTCTAACTTAAGACATTTATATTCATAAGCTATTCTAGACTTAGAACTTTTTAATTCTCCAAAGCTTAACTATGTGTTGTTTCAAGATTTCAGACTGAGTGTCTGTCAATCAATAATTCATAACTTCTTAACCACATGGGCAAATCTTATGATTCTAGATTAATTAGAAACTAGACTAAGGTTTCCAACCTCCAAGTATTATTATGAAATTCCAAGTGAGTAAGTCAGAATATCCCAAGCAATCTGACCTAGGGTTTGTACCCTGGCAGACTGTGTGTCACTCAAATATTAATTTATATGTTTCTTCATACTTGTCCATTTAACTAGGGTATAATTTTTTTGAAAACTAGACTTCATCAGTATTATGTCATAAAAATTAGAGAATTTAACTCGCTATGTAGATTTATAACAAAAATAGTTAATTTGGGTCGCAATCTGTCAATGTCTTGGAATCTGACAGAAGCATCACTATGAAATGAAAAATTCATTTCTCCCAAAATAAATGTTCAAATAGGATGATTCCACCTCTCACCGAACTCTTGGAATGTCGATTTATGCATATTCAAATTTCAAACCCTAATTCACTCTATTCTAACCGTGTCCTAATTTACAAATGAAACTTATATCAGACTCGGGATAGGATGAGTGACTTGCGAAGGTAAGTTCATAACTTCCTCTATAAAACTCCTTTTTAGGTGATTCCAGAGTCCATGGAAAGCTAATTTCGAATGGATGAAACATACAAAATTTCATAACATACTGATTCTCTCAATCAGAAGAAAAAATTCCGGATCAAAACTCATCTGGAACAGCCGACGTTCCCGATTTTCCCCAGGTCGGTTCGCTCGATTTCTTCCTCTAGTAATTTTTCTACGGTTAACATATATGTTAAGTGACTTATATATTTTTTTCAGAATTTTTGGAGGTCTTATGGTGGTTTGAAAAAATATTCCTTTGAGCAGCTCTCACCTGTCTACTTCAGCTATTTGAAACTTAAGTGATGACCAATCATATTTTTTTGTTATAACAAAGTATTTTAATCCTAATTAAGCTTACTTAATCCTATTTAAACATATATATCATATTATTTAGAAATTTTATGATTTATTCCTAATAACTCTATATAATTACTTTGTAAAGTTTATCGATAATTAAGTAATCATTATGCACTAATCAAAATATTAATTACTATATACAAATATCACTAAATGGACATTCAAACTAACTTAGTATGTTAATTAAATGCATGATTATGCACAAATGATGTTTCTAGGACACGTCCGTGATAGCAAATGTCCCATATGGACATGTAAAAGTGGTCTTGTCCTGATCTTGAGGGTAAATTGGAATCTGTAATAATCCTGAATAATGATTGGCTAGTCTCTCTGGCATTTGGTCAATGAAAAGAATTAGAAAATAGTCCTTCCTAGTTGCATTGTTTAATTTCCTGAAATCAATGCACATTCTCCATCCACTCACTGTTCTAGTAGAGATCAATTCATTAGAATCATATTTCATAACTGTGATTCCACCTTTCTTTGGCACCACTTGAACTGGACTAAGCAATTCACTATTTGAAATTGAATATATGATTCCAGCGTTCAAAAGCTTTAGCACTTCCTTCTTCACAACTTCTTTCATAATTGGATTCAATTTTCTTTGGCATTCAATTGTGGGTTTATAGTTGTCTTCCATAGGAATTCTGTGCATGCAAATTGAGGGGTTGATTCCTTTGATATCATCCATTGAATACCCAATTACTTCCCTATATAGCTTTAATCTTTTCAATAGCTCTTGAACTTGATTTTGGGGTAACTTGACATTGATTATCACTGTATATGTAGAGTTCTCTCCTAGAAACTCACACTTTAGATTGTTGGGAAGTGGCTTCAACTCCAACTTAGGAGAATTCTCCTTAGTAGAGCCCATATTAACTTCAATAGTGAAAACCTCTTGGACCACATTCTGAATTTCTGATTTCTCTATTGATTTAGATGAGTCCATAATAGAATGACAAGCCTTAACTTCAAGATCACCTAACTCCTTCAAATGGTCAAATATGATACATCTTTGCAAAGGATCTTGAATTGGAATTATTGTAGAGACTTGTTCTATTAGCTGGTTGATTTGTCTATCTTCAAGGTCTTCGTGTTGAAAATTAGGACTACTAATAACTTGAGCTAGATTGAACTCCATCTTGTCTTCTCCAATATGAAATGTTAATCTACCTTCTTTGACATCAATTATAGTTCTTGCGGTGGCTAAGAAAGGTCTACCCAATAGAATTGGAGTATTCAAATCTTCATCCATATCAAGAACAACAAAATCTATAGGAATGTAGAACTTTTCAACCTTCAATGGTATGTCTTCAATGATTCCATGTGGATACTTGATTGATCTATCAGCTAGCTGCAAAGACATATTAGTGGGTTTCAAATCTCCAACTTCTAACTTTCTGCACAGTGACAAGGGAATCACACTAACAGAAGCACCTAAATCACACATAGCCTTTTGAATCTTCCTATTTCCAATCTCACAAGGAATTGAAAAGCTTTCTGAATCCTTCAATTTTGGAGGGAGCTTGTTTTGAATTATAGTTGAGACTTCTTCAGTTAAGGCTATAGTTTCATGTTCCATAATCCTTCTCTTCTTAGTCAAGACCTCTTTAAGAAACTTGACATATGATGACATTTTCTGAATAGCTTCCACAAATGGTACATTAATGTAAAGCTTCTTCAGAATTTCCAAAAATCTATCATATTGTTCATCTTGTCTAGCCTTGAGTAGCCTTTGTGGGAATGGTACATGATCATAAATCCTTGCCTTGTCTTCATCTTGAGTGTTTTTATTCTTGTTCTCAACTATAATTTCTCCCACAACCTCTTCTGAAGTTGTTGATATTGGATTGACTCTAGTTGAATTATCTTCAATAGGCTTCATTGGTTCTTCAATAACTCTACCACTTCTGAGTTGAATAGTTTGCACTTGCTCTTTAGGGTTGATTTCTGATTATCCTGAAAAGAACCCTAGAGTTCTAGTTGAAGTACTAGTTTGTTGGGCTATCTAATTTTCAAGCATCTTAGTATGAGTACTTAAACTTTCAATTTGAGAAGATAATTTCAGCATCACTTCAGCTTGTCTTTGTCTATCTTCCTGTCTCTCTTTCTCTTGTCTTTGTATAGCTTCATCATACTTTTCTTGATTCTTCTACATTGCTTCCAGCAACTCTTCCATCTTAGATATCTATGGGGCTTGAGTTGTTTGCTCATATGGTGGCCTTTGCAGCTGGACATTTGGTTGATTATATGGAGGTGGTTGATACTTGAGTACAATCTTGGGTTGCCAATTGGAATTTTGAATTGGTGGGGCTTAATAGTGATTTGTCTTGTATGAAAAATAAGAGTGATTTCTATTCTCAGTTGTGTAATACTCATGAGGAGGCTTTACACCATAATTCATCACTGCATTGACTTGATCAATACTTTGCTCATATTGTTGCTATAAATTCGTGTACCGACAGACTTTGCCGACCAACTTGGCTGGACGATAGCCTTGGACAAAAAATTGGAAGATTCAAGTTCTTAAAATACATTTTTTCCTTTGGAAACTCCTTCACAACCGTCTTCCTACAAAAACCTATGTACAACATTTTGCCCATACTGTTGATCCACTTTGCTCCCTCTATGGTTTGGCCACAGAAACAATACCCCACTTATTTTCTCGTGTCCCACCGCGCTTCAATTGTGGTCCCTCTTCCAACAAAAACTAAAATTCAATTTTCAATTCTTCTCCTTATGGGATTATGGTTCTTGGACCCAGGAAGGAGCCACTTTTAATCAGCCTTCAAAACCACATCTTCTTTCAATCTTCTCTTACTACCTGTGGGGAATTTGGAATCTCGGGAATGATGTCCACTTCCGATCAAGGCATGCAACCATCAATGTGATCTGGGAAAGAATCGTAGCCAGTTTTCACGAATTTGTTACCTTCGCCACCCATGCACCTAAGGTACTCTCCCCCCATGATCTAATGGAGGCCCCTCCCCAAATTAGGTAACATTCAATTCGGATGGCTCCTTTTGTCGGACCAACATGAATGGGGCTATGGATATATTCTACGGACCTAGTACCTTCATTTTTTGTAAGAGCGGATGATGTCTCTGCTGATTCAACCCTCCATGCTGAGGTCTGAGCGCTTCTACTTGGTATCTGCGCATGTGTCACCCGATGGATCTCAAATGGCAAAATCTGCATTGATTCAGAGAGTTTAGTTCACAACATCAGGCGTACTCGAAGTTGATCGTGACAGATTCGCAGTATTGACATCCGGAACTATATTGGCAGCCTTACCCCATCTCCCTTGTATTTCGTCCAAGAACTTTAAACTCTGAAGCTAACTTTCTAACTAATTTTGGTCATCAAAATGGCGAAAATTTTTTAGTCGACGGTCCCCATGGCCTCAACAACACTATGAGTCTTTTCATTACCTAATGATAGTACTTTCTTTTTTAAAAAAAAATCTCGTCACTCACAAGCTTCCTCTGATTTTACATCAGGCACAAAAGTTGAATATTATAACCAGCCATGGTTAGACGTCCTGAATGAGTCTGAGTGTGTTGCATTAGATTAGGGCTGTTCACCGGGTCGGGTCGACCCGGCGAACCCGATGATCCGACCCGACCCAAACTCTTTTGGGTCGGGTCGGATCCATGTTTGGGTCGGACCCGACCCGACCCGAACCAAACCCGAGCACCTACGGGTCGGGTACGGGTTCAGGTTTCTCCAACCCGACATGAACCGACCCGACCCGCTCACCCGATGACTCGGGCTGCTCAAATGGCGTCGCCGCGTCGGCCCGACTCGGCCCGAGAGTGCCGTGCACCTTCTAGGGCAAACAAGACCAGCGACGAGGCGAGGCGATCTTCCTCAGCCCTCCGGCCTTCCCCTCCCGTCGCGGCAGATCTGCCCGCCGCCGACTCCCGTGCGAACAATAGCGGATCTCCGAGCCCGTCCGCCGCAGATCTGCCTGCCGGCGAGGTCGAATGTTCTTTCTCCATCTTTCTTTTCGTTTTCTCCCTTTCTCCCTCGGTCCGACCTGATCTTGTCGCCTCCTAAATCGAATAGTTCTTTGACCTTGCAGGAGTTTGGTTCTCCCTTGCTCTCCTTTTTTTGGCCGGCTGGTGATTGTTAACGTCGCGGCTGAAGATGACACATGCTGTGTCATGATTTTTGGTACGTTGCTCTTTTTTTTCTCTGTTTGTTTCCAAATTAAGGTATGAGAAGTGGATCGATGAGGGTTTGGATTCTATAATCCTACCCTGAAAGTTTAGTCCCGATGCCCTAAACTTACCTCCTTTCCATCGGCCTCCTTCAGGACCTTCACAATTGACGACGTTCCCTATATTGTTCACGCACTGTTGCAGTCATTCGCCCCTTTGTTGCCGCCGTTCGCCCTCGTGAGTTGCTGCGGCCACTCGCGAGTTCGCCGCTTGCACCGAAGAGTTGTCTCCGCACCGTCCGTACTCTCTCTCTCTCTCTGCACGCGCCTTCCTCCGGCCTTCACGATTGAATATTCTCACAAGAAGTTGATGTCGATAAGGATGCACTGCTCTTGTTTCCAGAAGAGGGACCACTGGTCCACCGAGGTCGAATGAAGCTAGGCAGCTAGCTAGGTGAACTCTTTAATAAAAAAGGACCTTATGTTTAATGTTATTACTCTTTTATTTTGAAGTTTGAATAACAATCGTTAGTTCGTTACAGTCCTATCATTTCCTTGTAGCAAATTCAAATTTTGCAACATATTTCATTGATCTGATAACTCACAACTGGACATCTATTTCTTTCTCTATGAAAAGGGATTTATTTCTACTATATTGCTCGTGGAGGAGGAGGATCATCTTCAGCAGCATTCACAGAATCACAGGTAATTATTGTGTTTTTTAAGTATATGTGACACAATGGATTTAATTAAATGAAGCATGTAATGTTTGGCTTTTTTCCAATTCTCAAAGGAATAATTTATTCACTTTTTATCTTCTTATGTATGCAGTGCTAACAATGACAAAAGAAACTCAAAACACGAGCGGTACTGAGATTGGAAGTGCCCCTACACCAGCTAGTTTGAGCATGGGTGTCCAACAGGAGTCTCCTTCACAAGTCGCACCAGCACAAGGTCTACTACCTCTAATTGAAGGACAAGTAATTACTGAAGACATCACTTCATCTGAACAACAAGCCATTGAAAATGAGGTAAAAAAGAGGAAACCTTGTAGGCCTCCTTCTAATGCTTGGGCACATTTTACAAAAGAAAAAGATAGAGCTATTTGTAGGTATTGCAAAAAATCTTATGCATGCAATGCTGCTAACCATGGAACATCCAATTTGTTAAAGCACTTTAAGAGTTGTGAGAAAAATCCAGATAAGGTCATTGATAAAAGGCAAAAAACAATTGCTATAGGCAAGCAATCTGAAGATGATCCCAACACCTCTATTAGTATGAAACTCGTAGACTTTAATCAAGAAAAGTCTCGCTTGGCACTTGCAAAAATGATAATTGTTGATGAGCTTCCATTCAAATTTGTTGAGAATCAAGGTTTTAAAGATTTTATGGCCGAGTTACAACCAAGATTTCAAATTCCGTCTCGTATAACTATCGCTAGAGATTGTGTGCAATTGTATGGAGTTGAGAAAGAAAAGTTGAAAAACATATTTTCAGAAAATCGTCAAATGGTTTCCCTAACAACAGATACATGGACATCCATCCAAAATATGAATTATATGTGTGTTACTGCTCATTTTATAGATGACAGGTGGGAATTACATAAGAAGGTGCTAACATTTGACTTGATTGGTGACCACAAAGGTGAAACCATAGGAAAAGCTTTAGAAACTTGTGTGAAAGATTGGAGCATTTTGAAAATTGGTTGTGTTACTGTGGATAATGCAAAATCTAATAAACCCGTCATTGCTTATTTGGTTGATAGCATGAGTGATTGGGGTGGTACAACCTTTCTTAATGGGGAGTTTGATTGACATCCAAAAGCAATTGAAAAAGTGGAGACAAACTAGTGACAATGTGTTGCAATTAATGACAGTGAAGATGCAAGCAAAATTTAATGAATATTGGGATGATGATACAATGTTGAATTATCTTTTATTTGTTGCACTTTTTCTTGATCCACGCTATAAATTAGAATACATCGAGTTCTGTTTCACTCGAATGTATGATGGAGACAAAAGTGAAGAAATGGTGCACAAATTAAAGACCTTAATACATCAACTATTTGAGCAATATAAAGTATTGACTCCTCTAGATACATGCGACTCTAGCAGCTTAACGACAACAACAGAATCAACATCTCATACTTCTAGAGATATTGATTGGGAAGATGAATTTCGAATGAAGGTGAGAAGAAAACAAGGAGAAATAAAAAGAAGTGAATTGGACAGGTACATCGATGATGATGTTGAGGAAAATATTGAGGGATTTGACATTTTGAAATGGTGGAAAGCAAAGGCAAGTAAATATTATATTCTTTCTCATATGACTAGAGATGTATTAGCCATTCCTATCTCTACTGTACCATCCGAGAGCACATTTAGCACCGGAGGACGAGTACTTGATCCATTTCGTAGCAGTTTACGTCCATCCACCGTTGAGGCTTTAATTTGTGCTCAAAATTGGTTGAGAACTCCAATGAAAGTAATTGATTTTCAAGTTGAAATTGATGAAACTGAAAGGATTGAAGAAGGTAAATCAACTTAATCTTGATATTTGATATTTTTTTTACAATTTTTTATATGTAGTTTGATTATGACTGTGTTATACATTATCACAGAATTGGTTGGATCAAAGGAAGATAGCAATATTCTTGGTTAGTTCAAGTTGCTTTGATTGAACTTGGAAGCATAATCCTTTAGCCTTGATGGTAAATGGTAATCCTTTAGCCTTGATGGTAATTGGTAAAATTTTACTATGGTTTTCTTTTTCAAGCATTTTTTAAGTTGGAATAATGCTGTGATTTTTTTAATGAGTTGTTCTTTGATTTATTGACTATTACAGTACACACTGGAATGATGTATTTGATCAATGTATGAAGAACCAGAAGACAAGAGGAGCACTTTTGTTACGCTACCTTTTGTTATGATACCTTTTGTTATTTGATCAATGTATTTGATCAACTATAAATGAACAAGTGTTATGCTACCTTTTGTTATGGTTCTTGAAGTCACGGAATCGCCAACTACTTCTTTCAGATAATTGTAATGGGATTGATCATAATAGTTTAGAGCTACTTTTGTCGTTATTTAGCTAATGATTAGATAAATGTCCTTGAGCTCTTTCACTCAAAAAAAAAAGAAGGAATTTACGTTAGTCTTCGTGTTTCTTTTTTCTTTACAGTTTGGATTTATCGTATGACTAATCAAGAGTTTCAGACGGAAATAAAATGATAAACCCTAGCCAAATTGGCGACTTGAGGGATTGAACTCGGTGTTACTTGCTAACCATCTGTAAGCAGTACCAACCAACTTGGTTACTGCTGGCGTTTCTTTTGAAAGGATGCTTCATGATCTTATATCTAGGAGAGTCCCAGCTTTGTTGGTTTCCATTGGCTGCAGTAGCATCGAGTAGAATGATGTTCTTGTTTCTGAATTATTTCATAGGGATTAGAGTTACTGAGAGTTTGAGGTCAAAAGGCTGAATCGAGATACCAGCCAAATAAGACGAGAGACTCTCTTGACAGAACATCATGAACCAATAAAATTAATTGTTCGGATTCTAACGCTTCACGGTATATTGCCTGTTTAAAAAGTTTTCTATGATTTATTTCTTTCATCCTTTCTTCTTCTCCTGCAGATCCACCGTAGAAGAAAATTGAGTGGAATCTGGTGATGATTGGTTGAACATCATCTTTCAAGGTCCTTTGCCTTGTGGTGCAGCAACAAATTAAACTACTCAGTATGCTCAACCCAGATTTGGTTCCTAAACTGGTCAATTTAAAAATCCTGATGTCAATTACATTAGACATGTGAAAGCAACCATTTTCTTGTCTTGAAAAATGCGTCTCTGGAAATTGCAATATATCCCAGGTTTGAATTCAACGACCCAAAGGTGTTGTTATGATGTTGTCCACACTTGTTGCCTAGTTCCTCTCCACTTTTAATCTATCTATATGGCAATCGACGTCAATAAGCACATAAATTTGAATATTCATATGTAGGCAGATAGGCACAAAGTTTTTTTCTCGTCATCTAAAAATTAATGGTTCATAACCTACAAATAAATTGTGCATAAGTTCCACTGACGACAACTAAAATTTGAAATCCGATAATTCATAAGTCGAGAGGTGAGTGCATCATGCCCTTTTCCTTGTATAACCATGAAATTACTTGTCTCAGACTCAGGTCATGGATATCTGAGTGCACACACTGAGCTGAATAGCTGCTATGTGTTCTCGGTTGCATATCGGTTTTTGCTTTGGTTCTTATTTGAGCTTTCGGCTACAACCCAAGACAAAGTTGCAACATGACCATGACAGTAAAAGAATAGAGCATCTATTTCATATCACCCGGTAAGTTCTGAGAAGGTAAATTTTCGTAGTATCCTGCTACAAATGCCTGATATTGGACATCAGTGCATGTCATGTTACAGCCTTATTTACTCAGCAGTGGTGGTGAACTGTCTCTCACATGTAATTTGTTGACAGTGCAACAACAATGATGCCCTTTACAGCTAAGCTTTGTCGAAATTAATCACTTCAGTTTGAGGAAAGAGTCTTTCTCTCAAGCAACTGATCGATCGTATACAAGTCTTGCTATCGTACTAAGTCTGCACATGCATGCCTGTAATTTTTCAAAAGAAGCAAAAGCTTCTGTCTGAATATCCAGTTGTGCAACAGCACTGTTGTGCAAATTGCATCATGTTTGCAGAATAAAACTGCATATGTCGATATATGCACCTCTTATGATTTACTTCTGCTGCATTTAGGATAAGATTATAAAGCTCTTGATGTTCTTATTATCGTTGACATTTTTAAGATCTAGCTCATGGGATCTTTATTATCTTTCAAAAATTTTTCACAAGAAAGTATTTATTTAAGATATTATGAGATAGAAGTCTTTAATTGCAGAATAGGAAACTACCAGAGCTTTTTTAGATATAGAAAACTTTAATCACTGACTCGGACTAAGGCAGAGGAGAAAAAATGACAGAAGGCAAAAAGAAAAGAAAAAGTAGTTTAGAATACTTGATGAAAACTATTATTTCCCCCTTCCTATCAAAATTAATAAATTATATTACAGCCGAAGACTCAAATCGAGCTGCTCTACTTCGGATGGCCGCAAGGACTGCGACCTTATTCCCAGGATTCCAGGCCACGCGAAGCTTGCTGCTTCCTCGTGAGCAAACGACGGTGACGCCCATGCCGCAGCGTCGCAGCCATCGAACCTCGCCACCGGCCCCGCGCCCCAGTCGTCGACCCTGTGCTGCGACTTGTGGATCATGGCGTGAGGGCGCACTCGAAGGGATCGCAGAAACGGATTGGAGGGCAAGCCGCCGCCGGCCACCATCATTGTCGTCGTCATCCTCCTCTGCGACTCCTGAGTCCTCCTCGACGCGCCTCGCTCTCTCTTGTGGGCGTTCTGGTGGCCCCCGAGCGCCTGCGAGCTGAAGAATTTTCTCATGCAGAAGTTGCACGAGAACACCTTCAGAACTGGGGAGGTGGAGGTGGTCGTCATGGTAGTAGTGGTGTTGCTCGAAGCAGCTGCTTCCGGTGACTTGTCGCGGCCGCCGAGGGTCAAGTTCAACCATGTCTTCTGTAACTTCACGTTGCCAGAACGAAAGTAGTCGCTGCCGCCATGGTTTCCGGCAGCGAGCAGTACCTCTGACACCTCCTCCTGAACCATGGACGTCTCTTCCATCAATTATTTCGCGCTCTGCAGGGCACGCGGCAGCCTCCGTATTTAGCCTGTAGGAGGAGGAGCTCGATGATGGGTAATGGTACACAGGAAGGAAAGGGGAGTACTGCTGGGAAGTTTGGAGCTTGCGGAGGGATGTTCCTGACTTCCAATATAAGTAAGAACAAGGTGAGGATGGTGATGGATGTTTTGTACGTGGAACACGAATGAAGTTCACTTTAGCTGCTATTCCATTTCTTTCCTCTCTCTCTCTCTCACACACACACTCACACACACAGTTGGCCCACATCTGTGACTTGCTATTCCAGTTACAATGTTCCTACGTTTGAACAGCACACATAGGTATCTCTACCCTGTGAATGCGGAGAGAGAACAAAAGGTAAATTTAAATAGGGAAAATGTATGGGTTCAGCCACCTTTTGCCTGGTCAGTAGCAGAGTGGTGTTCCCACTTTACATGGGTTAATTAACTCGATATATATGTCACCGAGGAGGTTGACGTCTCTCGGTCCAGCATACATGGAGAGCTTGTGAGAAGCTGCAGGCGCATAATAGTTCACGTTTGGATGGACCTTTGGCATCAACCATCCAAAGGAGAAAAAGGTAACGTCAGAGAGTTGCTGAAACGTTTTGTCTTCTCGAATTATCACTTAATAGGTGATTCTTTGCTTGATCGAAGCCCACACAACACAGTGATGCTGACTCTTCCAATTGGATGGATGCCCGGAAGTGCATCTCTAATTGGGCATGTCAATAATGCCACTGGAATAAATGTGTGTGGGATAGGATGTTTTCCACTCATTTTCCTGTGGAATTATACAAAGCCTACAACTAACAAACAGATATATGCCACCAAATAATTCTTTCGACTCCCTAAGTCTTTCCGACTTTTGCACGATTTTTGTCCCTACAAAAGTGACAATAATTGTGGTGGAGATCAGTTTAGCAGTGGAAGGTGCTCTTTAGCATATGCAGATTGTGTTTTATCTACAGTGTTCAAAGTGGCGTATCTCGGCGTGCTATCTAGGTTTAATGTGCATGGTTTATGCAAGCATCACACATTTCATTGTGGGAAGTGATGCCGTGAACCATTCTATGTATATTTTTTTTCTTGAAATGTCTTTTCAACATACGTCGGTAAGTTTAACTAGCACTTAGTAAAGTATTTTCCGACGGACTAAAAAAAAGTTACGACAATTGAATTTGTCGAAAAAATTCAAAAAATTGGAATCATTTTTAGCTTAATTTCATTTTTAAAATTGACTATTTCAATTTTCTTTTGATATTAAAGGTATCAGATTTCATCTAGCCTTCCACTTATGTTGATTGTTTAAACTCAAAGTTACCGAAAATTTGAATTATAAAATTAGTTAGCTTCTATGAAATGACCTACTCACAGTCACCATCAGCATCATTGCCACTATATAATACTTCTATGTATGATTTTCAATAATCAATTATACGACAATCTCAATTAAACATCAACTTATCAATCAAGTTTGATTATCTATTACCAATGAGTCTTGATTAATAAATAATTAACAATCTTCATTATCTAATTCTAAGTATTAATCTTAATTATCTATCTATCTTAATATCAATTATCAATTCAATATTGATGTGGAAGTTATTGTTCTTAGCTCGGTTGGGATTGGCTAACTATCCCTCCGTTATGCTATCTATCCCGTTCACTTTACCATAAATATCCATTAAACCTAGAGCAATCAATAGACATTAGCTTTCAACTTTTATGTTGTGTACTTAAAATGTCTATCTTTGTCATCTTTAAATTGATGTATAATCATGGGTGGAAAAAGTACCAATCAATCGACATAACAATAAGATTATTATAATAACCATACAATCATAATAACAATATTAACTATAATTAATCCATAATAATATTAACAAATAATTATAGTCATAAACATTTAGAATATCAATTGAATATAACCATCATAATGTAATAACTAAATATACATAACTTATTATGATTCTCTTGGCTTGGTCATGACTACCAAGTTGTCTTCACAAAGTCACAAACGTCCCATGATCTAGACTATTAATGCGCGCAAGGAAAGTATAGTGATAATCATCAATGGATCCCCTATGTACTTTGGTAATATCATGCCTTCCTACTCTAATGATGTGAAAACAAGAGTCGTGGCACGCCTATTGGAGTTAAGGAAGGCAATATCGAAATGTACACATGAGCGGGAGAAAGAAAGGGAGAGGCACGTGTTAAGGAGAGGAGAACGTGGAAGACTTTAAGTGGTTTGAGGATCTATTTATAGAAATGTTAATTATGAGTTCATCCCTTAGTCAAGATTCTTTAGTTAATTATTAATTTATAGCCCACATTTAAATTATCTTTTTTTTAATATAAATTTAATCCAATTTCTTTCCAACTTAGTAATTTTTTCAGAATCGTTTCTAACAATACTTTTACTTATATTATTTCGTTTAACCCTTTAATTTTCATATTAATTTAACAAATATTTTATTATTTTTGGGAAAAAATGAGAAGGGGTGAGTTGGGGTGGGGAGGGGGTGTTCCCCTAAAGTTTAAAGGCAATCCAGCCTCAGTGAACAGGCAATCGAAGTTCAATGATAGTCAATAAGCGCTAGAAAAAGATGTTGTAAAGGCAATCGAAGCTTAGTGAACAAGTGATCAAGCCATATCAACTCTGCCATTGTCAAAGCCAAGCTACGACAGATTCAGTTGAAGATCGAGAGACAATAGATTGTTTCTTGGACTTCCATGAATGAAAGAACTCCCAACCTTTATGCAGTGAGCCGAAATGACCTGTGAGTTAGAATACATGAGCCCCAATCTACATCGCTATAAGCTATTATAGTAGTTTTTTTTTTGCAGAAAACAAAAGTCCATATCCAAGAGAGAGCCTGAGATACTTAACAACTCCCACCATAGCTTGATAATATGAGATTTTAGAAGCATGTATAAATTGACTGAGATGCTCCACTGCGAAAGCAATATCTAGTCTAGTATGGGTGAGATAAATGAGCTGCCCTGCAAGTCATTGAATTTTTTTTAGGAAACTCAAGTGGTTTATCTGTAGAAGAAGGATTAAACTCTGCATCATAATCTACTGATGCGAGCTTAAGATTTTGCTTTAAAGGAGTATTCGTGGGTTTTGTACTTGAGAGACCAACATCTGCAAGCAAATTCAAGGCATACTTGCATTAATTCAAAATGATTCCATCAAAAGAACATAATACCTCCATTCCTAATATCTTTCATCTTGATATGATCGTGTAAGTCATCTTTCATTAAATTGATGAGACTTGAACTATTTCCGGCAACTAGTATATCATCAACATATACTAGTAGAGTCACAAATTCCTTCCCTCACACTTTTGTAAAGAGTGTATAATCATTTTGACTTTAAGAAAAACCTGAAGCAATTAGAATCTCAGTAAGCTTGATGTTCCATTGGCTCGAAGGCTGCTTAAGGCCATATAAAGATCGTAGAAGTTTGCACACTTTCCCTTTGGACTCCCCCTTGATGTGAAGACCTTTTGGTTGTGACATACAAACTTCTTAAAAAAATCTCCATTAAGAAAAGCATTGTTTACATCTCAATGGAAAAGTAACCAATTGTATTGAGCAGCTGCGGTTAGAACAACTCGTATATTTACTGACTTTTCTACCGACGAGAAGGTTTCTTTAAAGTCCACCCCCTCTTTCTAGTTATACCCCTTAACATGCCTTAAATATCTCTATTTCTCCGATAGGAAGTTTAATCTTGTAAACTCACTTGCAACCAACATGGTTTTTTTCCTTTAGGAAGCTTAACCAATTCCCATGTCCCATTATTCTACAATGTTGTTAACTCCTCTTCCATATCTATCCATCTTGGGTCTTTGATTGCTTGAGAATAAGAAATAGGTTCTTCCACCTTAGCAATAGCTGTAAAAAAGGCTTTGTATTTGGAAGTGCTTGCTTGATAAGAAATTACATTCTCTAATGGATATTCGGTAAATGAAATCTTAGCTGATGTTACTACATAGTCTTGCATCTAGCTAAGTTGCTTGACATTTCTTCTTAGTCTTTGAGACACAACAAGAAGAAGGTCTGATGATTCTACCACTTCATCCTCTATTGTGTGACAGTTTTGATGACTTTCAGCTCTTGGTAAAACTTCTGATTGATTTGGGGCAACCTGAGTACTAATAGGTAAGTTAGCAATATTATCAAAACCGTCGAAATTAAAAAAAAATCATATAATACTATTGGAGAAGAGATAGATTTAAATTCTCTTAGAAGCTCATCAGATTTGTAAGGAAAGACATGCTTGGTGAACTTGACATCTCTAAAAAGAAATACCTTGTACGCAAAAAGATCCAACATTTTATAACCTTTATGAACCATTGAATAGCCTAAAAAATGCATGCCTTTGCTCATTTGTTAAATTTATTTGTAATGACCTTGTTGGTTACATAGCAAAGACACCCAATTACTCTAAGATGATCAAGCTTTGGAGCCTTCTTAAAGAATAGCTCATAGGGAGAAATGTTGTTTAAAATCTTTAAAGGCAATTTATTGATTACATGAATTGCAACTTGAACTAATTCTTCCCATAATTTTATAAGGATATTAGATTGAAACAACAATGCTCTAGCAACCTCAAGAATATGATTATGTTTTCTTTCCATAACTCCATTATGTTGTGGAGTATATATACAACTACTTCAAGGAATGATGCCTTTGCTAGAAAATTAATCATTACACTTGTGATTGTGATACACATAACCATTCTTTAATCTTATCACCTTTGACTTTACTCCCATACTATTTTTTTTATCATATTAAGAAAGTTTCTTAACACATAAAACTCTTTGATTTCTGCCTGATCAGATACACCCACGCGAGACTTGAGAAATCATACATCAGTGTTACAAAGTAACTATTGCCATTAACATGTAGAAGATTTAAAGGGTACTCAAGTATCAAGATGAAGTAAATTTAGAAGTTCAACATGTCTTCTTTTGGTAGAGTGAAATGGCAATTGAGTTTGTCTAACCATAGGACAATGAGAAAGTTCTTTATCATTATTAAAAGACTTAATGTCAAAAATTAACAACATCATATCATAGGAAAAATGATCAAGACTTTGATGCTAGATATCAAAGCTTTGTATCTGCATTGCTCATTTTGTCACAGCTCTAGACTTGTGAAAGTTTTCCAACAAGTAATATAAGCCTTCTTTCATCTCACCAATCTGGCTCCCCCTCCATTCAAATGGTCCTGAATGAAAATAGAATTTGGTGTGAAGGAGACTACAAATGCTATTTTTTTGTTAATTGTGCCACATAACTCAAATTGAATATGAAATCTGGCACAAATAAAATATTATTCAGCTTGATATATGAATTTGTGTACATAGATCCTGAGTGAGTAGCTACAGAAGTGGATCCATTTAGCAAGACATACCATTCTGAACTTGCAAAGACTTGTCCTTCACAAGCTAGTCCTTATGAGAGATCATATAGCTTGAAGCTCCAAAATAAATTATCCATTCTTTAGGAAATTGGATGAAGAATTACCTGCCACGTTAGTAGCATGACTGAGAGAAGCTTTATCTTGATTTCCATGTAACAAATGTAAATTATACTTGTGTTATTCTTCAGTAAAAGGAGAGGTCACTTTGCCATCAGAATTATCAGTCTTATTTATTTCATTTGTCGAAGGTTGTACTATAGCAAAATTGGCAGAACCTTGTGCCTTATTTCTGAATTTGTAATTTGGTGGATAACCAACTATTTTATAATACTACGTCTTTTATGTCCAGGTTTCTTAGAGTGCTTATATAAATCCTTCTTCTATTTGTTAGAATTGTTCTAAAATTTGCCTCCTACTAGTGCCATGTAGCCATGTACAGTCTTCCTTTGTCATTGTTCCTTTTCAACTAAAGTGAATGAGCTTGACCAATTGAAGGCAATAGAACCATGATCAACATGATTGGATTCATCATTCAGTCCTAGAAGAAACTTGTACAATCTTTTATGTCCCACATAATCTTTATACTCTTTTAGATTATTTGAATTAGGCAATCTTGGAGTCATAAGGCTTAGTTCTTCCGACAAATTCTTGAGTTTAGAAGAATATTCAGAGATAGTGAGTTGACCATGTCGAATTACATACAATTCATTCTCCATTGAGTAAACATGCATAACGTTAATCTTATGAAATCTTTCTTTTAGATCCGAACACACAACATGAGCGTTTTGAAAATATGAGACTCTTCTTATTAAACCTTTCACACAAGAACTAACAATCCAAGAGAGCACCAAAGTGTTGCATCTTTTCCAATGGAAATGAATATTTGGATCTACCTTATCAATTGTGAATGAGCCATCTACAAATGCATGTTTATTCTTGGCTAACAATGCATTAAACATAGCATCACCCCAATCCAAATAGTGTTCTATGCCTACAAGTTGATCTGGAATCAAAACAAGACCTGGAGAATTTGATGGACTTAAGAAAAGGAGGTCATGACATCAATGATGGCAGAAATTGAACTAGATGGATTATCCCGACATTGCAACCACAAAAGTGAAAAATAGAAACACAATCAACAATCAAGTTTTAAATCAGATCATCCTAAATGCAGAAATCTCACAACCAAACAATCCAAGAAAGCTTATCTCAACTGAGGCAAAGAAGTGCTCATATCCAAGAAATTTTATCTTAGTATTGAGATAGCAGACGAGCTTAGATCTGAAAATGCTTGAGGCGGATCTGATACTATGTCAAATTTTGATCATCGACCTTTTGATTCCGGTGGAACTTCGTCTTCGATGATTCAACAACCGACAAAGAAAATAACAAAGAGGAGGAGAAGGCGGATTGGGAGGGAAGCCATATGTTCCATCCATCCAAACAAATTCAAATTACAACTCCTCTTTGGATTTTATACGACAGCTATGCGGATACACCAACTCTTATTACATGGGCAACTACGAACTCTTGAACAATAGAAACAAAAATATGAAATATATAAATGATCATTCGTCAATAAGTCAACTCGATGGTGCTCGATTGTTGGAGGGAGAGGGAAAGAGGTTCGGTACCACTCTTGAAATGATGTAGCAAAATAGAATCGCTAGCAAGTGCACTAGTCGCTCAAGTAATATAAAAAATAGGAGTAAAGAGTGTCGAACCCACGAGGAATATTATTAATAAAATATCTGAATTTATAAATTAGTAAGAGAGGAAAAACATGGATTTTGAAAATGAGTTTTATAAAATAAAATAAAGAAAATAAGATAATGAAAAGATAATGGTGTTGAAGTTAGGTCTTAGGATGAAAATAGATCAGGATAAATATTTGAACCATAAAAGATAAATTTAATCTTTAAAGATGGATTAGGAATTTTCCCAAGTTATTAATTTACAAGATTAACATCACAGAGTCCACAAACTGGTAATTCTACTATTTAATCCGACAAATCAAACTATCTTAAATTTAATCAAATCTAAAGTCCCACAAACTGGTATTCGTCAGATAAGATTAAAATTAAGATGCGTTAATATGAAAATCATAGACTGTTAATCACTCCACAAACTGGTATAGATTAACAGACCACATAAACTTGATTCTCCACACACTAGTTATCAAATTTATGTCAATTATTAATTTCACATAAAATTAATTAATTTAATTAATGAATTCTGAAATCAAATAGTCCACAAACTGGTAATTACTCAACTCAGAAATTCAAATAATTAAATTAAAAGCACTAAGCACAATTAATTAATTGATCAGAAAAGATTAAAACAAATAATATAGGATCCAAATAGTTTCCCTTCAATAATAATCTCCTAAAATGAAATAAATAGAAAATATGGAATTCATCCTAGAAATTCTGAAGAGATAATAACAAAATAACAATAATAATTGAAATAATTACACCAAGAATAAAATAGGATCCTCAGATTTGGACAGACAGTCGGGTAGCCTCTCGTACTTGATCAGGATCGCGATCAACTTCCAGCCGTCGCACATCTCTCCTCTTGGTCGAAGCCTGCAGACTTTCGACTCGCCGTGGAAGAAACCTGAACTTCAGAGCACGAATTGAAACGACGAATTCTTCACGTATTTATAGGTGCGGATGGCCTTCAATTTCATCCCGGCCGTAACATCGTACGGTTGACTTTAAAATTATGAGATAAACTCGGCCAAAAATGATAATTCTTCTAACTATTATGCCCAAAAGATAAATCCTTTTATCTTTACCCATTTTGAATTTCGGCCAAAATGAAATTCTTTTATCTTTACGCCCTATGGATCTCGGCCAAAATCAAGATTTCCTTGCCATTACCCCCTCCAAATCTCGGTCAAAACAATAATCCTTTATCCTTTTCATTACCCCAAAACGATGACATCTTCTAATTTTGGCCAAAACGATGAGTTTTCTTTCCGTTACCCCCTCCAAATCTCGGCCAAAACAAAGAAGAGTCCTCATTACGCCCAAAACCATGAGTTCTTCAATTTTGGCCAAAACGATAGGCTTCTTATATTTACCTCTTCCAAATCTCGGCCAAAACAGACTTCTTCTTGTAATCTCGGCCAAAACGAATAAGAGTCTTTGATCATTACGCCCAAAACTCAAGTTGCATTCGTTTTTACCCCCAACGAAGTAAGATGTAACTTATCCAACCATGATCTCGGTCGAAATTTAATTCTTTACGGTCGAGTCATATTGCCTGCAAAATAATTATAAAAATTAAGTAAATCCCTTTTTGGTTAAAATATTCAAAACATTAATAATCAAAATCGATAAATCCGGAATTACGATTAAAAGTGACTAAAATTGATGCATGCCATGATCAAATTATAAAAAAATTAATTAAAATAATAAACTAAAATATGTTGTATTTTACATGCATCAAACTCTCTCAAGCTTAAAGTCTTGCTTGTCCTCAAGCAAAAACTCAAAGCAAGGCTCAAGAAAGTTTCATCATAGCCTCCACATCATCAACTGACTAATTTTCTCACACAGTTCTTCTACACACCTATTACTCAGCATCTTATCATTTTTCATGCACTTAGCTTTCATAGAGGTTCTGAATGCTACACAAATTTAAACAATCTCAAATTCAACCTTGTAGAAAAATAAATTGTCTGTCAAATAATAGTATTAATATTGAACACATAAGTACTAATTGAGCTTAAAACTTTTTATTTTTTTCTTTTTCTTTTTCTTTTTCTTTTCACTTTTATTTTCAATCATTTTGAAAGTTCTAATCTTTGGACTGGCTTTGGACAAGGAAGTCCATGTAACGGGCTTTGGACTGATGACTCCCAGACCAGATGGCCTTAGGGCAACAGGTGAAAAGGCACCCCTCGAGTTTACTTGCCCGAACAACCAAGGTTCTGAATGAAGAGTTCAAACTTAGCCATGATTCAATACTCCGGTGCTTCTCCATATTCCACAAGATGGTTCATGTAGCAAGTTTTCGATCAACGGATCTTAGAGCAGTTGCCCTTAGGTCGCCAGGCATGAACCCCTATGGATCTAATTACCCGAACACATCTTGGTTCCGGATAACACTTTTGTACCTACACATAACTTTATTCATTTTTTTCATTTGTTGGGGTTTAACTACCCCTTCTTTTTTATAAGCTCAAAACGTACTTGATATGGTCAATAAGAAGGCTACTACTATCAAGACTTAAAATAAATAAAAAGGCATGAATATGATTTTGTCGTCTAGTCATTCATAATTCTACTTAGCATAGGCACACAATCCATAAGTTTGATACTAAAATAGCAAGTGATAAGAAAGAAAAGCATTCAAATTTCATCAATTAACGACGTGTCTTTGAACTTTTTACTAAAAGATAATTAAAACAGTAAGACAAGAGTTTGTAAGATGGTAGCAAAAATAAATGCATGCAATGGTATTTTTTAGAAAATTTTCAAAATTTTCAGTTTTTTTTTAAATTTTTAGATATACATGCAAACATAAGAAAATAAAATGAAAAATAAGAGAAAATGCAAAGCATGAAATGCAAACTCCCCCAAGCTTGAACCAGACACTGTCCTCAGTGTTAGGCCAGCAAAGGAAAGGAAAATAGACTCAATAAAAAGAAAAAAATAATAAAGAAATGAAAAATAAAGAAAAGGGAAAAGACACAATCGGATTTACTGTGGTGGTGAAGGTGAATGGTAGCCGGTGATGAGAAGAACTTAGTGGATGGTTGCGCTTAAGGATGTCATTTTGACCATCACGCAGAGAGAGGAAAAGTCTTCAGCTGATAAAGTACATCATGTCCGAGATCATCGATGTTGTATGGTGTTCTTAGTGATTTGTCCGAATTTCTCTCCTTGAACGAAAAATAGTTAGATGACTCCAAGACTAAAAGACAAGAACTACTAAATTAAAGAAATTTGACAACTAACTAAAATAAATGCATGCAAGAGATTAAAATGTAACTAATCTTCAATTACCTAAAATATCTAAAGCCTTAACTAAACTAATTAAATCAAATTAAAAGACTAACCAACTTAATTTAAAACTATCGCAAAAGAATTGGTTGTGATATAATTTTCAAATAATTTCTGCAACAACCAAGTATCAGAAAAAAAAATTACATATATACAACAGTTTAATACATAGCAGAAATAAGTCACGAATCAATGAAAAATATCAATTAATTTTTTATAAAATATGTTCAATTAACATCTGTCGAGTCTCAATGTATATGCATTTATGTTCAAAGTCATTAAGATAGGATCGTTGGAGGAAAATATAATATGCGCCATCAAAATGTGAAAAAAAAATATTGCCATAGTTATTCAGAAAAACTTGCACACCAAAAAGTTTGGCAATAATCGATTTAATCAGCAATTAATATTCAGAAAATGACAGTTAGACGTGATCAAAATAAAATACATTCTCAATCCGAAAATCAGTTACGCGCCATGCACGAAATAAATTTGTCGAAATCCAATTAGCAATGCTTCCAAAAAATTGGGGACAAAATCAACAAAATGCTTCAGAAAATCGTGGCTGGAATCAACAAATTAATGCCATAAAATCACCAATTTTGTTTTTTAAAATAATCACGGTGGGATTTATGGTGGATTTGCATCTTTATCAGCAATAATTAAAATCCCCAAATCACTGATTTAATCAATAAATATTCCGGTATCCAGAAATCATAACTTTACGCCATATCGTGTAGAGGAGAAACTCGGCCGACATTAATGACGTGATACAACAATCAGCATTTATAGAAATTTGGATTATTTGCCAAAAAAGAGAAAAATCCAGGAGTATCAATACCAAGGAGAGAGAAAACTGAATTGGGCTTAATCTGGAAAGTAATATGATAGAGGTAAATGAATTGGGCGTAAACAGATGGAAGCGCCAATTAGGGGCGTAATATGATAGAGATAATTGGGTGATGCAAGGCATAATAGGAGCGTAAACCAATCCACTGACGCAAACCAAATATCTCGGCCGAAACAAATCAAGGCGTAAAACACGTTCAAAAAATTCATGGAAATTTTGAGAAAATAAGGAAGGAAATCTCACGGAAAGAGAAATTAATGGATGAAAATCACGTCCAGGAGTCAAATTAAAAAGTCCATAGAGTAATATGATATAGGTGAAATTGCAGGCGGAATCAGAATTTGCGGCCGAAATAAAAAATTGCAAGTATTAGCGTAATCAGTGCAGAGTAGAATATAAGGTGCAATAAGGGTCATATGAGAAAAATGGAAATGCCGATAGACCAATTCCGAAACTTGGGTGCCAAATGAAATCAATAGGCAATCAAATCAGTGGGGGAGCAAATCAAATTAGTAAAAAAAATCAATCCGGCCGCAAAATCGGGGCGACAACTCAAATTTGTAAATAATCAATCCGACCGCAAAATAGAGGTGAAAATCAGATAGTAAAAAAAAACAATCCGGCCACAAAATAAGGGGCAAAAAATTAGGAAATGATGGCAACTTGCGGGCGTAAAATAAGAAGATCAATTTCGGGCGCCAATTGCGGACAAATTACGGGCGCCATATCAGAAGTTGCCACCGACATGATGAATACATCTCCGAATTATAGGATCACAGATAGAAGAAAAAAAATCAAATCAAATCAATTCATATCAGGTAGAGAAGGCGTAATTGAAGGATAAAACAATCTGCACTTATAAGAATTAATTGAACGCCACATAAAAAAAAGAAATTGGATATCATGATAAAAAGATCTGCAGAGAAAATTTAAAGGCGCCAAATATGAATAAATAAACCCCAAAATTATAAGATAGACAAAATCAAATCAGCATAGCCGATACATCAGCTGGAATTACGGGGCAAATCGGACATTGAATTTGGGGCGATAAGAAAATCCGGCAAATTAGGCTTTACAGTCGTAATATCTGAAAGGTAAAATTTAGTCTAATAAATTGAATTGGGCACAATATAGATTCATATTCATATCTCGGCCAAAATCATAAACGAATAAGCAACTCAAATATTTAACCAACGTAATCATTCATAGGACAGATTTGCTTGGCCGCCAAATTAAAAACTTTCCATATCTCGGCCGAAATGAAATTGGGCGACGTTGCGGGCGTAAGAGTGCCAAACAAATGTAAGGCGTAATGAGAAAAAAAATCGAAAGCGCCAAATCCCGGGCGAAGCACCGTTAACAGCATGAATCACGTTAGAAAATTCAATAACAAGAGATAATACTTCACACATAATTCTGCAATAAATCACATCAGAAAATTATAAAAAGAAAACCTGATAGTCTTAATCCGATATGGGCGTGATAGATCAAATTTTTAAGAATTTCAAACAAAAAAAATCATCAAGAGAACTGAATCATTATAACAATTAATAAGATAAGATGCCAAAAGAATAATTCCAGCTGCGCAACTAAAAATTTTTTTTTTCGAAACTTATCTCTGCAACAAGAAATTATTTAAAAATAACTCATTATTTACAGAAAAAAATACATACAACTACAAAGAATTTCACAGATAATTTACATATACTACAAAAAATTATGGCCAAAAAGTGTCACTTTTATCATATATTCAGAAAAATTTTGTCACATTGTGCTTGTGAGTATAAAGGTTGTCGCAAGAGTTAAAAATTGAAATTTGACCACAAGTTTAGTCACAAATTCTTTTCATAAAATAATTGAATTCGGTGCAAAATTTTCTTGACGGGATGTATCAACTTAATCTCAAACTAAACGCAAAATACAGAATATTAAAATTTTCCCGAAGGTGTCCAGCCAGAAACGACAGAAAAGCTCAAATAAGATATATCAAATTGGATAATGATTGGAGGTGCAAAACTTCAAAACTTTAATTAACTGTGATTTGATCAGAATTCTCAGAGCGCAAAAACTGAGAGAGATAAGCCACCGGGCGTAAAAGATTTTTTGAAGTAATTAAAGTCGAAACGAGGTCAAATCCAACTTATACGTTCAGAAATACATTACGGCCGAATTGAAGTCAACCGCCTTTGGCCGTAATGCAAAACTGGTTTCGGCCGAAACAAAAAAAAATAGAATTAAACTTATTCTTATGTCAACAGATGAGTCGTTACGGCCTAGAAAGAGTGAAATTCGTGTTGAGTGATCCATTACGGCCGAGAAAGAACAAACCACTTTGGCCAAAATAAAGTCAAATCAATATGAATATAGCATGGCGTAAAACAAAGTTTAGACAATTAAAACATTACGGCCGAGAAACAGAAAGTTTTCAGAAGATTTCGGGCACCCATAAACAGGCTCAAATCATATAAAGCCGATAAAAATTAATTATGGTCTCTTTATCCAAATAAAAAAATCCACTCGACGTCAAAATTCTCAGATAGTGGCCGAAAGACAAACGTATTTTAATCCAAACTCAATTATAATCCCGTGACTTTTATCTACAAAAAGAAAAATGTTAGTTTATTCACAATAATTAAAACAAATAGTACATATGCACAGAGAATTATTTACAATTTATGTACATCTCCTAATAATTCATAAAAAATAGAAATTAATTAATAAAATATTCTCCGGCAACGGTGCCAAAAACTTGATGCGTTGAAATGATGTAGCAAAATATAATCGTTAGCAAGTGCATTAGTCGCTCAAGTAATATAGAAAATAGGAGTAAAGAGTGTCGAAACCACGAGGAATATTATTAATAAAATATTTGAATTTATAAATTAATAAGAGAGGAAAAACATGGATTTTGAAAATGAGTTTTATAAAATAAAATAAAGAAAATAAGATAATGAGAAGATAATGGTGTTGAAGTTAGGTCTTAGGATGAAAATAAATCATGATAAATATTTGAACCATAAAAGATAAATTTAATTTTTAAAGATGTATTAGGAATTTTCCCAAGTTATTAATTTACAAGATTAACATCACAGAGTCTACAAACCGGTAATTCTGCTATTTAATCCGGCAAATCAAACTATCTTAAATTTAATCAAACCTAAAGTCCCACAAACTGGTATTCGTCAGATAAGATTAAAATTAAGATACATTAATATAAAAATCCTAGACTGTTAATCACTCCACAAACTGGTATAGATTAACAGACCATATAAACTTGATTCTCCACATACTAGTTATCAAATTTATATCAATTATTAATTTCACATAAAATTAATTAATTTAATTAATGAATTCTGAAATCAAATAGTCCACAAACTGGTAATTACTCAACTCAGAAATTCAAATAATTAAATTAAAAGCACTAAGCACAATTAATTAATTGATCAGAAAAGATTAAAACAAATAATATAGGATCCAAATAGTTTCCCTTCAATAATAATCTCCTAAAATGAAATAAATAGAAATATGGAGTTCATCCTAGAAATTCTGAAGAGATAATAACAAAATAACAATAATAATTGAAAGAATTATACCAAGAATAAAATAGGATCCTCATATTTGGACAGACAGTCGGGTAGCCTCTCGGACTTGATCAGGGTCGTGATCAACTTACAGCCATCGCACCTCTCTCCTCTTGGTCGAAGCCTGCAAACTTTCGACTCGCCATGGAAGAAACCTGAACTTCAGAGCACGAATTAAAACGACAGATTCTTCATGTATTTATAAGTGCGGACGGCCTTCAATTTCATCCCGGCCGTAACATCGTACGGGACTTTAAAATTGTGAGATAAACTCGGCCAAAAATGATAATTCTTCTAACTATTACGCCCAAAAGATAAATCCTTTTATCTTTACCCCTTTTGAATCTCGGCCAAAATGAAATTTTTTTATCTTTACGCCCTATGGATCTCGGCCAAAATCAAGATTTCCTTACCATTACCCCCTCCAAATCTCAGCCAAAACAATAATCCTTTATCCTTTTCATTACCCCAAAACGATGACATGTTCTAATTTTGGCCAAAACGATAAGTTTTCTTTCTGTTACCCCCTCCAAATCTCGGCCAAAACAAAGAAGAGTCCTTATTACGTCCAAAACCATGAGTTCTTCAATTTTGGCCAAAATGATAGGTTTCTTATCTTTACCCCCTCCAAATCTCGGCCAAAACAGACTTCTTCTTGTAATCTCGGCCAAAACGAATAAGAGTCTTTGATCGTTACGCCCAAAACTCAAGTTGCATTCGTTTTTACCCCCAACGAAGTAAGATGCAACTTATCCAACCATGATCTCGGCCGAAATTTAATTCTTTACGGCCGAGTCATATTGCCTGCAAAATAATTATAAGAATTAAGTAAATCCCTTTTCGGTTAAAATATTCAAAACATTAACAATCAAAATCGATAAATCCGGAATTACGATTAAAAGTGACTAAAATTGATGCATGCCATGATCAAATTATAAAAAAATTAATTAAAATAATAAACTAAAATATGTTGTATTTTGCATGCATCACACTCTTATTTTTTATTTTTAATTAATTTTTATTGAAATATTAATTTATTCTACACTACAAGAAATTATGTCATTAGCGAAAAGATATGTAGTCGTTAAAAGTTGTCATCTTGCCGTTAATACTCATCCACGACAAGAAAAAAACTGGTCGCGGCTCTTCGCTATAGGTTTCGCCGCTAAAAAATTTTAGTGTCCAGTGTGAATAACTGGTCGTTGATTCTTTTTAAGGACCACTGTAATTCTCTTCCTTAAAAATTCAATAGCGACTAGTATGCTGGTCCCCTATATACTTATAAGGACCACTCACCTAGTCGCTAAAGACATCACCGAATTGAATCACATTTTGGATGAACCGACCAATTTTTTAAAGTTTTTTTTGTGAACAAATAATCTAATAAAAAATATTATTTTAAATTTAGAAAAGATCCAAAGATGGACCTTCTCCATAAAACTCTACATTAGCCCATTAGTCTTCTCCTCTATAAATACTTATCTATTTGCTCTCATCATGTTATTATAATGAATGTGGGACTATGTTTTTATACCTACTTGTTCTTTTTTTTCATATTTTTAACGACAAGACGATGGTCGTTAATTTGAATATTAAGGACCAGATTTTTTTGGTCCTTATTGTTGGCTTTTAATGGCCAGTCATAAGAATATTAAGGACTAAAATTTTTCTGGTCCTTATTATTGACGATCAGAATTTTTTTTAGTCGTTAAAAGCGATGTTTAACGATCATATTTGAATCTCTTCGTTAATTATGGTCGCTAAAAGTCACTTTTTTTTATAGTGCTAGTCTACTACTTTTTTTATAAATGAGGTTCCACGTGATTAATATTACCAACCACATTTACTAAAATTTTTAAGAGATATCAAACAATCATTTGTATGCATCATTCAATTTTTGGTACATTAAGCAAATTCTTTATTTCAAGCGGGATAATGTGGTGGAAAATAAATGACATGCTCACCAACTAGGCTTGTTTTTGTGATTGATGTGATCGTCCTAGACGCAATGATGCCACTGTAATATTCTATATATTACGATTGCAAAAAATATTCTATATATTACAGTTATAAAAAGAAGGAAATATTCTATATATGACAATGTTATATTCTCCTAATCATGGGCCTAACATTTCACGATGGCATGGGTTGTAATTTCATCAACTTTTTAGGGTGTTTTCATATATGAGTGTTAGGAGAAATTTTAGTTGATGAATTAGGAGGATGAAGCATTTTTTGTAAGGCCCCGAGACCTATGTGTCACATGCTTAGAGTTATCTCAGATATACTACACAATTTTATATAAAATAATTTTGTAAAAAATAAATTCTATAAAATGCAAAAAAAACAATAGAATAATCTAAATAACCATAATGTCAAACAGTTGGAAACCTCCATGACTCCACAATACTAAATATGTGAAAAATAATAGTTAATCAAATAATCTAATAGAAAATAATCTTACACCATGTGCAACATCTTTATCACTGAATTTAATCACATGCATCACCATCCTCTATCATCAACTCACATGTATGAATCCAGATGCAGAGAAAACTCATGAGTATAAAAATACTCAGTACGTAGGGTCCAACCATAATAATAAGCAATAATCAACAGTGCACCATAAATCAATAACAATATAGAACAATAAGCAATATAGCAACAGTTGAATCAATAGGATAAGAACTTAATAATCAGTAGATCAATAAATTAATATAGCCATAAGTCAATGAAGAAGATCAGGAAAAAAGGTCAAAAGAACAATCAATATTAATTACCAATTAACAATAATCAATTATTCTTGATCACTATGACATTATCCAATTTAACAATTTCAATTCGATTTCAATATCAATGTCAATGGTCATCTGCCAATAACAATATTCCATTCGATTCAATGGACAGAGGCAAAGTTGATCAACGACGAGATCCGGATGATCATGATTCAATTTAATTCAATTCGATTTCCATTCAATTCAATCTTTGGAGTTATCCAATTCAATAAAGAGCACTCGATCAATTAAGAAAAACTTTATGTCTCTTTCATGTAGACCAGTGAGGGATGAAGGCGCAGTAAATTGTCCTTCAATAATAGCGCTAAACAATAATTTCGTGATGACGGGAGACCATAGCCATCACAGAATAATCATAGCTTCTCTAAAGGATGACATCTCAAACCTTTAGATATACTATCTACCCCATACAATATCAATATCAATAATAATATGGCCCAGAGGCTTAGAGACAATCGGAGAACATTGAGACCCAACAGTTTTCATCTTTTATCTTGTTTACCTAACAGACCTATATTTAACAATTCAATTTAGATTAAACAATGACCCAATCAGGGAAAAACTACTTAATCAAGACTAATTAATCACATGATCAGAAGGAACAATAATATCAATAATTTCAAAGTCAGATCTAAAGAGTATGATGAAGTCATATCTGTTAACAATATGATCATGAATGATTATGAATAATTAGTCATAATAACTATTCAATTATCTATAACAAAATACCAAAAAATAACTTTTCAATCCCCAAAACTCGGCCCACGCCAGGTAGAACCTAGGCCGTGTTCGGAACAACCAAAACCCTCTCGGCCAAGGTAAACCCAGGTCGGGTGTATGGTAAACCCAAGTCGGGTGTATGGTGAATCCGGGACGGGTCGGTTGGTCCATCGTATCAATACGATCGTGCCACAACCCAAGCCGAGCTGAAGTTAGAACCCAGGCCGAGCTCTTAGGAACTCAGGTCGAGTTTGACAACCTGATCTAGTTTCGAGTCCAACTCGGTCTCCGGGTTCTGCCGTCAACGAAGAAACGTGTTCCAAGGTGACTTTTCGATCACCATAATTATGTCATACGATGTCTAAACTATGCATATCATATATCAATAAATTTTCGATACAAACGAGAAGAGAATATGGTTCAATGCCGCGGAAAAGAGATTCCCCCTACGTACCTAAAGTTTGCTGAAAAACTAATTGCAATTCTTCTGCTGAAAATATGTACGAACACCAAACTTTGGACAGCAATTACTTTCTGTACACATCCCATTATTAGTTTTTCAACGAAATTATTAGATTCTGTACACCAAATTATTAGTTTCTGTAATAATTTTTCAACGAAAATTGAGGTCGGTACATTTTCGTTCTATATATTACAAGGCACGAAGATCCCATCTTGATGAGCTGATGAGCAAGTAGTCCAACCTTATCAGTACGGCAACAACAAAATTAAAAAAAATGAGGAGCTGTATAATAATGTGACTAACCTTCATCATGTTCTCCGACAAGTGTCATTTTTGCGAAGATATCGAGATCCTTTGCACTGCAAGAGACGTCGTGCACTCTTTTGCTCAATCATGATAGCAAATGGTACTAACAGTGTCCCGCTGTGGTGGCTCTGAAAGGCCATGGACTTTGGAACAGCTCCTTTCAGACACTGCTAAGAATCCCATGAAGTCTGCTCTGAAGAAAATGTTTTAGTTACTTCAGCACCGATGGACCTCACAGTTCATGGGCAACGAATCCAATGATGGCCCCAGATTGGTGCTGCAACGATTGACTGATCCAACATGCATGCCGCCAATGGTGTGAATGAACATTTCTTTTCCAACTGGGGCCGTCTGAACAAAAACTGTGGTGGTAAAGTAAAGAGTTTGGTCATGTTGATACTTGTCATTGTGCTCAGCCACTGTTGCATGTGTGAGAAAACAGATCAAAATGGAGAGCTCTAAACGTTTGTTCCCAATTCCAAGTACAAGATCCATCCACCCGCAGCATCATGTCAGGGACTGTAATCTCCTCTTCAGCTATAAAGGCAGTTCAGACTGGAAAATTCACAGGGGTATTAATTAGAACTAGTACCCTTCATCTCGAATTAATTTCTTTGTTTTTTTTTCAATGAACTATGAAAACAGATCAGCTAAGGAAACAAACCATTAAGGAATAAAGAAAGAAAGAGGGAAAACAATCATGTAATGACGTAAAAAAGACCACAAAGAAAATATTATTTTAAGATAATAAGCTTTTCCTAGTGATTAACAGGCAGGTTACCAGAACTTTTTGTTATACTTTCGGATTTTTACCTCACGACTATTTGTATTTACCTATCATTATTTTTTTCCATCGTTCTCTATATTCAGTTATAGTTTTAACCTTCATTAATATTTGGGAAAAAAATAAACAAAACCTGAGAATGTGTTCGAGATAAGAAAGCTAAGTAAAAATAACAATATAAAACTTTAGAGCACATTTTTCAAATAATAATAGAGTATATATATATGGGACTAATGTATTAGTTCCGAAGGAATGTTGAACACATTTAAATTATTGATCCATTGATAAATGATATTTAATCACTTGTTATATCAGCGATTGAAATAGTGGAAGGTACTCGCATATATATATATATATATATATATATATATATATATATATGCATGTGTGTGAATAAAGAATTAATAGAAAAATGACTGGCAAAACTGCAAAAGCGAGTTTGAAATGTCCAAGGAGAAAAAGCTTGATCTGTGCATCATCATATACAAAAAAAAGGAGTCCACAAGCCCCCACCCAAAAGTTAAAGGTCCATCACTGTGAGAACTTTTTTCTATTTTTATCTTCAAAAAGAAAACAAATGGGATTGGATCTGTCACTGGCTTCTGCAACATCCAGAATCTCGCAAGGACATTATTATTATAATTTTTTTCAAAAAGGATCCCCTTATTGCCATTCACAAAATTTCAATGTCACTCCTTAGACTATTTTACACCTATATTAAAGAATATATAAAATATTGATAATCAAAGTTAAAGGATAAAATTGTCATAAAAGAAGTGGCATTAAGATTTTAGGAGTAATAATATGGAGATCCTTTAAAAAAAAAAGCGATTATCTCATTTCAGGTTTGCAAGGCTGTTCAGATGAATATGAATAGCCTGATGAGAAGTATGATCAAATTGTGACAAAAAAAAAAGGATTTTCCATGTACATGGACGCAATGTGAAATATTCAAAAGAACTTTACTCACTACTATAGCAAGCAGATTTGTGATACAAATGAGACTGACTATAACAAAAATGGGGAGATAACACATTGGTGAGTTCTATAGTATGATCTCCTCTTGAACGCTGACATTGAGGGTCTTGTTTGGTAGAACAATGCTGTTGATCACCACAACCTCATCTTCTACTGCCACAGCCTCTCCTGAAATCAGCACATTATGTGGAAATGGGGGGAAAATGTAGAAATGATGTAGACACTCCGGATTAATAGACAGACAGCAGGGTAAAAGAATAACTAAAGAATCAAGTACCTAGGATTGTTACCCCTAGCTTTGAATTGTAATCTCCCTCGCCCTGGGGAGAAATATGGATCGGTCAAATTTTGGCTTTAGTTATGTCATAAAGCACTAAATGCATAAAATACACTGAACAAGCTAAAATGAGCAAGATAAATAAGCATCCAGAAGTTCACTTGTGCGCGTGCCCATCTTCCAATGCTCGACTTCCAACCAACAATGGAATGTATAATGACTGCATTCTCCTACAGGAAGAGAAAATAACAGTGGAATATTGGAGAAGTGAGTTTTAAGTATAGCATTACTAATTCTTCAAAAGAAATATTAGTTCCATGCCATGATTTCAACATCATCCAGAATGATGCAACTGATGAGCCTTGCACCAGCTCCTATACGGGCATTTGCAGAAATTGACACATTAGGTCCAATCTGTTCACGCAAACCATATAACATTTCAGAATAATGTAGGAGCTAATTGTACAACGATAGAAATTACACACACGCACACGCACACAATGCAGGCATTTGAGGAAATGGGCACAGTTAAATCAATCTGTTCGTATAGAAACTAATGCACAATGATAAAAGTAACTTCTTACTTCCATTACATAATAATTTATCTTTATCTTTTAGACATATATGCCCCCTCTCTCTCTCTTTCTCTCTCTCTCTCTCTCTCAGGCATACTATTAAGACAGACTCTTTAGATTTTTACATTATGATCATTTTTGTTACTTCTTAAGCTTTTAGTTACAAGCATATATTCATTTATACTTTTAACTTCTATTAATATTTGAAAAACAAACACATAATATGAGAGGGAGAAAGAAAGTGTGAGGAGCAGGTAGCCCAATCAAGGTAGGGTTGAGTCATGTTTCAGATGACGTAGTGAGTTCACAAAACCTACCTTTGCAGTTGCATGTACTTTTGCTGAGGGATGAATAAACACATCGCCAACAATAGATGGTCTCTTGGTGCCATCTCCACCTGCTAAAAGATGCGGAGATGTGTGTCGAAATTGAGTGAGATACAACCCAGAGCATTTCAATGACATCCTGAAAGCATGAACATCAGACTTTTCCAAGAGTGGACAGGATTATGAGTAAATACGTAAGAAAACAGAAATAGATGATTCTCAACCCTGGTGTCTTGATTTGTTCCCAGAAGTCGAGGGTCTCATAGGTATAGAGCATCTTCTTTCCAGCAAGAGGAGACAAGATGTCTTGATCCAGTCGGACGAAATCTAAAGGAAGGACCCTGTTGATTGGAATGATCAAGTGTTAGCAGAGTGCCAATTGAATTTGAACACATTTGATCATGAGCGGCATAGAATAAAATCAAGATAAACACAAAGATTTCAAACTGTTATGAAATTCCAAGCATGGCTCAACCACGCAACATAATGTCTTATATTAGAATCAAATAGTTTGGGGGGATTTTTGAACCAGCTGACGAGATTTGTTTTATCATCTATTTGTAATATTTAGCAAATCATTTGTTGGAAAATGACTGCAAATCTTGAAACCTTAAAACAATCTCATTGAACTTATAAATATAAGCATTATGACAAACCAAGTATCTTTCAAAATCCCTCAATTTCCATATTCTGTGTGCTTTATACATGGCATGAATCTAAGATATCTTCAATAGTTTTGGGCAAACACAAAGGTACATCATTAAAGTTCAATGGATAGGGAATGAACACTCGTACTTTCTTGCTGATCGAAGAGCTTCATAGTTGGTTTGAAGACCCAAATTGGCTGGAGATCACAAATTAAATATGTAATTATTGAATTAATCTAAAGAGTAGCAGTAATTACAACTATCAGTAAAGCATACTAAATGTTGCGAGTAAAACAACAACAACAACAACAACAAAACCTTATCCCACTAAGTGGGGTCGGCTACATGGATCATACTATGCCAATTCGTTGATCCATGTTCATAAGATTCGACAGGATTTTACGCTGGCTGTCGGGGCCTAACACAACCCTCCTCCTTTATCCGGGCTTGGGACCGGCTATAAAACATAGGCGGAGTTCGAGTAAAACAACAGAAGAGAAAAAATGACCTTTAAAAACATGGCAACAAAAAAATGAGTTTATTACTCAATTTGTTAAGATTTGAAGAGAGAAACATGTTTTTGAGTAGTCCAAGTCATTACAGTATCATTTGGAGCAAATGGGTAACAATTGTGGAAAACATAATTTGGTTAAGGATAGTAGAAAGGGTTACAAAAAAGCATTAGCATATCTACAGTTGGTTACCTAAGTCGTTCTGTTGTTTAAGAACAGCCTGGATCACTGAAAAAATCTCCGGCGTAAAGACATACACACCACAGTTTATGAGATCACTTACCTGTATTACAACATAATCACACAACAAAGTGGGTTAGTTTAAATGCAGTTGCAAGGCAATTAGTTTCCTGAAGGTTTATGTCAATTGAGATTCTTGGCACCTAAGCTTAACGAGTTTATATACAACAACAACCCTTATCCCACTAGGTGGGGTCGGCTACATGGATCATACGACGCTATTCGTTGATCCATGTCCATGCGATTCGACAGGGTTTTACGCTGGCTGTCGGGGCCTAACACAACCCTCCTCCTTTATCCGGGCTTGGGACCGGCTATAAAACATAGGCGGAGTTTTTAACGAGTTTATATAACAATTCTAAAATAAGAAAAGCAACAAAAAAATTCTAGGTAGACTTACAAAAGTTTCGGGCTTCTCAGTGTAGTGCAAAACTTCATTGGTGATAGGATCAGTTACCAATTCCCCAAACTGGTTGGCCGACTCAGCTGATACCTATCAAGGAAGGAATTAGCCGAGGCATTTGAAATCTTTGAGTATAAGAGCAAATGAAGTGATAAATGCTTCACCTTAATGACCAGTATAGTCCCCATAGCCCCATGTCTTTTATGAGCATCTAGCACCATCACATGGAACCAAAATAAGTACTAACTTACAAATGCAATTCAAATAGGACAACAGCAGCAATGTGAAGTATTGAAACTTCATTTTATGAGCATCGAATATGCCAGGGACAGATTCATCTTAAGCGTTGAATACTATCCTCAATTCCAAGGTACATGATGGAATTATGTAAACAGACACCAGATGAACAGGACCATCTACTTGTATGATATGAGTTTCAATTTATCCCAATAAGCACCCTATAACTTTCAAACCATGTGAAGTAGATCATGTTTAGAAGTAATTCTACATCCGAACACATAATGTAAGTATGTAACTGATGCACTTTAAACCTCATTATTTCATTTTTCCAACAAATATTCTGATGGACTTCCTTCAAGCATTTCAAATTCACTACCATTAGGAAATGGTGCTATCTTTCTTGACTTAAAGAAACTGTTAAAACACCAGTTCAGATTAGGAGGAAATAAAGGAAATGTATTGTAAAAGGAGAGTGCAAGAATCTCAACACTGCCTTACAATACCCAGAGCCCGTATGGAGAGGGCTAAACTCCATAAATAAAATAAAAACATAGTTGCCTAAACAAAGTAATAACTAGCTATAAATACAAAGTGCTCATTAACTAATATCTGTAACTGTCCACTAGTAGTGGACTGCCATAATGTCTTCTCCTATCAGTTACTTCATGGGTCTTCCACTACTTTTTCTGCTGCCCTATTGCCACGTTTCTTCCTAAAATAAGTCCTGAAAGGTGCTGGGCTTGTATCATTATTCCCCCCTTGAAAATACGCCTTGTCCTCAAGGCGGAAAAAAGGGAATTGACTACGAAGAAGATCATACTCTTCCCAACTCGCTTCTTCTACAGGACGATGCTGCCATTGAATGAGTAATTCAAGTACAGGAGCTCCTGAAATATTTTTCCAATGATGTGCTAGCACCCTATCCGGTTCTACTGAAAATTCCATCTCAGCTAACAGTGGCAACGGTGGTGGTGTTGAAGGCCTAGTTAGACCATGAGCAGGACGTAGTAAGGAGACATGAAAAACTGGATGAACTTTCGAATCAGGTGGTAATTGTAACTCATATGCAACTGGACCAATTTTGCGGATGATAGAATAAGGACCGAAGAAACAAGGAGAAAGTTTCTCATTTGTCCTTTTAGCAAGGCTTCTTTGGCGATAGGATTGTAGGCGAAGGAAAACTATATCTCCCTCATTAAAAGATATATCACGTCGCTTGGAATCAGCTGGAGATTTCATCCTTGCTTGTGCTCGTATGAGATGAGACCGTAATAACTTGATCATGTCATCATGCGCTAATAATTGAGCCTCCAAATCAGCAAGTTTAGGTTCTCCAGGAACAAATGGGTGTAATGAAGGAGGTTCCCGACCATACACTGCATGAAAAAATGTAGTTTTGCCTGCAGAATGATAGCCTGTGTTGAAGGAATATTCAGCCCAGGAGAGGAAGGAATACCATGAACGAGGTTTATCCTGTGCAAAACAGCGAAGATAAGTTTCCAAGCAACGATTCACTACTTCAGTTTAGCCGTAGGATGGTATGCTGTGCTCATTTTAAGTTGTGTACGGTTGAGACGAAAGAGCTCTTGCCAAAAAGCACTCAGAAAAATAGTGTCACGATCTGATAAAATGGTACGAGGAACTCCATGCAACTTGACAATTTCTTGGCAGAACTTTGTAGCTACTGTCTTTGCAGTGAAGGGGTGTGACAAAGCAATGAAGTGACTGTACTTGCTAAAGCAATCCACCACTACCAGAATTGTGTCAAAACCTTGTGACACTAGAAGACCTGTAATAAAATCTAAAGAAATGTCTTCCCATATGCGAGTGGGGACTGGTAAAGGTTGTAATAATCCAGCAGGAGCCAAAGTATCATATTTTTGTTGTTGACAGACTAAACATCTTTGGACAAATGCTTTGACTTCATGCTTCAAAGAAGGCCAGAAAAAATTAGCAGATATCCTCTTCAAGGTCTTTAAATAACCACCATGGCCACCAATAGGTGTATCATGTGCTTCTGACAGAATTTTTTCCTTCAATTCAGGATAATCAGGAATGACCAACCTTGATTTGTAGTAAAGATGGTTGGCAGCTAACGAAAAATGCAGATGAGATGCAACATCAGACTTGATATCAACAATTATTTTGTGAAAATATGGGTCAGCATTGAGTGCAGCTGTCAAATTGTCAAAATCCAAAGGAACTGGAATAGCCAAGATTAAGAAATCAGCATGTTGTGGCTTTCGAGAAAGAGCATCAGCCCCAGCATTTTCAATGCCTGCCTTGTATATGATGGTGAAGTCATATGGTAATAACTTCATCAATAATCGCTGCTGTTCTGTAGTAGATATTCGCTGCTTCAGTAAATATTTCAAGCTGCAATGATCAGTTTTAACCAGAAAATGTCGACCTATTAAGTAATGTCGCCATTTTTGTAGAGCAAGAACCAATGCTAGCAATTCACGGTCATAAGTTGACTTAAAGCGATTGGAAAAAGAGAATCCCTTACTAAAATATGCAAGAGGATGATCAAGCTGGAGTAAAATAGCACCCACACCATTAGAAGAAGCATCACATTCAACTATAAATGGCTGCTTGAAATGTGGAAGACGTAGAACAGGTACTGTAGTCAGCATGTTTTTGAGCTGTAGGAAAGCCTCATTAGCTTTTGGAGACCACACAAAAGCATCCTTTTTTGTTAAATATGTTAAAGCACGAGCAATAATACCATAATGACGCACAAAACGTCGATAATAACCTGTCAAGTCTAAAAAACCACCAAGCTCTTTTACATTAGCAGGTGTAGGCCAATCTAGCACTGCAGATATCTTGTCAAGATCAACTGAAACTCCATCCTGTGAGACAACATAACCCAGGAACCCAATTTGTTTCTGCCCGAACAAGCACTTTTTTGGATTGGCAAAATAAGAATTTTTGGAGAGTAGCTGGAGAGTTGTTTCTACATGTTGTTGATGTAGTTGGATGGTAGGACTATAAATTAAGATATCATCAAAGAAGACTAAAATAAACTTTCGCAGGTGAGGGCGAGATAGGTCATTCATGGCTGCTTGAAAAGTAGATGGGGCATTAGTGAGGCCAAAAGGCATTACAAGAAATTCATAATGACCTGAATGAGTGCGGAAGGCAGTTTTGTGGACGTCGGAAGGGTTTACTCTAATTTGATGATATCCTGAACGAAGGTCAATTTTGAAAAAGACAATTGCCCCATGAAGCTCATCTAGTAATTCATCAATATTGGGGATAGGGTATTTGTCAGGAATAGTGATTTTGTTAAGACTTCGATAATCTACACAAAATCTCCAAGAGTCATCTTTCTTTTTTACTAATAGGACTGGGCTAGCAAATGGACTGCAACTGGGTTGGATAAAACCAGATTTTAAGAGAGAATCAACTTGAGTTTCTATTTCTGCTTTTTGAGAATGTGGGTAACAACAGGGCCTAATGTTTGGGTTTTGGAATTAGGGAGTAATGGAATAGAGTGTGAATGAATCCTAAATGGTGGAAGAGAAGTAGGTTTAGTAAAAACTGAATGAAATTGTGTTAAAAGTGCTTGAAGGGCATTACCACAAGGTTCTAGATCTTGTCAAATGCTTGGAATGAAGCAGGTGATGTATTAAGTGTTTTGACCCCTTGCAATTTGTACCTCTTGCCCTGCCAATTGAAGATTAAAAATATTTCTTTCCAATTTGCTTGAACTGTAACTCTGCCTATGTTTTATAGCCGGTCCCAAGCCCGGATAAAGGAGGGTTGTGTTAGGCCCCGACAGCCAGCGTAAAACCCTGTCGAATCTCATGAACATGGATCAACGAATGAGCGGAATGGTGTCGTATGATCCATGTAGCGATAAGGCTTTATTGTTGTTGTTGTTGTTGTTGTTGCTTGAACTGTGTTGAGGGATGCTAACCATTTGATTCCCAAAACCAAATCAACGCCCCCAATGGAAAAAGGATAATAATCCTGAGTAATAGTTAAGTTCGGCAAATGCACAATGACATTTTTGCAAAGTCTATTGCAACGAATAATTTCACCATTCCCAATTTGAACTCCAAAAGAAGAAATCCTTTGAACTGAGAGATTAAGCTCCTGCACAATATTCTCTGACACAAAATTGTGTTGATCCACTATCAATGAGAATCAGCACCTGTCTGCCATTCAATTCGCCTTTGAGTTTCATAGTTGTTCCAATTGAGTTTCCCAAAATTGCATGAAAGGAGATTTCTGGCGATTGCCCCTGTTCCGTGGTGGGGAGCGGGCCATGGAGGAAAGGGGTAGACGCCATGGCGACGCAGTCGACGATCACTTCCAGGGAGCTCAACTACCTCGTCTTCTGGTACCTCCAGGAGTCGGGTCTTACGCATTCAGCATTTACTTTAGGCTATGAGGCAGGGATCAACAAATGCACAATTGATGGAAATACAGTTCCTCCAGGTGCTTTAATTACTATTGTACAGAAAGGTCTGCAGTACATAGAGTTGGAGGCTAACCTAACGAGTGTAAGTTTTTACATAGTTGTTGTATGGATGATGTTTTATAGCCGGTCCCAAGCCCGGATAAAGGATGAGGGTTGTGTTAGGCCCCGACAGCCAGCGTAAAACCCTGTCGAATCTCATGAACATGGATCAACGAAGTCGTATGATCCATGTAGCCGACACCACCTAGTGGGATAAGGCTTTGTTGTTGTTGTTGAGATTTCTGCCAAGTCTTCTATTGCAGTATTTCCTTCTTCAACATTCTCAATGTCAGCATCATCGAGTTGTTCATTAATTTGGTCGCCCTCTTGGATCTCCATTAAAGATAAACCTGATTGTTTGCAGCGATGACCAGGTACAAATTTTTCATTACACCGAAAACATAACCCTTTTGCCATACGTGCTTGACGCTCAGCATCCCATGCTCGTCGTTGTGGAGGCACATTTCTATTTATTGGCATAGAGGAATGAGATAGTTGGGAACTCACTTGTGTTGCCTGCAAGGATTGAGCTGAACGAGAAATAAAAGGATTAGTGGCTCCTCTGTTGCTGCGATATGTACCCAATTTTGACTCAAATTCAAGAGCCAAACTCATGGCTTTGTAGACTGTGCGAGGCTTTTGAATTCTCACATCAGCCTTGAGTTCTTCCTTCAGTCTTGAATTCTTCCTTCAGCCCGCTGAGAAAGACCCCTAAAAAGCAATGTTCTGGCCACAATTTGACAGGGGCAACACGCTTGGCAAACTCCTGACAGTATTCTTGTACACTTTCTGTTTGCTTGATGTTACATAAATGTTCATCTAGGTTTTGAAATTCTGCTGGACCATAATTTTCTTGAAGGACAGTCACAAGTTCTTCCCAAAACATGATGGTGCGTTCACTATTAATCCAAGCAAACAAATTAAGAGCGTCTCCTTCTAGATGCATTGCAGCAACTTCCACTTTCAAATCTTCTGGTGTTTGATAATAACGAAAGAACTTCTCTGCTTTGAGAATCCATCCTCTAGGGTCACCTCCCAAATACTTAGGGAACTCCATCTTAGTGTATGGTCGATGTGAAGATTGACGCATCCACCAAGGCATATCTGATTCAGTTTCTATATCTTCAATCCACAAGGATTTGTTACGGTTGCAGTGACTCGGACCAGCATTCATTCTTTTTCCTTTATCTTGTTGTGCCAGACTGGTTTCAGGAGTTGCATGGGAAAAATATTGTGTTTTCAAGGCTTCTACTTCTGCAGCAATAATGTCAATATTCTCCAACTTGGAAACTATTGTGGACAACTGTTGAGAAATATGATCAGTGGAGTGATTGGGAGGTTGGTCAATGGTGGAAGGGTTGGATCTGGTATTTACCATGATGGATCAGATGACTCTGATACCAAAATGTTAAAACACCAGTTCAGAGTGGACAGATTATGAGGAAATAAAGGAAATGTATTGTAAAAGGAGAGTGCAAGAATCTCAACACTGCCTTACAATACCCAGAGCCCGTATGGAGAGGGTTAAACTCCAGAAATAAGATAAAAACATAGTTTCCTAAACAAAGTAATAACTAGCTATAAATACAAAGTGCTCATTAACTAATATATGTAACTGTCCACTAGTAGTGGGCTGCCATAATGTCTTCTCCTATCAGTTACTTCATGGGTCCTCCACTACTTTTTCTGCTGCCCTATTGCCACGTTTCTTCCTAAAATAAAGTCCTGAAAGGTGCTGGGCTTGTATCAGAAACACTGATTTGAGATGCTAAGTCAAATTTTTTTAATTGTAAAGGAAACCACTGATATACATCCAGTATTGCCTAGTTCCATTTCTTACAATGAACACTAACGAAAAATTTCAACAGCAGAAGATTAGCCAATACGATAATGCATAGACTTAAAGTCACCAAAGTGTGTTAGCTTACCAAGCATTTCCAGTAAAGGGAAGCTACAGCAAACATCACAATTCAGCAGGAAAATGTGTGACTGTCATGCACAAAAACAATCAGAGTTATACAAAGCTCGTAGATCCCCAGAATCCAGATTATAATCAACAACTTTGTACTTCCGACTCAAGAGGAAGTTTCCAAACTGACTATATAATTCAGCAATATGCTAAGCATAACTACGATGTCACTGTTTTCTGTAAAGCCAAAAATATTCACATGGTCAGCAGCAGAAAAAGCCTAACCGGGCTCTCCTCCATAATATAGTTCTGAAACTTGTACAGTCCACCAGCAGAGCCGAGAGGCTTGTCCTCTCTCAGGTACCTAATACATCAAATACAGAACAATAAAGTCCACAAGTTCATTCATTTTCACAAGATGCTGACAGGAAAAGTTACCTGACAGGAACAATTAACTCATTAGATATGGAAGACACGTAGAGAGCAAACTCGCGCTCCTCGTAAAATCCAATCAGATATATGCGCGCCAAATTGGGGATCTAAAAACATTACCAAGAACATGCGTAAGAAGACGTTGAGTCTTGTTAACCATCACAGACGGGATCATGTTTTACTCTTTTGCAGGCGGATATTGGGTGATGGATCATGGGCTTGCCCGCCAAGGGAACAAGCGGCTTCGGGACGTGCAACGACAGCGGCCGGAACCTTGTACCTGAAATAAGGTACCAATAAAGCTCGGTCCAATTCAGTACGGAAACTTCTGATCGAGAAACTGGTCAGCATCGGAAAGTTTATTTTATAGTGACCGGAAAATTTTGGATCCAAAAACTAGCCAAAATCAGATTTTTACGCGAGACGTGGTGTTGGAAGACTAGGCAGTACCTTTGGTCGGGCCACCGACCAAGATCACAGCCACCACCTTGTCCTGGGAGGAGCTCCTCATGCTTCTGATCTGATAGCCGGAACAACAAGGAGAAGGCGACTGTACCCCGGCGTTATTGCGAAGTTTTGACAGCCGACCGGAAGGAAACCATGTACCGCTGGAGGCCAAGGGTTTTAAGAACCACGAAAACGCATTTCATATGCACGCTGGTGGGATGGGCAAATGAACGGGGTTTGCGAAGGATCCGGCAAAAAAAATCTTTATTTATTTACTTTTAAAAAGGTATCAACTATGCGATTGCGTGAATTCATGTTTGATATATATATATATATATATATATATATATATATATATATATATATATTATAATGGAGGTGAAACACCCTAACATGGTGAAACGCATCAATTTGAGACGTTGATTTCACATCAACGACTTATAACGGCATTCATGTTAGAGAGAGAGAGAGAGAGGTTATGTTAAAATTTAAAAAGTTATAACGACGTGTCTTGTCCGATAGAGAGAGATCATGTTAGAATTTGAAAAGTATAACGACATATCCTGTCCTAAACATCTCCTACTTATCTTTCAAACGATGGAATTTGCATATTTTGTACAACGCTTCCTTTTATTTCTCAGCGTAAAAATCTTCTTAAACACATTCAACTATATGGAAGGTAACTTCAACAATTTCTTGGAGCCTTTTTAGTATGTGAACAGTATTTGGATTTCTTAGAAAAAAGATAGGAGGGCGTAGATATTCTTGTTATGACAGAACTATACATGAAATGCGAGCTGAAGTCATGACAACCAAGATAGAGTTTGGCGTCCGGAGAGAGTTTTCATCTTATGGTTCCGACTAATGAGGGGGGCAGTGTGTTGTTAAACACTTATCTGTAAAGAAAGACATATTATTGAAGTCTTAGAAAGCTCAAAAAACAAGTATAAGTGGAGACTCGTTTTGCAAGAAAAGATGGTTAAATCTTTTTTTTCTCCATGAAAACAAATTATGCTTTGTTGCAAAACTGGCCGTTTAACGTGCTAATCCGACACAACACGACAACAATTTTGAACAAAAACTTGAAATGAATCGAAAATTTTAATAAACGAATTCAAAATTATACTTACGATGTAGCCGACCCTACTTAGTGGGATAAGACTTTATTGTTGTTGTATTCACTACATTAATCCAATATTCTTTACAACTATTATAAAACACAGTTAACAAAGGTGACAAGTTGCGACCAGATAAAGAACAAGTACTTTCTCCCACCGAAAGAAACAAAAGAACTAATTTCTGACAAGCCATCGAACACGTTTGTCTCGAGTGGTGTACCAAAATTTATCTTTCATTTGAACTTTGAAGAATAAACCTGGAGAAATGGTTGCCATTACAAGATACCAAATGCTATAAGAGATTATCCTAGTAATTCCTAATGACATTGAATATTTAATTTCTACGCTACACAGTTAGTGTCAGCTCCAAATTGAATCCAAAACCATCTACATCCTAAAATCCATGACACAGATTGTGCTATTGGCAAAGCAGGCGGCAAGTTTGTCGCCTTCCCTGTTCCAGCAAACTTCGAAGATGCCACCACGACCCCTGTAAGTCTTCAAGATCCGCCCATCTTTAACAGACCATATGTGCACAGACTGATCGAGTGATCCACTTGCCAGATACTCACCATTAGGGTTGAATGCAACTGAATACACAGCTTGCCTGACATGTCGAGATTGAGAGGTTAGGAGCAGAGGATCCATGGTGAAGTGAGCAAGCCACCAAAAAAAGAAACGAGTAGTAGCATACTTATGACCATCCAAGCTGTTCAAAAGGCGCCCTTGCTCCACATCCCACAGTTTAATAGTTGAATCAAAAGATGCACTACAAACACGCAGAAGTTTCTCCTCAAAAAAAAAAAAACACGTAGAAGTTATATGACAAAAAAGGATCTCGGCAGGAAATTTTAATTAGAACCAATGACTAATATGGACAGGTTTGAAGAGATTCTAACTTCATCATCCACATAACATATAAAATTTGTGAACAAGACGGGATGAAAATTTTGATAGAATACTATAATGAGCTGACCTCAGCAATTCTTGAGTGTCGACACTTCAAACTTATAAAGTACTTGCTAAATACAACAACAACAACAAAGCCTTATCCCACTAAGTGGGGTCGACTACATGGATCATACGACGCCATTCCGTTCTATTAGTAATCAAACATTTCATCCCAATGGTGCAAAAAAGAGAATTCTATAAAGTACTTGCTAAATAATGGTGCAAAAAAGAGAATTCTTGGAAACCTAATGGTCAGTCAGGTACTAGAATTTGGCTGTCACTTTTTATGGGTTGAAAAAAAAGACTTATTCTCGTCGTCTCAAACATAAAGGTGATTGATTAAAACTTGCGTTGAGATTGAACGTTAATCTCAGCAGACAATTAAGCATTGGATGGCTATGGAAAAGAAGTGCTTACCTTGCAAGAAGAAAAGAAGTGCTTACCTTGCAAGAATTAGTTGCTGATTTGGGTTATTGGTACCTGGACCAGTGGGACTCCATTTAATAGTATATATTTCCTGAAGCAAAAATCCATTTTTCGTACAGTTGTCTCACTTAAAATAGAAAAAGTATTCAAACAAACAGAATGGTTGACTACCTTGACATGATCCCTAAAATCATGCATACATCTGTCCTGCTTTAGATTCCATATCTGCATGGAAAAATCACACAAGTATTTAGCGTCAATTTCAAATAAAAATCAGAATAAACGTTAAGAAAAAGTCTAGAAAAAAACAGTATAATATTCTCCCCCTAAAAAACCTGATAATAAGCTCAACAAGATGGCCCATTGCATAAGTAGGAATCACAAAGGCTGATGATTTTCACATGAAGGCTAGAGAAGAGTTGTTTTCACAACAACTAAATCAATGAACATTATATCCAAGACAAAATTGCAGGAAACCAGAAACCCAACAGAAGAAAATTTGAGTACAATTACAGGGATGGATAAAAGCTTAAGGTTTAAACTTTGGAAAAAATATTTTTTTAGGGGGACTTTGAAAATAATATATGAAGATAACATTACATGTTTCCTTGGTCTTTCTGACTAACGCAGTAAGTGATAAAGTAGTCCACAACAGTTTTTTTTTTCTCGGGGAGGTGATAAGATGTAACATGAGCCCACAACAGTTCTCAGAATCTTCCTCAAAAAACAATCTTAGAATGAAACATATGATAAGTAACAAGCCAAGAAAGATTTAAAAAATGTTGCTGGGAAAAAAAACATTTTTGGCAGACAGTGACATTGTTGCATATCACAGAAATTCAGAGAATGGTTACTTGCCTTTGCAGTCCCATCGTCAGAACATGAAGCCAACAATGACCCAGTTGGATCCCACTTAATTGCATTAACTTCTCCCTGAAATGGATAGTAAAGTCTAAAGGAATGAGCCAGCTGGATCTCTGCATTAACTTCATGTTGAAATAGATAACAAATTGTACAAGAACTATGCCACCTAAATAGGAACATATGAAGATGACATTTAATCCGGTAACTAAATAACAACTAAATAGGATTTCAGTCAGTAATATCTTTTTTCAGCAAGAAATGGCAAAGTCCATGCAAAGTTCTGAATCTCTAAAACAAGCTTACAAAACACATCATAGCACTATAAATAGCTTCAAGAAGAAAATATATCACTAAATAACAAAAGATCAAATATTAAGATTTTTGGGGAGGGAAGATCAAAGCTAAGATTACTAACATTCGAATTAAAAAGACAACAATGACAGGAAGAGAACACACCTGGTGCCCAGCAAATGTCTTAACTGGGCGAGTGTCACCCACTTTGCAAACATAAATCATACTATCGGTAGAGCATGTTGCAAAAGTATTATTGTTCCTCCAATCAACATCAAGTGTTGGAGCTAGATGTCAAAACAATCAAAGGTCATAATACTTGACAACTCATTTAAACATGAGACTACCAAAAAAAAAAGACAAAACAAGAAAGAACCTACCTGAATGGAATTCAAATTGCTGCTTACAGTCCCATGTTTTTGTGTCCCAGACAATAGCAGTTTTATCAACACTACCGCTAAGGAGAAAATCACCCTTCTTGTTCCATTTCAGCGAGAAGATAGGTCCCCTATGTCTGATTAGAGAATTCTTCAGTTCACCTGTGGTCACCCATAAATTTAAAGACTAAAATAATTGAAGATATAAGTGTGCATTAAGGAGATATCTCTGGCACTAATCTATACTATACAACAACAACAAAGCCTTATCCCATTAGGTGGGGTCGGCTACATGGATCATACGACGCTATTCGGATCCATGTTCATGCGATTCGACAGGGTTTTACGCTGGCTGTCGGGGCCTAACACAACCCTCCTCCTTTATCCGGGCTTGAGACCGGCTATAAAACATAGGCGGAGTTACTAATCTATACTATACGAGAAATAAAATAGTATGAAAGGAGATGATTACACCTTGAAACATGCATATGCTGCCATATGTTCAAAATTATCTTTAACAACTAGAATAACCTTGGAAAATGAAATATAAGCTTAACACTAAATGAGGAAAAAAAATTATACGTGGAACTCAACTTGCTTTATTAACTAATTAAAATTTTACACTAATTATAATTATTAAACAAGACAGGTTGTTTTTGGAGTAGTGACAAGCTTAATCTCTATGTTAATATTAACTAATTAAAATTTTAACTCCGCCTATGTTTTATAGCCGGTCCCAAGCCTGGATAAAGGAGGGTTGTGTTAGGCCCCAACAGCCAGCGTAAAACCTTGTCGAATCGCATGAACATGGATCAACGAATAGCGTCGAATGATCCATGTAGCCGACCCCACCTAGTAGGATAAGGCTTTGTTGTTGTTGTTGTATATACTAGGAAATGCTTTGTAAAACCACTTATATTAACAGAAAATAAATTAAAATTTTAATTCATGATTAAATAAACAAAGAACAAGCTTAATACATGATTGCATATTAACTAAGTAGAATATTTACATATGTCAATTATATAATTGACTTCTATTAAAAAAGACGTGATTCTTAACATGTTATTTAAACTAATTATAATAGGTAACCAGGTAGCTGGTTATCGGAGTAGTGGTTATTTTAACATCTATATTAATAATTCATAACAATAAATGTGATGGCATTTAGAGAAATAATTATCATTGCACTTGTAAAACTAAACTTGCTAAAATAAATTAAATCTTCCATAATTTATGTTTGATTGCTCCACTCACAACCTTTCACCGATTTCATATGAGAAAACTATTTTACACTACAGGAATGAAAATAGCATCACAAAATCATTTTTTGTGTGTGAGAGAACAGAGATTATTTTATTAGGAACATAATCTAAAATGCAGCAGAATCTTATGGTACGTGTGGTGCGATTGTGATAATTGTAAGACCAAACAATTTAAGAATTGTATATTTGGTTTGTTCTATTTTTAAACTACTGAATCTCTAAGAAACTTTTTAGCTAATTATATTATGTTTATTTTATATATATGATTGCCCATTTGAATATATATAATGTTGGATGCTTGCATGGACTCCCTAGCATCCTTTTGAATTCTGTTTTTCTCGGGAACGTGTCTGCATGGCTAATTTGTTTAAAATAAATTAGTTTTATTTATAAAATATCTGATCTTTTTGTTTAAAAAGTTGATTGTTTAGTTTCAATCTAAAATTTAATTATCAGCTTTAGATAGGAAGGTCCTAACCTCATGCTATAGATTGGTTGGAATGAAAGTGCAACTATCACATTGTTTAATTAGTAACTTAGTGTTACAGAATTGTGTTGGCATCATAAATTAGAGTGTACTTTCAGTAGTTATTTTAATTTAAAGGTGTCAAATTTAAAAACAATTAACACATTACATGATAATTAATTATTGATATTATTTTACTTTCCAAAAAAATGTCAAAACTACTTTAAGAAGGTTGTTAAGATTTTATGATGGTTTTCAATTGTCATTTGCATTACAGTATTCTGTTATTTTTTCCCAAAGTAAGTATTTCTTCTAATAAACTACCATATATTATGCATTCCTATATTACTATTCATTGCCTATGTCCCATGGATAAATTTAAAATTGTATTTAAAGCCTAAAAATAGTAGAATATGTATAAGAGAATCATTGTTATGCACTTTATCTAAAGGTTATGGAAATTAAGTATTAAAGCAATTTCATAAATTTTTTTTCGGTTGAGACCTATCGGTGTCCAGGATTATTAGTACTTGATTAATCTAGTGTTCGGGGTTTATGTGCATAATGGTATTCCCCATATGATCGAGTGATAACTCCAGATATCGAATATGGAACTACTAACATCAGGAGATCTTGGATGCAGCATTGCTAAACAGTTGTGCCAACCATCTTGGTTTACATAAATACAACAACAACAAAGCCTTATCCCACTAGGTGGGGTCGGCTACATGGATCATACGACGCCATATTCGTTGATCCATGTTCATGAGATTCGACAGGGTTTTACGCTGGCTGTCGGGGCCTAACACAACCCTCCTCTTTTATCCGGGCTTGGGACCGGCTATAAAACATAGGCGGAGTTTTGGTTTACATAAATACTATTATTAAATTTAAAATGCATGTACTGCTTAATTAAAGTATACTTTCATTATTCTCAATGAAAAATGTACTTCATGGTTTGATGTTGTAAATGCATTATACTTGCTACATTGATTATTCATAAAGAAGGATTCTTTTTTTTCCTTGAACATGATATACAGTATTCATGCAACAATTGGAAGAACAGTGATTTGTCTATAAAAATGAAAAATTAAAAAGTTAGATTTGTATATAATAAAGAAATTTGTGTGGCCCCAAGATTTTACATTTTAAGACAACCAAACATAAATTCAAGCCAAGTTTTAGACAAATATCTTGCAAACACACCATCCAAAATTTGATACGAATACCTTTTAATTGTCCATACTCATGATAATTCTATACTTGAATATAAATAGTGATTAAGGAAAAAGAAAGTTGAAAGATAAACATAAGTATTAAATATTCAGAAACCTTTTAATTATAAGTTAAAAATTTATAACAAGTTTTTATTTTACACCGTCCACACATCATGGGGGATAGCGTTTAGTTTAAGACAGAAGAAAACTATATAACACAAAAGAAAAACCAACCTATGCTGAATAGGACAACTAAAACAAGTAATCTATTGATAGCTTGTTTAGACAACTGACATAAAGATACCTATGGTACATAACTTTGTTATTTTGAGAAGAACTAAATGAATCAATAAGGAATTTATGGAAGAAATCTCGACTTTGGATATAATAACTTACCGTCACGATTCCTTAATAAATTGGTTAAGTTGAGGGCTGATGTTTTCTTTTATGTAATGGCATAATCTCTCCTTAATAAAGCTGGATGCCTACACAATTGGTGGACATCTTTAAAAAAAAAAAACTTACCATCACGATTCCATATTCTAGCCTGGCCATCATATGAACCTGTTGCCAGTAGAGTGCCCTCCCCCTGCAGTAACATGAGATAAAAGGCTCTTACCCAAAAAAATTTATAGGTAAATGGGCAACCATAAGTGTTGTAAATTGCAGAACCATACAGAAGTATTTATAATCTCTCAATAACAACAACAGCAACAAAGCCTTATCCCACTAGGTGGGGTCGGCTACATGGATCATACGACGTCATTCCGCTTTATATATTCGTTGATCCATGTTCATAAGATTCGACAGAATTTTATGCTGGCTGTCGGGGCCTAACACAACCCTCCTCCTTGTTCGATATAAAAAAATAACTGAGCTCTTCCTATGAATATTAAAGTGTATAATGTAACAACTAGAAAATAGCATCACAAGGAACTATATCTCACATTCCAATCTAGAGTTGTCACGTCCTTGCTCTTCTCGTTGGTTCTACCCTTAAAATGTTTTAGAACATGTACATTGGATACTTGCACATCTTTACTGCAAGGGCCCTCAGGAACTTTCCAAATTCTTGCTGTTGAATCCCCAGATCTATCAATAAGAAATAGTTATCCTATGAGATCAAATCTAAAGCATACTAGCATATTGATAAGACTGTAAAATAAATTGAAAGAATGATATAAATAAAGTTCAACATAGGAGGAATCACTGCTACAAAAATATAAATTCATAGGAAACCCCTATAGAGATGGAAACAATATTTCCTCCGAACAGGCAAAAGGGTGTTTCCCCAACCAATCGCAGATAATATGGAGTCTGGCTATCAGATATAAAATGGATATTATGATGAGTTAGCAGTCTGCATGTTGTGGAAAAGAAATTTGTGCCTTCAGTTTTTCTTATCCGAGTGGAAGGAAGGTTACAGTTTTAAGTAATCATCAATGCATTAAATAATCAAGAAAGCAAGTTGTGATCATCCAAATGGCACTACAATCCTTTACCTTCCCGAGAAAAATAGCATTACAACTATAATCCAAATTAGGTCAACTCACCCAGATGCTAGAAGAGAGCCAGCTGGGCTCCATGCACAAGCAAATACCTAAAAACCAAACAAGATCATAATGCAAGTTAGTGGTAACCAAAAAAAAAAGTGAAGAGACCCTTGTAATGATGTTGAGATAAAACCTCTGAGAGATGTCCTTCCAGAACTGTCACCTCCGAACGTGAGATTTCACAACCCATGAACTGAGAACCTGGAGTAGCATCCATGGATTCAAGCCCTATGAAGATCATAAAGTAAATTTGTCCGTTAAGATGCACATAATTAAAGTCGTGAATCGTGATGCACAACAGCCACAAAAAACAAAAGACAGAATAAAAACCAAAGGTGATGGACTGAGATAAGTCACTTTTTCTTTCTTTTTTTGAGGGGATGAGACAAGTTGGTTGGATTCCTATTTGTTAATTTGTTCCGAGTTTGGGAGTTTATCTTCTTCGAAGTTAGTTTCAGAGTTTGCTTTATAGAAGGAAAGTTAGGGGTTTCTAGAAATCTATATACTGTTCTCCTCTACTGAATTAAGGTCAAAAGTTGTTTTCTCCTCTACTCATATACATGCGTCTGTATTTTGAGTAGTTTTAATGATAAGTTAGTTTGGAATATTGTTATGAGTTGGAGATCTTCTAAAGTTAATTTTAGAATTTGTTTTAGAGTTGGTGTCTCTAGAATCCTATATATCATTGTTCACTTTCATTGAATGAAAGAGTTGATAATTTTTTCTCCACATTTCATATCCAGATTTCGGTAACATTATGTCATTTCTCCTCTGATGACAAATTCTCGGTGAATTGAGAAACAATTGAAGCTTTCTAGAAGTGTGCCAGATACTAACAGTATCTCAGATCTACAGTTGGTGTGCACTTTCCCTGCACAATCAGTTTCATGTTGCAGGCAAGTCTCTACGGGAATCAGAATAAGCTTCTCTTGATTCTTGTCACATCGAAGGGAAATGTATAAAAATAAGAATGTAACATCTAGATCACCCTTCTCAACAAAGCCATCTAGATCATCATGATAACAAATTAACAACATAATATGTTAAAGGCATATCAGAACCAGAAGAACAGCACCCCTGCTTTTGTACTTCAAATTGAAAAGTTGGATACATATCTGACACAGGAGCTTTTTTTTAAAATTAGTTATTTTAATTAAAACTGGTGTTTTAGTTTATTAGTCATCAATGTGACCTTTTAATTAGTTATAAGGGTCATGATTAGTTATAACGGTCTTGATTAAAAGTGGGTTAATCAAGGGTGGAGATTGATTAGTAGTTTATAACCTCTTGTAACCCTAGTATTTAAGGCTGCCAATAGGGTTTTCAGCCATCATAATCTCTCTTTTATCAAAATTACAGATTTTTGTAGTTTTCTCATAAACCCTAATTGTTCCTCTATCAATCTTTCTCATCTTCTAGCCTGATTTCTCATTATTCTTGCTGATTTTCTCTCCTTACTGCATCAAATTGGTATCAGAGCAAAAGATCCTACAAAATATTAGTGTTTTCTTTATTTTTGAACCATGGTTGGACGTGGTAGAGGCCGAGGATGTGGCAACCCTGGACAGCAAGCAGAGATGGCAGAGATTCGACGAATGATTGAAGATTTGTCGCGAAGTGTTCAAGCCTTACAGCGACAGGAACGTGTGGCAGCCCATATGGAGATTCCGAAAGGTGGCCACGATCTAATAGACATACTGGAAGGTAGTCTAGAAGATGATATTGATCAAGGGTATTTTGATAATCCCTTTCATGAAGTTGGAGCCGATACAAATCTGGTGCGAGGTCGATTGGAGGATAGGTTGATTCATGCCCTAGATCTGAACAGTGGTGGAATTAGGATTGAAGTTGCTGATTTTCATGGAAAGATGCATGCTGAAGATTATTTAGATTGGGAAACAAGTCTGGAAAATTATTTTGAGTGGAAACCTATGGCAGAAAATAGAAAAGTGTTATTTGTGAAACTGAAATTAAAGGGGACCGCACTTCAATGGTGGAAGAGAATTGAAGAGCAACGTGAACAACAAGGTAAACAGAAAATTGGCACATGGGAGCATATGAAGACGAAGCTGCGGAAACAATTCTTACCCGCTGATTATATAATGGATTTATATGAAAAGTTTCATTCTTTGAAACAGCGAGGTATGAATGTTGAAGAGTATACTTCAGAGTTTTACAACTTATTAATTCGTGTTGGGTTGAATGAAACAAATGACCAAGTAGCTGCTCGTTATCTTGCTGGGCTTAACCAATCTATTAGAGATGAGATGCCTATTGCTCGTGTGTGTACTCTTGAAGATGCCCGACAGCAAGATTTATTGGTTGAAAAACGAGTATGGCGATATGGAGCGCGAAGACCTTTAATAGGCCGCTCAAGAGGCATTATGCAAAAGGGTACTGGTGCTGTTGGAAATACAAAAAATAACACATCTGCACAAGGAACCAGTCAAAGAATTCATGCAAATAAAAATGATGATAAGGGGAAAGCTGTAATGCATTACAGTGGACAAAATAATTCTGCACCTACGACTTTTAAAGGAAACAACACACAAATTCGTTGTTTCACTTGTGGTGAAAAGGGTCATGGTTCTTATGCTTGTCCACAGCGAAGAGTTAATCTAGTGAAGCTGCAAGATGAAGAATATGAAGAGTCAGAGCCTATTTATGATCAGTATGCGGATGAAAGTGAAGAAATAGATGTTCTCCTTGTTCAAGGAGAATCATTGGTGGTTCGAAGTGTCTTAACTACCACAACTAAAGAAGAAGAAGATTGGAGAAGGCATAGTATCTTTAGAAGACGTGTTCTTTGTGGCGGGAAGGTGTGTGATCTAGTTATAGATGGTGGTAGCATGAAAAATGTCATTTCTAAAGATGCAGTAGAGAAGTTGGGATTGGTTATTGAAAAACATCCACATCCTTACAAAATTCGTTGGCTTAAGAAAGGTAATGAAATACCTGTCACTACTCGATGTTTGGTACAATTTACTATGGGAGGTAATCTTCAAGATGAAGCTTTATGTGATGTTGTGCCTATGGATGTTGGGCATATTCTTGTGGGAAGACCGTGGTTGTATGATCATGACATGGAACATCACACTAGACCAAACACGTATTCTTTTTATAGGGGTAACAAGAAGTACACCTTGCATCCAATGGAGGATGCAAAACATGTTGTTGGCTTATCAAAAAACTGCAAGGTTAATGGCTTTTTATGTGCTGAGAAATTTAATATAGAGTGTCAAGAAGCTGAAATTGTTGGAGAATATCATATTAGAAAAATGTTTCACCGATCACCTGAAGCTCAAGATATTTTGAAAGAATTTTCATATTCGGCTAGTGATGTCTTCTCTCAACACGACATTCATAAGGAGGTAAAAGTTGCCCTGAAAACAAATAATGAAGCTTATGCCCATGCAGCCAATCAACATCGGCGTCTTAAAGATTTTGAGGAAGGCGACTTGGTCCTTGTACACTTGAAGCAAGAGAGGTTTTCTAAGGGCACTTATCACAAATTCAAGTCAAGGAAGTTTGGACCATGCAAGATACTAAAGAAAATAAGTTCGAATGCTTATTTCATTGAGCTTCCATCAAATTTGCAAATCAGTCCTATCTTCAATGTCTCATATTTGTATGCTTTCGAGGGCTTTGATATGGAAACAACTAAAGTTTCAAATCAATTGGAACAACATCCCAAAGTTTCTACTGATGTTATTGAAGATGTGTTGGATGTCAAAGAGGTCAATTCTCGTAGAGGTAACAGATATAGAAGATTTTTGGTTAAATGGTTTGGTAAACCTGCTACTGAAAGCACTTGGATTAATGAAGATGAGCTCAAGAAGATCGATGCCGAAATGTATGCTGATGTGGAGCAAGTTTTTTCCAAGGAGACAAAATTTTCAAGCTGAGGAGATTGACGCAGGAGTTTTTTTTTAAAATTAGTTATTTTAATTAAAACTGGTGTTTTAGTTTATTAGTCATCAATGTGACCTTTTAATTAGTTATAAGGGTCATGATTAGTTATAACGGTCTTGATTAAAAGTGGGTTAATCAAGGGTGGAGATTGATTAGTAGTTTATAACCTCTTGTAACCCTAGTATTTAAGACTGCCAATAGGGTTTTCAGCCGTCATAATCTCTCTTTTATCAAAATTACAGATTTTTGTGATTTTCTCATAAACCCTAATTATTCCTCTATCAATCTTTCTCATCTTCTAACCTGATTTCTCATTATTCTTGCTGATTTTCTCTCCTTACTGCATCAATATCACAGATTCACACAACAACAATAGAACAGTCCTTCAATGGTATGAAACTTTTTCAATCCAAATATTTCTTTACGTGAATAATCCCAAATATATTAAACTGAGAAAATAGTTAAATGTAATATGTTCCACTGCCCTGATTCATTAAAAAATGATTGGGAAAACATCATCATTTATGTTTTCTGGGCATTTAATTTTTAAAAGATAAAAGAAATGAATGGATATATATATATGTGCGTGTGTGTATATTCAAGGCAGCTCTGTTATTGAAGTTTACATCAGAGCAAAACCATCAGCTATCATAGAGAATAAGCATGATGGCAAGAGACCCTGACAACGAACTCTGAGTTACAAGACATATATATATATATGTCATGGAAGGTTTACAGGATCAAATTTCAATTTTTGATGACCTATATCTTGAACAATCAATGAAGTATTGCATAGTACAAGTAAACTTTTTTTTGGGTCCTGGCAGAATTTTAGTTTTTTTAGGGGTGGGTCCTTCCAGAAACTAAGAAAGTATTCTATTGAGGGGTAGACGTTGAGGACAGTCTTACCACCAGAAGCTTCGTGTTCCTCAATTTTGAATTCATCTTTGGTGTCCAAATGTTGTTTTTCCTTTTCCCTGTCTGTGACCTTGTCCTTCTCCCTTTCTCGTTCTTTATCAACATCCATTTTTTCTTTATCTCGTTCTCGATTTCCTTCTTTATCTTGCTTTTCTCTTTCCCTCTCAACGTCAAGTTGCCGTTCATGTACCTGGACCTGCAACTTATTTTTATCTTTCTCACTGCCTAACTTCTGAAGCTTTTCCTTCTTCTTATCTTTTATGATTTGTTGCAGTTCGCGAACATCCTTTGTGATAAGATCCAAAGGTTGTAAAAGTGAAAATTCATCCTCGATATCCAAATCGCTCTTGCAAGTTGTCAAGAAGCATTGAAACACGAAGTGTCAATATTGGGTGGCATGAAACTTCATAACTCGAGATACAAAAAAGGAAGAAAAAACTGAATATCCATATAAGACAATAATTTAAGTGCAAACTTACAGTGGTCAGGTTAGCCTCTAGCTCTATGTATTGCAGACCTTTCTGCACAATGGTAATTAAAGCACATGGAGGAACTGTATTACCATCGATTGTACATTTGTTGATCCCTGCCTCATAACCCAAAGTAAATGCTGAATGTGTCAGACCTAGAACAAGAATTCATCAAAGAAATATTAGTGATATATTCTTTCCAAAAAGATATTAATGATATCCACAGCCCAAGAGGCATTAATTAGAATATACTAATTGTACCCTTTCACAAATAAAGAGAGATACTCTAACAAATCACCAATACAGGCACGGAAGCAGCCAATGAAGCAGAAAATTCTACAAACCAAAACCATATATTCATTTCTGATACTACACGCAATCACCAAGTCAGGCATAGAAACAGTCAATAAAACAGAAAATTCTTCAAATCAAAAGCATTTTCATTCTCATAAATGAAATAACATCAAAAGAAAAGAAAGTGACCAATAACATCAAGTATTTCACACTGAAAGCAAAACAAAAGGACGTAACATATCTTTCCACATGACATCAGTGGAACATGTTGATCAATACGAGGGTAGTAAATCACTATAGAGACTTGTTAGTACTGCATTGAGGCCTGATTCAGTTCTTACCCATTGACATCCCGGATGTGGTATGACCTCCCTAAAAAAATTTGGCCAAGGAAACCGCCCATCCTAAAGAGGGGAATGTTTCCAGTAAGAAATTGGACTTATTTTCATGCTTTGTGATAGCATTCCCGTAGGTGTTTCCTATCTTCAATTAAGAAAGTGTTTATATAAGCTTCCTAGGGTTTGGAGTTAGAAGACATCTGAAACAATGTAATCAGATTATTATCTCTTTTCAGAAAAATTTACTGAGGCCTTGACTAGGTGAGAATGAACATTTTCTGCTCTTTTGTGCATTTCTGTGTATGATTATTTCTCTCTATCTCATATCAGCAACAAGATTAACAATTGTATTGCTCAAGGCTAAGTTAGAACTTTCAAAATATTGTACCTGGATAATGCGCACACTCACAAGCGTCTATATGACACAGAATGGGATGACTACACATCGTTCGACAGAGATCTTGGGTTATAGTCAATGATTCAACTTACCGTTTGAATTCTTCTCAGTTGACGCATTATAGGATTCACAAATCGTAGTACAGCAAAAAGTCGTAACCAGGACAAGACCCCACGAGGCCCCAAGTTATTCAAATAATAAAAAATCAAACTAAAAAGAAGAAACTGAATCAAAATGCAGCCAATTGACAAAGAAAAAAAAAACCCTAGAGATTGGAAAGGATAGAAAGGATTTCGAATATAACTAGAGATTAAGGGTTCCACGAGCTGAACGGGGCTACCGGAAGCAGACCTGACTCCTGGAGGTACCGGAAGACGAGATAGTTGAGCTCCCTGGAGGTGATAGCCGACTGCGTCGTCATTGTTTCCGCCGCCGCCGCCGCCGCCGTCGAACGCGCGCCACGACGTCGAAGAAAAACAAGAAGACGAGGCCCCAACTTAGAGAAAGCGAGTGCAATGATATGGTTTCAATTCTCTAAGTCCCCCGCATGTAATCGGAGAGCTTTTAAATTCGCGGTGGCAAAAGGCCCAATGAAGTCACGCGATCATGACAAATTGGGACTTGGGAGGAGCGAGCCATGCTACTATCTATATATGGGTTAAATTAAATGAGATAATTTGGTTCCAAAATTTATGATTGTGGAAATAATTTAGAAATTTATAAATAAAATTATATTTTATAACTAAAAACAAAATATTTTGTATATCAATTGAAGTAGAACATTATTCTTTTTTTTACATAATCTATTGATAATGCCTCATTCATTACTCGATTGCAATTAGCACACTCTCTCATTACAGGGATTCAGTGGATGTAAAGACGGAACCACCTAGAGCAAAAAATTCTAAGGCTTATTCTACTTGTAATTCAAAATTAATTTAATTTCATATTTAAAATAAGTATCCTAGTTTATAGTTACTAATGCATCCTTAGTATGTGTGAAAAGAAAGCTATATAACTTTTTTATTAATTGATATTGTAATCTTTATTTAATATTTTATTTAATATGTACAATATCTGTCTACCAATTTATCACACTCTCTCTCTCTATATATATATAATGACCTAGATTTTTCAATAATTAATAAAAAAATATTTTATTTCAAAAAGGAAACTTGAAAGTCAGTATTTTATTTATGAAATTATTTAATTTCGAAATTAAAAAAAATTGTAGAAGAAGTTGTAAAGATATATAGAATTTGAGCAGTGGATGCATTGTCATGAGTATGATTATTGGATTGTTAATTAAAATTGGATGTAATTACCTCTGAATAAATTATTGGAGAGTTAATTATCTATAGACGGTCAGAATTAACTCAAGATGAGTCCAAGGCCTAATAGAAATTTAAACTTTAGCATACAATTATTAATATGCATCAAAGGGTCTTGAGCAGCCAAACAAAATTTTTGCACTATGAATCCTACTTTCTCTTTCGTTTGCACATGAACCAAGACGTTTCAGAGGCACCCCTGCAGGTGGTTTCAAAGCTCTGACATCATCCGAGGGCTACATTTGGTCAAAGTCTCGATGTTCATATAGTTTTCAGACGGAAGAATCACAATTGATTTTTTAGCAAATTTTAAGTGTGCTGGAGATTCTCATGGCATCGATTTTTCGCGACATGAAATTCTAAACTCTTCTATCTCATACTAATATTATGTGGATATGGTTTTACATTAATTGGAATAGATTTTAGATGATTGGAATGGCTAAAAAGTCATGCCGAAATCATGGCTTCACAACGACAAACATAATTCGGCTTGAGTTATGCACAGTCTGACTCGGGTTCAATGGAATTTGATGCGAGTCGGGGTCGTCCAACTCAAGTTCATGTAAAACCATCACGGGTTGTACTTAAGCATGGCTCGAGTTTTGCAGCCTGAGTTCGTATTGGAATCAAATGGTCCAATTCGGGCCGGGTTCATGTTATACTCATCCCGAGTTTCACCCGACCGAGGTGGATTGAGGCTTCCGAGAACACGGCCCAGGTTCCATCTGACGCGAACTAAGTTCTTGAGAGCAGAAAACATATTTCATGAATTTATTAATATTTAATTGGGTTATTATTATTAATTATTTCTTATCATATTATCATCGTATTTGAACTTATTGTCATCATATTGATTATATAGTTATCATATCCAATTATATTATTGATTTAGTAACCTTTTGATTGGGTCTTATTTAAGTTAAACACATTATTAAAAATATATGATATAGGTAAATAAGATAAAAGTCGAAGGTTGTTGGGTCTTCATGTTCATTGATAGTCGAAGTCTATATCATATTATTATTAAATTGCATGAGGCAAATAGTGTACTTAAAAGTTTGAAACGTCGTCATTTAGAGAAGCTATGATTGTCCTATGTTTGACCACATCCCCTACCATTTATGAATTATTAATATTGTTATTGCACTTATCCCCCGATGTCCTATATGAAAGAAGCATTAAATTTTCATTAATTGATTGAGCGCTCCTTATTATATTGGATAAGATGGAAGATTGATAATTGAACTGAAACTGAATTGAATCGAATTATATGGATCATGGTCATTTGGATATTGACATTTTATTGTCAATTTCTATTACCTTATTAATTATTGAATTGTTATTGGACAATAACTATTATTGAATTAAATAATTAAATTGAATATTGTCATATTGATCAGGCTCATGATTATTGAATATAGTAATTGTTAATTATCATTGACATTGATTTGGTCTTCAGACCTTAGCCTGATTCATTATATTGGTTTTTTGTCATATTGATCCATTGTTATATTGAGCTATTGCTATATTATCCTATTGATTATCATATTGTATTATTCATCTAGTTAATTATTATTTTATCGATTCCATATCTTGAGCATTGATTATTGATTTTGATTACACCATACTGAGTATTTTTATACTCAGATTTTTTCTTATACTTGATTTTTTACAGGTGAGATGATAGAGGATGATCTCTAGGTTGTCGAGCTCAGTGGCAAGATGTTGCACAGGGCATTATAATTGAGTCTTAATGAAGTTATCTAATTTATTATTTCTTCCCACTTCTAGTAATTGGATGTAATAGATGCTGTTTTGAATATTCTAAATTATTAACTATTATTATTAAAACATCAAATATTCTTCATTTTATGATTTATATAATCAAAAAAATATTTTATTAAAAATTATGTAATATTTCTTATATGAATATGTCACATAAGTCTCGAGATGTTCAATATATTAAAGTTCTTTGTATTTCATATCTATAATGGTTAGTGACTAGAAGAGATTATCGTGCAACTATGTATACTTTTGTATAATGGACAAATAGTTTTCATGTTTGTAAGAACTTAGCTTCAGGGATGAAGCTATGTTTGAGATGAGAAAGGACCATTCTTTAATAACAAACTTAATTACTTACTAACAAAAAAGGGGGAAATATCATTATCTATGTACTTAGATGAACTGAAAGTGTTTCTCATTTTTTTAACAAGTGAATTCAAAATATATGAATGATAATTTTTAATTTAATTATCGAATGAATAAGAAAAGAACCATGTCCTCTTTTAAAAGGAACTGTCACTAAATCATTCATGAGAAATCTGTAATAATAATAGTAATAACTGGAACAATAATAATTGGTTAGTAAATATGTAGAACATTCCACTCTACACCACTTATTTTTTTCATTTAATTAATTTAATAATTAGAATTCATTATTAAGTTAATTATATACTTCTTAAATAAAATACTGAATAAATTTCACTAAATATCTTAAACTTTACCGTCTTTTCCACTACTACCATTCATTCTTGATTTGTTTTAGCGATTACTCTAAGTTCTAATTGAAAATAATCAAATTTTCAATTATTTTATTAATGTGTCATTTTATTTAAACAAATAAATATAATATATTAAAATAATAATATAATATTTTTTGGAGTTATTTTTTCTAACCACCCCTGAACTATCACGAATTATCACGTCTAACCTCAAACTACGAACTTCATTTTTTTGATACCTAAACTATCGCGATTTTTTCAGTTTGCTTCTTCCGTGAAATTTTTTATTAACTACAATTTTTTTTTACCATCATACCCCTGTCCTACACTCCTTAAAATCATAATCTTCTTTTGTTTCGTTAGTAGGTAAAATCCCGTGTTATTTTTTAAGATGGGATCCTAGGGCTCCGGCAATCTCTACAATTCTTCGCCGGTGTTCATCTCAAGCATTCATCTCCGGCATCCATCTCCGACGTTCTTCTCCGGCCTTTATCCCCGACCGACCACCTAAGAAGTTGGTTTTTTGCTTCGGCATTTTTATTGTACTCCGGTCTTCTTTCGACCTCTAAAAATTCTCTAGCATTTTGGTGAAATCTGTGGAGTCCGATCGCGGCTTTCATGTTCTTTCCCGCCGATGTACATTGGTATGTTGAAAGTATTACTCTTTTTGTGCCAATTTAGGGTTTCTTACACTTTGAATGTGTTACTTGTAGTCATGATTTTTCGTTTCTTATTTGCACAGTATTAAATTAAAGACATGATTTCGTCTGGATCAAATATAAAAAGCACAAGTGACAATAGTCATGTAGAAGGTTATCTCCATGAAGATGAAGTAAAGTGTTACTACGGTATCAACTCCTGAGCAAAGTATTCTTTTACTAAGGACAATCCTGGTCGACGATTCATCAGTTGTCACAATTACAAAGGGCAAGGTTCTGAATGCGAATTTTTCAAGTGGGTTGATCCAGCAACCTGTCCGAGGGGCATGATTTGGAGTAGCAAGGTTCTGGACAGAATATCGAAACTTAAGGAAGAAAATGAAAGAGTGAAAAGACGAATTGTTGAACTAGAGAATGAAGTTGAAGAAAATCAAAGGGGTCTGAAAATGTCGAATGATTTGTTGATGACTACTTTGGTGGAAGTAAGGGGCTTTGAAAGAAAATTGAAGAAAAACAGATGTTGTATTCTATTGTTGATTGTACTTAGTTTCGTTATTGTAATTGCTAAGGGGTACTTTGTAATAGAGTAAAGATTGTACTTTGAATCTGTTTCATGTCGATCTAATGTACTAATTTGGAATATGTTTGAATCCATTTTCTTTAGTCCCATATGGAATGTACTTTGAATGTTATCGAATGTTATGCCCTTTTTAAACGATATGTACTTTGAATGATCCTGCAAGTTACATTCAATATATGTTATTGTGTAATGCGATGACATTGTAATTTGAAGTTACACAAAAATGATAGGAACACAATATAAGAAGAATCACTTTTATAACGTGACATTGTAATTCATAAGTTACATCGTAATACAATAGGTTTATGAGTAGTAATTGAACCACATTCCAAAATATAAATCCACCACACATGCTTTTTGCATGATTACATAATAAATACAACTACCAAAAAGAACCACATTCCAACGATACTCCTACTACATATGTCATATACATTGTCATTCACATTGCATGGTTACAAAATAGGTTTCACATTAAACACTAAAGACATTGTCATACACATTGACATTCCTCAACTATTAGTAGTTGTAGAAGTCTAGCTGAAAATGACATTGCCTACACATTGGCATTCCTTAATATTTCAGTGGGCACTTGGCTCATGTCTTTTGCAGCAGCTTCTCTTCTAACTTCAGCTGTTCGACAAGAAGATGCCTGCAATGTGATATAAGTCAGTGAACAAAGCATCTTTTTAGTTGCAATGTGATAAAGTCATTGAATAAAAATATTACCTGGATCTCAGTATTAGAAGCATCATCCATTTTTCTCTTGCCTTTTTCACTTGTACTTACATTCTAACAATAGCACATTAGAAGCATCAGTAATATCAGAAAGTATGAATGACTCAAAAAACTAATTAAGTCTATATGTAATAACACCTTTCTTGATTGACTATTTTCCTTAGCCCTTACACAAGTTCTAATATTGTGGCCCTTCTCCTCACAATTCCTACGACTCAAATTTTTAAATGACCTCTCCACTACTCATGTGATTCTCCTAGGTTCATCTGGACATCTTTTCCTCATCTTCTTGAGTCGACCTGGTCTTCTTAAGATAATAGGAGGCTGCAATTCCCCATGTTCAATGTAATCACATTGCTTCTCATCTGGAATATGATGTACGATGTTCGAATATGCCACCTTATACTTCTCAACAGAGTAACATGGATGCAAAAATTCTTCACACTTTCTCCTACCAGCAATAATGCATGCACATGCATGTTCACATGGAATACATGTGACATCCCATTTTTTACAAAAGCAGCTTTTCAAACCAAGGTGCACAATATAATGCCCTCTACTACCTATTACTTCAAACTGTCCATCACCAGCAACTAATATCTCATGTCGTATTCCTAACTTTTTATTCTTATCAAGCAGCTTCAAAATTTTTGGACATATCAGAGTATTGAGAGTCTTGGCCCATTTTTTCTTTTCATTATGCCTTTTTTCTAACAACGAGAGTATAGATTTTTTACATGCTTCCTTCACGTATTGATTAAATGACTTAGAAATATTATTGGATATCAAATCACATTTTAAACTACTAGCAAAATATGATCTAGACCAATTCTCAGATGGCTCCTTCATAAGATAATCGTGAGTTTCAGAATTCAGAGTTCTTATAATGTTCATTGCCTCTTTCCAATCCTCTTTAGTGTATGCCCCAGTAGCTCGCCACAGCCACATCTCCAATTCCTTGTCCTTGAATTTTGCCTTGAAGTTAGCACACAAGTGTCTCACACAAACTCTATGTTCTGCATCAGGCATTAACTTAACAAATGTTTGTAGAAGTCCATGTGCAGTAACATAAAATTTGAAGTTAAATTTGGAATAAACTGTAATCTATAAGTGAACTATACAATTCATATCTTTTGTTGAACTGAGATAAAAAATCCATCCCTTTTCTTCATGAGTTCCAATTGCCTCAATTAGATGCTACAGGAACCATGTCCAAGATTCTTTACACTCAGCTTCAACTACTGTAATAGCTATAGAAAACATTTGATCATTTCCATCTCTTGAAACAGCGCTCATCAAATGTTCCTTTAAGATGACAAGCATCTAAAACAATAACTGGTCGGCAGCCACCCACAAATTCTTTAATTTGAGCAGCAAAGATATTCTAGAGAAGTTCTAAATACATCAACTCTTGTCATGCTTCTAGGATTGTGTTTAACTACTTGAACACAGTAGTCTCTAATTCTTTTAAATTATTGCTGATGATTTCCTTGAATCATTTCTACTGCCTTGTGTCTTGCTCTATACATTCGTCTGTTTGTCATAAGCAACAGTTCTTCTTTTTTGATTATTTTTCTCATAGAATTAACCTTCCATGAAGGGTCATCCATTAACCTATCTAAGTACTGTTTAGTAACCCAAGTAGAATTGGCACACCTAACACTATACCTTCTTTGATGTAATACATGTTTTTTAAGACTTTATCTGAAATGTTGTGGTTCCATATAATAAAGAGGCATGAATACTCAACGGGCATCCATCTTCAGCACAAATAGTTGTAACTCTACATTTTTTATTTTTCTTATAAAAAAATTCATAACCCATTTTCCTATTATTAGCCTTGAGTGCTTCTTCGAAGGTTTTTATATTTGTAAATAACATACCCAACTTCAATATGAGATTTGTCATATTGGTTGCTTCATTGAAGATGGGGAATGACTGACCATTTTCTTCAAATATATCTTCATAGTTATCATTGCCCTCATCATCTACCACATAAGCTTGCTCCATGTTCTCAGCTCTATCAGGACTTTCATCTCCACTTTCATCTTCACATTCTCTGTCAGAAGAATTTCGACACACACCAATATCAGGATTTGCTATAGATTCTCTAACACTAATATCAGGATTTGTTGTAGATTTTCTAACACCAATATTAGGATCAACTACCTTGAGCAATTCATCATGTTGAGGTACACTGTTGTTGACTTTTTGCAAATTTCTCAAAATAAGTTGAGGAAGTGTCACTTTGTAGTGGTAGAACATCAACATCAGCCTCAACATATATTGGAATTGTTTTTCTACTACCACCACAACTTGCAAATAAGTTCAATACATCATTGTCAGTTTTAATTTGAACTCAATTATCAGAGTTTGATTTACTGTGATACATGCAGACATTTGGCGGTAAATCAAGAGTTTTTAACATGTCAAGGAGTTCAAAGTACAACATCAAATCAGGATCTACGTATCAAACCATGCAACTTTTCCACCTATGTAAGAACTTTTCGGCTCGTGAATAAAATGTCCATCATAGTGCATCTCTAACGTGTAATATTCCATGTGTACTCTGCAACTGCATTAAAATAGAATTCTAAAAATTTAAGGGGAGGTCTAAGAACAGAATCTTACAAAATTGCAGAAACCCTAAAAAATCGTAAAACCTTAAAAAATTGTAGAAACCCTAAAAATGAGCATGTGTGATTCGATTGCAGTAAAAAAAATAGAGATGCACGTGTAGTGGGGGACCATAACACAGTAAACCATTTATGTGTCGAGTAAAGCGGAGTGGGGAGATCGTAGAACAAGAATGTACTCGTCGAAAAGGGGACCATATGGTTCAGAAACGTACATTGAGAAAGCAAAAACACTAAAGATGTTAGAACAGTACCTTCAGAAATCACGATAAAAGGTAAAAGTTAGGTCAACTCCAAAAAATCAACTTCACGGAGGAATCGACTGTTGTAAGACAAAGTGATTGCCCGAAGAAGAACATCGAAGATGGACGCCTGAGATGAAGCCGACGAAGAACTACAGAGATCGCCGGAGCCTTAGGATCCCGTCTTCGAAAGTAACACGTGGTTTTACCTACTAAAGAAACGAATGAATATTACGAATATAAGTCGTGTAGAGTAGGGGTACGATGGTCTTTTCACAAATAAAAAAATCAAAGTTAATCGAAAATTTTACGGAATTGAATGGAAGAACCAAACCGAATAAATCACGATAATTTAGGTACCTAAAAAATGAAGTTCGTAGTTTGAGAGTAGATGTGATAATTCACAATAATTTAAGGGTGTTTAAAAAAATAACCCTATTTTTTTTAAAAAAAAAGAGATATGACAAATCCTCTCTCCCTTCCCTCCAGCCGCCTGGCATCGGGGGTAGGAGACGATGTCTCCTCCTCGATATTATCATCAATAATTGAGAAAAGAAGTTGCACCCCCTTTTTTAAATTTTTAAATTTTTTAAATTTATATTTTATATTTTAAAAAATAAAATATCACGATAGTAAAATGAACAAAAAATTGATTATTGCGAGAGTAATTACTGAAAAAAGTAATCTCTTTAAAGAGTACAATTGAGAAATAGAATTAAAATTGAAGTATAATTAGTAAAATTTACCGATAAAATAATATACATTTCTTAGAATAATTTAATAATAAAAAATATCATCTAAAATCACATTTACTATTTAACACATACTTCAAATTAATATATAATTATTTTATTAAATAAAATTGGTATTCAACATCTCTTCACATCAAATACTTAACATACACATCTTCGTCCTAACAATATATCACAAGCTGAATGCATTAACACAAAGTTGGAACTTAGATGCGCTCATATTGGAACCACAACAAATGGAGTAATTACTAACTTTTTTTTTCCAATTTTTTTTCGAGCGTCGAGATGACGTCGGCGAAACATGTTGCAACTTGCAATACTATGCAATTAGGACACGTTCCAATTCCACATATTTCCAAATACACGTTTATGATAAAACTATCTACATATGTACCAATCACACCACATTCTCTGTCCTAGGCATACATATGTATCAGATATTTCTTTACCTATGCAACTGCTCACGTTACCCAGCAAAAAGGAGGAGGCACCAAAAGGAAGCAGTTTGCAACAGCCCAAGAAATGTGTTAATAAAAAGTTAAAAGACCCCCCAAAAAGTAGCAAGAAACAAAAGCCAAAGGACGAGTGCATGCACAGGGACAACACTGGATGCTTTATTTCTGGTGCCTGGAAGCAACAGATGAGAGCTGCTGACCGTCACTTCCCATGGCCGCCGGCGACCAGAGGTCGGCGCCGTTGGTGCCCGCTACCTGCTCCATGCACGCCACAGGGACCAGGCACAGCCCTCGACTCCTCAGGTCGCCGCTCCTTACCATACCCTCCTGCTTCATATATAATTAAAATATGCAGGCGTCGTTATATATATGTGTGTATATATATATGGGTTCAAGAACAGCATAACTTATAACCGAGACAGATCAGTAAAGATTACTTGAAGGTTTGCAGAAGATGGCAGGCGTTGCAGGTACGGAGAGCTCAGGACCTGCCAGAACGCAGAACAAGAGCATATGAGAAAGAAAGGTATGGAGAGAGAAGAATCCAATTTATTTAAGGGCAATTAATACGTTCACGACTCATGAGAGAGAGAGAGAGAGAGAGGACCAACCTGGACTTGGTCATGAAGGAAATGGATGTAACCCAGAGCTTCGTGCAAGACTGAGGCCGTATCGGACTGCGATTTCCACAAGCAGTCCAAATAAAAAAACACAAGATTAAAACCGCTAAACACATTGAAGCTTAAAGCATCAGTGTCTGTAACTTGTTAACATTTGCATGTACGTATAAATTATAATATAGTTATAAAAAATGTTAAATTCGAATGTGAACAAGTATAAGAAATCTGCCTCACCTTGCCAAAAGGTGACACCAGCTGCTGCAATGCAGCAATTCGATCTCCTATTTTCTCCTTCCTCGCCTGATAGTATCTCAGAAATTAACATCATACATAATAAGGAGAACTATTTCTATTTGTGAAAATCATCAAAAAGAGGAAAAAAAGAAAAACAACAACAAATCGAAGTGCCATGGATTGCATGCATGCGATGAAACCTACAAGAACCGTGAACAGAATAGTACATTACAAAATATTTAAGCATCGACGAACAGCAACCTTCGTGCTGCCATGAGCAGTACTAGCGGCGGCTTCCGTCTTGGGTTTCTTCGTAACAGAGCTCGTTGCAGCGCCATTAATGGCTTTCCTCCCTCCACTGCGGCTACTTCCGGTTGCAACTTTCTTCTGTGAAAGTGAGTGACTTGAAGTGAGTGTGAGACTAATCAACTGTTCGCATGGAGAAGAAAAAGAAATATCAGAAACCTGAAACTGCTGAGTACAACCTTGGCGGTCTTGGAGGTGGGGCAGATTGAGGAAGGGGAAGAGGAGAGCGAGGAGATGGAGGATGTCTCGCTGGACCCCTGAGGGGGCGCTACTACTTCGTAAAGAGGGACGAGGGATGCGGCATCTTCTTCCATGCGACCAAAACAAAGCATCTGAGCGGCGCCCGCGGAGGAGAAACAAGAGGATGAAGGAGAGGAGATGGAGGAGAACGCCGGCGAGAAGAGGCTGGCGCCTTCGTCCTCCACCGATCTCAGCATGTCAACGTAGCTGATCTCCTCCATCAGATCCCCAAGACGTGGGCTTTCTGCTGATATTTGATAAGAAAAGCTCAAGTGCTTCCCAAGTCAACACGTACGCTTAGTTCGCAGCGCCCGCCCGCATGCGCTCGCACGCAGACGACGCCACAGTTCACCAAGTCCCCCAAAGGACAGCTCTTTTGGAAGAAGAACAGGAAATGAGTGAAAAGAAGGCGCCGTGCCGAGGGGCAAATAGCCTTTTCGTCTTGGTACTTCTTCCTGCTCCTGCTAATTATGACGGATGAGATGGGGGCGCAGCTGCGTGCTTTCTCGAGAACTAGGAGATTTTGGTGTCTTTGGACTTTGGAGAGCTCGCTATGCTCTCTCTCTCTCTTCCCCCCTCCCTCCCTCCGCGCATTTGTTTTTGGTCGCGTTCGCTCGCTCTTTTCTGATGGCTTCAGATGCTTCATGGGGCTTCCTTTCTCAGCTTCTCCGGATTTGGTGTCCACACCATTTTTTTTTCTCTCTCTCTCTCTCGCCCGGATGGATGGTCGGTCAAAGGCCGAAACCTCCATCAGAACCCTGTAAAATTAGAAACCGTGCCCCAGTGTCTCTTCTAACTCAATGCCCCTTGTTTCCATCCTGGGCGTTAATTAATTATCTTGTCTCTTATGTTGGCGGTCGCACTAGGAGAGAGAAAGGAAGAGATATAAATTTGATGTCGGTTTTCGGGTACTCCAACGTTGATATCTTTTATGCTCTAATCAAAATGTGTCCAAGAACATTTGTCGACTATTTCATGATGGTGGACATGTACATACGACTGTGCAAATCGTGCATGAACATATATACGGGTACACGAATATGACCGTGCAACTAAAGAGTTCGATGATCCACAGAAAAAAAATACGTTTCCAGGCGTCGACCACGTGAAAGCATAGTCGAGATTGGTACCTTGAAATAGATCCAGTGTCAGAGAGACATAAAACAAGGATTGGGTGCATGCAAATCATGTTAATGCATGCACAAGTAGGACCCTCCCTTCGCATATTCCTTTGGCATTTTGAGTCATATATGTAATGTGCGTGATAATTTCATATATGAGAGGCAGATCAGTAGGTCCGTGTTGCTGATTTGGTTGTTAGTCTGTGGAATCTTAAATCATTTGGGAGGGGAAAAAATGGTGCCAAGGACGGATTCCCCAGCAGCCCGGGCACAAAAAACGCATGGGAACAACGCATAATACATGCATGACTCATGGGCGCGGACTGGGAGATTGGTGGACCATGCATGCAACCCAAAAATGCATCTCATCACTCGAGTTCTATTAGCTATTTCTTATTGCACCATCGCCGGACGAAGAATGTCACATTCAACTCCGTGACTAAGTGCTAATTTCAATTATCATAAATTTTAGTTATATTTAGCTATTCCAAAATTAAAATTGACAAAATCTCTCTCCCTTACTTTCTTGTATCATTAGTCAACACATACAAAAGATGAATATATATTCATCAAAGTTTAAAAAAAACTATAAGATATGACATTCGCATATGATCATTATATTTTTTTTTTCCACAAACCATTTCACATATAAAATCAAGTCTATGTAAGATTCTAATAAACTCTAGTACAACTTTCAAGTTTATCTATTACATGCATGCTTTTTAAAAATGAAAGTGGAGAGAAAATAAAAGTGCTCAAACGGCTCGACCTCTTCTATATGCATCAAACAAGTTTCGAGTCGACTCAACTCGAGAATTTATAATTATCTGAAAAATTCAACAAGGGTAATGTGAGCAATAATCGTTTGCTTAGTGAGTGAAATAAATGTACAACATAGAGGAACAATACGAGTGCATATAATATTTAAATAATCATATTTCTTTCATATGAGAAAACGTCTAAAGCATAACTACTATCACATAACTTTTCAAATCATATGAACTTTTACCATAAATACAAATTATTCAAGATATCATCATATTCACAGTTAAATTCCATACATATGTCATTGCACGTACTCATCATGGGTCAATACGTATCCCTCTATAATTATGTGTCATACAGTTAAGCAGAGCTTCATAATCAAGAGTCACGAATACGCAGAGCAAATCATGGGTCAATACGTATCCCTCTATGATTGTGTGTCATACAGTTAAGCAGAGCTTCACAATCAAGAGTCTCAGATACACATAGCAAATCATGGGTCAATACGTATCCCAATTATGATTGTGTGTCACTCAATTATGATTCTCAGATACGCAGAGCGGTCATGGGTCAATACGTGCACGCAGAGCAGCCCCCAAAGGGCAAAGACACCCGATATACGCCCCAAAGGCTTCATGTATATCGAATGCGATCCCAAAAACTTTTTTCAAACAGCATAGCTAATGAACATACGAAGTTTAACAATATCAAAATACACATGTCATAATCTCATATTATTATCAACTAAAACTTATTTTAACTTCACAAGCGTTGTTCCCTGAAAATATTTTCATGTAAAAGGTTGTTCCATCTCATATAAAATCATTAAAACATATCATAAATACTTTTCATAGTTCAAGATATGTTTCAATAATAATAATACTAATAATCTTTGCTTGAAATAATATCATAAATAAAAGAACTAATATATAACATTTTGCTATGTTGTAAATTTACCCACTCACCTTATACTTTATCCTTTCAAGGAGGTTTATTAGATTTTTCTTCTTTCACTTCTAGCTTGTTGGTTCCTTACAAGCAATGATGTCTTTTTACTTTTTCATCACTAGTAAAAATACTATGCAATGCATACTCATGATGCATGAATAATTATACACCTTAGAATGCATATAATTTCTTTTAAGTATTCATTGTTCAATCTCAAGTGTCTATGTCTATAAGCTATTACACACTTCAACTACTTATTTCTATCAAATATCCTAAAATTTAACTAGGCGTTGTCTCAAGATTTCAGACTGAGTGACTCTTAATAAATAATTCATAATTTCTTAATCACATCAGCAAATCTTATGATTCTAGATAAATTAGAAACTAGACTTATTAAGATTTCCAACCCCCAAATTTCATTTACTAATTCCAAGTGAGTAAGTCATAACATTTAAGGCAACCTTACCTAAGGTTTGTGCCCTGGCAGATTGTGTGTCATAGAAAGATTAATTTATATGTTTCTTCGTAATTTTACTAGGACATAATTTTACTGAAACCTAGACTTCATTAGTATTTTGTCATAAAAATTAGAGAATTTAACTCGCCATATAGACTTATAAAAAAAATAGTTAATTCGGGTCACAATTTGGCAATATCCTGGAATCTGACAGAAGCATCACTAAGAAATGAAAAATTCATTTCTCCCAAAATACAAGTTCAAATAGGATGATTCAACCTCTCACCGAACCCTTGAAATGTCTATATCACCATATACAAATGTCAAATCCTAATTCACTATATTCTAACCGTGTCCTAACTTATAAATGGAACTTGTATCAGACTCGGGACAGGAAGCGTGACTTGCGAAAGTAAGCTCATAACTTCCTCTATAAAACTCTTTTTTAAGTGATTCCAGAGGCCATGGAAAGCTAACTTTGAATGGATGAATCATTCAAAATTTCATAATTTATGGTACGTTTATCACTAATTAATGATTCACTCAATCAGAGGAAACATTTCCGAATCAAAACTCACCTGGAACAGCCGACTTTCCCGATTTTTCCCAAGTCGTTTTGCTCGATTTCTTCCTCTAGTAATTTTTCTATGGTGAGAAGATAAGGTTAAGTGTCTTATATATTTTTCTCCGAATTTTCTGAGGTCGTATGGCGGTTTGAAAAAATATCTCTTTGAGCAGCTTTCACCTGTCTGCTTCAGCTGCTTGGAACTTAAGTGATGGCCAATCACATTTTTTTTATCATAACTAAGTATTTTAACCCTAATTAAGTTTACTTAATCCTATTTAAATATATATATTATAATATTTAGAAATTTTATGATTTATTCCTAATAATCCTATATAATTACTTTGTAGAGTTTATTGATAATTAAGTAATCATTATACTTTAATCGAAATATTAATTACTATATACAAATCTCAATAAATGGACATCCAAACTAATTTAGTATGTTAATTAAATATATGATTATGCGCAATGATATTTATAGAGCACGTCAGTGACAAAGAACCATAACATAACGTTGAATCAGCATCCGACTTTAGACTACTCAAGAGTAATTCGTTTTTTTTAATATTCAAACCCATAGCTAGATGTTTAAGTAAAATTTAAAGACCTAAAATCCCAAAAAAAAAAAACACGCCCCAATGCTAAAAAGAGTTAGTTTTTATTATTTCAGATTAATAAGTTTTAAAAAAGATCCAAAAAGCTCTATAACTCACATACTTAAAATTATATAAAGTATATATTTTTATATTTCGGATGGTTTAACATATATATAAATATTTTTTTGCAAAAATATAATGTTTATATGATTATAATATGTAGAAAAGTCATAAGACATAAATGACAATATCAAAATATCTAATATATTATTAACTTTAATTTATGGAATAAAATATACTGTCAAACATTTTTATTTATTTATTTTCATATTAATTTATTAACTTTGAATTAGAATAATATTAGAATAATTAATTATGTATTATATTAACTTAATGAGATACATATTTAATTATTAATATATTATATAAAAATTAGTCTAATCATGATAAATAAGATAATATGTTATTGTAATTAAAATTTTCTATTACATAACTATTCATTTTCTTTATAATTATTATTTTTATTCTTATTTCAACCTAATATCTTCTCATTCCAACACTAAAAGATTGTATAAGAACATTATAGACACTAAGCCTGTTTTAGTACACCAGGTTCCCCAACCAAACGGCTTTCTAAACTACTGCCTTTATTTTTCTTTTCCTGTAGGCTGTAGCTGCCGACAATGCCGCAAAAATCGGGATTTATTCTCCTCTGAAATTGCGAAGGGGGTCGGCGTGGAGGCCACGTGGACCACGATCATCGGAACGCGACGACGACGACGACGGCGGTCGAATGGGCGGCCCTCGCCGTCGACCAGATAGCATGCACACGGGGGCCGCCCTCCGTCGCCTCGTGCATCGCCTGGACAGCCCCTCCGGCAATGGTGCTCCGGTGGGTTTGCTGTCCGCTGATCGGGACCCACCACCTCGCGTTCATGCTCACGAGATAATGGAGCCCCACGTCAGGCCCACTTTTACGACCCATTAGCGTTACTCAATACATGGACCGTGTCATGGGCCTCCATGCCGTCACCACACGTGACCTTACCGTAAGACAAACGAGTATATAATATTTGAAACCCACTCACACACTTTTTTCCCTCTCTCTCTCTCTCTCTCTGTCCCCTTCGTCTCTTTTCTCTTCTGCTTCTGCCTTGTATTTTCTCACTCTCACCTCTTTACTCACCCACTCTCTATGTTATTGCAAGTTTTTTATAGTAATATATCGTCATAATAGTATAATTATACAAAGTATTTAATTATTTAAAATTACAAAATATTTGAAGAGGCAACCAAACGCACTTTATAGAATAAAGCTGCAGTAAGTCACTTCTTCAATTTTTTTAAAACATCATAAATTTTATAAAATAGCCAAACATGCCATAATATTTAATTTATCCATTTTATGGTAGGTGCTCCCTGAAAATTATTTGGTGTTGCTATCTACGCAGAAAGCTTTTATAAATATGGAGTGAAAATATTTGCCTTTGGTGTTGGGAATAAATTACTAGACGAGACACAAGAGATAGATAGATAGAGAGAATATTAACCAATGGAGGTTCGAATAAGTGATAAGGAATCTTTTTTTCGTTTGAGGATTAAATGTTTTCGTTGGAAGATTTATTCGTCATAATTAAAAAATGCAAAACAAGACGTTGACCGATAAATGAATTTAGATGTTTGTTCGATCCATACCTGCTAAAAAAAGATTATAATTTTAAATAGCTATTTGTATAAAAAAACTTGAAAAGCAATAAAAGGAATTTTTTTCGTTTAAATTCGACAATTCTTTTGTTAGGAAATCATTTTTTTCTTAATTATGCTGTGAGTTGGATTAAACATGAGTTATTAACAGTAATTGCAAGATTACTAGATCCACGTGATACTGCATGCACGAACCATTTCAAATTGTATCACATCTATTTATCATCATAGCACACCTTTTGCAATATCGAATGGAAGGTTTAATAAAAATGGACCAAGTTTAATTAGGGTGGGATGAGTTTAAAAATTGTCCACATTGTTTGGATATAATTTTTTTTTTAAATTTAACCTAGGTTGGTAAAAGTGAGTTTTTGCGATGGTCGCAAGTACTAGCGTATTTTTCGTCGATTCACTCCATCCTTGAGAAGTTAAGATGGAATTATTTCTCGCGACTAAAACCCACGCAACTTTCGACGGTTTAGTCATTGTCGCAAGTTTCCTACGTAGGAAACCTAATTTAATTTTTTTTCTCCGTTCGACTAGAATAATTCTTTTCCTATATTTAATAATAAAAATATAGATATTTGTTCCCACGGCTTCCTGCGGTTATAGCCATGGGAAATATTTTCTACTATTGAAATCGTAGAAAGATGAAAAAATTAATTAAATATTGCGAAGAAAGTGTCATTGAAAAATATATTTTAAAAGTTATCGACGGCTTTAACTGCCAGAACATCCGTCGGAAGTCCTCTTATAAATAAACCCACTCCCTCTACTTTCGGTCATTTCTTCGACTCTTCCCCCTGATCGACTCCGATGGTGACCATCCGCCCGCATCGCTCATGCTTCGGCCTTGTTGCGAATGCTTTGGCCAATTGCTGTCGCTCATGCCGCTTTCGATGCCACTGCAAACAACGTCTGATAGCCCCCCTTCAAAGTCTGGCGATGACTCAAGCGAATCTCCTGATCAGACGCTCCGACGAGTCACTCGAAGGTACGCTCGAGCTTTGGCGCCTTCTGCTTCTGTCCTCCCCCTCTGAACCTTGCTCGGATGCCTGATTGATATGTCGGTCACCGACGGATCACCAAAGGCTTTCAGGGGCTCTCGTCGGCAGTTGTGAGGGCGAATCGAGGCCTTTCATGGACGGAGCCGGCCACTGGGGGCCAAACGGAGTTGCTGCGGCCCTCACCGGCCGTTGCGAGGCCCTCACCTTGCAACGCCCGTCGCTGGCCGCTACTATCATGTAAGGAAGTGCTGCGGCTGGCGATGGCTGCTGCGAGCTGACTAGCCGTAATCGGCCGCTCACGGCTGGATCCGGCCAGTCACGGCTGGATCCGGCCATTGGCAGACGGATTCGGTCGCTAACGATTGGATCCGGCTCCTCACGACTAGATCCGGCCTTTGGCTGGTGGTCCCATCCATCCACGATTGTGAATGGCCAGATCCGAGGCGTTCATTGTCAAAATCGGCCATACATGATCGGATCTGGGTCATTCACTAGTGCAACTGGCTATGGACGGCCAGATGCGGGCCATTCACGATTGCAATCGATCATGAATGGCCGGATCCAGACCCTTCATGCCCGAAACTGGACATGCACGACCGGATCCGAGCGTGAAGTTTGGGTCGTTCATGCCTAGATCCGACCTTTCACGGTCAGTTCCGGCCGTGATCGACTCAACTCAGACTGTTGACGTCCGATTCTGGGCTGTTTGCATTAGGATCTTGGCCGTTGACTTCTCGAATTCGTGCGACATTGAGATCTATGCACTCACGTGCGGATCCAGGTTGCCGAGCCATCTTCGGATGGCTCGAGTTCATATTGTAGTTGTTATAGACTTGTTGTTCATATCTTTCCGCACAGACATCTTTGCAAGTTCATATTCTATGTCAATGGTTCAATCTTAAATTAAATGATCATTTTAACTTATCGTTAAAGCAATGTATTAACATTTAACATTTGTAATTTCACATAGAACTAATATAACATGTATCCTCTGGAGCATCATCGATGGATGTATAATAGAAAAAATCCTGGTCGTGTAGGGTTCACACAAGAATTCATAGATGGTGTGGAATACTACATGACAATAGCTTGTCAGACTATACAGTTTCAAAAAAAAGGAACTATAAGATGTCAATGTTTAAAATGTCAAAGCACAAAACTGCAAACTTTGGAGACTGTCAAAGTTTATTTCTATAGAAAGGGTTTCAAACTGGTATTGGAGTGTCCTTGATGAGATAGAACCATCATCGAACTTAGATGTTGCGCAAGAGATTCCCAATAATATCGAGGATGATTTTATTTTGAGATATCAAAATTTGTGTTACGATATTGCTACAACTGAATATGGGGACACCGGATTTCAACAAGAGCGCGAGGACGAGTCACTACATTTCGAAACCACTGATTTTTACAATTTACTAACAACCTCAAGTGAACCCTTATGGCCCGGTTGTGAAAATCATTTTGAATTATCATTAGCAGTTAAAATGAAGGTTGATCATAATATTTCATATGCTTGCTTTGATGCATTTATGGAGATATTAAAATAGGTCACACCATTTGGAGCTCGAATACCTAAGAATTATTACAGGACCAAAAGATTAGTTTCAAAACTTAGCCTTGGCTCCACCAAGATAGCTTGTTGTCGAAATGGATGTATGTTATTTTACGGTGATGACATAATCCTGAGGGAGTGCAAAGTTTGTGATGTTGAGCGATATAAATCAAACATAAAGAGCGATGTTCCAATTAAGACAATGCTCTATTTGCCTCTTATTCAAGACTTAAGAGATTATATTCTTCCGTAAGATTCGTCACACAAATGAAATGACAAGCGCAACATAATACAACTGAAGGTGTCATGATCCACCCGTTTGATGGTAAGGCGTGAAAATATTTTGATTGTTTGTTTTCAAAATTTGCAGACAATGTAAGAAAATATAAGACTAGAATTATGCGCAGATGGGTTCACACCGTATGGTCCAACGACAACACTTTATTCTTGTTGGCCGATCATAGATACACCATATAACTTGCCTCATGGAGTATGTATGTCCACTTCGTATATGTTTTTTACCTACATTATTCTTGATCCACACAATCCTAAGCAGAAGATAGACATGTACTTACAACTTCCGATCGATGAACTGAAGGAGTTATGGAATAGAGTTATAGCTTATGATGTCTCGACCAATTAGAACTTCACCCTAAAAGCTGCCATACTATGGACAATTAATGATTTTCCAATACATGAGATGTTAAGTGGCTGAATGACTGCGGATAAGTTAGGATGTCCTTATTGCATGGATAATTCAAATGCTTTCACTTTAAAAAATGAAGGTAAAAATTGTTGCTTTGATTGTCACCGCCAATTTCTGCCTGCAAATCTTCAATTTCAAAGTAATAGAAATGCCTTTCGGAGGAGAAAAACAGTGCATGAAATGCCTCTGCCAGGTTATCGGGAGATGAATTATATGATATGATAGGTTGTCTAAGAAGGATTACTGACAATCCAACCATCAAATATAGTGGTTATAGTGTTTCGCACAATTGAGCGAATCGTAGTATCTTTGGGATTTGTCGTATTGCAAAGATAATTTGATTCGCCATAATTTGGTCGCCATGCACATTAAGAAAATGTATTTGATAATATCTTCCACATTGTTATGGACATCAAGGGAAAGACCAAAGACAATATTACGGCAAGATTATATTTGAAAGAATATTGTCGACGTCCCAAGTTACACCTTGTTATATCGGTCAACGGTAGATTATCCAAACCTAAACTATACTACACACTTGCGAAAGATGAAAATATACAGGTGCTTCGATGAGTTCGTGAGCTCAGAATACTAGATGGTTATGCTTCAAATTTGACACGATGCATATATATGAACAATTTACGTTTGTTTGACATGAAGAGTCATGATTGTCATGTTCAGTTTTTGCTTCCTATTGAATTTTCACAACTGTCAGAAATAATATGAAAACCACTTACAGAGTTGAGCCAATTTTTTAGAGATTTATGTTCGACAACACTCACTTTGGAAAATATGGTGCAGTTGGAACTTAATATTTCAATCATTTTATACAAGCTAGAAAGAATATTTTCGCCTATTTTTTTATTATATAGAACATCTGCCAATCCATCTGTCATATGAAGCCAAAGTTGGTGGACTAGTTCAATACAAATGAATGTACCCGTTTGAGAGATATCTTAATAAAATTAATAGAACGGTAAAAAACAAAGCTTGTGTAGAAGTGATGCATAAAATTCATGCATAATTATTAGACCAATTTATTCTAATTTTAGGAGTGTCTCATGTTTTAAAATGAAAAAAAATATTGTAAATATAGAGAAATTCCCTAAAGATTTATTACTACCTAAGCTTGATTAAATTCATAACAGGGAACGAAAATACGTTGAAATTTGGACGAAAAAGCCGAGCAGCTGTCATGACCGTGCAAATAGATGTCACACCCATGCAATGAAGAATGCCTACCGAGCGGAATTCATTCTGTCACAGCCGTGCAGATGATGATCACGGCCGTGCCAACTCTGAACGAAAGTAAGATTCTGTCACACCTGTGTAGAAAATGATCACGACCGTGCGAATTGAAGGCTGGGAACCGATGTTCTGTCACGGCCGTGCAGTAGGTCATCACGCCCTGCTGTAGGTCGTCACGCCCGTACTGTGCAAGATGAGAAATTCACATTCTGGCACGGTCGTGCCACCTGAATTTCACGACCGTGACGGCGGTCTGTTAGGTCGTTTAAAGCCATTTTTATCCACATTTTTGATAAGATTTTGGGTTGTTGAGCCATGCTATGGGAAAAAACTATTTAAGGAGACCCCAAATCAACTAGAAGAACATCTTTGGAGGGCATAATTCAGAGGTTGAAGGCTTGGCGAAGACGATCCAGAGACTATAACGAAGTTCTATCGGAAACTCGAGAGAGGACGCTAGAAATAGGAGTAGTCCTCTTGTTCTCTATCCTTGTTCTTGAAAAATTAATTAGATTGATGTGCTCTAGTTTATTAGAGTAGTTCTTTAGGATTTTCTTGATTGAACCTTATTCTTTATGAATTCTTTATACAATTAGTTGATGGGTTAATAGCATTGTTTGATGATTTGATTATTGTTGTTTGAGATTCGTTCTTTGGAATCTTTTTATTATCTGGAAGGAGGTTTTAAGATTCTTTAGAGTTTTTCTCTGATTTTTCTCTTGCATGCCATTTTTGGGGAAATCGCAAGAGACCCAATTATGTTGTTGTTAAGGTGATTTGAGAAAGTCTTTAACTTTATATTCCAGTTGAATGCATTTTGAGATTGAATAAATTAAATTAAACATCGAAAGGATTACTCTCTTTTATTGATTTCAAAATAGGGGTTTAAAGCATGAAACATTGGTTAAATCAATTTGGGAATTTTACTTTATTTATTCATTACCTTTTGTTTAAGAATTCATGCATTAGTGATATTAATCAAGATAAGTCCTATTCATCAAATCTATACTTTTTAAACTCCATTGATCATATTTTTATATTTGTATTATTATTTCATTTTATTTTCACATTACACAAATTATTTATCTTTTCTCAAGTTATAAGCAAGAGAAGTTCTTAATTATTTCTTATCCTCGTGGGAACGATACTTATACTCATCATTTTATTACTTGAACGATTAGTACGCTTGCTAGTGTTTCTAAGTATGCATCAAGTTTTTTGCGCCGTTGCCGGAGAAATGTTAATAATTAATTTCTTATCTTACTTATTAATTTGAGAATTATTACCATTCATTTGTATTGGTGTGGTTGCAGGAATTGAAGAGTTCATAATCCATACATCCTGGAGGATTCTAGCACTAGTGCCTTGGGTCATAGGCATAATATACAAAGTTTAGGACGACCACTAGTGTTTGATCCTGAAATAGAGAGAACTGCCAGAAGACTGAAGAAGAAACTTTCCAATATTGTTAAGATGGCAGATCAATAGAGACAAATTGAAAACCAACCACCTCCACTTGCGTACAGAACTATGAGAGACTACATTATGGGTCCACTGGTCGAGGAAAGAGGGAGTATTACACTTCCTGAAATTGGTGCTAATAATTTTCAAATTCAGTAGGGCACAATTCAAATGATTTCAAATACAAACTTTGGAGGAGATAGAGATGAAGATCCATTCAGCCATATCACAAAGTTCATTCAATTATGCTCAACATTCAAATTTGAAGGAGGAACTGATGATGCAGTTCGGTTAAGGCTTTTTCCTTTCTCTCTGAGAGGAAAAGCCTACACGTGGCTTGCTACATTACCTATGGGCACCATAAGAACTTGGGATGACATGCGTCAAGCATTTCTGAATAAATATTGTCCACCTCAAAAAGCTACTAGATGATTATCTGAAGTCTCTTCTTTTTTTCAATAGGAAACTGAAGCTATGCATGAAGCTTGGGATAGATTCAAAGATCTCGTTAGCAAAGTTTCAAATCATAACATTCCTCTTTACCAACAACTTCAGTACTTCTATAATGGAGCATCAGCCGAGATAAAGGAAAAGATTGACACTACTGCTGGAGGGACCATTGCGGATAGATCTCCTGAAGATCTTTATAAGTTGTTTGACAATCTTGCCTTGAACACCTGGCAAAACGCAAAAGTGAAAAAAGCTGGATTTCATCAGATAGACAATGCGAGCCATATTCAAGCTCAACTAGATATCCTCACAAAGAAAATGGATATGCTGATGACGCAAAAGCCTGTTAACAAAATTTCAAACATCATATGTGATATGTGTGGAGGAGGGCATCCTAATCATGAATGCCAAGCATGTATGAATTTTAATCAACATAATTTTGAGGATGCTAATTATGTTTCCAATAATGCTTTCAGGAACAATGTGGGGAGCAATCCATACAACACTAGGCTGAGGAATCTTCCAAATTATTCATGGGTGAACAATAGAGGTCCAGCACAAACCCCCGTTTATCACCCTCATCCTAAATCTAATAGTAACTTAGATGATGTTCTATCAAAGTTTATTACAACTGTCGAGACTAAGTTCACTAATCAGGATGCATCAATAAAAAATTTGGAAACTCAGATTGGTCAATTAGTAACTGTCGAGATTAAGCTTGCCTAGCAACATCGAGAAAAATCCAAGAGAGCAAGCAAATGCAATCGTTCTGAGAAGTGGACTTCAACTAGAAGGTCCTAGAATTCCTGAAGCGGTGACACCTCTACAGGAAGAAAAATTGAAAAAGAACTCCCTAGAGAAGAAATACAGAACAACACAGCACCATCTAAGGAGGATATACTTCAAGAAAAGACTAAAGAGGAAAGAATTCGAAAACTCCCTTATTCACAAAAATATCAGAAGGAGAAATTAGATAAACAATTTTCTATGTTCTTGAAAATTTTGAAACAACTACATATTAATATTCCATTTTCTGAAGCTATTTTGCAGATGCCAACTTATGCCAAGTTCCTAAAGGACATCCTGACCAACAAGAGGAGGATAGAGGAGTCTGGACTGGTGAAACTTTTATCCAATTGTTGTGTTATTGATCAACAAGATTTCTTCAAAAGTTGAAAGATCCAGGGAGTTTTACAACTCCGTGTTCAATTGAAAATTTCTTTTGTGCTAATGCTCTATGTGACTTAGGTGCCAGAATTAATTTGATGCCATACTCAGTTTTTTTTTAAAGTTAGGCACATGTCAACTTAGAGAAACAAGAGTTCTCCTTCAATTAGCTGATCAATAAATAAAGAAACCTAAAGGACTGTTGGAGGATGTACTGGTTAAAGTTGACAAATTCATATTTCCTGCTGACTTTGTTGTTCTTGATATGCAGACTGAAAATGAGCCTCCATTAATTTTGGGCAGACCATTTCTTGCCACGGCTGATTGATGTTCAACAAGGAAAAATAACATTAAGAATAAATGACGAAGACTTATCATTCAATATTGGACAAGTTTTGAAATATTCGATTGATAATTCTTTCTGCTGTGCAATTGATATTTTTGATGAACATGTCAGGGACAATATTGATGAAATAGTAGAGACCCATATGAAGGATGCTAAAAATGAGGAGTTGGAGGAAGAGCTAATGAATGAAGATTCTAACATAGAGGAGTTAAATGAAGGAGTTGAACTACCTCCTATTTCTGAACTTAAAACCTTACCTTTGCATCTTAAATATTATTGTTTAGAAACTAATAAGTTTCCTGCAATTGTGTCCTCATCATTGACAGAAGAAATGGAGAACATGTTACTTGAAGTACTACGCAAACACAGAAAGGCTATAGCTTGGAGCATAACAGATATCAAGGGAATTTCTCCTTCTATCTGCATGCACAAGATTTTGATGGAAGAAAACAGCAAACCTGTAACCCAATTTCAAAGGAGACTCAATCCAATGCTGAAGGAAGTAGTGTACAAGTTGTTAAGCTACTAGATGCGGGTATTATCTACCCTACCTCTGATAGTAGCTGGACTAGTCCAGTACAAGTGGTCCCCAAGAAAGGTGGGATGACGGTTATAACGAATGCACAAAACGAGCTCATTCCCACACGCACAGTCACTGGCTGGAGGGTATGTATAGATTATAGAAAATTAAATGATGCTACCCGTAAAGACCACTTTCCACTTCCATTTATTGATCAAATGTTAGAAAGAATTTCTGGTCATAAATATTATTGCTTTTTGGATGAATAGTCTGGTTATAACTAAAATGCAGTGGCGCCTGAAGATCAAGAAAAAACAATATTTACATGTCCTTATGGCACTTATGCTTATCGCAGAATGCCATTTGGATTATGTAATGCCCATACAACATTCTAGAGATGTATGGTGGCCATATTTTCAGATATGAATGAGAGGATCCTAAAAATCTTCATGGATCACTTTACCCTCTTTGGATAATCATTTGATAATTGTCTATTAAATTTATCCCAAGTACTTCAAAGATGTGAAGATACTAACCTTTCCTTGAATTGGGAAAAGTGTCATTTTATGGTGCAGGAAGGGATAATACTTGGGCACAAAATCTCTCAACAAGGTATAGAAGTTGACATGACCAAGGTGAAGGTGATAGCAGATTTACCACCCTCAACTTCAATAAAGGGTGTGAGAAGTTTCTTAGGACATGCAGGATTTTACAGACGCTTTATAAAGGACTTCTTCAAAATAACTAAACCTTTAACCACTCTATTGTCTAAAGGTGTTAAATTTGATTTTGATGATGATTGCTTAAATGCCTTTAATATCTTGAAACAGAAGCTAATCTCTGCACCTGTGGTAGTAGGGCCAGACTGGAGTTTGCCTTTTGAGTTGATGTGCGATGCTAACGATGGAGCAATCGGACCTGTGCTTGGACAAAGAAAGGAGAAAGTTTTCTATGTTATTCATTATGCAAGTAGAACATTGAATACAACACAATTGAATTATGCCACAACAGAGAAGGAATTTTTAGCTGTCATTTATGCTTTTGATAAATTTTGATCCTATTTAATTTGTTCCAAAGTGTTTGTGTATACAGACCATGCAACAATTCGCCATCTAATGGAGAAGAAAGAAGCCAAACTCAGATTATTGCATTGGATACTCTTATTACAAGAATTTGATGTTGAAATGAAGGATAAGAAATGATCAAAAAACTTGGTGACAGATCACTTATCTCGCTTGGAACCACCTCCAGAGGAGGAGGGTGACATCCTAGAAGAATTTCCGGATGAAAGGATGTTCACAGTGGAAACATTATTCAAGGTAAAAATATTTGATCAAATCCCTTGGTTTGCTGATATTGCTAATTACCTTGCAGAGAAATAGATTCCAAAGAGTATGACAAAGCAGCAAAAAGCCAAGTTCTTTTCTAACCTCAAACATTATATATGGGAGGAGCCCATACTTTTTCGAGTGTGTGCTGATAATATCATTAGGAGATGTGTACCTGAAGATGAAGTACAAAGCATCCTACATCACTGTCACGACAGAGAAGCAAGAGGACACTTTAGACCAAATAGGACAGCCGCCAAAGTTCTGCAATGAGGATTCTATTGGCCCACCATATTCAAGGATGCACAAGTACTACAAATCGTGTGACAAGCGTCAACGAATGAGTAACATTTCTTGACGTAATGAACTGCCTCTGAATAACATATTAATTTGTGATATTTTTTTATGTTTAGGGAATAGATTTTATGGGACCTTTTTCTAAATCTATAAACAATGAGTATATTCTAGTAGTTATGTATCTAAGTGGGTTGAGGCCATAGCTACCCCCACAAATGATGCCAGAGTGGTGGTCAAATTTTTAAAGAAAAATATTTTCACTCATTTTGGTACTTCTAGGACAATTATAAGTGATAATGACACTCATTTCTGCAATAAGTTATTCTCAGGTCTTTTGCAAAAATATGGTGTTACTCACAAGGTTAGCACGCCCTTTCATGCATAGACTAGTGGACAAGTAGAAGTTTCTAACAGAGAATTGAAAAGAATATTGAAAAAATATGTGAATGCATCTAGGAAAGATTGGTATTTAAAAATAGATGATGCATTATGGGCATACATGACAACATTTAAAACACCTATAGGTATGTCACCATATAGATTAGTGTTTGGAAAAGCATGCCATCTCCCTGTAGAACTGGAATACAAAGCATATTGGGCTATTAAATTTCTTAACTTCGATATGCAATCCATTGGTGAAGATAGGTTGTTGAAATTGAATGAACTCGAAGAAATTCGGGAAATGACTTATGAAAATACCAAGCTATACAAAGAAAGAACCAAGAGAATTCATGATAAGAATATCCTTTCCAAGGAATTCATTCCAGGCCAACATGTTCTTTTATATAATAGCATATTAAGACTTTTCCAGAAAAATTAAAATCTAGATGGACATGTCCCTTCAGAGTGGTCCAGGTATTTTCATATGGAACCATTGAAGTTCAACCACTATAAGGAGGCAATTCATTCAAGGTAAATGGTCAACGTCTCAAGCACTACATAGGAGGTAAGGTTGAAAAGGAAGGCCACTCAGTGCCCTTATTAGACCCCTGAAGATGAAAAGGCAAAAGTCAAGCTAACGACTATAACTCAGAACTACATTGTCTAAAACTCTTTTATTTTCTTTCACCGATTAATTTTTAGTTTGGAGTAGATTTGATTTAATTTTTAATTTTTATTTTGTATTCCAATGCTCAGGAAAACTCGGTCACGGCCATGCCCCATTCAGTCACGATCGTGTAGCAAGCCAACTCCATATTATTGCTTGGCACGACCGTGCGTTCATAACCCACGGCCGTGAAGACAATAGAAGATGCCTTTTGGCACGGCCGTGCAGAGGATCATCACGGTCGTGCCCCACTTCCAATCCAAATCAACACGTGGCGACGATCCGGCAATGCCACTGAATTAAAAAAAATGTGCGTGCCCTAAATGCACGGTCATCTCACTCAATCGACTGAACCGCCGCCGCTTGCCCTTTTCTCCACCGAAGGATCTGCCACCCCGATCGTCGTTGCCTCTTCATCGGCCGTCGACCGTCGATCGTCGTCCGCAGCGCGGCTCCAATCCAGACGCCTCGCCCTCGATTTCAACCGACATAAGCACCGCCGCCTTCCCCATCCTAGCTATCGATGCACGTCGGCCGTTGCCCACCACTGCTCGGCCGATCTCGCCAGACAGCCACGCTGCCACCTCCCCCATCACCGCCATCTGCCCGACGCCGGCCATCAACAGTCATTCAGAAGCGCACCTCTGCTACGGTCGTCCACTGCCTACTCATCTTCGTCATCTTCACCGGCAGCCAACCGTCACCGTCATCCGTCGCATCTCCGCCTCTTCATCAACCGTCGACCGTCGGTGGCACACGGCCGTGTGTCTCTCAAATACAGCCGTATCCACCGTGCATGGCTGTATTGCTCCACTACACAGCCGTGGCCGCACTTGGCTCTGCACTACACAGTCGTGACAGTTGCTTGCTCTTCTTGAGGTGCGAATGTCATCACCTAAATGGAAACGGCCGGTGAGCCGCCCTACGCGGCAGCCACTGCCTGAAGCACAAGAAGCACCTCCTCCTCCTGAATTGATACCACAATCTCCTCGCCTTCAGTTTCAGGATGTTGACCAAAGGAAACGATTTGATACGTTAAGGGCACTAGGTCTCGGTGTCACTCGGTTTCTACATATGGAATCAATGGAAGAATTCTTATTGAAGGATGATGTGCTGCTCATGTTTGACAACATTGGATTGCTAGTTGAGCCCCAACAGTGAATACAAAAAAATGAAATGGAAAAGAGAGCTAGTTGAGCTCCAATAGTTAAAGTGAAAAGTATAAAGTACCCTCTGAAACCTTGGTGTGTCCAGATGATTAGATTCATAGGGGATTCTTGCCTGACGACCTAAGGGCATCTGCTCTGAGATCCGTCGATCGAAAACCCGTTACATGGACCACTTTGTGCAATATGGAGGATTACTAAAGTCTTAATAGTAAAAGAAAAAAAATTATAATGTTGTAATGTGAAATAATAATAGTATGAAAATAAGCTCCTTAAAGATTTATGGTTCAATATTGATACTCTTATGAGATGGATGAATATTGTATGTAAATAATGCAGGGAGGACGGTTAAAGGTTGAGAATTTTGTAAGGCTAGGCTTGATTTGAGAATAGATACTCTAGTGATGGCTATGTAAAAGGGCAATAGGAGAAAAGTATTAGATATTGTGATGGAACGAAGGCTTGTCTGACAAAATTGCTTGAGGACAAGCAAAATATCTAGCTTGGGAGAGTTTGATGCATAAAATTCATGCATAATTATTAGACCAATTTATTCTAATTTGAGGAGTGCCTCATGTTTTAAAATGAAAAAAATTATTGTAAATATAGAGAAATCCCCTAAAGATTTATTACTACCTAAGCTTGATTAAATTCATAATAGGGAATGGAAATACGTTGGAATTTGGACGAAAAAGCCGCGAAAAATAACTTTTAGCAGCTGTCACGGCCGTGCAAATAGATGTCACGCCCGTGCAATGAAGAATGCCTACCGAGTGGAATTTGTTCTGTCACGGCCGTGCAGATGATGATCACGGCCGTGCCAACTCTGAACGAAAGTAAGATTCTGTCACGCCCGTGCAGAAAATGATCATGGCCGTGCGAATTGAAGGCTGGGAACCGATGTTCTATCACGGCCGTGCAATAGGTCGTCACGCCCGTGCTGTGCAAGACGAGAAATCGAAAAGAGAGCTAGTTGAGCTCCAATAGTTAAAGTGAAAAGTATAAAGTACCCTCTGAAACCTTGGTGTGTCCAGATGATTAGATTCGTAGGGGATTCTTGTCTGACGACCTAAGGGCATCTGCTCTGGGATCCGTTGATCGAAAACCCGTTACATGGACCACTTTGTACAATATTGAGGATTACTAAAGTCTTAATAGTAAAAGAAAAAAATTATAATGCTGTAATGTGAAATAATAATAGTATGAAAATAAGCTCCTTAAAGATTTGTGGTTCAATATTGATACTCTTATGAGATGGATGAATATTGTATGTAAATAATACAGAGAGGACGGTTAAAGGTTGAGAATTTTGTAAGGCTGGGCTTGATTTGAGAATAGATACTCTGGTGATGGCTATGTAAAAGGGCAATAGGAGAAAAGTATTAGATATTGCGATGGAACGAAGGCTTGTCTGACAAAATTGCTTGAGGACAAGCAAAATATCTATCTTGGGGGAGTTTAATGCATAAAATTCATGCATAATTATTAGACCAATTTATTCTAATTTGAGGAGTGCCTCATGTTTTAAAATGAAAAAAAATTATTGTAAATATAGAGAAATCCCCTAAAGATTTATTACTACCTAAGCTTGATTAAATTCATAATAGGGAATGAAAATACGTTAGAATTTGGATGAAAAAGCCGTGAAAAATAACTTTTAGCAGCTGTCAGGGCCGTGCAAATAGATGTCACGCCCGTGCAAATAGATGTCACGCCCGTGCAATGAAGAATGCCTACCGAGCGGAATTTGTTCTGTCACGGCCGTGCAGATGATGATCAAGGCCGTGCCAACTCTGAACGAAAGTAAGATTCTGTCACGCCCGTGCAGAAAATGATCACGGCCGTGCGAATTGAAGGCTGGGAACCGATGTTCTGTCACGGCCGTGCAGTAGGTCATCACGCCCGTGCTGTGCAAGATGAGAAATTCACATTCTGTCACGGTCGTTCCACTGAATTTCACGACCGTGACGACGGTCTGTTAGGTCATTTAAAGCCATTTTTTATCCACATTTTTTATAAGATTTCGGGTTGTTGATCCATGCTACGGGAAAAAACTATTTAAGGAGACCCCAAATCAACTAGAATAACATCTTTGGAAGGCATAATTCAGAGGTTGAAGGCTTGGCGAAGATGATCCAGAGACTACAACGAAGTTCTGCCGGAAACTCGAGAGAGGACGGTAGAAATAGGAGTAGTCCTCTTGTTCTCTATCCTTGTTCCTGAAACATTAATTAGATTGATGTGCTCTAGTTTATTAGAGTAGTTCTTTATGATTTTCTTGATTGAACCCTATTCTTTATGAATTCTTTATACAATTAGTTGATGGGTTAATAACATTGTTTGATGATTTGATTATTGTTGTCTGAGATTCGTTCTTTGGAATATTTTTATTATCTGGAAGGAAGTTTTAAGATTCTTTAGAGTTTTTCTCTAATTTTCTCTTACATGCCACTTTTGAGGAAATCGCAAGAGACCTAATTGTATTGTTATTAAGGTGACTTGAGAAAGCCCTTAACTTTATATTCAAGTTGAATGCGTTTTGAGATTGAATAAATTAGATTAAACACCAAAAGGATTACTCTCTTTTATTGATTTCAAAATAGGGTTTAAAGCCCGAAACATTGGTTAAATCAAATTGAGAATTTTACTTTATTTATTCATTACCTTTTGTTTAAGAATTCATACATGAGTAGTGGTATTAATCAAGATAAGTCCTATTCATCAAATCTATACTTTTAAACTCCATTGATCATATTTTTATATTTGTATTATTATTTCATTTTATTTTCACATTACACAACTTATTTATCTTTTCTCAAGTTATAAGCAAGAGAAGTTCTTAATTATTTATTATCCTTGTGGAAATGATACTTATACTCATCATTTTATTACTTGAACGATTAGTACGCTTGCTAGTGTTTCTAAGTATGCATCAAGAAGGCTCCATTTGTGAGGCGTACATGATTCAAGAGATTTCTTATTTTTGTTCATATTAATTCGAATCTCATGTCAAGTGCGCCAGAACTAGAATTCAATGAAACGATGAAATACCCGAAGGAACGTCGAGAACACACAGTTGACCGAGCTTCAATCAACTTGGTAGACACTATGGCAAACCAACAAGTAGATGGTTGAATGACACCGAATTTAAGTTCGCAATGAATCATGTCATCTTAAATACACAAGAGGTGCAATGCTATGTCATGTAAGTCCAATATTTCATGTTTCCATTGTTTTAGTGTACTTAAATTACCCAATTATTTTAACTTATCATCTTAACTTTTGTAGTTCTTTCTTGCAATACTACAATATCCCGGATGAGGAGGCGCAACTAAAAGTCAAGAACGATTTCGCACAATGATTTAAGGAACACGTAAACCTCACATAATTTTTTTGTGTGCAATATCACATTATTTTCGCTAGAATTGTTCTGTGTGTCACACAATTTTCTTATAACACCTTTACAGGTTCTTAGCGGTCAAACTTCTAGAACATCGAACCTTCTTGATTTAGCATAGAGTCCTAATCGACAAGTGACAAGTTGGCCCGTGTATTTCGTGAATGGTTACAAATTTCATACCGAGAGTTGGTCGCGAAGTAAAAAAATAATTAACAATGGCGTATGTGTCAAAGAATCTAGTGATGGAGAAAATGAACGTGAGAATTATGACATCCTTAAAGGTATCATTGAACTAGAATATACTGGCGGTAATAAGGTCACCTTATTTGAGTGTACGTGGTTTGATCCAACAAAAAGAAGGGGGACACGAGTTCACAAAGACTACAAAATTGTTGAAGTACGACATAGGCTATGTTTGGCAACACAAAAATAGCGTTTCAAGTAGAGTTTAGAGTTTCAAACACTCATTTTTATGTTTGGTGAATGACTAAATAAATAGCATTTAGTCTTTCATACAAAAATATTGAAAAATTACTTCTACTAGCATTTAGCGATTAAAAGTTAGCATTTTATAAAATTTTCCAATTTTACCCTTATTTAAATATATTATTTCTTTCTAACTTATTTTATTATTTTCTCATTTTTATTTTATAATCATTTAACTATATTTCTTTTCATATTCATGTTTAATTAATTACAAATTATTTATATGTTAACAAGGAATACAAAATAATTTCAGAATTATTATTTTCATATCATCAGTGCATTATATAAAATTTATTGCCAATATAAATTTCTATATATTTTAATAAAAGAATTAATTATGAAATTTTATTTTATTTAATTAATACATAATTATTAAATTTATTGCATTATAATAGAATTTATATGGTGTTTAAATTAAATAATTTATCATATGTCTAATTATGTTATTTTATATTCATCAGCTAATCCTACCGCTAAATTTATCAAACACTTATTTGTTACAACCTCTAACCGCTAATCATCATCCGCTACCCATTAGTTAATTTACTATCCATAAGTTGAACCGCTATTCGCTTATCAAACCGCTAGTAATGCCAAACAGAGCCATAATAGACATTATGAACGATTTGATCCTTTCATAATTTCGTCTTCTACAAGGCAAGTCTTACTATGTGAGTTATCTAGAAGAGATAAGAGATAAAGCTCAATGGTGGGTCGTAATTAGAACGAAAGTAAGAAGTCGGATTGAGGATGAAGGCGCATTATAGGTTGCGTAACAAAATGATACAATGGCGCAGGTTGGATCAATTGTAGACATACAAATGGTTGATCTCCAGGATGAACAACACTTATTCGATGAAGTCGACAATGAAGAAAGCATCGATGAAGCTGATAGTGATGACGAAACTGAGGAGGAGGAATCTCAAAGTATGCCATCTTCACAAGATGAAGATGAATTGACATCATATAATTATTATGATAATGAAGAGTAGATTATTAATTAGATTAATTATTCTTCAACTTTCTCTTATATGTAATCATGTAATTCTCGGATCTGCTTTAGTTATGACTTATGATTTTTAATTTCTTGCAAATAAAGTGCACAATGTCTCCACAAAAATCACCTGACCGACAATTGCATGGCAAGAATGAAGCACCTTCGTATTCTTTACCTTCTCGTGAGTGTCTCTACTTTTTTAGACAATTAAGCATGTCTTAGAAATTTATTCTGAATTTTTTTTCTCTTCCAAAAAAGTGCCACTAGATATTAGAAATTGGTTCTTCAGTTACACGTACGAATGCGATATCGGATAATGTCAGTTTTGAGGTTAATGTGATGCGATCAGACCTTTAATATTGTGCACTTATTGTTTTTTTACTATGCTTGATCACTTTTGTTATTCTAAAATTGACTTAATTTTAATATCCTTGCACTTGTTATTTCTTTTTGTAGATGATTCATTTCGATTAAGGAAAAGGTAAAGAAAAGGAGAAGAAAAAGGAGAAGGAGAAGGACAAAGGTAAGGAGAAGACCACTCCTAAAGGATTCGTAGGTGGACAACAGCCCATTGTGCCTAGAGCTAGGATTCGTATTGTAGAGCGCCAGGCTGCACCAGTACCGAACCAATGTTCGGACGATGACACCACGGAGGACATGGAGACACTAGAGTCCGGCATTGCGGACATGGAGACACAAATGCCGGAGGACTGCAGCGATGTCATTTCATCGCAAAATCCGTATAAGAGATATTTGTAGCCGGATGGTAATTATGGGTAAGTTATGCAAAAATTGTCATATATGAACTTCTTCAAACAAAATTTTTGTGACTACATCTTAAATTATATTACTTTCTCTTAATTTGGTAGGTTTTACCAGTCAAAAATTGCTGCAGCTGTGTGCACTAAAACCATTCGCCAAAGATATATGGAAGGATGGCTCACCTAAAGAGATATTCCGTATACTACTAGGCAAATGCTATTTCAGGGATTTCAGGTAATTTTCCAAAAAGCCAATTTATTTGACACCTTAAGGTGATTTTCCATGAAGGTGATGTAATTGAAAATGCTATTACTTGTATGATGGGATCCCGAGCACACAGAGCATATGTGGAAGACATTTAATTCTAGGTGCTCCAGGCGTTTATCTTCGATGTTGTCAGACGTACGGGTAGTAGAAGAATGGCACAACTGGATTGGCGAGTCAATTTGAGTGCCAAAAAACAAATAAATTTGGTGGTCCACTTAGGCATATAAATCTAAGTGCAAAAAAACAAAGACGAATCGCAAGTCCGAGTGGGGAGCATGCCTGCACGTGGGTGGTTGTGTTTCAACGTCGACTATTGCCAGGCGGCTGGTGCTTAATTTTCAATATATTACTTGAAATTTAAATTGCACCATGTGCTAACCCTGATTCCAAGTGTAGGAAAAGGAGATGGATAAAACACTCATCGAAGATGAGATTTTTTTTTCAAAAACTCATCAAAAAAAGAACTCGGAGTGGATTTTATCGCGTGCTCGAGAGACATATGTAAGTTAGTCAATTTCATAATGTAACTTTCGTTATTTGTGAGTCTCATAATGTCACTTTGTCACCTTACAAGAGTCCTTCAAAGCAAAAGAAGTTGAACATCGTTCACATATCACCCGATTGGGGGGGGGGGGGGGGGGGGGGGGGTTAGGTGGGGGACACCATTGACTTGTTGACAATTATGGATGGGCCATGTTGGAGTAAATAAGGGCCAGATCTACGTTCTCGGGTCGTCCGTTAATAGTACGGATATTGGTTATAGGGAAAAAAATTAATATTCGGTGTTCCCGGTGAAGATATGCACATGTGGGAGCAACGATACATAGAGATCCAACAGAAGCTCCACGAAGATGTCCGTCAAAAGATTCACCAAGTGTTTGAGGCATAGCAAGAAGCTTTTAAAGTGTGTCAACGAAAAGATATGCCAAGTGTTTAAGGCGATGCGTGGCCAGCAGCAAGACGATGACGGCTAAGATGAAGAAGAAAATTAGTTGTTGCTTTAATGATTTTTATTTGTATGTCTGTTATCGTACTTGGATTAATGAATTTGGACCTTTCCTTATTCGGATTGAAAACTGATGCATGGTTCGATGGATTCTTTTTTCATTTCAAAACGGATTGGAAACTAATTTTTTTTCATGAAAATAATATTTCCCACAATTTAAGTCATAGGAAAGTTTCCCATGGCTCGCGCTGTGGGAAGTTCCCACTGTTGGAGCCGCAGGAACCTTTCCCGTGGCCAGAGTCATAGGAACCTTTCCCACGGCTGGAGCCGTAGGAACTTTCTTGCGGCTCCAACTATGAGAAATTCCATTTTCATTTCCCATCGAAGCTTTCCGTCCGACACTCGATTCGAAATTCTTTATAACCCTCTTCGATCCGGCCATCTCCATTCTTGAATTTGAGTGCTCACTTCCTCTCCATCCGGCCATGTCCATCCTCGCGTAGGCTCCGGCTCCAACTTCCTCTTTGGGCGGCCCTTTCTTTCTCTAGCGGCGTCTTCTTCCTCCGACGCAGAATCTTCCTCCAGCGGCAGAATCTTCCTCCAGCGGCAGCTCCCTCTCGCCCTCTCGTCATCGGCCGACCTAGTTGTGGGCAGCCGGATATGGCTGCGGGTAATCATATCTGGCTACGGGCGATCGTATGTGGCCTCCCATGGCCGGATCCGACGGCCCAATGGCCAATCCGACTGCGGGTGCCCAGAACTGGCCGTCTGGCGGTTGATTTGGCTACGGGCGGTCGATCCGAATGCGGGTGGCTGGATCTGTCCGTCTGACGGTTGATTCGGCTGCGGGCCGCCCGATGGCCTCATTCAGCCTCCTACGGCCGGACGACGTCTGATTTGGGCGTTTGAAGAGCTTCTTCAACCGGATCTGGCTCCTAGTGGTTGGATCTGGCCCTGTTGACCGGAGAAGAGATGTCGACGGGATCGTTGCATGATCGACAATGATTGGAAGTGGCCGGACAAACTGATGTTGCAGTCGCGGGCGAGAATTTTTTTAAAAAAATTAAATAATCAATCCGACGACTGAAGCCATGGAAAGGAAACTTCTTTCCGTGGCCTAGGCCGTTGAAACCTTTCCACGGTTGGAGCCATAGGAACATTTTCCTACGGCAAGAACCATCTGAAGTCGTTCCTACTGTTGCAGCCGCGGGAACATTCCCACTAGAGCCATGGAAACACACATGGAACACATTTCCCGCTGCCTAAATCGTGGAAACCTTCCCATAGCTGCAGCCGTGAGAACCATCCTAATGTTCTAACCGTGGGAAGTTTCAACTGTTAGAACCGTGGAAAGAGTTCCCATGGCTGTAACTGTGGTAACTTGCCACAGTTATAATCGTGGCAAGAGTTCCCACGGCTCCAACCGTGGGAAGGATTTTCTTGTGGCCCAAGTCGTGGAAACCTTCCCACAGCCTGAACTGTGAGAAAAATTTTCTATAGTTTTGGCTGCGGGAACTTCCGACGGCTATGGCAGAATCGTCAAAATTTTTTTGCGACGAGCAATTTTTCGACGGTTGCCTCCCGTCGGAATAATCGTCAGAAACTGTTGTTTGCGACGATTTTTTTTCATTTTTTCTCACGGTCGTAACCATGGGAAAGAGTGATTTTTCTTGTAGTGGGTGTTCATCTACTCATCACATAACTTAAAATTAAACTCACCAAATTAGTAATTTTGAAGGGGTTAGAAATATTTATTTTCATTTTATTCTTATTTCTTTTCAATGAAACAAAATAAATATTTCATTCTTAAGAATAAACATTTACCAAACTTAACTTCCCCTAATTCACGGGTCAATTATACAATTGTGGTTCAACTTTGATTCAATATATAGTCCTCAAACCAGACTTATCTTTTTAAAATTTTGCAGGCAACATCCTCGTGATCATTTTTTTTTCCGCTGTCGATGTGGTACAAAAAATAATATAGATAAATAAAAACTGGAAAAAGGCGACAACCCTCGTCAAAGACTGAGGGAGGGGAGGGGTCTGTTGGACAATGCGGATAATCAAATTATGAATTGAAGTTCACAAATCGAATAATTATTACACCCAAAGTTGAGGAACAACGCGTGCAATTTACCCCCTATTCATATATTAAATTTTGTATACAAATAAAGAGTGGGTTAAGGTAATTCAACCGATCCCATTAATTTTTATTCAAATAAGATTTATATAAACACTTACCACAGTCAACTTTACCAACCCTTGTTACACCACTCAAACTCACCTCTCTTAACTTAAATTATCAAACAAAGACTAAAAAAATTGTTAATTATATAATGACTCAATGATAATATTCCTCTTTTTAAAAAAGATACATTGTGTTTTCTGTTTTATGCATTGATAAAAAAATGAAATGAATTAAAATTCTTAAATGAAATTAGATATTCCTCATGTGGACACATTTATATTATTTATTATATAGTATATTTGGCCATACTTAGAATATTGTTTAGAGGAAGTTCCAAAATGGACTATTTGAAAGATACAAAAATATTTTACAATTACTTTTTAATTTTTTAAAGAATTGAAGTCGATAGATAAGTAAAAGTGAAAATATACATTTTTAATATGAGTATAACAAGATTTGAACTCATGAAACTATTCCCCGTTTGGCATTGGATCAACGCATGCTCCCGTTTTTTTGCCAAACGAGGTTGGATTATCTTTTGCGGGACCCACCAATAATGATTGCACAAACAATAAAATATAGGGAGATTTCATATTCTTTGCGTGTGTGAGAAAACCTGCTCTCGGGCAATGTCGTAAGATTCGACTCTATCATCGATTCAAATTGTCTAACGGGTCAGGTCGGACCGGTAGGACCAGATCGAATTGAATGGTCGGATCGAGTAATATAAATTAATAAAAAATAAAATAAGTTCAAGTGACTATTAGAAAATTATTAATATGTAAGATATTATTTAGCAAAAATATCATGTAATATAATAAAATAATTCAGATCAATAATAATAAAGCAACCATAAATTAAATCATCAATTGAATATTTTCTAAATAAAAAATCTTGTGAGTAATTATAAAAAAATAAAGATATTAATGAAATTTTATTTATGTGATAAAGAAGAATATTGAAATATAACTTTCAAGTATATATATATATATATATATATGTATATATGATATTTTAAAATATTTTAATAATTTTTATACATTTTAATTTTTTTATATTTTTTAATTTGACTCGGTCGGGTCGGTCAAACCTACCGGGTCGGTCGGTTGAATCCGAGTTTTGACCGGGTCAAAATGGATCAATTTCGCGGCCGAATTTTCGATGACCCGCGGACCGTTTCAATGCCTGGACACCGATCCGATCGGCCGGGTCTGACAACACTGCTCTCGGGTGGATTAGCAGCATGGGATTAAGGGCGAGGTTACAACATCTATATTCTTCGTATAACAATATTTCATCCAAACGGCCCTATATTCCTCCTTTAAAAGAGGAACACATTTATTTAATATATTATATATGTGGACTTGGCCAAAATAACACTATCAAAAAATTGTTCGCAGGAAAGTCCAAAATGAGCTATATGAAAGATAAAAAGAGATACTACAATCATTTTTGCAAAGATAATGTGAAAGTACATGTGCTGTCAAGTATCAACTTTTGTAAACTTAAATTGATAGATAATTAAAAGGGAATTTTTTTTTAATATGAGTATAATGAACTTTGAACTCATGGCCTTTAATTGTGATATCATGCGAAACTAGATGTACTATTAATCTTTTCAAATGCTTCAATCAATAGGAAGAACAATACTATCATGTTTATATTCTTAGCACAGTTTGGTCCATATTTATACATGATATTAGAGATTGAAATTATGAGTTCAAATCTTGTCATTTTTAAAATATATATTTTCTCTCTCTTAGTTGTTCACCTCATAAATTGAGCTAAATTAAAGTTGTGAGTAATCCACACGATAAAGAGAATGTTAAGATTATAAAATTAAATATGTTAATAACAAATATCAATGTACTGAATTTAAAACTTATTTATGCTCATATTTAAAAATTTATTTACTTCCTTAATTGTTCACATGACCTTTTGATTATTCACATGAACACGCGAGGGAGAATCTTAAACTAACATACGAGGAAGAGTGTTTAAATTATTAATATAAAGATGTTACAAATTGATCAGCACGTTTATTTCTGTACAATGCGAATAATATAAATATTATGTCTCTTTCTTTAACTTTTGTTGATGGTGAGAAGTTTACCCATTCAACATTTATTAAAGAGAGTCTAAAAAATAATATAATAAGTTTTTAGGATTGAACTATTTGATTAAGGCTATGTTTGATAAAACTAACGATTTTATTAGAGGATAGGGGTTCAATTAGATGATATCGATTTGACTAGAATATAGCAGTTAGCTATTACGGATAGCGGATAGGGGATAGTGATTTGTTTATAAATTTAATAGAAACTATTTGTTTATAAAATGACCAAAATATACAGAATATAATAAGTTTTTAAGATTGAACTATTTGACTAAGGCTTTGTTTGGTAAAGCTAACGATTTTATTATAGGATAGCGATTCGCTTAGAGGATAGCGATTTGACTAAAATATAGCGGATAGTGAATAAGGGATAGTGATTTATTTATAAATTTAATAAAAACTATTTGGTAAACATAACAGTTAAATTAGCATATCGTATAAAATGACAAAAATAGGCATAAGATATAATTTATTATCATTTTTATATGCATCATATGAATATTGATATTTTTAGAATATTATTTTAATATAAAAATATTGATTACTTCAAAATAAAAATATTATTCAAGTTGTAAGTAAAATTAAAGATGTGATATATAAAATAAAAATAATATATGATGTTTAATAATTAAATTATTTTTTATTTTAAAAATGATGGTATAATAAGAACGCTACCTCTATACTCTATAAGTTAGTAGGAATCGCTTATAACATTTTGTATTCAAATCTGTAAACACTACTTAAAATTTTTTTTACCAAACGCTTATAGTAGTGTTTTAATTCTAACAAAACGCTCTCCGCTACTAAATACTTTACTTTTTTACATGTCAAACAGTGCCTAAGCTTAAAAGTCACTCAAAATGACTTATAACAAAATGACTTATAAGTAATTTTGAAGTTTTTTTCCTATTTGATAACCGAAAGAAAAAAGCTTATAAGTACTTAATTTACCTGCTTATAAATTAGAAAAATAAACTGAGGTCCCCCAAAATTTTTTTTTCTAAGAAAAAAAGTTGATCAGATTGATCAATAAATATACTATTTGTCCTTTAAACATACATAATTTTCTTACATATTTTTGATATTATAATATTAAAGAATTTTTGGATATTTGACTAAAATAATAATTTATAAATTTTTTATTATCAAACATGTAATTATTTGTTTTTACAATTAGCTTCAGTCATTAAACTACTTATTAACATTTCAACTTATCAACTATTTTATATAAGCAAATACAAAGGGACCCTTATTCTATTGTCTTGCTTTCCATTGCAAATGTATAGTCATACTGCAAACAACATAGAGGTGTCTTTCATTTTCAATGTTTGATCATAGAAACTGTATTTACATATTTCAGGAACAATTTAGTTTAAAAAATATAAAAATATTTTATCAATAGTTATTATCAAGTAATACACAAATATATTTATTGAAGCACCTAACTACATAAAATTTAAAATTGATTTCAACATTTAAATTGCTTATCAGTGTTAAAATTTATTAGCATTCTTTTTACCACCTAGATAGAGCTATAAGATATTATCGGATTCAGAAGATGGGAACACACAACTTACCAGTCACCAGATGATGTTTAAGCTTAACAAACACACGAGAAGCCTCTAGTGCAGTTTAGGTTAAGAACCAGTAATCCCAATTCGCTACTGATATCATTATCTTTTATTGCGACTCAATCGGATGCAAACTAGATACCAACCGTAGGCCGAGTTGCAGTGTGATTACAGAAATGACGAACATGGCATCTCATTTTTACATTTGCTTCTAAAATTTTTGTAAGCACGTCCCTTATCGACAATTCTCATGACAATAGAATTTCCTACTCAAGAAACTTGTTCTAACACTGGATTATACAACTTCCCTCCCATGTGCCTCGATTTAACCACACGGCAGGAATGAATATCCAGTTGCGTGCACAAGTAAGTGACAATGTTCATCTCAACTTTAATTTTGCATGCCCTCGCTGACGAAGAAGAGGGTGTGCTTTGCTGTTCTTGTACCCTCCCTCAATCAAGAAAGTGTTATTCAGAACATGGAAGAATTCATTCTTAGCCGGGAGAAAGTGAAAATGTAAAATTGATCTTTCTCCATCCGTTTGTTCTAAGCCTGGCTTTGAATGCCTTCTAACCTGCATATTTCTGGTAGGTGATCAGTAGGTGGTACATTATCAGGCAGAATGTAATGTTGAAATGTAACAGCAGCAGCATTCAATTATACAGTGCCGACTTTATCAAAGATCAGAGGTGTTCAAAATGTCGAATGCACAAAAACTTTTTCTCTGTTACATGCTTTTGGATTTGGTTAAAAGCTTACACAGTTTGCTTTGGTTTTGTCATTCATGGTTACTTTTACTTACAGGTTACAACACAACCATGGAGGCAGCTTCGCATGGTTCATTGTCGAATCACGGAGACCACATGCGGCGCTCTGCTCTCGTCGAACGGCAGGCAAACGTACTCCCACGCGAACTCCTCCGCTATCTCGCTCGCCAGCTCCCCGTGCAGCGCCTTGCAGTACAGGTACAGCACCACGGTCGTCACCATCCAGTAGAGCAGCAGCACGGCCGTGATGGCCGACCCGACCACGGTCTTCGTCACCACCGGCAGCGCTCCGGTCCAGTCCCGACCCGCCGCATGCACCTCCTCGCCCCCCAAGCTGAGTCCCCAGAGCGTGAGGCCGATTCCGGCGCCGAAGAAGAGGGAGAGGATGAGCGACGCCCATCGCATCCCCTTCATCAAGTCCGCGCTCCGCCAGAGCGTCGCGAAGCCCCAACTCGGTTCCAGCACCGAGATGACGCCGGCGAGCGTCCAATTGAGCTGGAACAGGAGGAGGCCGACGGCGACGGCGGCGGCGACGAGGGCGACAATGACTGAGATCGGGAGGTGGAGGAAGGAAAGAACCTTGAAGAGGGAGGCGAGGAGGAGGGACGGGAGGAGGAGCGCCAGGGAGAGGGTGAGGAGGAGCCGGCCAAGGGGAGGGAAGAGAGAGCGGAGGGCGTGGAGGATCTTAACCGGGCGGCCGTAGAAGCCGCGGAGGACGCTGTTCGAGACCGCGGCGAAGGCGGCGAGGAGGAGGACGATGACGGCGGCTGCGTAGAGGACGGCGAGGACGGCGGAGGCGGCGGCGGACGGACCGCGACGGAGGAGGAGGAAGGAATTAGTGGACGGGCGGTGGCCGGAGGCGGACGAGAGGAAAGGGAGGAGGAGGGGAGGGGCGGCGACCAGGAGGGAGGAGAGAGGGAGGAGGAAGAGGACGGAGAGGGAGAGGAAGTGGCGCGAGTGCGCTGCGACGACGCGTCGCGACTCGAGGACAACACCGGAGAGCATCTCCGGCCACGGAGAAGAGGACGAGGTGGCCGCTGCGGCGGCGCCGGCCATGAGAGCGGCGGCGGCGGTTCGTTCTGGAATATGGAGGGGGTTGGTGGTTTCGGATGTGGGGACTGCTCCGTTGGCTCTTTTTGTTGGCTTCGGGCGTTGCCTTGCAAGCGAGAAAGAGCCGCTCTTTTAAGGGGATAGGAACAAACTACGAAGTGAAGTGGTGACGATGTATTGATGTCATAATGATGGATGGACATAATAAAAAAGACTCCATGTTTGTATTTGTACTAACGCACCGTGCTTGGTTTAAAATTAACGAGAAAATTTGAGCTTAATTGCTTATATCGTAAGAAAAAACAATTACTTAAAATTTGATTTTTTTTCTAAATACAGAAAATAATATGAGTTTTTGTTGCGTTAAAATCGTCCGTAGGTGTGGAGTTGCTAAAATATATGGTTTAAATAATAGAATGGTGAGATTAGGTTGCGGTTTTTCCTATGAAGAATAAAATGGTATAATTTGGCTCTCCGGAGGCCATCTCAAAATTGGTTCAATCTGAATTGGGAATGCCGCAAACGACTCAACCTAAAACTGATCTAACTTGATCTAACCGATGGTGCGTCTTGATTCCTGTTTCTTCTACTATATTTATGTATCTCCTTTGTGCATTAAAGAAACATTTTTTTTCTCGAAATGGGGAAATAAATCTCCGAAGAAACAAATGTGAGACAGTTGTATCGCACTTGCATCATTATACAAAAAGTGGATGTGAAAATGCTGAGAAAATAAATTGCAAAGCTCCCAATTATTATGGGCCTCATTTCGGTCCATGGACAGTTGTCGCGGGGCGCTCCACCCACGTGCCCCGAGACCCAACTATATGCCGGGCTTTTAGGGAAACCCAATATATCATAATGGGCCGTGATTAGGTAATACTGGCATGAAGACCCAAAATTGAATTAATTCTTTATACAATCTTTTTGAACGAAGAAGCCACGATCCACTAGGCAATACTTTGAGCTGCGAGTCTCCAGAGCGATTCTGGAATTTTATTTTGCCTCCGTTTGGGATTATTTTTTTACGAGTACAAATGTGCAATTGAGGTGTAATATTATTACACTGCTTATATTATTTTATAGGATTTAATGTTTGCATAAATAAATTATTTATTAAAATTAGAAATAAATTATCAATTTTTAAATATGAGATTATGATTTATTAATAAAATTCTTTCTAAAGAGAGATGCGCTTGCGTTGTGGGCTCCATGTATAAGTTGCTGCACAAAAAGAGTAAATTGTATGCACCTCTTTCAACCCTAAAAAATTTATGTGCACACATCTCTCTCTCTCTCACACACAAAGGTTATCAACATCGGATTCTTAAGGAATCATAAAATCAAAGATATTCTACCTATTAATAAAAAAAATATTTTAAAATTATTTTTTTATACATATATCACATTTAAATCTTAAGTTACACCTAATTCATACATATTTATATTGGTTCTTAAGAAAGATTACATAAAAACATATTAAATATATAAATATTAAATTTTATCTAAACTATTATTACTATTATTATCATAAATATATAATTTGATTAATATTTGAATGATTATTTTAATTATATAAGATCGGATAAGATGATAAGATCGTATGATTAAAATTAAAATCATATTAAGATCTTACACATAAAATTTTGAATATAGAATCGAGATCGATTAGAGATAGCAAGATCATAAAATTATAAAATCTTAAGATCTATATCGAGATCTTGACAACTTCGCTCTCACTCATTAATTTCTCGACACGAGTCTTGAGAAGCCGGGCCGGACCAACCATGATTCGATACTAGAATGGTCTATGAGTTGAGTCTGAACCGACAGAGGAATTAACCTGGATTAGACCAGTCAAACTTGATTGAACCGTCAAGTCGGACGATTTATGAAATTGGCTTATTACTTCATGTTCAAAAAATATTAGCAAATGTTAGTTCCCAACCTGGCACTTTTTACAGTATGTTCACCACCCACCTAGCTATTGTCTAACATGCGATTCTTATTAACATTTGTAGTATTATCTTCTTATCAAAGTCATAATACTTTACTAGAGTATTGAAATAAAAGATAATTCATCCTCTAATAAAAATATTAGATAATTTATTTATTTTATTTAGATTTTTGTACTTTTTAATTGTTTTAAATACATTTTAATAATTAAGTTCATGAACTAAGAGTTCATTTATCAATTATTCAACACCAAAGTAAAAAAAAATTTTTGAACAACTATCTTGCTCTTGAACAACACCAAAGACTACAAATTCGCGATTAACTACCATCTCGACAAGGCGAACTCGGTGGCCGATGCTCTTAGTAAAAAATGGGAGGCTTCATTGGTGTTCCTCCAGTTACGAGATGATCAAAGAACTCAACCAGTGAAATCCACGAGCTGCAGGACACATGGTGATTCTCATGTTGCATCAGCTATAGCCGAGTCTCATCAGCAGGATCATCACTACACAAATTGTAACATTCCCCACCAGCTGTGATATTGTCCACTCTAGGCCTCGGCCCGCACAGTTTTATTAAAATGCGTCACACCTGATGAAGGACATGTTCTCATATATATGTATAAGTCACGGGAGATATGCTGGATATATATGGGAACATGACCTTCACTAGGTGTGACGCATTTTGGTAAAACTGTGTGGGCCAAGGTCCAGAGCGGACAATATCACACGCTAGTGGGGAATGTTACATATGGTATTAGAGCCACTCCGCGTGAGCCTTTGTACATGGTGGGGTGCGATCACTCAACGTGGGCGTTGAGTCCTCTAAGGGGGGAAGGGTGCATGGGGCATGCCTTGAATTAGTCCCACATGCATAAGTCACGGGAGAGATACTGGATATATATGGGAGCATGGCCTTCACCAGGTATGGCGCGTTTTAGTAAAACCGTGCGGGTCAATGCTCAGAGCGGACAATATCACACGCTGCTGATGGGGAATGTTACACAGATGGTCGACACCGAGTACACGAAGATGTTTAACAGGTGCCAGCATGAGCCTAAAGATTTCAAGGTCGGCAACGATGGAGGAATCAGGTATCGAAACTGCCTCTGGGTTCTGAACGATGCCATAGTCCGACGAGAGGTGCTTGACAAAGGCCACAAATCGAAGTTCGCAATACATTCGGGCAGTACGAAGATGTACATGGACATCAGACACAGCTTCTGGTGGCACGTCATGAAAAGGAAGATAGCCGACTTCGTCTCCAAATGCCTGATATGTCAAAAAAATGAAGGTCGAGCATCAACGATCATATGGACTCATGAAGCCTCTAAGAGTACCAGAATGAAAGTGGGAGAACATTTCGATGGACTTCGCATCGGGATTGGGTCTTCTCAGAACACAGAAGGGTCACAATGCCATTTGAATCATGGTCGACAGGTTGACGAAGGCGGCACACTTCATTTTCGATCAAGTGGAGGCAGTCCATGGATAGTCTACTAGAGGTATATGTATGAGAAATCATCTGATTACATGGAATTTCTAGTCTCAATCTGTAAAAGACTTTCGGCACCATACCGAGCTACAACACAATCTTCCATCTGCAGACAGATGGACAGTCGGAGAGGATGATTCGAAAATTGGAGGATATGCTCCGAGCGTGTGCCTTGGATTGGCATGGTAGCTGGGAGGAGCATTTGACGTTGATCAAATTCTCATACAACAACAGCTTCCACTCCAACATCGGCATGGAGCCCTTCGAGATGATGTACGGGAGACCTTGTCGATCGCTCGTGCACTGGGGCAAAGTCGACGAGAGGATAGCCATGAGCGAGGGGCTAGCGTTTGAGTTCAGGAGTATGCAGATATGGTGGACATTATCCAAAAGAGAATGAAGGTTACACAGTCCAAACAGGAGAGCTACACCGATAAGAAGCGATGAGAGCAAATTTTCAAGGCCGGAGACCATGTGCTACTGAAGGTGTCTCCGATGAAGGGCGTGATGTCATTCAGCAAACGAGGGAAGCTTAGCACTTGGTTTGTTGGTCCCTTCGAGGTCCTCGAGCTAGTTAGCGACGTAGCTTGCAGATTGGCCCTACATCCTTCCTATGGGAGGGTTCATAATGTCTTCCACATATATATGCTTCGAAAGTACAAACACGACGACGTCAATATCATGAGGATTGAAGAGCCGAACCTGAAGGAGGACCTGACCTACGTGGAATACCTGACGAAGATCATGGAGCGAAATGTCCAATACCTGAAGGACAAGGAGGTATCGCTGGTCAAAGTCGTATGGAAGTACCATCACTGAAGAGATGCGACGTGGGAACTCGATTCCACGATGCGCAAAGAGTTTTCACATTTATTCGGTAAGATCTATTCCTCCCTTTTTATATGGGTATTATATTATAATGCCCGACGGTTAAAAAAAAGAGAGATGAAATGAACCAGCATCGGACCCCTCTCTTCCTCTCCCCTCTTCAATGCCGTCGAGCATTCACCGGAAGGGGGAGGCCAAGGGGCAATGACCCCCGTTAAAACTTTCCCTCCCCACTCTCTCTCATTTTCCCTCTTCTCTCTCTCACCATGTTCTCTTTTCCGTCGATGCGCGTGGCCAAAGGAGCAGAGGATGACACCGGTGACTTTCTCCGGTGCAGGCGATGTAGGAGGAGGAGCAAGACGTAGACGAAGCGAGGACGAACCGCAAAATCGTAGGCATTAAGGTGTCAAGTCGGGATTTTCTTCATAGATTAGTTTCCGGACGATTTATGCATGCTTTAGGACCGAACCAGAAGTAGAACTCATGAACAAGAAGAGTAGAAAACTTGCTACGAGATTTTTATAGCATTGCTAATCAATTTCATTGCTTTTATGCTCTGCTCGTGTGTTAGATTGTGTCGGCACGAACCTATTGTCTATGATGCATGCTCTAAGGACGCAGATAGACAAAGACCCCTACTTGTATGTGAAGAAGACGTATCATATAAACTCTTGAAATGTCTGATTTCATTTTTGCGAACCGTATGAACTCATTTGATTGTTTAGTATGTAGAATTTGAACTTGTCTAGATGAGTGCATGTGTAGACCACTTTTGCATGGTTTAGATGATCAGATGATACCTTAGTTTATGTTTATGAACTCATGATATCAATGTATGATCACCATGATTACTAAGAAAACGAAGAAATCAAAATGAAGTTTTTTGCGTAAGTAAGAACCCGGCCCGGGTTGCCCATAACCTAGCCGGATCAAACCAACCTGGACTGAGTGCTATCGAACTCGGTCTGGATCCGTCATTAATGCAGAGCTCCGAGCTCTGCGAGTTCCACTGATTTCATTTCTGCGAACCATATGAACTTTTTTGATTGTTTAGTACGTAGAATTTGAACTTGTCTAGACGAGTGCACGTGTAGACCAAGGTTGTTAAAAACTAGTTTTAGCACTTAAAAACTTACGAATTCACATTCTTAGGGTCAAAAAACGAGTTAACTCGTGTTAAAATCGTAAAATGAGGTAAACTCGGATTTAATTGCGTTTTAATGCGGTAGAATCGGATGAATACGTTCAATCGAATGTTTACGTAGTAGATTCGACGCTTTTACTCACAATTGGACTTTGGCTTAATTGGTAGACGTGTTCGCTGCAAAAGATAAGATTGCAGGATCAAAACCCGGTTTATAACCCATTTTTTCTTGTTATTTTCCACTATCATTTGTAATTGTAATTAAAAAATTACAAATATTGTAATAAAAATTAAGATAGACAAAAGTGGATAAACTATATAATTACTATAAATTATTCCAATTTTGTTTATTATTTTATTTTTTGAACCATAATACCTAAATAAAAATTAAATCATATGATAAAAATAAGGTATAGTGGTTATGAAAATAAATAAAAAATAATACTATTTTAGACAAAAAAAATTATATTGTACTAATTTTCTTATACATTTTTCCTATTTGTACTAATTTATGAGACTTAAATGAAATTTCTACATATTTTTCGATCTTGACAATCAAAAAATATATTGCATTGTTGCAAGTTTATATTATGATTTTTTTATTAACTAACTATTCATGTTATTTAATTATTTTATGCATTTATTAATATATTTATATGTAGTTTAGAAAATAATAATTATTAAATTAATATTATATCTAAATACTACGTATTTACGTATCGAATTTACGATACGAATTCACCCTTCTTAAAACGAACTTAGCTAGAAACTCGAACTTGACAACCTTGGTGTAGACCACTTTTGCATGGTTTAGATGATCAGATGATACCTTAGTTTATGTTTATGAACTCATGATATCAATGTATGATCACCATGATTACTAAGAAAATGAAGAAATCAAAACAAAAATTTCTGCATAAGTAAGAACCCGGCCTGGGTTGCCCATAACCTAGCCGGATCAAACCAACCTGGACTGTGCTATCAAACTCGGTCTGGATCCGTTATTAATGCAGAGCTTCGAGCTCTGCGAGTTCCAATACTCGGACTGAGCTCAACCTAACCCAGCCCGAGTATCGATCGAAGAAGATGATAGGGCGGATCAACTCTCTCGACCCGATCACGTCTCGACCCAGCCTGCGTATGACCCAGACCCGGCTTGGGTTCCCGCTCAGATTTCTTCGAGTTTGATTTCATCGAAATTCGGCCGGGGTTCCACCTATGCTCGGCCCGAGTTCTGACCACCAGAATGATAATTTTATAATTTACGAACCCTAATTTACGTATTTGATATCTGATCTGTCTGTGAAGTTAATTATACTCAACAGAATCATGTTTATCCGTCTTATGATTAAACTGAACTGATAGAATGTGATGCCAACTTGATTATGATCCTCCATGAATGATGAATGATGATGACTCTTATGAACTATATGAAGAACAATGATGAACCATTATGAATTATCATGAAATGATAAATGGGTGTCCGCTCCCTTTTCGGACGACCGCTGAAAAGATCTAAACAGGACGACCGCTTGACTTTCGGGCATCCGGTATGTGGACAGGAGGAATTCGACTCTAATCGAACCATTTGATTTATTACGCCTTTGTCCACCTGATTTATTATTAAATGAATGAACTTAAATATGATTTGGAGCTATATTTCATACGACCTTAATCAATCTACGGATTGAAAGAAATGTCCATGATGATTCGGAGCTATGCTCCATACGGTCTTGATCGATCCACGGATTAAAAGAGAGGTTCATTGATGGGGGAAGTTATGACAATCTTGTGCGAGACACTTCTTCACGAGTTACCATTTGCCCTATCTAGATGGGAGTCTATTCCTTTACGAATCTTTTCGCCTTGCGCGAGGTCATCCTGCCCGACGGGGCTAACCGTGATATTGATCCCCCATGATGATCTAAAGAGCTACATCTTGCGTACTGTCAATGGTATTCGAAGAGCTCTTCCAAACAAATGAATGTATGAAAGAATAAATGATCAAAAGATGAAAGGTAGGACTTTGTCCTTGTGACTATGAATATGAATCATGAATATGAATATGAATGATGAACATGAAATTGAATTTGGAAAAGAAAGGAAAGGAAAATGCATGAATCATGTCTCTCTTTTATAATCCACTCTTATATTTGATTTTCATTATTACTTCATGCTTATTATGATAGTATTGATATATGATTTATACGAACTCACACTTAGTTAATGGTTGAGCTTGCTTGTGTGATTCTCATAAATACATGATAATAACTCGTGGCGTGTTGGTGTGTGCGCGACGACTACAATTCGGATGACACGTGCATATGGTTATGGTCGAGTCCAGTATAAGTCCTATGTTTATACATTATATTAGATGATTTATCTACCTGGATGAGACATATCAGGTCATGACTAACCGCATGCATTTTTATCTTTAGTATGCATGCTTTTACTCTTACTACCTCGTGAGACTTTTGGGATGTACTTTTTTTGCTTCTGTACCTTGTTTCATATCGTGAATGTATTTTATTTCTTTTGCTTCTGCATTTCTCTTTATTGTCATATTATTTTAATTGTTAAATCTTCTGCGTATGTGTCACTTTTCTTAACCGTTTATGTCAACTAAAGAATCAAAGTAAGATCGAAGAAAGTAACGATCGAGGGGAGATTTCATCACGTGACGGGGTCGAATTTCGGAGTGTTATACACTTTGCGTGGAAAAAAAATAAGACGAACATACAAAAACATGGTCTTACACTTTGTGGATTCATGGAGGATACGAAACACCTCTTTATGAACATACAGGTAACATATAGAATTTCAGCTATAATATATATGAGCCCTCACACTCAGGCAAAGTTGTGGGTGTAACATAGAGGGAGAGAGTTAGTACGTCTTCTTCACAAGGGATATCACGAGAGTCAAATGGATTGCGCACTGAGAAAGATCACGCAATGCGCATCTTGCTGTTGTCTCCCATGCATCAATCACAGGCCTAACTTGAGACAAAATTTTGAGGGTGGTTGTGATTTCATGCAGATGCCCTAATCATCTGGTCTTTCAGTGTCGGTAGGTTAAAGCTTCCTCTGTGCTTGATGCTCTCTGAGAGCATATATTGCACCACCCTGAGAATTATCAGCACTGCTATCCTCACTTGTTTATGCACCTTGTGTTCTTTCGTTTGGATACACCGGTGGCGTGAATTAATTATTAGGTTATCAGGATGTATGCACACGTATAAAAAATAAAAATGCAGCTATCAATGCAAGTAGGATAATTTTAAGTTATAGTCATACATATCGACGTTGCATGATTTCTGGCTCTTGCTCATATTGTTAATTATATAGCAGGCAGCAACGTGTGCTCCGAGAATAGTATATATGCCAATTGAAGGATCAATAAATATTCTAAATTTATTGAATTAACTAAGCAAATTCTGTCATCCCGTACTGCATGCTACTAAGACTAGATGCCAATTAATTGAAACAGATGATCAAAACCAATCATTCTGCACTCAAGAGTATTTTAAGTATATGTAGGCTCACAACTCAGGTCAACTAAATTAGATTAATACATGTATATATGCATGTATGGCCAACTAATGGAATATATATATATATATATATATATATATATGTATGTATATATATATATATGTATATGTATATGTATATATGTTTCAGACTTACTTAGCTTTTGAAGAAGAAGAAGAAGGAGGAGGAGGAGGAGGAGGAGGAGGAGGAGGAGGAGGAGGAGGAGGAAATGTCATTAAATTTTTTGCCACGTTCATCCCAACTTATAGTTTTTTTACTAATATAGTATAATATATATAACCAAGTTAGGAACAGTAGCCAAATATTTAGAAGCAAACCAATCTTGCTCCGGTCGGACGAAATCTATAAAACCCGGATCGGTGCAGCTTGGGACATCTTGCTCAATTTATTGTAGGTTCATAGTTTAGCGCTAATCAAATAGAGAAGAGATTAAATCATTCCAAATTGGAATTGAAAACATCAAATGTCTAATATTCAAATATCCACACTTTTGCATATCTCGTTATAGATTATTTGCCCTAAGACCGAGTGATGCACGGAGTTAGGAAACTAGAAATGATATTAGGTCGAATTTGAATTATAGTATACTTCAAATAACTATTAATCTGTTTTAGCTGTTAGACATTTCTTGTGCATACTTTTGAGATTATTATCACTAACTAATCACCATGGTTTTCAGTATTCCAGTTGAGTCAATGGTTGTAGATGGAAATTGTAACAAGAGAAAGAGTCCATTCAGAAAACGTCTCCTGGGTATATTTCATTGTTTCAGTGCGATCATACCAACCGCACACACAATTAACTTAGCATAGGTAACTAAATTCGATGCAAAACGCGTTGACGATAATATGAAGTCTGAAATAATATGGCCATATTTTCAATTATGTAACTCCATGTTTGCTTATAATTTACGTAAAAGAATTGAAGATGTTCAATATGCAGATTATGAGAGCTTCAGAAATATTTAATAGAGATAGATTAAGATCACAGATTGTTCATGATCAGTGGCTCATCAGTAGCTCTTTTGTTTCAAAGATAAGTATAGTGATTACATAGGCCAATCAATCACCCCGTGCATGGAGTTCCTGATCTCTCTTTAAGGTGCAATGTGATGGTCCTCGATCTCCACCAACCGATCGATGGATCAAATTGACATCTCAACCATATTTAATCAACCCATCTTTTGATGTCCATCGTCTCCTATTACACTGGAATTAAGAACAGCATAAAAATTAGCTCAATTTCCACCATTATAAGTGTCAGCCGTGCCTTCTTTTTCTCTGTATCTGATTTTGAGAGCTGCTGAAAAGTTCTTAACCATGGGCCATGTAAAGTCCAACTTTTCTCATAATCACAGATTGTTATTTTATTTTTGTCATGCGGCAAGAAGAAATTATTGCAAACTTTCTGGTATAAACAACAAGCAGAAAACAAAGAACAGCGCATAGAAAAAGAAGACGTACCTAACTTCTTCGTAAGGAACTGGAAACCTGCGATTGCCATGTATCACCTCATTTTAATCCTACTATTGGCGACATGCGTAAGGAATGGAAATGTTGGGGCCAATGGTGGTCAACTCAGTTCCAAGCAGTCCCACGGTATGCACGGGTACTTCAATTTTCTCAACGTACTCGTACCTGGTATCGGTACTTCATGGGTACTTGTGGATACTCGTACCCATATGTATCCAATAATAAAATATTTTTTAAAAAATGGGTACTTCAGTGGATACTCGTACTTATGCTACTGGGTACTTCATATCAAAATTTTGTCAGATAAATTTCTAAAAAAAGAGTGTTTTATAGCCGGTCCCAAGCCCGGATAAAGGAGGAGGGTTGTGTTAGGCCTCGACAGCCAGCGTAAAACCCTGTCGAATCTCATGAACATGGATCAACGGCGTCGTTTGATCCATGTAGCCGACCCCACCTAGTGAGATAAGGCTTTGTTGTTGTTGTTGTTGTTGTAAATTTTTAAAAAAGATAATTAATGATTGATGATCATGAAAGCACTAATACTAGATAATATGATACACATATATTTTACTACGTTTTTACCAAATGTGAATAATAAAACTTATAGATGTTAAAGATGAGAAGTCATAAGGAGAAAAAAATTATTAATAATTTCTCGTTTAGACATAATAGTAAAGAGAATAACTAATTACTTATTTTGAAAACTTAAACAATATGAAAATATTAGAAATATTATGAAAATTTATTATATATATATATTATATATTTAATATATTGCCGTACAGGTACCCTAATTTTTTTGAATTTGATGTATCTCGTACCCGGTACCGATACCGTAGTAGTACCCTTGCAACATAGCCCACAGTGTAAATATGGAAACTGGACTCGTTTAACCTGTCCGAGAGGATATTATTGGTCAACCCCTGACCTTAACTAATTTAAGTTCGGCACAGTACCATTTTTGCGTCATGGAGACTTCCTCTGAGAGGCCTTTAATGCGAATATTTGGCAACTGGCACTGTCATTGACAGGGCACCAAAAAGATGTTGATCAGGTTCCTGTAGGTAGGTAGGTTCTTCATTCAATCCCACTCTTCCCATTTGAAACCTTCACCTTATCTGCACTCTAACATGAATCTCCAAACTTAATTGAGCCAGCAAAGTGGAAAATTTATTCAAGCATTGTTCACTGTTGAAAGTTTGAAGTTGTCGAGCAACTGAAAGAGCAGAACAGATATATGTACACTTAAGCACAGTACATGCAAGAATATTGTTAGTGAGTAGTTTAACTCGGACTCTAGGCCAAGGGATGTTAAGAGTAGATATATGCCGACGAGAATAAAAATAATTGTGTGCGTGTCTGCTAGCGTTTTGTTCAGGATTCCTCCAGTGTCTGGATGCCTACAAAGCCTTGCCTATATATGTTAAAATTTGATCAGAAGCATAGAATCTGTATTATGACAATTTATTTAATGTTCATAACCAGCAAGCTGCTGTCGGCTGTGGCACAACGACAAGACACCTGCCATTTTCATGTTTCGCAAATTATCGCAAATTTTGAGCTAATCCACTCGCGCCTGTCAAAATCTACATGCTTGCTACGTATCACCTACTGCTTTGGATGCTGCCATCAGAACCAGTGTCTTGCTAACTGTATTGATATATATCGCTCATAATGACCAAAGTCAATCATTTTGTGCCGCTTTGGGGCAATAAGAGAGGGAAATGTCTCTCCGAATTACTTCCAAGACTACTGATTCAAAAGGGAACCATGAATCAATATAATTACTTATTGATCTCTTGAGCCTTCAGCTTAATTAGTTACTTCTAAAACCATTGCAGCATATAGTGATCTTAACATTGCCATCATTAATGAGTTGGGAAAGCATAAGTAAGGATTAAAAATTTGATGAAAACCTGAACAACGACAGTCTTTCTCTTTCCTCTCATTAGAAATGGCTGTGTGAGGCAAAGACATGCACAGTAATCAGTACCCGAATACCATAATATAATATTTTTTGGGCTGCATGGACTACCATAATATTGTATTAGAACATGAATTAAGCACTTGAAAGGGGAAGGAACCAATCAGAAGAAAAAAAATGTCAACGTCTCACTCCGTAAACCTTTGCCTAAAAATACCAAACTATTTGAGATAGTAGAACTCAGGATTAATCAACCTGTCGAATTAAATTAGTCTCTGTCAGAGTTCGTATCGAAAAAGAAATTTAAATTACGACGGAGTCTACAGCCAACTATGTCACTGTTAGTACTTGAGACATGGTCATTATAGTATGTGTGCCCGCAAGGCCATAAATTTCCTTCCCCCAATTCCCTGATCACCAATCTCTCTCTCTCCGCCATTTGTTTTTGCAGCACAGCACGCGATCTGGAGAGAGAAAGATAATACAGCCAGAGATATAGATATATATACACCCAGCTTTCAGGAGGAGATCAATCCAGCACAAAGAGCCATGGCAATATCCAACATGTCGATCATAAAGAAGTCCATCAACGTCTTCCTCCACAGCTACCAGTCCTTCACCTCCATTGCCGCTCTCCTCGTCCTCCCGGCGTCGGCGTCGGTCCTCCTGTCGCAGGCGCTCCACCCGTCCTCCGACGTGGTCCTCGAAGCCATCTCCTCTCGCCTGCGGTCGCTGTTCCATGCAGCAAACTTCCCTGCCAACTCCAAGTTCTTCTCCATCCTTAACTTTAAGCTCACGCAAACATTGTTCTCTTTCTTCTTCACTGTCCCATTGACTGCGACGTTCCTGCTCTTGGCTAAAGCGGCCATTGTTCATGTCGTTAACGAGTCTCCCGGTCGCCGTCGCCGTAGACTGGGCTTTCCTCCCTTGCAATCATTCCTGCCGTTCTACCGCGCGGTTCTAGCGACGCATTTGTTCAACATCGTCGTTCTTCTTTCTGCCAACTCCACCATCTTCGCTCTCTTCTTCGTAGTCTTCAACGCAGTCCACATCCTCGGCCTCTCCTCGAAGGGGAGCGAGCTGCTGCTCTCCGCTGCAGGCGCGGTCCTGTACTCGGTAGTCATCGCCAACGCAACCGTCGTCTGCAACCTGGCCATCGTCGCGTCCGCCATGGACAACCGCGGAGGGTATCTGCCGGTGCTCAAGGCCTGCTTGACCGTCAGCGGGAGGGTCGTGACCGCATTGGGCCTGGCCTTGCCTGCCAACCTGGGAATGGCGGCGGTGGAGGCTCTGTTCCAGTACAGGGTGTTGAAGCAGTACAACGCGACAGGAACACTTAGCGTGCCACTTATCTGGGAGGCCTTAACCATTGCCTACTCGCATGCGCTGCTCGTTGTTCTTGAGGTCATAATGAGCTGCTTGTTCTACAAGAAGTGCAGAATGGATTGCCGCGCAGATTGGGATGTTGGAGGTGATCACCAGAGAGAATTGGAACCCGAAGAGAAGGGTCTACATCAAGTTTAGGATTCGAGAACAATGCGTCTTTGTTCTCATAATGCCTACGGATTTGGAGTGCAGGAATCGAACTATGATTTTTTTCTCTAGATAATAACGAGATGAGCTGTTCAAATATACCCTCTGTTACAGAAAAGCTGCCCTTGTCAACTAGAGAAAGAGATGTACAGCAACTTCTGTAAGCAGACAATGGCCATGAAGTATCAGATAGAAGGAAGCATAGAGGTAAAGTTAAACAAATGCTTATTGTTTCTCTTCAAAGCATTGTTTTGTTCTTGTGTTTTTCTTTTGTCAATGGAAAAAATGCTTTTGTCAAGATCAATAGTTCATCAGGTTGTAAAAAGAACACTTTTACTGGCTAATTATTACTTCCAATGCAACAGCCATTAGTAGATAATGTTAAATCCTTTATGCTGATCATGCAAAAAGTACATTTCCACTAACGCTTGTTGCATGATTCAGCGCCTGAGAAGTTTTCATTACGGAAACTGTGAATGAGAGATCAAGATGAAGGCAAATATTGTAAAGCAATTCTGCAACATTTCAGAAAGAACACTGATTTACAAAATTTTAAGTTTCTTTTACAAATTGATATCGATCTTTAATTATCCACTCTTATCCACCATGTCTGAAGAAGTTGGAAGAGATACAGCAGGATTACTGATTGCTCTGATCCCCAGAATCCTGAACGAAGACTCAGCTAGTCATGTAGTTTATTAACCATTTGACTCAAGTATTGACATCAATAGCTAATCGAGTTGCACAAAACATGGATTGTTTTTGGGCAATCGAGCGCTCCACATCCGCAGCACCAAAAAAATCGAAATAAAGTAATCTCCTTTCCTGTTTCCCAAGGTCAGACTTGAGTTTTCGTAGCCAGTAAGGCCATAGCTTAGGTTCCGATGCCCTCAATTTGTGCCCGCCAATAGATGAATACACAGTATATTTTTTGTGCATTAATCCTTTATGAAGAATGCATGTGAATTCTTAGCTGGAAATAAATATGAATTCAAATTGTCACAGCGCTATGAGAGTTGACTTACTTACGAGTGTAGTTGATGCTCATGACCCTGCAGGGGTGCACCATGTTGTCAAACTCTGTAAGATCATATAATGATTAAGATTAAATGTTTAACAGAGCAGTGTCACTTATAAACGAGCTTATTGGTATACATTTCAATCTTCTGACGATTAAACATGGCACGTATTTGCTGGTAGCTTGAACTCTATATTTTGCTGAAACCGCCCTGTTTTCAATTTTCATCAATCAATGGCCATTTTATTACAAACAAGAACTTATCCCCTTCTCTTATGGGTAAACACAACTAAGTGCATTTGCATCATGAAGATTTTCACTTCTTGAGGGTGTAATTCTTTATGCCACTTTGGTTCATGATACTGCAAGTAAACTTGATAACCTTTGCCAAAATAAGCTCTTCTCTTTCACATGCGCACATGTTGAAGATCAAAGTCTACGGCACCAGACTGAAGCTGATAAAAAAAAAAGATCAAGTTGATAAAAAAAGAAGCAAAGAATGGATGCAGATAACTTTACACACTTTGTTGTTTGTGGATCATGGATGTTAAATGCTGAAAATTTGATATGATATGAGATCTTACGTGCTCATAAAAACACGTTGATATAAGATCTTACGTGCTCATTAAAGTGAGAGAAGAAGACCGGAGAGGCATATTAGTTTTCGAAATATTAGCTTTCGTCATCCATCACATGCATACCATGTCCACTCATGCTGAAGTACAGAAACATTTGACGCAACATTATCAACAAATAAGTATCGATCTTCCTGCTCAATAGAAATATTAAGTTGTTTCGTCGTGGCACACCACCCCACCCCCCACACCACAAGCACCCCCCGGCGAAGGGGAGACCAGAAAACGCTTTTCGTTTTCCCCCCTTCAGCGGCCCTTGCCGCCTTCCTTAACAAGCCTTCGAGCCTCCTTTGCCCGCCTTCCTCATAGAAGTCGCTGGGTTGACCCCGAAGGCCGAATTATATGGTAGAGAAGGCTTTAATAAGAATTTGGTCATGAGAAACCTTATTAAGTATTGCAAAAGAAGATGTCGGCTGATAGAGCTGGGCGGGGAGGCGATACTAGTTATCAGGTCAGAGAGAGGCCTGGCCCGTAAGCTGGCCCCTTAAAAACCCATGACTTATTAATAAGGATTTGGATTTGTTGTTTGCCATATGCATTAATATTTCTATTGAGTAGGAAGATCTCGGCTGCTAATACATACGTCATCATATGAATATCTTGCTGTCAAAATGGCAAAGTGCAGTCACTGCAAGAATTTTAAAGAGTGGAGAATTTAGCAGGGATTGACGAGGGGCAATAGGAGAACTGATGGGTGGAAAGAAAGGGAAAGTTAGCTACTAGAGAACCAGATAAACTGGTTGGTGGTGGTTGTCTGTAAAGGCTCGTTGTTGTGAAAAAGAGATAAGGTAGAGGTAGCCATTAGCCAAGATAAAGTTGTGTAAACTAACGGATCATATACTGATGCCGGAGAAAGGTTAATGAAGGTACAAGATCTGGCTGTTGCATGATGTAAAAGTTTTATATCTCCTTTGTTGATTTTTGCTTTTTTCACACAAAAATCAAGGCAGTCTAGAGTCTTAGACTCCCCTGATAATAATGAAAGTAGTTTTTTTTTTTTTTTTTGCCTTTCAAACGTAATGAAGTTGTTCTTGGGGGTGCTGAAGCTTCCAAGCTGCATTTCTCTGGCAACTCATGCTACATTCAATTATCATGGGTTATGAACCAAACAAGTAAACATTATTTTTTTCCTCATGATGTCAGAATCTCCAGATTCTTGATGCACAGCGTGAGTCTTGCAAAGGATCGTCTGATGTAGATCATTTCCAACCGCAGGAAATCGAGCTCTCAATTTTGAATTCTCTGCAGGAACTTTGTTTGCATCCTGCTTCCTTTTCCTCATCGAGGAAGCCCAGGATAGAGCATCCATCGTCCTCAAAACTACTTTTCAGAATGCGGAATGTTCCATGCTGTTGATCATTTCATCAGAAAAATCATGTGTCGGCTGAAAAACATGAGAATGGACTACATCCCATCACATCCTAACCTACGTTTTGTATGACCTCCTTTCCATTTTGCTGGTGCATTGATTGCCTAAATTTATGATGGCAATTTGATGACTTTTAAATCGAGCGTGCTAGCAATAGCAAATGGGATATTTAGCCTTTACGTGCACCTGCCTAAAAATATCAAAACATGCATCTTGCTTGACCTCAGAAATTGTGCACAAATGGGTGGACTGCAATTCCCCATCGACGCTACAAACAATTACAAGAATCAAACAATCCACGATGGAGAAACCTCAGAGCTTGTTTGTGCATTTGAACTTTCAATTATGCACCAAACAGATCGAATCACCAGCGGGAATTATAGAACCCTAGGGATCAATCTCTTAGCCGCAATTGTGGATGAATAACCAATATTTTTTTTAGAAAAAAAGAACAGCTTTTGGACGTTAAAGAAGCGTTCCCAGTGACCCTCCAGTTGATTTCTGGCCGTTCCCTGCAGAAAAGCCTCCAAAATAAGAACTCCGTTCACCGGCGGTGACGGTGGCGGTGGCAATGCCGGCGATCGTCTACATGACAGACACCGAATTCGCCAGACGCCGAAAAGATGCACAGAAACCGCGACACGAACTGGACGAAGCGGCGAACGTGGGCTGCGGGCTGTGGTCTGTGGGTTGTGGGGCAGCCCGCAAGTGGACTCACTCAGCTGCCACCGAATGGTTTCTTGTCGTTTTCTTGTCCGGTGACATGTCGCCATCGCCTAAATCTACAGAGGATCGAAGGCCCCCGTGGGTTGGATCCTAATGCCTCTTTCAGGTGGCTTGGGTCCACCATTTTTAAATCCGCCGGATCCAACGTACAAACGAATTCCTAACTGCTCCCCCGGGGCCGAGGGCCGGGGGCCACGTCAGCAACTACTGCAATGTTAGTTTAGTGGGCTCCTGTGGATCGGGTGAGTGGATCATAGTTCTGCCAACGGGCTCAAAAGGCTCAAAAATCGCATGGATCGAGCCCAATAGCTATAACCGAAATGGACCATGATTGAGCCTTTTTTTTTACTGTGAAACAAAGTAAACGGAAGAAATTAGCAAATAATCACATTATATATATTTATTATATATATGTAATGATTGAGAGAGTGGACGCCGCAGTCGTTTAATATAAACATTAAATTATTTTTATATTGCATATTTTCTTGACATGCAAAGAAATTAAAGACTAAAAAAGATTTGAACTCATGACCTTCCAATTTTTTATGCGCAATTGCGCGCTTCCATTTCTTTAATAGCTGCCACCTCTACCGCCATGAGAAAAACAAGGGCACCGAAACGAAAGAGCCAGCCAGGGTTCAGATGGTACACGGTTGATGCACATCATCATGTGAACGTCGAGCAAAGACGCATAGCAAAATAGTGCAAACAAAAATGTGGTAATGCTTAAAAATTTTGTCCAGTCAAAAAATAACCAAGCACCCCCGTATTAGCAGCTGAGCGTTGCAGCAGAGTAGCACAACAAGAGCACATGGCGTGGCCTGCCACCAAACACGGATTTATCTCTATGCATCACATGAGAAGTCTCTCTCTCTCTCTCTCTCTCTCTCTCTCTCTCTCTCTCTCTCTCTCTCTGGGTTTAATAAAGAAAGAAGTCAATAGCGAGGATATGTACCTGGAGCGGGCTGGCGCATGTTCACGTCCACCTGTATGTGATAACTTTGTTCATGTTTCGATCAACGTCCGAGGGAGGAAGGGATATTTTTAAACAGAAGACGAGTAAAAAAAACCACCAATAGTAGGATGAGTTTTGAAGCTTGGAATTGTGGATGGATGGAGAAAAAATGGAGTAAGAAAATGTAATAGAATAGAAGAAAACAAAATGGAAAAGATATCTAGAAAAAAGAAGGATTTAATGGGTGTCCCCCAACTTAGATGGGGAAAATTTCCACCCATTAAATCCGGTCCGTCCGATTGGAATCGGACGGACGCGGATCAGAGCTGGAGAAAATAAGTGAAAGTGTCGTCCGGCTCGGATGCGTGCAACGGTTCGACGACACGAGCAAACAGGGGGCGGTTCGACAAATAACCGGATATAAAAGTCTCAATGGTATTTTTTTTTCACATTTTCGTCGGCCTTTCTCTCTCTCACCCACTGCCCTTCTCGCGCTCTCTGCCTTTCGCCTTGCTTCTCCCCCTTCCCCGGCGTCGTCGATTGCAGATCGCCGTCGAGATCCGCCCCAAGTTCTGCCCGCCGGCCAATTCCGCCCACTGCTGCCCTCTCGCGCTCTCCCCCTTCATCGACGTCGTCGAGATCTACCGCGTCCCATCCAGATCCACCCGCCATCCAGATCTGCCGGCCAGATCCGCCCTCCGACCAGATTCGTCGGCCAGATTCGCGTCCCGTCCAGATCTGCCGGCCAGATCCGCCCTCCGTCCACATATGCCGGCTAGATCCGCCCTCCAACCAGATCAGGACGCCACCGACGAATAACGACGGTCGCCGTCCAGATTCGGCTCGTAGGTGCGTTACCCTCTGCTGTGCTTTACTTTTATCTTTCCCACTTTTCTATTCATCGACCATCGTCATGGCATCCAGGAAACTCGACGACTCTCGAGCACGCCAACGCCCCCGGTGACTGTCATCGCATGCCGCTGCGCCGCCCCCGGAGACTGTCGTCGCACCTGACCCAGATCCACCCGACCGCCCCGCCATCGACGCCCCTGGTGATTGTCATCGCATGCCGCTGCGCCGCCCCAGGAGACTGTCGTCGCACCTGACCCAGATCCACCCGACCGCCCCGCTGCCGTCGCCGAGATCCACCCGACTGCCCCGCCCCGTCGTCGCCGCCGAGATCCATTAGTAAATTTATTTATGTTAATCTATTAAGCAATCTATTAAGTAATTATTAATCTATTATTTCAGTTAATCACATAATTAAGCAATTTACTACATGATGAGTACATACTTCATTCATGTTTGATGATGCATGCGTTTATCATTTTCTTTCGCAGGCCCTGTAAATTTATCGTAGGCATGTCATCTTTTACTTCATGTCCTTCGAATGAATTAGATAGTCCTTATTGCGCATGTGAAGATAAAGCAATATTACAGACCTCATGGACAAACAATAATCCCGGCAAACGATTTTAGGGTTGCCCTCATTATCGGGTAAATAATAATGTAGCTTGTTCTTCATTTGTCGAGTAAATAATAATGTAGCTTGTTCTTCATTTGTCGAGTAAATAATAATGTAGCTTGTTCTTCATTTGTCGAAGTCGGTTGACTGATCAGATGCTATTCTTACAGGGTAGACGTCCGACTGAAGATTGTGGTTTTTTTCGGTGGTTCAATCCAACCCTGGATGACCAACATCGAAATATTTTAAGGAGGTTGCTCAATGAAGATGAAAAAGCTCAAAGACATAAATTAGATAAATACAGAGTCATTTTAATAGGATTGCTCGACAAAGGTGTGGCATATGAAAATGTGACGAGAAGAGATAAAATAGTGTACTTAGTTTATTGAAATGATAATATCATTTGTATTAGTTAAAATGAATGTTCTTTAGTTCCAACGTTTGTATTCGTATTGGACATGAAAATAGTGTACTTAGTTATTGGAATGTTGTATGAAAATCTGTTGGGAACTATTGGAAGTTATTGGAATGTTGTATGCAAATATGTTGGAAATGTTGTATGAAAATAGTGTATTGGAATGTTGTATGAAAATCTGTTTGAAGTTATTAGAATGTTGTATGAAAATCTATTGGAATGTTGTATGCAAATCTGTTGGGAATGTTGTATGAAAATAGTTTGAAGAATGTTAACATTATTTTTACTTAGTTTGAAGAATGTTGTATGAATTCGTGTTGTATGCAAATCTAAGGAAATTTAAGACAGTCCCCTACCTGATATGAAATATGACACAATCATGCAGTTTACAATTTAAGTATTTGCTTCATGATGTCCAGTAAACTAGCTTTATGATGATCACATGATCATTCGTGCTAATTGCAGTCTATAGTTTGCACTAAATCGGGCAAAAATTACAGAGTAACATTGCATCAAAAAACAATTTCAAATGGGAAATTTTCAGCCTCGGCTATGTAAGAGATAGATCTATTATATATCCTTGCATTGAATGACAGGTGACTGGTTAATGGTATGCAGTCCTATGATAACATACAACATCCAACAACATAGAAGATACAATAAAATGACAACATCCAGCAACATAGAACCATAAGTCTTACTAACAACATTCAGCCACATAGAACCATAAGCATCATAAAATGGTAACATACAACATCCAGTAACATAGAAGATACAATAAAATGACAACATCCAGCAACATAGAACCATAAGTCCAGCACATTCGTCACATAAGCAACATCGCCCTACATCCATAAGTGTTCAACCATATGAATGACCTTCATTCCCAGCACCCTGTGAAGTAAGTGAATAAAATTTAAATCAACTATAATGGACCAAGTTCGATTAATATGCATAGAAAAAGACTAAATTACGAACCTGCAATAATGGACACTTTCGTTTGTCATGTCCTTACTTCCCACAATTTCCGCAACTCCTCCTTCTGGAATCATTTTGTGACATTGAAACTTCCACGTCAAATTTAATCCTTGCAATATTCTTAGGCCTCCCCTTAGACTTCACACTAAGGGGGTCGCGTATCGTAAATTGTAACTCGTGCAAGTTTATGGAGCTTGGTTGGCTAAGTGATAGATCAGTAGTGCTAAATTGAGTTGTTTGAATTTGGCTTGTGCTTGCTCCACTTGCATCTATAGATTCATTCGGCACATGAATTGCACTCATTTTCAATATGAGATCATCTATAGTCGGCACCCCGCATTGTAAATGCGTTTGTGAAATGAGACCCATCGTTTGCACTTTCCAAACATTACTTTGCCAAGATAAGACTTGAATGGGTGATATGCTATCACCGGAAGTGGATTTAAAAGTATAAACATACTTTACATTGATTATCTTCCCTGTGATCTTGTGCTTATGTGAAGTTTGTTTTCTCATAGAAAACCCCACTAATTTAGCATACATGTTATAATACTTGTAAGCTTCTTCATCTGTGTCGAATAACATTCCAACATAAGATTTTGATAACTCATATCCTCTTACAAAATTAGCATTGTCTTCTTCAAATTTGTCATGTTCAACATAGTTTTTGTTCACCCATTCTTCTGTCAATTCTGCCATATTATTAACACTATTCTCACCATCCATTGTCTTGCTTGTCGAATATTGAAAATTATGAACAACCTAAAAAATACAAACAAAATCTCATTAGAAATTACAAACAAGGAACGATAATTATGTACAATATTACACATTGTTTCATCGATTCACAATTTTTTTGTCTTAAGATTATAACTCACATCAATTTAGTAATTATAATGTATTTGACTAGCTGCAATATGATTAAGTACTTCCATTAAATCCTTGTTTAACTTGATACAAGATGATCAACTACTTATAAGGTGATCAACTACTTACAGTTAACAAAATAGTGTAACTAATTACACGGTATCCACGGTGTTTTACACGATAATAACACTGTGTTTTACACGGTAATAAACTAATAATTACACGACGGGGGCGGTCGGGTGGATCTCGGCGGCGGTCGAGCGGATCTCGACGGCGGCGGCGGTCGGGTGGATATTGGCGGCGGCGGCGGCTTAGTGCGATGAGGGTCACTGGGGGCGGCGCGGCGAAGTGCGACGAGAGTCACCGGCGACGTGCGACGAGAGTCACCGGGGGCGGCGGAGTGCAACGAGAGTCACCAACGGCGTGCGACGAGAGTCACCGGGTTTCCTGGATGCGATGACGAGGGTCGATGAATAGAAGAGTGGGAAAAATATAAGTAAAGCATAATAGAGTGTAACGCACCTACGAGCCGGACGCGGATCTGGCCGGCGGACGGCTCTGGACGCAGATCTGTCCGGTACGTGGATCTGGCCGACGGACGGCTCTGGATGCGGATCTGGCCGCGCGGCGATGCGGATCTGGCCGGCGGACGGCTCTGGACGCGGATCTAGCCGGGCGACGACGCGGATCTGGCCGGCGGATGGCTCTGGACGCTGATCTGGCCGGGCGGTGACGCGGATCTGGCCGGGCAGCGACGCGAATCTGGCCGGGACGCGGATCTGACCGGGATGCGGATCTGGTGGGTGGATCTGGACGCGGATCTGCGGTCGACGCGCCTGGGAAGGGGGAGAAGCAACGCGAAAGGCGGGGTCGCGGCAGCAGGTGAGAGAGAGAAAGGTCGGCGAAAGGATGAAAAAAAATTACCATTGAGACTTTTATATCCGGTTATTTATCGAACCGCCCCCAGTTTGCTCGTGTCGCCGAACCGTTGCACGCATCCGAGCCGGGCGACACTTTCACTTGTTTTCTCCGGCTCGGATTCACGCCCGTCCGATCGGGGCCGAATTTAATGGGTGAAAATTCCCCATCTAAGTTGGGGGGACACCCATTAAATTCAAAAAAGAACTTGTACTTTATCTAATATAAATTTGAACGAGATCGGAGAAGCCAATTTTCTTCACTCGTGTTTACTTGTTTTTCACAAGTCACAACGTCCCTCCATTTCTTACCTTCTATCTATTCAAACGCATCAACCCGGTCAATCGAAAATTAATGGCTGAACAAACAGACGTTGACTAGGAGAAGCCATCCCTAATTTGATTAGATTAATTATGGTATTGTGTTTAAATAAAAGGTAGAATAAAATGAAAGAACTAAAAAAAATAATATTTCAATAAAGAAAATTAAAGAGGGATAGGAGGATGCTATTTGTTCTTTTTTGCTTTTTGAGTAAATAAAATATATATATTTTTTAGAATTGTAAAGCAAATACTTTTTCCTATTAAAGAAAAAAGAAATGTTTTCTGGGTAAAGCAAAAAAAATAATATTTATTTAGGACAATTAAAAATAGTAAAACAAGAAAAATGGCTAACGTAAAATATTTTTTGGACGAAGAAAAAATTGAATTAAGTAAATCAGATCAAAATTCTTCTATGTTTCCAGTTGCATATTTTTGTTAAATCTTCTCATATTATTGTGAATTTTTAATTACCTCGATAAGTTGTATATTTGTGTTATTATGATTAGTAGAGTTCGAGATAGTATTTTTTCACGCTTCCAAGTGTATTTAATATCTCATTCACCCAAACCGAGAGACTATCATCATATCATATATAAAAAACACTCCATAATAAATAAATTTAGACAAGTAAATAACAATGACTATGACATAGGAATTTGTGGAAGAAATTAAGGTGGAAAATATCTAAATAATTATTGAGGAGAGGGGGGAGGAAATTAATGTTTCGTTCCCCCGTGCGGCATGCACGTGCATGTATGATTTCCCAAGGGGGGTGGAACTTGGAAGACCAGACCAGCTAAGCTTCTCTTTGAAAAATGGGAGATGTTACATTTCCAACATCTCACTTCAAATTTCTACTCAGTGTTGTCATCATCTGATCGAACAACGTATCAAAAAAGTTTTTGTTTTAGATCAGACCAATCGAATCAATTAGATCGATTAATAATAAAATATTATTATTTAATATAATTTATTAAATTTAAACATGAAAATTAATGAAATAAAATCATAATATTTTAACTCTAAAAAGTAATACCAAAATAATCACCTTTACAGAAATGAGTAACTTACAAATTGTACCCACTCATTCATACACTCTTGATTTCGGCCTCTACAAGCTATAGCGGCGGCTATAGTAGCAGCAGCACCACTGGCCACGAGTGCAACCACGAGGCCCAAGACGATCTCTGCACGGCCTGAGCTCAAGTGTAACGCTCCGAGACCTATGTGACTTTAATGTGCTCAGAGTCGTTTCAAAGACGCTACTCAATTTTCTATAAAATATTTTTACAGAATAGAAATAATAAATGCGGAAGACTTTTCAATAATAATAGTTAATAATCTATAATATTCAAATAATTAAAATATCAATAAGTTCACAATTCTAATAAATGCGAAAATAATAAAAACTAGACAACTCAATTTAGAACATGTGCAACATATGTCTGTTACTGAGCATAGCCACCTGCAGAATCATACTCTATCAAAGCTCTCTCACATATACGGATTCAGGTACAGGAAAATATTCATAAGTATAAAAATCCTCAATACATAGGGTCTACTAAATAATCAACATGCTCAATCAAATATAAAATATAGTCAATGATGAGTCAATTGAGCAATCAATATGATAATCAATGAACAATATGACGATTTGTCAATATGAGCAACTAAATCAGGCTATGGTCAAAAGACCAAATCAATGGCGATAATAATTAATAATTGCCTGATCAATACGGCATTGTTCAATTAACAGTGGATCAATGATTCAATATAACAATAGGACAATAAAGTCAAAGATCAATAGAAAGGATCATGAAAAGGTCAAGTGACCGATCACTATTGATTTAACAATTAACGATATCAATGATGCTTGATCACTCCCCCACTATTCAATTAAACAATTTTTAATTCAATATCAATGATCATTGGTCAATAACAATTTCATTCGATTCAATGGACGGAGGCAATGCCAGTCAATGCCAATATCCAAGTGACCATGATCTATTCAATTTCAATCTAACTCAATTCGATTCGATTTTAATTCAATTTAATTTAATTTATAATGTTCGGAGTTATCCAATTCAATGAGGAACGGTCAGTCAATTAAGGGACACCATGCCACATTCATGTAGGTCAGTGGGGGATCAGTGCCACGGCAATGCCGATACAATTCAATGGGTTCGTGTATGGTGGGGGACGAGTGGCCATACACGGGACAGCCATAGCTTTTACACTATCTGCCACATTCAATTCAATTGGTCCCGGCTTAGTGGCAATCAGTAGACATGGGCCCAGTAGCTTTCGACTTTTATCTTGTTTACCTAAGATGTCTATATTTTAATAATTTAATTTAGGTGAAACAAGACCCAATCAGAAAGATTACTGGATCAGTATCATAATCAATTATAAGATTGGATATGATAACAAAATATTATCAAATATGATGACGATGAGATCCAACATGATGATGGTATGATCATATGATGTGTTAATATTATTACCAAGTATGATAAATAATATAATCAGACATGACAATGAAGAGCGATCAATAATAATATATTTAATATATCACAATATTAATAACAAGATCAATATAATTAGCAATTAAAATTACTAATAAATAAAAATCCAATAGATAATTACTAATATAATTAGTACTTCCGGATTCCCATCTTTTTTTTTTTCTTTTCTATTTCCATTCCCTGGTTGCCTAAGAAATGCAATAAAACAAATTCTTAAACATTCGAATCCCAAAAAATTTGGAACAAAACTTTACAACGCCTAATCTTTTCTTCTTCATATTTTATTTTATTTTCTACTTTCTTTCTCAGCGCCTTCACTGTCATTTTATTCCTTTCGTTTTATTTTTTTTCTCTCTCCTAATCACTCTGCGCCTTCATGTAATGTCCCCTTCTTTTTTACCATATCCCTTTTTCTCTCTCTCCATGATTTAGGCGTAACTCCCTTTATTTTTCTTTTATATCCCCTCATTCTCTCTCCACATTAAACTCACGGAAGGTACTTTTATTTATTCCTTCGATAATCCTTCAACTCAAAGTCTTTTGCACGAATTTTCTTCGGCGCAAAAATCTAGTTGGCCGAACTCTTTTTTTTCCTTCGAATAATCTTTTCTTTACTTCGACCACGAAGTAGTTTTTTTTTTCTTAAACCATCACGGTACATTTTTCAATCTAGCAGTAGCAATTCCAATAAAAAGAAATAATCAAAGAACCTAGGAATCCCCCTACGTACCTAGTTTCACGCCTCGTCGTTTGACGTTGAATCACGTCTTGCCGTCACCTCGACATCACGCCTCTGCCACCGGACATCAAGAACTAAAAAGAACGAAATTTCTTTGACGGCTGACCCTAAAAATTTATTTATAGGGCTTGATCCTTATTTTCCAATCCATCTATAACTTTCAACCCCAATTAAATTTAATCTTTTAATTAATCTCTTTTAACAATTCTAATTTATTTTAATATTTAAATAATTCCGAATTTAATTAAATAATTTCATAATACATCTTATCCATAATTAAACTCCTTTTCCTATTATCCTTTATTTTCGGAATTATTAATTATAATAATACTAATGACCATATATTTTTTTAAAATGATAAAATATTCATTTATTAAATCCTGAAAAATCAAGGTCGTTACAGCAAAGTCATTGAGAGCGCTGGCAGCCGGCACTGCTGTCGGAGAGAGCCAGAGACCTCCCGCCTGCTCACTGCCGTTCGCGTCATGCAGAGACACTACTCGAGTGCAAGAGTCAGAGGACCTCAGTGGCGTGCCTGTGCCACCACGAACGTGAGCAGCCGGCAGCGCACAGAGCTCCTGAGTCCGCCTGCCTCACCACTGCTCGTGTCGGCCCTTGCGACGCGTGGCACTTGCGGAAGCGGCATATGCAACTAGCAAATGAGCAATGCGAATGGTCAAAGATGGTTGGACGGCCGGAGATCGTGGACGAGGAAGATGAGAAGGAAGGAAAATGAAAGTAAATAGAAGATATCATTTACTGTTTTTTTTTTCTTTGGAACTTCGCAAGGATCATCGATGCCCGACCGCCAGTAAGGATCATTCGACTTCGTCGCTGCGGGGGTTGCATGTGTCAACCATCTCAATAGGGGCGCTGATCGCCACCGGATAGAGATTTTTTATTAGCCATCGGTTTTGCCTTTTTCTTTTGGTTGTGGGTTGCCTTTTGGTCCGTCAGCGCAGTTTTTTTTTCTAGGCTTGATCCGATTTTTGACCGATTCAATCTAGTCCAATGAGGTTTCCAATTTTGGGCCTTGGAATGAGTCGTGTTGTCATTCGGTTCGGTCATGACAACACTGGTTCTAATACAAGTACTATGTATACTTCTATGATCATATATTATGCTCCTAAAATATTTCATGAATTTGATAACAAAATTTTAACAAAAAAATTTATCCCATCTCTTTGAATTTTGGGTGTGTGTTAACAAAAACTACTTAACTATAGGTAAGAATAAAGATTTTGTCAATGAAATTTGTATAGGCGTTTGGAATAAGAATAATATAAGAATAAGCGACTTTAGTTTCCAAACATGTTAAGAAAATAGGATGGATTAATTATTTAGCTAAAAACAATAATTATACATAAATGTTTAAAAAGGTGAGTTAACTATTCTAGGAAACATAATCAATAATCATCTATGTTTATCTAATTCATGCTCAAACGTATCGCCTTTTTTCTTATTTTTGAATAAGATGAAGAATAACAAACTTACTTGAATAATAATTTCTATCCCATGGACATTAACATTCTTAAAAATATAGTCATAAAAAGATCTTCGTGATTTGAAATTAATGATATATATATGTATATTATAACACCCAAAAAATAAATAAATAAATAAATGGATAAGATCAAATAGAATGTGTCAGCAATGGACAACTATGAGTGGATAAGGCTCTAGCTAAGACACTCCTATAAGAAGGGCCTCCTCCTTGGACAGTCATCTTCCATTTCTTTTGCCTCCTTATCATCAAGTATGCTGCCCCTTACCTTCTTCTCCAACCGGATTGCCTCATAGGTGGGGAACGATAAGGGGAGGACGACCGCCGGTGACCGGAAGAATTTCGTGCAAGGATCGACCAAGGAGAGAGGTGGGTGAACTCGAAATCCCTCTGCATAATCTAAATAGAATTAATCCAGAATGATTTCTGTGCCCAATCGTATGAAATGTTCTTGGTTGTATGGAAACATTGGAAGAAATGTTTGGATTGATAGTGTTCTTGCTGTTTGATCCCTAATTTGTGATTCTTTGCGACTAAGGATGTGTTTGTCTCATTACTCCATGTCTAGACGATTGTTGGTAAGCTGTGATTGCATTTAAGATTGAAAATCCCTGAAGTTTCGACCTCTGCTCGATTTCTATTTTACGTCGGCCGATCGACCGATCTAGAGATATCGGTTGACCGGTATGTCAAAGATCGATCGTCGGTTGACCGACCATTCCTTTCGAGCAGCATAGTTCGGCCGACCAACCTGTCGAGACCATTGTACAGACCCAGCACTATCATGATCATGATTCCTTTCGAGCAGCATAGTTTCGACCCAGCACTATAGTTCGTCAGATTTTATTTTATTTGCTGATTGATCTAGATTCCTTTTATGATTATGATATGCTATTCCCTATTGATTGAATTATTGTATGATTGAATCATTTGTTTTATCATTGATCTGTCCAGTGATACAATCCTCTTATAGAATGAAAGAACGATGAATGTATAAAGCGATTAATTAAGAAAGATGAAAAGATAAAAGAGAGGGTGATCAGCCAATGCTAAGTGCTATAGTGAAGGGTCGCTCCCTTAGCCATGGCTTGATCACCCATAGGCTGCACAAGATTGTATTATTTTGCTCGGTATAAAATTCCAAAAGTTAAAGACACCTAAAATTACTAAGACTATGAAAAAGTACAAGGATAAAGAGTATGTATAAATGATATGAGTATGATGATGATAAGTGAAGTATGATTATTAAGTCAGCATGGTTATTGTAATATTTCATGATTATATGATCTATGATCTCTTTTATCCATTGATATCTCAAATCGAATGATCTTATGCTCTCTATCTGATCTTGATATAAGTGATTACTGATTCTGATTAATTCTGTTTATTGTTATGCATTGTGTACTACATTATTTTTCCACTAGGCTGTATAGTTTACGGGAGGATCTCCTCCCCTGTGTTGATTTTCACAGGGTCAGATCAATGATGGAGTTGAGATCGTGTGCCAAGACCAGCTCGAGCGATAATAAAGCACATGAATTGGCCTAATTATCCTTTTCTTTATTTTTCCACATTTATGAACTTAGATGTAATTCAGATGTGATTTTTATTATGGAGACTTTGTAGTACTTTGAGACTTCTGTTATTTTGATATTCTATTTTTCTCTTTATTTCAATTGTTGACATATCACTGCGTTAATGGAGTTTTGATCAATCTTTAGTCAAAGTTATAATTTTTCGTAGCGCCTTCAGAGAGATCCTCGCCACGTGGCGTTGGTAGATTTGGTGGCGTTACATATATTCTTAATTTTAACATTAACGATTGGGATACAACTTAAATAACTTTTAACTTAAAATGTTCGCTTTTTTTAGTATCACATCTCAGTCATTATTCTAACCAAACGTAAACGCATAATGTTCTAGCATTTGGGACCTTAAAGTTAACTATTTTGATAAACTCCTTAATTATTTGGAATAAATAATCCTAGGAAGATATTAAATATTATGCGAAATGTTTCTACACATGTAGAACCTTTTTTTAATCTTAACATAATTGGTTGAAATAAAACTTAATTTCAAACTAATGTGAGGTTCATTTTTTTTGTCACATCTCTCAATCATTGATATTTTTAATCAAGGCTTCATATGTTTGAATTTTTTAGCAAAAAAATACTCCACATGATTTTTATTCTCGTCCGATGAATTACTTATTCTTTTTATTTTAAATTTTGATCACATATTATTATAAATAAACAAAGCAAAAGTTAGAAAAGTGAATATATATAAAGAAGATGAGGTAAAATTAAGAGTAATTTGTAAAACATTTCAAATAATAAAGAAAATACATTTAAATGATATTTATTTATTAATAAAATATTTAATTTTTTAAAAAAATATTGAAGAAATATTTTCATTAGAATGTATTTTAAGCAACCGATAATGTAGAAAGCTACTTCTTCTACTTACTATTTAAATTATGAGTGAAGTGATAATTAAAATTATCAATGATTAGTTATAATAAGATAATATGGTTGATCATAGTATTTTAAACAACATAACACATAATCTATTTACATTACCTCAGTGTAAACATTAAAAATTTTATCAACCATCATTAACCTTTTTACTTATCCATTAAAGTAATTATTTTTAATCAAGAATATCTTTTCTTATCCCTTCAGAATAACTAAGCTTGTAAATAATACTTACATGTGGAGTAAAATTAACTTCTACTACCAAAGGACCCTAAAAATATAACACTGTGCATTGGCAGTCATTAACTCGTATGAGAACTTTCAAGTATGACTTTTACAATTCATTATAATACTTGCATGTGGAGTAAAATTAACTTCTACTACCAAAGGACCCTAAAAATATAACACTGTGCATTGGCAGTCATTAACTCGTATGAGAACTTTCAAGTATGACTTTTACAATTTAACTAAGTCTTCCAATACTCATCCAATATCTTTCATTATAAAATAAAATAGCCGATTGAACTAGGCCTGAACAAACCCGGGACTAGGTCCGGGTCTAAGCGGACCCGATCCCGACCCGAATCATGTCGAGTCAAAATTTTTCAACCCGGTACCGAACCCGGACCCGACCGGGTCAGACCCAACAATTCAGGAATTTGACTGGGTTTGAGGCCGAAAATCACTATGGCAATCGATCTGGCGCAGTGGTCAGTGTCGAGAGACAGGGGAGGGGAAGGGCAGACGAAGCCGGGATCGCTGTCGTTCGCATGCGCCAAAATCGTCCGCCATCATCCTCCAGAAGTAGATCCCACCATCAGGCATCAGATCACAACCGCTAGGCATCGGATAGTGGCCGCCAAACGACTGACACTCGCGATCGATGCCGACAGCCACGATGCGGCGCTTGGGGACCGAATCGGCTCACATGGCGGCCGATCAACACTTGGCAGCCACGATCCGGCACATGGCAGCTGGATCTAGACACTGGCGGCCAGATCGACTCACCCGGTGGTCGATCCGGCAAGTGAGCCAATTCGGCACTTGGTGGCCATGATTCGACGTCTGGCAGCCGGATTGGCCGTCAGCTACCACGATTCGGCACCTGGTAGCCAGATCTGACCACTGACGATCGGATCGGCTCACCTGATGGCCGATCCAGCGTTTGGTAGCCGGATCATGGCAGATGATGGTTGATCCGGCCATCAAATTGCCACGATCCGATTCGGCCACTAGGTGAGCCGATCCGACCGCTAGTGGCCAGATCACTAGCGATCACGATCCGGCTCTGGCCGTTCGATGCTTGGCGGCCGGAGTAGAGAGAGGGAGTCAGGAGAGGGGGGCGGCTAGAGTCAGGAGAGCTGTGTGTCATGATCCGAAGTTACTAGTATAGAAACTTGAGCGCGATCGGCCTTGGAACCTTTCAGCACGACGCACCAAGTAGCATGACCGGACGTCCTCTCGACGACCGCACAAACACGCAGCAGAAAGATGAAAGTAGAGGAGACAAGACACAAGGAAAAAAACTTAGAGTTGTGGGGGAAAGCTAGTATTTCGACTTCAACAGGATCTCGATCACTACTCCGATCGAATAATTACAAAAAGCCGACCCTATGGGTCTATTTATACATGAAAGGGGAGAGCTACAACATTAACTCCCTCCTTATATGGCTGAGATTCTAGGGATTCTTTCGATCTCCCTATTGATATCTTGTGATCATCCTCGTTGATTCTCTCAGTTGATATCACGGGATCTCCTACTCGATTCCTTGGTTGATCTCTTGAGATTTTCTCCTCGATTCCCTTGCTTTACAAAGTCCTTTTAGTTTGCGCAGGATCTCTCCAAGATCCCTTCTGACCAGAATCCGCCTGGAATGATCTCACGATCAGTCCTTGATCCTTTGGATCCATCTCGATCATCTCGGATCATGTTTGGTGCTAGGATATCCTCCACAAGATCCTTCCCTAATTTCCTTAAGATCCTCCACGATCTTCTCCTTAAGATCGCACCTGGAATAATCCTCCTGATTATTCCGAATCTCCTCGAAATCTTCAGCTGGGATGATCCTTCTGACCATCCAGATTTGTTGGGATAAGGTGATTGGCCGGATCCTCCTTGATCTTGTCCGGATATGGTATGCCTCACCATATCTTCTAGTTGCCATCTTCATTCTGCGAGTAACCAAGAACGATCACTCGTGACCAGCTGTACATCTCGACAACTACCATCTTCTTGGATATTTTGGGATGGCCATATTTGGCTTGGGACGAAATCACCCCTCCGCTGCTCAGGTGCGCGCCGCACTGCACTGCCACCACTGCCAACTGGGCATAATGCCAAAGTGCACATTTAGCCAAAGTGGGCGCCGCATGCGTCCCAGCTTTGTTTGCCGCATCGTCCCACACTCGTCCTATGACATGGCTGAAGAATGGGGCGTGACATCCTCCCCCATTCAACTACGTCATCGTCCTCGACGACGTTCGACCTCCAGGTGTGGTTGTATCTCACGTCCACCTCTGTCTTTACCTGGCTTGAAGGAATAACTTGGAGAGCCCCTGCTTGAACATCTCCTTAGCGTGGCACCTTGCTGTTCCAAGGTGTCACAATCGTCACCATCAGTCATTGTTCCTTGAACCATGGGGAGCACCGCCTCTCGCGCACGCCCCGGGATAAGAATCGCACATCGAGTCCCCGCGCCCTTCTGTTTGAAAAGTGGTCGACATCTCGGTCTCCTCCAAACTTCGCCAAACTGTGAAGTGCGTCCACCTCACTACTCGACTAGGCTTGCATGTTCCTTCGGTGCTTGACTTCTTCCTTCATGATCCTGGGTATGGCCGCCTGTCATCGTCCCAAAATCGCCTTCGTAGACAGCCCATTGAGGCCTGCTCGTCCTCATCCATTAGGAAGTTCCTCACGATTCCCTTTGCCAACTTTGGTTGAAAATCCTCCTCTCAAGGTCTCCACACTTGGGGCGGTCATCGTTAGCTTCGGCCACATTGCGCCCGATCCGGGCCTTAGGGAGTTGGATCCCTCAACGAAACCTCCCATGTCGGATCAGACCATAGGAATCTCTTCAACTTGGCCACCTCATCGTTAGGTCAAGATCTCAAATCTCTGTCGTCGGGTCACTCATTGGGGTTGTTCGGACAATCCCGTTGGAGATGGGGACCATCAAATGCCCAACATTTGAACCCCTGTCATCACAGATGCTTTCATCCTTTGCCATCCCGATCAGTGACCTTCATGTCATGTGAGGCCGCCGAGCTTGCATCATCAAGCTCATCCCACGCCATCCGACTCTTCTGGATGTACTCCTCGATGTAGGCTCTTTTCTTTGTGATCTCTTCCTCCACGAAGATGATTCGATCATTGAGTCTCTTCTCCGACCGCGCCACTTCTTTGGCCATCGCGCCTCTGAACTTCGCTTCACATGAGCGAATGGTGGGTCTTTCGAGCCTCAGCACTCGAACAAATAGGTCGTTCACATTTCTCTAGTACTCGCGAGGAACCTTCTCTTCGACCCGCTCAGTCACAGAGTCATGTCCGTAAGTCTCCTTCATCAAGATTGTTGCCAATGTGTGTGACTTGGGCAAGGCCCGAGTCATTGGTACTTCATGTCGTCCTCCTTGTAACACCAACCAAAGACATTCACGGGTTAGCGTTACCTTCTCAAAAGTGTCAATGAAGTCCATGCTGAGAACAAGACGATGATCGTCCAGCTCGACGACTGTCAAGTTGAGAGTGTCTTCCCATGTTCTGATCCGCATTGGAACATCTCTGGCTTTGCCGAGGATGGACTGGGATACTGTGTTCACTGTCTTCTCAAGACCCGATTCCTTGATGTATGAAACGTCCAGGCGCGCCACCTCTTGTGCCGCCAAGAAGTTGTGTCACCCCTATATCAATCAGGGCGGTCGTCATGGAGCTCTTCACTTCGACCTCTGCGAACATCAGGCCCCCGTGGCCTACTTTTTGTCCCCGGTGGGGATGGTCGCACTCAATCACGAAGTGCGGACCTTCACAGACGTAGTACCGCACGATCTTCTTGGGGTCTCCTTTGGTCGAAGCTGTTCCCTTCGTGTCACCTCTCTTGCCATCGTTCTTCTTTTCGGCAAAGCGTCCCTTCTCGTCTGCCTTCTTCGTGGTCTTTTCTGTCTGGGGCTATGGAGGAGTCAACCTAGCTCTACGTTCTCCTAAAAGACCTCAAGCCTTGGGCGGTTCAAGAGATCAAGAGGCAAAAAGTAGCGATCATGAAGGAGGCTTTGGTTGTGGCCGAAGCTTTGGCGAAGTTTTCGGCCAACTGTGGTCCTGGCGCGGCAACCAAGGCCTCGAAGAAGGCGGACGCGAAGAGACACTTTGTCGGAAAGAAGAACGACGGCAAGAGAGGTGTTCAAGCAGGGGCTTCTCCGAGTTATTTCTTCAAGCAAAGAGAAGACATAAGTGGTCGTGAGATGGAACCACACTTGGAGGTTGAACGTCACCGAGGACGGCGACGTGGTTTGGTGAGGAAGGATGTCACACCCCATTCTTCAGCCATGTCCCAGGACGAGCATGGGATGATGTGGTAGACAAAGCTGGGATGTAGGCGGCACTTACTTTGGCATAATGCACACTTTGGCCTTAAGTTCCTAGTTTAGAAACTTGAGCGCGACTGGCCTTGGAACCTTTCAACATGACACACCAAGCAGCCTAGCCGGACGTCCTCTCGACGATCGCACAAACATGCAACAAAAAGATGAAAGTGGAGGAGACAAGACACAAGGAAAAGAACTCGGAGTTATGGGGGAAAGCTGATATATTCGACTTCAATGGGGTCTCGATCACTACTCTGATCAATTGATTACAAAAGCCGACCCTATGGGTCTATTTATACATGAATGGGGAGAGCTACAACATCAACTCCCTCCTGATATGGCCGAAATTCTAAGGATCCTCTCGATCTCCCTATTGATATCTTAAGATCATCCTCCTTGATTCTCTTAGCTGGTATCACGGGATCTCTTACTCGATTTCTTGGCTGATCTCGTGGGGTTTCCTCCTCGTTTCCCTTGCCTTGCAAAACCCCTTAGTTGGCGTAGGATCTTCTATTCAAGTTTCCTTTTGATCTTCTCACCAGAATCTGCCTGGAATGATCCTTACGATCAGTCCTTGATCCTCTCGATCATCTCGGATCATATTTGGTGCTAGGATTTCCTCCACAAGATCCTTTCCTGATTTCCTCAAGATCCTGCATGATCTTCTCCTCGGGATCGCACCTGAAATAATCCTCTTGATTATTCCAAATCTCATCGAGATCTTCAGCTGAGATGATCCTCCTGATCATTCAGATTTGTTGGGATAAGGTGACTGGCCGGATCCTCCTTGATCTTGGGCAGATATGGTGCGCCTCACCATATCTTCTAGTTGTCATCTTCATCCTGCGAGTAACCAACAATGATCACTCATGGACAGTTATCCATCTTGACACCTACCATCTTCGTCGAAACTTTGGGATGGCCAGATTTGTCTTGGGATGAAATCGCCCCTTCGCTGCCCAGGTGCGTGCCGCATTGCACTGCCGCTGCTGCCAAATTGAGCATAATGCGAAAGTGCGCAAAATGCCAAAGTGCACATTCTGCCAAAGTGGGCGCCGCCTGCATCCAACTTTGACTGCCCCATCGTCCCACGCTCATCTTAGGATGTGGCTAAAGAATGGGGCATGACACGTGAGAGTCGCCGCTGTGTGAGAGAGAGGGAGAGGGCGAGACTCGAGAGAGAGAAAGTGAGATGATGAAATGAAAAGAGAGAGATGAGATTGGATTTATATATTAATAACCCGGGTCGGGTATCTGCACTACAAATCCGGTCCTGACCTGGAACCCGATGGGTTTTTTTATCAATTAGACTCGGACCCGATCTGAGTTTAGTTCGGGCCGAGTTATTTACCCGATATGCCGTGCTCAGGCCTAGATTGAACAAGGAACAAAAGCATGGTTTCGGCAATGATTTGAATATCTAAATGTGTACTTTTCTATTTAGTTGAATTTAAGTTGAAAGAGATTACAGAGAAAAGTCATCTTTTTCCCTCTATTTTCCTTCAAAATCTTCATTTTACTTTAAGATAAATATATATATAACATACATTGTCATATTTAATCATATAAATTATATATATATAACAAATAAAACCATTTAAATATAATTATCATTTAATTAGCATTCATTTCATTTCTTTCTCTTTAATTATGTCAATTAAATAAGAATAATTACTTCCATTTTCTCCTTCATAATCCTCTCTCTGCCCTTCTTTACCTTCTCTTTTGGAACTTTGAACCAAACAAGATCTAAATTTTAATATTTAAGAAAGTTAAGTAGTAATAATTATTCAATGAGAAAAAATATGAGCTAACTTTTTCATGTTTTGTTTTAGTATTCAATTGTTTTTTTCATGATGAAGGAATCAGTCTGGATTATGAGTAAAGATTGATGAGTTAGCTAGTGACTCATTAGATATGAGTTCACGGAATGAAATAGGTTAATTTAATTATTATCAATTCGTTATTTAAATAAAATTTATAATGTGTTGGTTAGGATGAATTAAGTTAGTCAAATCTTTTTATTATATTTGAGTAGATATAGTATTTTAATTTAATTAATAAAGAAATAAAAAGATAAGATGAGCGTATAAACATTTTTTAATCTATAAAAATATTAATCTGATTTTTTTATTTGAAATTGTGTTATGATTTTAGAAGCACCAACACAACCTTATTTATCTTTGAAAAACAATGATATCAAAATATCACATTGATTTGCTAAGGCAATTCCAACAAACTAAATTTAGGTTATTTTTGCAGATTCGAATTATGAACTTATTTGTGTCTATCCACGACTTTCGAATATTTTGTTGACCCTCCAATTATATCATCTTTTCCATTTAAGTCCATTCGTCAACTGCTCACAATTTATCGATTATTTTTTATTTATAAAATAACCAAATTGCCCTTCCTTCATATCTTTTAATATTAAAAAAGATAAAATAATATATTATAAAAATTAAAAATATTAGAGGGGAGAAGTCAAGGGAGGCGTTGCCTCCTTACGATCTCGTGGTCGGTGACGAGATCACAACGAGGGCCTGCAATCTCATTGCCAGTGATGAGATCATCTCGTCGCCACAAAGGAGGGGCGTTCCCCCCCTCCCCCTCCCCCCCCCCCCCCCCCACACACACACGATTTCATCGTCGATGCCGGAGTTAGCAAGTCGGTGGTATCGCCGAGGGGGCGCCCCCTACGATCTCGTTGCCGTCGACTTGATCACAGAGGAGGGGCATCCCTCCTCCCCCGCGATCTCGTCGCCACATAGGAGGGGCATCCCCCCTCCCCCGCGATCTCATAATCGGTGTCGGAGATAGCAGGTCGGGGAGATCGCCGAGGGGGGCGCCCCCTTGTGATACAAGGGATAGGAGGGAAAGACAATTTGGTCATTTTATAAATAAAAGATAAAAAAATTATGAGAAATATGAAAATTAATGAGAAAGTTGACAATGGTTGATGGATGAACTTAAGTGGAAAAGATGGTATAATTCAGGGGTCAGCGGAACATTCGAAAGTCGTAGACAAACATGAAAAAAGTTCATAATTAGGAGGATTAGCGGAAAAACCCCTAAATTTATCCTATCCTCGGTCCATCTAAACAAAACCTGACGTTCTATGTACCATGTCACTTTTAAAAAAAGGGTTCAATGTTAGTGTAGATTTTGTAAATCAACTTTTTAAAGTAAGTTATAAGGTATACATTAACATTTTTTAAGTTGTAAGGTACACATTGGTAATTTTATTTTTTGAGTATTTACACTTTATTTATAAAAAATAACAACTTACTTGAAAATAACTGATTTATATCATGTAGATCTTCGCCTTCGTTAAACCCTTAAAAAAAACCTATCCATACAACTATCAAATAGTAAAAACCAGAAACCGCCGCGATTGAATTTGAAATATTTTTGTGACAGTGAGATAATTAAGCTCATTTATGATAAACGATTTATCTATCAGGTCCTTGTGCTGTCAAATTCCTGTGTGGAATATACCAGGAATATTTGACATATAAAGAAATAGTTCTCCTTGGTTCACAAAGAAATAATAAAGAACCACAAGACAATTCCAAAGTTGGTACTTTGTATGTTCTCGTAGTGGACCCTGTTGATTCGTGTGGCACAATGGAAGCGATTTTGGTGCCGGTTGATATCAACCAATCAACCCTACCTTACTTTGGCAATAGTCATATATATTTATTTATTTATTGAGGGGGTAAATCTACTCAAACATCCGTATCTTATTACCTCAAGGCTAAATGAATAGAGAGGTAAATATAAAATAGGGGAGCTATTTTTTTAGTGCCTTCGACTCATAATCTAACTCTAAAACCAATCAACGTTCTCACTTCGGAATTTGATCAAGTTGAGTTTGTTAACTCTAAAACCAATCCATCATTCTTGCAAACTAATAGTAATATGAGCAATTATCAATAGTCAATCCTCCTGTCCGTGGCGCATTAGGAGTAGCGTTAACGAAATTTAGGCTACTTTGTGCAAAATTATCAAATTTTATCTGTAAACATATCAGTCGGAATGCTAATTTTGAAGCCGACATGTTAAAGTCTTTTGATAGGTGATCGAATACGGATCAATTTTTTTGAAAGATTCCTCACGTCCGAGGTTTCTCAAAAATTTGTTCGTGAACACCATGACTTCGGCTGCTTAATGCAATCTTTTCTAAACATTTGATTCATGCCGTAATTTTGCTAACAAAACTCAAAAGGCTAAAGGATGATATATTATATCTTGCTCATTATGTGAATATTATAAACATATATAATATTGAATTTGATATATGCAATAGTTCTACCAAGCCTTATATAAAAGAAGTTTGATGGTGGTATACATATTTGTATACATGCCGGAAAGGACGTGCGGTGGTGCAAAGGAAAGGAGATTGATGAGTGGCCATCAAAAGTTGGAAAAAAAAAAAGGGAAAAAGACGACGTGTTCCTTTTTGGCAAGGGATTTAATTAATAAGATAAGAACAATGAAACGAACACCACGTCTCATGCACACGTTCGGAGAGCCGGCACAATTTTTAATTGAGTCCGGCGTGCATGCGTGGCCATCATCATGTCATGTCATATGAAGCCACGGACGGCTAAAATTGCTCTAAATTCTACTTTTTGGCCCTGACATCGTGATGTGTGAGTGGTGTCTCATACTTAAAAGTTTTCCAAACTTTTTCATATATATATATATATATATTGCTAAAAAGGAAGTGGAGAAAAAGAGAATGTGATGATTCAGGATTGAAATAATTTTTTGAGTTGTTCCCGCCGATTTTTTCTAAAAGCATACGTAAAAAAAGCACATAATTAAAATATTAATGTTTGTTTTTTTCGTATGAATTTTCTTGCTAAAATAAGGAAAATTATTATTATTCTAATATGGGATTTAATTTCAGTACCAATAATTTACGAGAAATTTTTTGGCAGAATGTTATGCCTTTATATATGTATTTAGTTGTATAAGTTGTGGTAAAATATTTCATTATTCTTTCAAAATGTGAATTGCAACTCATCTATCTAGCAATGGTCTTTTTATTAATAACATCTCCCTGGCTATCAGACACATGAAAAAAAGTTAACATTGTATAAAATATTTTCTCATACAAATACAACTTAATTAAAAAAATCTGAAAGTTTAGTTCCTTAAACAAACACATTTATTGATATATAATAGTGTTTCTAATTATGTAGGTGTCAAACGTTTTTTAAGCGCATTTTAAACAATTTTAACATTAAATATAATTTTATATTTTTCTTCGTCAATAGTTCAAAAGATTATTGATAATAAAAAAGTAATTTTATAACATAAAAAGCTATAAAAAATAATTATATCTATTATGAAAAATAATAATGTGCATAAATTCGTAAAATATTAAAAAATAATGAATATAATTATTAATGATTTGGATTACGTTTTTATTATTATCAATGATCTCATAAACTATTAACAAAGAAATATATCAAAAAATGAAAAAAAATTAAATGTAAAATCGTTCGACAAGCGTTTCACACAAAAGTAATTGACATCTACATTAAACTCATAATATCAGTTAATAAAGTCAATAATATAATAGAATAAGTCATGTGCAAGTAGGCGTTCAGTGGACATTAAACAAAAAGTCAATAATAGCATTGACCAAAATTATTGTGCAGACATATAAATTAGACAATTAAAATATCGATCAATTGAGTATTAGTCATTTATTAATTGGTAAGTTCATCTTTCTATTATATATAAGTTCTAGAGAATATAAAAAAATATGGCCACCACAAGAAGAATCTTTTAGTTCTAATTATGCACGATTGATGGGCGACTCCAAAAACTCAATAATAATAACTATTATTATTTGTCTTCATCATACAACACTCATTTAATGGCTTTTCACATTGAACAAATGAATATATAGTAATATTTAAGATGTTTGTACTTTGACTCCCATTAATTGCATATAATATTAATCTTACATTTAATAAATAAATTTATTTCTATTTACAAAAGAGAGCGACATCTTTATTGAAGTATTTAAGATAGTTCGGGAAAAAGGAGCAACACATGCACTGGACATAATCTGACTTTACTAACGATAAAAACTACTTAATATATTTTAAATGAATTTAATATTAATGTTCTCTATCTCACCTTATTCTTTATCTTTTACATCATCAGATTTTTTAAATATTTTATCATTATTGGATGAAAATACGATGATGAAGACGATAAAAAAACAAGCTAAGATATGAACACATATATTTTTTCCATCTTAAACTAATATAATAAATTTGATCAAATAAAGTAATATTTAAATTCCAACCAAATTAGCTCTCCGAAAATAGTAGTTTTGGCGTGACTAATTACTTTTACCGTATCGAGGATATAAAGCGATTAAAGATAATTCCAAAACTAAATGCCACGTATGCCACGTAATAGTTTCATGCTCTTGTCACCTTATTACACGATACTTTATATGAATTTAGATCGTATTAAACCTTACATCTAATTATGTGGAATGAGACCAAAGAAAATTTATATAGAAAGAAAGAAAGAAGCTTGAGGGAATAGAGGAAGTTTCCTAAAAGGCGACCCAATTTTGATAGTTATATTTAACCAACGACGGATACTTCAAGGAAGGCTCGTGATATCAAGAACATGGAGAATTAATTACGAAATATATTTTTAGGTGCTCGATAAATATAATTAATTGTCAATTTTACATTGCACATGATGAGATATTTATTGATTTGTATACTTCATCAGCTTTTGCAATGATGATGAATGGTAACGTCAGACTTTAGCTACCTATTTCTCCTTTCTCTATTTTTTATGTTTTACGGCAAATTAATAATTATGAATATACTTGTTTACGTACATCAACAAGTTTATTTTGTCTTCGTGTATATCATACGAAACGTCACCATAGGACATAGCTCGAATAAAAAAAAAAATGGGTGTGCCCCCCGCTTTGAGTGATTGCTTCTAAGCATTTAAAATAGAAGGATCTTTTTGAGTGATTACTTTTAATAAATGTTGAGTTCAAGGAATATGTTGTAATATATGAAATGGATCTCTAATTTATTGACCAAACACCCACAACTTCCTTTTGCTATGTGCTGACAACGGAAGGGAAAAAAAATTGATGCATTTTTAGGAGCTAATTTTTCATTAATTCCGCATTTACAAGTTCAAATGCATTTTCATTTACGGACGAGGACTCGTACAAAGTTTGACCAGTATGATCAGTTGGGTTAAATTTGTTGGATTGTTTTTAATGCTGGATGGAAGGGTAATAAATTTAAGTTCAGAAATAAAGTAAAATAATTATTTTGCTTTTCATTCGAAAATGGAGTTAGTTAGATATTAAAATTTTGGATTTAAGGAATGCGTGGATTCAAAATAGATCCACATATATGGACCCATTATTGATTTATAAATCAATCATGATCTTTGATAAATATTTTTTAAAATGAGTTTATCATAAATTTATTACTATCATTGATCTATAAATTAATGGTGATCCATATATGTGAACCTGTCTTGGGTCCACGCAATCTTTAGTCCCTAAAAATTTTGAGCCATAAAAGTATAATCTAACAGATTAATCTGTCGTGGAGATATAATCATCATGTGAACATATATATATGGATGTTAGTTTTCATGCTTATGACATCCTTATTGTACCTTGAAAAAAAAATCTAAAAATGAAGAACTTTGTTGAGAGTATAATATAGGATGTTCTTAGGCCCGTTTGGCATAGAGATTAGACTAAAATAGAATCCTTAATTTCAGAATTTCATCCAAATAGCTACAAATTCATTTGTGGTCTCACATCTCATTATTACAAAAAATGTTGAATTTTGTATTATTTATCTCTGGGCTGCATTTGACAAGTGGAACTAAAGTTTTTTCGAATTCTAATGAATAGTTTGATTTGATAGATTAATTTGAGGTGTGTTTGGATAGAATAGAAATTAATAATGAGGAATCAAGAAGGTGATGTGATGAATTAATTTTTGATATATTTTGAATTAAAAATAAATATTATAAATAGAAAATATAATATTATTAATAAATAAAAATATAAATTATAATTTTTTACTAAAAATGGTTAAAAAAATATATTATTTAAATATAAAAAATTTTAAATTTTTAATAATTTATATTTAATGAAATATTGAAATTTTTAATGAAATAATAGGTAATAAATATTATTATATTAATTATTTATTATTCATATTTTACACATAAATAAATTATTATATATAAGATAGCTAAAAAGAAGAAAAAACTAAAAGAAAAAATAGTTTGCAAAATTAAAAAAAGGTCACATCGTTTAAAAAAAAAGAACCATCAGCTGGTTCTACCAACCAGCTGGGCGAAACTAGGGTCACGTGACTTTGATTCCGTCGTATTTTATTGCAGCTTGATTCCACCTCGAAAATCAGACCGCATCACATTGTTTGGGAATTCAGGTGGAGCCGGTTCCACCTGGTACTAGTTGCCAAATGCAACCTTAGGGTCATTTGATATATTATCGATTTAATTTATCGATAACGTAGATCACCACTTAAATAGATTATGATTTCTTAAATTATCAGTAGTATTAGCAAGTATTGGTGATGTAAATAATTATTAAAATAGTTAGAGAACAAATTATCATAATATCTTTAAAAATTATTTTAATTTTTTATCACATAGAATTATAAATAAAAAAAGCAAAAAAATAAAAAATGAATATAAATAAAATAAGATGAGGCTCAATTATGAGTTACAATAAAATATTTCTAGTAATAAATAAGATTAAGTCGAATGATATTTATTTATTAATAAAATATTTAAAATTAAAAAATGATTGAATGAATATTTTTGTTAAAATACATATCATGCAGTTAGAAAGTCTACTAGTGAAGTGGTAATATGAAGATTATCAGAGCAATTAAAATTATCGATAATACTTACAACCAAATGATGTAATGTGATGGTTTTGTTAATTTCAAATAAAATAATCACTAATCTATCTGAATTACCTCGTACCAAAGGACTTGTTAATGTAATCTTATATCTTTTTTTAAAGAATGACAACATATGTTATGGGAATATGAAAACTTTTCTTAATGTGATGATATAATTAGGCAAATTTCAATTATTATTATATTTTACATATAATTTATGGTTACTTAGGATAATACTTTTTGTGATCTCTTTTATAATTAATATTATGAAAATAAATTTATGTTTATATTATTGCTGTAACTTTACTTTCATGATATAGTCTAAATAATATAAGACAAAAAATAATTTTATTTAAGAAAGAACACATAATTTGTGTCAGTCACCATCCTCTCAAGACTAATACTAAATTGTATTATGCCTAATTTCTGTATTAGAAAAAACTCTTGATAGAAAATATGGGAAAATATTTTTTCAATAACAATTTATTCTTCATTTGATTCAGAACAAATGTAAGCTTAATTGACAAATAAAATATATACAATAACTATATAACACAAATTTGTTTTCATAATATATAAAGACGATTACAAATAGCTGACTAGAAACAAATAAAGATAGTTAAAAGAATCAAATATAAAAGGAGCATCATCTAGTAATGTTCTGGGTTAATAATGATAATAATAATATAATTAATTATATTATTATTATTATCATTATTATTATGTTGTGACAGAGAGAAGATTATTAAGCAAAAACTTTTAATATTCTCATTAAATATCTTGCATAATAAATTGTCATTGATAAAGAGTCCTTAATGCCACTCTTATTTCTATCATTCCATTTTATTATGTAAATGTAAAAACTGAGCTTTTAATACCCATCTCAATAAAGTAGTCAACTACCATCTTTTCATTGAAAAATTGAAACTATTAAAATAACAAGTTGAAAGAAGAAGATGGAAGTCACTTTATTTATTATGTGATAATGGGAAGTCACTTCCAGTTCCAGCAGTTTTTTTTTTTTTTGCTTTAATTGGTGCAGAACACTGCATATTTTGTTTACCTTTATTTTACTATAATAGTATAATATATCTTTTGTATCATATATAGTGGTTTTATATTTTATTTGAGTTTTCAATTTCATGTAATTAAAACAGAAATTTACCTATTGGATGTGTAAGAAAAAAAAACAACCCCGCTATCATGCTATCTATTGTATTGGATACGTATTCAATTTCATTTTTTTTGGTTAATAACTTTTATTTACTTGGTTTTTTGGGTGTAGATGAAACAATTATTTGAAAACAAAATAGATTGGCCTATCACCACCACCCACCCACCCACCCAAAAAAAAATTATGGAAACAAAATAAAGTTTTCTGACAGTAAAAAAATGAATATCTCCTGGCCCATATACATTAACATATAAATTACGTTAATGCATAATTAAAGTTATGCAACATAAATAATTTTTAATATTAGATATCAATGATTAAATACTATTCAGTATTATCATAAATAAAAATTCAATAAATATATAGGATTTTGAGAAAAGAATGAAACAAGTTAATATATATTTTTTTCTGAAAAATCACTCAAAAAATATCTAATAAGAGTAAAACAAGTAAAAAAAGAAGTGACATTAACAAGGATAAACGGGCAATTAACGGAAGTTGAGGTGTCTACTTAAATAAAATAGGTAGTTCGATTCTTCGTGAAGTTTCATTATAATTGGAGATTATTTTCGTTGAAAAATTTATTCGTTAAAATCAAATTCGAGATGACCTAATTAAATGATATAAATTCGTCATATAATTAGGCACGGCGACGCTAAATTTAATTTGGATATAATAATAAAAGAAAAGATTAGGAGATAAAAAAAAAACCACGAGCGACAGCCATAACTATACAAGATACGTACTCAAGCGCGGAATCCTTTTATGCACGCCACAAAGATCCGATTAATATTTTGGTGGTCGATATTAAATCGAGAAATCCATGCGAATGGTGTGTAGTGTTATCTCTTTACTTTTGCTCTCTTCTGAAAACATTATATAAAAATCCAATTTGTATTTCCCATGCGTCTCTTGATATATTTTTTTTAGATTTCAATCTCCTCCTCGACAGAAGTGTCTGATTCATGAAGTCCCCTCGAAAAGTAGTTTTTTTCCGTCTCATCTCAAATAACTATCGGATGTCATTTTTAGTACAAGGAATAGGTTCAGACAGTAAATTTTTTTTTTTACAAAAAATTACTAACAGCCATTTGGCAGTCCGTAATCTTTTATGATGATCCTTGTCTTTGCAGTCCACAACTCCTCTCTCTCTCTCTCTGTGTGTGGCATTGATTTCTAACAATGCATGAACTCTCTCTCTCTCTCTCTATCTCTGTGCTCGTACAGTAACAATTCTATAAAGTTAGGTGGGCAGTGGCAAAGTTTCTCTGGGTAGAAGACGGCATCAGGTGGACGGAGGTGAAGAAAGAGGCGCGGTCTTTCCTCCGTTTCTGTCCCTCTCTTTCTTTTTTCCGCTCGGAGGAGACGGCGATGGAGGAAGAGTTGCTGCTGGTGCTGCTCTGAAGCCGGCGGAGACTAGGAGTTCTCTGAATCTCTTCGCACTTGGTAGGATGTGGCAATGTTCGCATGCATCTTTTCCCGTTAGATGGCTCTTTTTTCTTTTGTTCCTTTTCCCTGTCAAAGCCAGTAGCAGCGCCGGAGGTGCGGCCGGCGGTGGCCGCACCCCAGCGGCTGTCCATTTTGATGGATTGTTGTAATGTTTTCTGTCATCAAAAGTTTCAGGACATGTTTCTTTTTTTGCCGTTTTATTCGAATAAAAAGGGCATTTCATTAAATAGTTCCAAGACTGTGCTGTTCATCCAAAATCCTTTTTTTTCTTTTCTTTTGTCTATTTCTTCACTTCTTTCCCCTCTTCTGTGTGAGAACTTTGAGGAGATCTGAATTTTCGAACCTGTTCCTCCTTTCCAACGGTTCTTTTTTTGTGGTTGCTTTATAGTTAATTCATGAACTTGTTAATGCCATTCAATGCAATGATCACTTCTAAGAATTTTGGAGCCATTTCTTCCGCAACTTTTATTTTGGGTAACGGGGAGTTCGCAGCCTGATCTTAATCTATCCAGTTGAGTTCACAAGATGCAAATGCCAAGTCAAGTCTTTTTTTGCCTGACAAGATGACAAGTCAACGTCCACGATCCAAGCATCTGGAGCTTTCTCTGAATCGACAAGTTCTAGCGGCAGCTGCCTCAGATCAGCTAGGGGAAACTCTATAGTTCCACTGGAAAAGACGATTTTTTTCTTGAGTTAGCATAGTTTGACTTGCCTGGCTAATTTATCAGACTTTATTATTATTTGGATATTTTCCCAAAAAAGTTCGTTCATTGGGCTTCTAGCAATTGTTTTCTTTGCTGTGAAGGCAAAACATGAATTCCCGTGATTCCCTTAAAAATAAAAGGTCCCCGTGAATATGTTCTTTTCATTTCTGTACACAGATGTGACATCCACTCTGGGGAATACTTTTGTTCATTTTTTTTTCTCTTTGATACTAAATGCTAAAATGAGTGCACCAATCCTTTCAAAGTAAGTGTTTTTCCTGGGAAGAACGAGTGTTTTCCTGATGCGGTTTATGACAAACGGTTTGACTCCAGTGACATCGCAGTATAATTCGCTGTCATGTTTCTGAATATGCATGCTGAAAACTTCTCTTTGTTGTCCGTCTCTGCCTTATGTTTTATAGTCGGTCCCAAACTCGGATAAAGGAGGAGGATTGGAGAAGGATTGTGTTAGGTCCAGCGTCGAATCTCATGAACATGAATCAACGAGCGTGGTATGATTCATGTAGCTGATCCCATATAGTGAGATAAAATTTTGTTGATGTTGTTGCAAGTGTTCTTTGAGAAATTCTCAGGACGTGGACTCGATATTTAAGGCAGGTTTCTACAAAAGATACTAAAGCGAGTTGATGCAAGAAGGATCTACCTTTTTCTTTTTCTCACTGTGGTTTCTTGTGTTTATCGATGTGCTACGGTTGCAAAGTTATCATAGAGAGAGCGAGCTTATAATTTGCTTTATTCTGCATTCTACAGGAACAGAACCATCTGCAACAATAAGATCTGTTTTTTTCTTGGCATTCAAATGATCTTCCTAGAAGATTAATCAAGTCCAAGAAGCATTATATTAAGCTGCAAGATAGCAATTGCATAATATGGGTGCCTGCATATCAATATCAAACAGACGTCGAAGACCTCGAAAATTCTCCATACGATCCAGAAAGCACCGCAGAAAGATTTCTGCATCAGTTCCTGATGCAACTACAGCCACAACAACTGACATTGGAGATCATTTTGCTCACAGTGAGTTTGTGCATATCGAGACTGCTGCAACGACTCATGGGAGAAGTGAGGTCACAAATGTCACATTCCACCGGACCCAATTGCAATGGCGTCACAATCAGTCAGGTAAAAATGGTAGTTAATGATTATACTATTAGTTTCTTATCGTTTCAATAAAAGTACACTTGAATCTGATCTTTCTTTTTTATTCTTGAATTACAATTGCAATTCCTGCAGTGGTAAGCCAAGAAGAGGTATGGTTTGATTCTGTCAGCGTTCTGGAGTCTGATTCTGATGATGACTTGAGTAGCAATAATGAAGGTATATTTTCATACTTCCAATGTAAACATGAATTCGAAAATGCTGCATCTAAGTTACACGAGCAGTCTGATATTTATTCTAATCATTTACATTTTATCTAGACTGTCTCCCCTCAGTGAATAATTCATTCGGAGACCACATACTGCAATATGAAAATGTTTCATCCTTTGTGGATGCTTTGTGCAAGTTTGAGGACCTTTCTGATTGTGCTCCAATAACATCAGCTGTTGAAAAGTACATAAAAGCAGATGGAGTTTTCACTGAAAAGTGTTCTGGCAAACGCGAGTCCGAAGAAGCTGAGAGATGCAATACAACAAATTCACAGGGTTCGGAAGTCCCTTCGGGAAAGAATGACGAAGCAAAGATAAGGAAAACAACAGAGATTGGTACCAGAAGGAAAAAGATTTTGGAAGATTTCTATGGTAGCTTTAAAGGATCAAAAGAAAACAGAGACAACACAGATGAAAAAGTGCGTGCACACAAGCTGAAGCAGCTATCATCATCTTGCTTACCTCATTTAGTTCCTTCCATCAGTTTCACTGATAAGATTCAGCAGGCTCCAACTTCTAGTCCACAATGTCAGAAGAGGAAATCCACAGTAATGCGGCTGTCGTTTAAGAGAAAATCGAAAGATGGGGAGGAAGCTACGGAAATTTGTTAGTCTATTGGCATTCAATATAATCTATGAAAAAATTGGTTTAGTTTTATAACTTTTCTTAATCTGGAATTTTTTTGTTACAGCTGCTTCAAAAAAATACATATATCGTCCTAGAGCCGGACTATCGATTCCTTATTCAACCAGAGAAAAAACAATGGATGGATGCTGGTCCTTCCTTGAACCTTCATCCTTCAAACTTCGTGGGGAGAGCTACTTCAGGCACGAATTTCTGATATTGAGAAACTTGCTTTCTCTGACTCTACATGATAAATTAATTTGATGTATAATAACCTATTGCTTGGGAAATTTTGTTCAGGGACAAGAAGAAAGCTCCTGCTCCAGATCATGCCCCGTATACTCCAATTGGTGTAGATTTGTTTGTTTGTCCATGTAAAGTAAACCATATTGCTCAACACGTCGAGCTTCCATCAGTTAATGCACACGAGAAAGTTCCACCATTGTTAATAGTCAATATCCAGGTACGTGCATGTTGCACTCAGTTCCTACAATATTATCTTAAAAAGGTTGCCAGTCAGTGCCATTATCTTATTGAAATTTTGTGCATCTTGACAGCTCCCTACTTATCCTGCTGCTATGTTTCTTGGTGATAGTGACGGTGAAGGAATGAGTCTTGTGTTATACTTCAAGTTATCCGAGGATTTTAACAAGATATCTCCACAATTTCAAGATAGCATTTTGGTAAGTTGCTTCAAACCTTGTAGATTTTCCACTGTTTAGGATGTGCTTTTCTGTGCAGGGAACACATTTTTATGGGACTTATAATGTCTGGTATTTTGCAGAGATTCGTGAATGATGAAATCGAAAAGGTTAAAGGATTTCCAATGGACTCTAGTGTTCCTTATAGAGAAAGGTTGAAAATAATGGCTGGTTTGGTTAATCCTGAGGATCTTCGTTTAAATAGTGCAGAGAAGAAACTTGTGCAAGCATATAATGAAAAGCCAGTGCTTTCGCGGCCTCAACATAACTTTTACAGGGTAATTGAGGAGTGATTTGCTTTCTTCATTCGTGATAGAAGCTAATATTGCCTGAGGGGGCTCCTGAGAAGATTTTGCATTTATCATTAAACTAACATTATTTAACATTCGGTAGGCACATGATTGCAACAACAATGTACACATTAATGATGTCTACTTTGTCATATTTGTAATATACAGGGTTCAAACTACTTTGAGATAGACCTGGATATACATCGCTTCAGCTATATATCAAGAAAGGGGCTTGAAGCATTTAGAGAGCGCTTGAAAGATGGGGTTCTAAATCTGGGTTTAACCATCCAAGTAAGATGCATATTTGCTCATCCTTCTTTATGATCAGTTTGATGTATTTATTACTTCTTTATTTACTTTAGTCCTCGTCTCTTTATCTCAAGGACAATTGCTGTTCTATGATGTGTACCTCAATCTTTATTGTTTTCCAACTAAATTAATGTCATTTGTTATCGGCTACTGTTTCAGTAATTTTAACCTGTTATGGAACTGATGCAGGCGCAGAAACAGGAGGAGCTGCCAGAGTACATCCTTTGCAGTATGAGATTAAACAAAATTGATTTCGTCAATCATGGGCAGATACCCTCCATTGTCACGATCGATGGCGAAGACTGATTGCAGGTGCAAATCTGTGTTTGTCACATCTAGTAACCAGTCTTTCCTAACAAAGACGGACTTATGTTCATTGGTGGATCTGAGTCATAATCGATCCTGATCAATATCTGGAAGCTGCACGTTAACATGAACGAAGTGCTAAGTGTCTGAGAAATACTGAAGAAAGGAAAGGCCAAAGGATTAATTCCCTGCTGATATCATTTTGTGAATTACCTTCTATTTTCATTAATAGATGGATGTATGAGAAAGTAGCATGCTGCATATTTGTGAAACATCTTGCAGTTTATCGAATCTGGAAATCACACTCCAGCGGTTGCTATCATAAAGGAAACTGGCAAACTAGTTCTAGTGCCAAATAATTCTATTTCTAATTTTGCCTCGAACATTTTTGTCATGCCTGTTAACATATTTTCCTGTTTCAACTTCGCACTTGTCAACACCATGGTTCATCTTGTTTACATGTTAGCTTTCTCAGTTCGAGGTTAGAGCATAAATATGGTTCCGTATTTTGAGTAATAATGGTTTGGAATAACTTCAGAGATCAAAAACTCCTAAATGTAAAGCTCTTCACAAATTATGGTATTGCATTACAGTGTGACGGTTTCCATGTTCATCATCTGTAATCTACAGAGGGCCCCTCGATGCTACTGAGATAATTGGATTATGTGAATTCATCAACGGGTATATGTCTTGAAGGATCATCTTGTCGCAGACTGCCAAGGTTACAATTCGTCATCGGTTCCGTGATTGGTGTTTCTGGTGGTGCTTGTCTGGAATAAAATTATCGGGAATGGCGTGTCCAAGGACTTCTAGTCACATTACTTTCTGGCTGCAATTAACAGGAAGGATAGTTAACGTCATACAATTTGCTGAAGCGTGCAAATAATAAGAAACTCTTTGTAGACAGATAATCAACACTTATGATATACTTTTTGTCACAAGAAATAATAATCATGTGTACGCCAAACGTAACTGGATATCTGAGTTTTGTTGTCACCTCTAGAATCTTGTTCTCCGAGCAGCTTGGCGGATATGGCGTTCATTCTTCTTCAGAAGTTCATCAACTTTTTTAGGTTGAAATAGCAGAGGCCCTGAGAATTCTATTTGTGCTTCTTGAGATTGATGAGCCTGAGATTGTTTGAATATTACCGCAAGCAAAATAGTGAAAGTAAAAATGAAAGATGGAATTCAGCTGCATTATTACCATGTTCCTTTCCGTTGATCGCATTATGTTTACGTCGTTTGTGTCAAGTTCTTTCAACAATCTGTGATGACGCAATGAACCTGGAACTTCCGGATATGGCCACTGCTTCAGTCTTGCATGATTGAGAGATTCATTAGGCTTGTGACCCTTATTATTGATAGGGGGTATACGGTTAGTAGGTCCATCTTCTTGTCTCTTCTGGTTCAATGTAGGTTTAACTTGTGAACTGTTAGAAGTATCTACTCCACTAGCCAGGTTTTGTCTACTTCTGGTTCTATCATGAGATTTGATTTGTTGCTGGTTGTCTTTTAGGTTCTTTGCCCATGAAAAGCTACCAGAAGGAGCTACATGTATAGGACCTGAGGGAGAAACTCACTTCTGAGAGGTCTTCTTTGTATATCTATCATCATTAGCTCGACTAATAATATACAGTGGTCGCGTACCGACAAATAATCGGCGGTCACCATTAGCTTCTTGAGCATCCCATTTTGGAGCAGTACTAGTTGTTCTATGAGCATTCCGTGATCCCTATTAGAATGATTTTGTTCTTTAATGATGATAAGCAAAGACAGCCAAAAAAAATGAAGCAATTAATTTCTAAATCTTTTTTGTTTGCTTGGTGAAAAAGGAAAAAGAACCTCTTGATTAGATGTTGGCTTTTTCAGACCATTTGGCCCCTGTGAACTTTTACTTTGTCGAGACAGTCTTCTAGTTCCGTCGACACTGGGCTGTCGACCACTTAAGCACTTTCTGAAATAAGATCAAAGTGAGACTGAGGAACATTTGTAGCATTATCTCAAACATCACAAATATGAATTTGATGCCTAGTTCTAGCATTTGCGCCCACGGGCAATTGCAAGATCGGGTACTTGTTGGATCAATACCGATTGAACATGGAAAGATGGGATATTAGACAACTTTTTCACCTTCAATTTAGCTAAGCAGAAATGAAGAGACGTAGTCAAAATGGATGGCAGGAAAGATGTCTTATGTACTGAACAGAAATTTCAATACTTTATGCCTGTACCCTTTCTTTTCCTGTACGAAGTATGTACTCTTTGATAAAAGTTTAGATGGATGTAGTAGCTAGTTGAGACCTCTTACCCATTTGTCTTATAAAACTGAACAATGAAACTGACTTCCCATTCTGATATTTTTATTGCAGATTGCTAGCTTACCATCCGCAACAAGCATAAATTTCAAATCTTTTTGAAATGTACTAACCGTAGTTTAAAAATACATCTTACTGTATAAATGCCAATGTGCATAATATTCCTTACCTGCGGGTCTCCTCACGGAATTTTGCATCAATCTCCTTGTTAGGTGGATATTTTGGCAAGCTCGATGGTTCACATGCGTATGGCTTTGTCCTGAAATACTGAGAAATGATGATATAAAACATCAGATCATCTTTCAAGCAGACATGCAATCTTATACAACAACAATAACAACAAAAACAACAAAGCCTTATCCCAACAGCAATCTTATACAAATAAGAAAAAACAGTTTGATTTCACAAAGTGGGTGATCAACTTCTTGAAGACTTCACTATCAGGAAACCAGGGTGGATCACAAATATCAGAACTCCAACAACCTCATAAACAAAATGAATGATTACAATCGGACTTATCGTATTTTACCTCAGAAATGAGAAGTGTGGAAGCTCTCCCACGTTTATATGGTTCGATAGATAGAAGAGATTCTAGTAACACAAACGCACTTTCTGGCAAAAATTGAAATGTCTCTTCAAGGCAACTATCATAAGGTTGATGGGGCTTGAAAACTGTTGAATGTGGCAATCTGGATTTTGTCCAATATTCATCAGGCGGAGAACCACAAAGTTTGAAGATCTTATGCATTTGTTCTACCTGAGATAAGATATTGCAATTTAGCAAAAGAAACAAAATGTATAAAAGATCTATGAAGAACTATAGGAACTATCAGGATCATTTTTGTGTTTAATAGCATTTTACAAATCGGATATGGCGTGTTATTTATATAAGAACGACAGCAGAGTACCTCCGTTCTTCCTTGTAAGACTGGCTTCCCAAGAAACATTTCACCAAAAACACAACCAACACTCCACAAATCTACTGATGCATCATAGTCTGTTGAGCCTAGCAGAAGTTCGGGCGGGCGATACCATAACGTCACGACACGACTTGTTAGTGGCTGTTTGGCCTCAGGAGCTAAAAAGTGTGCGAGACCAAAGTCGGCCATCTTTACGATCCCCTCATTGTTAACTAGAAGGTTTGCACATTTGATGTCCCGATGCATAACACCACGTGAATGGCAGTGTTCCAAGCCGGAGAGTATTTGGTGCATATAACACTTGATCTGCAACATGTAAAAAGAGTGAGCTTGTGCATATGACAACACTTCACCTTCATATATAAGATATGGCGATCGAAGTCACCAGGTTTTAATTTCCTTACAGTAGTTGGTTATGGGAAACATGATCAAACCTGAGATTCGCTGAATTTAATATCGGGGTTTGATGACAATCCTGCAAGATCATGCTCCATATATTCGAAAACAAGAAATAGGCTGCACGACAAACGAGAAGTAATCAATCCCTCGAGCTTGATGACGTTTGGATGGTCAAGCCTGCGAAGGATCTGTATCTCTCTTGCCATAAATCTAACACTTTCTGGCTCAAAAGTGTCAAAGCGCACCTTCTTCAGGGCCACAATCTTTCCCGTATCGATCTCTCTTGCCCTGAATACAGTGCTATATGTGCCCTGGCCAATCTGCATAAACAGCTCAGATTTTGTGAGACCAAGAAACCAGATATGTACACGAGAGAGAGAGAGAGAGAGAGAGAGAGAGAGAGAGAGCATTAATCATCTTCTTAGCTTGTTATCTTATTTGATTCAGCATTTTTTTTCTGTTTTAAGTACTCAGAATTGATTTTGTTTTTGTCAATTGTTGCAATGAATGATCGGAGAGATTAAAGATGCACTACATTAATCTTTGGATTACCTTCTCTAATTTCTCAAAGGAGTCAGCTTTAAGGGGCACCCACCCTTGAATGGCTTCGCCAGCGACGGCGGTGAGCCAAGCCGGCCATCCGGCGGCGGCCTGCTCCCCTTCGACGTAACGGTGCAAATTCGTCAGCCGAAAGCTCACGGAGGTGGAGACCGTGCCAGCCGAGCTCTGTTTGCCGGACTCCCCCGAATCGTTGCGCTCGGTGAATTCATGACTCAAAAGCTGTTGACGGCTCCACAGCGAAGACGATGATGTCGACAAGATCTCCCCTGACACCCCTAGGTCCCCGGAGACCCCCCTGGAGTCGGCGGCAGGCGTGACGGGTTCTCCCGTCTTCGAGGCGACGCAACCCATCACCAGCCTACTGCTCGCCGCAGGGCATCGCCGGAGGGAATAAAGGTGGAACCTTTAAGGCTCCGGCGAGGAGGAAAGGGGGGAATCGCCTCGAAACCAGGCCAAGATGAAGAAAATGGGGGTGTAAAGGCCAAGGAAAGGGAGGAAAGGAAGGGTAAAGGGTGACAAGGAGAGCCAAGACGCCCTCCTAAAGATAGAAAGATAGGACCTTTGCTGCTTATTTCCTGCTATCAAGGGCCTTGTGATGAAGGGGTCCTTCCCCTGTGATCGCCTGTCACACTTCTGAGCTACAGGTTAACTGCAAAAATAAAAATAGCGAACAAAAAATCGTCTTCTGCTCTGTATATTGTTTTCCTTTGGTTTCTCTTTTTCCAACCCCTCCTCTCCTCGTTGGATGACAGGAGGTTACGATCGGTGCTGCCGAGATTAGCGCGGGAAACGTTGATACGACATCGGTTTGGCTGCAGAAATCAGATTTAGTGGCTCTGTGGACAACTTGGAGGCCCCAAAAACCTCCACAGAACGACAGGGTCATGGATTGTTGGATGGTGATCAAAGGAAAATAAGATTAGTAGTCATTCGAGAACAAAAGAAGAGGGCTCGACAAGTGTCAAATCTTACCGACTATGGGCCAAAATATGTAGGAGGGAGCCTGTGGGACATGATTAGATATGGCTGATTTGGTCCCACCTCTGGCCAGCGTCCACGTCGCAGCTGCCAGAGATTGTAGGAAGTTTGATTAAAATACATTATGGGGGAGGTTGGAGTTGTGTAATTGTGGCTGTCTGCTGTTCTAACTTGGTGACTGTGATTGACTCGTTTGAACTAACATACACAGACACCTGGTACTACTTGAACTTGGATTATGCTGTGCTCAAGATAATTCTATGCACCTGTGGACCTGCGTTGCTTAGAATGATCTCGTTAGTAAAGGGTAAAACAAACAGGCGCAGAGAGAGAGTGAGAGAGAGAGATATGTTTTGTAATGTCAAGTTCATCACGAGACACGTCTTCAAACCGTGGGACTTCTGGTAATGCATGTGAATCATTTTTGTTTGTTCCTTTTTTTCTCTTTTGTAGACCGTAGACGGGATGCGAAGTTCGGATGCATATTCTTTCCACCTCATCACAACCCATCGTTAAGGAGCCGTCCATACCATCTTGGCACATTGGGCTCTCTCTCTCTCTCTCTCAAATTTTAGAGTGAAAGGCTCTGCTAGGATTTGTGTCGGCGGCACTTTCTTCTTCGGCTGCTCCCTTAACTCTCACACCTCTCTTTCCCTCTTTCTCATAATGGCCTAAACGTCACCGCTTTGCTGTAGTCGCTGTTCGAAACTGTCCCCGGCATCTCTTGCCGGGGACAGATCTCGATCATGTCTTTGATTCCCCCTGCAGACCCTTCCCCCCCTTCCGCGATCCACTCCCCTCCTTGCTAATCCGCTCTTTTCCTCCTCGGTTTCTCACGACCGCTCAGCTCTTCCTCCCATCCTCCCAACTCCCACGATCCCCCCTTCGCGCTCGTGGGCTGCTACCGTCCGGGGACATAGGCCGGCGGCTCCTGTGACCTCTCACAACGCCAACTCAGGGGTTTGCGGGAGGTCACCACCGATGAAGTGTCAATTCCGGCGTGTGAGATGGAGGAGCAGTCCTCCGCTCTGCAGCTCTGCCTCCTGGATCGTTTTGTGGGAAATCTAGCTTCTCTTCGTCAGGCGATCCCTAGCATTTGGCCGACCACGGAGCCATGGTCCATTACTGAGATTGGTAATTCTTACTTGCTATTTTCCTTTGCTAATCACAATGATCGTTTGCAGTGATCGGCAGGCCTTGGGAGTTCGATGAGAGCCTCCTCACTGTTGCTCAGGTGGCCCCCCTTCTTTCGTCCGGACGATAATGATGTACTCGCCTCTCCCACCTGGATTAAACTTTCTGGCCTTCCGCTGGAGCTCCACATGCCTCAGCTGGTCCGGCGTGTTGCGGCCGCGTTCGGACTTGTCCTCCATGTTGATGCATGTGGTCCTGGAGCCTCCGTCCGGGTCTGCGTCGAACTGGACCTCTCCAAGCCGTTGAAGCATGCGACTTGGGTCAGCCTCCCAAATGGCGACCGCTACCTCCAGCGGGTCTTATATGAGAATGTCCCTACCTTCTGTTTCCGCTATGACTTGGTGGGACACCGTTTTGAGGGTTGCAGTGTTGCCGCGGATGTCAGAGATGTAATGCTCTATGGCCCGTGGCTTCGTGTGGTTTGCCCTCGCCGGCAGCCTAGCTTGGTGGTTCATCATCCGGAATCGTGGATGGTGGCTTAGAACCAGGAATCTCCCTTAGATTTGAATTGCCCTGCGCTGAATGCGGAACCGTCGCCGGCGGCCGTGCCCTCGCCTTTCGGTGCCTTGGCCTCCCCCCTGCGGGCGTGCGCTCAACGATCACCTGACACATCATCAATCTGTGTCTCTCCCTTGCAGGTATCCACGTCAGCGATCCGTGGCTCGTCGCATGCGTCTGCGATCCATGGCTTGCCATCCACGTCAGAGATCCACGGCTCATCGGCCAACGTCACCACCTCTCCGCGTGCAAACACACTTGTGCTTCCTTCTGCCACGTCACCGATCAGATCCTCGAATTTCAACGGTCATGACCTTTCCTCGGATGCCCCCCACCATCACACGTGGCGGGACCTGATCTCAAGTCGTGTGTGATCTCATATCCCAGCCATACACCTACGACGTCTCTCCCTCCACAAAGCAAAATCACTCTTCCTCTCTCGCCTACCCACATCTCCCCCTCTCATCGGCTATCTACCTCCTCCTCTCTGCTTCCACCCGACGGATCACCTCCTCTTGCTCCTCCGGCCATACCCCCTTCCTTCGAGGCCGCTAGTGTTAATGAAGTTCTCAATCATGCTAACTTTGTTTCTCTTGTCTCCAGGCGGCTTAGCTCTCCCCCGAACGGTCTGGAGCCTACCCTTGACCTCTCGGAGGACGAGCTTGAGAACCCTATGTTGCTTCCCCCACCACGCGTGGAGAAGAAGAAGGCTCGCATTCTCAAGCCGCAGCCCCTCTCCCTGCTCTGAGACCACGGCGTTGCTCTTCAAAGCCAAAAGGTAAGTCATCAACTTCTCGCTCTTCCCTGGCCTCACCAACCTCTTCTTCTGTGCAGGTGAAGCCGCATCTTCCCACCCCCCCTCTGCGGTGACCCCATGAGAGTCCTCGCCTGGAACTGTCACGGTGCTTACTAGGCAAAAGTTAGAGATATGACGAGTTATCTTATTTGACACCATAGACTTGACTTTGTAATTTTAATAGAAACACATGCGGATTCTGTAAAATTAAAATAGGTGATCAAGCGATTCGGTCCCGACTGAAACGGAATCTATCAAGAGGCCGTTGGCGCCTCCGGCGGCATCTTCTTGGAATGGCGGGGTCAGGAAACTCAGGTTACCTTGCTCCACTCTACTCCTCAAATTATTCATGCTGCTATTTTCTTTAAGGGTTTTAATTTCCTGCTTTCGGCGGTTTATGCTAGTACTATTGCTTCTGTTAGAACGTAGCTCTGGAATGAACTCTGTAACCTAGATACTACCTCTCTACCCTAGCTTCTAATTGGTGATCTTAATACCTTAACTTCTCCGAATGATAAATTCGGAGGTAAACCCTTCACAACCTCTCGCTCTATAAACGCATTACACAACCTCATAAACTCCCAAGCTTTAATTGACCTTAACCCCATTGACACTCATTACACATGGTGTAATAATCGTGCCGGCATGGCTCGGATCTTTTGTCGTATTGACCGTGCTCTCCCAAACCATCTGTGGCTATCCCAATACCCCAGTATCACCCTAACTACTCTTACCCATTGTGTCTCGGATCACGCCCCTCTCCTCCTTCAAACTCATCCCAAACCTAGGACTAAAACATTTAAGTACGAACAATTCTAGCTTTCTCACCCCGAATCTCGTGCGATTGTTGAAAGGCACTGACCCTTCGGCGACCGGCACCATGCTATATCCAAAGCCCTAAACCTCATTAAAAATGACACTCTTAAATGGAATCGTGAATCTCTTGATCGCTTAGAAATCCATGTTGAGAACGCCCTTCAGGAAATTTCCCGCCTTGAAATCCTTGACGCCCAGCGGGGCCTCGCTCCTCACGAGCTTGATACTCTTCGCTCAGCTTATCATCGCCATGCAGTTTACCTCAGGCAATTTAGTCTCAAATGATGGATGAAGTCTCGCACCAGCTGGCTCCGCAATGGAGATCGCAACACCAGATTCTTCCATTTATTTACTATCATTAGGCATAGCCAAAACACCATTTCCTCAATCATAAGTGAAGATAATAAATTAATCACAAACCCTGGTCTCATCCAGAACGCATTTATCGAACATTATCGCGAATTATGGAAACCTTCTCCCCAGATCGACATCTCTCATGATTGATGGCCTACCCTCCTCTCCTTAGGTGACTGCTGGCACCAGTCTTTTGTTGCTCCTGTTATTCACACCGAGATCACATCTGCGCTCTGGAGCATGCCCCCTGGTAAGGCTCCAGGACCATATGGATTCACCACCGACTTTTACAAAACTTATTGGGATATTGTTAGAAATTACATTGTTAACTAAATCCAAAATGACCTCAACTCTAACTCCTTACCAAATGATTGGACTAAAATTGCTATAATCTTCATCCCTAAGTCTGCCCATCCTCGGCGGGTGAGGGATTTCCGCCCCATATCCTTGTGCAATGTCCTCTATCGGCTCTTATCAAAGATACTCGCCAATCGTCTTCGGCCAGCCTTAAACGCTCTCATTGACCTGAACCAATCTGCCTTCATTCCTGGGCGCTCAATTCACGACAATATCTTAATAACCCAAGAGCTCACCCACTCTCTGAACTCTGAACGTCATAAGTATATGCTACTCAAAACAGACCTTGAAAAAGCCTTCGATCGAGTGTGCTGGGATGCCCTTCGCACTATCCTAAATCGCATGAACTTCCCAGTGAGATACATCAATTGGATGGCTCATTCTCGTCTGGAGTCGGGGGTATTGGATTTCTGGCGCAATCTCACGACACTTCTTTTCTTTTTGCAGGATCATCTTTTGCTGAGGCTAGCTCGGTCCTTGAGATGGAAGCTCGCACCCTACTCGTTGGCATCCAGGTTTGCTGTTTTGTGGGTCTCTCTAATATATGCATCTACTCGGATTCAGAACTTCTGGTGCACACCGTTAATCAGGTGCAAGGCTGTCCGTGGCGGCTCCGAGGCATCCTTGCTGACATATGGTGTCTTCTTGCGGATATTCATCCCGTTGTTGTCTCCCACTGTTTCGGTAGCGATAATCGTGCGACCGATCATCTAGCTAAGTTGGGTCGACAACAACTTAGTAATAATTTTTGACAGGACAAGCCTCCTTCGGCCTAGCTCTTTTTTTTGTACTCGAGCTCTTTTGGAGCACCTAATTAATACAAAGTTAACTTTTATTAAAAAAACAAAAACATATTCTTCTACGACAGTTCTTCCTACTCTGCTTCTCTGGTCCAAAAGTCTGAGTTATGATTCCTCACAATGACCAGTTGACCACCATCTAATCAGTTACATCTGGAATGAGGTAAAAATAACAAATAATTACCTTCATCGACATTATTCTTCTAACACAAGGGCTTTGAACGTTTTCTTAACTCATAATCCACACAGTAGCGTATGGACACAGAAGGGGCAGAAATCTGAAGCTAATATAAATCAGAAAAGAAAGATCCTCGCAATGCAGGTTGATCTGTGTGTCTGTGTGCGTACTTTATCTTTATGTAAATACATGGATTCAGACGGCATTTTACAGATTGGAAATATGAATTCTCATTTTATAATCACAGAAAGAAATTTTGATTGTTTGACTTGGATTTCTTTTTGTTTTTCAGAAGAATGCATCTCCCATTGTACTCCCAAAACAAGTGAGGAAATGAACATGTAATTGAAAATTGTTGTTCTATTTTATACAAGCTGCATAAATACAGTTGTCAGCATCCTGACCACAAAAATCCAAAGAATGGTAAAAAGAAAAAAAAAACATACCAAGTAATGCTGGAAAGAATGCAACAGGTATAGTATGTTAACACAACAGCAGAAGAGGTATATATCATAGGTCATCAAGGTCTCATTTTTTCTAACTCATCTACGATTTTGTTGAAGACTTCTCCTCTCCCTCTTTTACCCATTCTGATCAGAAGCCATTTCGTGGAAATTTTAAGTGCAAACAGACATGATAAGATGAACAAAGGCTCCCATTGCGTGCCATTACTGCAGCAATCCACTTCATGTCAGTCACTTCCCTAGGCTATCAGTATACTCTTGTCTCACCATATGAAAGATCACAAAGTCATCAAGATTCCTCTTTTGGTGGCCGTCCTACAAGTGGCCCTTGAGCGCTATATCTCAACTCCCTTCTGTCGAGTGAAGATTCAGTATTGGAACTTGGATTTGGCACATTCGGTCGTATCAAATTAACAGCAGCAGTACTATTCGCCGTGCTCTGGCTGCTGTTCCTTGTTGCAGGAACTTCATGGTTATGTTTCCCCTCATATGTTGTTATTACAGCTTTGGGATCTTCTGAAGCCCTCTCAACATGCTTCCGGACATTGCATCCCATATTAGTACATTTGTAGTAGCTTCTGAATTTTAAGTCAAAGTATCAGTTGGCATTTGACTATTTAATTGGCCTTTCCCAGTAGCACATGACACCGAATTATTAGAGAATCATAAGAACGAAAATACAAATGACAGGCAAATGCAATGTTTTAGTTGATCATTTTTTTTTTCTGGGAAGGTTGCAAGAGATATTAGATCAGTATGGAACATGAATCTTTTTATAAATGATCAACTGAAAAAATGTAAAGATAAAGACTAAGGGAATTTCATACCATCGAAGATTGAAGAATAAAAGATTCCAGCAAGGATCATTTAGTGAGTCATGGTGTGCTGATTGATTTAAATCTCCCAACAGACAGGAAAGGAGATATGGATACTATGTCATTCTTTTCTAATAGCACTGTGGCATTCAGTACAACAACAACAACAAACAAAGCCTTATCCCACTAGGTGGGGTTGTGGCATTCAGTAGAGGGAAAGATATCATATGAAAAGAACGGATGCCTGACCTGGGGTGAGGATTTCCTTTGACAACCTTTTGTCCATATTTGCGCCATTTATAGCCATCATCCAGGAGATCCACTTCACTTGTTGTTTGCAGGATCACTTTTGGCTCCGTCACCATCCTGTGAGATGCAGATTCCAGGATTCTGGCATCTACGTTCCTATCAAAATTTAACATGAATTGTGAGACTGAGTGGAGCAAACACATATATCAATGAGTCCATGGTAGAGAATTCTGTCACCTTCTCTTCGGTTCTGATTCATTCTCGTTTTTGTCATCATCGCCGGCCACAATTTCGCCAACTTCCTCATCTTCACTCGAATCTGAGTTCTGTTCAGATGCGCGGCAATTGGATTCACGGTCAATCTCTCCATCAAAACCACTAGACCCGCTTGCCAATATGCCACTATCCTTGGCACGCTTAGCCTGTGGGGGTGGCTGATGATTGTGTTGCCCCTTGTAGATTATCTCAGTTACTTGACCATCAAGAGAACGCTCAACCTTCTTCTTAACCGGGCATTTGGGATGCGTGCATTTGTAGTAACTTCTCGGATATTCACCACCTTTCACCTGCTTTTGTCCGTACTTGCGCCAATTGTAGCCATCTTCTACAGGCTTGTCAACAATGGGAGCAGCAGGGTAGGATCTCTTGTCAGAATGGGAACCATGTGAGGCGTGGAAAGTGGAGATGCTTGCATCTGATGAGAGGAAAGGCATGTGGTGCATAGAAGAGATGGAAAAAGAAGGTGATGCGGTCGGCTGCCTCAAGGGAGCAGTTGCTGCTGACATAGAAGATGAATGTTCTGCAAAAAGAGTTGGATGAGAATGGGATAGTGCTGCGTGCCCTCTGTCTTGTACTCGGGATTGTTGCTGAGGCATTCTGTACTCTCCCTGCAAAGTCATGGACCAAAGACATCAAACGGTGCAACAATCCATTACTTCCAATTATTCAGAGTTGATTATATGAATCATAATTTCCATGTAAGCTTCCATGATGAGTCACATAGTTCAATACATTACACACACATATATTTTTTAATCCTTTGAAAATCTATTGATTAGTTTGTATCTTTATACGTGATTTGTGAAACATTGACCTTTTACGACCATAAAAAAATATTACTGCAGAAAAAGAACTTGTTAAAACGTAATGGAAAATAACATTCATTGCCCTTACTGAACCTATGAACTTTTCAGCAAAGACTGTTAAGAATTCAGCTATTACATGTCAAAGTACGTCTCTCAGATTCACTAAGTAAACTCCACAAAGGCACGCTTATGAATGCTTGGCCATTCGATTACTTCAACGCCACATATTTGGCATGATCCCCAACCTTTAAGACGCCGTCATTTGCATTATTCCACATTTGAATCAAGTCACTCAATTGTTACTTATACACCTGTGAAGGAATTGTTGACTATCTACTACACTCATGTTTTTCTCCAATTTCCAGTTGTCCTATGCTTCAGCCATCCAAAATCAGGTGCAAAATCATACATTTTACTCTCAAACTCTTGAATGTTGTTCTGATCATCTACGTCTCAAGGATCCAGAAAAGTCAGAAAGTCTACTCATGGATGAAATCAGAAAAAGAGGATTCCCTCTCTATCATTAATATTTAAAGCTATATACTACCTGGATCCAAATATGTTCCGGAAACATATAAAAAAATAAACTCGGTGTTCTTAAACAAAACCCTACCTTTTACGTATTTCTTTCTCTATCCTCGTTTACAACTTACCATCTACGGGAACAAGTTAAGGTGGATATCAGTTGTTGCCCCACAACATTCCTACCGTCTTGTTTTAAAAAAGTCAAAGTCACAAAAGCCATGTCCGAAGAATGTTTCCTAGCAGAAGATCCAATAAAACACAAGTAAAGTCCCTAACGTTTCTGGAACTGTAATCTTCTGCAGTGATTCTCCAGAAGGAACAAAGAATTGACCAGTACCAATCACTTTTGAACAATACAACAACCACAATCCAACAAAAGAACGAATCTTTTTTTTACAGGTACGCACCATATTGGACGGAAACAGCACTGCCGGAGATTGGAACAAGCTCGAAGGGCTGATCCCGGTGGGCAGAGTGATAACCGCCGGCTGCGGCACCATCAGGGTGGTCGGCCGACCCTGACTCGAGATCAAAGACATCTCATTTCCAGGCCCTGTCCCTGGTCCCCTCCTTGCCGGAGCAACCGGATCCTCGGCCAGCGGCCTCCTGAACGCCGGCGCCGGAGCCAAGTGGGATCCCAGAGCTCCGGCGAGGAGCTGGGAGAAGGACAATTCAGAGTCCTCGGCGAAAAAGTTGGACGCCAGCGTCGCCGCGCCCCCGTCCGGTGCCCCTCCGCCTCCGGCGCTGCCGCCGGGGAAGAGGCTCCCCGACGCCGGAGCTCCTCCTCTTCCATGCTCCGCCATGGCGGAGCAAACGGAAGAGAACCGTAAAAATCAAATTTTTTTTCCTCCTTGCTTTCCCGACGCGGATCCAATCTTCTATGGTCGAGTTGCGTTCCGGATGAAAATTTTGGATCTCTTTTAGGAAAATTCCCACGCTCGGAAATTTTGTAAACAGGAGTGTTCGAGAGCTGCGAATGACGGAGAAGTTTTAAGTTACCCTCCAAAATAAGCAAAAAAAAAAAAAACGGCAAAACAAATAAAAAAACATGGGGGCTTGACGTTGACTTGGGGCGGGGCGTTGTGTGTGGTTTCGGACAATGTCAGACGTGCGAGTTGACCTTCGGATATACATTTTTTTTTGTTTTCTTTTTGTCTTTTTCAAGCCTTGTTGCTTCACAGCTTGTAGATTAATCTTGTTAAATTTGGTGAACTAATCGGATTAAGACCACGTGGCGCCCTCAACTTGTGTGCTTAACTTGTTGTACCTTTCCAATCGCAACTTTTTATTGCAACTAAGTTTAACATATATATATTAAACAGAAGCAAATAAATCTCAACAATATATTCATAAAAATAAATTTATCACTTTAATTGACGTATTATTACGAATTATGGAAAATTATCATAAGTTTGCATTTCTTTGTTCTCTCATTAGGAAATCTTCATCACATGAAGGGATGCTCAACGAGAGAGAGAGAGAGAGAGAGAGAGAGAGAGAGAGAGAGAGAGAGAGAGAGAGAGAGAGAGAGAGAGAGAGAGAGATCCTGTATGTTAGGAGTTCAAGTTTGTAGGTTTAGATTTTGAAGCCAAATCACAGATAAAAGTATGAAGATCCTGCTACATCAAATCTGATTGAGACAGATAAATTATTTTATATTATAGATCAATGCACATTTGGTGCCAAACAAAAGCCAGTTGCAGATGAAATTATTAATTTAGGACTTGTGACATAGAAAAAACCAACAAGGTGATGCAATTACTTGCACTATTCTAATGCTGCAAACTTTTGAAAATAATTAATGTACATGGATGCATCACTTGTGAAGGCCATTACTTCTTCTGACATGAAGTGTCTTAATTTTGCTTATCATACTAACAACATTCAAATGTTCTACGGAAATCTTTCTCTTTTTTTTTCAGGGAATAAACCAAAATCAGATACTTTTCTGATGTGAACTTCTTTAGGTCAAAACATTTTTTTTTGTTGTTTCATATTTTTTCCCTCTGGTCCTGTGGGAAATATATATGCCTGATCAAGCTAAATAATGTAGTTATCTATCGAAAAAAAAGTTAAATAATGTTGCTAAAACAATTTGTAGAGTTCAGGAAGATATAAACGTTGCTTAAATTAATTATATAGCCAGATACAGATAGAGATAGCGAACCTTTTTCTTCTTTGGATCTATTCGGTATTAAAACTTTCAATTATTTCTAGTGTTAAGACAAATATCTAGAAAGCTATAAATTAATTAGTAATCCACTTCATGATGTTATACGTTGAACAAGATGTTTTGACAAAGAGAAAATTGACACGCCACACAGACCATAGGCATAGTAATGGAATATAAAAAATTGTAGAAATTTTTACGTACATAAAGAATCAATTTTTTTAATTGAAAAAAAAGTTAAATATAGTAATGGAATGAAAATAAAGCTAAATAAAATTCCCTGTTTAAGATTCGGATCCCCACCTCCAAAATAAAAATTAAGTTCTGAAAGAAAAAAAAGGCTAGCTGGTCAGTTTTTGTAAAGAAAATATAGCTTCCTCTGGTAATAAACTAGATTTATTAATGTGAGTTTATTCTTACGTTTTGGAAATTGATGCCGAAATATCATACAAATATTTTGAGAACGAATTCAAAGTGGATGAAAATTCTAGTCAAGGCATGCAGTGGTCGTCTGTACGAGTGAGTATGTAAGAAGTACGGAAGTACGATATCTAGGGTACATCGAGACTACTCAACAAAAGACGGCATGCAGAGAAGGTGTTCACTCTTCACCTTCAAAATGTTTACAAGATCTAACGTCCCATGCTCGGGGTACTGGTAGTCTGGAATTAATTTTTGGACTCATCCTGTTGATTAGAGGTAATTAATCTTTTTCGTTTCTATTTCGACATTTAATTAGTGAGATGCTAATAGTCCTAAATATCAATGAATTTAATATCAAAAAAATATTTACAAGATCTAGTGAAACACAATGTTATCGGATTGATAAAAGGATAATACTACCTTGACAACGTTGGAGCAAAATTTTTATACCTATGTAATTATATTTTGATGATACAAATTTTGTAACATTTGAATTATATTTAAAATGTCAAAAAATTAAATAGAAATGAATTGCTCATGCACTAAACTTTCGATTAGCATTTGTCTATGTTCTCATAACATTTACAATTAAGAGATGAATATAAAAATTACAGATAATTCTCTTTTCTTTCAAGAGAATCAATAATCACATCGTTTGAACAACCATATAAAAAGTTATCATGAGATTAAGTGAAGTTCGAAAAGTTCAATTTGAAGTAAAAATTTTTAAGTACTAGCTTTGTCTTAATATTTGAGTATTTTATCATGAGATATGGATAATGAGATTAATATAAAATAAGATTATTAGCTTTTCATAAAATTAAATATCATCTCATTTGGATACTCGTATAAAAAGTTATGTATAAAAGAGCAAATGTCTAAAAAGTTTAATTTGAAATAGATAACTTTATGTAATGATTTTTTAAATGATATTTGATTATGATCTCATTATATTTTAGATGAATGATAAATATCAAAATTGTAAAAAAATATGTTAGCTTTTCATAGAATAAAAAATCATCTCATTTGGATAACTATGCAAAAGTTTATGCTAAAAAAAGTGCAGGATCGTCGATTTGACGATCGAAGCATCAGTCGACCGGTCAACACACAAAACACATAAATAGAGTAGTTAAAGCCAGAACAATGTCGAAATGATACCGATCGACGCACAAATCAGTCAACCAATCAACACAAAAAAAAAAAATGCAAAAATCAATCATAGAACTCACCAATGACCATATTTTTCAAACGGCTATGTGGAGTGGCTGATCAACGTGCAAAATGCACTATAATGACAATATTTCGACCCAAAAAATGAAAAACAAATCCTAACGATTAAATGGAGCTAAGAAGACTATAAAATGACCCAACTATAAAGGAACAACTATGACTTCTAAGAAAAAGTGGGAAGAACATTTTGTGAAGTCCATTTGAGTTTCAAGTTGTAATTTTTTTATTTCTTTTTCTCTTACTCTTGTGTGAGGTTCCAAATTGTAAAATAGAGATTGTGGAGTGTTCTTATAATATTGTAATAGTTGTTTAGCTCATGAGTGAAAAGAGATTACGTCTTACCTCTTGAGCGAAGAAAAAACGGGTGAAAGCATGAGATGTGCTTTACCTCTTGAAAATGTGAAAATGTAAGAGTTGTAAAAGGTTTATTCCTTGATCCATTTGGAATGAAGGAAGGGTGTTAGTGGAATATCTGACAATCTCGAGATCGAGAAGTCATAGCAGAAACGTAGATCAAGGTGTGATCGAATCTCGTCAACAAATCATCGTGCATCTTGTGTTTATCCTTCTCTTTCCATCTCCTTTTTATTCTATTATACATGTGATTTTTCACGATGATTTTTGTAAAATTGATATTTTTGGTTTAATACTAATTCACCCCCCTCTTGATGCCTTGTGATCCTACATGCAGTCCTTTGAATCAAATCAAAATTTGGAGACTTTTATGCAAAGTGCCAACTTAACATTACCTAATGACTTTGATTAATCAACGCACTGCCTCACATCAATGGAAAACTCAATTATAATAGTGAAACTAATTTAAACAATATCCAATTATTTATAAATTATTAACATACATCTATACAAAAATAGACTTCTACTAATGTCCATATATATATTCATGTGTATCAACCGTCAAAAGAGTCATAGTTTCACTGTCATCATCATATCTTGCATAGAAATAGCATAAGTTAGGATCAATAATAATATCAATATGCATAATCATAAGTTAACCTTATTGTCAACAATTCAATTGACTTTAACATCAATCATAAAAACTAAAATCAATTTTGTTTTTCAATCAATTATCTTTTATTTTTACTAGAATAGAGCCTTGCATACCTACTATGTCTCATATAATTATATATAAAAGTAAAATTCAAATTTGGCACTACTAAATTAGATTAGAAAAAATTAAAATCATATATTTATAAATATTTACATTTTATATTTTAATTTTTATTGTTTTTAAAATATTTTTTGGCCCCCTTAATTTTTTCCGATTCTATGCCTACTTTTACTTCAACCATAAAGATAGAAATTATTCTTTTATCTTTTCATCTTCAACAACATAAAGTGCTTCAACCACATGGATTGCTTTTAATTATTTTTTAATATTTAATTTTTAACAATTAAGTTTAACTATAAAGATTGCTTCAACTACAATGATTGTTTTACTTGTTCTTAATTTTTAACAATTTAGTTTAACTATAAAGGTTGCTTTAGCTACAATAATTGTTTTAATTGTTCTTACCTTTGAATGTATCCTTCAATCACAAAGATTGCTTTCGATCTGACGGTCCAACATGCAAACAATTTGAATTATTTGATCAAAATCTTATCAGTATGAAGTCTAAGAAATATGAAATTGCATGGTGCAATCATAGATTGTCATTGCACCCTAATATGCCTCATATAATTATAAGGTAAAACTCAAATCCCCCCTAAATTAGATTAGATAAAGTTTAAGAGCATATGTTTATAAATATTTATTATTTTAAAATTTTTTTTGCCCCCTTAGCTTTTTTCAATTATGTCCTTACTTCTATTTCAACCATAAAGATAGCAATTCAATTATTCTTTAATTTTTTAACTTATAGCTTTTATCATCCCAATTTTAGGTGATTTATTATTTTATCTTTTTTAAAGTATGGTGTCTATCTTTATTTTCACTTTTAACTTTCTTTATAATATTGGATTCATAAAACTTTAGTCAATTAATCATAATAATAAGATAAATACCAGCATACTAAAATCAATATCATAATAATATAATCAAATATAATTAATATAACAATAATCACAATAAAATATAATTAATAACTTCAATCAATTTTCTATCTTTGAAAATCGACCCATGCTATGCGGAATCTATTGTTTTCCGCAATTTCAATTCTATTTGATTCCCATTAGAATGTGGAACATATGAAGTGAAATATGGACCGGATTTCCCCATTGCAATTCACATTCTTGATCTTCGACAAAACTTGGGTTGTGTTTGATGAAATTTGATCAGCTGGTTTGGTTCAATTTAGTCCTTTCCTTGTCAACAGAACCCGGGTTGGTATAATCGAAATTCAATCCTAATTGTTCCGATCCCCTTCTTTCAATTCTTTTAATTGGAATCCGAGCCAGATTGCTTCGAAATTTAGTGTGAATTGTTCATAATATAAACCTGTCATGCTTTGGTTTTGAAACCCCAAGCTGTGTGCCTTGAAACTCAAGCCAAGTTCATCGAACTCAATTCGGACTTTCTACTCGAAAGTACAGAACTTGGCTTGCACAAAGTCATATTTTGGATGTGACTTTCCGAGTTTTGTAAAGGTGCGCAAAGTCATATTTTGGATGCGACTTTCCAATATTTTGATGTAAGGATACAATTCCATTTATAATCGATCCATAACATACATCATACATAGGACAAGAATCCTAAGAGTTTATACCGATGAAAATCATCGATATACGGGTCCTTAATGTACTTTAAGTTGATTAAAAAATTAATTATAACCGACATTTTCTAATGTAAAAGCTTTGACTTGGTTCGATTGTCATCTATTGTGTGCCTAAGAGTTTATACCGATGAAAATCATCGATATACGGGTCCTTAATGTACCTTAAGTTGATTAAAAAATTAATTATAACCGACATTTTCTAATGTAAAAGCTTTGACTTGGTTCGATTGTCATCCATTGTGTGCATCTCGATTTGTGTGCAAACAAGAAGAGAAGGTCATCATCTTATGGAGAAAGAGGGTTCTTGGTTATGCGGTGAGAAGGCCATATTTATAACTTTTTTTGGTGGAGTTTGATTTCAATTGAATCCTCAAATTTTGAATTAATCATTATTTTTAGACTTAATTAGTCTCTTACAATAATTCTTCACTAATTAACTTCGAATTTAATCTTTAATCTTCATCTTACCAATCTCAATCAAATTCATTTTTTATCTCTTATTTTCAATCTATAACTTCTTTCAATCAAACTATAATTTTATTTTATCCTTTCATTTCTTCCTTTTCTTCAATTTTTGGAATTAATTAATATAATAATATATTCTCACTTAATTTTTGGAGGCTAAATATTTTTAAGGTATACTATCCTAATTGAGAGTCCTTTTATTTATTAGGCTTGTCTTTGGATATCAATTTAAATATTTAAATTGAAATTCCTAATTCTAGTCTAACTATAATTCCTACTCTTGGGATGTATCTTTTCTTTTTTTCCATTATCCTTCCTAATCATAATTTTAACCTACTCAATTTAAATTTCTATTACAAGTAGAGTTAACCTCTTTTCCTCCATATTTATTTTTTAATTATATTATTATTTATTTTAAAGTTTTCCCTTTATATCCTTTAATCTATCAAATATTTTAATTAAAAATTAAAATTATTTTATTACCATTCTTCAAAATTTTGAGGTGTCACAGAACATGCTCTTAGGAGATTGCTTCATAGTATCATTCAATTTTATGATTTAATTTTTATTTAATCAGTACTTTATATACGCACAATTCTTAAACTGAATTATATAACCTTTTTTTAGTAGTTGAAGTGATATATTTTTAATAACAAAATGAAATTATTCGTAAATTCTCAACTTTAAATAATTTGAATAATATAACTAAGATAAAACAATTAGATACTCATATGAAATGTATCATCACCAAAGTTATCATGAGCATCAACATCATGTTTATGCTTCTTATCCCCTACATGGATACAAATATAAAAACTCTTCATGATTTTGATCAATTTATCAATCAATTACAATGACCATGGTTGTCCTGACTGACTTTAAGGAACTTAAAAAGGGAGAATAGAGGATATTCATGGGAAACAACACGTCTCTGAACATTGAAAGTGTTGGGACATATAAGTTGGATTTGGGTGATAGTATGATGGTCCTCCATGATATACTATACACACCTGAAATTTGTTGAAATCTTGTTTTTGTTCCTACTATTCAAGAAAGATCCTTAAGTTAAGTTTTACGAATGTCGTGTAACTAGAGCAATAAGGTCTTAGCCATGGGAAAGTTTGTACCTGTCCACGACCTATTTTGTCTTCCAATAATTAATTATGAATCAATGAATGTGACTTCCAAGTTCTCATTGTGTCTCTTGTTTGATTTTTATCTTTGACATAAGAGATTAGGACACACAAAAAAAACAAAAATGGAACAAATAAGTAGAATGAACTTAGTACCTAACATATGAAGCAAGAGCATTAGTCCTTTGAGCATTGTTTGATCGAAAAAATGACTAAAAAACTCTTTCAGTAGGAACAAGGTCAAAAGAATTATTAGAGTTTTTTCATTTGAATATCCGTGATCCACCGAGGGTCATAACGCATAGGAATAAAGAATATTTTATAACATTAATGGATAATTGTTCTCAATTTTTCTAGTATATCTCTTGAAAAAAGCTGATGATTTTAGAATGTTTAAGAGATATAAATAGAAATGAAGAATAAATTGGGAAAACCAACAAATGTCTAAGAACAAATAGAGAAGGAGAATCCATCTCTTAGAAATGTGAAAATTATTGCATTTAGTACGAACAACGGCATAAGTAGGCAAACTACGATGCCTTATACACCCAACAAAATGGTGTGGTAGAAAGAAAAAAAAGAGAACATTGATAAATACAATAAGATGTATGTTGTCACACTCATATCTCCCTAAACGGTTTTTGGGGTGAATAAGTGATGACTGCAAATTATATACAAATTAGAATTCTTAATAAATCCGTAGAATCAATGTTAGAGTTGGTGAATACTTCAGGGCCCCTTGTTTCTCACACGGGGTTCGCCCACGTGAGCTTAGGGGAATCTGAGTATTACCCAATTAACAGTATTGCTGGCGTACGAACGAAAGGGGGGGTTCGAGGGGGCCCCGCCCCCCGACGACGGTGAGCGGGCGGGGGTTCGGGGGCAGCGCCCCCGAAACCTAGACGGGTTTTGGGCTTTTGTTTAGCCGGCCCGTGTGGTTCAGATTAGGTTTTTTCTCTGTTTGTTTGGGTTTTAAACCCGGTTTGGAGAGGCTATTAATAGCCTAATTTCTGATGTAATTTTGTGTGGCGGCTGTAAACCTAAACATATAGTGGAACCTCTTTGCAGGACGTAGCCCTCAGCCCTCATCTCAAAGGTGAACCTGGGTAAATTTCGTGTGTCTCCTCTATTTTTCTGCAATCTCTCTGCGATCTTCTCTCCTTGTTCTCGGATTTTCCCATCAATCAATGCCATATGAATTTTGAAATGGCAAGAAGTCCAAATTGGGCCATATGCAAAAATGGGAATGTAAATCGTATGTGAAGTTCAAAGCCATTTTAGGGACAAGCTGGACTTGTGATATACAAGTTTATTGGTTAGAGTTATAAGTCCAAAGTGTATAGGTCCTTTCGCAATGAAAAAAGAACTAATTGACAATCGTGATGCAACTTTTCTTGAAAATGAAAATGAAGAAATGCACGAAGAAAGGGACAAGGAAACTCTTATTATGATAATGTTGACTCAGAAGAAGACATGTTTTTGATATATGTCCAATAGCAGGAGAAGAACATATACATGATAACAAACCTTTGGCAGAAGTAGAGAAATCCAAACAGTCCACGAGTATAATGGGTGTTGGAATATAACACCGAAGATCGATGAATAATCAAGGCAACGAAGGAGAGAAATAGAAAAGAAGATGAATATAATGATTTGACGTGGTAAAATCCTCTTGATCAATGTGAACAAGAGAGAAACATCCATGGACAAAGTAGGCCAACGCCAGAGGAAATCCACTATGAGCAAAAAGGAGTACATCATGATAAAACTATAACCCTCATATATATCATGATAAAATTATAACCCTCGTAACATCAGAAGAAATCCACTATAAGTCCTTCGCTTCCACCACAAATCATCAATTTTCCTTTTTCTTATTTTTTTCTTTCATAATTTTGGGTACATGGTACATAATTCGAGGCACATCAATAATGGGCAATGAGAGGCTATTGTCGCATACTTGTACGACTATTATTTGTACGATGGAAATTTTGTATTACACTGTCAATGTCGATACATATGATTGTACCAATCCTATTTCATATGTTGAAGTAGTTGCTTCTTTTGAGTCAGAATTATGGTAGGCCGTCACAAGGGATGAATTGATCAATCAATCGATACTATTGTATGGACACTATGTGACTAGCCAGAAGGTAGGCAATCCATAGGGTACAAATGGGTATTAAAAAAAATTGAGTTGATAGTACTATTGAGAAGCACAAAATAAGGTTAGTTGGCAAGGATTATACTCAGTAAGTCAGAATTGGTTTTTAGAAAACATATTCTCTAGTGGCTAAGTTTGCATTTATAAGAATCATCTTAGCATTAGTTGCATATATGAATTTGAAGTTCTTCCAAATTGACGTAAAAACTATTTTCCTTATTGAAAAATTAAGTGAATATATATATATATATATCCGACAAGATTATTAGGTAGAAGTCAGGAGAATAAGGTGTTTAAGTTGAAAAAATCATTATATGACTTAAAACAATCTTCGCGTCAATGGTAAAAAGGTTCCATGAATTAGTCATCCAATTTGATTTTATTACAAGCAAATTGAACCACTTTGTGCATATTAAGAAGAGTGAGAGCAAATTTATAATAAAGTTATGTCACAATGCTTAATAAATAAAAAGAAAATTGAACAAAGAATTTGAAATGAAAGATATGGATGAAGCATTTAAGGACATTGAGTCTGAGTCAAGAAAAAATATTTAAATAAGAGATTTGAAATGCAAAAAAGTACACCGATTGTGATAGAAAAATGACTTAGTAAAAATCAGTGTTCCAACATAAGATAAAAAGTACACCAATTTGAAATGCAAAACCTTTATATGTTTCTATGCACAAGTGTTGGTAGCTTGATGTATGCAATATTATGTACAAGATCTGATTGGGCTTATCCGGTAAGCATGGTTAGTAGATGTTAACGTAATCATAGATGCACATTGGAAGCATTCTTATATATGTGAAGGACACTATACAATTAAAATTAACATGTCAAGCTAATACATTTGAGATTATGTTGGGAAAAAAGGCTGAACTGATAGTTGCGAAATTATCTTCTTTTTCCCTTTTAATGCGCACAATAATAATGGGATGATGACAATAATATAGTGAAATTAAATCAGACCAAAGACACAGATAATTAACGTGGAAAACCCCTCAACTTGAGAGGAAAAAACCATGGGAGCAAGGAAATCTTCCACTATGAAATAATAGTATGTTACAAAGTATCTTCTTTGAACTACGCAGAGGATTACAATAATAATCTCAAGAATTAATCTTGGATGCCACAGAATAAATGTCTTTCGAAACTGAGGATAGAAGTCAGAACGATCTCACCGAAATATGAGAAATAGATGAGAAGGCTGTTGAGAAGTAATGCTTGAAGTTTCGTTGAGAACGGATAAGAACTCGCTCCCGAATCGAACTCGAAGTTTTCTTCTCTATCTTCTCCTTTTCTCTCTCTCGATGGCTATGATGTTCTGCGTGTTGTGCCTTTTGCCCAATGCATCATCATGCTTTTATAGCTTTGCCCGTGTGCCGGTTGAACTCAATTTTGTCTTCGTCTTTGTCTCGGACAAGTACGACGTTCCCTTTTTTTTCTTTTGTTTCTTATTCGACTTCTACTCGATTTTCCTTTGTTACTGCTACTCGGACTCGCATAATAATAAACGAGCCCAACAAACTCCCCCTTCTTGTTTATGCGAAGGAATCCACCAAGTCTGCATGCTCCCTGCAGAATTTGGTCTTCTCTCTCGTAGAGGCTTCGTCATCATATCTGACGTATTCTTGTCAGTATGGATCTTTTGAAGAAGGAATTTCTTCTTCTTTGCTTCGTCACGAATCCAATGATATCGTACATCAATATGCTTTGACTTAGAGTGGAAACTAGAATGCTTACTCAAATGTATCGCACTCTAATTATCGCAGTAGATAATATACTTCTCCTGCATCAAACCTAAGGCCCTCAGAAACTGTGTCATCCACAGAATTTCCTTGCTTGCTTCAGTAGCTGCAATATATTCTGCTTCAGTCGTTAATAGTGCAATACACTTCTGTAACTTGGATTGCCATGAGACTGCTGCTCCTGCGAATGTCATCAAGTAACCAGAAGTTGACTTTCGACTATCAATGTCTCCTGCCATGTCAGAGTCAGTAAATCTTCTAACACTGGCTTAGCATTTTTGAAACATAAGCATATCTTAGACGTGCCTCGAAGATATCTGAGAATCCACTTGACTGCATCCCAATGCTCTCTACTAGGATTTGATAGGAATCGACTCACCACACCAACTGCATATGATATGTCTGGTCTTGTGCAAACCATTACATACATCAAACTGCCAACTGCAGATGTGTATGGGACATTCTTCATTTTTTGCTTCTCGGCTGTGCTCCTCGGACACTGACTAGAATTCAATTTGAAGTGACCTGCAAGTCACGATGTAACTGCCTTTACGTTCTTCATATTGAACCTCTCCAAGACTTTATTGATGTACGTTTCTTGGGATAACCATAGCATGCGCTGCTCTTGGTCACGAGTAATCCTCATGCCGAAGATATTCTTTACTGTGCCTAGGTCTTTCATGGAAAAGCATTGACTCAGCTCCTGATTTAATATGTCAATCTTGCTTTTATCCTGACCTACAATAAGCATGTCATCAACATATAATAATATGATAATAAATTCATTATGTGAAAAATATTTCACGAAGACACAATGATCTGATATGATCTTATTGTATCCTTGCTGCGTCATGAACGACTCGAACTTCTTGTACCACTGACAAGGTGCCTGTTTGAGTCCATACAAGCTTTTCTGCAATTTACACACCAGGTTTTCTTTTCCTTTCGCTTGGAAACCCTCTGGTTATTCCATGTAAATATCTTCTTCCAAGTCACCATGGAGAAAAGCTGTCTTGATGTCTAACTGTTGAATTTCCAGGTCCTTGCTAGCAGCTAATTCAAGAACCACTCGAATTGATGACATTTTGACCACTGGTGAGAATATCTCATCAAAATCAATTCCTTTCTTCTGACTGAACCATTTGACAACTAACCTTGCCTTATATCTCGGGTGTGGATTATTCTCTTCACTCTTCAGTCGAAACACCCACTTGTTCTTGAGTGCCCTCTTCCCTTTAGGAAGCTTCACCAGTTTGTAAGTGTTGTTCTCATGCAGAGATTGTATCTCGTCCTGCATGGCTTTCATCCACTCATCCTTCTGCTCATGTAACAAGACTTCTTGATAACACATTGGTTCTCCCCCTTCAGTTAATAACACATACTCAGTCGGGGAGTACCGCTTTGACTCTTGTCTTTGTCTGTTCGATCTTCTCAATTGAGGTCATTGCATTGGTGCATCATGCTCGACATGTGGCTCATCATCACTGTCTTGACTATCCAAAGGTATATCTAAATTATATGAGCTGCTCTCACTGCTACTGTCATCTCGATCAGCTTCTGGAACAATGTCATCTTCTGTCGGTGCATCAACTGAACTCGGTTCAGCTAGATAATCAGTGAAGCTAGTTGGCTCTTTGTCCTTCGACAGATCTTCAATTATTTGGTGTTCCACGAACACGACATCTCTGCTTCTGATAACCTTCTTGTTAACAAGATCCTAAAGTCTGTAACCAAATTCTTCACCTCCATATCCGAGGAAGATGCATTCTTTCGATTTGCTGTCAAGTTTTGACCGCTCATCACTGGGGATGTGAACAAAGGCTCTGCAACCGAACACTCTGATATGCTTATATGAAACATCCTTCCCTGACCAGACTTTTAGAGATATGTCACCATCCAGAGGTACTGATGATGAATGGTTGATCAGTTCAACTGCAGTCATCATTGCTTCATCCCAAAACCTCTTCGATAGCTTAGCATGTAGAAGCATACATCTGACGCGTTCCTCGATTGTTCTATTCATTCTCTCAGCAATACCATTTTGCTGAGGAGTCTTGGGAACTGTCTTTTGAAGCTCGATGCCGTAGGTGTTGCAGTATTCTTCAAACGATCCTCTGTATTCGTCGCCATTGTCTGCCCGAATACACTTGAGCTTCTTGTCAGTTTCTCTTTCGACTTTAGCATGAAACTTCTTAAACTCTGCCAACACCTTATTTTTGTGTGCTATTGGAGAAGCCCAGACTCTTCTAGAATGGTCATCAATAAATGTAACAAAATAAGGAGCACGACCTAGAGTTTTATCCTTCATATAACAGACATCAGTATGCACAAAATCAAGTACGTACGAACTTCTAGATGAAGAAGTTCTATTAAATATAACTATAGTCTGCTTACCAGCCAAGCAATGAACACATACATCATACCTGGTAGCAAATTTCGTTGAGTTAATATCTGAAGTCCTTTCTCACCTATGTGACCAAGCCGCTTGTGCCATAACTTAGAGGATGGCATCTCTTGAGTCACGTTTATCTCCTCGGTGCAGTGTTGTGCTTCAGTCTTGTAGAGTGTACCATCTTTGTTTCCTTTCGCTAGTAGGAGTGAACATCGCTTGAGTTTCCACACTTCCCCTTTGAAGTTGCTCTCATAGACGTCGTCGTCTAATTTTTCAACTGAAATTAGGTTGAGACGGATCTCTAGCACATGCCTCACATCTTTGAGCACAATCTTGCATCTTGTATTGGACTTCAACTGAATGTCTCCAACGCTAGAAATTTGGGACTCCGACTTGTTTCCCATCTTTACTAACCCAAATAATTCCTCTTTGTACGTTGAGAATACATCTCTGCGAGGGGTAACATGAAACGAAACTGCAATGTCTAAGATCCAAACTGAATCTTGACTCACAACATTGACACCATCTTCTTCCTCTTTTTGAGTAAGAAAGTATACATCATCTGATGTAGCCACCGCAACGTTATTTCCATCACTGCTCTTCTTTTCTTTTTCAGCATCTTCAGATCCTTCATGTGACTGATCACGCTTTAATTTTCTGCACTTCTTCTTGAAGTGTCCTGGCTTGCCACAATGATAATAGGTGACTTCTTTCCTGGACTTCGACTTGCCTCTTGACCTTGACCTTGATCTATCGTGGCTATGAGAGTTTCTCTATTTGTTTCTCCCACGATCTTCCATGATGAATGCCTCTGATTTGATGTTGAGATTCTGCTCTTGCCTTCTCATTTCTTTATTGAACAAACTATCCTTGATAGTTTCTAAATATAGTTATCCACCTAGAGCAGAGTTGTTCAGAGAGATAACAAGCGTTTTCCAACTATCAGATAATGAGCTCAGTAGTAGTAGTGCTTGAATCTCATATTCAAACATGATCTTTACTGAGGACAACTTGTTAACCAATTCTTGAAAACTGCCAAGATGTTCTGCAATAGAGTGACCATCCTTGTACTTCAGGTTAACAAGTTTCTTCATCAATAATACTTTATTCTGCGGCGATTTGCGCTCATACATTTCTTGTAATTTTTTTCACACTTCGTCAGGTTCATCGATATTTGCGATATGATGAAATACATTGTCGTCGATCCATTGTCGAATTTGTGCGACTGTCTTGGTCTTAATCATTCCCCACTTTTTAACATCCATGTCCTCGGGCTTTGCAGCATCACCTTCGATTGGATCATAAAGGTCTCTGCAATTTAAGTAATCCTTCATCTAACGCTTTCAGATAGAATAATTTGTTCCTGTGAGCACAGGCATCTGACTGGGGGTATTATTGTCCTCCATTATAATGTGCACTTCCTGACCAAGCTCTGATACCACTGGTGGAAAAAAAGATTGAACTAATAGTTGCAGAATTATCTTCTTTTTCCCTTTTAATGCGCACAATAATAATGGGATGATGACAATAATATAACGGAATTAAATCAGACAAAAGACGCAAAAAATTAACGTGAAAACCTCTCAACGCGAGAGGAAAAAACCACGGGAGCAAGAAAATTTTTCACTATGAAATAATAGTATGTTACAAAGTATCTTCTCTCGCAGAGGATTACAATAATAATCTCAAGAATTAATCTTGGATGCCACAGAATAAATGTCTCTCAAAACTGAGGATAGAAGTCAGAACGATCTCATCGAAATATGAGGAATAGATGAGAAGGCTGCTGAGAAGTAATGCCTGAAGTTTCACTGAGAACGGATAAGAACTCTCTCCCGAATCGAACCCGAAATTTTCTTCTCGCTCTTATCTTTTTCTCTCTCTCGGTGGCTATGATGTTCTGCGCGCTATGCCTTTTGCCCAATGCATCATCATGCTTTTATAGCTTTGCCCGCGTGCCGGTTGTACTCAAATTTGGCTTCATCTTTGTCTCGGACAAGTACGACATTCCCTTTTTTTTCTTTTGTTTCGTATTCGACTTCTACTCGATTTTCCTTTGCTACTGCTACTCGGACTCGCATAACAATAAATGAGCCCAACAGATTATATGTTGCTCATATGCAAATTTTGAAGGGAGTATTTATGATCAAAAATTCACATCAAGTCATATTTTTGCTAGGTGGTGCAGTTGTTTCTTAGAATAGAAAAAAAAAATAAGAATGTCTGACTACACACAAAAAAAGTTGAATATATTATCTGTAGTATGGCAACCATCCGTATTGTATAGATCAAACGTTATTTTTTAGAACCGGGGCTCAACTTGGTCAATGGACATGTACTCTAACAATCCGCTGCAATAAAGTTGATAGACAATGGAACAAACATATTTAAAAAAACATATAGAGATCAAATATAATTATGTATATGATATAGTGTAAAAGAAAGAAGTGACATGACTTATATGCCTATAAATTATATGTTAAATGATCCTCTCATAAGGAGAATTCCAAGAGGAACATTCATGATACTCAAGAATACATGAGTTAAAAGTATACTTCACCGAATTCACCGATAGTGAAAGTATTGAAGTTATAATATATACTACATGAATAATGAAATTGTTAAAATTTTATAATTACATCGGTAAAGTGGGAGATGTAGATGATTGCTATGGCCATCATGAGCAGAAGATGCTTGACTCGATGAGGATAAGAAGCGCTCGTGGAGTGGATTGACTTGTGTGCAACGTCCGGGCAAATTGGGCGAGCAAGGAAGCGGCAATGCAACGTGAGCACGAAAGCTGCAAACTCCATCGTTGAATGTGCATTCATATAAGCAGCTGAATAGAAGAAATCATGGCTTGGGAGCCTCAAAATGCACTGGCATTTTTACTTCACTTAGGGGATTCTCAAACTTCATTGCAGGCCTGAGGACATGTTACATAGATCTCTAATTATGTGCATTCCAACTCGTTATCCCTTTGTGCTCATGCCACTATCTTCCTCTCGGCTGCCATCATGTTGTCTTGAAACCTGTTCAAACCTTTGCTTTAATGTCGTGGACTGTGAGAGGATGAAGTCCCCAACTTACTAGTATAATGATATGAAAGAAAAATGAGAGAAGAGGGGTCTCGGTAGGGAGTTTCCGTGAGGGAGAAAAGGGTTGAGAGCAATTTTAATTAGTATTACTGAAACTCTTTAATTAATTTTGATTACGAATATTAAGGATTAATCTCTTAGTTTATATTTAAATTATAAATTAAGTCCCCATCTCAAATATAATCTCATATCTTATCTATTTTATTTTTATCTTTGATCTCTTGTTTTATTTATTTATAGAAATCCAGGACATCAAAGTATGATATATAGGAAAAAAAACTAACTAAACATAAAAAGAGGACATGAAGTCATTACTCATTAGTCATTACTTAGAGGAAAAGGTTGGAATATAGGAAGAAAGATAAAAATGGAAATTGTTGAATATAAAGAAAGGAGAAAATAAATGAAATGAAAAAGAAAATTCTATATATATAAAAGGTGAACAACGGAATGCCACATGGCATGTCCACAATTTTTTACAAAAGCTAAAAAATTATAGACTTAATCATGTGAGAGAAAGAGAGAGAGAAAATAATTTAATATTATATATGCATATTATATTATATAATTATTAATATATACAAATAAATTTAAAAAAAATATTAATACACGTGTTAATAAGTTCCAAATTACTAAAAATCAAAATTTAATCCTATTATAAATTTGATTAGAATTTTATATTTTATGATTTTTTTTTAAACCGATTAGAATTTTAGATATATGATATAATTTTATATAATATATGTAATATAAAAATCTAATAAAATATAAATTATTTAAAAGAAAAGGAAATTTTATTTAATCCTTTGATTTGGTCACTGAAATTGGAACGTGACATAAATAATAATAATAATGATGATGATGATGATGATGATTATGATGATGATGATGATGATGATGGTCCTTTTAACATGCTTAATCATATATATAACAAAAAGTTATTATATAAGAGAGAAAGAGAAGAGAGAAAGGGAGGGAGGGAGAGAGAGAGAAATGGTAAAGCCAATTAGGATTTTAAATATATAATATAATTTAATATTATATATAATATGCATACACTAATTTTAATTTTAATTAATGTGCTATATCACATTAGATAGTCAATCACTAATTATATTATATAATTATTTATAAATGAATATAAAATTTTAAAAGAATAATAATATTAATATGTGTTAATAAGTTTCATATTACGAAAAATCAAAATTTAACCTATTTTAAGTTTGATTAGGATTTTAGATTATATGATTTTTTGAAATTGATTAGGAATTTAGATAGATAATATAATTTAATATTATATATAATATGTGTAATATAAAAATCTAATAAAATATAATTTATTTAAAAGAAAAGAAATTCGCCCTATGGTCTTGAAGGGTTATCGAGATTTGAAATCGTCCCGTTCCCAATGGGAGCTAATCAGTTGATGAAAACTCATATATATCTCTCTCGTTTGATCCTCGAGCCTCGATTTCTGCAATCTCACCTATTCCTTCCTCCGTTGTTCCCATCAATGGGTCAATCCATGCCCACCAACTGCAACTAGTGGTGGCTATCGAACCGCCAGCTAGATCCAGTTAAGGTAAGGAACTTCGTGTTGCGGCAGCCCTTTTGAAAGCAGTAGTGATTGATTCCATAGTAAGGGGGAAGATAAATGTACTTACCTGCTCATTTGATAAGAGAGGGATTGGAAGAATAAGTCTAAAGTGTATAAACTTTTATCTAACCCTTTGATTTTCTCGCAGAAATTGGAACATAACATAAACAAATTATAATAATACTAATTTATGTTGACTATAACACAATCATATAAGTTATATTACCAATACATGTTAACTTTTTGTCATATCCTAATATCTTAAATTCTAATCGTAAAGATAATTTCTATCCCAATCTAAGAACATATACTATCACATTAAAATAGTAATATAATTTAAGACATAAATGAAAATCAAATTAGATTAAATTTAGAAGAAACAAAATTAATTTAAGGTTTTCTCTTTGACCTTTCCTGAACTATGAACTTTTTTCATATCTATTCAAAACTTTCGTATTTTTCGCAGACCTAAACTATGCCGGTATTTCCACTTAGGTCCATCTGTCAACCTTTGTTAATTTTTTCATTAATTTTCATTATTTTGATTTATGAAATGATCAAATTGTCCTCGTACAGTTCAAATAACTAGGCTCCCTATTTCCTTTTGTTGACATAAATGCGCTCACCACCATGGGAGGTCTCTAAAAGTCTCCTCCGGTATTCTCCCCTGATGAGCACATCCAGCGTTCTTCCCCGACAATCTAGTCTGGTGTTTCAGTTTAAGACATTCTTTTTTATAAACCCTAATACTAATTTTTTATTGTTTCATTTCGATTTACAAATATGAATTTCTTATAAACGTGTCTCTTCATTTAAGCAGTTTTAATCTACAAATGAATTCATCTACATCGTATTCAAAAATCTCTAGTGGAAGTAGTAACGTACATGAAGTTGAGAAAAACTGTAACTGTGGAATGAATTTCCGAGCGAAATATGTATTTACGAAGAACAATCCCGATCAACTTTTCATTGGATGTCACAATTACAAGGGACCCGACTCCGGATGTGAATTTTTCAATTGGGTCAATCCGTCGACCTATCTGAGGGGCATGGCTTGGGGGTAATAATGTTGTTGACAAGAAAGAAAATGATAAAGCGAAAAGACAAATTGTTTATTTAGAGGGCCAAATTGAGATATATCAAAGAAAATCAAAATTGATCAATGATAATGTAATGAGAAATATGGCAAGAGCTGTTGAAGTCGAGAATCGAAGAACATTAGTACTGATTATTATTAGCCTCGTTATAATAATTTCCATGTATTGTATTTTCAGCTGGGAATGAAGACTTGTAATTTCTTCATAGTGTTCCGTTGGAGGTAGAAATTTTGTAATTTACTAATTCACGTTTCAATGTAACTTTTTCTCTCTAAACCTTGATTAGCATATTGCCAACTATTACCAATTGGAATACAATAGGATATTATCAATCTATTGTCATTACAAGTACTCAGTTACACCGAAAACCAAGATCATTACATAGGCATTAAAAATGCTCACATATGACAATATAAATATTTTTAAGGGAAACACACATGGTATAAATGCTCACATACGACAATGTCAGTGGTTACAAAATGGAGCTTCGAAAGTTGGTCCACTACATTGACAAGCTAACCCATTAAGATGCATACAAAAACTAATTCAAGTACTGTTACATTGAAATGTGCACTTATCAAGTGTATGACAAAAAAACATGATCATTACGTATGTACACATCCTTAGCTGAGTTTGCAGGTTTAAAAATTATTCGTAGAAGTTTGATTGAAAATGATGTTGTTGTATATTGTTGCATTCTTCAGCACTTGAGTACTCATTTGGCACACATCTATCGAAACTACATTTTTCCTAACTTTAGCTAAAGAAACGATTTCAAATCTTGCACCAGGACATGATGAAGTCTGCAAAATAATACACTTCACTAAGCATATGTGCATGCCGTAAGCTGAAATTAAATAAGCGAATTCGAAATGTATACTTGAGTTCCAATTACAATCTCCTTCCTTTTTTTAGAAACACTATCAACTTTATCCTTTCCTTTTCCAATACTAGGTACAACCTATCAATAGAGAAGTTATATTAATCAAAATCAACACACATAAATGATAAGTGCAGATGTCTTACCCTTGTTCCTATATCGGTGCTTCTCTTAGGCTTCTTACAAGATCTATTGTTATGGTTTGTCTCTCTGCAATTTCCACAATTGAGATTCATAAGTGATCTCTTGACTTTTCTAGTTCTGAGAGGTTCATCTAGAGCCCTATTTCTTAGCTTCTTGAATCTTTCTCATATTTTCAAAACAACAAGTGGTTGCATTGAATCATGTTCAACATGTTCTCATTGTATTTCATTTGGAGTAAGATTTATATTCTCAAAATATATCATTTTGTACTTTCAAGTGAATAACATGGATGTACAAAATCTTCACATGATCTCCTATAAAAAATAATTGTTGCACAATCATGTTCACACAAAATTCCTATTATATCTCATACCCTACAAGTGCAATAAACTTTTTCTACCACTAATTACTTCAAATTTTCCTTCACTTGCGCCTAGTACTTCATGGTGCATTCGTGCCATCTTGTTCTTTTCAAGCCTCTTCAATATGTTTGGATATATTTGAGTACACAAAGACTTGGCGCATTCCTTTTTCTCGTTGTTCCTTACCATTAGTTGTTGTCTTATTGTTTCCAATATTGTGAGAATAGGTTTTTCACGTACTTCCTTCACGTATTGGTTAAATGATTTAGAAATGTCGATGAATATCAAATCACATTTTGTCTTGTTAGAAAAATGTGATCTACACTAAGTTTTAGCTGGTTCTTTCATGAGGTAATCATAAGCTTCAAAATCCAAAGTCCTTATTTTGTTCATTGCATTTTTCCACTCCTCTTTAATATATGCACCAACAACCACAACTTCATCTTCTTATCCTTGAATTTTGCCTTAAAGTTAGAGCACAAGTGTTCTACTACATGCATCAATTTTGCAAATGTTTGTACAATCACTATAAACAAATCATTTAGAACATTAATTAGTACACCTTCTACATTCAGATATTAAAAGCATTTGTGCATAAAAATTCTTATATGAAAACTCATCCCATTTCCTCACGAGTTCCAATTTCATCAATAACATTATGAAGAAATCATGATCAAGATTCCTTGCACTCAACTTCTACGACTGCTATAGCTATAGAGTACATTTGATCATTTCCATCTCTTGAAATAACACTTATCAAGTGTCCACTAAATGCTCCTTTTAAATGACAAGCATGCAAACCAATAATTGGTCGGCATCCACTCACAAAACCCTTAATTTGAGTAGCAAAGTTAATAAATACCCATTGAAAATATGAATAATATTCTGGAGTAATTCTGTATTCACCCGGGTCTTTGTCATGCTTCCTGGAATGTGCTTTAGAACTTGTGCACAATAGTCTCTTATTTTTTTGAACTTGTTTTTTATGATCTCCCTCAACAATTGTAATGTCTTAGTTTGATACATTTGTCGATTTGACATAAGTAAGTTTTCCTCTCTTCTTATTATTTTCCTCATAGCATTAACTTTTCATCAAGGATTTACAGCCTACCAAGAAAAATGTTTAGCAACCCATGTTGAGTTGGTAGATTAGACATTGTACTTCCGTGGATGTAATATGCGTTTCCGAATGCTCTTGATCTAAAATGTTGTGGTTCAATGCAAGTTAGATGCATGAATCCTCCAAGGGCATCCAGGTTCAGCACTAATAGCTGTAACTCTTGACTTCTCATTTTTTTTGTAGTACATCGCATAACCCAATTTTCAACTATTTGCATTCAATTCTTCTTTGAATACTGTTACATTGGTAAATATCATTCTCAACTTTAATATGTGACCTTGCATATCAGTTGTTTCACTAAAAATGAAGAATGGCATACAATTTTCTTCCAATCGGTCTCTATAAATTTCACTATCCTCATCATTACCAACATAAGCTTCTTCCATGTTTTCCTCGACATCCAACTTGTACCACATTTCTCGGTCTGCAGAGGTATTAATATCTATATTAGGATTCTAAGTATCTCCCCTAACATCTAAATCAAGATCATTTGAGTTTTCATTTGGTTCAATTGCAGTAAATTTTTACTTGTTGAAGAATTTTCAAAAAATATGGAGGATGTGTCACTTTGTAACAGAACAACATCAACATCAGTCTCAACATAAATTGGAATTTTGTTGCTACCAGCCTCGGCATAAGTTGTAAACATATTCAGTACATCATTGTCAGTTTTAATTTCATGCCAAGATGTTACATTTGATAAATGTGATAAATGAAAAGATTAGAAGATAGATTAAAAGTTTTAACATATCAAGAGTCTCAAAATACGACATTGTATTTGGATCTACATTGTCATTTAACATATCAAGAATCTCAAAATACGACATTATATTTGGATCTACATTGTCAAATAATGCGGCTTGTCCACCTTGGTATGAACTTCTCAGACCATGAATGAAATGTCCATTATAGTAGAAGTCTAACGTATAATACTCCATACTTTTGTTTTTGCATCTGCATTAAAATAGGAGATGACTATGGGGTTGGCACTCAACATGATAGCATTTTATAAGTAAACAACTAGGAAGGTGTGGTAGGGGACCACATCACAAAGCAACATGCTCTAATGCATTTAACAAGTACCATGTAAGGCATTATATATTGGGTGAAGTGGGGGATCATAGCACAAATCGATATGCACTAATTCTTTTAACAATAAACATTTATATACATAGCTCAAAATGACATGCAAATAATCAAGTAGGGCACTATAGCTCAAAACGACATGCAAATCATCAAGTAGGGGACCATAGCACATTCCTGGTGAAGTTGCCAATGTATGTACGAAAGAGAAAATTAAGATAAAGTGCAACACGAGGGGACAACCAAATAACCTATTACTTGCATGCACTGTGAAAGCTTCGTTGCTAGTCGGAGAAGAGCACTAGTGAAGAACGTCAATTGATGGACAAGATCATCATAGGAGAATATCGTTGGAGCTTGTCGGAGGACAATACCGGAGGAGATCATCGAAGAAGAATGCTGGAGGATAACCTTTAGGGATTAACCATGTTTGGTGCACAAAAGAAACATTAGGGATGAGTGCATCTTGGTCAACAAAGAAAAGGGAGAGCTCACTTATCTGAATTGTGCGAGGGCAATTTGGCCATTTTATTAATTAAAATAATGAAAATTAATAAAAAAAGTTAACAGAGGTTGACTGATGGACCTAAGTAGAAAAGATGATATAGTTAAGGGAGGTCTACGAAAAATTTGAAAGTTGTAGATAAATGTGAAAAAAGGTTCATAGTTCAAGAAAGGTCAGAGGAAAAAAACCTTTAATTTAGGTAGAAGTATGAGATTTGACATTTTTCTTTTATTTTTATTTCTTCATTTTGGATTTGTTTAAATTTTATGTTTTAAGTTTTAAAAATAAAAGTTCGTTATCTAGCACAATAATATATGTTCAGATTAAATGGGATTCCATGTAAAAATAAATAAAATTAAGTTGAGTAGAAGGAGGAGTCTTGGTAAGTTTAAATTGAGAAAAAGGAAATAATTTATAATTTAATTATTGATTTTCCTTTTTGTAAAAAATTAAATGAAATTGCATAACTAACTTTTATTATAGGATCGAAAAAGAATTACGTATATAAAAGTAGTTATTTTAAATAATACTTATTTTAAAATGATTAAAACAAATTTAAATTGACTTTCACTTAGAGGACAATTATTATCGAAACACATGATTCAAATTTTTGCATGAATATATCTTATTTAAGTCCTTGTATGATGGTGATCATCAAGTTGACATCGATGAGAATGAACTATTCGTTGATAATTTATCGTTATAATATTTCATATCAGATCTTTATTTTATGATAATTAGTGAACTTTCTTTGTAGTAATTGTATATGTCATTGGAGAAATTGCAAGTTGTAGTGATGTTTAAGAGCACCACAAACTAATATTTTCTTGAATTTAGAATTTTAAATCAAGATCAAATGACTCATCACATTATTTTATTTTCTTTCGATTTTCTTACATTGAAATTTTGTAAATAGGATGAATAGGATCTCTCCTACCTTTTGGGGGAGAATTTGTGAACCAAATTCTATCTTACCTCAATACAACATCTAATTAATCTGTTATGCATGAAGGCGAAGTCACATGGGTTCATGCGCCTGACATAGAATGAAAATTTTTCACAAATTGATTATTGATCATTTCCTAGCTGGTTGTGCTGGCACGATAAAATAATTTTAAATTGGTGCATGTTCGGAACACCTTCCTTGTCCACCTCTTGGCTTACCTATTTTTGTGATTGGAACACCAATTTGATATATAATTTTTATACATGATTATTGTAAACAAATAATTGTGAGATATTGTTTTATTACTACTTACTATAATTAAACCATTATCTTTACTACTTAAGATCTTCTTACTATTAAGTATTAAAATATTTTTAAATAATTTCATTAAATTGATTATATCATAACACAAGCATTTAAGAAAAATTAAATAAAATTATTATTTTAAAGGTAATATACATACATATACACACATATATATATATATATATATATATATAACTTTAAGGAGGGACCCAATTGTATATGCTTTACTTAAGATCTTTTTATTGTTAAGTATTAAAATATTTTAAAAAATCATTAAATTTATTAGATCATATAAAAAGAATTTAAAAAACAAATCAATTTATTTAAAATTAATATATATAAATTTGAAATAAGTATATGCTTAGTTATGAATCAACTCAAAATATTCCTAACTCCGCCACCGATAAAAGCTCACAAATTTCAAGTATGTCAAATGAGTATTCTATACATAATACTTGGCATGCATTAAAGCTTTGTATTAATTTTGTTTTCCCTCGAGTGACAGACTTTAAATTTAGATTTGCTTTTTGAGGTTTAATTTTTATATCATAAAAAATTATGGACAATCAATATTTTTTCTATTTCAGTAAGAGTAATTCTTTTGTAAAAGTTAGATTTATTATATTAGTTAATATTTTTTATTCTTTTCAACAATGAGTGAATACATATTGTTTAATGTGAATAGAACTATTTCTAAGATCATATAATTGGTTTTGTGCGTTGAAGAAATTATTTTTATTTTACAAAATTTATTTGATATTTTTTATGTTTAAATTGATAGTATAAATACATTTTTTTTCGGAAGATAATTTTGTATTATCGCAAGTGTAACTGATTTAGGCCTTCAAAAAATGTTCAAAAAAATTTGAGAAAGTTGAAAATAAATTTTGCCGTATTGTACGGGTTCTTAGACTAGTACTAATTAATAGAAGAAAAAATAAACCAAGAGCATCATACAAATTTTAAACAGATTAATCATATAAGCATATTTATTATTAATAATTTAATATCATTTAAAAAAAACAAGAACAATATCTCTAAATTAATATCAAGATGACTAAATATTCTTTTAATTATTTTTATAAGTTTATGCATTATTCTTCATCGCATATTTTTACGATTATAAAAAAAACAATGATATTTTAATAAAAAAAATAGATTCAGTCAATGAATCCGGTTTACCATGATCGGTTTTCCGTGACGATTCGACAACAGCTCCAGTTTTTAAAACATCCCTATTAGGAATCAATCTTCGAAGTTTAGGCCTTATTATTTCTGTTGTCGTCTGCCTCCATGCCATGGCAACCTCAAAGGATCTTGTAACCGAGAAGGATAAACTAATCTGTGATCATTCAGCGAAAGCTTATAACAATTCAACTACTAGGGAATGGTCTGGGACAAGGGAAAAGAGTTGAGAGGAAAGACAACACTCCATGTTTTAAGAGAAGAAGCATTGGACTTCATCCAATATTCTAACCATTGCAAAATTGGCATAGTACATTCATATTTTCTGCCAATCTACAAATCCATCTAGCGATGATATCACTGCATTCTCGCGGGCAATGACAAATACATAGATTGTGTGAGGAGAGTAGAGTTCAGGGATTAACAGGTTGAAACGTATAGAAAGATACCTTACACCTTCACCTCATAGAAGTAAGTCGATGATACAGCAAGGCCCTCGACGTCGTAAGTCCGCACCAGCCTCTGCCTTCTGTCCGGGGACTCCATCCAACAAAATTCCAGGTGGAAGGATTGCGACTGGGCGACACTCTTGCCTACATCACATGGGCACCCCATGTACATTCCTCCTGGTAATAAGGTCAACTGGAACCCCCCATCAAAGACGACCATGTTGTTGCTTAGAGTGCCAGTCCAGTGGACGTTAGTTGTTGTGTTGCTCCCGGTGGCAGTTGTGGTAATGTCCTGGAGAAATTTCCGTATCAATCACACTTTCTAAAAATAAGGACACCGCTCTGATAAAAGGTACCACATTAGTCAATGATCAGAGTAAGCTGGTCTGCAGCACAAAAAATATCTCCCTTCCTTGCCCTATAGCAATTTGACCCATGACAGATCATACAAGTAGCACAACTGAATCTTTGACCCAAAAAAAAAACGAGGATAGCACACCTGAATCAGCTGGCCCTTGTCATCCATTTCAAGCAAAGCAACTGTGTCAGCCTTAGCAATTGTCGCTCCGTATACACCACTCCGTTTGGTTATGGAATGACCTTCCCATCGACCAAGATGTGGAATGAGCTGATCTTCCGCACCCTGAAATTTTATCATGTTTCGCCAAACAAGAGAGCTTTCTCAGCCCTTGCTTCAAAATCAGGCAGCCATATTAATTGGTCCTATTGTTTATATTATTTCATTATTTTTTAAAGAAAATTCAGATCACAGATGAATAGATTATGCCAAATTAGTTGGTATGAGAAGAGAAAGTGGTACCGACTACTGACAAATTAAAGGAGAAAAGGCTGCTGAAAAAGTAACCTTGGAGCTGGACAGAGATAAATTAGCAGGTGAACCATCTCCTTGTTCTTCTAGAAATATAAGAAGCATTTCAAGAATTCCTTTGGGATCCATAATGTGAAATGCTCTTACTCTCATATTCTTGTCAAGAGAGTATAGACAATTCTCGCAGACAACAGATGGGCGACGAGAAGGAAGCTTCAAGAATCTGGATAGAAAGAAAAATATGTCAAAATACACAAATCTACAGGCTTAGACTGCAGATCTTAACAAGTGACTTTCAGTTTACAGGACAATTACATATCACGACAATCGTCTGAAAGCATATTTCATAAGAAACCGTACGTGCCTTTTGTAGCTAACCTTTTGTTCTCAAGTCAAAACCTACTATATAAAAAATGAATAGGTGCAAGTGAAAGCACCTGGGAGAGTCTTCACCAGTATCATCTTCTCCGAGGACTCCTGCTCGAAGCACAGTTTCGAGCATCCCAGCTGTCTGATACCTAAGAGCGTAGGCTTTCTCTCTTGGAAAGAATCCAATCTGCAAACTATCTAACAAATCACTTGAAAATAACATCCCAACTTAATCCCAACAAAAATGAAATTGTAACATGAGAGTATAAATTAGCTATCATGTCAGAGCACCTGCTGATACTTGTCTACAGTAAACATATTAGTTTCTTTGATCTTGTACTCCAACCATTCAGGTTCTTCATCATGATCTGAAATTGATGTTCCTGAAGGAGGCTGTTCTATATACAAACTGAAACGGACAGAAGAAAGCAATCCATTCAAGTTCAGATCCTGTACTACAAGAATGTATGAAACATATGACAGACATTGTCAATTTACCTACATTTGTATGCTTACTTTCCACTAGTGGAAATGAAGAACCAAAGCTGAAAATGCAGCATCGTTACCCCCACCCCACAGAAAAAAAAGGAGAAAAGACGCAACTGACACAAGATTAACCTTTTGCCAGATTTAAAGAAATAGTGCTTCGTGAATATTGAGTTTACCAGATGCACATTGAAGTATTCTTCTAAGCAGATAATAGCTAAAAACAGCATTTTTCAGTAAACAAAAGGGTTGGATCATCACAGCAGAATGCTCACGTTTGTATTAGGCTGGTCAGCTCGTCTTCTCCATACGAGCTCGCTGACAATTTAGTGCTAATCCTGTGCAGCAGATTTCCTTGAGTGTCGAATTGCTGCAACAATTATCAAGGCCTCATCTCAAACCCCAAAAGTTTGGGACAAAGAAGGAAAAACAAAAATCACGGCTTTATATTCAGAGTTCACAGTTTTTTTACTCACATAGAAGGAACCATTCCATTTCCCGACATTGAGGTCGATAAAGCGTCGCAAATTATCAATGCTCATCGATTCCTCATCGTCTTGAGTTGCCACAGAGGATGAAGCCGCCGCAGCCTTCGCCCTCCCCGCCGTTGCCGGAACCCTCCGCCAGCGGAGGCCGAATTCCCCAACGCGGAAAGAAGTTCTGCACCGACGCGAGGCCCATAGATGACCTGCCGGAGAGCCGAACGATCTCAATCTCCGCAGATTTGATGGAATTGCTCCGCGCGCACAGTTGGGAATTAGGGTTTCCGCCATCGGAACGAGCTCGGAGCGGTAGAGTTCTCGCGGCTAAAATGGCGAGCGTTTAAAAGGAACCTTATCCCACTATCCGCATCAACCGAAGTTTCCGACCCATCAAGGAATAATATCCAACGGCCGAGATTAATATCCTGGGTCTCGCACCAACAATATAGAGGAATTGAAATGGGAAAAAATGGCGATCTCATCGAAATCGAATCGTTCCGCGGAAGAGACGACGATGGGAGGAGGGGAAGAGGAGGAGAAGACCATGAATCAAGCTCTGGGAGCAAGCCAAAGGCGTAGGTCGATTCGATGCATCGTAAAACTTGGTTAGATTTCTTCTACTTTATTTGTTCAAAATTTTAAGCATTCTGGGATTCTTGCTGTTGGGAGTCGTGGTGTGTCCCAAATCCTGTGATGAACAAAAAAATGCAGGTGGAGCAGCGATCACCTGCAAGAATGAGCTGGAAAGCATCAACGAGGAGAATTTCCGAACAGTTTGTTTGCAACTCAGGGAAGCGATGTTGTCGCAGGGAAGTGTCGTGGGGATGGACTGGAGCAGGCGGCCCGGGAACGCAGTCGTCTCTGCTGCGGTCGATGAGTTCAGAGAACTTTCAAGCTTGGATTTGCTTAACAACTTCACCATTGTCCATGGAGCAGGTGGATTTTGTTTTTCCTTCTCGTCAATAGTTACAAATTTGACACAAGGTTGTTTGAGTAATTGCACGTTACAATCTGACTTCTATGCTTACCTGTAGGTATTTGATAGCTTGTGAAACAATGAGCAACGTAGAAATATTGTTCGAAAATCTCAAATTAGTAATTGGAGATATCTGAAGAAATCTAACTTGCATTCAGTTTCTAGGTTCTTTTGGGCATTTTCAAGCAAGTACATCCGGAGTTCATAGAGGAGGGCTGCATCTTCCTCTAGTGAAAGCTGGTTTTGTAGCCACACGAATTTCTGTAAGGTCCACATTTCTGTAATATATTTTTCCATTTCAAGCTTTCCAATAACTCCATGCGACTTCTTATTTACCTATGCTCAAGTTCATCTTTTCATAAAATTATTGTTCGCATCCACTTTTGTTCTCAATATTTCGTTACAATACAGTATCCTTAGCATGCTCTTAAGGTTTCTACATTCTGCTTTTTGTTTTTCTCTTCTTTTTTTTCTGTTGAAGCTCCATGTTCTTAGCAGCTATATGGTCTTTAACTTTGTATCTCATTGTTATGATTAGGTCACGATGCTCAACCTTGAAATTGTAAGAGCTCTGGCAAAAGGTTCAGACTTCTTTCCAACTTTCATTTACACTATGGACTTCCCCAAATGACACTGGAAGACGATTTTGTTTTACTTGATTTACTCACTATATTTGGGGCGCATACATTGCTGTATTTACTGTTATCCTGTTATTTTCTACATTATCCATTAGCCGTCCATCACTTGTAATTAACATAGCAGGCACGCATCTGATTGATATTTTAATTTCTTTGCAGAAGGGATTCCATCTGTTGGAATGTCGCCATTTTCTTGTGGATGGTCCACTTCTGGAAGAAATGTTATTGTTTAAACCTGTGAATATTCATATGATTTAATAAGTCAAATTCTCAGATTTTGGTAGAAATATGCACCAAATTGTTCGTTTGGCTCAGTGAGAAAAGATATTGTTCTCTAACATACTCATTTCTTTAAATTATTTTTTTAACTAATTAACCACGGTTAAATGATACCCTTAGATTCATCAATGTTTTCTATCTGGTACATTACTTAAGAGTTACTCATGATTAGCAAACTACCCAGTTGGGACTCATAAATTTTTTTTTGCAGATGACTTCTGCTGAGGTTTCTCATGTAATTAATGCTCTTGATTCTGGTTTTGTTCCGGTGAGTTCTAACACCCTAAATTTGATGTGATACTACATGTTATATAGAAAGATGAGCATATAGCCTTGTCAAAAAAATATTTGAAAATTGTTTCCTGAGATAATTTCAAAAGAACTACCTGCAGATCATTTGAGCTTTAGTCAGTAATTTGGCTGATAAGAATGCATGGGAATTATTTATGTGCATATCTTGATGACTTCTTTTCAGGGGTATATGTTGGGAACTTGAAAACTAATTTTTAACTTCTCTTGCAGTCTAAGTCAGCAGTACCATAGAAACTTTGTTCTTCTTTCACTCTTCTTTTCAATAAAATTGGATGTTTATTGACCTTGGATAGTCATCCATGAACCTCGTAAAAAAAAGATATTTTGTTCTTCTTTCTTTCACCAAGTTACTCGCCTTCTTTTTCCTTAATGCCAACCAGACAACTAGCCCTTTTCTTGTAGGTGTTGCATGGAGATGCAGTCTTGGATGACTTGCAGGTTGGTTCAGCCGCATGACTTGCTAGATCTTATACTTTTTCTTTGAATAAATGAATTGACAATACAAGTTCACGCTTGTAAAGAAAATTGATGTGCAACTGTGTCCTGACTCTGTGAATTCTCCAGGATTGCAACATACTTAGTGGAGGTATCATCATACGCCATCTTGCTCAACTTCTGATGCCAGATTATGTTGTATTTCTTGTATCCACTGTATTATATTTTTTGAATTTCGCTAATCTTTCGGCAGCACACAACTGTTCAATAGTAGATCAATTACTCCTCTTGGAGAGCTGTCTTCTTTCTTGCTTTCCTACTATTTAGTCCAAAGACTGATGTTTTGGGAGTTTATGATCGCCCTCCAACAGACCCAAATGCAATACTTCTAAGAGAGATTGGTAACTACCTGTTTCTGCCTTTCCCCTAGTCATTGAGGTTCTCATTTTATTATGATGGGTAGTGCAGTTTCTGTGATAGACATGCAAAGATAAAACAGGCTTGTTAACTTGACAGCTGTTGCTGAAGATGGGAGCTGGTCAATTGTGAAACCCAATTTACAGCATGAGGGAAGTGCAGGTAGTTTTGCTATGGTAATCTGCAAACATTTTGTTTTTCGTAAATATTTTATCTGCAATTACTGTGACAAGTAATCCAACAGCTGAATATAATCATTTGCCATTCATTGGGTTTGCCATGCTTGACTGAAACAGCTCGTAACATGCTCAGCGTCCAATTTTTTTTATAACTCCAGAAACTTATTTGCACCCTTGATTTAAATTGGTTTAAATAAAAGTCATTTTCCCTAAACGTCGAACTTGAATGATTAGGAAATTGATGACAGGTAGTCAAATGAATAGTATAACCATATTAAAGCAACAATGCCTTGAAGAACGATAGTAGCGCTACCGCTACGCGCTGATGCTCTGTATTTATGTTGTTTGTGCTTTGTCGTTTGCAGTTGAAATAACAGTAGCAGCCCATGATACTACCGGTGGAATGGAGACCAAAGTATCTGAAGCTGCAACCATTGCTAAGCTTGGAATCGATGTATACATAACTAAGGTGACGGAGAAATGGTTATAAGTTTATAACTGTATGTTCCCAATATTCACTGTCGTGAATCTTAATGACAGCTTGAACTTGCAGGCTGGTACAGAGCACTCCAAGAAAGCTCTGAATGGCGAAGTACATGGTGACGACTGGCTCGGAACTGTGATATACTCCAAGCACAGACATCGCTGATACAAACCCCCTGCTACTGGCATCAGAACTATGGTGTCTAGAATAATGCCATTTAGAAAGTATGATCTGCATTTGGTCATATCCAGGTCTTTCCTTGGGAGACTTCACAGTGATTAAATTTTTTTCAGCTTCATGTATGTTGATTCCAGGCTTAGTCACCGGTCTAACATGTGAACTTTTTAACGTAAAATTAACAGTTTCGTGCATTATGTCATTTGAATTAAGAAATTCTTATTATATATTATGCATTTACGGTGGCTGTCATAATCTTGGTGCCAAGGCCGTCACAGTTTTTTTTTAGTTATCATTTCTCTATTCCAAAAATCTCAGGCTTGATACCGAGAGTATAACATGGTTCAATTATAAATGGGTCATATGTCATAAGGTCATATCTTACCTTTTCTAAGATTTTGAGGCATTAAATAAAAGTTGCTTATTAAAACATAATAAAATCTGTTCCACTTAACTCTGCTCTCGACGTTCAAAATTCCTCGGATGCAAGATCTCAACAAAATGTTCAGTTCATTGTAACAAGCAGTCGGTTCAGCACTGTTCACACCTGTTCGGTTTAGCAAAGTGACTGGTGAATCTTTCATCCCTACCCCTCGACACCTTCGTCTGAAATTGCCCATAAGTTATCGCACTCGCGCTCTCGTCGTCGCCATTGTCAATGCACTTGCCCCAGCAGAAGCCTTGCTTCATCTCGTCTGAAGTTGCCGCACCTAAAGTTGCCTCCCATTGCCTGCCATTGAGTCACGGCGCCCGATCGCCTCCCTGCACATCGACTAAATCACTCGCCGACACCACTGAGTCACGATCACCTCGCCGCCGCCGACGCACTTGCCCTTGCCGAAGCCTTGTCTCCCCTCTCCTAAAGCCGCTTCACCTCACCTAGCCGAAGCCTCGCCTGAAGTCGCCTTCACCTTCCATCGCCATCATTGAGTCGCTATGCTCGAATGCCTTGTTGCCCCACGACTTAATCATCTCGCTGAGAATCACGTTCTCCTCTTGGCCGATGCCCTAGCCGAAGCCTCTTCTCCTCTCGTCTGAAGTCGCATCGCCTGAAGATGCCCTAGGGGGATAAATTTTATTATTAGATTTAAATAGGAGAGGAGTTATAATAGATAAAACAAACTTGGCATTAACCTCCTCTTCCATTCAACCTCACGATCCCCTCCCTTCTTCCCACATTTCTGCTCATGTGCGCGTCTAAACAAAGAGATTCTTCTCCCGATCATTTCCAATAGCAATGGGCAGCAATTCATCAAGGGAGGAAAGGGCGCATAAAGAACAAGGGGGACACGATCGATAGAATTCCCGATGAATTGGAGTAAGAAGCAAACGCGAAATAAGGTGGATGAATCGAAATCACCTTGCATAAATTAAATAGATCATGTTATCTGATTATGAATGAATCATGCTAAGTGAATGAAGGATTATAGAAGTCTCATGAAAGGAAATTGGACTGCTCTGTCTTCTCTTGATTTGAAAATGATTACTTGTAGGAAAATTGATTGCTATTGCTTTGATTTGCCTTGATGATTGTTAGAATTAAGAATTTAGCCTAGGATGAAATTTTGATAATGATTCAAGTGATTTTCATGTTGAAATCGGTCTAGAATGCGCCGCCATCACGGTCGTGCAACCCTCCTGGCACACTCGTGCCATCTCACATGCCCACTAGCACACCTGTGCCACTAAGGTTATGATCGTGCCCTTCCCATCGACACGGTCGTGCCACTATGTTGTCACGGTCGTGTCATGCTATATAATAACCCCTTTTATGTTATTCTTCTTTCCTTAATTTTGATCTGATCATTATTTGTTTTCCTTATGATTAAGCAAGATTATAATTGATTTTAATGTCATATTCTCCATTGAGATCAATACCTGATTAAGACATGAATTCATTTAATGATTTACTCTCCTACTAATCTTTTGGTCCCCATTGCATGAATAGCAAGAATGACAAGTTTTTAAAGTAATTAATAAGATAAGATGAAAGATGAATAATGGGTTGCCAATTCAAACCAAGTGCCTCAAGATAAAAGTCGTTCTCTTGTTCATGATTTGATCACCCATTAACCGCACAATGCTATATCGTTTGCTCGGCATACCCCAAGAATCTAAAGTCACCAAGTTTCTAAGCATGATGCAAGAATAGAAAGTATGTATAAGTAAAGCAAGCATGAATGTCAAGTCAAGTATCGTTATGATTTATGCAAGGATTGATAAGTCTACTCTTGATTCCAAGTTTATTATGTATCATCATGATCTTACTATTTATTAAGATTTATTGATTCTTATTATTCTAATGATTCCATGCTAAATCCCTAGCCAATATAAGTTATGTCATCTTTTTAATTTCTTTATTCAAATTATGCATTGTATAGTCATGTAGTTCCCCACTAGGCCATAAAGCTTATGAGAGGATCTCGTCCTCTGTGTTTGATTTCCGCAGGGCCATGTCAGTAATGATGTGGAGTAGGTGTGCTGTGACGATGCTCAGACGACAAGAAAACATATTAACAATAGGGCCTATTTAGTTATTTATTATTCCTTCTGCATTTATAAACCGATGATGTAAACCTTATGAGATTCATTTAGACATGATGTAGCCACTTTTCTTGACTTCCACAACTTATTTTATCTTTCTTTATTTTATTCTTCTTCTACTGACATGTCTCATTTCTTGACTGATATATGGTCAATAAGATAGTCAAAATCATAGTGTTCGTAGCGTCTCTAGGTTGGTCTTCGTCACGTGGCATGGGTTGATTTGGGGGCGTTACATTTATGGTATGGGATCCTAAATTCAAGACTCTCTTGATGTCCTATTGTATAAGATGTAAGATAGTATGGTAATGGTTTATGTGCTTTCGCCGAACAGTCACCACACCGTCCATCGTCAAGTATAAGTAAGACCTCTTTTGCTTTGTATTATTCTTTATCGATGTATTGATACATATTTCATATGAGTGGTTGATTCTTAAGGAGGTTATTTTGTATGGTAGGAATCAACCTAAATGATATTAGTGATTATACAAAAAGGGTCATAAAGATTATGAGAAATTGGGAAAGAATAAGTAACAAGCATTTGGATAATTATTACTTGTATGAAGAATCAGTCTTACAAATATTTAAAGAATAAAATATAAGAAACGATTTTATTTCTCATAATTCATATTTTCCATCTCTTTCATGATCGTCCTATTCACGGACTTCTTCTGCTGACTGCAGTAGTATGAAGAGGAAAATGAGTAGGCATATCAATTGCAAAGAGATGTAGATGTACGAGAGAAATGAGAAAACTATAAGAGTAAATAAAAGGATTCTCCTCACACAATAAGTAGGTGTGAGATAGTTTCAGATAGTTAAAGTGATTTATATGAAATCAAGCACGCCTAAGTTATGATCTACTATTATGACTTATGTGGTTCCATTGAGTTACTAAGACAGGGGTTTAATAAATTATCATATATGTTTATATTGATAAGTATGGAACCATAGTGCTCATTGCACCTTAGACTTCATATGGCCCTTATATTATATTGATAAAGGTCATAAGCAAATCCAAACCAATTATACGAATTCCTAGTCAGAATACCTTATGTTGAAAATAAGAATTTAAATTATTAATTATGTTCAAGTTATGTAATATTAGTTAGGCAAGAGTTTAAGTATTAGTGAGCTACCCAAGAGTTATGTATAATGTAGGAATAGACAAATATAAAAGCTCAAAGGATTCAGAAGTCACATTGATTTTAATAAATGTTAGAAGAAATTATCAATAAGTAAATGACTGTCTGACTTAATCAAACGTTTAAATTTAGCATACTCATACGCATATGCACATATAACATAATATACTTTATAATAAATAAATATAAATAGATTTAATTAACTTAGCATAGTATATAGTGGACTTGAAATTTTATTAATATGAAGTATATTTTTTTAGCCATTATTAAAGAATGAATTCTCTATCATCATAGTGTAAATATATTTCCAAGATAGACTAATACGGTTGATAAAAGAAAATTAAAAGAATTATATAAAAACAGACAATGCATGAAAAAGTCAAATGAATAGGAGAAATTTTGAAAAGATTTAAAGTTTCTTAACTGAGATATTCTTAAGGAATATATGAGCTCCCAACCATTAAGTATTAAAAGACAAAACATCAAGTGAGCAAATTTTAGAAAGTATGGAGGGGTTAAGGTAAAGTATGAGAAATTTTATAAATTCCCTATAAAATTACTGGAGAAGCAAGTTATGCACTTGAGAATGATGATTATGAAATAAAGTATAAAGTTTTAATTGGTTTATCTTGACTATGGATATATTTATTAGTTTTCATAATAATGTCCAAATCATATAGGGTAATTAATTATATAATCATGATTGATAGTTCGAGAGGGAAAATAAAACCTATATACATTTAGATAAAGGATTAAGCAAGCCATCATATGATACATAGACCGTCCTCTAAGATGCAGGATATAAGATGATACATAGAATATTCTCTAAGATGCCTCAACGTCAATATGATGAAAAATGTTCAAGATTTTGTCTTGACCAAGTTGACCACTCATGATTTGATCATAAGTCTTATATATGGATTGGTTCTCCGTTCCAACTTTAAGATTATCCCAAACCTCTTGTCACACCCAACTCTGCGACTAAGTTCTAATCTCAATTATTATACTCTTAACTATGTTTAGCAATTCCAAAAATAAAATCGACAAAACCTCCTCATTTACTTATCTTATGTTATTTGTCAATACATACAAAAGACACATATAATTATCAAAGTTTAATAAAAAGCTATAAGATAGGACATTCGCATATTGTCATTATATTTTTTTTTCACAAACCATCTCACATATAACCCCACATGATCAAATCTTATACAATCTTACAAAAAGTTTCTCACAAACTTAATTACAACATATCTAAGACTATCTATTACACATGCATGCTTTCAAAAACAAAAGTGAAGGGGGATTAAAGTGCTCCAGCAGCTCGACCTCTTCTTTATATGCAGTAAAAATAAGCTCCAAGTTGACAACTTGAGAACTTACGAGTATCTAAAAAATTTAAAATGGGTATTATGAGCAACAATCATTTGCTCAGTGGGTGGAATAAAAGTAAAACATAGGGGAATAATACGAATGCATATATCATTTAAATAACCACATTTCTTTCATATGAGAAAACATTTAAAGCATAGCACATATAACATAACTTGTCAAATCATGTGAACTTTCATATAAGTAAAAGTAACTCAAAATATCATCATTTTCATAATTAAACTTCACACATGTGTCATTGCATATACTCATCATGGGTCAATGCGTATCCCTCTATGATCATATATCATAAAGTTAAGTAGAGCTTCATAATCAAGAATCACGAATACGCAGAGCAAATTATGGGTCAATATGTATCCCTCTATGATTGTGTGTCATACAGTTAAGCAGAGCTTCACAATCAAGAGTTTCATATACGCAGAGCAAATTATGGATCAATACGTATCCCAATCATGATTGTGTACCACACAATCATGATTCTCAGATACGCAGAGTGATCATGGGTCAATACGTGCACGCAGAGCAGCCCCTAAAGGGCAAAGACATCCGATATACGCCCCAAAGGCTTCATGTATATCGAATGCGATTCCAAAGATCTTTTTCAAACAGCATGGCTAATGAACACATGGAGTTTAACAATATCAAAATATACATGTCATAATCTCATATCATTATCAAATATAACTTATTTTCACTTCACAAGTATTATTTCCTGAAAGTATTTTTATATAAGATATTACTCCATCTTATATGAAATCCTTGAAACATATCATAAATATTTTCCATAGCGCAAGATATGTTTCAATAATAACAATAATAATCTTTGCTTGAGGTAATACCATAAATAAAAGAATTAACATATAACATTTTGCTATATTGTAAATTTACCCACTCACCTTGTACTTTATCACTTCAAGGAAGTTTATTAGATTTCCTTCATTTCACTTGCAACTTGAGGTTTTCCTACAAACAATAATGTCTTTTTACTTCACAATCACTAGTAAAGTAATATGCAATGTATGCTCATGATGTATGAATGATTATGCACCCTAAAATGCATATAATCTCCTCTAATACCAATTTCTAGCCTCAGACATATATATTCATAAGCTATTTCATACTTGGAACTTTTTAATTCCCCAAAGCTTAACTAGGTGTTGTTTCAGAATTTCAGACTGAGTGTCTGTCAATAAATAATTCATAACTTTTTAAACACATGGGCAAATCTTATGATTATAGATTAATTAGAAATTAGACATACTAAGGTTTTCAACTCACAAGTATCATTATCAAATACCAAGTGAGTAAGTCAGTACATCCCAAGCAATCTGACCTAGGGTTTGTGTCCTAGCAGACTGTATGTCACTGAAATATTGATTTATATATTTCTTCATACTTGTCCATTTAACTAGGGAATAATTTTCCTAAAAACTAGACTTCATTAATATTTTTTCATAAAAATTAGTTAATTTAACTCGCTATATAGACTTATAACAAAAATAGTTAATTCGGGTCGCAATATGTCAATGTCCTGGAATCTGACAGAAGCATCACTATTAAATGAAAAATTCATTTCTCCCAAAATACAAGTTCAACTAAGATGATTCCACCTCTCACCGAACCCTTGGAATGTCTATTTAAGAATATCCAAATTTCAAATCCTAATTCACTCTAACCGTGCCCTAATTTACAAATGGAACTTGTATCAAACTCGGGATAGGATGAGTGACTTGCGAATGTAAGTTCATAACTTCCTCTATAAAACTTCTTTTTAGCTGATTCCAGAGGTCATGGAAATCTAACTTCGAATGGATGAACCATACAAAATTTCATAATTTATTTTTTGTTTATCACCAAGTAATGATTCTCTCAATCAGAAGGACAATTTCTGGATCAAAACTCACCTAGAACAGCCGATGTTCCCGATTTTCCCCAGATCGGTTCGATCGAGTTCTTCCTCTGGTAATTTTTCTACGGTGAAAATATAATGTTAAGTGACTTATTTATTTTTGTCAGAATTGTCTGAGGTCTTATGGTAGTTTGAAAAAATATCCCTTTGAGCAGCTCTCATTTGTCTGCTTCAGCTGCTTGGAACTTAAGTGATGGCCAATCACATTTTTTATCATAACTAAGTATTTTAACCCTAATTAAGCTTACTTAATCCTATTTAAACATATATATTATAATATTTAGAAATTTTATGATTTATTCCTAGTAACCCTATATAATTACTTTGTAAAGTTTATCAATAATTAAGTAATCATTATGCACTAATTAAAATATTAATTACTATATACAAATATCACTAAACGGACATCCAAACTAACTTAGTATGTTAATTAAATGTATGATTATGTATAAATGATATTTCTAGGGCACGTCCGTGACACCTCTTCCATGTACTACAAGATGTCGTTAATGATGTGCACAGGACAATGAAATGATGTGCAAAGAAGAAAAATGCTTGTTTGTCTTCTATTTTGCTGATTGCGTTGTTTTCCTATCTTGTTGTTTGAATCCATTCCATATGTTCATCTGCATTCATGATGTTTTATTAAGGACTTATGTTAGGTAGTATGCATAAATTATTTTGTTCATTCTCAATTGGATCATACCATGCACGTCATCGACCGATCGAATCATCATCGAAATCGTAACGTTGATCTAGAGTATTTTGCACTCCCCTAAGATTGTTATATTGATTCATTCCCCTATACATGGAGTGAAAGACACTCAACTCCAAAAAGGATAGAACTTGCCGTGGTGATTTATGACCACTAGCCTTCTATGAAATTATATGACATGACATTGCAACAAAAAGATCAATAGAAGATAATGCAAGGTAAACTAAGAAGTTAAAGTTAAGTAACTCCCATGATCAAATCATCGAATGAAACATTGATACAAGATATCGAGGCATAGAAAAGATGTCGAATGATTTATAACAATATTGATAGATTTCAAATTGTCTTATCTGACAGTTAACTAGTTTTGCACTTTGAACAATCTCTCTAGACATATGATTTAAGATGGAAGTCAATAGAACATATCCATGAACTACTACCACCACACTATATCACAAGAACATCGGACGATGTTAAACGGTAAATCCCATTTAGTTTGAATGATTGATCGACATAGGAATCCTAGACTCTCAGGAAGATCAGTCGTATTGTATCATATTAATAGCTATCTTAATATGCAACTCACATATGCAATGATCCACATGGCATATAAAATTATGGAATTATGATAAAGTTTTACTCTAAATCTAATGTGAGATAATTAGGAAATATGAGGATTTTATGAGAATGAATAAAAATGTTAAAAGCTTAGTTAATGATAATTGATAAATATAAAGGCCCAAGATGATATTGGAGGGCGACCAATTAAGTGTACCTACACTACAATTAGCATACATTGAGGATAGAGTGAAATAAATAAATAATAATAATAATAATAATAATAATAATAATAATAATAATAATAATAATAATAATAATAATAATAATAATAATATAGTGCTTGCTCACTAAGTTCAGATTTACTAATGTGATTGAAAATAATTATAAGAATGTCCACTAACACTCCTTATAAGGAGGTTATTGACTCGGGTAATTATAAAGTTATATACTTGGAGGATAGTACAATAAGAAATACATGTTAATAGAGATGATCCGTTATGTTGGATCAAATTTCCTTGTAATAATCGTTATCATTCGAACACCGTCAAGACACCATTTGGAACTTTGTAGGGGTGACACTATTGCTCACCTATTCACTGGGTGAAGTGGATGAAGAAAAGATCATGAGTATAGAGAAAGTGAAAGAAGTAGTGGAGTTGTCAAAGAATGTTGAAATGATCAAGAAGATGTTACATACTGCACAAGTTAGATAAAAAAAGTTATGTAAATAAGGACATATGAGATCAAAACTTTCAAGCGGGTGATCAAGTTCTGCCGATGGTATCACCTATGAAAAGGGGTCATGAGATTCGGTAAGTGAGGAAAGTTCAACACTTGCTATGTTGACCATTTGAAATATCGTTGGGGCTTCATATAAGTCGGCACTACCCTCTTATTCTGGGTGAATGCATGATGCAATCCACGTTTTCAATCTCAAGAAGTATTGCAACTAGGATGCCAATATTATTCGGATCAAGGGACCTGATCTAGCTGCATACCTCACCCTTGCCAAGTGTCCGACCCATATTATGGAATGCAAGGTACGACGTCGAAAGAATAAACATGTACTCATGATCCAAGTAGCCTTGCGTTCCATCACGACGAAGAGGTAACATGGAAGTTTGAATTGGGAATGCGCCAAGAGTTCTCACATCTTTTCAGTAGGTCCTTAACCTCATGCAAAATTTGAGGATGAATTTTCTTTTAAGGAGGTTATAATGTAACAACTAGAAAAAAAACTCAAACCAAACCTATCAGCCAAAGAGATAAACCTAACATTATCTCTAATAAGAGATAAAGACTGAATCAAGGGGAAACAATAATAGAAAAAAAAATCAGATTTGATAGTATCCACAAAAATCAGGGGGATAAACTTTATCACATCAATCATATTATATTTAAATAGGAGAGGAATTCTAATAGATAAAACAAACTTGGCATTAACCTCCTCTTCCATTCAACCTCACGATCCCTTCCCTTCTTCCCACGTTTCTGCTCATGTGCACGTCTGAATAGAAAGAATCTTCTCCCGATCGTTTCCAGTAGCAATGGGCAGCGATTCATCAGGGGAGGAAAGGCTGCATAGAGAACGGGGGGACGCGATGGATAGAATTCCCCACGAACCGGAGCAAGAAGTAAACGCGAAATAAGGTGGGTGAATCGAAATCACCTTGCATAAATTGGATATATCATATTATCTTATTATGAACGAATCATGCTAAGTGAATGAAGGATTATAGAAGTCTCACGAAAGGAAATTGGACTGCTATGTTTTCTCTTGATTTGAAAATTGTTTGATTGATTACTTGTAGGAAAATTGATTGCTATTGCTTTGATTTGCCTTAGTGATTGTTAGAATTCAGAAATTAGCCTAAGATGAAATTTTGATAATGAGTCAAGTGATTTTCGTGTTGAAATCTATCACCATCATGGTCGTGCAATCCTCCTGGCACGCCCGTGCCACTTTAGGGCATGCCCGTGCCAGTTCACATTCCCACTAGCACGCCTGCGCCACTAAGGTTATGATCGTGCCCTTTCCATCGACACGGCTGTGCCACTGTGTTGTCACGGTCGTGCCAAACTACAAAACAACCCCTTTTATGTTCTTCCTCTTTCCTTGATTTTGATCTGATCATTATTTGTTTGCCTTATGATTAGCATGATTATGATTGATTTTAATGTCATATTCCCCATTGAGATCCATACCTGATTAAGACATGAATTCTTTTAATGATTTACTCTCCTACTAATCTTTTGATCCCCATTGTATGAAGAACAAGAATGACAAGTTTCTAAAGTGATTAATAAGATAAGATGAAAGATGAATAATGGGTTGTCAGTTCAAGTCAAGTGCGTCAAGATAAAGGACGCTCCCTTGATCATGATTTGATCACCCATTAACCACACAAGACTATATCGTTTACTCAGCATACTCCAAAAATCTAAAGTCACCAAGTTTCTAAGCATGATGCAAGAATAGAAAGTATGTACAAGTAAAGCAATGATGAATGTCAAGTCAAGTATCGTTATGATTTATGCAAGGATTGATAAGTCTACTATTGATTCCAAGTTTATTATATCTCATCATGTTTTTACTGTTTATCAAGATTTATTGATTCTTATTATTCTAATAATTTCATGCTAAATCCCTGGCCAAGATAAGTTATGTCATCTTTTTTATTTTTTTATTCAAATTATGCATTGTATACTCATGTGATTCCTCACTAGATCGTAAAGTTTACGAGATGACCTCCTCCTCTGTGTTTGATTATCACAGGGCCAGATTAGTGATGATATGGAGTAGGTGTGTTGCGACAATGCTCATGATACAAGAACGCACATGAACAATAGGGCCTATTTAGTTATTTATTATTCCTTCCGCATTTATGAACATATGATGTAAACCTTATGAGATTCATTTAGAAATGATGTAGTTACTTTTCTAAATTTTCGCAACTTATGTTATTTTCTTTATTTTATTATTCTTCCACTGATGTGTCTCAGTTCTTGACTGAGGTATGGTCAATAAGATGGCCAAAGTCATAACATTCGTAGGATCTCCAGATTGGTCTTCGCCATGTGGCGTGAGTCGATTTGGAGACGTTACACCTTCTGTGTACTCGGATCATTCTAGATCATGGAGCGAACATCTTATGCTCTTAAATAGATTTATTAAAGGAGCGGTTCGTTCAATAGTAGTAAAAAGTTCTAGCTTGGATTGTTAGAATGGAGTGTTCAATAGTAGATATTAGATTGGAAGCGAGTGTTTGGTCGAAGAATTTAGTGTTCCTATATTAGGAACATAATATGCAAGAACAAATTATTTTTTGAATAAGAACATAAAGTTTGACCAAAAAATTTTAATTTACTTTTTATTATTATCATTGGAATAAGTATTTGTTCTTATCATTATTCACGTATCAAACACTTTTAAATGATGAAGTAGATAATCCTAAGTTCCATTTTTAGAAGAGTGGAGCTAACTAACGAGACTTGGTACACTCTTAAATGATTAAGTAGATAATCCTAAGTTCCATTTTTAGAATAGTGGAACTAACTAACAAGACTATCTCCCAAATGATTCACCGGCTAACTAACGGGACTCTATCCCAAGTTTGATTTTCTAGGGCGGAGCTAAGTAACGGGATTGTCTCCCAATTGATCTATTGGCTGATGGCACTCCGATTCGATACGGTACTCTCTCCCAAATGATAGTAGTCCCAGATTTCACAGCGTCGACATCTTTCTTAGCAATTTTGACACATGGATTTAAGTTTTTCTCACTACGATGCATGTTATTTGTAAACCTTTCCAACAAGCTCATCAACTGGAAGTGGGGCATCTTTTTCTTTTTGACATTGCCACTGAATAAGATATTAAGATGAGCCCAACTTGAAACTTGAACATTACCATCAGTCTTTATTATTCTTTTAGATTAAATATTATCGATTTCATTTGTACTAATTTACGACATAAATCACATCACCGCTTGAAAGTAATAGAAAGAGCAGCTCGAGAAGCCTACCATATATTGGTTATGCCTTATGTGTTTAGCTGATTACGAGATAAAAGACAAAGAAAATGAACTTGCTTAATGAGACTTGAATAAAGTTGTTATAAGAGTAACAGAAGTTTACGCGGTCCATAAAGGATATGACAAAAGAAAAAAGAGTAACATAAATACCAACAGAAGCGTGGATTTGAGATTGCATTACACTAAGTCACCAATCATTACCCATGGTTCTTGTGACATTTAAGCTATTCAAATTGTCTCAAAGTAGACGGGCCCTTATAACTCCTCAAGTCTTGATGATTCTGTCATTCAGCACTAACAAAATCCCTTGAAGAACGTAAGGCTGACAGAGGCGTGTGAAAACTGGGCTACTTTGGACCAATGTCTTTCAGGGCACAAATTTGCTCTTCACCCATTGCAGACATGACGGTCACAACCAAGTCTTTTCCCTCGCCAAACCCATCTTTGATCTAACATTAAAACAGCACAATAAATTGAGCTCTTTAATAATCTCTTTGTTTAAATTCTGAATAAAGCAAGATTAACATGCAGGAACAGATATTTTATAACTGCTGATAAAACAGAATCATACAACTATATAGACCAAAATGGTCAAGGTAACAATTATAATTGTTCCGGTAGCTCTTCACTTCAATAATAAGAGTGTTAACATATAATTCAAATCAATAGTGTACATGAAAAGCTTTACAAGAATTTGTTAAAACCAGGATTGTATTCGATACAGATTCATGATAAAAGTTCACAATTTTCAAACCAGATGCAGATTCAGGATCCAGGTTTCAGTAAATACATGTTTTCAGAACTGTATCATATTAATCATAAGGTGTATCTTATTGTATCTCATCAACCTTTGGGTTCTGCTAATTTTGCTGTCATCTGCAAACTCTCTAACCAAATAATAAATCATAAGGTCACCTAGGCTACATAAGATGTAATTTTTTCTAAAGGCATACAGATGCACCAACAAGCAAATCTATGAGACCCTCGTCGCATGTGCAACCCCATACAACAATTGAGAAGTGTGGAGAGGAGAAATTTGATAAGATTCCTCCACTGAAATGCAAGTAAATTTCAATGAGGCATCAAAAGCTTACACAACTCTTAAATGATATTACTGCACCCAAAAAAAAAAGATCATACTTCTTGGATAGAAATTCACAACCAAAATCCTAGCTATACAACAACAACATATTCGTTGATCCATGTTCATAAGATTCGACATGATTTTATGCTGGCTGTCGAGGCCTAACACAACCCTCCTCCTTTATCCGGGCTTGGGACCGGGTATAAAATATAGGCGGAGTTAACCAAAATCCTAGCTATATACCAACTAAAACATGAACGTTACTGCCAAGTATCACACACCACATAACCACCTAAAAACACACCAGCTGTCATCTTTAAAAGAAAATAATCATAGGTTATGAAAACATGTTGTATCTAAGATGGTTTGCTACTACTCCCTCTCAATTATCTACTGCTTAAGCAAAGATCCTAATATTTCCTCAAGCACTATCGTACAACTACACAATTTTACTACTAGACTTTGCCAAATCCTTAGTAATAAAAGGTAGAAACTGAGTGCAACAACTTCATCTTTTCAATAAAACTCTTCAGCAAGCAATCACAAGCAGGGAAAAAACAGAGACGCAAAATATAACATTTTTTTGTTTCAAAAAAAAATTATAACATTTTTAAACAGACCTGGGCAAGAAGACTTTCATCAGTGGGAAGTCTAAGGTCGTCCTTGGTGTTACCATTCTCAGTCAGCAGACTCACCTGTATGACAAGAATAAATTGAAAAAAAAAACGAGCTGTCTTCGATTTAAAGAACCATTAACACAAAATATACATACAAATCCATCTTCTGATATATCAATGAGCTGGTAATCAGTACGGTTAACATGGGGCACCTGAATCCAAAACAAATACAGTTATCTCCAAAGCAAAGCAAAACCACTGGTAAAAACTTGCACCCGTGTCAAGGACACACACATCACAGTTATGGGACGAAGGAACAATATCCTCTAGCTTCTTTGCAGTGAAGATATCTATAGCCACGAAGTGACATTTGGCATGGCCATGCTTTCCAGTCTTCGAGGTCGAAACTTCAACAACCTAAATGATAGGTAGCAAAAAAAACTAGTATCAGGATCCTGACAATATACTTACCAAAATGAATATCCTAAATTCGAATACTTGTGGACTTGATGAAATTAAATTGATCACAAGAAGAAATTAATTATACAAAAAAGGAACGAGGATTGCTATTTCTAGCATAAGCTTCAACATGGATGTAACCCAACAACATAAAAAAAATCCACGCTGACTAATAGATTTAAAACATAAAACGAGGAATCATACACATAGTCAACACAACCAACCAGGTATCGCTCTCAAATTGTCTCTAGGAGACGTACGAATAAAAGATGATATATAAATCATCATTCACGGAAGCAGGAAATGAATTTTCAAGCAAGCAAATCGATTTTTTTCCCGAAAGAAAATTAGGCATCATAGAAGGCCGTAAAGCTTATAGATACAAACAATCGCCAGAGTAGAAAAGGGGTCACCTTGCAGGGTCTCCCCTTGATGACGATGTACCCGTTCTTGCGGATGGTACCGGCCTGCTGCGGGTACGTCTTGGACGCCCCGGCGTCGGCCTTCGACTCGAAGTGGTGCTCCTCGTCCGACATGTCCGAGCGCCCTAATCCAAACAATTCCCCGACACATGCACAGAACCACGCATCAGATCAGCATCCAGGAACCAAAGAAAACAAAAATCAAAATTGAAGGGGGCAGAAGGGTTACCTGGGAGACAGAGAGAGGAAACAGGTGAGGTGAATCAGGTGATCGTGCAATCGCGCACCGCGAGAACGGCTTAGGGTTTGTATAAATATTGGGACGGGAAACTTGGGAGGGAGGGCCGCCGTCGGATGGGAAATGGGGACGAGCCGTGGACGGCACGATGACGGGAGAGCATATATTCGATTCTGCGTCCAAAGTACGCTGTGTGGATCCCGCGCCGACACCCGACACGTGCACACATCTCGAAGCACCACCATCATCATCGGCCGCATCCCGTCAAACCCCCATCGTGTCGCGTCGACGTTAACTTTCGCACGAGCCCGCGCGCACTATCACGACAGTTATTTTTTCCTAATGTGAAATTATTATTATTATTATTATTATTATTCGCATTAACAAAATCGTATGAGAAATTAATTATATATTTATATTATATTAAACGAAGGATAGTATGAAAGAAAAATTGACACTTGACAAAAGTGTTCATAAAAATATTAATTATAAATGAGAAGTTATCTAATAGTTATGATTATATAATTATATAATTATTCATAAAAAATATATAATAACAACAGTAATAATAATGATGTCACTTACATTAAGAATAACAACTAAAAATCATGATTAAATAAGTTAATTAGTTAAAACTTATTACATGATTGCATCTAAGTAGCATATTTATCTATATGCATTGTGAAAGTGAATTATTTTAAGTTGGATTAATTTAAGTAAAAATATTAACGTCTTCTTTAAATTAATTATAACTATTAAACAAGGATTGCGCTCAGGGACGGAGCTTAGAAAAAAAATTAGGGGGGCCAAAAAATTTTTTTTCTATGGGTGGACTCAATCCCTTGACATATTCGACTAGCCTGATTTGAGGGCCATCCCTGATTGCACTTGTGATGTGAAGAGGGATATAGTAGTTAAGTCGGTACTAATGTAGTTAAATAAAGTAATTAGAGGTAGTAAGGTTTCGTTTGATATTATTAACGATTTAATAACGAATGGCGGTTTAACCTGGATGATAATTAGCGAAATATTTTAACAAACAAATATTTGACAAATTTAATGATATAATTAGCTGATAAATATAAAATGATAATAAATTATTTAATTCACAAATTCTATTATAATGTAATAAATAAATTATTTATATCTCAATAAAATAAAATAAAATCTCACAATCAATTTTCCTGGAAATTACCACGACCACCCTCTTTTGCCTTTTTTCATTGCACACATGATATAAAATATTAATTATTAAATTTTTTTTATTTATTATTAACATATAAATAATTTATAATTAATAAACATGAATGTAAAAAAGAAATATAGTTAAATGATGATAAAATAAAAATAAGAAAATAATATGATAAAATAATGTATTTGAATAACGGTAGAATAAAAAAATTATAAATTGCTAACCTCTAATCGCTAAAGTTTTTTAATATTTTCATACGAAACGCTAAATACTATTTCTTTTATCATTTAACAAATAAAAATATTAGCATTTGAACTGCTAAACGTTATTTGAAACATTAATTTTGATATTGCCAAAGAGAACTTAAGTTTATATAGTAATCATTAAAATACTCAAAATCTAATAATAATTATATATATTATAATTTATTGGGGTAGTAGATAAATAACTATTCATAACCATTAGACATAATAGTATTAAATTATTAATAAATATCTATCTATTATTTTAGAAATAGGATAATAAGAAAGTAGAGAATAACACTGGCACATCCATCCAACACCACATGTTCAACGCAACATCAATATAATATTTTAATTTACTTACATATTAATCAGCATGTTAATAGATATTTAACGATGTTAAATCAATCACGTAAGTATACTCATTTAAAAACAAATAAAGATACTTAGTAACTTAATCATATAATAGTGGCCGATTAAATAAACATGATCATGTAAAAATACTGATGTTCATTTACTATTATGTAACTACATATGATTGCATTGAGAATATATTAATTTAAGTAATATATAGCCTAAGTGTTTCTATTTCTTACTAGGCTATGATCATTGTAAAAAAAGATTAAGAATTGTATGAATCCAAAGCATGTCCACACATATGAATCACCATCTCGTTAATTTATGAATCAATAATGAGTTCACATATATGATTCATTTTGGGTCCACATATGTTTTAAATTATTGTAAAAAAGCTGTCATTTAGTTTCTATCACGTAACTACCACATGATTATATTAAGTATATATTAATTTAGGAATTAATGGGCATGCTACGCTCTTTGATGGTAGCAGCGTCCGACGCGTTAAGGAGAGCCATCGGATGGAAAATGCAAGATGGATGCTGGTGGTGTTCTAAACCGACGTTTTTCGCGTGAGCTGGTCTTGATGCTGCGGCACCCGGTTCAAACAGCCAGATCAACTTTTCCCAATCCTCTCGCATTCGATCGATATGCCCAACGTCCTTGTAGACACGACAGTCTAAAGATGCCTTCGCCGTCGTCGAGCTGCCCTAAGATGCCTGCACAGGCCCGAAGACGAAGACGGTGAGTCCTAATAGCGTTTCTCCATGAACATCTGCTCGATTATTTTCTCCGTCAGCCTATTTTTTATCATTTTCCCCTTACTTTTGCTCGACAGCCTTGTAGATGCAATCGCCGACAGCTCTAAAACATCTGCGCGAAGATGAAGACACCGGTAAGCCTAATCGCTTTCCTCCCCGGATCGATTCAATGCTGATATAGTTTTTTCGTCTTTGCCCTAATTTCTGCTTCTTTACGGGTCTTCCTGGCTTCCCGGACCTGTACTTGTTCATCCCTTCGCTCCATCTCCTAGTCTTCCGACGCTGGCGTCTTTACAGCCAGGGGGAAGAAGGTAGAAGAGCTCGCTTCTTGCCCTGTCTCCTAGTCTTCCTGCACCGTTGACCTTGAACCATTCTCTCGGCCGATGGCACTCTCCATGCCGATTTAAGGATGCAACAGCTGACTGGGCGCACTTTGCTCCATCCATCATCCATTGTCGATCGCACGACCGAAAAACATGGGTAGTAGCATGCTACCATTAGTGAGCGTAGTATGCTCATTAAATCCATAAATTTAACTAATATTGTAGCCAGACTTCTTTTATTTGTTACTGGACAATCATTATGTTATTATCTAACTACACACGTGTAACTACATCTCATTCACCTTAAAAAGAAAAAAAAACATAGCATTCGCATCACAAGCATGTGTTGTTTAATTATATAGTGTAAAATTACTTCACGTGTATGTTTTTTAATTGGTTAACTCCTATTGTTCCGAGTTTAGATAGGTCTTCTTGAAATTGGAATCGTTTCTATGCATGGTTGTGAGTAAGAAACCTGCAAGCTTATTATATACAAAGCATTTGATGAAAACGATATCTTCATGATGAAATTATGTTAACATCTGCCTTTGGATTATGCTATACGTTAATTAGTATAATGTTTGTTTAGGATTATGATTGTATTTTGATTGAAAAACTAGGTAAGAACATAAGAATTTCACAATAACCTGCAACTTTGTCGATTGAAACGGACGACTAAATATCTTTCGGACGTCTAAATCTCCTCGACATGATATAGCGAATACCAATTCGTCGACCGATCTATAGCTCAGGCATCCAAAACTAGAAATGTCGAGACATGGACTCAATAACAATGACCAATTGATCGATCGATCCTAGATCGGATGATTGATTTGGATTGTTCATATCAAAAAATGATCCAACGGTCGATGGAGACCCATTTTGGTCGACGATCATGGACCTAGTTCCATCAAGTGATTGATCAAATTTCGAAGATACGAAACTCTTGATTGAAAGTTCATGAATTCGGAAGGTACGATCGATGCGATAATTTTATATAGTACAAATACTAGCAAGAGCACTATGTTGAATCAAGTAACAAAGAGTGAGACGAGTATTGAACCCACGAGGACCAGTTAGATGGGGAAAATAGATAAGATTTGATTTAAAAAAATTAAAACAAAGAATATTAAAATTATTCCAATCTAAAGTCTCAAATAAATAAATAAAAAATATTCAAACAAGGTGACACTTGTTGGTTCAAAGATCATATTCTAAGTATTTTGATGATAGCAAACAAGGAAGATGATGTACTAATTGTGCTTGAAGTGTTAGTGTAATCAGGTTAAATATTTTTACGAAGAACAAGGGTGTCGAATGTTTTCAGCAGTACAAATGGATGATCGAAATTATAACGGATGACCGTTTGACTTATAATGGACGACCAACACAGAGTTGGAACGACCGCAAATTACAAAGAAAAAGGACCAAATCGGATGACCGATCCACTTTCGATCGATCGTTATATATGTTACATGAAAGATTAAGTACAAAATGAACGACCGAAGTAACAGATGGAATGATCGCAGATTACAGAGAGAAAGAATATTCTTAAATCGAGTGATCGATCCACTTTCGGTCGACCATTATATGTGCTATATGAAAGATAAGTACAAAACGGATGATCGAAGTAACAGATGGAATAATCGAGATTACAGAGAGTTCAAACATTTCTAATCGAACGACTGAAACTTTAACGGTAGATCGTTCTGTGCAACGAAGAACAAAATTGTGAAAATCGGATGATGGAAGCCGTTGTATGAATGACCACATATTACAAAGAGTAGAGACATTTTTAAATCGGACGATCAAATCAGTTTTGGCCGACTGTTATGGAAGCGAAGATTATTTAAATGGTTAAAATCCTTCTATGGACTACTATCAAAGCAAAACTACGTAGAAAAGATAAATGCAACGACTATTATTATATATATAACGGATGCCCAATATTATAAGGGATGACCGCTCAACATCCAACAAAAAGGGCAACGACTAGTCGCTATGCAAAACGGACACTCGAATATAAAACGGGCGTCTGAATCTAAAATGGTTGATCATTTTAGAGGTGACAACACAACACTTTTCAAATTGATTTACAGTGACCATATTTTCAAAAGAAGTTTATAAAAGGGATTCAAAAGGCTGAAGGAAGATTATAAAAGCAAGAGAAATCACTCTAAAGCTTTCTTCCTTCAAGTCCAAAGCATTCTTCCTGAGTTTAATCTTAAAAATTATTCCTTCCCTCTTCTAGTTTCTAAGTGTGAGCATTCTTTATAAGAAGAGAGAAATAGAGAAAATTCTTATGTTCTTGTTTAGAGAGTTTGAGAGCTTCTTATAAGAAGAGGTGAGTCTTATCTCTTGAGCAAAGAAGAAGGCATTGTGATGTAGAAAGAGTTACTCTCCCTACAAGAAAAGAGAAAGCTAGTGAATCTCCGACGTCTCGAGGTCGGAGCGGAATGTAGGCCAAGGAGTTGGGCCGAACGTTCAACATATTGTGCCTTCCTGAATTTTGATTCTTTCTACTTGTCTTTTACTTATTTGTCATCGTATTTTCTAAAAATTGACTTTTACGACTTTTTTCGATTATAACTTGTATACACCAATTCACACACCTCCTCTTGGTGCTTTCGATCCTACAAGACTAACAATGTCTTGAACGCAAGATCTAAAATAAATCCGAAGTATGAAAAGGATGCCAAAAAGTAAAATACTTAAGCTAGATGACCTAACTATCTTATCTCAATGTTAGAGAGAGATAGTTCAAGTGAATAATCTCTAACTTTTGGTAAGATGCTTTAATGATGCAATCTTGTCTCAAAAACACCACAACTGAATGAGTTAATGATCCACAAATTTCTAGATCTCAATCAAGTAGACAAAGATAGGATATGAAATGCTTATAAAAAAAAAGAATCAATTAAGAGAGATCAAAAGAATAAATCTTAATAGTATAAACCAGTTAAAATCGAGTACTCAGAAGAAAGCATTAAAGTTAGCATACGTATTCAGAATAGTAAAACTTATTTAACGATCCAACAAAGTCCAACTTAAATGAATCCTAATTAGATCTTTATTACATAAATAAATAAATAATCAAGATTATAGTGGAGAGATAAAGCAAGAGACTAAAATATGGAAAATGAGAAATAATATTTTTTTTAAAAAATCTGAACTCCTCCGAAAGAATCTCCAACGAGATGACCAGAGGCTCTCTTTTTTTGCCTTTATAATGGACTTTGATTTATAGACTTGGATGATTCAAATGGTGTGGTATTGACCTCTTTTTTTAATCGAACATGTGCTTGTCATGTCATCAATGACATAAGTCATGTTAATTAAAATATGATTATTTAGGTGAAGATATTCGATGAACTTGATAACATGGATCGTGTTATTAATAACACGGTCCATTTTATATATTGCGTAGAATGATTTCCACACTTCCTATGAGATTTGGGACACACGTTTGTCTGCCGGCCAATGCGGACCATGTTGGTATAACGCTGGCCATTTTGATAATTGGATAATGCAGATTGTGTTTGGATGACATGGGTCATGTTGCCTGCTACTAAAAAATAGAAAATTAGGTAGCAACTATTCCCTTGAAAAATCTAATTAAAAATAAGGAAAAGTTGGTATATTTTAGAATAAAATTATGAAAAATAAACTCAACGATATGAAATAAATATGTATAAAATTGCATGCTTCATGACAGTAAACTTTCGGGCATTTGATCCGTGACTGAAAGATGAACTCAGAACAAACGTCTGAATACCTATCAGACGATCGATGTCTGACAAAATGGGTGGTCGAACCCCTTTCAGACGACCACTGAATGCACCCCTTTCGGACGTTTTATTTATGGATAGAGTATGATTATGACTCTAATTAACCCCTATATTGATTTATCTCTGTCCTTCTTATTATCATTTTTCATTATTAAAACACATGAAGATCTGAAGTCAACCTTACTCTCTATAGCTTTGATTGATCAATGTGATCAAAAGATATGTTTATGGTTAATAAAGATAAAAGATGAGGGTTACTATTACCTACTTAGAATAATTTCTACAGTGTAAGTAACCCTTTATAGAATTTTAATATAATTTTATTCCTTATTAAAATGTCATTACTGTTAAAGTGCTATGATTTTTTTAGTATAATATATATTCTTTACATTGAGCCTATGAGGTATATCATTACATTCTTATGTTTTAAATATATCTTTCTCATACAGTCATTTTTATTATAACCATATACAATTTGGACTCATATTTTTGTTATGACCACATGTACTTGGAGATTGAAAAATAAAAATTATATATGTGACCACATTTTATGTTCTATATAATTATTTGTGAGAAAAAAATATTATAATAATTTTTTATATATCAAGAAATAAATAAATACAAATAATTTAAATGTTGGCAATAAACTTAATGTTCATATTGGATAACAACTCTTATCATATTTTGAGTTGTATAAAGTGACTCCTTTTTGTTATAGAAAATTATTATTACTACATGACTTCTACTTATTGTAAAGAATTCTTTTTTTTTATCTTTAAACATTATCAGGTTTGTTTATAACATTTTAATTTTTTATTTCTTATTAGAAATGCCATTATTGTGCAAGTGCTATAATATTTTTAGTATATTATTCATTTCTTTACATCAAGCCTATGAGCTATACCAATAACATCTTTAGGAGCGATCGAAATAAATGTAATATATGATTTTACGTATCATAAAATTCATATACATAAAAATTAACAAATTAATATGTTAAACTTAAATGAGAATATTGTTTTTTTTTTAAGAAGATAGGAAAATAAATGGGACATAAATGAATTAGATAGACTAATCAATTATTTTTTAAAATTTATAATTATCATATTTGTTAAGTAATATTATACTATATCAAACTAATATTTATTTATTCATTTAATTTTACACCATCTGCACATTGCACGACCATTACACTAGTTTATTATTTTAAGCAGGTATACTTGTATATTTACGCTTAGTATTAACTTCCAAAATTTATTCAAATTTCACAATTGGTTTTTTCCTCGCTTTTCCTATTAAATATCTAATGACTTCTCCCATCTAACTTATTATTATATATAATTTTAATGAATAAAATAATATAAAAAGAGGGGGCGGCAAGCGTCGCCTCCGGCCGGCAGAGGCGACACCCCGGAGGAGGCGAATCATCGTATTTATTCTTTAACTAGTATAGCTCTGTCGCGCTTCCCGCAATTTGCATATATTTCTAAATATATTAATAAAATATATAATACTACTTTTTGTTACATAGAGACATGGAGTAAGTCATTTACTCAATAATTGGACCCTAAGAGAAAATATATATACCGAGTGCGGGCAAGGCTTCTGTCGCATGCCTCAGCCTTGCGTTGGCGCCTTGTCGCCAAGATGCACGCCATGCATGCACCTAGAGGACACATACCATCTGTTAAAAAAAACTCTTCTCCCTTCCTTGATCCCTTGGAGCTTCTGCAAGTAAACTGGCTCGGAAACAACAATAGCAACAATGGCGAACAAGCAAGCTTGAAACGATGCCTGCGGCTGCCCCTTTCCTTGACCCGACAATGTCTCCTTCAGATCGGTCATCTTCTCGATACCTTCAGAAGCTATAAAAAATGACGTTGATGATTGGCATCTATCTGCATCGTGCATGCTGCAGGTGCACGTACATGGCCGAAGCTGCAGCCATCCAAGGGGAGTAGGACAGACACTTGGTGTGCCCGTGCGAGGAGCAATGCTGCAGCAGCCCTTGCACGTGCAGGAGGACGGAGGTGCGCACCACGGCATGCAGCGGTCTGTCAAGAAATCGAGAGCTCCAAGATCACTCGCTGGAGATTGGCGATTGAAGGGGTTGTTGCCTGAAGAGAGAAACGGAGAAGGAGAAAAGAAGAAATGGAGAAAAGAAGAAATGGAGAAAAGAAATGAAAGTTGTAGAATAAGAAGACAAAGTAAAGTTTTATTCAAATGCTTAGAACATTACAACTGCACGTCCCTTTTTATACTAAAGGACAAATGATATGTAAAGGTTAAACCAATACTACACTACAATATTACTGCTACAATGGAAGTAACATGACATAACAAATAGCTCACGATGTGATAACTTCCAACACGCCCCCTCGGGTCGACAACGGGAATGATCTGCAACTGCTGAATCATCACGTAGACCATGGAAAAAAATAGATCTGCAACTACTGAATCATTTCGTCGAACACATCAACTGCAGTATGAGACAAATTTGCAGACGCCACAATTGCTTGCTGGAAATGATGAAGATACACAACACAAAACACCAGTAGAGAATAACACCATTAACTCCATCAACAATGAAGAGTACTTTTGGACTTATCTTGAGTTGCAGCTACTTAATCATTGCCATGGACTTCTGGACAATTTGCATGGGCTGGTGAACTCCATCGAATCGAATACCATTCAGCTTGAAGCACAAAAGATGATAAACAAGATGAAGATCGATATGACAAGCTTTAGTCTAGCGACGGCCCATAGGGATCATACGTTGAACACTAGATTTGATTTCTGCAACTCATCCACACAACAAGCTCAACTGTCGATGATGGATGGCATACTTGTAATAACAACAGATGGAATGTCGACAATGCCAACTTGAAGAGGACCAGAGAAGAATATGAGCTTCAAACTCGAACATCGCCTATTTAAGTAGAAGGTGCAAAGGAACGCCAACACCGGATTGGCAATGATTGTTGATGAAAGTTGCAGGACGATGACGAGACTCCCTCAAGTTGACGGTGGGAATGACCCGAACCACGTCAACTTGGAGACTTCAAGATAGACACCGCTAAAGAAACACTCTGATGTTAAAGTTGCTGCTTCTATTTCTAGAGAGACATAGAAGATAAAGTCACCCCCTCAAGTTGACACGGGGAAGTATCCAAACACATGTCAACTTAAAGTTATCGGCGGTAGAACAATTCGTTGTTAAATTGTCAAGCACCTTATCAGCTTGTGCTTCTCGCAAAAAATTTGCAAATTGCAATTGGACAAGAAACACTCTGCAAGCCAAGATACATATCACGGAACATTTGCACGATAATTCTGCCAAATATGGATGTCATAGTGTGCCGATCATGATGAACACACACTTGGAAATGGGATCAACTTGGCAAATGGTGAAAGAAGGACATAACAAAGACTAACACTACAACTAATAACTAAGAAAAGATATGAAAGACAACGGAGGACCAAGACTGAAGAACATAATGACTAAGACTCGGACAAAGAAGAACCACGAAATTGTCGAAGGATGATCCAACAAACTAGAGGATGATCAAAGACAAGAAGTGCCTCCTGACCTCGATGAACTAGAGAACATAAAACTTCAACACGCTCAAAGATGCACGCGCGAAAAACCAACTGTGCGACATGAGATGGAAACAAGATCGACTCATCGACGACGATGACGGCATTACGGAGGTTAAGCTCCGATTCGACGATCATCACCGAAAGCGTCCGACGACAATGCTGGAAAACACTGATAACGGCAACAAGGAGAGAAGGCTCCTACCCCTCCGACGATAATGCCAAAAATAATATTGACGACTAAGAAATCACCGGTGATCAAGTATCGGTGATCACAACCGTGGACGAAGAAGACAAAGCTCCGAACAACCAAAAATGAGTTGACGAAGGACTGGATCGGAAGTATTGCTAACAATTTCATTCGATGAAACAGATCTGGTCATTTACTAGATGAAAATATAGAAGGGAAACATTTGAGAACAACCGGAGAAGATCGATGATGCCGAAGTAAAACCGCAAAGAGGAGATTGACAATCGTAGATCTGTTCATGAGAAAAGCTTGAGGGAAAAATGAGCAATAGGAAATGATGACAAGAAAAATGAAGAAAGACGAAGATCCGGATGGATCAAAGCGAAGAACAATAGATGAAAGTGAAGAAGAAGATCTAGAAAAAAGAAGAAAGAAAAGTTGAAGACCTCATGGCTTGTGCGAAGCAGATCTGGCTAGATCTACATCTCCTGGACTTATAGGAGCCATGGATGCCGGCAAGTCTCCAAGTCCAGCAACGCGTGACAATGTGGAGCTCAGGAGGATCGCCGACAACTTGACTTTGATACCATGTCAAGAAATCGAGAGCTCCAAGATCACTCGCTGGAGATTGGCGATTGAAGGTGGTTGTCACTTGAAGAGAGAAACGGAGAAGGAGAAAAGAAATGAAAGTTGCAGAATAAGAAGACAAAGTAAAGTTTCTATTCAAAAGCTTAGAACATTACAACTACACATCCTTGTTTATACTAAAGGACAACTGATATGTAAAGGTTAAACCAGTATTACACTACAATATTACTGCTACAATGGAAGTAACATGACAGAACAGTAAATCACGACGTGATAACTTCCAACAAAGGGGAGCTTCTCGATAGTGGATGAACCTGTTGTGTCTGAGTCCCCCGCCAAATGAATAACCCTTAAGCATCATATGAAATCAATTTGATGGTGCAAAGATTAACATCATCCAATAGCTATCTCATATGGTTTCCTTTTGTATGCACGATTTAGTTACTTTTTCTTTCGATGGCTACATATATACATATAATATATATAATATATATATGGGTATAACGGGGGTGGAGCGCCCTTAGATAGAACGTTCGTCCATTCTCTTTCGATGATGGAGATCAAAGTTTACCTAGCAAAAACAAAAAACGTCTGGACTACCCAAATTGCCCCAAGCCACTCTCCCTCTCTAATTTCTTCTCCCGCTCTCTTTTGGTCCTGCCCTAGACATAGAAAATGTCCAATCTCTTTTGAATCCTTGATGGAGAGCCCTCGCCGCCGCTCCCTCTTCTACTGCATTGCCACTCATGCTCTCTTGCCTCTCGTGATTTCCTCGCCAAGGTATGATCCCTCGTCCCTTCTTCATTTGTCCTCTTTTTTGTGGATGCGATTTCGACATTTCAAAGTTTTTTCCCTGGTTTCTCATGTTTTTTATTTTTTTGGGTCTGATCTCGAACTTTAAGAGTGGTTCTCGAGCTTTATGAGCAGCTCTCTTAGCTTTCTTCAAGCGATTCTGGAGCTTTACAAGCAGCTCTCTTAGCTTTCTTCAATTTTTCTAAAATTTTTCATCATGTTTCTTAATTTTTTTGTGATCCTACTTACCACTGATGTCTTGTGATTTTGCCCTATTGTTCTGCGCAGGTCGCCATGACATTTTGAAGCTTAAAGAACATATCGCCCTTGTTTTGGAGCTTCAAGAACCCCTGTCTTCAACAAATCAGCATTATATTGTGAGCACTCTTACCTCTCTTCAATTTTCCTTCAATATTAAAGGAGGGAACGTGGCCATGAGCATCTCATTATGTTTAAGTTTCTTTTTGGCATCATGTTAGTGTTACCGCCATCCTATTTGTGGGGAGCCAAGGACCATGCCTTCGTTGCCAAAGTGAACACTTAGTCTTTGAAACCGTGAGCACTCATCTTTCTCTTATAATTTTAATTGGTTTTCTTGTGGCTGCAATTTAATTTTTCCTTTACATTCTCATATTTTATCTTCGCCCTTCAGAAACACTCAAAACAATCTTACCATATAACACCTCCCTTATGGCCAGTGACTATGACTGTGTTTGAAGAAGATAGGTACACACGACTTCCTTTACATATTTAAAACATAATATGTGGCTGTGTTTTTGTAGATAGAATAAACATATCTCTTGCAGTTGGACTTCATTCGTTTTTTTAGAGATCTCACTTGATTCACTTTTGCAGTTGGGCTTTAGGTTTTTGAGGGGTAAATTACACTCAATGCCCTCTAACTTTCGACTTTGCTCAGCGATGCCCTCCAACTTCACTTTGTAACCATGATACCCTCCAACTTTTGACTTATTTCACTCGATGCCCTCCTTACCTATAATAGGCAGTTTTTCGATCACAGCGCTGATGTGGCACTGACGTGGCCATCTTCTCCTCTCCTCTCCTCTCCACGTTATAATGTTAAAAAATAAATAAAAAATGCCACGTGTGTAGCGAGAGGGGGATCGCCCCCTCCCTACGACCTCCGGTGAGGTCGCAGGTGAAGGGGGTGGCCCCCCACCTCCCCTGCGCTCGCCGGCGTGGCACATGGGAGGTGGGGGGTCGCCCCCCTCCCCTGCTCTCGCCGGCGCGGCACATGGGAGGTGGGGGTCGCCCCCTCCCTGCGACCTCTGGCGGCGGGCCACAAGGGGTGGGGGGGTCGCCCCCTCCCTGCGACCTCGCGCCGGAGGTCGTAGGGAGGGGGGCGACCCCCCCACCCCTCGTGCCCCGCGCCGATGAGCGCAGGGGAGATGGGGGGTCGCCCCCTCACCTGCGACCTCACCGGAGGTCGCAAGTGAGGGGGCGATCCCCCACCTCCTCTGCGCGGCGAGGTCGCAAGTGAGAGGCGACCCTCCACCTGCCCTGTGCCGCGCCGAAGGTCGCAGTTGAGGTGGGGGGGTCTCCCCCCACCCTGCGAGATCGCAGGTGAGGGGGGCGACCCCCCACCTCCCCTGCGCTCGCCGGTGCGCCGCACGGGAGGGGGGGGGGGGCGACCCCCCCCCCCCCCCCCCCCCCCCACCCCTCGTGCCGGTGGGGGGTGATCCCCCTCTCGCTGCACACGTGGCATTATTTATTTATTTATTTATTTTTTAATATTGTAATGTGGAGATGAGAGGAGAGGAGTGTCACATCAACGCTGTGACCGGAAAATCGCTTGTTATAGGTAAGAAGGGCATCGAGTGAAATAAGTCAAAAGTTGAAGAGTATCGCGGTTACAAAGTGAAGTTGGAGGACATCACTGAGCAAAGTCGAAAGTTGGAGGTCATTGGGTGTAATTTACCCGATTTTTGAGCTAATATGGAGTTGTCACATGATTGTTGGAAGAGGCTATGCCCATATATATTTATATATATATATATATGTATGTATGTATTTATTGTATATATGAGGAATCTTAGGGTGCGTACACACTTAGTTGCATCAAGTGCATATAATTCGTCACAGTCGTCCGATGCAGTATCAACGGATAGGATCAAAATGTTTGAACCAAATTACTTTGAACTGAAGAACCCGAATGCCTGCAATGGTTCACCATGGGTCCATGCAAATTTCCCTCTCGACCGGTTGATTCACAACTCGGCATTCGCCGATGCAGCAACAAAGGTGGAGGGGGGAGGCGTCGCCCCCTCACCGATGAGGTCACAGAGGACCCTTTTGCACTCACCGGTGAGGTCTTACCCGTCCATGCGTTCCTTATATATATAAGCACGAAGTGACATCATAAGGTGATGGCATGTGTTAATTTTTATATAGATCAATATATATACACTAATTAAACTTTTCAGAAAATAAAAATTATCTGATAATAGTTTGTTATATAAGGGAACAAAAAATAAAAGAAGATAAAATTTAAGAGAATATTTTTTATTATTTTTAGAATAATAAAATAACATAAATAATTCATTTTGAGTCAAATTAATATTAATATTTTTTTATCAATTTGAACACAATTAAAATAAATAATATTTTTTGTAAAGGACAACGTGCAAGTAAATAATAATTTCCTTCTAAAAGATTATTTTTTATTTTCCAAATTAAAATGATTACTTAAAATAAAGAATTTAATTTGAGTTAAATTACTATTAATATTTCATTTTTATTAATTCTAGTATGATTAAAATAAACAATCTTCCCTTTTTAAAAGGCAATGCATAAAATATAATAAATGAATAATATGTAATGTTTCAAATAAATTATTAGGAATTCTCGGAATTAAAATTAATTTAAAATAAATATTAGTTTGAGTCAAATTAAAATTACAATTCTTTTTATCAATTTCAGTGTGATGAAAATAATAATAATTTTTTATTTCTTAAATATGTTGAGTAAGTAAGTAATAATTTATTTTTAAGAGATAATCTGTTATTTTTGGAATTAAAAATAAGTTAAAATAAACAATTCAATTTGTTTCACATCAAGATTAATCTTTCTTATTCGAGTATGATTAAATAAATAATATTTCATTTCTAAAAGATAATATGCAAGTAAATTATAATTACTTTTAAAAGATATTTTGTTATCTTCGGAACTAAAAGAACTAAAAATAATAAATTTGTCTGTTACTTTCGAAATTAACAAATAATTTAACATATATAATCAATTTGAGTCAAATTAAAATTAATCTTCCCTTTTTATCAATTTGAGTACTATCAAAATAAACAATACTTTCATTCTAAAAGACAATGTGAAAGTAAATAATAATTTCTTTTTATATTTGTTATCTTCATAATTAAAAATATCTCAAAATAAAGAATTCAATTTGAGTCAAATTAAAATTAATCTTTAATTTCTATCAATTTGAGTATGATTAAAATAAATAATATTTCATTTGTAAAAGGTAATGCACAAAATGTGATAAAAATGAATAATATATAATTTCTAAAGTAAATAATTTGTTATTTATGAATTAAACATTATTTAAAATAAATAATTCAATTTGAGTCAAACTAAAATTAATCATCTCTTTTTATACATTTGAGTATAATTAAAATAAACAATATTTCATTTCTAAAAGGTAATATGCTAGTAAATAATAATACCTTTTTAAGGGATAATTTACTATTTTCGGAATTAGAAAATAAATTAATGAAGAATTTAATTTGACTCAAGAGATTAATATTTCCATTTTATACATCTGAGTATGAATAAAATAAATATTACCTTTTTAAAAGATAATGTGCAAGGGAATAGTAATTTCATTTTGAAAGATAATTTGTAATTTTTGGAATCAAAATAAGTAATCCAAAAATAATAAATTATTCGTTAAAAGGGTTTTATTATTTAACTTTATAAATAATTTGACTTAAATTAAACAATTCAAATTGAGCCAAATTATATTAATATTTCGTTTTCTCAATTTGTGCTTGATTAAAATAAATAATATTCATTTTCGAAAAGGTAATGCCCAAAATATAATAAAATGAATAACATGTAATTCTAAAATAAATAATTTTTTATTTTTGGAACTAAAAATAATTTAGAATAAATCATTCAATTCCAGTCAAATTAAAATTTCTCTTTTTCTATCAATTTGAGTATGTTGAAAATAAATAATATTTCCTTTCTAAAAGATAATGTGCAAATGAATAATAATTCCTTTTTAAAATATAATTTATTATTCTTGGAATTAAAAAATAAGTTAAAATAAAGAATTCAATTTGATTCGAATTAAGATTAATTTTTCCTATTTGAGTATGATTATAATAAATAATGTTTTCCTTATAAAAGATAATGTGCAATTAAATAATAATTTATTTTATAAATATTTTTTTTCGTTATTAAAAAGTAACTTAAAATAAAGAATTCAGTTTTCTTTAAATTAAGATTTCTTCTATTTTTATGAAAGCTAGTCATAATTCCCGTACGTGATAGATATTGTAAAAATATATAGTATATAATTGAAATATTATAATTTATAATAATGATAAAAACTAATTAATTAGTATTTAAATTCCATAAATTGGTTATTCAATTTTGAAAATTTTAAAATTAAATTTAAAATTACCAAGACCTCAACTTGTAATTAAATTATATTTTTCTTAAATAATTAATTGTTTTCAACTCAAATTGAATTCTTTAGATTAAATTATTTTGGAAAAATTTAATTAATTGCTTTAATTTTTCTAAGATAAAAGATAATACATTTATTTTTTAAAAAAATATTTTTTTATTATACTGTACATTGTCTTTTAGAAATAACATATTATAGATTTATTTTTTAACATATTATTCATATTGAATTATTTTTTATTATTAAAAATGTATTTAAAAAGAAATTATTTTTACTTCTACATTACCTATTAGAAAGAAAATGTTATTTATTTTAATCATACTTAAAAAGTCTGCTTGTATAAATATGCTTCTAAATTTAATCCTATTTCATTTTTGTTGCCTTATATAACAAAGTTATAAGGTAAACTTTATTTTCTTTGAATCATACTTAAATTACTAAAAAAGTAAATATTAATCTTATTTTGATTTAAAATTATTTTTAATTCCGAAAATGATAAATTATCTTTTAAATATGAATTACTATTTACTTGCATATTTTATTTAATCATACTCAAATTTAAAAAAGGAAATATTAGTCGTAATTTGACTCAAATCGAATTACTTATTTTAAAGTATTTTTAATTCTAAAATAACGAATTATCTATTGGAAAGGAATTATGTTTCTTGTAGTCATACTCAAATTGATAAAATTGAAGATTAATCTTTATTTGACTCAAATTAAATTATTTATTTCAAATTATTTTTTAATCCATAAAATAACTAATTTTTTAAATAGGAATTGTTAATTACCTGCATGTTATCTTTTGTAAATAAAATATTATTTATTTTAATCATACTTAAATTGATAAAAAGGAAATATTAATCTAAATTTGACCCAAATTGAATTATCTCTTTGAAAATATTTTTAATTCTGAAAATAAAAAAAATATTTTAGACAGAAATTATTGTTTACTAGCACATTATTTTTTAGAGAAAAATAAATTTATTTTCAGCATACTCTAATTGATAAAAAAGAAAGATTGTTTTTTCAATTAGACTCAAATTGGATTATTTATTTTAAATTATGTTATAATTATGAAAACTTTAATTATTATAAGATAATTGAATTTGTTTCTAATCAAAATATGCTTATAAATTTCATCTTATTTAATTTTTTTTACCTTATATAACTATTATAAGATAAATTTTTGTTTTGTGAAAATAAATTAGATTTGTATATATTGTCTTATATAAAAATTAGACACATCATTATTCTTCCATGTTATTAGAATTATAGATATATCATCTTTTTAAAGTTTTGGGTGTCCACTTGTGTGTTCCAATGCTATTACAATCATCTTTTTACTACCGACAATAGTTTTGGGTGGAATGGGCGTGACTCGTTCTCGCTTAAGCAGAGATTTTGGATTCGAATCCTATAAATGTAGAAAATTTTTATTGCGATTTTACCTGATTAGTTGAGCTCGATGGTAAGTCGATCTTCAACTTATGAACAGTGCGTATAATCACGCAGATTATGATGTCGACATAACTTTCCAGACACCGAAGGCTAGCAACCCAAAAAAATCACCTTTTACTTAGCTGCAAAATAAAGATAATCTACATAATAAAGATATTCTCCAATTACAAGTTCACAAGATTCAAAATTTTGAGATTTAATAAATTAGATTAAAAATTGAAAGGGTTAATCTCTTTTGTTGATTTCAAAATAGGATTTAAAGCTTGCGATATTGGTTAAATCAATTTGAAAAGTTTACTTTATTAATCCACCATCTTTTGTCTAAGAATTTATACATGAGTAGTGATATTAATTAAGAGAAATCCTATTAATCAATTTTATACTTTTAAACCCCATTGATCATTTTTTATATTGTTTATCCTTCCTATTTTCATAAAATACAAAGTTATTATTTTTTCTCAATTTATAAGTAAGAGAAGTTATTAATTATTTTTCGTCCTCGTAGAAACGATACTTATACTCATCAATTTATTACTTGAATGATTAATGTGCTTACTAGTATTTTTAAATCTGCATCAACCCTTACCACGATCGTTGTAGATAGAGAGAGGGAGTGCCGGAAGGAGAGGGGGAGGGGTTTGGGTGTGGGCACCCCTCTCTTTTTTTTTTTTAATTATGTATTATATTAGTATTTTAAAATTTATATTCATTGTATTATTATATTAGAACGATAGAAAGGGGTTTTATGTCATGTCAGATAACAACATAGGTGGAGGAGAGATAATGTGGGGGCATGACGTCCACCTAGGCAGGGTGATCCAGAAAATGATTATCAAAGATAAAAAGGGCTGTTGTCAAATAAGGCAATATTTAAATGACAGTCTCGTTGTAAAGTTGAGAAAAATAATTGAAAATGATGATGAAATTGGGGGGCATTTACTCATTTTTTAGCAAAGAGTTAGGCTAACTATATTACTTTTTGCTTGTTATTTCTATTTGAGTGTCTATCTCCCTTTATTAAAAAAAAACGTAGCTTACTTTTTAAAATTAATAATTCAAACATTGGAAAGACGAACTTACTCACGAGTTTATCTACTTTTTTGTTCCTAAACTTTTTTTGTTTTTCAGGTTTGATGTTGTTAGCAAATTTTCGAAAGCAAAATCTTTCCTAGCAAAAGGAAAGAAAGTATTAATTTGATTCCTTATGAATATTTTAATCAATTAATCTTCTGGTTTTTTAGTGTGTCACGAAAGAAATATCGAACATCACTCGTCTTCTGTAATTAATAATCACATATAATTTCACACCAATAGGTTCCTTTGTGAGCCGCTCCCCGTGGGAGCTCGCCGGAGACGAGGACATGGGGTGACCAACACCGGTGAGGCAGTCGAAGGAAAAGGGGATCTTTAGTCGGCGTCGGCATCCGACTGAGGCTGTCCTTTTTTCTTAATATTTTTAATATCTATATTATTTATTATTATATATTGTTATATTATTTTAAACATTAAAAAGCAGAGGAGAGTAAATTAATAAATAGAAAAAAGGAAAAAAATAATAAAATTAAATGGATGGACTAAAATAAAAAATTCCTTTAGCAACGTGCTACGAATTTCTTTAGAACATAACATTGACAATTAAATCTCTTCAACTTCTAAATATTATTATTTAATGTTTTGCATATCGGATTTTATATTTTATAAGATTATAGTTGTCCCGTGTCTCCTATGTAATGAAATAAAAATAGCAATATATACGAGTCATGTGATGAAATTATAATTCCAACATTTTCTTTTCAAAAATCATCATTTAAGAGGTCCACTGAAATAACAACTTATTAATTGTGCTTGACGTACATTATTTTTTAATGCGGAGTGCATTCGTCATACTCATTATGTCATAATAATAATAATAATAATAATAATAATAATAATAATAATAATAATAATAATAATAATAATAATAATAATAATAATAATAATAGAGAAATATTAATGGATGCCCACATCTTTGTGGTAGCACTATACGCCCACCTTCGGACATTCGGATATGAGATCAGGATGGAGCTAGCTATGTGATGCATGCTCAATTTTGTATATTTTAACACAAGAAGTTGAAAATTGAAGGATCATGCATCAATTATCTTATTTTTCTTATAAAATATTATTCATCTGATTTATTTTTTTTATCTTTACGGTGTTTGCTGTGCAGCAGAGGAAAACAGAGCGTGTTAAGTTGACACGGACCGTTTTTCATTATGTCGCGTTACCACCAACATGGACGGGGGAATTTCTGTCACGCGCTGATCAAAATAGACCGTTTTGGTTTGACACGGAGCGCGTTATATAACAAGTCAACACGATCCGTGTGATGAGTAACACGGTCCGTGTGATGAGTAACATAGAAAATCAAGTGGGACAATTAACTAACATAATTGCAGGTAGACAACCAGGTTCTCTTCCTAGCAATACAGAAAAGAACCCGAGGGAAGAAGCGAAGGCAGTCAAATTGAGAAGTGGTAAGGAGCTACTAGATCCAATACCAACTTCAACCCTAGATCAACCATCTTCAACTCAACCATCTTCAAATCAACCTCCTACATCATCAGCCAAAAATGAGGTTACAAAACACCAGATTCCTGGAAAATCAGGAAACCTGTCATATCCTGAAAAATATCGACAAGAATAATTAGATAAACAATTCTCTCATTTTTTAGAAATTTTCAAGCAAATTCATATTAACATCCCATTTCATGAAGCGCTTAAACAGATGCTCGTATATGCCAAATTCATGAAGAATGTACTCTCAAACAAACGAAAAATTGAGGAAACATGCTTGATCAAATTAACAACTCAATATTGTTCCGTCTGCAAGAGAGATTTGCCAACAAAAGAAAAGGATCCAGGGAGTTTTACTATCCCTTGCATTATTGAAAATTTTTTTGTTCCAAGGCACTATGTGACTTGGGTGCTAGTATTAATCTGATGCCGTATTCCATTTTTCAAAAATTAGGTTATAACGAGCTTAAGGATACTTCGGTGATGCTCCAATTCGCGGATCAATCCATTAAAAAGCTTAAGGGCCTTTTAGAAGATGTTATTATCAAAGTTGATAAATTTGCATTCCCAACAGATTTCATTATCATGGATATGGATTCAGAAGCCGAAGCACCTATCATCATAGGCAGACCATTTCTCACTACTGGAAACATATTGATAGATGTCAAAAAGGACATCTCACTTTAAAAGTGGAGAATGAAGAACTGTGTTTTAATATTTCTGATTCTCTCAAACGACCTTTAGATTTATCATCTTGTGAAGAAGGAATTGACTTAGATGAAAAAGAGTCAATCCCTTTCAAGGAATCCATCTTAAAGAAGACAGACATACTTTCTCCACCACCAAATCCAGAACTCAAGAGCTTGCCTACTCATTTCAAATATGTTTTTCTCGAAAAAAATTCATTTCCTATGATAATTTCCTCTGAATTAATTGACATAATGGAAAACAAACTTTTACAGGTTCTCAGGAAACACAAAAAAGCTGTTGCTTGGTCCATCAATGATATCAAGGGAATATCACCATCAATATGTATGCATAAGATTTTGATGGAAGAGAAAAATAAACCAAGCACCCAATTTTAGCGTAGGTTAAACCCAACTCTGAAAGAGGTAGTTAAGAAAGAAGTAATCAAACTTCTCGATGCAGGTATCATTTACCCTATTTCTGATAGTCCTTGGATTAGCCATGTACAAGTAGTACCAAAAAAAGAGGGCATCACTGTAATTACTAACAAGAAAAATGAGTTGGTACCTAGCAGGACAATCACAGGTTGGCGTGTGTGTATCGACTATCGCAAACTCAATGAAGCAACATGCAATGATCACTTTCCTCTACCATTCATGGATCAAGTGTTGGAATGAGTAGCAGGACATAGTTTTTATTGTTTTTTGGATGGTTATTCAGGATACAACCAAATTGTTGTGGCGCCTCAAGATCAGGAGAAAACAACCTTTACCTGTCCTACGAAGCTTTTGCTTATCGAAGGATGCCCTTTGGACTCTGCAACGCACCGGCAACATTTCAAAGATGCATGATGGCAATATTTGCTGATATGAATGAAAAGATTTTTGAAATCTTTATGGACGATTTTACTTTATTTGGTAACTCATTTGACAATTGTCTTAAAAATTTAACATCGGTTTTGCAGCGTTGTGAAGAAACAAATCTGATATTAAATTGGAAAAAATGTCACTTCATGGTGAATGAAGGCATTGTCTTGGGGCATAAGATTTTCGATAAAGGAATCGAGGTAGACAAGGCCAAGGTGGATGTAATCACAAATCTACCTCCGCCCACATCTGTAAAAGCTGTCCGGAGCTTTTTGGGCCATTCTTGATTTTATAGAAGATTTATCAAGAATTTTTCCAAGATAGCCAAACCACTCACCAATCTTCTCATCAAGGACACTAAGTTTCTTTTCAATTCTGATTGCCTATTTGCTTTTACTACATTAAAAGAGAAACTTACATTTGCTCCCATTGTTGTAGCCCCTGATTGGAGTCTTCCGTTCGAACTCATGTGCGACGCTAGTGATGGAACCATCGGTGCTGTATTAGGGCAAAGGTGGGACAAAATTTTTCAAGTCATCTACTATGCTAGCCGAACTCTAACTCCAACTCAGATGAATTATGCCACAACGGAAAAAGAATTTCTAGCTGTCATTTTTGCTTTTGATAAATTTCGATCTTATTTAATCTGCTCACAAGTTGTTGTCTACATTGATCATGCAGCTATAAAACATCTCATAACAAAAAAGAAGTCAAACCTCGACTACTCAGGTGGATTCTTCCTTTACAAGAATTTGACGTAGATGTTAGAGATAAGAAGGGGACCGAGAACGTCGTAGCTGATCATTTATCTTGTTTGGAAGTTTCTCCAATTGAGGAAATCGATATACTTGAAGAATTTCCAGATGAGAAAATCTTTTTATATCAATTCTTGTGATAAAGTAAAACTAATTGAAAAGTCAAATTGGTTTGTTGATTTTGCAAATTTTCTTGCAGGAAATTGGCTCCCTATAGGATGGACCACAGCAAAAGAAAAAATTCTTTTCAGATGTGAAACAGTACTTGTGGGAAGACCCATATCTTTTTAAGATTTGTGCAAATCAAGTAATCAGACGTTGCATCCCTGAATCTGAATTCAAAAGCATTCTTACACATTGCCATACAAGAAAAGCTGGAGGCCACTTTGGTCCCAATCGGACAGTTGCAAAAATCTTGGAAAGTGGATTTTATTGGCCCACCATTTTTAAAGATGCGCAAATTTTCTATAAGTCATGTGATCAATGTCAAAAGACGAGTAACATCTCGAAACTTCATGAAATGCCCCAAAATAGTATGCTATATTGTGATATTTTTTATGTTTGGGGAATTTACTTTATGGGACCCTTCCCTAAGTCATTTAATAACGAGTACATTTTGGTTGATTTAGATTATGTATCTAAATGGGTAGAGGCGATTGCCTCTCCGACTAATGATGCAAAGGTGGTGGTCATGTTTTTAAAAAAGAATATTTTTACTAGATTTGTCACACCTAGAACTATAAGTGATAATGGCACCCATTTTTGTAATAAATTATTTGTAGGACTTTTGACGAAATTTGGAGTTATACATAAACTCAGCACTCTATATCACGCGCAAACATGCGGACAAGTTGAGATATCTAATAGGGAAATAAAACACATTTTGGAAAAAAACTATAAATTTCTCTAGAAAGGATTGGGCTGTTAAATTAGATGATGCTTTGTGGGCCTATCATACTGCTTTTAAAACTCCTATTGAAAAGTCGCCATATCGACTTGTGTTTGGTAAGGCATGTCATTTACCTATTGAACTAAAACATAAAGCTTATTGGATTACTAAATTTCTTAATTTTGAGTCTACAGAAACAGGAAAGGAAATGCTACTCAAGCTGAATGAACTGGAAGAACTTCAAAGTAATGCTTATGAAAATAGCAAAATATATAAGGAGCGTACAAAAAAGTGGCATGATCAACACATACAAACTAGGAGTTTTCAACCTGGTCAACAAGTTCTCTTATATGACAGTAGACTTAGACTTTTCCAGGTAAACTTAAATCCAGATGGACGGCCCCTTTCTTAAAGTCTCCTCATCATCTTTTGGGGTTGTTGAAATTTGCACCATGGACAAAAATCATAAATTCAAAGTCAATGGACAACGTCTCAAGAACTATATAGGTGGTGTTCATCATGAGGAAGTTGATTTTATTATCCTTATTGATCCATGATTATGACTAAGTCAAGCTGAAGACTATAAATCAGAACTATTCTGTCTAAACTTTATTTTCTGAAAAAAAAAGAAATTTCACACAGCCCGCGGGTCGTGTCCCCCATTACTAACAAAGTTGCTCGTTGTGCAGAATTTCTACATAACACGGATCGTATTTTTACAACACAGGTCATGTAATGCAAATGCATAAGGCGGAACAGCTGTCAAGCATTGAGTAACACGGCCCGCGTTTCTACAACACGAGCCGTGTTGCTCCTCGAAACCGTAACAAAGAAGTCAATCACGAACCGTTTGACTAGAAAACGGTCTGTGTTGCATTGGGATTCGTGAACCCGCCACCTACCTACATTTACAACACGACGCGAGTCGCTATAAGATGCCCCGCGTCAGATCATCCCCACACCCGTCTCCGATCATCTTCTCCACTGCTGTCAACATTCGCGCTCACCGCCGTCAACGTCCGTGCTCGCCGCCGAACCGAACCACCACCGGCGTCGCCAGCTAACCGTCTTCTTCTTCTACGCCACTGTCGTCCGCAAGACCGCAGCTGTCCGCAAGACCGCCGTCATCCGCAAGACCGCAGTCGTCCGCAAGATCGTCGCCATCCGCAAGTCCGCCGCCGTCCGCAAGTCCATCGTCGTCTGCACCGACCCAACCCACCGTCGGCTTTTTGTGCGGGGTTTCTTCGCCGGCTTCTTCGACCAATTTCTGCTTCGACGATCACCTCCATTCGCCGAGAACGACATTGACTTTTCTAAAAAAACTCTGGCGGCGGATTTGCAAAAAAATAGACCGTGTTTCTGCAACACCGACTATTTCCTTCATAACACAGGCCATTTTACTTTTACACGATCCGTGTTGTCTTACTGCAACAAACAGACCGTTTTACTTTTACACGGTCCATTTTTTTCATCATGGCAGCGCTCCGCACAGTCTCCATGAATTTTGAGGAGGTCGGTTTGGACGCCCCCGAGCCTACCATGGTACCGAGGCCCCCATACATTGATTATAGAGATGGTGATCATGCCCGCGCTTTGATGAGGCTTCGTCGACTGGAATCAGCGGCCACAAAATTTGCTTGCTCCTGTTTCATGCATGACACTAATATTACTGATGATATTTTGATTCTTTTTGGATGCATAGGGATGGCAGAGTTTATATTGAAAAATTGGCCAACATATGATCGAGTGGCTTTGGAATTTCTAAGTTCATTTCAGATGACGCACACAAGCTTTGCAGGAGAAGCGCCAGAGCAAATTTTTTTCAGGATGTACAATGATGGCTACATCATTGGTATGTCCGAGTTCTGTGAATTTTATAGTTTGCCAGTAATTGAGAACACCCCTGACACTTCAGCTTTTGATGCCACATCTTTCTGGTTTGCTATCACCAGTGAGAATACTCTTAACTTAGCTCGTACTAAAGCCAGTTAGATTCAGAATCCAATATTTCGTTATGTGCATCGAATTTTATCCAACACTATTTGTGGAAGAGGAGACAGTGAATGAGCTGTTAATGAAATAGAACTTCTCTTTTTATGGGCTATGATTGAAAATGTGCAGATCAATGTTGGAGTATATTTGACTCAACTTTGAAAAACATTCCAGGAAGAAGAAAGGGCGCATTGCCATAGGAGGTTTGATCACACTCATTGCACTTCACTTTAATTTATACTTAGAATGCAATGTGGTTAAAAATGCTTCATTCCTTGATCGAAGCAAGGCAATACATATGAGACTAATCACAGTGAGGAATAACATATTCTTCTTTACTTTTAGAGACAGAACTGATAAGATCCCATGTGCAAATCGGGCTAGAATTACAACTTTTGATAGGGTTAATTGGTTATACTTTCCACCTTTAGCCATTCCACTTGACGCTGAGGAACCACTTGAGGACGAGCCAGTACCTCAGCCATCACAGGACGGTGCAGGACCTTCACAGTTTCCACAGACGACTCAGACAGTTTACCCACCACCTCCTACATCAGCTCCTCCTCCTGCTACTTTTGACTTTTCTCCGTGGCAGACACAAATAGATGCTATACGAACTGATCAGACATGGTATCATTTATTAGTCATGGATCAATTGAATCGTATGCAGGTTGCAGCCCAGGAGGATCGAGCAGTACTTCATCGCCTTGTAGGGGATGTCGCCAGGGTCGATCTAGATATAAGTCAGATAGTCCGACACCACCAGATTCCTCCAGATCCAGTTGATAGCACCTTTCCACCTCCACCACCAGAGTTTGATTAGTAGGGTTGTGTCTTTCACTTTTGATCTTTTGTTATGTCATTTTGCTATTTTGATGTACGCAAACTCGTCCAACTGGTTGAACACTAAGATAGTGTTTCTTTCAAGTTCGGGGGTTGCGCATGCATTTCATGTTTCTTGCATCAAGATAATTATCTATTTTTCAAAATTATGAGAAAGATATCTCGCTCATCACTATTCACAAAATTTTCCATATTTCCTTGTTCTTAATTGAAGATTTCAAGAACATCACTTTGCTTATGAAATTCTTTATCAAAAGTTTTCTTTTTTTTCATTTATTGCCTTAGTATTAGGTTTTTGGATAAGAAGTTGGAACTTATTCGAATTATTTTGTTTTGACGATCTTTATCTGTTAGTCTCTTCTAAATTTTTCAAAAGCAGTCTTTTTATTGAATAAATATATTGAGCGAAAAAAAATAACTTCTAAAAAGAAGTTGAATAAAATGTTTCTCTCTGGCATCTTAGTGTGTTCGGGCCATTAGATCCGTTAGGGATTCTTGCCTGATGACCTAAGACCAACTGGTCTGGGATCCGTCGATAAAAAACTTGTTACATGAACCACTTTGAGCAAGATGGAGAAAACAAAAAGAAAAAAAAAAGAGAAAACAAAAGCTCATTTAATATTTATTCAAAATTTAGACCTCTTGTTTTTTTTTAGTTGAGACTAATTGTTTATTGATTTAAAAAGGTCTTAGCATCATATATTCTTTGAAGCAGGAATTATTTGGAAAGAGAAGAGGTACTCTGGCGATAAATGAAAAAAATTAAACAATGAGAAGAGAAAAGTATTAGTATTTTGATGAAGTCATATCTTATCTTGAATCTTACTTGAGGACAAGTAAATATTCAAACTTGGGGATTGTGATGCATGCTCAATTTTGTATATTTTAACACATTAAGAAGATGAAAATTGAAGGATCATGCATCAATTATCTTATTTTTCTTATAGAATATTATTCTTCTGATTTATTTTTTTTATCTTTACAGTGTTTGCTGTGCAGGAGAGGAAAACGGACCGTGTTAAGTTGACACGGGCCGTTTTTCATTATGTCGCGTTACCACCAATACGGACGGGGGAATTTCTGTCACGCGCTGATCAAAATGGACCATTTTGGTTTGACACGGACCGCGTTATATAACAAAGTCAACACGGCCCGTGTCATGAGTAACATGGTCCGTGTTGACACCGACGACCGACTATAAAATGACCTCCACTTCCACATTAAAAAGGGGAGCAGAGAAGGAAATCATCCATTAGAGAGTTTTGTGGCTATTTGTCTAGAGTCACACCTTAGAGTTTTATTTCTTGCTGACCTTTTGTATTCTGAATTTCGGCTTTATAATGTTTAATTCTTCAGCAATGGAGTAATCTTCCTTTCTTGGTTTTACGTTGTTGAACTCCACTATTATTTTGATGAAAGATTATTTTTTTGAATATGAATGTTGTGTTTGAATCAAATTTATTTTTAACATCTCATATCTCTCATCTATCTACTATGTGAGATTTAGAGGGGTATGGACTTAGACTTGCTTGGTTGAGGAGTTTTTGAGATGAATCAAATCACTTATGTTTTAATTCTTAAATATTTGGAGGGCGATTTGGTTAAACTTTCTCCAAATATTTAATTGATAAAATAGATAGGACATCTGGTTAGAGTCCTAATTTACATTATATTCCATCAGTTGTAATTTTCTTACTCGATTAACAGTGGAAGAATGCTTAGTAAAACCAACATTTCTTCTAATTGGTGTTTCTTTTTCTTGGATCTGTTTCGTGTTCTCTCTGATTATCTTCATAATTTATTTCTCTTAAGAAATTGCCATCTAATAAGAGTGAGAGATAAAAGTCATCGTGGGATCGATATCTTTTTACTACTTGTTCGATCGGTATACTTGCCAGACTTTTCTACTCTATAGAAAAGTAGCCATCACTATGTTTGGTGGTGGTGGGGGTCGGGGGTCTTGGCCCCATCAAAATTTTTAAGTTCCCTGTATCTATTCTGACTTTGTTACTGTATGAGTTGAAGACACGTTAATTCATAGCAATTCAAACGTCCGATTTATAAGGGGTCGTCATCTGGTTTGTGAGCATCACACGTCTCCTCCCCTTCGATGTGCCACGATGGAGGGAGTGACTTCGAGCAAGGGTTCAACACTGGTTGCCGCCAAGGGTGAACCCACATATACGGGGGGAGCCCCTCCTGATTTTTTTTAATTTTTTATTAGTTATAAATATTAAAATATAAATTTTAGAGTATAAAGTTATTTTTTGCCCCCCTTAAATAAAATTTATATACCATTTTCACTAAAAAGTCTTTCTATTCTAGTGGTAACCATGCTTGCACCCCTTGGTAGAGGTCATCATTTGGAACCTGGCCCCCTTTTTTTTATTCTGAGTCGGCACTTGGTTGTCGCAAATATGACGTTGTTCCTTCCTCATCTCCTCTCTCCTCCCTCTTCTTGATCACTGGCGAGAGAGTTAGCCAAAGCTAGGTTGATGGGTTCGAATAGGGGTTCAACACTGGCGATCGACTTCTGCTTCCTCTTGTTCGCGATCACCATTCGCGCCTCCTCGCTCGCGCAAATATCCTATTGCCGCTTGTGAATCCTCGACAAAATCTAGCACTATGACTCCTCCGTTGACGCCGCCAGGCGCTACTCCTCCATCCACAAGATTCGGCCACTGTGAGTGATCCCTCGGCAAGATCCGGGTTATCGTGGAGGAGCAAGAGGTCGTATAACGACTCGAAATTCACCCTAAAAGTTTTGATCATTTAAGAAAATTTTGCAGCGTTAGCCCGTTAGTCATACATCAATTAACAACAAAAAACTTAACAATTTAGATAAAGCCACAATAAACAAAAAAAAACTTTCTATTACTCATAAAAATTAATATTCCATAAGACATCAAATGCCTAAAACCTTCCATATGACTTATTTAACTCTAAGCATGTGCAACACTTCGTCATGAGCTTGACCTACCATCCATCACTAAATCTTGATTACTTGCATAGATCCAGAGTCCTGAGTTTCTCAATTAAAGTACGTAAAAGTCATGCATGTCATGATATCCTATCACATAATACTACATGCGATGCATAATAATAATAATAATAATAATAATAATAATAATAATAATAATAATAATAATAATAATAATAATAATAATAATAATAATAATAATAATAATAATAATAATAACATATGAATATGCATGTCATGAACTATATCATGAACCTTACATGACAATACGTTATGCTTACATTCATTCTTCATACACATTCATGAAACATAAACATCATGTCATACCTGCTTAACTTCAGATCCATTATCTGCAAGTATCATGTAATAAAAACATACATTCATATAATTCATTACACACATGACATAACATATCATTTCATTTCACTTTCATTGTCATTATCATGTACATTATAAGAGTTTCTTCATAACTCTTTGATTCTTATTTATTACTTAATATCTATCATATTTTACCTTTTCTCAAGGTTGCTTTATAATATTTTGGATTTTTTTCCCTTTATTATGTGATCCTTCATGTGTCATCTTCATCCTTCAGCTCTACCACATAATACCTTCTCGAATTTCATTCAATATGATAAGTCATACTTAGGAACACACATCATAATAGTGAGAGACTTTATTCTTGATCATATTCAGGAATACACACTTTATGATGAGGGACATTGTTCCTTGAAAAGTATATACACAAATCTAGGACTTTATTTCTCAGACTTAGGTCTCCTTGAGGTACATATATAAGTGTAGAACTTTACTTTTCACTTTTACTTCATCATCATCTTAACTTTCTTTGTTATAAGATACTTTGATGTTAAACTTCATTTTTATTCTTATTTTATCTTACGACATCTTTGATCTTAACAATGGTTGAAGAATCATGTCAACACATTGGCTAGCTAGGCCACATCATTGAGAACACGCGCATCATAATAGTGAGGAATTTTATTTCAAGAAATACGTATACCATAATAGTGAGAGACTTTATTCCAAAAAATACACACACTTTTTGATGAGGGACTTTATTCCCTTAGAAGCATATACACAAGAGCAAGACTTTACTTCGCAGGCTTAGGTCCCCTTGATATACATATATAGGTGCAAGACTTTGGTTCTCATCATTGATGAGTGACAATGACATTCTTCAACTTTAGTTGCATTATGCTTTGCAATACATCAATCATTCTTCATCTTTTAGCCTAATTACGACTGAGCATGTATAAACGTGTGTCTAGATAATTATCAATTCATATATCAATGTTTCATTAACAGTATCATATGCAAAATGTATGAAACATCATGAAGCATTATTCATCAACAAATAAATGTATTTGAAATGTATATAAACATTTAAATAAAATGCATAATATTAACATAATAATTGTTGTCATAACTAATAATATGTCAACTTTCCTTATTTGACAATTCTGACTCATCGTCAATAAAAAAAATTATAACTCAATAAATAGATATTCATTTCAAACTGTATTTTCATAGGAATCACATATAAAATTCATGGATTTTTATCTTTTCGGCATTTAATCCCAGAAATTCATACAACTATTGTGATCTAATCTTTACATCGTATTTTGGCAACAGACACTAAAATATTAATAATTTAATCTACAATTATTCTTTACAAATGTTTTCAATTTCCATAGAATGATAATATAAATTCTTAACTTGTGCATAAATTTCAAACCCTAATTCAATATTTTTAAATTAATATAGATTTTACAAATTTATCTCGTTGTTACTTGAGACAGCATGATAGTAGTTCGATATTTGGATCATAACTATTTTTATATATCTTAATCAGAAAAAAATTATCTTGAAAGTAGACTTCGAGGGCTTTCCATCCATATATTATTTATAATTTTTGGATAAGTAAAACCTACCCAAATAATTATTGAAAGACAATCACAAATTTAACAGATTATGCAACATAAATCATGAAACCTTCATTCATAAAATCCTTATTTATGCAACCCTCAATCAAAATCTCTATCAAGAACAATGTGTTCTTGAAACTTTCAATTCAAACAAAAATATCATTGAGGAGGAAGAGAGGAGTTTGGATCTCCTTTACATAATTATGATATTGTTCTTCAATGTTAATCTCCTTTCCGGGGGATTTTTATAAAGTTTACCTTAGGATTTCCTCTAAAAACTTAAATATTCCTATTTAAAAATAGGGATTGTTACATGTCGTTGTCCCTGGCATTGTTGCGCAAAAGAAATCGTTGGAGTCGGATGAGTGAACCGACGCACCTTTATATCGTCCACCCATATCGAATTGGACGACCTTGGAGGTGTGGGCCTAGAGTGCTACCACAAAGATGTGGTAACACTGTAACACTCTACTACTACTAATAATAGCAATATTTGTTCATCAAGATCTTACATATTAAATAACCTCTAAATTAGAGATGGAACCACACGGTCCATTTTTGACCCCGACACAGTCCGGACCTGATCGGGTAGGGTCGTGCCGGGTCGAGCGGCCCGTTTTTCTTTTTTTTTTATTTTGCCTTTCAATTTGAACTTTTCTAATTTTTAATTTACTTATTAAATTATTATATAATATCAATATAATTAGTATTATTAATTATTCTATAATATATGACTTATAATAATTATATAGTTAAAATTTTAAATACATTAAGACATTAATTCATAATTACTAAGTAAATAAATTTGTAAAATGCATAATTGAGTAATAACTAATAAGTTATAACCTTATACATAAAAGTAATTGATAAGTATTTAATAAATATATATTAGTAGTGTACTAGTATAGATAGTTAAGTACTAATTTACTATGTACTAAGTTATACTAAGTAAATTAGTATTTAACTATCTTATAACTAAGTTACTATATAGTATATACTAAGTTATAACTAAACTAAATTATACTAAGTAAATTAATACTTAACTATCTTATAACTTAGTTATAACTTATATACTAATTTACTATATACTAATTACTAAGTTATAACTAATTAATAAGTACTAAGTATAAGACTATAATATTAGTAGTATAATAGTACATATACTTAGACAGTTAAGTACTAATTTGATATGTACTAAGTTATAAGATGGATTATTGACCTTGTGTTCGAGTATCTGTATCAAACTAAGTTACACGATTCTATAATAAATCATCAATGCAGGAATTAAAATTTTCAAACTCTCATTAAGCCAATGTGATAACATTCTCACAGCAACAGCTCTTTAAACACATTTCGAGTGAGAAGGCAGCATCACTCGAAGTGGGTTTAAAGCGACTGTTATGAGAATGTTATCTCAATTACTTAATGAGAGGAGAGAAAATTAAGAAAGAGCATGGGAATGAGAAGAGATTGAGAGAGAAAAGGATGAGGGGAAAAAGAGTGAGAGTGAGAGAAGGGGGAGGGAGTCCAAACATGTTTTATAGGCGGCGGAGTGGAATAAAAAAAAATTAAATACGGTCCGTTTTATTTTAAACACGGTCCATATTGTACTCTTTTAACGCGATCGCATCCATGACACCATGTACGTCCGTGAATCGATAGTGTTCGTGTTGTCAAATCGAAATAACGTGGCTCGTGATTTCAACATGAGCCGTATTGGTGCGCCCTGTGTGGTGTGTGTTGGTGCGTAAAAAAATAATTCATATCAAAATGAATCGTGTCATGTCGAGTCCATATTCGACCAGGTCGGCATGACTTTTGGGTGGACCGACGACGCGCTAGGCTGTGTGGCTCGTCCGAAATTTCATCTTTACTTTAAGTTTGTACTTTTAAAATAAAATGCTCGAAATGAAAAGAAAGAAAATGATATAGTAGAATTATTTAACACTACTGGTAGTTCAGCATTTATCTTTTCAATCGTCAATTCCTTTGTTACTCTCATCATATTAAAAAAATATGTTTTTTCTCATGAAATTTCTTATTTCTAAGTTGTTATGCTTTTAATTAATATATATATATATATATATTGTCAATTTGTTTACCTAACGTATACAAGTCATCAAACCATTTGATGTGAAGACTCACCTACCACTTTTGCTACCTACTACTCCTGTCACAGACGCCACCAATGAGAGGTCCGCTTCCGCTTCCGCTTCCGCCCCCTTTCCCAGATGTCCGCTTCCTTTAAAAACCCTCGGCTCTTTAGACCACTCTTCCCCTCGCCCCCCTCCCCTCTCTCTCCCTCTCTCTCTCTCCATCCGTCGCCAAATGGCGCTGAGGCTGTCGAGACCGACCCCTTCACCGGCGATCCCGCCAAGAGTCTTCGTCTCCCCGAGGGCCATCCTTCGGCTTCCGAATACGGCAGGCCAAAGGCAGGGTTTTGGTTTTGCGGTTCCCTCCGCAGCGTCCAAGGCGGGCAGAAGTCTATGTTTCGCTATTTCCCCCGCGAGGTAGGGCAAAATTCGCGTCATCTTATTTGCGCTTCTCATCAAAGTCGTTTCGGGTTTTAGGTCAAATTTGGCGCTCGTTGGCGCCTGGGATCGATCACCTTGTGGATCTGCGGGGAATATGAAACCTTGCTTTGTCGAGAGGCTCTAGGAGTGAAATTGTTCTCTTTTTTCTTTTATAGATTCCTTAGTGCGAATGTGTAAACCTTCGTTTAGGAGTTATTCGTCCTTTTAGTATCTTCCGTTGCCATTGCCATTTATCGAATTCTTTAGGTTTTTTTTTCCTCTTACCTTCTGCGCGTGGTTTGATTTCTTTTCGTTTTTCTTCAAGGAGATCATGCCAAAAAATTATGGAAAAATATTAGTTGGTAATGTAGTTGATGAAGTTCTTTCTTTTGCATGCTCATGAACGTTTTGTTCTGATTATGGTCTCTGTATTTCTTATCTCACGATGTTTGGTTATTGTACCCATTTTTTTGAGCCTACAAAATTGTATTCAATTGTGCTAGCGTTGTTGGGAATAATGATTGATCAGGTAGGAACTTTCTTGATGATTTGAAATTTTGAGTTGCATTGTTTATGTTGGTATGTTTTAGATTGGACAAGGAAAGGGTTGATCAAAGTGATATCCTTACGTTGGATAGCATCAGATACTCATTAATCAGGCAAGAGGATACTATTATATTCAACCTTTTAGAGAGGGCACAATATTGTTACAATGCTGACACCTACGATCCAAATGAGTTCTACATGGAAAGCTCACAGTGTTCTTTGGTCGAGTTCATGGTTAAAGAAACTGAGAAGCTACATGCACAGGTTATTTGAATAAAAATGATAGAACTTTAATTTTATGGATTTAAGCTTTATGTCGTTTTTTTTCTTTCTGACCTCTTATTACTTGCTCCATGCTGTAGGTTGGAAGATACAAAAGCCCAGATGAGCACCCATTCTTTCCAGATAGTTTACCTGATCCCATGTTGCCACCTATGAAGTATCCCAATGTAATACAAACAATACTGAACAAACACGCTTCCAGATTGTTTCTCATTAGATCTGATAATGGTCTAATAGTGTAATTCAAACTGACGCATCTCAGAATTTTTACAATGTTTAATGAAATGTAAAGAAGCATAGATTAGGCTTTCCCATGATTTTCTTTAAGAAATATAATGCTTATCCTGGGAATATTATAGGCATTTATGTAATATTGGTAGTAATAAGGAAATGCTATGTATTTTAGCTTGCTAGCACTAAAGAGATTGGGTTGACTTTTGGGGATAACAAATCAACAATACATGGGCGCAATCTTACAAGAATTACACTGCAGGATCTTGTCTTTAGACTTCTGGACTTATTCAACTTGACATATTTCAATCTGCTTCTAGAATTCACATGTCTTGTCATTAGACTTTGGCTTATTCAACTTGACATAATTCAATCTGCTTTCTAGAATTTGCATAGTTTAATCCATACTAGTATGGCAGTCACTTTCACAACACGATCATTGATGAAGCACGAAAATGTTTCTTTTCTCTTTTTCACTTATGATGCATGGACTTACTCTACTCTAGCTTAATTTGAGCAAGACTGGATATAATGTAATCCATGTGTTGGCCACTCTTCTATGTAAGTCCATTTTGAGACCTAGAATTAGTGAAGAATTTTCTTTTGGCTTAACATGGTAGTTGATCTTGTTACTTCCTTTTGCCAAAATATCATTGAATCTATCACTAGTACCAGTTTCCAGCGGAACTCTGCTAAAAGTGCCATTATAACTTTTTTTGTTCTATGTTTTATCAGGTTCTTCATCCGATTGCTGATTCCATCAATATAAACAAGAAAATATGGGACGTATATTTCAGTAGACTACTTCCTAGATTGGTTAGGGAAGGTAATGATGGCAATTGTGGTTCAACTGCTGTTTGTGACACAATCTGCTTACAGGTACAAAAAGTGTTTTTTTTTTCTGATTTTCATTGAGAATGCATATTTCTCGATATACATATGTTGTCATTTTTAAACTCCATGAGTTTTCAGATGTTTTAATCAGGTGACCTTTGAAGAAACTTAAATTGCGTAAATTTTTGTGAAAGGGAAAAAGGATGATCACGATTGAATATGGTCGTCCATCCTAAATTGAGTAAAATGTCTAATTTCTAAGGCTGTATTTGCCTATATAGAATTCAGTATTTCTGTGCTATCCCAGTTCATTAATAAAATATGGGGTTATTTTCTTAGACTTCTCCTAAACTATCACGATTTTTTGCATGAATGAATTTACCGTAGCGCCTCGCTAAATTATTTCAGGATTTCCCCTTTAGTCCATCCGTTTAGTTCTATTAATTTTCCCGTTATTTTTTATTTTTCTAAATATGAAAAGAGATGAGAGAAGGGTAGTTTAGTCATTTAATAAATAGAAAATAACGAAAAAGTTAACAGAACTAGACGATGGATTAAAGTGAAAATCACGGAATAATTTAGAGAGGTGCTACGTTGAGTTTAGGATTAGATGCGGAAAATCTAGTGATAGTTTAGGGGAGGTCTAAGAAAATAATTCTAAAATATGTCTGCGATTTGTTACTGCAGGAATGCCAGAATGTGTTCTGGTTTAGAGGTGAAATGTAGGCTTTTTTTTAGGAGAGAAATCTAGGCTTTATTGCGGAGCTACATTATGCACCTCGGTTGTTTTTCTTTTTTGAGAGGTACCTTGGTTGTTTTTTATTTTTGAAGGCCAACATATATAAATCTGTATGATGACACTCAGTCCCGTCCCAAGCCATATATTAATAGTTCTCTTGCAGATGGTTGAACCATTTTTTTAATCTTGTACAATTGTTGTAACTATACAATTTAGAAACTGACACTAAATTTTCTCAGTGAAAAAAACTGAACTTTTTTCTTGGAAAAAAGGTGGCACTAAATGATAAAGCCTTGTGTCTGAGCAGTATTTTTGCCCCTACGAATTCTTAAAAATAAAAATACCTACTATTCCTGGACTGTGTTTTCTTCATCGGTTTCTTGAAATCTATGTGCAGGCTCTCTCGAAGAGAATTCACTATGGTAAATTTGTTGCTGAAGCGAAATTCAGGGAAGCACCAAATGTCTATGAGCCTGCAATAAAAGCACAAGTACGATATTCGTTTGGTCTGCTGAACATTTATGTCGATGAAATAACGTGTATCTATCTTTTCATTTTTTTTTTCTCATTTTATGTGTCTGTTTCCAGGACAGCGAGCGGTTAATGCGTCTCCTAACATATGAGTCTGTTGAAACAGCAATCAAACAAAGAGTAGAAGCAAAGGCCAAAATCTTTGGACAGGAGGTAACAATTGGCGAGACAGATGGTGCGCCAATACTGTACAAAATAAATCCTAGAATAGTTGCAGACCTATATGGCAAATGGATCATGCCATTAACAAAGGAAGTGCAAGTCAAATACCTACTACGAAGGTTAGATTAGCCAAGCAAAACATCCTGTTGCTTAAAAGTATTCACATGCTATATTTTGGTTGTTTCCTTAAGAAAAATTACCGAGTCCTTTTTGTAAAAAATTAAAGTGTTATTTACAAGGAAGAAAATATCCTTTCTGCAAACAGTTTCCAAGATCTGGATTGAATAGTGGAGTCAGAGATTGTGCCGGAATATTACAAACATTCCATTAATGGATAGTTTTATTTCACCCGTCCTCAAATAAGCTTTGACTTGTTTGCTTTAATGTGAACTTAGCTTCAGAGATTTTTACATGTAAGGATGAAACTGTGTTATGAACATTCTTTTTCAACGAAGGCATGAACTTGGAATTAATAAATCATTTCAGAGTTCAAATTTAATGTTTTCAAAGTGAACGAACATATTATTCTTTTCTCAAAGCAAAGAGATGTAATATTTCATGTTGAAATTTGAGATGTTAGAACCAGGAGACACAGGAGACCTATTGTCCCTTCTATTTCGCTGGTTTCTAATATTACTGTACGAAAGAAAAATAATTCATTCTTTAAATTTAAATATCTCTTATAGCAATTTTTCATTTTTCTGCGTTAACGTGTCGTTAAGTCATATTACGATATCATATTACGATTTTTATTTTAATCCATCCGCTTAAAATTAAAGGAATAAAAAATTTAAAATATAAATAAAAAAGTAAGATAATATATAATAAAAAATAAAAAAGGGCGCTGCCCCCTCCCCTCTCGGGCGCAGGAGGGGAGGGGGTGGCGCCTGCTTCCTGGCGAGGGGGCACCCTGTCTGCCCTCACGGAAGGCCTATTGCCACTGCCGCAGCTCTTCTTCTCCGTCCTGGAGATCACTGGCGACTTCGACTTGAATCTGATGCGTGATCGAGCTCTGGCAGCTGCAGTGGGCGTGTTCTCGGAGCGAATGGATTTTGTACGGCACTGTTTCTCCTTCTTCTCCCTCGCTTTCAGTTCCGACTGGTCATTCGGTAGCCTGTTGATCCGGTGGACGGCTGCCGGAGTTTTGAAATCGACGGCGGCGGCGACGTCAGAAAGCGCGGCTGCAGCCGTGACTAGTTCCTTGGCGAGTTGACTGGCCTGGAGGATCTCCACCATGGTCTCGCCTAGCAGCATCGACATGCGCCTCCATTCCCCTGCATCGGTTGCCTGCATTGCATCAGCGACGATTCGAGCTAACAGGCCAGAGTTGTTTTGCAGAAAAGAAGGGCCGTACCTTTCGTGCTCACTGGGAACTTGCCACTTGGAAATTTTCGAGCCGAGTTGTTTCTCATCCTGCAAGATTTTAGCAGGAAACGAACAAAACCTTTCAGCAGAAGGACGAGGAGAGGAAGAAGAAAAGCGATCGAGCCAAAATGCGGACCTCAATGATTCCTGCTTGCAACTGAGACTGGTCTTCAGATACGTCTGGTGCTCCTGGTGCCGAGCCATGCACTCGTCCTTCCTGGACAGCGTCTCTCTCACGAGATTGCTCTTCGTTCTTGAAGGCTGTGTTTGGTAAGAAATTTTTGCTCAGAATTGAGCAAAGTTCTGCCAAACACTCTTCAGGATAAGAACTTTCACGTGACGTTTCTACCAAACTTTTTTGCCAAAATTCTTGACAAAAAGTTCTTACCAATGACAAGAACTTTGCAATCCGTCCGAAACTTTCCCATTTTTTTCTCTTTCCTCCCTGTCTTACTTTACCTTCTTTCTTGCCGTTGCCGCCCGAATTTTATCCGCCGTCGCTGCTGCCCCCCAACCACTCAACCACTGCACGGTCATCCACTGCGGCCTTCATGACCGCATTGACTCCGTCAAGAACATCTAGAAGATCATTGAGGCCATGAAGTTGGTGGCCGCCGCCAAGGCCCGCCACGCAAAAGCCATCGTCAGCGGTCGCCCCTTCTCCGAGACCCTTGTTGAGGTCCTCTACAACATCAATGAGCAGCTCCAGACCGAGGACGTCGACATCCCCCTCACCAAGGTCTGCCCTGTGTGCAAGATCTCATCATCGTCACCGGTGACAGCAGCCTCTGCGGCGGCTTCCACAACGTCGTCAAGAAGATTGATCAATGGATGTGGGAGCTTACTGGCCTTGGTATTGCCTACACCATCATCAACATCGGCAAGAAAGGCAACAACAACTTCCAGCATCGCCCCAACATCCTCGCCGACTGCCTCCTCGAGTTCTAATGTCCAAGTTCTACATCAAGAACTTTATCCAAACGCCACACTAAAACTTTTATTTCATATCAAAAAGTTATGAGAACTTTGGAGAACTTTCGTTCTCCAATCCAAACACAGTCGAAACGTCTCCAAAATTTGGCACCAATTAATTAATTATCGAACTCTAGGCGATGTCAGTTAATTGCATAAAAACTTTTACAACGAAAATATAATAATAGATATAAAATAATATTATCATAAACAGTTGAAGACTTCATAAGTATATTAAAATATCAAGATAACAAACTAGCCCATGGATTTAATAGGCTCTAACATACCCAACAAAAGGTTCGTACAATATAACGAATTCAAGTAAAATTACATGACTCCATAAGGTCCACAAGCCATACATAGATCTCTTAAGAGTTCATCATCATAATATAAAAGTCTAAAAGATAATTTGAGCCGTAGTCCGATCCATTCATGTGCAATGTCCCCGTCATGAGGTTCTCGTTGTCGAATTTAAGCCTCATCTATGCTTACACGAATTCATATGGTGCAGAGAATTTCTCCCATTAGAGTATGTTGAGGCAATGCATGCTATGATCTTACAATATAATATCTATATGTCATGATATATGCATATCATCATCATGAAGCATAAATCATATGCATGTTATGAACTACTTATGCATATAAATCACATGCATGCTATGAGCTACATGTCCTTCGTTGTAGATATAAAGTGTTTGTGTTTTTATTTCAGTGTATAAATATTCATTTACTTTTATATTATGCAATTGAACCGCTTAATACATTAAAATTAATAATTCTGTTAACAACCATTATAACTAACATAATATTATTTATTTTCTCATCCTGTTACCGTCCTGCAGGTGATATATGCCATAGAGTTAAAATAATATATCAATATGCGATAACATTTGTGACGGGCTGCAAGCATATTGTTTTCTTTTTAATTTTTCTTTGTCACATTATGCATATATTTATTCTCTGAAGGAAAATTTATTTCAAAGTTTTCATCATAATTCTTTCTCATTGGTCGGAATTTATAACAAAAAAAATCTCAAATGATTTCTATAGTACAGAGTTTGTAACGGCCTCAAAATTCGCTCCTAATTTAATTGTCGAACCCTATGCGACGTCACTTTACATGACCTAATTTCATAAATTTTTTGCACCGAAAATATAGTAATGAACATAAACCAATAATATCATAATCAGTGGAAGACTTCGATATATATATAATCCCGAGATAACAATCTGGTCCATGAGTCTAATAGGCTCTAATCTAGACCCAACAAAGGGTTCATAATAATGAGTTCAAATAAAAGTACGTGACTCCAATAAGACCCATAAATCATACATAGGTTCACTCTTATAATGACATAACGTAAGTAAGACAATCTGGGTTGTAGCCTGACCCATCCATGTGCAATATCTTCATCATGAGGCTCTCACCATCGAACCTAAATTTCATCCATACCTGCACGGATCCATGGGGTGCAGAGAATTTCTTCCGTTAGAGTATGTTGAGGCTCATGTATGCTATGATCTTATAACATGATCTCTATATGTCATGACATATGCAATTCATCATAAAGAAACATAAATCATATGCATGCTATGAGCTACTTATGCATACTATATGACATATCAACATATCATCATGACAAGATAATATAAGCATGTACATCATAGTCAAAATGAGTCAACATATACCATCATTAATCTTTATGCCAAGACATATCATTAAGCTACAACATATCATTCTTAACTTTAACATCTTTGATCGTATCATGATGAGACAAGTAGACATTCATTTGCATCCTTATAGGTGCTTACTTCTTCATACTTCTTTATCATCTTTAACTTTATATCCCAAGTCATTCATCATTCATCTTTTCGTCTTTCATTTTTAAGATGCTTTCTTATCTTGTTGACTGAGAAGACCATGTTGAACTAGTGGAATATAGCTAGCTAGGCCAAAATTTGGTTCGCGGATAGCCAATAGAAACGCCACACTCAAGGGTGAAATTCGCCTCATGGTTTCGCGTAGGCCCAATTGAGACGCCACACTCAAGGGTGGAACTCACATCGACTTATGAAAATGCCACACTCAAGGGTGAAACTCATTTTCCCGAGAAATGCCACTACTTAGGAGTGGAACCCATTTCTCCTCCTCGATTACAACAAGTCACCTTCACGCCAATCCCTCTTTTAATTGCATTCATCAATACATATAATTATTCAATACATGCTACATATTTTAACCCTATTTAAGGTTATATATACTTCAAATCATCTTAAGTGTGGACATTCAATCATAACCAATCATTAGTCCAGAACGGACGATCGTTTTAATTTCGGTCGACTGCTGGACGGGGGTATCGATCGATCGGTAGGATTTTCAGTCGACTGTTATGGGTCTTTCGGGCGACCGAGCTAGGTGTCGGTTCGACCGTTAAGCATGATTGCTCTAAATCGGACGACCGCTAAGGTATCGGTCGATCGTTATCAGGTCTTTGGATGATCGAAACTATGCGTTTGGTCGATCGCTAAACATAGTGAGCAGTGACTACTCTAAATGGACGACCGTCAGTACATCAGTTGACCGTTCTAGGACCTTCAGACGATCAAAATTGGATGTTTGGTCGACCGTTAATCACAGAATGCAACGACCATTTCAAATCGGACGACCGTTGATGTATCGGTCGACCATTGGACAAAATTCGATATCGATTTGTCTCCAGAACGGGCGCTCGTTCTGGGATGACAAAACATGCATTTTTACATCATTTCTTTTCAATCCTACATACATTAACATATTGAACATATATTGATTTCCAAACATCATATAAAATATCTCACCACATTCTTAGCATCCTAACAATGAAGTAAAAAGAGTTTTCGCATAAAGACATATAATATGCAAATCATATTCGTATATGTACATGAGCATTAAACGATTTCATAATGAGCTAAAATAATAACAACAATAAATATTCTAGTCCTAAACATGATGAACAATAGAGTATTAAGCATAATAGTACATGAAGCACATTGCATTCTAATCATGATTAGCAATAGAATAGTAATTTAAAGAAATATAAATCATCAAATGCACATTCCTTAAATCTTCATATAAAAACAAAGGATTTGTTCTTTATGTCATAATCCACATAATCAAACATCATTAGGAAGAAGATTAGGAAGGTTTAGATTCTCTCAAACATAACTTGATTAGCAAGTTCTAAATCTAGCTTCTTCCTCTCCTTTCTTTCCTCCCCTTAGCCCTAGTAGCTTGAGTTTCCTCTATTAATCTCCCTGGTTCGGCTACAGTGATTTTAAGGAAGAAATGGAATGAGTTAGTCATTGTAGCTAAGTGATTAATGAAAAGAGATAAGGAGATTGCTGTAGCAATTTACTGTATCTGGCCCTTGTTTGCTGCTGTCCAGAAGCTCTTAGATGGTTTCCTGGCCGAATGGAGGTTGGAGGGAGAAAAGAGATGAAGTGAGATGGCATGGGTTAGGTGAAAAGCAATGTTGCTTTTAGCTTTAGGCATAGCTTAAGTGATGTGGGTTTCATGAGCTGGTGCATGTGGGCTTGGGCTGCATGCAGGTGAGCTTTCTTTTTTTTTTTTTATTTACTTTGGGATGTTACAGTTCTCCTCACGGCTGGAGGAGTCTTGGCCACCATCTCTGGTTTGGTTTCCTCACTGGGACGCTCAGGACGAAAAGTTAGGGCCTAGGGGAATGCGGAGAAAAAAATGACTGTGTGTATATAAATTCATGTATAAACATATAATTATACTAAAAATAACAAAATTAAGAAAATAAATTTACTCTATAAAAAATATATGTTAAAAATAACTTATAATTATAAATTTTATTTTTTAATTGAAATATATCTTTTTTTATTATTCATCCATGCCTTTTTTATTTGTCATGTTCATCTTGCAAATTAAAATTTATGATAAAATTATATATATATATATATATATATGAAATAATTAACTTCAAAATGTTAGATGAAGATATATGTAACTAATTTTTTAAATACTTAATTAAGTGCTTTGATTTGTTATAGAAAGAAATCAAACTTATTGCTATATATATATTTCATAAATGCATATATTACACTATATATTTTCATATATCTCATAAATATAATATAATATCTTTATGTAGATTTCGTAAGATGAGAATCTATTAAAGTATCTTTTTAAGAAAAAAATATATGATATATTATTATATATATTATAATTACAAAATTTAGGAGGCCAATCATAATTTATTTGAAAATCCTATATGATATTACTATATAGTCTATATTAGTATAACAAAAAGTTAGGGGGCCCAAGGCCCCCACATATGGAGGAGGAGGAGGAGGAGGAGGAGGAGGAGGAGGAGGAGGAGGAGGAGGAGGAGGAGGAGGAGGAGGAGGAGGAGGAGGAGGAGGAGGAGGAGGGATTGCTTTTTTAGATTTTAATTTATTATTACATATTATTTAAAAATTTTCAAGATTAAAGGGGATGAGAATGGTAGTTTAATAACGTATAAATATAAAAAATAAAAATAAGGAAAAAAGTTAACGAAATTAGAAGAATAGACTAAAGAATGGATTAAATCTGAAAAATCGTAAAAGATTTAAATAATTAATCCAAGGAAAAAATGATTTAGGATACCACTAATTAATTTTATTCTTGTCAAATAAAATAAAAGGACAATAACGTGTTTTGGAGCGGCCTAATCCATAATTTAAACCTGCATTATGCACATTGAGACAACTGTGTAACAATTGAAGGTCCTGTTACCCATAAAATTCTCAAGGATCTAATGACAATGCTGAAGAATTTATCCACCCTCAAATGGTTATGCGGGTAAATTTATAAACAGTAGACAAATTAAAAGGGAATCATCCTGATGCTTAGACATATCAGGGAAGGATATAACAAAAATGAAAATGTGCATAGGCCTTCCTTCGATGGCATGCAGCTGATCGTCAGAACGAATCATCTAGAAAATAATGTTCATACATTCAATTCTCCGAGGAGTGGAATCAAAACAAAATGAAAAATATACCAAACTGTGTAAACCATCAATTAAAAGATGGAATTGTGTATATAAATAACCACACCTCCTGAGTAAAAAAATGTTTAAGCAGGTCCCTGTAAAAATACCAGACAGATCAAGGTTAGCCGCCATGAGAAAAGCCTGGAGCGAGTATGTCTTCAAGGTCAGGCTTCAGATCTCCTGCTTATACATAGGAATAGTGGTCTAACAAGATCAAGATATTGGAAGTTGAGGATGGGTAGGTGGACGGAAAGCTCTATAAGAAATCAGTCAGTGTCGAAAGGCACAGAGGGTAAAGAACTAAAATGACAAGAACTTGTGTGAATGACAATCATGTGGCATCGGGTGCTTCGGTCAGAACGCAGAATCGCTGTGTGACCGAAAACTGTTTGTAGGCATGAGGTACTTGAGAGACGGGACTATACTAGAACTCTTTGACAAGATCATACAACATCAAAACTGTCTCAAATGTTAACAACACCACAATCACCCGGTCCATGGCATAACTTTTTCTGTTCTGGAGGACCTCTTGAAGGAAGTGGATATTATGCTGCAAAGGAAATCATGAGCCATTAAAAAAAATCACAAGGAAGATAGATAAATAAACGCGGAATAAGCAATGTCCCATATTTTTTCATAACGAAGTCAATCAGCTTGCCTGTCCTATATCTTGGGCATTTGAACAAACAAACACTAGAATAGATGCACAAGTATGAAAATGGGAAAAGTAGTACCTCCACAAATTTCAACTTGTAATCAAGACTTCCAAACCGCTGATTAAGCTCATACTCCTCTCGAAGGTACTCCAATATTTCAGCGTAATTTGCATTTCTCCACGCAATTTCAGACCTGATTATGTATGAGGAACAATAAAATGCATATGTGGTGACAAGATGATCTTCATGTAAAAACTTAAATTTTTTAAGCCTTTGGTGTCAACAATTAACATCTAAACAAGATAATACAACTTAATCTACATTACCCAACAAAGCCGCAACAATGGTTGAAATAAAAATATGATAAGACACTATTCCTTTCAAGGCCGAATAACATCATCTCTTTATGTCACATATGTTAGTGCATTAAACAATTCCTGGAAATACCCTTACAGAAAAGAAATCCTGGAAATAGTGCAGAACATACCTATCAAAAAGACCTAGTTTTATAATAACATCAGCAAGATTTGAATTTGCCTTCCCAACAAGTTGAAACAACTTCTTCCTATCCATGGTAAAGGTTCCACTCTTCTCCATACCACGATTTATGTCCGTAAATTCTTCAACCATATCATCAACCTGTAAAAAGATACAGCAGCAGCGATACCAAGAAAAAGTTGTGGTCAATTCTTTATTCTCTAAATGCTGAATTACCTATGTATGCTGGTATCAGAATCTTCTCAATGCCAAGGAGTAAGATGAATATACAACATCTGCTTTCTTGAGATGGAAATTTATGACATGTAAACCGTATTTGGGGTACGGAATAAAAATTTGGGACGCAATATAGTGCTCCAGGAGCAGTAAAGTAGATGCTGAAAAGTGGTATATGTCTGACAATTACCTGTCTAATATAATGATCAAGAGCAATGCTTTGACCTAGCACACTCCCGATGATACGTATCCCATCAAGATCTAAACACTTAAGAACTATATAATCCAGGCCACTCTCCATCCATGCATCTAATAGTGGCTTCTCAACAACAGCATAGTCTGACACCATAGCATAATAACAAGAGTTACTTTTCCCAGAAACTAATATATGCAAACTTGCCAAAGATTTATGCAACTTACGTGAATAAATTTTCTCCACAAACCAAGACCATTAATACAAGCTAGACATAGTAAAGACAAGTCACTAGGAAAAAAATGAATAAAGAAACAGGTTTTGTACTCTGTATTCATCTGTTCTCTCAAAACAAAACAAAAAAGAATAGTGTCCATAGCTGTATCAACCCCTTATGCAACATCTTACTTTACAGTCTTCATCTCTTATTCGGAAAAAGATTAGAACTCATGCATCAGGACATCTGGACTCTCATTTTCTGAAGTAAATTATCAAATAAGCGAATAAAGGGAATAATCAGCCACTTCTGCAAGAACATGTGATCATGGCAAAAGATTTGCAAAATCAAATTATTGCTTACCATCCTTCCTCACTTCTGCCACCAATCCACAAGCATGTTTCCGAATTCTATCTAGGTATTCCTCAGCTTCATGATCCGCAATGTTGAACAAGACAGCAGACCCATATTGGAAGACAACTACATGGCGTGAACAATGCGCATTTTCCTTTACAATGTCCTAGAAGCAAACAACTCCATCATGAGAAATGATGAACAAGTGCTATAAAATATGGAATCTTTTTTCATAGCATTTCTGCAGGTCATAGTATTAAAGAAGAAACAAAAAATCGAATTTTAATAGATCCAGCAAATTATGCAGGAGAAAAAGAGACTATATCAAATGTTAAAAACAAAGAGTGAACAACTACACTCAGCATGTACTACAAGGATTCCAACTTTCCAAGCCTCCGCTATTCTACCAATTTAATTATACATTCTCACATCAAATGCCAACATTTTAATAATGGGAAATGTTGAAGATTCTCCAAATCAGCTAGAGATTCTGGAAATAAATATTTAGGTCAATAAATATTTAAATTGGTAAGAGAAATTGTTGGAGATAATTGAGGCCAACAATTTCTCCATATCAGCAATAATTCTTGTGCAACAGCCAACCATTTCCTTCCTTTTGTAGTGAACTTCTATTTTTGATATTTCCATGTAGTCTTCTATATATATGAGGACACATTGTTATCAATAAAGACATGAAAAACAATATTTTCTTCTACATGGTATTAGAGTAGCGATCCTAGATTGGGGTTCCGTACCTTCGTGGTTTCTCTCCTTTGTTCCTCTTCTCCACCTTTTGCTTTCCAAGGACTCTCCCCCAACAGGGGCATCTTTGCAGCCTTGTTGTCACTTTTGTATGATGCCCCAAGTCCTTGAGGCGTCCTGCACTCCATAAGGAGTGTCCTAAGATTTGACTTGTAGTTTCTGATATTTTTCTTTATCCCAATGGATTCTTCTCTCGTTTCTTCTAGCATTCTTTCTGCTACTGAAGTCAAGTCTCCTACCCCCTCTTCTCACGCTGTTCAGGGTACCACCATCAAATTCAATGGTACCCCGAATTATACACTTTGGTCCCAAGCTTTTCGAATTTTTCTCAATGGATGGAAGAAGTTATATATCATTAAAGGGGCTGTTTTGAAATCCACCGATGAAGGATTTGAGAAGTGGAAACAAGACAATTACCTTGTCATGAACTAGTTGATGGATAGCATTGAGCAACGAATATCTGCCAACCCACATTACAAAAAGAATGCCAGGGAGATATGGTCCAGTCTTGAAAAGAAATATTCGCAACAATCTAGTGATGCATATTTATCGTCGCATATGATCGATATGTCTTTAGTAGATTACTACACTTTTATGGAATCATTATTTGAAGAACTATCCATTTTTTATCCATCATGTTGCGAGATGCAAAATAATCAGAGGGTAAAGTGGCAGACCTATCGATTTCTTGATGGACTTGGTTCTCGATTCCAAGCTGTCAAAAATTTATCCTCTAATGTCATCCTTGACTTAGAAATTGTATACAATCGTTTTCAAAAGGTTGAGACCAATACTCAACCTACTAATATTTCTACAGACACCTTCAATTGTACTTGGCAATGGTTCGCATCGTGGACGAGGACATGGTCGTACTTGTCCCTCACAGCCATGTATGCATTGTAAGCGCACAAACCACTCTTCTAACTAGGAAAAATTTGGGAAGTCTACCTGGGCTAATCAAGCATCCTCTTATGATCATGCTGTAGAAGCCACTGGTCAGAACTCATAATCTCCCTTTCAGCTATCTCAAGAGGTTTATACTCGTTGGATGATCATCTTACGACCTTCTACCACTACTGATTCTACAGATGCTGGATTGGCAGACACATCAGGTAGTACTGCCCATTTGGCTTCTGTTAATGCTTATGAAAAACGAGTGATTGATTCTGGTGCTTGGTACTACTCTATCACATTATGCTCCAACTAATACAATTAGATCTGTTCGCCTAGGCTAATGGAAGTTTTTCTCCAATTACATCGGTTGGAACTATTGAGTTTTCTTCTAGACTCAAGCTTACGGATGTTTATTGTGCTCCCGAGTTTCCTTTAAACTTACTATCTGTTAGCAAGCTATGTAAGCAATTGAAAAGCAAGGCTATTTTTATGAACATCATTGTTATTTTTAGGACATCCGGATGATGCAAGTGATTGGTGGAGGATATGAGAAGAATGGACTTTACTACTTTGATATTGCTGCTCTTTTTGCCGGTGCTACCTCCATTTCCATTGATCCTGTCCTATGGCAACATCCTTCTGCCTCTAATTTGCGTGAAATGTTTCCCAAACTTCCTACTAACCTTTAGATAAATTAGCTTGGGAAACATCATTGTATCTCATATCCTTAACGTTTTGATCCTCCAAGTACTTCTATGTTTAATATAGTTCAATGTGATATTTGGGGTCTTTGTCCTGTAAAAGTACTACTTGTCATCGTTACTTTGTTGTTTTTGTCGATGACTATAGTCGTTTGTCTTGGATATTTTTAATAAAAAGTCATTATGAGATCTTGAGTATTGCCAAACATTTCTTCAATGAGGTTCAAAATTTCTATTCATCTATTGTTAAAGTTTTTCGATATGATAATGCCTTAGAATTTGTGCAGCGCGAGCTCTGATCATTCTTATTCTCCAACGGGACTATACATCAAACCACTTGTGCTTACACTTCTCAACAAAATGCTGTTGCTGAGAGAAAACTTTGTCACATCCTTGATGTTGATTGGGCCCTTTTCATTCATATGAAGGTTCCCAAGCACTTTTGGGAGGATGCAGTTTTGACTGCAGTTAATCTCATCAATCGTGTTCCTTCCTTTTTTTCTTAACGGGGAGGTTCCATTTAGTTTGCTCCATCCCGACATCGATGTTTTCCCTCTTCCTCTTCAAATATTTGGATTTTGTTTGTTTTGTTCACCTTTTTAATATTGCTGACAAACTCTCTCCTAGCGCTATTAAGTGTGTCTTTTTGGGTTACTCACGCACTCGAAAAGGGTATCGTTGCTACGATGTTATCTCCAAAAGATACTATGTTAGTCGGGATGTAAGAAAGATTTTTTGACTCAATGCGAGATTCTATGACACTTGAACCAGCCCCTTTGTAGGTTTATCATCGGAGAAGTCTAGTTCCTATGCCTATTCCTTTACCTATTGTTCCTGTTACTGACTAAGCATCTGAGCAAGCCTCTCCGCAGTCCTCTTCTAATCCCCAGCCAGAGCTTGCACCGGATGCTCCCTTGCCCACAAGTGGGTCTGCTGATGATAATTGACCAATAGCCTTGAGGAAGCCTATAAGATCTTGTACTCTACATCCTATGTCTCACTACAACTGCATTAATTGGTTGAGTCCTGAATTGCGTAGTTTTTCTTTGGCTCTAATGAGTACTATTACTTTCGAGCACTATCTTGAGGCCTTCCAGAATCCAACATGGAAGCAAGCTATGGATGATGAAATGAATGCGCTTCTCTCTCAGGATACATGGGATTTAGTTCCACGACCTGCAAATACAACTTCAGTTGGTTGTCGATGGGTGTACACCGTTAAATATCATCCTGACAGCACCATGGACAGATTCAAAGCTCACCTTGTTGTCAAAGGTTTCACTCAAACTTACGGAGTGAACTATTTTGAGACCTTTTCTCTATTTCCATTGTTGTTAACAAAAATTGGCCCCTACATCAGTTTGATATCAAGAATGCATTTCTGTATGGTGATTTCAACGGAGATGTATTCATGTCACAACCTCCTGGCTATGAGGTTGAGGAGTATGTGTGCAAACTCAAAAAAGCCATTTATGGTCTTAAGCAAAACTCTAGAGCATGGTTTGCTAAACTCAGCGGGGAGATAACGAAAATTGGTTTTTTCTGTTGTACTGCTGAACACTATTTTCGTAAGAAAGAAAGAGCACGGGCGTGTGGTACTTGCTGTGTGGATGACATGATTCTAACTGGTGATGATAATGATGGAATTTAGGAAACTAAAAACTTCTTACAAAAGATCGTGGAAAACTCCGATCTTGGAAAACTCCACTACTTCCTTGGAATTGAGGTTGCAAGAACTCACAAGGGTTGGTCCTCTCTTAAAGAAAATATGTGATGGATATTCTAGATGATGCAGGTATGTTGGGTACTAAGTCATCATCTATTCCTATTAATGGGCCTACCAAATCAAGGTCCAGTGATGACCCTCTTTTTGATGATACTAAAAGATATAAGAGCATTGTTGAGAAATTTTTATATTTGACAGTCACCAGACCTGATATTAGTTTTACTGTTAGTCGTGCTAGTCAATTTATGGAGTAGCCACATTATAGTCACTGGAATGATCTTTGTTTTATTCTAAAATATCTTAAAAGCTCTCCTGAGAAAGGTTTATATTTCAAAAACAATGGGCATTTGGACTTTCCGGACGTTGACTATGCTAGTTCTATTGAAGATAAACGTTCCACTACAGGTTTTACTATTTTCTTGGGAGGCAATTTAGTTACGTGGCACAACAAGAAACAATCAATTGTTTCTGGATCAAGTGCTGAAGCTGAATACCGAGCCATCCTGCATACTGCTTGTGAAGAGATGGATTACGTTGTTACTTGCTGATTTGGGTTTTTCTACTGCACTTCCAATTCCAATGTACTGTGACAATTGCTCTACAACCTATATAGCATCCAATCCTATATTCCATGAGAGGATGAAGCACATTGAGGTTGATTGCCACTTCGTACGTGATGTTGTTACTAGAGGGAAGATTGCTACTCCCTAAATCTCTTTTGAATTGCAACAGGAGAGGGTTACCTAAGAAACGCCACAACTTTTTATGCGACAAGCTAGGCATGATTGATATCTATGCTCTAGCTTGAGGGGGAGTGTTGAAGATTCTCCAAATTAGATAGAGATTTTGGAAATAAATATTTAGGTCAACAAATATTTGAATTGGTAAGAGAAATTGTTGGAGATAATTGAGGCTGGCAATTTCTCCATATTGTAGTGAACTTCTATTTTTGACATGTAGTCTTCTATATATCAGGACACATTGTTATAATAGTGACATGAAAAACAATATTTTCTTCCACAGATTCCGATATACAAAAGAATGTTCAAATTATCAACTAAATAGTAGTTAATATTTTGGAAATGCAAAATACCTGCAAGGAATCTGAACAAAGAGACCGTACCGAGATTTCAGGTGGGTAATCTGTGTACCGAAGGGCAACACAGTTTGATGACCTAGAAGTTGGAGGGATCACATTGCTTGAGTACTCAGTCTGTAGACCCTTCAAATCGATACTGCAAAAAGAAAAGTTTAAAATACATCTTCAGCATTCATAGAATGAAAGCAAAAATGCTCGAAACTAAATCATAGCTTATTCAAGGAAAGAAGTTAACAACTGAAAATAAATAGAAATTACACGATCAAATGCAAAGGCAAAGGAAAAGATCAAGGCTATATAAAATTTTTCAAATACATAAAATCGTATTTGCAGGCAGCAACACGACTAACGATTCTATGAGAGCCAGCATAGTAGCTAAGAAAGTAATCATCCATTACAAAATCAAAGGATTCAAATAAATAGACGTATTATATAAAGACAGGGGATGTACCTAGTAGACAAGTAATAAGCCTTGACGGGTATGTATCTGACCTCCTCCTCATCCGGTGACTCCCGTCCGCTGCTCTCGCCGTGCTGCCGATGCTCACGGGAGAAGCTCGTCTCATAGGCATCCGATACCGCAGGAAACGTGGAAAAAACTCTGGAGAGGAGCGGCAAGGGCCGGGCCGATAGGCGAAGAGGCGGCGGCGTGGGCAACAACGAGCCGGTGAGTCGCGGCGGCGGCGTCGGCGCTTCGAGCAGGCGTTTAAGGTGAAGCAGCGCCCGCCTCCTCCACATGAAAAATCCAATCTTTGAGCAAAATTCCAGTTTTTTTTCCTCTACGCTTCCTCTTTTGAGTCCTCCCTTTCGAGTTTCGCCTACGCGTAACACGGGAAATGAGCTAGAAGGGCGAAAAGGGCAGAAATGATACCGGGAGTGTGAACCACAAAGTGTGGTGGGGTCCAGGACGGCCGCGGTACACTCAGGGTTCTTTTGCAGGTCTCTTGTACAAGTTTGTAGCACGCATTTGGTGGATTTTATAATAACGGGTCCTTTCGTGTCCAAATTTACGTCCGCATAAGTGAATCCGAATCAACATTGGTTGGCCATACTTTATTCATATCATTTTCGCTGAAACATCAAATTAATCAAGTCCTAATAATTTTAAAAATTATTAATTAAGCCCTAATAATTTTAAAAACTAATCGAATTAATTAAATATTAATAATTTCGAAAAGTGATGTCACGACCAAAAAAGAAAATTGAATCACATATCTGAAATGCCCAAGTGCTATTTCGTGAACACATTACTTTCTCTCAATAATAAATAGTTATATTTTTTTCATGTACCGTTTATTTGTTCTTTCTTTTTTCTTCCAAAAACATGTTAGTACATAACTGTGTCGTAATACATTTACAGTGTTTTTGGGTTACTTAACCTGAATCTGAATAATTTTGAGTATTTAATATTTTAGTATGTAGATGTTGCTCATTTCCCTCGAATATTTCTGTCACATTCATGGGAAAACACAATATCATTCTTTAGAAACAATTTAATAAATCACGATCATTTGTTAAAGCGAAACATTATTTTGATTAAGGCCTGGTGATAGTATGAAAGTCGGTTGCCTGGTGCATATCAGATACCACATCGAGTTCCCAAATTCACTAGCTGATAATTGCGCAGGAAGTTCTTTTGAAACCTTGAAAATTTTCCAAGTATTAAACTTCCATTTTTTTATCATTACCATTTCAGATCATGTGGTTATCTGACCAAGCCCTCCAAAACAAGAAGGAAGAGTGCCCAAAATTTCTGCAGTTCCTTCCACTACCAAAAAACATTGCAGTTCCAGCCATCTATTTTTCAAGCATTGCTTTGGCTGCATCAATCAATACCTTTCTGAAGTCGCCCGATGCTAGACCTAAAACAGTGTATCCTTCCTTGTCCTCCACGTCAACATCAGCCTCATGTCGTATCAGAAGAAGCGCAACCTACAGATAATGCATAAGATACAAGAAAATGAACATTTTGTACACAACTAGAGAAATAATCAAACATTCTCGTCCGGACGTGTTTAGAGTTACATTTGTCGCGTCTAAACCCGAAATATAATGGGAGCATTCGGCTCTCATTAATATTTTGCTAATGTCTAAAAAAAACATCACCTAAACAGTTGTTACACTTGTCGAGGAAGATAACATGCAAAATGTAATGGCCAGATTAGCAGTTAGAAGGGCATCATTGGTTCCAGATGGCTTCAAGATGCAAAATCTGAATATAAACTATTAAATTCAGGAATCAGGTTTATTAAAATTATGCAGGCGAGAGTTGCAATTTATTGGGTCCTTGCAACTGAAAGGATATATATATATATATATATATATTGGTGGATCGATACAGAAAAGACAGTTCTTTTCTATCATATTAGTATTAGTTAGTGATCCCGGTTCGGTGAGTCCTTTCTTCCGTGATGAACTATTGGCACCAGTCCTACGTTTTGTCTCTGTGGACAGAGGAGAAAGGGGGCTCAGCGGGAAAAGGGTTGTACCATGAGAGAAGCAAGGAGGTCAACTTGCTTCAAATATACTTTCGGGATGATTTTTTTCGCTATCTTTTTTCAAGAACCACCAAGGTTCCAACTAAAAAAAGTGAAATAATTTTTCATTTTCTCAAAGAAGTAATGAGTCTCCTAGTCTCCGTGTTCCTCAAATGGATCTCTTAGTTGTTGAGAAGGTTGCCCAAAAGCAGTATATAGGGCGTACCCTGTAAAGCTTACAAGTAAACCAGATATGGAGATGGCGACTAGAGTTGCTGTTTCGGGGGAGGGGGTTTTAAAAATAAACTTTGTTATACTTTCATATGCAAGTGGTTTAGCATTTAACATAGTATTCCTATAGATTATTCACAGCAAGATATTCACTAATTACCTGTTGATTCTCACATATAACAGCATGCATAAGTGGAGTTTGGCCTGCTTTATCAATAACATCGACCTCAGCCCCTTCCTCAATCAACAGCTCACATAACTCGGTCTTCCCAGTACTTGCAGCCCTATGCAGTGGGGTGCAACCCACCTGAACCAAATTAATTTAGAACTTTCAAATCACTATGAAGGGAAAATATTAGTTAACATGAAAGTACAACTGCGGCGTGAGTTATCAAAATAGAGCTGATATCAGAGCATACCTTATCTTTCTTATTGACCCTTGCATCATGACAAATCAGAATTTCAGCTACTTTTAACCACCCCTTACTGGCAGCATAATGGAGAGCTGTGCGTCCTCCATCATTAGTCAAATTCACGTCAGCGCCTGTTTTCAGTAGAAAAACTCTAATGTTACCAAGATCCACATGAACATGCAAAATACATTGAAGTTAAAGATACACAAATATACAGGATAACAGTGTCTAGGAAATGCTAACCATTTTATATTTCAGTCCAAGGTTTCAATTTCAACCAGGTACCACATTATTGGTAAGACAAAATGGCAAATTAATTTCCAGTTTTTTGCCAATAACTTGGATTTTTTTAAAGCTTGCCAGTTGAAGGTTGACTTTTTTTAGGGTAAAAGTTGAAGTTTGATTTTAGATTTAGAATGCAGCACTAAACAATTAAAACTATACTGTCTTCCATTTATTAAGGTGTACGACATCTTTCTTGATGTTCATACATCTGACTAGATAAAAACGAATATGGGCTGCATCAAGAGTCATAGAGGGGAGGTTGATGACCCAGTTACCAACTTGTACCCTCATATCATATTTAGGTCAATCAACTCTCATATCATGCATATTATCATATATATCCAAAGCAGAATATAGTTAGAAAAATCGCCGAAAAGAAAGAATGTTCATAAAAATAAAAAAGACATCCTCTGCAGAATTAGCAGTATAAGTGACACCATTGATACTGAGAATAAAATGCTCATTTCCCCAAGCTTGTCTTAAGACCTGTTTGGTTTAAGCACTTGATGGCAGGTCTTCAAGGTAAGTCTAGAAATAAGTTCCTCAGGTTCTTGGGGGTGGGATGGCTGCAGCGGCAGCAGGGATGTGTCGCAGCAGCCACGGCAGTGGCAGTCGCAGCCGCAGCCACAGCCACTGTTGGAGCAAAGTTTTAATGCGCTGTAAAATTATATTTTGATGATACAAACCTCGAAAAGTTAAAGTTATATGCTAAAAAAGTTTAAATTAAAATGAATAACTTTATGCACTAAACTTTGATTAAATAATTGACTAAGTCCTTATTAGATTCTGGATGAATATCAAAATTGTAGAGAATCTTATTAGCTATCCATAGAATTCAAGATTATCTCGTTTGGAGAACTGTGCAAAAAGTTATATTCAAAATAGTGCAGGCCGGTCAACACGCTGGTCGAAGCAATGAAGGCCGGCCGGTCGAGACAGTCCGGTCGACCGATCAGACATACCGGTCGACCGATCAATGCACGAGCTGCCCAAATTCACGTCGAGACTACACCGGTCACAGGACCGGTCGATAGTCCGGTCGACCGACCAGCTGCGGTCAGTGAGCAAATAAGCGCAACGGTCATATAGACCGATCGACCAATCCATTAGTGCGGTCGACCGGTTCCGGCTGACATGAACAATAACAGCTAGTTTTGAATGAGAAAATTGTGAAACAAATTCTGAACGGATTTTCCACATGTTGAAGCCTATAAAAGGAGTGTCAAAGCCAGAAGCAAAGACATCCATCCAAGCATTGAAAAAAAACTTTAAGTTATCAAAAGAAAATCCTTTCTTGAAGTTATCATTTTAGTTTCTCTTCTTTCTCTCTTCTCTTCTTGTGACCATGATATTGTAAAAGAGAAACAATTGTTCAGAAAAATTGAGAGAGTTCATGTGTAAAAGAGGTTCCATATCTTACCTCTTGAGCGAAAGAAAAGATTAACTTCTTAGAAGGAGAGATGTGCCTTACCTCTCGAAGCGAAGAAAAGGTGATTAATGTAAAGGGCTTTCTTCCTTGCCCCATTTGGAACTAAGGAAGATTTTAATGGAATCTCCGATGGTCTCGAGATCGAGAAGTCGGAGCGGGGACATAGATAAAGGTGCGGCCGAACCTCGTCAATAATCACCGTGTACTTGTGTTTGCATTCTCTCTCCCTGTCCTTCTCATATTATGTTTGTGATATGATTTGATTTGTGTTGGTTTAAAAATTGTTGAATCGATTTTAAGTTTCCGCAATGTATTTTGTGAAATCGATAATTCAGTTTTTAAACACCAATTCAACCCCCTCCCTCCTCTTGGTGCCTTGGGATCCTACAGCGGCAGCGGCAGCGGCAGCAGGGATGTGTTTTAGATCATTTTGAGATACTGAATAAGGATACATAAATTTCACTAGTGAAAATAGAACTTGAAATATATTGGTATATAGTCGATTGGTGTGCCACTCACCAAGCCTTTGTTCTCAATGTGTTTTGGATCTTAGTTGTCAGTTGCAATTACTTTGTTATGCTTGGCCAGTTTGTTCCTTCTGTATCTGACAATACATATTTGTTGTGCTTAATATCCATGTGCATACCTAAGCATTGCTTTGCCTTACAGTTAAGAGATGAATAAACTTAGAGGATGTACATATTACATACCTAAGTTATCGAGCACATATTTGTTGTGCTGAACAAAGGGAGGGACAACAGAAAGCTTCAATTCAAATATGACACAAGAAGGAAGACACATCTAGCATTGGGGATGAATCTTCCTCACAATTTCTAGTCCAAAACAAACTGGATCTCACGGAACCAAAAAAGAGCACAAAGTTGGCTGTACACTTCATACGTGGACATGAATCAGATTATGAATAAGTTAAGATTTATCTATAAGTTTTATGACCATTTTTAATATCACAACTGATGACCTATTTTTCTTCCATTATGAATCCCCATTGATTCAGGAAATCAAAATTAAATAGGTTTTGCTGTCGCCCACAATGCTAGTTCTACTGCAGCAATCACCACTTCCAATACCAATCGTTGCAACAGATTCCTAGGGTAGAATCAGTTTCCGACATCAATAACATAATAATGGAACCAAACTTGCGAGTCTGATATCGAATGGTACCATGAAGCAGACTTCAGAATCAGAAAAAAGAACCCATCAATCAAGTTTCGGTTACGAATCATTTTCCAGTTAATAGTCACCTCTATCGATCAGGATCTGGACAACAGCCAAGTTTCCGATGCTGGCAGCGGAGTGAATCGGCGCCCAACCCTCTTCGTCCCTGCTGTTGACTCCGCTAACAGACGGGTCAGCGGACGATAGTAGCTCAACAACCTACACAAGAACTCCAAACATTGCCACATAAGAAGGAATCGAAGGGACAAATGTGAATTCTAAGGATGACGATAGGTCGACTTGCCTCGGCGCGGCCTGAGGCCGCGGCAACGTGGAGGAGGGACCTGCCGTCGTCGTTCCGCAGAGACCGCGCCTTCGCTAGGGATTCCTCGGAAAGCGAGGCAAAGACGACGACATCGCCGCCCTCAGCTGCCCGGAAGAGGACCTCGGGCTTTGGGCAGTTGACCTCCATCGCCATCGCCATCGCCATTTGCTTGATGCCTTCGTCCTCCAGTATTACAGAATGCGGTCATAATGGGGAAAATGGACATAGACTGTATAGAGCGGGCGCTTTACATCGCACCATCCCCACCGTCCAAAGCCAATACAACGAACAGATTTCATCTTCAAGTCTAAGTTGGACAGGCCATATCAGGACCATTCATTTTAAATTGGCGGATCGAATTAAATACAAGAAAAGAAAGGCAAATAAAAACCGTATGAGTCGGCGTGGTTCAAAATTCATTGCGCGTAGGGGAAAATGAAAAGGAAATACAATAAGCTAGTCTTCTTTGGTTGACATGAAAATGAATATTAAATCATAATTACATTTAGATAATTTTGTTCTTTACATTTATATTTAATTTATATGATAAAAATGAAAACACACGCTGGATATGCATTTCTTCTACTTAAATTCAAACAAATAAAGAGAATCAATACTTCTTATTTCTTTTTCCACCTATTCTCCTCCTTTCACCTTACTAAACTCTCAGGGAACTTTTGTTTTAATTCCCTCCCTCTCCAACGAAACGTGTTTGTTATAGTCCAAGAACACTTTTGCTCAAGCCAAATCATCTTGGAGCTCTCTCAACTCAGAGAGGTGGAGCTTCATGAAGAATATTTTGATCCTCCTTGAAATATGATGATTGATTCCTTATTTCAACCACATATTATTTACATTTATCTTTAACTTGTCTTGGTCATGAGAAGCTACTTATATGATCTTCTTAGAAGATTGCATTCCTCTAACTTTACTTTTTTTTTAAACTCTATTCTCCAACTTTACTTTGTAACTAAATTGTCTTTCAACTATTAACTTATTTCACTAACTGCCCTTTTTACTTGTGGCCGCTCATTTCCCGATTGCATGATCTATGTAATATATTTCTCCCTCCTTCACACGTACATGTATTCAACATGGCATATTAAGTTAATATTAAAATAATAATAATATAAAAATTCTTAAACTTAAAAAAAAGGGGAGATATGCCTGCACCTCTTCTCCCTTGGCCCTCCCGTCGCCGCTCAAGAAGCCGAAGGGGACGATCATCCCTAGCAGAGGGGAGGGGGTGGCCGCCACCTCCCGCTTTGCGCTCTATTCCAGGGGAGGATGAGCCCCTCTTCTGCACGAGATCGCACACGCAAAGGGGGAGGGGGCGCCACCCCCGTCCTCCTCTCTTTTTTGGCATCGGAGAAGGAAGAGGGAGGGGAATGCATAATCATGCACATAGAGGGGCGCGTATTTTTTTGTTTCTAATAAAATAATATAAATATTCCTTAGACAATTTTATTTTCTGAACTGATTCAATGCAGCAATCGATAATCTTTCTTTAGTTATGTTATTGTTTTATTGTATTTTCTCTGTTTGTGTGCATATTTTCATAATGTTGGTTATTTCATTTATCTTTTGATCTCATGAGCCTTAAGCTGAGAGGATAAACTCTTCCTCTGCACAAATATCAAGACTGAGAGGTTGGATTTGTGATTAGCTTAATTAGAAAGACGCATTGAGATTAAAAGTCATTTTCAATTTTATTTGTTTTTCTAATGACATTCCCCCTTGTCTGCTGCATTTTTTATGCATCAATGATTCTCGCCCGAGAGGTAATATATTCCTTAGCTAAGACATGTGAGACGAGAGATTGGATCGGAGCTAGAATATGTCTAAGGAACTATTGCTGACTCTGGGTTTAGCAAAAGGGCAAACCTATAGTATTCTTTGTTTCTCTTTTTTGTGATGCGGTTTTTCTAATTCGAGCAATGCGCGTTCACAAACATTGGTGATTTTATCCAGTATGGTAATTCATTGCTTAACTACCACATGAGAGTCAAGAGATTGAGTGGCAGTTGAGTTACAACCAAGAATCACTAATGGTCATCGAAAAGTCATCTCAAAGTATTTTTTTATCCTCTTCATCAGTGTTCCTTCTGTATCAGACCGACCCTTGTTTTAAGATATCAGTGCCCTTCGCCTGAGAAGATGCTCTATTTTTCCACTCTCTTGAAGTCGAGAGGTTGGGTGGCAGTTAGGTTATATCAAAGAGGTTGTTGATGATTTGTCCTAAGTACGACCAAGAGGCATTCTTGTAACTTTTTTTAGTTATTCGCCATTTATGTTCAAACCCAACTTAGGCGATTCCACTGGAGAGGGAGTATCACACTACCGAGAATAAATTCAAGTCGAGAAATTAGTCGAGCCTCGACTTACAACTTAGGAATCCCCTATGATCGGAAGTGGGGGCATCTAAGGATGTGCACCTACTTAGTGTTTGAACGTGACAGATGCATTCTGGATGATGACCTGTTCATATATACCCTATAGCCAATGAGCACGAGAGTGATTTGACTGCAGGATGATGTTTACCATGAGAGTGGGAATGTTCATGATAGGGGAAATATGTTGCTACCCTATGTACTTTTCTCCGATTTAAGAAATAGTGTTTCGAAACTACCCCTAAGCCATAGTGTTTATTTTCCTTGAACTTTGTCCATGCTCTATTTTCGTTTCTCTGTTATCCTATGTTCTATGTTAAAAACTCATAAAAAAATAATGTAGCTTTACATTATGCGATCTTTAGTATAGTAGCGTTTTATCTCTGTGTTTTCATCTCTTCTTAATTTAGTTCTTCTCCTTTTCGGCAATATTTTGCATTAGATTTTTACTCGATTCCCATGGGATGAACTTAAGTACTACATTGATGATGTGCACTTGCACCCTCATCGTGTGTGCTGAGGATCTTTATAACTTTTAAAGTTGATTCATAATTTTTTTTTGCTGAGTGAGTCTATGTCCATAAGTGGGGGCATATTGTGATTTAAGAGTAACTTTATCCTTGAGTTACTAGCTTTCCATTGAGAATGTGATTTTTTATGATACTTTGCATTCTTTATCCTCACATCACGCACATCAGGACTCAAGTTTTTGGTGCCGTTGCGAGAGAATCACGACATTGATTTCTAATATGAGATTTATTATTTTTTTTACTATGTCTATATTTCATGTTGCATTTTTGTTAGTTTCTCTACTTAGTTTCTTTTGCATTTATACTCTGTTAGTTTTTCATTTTTATTTCTTTTGATTCGCTGCTTTATCAATATCCTTTTTTTTCTCTTTTCTTTTTCTCGAATTTTGTTTATACGCTAACCTGCTAACCATGTTTTTATGTCAAGAAGTGATGGAGATCATCCTCATACTAGTGTAGGAGAAGTCTGGAATTCGATCTTGAAATAGAAAGAAACCTCGATGAAGAAGAAGAGCCCACAGACGCATGGAGCAAGGGAGAAACCTGAATAGAAATATGAATATGGAAGACCTGAATGCCTGCACACCTTCAACCATCGGGATCACTATTGGAATTCTGAGGCCATAGGTAACAACAAACTATTTTTAGTTAAACTCTTTTCTGTTAGTTGTCCTAGTCCAAAACGTATTTGCTGGACAATCATATGAAGACTAACCAACACCTGATCACATTCTTGGAGCTATGAGACAATTTCAAATGGATAGATTGTTGGGTCAAAGTTTTAATGACATATAAAATTATATTTTGATGAAACAAACCTTGAAAGATTAAAGTTGAAATGCTAAAAAAAAGTTTAAAGAAAAATGGATAATTTTATGCACACTTCACTTTGATTAAATAATTGTCACTGATCTCATTAGTTTTGGAAAAATGTGGAATTGTAGAGAATTCTGTTGGCTTTCCATAGACTCTAAGATCATCTAATTTGGATAACCGTGCAGAAAGTTATGATCAAAATAGTGTAGGTCGGTCAACCTGTCGGTCGATACAAAGAAGATCGGTCGACCGAATAGAAGATGTCGGTCGACCGATAACTACTGAGCCTACTCCGGACGATGTTGAGACAATATCGGTCGACATACCGATCGATAGTCCGGTTGACTGACTAAGTGCAGAAACTGTGAAAATGGCGCAACGATCACATAGACCGGTCGACCGGTCCAGAAGTGCGGTCGACCGGCCTCGGAGTCAAATGAACAATAACGGTCAAATTTGAAGGAAAAATTTATGAAATAATTTTTGGACGAATTTTCCACACATTGAAGGCTATAAAAGAAGTGCCAAAGCCAGAGGCAAAAGCACCCATTCACTCATTGAAGAAAAGTTTCAAGTTGTCAAAGAGAGATTATTTCTTGAAGTTTTTATTTTATAGCTTTCTCATTCTTTCTCTCTTCTTCTCTTGTGAGCTTAGTTTTGTAAAAAAGAAAAACACTTTTGTTCAAAAAAATTAGAGAGAACTCCTGTGTAAAAGAGGTTCAAAATCTTACCTCTTGAGCGGGAGAAATAGATTAGCTTCCTAGGAGGAGAGGCTGTCTTGCCTCTCGAAGCGGAGAAAATACGATGATGTAAAGGGCTTCCTTCTTGCCCCATTTGGAATAAAGGAAGTGCTAGTGGAATCTCCGGCGGTCTCGAGGTCGAGAAGTCAGAGCGGGGACGTAAGCCAAGCTGTAGCCGAACCTCGTCAACAACCACCACGTCTTTGTGTTTGATTTTCTCTCTCTCTCTCCCCCCATTCATATTGTGTTTATAATCTGAATTGCAAAGGTTTTAAGAATCGGTTTTGTGCTTTCGCTACGAATTTTGTGAAATCAATATTTTTTATTAAACATTCACCCCCGTCCTCTTGGTGCCCTTTGAGATCTTACAATTGGTATCAGAGCGCGTTGCTCTTGTTTTGATCTTTTGAATAATCTCGGTTTTTAGATCTAATCATTTTTAAGATTCAATCGCTTGTTTTAAGATTTAACAATCTCGAGAGCTATGGCATCAAGTGCATTTGTTTTTGCCGAAGGACAATCAATTAGTCGTCCTCCCCTTTTAAATGCATCAAATTTTCAATCTTGGAAAATTCGGATTCAAGCCTACATATGTTCTATCGATTTAAACATGTAGGATATTGTTGAAAAATGCTATTATTTACATGAAAAATTACCTTCCGAACATGACGAAAGACAAATTTTTTTTCGAAATTGAATTGGAAAGCAAAGAATATTTTCTATTGTGCTTTGGATTCAACGGAGTTTAATCGGATTTCAAGTTGTGAAACCGCAACCGAGATTTGGGAAAAACTCATCACCACTTATGAAGGAACTGTCAAAGTTAAAGAATTTTGATTGAATATTTTAAATCATCAATATGATTCTTTCAATATGCATGAAAATGAGTCTATAAATAATACGGTTGCTCGATTTAATGATATTTTGGCAAGCCAAGATCTAACCCTCAAAAAGTGAAAAAGATTCTCAGGTCTCTTTCCTCAAGATGGCATACAAAGAGGACCGTGATCGAAGAAAAATATTTGAACAAATTGGATTTCGATTATCTAATTGGTTCACTTCTAACCTATGAGATCTCAATACAAGAAGATCAAGAAAAAAAAGCCCCCAAGAAGAAAACATTGACATTAAAGAAAAATACAAATGAAGAAGACTCAAGTGAAGAAGAAGTGGACGAAAAGAGACTCGTCCGCTACACAGTATCTCAAGTTGGTGAAGAAAAAAGAAAATAATGAGAAGCCTACCCGAAAATCAATCAAAAATCACAAAGAAAAGACATCTCGAAAAGGTAAGAAGAAAAAGTATGAAGAGTCAAGTGAAACAAGTGACTCATCAAGCTCTTCTAGTGATGAAGCATACTTATGCTTAATGGCACACGACGATGAGGTAATCTCTAATTCTTCAAATAATGACTCATCAAGCTCTTCCGAAGAAAATATTTCTTTAGATGTAAATAAAGAACTCTCCTCTCTTATAAAATGATAATTTTCAATTAAAGATGAAAATAAAAAATTAATATGTGAAATTGTAAAATTAAAATAAGAAAAGGATATATGTTTTATTGAAAATGATTAAAAATGAAATTAAAACTTTGAAAATTACACGTGCATGTGAAATTGTCAAATTAGCATGTTCATTAGAAAAAATAAAACAAGAAAACACCCTTTTGAAAAATACACAAAATAAGACTATTTTTCAACTAACAAAAAATAATCTCATGAGTCATTTTAGACATAAAAACTCTTATTGGAAATCCAATCATTCCTATGATGGAAAATCACATATTACATATTTTACATACCGATTTCATGGTCATTATTCTTATCAATGCAAAATAAGAAAATTATCACCACATGCACATGGTATGATTTGGATTCCGAAAGGAACATTATCTAATAAAATCAGACCCAAAGAAGTTTGGGTACCAAAAGTTACTTGATTACTTTTTCAGGTGTGTCTCACATGCAAAGGACATATGGAATTGAAAATGTGAAGGCACAAAGGTTATGGTAAAAGTATCATCTATTTTTTATGTCATTCAAAAATTCAAAACTACAATTTTTTAAAAGAGGAACATATAAATGAAAATTGATAATAGTGATAGGGGGAGCATGATTAAACTTTATCATGGATATCATTGTTGAATCAAAGCTTTATGCCATATTTTGATTCTTAATATATTTTTGTTTTGACTTTCATAAATTGGTTTTCATTATAAAATAGCCATAAACTTGGAGGGAGTTATCTTTCAAAACCTTATGTTGCAAACTCTACATATCTATAATATGACGAAAGGAGGAAGAATAGATTTTTTAAAAAATTGATTAAGGGGAGTTACATATGATTTCTTATATATTTCATTTACAAACGACTTTTTTATTAAATAAAAGGGAGAGAAGTATATGAGAAATATGACCTGAATATATTTTATAAGAAAAGTAAGTGTTAGTGGGAGTAAAATTGTTTTAACAAGATTTTACAACTATTTTGTCAACTTATATCTTTTTCATATTTCTCGGTTTGTCTTCATAAAAAAAAGGGAGATTGTTGGGTCAAAGTTTTAATGACATATAAAATTATATTTTGATGAAACAAATCTTGAAAGATTAAAGTTGAAATGTTAAAAAAAAAGTTTAAAGAAAAATGGATAACTTTATGCACACTACACTTTGGAAAAATGGTAGAGAATTCTGTTAGCTTTCCATAGACTCTAAGATCATCTAATTAGGATAACCGTGCAAAAAGTTATGATCAAAACAGTGCAGGTCGGTCAACTTGGTCGACGCAAAGAAGGTCGGTCGAGACGTACCGGTCGACCGAATAGAAGATGCCGGTCGACCAATAATTACTGAGCCTACTCCGGACGACGTCGAGACACTACCGGTCGACATATCGGTCGACAGTCCGATCGACCGACCAAGTGCAGAAATTGTGAAAATGGCGCAACGGTCACATAGACCGATTGACCGCTCCAGAAATGTGGTCGACCGGCCTCCAAGTCAAATGAACAGTAATGGCCAAATTTGAAGGAGGAATCTATAGAATAATTTCTGAATGAATTTTCCACACATTGAAGGCTATAAAAGGAGTGTCAAAGCCAGAGGCAAAAGCACCCATTCTCTCATTGAAGAAAAGCTCCAAGTTGTCAAAGAGAGATCATTTCTTGAAGTTTTCATTTTATAGCTTTCTCATTCTTTCACTCTTCTTCTCTTGTGAGCTTAGTTTTGTAAAAGAGAGAAACACTTTTGTTCAGAAAAATTAGAGAGAGGTCCTGTGTAAAAGATGTTCAAAATCTTACCTCTTGAGCGAGATAAATAAATTAGCTTCCTAGGAGGAGAGGCTGCCTTGTCTCTCGAAGCGAAGAAAAGGCGGTGGTGTAAAGTACTTTCTTCCTTGCCCCATTTGGAACAAAGGAAGTGTTAGTGAAATCTCTGACGGTCTCAGGTCGAGAAGTCGGAACGGAGACGTAGGCTAAGGTGTGGCCGAACCTCGTCAACAACCACCGCGTCTTTGTGTTTGATTTTCTCTCTCTCTCCCCGTTCATATTGTGTTTATAATCTGAATTGCAAAGGTTTTAAGAATCGATTTTGTGCTTCCGCTACGAATTTCGTGAAATTGATATTTTTTGTTAAACACCAATTCACCCCCCACTTGGTGCCCTTTGGGATCCTACACAGATATCCCAAGTGATGCTGGCAAGTTGCGGCTTTTTGCCTTCTCTTTGAGGGATAAATCCAAAATACAAATTAGATCATCCAAACATAGGAGCACTTGATGATAACGTTCTTGACAAGGTTCTTCCCATATGGAAAAATAGTGAGGATGTGCAACCAAGTCACTTCACTCTACCAAAGGGATACATAAGCCATTCATGAAGCTTGGGAGAGATTTTAAAGACATGACACAAATGTATCTCCATCACTTATCACAAAAGTGGGTGACAATTCAAGCATTCTATAGTGGACTATCGACTCAATAAAAAGGTTACTTACATTTTGCATGTGGGGTCCTGACCCAACACACACAAAAAAAAAAATATTTCAACCATATATATATTTATAAATAATTTTTGTTTGGAAGGAAAGTTGAAAAAAATCTTTCTTTCCTTTTTCCTTCCTCACGAGAGGGCTAAAATCCTCTCCCTTCTTCCCTTTCCTTCTTCTTTTCCCCCATTTCCTTTTTCTTCCCCCTCCTTTCCCTCTTCTCCCTCCTCCCTTCTCCCTCACGATTCCTGCTCCCTTTTATGTGCCTGCAAACCACAAAAACCCTACCAAATCACTTCTTCCCTTTTATTCTCCTTGCTGCTAGAATCACCAATATTCCCTCCCAAATCACTTCTTCCCTTTTCTTCTCCTTGTTGCTAGAATCACCAATATTTTCCCATCTTTTTCTCACCCAAATCAAGTCTCCCTACAAGGCCGCCCCTTCTTCCTTGCTGTTGGATCATCACCCGCCGGAAGTCCCTCTTCTCGCTGTCAGAATCCCCATCATCGGAAGTCAGCAGCAGTGATTCAAATCTGGTGAGTGTATGAAACCCCCTAAAAATCTTTGGTTCATCAATTTGTAGGAGACCAACGGTTCTGAATCTTTCTCCTTTCTTAGTGCTGGTTTCATTTTTCGCTTTTTCACCTCTGCATTGAGTTCATCGGCCCTTTGTTTGTGCATTTTTTTTGAATGGGCAGAATCTAATTTTTCTTGCTAGTAAGTTCTTTGAACCTTCCCAAATCAGGTTGCTGTTCCAGACACTGGACTGACTTTTTCTTCTTTTTCTCTTCATTCGTGTGGAAGACATTGTTGTTCTATTTCTTTTCACGCCCAACCCTCGCAGCCATCGGAGCACGTCAGAATCGAAATCCAGAACCATTCTAATTTTTTGTGAGAGTAACTAGGATCAGTTTGCATTACTTGATGTGATTAGGCCTTGATTTATATTTTCTTTTTCACATATTAATGTTGTCCTTCTTTGCACCAAACGCAAAACACATTATTGGGGAAAACAAATGTACTGATTGGATGAATTTACTTAAGAAGGGTATGCATCTAATTTGTTGGTTAAAATTTGAACTTAAAATTTGTGATGATTGTTAATTATTATAATGTGGCTATTAGGTTGGTAAAGGAAGCGAGAGATAAAGAATTTTTGGATTCATTTATTCAAAAGTTGTTCCAAGATAATAGTAGATTAAATTTCAAATTTGTGCATATGACTAGCCTGAAAATAAGATTCTGTAACAACTTGATTTTAATTCAGCATTTTAAATTAGCCCCTTATATCAAACATTAATTGATAACAAAAATTGTTAAGTCCTGTCATTAGGAATTGAATTACTTAACTTATGAATAAATGTAATTATATGTGAAAATTGATTTATAGGTACATATATTGACTAGGTTGTTCACCTTGTCAATTTTATTTGGACCTGGACATCGTGTGTTGTCAGGCATATCCGAGGTGAGTGAATTACATGATAATATTAAGTAAAGTTGTAGTAGCTTCCATAGTCTTATGCCGATGTAAGATGAGTTTTCTATTTGGATTTTGATTCCTTTAAAGGAATTCTTCGCATCATATGTAATGTGTGCTTTTATGCCATTGGAGCATCAGAACTAGATTTATTCGAAATCTGATTTGTTTTCTTGAACTTATGGTGCTTTCTTGTATTCTATGTTTTATGTGGATTTTCGGAATGGGTAGGAATTGAACCATGGATTTGCTTATTTGCCAGAGCATGTTTCATACATCATATTAATTATATTATACAAAAATCGCTTTGTAGCGAGATTTTTATTTCATCGGAGCTTGATCAACTCCGAGTAGGTGCGGCAACCATTAAGACCATTCCATGATGGCAAATATTAAATCCATAGTATGAATTACACTTTCCTACACAAGGACGATATCGTAGTGGTAAATTATTAAGCCCGTGGATGGTGGCAACTCTTAGTCCGTACAACTTATTTAGAAATCGTATTGGCCATACGCCCTAAATGAGGAATATTCCTCTTTTTATGCTACTTCCTTTGTAGTTAAAGAGAGTAACTGTTTTGTCATATCATCTCATACATTTTTCTTTTATTTCAATTTTTATGTGGGATATCGATTTTCTTGATTTTTCTTATATTCATGTGCCCTCCACTCACAAAGCTCATAGTGCTTACCTCTCATTTTTTATTCCTTACGGGTGATGACTGCTAAGTATATTTTAGGAAATTCGTGATTGGGAGTAGGCTATGTGAGGAAGGAATCGGTCCTTATTATCTACCTATGGCAAAAAAAAAACTTTAAATGTATCACAGTTTCTAGTCTTGAAAACTTTTGGCAAATTAATATTGGATCTTGTGATCAGTGTCCATTGGTTGGAGACTTGTAACTTTTTGTTCTCAGTGTCCATTGGTTGGAGACTTGTTACTTTTTGTTCTACATGAGGTTGAGCTGAAATGCTCCTATATTTTTATTGCCATGTTATGGACTTTGTCCCTTCTTATCATATGACAAATTATATTTTGAGATGGATACACTGTATGTACATGTTGCCATTTTGGCCATTATCCTCCGTATGCAGAGGTCATGTCGAAATTTTTAGGAAATTTATGACAACTTTTTAAATCACAATTCCCACGCTTTATTTGTAGTCACACTTTAAGATAAATAATATCATTATTTTCCTCTCGTGACGGCTGACCGTCGTCACAAGTTATAGTATCAGAGCCTAGGTTGTAGGTCCAATTCACGGAGTGTGGGTAGAGTTGGGTAGTATAAGAAGGACATGTGATATATTGCATTATGATACTTTGTTGTGCTTGTTGTCATCGGATATCACATTTTGTTCCCTGGCATGCATAATTATATGAATATTTATTGAATATCTTACATTGCGACTCAGGCATGATGTTATAACAAGCATGCTAGTTCCATAAATAAAAGATTAAAAAATGTTTTGGAATGTTTTCTTTTCTTTACTGATTTTGGTGATTGTATTTCATGGTATCACATCATTGATTGTCCCTTAAAAAAAAGGAGACAAAATAGATTTTTATTTACAACCAACATCTGTTGGAAAAATAAATAAATTAATATCCAACCATTTCCCAAATATAGAAAAAAAATGCTTCTTATTTAATGAATATGAATGACCACTAGTTTGTTGATCATCCCTTTCTACTTTAAAAAAAAAAGGAGAAACTGCTTATGATATAATTTAGCATGAAATGCTAGACTACATGGTGCTAATGTAAGAATTATATGCAGCATGGCACCAAATAGGCAACAGCGACTCCGTAAGGGAGCGAGTGGTGCAGGAGGATCCGGTGTGGATCAAGGCATGCAGCAGCCAGGCGGAGGGAAGGTTGAACCTGAACAGCCGCCGCCACAACAAAATGTGATGGTGGATGATGTTGTTCTACCTGGGAGTGTTGACATGCTAGTTTGGAGAATCAAGAGCAATGGTGTCGAAGAGTTTGAAGGTGAACAAAATCCTAAGAAAGAGAAAGCTTGGATGAAAAGGCTTGAACGTGTATTCAAGATGATGAACCTGGATGATAAGAGAAAGATGACTTGCATTGAATTTCTAATGGCTGATGCTGCACTGACTTGGTGGGAGGATCGCTAAGAAACTTTTGAAGTGACTTGGACTTGGGCAGAGTTCAAGGAAGAATTTGAGGAGCATTAATTCCTATCTCTCATCATGAGAAGTAAAATAAAGAGTTCGTTTACCTATGATAAGGGGAGGACTATGTGGCAGCTTTTATAACCAAGTTTGAGGAGCTGTGTCAGTACTCTATAGGCATGGCTTATTCTAACCAGGACAAGAAGATTGTCTTCATTGAGAAGTTGTCTTTTTAAGTTCATGAACAAATGGGCGCGATGAATTGTGCTACCTATGCTGAAGCTAAGGAAGTAGCCCTTAAAGCGGAGAGTCTAATCAAAGAGCGCAAAAGACGTGCAAAATTTCACAATAAAAGATTTAATGATAGGGGTCCCAGAAATTTCAATCCCAAAAAGATCAGACAAGATGGACATCCTCAACCACTACGATGGGCACCATCCCCAGGCATTATGGTGTGTGCTGGAGGACAAGGTGGGACTAGGGACCCATGCACTACGTGCGGTAGGTTCCACATGGGTAGATGCAAGTTTGAGGGTGGCATGCCCACATGTTTCTCGTGCGGTGAAAAGGGTCACAAGAGGCCCGATTGCCTCGTGAAATCAGTCATTGTTTCTGATGCACGAGGTGGACATCAAGCTACTCCCGCACATCGACAAATGCTTGGTGGAGGCAAGAGTGTTGTCAACGCTGCACAAAACAAAGACAAAGGTGTAGCAGGACCTTCTGGAGGACACGAGTTGGATTACCAAGGGTATATGCAATGACACGTGACGAGGCCACCACTAGTCCTGAGGTGGTTATATGTTCGATCTTCATTGCTCAAAGATGTGTTATTGCTCTCTTTGACCCTGGTGCTTCTTACTCGTTTGTTTCATATGCATGTTCCTCATTTTTGTCTGGCGAGCCTTCTGCATTAGCTGTTGCATTATCTGTTCAATTGCCTTCGGGTGATACTCTATCTGCTAGCAAACAATATAAGAATTGTGTGCTTGTGATATGTTGGAAGGAGTTTGCTGCTGATTTGATCGTTATTGATATTCATGGGTTCGATATTATACTGGGAATGGACTGGTTATCTACTTATGAAGCCGTGATAGAATGCCATGCCAAAAGGGTAATTCTAAAATTTCCTTCCGGAGAGGAAGTAAGATTCCAAGGTGATAGGAGAAGTTTGTCTTCTTATGTGATCTCCACAATGATAGCGAGAAGGATGCTACTAGAAGGATGTGATGCGTATTTAGTACATATCCATGATTTGTATTTCCTAAAGCACTGCCAGGCTTACCTCCAAAGAGAGAAATTGACTTTGAAATAGAGTTGGTTCCAGGCACAGCTGCTATTTCCATTCCACCATATAGGATGACACCAGTGGAGTTAGAGGAGTTGAAGAAGCAATTGCAGGAGCTATTGGACCTTGGTTTCATTCGACCAAGTGCATCACCTTGGGGAGCTCCTGTACTCTTTATGAAAAAGAAAGATGACACTATGAGAATGTGCATCGATTATAGACAGTTGAATAAGGTAATGATAAAAAATAAATATCCGTTACCTAGAATTGATGATCTCTTTGATCAACTACGTGGGGCAAAGATGTTTTCGAAAATAGATCTGCGATCTACAATTGCGGATCAAAGATGATGACGTGAAGAAAACAACATTTCACACTCAATATGGCCATTACGAATTTTTAGTCATGCCATTTGGCCACCAGCTGCATTCATGGATTTAATGAATAGAGTCTTTCGAGATTATTTGGATGTTTTTATCATTGTTTTCATTGATGACATTCTTATCTACTCACCTAGTGCAGATATGCATGAGGTGCACTTGCGATCAATCTTAGAGACAGTACGAAAGAATAAGTTGTATGCTAAATTTTCAAAGTGTGAGTTTTGGATAGATAGAGTGGTATTCCTTAGACATGTAATATCTGCAGATGGGGTCTTGGTCAATCCATCCAAGATAGAGTCCGTGGTGAAGTGGGAAGCACCGAAAAATGCCAAAGAGGTGCGAAGCTTTCTAGGTCTTGCTGGTTATTACAGGAGCTTTGTATAGAGCTTTTCCACTATCGTAGGACCACTTACACAGTTGCTGAGGAAGAATGTAAAATTCATTTGGACATATAAGTGTGAAAGCAGTTTTCAAGAGTTAAAGAATCGACTAGTGTTTGCACCGATTCTGACTTTGCCTCAAGGTAGAGAAAACTTTGTAGTGTACAGTGATGCCTCGCGACAGGGACTTGGTTGTGTTCTTATGCAAAATGGAAAGGTAATTGCCTATGCTTCAAGAAAGCTGAAACCACATGAGGTTAATTACCCCACTCATGATCTAGAATTGGCAACCATCGTGTTTGCATTGAAAATTTGGAGGCATTATTTGTATGGTGAATATGTATAAATATTCACAGACCACAAGAGCTTGAGAAACTTAAAGACACAGAAAGAGCTTAACCAGAGACAACGCAGATGGATGGAATTCATCAAAGATTATGATTTGACCTTGGAATATCACCCAGGAAAAGCGAATGTAGTAGCTAATGCTTTAAGCCGAAAGTTTAGGGATGTGGTGACACCAAAAAATTTAGGCAAAATTTCATCAGTTGAGGATCTCACCACCATGATCTTCAACCTCAGGATTGACGACAATGGAGGTTTGTTGTGCAATCTTCGAGTCAGACCGCGATACTCCTAGATAGGATCAAAGAGGCTCAAAAGGTAGACATTGATATCTTAATGGGTTCCAGTGAGAAGTATAGAGTTCATGAAGATGGTACCCTCATGCTGTAAGACAGGTTATATGTGCCCCGCGCATATGACCTACGAGAGGAGATCATGGAGGAGAGTCACAATGCAGCATATGCATTACACCCACATCCACAAAAATGTATAGAAATCTTCGTGAGACGTACTATTGACCTGGGATGAGAGAGGACATTGCAAAACTTGTGGCTCATTGCTTGATATGCCAGCAAGTGAAGGCCGAACACTAGAGCCCGATGGGTAAGCTAGTTTCTATGCCAATTCCCAAGTGAAAATGGGAAGATATCAATATGGACTTCGTGACAGGATTTCCAATCACTCAAAAGGGTCACAATGCAATTTGGGTAATTGTGGTCCGATTGATAAAGTCGACGCACTTTTTGCCGATTAAAACTACTTTTTCATTGGACAGGCTAGCACGATTATTCATTGACGAAATAGTACGTTTACATGGTGTGCCAGTATCTATAGTCTCCGACAGAGATCCCGGATTTACTTTTAGATTTTGGAAGAGGGTACACAAATCATTAGGAACTAAGCTGAAGTTTAGTACAACATTTCACCCACAAACGGATGGTCAGGCGGAAAGAAAAATTCAGATTTTGGAAGACATGTTGCGAGCTAGTGCCATAGATTTTGCTGATAGATGGGATAACAAGCTACTCTTAGCAGAGTTTGCATATAACAATAGCTATTAGTCTACTATTAAAATGGCACCGTACGAAGCACTTTATGGTAGGAGATGTCGCTCTCCAGTGTGCTGGGATATAGAGGGCACCAGATTGCTGCCAGAGCCAGAGTTGGTTCAGTAGACAATTGAGAAAGTGGAGCTGCTTAGGAAAAAAATTAAGGCCGCACAAGACAGACAAAAGAAGCTAGCTGACAAGTCTCGACGAGAATGGGAGTATTCAATAGGTGACAAAGTGTTACTCAAAATTTCACCTTGGAAAGGCATCCTTCGGTTTGGGAAGAAAGAAAAGTTGAGTCCTCGATTCATCGGACCCTATGAGGAGCTTGAGAGAGTAGGGCCCGTGGCATATCATTTAGCTTTACCACCAGCTTTAGCAAAGATCCATAATGTATTTCATATTTCGATGCTTCGCAAGAGCTTATTGAGAGGCGATCAACAAGTTGAGGAACAACCGATTGAAGTACAAAAAGATCTAACCTATCACGAGGAGCCAATACAAATACTGGCACATGAGGTGCGTCAGTTGCGTAGGTGACAAATTCTTATGGTCAAGGTTCTATGGAAAAATCATACTGAAAGAGAAGCCATCTGGGAGCTAGAAGAGTACATGCTCAAGAAATATCCACACTTATTCTAAATTTTTTCTTCAGGTTAGAATTAATTTCGATGACGAAATTTTTCTTTTGGGTGTAGTAATTATGGGATCCCGACCCAACACACACAAAAAAAATATATATATATATATATAATATTTCAACCATATATATATTTATAAATAATTTTTGTTTGGAAGGAAAGTTGAAAAAAAAGTAGTAAAAAAATCGAATTAATCTACTTTAAAACATTTTTTTCTTTCTTTCCTCTTTCCTTCCTTCCTCACGAGAGGGCTAAAATCCTCTCCCTTCTTCTTCCCTTTCCTTCTTCTTTTTCCCCCATTTCCTTTTTCTTCCCTCTCCTTTCTTTCCCTCTTCTCCCTCCTCCCTTCTTCCTACGATTCCTGCTCCCTTTTATGTGTCTACAAACCACAAAAACCCTCCCAAATCACTTCTTCCCTTTTCTTCTCCTTGCTGCTAGAATCACCAATATTTTCCCATATTTTTCTCCCACAAATCAAGTCCCCCTGCAATTGTGGCCGCCCCTTCTTCCTTGCTGCTGGATCATCACCCGTCGGAAGTTCCTCTTCTCGCTGTCGGAATCCCCATCACCGGAAGTCAGCAACATTGATCCAAATCTGGTGAGTGTATGAAACCCCCTAAAGATCTTTGGTTCATCGATTTGTAGGAGACCAACAATTCTAAACCTTTCTCTTTTCTTAGTGCTAGTTTCGTTTTTCGCCTTTTCACCTCTGCATCGAGTTCATCGGCCCTTTGTTTGTGCATTTTTTTGAATGGGCAGAATCTAATTTTTCTTGCTTGTAAGTTCTTTGAACCTTCCCAGATCAAGTTGCTGTTCAGACCCTGGACTATTTTTTTTTTCTTTTTCTCTTCATTCATGTGGAAGACATTGTTGTTCTATTTCTTTTCACGCCCAGCCCTTGCAGCCATCGGAGCACGTCAGAACCGGAATCCAGAACCATTCGAATTTCTGGTGAGAGTAACTAGGATCAGTTTGCATTACTTGATGTGATTAGGCTTTGATTTATATTTTCTTTTTCACATATTAATGCTGCCCTTCTTTGCACTAAACGTAAAACACAATATTGGGGGAAACAAATACACTGATTTGGTGAATTTACTTAAGAAGTGTATGCATCTAATTTGTTGGTTAAAATTTGAACTTAAAATTTGTGATGATTGTTAATTATGTTATAATGTGGCTGTTAGGTTGGTAAAGGAAGGGAGAGAGAAAGAATTTTTGGATTCATTTATTCAAAAGTTGTTCCAAGATAATAGTAGATTAAATTTCAAGTTTGTGCATATGACTAACCTAAAAATAAGATTCTGTAACAACTTGATTTTAATTCAGCATTTTTAATTAGCCCCTTATATCAAACATTAATTGATAACAAAAATTGTTAAGTCCTGTCATTAGGAATTGAATTACTTAACTTATGAATAAATGTAATCATATGTGAAAATTGATTTATAGGTACATATATTGATTAGGTTGTTCACCTTGTCAATTTTATTTGGACGTGAACATCATGTGTTGTCAGGCGTATCCGAGGTGAGTGGATTACATGATAATATTAAGTAAAGCTCTAGTAGCTTCCACTTATGCCGATGTAAGACGAGTTTTATATTTGGATTTTGATTTCTTTAAAGGAATTCTTCGCATCATATGTAATATGTACTTTTATGCCATTGGAGCATCAGAACTGGATTTATTCGAAATCTTATTTGTTTACTTGAACTTATGGTGCTTTCTCGTATTCTATGTTTTATTTGGATTTTCGGAATGGGTAGGAATTGAACCATGGATTTGCTTATTTGCTAGAGCATGTTTCATACATCATATTAATTATATCATACAAAAATCGCTTTGTAGCGAGATTTTTATTTCATTGGAGCTTGATCAACTCCGAGTAGGTGCGGCAACCATTAAGACCATTCCATGACGGCAAATATTAAATCCATAGTATGAGTTACACTTTCCTACAAAAGGACGATATCGTTGTAGTAAATTATTAAGCCCGTGGATGGTGGCAACTCTCAGTCCGCACAACAACTTACTTAGGAATCGTATTGGCCATACGCCCTAAGTGAGGAATATTCTTCGCTTTATGCTACTTCCTTTGTAGTTAAAGAGAGTAACTATTTTGTCATATCATCTCATACATTTTTCTTTTATTTCAGTTTTTATGTGGGATATCAATTTTCTTGATTTTTCTTATATTCATGTGCCCTCCACTCACAAAGCTCATAGTGCTTACCTCTCATTTTTTATTCCTTGCAGGTGATGACTGCTAGGTATATTTTAGGAAATTCGTGGTTGGGAGTAGGCTGTGTGAGGAAGGAATCGTTTATTATCTACCTATGGCGAAAAAAAAACTTTAAATGTATCACAGTTTCTAATCTTGAAAAATTTTGGCAAATTAATGTTGGATCTTGTGATCAGTGTCCTTTGGTTGGAGAATTGCAACTTTTTGTTCTACATGAGGTTGAGCTGAAATGCTCCTATATTTTTATTGCCATGTTATGGACTTCATCCCTTCTTATCATATGACAAATTATATTTTGAGATTGATACACTTTATGTACATGTCGCCATTTTAGCCATTATCCTCCATATGCAGAGGTCATGCCGAAATTTTTGGAAAATTTATGACAACTTTTTGAATCACAATTCCCGCGCTTTATTTATAATCAAACTTTAAGATAAATAATATCATTATTTTACCTCTCGTGATGGCTGACCGTTGGGGTTCATCGTCACAATGTAGCCTGGGCACGTTCATGGCTAAGAATGCAAACGAAGGCTATGATCTCATTAACAAATTTGTTTTGAATTATAAAACTAGATCAGGATCGAGTGAACAGAATGAGTCCAAAGGAGCTGAAGATTCCTAAAACTGAGAGTTGTGACAAGATCACATCTTTTGTGGAAGGCATTATGAGGAAGAAAATGGAGAAGATCAATCGAAATGCCTCCACCTTCTCATGTCATTCCCATCCCATATCTCACTCTCGGAGCCAAATACGACTTGTGCCAATCATCTTTTTCTTATTGCGCCAGCCTATTCGGAACTTAATTATGTCATCCATGTAACGAGGAACAAACCAATGCCCTAGTCCCTTGCACACCAGTCATAGTACAACTCGATGCCACATGAATTAAGAACTAGTCACATTCTTACTTTTCCTACTGAGGGACACACTATCAACTACCGAGGCAGCCTTAGAACCAACAACAAATATACTCTAATAGGCAGCCATCAGCTCGCTTTACACCTCAACAACATCTAACACTACCTCCATCACTTGCGGAAAAGTCATAATTAGAGTAGATGCTACAAAACCTCATAAAACAACAAGAGGTTTAGAACAAAATCATGATGCAGCTCTTTGAGAAGGCTGAAGGCTTGTTTGCCTATGACAAGACACTAGATAATCAAATAGCTTAACAAGTTCCTTTTTTCCTCAAGTCAACTAGGGAAATTTCTTGTACAACCTAAACCAAATCCTAGGCAGCAATAAAAGACCATCTCACTAAGAAGCGAAAAGCAATTTGAAAGCCCAAAACTTCCTAACCCTACTTAAGAATATGAAGTTCAATCCAAAGAAGCAAGCCAAAGGGAGTGGTCAAGCTCAGGAGTCACCTACACCTAGGGCTGAGAAGACACCCGAGCAACAACCCAACACCCGAAGGTGACAACAAAAGAAATACATCTGTTTTACCCTACTTCACTACATATTTTTCCGAAAATTTACTAAGGTACAAAATGATCAACAAATTCTGAAGTTTATGGAAGTTACGAAGAAATTGCACATCAACATCTCATTCATGGAAGCTATCCAACAAGTGTCATCATGCTAAGTTCCTAAAGAAATTTGGGAAGAAAAAGGAAATTAGACATTCATGAAACTATGACCATGATAGAAGAGGCAAATGCAATAATCCGAAACAAACTGTCTCCAAAGCTAAAGGATCCCGAAAGTTCATTCTATATCATAACCCACAGGTCAGAGAGTGAGTGTCAATTTGATTCCCCTATCCATGTGATGATAGTTAGAAGTTGTAGAGATGAAGCCCACTAAACTGATCCTCCAACTAACAGATAGATCGATCAAGTACTCCTAGAGGATACTGGAAGATGTACCCATCCATGTATGAAAATTCTTCATTCCTACGGACTTTGTCATTTTGGACATGGAAGAAGACACCAACACTCCTTTGATCCTTGAAAGATCATTTCTAACTAGAGCAATTATTGACACGAAGAATGGTAGATTATCATTCTAACTAGGGGAGGACACGATCGAGTTCAACTTGTCTAAAGCAATGAGACACCCAAGCCATGAAGACTAGAGAAGTCGAAGATATAGGTGGAACCCACAGTTCATGAGGTGTTGAACTTAAGAACCCCGGAGAACTCGCTCCAAAAATGTCTCATTGAAGGTAAAGAATCTATTTTGTGCAATAACCTCAAGATATGCAAAGTACTATTGAAAATTTTGAATCAAGAACCAGCTCCCGAGGGAGATGATCAAGATGCTAAGGCAGGAGATGATCCCACCTGCACACCTGACCCCACTTTGGACATTCAACTGCAACAAGTATTTGAAGTGCAAGGCAAGTCACCTCATGAGGTAGAGTTGAAATCTCTTCTCTTATATGTAGGATTAGTATATCCAATTTTTTGATAGTAAATGGGTAAGTCTCATTCAAGTCGTACCCAAAAAGTGGGTATGACTATAGTTAAAAATGAAAAAGAGAAAAATTACCTCTAGAACTACTAATGATTGCAAGATGTGTGTAGATTTCAAGAAACACAATAAGTCCACCTAAAAATATCACTTTCCTTGACCCTTCATCGACCGAATGTTGGAAAGGTTGATAAAACATAAATATTTTTGTTACTTGGATGAATTTCTAGTTCCCTTCATCCCCATACATCAAGCCGACCAAGAAAAAAAACCACCTTTACATCCTCCCATGATACATTTGTTTATAGGAGGATACCTTTCGGATTATGCAAGCTACATTTTAATGATGCATGACCTCTACTTTCTATGATTACATTGAGCAGATTATGGAAGTATTAATGAATGACTTATCCTTTGCTAATTATCTAACAAATCTTGAAAAGGTCTTGCAGTATTGCGAAGAGATGAATATGGTTTTAATTGAGATAAATGCCACTTCATAGCCCAACAAGAAGTGGTGCTCAGACATATAATTTCTCATAAAGAAATTGAGATTGATCCAACTAAAGTGGAGGTGATTGAACAGTTGCCCCAACCTATCAATGTGAAGGGAGTAAAAAACTTTTTGGGGCACTCAAATTTTATCACGCAACCTCTCACCAACCTCCTCCACAAGGATGCAATTTCGATTAGGAACACCTAGACACCTTCAATCAGATCAAGAAGGCTCTAGTGATGCAAGTCCTAAATTGGTCCCTACCTTTCGAAGTGATGTGTGATGCCAATGACTTTTTAGTAGGATAGTGCTAGGATAGAAAAAGGATAAACTGATCCATGTCATTCACTACACAAGCAAAATTCTAAACCCAGCCAAACAAAACCATAGAGAAAGAATTGTTAGGAGTCGTATACACAATGGATAAGTTTAGAAATTACTTGGTTGGCTCTAAGATGGTCGTGGACCATGCGGGGTTGAAGCACTTGTTCTCGGAGAAGGATTTGAAGTCCTGACTCATTATATGGGTGCTTTCTCTACAAGATTTTGATTTTGACTGACCACTTGTGGTTTCAAACAAATGAAGACCCATTGTCTAAAAGTTCACCACTACAAGGCCTTCGACCCGATGATCTCCTGTACTTTGATGCTGAAAAGGATTATCCTTAGTTTGACTATGTCAACTTCTTGGTTGGGGGCATCCTCCTGTATGGTCTCACTTATCAATAGAAGGCGAGATTTCTATCCAAGGTCAAGAAGTATTATTGGGATGATCCATATCTCTTTTGAGAATGTGCTAATAGTCAACTTTGAAGATGTATACCAGAAGATCTTTCTCCAACATCATCAATTCCTGCCACACTATACAGAGGACTTGGGGGTATCCAAAGGATTGCAACCCGCATATTATAGGTAGGCCTCTCCCGGCCAACTCTTTTTAAGGATGTTTTTTAGTCAAAAGAAAGTTATCTATTGATGGTTAAAGCAGAATAATCTTGATACATAATGTGAAGCAGTTTTAATGGAGGCGCGTCCTCCTGAGAACGGCCCAAGCGAGATAAAAAATCAGCAGCTTGGTTACATTCACGATAAATATGTCTACATTTGAATTTATGTAATAGCGAAATGTAGTGCCAGATGTCCCTCATGAGGTTAAGAATACGCCAAGGACAGGGGGCGGTCTTGGCGATGATCTTGATCAGCATCTCCGAATCTACTCCACAATTGACCAGCATATATCCCCATTGCGCACAATGCCTGACGCCCTCAACTAGTGCCTGTGCCTCCATCTCTAACGCGATTGTCCTTTGAATCTTTGAGCACTTGCAAAAAGAAGAGTTCCATGACAAGAGCGGATAATGAAGCCGATACCCCTAGAGACCTCGAATCCAATATATGATCCATCAGAGTTGGGTCTGACCCAACTCGGCGCAGGGCCCCACACAACTGAGGCAGTAATAATCTTGGATTGGAAACATGCTTCATTCCGTGAAGACCAAATATTCCAAAATGTAAAAGAAAAAAGTGATCTCAGGGAGGACTTCGAGCGAGGCTCGAGGTCATTGCCTTCCTCGATCCAACTACCGTTGCCCAGGAGTCACGCGTTGTAAAATGATATAACACATTTTGCGATAAAAGGCGTCAAATGTTTCTTGCAAAAGAACAATCGAAAAATAGATGTGTCATGGTTTCGGCGAATGCTCCACAAAAGGCACACGACGGGTTGATAGAAGGGTTAAAATGAGTAAGAAAATCAAGAGTAGGTAATAGTTTATGCAAAAAAATCCATATGAAAATTTTAATTTTTTGCGGAACATTTAACCGCCAAATCATAGTCCTTGTTTGCCAGGCCCAGGCTGTGGAGTTGCCCTGCCGCATAAGAACTTGTAAGTACTCGAAGTGGAGGCGCGACCAAGGGGGTCCATACGCCAGATCCATCGGTCATCATCGGCGGAGAGGGGTAGACTCAACTCAATAATGTGCAAGGCCAGGGAGGGACCAAAATATGCAGAAAGTAAATGCAAGTTCCAGTCATAGTTAACAATAAGATCCGATACCTTTAGCTCCTGCAGTGGTTCATTTACATTTACATACGTGGGCATAAGGTTGAGTGGCATGGTAAATAGCCATGGGTCATTCATACGGTGGTGCGTCCATTGCCAATATAGCATGTGATAGCATCACAAATTTCACTTAGACATTTTTGAATGATTTTCTAGCTCCAAGCCGGAGTATGATGATAAGTAGAAGGAAGCCACAGGTGCAGTTTACCATACTTGTTTTTTTATTAGATTAGTCTGCATGGTATCTAATTCATTTAGTATTTCAAAAACTTTTTAAGCCAACAACAAAATTTTAATCGAGTTCATATTTCAAATTCCTAGTCCATCGGTGGAGATTGGGAGCTAGACCGTTGGCCAGCTAATCAGATGTAGACCTTTACCATTTTGCATTGAAGACCAGAGAAATTTCATGACAGTTTTTCAAGTAAGGCAACAGTAGAACTAGAAATATGGGTACAAGCAAAAGCGTGTGATGGAAGAGAATAGATAATAGATTTGATCAAAGTAGCTCTACGTTTAGCAATTTACCTTTCCAACCAAAAAGTTTATTTGTTACCTTTTCAATGCTGCCTGCCCACCACCTGTTTATAAGAAATAGACAATCCCAAATAAGTAAATGAAAAAGAACCAATGTTAATGCCGAGAGAGTTCCTGATAATTTGTCTGCACCGAAGTCATAGGCGGGGGAGGGGGGGGGGGAGGTAGACCTGTGATTTGGCAGGGTTTATAGTCTGATTCGTAAGGGCGTGATATTGTTTAAGTATCTTGGTGATGTTTTTATAGTTCTTTGTATTAGCAGCTGCTACGATAATTAGGCCATCGACATATAGCAAGTGACTAGAAATGAAGTTATTTATTTTGAAAGGTTGGATGTTACCTAAATCTAAGTGCTGGTTCAACAGAGATGATAATACTTGGGTGACCATAAGAGTGGCTCTTTCTGCCTCACATCCTTGTAACTTCTGAAAGATTGAGACGGAATTCTATTTATGATGCAATGAAAATTTGGGGAAGTGACACATTTCATGATCCAATTAATGAAAGTTGCAAGAAAATTCATATGTATAAACACATAATGAATAGCTGACCATGATACACAATCAAAAGCTTTGGTCATATCAGCCTTAATAATCATATACTTCTGACTACCATGATTTAACGAGTGTGCTATTTCTTGGATAGTGAAAATGTTATCATGGATTGATCTACCAAAAATGAAAGCACTTTGGGAGTAGTCAATTAGGTGGGTAACCTAGTCTCATGGCCAGAATTTTAGCCACTACCTGGTAAAGTACATTGCAAAGGGCAATAGGGAGAAAGTCAATGATCTTGAGGACCGGCTTAGTTTTTGGGATGAAAATCAAAGATGTTTCGCACCATTCAGTAGGTAGAGAACCTGCTTCAAAGAATTTCAGGATCTCAGATGTGATAGTGTCCCCCATAATGTCCCAATATGTTCGATAAAACTCAATGGTATAATCATTTGGGACAGGAGCTTTACCACTTGGCATGCTCCAAAAGGTAGGCTTGATCTCCTCATGGGTAATTGGAGTGAGCAAGGTTTTGTGCCACTGGGACGGGAGTTGAAGAAGGGAGGGCCAGGTGTTAGGAGGGGGACTCATATCCAATGTAGGCTTCCAAAGGTCGGTGTAATGATTGACAAAAGCTTGGCGTCTTTTATTCTCATCAGTGATGTATGAACTTGGGTTGTCTTGTAGATTGAGTTTTGATATTGTGTTGTGCCTATGTCTAGTTATTGTCATCATGTGGAAAAATTTTGAATTTTTGTCACCATGTTGAAACCAGGCAATGCGCGGCTTGCTCCACCACTTTAAGGTGATTTGGCGAAGCAGCGCCGCATGTAAGTGATATAGGAATCTAAGTTTGGATATGTGGTTATCGCTAAGGGTTTGGGATTCCAGGTTGCCTAGAGTATCACGGTTCCACTTTAGAACTTTATGTTTTATTTTATTTAGAGCTTCTAGAGTTTGTTGTCCGTGAGGGCGATGTTTCTAGATTTGCTCGATTATTTTTCTTGGTTCCTTGTATTCAAGTAAAAAATGTTCAAATTTAAAAGACCTTGCGAATCTTATCCACGGTGAAAATAAGGGGGAGAATGATTTGAACATCATCTAGTGAGGTAATTTAGAGACATATTGGAAAAGGAGAGAAACCAGTGAGGGCTCGCGAGGAATCTATCTAGACGGCACATAATTCTTGCTCTGCCTAGGCGGTTGCTGCACCAGATGAACCGCTGCCCCACACATTCAATGTCCAAAAGACCCTACATGGAAATGAAGTTGTTTAAGGCACGAATCGATTTAGAATAGGTGAAAGTCTTACCTCCCTGCTTGTTGGCTGGTGAGGAGATGGAGTTGAAGTCACCGGTAACAAGCTAGGGAACGTCATCTAGTTTTAGAGCCGAGAGATCATGACAGAGTTCGGAGCATAAGGTCGGGAGAACACTAGCATAAATATAGGTGAGTAGGAAAGAAAAGTTTTGTAACGTAATAATAGCATGAAGTGCTTGTGGGTTTTGATTAACCACGGAGATGGTGGCGTTTGGGTCGCGCCATGCGAGCATAATGTCACCCATGTGGCTGGTTCTGGTCTCAAAGATCCTCTGCCAGTCGGAACCCAAACGTCTCATAACCTGCAAAGAATGAGTCGGACAAGAGTGTGTTTCTACCAGCACCAAGATATCAGGATGATCCTTTTTTATGATGTCCGAGAGACACTCACGGACCTTGCTACGGAAGGCCCCCTGACAACTCCATGTTACTATCTCCATGTATTGAGGTCCAAATCAGCGCCCCCGCTGGTGGTCATGCTCCATTAGCCTGCAAAATTGATAGATTAGTAGATTTTCTATGATTGAGTACATTTTTGCCTTTTGTCTGGGCTTGCTTATCTTTGTACCGGAGCTCCGGCGCCGCCAGGGGGGCCGCAACATGATGGGTGCCAAGTTTCTTCAAGTCAGATCGGGGTGGGGGAGGTTCCATGATCAGCTCTTCATCGACCCGTTCTGTGTCTGACTCCGAAATGCACTGCTCTACCTTGGCCGTAGCAAAGCTATTAAGAACTGTGGCTCGCAAAGCATCATAATCCATACGGGTTGGGGGCGGAAGGGGGGAGCGTGGTCCGAGGGGGCCAAGGAGGGGTAGAGGTGAAGAGCAAGGGCCGATATTGCGAGAGGGTGGTGGTGGGGGGGGGGGGGGGGGGGAGGAGTGGGGAGAGAGGCTTGGGGGATGAGGGAAGCAAGGAGTCTGAGGGATTTGTTTTAGGGTATCGAGTTTGTGGTGATTTCGTAGTGGGATTGTAATATCCTAAACGAAATAAAAAAAAGGAAAAGCAACTTGACGCCCACCCGCACTTAGCCCAACAGCCCACAAGCCCCTAGTGCTACAGTGCCCTAAAAGGTGAAGCTCACCTACCCAGCCGACATCCCCCACTAAAATCCCATTTTCTTGCTACAGTAAAACCCCTTTCACTCATCTCCTCTCTCCCTTCAAACCCCATTCGGCCAGCAAGGAAAGGGAGGTTCCATTGGTGCTACAGTGGGTCTCCATTGTTATCCATTGGTCAATAGCAAGCACCCTAGCTGTAGCTACAGTAGGAATGTCTTCTCCTCTCTTATCTTGATTAGTAGCAAGGGATTAGCTCACCAAGTTCTCTCTTTCTCACTTTATTCACTATAGCTACATCAAGGTAAACCAAGAGAAGGACAAAGTGCTAAGCTAGGATTAGGACATTGCTATTAAGGTATGTTTGAGGGAATTCTAAACCTAATCACCCCTTAATAATGTATGTTGTGTGGATTAAGGTATTTTAAGACCACACTAGGTCTTATTAAAGTATGATTAGGGAATGTGCATTAGATGCTTCATGTTTCATTTGATTACTATTCTATTACTATCCATGATTAGAATGCCATGTGTTCATAGTTTAATGCTCTATTGCTCATTATGCTTAACATTAAGATGTTTATAGTTGTTATGTTAACTCATTATGAATTAGTTAAAGCTCATGTACATTTATGAACTTGTTAAAGATGTTAGATGTCTTTATGTGAAAACCCCATGTGGTTCATGATTAGAATGCTAAGAATGTTAAGAAATGTCTTATATGATGTTTGCAAGTCTATATGTGTTCAATATGTTAATGTATGCAAGATTGGAAAGAAATAAATGTAAAAATGTATGTTTTGTCATCCTAGAACGGGCGACGTATTCATTACCGATCGACCGTTCTGGAGACAATTAGAGTCTCACACTCTGTCCAACGGTCGATCGGTACATTAACGGTCATCCATTTTGAAAGGGTCGTTACATTCTGTGATTAACGGACGAATCTGAACACAGTTTCGGTCATTCGAAAAACCCAGAACGGTCGATCGATATCCCAACGGTCACCCGTTTAAAGAGTCATCACATTCTGTGATCAGCGGATGAACCTGAACATAGTTTTGGTCGTCCGAAAGGACCATAACGGTCGATCGATAATCTGACCGATCGCCCGATATAAGACCAGCGGTCGACCGTCACCCAAAACGGTCGTCTGATTCTGGAAGATGATTGATTATGATTGAATGTCCACACTTAGTATGATTTAAAGTTTTTATGACCTTAAATAGGGTTAAAATATGCAACATGTATTGAATGATTATATGTATTGATGAACATGATTAAAAGACGGATTGATGAAGGAGTGACATTTTTATGACTCGGGACCAATCGGTACCCAACCTAAGACCCCACCGACGGGTGGGGAAAGACCTCATTAACGAATGAGGATAAAGACCTTGCCTTTGGGGAAGGATAAAGACCTCACCTTCAGAGAGGATAAAGTCCTTGCCTTCGGGGAAGGATAAAGACCTCACCTACGGGGAGGATAAAGATCTCATATACGAATGAGGATAAAGACCTCACCTACAGGGATGATTATGATTTATGAGCCATTACCCTTCTCAATCGACAAGATAAGAAAGAATCTAAATAAAGATGAAAGATGAAAATATGTAAAGATGAATGATAAATGACTTGGGACATAAAGACAAAGATAATAAAGATGAAGAAAGCACCTATGAGGATGCATTATGAATGTCCACTTGTCATATCATATGATGTCATGAACAAAGATGATAAAGTAAAGTAAGACAAGATCATGATATGCAATAGCATAATGATAAAATATGATATGCATTAGCATAATGATAAGTATGATGATAAGAAATGATATGCATAACCCATAGACTATGATGATTCATGATATCTTATCTTGTCATGATGATATGCTCACATGCCATATAGTATACATAAGTAGCTCATAGCATGCATATGACTTATATTCTTTGATGATGAAATGCATATGCCATGACATATAAAAATCATGTTATAAGATCATAGCATGCATGGGCCTCAACATACTCTAACGGGAGAAATCCCTTGCACCCCATGGATCCGTGCAGGTATGGAGGAGGCTTAGGTTCGGCGACGAGAATCTCGTGACGGTGACATTGTACATGGGTCGGTCAGGCTACGGTCCAAGTCGTTTACTTCTTTTATGTCATGATGATGAACCCTTATAAGGGTGAAGTATGTATGACTTATGGGCCTCTTATTGAGTCGTGTACACCACTTGAACTCATTTATGTATGATGAACCCTCTATTGTGTATACGTTAGAGCCTATTAGGCCCAAAGGTCAGATTATGTATCTTGGAATTTATATTTAATTATGTTGAAGTCTTCCGCTGTTATGATATTGAAATTTTATATTTATTTATGATTATGTTTCCGTTGCAAAAGTTTTATGAAATTAAGTCAAGGTCATGACAATGTAACGTCGCCTAGAATTCGACAAAGTTTTAAATTGGGGCTAAATTTTGGGGGCGTTACAGTATGATATCAGAGCCATAGTTTGGCTCTTATGTATAAGTTTTAGGATGTGTAAGCCATAGGTTGGCTAAAGTGCCTAAGTGTAAAGTCCATGTGCAATCGTCATGAGGTACCACCGAACCTAAAGGTAAATGTTATCATATGACTAGCTTATGCTAACGATGTTCTATGTTTGTTTTGAATATGAATGTAGATGTCAAGATGGGCAATTGTCGATGAAGACTATGAGAGGAACGCATTCCTCGATGGGTTAATTCGGGCGGCACAAAATGCCCAAAGAACCACTGAATCGGATTATTCCTTCGAAAGATTCCTAAGGCTGCAACCTCCGAAGTTTGATGAAGTAGGAGATCCCGAGCTAGCTAAATCGTGGATCGAAGAAGTAGGGGACATCCTCAAAGTCATGAATGCCCTGGAGACCGCAAGGTGATGTATGCAACACATCGCCTTTGTGGCCAAGGTAAAGCCTGGTGGAAGGCCCTCTTGAAGACTACCTTCAAGAATGAAGAAGAGGTCGAATGGGAAAGCTTCATAGAGGTGTTCGAAGCTCGTTTCTTCTCTGACCATGTGAAGGAAAAGAAGAGAGACGAGTTTCTCAACCTCGTCCAAGGTGGTATGACTGTGGGTGAGTATGTGAACACGTTTCTAAGGCTGGAGAAGTATGGGGAGCTCAATGAAAACGAGCTTAGAAGGACCAAGAGGTTCATTAATAGGCTGAATCCCGGACTGTAACCATGGGTTAAGAGTGGTCGCTGCACCACAATGAAGGACGTGGTAGAACTTGCCGCTGAATATGAAAGAAAGTACAATGAAAGGAAAGATACTAAAGGAAAAGCAATTAGGGCACATGAGGGAAAAAGCTCAAGGAAAGTTCCATATCACTCCTCAAAGAAAGTGGAGCAAGCAAGGCCGATCTGCACTACTTGTTGGAGACCTCATCCGGTGAATGCCACTTTAGGGCTGGGGCATATCTGCAATGTGGCAAGGTGGGCCACTACATAAGGGACTGCCTGAAGAAGCAAGGGGGCAACCGGGACAAAGGAAAGATGGTGGTAAACCCACCAGGAGCTCCAGCAAGGGTTTTCACCATGGAAGTGGATGATGCCACTCCAGAAAATGACGTGATCCAAGGTAACATTCTAATTGCCGGTCACAATGCAAATGTTTTCTTCGATTCAGGTGCAACCCACTCTTTTATCTCACATGCATTTGCTAGCATGCTAGAAGTAAGACTTCTAGTTACAAATTGTCAACTAGAAGTAGTGACTCCTACCGACATGGTAGCCACTAGGAGATATATTCCCATTGTATTTATAGAAATAGATAGGAAGAATTTTTCATGTGATCTCATATTACTCCCTATGATAGATTATGATGTAATCATAGGAATGGATTGGTTATCATATAATGATGCCCGTATGTATTGCAAAAAAAAGAAAGTTTTTCTAGGTGAACATCATGGAAAGCCTACAATGATTAGAGGAATACCTTCCAAGGAAGCCAATGAACTAATTTCAACAACGAAGGTGAGCAAATTGATCAAGAAAGGAGAAAGAGGATTCTTAGCAAGTGTCATCAAGGCGGATTCACAACCCAAGACACTTGAATCCTTAGATGTAGTGAGAGAATATTCCGATGTCTTTCCGGAAGACATTGCGGGATTGCCACCAAGAAGGGAAGTTGAGTTCAATATTGAGCTACTCCCGGGTACCACGCCCATTTCAAAGCCGTCTTACCGAATTGCTTCGGCAGAGATGCATGAATTGAAGACACAACTGTAAGAACTTTTAAATAAAGGGTTCATTAGACCAAGCGCTCACTATGTGGCGCACCGGTGCTTTTTGTCAAGAAGCAGGATGGCTCCTTAAGGTTGTGCATTGATTATCGAATGCTCAACAAGGTAACAGTGAAGAACAAGTATCCTTTACCAAGGATTGATGATCTTTTTTGTCAATTAGTATCAGCGTCAGTTTTCTCCAAAATCGACCTAAGGAGTGGTTATCACCAACTAAGGGTGGCTGAGCAAGATGTTCCCAAAATGACATTCCGTTCAAAGTATGGACATTTACGAGTTTTTGGTTATGCCTTTTGGATTAACGAATGCGCTTGCCGCATTCATGGATTTGATGAATAGAGTCTTCCGTCCATACTTGGACAAATTTATGATTGTGTTTGTAGATGATATCCTCATCTAATCATCAAGTCCGGAAGAGTACCGAGAACATCTTCGCATCATTTTGGAAACCTTGAGAAGGAACAAGCTCTTTGCCAAGTTTTCTAAATGTGAATTTTGGTTTGAAGAAGTGATGTTTCTTAGACATATTGTGTCAAGACATGGAGTGGCCGTGGATCTGGCAAAAGTTAAAGCGATGACGAATTGGAGTAGGCCCAAGAATGTGACCGAGATCCGAAGTTTCTTGGGACTTGTTGGATATTATAGAAGGTTTATACAAGACTTTTCCAAGATTGCTGCTCATATGACAAAGTTGACAAGGAAGGGTGAGAAGTTCATATGGACACGAGCATGTGAAGCAAGCTTTCAAGAGTAAAAAAGAAGACTTACAATGGCACCAATCCTAGTCATTCCCACGGGAAGTGGGGGCTATGTTATTTATAGTGATGCTTGTGGTACTGGATTAGGATGTGTACTTATGCAACATGGCAAAGTGGTTGCATATGCTTCTCGGCAATTAAAGAAGCATGAAGTCAACTATCCAACTCATGATCTAGTGTTAGCCGCGGTAGTGTTCGCATTGAAGATATGACGCCATTATTTGTATGGTGAAGATTTTGAAGTGTACACAAACCACAAAAGTCTAAAGTATGTGTTCTCTCAAAAGGAGTTGAACATGAGACAAAAAAGATGGCTTGAGTTCCTCAAAGACTATAGTTCGCTATCTTATACCACCCCAGAAAGGCAAATATAGTTGTCTACGTACTAAGTCACAAGTGGGAAGGATCACTCGGATGTTTGGGTGTGCACAAGTGGAATCTTGTGGAAAGCATAGTGCAATGGACCCTAAGCATTTGTGGGCGAAGGATCATGTGTATGGCTCATCATGTGATCGAATCAAGCTTAGTGAGAAGAATTATTGAAGCTCAAAGAAGGGATCCGGAATATGCTAGAATGATCAATGTATACAAAAGAGAAAGAAACCATTTTGAGTATGGCCAAGATGGAGCAATTAGGTACAAGAACCGTCTATGGGTTCCAAAGACAAGACACTAAGGAGAGAGATTTTGGATGAATATCATAAGTCCAAATTCCCAATCCATCCCGGAAGCACCAAAATGTTCAAGAACTTGCAAAGGAATTTTTGGTGGGAAGACATGAAGAAGAAGGTGGCCAAGTATGTGGCAAAATGCATAGCTTGTCAACAAGTCAAGATTGAGCATCGAAGGCCATGTGGCAAGTTACAACCTCTACCTATTCCGAAATGGAAATGACAAAGTATCTCTATGGACTTTGTGGTAAGATTATCTCGAAGCCGAAAAGATCATGATGCAATATGGGTTGTAGTGGACCGTTTGACGAAGTCCGCTCACTTTATTCCTATGAAAATGAGTCAAACCATGGAAAGCATGATGAAGTTATATGTGAATGAGGTTATCCGTTTGCACGATATCCCTGCATCTATTATTTCGGATAGAGATCTGAGGTTCACTTCAAGATTTTGGAAAGGTCTCCAAAATGCCTTTGGAACAAGGTTGAATTTTAGCATGGCATTTCATCCTCAAATCGACGGACAAAGTGAAAGAATTGGGATGACCACCTTTCTTTGGTGGAATTCGCCTATAATAATAGTTATCACTCCAGTATCAAGGTGGCTCCATTTGAAGCTTTGTATGGAAGGCCTTGCCGTTCTCTGGCATGTTGGAGTGAAACTGGAGAGGAAAGATACCTTGGACCAGATTTGATCCACATGTATGTTGACAAAGATACCTAGCGGCTCAAAGTAGGCAAAAGAGTTATGCGAATTTAAAGAGAAGAGAATAACTCTATGAAGTCGACGATCATGTAATGCTCAAAGTCTCACCAACCAAGGGTGTTATGAGATTCAGTAAGAAAGGAAAGTTGACACCAAGATACATTGGACCATTTGAGATCCTTGAGAAAGTTGGTGAAGCGGCTTATAAATAAGCACTACCATCTCATATGCTAGACTTCACAATGTTTTTCACGTATCAATGCTCCGAAAGTATGTTCATGATGAATCTAATGTGATTCAGATTGAGGAGTCGAATATCAACGAAGATTTGACGTATGTGGAGAAACCTATAGAGATCATAGATTATCAAGTGAAGCATCTAAAAAACAAGAGCATACCCATGGTCAAAGCGGCATGGAAGCATCATCGCGAACAAGAAGCAACATGGAAACTTGAAGAAGAAATGCGAGAGAAGTTTCTGAAACTCTTCGGTAAGTAATGTAGGATTTACTAAAATTCGAGGATAAATTTTTATTTAAAGGGGTAGGTTGTAATATCCTAAACGGAATAAAAAAAGGAAAAGCAACTTGAAGCCCACCCGCACTCAGCCCAACAACCCACAAGTCCCTAGTGCTACAGTGCCCTAAAAGGTGAAGCTCACCTACCTAGCCGACATCCCCCACTAAAATTCCATTTTCTTGCTACAGTAACACCCCTTTCACTCATCTCCTGTCTCCATTCAAACCTCATTCGGCCAGCAAGGAAAGGGAGGTTCCATTGGTGTTATAGTGGGTCTCCATTGTTACCCATTGGTCAATAGCAAGCACCCTAGCTGTAGCTACAGTAAGCATGTCTTCTCCTCTCTTCTCTTGATTAGTAGCAAGGGATTAGCTCACCAAGCTCTCTCTTTCTCTCTTTATTCACTGTAGCTACATCAAGGTAAACCAAGAGAAGGACAAAGCGCTAAGCTAGGATTAGGATATTGCTATTAAGATATGTTTGAGGGGATCCTAAACCTAATTACCCCTTAATGATGTAGTTGTGTGGATTAAGGGATTTTAATACCACACTAGATCTTATTAAAGTATGATTAGGGAATGTGCATTAGATGCTTCATATTTTATTTGATTACTATTTTATTGCTATCCATGATTAGAATGCCATGTGTTCATAGTTTAATGCCCTATTGCTCATTATGCTTAACATTAAGATGTTTATAGTTGTTATGTTAACTCATTATGAATTAGTTAAAGCTCATGTACATTTATGAACTTGTTAAATATGTTAGATGTCTTTATGTGAAAACCCCATGTGGTTCATTATTAGAATGCTAAGAATGTTAAGAAATGTCTTATATGATGTTTGGAAGCCAATATGTGTTCAATATGTTAATGTATGCAAGATTTGAAAGAAATAAATGTAAAAACGTATGTTCTGTCATCCCAGAACAGGCAACCTATTCATTATCGGTCGGTCGTTCTGGAGACAATTTGAGTCTCACACTCTTTCCAACGGTCGACCGGTACATTAACGATCATCCATTTTGGAAAGGTCGTTACATTCTGTGATTAACGGACGATTGAATGTCCTATTTCGGTCGCCCGAAAGTCATGTGACGATTGACCGTTTTATCAACGGTCATCCGATTTGAATGGTCGTCACATTCTGTGATTAGCAGTCAACCAAATACCTTATTTCGATCGTCCGATAGACATGTAAAGGTCGACCGATATACCAACAGTCATCCGATTGAGTGGTCATCACATTCTGTGATTAGTGGACGAACTTGAACACAATTTCGATCGTCCGAAAGCCCCAGAATGGTCGATTGATATCCCAACGGTCGTCCATTTTAGAGAGTCATCACATTCTGTGATTAGCGAACGAACCTGAACACAGTTTTGGTCGTCCGAAAGGACCATAACGGTCTATCGGTAATCCGACCGGTCGCCCGATATAAGACTAACGGTTGACCGTTACCCAAAACGGTCGTTCGATTTTGGAAGATGATTGGTTATGATTGAATGTCCACACTTATCATGATTTGAAGTTTCTATGACCTTAAATAGGGTTAAAATAGGCAACATGTATTGAATGATTGTATGTATTGATGAACATGATTAAAAGATGAATTGATGAAGGAGTGGCATTTTTATGATCCGGAACCAATCAATACCCAACCTAAGACCCCACCGACGGATGGGGAAAGACCTCATTGACGAATGAGGATAAAGACCTTGCCTTCGGTGAAGGATAAAGACCTTACATTCGGGGAAGATAAAGACCTTACCTTTGGGAAAGGATAAGGACCTCACATACAGGGAGGATAAATACCTCACCTACGGGGAGGATTATGATTTATGATCCTCTACCCTTCTCAATCGACAAGACAAGAAAGCATCTAAATAAAGATGAAAGATGAAAAAATATAAAGATGAATGATGAATGACTTTGGATATAAAGACAAAGATGATAAAGACAAAGATGATAAAGATAAAGAAAGCACCTATGAGGATGCATTATGAATGTCCACTTGTCACATCATATGATGTCATGAACAAATATGACAAAGTAAAGTAAGACAAGATCATGATATGCAATAGCATAATGATAAGATATGATATGCATTAGCATAATGATAAGTATGATGATAAGAAATGATATGCATGACCTATAGACTATGATGATCCATGCTATCTTATCTTGTCATGATGATATGCTCACATGTCATATAGTATGCATAAATAGCTCATAACATGCATATGACTTATGTTCTATGATGATGAAATGCATAAGCCATGACATATAGAAATCATGTTATAAGATCATAGCATGCATGGACCTCAACATACTCTAACGGGAGAAATCCCCTGCACCCCATAGATCCGTGCAAGTATGGAGGAGGCTTAGGTTCGACGGCGAGAATCTCATGACGGCGACATTGCACATGGGTCGGTCGGGCTACGGCCCAAGTCGTTTACTTCTTTTATGTCATGATGATGAACCCTTATAAGGGTGAAGTATGTATGGCTTATGGGCCTCTTATTGAGTCGTGTACACCACTTGAACTCATTTATGTATGATGAACCCTCTATTGGGTATACGTTAGAGCCTATTAGGCCCATGGGCCAGATTATGTATCTTGGGATTTATATTTAATTATGTTGAAGTCTTCCACTGTTATGATATTGAAGTTTTATATTTATTTATGATTATGTTTCCGTTGCAAAAGTTTTATGAAATTAGGTCAAGGTCATGAGTAACGTCGCCTAGGGTTCGACAAAGTTTCAAATTGGGGTCAAATTTCGGGGGCATTATAGGGATCCACGTGGCTCACATTCTTAGACGTTCGGGGTACGGGAGGTGGCATCACCATTGAAATTGACCTAATTTTTTCTGTCCTTTGATCTTGGTGTTGGGAAGGTGTCATTCATCGCCGCCGTGTTCACCTTCGAAGTGTGTGACAGTTGTTCCGCATTTGGAGTAATATGACAATAGGTACCATCATCAGTAGCCGTTACACGCTCGCCGTCAGTAGTTGTTATGCTAGTAGTAGCACTCGAGGCAATGGCGTCAGGATGTGTTATCACGGACATTTTCAGAGCACCATTCGGACTGGCTATGATGGCACTCCCTGGCTAGGATTTCGACCACGCAGCGGCACCTCCGGCAGCCTCAGTCGCGGAAGCTGCGGACGGGAAGAGCCCGCAAGCATCCAAGGTCCGTACAGTAGTAGTCTTGTCCCGTCTCCGAAAGGGATGATCTTTTTCTAGCAGCCTTCGAATCTATGGTCGATCATTCCGCACCTGAAATAGAAAAGAGGAACATTTTCGTATAGAGCCCGTCGAAAAAAGCGAGTGCCATCTAACAAACTAACCCAGTGCCCTGTTTAACTGGTGTCTTAGTACATATGTCGACACAGATTCTTGGTGCACATGACTCTTCATTCTCTACCAGAAGTTCGATCCGAAGGGGAGCGCCGAAGTAGGAAGCAATGCGACGAACAACTATAGTGGAACATAATTCAAAGGTCAGACCTGGGAGTTGGATCCAAATGGGAAGGGTGTCGGGTTGCTCCGCAAAAGGTCGGAAGAATGGTTTGTATTTGTTGATGTGTAGGATGTGGTCGCGGAATGTCGTTAGCGACCGGATGAGAACCTGCAGGTAGTCATCAGCGTCAGAGAAAGTATAGAGAAGATATGCACTACCTAGTTGCCGGACGGATATATGTCCCATTGTATCCGAAATTTGGGGTAGGTCAGAGGCCAGAGCAGCAAAGTCCTCATGGCTACCCAGAAAATTGCCCATCAAGCTGCGCTCAGTTACAGCCAACTGCTGGGATACATCCATGAGGGGGATGTCCACGACCTTAATAACGGACTCTTGTAGTTGACGCCATTGTCATGGAGAGATTTGTGAGTGGGGGGAGGTGCGTCGTTCCCTGATGATGTCCGACCATGCAGTGGAAGGTTTGCAAGGGGCACACGGTTGGGGTTTGTGGAAACTAATAGAGGAGGGAAGGAGGTAGATGGGAGAGGGGTTTTTTGTTTGGTTTCCATGGTGGGGGTGGGAGCGAGGAGATGTCCCGAAACGGCACCGCCGCAACAGAGGGCACGCACCATCCCTAGGCATGCTCCGGGTGTCGAAAATGTAGAAATTAGGGCATGTAGTGGGAAGGGGATGTGCCGATGACAGAGGCAGGGATGAGATGGGGGAGTGGGGCAGTGGAGAGGCTGGTGGCACTTCCGGCGGGGAATGTCGGAGACGGGGGGAAGGGAGGGAGGAACTTGGAAAGCTTCAAGAGGAAACCTAGTTATGGGCTGACATTTCTGTTTTCAAGGATGCTCACTAGTGTACTTCCTCAAGTGACAAATGTCAAAGGATTGGAAATATCTAAAGCCAGGAAATGTGGTAGATAGAAATTCAAGCAGTTAAAGTCTTTGACATTTGGGGAGACGACAACAAAATGAAGCACAATGTTATTAATTTCCTGATCATATGCATGTATTTTCTCCTTCGTGCTTCAATTTTAGCTTCCAAGTGATGATTTCTTTCCTTCTCAACATCAATTGCTGCCTCCAAAGTCTCCATCATCCTTAAAAGGTTGTGTATTTACTTTGTCGACTCGTAGATCCACCCAATCGAACTATCCGCGTAATCTACTACGCTTTTGACAAAAAAATGAAGTAATTAGTTTATCTTTGACAAAATAAACAATGATTATCAAACATCATATTCATTCCATAGTTTCAACAATTGTAAAATATGCGCCCCGAATTGATTTTGGTCCCAAAAGTCCTAATTACTACTTCCTCTGCACGCTCGCATCTTATTAAAGGAGTCTTGCTTGTTGACATCACACAACAATAGGGAAGATCAAAAGAAAAAAAACCCTAGGTTCGAGAAAAAAAATCTCTTGGAACAAATCCTAGGAAAATCACAATATAGAAAATGTTGTAGAGAATTAAACAAGAATATCATGTCGAAAGTTCCTAGGTTTAACATAGTGAGCAAACCCTCGCTAAACCAACATGAACTGTTTCCTACCAGCGATCTTGGTGCTGACTCGATGGCTCTCGGCAACTCCTCAGCTCAAGCAAAATGTTGGAGGCAACCTTGGCGACGGCCCAAGGCGACATATGGTCCCCTTCTTTGTGCTAGGTTACGCGCCTCATCCCCTTCTTTACATCAAGTTACGCGCCTCATCCCCTTCTTTACATCAAGTTACATGCCTCATCCCTCTTCTTTGATGATGCTTTGAATACCATTATCTGCATTGTTAATGGTCCTTTAATGATAGATTTGGACAAATATTGTGATGATAATAAATGAATAACAAAAAGTTTTTGAAAACACATGTTTCACACTACTATATTCTTAAACATGACAATGTATCACAAAATGGTACATCCCACCCAACATATGTTTTACACTCCTACATCACGAAAGGAGTGATAATTGGGGCTAAAATATTTCACAAAATGCTACCATTCTAACATAATGTTCTTGCTGCCAAAATGTTTTCCTTTTCTTCCTCCTTGAACGAGAACACTGGGAACTTTGGTCTGTTGGATGACTTGCTTGGGAAGGCCTAATAAGTAAAATCTAATAAATAACAAACAAATAACATATATACATAGTTGAAAAAGTTAATAAACTACAAGATACAAGTTGTCAACGATTTGGAGTACACGATTGCTGAGTTTTTTTATATAGATTGTTCTCCTCCTTGTGAATCTTTTTGCCGCAAAGTGACAATTAGTAGAGCGTGAAATATTTTACATTGACACTAAATGGAATTACAAAAAAGTAGAAAACAAATTCATAAAATTGTTGTGGCCAAATGTTCCTCAGATTCTACACCACATCAAGACCCCATTTCTTACTGAGTTGTACTTTATGTGTTGCTACAACTTTCGCAATCTCTATAGATCCTTTCCTTCTAGCTTTTTGTTTCCTTTCCATTTTCAACACATATATTGGAGGATTAATAAGGATGGGTTCATCAACAATTGGCCAATATTGATCTCTTCCTCTTGATCATATATCTTTAGATAGGTCTTAATATGATAATGTTTGTCCACATAATTCACTAGATCCTCATTGTTCTGAAAGTACATGTCACGACATGAACTGTGGATACTAGTTAATTGTCATCTCCTAAAACTACATTCTTTTATCTTCATATATATCACATATTGTACCTCTTGATGACTAATTTGCACCTTGTACCACAAGAGAAAGTACGTTCCCACATACATGTCCATTGTTTGATATTTTTATATTTCTTATTAATTTTTGTACACAACACACCTACATGCTTTTTTTCAAAACTTATTTTTTCTTCTATTATTTTTCTTCATGTGAATCATCTCAAACATGATTATAACATGTTTAACTCTTACATCTAGAATATATTTGTCGAAGCACTTAGATAGGTTGTTCAACAATGTCAAATTTTGAGACTGTGAAAAACATGCCCTACTCTAGTTAAGAGTTGACCTTTCTCTCACTCATTTTGTGGCCTCTTTTGATTTTTTTTCAAGTTCCTCTAAGTATATTTCAAATTTCTCATTAGTCATAGCTCAAGAAGTATTCCACAAAAGGTCCTTAAATTTCTTGTTGAAGTCTTTATCTCTAATGATTGTCAGACACACATTTTGTGCTCTCTCGAAAGCAACATATTATGCACACTATTCACTAGACCCTATATAATAACAATTGTAACTATAAAAAAATATATTCATATGTAAATAAATGAAAACATTGCTAACATATCAAACATATGATAGACCTGCATTCACTCTTGGATCCATCATACAGCCCTTCATTCATACCTAGAAACTCTTTCATTGAAGATCTTAAATCAACTCATTTACAATGCTTCTGGAATTGATCCTTAATAGCTCAGCTCTGTATCCTTACAACATCCTATAATGGTCAGCCCTATCACCGTGTATTATTTTAAAGGCAGATCCTTTGCTTTACAGGATGTCATCCTACTAATTGTGTAGATCATCTCCTTTTTCACCTACACTCCTAACATTGCTTTCATATAATTTAACCAACCTCTTGTAAGTTAGATAATTTTTAAAAAAACTTTAGGACATGAATGAGTTAGTTGCATTCTTTTAATTGGACAAGTAGTGCCTGTTGGATCTTTATGATCTTATGGAGATGCCATAATCCTTCAACCACATTTTCTATACATTGGATTATCACCTTAATCTTGTCATTCTTGGAAGAGTATACTTGACATTATGTTTAATCCCATGCATCTCCAATCTCCATGAATTCTTCGTTGTTGCTAAATCTCATACACACTTCAAAGAATGATTTCATCATTTTTTCTGCATTAAAAGAATGTTATGTAGTCCTTTTTTCATTATCATTAGAATATGTGTCAAACGAAGTAAGCAATTCATCATAGTCATAAGCATTTGAATCTTGCAATTATTCATCAGCAACTTGAGCATTAACATAAGAGTCAGCCCACTTCTTATTTTTCTTTGCCATGTTAATTGTCTCCTCCAACTCTTCATGGTGAAGTTGTAATCAACATCATATATTACATTTGCATCCTTATTATCACTATTAATAGGAGGATCGTGATGTTGTACTGGTGGTGTAACATTTCTCCTTTGAATCATCCATTCTTGCATGAGAATATTCTCTTGCTCATTCTTTTTGTTATTTCCTCAGTCACTACATTTTTGGGTGTTGAGGATGACATTGTTGGGCTAAATATTTCTTTAAGGTCACTAATGGTCAAGTGTCACACATATAAATCCATGTATTCACACTTTCTAGTTGCATTACACATATTTAACATATGAGAGTTGTTATCTAAGGTTCAAACCATTCTACCAATCTTTTTCTGGTTGAATCCAAACATGTGCGACAATGTCTTTTACACTAATTATTGTGCACATGTTATTTATCTCAGTCAATGACATAAGGTGACCATCATAGCTCATAAATGTTTCCACATCAATATTATGATATCCCCGATTCAGCATTTTCCCCAATTAAAATTCATGTGCAAATCCAAGCTACTAGAATCTAAGGAACAAAAAGAATAGATATTTAATTATCCATTTTACATTTAAATACAAATTAAGTACAAAACAAAAGACACTAGTGTAGTTACTAATCATCTTCGCATTAACTTATTCTCATGTTGCAAAAATTTATTCCATGCAAAAATTAAGTGCAAAACAAAAGACACTAGTGTAGTTACTAATCATCTTCGCATTAACTTATTTTCACTATGCAAAAATTTATTCCATGCTACGAAGTAATATACATCAATTAGTACAATGTCACGTTGAAGGAAAAATAGGGTTTTGGACAGACATTCATGATGTTGGACCACAAAAAATAAAATTAAAGTTTTGAGGGGACCACAACTATTTAGGTTAGGCATATAAAAAAAAGGAAAACTTGGATGCGAATGGAAAACAACAAATGAAGGCAGACAAACAAGTTGGAGTTCGAAAAAAAATCAAGGATTTGGAAGATGCAAATGCTCAAAATCGTGGACATTGTGTGCTGCCTTTCACCTAGCCTCCGGCATGAACGATCGTCATCGACTCTTTGAGTACATGCGACCGTCATTGGAGAAGATTGTCATCTACGATTTGGGGGAGAGGATAGTTAGAATGCACTTAGGTTAAATGGTGAAATGGGTAAAGGTAAAAAAGGTGAATTAATGAAACAGGTAAAGGATAGAAGTTAACAGGTGTTGGAATAATTGTTTTCTAGTTAATAGTCAAATGAGATGGAGGAATGAGAAAAATGGGAGGTGACAAACAGCAAGGAAATAAATAAAAAAAAAATCAACTATTGACGTTGAGGACAAGGCGTGCAAACTGTGAAAACTTATACGGTCTACTTACAAAATAAAGTTTGAAGTTTGAGGACCAAGTATTGAGGCAAAGTTTGGAGAGGACAAAGTATTGAGCCAAAGTTGAAGGGCAACAATTGTAATTGATCCATAAAACTAACGTTGGTTCGAAAATGTAACCTCCAACCTTATTTTACTATCAAGTTATAGTCATACTTTTCCGGTAAAGTTGTTACCATATTCTATGATTTGTTTTTTTAGTTGTATACAATTATTTTTTAAGTTGCTATTTACTTATAAATTATAGGAGATTTGGTTCTTTTCAAGCCCATGAGCTAAATTGTCAATATAAAAAATCTTATGATGAGATAAAACATCATATACAAGTTGGTGTGCCTGCATTTGAATCAAGATTCATCCTATATTCTCTAATCAAGCTTTTAATGTTTTTTATTTTTTGAATTGGGTTTTTTCTTCCACTCCTAATATATTACTACTGCCATGAGATAACTAGACGCAATAATTCCATGAACAAATATTGGGAAAACTAACATTCGAGCAAATATGTCGGGATTCATATACGAGTAATATACATCAAATTCATGGTATTCAGATCTATACAATGACCAAATATCAAAAGGTAGAGATTGTTTTATCCACCGGTACTTGCATCTGAATCACATTAGCAAGTACCATTTGGTGAGTACAAGCATGAAATTGTCCACCTGGATCAGAATCTTGCAAGGATCATGTGATGATTTCCCTTACAAGCCAATCTAGACAAGGGTATGAAAAGTACAACATCAGGAAAGCCGGCACACCAAAGAGGATGGTTAGGAGGATAAACAGGGCTAAAACAGTAGCACTGGCAGGTATAGCATATATGACAATGAGAAGGCAAAGAAGAACCAATGGGAATTTTGCCGTGAGGTGAACAAACAAGAGCAAACAATTACGGAGGAAAGTATTAATGGTCTCCAAGTTCATGGAGTTGGTTCTTGGACTTGCTTGACTTGTGTTGCTGGCTGAATCATCTGGATGTACATACTGGGGGGCTCGTCTCATGTTGTGTTGATGGATCTGACCATTGTTTCTCATGTTCAAGCCACCATTAGAAGGCTGGCTGTGACCATTGTTTCTCATGTCCAAGCTACTGCTAGAAGTCAAAGGTGATTGTCGCTCTGCCGCTGCTGATGATGAACATTTTGAGTGCTCACCATTCATGCTCTCTATCATCCAAAGCAATAAAAAGTTTTTACATGGAAACCTTAAATTACCCTTGTAAACCAGTCGTAATGACAATGAGTGACACCATGGACATGAAATGAACAGAGGCAATTGGACAGGTAGGGTAGGAAATTTCATAACAGCCCACTCGAGACCCAAAACACAGTTCTTGCAGAGTGTGTGACCACACCACAAAACATATGGCACATTTTCTACAATGTTAAAATATTCCAAACAGATTGGGCATTCCAGTCCTTCCTCATGGCTAGCACAAGAAGAAACCTCATCATCTGAGCAGTCAACATTACCCTGACATGGCTTTAGAAAGCTATTTCTTAGTCCCAAATTTCCACCAATTGCATGTGATGCAAATTTCCACATTTTGCTTTTGGAAAGGTTTTCAAAAGTAGTAACGCATCAGAGGGCAATTCAATATTTCAACATGCGTATGATATGTAATAGTCATCCATTGTCTGTTCAGTTTTCTCCTCAAAATCACACCTGAAATAGAAAAAAAACTAGAAACATGTTAAAAATTTGTACTTTGGATTTTACTTTGCTTTCATTGATACAGATCAACAGATTCAACACGAAACCAGCAGCTGCATATAGAAAAAAAAAAATTTGATAGCGACAAATATGGAATAGATGTTCAGATGTGTATGTATTAGTGAAGAAAAAATGACAAAGATCAGAAGGAGACCTTTTGATTAAATTTCGCAGCTAAACAGCATCTTTATAATGCAAATCAGATATCTTACAATCAGCAAATGCTTACAATCCCCAATAGAATCTCTTGCATACAGAAAAATGCTTCATCACTAACATAAGGGCAATTAAACGTAACACTAATGTCGGCTATACTGATATATTATCTACCAGAGCCAGAAGAAGACCTAAAGTCCCTTCATGCTAGACTCAACCATCAATACACAAAACCCAGACCTTTCTTTCTCAACACAATGATCTCCCTAGTTCGAATATCATGGTCAATTTATATCTCAGATCCCTTCCCTAAATTGTCCTGAGGCACCTTATCCAAAAGTGCACAAATCAAACTATACTTGATCATGCCACACAAACAACAAAATAGGGAACATAAACCTGCCGAACAACAGAATCCATGGCCCTAAAATTGGATAACCAAAATTATCATGGAAAAACATGCACCGGTCAAAGGCATCTGCATGGAAATGAATGCAGCTATCCTGAAAATCCAAATTTCAACCCAAATTCTAAACAATCCGCGCCAGAGGAAAACATTTTCGAAGTACGGTAACCAAGAAAACAAAATAAAAGCTAGGTTTTTCCCATGGACGCAATCAAAGGGGAAAGCAGGAATAACCGTGCCGAAGAGCAACCGTAACACTTCAGATTGGGGGGAGGAAGAGTCGAATCGAATTCGATCAAAATGGTATCATTCTCTTCTTCCCCTTTTTTCTCTATTTGGCTCAAATCTAAGACAAATACAGTGGGCGATGCTTTCTAACGAAAGGAGAAAAAAAACATATATAGGAAAGTTAAAAAAAAAAAGATTTATGCGCACCATGTCAACACACGTTGCTTGATCCCGACAGTTCATTCCTCTTGCTTCGTGATCCAACACTTGACACGGAGTTGCTCGTCGCCATCGGGGCTCGTCTGGCTGAATCGCACACAGGTTTCTAAGCCCAGCCCAATAAAGATCATAACATCTGACCCTAAAATTAAGGTTAGCGCTAATATGCATCCTAGAACCAATGTTTTAAAAATTAGATTCTCAAATTTTAACTAATTGAACCAAACTTTTATATAATAGTATTATTTATAATTATTTAATAGTAATATAATACATAAATTAATTTAATAATTATTATATATTTATGAGATGTTAGATTCAATAGTAACTTTATTTTATTAGATATATTACTAATGTAATAACTTAAATTTAATTTTAACCTAAAATCATAATTATATTTTATTCTCCTTTTATTTACAATTTCCTTCTATTTATTTCCTTCACTGACATCTTTCCTTTTATTCTCTTATTTTAAATTCTTTTTTTTTTCCTTCCCTTCATCAATATTCTATTTTCATATAAAATCATTTTAATATACTTCTTCCCCCCTCTCTCTCCTTAACCCCACCACTCTCCCTCTCTACGTGGCACTCTTTTTTCTCCGTCACTATGAAGTCGTCTCTTTTGAACCCTTTATCGATTCAATTCAATTTTTTTAAATTTTTTTAGTCACCTCAATTTTGTACTATATTTTGATTTTAATAATAAATCGAACCGCATTTGTAATTGATTTACGATTGGACTGATTGTATCGGCTAATCCGAAATGATTTTTAAAACATTGCTCAGAAGGGCACCGACCATCCTAGTCACACATTCGCTTTTCTCATCCTTATTGAACTTGTCATTGTCTGACCTCATATCTTATGACATTCCTGTTGGAGCAAAATTTTAATGCTCTATAAAATTATATTTTGACGATGCAAACATCAAAAAATTAAAGTTATATGCTAAAAAATTTTAAAATAAAAATAGATTACTTTATGCACTAAACATTGATTATATAATTGACTATAGTCTTATCAAATTTTGGATGAATGATAAATATTAAAGTTGTAAATAATCATGTTAGCTATCCATAGAATTCAAGATAGTGCAAGACGGTCAACGCTGCCGATCGACGCAACGAAAATCGGTCGAGACTATATCGATCGACCGATCGGAGATATCGGTTGACCGGTAAATGCATGAGCTACCCAGATCCACATCGAGACTACACCAGTCGACAGATCAAATGACGCACCGACCGACCGATCAACTCAATGGACAAAAATCAAAATGTCAAGACTATACCGATCGACTGATCGGTCAATAGTTCGATCGACCGACCAGCAACTATCACTGAAGAAATCGCACAATGGTCATATAGACTGGTCGACCGGTCCATTAAAATGGCCGATCGGTCATCGGCTGTAATGAATAGCAATGGTTATTTTGAATGAGAAAATTGTGAAAATTTTTTTGGACGAAATTTTCACACATACAAGCTTATAAAAGAAGTGTCAAAGTCAAAAGTAAAGACATTCATCCAAGCATTGAAGAAAAACTTCAAGTTATCAAAAGACTATCCTTTTCTTGAAGCTATCATTCTAGTTTCTCTTCTTTCTCTCTCTCTTTTCTTCTTGTGAGCATGGTATTGTAAAAGAGAGAAATATTTTTTCTAAAAATTTGATAGAGCTCCTGTGTATAAGAGGTTCCATATATATCTTACTTCTTGAGCGCGAGAAAATATAAGCTTCCTAAGAGGAAAAGTGCGCTTTACCTCTCGAAGCGAAGAAAATGTGGTTGACGTAAAGGGTTCTTCCTTGTCCCATTTGGAACTAATGAAGATTTTAGTGGAATCTCCAGCGGTCTCGAGGTCAAGAAGTCAGAACGGAGACGTAGGCCAAAGTGTAGCCGGACCTCATCAACAACCACATGTGTTTTTGTGTTTGCATTCTCTCTCCCTCTCCTTCTTATATTATGTTTGTGATTTTATTTAATTTACATTGGTTTAAAGATTGCTGAATCGGTTTTAAGCTTCCGCTACGTATTTTGCGAAATCAATACTTTCGATTTTAAAACACCAATTCACACCACCCCCTCTTAGTGCCTTGCGATCCTACAGTTACTCTTGTTTTGCTATTAATAATCTGACCAACTTCTTTGCGATTTAAACTTCTCTCTCCCATTATGATTCTTGTTCAAGGGCTTTGGTGGTGTGGCGCTCGTCTTATAATACTCCATGTGTGATTCGACGACTATGACTATCGGGTGAAGGTTAGGGCAATCCCGTCACTCTAACTTCGTCCTACTCAATGAAATCGACGTACCCACATTCCACGTCGTCGCAGTGACATCTCCACCATAGACTCACCGCATCTTGTAGGTAGAAAAATACGGTTTTCACCATCCTTACTTCTAAAGTCATGTTCACCATCCTTACTTCTAAAGTCATGTCCAAGGCATTCAAGTACCATCGAATGTTCCACAAAAAATCATTAATTTCTTTTGCCAATCTTTCACCCTTATATGACCTCAGCTTTGGCACATCGATTCTTTGTTCATTTGAGATGAATGTTTCTTATCGCCTGATCTCTTTTCGGAAGGCTTTAAGATCTTGGTTCATAACCTGCCTCATGTTCAATAGTTTGTTGGCCATGGACTCTCTCATGTGGACATCACCTCCATAGACTCAAGTCACGCATAAACTTGTGCGATCTCATCCCGCACCACCATGATATCCACTAACTTCTCCAGCTCTAGCTCTTACATCGTGAGCTGGTCTTGCATCTCACCAATGTCTAGTTGGAACTGCCTGAAGCGTTGCTCGAAAGCAGGACCATGGTTGTCAAGATCTCGATCTGGGTAGTAAGATTTTACGATCTTACAATTATCCTATAAAGAGAATGGTCCCGATCCTATCTAGAGAATCTTAAATATAGGATCTATACCAAATTTATAGCTGAGTCTTAAGATTGGTAGGATCTTACGATCCTACGATATTGATGCAAGTTTATTTATTTGAATAAAAAATAAAAGTAAACATAAAGGACATTGAGAAAATTTAATTTAGATACTTTATTTTTACATATTATACTTATTCTCACTTTCGTGAATAACATCTTTTAACAATTCAATATTATGTTATGAATCTAATTCTATATTATATTTCATCAAAATTAAATTTCATTATTGCATTCATACCAAGAATTATACTGCATTTTAATAAAATACTATACTTCATTAAGATCAATTATTATATGCTATTACTTGTGTTTTTAAGAATATATCATTTCACATGACATAAAAATATATATGTTAGATTTGAAAAAAAAATCAATAAAATATTAATGGTCAATGTGTAATTAACTTATATATAAACATAACATTTGTGAATGAATATATTATTTTAATTATTTTATATTAAATTTATTTTATTCATGAGATAGAATCTTACGATTTTTTATCCGATCCTATGATCCTCAAAGCCCCTTATGATCCTACTTCGAAAAGCGATCTTAACAACATTGGTCAAGTCATTTGACCTAGCACACCCTCGCTCTGAGCGGCCTTTCTCTAGTGAGGCATGCTTTTGGGTCATCTCGAGTTTGACACAATTTCTCCTGGCCTTCGATCGTGCCAAATGAGTGGTCTAAAAAAAGTTGCTTTGATACTAACTTATCACAAGATCGTTTTTACTCGTGATAAAATCATGCGGCCTCTAGATGTGCCAATTGTATATACAAGCTCTTTTGATTGTGTTTTGCATAAGCTTGCTTTGTTGCTTGCCAAATGCCATGATTTCTATTGCGCTTGTCCCGAGTGAGCACTTGTCAGAATGCACTGTTAGCAAAAAGGCGCATTGGCAAAACAATTGAATAAGACATTCTTTTATGTTGATTGTCACACCATGCTTGAGACTCGATGTTCATAGAAGCTTTTTAATCTTTGTTGCGAGTAAAATGCTTAATTACAAAGGCATTAATATAGATGGGACACAAAAAAGGAATCTTAAGCCGTATGAGGTAGGAAACTCTCAAGTACAGTTCTAAGGGAAGGAACAACCTAAGTGGAAAAGTTGACAAATAAGTCACCCTTACTATCTACAGAACCATACATACAGGAATCACTTTTTCTTTCTTTTCCTCTGGCTATTAAGATTTTTCAGTTCACCAAGTTTGTAAAAATCGATTTTTGTTCAAGAATGAAATTGTATTGGAACTGTCCATATTCGGTTCATCCTTCGGAACCATATCATATTTCGAATCTAATGAAATAGGATGAATTGAGATGGTATTTTGTAAATACATAATTGTCTTGAATATATCAGCCATTTCTCTATTTTTTTATTGTACTAGCTGTTTTTTCCTAATATAATGTAAACTTTGGTGGTAGCTTGGTGACACGTGATATAGAGTATAACCTCTGGGGGTGCACTTTTAAGTGCAGAATTACAAGATTGACATCATTGTGTCATGCTAACTTAACTTATAAAAGTGGGCTGAAAGAAGGAAAAATTACAAGTTAAGATAATTTGACGATAACGTGGCACATTGCAAGCCACCTGTGATATTCTCCTCCACTAAAGTCAACGTTGTTGCAGCTTTAAAATCTCTGATCTTATGTTTGGACTAGCATAGTGCTTTTGCAAAATGTCAACTTATGTCATCGTCCGATTTTTGCTCCGCTTGAGCATGGTACTCTTTTTGCTTTGATCCTCGAATGACGAGCACTTTTTCATCTTGATCAGTGAATTGTTTTTATATTGATGGAGCGTAGTTTGAAAACCCACACTTAAGATATTCAAGGTCTTCAATGTATGGTGTGAGCAAGCTGACATGAAAGATGAAATGTTTTTGCAACTGATGCGGAAGTTCCAACTTGTAGGCCACCTTGCCTATATTCTTCATGATCTTTAATGGACCCTCATAATGCCTAATGAGACCCTTATGCAAATTCTTTCAGCTTAGTCGAAGATGTTAGGCCAACTTTAAAAGAATCAGATCTTTGACATCAAAATTAACGTCCTGTCGGGCAATATCGGCCTATTTCTTCATGTGCTTCACTGCCTTATGCAAACATGCTTGAGCCATGTCATTTTGCTCGTGCCATTCTCTCTATGGGTAAGCAACATAAACCTTGCCACCATATGAAGTGCAACTACCTATGGAATGAGGTACTATTGACTCGTCATTATCTCGAAGGGACTCCAATTGGTCGACTTGATCCTTTGCAGGTCGTAAGAGAATTATGCGATGTAGAGTAGCTTCGTACATTCCTTCTGATTGATACTGACATAATACCATAAGTAGATTTCCAAGACACAATTCATCCATTCCATCTGCGTCAGTTTGAGGATGAAGTTCCATGGAGAAATGCATATTGTAATCAATCATATGAAATAACTCTTTCTAGAAGTTGCCAACGAATTGTCAATCTCGATCATTGACTATGCTTTGGGGAAGGCCTCAATATTTTACCACATGCTTAATGAATAACTTCACAGCTTCAGTGGTAAGACAACTCGCGAGCCTACGTCAAAAAATGACATACTTGGAGAACCAATCTACGATGGTACTTGTCCCTTCATATTTGAGCATGCAAGTGATGAAGTCTGTGATGAAGTCCATGGACGCTCTATAATATGAAGATGTTTCATAAGTCCGTCATGTGCTTGATGAATGCCCTAATATTTTTGGTCAACAAGGCATGTCTTTATAAAAGATTCAACATCATAATCCATCCTTGTCAAGATCGCTTTTTGAGGTAAGATCGTAAAGAGGCTTTGAGGATCCTAGAATCAAATCGAGGAACGTAAGGTCCTGCTCTATGAATAAAAAATATTTTTATATTAAATAATTAACATAATAGATTTATTCACAAATATTATGTTTATATATTAGTTAATTAAACATTGACCATTAATATTTTATTCAAAATTTCAAATCTAATATATATTTTTATATAATGTAAATATCATGAGAAAACACTAGAATAATAAAATATAATACATCGATCTTAATGATGTGTAATATTGTATTAAATGTGATATAATTCTTAGTATAGATGTAATAATGAAATTTAATAAATTTTTATGAAAGACAATATAGAATTAGATTCATAACATAACATTGAATTATCAAAAGATATAAAATTTTCAAAAGTGTGAATAATATGTACAGTATAAAAAAACAAAATATTTAAATCATTTTTTTCAAAGTCCTTTATATTTACTTTTAATTTTTTTATTAAAATACATAAATTTATACAATATCGTAGGATCGGTATAGATCCTATGTTTAAGATCCTATCGATCTTAAGACATATCCTACCAATTTTAAGATAGATATATATCTGGTGTAGATCCTAGGTTTAAGATTTTTTATATAGGATTGGTATCTCTTTCCCTCGGGAGGATCATAAGATCTGACTATCCGCATCGGGATCTTGACAACCATGCTCCAATGAGTGTCAACCATGCTCCAATGAGTGCCAAAATATGTCCCATCCACTTGGAGTCATAGTACTCCTGCATGATAATATGTCGCAGGTTGTTGAACAATGGAATGTAGATATGAGGTTTGTTGGTGAATACTAACCCATCTTCCACCCAAAATCTTGGAATTTCTACAATAAATTAGATAGGTAACTAGTACAGTTCCCTATACACGAATCTGTCCTTGTACTGAAATAATTGTACCGGAATATAATATGGGATAAATACCTTGAGAAGATAAAAGTACGTTTGCTTGGTCCAGCAAATTCATAGCCGTGAGGCCTGACTCCAACCCCTTCTTGATCCTGTCGAGTAGATCAGCATGAGAGGAGCTCATAGCCATCAATTCCATACGTCGACTGGGGCGTCGGAACGACATAGTTGAACTCTGTCATAAAGTCTTGCAATAGTGGATCCTTTGGCGAGAGTTTCTTATGCATCTCGAAGTATTTGGTCGTGACATAATCTGTCTTGATGTGGAACCATGACATGAGAATGTAATGCTATCATGTCTGTAGGTAGTGGATCACCGAGGTCTTCTTCTTCTCCGTCATGACCTACTTTAGGGTGTCGAGCAAGTAGGCAACCATTCACACTTCACATCCTTTTGAAGATGATTAATCAAAGGGGTCATCACATGGAAATACCCCTTGACAAACCATCTCTATTAGTTTGTCAAGTCAAAGAACAAACATAAATCGAAAATCCACTTGGGTGGCTCATGCTCCATGATGGCTCAAATCTTCACGCCATCTATCTTGAGCTTTACACTTTTGATGACATGTCCCAAGAAGTGCACTTCCACTTGACCAAAGACACTTTTTCACTTCATATAGAGTAGGTTTTGCCCCAACACCTCGAACACATGCTAGATGTGCTCTACAATTGTAGATAATAATGTCATTGAGTAAACAACCACGAACCTGTCAAGTAATAATTGCAATACCTTGTTAATGAAGGTGCAGAAGGTTGTCGAAGCATTAATGAGGATAAAATGCATCACGAAAAATTTGAAAGAATCATATCTTGTAACGCACACCATCTTATACACATTTTAACAATTTGGACTTTCTAGTAGGTCTAAGATCCAACTTGCTAAACTATCTTGCTTTGTCAAGGTCCTCCACGAGAAGGATGGGGTAATTGTTTTTTTTATCATAAGCTTGTTCAACGCCCGATAATCAATTCACATCCGTAGGGACCCATCATGCTTCCACTAAAAGAGAACTAGCTAGAGCTCCTTATGAAGACTTTGATGTCTGAACATATCTTACATCTACTTTTTATGGAGACTTTGATGGTCGAACATATCTTACATCCAATGTTCCATCAGTTCCTTACGTAGTTTGACGAGTTTCGGAGGGGCCAGTCGATAGGAAATTCCATATGGTGGCTTCGATTCTAAAATCAAGTCGATGACATGGTCCACTTCATGCTTCTGAGACAACCGCTTTGACAGCTATGAGGGCATGACATCCGTAAAGTTTTATAAGATAAGTTTTTATTTTGTGAAAATAAATTAGATTTGTATATATTACCTTATATAAAAATTTGACATATCATCGTTCTATGATGCCACTTTGTGTTTTTATCTCTCCTTATATTATAATAATGATGATAATAATAATAATAATAATAATAATAATAATAATAATAATAATAATAATAATATAGATATGGATTTTAATATAGATAACTAATTTTTATTCTTAATATTTACTTTTAAACAAATATGTAAATATATTATGATGAAAATCTTATTTGGATTTGAATAATTAGAATGATTAGTTTAAATATTAAAAGATAGAACTAACGTATGAATTACTTGCATATACATTAGGATTAGGATTTCAAATAAATTAGGATTGTGACAACCTTTTATTATACATTTTTAAATTTCGAATAAAATAATAATTATTACATATTAGGATTAGGATTTGAATTAAAAATTAAGATTATAACAAACTGTTCTTATACATACATTATTTATTTTAATTTCGAATTCTATGATGCCACTTTGTGTTTTTATCTCTCTTTTATATAATAATAATAATAATAATAATAATAATAATAATAATATAGATTTTAATATATATAACTAATTTTTATTCTTAATATTTCTTTTTAAACAAATATGTAAATATATTATGATGGAAATCTTATCTGGATTTGAATAATTAGAATGATTATCTTAAATATTAGCACATTTTACATATATTAGAATTATAATTATAATTTGAATAATAAGATATGTCTTTGGATCTTACTAATGCATTAGTAATAGTTAACATATAACTATGCATTTACAATAAACTTTTATTATACATTATTTTTAAATTCTGAAAAATACAATATTATAAATATTAAGCTATGTCTTCGGATATTATTAATACATTAGTAATAGTTATAGTTAGCAAATAATTATGCATACAATAACTCTAAGAGATATATTGAGTTTTAAATCATATGTCCTAGGATTAGGAGAAATATTATTGTTATAAAAGATTAGGATAAAACTAACAAATTACTTGCATACATATTAGGATTAGGATTTGAAATAAATTAGGATTGTGACCAACTTTTATTATACAATTTTTTAATTCAGAATAAAATAATAATTATTACATATTGAGATTAAGATTTGAAATAAAAATTAGGATTATAATAAACTGTTCTTATATTACATTATTTTTTAATTCTGAATAAAATAGTTATTATAAGTATTAAATATTATGATATGTCTTCGGGATAATGTATATATAGGAATAAATTTCTTTGTCTACTCAAATGATATTTCTAATCAACTTAGATTTATCCAATAAAATTTTTTAAAAAATAAAATTATCTAAGGATCATTGATTTCATTAGCAGGTATTTGATTTCTTTCCATGTTAATAGAATTATAGATATAGATATATATATTTGTAATTTAATTAAATTGAGATTATTATCTTAAATATTAATATATCTCAAATTGAATTATATAATTTAAATTATTTTTTAATTCCGAAATAGCAAATTATGTTTAAAAAGGAATTATTTTTACTCGTAATAATACTCAAATTGATAAAAATGAAAGATTAATCTTAATTTGATTCAAATTGAATTATTTATTTAAAATTATTTAAAATTTCCTAAAGTAACGAATTATTTGTTTTACTTTTATTACCTTATATAACAAACTATTATAAGATAATATTTATTTCTTTTTAATCATAGTCAAATTGATAAAAGAAGAAAGAGTAATCTTAATTTGACTCAAATTAAATTATTTATTTATATTTTTTTCTTCCAAAAATAACAAATTATTTCTTTTAATTTTGTTACCTTATATAACATACTATTATAAGATTATTTATATTTACTTTTAATCATACTCAAATTGATAAAAGAAGAAAGATTAATCTTAATTTGACTCAAATTGAATTATTTATTTTAAATTATTTTTAAAATAAAATAAAAAATACTTACAAAATATCTTTTAGAAAGAAAATAATTTATTTTAATATACTCAAATGGATAAAAAGAAAAGGTTAATCTTAATTTGAATCAAATTGATTTTTTATTTTATATTATTTTTAAATTCCGAAAATAACAAATTATTTTTTACTTACATAATATCTTTTAGAAAGAAAATAATATTTATTTTAATCATACTGAAATAATTGAAGATTAATTTTTAAATAATGTTATATATCTGACTTTTTTCATGTATTGTATATTATTAATATTGAGTTTTACATATTGTTACCTTATGCAACAAACTTTCTATGATTAATTTTATCTTTTAGATTTAAACTGAATTATTATTTTATCTTATTTTTTAATTTTGAAAATAAGATTAATTTTATCTTTTAAATTTAGACTTGTTAATTATATTAATTATTATTATTTGACACATGTCGTTGTAATATTTCGCCACTTGTCATGCTATCGGCTCTTGTGCTTTTACCTCTGCTTTTATATATATAGATATTTATTATTATTTTAATATAAAAATTAGATGATAAAATATTATGGAATTAAAAAATTCTGAAAATTATAGAAAAGGAAGAAATAAAAGGAAAATGTGAAAGTAGAGTTTGATTGAAAGAAGTTATGAAAGAGATAAAAAGGAATTTGAGTAGAGATGAATTTTTTTATAAGTGTAGTTATGAAATAATTTCATATTTAATTAATCTAAATATTTAAGAGATGATAATTAATGATAGACAATCAGATAGAGAAATAGCCCAAGGCTTAATAGAAGTAAAAAATTCTAATTGAAAGCTATAAATAGAGCCTAAATGGTGGCTAGAAAGTACTATTTGTCTCCACAAAATTTTTGCAACTTTATTTTCTCACAAACTAAGGCACCCGAGAGCACGGGCAATATACCGTTTCGAAACGCCGACAGAAGAGAATAAGATCTAGTGGTAGCCGAAGATTTTTGAACATCAATTGGAAGGAATCGTCAGCCAAAGTCACGACGTCGTGCAGTCCACAGACAATAAGAACATAGTTGGTACGTGGGGGAATCCCCATGGCATTAATTTTTCACGACATAGACCCCTAGACTCTTCTCCATTATACAGAGATTACCTTGATATATTATTAGCATCAATTGGATATCGTATAACATAGATAGGATGACTGAAAAATCGAATCGAAATGCGACTTCCCAATGGCGGCAGAACCTGACTCGGGTTCTACACTGCCCCGCCTGAGTTCTTATGAACCCATTGCGAATAGAAGTGAAATCGAACCGAGTCCAATGTACCCGGCCCGAGTTCCCTTACCTGAGTGCGATACAGAGTTGCATCAATTGAACCAGACTGAGTTCTGGCTTACCCAACCCGAGTTTTAAAGACCCGCTAATAATATATTGAAATTGACTTGATCCGGCTCAGGTTTCACCCAATCCAGCCCGAGTTATGATATATAGATGGGAAAATCGAATTGTTGGACTGAGTTTTGACTTGCTCGCCCCAAGTTTTGTTAATAGTAATGGATGAACGGAAAGACCAATAGGATCTGGCCCAGGTTTCGTGAAGAAAATGTTATCGGATTGAATAGAATGGGCTCGGCCTGGATTTCAGAGGACCCAATCCGAGTTCTACTGAAAATGAAAATTGCGAGGTGAACTAACGCAGTCCAGCCCAGTTTTCATCCCACCCGGCCAGGGTTGATCGAATTTAAGTCAGTTTGCACACCGGATGAACCGACCTAAGTTTCACCCCACCAGTTTCGAATTTAGTTCAAGAAAATGATGTTAATGAGTTATCGATTATAGTTAATTAAGATAAAAGTTATATTGATTATTCCTGAACATAATGGTATCATAATTGACCTTTGATTATTGATTGTTAATGAACTTATTGATATGATAATGATTTTATCATAAACTGGTATATAGATTGATTGTTAAATGGCTATTGATAATTGACTTATCGATAACATTGAATTATGGACATAATGACACTTCAGCACATATTGTTTATCAAAAATTAAAAATGGAGAATTGGAATCAATGAAAATCGATTATGGATGATAGGTGTATTGATTTATTGACTGACACATAATTGAGATAGAATGGCCGAGCTGATATGGAACCTAAAATTAAAAAGGCATCTAAATTGATAAAGATAGACGTCTTAAGTAAACAAGATAAATGATGAAATTTGTGGGTCTTCATGCTTTGCGTATTGCGATCTTTATGGTTGATTGGTCTCATGCGACGTGATGTTCCCTTAATAAATGAGAGCTCTCGACACGACCTTATGGTTCATATGATAACTTCAAAGAATAAATGGATAATTGAACAATTATATTGTGACATTTATGGTATTGATGATTGTATTGCAAATTGATTAATTGACAATCGTATTGTGATCTTTACGGTATTGACAATTGCATTGCACTCTTTGCAATTAAAAAAAAGATAATTGAGTAATTAATAATAATATAATAATAATTATGATATGGACGATTATATTGCAACTGAAATGGTTGATGGTTAAGTTAATTGCGACCTAGTGGCTGATGGATAAGTGAATTGTGCCATAGTGTCTTATGGATAATTAATTTCGTCATACTGACTGATGGACTATTATTTTCGCCGTCATGACAAATGGATAGTAGATCGTGGCCTTTGTGCCCGATCGATAGTTAAATTAATAATTGCTAAATGGATAGTAGATCGCGATTGCCCCTGCATGAGAGGTGGCTCCGATGGCCGCCCTTATGGCAAGGCAGCCGTCGGGGCCACCTATGTGTGTGAGGTGGCAATTAGCAGCCGAGCCGCCTCGTGTGTAGAGGCGCCCAGCGACCATCGGGGCACCTCTGCGACTTCAGCGGCCGCCTATGTGTGTGGAGGCAGTCCTCACATCGAAGTCACAAGGGGTCGTACATGTGCTATCCGCTACCGGTGTTCGAGAGAAGAGATGAAAGAAACAACGGGGGGAAGAACTTGCAGTAAAAAAAATTAGATTAAAGTCAGATGATTAGTTATACTATAATGGTTATTAATAAAATTATGATGGTAAAAGTTATTTTTTCAGCTTTGATATTAAAATAATAAATATTTTAAGATAAATAATATTTTTTAGAAAATATATATATTAAATTCTAATCTAAATTAAATAAATGAAAAAAGTTAAACATACATAAAAATAAAAATGAATAATTAAATATTATTTATTATTATGTGTAAATACATATTGGCATTCTTAATTACATTAACAAAAATAAAATTTAAAATTAAAAGTGAAGATATTTATTTATTTATTAATGATATTAAAACTTGAAGAATAATATTCAAACATAAAGTATAATTTAGTTTTTTTATTTAGAAGGAATATAAAAATTAAAAGAACAAAACAAAATAAAATAAATATATCGTCTAAACATCATTTTAAGAGATTTATTATTTGACTCATACAAGATGATAATCATTAATCTAAATATTTTTACATCAAGTCCAATCTTGTTCCTATAATTAACTTTTAACGACAAGTCATAAAATATATTAGACCTACTTATTTTTTGTCCTTATTGTTTGTTGGTCATTAGTAATAGTATTTAACAATTATATTCGAATCTCTTCATTAATTATGATCATTAAAAATAATTTTTTTGTAGTGTGATAATCCCGTTAACAAAGTCATTTACTATAAACTTTGCATTTCTTGATTGGTATGGGATGGACAATTTGATATATACAGTTAGCATATCAAAAGGAATAATATCTTATGATCCTTATGCCTAGCTTTTATTCTTATGGATTATAAACACATTATTACAGTGCATATGTTGAAAACTATGGACCATGTTCAATAAGTTCGCTTTCTTTACTAGCTACATCATTTTGATTTGGTAATCATGGCGTCGCATATTGCACAATTATCTCATGTTCTTGAAATTTGCAGAAGTATCTAATGCTTGTTTGTCTCCAATATATTTACCATAAACTTCATCTCTTTTATCCAATCTAACTAATTTTTCCACTTCCGTCTTGAAACTTTTAAAAACATCTAATGCTTCTTATTTTGTTATGAAGCAAGTGGAGACAAATATGTCTTGAATAATCATCCATGAAAAGGGATGTAGTATTTTTCACCACACGTCTACACTTATGATACAAAATATTTATTTTAGGGGATATTATCAATTTTTTGTTGGATAAGATCTATTATATTCATATGAGTAATGATATCAATGTCATTTTGCTACAAGAAAATTACCATTTTCCGACGGACAATTTTCGACGGATAGAAATCCGTCGTAATTTACGACGGATTTTGTGACGGAAATATTTCTGACGGTTACAACTATCAAAAATAAAAATAATAAATTATGTAATTAGTTATATTATTATTTTATTTTTTGACGATTAGAAACGTCGATATTTTCGACGGATATCCATCCGTCGTAATTTTCGACGGAATTTCTGACAGTTGTAACCGTCGGAAATAAAAATAATAAATTATGTAATTTATTATATCATTATTTTATTTTTCGATGATTAGGAATGTCGATATTTCCGACGGATATCAATCCATCGCAATTTTTGACGAAATTTCTGACGGTTGTAACCGTCGGAAATGAAAATAATAAATTATGTAATTTATTATATTATTATTTTATTTTTGACGATTAGGAACGTCGATATTTTTTACGGATATTCATCCGCCGCAATTTTTTATGGTCGTAACCATCGGTAAATGTATAATAATATAATATGAAGAGTATTTTATTAATATAATTAGCGATAGTCCAAACCGTCGTAATTTCTGACCGTCGGTAATAATTAAAACCGTTGGTAAAATAAAAAATAAATATTATATATAACTAAATATAGTATTTTATTTTTATAATTAAATATTTTTTTACGATCACAATCGTCGGTAACCTTAAAAATAATTAATATTTACTTTTCTGACGATCAGAGCCGTCGGTAATTAAAATTTTATTATTCCGCTTTTCTTTTTCATTTTCCCGCTTTCTCGTCTTTCCACCTATATATATATATATATATATATATATATATATCCAATCCCACCCTTTATTTCTTTCTCCATTTCCTCTCTCTCCTTCTCCCTCTCCCTCTCCCTGTCGGCGAGCCTTCCGACCGGACGTCAAGCGTTGACCGTCGGGACGGCCGCAAGTATCGACGGTCGTGATCTCCGGACTTCCGTCGAGATTTTCGGCATTTTTTTCTCAACAGTTGAAAATTGATTTGCGACGATGAATCGATTCCGTCGAAAAAACCGTCGGAAATAATGATTTCCGATGATTTTCGGAAAATTACAGACGGTCTATAATTCCCATATTTCTTGTAGTGCTACATGACTTCAATTAATTCATATAATTAAAATGATGATTACAAAAGTTGCGACTATTCTTTAATTATCCTAAATTAAGTGTTAGATCGCTATTAGTATATGTAAAAAATGGTCTAGTAGTGAAGGATAGTTATCCTTGCAATGAGGTTAAGACTATCCGTATTGGTTGTGAGCTTTCATCTCCCGGATGATGTTATTATTTTTATACCTGAATTGTTTCTCGTTCTCAAAGTGTAAAAGTGTTGAACACTTGAAGTTCAAGTTTCATCTTTTTCCTAAGAAAGATTAAAGCATGAGGTTGTTCAGCCATCATAAAATTAGCAGCTTTTGAGGTTGATATGACATTATAATTCAGCATGAAATAACTCTTGAATTTCTGTTAATTGTGATGCATAAAAGGCTCTACATTATTTCAAACATTTCAAGGATGCAAGTATTACGAGGATTTTTAGGAAAAAATTTTTAGTAGGATTTAGCATTTTTCTTAAACACTATATTGACTCCTATGTTTATGCTTTCTTAATTTAACATAAATTATGTTCTTGTGAAGTTCTTTCAGGCTAAAGACTGGATGGATGGGATAGCTAAAGTTTGGCCATTTGCTGCCCCACAAATGCAAGCAGATGAGACTTCATGGCGTCCTTAATTTTTGGTTTTCTGGACAAGCTCATAGGCGAGTTACCTTCACTGTCCCTTATCTTTTGCATCAATTTTGGGGAAAATATACAGCTATTTTCCACCAGATAATATGAAGACATTGTCATCCCTTGATGAGTTGTTGGTCTCAGTTGGAGCTGTGAAGAATGCAGTTTCAAGAAGACAGTCAAAGGAACCTAAACAATTAGGCCATTCCAGTGTATTTAGCTTAGAACGTAGTACAATTTTACTCAAGAGTAAAGGTGAAAGCAAAGAAACCTAGGTTCAAATTCTCTATTGAATGTTTTATTATCTGCTATTATGATTACCATATACATGCTGTACATTCAAGGCTACTCAAGCAAATTAATTGGTTTTGGGATTCACTATGTAATACATACATTATGTAAGTACTCGTACTGTTGCATGAGGACTAATATGTTATGGGATTCCAGACATCCCTGAGTGTCTGCTCAATACATTTGGTACTTCAGACCAAGCAATCTGAAAAACCAAGGGCATCAGAAATCAAAAGCGCGGAATCGAAGCTTTTCCTGTAATTTTCAGGGATCCAATGCGTTCCATTTGGTAAATGCACGGCCCATGCAATATTTGTCACAGAAACTTCAAATGGACACCCGAGAGAAGGGAGAGAAAGAGGACATTAAAGATTGTATCAGAACATGTTAGATAAATTATAATATTCATTTCCTTTGGTCGGTGCCTCAACATCGTCACCTAATTTCTCTTGGTCACAGTAGATGAGATGTCGCTATGTAAGTCATATTTAGACTAAAATCAGGAACAGAATGAGAGAGAGAGAGAGAGAGAGAGAGAGAGAGAGAGAGAGAGAGAGAGAGAGAGAGAGAGAGAGAGAGAGAGAGAGAGATCCCTAATAATCTTTAATTTGCCTTTCTATCCAAAGTGAATCATTTGGCAATTACCACTTTTCTGACAGCATGTCAATCAATATGCTACTTATGATGATCATGTGAACACTTTGTAAGTTTCCAGCAGCAGAAGAACATTCAGAGAAAACTCACAGCAGAATCGAACTTGTAGCAATTATTTGTTTCAGAAAATTCTGACTCGTGGAATTTCCTGCAGATATAAACAATCTTAATAGGGATTCATATTTCATTGCCAAATAACTTAAGCCAAGAGATCAACTTACCCTGGATGTTTATCAGTACACCGTTGCATTAATATTAATATGAAAGATCTTGGAAAAGAGCTGGCATCAGTGGTTGATGGAGTGGGGGTCCTACTCTTATCATTCATTGTTCACCAATCACCAAATTGGACTAGTCCACCACTTTAGGGGCCAACCATTTTGTTGTCAAAACAAAACTTAGGTTTCGATTTCCGAATTAAATTAGTATTGATCCCATCAAGCTTTTCAATCCCCAGAGCAAAAAGATGAGTTCTTGAATAGTATAGTGAGTTAATTCTTTTAACATTAATCACATTTATTATTGTTGTTTCGCTTCATGTTCATGAAAAACTTGATTCGATTAATAATTTTCTCTGTAGCCGATTAGCAATAATCAGCAGATAGTTCAATTGATTTGCAACATATCTCAAACTTGTTATAAATTAAGTTATATTCGTATATATTTATTTATTTATTTATTTCTCAAAAAGTTTTGGCCTGTCATGCCAACTCATGGATTCATCCCTATGGTTGTTAGCTGCCAACGTCTCCTAAATCAGTTGTTAGACCCGGGCCGACTCTGCAAGTTGGATCAGTATTAGAAACTTAAAATAGTTCGTGAGTTGTTGAAATTTGAGAAAAAATTTGACTCTGTCAAAATTCAGATTCAACTGAATAATTTGACGAATTTGATCGACCCGATCGAGTCAATTTTTAAAATAAAAAATTAAGACATAAAAAATTATTAAAATACTTAGACATATTATATATATATGCTTGAAATTTATATTTCTTCACATATATAAAACTTTTCGATATTTGTTTAATTTATAATTACTTCACAATTTTTTTTATTTATGTTGATGATTTATGTTACTTTATTATATTATTTAATTTGAAATATTTATTTTACTTTACTATGTTATATTTTATATTTTTGTTAAATAAGATTTTATATATTAATAATAGTATAATACTCTTTTTAACTTATGTTATTTTTTTATTAATTTATATTATCTAATATAATCATCCGATTCAAAGGTCCAATCGGTCCCACCTTAATCATCTTATAACATTGCCCTTAACACGTATTAGAAGTTAACACGTGGCACCTTGAGATGATATCAGATGACGAGCGCTGCAGCGGATTACTTTGACCCCTGACCTGGGCGTTGACTTTGGAGCGTACCGACGCGTACCGTTTCCGCGAAAAGTTCCGCGTTCGTTAGTTGACGCTTGGCGACAAATTTTTTTTATCCCATATTTTGGTAGCTCTATACCAGTCAAATGGTTTCACTGTTATTTCCTTATTAACATATATATTTTTTTGTATTTTAAAATCAAATAGTTTTTACACGATATCAAATATAAAGTTAGAATGTTGCAAAAGTTTAACAGAGGTTATAAGGATCCTAAAAATATAAGCTCTTCAATTTAAGTATTTTATTATATCATCTGTTCTATTTCTTTTTTTTTAAAAAAGGTAATCTCGAAAAACCCCTTTTATTTGTTATTAGGTAATATGCTGGTTATGAATTTGACGTAAATTAATTATGAAAAGCTTAACTTTCATCGTTTATTTCTTGATAAATAAGTGCCTTGACGTCCAATATATCATTTCTTCAAAGCCAATCACCTTGATATTACAAGGTAAATATTTCTTCAAAGCCTTTCTTCATGATTAATTTATTATTAGATCCGATTTTTTTCTATTTATATATCGATTATAGAGTATCCAAGGCGCTTATTTTTTTTCTCTATTATATTATTCTAAAATAATGGACAAAAATATCCATTTAATCAACCAAAATTAAAGTCCCACCTGCGTTAGTCCTCATTATTTACATGATTTTTTTTCTTCAGCGACAAAAATAAATCTCACTGTCGGCGCCTTTAAGATTCTTAATTAATCACAATTAGTCATCTCTTAAAACATTTTTTGGGAGGAGTAAAAAAGAGAGACATTATTTTCCACACCAGTCCTCAACTAATTAACACCTTCCCTTAATCACTTAGTAACAGCAATCGAACGGCTCCTTTCCTCACTTAACTACTATTATTAATTATTATTATTAAATCATTCTCCTCGATTAAAACACTTAATAATTAATATCATAATTAGGAAAACTGGACCTAAAAGTTGGCAACTGTGGGTCCGTTCCAACCGCTTGGGCCCACTCGAAGGCTCCCCTCGTTGTTTTCTTCGTCTCTGTGTTCCCTCCCTGCTACCTCTGTCGCTTCTTCGATTCCCCTCCACGGCAAGAAACACAGCTGCCAAAATCTTCGGGAGAAGCCGTCGGCGATCCGAAGGATTTCCAAAAGGGGTGCTCAGTTCCTGCTCTCTCGCTTCATCGTGGAGGGAAGCGTTGGAAAGGTGCGAACTTTGATGGGTCTTCGCGCGGTCTCTCTTGGCGAATTCAATGGCCCCGCCGTCGTATGATTGAAAGGTGACTCCTTTACGATCTTTTTTTGGTTCGTCTTTTATGATTGCTACTTTTCTTTTTGTTCGTATTTTATTCGGTCTCGTTCTCCTCGTTTACTCTCGATGTATGATCGATTTCTTCCTGCTTACTGGTTGATTTCCCTTTTTATTTTTTTCTGAATTCTGGGAGATTGAGAAATGCCTGTGAAATCATTTGTTTCTGTGTAATTATTGCCTCCGATGATGAGTGCGCCAGAGTTCTCTGGATTTATATCAATCTTTAATCGGATTCCTTCTCTTTTCTTGTTAAAATTAGAACGAATTTGATGCTCTGTTTACGGATGTTTTGTTGGAGGTTTTGATCGAAAACAATATTTTTCGGTTGAAAATTTTTGTTACATTGATGTCTCTTAAAAAGGGGGAGAATAATTATGACCTTTTATTTGTGAGACTTGATTAGATGTCGGGAAGAAATGAATCCTCGATTGGATTCTTAACACGGTCTCCGGTCCTGTGATTTGGACTTTGATTTTCCTGTTATCGTTCCATTTTTCCAAATTGTATGGAACACTATTTTATACTGTATATATACAGATTTATGCTAGAAATATTTTTCCCCATGTTGGAATGTAATTTACCTTCATTCCTAAATATCTTTATGAGAGATCAGTTGGGCAGGGGGGTAACTCAGCAGCAGTTTTATTTAAAAGTGGAGAACGCCTATAAGTTTAACAGTAATTTCTAGCAAGAGTTACTTGCAATTTTGCAGTCCCATTACGAATTAGAAACAACATATTCTAATTCTTGAAATTGCAATAATATCTTTATGAGGTTTATTGTAATTAAGTTGAATTGATGTCTCCTTTTTTCTAGTAGAATATTTCTGATAATAATATGGCAGTCGAGAAACCTTCTTGGCATGTCCAACCACTGTCTAATTTCATCCTGCGATGGTTCTTGTTTTGGAAATTAAAAGTAACACAATTCCTGGGGTATTGTTATCAATTAGTTTGCCATTATTGTGAGAAACTTCTGTTATTTACAGTTCATCTGTGCATAAAGTATTGCTTGTGCTGAACTAACAGGAAAACAAAATCTTAGATTCTTAGATATTCATGATTCTTATTTGGTCAATCTTCCTCATTCGTTTTACTTTTGGTGGCTGGATTGTACATTTTTTATTGGTCTTATATGTTACCTATGTTTTGTTGCAGAATATCAACATAATATTCATACAAAATGAGTGAAGAAATGAAAGAGGTTATAATCTCAGTAACACCGGAAATTGGGTTTGACGAAGGAAGAGGAAAAAGTTTGCCGATAAAACCAACTATAGCTCCTACTGGGTCAGCGTCTCCTAGGATTACTGTTGATAGGCCTGTTCCTAATTATCTCAGAGCTTCTAATGGTTCTTGTCATGATTTCTGCAAATTTGGAATCAAACAGGATTCTGAAATTAAGAAAACTCGACCTGTATTTCAAAGACGCTTGAGAGGTACTCAGAAGCCCAATGAAGCACATGATCAAACAGATACCAGGACCCATAGACATAGGAGAAACAAAGAGCTATTGAGGACACATCAGAAAAAATGTGAACCTACTGATGAACATAAAGCCATCAAGCAGGTGGATCTGCCACCTGAGAAGATAATTCAGCTTTCTAATTCATCTACAAATATAACAGCAGCATCAGATCAAGAACCTATAAACTTGAATGATGAAATGGGAGACAGGCTTTTACCTGCATATCGAGACGAAGAATCATCAGAAGGATCTGTGAGCATCAAGTGCATGATTCCATCATACATTCTGGAAGGTCATGAATCTGGTGAACTTGAATCAACTAATCCCTCTGAAGAGGTATTTGATGAATCTGTAAGCCTTAGTTATGATGACAAACCAATGGGTAATGCTATTGATGTTGGAGGAAATTTGTCTCTCATTCAGGAAGAGGAATCATCTCTAGAAACTTATGAATCTTCTGCTCAGAAGAGCGTAGGATCTGTTGAGTATGCAACGGATAGAGTAGAGAGATCATCTGATAAAACGTCGATAGACGGAAAGCTGACTACTCTGGAGCAATCACCTAAAGAATTATCAAAGACTGAAGGGAAAGTCAACAAGCACACAGCATCTGGCAAGCACAAGCCTTCTGGTTATCTAGGAGGAGCAAGGAAACTAGCTTCTGAAAGTAAGCCAAAGACCCCTGCAACGAGAATTAGATCACCAGCTATGTACAATGCTTCACTTAGTCGAGCAGGAGGATCATTTCCAGAACAAACTCAGATGAAAAAATTGAGCACAGGTGACAAATCAAAGAAAGACGCGAGCAAACTAAAAAATGCGCAAAAAAGATTGGGAAATGTTGACAGAACTCAGGGATCTAACGCTGAACAAAATGATCATTTTGGAGTGGTGACTGCTACCAAGAAAAAAGTTAGGGGAACGCGGGATGTAGCAGTAAAATCTAAAACAGGAGCTGAGCTAAAGAAAACATTGTCCATAAAAAAAGCTGATGCATCTGTGAAGACCTTGGTACGCAAGAAGTCAATTTTATCAGCTCACAGGGTGATGAGTCCATCAGTCGAATCTACTGCCTCCATGAAGTTAAGGAAGGTTGTGCTGAAATCATCACGCTCATCAACTTCTTTGGGAGGACTAACTGGTCAAAGGAACCGACATAAGACAACTAATGTTACTGGCCAGTCAAATGATCATGGTAAGGAGAAAGCATCGGAGGTAATATTAACCCCTACTTCATCGAAGCCTCATTTTAATCGGGTATCTAGCCTGAAGTTGAAGAAGATCAAGAGTGTAAGCCCTTTCATGACAATTAAGAATCAAACAAAATTGGGAAGATCAGGTCCTAAGGAGAAAACTTTGCATGCTACTGAATCAATGACCGAAAAAGTTGACCTTAATGCAATTAAGCAAAAACTCAGAAAACATGTATCACATTCAGTCAGAAAGGAAGAACATCATGGTTCAACATCCAAAGTTAATGAATCTACACCACCCAGAGAAGTGATCCAAAGAAACTCCAGGGATTTTTCGAGTGAACTCAAGCTGAAACACAGAAGAACTGCAAGCAACCAATCGGTTGAAAGACTCTCCAGAGCTTTAAATTTCAGCGGAGGTAAGGTAATTAAACTTCAACCAGAGAATGCTACTCCAGCATGGCTTCGTTTCAGGCGGAACAAATCAGTGGCTGAGAAGCCAAGTGCTAAAAGAGTGGTAGGGAAAACAAGCTATTGGAAAAAGGTGGAAGAAGGCGATGCAGACTCGAAGAATTCTTCACTTGAAGCACCTGCAATTGTGCTGAGACATGCTGATGTTCAGGATAAAAAAGAAGTTCAGGGTTTGTTCAATAATGTGATTGAGGAAACTGCAAGTAAGCTTGTGGAGTCCAGGAAGAGCAAGGTGAAGGCCTTGGTTGGTGCCTTCGAAACTGTCATCTCTCTTCAGGAAAGCAAAGCTCCAGTCTCGGTTCCATGATTACTCTCTGACGACTTGTTTAGTTTTTGTGACAACAGAAAAAGTAGCCCTATTGATAATAGTTTGGAACGTGCAAGTTCACGTATATCTGTACATGGATAATACAACTTTGAGAAAGGTAGCTTGGTCGGTATGGAGTGCTTACTTGTTCTGTGTGCTATTTTGTGAGGACGTATTCATTGTCGATTGATGTTTGGATTCGGCTATTTTGTGAGGACCTATCATTCTTGACTGAGATTTGCATTCGGCTGCTGGGTACTAAACTACTAATTGATTGTTTTCCTACTAATAAGAGTTGATAAAACACAGTGTGTGGTGTTATTGTGATATTTATAAATTGAATTGTTCTTTTATTTTAACTTGTCCTTTCTCTCCTTTATTGGCCTCTCAAAATGAACATAGTTTTTTCGACAATGCAAAAATGAATATATTAGCGTTATCTTTTTTAGCGGAATATATTTAGGTACTAGCACCAGCTTGTTAGTTTTGAGGATACTATGGGTTGATATAGATTTGTTCAGTTGTATTCGACATTTGGATCATTCAAGGAAGCAGGCAGAGAGAGGGGTGCCAACTAATGAAATGTGAAGATTTATTGAACCTTCTACGTGAATCTAGCCTCTTTAATGTAGTTCGTGCACAGATATTTTTGCTAGAAAGTTTTCATGAATCTCCGCGAGAGAACAAGGATGATCAGTTCCAATAAGCAGCATTGTCCCTTTCATGGGGGTTGAATTCAACTCTGCAACAAAAACAAGACAGAAAGAAAGGCAAAAAGAAAGTTGTATATTCTCATTTAAGCTTTAACATGGAAGCAGTCAAAGATACAACCTGCGGCATCTAAACTTTGTTCCATATTTACATTGTTTCTACGGAAAGGAGTCAGAAGCTTAAAACAGGGAATACATCTGATCTGATCTGAATGCAGCTGAAGCTCCAAAGATACCATGAGAATGGTGGCCCTCATTCTTCATCCTTCCTGCTGGATTCATCTTCTTCTTCAAAGCTAATACCAGATATATGCATGGGACCTACATTTACTGCATAACAAGGTGATGATGTGTGGAGAAGGAGAATAAGAAGACAGTTATATTCATGATGTGACCAAGATAATAAATGAAGTATGTGCCTAAAACTTATTCCAAACATTTCCATCTAGTTTGTTGTACTAGAAAATCTCATTACTGGACTGACCTGACGTTTCACCTCTCAAAATACTCAATCAGTTCACTAATGAGATTCATTTTCTAGTAAAACAATACAAAGTCATAGAACATTGACATTGGGCTGGTAACAATTCGCTGGTAACAATTCTAAGTCATTCTGGATCTCAAAATGTTAAAGGCTAGCCATTTTTCTTTCGTATTACTTATATGTTTGATGACGATGACATGGAAGATTCATCTATTATGTCCAAGACAACATCAAACTAAACTACCAAGACAGCTCAGATTTATTGTCATTCCCACAAAGTATACATGCAGGGAAACACCAATAGAATTAACATGATGCAAGATTTACTGTCACTCCAAACCGAGATCTTAGAAATGTCAACCTCAAAAGTATTCCTCTGAGAATGTTTATTGTTAGCGTTCATTGGTATGAAGCATGTGGCTCTGTTATGAGAATGTTTCCTTTTAACATATAAAGTGTTTCTAATTATGTTATCGAGTTGTTAGTAATTTCAACTTGATCAGCAATATGAAATGATGCTAAGCTTAACATCCGATCACACAATTAATCAGTATAATGCTGTTGACTTGTCAAAATAATTAACAAAATAAACATCATATACCAACCAATTACATCCTTTCCAGCTAGCTTCGGCATGTACTTTTTGATATATTCTTCAGCAGCGCCTTCTGATTTAAGTGTCTCACACTCGAAAGAGACTAAAATATTTTGTTTTGTATTCTCCTGTTCAACCATACCAACAACATCATTACCCCACCTGCAGTGATCATGTACAATGAATAGGCCAACCTGTTATAGATAAATATCATGAAAGCACTTGAAGTGTTTTTAAGGTAAGAATAAGTCTATCATCTAGCAAAGTATTATTAAAAGACCTGAAAACAAATTTGGCATAGAATGGACTTACCCATGGGCATGATCAATACTATGAAATCGTGCAGCATCATGTCCCCTGCACTCCACCACCACAACTCGCTCCCCCTTACTCTGTAAAATATCGATTACTCATTGCACACAGTAAATCAAGTATGCAGTCAAACCATAAACTTGTCATCTTACCGAATAGTCAATGATGGTGAGCTTAATGAGCCGATAATCATCTCCTTTGCTACATTCCCGTTCACAAGGCAGTTCTAACAGATTAGAAACAGTTCATAAGTGTTATCTCAGGCAAGGGCGCTCAAGGGAAGTAAAGTAATATACAAGAGACTAAGATAATGAAATTGCCTCCATCGTGACAGTGGACAGGCAAGCAGTTTTCTATATTATAAAGTAGTTTGGAATCGAACTTCAAGTGTTTGATGTTGGGTCAGCTTGTAACTGTTATGAGACAATAAGTATTAATCTTAGTGCAAACTTTCCCCTCATATCGAGAAATATACGCCTGTAGATAACAGATCCCATCTTTTTTTTTAACGAAGCAGATGAATCACTTCACATGTTATACGTAAAAATTGCTTCTTGAGAACTCCAAAAGTTGGACAATGTTGATAGGCCGATGAAAAAAAGAGGCAACCATCTGCGGCACTTTTTACCAACGAGAAAAATACAAATATTGTACCTCGGAGACCACAATTATCTCATTGACGCGACTGCAAACACTTGGAGAGCAAGAATACGAAGACAAAATATTGATGTAGCTTGCACAACAAGGAGGTTGTGAGGAGTACAAGCTCACCAGTTCCATGGAGGCCGTAGCAGGTGGATTGGGGAAGTCGGATGAAGTGTCCGGAGACGGAACCGCAAGGCAGCAGAGCGATGGACGCGATTCCTTCCATCTCCATTTCTCGACCTCCCATTCTCTGATGCTCCCTTCTCGCCCCCCTTGTCCCCCGACAAAGTTTGGTGCCACGGAGGAATAAATTGTTTTGGGCCTATCGGGCCAACGTAAAGTGTTAAATACTTAATTGGAAATGTTGAGCCTTATGGGTTGAACAGTTTTTGTTGGCCTATGGGTCCTACTCCAAGTCTCCAACTTTGGATCGTAGAAGCCCACGCTCCCTGTCTTTTCTCCTCTTCGAATAAAATTGTTAGGAGATAGATTTTGTGAAAATGAGCTTATCTGTGATCCCCCCACCCCGCTATCCTTCTAGACTCGGCAGGAGAGGAGATCCCAAAAGGGCCAAAAGGCCAAGGATGGATAGAAGAAAAAGAAAAAAAGAAGCTAGTGGCAGCAACAGCTAAGAGAGAGAGAGAGGCAAGTCTATAAAAGGAGGCGGCAGTATAAAAAGGAGAGGAGGGGAAGGGAAAAAACAAGGGGAGAGCAAAGAAAGGAGCAAGAGTTTTGGGAAGAAGGAGAGGCATTACGAGAGAAAAAGGTTGAAATTGGAATGGATGTTTGCGGAGGTGTTTGGTCACGAACTATGAATATGACCTTTAATTAGGATGTTTGATGATTTTTTTTTCTCTAGTTTTACTTTCATCACTGACTGTTTGATACCTTTTTTTATGTTTAATGAATCAATTTATAGTTTCTTCTCTTGTGATAAACATGCGTATTGATCGATCTCTATATCTCATCTTGGAAGCAACCCGAGAGGGAGCTCTTAATCCTCTATTCAGTAAACTGTCAGAGGTCTTACTTCATGTGTTGTTTAGACGAGTTCTAGTTTAAGTATCATATTCTTTAGCTTCTAGTGTTAGTTTTTACTCGAGCAGTGTAAGCTCTTCTGTTGAGGCACCCAAGAGGAATGCTCGCCATTGGAACCTTGTATGCACGCCGAGAGGCGAGACAAGACTTCAATCATTAAAAAGGGAATCGAAAGTTGCATGTTTTCGAAGCCGATCTTGTTTGATCCCTTGTTTCGCACTATTGCATCTTCTAGCTTTTGTCCTCCTAATATTGATGCAGCAACCTCCTACGCGAAAGGGAACTTTCATCTCTTGTGCTCGTGGAAGATCCGATAGGGCACTCGGTCACAAGGTTACCCTTAGAGAGATTGTCCTGGATCATACTCACATTATTGGATAGGACATTGTTCGCTCGGGTCTATTTGTTTTGCATATTCATCAACCGCCAGCGTTCTCACCCGAGAGGATTATCTTGAGAAATAGGAGCAACTCAACCCGAGAGGTCGAGTTGTGTCCCCAATTATCTTCTAGAGAACCTGGCAGTTCGAGTTCAAGCGAAACCTTGCTCAATCATAATACAAAAGGCTGAAATGCACACAAGAGTTTTGCTTGAGCGGGGGCTACGACTCCATTGACATGTGCAAAGTGAGCTATCGGCGAGTATGAGGGTATTGCTGAAGAGCCCAATGATGTTTATTATAGTGTTTCCCTATATGCATGTCTAGGGGTAGTCGTGTGTCTTTACTCTAACTCAAAATTTAGAGAACACTGAACCTAAGCTAAAGTATTCCCCGTAAGTCCTTAGCCCGCGAAGCTATTTGAAGAGTCCTCCTTACTTATCCTCGTTGTTTTTTTTCTTTATCATCGTTGAACAATTAGCATGGTCATTTACAGTTATCAAAGTTCTTTTTATTTTGTTTGTTCCAACCTATTTCTTACTTTCAGCATAGATTCATGTTTTGATTTTGGTTGTGAATTCTATGAAAGCCTTTTTTCCTATGGATCGAACCTCAAACACGTGTCGTATACTTGCGACTCTCGTATCGATGGTGTAGAGAACTTATAAATTTTAAAACTTACTTTGTCATTTTCCCCTGTGAATAGGAGTAATCGATCATTTAGGGGTACACAGACATTTATGGCACTACAAGAAAAAGTCGTATTTCCGACGGTCCATTTTCGACGGCCCGACATTCGTCTAAAATATCGACGGTTTTTTCGGCGGATCTTCCAAACCGTCGATATTTTTGTCGGATAATTTTCGACGGTTTTAGCCGTCTAAACTTTCGACGGTGATAAATTCGTCGGAAGATTCCGTCGAAAATATTTATACTTCGACGGTTATGACCGTCGATAATTTCGGCGGTTTATCTAACCGTCGAAACTTCCAGCGGTCTGAACCGTCAAAAAATTTCAACACTGGTTGCGTACAATTATTGAACTTATCGATGGTTTTGACCGTCAAAATTTGCGACGTTCAAAGCAACCGTCGATAGTATTTAAATAAAATATTCTAGCTTAATTTTTTTCGACGGCCTCAACCATCGAAAATAGAAATTTATAATTTACACAAACTATGGATCTGTTGATGCTTTTGAAAATTTATTATTATGGGAATCGACGGCTAAAACCGTCGATATTTCGACGGTTTGAAGAACCGTCAAAACTATCGACGATTTTTCCAGCGGATTTGAGCCGTCGAAATGCGAATTAATATAATATTATATTTACCTATGTTGCGGCGGTTTCGATCGTCGAAAAGTGGTTATATAAAAACCCGACCGCACTCTTACTTTGAACATTTTGAACGTTCGTCCGCCGCTGCGCGTTTCGTCCGCTGTTCGTCCGGCCGTCGACCACCTCCCGCCCGAAGCTTCCGCCGCCGACTGGAATCTCCGGCGCAGGTAGGTCCAATCCCCGCCCTCCTTTGATATATAATTTTTCTCTCCGTCGGCCAAATCCGGCCGCCCTCCGTGCGGCGGCCAGATCCGCGGCGGCCAGATCCGGCCGCCCTCCGCGCGCGGCGGCCAGATCCGGCCGCCCATGCGCGGCGGCGGCCAGATCCGGCCGCCCTCCGTGCGGTAGCCAGATCCGGCCGCCCTCCGCGCGCGTCATGTCACGAATCTTTCTTTCTTTACTCAAAACAATTGAATTAATGGTGAAGCCTTCCGTGGTCGGAGTTCCCAAAATGGACTCAAAATTTTTATTTTCTATTCTAAATAAACTATATATATAGGGCTTGTATTAGTTGTAAACCAAATTAACTAAGAACGGATACAAAATCAGATCTACAAATTGGGGTCTAAATATATCTGTGGCAAACATAGTGATTTTGTAATTCTTGAAACATCAGATTTAAACAAACAAGTTAATTTTTCCTTCTTTTTATATATATAGGTTTCAACTTTCAAGGATTAAACCAATCTATGGGTGTAAGTAACTTTTATTATGAACAAATTGCTTGCCCACTATTTAGGGAGAAGGCTCATTCGAGGCACATATATCAGAAAAAGGAAGAATCACCTTCATCTTCATCAAGATATAAATTGCATATCTTGTTTGCACACAGTTAATTTCCCTTGTGCGAGCTTGCACGCCGATGAGGAAGAAAAAGGATAATTATATTATATATACTTATTATATGCTATCTCTATACCTAGCAGTATGATTAGTAAACATTAGCTAAACAATCTGTTCTTCCTCGGTTGTTTCATATTCATTTTTCTTTCCTTATATAATTTTGTATGACTGAAATTTTTTATGATTTGCAAATAATGCAGTCATTATGTCATACTTGAATGATCGTCGATGGATGTACAAAAGAAATAATCCTGGTCGTAGAGGCTTGACACAAAAATTTATAGATTGCATTATGTCATACTTGCATTCGGGCGGATGTCTATCCACGAGCACGATTGCTAAAAAAATGGTAAGGTCTTTCTCCGAACTCAGGACGGAATATTATACTTTAAGAAAATGGTAAGTAATTTGCAAATTTTAAAATATTATTTCATTGCAGGAGAAAGAGATGGGTAGACCACCGACTCAGGACGAAATATTTCTCCGAACCCATCAGAAGAAGAACAAAGAATGGGTCTCGAATTATGCCCGGGAGACATATGTATGTAAATTTTTGTGCCTTTACTTTTTTCTAAATTGCAAGTTAATAATTAATTAACAAAACTTTGAAGTCGATCACCTAGTCGTCGTTTGTAGTTAATTATTTTCTTTATATTTCAGGAGTCTTATAAAACAAAAGAAGTTGATCATATTACGCAAGCCACGCAGGAGGGGACCACACCGTTGACCCCAAGATAACTTTGGACGGACCACGTCGGCGTGAAGAAGGATCGCATTTACGGACTTGGATCTTCTGTGAGTGACACAGATATTGGATATGGTCGACAAAGTACTTCAGGTTCATCTCCTTCTACTATGCAAGAAATTGTGGATCAGGTGACCATCAAGATTAGGGAAGAGGTCAGACATGAATTCGAAGAACGGAACGTCGTAACAAGCTTGAAATGAAGAAAATGATGCGTGCCTTCATGCGTGGCGAATTGAATGACGACGACGCCGAGGTAGATTCATATATAATACATAATTATTTTTGAAATTTGCTTTAATATGATGCATCATTGTACTCATTAGATTCACATGCACTTTGACACTAACTTAGATTTTACTCTTCATCCCTTTCAGTTAGATCTGCAGACTTTCAAAGTTTTCACCGAAAATGGAGTGCAGACAGTTGGATCATGTAAATGTCAGTACTTAGTATAAACTTCAACATACATTAATGATCACCGCATGAAATCATAGGAAAAAAACTTAGCAACATTATTTTAATGATAACTTTGGCATTTTGGATTTAAATGGTAATGATGATTAAAAGTCATATGCCTCTTTCTATTATTTTGGATGATTATGCTCGATTTTGTTTCAATTTTGAGATTTGGCGTTAGCTTGTTAGTTTACGCATTTTCTATTGAATTTATCAAATTATGTTGTTGTTAAATTCAAATTATGTTTTTATATTTTATATTTTAGATTTAATTAGATTTTGATTTTGCTCTTCAACACTGAATTCAAAACTGAATTCATGTTTTTTTTTTGCATTTTATATGTTATAACTTTTACTCTATTTCAATTTTGTGCAGTGATGTTTTGCGACGAAGATGATATGCGAATTGAACTTCAGCTCTTCGTCGTGACGAAGACGTTATGCCATTCAATTTGTGAATTCATGTGATGTTCAATTTGTTTCATGTTTAGATTATGTGAATTAAGCGCGTCGTTCCATTATCTCGTTCCATTATGGATTACGTTATTGAATCTGTGAATTATGGATTACATTATGGATTACCTTTCATGTTTGGATACCCTTATGCCGAATTGAACTATCTGTGATGTGATGTAATTGAATCTGTGATGTGATGTGCTTTATCTGTGAATTACGTTATGCTGTTCCATTATGGATCAAATGTGTTGTATTATCTGAGAATTATCTGTGAATTCACTATTTTTTTTTAAATTTTTTTATGTTTTCGACGGTCCTGACCGTCGGAAACAGCTAAAATATTGCAATTTTCAGCGGATTTTTTTGATACTTACCGATGGTTATATCTGTCGGTACACAATTATCGACGGTCGTAGCCCATGAGTAAAACCGTCGATACAAGATTGTCGACGATTTTAACCGTCGATAATATCGACGGTTCAAGCCGCCGATATATATCGACGGTTAAAACCGTCGATAGTTTCCACGGCATGAACCGTCGATAGATATCGACGGCACGAACCGTCGATAGTATCGACGGTTTAAGCCGCCGATAAATATCGGCAGCTCGAACCGTCAATACTATTGTCGGTTCAAACCATCGATATATATCGGCGGTCCTGATCGTCGATAATATTGAAGGTTCGCCCCGTCGATATTTAACGTTCGACTGCCGCGCCCGCCAGCTAGACCGTCTGTAATACCGATGGTTCAGAAGAAACCGTCGCAAAATATTTGCGACGCCCCTTTTTCACACGATCATTGTCCGTCGAAAGAATCATCGGAAATCATGATTTCCGACGGATCTGGCCATTTTACCGACGGTTAAGACCGTCAGTAAAAGGTAGTTTTCTTGTAGTATGGGCACCTGCCTCTTACACATAGCCCTTTATACGAAATGTGATATTTTTTGCCATTATTATGCTCCTCTTATCACTATACTCTGTATGCGAGTCATGTTTTATTGCACCGTTGTCGGGGATTATACAATTCTTTGCCAATATTTCATATCTTCTTTGAGATTCGTTGTTGAAGGCTTGTTTAAACCACTATTTTATTTCTCATCATTTTTGTCTCACATTTTTTCGCTTAGTTTTCTCTTTATCTTCCCTTATTTCTGTTAAGTCTTTTTCAACTTTTTCTTTTCTTCAGATGCAACAGTTCTATGTTTTCTTTCCTATTTATTAAAGGCTAAACCACTGACCCTTTTTGTATGTCAAGCACTAATAGAAATTCTCCAGAAATCAGTGAGGGAGAAGTTTCACTATCTGATTTCAGCAATGATTTTGATCCTGAACTCTTAGCTAACATGAGAAGGAGACGAAGAATCAAACACCGCACAGCTCGACAAGGAGGGAGAAACTTGAATCAAAACATGGAAGTTGAGGACCCAAACACTCTCTTGTAGAAATTCTATACACCATCTACTGTAGGAATCACATCGGGGATTCGATATTCTGACGTAGCCACAAATCATTTTCAGCTGAATCCCACACTGATTTCTATCATAGGACAACGTGCCTTCTCTGAACTCGCTCATGAAGATCTGAACCAACACAGTCATCTTTCTTGAGCTTTGCGACACTTTTAGATGTTCAGACATTACTATTGATGTTTAAGGGACAAGGCCAAAGTATGGATTCAATCCATGGCACCCAATACCATCAGGATGATTTTTAACAACCTTTCTGATGAGATTCTTTAACACCTGAGAAGATAATAGAAATGAGAAATCAGATTACGTCCTTCTACCAATACGATAAAGAAACTCTTCATGAAGCTTGAAAGCGATTCACCAACATGATCAGACTTTGTCCTCACCATGGATTTAATAAAATGGATGACAGTTCAAACTTTTTATAGTAGACTAATGGCCGAGTCCAAGCCTTGCTTAGACCGGAGGAACTTTGAATGTGAATGAAGATTGTATTGAAAAAGTTGCCTTGAATTTTTGTAATTGGCTTCAACAACAAGGGCAGAATAGGGACTAGAAAAACTTAAGACATTGGAGAACTAGGATCTGATTACATCTCGAGTTGAAGAGATTGTGAAGAAAGCAATTCAGAAAGTAAACCCAATTACATACATATTTGCCATTGAATTTGGTGCCCCAAATCCCTATCTCGACCTTGGGGCCACATGTTCTCGGCCAGAACTCAACTATGAAGGTATGGAGATGTGTTACAAGGTCAAGCAAATATTATTGCCCCTTATTACCCAAATGCTATTGGAGCAGTTCAAAACCAATTGAACATCAGGAAAACATGAACAAGAATCCATAACCATCCAAGTTTCTCATATGGTGGAAACAAGTATGTCCGACCACCTCAGAATCAAGTACCAAACCAAGTTCGACCTCCTCAAGCACAGTGGCAACCATTTCAAATTTTGAGCAGACAAAATAATCGGCAGATGCAACTTCCTACACCCCAACAACTTGCACTTCTAGCTCCACTATCAGAGATAGCTTGCTCTGAAAAAATGATGCAAAATTTATTGAAGCAGAAGGAAGCTCGGAATGAGAATGCGAAGCAGCTCTTCGAGAAAGTTGCCAGACTTGCAGTCAAGGGCCGACCTAGGTAATAGGTGAGGAGGGCCTTGGCCCCTCTCAAATATTTAAAATTTTATTAACATTATGTATTAGTATATGGTGAAATACTAAAGCATGTTATTTCTTAACTAAATTTAGTTTGTAGTTGGGCGTATTCTTTAGCTTAGTGTAGTGGTTGACCGGCTTGTGACCTCATTTAGAGGTTGAGTTCGATTCTGCAGCCCCCCCCCCCCCCCCCCCCCCCCCTCCCCAAGTATCCGAAGCTCAACCTCAGCAAATCCAGAAGAAAGGCAACAATAAGGGAAGTCACTCGACTGACCCTACACACCTGCCTTTCCCTCATAGGTTAGACAAAAGCCAAAAAGACCAACGGTTCCTTAAATTTCTAGAAGCATTGAAGAAACTACATATCAATTTATGTTTGTCAAAGCCATACAAATGCTAGTTTTCTAAAGAAGATTCTATCCAAAAAGAAAAAATGGATGTCGAAGAAATGGTAGCCTTAACTAAAGTAAGTGCAGTGATTCTGAACAAGCTGCCACCTAAATTGGACCTAGGAAAATTTTCCATCCCATGTGAGATTGGCAATTTGAAAGCACACTAAGCACTTTGTGATCTTGGAGCTAGTGTCGGTTGAGTCCATTGTCTATGTGCTAGCAGCTAGGAGCAACTGAAATGAAGCCAACTAATATGATACTTCTGCTGATAGGTCAATTAAGCACTCACATGGTATCCTCAAAGATGTACCAATTCGAGTAAAGAAATTTTTCATCCTTGCTGACTTTGTAGTCTTGAATACGGAAGAAGATACCAACACCCCTAGTTCTTGAGAGGCCTTTCCTCGCAATTGTAAGAGGTATAATTGATGCCCGAAATGAAAAACTATCTTTTCAACTGGGTCATGAAACCATCGAGTTCAATCTGTACGAAGCAATGAAACATCCGATTCTTGCTAACGTGAATGAAGTAGAAGATCTTGTTGACTCAACTGTCCAAGAAGTTTTGAACCTCATGCTTTTAGAATGAGGAACTGCCTAATTGAAGATGAAAAGATTGCTTCCCTTGTCTCAAAACCATGTAGAGAGCTCTTCAAGTTTCTTAATCAGCCACAACCTGTTGCAGACTATAAAGTGCTAAGATCCAATTGACCCAATACACTTGTATTCCCCCCAAAGCAGAGCAGAGAATCTAGCTTGAAACAACCTGCCAAACCCACAGTCCCTAAGGTAGAGATTAAATCACTTTCCTCTTCCCTCAAGTATGATTTTTTTGGGCCTGATTCATCGTATCATATTATTGTCAATTATGCCCTCACCAAACAACAAACTAGCGTTCAAAATGCACAGAAAACCCATAGGTTACACCATGGATGACATCAAAGGCATAAGCCCATCCCTATGTATGCATAGAATACCCTCAAAGGAAGATGCCAAGACTTCTAAAGATGACTGAATTCAATTCTTCAAGATGTCCTGAAAAATGAGATAATAAAATTACTGGATGCAGGTATGATATATGCTATCACAGACAGCAAGTGGTTAAGGCTGCGTTTGGCGCAGCTTTTCCCCACAGGCCTTTTAGAAAAACTCACTTACTTTTTCTAAATTGATATTTGGTAAAAATCATTATAGCTGCTTTTTTTCACAAAAATTATTACGCCACAACAAATTTATTGCTTTTATCCAAAGCACATGCACCCCTCCTTTTCTCCACAGCATGCTTTTTATAAAATTTGCTTTTGGGTGAAGCTTCCCCAAACGAAGCCTAAGTCTCATCCAAGTAGTCTCAAGAAGGGAGGGATGACAATTGTAGAAAATGATAAAGTAGAGAAAGTAGCTACTAGAACCACCATGAGGTGGAGATTATGTGTGGTTAGGAAGTTGACCATTTTCCTCTACCAAGCATCAATACTTCTCTTACATAGCTCCAATTTTCTCCAAATCCCTATCCATCTATCCGATCAAGAAAAAATAACCTTTACTTGTCCTTATGGCACTACTAAAAAAACGCTGATTACCGACGGTCCGGACCGTCGGTAATCAGCCCGAAAACCATCGGTAACGCAATTACCGATGGTTTTTCAGTCAGAATCGATTCGTCGGAAAAACGTTCGTCGCAAATCGATTTGCGACGGTCGAAAAAATTCGTCGAAAATATCGACGGTCAGCACCGTCGAAAAAGTCCTGGCGGTTCGAACCGTCGAAAGTTTTCGACGGTTGCAACCGTCGGAAAAGGCCGATGGTTCGCACCGTCGCAATTTTTCGATGGTCGCAATTGTCGAAACTTTCGACGGTCGTCCCAACCGTCGATCTTTCGATGGTCGCAAAGAATTTTTTAAATAAAAAAATTAGCGTCCGGATCGGGCCGCGGCCAGCTCCGGCCGCGGCCAAATCCGGCCGCGGCCAAATCCGGCCGCGGCCAAATCCGGCCGCCAGGCGGCGGATCCGGCCGCTGAGGGTCGGATCCGGCCGCCAGGCTGTCGATCCGGCCGCTGGGGGCCGGATCCGGCGCCTGGCGCTCGATCCGGGCCGATGGGGCCGGATCCGGCCGCCAGGTGATCGATCTGGGCCGTTGGGACCGGATCCGGCCGCCAAGCGGCCGGATCCGAACTCCCGACGGCCGATCCGGCCGCTGGAGGCCGGATCCAGCGGTCGATCCGGCCGCCAGCGGTGAGATCTGGCCGACAGCGGCCTCTGGCCGGAGAGAGAAAGAGAGAGAGAGACGCCGGCGTGGAAGAGGGTCGCCGGTGCGGGAGAGGGTCGCCGACGCGGGAGGGTCGCCGACGCGGGAGGGTCGCTGGCGTCCAGTGCGGGAGAGGGACGACCGGTGCTCGCGGGCTGAGAGAGGGAGAGGGAGAGGGAGAGGGAGAGAGAGGAGAGGAGGGGGAGAGAGAGGAGAGGAGGGAGAGAGAGAGGAGAGGAGGAGGAAATTTTAATATATAAGGGGAAAAGATGAGAGAGAGCGGGAAAATAAAAAAAAAGCGGGATAACGAAATTTTAATTACCGACGGCTATGACCGTCGAAAATGTAAATATTAATTATTTTTAAAATTACCGACAGTTGTGACCATCAAAAATATATTTAGTTATATATAATGTTTATTTTTTTACCGATGGTTTGAACCGTCGATAATCGTTACCGACGGTCAAAACCGTCGGTAATTGCTATTTCCCCAATTATGGCATACAAGAAATAATTTATGGAGTCATCTAATTAATTTATGTGCGAGGGGAGAACTTCAGAACGTCGGACATGACAAGGCGAGACGACCTCATCACTGCAACATTTACCACCTGGCCCTCCTTACGGTCGAGACTCTCAACTATCGGCCGAGATCTTCAGAGATTGCGGCCAAAGCTCCTCCTTGAATACCGATCGAGAGCCATCAATTATCGGTCGATAAATCATCAACCACTACAATCTCGGCTGAGATAGTCATCCACACCACCTTACGGCCGAAGTTTCCCGCTGTCTCTGTTGCCTTTACGGCCAAAGTGCCACGCCTTCTACTCCTTACGGTCGAGGTTCATCATCTGATTTCTTCCTTACGGCCGAAGTGTCTCCGCCCTTTCCTCCTTACAAGCGCCGTCTCCGCCGCTACCTTACGCCCAAAGTGCCACGCCCCTGTTCTTTACCGGCCAGAGTTCCTCACAGCTCTCATCCTTACGGACGAGACTTCAGCTGACACTCTGACATATATATTGCGGCCGAGACCTTACAACTATTGAGGCCGAGTACTTCACCACCCCATCGACGATAAATCCGGTTGTATCTTTTCTCTCTTACTTATTTCTTTAATTTTTTCCATTTTATTTGTATATCTCTACCTTGCTGAGTTAACACTGAGGACAGTGTCTGGTTCAAGCTTGGGGGAGTTTGCATTCCATGCATTGCATGTTTCTTTCTTCTTATCTACTTATATTTGCATGTATATTAAAAAAAAGTGAAAAATTGAAAAATTTCTCAAAAATACCATTGCATGCATTTATTTTTGCCGCCATCTTACAAACTCTTGCCTTACTGTCTTGATTATCTTTAAGTAAAAGTTCAAAGACATGTCGTTAATTGATAAAATTTGAATGCTTTTCTTTCTTATCACTTGCTATTTTAGTATCAAACTTATGGACTATGTGCCTATGCTAAATAGAATTATGAATGACTAGACGATAAAGTCATATTCATGCCTTTTTATTTATTTCTTTCAAGTCTTGATAGTAGTGGCATTTGTATTGACCACATATTAAGTACTCCTTGAGCTTTAAAAAAATGTGGAAAAATAGTAAAAAAAATGAATAAAGTTATGTGTAAGTACAAAAGTGTTATCTGGAACCAATGTGTGTTCGAGTAATTAGATCCGTAGGGGTTCATGCCTGGCGACCTAAGGGCAACTGCTCTGGGATCCATCGAACGAAAACCTGTTACAAGGACCATCTTGTGGAATATGGAGAAGCACATGAGTACTGAATCATGGCTAAGTTCGAACTCTTCATTCAGAACGTTGGTTATTCAGGCAAGTAAACTCGAGGGGTGCTTTATCACCTGGTGCCCTAAGGCCATCTAGTCTGGGAGTCATCAGTCCAAAGCCCGCTACATGAATTTCCTTGTGCAATCCTGCTTGAAGATTAGAACTTTTAAAATGATTGAAAATAAAGTTGAAAAAAAAGAAAGAAAAAGAAAAAGTTTTAAGCTCAATTAGTACTTATGTATTCAATATTAATGCTATTATTTGACAGACAATTTATTTTCTACAAGGTTGAATTTGAGATTGTTTAAATTTGTGTAGCATTCAGAACCTCTGTGAAGCTAAGTGCATGGAAAGTGGTAAGATACTAAGTAGTAGGTGTGCAGAAGAATTGTGTAAGAAAATTGGTCAGTTGACAATGTGGAGGCTATGATAGAACTTTCTTGAGCCTTGCTTTGAATTTTTGCTTGAGGACAAGTAAGACTTTAAGCTTGGGGGAGTTTGATGCATGCAAAATACAACATATTTTAAATTATTAATTTAATTAATTTTTCTGTAATTTGATCATGACATACATCGATTTTAGTCACTTTTAGTCGTAATTCCGGATTTATCGATTTTGATTATTAATGTTTTAAATATTTTAACCGAAGAGGGATTTACTTAATTCTTATAATTATTTTACAGGCAATATGACTCGGCCGTAAAGAATTAAATTTCGGCCGAGATGACTAAAATTGATGCATGTCATGATCAAATTGATGCAGATTTTCGATCGACGGATCCCAGAGCAGTTGCTCTTAGGTCGCCAGGCATGAACCCCTACGAATCTAATTACCCGAACACACCTTGATTCCAGATAACACTTTTGTACTTACACATAACTTTATTCCTTTTTTTTACTATTTTTTCACATTTTTTTAAGCTCAAGGAGTACTTAATATGTGGTCAATACAAATCCTACTACTATCAAGACTTGAAAGAAATAAATAAAAAGGCATGAATATGACTTTGTCGTCTAGTCATTCATAATTCTATTTAGCATAAGCACATAGTCCATAAGTTTGATATTAAAATAGCAAGTGATAAGAAAGAAAACATTCAAATTTTATCAATTAACGACATGTCTTTGAACTTTTACTTAAAGATAATCAAGACAGTAAGACAAGAGTTTGTAAGATGGCGGCAAAAATAAATGCATGCAATAGTATTTTTGAGAAATTTTTCAATTTTTCACTTTTTTTTAATATAATGCAAATATAAGTAGATAAAAAGAAAGAAACATGCAATGCATGGAATGCAAACTCAAAAACTTGATGCGTAAAATGATGTAGCAAAATAAAATCGCTAGCAAGTGCACTAGTCGCTCAAGTAATATAGTAAATAGGAGTAAGAGTCTCGAACCCACGAGGAATATTATTAATTCAATATCTGAATTTATAAATTAACAAGAGAAAAGAAAAACATAGATTTTGGAAATAGGTTTTGTAAAAATAAAGAAAATAAGATAAAGATAAGATAATGGTGTTGAAGTTAGGCCTTAGGATGAAAATAGATGAGGATAAATATTTGAACCATAAAAGATAAATTTAATCTTTAAAGATGGAATAGAAATTTTCCCAAGTTATTAATTTACAATATTAATATCACAGAGTCCACAAACTAGTAATTCTGCTATTTAATCCCGTAAATCAAACTATCTTAAATTTAATCAAACCTAAAGTCTCACAAACTGGTATTCGTGAGATAAGTTTAAAATTAAGATGCATTAATATGAAAATCCTAAACTGTTAATCACTCCACAAACTGGTATAGATTTTCAGACCACGTAAACTTGATTCTCCACACAATAGTTATCAAATTTATATCAATTATTAATTTCACATAAAATCAATTAATTTAATTAATGAATTCTAAAATCAAATAGTCCACAAACTGGTAATTACTCAACTCAGAAACCCAAATAATTAAATTAAAAGCACTAAGCACAATTAACTAATTGATCAGAAAAGATTAAAACAAATAATATAGGGTCCAAATAGTTTCCCTTCAATAATAATCTCCTAAAATGAAATAAATAGAAATATGGAGTTCATCCTAGAAATTATGAAGAGATAATAATAAAAATAACAATAATAATTGGAATAATTACACCCAGAATAAAATAGGATCCTTAGATTTGGGCAGACAGTCGGGCAGCCTCTCGAACTTGATCAGAGTCGCGATCAACCTTCAGTCGTCGCACCTCTCTCATCTTGGTCGAAGCCTGCAGACTCTCGACTCGCCGTGGAAGAAACCTAAACTTCAGAGCAACAATTGGAATGACGACTTCTTCACATATTTATAGGTGCGGACGGGTGATCACGAGCGTACATCGTACAACCAATATTTGTCTTGGACCAAAATGATATGTTGTTTTAATCTTTACGCCCAAAAAGATAAACTCTTTTTATCTTTACCCCTTCTTGGAATCTCAGCCAAAACGATAAACAATTCTAATCTTTACTCCCAAAATGATGAGTCTTTTTACTTATTATGCCCACAACGATAACATCTTCTAATTTTTACCCCCTTCAAATCTCGGCCAAAACAGAGATTTCCTTACCATTACGCCCAAAAAGATAACTATCATTTTATCTTTACCCCCTTCATATCTTGACCAAAATGATAAACAATTCATATCTTTACACCTTTCCATTACGCCCAAAACGATAACATCTTCTAATTTTGGCCAAAACGATGAGTTTTCTTTCGTTACCCCCTCCAAATCTCGGCCAAAACAAGGAAGAGTCCTTATCATTACGCCCAAAACCATGAGTTCTTCAATTTTTGCCAAAACGATAGGCTCCTTTTCATTACCCCCTCCAAATCTCGGCCAAAACGAAAAGTCTTCTTGCCATTACGCCCAAAAGATTTTTATCTTTACCCCTTCATATCTCGGCCAAAAAGTGATAATCTTCTTTGTAATCTCGCCCAAAATGATGAATTGTGATCTCGTTACGCCCAAAATTCAAGAAACATTCATTTTTACCCCCAACGAAGTAAGATGTAACTTACCCAACCATGAGATCATCTCGACCGAAATTTAATTCTTTACGGCTGAGTCATATTGCCTGTAAAATAATTATAAGAATTAAGTAAATCCCTCTTCGGTTAAAATATTCAAAACATTAATAATCAAAATCGATAAATCCGGAATTATGACTAAAAATGACTAAAATTGATGTATGTCATGATCAAATTGCAAAAAAATTAATTAAAATAATAATCTAAAATATGTTGTATTTTGCATGCATCAATTTATCAAATATTTCTCAAAAATCACAAAGTCCCTAACAGACTTATTACACAAGGACACGATCCTCAACATGTTTGCTGAATGCCTACAAGCCTTCGAGTTGATCAAGAAAACTTTGACCCCATCTCCCATCATGCAGTGCCTTGATTGGTCACTCCCCTTCGAAGTAATGTGCAATGCGAGCGACTTTGCCATTAGAGCAGCATTGGTCACTCCCCTTTTATGTTAAAATTGTCCCTTAGTCAGGTGGTAGATTGTGCCTAGTTTGCATTTACGTAATCAATCCGTTCAAGAAAACATTCTGATTAGGTAGGAAATAGCCCATTAAATCTCTAAGGGCGAAAAAAATTATTATCATTAAGGCCAACATCGATAAGGCTTTCAATAAGGTCTCCTGGTTGGCAATCATAAATGTGCTTACCCTAATGCAATATGTAGTGGCTCCTATACTAGAATTCTATAGCTATTTTGCATTCTGCTCATGTATATGCCTACTTATATCGACATTGACATCTCACTTGACACCCTCACTTGACACCCTTACTGTTGATTTCTTGATTTACGATCACTAGTGGAACATTAAGTTGCTTATCCATTCTTTTGATTCTAAGCTAACTTCTTTAATTACTTGCATTTATTTACCTTTTCATGCCAAGGATGATATGAGGATAACAGATTCTCAAGGAATTGCAAATGCTAAATATGTGTACCCTTTTTTATGTTAGAAGTCTTCGCCATCACCTGATGCTGGATGACATCATTGGTCCAAAAACATGGAACATTCCTATTCCATAGAAGTTACATTATTTTCTTTGAAAATTGTTACATAACAAATTGATGACCTTGGACTATTGCACGATTTAATTTCACCATTAATCCTTCTTGTACTTTTTGTGGACATGTGATGCACAAAAAAATCATGCATTATTTAGGTCATTTAATCAAACATCTTTAGGGTATTTTTGATGTTTAGGCAAGAGTTTTGATTTATTTTTTTATAAAATATTCTTTAGATTTGATTCCTATCTAAGCTTGGTTAAATTTATGCAGGGAATAAAAATACAATGAATTTTGGCCTAAAAAGTTGCAAGTGCACAGGTTGATGGACAATTACGGTCGTGACATTATCCTTCACGTCCTGACATGGGTTGTTGAAGGCCTTAGTGCTCATGATCGTGGATCTCAACTTCACACCCGTGAGTGAGAGGCAAGAAGACCAAGGAATTTGAAGGTCTCACACACTGCCGTGATTTTCACCCACGCCCTTGAGCGAGAGGCAAGTGGCATCGAAGGATTATAGGTCTCACTGACGACCATGATTCTCAGTTTCACACCTATGAGTGAGAGGTTACCAACAGAATTTCAAGGTTTTGCTCACGATCGTGCAATCCAACAACACGATCGTAGCAGTGGAAATCGGCACGACACGGCCCTTCAAAAATCATTCACGATCGTGAAACGAAGAAGAAATCAAAAGCAACACGGTCACGGTCGTGCCAGTATCATTCATGGCAGTGACAATGTTCTGTTATGCAGTTTTGTTGAAATTTTAATCTCCTTTTTGGATCAAAGTTTAGTTGGTTGAGCAAAGATACGAGAAAATTTATAAAAAGGGGCCTTAAGGCACTTGGAAGAGCATCTCTCGAGGGCAAAAAATAACGGTTCAAGGTTTGGCGAAAAACATCTGGAGGCGCTACAACGAAATTCTACTGAAAACTCGAGAAATAATAGTAGAATTAGTAGTAGCTCTTCTTAGTTCTTTCTCTCTTTCTGAAACAGTTATTAGATTGATGATGTACTTTAGTTTTATGGAGCAGTTTCTTTTTAGGATTATCTTGATTGAGCTTTGTTGTGTATGGTATCCTTAGTTTCATTAATTAATAGCATGCTTGAATGTTTTAAATTTTGTGTTTGAGATTTGTTCTATCAAATATATTCATTATCTGATAAGAAGTTTTTAGATTCAATAGAATCTGTTAGGATCTTTATTTCTTGTATGCCATAATTGGGGAAATAGCAAGACTCAATTATGTTATCGTTAAGGTGATGAAAAAGCCTTTGACTCGATATTTTGTAAATGTATCTTGAGATTTGATAAAGTAGATAAAAAATTGAAAGGGATGATTTCTTTTATTATTTTCAAAATAGAATTTAAAGCATGTGACACTGGTTAAATTATTTTGGGGAATTGCACTTTATTTATTGATCATCTCATGTCTAAGGACTCATATATGGTAGCGGTATACATCAAGAGAAATCCTAATTACCAATTCTATACTTTTAAATCTAGTGATCATTTATTTATATTCATTTCATTTATCTTTTGTTTACCCGATATTTCTCTAAAACATAAATTTATTTTCTTTTCTCAATTAATAAGTAGTAGATGTTGATAATTCGTATCCTCGTGGGAACGATACTTTTATTCATCATCTTATTACTTGAATGATTATTGTGCTTGCTAGTGTTTCTAAATTCGCATCAACATGCTTTAGAAACTACCACACATATTTTTTCATGTTCTTTTGCTTTGCATCTTTGGGACCTATTTCAATGTGAGCTGCAAATTAAGACTCATAACTCGACCTTCGCTCCAGCCACTTGGACCTCTGCTCCATAGCCAATTTGCGGCATATTTTCACTCCATTAGGGTGAACTCCTAGGTGGTTTGGGAGAAGGACGTCGTAAATTTAATTAGAATGCCAGAAACTACATACCTGAGGCAATCGTCCCCCAAGGTCCAACTAGGATTTGGTGGGAGCCATCCATACATTAAGTTTAACACGAATGGCTCCTTTTTGGAAGCTTGAGCAGATGATCATGATATATTTTGAGATCTGATATTGGTAATATTATTATTGAATGTGAAGTTGGAGGCTTGGTTGTAAATTAAACATGAAAATATGTCGATATTCTGAGAATATATCCAAACGTCTTGTAGAATAAAATTATATATGTCAAACTTTGAAAAATGTGAAATCATCTTGAAAAGAGGGAATTCGTCGTGCTTAACATCGTAAGAAGAATATACTTATTCTTCTAAAACAGAAGAATATAGCTACTCTCAACTTTTTCAATTTTTCCAACCATATTTTATTTTTAAAAAATTCAATCATATATTATTATATAAATATTTTTGTTATTATAATATTGAACACTAGATATTCATAATAAAATATTTTAAATATAAAATATTATATTTTAAAATTTTATTCTCTTCGAACTAAATGGTACATAAAATAAAAATATATTGACTTTTTAAAAAATATGATATTACATTGTTTTATTCTCATCAATTTTATCTCGCAATCAAACGATGAGAGATGGGTTTCACTTTCCGTCTACATTGAAATTGATTTTGCAGCCCTTGTGTAACTTCATTAAGCGACAGAAGATGGCCCCCCCGGCAGATTAGAGGCAATGGTTGCAAATATCATCATCACGCTGCATTTCTTTCGATCCTAAAGTGGCTACATTATTGTCGGAAGTGCATTCCGACGCTTTTTGAGAGATGATCCTCCTTCTGCATGGTTTATTAATCAATAGAAGATGAGCACTTTCCTTTTGAAAAAAAATAAAGGAAAATGTTTTTTTATTTCATTATTTCAGTTCAAAAGAAAAGAAGGAAGGGAATCGTCGTTTCGTGCCTAATTAATATATTATTACAACTCAAAAACTTTCTATACATGTTTTGCTTCCGTGAGTGCTTCTTGATCGGATTGAAACTTAGCATCAATAGTAAATAGTTGTTTTAATTTCATAGGATTATAACATTCTAGTATTTGAACTGTTAAACTTTAATGTTAACATCGAAGAAAAATAACACTTGAACCAATACCCGTAGCAATAAATGTGATAGATAATAAGTCCTTTTCTTGGGTCAAAAGTCCTTTTCGATAATAAATTTAATAAATGTGATAGATAATAAATTTAATAAATGTGATAGAAAATGTAACAACTCAGATTTTCATTAAATAAATGAATGAATATTTTATTCATTATAATATCTAAAAAAATATTATCTAATATTCGAGATTTATTTAATTTCGAAATTCAAGGAAAATTAGAAAAGATGGTTAATATAAGAAGGAATTTGAGAGGGATTGAATTTAATTGAGCTGTTATGAAAGGAAATTAATTAATCTCGGATTTAATTAAATCTGAAAAATTATGATGTGATAAATTAGTAATGAATGGTCAAGATTGATTCTAAAAGAGTCCAAGGCCTAATAGAATTGATAACTCAAGTCTGCACCTATAAATAGGCATTAAAGGGTGGTTGGAAACTCCTTTTTCTGCCAAACAGAATTCTTTCCACAAGTCCTTTTGTGCATATTTTCAGAGAAAATATTATAGTTGATTTTTCAACCAACTTTATGTACGTAGGGGGAATCCATATGTCGTCGGTTTTTGCGACATGGAACCCTAATCTCTTTTCCTTTGTACAAGGATTCCATTGATATATCGTATGCATAGTTTGGATATTGTAGTGCATAGTTACGATGGTCGGAAAGTTGCATCGGAACGCACTTCTTCGTCGGCGGCAGAACCCGGCCCAGGTTCTACTGTACCCGGCCCGGATTCTACGTAATCCGGACCGAGTTGAACTCGGAACCAGATCGGCTTGTTCAACCCGGCCCGATTCTTGTTGACCCGACCCGGGTTCTTGCTTCAGCTCAACTCGGGTCGCGACGTGATTGATTTGGTGGTGAACCGGCCAACTCTGCCCGGGTTCACTACACATCCGGCCCGGATTTTTCCTGGCCGAGGTGATATCGGTCGTTTTCGAACATGGCTCGGGTTTCACCCGACGCGGTCCGAGTTCTGGGGACAGAAAACGTAAATTGTGTTATTTTAACATAGATAATTGAATAGTTGCTATAATTATTCCTAAATTATTTTGTTAGCAGATCTGACATCAAATTCTTGTTAGATTTGATTTGAAATTTTCTTCATTGTTGCCATATCAGATCCTATTATCCATCATATTATTAATCCAGTAGTTTTTCCCTGATTGAGTCCTTGTCTAACCTAAAGTAAATTGTTAAAGATAGGTCTTTAGGTTAAATAAGATAAAAGATGAAAACTGCTGGGTCTCCATGTTCTTTGATTGTCTCTAAGTCCCCTAGACCATTATTGTTATAGTATTGTATGAGACAGATAGTATACTTAGAGGTTTGAGACGTCATCTTTTAGGGAAGCTATGGTCATGGTCCCCTGCCATCACGAAGTTCTTATTAGCACTATTATTGGAGGACGATTTGCTGTGGTTTGATCTCTCACTGGCCTACATGAAAGAGACATGGAGTTTTCCATAATTGATTGAGCGCTCCCTAATTGAACTGAATTGAATCGAATTGAATGGAATTGAACCTTGGTCATTTGAATTTTGGCGTTGACTGGCTTTGCCTCCGCCTATTGAATAGAATAGGAATTGGTAATTGACCGATGACAACAAACATTGAAAATAGAAAATTATTAAATTGGATAGGTGCCATAGTGATCAGGCATAATTGATAATTGATTGATTGATCCTTTGATCCCTTACCTAATCCCCTTTATTGATTCATGGCCTTATTGATATATTGTTATTATTGAGCTCTTTCATATTGTTCTATCATGTGCTCTATTGATTATTGTTCCAAATTTATTATTAATTTTTTAGCACCATTTATCTATTATTTATTATTATGGTTAGACCCTACGTACTGAATATTTTTATACTCATGGGTTTTTCCCTGCATCTGGATTCATTCAGGTGAGATGATAGAAAATGGTGATGCAGATGGTCAGGCTCAGTGACAGGAATGTTGCACATGGTGTAGGATTTAGTCCTACTAGATTATTGGTTTAGCTTTATTTTCTGCATATTTAGGATGATGGAGTCATGGACATTTCTAGCTCCTTATTTTCCGCATATTGTTAGACGATCTTATTTTCGCATTAATAGAGTTTATTTTTCGCAAAAAATATTTATATTGAATTGCGTAGCGCCTTTGGGACGACTCTGAGCACGTGATAGCCACGTGGGTCTCGGGGCGTTACAAAAGGTATCAGAGCCTAAGGAGAGGCACTTCTTAGATGTCTCTAATAGATAGAGTTGAGTCCATGTGCAACTGTCACGAGCAATCACTGCAGCCATCTGTTGAATCCTATGTTTTGATGATAACAAATTAAATGGACATAAAAGTTACTAATCTATGCTCAAGTGATGATAATGTAGGTGTAGGATTGATATGACCACATTCGCAGAAGAAATCAGCAAATTAAAACCGTAAGAAAAAATTTTCAGACACGACCGGTCGACCGAACCATAAGCGTTGGTCGATCGATATTCAGTGGAAGGAAAGATGAGATTACACCGGTCGTCGTCGAGACTATACCGGTCGATATATCGGTCGACAGTAATTATACCGATCGACGTCGAGATATTACCGATCGATGTATTGGTCGATAGACCGGTCGACCGGATAACTTCAAAAGCCTGAAGAAGCAGCAACGGTCACATAGACCGGTCGACCGGCCTCTCGGTCAAATGAATAGTGACGGCTGGAATTTTTGAGGAGAAAATTGTGAAAATAATTTTGAACGAATTTTCACCTCCTGGAGCCTATAAAAGGAGTGCCAAGGCCTGAAGGAAAAGCATCCAAGTAAGAGAAAGCATTCTATAGCTCATCTCAAGTTTTTGAGCATAAAAGTACAAGTTTCTTTCCTTTTCTTTTCTTAGCCTTGAGTGAGAGAGAAAATTTATGAAAGAAAAGAGTTAGAGGGAAAATTTACTTTTTGATCTAGTGAGATTGAGAGCTTCTTGTATAAGAGGTGTGTCTTGCCTTTTCAGCAAAGAAGAAGGCTTGATTGTGTAAAAGATGATTGTTCTCTCCCTATAAGAAAAGAGGAAGATAGTGAATTTCCGAAGGTATCGAGGTCGAGAAGTCGGAGCGGGGACTGACGGTCTAGAGGTCGAGATGTCAGAGCGGGGACATAGGCCAAAGAGTTGTTGCCGAACCTTGTCATCATATTGTGTCTCACTGAGTTTGATCTTTATCTTTATTTGCTTATGATCGACTTTTTATCGCTCTTTCCGAAAGTGAATTTTGAGAAGATTTTTAATACACCAATTCACCCCTCCCCCCTCTTGGTGCCTTTGATCCTACAATTGGTATCAGAGTCAAGTTGTTCTAGCTTTAAGATTTAAAAATATCTTTAGATCTATGGCATCAAGTGGTTCCAGTTTTTTCGAAGGTCAATCTATTAATCGTCCTCCACTTTTTAATGCATCAAATTTTGCATATTGGAAAATTAGGATGCAAGCCTATGTTTGTTCTATTGATATTGATATGTGGGACATTATTTAAAATGGTTTTGATTTAAGTAAAAAAGTATACCGAAGGAGAAAGACTTTTAGTAAAATTAGATTGGAAAGCTAAAAATATTTTTTATTGTGCTTTGGATCCAACGGAGTTTAATCGGATTGCTAGTTGTGAAAGTGCTAATGATATTTGGAAAAAACTCATTATTACTCATGAAGGAACGGATAAAGTTAAGGAGTCTAGATTAAATATTTTAAATCATCAATATAATTATTTTAAAATGCTTGAAAATGAATCTATTAATGAGATGGTTGTTCGCTTTAATGATATTATAAATGGCTTAGCCTCTTTGGGCGAGCCAAGGACTAATCCCCAAAAAGTGAAAAAATTTCTCAGGTCTCTCTCAACCAAATGGCATATAAAGAGGACGGTGATTGAAGAAAAGGACTTAAACAAGTTGGACTTTGATGATCTTATAGGTTCACTCTTAACCTATGAGATCGGGATCAGGGAGGATGAAGCAAATACTCCAAAAAGAAAAACACTTGTATTGAAAGCAAACAAAGATGAGGAAGATACAAGTGAAGACGATGAGGATCTTGATGAAAAGAAGCTTTCTCTATATGCAAAAAAGTTTGACAAATATCTCAGATTCGCTAAGAAGAAGAAAGGCTACTCCAAGAGAAGATCATTAAGCAAAAGTCAAATAACTTGCTTTGAATGCAAAAAGATTGGACACTACAAAAATGAATGTCCAAATGTGATAAAAAAAGGAGAATGAAGAAAAAGGTTCTCCAAATCACTTGGAATGAAAGTGAAGATGAAGAGAATGACTTCAATACCTCCTCTATTGATGACGAGGAAGTCTACATATGTCTAATGCTAATAGCCATGAGGAAGCCTCTATGTACAATGAAGGTAAATGGTATTTGGATAGTGGATGCTTAAGGCATATGACCGGCGATGCTTCAAATTTCATCAATTTGGAAAAGAAAAATGGAGGAAAAGTCACATTTGGAGACAATAGCAAAGGAAGAATAATTGGTATAGGTAATATTGGTAAAAATGACAAAGTGTATTTAGAAAATATATGGCTTGTTGAAAATTTAAAACATAATCTAATTAGCATAAGTCAACTATGCGATAAAAATTATTTAGTCAAATTTGAAAAGGACAAATGTTTAATACTAAATGAAAACAACAAAGTTTTACACATAAGTTTTAGGTACAACAATGTATATAAAATTGATTTTGATAACTTGAAAAATAAAAAAAGTCTTAGTGTCATGCATGATGACATAAACTTATGGCATAGAAGATTAGGACATGCAAATTATAAATTACTAATTAAACTTTCAAATCATGAATTGGTTAGAGGCTTGCCTAAGATCAAATTTGAGAAAAAATAATGTTTGTGATTCATGTCTAAAAGGCAAACAAATCAAAAGTTCTTTTAAATTAAAAGGAGTTATTAGTACACATAGGGCCTTGAAACTTTTACATCTTGACTTGTTTGGACCTATTGATGTGACAAGCTTAAGAGGAAAAATATATGTATTTGTAATTGTTGATGATTTCTCCCGTTTCACTTGGATAATTTTTCTCGCTAGTAAAGATGAAACGCTAAACATGTTTTCCAAATTTGCAAAAAGAGTTCAAAACGAATTTGAATAAAAGATTTCAAAAATTAGAAGTGACCATGGAGGAGAATTTGAAAATCATAAATTTGAATTATTTTGCGAAGAAAATAGAATTACCCATAATTTTTCCACTCCTAGAACACCTTAACAAAATGGAGTAGTAGAAAGAAAAAATAGAACTATACAAGAAATGGCTAGAATAATTTTAAATGAAAGTAAGTTACCAAAATATTTTTGGATGGAAGCCGTAAACACATCATGCTATGTTTTCAATAGAATTTTACTTAGACCTCTTGAAAAGAAAACATGTTTTGAAATGCTATTTGGTAAGAAACCAAATATCTCCTATTTTAAAGTTTTTTGATGTAAATGTTATATTTTGAATATCAAAGATAAACTAGGCAAATTTGATGATAAATGTGATGATGGTATTTTTCTTGGTTATTCTAGTACAAGTAAATCATATAGAGTGTATAACAAAAGAACATTAGTTGTTGAAGAGTCTATTAATGTTAAATTCAATGAAAACTAATAATTTTTTGAGCAAACAAGCACATGATGATGAAAAAATAGTTGAAGTACAAAGAAAACTTGAAGTTGTGGACATAGAGGAAGCAAAAGCTTACACCCCAAGGGTGGAAGAAATGGAAGTACCTCATAGAGAAGAGAATCAAATCATCCCAAGAAATTGGAGACATACCTCATCACACCCACTTGATCAAGTTATAGGTAATATAAATGAAGGCATAAAAACTAAAAATTCTTTAAAAAATCTATGTGCTTTTTCAGTTTTCCTTGCAAATTTTGAGCCCAATAATATAAACGAAGCATTTGAAGATTCAAATTGGATAAATGTAATGCATGAGGAATTAAATAATTTTGAAAGAAATCAAGTGTGGAAACTTGTAGAAAGATTCACGGACCATCCTATCGTTGGAACCAAATGGGTCTTTCGAAACAAGTTAGATGGAAATGGTGTCATTGTGAGGAACAAGGCTAGATCAGTGGCCAAGGATTACTCACAAATTGAAGGGATTGATTTTGATGAAACTTTTGCTCCTGTTGCTAGACTTGAGGTAATTTGAATGCTTTTGCCTTTTGTTCTATAAAGGTTTTAAACTTTTTCAAATGGATGTTAAATCGGTTTTCTTGAACGGTTTTATAAATGAAGAAGTTTATGTTGAACAACCTCAAGGTTTTGAAAATTCAGATTTTTCCCATCATGTATTTAAACTCTCAAAAGCTCTTTATGGATTGAAACAAGTCCCTCGAGCTTGGTATGAAAGATTAAGTTTGTTTTTAATTGAAAATAGTTTTCAAAAAGGGAAAGTTGACACCACATTATTTTAATAGTACACATTTATGTTGATGATATCGTATATGATTCCACTAATGAATGCCTATGCAAAGAGTTTGAAACTCTTATGCAACAAGAATTTGAAATGAGTCTTGTAGGAGAGCTCACTTTCTTTCTAGGCCTACAAGTAAAACAATCTAAGGAAAGTATTTTTCTCAATCAAGAAAAATATATAAGGAAACTACTCAAAAGATTCGGGATGAATGAATGCAAGTCGAGCACAACTCCTATGAGCACTACTACAAAATTAGATAAAGATGAAAAAGGCAAGTCCACTGATCAAAAAAAGTACAGAGGTATGATTGATAGTTTGCTCTACTTGACGGCATCTAGGCCGGACATAATGTTTAGTGTGTGTTTATGTGCTAGGTTTCAATCCGCCATCAAAGAATCGTACTTAATTGCCATAAAAAAATATTGCGTTATTTAAAGCATACAAGTGAATTAGGCATTTGGTATGATAGAAATTCTCCATTTGAATTGCATGCCTATACCGATGCAGATTTTGTTGAGTGTAAAGTTGATAGAAAAAGTACTAGTGGGATGTGTTGTTTTCTTGATAGTTCTCTCATTTCATGGGCTAGCAAGAAACAAAACTCCATCGGACTTTCTACCGCCGAGGTCGAATATATAGTCGTCGGTAGTTGTTGTGTACAAATACTATGGGTAAAATAACAATTACTTGATTATGGTGTAAATTGTTCAAATATACCCATGAAGTGCGATAACACAAGTGCTATAGAAATGACCAAAAATCTAATTCAACACTCTAGGACAAAACACATTGACTTACGGTATCATTTCATTAGAGAACATGTGTCCCTTAAGAATATTGCCATTGAACATGTGTCCACCGAAGTTCAACTTGCAGACATATTTACAAAACCCTTAAGTGAAGAATGATTTTGCATGCTTAGAAGGGAATTATGAATGATTAACTTTTGATTGCATATTAATTCAAAGTAAAAGTGACTTGGTTATACAATATCACTTTTAACATCAATTGAACATTAAAAGTGTTGCACAACACTTACATTTGTATGATATCTCTGGAATATAATTTTTATGATTTTAAATGATTTTTAATGATTCAAAATTTGAAAAATACAGGGATCGGTGAAGCTACAGAAAGGACCGGTCGACCGACTGGAAGGATCGGTCAAACGCTATAAAGTTCAAATATGCAGACAAACGATCGGTCGACCGATATGATACAACCGGTTGTCCGGTATATTATTGCAACCGGCTGACATCGATCGACTGCTATATGATCTATTTGGAAAAGAAGTGACCAGTCGACCGCGGGGCATGCCGGTCGACCGGTATATGCCAAAATCGCACGATATAAGCAATCGACCGCTCGAAACAGTCAACCAAACCCTCTCTCTTCGCGCGACCGCGGCCCCCTACGACCTGTCCTCCTTCGACAATCGCCGATAGAACTTCGGCCAGCCGCCCTCCGGCGAACCCTGCAACCACCGTCAACTCCAGCGATCAGCCGCATCCGCCGGCCGTCGCCTCCTCGGTCACCTCTCTTTCCCTCTCTTTCTATCTCTGGCCGCTCTCTCCCTTTCTCTCTCTCCGGACAACTCTCCGGCCGACCTCTCTCCGGCCGACCGTCTCTTCGACTTCTCCTCTCTTCGCCTCTCTCCGGGCAAACTCCGGCCAACCGTCCCATCGGCCACATCACTCTCTCTCGGTATCTCTCCTCTCTCACTGTTCTCGGCAACACACCAAACTCCGGCAACCCGTCGTTCGCCGTCGCTGCCCAACCGTCTCCGTTCTCACCTCCATCTCCCTCTTTTCGTCACCTTCAGCTCTTTCCGGATTTCCACCCCTCTTCGTCTCGAAGCACTAGTCCTGTTCTCGGCAGCCCTCTCTCTCTCCACACTCCTTTCGACATTCATCTCAGTTCAGTTTCGACCTTCCATTCACTTCAGACCACCCATGCTCGGATGGTCTTTCAGCGTCATCGTCACTTCCCCGGTTCCAGCGATACCATTCATATCCTCCCATCAGAACCTAAATCGGAACCTGAACCCGAGCCTATCCGACATGGACGAGGCCATAGACGAGGACGTTCCCGTGGACGTACTCGTCAACCATCCTCTCCTGAGTCCACTGAGTTTGATAGTCATCTGTTTGTCACTAGGGACATCTCTGTCAGGTTCGAAACCTTATACGCCTCTCACGAAGTCCGGTGTGCCTATACCATTGATTGGGACGCTCTAAACATTCCAGATATTCAAGAGATGTTAGTAACCATCGGTTGGCTGCCACTTCTCTCCCTCACAGAGCGTGTGTACCCTCGTCTTGTTCGTCATTTTTATGTGAACATGATAATCACTCGAGAGGCCATTATTACATGTCCTTGGCATGCCCATTCGATTTTATCCAGACCATCTATTCCGCATCTTTGGAGTTGCGTGTCCATTATCTGGTCTTTATTCATTTGTCACTCATGGTTGGCCTTCCGACTATCTTCCCATCTCAGATGGCATTCATACCATTTTTGTTGAACAAGATGTCCAATATACTGTCGAAATGGCCTATCGACATCTTCATCCACTGATTAAAATGGCACATCATCTTCTTAGCCGAATGATCACTCCTCGAGCCGGGCACTATACAGAGGTCACTCACTTTGATCTCTTCTTTCTTCACTGTCTCTGTATACGTGATGCCTCATTTCTTCATTTCAGTCATTATGTCTTCTATCACATGAACTACACCTTTCAGAAGATCTCTTCTGCTGCTCATGGATGACACCACTTATATTTTGGTGCTTGAATCATGAAGATTTTACTCCACTTTGGTGTCGACATCCCTGATGACGAGGAGTACATTCGGCATCGTCCTACTGACGTCATTGGTTCCGGGACTTTACACCGGAAGGGTCTTAGGTTTAGTGAGCAGGCAGTGCCAGATTCTGACGATAGTGATGATGCCACAGATGGCGAGCCAGCACCGATGGACACTCAAAATGCACCGGAGGGTGGCCCTAGCTTCCCTCCACCATCGGCGCCCACTGAGCATATTGGGCCTTCTCAGCACAGTACTTCAGACTTCCATGGCACCTACGACTTCACGGCTCTTTCACAGCAGGTGGCTGCCATAGACCATCATGTGACACAGATGGACCATTGTGTGACTCAGATAGATCGACGTGTTCGACGGATGGAGCGTGACTCTCGCTACCTTGTTTGGTCGCTACAGGCCTACTATGCATCGTAGGGATTTATTCCGCCCATAGCTCGTGAGGATAACAGTCCCGATGAGAAGTAGTTGGATTGTCTCCCTCTTTGATGATGTCAAAAGGGGGAGAAATCTAGAACGATATTTTGCTCTTATGTGTAGGTTATGTGTTTATGCTATGTGTGTTTTCATTTGTGTCATACACCATTTTGTAATGACTGATGGATGTATTTATTAGTGCATGAACACATGATGGATGTATCATTAACTATGAGACCCTGTTTGGTTACGGAACCGAGCGCGAACCGCAGCCTTATTCGACCATGACGTGACATTTTCCTTTTTATTTTCAAAATTCATTTTCTTTTTTCTTTTTCTTTTCTCTCACACTATATCTTCACTAAAATATATTATTTAATAAATATAAAATTATTTTAATAAGTGGTTAATATAACATTATTTATTACGTATTTTTTCATTAAAAAAATTTAATATTTCATTAAATATAATTAATTTAAAAATGATTTTTTATATTTAAATAATATAATTTATATTAAAAATCTTCCCATAAAAATTTTTTATTTTACAATTTTATTTTTAAATAATAAAATTATACTTCATAATTATAATAATCATTTTTAATTCAAAACCTATTCAAAATTCATCCATCACGTCTACTTTTTTCCATCACATCAATCACCTTATTCCTCATCATCAAATTTCACTCCAACCAAACACACCCTGAACTAATCTGTCAATTCAATTATGCACGAGGAACTTAAGAAGAAACACGATTCTCAAACGACTCCTGAATGTAATGTGATGACTTTTTCTTCATAATGAAATGCCCTTAGGCTTCAACGTTTTTTTATTCACTTTCCTTCTCGCCATATGTTCCTATTATCCCAAGGAATTATGAAAATATAAATATAATTGATTTAGGGGGAGAGAAAGTAAAATATGCATAAATGTAGGGGGAGTTTGTCCATTACTTTCTATGTAAAACTTACATTTCATTTTCTTTCCTTCTTCTTCTTATCGTCCAATTAATTTGCCATCATAAAAAGGGGGAGATTGTTGAATCCTATGTTTTGATGATAATAAATTAAATGGACATAAAAGTTACTAATCTATGCTCAAGTGATGATAATGCAGGTGTAGGATTGATATGACCACATTCGCAGAAGAAATCGGCAAATTAAAACCGTAAGAAAAAATTTTCAGACCCGACCGGTCGACCGACCATAAGCACCGGTCGATTGATATTCAGTGGAAGGAAAGATGAGATTACATCGGTCTACGTCGAGACTATACCGGTCGATATACGGTTGATAGCAATTATACCGGTCGACGTCGAGATATTACCGATCGATGTATCGATCGATAGATCGGTCGACCGAACAACTGCAAAAGCCTGAAGAAGCAGCAACGGTCACATAGACCGGTCGACCGTTCCGTCCGAGTGGTCGACCGTTCCGTCCGAGTGGTCGACCGGCCTCTCGGTCAAATGAACAGTAATGGCTGGAATTTTTTAGGAGAAAATTGTGGAAATAATTTTGAACGAATTTTCACCTTCTGGAGCCTATAAAAGAAGTGCCAAGGCCTGAAGGAAAAGCATCCAAGCAAGAGAAAGCATTCTATAGCTCCTCTCAAGTTTTTAGCATAAAAGTGTAAGTTTCTTTCCTTTTCTTTTCTTAGCCTTGAGTGAGAGAGAAAATTTGTGAAAGAAAAGAGTTAGAGAAAAAATTTACTTTTTGATCTAGTGAGATTGAGAGCTCCTTGTATAAGAGGTGTGCCTTGCCTCTTGAGCAAAGAAGAAGACTTGATTGTGTAAAAGAGGGTTGTTCTCTCCCTAAAAGAAAAGAGAAAGATAGTGAATCTCCGACGGTCTCGAGGTCGAGAAGTCGGAGCGGGGACGTAGGCCAAAGAGTTGTGACCGAACCTCGTCATCATATTGTGTCTCACTGAGTTTGATCTTTATCTTTCTCTTTATCTTTATTTGCTTGTGATCAGCTTTTTATCGCTCTTTCCGAAAGTGAATTTTGAAAAGATTTTTTAATACACCAATTCACCCCCCCCCCCCCCCCTCTTGGTGCCTTTGATCCTACACCATCAAGTAGGGTCAAGTAGTATTATATTGTTATATGGATTATGGAGCTCACACTAATAGAATTGTTATTGCTATTGTTATGTTGGAGCAGCTGCTATGACCTTTTAGGATCATGTCCCACGGACCCCCAGGAGTGGATCGCAACGGGCCCTCCAGCAGGCCCAAGCCTCACAAGCTAGTGAGCGACAGATCCAAGGCCCTCAGATCAATGGACATTAGGAGGAACAGTTGAGGCAGGGGTCTGTGCCTCATGGACCTCACTCTGCTCACACTGCGTACTCTCACCCCAGGAGTTACGCATGGCAACCTGCTCAGGATCGGAAGGATACAGTTGAAAGGTTCCTGAAGTTGCAGCCTCCTCAATTTGATGGGAAGGGCGACTTTGAGGATGCTGAGAGCTGAATCGAGGAGATTGAATAGATTTTCCTCGAAATAGACTACGGTGAGGACCTGCAAACTGATTTACGCTAGTCATAAGCTGAAGGATGAAGTCAGAGAATGGTGGAACGCCGCTAAGCTGACAATGTTCTCAGGCCAGGATCATGTCTCCTGAAAGGACTTTAAGAAGGCCTTCAGAAATAGATTCATCCCTGCCTATGAGAGGGGCAGGAGGCAAAAGGAGTATCTCACGTTGTAGTAGGGCAACTTGACTATTAAGCAGTACCTGACCAAGTTCCTGAACTTGAAAAGGTACTCTACCCTGCAACAAAAGGAATCAGATCGCGTGAAGCGCTGGGTGGATGGCTTGAAGTCCAGCCTCAGGGAAAGAGTTAAAGGAGGGAACTGTCAGACCCTCCAATTTGTTGAAAAGTTTGCCATATATCTGAAGGATGATGATTAAGCAGGAGCCCAATAGCAACACCAGGCACCTGCAAATCAGCTACAACACCAGAATCGTAATAGAGATCGCAGGCATGGCGGCAGACGTAACAACCGTCATCGCAATGACCGAAATAGAGGCAGACCCTATCCCGAGAGGAGGGAGCAGCAGAAGGCCTGTGACTTTTGCCATCGATTTCATCCCGGTGAGTGCTACCAAAAGACGGCGCATGTCTGAATTGTGGCAAGGTGGGACACTTCGCTCGAGAGTGTAAGGAACCAAGGCACGCTGCACCACCTCCTCAGCGCAATGATGGGCCACCGAAGATGGTGCAAGGCCGAGTCTACAACGTGCGGCCTACTAACGAGAAGAGAGCAAATGACACCATCCGCTTAAAGATGATGGTGTTCATGCTAATATATTATTTGATTCAGGAGCTACACACTCCTTTATTTCGGAGCAATTCGCTCCATTATTGAGTATGAAGCCACAAGCAACGGGATTCCCACTCGACATCGTCACACCTTTGGGGTCCATCGTCACCCAAAAATACATACCTCAGGTGTTAGTCGAAGTGGATGGCAAGAACTTCTCGACAAACCTAATCGTCATTCCGATCAGGGGATTACGACGTGGTGTTGGGCATGGACTGATTGTCCTACCATGATGCTTACTTACACTGCCGAGCAAAGAAGATCGTGATCGGAGCAACAGAAGAACCTCAGACTATTGTCAGAGGCACGCCACTAAAGCAGTGTAAGGTCCTGGTATCAGCTATCAATGCCCAGAAGCTACTGAAGAAAGGATGCCGATGATTCTTGGCAAGCGTAGTTAAGACGGTCCAGACTGAGATAGATCGAGATAGCATCGAGGTGGTGAAATAATTTTCGGATGTTTTTCTGGATGATGTTTCGGGACTACTACCACGAGAGAGATCGACTTTCACATCGACTTGGTGCCGGGTACTGCACCCATATCAAAGGCACCATATAGAATGACTCCAGCAGAAATGCTGGAATTGAAGACCCAAATCCAAGAGTTGTTGGATAAGGGATTCATCCGACCGAGTGTCTCCCCATGGGGCGCTCTAGTATTGTTTGTGAAGAAGAAGGACGGATCTATGCGACTGTGCATAGACTATCAGATGTTAAACAAGATCACCATAAAGAATAAGTACCTACTACCGAGAATTGATGACCTGTTCGACCAATTGTCTTCGGCAAAAGTGTTTTTGAAGATCGACTTGCGAAGTGGTTACCATCAGCTTAGGATAGCTGATGATGATGTGCCGAAGACAGCATTCATGACAAGATATGGCCACTACGAGTTCTTAGTGATGTCATTTGGGCTGACCAATGCCCCGACAGTCTTTATGGATTTGATGAACCGGGTGTTCAGGCCATATTTGGACAAGTTCGTGATTGTCTTCATCGACGATATCTTGATTTATTCGTCGAGTTCAGAGGAACATGAGGAGCATCTACGAGTCGTGCTGTAGACTCTCTGAGAGCACAAACTGTACGTCAAATTTTCGAAGTGTGAATTTTGGTTAGAAGAGATAATATTCCTTGAAGATAATCATCAGCAAGGATGGGATATCAATGGATCATGCCAAGGTGGAAGCAGTTGCCAACTGGGAGCAACCAAAGAACGTATCAGAGATCAGGAGTTTCCTCGGGCTGGCAGGATACTACCGGAGATTTATACAAGACTTCTCCAAGATCGTGTCGCCACTAACGAACCTCACAAAGAAAGACGTTAAATATAAGTGTCACGGAAGTGTGAAGACAGCTTCCAAGAGTTAAAGAAAAGATTGACGACGGCGTTTATTCTGACCATACCTTTAGGCCAAGGAGGTTATGTGATATACAGCGACGCATGTGGCACCGGCTTTGGGTGTGTCTTGATGCAGCATGGAAAGGTCATCGCCTACGCATCAAGGCAATTGAAGAAACACGAGAAGAACTACCCAACGCACGATCTCGAATTAGCAGCGATAGTCTTTGCCCTCAAGATTTGGAGGCACTACCTCTATGGTGAAGAGTTCGAGATTTTCACGGATCACAAAAGTCTAAAGTATATCTTTTCTCAACGTGATCTGCACATGCGTCAGAGGAAATGGATAGAATTCCTAAAAGATTACGAGTTTTCCATCAGCTACCACCCGAGAAATGCAAACTCGGTCGCTGACGCACTTAGCAGGAAGTGGGTAGGATCACTCGCATGCCTGAGAGTGAGTCGCTGGAATATGGTCGATTGTATTATACAGACCAGTCCAGTGACCAGTAGTGATGGTGTACGAATTATGACACACCTCGGCATGCAACCCGAATTGATGTTAAAGATTGAGAAGGCACAACAGAATGACAATGAGTACGACCACCTACTCAGGTTGTGCGAAAAGATTCCTGACGACTTTATGATCTCAGATGGAGTCGTCAGATACAAGGGACGTTTGTGGGTCCCTGACCATGATGGACTAAGAAGACAGATGCTTGATGAATGCCACAAATCGAAATTTGCCATTCATCCCGGAAGCACGAAAATGTATAAGGATTTGCAACGGACCTTCTGGTGGAACAATATGAAGAAGGACATAGCAGAGTATGTTGCAAAGTGCATAGTATGCCAACAAGTGAAGGTTGAGCATCAAAGGCCATATGGAGTACTGCAGGAACTTGAAATCCCACAATGGAAATGAGAAAAGATAACGATGGACTTTATTACAGGGCTTCCAAGAACACAGTAGGGCCACGATGCGATATGGGTAGTGGTGGACCGATTTAGCAAAGCGGCCCACTTCATCCCCATCAAATGGAAGCAATCCGTCGAAAGCCTGATAGACATTTATATTAAGGAGGTTATCCGACTACATGGAGTGCCAGTCTCCATTGTGTCGAATAGAGATCCGCCATTTACGGTGAAATTCTGGCGGAGCATCCAGAGTACTTTTGGAATGAAATTGAATTTCAGCACAGCGTTCCATCCTCAGACAGACAGGCAATCTAAGCGCACCATACAGACATTGAAAGATATGCTCCGAGCATGTGCTTCGGACTGGAGTAGCAGTTGGGACACTCACCTCCCACTGATTGAGTTCGCATATAATAACAACCACCACTCTAGTATTGGGATGGCACCCTTTGCTGCCATGTATGGAAGACCATGCCGCTCCCCTATCTGTTGGAGTGAGGTAGGAGGATGACAGTTCTTGTCAGAGAAAATGTTGAAGCAAACAATGGAGGATGCTGAAAAGGTTCATCTCATTAGAGAAAGATTGAAAGCAGCATTCACCAGACAGAAGACTTATGCTGACAAAAAACGAAGAGAACAGATCTTCAATGTTGGAGATCGTGTGATGCTGAAAGTCTCCCCGATGAAGGGAGTAATGAGATTAAGCAAAAAGGACAAGTTGAGCCCTAGGTATGTTGGTCCATTTGAGATACTTGTATTGATTGGAGATGCAGCCTGTAGGTTGACGCTACTGCCATCATATGGACACGTGCATAATGTCTTCCACATGTCGATGTTGCGCAAATATCAGCATGATGATGCAAATATAATGAATATGGAAGAACCAAACTTGAATGTGGACCTGACATATGTAGAATAGCCTGTAGAGATATTGAAGTACCAGACATTTGAAGAATAAGATGGTACCTATGGTGAAAGTGACATGGACACATCATAGAGATGAAGATGCTATATGGGAATTGGAAGATGAAATGAGAAAGAATTTTTCAGAATTGTTTAATAGATTGATGTAATTTCTTTTAAGCAAATTCGAGGATGAATTTATTTTTAAGGAGGTTATGATGTAACAACCCAGATTTTCGTTAAATAAATGAATGAATATTTTGTTCATTTATAATATCTGGAAAATCATTATCTAATATTCGAGAATTATTTAATTTCGAAATTCAAGAAAAATTGGAATAGATGGTTAAAGAGATAAGAAGGAATTTGAGGGGATTGGATTTAATTGAGCTGTTATGAAAGGAAATTAATTAATCTCGGATTTAATTAAATCTGAAAAATTATGATGTGATAAATTAGTAATGGATGGCCAAGATTATTTCTAAAAGAGTCCAAGGCCTAATAGAATTGATAACTCAAGTCTCCACCTATAAATAAGCATTAAAGGGTGCTTGGAAACCCCTTTTTCTACCAAACAAAATTTTGCCCACAAGCCCTCTTTTTTCTTTTGTTTGCACGCGAATCGAGGCACCCCCGAGAACATGTGGCGGCTGGTTTCGAAGCCTGCATATAAGAGAAGAAGTTTCATGTGGTGGCCGCGAGTTTCGAAACGAGAGCAGAGAGCAATCGCCGGCCAAAGTTCGATGTTAGTGCAAATTTCTAGAGAAATGATTATAGTTAGTTTTTCAGCCAACTTTAGATACGTAGGGGGAATCCCTATGTCATCGATTTCCGTGACATGGAACCCTAATCTCTTCTCCTTTGTACCAAGATTCTATTGATATATCATATGCATAGTTTGAATATTGTAGGGCATAGTTATGATGGTCGGAAAGTCGCGTCGGAATGCACTTCTCCGTCGGCGACAGAACCTAGCCCGGGTTCTATTGTACCCGGCCCGGATTCTACATAATTCGGACTGAGTTGAACTCGGAACCGGATCGGCTTGTTCAACCCGACCCGGGTTCCTATTGACCCGACCGGGTTCTTGCTTCGGCTCGACTCGGGTCGCGACGTGATTGATTTGGTGGTGAACCGGCCAACTTGCCCTGACCGAGGTGATATCGATCGTTTCCGAACACGGCCCGGGTTTCACCTGACACGAGCCGAGTTCTGGGGACAGAAAACATAAATAGTATTATTTTAAAATAGATAATTGAATAGTTGCTATAATTGTTCCTAAATTGTTTTGTTAGCAGATCTGACCTCATCAAATTCTTGTTAGATTTGATTTTAGATTTTCTTCATTGTTACTATATCAGATTCTGTTATCCATCATATTATTGATCCAGTAGTTTTCTTCTGATTGGGTCCTTGTCTAACCTAAAGTAAATTGTTAAAGATAGGTCTTTAGGTTAAACAAGATAAAAGATGAAAACTGCCGAGTCTCTATGTTCTTCGATTGTCTCTAAGTCCCCTGGGCCATTATTGTTATAGTATTGTATGGGGCAGATAGTGTACCTAGAGGTTTGAGACGTCATCCTTTAGGGAAGCTATGATTATCCTGTGATGGCCATGATCCTTCGCCATCACGAAGCTATTGTTAGCGCTATTATTGGAGGACGACTTGCCGTGATTTGATCTCCCACTGGCTTACATGAAAGAGACATGGAGTTTTTCATAATTGGTTGAACGCTCCCTAATTGAACTGAATTTCGAATTGAATGGAATTGAACCTTGGTCATTTGGATTTTGCCGTTGATTGGCTTTGCCTCCGCCTATTAAATAGAATAGGAATTGGTAATTGACCGATGACAATAAACATTGATAATAGAAAATTATTAAATTGAATATGTGCCATAGTGATCAGGCATAATTGATAATTGATTGATTGATCCATTGATCCCTTACCTGATCCCCTTTATTGATTCATGGCCTTATTGATATATTGTTATTATTGAGCTCTTTCATATTGTCCTATCATGTGCTCTATTGATTATTGTTCCTAATTGATTATTGATTTTTTAGCACCATTTATCTATTCTTTATTATTATGATTAGACCCCACTTACTGAATATTTTTATACTCATGAGTTTTCCCCTGCATCTGGATTCATGCAGGTGAGATAATAGAAAATGGTGATGCAGATGGTCAGACTCAGTGATAGGGATGTTGCACATGTGTAGGATTTAATCCTACTAGATTATTGATTTAGCTTTTATTTTTTGCATATTTAGGATGATGGAGTCATGGACATTTCCAGCTAGTTGATATTATATTGTTAGATGATCTTATTTTCGTATTAATAAAGTTTATTTTCCGTAAAAATTATTTATATAAAATTATGTAACGTCTTTGGGACGACTCTGAGCACGTGATAGTCACGAGATCAGTCTCGAAGCGTTAGAAATAATAAGTTTAATAAATGTGATAGTTTAATTTTCTATAGGATTGGAACAAAAGTCTTTGAATCAATTATTACGAATAGCCATTTTCTAAGCTAATAGTCCTCTCGTGGGAAGAAATAGTTTAGACAAATTGATTGCATAAGTGGCGTCATGTTCTTTGGATTTGGTCAGACTCGGTGTCTTATTGGAATTTGGTTTTTAAGACTACCAAATGACAAGCTTATATGTATGCATAGTATATAGGCATAGACGTTATTTTATCCAACTACTTGTCAATATAAAAGAAAATATCGGGAACATTGTAACAAATAAAATTTCATTTATAATAATATTCGCATCATTATTTTTTTCTTCAAATATTCATAGTTTGTTAACTAATCCGTTAAACGAATTATTATTCCCATCAAACTCAGTCGGAGGTTTAATTTGGCATCAATGAAAAATGGTCTCAATCTTTGATTGTCAACTCAGTCAATAATTGGAGCCTGGCTTCCTTCTGCTTTAGAGAAAACAACCTCTCTCTCTCTCTCTCTCTCTCTCTCTCTCTCTCTCTCTCTCTCTCTCTCTCTCTCTCTCTCTCTCTCTCTCTCTCTCTCTGCTATGACTAGATTGTGCGTCGTATATTGGATTCTGCTTTCCTTACCCCACGGCAAAGAGGTAATTGGATGTGGTCATCTTTTTTGCATCATTCTCTCACTGTCATGCAACAAGTTGCAAGGAAACTGAGTGGAAAGTGGGGGAGAGAGACAGAATGATTCGTAGATAGTGCGCAGATTTTTGACATTTCATTGAGATAACCCATGGATTGGTTGGTTGGTTGTGATGATGCTCAACCCTTTCTCCTTTTTTTCACTTTTTTGGTTCTTTCTCTTTCTTGCCCATGAGCTCAATTATTTAGAAGCAAATTTCTGATGCGTCCCATTATCTGAGTGTCTGGTGGAGTCACGTACCTGAGTTGGTCAACTGTTCCGGAAATCAGATGAGCAATAACAACAACAAAACTTTATCCCACTAGGTGGAGTCGACTACATGGATCATACGACGTCATTCCGTTCTATTAGTAACTAATTCGTTGATTTATGTTCATAAGATTCGACAAAATTTTACGCTGACTGTTCCAGAAATCAAATGAGCACTGCGACAAAATCTTGTCAGGTATCAGGGTGGGTAAATTGCAACATTTAGCTCTGAAAATAATTCAAATTGTTTAATACACAAGTGTTTGGTAGTCATGTCGTAGGATTATATATTTTTAAGCTGTATTTGCATAGTGGCATCCATTCTCATTCTATTTTCCATTATATTATGGCAGAATGCTACAGATTCCTTATTAGAAAACTATAAAATAAATTTGAAACCACTGCTATTTTGTGGAATCTTGAGTCGTGCAGACAAATCTATCGACGACCTGTTCCTCCAACGTCAAGATTGTTCTTTGCATCCTTGTGGCGATGGACATGAACAGAAATTAAATTTGGCTGCTGTTCCGCAGTTGATAAACATCCTCTGACGAGGCACAGGTGAGAGGTTCTTCTAGCTTTTAATGCTTGCATTTTCGTCTGCGATAAGTTTTTAGCTTTGTACCTAAAAGATTGGAATTGTATTATGAAATTCGAAGAATTTGGAGCCAATCTCTTGTTAGATTAACAAAACACACTATCAACAGCCTACGAACATCGAGATGTTAAAAGGTGTTGAGAATGATTGCTGACTACTGCGTTAGAAAGCATCTTCATCTTAAGGTGTCACTTGTTTGCTTCCCCAATGCTTGCATGAGTACGAACAATTTGGAGAGTTTCATTACCGAAGCAGTTCTGTGCAATTTCACACAGTTTCTGTCTAAATTTCTTGCGTAATTTAGAACGATTTCAGCAGGAAGAAACAAAGTAGTTCTAGTTGTGACTCTGAGTATCAGAAAACAAATCGGAAAGAAAAGATAAAGGAAATGATCAAATTTTCTCTGATTCTATCTGTAAATTAAGACTTGATTTCCCATCTGTTTTAGATACTTCATATTTCGTCTAGTTCGTTTCCTCTATGTTTCAGTTGTTTAGTCGAACAAAAGCTAGAAGCCTAGAATGTGTTCTTTCTCCACTTCCGGCCATGTGATAATTTCTATTTCACAGGGAAATGCTGATAGGCGTGCCTTTTCAGCATATCTGGTTCCTCTTTCTCTGTGTTCTCCCCGTGGCTTTATCTCAAGAAGATGTAACAATTATAGTTAGCGGGTCTGCCACGATAGCCGAGACCGACAACAACTTCATCTGTGCGACCATTGATTGGTGGCCTTCTGATAAGTGCAACTACAATCAATGTCCATGGGGGCAGACTTCTGCCCTCAATCTGGTGAGTTTGCCATGTTGTATTATCTGTGGCAACAATTGAATGATCTTTACATCAGTAAGAGTGAACATTTACGCTTTTGATGGATTGATTAGGACCTAAACCATCCATTCCTGGCTAAAGCTATCAAAGGTATACATACTATTATGCTGGTCTGATCCTAACAGTATCATTTATTTTTTTGTGCCCTTTCTGCCACTTTTTAACTGGCAACACATTGTTCTTCTTTTCTAATCCTCAGCCTTCAGCCCTCTGCGGATAAGAGTGGGGGGTTCTTTGCAAGACCAACTTGTATATGGAATGCCGAATCTGGGGTACCCATGTAATCCTTTCTCCAAGATGCAAGGTGGATTGTTTGGATTTTCCGAAGGGTGCTTGAGCATGGAAAGATGGAACGAGCTCAACCTTCTTTTCCAGAAGTCAGGGTAAAGCTTAGATTATAATTTCTGCTACATTTCTCTTAATGTTGTTTCTCCTTCTTAATTAACTTGATGGTTTTTGCAGACTATATCCAAAAAAATACTCCCTGGTAGACTGCCAGATAGAAGCATTAAAGTCATTAAATTGCCAACGTTGTAGTCAGTCAGTTGTTCTTTTAGAAAGATCGTATTCTTCAAATGATCACAGAAAGAGTTGAGCCTACAATAGATGGGCATTTTCTTCTTGTGCTAATATCACCTGGAAGGCAATTATTGCAACCAGTACGTACATGTAGTTTTCACCATTTATATCAAGTTTCAGACTAGCTATTTGAGTCCTGTGATCTATGCCTATAAAAGTTTGATGATTTTATCAATCAGATGGAAACCTTGATCTTGTTACAAACCAGTAAAGAAGGAATAGGCTCACGGAACAACTTTAGAATTTGGCAACTTCGAAGTTTTGAACCTAAACTTGTGTTAAATATGTTGGTGAACAAAATACTAAATTTCCTTCTAATTCTTATTTTTGAACTAAGTATTGAATTGTGCTGAACTTTTCTTTTTTCTTCTAGTGTTGAAACTTGCAATCAATCCAGTCTTCTGATTGCAGTGCAGTTATCACATTTGGTCTGAATGCACTATATGGAAGACATCATGGGAGAGGTAACATGTGGGAAGGCGACTGGAATTCTAGTAATGTTCGCGACTTCATCGAATACACTGTGACAAATTGATACCCAGTTGATTCATGGGAATTTGGTAATGCCTGATTACACTGATGTGCACTATTTCATAAACATTCATATCTGCTTAACTGGAAGTGCCTGTCATCCATCAGGAAATGAATTGAGCGGGAAAGGAATCATCGCAAGTGTTGCTGCTGATCAATATGCAAAAGATCTAATCGTCCTTAAGTCTGTCCTTAAGGATCTATACAAAAGTTCACACGTGAAACCATTGTTGGTCGCTCCTGGAGGATTTTTTGATCCACAATGGTATGCGCAGCTTCTTGAGGATTCAGGTTCAGATGTTGTCAATGCCGTGACACATCATATGTACAATCTGGGTGCAGGTCAGTTTGGTAGGGCACATGGGTAATATAGGATCTACAACATTCACTGTTATAGAAGATTTCTACAAAACATGATTTCTTCAAGCAAATTGATTTCTATGCATTGATATTTAAATTAGCCAAGCCAAAATATATCATCAACATGTATGACTTAATTAAACCTTGCACCATTTAGATACCATTAGTATTACACTTCATTGACTAGCTTTCTACGATTGTGCTTATTTATTAGTAACAATGCCATAAAATACATCAACTTCTAGAGTACTTTTATCTGGTGGACTGGTTTTTTTTTCCAGAAGTTACCGTCAAGTTAAACTGTTTATTCACTAAAACGCTTCTTGGAAAATCCTTAACCGTATAATGTCACCTTCCATATTGTTCATTTGGATTGTCATCGTGACATTGATTGAATTCTGACATTTAACATTATGGATCTTCTGAATGAAGAAATTTCACTGAAAGGCTGAACTGTGTATTAATTTGACTGCTGACAACTTCTCATCCTCTTACTTTATTCAGGTAGTGATATTCATATTGCAGACACAATCACGAACCCAGAGTCCTTGGGTCAGGCAGCAGATATTTTCAGAAATTTGCAGCTCACAATAGAGAGGCATGGACCATGGGCATCTGCTTGGGTTGGTGAGGCTGGTGGGGCATACAACAGCGGCAGCCGTCTCGTGTCAAATAAATTTCTTAACAGTTTATGGTAATTGTCTGTTCTACCACCATTTCAGAATCAAAACACATTTTCGATACAAAGCTCACTTTATGTTATTTACAGGTATTTGGATCAGCTTGGCATGGCATCAAGATACAACACGAAAACTTACTGCAGGCAGACTCTGATTGGTGCCAACTATGGCCTCCTTGACGGAGATACATTCGTGCCAAATCCAGATTATTACAGGCAAGAACATTTAGTCTAATAACGCATGTTTCACATCATAAAATGCTGCCATTCTAATTGTGGATTGCATGTTACTGTGTATTCACTTGGGCACGAGATGATTCATATGTTTGCATTTGTTATATATTTTCTTCTCCTATGGTAAAGAAAAGGTTCGCTTAAGAATATAAAATCATGTTGCTCTTAACGGTTTAAGCTTTTAGTAATCTCATTTGCATCTATCTTGATGATTACTGGTACAGTGCGCTGTTATGGCATCGACTGATGGGAAAGGGAGTTCTTTCTATTGATATAAGTGGCTCTTCGATGTTGCGAGCTTATGCACATTGTACAAAGAGAAAGGTAAAATTAGCATTGTTACTTCAACCATTGTAAGTCTATTACAATGCAAAACCTCTATCTCAAATGTGTTCAAGTGAACTTGGAATTGTCATTTTTCAACTCCAATGCACAATCTCATTACAAATCAGAATGTTTGTCGTTTGCATCTACCCCAAGCATGCCTGCCTTATTTTTAAAGTTTCTTGAAACAGTTTATAGTATTCTTGACATAGTTTCTGGAAGCCAAAACGAGTCTGCCTACTTTTATTGATTCAAACCTTCTTGCTGCAGGCGGGTGTCACTATACTGTTGATCAACCTGAGCAAATCAACTCGGTTCAGCGTGACGGTAAGAAACGATCTCAATCTTGTTCTTGCCATGGGAGGAGTCCAAGAAAGCTCTTTTGTTCATGGCCTTAAGCGAACAGTATCGTGGATCGGAAAGAAAGCACTAGTAGAGTTGCAAACGAGAGAAGAATACCATCTAACTGCACAGGACGACGACCCACTGAGCCAGACTGTGCTGCTTAATGGGGTTCCTCTTCAGCTTACTGATTCCGGAGATGTCCCAACTCTTGATCCTGTTTATGTTGCAGTCGACTCACCTTTATCGTTGGCTCCATTATCCATTGCTTTCGTGGTCTTTCCCAACTTTGAAGCCAGAGTTTGTGGTCGTTGATTCTTAATTTACAGGGCCTGCAGTTCAAATATTTTTTACCAATTGTATATAAAACTTGATCCAGGCACCACATTTAACTTCTCAATAAGAAAAAGAAAGATTGATGCACCAATTCCTTTGTCAATAGAGTGTACGCAAGAATGCAGATGAATAAGAATGCAATAGTTAATTTGGCTGAAGAGAAAAAGGAAATGATCCTAGATCAAGATGCAACAAATGAACTGGCTAAAAGAATTACCTATACATTTCAATATCTGATGAATCATAACAAATGGCCAGCTCCCATACACTGATGGGGAGCTCTTGTGTAAGTTATCTTAACGTAGCCTCACAAGAGATACAAATCCAAAAAATTATTACCAAACGTAATACTAACAAAAGAAAATAACAAAGGAAGACTCATGTCTATACTCGAGATTGATCCCTTTTTCAGTACACGTAGTATTCTGCCATTTATACCAAAAAGAGTGGTCATTTAAATCGGAACAGGGAGATGCACCCTCCAAAGGAAGCCTAGTCCCCTGGTAATGAAATTTCTTACCACCAAATGAGAGCCAAGGGAAAAAACTGGTCATTCGACTGCATTGACATGTGAAGATATGCTTCATTCTTGCTCAACCTTGAGCTAAGTACATCGATCAGCTGTATGATTGGCCTCAAGTACATGTGCCAAGTATCTGACCTTTATTGTGGTTCCAAGATGTGGCAACTCCTTATGAAGTCATTGGAGTAATTTACATGCTTTGTCCAAAATGGCTGGAGATGTTTATAGCCTATATCAAGCCATGGTTTGCATGGTCCATTGTAATGAATGACAGCAGCCGTCCTCACAGTATCAAGATTTGTCTTCTCTTGGTAACCCAGACCTAGCATGTGCCAGGATGAGACTATAGGATGTATGTAACCTCTGAATGCTATGAGCGCTGGTGGCAATGTTCCAAGCCTCCATAACGTCATGTTTGACTTCAAATTCTGATATCAAATTAGAAAAGAGAGCATTTCATCAAACTATATATTGAACATTTGTGCCATCCAACATCCATAACAGCACCAATGAAAAAAAAAAAGTTAAAACACACAACATATTTGAAGAGGCCGTTGTAAGTTTGCACATTATCGTTAGCTTCATTTTTTTTTCTAATATATGCATTTATCAACCAATTTTATGAACAAAAAATATATTACACATGGATGCCATTAGTCCTAGGAGTGAAATATATTAAAAATCAACTAGAATAATTATTCCATGTAATAAGAATTAAGTCATCAGCTTGTTGGAGTAAGATTGCCATATAGACTGCAGTGTAGGGGGTAAGATTACCTTGACTAACAAGATGAGCTATGAGCTAACTTACCTCCTTCACCCAGTTATGGTATGTTTCTCTGATTGTTGTCTTCCTCCAAGCATTCAAATCAAAAATATTCATCCCATATGCCCATGCACATCCATCTGGATCCAAATTTTTAGCAATGAGGGGATGGGAGAAGTTGAAATATGTCCTGAAGCGCTTAGACATTACCCATCCATCTTCGCCTTTGCAAGTTTCTACAGCCCCATTTACTTTCCCATGAAGATCAATTTCCCATAGCTGTGACAAATCATGCTGAACCACAACATCATCATCAAGAAATACCACCTTGTTGATGTCCGGGAAGAGCTGTTGCAAGTCAAAGAGCAGTGTAAATATTTCTTAGAAATATTTGCAATAAAAAAATAACAGGAGTCGCTCATAGGGAATTATGCAACATTTATGGTTTATCTATTTTTTGTCTTAAAAATGAATTGGTTACAACATTTATTATTGGCACTAGAATTGGCTGCATTGACATTTTCCTGTAATCCTGCTTATCAATTAGTGCATTTCTCATCACAATGGTTGAGAGCATGAGTTCATTTTGATTACCTCAGGTAAGTATATCCGGAGATGGTTAAGAAGAGAAATGTATTTAGGACTTCTGGCCTGGAGCTTTGAGGCAAAAACCCTGGGATTGTCACTCATGTTAGAACTAGAAATGTGATTCCCATGATAGTGATTTCTGACACCTTGATGATTTTCAATAGCTTCAAGAACAGGTACATGTTCTCTTGACAACCACTCAAATTGGTGGACACTTTTCACCTCGATGAGGGCAGGGGAAAGGGGATTCAAAGCAAACCAGGAGTGCATACCAGGATAAGTCTTCTTGTCAGTGATGACATGGAAGACAATCTTTTCAGGACTTAAGGAAGATCTCACAAGTGAAGTTACCACAACTGAGGCTGCCAGGATGTTATCAGAGGCTACAACATAGTGATGGTAAGAATTATCAGATAGCAACGGTAACAATTCCGGAGGCGGCAACTGTTTTCGTGCATGAGCATTGGATGAATACTCATCAGTCAAACGCAAAGAGAGACAATGGATGCCTTTAGGAATAGCAGTTGAGGCAAAATGCTTGTGTAGTTGCTCCGCCAACCTTGACTTCTTTACCTCCTTAATCATATTCTCCATCTGCGTGCAACAGACAGTATGTCTTTACAAAAGGGATACCACGTCATGAAACAAATTACAGAAATTATATAAATGTATATATATAGATAAATCCGATTATAAAGAATATTTTTTAGAGAGAGCAAGTAGATGAGTTAATTTAAAATCCTCAATATGAATCTTCACTAGATGTGGGAAATTCTAAGCATAATACATAAAGCTTTTGCTACGTTAGGCCCTAACAAATCCTCAGGAGAATCATAATTTTACTAAAAGCTTATATATTTTTTGGACCAATTGCAAGGTTTTAGGCTTTTACGTAGCACAATGTTTCATTCATATTAACTATAATAATAGGCAAGAAAGTTAAGTGTTCATGGCAAAATAGAGAACATTAGGGCAACCGAAACTTCCTACTGCTTTTTTATTGTTATCTTTCAGCATAGAACATTCACGATGAAGATACATAGTATCTATACTGCATACCGTTGCCTTGAGCATTACAGCAAATGTCTTGACATCATATTCATTATCTTTCATTTCAGACAGAAACTCAGTAAAGGATTCTGGAAGCTTCTGGTCTATCATAATTTCCTCTGTGTGTACTTCATTAAGCACCTTGTACAAATCTCCCACAAGTCCCTGTTATAGCATAATAAGATTAGTCAAAATAATATGACATCATAAAAGAAGGTAATGTCTGTCATAAATAAAGTGCAGTTAAAGGAAACTCGTACCGTAGAATAATCATTGCTCCTCCCAAGTAGCCTGGGGCCCAGTCGCCTTCCTAAACAATCTAAGAACGACAGGATTAAATCAAATAGTGTGAATTATGTAATTAGCAAAAAAAAGTATGTTTCATGAAACAGATTTTCAAAAATTGCTAAAACACAGTAGTATCTAGTTATACATCACTCTCCTAGAGGAAAAGGAAATCAAATACTTGTCATTGATTTAGTTAGGCATGTTTACTTATGTCACAAGTCGCAACGATTTTATGTAATTTCATAGTCTAACAGCAAAACATTTCATAGACAAATGAAAACAATTATTACACAACCAAGAGATCCTGGACACATTAAAACCCCACAAGAAATATCTTTTAATGCTGACATCAAACTGAATATAGTAGGAGTATGGATATACCAATGCTGAATACCAATGTTCTCAGCAGCCATCGAACAGAAAGAGGACTTGAGCTAGAAAAGCATGGATTAGAATCTTCACTTGAAGGGAATAATGCCTAGATCAAGACCACGAAACACTAGAGAAGAACAAACCAAACGATGCCTAGGACAAAGACAGTTAGCAACCAAATTAAAATCAACAGCGTTGCGTTCCCAAATCAAAATACACAACATCTCAACATCAATTTTGATATCATCGTTTTTTTTTTTCATTTTTCCGAATCACTAAAGATCACTTCTTTTCAACTTTGGATTCATTTGCAGTATTCATCACAAGAAAAGAACACTTATTTTACACACATATGCCGCAATATTGATCAATCCATGATCCACTTTGGCTACCGAAAGTTCCACACAAAAGGAAAAAGAGATGGAATTGATTTGGGAAAACCTACCAAATGATGAGCACTTGTTGACCCCCTCGAGCGTGACGACAGCAGCAACTATGAAGACAAAAGGCAAGAGGAACGCCATGACGAGGAAGCCATGAAAGAGCGTACGGTACGAAACATGACGCGCAGCGACCTTCAACTTCATCAGGTCGAGGAACCCATTGCTGGTCGATATCGTGATGCTTCTCATGCTCGGCGAGAGCCGTATCTGCATCGTCCCCGCAGCAGCAGCAGCCGCCGCTGGTCGTCGCTGCTGCAACCCCCCGGGCTCCTCACCCTCTTCGACTCTGATCAGCTATTCCCTTTTCCAGTCAATTCAGATACATATGGATCGCAGGTGGCAGCGGAAAACGATCACCAGGGGATCGACTGGAAACGAAAAGATGTGATTTCGACGACATCTCCGAACTAGATGTGCATTAAATTTGGCCAAATCGTCTTACTACCTGCTTTCTTTCTCCCAAATGTCTTCAAGCCAGAAGAAGGCATGGAGAGGAACCAAATTGGCTACAATGGAGATCCTGATGGCTCTGTGTAGATTTATTGCTTTGATGCTTTCGTTTGGAATTTGGATCCTGAGTTGAACAAATCTATACAAAATGTGCTTTTTGCCGAAAAAATAAAAGAAAATATTATGCGCGGAGGTAAATATAAGAGAGGGGGGAGAGAGAAGCAATTGATCTGGGGTGCGAGTAGGAGGGAGGAGGAGAGAGAAAGGTGAAATGGGGGAGAGAGAGAGAGAGAGTTTGACCTGAGATGGCTAATTTGTTGCAGCCTTGACAGGCAAAGGGGACCAAGTAGGATCTGGAAAGGGGCGTGGAATAAAAGGATGATTGGGCCATGTCACAACCTACTACCACACCTTAACACGTTTGTAGCAACTACTAGGGGCCTTAAGTACACACGTCTGTAGCCTTGGTTGGTACTTGATGGGGGGGGGGAGTGGAGAGCAACGCAGATGTTTTTGGATTTTCCGTGGAGGTTGCTTTTGAATGGTTCGAGTGCTCTTGATATTTATGAGCTGTTCGGTATGCACGCGACATGCAAAATGTTTCGCTACATTTGAGCTCCAACTATGCAGCCTCCGATACGATGGGATGTTACTTTCCAGCAGGAAGAAGAAATGAGAGGGCTCAATAAGTGTTAATATTTATGCTGATATGTTGTATGTGGAGAGCGGGAGGAGGGCAGCAAGCAGGCAGCTTCAATTCTTCCATGTTACATCCCCCACCCATGAGAGGGCAGTTGCTTCTCTCCCCCTTTCACTTATTTGGTACCTAGAGAACTCACAAGTTGCATTTTTTTATATCAATTTGACAAAGAAGCGTTAAACACAATTTTTTTGTGTGTTTTCAAAACATAATTTGTGTGTGTGTTTTCAATGTTTGATCTCGTGAACTTCTTATCAATATTCAACTAGTTACCCTTTTTTATGTCACAGATGTTTCAAGCATTGCTGTAAAACTGGCCCGGCCCAATCGGTCGATCAGGCGGGACCGGTGTCCGGCCTCTAGAATGGCCTGGTCATCTCAAATCCGGCCTTGAGGTTGACCCGATCAAATCTGGATTTAACCATTCGACCCGTCGGATTTGAATGATCCGGTCGGGTCAAAAAAATAATTATGATAAAAAAAATTTATTGCAGGACACATTGTTAATTGATACTTATATTATTATTTTATTTGACTTATTAAATAATTTCACTTTACTTTATTATATTTTAATTTATTTATTATACATCTTACATGACAATGAGAATATGAGACAATTTTATTCAACATATTCTACTTTTTATTAACATATATTATTCAGTTCGACCATATGGTCCAATCCGGTTCGACCGATTTAATCTAACTCGGCCATCAATCCGGGTAGATGGTGGATCGAGTTTTACAGCATTGGTTTCAAGTGTCTTGGACAACTGTGAATGAAATGCATATAATCCCTTTTTGAACTTTTGTGGCCTTCTACATGTGGCGAAGCTTTCTGAACAATCCCAAAGGGCAAAACATTATTTTCACTTTTCTTTTTGTCAAACGTTAATTTTAGAAGCTTGTGAACGATGCACACCAAAAAAAAACAAAAATAAATTTGTTCTCGGAAACATTGTTTGCCCCGATCAAGTGAGAACAAAATTGTTTGTTACATAATTAATTAATCTTTTACCAAAGAGGAGATTTTTAGATAAACTGATAAATTTTCTTCTTTTAGAAAAAATAAATAAATTCTTTAACCAGTAAATGACCTTTTATTTTTCGGGTTAATGCAGGCATGAATCACTTGGAGGTTCTCTTTTTAACAAAGTAGCGTTTAGGTGGAAGTGGAACAGTAATTTGAACAAAATAATGCTCTAAAAGGATGATTTCAAAAGACACATCCACTTGTGGGCTAGCCTTCCCTTCATTTTTTAAGATTTACTAATATATATAGATATATATATCCTATAACCCTTAATTTGAATATTTTAAATATTTGTGTTATGACATTAAAATATAAATAATAATTTATTGCTGATGAAGCTATGCTCATATTTTAAAAAAATGAACTCTAGATTAACCTGCCAGAAAATGAACTTCATATTACCGTGTTTCCAAGTTTTAACTCACCTTTATAAGGAATTTATAGGCCATCCACTAGTCTTTTGTCAGTTTGGCATCTTTGTCAATAAGGTTTCCGTTTAGCTTGACATCAATCAGAGAACCAATGGTCTACAGACAGGCCATTTGAAGATTTGACTAAGTCTAATACCTCATATTTCCATTAAAGGGCAAATTAGTCTGTTGGGGCCAAACCATAATGACCTCCCCATATAAAGACTCTGTTTGGCTATACTAAAAATAACGTTTCAAGTAGCATTTAGCGATTGAAACGTTATTTTATTTATTTGGTAGCACACATAATTAAGTAGAGTTTAGAGTTTTGAATGAAAAAATTGAAAAGTTACTTCTACTAGTGTTTAACTTTTAGTGTTTAGAGGTTCAAATTTTTTTCTCGATTTTATCCTAATTTAAATGTATTATTTTTTTAATTTATCTTATTATTTTATCACTGTTCAAAAATATTCCTTTTATATTCATATTTAATTAATTACAAAATATTTATTTATTAACAATGGATATAGAAATTAATCTAATAATTAATATTTTTAGATCATGTATAAACTATATAAAATGTATTATAAATATATTTTAATAAAAATTACTTCTGAAATTTTATTTTATTTCTTTGAGATATTAAATAATTATTTATTAAATTTTAATAAAATTTGTATAGCGATTGAATTAAATAATTTATTGTATGCCCAATTATGTCATTTTATACTCATCCGCTAATTCTACCACTAAGTTTATCAAATACATATTTATTAATATCTTAAATGAACCGCTAACCGCTAATCATCAACTGTTATCCACTATCCGTTATTTAAACTACTATCCGCTCGTCAAACCGCTAATTATGCCAAACATAGCCAAAGTCTCATCTTCTCTCATTTTTCTTCATACATTGGCGGCTAGGGTCTGAGGAAGGAGAAAGAAGAGATCATGGAGAAGAAAGAAGAAGAGGAAGAAAGAGGAGGAAGATTCAAAATCAAGGTATGTAAAGGAAACCAAACCCTTCTCTCCTCTCTCGATGATTTTCATGATTGGATTGAAAGTTTGAGGACACCTTGTTCTCATGATGAATTTTGATTGAGGGTTTTTATTTTAGATCTATGCATGATTAGGATTCCATGATTAGATCTATGCCATGTGCAAAGATTTGAATCAGATTTGTTATTAGGTTCCATGTTCTTCCTATTATTCATGATTTGAGGATGAACACTAGATCTGAAAATCTTGAATATTTTTACATGTTTTTTCATGCCCTTTTGATCATAGAATTCTTAGGAAATATGTATGTATTGATTCATAATATTATATATCGATTTCTTAAAGTTTTTGATGAAAAATCGTAAAAAAGTCGAGAGGCGGCGCAGTTTTTCAACGCTCGGTCACGACCGTGACACATCTGTCACGCACGTGATAGAAAGCTTGGAAAACGGCTAAGGCATGGCCTCTGACATCATGCCCTTGACACATCATGTCACAGCCGTGATAGAGAAAGTACGGTCGTGACACTTATAGGCACGGCCGTAACCGAGGGAAGATTTATATTGGGGTTCTGTCATGGTCGTGACGATTATATCACGGTCGTGACCGTGACAGAAACCCATTATAGCATATTAAATGTTATTTTCAAGGCATTATTATTATGTATTATTGTTTGATAATTGTATATGAACTTAGATATATGAAATGCATCGACAGTCGTAACTTGGTTAAAACCTGAAGACTGGGCAACGTAAATGTTTGTTGCTTGAAAAACATAATGAACTCAGTTGTGGATGATGTTATATGTCAACCCTCTATGGCTCTTTATCGAAAATTGTCCGGAATGATCATGACACACATCGGCCACGGTGTGTGCATTCCGATGTCGCCCTCGGGCGAGAGTTCGGAATGACATACATCGATAACGGTGTGTGTATTCTGATGTCGCCCTCGGACGAGAGTCCAAAATGATACATCGGCGATGGTGTGTGCATTTCGATGTCTCACTCGGGAAGAGTCTATAATGATCATTACATTCTAATGTCACCTTCGGGTGAGAGAGGATCATTGTCTCCACGACTTATCTAGCCTACTGAGAGGGCAACAACATAAGTCTCATCTATAAGAAGATACAAAATTAATAGGAAAGGGTCAAGGATCGATGGAATGGAATGATGTCCCACGAAAGTGGAAGTCTAAAAAGGGTTATAAAGCAACCCTGATGAGAGTTATAGAGGCAATGAAATGATAACTCACGAATGTGGAAGTCCGAAAGAGTTATAAAGCAACCCCGATGAGAGTTATGGAGACAATGGTTATGATAAGTGTATCTCACTTATATGCATATGGATTGAATGAATGATATGAATGTTCATATTGTATGTATAATGATGATTACATGTCTTCCATGCAATTACTCATGTGCATGATGATAGAATGATGTTAATGTTCGACACATAGATCATATATTAAGACATGGCATGCATATTGTTACTTCTTTATATAAAAATGATGCATATCATGTAGTATCCTATTTAAAATCATCACATTTCATAGTATGGCATTTACATACTCTAACAGGGAAACTTTGCACCCCGAATCCGTGCAAGTGCATAATGATTGGATGAATGGCGGCTCAGCACATGACAATAAAGACTGCACATTGGTCTAGGAGTCTCAGAGTCCTTATGTTGAGAATCTATTGACTATGTTTTTGAAGAGAAATGTTGGACTATGGTCTTTAAAGGTTTTATCGGTTATCGGTGACGTTTTAAATTCTATAACATTACTTTTGATGTTTCATGAAGTTTTCTGTATTTTATGGAAGGATTCTTTTATCCTATTTAATGATTTATGCTTTCGCTTATTTAATTGAAAATCATATTATTTTATAATTATATGATGGCGAATGGGCTAACACAGTCGAATGACCAAATTATCCTTGATAATTTGAGGGTGAAACTCGGGGTGTTACACTAAGACACTGTTCTCCGAAGTAGAAAAACAACAAAAATAATAATAAGTAAATAAACAGAAGTATGTGTTCATGTTAACTTCTTTGAGGGTTCAAATGCTCATGTTAACTTTCCATTAAGCAAGTTTTAAATATATGGGTGTCATTAGATAAGAGGTTTAGATGCCAAGCTAACGGCCCTCTCTTCACAGCTCCATCTCATTCTCCTTGCCTTTCCTCCATCATCCTTCCTCACAACTCTAGAATGGTCATCATCGTCCCTCATCGTCCTGTCATTAGGGATCTTGGGAGCAGCGCCCACCCCTCATCTGACTCTCGATGACATCCCTATGCGTAATTTTGTCCCCGCATGTCCTATCGACTCCTCCACAGGAACAAGAAGATGATAGTCCCTCTCGGGTGGAATGTCATTGGGTCAATACGACCAGAACAAACGATCAAAATGAAGAATGGATGGCACAATAAAACCAAGGAGCATGCCAAGTTCATCTCCTACATATGTAGCTCGTGATTCTTCTATAGGAGATTGGGCTCGTATCCCACCTCTTGGCCTGTATACAGAAGTCAAACTAATAACTTTCCTCTCGTGTGAAGAATCAAATGTCTGCATTGCCAGAACAAAAGAATCAATGGTCCCCATCATAGAAACACATACATCAAATCAAAGGAACTTGTCTAAATGCCGAATGAAGACTCTTTTTAGCTCAATGCCTCTAGGCACTTAGTTGAACATAGCATGGGATCGCCCTCTCGGGTAAACAAGTTTCTTAAGCCAATTAATATCACAAGGCTCATTGAAATATGATCATGAAGAGTGAGCAATGTAGCATAAACATAAAACAGGAACCGAACAATCTATCTAGCATAAAAATCAAAGATAAAATGAAGAACATAGACATTGCAAGTTTAAGATCCTCTGTCTGGTTAGTTACAAAAAATATTCATGAGTGACACAACACTCCAAGTCATACATAAAAAGCCATTGTTCAGAAAGTTGTTCTCCCAATGAAGATATCTCTGCCTCGATGAAGAAGATGATCCCCTTTTCCTCTCCCAAAAATTGAACCCCAAAAAACAACTCTTCTCTTTTGCCATGTTTGCTTTTGTATCCTTGTCTTCTAGTGCCACCAAAATTAATCAGAGGAAGCTTCTTGCCTGGAGTGAATAAAGCAATTGTCGGCTAGTCTTCTTTTCTCTTGCTATTGATTGTTTGAATTGGCACATTGAAGCAAGCCGGCCACTTCTTTTTCTTTAAAACTTGCCAAGTGATTGGCTGAGGTAGGCACATATATCTTTAGCTGCTGAAAAATGAACTTTTACTTTGGTTGGATTGGAGCTCCTGTAGAAAGATAAGGTGCTGAAGAGGATACAAATCAAGCTCTTTTTAGCAAATAAAAGAAGTTGGATGTGGAGATCAAGTTTCAACATTCGATTATAAAACATGCATCAAAAGTAAAAAATCATAACCATTTATAAATCAAAAGCATGTTGAAACATAGTGAAAATATATGCAAAGTTTGTCCACATCAAACGGCCTCCTCTGCCCACCCATGGTAATGCCTCCTCCCATGCCCATGACAAGTTTCCGCCGCTTCCTGGCCATCCAATTCGGCTCATACACAGCTAGTGGAATTTGCTCCGTTGGAATCGACTAGTCATGTTTCCTGGGTGAATGTGGTGTGGTCATGTCGCTGCCCCTGCCACCGCAGATGCCCCCCATCAGCTTCGCGAGCTTATGATTATGATCACTAATGAAGTTGAAATCCCCAGTGAGGATGTTACTAATCGCGCATATGAGCGGGAGCTTTGCCTCATTGGTCGCCTCTGCCAGAATGATCTATCACTAGATCAACTTGGCAGGAACTACTGAAGCTATGGGGGATCACGCAACCATTAAAATTCACCGACATGGGTAATTCCTTCCTAGTTTTCTCTTTCACTGATATGAGCAAAAAGTTGCAGGCCCTCACGAGAGGTCCATGGAACTTCCTTGGCCACCTCCTCAATGTCACTAATCTTAAGATGTTCTTTCGGTCGAAAAAGGGCCTCCTGTCAGTGTTGGCGTTCTAACTGAACTCCCCAACTGCTATCCTCCGAATTGTGAGTCACTTTGGTACTCCACTGTGTCAGGATGAGGGGGCATACTATGACATTGGTGGAAGTTTCACTAGGGTGCATGTCAAACTGGATCTAGCCAAACTGATGAAGCAGAGCATATGGGTTGACGCATTGAATTTGTAACAAATAAATTTACTAGCAAGTACACTAGTCGTATCAAGTAATAAATTGTAGAGTAGAGTAGAGTATCCATGATGAACTATTTAAATTTAGTCTATCCTAATAATCGATTAAGAGAAAAAAAAAGGTGTTGTGATGTGAAAATAGAAAATAAATATGTAAAAAATAATAAAATAATTTGGTGTTGAGCCTTAGGATTATGAATGGTTAAGAAGAAAAATTAGCTTGTATGCACAATGATGATGATTGAATTAAAAAATAATAACCACATTCCGTTCTTAAGATGGATTAGGATCACAAAACTTAACAATTTCTACGCTGAGTAAATCAGACTACCTTAATTATCGCCACAATTTGATATTGCTGCACTTAGTCAATCTATAACTGAACAAGGTATTTGCAAATTTTAAACTAACGATTATCCAATGCTAGGTATAATTCATTAGACCACGAAAAATCAAGCACACAAGCTGAATTACAATATTTCAGTTATAATTGTGTTAACCATCAATTTAAATATCAATTCTCTGAAAATTATTAAACCCTAATACTAACCACACTAGAATTTATTTGTAGTCTTATCTCATAGCATGATAATCTCATAAAAGAGCATTAAACACCACAATATAATCAAAAGAAATTAAACAACTATGTTAATTCAAATATAATCAACAATTTCATGCAGTTTTCTTAGTAAGATAAATATCACTATTACAGAATAATTAGACATAAAAAGTATGAGTAAAGAGCATTCAAACAATTATTAGAATATTAAATTCTTGCTTTCAATGATCTATGAATCGTTGCAAAACACAAACGATGAGTTGTTTCGTAGTCTTTTTCGAAAAATTCTCTTCAAACTTAAAATTCATCATTAGCAGTAATGTGTGACTCCCAAATCTTGAGCACTACATTTTATATCTCATAGGGTCTCTATTTTTAGCCTCAATTGTCCCAAGGGTTTTCACAAAGTTTCGATTTAATTAGAAGTCTTTTATCTTAATAAAAAATGGATTAGACTTTAATTGAACTTTAAAACCATCTAAAACTTCTTCAAATATGTTTCAAATGATCTCCGAGACTTATGATAAAGTTTGGAGTCGGTATACAATTAAAATTCCCAGCTTCATAACTGTCCAATAACAACCTCATAATGGCCTAAATATGGCATCTCATGTCACACAACATGAATTTCATGGTCCTTGTCTAAATTGAAGTAGAAGTTGTGTTTTGCCCGTAATATTCTGAACATGTCTCATTACTGGGGAAAGATTTTAGTATAAAATTGGATATAGCCTTGTAACAACCCAAACTATTGTGATCGTTATGCTCTATCATGGCCCGTTATATTTATTTTCAGCCTTGAAAACCTTCACTAATTTGTGATTTCTGACTCTATTTTAACTTCGATTTGAGTGTCATTTTCTTCGGTGACTTTGTAGCTTTTTTCTCTTACTTTATCTTCCATAAAATATAAAACTTGGGTAGATTTTCATTATTTATAAATTAAATCAAATATGCTCATAAAAGATGTATGCTATATAAAAATGAATCAAAATGTGATTAAATGCATGGCTAATATATTGTATTTTGCATATATCATGGGTGAAGATGTCAGATCGCGAGAGCCACTTTCAGACTACGAAATATGAGAACGTCCCCCTAATATGTCTTCTTTGTGGCATGACATGGCATTGTTTGACACATTGCTCGCAACACACACATAGTCCAACAAGTGAGGGTCGTTGCGTGCTCATGTATGGACCCTAAGTGCAATCCACTTGACTTCCGTGACATCAAACTACTGCCCCAGTTGGGTGCCCCTGTGCTACCCTTGGCCCCACTTCCCGATGGCCGACAATGAATTCCACCAGTGAACCTGTTCTTGATCTCTATCACTCTCCTGATCGAGCGCTCATGTTGCAATGATCATTTCACGAGTCCCATGGACAACTACATCGCGCAATGGCTATTGACAATGCTATTGTCCTTGACAGCTCTGTTTGTGTTGAGCAACCTCACCTACCTACAACGACTACTGCGACGTCACACCTTAGCCTACAACGGCTACGAACGACGTCACTGTATCCGGTGACATTTTCTATGCCTAGTGAGATCCAAGTGGTGAACACTTCTCTCAACAAACCTATGATCCTGATCCGTCTCTATGCAGGTTTGCCTTGACGACACATGGCCCCACTCATCGCTCGCATTTGTGTTGGAAATCGAGGGACATCCTAATCGTACACCTATCCATCAATCCTCAAATGTGTGTGCCGCTCCAACACACACCCCCCCCCCCACCGCCCACCAACCCACGAGGAGCTCGTCAATAGTCGCACGAGGAAATGGTCCGTCAGATTTAGGCGACTTTTGCCATGTAAACAACCAGGACTCTTCCTCTGACGTATAGGAACTCCCTGACCTCGATCTTCCTCCCTTTGTGCACACTGAGAAGAAGCAGGAACACCTTGGACGACTTCTGAAATTGATGATGGCGCTATGCCCTCGGTCTCGGGCTGGAGGGAAAAACAAAAAAAATCAAGTAAATTTGGCCCATACAAAAGTAAAGCAAAGTCACTTGTTTATTTTGCTTCATAGGATCAGTCCCACATGCCGTTGTTGTTGGGTTGCATCCCTGCGACCGGTAACCTCATCATATGAAACTTATGTTGTGAAACTCTCGAGAAGCGTACCGTAGCAAGGTCAAGGAACAACTCCTCACATTACGACAACATACAGTATCACCTTGGCATTCTAATTCTCATTGAATCCCACACTGATGAACAAAGATCCAAGATGGTCGTCCGACATCTCGGCTCCCAATGGAACGACATCTTCCATGTGGGGTCAGGTGCTTCCGACGGAATCATTGTGGCATGTTAACATCACGCACTCAGGTTACCTCGCTCCATTCCTCACCTCAACTTATGCATGTTATTGTCACTATAAATGATTTCTCTTTTCTTCTTTCCTTTCTTTATGCGAGTACCCCCCCCCCCCCCCTCCTACGTCAATCACTCTTTAAGGACCTTGCGGACTTGGCCATCCCCGATATTTCTTGCAAATGGTGGGTGACTTCAACTACCTTCTATCCCAAGACGATAAGCAGGGAGGGCCCAGCTTAGAGTCTCAAAATCGGTTAGGTTACTTCGGGCTATAATACATTACCAAAGCCTAATGGACCTCTCATCAGTGGAGAAGCCAGAGACACCTCTAAATCCACTCTTGAACATTCTTGTGTTGTTATAAAGAGGGGGTGGAGTGGGCAATCCTGAACCACTACCGAAGTCGCTTCCCGACATTGATGAGATGAACATACCGCTAGAAATAGTACCTACACCCGAGGAGAAGCCACTAGGAGTAGTGGGGTCTCCAAGGTCGTCACCTGACGTGTTGAATTTTGCAATTGCCCTTGAAATCTATGAATGCAACGACACTTCATCTTGACACTACATAAACAAAAATTACTTATAAAGATCAAGTAGTGCCATACGTTCGACTATCTTCGTCATGTAGGTGGCTGCGTCCGGTATAACTTCGCATTGTTTTATTTCTTAACGATTAGCTTGCTCTTCATAAGTTCTAATCGCTCTTCATAAGTTGTAGCCTCTCCCTAGAAGTGACAATTAATTTCTCAAAGTAGTCAATGATCTTCCCCTTCTTCGACCTTGAACTGGATGGCATTGATCTTGAACGGGTCCTCTTGCCAATTGATATGGTTCAAGGTGTTTGAGTGGTAGGGGTATTTGTAGGGGGACTTTGGCTATCTTCATTAAGGTCAATATTATGGAGGCCTTCATCCAATGACACATGGGGACAATCTTGATTCGCATGCACACCGGTAGTCATGTCTATTATGTCATCGGAGCTACCCGATCCATCATGTAATGGGTTCTGTGAGTGGCATGCTCTCCTTTCGATTGCAATTGTGTTAGTGAACAAATAATCGAAGGTCTCGTAGTAAGGTAATTGCTTGTCTTTTCGTAAGTTAAGTCAGCGTTGGCCTATTAATATGATGTTGATATAATGTTAGGAGATGATGAATGTTGCTAAGGCTTTGTATGAAACATTCTTTTTGAATGTTGCACCTGTATGATCCCAAAAGGCACCAAGAGGGGTGGGGTGAGGGGGGGGGAGGTGAATTGGTGTTCAAACAAAAATATCGAATTCACAATAGTCATTGCAGAAGCTTGAAATTGAATCTTAAAATCTTTTAAATCAATGCAATTCATATCACATCAACACCAATATGAGAGGGAGAGAGAGAAAGCAATCACAAAGCACGTGGTGGTTATTGACGAGGTTCGACCACACTTTGGCCTACGTCCCCGCTCCGACTTCTCTACCTCGAGACCGTCGGAGATTCCAATAGAATCTCTTCTTTTATCCCAAATGGGGCAAGGAAGAAAGCCCTTTACACCATCGTCTTTTTTCTACTTCGAGAGGCAAGGCACACATCTCCTCCTAATGAAGCTAATCTTTTCTCTCACTCAAGATGTACGATTTAGAACATCTTTTACACAAAAGCTCTCTCAGTATTTTTTAAAATAAAATGCTTCTCTCTTTCACAATGCTAAGCTCACAAGAGAAGAAAAGAGAAAGAAGAGAAAACTTAAAATGAAAACTTTAAGGAATGATCTTTTTTATAACTTGAAATTTTCTTCAAGGCTTGTATGGATGCTTTTGTTTTTGACTTTGGCACTCCTTTTATAGGCTCTGGTATGTGAAAAATTCATCCTGAAATTGTTCCATAAATTTCTCTTTCAAATTTAACCATTATTGTTTATTTGATTCGAAGGTCGGTCGATCGCACATATAGACCAATCGACTGGTACGACTGGTATGCTTTCTTTTATGAAAAATGTGCCCCTTGGTGAATTCTACATAGTTCGGTCAATCGGTACAGTCTCGTCATTCTATTTGTTGAAATTGAGCATTTTTTGCACTGACCGGTCGACCGGTGTGCCTGATCGATCGACCGATATTCCAGTCGGCAGGTCGATCGCCCTACACTATTTTAAGCATAACTTTTGCATAGTTATTCAAATGAGATGATTTTTTTTATTCTATGGAAAGCTAACAGAATTATCTACAACTTTGATATTTATAATTCATAAATAATCTAATAGGATCATAGTTAATTATTTAATCAAAGTGTAGTACATAAAGTTATCCCTTTTTCTTTAAACTTTTTTAGCATTTTAACTTTAATCTTTCGAAGTTTGTATCATCAAAATATAATTTTATCTATCATTAAAACTTTGATCCAATAGCACCAACAAATTCTTCATGCATCCCAATCCATCCACTTTTGTTCACTAATGTTCGAATGAGGTTTTAGGTTCTTCTCAAAACTTTCAAATGCTGAATTTCTATTTCCTTCCTAGTCATTTTGTTGAAATTTGTCTTGATCCTATTCCATGTTTTCGAGCGAAATGTCCCATTAAGCATGTGATCACTAATGTATTCTTGCATTAGCAAGCCAACAAAAGTGGTTGACACTAGCATACTACATAAGTCCGACCGGGGCAAATGATCTAGGGGTGTTCACGGGTCGGGTTTGACCCGACCCGACCCCGGATCCGACCCGACTCGCCCGATTTTGATCGCGTCGACTCGGGTCGGGTCACCTCATTTTTTAAGGGCGGATCCAATCCAACCCGACCCGGTTCAGGTCAGGTTGGATCGGGTCGGGTAGTCGGGTTACCCGACCACGATTTTTTCTTTTTTTCTTACTTTTATCTATTATTTAATATAAAAATATTGTATAATATTTATTTAAAAAGCATAAAATAACTTATTCAACATTTAAGCATTATTTTACACATTTAAAATATTTTATTTTAATATTTTTATACTTTTTTATACATAATATAAGCTTAAAACTAAAAAAATAAAAAATAAACCGGGTCTTCAGGTCGGGTCGGGTTGACTGGGTCGGGTCGGGTCGTCGGGTTCGCGGGTCGACCCGACGCGCTGAACACCCCTAAAATGATCTACACACCTTTTTCTATGTCCCTTAGTTCCCGTTGCGATCGCCTTGCCCTTTCCTTTATTCATGTCATGTGATGAGAGTGAAATGTTTCCTGACTAAGATAAAAAAAATTATCCATAGTGCAATAAGTGATGTAACGCATTATGACAATGACAACATGATAATGTTGTCATCAGATGGTGGCAATGTATAATGAATATCTTGTTGATCTTTGAGAGACTTAAGTATATGTGATGATCAATCAGATGAGAAAACCATTACTATTCAAGATATTCTAAGAAGGATTGCTAATTAAAGATAGCATTTTTTATTCATCTATCGCTACATATGGATTATCAAACAGTTTTAAGTGGATGGCTTCAATTTTTAATTCAACATAAGGCACAAAACTCAAACTTAGGAAACTATCAATCTTTATGTACTGACATCGAAAGTAAAACTATATAATAGTTTATATGAGATTAAATATGTAAAGTTAGAAACTCTTTCAAACTCCCAATGAAAAAATAACCCTTTCGAACCCTCACCGGAAAAATAAGTGTATATATAGTTTGTTAATTCTCTTCACATATAGCCGAGTGATGCATAAAAAGTTGTAACAAAATAAATCTGCTAGCAAGTGCACTAGTCGATCAAGTAATATAGTAAATAAGAATAAGAGTGTCGAATCCACGAGGAATATTATTAATTTAATATGTAATTTTATAAATTAATAAGAGCGGAAAAACATAGGGTTTTGAAAATAGGTTTTGTAATTATAAAATAAAATAGAGTAAATAAGATAATAATAAGATAGGATGATGGTAGTGAAGTAGGTCTTGGGATGAAAATTGCAAAGGTACACTTGAATGATCCACTATTATAGTAAATAATAATTTTGATTCTTATGACGGATTATGATCACTAAAAATAATGATTTATGCGCAGATTATATAGAAGTATCTTATCTTCTGTAAACTTAAAAGATTTCTAACACTGAGTAAACCCCTTAATTAATAGAAAACTAAGATGCATGAAATTGTAAATCTTAAACTAATAATTATCCAATGCTAGGTATAATTTATTAGACAGTACATAATCAAGTATTACGCTAAATTACAGGATTTCTGTTATGATCGAGTTAACCTACAAATTAAGATTTTATTTTTTGAAAAATATTATGCCCTAAAATTAATCACCACAAAACTTGTTTGTAATCTAAGATTAAAACAAAATATTCTCAAAAAATAACATTAAAAGTCACAATCATAATCAAAAGAATTTGAAAAGATAATTAAATCAATTAATAATAGGGTTCAAACAATTTTCCCATATCAAATAATAATCTCCTAAAATAATAATCCTAAAAATATGGAGTTCATCCTAGAAACGTTGGAGAGATAAACTAAAATCAAAATAATAACGTAGGAAGAATTACACCCAGATAAGGCACGTGCACAAATGGCGAACCACCAGACTTCATATAGGAATGTTGGTCAGCACCCCTTCTTCAACCTTAGGCCGCGCCCTCTCCTCTTGATCGTAGCCTGCAGCGCTCACGACTCTCTATAGAAGAAATTTGAACTTCAAAGCACCCCCTCGAGTTAATGGCTTCCTCCTCTATTTATAGGCACGGACGGTCTTTGTATTGATCATGGCCGTGAATATCGTACGACCAAGTTTAAATGCAGCTGGAAATAAACTTTACGACTTGAGTTATTTACGACTTTATTCACTTTGGCGCCTGATAAAACATTTCTCAGCCGATAAAACTCCATATAAGATAAAGTGTCGCCCAATAATAACTTTGATTCTTCAACTTGGCGCCCAGTCAAACTTCCCTTGGATTTGTTTCACGTCGATAATGCTTCTTGCATTTGATTCGCAGCCAAAAAATAGCTTCAAAGTGGATAAAGTATTGACTTTTGCGTCTATTGATGACAACTTCTCGTCCGGTTAAACTCCATACATGATAAGATAGATCTCGGTCAATGATGGTGTTTTGCTCTCCTCTAATTTTGATTCTCGACCGATAAATCTCCACTTTGATTTATAACAACTTGGCGCCCGATATTTACCCTTTATAATATTTGGCACATGGTGATTGAAGATAATGAATTTGGCGCCTATTATCATATCTGTTTGTTCTTGCAAAGTAATTATAAGAATTAATTAATCCGTCCATAATGGATATATTAAAAGAATTAATAATCAGAATCGATAAATCTGAAATTATGATTATAAATAATTTAAAATGATGCATGCCACGATCAAATTATAAAAAAATTAATTAAATACTAGACTAAAATATATTATATTTTGCATGCATCACCGAGTTGAATCACAACACAAATCCATCAAATGTCAGTGCACAAATTTCTTGCTATGATATTCCATAATTCAATAAGTTTAGCTGAGCAATCAAACTTATGTTGGAAGAAAAGAGAGCTAATTCTCAATTTTACATGTAAATGTTTATATCGTGTCATAATTAAGGGAAAATGAAACAAAGAAAACAAGAAAAATTAAATAATAATATGGAAGCATTGAAATTATGGGGTCCATACAATATGATGCACTGAAAATAAGTTCATAGAAATAAGTTTGACATTGAGTGGAGGGGATTGCTAAGTCCTGTCGTCACCAACAGCAACACGTTGGTCGGCACAAAAGCACAAGTGTTGTTACATATAGGAGAAGAAAACATATTACAGAAGTGTTACCTCATTCACCTATGGTGAAGATCCCGCCTAAAGTGTTACCTCATCCGAATTTGACAAATCTCAGCCTCGATCGAAACCCTATACAAGGAGAAATAGGGTTTGCGAGATGAGTTAAGGAGGAAGTCGCAGGATGCATCAACCTTGAGAAGAGGGGATAACATTACCTAGAAATGATCGGATGAGAATTAACGGTGCGAGAGATCACTTTCTTGCACGAGGACCGGCTGATGACGACGGCAGAAGCAAAGGTGGATCACAACCGAATGGCAAGAGAGGCAGCAACGTGCGAGGAGAAAGGATTTCGAACCGAAAGGGGGAGGAAGATAGTGCGGCGGCTCGAGAGGATAAAGGGGGTTTCGAACAAAAGGGGAGGAAGATAGAACGTAAAGGGTATCGAGTGAAAAGGACAACGAAGGGGTAAGGAAAACAGCGTGACACCTTCATGTGGAACTAGCTGCTTCCAGACTTCTCGTGGAACCAATAACACTAACACTGAAACCAGTCACGTGACGTCCTTATTCTAATTTTTAGTTCTGTCTCCGGACCAGCGACATGAGGCTGTCACATGAGGCCGCATTTGACGAACTCAGTGGAAGGAGGGCTGGTTCACTTTGGTTCCTTTATAAGAACTCGAAAGACTTCTCAATATACAACACTTGGACCATTACATTACCAAGTGCCTAATGCAGTAATGCATGGAATCTCTTGTGTTGGAAATGATGCATCTTCATCGTCTTCAGACGTTGCAGCTTGTGTACACATATGTTGCAGATTTGTGGTGCTGCATTTCTTAGGTTGTAACAGTGCAATGTTGCAGTGTTCATATAGCAGTGTCTGTGCCATTTTACTTTCTATGTAACAGTTTAGTGAGTAGTATAAATAGGTGCCTTAGTATCCAATGTAATGACTTACTTTTGAATAGAATTAGTTTTATTTCCTCTGTTTTTTCTTTTCTTCCTCCTCTTGCTTTCGCACTTTTCTTCTTCCTCTCCGATCAGATTTCCAACGATCCACGGAGGAGCTCATTTCTTGACATGGTATCAGAGGCAAGTGCTTCTCGATCCAACTGAGCTCCTTCATCTTCTTCATCGTCGGGTGACACATCGGCTTCAATGGCCCCTGCGAGTCCAGGCGCGAGATTCTTCATCCTCGTTTTTGGTTTCCTTCGTCAATGATTGGATTCCTATTTTGCATTCTTGTTCTTGGTATTTGTTCGTTACATTCGTCTTCAAGTCATTTTCTATGTTTCCTCTTTGTGTTTCTTGCTCTTCATGGCGTTTATCGGCCATATTACCGGTCGAGCTTGACTCGCCAGATGTTTCAGAGTTTCATCTCCATTTCTTGGTGGTGTTCACCGATTTCGCCGACATTCGTTGGGTTTCACTCCCTTGTCGGACTTTGATCATAGTTTGTCTCCGGTTGTGTTTGGCAGAGATCACCATTATGCGGAGCTTCCTCTCCGATTGCCATTATCAGTGTTTTGTCATCGTTGTTGTCAACGATGTTCTTCGGCTTCATCTGGCATTTTGTCAATGTTCGGCCTTCTTCCGATGTTATCGTCGGTTTTGGAGTTCATCTCCGTTTTATGGTGGTAATCACCGTTTCTCCGGCATGGTCTTCGGTTGTCGATCGGCACCGGTTGTTGGAGCTATTATAGGCATTCGGTCAGCGTTTGCCATTTCTTGTCGGTTATCCAATTTTTATCGCCTCTGGCAAATTCGTTTTCTTCTTCGGCTTCTACTTCTTTGGCATCCTTTCGAAAGTTGTTCGACAGTTTGTCAACTATTGTCGAGCATGCTTCTTCGACTTGGTTCCTATCATCTTCTCTTCTTCTATGATTGATCCGCCGCTGGCGAGCAAGACAAGAGATCGAGCAAGTATTTCCTTCAATCATTCTCACGTGTGTTTTTTTCTTCCTCTCATTTTCGTACCTACCACCAGCATACTCAGATTCATCTTCTACTCTCTTTCATCATTTTTTGTCTCTGTCATTAAGGCAGCTTAGTTTGCTTCTTCTTTGTCCATCTTTGTCTGCTTCATCTCCTTTCACACTACATCTGATCAGACTCTGTATCAACTTGAGATGGTATCTGTTCTTGCCTCTAAAACTTATCATCTACATTCGTGTGTTTGCTACCAATGACATGCTGATAACAGCTGGTTGAGTTCGGATTTCCCGCGAGCAGCACGAGCTGTTCCTGCATCCATGGATTACTTTATTGTCATCGAGCGGAGTTGAGCTGAAGGCTATTGGTTGTTCTATACCCTGCCACTGCTGTCATCTTCTTAGTGGTCGACCAGCAAGTGTACTCTTGGATGGCATCTCTCGTTGATGATGTCATGAGCTGCCTTGCATTGCAGGTGTTCGACGAATTGCACTAGTGGTCTCTACTTTGCAGTCTCCGCAACGATGACCAAGATCTTCAAGTTGCCGCCATCCAAGCTTCTTTCCGGTGTCAACTTGAGGGAGGCTGTTGGAAATGATGCATCTTCGTCATCTTCATCAGAGGAGGACAAGGCAGCAACGCGGCTGTGGCAGTGGCCGTGCGGGCGTCGCGACCGTTCTGGCCCTTCGCCATGGCGATGAGTGCAGGAACAGCGAATCGGGTATGCCAATTTGTCGAACACTCGTAAAGGGATGAAGAACTTTTGTCGAATGCTAGTAAGTCATGGCTGCAATGACTTCAAACACCTTTTATTCACAGATCTTGGATCACCAGGAAACTTTAGGATGAACAAAGGATGTGGTAGATCGGAAATATGGAGAACGAAAGAAAGCAAATGGAGAAAGAAATCAGAAGTGCCTGTTGCAAGTGGATCTGAGAGGAATAACTGCTACATTAGGAGATTCAAGCTGAGTATGCGTCGGTTGCAAGCAGATTGGAAGAGAAGTAGAAGAAACTAATTGAGAAACCATTGAAGCATGATAAATTGGAGGAACAAAAATACCAGAGGACGATCAAACTTTGATACGAAGATATCGGAGGCAATACATCTCCAGATCTCAACAAGTCATCGAGAACGTCGGAAAAACATCGACGAACCGGGTCATTCCATTTCGATCATTGACAACAACGTCGGTTAAAGGCCGATAACGACAACACACCCTCCGACGATAACGTCGGGAAATCAACCGGTGATTATCACCGAGAAATAGAGACCAAAAAATCAAAAAATGAGATGCTGAAAAGGGGAATGACACTGCTGAACAATTTGTCGAACACAACTAGGCAGCAGCTCATTACACAATAAAGAAGATGAAAAACGGAGGAGAAAAGATAACGATCTAAGATCTGTGGACACAAGAAACCATAGAAGCACAGAAGAGAAGAAATGCAGAGGACGAAGGCCGAGAATATTGATGAAACAAATAAGTAAATGACCAAAAAGAAAGGATCGTGCGCTATTGTGACGATCGGAGAAGAAAAATGGATAGTGAAGACGAAAAATAGAGAACAAACTGAGAAAACAGAGAAGACATCGAAATTGGCTCGAAGGAAAGAACGAAGAAGAAAATAGAGAAGTCTCAAACAGATTTGTAGGAGTAGAACAATTCATCGAACACCTCGACTGCAGCCTAAAACAGATTTGCAGACATGAAGGAAAAATAGAGAACGAAAAAACAGGAGAAGAAAAACTGAAATCGATGATTAGATCTGAACAACCAAGAAGATCGAAAGAAAAACTAGCTTCGAACAAACTACGAGTGAATCAAAACGAAGAAGATGAGAGACAAACTGCAGAGGACGCCAAATACCTTATCCTGGGCTTACAGGCGCTATGGCCGGCGAGCAGTCGACGAAGAGGAGCTCGAGACGATCGGAGAGCACCTAGGGCTCTGATACCAAGTCAAGATTTGTGAGCTCCGACGTCGCCGTCGAGAAGTGAACTTGGCTAGAGAAGGTGGAAGAGAGAAAGGGGAAATGCAGAGAAGAAGGAGAAGTAGAAGGAAGAGAAAAGTAATTTTTCTATTCGATACATGCAAAAGCAATCACAGACTGCACCTATTTATACTAACTTTTTTTTTGTGCCGGCTCGGATTTACGGGAGGTCTCTGATGTCCGAAGTTACTAGCATTCGATTAATCCGGAGTCGAAAAGATAAAGCAGCTCGAAACTCAACCCTGCTACTAATTGAGCCAATCACAGTTTATACTAACTAGTACCTGTTACAAAGAGAAATACACGTGTTACAAAGAGAATTAGACCGCGACACACTGCTACATACTACTGCAAACTAAGCTGGAGAGACGGCAACATCCCTGCGATGACGACAAACACCCTGCGCCTCGCCTGCTGCGCAGTGCCATGTCTAACAACTGTAGGAGATGCCTTACGGTGCTGGAGAAGTGCAAGAACATGAAGCATCTGAAGCAGACGCATGCTCAGGTCATCACCATGGGGCTTGCGGAGGACAGCTTCGCCGTGAGCCGGCTCATGGCCTTCTGCTCGGATTCAAACCATGGGAGCCTCGCCCATGCGCAGCTCCTCTACGACAGCGTCCGTGACCCAAGTCTTTGCATCAGGAACACCATGGCCAAGGCCTCCTTGCTGCACGGAAGCTACAACGAAACCGTGCAAGTTTACTGCAAATTACTGCAGGGCGGCGTCTCCCCAGACAATTACACCATCCCTTACGTGTTAAAGGCCTGTTCAAACCTTGAGGACTCACGAGCTGGGGCGCAAGTCCATGGTCATGTTATAAAGCTCGGATTTTGCTTTGATACCTTCGTTTGCAACACATTAGTGTTAATGTACATGGCATGTTGTTTAGCCTGTGAAGCGAGAGAAGTGTTCGATGAAATTCCTCGGAGAAATGCATCGTCCTGGAATGTTATGATTTCTGGTTTCTCGAAACTGGGGAAAGTGGAGGAAGCTCGTGCGATATTTGACACAGTGCCGGTTAAGGATAGGGGGAATTGGGGATCCATGATTTCTGGTTATGTCCAGAATAATTGTTTTAAGGAAGGACTGGCCATGTTTCGGCTAATGCAAGCAGAAGGGCTGGAGCCCGATGAGGGCGTTCTTGTCTCTGCGCTCGCTGCATGTGCACGGCTGGGAGCAATAGACATTGGTTCATGGATTCACCATTATGTCACTCATGCTAGGTTGGATATCAGTGTAAGACTGGGGACAGCTCTTATTGACATGTATTTGAAATCTGGGGATTTGGAATTGGCTAGGAAGCTCTTCGATAGAATTTACATAAGAGACACTGTTTGTTGGAATGTCATGATCTTAGGATTGGCAATGCATGGAGATGGACGAGGAGCACTAGAGATGTTTCACCAAATGCAGGCAGAAGGTTTGAAGCCGGATGATGCCACATTCATTGGGTTGCTGACGGCTTGTAGTCACTCAGGCATGGTAGAAGAAGGCCTCAATATTTTTTATAGTATGGCGAGTTTGTACCAAGTTGCACGCAGGAGCGAACATTTCGGGTGTGTCATCGACTTTCTCAGTCGTGCCGGTCACTTTCGAGAAGCAATGGAGATCATGGAAAGACTGCCAAATTCGACTTGTCCTGCAGAGAAGGCAATCTTCTGGAGGGCCCTGCTCAGTGCATGCTGGAAGCACGGAGAAACAGGGCTAGCAGAAGTTGCAGCATCTCATCTCATGCAATTAGAAGTACACAGCGGAGTATATGTCCTTTTGTCAAATATTTACGATAATCATGGTAAACAGCGTGATGCTTGGAGAATGAGAAGCTGCATGAGAGAGAGAGGGGTGCCTAAGACGCCAGGTTGCAGCTCCATTGAGCTTGGTGGGTCTGTTCATGAGTTTGTAACAGGTGAGCAGATGCATCCAAAGGTGGGTGAAGTCTGCAGCTTACTTGATACAATGAGAGAACAGCTAACCATACTGGAAATCTGAAACTTAAATACACCTCTGCAGTTCAAGAAAGAGGTAAGATTACATTGTCAAACACTGAACAGGTTGCGAGTATCTTCGACGTGCTCATTGCTTGCTTCGAGATGCCCACACCACAGGATAGGAGACAAATTTATTCGGTAAAGTGGTCCATATGAAAATATTGATTCTGGTCACTTGTATCATCTTTCCCTACCTTTAGATATCTTCGTCTTCTTGTCTCTGTTTCTTTGACTAAAGCATCTTCGTTATTGATATGTAAATAGTAGCAGGGTTAGATTAACCCATTATTCATGCACAAATAGTGGTTGATTAATGCAATCCAGGTTTCAATAATATCTATTACTTTTTACTCCTGATTTTGGTGTCATCATTCTGAAAAAAAAAAGCATCAGAAACTGCTGCGTTTCCTCCTCTCTCAGCTCCTAACTAAAATGGCCAGCATGCTATCGTTTATTGTCATTGATTATGTCATTGAGTCATCATGTTAAACATGTTGTTCTTTTTTTCTTTTTTCGTGATTCAGTTCCTCAACAGCTCCACTCATTTATCATAACAAGCTGTATATAAAACTGCGAAATTATTGCTTCACCCAGTGAAAAAAATGGTTTAAGTATTGGTTGTAAATTTCTTTTATCGAAAACATTTTCCATGGATGCCTTAACAAAAATAATTACTTTTTATTTTTCCCCATTTTTAGAAATATTTTTTACTTATTTCTGGTTTAAGTAAAAAGATGAAAAAAAAAAACACAAAAGAAACTAAGTTGGAGACCCGCGTACTAGATGGTTAACCCTAAAATTCCACAATTTCAGTTTTTTTCGCCCTTAAAAACTTTGTATGAGAAAAGATAAAGTTACCAAAAATTTAGAGATGCATCCTTCTAATAAGTATATCTTCTTCCAAAATGTAAATGTTATTGAACAGTATGTTTACATATTCTAGCAATTGAAAATTTTAAATTCTGAGGTCTATAAAGAAAGGGTAGAAGGGAATATAATTTTAACCCCTTTGAATTTGAACTGATAAAATCAAGAATCACAAAGGAAATATAAGAGCATTAAAAAATCAGATATTTTTCAAATTGATTTAAAAAATTTAAAAATTACTCCAAAATCATTCGAAGGAATAACAAGTCGCGCTCTAATTAATTTTTTCGAGGTATTGTTTTAGACTCCTAATTTAACAACAACATTTTAAAATTTTAAATAGTAAAATTTTCAATATAAATATAATTAATATTGTAGATAGAATATAGGCTTTGTTCGAAAAATTTAGCAATTCAATTCGATTAGCGGATAGTAATTCAACTACTACATATCAATTTAATTAGATGATAACGATTAACTATCAGCATATATGTGATTTGTTTATAAATTTAATAAAAAATATTTAGTAAGTATGGCGCTCGAATTAGTGTATACCTAAATAACAATATAATTTATATTTATTCTTATAAGCATCATATTCATAATAGTTAATTTACAATATTTTATTTTGGAAGAGATATTTTTAAAAAAATATTATTTAAATATAGAGAATTGATTATTTTAAAATAAAAATCTTGTTCAAATTTTAAGTAAAAATTGTGATATGTAAAAATAATAAATAAAAATATGAAGTTTAAAAATTAAACAAAATTTTGTATTAAGAAAACGAGGGTATCATAAGAATAAAATGCAAAATTGTTATAGTCTATACTTCTTTCTGGAAGTAGGTTATAACATCTATAAATTATTTTTAAAAAAATATCTATCAAACATTCACAATATCACATGTCAAACAATGCCATAAAAGTAAACATTAAATTTACAAATATATCAAATAAGTTTTTCAAAATATAATATGAGAATATTAAATGATACTAAATTATTATATGCATAATAATAACAAAATGATACCTCATGAATCAATAATAGTATAAATAAAATATCTATGAGTCGATCTTTTAATTTCCTTTTTTTGTGCGTCTCATTTAAATTTCTGGAGCGAGATCGGATAATTCTAAGGATAAAAAAAATGAAGGGAATTAGATTTGTACTGGGGGCGTTTCTCTAGGGATGCATTTGATTAAAGATATCTAATATTATTTGAAATGTAAAGATGTCAAGAAATGTAATTTAAAAAATCATATTTAAGTAAAGTTGAATTTTCATGTTTGTTTTAATTTAATAAAGGAATCACATTCCTCTTCTCTCTCTTTCTTTTTTTCTCTCCCAAGTAATTGGAATGTGAGAAAGACACTATTTATGATGATAATGAAATTTCAGCATTTTATAGGAATGTCATTCCAGCTGGAACGTCACATTCCTATTTACATACATAACCAAACATTAAAATTCATCGTTCCTATCAAAATGCATAGGAATGTAAAAAAGATAGAATGAACCAAACACACCCTAGAAATAATCTTTGTAAATTACCAGATAATATTATATTAAATTATATGGGCCCGTCACATTACTTTGTTCACTTGTAATAATGAGCAATCTGCATTGCCCAAGTAATCCACATTGCTTATGAAGTGGCAATGCATATTACCTATGGGAGGGTAGGCAATCTATATTACCACCTGGGTTGTAATCTTTTTGCTTTCCCCATTTGTCCTTTCTAATTGTATTTAAATAAATTCTAAAATATATTAAATAAATTATAATAATAATTAAATAAAGTATAAAATTAATCAAATAAATACTATAATTATTATGACTATATTATTATCATATTTTAAAATATATTAATTATTTTATAAATTTTAATTTTATAGGTGAGAATATATATTTGTGATTTAAGTTTACGAAGTTAAAAATAATTTATATATTTAAACATAATTCTTTTAATTAGGGGTATATTGGTAAAAACTGTATATTAACTCATAAATTTATATTTTCTTATAAATAATTAATATGGATTGTTAGATAAATTATTTATGCATAATAAATAAGGTAATGTATATTGTTGTACAATCTAACAAGTCACAATTTTTTTAAGAAATGATTTATATTGTTAGATAATGTTAAATAATAATACAGTGAATGCACTTACAAGAAATATCGATTAAAACTTTACACCATGCTCCGTTTTATTTTAATCTGGCAAACCCTAGAAAACATCTCTATTCTTCCTTCATCCGTCAACCATGGCGGCAGGTGGAGTCCCTTCGCAAACACAGCTGCTTTCTCTGTTCCGCGCTCTCCTACGAACGGCCAGATCGTTCAACGATTACAACATCCGCGAGTACGTCAAACGGCGGACGATCGACGGCTTCCGCGAAAACAAGGCGCTCTCCAATCCCTCCTCCATCGCTGCCGCCTTTGCTGACGCCAAATCCCAGCTCGAGGCCGCCAAGCGGCAGGCAGCGGTATACTCCATCTACACTCCAAAGACGAAGAGCGTCATGGAGATCAAGAGCCTGTGAGCGTCAGTCCCTGATCGGACAGACAAGACGAACAGGAGAGATATCCCTAGTCGGACAGAAAAAAGGTGGGATCTTTATTTTTCTAAAAAGAGTCGACTTTGGGAGGGTTTTCTTCTTGAACACATTGGGAGAATTCTCTTTGTGGTGTTAATTATGTTAAATCTCTAGAGTCGATGGACTTAGATTTGAAGTTCCAATTTGATGGCGCTAAAACTTGTTGTCAGTCTCAGCCCACTGAATTTTACAGAGCGAATTTGAGATATAATTGGATAACCGTTGAATAAAATTCTGGACTTTGTTTGGAACACAGCTTTTAGATGGTTTCATGTGCCTGTAATGTTTGTAACTTTCCATTCTATATTTGGTTGTGGAAACTATCTTTTGGCACTCGGAATTGGCATGGTTGTGCATCATAATCTGTGTGTTCAGTCTATTCTTTTGATTCTGTCTACACGCTATTTTGTGATATTTTTTAACGAGGTTGACTTTGTGATTTCGGGAGGATAATGTGAAGCTTTCCAAGTTCAAAGATCAGTACAACTGGTTCCCTATGTTTCTTACCATGAGGCGAAAGCTAAATTAGTTTTCCTCTCTGAAAAGAATGCCAGATCAACCTTGCATAACATAAATGAACTTTCTGTTCATACTTCATTATATCAGAAATGCTTCCTTATATTTTTCTGGAGAGTCGGCAAGTCTTTTAACTGAAACAACTGTGTGCTGAATTCTTTCGACTTGAGTGGTTGCTTGATATCATTGAACGAACTAGATACATATTAATCAACAGCATCCTCATTCCATCCATAGTGTTAGATTTTGTTGTTAACAAAAGATGAAACGTCGTCTTTGTAAAACATTTATTTGTCACCTTTTTGTTCGTAGATGCCATGTAATTTTTATCTTTACAAAGAAAGCCTTGATTGGAATTGGGAGATTAACACATTATGCGCGACCGACAGAGTTCAGAGTTATCTTTTCAGAATGATCCATTGGTATTTTTATCAGATCTGAGAATTTGTATCGTACCGAGAATGTCCAATGGTACTGGTGAACTTGTTACCGTTTGGAGGACGAATAAAACAAATATTTAAAGGGTTCTGAAATATCTAAAGTATATTACACATTCTAGAATTATTACCGTTTCTGAAACGACTCATTCTAGACTTTCTTGTTGTCAATAAACAGAGTTTTGGATGCTGCACGAAGAAAACAAAATGCGTTTTACTTCAGTTCAGAGTAATTTGAAATCCTCGATCCCAAAGCATTTTTATGAGATATAAAAGCGAGATCTTACTTCTTAGAATATTAATGAAAACGTGAGATCATTGTGAAAAAAATATTATAAACCATTTTCAACCTGAAGAGCCTTTGCATCTGGAAGGTGTTGATTGAGCAACTTTGAGGTACATATCCTTCACGCTCGAAAGCCCTTTGTTATAAATGCGTTTTCTTTCTTCTTCATGTGATATCTTTCATGACAATTAATCAGAAAGCTACATCTTTTACTTCAGAAAGATTATTTCCGTGACACCACGAGTTATGTAAAACTGCAAGTACGGGGCACTGCATTAAGTGGCAACACTATTTATGTGTAAACAGTGGGTCAGCAAATTATGGGGAGTACTGAGGACACGCAACATGCATAGTTTTACATGTATGAATATATCCCTCAACATCATCCTATTTATTTACTAGTGAACGAAGAACATTAGAAGGTCCCTCTTTACAATTTCTGCTTCTAGGTATAACCTGGGAATTTTAAAGTTCCTGAGCAGCTAATTAGCATTTTATCTGAAATGCAGAGTTGCTGTAAAAAAAACTACTTTATGGCATTTCAGTAGCTAATTATATCAATGCTTTTTGTATTGTAACTGCATCTGTAAACAAAATGCAGCTCTTATTATGGGTCAAAGAGGCGAGTATTTTGAAGACTGCATTGGATTTGGAGGTCACAGGCAAATTCATCAGAAACATCAGCATTAATTTAATACTTCGATTCAACTTTCGATCAAGAAATGAGTGGTCCAATTCGCTTTATACATTTCTCAACTTTCAATCAACAGATGGGGCCAAATTTGCTTACGTATTTTCAACTTTCAATCAAGAAACAGGTGGCCGCAATTGTTTTATATACAACAAAAAGATTAAATTAATCATGATATATGTAAAAGCAAGTGAACTGCAAGCTATAAATACAGAAGTAAATGAGAAAGCACCAATAGTGGCTTTTGCGTCCTCTCTCTCTCTCTCTCTCTCTCTCTCTCTCTCTCTCTCTCTCTCTCTCTCTCTCTCTCTCTCTCTCTCCCTCCCTCCCTCTCTCCCTCCCTCCCCCCTCCATGGACCATGATCGGCATCCATTACTCAACACACAACAACACATGAATGCATTTTATTACTGAACTCATCAGAAGGAAAAGACTGCCGCCTCATCAGAAGGATAAGCAAGTGCATTGAGTTCCCGTCACCATCTTATTTACTGAACTCATGAACCTCTTCTGAGGGCCACACACACACACAGAGAGAGAGAGAGCAACAAAATTTTGAAACTGAAATAGCAGAGAATTTGCTCCAAAGATTAAAGCATCGCTCACTTAAAAAATCAATTTGACAAATTAAAGAAAAGGATTAAGTAGCTAGCGTCAGAATGATTATACTATATATCAAGAATTAAAATGCGAAACATCCTCCATTGTGATTCCCTTCCCGCACAATGAACAAACAGATGCATGGTTCTTCTTGGGAGATCGAAACCAAGACACCAAGAACAAGGATACAATCCAAGGAACTCATCAAAGAAAGAAAGAAAGAACAAGAGAGGATGAGATATAATCTCTCGCGGAAGTGGAAACTATATATTCCTGTTAAACTAACTACACATTATTATCAGAGAATAAAAGAAATAAAAGATTGAAGCTTCCTACCGAAATTACTACTGACCATGCAAATTCTCCGAATTCCTTCTTCAATTGTGAAGCGGGTTCGGCCCCGTCGGCACGAGCCTCTTCTCCACTCCGTACCTCGGATCGATATCGATCTCCCCACCCTCCTCGAGCGGCGGCGGGCGCAGGCGGCAATGCTGGCACCAAGACTCCGGCGGCGCCCTCCGAAGCGGCCCAGAAGAGGCTCCCGTGATGCGGTGAGGGTGCGACCGGTGGTGGTGGCGCAGGCGGCGATCGCTGACGGTTAGGAACGAGGCTGGTGCTGGTGGTGGTGATGATGGTGCTTCTTCCTGTGTGTTCTGCGACGCGCCGGAGAGACGAACCATCCACGGCGCCGGGGAGAGGAGGACGACGACCAGCGCGAGGGCCCAGAGGCGGGCCGAGGAGAAGGAGCGGTTCATGGCTCCCCGAGGGGCAGCAAGTAACGTGAGATGAGAGCGCAAGGGGGGAGGGGGCGAGAGAGAGAGAGAGAGATGTTAAGGAAGTGTGGTGACGTAAGTGCGGTGGGAGGCTTTAAACGCGGAAGCAGGAGACTCGAGATGGAGTCAATGCGATGGACGCTTGACAAAAAATGCACCGTGCCATTTCGTCGTCCGTCCGTCCGACCAGCTTCGCATCGTACGGCACCCCGCACCGCATGCACGCGTCGCTTCGCCGCCTTTTAGATCCGACGGCTCGGAACGCCTCTAGAATGTCCAAAGGCAATGCGTAAATATCGATGTAACTACCAAAAAAACGATAAGAAATATCTAATCGGTGTAAAAAAAAGGATTAACTGAAAACCTAACAGGGGTTCAATTAGAAGATTGCGATTAGATCCTAAATTTATCCGAATAATTTGAAATTAGTTGGGAAGTAAATGGGACGACTCAGTTATTCCAAATTAATTTATTTTATATGAAAATATTTTAATTAAATTATTAATAATAATTGTAATTAATTAGAAGTTTTTATCTTATTATTTATTACATAAGATCATTTTATATATTATATATTCAAGGAAAATATAATCTAATATATAAATAATATCTTAATAGGAATTAATGAGTGTGACTTTACACATATTTTTTTTTTACTTTTTTAATATATTTCATCATTATAATTTATAGGATGATGGATGATAACAAAAATGTTATTCAAATCATCGACAATAATTATATTCATCATTTTTTAAAAACAAAAATATACATATTTTTATTATTCATAATAAATATAAATTTTTTTATAATTTTTTATGTTATAAAACTATTTTTATAATTCCTTATGTTATGAAAATATTTTTTTATCCTTTAAATTATTAATAAAAACTATAAAAAATATGCATAAATTATTTTTTATCCCGAAATAAGTTTGAGTTCTTTATAATCGACCTAGTTTTATTTCAAATAATCTATCATGCTCAACCGAGATCCCGAATTGAAGAGTGTATATATGTGTTTGTGACCCCATCCCAAGGCTCAGTTTAATTGGGAACAAAACGCAACAACGCATTGTTCTGCTAAATGGGGCGTGTTTCGATCACATGATCTTCGTTCGGAACATTTGAAGGCCAACACGTGACTTTTGGCCAAATGTTTCGGCAAAAACTTTTGAAGTTCTTGTCGAATGTTTTTTTTTACTTTACGTCTTGTCAATCGCAAGTGTTGACTTTTTTCTTTCATCTATTTTTTAATTGTTTTATAGTGTATGTATATATAATTTAGTATATATTAATACATTATTAATCATCTTATAGAATAAAATTATTAAATGTAATTAATTAAAAACTATGAAAATAATTAGTTCTTATAATTAATAAATATTTTATTAATTAAACTATTCAATTATTTTTAAAAATATTACATTATATTTGGACCATAAGATGTATGCAAATTATAATATTAATAATATTTATAAGATTTAATCAAAATAAATAAAAATAATATTAATAATATAATGATTTACATATATTACAATATTTATAACATATTCTTATTTACTATAATTTTATATCTCATAAAATAATAAATTATATTTTTAGCTCTTATTTTTTTTATCAAATACTCATTAGAACTTATTTATCAAATCAATTTTTTAAATTCTCATCAATATATTTTTTCATCCAACTATCAAGACAAACTTTTCTATCAAATTGATTAGTTATTGAAAATTAACTTCTCTCAATATTGTCGTACCCGAACACCGTCCAAAAGAAGAAGTAACCTCGGCACGTAACAATATTCATCACTAGGGACGCTAACAACTCCAACCGTGTAATATTTTGATTTTTATATTTATCTTGATTGGTCATTTGATAAATTATAGATTTTTTTGGAAGATCTGAAAATAAAAGAACATTATCGTTAGATATGAAAGACCAATGCATCATTCGGGGTAGAATTTATCTCAACAAAAATATTAGGGGTTTAATAGTTTGTAACTAAATAAAGTTTAAAAAAATAATGATCATGGTTGTCAGACCCGACCCGGCCTGGCCGATCGGACCGGTCAGATCGGTGTCCGGGGCTTAAAACGGACCGCGGGTCAGTTGAAACCCAGGAAAGGATTTGACCTGGTCAACTCGGTCAAAATCCGGGTTCAACCGACCGATCCGACGGGTTTAACCGACCCGGTAAGATCAATTGTTGAAATGAAAAAAAATTAAAACATATATATATATATATATATATATATATATCTTGAAATTTATATTTTAATATCCTCTTGTCATATATATATATATATATATATATAATTTTTTCACTATTTTTTTATTTATAACTAGAACCTTTTATTTATGTTGGACTTAATTTATGTTACTTTATTATATTATTTAATTTGAATTATTTTATTTTACTTTTTTATACTATATTTTATATTTTTGTTAAATAATATATTATATATTAACAAGATTATAAGAAACTCTTTAACTTATTTTATTCTTTTATTAATTTATATTATCCGATCCGATCTGACCCGTTGATCAATCTGGATTCATAGTCGGGCCGGGTCTTATAACATTTATAATGACAATAATTTTTAATCTGATGCATATATTTTTTGGATTTAACGGATATGCTACCCCACTTTAGCATCCTGCTGCTTAGCTCCAAAACCATTCCATTGAAAGTGGACGGCAGACAAAGGGAGATGCTGCTGAACAACATCAGTTCAAAAGCGGTTTAACACCAGATCAATCGATAAGAGTCATTTGATCTATCTCTTTCTCTCTCCTCTTCTCTCACGATCGCCGGACTACAAGGTGCCCAAGCCCACCATCGTCTCCTACCCAAACTCGTCGATGCCTCACTCCCAAACTCATCAGTGCCAACACCTTTCCTCGCTCTCAAACTCATCAGCGCTAGCAATCTCCTCGTCGCCCACGATCCTTCATGATCTGCTCCTCCTCGCTCCCAGACTCACCGGCATCCGCAACATACTCCTGAGCTCGCCGGTAACCACCTCCTCCTCGCTTCCGAATCGTTATCGCTCTCGAAGTCATCGACGCCCGCGATCTGCTCCTCGCTCCTGAGGCACCAATAGGATCCTCGTAGTTTTTTAAATCGTCGGCGCCCGTGATCTGCTCCTCCTCGCTCCCGAAGCCGTCGGCGCCCGTGATTTGCTACTCCTCGTCACTCTCGAAGTCGCCCAATTCTTCCTCACGACGAGATGGCAATAGTGAAGTGGCGAGATGTCGCGAGATGGCAGTGACGAGGTGTGGCTAGATGGCAGCGGGCCAATGGCGACGCAAGTGCGCGACGACATGGGAGGCGAGTTCAACGATGACTTCAACAGCGATGGCAGTAGCGACGTTGAACCGGCTAGAAACAAAGAAAACAAGATGAACCGGCTTCTGAACCGTGTGGCTTACTAATTTGCCCAGCTCTTCCATCCCACGATCACATATTTAGATAGCAGGATGCTACCCACTTAAGGGTTAAATCCATATTTTTTTAATCCAAAAGATACAACTCGGTATCCCTCCTGTACACCTCCATTTTATCCATACATTAATACAGTGAGTAATTTTTCATGAGTTTCGCAAGTTAAGAAGTGAAAAATAAAATTAAAGTACTATGTAATAATGAAAGATCACTATCTAACAATGTTACTTGACTAAATGATAATGTGGCAAAATAATAATTCAGATAATAATTTAATAAATAACTGTATAGAAATATTAATTTAGAGGAATATCTTTAAATTTATTTAATAAATAACTATAACTTTAGTAATTTTTATCATCAAATTTATTTTATTTCTCATCCTCGCTCAATTAGAATTTTGATAATTACAACATCAATAGTCATGAAAATCATAAGGGCAAAACCTTGATTTAATAAGTGCAACGAGAAATAATCAGCTAAATTCAGCAGAAATATTGCCACAATTTAATTTAATGAAACAAAATAACATCAAATTATATTCAAACGTTTGGAAGAATTTCTGGACGACCAGAATAATTCAGATGGAAGAACAAGATTAATTAATCGCATCCCGTCTTTAGGATTTTTCTTTTTTTTTTCTGGATAGCACTTATATAATATAAGACCAAAAATCAATCCAGCATAACATGCGAGTGGCTGTCTTTTTTTGGCATATAATGCCATGGAAACGATGAACAAGTATCATTGTAGTTCTTCAAACAAGTGACGAACTAAAGCAACCGAATATAGGGATAAGAAACACTCCATCTATGGAGTTGTACGTACGTCGGACAATCAAAACATTAAACGCCTAGACGTAAGTGTCAATGAGGGACTTCCTCATCTCATCGACAATGGCGCTTGGCTGTGATTCTCTCAGCTTGAACACACTCTCAATAACCGAGAGCTCAGTTGCAGTGGTGTCCGACCCGCAGAATGCTGTCCAATCGTTGACAGTCATACCAGCTGCAATCACCTCACTGCCCCGATTTACTGTTCCTGCAACCAGAGGCACTTGGAGAAGGGTTGAAAGTTCGTCAAGATCCTCGATCGATGTATGAGGGTGGACCTGTTTATGGGACATACTTATCAAAATGCATCAAAAGTTTTACTCACATAACCTGAATAAATAAAGCCTATCTAGCTTACCAAGCCCCCTCTGTTCGAAAATGCACAGTAACTTCCAACAAGAATGTTACCAGCAATAGTCTGTCTAAACACTTCAACACCGAGAACATCTGCTATAAGCTCTTCTGTTTCCTATCAAGAAACAACGTAAGAAAATAAAAATAAGCTGCTGAAAAACTAAAGCTAATTAATGAGTGTCGTAAAGCAATATAAGTTGAGCTTCTAAGACAAGGATGGTGAAAACATAACTCAAAATCATGTCATGCTGGCTTCAAGCTAAAACACACATATTTTGACCATTAATGAACACCACAGAATGTAGACAAACGTACTTTGTCAAGATCAGGGTGTGTAAGAGCAACATGGTCATTACAAGCTATGCAATTCCCCAAAGCAGATAATTTTTCCTCTATGCGTTGAACAACCACTTGGTCAGGTAAGCTGTTTCGTAGATGTTGAAGCTCTGATGACAAACAAAAAGAGAGACATCAATAAGACAATAACATGAGGCAAAGATGGGAAGCATGGAGGTCCTTTACTAAAACATCAGTAACGAACAAATCACAGTGCTTAAATTTATCAGAGTAATCGGCAATCAAGAATTATCTTTTCAGTTCCATAGGGTGGTGGATGGGGCTAATACAAGATAGATAAGTTGAAAAATAAAGGGACAATCAATAAGTTTCTACACAAGGCAAACAGTTTCAGTAAGAGTTTACAACCATAAACTTGTCTACAAGCATAATAAGCAAGCAACCTGAAAGTTACAGTAAGAGATCTGACCATAAGAAGCATTTTTTTTAGGTTGACCACAAGCAACATGTAGCTACAATTCATTCATGAGCAACAAACTAGTAACAAATCTACCAAGCATATTTTCATATAGTACACAAATTTCCACAAGAAGGCCCCTGGTTTTGATGACTATGCTCGATTAATTAGGACCAAAGTTCATAAAAGGTTTTGTGGATATTGAAATTACACACTGTTAGAAATACAACAAAAATGAGCAAATGATTTCCAAGTTGAGACGACAACAACAACAACAAAGTCTTATCCCACTAGGTAGGGTCGGCTACATGGATCATACGACGTCATTCCGCTCTATTAGTAACTAACACAATATATTTGTTGATCCATGTTCATGCAATTCGACAAGGTTTTACGTTGACTATCGGGGCCTAACACAACCCTCCTCCTTTATCCGGGCTTGGGACCGGCTATAACTCTCAAGAAAATAAACAGAAATTTTCATATAACAACATAATGCATGAATACTTTGTCAGTTCCTTGCTATACAAGATAATATTTCAGCATTCATTAAAGAAACCGTCTTGGGTTATAACTGTACCTTGGTCAGTGGTTGTGTGTGGTAAGAGAAGTCCCTTTCTATTGCCTATAATGAGCACAAAACGGTGTGAGATAACTGCAATAGGATCTGTATAAATCTCAGAAGAGCACTTACTAACAACCATTACCAGCACAAAGGCGGCCAATTATTCTAGTGCCTCCAATAGATGTCTTGACAACAGGGATATAACCAGCCAACTCAGATTCAAAAACGCTGCAAATTGAGCATTCATTGAGCACAAGCAAGCTATGACGTCAAAATAAGTTAATTTCTACCCAATAAGCTAACCTGTAGAAATTTTCAGATCCTCCAATACCGACCAGGCAGTAGGCATTGGTTAACTTTGAAAAAACACCAATTTCACAATTGTTCTCAAACTGAATTCCTGCATAAATCTCAAAGCTCTTAATCGATAAGATAAAATAAAATAAAACCCCATAGCTAATTAGCCAGCATCTTTAAATATCAAAATTTACACAGAATCATTTCAATTATCTAACCAGTGCGTACATCGTAATGAAATAACACATGGATGGCTCATTAAGGCACAGGCAAGACTATCATTCCAATTTCCAACTCTTTATAAACTATTGAATTACTAATAAGCGGTAAAGAAATATTAACAGAAAGCAAAAGCCGATCAATATATAAGTTTCAACTGGAAAGAAACAAAAATCACATATGCAAGATCTTCCATGATGTTCACTTGATCCTAGAAAATTATAATGATAATTAAACTTACGAGTTGCCATGACGATTCAGCAGCACCAAACCTTAACAACCTGCAAGATCATAATAGTAAAATTATAATACTACCAAAACATCAAATAATAGCTAATACTTGAGATTCACCCACTACTTCAATCTACAAAACAAATGTTACAATCCTAGAGGAACAATAAGCACTACTGATGAAGCGTCCTCGCCCCTTAAGTTGGAGCTTCGTGCCCACACGCGGGCGCTGTTTGCAGCGATGCCCCAGTACCGGCGGGTTGTTGAACCCGCACGGAGCGCTGGGCCAGCGGGCGACTTGCCGCAGCTAGGGGGCCGATGAGAAATCGGAGAAGGGAGAAGAGAAAGCGTACCGAGACGGATGAAGAGATGGGCGGATGAGAGAAATCGGAGACTGCAGCTTAGGGTTTCGACGTTCGGGAGTCTGATTGGAAACGTTGAAATAGATATATGTAGGGTTCGCAGCCGCTTAGCCCGCTTTGACCATTTCATTTATTTTTAGTTCTTCCGTTGAACCGGACGGTTTGCTCAAGCCGACCGGCGGTTTTGGTCTGGTGTAACCTGTTTGGGATTAACAGGTCTCCAAGCAGGAAACTGTTTAATCGGTTCTGGGTCCGAGTCCGAACCGTCGCCAGCTCCGGTCTGATTGGGTGGTAGAAAACACTGCTTCAGTTCGGATTGGTCCGCAAGGCTTTTTTTATTATTATTTTGGATAACTTGGCGAACAAGGACTTTTAATTGGGCCTTAGAGCTCAGCTTAATTAATCGGTGAGAGCCTTATTGTTATCCTTATTTTACAACTAATATTGCTCAAAAATAAGGTGCAAGTGGTTCATATTTCTTAAGAGTTAGAGAAATGGAAAATAAACGAAGAATTATTATAATTAGGATATGATGTTAATAATAGTTTGATAAGATCATTTCATAAATTAATTAAGGAAAAGTAAATTATTTTTTTAATACTGCAGATTAGTTTGCCATTTTGATCCGTCACAAAAAAAGTAATACTTCGAGATTCCTGTGACAGGTACAAAAAGCTATTAGCATGAAACCGAGAATATGACTGCGTTAATTTTAATCCAAAGCAAGTTTTGGATAAGTCACAAGCAACGTCATACGTCCACCTCTGAGATCCGACCCAACCAACAAATAATAATCCAAATTTAATGAGCTCCAAAGTGATCAGTAATTAAAACCTTTTAGACATTTGAATTTATGGAAAATAAGCATTTAACAGATTTTATAAAACACATCAGGTAACGCCCGGCAGAAATCCAAAATAATAATAATAATAATAAAGTTATCAAAAGAGATTTATATTGAGAATTAAATAAGTAAAGAGTCAATCTTATCTTTTAACTCCTGTATATATAAATCTTCCTCTCAAAAAAAAATCTCTTTAAGGTTTTGTTTGACAAATAATTAATGGGAGGGATGAGGTGGAGTGGCGTGGGTGAGTGATGGAGTGGTGAAGTGTTTGTGTCATTAGAAAGTTCATATTAGGATAATAAATTATATAAGATGTGGGGTAGAATAATGAAATTTTATTTGTATAAAAATCATTTATATTCTTCATTATATATTTAAAATATTTATAATCGTTAATTAGGGGTGAGCATGAACGCCTGTGTCGCTCCAAATTTTTTAAATTTTTTTCCGATTCGATAAATAATTGGGTCAAGACCGAATCTCATTTCTTTAAGACCCGATCGGGTTGGGTCGGGACCGAATCCGAGTTTTACGACCTGACCCGGTTGAATATATTATCTTAGTACTAAATTATTTTTAAATAGTGTATTTATGTTTATTTTGAAAAAAAATTATATTTACTAAAAAGTCATTTTTAGCCTTTAAAATAAAAAAATGATAGATAAATATGTATTCATATTAGAAAAAAAGATAATATATCAAAAAGAGAGAGAGGGGAAGAGGGAGAGATGGTTTAATTTGGTAAGAACGTAAATAATTTCATTTGGTAATAAAAAAAGGGAAAGATATTAATTTGGTATAAAATAATATATTCCTTCTCATTCCATCTATTTGGTTAAATAAAAAATGTGGTGTTTAAAGAGTTTAACTATTCCACCCCACTTCTCCTAAGTTAAATGAAAAATATAACCAAACATGATTTAATTAATTTCATTCCCTTATTCCACCTCACCCCTTGTGCGACAATCAAGTATAGAGGACTAAGAACGAAAGGTGATCGAAGTCAACCTGGGGACTATTAGTGCACAAAACGAACAAGAAAAAAATGGCTGAAAAGTAGAAAACTCATGCAGAGGTAGGTGGATTGTTAGAACAATCTTTGAATCAGTTTTAATAATAGATTTGTATGTTATTACGATACAATTAGAATCAGAGCATTGTCTTCTATTATTCATGATTCGTCCTATGTAATTACTTTAATCTCAAGAGGTTTATTTCGACGAAAGTATATTGAAAATCGAGCAGCTAGCGCCACCATTCTCGTCAAAATCCCAAAACCCGACTTGAATATATGTTGTGTTGGGAAAATCGGGCGCTAAACCTAGGCCCGGGTTCAACGTTGCCAGGCCCGCACTCATCGTCGGCGTGTACGCATCATCGAAACTCGACTTGAGCCAATCACCAGTAGAAACTAGAGACGAGCCCGGGCCGAACTCGGATTACACTCGATATGCCTATACCATAGAGCCTACCTTCAGTTGTAACTGACCCAGTATGGGGTCTGTGAAATCGAATGTTGTGTTATTAGTTTGATTTATTATTATCTTGCTTATGTTTCATCATCTTTTATCAATCTGAATATCTAGAGTATTATATTGCATAGTATGATCCATTTGTTATTAATACTTGATTCCATCGAAACATAGTTTATACTAATATTGTCATTTAATTGTTGATTGTTCAGTATTGGTCATTTATTTGATCCTACTGATATTATGATCTTGAGCACTGTCATCATACAAAATGATTAGATAATGTCTTATCATTAATTATTGATTTATGGGTCATGATTTAAAATTTATTACTATCTTACATTGTCATTAAATATAGACTCTGTTCATCTGATCTCATTGTCTAATTGCATAGATTAAATTCGAGGTTTAACCTCTCTTCACTTTCCATCGATTACATGAACCTTTGAGTTTGATTAATGTCATTGCATTGATATGGCCAAGTCTCAATTTGGATGAAGATGAAAATTTAATTAATTAAAAATAAAAATTTAGGTGTTCATATTACGAATTGACGAGAGTTCATGGTAAAACATAGCAGTCAGTTTTAGGTCATAATTTATTTTTGTTGCATGTTTTTTCCCATCGTGTAATGAAAGAAGATAATCTCTTCTTTAAAGAGAATGATTGTCGTAATGTGCACAATTATTAGCTACTTAAGAAGTACATGACACCTTATTGTAACAAATAAATTAACCAGTGACATTGCATATAAATATTGGAGATATAGAAGTTGACCACAACTTATAGTCAGAGCATTAAAATCCATCCAATGACTCAGAGCATAATATAAAGTATTGAAACATGCATATTGATTCAGAGCATATCTTATGGTATCAAAATGTAAAATTCCATAAAATTCATTCCAACGATCATAATCTCCATCTTATATTATTATTATTATTCTCACCCAGTAATTTATTACATTGATCATACTCAACTTTATCCTACCTATGGACATGACATTAATCCCTATCCATTAACAATATTAGTTTTTTTTTCCATTGGATCCCCAATGGTGTTTATTAAGGGTTATGATTTTACTCGTAAATATTATATTGCTGAATCATCCAGAGCATTGTACCATATTAGATGTTAATTCACTTAGAGCATGGTATTGATTCTTCTATTGATTTTGTTCAAGATATAGTATTTGATTTACTCTATTGATTCTACCTAGAGTATAATATTGATTTTTTCCAATTTCATTGATCTTATTTAGTGCATTTGATTTATTCCACTTATGTTGAAAATTATCCATTTGATTATACATAGAGCATGACATTGATATATTTCATTGATCCATATTTAATCATGATATTGATTTTTTTCATTGATTATCTTAAGTGGTGATTACGATCACACTAACTTCGTATTTTTTATTGTTACTATTTATCCATTAATTTATTATTCACTTATTGGACAACGAAGCTCATGTGTTATTGGATAATCAGAATAATGAAGGATGAACTCAAGTGACTGATGTTGTCCGTGTACACGGATTGATCTTAGGATATTGTCATCATTTCACCTTAATTATATTCTTTACTTTAAACTTCCACTTTAGCTAATGACAATTATTAGTACTCTAATTGATATTAGTTATTTCATTGGAGTTTCGCTTTTATTGTCGTTTTATTGATATTCTATTAAGTCATCCATTTATATTGTATATTGGTTAAAGAACCGATCAAAGTTAATATTTTATTTAGAACGTTACATAGCTGATAGTGTTAGTCAAGTTAACTAGTTAAGTCTTGCCACTGGGCAAGCACGATTTGAGGATGCTATACATCAAGTTGATAAAGTCACATTTCAGAAAAATGGCAATTTTCTTTTAACCAGTTTTCTCTGGTAAATATATGGTTCCAATACTAATTTAATAGTTTAATTGTGAAAAGATATTAAATATTTCTCTTGAAGGTTTTTTTTTTAATGTTAGACTCGAATGACAGAAGAACAAATTATTGCAAATAATGAAAAATATTATCAAAGACGTTTTCTTTCCTCCTTTTCGTGACCTTTTAAAACATGTAATGTAATGTAAATAAGACGACGGAATCCAATTGTTTTCGACACCTTCCCCCACGAGTCGTCAATGGTTTCGTCTGAAGGCTGCCTCCGATTCCTCTCCTTCCTCCTCTTCCTCCTGCTTCTGCACGACGTCTCCGCCCGCGTCTCCCTCTCCGTTTCCCCCAGGACGCTAACCAAATCCAGACCTGCCGTCCGGATCGCCTGGTCCGGCGTCGAGTCCCCGTCCGACCTCGACTGGCTTGGCATCTACTCCCCGCCGGACTCCGCCGACGAGGACTTCATCGGGTACCTCTTCCTCAACTCCTCCCTCTCCGGCGACTGGCGCTCCGGCGCGGGGGCCGTCGAGATCCCCCTCGTCAACCTACGGGCCAACTACACGTTCCGCGCCTTCCGGTGGACCCGCGATGAGGTCGACTACGGCCGCAGCGACAACGACCATAATCCGCTGCCAGGCACCCGCCACCGCCTGGCCGCGTCCGAGGAGGTCGGGTTCGAGTCCGCCGCCGGTCCCGACCAGATTCACCTCTCGTTCGCGGATGGCGAGGATGAGATGCGGGTCATGTTTGTGACGCCCGACGGCGCCGAGAGCTTCGTGAGCTATGGATTGGATCCCAACCGGCTGGACCGGATGGCCGGGACGGCGGCGAAGCGGTACGAACGGACGGATATGTGCGATTTCCCGGCGAACTCGACCGCCGGTTGGAGGGATCCAGGTTTTATACACGACGGGGTGATGGAGAATTTGGAGAAGGGAAAGAGGTACTACTATACGGTAAGCACCCCCGCCGGAAAGTTTCTTCGTTGCAACAGTGTTCTTAGTGCGCCCATCGACATCTCATTGCGATGATTAAAATAAAATTATCTCTTTTTCATATCTTAACTTGCTCCAAAAACATTTTTTTTTTCAAATGGTTACCAAATCAATCGAGATCTTTGTCGAAAGAGTGGCTTTTTGCTACCATAATCTAACAGATCAAACGAGTTCTGCATCCTGTATGTGGGTGATGTCATATTTGATTACAGCATTTAATCAGTCAGAATCTTTCTGATATGTCTAACAATTACAATCTCGCATCTATGCTCACAGGTTGGTAGTGATTCGGGAGGTTGGAGCAAGATCCACAGCTTCATATCACGTGACAGTGGTTCAGATGAAACAATTGCCTTTCTTTTCGGTGACATGGGGACTTACACACCTTACGCAACCTTCTATCGTACACAGGAGGAGAGCAGATCGACTGTGAAGTGGATCCTCCGGGACATCGAAGCCCTTGGAGATAAGCCTACGTTCATCTCACATGTAGGCGACATCAGTTATGCCAGAGGCTTTTCCTGGCTATGGGATGAGTTTTTCAATCAGATTGAGCCCATTGCATCCAGAGTTCCTTACCATGTTTGCATAGGAAACCACGAGTACGATTGGCCACTGCAGCCATGGAGACCTGAATGGGCTCATGGTGTCTACGGTACAGATGGAGGCGGCGAGTGTGGAATTCCTTACAGCCTGAAGTTCAAAATGCCCGGGAATTCCTCACTGCCAACCGGAACAGGAGCTCCAGATACCCGGAATCTCTACTATTCTTTTGACGTCGGTGTCGTCCATTTCCTGTACATGTCGACTGAAACAGACTTCCTCCGGGGCAGCGACCAGTACAATTTTATAAAAGCTGATCTGGAGAGGGTGAACAGGAGCAGAACTCCCTTCATTGTTGTCCAAGGACACCGGCCGATGTACACAACGAGCAATGAGGGCAGGGATGGCCCAATGAGACAGCGAATGCTGGAGCACTTGGAACCACTTCTGGTGCAGAACAATGTCACCCTGGCTCTCTGGGGCCATGTTCACAGGTACGAGAGGTTCTGCCCTTTGAAAAACTACAATTGCGTGGACCTGAAATCTAACTTCACTTATGGAGGCGCGACGGTGCATGTGGTGATCGGAATGGGAGGTCAAGATTGGCAACCGATCTGGGAGCCGAGGCCTGACCACAAGGATGTCCCGATCTTCCCACAGCCGGAAAGGTCAATGTACAGGGCCGGCGAGTTCGGATACACCCGTCTTGTTGCTACCAGGGAAAAGCTAACCCTTTCCTACGTCGGAAACCATGATGGACAAGTGCATGACATGCTGGAGATCTTCTCTGGCCTACAGATTCAGGAAATTGGCGGGAATGCAATCGACGGTGAGGTTCATGTTGATGGCGAGGCTCATGTCGAGTCTGTATCCCCGTGGTCTTTCAAAGCCGCAGGCATTTTGATGATCGGCGTGGTAGTTGGCTTTGCAATTGGTTTGCTAACTCGTTGCAGGAACGTGCTCGGTGTCATGGAACATGCTCGGTGGACTCCTGTAAAGAACATGGAGATATAAACATCTGGTACGTGCAATTGGATGGAACATGGACAGATTCAGAGGGCATCAAGCCCTCTGCAACACGAGCGGAGGGTTGAAGATTGTAGTCAGAGATTTAGGCCCTGATCAGTATGAGCTGCATGCTTATGTGGCATGTCATAAGGTTCTTCATATGTTTCATGCCGTGTGTCATCTGTTGTTGCTGAAAGCTCAGTGCGTGTGTAATTTGCGTGTATCATTATGACACATTGTTATTCTTTTACCACATACGATAGACACGATTATGTATCACCATTCATCTCTTTTGTTTGTAGATTTATGAGTTTGCTCGCTGCACATCGGCTGGACATATCTATGGATGTGTTATTTAACGTGCCCTTTCAACTTCATCATTACTAGATGAAGATTCTGGTGAAAACATGCGTCCACCCTGTTTATCTATTTGAAGATAAATTACTTCAAATCGGCTGATAGCTTCAGTTACCACCTCTTCCATATGCTGTCCTATGAATACTTTCAGGAAAACGAGAAAGAAAAGGCAGCAATTAATTTTGCTACCTTTCGCAGTACAAAGTTTGTTAAATGATTACGAGCATATGATTGGACATAGTGTGTTTTGATATAAGATTTCAATTCTTCTAAAATTCAAAATATAAAATAAAAAGTGTTTCCACGACTCTACTTCAAAGTATCTCACCACAGACTACGAAAACTCTTATTTTGCTCTCTGGATATTTGGAGAAGTTCCTCATGCGTGTTAAAGCTGTTCGGCAAGCTTGGTATTATGCATCTGACAACAAGGATGTGCAATAATGCAAAAGTGTGGAGTGATATGTAGCACTCACTTGCACCAATCTCACAAATTAAATCGAGATAAACTCAATGAATTAAAGAACAAGGATAACAGATATATTCAAGAGCAATACTCAGATATCCAAGACTGAATCATTAAGAACATAAGTAACCATCTTGGAAGTGCCTAAAACAAGGGCAGCTGTTGCGTCCTCTAAATGAGAAGTGTCTGGCCAGAACGTTTAAAGTAGGTGTTTACAACAAGAAGGCATGCTAGAAAAATTTAGCCAAAAGGTAAAGTGCACCAATAGGATGACAATATTGAGCTCTCCATTTGGATGCAACTACAATTCCTTGAATCGTATGCTTTCAATATGAGGTTCCACAGTGTGGCTCCCTTCCGTGTACTTCTGATATCAATGAATGACAAGATGATCCAGCATAACAAACAAAGTCCTTGTAAATTGAGAAAATTGAAAGGGTTATGATATTAAGGCATCTGAATGGCTTCAAACATTCGGATTCATTAAGCAAACAAATATGAGACATGCTTGTAAGACATGCAGAAAGGATATTGAACTCGTCCATTTAGCTAAATTTGGATTTGGATTTGCTGAAGATGGTGGTAACATTTATCATAACATCTATTTGCAACCATTATTGCTTATAGATATTCATTCCCATGCAAAGCAATTGTATTGTTTCATCAAGAGAAATAAGGTGAATGTAAAATACATGAGAGCTTGTAACTAAAATGACAAGATACCAGAACTACTAAATTGATAAGGAAACCAAAATCTAGCAATCTTAGCTCTCACAATTAAACATGAAAACAATACTAGTACAACAATTACTATCTCTAATCCTTGAGAATAAAACCACACAGCAAAGATAACAAATCAGCAAGCAGAACAAACTCCTTCGATCTATTCATTCACTTACAGTAAGCATCAAGAAGCAAGGAGGCTCCTAAGATAAATAGATTGAACTTGCACAAATAAGCCAATTACTCCCTGCCTTTACCCCTGGAAGAGAACAAACGCTGCAACCTTGCTACATTGAATCATCATCTCCTTGGCGCAATGGATCACCTTTTCCTAGCCTCCATTTGCACAGGCATCGGTGCGGCGGTGAATTGTCTACCCTTGGCATGCTTGCCTCCAGTCCCCTCCGCTGCAGAATCCTCAGAGCTCCCCTCATCATCACTAACCTGGTAATACCCATTGGATTCTGTAAGATCTCCTCTTGCCTCCGTCGCTATCAACTCCCTCGCCAAGCCCTCAACATGACCATTCTCATTGCTTGCGTGGCTGGAATCGCCAGGCTCAAGACGGCCGAATGAAGCCTCTGATCTCTTTGCATCATCGAAAAATCTCACCTTTCTTGCAGGGGTCTTAGCACTAGTTCTTCCGCAATCCTCATTTGCTTCAATTTCTGCAGCTTCCGGGGTCAGCAAATGCTCCTTCAGCAGGACCTTATCGATAAAATCGAGAATCCGGGATAGTTCTCGGCTGACGGACTTCTTTCCTTCTCGTATCATTGGATCCGCACTCTGCGGGGACGATGAATGGAAAAGTTCATTTATGAATACACAGATCGAAGGCCGAAAAGCCAAAGAACGAATCAACGTCTCACCTGAATGGCGTCCAGATGGAGGAGAAGATTCGCGGCTCTCTCGGAGAGCGCCTCGGGATCGCGGCATTTCTCGTCGGAAGCCGCGGACCGCAGTGCAGCAGCGTGGGACTTGACGATCGCCAGGTCCTTCAGCTGGCGAAGGGTCTGGGATCTGCGCACGAGGTGGCGGCGGAAGGCCACCTGGATGGTCCTCGCTGCCAAGTCCCGGAGCGAAGTCCGCAAAGGCGAAGGAGAGGACGAGACGACGGGAGGATGCGGCGGCGGGGGAGTAGGAGGATTAAGAGAAGAGGGAGGAGGATGGCGCTTGTGTTGCTTCTTATCAGACGCCGCCGGCGGAGGAGGAGGAGAAGGATGAGAAGAGAGGAAAGAGGAGTCGACAGCGGCGGCGCGGTGGGCGAGGGAATGGAGGAGGGGCTCCGCCTGATGGTGGTGCTGGCGGCGCAGCAGCCGCTCGTCGGAGATCTGATCGTCTTGAGGATGGTAAAGGTGGTGGTGGTAGGGGTGAGGCTGATAAGGGTTTAGGTACGGGTAGGGGAAATGGGCAGAGGGAGGAGGAGGGGTTGGATATTGGAGGAGGAGGTTGGCTGCTAGGGCTTGGAGGATGGCATCCGCGTTGGAGGTGCAAGCGTCCGACGGCGGATGAGGAGGAATGGAGCAGCTGCTGCTGCAACAGCAACAGCAGCAAGAATGGTGATGGTGATGGTGGTGCGATGACATACGGTTGCGATGGTGGCGGCGGCGGCGACGGCGCGAGGAGGAGGAGGGAGAAACACGGGGGTCAAGGGACTCTCTCTCTCTCTCTCTCTCTCTCTCTCGTGTTCAGCGTTCTTTTTTTACATACAGATGCAATGCGGATGGCGGAGTTTGATGCCTTCTTCTGACTCTGCTTGCGTGCGTCCGTGGGCTGTCGAAAAAAGGAAAATGGTGCATTTTTTCCCTGATGACGCGGAATTTGCTTTTGATCCAAAGGGAGGATATATTTGTTACCAATAAAATACTCGATTATTTGTTTATATTTGAAATCAGAAAATTTTATGCTTCAATTTTGGAGTTGTTATCACCCGGTAAGTTTGTAAGCCTCATATCAATACTGAAAAGAATATTTATTATACATCACATAAATCTTGCATTTTCTAAAGAATAAAAGAAATTCGGAAAATACATGGTTTACAAAGTTTTGAATTATTGTATAAGTCGAATCGTGTAGACAATACATGGTTTTAAAGTATGCTGTTCCTCAAGTTTCAAATTTCAATTCTAGAGCTGATACTGTACATGTAACAATACCCGTTTCGAAGCCTAAATGCAAAGGCAAGAATACTTCCAGTTTCAAAATCAGTCCTGCAGACAGCAGATACGGAACTTATTTACAGCGTTCATTTCAGAGTTTTTTTATGCTACGACGAGAATATTAGGCAAATTTGGATGAGTTCTTCAGCGACAACAATAACTTATTCACAGTGCTCATTTCAGAGTTTTTTTATGCTACGACGAGAATATTAGGGCAAATTTGGATGAGTTCTTCAGCGACAACAAACGTTTTACTTCCCAAGCAGACGGCGCCCTCGCTGATTCGCGCCTTTAACTCTGAAGTTTATTTCATCCACATCGTCCTGCATGTGAACCACAGAGACAGACTGCCTGCAAATCGACATGAAAGAGAATAGCAATGAGATGCGAGCAATAACAACTTTTTCATAGAAGTCACATGAACGAAAAAAAAAACATGGCAGAGTGAACTAAAGAATCAAATATCAGTTCCTAGCGGATTAAATGTTATTAGTTCAGGTGCAGCACGATCCTTCTACAATAATGAAAAAGTACCGACGTAACAGAGTTATCCAATCAACTGGTTCATTTCCTTAAGTTGAAGTACATATGTTTAGCACAAGATGGTTATTATGAAAGAAATTAACCCAGCACAAGCCACGCGAAGTAATCTGTATCACTAACTAACAGCAAGCATCAAGTAGTTTTTGGTAGTTGAGACTACGAAATAATAATAACAATCAACTCATATCTAATGAGAAAAAAACTAGTAACTCAGAAAAAAGGGAAAAAAGAAGAAAAAACTGCAAACATGAGTGCATGCTGAGATTAAAAAATGCACATATAAGTAAACTAACAGAAACTAACCTTTCTATCTCAGAGCCCATGTCAATAGCCATATTCTTTAATTCACCCAACAGATCACTCAAATCAGAGAGGGTATCATCTTGCTTGGCCTTCTCAATCTGTTTGTTATATGGGCAAGGCAATTATATGACTGCAGCATTGCTAAATGGAAGTTTCATTAACAAATCTGATTGGTTACATGGGTATAGTAAGATACCTCGACTTTCTCAAGCGCAGAATTAGGTTCAGAAGTAAAACGTCGAGGTTCTGACTTAGGTAAAGGAGTTGACAGTCCTAGCCTTTGTCTCTGCTCCATATGGCTACCCTTCCTTATGAATGAATCATCTGTATATATTTTGCAAAGGTGAGATGAAGGTCAGATAATTTCACTCTCAACTGTTTGAAAGTTACCTCTTGTTAAGCGTGGTCCTTTTATTTCACGTGTTTTCTTTGGTTTCCACTTCTTCGAGAAAATGCCACCAAGACTTCCCAAAAGTTTTTCACCCTGAAAGGAGCATATTCTGTTGTTTCAGGGTATTCAACAACACTCAGATTGGATACTTTTCCCAATCATTCCTACAGGAAGATAAGTGTGCAAAACTAGACACCCTGCAGCTTGAGCTAGCAGTACAATTGAAACAAACAAGGTCCACAGGGATTGACTCTATATGAAAGATCTGCACGAGCAAGCTCTCTCTTTGTGATACCATATGTACTAATGGCACCAAACGATGATTCACGGTATCATATTTCCAGAAAAACTTGTGATACTCATTTCAAAGATGGCATGTAGGAAATGAACATAGCCTATCTCACAATATTACAAGGTATACAGAGTTCCAGATCTGTTCACACATATAAAGTCAATGAAAAATTAATAGGCAACCATGAAATATTAGATCATGAATGAACATGATCTTAAAACCTAGGAGGCATACAAACAAGAAGGTCTTATGGTATACAAATAGTCTTAAGAGATTAGGGCATCTTTGTTTTCTGGATTAAATTCATGAGATACATTTAAAGAAGTTTTCAAACAAACAAATGGGAGAAAACAAAATATACCATACCCGGCTAAGGTCATATTCAATATTTGCAGCTGTTAAATGAGTCCGATTGATCTGCTCGCCTTGTTGATGCAAGGTGACAAGGGTTTTTGAAGCACCTTCTCTCATCTCAACAGCAATCTTCATACAGTTGTTTAGTTTAGATGTAGTCTCCTCAGCCTTGTATGCAGCATAGTTTTCTAGTTCCTGAACAGACTGGTTCTCAATGCCACCTGAATCACGGAAATCATTCTTGTACCTGTTTTTGTCTGCTGAATAGCCTGAATATAAGGACGATGATGTCCTTCCTCTTCCTTCATCTTCATGATCACTTAAATGCAAACTTTGATTGACTCTGCTGATAACAGAGCCAGATGATGCTCTAGTAGGTTTGGTATTCATCTCAGATTCTGTATCTGAATCAAAAGGATTGGAGGCAGAAGATCGGCTAGCCTGCTGCCTAGAGCCCTTGGATACAGGAACTCTCCTGGCACTCATTTGCAATTATGATGACAAGTGATTGAAGATGATGATAAAAGCACCAACTCGAACAATAGATATCAAATTTTATTACAGAACCTAAAAAAAGTAATATCAAATTGTTAGCATAAATAACTGGCAAATTATCTTTGTTGGATTAAGAAGGACAAGTCAAACAGATCTAGGTGCATTCTAAGAGGTGAAGAATATATACAATAATACAAGGCTAAGCCTCAAAGGACCTATGCAAGCATGTATACTGCAGAAATTAGCACCAGGAAAATAGTTAACATGTTGGGAAAGCAGGGTAGAACAGTAGTAAATCATACATCTGATAAGGAGAGAGCAAGACAAAAAGTTATATTTTTGGGGGGCCAGGAAATTGTTCGCTGGTTCTACAAGAATGTTACCAGGAGGTGGAATCATGAGTACTGTGTGCGGTATTTTATTCATGAATAGAAATCGGTACAAGGAGTTTTAATTGGAGAAGAAGAATAATTTCTTTGCATTACATAGCAATCGGATTGCTCCCTGCAGTGAAAGACCATAGATTCCCTAAAGGCCAATAAGGAAAGATACAAGCATTAATTAAACCAGAATCCCAAACTATATATGCCCTGAACTAAATAGAAGAGCTAAACAATGAAGGAAGAGGCACGCCAGATCTTTTAGATGATACCTGTACCGAGATAAAAGAGCAAGCAATTGCAATTTCAAGTCAGCTTCTTAACAATATAAAAAGCCTAAATCGCTTATGAACAATTATGACTCAGGAATTTCTTCAGAACAACATGAACGATCATGCATCCCAGCGAACCGAATTCTCGTTATCTTCTCCAAATCAATTCATATTTAGTAGCAGAACCGATAAAGATCGAAGGCTGTGTTACCTCAAAGAAACTGCAAGCCGACTCGAACGCTAGAACTGCGTCCAACTTCCAAGAACGCAAGGTTTAAAGCGGACGACGATATCTACCGCGAAGGTTACGAGATTAGAAGGATGCCCTTGTCCTCCTCGTGCTTCCCCTCTCCCGTGGTGTCTTCAAAACGCGCCGTGTGCGTCAATACGTCAAACAGGTGTTGTGCGAAGGCGTCCGGGACTTGGCTGAGGAGGCAACAAAGAAACCTCCTCAACGCGTGCGCGTCTGAAGAAGAAGTTTTGGGTTGCTCTGAAAGAAAAATTAGACCGTTGCAGAGGATTTTGTTATATTTTTCTCATATTCTCTTTCTCTCTCTCTCTCTCTGATTTATTAATTATTATTATTAAAAAATTATAATATGCGACTTGTCTTCGAGTTGACTTTGGGAGCTACGGAGTCATTCTTAGCAGCTCCATTACATAAAAATCCCAGTAATAATACTTTGATTTCGTCAAAATATTCATGTTAACATTGGCAGAAAAAAAATAAATTATTGGTAAACTCGTACAATACGCAATTACGCATCGCTCTGACGTGTATTTTATTTCCTAATAATAATAATAATAATAATAATAATAATAATAATAATAATAATAATAATAATAATAATAATAATAATAATAATAATAATAATAATAATAATAATACTACTACTACTACTAGATGGAACATCGTTTTGTAATCAATGAAGTCAATTGTAGAAATATTCGATAGAAAATTTCTTTACATCATTAATTTGGTTCGTTTTGCACTTCTAATCAAAGTTTTTTTACCACATGAAATAGAGATCTTATTAAAATAAACTATTTTCATATGACAAATTATCCCCACATGATTGACTTTTCTTTTCTTTTTTTTTATTCGTGATGGGAGAATAAAAAATGATGAGTGAAGCAGTTCGAGCCAGAATCAATCTTTCCATTTAAGAAAAGCCGCACCACGTTTTCTCATGGATTAGTTCAGAAGGGAGCCCCTAATTTTTCATTTAATTTTGGGTCGGATCATAAATCTTCTGAATTAGTCAAATTCTTTTGCCATCTTTGATAGGTTATGTTTTCAAACTTATCTCGCTCTTCAATATAATTTTTTTTCCTTTTCAAATTCACTTTTACATTCAACCATTATGTTTTTTTATATATAATTAATTTCTTTTCTTTAATTATAATGTGTCTTATCTGCTCGCCCTGTCCCCATCAAATAAATCTCCAACAAGGGACCTTCCTTTTGTAAATTGTAGGCCTAACCCAATTTAATTTACTGAGTCTCACAAAGTCTTAAACAAACACTGATTCTAATGGAAGGAGCATGAAAGTAACGTCAACCTAAAGACATTCAATTGGCACACAAAGTTCCTTCTCTCTGTTGCTCTGCTTAGTAAATTTAGCCATTCAATTAGGTGTTAGTTTGGTCCTTTAATAATTATTTTTGGAATAAGAATAATTGTTCTGATTAATTATTTTTTTTAGAAGTTTGAACCAGGAATATAGCATTCTGCATCTTTAATGGAATAACTTACCTCTAAATGTTTTCACTATTCATGAGGTTGCTTTTTTTTAATGGCAAGTTTGTTCTTCACTCTTTTTTTTTTTACTTTTTTATGTTGTTTGATAGAATTTTATGGAATAAACCCATATTCCCACATTTATCCTTAAATCAACACCTTGGCTGTTTGGTTCCTTTTTTCATTATTCTTAGAATAGGATTTATTTATTCTTAAAAATAACTATTCTTTGAGGAATTGCACTTGGGGTTAAATAATTGTTGATAAAAGTAAGAATTTTTTATCTCACATTTTTCTCTATGTATGAGGAATAAACTTTTTTAGTTCCATCTTTGATCCTCATTATTACATGGGAATAAAGTTGATGTTTGACAATAATAAATAGAATAAAGTTAATTCTTTAGCTTATTCCACTATCTAAATAGTGATTTGATAAGAGGACAATGATTTGATTTGATGATGATTTATTAGGGGATAGCAATTTAATCATTAATGATAGATGCAGAGGATTTGACAATTAAATTTATAGAAATATTTGATACATGTAGAGAATTAAACTAGCTTATAAATGCATAATGACACAATTAAACATTGTTGTGATATATATAATCATTAAATTGTAACACATTAAGCAATTTAATCTTTTATTACTTTTGTAAAAAAATATATGTAAATAAAAATATATAAAATTTTTAAGTTTTAACTTTTAAATTTTTACTCTGCATTATATATATATATTTTAAAAATGACAATGATAATAAGGTAAACTTTAAATTCAACTACATAACATAACATTGCATAATTCAATAAATATACTAAAAAAATTAAATGTATTCCTCAATAATACAAAACTAATCATCATCCTCCATAACAGATTAACATTCATTACAAATTTCACTCATCTCCACACATCTTCTTGCTCTATTTTCATTTTTTGAGGAAGTACTTTAAATATCTGTCAAGGAAGGTATAATGTAGATATTGTTTAGCCACAATAAAAATTAGATCATCTCATGAATAAATTCAAATATAATTATGTGAAGCAAATGTGGCAACTATAATCTTTATTTTTTATTCAACACTTAATTTTAGCATTTGATGAAGTATTTTCCATCTTCTCTTCAAGATTTAAAAGATCTTTCAATGCAACTTCTAATAGATGAATGTGGACGATTAAATTTTTCTTGAGCAATTTTTTGTAGTTCTTGTTCAAATTAAGGTTGATGGTATATTTTTTTTTAGTGGTTGATGGTATATTTTGATACGACATGAGTATCCTTTTTTTGTCTCATTATCCTTTATCCACCAAATAATATTTACGTGATGGAAAATAAAATGAATAAGGTTTCTTTATATATCTTATGTCAAGTAAATAAATATAATTTACCATTTTGTGGCTTTGGAAAATTCATAGTAGAAGTATTAATTGCATGTTGAAAAAAATGCATGTGTCATGTGTTGATCCTTCTCTTCCAACTGACACAAATGTAAAACACAGATTAGAATTGCATACAATCATGATATTGAATGTGGTGATACTTTTCCTTTCAATATAACATAGTTGATATACTTCAGGAATACAAGCGATAATGCGTATACAATCAATGCATCCAATACAATCCTAAAAAGAACATATTATAATATATAAATAAGTAAAATTTGTGTAAAATAAAAATTATTGTTACCTTAGAATATGACATATATCTTTCATCATTGGATATGTAAGATGGTATGGTTTTGAAGTGTGGATCTCTAGATTTTATTATATCATGCATCAAACCTTTTTCTTTACCACATATTGCATCCAATATCTAATGAAATGTCTTACTAAGGGGTTGTTTGACTAAACTTATAAGTAATTAAAAATGAATAGTTTTGAAGACTCCAACTTATTTTGTGTGAGAAAAAAAGGTAATTAGTTTGATCAATGATGGTACTTTTTGCTCTTACAACTTTACTTCTCACTCCATTCCGCTCTAAGGAACGGGAATAAAAGTCATTGGCCCACCCATGTTCATCAAAGCAGTCAAGGCCGGTCTAATTCATAACTCTATTATAATACTAAGAACTTTTTGGTCATTTGATTAAAATAATAACTTATAAATTTTTTTATTATCAAACACGTAATTAATTATTTTAAAAAATCAACTTCAACCATTAAATTACTTATTGACACTTTAACTTATCAACTATTTTATATCAGTTAAGTCAAATGAGCCTTAATAGTTTCGCCTGAAAGTTGAAAACGTTTACCAACAACTCTATTAGAAAGACCTTGAGCAAATGTGTACAAAAAATATATCAACTTTCTTCATACATGATATTCTATTACTTGATGATAACTTGTTACATAACTTAAGTAAAGTATTTGGTTCCATTCTAAAAGCATTTACACATCTAATATGATGTCTATTTAATACTAGTTTCGTCCAAATTTCTCAAGTATGAAATGATGTTAGGTTCCTTATAAATGCATTTGTGGTAGTATAAAACAATAGCAATAGTTGGACTTTCAACTAAAGTTCAAAAATCAGCCAACATGTCATCATTTTTCATAAGTTTCTATTAAATATAAAACAATATCTAAAAATTAATAACAAAAAAGAAACAAATACAACATAAAAAAGACATATGTTATTCCTAATGTATTATCACTGAAATATCCAACTATAAAGTAACTTTACATGATAAAACTGAAACATAAAGTCTTATGAAAATTTCACTTATTATTCATAGTAAACATAAATTTTATCCAAGATAATTCATTTTCATGATCTTCTATTTTTAAAAATACATTTCTCGTGCCTTTGATACTAAATATGCATTGTAATACAATAGTTGATCGCTCTTTCCAAAACTCATAACTTGCATGCCATTAATAATTTGCATTGCATTATCACATCTAGACACTATTGGTTGCATGTTCACGTTATTGGTCCACTATTGGCTATCCTATTACTAACTTTTTTCAATTGAAGATATCAATTTACTAATATGTTCAACCAAAATTGATGACTATGTCGATTGCCTTTTTTGTGCCCTATTATTTAAGTTTTCCTTTATTAGCTTGAATTTATGTTTGCACTTTAGTATCATTTTTTCTATCACTTTTTTCCTCTTGCATGTTGTTCATCGCTTCCCAATGCATAATATTGAGTAAATTAATTTTCTTCTCTATTGGATTCAACATCTCCATATCTTTGTTCTTGTTCATCTTCTTGTTCTCCAACATTTATTTGTTCTTCAACATTAACATCGAGAAGATTCGTTAGTAGGGGATCCATTGATGGTGAATAAACATTGTCTACACTATCCATTACATCTCCAAATAATTATTCTCATTTATTTTTATATCAGATCCAAACTCTTCCACAAAATTTCTTAAAATTTTTATTTCCTAAAAATAGCATTTCAAAGTTTAATAAAGAAATTTTAAAAATTATTAAGTTATATTGATTAATCTTAACTTTAATGATATGAAAATTAAAGTGATGATAGAAATATTATCGAAAAATGATAATAGAAATAAACTGATCTTAATTTTTCTTTCCCCCCATTCATCCAAACAATCAAGAGTTCTTGTATTAAGATTCCAGCCCAAACCAATTTATGTTCCTTTCAATTTTTTCAAAGCAATCAATCTTTTTTCATTACATCATATTTATTTTTACAACTTCCAAAACAATCTTCACTCTTAATTCTTTCTTCGATTTTCTCTTGAATAACATGCCACTTGAAATCCTGTTCACGTCCATGTTTTGAAGTATATTTAAGACATATATCACAAAACACAATTATTTTTTTTGGAATTGCGATTGGGGTTAAATAATTGTTGATAAAATAAGAATTTTTATCTCACATTTTTCTTTATTTATGAGGAATAACTGTTTTAGTTCCATCTTTGAACCTCATCATTACATGAGAATAAAGTTGATGTTTGGTAATAATAAACACAATAAAGTTAATTCTTTATCTTATTCCACTATCTAAATAGTGGTTTGATAAGATGACAATTATTTAATTAGATTGTGGGTTTGTTTGGCACCTCTAGCAGATTAATTAATAGATGGTGGTTGACTCGCATAAAATATGTATAGAGAATGCCACGTTTAAGGGGGCGTGAGCCTTTAAGACATAGGTCTATTATTTACTTTGGCGTGTTACTCTTGAACACAAAAAAAGGATGTCGAATGAAGTTTTAAAATTTGTAATCTCTCTACACTATCGAAATGCGATCCGCACGCGTACCGTGCATCATTGTAGTGCTTAAGGTTCGATCCATAGAAACAAAGTTGAAATGTTCACACTTAATTAAAATTATTTGACAGAAAAAATCAAATTTATAGGTGTTGTTTAAAATAAGAAAGTGAAATACTATAAACAAGAAATCACAACAAATAAGATTACACTAGTTTTTATAGGTTTTTAATGCAAAAGTAAACAAAGACCAATGTAGTTAAACATTAGGGCTGGAGGAATGTTTTCACTTGAAACTTACATTTTCTAAACTTCATTTAGGATAAAAATGTCCGAACGCCCTTTAATGTATGTATTGAGGCATTGTGATAAGGATCACTCGACTTGTCCACGACACTCTCGTGCTTGCGATAAATCCGCACGTAAAGGATTCATATGTTCAGCTCCACCATCACTCTCGTGCACGGTGATTGAGCATATGAATGATCCTTCCTCTTTGGATTGAGCTTAGGCCTTATGACAACTAAATATTCGAGCATTCAAGAGAAATACACTAAGCACAAGACATCTATGATCGGCTTGCATTCACCTCAATGGAATAAGGACAATCCTCCCGAGTAGAACGCAAGGAACTAAGATGTCACAAAGAATGTTTAATTGATTTAAAGGGGGAGAAAAGATTGATTCGGAAAACATGGTTAAGGGATACCGAAAGTTCTCAGAAATAACTCATTTATCATCCGTCCTACTCAGATCACCCATAACAAATGAGGATCAGAGATGTTCCCTCTCGGGCAAAACTTTTTAGAACTATAAAGGAATCGAAAATAGTAATGATAAAGGAAGAATACACAAACACTCTCCGAATCCATCTAGGATGGTCCAAGTCCCTAGCTCAATGTGGTCGTCTATTGCCAGAAACTCAGAATACGCATAACCTTCTCAGGACTCGAATTGGAAGATGTACGTCATTTAAACCAAACAACGAAAAGTCGCCATTGCTAACTCTAAAATAGATCCAAACAATGAATCATTGCCGCCAAAGCTTGATTTCTCTATATTTGGTTGCATAGAGTCTATAGTGTCCCTACGGCCGGGGGTGCAACGGGACGATGATTCAAAAACTCCCCTTAACTTATAGCTACGAGGAAAATAAGAGAACCAAGCAGGGAATCATCTTCATGAAAGCTTGATTTCTTTACGTTCGATCGCGTAGAGTCTATAGTGCCCATATGGTCAGGAGTGCAAAATGAAGATATTCATGAGTTCAATCCATACATAAATTCAAGAGAACACAAATTCACAACATAAGATGAACAACAAATGAATATCATTAAAATAGAGAAAGATCTCGACATTCGATTAGCCATCAAAGCATGAAAAGAAGATCAAGAACAAAATACGAAGTAATAAGATCAGCATCCCCTGTCCACTAATTGTCTGGTTAGCTACACATTACGAAAACTAGAAAAGAAAAAAAAAGATGAAAGAAAAATATCAGAGAAAAAAGGAGAAGGGAGGTTGTTGGTGCAACCTCCTCTCCAATCTCCTTCAGTAGCAAAAAGGAACCAAATTTAGTTAAATTGGAACCCCTCGTTCTTTAGTCTTCTTGTTCTTTTATAGTCCAAGGGATTGTGTCATTTGTCCACTATTTTTCTAGTTGCTTTCTCATATCTTTGTTCAGCTTTTCTAGCTAAAGAAATGTTTGTGTCCCCACTGTCTCTTAGCTTGCCACCTATCCAAAATAAACTAGCAATAAAGAATATCTGCTATTGTCCTTTATGGTTGTTGATGTAGTCATTCATGCTCTTGTGGTCCTACATGACTGCCTCCAGCTCGCCACATGTCTATTTCTCCCAACAAAAGAAATCTCCTGGTGGTCCTTCTTTGTTGTCTTTTCCTTAGCTTGCCATTTGTCTACTGTCCTAATAGTCCTTTTTGTCCACATATGTCCATGAAGGTGTAGATGAAGCTTCCTCTCTTTTATGCAATGGAATCTATCATACTGACATGGAAATGCACATTTTCTTTATTGTTTGTTGCTTTGGACACGATGGGATACCATGCCTCTTGGCCCTTGTTTGCCCTAAAGATCAACGAGCACTCCTTAAAAGGGGAAAGTCGCTAGCGACTACGGCCCCTAGTTACTTCAATCAAAGCTCGCTACTACTTTTACTACCCAAGGTGTGAATCTGCATCGTCTATTATTAAATTTGTCTAAGTGTCTAGGTTGAGAGAATACTCTCGTGTTATCCTATATTTTGCCGGTTGAGATTTTTACATGGAAAACAATCAAAACAAGTAATAGTATCCTAGAAATACAATATTTAGAACATATATGTGGAGAAATAATAAAGCATGTATTCAATCATGAGAATATATATAGTAAAACATGGAATAAATGCATGTTGAATATAGATAAAAAGTAGGGTTTTTTCAACTGACTCCCCTTGAACTATGAACTTTTTTCATGTCTACACGCGTCTTTCGAATATTCCGCTAACCCTCCCTCAAAACTATAATGTCTTTTCGCTAACTTTCTCATTAATTCTTCATTTTTTTATTTATGAAATGACTAAAAGTACCCTTTCCTCCTATAATGTAATATTTAATAATATAAAATAATATATTAAAAAAATGGACGAGGTTGCAAGGAGCCCCCTCTTCCCTGCGCTTGCCGATGCAGGGTGGAGGGGGGGTGGGGGGGGGGGGACTCCCCTCTCCTTCCCAATGCCTCTCCGGGCGAGGAGGTCGCAGGGACCTCCTTCCCTGTGCCGCGCTGGTGAGCGTAGGGAAGAAAAATGATGGGAGGGTCGCCTCCCTCTCCGCGACCTCCTCGTCGGAGAGGCGCAAGGAAGGGGGAAGGGGGGGGGGGGGTCGCTCCCCTCCTTGTGACCCCCTTGCTGGAGGTCGCGGCAAGATCGCAAGGAGCCCTCCCCCCCCCCCCCCCCCCCCACCCACACACACACACATCGCGCCGCGCTGGCGAGCGCAAGGAAGGAGAGGGAGGGGGTGACACCCCCTGTCCGCTCGTCAACGTGGTGGCGTGGTGGGGGTTCACGCCCTCATCACAAAGGAGCCCATTTTTTTTATTTTTTAATATATTATTTTATATTGTTAAATATTAGATGATATGAGAAAATGGTAATTTAGTCATTTCATAAATAAAAAAATGAGAATTAATGAAAAAGTTAACAGAAGTTGACGGATGGACTTAAGTGAAAAATGCATTATAGTTCGGGGGGGGGGGTAGCAAAATATTCAAAAGACGTGGGTAGATGCGAAAAAAGTTCATAGTTCAAGAGGGTCAAAGGAAAAAACCCTAAAAAGTACACATAATTTCTCTACATCAACTCCCCATAAACTTAAAGCTTTGCTTGTCCTTAAGCAAAATTAGGAACTTAGGGTCGAAAGTTTTTAGGTTTTTCATGACCACCTTATGCATAACATTATATTTCAAGAATCATAAAATAAATGTGGAGAAGTCATAAATGTTGCATTTCAACAATAAAGCATGTATTCGAGCATGAAAACATATCAAAACATTATGCATAACATTATATCTCAAGAATCATAAGATAAATGTGGAGAAGTCATAAATGTTGCATTTCAACAATAAAATATGTGTTCGAGCATGAAAACATATCAAAACATGAGATAAATGCATGATGATCATATATGAAAAGTATAAATAAATTCTCCACAAACTTAAAGCTTCGCTTGTTCTCAAGCAAAATTAGGAACTTATGGTCAAAAGTTTTTAGATTTTTATGATCACATTATGCATAACAGTACATTTCTCTGGCATTTACACTTCGCCTATCTAAATATTATTTACACATTTTAGATTTTTTTTGTTTTACCCTGACTTAGTAATCACTGAAGCAAGTGCTCCATTGATGTCAAATGAGACCACCCTGCAGGGCTGAACATCCACATAACCTCCCCTAAGAACGTGCACATTCTCATAACATGTATTAACACTAAAGATTATCTGCTCATATAGAGACACTTATCTATCCCTTTATTAAACAAACTTTCTTTTTCATTTGCCCATTTTTTTCTTCTTTTTATTTTATTCTTGTTGCTGAGCTCTTC